>OW121855.1:29650697-34650697 GCA_933228895.1 Platycnemis pennipes
CCAGCATAAGTGTATTCATTTTTTGCAAAAATTTTGGATTAATAAATCCCAGTTTACTAAAGAATTAAATGCTAATTTTATGTCAATTTGAAAAATCTTAGAAATGGCGGGATGCGCTGTCTTCTTGATGACGTGACAGGTATGTAGTTTACGTTGCGAGGCATAGGAAATATTCGTCCCCTGAACTTATCATTGCATTTTAGAGCCCCTCAGCTCTAGTGAATATGTATTAATAATAGCCTATGAAAGCTATCAAAGTTCTAAAAGTCTCCTCCGTTAAACATGGTATTAATAGTCATTTTATAGGTTCCACAGGGCATCCTGCTCGCTTAGTCGTCTGCTGCTAAGTGGCATGGCGTTAAGTTCTCGCGACTATGGATCAACTTCATGGTATGCTTAATAAAATGAATACTAATTGCTTTAAAATGAATCAACGGAATAATTGATTTTAGATCCATAAATAAAAGTCAAACATAATAAATTAACTGAATAATACCTCCGACACTAGTTAATAACCTTTAACGGAGTGCACCGTCTGTTTGAAAGCGTCCGCAGCACCATCTAGTGGCAGATAGAGGAAAGAGTGTTACGTCACACGTATGATTTACCGGCATACAATCATTTGCCGTCGCGTTTTCGCGCTGTTGAATTTTTTTCTATTTTTAAATAATGAGGAGAAATACTTACGTAATTTTAAAATCGAGCGGCTCAAAACACGCACTCCTATAAATACTCCTATAAACTGTGGATCAAGACAATAATAGGAAACTACCCTATTGACATATGTTTGCATGCTGCGCTCCGTATGGGGTATATTTCAACGCTCGATCCCTTCAATCCATCTTTGGTAAGTAGGACTTACTATCACCCAAGATCTAGTTCATCCTCGCTTCAATTGTTTCCCTCGTTTTGCTCCTAGTATCAACTACCACTATTTCCATTTTACAGAGATCACAACAGTTTTCTTTAGTGAATTGTTTAAAGAAACATTTAGACATGAAAAATCTTTAAGTTGGAGCAGTATATAGTGCTGTATTTGAACACGGCTTTATTTTTTCAATTATTTTATCATTAGCATGCCGGAAAGAAATAATAAAATGTAAAAGGTATGTTTATAGTACTTTTCAAATATTTCTTTACATGGTGATGAGAAGTAGAACTTATATGTGTGCCCCGCCTGATATCCATTGAAATCTTTACTTAGGTAGGTAATGTATGTTAACTTTAAAGCATGCACTTAGTGCATGTTTAGTGGTAACTCACCTCCCGCCACACACCCTCGAGGTGGCTTGCAGAATAGTCGGTATGTATGGATATCTCTTTACTAAGCCAAATGGCTGAGGGAGAGCTCTATTCTACTTTCTAAGACGTCGCACTTTTTCCCACTAACTCCTTACCCCTTCCCCAACCCCTGGCGAGAGCAGGAATGCGTGGGGGAGGGATTGTGAGCGAAAACCCGCGAGAAATACGACTCGGACTTCCGCGAGGTGGCAGCACGAGATGCGGCGGGAGAAAATATGAAGATCGCCTCCCGCCGCGGGTGAACTTCGGCCGCAAACAAATGGACGGATGGATCATCGCTCCGTCCCTCGGAGCGCGGGCGTGACGGCTTCGTCGGCGCCAATGAGAACCCCTCTCCCCAGAAACACGGCAAATGCATATTTATTTCCATCTTCGTTGACGTCCCACCAACCGCTCTCGCTACGTGAGTCCGATCTGATGCGAGGAGCAGCGGATTCTTCTTCTCGCCTCGGCGTGCACCATCGCACAGCGACGGGGCTGGGGTGAGAGGTGCACCAACGAACCAGGGCTTAATCTCGTGCATCAAGGTCCGTTCACACACCGACGTTCAACCGTTTTGCATCGCTGGGCGCGGTGGAATAACACATTTGAAACGGGGAGAGTTATTACCTAGCAACGCCTTGTACTTTAAGCTATATTCATTGCCACTTCAGGATACATATTTTAGAATGGGACAAGAAAGGTAGGGCATGCGCTCATTGCAAATCGAAACAGCGCGCTGCAGCGCATGGAAATAAGGCTAAAAACTGGAACGTAACGCCTGAAAGAACCTCTTACCGACCCACTGTTTCATAGCAATCAGAATATACATTCTATACGTAGTTTGCAGACTTTCCCCAGATAAATTGTACTTCGAACCTGATCTGTTTCACCACTCCGTTATGTATGTGTGAAGAAGTTCAGACAGCGGAAGGAATTGGGTAAGGAGAAGACACAGAAATAAATACAATACGCATTGAAGAATAACTGAATCCTAAAAGATGACCAAAAAGAGTGAATATTAAATAGAGAAAAAAGGATTAGAGAAAAGAAATTTTGGGCCATAAGTTTTAAATATTTCATTCATTTCACATTACCCTTATTCAATTCACAATAAAAGGACAAAACCTTTGGGGTTTAGAATAGTTAGATTAAAATTAAGAAAATTTTTAGAAGGGAGAAGATCTGGACACGTCTAACGTTGTCTTCAGCTGTTATATTTATCTATATCGGTGTAAACATTATAATTTAGGGAGCCATCCATATGAACGAGATTGCTACCTACGAGTGTATTTCTTAGTGGTCGCCTATCTATTTAGTAACATTCACCTACCACACGCCAAGAGTAACGCAAGTGTTTTCTAAAACGCAATGCCAAACATTTTATATCGCCTGTTGTGCAATACCCACTGCCGCAGACCATTGCCTAATTCGGAAATATATAAGGGAGCCAATGAAACTATGGGAAAACTTTTGCTAGTCTTAGATGACTAACGTTATTGAAGCAGCGTTTCCTACAGTTCTACGTGTGTGATTTCCAGGGAACCATGGACATGTAGATGCCCCTGACTCCCTCCTAGACCCCGGCCACACAGCTTTATGGTGGCTTGTAGGGTATTATGTAGTTGTAGATGACATTTAGATGCTATTTTCTTTATAGAGTTTCCCTTGGTAAACCGAGGAACATGGCCACCAAGAGTTGAGAGGTGGTATGATATGCCACGGGGTTGTGAATTGCTACAGAGCGCGGGTAACTGCTTCAGGGATGAGGATCGCGAATTGCTCGAAAGACCGACAAACTGGCTCGGGCAGGGCGGAAGGTATTTGCATCTGAGAACCGACGTCGCTGGTCGAGGCTGAGGACGTTAAGAGGTTATAAACCTCAGTAGTGCCACGGCGGAGGGCGAGGACATGAGATGAGGGAGGAAGAGGTGGGGAACGAGTATATTAGTCGAGATCTGGGGATAGGAGGCAGAGCGGAGGACACTTGAAAAAAAGGAAGGGAATACGCGCTCGGCGAAGAGTTGGGCGTGACTGGGGAAAAAATGCGGTGCCTCGGATTAACGGTTCCTCCGAAGAAAACTAATGACCCGTGGATTTGCTGATAATGGCATTATTGAATCGGGAGGAATGTAGTCCTCAATCCATTGCTGAGGCGGCGAACTAAGAATTTTTGTCAAGAGGCCTCCAGTCTACGGATGGAATTCCTTACATTGCAGGCGAGTAATAGAGTGCATATTTCAAAATCAAGTATGAAATTTCTTTTAAAATATACCTACGTACTTTTTCATACTTGCTACGAGTATCAAGAAAATAAACTTGAGCCGACGTCCTTGGCTTATTTTCAAGAAAATAAAATAAGTCGTAACTCTTTGATAAGCTTGGAGTCGGGTAATATTAATTATTCATTCCAAAAAATATGTATTCAGTGACAAGGGAAATCCTCCTGCCAAATTTCGTATAGGAATCATGAAAGTTCGATTCTGAAATAAATTGCACTAAGTCTGACGTTGGTGATTTTTTTAACTGGAGTTAAATTTTGCTTCTCTAATAAAAGGGTTGGTTTTTCGCTAAAAGTTTTCGCTACTCAGCAATCATGCAATTCATGAGAGAGAAATTCAGGGCGTTTCTTCATAAAATAAATAATTTGTAGGAATTTTAAATTGTATTTTAATTGTATTTAGAAATTTGTAGATAAAAAATAATGGCATAGTTCGAGTCCCGGTCCAAGAGAATGCTTTTTTTCTCTGCGGAAATTCTGCTAATGGGAAAAATGTTGAGAACTCCATAACTCCAAACTCTTTATGCATCACAATATTCAGGTAGGTTCTCCCGAAGCTCTCTCCCCGCTCGAAAAATAAATACAGCAACGACTTACGTTACACAAAATAAACCTCTAAAGTATTTCCAATCATAGAAATAACTTCAAACAATAGGTTAGGCAAGGGTGAAAATTCAAAAACGGGTGACAGCAAGTTCCACAGTTTGCATTACCCGAAAATTCATTTGAAATCGGAAAGATCAAATTCTCTTTACTCACAAAAATTAGGATATACGGATCTTATTAAACCTACTATGATGACATTCACAGGAGGTATGAATAGAAAAGTTTTAATTTAACAGGCACAGTTAATTCATCAAATCAAGTGCATACCTTGTAATTCCGAAATTCATATCGCCAAGTATCATAAATTTAATGTTTAAAAAATACAGCTAAGTGAATCCAAACCTTATAGGCAAAATGTTAAAGACGATTCCAAGATTCCTTCACAAGAAGCTGAACTCAACTTCAAAGGAAAGTCAACCAAAAATAAATTTTGTTGATATCTTCTAAGAACTAGGCAGAGTTAAAGGATATTTATGACGTGTTCTACAGATTTGATTTTTCGAGCCTGACGTATCAGCAGCATGTGTTCACGACCAATAAACCCTCCGTAATATCTAATGCTGCCATTACTCATCCTTTTGGCAAATAACACCACGCAATTCCGCTTGTCTGTTCTCTAAATTAAAACAACCTTACCCCTGGGGTGATTGGGATGAGCCTCTGATGAATATATCACCGTTAGTACCGCCACGTCCTCTAAACACCGGCTCCAAGAATTCGGGGTGGATTTCCGTGGTTCCAACTCTAACCAAAGAGTGGACAACAAGCACGAAGTTTATGAGGCTAAATTCGCCCAGATTGAAATCATTCCCACACAGTAGCTATTGGAAATAGCAATCCCAGGAAGAATTTTATAGTGGAGTAGAAAATTCACGCTCAAAACGTCTATTTGGTGAGCAGAGCTTCCTTGGGAGAAGTATTTGGAAATATATTGCATCCATACACACCATATAATAATTAAGCGAACAAATGGGACGACTAAGCGCAATTTCTCACATTATACGAATAAACGGAAAGTTGCCTAGAACGGCGCAACGGTTATGTTCGGTAATAATGTGACCAGTTCATATTTTAAACACAAACCCATATCTCACATCATTTAGGCGACATAATAATAAATAGTGTATCTTGCAAAAGTCTTAGAACAGTTCTACCAAGGTGAGATTAATAAGTTTCGCGACTCGTACAAAATTGTTCACATTGCTATATTCGAATTACTACGGCTCTAAGGCCAAAATGCATTATTGTCTGGAACAACAAAGTAATTGTCTGTTCCGTATGGTTCACATATTTATGCACAAAATTAAGTATTCCTCCAAAGATTTGGTGTCTGGTAGGAAATGAGTTCGTGGGAAATATCGTGAGTGCCCATATTTTATGACAACGTCTGGGTGAGAGAACCACAAAGAAAAAACATCCAGAGTGAGGTGATTAAACTGATGTTTGGTGCAGTAAAGATGAAGAAAAATCCATGCACATTTACCCATGAAGGGAAAAGATGAAAAAAGGGCATAAAACAATTTAACAAATTGCTAATTCCATCAAGTTTTTCTCTTTAAACGATTCGAACACAAGAAACAATTAGTACGAATTGGAGCCATTATGAAAACCTTTCGTTCCCACGGTGGCAGAAAGAGGGAGTTCACCAAGTATTCCATTCTGTAAAATGTAACGGTGATTAACCACGCAAAAAATACGGGAAGTTGGATAAAGTTAATTACTCCATAAAAATGAATTGGAAAGGAAATGTTTGTAAAAGGAAATTTGGAAATTTTTAACGATGCCACAGCAGCTGTGTAAGGAGAGTAATATTTAAAGCCGCCACCTGTTTTCGAAAGGACTTAATGAAGCTATTCCCTGAAAATACGCACTAAATAAAAGACAGGAACATAAACTACTTTGAAAGCAGACAAATGAACGCATTAAACAAGTCTGATTGCATTCTTCTCCACGCAGTCCAAAAAAAATGCCTCAATGACTTTTAAGAAGGCAATTAGAAGAGGAACTGGAGCAGGTAATGAAGGGTAATGCGATGGAAAGGCTGAGTTTGTGCGTAACAAGTTAGGCCATCGTAGAAGAGTAAATGGATATCTAGTCTTTTTGAATATTGCTAAAAGTGGAAGAATGCAAGCCGAGCAGAAGAAGAAAAGTAAGCGATAAAGTTAAGTTAAAATCACTTGACAAACTTCCTTGAGGCGCAGCGAAATCGACTATAATCGGAAGAACACCCATAACAATAATAAATGATGTCTTGAATGAAGTATGACATTGAACGGCGCGGAAACATGACCTTAAAAGAAAACTGTTGAAAATGAGCAGTCGGGATATAATATGCGGGTACGGAGATGGCATGCTGGGTAGAAAGGAAGAGGGTTGAAGTAGAGCTAGGGATGGTAGGAGAGCAGAGAAAGTTGACTGAAGAAATTAAAAGGTGAACCAGCGGATGGACCAGGAAATATACGCTTAAAGGGCGTGATAGGGGACAGAATAGATGTAATCATCTATACATATCTACACAAATCTATACATATATATGTAATCATCGATATCTCTAGTGCCTGAACCTCGGTGAAATTGCCAAGCGAATTAGGGATCCTGGGTAACGTAGTGGCCTGCGCAGTGGCCCGGAAAGCGTCCGCGGTTCGATTCCCGGTCCAGGTGAATTTTTTCGCATGGCAATTTATGTGAATTTCAAATATCCTACATCCGGGTGAGAAGATCGCAAACCGCGGGAAAAACGCTGAGAAAAGCGCAGAACAAACTACAGCGCTTT
Organism: Platycnemis pennipes; assembly: GCA_933228895.1. NCBI lineage: Eukaryota > Metazoa > Arthropoda > Insecta > Odonata > Platycnemididae > Platycnemis > Platycnemis pennipes. Next base: position 29,657,639 of record OW121855.1, read on the forward strand.
AATCTTGACAGTCGGAGATTCCAACATCCTTGCCTCGATTGTCGGGAAAGATAGCTTTCGGCGCGGACGCTTTGACACGGCCGTCTTGGTGCGAGACGTTATGGTGCTGGCCCTCTTCGGCGCGAGACATTTGCTCGCAAGCCATTTTGGCGCGGCGAGGGACGTTTGAATGGAAAATGTATATTCGCTGTAATGCAATTTTGTCACCAATCTCAGAGTAATGTTTCGCCAAGGGGGTGGCAAGAGGTGAATTCACACCAGACATACTTTAAATATCATACTTAAAAAGAATTAGTATCTTTACTTCAGTCGAAACATAGTTATTAACATTTATATCTACGTAATACCCTGCGAGCCACCGCGAGGGTGTGTGGTAGGGGTTGAAAGATCGCCACACATGAACAACTTAAATACGACTAATAGCTACCATCCTATTACAGCATGGAAACATGTTAGATTACAGTCTCTCGCAACTATATGGTTAAGCCCTAATCACAAAATCATTTTTCACGTTCATTTTCACGGATTTATTAAGCTAGAGCTTTCAGGAACCGCGTAAACGATTGCTCAAGCTATCATTTCGCCATTCACACTCATTTTCACCGTCCCTTCTCGTATCATTTCTGCTCGCAAGATATTATCTTTTTAATGCCGTGAATTACTTCGGTCTGACTTAAAATATCGAGGATTTACATCGTCGTCGACGGCTTTTGGCTGCAACCACAGCAATAATTACGAGACGCGAAGGGGGGATTTCCCCTAACGTTTATAATGCTAGTTTGATTGAAAGCCACATGTGGCGCAACGTTCGCTCTTTCCGACAGTGCTCTCTGATTGGCTAAAGCACCCTAGTCTTCAGGGTTGGAAAAAAGAACACGCTCACATGAAGGAAAAAAGGGATAGCGATTCCTATCACTACTACTATCTCTAATATGATCAAGTCAGACGATCATTTTTAAGATAAGTGAAAAGCAGGGATGTGACCCGAAAAGGCACTTTACGTTTCGTGCCGTACTTGGGAGGCACCCGAACTCGGCGTCCGAGCCTCGGCTTTGAAGGAGACCCAACCCTTCACCACGGGTGATTTATAGCACCAACTGACCTGTCACACTATAGTTTATAACTTCTTAAAGTTAAACATAAATCACAAAGCTATGTTCGTCTTTGTGTTGCACTAGTCACGCTGATGAAAATGGTTTTTTCATCGCAGTCATACGATAGATATTAACGAATTTACATGCTTTAGTAATTAAATGTACATTAAACTGGCTTGGTTTACTAATGCACGTAAAAAGGTTAATATATATCGTATAACTGTGTTTAAAAAACCATTTTCATCAACATGAATAGCAAAACACAAAGATGATTATAATTGTGCGATTTATGCTTAACTTTAAGAAGTTGTAAACTATAGTGTGACAGCTGGGTTGGTGCTTTAAACCACCCGTGGTGAAGGGTTGGGTCTCCTTCAACGCCGAGGCTCGGACTCGGGTTCGGGTGCCTCCCAGGTACGGCACGAAACGTAAAGTGCCTTTTCGGGTCACATCCCTGCTGAAAAGTGACGTAATAAATGATCGTGTGAGTCGGGCTTTAGTATCGAGTACATAGTAATATTGAAATTACTGCCCAAAATGGATTGCGCCAAGGTGCCAAGCGCCGAAGAGGGCCTGCGCCAAAACGCCCGCGCCAAAATGACCCAGACCCTCCGTTGTCACCTCCCCTCTAACACGTAGCTCGTTAATCGTAACTGCTGTTATGATGTGGCAAGACGAGGTAGCGGGGGCAGTTACCAGGGGATACGGCCCACTCTTGCCAGCCGGGGGCCCTAATTGAGACCCAGACGGTGTTTCCGCCGTCGTCAGATAGCGCCAACCGTTATTAAAATCAGCGTATAATCGCGGAGCCATCGCGGGGAGAACCGATCCCACACGGTCAAATCGATCGATCGCGTATTTTCACGCCAATGTCTCTCCTTCCGTTATCTCCGCTGGCATGAGAATGATTTCCGGCAAAAAACAGAGCTGTACGGTAACCGGTTTTTCCACTCAATTATTTTGCCTTCTAAAAATTCCCGTTGGATGCTATATGCAAAATAGATTATTGATTGAATATGCCTCAAGGAATCATGAGCCACGCGGCGCATACTCCCGATTTTTTTCTTTTTTTTCTGCTTCTATCGATTGCGGTAAACTGCTGAAACGTAAGAAAAGCAATAAGGCAAGAAATTCATCAAGCGTTGGAGATAGGGATGGGCAAAAAATACCGGTATTCGGTAGTACCGGGTACTATTTTTTTCTTACTCCGGTAGTACCGGCCAGTATTTAAAAGCGGTACTACCGAAGGTACCGGTATTAGAAATACCGGTACTTCGACAGCGCTGCCATCTTATGTTTTATCAATCAGCTAACTACTAAAACTATTGAGTGTTGATAATATTCCAAGCGAAGTGATGTTAATGAACAGCACTATTAACAACAACGGCATAAATAACAGATTAACAGTATTCATGAAAATTGACCACACGATTAAGATTTTTTCTGTATGAATATAATATTCCATGCCCATTTTGAAGTATCAGTCAGAAATAAAAACATTTGAATTTTATATAACTTGCATAGTAATTTTACGAGAATTGGAGCCAAAATTCTAATATTAAAAAAATTCAAAAGTGAGAATTGATACGTGTTTTGACTTAAACCCAAGGTATGAAGAATACAATATGCGTGCTAATGAAGAATAAAATATGAATGAATGATGAGAGAAATATGAGTTGATGAATAAACTCCTTATTGAATAGCATAATTTTATAAAGGCCGGTATATTATTGCCATTGCTTTATTATTTCACATCGTGTTCCATAAATAGTAGTTTCCTAGCGAGTCGGACTCACTATGTTCACCACTTCGCACATAAAATACGCCAGGAAAACACCAAAAATTAAAATGTATCTACCGAAATTGTTTGTATGACGTTGCCTTGGACACGACGTGGCTATCACCCTTCTTAACTATTAGATAATCGAGCCTCCGATATATTTTTCCGATGAATTTCCGTAAGAAAAGGCTGTGGATGACTTTTTCAGTGTACTCTTTCTGTCTGGTATTTTAATTTGCCGAAATACCGGATAATTAGGGTAAGACGAATATTAATTTTCAATTTCTTAACATATTTGATCAATCACGAAAGTACCGGTATACCGGTATTTTTTCGCCGGTACTACCGGGGGAGTACTAATATTGCTTTTTAATATTCATCACTAAAATACCGGTACTTTTTCAAGTACCGCCCATGCCTAGTTGGAGACTCTACTCGACATACAGCGAGTCAATTATTTTCTGGCTGATTTTTAATCAGAGCCATTCCATTTCTTTAAGTAAAGCTTTAATTGACACCTAAATCATCCTCTATCAAGCTCTAAGGTGAAGTATTATAGGTATTATCTTTTTAATCGTAGTCTGTATACTAGTAAATACCTCTTTTACTATCGCAATTCCTCATGCTGTTGAAGTAAACTTATCTTCGGAAACAATAGATCCAAAACAAATGCTTCATCTTGTATGTTATGTCCCATGTTTACTTTGCTCTTTATTTTAGAAAAATATCGCAATATTTATTTGTTTTTTCATTATTAACAATGGTCATATTTATCTCGTATTGATTTTGTACGCTGCATCATAAAATTTAAAGAACAAGGCTCTTTACTGCTATTTAATCAGGCTACAATTGGTATGGAAGCAGAACCACTCGAATACTTTCGCTTACCTATTTCTGATAGTACATGCTTGTTTTTTTTCCTTCATTGTTTACGTTGCGCTTGAATAGCTATATCTCAACGCAACATATCCCAGCCTTTAACTATACCACTGCATAAATTCGCATGAATTTTCTCTACGACAAAACATTGAATATTTCCATCGAATCAGAAATATTTCTCGGAATTTTTTCAGATTATTTTTATTCATATATAATACGGTAGTATCCCTATTTATGAGTATGCTCAGGTTCAAAAAAATATTTATAAATACAGTGGGAAAAATTTATTTCCACTAGCCGTCGCACGGGAGACAGACGATGAACAGTTGTTGCCACTGCATTCACTATCTAGCCTCCGCAATCCGTCGAAGATTTCGAAAGCATACATTCCCGAATAGCAACCCTCGACGATTCAATTCCTCCCCAATCGCCGCCATCTACGCACTACCGAATCAGTTCCGGAGGAACGAAGCTACGAGCGAGCACTCCGGAAAGATCGAAATAAAAACGGCATCCATCGAGAGCATTTTTCTCCGGGACGAAATCACCAATAACAGAGGACATAAACATCTCCCTTGATTGAGTTAGCGAGAGATTTGAGCAGAAATCGACGGCGAGAAAAAAAATCACGACGGGAGGGAAAAAAATGACGGCAGGAAGGGTGGAGGGAAAAGAAGAACAAAGCACAGACCCGCAGTTCCAGCAAAATACTCAACTCTTAACGTCCCGAGCGAGAAGGGGGAAAGGGCCGGGTGATGGATGGGCAGGAGGCTGGGAGGGGAAGGCCGGGAGATATCGCAGTGAAGGGCCCCGAGTGGAGGGGAGGGGTTTGGGCGGAGGTAAGGGCAAGGACGGGAGTGAGAGAGTCAGGTGGAAGAGTCAGAGTATTGGGTGATCCGTGCCCTCTCTTGGGGCGGGGAGAGGGAAGGGGAGCTGGGTCGGAGGACAGGAGACTCCCTCAACAGGCGGCCCGGGCTCCCGGAGGCGGTGGTGCCGGGGGAATTTTTTCCGAGGGAGTTTGTGGAGGGGTATTGAAAGGAGCTCCGGATTTCACAAGGTTACATCCGCAGCGTACGGCACTGCCCCCTTCCCGCGTCGCCATTTTGAACGCTTCGCCAGAAACGAACGATGCAACGCGAAGAATTTCCGCCGCTAAACTTTAATAATAATAATAATTAATAATAATAATTTTATTTCTTCCGTGCATATTTTTATACAGTTATTACTGCCGTTCAGGGAATAAGACAATAAGCCTGTGACTAGGCTAACTTCAGAATACAAGTAACCGGAAATGAACAACATAGAACCAAATTCACTCCGTACATAATGAAAACGAGAAAAAGGATTGTTGCGCTTAAAAAGATAAGAAAAAAATTGATACCGCAGGAGCCAGAAATTCAGACCAAAATACAACATAGGATTACAATAAATATGACTTACAGCATAAATCACACACCCTTTACACAAAACCTATACCTTTTACAATAACATTTCATTGATATCAATAATTAATATCCATTTATGAATCAATTTTCCATATTTATTAAAACAAGTAGTTTCTTTGATCATATTAGGCAGGATATTATACAATTTCGGTCCCACATACACAAAACTCCTTTTATACAGCGTTAAATTCGGTTGAGGCATAGGGACCCTGAAACCCCTTCAATTATTAAGCATCTTGTTACTCCCAAATAATTTTGGACTATATCCACTTCGCAGATAAAATATTTTTAACACTTTGAAACAGTACATATATCTCAGCGGGAGTATGTTTAGCTCAATAAGCAAAGGACGGGAGTGTTCATAGCATTTTTTAAGTCATACTATTCTTTTCGGCACGAAATAGGCTGTCTTGATAGTATTAAAATAAGCTCCGCCCAATTTGCACGCCGTATTCAGTTTTACCCCGAAATAGAAATACGGATCATCCATCACTCTGGTGGTCGTAAAGATATATCAGCTTACATTGACACCAGTATGAAGAGGCATGTCTACATCGTACGCTAGGAAAGTCTACGAGTGAAAAAATAGGTTTGAAATATGATATGGGAATTCTTGAATAGTAACGATGCGAAAGCAAGATGGTTATGACTCACGTAAAACTTACAACAAAGCATCGATAAATGGAGGGCAGTCCAAATGTTGTTAAGTACCTTGCAGTAAAGAAGGCAGGAAACAAGGTAAGGGTTGAAGAGGAAGGAAAAGAATAGGATTCTTAGATTAGATAGCAAGTAGGTGTGTTGAGCTGAAGTCGAAAAAAGAGGATGATCGACAATTAAAGTTAAAAAAATGTCACCAAAAAAATTCCTATGCAATAAAAAAATAAAATAACTTTTAATATTTTAAAAACAAAAATTTCGTTATTTTTCAAATCATGCCTATTATTAACGAGCATCATAAACATTAACTCAAGCTTCAACTGCAGCTTAATAACTAAACGTAATTTATGACGAGCGAAATACTCGATGGCGAAAGTCTTTCTTTGACGTTAGTTGCCACGACGGTTGCATAAGAGCACAGGGTGTAATCGTACACGATATGGGAAATAAAATTATTGCGAATGATTTTGGCAAATGGAGCGTTTCATCGGTGACATTAGGAGACGTCAATATCCCATATTGAACTCTCTTTACATTCAGTGTCAAAAACAGTAAGCATGCAAATAAAACAAATTGCTGAGCGGAGCTAGATAAAATTCAGCGAACTGACTGTCATGGCGAAAGAAATTATAGTCTTTTGAATATGCGTATACACTGATTCAAAACCAACAGAGAAATAGGGAAGGGCCATGATTTCAGTACCCCTCCAAAGAATAGGAAAAATCGACTCAAAAATAAACTAAATGACTGGATGACAAAAGAGTGAACACTCATGCGTATGACTTATGTCAATATCCGCAAAGTCGTAAATATTTTTTCAAACATCAAAAATACGCTATGTAGGGGCTAATAAGATATGTTCCGGGAGAATACGAGCAAATATAAAAGCATAACTCGTGAATATAAAAAGACGGGCACGATTTTATGTATCGATAGTTTCAATTGATTGAATTGCGATTCCAAGGAAAGAGCCGGAGCAAATCATCAAAATAACAGCACGCGCTGTACGAGCTGTTATTTTGGGAATCAATATGAGATATTCCAAATGTCCTTCCCATTTTTTTCGAGAGAGAGGAGAATTATCCGCTGCAAGGCCCTCGGGCGAAACCCAAGAATTATCGGACGTCGCTCGGAAACGCAGAGTTCGGGGAACGAGGCGGAGTCTAAAGCCGCGAGACGAGGATGAGTGGGAAGGAAAGGAAAAGAAGGGCAAAGGAGGTAGAAAGGGAGATTCTTCCCACAGGATAAAGAGAAGGGTGGAAGGAGAAGGGCGAAGGAGGTAGAAAGGGAGATTCTTCCCACAGGATAAAGAGAAGGGTGGAAGGAGAAGGGCGAAGGAGGTAGAAAGGGAGATTCTTCCCACAGGATAAAGAGAAGGGTGGAAGGAGAAGGGCGAAGGAGGTAGAAAGGGAGATTCTTCCCACAGGATAAAGAGAAGGGTGGAATGAGAAGGGCGAACGAGGTAGAAAGGGAGATTCTTCCCACAGGATAAAGAGAAGGGTGGAAGGAGAAGGGCGAAGGAGGTAGAAAGGGAGATTCTTCCCACAGGATAAAGAGAAGGGTGGAATGAGAAGGGCGAAGGAGGTAGAAAGGGAGATTCTTCCGCACAGGATAAAGAGAAGGGTGGAAGGACAGAGAGAGAGAAGGTGCTGTCCTCAGCCGAGAAGGTTTCGGCAGAGGGCACGTCTTGGATACGGCTGACGGAAGGAGATGGAAAGCCAAGAAGCACCGAGGGAAAATCCAAAACAATGCATCTTCACTCTCCCATACCCATCACGCGTAAATCTCACTCACCCCCTCCGCACTCCATTCATCAGCTTCTTTCCCTTCCAAATCCTTCGATACACCCCGGCTGGGAAGAGGACTGCTTTTCACCACTCCGGATGCTTTCTCCATTTCAATTTATCGAAGCAAATAAGAGGGCGAGAGAGAGAGTGAGAGATGTAGGGGTCTTTGATTTTCCTTCGCGAGCAATACTTTCTACTGAACGACATATTGACACAGCTCAGAGATGGTTGCGCCGGAGAGGACGACTGTGCAGTTGTTCACTACGATCGTATAAGAGTAATATGTTTCCATATGACGATCTACTGATATTCCCGCTCTAAGAAAAATGTGAGGTACTGATTTCCATCCCATTACGCTATCTTCGGTCTCCTATTTAGTTCACCACCTTCATGATATCGCACCTTTTAGGCTTCAGAAAATATCGCTAATTCTTGGGTGTTACAATTCTATCGCAAATTCGGCGCCATAGATACTGCAAATGCGTGCGAATAAAATGATCCATAGAGTTTATACTTCATAGTACATACAATCTCGGGGAAGAGCTTTTCTGTACACCCCCATCTAAAATTCTCGCGATTCGATATTCTGAGCGTCAGAACTTCGTAGGAAATCGCAGGTGGCCCAGGGAAAAACTGGCCCCCCTATCCTGAAAGTTGGAATTTCACTTGCCAATGGCTTGTTACGGGGTGAGCTCTACCCTCACCTATCAAAGACCAACCTTCGGGTTGAAAATAGCTTTTTAGAGTTCATACTAAAGCGAAAGGGTGAGAGTGATGGAGGAACCAATGATAATATTCCGAGGAGATTCAGAAGTTAATAGGGATAACATCTAAAATAAGCCGAAGGAATTGAAAATAAACAGTTATTAACAGCTATTTATGACCAGAAAATTTAGCATACTCTAAATATGGAACAGCTGATTTGTTTTTGTACATGCTGTTTCAAACATTACATTTTTTAATATAACCCATCTATGTTTATTCAATGTTTGCAATGGAATACGTCAGTCATCAAGGTTAAAAATATTTAACAGCCTTTTAAAGCATTTGTAAAAGGTTACGATGCTCAATAGGAACACAAAGAAACTGAAAATTCCTTAGTAAATCGTCGAGACGAACTACTGTCTCCTGTTCAGGAATGAAGCAAGGCAGTCAGTACTTGACAGCACTGTAATGCACACGTGAATTTGTGATCAAATATCACGTCACCAAATGATCCCACTTGCAATGACATTTACGTTTTGAGTGGTTGTTCAAGAAACAAAGAGTGACCCATGGAAGAATTATGAAATATGAATCTCTTGTGATGGAAAATTATCTTCCATTCACTATAATGTTCCGCTGGTAATCACAATAACAGTATTCAAATAAAAACAACTCATTCGTGATGAAATGCAATAGTAATACTCCGCACTTAATTTTTAATAATAACCGACCCTGGTTTCGAGTATTTGTGCGGAGTATTACTATTGTATTTTATTATGAATGTCAGTAACTTCCACAAAGTCACGCCTGAAATGACTTATTATATAAAAACAACTCATTCATAAACGAGGTGAAAAAAATTCTCCACCAAGAAACAGGAAGAAAGAAGAAAAAAAACAAGGATTATCTTGAAGGTCTCGTGGATGCAATCTGTGCCAGAGCTTAAAATCACTCCTCTGCGGACTCGGTGTAATATGACACATTGTTACAAATATCGAGTGTTCAGAAACCACAGCGCAAAAAATTAAGAAGCGATATTAGTTATGAAAAATTTTAGTTACATATCATTTTCGAATACCTGTAGCAGCCTGGTATCAAAGTATGTATCATAGGTCCGTGGAGCTGCAGGTCCGTGGCAGTATTTTCAACAGCTCTCGCATTCATGGGACTCTCGAAGATATTAATTACGCATAGCAGAGTATTGCTTACTTCAGGAGTCATTAATAATGATACAGCTAATGCAAGTTTTCTAAGAAGAGAGGCAAGGACATGTCTTTCATGCCACAAGCAGAGCGTTACGAAACACGAAAAATAATCCCCTCTGTGGCAAATCGAAGGCAAAAAGATGAATCACTTAAGTTCCATTAAAAAAATACTCAAAGTTGTCATTATCACTAGATTCTATAGGGAAACGTTAGAATATTGACGCCTACGGGGCCTCGCTTCCTACAAAGCTCCAATGAAACTACCAGCTGACTCCTAACCTATAAAGATTAGGAGTCAACGGAACGTTCAAGAGAATGTGATTCAAGATAAAAAGCGACGGGTGCCGAGAAATCGCAGTGCAACGAGGCTGAAGGATAGGAAGACCCGAAAACTTCTAAAGAGAAAAAAAAACAACAGCAATGGAACTCCATTGTTTTGCCGTGATAGTGAGAAAGCTCGTCGCTCCCAGCCTCCTTGTTGATTTTCAAAGGGTACCCGCGTCGCGAGCTGAGCATTGACTTCAGGGTTAAGTGGAAGACGGGGTCCACACCATCTTAATTTCACCACAAATTGAATCTCATTCCCCGCATGCCTCTCGTCGCCCCAATCTCAGGGCCTTGTGGGGCGTTCCCCGTCCCGGAAAGGATTTACAACGGGTGGAGATCCCTTCCGCCCGTTCCCCGCAAACCGACCCAGCACCCCCAAAACATTTCTCCGCCACGAACTCTCCTAGACCCCTGTGGGGATCTCTGCATTCTCTTGCTTATTCATGGCTCGCCTCGTTTGCCGCGACTCCCGTAGACCTCAAAGGATAAACGCCGGGTGCGAGATGGGAATTGGACCTGTTCCGCCAGTTCCCGTCTATTCAACAAACCGTCACGAATGTGACTCACAGGCTTACCTTCAGACAAACGTCTTTAATTCGGCTGAGAGAGAAGTCTCGAGTTTTTGTGAGGCAAGATAGCGTTACTCACCTCAGTGCCACCTTGCTAACCTGAGTGACAAGTTGTATGCTTCGAGAATTCCCTTATCGAGGAAACTCTTCTCCCTTTACACTCTCAACTCCCGTCCTACGAGCAAAGGGTCTACCCACAGTTTAAATCTTCATGACACTATCTTTTTTCGAAGTTTGAATTGTCACAAAGAATAATGGAAGTTGAACGAAAAAATTGAACTATTCGAGGTTAATTTGTTATTCTGGAAAATTTATCCAAATCTGTAATCTGACTTTCAATTTCCATGAATTGTCACAATATTCACGGTCTCCGTGACCAATAAAGACCACGAAGTCAACTGGAGGAAAAGCTTTGCTATTAATACATATTAATTCACATTCGCGAAGTATTATTAATACGTATTTTCAACCAGGTGGGGTGAGCATTCAATGAGTATCACTGCTACACTTAGCATTGCGTTTTCTGAACGGCCTCTACCCTACACTATTTCTAGCTACATACCAGCTTGTATTTCTTCATATTAACAAAAATGCATTTTCTCGTGATTCCAGTGTATTACTTTCAATGACTGTTTTAAGAAGAAAATTGTCCCAAATGCATGTTCCATCCACCCACGCCGGCTTATGATACGTTAAATTATGTTCGAATAGCTCGAAGAATGCATCTTAAATGAGAGCAACTGCAGTAACGGGAGAGTCTTTAAACAATTTATCTATCGCCCGCCTAATATTCGATTGAAAATATATTGCTAGGTATTACAGTAGGTATTGATGAGTACGAGTTTAATCTAATGATCAACATATTCCCTAAACTATTTCCTCCTCCAAACCAGGACATTTAATATATGAATTCGACTCGGATATGTTTGGAACGCTTTGCAGATAATCAAAAAGAAGCTTGCAATTGACAGATAGAAAATTAAACTCCGGTAGCAATGTCGATACCCCAATGATAGGCAAAATGCACAATAGGACTACGATGCCATTACATTTTTCTCCTTTGAATTGTAGACAAGATTCAATACACATACATTTACCTTATTGGATTCCGCGATAGTGTGAGGAAGGGGGATTAAATAATAACTTGACGACTTTCGAAATGTGGTAGAAGAGAGACAACTTGGATATAAGGGAAAACAAACGAGGAAGTGCTGGGACTGGAGGCAAATAATAAATAATATTAATACATTTATTACTCCAAATTTCTTAAATATACAACTTTAGTAACAAGAATGAAGGAGCTTTAGGTAGCGTCAATGGTTAAACACCAGTGTAGAAGCTACCATCCTTGAATTTAATGCAATGCTAGTCACACCAAAATATCAATTTTAAGTACATTTTAAATATATATCCTACATTTGCTACGTGTCATTAATTATGACACGTGGCAAAAACATATCATGTGAAGAAATGTAGATACAAGAAGAGATACATAAGAGCATACAAGAATTTTTTTCTTTAGACAAATGGGAGTTGATTGAAAAGATAAGGAGGCAAAATGATTTTCCATCTCTTGATTAACTCTAATTAAAAATATTGAGTGGATCGAATAGGGATAAGGGTAATACGGGATGATGGTGCTTTAAATAGCGAGATAGATGTGAGAATGCTAGATTAGCGGAAGGAAGGAGGAGAATAGTCCGCTGGGGTGAAATAATAAAAGACCGGAAGTATTCGGATCTAATGCAGAACTTATACGTAATGGTATCTTTCTAGTCTGGAGTCTCGGCCCCTTCTGAGACGACCACGGGATGATCCCGGGCCATCTAGTCCACATCCACCCTGGAGGTGGACGGTGACGACGCTCGCCGGGGAAAAACGAAATTAAAACGGCGAAAAAAGGTTCGAGGAGGTGGGCCTTGGAGTTTCCGGATCCCTCGGTTCAGGGAAACTTTCTTTCATTGGATTGGGAAGAGGCGATGGTCTCAGTTCGAGAAATTAAGACCGTTTCGGGTCCCTCCGTCCGTCCATTTATTTCGTCCGCTTCCTTTCCTTCGGGTTCAGACCCGAACCACCCTCCCTCGGGCCGATTTTCCTTTCTTTCCGCAAACATTCCGTAAACCACTTCCCTTTGCTCTTTCTTTTCCCTCTCCCGTGGCAATTTCACCGAAAAACTACTTTCCCAGCTTCTTTCACTCTCCATCTCTCCCTTCTACACGTCCCGTCTCCCCCGCCCGCCCCCTCTCCGAAGGCATCCCCACAATCCGGAGCAATTTGTCTTCCAGCCGCTCACACTAACGCCGAGTGAAGGCTGAGGCAACGGCCGGAAGGGTGCGGGGGCTGAGGGAGCGGGAGATGTGGTGCGGCACTTTCCACACTCATCGCCTATTCCTTCCCCTCCTGTCAGGGTCGACGAGGGATGAGGCGGGCGTGGAGCAGGAAACGACGAGGTGAGATGGACGAAGGCAAGAGAAGTGAGCGGACGGGACACTATCACCGATTTCACCACCGGCGAACTCCAGGATTTCAAGGGACAGTCCCCCGAATTACTACATCCCATCTGTGACTTTTTTGAGCGACTGCCACGGAAGACGGTTAAGGCCGACCTGAGGAGAAACGGGGAAGCCCGTTTGTGGACCTAAACCTGGACCCAGACGAGAAATGGGATAAGAACAGGCGTAGAATTATGGACAGAATGGTTACCCTATGGGAAGGTGAACGTGACAAGGGTAAAGTGACGAAAATGCTTAACCCCACCGAGGTTTAAAAAATACTTGAACTGAAGCTAGGTACTGACAAGGAAGCGGATGAGAAAATTATAGGACGTGGTAGATTCCGGGCCTAAAACAACAGGAGAGGAAAGGATTTGGGAGAGCGTGTAGGTATATTACGAATGGACAGCCCCCTGCATCTTCCTATGTCGTCAATAGAAAATATTTGGCCCCTTAATGTCCGTTTACTTCCAGTACTGGCCGTCGAGCGCTACTGGTACTTTCGTCCTACTCCTACAAGGGACCTTATGGGAAGGTCTCCTATTTATCTGCCGAGAAACGTATTAAGTGTGATTTATGGTTTAATTCCTGCTCGCATCGAAGAAAAACCATAATGGCTGAAGCAAGCACCTGAATATTTACCGAATTTAGGAATCTTTTGTCCTGTCAGTGTTACTTTCCAACATAACTTTACACAAATCAAGTACGATTTCTTTCCACCAAACATGTTAAATACGACCTGGTTCTATTCCACAATTGTAAAAGTGTGGAATTTAATAAAGTTCCTCATTCAAAATGCATAAAGCTAAAGTATTTCACACCGTGACTCGTGTGACATTCTCAAATATTTTTTCAATATGAGACCGAAAGGTAAATACCAACTCCATGATAGGTATAATCAACTATCGGCAACGTAACTTTGTGATGCACACTAATCGCGATGATAAAATTTGCGAAGTAATTTTCTACTTCTCTTCGATATTATGGTAGTATAGGGCTTATCCTGAAGTATAGATATATACTTCAGGATAGCCCTTCGGAAACCTTGATTACACTGCATGAAATCAAAAAATATGTAAAAACAAAGAAGACTTGAGGAAATCTCTCAAGGAAAAACTGAGGGCTGTGGCTGGAAACGGATAAAGAGATGTCGAAGATGTCATCATTGAACATGACTACATCTACATAATACCCTGCCAGCCAACATAAAGGTTTGTGGCAGGGGGTGAGTTCTCACCAAACATGCACTACATATCATGCATAAAAAAAGGATTAGTATTTATATACTGTTCTAAACTACACTATTTAAAAAAATATAAAAATAGCTAAGCAAACATGCAAAAATATGCTGTTAGTTGCGTAAGCTTCAAGTCCTTATACCAACATGCAGCTACCAATGTTATCCATTGCTACACTCGTACTGGATATATTTACCGTTATTCATATCCCTAATTGTACGAGGGAAAAAGGACATTTTGAATCCGTCAGCTCGGCAATCAATTTCACTAATTTTGTGATTATGGTCCAGGCTACCACAGTAAGTTGGGGATCGCAAAATATTGTTAGCATCATCACTGAAAATATGGTCTTGGAATTTGTTTATGAGATTGTCTAAATTTCAACCTGCGATCTGACAATGATTCCCAATTTAATTAATTTATTAGACTGGTTACGCTAATAAGGTTTACGTACCGTCCCTTTACAAATCTTGCCGATCTTCGCTGCACACGTTCAAGATCATTATTTAGACCATTTTCGTAAAAATCCCATACATTGGCAGCATATTTTAAATGATGTCTAACTTGGGAAATATAGCTGATTTCTCGTACATGATCGTCACATTTACCCAGTACTCTTTTTACGAATCCCAGTTTACGATTCGTTTGACCCATTATTTCACGTATGTGTTTACCCCAGGAAAGATCATGTGTTAGTCTTATTCCAAGATATTTAATGGATTCCCCGTTTGTTAATTCATTAATACTTATTTTGTGCGTGCTAGGAGGAGAGCTATTCTTTTTCCAAAAATTCATTACTAGACATTATTTACAGTTTAATTCTAACTGCCATGTTTTACACCAATTTTAAATTGCTAGGAGATCATCATTTAAATATTCTTTATCGTTTGGAATTTCCCTGTACAGTACTGCGTCATCGGTAAATAGACGAACTTACTTTTTACCATCTTATTGATATCATTAACTAAGGGCTCCCTGAAGCCGTTCAATGTATAATTTATCACGCAAGCCATTACGGTTCAAAGCAAATGTTTAAGTATTCACGTTGTGCAGTTTTCCGCTCAGAATTTCTAAAGCCACTGGCAAATTCGGTGCAACCAGTGGGTAAATTAGTTGAGCTAAAAACTAAAGGGCTCTTTTGCACCAACATTTAAATTTATTTCGCTTCATACGTTCTACGGAACACGTTTTAATTTTACATTGTATGAAAGCAATTGTTTTTGAACTTGCTATAAGTGATATCCTCCAAAAAAATCTTTGTTTTTTTTTCTTGATCAAAACATTGTTAAGAAGTTATGGCCTTCATAATCCATTATTATGTTAGCATGCGAATGAGGAAATTTGCAAACGCGTAATTCTGAGGCTAACATAGAATATTCAATGAAGAAAAAAATGAATAATATGTGTGAAGATCTCTCGGGTTTCACACCGGGTCAGGTTCTCCATATCTTCCTGCTATGGAGGAAGATATGGAGAACCTGACCTGGAAGATATAGAGGATATGGAAAGATTTTCACACATTGTACAAAGTGCTTGATTTACTAATACTTATTCAATTCTGCTACCCAATATGCAGTCCCACGAGAGGATATCCATAAAAAAACTTTAAGGTTTTCTCCCAAGAAATAATGTTTCATTGACTACAAGTGGTGGGATTTTGATTGTAATTTTTAGACAGCAAGAGGGAAATTGTTTGATGTGGTATTTCTGAGCCATAATCGTACTACGCCGGCCCCGGTGGCGGCGTAGTGGGTGGCGGTCGTGGGTTCGAGTCCCGCCCGGGAAGGATTTTTCACTGTCCGGAGCATGGATGTTAGTATTTTATAATCTGTTAATTATAAGTGAGGACTAGACAGTCCTAAATTCGCAGATCAATAAAGACAAATATAATTTAATTTAATTAATAAAGAGGTTACGAGGGGAAAAACACTTTGTTATTTAATTATTTATTTCTTGTTGCTGGCATTACGGGTTACAATATCATTGTAAGAGGTAGTCAAGATTCCAAAACATTAGACTTAAGAAAGCGATATCGAAGAGAAGTAGATACTTAATACGCAAATTTTATCATCGCGATTAGTGTGCATCACAAAGTTACGTTGCCGATAGTTGATTATACTTATCGTGGAGTTGGTATTTCCCTTTCGGTCTCATATTGGAAAAATATTTGAGAATGTCACACGAGTCACGGTGTGAAATACTTTAGCTTTATGCATTTTGAATGAGGAACTTTATTAAATTCCACACTTTTACAATTGTGGAATAGAACCAGATCGTATTTAACATGTTTGATGGAAAGAAATTGTACTTGATTTGTGTAAAGTTATGTTGGAAAGTAGCACTGACAGGAAAAAGATTCCTAAATTCGGTAAATATTCAGGTGCTTGCTTCAGCAATAGGGTAGTTTCCTATTATTTTTTTATTGTCTTGATCGAAAGTTTATAACCTCTGGAGTACGTGTTTTAAGCCGTTCGATTTTTAAATGACGTTAAGTATTTTTCCTCATTAATTAAAAAGTGAAAAAAATCAATGGCGCGAAAACGCGACGGCAAACTATTGCATGCCGGTTAATCCTACGTGTGACGTTAAACTATTTCCTCTACCTGCCACCAGGTGGTGCTGCGAACGCTTCCAAATAGACGCCGCACTCCGTTAAAGCTTATGAACAAGTATTGGAGGCATATTTATTCCGTTAATTAATTATAATTAACTTTTATTTATTTATTTAACATGACTTATGCAGTTGATTCATTTAAAATCAGTCAGTATTCCTTTCACAAGCATATCATGTAGTTCGCCTATCGCCGCACGACCTTCACGCCATGCTTCGCCGTAGCAGAAGACACGGCGAGCAGGACGTCCTTGAGCCTATAAAATGACTAATAATACCATGTTTAACTGAGAATTCTTTTCCAACATTGATAGTTTTTACAGGTTAATACTAATAAATATTCACTAGAGCTGAGGGGCCCTGAAATACAACGGTAAGTTCAGGAGACGAATTTTCCTATGCTTCGCAACGTAAACTACCTTCCTGTTACGTCAGCATGAAGGCAGCGCACCCCGCCATTTCAGAGCCTTTTCAAATGGCCTTAAAATTAACATTTAATTCTCTAGTAAACTGGGATTTCTCAATACAAACTTTTTGCGTAAATTAAATACATTTATGGCAGGGCACAAATCGCAATTAATGAAGTCCGTTTTCTTTGATGAAGGAAACTACCCTATTATGGTTTTTCGTCGATGCGAGCAGGAATTAAACCATAAATCACACTTAATACGTTTCTCGGCAGATAAATAGGAGACCTTCCCATAAGGTCCCTTGTAGGAGTAGGACGAAAGTACCAGTAGCGCTCGACGGCCAGTACTGGAAGTAAACGGACATTAAGGGGCCCAGTTTTTTTGGGAAGGTGCAGGGGGCTGACGAATGGACGACCTAGAGCTTAGGCTTCTGTGTTGCACAGTATTTAGTAGACAAAGGGAGTAGAAGCCAATCGCAGGCAAGACCCCCCTCACTATGACCGGTAGCGGGAGGTCCTTTTTAACACATCCGGAAACGACCAAGGGTACACTGAAGTAGTTCTTGGATCTACGGTACTATGGGCATGTGTCCCGGCTACCGGATTAGGATGAGGACGCAGAGATACGCGGGCCGTCATGTGGCGCCATTCCACGTCAGCTTTAAATATGTTAAGGAAGGATGAATAACGGATATCAGCGGGCAGTTAATTTTAAACTATAACCTAAATGTAGAAACAAAAACCATACTACATTATTCGATCTACAAGGAATATGGGAGGGTCAATGTAACACCCCACGATTATACCTATCAATAAATGCTACATACCATTAATGCTCAATAAATATGAGCAGCATAGGAATGGTTGCAGTCCTCCTCCCACTTCCGTTATTATTATTTTCTCAACTGAAGAAATAAGAATTAGCGGGAATATTCAAGAGCGATCGAATTTGGCCATGTAGAAGTTTAGCTTCCATAGGTAGTAACACAAAAACTGTTGTAAAAATAACATGGTTTTAGATGACCATTAAATATAGGTATCTAAAGATTCCCATGCCATAATCAAATCAGGACCCAGCAGTACAGAAGCAAGCATAAAGAAAGGAGTGAGACAAGGCTGTGCACTGTCTCCCGTATTATTCAATGTCTACATCGAGAAAGCCATCCAAGAAGTCAGAGAAAAGTCACCGGGAGTGAATATCCACGGGGAGAACATCAGCATGCTACGATTCGCAGATGACATAGCAGTCTTGGCAGAAATAGAAGAAGATTTAAAGAAGACACGAGGAAATATGGAAAGAACAATGATCAGATATCATCTGAATATCAATTAAAAGAAAACTAAGTTATTGGTGTGCAGCAGAAGAAAGGAAGCTAGGACTAATGTTAAACTAGGAAAACAAAAAATCGAGGAGGTGGAAGAGTTCTGCTACCAGGGAAGCAGAGTAACCAGCGATGGACGAAGTAAAAGGGAAATCGCCATTAGAATTACCCAAGCGAAAAGAGCATTTTATCAGAAGAAGATTCTGCTTACAGCTGCAAATACAAGTGTGGAAGTGACGAAACATTTCATTAGAACCTACATCTGGATCATTGTACTATATGGCAGCGAGGCATGGACAATAACAGCAGCAGGCTGGAAGCAGCCGTCCAGGCTGGAAGCATTTGAAATGTGGTGTTAACGAAGAATGATCAAGATAAAATGGATCGATCGAGTGACAAACGAAGAAGTCTTAAGCAGAATGGGAGAAAAGAGATATCTACTGAAAACCTTAAAAAGAAGACGGGACAACTTAATAGGCCACACGATGGCCTGATGAAGACAATCGTCTAGGGAAAAGTGAACGGAGAGAATGGAAAAGGCAGGCCTCGTATGAGATATGTAAGGCAAGTTGTGAAGGATGTAAAAGAGAGGAGCTACCTCAATATGAAGGGTTTGGTCGATAGAAGAATCGAGTGGAGGGCTGCGTCAAACCAATCCTAGGATTGTTGATTGATGATAATGTTGATGAAAGATTCCCATGATGTAGAAAACAACCACCTTCATATTCTCTCCTTAGCTCCGTTTTTCTAGTAATATATATTAAACTATTTTAATAGATACTGTATTAATTTTATCTCAACATTTTCTCCCCCTCCCGCTTACCCGGCTATCTAATACATTCATTTTAATCTTGTCCTTTCCAACAAAATTGCCCCATATCACCAAACTCCATCCACATACTTTCCTCAAATTTCCTCAATCAACTTCCATACTACTTCTACGCAGCTAAATAAAATGTTTTTCATGAAAGTATTAATCGATGAAAACACAGTACACCTACGTGAAGAAGTTTTCCTCAGCCTGAGTTTTGAGAATATATTACTATAATTGAAGGTAGAATCTTTGTATGCGGTTTTGGGAGACAGAGAAAGTATGATTGAAACTACTGTGATGTCACTTCCTTAAACATTCATACGTAAACATTAACGCACGTAATATTTGATCCGTAAACGTCATTATAGCAATGTGACCAGAGCTGAATCGTTTTGCCTCAATGCACGCAATTTTCCCCTGCAGAAAAGCGACTCGTTCATGCGTTGCAGCGCATCATATTTTGGTGATATTCGGATTCAAGGACCCCGTAACTACCCCCAAGAACTGCTTAATATTAGTTTATCCCTCATTATTGCGATTCAGAATGAAAACAAATTCGGATGATAGGTGCACAAAATGTTCTTGATATCGCTTTTGCCTTCCATGAGAAAATTTCACCTCAAATTCCTGCACTGGTATCTGATTTTTGGGACACGGGAGACTAAAATATCGGCCTTAATATAACCAAAGTATTTTTGAATACATCCGATGAGAAGTCATCGAAAGTGCAACCTTGACCGATGACGTCAACTCGTTTCCTAAATATGTATATCCAAAAAAATCGAGATAGAGGAAAGATAAAAGTCTCCAATTTTGGTCTCTCTCTATACATAGAATACCAAAATTGGGGACTGAAATTGCGAAGAACAACCATGACGAAAGATCAACAGCACGCTATTATTTTCAACTTAGAACAGAAATGATTATGGAAACGTATTTTTAGCCTTTTTATCTTTCAACGGAATGTCGCCAATGTGCGCATGAAATAGTTTCTATCAGCAACGAATTTTACAGAATATACATGAATTTTGGATCCAGGTGAAACACACGACGACACGTCAATTGAATTGTAGCACGGTTTTATTTCCCAGAGCAAGATTAAAGCATCCGTGACATATTTACCCAAATTGCTTTGTGTAACTTGAATCGAGGGCAGCAAGTGATAACAAAAAAAGAGCTACAGGCTTATGAAGCATAACTCCGAGTTGCCATCGCAATTTGGGAATTCAACACCGATGAGGTGTGAAAAGGGTTTTAAAGCATTTAACACTTACTCCATATTCATTTCGACCCACATTACTGAAAAATGGATAGTGGGACGTACTAAAAAAATGAACATGAAAGTGTTCTAAATACTAAATATCAAACGAAATTATCTTTCTACAAAAAAATCCGTGAGTAATTTGGGAAAAAGGTTTGCCCTGCACTCCGCAAAAATATCAGGCGGAAATATGCTGCGCCATAGCTTCGAATTCGCTCAACTGCATTCGCGCAATCATTGAAACGCATCTGACGATATACCGAAGAGTCAGGGACCATCGAAAGGACCCAAAGCATGCCTACCCACCGGTTCACAAGGCATTCTTGACGATTGAGTGAGCTGAACACGGGATCAAAGGGGAGAAATAGAGGATACCGTGGGAATACTCCCGATGAGGTGCCCTGAGAGTAGCATTTCGGGTACGCAAGGTCACACTATGACCTCTCACCTGCTCCGAAAATCGACACGGGAACAGTGAGAAGGGGACTTCGGGACGGGAGTTGACCTCGGAGGGCGGTATTGTCGGCGGTGGCCGGGATGGGCACTTGGGTTGGTCATTCGAACGCGGGACTCTGACCGCAGGCGCTCGTTGGCTCCGGGAGTAGGCGACGACAAACAGACAGACGGACAAGCCGGGATCCGGTGGCTGGCTCTCCGCGGCGCGAATTTGATCGCGAACGCAGCGAGGAGCGTGACCGGAACACGTCGGCGACATGTCACGGTGGGGCCACAGCTTTAGGGTTCGACACGGAGATAAAGTAACGATGGTGACGTGAGTGACGGTCGCTGGTTTCACGCGCGCTCGTCGTCGATGGCCCCGGGAGACGCATCGCCGATCACCTGTCCCGTTTTTCACGAATTCTGCTCTGTCCCTCGCCAAAAAATAATGCCGAGAACGATTCGACACCACTCGGGTGTAGAGGAGCGAAATACCCGCCCATATTTCTTTCCAGCAACTGCCCCAAATTTGTAAATGCAGCCGAAAAATAGTACAGTTGTGAGATTCCTTTGGCACCATAATTTCAGTCTGCGGATAAAACTTTTTTTTTTACCAGTCATCAATTGCATGCTTATGTCACTCCTCCCAGGCAGTTTAAAATTTACGAAACTGGGTCGAAAATAGTGTTTTCGGCACCAATGCATTCATTCAACAAAACGACTGTTCTTTTTAAATCGTGAAAATCTTCTGCCGTCGTTTACGCGACGGAAACTCAAGTATCTGCGTCAATAATATGACAATCCACACTATACCGTGACATTATGTATATAATAACTCTACACTAGTCGAGATTTGACTGAATTTAATATTTAAACCCAGAAGGTGGCAGACTAACTAGAGGTTTACAATTTTAAGCAGAGGACGCTCCTACGGATGTTACCTCCTAGGGACATGCCGCTTTTACTCATCGTACATTGTTTTTACTCATCGTACATTGTTTTTGTTCAACTTTCTAATTCTAAGCCGTTGAAGAATGAAAAGCTCAAATTAAATTAGCAGCAAAAGTTGACTTGTTTAACGAGCCAGGAGACATTTCCAAATCTTATTAACACACGCTTTTGCCCTCTCGCTGCTGTACATTAGGCCTAAGGTGGTAGAAACAAAACCACAGCGGTTTTAATTTCGCCTCGGACTAGCAGAAACTTAGGCTTGTTTCATCGAAATATCTTGGCATGCTTCTTACTTTTCTTCACCAAACAGATATAGTAATAGATCGTAAATGTTTACTGGTGTTCCTCCTTCACATAATTCCTCCTTCTACCTCACTTATTTGGTATTCTTTTCTTTTTTACGGTGCTGGTAATAGCTTGCATTATTCTTAAGGTAAATATATGCAAAGTGTTTACAATCGTTATGCACCGGGTTTTGTGCCACACTTTCGATTACATAGATAAAGGAAGAAAGAGGGTGGAGACATCTAGGGGGTTGGAAGGTGGACGAAGAGGGGGATGGGGTTGGGATAAGGGGCAGGAGAGCGAATATCGAGAAAGATGGCAGTAGAGTCGTGATCGGATTAACGAACTGGGGGAGAAGGGACATCTGAAAAACTTTTCTCGGGAGCAGGAGAATTTCGGGATGGGAGCAAGGCGGAGTGAGACCGCAGCCAGAGAGGGTGGAGTGGAGAAGATGTGCCCACACTCCCTGACCTCCTAAAAGCTGAATACCCCGCGAGAGCGCGTCCCAACCTTCGCAAACATTACCTCCAACATGAACGAGAACAGCACACTTGCAGCTGAAAAGATAACTTTTACTATCGTGTTCCTATGACAACACCATAATAAAATATAAATACATTTAAATATATTCGAGGTTGATATCGCGTCCAAATTAAAAAAAAACGACAACAGAAAATGAATCTCGCATCGGGCGTGGGCGCGTCATTTTACAAGTTTACATACAGAGATAATAAAAACTACAAGCTCTATTCCTTCCATCCCTATCCTTATACCTTTCCTCCCGGTCTGAAGCGCCTATTAGAGCGGAAACAGATTTGAAAACACCCATGAAAACTACAAGCTACACCGCTGATTTCAGTTACATACTTTCTTGGACTTAGTTACCACTACTAGGAATATCTCTAGTTAGATATAGCGTACTGCCGACGCCGTTTCTCTACAACCTTCCTCTAATCCCAGAAAAATTCCCTCCTCTACCCAGTTACTCACCTAAACCAATAATCAAATCACCATACGGCGCAAATGACTTAAGCAGTCGGTTGCCTCTAGAATAACTTAATTAATTAGGAGGACAAATTTGACTCCTTTTTCTGAGCATCGGAGCATTCCCAAATAGGGATTTCGACTTCCTATCCCAAAATGTTAGTCTAATCAGTCATCCATCAACACAGTTTAAAGAGTTGCTATGCATACAACTTTCGAAATTTGAATGGATAGCTAATTTTAAAAACGGGCAAAGAGTTTACGCTTTCAAAAACTTTTTATGAGTCTCTAGCATTAGGTCATTACAATGATACACAAAACTGTCAAAGGGAAAATGAAATTCAGTCACAAAATGTATATATCAATTAAAATCATAAGACGACAAGAAAGTCTGGATCAACGACCAATTAAAACCGTGTATGGAGCGTAACGAGTCAAAAACACACAAATTTATAGCTCGCTAACGAATGGGGGAAAAATAGAATGGAAGATGAAATCGAATTCCACCCCTTTTCGTCCCTTCAACAATTGAGATTTATATTAATTGCTGTCCTTTGGTAACGGGTGGGGGAAAAAAAAGATGCCACACATTTTCGGGAGATCTCTCTTGCTCGTGGAGTGTGGGTGGACAGATAGAGGAAGGCCCAGACAATAAAATACGAACAACACTAACCAACAAAAGAGCCGCTCCACGATGGATGGATATTTCACGCCAGGAAAATGTCACCCGCTTCTGCCCCGGCGCATATCCGTCAATGGAAAACATGCCGGCATTCTTGAAATTCCTCCGTCTATTCTGTTCTCTTGACGGGGAGGGCGGGTGATTTGAGTGGGAGGGATGGAAGGAGGACGGGGAGTAGGAATGGGGGAGGTGGGAGGGACACATCACGCTTAGATACGTGAGAGGCATGGAAACAGAGAGATCTCCGACGACTACTGCGATGCATACCAAAACGGACTGTCGCGCATTTTCCACACATTTTACATCCAATTTTGAGTCGGGGAAACGATTACGGCTAACGCTCTGGCTCTGCGCACATCAAACACCCCTTTGAGGGAGGAGAATGCAGCGGTTTATGGGACAAACATCCTCTTTTTTTCGCATTCCCGGATTGGAATGAATGGCCCCGCTCCAGAGGACGAGCACACAAAATGTAATCAATAACCACGCGATGGGTTTTAACAGCAGTGTCAAATATAACCTTCCAATTATTTCATCATTTCGCCTCTTAATTCTCATTCCATTTTGTTCCGGGTGATCAACAAGGAAGCCGACCATATGCGCAATGATTCCAACAGCAATCGCGTGTAATTCAATGCCTTCCTGGAATATTTAACTATGGACCAAGTAAGCAGAGAAGAAGGTGTGAGGAAATCAGGGAATCGGAAGGCAGGGGCCCGAATTCCAAAGCTGAGAATGAAATGAAATACCGTCGATAATATTTGCATAAAGCCGATCCGTTGCACCATTTAAGTAGATTAATTAAAGTTTTAATGGCCTTTGCTCAAATGTCTTGAATGCATGTGACCACCAACTGTAGGGGTTAAAAGCTCATACCACATCGCATTAGGAGATAGGAAAACATGACATAAGTAGGGAAGAGGTCACAACCATTTCGACTCTAACTAGAGCGTAAGACATTGCAAAGTTATTTTAAGATAACTGACCTAATAAACTCTTGAAACTTGAAACGTGAATCGATAGAATTGTAAACAATGATGGTTGTTACTTAAACTGAATCTGATACGATTAGAAGGGGTAAGAAAAAACTTTGAAAATGTCATTGTTATTGGCGTTCAACCAAGATAAGTTTGCCGATAGCCAGGTTTTTATAGGCGTTCCGCTTAAACCTTAGGCACTTATATCTCCGTAAGATTTCCGTAACTGAAGCGGCAAACCTTTTGATTCATTTTAAACAGGCTATTTGCACTCACGTGCATTTTATAACACGGCTTTCAAAATAGTGCAGCTCCTCATCGCCCAAGCCAGCTAGTCTGAGTGCACCCTCAAAATCCCTCTCACCCTCTCACCCCCCTTGCGAGGAATAAAAATCGCAGGGACCGACACATCCATCATCCCGCACCCCACCAACATTCATCACCATGGTGAACATTGCAGCCGACTCCTGGGTATTGCCTTCTCCGAGCAACTCACGGGCTCCCCCAATGCATCAGGTCTCCCGCGCTAGTTAAGGCTTGAGACGCAAGGGAACTAGCGTGGGCTGCTGCAATTAGAGTCGGGGAACTTTCGGAAAGTCGGAGAGCACCGCTCCGAAAACGTTAGCGCGGAGTAATCCGATTCCCAGTCTGAAAACGTTATCGCATTAATGGGCGCGGCCATCTGCGCTCCTACACCCATCAACATCCTATGCACTCGAGTTAAAAGCCGACGAGTCGAATGGGGAGGGGATGTGTCCCCATTCGACTACCACATTCGACATCCCCATCCTAAAGCCGCCCTTCCCCCCTCTCCTTTTGGAAACAGGTATAACTGACTATGCAACTCCCCTCTCCTAGAAAAACACCGCCGTCTATGTGCGGTGGGGAATGAAATCTCTCCATTAAGGAAAGCCATCGCTAGGGGATATAATCTAGTTACTAGGGTAAGAAGTGTCGCACTAATAATTAATCACCTGACTGCAAAACGTTAGGTGAGTTTAACAATTCGATGCCTGAAGGAAAACGAACCTAGAGTAATGGAACGGATTGAGCGTCTTCCCAAATCAAACGGGAATGATGTACTTCCTCGAGTGATTCATTATGATTGTTCAAATTACTTACTCCCTCTTTTGCGCAATCATTTATGGTCTTGCAGTGATGACGTGGGAATTAATATTCAAGCGCGGGTATATCCTATGTCTGGCTTGGGGAACATAACTGTTAAAACTTGCATTCATACGATTAAACATGTACTTTAATTAAAATATTGGAACTACTCGTTAAACAAATTTCATGTTTTAATCATTTGAATCGTGAGCTCAATTATGGATCATATTAACCAACACAACACGTTTAGGTCGAGGAGACCAGACTGATTTGAGGAAATATTCATGACATAAAAATGGTAGTCACACTTCATAGCAGGAATTTAGGCACAGAACTAAAAATTGTATTCAGAAAAGAGTCTAAAGTGTAGAAAGTGAAAAAATAAGTGTTTCTACACTTTATGTCATTCAACAGTGCAATTAACAACATGGTATTTCAATTAAATTTTTGAAATAATAATAAACTTTTACCATATAGGGAAGAGAAAAACGGGTAGTTTGGATAAAATGATGGGAGGTAGGATGTATGAGAGGATGAAGACGGACATGTGAAATGTGGGCTTCGTGGGAATATTTAAATGCCAATTTACACCTACCTTCACCCGCAGCAAACTGATATGAATACAAATTAAAGGTACATTTAAGAATGTACGAGAAACAAAACTACATCTTATGAGATAGGAAAATTATTCATCTTATGAGTCGGGACCATTTGATAGTCTAAACTTATTGGAAAATGATATCTAAGGTCCTAAGTGGCACTAACATTCTAAAGCTCGAGACTCTGAAATCTTTAACCTACAAGCAAACCTGTTTCGGCGCACACAACCATCCTTCGGGCGAAGTGAAACTCTTGGTAGTAAGGGAATCAATTTCTTCGACGAGCAAAGAAATGGTATTTCCCCGATCCACTGAATCAGGAGTAGCGTTTTTGCCCCTGTTTAACTTCAAAGTTGGTATTCTAGCACGAAATGGATGGACCCTCGGAGTAGGTATCAAGAACGATGCAAAGCTGAGTGTGCATGTCTCGAAGTTCCACTTTTTATTCTATAGAGGCAAATGCGACGATGGGTGCAGGAGCCATGAAGGACTCTACATGGAAACGTCGCGACACCCTAAGGAGAGATAAACGATCGCCGAAGTGCTAAAGCAGCACGTCAGCGAAGACGCTTTCCATGCTTCCTTCAGCTCCACCCAAAGAAGCGAGATAGATGGTCCATCTTCGCGCAAGCCTCCGCCTCCAAGGCCGGTATCATCGGTTCAACTCACAGAGGTGAGACTCAAAGTCGCCGAGAGTACAGTGAATTTTTTCCCACAGCTGGATTTGGAATGGATGTCGCGAAAGAGGGAAAGATCATTTACATGCAAAAGAACAGTGAACATTTTTCAACGATTAAAAAAAATGCTGAATGACTTCCTAAGAGAGCAAAAAGAGACCGGAAAATAAGATTCCGCAGAGTTGAAACTACAACTCTTGCATCTTTTACGCATCAAGAAGGAATTCCGTTCTTAATCCCATATTCATTGGAGTTAAAATCGTGCGCTTGCGGTAAAGACGAACGACAAAGCTCTGGTCCATCCCGACAAAACACTCACGACTCCCATTAATAACAAATTAAGTGTCTGCTTCGATAGAGTGAAATGATTGTTTGAATCTAAAGGCTGTACACCGTACAGCCTTTACAGTGTACACGACATGAAACTGCTTTGTTTTTTTCGGTTTCTCTACAACTGGTTTTATCACACATGTAGCATTTAAAGGTTCCTATCTAAACCGTATTTATTTGAACCGCTACATATCGCAAATTTACTTGGAAAATCTGCAATATTTTTTCCATTTTTGACACAAGTTTCACAAATTTAAGGCCAAAAATATCGAATTCTACCGTGGATACCTCCTGCCACACGCTGTTGCGGTGGCTTTCAGGACACAACGAGGGTTTAGATGCGAACACCGACTCACGTCCGAGGTCCACCTCGACGGGTGAGAGGGCGAGGTCTCGGTGCGTCCAGGATTACTCGCCCGCACCAACGGCTACATTAATAGGAGTGGCACCGAGATGCGCGCGAAAGTGAGGCTGGGAGCTGGTCCATCCATCACGGGGTGACTTCCACTCGCGTCTCCGCACCACGGTGATCACCGCCATCAACGCTGACACCGGCCTCACCCGCGATCGCCCAGACGGGCGCTCCTTCCATTCATCATCCTCACCCAGCGTCCTCCATAATGAATCCATTCGTTCCCCCGGCCGCCGCGAGAGGGAACCGAGCTCGCGCTCGCGGTTCCCGCCAAAAAAAATCCCAGGGATGAAAATTCCCGCCAACAAACCAACAGAGGAGATGAATCATCCGCTGATCCAATAAGGCTCCAGCTCTTTCTTTTTTCCCACCCGGCCTTCCTCATTATTATTTTATTATCTCGCCCGCGCCGTTTAAGCTACGTGTATCGCTCGGGCGCTAGGTGTGAGGGAACTGTGTTTTTTTTTAATCCTCCAAGCTCAACAGCCACGATTAGTTGTCAAAGGAGGGCCGACAGAACGGGAGACAAACGATTTCAACGAGGTGAGCACATACCGTTCACACAACGGGCCATAGCCGAGATTTCCCATGCATTATTAACCACTCTCCGTAGGGATTACGTTATTTATTAACTGACTTTAGATAATACTATTGAAACTATTATCTGAAAATATACAATGTTTTAAAGTGTTACTACAAGGTAAGGGGGGAGAGAGATTTTCTTTACCTTTCCCAAGCCTTCGAGGCACCATGTCTACAACTAAGACTCCGATGAAATCACCTAAAAACTTTAAAACGACGATATAAGATCTTGAAGGATCTAGTGCTTTCCCGGGAAATATTGCTGGTGATGTCTAAATAGATAATTTAGACTGTGGGGGATACTCGAACATGCCGCCAGCTGGACTATTTTTACCACTTTATACGTGTAAGTTTCGTCATTAATAGGCATATTTTGAAGAGCTTCTCAACGGAATAAGAGGCGATGATGAAATTTAATAATTCTATTTCGTTTCGATGGGTTCATGTAACAAGCCGAAGCTTTTTTTCCACCTGTAAGTGCATAGCAATATTTCCACATTAATATTCCACATATTTATTGTGTTTGGTTGATGGATACAAAAAATAAGAGCGCCTCTTTTGTTGATTCTACATTACGTTTGCAGCTAACCCTACTGTTCATTTTTAACACCACAATCATACAACTACTACATACAACGTATTCACGTCCTTCATATACACTTGTATTGACACGTGCAGTCAAGCATTAAATAAACTTATCTCAATAAGTTAAGCAATTAACTTTATTAAATTGACGCTGTTTCTTTATTCTGTCTGCACAAGGCATGATAATAAGGCATAGAATAATATTAATCGGGTGCTATCTGAAAAGCACATCGAATTCAGTACTCCGTCCGTTGAAAGGGACGCTACTACGTGGACCTCTTGTTGCCTTTCCCTAAAAGAAGGTATTATGCCTACGCTACGTTTCACCTCACACTTCTCCTGTTACTTGAAAAACCATACACATATTCAAATACTCTATCTACGGCTCAAAAATGACCTTAGCTGTGGTTCAGCTCCCGCGAATAAATTCTAAATTTGTAATAAATGTAAACAAAAATGAATCCTTGAGCTATTCATAAAGCGAAAATGAGAAAATTATGATTTGACTTAAGTTATAAATAGGGACTGATACGGTGTCATCATCAAGGGTCAACAATCCTAGGATTGGTTTGACGCAGCCCTCCACTCGATTCTTCTATCGGCCAACCTCTTCATACCAACGTAGTTCCTCTCTTTCACGTCCTCAACGACCTGTTCCATGTAACTCATACGAGGCCTGCCTCTTCCATTTTTCCCGTTCACTTTTCTCTCGACGATTGTCTTCATCAGGCGGTGATACGGTGCAGCTTTACAAAAAATATTACTCGAATATTCATGATCAGATTTTGGTACAATAAATATTGAAACATTTTTCATCGCAAATATAGAGAGAAGGGTGGCGCACCACAAGCCAAATTGTAAAACTATTGAAGAGACATCAATCTAAAAATAGCACCCAATTCTGAAGAAAGAGACTTCATCATCATTATCAGCAAGCCTGAGAGTTGCTTGACGCAGCTCTCCACTGAATTCTTCTATAGGCTAATCTCTCTATATTTACGTAAAGAAAGAGAGATAAAGGTAATTCAAGTAAATATTTAACATTTTTACGCAAAAACCAACTTATTTGAGCTCACCAAAAGGCGTACGTTCAATACGTTTACATATGCGGCAAAATTCGACGTGTCTCACACTTAGTAGGAGTTCAAGATGGAAGACGAATCACAATCACAGACGTCAAGGAATCAACGCATTCGTGAGGAGCACCAGCGGAGAGACAGAGTGAGTGCTGGTTCACGAGGGGTGAAACACAGGCCAGGGGGGACCTGCCCGTCCCATTCGTTGCAAGCCGACAGAGACGTACGGGGAGTCTCACGAGAAATCGCTCGCCGCACTCCTCGTTCCAATCCGCACATCCACCCACGACACCTATCGGCTCCGTCCCGAAAATTTATCCACTCCCACTCCAGAGCCGAAGCGTGCGAAGCAATGGAAAAAAACACCCACGGATGAAAGCAAGAAAAGGAGTGGAGTGGATCTTAAAGGTTCAGCCCTCGTTGGCCAATCACTTCTTCCTTCCCGGGGCCTATTCAGGAGGGCTGAAGGGAGGGTAGCACGAACAATAATGCGGAATGGTGGATAGGGGGCGCGAGCCAAAAGGAGTAGGCGGAAGATCCCAGGAACTGGGTAATGCTTCTTTTTAAAGCTTTGGGCGCAAGCAATTTCTCTCCTTTCCCACTGCCTGATACGGATATCCACCCTAAATACCCTGTTTCAACTTTGTTCTCACTTTTTTCGTTGGATTTTCCAAGAATCGATGAAAGTCCGGGCGATATTTTTCTACAATTCAATTCAATCGACGCAGAATAAATTTTGTGAAAGTAATATGAATATAAACTTATTTATTCATATGATATCTTGTGAATTATATTTATGCTCATAGCCTTCAACCTCCGATGATAAGATTATTTGCTTTATTTTTGCTACGTGGACTTCATTCTGGTCATGATTTCCATCAAGGTCTGAGTACACAATAATTTCCATAAAGCTAAGCCAAAAAACTCTAAAGGCTGCGATATGAAAAGTACCAAATAGTCTCCGAAATGCCCTCACACATTTTAGAAAAATGTATATTAAACCAAGGAAGTTAATTCGAATGCATCTTAAGGAATTAATATTTCTCAAGAGCTTGATGAGCTATCATCCGAAGGACATACAACCCGTGCAGGCACTCTACACTTCATTCCTTAAACATACCAACTACATAGAAGTCGTCTGAAGCACAAATGGTGCACCTTTAAGTCCCGATTCGATAACGTAGAATATATTCCTAACTATTGCTAATCTGAAAAGAGTTCAATTTGTGACAGAAATGAAGGGCAAAGGAAGGTGGAAAAGATGATAAATATGGAATTCCAGATATTTTCGAAACGTTTTTCTTTAGTGTCTCGACTGAAAGCCTGGAGGGTAAAACCCTTCGAACCTCTACGAACATTCTGATCACGCCTGAAAGGAAGATGCTTTCGTTTCCGTAGGGATGCAGGTGGGAAATCAACAAATGGTGCAGCAACAATGTGGGCCACTGAAACCCAGGTAAGAATAGAGGGAGGACGAGATTGGATCCTTCAAGTCAGCCCATGAGGAAGGCGAGACTCATTCCCTTGAGTGGGTTCTTCACGGGGGACCGCAGTTTACCAAGAGGGCCACAATATTTTTCTTCCCTGTGCCTGTTCCCCATTCGAGAGCCCAAGCATCGACGCCCAGCTCACCCGTACGAGCATAACACACTTCTCTCAACGAAAGGATAAAAAGAGTAAATATCGGTTTTCTGTACCCCTTCGATCCGGACTCGGGTTTTTTTTTTCGGGTTCCGAATCGTTGGAAATATCAAAATATGGGTTCAGGCCTGGTACCGCGTCCCGAGCGGATGTTTGCCGTTCCCCAGGACGAGTTCACGTGCACACGCGCGGGGAAAAATCCTCACGGATGATCCTAGATCCATCGATTGGGACTCGGTGGAAATGCCGGATAAATACGAAATCACATATACTAACATGGAACCGTGAGAGATCAGCGAGGGGCTCGTATACCCGAGAGCGATACAATATACTGAATGGAAGTGGTTGAGAGATTCTATAACTTATCCTTCTGCTGTCTGTCATCATCCACTTCTACCTTTCCCAGCTTCATGGGGCCTCATATTTTAACGCTGAAGGCAATATACTTTCCCAACTCGAAAGATACGTATCTGACATGCTCATGTGAAAAGCAGCCGAGATGCCTCCAGAGTTAGACCAGCAATTCCATTTTATGTTTTCGTGTCACTAGAGTTTCTTGCGAGAGTCAAAAGGATTGAATAATCATCATCATCGGCCAACAATCCTAGAATTGGCTTGACGTAGCTCTCCACTCGATTCTTCTATCGGCCAGCCTCTTCATATTAACGTAACTCCTCTCTTTTACATCCTTCACAACTTGCTCCATGTATCTCATACAAGGCCTGCGTTTCCCATTCTTCCCGTTCATTTTTCCCTCAATGATTGTCTTCATCAGGCCATCGTGTCATAAGATGTGGCCTATTAAGTTGTCCGGTATTTTTTTAAGGTTTTCAGTAGCCATCTCTTCTCTCCCATTCTGCTTAAGACTTATTCGTTCATCACTCGAACGAGCCATTTTATCTTCATCATTCTTCGGTAGCACCACATTTCAAATGCTTCAAGCCTGGACTTCTCTGCTGCTGTTATTGTCCATGCTTCGCTGCCATATAGTAGAATGCTCCAGATATAGGTTCTAATGAAATGTTTCCTCACTTCCACGCTTGTATTTGCAGCTGTGAGCAGAATCTTCTTCTGGTAAAATGCCCTTTTTGCTTGGGCAATTCTAATGGCAATTTCCCATTTACTTCGTCCATCGTTGGTTACTCGGCTTCCCAGGTAACAGAACTCTTCCACCTCCTCGATTTTTTGTTTTCCCAGTTTATTGGTCCTGGCTTCATTTCTTCTACTGCACTCCAATACCTTAGCTTTCTTTTTATTGATCTTCAAATGATATCTGGCCATTGTTCTTTCCATATTTCCTAGTGTCTTCTTTAAATCTCCTTCTGTTTCTGCTAAGACTGTTCTGTCATCGTCGAATCGTAGCATGCTGATTTTCTCCCTGTGGATATTCACTCCCGGTGACTTTTCTCTGACTTCTTGGATGGCTTTCTCGATGTAGACATTGAATAATACGGGAGACAGTGTCTCACTCCTTTCTTTATGCTTGCTTCTGTACTGCTGGGTTCTATCCGGAAGAGTAGGATACGGCAAGAAAAATCTCCCCGTTATGAAAACAATGCAACATTGCTGTTTCGCCTTATTTTTAAATTGTTCTTTCCATACTGAAAAGTCTTAAACACAAAGCAGATGAATCAGATCAGATGCGCGAACACGATTATGAATGTGACAATGATCTCTGCTCATTTATTATGCACCTGAACTGTGCTGAACAGCTTTAATTATGCTCCGAAAGGATAAAGCCGAAATTACCCCTCGTGACAGAGAGGAAGTATTTCTTACGATCATCGTCTAGGGCAAAAAGTAGTACAAAGGTACACCATCAGGTCTCTTGTTTCCTACATGATTTCTTTCGTAGTATTATCTAAGAATCATTGACCAAAACCATGATATTCCAGGCATGGTGAAATACTTCATTTTGCCACCAGGCACAGGTAACAGGAATCAATATTCGATTCAAGAACTATTCACAGGTCAGAAAAATGTGTTCCAAAAAAAAAAAGAAAATGAAATGGGCAATTTAAAGGTCAGAAAAAGAAATATGATGAGATAGTTAATTTCAAGTTAGCAATGCTGACGTTAGAAAGTAAAACACCATCGCGAGAGAATAAAAAAAAATCAAACGTGCATTACGACTGATGGAAAAACCGGAAAAAAGCGTAAAACTCATGACGAAAACAGTATTTACCCATATGACGGTAACCCGTCCCTCTAAACAAATGACCATCACCAGAATAACATCCCTTAATCAACGCATATACATTGAGTGCTGGAAAATTCGGGGGGAAGAGGATGTAGGCGGAGTAATGGCGCTCTCTCCTTTAAAACCCTGAGCAGGAGACCTAAAAAGTAACGCACGGTGTCGTTCACTTTAAGGACCAGGCAAAACAGAGGCAAAAATACGCGAGTCGTCCGACAAGTCCTAGTGTCACTCTCTCAAAATGCCTTCATTAGGCGACAAGGGTTTTTCGCTTTTGTTTCACCCGGATAAGAGGATCTCTTTTACGAGAGAGTGAGACCTTTCCGCCCGAATTGTGTCTCAGGGTATCAAAGCGACGCATGCGGATGGCCTCCAAACACCCTCTCCATGCGAACGACCCTATTCTTCGTGCGGCCATGGGGAAGGGAAACCCGTTCCTTGGCTCATCCCCTGCGCACCCTGACCGAACAGCCTCTCCCGTTCCGGGCACGAGAAGGATTACAGGCGATTCTCACAAAACAGGCGGGGGCCTTGCCAACACTGTGTGTGCAGTGGGGGCTCTCGACGATTACGATAAATATGCATTGCCCCGCGAGAAAGAGAGGGGGAGTGGAGGGCAGGACAAATCCGCTTGAGGGGTCCTTCGCCGGATCGGTGTCGACCCTCGCCGAAGAAGGGTGGAGAGAATACGTGGGAGGAGTTAGTGAAAAGGGTGACGGAAAAGGGATGTGTGAAGGGTGAGAGATAGAGAGGTATACGGCGACCCAATAGGGTTGGAACTCGACCCAAGTTAAGGTGAACTGAGTTGACGATTCGTTCGTATAGACGAATTTGACGCCCGATAGAAGTTGACTTCGTCCGAATAAAACCTCCAAGGCCTAAAGTTATATCAGATTGTCTAATATAAGAGAAAATGCAAAAGATAAACACTTACCTGCCAGAGCAGCTTCTTTTGGAGAGAAAATGAGTATTAGCAGACATGGCTTTAGGTGCTTCAACAACTTATTCACGCAATTTAGCCTATGGTATCCATCCCACGGCAAACATGACATTAATGCAAATTAAAAACCACTTTGTACGTTCCACACAAAGATGTGTGGAACATTAAAGTGGAAATCGTCAAGAACAAATGGAAGTAAAAAGAATGAGGTAACCTGAACACTGAGGAGAAAAGTATTGGAAATACATACAACAAGCTAAAAAGGCAACATTAGGAGCTCGCCTTTCAACCTAAACTGTGACAAATGACTTATTTTTCATCTTTTGGCATAATTGTTTCCGGATTCTAGAATCATCAGCCAAGGGAACAGGATTAGGGTTCTCGGATAGGGGAAAAGTATTGGAAATACATACAACAAGCAAAACTGTCTTTGTGTGGAACGTACAAAGTGGTTTTTCATTTCCAATCGAGTGGTTCCACAAAGTAAAGCCTCAAACTTTGAACTATGACATTAATGCATGATGTGAGTTTCGGACCCATTACCCCCTTGGGTTTTCAATCGGGCGGTCCGGTTTTCCGTTATTATTTAGCCCAAAAAGTTAAAGTAAGTACACTTTGTTGAGTTTCACAATAACCTGCCAAAACAATTTCCATTTCACACGACTTAAATCGGAGCGAACGCTAATAAGGTTACTCGTGCTCTTTAGATAAACGTGAAACTTTCGAAAAATATAGCGTGGTATCATTTTACACAGAAAAAGATAAATTTGGGAAAAAACGAATGACAGATGAGTTGACCATTACATGAGATCTTCAAAAAAAACCTTGAAACAAAGTGGAAATCGTCAAGAACAACTGGAAGTAAAAATAAAGAGCTAACCTAAACACTGAAGAGAAAAGTATTGGAAATACATATAACAAGAAAAAAAGGCAACATTAGGAGCTCGCCTTTCAACCTAAACTGTGAAAAATGACTTATTTTTCTTCTTTTGGCATAATTGTTTCAAGATTCTAGAATCATCAGCAAAGGGAACAGGATTAGGGTTCCCGGATACGATGCGGTTACGGTGACAGACAAAAGCAGAATGACGAAGGGTTAGATCGGGAGAGAGGGCAGGAGCGTATTGGGGAAGGTATAAGGTAGCAAGGGAAACCACACCTTCGGCCAAAGTTAATCAAATGACTGCCCAAATACGAGTCTTCTCGCAGCGGCTTAATTGAATTTCGGAGGCTTTTAGAATTTCAATCGCCGACGTGGGGTCATCGGCACGCTTCCCAGCCTTAGCGGAACTGTTTTGGGGACAAGGGGCAAAAAGATCTAAAACGAACGGAATCCCGGGGACCTTGTGACTCCTGAATCCCTTCTATGCGCGGAAAAGGGGGGAATCCGAAACGAACAAGCAAATGAGAGGAGTCTTTCCGTCGGAATCCGAGCCAACTGCTCCCCAATAAAAGAGAAGATTCCCTCAAGGGCTGATGCTTTGCGAATACTTTCGCAAGCAATAATCCCACGCACCAGGCATTTAGCGAGCAAAGTTGGAATTCGCTTCGCTCTAAACACTTCTCACTACCATGCAGATTCACCTTTAGAGTCTTATACCCATACAGAAGACAATACATCGACATATATTCTGATATTTAATTCGAGGGAGAGGGAACACCAAGTTTATACGAATTAGGAAAACGTATATAGAAAATACGAAAGAATCGGTTAAAAAATTAAAAAAATATTTCCAGGTGATTGGAAGAATGAGGAGGTAGAAGAAATTTGAAAGCCTTCATGGGGGGTAAAATTCTTGGAAAGATTGAAAGAAGAAAACTCATTAATCACAGCATGAAATGAGATGGAAATATAAGGTGGACGTAAGAAAGGGAAATTGGGCAGGAAAAGAAAAATTCAAAAGTGCCGAAGAAGAGTGGAAATACGTTAATAACTTATCGTTCATCTGCAAAATTTTTTAACCAGCAAGAAAAAACATTCAAGGAGCTCAATGGAAACAGTATTAACGTAACGATTGAATTTTCAGACTTTTACACGATGATATTTTTTTTATTTCTACATTAATGACACGAAAACAATTTTATATTACAGCCATAAGCTGGGCCGGATGGAACTGAAGGAGTATACCCTTCCTTCAGAGGCAAGGGCAGAAACAGAGCCAGATTTATGGAGTGGGAATATGGGCTACGGGGCATAAATATTTGTGAACTCCAGGCGTTGGAATGAATGAAATTCCGAGGCCGTAGATCTCAGATTGGGAGGAGCCACACTCGGACCAATAACTTCCAACGAAACACAGTAATTTCGCCGACCGATCCGCCACTGAAACCAACTCATCAAAAACTCATTCCTCAATCATTTCCCAAGAACAAAACGGCCGCAAAAGCGAGGGGAAAAAAGCAATCCATCAGGGGGGAAATGAATTGGCTTTTCAACTCAAACGTCAAAAAGTGTTAGGATGGGGGTGGGGAAGCGATTGGTAGGGGGCGAGACGGGCGTGAATTTCGTGCGGAGGAGTGATGGGGAGGGGTAAAAGGATTCGGGGGACCGTATCAGACATCAAACCCCAAACCCAGCCCTCCCCCACGTTCACCCCAAAAAACCATTTCGCTTGAAGTGTTTAAAGGACTTGGGGAAAGAGGCAGAGGCGCGGAACCTATTATGAGATACCTAATTCAGTTTTAATTAAGGAGAATAAAGAATATCCCCAGGGAGTCGCAGTCTAAACAAGGACAAGGAGACAAAAACACGTGGCGCAGGGACAGAACTTGAGTTCAGCCAGCTCCTCAAAGAACAGGGGAGAGACGGAATAAGTACGAAGAAGAGAGAGAGAGAAGGGTGGCAAGACACTTTCGCTTCCTATTTCTTGTTGAGAAACTTTCCCACCCCGCATATCCATCTTCCCTCACTCTCATCCTCAAAGGTCATCCCGTGCTCCTCCAACAAAACCCTCAGAGAACCAACCCCAGCATCCCTTACTTCCCGCTCATCCCCTGCCCCTGCAACCCTCTTCAACCCCCCTAGACCCCCAAAACCGGAGTGGAAAAAATAGCGGGGAAAGACTTGGTTTTTCGAGCCGGAATTGGGAGGAAAACTTCCTCTTTTAAAGGCGGTTATTACGGGATTTTCCTCCCACTCTCTCCCTCTCTTTCTCTCAGGCCTTGAAGACGAAAGTTTTTATTTAATCATTTTTACTCCTCCAGTCCTTCCGTAATTTTTTTCGGCAGGCGATTAAAACACGAAGATGGGATGATGGAGAGAAAGCGGGAGAAACGAAAGAGATCGAGAGGACGCTTCCAGAGTGCACGATGGCGGAGGAGGGCGTAATCATCAGTCGGCAGCGGTGCTTTGCCTCGCTCACGCTACTTTGGCCCTGAGGAATTCTGGGAGGGTGGTACGGAGAAAAGGGGTTAGGGGGGGAGCGCACGAAAATGGGATGAATGGAAAGGGAGAGACGGCTGCTCCTCAGGATCCCAAAGAAATCTGGAATCGGGAGAGAAAAGTTACAATCAAAGCACTCTCCTCAACGTGGGGGATTATTTTTAGAGCTTGAGTTGAAGCAGCTTTAAGGAGGATTTATTTTCGAAAGGATTTTCAGGAAAAGTTTGCGAAGTTCACGCATCCATGCGTTCGTTCGCATCTGGGGGAGTAGAGGGTGTTTTGACTTGCATAGACAGCTGGAAATTAGATACACAAGGAACCCAAACATGGAGAGGGCGAATAGCAACATAATTAATAGAAAATAAATACGAGAGGTTGTAACGAAACAATAAGCCACCCCGACAACTGCCCGACATCGTTGGATTTCTCACCCTAAGAATGCCTTGAGCGTATTGTTGGAGCTGCACTATCGCCGAATCCCAATAATGCACTGGGGCTGTCTTCCTCGGGGACTCATGCGAGTGAGCTGGCTTTAGGAAGTGTGGTGTGAATCGGACTGCCACAGGGAATCCAGTGGGTGAGAGTTCTGGTAGAGGGATGCGTGGCCGGACAATCGCCGGGACGGGGGGAGCACATTCGCAATGGATTTTGAGATCAAGTGCATTGCTGTGCTTCATTTGAGTTCTTTATAATTTGAAATACCTATATGTGTTTGTTTGGCATAACCTAGATTATATATTTATGGTAGGTATGTTACTTTATTTTTGTGTTTGTTTGCGTAATTTTGGCATAGCGTGTTACACATTATAGGCAGGTTACAAGGTTAACTGCAAAACGGCATAACGAAAATATTATTCATTCAATACTTCATTCACAAATGTTAATGCAATTAAACTATCTGGGAATGCTACATGAGAAACAAGGCAGTACAGGTACGCAGTTTCATGAAATGAATTCGAAAATAGACTGACATCTTTGGAGATGGGTTTGAGAGTGGAAAAGGTAAAGTGGATGGAAAAAAGGACGAGGAAGGAAGTGCTGGACGTATTGGGAAGGAGAGTAATTTCATCGATGGAATCAAGGTTCAGAGTGCTGATGAAAAATGTTTTTCGTGGTGTGATAGAGGGAACAATTTTAACTATGCAGGGAAGAGAAGGAGAAATCACAGACCTATGTGTCTTGTACAATAAAATATCTATCCCTTTGGATGATTTGTGCGGTAATAGATTCTTTATGAGGTAAATAAGTAAAATATTTTGTGAACAGCCCAAAGTGAATCACATATAAAACTAAAAGGCATGGGGAATCATGAGATAACACGCCATAAGTCGAAATAAGAAGACAGAGCAGGCTCTAACTATACCGATGAGCTTTCTTGAATGCCGAATATCAAGGACATATTCGGATATTAAAGGATATCAATCAGAGAGGACGGTTGACGAAATAAATTGGTAAAACTTTCCATTCCAAAGAAATGACCGAGATTCACAAAGTAAAGTCCATGTCAAGCTTTTAGCTAGGTTATTCTTTAAACATGAAAATACATTATGTTGAATGAAAAGGACCAATCACAATTTTCACGCCATATTTTAAAAAGACCGACAACGTTTCCAGCTGCTGAGTGTCATTACCAAGGTATTGTACCTGCATACAGCCACGCGTACTTAGATGTAATATCTTGGCAATGACACTCGGCTATCGAGACCTTGGTCGGTCCTTTTAAAATCTAGTGTGAAAATTGTAATTGGTCTTTTGAATCATTTTAACGTATGCATCTAATTTTCACCAAGTGACGCCTCACAGTATTAATTTTATATGAAAACTCCATACGATAATTCTACATAGAAGTTATTACATTAATATATGACTACATCTAACAGGAGGTAGATATGGACGGGAGACGATTCAATACACAATGTGAACCCACGTACAGCACTCTGAAGCTTTGATGTGGCCGAGAAATCACGCGAAAAGATAAAAATGGCTTTGCTCATTTCCTCAGTCACAGTTCATTTCGAAATTCTCACACAAAGTATTTATCTTGATTGGAATGATTTTGGAATTCCATATAAAGCCAGTTTAATTTCATTACCAACGGATGGATAATCTCCCGGGAAATCACTTGTCAACTGGATTCCCTGCCCGGGATCAATGACTGTTTTCGTTGGAAGCACTTCTCAGGAATCCACGGCCTGTCTATTTCAATAACCAGAGATAAGCATATCAAAATCAAGGTATGACAGAATCCTCATGTACTTTCCACCGAAACGGATTTAATATTCGTCCACAATGCCTTTCTTCGGGAGTTTTGGATTTCATTTAACTACCAGAGGATGATTCAAGAGTACACACCGTCCATTTCAGACTCGCTTTTATCTACTTTTCCAGATTTTCCCAGGGGCCTCTCCCGGATTTAAACCCTGGAGTCGAGTACTCTACTCACTGAGCTGCTTCTTTGGCACTGACCTTCTATTCTTAGTTGAATATTTTCTCCGCACGACGACCGTCGCGGTTGTTAATACGCAGGCCCACTGTTAATTCTAATATCAACAAGCCTGCTGTGTAATGTGCTTTACATAATCGCTTCTGTTGGTGAATACAAAGGTTAACTTAGCGTACACACCAAATGCATGATAACGTTAAGTGGACATAAAAAGCTCCTTGAATACTCTGATCACGATTAATGACAGAATACTATAAATAGCTCTAAAGTTAAAGGAGTGCACACATTTTCAATCATAGCCCCTTTATTAAGTGCTTTCGCCAGTCTTGCATAACAGTTGTCACCACTTAAGACTGAGGTACATCCGGGTACATGGAAAATCCACTTACGCTCAAAACATAAACATTAACCACTACATTCCAACAGAAAATTACTATTACAATGTATTATACCTTAACCCAAAGTTGCCAAAGAGGTGAGTTGCCTCGAAACATGAACTATGTACATGTACTAAAGTGTACTTATACTACCTATCTTAAAAGAAAAGTAGATGGATCGCAAGGCAATAATATCCTAAACAGATAACAAGTATTAGACTGCCCTAAGATAAACCGTCACCATTTTCAACGATAAATCGTCTCTCGCTTCAACTCACTGAAGCTGAGAAAACGGGCCCACTTCATATCAGAAATTAAGAGATTACACCTGCTTGTATCGTAACATTTTTCAGAACGATTTCCTCCAAAAGGAGGAGCAAGATATTTATTTCCGCGGCCACGGAAGATAAACGCCGCCAAGAGCCCAGGAGAAGCCCTCGATGGGAGGAAATGATACTTTTAAACAGTCCTTTTGCGCTATCCGGAGGAGAAAAACTCGCCAGTATAATAGAAATCGGTCCCAACACTCTCTCTCCCTCTCGTTCCGGGCGAAATAAATCGGATTAAAACACCGTTCCCCGCCAAAGCCAGGGAGACCATTACGGGACGGGGCTGCGTGCGTATAAAACGCAACGATTCATGAAAAGACCACCCTTTGCGGAGCGAAGGGAAAACTCCTTATTTAGCCCCTGCTCCGACTGACGATTTTTTTTTCTCCTTCCTTCTCACGCACACGGGAGAAGGGGGAACGACTCCGCGGCCTCCCTCGGAACACGGGAGGGAACCCAGGGCAACACTGGAGCATAAAACCACGGGAACTTAGGGCCATTGAGGGAGGGTGTTAGGGGGTCGGCAGACCATCCCCATCCGGAGCCATTGCGAGCGCTACCAACTAAGTAGCCTCCTCAGCTACTGCCGACAACGGCGTCGTAAAAGCATCGCGAAGGCAGCGAGATTTTCGCTATCTCCGAGAACAGGCTCCGGTGGTCGTAAAGACAATCCTTCCCTTTCCTCCTCCAACGGCGCCACCAAGTGAGTTTCCTCGCCCGCCCA
Source organism: Platycnemis pennipes (assembly GCA_933228895.1). NCBI lineage: Eukaryota > Metazoa > Arthropoda > Insecta > Odonata > Platycnemididae > Platycnemis > Platycnemis pennipes. The sequence continues at coordinate 29,699,952 of OW121855.1, forward strand.
CGCGAAACCAAGACAGAACCAACGGGAAACAATTTTTTTTTCTTTGGCTGGGTCAACTCTCCACTGGGTCGCCAACCACCTGATGTTTTCATGATCCTCGGAGGGCAAAGGGACTGGAAGAAACTCACGCGGTGGCCGTCGAAGACGGGAACGTGAAGGAGAAACGTTGTAAGGGCCCTGCGGTGTCAAGACGCTCCGATTGCAATGCTTAGCATTGGATTCAGGTTGTGAAGAATGTAAAAGAGAAGAATTACGTCACAATGAAAAGGTTGGCCGATAGAAGAATCGAGTGGAAAGCTGCGTCAAACCAGTCCTAGGATTGTTGACCAATGATGATGATGAGCATTGGATTGAGATGACGATGCCCCAGACAATGGGTACAAATCTAATCATGCCACATAAGATCAGAAAGAGTGATGAGGAATGTAAAGCATCAATACCTACAGAAATTCATGCCATCCACATACATTCCAATTGTGCAGCTGACAGAAGCTTTGAAAATTCAGCTCGAGCGAATTGTGTCATTCTACATAATTTCCAGTAAGACACCACAAGGTGTATGACAATGAGGTGAACTTACACAAGGCACCCAATAAACTCAATTAATCAAACAGTTTGTCAGTAATATTTTGGAGACGCGTTGCAAGAAATCGGAAGTGATTAGATTTTTTCTTTATACGCTACCAAATGAGTTCATAAAATTAAATTGTCCCACAATACAACGAACTAACTACTACGTAGGCTGTATCTTGGACAAAAATGGGCGTAGTGGGTATAGACAGGAGGAGAATCGCATCAGAAGTAAAGGCGTTCATGGACGGAATGGAACTTGTGGCCACAATCCTAAGAAAAAAGTAAAGAAAAGGCTAAGAGGAGTTTGATATGAAACATGCCTTTGCGTGGTTCAGAGATATGTATTCTGGGGAAAGGGGATGAAATAGAAATGGCAATTTTTGAAAAGTAGCTTGAGCAGAGGTTAGAAAAATTAGGTACGATGGAACGACCGATACGATGACGAACGAAGAAGTTGCTCGAAATGATGGTGAAAGAAAGGCGGTTGTTTGAGGAAAGCAGGAGTAAGCATATTAAGTGGATGGGGTATGGTTGATAGCAAAAATACGAATCCTATTGTATATAGGAAAAGCGAGAAAGAGGGGATATGTTATATGAGGTAAAAGAGGAAATAGCAAAGAAAAGTGTAGAGCAAATATTGTTGTAAATAACTAATGTAAATGAGTTATAAATAAACTGTTAGTAACTAGCTTTTAAGGTGCGCACTTACATTGTTAAGATATTGTCATGGTATCACTACACGAGCTATATGTATCTTTAAGTAAGCATAATGTATTATTATTTGATGGTAGCCTTAAACAGGTTCTCCTTCAAGGCCACCTAAAATTACTCTACATTTGCTATTGAAATGTAATATGTGCATGGAGTAAACTTATTATTATTAAAGAGAATTCTACTCTGAAGTGTATGGCGATTATAGAGAATTTGAGGGAGGACAGGAGGAGACTACTACAGGAGGAGACAGGAGGAAGCACTACTCCGTGAAAATTTGCTTCACTTTAGAACGCAAATTTTTTTGTTTGAATTAGTGAGCAGCGAGTAAGTTTCACAGTTAAGGGATGCACAAGCGCTGCAAAAGATTACGACCGCTGAGCCTGCCTCACCATTCACTCTCCAACGACTCACCCGGCTACGCTAATTCCCACACGCACGCCACCATTCACTATCTTCCGCCAGCTCCGATTCCAGCCAACACAATTCGCCCAATCTCATCTTCCGCACCGCAAGAGACCGTCCTCGCGAGATGCGGCTCCAGTCCATCCGGCGGGGCTAATGCGTCGCATGCCTTTTGTCGGGGGGACGCTTTGCTCAGTAACGCGCGGTCAAACGAGACTACACCCGCATTCGTGGCTCTTTGAGCGGACGCTCAGTGGGGTGGCGAGGACGGCAGGCGTGAATCGGGGATTAATTTCGGCTCCCCGCGCCCCCCTCCAGCTAAACTATATTTCGAGTGGAACCTAAGGAATCGTCCGTCCCCGCTAATCCCAAATGCACAATTCAAAGCGCAGGGAAGTGATAATACCACCTCCTTCGCGCCTTTCAACTGAATAGTCCAGGCACAACTGCTATGACGACCTGATGCAGGACGACGCCGCATAATACCTGCATAAAATCATAAAGGGTGACTTATACCATTGTTATTTGCGACAACGAGAGCATTAATATTAGCATCAATGTTCGACCGACTTTAGTAGGTTAATTTGGGCAATAAATACTTCCAAATGTTCACATTCAGTTGGCTGCATCTAAACCTTAGATGCTCTTCCAAGAAGTCTATTCTCTTCCCTCCTCTATCCTGCCAACAAAACAGATTACAACAAACTTATGTTCAAGCTCCGGGAACGTGAAATTAATAACAAGGTTGTAAATTGGATAGACAACTTCCTCATTGATCGCAAGCAGATAGTAGCATTCGACGGAAGCAGTTCGGTTTTCTCACAAGGAAGTGGAATTGGACCCGTGTTATTCCTCATTTACATCGAAGATCTAACCAAAACAAATTCCATCAACCGAAGATTACACTTTAGGAAGATTATAAGTACTTTATTACCTAAAATACAAGTACAAAATCAGACTATGAGTAACACATAACCGATCTTAATTTTGAATACTGGGAATTGGAACTAAATCTAAAAAAAATTCTCTGTAATACACTTCTGGCAGAAAAGGTTAAAACACCCTCAGATTTTAAATGCTGGCGGAGAAGACATGTGTGGCAAGTGAAGTTAAATATTTGGGAATCTCTTTTGCTTTAAATCTGCGAAATAATATTCGAAATGTTTGCGGCATAGCGCTGTAGAGACTGGGATTTAGCGTAGACTGATTTCGAGCGGTAAGAAGCAAAGAACAAAAAGCCCTCCTAGACAAATGAGAAGAAGACTTCAGAAATTACATCCCATTGCGGGGATACACGAACAATTCCCTATCAACCACTCACACCAAGCACATGAAATTAAAGACAGGAAAACAAGAAAGGCGGCAAAACGAAGTCGTTTCTCGGCGACTTTAGGAATCACGACACGAAATGAAATTTGTAAGGTCGAGCCTTGGGTCGTTAAATAAACACGTTGCGGGATTATTCAATTAAATATAAACCAACTGCCAGGGATCTTAATATTTAGGGTTGACCTGAAAGGTGTATTTTTCGGAAGTTTTTTGGGAGAGAAAAAGTCGGGAGAAAATCTCGGAGCGGAAGAAGTTCTGGAGGAAGTGAGAGAGAGAGAAAGAGGAGGAATAGAGGTGAAATGAGTGCGTGGGGTGAGAACGGGGAGGGGGAAATGAGGGAACGGCATGGAGGAAATGGAAAAAGGTCACGTGGTTGGGCCGAGGGGAGGGAAGTGTGTAGGGAGCGGAGATCGACCGAGGGGGACGGGAAACATAGTGAAAGGCAGGCTAAGGGGGGGGGGGGCTGCGGTTGGGGAGGAAATTGGAGGTGCTTACGGGCCATGATTGATTCTCCGCCGGGAGTGCATTCAAAAAAGCGTTGACATATTGAAAAAAATTAATCACCTTTGAGAGGCCGTGCCAAGGTCGGGGATTCCATTTCTCTACGAGGTGCTACTCTATTACGCCACCAGTTCAACCGGCCTTTCATCCCCTCCTCTCCCCAACGCTCCAATTTTTCAAAAATGTTTCGCAAAATATTGCACAACCGATAAACCCATTAACCATACGAGTTGCGGCTACTGCCGCCGTCCTTACGCATAATTTTTTTGGAGTGTGGGGTGCGGAGGAAACAGACTTACGTAGACTTTGATAGGTTGAAGCAGTAAAATTTGATATTTTCGAACGATGCCAAACTTTCACTTCGAGTTTCTAGCAAAGCAGTGCTCTTGGACGTTTCAACTGAAGATACAGGAAGAATTATCAGCCCTGCAACGCAAAAGAACATCATCCAAGGCACCCCTTCGACGAGGAAAAAGTATTTCTACAACGAAATTAAGAATTGCTATCTGCTATCCTAATTTTTTTTCTGGGTGGCGAAATGGAATTTTTAACTGGTGATTGCGATCAAATGGCAAGAGGAAACTTTGAAAACAAAAACATTTTTAAATATTATCATTACAATTACGTAGGATTTCAACAAGTATGCGCTGGATCGTTATAATAAACGTAAGTTGATGGAAACTATGAAATAACATCAGAGCTAAATTTGACAATTCAAGGAAGGCAACTGACGACCTTACGTTCGATTGCCAGGGCCTGTGCCAACTAAAGTATGGAACTTCTCTCAGAGATTTCGTCCAATTGTTTGAATTGAATAAGAAGTAAAATATAGATGTTGACTGATACCGTGATTCTCGATAAGTTTTAGCCAAAGGTGCTTCATCTAAAGAAAGAGAAAGTACCTAGTTTGTAGAATCTTGAGATGCGGGTTGGGGGATAGGGGTTCCCTGGATAAATAGAGAAGGCAAACAGATGATTGATACTCAAGTATGAAATGGATGGGAGATATGCAGGCTAAGAGAGAAGGAAGAACGGAATAAATACCTATGCATTTTAGCCACAGAAGAGATATGAATAGTTTGAGGAGAGGGAGATTTTGAGGCAAAGAGTGTGGATTTCTAGATGAAATACAAAGCAATGTCCCTACTTTGCACGAAAAGCTCTCAAACACAGCAGCAAAACGAACAGTGGAACAACTGCTCATATTATTAGGTCCCTCAGTAGCCGGTAGCGTACAAACACAGTACAAACTAGCTCCGAGGAGATCGGGTTGGTGTGGTGGCTAGAGTACTGGCCTCCCATCCCGAGGGTACGGGTTCGATTACCGGCAGTGATGGATTTTTCAGTGGAAAACTGGTCCCCACTTGAGTGCGTAGTGGAGGGAATTTCAAGTTCAGTACTCCTTCCGTCGGATGGGACGTTAAGCCGCGGTCCCCTTGGCGCCTTTCGTTAAGAGTAAGCTAATGCCGACTCAGGGTTTCTCTCCACCCTTCCTCCGTTCCCTAAAAACTCCCAACATTACCCAATTACCCGCCAATCCGGTCGGTCGCCTCCTCTGAATAACCAAACCAAACCTTAACGGATCCGAACATACTATCCACTAATCCCGTAACACGTTCGTGTTCAGACATGGAATGACAAAAAAATGAAGCAGAAGAACAGTTCGCTGCGGAGTAAGGTAAGCGGCCGTAGGGCCGTGGGGCGATCGGATTTCTAGCGGTCCAACTAGGAAGGAATGATACGAAACGCAGTATGAAGCTTCTCGAAAGCGGCCCGGACGGGAATGAACGCTAACCACGACCGTGAACGTGAGGCGATTGAGAATAACAGTTAAAATGCACTGCGCCGTCCGGAGTCGCGTACTTCGGGGTACAACGCGAAGTCAAGTAGAAAGGACAAGCATGACTCCTGATCATATTCGACGAGCGTACAGCCAGTCAAAATAATCCTTAATGTTATATATCTACATCTACATCTACATAATACCCTGAAAGCCACCACAGGGGTGTGTGGCAGGGGGTGATTGCTCACCAAACATGCACTACATATCATGCATAAAAAAGGAATAGTATTAATATAGTAGTCAGAACTACACTATTTAAAAAAGATAGAAATTGCAAAGCAAACATGAAAAAACATTCTGTTGGTAGGGTTAGCTTTAAGTACTCATACCAACAGGCAGCTACCAATGCTATTCATTGCTACTCTCCGATAGGACATATTTACCGTTATTCGTATCTCTAATTGTGCGAGGGAAAAAGGACATTTTGAATCGGTCGGTTCGGCAATCAATTTCTCTAATTTTATGATTAAGATGATATATTTGGGGAGTTAAAAATTCATTCCAAACGGAAATGTGTTCATCGCAGGGGGACCAACTTTCTGGAACTGGCCCATAATTATGAGTATCTTTGTATGTTTACGTTTTCTCCCGCCCAATTCAACCAATTAAAAACTCGTTATTTTCAAGAGGTCTCGAAATCCAGTCTCTTATTTACACAGTGAACGAGAGAAGGAAGGTTTTTAGGTAATGGAGTCGTGAGTGACGTAAAAGAGGGACGAATGCGAAAGAAGAGGAGAGGGGCCAAGGCTTAAGTTAGAAGGCAATATGATTGGGGAGGTCGAGGAATGGAAACTGGAAGAAAAAGTGAGTCATTCAATTAAAATTCAGTTGAAAAATTAATCCCATTCGAGAAAGCAACCGATATCCGAGTTCTATTACGCCACAGAGATGGGCTGTTGGGTGTGCACAGAATTTTTAAGATAAGAGGAAAGATGGCGGCACTAGAATATAATTAAAGAAGGACTCGAAAGTAAATTACAGCTTAGCGTCCAATCCGACAATCGAAGGCCTGTGCTCTAGCAAGCACACGGTCTTAGCCTTCCTTCAGAAGATTTGAAAATATATTGATTATTTTAAGATTGACGAGGAAGTCCTAAGAAGCGTGGGAGAAAATGCTGACGTAAACTCTAAAAAGAAGACGGGACAACTTAATCGGCCATATCTTAATGCAAGATGGCGTGATGAAGACAGTCGTCGAGGGAAAAGTGAACGGGCAGAATGGAAAAGGGAGACCTCCATATACCTCATACAATGAGGTAGGTATATGGAACAAGTTGTGCAGGATGTAAAAGAATTACGTTAATATGAAGAGGCTGGCCGATAGAAGAATCGAGTGGAGGGCTGCGTCAAACCAATCTTAGGATTGTTGATCGATGATGATGATAATATTTATTTGAAAATTTAAATATAATTTTAATGGATTTAAAAAATGTCAAAAGGGCATTGAAAACGGCTGAGGTGACGAGCAAAGAACAGGAAACAAAACACAGCTACAATATTGATTCCTACATATCTATATCTCTTTGACTGTAAATTTAGACTCTCTATTACGGTAACCTTTCATCCGAAGAAAACAAAGTGGTCGACTCCTAAGGCCATGTCAGGTGTCTGAATTAATATCTCCGCGAATTGAGAGACGGTTTTTTAGCGTAAAATTTGACATTCCGCGTGAGACAAGGACGAGACGAGAACATGGTCTCAGTCTCGTCCTTGTGGAGCGTTGTTTTTTTTGCAATCAAATCGCTCCACATTCAAATCTTCCAAAGCCGATATGAAAGGCCAGAAGCACTTGCAATTCTTACCGCGTTGCTAAGAATATGTAATCAAAGATAGGATTTACCAAGGGCATTATAAGATGAGTGCTTTCATAGTCAATTCGACACTGTTAAAAATTACCATCAAGGCGTTTCAAGGACAGAAAGTGTGAATTAAAAATATCAAAAGGGAAGGAAAAAATATCACCATTCCATATCTAGAAAGAATTACATCCAACAGTTTGAGATTCATAGCGATGAGATAAAGGCAATCTGCAGGATATAATACTCTGACTTCATCAACAACAATCATTTTCTTAATACTTTATAAAACTTCAAAAAAGAAGGACAGCATGGGAAAACGGAGACTAAAGATAATAAAGTTATTTAAATCAAAGGGAAAAATTAATGCCAATTTAAGCATCGTAGGCACTAAGGTAAGTCGAAAACACTAAGTTTGAACTGAATATAAAAAGCAATTGAGAAAACTCAAGTATTCTCATTGCTTTTGTGTCTTCTCATAAAACTTTCATGAGAAAATTGCTCTCACAGATTTTTCCCTGAAAGAATCTTAAAAGGAGTACATAAGGGACTATTAATTTTCATCCTATCTAGGACGTAAGAAGTCATCAAATATATATAATGAGTTTATCCAGATTCTTAAAGCTAAAAAAATTGTATTTTCTTATTTAGGAGTTAATCGGCTTCTTCAATTTTACTTTAGGTAGTCATGGCATACTAATTTTAGAGGATTACGTAAGTTTACGCGATTGCTATTAAACTCAAAAATGTAGAAGCTCTAAAATGAAATCTCCTAATAAATGAATCTGAGAGCCGACAAGTGAGTGCCCATTGGAAACAAGCAGGACAAAAAAAGTTTTTATTGAGCACCAACTCAAGTTACGGTTAGTTTCATCATTAGAAACAAAAATAGATAAATTTACAAAACAAATCACAGTTATAATATAAAAGGCTGACAACCTTACAAATATGCTATCGACACATTATTTCCCAAAATTTCAATTTGAAGATCTCTCATATTTTGACTAAATATGTGAAATACGTTCTCCACAATTTGGAGATTCATGACCTCAAATAAAAACTCAATGTGATAAACCTCCACAATGAACTGGAAACCAGAGCGATAAAAAATATGAACAGCGTAATTTGAAAAAAAAACTGCGATTGAAAGAAAAAAAAATCCCGCGAGCACTCATCGTTCACTGGCTTGACTCAACCCTCAACTTCATTTTGAATTAATTAGGAAAAATATTTCGCGGTTAATATTGCACGCATGAACATCACCAAATATCCATTTCGCGAGAAAATTTGATGAAGTTTCAATGTTTTTCCTTGCGCTGGCAGGAATACCAACGGCGATACCAAACGAATACAGCTTCTATCAAAGCTCTCAATTCATTTCGCCCATGAATACAAGTTTACACTGACTTTAATCAGGCTCCATCAATGAGAGATAACCGCAGAAGCACCACAATTTTGTCAACGCGCAATTTTTTTCAGGATGAAAATCCTCCCTCACGCGTAAAAATTCATTAATTTCGTATTGACATTCGAATTCCAATTTAAGGCCGAATAAAGCCAAAGTGGAACATAATCATAAATCTTTTCGAGGGTGGGTTTAAAATCCGGTGATGACAATCGAAGGAAAATAAATGGGAAGTGTTTTGGTGAAGAAAAAAAGTGCTTGACCTCTCATCAGTAGAGTGCTAGGAAATGAAAATGCTAACTCTGTGACGAAGAATACATAGTGAACAACGTATTAGGCTCTCAATGTAAAATGAGGTTTGATTAGGACTCACAGAATAGTCTTCTATTTATTGTTGATGCAATTATTTTTATGACTAAAATGGAATAATTACTATTACCCTGAAAAAAATTAATCCAATTAGGTACACAGCTGAAAAGGAAGGGGCAAGATTGATATAAAATATTGCGATGGATGAAAAAGGGAAATAATAGTAATTTTGATGTTCAATTTATTATTTTTTCGCCCACTACTTGCGAGACAACAAAGGATTGTTACGACAGGCATGATTTAATTATAACTGTCATGAGACTTATGGTTGCGTCTACATACCATAATTTAACTCTGCACATTTACTGTAATGGGTAAAAACAAATGCTATGTTATAGGCGCATAAACTTCGAGGTTATTAGCGCAGTACGCAACCTTTAATCCGACAAATTCAAACAAAAACTTGTTTGGTCATGAAATATGCGCATTTTAACTGGGAAAAAAATATAATGAATAATAAAAAATCTCGTACACTATAGACATTGCTTGCGTTTCATTTTAAAAGGTACAATAAAAACACTATTAAAAATAGAAATGAAGGGAAAATTGCACGCGTATTACTCCAGTATATACAAATTCCACTAGATTTCGCGAGAATCATCGGATTTTATAAAAAACTATAATGATTTTAGATTCTGTTACTTATTATAAGTGGTTAAGGGGGATGTTTGATACCCTTAACTACATATCTTTCTAAAGGTCTTTTTAATGATATCGTAATAGTTTCCTAAGGAAAAGTACCATAATTGGGCAACCTATGCATAAGTAATACTTGTAAACTTAAAGACCACGCCCAGGTAGTGAATAGCGTGTGTTTCGGGCTGAGGGCATGAGAGAAAGGCGACAGGACGCTGATTAGAAAAAAAGGATACGTCGGCAGGAGGGATGAACAAAACTCGCCGCTTCCTGGGACGCGATCCAGTTTTTTTCAAACCCATCTCCTCGCAATAATCTCGCGAAAAGGGGGTCACCTTGAAAAGTGAATTAAGCGACGGGATAAGGAGGCGGGCATGAGCACGGAGCGGGAGGCCACGCCAAAACCACCGCAATGCACCATCTGCATAGTTCAGTAGATGTAAATGAGAGGAAGAGGACATGGAGAGGAGAGGGATGGAACGAGGGTAGAGGAGATAAGAAGGTGAGAGAGGGAGCAAGAGCATAAGGCAAGGAAACGAGGGACTGAAGGTGGGGGGGAATGGTATTTCCAGCATCCGGGGGGAAGCACTTGGAAGCGGGAGGCGTATTAAAAAATAAAAGAAAGTAGCCTTCCGGGAGGAGGGGTGGGGAGGCAAAGATCGGGGTGGGGGAACGAGGAGGAGGAGTAATGAGTTTAAAAGAGAGAAGGGAGAAACAAATGACTGCCTCGGGGCGACTGATAAGGCGTTTGGTTACGGGCCCCCGACCAAACAAACAAAAGGCATCCGCAGGAGTGTGGGTAACTCGCGGAACCGCGACTGTTACGGGCAGGATACAGCGGCGTGCATACGTGACAACACACTTTCGTGCTCATTTACCCCCTGCCAAGTCGCGAGCCCCACTCCACAGCCTCGAGTGCGGAAGATCGTTACCTTTATGGCGCCACAACCCCCCCTCCCTTGAAATATTCATTAATTCTCTACTGCATGCACTTTTGTCAAAGTTCCTCCCCTGCTGCTGTCTCCTTTCCCCTCTCTCTCTCTCTCTCTCTCCTCTCACCTCCCTCTTTCTATCTAGCATTCACTCTTTTGTTCCGGAGCGCCAAAACTTTCGGACGAAATTATTCAGGGGGAAGGTCGGCACGAGACTCCGCGACAGCTTGAACGAAGAAGTTTGGACAACCGAGCGCGGATGATCGGGTGCCGAAAGAAATTCACTATCTGTTTGATGAAGAAGGAGGGGAAACTACCAAATTACGCTCAGTTAAAGGCGTCGCGAATGAGGTGGTGAATAATAATAATAATTATTATTATAATTATAATGTAATTTAATGTTCACGGATTTACATCCGATATGAACATATTTTCTTAAGTCAAATTTGAGCTCAAAATACAATTAAAATTTGTGTGAAAAGCATCAATTTAAGAAAAAAGTCTTAGAATTTGATATTACAAAAAACAACATGCCAAATGTACGCAATAAACATCGTAAAAAAATAACACGATAAGAAACATAGGATATGAAGCAAGTTCACACAAAGAAGTAAGTATTAAATTATTATCGTATGTAATGAAGTAAGTATTAAATTAGGTTCACACAGTGAAATAGGGATTAATGATTTTGATGCAATAATTTTGAAGTAATTAATTAAGATAATCAACTGGACAGATTAACATTGGAAAATATACCACAGCATTATAGCCCATACATTATTGAAATGAGTAAAATTCGGCGTACGGGGAGCAAGTTAGATACGTATATAATTTCTTTTTAAATTGGGGCAGCGATGAGGAATCTTTAATAGATTTAGGTAGGTGGTTCCAAGTTTGAGAGGCAGCAACAGTAAATGATTTCTGAAATGTGGAGGACCGATAATTAGAGACCTGCAGGTAGTTAGGGTCGGCTTTAGTAACTATATTTGGCAATATGGTTCTCTTGGGATAAAAATCAATTTTGTACAGTGGGTCATCATGCTTGAATACGGAATACACGAAGCAAGCTAGTTAGAAGTTTCTTCTAGTTTTTATGTCCATCCAAGAGAGCTTGTTAAAATACGGGGTTATGTGCTCTTCTTTCCGCAAGTCGTAAACGAATCTGACGGAGGAATTCATTAGACGCTGAAGCTTGGTATTCAGTTCTGCTATGAGATCATAAAATACATGACAACAGCAATCAAAATTGGGAAAAATTAAGGTGGAGACAAGTTGCTTTCTTACATGGATAGACAGCAATTTTTTATGAATTTTCAGTTGATGTAATGTAGCATTAACTTTATTTGAAACGTACAAAATGTGATATTCCCAAGACAAAGTATTGCTGAAGAAGACCTCTAAGTTTTTCTCCGTCTTGGAATAAGGTATGAAATTTCGCTGGACCTCAATCATAGGCATTTCGGCCATATTAAGTCTAGACATAACCCTGAAATGACCAATAATCAAGGATTTGGTTTTATTGCCATATTTGTCCATATTTTTAAAAAGTATGGACGACCAAGTAATAGATGAAATCCAATACTAGGGGTCGAATAACAAACAGGGGTAGGAAGCAAGTATACAGACGTAGCTATCCGTGTTGCCTAACCATTAAAATTTGAAATTCGAAATAAAAAAACGGGGTAAAGCTGGCCATAATGAAAAGCTAATCATAGGGAGTCAAGAGTTAATTCGCGGTCCACAGTTTAAAAAAAATAACCCGTTTTGAAGAATACATAAAATATTATCTCATAATAGGTACTGTAAACAAAATTCCCAGGTCACAAAGAAGATAGCAAACATGAAATTACCATATGAACTGAAGTGAAAAGTTTTAATAGACATTAATAGGACGTGGTTGCTCATAAAAATTCCTCAGTCGCGCCATTAAACGTTGTACATCTACTGGAACATATGTGAAGCTAAAAATACTAGGGAAAGTATAATTGCTATGATTCCAACAGCAGTTCATTGAAGGATCGATTTTTTCGCTAAACGTTTAATTTCATTTCATTGCTTTAAGTGTTCTTTCGATTAACAAGGCATGAAATACCCATTCATTAACAAAAAACTATCAAACGGTTTTCTTTTTATGACATCGTCACGTAGATTCCACTTTCGAAAGATAAGTTGCATCATTTCGGTAACATGATGAGTACCTACACATATAATTATCATAAACTAAATGGCATACTTTAAGTAAATAATTCAAAAAACGTCAATCCAATTTAATCACTAATTAACCGCACCTTCAACATCATCGTGCTATTTCATTTGCGTTGAATTTCGAGTTTAATTACTAACCCGCTTCACAATTCCCTTTTTTAGTGCGCCCAATCTTTTCCGCAGTTCAGCTGTTTTAAAAATGCATTCGAAAAATTAATGAGGATATTCCTGACGTTGGAAAGCAACCACGTTTACCCTTAAATTCCTTCCAATTTCATTCCGAACCCAATCCAACGCTGAAGTTACTCTCTACCCTCTCAATCTTTTCATCCAATTCTCTCGTAGAAATTGTTCGGGATGACGTCTTGAAAGGGATTTTCAGACTCTTTATTCTTGGCTATTCCATTCTTCCATGCTAGTCTTTCTGGCAGCTGGTGTCAGTTGATCATTAAAATCTTTCTCTTGCCTCAACTTCCCACGAAATCTCAAATCCTCAGAAGAGTTTTCAACTTCTTCCTTCGAGCCGTCAATCTTTGCGTGCCCTCCATCAGTTTTAAGTGTCTAAATGATGCAAAGTCTCCTCCCCGTCCACTCTCTTTCCCTCAACAGGCCAGGGTTTTCCCGCAGAAGACTTATCTCAGTTACCTTCACTTCTCGAGCAATTATCCGAAAACGCTCAGGCTATTTTCATTACGGTTGAGCGAGGGCATATGCAGGCCGGGGATTAAATGATTAGAACATGAAATGCAGCGTATATCATTCCATCGCGGGGAATGCAGGCAGCGCAAAACACTCAAACCTTAAATTAATACCCGCTCTCGAAATGCGCAGCGAGATTAAAGGCTTTATACAAATATAAAATCGTGAACGTAGTATCATATTATCACCACAAAAGAAAATTTGATTAGGATTCACAGAATTGTCTTCAAAATTTGCTGTCGGACATCATTATTTTTTTAACTCTCATTTATTACAAGTCAGTGCACGGCTGAAACGGATGAAATAGTGCGTTGGATGTCGAATAGACCAATGCAGTAAGTAATGTTAAATTACTACTAAAAGCATGGATCGATAAAAATTTTTTCATTTAATTCAGTGAGGAACAGTATATTTAAATTCATACAAAATCTGAATAAAGATAATGAAATATATTGAAAAATTGGTGCTTAGATAAAATATAATGTTTTTTTAACATGCCTTGTTTATAAAGATACGCGTTTGAGAGGGAGATAAGCGGATTGCGAAAGTAAAAATTAAAATAATACCGCTATTACGTATTCAGCGGTGAATCTTTGTGATGAGAAATAACGTTTAATGTTTATCCAAACCGACTTGGGGATAGTGGGAGGAATTAGTTAGAGTTAGAACTTGAATTCCAATGCCAGAATGTAAGCAAACGAATTTCACTAAGTCGATGAAAATTGTGATTCTTTATTCTGTGCTGAATTTAAAAGATTTTATTATGTTAGAAAGCAAGCTTCCACGTTCATAGAGGAAAATTTCACTCCTCCCGAAACTCATCCCCAATTCCAACTCTCGCCTACTTCCCTAACACTCCAACGCTACCCTTAAACACTTTGATAAAGTTTCTTAACTTCGCCTGCCCATCAACGCACCTTCTCCACACCCTCCACTCTCCGGGGGAGGGCAATAATGCAAACATCCCTTCCACGAAGCCCTCCCACACCCCCTCGGCGCGGTCAGAATCAATCACCGCCTCGATTCCCTTAATGAAGACTCCAGGAGCCCCGCTACTCCAAGGGAGGCAACGCCAGGCTGAGGGGAAAGAGGGGAGGCCTTAGGGGGAGCCAATTTCAGGGGAGTGAACCCCCTCGCGAAACTATTTCCTCCATCATCCCCTTCCCCCTCGAGCCGAGCACGTGACCAAGATGATTAGCGTCATCAGTTGAAATGGAGAGTAAATACTGGGAGGGAATTGGCTCTTACTGCGGGACGATTCAGACCGCTCATGCCTTTTTTAGTGGTGCCCACCGATTTTCCTAATTTTCTCTGAAGATCGCTCCGCAAATCAGGGCAGCCATGCGATGTAATATAATTTACCCCGCAAGAAAAACGCTCGTAGAAAAGTATTCTACTGTAATCATCAAATTGAAAAGCAAAAACACTTCAGAAAAATGACGGCCATCGTTGATAATGGGGCGATATCCGCAATTGCATATTAGTACGCTGTGAGTTCAAATCCCAAATATTGTGTACTAATAGGCCTATCGTTTGCCTCTCATAAGTACTCTTATAAAAATTAGGTACTTAATAAAAAGAGTCGTTTCAGGCGTTATATGGTGGAATAACATAATTAAATAAGTTTGGCAATTTTCCACAAAGAAATCTTTACTTCGACCGGTTTCGATGTGATACATCATCATCAGGTGAACAAATCTTAACAAAGTCCAGTATATATACAAGTGAGGGGAGGGACCGGGGGAAAAAAAAGGAGTGAGGGAAGAGGAGGTGAAGGGGGGCCTAAACCAAGGGTGACAACGGAAAAAGGGGTTTTTCCAACTCCCACCCCTAGCACCAGTTCTCCCTCCTCTACCCCTTTTTCCGTTGTCACCCTTGGTTTAGGCCCCCCTTCCCCTCCTCTTCCCTCATTTGTGCACCTGATGATGATGTATAACATCGAAACCGGTCGAAGTAAAGATTTCTTTGTGGAAAATTGCCAAACTTATTTAATTAGGTACTTAATAGCTGCTAGATAAGGCAAGACATGTCACAATGAAAATGAAGCCGGCGCATTTAATGCGATATGTACCCACGATAGTGAAACTAAAAGGAAATTAAAGAATATGCGTGATTTTATTACAATCGCGACGATCAAACATGACCATGCTGAAAAAAATAATTTGGGGAAGCAGTAATAATTACGCTTTTTTAAACGTGGATAAAACGACTAGTCAAAATGAGATTACTGGGATAGGCAAGAGGAAAAACAATTTCAATTATTCCACGGTTATTATTGCTATGAAAATATTCCGAAGAGTTTTTACGCCTAATTTCTCGACATTTCAGTGCGCATTGGGCAATCGGTGTGCGGGGGAGAGTTTGAAAATTCGAGAAAAAGGCGAGGTATAATTGTGGCTAGAGGGAAATTCGAGTTAATTGTAAAAACCCGAGGTTTAGCGGCTACAATGACATAGTCACTCGCCCCGAAGGGAACTAAAAAACTTCTCCTCATACAATTAGGGATGTGAATAACTGTAAATATATCCAATAGCATAAATACGAGTGTATCAATGGATATCACAGGTAGGTGGATGTTAATATAATGACTTTGAGCTAACCCAACAAATTGCATGTTTTTGCATGGTTGCTTTGATATTTTTATCTTTTTTAAATTGTGAAGTAGAGACTACAATAGTATGCTATTCTTTTTTATGCACGATATGTAATTCATGTTTGGTGTTGAATCACTTCCTGCCACACACCTTTATGGTGGCTTGCAGGGTATTACGTAGATAACGTAGATGTAAACGGCGACTGAATTAAGACGATGAAGTGGGGCATTGGCTAGAGATTAAAGGCGCAAATCACGAGGCACCGCCTGAACAGCATCTGACTTTAGAATGGAAATAGCAATAGAAGTGAAATATAATATAAATGCCTTTTAGCACGCTAAGCTAAAACCAAACAATGTAATTCCCTTGATGTCAGATACAATATTATTTGAGACTTAAAACTCTTACCTCTGCCATTATCGTTTATTTACTTTCCTTCTTTAGTTAGGATACTTACTTTTCATCATCACTCCATCGAAACTACCCGTTCTTCTCTTACCTCTAATATGCTTACTAAAAGTTCTTCCAACTATTAATTAAATCAACAGAATATTTTAAAACAGCCTCGCACCTTATTATACAATCACACCACTCGTACTGTCTTATCGCGATTTCCTCAATGAACTTTCTTTCCTTTCCCACCATCCCTGGCACTTCCTTGTTCTCCTTCCTATCCACCAACCTTCCCCCTACATCGTCCTCCATACCCACACCATAAAAGACCGTAATTTCATTTTCTTTACTTACAATCTGACCACAAAAATATGGGAGAAAGCATAGGCTTCCCCGCCATGACCATAACAAGACATGATCCTCGGTATATGGTGAACGCCTCTAATAGCCGAAGAGGCCACCAAATGAAATTCTTGAAGTAGGGGTTATGAGATTTTTTTCGTTTCGCTTAGAGTGAGGAAATTAGGAGAGATGAATATGAGATGATGGAAATATGAACCTGAGCAAAGAGAGAAAAAAAAAGGGAATTACCCATTGGCATTACTGAAAGTTTTCGTTGACAACGGAAAAATAGGTCCTGAAAAAGACTTGCACTCAATGTCGCCTTCCCGAATGAAACGAGATATAAGGTACCGATTTCAACAACCAGTGGGTATTTCAGGGTCACTAGGGAAATCATATACTATGTAGGGAATTAGGGTAGGGTGTAGGGTACACTAGGGAAATGATGCACTATAAGAGAACAGAATAGGCAGCATAGTAAACGGATAGGTAGGGGAAATATTTTAGAGCAGTGCATGATCCATATAATAACAACCAATCCCTAATTACTAACAATCTAGTTGCCTAAGACCCTAAAGTAGAATATTTGCATGTTTATAGCGCATGCTTGGTGATATTCACCCCCTGCCACACACCCTCGCGGTGGCTTGCAGGGTATCGCGTAGATGTAGATGAACTAGGCCACAGGGATGAAACCAGAGCTAAATGCACAGAGATAGCAGAAGCAATTCTACGTAAACGTTATGCAGCGAACAGGTTTGATCCGGAGATAAAATAAATATTCTCGACGTTAATTCATTACCGAGTACCCTACAGTAAATTCATTGCGTAAGGGTCGCAAAAAATCCTATTTATGACACATTCGTATTTCTCTCCAAATCTAGGGCAAGTTTTCGGGAAAAAAGTATGCAAAAAAGCTTCTATATAATCAATGAACGCCTAATTCAAAATTTTCAAATTAACGTCCCTCAAATCACGAATTAATTTAAGCTCCGTCATACTGGGTTAATTTGCTTATTTAAGCTCCATCATATCATAACCAATTTAATTAAGCGAAAATAGAGAAAATACGGTAGAATTCCCGCACATATTTCATTTGGGAACGACCATTTGTGCTCAAGTCTGCCATGGACATAACAAAATAGGCTCTCAATTTTTGATTAAAAAGCAACGTTGCTCTCATGAAATTCCCTTAAGGCAAACTAAAGGATACCCCTTCACTTCTTGGTACAAGGAAAAGTTAGTAGAAATGCTGCAAAGCTTGGCAAAAGATAGAAGGATATAGGAGGGAATAGTTCTAAGGTCAAAGATGAAGCGAAGAGGAAAGGCAATGACAGTGACGTTTCAATCTTTTGTTTTTAGTTAAAATGCTGTGAAACGGGAGAGAGGGAGGGGGAGTGTTTTTGCATAGCGCTGAATGAACAAAGGTAAAAAATTACATTAATGGAAAAAGGGCCGATAAATTATTATTATAATAAAATTTGACCTCAGACATAACAAGGCATACAAAGTCTGGGCCCATAAAGAGAGGTCATGGTGACAAAACGTAGGACTGAAGGTGACATTGCAGAGAGGGAAAATATTTCCCCTACCTATCCCTTTGCTATGCTGCCTATTCTGTTCTGTATAGTACGGGGAAAATGACGTTTTAAATCTATCAGTACTACATTCTATCTCTCTAATCTTTTTTATCTAGTCGAATCTAGCATAATACGCTGGTGTTTTTAATATATGCCTAACATAGCATACTAGTCTAAACTTCACTATTCAAAAAAGAAAAACATAGCAAAGCAAGCATGCAAAGATATTCTGTTAGTTGGGCTATCTTAAAGTCCTTATACCAACATCTACATCCATCTACATCTAAAACTAACTAACTCACAATATTAAGATTGGTAAACAACCTGCCTTAACAATAAACGTGTGGTCTCTCGTTAAACCAATATATATTCAGATTTTTTTATCTATGTGAACAGTTCTGTCTGCAGCTGACCGGCAAGGACCCGTATAATGTAAGCAGCGAGTGTGAGCAGCGCGTATGAGTGAGGGAATCGCCCTGAGGGCTACGTTAGGTAACGCGGAGGAAAAAGTTACAATGGGCTGCGGTGCTATTTGATTCAGACAATCGACCAATATTCCACTTGTCCTGTAAACATTGCGCTAAATCAACCCGATCATGACTTCCTAAGGATGACCAAAATCATCGGATGAGGACGGAGGTGGCGGTATCATGAAAATGAAAATTCCTTCGGCCTCTCCCCCTTCCGGATCAACACGAATTACGTGGGGAGAGCGAGAGAGACGATGGGTGGGGGAAAGGAAGAGGCAAAACGAAAGAGGCAGTAAGGACCAAAGAAAGGAGAAGGAACAGGGAAACGAAAAAACAATGAAAGTGAGAGAAAAATAAAATAGCGCGAAGAAGAGGGGAGGGGGGTGTGGGAAAGGGAAAACTGACCCTAGAAGAGGGGGAGGGGGGGCATTTCGGATGGATTCAATTACTGGAGGCCACCGGAGGACCGGGAAATGAAGGAGATTCAGGGGCGATGGAGGGGCATACAGGAAGAAGATGGGCGAGTCGGTTGTGGAGAAATGAGAGACGAAGACAACGCAATTGGGGCGAAGGAGGAAACAAAGGGGAGGTGGAGGAGGAGGGGGGGGGAGGCGAGAGACATTCAGAGAATACTGAGGACCGAGGAACAATAGATGGAGAAAATTGGACGGCTTTTACATTCTCGCAGCCGTACGAATGAACTCTTCACGCTGTTCCCAAATCGTTGGCAAACGTGGAAGCGGAGAGAGTATTTCGGGCAAAACACCCCGCAAATACAAACATGCTTCCCACCGCCGCAATAGCCGGGATGCTTTAATGGCGTTAATGCCACTAGGAATAAATAGCCCCGTAATGAAACCTTAAAATACAAAACTTATTCACAAAAGAACTTTGAACTGAATACGCGGAGAGAGGGTTATAAGAATTTACTTAGCCAAACGTATGTTATCAAAGGATCATTGACGCTATAATTGGGTCGAATTAAAACGATAATTAGTGCGCTGATATTGCCTTTCTTGAAAAAACATCATTCACAATAAATATCTAATACATTATGAAGATAAGAGAAGAAAATACTGCAATTCCACATAAAATCTTTTTATTTCACGACCTGGGTGCAGCACCACCTGGTGAAGCTGCACTGCGGCGAAACCCGGAACGTGCAATCAAAAGATTTTTATGTGGAATTGCAATATTTTCTTCTCTTATCTTCATATGCATAAAGTCCACAAAGTTACGCATGAAATTGTGATCTGTCTAACACGTTAATACTACATAGATTATTTAATGAAGTTATTGAAAGACAGCTCTATCTAGTAACACTTGAGACTGTTTAATTCATTAAAGAGGGAGTCAAGTAATACCCACATAGGACAGGATTCAAATGGGTAATGCTCAGAGTCTTCTAAAATATTATCCCAACAATGAGTAATATTACTGAATTGAGGTATGGAAAAACAGCATGATGATTGTTTAAGGAGAGAATGATGGGGTGACATCTTACATAGAAAGCAATGCGAATGTTTAATAAATTACGAACAAAAGGATTTGCAGGTAGATAAGAGGAAATTAAAGAAAAGAAGGGAGAAAGGCGAGCATCAACACGTGAATGAAATGATAGAATAAGGGAAACGTGTAATCGGTACTATGAGAATAGGCAGGTTGGCATTCGGACGCACAGGCAGAGGTAGAGATAAGTTAGAAAGGGCAACAGAATACAAGAGAACGGCTGGGCGGTCAATTGTACAGGAATGCCCTGAGGTCCGCTAGCACGAGTGATAAGTTCGACGGAATTCCCCCGAGTTTCACGACGGAATAGGTATCTACGATGTTGACAGTCGTAAATGCGGGGGAAATCTCGATAAGCCGTGGGAATGCGGCGGCTTCGAAACCGGGGAACGACTGGACTGGAGTAAATGGAAACAAGAAACTTCAGGATTCGGGCGTCGAAAGGTTTGGAAGGAGACAGACTGGACTGGCGAGACCGGAAACAGCGGTGTATCCGTCCCCCTAGGCCACAACATTTCCGGTCCCCACTCTTGTTTGTTAATGCCTCGCCTCTTCCCTGCGAAAGAGCGGGACTCCCACGAAGTTCTCTCAAGGAAAACAAGCGATGCCGAAATACTTCCTTTCTCCCTGCCGCCGTCACGATCCTCGAGGGACGAGTCTGTAAAACGGTCCATTATCTCGGATTTCCAGTCTCTTCAGCTTGCCACTACGATTCATTTGCCTTCCCCCATGCGAGTTCCCCTTGCATCCGTCCCGAGGGAACCATTCTAGGGCCTGACGCCGGGGATTAATGAGTCAACGGTGTTGGCCCCATTGTTTAACAATCATTGGCACGAGTGCGTCCTCTGATTTCGAACCGATGATAGATTCAATTTCAAAGAATACCCCCCACAGTTCAAACGATACGACTTCTAATGAGCGCAGGCATTTATAAAAAGAGAGTTTGTACTGGTCAAATGTCACTACAAAGTGGCTAACAATAGACGTCTCGCTCAATGAGGTAATTACGACTATGAAACGAATCGGAATGATAAAAAATTCACAATTCACCGGTCCACTAGAGCAATTTATTGTGCACGACCCGGGGATCATACATAATACAAAATAACATCATCAGGTATCATCACCTGATGATGTTATTTTGTAACGATTTTTTGACATTTCGATACGGAGAGGTCCACATAGTTTAATCACAGTCTTAAACGAATATTCCACACTTAAAGGATAAAAACTTAAAGGGCATACCCCTGATAAATTAATAATCATAAATATTTATTCCCTACCCGTACCGTCAGCTTTCCTGACCAACCAATTTATCTCCTCGTCTCTTCAACGTACCAATATCTAAACATCACTTCACATTATTATCCTTTTTACCGTGAAGAGTATTCAGATGAACACAGTAGCATAATCCAAGCCATTACCTTAGCATGGCTAGAAGCCACGTACTCTGCGTAAAGAAATTATATTCTGACGTCTAGGAAAGTCCAGCGATCACTGTCATTAGCCACTCACATAGGATCGCTGGAAATGCTCTCACGATAGGCTAACTTGACAGCGAGTGATGTGCACGCCCTCCCACGGAGGGATCAACACGAAAATCCGCCCTTACCAACACCCCTGAGAATTACCGTAATAAAAGGTAATTTTCAGAAAAGTTCTTTTTCATAAAATTTCTTCCTCACGCAGAAACTATTGGAATGGGTGATATTAAACATTAAGTAGCTAAAACATTTTGTTTACATTGTGTCCGTGATTAATTCAGAGTAAAATAACAAATGCACATTGCGCATAGGTTATGTCTTTGGAACGAAAATTTCTCATGGTGTGACAAAAGAGAGGCAAATTGCGTTTTGCCGCCAACTTCGTTATAGTTCTTTTTAATGAGTTATAATAGATAAACGTCGTGATATGCTTGATATAAGCGTCGGCATTTAGATCTCAATGCTATTTGATTTCGTTTTAAGTCCTCTGATAAGGATTTGCAGCTCAAAACTTAAAATTACCGGAAAATTACGGTAATTTTCGAAAATTACCGTAATTTACCTCAATTGAAAATTGCGGTAATTTACCAATCTCTAGTGGCGACTAGAGAACAGACGTATAGCACTGAAACGCGGTTGACGGTCGTGGCACGGAATGAAAATCCGCGGCGGGTGACGCCACGGTCCCCGCTGATCCACTCGTCTCGGAATGCCCTCCCCTCACGACAGGATTCTGTCAGGCGGAACGGAACGTGGAGCGGCCGCGCGAGATGGAGGGAGTAGAGCCAAGCAACATCCTCATCCGGACGTGTCTTTCGACGAGCTAAGGAGCTTCCCCTCTCTCAGAGAGGCTGCGATGCCCAACGGACCGAGAAGGGGGGAGGTGGGGGTAAGCGGGTCAGGAGAAGCAGAAAAAGACGACACGAGACCCTGTTCCAACAGGCCTCACTAGGCGAGATCCAAAATCGATATCCACTTCTGAATGTAAATTAGCTAGAGGACAAATTTCTATGGAAAAATTGCGTTTCCCACGCACCATCACCATGCATAGTCTTTAGATATTGGTAGGGTTGTAGGTAGTGGTAATAGCATTGAAAAGGAGACATTACGTGAAGAAAATTCAAAGAATAGTGGGAAAACAAACACTAGCTGGTGGAAGACTAATCATCCCTAGATACTGGCACTAGTGGAAGGAAACGTCGATATTCTGTTGCCTTTAAACACCGTCCATCCTATCATTTTTTTCCCAAACTCTCCAATACAACATTCTCTCCTCACATCTGCCAACATGTCCTTACTGCCTTTCCGACCAACCAGCTTATCTCCTCGCCATTTCATCGTACCTATACCTTAAAATCGCTCCATGCACTACTATCCTTTTTACCGTAGTGTATTCTGATAAGCTTCATCCGCAGTCTCCAAGAAAATACCTTAATATAGCTAACAGCGTATTGTCTAAATTTATTAGATTTCTAACAAACATAAGCAACGTAAGTCACTATCAATATTCTAACACGTTCCCACTTAAATTTATGAACGTTTTGTGATGACAGAGGAGAAATCCTAAATCAAGAAGCACACAAAAAATCAGAAAAGACGTTTGCTACTAATGCAATATAAGAATTTATAAAGAGTACATCGGGCTAGGTCTTGATATCAAATTTTATGACTTGATGTGAGAAAACAGAGGAACCATAAATTAAAATTTAAGCGCGTCTCAAATCATTTCACAGCATGCGTAAATATAATTATAACAAGCAAATAATACTGCATAAATTAAACTGATAAATAAATGTAGCTAAGGAAAAAGATTTTCACAATATATAATATGAACAATTAAACTATTATGATATAAAAACAAATGAAAGCTATCGGTAAAATAGGACGAGTTTGGAAACGCATGAATATTGGCCGCAGACCTAAGTATTCGTTCCAGCTAAACATTAGTATTGCGCAGGCCTGACCGGGTTGAGGAAGGTTTACAGTCGGTCCTCAATCACTCATGCGGCCACAACTCCAACGTTGGTTTTGACAGGTGAGAACGGAGCTCACCTCGTGCAAGTGGACTTGCCCGCACGGAAATTACCAACCCGCCTAACGTAATCAGGTGAGGTTTAGACCAGCTTGGTTTAAAGACAAATACAATTCAAAGGGTAGTTAATAATTGGCATTAACAACGCACATCAAACGTGGATTGCATTTTTGTTGAATTTTTTGGTTTACGTTCGATTTCCGATCTAAAATTGGTCAAGCAAACGTTGATTATACTAACATGAGTAAGTTAATAGCCAACCGCATTACAAAATACAATCCCACAATAAGTAACCTGAGGGAAAACAGCATGCATTCATTGTCGACAAGAGTAAATAAGAATTGAATAAGAAAAGTCTAGGTGTGCCAGGTTATAATTGTGAAGAAAACACTGACTTCCAATCCCGACGGTCTGGGTTCAAATTTCTGCAGTTAAAAAGATTTTTCGGTGGAAAGAAAGGCTGGAGAAATAAAAGGATGGAAGAAAAACGGGATAAAAGGCGTTTTGAGAGATAAAACAGAATTTCGAAGAGAGAGTGGGAAGAATTTTTAGGCAAGCGTAGAAGAAGAAAAGAATAGATGATGATGTGGGCAGAAGGCAGGCAGAAGATACGAAGCTGGAAAGTAACATTTAATATCGATATTTGATTGTGAATCGGTTAGGAAGGACTAATCTCGCATTTGTATATCGTTTGTCACTTGGCTACATCACTATTTTTCTCCTCAAGTCGACACATCATCTTTATCTATCTCTTTTTGCACAGTCCATAGTATTTTATCTCTTAATTCCACAAACCAATTTTCATTTCAAAGTATGAGGCTTTACTTTGTGGAACCACTCAATTGGAAATGAAAATCCACTTTGTACGTTCCACACAAAGGTTTTATTGGTTTCTACCATCGTTTCGACAATATATGTCATTATCAAGATGTAAAAATAAAAATGTCTGTTCCTTAAATACCCTAAAATTAGGGGTGGGGAGGGAAAATGAGGAAGGAGGGGGGGGGAAGTAGGATGGGGATGGGGGAACTATGGTAGGTGAGAAATCCCAGTTTTGACTCCTGGGGAGTGGGTCTAGTGGAAGGGGGGGGGGGGAAGTACCACCTCCCCTACCTACCCACTTAGTTCACCTACCATAGTTCCCCCACCCCCATCCCACTTCCCCCCTCCTTCCTCAGTTTCCCTCCCCACACCTAATTTGAGGGTATTTAAGGAACAGACATTATTATTTTTACATCTTGATTTTGACAATGCGTGTAGAACCAAATACAACCTTTGTGTGGAACGTACATAATGGATTTTCATTTCTCATTCTTTTTTCATAGTGGATTTTCATTTCCCTCAGGTTACTTATTGTGGGATTGTATTTTGTAATGCGGTTGGTTATTAACATACTCACATTAGTATAATCAACGTTGGCTTGACCAATTTTAGATCGGAGATCGTAAACGTAAACCAAAACATTCAACTAAAATGCAATCCACGTTTGATGTGCGTTGTTAATACCAATTATGAACTACCCTTTGCTGTTTATTTGTCTTTAAACCAAGCTGGTCCAATCCTCACCTGATTAAGTATATTCATTTTTCACTTAATTAGGACCCCTGTCACTACATTTCCCCTTTTTCAATACACCATAACTATCGATATTTGAAAGGAAAATGATAATGTTGCCACGAGAACATCTCTACACCGTGAATATCACGAGAGACGAGCGCAAACCAGGAAGGTTCACGCGAAAGGAGGGGTGAAGTAGTATCCGCTTCAAATCCTTCGTCGATCCTCGATTCGTCTTAAGCACGCGCGTGTCATATCAGGTCGATCCCTGCACGGACCCACGCATGCCTCGAGGAATTCCTCCCACGCACAGCGTCTTTCACTTCAATGTCTTCCCATCCCACTCCAGTCGCCCACCCACGTAATCCCTCGTCCTCCCACCCTCCCAAGCTTTCTTTGGAATCGCCGTGTCGCCTCCTTATGAAACTTGTATGAGTTCATGTATGATTCATGTCGATTCGACGGGAAATCCGGGTCGGATCGGCTGGAGGGGAGAGGGGATCGAGGCTCTCTCTTCAACCCACTTCTCGTCCATTTCCATCCCCCGCGTCCACGTCCAACGTGTCCTTCTCACCCCACCGTACCACGCTTCGCGCCCCTGATACTCCCCCACCGGCAAGGTCCCTGAGAACTTGGACCTGCCTCTCGATTCCATCCGGATGAAGCTTCCTCACAAGGACTGGCGGAAAACATAAGCCTCTCTCGCCGTCCACAAAAAGAATAAAGGATATCTACCATTTAAGGTAGGTTTCATATCGATAACGAGTTAAAATTTATTAACTAGTGTCCATAATGCATAATTTAATACTGGAAGCAAATGGTGAGTGAGGCATGTGATGGAATACATTACGGTGAAAAAGTAGGGGGAAGATGAAGTCCGTAAGGTCAGCGGATGGCAAGCACAAGTCGGCCAATCAGCCAAAGGCTTTAGAAAAAAAAATTAATATATTTAAAAATAAGAGCACATAATACGGCTGGAAGATGAAATACAAGAAACATGCATCTACACGATACCCTGCAAGCCACCGCAAGGGTGTGTGGCAGGTGGTAGACAAAGTAAGCATAGACATTGTCATTGCAAGCATAGAGATTGGTAAGCATAAACATAGAGAGTGTGTGGCAGGGGGCAGACATAAAGCAAGTATAGACACTTTGCAGAATAAAAAGGGGTAAATTAATGTTAAAATTACCTCACAAGCTATAACAACTGGGGTAATTTAGCTACTTTCGTAGCATGTTGGAGGAAAAATGGAATAGAAACAGCTATGTCTAAGTAGAATCGCGTTTGCAATAAAGGCGATTACTCGTATAAGGGAAAAACAGGCGTTGGAGTAAAGTGAGAGGATCTTCAAGTATGGACGTAAAGAAAAGATTAGTGATGAGTCAATTATGGAGGAAATCATAGCATGGAACCGATGCGTAGACTTGATGAAGATTAAAGTAGGCGTAGGGAATATAGGATGTTGGTATCACAAAAATATGTTTCCCATTGCAAACATTTCATGTTAGAAAAGCAAGGCGACCAGCCGAATCACCAGTCATAGAGACATATATGAAAAAGAATTTAAAAACTGGCGGTGGCTATTAAAATAATCTTGATTCCTGAACATTGTCGCACATATTGTGCCAATACTTTTATCCAAATAACACAGAAAGAAAACACAGTCCTTACAATTTTTATTCAAGATAAATACCCATTTAATTCCCTAATTCCTGATTTCAATTCTCGTCGCTGTGACAGATAGCACCCAATCTTCGTGCCTCGTCCGATTATCTCAGCGTCAAGCGTTAACATATCTCTCTCTCTCTTACGAACCCCAAGACCCTCTTGAGTGAGGGCCAACAGGAAGAATAGAGAGTTGTGCGCACTATTATAATGCAGTACGGTCAACATTAGCCCGTGATTAATTACCCAACCAGAACGGGATGGACGATTTGGCGGAGTGCCCACCACGGCAACAAGACGCCAACAGCCGCCACGGGACTTTTACGCGGATAACCCGCCCATTTGCGCTCCGTAATCCAGCAAGCCAACAGCTTCGTTTGTCCAAGGAAAAACAGCGCGGAAGGGGGATTGGAGAGCCGTTGCCAAAAACATTTCTCTTAGGAATATAACATCCAGCTGCGTCTACTACGTCAGTACCTTTGCGTAGGGAAATGCAATGTCTTATATATTGCCTCAGAACTTTTCTATGCATTAGATAACATTTAAAACGTTAAATTTAGCTAAATACTCTTTGAGAAGAGGGAAATATAAAAACATGAGGCACTTGTTGGAATTTTTGGAGTTAATAGGCTTCCTAAGTGATTTTAGGGATTCCTAAGTGATTTATCGAAGAAAATTCGGGTTCAATTTTACCCAGGCCTCCATGGAATGGAATAATTTTTCACAAGAAATACAAAAGAGTTATATGAATTCCATCTCTTCCATCCCAGCTCTATTTAAACGTATCAAACGGGGCCCCAGAAATTGTAGCCTTATTAACTCATAAATTTTTACACCTTTCCTTGCGATTTTCATTTACTTTTGCGTAAACCTTACATTTCTTTTTCTTGTCGAAATTTATCACACTCGATGTTCACTTTAATTTCTCCAGCATCGATGCTGATTCTCGATATTTCACATAAGTAGTCAATGTAGAGGCATGTCAGGTAGCGCGTGGTATAGTGAAATCTGTAAAAAAGTTCATCCTTGGCGTAAGTTAAATGCGATTGCGACGTTCATTGTACATTCATATCGCTAAGTCCATGGATAGATTCTCTGAAACATCCATTGAGAAACTCCAGTACAATAAAACCCTGGAAGTCACACCTGTATCACACTGCCATACACCACCAAAATGTGCAAGAGATTCAATTCAGGGCTGCACAACAAGACTCAAGTTATATTGAGTCACCTGGATGAAGTTTCCCGAACTCATTCTTTTCCCCGAGATGAACGCACGTTATGCAACTTGCATTGCATAGATAGCATGCTGGTTGCTAACACAGCAAGGATACTAAACAGGATGGAAATAAAATGGTCCGTGAATTTCACTCGTGGTGCTGTAAAAGAGGATCGCTGCGTACTGAAACCAACTCCGTAACCACCCCGCCTGGAAGTAATTACACCCCAGAACCTTGCGCTGGTCAACTAGACCCCGGCCCGGCCCTCTTGGTTTTTTAATGAGGAGGCCGTTGAATTTAATGAAAGACGCCACGCGAGAGATTCCTTGTGCATGCAGCAGCGGAGGAAGGAAGGACTCGAGGAAGGACCGGTTGACCCCTAAGCGGAAGCCTTGATCCGAAGGGCCCTGGCTTTAGAAGTGTAGGAGCTGAGAGAGGCGGTCATCTTGAGACCGATGATAAGATAAGTTATTTACTCTGGGACTATATAATCCCATGGAGCACAAGTAAATGACATTTACATTTATTTATATTTTAAGCTGCTGATTAGATTTACAAAAACTGGTAATAACTACATGATGAAATGCAGGAGACATAATATTAGAGATTGGTATTATCTCTGGGAAAATTCGATAAAAAGATTAAAGGCATAACACTTACAATTTTTTTCTTTTTTCATGGGTGTTTTCAAGTCTGTTTCCGCACTAATAGGCGCTTCAGACCGGGAGGAAAGGTATAAGGATAGGAATGGAAGGGTTGGGGGACCTACACTTACAATGCTTTGTATTAACAGCCCCTAATATTACATAATTTACAAAAAATAAGTAAATGTTACATTTTATATACTAACATTTAGAACATAAATACTGTTTCAGAGCTCTCTTGAATTCATACACAGATCATAGGTAAAATAAGCACGAAATAAACCTAAGTACATTAGGTAAAATTAACTTAACGTCCCCGGGATGATTAAAATAAATAGCGTGGACTAGACGCCATCTACCCATCATTTTAGAGCTAATAGCGAATGTTAATATCTTTGCTGTTGGGTGGCTTCTGGATATTTGTCATGTACATATGTATACAGTCTGAAGGGAAAGGAAGTTGACTTTTATTTTACATTATTCACCTCGTGATGTTTTCTTCCCATGATGCAAGGCATATATTTAAAAAAACACTAATATAGGTGCTTAAAAAAAATGAATACGACACTAAGCTTTTAAGTAAATTTCACACTAATTCAAATTCGACCAATCCATACGCTAATTTGTCCGTAACTTAACAGAGGTTTCGCGATAATTTTTTTCTATTAACGCCGCCATTGACAACAGGGTTCTAAAATAGCACGCGAAGGGTACACTAACGTTAATTTCACGCTAAGTTTTTTCTACATAACTGGCTGAACTCACGGTTCCGAAAATTTCCACCAGTTACGCGCTGGGGCGCATGAGAGAAAGGACCCGAGCCCTACCCCGTGCCGGACGTGTTCCACTTTAATGCCCCTCGCCACATCAATTCGACTCACTCGAGTTTTCCCGACCGGACACTACTCTTACCTCTTTCGGGTGCCAAGGGCAGGCAAGTGGGAGGGGGTCCTTGCAACCAGAATACGACGTCGAACACATACGCCCCTCCCGGGCGACGCGATAGGGAACGATATGAAAATGAATCAGGCCGCGCGTTTGTCCCAGGGGCCCACTCCAACACGGCCACTCAGGTCGATACAAGAGCCAGGGTATCCGGATCCCTGGTCTCCAGCAAACAGCGGAACAAGTGGTAAGTGGATCAAATGACCGATCCATATTTCATAGAAAGTAAGAACTGTTTCATTAACGTTAAAAGCACGGTTTAGAGTATGGGTGAATCTTTGAGATCAAGTTCGATCCCGTCCTATTATTATAATTAGTTCCCTACCGGAGAATGTAGGTCTACATGGCCATTTAACTCTTCCCATGACCCCAATATTTCATACGATGTCCCTCTTCAGCCATCATACCTCTCATCACACAACATTCTATCCAAACCGTCCGTTCTTCTCCTCCCTTTAGCTCGCTTACCCAACATTCTTTCCTCAATCACGTCTTCCAAAACACTCTCGCCCTTTATTACCTTCTTCATCCTAATTTTTTGCCTTCTCCTAATTTCCTCTATCAAATGTCTATCCTCTCGTACCACATCCAATACTTCCAGTACCATCGTCCTTTTTACCCACTTTACTTTCTCCATCCTCGTCAATACGCACATCTGAAAAGCCCTAATTATATTTAATCTCCTTCACTTAAAAGCCCATTCCATGCTATTACGTTCCAATATTGTTGACAGTATTTGTACTAATAACATCAAATTTTGGATGGTTTTATTGAGAACTATTTGTAATATGCAAGTCTTTCAAAGCTATTTGCTGCATGCTAATTTCTTAATGCACTGAGCAACGTAGTAATAACTCCATTTCACAAACACATTTCTCATCGTAAACTTTCATGTCAGTTATGATGCAGTACAACAGAGAAATCCTTGTCGTGAAAAGCGAACTGTAAATAGGGGACAGCTGTTCCTGTCTTCCCGGTCTTTTCGAGATGAAAGAAAAAAAGTGTATGTGTGATGAAGTGTAAAACTTAAAGGTGTTATATCTCAGCTCGGCCTAGAGGGCCTAGAGTCAAAACCCTAAACAGTTTCAACATCAAACACTTAGTAATACAAGCATGATACTCGCTGTGTCTGCAATGATTTTCCCTGCAGCATATCGCAGTAAATTAAAGGACATAAAGGACGTTAAGAGCGCCAGAGCGCGCGAAATAATCTCAAAGAACTACTCCTAATATTATTTGCTGCATTTGTACAAACACAACGCCCCATAAATTCCATAGCTTTCAACCCCAACGATTAAGTAACACGGACTGTAAATTCACGGCTAGGCACCCGACAGGCCGAATCTAACCGGGACAAAAGGACGAGGGCACTATTCAGCGGCCTATCCTGCACAGTGTGGCACTAAAACTCTCATATTACCTTGCGCCGTGCAGGGAGGATCTCACGGAAGGAAGGTTGCGGAAGGCGCGCGGAGCGGTTATATGGGAACACAGCGCAAAATGGAGAGGAAATTGATACGAGATCCACGTGATTTGGCCCTACGCACGGCCAGAGAGAGCTCCGATTGTGCAACCACGGCGCGCCCAAATGAAGTCGTCCCGTTCCGAGTAATTGCGCCTCGAGAACCGCGGGGAAGAGCGAGGCTTCCCCGGGGCGAACGGAGTCCCACGTCCCCGCGAACCCGAGCACAGTCACCACTAAACTTCAGGCCTCCAATTACGCAACGGGGGATTGTAAACGCCCGCGAGTATAAATCCAGGGCCGCACCCTGAGGTGGGGGACAGGCGGAAACGGAGGCAGAGACGAGGGGAAGAGAAGATGGCAAGGAGGAAGGAAGGAGAAGGGCGTCCACGACGAGGGCGAAAATTAAGAGAAGGTGGCGGAACGAAGTAAAAACAGGGGCGGGAACCTTTTCCTGATCTTTGAACCCCTTTTACGGGTCCCTCTTTAAGACCCGGGTATTCAAATCCCTTAATGGCGGGTAATTTGCTCACTCCCCTTCCTTTTAACCACGCGTCACTCGATCTTAACGAAAGGAAAAACGTCCCATTATCCAACAACCCCCTTGGGAGGGCAGGAGAAGAAGGTCCGGTGCTTCAGCCTTAGTCATAGATTCTTGTCGTGGGGTCATATCTGCCTCCAAACGGAAGAGGATTTTTCCTCCCCGATGTTGGACTCGAAAAGAAAGAAAGTGAAAATAGTTTGGCGATTTTTGTGATGCAGAAAGGACAAAGAATGGAGTGGGTTGAATATAAGACAATCGAGTAAGCTAAGGGAATTGTAGGAAATGTCGCTTGCTACACAAATTAATAAGAGTCAAAATATGTTGATAAAATGGACAGTAGGGAGGAGGTTGTTTTGGTGGACGTGAGAGATGGAAGAATTTTCGGGAAACTGATAAGAGAGTGTATAAGAATGAACAGTTTGGGTGGAATGACGACAGGTACGTACTATGCGGGGTAAAAATTAAGAACATCATGTGAAAGATAGTGGACCCTGTAACATGATAATGCTTAAATCTATCATGCATCTACAGATTTCCTTGCCCGTCCATACTTGCCTCAACTAGTAGATCAATACTTCTGATGATTGTGAATGATGGCCGATTGAAATAAATAAATTAAACTATGCTGTGCACTTTTCCACTGTAACATTTATTTAACGAGTCCGATTAAAGAGTAACGATTTAACGAGTTAGTATTTAAATAAATTTTATAGAGCAAAAGTGCAAAGTATAATCAGCTTATTTTCTACAGTGGATTTCCACATGTATCAGCCTCAGCCACAAATTTCATTACATGAAACTATGTATATATCTAGTGTTTCCGAACATAATTTGGTTTTAACTTCACCATTAGTATACCATAAAATTCCCCGAATATAATAGGCTAGGGAGGGACACGATGATGGTATAGCTTTTATACTCCTTAAGTCCGGCTACGAACAAAGGTCAGGAAGACCTGGATCCGGTAAAAGGCGATAGATAAGAGAGATAGATGGAGAAAGGCGCAGGACAGAGGATGTTGACAGTCCCGCAAAAAGCTTCAAGGAGGCACAAGGACACCGGAGGAATGCGAGGCCCGAATAGAGGGGACGAGGCACAAAAAAGAATGTTCGCACAAGGAAAATTCCGAGCGTTTCCTCATTCCGATCCAAGGCGAAGAGAAAAAGAGGGGCACACGATGAAAGATTTTTTGGGCAGGAGAAGAATGGGCTTTTAAGTTGAGAAGAAGAGAGAGACAGCCGACCTTAGGAATACAATCGCGTGACGAAAGTGCATTTTTGCCCAATACAGAGGACTATTAATACTTAAACATCCATCCAAACCTAACTGGAATCGAATAGGATTAAATAAAGTAA
Source organism: Platycnemis pennipes (assembly GCA_933228895.1). Taxonomy (NCBI): domain Eukaryota; kingdom Metazoa; phylum Arthropoda; class Insecta; order Odonata; family Platycnemididae; genus Platycnemis; species Platycnemis pennipes. The sequence goes on from OW121855.1 coordinate 29,733,153, forward strand.
TCTACAAATACTGGAAGTTCTACAGATGTTTCCTGCATCTTTGACACCCTTGACTACGAATCCATTTTCTCCGCATGAAGTGTCTCAATATGAAATATGTTCTGCCGACATAATGCCATCTAAAATAGGCGACCTTTTTTCCCGCAATTCAGAATTCACTCACCTCGTATTGCTTCCTCCTTCCAATTATGCCGCCAGCCTCTGATTTCCTTTGACATATATTATTTATTTATTTATCACTGACCCGAAAACAACACATGTGGTCTTTACATCGGGTACTTTAACTAACAACAATTTGCATAAACACAGCACAGACATCCATGCCCCGGGCAGTGAAAAACCTCCCCGGGCGGGATTCGAACCCGCGACCCTTGGATTGATAGACAAGGGATTTACCCCGCCACCACCCGGGCCGGCATTGAATTCCCATGAATCATGGGAATGACATTTCAGAGGGGACACGACACGAAACAATGAAGGGGTAACCAAATAGTGAAAATTACACGGCACAAGGGAACGAATTACATGCGTAACATCCCAAATAGGAGCGTGCACATAGTCCCTGTACCATTTACACGCAATCATCCGCGCAACTTACGCGATTGGACACCGTATCTGGTCACACAATTCATTACTTCGAGTAAAACGACCTTTACACGCTTTTGCTATCTTTGCTTAAGAAGCTGACTCCACTCAGTCTTCACCACGTTCACATCTCAAAATTCATCAACGGAAGTTCAGAATTTTTTCCCAGGGTCCAGGTTTCGGAACCAAATACATGGAATGTCGCGAATAAACTGTAAAAAAAATGGTGATCAAACGATCGAAACACGGGTAATGTGGAGAAGGATGTGCAAAGGGACAAAAGCATTTCGGAAGGACAGCCCCAACAGAGTTTGGAGGCGAATTTGGGCCCATTTGTGTAAAAGAGGCCAAGTCGACGTCGGGAGCGGTGGTCGGAAGGACCAAGGGAAGGCTTGTGTGATTGGAATGGGGGAGAGTAGTGGCCCCATTCAGGACCCAAGAGGAGAGTTTTAACATTCTCTCGGTCGAAAGGGGAGCGTCCTCGCATTCAATAAAGGGCAAACCGAGGCCCCGGACAAAAAAGAGCACCAATCCCTATTACTCGGAGAGGGAAGGGCAGGTCCCAAAAAAAGCACACCCGGACCCAACGCCACGACGGAAGAATGTGGAGAGTTTTGAGCACGAGACACACATCAACGGAATACGAATTTGGGAGGGATGCGTATCCGACTAAAACGTCTAAAATCGACTATCCCGCAAAATATCATGGACGAATCAATAATTGAATGGAAGGCAACCATCAACTGTGCAACGCAAGGGGTATCTGCTTCACTACTCTGTTTAGTAGCATGTTTTGGTAGCCTAAACGCACGCAATTTCGGCTATATATGAAACATTCTTACTTTTTCCCTAAAATTATACATCCTTATTCATGGTAACGAATAAGATAAAAACGTTTAGTCTATTCCACACTTTTTTAATAATCGTCATTATTTTCGACAAATATTTGTCATTCTCAAGGTACCTTGTATCTGAGCAACAGCCTTATATATTCACCAGGTCGTTTGGAGGGGGGCACCTGGGGGGGGGGGGGGGGGGGGGGGAGGAGGAAAAATAAGCAGAAAGGAGGAGGATGAGTGGGGATGTGGGAAATGACGGTTAAGAAGGGAAGGGGGGAGAGGTTAGGTGAATGAGAAGGGGAGGGGAGGGGATGGGATGGAAGAAAGTGACCTTAGCTGAAAGTGAGTTGCATGGGTATGAATCAGTTAGGAAGGGGGATTTTAAGGAGGGGTGAGTGGGTAGGGAACACATAGTTCTTTATCCGGGCTATTCACAATCTCCAATTGTTCCAAAAAGTTCAATTTCAGCCCTTTGTTACATATATGTAAATTCTTGGGTTTAAAATCACTAAAATGGCCGATTTCTTCCCTCCCCTCCCTTCTCATTCACCTAACCTTCTCCCCCCTTCCCTTCCTAACCGTCATTTCCCAAATCCCCAATCATCCCCCTCCTTTCTGCTTCTTTTTCCTCCCCCCCACCCTCCCAACGACCTGGTGGATACATAAGGCTGTTGCTCAGGTACCTTGAGAATGACAAAAATCTATCAAAACCTAGGTCGGTTATTAAAAAAGTGTGGAATAGACAAAAAGTTTTTTGTTTTTATTTTGTTCGTTACCATGGATAGTGTAACTAAATTCCACAAAGTTACGGCTTCAGTCCTATCTGTTATGCACCCTTTTCCACAGTAAAGTTATTAGAGTTCATTGCCAAGAATTTGACAGAAACTGCACTGTCTATAACGGACATTATAATGATAATATTGACAAAATAACTCCGAAGTATTTATTGAAATTCAATAAAGAGTGATTTTAAAACTGAATTTCAACTATAATTTTGCGAATCGTAAACTGGGATTCGTCAAAAGAGTACTGGATAAATGTGACGATCATGTACGAGAAATCAGCTACTTTTCCCTTGTAAGAACTCATTTCGAATATGCTGCCAGTGTATCGGATCCCTACGAAATCGGTCTAAATAACGAACTCGAACGTGTGCAGCGAAGATCGGCAAAATTTGTTAAGGGCCGGTATGATAACCTTATTAGCGTAACCAGTCTATTAAATGAATTAAATTGGGAATCATTGTCAGATCGCAGGTTGAAATTTAGACTTTAATCTCTTAAGTAAATTCCAAGTCCATATTTTCAGTGATGATGTTAAAAATATTTTGCGGACCCCAACTTACTACGGTAGACTGGACCATAATCAGAAAATTAGAGAAATAGATTGCCGAACTGACAGATTCAAAATGTCCTTTTTTCCTCGTACTATTAGGGATATGAATAACGGTAAATGTATCCAGTACGAGTGTAGCAATAGATAACATTGGTAGCTGCATGTTTGTATAAGGACTTAAAGGTAACCCAACTAACAGCATGTTTTTGCATGTATGCTTTGCTATTTTAATTTTAAATTACAAATTTTATGCTAGATATGTAGTGCATGTTTGGTGAGAGTTCACCCCCTGCCACACACCTTGATGGTGGCTTGCAGGGTATTATGCAGATGTAGACATAAAAAGCAAAGGCAAATCCAATTGAAACCAAGCACTAGCAACTTCTAGGTATCATGTCTTACAACAGCCCAAAAAGGGGATGGCGACATTATTATGATTTATCCAAAGATGTCTTTTACGTTGGCGGCACTCTTCAGATTGAGGTTGAAATCTTGGGGCACCCTTATTAGATTTTTTCATTTGTCCGATTCGGCTTCCCTTTCTAATACCAAGGACAATCGGCGCTTTAAAGAGATAAGACCTTCGGTTGGTAGAAGAGCTTCGATTGCTGTCGCCATCTGTCTGGAGGGAGGGTAACGAATTTAGAAGATGGTCTTTATGATCATTTTTCGTTTTCCCGCAAAATATCGACAGCACTAGCTATTTTACCGGTACCCTAAAGTGCCGCGGTCTGTTATGAAATCACTTACGTAAATAATATCATATGACCACTCAAAAAATACACCCCACGATTATTAATGCTGTACAAGTAATGGTAAAAATAAAATGCTGGCTGTCGTCGGAGGCTTTCGGGTCAGCTACGTATGGCGTGTTGTCAGATTGCAAGCTTTCGCGGCGATTACAGGACGCATTATCAGGCAATGAGCCTATATAAATATCGAAAGTTATCTGTACACAAAATAAATATCTGTACTGTACACAACTGTGCACAAAATATATATCGAAAGTTATTAATCGCCACCATTTTTATTTTTGAATCGATTGGGATAATGTATCGGGATCGGGTAACCTAAATCTTGTTAATTCAGTCACACGCGTGTAAAATGCTCTGATTCAACCGAGGGGCAGACTACTACTTTCTATCCCACAGACTACCCTGCATTTTGATTCTGAAAAAACCTCACCATTTCCACCCCATCAGAGTTTCCCTTCGCTTCCAAACAACGAATCCCTATTAGATCTGCGATAAATGTCAACTGGCATGCTACACATGAAGCTATTTAATCGGTGACAGCGTATGATATAATAATCTCGTTCTTTAGCCACACTGTTGCCAAGGGAAAAGAGTGATGAGAACCCAAAACACGCATATGACACTCACAAAATCTAATCACACAAGACTAATGGTGACCAAATCTGCATTCTGATACTCTGCTCCCAGACATAAATTGTAAATTACCGCTTCGCTCCCTAAACTACTAATTTCAATTGGAATGCGAATTTTTGCAACTCATCCTTGGAAACTTCATGAGACGGTAGTTGATGAAAATCGATAGCGTGTATAAAGGAAATGAAAGTACAGGATAAAGGGCAAAAAGAAGAGAGTATTAGGAATTGTTACGGCACAGAAGAGGATATAACGTCTCATCATCAGTATTTTAATCCTATGATTGGTTCACTGTAGCCCTCCATTCTGCCCTATGCAGTGTTAATTTCCTCACGCTCTGGTATGTTTTCTCTTTCACGTTATTCTTTATTTGCTCTATATATTTGTCCCTTGGTCTTCCTTGCGGGCCTTCCCTTCAATCTTCCCTTCTATTTCTAACTAATTCATCGTGCATCTAGGTATGTCCAATCCACCTGGTTCTTCTTTGTCGTCTAGGCAATGCGAAAACAAAGACGAGCCATTTTCGGGAATTAAGTTGATCTGATGGTGAGGCAGGATGTACTGAAATATTGGCTTCCTATCTTGAAGGCGCAGGTTCGCATCACGACAGTGACTTTTCCGGTATACCGGTCCCTGCTTGAGAGCTGCGTGAAGAGCAATTCGAATTCAGTACCCAGTCCGTGGGATAGGACGTTAAACCGTGTACCCATGGGCGCTTTTTGTTAATACCAAGCTTCCAATCCCGGGAGTCTGGGGTCGCCTCTACCTTTCATCCGTCCCCAGATAAATTACTGCCATTATCTTAAATGGCGGAAAATCACCTTAGTTATCGGCCGCTTCGGCCGATTAACTACTTATCATACTAAAGAAAGGTCACTTCCTCTTGCTGATAAAGGAGAATTTCCCGACGCTCATTACAATATAATACTTTTACCTTTAAAAAAGTCAAAATTAATAAAACTAGCAGGAATCCGAAAATAAACCAATAAACCGGTGATTGAAAAAAATGAAGCATTTACGCGCGGGAAAACAATTCGGTTGGACGGCGGACGCGACACGACGGACAGTACGCTCCGAGAAAGCAGAGGCGGCCGACCAAAAAATCGAAAGCGTCAAAACTTCGTAAACCGTAATTAATCCTACTGGTTTGAATGATCGGGGGCCAGCGAGGGAATGATTGTTCCTGACGCGCCCGTTCGCGTTCGAAACGTCGCCGATTGAAATTTTTACCTCGCTAGAACGCCCTCATTGCTCATCAATCCGCAACAGGCCACGCGAGGGACACTCGCACGCAGGTAGAATTGATAAATACGGAAAAATATGAAGAGGACGCTTTCTGGATAAAAAAAATGGCCCTTAAACGACACCATTTTCTCCCAACCGGGAATGTGAGAAGAGTCCGAGAGCGGAATACTGAAATCGCGGCTCTCGCAATAAATTACGCAAATGCTCGATGACACGCGTATCGAGGATTTAATAACGTTAACGATCGTTGGAGGCCGAGAGGACGGACGAGGGTAGAACGTCCTGCTAGTCGAGGGGACCTGCGCGCGCGGCGGGAGCGTTAAAAATTCACCGATGAGAACTTCATTATCATAAATCAACGTCCACGTCACGCAGCACCAAAAAAACCAGACGCAGCGGCATCGCGCGGAAGAAATGGAAAGTTATGCCAATTTGTCGAGTGGACGGGTGGGGGTGTGAGGGTTTTTTGAAAGAGAAAAAAGTTGAGTGGGGAGGTTTCGCGTCGGTGAAAGGACCCCCAACGCACATTGTCAAACCTCATTCGCTTCGTATTTTTGCGAAAAGGTTGCCAACTAAAAGGCAGGCACGTGGGGCACACGGCGATAAAGGCCTTTTATTTTTAGGCAATTAACTTTCGCCGTGGCAAAGCGGATCTCACGCATACGGATTCGAGTCGCTCCACGTTGACAAACGGAATTAGCGATAAAAGTTAATTCTCGTTCCTTTTGATTTAAACGGCACTCTTTAAATGTGAACGATGATGGACAATATTGCAGAGCATTGGGCCAGATACACGAGGACGGTTTCACTCATGTGGCATACATTTTCCTGTATGTACCAATGAATTTTTTATTCCACGATAAAAGAATAAGTGTATGAGTGATATAGATTAGATGTACTCCATAACCAAACAATGATCACAGAAACACTTTCACTTGAAAATACGTTCTTAAATTTAAGTAAGCAATGGACCTGTCTTATTATTTATCAATTACATTATATTTCACATACTGTTTTTTTTTGCTCTTTCTCAAAATCTTTCTTTCTAACTGTACAGAATACCACCGTGTGTCATGATGCCATTCCTAAGTATTTCGCAAATATACTCTTCCTTTCAGTTCCCAAATATCACAAAACAGTCATCCAACTTGAATTGAATACACGCTTGGTAGGAAACAACTAGGTCTGACCGTATCTGTAGCATCACGGTGGAAACATGCTTGCCTTCACAGCATAACACTGTAAAAAGTAGATCTGATTTTAAGGTGCAAAAGCGATCTGATTTTCAGATGCAACAATTTTAAGACAGGGTATGTTGAATTTCAGCAGTAATATCTTGTCTAAAAATAAGGCAAGTGAACGAGTGAAAATCAGACCAGGTGGGACTTATTTTAAGTTAGGCCTATGCTGAATTTAAGACAACCCTGGTCTGGTCGTAATGCGTGTTACTACTGAAATTCAAGCCTACTTTGAGGGGATGTCTTATTTTAAGGCAGTTGCAGGACTGAAAATCAGACCAGGTGGGACTTATTACTAAGACAGCCCTGGTCTCAAATTCAGCATGGGCCTATCTGAAAATAAGTACCACGTAAAAATGCGGGTTGCTATTGAAATCAAAGCCTACTTTTATGCGATGTCTAATTATAAATACCAGATATTTAAACACTTCACACGAACACAAACCAAAACCCTAACGTTTCATATTTTTATTCGATGATACTGTTTCACTGACTAAATTCTTCAATAGAGCAAACGTAGGTCATAGAATTTCCATTGAAATAGATTTCAGGACGGAAATGGGAACACATTGACAATAATTTCAAAGATAATATGAAAATTTGTACTTTTATTGGAAACAAAGTAATCCATACAAAGACTTCAATACCACAGATGTGTGCCAGTATCTACAAACCAAGGCAGGAACTGTCACTTGATGAGGGCGACTATTTATTAGTTCTTACAACGCTGCCACGTACACAAAATAAGGAAGTTTAGACTCAGGATGCGTCACTCAGATAGAACCGGCTCCCTTCTGCAAACAAACGAAGTATCAACGCTACATTCTCACACCATTAATTCATAGCGCGAAACTTATCCCCCCTAGGTACTTACAATGTAATTTGACAACTTTGAAATCGACATCTCTACACTTCGTAATCCTTGTTGAGTTCCCGCTCCCGGGTTACGCCGTTACGCTCCGCCCGTCAGTGAGCACATTTCTCTGCTATTGGAAGGTTGTATCGTTGTATCTCGCAACCTCAATCATCCAAAATAAGTAACGTTTTACGACTCATTTCAGGTTAGGAGTGTTTTGTAAATTAGAGTGTGGTGTGAAAATGTTTTGGTGAATTACAAAATTAGTGAGGCCTGTGGCGTGTTATGAGGAGTGCGTAAATCACGGAATATTTAAGACCCGTTTTGTGCTTGTTTTGGAGGGAGGGTAATGGAGAGGAAAAGTTTGGTGTTGACTTAAATCATAAGATATATAGCATAAGGGGCTATTAGTGCGTACTGGGGATTATTTCTTATTATATTATTGTCTTCTTTGTGCATGTAATAGAAGTTAGTGAATGTACAAAGTTTGCTTACATAATGTTTGTTTACATCGTGTTGTTCATGATAATAAATGTTTTTCAAACGAATTGTAAACATTTAGGGACACAATATAATGTGATGGGTAGAATAAAATCTCACCATGATTATTAATAGATAGATTAAGGAAATAGTTTTTATAGGTGTTTGCTTTGACCAGTGTGTTTGTTGGGTAAATATGAAAGTTATTTTTTACTGGTATGCACTTGATAGTATTGTGTGGAAGTGTTACATTTATTAGGCAATCCTACCGTTGATAGTGCTTGAATTTTGTGTGTTTCAGTTATTGTCGTTTTTCCTATGAAATTATGTGTGTAGAACCAACCGGTGGATTATTCTTATAATACATAGGTAAATTGAGGAACGATGAATAACAACTCTCCACCTTAACGTTCACAGCTACACATAAAAGATGCTTGTACTATGACATGCAAATGTTTTCATTTGCTTTTGTGAACTGGCTTGGCTCATGGCTTGTGTAGTGTCAAAACGCATGATTTTCAATCTAAATTTGTAGACATCAGCTAACAATCTGTAATTTTCCCTCACTCATCCAGTGTGAAATATTTCACAAGTGATCAATGGCACCTAGTGAAAATATATACTTTATTGTAGTTTGGCAGCATTTCTTTAATGCAGCACCTTTTTGCACAACATATCCCAAAACGAGAGTGCCATGAATAGGATTTACTATTTCCAATCTCATTTTGCTTTTATCCCTCACATTGCCCAACTGTATTGATTGGTATTTATATGGAACTTCATATATATAGTACACATATGCCCTCTCACATAGATTGCAATTTCTTTATTCAACATTAGAGATAATGCTCCAACAATCCCCAAAGGAAATGTTTCAAATCAAATAATGCTTAATTTTCAATAAGCCTACTATAACTATAGTTAGATTGAGTGTAAAAATTTGCATACAGTTAACTATCACAAAAATTAAGGATGAAAACTATTTTTATAGCTGGAGCCTATTTCAGAAATTATCTCCAGCTCTATGACAAATATATTTTTTTCTTTTGCTAAGTGATTTTGCTGTCAGAATTTCAGGTTTCTGGCAACACATATACAAAGGTGTATAAATGCCACTACATAACTTTGAATTCCATTGGCAATACTAAGAAGTAGATGACAAATTTTACTTGAAGCAGTAACGTTATATATTTCATATTGTAGCATGGCAATAATACTCTTGGCAACATTATAATGAAGCTTCAAATGTGAATAATGGCTAGCTGCAGACTTTTTTTCACATTAAGCACATATTCGTGTGTTTTTAATGTAACAACATTACATTTGTAGCTTTGTTACTCTACATGAAATTTCAGTTTGACTCTGCTTCACAAATTTGTCTTATCCTATACAGGCATGTCACTTTCTTATATTCATTCTGACAATGTTTTCAAATTTGTCAATCCATTAACACCTGGATTTAAAAACAAACCTCGACTTGAATTCTACCAGAATATTTTCAACAAGCCAACTAATGAAATCATTTTGCTTGAATTGACTGATGACCTCCTAGCGCTCCTTCCACCGAGCAAATTACTGTTTACATAATGTTGAAAACACCGTTACAGATGTGATGTAATAGCTTGAAATACATGGTTGACATGTGATCTAGGCCATTTATTATTATCATATCAGTTAGTAATGTTCTGATTACCATGTCATGGACCACTTATCCAGTATGCAGTAATTACTGCTCATTAATGAAGATCTATCACCAGACATTGTATCAATTCCTTCCCAGCATCATCATTCTATCCTTAACCTATGTCCTTCTTAATTCCTCGTCGTAATCCTCCTCTTAAGCAATTTAATAGGAACACCAAGTGTTTAGATAATACCTTTATTGTAAAAGTATAATGCCTTGGCATTTATCATAAAGCAATCATCTTTATAAGGAATGCACCTTTTGTGAGAATTTTTGGTACTGCTTGTTCTGAATAAAGTTAGATCAGTTTGACTCTGCTTCACAAATTTTTCTTATACTATAAAGGCATGTCACTTTTTTATATTCATTCTGACAATGTTTTCAAATTTGTCAATCCATTAACACCTGGATTTAAAAACAAACCTCGACTTGAATTCTACCAGAATCTTTTCAACAAGCCAAGTAATGAAATCATTTTGCTTGAATTGACTGATGACTTCCTAGCGCTCCTTCCACCGAGCAAATTAGTTTACATAATGTTGAAAACACCATTACTGATGTGATGTAATAGCTTGAAATACATGGATGACTTGTGATCTAGGCCATTTATTATCATATCAGTTAAATTGTCATGGACCACTTATACAGAAGGCAGGAGCAGTGCTATTCTATTAAGTTGGAAAAATCTCTCATAAATGGAATTGAATTTTGGTTTCTTGTATTCCAACGTATCACATATGTGCTATATATATTCCAACATATCGCATATGCTATTGTATCAATTCCTTCTCCCAGGATCATCAATCTACTTTTTTAACCTTTGTTCTCCTTAAGCCTTTTAGTTATCCTCCTCTTAAGAAATTTGATTCATCAAGTGTTAAGAAAATACCATTAATGTAAAAATAGAATGGCTTGACATGTACCTATCATTAGTGTATCATGTTTTTAGCTCTTCTGAATTAGATTTGCATTCAGTAAGTGCACATATGTACATTATAGGCTTCACAGGAAGACTTATGCATTGTTTCCTTCATATATTTCATATTTTAGTAAGTATATAACTGTCCACTGTTTGCATAGGAGGCATTCAAGGTTTCAAATTTTATTCAACCTAAAGTCTTAAAGTTCAACTTTAAATTATTATGCTAAGTACTGCATTTCCTTCAGTGGACATTCCAGGAGAATAAACATTTCTGCATAATCAATTACCCACAGCATTACTTCCAGGGCCTATTTGCTTGTTACATTTCCTACATGCACTAAGGTACTGACAAAATATTTGAATAGTATTTTTGTTGTAGAAAAGCTAATAAACTATTCAAATAACAATATTCAGAGTATATGTTCCTATGCATTTAGGTGAAGTATTGGTTCATCGTTCGTACATATAGTACTATGGCGCAGAATAACTATCACGGATTACCCATAGCGTGATTTTTTAACATCTGGTCATACAATTTCACTTTTCTTGCTATGTTGAATGTTGGTTTGTTGTCTCAACTTTCCCAGGAGCAATCAAGGTTTAGTTACGATTGAAAATTAAATAAATATTACACTCACGCTTAAGCAGCTGAAGAGTTCTTTCCACATGTTAAGTTACTTAAGAGCTGTTAAAGTTAACGCTGTTTAAGAACTACCTACTTCGCTTACCTTTTTTCCTTTCCAGTTAATGAATAAGTTTGATTGCTTAAGTGAACTTCTAATAGCGAACATCTAAACAACGTGATTTCTTTCCGTTAACAAGAAGTATATCGGAGTGGGTTCTAATGTAATTATTTCTTTGCTCGGCACGGTATTTATTAGACTGATCATAAATTAGGCGACTCTGGATGACAAATACACAATGAAAATTCAAATTTCTCACCTGTACACGATCGACTAGATTAATATTCAACATTAAGTTATGCAATTTCAACTATTCCCATTATTTAAACTAAACACACAAAGGTATACACATTAAAATAACATTCTAGTCGATAACTTTTAAAAAGTAATATCAGTGAAGAGTACGAAGCTGGTTACGCTCCGCCCATCAGTCTCTGCTATTGGCTGGTTAGCTCCAATTGCGGAGCCAACCAAGGCCTGCTTATTTTCAGCGCGGGTGATTTGAATTTCAGATCACAACCTTTTCTGGTTTCTTATTTTCATTCATCTTATTTTCTACATGCAATGGTTATGGTCTTAAAATAAGACGGAGGTGTGTCTGATATTCACGCATCATGAGTGTTAAATTCAGACCACTACCTTAAAATCAAACAGCGCTTATATTCAGATCGCACTGAAAATCAGATCAACTTTTTACAGTGAACCACAGTCCCGGCCATCCTTACCTTCGACTAATAGCGGTTTGCCAAACGACATTATTTAGGGTGCAAAGTGAAATGGTATGACTCCTATAATTAAAGACGGAAAAACTATGGGCTGATGCGTGACAAAACGCCTTTCTCTCTTATAAAAGAACTTAGCTTCAACAAAAACAGATAATAACTCTTGGAGCAAACTTTAGGCGCCACTAAAATACAAACTTTACTTGACGAAGAATCTCGGCGGAATTCCAAGTACCCCACGATGCGAGTGCGAATCCTGGTGGAAAATTAGTGAATTATCGTGAATTAAACGATCTGAGATTTCCACAATGGCCCACCAAATATCCAAGTACGAATGTATGTTTTGACCCCGTATACAACATATTGGGACGATACGGGGAACATTCTTCACTGCGCGGTCAATTTCACCCAAAAGAATTTTCCTCACCTGAAACAGAAAACAATGCTCCGTACTCACGAACTTCATTTATGGAGTGAATGGGCGATTTAAGGCAGGATTCCAGGCATACTATGCGAGGTAGCTCACCTGTGGAGGAAAAAACGTATCATTAGAAAAAAAAACATCCAACAAAAAATCAAATACAAGAGAAAACTGACTATGCAGTTCAATCGAAACCAATTTAAACCGGTAGATCATTAATAATAATAACAATAATAGGCGGTTAGTCATTTTCCATTAGGAGGATAAGTTTCCCTGGTGTTCCGGTACGGCTGAGATGGACAGAATGTTCTGGCAATGAAATAATGAGTGGTGGAATAATTCATGCTGCGGATAAGTTCAGCAGCAATTAATGTGGGAGGGGGGGGGGGCGGTTTATCTGGCACGAATATTCATCAGCAAGAGATGGAACGAAAAATAAAGGCACTTTCGCACTGTTATTGCATTCAATTGCAGCAGGGAAACGTTTTTTCGCCAATTATTCTCTTCACATAATGAACGGGATGGAATTTTGCACGCCACGAGTATAATGTTCCTTAACGGAGCACAGTGACATCTCGCGCCGCTACTATGCACTCCTGACAAATGAAAAACCACGGGCAAAATCCAAAATTATCTCATTTCATAGGGAAGAACTGCGATCAGTTAACTTTTTCCAGTCCAAATTCTCAATAAGATTATGGAAGAATCGTAGCTTAAGTATGGTATTCTTCAACAACAAGTTATAGTAACGGCGAGTCGAAAAACCTTTAGGTGACATTATGTACCAAATCTGATGAGACCGTAAAAAGTCAGCGTGTGCATTAAATTGATGCTTGAAGCAATAAAGCGACATGCTTCCATTTGGAATCATAAGACCAGAGAGGATTTATAGATATCAAATGAAAACTCACGATTATACGTTGCCTAATGTACCATAACTATACTCTTAGGGCATATGAATCTCGTGTTCTTAAGCCTTTTCTCCATATCAGTAATTCTGGGTCAATTTACTTCTAACAAGAAAGTGGTCACAGCTGAAAAGAAAGCAAACAGATATTTCTCGTCGCAGGAGACTGGTCGAAAACGTCCAAGAAAACAAGAGGACAAGAGGCGGGGTAGCCTTAAGGTAGAGTTAAAGCTCCACCCGGCGCCCTACAGCACAAGTACTATCCAGTTGAGTAAACAGAAGGAACGGAAGGAACGTCTGGGGAGAAAACGCCCAACGAATGACCGCCACAACACTGGCCGCACGTAATGAAGGAAAAAGTGGCATTCCACAGGGGACCTACCTGGGCCCCTTTTTATTTATCTGGACCGTTGGATTCCTGCGGGGGCTCGGCATTCCTCTCGCCCCTGACGCTTCACACTCCAGGGGCCCCAACTCCACTGCAGGATCTCGGCCACTCTGGCCCTCGCATGAGATAGAGGCGGAGAAGAGCATCCCACCATGGAGAGGGAGGTTCCAGGACTCCAGCACGAAGGACGAGCGGAGGTGGCGCTTTCTGAGTTGAAAGTTCTCAGGGGAAGTCAGGAAGAGGCCTTCTTAATGCTCTCTCTCGTTGCCTCGTACGCAAGGGGGTGTTAGAGTCACGCGCAGTTTACGTCTCTTCTCTCAGTGAAGCAAGTCATCAAGAATAAGTTGTATTCGTGATTTTACTGCCACGCGTGGTTTTCGTCTCTTGACTCAGTGAAATAAGTAACCTGGAAGGATAAGCTGTATCCCTAAGTATACACAAATATCAATCGATTAAGACGATCAGGAAATGTTTGGGAGTTATTTCACTAATGTTTCCTGACCGCAGGGGATGCGTTTTCCTTGCGCTCAAGAAAGACGGAATTATGTCAGAGATGAAGAGTAGGTACCTACAGTAATACACATCATGGCACGATTATTCCATGTTCCACGATCTTAATGGGCTTGCATGAATATATATTTGTTTCGGGGCATTAAAGAGTATTATAGCGAAGCTTCACAATGATGTCAATCATATTTGAAATCATCATCATCATTAGTTATCAATCCTTGGATTGGTTTGACTTAGCTACCCACTGAGTTCTTCTATCGGCCAATCTCTTTATATTTACATATTTCTTCTCTTTCTCCTTCATCACCTGTTCCAAATATCTCATACGAGGCCTTCCTTTGCTGTTCTTCCCGTCCACTTGTCCTTCAACGATTGCCTTCATCAGGCCATCATATCTCATGATGTGGCCGATGAAGTTGTCCCGTCTTCTTCTATGGGTATTCATATTTGAAATATGCCTCTGTTAATTTTCCTTCCAGACTTTCACGGCAAAAATCATCGTCGATTCATGCATTACTACAATTCAACATGCTGCAAATCAGGATTTAAGGTTATTCCAAATTATATAGAGGAAGAGTGTTTTTCAGGAAATAATCTTTGCCAATAATCCAATGCCATCGTTTTCTCTTAATTGGCCAAAATCCATTAACACCTTGACAAAATACCATTTCGGATAACAGCCGGATCAAGAAGCACTAAAATAGGAGACTTTAAGAATAGATTCCTATTTCTGGCGAAGGTTTTCGCGGCGTTCCGATGATTGTAAAAAGCTTTCGGGAGTCTTCCGCGCTGTCATTCTGTTAAAGTGGCATTTAAATGATTAAATGTACGTTAAATGGATTAAAATTCTGTTAAAATGGGCCTCAAAAACGGACAAGGGGAGAAATCGGCCATTGCGGAGCACGTTTCGACTCCGTGAATATAATGGAACCAAAAATCCTCACGAGGGAAAAGCACTATTTCCCTAGAATTATGCTCAGTTCACACGGTGCGTTTTTCCTGGAGTGCTAGCTAGCTGGATTTCGTGCGTGCTACCAAGCGGGCGACAAAGTTGGCCACTAAGCTGGCTTCGCTGATGTAAATGTAGAATATCCTTCACTGATGGTTGTCGGTTCACACGTAGCGAGCTATGCTCCTTGCTCACTCTTCTTAGAGCCTCAACACGAAGATGTTTATTGTGATAGTTCCAATTACGAACTGCATATAAACAAGTTTCATCTCTATATGCTTCGATAAGCACCGCAACTTGATCCCTAGTCCTTAGATTTGCCCGAACTTTTAAACACAATATCGACCGTACAATGCTATTAAAGGCAAAACCTTTATTTTGATCACGTGATGCAAATTTGAATGATGACTGACCGGCAACAATAAACATCAGCAAAATACGCAAGTAAAATAGCACCGGACCTAACCCCGAAATCAAGCAAGCTAGCCATCAGGGCAGCCCGAAGCAGTCAGCCTTTCCATCAAGCGAGCACGCACGGCACCCATCAGCACTCCACGCAAGAAATCCATCCCGGAAAATCGCACCGTGTGAACCAGGCTTTATAAGGGAAGCAATTGAAATTTCTAAGAGGCCCAACAATATGAATCTATCTACATCTACATCTACACGATACCCTGCAAGCCACCGCGAGGGTGTGTGGCAGGGGGTGAAGGTCACCAAGCATTCACTACTAGCATGCAAGCAAGCAACTAAAGGGTCTCATGCAACTAGATTGTTAGTATCTATAGTATTTGAGGGGTTAATACATGCATCATGCACTACAGAATACTCTAAAATATTTCCCCTACCTATCCCTTTCCTATGCTGCCTATTCTGTTCTCTTATAGTACGGGGGAAAAATGCCATTTTGAATCTATCTGTACGACAATCTATCTCTCTAATCTTATTTATCTGGTCGAATCTAGCATAATACGCTGGTGTTTTCAATATGTGCCTAACATCTTCAGTAAAGCTATCCGATTGAAATTTCTGCAATAGATTAAATCTGAACTTTAATCTACGCTCTGATAATGATTCCCACCCTAATTCTTGTATTAATTCTGATACACTACTCAACCTATCGTAACACCTTTTGACGAACCTAGCTGCTCTACGCTGCACACTGTCTAGTTCTCTCATCAAACCTAATTCATTAGGATCCCATACACTGGCTGCATACTCAAGGTGGGGCCTAACTAGTGAAAAGTAGCATCGCTCTTTTGTCTTCTCATCACATTTCCCAAGTACTCTTTTTATAAATCCTAGCTTTCTCTTCGCTCGGCCGCATATTTCCCTTATGTGTCTTCCCCACGATAAATCTTTAGTGATTGTTACACCTAAATATCTTACGGTTTCAACGTTTTCGATCTTCGTGTTATTAATTCTATAGGATCGCTCTATCGAATTATTCCTCCTCCAAAAATTGATAGCTACACACTTTTTAAGGTTGAGTTCTAACTGCCATTTGTCGCACCACTCTTCAATTGCATCTAAATCCTTGCTAAGTGATTTCATGTCCTCTTCGTTTGATATACCCCTGTACACCACCGCATCGTCTGCAAAAAGTCTAAGGTTACTACTAACTACGGTACCCAAATCGTTTATGTATAAAAGAAATAGAAGCGGACCTACTACGCTACCCTGGGGAACTCCCGATGTGACTTCGATTGTGTCCGACATGATACCATCTATGACAACCCTCTGCTCTCGCCCACTTAAGAATTCTTTTACCCAACATACAACGTCTTTATTTATACCAAAACTCTCTAACTTCAAGATTAATTTGTCATGAGGAACTTTATCGAAAGCCTTTTTAAAATCTAAAAATATCGCATCAACTTCAGTACTGCTTTCGCCGTGGACTAAAATATCGTGTACGAATAAAGCTAATTGTGTCTCGCAAGATCTACCTTTCCGGAACCCATGCTGGCTGTTTATGAGTAATCCCTGACTATCCAAATGCCCCATGATCGAACTGACTACTATGAATGACTACTATGTATTGAATAGAGAGGATAGCTACCCACTCTCCAACACGTGGAAACAAGTATTCACACGAACATCAACAGCCAATCAGCGAGCAGTGACCACCTCAGAAAACGAGTATAAATAAGCGTCAACTTAGAAGCATTTTCACTTCAGCCTGGCCTAAGGAGGCCCGCAGTAGAGTGGGTGAAACGTCGCCATTTTAACGAATGACAACGCGGAAGACTCCCGAAAACTTGCGTAGAGCAGCTAGGTTCGTTAAAAGGTGCTACGATAGGTTGAGTAGCGTTTTAGAATTAATAAAATAATTTTGAAAGAAGAGTGGGAATCATTATCAGAGCGTAGGTTAAAGTACAGATTAAATCTACTAGAGAAATTTCAATAGGATAGCTTTACTGAAGATGCTAGGCACATATAAAAAAAACTGCGTATTATACTAGATTCAACCAGATAAATAAGATTAGAGAGATAGATTGTCGTACTGATAGATTCAAAATGGCATTTTTCCCCCCTACTATAAGAGAACAGAATAGGCAGCATAGCAAAGGGATAGGTAGGTGAAATATTTGAGAGTAGCCTGTAGTGCATGATGCATGCATAAACCCCTTAGATACTATAGATACTAACAATCTAGTTGCATTTAACCCTATAGTTGCTTGTTTGCATGTTAGTAGTGCATGCTTGGTGATCTTCACCCCCAGCCACACACCCTCGCGGTGGCTTGCAGGGTATCGTGTAGATGTATATGAAGCTTTTTATAATCATAGATTCTCATTACCTCGAGAGAGTAAGAGGCATCTTCTCCCCCACGAGGCCGCGGAAAAACTCCGTCGGAGATGGAGGAGGGCGGCAATCAAGGAAGACCAAGCTTCACGCGACGGAGGGACGCAGTGAGAGGAGGCGCGACAGACGGAATGTCTCTATGGGCGAAATTCAGATCGCTAGCGAACCCTGCCCCAATCCTCCTCCCTCCCGACACCCTGGACTCCTTAACACTCAATCATTACGGAGTGGGGTGGTGGGGGGAACGAGGCGGAAATAGCGAACGAAGCGTGGATGCGGAACTAGGCGGACCGAGATTCAGACAGCAACCCTCACATCTTGCGTTTCCTACATCCCTACTCCACTACCCCCCTCTCCTTTCCACCCTACCCCCGCCAACCCCGGCGCAGTTTGTCTTCATTAGCGCTAACGACGTCCCATCCCATCTCTGCTGCTTACAACGGCAGCCACCTCAGTCACTATTCTCCCTCTTGTCTTTACCCCTCCTCACCCTCTTCTCTCCCCCCCCATGACCCTTATCCCCACTACCTCTCGCCACCCTTCAACCTGCCTTGAACGTTGAGCGTGTTTTTTTCGCCTCTCTCGCTCTCTATTTCACTCCCTTAAAGGGATTCCTCGCCTATCTGGACCGTATATCAGGCCCGTTTTTACCACACGTACGCTCACCTAATCTACCCTAAACGGGAAGTAACACTTCCATTTTATTAGAATTTCCCATCCTTTTTCAGTCGGAGAGGAGGGTACGGGGAGACGGAAAGAGGAAGGGAAAAAAGGGACTCACTCCTATCTCACCTTTTTCAGAGCTAACCCAACAAGCAATAAGTATAATGACATTAGTGAGATATGATGTGAGAAGCGGAGGGAAAGTAGGGTGGAAAAAATTATCTTTTCATCGCTTCGAAGTCATTAAACCGGAGGACGTAACACAGATGAGGGAACATATAAATATTTTAAAACAAGAAATGAATAGCATTCTTTGAGTGGTACCTTTTCGACTTCTAAGCGGACTTGTTCTCTTCTCCAATTAACCACCCCTCAGCACCTATCTGCCAGCCTTCCAATTCACCATAAACGCATGCACCAAAAAATGCATATTTTCCCGATAAGATCTTTGAAGTACCATTAGTGTCATTTTAAATTCATAAGGAATCCAGCCGGTCTTTTCATAAAAAAGTGCTTTGTCGCATAATTTAGTTAAATACAGTCTGGAGTTATGAAGGGAAAGGGGGACGTAGAGAATGGAAAGAATTATTAACAACAGTTCTAAGCTAAGCTACATAATACTGTTCACAGTATCAGGCATCACGTAGTGGAAGTGAGACATATTAGATGAGTATATACTTTAGCACTTTTCCACAATGTATTTAAAATTATAAAACCTAATAAGCTACATAAAATGATATTTGATAATTTAGAAAAAAATGTTGCACCACCTTCGGTATGGAACAGCCAAATAAAAATCTAAATTAGTCACTCAAAGGTGTAATTTTAACAGCCTAGAAATACTACTATCGTAAACGATGGGGAAGTAAAAAAAAAGATTGTAAATGAAAACGCGTCCTGTGAAATTCATAAAGAATCAATGTGCACTTCTCTTCGCCTCCCAATTAGTATTCGCAAACACTTAATTGGTTCGTCTAACTTATCTCTGGAACAAGTCTTCTAAATCGTCACAACAAACGACATAAACAACGTTAACTTACGGAGCTAGATGAGGGAAAAAATTATGATTTCCATGTGGATGATTAAGGTTTCAATTAATTAAGTTTTATGGATGAGGGCATCGCTGTACTAAAATGGTAAGCTTCAGTGAAGTCACAGGTAAAAGAAATATTTTTACTTTGTGTTATGTGCGATGGAAGAATACGATGGTAATTTATAAACTAAGGATGCAGGTCTAATAGCTTTTAGGATCTCCCTGAATGTAACCGAAAATCACCTCGATGTTCAACACTACTACGCCAGACAATGGGACATGTAGCTGCACAAAAACCTTCGTATTAAAGTGACACAAAATAAATAACTACCGTCATCATTCGTTTTTTAATGCAGCGTAGTTTTCACAATCACCTATTTTGATGGTGTCTATTACTTATTTGTATGTTTGTAAAGACCAGAACATAGGTACCTAATTAGTAGAGATGAGGGCAAGATGACTAATTACTTGTGTAGAGAGTTTACTGCTAATTAGTAGCTCCGTGCCGTTACTAGTGCTACTAACGGCTAGGCACTGAAATGGTGTATTTAACTCCCAGTCGTAATCACATGCATCGTGAAACAAGTCTCTTTTTTGCCTGATGAATAATAATTTTTAGACTTGCGACATAAGAATTAACTAATTAAAACGCAAGATAAAAATATATTTAATGCCATGTTTGTCTCATTAAATAATTTTAAATTTCAATTAAATCACATGAACTCATCACAATAAGCTATATAACTTTCAGTATTCCTACGCGATATATTTTGGCGGAGGGAAGAACCTAAATAAACCTTCTGCTGAACCCACTGTCTTGATTATTTATGATAAGCATAACACAATAACACTGCATGCAATTAACTTTTGCAGACAAAATTAGAGTCTGATTTATTTTTATCCTTCATTCTGAGAATGGATACAGTGTTTCAAAGGTGAAATAAACTGTGCTTAAGCTTTAAAGGTTATAAGTTCGTCTGAGACTAATGTTAACTTGATACATATCGAATACTTAACCTTTTCCGTTCTCAACAACATTTGTTACTTTGATTTCTATTCAAAACCACAGTGATATAGTTTTTATTGGCAACCATTTACAAATATCTGAAAACTTCAGACTCATATCAACAACAACATTTCATTAAGTGATAAGCTATTTACATTGTAATGCATTATTCAAAAGTTCTGTGATTTTATTTATTAAATTTATCAATTTATTTATCTTTTGTCACTATTGTCACCTTGCCCAGAAGTCAAATTCATCTTATCCCGAAGTCAATGCCATCCCCAGGATGCCTCTTGCCTCGACCCCAGGGGTACCTGCATATTTTATATTACTAAATACAGCTGTATGACATTAAAATATATTATACAGCTACATATCATGAAAATGTATCATTTTACAAAAATGTAACCACAGGAAAAGAATTTTCGCTAAAAATTATATTGATAATTGTTTGTCAATTGTTGACACTGTTATCTTGTCCCAGAGTCTACTTATTTACGCCTTATTATAAGCCAATACGATCTGCTTTCTAAAGAAAGAGGGATAAAAATCCGTTACACTACGTTGATAAACGAGTTCTCTCAAGTAAATGACGAAGAATGTTAGGTATGAGGAAGAAAATAATACAAAAAAATGTCGATTTACTCCCAATCTAACAAATATTAATTTTCTCATGTATGGTGGGGAGCCATGGAAAAAAGAATGGAAATCCTTTAAACTTCTATCCAATGCTTTATCGAAAGTGAAGCCGAAAAAGTAAGAAAAGCCCCCGAAGCGCGAATAGAATACTCGGTATGGATAGGTACGAGTTCAGTGGAGTAATAGCTGGGTTGAAACCCCGGGTGACCAGCGTTCCTCAAGGTCGCAGCTTCGGAACCGCTTCACCAAAACATTCAGGTAAACACACACAATTACATCTTGAGATGAATCACACCTCCGTATCCGCATCCAGCGAAATCTCTTTCGCCCACGAAGACGTTCCCTCCTATAACTTAACCCCACCTCTCGCTCCCTGATACTCGAAGATGGGAATCTTCGAAGAGAAAGATGAGAATGGACAAAGAGGAGAAAGAAAGTGGAAGGCATACAAAGAGGGCGAGAGAGAAAAAGTAATTGATACTTCATAAGTATTATTCTTAGTTTTCTACCGGTTGAGATAGGTCTAAATGGACATTTAGTTATTCTTACCACCACTATATTTAACGCAATTACTCTCTTCAGTCCCTCATACCTTCCGCCCTGGTATCAAAATTATTTTGCAATAAAACTAAGAATTAAACCTCCCCTCTATCCATCGTCTCTACTTCCATCTCTACGAGAGCACATACCCTCCACATAATACCCTAGAGGCCAAGCCGCAAGGGTGCGACAGGTAGAATACAACTATAAATGAAAATCTATAACCCTGAGGGACGGACACCGAACTCATACAATAACTGAGGTTCCAATGCAATCGTGCAAAAAAGTATATGCCATTTAAGTATTTTGCAGGCATACAACAAAGTGGCTAAAATCCTATTAACTCATCAGATACCTGCGATCTGCCTACGATAATCTCTTCTCATGCGCGAAAAAAAGACATTTTAAACCGATGTCTATCTATATTTCCAATTTATATTTATGATCAAATCTACAATAATTTGCAGTTTTAATAACAATGTTTTTAATATATATTGTTAACACCTTCAAATAACGCGTCCACCTACATATCGGCAGAAGATTTAGCATGTACCTACTTCAACTTACTTTTAGAAAGTTGTTCCCGAGCTTATTCGTCCAATAATTTTGATACCCTGTTAACACTATCGTAACACCTTTAAACAAACCTAGCTACTGCACACCTAGCTACTGCACTGCACAAACAATCCAATTCCGACATCTAAACTACTCCTTCCGGATCCAGTACGCTCACAGCATATCATTTTATTATGGACATAAGATAATAATTTAAAAAATTCACAGGATCCGGAACTCTAACCCCTGCTTCGAAGCGTCTAAAAGAGGTATGGGGGAAGGGGCTGAGAGAGATGGCGAGATTCGGTTGGAGGGAGGAGGGAGAGAAAGTGGCGGGTGGAGAAGGAAACCAAACACTCTCTCCTGAAAAAAGAGAAAGAGACTAAGTGGAAACGAAAGAAATTTCTTCCTCCTGCACGAAGCCCTCCCTTCCCTCCCCCCACACACCATCGCTTTGCTCTTGCCTCCATCGCCAATCTTCAGCAGCCTTTTGCTTCAGCTCCCCGATCCCCTTTTACCAGCCGCCGCTTCAAGAAGACGTCCTCTCCTCATTAGCTCCGTAAAGTGCGCTGACTGCGTCTGAGAGGTACTTCCGAGTTAAATCCCCAAGACTGCAAACTATCTCCGCGCACTCACCATCCCCCCAATGTCTCTCTCTCTCTCTCTTTCGACCGTTATCTCTCAGCCCCCTCCATTTCTCCCTCTCTCTCTCTGAGGTCGACTCTGTGATTTCCCTTCATTACCAAGACTCCCGCGTTCTTAAAGGAAAAGAAGTGTCGACTCCCAGAGACTCCCTCGCCTCTTCACTCCCTCCTCCCCCGTCGTCGTAACAGCCACCATTCCGACCCATTCCTTCGCGAGTTCCCGCCTTCCTCCGCGTTTTCCAGGATTGCGGGAAGAGGGGTTGGGAGAGGGAGGGGGGAAGGAGATGGGGCTGGTGTTTGCGACTTTTCAGGGCGACTCTGGCGGGAGCAGACGAAAGAAAGAAAAAGGGAGAAGCGCGTGGGAAAATATGCGCAAGCAAAGGTTTGGAAGAGAGGAGAGAAAACATTTACGTTAGAGTGAAACCCCTTGAAGGGAAGGAGATAAGTCAAAAACGTTTTATTCCATAGTTAAAATGGGTGGCAAAAATTTTCAAGTAGGATTAGTCAAAAAGTACAGACATTGATAAATATACATGTAAATTTAATTAAGTTAATGGAGTCTAGAGATACTCATTGGTAAAATCTTCTCATTTCCCTCTGTAATTACTATTACAGGAGCTATTTATAACTAGACAGCGTTATTTTTAAGGCAGAAGTAGCATGAATAAGACTTTGACACGAATTCTTCAAAAGTGGAAGAAAATGATTGGCTATTGATAGATTATATGCAGGTACTCCAATATTTTCATCTCTATAGGAAATCGGAAATGTTTATTAACTAAGTTAATAATTTGTCTAGTACCAACACAAGAGTAAATTAGTGGGACTTAAAGTCAATCAGTGCGGCAATAGACATGCTATAATGAGTTTCAAATAATGATGAACCCATTTCATCACGGATACTTACCTATGCATACGCTGGGAATGACATTTATGTCCGAGAAGTGATTCGAAACTGAGACCAATGATATGCAAGGCCCGGAGCTATCCAGCGGTTACCACCACCAGCAAATTATTTAGTTAACTTTACATGTTAGTGTATACAATTCCAAGATGGAGTTCACAGCATATTATAAGTTAAGGCATGCATTCGGGAAAGAATCAATGAAACGGGAGTGGGTTACTTATATGTATGGAGTTACTTTATATGGGTTGGTTTTTATAGTTGATATGGGTGTTGGTTTATATGGGTGGGTTACTTATAGGTATGTTAGAGTTTACTTATATGTTTTTCAGGAGATTAGGTCCTCGTGAAAATGAATTTGTTTCAAAATCCACCTCAAAAGGACTTAAAGCCCTGAATAAGGAGAAAATATATTTTCCGAAACGTGGGCCAAATAGTTCGTTTCTTCATTTTTACAAGGACCAAAACTCCTGAAAAAAACCATCGATTTATTAAAAACAGAGGTCTGGTAATCAGCTTACCATTTACTTATATTCATCGTAATTGGTTACGTACACTGGATAACTGAAAAGAATCACGAGAGGAATTTTAAGGCTCCTTTCCAGAAAAATATCCGAAGTTAAGAAACGTATGGGAGAGAGAAAACAGGGGAGAGGTGGAGATGGTGAGCGATTGAACAGCTAAAAGCGAGCTGGGATGAAACGAAATCGGAGAGGATGAGGGAGAAGACGAGTGGAAGAAGAAGGCAAAAATTCTTTCAGGCGGCGTCCCCGGGAGGAGGAATCTCGTTTTTTTGCGCAAAACGAAGCTGTGGAGGAAGAGGGGAGGGAGTTCGGAGAAGGGAACGTTTCGCGGCGATGAGTCTCCTTCGTGGGGGAAGCGAGGGAGTGGAAGGGAGGGAGGTAGAGCGGTGGTTGCCTTTGATGGGAGGCGAACAACGAGGGGCCGCTGCGGTAAAAACACCGTCCGCTGGAAATCGAATGCGTTTTACGACGCGACGGCATAACCGAGTCGCGGAGGCCGGCGAGGGTCACAAACGTCGCGAAGCCGATTACAAGGGAAAAATATAGGAAGCAGGGTGTTTGCGTCGGGAGGGTCCTGAAATGCGCTTCGGAGTGGGAAAATGGCGATGATAAGCAAAGGGAAAAAAATGGAGCGGGGATCGGGAGCTCGGGAAACGTTGATGACACCGAGAGCAGCGTACTTCAAAGAAGGATTCCGTGAAAATTATCTCAACGAGCCACATCTTGAGAGATGGAGAAGATGTGGTTCCATCAATGCAAACCATATCCTGAGACTGTCTCCCGCAAAAGTTGATCATTAGTCAATATTCTGGACGAGGATCGGAAAAAGTCTAAGTCCTCATGAGTTTTTACCCCACTTTATTTTAAAATACATAAATATTGTGAATGGAATCAGCTTGTGAGATACATTTGTAGGAAATTGGAACTTTTTTATATATCTTATGAAATTTAAAAACTGTATCTTTGAATGAGAGCATTGAATGAGAGATTGCATTTAAATTCATGCCGAAAAAGTCATGCATAACTCTCATCTGATGATGACTTCCAGACTTTAGTTAGTAGACCTATAACACCTTTCCGGATTTTCGTCCTCTCAGGTCGTGGTTGTGTTGCTTTTAGAATATTTTCTGGTAGAGATTTTGTCGATTTATTGGGGATGAGAAGGGTTTTTTTGTTTAAGGTTGGAAAGTAGGAGAATTTAGATAGTAATTTGGTGCTTATTTTTAGGTAGAAAGGTTATTTTGTTTGGGGAAGGATGGCTACTGTGTTAGATGCGAGGATAGGGGGATAATTTTGGTAGGATTTATTTTTAGGAAGGAGTCATTTCCATCATCTGATGATGGAAATTTTAAAAACTGGCAACACCAATAAACGCTTTTGATTACGGCTTTTATATTTTCCTTCCAATTATGTGAGAGATGTTGAACGGTTTCTTTCGGAACACTTTATCCTTTGAATGGATTATAATTATTTTTAGATTGCTACTCAAAAACAATGAGATTTAAGTTAAAGTTATGGCTAAATAACAACACCAAAATTTTCTAGCTTTATTTGAGACTCGATTAATACTTTGTACTAAAAACGTTCCCAAACAAAACTCTCTCGTTTAAGGCGTGCCGTTTCACGAGCAGCAAATTAGAAGGTAGCGTTCCCATGGTGATGTTCGACAAATACATGGCACCAAAGAGAGGCAATCAAAAGTGAAGTACTAATTAAAAGTAATCTAAATGTTGTCACGATATTTTCACCAGCATGTTACTAAGCCTATATTGTTCAAATGGATTTTATAACTGCTGAGAGTGTATCTCACGTTAGTAAAAAAAGGCGAAAGAAATTATTTAAATTTTATTTCTGCAATGCGAATAAACTGAGGAACCCATTTATTTTTTCTACGAAATTTCCACGAGAAAAAAATTAAGCTTACTCGATCGAAGAGAAACGAAGGTCATGGACAAAAAAAACAATTTTCCGCTTATAATAGCACCGAAATTTTCAGAAACGTAGGACGAAATGCAGAGAATGTAAATGGATCCTTTATCTCAGGTCTCTTAACACTCAACGGCGAGGTTTAATAACTCCGTGCCGTCCACGCAACGCAATTGCCGGCTTACCTCTCAGCAAAAGCTCTTCTGTATCATCGTTAGCCGGAAAATAGTGCAAGACAATCGCCTCCGAGGCGGCCAATTACCGAAAATAAAAATCCTCCTTCATTATCGCTACGATCTCGGTGGGAAAAAAATAATTCCGGTTGCGATAACGCGAGTGGCGAGAAAACTGAAATCTCTTCGGTTATGAGAGGACGCTACGTAGGTGTTAATCGAAGCTAATATTTCTGTGAAATATATCCCGCACCGCAAATGCAGAAGTACTCCGGCGCCGTAAAAAGAGAAAATCATTCACGTCGCCACACGTACAATGGCCATTTCAAATGCAATCACGTATCAAGCTCATTCAAGGATTTCGTTTTTGAAACTTCATCAGATCAAAAAAAAAAGTTCCAACATCGGACTTAGATATGTCACACAGTCATTCCATTCGCAATGTTTACGTTTTTTACAATAAACACGTGCAAAATAAAAGAGATAGAAAATTTGACTACAAATTAGTAAAATATTAAGAACTACTTCGTATGTTGTCAACAAATTTATTCTCTTACGACCGGCACCGAATGGTCTTATCAGACGATATAGATATAGCAAATTTACAAATGATTTCTTATTCGATGATCACGGATTTTCATACGGTTGATAGTAAAAAAATGTAACTTTGTTGTAAATAAATTTATTAAACTAATATGTAACAATCTTTACATGGTTAATAATGGGAAAGGGAAGTAAGTTACAGCATTTTCCATTCGGCGAGCTCACCTCATAATCTCGTAAGTTCCTCTTTCACCGGTGAGTAACGAAAATATGGAAAAATGAGTCTACGCTAGCGCCTATAGAACAGACGGTAATGCTATTTTGCAGGTGCTTTATTCGTGAATCAGCATAAAATTGGGATAAAGCACGAACAATACTGTTTCCCAAGGCAATATTGCTGTCACTCAGACCATTCTTACTCACGAAAGGAAAGCCAGTTACCGAAATTCTCAACGCAGCCCGTTCGTATCTAATCCTCAAAAAGTGATCCACGAGTCGAATCAGCGTAAAATGTGGATTTCCCACGCATTTTCAAGCAATTTCCCGGAGCGGAAAATGTCCCGGACTCACGAAATGCTGTCAGCAAGCTTTTGTGAATGTGGATTCCCTGATAGAAACCTATTAAACTTTCCCTCTTTCACACGAATAGACACGCACGGAGACCTAATCTCAAAGGAGGAATGAGGATAAAAACTTCTATATTGAACGCAAATCATGCTTAAAATGATTGAAAAATTTCATAGACCTCATCAAATGACTAAAACACAAAAAAATAAAATAATATTTTTTATGATAAGCCTCCCCTTGTTCAACAAGCAAAATTTGGAAGCGGAAAAAAAACACCAGTCTGTATTACAATAGGTAGGATTCGATTAGATACACTATTGCATGGGACTTAAAACTAAAAATGTCATACGATGGTTAAGACATATTCCAGCGGTGATGGATTCGTAAATAATACCTATACGGACCATAACATTAGAGTAAACGACTGGATTGGAATAGGTACCAGATTTAAAGGAAACTTTTATTTAAATGGATTGGATATTAAAGAGAATTCTGAAATTCACTCGGAAGTTCACTCGGAACCAAAATCCTTACTTTTTACACTAAATCGTTATGTGCAAACGAAAAAATGAATTTTAGAGAAAAACTAATCTTATAACCGGCGCCATTCAGTCAGAAATCAAAAATTAAAATAAGCAAAAGGTGACGCCCACCGAACTATCTGCGTTAGGGAATACTACGGTATCCACCTCCAGTCCTTGACTGTGTTGAGGAAGTTCTACGGAAGGGAGTGGAAGGGGAGGAAGGTGATCGCACAGAACCTGTCGCAACCACTTCCAGTGGCAGAGTCAACTGAGTGTCCCTCATTGTTATAAGGCGAAGGAGATTCACAGTCTCAGTTGTGATTGGACGAAGTGGATGACGTACAAGTCCTTTGAACGCCCAATTTCCGAAAGGGTTAATAAATCATCAGTGTTTCGCCGCTTCTAACTAGAGAAATAATTGACGGTTCGAAGAGCGGAAAAATATGTATATGGTATTTTTAATTTACAAACTATCAGATTCTGGATTATAAAATATGGTAAACAACTCCATTTCAAAGCCCTTTGTGCCCAGGTGGGGGACAGCTTCGCATGAGCATTTAAAGCTTCCATTCCGGAGTCTCTTGCATACATTTGTGCTCGTTACTTTGAATATAACCTGAGTCAACTGAACTTCGTATATTTTAGGATCGCTCATTTGCGAGACGATTTTCAAACCATAGAGATACGATAGTGAAAATATCTTCAAGAGGAGCACCAATTTGATACCTTTCCAGAACAACATATGTTGCAGGTATTCTGGCTTCCAGAGTTGTGACGTTGCACCGTTAAGCATTAATTCGCATCAAAAAGAAGGCGCACTGTGGTATTGGTGCGTGCAGGCATTTATTCTGGAGTAAGAACTTTGATAAAGGCCTTATTTTACATGTTTCCTGAGTTCGCCAAGATCCTAACATCCTGGAGCCCTCACTGGGAGCCGCGATTCCTTACGCTCGACCTCAACTACTCCAAATCGCTCGTAAAAATCAACACGTGGGGAAATCGTTAAGCAGAACGGCCGGGAAAAGGAAAGAAGATGACACAGACCACGCAATTCCGACAATGCATTCCAATATTTGAAGACTTAGCGTAGTGAAGGGGGATGGCAAAGGAGTAGCTGAAACTTTCTTAAGTTCCTGCGGAGAGCAGAGAGAAATGGGAGAGGAGAGGTCCTCGGAAGAATAATGAAACAAGCCTTCGTACGAAGGTTTGAAAAAATAGAGCTAGACGTGGAATGCGAATCTTAAAATATGATGTTATCTCTTTCATCTTAGCGCGAAGAGGGAAATAATGGACAATGGGGGGCGTCAACTCGGAACCGAAATCGCAATTTTGTACACGAAATTGTTAGATGGAAACGAAAAAAGAAATTTAGTGAAAAAATTAATCTTCTAACACCAACCATTCACTCATAAATCAAAAATTTAAATAAGCAAAAGGTGACGCCCACCGAAAAAGCTGCTGTGATAACATTGACGTCATTTTCCTCCCGTCCTTGACTGCTCTTATGGGAAGGGAAGGGAGTGGAGGGGGATTCTCGGAAGGTCTGCTCGCACAGATCCTGTCGCCATCGCTCCTATTGGCAGAGTCAGCTGTGTCCCCCCCATTGCGATAAGGCCAAGTAGCATCGCGGGCTCAGTTGTGATTGGACGAAGTCGATTAACGTCAGAGGTTGCACCACACCCACTTTTCCGAAAGGGTTAAAAACATCAGTTTTTCGCCGCTTATAACTCTAGCAATAATTGACGGATCAAAAAACGGAAAAATACGGGTCTTTTTATTTTACAAACTCTATCATATTCGGCAATAAAATATATGGTAAACGACCCCATTATTCAGGAAGATTTAGAGCAGATCACTCAGCATGGGAACAGATGAGAAAAGCTAGCATCATTATAGCTCGTCTTGCCACCGGACCGGATCGGTTATGATGCAACATTCCGTCGTCACATCACAAGCTCAAAATCATCCTTTATAAAGATGTTTCTCTCTCCAGCTCATCAAGCTTCCTGTCTATGAAAAAGAAAATAGCAAAGAGAAATTTAGCGTCCAATGAATATCAAAGCACATTTTCACTGTGGAACGCTTTTCTTCACTATTCTCTTTTTCATTATGGACTTCCACAAATTCTCGACTTCAACGATCCGCTTCCTGTCTATTTTCATCCCATTCAAAAATAAGTCCTTGGCCTCCCTCTCATCGAGAATTCTCTCTCCCATTACGGACTTAGTTAGCCCATCGCCCCTTTGGAGGAGGAGTCCAAACGTTTTAGAAATGCTTCATGTAGGTGATCGGATTTGTTCAGGACTACAACGGTGGAGCCCTGGGAAGCCGATGTGATAATGATATTTGGGTTACTGCGGAGGGACTTTATGGAATAAAATTCTATTCGAGACTAAATATGTTTTTCACGCCATAAAATTATTGACATATAAATAATGTATCATGGAAAGAAATATGAAATAAAATGGACGTCAATTGTAGGATAATGCAAATGGATTTTGACGAATACATTTCCTTAGATATTCCAAATGACATAAACGATTCTAATATCATCATCACCAGTCACCACTAGGCCCCACCTTGAGTACGCAGCTAGTGTATGGGACCCTAATGAATTAGGTTTGATCAGAGAACTAGACAGTGTAAAGCGTAGAGCAGCTAGGCTCGTCAAAAGGTGTTACGATAGGTTGAGTAGTGTATCAGAATGAGTAAAAGAATTAGGGTGGAAATCATTATCAGAGCGTAGGTTAAAGTACGGATTAAATCTATTAGAGAAATTTAAATCGAATAGCTTTACTGAAGATGTTAAGCACATATAAAAAAAACTAGCGTATTATGCTGGATTCAATCAGATAAATAAGGTTAGAGAGATAGATTGTCGTACCGATATATTCAAAATGGCATTTTCCCTCGTACTATAAGAGAACAGAATAGGCAGCACAGCAAAGGGATAGGCAGGGGAAATATTTTAGAGTATTCTGTAGTGCACGATGCATGTATTAACCCCTCAAATACTATAGATACTAACAATCTAGTTGCATGAGACCCTATAGTTGCTTGTTTGCATGTTAGTAGTGCATGCTTGGTGATTTTCGCCCCCTGCCACACACCCTCGCGGTGGCTTGAAGAATATCGTGTAGATGTAGATGTAGATGTCACCAATCCCGGGAATGGTTGGACGCACCTCTCTCAGCTCAGAAGAATTCTTCTATCGGCTAATCTCCTCATATTTGCGTATTTCTTCTCATTCACATCCTTCACTTGTTTGTTACTCATATCTCATACAAGTCGTTCCTTTTCCATTCTTCCCGTCCACTTGTCCCTCGACGATTGTCTTCATCAGGCATCAAGTCTCACGATTTGGCCGATTAAATTGCCACATCTCCTTCTTAGTGTACTCGGAAGACATATCTTTCCTCCAACTCTTCTTAGGACTTCCTCGTTCCTTACCCGGTCGATAAATTTAATTATTACTAGCTACACTCACCTAATTTGTTTTATCTGAACTTCCTCAAGCAAAGAACGGGAGAGGAACACACAATGGCGGGAAGGAGCGGACGGCCGAAGAAGGATGTATATAGCAGGAGAACACGACGCAAAACCAAGGATTGGTGTAAGGGTATCGCGGGGGGGGGGGGGATGACAAAGAAAGCGTGAGTGGAAAGGATAAACGCCTCTAATAAAAGAGGACAAATAAATTGCTGGAAGGGACGTGCGCACAGAATAGAAGAACGGTAGAGGTGTCGCGGGACTCGTATTAGAGGAGAAGCGACGAAATGAAAGAATAAAGTGTGCGACGTCGACAGGTCAATCGTCGACGCCTCCTCCAGGCGTCTCCACAACACGCTGTCGTCTCACTCCCTCTGAAGTCTCCGTTTATGTCGGCCGACTCCACGCCCGGCGTCACAAACCCTCCAAAACCAGTGCTCCCTTCCTCCACGGTCTCTTTGCTTCTAGACAGCGCAAACACGAGAGGGTGCGTACGGAAGTTCCAGGCGCGGGCGAGGAAAGACGACAGGACCGGAGCGAAGAATGCAAGAGATGAGAGGGAGACCCGTAACAGAAGCAAATAAAGTGGAGAGGGGGGAGCAGGAGATAAAAGAGCGCGATGCAACGAAGGAAATACGGAGGCGAAGGCAGTAAGGCTGACTTTACGCGCCGGCGTTTCGATACTGTCACTCAGTGAGGAGGAGGAGGAGAGTAAAATTTATTTCCAGGCCTTTTTCCGCGCAGAGATTCCACTGCCGCTCTCAGAACGGTTCCGACAAGTTTACAGCCAGCGGTAAAGAGTCGCGCGCTTTCATTAAAAGAGCTAAATATACTCCCAGCTTGAAGATTCTCGCAATAGTTTTCAGCCAGATCGCTCGTAAAAGTTAAGGAAAATTATGTTCCATAAATACAGACTGATTGAAAAAATCTTCATCCCTTCACAAGAGTAGAATCATTCTTCTCAATCCATTCTTCTCAATAGATATCTTTTGTCATAGATATTGATTAATTGACAGTTTACCGGCTAGGATAGTTCCTCTAGTCTACTTTGCATTTCATTCACCTACCGACTCCCTCCCCGCAGTAATTTTCTCTTTAAATCACCATATTTCTTCTCTTTATATCACCATACTATTATATTTGAGTTATTCTTAAACACTAGCTTTACTATCAGTAGGATTTCGCAGGTTTTTCACACCCTCCTTCTTGTGTGGGTGTTTTCCTGCAGTGGGTTTTTGCGAAAAGGATGTAAGCATAATAATCCTCACGTTTTCCCCACATTGTAAATTCTTTCGCACACCATTTGATATGTAATATTGATATATTGTTTTTATATATTTCTTTTGTATTAATTTATCATTCTTTAATTCCTATAAGTGTATTCTGTACTGTTTTTTATATCCTCAGATTGTAATTGGTTTAGGTATTGACCACTATATGATTTATATATTCATTTTGACGAGGGGTTAGATGGCAGAAGGGACAGTTTTGTCTCAATCTCGCCGCAATAAAGACCTTTTATTATTATTATTATTTCCTACTCCTCTTCACACTATCATAACAACCTTACACTCCCTTCCGCAAAACAAAGTAATAACATTTCGTATCATGATAATCCGCATGTCATGCGTGCAGCCACAGTAAGCAAAAACTATTTTTCTGTAAGTTCGACGAAAAAAATTTAAAAAAAATAGTACAGTTAAATAGTAGTTTCATTTTGCATCTTATCTAGCACCACTCTATAAAACTTTGGAATAAAATGAAGAAAACAAACCAAAAAGTATCGTAACTATACGAGGATAATACGAGGCCAAAAATACAGCTCACTTAACTATTTCACCACTCCGCTAGAATAAGCTGTTGGTTAATGTCGCTCTCGTGGGGAGAGCCGATGGTCAGACCTCATTACAGGGGTAGGAGCTCCCGAAGCCTCTAATCCGAGACCTTTCCTCCAGTTCGAAGCTCGTAAACGACCAGACCCTCCTTGCGGGAGGCCCAACCGCGGAAGTTGACATTTAGCAGTTGAATATGCAATTTAAAAGTTTATAAATTTAACCCCAGATCATCGTGTTTATCGAAAAGTGGGCGGAAACACGACTAAGTAGGATTTTTGAACGGCATTGTGGGGTAAAATTCAAGGTCAACATTAACCAAGCTGTTATCTAAAAAAAAATATCCACGAAAAGAATTCTCCAGTATCCTCGGTAAAATAACTCGAGAGCATCAAGTGTACGATGACCAAATACAGAGTAGAAATAAGAGTTATAACTCTTAGAAATCGATAACAGAAATGCAAAAATAGTACGGTTGAAGAGTAGTTTAGTTTCGCAACGTATGAAGACCCCTCTCTATAAAACCTGTAATAAAATGAAATAAAAAAAAACAAACCATTTCAACTTACTTAACTACTTCACCACTCCACTAGAAAAGGTGTTATCTAAAAGAATTATCCACGCCACTTCAACCTTATCCGCATGCAGAGCACGACTTTCCATTCACTTGGGGTAAAAAATATATTAAAGCACTGGGGCTCGCCTGCGACCGAGATGTCGAGACAATCCTGGCATCGAAATGACGCACCCTAATACAACACACACGTTACAACGAGGCCCCAAGCCGATATTTCCGAGAGAACAGCCAAATCGATAGCCGTAAACTCTATACGTCCCGGCCACCGAATCTCTGGAACTCGGAAACAAAAACGAAGAAAGAGATAGGGAGCAGGAGAGAGAAGAACTTATCATGACGAGGCAGGAAAAAAGAGAAGGGCGGGGAGAAAAAAACATCGGATAATATATTCCAGCTCCCCACGAAAATTTTCGGTCGGGAGGAGAGGTGAGGAGGCAGGCATAAAAGGGAATGCTCGAACGGATAAACAGCAATCGCGCCGAACAGGTACGCTCTCTGTTTCAAGCGCGCACGAGGCTCGAAAAAATAGACCCGCAACGTGGGGACTCCACTCCCTCTCTCACACGATAAAAGAAAGAATAAATAAACGAGGGGGACAAGCTCTTTTTCTCGCCGCACCTTCCCCTCTTGCCCTTCCTCCTCCTCCGGGTGCAGCGGGCGACCTGACCCCGCAGTTGCCGCGCCGTGCCCCGCACAGCCCCTCGCCGCAGCCACGCCCACACCCGGCGCGGCGGGGAAAAAACCTGGCGCAGGGAGGGAGATGAGGAGAGGTCCTCCAAAGGGAGCCAGGTGACAAGGGAGGTTTCCTGAGTGGGGGAGAAGGTGTAATCAAGCCTCACCCTCTTGGGTTAATTAACATTATGCTAAGAACGAGTTTTCCAGTCTTCTAAAGGACAGCAATCCTTGACGGAAGCATTGCAGATTATTCAGTGCATGAGGTACGGAAGTACAAATAGATAAAAATTTTGAAAAAAAAAATAATTTCGTATGAAACGAAACATGATCTTGTAAACTTTTGGATACCTCTAAGGTTGACCGCTGCTGAGATTCCCATTAATTACACAATAATATATTCATTTTACTACGAAGTAGACTTCTTTTGCCAAAAATATTCACTTATATTAGCACTTAGAGCAAGAATAGGAAAAAATAATTTCAAAGGAAACATGTTAATATTAATATAATTCAAACATTTATAAAAGTTGCTTTTTTATGCCTTCCACAGCCAAGATTGGATGAAATATAACAACGAAACGAAAGCAATTAAATATCCCAAGAAAAAGCCCCGAGTGCTTTACTTAAAGGAACGTGAGCGTGACACTGAGCTAATTAAACAATTACGTTAATTTGACTGGATCCTGGATGGATAAGGAAGTAGTTCCAAACATATTATGCGACGAACTACATTAGCTAAGGAGGCAGCCACTGATAGGACCGGCATATTAAACGAATATGTCAAAAATGGTTTTAATAAAGATTAAGTTGAAGCTTGCCATTACGTGGTTCAATACCATGTTCACTACCGCTTGACAAACAAGCGATTTTCATTTGTTAGAACAAAATTGGATGCTTCTTATTCCGGTGAAAAATCATATCATACTTTCCACTATATCCGGTACTGACGTTACGGTTTATTTCCCAGAGTAAAACACAAACGGAATATGTATCGAAATCTTTCACGTTCTCACTAAAGTCTCACATTCTACAGAGAGAGAAGTCCGGATCCCAGGCTCGGGTAGAAGGGCAGTAAAAAGTGCACACCTGCTCCTCGACTCCCTTGAGTTCCCACCCGCATACCCACTCCAACGCCGAAATCGGAGGAAAAAACGGCGCCTCGAGGAAAAGGGAGCATTTTTTTATTCGAAAAACGCGTTCCAGGTGCCTCCTACAGCGATATGAAAGCAGAGGGGGCACCTCGTACTGATCCCCGATACCACCACTGATGATCACCCCTCAACCGGGGTGCCACTGTTTCAGAAGCTGCGTCAACTAGAGGGGTGTGTTTGAAACCGTCTGGAATTATCTCGAATAGGTAACCAAGGAGTCACGTGGTATAAACACGAATGGTTCGCAAATTTAGTGTGTTAAAACCACTTATTACAACCTCATTCACTGTCCTAACCTGTTTTGTCTCATCTGTGGGTTCTATAGTTGAAACATGAGAAAAACTCAAGTGAAAACAGTTAATGTTATTGTGACGGGCGGGAAAACAATAACTGGAAGAGGTAAAAGTTTTGTTACCTTGGAAGCCGAGTAACCAACGATGGACAAAGAAAGAAAGAAATAGCCAGCAGAATAGCCCAGGCAAAGAGAGCATTCTATCAGAAGAGGAGTCTACTTACAGCTGGAAATATAAGCGTAGAAGTAAGGAAACGATTCATCAGGACGTTCATCTGGAGAATGTTTCTTTACGGCAGTGAGGCATGGACAATGACAACAGCGGAAAAGAAAAAGGGTGGAAGCATTCGAAATGTGGTGCTAAAGAAGAAACATAAAGATTAAGTTGAGCGGCCGAGTAAGTAGCGAGGAAGTCCTAAGATGAGTGGGAGAAAAGAGAATACCCTAAGAAGAAGTTGGGACAAACTTATCGGCCACATCATGAGACATAATGGCCTGATGAAGACCATCGTCGAGGGACAAGTGGACGGGAAGAATGGCAGAGGAAGGCCACGCGCAAGATATGAAGGATGTGAAAGAGAAGAAATACGTAAATATGAAGAGATTAGCCGAAAGAAGAACTCAGTGGAGAGCTGCGTCAAACCAATCTAAGGACTGATGATCAATGATGATGATGTAACGAGCGATTCAGACACACTAAATTTGCAAACCATTCGTGCTGCACCACGTGACTAGGGATTGGAAATTTAAATCCAGAATCGACTTTCGATTTTTTACCCAAAATAATCGAAAATCGAAATCGATATTTTTAAATAGTAAAGAAATTGTCTGCTGAAATACGGATGTGCTGTTGTAACAAAAGGCAAAATATGGGTTAATGAAATAACTAGGGATTAGAACTGAATAAGGTTAAGTTTATTAATACTATATATCATTTTAAAGATATAAATAAGGATGCAGGAAAGCAATAATCCATACCAGATACAAGCCTTATATACATATTGGTAATATAACAAGCAAATTACATATAATACAATAGCAATAAGAACTGTATATTGAAGAGAGGGCAAACCACAAAATGAAAAACAGAATTTTATTTATTTTTTGTTTGCCAAGCCTTGGAAACAGTGTTCCTCAGGGATGGACCTTAAAAAACTAACATATTTAAATGTTTTCCGGAATACAGATTTCGCCCATGAGTTGCAATTAACACGTGACTCCTCGGTCACCTATTCTAGATGATCCAGACAGCTTCAAAAGAACCCCCTTACTAGTCAAAAAGAGAGGGAGAGTTCCAAAGATAAACGTGGATATAACGGGTGCGGAACAGAATCGGTTGAATGGAACTGTTCGCCCCCGGATGCTGAGCAGGGATGCCGTAACAAAAACCACCAAAGGAGGGAGCGTTACATCGCCAATCCTTCAGTGGATGTGCTGAGAGAACAACCTATGCTGTCACGGATGCTTTAGGAGTCAATAGTGTGTCACGTACGGATGTGAATTAAAAAAAATCATGTCAAGCCCTGAAGGGTTCATAGGAGCTCTACAGAGAAGTCGTCAATTCAGGGAAGACTGGATGAAATGGATGAAAACATCAGCTGTGTCAAATCCATCGATCTGCCTCACTTTACACAAAAGAATACCGCCTCACGACAGACAGTTCGTATGTGATCTTACAAAGATAATTTAGAAGGATGTTGTCAATATAATTAATAATATTATGATGGCTCACTATGGTATTGGTGGCTGTTTTTTTTTAAACCTGTTATTTTTCTCCGAAAAAAAAAGAATTGGAGATCCCTTAGTATTTTTCCGATTCAATGAGATGAAAATTATTCAAGGACAAAAATGACAAGATACTTCCTACGAGTCTTTCGATGCATAAGTTCCCACCTCATCAATTGTGACTTTAATATGTAATATTCAAGTTTTAAACAGGAGCGTGACTTACTATTACAACCAAGGTTTTACCCGTAATTGTGAGCTAATGATAATCCAAAAAATATCTGCGAAGTACGCTTCTTAATCTAAAGAGTTACGAACGACTGGGTGCGCATTTGTTAGATTCTGGCTGCACGAGGCCTGTGCTATCTGTACTCACGAATCTCATTAGCCTCGTGTAACCATTATTTTTTTTCACAGTGCAAAGGAGAATAAAACGTGATTGCATTCCTTCTATTACTTCCTGCCACTCCAATCACTACTTTCCGTTATTATCACCATTTAGAATATTAATATTGTGATAGGATAACATATAGTGAAAGACAAGGAAAGCAGCGGTCGCGAAATGGGCTCTTCACGTCAGAGGTTCGAGTAATAGAGAGAGTCATCGATATTACTCGCCGGAATACGTGATTCCATTCCTGAATGAGAAAACATGGTGCGTATACACTGCAGATAAAAACGTTTCCTAAAACTGTCGGGTATATTTAACAGTAAGCTAACTCAGAAAGGAAATTAGAGAACAAACAGTTTTGGATAATTAAATTAACAATAAATTTTCCCCCAAGTTGTTGCCTCCCGGAGTTCCTTTTCCTGAATTCCATTTCTAATTAAAATCTATTTCCCTCAAAGCAATTCATCTTGTTTTATTTGCGCCAATAAACAATTTTTCTATAAAATTTCTGAGTATCAATGTAAATTGTAACATCACATGCGATTAGTGCATTTTAAGAATAGTTTTTCCTTCCTTCTAATAACCTTTTCCCAAATTAATAAGATGTTGAAAAAACCGAAGAGTGCTTCATACACCAGTTTGTACATTAACAAATCAATTTATTTTTAAGTAATAAAAAATTCCAATTTAATACTTTAAATGCGCAGCAAATAAAACGTTTGTTTTTTTTTTGCTGCGCATAAAAACAAACGTTCACGAAAAGACGCATGATATTATTTCCCTTTCCACAAGTTGAGCTTTGCCTCATACTGGCTATCGAAGGGAGGACTCCGAATGGAGTGAATGGGTTAGCTAGGTGGTGAGCTTTCGAAGAGTGGTTACCATCCATATCATCTCGAACAGAGACTCCCAACTCGCAACGACGGGAAATAGAGACGTGTGCCGCTCCATCCAGATTCCGTATTTCATCTTCGTCGGTGCAGGGGGGAGGTTCATGTCAGCCGGCGTCGACGCTTTGCTGCGGGGATACTCTTCCACATTCCCTGAGTCCATAACACGCTCATCCGTCTCGGGATGTGGGAGCGACAGCCGTCCTGGACGCATACCCGCTCCCGACGGCGGTTCACACGTCGAGCGCGGCTTCCTCGCTCCCTTACCTCCCCTCCCTGCGGCACCGCGATTTGCCGCACCCGCGACCAACGCCGCCGCTAAGCTTGACCCCTGACATAAAATCGGAACGTCAGGCAAGCATGAATATCTGACGATAGTTCAGGAGGGGAATAACAATTAATGTAGAACTACTGTTCTAACAGCTGTGCTAGGTTGGGATGGTCATAAAATTCTACCCACAGCCACTATCACTCACATGATATACTCATCAACATACCTCTACCACACACCATTGCCATTGTTTGCAGGGTATTGTTTAGGTGTTGAATTATATGTGATCATTCTTTAGTACCGGATACATCATACCTACGATTCATCATCATGGTCTAAATTCCTATGATTGTTTTGACCCACCTCTCTACTCGCTTCTCCATACGGCTATCCTCATAATATTGATATAATTCTTAGGTTTCACATCCTTCACAACCCGTTCCATGCATCTCATCCAAGACCGGCCTTTCCATTCTTCCCGTTCACTTTTCCCTCGACGATTGTCTTCATCAGGTCATCGTGTCTTAAGACATGGCCGATTAAATTGTCCCGTCTTCAGTTTCAAATTTTCAGCAGATTCTCTCTTCTCTCATTCTTCTTTAGACTTCTTTGTTTGTCGTATTCTACCCAAACTACCCGTTCTTCTAACCCAGCATTCCGAGCATTCTTCCCTCAATTGCGTCCCTTAGAAATCCCGCAACCCTAATTACCCGTTTATCAACTCACCCTGTCACCCTCTGTAGCAAAAATATTCAGCAATATCATTCACCGTAAAACTGCGATCCTTCTGAGAGATACTAAATCCTATAACTACACGCTTTGTTGCTAGAATTAGTTTTGGCGCGTGTGAGGGGAGGTTTTATTTTGAGCAATGTACAAGCTGGACAGAGACGCAGGGAAATAAAAACGGAATCCTCGTCAACTGAAGAATTTCGCCTGACAGCCTAAGCTAGTCAAGGTGGAAGACCCTGAGGTTGGGATGGTCATAAAATTCTACCCACAGCCACTATCACTCACATGATATACTCATCAACATACCTCTACCACACACCATTGCCATTGTTTGCAGGGTATTGTTTAGGTGTTGAATTATATGTGATCATTCTTTAGTACCGGATACATCATACCTACGATTCATCATCATGGTCTAAATTCCTATGATTGTTTTGACCCACCTCTCTACTCGCTTCTCCATACGGCTATCCTCATAATATTGATATAATTCTTAGGTTTCACATCCTTCACAACCCGTTCCATGCATCTCATCCAAGACCGGCCTTTCCATTCTTCCCGTTCACTTTTCCCTCGACGATTGTCTTCATCAGGTCATCGTGTCTTAAGACATGGCCGATTAAATTGTCCCGTCTTCAGTTTCAAATTTTCAGCAGATTCTCTCTTCTCTCATTCTTCTTTAGACTTCTTTGTTTGTCGTATTCTACCCAAACTACCCGTTCTTCTAACCCAGCATTCCGAGCATTCTTCCCTCAATTGCGTCCCTTAGAAATCCCGCAACCCTAATTACCCGTTTATCAACTCACCCTGTCACCCTCTGTAGCAAAAATATTCAGCAATATCATTCACCGTAAAACTGCGATCCTTCTGAGAGATACTAAATCCTATAACTACACGCTTTGTTGCTAGAATTAGTTTTGGCGCGTGTGAGGGGAGGTTTTATTTTGAGCAATGTACAAGCTGGACAGAGACGCAGGGAAATAAAAACGGAATCCTCGTCAACTGAAGAATTTCGCCTGACAGCCTAAGCTAGTCAAGGTGGAAGACCCTGGGCGGGTTTTTTTTCTGAAGCAGGCTTAAGTTTACGCTGGACAGGACGAGAAGGTACACAAAAAATAGGGAGAGAGATTGCAAAGGGTTGAAAATAAATTTAAAAAAGCAAAAGAACGGAACCCTACTCATGGAAAGAATAGTGTTCAGTGTGACGCAGTGGATGAAAGACAAACCGACCATCGACCTTTTTTTTCGGCCCACGAAATAGAAAATAGGTCCCTAGCAATACATCCCTAGAAAAAAAGAAAATCCGTATCTCAGAGGTCATCATCAGCAAACTGTACTAATTGAAATTAAGCAATGATAAGCCACGACGGAACACACACATGACTCACATTATCAGAGAAAAAAGCAATTTAAACACAGAAAAAAATCCATGGTCATTACAATGGGGTCGTTTACCATATTTTTTTACTGCCGAATATGATAGAGTTTGTAAAATAAAAACACCCGTTTTTTTCCGTTTTTCGATCCCTCAATTATTTCTCGAGTTATAGGCGGCGAAAAGCTGATGATTTTAACCCTTTCGGAAAAGTGGGTGTGGTGCAACCTCTGACGTATATCGACTTCGTCCAATCACCACTGAGCCCGCGAAGCTCCTTTGCCTTATCGCAAAGGGGGGGACACAGCTGACTCTGCCAATCGGAGCAGTTACCAAAGCATCTGTGCGAGCAGACCTTCCGAGAACCCCCTCCACTTCCTCCCCTTCCCATAAGAGCGGTCAAGGACGGGAGGAAAATGACGTCAATGTTATCACAGCAGCTTTTTCGGTGGGCGTCATCTTTATTTTAATTTTTGATTTAGGAGTGAATGGTTGTGGTTAGAACATTAATTTTTTCACTAAATTTCTTGTTTCGTTTCCATCTAACAATTTTGTGCACAAAATTGCGATTTCGGTTCCGAGTAAACGCCCCCATTTTTGAACCAGTGAGCTTCACCGTAACTGCATAAATATAGGGCAGGTATTGCATTTGTTAACAGCCACAAGTCAAATCACACGATTCCGCCTCGTCATCCATTCAGCAGGCATAATACTTCCTGGCGTAAAAAATTAAGCTCGCCTATTAATTACAAAGCATGAAGTTGGGACTTCCCTTTCGGACCATTTGACAGAGGGAAGTGTGCTCGACATTCTCCACCGTCTAGCGCACCTTTGTGTTAACCGGTAGAACAAATGAAAATAATTAATTATCACTAGGAAAAAGTGTATCCGTATTTTACACCCGACACCGCGAAATTGCCACCGAGGACCGGAGACGGGGATGAGGGAGGGGGAGCGAGGTAGGGTCAGAGGGTGAGGGTAAAGGCAAGAAGGTGTGTGGGAGGTACCAGCATGGCAGTTGAGGGTGTTGGCAACAAACGGTAGGGCGAGGCGGCGACTAGAAACCGGAGGAGAGAGACATCTCACCCCGCAGGTGCAATAATGGAAACCCCACGGGCGAAATCTGAAGACTGCCAAGGCCCTTTTCTTAGAGTTAAGGTCTTTTAACGCGGTACTGTAATGAAATAAGGCGTCCATTATTTGATAAATGACGAGTTGTATCAAGAAAATGACCCGCAAAACCAAGCCGTTCATTATGATCATTAATATAAGTTGAAGTTAAAAAATTTCGTAAAAGTGAGACAAACAAGGGGAACATGAATACGCGGATTGGATCTAAATAGCGGCAATATTATTTCAGTAATTTCCATTATTTTAAATAATTTACGGAATATACTGTTCTGACATACCTGAGAAGCCAATTGAGAAAACGGACTCGATCCAACAAAATAGTTAATAGAAAATTCTGATCTAATTGCTGCCATATCTAAAGGTCTGATGTAATTCCGGAATAAGCTCAGGTACATTAATTACGATACCTACGTCTTTTCCAACACCTGAATTCCTTCGATCCATTCTTTTTATAGCTACGTTATCCCTCAACGAGCACTCCTTACTTCCTTTTCTTCAAAAATAAGCGTTTTCTCCATTTTCACCGACTTAATGCAACCATATTCATCATCTCACCACCCAAAGCATTGCCTCCTCTTGAGAATTCATGACTGAATAAATGCCCTATAAACTCTTCCATTACAACTGTCTCATCTTTTCCATTTAGTCTCCCATTTTCACTGCTAGCATTCACGATGAAAGTCCCCAACGCAGTTTAAGCGTAGTAGGCTATGTGCCAAGAATTTTAATGGAGAATAAAGAGCACCCAAAAAGTCTAGGGAAATATGAAAAGTGGCTCTAAACTACAATACGTATAGTAAGCGCATGAATCATTCCATTTACGCAATCCCAAAAAAATAAAATATCGCAAAGGGACGGATTCTTTTTGCGGTAGACGTAGAGTATGAATAACTACAAATAATAGCAGACAAAGAATTTAGGCGTCATAAATAAAGCAGAAAATTACTGACATGAAATCAAAACATGGTAAAGTACCTAAGCAATAATTATCCATTTTCAAACAGGTGATCTATTGGGAATACATACTAAGGGATCACCTATTATTTTAAAACCAACCCTTGTTCGCTCTATTAACATTAGTATTACCACCTACAGGGCCTATTAATCTCTTAAAGTGAGTACTTGTTTAAATTCTGCCTGAGGGTAGGATATTCAGCTTCATACCAGATTCAGGTATAAGTACTATGTAACTCCACTATTTGTGCCACAGAGAAACTAGATAACGCGGA
The DNA here is from genome assembly GCA_933228895.1 of Platycnemis pennipes. NCBI lineage: Eukaryota > Metazoa > Arthropoda > Insecta > Odonata > Platycnemididae > Platycnemis > Platycnemis pennipes. The sequence continues at coordinate 29,777,114 of OW121855.1, forward strand.
GAGCGCGGCCGATTTGAAAAACACAATTTCATGAGATCCCTTTAACATCGGCATTGGTTTCATTACTTAAACTATAGCGATATTTCGATCCATCACCCCTCTGTGAAACAAATCCCGATTTTTCCACGACAAGCATCGATCGATCGATTTCATCACCCCCATTCTCTGATTAAAATTTGGATTAAACAAGAAAATCTCACGGACGCCCGACCCTTCTCCCCTCCATGTCTCGGGCGACACCTGCGCCCGCCCGTGTCTATTACTGTCGAGTGCTTAAACTCGGAGTGAAAAAAAACATGACACTCGAAACAGCGCGAGGGAAGGCTCTTCGCAACACACCAGGACGGATAAAAATAAAAGATGGGAGGAAAGAAAGGAAAATGGGGAGGCAAGTAGAGAAAAAAAAAGAGAGACGCCTTGGAGGACGAGAGGGCAGACTTCCCTCAGGGTACACTCGGGGGTTTACCCACCCCTGACGGAGAAAATAAGGGAACGGAGCACTAATGGAGGGGGCGCGTAGGGTAAATTGGGACGTACGCAATGGGAATGAGAGGGAGAACGACAAGACGGGGGAGAAGAGAATTGCGAGCGGCGGTCGGTTAAGCACCGGAGGAGAGGCTGCGTGGAAATGAGACAAAATGGTTGGAAAAGGAGTCTCCACGCGACTCGGCAACGGTAGGAAGTAAGAAGGCAAAGGTTAGGATTGAGCGGCAAATATGAGACATGCGAGTTAAGGTCTTATTTCTCTGTACAACTGCAATCATTAGGAATAACAATCGCTCCAATAAATACACTGTGGAACTGAAGGAACGGTTTGGGAATCTTACTTATTGGTCCAAGCCAAGAAAACATTCCAAATTCTTAATACTGAGAGCTAAGGATTTCGTCTATCAGCCAATAAGGTTTCAAAATTAACGAGTGTGCCAAATACTTTCAAACAGAAGATAGCAAGCCCAACTACGGCTTTGACAGAAGAGCAGGGCATACGATTTTACTTCTTACATCGAGTTTATTATAAGGGCCCCACACTACATACACGACAGTGCCACAAAGATAACATAGGAGAAATACACTGAACCACAGATAGATTCAAATATTCGTTTTTTCCTCCAAAAATTCGTGAACATAATTACATCAAGACCTCTCAAAAATAAATTTACCTAATCAGGTAAGGTAAATGAAATTGCACACAGATACATATGGACTATTGGAACAATTAGATGAAATTACGATGGTAGATTTTTTAAGGATTTACGCATGCCTGCTAAGCATACTATTACTTATAGTGCATGTTTATAGTACACCTCAAATGTTTCTTGGCGTGTTGGATTAGTGTGTCCCACATGACATTCATGTTAACTCTCCTTAGGTAGAGAGTAAAAGTAAACTTTATTGCATGTACGTAATGCATGTTGGAGACAACTAAACCTCTGCCACACACCCTCCTGACACAAAAGGGCTTGCAGGGTAGTCAGTAGATATAACTAAATGAGCCTTTTCCCAGTTTTCCCCGCTTCAGCAGAGATAACTCGTTTCGATTCGTATCGGTACTGACATTTTTCTTTTTGAGAGAGTACGGCAAAATTTCACTTCACTCCTCTAGATTAGTCCTATACTTGGATACAGCAACCTTCGTTGCCAGCCTGTAAGATTGGAAGCATTCTGTAGGATTACAAAATTTAGTGGAATTTACTTTAGAAAAGTTTCTAGTTACTTATATTACGCTAGCACTTCCCTACTACACTTACGGTGGTACTTCTATAATGCTAGATTAGACCGGACAAATACGATTATAGAGATAGATTATCGTACTGATAAATTCAAAATGTCATTTTTCCCCCGTTACATAAGATAAAACAAAAGGCAGCATAGCAAAGGGATAGCTAGGGGAAATATTCTAGAGTAGTCTGCAGGGCACGATGCATGTATTTACAACCTGTCCCTGAATTACTCTGTAGATATGAACAATCTAGTTGCATGAGACCCTATTATCTAGCATATCTCCATTTAGTAGCTTGTTTGCATGTCAGTAGTGCATATTTGGTGTTATTCACCTCCTGCCACACACCCTCGCGGTGGCTTGCAGGGTATCGCGTAGACATAGATGTAGATGAAAATAAATATAAGAAACGAGGGGAGTGAGAATCCCGGGCGAAGAAATACGGGAGGAGTGAATGAATAATTTTATTACTTGGGCTAATGGTAGACAAAGGACTAACTTTCCACTCTTAGAGACCAGATTCAAATCCCGGAAGTAATTTCATTTGATTACTTGGATATCTTGCGTAGAGCATCCGAATTCAGTACTTCGACCGTTTGATGGGACGTTTAGCTGTGGTTCCCTTGGAACCTTTCGCTATGAGCAGGCTAGTGCCGACGCCAGGTTTCTCTACACCCTTCCTCCTTATTCTCCCATTACAATCCTTGCATCTCTCCTATCGGTATGAGGCGTCTTCAAGTGAGGAGGAAACGTGGGTTGTTACTAGTGGCCGAACTGTTCGCAAGCGGAAACGGCTTGTAAGATAAAAAAGAGGGTAAACGCCTCTTTTTCCAGATCCTTTTCATACATCTTGGTCTACGCCACATTCCAACCCACTCCCGGGAAAAGAGCAAATTAGAATGGGTAGCCCGATTAACAGTAGCTACTCCACCGTAACCAAAAAGGTAATTTAATTTAATTAAAAAGAAATGGGCCTGAATTTCGAGACTATTTCCCAAAAAAATTAAAAAACACTCCTCCAAGGAAAAGAACTAATTTAAAAAGCCCGAGCACAAAGAAAGCTCTTCGCAGGAATCACGTCCCAATGTTTTTTTGCCTCATGAAATGCACGCATGTAAGCCGAATTTCTGGAGCGAATTTCGAGCTCATAACTGATTCTACTGGAAAATGTAATCTCTGAAATGAACAGCACAAAAAAATGGAAAGAAGATTACTCCGCAAGTGAAGGTATTACTTGAAGAGAAAGAAAGCTAAAAATGCGTTTGAAGCCTTTTCTTTAAGATTACTTTCAACCTAGTGGGAAAAAAAGCAGACTAAGTATGCATATTTCTATGTAACATCTGATTCAGTCAGGTTGCCTAATATAATATGCCTATACGCCGCTCCTGGCCACGAGAATATTTCTGTTGCCTGCTGTTTAGCTCTGTAGAAGAGGTGTTATAATCATACTACTTGCATGGATTGGCTTTTTAAACCACAAGCTTGTATGCTGCAGCATCTCGGGAAGCAAAAGCAAAAACACGATGAACTTTTCTAACATTAAATCAGATACCTATGATGGATACCCATATTGGATGAGATGTTGAAAAAATTGAAAAAATATTTTTTAAATACGTTCTTCATAGGTCCGTGATAAGAACGTGCATTATCGACATGCAGTGAAGAAAGAAAAGAATGGTCTGCTTGGATAGGGGTTGAGAAAGGTATATGAGGGGTAAGAGTAGGACAGACACATCTGATGGAAGCAGTATGAATATACTAAGGAATTAGAGGTGATGGTTATTCAAAGGCATTTAAGGAGCGTAGAATGCTGGGAAAGGAGTGGGCGTTTTAGATGACATGAACGAATGAGGTAATCACTGAACTAAAGGAGAAATAGCGAGGGTAAATAACCTTCAGAAGAGCCGAAAGAGAGGAATAGAGATCTATTAAAACCAACTGGGATAACGAGATTAATCTAATCATTCCCAGTTAAGACAGGAAAAAAGGGGTTACTGCAAAGGGAAAATACGACGCCAGCCGAGCGTGATGACCAGAGGCGCCAACAGGAGAGGGCGCCCTCGTCGAGGAGGCCAATAGACCTTCGTCTTTCCACCCCCACGATAACCACCCCTTGCCAACTCTTCTGCGTCCTTCATCCACTCTCCCTGGACCGAGTCACCCTCTCCAGAGAACGGTAGCGGTCCTTGTAAGAGGATTCACGCACCCCTCGCCCTGAGTGGAACGCAAGAGCTGAGCTGGAGACAGCCGCTCGCTCCGCCCTCATCTCATGTGGATCGCTCGAAAAGTTCAGATGGCGCGGAGCATATAGGGAGAGGAAGTGCGGGGTGCGACGAGACGAGCGGGTTCCATCAACGGGGAGAGCCACAACTCACTCGCCGAGCAGTCGAGGGGCTCCAGCATATCCGAAGGAAGTAGACGTGACGAAGAAGATGGCAGGAACGTCTTTCCATCAAGCTAATATTACTTTCAGCATTTTGCAAACTTTAGCAAACATCGAAAGACACATTGTAAGGAGGAAAAGAAAAAGGGGTACTAAGCAATTATTGGTGGAGTGCTTTTTCTTCGTTTAACAGATTGTTTTAGGCTTTGCTTAGTGGAACTTAAGTCACCTTAAAACAAAAAGAACGAAGAAGAAGTTTTTTCTTTTTTCTTTGCTACTCGTTTACACAATATTTTTTCATGTAACTGTAACTAGTAATTCATGTAACTGTTGTGTAAATAATGACATTTTCTAATTCCTTATCATAATTAATAAGTCTTAGCTGCATATGAAACTGAGTTTTACATACATTTTTTTTACCTTTAAAGTACTTGTGAAGTTTATATCCCGTCAACAGGCTAATGTCTGACAAAAATAAATTATTACCAAGAGAGATAAATAAATACATAAAACGGTCAAGTCAGTTTGCAGCGAATACACTCGAGTATTTTATGAAAAATAAAAAGATTTGGCACAAAAGTGAAATAGTATTTACCGCTTCACCTTGCCTCTCTACTATCCACAACGATGGAGTTTACTTGCCTTTCATTTTTTCGTAAACCGCTCCCTTAAAACTTGTGTCAATACCATGAGTGTAAAAAAAATCAAAATGACACACCTTAGGGTTAGCGGAAGAGTCAGGCAAGCTTTCCAGGAATAAATTATGCTCACGAAATTAATTTGAGTACGAACCAAATGAAATAATTTCGCCCAAATGAGCACCATCACTTCCACTCGAGTCTACAAATACGTCGAGGCAACATTTCCGCTTCCGGAGGCAGCGTGGAATCAGCGATGAGTTCGAGAGCTTCACAGAGTGCATCGGAAGGGAAAGACCGATTAGGTGCCGGGGACGTGCAACATCCAGGTGGGGAGATTAAACGTAAAAGTTTTCTCGTCCCCGAGCGCCGTGAGCTGGAGGATCGACAAAGTACGTGTGCGAGAACATCATTACTCTTAACCGTCGATATCCGAGGACAGCGAGGACGTGAAGAGGGCACCACACTCCAGAGGTTGCAGAGGTGAAGGCGGATGAGACCGATAAGGGATAAGGCCGGTGGATCGGGAAGGAGGGGACCGGGCAAAAAAAAACTCCGGACCGGCGGCCCGAACCGACTGGCGCCTTCCCGGGACTGCGGATCGGAGCAATTACGACGATGCGCGTGAGAAACCGGGCCCAGCAGACTGCGGCGATGATGTATGAACTAGCGAGTCCTCGAGAGCCGCAATTCGAGCCCACCCCGTGCAGACGAGGATATTTCGAGACGAAGGGAGGCTGGCATATTCTCGAACCGAGAGGGATGGCGTGCACTCTCACGAGCGTCTGGACCCGAGATAAGACTTCGACCTCGACGACTCTCACACCGCCGAACCGAGGCATAAATTCCCACCAGCCATTATGCGAGTCTCCCACTCAATAGATGGCGCCATTTGCGCCAGTAAGGGACGAAGGGTGATTAGGGAAATGAATGGAGCGGAGTGGATCGAGTGGGTGGAGAGGGCGCGACAATCTCTGGCAAAAACTAGCAATAGGTCACACTGTTTAACGCCTCGAGAGCTGTAAGAGGTCCCCATCCCCCTCGTTTCGCAGACCGAAGAATATAATAATGGATGGGAGCGCACTTGGAATACTAACGACTGCGATTCCGATTATTGCGGACAAATTCAAGCACGTCACCCACAAAACCAATGCCGCTGCAGGCGAAACTTGCGCTTCAGACAATCATCCAGCGATTATCGGCGGTTGGCTCAAAAAAAAAAATTCACCCGCGGCCCGAGAAATTTGATCCGGAACACCGACAAAATTAATTAAGCGCGCAAAAAAGTAAAATGGGGTGAATGAAACATTCGAAATGAACGTGTATCTATATCTACGACATACCCTGCAAGCCACCTCGAGGGTGTGTGGCAGGGGGTGCATACACACTAGGAACAATGACACAACAAACAAAAATGAACAATACAAAACAAACACTACACCTTTAAAAGTAATTGGGGGAAAAAGAAAAAAAACTACCAAATCCCAATCCTGCAGGACACACCCACGAATACCATTCATGCCATGAAACCAATTTCATAGATACTCATGCATGCAAAAAAAAAAAAGAAATGCATGCGAGTCACACCTTGACTTGAACATGCAGGAAATAAAAAAATTAAAAAAATACTATCTACCTACTCTGAATATTACCTCTATAATATTACCGATTTACGCGATGTCCAACCACGTTCTGATCTCGAATCGTACGCGGAAAAAATGACATTTTAAACCTGTCCGTCCTGCAATCTGTATTGTGTCCTGCAATGTGTATTGTGAGTCTAAATACTTCCTGTCATATACCACGACGTAAGCATTCACGCGAAATAGAAATAAGTTTTCAATTCATTATGATACTCCATATTTAAGTAGAAGACAGTAAATTTGTGCACTCACAATAATGTTACGTTCAACATTAATTATTTTCCAACTTTTCCTGAAACAAATGAAGGTTTATTAGGTAGTAGGTATAGAAATAAAGGAGGAAATTCACCTATCAAGGGTTTTCTTTAGATTTAAAATATTTTCCTAACTGAAGGAAAGGAAGTGAATACGAAGCTTTTACACATCCTTTCGTCCACTAAACTGTTGTTCATAATATACCAAGATGTTTGCGATGAACAAATAAATCTCGCTGGAAAACTAAATAAAGAGGGAAATGAAAAACTATCCTCTAGTAATTACTATATGGAACCGAGAGATATTATGGAAAAAAGTAAGGATTCTATTTATTCGGATTGCGCATTTGCCATCTTCCCAAAATGGATAATTTACATGTGATGATGACCCGGGAAATAGAAGGGGAGTTTAATTTTCTTAAAACAGTGTTCATTGAAGAATGAGGTGAATTAACTAATTCTGGGAAAATCCTATTGAGTACGGGTAGCATATTATAATACATGGATTTTTTATGAACACTTTGAAAAACTTCAAATATAAAACCGCGTGAATAATCGATTTCACCCCAATGCACGTGCTTACATCAAAAGGTTCATAGTTCACGCGCCCTGCATGTACAAGTCGGAGCAAGTTAATCCGGAAACAATAAACGCAGTACGATGATTCCTCACCGTTCCCAGACGGTTATTGCACGCTCTGATCACTATCGGCATTGGCTACCAAAGTTCTAACGCTGCGGTTCCGTGATCCAAACCTACTAAGCACCCAGCACAGGCAGCGCGTGATTTCGAGCGCGGAAAGCGACTGCGCAACGCTGCCGAATTTCCATTACCGCTCACTCCGCTCGCCTCTCGGCGTTCACGGCTAATGCTCCGCCCTTGTCGCCGCCAAAATATTCGATTACGGCGCCGACACCATTACTCAAAGGCTTTTATGAACGATCAAGCCCTTTTCACCCGTGTTCCCAGTCCCGGCGGCGCAAAAAGCTGACCGAACAAGACCCCACGTGTTAGCCTCCCTCCCCCCTCCCTTCCCTTTCTCCACCCCACCCTCCCCCCACCGTGATCGTGCGTGTTCCGTTTATTACACGGCTCGTGCACTCACCCGATAAGAGAGAGATTTAACGAGGGAATCTAGTATAAACCCTCGGTATCTAGGGTGCCTAGGAATCGTCTAATAATGCGAGGGGAGTACGACGATGCATCCTCTGGGTTTACTACGTGACTCACTCCCGTTTTTACGATTAATGAGCTGGGGTTGGGGCTCGAATCAGAGAAAGGAAGGTTTTTGACTCAATATGTGAATACAAAGAACCAGGTGACAAAATGCAATCAAACGCAATGGGGGCGTTTACTCGGAACCGTAATCGCAATTTTGTACACGAAATCGTTAGATGGAAACGAAAAAAGAATTTTAGTGAACAAATTAATCTTATAACCACAACCATTCACTCATAAATCCAAATTGTAAACAAGCAAAAGGTGACGCCCACCGAAAATGCTGCTGCGATAACATTGACGTCATTTTCCTCCCGTCCTTGACTGCTTTTAGGGGAGAGGAAGAGAGTGGAGGGGGATTCTCGGAAGGTCTGCTCGCACAGATTCTGTCGCAATCACTCCCATTGGCCGAGTCAGATGTGTCCCCCCCATTGCGATAAGGCAAAGTAGCTTCGCGGGCTCAGCTGTGATTGGACGAAGTCGATTAACGTCAGAGGTTGCACCACGCCTACTTTTCCGAAGGGGTTAAAAACATCAGTTTTTCGCCGCTTATAACTCGGGAAATAATTGTTGGATCAAAAAACGGAAAAATACGGGTCTTTTTTATTTTACAAACTCTATCAGATTCGGCAACAAAAAATATGGTAAACGACCCCATCCTTAAGTACTGATAATACTAATGATCTCTATATAATTTGATTTGGCAGCACCTCGCGTAATTTGTAATTATTAGTACTCAAAAAAACGACATTTTTCTACACAGCACGGGGAGTTGAAAATGATTTCAATAAAAACAAAATAATGGAAATAACACCTATAATTCTTCGATGCAGATTGAATCCTCTGGATATGATACAAGAAAAAAATCATAAATCCACTCTTTCAGGGAAAGCTGATTTTATTGCTCTAAAAAAAGATATGTTTCGTCATACAATACTTCAAACATACCGCAGTGGGCTCTTGCCAGCAAACAGTTTTTGCTCGAGAGTAAGAGAAAATTTGTTTTCAGGTGACCCTATGGCTTAGGTTATATCGTACCTTTTAATCTAAGACCTTACTCCTAAGACTGTCACCGGCCGGGATAGGAACCGGCGAAATTGAAGTTTTTAATCGGCTGGCCATTAATAATCGACGTTCATGCCTATACAACAGTATGAAAGGTTAGTATGAATACCAAAGCCGAGTTAAGTTAAGATTTGATGATTAATAAATTAGAATGAATGCGAGAAAACTTAGTTGGAATTTTACAGGACGCACGAATTAACGTAATTTAGGAGCACAAAGTTTAGTTTTCTGTTAATTTCATAAGCGAGAAATTTTAGAATGCATTGACAACTCATTTGGATTGGATTTATTCGAAATTCAATTCGGCACGAAACGCTTCCTTCAACCTCTGTAGCTGTATAAAATACCTGAAGCTCCGAAAGCAAGTGCAAAATTAAAGAACAACTAATGCTCGCGTTTCACGTCCCGAAAGTAGCACGTGAGCGATCGATTTCCTTATTATACTTCCTACAAGTTATTTTACGGAAACAACCGTTTGCATAGGCAACTTGCGCCATTAGGAGCAGGTGACTCTTGCAGTGTACGTAAGAATTATATGGAATGACGGGAAGAGCAAAGAGAAACTTGGCAATTCTGAACGAGAAGCCCCACGGCGCACCGAGTGTTCAACAGATCGTCTCTCCTGACGGACGAAAACTTGAACCCGTGGTGCCCTCGATTAAAAACTCATGTATATAAAGATATTCCTCTGAAAAACCTCTAACACTACCGGACAGTAACCCGGACCCTTCATATGTGATACCAGGACTCTAAACACTACAACAGATCGATCCTCTATCAATAAATTTCATTAATTTGCATTTTTCTCCTTTTCCAATTTCTCTAAACTATTATTTTTCATTCAGAATCAAGCATAGACTTCCAGAGTTAGAGAGCTCTACAGAGCGACCTAAATTCTCCAATTCCCCATTTCTATACCCGGAGAACGATGAGTAAGGATAGGTGGATAGAAAGGAAGACGAACGAGGAAGTGCTAGAAATGGCAGAGTCCGGATAACGGGTAGTTTTGATAAAATGGTGAGAAATGGGAGATATACGGATTTAAATAAGTACATCACATAAAAAACTAGTAGATATAATGGGAAAAATTAAATGCCAACTTCATCCGGTACAACTCCTGATGATAGTATGAGTAATTCCAATTCGGAATCTTTTATGCATACATATTCATTATATATTTCACTTTCCAATAGGCTTATGGGTTGAGGGTACAAAGCCTCCATTGAAATTGAAGTTACGTAAATGGATGCACACATTTTTTACCTTCCACAAAAAAATGCGGATCACATTTTTTACTCTGACTTAATCGTATTCGTTTCCAATCACAATTCTGCCCAACTTCATCGCATTTGTATTCGCGCTGAAAAATCCACAGTATACGTAATGTACAGAGATAAAGAGAGAGTGATTCACTGATGAAATGCGCAATGATTATCTCGCCCCGAAGAGAAAGGCTGCTGATAATTTCCCTAGCGGAACAATAGAGCAAGGCAGACAGAGATACAGAACCGCGAAATGTGCCAAGAAGGGCGGACACTATCACATCGCGGAGCCTGTTACGAACCCTGCGGTAAACTATAAATGCCCCTGATGTTCGCCAACATCAACCTTTTACTACGTCCTCAGCAAACGATCGACAAATTCCAACAAATATCTACGAATGCCATACCCTTGGAAATCCCTAACCATCACGACATGAGGCGCAAACGCATTACCGATGAAATTAAAAAAAAAACAGAGATACTTCCTGGGAATTCAGTGGCACAAAACGAATACAACGAACGATTCTCGAAACATATTGACTGCGTTCATGGTCCCAAGAAGATAATATCCTTAACAACAGGAACGCTTGGAGATACACAAGGTAGCCTACCAAAAGAACAAATAATAGGAATCTATATCACACCATCGCACAGTGGACTGAAATGGAAATAAAATTCGCCACAAGTCCAAAAGTGATTTTTTAGTCCGTAATTTGAAACTTTTCATGTTGATTCTCCATTGACTGGTGCATTTTGTTTTACGTGCCATTTTATCTCAGTATCACGCATTAACAACATACATGAGATCAAATTTGATCAGTTTTTGCAAAATTCGGCCTCCTTCAGTTTTCACTGAAATTCTATAAAATCAAGCTGATGCCGAACCTTAAAAGATAACATTTTGAGGTGAAAAACGATATCTTTATGTAGAAATGCTCCTTACCTTTAATTTCGAGTAAATACCATGACCGAAATGTAATATTCACCAAAGATATAAAACAAAACGGTGGACCCTATTTTCAATCAATTTTTTGTCTTCATGTAGGAAAATAGTTGAAAGCTACATCGAGCTACAAAAATTTTATTATACGACGACATTGTGCAAAGTGTCCTGAGTTAGAATCCGTTGAGAACTTTTGCGACCGTTTGCGACGCCAAAAGTAAAATCATTTTTTGATCGCTTGGCGCAGATCTACAAATAGAAAGTATTTTAAACACATTGAGGACACAAGAAAACGCTTTCTGAATTGATGGTCCATGCCCATCTGTGAGGTAACGGTAAAACACATATCCTAACTATAGCAGCGAATAATGAAGTCCTATCTACCTAGGTACCTAAAATCCCATTTAACCAGCGTTCCTGATGTTTGGGAAAATATAACATTCCTCAGCCACTTCATTGTCTCTTCCAACTTTCATTCCTCCCCTGAAATTTCACGACATTTTCCTTTTGCCTTCCTCTGTCTCCAATGCTATTGTCATCAATCACCTCAGCACCCATATCCCACATGTTTATGTAACGTACGTACATGTATGCACGTACGTTACTATTTTCATCCTCTCTACTATATGCCAATCAATCGCTCCCATTCAATACAGTACCGCTGAAAATCAGACTTTTTATTATTTCTTGACGTCCTTTCTCTAGGTCACGACCAAGAGTTAACTAATACTAGTGATCGCCTTGAAAACCGCGGTAGACAGATCGGTAATGTAGTGCCTGCCTGTCGAGCCAAAAGTCATAGGTTTGAATCCCGATATGTATACGAATATAGCGCTTCCGATAGGATGAAGACTTAAGTTAGACGGTGCTATGTGACTTTAGCCTTTAAAGTAACCTGTACTTGTACTACTACTTGCTAACCACTCATTTGCTGAAGCAGTTCTGTACACAGTATACCGAACCTTTCACCAAAGTTCGCCCTAACGTAAGAATAGCGAGGCGGGAATTAAAAAAAAAACACGCGCGTGCTTCACAAGCTAGAACAACCAAGAGACGAACCAGCTAGAAAAGACGAATAGGGAGGAGGTAATGGTGTAATTTGCGTAAGCAGCAGACTGAAAATTCCTCTCCACGAGCGAGCATAAAAATTTACGTCCAAGAGGAGTTAGGCAGTGAAGACTAGTCAAATGGCTCGTTGGGCGCGTCAAGTGCGCCTTTCAGACTCCCCTCCCCGCTTCCCATCATGCCCTTCGATGCAAAATGGAATTTCTACGTCCCCGCGTTTATTTGTCCAAGCGTATGGCGGGATGTCAACCGCTCCGACCCCTCGCTGACTGCGTGATAATTCCCAGCAAATGCCATTCCATGGGAACTTCGTTTCCCTCAGCCACCAAGGTTTTATGCAGCACATGGTTAGCCACAACGAAAATATCCCCTACTACCTCATACTATCTCATTTTTGCTCTTTCGGCGGATTATTACTTAAGAAAAAGGAAATAAAGAGAAAAGAGGTGAGAGGGGACAAAAGGTAAAAATTCCACGAAGTAGTAATTAAGAAAATTGCTCAATTATTGTCATAGTATGTTTTAAAAGTTCGAGGTATTTGTAAGAAAGATGACGCCATATCTGATTGCAACAACAGTATTATTCTAAGAAGTGCAACAATATCAGCGTATCAATCAATATCAAGAATGGTTGTTACAGAGGGGAAACTACTAAATGTGTGCATATCATGGGGTGATCAGCGCAAGCATAGCGACAAGGAAATAATATTCAATGCAAATTGATGGGAAAACGTTGCATTAACATAGGGGAAATCGGGTTTGTGTGATATCTAGAGTCTGGCTTCCTATTTCCAGGGTGTGGTTTCAAATCTTGACTGACAACGACTGAAGTTTTCATTGGTTCGCTGACCACTACTGGACTTCGGTGCGGGAAACACGGCGTAAGACCCAATGGCTCTTTTTAAGAGTAAGCTGACGCCGAAGATGGGTTTTTCTCCAAACTTTCTCAACTCCCTAAATTCCTCTCATCCAAAATATGCACAAATTCTTTAAGGCGCAAATGATATTAGTTGTTAGTAGCGTTCCCTAATGACAACAGTAATAATCATTGTCACTTATTACTATGGACCATTTCAGTGCGACTCCACAAAAGCTACGGAGGGAAATATGTACATACATGTATGTCTATTTGGTGGTTGCGAATAACGTAGGAGTAGAGGCCACATTTCCTTCCATCTGGATAACTCTAAATGCAAATAATATGCCAATCAATGATGGCATTTATATATATTTTACTGGGAAGGACTCAATTCAGAACCATCAATGTAAGGGTTAAAAAAAAAAATTACACCACCACGCGCCGAAACTGACTTTTTAGAGAATACAGTTTCAAAAGATGAGAACGCTTCCCTTTAACGGATGAAAAATAAATATTTGAAGCTGTCAAATCAATCTTTCAGGGATGATGAATTAAAATTTCAAGTTTCGGTTAAGTTTGCAAGGAAACGGCCGCAAAATGGGTCAACATGCAAAATAAATGAACACGTAAACACGAGAGGAGGAAGTTCAGGAGAATTGTCTCCCGTGGGCAAGAGAATATGCATGATGCTTCGCCGCGATACCAGAGTTTTTAAAAATTGCTTTCCTTCCAACGCCGTAAACCTTTCGCAGATTCAACCCACTCATCAAAATTCGTGCGCGGATTAAATTATCCCCCTAGGAGAAATCATTCCGCGTTTCATGCCGGAGATTTACGACAGGTCGAAATGCGACGCCACAATATAAGAGATAGCGCCTTTTAAATCGAGATTTTTCCCCACAACAATGCATGCTGGGGGAGTTGAGACGTTTCGCTCGTCTCATTCTTACCACATCACCGCGGAATAACGACCAGGAATCCCACGAAAAATATGAGGGTGGAAATTGAAGTCTCGTCGCGAAACAGCCGGCGAGGACGTCGAACGACCGCTCATCAATTTCGTGGTAGATTGCAGAAGCTTAAAGGTAGCGTGGGACGAAAAAAGTAGAATTTGCGAGTGGCTGATGTGCAGGTAATGAAGAGTGATTAAATTTTGAAGATGGTGCACGGGTTAAGCCGTGGGAAGGGGGGGGGGGGGGAGTAGTGTTGAGGAGAGGATGGGAGGCTCCACTTCAGATTATTACCTCCCACGGTCCACTCCGCCGCTGCCCATCAAACTCGTCCTCTATCTGCCTCCTCACTCCTCCTCCCCCTAAGTCCTTACTCCCCGTCCTCCTACTCCTCACAAAGTTATCCCCTGAGCTAACACAAGAGGAGCCCTCACGCTCGACTAGATCGAATTAATCCCCACCCGGAGAGCTTTCGGACGTTAACCATGTCTCCCACTCTGCATCGGACTTATTAATTCAATCAGTTTCTGAATACGCAATGAGACGCGAGGCTCCCATTCATGGCTAACTGGGGCTGGCAGGACGGAGGAGATGGGAAAGAGGAGGCAAGGGAGGAAATGAACGGGCAGGATGGCTAAATCGTGGGCGCTGGGCCTGCAGAGTCCCTCTCCCACAGTGAGAAGAGGCGCCAAGATGGACCCGTCTCAATCAATTCCCTACCCCCCCCCCCCCCCCCTCCACCTCCCGTTGGCGCCCCCACCCCCCTCCCTCCATCCATCCACCAAGGATATTAGTTAATGACCAACTCTGGCAGTACGAGACGAGGCTTATCTCCAACACCAACAAATGTGGACAGGCACCAACAGGGATGGTGCTCAGGTAATTGGACCGAGCGGCAAGCCAAATTTCGGCGAGATGCAAGTGGCGGTTTAGAACCCCGGAGACTTAAATCGGGTAGGAAGAGGAACGAGATGGTCGATTAACATACAAATGAAACGCGAACAAAATGTGGAGACTGTAGAAGAAGAAATCAAGGCTGATGAATGCGTTCGTTAGGCAAGGCGGGGAAGAGTATCATACTCATCGCAGACATAGAACAGACTGGCGATGATGAAGTCAACACCATTTCGAGGAGAAAAATAACTCCACAGTAGTTATGAACTAATTCCATTCCAACGAAATTTTGAGGTAACGGAGTTACGATACAAAAAAATGCCTATAAAATATGACTTTAAACTCCAGTGCACGACCTGGATACTTCAATTGTTTTCATCGACATCGGTCAACAATCCTAAGATTGGTTTGACACTACCCTCCACTCCATTCTTCTATCGGCTAACCTCTTCATATTGACGTAATTCCTCTTCTTTATATCCTTCACGACCTGCTCCAAATATCTCATGCGAGGTCTTCCTTTGCTGTTCTTCCCGTTTACTTTTCCCTCGACGATTGTCTTCATCAGGCGATCGTGTCTTAAGATATGCCCGATTAAGTTGCCCGGTCTTCTTTTTAGAGTTTTCAGCAGGCTTTTCTTTTCTCCCACTCTTCTTAAGACTTCTTCGTTTGTCACTCGGTCGATACATTGTATCTGCTTCACTCTTCTGTAGCACCTCATTTCGAATGTTTCTACCCTTTTCCTTTCCGCTGTTGTCATCGTCCACGCCTCTCTGCCGTAAAGAAACATGCTCCAGATATACGTACTGATGATTTTTTTCATTACGTCTACGCTTTTACTTCCAGCTGTAAGTAGATACTTCTTTTAATACGATGCTCTCTTTGCCTGAGCTATTCTTCACTAATTAGTTCCTATCTCCGCTATTTCTTAGCCCTCAATCTGTTTCAGTCAATATACCAACGTCTTTCCTCACTCTCTCTCTCTCCACCTCCAAGGTTCACGAAAAAAAAATTCTCAGAGCTGTACCGAAGTGATTTGGTATGTTGCATGGGCTCCAAAGACGTGAATTGCTCAGCTACGAACTTCGGTCGAGATGTTTGAAACAGGTTTACTGGAGGGCGAACCTCCATTGTAAACTCTGCCTCCTAATCATGAAGCCAATAAACCAGAGAAGCGGGCGGGTAAGACCAAATATTTGTCGTCAGTAATTTCCAGCGCACACCTTACCGGAGGTAATCTCGGCTCACGGAATGGGAATGCAGCGCCAAGGACTCGAACATCGAAGTTTTCAAGTTGAGGTCAGAACACCACTTGAAGCTAACATCGCCATTGATTATTACTCTTTAGAATTCACTCAATAAGCCCATGAGGAATTTAGGTTTCTCGAACGTGCAAGCGTGCAAGGAAACGTGCAAGGAAAATCTCACAAGAACTAGAAAACAATTTCGAATTATTGCTCAAAAACCTGGGCCTCTATCATGGAACTTCATAAGGCAAGAGATAGCGTTATCGTTATTTTTTGATTTAACTTATGTCAGAGAGAACGTGATATACATTCTTCATTTTTCGCGCAGCACTTCAAATTGATTATCACAATCAGTGGAGAAAATTTTATGGTTAACCCTGCACTACTCTAGCGGTATGCGTTAACGATAAGGATTGCGATAATGCGAAAGATGCATCCGTGATTCCACACCCGATACGCGTTTAGTAGGTACATGGTTTACAGGCTAAGTTTGGTGGGTTTAGATGGGCTCTATAATGCTAATCACGCAGCTTATCTTTCACATAATGATTTATTAAAATACTCCACACCTCTTAAATAATTAAAAATATTATTACTGATATTAAATTTTTCGTTTAACAGGTCAATATCACAAAACACTTCTTTACAGTCTTATCAGTCTCAGAACGAAGTTTTCGAAAATGATTAAAAAAAAGATTCAGAGCATTTTCACAGACAAGGCTTAAACTAACTACTTAGAGCAAATTATGTATAATTAGAGTGAATAAAGTTAGACCTTGGCTTAGTTTTCACAATACCGTTTATACATACGAATATAAAAGACCACTTCAAGTCCAGAATAATTTTAGTACCTTTAACCCACGATAACCGACGTAAAAAACAAAAAAGAGGAAATACATATCTTTCAATTAGGAGAATTTTAACGCCACTCATTTGGGAAGAAAAGAAAAGACGAAGGATTGTTAGAAGGGCGTAATAAAGGCATTGGGAGTCAATGAAAACGAGCGCTACACCTAAAAAAAATTACCGCCGCGGCTTATCGGCTGCGTAACGAACTTGCCCATCAACACAAAATTTTAGACTTTGATATATATCTCAAATAGCCGACGAAACCAGAAGAGAGAACGAAATAGTCTGCGAACGGCCAGGAGTACGCATAAAAAGGCATGTTACTCGTTAAAGTATCGCGTCCTTTCCGGGCAACTGCTTCCCCTCATGATCGCCAAGATAAGAGCTCATGGCGCAAACAAAACGCTTAAGGGTTTCGCGTACGTGAGGCGGAATAAATGCGACTGTGACCCATTCGAAGGAAGGAACAAGGAGAGGAGGGCTAAGCGGAGCGGGGAAGGACGACCTTCCGCGCGATACCTGATTTACGACCCCATTGCACCATGCACTGTGCATCTCGTATTCAGATAGCATGGGGGGAAATTAGTACGACCTACAAGGCGCGCAGGACCCGAACTAACGGCAATCGTGTGTTGCACAAGGTAACAAAGGATAATAATACAACAATACCGGTCGGGATATGCCGTGATCTTGAATACATTTAAGGTGGCTCCACCGAATTATGAAGAAGATGTCATTTTTGTACAAATCTGAGGACACACAATTTTTTGACCCTTCTATCGGTTGGCTATAAAATAATTTGGCCTTTCCATAACATATTTGAAGAAAAAAGACGCTGAAAATCAGGTATTTCGTGGCTATACGGCAGAGCATGGCTCTTGCAGTAAAATTTGCAGATTAATAATGTAAAGAGAAATGTCGATTTGACGAAAAACTAATATAAGATGCGCAATTTTATGTAGAATTTAGCATTGTAAAAAGTGCTCGCCTTAACACACTAGCTTAATTGATATTAATAAATGTTTGCTCGAAAAAAAGCAGAAAAGCCTTAGTTACATGAAAGTGGCGCTTTAGTATGCTGTTATCATTGACAACGGTACTTGTGACGGAACGTGCTTACAAGCCTATTTTCTAACTTAATTCAGGAATATACCTTACCAAGGTCCTTCTTATATTTTTTATGTAATTTAAACATTTCATTGGTCATTGATGTGGTGTAATTAATACCAATGCTTCCAAATGGTATCAGCGTCATGATTGCCAATCAATTTTCTAAAATACGAATATTAATAAAATTCAAAACAAAGAGTTGTATTTGCAAGGGAATAGTTTAAAACTAAGCGAGAAAATATTTAACCTATTTTAGAATACGTATTAGCGGAATTGAGCATGTATTCTCACTTTGTAAATTAAAAGTGGCAACAACACGTCAGTCATGTTCCAAAGAAATAGAATGTAATTACAACGCGCTATACAATAGCATACTCATACAATTATTGTGCATGCGTTATCACCCTATATATGATTTTTCCATATAGTTATTTTTCTGGATCGGTATTTATTCTTTAAATAACATAGTACTTTTACGGGATATTGAATGGCGGAGTCACGGTGGAACCTCCTTAAGGGGTGAGCGACGCTCAGCACTCTTCTAAAATGTTTGTCCGAACATCAGTCACAGAAATTACCTATGCTATGTATCGATGGATCAAGAAGGCTCACTGGCGGGAATAATCGCTTTCCCCGCATCGATGAGAAAATAAAAAGAAGAAAATATGTGCTATTTCTGTACAAAGGAATCCAATAGTCTTTCCGACCACACTCCTACATAATGTTTGTACTTAGCTCACTGATGGGGGTGCAAATTTCTTGCACCAGGCAAAAACATACACTGGAAACACACACAGGGAAAAGCAACCTCAAGTCAGATCTCAGATTATACTAATCCTGAATAGATTACGGCTATTATTGAAAAATCAGCTTCAAACTATTGCATACGGAAATATCGATGGACTATGATCATCTTCATCAGTATTTCAATCCTAGGATTGATTTTCTGCAATCCTCCATTTTGCCCTATTCAATGTTAATTCCCTCAGGCCCTGGTATGTTTTCTCTTTCACGTCCTTGATTATTTGCCCTATATACTTGTAACTTGGTCTTACACGCGGGGCCTTCCCTTCTATTTCTTACTACTAATTCATTCTGCCTCAGTATGTGTCCAATCCATTTGGTTCTTCTTTGCCGGAGGGTTTTCCATAATTTCATTTCTTCATCTGCTCTTCTGTACACCTCTTCGTTCCTCACTTTATCTGTCCATTTAATCTTCAACATTCTCCTCCAGCACCATGTTTCGAAGACTTCAATTCTTCGTTGGTCTTTACCGATGTACCATGCCTCTGATCCATAGAGTGCCACGCTCGATACGAATTCGATACGATTCGAATACGATTCATAAGCTGTTTTCTTGATTACAGCCGTAGGTTCTTTGAGCACAGTTGTTGTCTCTTCTTCATAAACGCCTCCTTAGCTTGTGCTCTTCTTCGCTTGATGTCCGTCAAGCTTCTTCCATCCCAAGTTATACATCTACATCTACATAATACCCTGCAAGTCTCCTCAAAGGTGTGTGGCAGGGGGTGAATTCTCACCAAACATGCACTACATATCATGCATTTAAAAGGATAAGTATTAATATATTAGTCCAAACGTCACTATTTAAAAAGATAAAAATAGCAAACTACGCATGCAAAAACGTGCTGTTAGTTGGGTTACCTTCAAGTCCTTACACCAACATGCAACTACCTATGGATTCAATCACTCGTATTTACCGCTATTCATATCTCTAATTGTGCGAGGAAAAAAGGACATTTTGAAATCTGTCGGTTCGGCAATCAATATAGTGCTGCCGAGGTAGGTGAAGGTCTCCACTTGTTCCCATTTCACTCCTCGAATTGTAATATTTGCCCTTAAATTCTATTTTCCGCACACTATGATTTTAGTTTTCTTCTTGTTGATGGATTATGATATGGATTATAAAAAATTAACTAGCCTTGCTCTAAAATATAGTCCGTAAAAATATAACACCCTAAAATTTATCCCTTAACCAATGAATTTGCAACAAGAGGAGGCAGGAAAATGCGGTACAGATCCTTGAGATCAAAGACCGGCTCGGACGAAAGGAACTAGACGAATTTCAACCAAATCTGGGTCATCTTGAAGTAGGACGTTACGTGAATACGATGCGTCCGCAAAACGTGACTAGCCTGCAGCATCATTTCCTTGTGTGCGGGGCAGGGAGGGACCCTTAAGCCCGCGAGATCCTATCGCCCAGGATATGAAAAGGAAATTCCCTGCCGCTGAGGCGTGGTCCACGTCATAATTAACATCGCCAACGCGGCGAGTTGGGAAAATGATTACGAATCTTTATGCGGGAGACCGAAATTGCAAAACTTGAGACAGCAGTTAGAGACGAGGATGTATCGTCATTAGCAACGATTGTTTTACAAGCACGGACGTGGCTGGAAGCATAAGGGGCCTTGTATATATATTACGCAACGCTTAAGGAGGCGAGGGGGTGGGAAAACTCTCGTAACACCTTCGACAGGTGGGTGGGGGAAGTTACAGCCATCCATTGGAGTGAAGGAAAGATGGGTCTTACATTCATTCACTGTTCAAATAATAATAATAATATGTGCAAATAATTTTGACGGGATTAAATTTATTATTGAGAAATGATTAAGGGATTTATTAACCATGCCTATTATCAGTCACAACAATGAGCTACATTACAGGTTATTACACAGCGGTATGGGAGAGAGGGGGTTGATAAAATGAAAAATCAGCATTACCTAAATAATACGAGTTATAGATATATACACATATCTTATATCAACACTAACCGTTGATCCAGTCCAGGTGATCCCCGAAACTTTGAAGGTCAGCTCCATACAAAACTAAACATGAACCGATTCGCCCCTATATAAAAACAACCAATATTGAAAACATTACCGCAAAACTCATATTGTATCTTTTCAAAAATGTATTCCTAAAAGGCACACATGGCTTCCTAGGAAACAGAATAAATTCACTACCCAAGATATAATTGGGCAATTCATGCATTTAATAAGGGCATAACGTTAATTACTCGTTACTAAATGACAGTGACAAAGTCAACCATTCTGATAACACTATCATTGTGCATATTAAATCAGTTGATGGATTATTAAATTGGTTGTACATATAGGATTTTATAGAAAAATGAACTAATTTCAGGGTCAATTTCTGAGTTATAAGAACATTTAAACGAATTAGCATATTTTATCGGAGCTGGCATAACCCGATAGAGATGTAATACACAATCCTTTTCTCTTAAGCATGAATAAATTATTCTTTACCGATGTGTGTCAGCATCAGGTTTTGCCCAAAACATTACCAATGTACTCATCATCAGCTATTCAATTCTTGGATTGGTTTACTACAGCCCTCCATTCTCCCCTATTCAGTGTGAATGTATCAGAGTAATAGAATAGGAAAGAGGGCAATAACAGTGGGTCATAAAAGGTTGCCCAAATCAGACCTCAACGATGCTTGAACCTATTGCTTGGTTAATTACCACGAATAAAAAAGTTGGGAATAAAAAGTGCATGAAATAAAGTCTAGACCAATAGCATTGGCCAAAATCGCAAAGGAGAAAAGTTCGCGGGGACCAGTAAAGAGCAAACAAACGGAATCGAGCAACAAATCCTCAGTCTTTTGATTTTTTTCCATTCGAAATATGGCCTTACAAGAAAGAATACGAAAATAAACAGTTGGCGAATGAAATGTAGATATGGATGATGGAAAAGTTCAGGTGGGTGGAAATTAAGACGAATAAAAAAGTGCTTGGTGGGATAAGAAAGAAATGGAATGAGGAAGTTCGAAGAAGTCAGTAGGTGGTCCCATTGGGTGTGTATTCCAACAACCGATGAACAAGATGGCTAAGTCTGCTGTCGTCTTTAGGGTGTGGATGAATGGACTCACATTAGGGCCGCCTTACGTGGCTGCCTCTCTCACTTCTGATAGACTGGTGCCTTCTGCCTTTGTTTTTCTTGAGCATCTCCATGCATCACTCAGCCCATATCCCATTTCTCTATTGAAACTTCAGTCTTCTTACCGATATCCTTAGTAAGCATGATGACATTTCTTCGTGGAGATTATTTTCAGCATGTGTTTGCTTCAAGATGACATTACAGTGCCGATTCTTTTTGTGACTAGTTTTAGACAATTGGGAGTCTTCATTCGAAACAGCTGCTTAGTATGTCTTGGAGTAACGCCGAAAAATGACTACCAATAATAATATTTGAGAATTAAACCACTGGAATGCGAAGGAAGTAGGATCTAACCACCATACTAACCCAATTAATTATCCCGTATTATTTTAAGCTGTAAAATTGGGTGGATTAGAGCAAAAAAGGAATTTCTATGATCGCTTTCCGTTTTGCTCTAGCTTTCATTAGGTCATGGGAAATGTATTTAATTTCTCTTTTTATGTAGGTTAGCAGACGATGGGGACAACATTCAAGTGGTATTTCTAACGAATGACATGGTGTACCTATATTAATACTTCTCGATTCTCGCTAGTTTTTCCTGTCAGTGCACCACATAAATAATCCATTAATAAACGTAAGAAAAATATTAATGAGCAAGGGAATAATGTGTGTGTAACACTGGATTAAACACGATGGAACTGGTGGAATTATCAGGGTTAGGTGTTTTGAAGGACGTGATAGCGGGAAGAATGTTACGTAAACGGTGTTGACGAAGAGTAGAACGGAAAGTTTGGATTAAATAATAAAGAGTCGGGAAGTATGCAGAACTAAACTTGGACATCATCTAAAACAAAGGAATCGCGAAAGAATTTGATGTTCATTAAAACATACCGGTGTGACAATGATAATACTAGTAATTGGTTGTGTACTCATCTGATATAGAGACACGAGCATATTTTCGTATCTAAGGTGGCTGGTTCGGTAATCGTGAGTCGTTGAGAACTTGTGCTCATATAATTTCAATGGCACTAAAAAATTGCTTGGACATGATGAATTACACACCGTTTTAACAGGATGCCTCAAATTCTCAAGTCATATTGAAACATTGCCCTTTGGAATTTAAATATTGAAATGAAACATTATAAAACTTGACTTGATTCGGTTTCTAGGAAACCTGAACGTTGTCACTCTGTGCATACCCTTTGATCTTAGAGATGTTGGTTTTAATTAGGGATGGGTCGGTTCGGTTCTTCGGTTCTCGGTTCCACCGGTTCTTGAGCTTAGAACCGGAACCGGAACCGAGGCCAAAAATAATCGGCACCGAAATAATTGGCGCGAAAACCAGTTTGAAACCTACTCACACTCCGAAAGTGGAGGCTTCACATTAAAACCTGGTGAAATAGTGTACTTAGATGCTTCAAAGTCGCGAATTATTCGAATTCAGTCTCTGAAAATGATTATTGATTACCTTATCTTACCATTGAGCAATGCAAAGTAAGTGGTAAATGAAGAACCGGAACCGAGAATCGGAACCGAGAACCGAAGTTAAGAACCGAACCGGAACCGAAAAAAAGTGGAACCGACCCATCCCTAGTTTTAATGTATGGATTGAAAAGTCAGTAATTTTGTGCTATGGGTATTCGCATATATTGTAGTGACGAAATATTTGTGATTAAACGCTTAAACAGTTATAACATTAGTTTAAACCATTTATTTAATCTCTCTTTTTTACTCGGCAACAATGCATATCCTGAAAGTCGGCACTGCTGTTGTGTAGGTAGGTGTCGTATTGGTCTATTCCTCGTATTCCATTGTAATATTCGTGGACTCTGTGGTGTGATTTATTGTAGTTTCTCGCGCGTTCGCTTTCCCTCGTCTGATTCGTCGTGGCCAAATGCACCTCAAAACTTCGCGCGCGATATTTGAAAATTTAAGGAATATTTTATTTCTTTCGTATATACGGAGGAAGTAAGTCGATAACACTGGTTGATTTTCTCAGAATAAAAATTGTTGGCTAATATCCACATCATTTCAGTTTTTGGTGAAAATCTGTACGGTAGAAACGTAAGTAATACATAATTGACCTTTACGAAGCGGGGTGCGCCATAAGGCCCCATGTTAAAAAAAACATAAATATCTCAAACACTACATTGAAAACCTCAAAAAAAATTCTCGCAGAATTTTTGGGCATAATTAAAGGAAAAAATATTGCAATTATGAATATAATCTATGCACCTGTAAATTTCGTACTAGCCACCTTAAACAGACAAGGGATGACGGAACGAGATACAAAAATTAGAATCTCACGTAGGCATGCGTAAGGGAATACTCACGTGGGCGAGGGCAAAATCCGAGGCGAAAATGGGCACGGAATGCGGGGACACTGTAGATTTTGCATTACCCAAGCATTCGGAACGGCGACGGCGGCGTCGTGACCATTTCGTGCCCCACACCGAACGAGAGAAAAATTGGAATCGCCGCAATGACGAAACAAAAGGCTACCCTCCGCTTTCCGCATTCCCTTTGAGATCCCTATTGTCGGAGGCGAGACGGAGATAACAGCCACGGGGACGGATGCTGCGGAATATAGCGAGCGCACGGGGATAAGCGGCCGGGCCCGCGGTGTAACGGCCAGGAACCGACACAGAAGCTCGCGCCGTCCCACAATGCCCCGCGGCAATGGTCGGTTTGCTTTGCTGGTGAGCAGAAGGAATGGGAGGACGTGGATACGAGGGAATGCGTGGGTAAGGATAGCCGGAGCACCGGCATGGTTTGCATCCAATTCACGATCCCTTGAATCGATTGGCACAGGGAGTCTTCGCGACACCTAACGTGGTCTACGAGGCCGACGATACTTTGCGTGCAAAGAGCTAAAAAAGAGAGAGGCACAAATAATATGGAATCATGAAGTCAGAGGGTTGATTCGAAATTATTTCGCCTGCAAGAAGGCACCGTTCAGAAAACGAATTCTCTGCTATTGCTATCACCATTCAACCGGTACAATATGGGCTTATACGGATTATTTCCGTTCTTTTCCCTCTTTAAATTCCCCTTCCCCAGTAAAATTTTATTTTGATACTCAGTTCACATCCATAATTTATCCCAATGGAAAATAGCCAGCCTTTCCTATGTTTTCCTGGCAAACAAAATAGTCTTCCTTCCATCCAGGCCCTGCAATACCCATTGTTCCATATTGCCAACTCAGACCATGCATACTACATTCTAATATTCTCCACAAGTTATTCATCCTCTCAAACTACATGTCTAGCTATTCTCTGGCCTTCTAGCACATTGTAATGGTAAAGGGAACAAAGTCGCTGCATTGGATTAGCTCATGTAAATCAACAATGCATCGCTGGACAACAGGTAACTTCTACAATGGCAAACTGATTTGAAACTCGAAGGAAAATATCGTAATTCACTCTAAATACAATATTCAGCATCATTAGATGATTCATATATCCATAAAAGGCACAATAGGCATGTATTTAACGTGTCCGTCAACAAAACAATTTTTGCACGGCAAATTAATCAGGAATAATAGCTACAATGGCTACAAATAATAGCTAATAGCTACAAATAAAAATAACCACGAATTGAAGGCTACAATGCGATCATGAACCTGAATTAACAGACTAGGCCAAAAAACTTTTTCTCACAAGTAATCAATATATCCAGAAATATAGCACTTTATCCATTTTCACCTTTCAACGCGAATACAAAGTGAAATCAAGAACAAACACAGGACTGAATGCTCACTCCTGAGAGGAATTTACAAAGAGATAAGTGTCTTTTAATCACGTACATTCAACGTCATTGAGTACTTAGTTACGCCATTTACAGTCCAATCAGTTCGAGTCCACGAAATGTACGATAAGGAAAAGTTCTTAGTTGCGGGCACATTTTGCAATGAGAAATAAAGGCGGAATTTATTGATTGAATAATATTCTATATTTGTTTCAAATAGTATGTGATATTACAATTTTAAGTAACAATGAAGAGGTTAGCTGACAGTAGACACGATGAAAGAGGTTTATCAAAACAATGTTATGATTGTTGATATATGATGATGAAAAGTTGACCTTTTTTATCCCACCTCCCTGGTCAGAATAAAAAAAACCGACTCCAAGGTTTTTTTCCCCATTTGCCATGCATTTTATTTTGGAGGACAGCCCAAAGGAAATAATGATGGAGAATATAGTGCCTTTAATTTAACATGAGTTCAGAGGGAAGACTTCCTGGTTAATAAGAAACATTGTTTACAGAAAAGTCCTCCACATCCGACCTGAGTTATATGAAAGAATATGAAACACAACGATACATGAGACATTCCAAATGAAGTCTTCCTGTAGCGTCATAGAGAAAAATTTGAGCATCAGTCAAAACCAACGAAAACTCAATAATACACGATAAATGCACGAGGCCAAATCCCTTTAACAAGGTCATCAGACTGAAAAATTAACATTAATAACTAAAGCATCATTAAAGGGAAATAAAACACTGAGGTTTCAGGGCCAACAACTGTTTCGTACTTTAACACTTTTCTTAAAATTTGGTAACTTGCACAACTCTTAAAAACGTTACTACGCAATATGATTTGAGGTGAATGAAAATAATTACGAAAAATTCAAAACTGTACACACATATATATATTGAACTAAAATGAGTAATGGAATGCAGTAAAACTTACAAACCCTGACAGGGATACAAAACGCAGTAAGAGTAATTTCACTGGTGGACAGCAAACATAAACAATTGGATGAGTGTGCTCAAAATATCCAATATCAAGGGACAGATACACTTTTGCTCCGTCAGACATTTATGAAATCCATTCCTTCAGAGCATAAAAGTGAGTGACTCCACAGACTCGAGCACCATAAAAAAAAACAAACAAAGCCTTCGAGATACAAATACTATTCAGCATTCTGCTATCGCGTATAAATCCCTCACTGCTGTTTACAAGAAAAGTCAATCATAATATAACGCGAAGCCCAAGGGAAAACGCGCGACGACGCTCTGAAGCATGAGCCGAATGTTCACGACGCAGCGGCAACACAGCTGACGACATAGGCATGGCGAGGTTATGGCCCTTAATTGCCGGCGACGTTATGGCAGCACGCCGACCAACGGGACCGACAATAACCAAGGAACAAGGTGTAAATCAAACATCGGGCACGGACACAAAACGTGCCAAAAGCTCGCGGAGTGGGCCATAAATTTTTCCAAGCTCACACATAAATTCTCGTGGCGAGGAATTCAATGTGTGACGGCCAGAAAGTGCGCCTAGAGAAATGGAATAATTGCCCAATTTTCCGCGAATTTCCGAAGGTGTTTTCCTGTGTCCTCACCATCGATCTCAAAAGTTTCTTCCAGGAGTGGGCCGTATGTATTCTCACATAGGCATTAAGCAGCCAGTGAAATACATGGGTGCATATGAAAGACCTGCGTATGCGGATGATGGCAAAGAGACCTCGATGTATGTGAGATTATGTGAATCCTGAAGGAATCTATCATTATCATCCTCCATCCTCTCGCTTACGTCCTAAAATATCTACTTTCAGTCAAAATGGTTGTAGATTTTCCATGAAATTAGCTTATCGTAAACTGGGATTCATCAAAAGAGTACTACTACTCTACTACCAAGAGTACTAGTGTGACGATCATGTACCTACGAGAAATTAGCTACTTTTCTCTTGTGAGACCTCATTTGGAATACGCTTCCACTATATGGGATCTACACGAAACAGACCTACATAATGAACTTGAGCAGAGAAGATCGGCAAGATTTGTAAAGGGACAGTACGATAACTATATAAGCGTAACCAGTCTATTAAATGAATTAAAGTGGGTATCGTTGTCAGATCGCAGTTTGAAATTTAAACTTAATCTCCTAAATAAAATCCAAGATAATATTTTCAGTGAAGATGTTAAAAATATTTTGCGAACCCCAACTTACTGTGGTAGACTGGACCTAATCACAAAATTGGAGAAATTGATAGCCGAACTAACAGATTCAAAATGTCCTTTTTTCCTCGTACAATTAGGGATATGAATAGTGGTAAATATATCCGATACGAGTGTATCAATGGATAGCATAGGTAGTTGCATGTTGATATTAGGACTTTAAGCTAACCCAACTAACAGCAAGTTTTTGCATGCTTGTTTTAATATTTTTATCTTTTTCAAAAATTGAAGTTTAGACAAATAATTATTAATAATCCTTTTTTATGCATGATATTTAGTGCATGTTTGGTGAATTAACCCCCTGCCACACACTTTTATAGACTCATAAACCGTGACTCATTGCAGAGATTTAAGGAAGCAAGCAGTAGAACCGAGACTGTGGTTGAGATTCTGAATATGGCCCTTAGTTTTTCCCCGTACCAGTCCCTCAACGTCTTGACGACTCGATACGACGACAGGCCGGCCGAGATATTTCACACGACTCCGGGCCGAAATTCGCACGGGAGGAAAAAAACAAAGAACCGCCGCTATGCCGCGGGCAGTCTCCACCCGAAAGAAAGAAACAACGGCAACGCGAAAGGCGTCCGTCGAACAATAAGGCCATATTTATTTATCGACCTCCCCAAAACGGAGAAAGGCTAAATAAACGAAAGGGGGAAATATTAATAACGGGGCGGGCGCAAAACATCTCCGGGATGTAGCGAATAGGAGGGCATAATTCAAATCGGGAAAGCGATACGGCATTAAAAGCCATTCGTGGGGGAGTGGAATATGGCGATATATCTTGAGAGGGCGTACGAGTGGAAGATTCGGGGCGCGGTGTGCTCACGAGTTAGGAGTGGGCACGCGGATAGTGGCGCCTCCCTGTCGGATGGACCGGGAAACCCGAAAGCTTGTCCCACCCCCCCGGGACCGAGTCCATTCATACACGAGCCGATGCGTGCGAGCGTAAATTCTAACGCCTTCGCTCCCTTTCAAGGAGATTTCGTGCCGATTTTTACACGCTCTATGTCGAAATCGTCGGTCCCGAAATTCCTGCTCGCACCATTCAACGGATCACGAAGGAGGAATATAAACAGCCTCGAGGGCTGCGCGCGTTGGCGGAATCAAATTGGCCTCGCCCCCTCGATCGGGAATTGAAAAAAAAAAACACTGAGAGCGTATGAGGAATTGATACTAATAGTGTACGTAAAAGCAGAACAGTGAGGCAAGATTCACCGATTACATTCACGAAACTAAAAATGTTACTTTCCACAGGGGAAAAAATAATTACGTACCTACTCCTCAAACAAACAATCAATGCTCGTATAAACAAACAAGATTCAGGTGTGATGTGGTGGAAACGTTCCATATTAAAGGAAAGATAATGCAATTTTCCACAAGTAAACAATTTTTATTCCGACTAGTTTCGGTGTACCACACCATTGTCAAGTCAAGGATTTGACCTTGGTGTGGTACACCGAAACTAGTCGGAATAAAAATTGTTCACTTGTGGAAAATTGCATTGTCTTTCCTTTAATAATCAATGTTCGTTCCATCAATTACTTTTTTCACACTAATTTTTTTTCCACAGAATATCAGTAGCGACAATAACGAGACAACGAAGAATGGAAACGAAAATTAATTAGCTGTTAATAAAGCTACTAAACTCTTGGGTGGTGGCTAAATGAGGGAAAAAAATTAAGGAACCGTGCAATGAGTCCTTATACACGCAGTAAAATACATACGTATTACAGTGAAATTACAGGAAAAGCCCAAGAATTACCATTCACACGAGTACTCACACATTGTTACTAGCGTCTTCCTCGCTCTTCGATAACGTCACAGAAATTGGTACCCACCTGAGAGAAAAAAAGAAAAAAAACAATGGTTAAATTTCGAAATTAAAGCTTTATGTAATATTATCAGTTAGAACATTTGATACTTGACATTTAATTAGTTTCACATGGAACGGATTAATTGAGTCCTTATTGGAGCTAACTTCACATCAGAGCATATTACTTGTTACAGTAGTTCATAATTACCTTCGTAAGATGAACGATTGCATTTTAATTTTAAATAAAAAAATAAAAGTAAAAAAAAACACACCAAAGCAAGATTTTGGAACAGAGGCATAATTTTCTATTTGGTTGAAACTCTGGTGAGTGAAATTCATAAATTCTCTCAGGGGTTATTCAATACTATTAGTCGTTCAATCGACGAAGATCTTTTGGTCGGATCGTTTTCGTTCCATAAAATTAGTCCTAGATGAAGCGGATTTGTAGTAACTAATGGGGATTAAGTTTTTCGGTGTTCCAACTACGAAGGCTATATTCTACCGTCAAATAGAGGATTGTGGAAAAGGAAAGAAAGTTGTGTGTAGACATTAGGAGGTCTTATGGAGTGGGTGGGACAGGTAATACGGACTGGTGTGATCTCTGCATTTTTTCTCGGGTTTTCTTCCGCGTCAGCTGGCTTTTGGACAACAGTTTCGCTGGCTCTCCTGCCAACGACTTCAGGTTGAAGGTTTCACCGAAGAAAACCCACGAAAAAGGGCAGAGATCATACCATCACCGCGGAAATCTTCGTTCTGACACGGGCTGGTGTGTTAAAGGACGTGGATGAGGGAAACATGTTGACAAGGCGAGGTATAGGGAAGGGAAGGAGAGGTAGTTTTAAGAATAACGAGAGGTGGTAAGGATCACAGGAACTAAAGAAGACATCATATAAAAGATAGGTCTTATGGGAGAATTTAATGAACACCAAGACTCGGACAGTTAGGGTACAAAGACCAATAATATTTAGAGCAACGAAAAAGGGTCACACTCAAGGAATCATTCCCTTAGAACGTGCTCACAATGTGATTCGGCAACAAAATAAGGGAAAAAAATGTTATTCGGAGATTAGTCGGAAATTAATCTAGATTAGAGATGGTCAACTCAGTAAATTACCGCAGTATTTTTCGTAAATTACCAACACCCCTGAAAATTACCGCAATGAACGGTAATTTTCAGAAAAGTTCTTTTTCATAAAATTTCTTCCTCACGAAGAAACCATTGGAATGGGTAATATTATAAATTAAGTAGCTAAAACGATTTTGTTTACCTCGTTTACATTGTGTCCGTGATTAATTTGGAGTAAACTAACAAATGCACATTGCACAGAGGTATGTCTTTGGAAGGAAAATTTCTCATAGTGTGACAAAAGAGATTTAAATTGCGTGTTGCTGCCAACTTAGTTAAAATTTTTTTAATGAGTTATACTAGATAAACGCCGTGATACGTTTGACAAAAGCGTCGGCATTTGTATCTCAATGCTATTTGATTTCGTTTGTAGTCCTCTGATAAGGATTTGCAGCTCGAAATTTAAAATTACCGGAAAATTATGGTAATATTCGAAAATTACCGTAATTTACCTCAATTGAAAATTACAGTAATTTACCCATCTTTAATCCAGATACTATCAACCACGAACCCTATTCTGTCACCAAACGTCCTCCTCGACATACCCAGCGACAGAAACTCCTTCCGCCATTAGGTTGTCACTATGCAAGTTAAAAAAAAAATCAGTCACCTTCGAGGCGAGAAAATAGGGGACCGGGAAAAAAATACGGTAATTATGAAGCGGGATACGGAGATGGGGAATTGGGCGGAAGGAAGGGCCTCATTCATTATGCACACACAGTGTTGTTTCGCGCGAATCACGGACTCAATACAGTAACCATCGCGGGGGTGCGAAGCAGGACGTAGGGGTTCAATGGAAGAAAATGAGCTCGCAACACCCTGAGGGGATTGCAAGTCGAGGAGGGTGGAAGAATCCTTTTTCACGGAATAGTGGGGGTGCGAGGGGTCGAGAAGGACCCTCTGGGAGAGATCCCCGCATTCTCTTCCCCCAATAATTCGTCCCTTCTGGCATACACCCCGCACACTCCAACCCCCTAGCGACCGAACACCCCTCTCTCCCTAATAACACCTCGTGGAGCCCAATGAAAAGGATGGCAGAGGGGGACGGAACGAAAAACTAGCCCCCTGATCTCATCCCCTCAAGGGTCGCTACGTCCTTGCGGGGGGACTGCCTTGCCCTAAGCAGGGGTGGAAGAACGCTGAAGAGTATCCTCGCAGAGATCCCTTCCCCTATCCACGCAAGAACACGGCCTCTTCCCGAAAACAGACCCCACCCTACTTATGCACATGAAATAACCCGGCGGAGATTCACGCCCTACAATTTTTCACCCCTCGCGGGCATCGAATTTGCCAGAGCGGAGAACCGAATTACGTTCCATTGAGTGTGCTGCGGTGACACTATCTTTCGGGCGCCTCAATTTATTTTGATCGAATGCAATCTGTCATGCGTGATCATAATTCATACACTTGTCAATCCCCTCTCCGAGAAAAGGCGTTACCCTGGTTTATCTGCAGGCATTGACGGGAGAGAAACACTTTGCTCAACATCAACCATGCTCTTTGATGACCAAGAGAGTAAGCGGAAGTTCGTTCTTCATATCTCTGGAAACGATATTTTTTCAAAAAATCATCTCCATAAAATTGCATACCCAAGTAATACCTTACTGTCATATAAATGCATGCAGTTTCTGTTAGGTGATGGCTTTACTTCTCGAATCTAGGATAGAGTATGCACATTCAAATGTTTAGTTTCTTTTCCACCCTCTAAGTTACTTAAGCAAGCTGCTAGTGTTCTACATTTAGCAGTTAATTCAAAATAACAATTGATTTAACAGCAACGAAAACTCAGGCCAATGTAAAACCAGCTTTTTTCAACAGTCGTAAGAAAGGTAGTCACTAAAGATTAATCAGAATAGTCATCGAACGTAAAGTTCCGACTCAAAGCCAGTGTTACAAGATATATTTCCACAGCTTTTGTGTCCATATCTTTACATACAAATAGTAATTTTGGGGAACACATCCAATTGAATTTTTCCTACCGATTTTAGCAAGTTACTAAATGTTATGCATCAAAATGAAATTCAAAATTCATCGCTAGCGGTAAAACCATTGAAACGATTCTACCTGAACACTTACAACCTATCTCGACGCCTTTTCGCGCAGATAAGAATGCAATTTCAAATTCTAAAGCCCATAAAAATTGCATGACATAATGCACACCACAGACCACGCCATTTCCACTGGAACCGTCGGATGATTTGGCCTTCCTCCTCACGCATTCCCCCCTTCTGTTTTCCTTCTCACGTCTCCCCACTTACCCCGAAACCTTTCAACCCTAATCCCTCTCAACCCTTCCGTTTCTCACCGAGATTCAGAGAGGGGAAGATCACCGAGAGGGAGAGCGAGGGAGATGGGATAAAAGTCCACTGACTGAAAGAAAACACACGCACAGTTTCTCATCAATCCCTTGAGAGATCCCGATGTCCGAGGGCTAAAGCTTCGCCCCCATCCGAGGGCAGGGAGAACTATGACCCCGTGCCCGTACATCCCTTCCCCATCGTGGCAATGACACACCGCTCCATTCTCTTCTTGCATTTAAACTCCCCCACCACACACGACCCCTCTGCATTCATCCACGATCGCTCAGCTCCCCAATCTGGCCCTGCATGGCTCCAATGCGCTACTTCAGTCCAAACAATGCTCACGTTAAAGGAAGGTAGAACTTAATATTAAGAGTACGAGAGAACCAGCTAGAACAGTGGAACAGTTTTGCAGGAAAATAATTTTAACTTTGTACGTACCACACTTTAGGCCGTTCCATAAATTAAAGCCTAAAACCTCAAAAATTGAATTGTTATTCTCGTAGAAGAAATGCTTTGTGTAATCTGGCGTTTACCAACAGAGGAGAACTAAAACGAAAAACTTGAACAGGGAGATAAAGACACTGTTAATGAAACCATGAACTGAAGCATGAATTTACGTGGATCGGAGAATTAGACTATAGGGAAGGATGACTTAAAGTTTGGAAACTTTAGAAATGTGGGTAGGGATAAGAATGGAGAACGTGCATACCATAGAAAGGCAGGCGAATGAAGAGGAGCTGAACATAGTTGGGGAGGAAAAAAGGTTTCTGTGATGAAGTAGGATAAAGCAGAGTAGGTGAATGAAACAGGTGTAATACAGTAATGAAATGCTGAAGGTCGTTATCGAGCGTAAAATGCTCGGTGCGCGAGGATTAGGAAAAAAAGGAGAGGCATTATGGATCGTATGAAGACATCTACATCTACACAATAACCTGCAAACCACCGCGAGGGTGTGTGGCAGGGGGTGAAGATCACCAAGCTTGCACTACTAACATGCAAACCCACAACCATACTGTCTCATTCAACTTGATTGTTAGTATCTATAATATTTAAGGGGTAATACATGCATCATGCACAACAGAATACTCTAAAATCCCCCTACCTATCCCTTTACTATGCTTCCCATTCTGTTCTCTTATAGTACGGGGGAAAAAATACCATTTTGAACCTATCAGTACGACAATCTATCTCTCTAATCTTATTTATCTGGACGAATCTAGTACAATACGCTGGTGTTTTTAATATGTGCCTAACATCTTCAGTAAAGCTATCCGATTGAAATTTCTCTAATAGATTTAATCTGTACTTTAACCTACGCTCTGATAATGATTCCCACCCTAATTATTTTATTAATTCTGATACACTTCTCAACCTATCGTAACACCTTTTGACGCACCTAGCTGCTCTACGCTGCACACTGTCTAGTTCTCTAATCAAACCTAATCATTAGGATCCCATACACTGGCTGCATACTCAAGGTGAAGAATGTAGGAAATACGCCGATCTAAAAAGATAAATAGCGCAGAAGAGGAGTCGGTACACGAATGAAATGTAAGGGAGGGTAGGGTCATCCCATTTAAACCAACCTTAGGTTCTAGATCACTGGGAGTTAAATTCCCTTCTCCCTTCCCTCAGTCAGGGCAATCCATCGCTAGCCCTCCGCCCTCCTCATCCCAGCAACGCGACCGGAGCCAACCAGCCCCATAACCTGCCTACTCCCCCCACAGTGGCTATAGGGTCTCCCTCCGACCATTGGCATCATTCGACCCTCGCAGTGAGCGGTGCTAGCAGGGGCCCGATCGCAATAATCCCTCTTCCCTGAACGGGTCTACGCATGCCGCCGGTCGGGGGTGATCTGTTGCACCCGTCGGATCATCAAAAAGACTCACTCTCTCTCTCTCTTCCTTAAATCAGAGCCCACAGAAGGGGTTAGGGCGTTGTGCGGACTAATACCTTGTTCATTCTCATTTTACGCTTCAAAAAGTATTCAACTGAACAATCAAGTCTCCTTCACATTCACGGAAAAAAACGGATTTTAAAAAAAAATTTCAATTCCCTAAATCTACCATGAATGAACATGAAACACCTATACTGCGATCCAATACGCATGATTAGTATGAATTTTGGCACTTCAGTAAATGGATTTCAGCAAAGTGTGCATCAGTGAACAATGAAACAATGAAATTAGTGAACAGGAAACAGTGAGCAGCGGTGTGAATTCAATCCTAGCCACAAACAATTATCTACATCCACGCGATACTCTGCAAGCCACCGCAAGGGTGTGTGGCAGGGGGAGCCTTATCAGCTTTATTCTCAGGGAATTATGGTGACTTGTAGGCTATTGCGTAGATGTAGGTGTGAAACAGGATGACGATACACTGTCACCTATTTGGATGTGGGTGTGGAGATGGTTAAGTTGGGTGGAAAGGAAGACGAACGAGGAAATGCAGAAGAAGGAAGGTGAGGATGTTCATAGAGTAAATTGGGAGGCAAAGTGGACGGGTGGACCGATTTAATAGAAAATGTGATTTAGAGGACGTGAAAAGAGGGTAGAGGAGGTAGGTAGGTAAACAAGGTGGAGAGGAAGAGAGGAGAAAAACGGGAGGTTCGAAAGAAAATGAAGGTAGAAATAATACAGAATTAAAGAAGAAAATTATTTAAAAGATAGGCAGTGTGGTAATACCACACTGTGGTATACTTCCAACTAAACTTAACCCAACCGGTAAAAAAACATCCTAGGGTCATCATTGGTCAACAATGCTAGGATTGGTTCGACGCAGACCTCCACTCGATTCTTCTATCGGCCAACCTCATCATATTAGCGTATTTAACAATAAATATCTTCTTTATATATAAAAATTCAGCCTGCGAATGTTTGTGTTGGCAAAACTCGAGAAGTAGTCGGTCTTAAAATTTCGACAACACCTTACTTTCGAAAACGCGCGTTTTCATAGAAAAATATTTTTGGGAGCTCCGGGTGAAACTGGAAAAACGCAATTACCTTGATCCTGATTAGAATCCGTTCAAACACCCATATTGCGTTAGCTCTTTCTTATTAATAAATTGTTGCCACGATAATTGAAGGAAGGAGATCAGCGCATTCAGCTCTTCAACGGTCACATGATCTTTCCTCGGACTTGGACATAAGATCTTTCCTGGGGTAAAAATATACGCGAAATAATGGGTCAAGCTAATCGTAAACTGGGTTCCATCAAAAGAGTATTGGGTAAATGTGACGATCATGTACGAGAAATCAGCTACTTTTCCCTTGTTAGACCTCATTTGGAATATGCTGCCATTGTATGGGATCCCTACAAAATCGGTCTAAGTAATGAACTTGAACGTGTGCAGCGAAGATTCGTAAAGGGACGATATGATAATTATTTTAGCGTAACCAGTCTATTAAATGAATTGAAATGGGAATCATTGTCAGATCGCAGGTTGAAATTTAGACTTAATCTCTTAAACAAATTCCAAGGAAATATTTTCAGTGATGATGTTAAAAATATTTTACGAACCCCAACTTCCTATGGCAGACTGGACCGTAATCATAAAATTAGAGAAATTGATTGCCGAACTGACCGTTTCAAAATGTCCTTTTTCCCTCGTACAATTAGAGATACGAATAACGGTAAATATGTCCTATCGGAGAGTAGCAATGAATAGCATTGGTAGTGCATGTTGGTATGAGTACGTAAAGCTAACCCTACTAACAGAATGTTTTTGCATGTTTGCTTTGCAATTTCTATCTTTTTTAAATAGTGTAGTTCTGACTACTATATTAATACTATTCCTTTTTTATGCATGATATGTAGTGCATGTTTGGTGAGAAATCACCCCCTGCCACACACCCTTGTGGTGGCTTGCAGGGTATTATGTAGATGTAGATGTCACTGACCTTGCAACTCACAGAAAAACCAAAATGTAACATTTCAAAAACATTAGGAATGGGAAAGGGTCTTCAGGGGTGCAAAATCATTGTATGGGATGAGAGTAAGATGGCTCACAAGAAGTCATTAAAAGAATTACACCATACATTGAAATAATTACGAAATACAGTGGAACCACTCTATAACGAACCTCCCTATAACAAAATTTTACGAAAACTTCCCAGATATGAAGTCATAGCCCCGATCCCGGGACCTTCCCATACACAATGCACGCAGACATTACGAACATCCATACATACGAAACCTCCATAGAACGAAGTGCAATCCTAGGGCCAAACATAGCGGTGACCTCTATTTAATTTAATTTAATACCTAATTGTTTTGCACGAAAATCATTTTTTCATGCATTTATAGGTTATTACTATCGAAATAATTCAATCACAATATTACCATTATCGATTAAATTGTAACATTATCGAAATAATTTCAATGCAATAAAAGTTATTTTCTGATAAAAACATTGATCTTTTTCAATCTCTTTTCTTCCTTTCCTTTCATTCCACAGCATAGCCCCAGCATCGTAAGGCAGGGTATTGAATTTTTTGATGTGTTTTCTCGGTAAATTTATGCTCGCTAGAATACTATTATTTACTTTCCCATTAATTTCATATCAGACTGATCCACAGCAAAGCGTGGCCGTGTTTAGCTAGTTATTCCACGAAATGATTGTTGAATTCTGATTATCATGATAGAGACAGAAAAAACGTACCTACAGACATCAGCGAGTCAGTTTTTGATTTTGAGTAACTTTTCTATACTGTATTATGATGAATTTCAGATTTAAATTCATTTTACCTTAATTCCACCGTCCAATCGACCACATTTAGGTTTGAAATGAACGCTGACTCTTATCTACTTAATTTCGTGGTTCGACTTCAGACTGGTGGGCTTACGCTCATATGATTTCAATTTTCAGGTCACTTCCAACTCCACGAAGTTCCGTACGCCAATACTTTCCCACTCAACCCTGCTTACCAAGCATTTTATCTCCCACCTCGAATTTCATCATCCCATCACTCCTTATTGTTCCTTTCTCTCGCGTCTTTGGATTTCATCCAAAACTCTCTCTTGACTACCATCCATATTTCCCTTCCTCTCAAAGAAAGGAGCAAATTAACGTCAACAGCGCATATTTAATAGTGCTGACGGACACGGGCAAGACGCATGCCTTTTCATCGCCAGCGGAACGTATGACTTGGCAACGAAAACGATGCCAGAACGTCAAGTTGCATAATAATGCACTTGCAACTCATGCTAGGTATTCATAGCAGGAGGGGAGATCTCAAAATTTAAATTCAGATACAGACCGAGTGGAAAGAAAGCATTCATTGAGATTTAATAAAAGACAATTTTACCAAAAATATCTGAAAACCGAGGAGGCAATTATTTGTCATCGGGTATAATCTTGGGCCCGAAGGAATTTTGGTTGCAGGAGTTAAATGGTGATTTTAACAGCAATTTCCTAAATATCGTTAGGAATTAAGGAAAATGCAATTGACATCCATTGCTTAATACTTTTGTTTGATGAAGTACTTTTGATCGCTAAGTGAAACTGTTTTGTTTTCTCTTCTTCCATTGCAGTGGTTCGTGATGCTAAGAGTAATATCACTGAAAAATATAATTGAAAAATATCATTCATTTGAAACTAAGAAAACACTGGAGGATTATCTGCCGAATATAAATTGCAGTTTTTTTATTAAAAACTACGTCCTGGTCAATAATACCAATAAAGGCTCTCCGTTAAAGCTACTCGGTAATTTATAGAAAATACATAAGATATGCTTGGAAACACTCACACCACGACATTTCAATTTATAGCGACACCTGGCAATGAAAACCTGCCTGAAACACACATACTTTGAGAGCGATGGCTTAAAAATTCATATAAGCCACCGCGGAGGGCCTTGTTTCTCGCCTTTGGATGCAATGTTAACGCTTCGCGAAACACGCATCCGATCCAACGAGTCCGCTTGAAGATGAATTACTGCTCTTGGCTTGCAACAGTGTGAAGCACTGTCACGTATTTTTTTCTGACTGCGCCATTATTGGCGATCCCGATGACGGGGCCATATTTTGCACTTGTCAGATTGGACGGAGGCTCTGGTCGCCGATACAATGCTACGAATCGTGAAAGTGGCGTTCAAATACGTCGAAGGAAGAACAGGCGCGAACGGGAGCAACTGATGGGAATCCACAGACTGGAACCACAGCCAAGAGCTTGTATTCCATTGCAATGTGGGGGGCAGCATATTTATCCCAGGGAAATATTATGGGACAGTATATCCCTACTCCAGTCAAACTAAGTTTCACAGTTATATATTACATAATATCTCTACGTCTACGCCTACGTAATACCCTACGAGCCACCGTGAGGGTGTGTGGCAGGAGATGTATATCACCAAACATGCACTACCTAGATGTAAATATGTAATGCAGCGCTACTACTTCATGGACACATGTTAGATATTAGGATCAGTGCAACTAGTTGGTTAGTAACTACATATTAATGAACTCATTACTGGTTAGAAAAACATTTCCCTATATGTATACATCGGTATTTCAGTATCACGCATGTTATAGTAATGCTTAAGAATGTATCATATACTTCAGACTACTCTAACCATTTTTTACCTACTTGACTCTTTGCTACGCTGCCTTTTCTACTCTCTTACAGTATGCAGGAAAAATGACATTTTTAAGTCTATCGGTACCACAATCAATCTCTCTAATTTAGTTTATCTGACGAAACCTAGCATGACAGCAGTAATAATAGTGATACAAAAAATTGAATATACAGGTATATATTCCATTCCCTTCGTTTTTAAAAGCTTATAAGTAATTTACCTCCACTATGGGAAAACAATTCTCAGCACTCAAAACATACCGCGAAACATATTATAGCGAAATGCTAAGGATTTTATATTTAAGTTTTCAGAAGATAAAGAAATTACATGGTACACAAGGAATGAATTTACAACTCTACTTAAACCACATCAAATGTCTACATAAAAAGTGGAAATTATCGAGTCCTATCAAATTCGGTATGGCAGCGATTAACAGATATATAGGTAGTGTAGCAAACAGTAAATTAGGATTCGTAAAAAGGGTTCTAGGCAAATGCGATGAAAGAGTACGGGAGAGAAGCTACTTTACACTTGTTAGGCCTCATTTACAATACGCCGCGTGTACCTATATGAGATCCGTACAGGGAATGTATGATAAAAAAATTAGAGCGAGTGCAAAGGAGATCCGCTAGATTTGTGAAAGGCCGTTATGCTAATTGTATAAGTATTACGAGTTTAATAGAGGAACTAGGATGGGAATTACTATCGGAAAGCAGGTTATTATTTAGGTTAAACCTTTTCAGTAAATTCGAAACCGATTTCTTCGCTGATGACATTAGATATATATCAAGAACCCCTGCGTATTATGCTGGGTTTGATCAGATTAACAAGATTAGAGAGATAGATTGTCGTACCGATAATTGAAATGACATTTTTCCCGCGTACCATAAGAGAGAACAATAGGCAGCGTAGCAAAGGGATAGGTAGGTGAAATATAGTCAGAGTAGTCTGTAGTGCATGATGCATGCAATAGCAACCAATAATCCCTTTTTATTATATAGATACTAACCTTCTTGATCATATTATCTAGCATGTCTCCATTAAATATCAAAATTGCACGTTAATAGTGCATGTTTGGAGATCTTAACCCCCTGCCTCACACCCTCGTGGTGGCTCGCAGGGTATTACGTAGACGTAGACGATATATCTGTCGTGGAAAAATATTGGAATAATATTCTTAAAACTGTGTGCATTGTGAAGACGCTATAGAAAATTGATCCAGCGTATTCTCCAATTGCAGTCCTGTAGCTACCCAACTAACTTGAGCAAATGGTTTTTTACAGCCGGGTCTTAAAAGCAATACCATGAGATATTCTGCATCTTTTTCTACTCGGTAATATAGCAATT
Organism: Platycnemis pennipes; assembly: GCA_933228895.1. Classification (NCBI taxonomy): domain Eukaryota; kingdom Metazoa; phylum Arthropoda; class Insecta; order Odonata; family Platycnemididae; genus Platycnemis; species Platycnemis pennipes. The sequence continues at coordinate 29,818,260 of OW121855.1, forward strand.
AGGGCAGGTTGTACAATGGGTATCGGTAGGAAATACTCTTAATATGTTTTACTTTTTCCTACCCACTTCTTTTGAATTCTTCTTCTCTCTCTTTCCGCTACCATTCATCTTTAAAGATAAGCATGCTTCCTGAATATTTCCATCCCATTCATATTGCAAATTATTAAATCATTGGTGAGTAAATGCGATCACCAATTCATTTATCAATTATGATCAAAACTGTTCCAGTGGCCTAAGGACCACAAGGCTGAGGTTGCGACAAATCCAAATTTCAGCTTAAAGGCCTGTAACCGAGAATCAGTTCACCACGCAGGCACTTCATACACCAATTTAAACTTCGACGCGCTGAATTATAAACGACCCCGGGGTATGTATGCAGGCACGCCAAAGCAGGAAAGCAAACCCAAGTTTCGAGAAGTAAACAGGCAATTATGAGCGTACTGCCGACGAATCTACCGCCGATATATCTACATGTATGTACCTACAGAGTACCCTGCAAACCACCTCGAGGGCGTATGGCATGGTATGAGATGCACTTCTCTGGAGGTGGGAGAAATTTTTCCAGGATGGCTCCCTTCCCCGACACCTTTACAAACCCTTTATTCTAGTCTATTATTAGTCTATTAAATGAATTAAAATGGGAATCATTGTCAGATCGCAGATTGAAATTTAGACTTAATCTCTTAAATAAATTCCAAGACAATATTTTCAGAGATGACGTTAAAAATATATTGCGAACCCCAACTTACTATGGCAGACTGGACCACAATCATAAAATCAGAGAAATTGATTGCCGAACTGATAGATTCAAAATCTTCTTTTTCCCTCGTACAATTAGAGATACGAATAACGGTAAATATGTCCAATCGGAGAGTAGCAATGGAGAGCATTGGTAGCTTGATATGTAGCGCATGTTTGGTGAGAAATCACCCCCTGCCACACACCCTTGTGGTGGCTTGCAGGGTATTATGTAGATGTAGAAATCCTTCCGTTGCGAAACATCCTCCGACATGGCTCCATCTCGACCCCGGGAGAAGCCCTACGCGCCAACACGCATTGTCTGGCTTTGCTTCGCGCACGTCCGAGATTGCGTAAACGTATTAAGGAGAGGGACAAGGTCGTGGGCTTCGCCGGGAAGACCTGCAAACATTGGGTCGACTCATTACGCAAGGGCAACAGGGCCAGGCGGTGGCCATTGTATGGGCTCGCGCCAGGGTGGACTTTTGTCCAACCTCCTGTGCCCCCACTGGAAGACAACACGGGTTGATAGAGTCATCTACATACGCCTATGCCACGCTCGGTCAACCGCCACTGAACAGCTACAAGGGTTGCGAGGGCGCTAAATTAAATCTAATTAAACAAGAAGATAATTCGGATAGCGAATGAAGATGTTAGTCTTCTTTTCAAGTTCGAATGAACCTCTTAATATGCAATTCATTTATTTTTAGACATCTCCTTACGCGTGAAATTTGAAATTAAGTCTGCTCCACATAATAATGAAGTTATGTACGGTATATACTGCTGGTAGTGAGCCGAAGTAATCTCTAATTTTGTGACATAACTAGTAGTGTACGTGGCTTGGTGTAGTTTGATGATTATAAACCTCATCACCCATCCTCAATGAGTCTCGCAGGATGTTCAGTATATGTAGAGGAACTTGCGTTAATTTTCATTATATTGTTTTTCAACTGATAGTTTTTGTTGGGCCATTTCTACTCTGTATTAACACGCACGGACTATGCCCTCTTAACACCATTTTCCCGCTACACCGCATACTGGAGTAAGAATACCGACTTGTTGACCATAGTGTAGAGGATTATGAGTTTTTAACGGAAAACAGGGAAATCATGCCTTCACTAATATATTTCCCATGACTCCTTTTCTTCACTCATAGCTAACATCTCAACTGGATTTCAAATATTAGCCGCTTGATCTAACAGAGATAATAGATAGACAGAGATAAGGTGTGGTAACACCATATTCGGCATCTACATTGCATTCACGTCCCACACTTCTGAAAAAGCTAAGGATTGTGAAATAATTGATGTTGTGTAAAACAGTCCTAGAGCAGAGGAGTGAACTTTGGAGGGAAATGCCAAAAAATAAGTAACGGACAATTAAACCGGTAACGTCAGGGTGGCCCACTTCCGTCAGGGGTAGTCGTAGAGAGGAAGTGGTCATCACACGTTTAAGAATCGGGCATTTCGCCATGACTCACTCGTTCCTCTTCACAGAAGAGAAAATTCCTCCTCGATGTGAAGACGGTGACTGTCCTCTCAGTGTGCGACATATCCTGACGGAGTGTGACAATTACCGGGACACACGTAACAGGCTAGGCATTAGCGGCGACCTAGAATCTACTCACAATAATACAGTGTGCAAATACTAGAGAAATTGATTGCCGAACTGACAGATTCAAAATGTCCTTTTTTCCTCGTACAATTAGGGGTATGAATAACGGTAAATATATCCAGTAGATACGAGTGTAGCAATGGATAACATTGGTAGCTGCATGTTGGTATAAGGAATTGAAGCTAACGCAACTAACAGCTGGTTTTTTCATGTTTGCTTAGTTATTTTCATCTTTTTTCTAAATAGTGTAGTTTAGAACAGTATATAAATACCAATCCTTTTTTATGCATGATATGTAGTGCATTTTTGACGAGAATTCACCCCCTGCCACACACCTTTACCCTTTACCCTGCAAGCCACCAGCTTGGTGGCTTGCAGGGTTTTACGTAGATGTAGATGTAGAACAAGTTCTAGGCAACGATACTGATCGCCTAAGCCATGTCATTACTTTTTTAAAGGAAACTAACCTCATACGTAAAATCTAATAAATTTTCATATATTTGCACCTTTTATACTGCCATTGTTTTTTGCTCTATATTTATATTTCTGCATATTTATTGATATAAATTAAATTGTGCTTGGTGCAAAATGACTATATTTGTCGACGCACCCTATGAATCCAAATCTACCTATCTGCCTATGATTGCGATAAGACGCTTAGAAACTTGCTGTACTGACCTCGCCTAGCACCGAATGCTCCCTCATCTCGTGTCTCAAGGACCCAGCGGCAGCTTTAAAGGACTCGGATGCCATTGTTCCTTTCCCCAAACGAGTCGCACGACTACGCCATCGTTGCCAGGACGGCCGACGGGGTCGCTAATAGACAAGTGGTCATCGTCAACAGCCCGGAAATATAGCGTTGGGACAGCACTTTGAATGACGCGAGGAATTTGCGCGCGCCTTCCCGTCGGGGAAAATGAATTGCAACTTCTCTGATGCAATGGTGGCTTCGCTAATCTAATTATAAGGTCTTAAAACGTTCCCAGCATCCGCCACGCTCACTGGCAAGTTAGACACGACGTTCCCGTTCCCGTCAAAAACACACGCCCGCTTCATGCGTGCCAAATTAAACGTGCTATCAGTGGACTTTTCTTCTGATTTGCCTTTTCTCGATCAAGAACTAGACTAATTGTTGCTTATCCCCACTCTTCGTTTTGTAAATATGGCATTGGCAATGTATAGAAAATTTTAATAGTGTCAGTGGGTGAATAGATTATAATTTTTATCCTAGACATATCCTCAAGATTCGATGGTACGTGTAATTAAATTAATTAAATGTAATAATATTGAAAATGCCCAAATTACACCTGCGTTTGAAAGGATAAAAAGTAAAAAAAATGAATTTTTAGAAGATTGAACCGCTAAAAGTATTTCCCTCTTAAAATCAAATAGAATAGAAGGAGCTCAAGCGTTTAGAATAGAAGCTTAAGTTAGTACGTGTACTCTCTGATTGATAATGTAGGCCTGGTGATGGTTCACCCTCTGTCACACACCTTTGCTGTTACTTCATCTACATCTACTTACTACCCACTGAGCCACCGCGAGAGTGTGTGTCAAGGAGTGAAGATCACCAAACAATCACCACTGACAGCCAATTAAGAGCTACGATCCTACTACTACATGTTAGACAACTTGCAGGGTATTATGTAGATGTAGAAGAGCTTCACGAAATTTACACTTGGAACTTATTATAATAAAAAAAATTTAAAAATACAATTCGATTTTCACTATTCCTTTATTGCAGTGCTGCTGCACTGTTGTTAACATCAATGATGAACTGTAAGGAGACACTAAAAGGATATTACGGTATTGGCTTCCAAGAAATATTCGTATTGTAATGGCATCATTGTCAGATTGAATTTCAAGCTACTCTCAATAGTAGTGTACCAAGGGGGGATGGGGGGTGGGGAGGGGGCGCCAAAATTGAAAAACATCTTTTTTTAGTTTAAGAAAAAATAACTTTTTTTCTACCGGGGGCGGCCACCATCTAGTTAGCCCCGGGCGCCAAGTTACGCCAAGGTAGCCTTGGTACGCTACTGATTCTCAAACAAATCAAACAAATTAAAATTCAAACCTACAAAAATTGATGAATCATCCTTTGTAGATGGTGAATTAATTATTTCTATATGCATATGATATTCTCGTGATCAAAACAAAAACAGCTGTACTTAAAGACAAGACTTACTAAATACTTATTCCCGAGTCCCAGACGCTATAGAGGAGCAGATGAGTCTACTTAACAGGTATAGAAATATGCATACCTACTTGTTCTTTAATATTACAGATTTCCGAAACCCCAATATTCTGGGGGCGGGTAAAATAACTAGCGAACAATGCATACAGTCCCGAATTTCTTAATTCGGGACTGTAATAATCACTTATTACACAATGATTATGATTTAAAAAGATCCGATCACATAAAATCCCATCAATCGAACTCACTGGCATTATAATGAGCACACAGTCGTGATAGTTGGAGCTGGGGATGAATACTGAATATTTAAAAAGCAAATCGGCCGTTTTTCGAGTACGCTGAGGAAAACGATCAATTTTCGTTCATGAACGATGGTGAGAACCATCGTGGACTGAGATTGATCTTCATCGTGGCCTATGGGGAATCCAAAGGCATTAAGGGCAGAGGAAGTGAGGGAATATTGTGAGAATGGGGAACGGCGCGTAAATGCCACTTGACACGCCTGTCTACAGGTTTCTGGCCGGCGGAATAATTGCGATGAGAGGGAGAGAGAGAGAGAGAGAGAGTGAAAATGGCTCACAGTCCATCTCACGAATGCATTTATCTCGTGGAAAGCGAGCCGAGGTTGGGGCCTTACGTGGGAACACGAAATTCACGACCAACACGCAAATCAACAACGGTGTGCATTTCCGAAACCAGAACCGCGAATCCTCTTTTCTTTATACTCGGAATGATCACGGCCTTCTATGGAGGAAATCTCAAAAATAATGGGGTCGTTTACCATATTTTTTTATTGCCGAATCTGATAGAGTTTGTAAAATAAAAAGATCCGTATTTTTCAGTTTTCTGATCCGTCAATTATTTGTCGAGTTATAAGCGACGAAAAACTGATGTTTTTAACCCTTTCGGAAAAATGGGCGTGGTGCAACCTCTGACGCATAACGACTTTGTCCAATCACAACTGAGCCCGCGAAGCTACTTTGCCGTATCGCAATGGGGGGGGGGGGGGGGGGGGGACCACAGCTTACGCTGCCAATAGGAACAGTTGCGATAGCATCTGTGCGAGCAGACCTTCCGAGAACCCCCCTCCACTCCCTTCCCCCTCCCCTGAAAGCAGTCAGACGGGAGGAAAATGACGTCAATGTTATCACAGCAGCTTATTCGGTGGGCGTCACCTTTTGCTTATTTTAATTTTTGATTTATGAGTGAATGGTTGTGGTTAGAAGATAAATTTTTTCACTAACATTCTTTTTTTGTTTCCATCTAACGAATTCGTGTACAAAATTGCGATTTCGGTTCCGAGTAAACGCCCCCATTTGAAAAAAATCACTGATTCGGAAATCATAATGTACAATGATACGGGTCGTTCGCTCACTCCGTCCGTTAAGTTCATCATTAATTCATGTATGCCAGTCCAACTACAAAGTCAGGTGCATCTTCTGATAGTTTTACCTTCCGTAGGCCTTTACAATGAGCTTGTTATGGTAGCAGCATGGTCTGCTTCACCGTGATGACGGATTTTTTTGCGTTATGAAAGGGGAGGAATAATCACATGCAGCGGGAGAGTAGGAAGGAGATGGAGGAGGAGATACCAGAGGGTTTATGGGGACAATATTTCCATAATAAATAGCAGACGTGTGCCGCGTATGCAAAATTCCAAAGAGCTACGTGAATTCGCGAGGCGTCAGCCGCTAATTACGGCAGGGGTAATGACTACAAGACTCTCTTGACTAGAAAGAATATTTACCCTGGAGCGCATCTATGATTTTATTACTTTGTATCCCTGCTATATCTACTTCATCAAGATTTGCACGATTGGAGTAAGTTGGCGGCTTCTCATTCAATCGTCGTCTCGCTAATTCACTGGATTATCCACAAAAGATACGAAATTTTATTGAGACGCAATTACCACTCATTTATATGTTCCCACCTTTTTAGGACTCTTTAATTCATCAATCATAGGAGCAATCACTTAACAAAAACTCTTAAATTTCCCAATACTAATTATGTATTTCTGGAATTCCACTGATTGGTGTTATGATGACACGGTATTCCCACCTGAATCTACAAAAAAAGTTTAATCGGCAAACGCTCTACATTAATTCCTTCGATAAAGCCTATGCTCGAACTTCCCACTCTCGTCTAATGTTACTCCTCTAATACAGCGTGCCGTTTAATGACTTCAAACTCTCTAGTTATCTTTTAGCCGAACTCTCAATGCACCTCCTTTGGATTCCTCAAAATTTGACTTATTCTATTGCTATCTCTACCTTTTCTTCATCCATATTCTTTTATTCCAATTACACAAACGGCATCGACATTAATAAACCTATACTGTTAAGTTCTCAAAACTTCTCTCATTCTTTCACTTAAATTTCCGATTGCTTCACCACGCAGCGATGCGCTAAGATGAAAAATATTATTATTTCCTTTCGCTGACTTTTTTGACCGTGGTCTCGACTACGAGTAGTTTCCTATCAATAAATATAGGTTTCCTCAGCTGAAGCAATCTTTCTCAAAATACCCGAATCATGTCCCTAATTACCTTTAACCCTTTCCCAATGAGCACCACTATAACAAACACGACCTTTCAAGCAAATGAAGGGGACTCGTGATGCATAGCTTTGGCGGGAGAATAAAAGGAAATAAGGAAAGACATGAGATATGGGAGAAGCGCACGCATAATTCAGTCGTGAGTGTTACTTGGGGGGGCGCCGAAACATTATGACAAGCGAATGACGAATGGCGCAGCTGTAATCGGCTTGTCGTGGCTGGCACCCTCATAATATTGCTTTGACTCCAGAGTTGGATCCGTACGAAGGAGGAAAAGTGCCGTGAATAAAAATAAAAACGAAACGTTCAGGACGATTTCAATTTTCGCTTGTTCGGGGGAAAGACCCACGAATTATTCACGGAAAGAGTGTTCGAGCGAATAGTTTAAGGGCTGCCTGAGTGTCGGCACGTTCAAATGGTGACGCAAATGAATAATATCCTAATGGACGCGTTGATCATTAGCGATGTGGATTTGTCATGACCATTTCCTCATTACCTTTATATATTTTGGATTTTCGCTCGGTTATCATTTACGCGACTAAATCATTCAAACGACCATGGCATAAAATAAGATATCTCTACAAAGATGTCGTCACATTTCGCTGTAATGGGATCTCATTACGACCACGAGTCATTCACCGAATGAGTAAAAATTCCACTTGGCCAACCAAGACAGGTTGACTTCGAACATAACGGCATGTTATGACCACAGATTACTAATAATCTTAATTCCAAGATAATAATGGGCACTGAATGACATACATTTCTACAAATTTCGGATAGACTTTGATGGAATTTCCCTATTCTCCTAGGAATTTTATCCTTCAAACTTTTTTCCCCGACGGAATTTGCCTATTCAGACTAGTATATATCCTACCTCCCTTCAAACCATTCAAATTACCGTTTCCTTTCCTCCCTCTCCCACGCTTACTAATATTTTAACCTCATTAACGGCATTCAATACTGTCTCATTGCCTCTGCCTTTTGTGATAACACCTATTTCACTACGTCGTCCGTCGGATGGGACGTTAAAACGTGGACCCCTTAGCGCATTTCGTTTGGAGTAGCCTAATGCCGATGCCGGGTACATCTCCACCATTCCTCATTTCCCTGAATAATTAATACCAATTTTCATCTGCCCACCTATCCTTAAATCCTTAATGACCACAATTGTCGGTCTCCTTCCCCTATATCAACAACGGAAAGATGCATGTATGATCGGATACCAATATAAAAATGTTTACACCAAGTGATATAAGTTTCCAGTTCGTTAAAATGTTCGCGACAGTAGATAGGATGAAAACATAGACTTCATGACCCTTGATTGTTGAGGGCCTACTCACGGGAGTTGCTCGGATATCCTCGACCAGCTTGAAGTATTGCCACCAACTCGGATTCCCAGCTCTTTGCAGCCGAACAGGGTCGAAGCTCGCCGCTCCTCTTTTTTTTAAATCGTGAGAACACTTCGAGGAGAAGGAGAAGTGGACACACACCACAACCGAGCGCGACGATCGCAAGAATTTACAGCGGCAACTAAAGCCGGAGAGGACTCCAATCGATTCCTCAAGTGGTCACTCGCGTGCCAGTCGAAAATAAGAGCAGGACTCTACAGAAGTGTGGACAAAGATGGGAAAAGGCGTGTGGACAAAAGAGAAAAGGGATATTCGTCGATGTAGTCAGGGGACCTCTTCGCCAATTTCTCTTCTTCTGTCTCCGACGACCCAAACAAAGGCCTGAAGCTGGACGAATGGGCCGAAATAGTCCAAACAAATGCAGGTAGTCATCCCTCGAGCGCTCGCCTCGATAAGGTCGTTATTCCGCTTGCACGAGACGTGGGGAAATTATTTTGAGAATGGGGGCGTTTACTCGGAACCGAAATCGCTATTTTGAAAACAAAATGTTTAGATGGAAACAGAAAATGAATTTTGGTGAAAAAATTAATCTTATAACCAAAGCCATTCACCCATTAATCAAAAATTAAAATAAGCAAAAGGTGACGCCCACCGAAGGGTTTAAAACACCAGTTTTTCGTCGCTTATAACTCGAGAACTAATTGGGGTAAGCCTATTTAAGCTCTTCAAAACCGGATAAATACAGGATATGAATTAAAACAGAAAATAAATACGCAGGATAACCCAAGGAGTAGATTACCTAGTTGCAAAGAATCACCAAGAACGTTAGTAGGTACTGTCAACTTTACGAATAGGTACTTCCCAACTTACGTTTTCAAAAGTTAGCGACTAATGACATCTCATAGGATTTCCCGAAATATTTTCTAGCTAATTAAAAAGTATCCCTCTGGCCTCAAGCCAATAATGAACAAGAAAAATACTTATCAATACTGTTTTCATCAAGCCGAACCATTACGGGATCGGTGAGGAGTCTCTAAAACAGGATCACTTTCCCGACTTGAAACATGCAGGATTAAATTCGCGCAACGAGCTCATAAAACTAAAGAGTGATTAAGCGATTCGGCATGAATTTTCCAGGATGTTATTTTCACACGGGGGGCACAAAATATTTTTCCAGTGATTGGAGGCGTAGATTAGAGTGTAATATTCGTAATGTATATCAATAAATTACAAAATGCTCATATTTGTTCCAGAACGATTAAAACGCACGACGGGTGAAAGATAACATTTTTTACTCCAGGGCGATAAAAACATTACGACGGGTGAAAGGTAACATTTTTTCCCGACTCCGACAGAATAATTAACGAGGCCAAACATACATAACATAAAAACATCGTGCAATTATCAGACGCTGAGTTCTGCGAATAATGTGCGAGCTTTCGCGTATGCATGTACAACCTCGGATGAATTTTTTTCCCCCAGATTCCTCACTCTGCAGGGCTTTAATTGGCCAATTACACACAAACACTCGAGACTGCAATTATGGCGAATTTGCGGGAACGGAAAAAATTCGACCCTTCAGGGTGAAAGGATGAAAAAACACAAATTCCCCTCTAAAAGCAAAACATAAACAAAACAATAAAACTCTTCCGTGCTTCCCGGGGCCCATAAGAAAACATCAGGTCAATTAATGACACTCAGACGACCTCAATGAGCACACTCCACGACCAGAGCAACGCTTGTACCCAAAAGCGAACTTTTGTTACTTAGCGAACTTCGTACTTTACTTTTCTTAACAAGTTCTGAAAAAGAGGAAGCAAAGAAGGGAATGAATAGTTAGACAAGGAGAGCGATACGCAAAGGTGTCAGGTGATGACCAATCCAAGCGAAAAGCCTTAGAATGGCACTGAAATGAATTATAGCTCTGCGATGGGGAGAGACCAACTGACCACATTATATGCACACGAAATAAAATCCAAACCAGTGATATACTCTTGTATGTAGTTCACGCTCTGTAACTACCACCCGCTGATAAAGGGCGAATTCTAAATTCGATTGGTATTATGGCAATGTCTTCAAAAGTATCAGGACGCATATGATGAATGAATGAATCGCTTTATTGAGACGAAAGATAAAGTCTTGTTGGTTGAGAACAGTAGGTATGTATACCATAGTATCAGGCTCAACTTGGTGGAAGTTGAATTTCGTAAATGAAATATTAACTGTTTCCTTCCACAGAATTATTTCCTTGGTACGACATGTTTCGACACAACGGTGTCATCATCAGGTACAAAATTAAATACAGTTTCCTCGTGTATATATACCATGAATGGTAGTGGGTGTTCAGGAGGGGAAAAAACTGTTGTGGGGAGGTAAGGGGTGACGGAGTATGAGTCGATGGAAACCCGTGAGTGGGGGAGGAGGGCGGAGGGGGGCGGGGGGAGGGGGGGGGGGAAGTTGACTTGGCATGGGTCTCCTGTCTTCGGTTAGGGATTAAGGTGGTGGTGGGTTGTCAGCAGGTGGGGAGTGGGATGGGAGGGCCACGGGTGTCTGTTTCTCCGTAAGGGATAGAGAAACTAAATAAAATAAATCTGTGGAAGGAAACAAAGTTAATATTTCATTTACGAAAGTAGGTATGTAGTTTACCCACCGAAAGCATCCTCCGTCATTCTAACATTCTTTGGCTCTATCTCTTCTGTGTATTTTCCATCTTTTCCTAACTAATAGGTGCTTCAGACCGGGAATAGCTGGACAAGGAGGGATAACTGAGAGATTCCAGCGTCTGAATTAGCCTGCTCTTAACGAAAAGGCGCCAAGGGGACCACCGCTCAACGTCCCATTCGATGGACTGAGACTTAAATGCTCATGTTATCTACCTAAATGTTATCCACAAATAACTCAAGTAGGGGTCAGTTTATCAATGAAATATATCTTCCAATGCCGGGATTCGAACCCGAGTCCTCCCGGTAACCGCGGTACCAACCCGCCCCCCTCCTTTGGCTAACTCGCTTCTTCCCGTAAAGCAATCAGCCCTAGGCCAAAATCCAACGAAAGTTATTAAACTGCCCCGACTGCTATATGCCCGCCTTGAATTTCATCAGTGAATATATCACTTCACCCCAGCCACGTACCTATAGTTAACCGAACGGCGAATGAATGTAAAATCGCGTTCGGGTGGCCGGGAACGATTGCGCCGAGATTCAAAACACTCGGCCCGGTTCCCGGGGCGAAAAACGACCGGGACGCCATCGTCTGAGGATGCTCTGAAGCGCCGCGGTGGGTCGGGACTTTCACCTGGGCGGCAGAGGACAGGACTCGATGGGAGGGGTGAAGGGCAGGACTTGATTAATGGGTTAGGTCGCGCGACGGAATACGTGGGGAAGGGGGAGAGGAGGGGAAACGAAGATAGGGAGTGGAGGAGGGTGCTGGGAATGTGAAACACGAGACAGTTCCCGGGGAATAATCCGGGCTAATAATTCCATGTTTACTGAAGGTGGGCACCTACTACGGATTGATATGTTTCGTGGTTCGTATGTCAATATCCAGCCATATCCTCACACTTAACGAGAAACAAGGTTGCTCTTCCTCTGGCTGGTGTCCCACGGCGATTATGATGCTCGAGATTTTCAACTATTGCTTTTGTTGTACCATGAACTTTCTACCGTTTCGGGTAAGATTTCAATTCGTTAGGTACTAATTTTTCTGCACTCCTCAAGGATATTTTCTACCCTAAATTCATCAGTTACTCATTCTTTTTACCTACAAAAACGTACCATTAAATGGCCAAAGTATCAAATATTCGCCAGATTCGTTACTCCACACTAGGAAGCATGGGTGGAAATAATCAATAAATATGTTTAGGTGCTGTCGACGTTGCAATTACTAAGCATCTTGTATAAAATTTTGTTACGGAGCAAACACCAATAATGACCACCTTTAATCTAAAACTAGGTGCATCATTCATCTCCTTAATTTTATTATCACTAGCGTGTAATTCAGGTATTAATTTTGCCGGAATTACGTGAAATAATTACGTGCCGGAATAAAATTCCACTTTATATCCTTAATACAGGCTGACTATAGCTTAGACTTCCGCCCATTAATAAACATGAACACCACTTGAGCTTCCTCTAAAAGCAATAACTGCATACAAACCCTTCATATTGTTTAAAAAATATTTCTTCGCTCTCGTAATAGTATGCGGCAAAGAATTGATACTTTCACTGGAAATACAGTCTCAGGTGTGCCGGGAAGGTTAAGCTAACAAATTTGGCCTCATGAAATGCAGCGAATTCATACCGGGGGAGAAAAAATAACATCTCCAGAACGCATTTCGCTTACATAAGGGCAAAATAATAATGCATAAACGCTGCGAGCAACACCCCTGATACGCTCAGCGAACGCAATAATACGAATACATTAGTTCGTGGTGGTATAATTTACCAAGGAAGACCAAAACCTGAAATGGATAAAACCAACAAAATCCGAGAGAGAAGAAGACAATCAAAATTCAGACCTATTGCCGAATAAAACTATCCGCGTAAGAACGCTTTTCATGCAAACCTACGAGTGCACATGAGGCAATTGAAAAATGACTAAGCGATGAACCTAAGCAAGCAAGCAATTCAGAGTGATAAGGAGATTTCTCTTTAGTATAACCATTCTTAACTCTTAGCACAATTCGAAGTGAAGGAGCGAAGTACGTTTACTAGCTGGGCGGTCTAAAATCCGAAAGTTTTGAGTCTGTGGACGGGCAAGCAACTGATCCCTCAGAATCGCGGCCTTCGAGAAGCGGCTTTGAATACTTCAAAGGAGCCGATGGACAGATTAGTCCATCGCCCCAATTGATTCATCAATTAATTATAAATTCCGAGCCGTAATTACAGGTTGGCGGACTAATTTAGACGCCGAGAGAGCCAGATGTTTACGCCCAAAGCGGTGGGCTGACTACTCTAACGGCAAGGTGAGCTTCAAGGGATGCAAGAGGAAGAAGGAAGGCACATCGTGCGGGTCATCGACGTGGACCGAATGCCGAAAACTTGGCAATGCATCGACTTCAGGGCGGAAATCGGCAGCATCGAATTTGTATACGCATTACGATCAAGATTCGGCACGCCACGGCGTTTCCATGTCTAAGGCCGGGATTACGATGAACGTTTTCTGACGTGAGGGAAATGGACGATGGCATTGTTGAAGTTAGGAGAATGGGAACGCAATGAAGCTAATCGCGACGGACGGACGTTGACGTGCCGCCAACGTACGTTGTGGAACTCTTGTCAAGGTCTAGCTTTGCCGTCGCGTCGGTTTCCGTCAGCCAATCACGAGTGACTTGAAAATCAAGTGAGGGTAAATGTTCGGATGAGGGTGACACTTTTCAAAAATTTTTTTCTAACACTGAAAATCGTCCTTTTTCGATGAAATTTTCACAATATATACTTGCTATGTTCACACTTCACTCTACGCTAGAAAAGTTTTGGAAAAAGGTAAAAACTTAGGGTGTTACAACAACTGGAACCCAAGAGGTGACTGCCGTTTTCCAATATGGCGGCGCGGCGAACAGTGTTTCCAATATGCCGTCTAACGTGATATGCCACCAATAATTGAGCCGCTACGCTGGCGTTCAACGCCACCGTCCGTTTCCGTCGCGTCAGAAAAGGCTCATCGTAATCCCCGCCTTAATGATTTCCTTACTGGCGTACGAGAAAAACGAAAGTAATAATGTCGACCTTAATCGATATCCCCGCAACACAACTTCCATTATCATGCAATGTAATTCGGTACACACTGAATTGCAAACGGAACAATCGCTATTAGGAAAAGCCACCTAGATAACTTGCGACAGAGAAAGGAATTTTTCGGAAAACGGATGAAGGCAGGGAAGAAACTCATAATTTACTACTCAGGCTTTCCAGAATAAATTTCATCTCGTATTAGTTATCGTATTGACTCTTCTCAGTGACATATTTCGAAGGAACGATAACGTGTGATATTGTAATTCACACTTCGTCTCGTTGCACATGCACATGCTGCTTAGTAACTGAAATTACCTCTCATCGATAATTCGCCAAATTAGGAGTACCATACCATACTCAGCTGCTCCGGCTCGGTAATCATCACATCTACGATCCATTTCATTCTGGTATTATCTATCAGCAGCCTTCATTCTCACATCTTCATTGCAAGATTTATTTTCTAATTTAAAGGCATAAAGCTTTGTCGCCGCAGCCACGACCTCCAAACATCGCTGTATTCAGCCATTCTCTTCAGTTCATCATACGAGCTGCATCCCATTTCCATCACAATAACATTTAAATAGGAAGTTTTTGGTCACCCTCTCATCTTGTTTCCAAGAATTTTGCCTTCAAAAATATTTTGTATGAAGGTGTCATGCCGTGGTAGGTGTCCTACGAGCTTGACTTCCCTTGCCTTATTATTTTTCAACAGTTCTGTTTCTGTATGAACTTGATTTAACACTTGCGTACTTTTCTTTCTATCGGTCTATTTAGTTCATGATACTCTCCTCCAAAACCACATTTCAGCAGCTTCAAGTTTGGTGGTTTCAATATTTCCTGGTGTCCATGTCTCACATCCAAATGTTATCCCTACAATACTTTTCAAAAATTTCTTCTCAGTCCCAATATTAATACTGCTATTTACCAAGAGACCTTTCTTTGTTTGGAAGGCTTTCTTTGCTTACGTTATTATTCTCTTGACCTCTGAGGAGCCGCTGTTATCTTTTAGTAATATACTACCTAAGTAGCAGAACTCCTTAACTTACTCTATCTTCACTCCCCTTATGCATATGTTTGTAATTTTTCAACTTTCCTTCTTTTTTTTACCCCATGATTTTAGTTTTCTTAATGTATATTTCAACCTTAAGCTTTTAGAAACTGTTTTTCAGGATATGAAGCAGAAAATTACGTATCAAAATTAATTTCCGTGCAATAATACTGGGTTTTAGAATTAAAAAATCATACTTTTTAATGCTTTCATTTTTGTGATATTGAAGATGGAGCATGAAATTGATACCATCAAACAGAATATTGTAATTACAAATACTGCAGCGCTATGAGGGAAATGATCTCCATCTCAACTCCTAAGGGGAGATTGTCCTTCAAAACCTACCGAAACTGACAGAACACAGTTATAACAAACTATGTATTTGGTGATCGGGTTGCAAGGATAAATACATATCATTATCATTTCGTCTATAACACACATATCTATCACACATTGAGAATTAAACATATCTATCTATAGTCTATATCACACATTGAAAATTAAAGTACAAATGTACTTACGTAAGTTATTTTATCATAAGCGCGAGGCAGTTCTTGAATTCTATCGTGTTTCATTACCAACTGAGGTGTGGGTTGCAATTACAATTAATAACATATACTCATGATAATCTCCTTCAGCCAGCAATCCTGAGATTGGATTGACGAAGCTCTCAATTCTCCTACCAGCTAATCTCTTCGTATTTACGGATTTCTTCCCTCACGCTTCATATAAAATGAATATCGTACATAAAAGTCGATAGATAGCATTCTTCGACGCCCCTCATATCGAATTTCAATAAAACATATCGCAGTAAATACTCTGAATCGACGCACAGCCGCACGGATGGCTGATATTCCACATGTAAAACAGGAAAAAAAGCAAAGTTGACATCGCTATGGATGGAGCATTTCTAGAGAGCCTGACACCGCGACGACGCGGCTATGGGAAAACGTTCGACGCTCAAGTCAACAGTCGGTGACACCTTACGGATTATGGTGGCGGACGAGATGACGGACGTTCGAAAGTCCGTCATTTGTTTCCGACATTCCGGAGCGTGCCGAGGAAGGGCCGAGGGATCGCGAGCTCGGTCCGATTTATTGTCATGTGGAGGCGACTCCTGGTATACCGGACATCAGGCGGAGAGTCGAACGAAGGTATGGCGAGAGGAGAATATAGTACTTCCTCCCAACTTTGAGGAGAGGGATGTTCAACCTCCCTGGGGGTGAAGACTTACTCCCGAGCGTACCTCATTGGCTCCTCGATCGCGCTCGGAGTTGGGGACGGGCTGTGGAGGTGGAATCCAGATGAAAAATGGCACGCCGATATGTCGATATGTCACTTCCAACGTAGCGCTTGTTTCCGAAGCAATTCTGGTGACGCTGCAATCCGAGTCGACGATTATCGATGCATCGAAAATCGATCAACGACCGCCATTTTCGCTCGGTGGATCTACTGTGGGGGAATCAATCACTCGCCACAAAGGGGAGTCTCCATTTAAAACTTCCAACATGGGGCAGGTACCACCCTTTTCACTAACACAACTGGCTGAGCATAAGAAATAGCCCATTGCGGCATGAATTATGGAAAGCAATGAAAACAGTGAAGGAGCATCACGTGCAATTGACCTGCCATAAATAAATTTAATCGTTTGCCTACAATTTCTATTTCTCAAAAATGTACGCAATCCCTACTTAAACTGGCACGGCAAAATGCTGAAATGAATATTTAATTCCCCATTTATATGCTACAGTGATTAAATGTCACAATTAGCAATGTTTTTCTCAAAAAGACATGAAATAAGAGATTACAACACAAGGCTCATGTATAATGAATATTAAATAGCTTTTATCTCAACGGTCCACGCTATAGGTACACACGTCGAAAAAAAACTTTTACATCATGTACCAATGTATAAATACACACGTAAAATATTTAATGCTTCCCTGACTTGAATACACATTGTTAAGTGCAACTACCATATAAAATCAATTACCAAACTTGGCTTCCGCTCCGCAGGAAGATGCAGTAGGTACACACTGGTGAATTAATAAAATTCTATAAAAATATCATAAATACGACTGCCAGCGAGAATAAAGTAACTTTACCAAAATTATTTTCTTCAGTGCTCCAACGATTAGCGGCAATTGATACGGAATAATTGCTAATGTTTTTAAGCAACTGTATGCCTCTTTCACGTGATTCTCTTCTTTATCTCTCCATACTTATGACCTCACATTATAGCATAGTGTAGTATAGCCGGTTATAATCATCTTATCCCCTCCTTCCCTCTGATAAGAAAATATCTTTGACCCCTATTTCGATAGTCTATTCAGTGAATTAAATTGAGAATCATTATCAGATCGCAGGTTGAAATTTAGACAATCTCTTGAACAAATTCCAAGAATATATTTTCAGTGATGATGTTAAAAATATTTTGCGAACCCCAACTGACTAAGGTATACTGGACCATAATCACCAAATTAGAGAAATTGACTGCCGAACTGTCAGATTCAAAATGTCCTTTTTTCCTCGTACAATTAGAGATATGAATAGCAGTAAATTTATCCAATACGAGTGTATCAATGGATAGCATAGGTAGTTACATGTTGGTATAAGGACTAGAAGATAACCCAACTAACCGCATGTTTTTAAATGCTTGCTTTGCTATTTTTATCTTTTTTTAAATTAAAGATTAGACAATTTATTATTACTAATCCTTTTTCATGCATGATGCGTAGTGCATGCTTGGTGAGAATTCACCCCCTGCCACACACCTTAATGGTGGGTTGCAGGGTATTATGCAGATGTAGATGAAAGCTTTTATTCCTTCGACTATCTCAGCTCCAATACCCACTTCACCCCTGCC
Organism: Platycnemis pennipes; assembly: GCA_933228895.1. Taxonomy (NCBI): domain Eukaryota; kingdom Metazoa; phylum Arthropoda; class Insecta; order Odonata; family Platycnemididae; genus Platycnemis; species Platycnemis pennipes. The sequence goes on from OW121855.1 coordinate 29,836,357, forward strand.
AAACTTCTTTTACTGCAATCAGCTCTAGCTTATGTCTTCATACTGAACAAAGACAAACTTCGATGAAGTAACGCATAAGGAAAGATCAATGACTAACTGAACAAACACGCTTGCCAATTCCATACGCTAGGTATATAAGTTCTCTTTAGTAAGTTAACGTTTTATTTTTTGTACCGGGAACTATAATTTAAATTTTAATTGCCTTAATTTAATTAATTTAAATATTAAACTTTAATTAATTTAAAAGTTACTTAGCCGCAAGAGAAACGCGTTAAATGGTCGAAGTCATCGTTGCCGCGTTTTGCGAATGAAGAATGACCAAAGAAAATTTCCGAGTGTGTGCAACATTCTCTTATGATTCTTATGTACTACATCCATGGCATGCGCGTTTCTTGAGAATGAATACGAGCCTTTTTAAGAGGTTGGAGAGGCTCCTAATAAGTGAGGTTAAAAGAGAAAAGAAAATGGCACCCCGCGTTAAAGGATATATGACAGGAAAATACTCGAGCGAGCCATAGGGCGAACTCACAACAAATTGGCAATACAGCGCGGTGAATAATAGAAGTGAGGACGCACGACCTTTGACCCAAATGAATTGCCTTTTGTCATTTCGTGAGAAAAATAACACCCGGGCAGAAAGGACTGTTGACAAAATATCCTCGGAATGAGCTGGCTTTGAAAGTGTGGTCTCTAAGACGTCTTGGGACTATAGTCAGGGGTGAGGGGTTAAACCCCATGAGGGTGCCGAGTTAAATCCTCTGGGGAGCCGTCACATCATTCCCCCAGGGTTTCTCGATTGGAGGGAGCCACGACTCTAGGGATGCTGGGAAAGAGGAGGGGGGGAGGCATAAGTCTCCGGGAGGCGAAGGGGATGGATGGAGGCAAATTGGGGCGGATATATCGTGAGGGGGCGGGAGTAGCCCCGAAGGTGGTGGGGGGGTAGGAATATCGCAATACATCAAAGTGGCAAGGGGTTGAGCTGGGGGAAGTGGTTGAAGGGCTACAGCGGGTTCCTGCGGGGAGGGAAGCGTAATGTGTTAGGGGGAGGTTCGTGGGGGCCCTGCCTCCTCGACAGAGGGAACTGCTGCCAAAACTCTCCTCGGGAGAGGGTGGGAACGCTCACAAAATCCGAGGAGTCGGTTTGCGGGCGGAGGAGACCCAATCCTCAGAAATCCACCACGTCTCCAGGACCCATGGGAGCAAACATATCAATCCTGGACAGAGATCTCTGGCGAGCAGCACTCGAGATGGCGTGCGACGCCGCCGTTCTGGACCGAAGTCCCGATAACTGCGAAGGGACGAAGTTTGATCTTTGGCGGCGTGGGACCTCAATTTGTTTCATCTACTTCCCTCCCAGAAGTCGTGCGATCGACTCAGATCTTCCTGCATCTTAAATATTTAGCCAAGAAAGAGTAATGAGAGAAGAATAACAAGGTGATTCGATAAACACCGCGGACTAGCTACAACAAAGTTTTCGAGCGTCGTAAAGTTGACAATAGTACCCACACTCGGTGCTATTTTAAGCATACCTTGAAACGTGGTGGTCAAATAAAAATAGTCGTCGTGGGTGGGATACATGAACGAGAAGAATGGCAGAGGAAGTCTTGCTTTCAATACATGGATCAAATTTTGGAGGACATAAAAATGGGTTTCAAAGACATAAATACGAAGTGGTCAGCTAATATGAGAACCAAGCAGACATCGATGATGGACAATTTATAAATAAATCTCGCAAGAAAAATAATCTTTGAGCCACCTAATGCTAGCAATCTCCATTTCGTGCGCATATAAATGTATTATGAGAAAACTGAGACGCAATTACACCAAATAAAGGCAGAAAATTAGATTTATTTCTCATTTTTACACACTAAAATTACACACCACCCTCAGTAAAGAATGATTTAGACGTGAAAAATCACGAGATCGAAAAACACCGCAGATCATTAAAACCACCGAGAATCAAACGGGGATTCAGACACCCAAGACTTCAGAATCCCAAGGGGATTCATGAGAGAGAGAGAGAGAAACAGATAGTGAAGCAGAAAAGCTACAACGCTTCCCGGAATCACTCGCAGCGTGTATCTCAGCCTCCCGGTGAGAATCAAGCATTGTGAGGACTCACAGGAGTTTCCAGAAGACCTTCTTGTGATGGATCCCAGATTTCGGGCGTTCATTTCGCCCGGTTGACTCCGATGGAGTGGTTCCCCCGCAGCGGAGGATAATGGCAATTCGACAGGGAAACCAGCCGTCTTCAAGAGATTGAATGGGGGGAGGCATTTGCGTCCCAAGCTTGGTGGAATGAGAGGCAGATTTAACAGGGCGAAGTCATTTTCCCGCGACCATCCAGAAGATGAAATCTTGTGTAGGCTATCTTCCGTGGCAACGGATCGTAATGGTTCGTATATTGAAAATATTACCAAAGAGCCAGATGCTTAGAGTACATTGAGAAACAACAACACTGATAGGCCAAAACACAAGCAAAGCATTTTCCAGTAAAAATATTGGGATGACTTTTTCAGAACTTATTTCCTTACACCCTATTCATTGCAGCAAGTTTATTACTAATCGACTTGATCATCTAAATACGTAATCTCCAATTAACAATTACTTTTAAAAACTCGATGTAACCATGCATTCTTTTTAATTCATAATTTCTTCACCAAAATATGACAATATGGAGATTTCATCCTTCATATTGTCATAAAAACAAGAAGTTAAGTTTCTGTCATACATTGCAATTAGTTATCTACCAGTAAAGATAGGTGAGGGTGGACATAAAATTCATATCATGGCCTTATCTTTTGCTCAATTGCCTTCTTTGTATGTACCATAAGCAATACTTATGTGATGCAGTCACTCTTTCATCAGAGTTTATTAAAAACATTCACTCATTTTTTAACAAAAAGTAGCGCTTACTCCCAAATGAAACAACGTTGATAGTTATTTTGGACGCAAAACTATAAATAAAGGCATGAATTAATTTTCTTCTTCTCATCTCTTGTCGCATACTTACGAAAAGAAAGGACAAAAAAACCTTCAAACGCACCGAGGTGTAATGACGAGAACAAAAGCATCAAGTCAATAAAAATATGGGTTATCGTCAATTTAGAAACATCAAATAACAACGACGTAGGAGATATACATAATATGCAATTAGAGTACTTAAGTTGGCGGGTGATCTAAATAGCTAAAAATAGCTGTAGATTTACCCAAAATCTGTACAAATATCTTTCACACAACGACATACTTTAGAAATTTCAACATGCGACCTGGAAAAAAAATGGCCTTCCGAAGAGGACTTCGTAATTCATGAAGAGTAGAGCGTCTGACGGGAAGAAAAAGACGCCCACGAGTCAAGACCACTCGAGTTGCTAATGGCCGAAAACAGAGTTGCCAACTCCGAAGAGTGAAAACCCCGAGGGAAAAAAGAACTCCCCTCCCGGCGAAATCATCAATCAAATTAGTTCGGAGTGGCGACGCGAGATGCCGGGCGCGGAGGAGGGAAAATCGGCAAGTGGGAGGTGGAAGGGTGTCCCGGATTGAAAAGAAGGATCGATCTATTGAACCGCGGGATCGACACCAACGATTCGAGATTGGCAGCGTGAAAGAAGCTGAGAGAGAGAGAGGAAGAAGGAGTGACGGGGTGTGTTTTATTTCTCCGCTGGAGAAGACACAGGGACGAGCTCATTTCCCAGATTAGGGGAGTGAGGAGGAGTCTGTCAGAATGGAGTCTAGAGTCCATCAAAAGCCCGAAGACGTTGTCTCGTACGAGGGATCGCTCTTTTCTCCCCGCGGAGCGTGCGTTACATTTATATCCACTACACGGACCTTTCTTTCCTCCGTTCGGAGACGTTCCCATTCCTCAAAAGGGAAGGATTATCCCTTCGGAGGAGCCGTGAAATATCCGAAACACGATTGAGCACATGCTGTCGGGACGGTTCGACGGGCATCAATAACGCGAATAAATCCGGTTATGCGAAATCTGAGCTCATTTTTTCCCTCTCCCTGATTCCGCCGGGCTGCAAGTGTGTTCCTCCCATTTTTCCTCCGTCTCCTTGTAGGAGGCACTGAAATTATGGGCAAGGAGCCATTTGATTTACGGGACGAAGGGGATAGAAAACGGATGCCCATTTACTACGTCACATTGTGGGCTAAGTTACGTCGATTAAAAAACTGACAGGCATCGTCAAATCCCCGGGAACGTAATAACCTGATTTCTTCTGAATCGCCAAACTTGGGAGTGATTATACGTAAACCCTTGACGTGATAGAAAAATCCACCTGCGCTTCTTAGTAATGACTTCATTGCTACTTAGAAAGGAACACGAAGGCTCGAGCATAAAAAAAATAATCAAAGCTCGCTATGATATGCCCTGCGGCATTTATGGCGGATTAGAAAGTGCTGAAATAGTGTACAATACCTCTAAGTTCGTTTCGCAAGCTAAATGATGATGAACATCATTATTATCATATAATTTTCATAATACAAATCAAATTTCTACCGACAATTCCATTGCTCAATTATATCAATTCTTTCTCATTTCCAATTTCAATAACATCATTCTCATTTCTAAATATTCAATCGATCCCACTTAAAAGTGACAAATATTCATATACGTTTACACTTTTATGAAAACTATAAGCATATTGTAATGGGCTGTTTCCCCCACCCGGATACAAAGGGGGACCGACGTGACATATAAATCAATGCGTTTCGGCGGCGTACGCCTACTCCGTAATTGTAGGGATCCCGAGCCGTCGAGGATTATTATCATGCAGTGGACAAAACAATGAATTTGGGGTCTCTGGGAGAAAACCACAGGTAAGACGAACCACACTCTCTGACATCTAAGAAACAAGGATTTAATGCACTTAAACAATCTTTGTTTGAATGCTACAAAACACGAGAATATTGCGACTGATGACATCAACTCCCTCCAAAGCACAGGAAATAAGCATTAAATTCAAATACACTAATGGTAGGCGAGTCTCAATGAAATAGATGACATTAAGGCACATTTATGACATGGATGGGGGTGAAACCAATCCGAGTTGAAACTAATCGTAAGTTAAAAAGAATTACAATTTTTAAATTAGGCTCCCGAGTCGAATTGACTGACCGCGAAGCGAATATTAACAAAGAGCATTTGATATCAGTCCAGCGGCGTCGGAAGTGGAGGGCAAGGGGGGCATTCGCCCCCCCCCCCCCAGAATTTGCCCCGGGCCCTTGAGAAATGAGTCTTAAATAAAAATTAAATTTCACTTGTATCCAGCTTGCCTATTCCCTTCTGACGCATATTCTACCACCTTCATATGCACTTTTAGTGGAATTCTAGTCTCTCCCCCTCCTATCCGCAAAAATATGCGGTCCCTTTTCATAGGAGCCGGGCCCTTTTCTTGAGAGCCGGGCCCTTTTCTTGAGAGCCGGGCCCTTTTCAAGGTTAGCCCCTCCCAGCGAAAAAAGTTCCAACACCCCTGTATCAGTCACATGGTTGAGATGCAATAGGGACCCGAGTCCCACTAATACAATTAATTATTATAAGATAAGATAGGATTGCAATGATCAGCGTTTTCTCAAAAGAGTCCCACAACGCTCAGTATTTCACAATTGTCTCGATGATTGCACAACAAAGTGGCGAACAAGGGAGAATGGGCGAAGGAGGGATGGCAGCGGCTTACGCGACGGACGGTGAAGGCTGGTGATCTAAGATGAGTTAGAGGCTGATGATAATTGCACTCGTACCGCAGGGCAGCATGTGGGAGAACGGCCCTGGCCCGTGGATCCCTCGCACGGCGCAGACAGAACTCGGCGTTCCCGGCGTCTCCGAAGGTGATTGGTTGATTTCACAGAGCACAAGCACGTTACGTCGCGAAGCATTGCCTTCCACTCCCGCGAGCAACTTGCATTGCCTTCCGCTAATGCCCAGAGCAAAACAAAAAATCAGCCCCCATCTGCATTGGAAGAGGGTTTTTATACCCGACTCTCGCACGGGCGTGTGGGTAACATTCTTCACGACGCAAATGGTGAGAGGGGACGAAAAAAAGGTGGCCACCGCCATTCATTCACGGGTACACAACACCACTTTGCCGCATTTAAATTTCACACACACACACACACATATCATTTCGTACAACACGCTCACTATCTCCTCGCAACCTTGCGAGGCGCCCTTCACAGAGCGGGAGGGGGGGGGAGAGTAGGAAAACATCTAATCGAGACGGAAAACGGCTCGTATCCATTACAATATGAATGTAAATTATTGTAAAAACGCTTTAAAATTTTGAGCAAAAACCATAAAGTCGAGCGCCGGCCTCTCAAACATGGAGTTTGTTTATTTTTTTCGATAAAATAGTCAGGAAATAATGCAATGAGTTCTATATAATTCTCTACCATGGATACAGAAGCAAAGGAGAAATATTTTTTTGGAATATTCGATGGCCAACCGCCAACTTCTGGTGAACTATCGCGTCCATGAATTTGAACTGCAAAAGAATGGAACTTCAATGAACTCGGAAAATGAGCAACTTACTCCATGAAAGGGTTAATTACGACCAGGGGGGGGGGGGTGTGCTTGAATCGCTTGGGATTGATTCCGGTACGTAACTAAGGGCTCACTCGTATGTTTTTATATTGTGCTCGGGATTATTCCGTATCGGAATCAATCTCGAACGATTCAAGCACACCCCCCCTAGTTTCGCTTTTTATAGCATCTTCAGGTAAAAATATCAGTATGCAAAAGCTTATACAGGTATAGGGAGGCGGGAAGTAGGGGGTGGTAAGACAGGGTGACGGATGAAGGGGAAGGGGAAAAGGTGAGAAGAATGGACAGCCATCAGTGCCTGAGGATTTTTAAAATAGCAGTGAGGGAGTCGGAGATGGGGAAAGAATTAGGTACACATACAGGAGATTTTTTTCATGTGCACTTCTGTTCCGTTTCCACTCCATTATGCCTGAAATCTCATATTTTGTATGAATGGAACTGATTCAAGAAGATGTCAAGAAATGACAAAGACGTTGGCCCTTCGAAATAGTCACAATAACGCGAGCTCTGGGTTAAGTCAGGGATCATACCTCGTACGTCACAACATTACATTGCAACCGCCATGTATTGTATTTACAATCAAGACTCCTTCCGACATCTACATTTGCGTGAGGCCAAAGTTAACCAGCGAAACGATTAAATATCATATCAAAGCCGTTATATTCGTCCAATGATTATTTTCTCTCTTGGTATCCACGTGTTAACGGGTGAGCGAGTAGGTAAATAACGGGAAGGAATTAACATGCACTTATTTACATAAGCACGCCGGAGCATGGCGACGAGGGGATGAAAGCAAAACACAAGAGGAGCTGGGAAACGCAAACTCTCATGCACACGTATAGGAGCCGAGACGGGAGAGATGAAGATTGATGAAGGTCTTTAGCGCTCACACAACACACGAACACGATCTCAGAACTCGCGACGTTGAAGTCCGCGCCGAACTAGTTCCCCGCTCCACCGCACCCTTCCGGCCGCTACGCTAGGCGCTCGTCTTTTGTCTCTCGCCCTGCCCCGAGTGTGGGGGTGGAAAGTGGGGGCGACGGCCGGGGAAGGGGTAAAGCGGGGCGGAGACAATGAGAAGTGACAATAATTTGCGCGTGGGTGGGAAGAAGAGGGTGTGCGGCCCTTAAACAAGCACAGTTTTCATGAAGACCGGATCCCTTGCCAAGTTGAGCCGTCTTCCCATCAAATGGGGTCATGCAAACGTCCCTCCACCTAAAATAGCAACTCCGCCCTTCTGGACCAAGGGTGGGGTCGGAGCGACTCAGTTCAACTCCAGAGGAGTCCATTCGGAACTGTCGAGTTGACAATAGAAAACCCGATTAGGCCTAGATAAATAGTTTCAGTAATTTTTCAAATGAGCCGCGATAGAGTAACTTGATCGGATCACGAAACATCTGTCGGATCGTAGAATGAGTTATTTATTAAATGTCGCAGGTTCCTGATGGTTCCGAACACATGCAGCCCCCGGAAAAAGCAGAAAGATGCATAATTTCAAATATGGGGACTAAATGAAATGAAAAAAATAATTATCCCGGCAAGGATTGGACTCCAAATCAGAAAGTAGCTACTCCATGTGGGAAAAGAAGCACAAGAAACCACAGTGGAGTCAAATAGGAACAGAACAACTGATTCATTACTAACTTTTGTTAAATAGTATTTATTATATCGGTTTCAAAGTTTCTCATCAATAATAACAAAATATTATTATTATTCTGCTAGTTAAGTTTTACATGGATGTAATACACGTCCCAAGCAGGTAATAATTTTACGCGATGTGCAAGTACGCATATATATTTTATCAGTCCAAATGACGTATTACTCCGTGCTCATTACCCGCGAATCACGGAATTTAACCTCTTGCAAACGGACTGCATGTACTCACTCCACAACTGACACAGGCCATTCACGGGCGTAAAAAGAATTCCTACTTTAAAAAAAAAGCATTGAACTAGAGCGAACTAAGACGAAATAAAACAAAATTTTTTGGGACAGTAAAAGAACTAAACATTATTATCATAACCCTCACCTATATTTCATCCGATTCGTAAACGCAGCTGCGATTTCCCAAGGTCGGTGTATGCATGAAAAAACCACCAAAAATGAGGGGGAAATAAGGCCTATAATCAATACAATTGCGTTTTATGGAGCAGCAGATAAACTCCATTTCTAGTCATGTCATTCGGCAAAAGTATTTCATCGGAAAGCACCTCTACACCTATCCCGCAACGCTGAAAGAACCTAGTGCGAAGAAATCACATTACCAACAGTCCATTTTAATTGTCTCCATTCGTTTGGAACGCTAATCTCCGCACATGATAAGAGATTGAAGAATTTTTTTGAAAGAGCCTAAAAGTACGCGATCCTCAACAGAATTGACCAACTGGTAATCGGTCGAGAGCAAGGACAATAGAGGATCATCGACCCTTGCAACTGTCTGCGTAAACACGATCGAATTTGCGCGTTCCCGTGGAACATTAATTTCACTGCGTCCTCTGCAAAAGGCAAGTGAATCGACAACAGGCCACTGTGTTTTCTACTGGAGCTTCGCAAAATACGCTCTCTGGACACATCAGCTCGTCGATAGCCATCAAACACATGTTTCTCGACGAAAAAAAAACATTGACCTGAGTGCATGAAGGATAATTTATACACACCGTTGGATGCAATGAAGCTTACTCTATTCCTGCGAGTTCACTGATCCGAAATAACTGATGAAAGAGAAATGGGATTACAGCGAGCGTAAGAGATAAAACTTAAATGTCCATCCGGAAATAAAGCTGCCACGTTTGTAGTTTTTGGAAAATATTTCCACATTCGTTTAGCGATACAATGACTCCTGTGAGCAGAAGTGATAACAGTGGAAATGCGATAATCGCCGATAGCCAGTTTACAGCGAGATTTTTCATCGTAACGGATGAATGAAACGCATTTTGATGGAAATACGAGAACTAAAGGTAATAACAGCAATCGCAACCGTAAGTAAACAGAAAGAAACACGGCGATAAAACTTCGTGCTGATGTACAATGCACGTATTTATACCATGCATGAAGGATAAAAAAATCGGAACGTATTCGCACCGATATATTGCCGTAGGAACGGTTTGAAAGTGGATAACGAAACAGCCCATGACAGAAATAAAACTAGAAGGAATCTCAGGCTCTAACTCATCCTGATTACTCCGGGAATGAATGTTGCAATTGATCACGATATTCGCTCAGGCTTAAATCAACATTACGGACGGAAAGGAGAGCAGACCAATGACTGGAAACACTAGTTCCATATCATGCAATAAATATGTACAATTATTTTGCTGTAATATTCAGTTACAAAATATTGCAAGAGAGAGGGATTAAGTTTAACTGGAATTACAGACTACTACTCGCTTAATGCTCTCAGGAATCTAGGTTGGTTGGATGGTTGGATGCATAAAAAAGGGTAGGGTGAGACGTATATTTTCACCAACCACGGCGCTCGAAAAGAACTGCTTTCGTAGAAAAAGCGCTTATTCGTACACGAGATCTTTTGACTTGGACGTAGGGTGACCAACTCTCACGTATTTCCCGGGAACACCAGCATTTGACCCTTTTTTTTCACGATTTCCCCCGTATTTTCTATCTCTTTGGGTGAATTTCTCCCGTATCTTTTAGTCAAGTAAAATCATTGTTTCAATCATTTAAATTTTGCGCACACGGTTGAAATTCGTTGAAACGTTCCAAAGCAGACGCAATTGATTCTATATCGAGTTTTTTCCATCGACTATCTATAAGTACATATTAAATCTATTAGAGAAATTTCAATCGGATAGCTTTATTGAAGATATTAGGCATATATTAAAAACACCAGCGTATTATGCTGGATTCGACCGGATAAATAAGATTAGAGAGATAGATTGTCGTACTGATAGATTCAAAATGGTAGTTTTCCCCCGTATTACAGTATAAGAGAACAGAATAGGCAGCATAGCAAAGGAATAGGTAGGGGGATTTTAGAGTAGTCTGTAGTGCATGATGCATGTATTAATCCCTTAAATACTATAGATACTAACAATCTAGTTTCATGAGACCCTACAGTTGCTTGTTTGCATGTCAATAGTGCATGCTTGGTGATCTTAACCCCCTGCCACATACCGTCGCGGTAATTTGCAGGGTATCGTGTATATGTAGATGTACTATCATTTGCAAAAGTATCTATACACCCAGATGCTCCATTTTACGGAAAAAATTGAATGGGGTGAGTTGGAAAATATTTCGATAGTTGGCACACATGTATGGCTGAGGCCTTTGCTGGGATAGCTTTACATCACCGAGAGCCGATGAGCACGAATGTGGATGCGACAAGGACAAAGACCCTAGAGTCAAATATACTCCAGGAGCCAAACCCCAGCGAAAGAATTGCATTGAAGGAACTCATTTCCTCGCGCATGACCTCTGTGCCGGCTGTGTTACTCGACGCTGTTCTTGGCGAATATTTCACGGCTCACGGCGCCGTGTGGAGTTACCAAGTATTCATATGTTGCTAATTTCAAACTTTACTACAGCATTTAAAGTACACGATTTCCATCTTTGAGAGGGAAATTTCCTTCTTTCCGCTCGCCGTTAAATATTCACTCTAGTATAGCAAATGTTCCACAGAGAAAAAATCATTCTCCTTGACTGGGACTCGAGCCCGGACCCCCTGATTTCCGGGTCCGGGTTCGAGTCCCGGTCAAAGCGAATGATTTTTTCTCTGTGGAATATTTGCTATAGTGCATTTTCAGCGGGTAACGCCGCTAAAGTTTTCACGGCTAGTTCGTGCGCTTTGAATTCACTCTAGTGCCGCAGCAGTGCAGAATTGTATAATTCCTGACAGAATACGAGTGATCTTTATAATAATAGACTTACTACAAACTTTAATTAGCTAATTAACGCCAAATACTTATCATACATAGGATTTTCAAAATATAAATTATTTTATTGCATTTATCCTTCAGTTATCCTTGATGTTATATGCATCAAAATTTAAATGGTCCGTGCACAATATAATATTTACTATGTAATGACATTATCATTGCGGAGAATGTATGAAATAAAGACAAGGTTTATTCCATTACCATTTCGTAATGAATTTGAATGATTTATTACGTTAAATTGTAAACCCTTCAAGCCTGGAAGAGATTGAAATTCCTTCCATCCTGGAGGTAGGAGAAAATTTAAATGAAATCTTGATTTTCTGTTGATGTTCACCTGGAAATGTGTAGCTACAGATTTAAGAACTAAACTATCTACTTTGCTTTTTTTCTATTCAAAATCTTTGGCGAAATTTTTATTTTCTTTGACTACTGCCAGATCTATTTTTGTGGGGGTGACCAAAAGCTAAGGCTGCCATTTAGGTTGGATAGGTAATTCAATATAGGTGCTAAATTTTAAGGTAACAGAGGAAAGGTGTATTGGAACCCAGCACGGGGTCGGTATTAGCCTGCCCTTTACGGAAGTCACCGTGGGGTCCAAGGTTATTTTGTCCCATCCAATGGACGGAGTGCTGAACTCGAAGTGCTCTCAACACAACATTCAAGTTGGGACGGATAAGGCAATGAAAAACTAACCACAGCAGGTGGTGGACAGCCATTACAGCAACCCGATTCCCGACCACTGCCTGAAGTCAATTGTAATGTATAGCTCGATTGCCGTAATAGTGAATTTTGACGATTTTAACGATAAATACTCGTTAAAAGACAAGAGACCTTTCCTTAAGTCAGTGATTTAACAATAGAAATGTCCAAAAGAAAAAAATCTTATGCCTTAAATAATGTATTTAAGTTTGAAATTAACAAGAAGTGAATGCTTAGTAATTTTCCACACTCAAAGAGAGTGGAAAAACACTTTCATTTCTTTTTTAAATGGAGAAATTCCACAAAGTTAACCCCTTAACTACTATTTTAAAGTTTCAAATTACTGGAATAAATTATTTCTGCTTCAGTGTTCCACACAAATTTCGTGTATCTTTGTTGTTCGTAACCTGAAAAAAATTTCATTTAATTTCAATTTTAAGTTCAAAAGAACCTTTGTGTAAATGCGTATCCAAACCAGATCGAGGGCAGAATCCTTATTCGTAGAAAAATGTGAACAAAAATTCCAGTTCTGAATTATTCCCATGAAAATGAACAACTTCCAGTATCATAAGAATTTTATTGTTTTATACATAAAATTCTAGATTTTGGCAAAAGAAGAGTTGATGGCAGATGGCAGAAGAGAAAAGGGTAGTTGATGTTTGCAGGGCTTAACGATCAGCTTCTTTGGCATTTTATTTCCCTTCAAAGATAGTTCCAAGACATGAGAATTTTCCGTCAAAAATGCAACTTTACCCAAAACCACCATCAAAATTTTCCATTTCGTCACTTGTCCATATACTCTAATGAAAAATCTTCATCAGGGTTTTCCCCAAATCATAACTATCTTTCCTAATAATATCCCCAACCAACAAGACATCTTCTAGTACTACATCACCATCACATTCCGAATTCTCTCTCTCTCTGTTGCGACTCATATTTAAGAAGTAGTTCCTTCTCGAGCTATTCATGCGCCACTGAGTCATTCTCTATTTGCCGATTCCATGTTCAAAATTACAGAGAGAAAATACTGGGAAAAACTTGTAGATCACTTTGAAGTTCACACCATCTCAGAAAAGGACAACTGTCGTAGGAAACGGCACACTCGAGAAAGGTCACGAGGGTCAGGATTTGGTCCCTGAACAGACAGAGGTTTTTCAGCGGAAAACCTGTTCCCACCGGAATACTGTGAGGAGAGCACTCTAATTTTAGTATTCAGTCCATCATATGAGTGGTCATTAGGCCGTCGGTTGCCTCACCCAAATAACTAACATCTAATTCGACGCAGCATGCTCTCTTAGATTATGAAAGGATGAATAGCATATTCTTTAATTTCATAAATATTTATAAAAACGTTGTCATTATTTAGAGTTCCATGTCCATGACATTTGGAACGCTTTTTGACGACAGCCTCAAATATGTGAAAATATAGTCGCATCGATGCCTCGTCGTCTGCAGAAAGTGATTGAGTCAGGTGGTGACGCAATTAAATATTAAAAAATTCAAAACATTTCGTAGTTTTTACTCTTTAAGCACCATTTTACCCCAAGCGAAATATATCACACAAACATTGTATTTTTCCTGTGCCCGATTAAAAGGTTTAGATATTAATGACGCAATTTCGGTCATATATATATAAAATTATTAATAGTCATAAATTTAGCATAAAAGAGCTGATACACCAATTTATTTCTTCCTGATCTATATAATTCCATACCATTCGCACCCCCACTGGCTGGAAAAACGTAGTTCTTTTAAGTACTTAACTTCCCATGCGTTTACGGAACCAAGTATACTAGAAGTTTGAAGGTAAAGTTTATCAATTAATTTCCGTTCATTTTTCAACTCAGGGCTTATCAAAATGATCAAAAATAGAAATTCGATGGTGAATGTTTAGTTATCAAGAGAGAATTATACTATGAATAGGTATTTTAATCAACGGAGATTTAATGATAATTCATTGTAAGGCCACAAAGCTACAACCACTGTATATTTAAATGGTGAATTTCTTTAAGTTAAGGGAATCTGCCAAGAAATAAAGGTGGTAACGTAATTAAGGTCATAATTTGTATGAATTGTAAATTTAAAAAAAATTGTATTTGCTTGATCTGAAGCAACTTCATTAACTATGTTAATTGGAAAAATGCATTTTGGGGGTCCTCACGCACTTTTACATTCAGAAATTACAAGGTGAAAAAATAGGATACCTACGGTCTGGATCTCTGACACAATTACGCCCCACCTTCAATGCTTTTACTTAACCTCCTCGGCTACGGTGGCTTCTCGCCACAGCCCGAAGAAAAGACTGGTAACTGCCCAACGTGAGTTTTTCAGTGCAGTCCTTCCACTGGGACTTTGTTTCTGGAGTGTATTTGACTCCAGCTTCGCTAGCCCTGTCGCATCCACGTCTATCCTTGAAGGCTCTCAGCGGCGTAAAGCTATTCCGGCAGAGGCCGCAGCCAGCGCTGGGTAGATCCTTTAGGGTTCTGCCAAACCTTAAACGTTTTTTCAACTCGCCCCCATTCAATGAAAATATGGGGCATATGGGTGTATAGATACTTTTGCAAATGATAGTACATGGGAGTAAGAGAGAGGAATAACGTTAACATGTAGAGGTTGGCCGATAGAAGAATCGAGCGGAGGGCTGCGTCAAACCAATTCCAGGATTGTTGACCGATGATGATAATGAAAGGAGAACATGAAGACGATGAGAAAAACCCGATATTTCCACTGCTCCTTGCTGATTACATCACACATATATTAAGAACACCTGCGTATTGCGCATGATTCACTCACGAAAACATGATTGGAGATATAGGGTGTCAAACGGATAGATTCAAAACGACTTTCTTACCACGAAAAAAAAGAAATAATAATAAGATCCTTCATTCGCAACATGAACCCCAGGAAGGCAGAGGAGTAGAGATGACCATTTAAACAGTTAGAAGGCGCCCCGCAGCATCGGAACCCCTTCGGCCTTACTTCGAAGCAGCCAGACTTCTATGTTTGATCCCTTTCGAAGCAAGCGGAGGGGAAACCGGGTCCTTAATTGTGACGGGTCCGCCCGGCCGGAGAAAGGCGTTCGGGTCCCGGTAGACGATGGGGGCACTTTAGTGGCCACTTGGACGCCCCTCTTTGGGCACGGCCTCGGGGGATTTCCTCGCACGGCCTCATCCTGATGTTTGGAGGGAAATCTTGACCGGAATCCACACCGAGCCCAAAGAGTCTTGTTTGGCAAAGACTGAGGAGCCAAATTCCTCTCGAACCTCAACGCAGAGGAAGGTGACATCGAGATGACGACATAAAACGAATTCTAAAGGCATTTCGCGAAAGCACCCACACAAAGAATGGCATTAGCAAACAAAAGCCTTGATTTCCGGTCTGATAATCCGAAAGGAATGAGAATCACTTGGATCCAAGTGCTTGCGATCACTATTTGTTATCAATCAAGTATTGGTTTGATGCAGCTCTCCTCTCGTTTCTTCCTTCGGTAATCTGAGTAGTAATAAATTGATTTTTTCTTTCATAACTTTCATTATTTCAGGTAACCCTCGCCAGGTCAGACGTGAACACGAAATATCTAAGTAAGTTATCTCCCATACAGCAAGATGAACCTTTTTCTCGATCCGTATTCCTATTTACGCTTCAAAACAGTCATTATACCATTAAAACGACATTTCTCCACATCCCTCTCACTTGCACATTAATAATACCACGCTCCATAACATCCCTCATTAAACCCAAACATTACATAAACCTCTCAATACCCGTTTCGAAAACTTACTTCGTACCCTCCTATTTTCTTCAATCAACTTTATCCACAAAATCCAGCATTTTCTCATTTGTCTTCCTTTCCCAAGTGTGTGGCATTGAATTTCCATTTCAATACCACAATCACTATGACAGTTTCTCGCGAAATATAGCATTTAGAGTAAGATCTACTTTTCGCTAGCCAATCTTACATCAGAAGTCAGCATTTCCGTATCCTAGTGAACAAAACACCAGTACATATCAATTCCTCAGTATTCATTCCTACAAATTTTCAAACGCTGAATTTCTTTTATACAAACACTTGTAATGCTTATATTAACAAATTTACCACCATCTTATATTTAATACTTAATAACCCAGTGGTTTGCGGTATTCTTTTTTTAAATATAATGTGCGTGTTCATGCGAGATATATATGAGCATTGTTTTGTCGAATATTGATCCAAATATTGTCTCATGCAGAACAGAATCAGAAGCATTGCAGAACGTATCGCCTAATTTTCTACCCAATATTTCTCTACATTGTTCTGCCAATTTATATGCACCCCAATTGTAAGTAATAAATTGCATTGTAACTGGATTATGTATTATAAAATGGGCTTAAGGTGGGAGGAGAGCAAGAACGAGGAAAAGGGGACGAGGGAACGAGTAAAAGATACCGAGGGAGGAAACGGTCGAGGCTGGGAGAATCGAAATGGACATCGGCGACCAACCGTAAGCGGAGTGACCACATTCAGACAAGACTGCTAAGTAGGGAGGCTTGAGCTGACTTAAGTCTGCTCTGAGGCGTGAGGAAAGGGAGCACGGAGGACAGGAAGTAGGCTTTTCGGGGTTTAGTTGAGAAAGACGGAGTAAAATTGGAAGGTAGGGCGCTTTGGGAACAAGAGGCTCCAAAAACAATCAAAATTTCAACAGATGGCTCGAAGAACATTTGATCCAAGGCCGTTTTTACGGGACTCATCTACGAATTTAAGCAAAAATCCGTATTTACAGGCGCTTTAGTCCAGGAAAAAGGTACAATTGGGATGTCAAAGAAAGGGGTAAGGGTAGAGAGAAACGCGGCGTCGTATTAGCCTGCTCATAGAGAAAGGCGCCAAGGGGACAACGACTTAACGTGCCATTCGACGGACGGAGTACTTTACTCGAGCTCTCTCCAAAAGTCACTCTAGTAAGGGCCGGTTTACCCATATATCACCAATATTTTTTTAAAATATACAATACGTAACTAATGCGATGTGATCAATTGAACTATTTTTAATCCATGCATGATATAACTCACCCACCGAAGAAATTTCATTCGGAAAGGTGCTTTACAGCCAGAGATAAAAAATTAAAATGAAATTAAAATTTTGAGAAAATTAAATAGGAATTTAGGGCCAGAAATTCCCAAAAGAATTAAGAGGTTAAGAGAGTTAAAATTCTATCGTCTCCGGGAATCAAACCTGGACCCTCCCGTAGAGAGGCCATTGCTCTAACCACCAAACCAACCAGATTGCAGAAGGAGGATTTACGGAGAAGCGGAGAGGTTAAGGTGACAGAGGTGAGGAATCAACGTACGAGAAGGTTTGTGAGCAATCTTGACCTCATTAAATGAATGGATTTAGGCGTCAATCTGCGGGAGTTTCTACAACTGAACGTGATAAAAACATCTGGTAAAATTCCACAATGGTATTTTATTTCCGAGCGATCCCAACGCTTAAAGCGCCCCGCTGAAATCTTGTACCTTGAAAATGACGCTCTAAGCGTCTAAATCGACCGGAAATTAAAAACCATTGTGGAATTGTGCCAGATGTTTTTATCACGTTCCATCTTGTACTCACGGGATACATAAACCACTTCCAACCTCATCTGTCAACTGAAGACTTAAAAGAAACGCCCCTGACATCTGAAGAGGTGGTGAACGCAAAAATGTTTTAATTTACGTCTGAGACGAAATATCAAAGGAGCCTTCGCCTGAACGGAAATTGTGGGGTCCTCGAGGTGGGACGGTCGCGAAAAAGTTCCATTTCCGCACTCAACCAGACGGGACGCTTGATGACACCCTTCGATACGATCCAAATTCGCCGAACGGAGGTGGGAAATTTTCCAATAGACAACATTTTCGAGGAAATTTCATCCTTCCGCGATGTTCAGCTGTAACCGGTGCAGCCAATCTCGCGACATTCAGTCCCACGAATCTGATTCAGTAGTGCCAAAGGACGGAAAATACACTTGGAAAAAAATCCCGGACCATTCGAAGTCACAGGCTTGAAATAGGCCAAACCTCTTTGGCGGGGTTGAATTAATTTCCATGACAAAAAATTAGCGTCCGAGAGTAAATTATAAAACTCCTGACTTCCAGGGAATAAGCGATTTCCTCATACACGAATGAACATAAATTTAATTTTGCGAAACTACTCATGTGAATTAAAGGCTATTTAGGGCTGGAAATACAAGCATAAAGTATAAGGAAACAATTAATCAGAACGTATGCACATCCGGAGCATGTTTCTTTGCGGCAATTTCACGGACGATGACAGCAGCTGAGAAGTCGAGGATGGAAGCATTTGAAATGGGGTGCTACAGAAGAATGATGAAGATTAAATGGACCGACCGATTAAGTAAGAGGAAGTCCTAATAAGAGTGAGAGAACAGAAAATTCTACTGAAAACTCTGAAAAGAAGACGGGACAGCTTGATCGGGCGTATCTTAAAGACACGATGGCCCGATGAAGACAATCGTCGAGGGAAAAGTGAACGGGAAGAACCACAAAGGAAGACCTCGTATGAGATATATGGAACAGGTCGTGAAGGATATAAAAAAGAGGAATTACGTTAATATGAAGAGGGTGGCCAATAGAAGAAGAATCGAGTTTAGGGCTGCGTCAAACCAATTCTAGGATTGCTGATCAATGATGATGTGCGTGGAATTATTTTACATCCGTCTAAAGCTGTGTAACTGGTATAACAGAGATAATAATCATACTTCATGCAAATAAAATAGGAAATATCTTATTAAGAGTTAATTTACAATAGTCCTTACAAATGAGACATTTATTAGGATTGTGATCACGGTTACATTTCGAAGTGTTTGATTTTCTATCATTCACGCGTTTCACAATAGACGCAGACTGACATCAGTGCACTAAGGTCATCCACGGCAAGGAAAATGCCACACCACAAATTCCCCTTCGTGAGGAATCCGCATGAAGTTTTCCTGCAATGTGGAACTGGTTTCATGACGCACCGCAGCTTTTCCTGAACAGACACGCAGCTGCTCTTCTAAGCATACTCAGCGGTTTTAGAAAAACTATTCTGGCATGAGAGTTTAATGCACTCCAACCTTATCACAGCTATAACTCTTGACACCGGAACCATTTTTGTATCATCGGCAACTCCGTTAAGGTTTTTGGAGGCTAGTTCCTAATCATTAAATTTGTTCATTACTAAAACAAACGAAGTTGGATTTTATATTATATTTCATATTATAATTAAAAAAACATAAATGCAAAAAACTGATGCGATTACTCTTTAAAATAATAGCAATGAATGAATATAGAAACATACAACTACACACATTTCTCCAGTAACGTATCTGCTTCTAAGAAGTTTTGTCCAACGTTCATTTACGTAATTTTAAATTAATTAATGGCAAACAGAAGTTTTTATAAAAATACAACTACTCCTGATCTGGAAATTTCTCACGTAGGTATGCTAACCTGGACGATAAACGCTAGGCGCATTTAAGAAATTGAGGTGGTGGTCTTATTCGCTCATAAAAATATTTATGAAATAAAAAATTCAAAACTCGTCAAAATCTCATAAATGTAATAAGTGATGGGCTTGATTATATTATAGATATAAATAAGGCCACGGAGCAAGCATACCTAATTCCGTCAGTCCATTAGTCGATAATTGCATCATATCAGCCTGGCACATTGATAAACTCAATTCGTGAAGCACCCTAACACTCGAAATTCCTCCATCAGGGCCTCTCTTCCGCAACTACTACAAGGTGAGACTTCTTAACTCAATTTCTCCGGAATTTACGAAAAACTTTTGCCGCAAATTTTTTCCTTATCCGTGCTCCAATGCAAACTTGGGAAACAACTCCCACGCCAAGGAAGCGAATCATGTCACATTTCACCACTTCACAGCCAACGGGCAACGCTGTACATTCCCCGCGACGGCCTTAGTCGACAATTAAGCGGTCTTATTGAGTCCCTTGCTAGGCACAAACGACTGCTATCTTTGCGAGCTAAGTACGTTCACGAAATCAATGGAAAGGAAGACAGACGAGAATATAAATAACAAAAATAATACAAATATCGCCAATTCAGTCCGTTCCACGTGACTTCAATGAAAGTGTTAGTCAATCGCGAGAGGCTACCGACAACTAAGATCGTTTGCGCCATTTAGGATAATTGGATGCTTGGTTATTGGCGTGGAAATATAAGACTTTCAGGGAACGGAGGAAGGGTACCTACAGAGAAACCTGGAATCGGCATAAAACTTTTCTAAAGGAAAACCGTCAATGGGAACACAGTGTAACTTCACGTTTAACGGACCGAGTTCTGAACTTGAAGTGGTTTCCACAAAGAACTATAATAGGGGGTGGTATGCCTGTGAAAAATCTCTGCTTCAGCCGGAATTCGAACTTGGGCCTTGGGATAGGATGCCAGTACTCCAGCCATCACACCGATCCTATCACATACATAGAAAGACCACCCATGATAAAACAATTTGACCCATCACACGAACAGATTTTGAAGATAGATTAATGCCAAGAATTTACTCGTAGGCCTGACTTAATGGCAGGGGTGTTAAGTAGAGAAGTAAAGAAAAGACTAGTGAGAAGTTTAATACGGATCGTGGGACTATATGGTGCGGAAACGTGGGCTTTGCGGAGAGAAGATGAAAATATACTTAGGGCTTTTGAGATATGGGTGTAGAGAAGGAAGGAGAAAGAAAAGTGGGTCGAAAGGAAGACGAACGATCAAGTGCTAGAATTGATAGGCGAGGAAAGAAATTTGGTTAATGAAATTAGGAGAAGGCTAAAAGTGTGAATGGAGAAAGTAATTAAGGGCGATGTTGTTTTGAAAGACGTGATTGAGGGAAGAATGTTGGGTAAGCGGGGAAGAGAGAGGAAAAGGATTGGTAGCTTGTATACAATGATGGGAGGTAGGGGGTATGAGGGGCTGCAGAAGGCCATCGTGTCAAATGCATGGGTGTGGGAGAATGAAATGTTCATTTCATTCTCCCACAAGGCCTAGGCCACACATTGAAAGGCCTATCTTCACCGGTAGAAAACTAAAGATAATAACAAGTAAAATGACAAGCAAACAAACAAAAAACTAATGACAAAAACGGTAAAATAGTGAAAAAAACCACGTATGCCGGGACTCGAAACCCGTGACTTCAGGATGTGAGGTCAACTACCATACCAGCTCGATCCCACCAAATGATATGGTATGGATAAAAAATCACATAAGAGTAAAGGCCAATACAAGAATACACAAAAGGTTGGGCCTGTAAGGGCATTAACGGCAAAGACGAGTAAGAATACAACAAGAACCAATAGGCACTATAGATACGAAAATATTGAGAGGAATAGCGAGAAAAATACTGAGATGTGAAATCATAAATGAGGATTTAAGGAATACGTAATGTATACAATAGATATTCATGGACAAAACATAGAAGAAGGTGAATAAACGACAATATTAATGCATTGATAAGGCAAGAGTTGTATAAGTAGCAAAATGCAATTTTTTATAGGGACAACGATCTCATGTCCGTTCAAAGAAACGATAGTGATATTGTAATTTTCTCCCGTAAACAAATAGGGCATTTGCCTATCAAAGAAGAAGTACAACAACTTTGTAGTTGTATCTAATATTATACTCACAGCGAAGTCTTGTAATATCGTAACCAATAATGCATTTATGTAATACATGTTTAGAGATTATTAACCACCTCTTTACACCTTTGAAGTTGTTTTCAGCGTACTCCACATGTGGTTTTATTAGGAGAGTTTCCGGGAGGCAAAAACGCGATATACATTCGAACTTTCACAGGTAATTAGCTAATTATAATCACATATTGATTCCCTACTAACGACGCTTCGAATGGTTAAACAATGCTCATGCCCTCATTGGTTCAGAGTACGAATTTAAATGGAGCATTGTGGATGGGAATGAGTATTACTAGCCCTTCCCAACGCATCCGGAGGTCCATATAATGCTTAAAACGACACAACATTGGGAAAGGGTACGGAGCAGAGCAGCGGCGGCCGCAGTTTGTCTTAATGGACAGCGATTGCTGCGGGCATTATGGGAAATCGCCCAAGAGTGATGGGGGGAAAGCGTTTCGCTCCCCAATTCGAACAGGATCCGAGCGAAACCACATTTATTTGATGAGCAAGTGCGCCGAATTATATGCGCCGGAATATTTTACGGTCCCGAGGCTCGCATAACAACACTCCGGTATCGATTTTAATCCGTGATCCGGATGTGTGCACTTCTCTGCCACTCGGGGGGGAGAAAACCAGAACCACTCACGCGCTGATGCGCTTACGGCATCACGGAACACACACCAACTCGTCCAAAAAGGAATTTTAATGCACCGGTCTACCCACAAAAATGCCTTCTGATCTCAACGGAAAATAACGCATTTATCTCAATGCCCATAGTGGCAGAAAGCAATACAATGTTCGGATCCGATGGATAATGGGACATTACAATAGCCATTGTTTCTCCTTTTTTTTAATTTTCTGTAAGCACCCTGGTTCCATCGGGTTCTGTTATGATACGAAAGGTTCTATATTGATGCGCCAAAGTCTAATCGGCGCACGCGTACAACAGAATCTAATTATTTTATTATCACTGCACCCGTGTACAGATCCGATGGAATAACCACGGATTTTCGTCTATTCAATTTCATGATTATTTTGTGGAGAACACGTACATTAGCCCTGAAAGTACCGTTGAAAAAAGAGAGAACCCTCTGAAGAGAAAAGAAAAATCAAACGACACACATTTGTAAACTCGAAAACAATGATGATGGCCTCCTGATAAATAGATGGAAAAAATGCCATCGAGAGCAGTGATATCAATTTTAAACTTTATACTACCTCTAGGTATTACATTTTAAAAGTTAGGTTTAATTCGTAAACATAAAAAATATACAGATGGAAGGAGCAGTGCGCATAAATTTCGACGAAGAAACGAGTGCTCCAAGCGAAAAATATTGAAGGTCAGTACCAAAATATATTCCCGCTGGAAAAAAAGCTCATCTATACCAAAACACTCATGTGCTGAACTGGATCAAATGTTAGCTAGCAGCTCCCACACGATTCGAGAATATTATTCCAACGATTTTTTTTAATACGGTGGCGAATTCATTACGGGAGACTATTTAAAAAATCGCCTTCATTTGAATATTTATTAACGGTCAGCCCGTTTATTTATTATAAACAGCAAACGCTAACTCGCTCGGCCACACTAATGTACCGCGTGCAATCCCATCAAGCATAATGGGCCGTGCGAACGGGAAGAGGCAAATGTGAAAGAGGAATCCCCACACAGGGGACCGGAGTCTGGGCGCTAATCCTATTAAGTTTATTTCCATTTCGCCGACGCTCTCCTAACAGAAAATCACATTATTCCCAACGAGTCCTGGAGAAGCTTCGCATCAAAGTTAAATAAAATCCCTCACTTATCAGCACTTCCCGGGCAATGCTTCGCTAAAGACGATCCGATTCCCGAACGGGACGAGAAATTCGCGCAACTACCACAAAATAGTTCGGGAAAAGGCAAGATGACTGATTTGAGGCGCAGCGCGTCGGCCAATTCTCTTTGATCGTTACGAAAAAAAAGACGGGCACAGCATATTTAAGGATCGCGTGCGAAAAGCATTGAGAGAGAGAAAAAAAAACATTAAAAAAACTGATAAGGGCCGGTCGCGAGGCGATAAAAAGAACATCCCGCGAAACGACTAACGGACAGTGTCAACGAAAACGCGGGACATTTCTCATACAGATAAAAAGAGATTTACATTCCATTTACATAATGCCCATGCCTGGAGATCTTTGCCATATTTCACTCGCCCCCTCCCCATCCGAAAATTCCTCCCACCCCATCTCACAGTTTTTTTCTCCTCTCAAAAACTGCGAGGGAGGGATTGTGGGAGGGAATTAACCACCGAAGTGGAGCAGTAGGGTTGGGGAGTGGGGTTGAAAGTGAAAGAAGTCCGGAGCAATAATAAAGAAAAAAATAAACACTCAAATATTAGATACACGGACGAAAAGTCCAACGGCAGCGTCGCTCTGAATGACGGATTTAAAAAGATTAGTTGAGGGGCAGCGCGGATTTCATCCACGGGATAATCTCGCGCTTCTCCCAGGGGTGGAAAAAACGGAGCAAATACGAGAGGATTGAACGAGGCAGACGGACTGCTCGCTTGCGGGAAATTAGCCAGATGTCCTGACGGCAACGCCCTCTCTCGACTGACTGTCGCGCCGTGCTGCGGGGTAAGTTCGTAACTAAGTACAGCGGTTTGAAATCCCGAAAATAAATTTTGGAGCATCAGAGTATGTCGATATGATTGTTTGCAATGATGTGGAAGTGACAGAACCACCTCTCACAAGTCATTAGGCAAATCAGGATTTGCAAAGGTTACTGGAAACCGAGAGTGTAAACATAGCTTATGAGTGCACTCTTTTTGAACTCCCATCACACGTTCAAGCGGTGGAAAGAGCCGTCAAAGAAGTCACTGCTTCCTCAAAATTGGTCTGTGATCAAAAGAAAATAGAAAGCTTAATCAAAACTAGATTGTTCGATAGAAATATCCGTCCAATATATGACACAAAGAAACAATTTACCTGTTGAAGACTTTTCTTAAAGATGTAAATACATGCTCTCATGGTTGGGTGGTTGGGAGGGCATGGGTGGGGCTCGAAGAGCGACCACCTCCCCGTGATGAGTCCTGGGTAGTTTAATATGAACTAGCGAAGGTTGCATAATGCAAAGTTGATTAACGAAAGTTATATAACAAGTTTTGATAACATTATAAGGGGATATCAGAAATTATAAAACGTTAAAAATATCAGAAATGTACGAATATTTGGATAAGTTTAAGCCTCATGTGCAGACTAAAACCACCGCCTAAAAATATTTTAAAAAATCCTGTCTTCATTTAAGGACTTGTTATGCCCGTCAGGGTATTTTTTGTTTCAAGCACTTAAAAAAAATTTGTAAAAATGCAAAAAATTTCAAAAATTTTCAAACTTTAAGCCAAATGTGTAGACTCAAGATTACGTCGTAAAAATTAAATATTTTACAGAATTGTTACTAGGTCTCATACACAGTCATTGAAGGGTACCCGTTTCCGAAATAAAAATATTGACTTTTTTCACTCCACCCTAGGGTGCATGCTTGTTTTGAAACCGGGCAGAAGCACCCTGGAACAGAACGGCGAAAACAACGAAATCTGGAGCTATTGCACCGCTACCAAGTTTAGCAGCTTGACCGAAGTGATTTGAAGTTTCACTTTTTTTCGGAAAAGAGTCGATAGAACGAGAAGGCAAGAGGGTTCCACGAAAACGTTCGCTTTCCACACGAAGTTGGGCCGACCGAAATTCCAATATGTGCACAAAACAATATAAAGGTAGAAAATGTTATAAGCCCTAAATTTCATAGAAGTCCATGCAGCTGGGAATTGCTTTTAGAAGGATCTCAAAGGAAGAATTACACATCTCCAAACTTTTACTCCGCACAACAAAAAATATAAGCAACAAAGCGACACCAGGCCATATCGCAGGGAAGTTACAATGTCCAATGAAATTCGTGCCAGTTTTAGTAATAAAATTAACTTTCAAGGTAATCAAATGCAACAATGCTTCCCTTAAATGGCCTCAGAAAGATTACCTGACGCCACTGTGATAAAATTTGGGTACTATTTCATTGTTTTTTTTATTGTAGTAACATGTAGTCTCCATAAGTGGCAGTAGAAAACGAAATATTTTGTACTGAGTAGGTGGGGCCTAATAGTTCCCAAGCACCCCCCACTTCATTGGCTTCATTTTCACCCATAGGCTAGCATGAGTGTGCCTTTCCCAAGTAAAAATTCGGAGGTTTTAGGCGTGAAGATGCTGTAAAAAGCGACACCGGTCGCAATAAAAGTTTTTTTTTGTGGAAGTTGCTCATTTTTCAAGTTTCTATTTCAAAAGTACATTCGAACCTCTTAGATAAATTGTTCTACGTCTTCGGTATCAGCGACAAATATCACGTTCTAGTTAGGTTTAATATTATTATATTAAGTTAATAAGAATTAACCAAGTGAATACCTAGCTATCTTAAAAATTTTATCAACTCTTATAAAGTAAGCCTTTTCCACCTTTCTTACGGCATTGATTTCCTCCTCCTACGACACAAAGTAGCGAATCTCATTTACAGTTCTTTTAGTTTTTAGATATTCTTACAACTCTCACATTTTCCAGGAGAGCAACGCCTTCACTTTAAAAGTATTTACAGGCGATGGAATATTTACGAGAAGATTCATTATTTCCTCGAATGGCCCCCAATAAAAAGCCATATTCAGGCACTATCAATCAAAAAACCTTGAAACAATACAGTCTCGTATGGACGATTGAGATCATATCTAGTGGTTGAGGCCAATGGAGTAAGTTAATGCAGCCAAACAAAATAACTGTGACAGCTCCAAAGAGCACATACACGGAACGGATTACGCCATCCTCTCCCGTGTTTAACGGGCTATGCGCACAAACGGCGACGTATCACGTGGCTTGATCATCCAATTAAAAAGACCCCGGATGTTTCTGATGCCAAAAGCCATCTAATTCACGGAGCATTAGCTCCAAGCTCCATTCCGCCGAAATCAATTTGCAAGCCTGGCGTTGTTGTACAAAAATCCAGTCACAGAATTAAAGCCGAGTTAAAACAGCGGGTAGTGTGTTCAAGGGGACGGTAGACATATACGAACTCGTGGTTTGATGCACAGCAGCAAAATTATTCCCATATTGGAGGAGTGATAAAGCCTTCCTTCATTTTATCTGTTAAAGCTTATTCTAGCGAGGAACGTATATTTTGTTTTAGTTTTTGGCACGAAGCGAATATTATTTCCTATTCGGAGCTTTAATCAACCAATAAGAATAGAGATGCGTACAAAAGGTTTTACACCTATCCATTCTCAGCATCGATCATTATTACCCTCAAATATCATTTCATTCCTAACCTACGTATATTTTATTCATATTCATTTACTCCCAAAAATTAAGTATAATTCGTTTTCATAAGTGAACATACTAAACATTCAACACCTTCATGTTATCCGATAGAGACTACAAAAATATTTTTTTTCATTATAGACCATGTTGCAACCACCTTAATGCTTTGTTACTGCTATTGTCACCTGCGTGAATTCATTATGAGACGCGGAAGGGAAAAAAGACCCCATAGAGTTTGCAAAACCCAAAGGCAAAGTTTTAGTAACTGCATGAGAATGTACCTGGGACACCGATGATATACTTAACATTATAGCAATGAAAAACGTTGTGACTTCCACAATTTTATTAAACGAACTACCGGTTTCGGCTGTCAAGCCATCCTCAGGTACATTAAAGGATAGATAGTACCTGAGGATGGCTTGACAGCCGAAACCGGTAGTTCGTTTAATAAAATTGTGGAAGTCACAACGTTTTTCATTGCTATTATGGAATCCTTCCACTACGTGAAAGCTTCAAATTTCAATTTAAATACTTAACATTGCTTGAACGTCATGCTATTTTCGAAGACCTTTGGTAGGATGAGAATGTACTGAAAAAAGTTCCGTAAGAAAGCATTTTAACACTTTCGAGTCTATGCCCGTACGTGATACGGGCCCAGTCACTTATCCATGCCGACTATGCCCGTATCTGTTACGTTCATCCTTTTTTTCTTTCGTGTACAATGTTTTCGCATGGGATTATCTGTCATTCTCGACTAATACGTTTCTTTGTATCAAATAGTAACTTCAGAGTTTCCGAATCTAACTATGATAACTATGTCTGACTTTTATCAGCAGTCATTTTCTAATGCTCCCTCCCTTATATTACCTTATTATCTTACGTGCTGCGGGACGTCTCTTTTTCACGCGTTCATTACTCGTGTTGCTTTTCTCCCGTTGCTTTTTTGTGTCACATATTATTATTCTCTATGGACCGCACTATCGATATAATATGTTTATTTTTGTTGTATACCAACTTCAGAATTTCGATCCTTCCTATTACATTTTGTCCAATTTTTAGCACTGACACTATGTATGCAACTCACTCGACACGCCACCAACCATACGAATGGAGATTTTCCAGCTGTTATTTATTTACGTAGAGATTATTTCTCTAATTGTTTCCATTTATATCGCAAAATTTTTTATCTAATTCGTGGGTAATACGGCAGGAACTCGGATTGACGAAGAGGAAAATAAGGATATTTTAGCTGAAGATTCAGGAAGTGATTTTGATGATTCCAATGACGACATGGAATAGGAAGGTTTGTGAATATTCATTATATTTTATTATCCTGCCGGAATAAAAATAGAAATGGAATGCAAATGTTTTGATTGTTCATAAAGGCATGTACCTTTTCTTCAGACGATGCAAATATTGTCCCAGCTGGGGATACGGTTTTTGGAAGCAGCAGGGATTCAGGTGAGAGAAAATTACACTTACAAACGGAAATATATTTTCTGAGTTTTACCTTTCAGTATCTGAACTTGTGAACAATTAGACTTGATGTGTTTATTGAATGAAGATCCATATTACATTTTTAGATACGCAACATGCACCGCCAATCGAAATCAACTCTTCCTGGTCAGTGAGTGGCGTGCCACTTTTTCTACCAACGTGTGAAAAAAGCAGTGAAGTTTTGGCTGAAATTGACAGCACCAAAAATGAATGGGACTTCTTATTACTCTTCACCACGGACACCATCAAAGCAATGCAAACGTTGCAAACTGGTACTCACTATCTTCCACTGACTTTCTAAGATGAAGACAGAAACTCAAACCAGATATAATTGTTGGCTGAAACCAGGAAGAGACCGGAGTTGATCTAGCATCAGTAAATGAGTCACTATACTTTTCATAGAAAATATACCAAATGGAAAAAGGTATTTTTCATGGATTTATGATTATCGTCGTAAATGCATTCATAATTTGCAAAATGAGTTGCACTGAAACCACCTCAGTGCAGCTGGATAGGTGCATTGCCAAGTTAGCGAAGAAGTTTGCCGAGAAATGAGAGGTGGGAATTGAATCTTCATCCTCTTCATTCACTTCCCCAGGGAATCACTTATCAGGGCGACATTTTCCTAAAAAAATCCTCAGCAGTGAACAAAACCAACCCCGTCAGTGTGCATATTCTGCTCAGAGAGATGGAAAGCTAAGACCGGCAAGAAGACGCCGAAAGAAACACGTTGGTTTTGCGAGAAGTGCGAAGTAGGACTGTGTGTGCCGGATTGTCTTCCACAGTATCACACAAAAGGCAATTACCTATGTAAAACAATCAATACCTGAATTATAATAGATACTGTTACATGAAGGAGGTGTATTTTAGTGACTTATTGATACGAACGGAATTTGTATCTATTTCAACGCTTATCAAAGAAAATTATCCCTTTGTGCAGTGCGGGTTGCATTGTCACATTTGTAAAATATGTATATATGAATAATTTAATGTTTTGGTAAATTGTAAACCATTATAAATAATGGAAAATTGTGGTGAAAATAAATATATAATCGAATTATCATTATTGTTATTTTTAGTAACCCTTTTCATGGCGAAATTGCGTTACAAAATACGTAACGAGTAGGTAGGAATTTTTTCTGAGACGCAAAACAATCAAATGTTTAAAAATAAATTTTAAAAAAACTATCTCATGCAATGTCTTGAAAACTGTTTCATCTGAAAGAAGAAAGTAGAAACTATAATACACATTTTTAAAAATAACATTTAAGTCAAATAGTTCATAACAAATGACTTAAGAAAACCATTGAAAAATGGCAGTCCACGAGAGTTCAGCACTTCACATTCGGTCAGACCTGAAAGTGTTAAGGGCTAAGATATTGAAGGCTATAATTACGGGTGTTCCACAAAACAATTTTGCGTAGGCATATCGTCGATTTGAAGACACGACGGAAATGGAATGGTTAGTGTAATTGGTACAGAATAGACTTGCTCGACGAAAAAGTATCGGCCAAAAATTTCGACTAATCAACGAGGTTTACGCTTCCTGAAGAATTTTATCGAAATTGCATATTGAACAGACCTTGTACCTTCGTCGCCCCGGCAAAAATATGGTAGCTTCTCTGGCATTAACCAAGTGAAAGAAGGAGGGGGTTGCGAAGAAAATGGAAACGAAAATCTTGCCATTTGAGGGCCCTGGGGCGGACGCTCGGGAACCATTAACTTCCCTCCCCGTAAAACGGGCCATCGGAGCGCCATGCTAGTCACGAGAAACGGTGGCAACGACAGGAATCACTCTAGCGTCTCCGACGCCCTCGCGGGGGAAAAAAAAGAAACAAAAGCCTTTTGACATCGGATTTAAAACGCGATTCCAGAGGGATGACTTCCACGAGAGATATGAGTTACTTCATCCGAGAGATATGGCCGTCGTAAAAGGGCGGCCGCGCGAACAAGTCAACTCGTAAAACAAACCGACTCCGCTCCCTCTCTCGGCTCGTGATTATTGGAGTGTAAAGGAGACCCACCCCCATCACACGCAGACGAAGAAATTTCCACTTTCGGGGGAAAAGGAGAAGAGGCCTTCAAGCGCGTAAAAAGACAAGAGGAGTGGAAGAATATTCGAGGCGGAGCGGAGAAGAACTATGCACTCCTACGCTTCATTTTGTGCCGGGGGCATTTTATCCTCAGAAACGATCCTCACGTTTTCCGCTGTGCAGACCGTTTTTACCTGCCTTCTTCGCCATGTTAACCCATTGATTTCGTCCTTAATAACGATAGCATTGGGGCGGGGGAAGAAATGAGCAATTACCGAAACGTAATGCGCGATTGAGATATGTCATTCGGGCCCAGAAACCCTCCATAAACAATTAATTTTCAAGATGTTACCTTTCACCTCGTTACCTGACGTTACTCCGAAGCTGGGAGGCGCTCTACCAAGTAGGAAGCGTTGACAGTGCGCCAAGACATTCGTCCAACTTAGGTCTTTAAGGATATACGAAGATTCTGAGTCTCTGAGCCTACTTGAAACTAGGCTACCATAGTGCGTCCCATTTTTCAAAGCATTAAATTGTTTGTGCAACAATTATTATCGTTTACCTTTAATTTATTTGAAAATAAAGTAACGCACTCGTGGCTTTTCAACAATTATTTATTGCCACTTATGTTCTGCCGGCTTACGTAAGATTAGATAAATACTTCTAGATAAATATAGTTCTAACATTTACTCTGTGGCCTGAAAAACTAATCTTTCAAATGATATTCTTTAGCTGCTACGGACATCATAGGAAGTGGGATGACGGGAAGAATACTATGCCTACTAAAGCATACTAAAAGAACACTGATAATAGTAAATTCAACCCCCCTATCCTTTCTTCTAAATATCCTGCTCTCTACCTCCTTCTTTACAGGTTTCCAATCAGGTATTACAGAGAACGATGAAAACACACAAGATATAGCACTTTTTGCACATTTTTAATCTTGTGTGTTTTCATCATGATATCATTCCATTATTTCTTCGAAAAGAATCGGGCTAAGCCGCCGGTCAGAGGGTTCAAAAATAGCCGAGGGGAAGAATATTGAGGCATCTTGTACCTTTCCCTACTGGAAATGTGCCATCACTATGCTTAACCCAACAGGAACTAATCGTGGTTGCCAGTGGCGGATTCAGGGGGGGGGGTCACAGGGGTCATGACCCCCCCCCCCCCCCCAAATTTTATCGAAATCTTTTAATTTTTATTAGTTTAATAGTTTTTGTAACCTTGTAAAGGATTAAAGTGAGTGTATATGCAACTGCCTGGCTACAAGTCCCAAACGTGAGAGAAGTTTAAGTTTCATTTATCGTAGAGCGTAGCACTCCCTACTGTAAAAACAAGCTCAAAAATAAAATAAGCTGTGTCCCAACTCGTTAGGCATTAGGAAGCATGGATTTGGGTGCCTAAAATTTAGCTGGCTAACCCAAAAGGGGGCACGAATTGGGACATATTCGTGAATTGGGATATCCTTACGCAGATATTGCCATCTGCTGGGATTGAAACCGATGAAAAACAAGAGAATGTGAAAGGGATGACAAATTATGTACAAAATTTAACACAATCCATATTGTTGAATTTCTCATGCCATTGTGTACAGACAGAATTTAATTTGAGTTTAGAGTACCTTAGATTAGCATCTTCTCATCTTTTCCGAAATTTAGATAATACATTTATTTTAATGTAGAGCAATTCGGCCTTCTCCTACTTCTGAATGAATCTCTCCGTCAGGTAACTACTCCCTTTAACGATATTTTATTGTGATAAACGAATCAACATGACTAATTATATATATATATATAAATATCAACACACTTTCAGCCAAAATACTTTCCCTCGTTGGTAGCTATCTTCATCGAGTCCACTGTCCTCGCGATTCTCGCTTTCCATCATGGGAAAAGGATGCACCCGTCGATGCCCAAATCTAGCGGCTGAAAAAGGTACCTAAATCTGCTCCCTTATGATGCCTAGGGGGCCCAGGAGAGGATGTACGCGGCAACACTGCACGGCTTAAACCAAGGTCCCTATAAAATAATGTAATATAAGGACCATGGCTTAAACAATGCCAGTCGCTTTCTGAGGGACTCGCTTTCGCCAATATAAATACCATTCGATATAAATTAAACAAATGTGTTGAAATATTAGACAATTACATATTGGATGCGTTCAGGACATGCGGATTTAAACGCCACCAAGAACGAAATTCTACGACACCCCAGTTTCGAATTGCTAACTTTTTATAAAATTGATAACAGCTCTTTTTATTTTAAGGTTATATACTGGAAACTTACAGTATGCATAGAAAACATGTATACCTAAAACTATTTAAACGACTTAGTATTGATTTACGGGTCATCAAAGTCGGTGCTTTGCTCGAACACCGTCAAAAACAGGCACTTTTTACGTCACAACCGTTGTAAAAAATATGCAAATACGTTTTAAAAATTTAAATTTTCCACTCAATAACGCAGAATGAAGTAAGAAAAGCACCGGTGTGATTAGTTTTTCTGTAAGCCTAGTTGTAAACTTGTTATTTGTATTCAAACTCGAGTGCACATAATTTCTGCGCCTACAGTAGTACCTTGAACCTCCGTGAATTTGCCATGCGAATTAGGGATCCTGGGTAGCGTAGTGGTCTCCGCAGCCAAAGGTCCGTGGTTCTATTCCCGGTCCATGTGATTTTTTTCGCATGTGAATTAATGTGAACATATTCGGTATTATAATATTGGGTTATAACTCCAATAACTTCAACAGAAAACGAATCTGAAATACTTCACTATAGTGATAACGCTTAAAGTTACGCATCTTTCACTGAGGGACGTTGGGTCAGGAGTAAAGTAGTTATCTCATTATTATAATGAATCCTTATAATTACCCCTTCTTTTATTAGGAGAGTTGGGTAAGGGGTAGAGTGCAGGGTTTTTAGTGTGAACATTCCTAGATCGAAACCAACTCTCTCCATTTCTTTTTCCATCGCAATTTCATTGTACGACCGTCCCTGATTATAAATATTTTTAACATGTTTATCCAGGATACATTTTAGCTATCTTACTTATTAAATCATCCCAATATGATGCTAATGAAAAATCAGTCCATGGTAATAACAAACATACGTTGGCCCGATATCATTTTTATGCCACTGTATAGTGGTGACTGATGTCTTTTTATCATAAAATTAATATCGACCCAATATCGTCAGCAAATGTTATCACTTTTGACATTTGCCGACATTGGTAGCCAATATCGGATTGACCAATAAGTGATATGTGACGGTGTAAAAATGATATTGGACCGATATCATGATGCTGCTTGGGGAAGGCTACGTTGTTGCAGAAACCGTGAACTTCTCTACTACAAGTTCCCTCAGTTACACTACCAGTTCCCTCATAACGAAGTAATGAAGAAAGGAAAGCCTATAAAAAATATGCACAGAGATAACATCTTGACAATGTCCACTGGCTTGTGGTGTCTCATAAAGACAGGGGACTGTACTGTAAATATTGTGTACTTTTTTCATCTGGCTTAGGAAGTGTCCACCACAACGTGACTCCACTTAGGAAATTAGTTAAGGAACCCATTAAAAAGTTTGATAATCTTAGGAGAAAAAGGTGATCTTACCACTGACGAGTAAAACCGATTCCATGTATGTGTAATTGATAATAGAAAAGACTTTTTACTAACATACAATGAACCATCTTTAGAAATAAACAACCGATCGGGTTGGTGTGGTGGCTAGAGCCTCCCATCTCGAGCGCCCGGGTTCGATTCCTGGCAGCGGCAGATTTTTCATTGGAAAACCTGTCCCCACTTGAGTGCCTAGTGGAGGGCATTTTAAGTCCAGTACTCCGTCCGTCGGATGGGACGTTAAACCGTGGTCCCCTTGGCGCCTTTCGTTAAGAGAAGGCTAATGCTGACACCGGGTTTCTATCCACACTTCCTCCGTTACCTGAAAACGCCTACCATTACCCAATTACCTACCTATCCTAAATGGCGTAAATGACCTCAGCTGTCGGTTTTTTAAAAACATTTTGCATGCAATTATTTTCAACATTTTCCCACTATCGTAATTTGAAAAACTGATCATGAGTTGGCTTTCTATAAATTCTTTTGTTGCATGATACTGATGATACCGTACAGCAATATTAGCACCCAACTCAAACTTTTTAGTAATCCCCTAATTAAACAGATAGTTTTTAACTTTTATGTATGTGCTTATCATCACTTTAAACCTTTTCCAATGAAATTTGTTCACATTGACTGTTGTATAAAACAATATATTATAATTATTTTAAACTTCAAGTTGGCTATTTATTTATTCTCCATTGTTAAACTTGTTAAACTTAAATGTCTAAAATTGTTCAATTTCATTAGTTGTTAAGAATGCAAATGAAATGTTAGGCTCCAAAATGCGTAAAAAATGGGTATTTTAAAAAAATTTAAACGGGAGAACGCCCCTCTCCCCCGGGGGGGGGGGGGGGGGGGTACTCCCCGGACCCAGGTCATGACCCCTCCCCAAATTTGATGCTGAATCCGCCCCTGGTGGTTGCCCGCGATACAATGAAATAGCGGAAGCTACTCTTTCCATTGGACGGAGAGTAATGGCGGGATAGTTTCATAACAATATACTAGATACTACAAAAAGTATCAGTCAGTTCTGGTAGACAATGGCAATTAATAGCACCGCAAGGAACGTAAATTTCTCATTCCTGACCTGCTTCGAAGATAAAAAAACGTCGCTAAATTAAAGCCGGTTCACGCATCTTCAGGGCACTTGTCTTCCCAATAAATGGACGGCCCTTAACGTACCCTGAGTAAGAAAATAACGGCATCCCAGCCTCCCTCCCCGCCCATGTCCTCCCCTCAACCAACACCATCCCTCTTGGATCACTTAACCCTCGGAACCCCGAAGATTTTTCTCAAAAGAAGGCGATTTTCTCGGGAAGAAAGTCCTCGACCCTTCTTTCCTCTCCACCTTCCCCTTTCCAACCCTTCTTCGCGAGGATCGACGGCCCTGCCCCCGTAAGAGGCTCCGCAACCACTCCCTTCTCCGGAGCCCCCCAAGATCCCTGGAATCTTGAAGGGGGAAAAAATGAGCTGAAAAATAAATACCCGTGGGCAAGACAACAATTTCCACTCTCACGTGACCGTGCAAGGGGGGTAAGTGGGGGGGGGGGGGGGGGGGGGGGCGGGGGGGGGGAGGCGTTGGGGCAGGTATTATCTCGTAAAATGTAAGGATCAAAGCTTTTAAGTTCAGTGTGCGGAAGATCCCTCCTACGTTCCCGTAGAGGGGTGAAGCTGTGTGGGGAGAGTACCGCATGTAGGGGTTGGCGTGATAAGGGGTAGAGAGAGACCCCACCTCACGTCACCTTGGCAGCCATAAAAATACTCCGCGGAGATCCACTGGGGAGATGAGCAGAACCAACTGCGCTGGGTAATGAAGGTGTGTAGCCGCATTAAATGCGACCGCGATGAACCCGACGGGGAACGAATGGGAAAGTCTACTAAAGCGAGCATATTTCATATTCATACGGAAATGAAAAATACACCCCGCCGTCGGTAAATAAAACGGCGATTCCAGCAAACTTTTGCGGCGGCGAAAGGGAGCTTGAAGGCGGGATTTTAAATCCAACTCCAGGGCACTCCAGCAAGAAGAGAAAACTACGACTCCAGAATTGACGTGCCTTGCACGAAGCGTACAGCTTAATGGCGAAATGCTTGAAGAAACGTAATGTGGCATGAAAACGAAGTACTACTTCCTGTACGTCACAATGTAAACCCTCCACAGAATGAACCAACAATAACTTTGATTTGAAGGGTACAATCAAACGCTGCCTGACACCAGGCAAAAAATAAAACACCACTGAAATTCACTGCCTGATTACCAAGGTTAAATTTAAATTTATATTTCATAGTGAATGAAATATTGTGCTCACGGACAGGTGTCCATGAATCTCTAACAACAACGAATTCACGACAAATCGACATCATCTTTGGCATGAATATTGCGGTGGAAAAATAGGGTAAAGATAACTATTAAATCATAATAATATAACAAAGTTATAATTGCAATTAAAAACAAAACGCACTACGCAAAAAACCTAAGATCAAATGCGGAACGAAAAACAAGACGAATTTTGATATCCATTTTGAATAAAAGCTCTCATTTTATCCGATTCGCTCACGTCAGAGAGAAAGAAAAAAATGAAGATGCGGAATAGGCAGATGAAAAAGATGCGACGCTTCAAGAATTTAATTATACGTACCGCTGTTTATGGCCAATGATAGAAATAGGGTGATAGGAAGATTTGCGTGGCAGTGATAGCAAAATATCACCTTGTCTGCAAGCACCATTCATGATAACTGGCACTCACCTGAAAATCAAGAGAAAATATACATTAAAACAGGGATCCACAATGAGAAAAGCAGAATGTTAACAAATATTTTATCGTTTACACTCTCATCCCAAATGTTTTAGCACAATTCAAAAGAACAAAGGATTAAAGCTTTTACAACGGAGAATGACTATTACTCCCTTATTGTGCATTTTAAAAAGTTATACATTGACAGTGAATCTGCCGCCAACGCAAGTGAACGTTAAGCTTTTCATAAATTATCTGATATAAAATGACGATTCACAAGAAACGTTGTATTATGAAATAAAAAGTATACAATACCGTATTATAAATAAAAGAGTACCTGGAATCTTTTCATTCACCAGGAACTACCTTATCCGGTAGAAATACAACAATATCATTATTAATAGTGGTCTACTAATCAAGGCAGACCAGAGAAAACCTCATGAACATAGGTATTCGATTACAGTTTGTATAGAATTTCTTGAGATCCTCCTTTTGAAACGGCTATACTGTTCATAAAAAAATTCAGACATAAAACTTATAGTATAGCACGGTGAGCATATTGACATAATTGCAATACATAAAAATTTCACTATGAACACCATAAAATCATATAAGTTCTTGGCAGTTAGAACATTTTCCCGAGGGGAGCACATGAGCACCATGGATAATATTACACAAGTTAAGGGGAACATGCACTATGTTTCATAACTCTTTCAATGTGAAGTTTATTAGCTAAAACATGCTTGGCGAAAATTTTGCTGAAGAATTAAGTTGTTATCATGATTCCCCATTGGAGAGAGCGAAGCAATACAGGACAAAGTTTTCAAATCTGGAAAATTTATGATAGAGATGTTTGATTCTTTAGCGCTACTTCTCGCTCGAAGGGGAATAGACTCAGCTACAGAATTCTAACGCCCTGGGCGCTACGATAAACAATGGGAGTCTAGTTTGAAGATGCATTCGAATTCTTGAGAGCGAGCCTCGAATCAAACGCGGAGCATGACTACGGAGAGTCGTCGTGACAATGGTCCAACGAATCATATTCGCACCGCGGGGAAGCGTCCAAATTGCGAAATTTCATATCAATAGAGGGTGGGGTAGGGGCAACGCTAAAGGAGAAGGGGATGAAATTGTAGCGACGAAATTCGTTCAAAAGGAGTTTCTCCGGGGTAAGACTAGGGTTGCCAACTCTCCCGGAATCGCTTGAAGTCCCGGAATGGGGAATATGCATGAAATTTGTTTCTCGAAGATTAATGATGTACTTGATGTGAAATATTCTCACCAATTTAAACATATAAGCCAAATTTTTCTACGCCCACCACAAAGATTATTAAATGATATTGAAATGTTCCCGAAAATCGACGAAAAGTCACGTGGCCTGAAACACCTGACGTCACTGCACGGTATAGGTTCCATATTGCTACGGACATAGACATTTACATCTAAAAGAAAACGAAGTGAATATGTTGTTTTGAGGTTTTTAGCCGTTTCTCGAAAGAAACGATGACTGAAAAAATACTTAATAAAGTACATTCCGACAATTTCCTTTGGTTTTCTCCCTTATGGCGGTTTTCTTCTTTAATAAACCAGCGATTGCATAGACGCAGTAGAATTCTTGGGCACTAAACAGGCATAATTTAATTAATGAACAATTTGTTCGTTACCACCCATACTACGTAAATAAAAAATCGAAATACAATCGTTTATTGCATTGAACAAATGAGATAAATACATACGTTATCGCCAAGTATTCATCTAACAACTTACCTCCACGCATAAACAGATAAACAACGCCCATAGTGATACCGTGCCGTGACGTCATTCGATGACGTCGTGTTTTTAAGCTGCCGAAAAAGTACAATTTTCAAAGAGTAATATCTTTATAACGCAACTTAATTCTTCAGCAAAATTTTCGCCAAGCACATTTTAGCTAATAAACTTCACATTCAAAGAGTTATAAAAAATAGTGCATGTTCTCCATTGGGCGAATGTATACACGATTTTCCGGGCAGATAACTCCTGGAATCAAGGAATCCGCTGATCCATGTTTCCATTCGCCTGTTCAAAACTGTACAGTAAGTTGTTTAAAGAGAAGTAATATAAAAAAGAGACGGAAAATTAGAAAAGCTAGTGCCATCCGTTACAGAGCCTAAAACTGCCTGATTTTTCAGTTTCATTTCGAGAATCAGCTATACAGAAATAAACTAGACATTCATCATGACGAGGCCAAAATCCAAATCTGCAAAACTTAAATTAAACAATTTCAAAAAGTAAATGCACTTTAAATACCCTTTGGCCACTGCACGGTAAAGTCGAAATACTATTTAAATACACAAATATAAGTTTTACTCAAAATTAAAGAAATACTCAAATAACAGTTTTTGAAATTGTATTCGACCGATACATGTTGCAATCTCGAGCAAAATATAAGGAGGGTCAATTTCATGGTATGTACCTCCTTTCATATTTTAAATGACAACTATTTTAAGGGTGATTTCATTAGATTTGTTTTACTATTTCAGTGCACAATGTATGTCCCTAAACACAGCGGGTACGGGTGAATGTAAGTGTATCTTTGCAGTTTCCTGTAATAATAACTAAACCAAGGATTCATCTAAAATAATGAATATTCTCGCGAATTTTTACCAGTTTAATGAAGTATCTCCCGGAATGGATTCCTTACCAGGTGGCAACCCTGGGTAAGACCCGCCTTCGACGCGAATATAGGCGTGAAACAAAATAAAATGGGGTAGGAAGTTTGCTCCTTCGCCGTCACAGCGAGGAGGAAATGGAATCAAGAAGGAAGCCTTTATTCAGAGAAAGAGAGAAAAACAGAAACGCTGACGCGGATCGAGGAGAAGAGAGCGGAGACCAACGAGCAAACTTACGTCGACACCTCGCTAAGCCAAACCGCCAGGGTCGCTTCAGAGACGCTCGCTCCTTTAATCGCGAGAGGAAACAAAAGTGAATCGTTGGGGAAGGCGCGAAAAAGGGAAGAGAGACCGCGCGAGAATAAAATGGCGGAGGGCTGAGGTGGGAAGAGTTGCGTAATCACGAGTCTCTCCCTACCTCTCAAGGGGTTTTGGCGCGGAAACAATGAGGCGAAGGGGTTTTGGCAAGGGTGGCAGACGAAATGAGATTTGAGTGAGGAAGAGAGAGAGAGAGACAAGCGCAATGAAGGAAAGCATGAGTGGGGGAGAAGGGACTCGAATAACAAAAGAAAGAGTGAAATGGGGGGAGGCGTAATATTGAGGCTGAAGATGACATCCAGAGTGTGCGGTACATGAATACAGACATGGTCCGCACCCAAAGCCACAGGGAGACGTATGGTGTGGGTTGCACGCACGACTGACACCCAAGCAGCCGTAGAATGTGTAATAATATTGGCGATTGCGACAACAAGTTAAATAAGTTCACCTAGACATATATATCATACCCATTCCCAAACATATGCAGCAGAAAAAATTGCAAACGATACCACCTCATTTAAAATCACCCTGGGTTCAACCCATTTGATAGGCTACCCATTTGCCAACCCATTTGTTGGCTAAATAGATGTTTTCAAAAAATTCTGCCCATCATCCGGATGCGAAGGGTCAAGAGGTATTGAAATACATGAATTACTCTGCATAAACGCTTTAGTTCTAGGCAGGAAAAATCTTCTTAGAACTTCACGCGGAATATGCGTAAAAGGAACTAATTATATCCGCTCATTTTCAACATCAGTGTGACAGTTTTTCTTGACAAACTTAAAAATTTACGCCTGATAAAAACTGCGATCAAAAAGTGTTTCCCATGCTCGGGTGAGCAAATTCCACCAAAATTCTAATTTCGATTCCGAAAAAATTGCCCAACATCGCAATCCACATCATTGAACCTGAATCGATCTCTAAATTCTAGCAACAAGCTACAAGGCAGTGGACACGGTCCAGTTCTTACGTGCACGGAGTGTGAAAAAAACACCATTGTTCAACTCCTTCCTACGCGGCTGCTGATGGAAGTTTACGCACATCAACGAATTTTGAAAGAATGGGGTCGTTTACCATGTTTTTTTTATTGCCGAATCTGATAGAGTTTGTAAAATAAAAAGACCCGTATTTTTCCGTTTATTGATCCGTCAATTATTTCTCGAGTTATAAGCGGCGAAAAACTGATGTTCTTAACCCTTTCGGAAAAATAGGCGTGGTGCAACCTCTGACGTATATCGACTTCGTCCAATCACAACTGAGCCCGCGAAGCTACTTTGCCTTATCGCAATGGAGGGACACAGCTGACTCTGCCAATAGGACAGTTGGAATAGGAATGTCAACTAATAAGAAATCTTAGTCACTTCCACAGGATTTTATTTAACATACGACCGGTTTCGGCAGTTACGCCATATTCAGGTCCTTCAGGTGACTAAGATTTCTTATTAGTTTACATCATGGCAACCTTCCACCACGTCAATGCTTCGGACTTAGATTTTAATGGAATAGGAAGAGTTGCAACAGCATTTGTGCGAGCAGACCTTCCAGGAACCCCCCTCCACTTCCTTCGCTTCCAAGAAAAGCAGTCAAGGACGGGAGGAAAATGACATCAATGTTATCACAGCAGCTTTTTCGGTGGGCGTCACCTTTTGCTTATTTTAATTTTTGATTTATGAGTGAATGGTTGTGGTTAGAAGATTAATTTTTTCTCTAAAATTCTTTTCTGTTTTCATCTAACGATTTCGTGTACAAAATTGCGATTTCGGTTCCGAGTAAAAGCCCCCATTACGGAGATACAGACCTTCGCCAGTGTCACACAATGAAACGAACGTGCTGGCTAAGGGAGAGAGGGCGGTGAAAGGTGGGAGGCAAAGAAGAGGGAGGACTTACCCAAAGATGCCGGGGATGAGCGGGGAGAGGTTGCAGCCGTGATGTGGTGAGAAGTTGTGGAGTCACTTAATGAAGTTCTTCGCCCGCGAATGAAAACCCGGTTCCACGAGAAGGAGAGACGAGATGAGAGCGAAGAATGGAATTGCGAGGGGATGTTTCGGGAGGTGGGAGGACTGTCTAGGGGGCGTTGGCGGGGGCTCTGGGGAATTGCCCCGCCACGCATACTGCACAACAGACAACAAACCCTCCAAGGACGAGGGCATCCGAGGAAAAAAAAAGACGTGAACACATTTCTTTTCGGGACTAACGAACTCCGCAGGCTACAAGGAACCGGGTAATCAGTGGCGAGGATCCACTTCTACCATGACAAAATACCCTGAAAGCCACCGCAAAGATATATGGTGCAGGCTGTATATAATTGTTAAATATATTTAAATGAATTCATCATGAAAATAAAAACAGATTCATATCCAATTATGGCGCTAATTTAAAACTACCATCATGTATGTTAAAATTGAACTAATTGGCTGGATTGGGAAATAAATCTAAGTCCAAAAGCCAATTGAAGCAAGGGAGGGAGTCATTATCAGAGCGTAGGTTAAGGTACAGATTAAATCTATTATAGAAATTCCAATCGGATAGCTTTACTGAAGATGTTAGGCACATATTAAAAACACCAGCGTATTATGCTAGATTCGACCAGATATATAAGATTAGAGAGATAGATTGTCGTACTGATAGATTCAAAATGGCATTTTCCCCCCGTACTATAAGAGAACAGAATAGGCAGCATAGCAAAGGGATAGGTAGGGGAAATATTTTAGAGTAGTCCGTAATGCATGATGCATGTATTAACCCCTTAAATACTACATATACTAACAATCTAGTTGCATGAGACCCTATAGTTGCTTGTTTGCATGTCGGTAGTGCATAATTGGTGATCTACCCCCTGCCACACACCCTCGCAGTGGCTTACAGGGTATCGTGTAGATGTAGATGAGAAGGAAGAAGAAACAAAGTTTGATGCCAATATTTCGGTCAATCAGATGGCCATTCACAGCTAGAACCGAGAAGATAGGTGTGAGTGAGAGGATTAGCGTGGTTGACCTGGTCACGTGGTGTTCGATAATGTAAGTTATTCGCAATAAAGTCGACATTACCCCATGCAGATCTAGGAGGCGATTCAGATCGTAAAACAGCGGGAAAACTATAACCGAGAGGATAGACACATTCTCGGCCACACAAGGAAGAGTTTTCCAGTCGGGAGACCTAGCCAATCAGAGCCAACCCAGGCCCCCCGGGGCTCTATTGCACATGGACGGATATATGCATCGATCTTTTTTTTTAAGAGAAACTAACGCTGAAGGTGAATCAATTCCTAGAACAGGGCACCCCAAAGGTTGGTTATTATGCTGTTAAGTTTTTGTACAAATTTTAGGTGTTTGTTGTTGCTGGGAAAATTTTTTGACTCCACTTGAATACATCGACAGCTTCTGACCTGAAGGGTGGCTGGAGAAACTATCGTCGCCCAAAGACAATCCAACGCGGAGGAACATCCGAAAGCCCTCTTCATTGATGATAAACCCCGCGGAAACCTCAGATTCAAGTTGAGAAGAATCGTTTTAATAATTTAAGTCCCATGTAGACAAGAAAAATTAGCGTAGAACTTAATTA
Source organism: Platycnemis pennipes (assembly GCA_933228895.1). Lineage (NCBI taxonomy): Eukaryota > Metazoa > Arthropoda > Insecta > Odonata > Platycnemididae > Platycnemis > Platycnemis pennipes. Next base: position 29,879,892 of record OW121855.1, read on the forward strand.
CCAATCCGAAATAATTATCTCCGTCGCATTGTCATTTGATATAGCCCTAAACGCATGCCGAAATAATGATATTTTTAGCCTTTTTTCTCGAAACCTCTCTTCTTTCATGCGCAGGATTTAGCCTGAGGATATTGAGAGTAAAAAATATTAAAAAGCATAGAGAATTGTGAGAGATAAAACGCATTAGGGCGCGATGGAGTGGATTATGTTAGGTGGGTGGGGAAAGGGAGAAGAACGAGCGTATTGTTGGAATTATCAGCAAGAAGTAATGTTATTAGTGTTATGTCGAGTTAGGTAGGCCTCGAAGTATATAAAATACTCATAAATGCTTCCATGCTGCAGAAGGCACCCAACTCATATCATCCACTGGCGAATCCATAAACACTTGCACGTGCTCGTAATTATAATATGCCTGGAGGTGAGATGCAAAATGCTCAGTTTTCCCCCACCAAGAATTTCATTACATTCGAATTCCATTAGGCAGAAACTCGTTCCCGGAGATATTCCTGGTTGGAATGATTCCCCGGGGCTCACAGCTGTTTCTGCAGAGATGATCCCTTCGCTTCATCTCTTCACCGCAGGTTGATTTCACTCGCCTTTTTCAACTGCAAAAAACTCTTATCTACAAGAGCTTGAACGTCCTCCCTAGTGCTTAGCTTTTATAAAGAACCCTCATTTTATAGGTGTTTTTTCTCTCTCCCCAGCTGATAATAACCATTCAATGAAAAATAAAATCTTGCATTCATCGGGAAATAAAGCTTAAACGCACACATAATGAGAGGTGATTACCCTAAACAGCAATGAATGGAATACTAAAATATGCTTTTATGATGTGTGACAACCTAACCGTATTTCTTTCAAGGCTCGCAGAGTGCATAGGTGGAATAGATAGGGGGGGATTAAAGATGAAGTTATAGGGAAAAGACTTCGTAGGGAAAATCTGATCATTAAACGAGAAATAAAAACGATTTTGCTCCATCATTCTCATCAACTAACTATTTTCACTGCTTCAAATACTTCCCTACATTTTCACATGAATAACAATAACTGATAAACGTAGAGGTAAATTTAGCCACGATAGCTCAGACCACGTGCATTCAGCAGAAGGAGATTGGTATCTATTTCGATACTACGAAGAACGCAGGTTAAACATATACAATAAGGATCGTGACCGCTCAAACAGGCGGGAAATATTGACACAATCTAGTTGAAACCTTGCAGAACACAAACCAACCAAGCAGAGTAGATGACGGTGAGAACCTTGCGAACATGTGCAACCACAGATATTTTCGAGCTTAATCGAATGCCACCATTCGGTGAGCAAAGTACACAGCCTGATGTGAGGGTTTGTTGCAAAATAGGGACGCCATATGTTGTTTCTCAGGTTACCATCCCATGTGAACCAATACTAATGGAACATTACCCGTAGCCTCAGAAGGAAATACAATGGTTTGCTATACCAACAAGAAACCAAGAGACGATAAGAAAGCACGGCGATCACAGCAGAGGCAATAAGGAGATGGAGGTGGAAGACGAAGATAGGCCTCTCCCACTTGTGGTATCCTGGAGCAGGGATGTCCACTCATGAAATGGATCTTCTTCATCTAGTTCTTAAGATCATCCCACACTCAGGATAGAGTGAAACTTAATTACTGCATAGTTTCTTCGTATAGAAAATTGGTTGGTTGGTTATTCAGAGGAGGCGACCGACAGCTGAGGTCATTTGCACCATTTAGGGTAATTGGTTAATGGTAGGAGTTTTCAGGGAACGGAGGAAGGGTGGAGGGAACCCCGGCTTCGGCATTGCCTACATTTAACGAAAGGCGCCAAGAGGACCAAGGCTTAACGTCCCATCATACGGACGGAGTGCTGAACTTGAAATGCCCTCCACTAGGCACTCAAGTAGGGACCGGTTTTCCACTGAAAAATCCGCAACTGCCGGGAATCGAACCCTCGGGAACCCGGACCCTCGGGAACCCGGGCCCTCGGGACGAGAGGCCAGTACTCTAGCCACCACACCAAGGCGATCCCCTTCGTACAGAAAACCTAACTATAGGTATATGCTACAGTAGAGTAATAATAAATTAATATATCTAATAATATGAAATTAATATAAAAATCATAGTAAAAGAACTACAATTTTGTAAATTTCGCACTTTGTTAGCGTAAATTTAGGAACCCGCAAAGTTAAAATTCTTTTGCTGTGAGGCAATTCTATCAAGTCAAGCCTGAAAATTTAAATTGTTACTGTACCAAAAAATGGATATTATTTTAAAATCTGTACGTTGAAATGAGCGTGATATGCTATAGTTATCACATGCATAAAAATTTACTTTCGAATCATTTCAACGACTGCATTTCACTTTGCCCATTACAAGAATTTGGCCACTTCTATTCTTTTGCCTGCACTGCAACCATTAGTTTGACTGACGAAGAATATCTACATCAACACGATACCCTGCAAGCCACCGCGAGGGTGTGTGGCAGGGGGTGAAGATCACCAAGCATGCACTACTAACGTGCAAACAAGCAACTATAGTGTCTCATGCAACTAGATTGTTAGTATCTATAGTATTTAAGGGGTTATTACATGAATCATGCACTACAGAATACTCTAAAGTATTTCCCCTACCTGTCCCTTTGCTATGCTGCCTATTCTGTTCTCTTATAGTACGGGGGAAAAATGCCATTTTGAATCTATCGGTACGACAATCCATCTCCTTAATCTTATTTATCTGGTCGAATCTAGCATATTACGCTGGTGTTTTTAATATGTGCCTAACATCTTCAGTAAAGCTATCCGATTGAAATTTCTCTAATACATTTAATCTGTACTTTAACCTACGCTCTGATAATGATTCCCACCCTAATTTTTTTTATTAATTCTGAATCTTCTCTACGCAGTAATGCATAGAAATAAGAGCGGTCAATTTCATGAATGCCAAGAAAAAACTAGCGAAATGTACTGGCCTAATTGCCGGGAAAAAAACACAATACTGAATAAATTTCAAGCTGCCACCAAATTCATTCGGTCCCATGGTACTGTGATCGCACAAAAACGCCCCCTCTAATTATCACTTTCACTCGGGCCCCAACACATTCTGTGGGCTCCCCTCCAGGTCCCTGTCGAAAGTGCAATCCGGATAACGTCTCGGAAACTGCTGCGGGGAACTCGTGAGAAAGAGAGAGAGAGTGGGATGGCAGTTGGTAGGAGAGGAAGGCCCCCACCCATACAAGACAAGACGTCGCCTCGCAAGAAAATAATTAAGAAGAGCCAAGGGTTTCCATGCCTCCCGCCTTAACCCTTCGCTGCCACTAAAGAGCCCTCCCTGGGCCTTCTCAAGAGCGGACGGTGAAGGGAAAGAGGTTGCCGAGGAGGGAAAGGGAGCCTTAGTGAGTTGGAACAAGTGCGAAGGGGAGAGACAAGCCGTAAGGTGGCGTGAAGGGGATAATCATTTTCTTTCCGAATGAAACTCGCGGGGGGGTGGTTTTTCGAGAGTTTTGGAGAAAGGGTTGGGAGCGCAAGTGAGGGGGTGGGAACGAGGGGCGGTTGTTGAGCGGGACTTCAGGGGTGTGGGTGTGTTTGGAACGGAATAAACAGTGGGAGGGAGGGGAGAAGAGGAAGGAATGGGAAGTGGAGTGAGGTTGGCGCAGGGGGGAAGCCCGCGACTCGGTACCGCGTTGAAGAGAGAGAAGTTCCAATTCGCATTGGCATTATGCGGGGATCGCATTTCCTTCAGTTTCGCGCTTTTCGGGGAAAACGCGACGAATAGAGAGGAAGGGAAAGAGGGGGGAGAGAGAGGGAACGGAACTCGAAATGTCGCTCCGCAACCTCGGAAATCAAGAACGCATCCCCCTCCTCACCCCCAGGACCCACCCTTACCCCTCCCAAACCTCCCCCAAAACCCTTAACCCCCGGGCGTCACATTCCGTGGGGAAAGAAATCGCCATTAGAACGCGCGAGATAAGCATATCGCGCCGCTGGGCCCGAGGAATGAATCAGGAATGAGTGGGGGGGGGGAGAGGGAGGAGGGAATGAAGGAATGGGGTTGGGTTTTCCGTTTCGGCAATTTTCGGGGAGCGCAGATATTGTTTGTTTTCCGTCACCCGGGAGGCAGTCGTTAGGGACGGAGGTATGGCACCCGAGGGGAAGGGTCGGGGGGAGGAGAAGGGGAAGGGGGGCATTCAACGAACGGGGAGAGAAGAATGGTGGACCTGGAGACAAAGAGAGACGTACTATTTTAGCGTTGAATTATTATGCTAAACTCTAAAAGAACGACGTCGGCACATTAAGAAGGACTCGGAATGGTACGTACATTATTATCAAAGCCCAATTTTCATTTAGTACCTAATACTTACTTGGCTCTTTTCTTTATGCCCTTTTTCACAGTAAAAGCCCGGACTACCTATATTCTATGTTTAAACCTAGGTCAGTCTCTGTTTTTAGACCCTCCAGGACTGAACCCTCCTACCTGATGCGCCCAATACCTCGAACTAACGTGTATCTTAAATCATTCCTCATATCTGGCTCAAACCTCTGGAATTCATTGCCTTTGCCCATAAAAAACTCTGCCTCTCTACCAATCTTAATGTTTCAATGAGGACTTATAAATCATAAATGTAATTAAACCTGTGCATAAATTGTCAACAATTATTGTCTCCATGAGGACTTTAAATGTAACCTAACTATTGTATTATTTTGTATAAAATTTATGACATTATTGTAACTCTGTCTTTTCTGACAATATTGTTATTGTTATTGTGTATAGTTTTTGACTTATTATTTGATGACTTGTTTTCTATCTGTTTCTGTTGTGTTGTTTTTGTTGCAAACTTTATCAATGTTTTCTTTATGTACTGCTCTTATGGGGAAACCCAGAGCATGAAATAAATTCAATTCAATTCAATTCAATTCAATAAATACAGCGTGAGCAAAAAATTTTTGGTCGTCTTATTTCCAGTATTAGTCCATGAAAGCTAACAACATGGCAATCTCTTCAAATCACGTATCGTTCCAAAGTGATAAGAGCACAAACCTATACACAGATTACACCTAAGCAGACCAAAAAACTTGAATGATAAACAGACGGTAAATTTCCGCTAAATTTTATTACTTTGGGTTTTTTTTCTACAGAATGGCGTGATCAGGAAAGATATCTGTTTTCAAAAGCTCGCACTGACTAACATATAGTGAATGATATTCTTTAACAAAGTATGCGATGCATTTCGAATATGCTTTAGCCAAAACTCAAAACAGGGATAGAGATCGAAAAACAAATAAATAGGCTCTTAGAAAACTCGTGTCCTGCACGTGTGCACATGTCGTTGGACTTTATCTAGAAACGACAGCGGGGAAAACATTAAATAGCTTATGTTTCGTCAATGGTCAGCCATAAAGATCTCCAAGCTTGTCGCTCGCGAGAAGTGGAAAGGAGAATGTACATTCCCGATAGCCGTGGCACGAAGTCATTTAATCTGCGGGTAAGAGAGAATGAGGGTGGAAATAAAGTGGAGGGAGAGTGGAGAAGTGCCAATAAAGGCGGAGGAAGGAAGAAATTACTCGGTGGAAAATCGATGGGGTCACGGGCGAGGATGCATGAGATACGGGAATAGATACTGCGAAGCTGAAAGCCGTTTAAGAGAGGATAAGTCAGTTATACTCAAAGCATGAGGGATAAAAACAGCACATCTAATAGCAGGAAGCAAGACAAAACGTAGATATAAAAATGCAGTATGTAGATACGTATACTAACTGTCAAAAAAGACCAATCGGGTAGGCTGGAACGTTGTGTTACAGCTTTCGAAAAAAAGGAATCTATATTTGGGGAAGGGTAATATATAAAATTGCTTGAAGACACGCCAAAAGGGCAGGGAGAGTAGGGAACGGATGTCAGGAAGGAATGAAACGCAGAAATCTACGCTATTGTATAGGAGAGGAAGTGAGCTAGGAAGAGGAAGGAAAATAACATGGTGGAAAAAAGGCATGAAACGAGAACCTCAGTCTAAATTTATGCAGAACCCTGTGGATGAGGAAACAGGTTTTTGCATGCCACCACAAGCGTATGTGACTGGTAATTACTACCGTCAAGCACACAATTCTATTGGTGGAAACAATATTGTCTGGGATATAAGTTAAATATGTCTCGCTAAATCTGTCTTATGTTAAATAAAGCAGCTTCCCATGCAATACATTTTTTAACTATCATAACACGCGAAGGGCACTGTCTGGCACAAGCAAAAGAGAAAGAGAGGCTTCCGGGGATAAGCGAACGTTTTTGCTCGGAACTTATGTGTCGAACGGCTCAACCAACTTCACTCCAGCCGACCGCGTTAGACAGGTCAGTGACGAAGCTGCCAGGCAACCCAAAGTTGACGGATTTGGCTTCTGTCAAAGGTATGACCATTTGATGTTTGTCTCAGGATTAGGCTTACGTAGTGGCAAGATGATAGGAGGATAGGAGACATTCACAAGAAACCCTACGAGTGACAATGAAGTCAGAATGGGGATGCTTGGGAACGATTAGGTCCCACCTACTCCGTGCAAAACATTGCGTTTTATGCGGCCTCTTACGGAGGCTGCATGTGTACTAAAACATAAAAAACAATAAAACCGTATCAGAATTTCATCGCAGCGGCGGTTGGTAATCTTCCTAACATTATTTATGGGTGTTGTTAATTCATTTTATTCCCCTAGGAATTGATTTACTGCTAGAACTGGTTCGTATTTAAGCTATTTGAACTATGTACACATTTGGCGCTTTTTTGTGTGTTTGCGCCCTTTCCTCTGTTTATTTGACCAAGTTTAAAAATGCATTCCGTAATTCATCTTACTATTCTAAGTTGTACAGTGGGCTAAAAAGAATTCATCCGTCCGAGAATGGCAAGCCGCAAGCCCGTATGCCCGTACCTACCAAAATATCCAAAGGCTGCTCAAATCAGCTGCCCTGCCATTCCTCCTCCAGTACATTCTAACTACCTTAGTTGGTGCGATATAACCTTGGAGTTGTTGAAGATCCTAAACACAAGACTGGTGCAGTTCTCTGAATCTGCAGCGAACGCCAATTATGTGAAACAAAAACTTACTGGGAGGTAGTATAAGTGAGTTGATGCGAGTTATTTATTATTAGCTTTCTACCGGTGAGGGTAGGTCTAAATGGACATTTAATTCTTCCAACAACCCTAAATTTTACACGATGTCCCACTTCAGCCCCTCAAACATCCTGCCTCCCATCGTTAAATTCAAACTACTCATTCTTCTTCCCCCCCCCCCCCCCTTACCCAACATTCTTCCCTCTACCACATCTTTCAAAACACACTCACCCTTTATTACCTTCTCCATCCAAATCTTTTGCCTTCTCATTATCTTCTAAATCAGACTTTTTCCCCCTCCTGCCAACTCTAGCACTTCATCGTTCTTCCTCCTTTCGACCCACCTTTCTTTCTCCATACCCATACATTGGAAATGTGATGAGAAGACAAAAGAGAGATGTTACTTTTCAATAGTTAGGCCCCACCTTGAGTATGCAGCCAGTATAGGATCCGAATGAATTAGGTTTGATCAGGGAACTAGACAGTGTGCAGCGTAGAGCAGCTAGGTTCGTTAAAAGGTGTTACGATAGGTTGAGTAGCGTTTCAGAATTAATAAAAGAATTAGTATGGGAATCATTATCAGAGCGTAGGTTAAAGTACAGATTGAATCTATTAGAGAAATTTCAATCGGAAAGCTTTACTGAAGATGTTAGGCACATATTAAAAACACCAGCGTATTATGTTAGATTCGATCAGATAAATAAGATTAGAGAGGCAATCGTATATTTGCTTGTTTGCATGTCAGTAGTGCATGCTTGGTGATCTTCACCCCCTGCCACACACCCTCGCGGTGGCTTGCAGGGTATCGTGTAAATGTAGATGTACCTACAATTCAAAATCCATTCAGTGTCTATTTTCATCTGCTTTCCTTGAAGCCCATTTTCCACCCCATATACGGCCACGCCCCATATTTAACTTTTCGCTAGTAGGTATTTTATTTACGGCCCTACTCACCACCCCTGTCATTAGTTCACGCCTTTGAGTATTCCCACCACGACAAGGCGTAGTCCATGAGGAAGGGTCGATGAGAATGGTCGGGAATAAAGGAACGAGAGAGGACATGACGAAGATTGTTTGCGCACGACAAGGAAAGGTACAAGTGACTCGAGCGCGAAGGCCGAGGGTTATGTCGATAGAAATCTCCCAAAAGTGACCAATCCACTACTCGCAAAAGCGGGGTTGGAGATCCAAAGTCGGAAAGGGTAGGGAAAGGAACGAGGGCATAAATCCTGAACGGTGGAGGACTAGAGGCCCACTCTTTTATCGGCCCTCCCCCGCAACAATTACGGCGACAGACGCCCCTCGACAAAGGGCGAGAAGGACACGACAATTATCTCCTGAAACTCCACCACCGTGCCCCCGCCAACTACCCCCCGTCCGCGATTGTTACCTCGACCACCCCAGCATCCTCTTACAAAACGGCAAGCGGGCCTTATGGTAAAAGCGGCGTAAGAACCCAGCCTTAATCTTCGCGGGGAAATCGAAGAGCACCGGCGAAGACATGACGGCGGCCATTCGCCGGCATGGGAGAGGTTGGGTCGAGGGGAGAAGGAGGGGGGCCTTCGAAGAAGTTGGCGAAGAAGTGAGAAAGAGAGATTGAAGATAAAAGCGGTGGGAATGCGGGAGGGCGATGAAGGTCAGAGGGCGGATGGGTGAAAAACACGGTGAGGGAGATTTGTCGAAATTGCAGGGAATGAAAAGAAGACGGGATGGAGAATGCGAAGTGGAAGGACTAGGTTGGGAGAGGGGAGGGGCGGAAGGCATTTATTCGGACCTAACAGCGTCTGCGGGTTGGAAAACGAGTCCGCGAAGAAGCAACACGCCTATTTCTTAAAAACCACTGAGGGTTTTTTGGGATACATGTGCCCATGACTCCATAGCTTAACTCGGTTGCTAGGGAAAATCTGTTTATTAGTGATTCACTAGTTGAGGTGGATCTTATTCACCTTAATACTTAACTAGCGAGCTTAACTGAGTGGGGGAGGGGGTTGGTTTTATAAGCGTCTCATCCATCTGGAGCATAGAGCTCTGAGATGAGAATAACTCAAGCGAAAACAATGAGTGAGATTGTAATGATCGATTTAAAAATATTAAAATTGTGAACCACTCGTGTTTGCTCCGCGTGGCTTTTTGGTTATCTACTCGAGATAATTCCAACGGATATAAACCCAATCCTCTAGATCCACTTTAACTGAAAGCCCACGAAATCGACTAAATCGATAAATGAAAGTCCAAATTCTCAGGATTCACCTTCTTTCATCAGTTACTATTGTTCCCACACTCTCGAACTCTCATCATTCCTTCAAGTACGGCTTATCTTCCTCCAACCGCTTCTCCGGCTACTTAACAATCCCTTCTCTATCGAATCCTACAAAACACCTTACCTCTCATTAACCGTTCCATCCACTCTCTCCGTCTCCTTTTAATATCTTCAGCTCTTTCACAACTCCTACCACTTCCAGCCATTCCTGTTTTTCTACTCTATGCGCCTTCTTCTTCCATCTCCAGTCGCACTGTTCAAATTCCGCCTATATGCACTGAGAGCGTTTAATCAGAGGTTTCGTTACCAAATGAGCTCAGCTGGCCATGGTAGCCAGGTCGGCACCACTTCGGCCTTGAAACGCGTTCCAGTTCAATCTCGAACATTTAGGTTAAATAGTACGATATGACATCAGCGACTGAAGCACCAAAAAACAAAAACTACTGCTTCGGAATCAATTCGCGGAAAATTACTGCAGTTAGTTACAAGAATCCTAAAATGCAAACAAATACATTTCTGTGGAATTCTTATTTACAAACGATATATTTTACGTAATGTTATCAGTCATACATGATTTTTCAATGCTAAAGAATGGGAAGTCTGCTATTGGTATTATTTGGTTTAGAGGGAGGAAAAGGAGTTTCAGATGTCAGTTATAGAAAATAGAAATTAACGACACTGAATAACTGCCTTAATTATACACCTAATATACAGTATGGACCCATTGACTTTACTCACAGATTGGAGCCTTTTGATGCCGCAGAGGACCTACACGTACTCTTACCGTAAGGCGCATGGCAGGGGGTGTTAGGTCCTCACCTTCTAAAGATTTGGAGATGGTTAAAAAACCAGGATGGGCATGGTATGACAAGGAGATCCTTCTCAGGATATTATGAAAAGTATTGGAGTTGCTTGATTGAGTACTGTAGCTATAGTTTGAAAATCTAGGAGAATAATAATTATTCCCTCAGCATGCGTCTTTTTATTTCGCCGGAAGGGGTGCTTAATAGCACTATACAGACTGATTATGAGACAACAATGGGGTCGTTTACCATATTTTTTTATTGCCGAATATGATAGAGTTTGTAAAATAAAATGACCCGTATTTTTCCCTTTTTTGATCCGTCAATTATTTCCCGAGTTATAAGCGGCGAAAAACTGATGTTTTTAACCCTTTCGGAAAAGTGAGCGTGGTGCAACCTCTTAACGTATATCGACTTCGTCCAATCACAACTGAGCCCGCGAAGCTACTTTGCCTTATCGCAAAGGGGGGGACACAGCTGACTCGGCCAATGGGAGCAATTGCGACAGCATCTCTGCGAGCAGACCTTCCGAGAATCCCTCTCCACTCCCTTACCCTCCTCTAAAAGCAGTCAAGGACGGGAGGAAAATGACGTCAATGTTATCATAGCAGCATTTTCGGTGGGCGTCACCTTTTGCTCATTTAAATGTTTGATTTATGAGTGAATGGTTGTGGTTAGAAGATTAATTTTTTCACTACAATTCTTTTTTCGTTTCCATGTAACGATTTCGTGTACAAAATTGCGATTTCGGTTCCGAGTAAACGCCCCCATTAAGCACCTATAAGATCGCGATAAATACGTTACTCTCTCAGTAAAGGCTGGCTTTACCCTCGGAGGCTCGCCAGTGAGAAAGTATTTTGCATAGCTATTCGTCAAGAGACAGAATCGACCTTGCATCTGCGGGGTTGAGGGAAGATGAGAGAGGAACCATGGCGATGGGAAGTGTGGGAGAAGGAAACAGGAAATGGGAATGAAGATGGAGAGGACGAGAGGAGAGTGAGGCGGAAGACGAAGAGGAGAGCAGAGTAACTGGAGAGGAGGGCGGGTCATCCAAAACCCTTATCCGGAGAGGCAACTAAACAAATGGGCCGCACAAAGGGAATAATAAGGGGGTTGGCGGGGGGTGAGAAGGGGACGTTAGGGTAAGGAGCTTTATTCGGTGAGGGAGGGAGAGCAACATTGAGGGTTGCCGGCAGTGACCTAGCGTTTGGGAGGGTGAAAGGCGAGCGTTATTCGGGGGGAACCATTGGGACTCGGCACGACGAGATGAGAGGGAGTCAAAGGGAATCAGGAACCCTGGGGGTCATCGCGCCGGGGTCGTGTGACTCATGGGGCAGTTCCGATTATGGGGAAGAGATCGGCGAGGACCGCGGTGGGTGCACAATCCTCCCCCAGTTGCGTGGGTGGGACCCGGTACACGTCAGGGTGGTGGTGGCGGGACGATTCGTTCGGTGCAATTTCGGGAGGGCGGGGACGCTATTGGAGGGAGAACAAAGGGGATGACGGCAGATGGGGTTGAAAGGCATCGAGTGCACTCCACTTTCCCAACCCCCTTTATTTCCCAACATCCCCGCCGCGACTACAAAATTGCTTCGTACCAATGGGGACGCGATTGGTTTTTTTTTGCAACGGCGAGACATCCCGCGTGTTTAACACTCAATTTGCATACTTAACGCCGGAGGGATAAAGGGGTTGCAGATCAAAAGCTGAAGGTTGTGAGTTCGAAACGAAATACGGGCTGATGGTTGACGTTACGTCAACAAAATTGATCGATTCTCGAATGATTAACACGAAATAATATATTATGACTGTTTAAAATACATTAAAAAATCGTGAGTGAATAGTAATATTCGAATGTAAAATTAATAGTAAATTAAGGATTTAAACATTGAAATTGACTCAACAAGTCTGAGAAACGTAAGTTACGAGGGTGCCTTGATTGAAGTGATAGAGGAAATACTATTCGGTAAGTAGAATATAGGGAGGCGAACGGTTAGTTTGGTCTCGATTATGACAGATAAGGAATACAGAAGAACATCATATGAAAATAAATAGCGTGGAATGAATTTAGGCCATCTAAACCTACCTTGATCGGCAGGACACTATCACTAATTGATAAAAATAAATAGTTACTTAGAGTCTCCGGGTCTAAATGTGAAAATTGCAATCAGTAAACTGACTTGAACAGCCAAATCTTAATAAAATGTAGTTCGATCTCGGATACAAATGAATGTCTTTCATTATGGCAACAATTATAACATTGAGGCTCGAAGAAATCGTGAATATTTTACTGAAATAACAATTTAAAAAAAGTTTATTTCATACATATGACATGAAGTAAAATTAAAACGGTAGAATGGATTAAAACAGCAGATTTGATTAAAACAGTGGATTTTTATGCTCTGTAATCCATTCGTTGCTTTAAATTATCTAGGTCATCTCTTACAGGAAAAAATTTCATCTTTCAAATGATATCATTCTTGACTTCTTCACAGGAAGCTAAAATAATATCATGATAGCGAAAAGGCGGGTAAAACAAAAACTTGAAATGAAAAAAAAGTTCCCAAATTAGAAAATTTCTGTAAAAATCACTGATTTTCTACCGATATTGCAACAGTACTTACAGCTTAGTCTTAAGAAAAGTGGGAAAAAAGAGATGTCTACTCCGAACCATAAAAAGAAGACGGGACAACTTCATAGACCAAATCTTAAGACACGATGGCCTGATGAAGACAATCGTCGACGGAAAAAATGAACGGGAAGAATGGAAAAGGCAGGCCTCGCATGGGATACGTGCAGCAAGTTGTGAAGGACGTAAAAGAGAGGTGTTACGTCAATATGAATAGGATGGCCGATAGAAGAATCGAGTGGAGGACTGCGTCAAACCAATCCTAGGATTGCTGACCCATGATGATGACTTATAGCTATTTTCACATGTCATGTAGTAAATCTTATTTATTCAGTCAAACTCATGCATTCACAATTTCAGTCACACAAACGCTATTCATTCCTCAGGTTCGCGACAGCGATAAGATTCCTGGTTTCGTGTTCTTTCCAGTGGTTGCCTCAGTATGGAGAACTTAATGGAGAACAGAGATAAGTAATTACCACGGAAATGAGACAAACTGTAAGAGTTACATATTAATAGTATTTGTTGAGGGCTTGGCCAGCATCTGCCACACCGACGGGGCACGAATGCACTTGGCCCCTCGTGGTGAGAACCAGCGAGGCGCCTAATTCGCCGACCGAACCCATTCTTCAGATCCCACATGATGGACTGAATCATAACCACCTCCGACAGCTGTAAAACTACCGAGGACACCGACAAAGTGAAGTGAGAGAGAACAATTGAGCGAAATCTGAAATCAAATCAAAGATCCGCCCTCACGATTAAAATGATTCGCGCTTTCTCCGAGCTTTCCCCCGCACGGCAGATGGTCCCATGATAGATCCTTGGGGGACCCGTTCCCGTGCACGCGACATTAGAAAGACCGGGTCGAGGCTGGACTCATTTTGTCATTTCGTCCATTCGCGCGGGTCGATTCTGTTGGGTGGGCAGTGCGCAAAGGAGCCATTTAACCGGATGAATGGAAGACACGACTGGTCCTCAAAGTGGTCCTTGAAACTAAATGAGCGAGAAAGGGGTACAATTTATCAGAATTGACAAAGAGGAATCGCCACTCGCCTGTTAAAACGTTGTCAGTTTACTTCCACCGAGTAAGTATGTATCCATAGAGGCTGATGTATCTGAGAGGAGCATTGGGTTATGCATTTATCCCAGAAATCGAAACGAATATTCAGGAGATAGGAATCAAGTCGTAACCCAAAGAAGGTTGGAAACCACCACGATGATGATATTGTCTCCTCTTTGTGAAAATCTAACAGATGTGGAAAATCTTAAATCATTAGAGCACATAGAACACTTAAGATTACTTTACTGTTGTAACTTCTGCAAGGAAAAAGCAGCACCATTTCTATTTTTTTGCAGTAAACTCACCAAAAACAATTTCAAATGTATTTGTACTAGTGAGTGAAGTTGCTATGAATATAATGCCCATTCGTTATCACTCACTCCTCTATCCGATGTAAGATATTTAATTCAAATGCAAAGTATGAAATATAATTGAAAAACATATTTGACGATAAAGCCATTGAGATGTTGGTGTGGATGATTGTTTAAAAGTTACCAAGAACGAAATGAAGGACCAATATTGAATTGTTGCGCATGGTGAGTGATTAAAATAATCCACTGGTGAACAATAGGAGGAGACACAGTGGGTGGAAGGAACAAGTAATAGCAGATAATGGAACAAAGAAAGCCGCGTATGACGATATATGCTGCCCGAAGATAAAAATATTAGGGAAAGTGCCGTTTTAAAAATGTGATGTAGAGATAAGGAGAAATGATTCATCAAAACCTAACCTAAGTTGTACATAACTACTAAGAAATTAATAGTTACCGTAAAAGCATATATGTATCGTACACTAGGGTGTCTTGGAGCTTCTTTAAAGCTAAATTCATAAGTATCAGTTGCGATTAAATGTGTACATGACAGCAATTGACGACAAACGGCGAAGACGAAAAACTCAGTTGGAGCTGGAAACGAAGGTAGGCCACCATTGCCCCACAGGAGGTGAGACATCACCACAGCACTTTTGGCCCAAGATCATTTATCACTGACACCAATTACTGCCTCCACAATTAGGGTCGAGAATTTGAGTTCCACGACTCGGTTCAAACGGTGGCCGATCAAGATACGCTACGATAACGACGCGGCGTCTGGCCACGAATAATGCATCCTTTCGCATCGGGCCAGAAACACAAACCAACGAAACTTGGGAAGCAGAGCCTTGACTTGGAAACGTAGCGAGATAACCACGATTTGATTAAATCACGACCCAGTGATTCCCTTATTTCCTACGCAAGCCAAAGAAGTTTCAAAGCACGGAGGGAAACGTGAAGGGGGATGGCTTGTAAATGACACCTAGCGAAGCACAACGCTTGACAAGATACTTTGGCTTGCGACATTGCTTGTTTCCGAGGCTACATTTTCGACGCCTCTTACAGTCTACAACCTGGCTGAAACATTCCGATCTGAGGACTAGGCGCACGGAATGCGATCTTTGTATGCCGAGAGGAGCCGGAAGCAGCCGCAAAACTTCTAGAACGTCGAGGCGCGGATATTATACACAACACTCCTTCCCTCCTAGGAACAAGGATGGAGAAAGGAAAATGAATTTGGCCGTAGGGGATAGAGAGAAGGATGCAGTGGAGGCAAAGGAACGAGAGAGCTAGTGAGAGTAATAGGGAGGGAAAAGATATGATTATTACCATTCCGCATTCACCAGGGTGCGCCTTTGTCACCGGGATCGTTAAGGGGGGATAATGGCAGAGGGTGAGCGGGTGACGTGCTTGCATAAGGGGGAGGAGGATTGTTTAAGTGTTTAGGCTCGGAGGGCCGAATGGGAGGAATGTACCCTGAAAGGACAAAATGACGCGTGTGCGTATGAGGGCAGCAGAGAGGGAGACTTGAGAGCGGTCGTAGGGAAACTACGGGGCACTGTGTCGGGAAGACAAAGCCTGCTGGGGGGAAGGGGGGGGCAGGGAGGATGTAGGAAGGTTGCGTAGTGTGGATGCAGATAAGGGGAGGGTCGGGCAATGTGCCCTGACTGCCCCCCTGCCTATTCTTCGCCACAATGGACCCCGTGGGTCGTGGCAGCAGCGAGGGCGGGCGTTTGTCAGGGGTGGCCGATGCAAAGGGCGCTCTCGCCTGGAAGCATGGGCCGGGCGGCTCGGGAGCCCGCGATGGGGCGGGGTCGCACTACACTCTTCCACTCGCGGGACTCGGAAATGAACGGAAAAAGAGTTGGGAGAACGAGGTGGAGGGAACCTGCACTCCAATCGATTGGTGTGCATCTGAACACAATGGCTTCGAAACACAACTCCATATGTTGAGACTTGATTTAGATGAGTCACTGCATTGGGCTTCTCAACCAGCATTTCCTTGAGGGCGCGTCGCTTTCGACGAATTTTGGGTCACTTAGCATTGGCATACAGAGAGACATAAGTTGGAGTGACGGTTACTTGAGGGTGATGAACCATTAACATTGGGAGATTGCCAATAAATATTAAAAGTTATTTGTACGATGAAATGATGTGATGACCATGTTAATATTTTTGGAAACATAGACATCAACTCTCTACAATCTACCACTAAAAAGGTGCGTGGCATGGGGTGACTACACACCTGAGCCATGAAGGGCATTTATCGATTATTATAATTTAGTATTCTACCGATCATTGTAGGTTCAAAGAGTGCATCTACTTTGTTTCACCTCCTATTATCCCGCCATCTTAAACAACTTTAAATAAAATCCCATTTCTCCACGTTCCTCTCCCTCGCTTTCCATAATCATATTCAGACCCCTATTCTCTAATTACATGTATATCCACCTACTCTTCTTCACCTTAAGCCAGCCAGCCACTTCCTAATTCCCAAATCATACATTCTGTCGCTCGAGATAGCCAGGCCGGGAGCTATCCGGTCTAGCAACCAAGGGTCGCTTGTTCACATACTGCCTCGGGCATGGACGTCCGTTTGTCGTAGAATAAAGGTTAAGAGTATGTTAGGGTAGACAGTAAAATATAACCTTAGCAGACGGAGCACCTAAAAACCTAGTTATACCACAAGCAGTCCATGGTTCGTCTTCAGAGCGTTCCACAAGCCGACTGGGTAACTAGCGCTTGGTCACATGCAAATCTGACCGATTCAAACGAATATTCAAACACAGAAACGAATTTTTACACATATTTGAAACTCCTCCCAGATACCTCTCACTATTTCCTCGGCATATGTATTTACGAGTATATAAAAATACACATTCCCTGCCACTGGAAAGGGAAGCACTAAGAAAATTGATAACTAATTAAAACACATGACGTGTATAATTCAATTACCTATGTAGCTAAGAAAAGTAGCTCTTCGTTATGTATGATTTCGTAAGAAACGACCCATCTTTTTTAATGGGCAGGTGAACCTGGTATGATGTTCGCAAACGAGTCAAATTATCGTTTGTGAACTCATAAAAAATTAGCTGTAAAAACTTTCCTAGAAACAGAAAATTAGTTGCACCAAAAAATAACCATTTTCGAGTCCCTTCCGACATAAGATAAACTCGTCAAGGATTGTCTGAGAAAACAGTTCAATGAATATTCCTGACTAAAATGAAACATAAATTGAAAATAAATCAGGTGACAAAACACTTCTTGACGATGGATAGAAAGATAAAGTAACTCTGGAAATAATTCAAAGATAGGACACGGATTTTACGCGCGCCGCACAGCAATTTAAACAAGAACGCATCCAAATGGAATTTGCGAGAGACATTTTGAATAATGACTTTAAGGATAATGCGCATATCAGGAGTTAATGGAGAAAATTAAATGCTGAACTTTGGTGAAAAATGCCAAGGAAATCCCGGGTCCCCCGACTGTTTACTACCCTTGTGAATTTGGAGTCTACCAGGACGCTGAAAATAGCCAAATCGATGACTTGAAGAGCGAAAATGCTTACCACCCACAGCCGGATTTAAAAAAAAATTGGACTCCCGAACAAGTTCGAGAGACCGATTTCAAAGGAAGCAAGCCGATTACGCTCCACTAAATGTCCAATTAGTAGGAACACTCCATCCATGAAGTTGGGACCCACCCTCGGAAACCACAGCGCAAAACAAAACATGGGAAAGGCAATGGAGGCACGTTAATCTCTTGAGCGCCGTGGAAGGCCACACAACGTTTGGTTATTGACCGTGGCCGATCCCTAGACGAAAGCACAAAACCGCAAGGGAGCCAGCCCATGGTCAAAGGCAGCGCGACATAGATCCGGTGGGGCAGGGAAGGAGCAGATTGCTGGAGTCGTTAACTTCGAGGTGCTCTTAACATCATCAGCTGGCTTGAAAGAGCAATTAGAAGAAATTAACTTCAGCGGGGGAACACGATGAAAAGGATACCCACCTTATGGATGCTGAGATGAAAAAGCGAATTTTATTAATTTTGAAACCAAAATTCCCACATAATTTCTTTTAACTTTCTAACTTCAAAATAATGTGACTATTAATCACCATGCCTGTTTAATATCGCAGACTCTATACAAGGATAACTGTTTCTTTAAAGAATGACTGTCAATTAGGCTATAAATCATTAGCAATTAGCCAAACTATATGAAAATCATAGTTATCTACAGAAATATAATCCCTGGATTATATTTTTGTAGATCCTCTGGAGTTCACTGAAGCATTTCCATAGTTTTTCTTCCTCAGCATATTCTTATTCTGCAATGTTAATTGAATTTTCACTGATTTTTTCATCAATCCTATCGAAGTATTTATTTTATAAAAAAGAGATAAAGAGTCCTAAAATTAACATTTTAGAGCTTTAATCAATAAATATTTTCAGCTTCAAGCGTGAAATACTTCCAATTACTACAGGGAATTCCTTATCAACTTTGTATTATTCTTCTCGAACCTAGTTTAATGCTGAACATTACAAGCACCTGGAATCAACGATATCCACATTTTCACTCTCCCTCACAGCGATCTTTATCACTTAAGCTTGATGCAACAAATTCTATTCCCGTGACACCCTTCTTTGAAGCCATCGCAAGGGAAAAATGCAAAAATATGAATCTTACACTTGGTGACGATTACAGAAGTCTGAACTTTTGCTTTGCATTTGGAACCCTTCTCCTCTAATCAAGTGATAGTTCATACCCATCAACATTTCCTCGAGGGTATTACTGGATAAATTGTAAATAAAAGAGTACAATTGACGCAGCGATCCAAAAATAAGGGAATCACCAGCCAACCATCAACATTAATTAGAAATAGTTTATTCCTCCGATTTTATACTCTTGTACCAGGCACGTAGGCGGGGGGGGGGGGGGTACCCTGGTGCTTCAGCCCCCCCCGAAATTTCTTTCCAATAATTTTCTTGTTCTGATTTTAGCAGTGAATTTACCAGTGAGAAGAGATAAGTATTGGCACTGTAAAAGTAAATATCAAGCACTAAAAATTAAGGCAAGAGAATTGTAACATGTCGGACCGAATGGGCAAGGCTGATTTGTTTCAAGTTTCGCAAGACTTTGCCCCTCCCCGAAGCAAATTTCTGGCTACGTGACTGTCTCGTACGAGAGTATAAAATCCCGTACGTGCGACCTTTTCCCGCTTTGACAACCCACTCCCTGAAACGATAATAATCCCCTTGAGCTAAGTTATCAGTCCGATGAGCAAATTTGCTATTTCTTTGGAGTGGAAGCGGAACATCAGGAAGAGGACCTATTTTTTCCTGCGTTACAAATACGATGGCCGTCCTCGCTATATTGAGTGGGGGGATGAGGCGGGCAGTGGCCCAAAGTGGGCGGTATTAATCCTGGACCAGCTGGACGTCGACGGGGCAAATCGGGTGCCCGGGCATGGGGAAGGCAAAGCACCCCAAACGTCGGGTCAATTCCCGTCGACCCCGAACGTCCACTCCGCTTTTGAGATATGACCGACCATTAGTCAGAGCGGGCCCGAGGTTGGAATGAAATTGAGCAATGCCGCTTCGCTTTCCATCCGCAGGCGATGAATAGGACAACGGGATGCCACGGGGCGCTAGGCACGGAGGTTGCCAGGGTTCCCGCGATCCCCTTTTGCCGCAGAAGGGAACAAAGACCCCGCACGCCCACGAGAATGACCCTGACGCGCGTCCGAGGGCAAATTAGCCACCGTTTCCGGCTCTTTTTTCCCTTTATTCCTCCCACGCCGGGGTGAAACATGCCGAACGCGCGCTCTTTTAGCAGCCATCACGGGGAGATAAAAGTATCGTTAAAGCGGGAAAAAATGACGCGTGGATCCGGATATTTCGGTCAGCGAGGGTCATCATCCAAGCATCCATCTCTTCGGGCGGAAACCACATTTACACACGCGGGTCGGCGCGACATCTGCGACAAGGTGTGTGTTTGAAACCGTTGCTATTATCTCGAATAGGTAATCAAGGAGTAATCAGGCAAATTCATTGAGTACTGTTTCACAATTAATACAAGAATTAGGGTGGGAGTCATAATCAGAGCGTAGGTTAAGGCACAGATTAAATCCATTAGAGAAATTTCGATCGGATAGCTTTACTGAAGATGTTAGGCACATATTACAAACACCAGCGTATTATGCTACATTTGATAAGATATACAAGCTTAGAGAGATATAATTTCGTACCGATAAATTTCAAATGTCATTTTTCCCCCGTACTATAAGAGAACAGAATAGGCAGCATAGCAAAGGGATAGGTAGACGAAATATTGTAGAGTAGCCAGTAGCGCGTGATACATGTAACAACAAGCAATCCCGTTATTACAATGTAGATACGAACCCTGTAGCTGCATGTGACCCATATTATTAGCATTTTTTCATCTAGTAGGATAGCTGCATATCAATAGTGCATGCTTTGGTGATTTTCACCCCCTGCCACACACCCTCGGGTCGGCTTGCAGGGTATCGCGTAGATGTTCTTTTTGGCTACATTCATAAACAAAGAAGAAGGGTAGGTATTTATTTCCTTATGGTTGAATTTAGAGTAGTCTGTAGTGCATGATGCATGTATTAATCCCTTAAATACTATAGATACTAACAATCTAGTTGCATGAGACCCTATAGTTGCTTGTTTGCATGTCGGTAGTGCATGCTTGGTGATCTTCACCCCCTTCCACACACTCTCGCGGTGGTTTGCAGGGTATCGTGTAGATGTAGATATAGATCATCCAAGCACCTATCTCTTCGGGCGGAAACCACATTTACACGCGCGGGTCGGCGCGACATCTGCGACAAGGGGGTGTGAGTGTTTGAAACCGTTGATATTATCTCGAATAGGTAATCAAGGAGTTACGTGGTACAAACTCGAATGTTCCGCAAATTCGATGCTCTTGAATCGCTTGCTACAATCTCGCTAATTGTTTTCACTTGGGTTTTCCACATTCGTCAAGAGCGTAGAGCCCCCAGATGCGATAAAACTAGCGTGAAAACGATTAAAGAGATATAAGATCTAGTATTTTCCCGGCGAATACTACGAAGCAATGTTTCTCGGGCTTGCCACCGATTAACAGGCTCCATTAGTGCCAGCGTTTCAAAGAACGACACGTTCTTCATCTTCAGGGATTCTGAGGGCCGGATTTTATTATTGCCGTTATATACATACATCTTTCGCCCGGGTCAGGTGTCTCCTGATTGGTCAATACGTCGGTTTAAATTTAACGTGCCCGATTGTTGGCCTCCTTGAATAATCACCGCCGGGCCGCCCTTCCTTATCTCTCCGATGCAATTAAATACTGGCCTCCAGGTGTTACTGAGGTTGAAACCAGTGTCTCTATATATGTTATTATTTTCAAGACGGATCTCGATGGCCTCCCTGGTGAGTCTATCCCAATAGAAATGTGATCGGCCAAGTATTTTTGCCTTATCCCATTGTATTGCCTGGTCTCTTTTTATGCTATGCTCCGCAACAGCTGATTTCTCCATTTGGGCTAGTCGCAAGTGTCTTCGGTGTTCCTTTTTGTTCGATGGTACGGCCGGTCACTCCCACATACGCCATACCACATTCGCAGAGAATTTTGCACAGCCCTGGAGTCTTTCAGCCGGATGGGATCCTTGGCCTTCACCAACCAGTCCCTAATCTTAGATTGAGGTAGGTGGATCGTTTCAATATCGAAGCGACGAAGGATTCAATAATAAAATCCGGCACTCAGAAGCCCTGAAGATGAAGAGCGAGTCGCTCTTTGAAAAGTTGGCAGCAATGGAGCCTATTAACCGGTGGCAAGCCCGAGAAACATTTCTTCAGATTAAAGAGATTGTTACGAGCAATTACAAAAATAGAAAAATCAGCGAACCATTCGTGCTTGTACCACGTGATTCCTTGGTTGCCTATTCGACATAATCCCGACGGTTACAAATAAAACCCCCAAGGGCACGAGTGTAGCACTCTATCGAGCTCAGAAATGGGTGATCATTGAGAGGGGACGCACGGCATCGTAATTAATGCTTCGCTCGCTGCAAATGGCGAAAGCGAAGTGAATGGCGCGAGATTTCAAAAACGATTCATTTGGATGCCCGGGAATGTAAATTGAGGCTCGGATATAAAATAACGACTTCGCGTGGGGGGGAAAAAAGGCTATTCGTTCGAAACCGGCGACGGTAATGAGGTCGTTTTGGATCGCAAGCGCCATTCCCAATGACGATTCGTCAACTTCAAAACCCTATTTTCGGAAATTCCAAATGAAAAAAATGATCGCAGAGTTCAACCGACGAAGACAAATGCAGATGACCTCACTCCTCATTATTCGCAATGCGATTAATTCAAGAGCACGAAATAATTACCCTTCATGTTCGAAGCACCGTTTCATAATTACATAGGAATATAAACAACAATTGTCGAGGTTCGACAACATGATATCAAATTTAAATGTCTATCTTTGTTTCACCTATCTTCATGCTGTGTAATGAAATTACATTCTGTAAGGCGGCGAGGGGAATATAAGCAAATTTTACAAGTACCGGAAACGTAAAGCTATCGTATGACTGCAAAACTTGGTAGGTAACATTAACAAGAAAAGTTCTTGTGCGGAAATATATTACTATAATATATTTACAGGTTCGTGGGTGGTTTAAATTTTCCTCAGGAAAAAATTATGAGCAAAAATAGGAGCAGCTTCAGAAAAAATGCACTCCTTAACTTTTTCGATCAGCGAATAGAACAGCAGAGCTCAATTCGACTCAATGACGATCCTTCTTACATGAATGTCCTGCAGTAAATTATTCTGAAGACTAGCGGAAGTTGTCCGTTGATGTTCAACTGGAAGGAAAAATATTATAAATATACTCGGAATTAAGTATTTTTGAAAATTTTCATAAAGGAGCATAGCATTGTGTTCTGCCTATTTCACTGTCTCAAATTTCAGAATTCTAAATCTATTTCAGAATTCTAAATATAATGTATGCCTATGTCAACACATAGCCAATGTCAATCATTGAATCTGGGCTTAAATTAAACGGGGATAGTCTCCGGACTTTTCTGGATGTGAGAAACCAAGAGGACTCGCAGGTATCGGATAGAACATATGCATGCACGGGTGAATATGAAGCCAGAATGGAGGTGTTTGGGAAGGTTTACTCCCAAGCACCTCGGCACAGAACAATTCTTACCTCACGGCTTCTTATGGAGTTTGCATGTGCATTAATGCCCGAAATTCATTGCAGTAGCGACATAAATGTCCTTCATAGAGGATATTTAAGGAAGCCTGTAACGCATAATGTTTCGTTAGGAGTTAATCCAATTCCCAGCATCTGGCACAATTTTAACCTATTTAAACTACGCGCATGGCGTTGTTTCGGGCATTTGCAAATTCTTCTCTGCAAATATGACGCATATGTGAAGTATATTTCGTCTTTCACTTCACTGTTAATTTTGGTGATTATTTTCAAGTTTCGTTACACGTTTGTCTTTTTCTGTGTATTCCATGGTTCATCCCACTACTCTTAGTTATGCTGATTGCCAAAATCACTTACTCGGTAGCAGTCACCCGTATTCGTGTACCAAATAAAATGGCCGAACTTGCTTCTCCAAACAGTTGCGGTGCTTTTATCCATTATCTTCCAACATGACTTCAAAAAATTCAATGAAGTTAGCATCATCTCCCTAAGACGAACTCTTTAAGCATTACCGATTTTTTTCTATCCGGAGGTAAGAACTACATGACCTTAGAAACGATTGAAAAAAAAAACAATAAACGCAAACGGAAATAGCACATTTCAGTGAAAACTGGAATGCAAAAAGTAAAAAGATTCCAAGAATGAGAAAGTTTACTGCTTTTCCCGTTAAAAAGAATAAAATGTAAGAAATAGGTTGACATTTTAGTATTTTACAGAGTTAGAGAAAGTAGTCTTCCATTCTCATAAATTGAAAATCCAAATCTGAAACAATACAAAACCGCCATTGACGCCAATAATCCGACCCGAACCTTACGCAAACACAAATAGTTTTCCCAGGCCTTTCAAACAGCTCTAAACACAATGCAGTTCACGGCATACAACCTCTATCTCTACAACGAAACGTTTTAGCATGAATAGAGGGGGGACGAAAAACAGACGGACGGATGGGTGGATAAGAAACAACATTAAAAAATTACTATTATGGATATATTTATAATACTTCATCTGATTATATTTTTTGATTTGAAATTTGTCGATCAACTGGGAAAACGGTTAGCAAATATGTGATGGAACTGAATTTTTTATTAAATTCATGCGTCACTCGATTTATTAAAATTTGCTAGTATCATTGCACTCAATTCGCATTGCGCCTATCAAAACAATGGACGAAACAATGACCTTCCGGCCACTGTTGATGCGAAACAAGAATGCAATTAGAGGTGGCGATCGACGAGGAATAATTTAAGCGGCCACCGTGATAAAAAAGCGGTTAAAATCGTAAACGGGGCCAACTATAAATTCTCGCGGTCAAATTCCCTCCGACCGCAATCCAACCCCTAATTAGGAATGCAAATTATCCAGATGCGAAATCATCGCGAAGCACGCGGTCTCAAATATTGGCCGCCTGCGCACCACTGCCAGACGCCATCGACGACGACCAAGGACGAGCGGGCGGGCATCCCGTAAAAAGACGGCCGATCGTTCGTCACGTCAACACGGCATCGACGACATCTAGTAACTCCGGAGCTTTGCGCGGAAGCAAAAACGCCGCGCGGATTCCGACGGAAATTTTTCAATCATCAACCATTCCCACAATGGAGCCGACGAGAAGGATTACACAAAAAACATTGAAAAAGCTATTCGGAATTTCGGGGTGGGGGGTGGAAGAGGCAAATCCTCTTGATCATCAACATGAGCTCGCGAGTACAACACAAAAGAGAGAAAGCATGGCGGACACGACGGAAAGTCCATTAATTAAGGTCCTTCACTGGGGCGAGCAATGGACGAGGGAATTTTCCGGTTTTATACTTGCGCCCGATCCAAAATTTCCACCGCTCAACCAGCCCGCTCCCTCAAACACCCCTTCCCTGCATGAATTGCTTTCCCTTCACTCCTCATAATATATCGTTTATACCGCATTGCACGGCGATAACCGAAATGATAAAATACGTGAAATCAGTATCACTGACCTATGCAAATTCATGATTCTCCTATTTGCGCAGCTGTGTATATGAATCGATTCCTTCTTATGGTCCTCTATCAATCATTTAGGTAGGTGAAATATCGTTATAGTCTGTAGTTCATGATGCATGTGTTAGCATTACTAACCCAAATATTGATAGGTTACAGATAAAAATGTTTATGTCAATACGATTATAAACAATAATACCTTTATTGTTATGTAAATCATGACCATCTAGCTGCATTTCACCCTATTATGCAATATATTTCTATCTAGTATCCTAGTTGCATGTCAATAGTTCATATTTGGTGATCCTCATCCCCTGCCACACACCCTCTCGGTGGCTTGCAGGGTATTTTATAAATGTAGATGCAGAAAAAAATACCGTGGTTATTTGTTGTCTCTGACTAAAGGATAAAAGAGAAGATACCATCAATTAGGGGAGATGGTTAAAGTACTGGACTGCCATCTCGAAGGCACAAGTTCAAACTCCGGAAATTGCGGAGATATTTCAGCGGAATTCCGCCCACTATGTGAGTGCTTTGCGTAGAGTACTTCCTACTTAGCATTCTGTACGTTCGATAGGACGTAAATTTGATGACCCCAAGGCGCTTTTTCATTCAGAGCCGTGTATGCCGACGCCGGGTTACTCTCCATGCCCCCTTCAATCCTAATCCCCATTCATATTCACTTACACTAACCACACTGCAATGGACCTTAGATACCAGTCGCCACCCCTCATTAACACACCTTAAACTATAGTGTATTTCCCGAGTGATGCAAGGGAGAGAAGCCGGAAATGCATTTCTGTGCACTAAGAGACCCGTACGATGGAGTCACCGTTGATATCTTCACCCACAGAGATACATCTTGATAGAAAACAGTTGCGCCGAGATGATGCCGTACAGCGTACTAAGTTTTGCTTTGATGACTTTACGGTGGAACGGAGCAAAATAGCAGGCACAGCCAACGACCGACTTCGACCCGTATGTTCCTACATAAGGGTAAAAGGTCGGAATGACTCCACAGAACCATTAATATTAGGTGCTGGTGCCCTAAAGAAACGGTAATAGCTTTATGGTGGTTATTTCGAGACATCTTGACTTCAGTAGAGGGTGTCAACCAGGGTGAGTAATTGGAGTACCTTTGAGTATCAGCTCGGCAATGCAGCAATAAAAATGTTAACCTAATTACTACCTCGGCGCCATGACCTCACGTGACCTCTTATGCCACGTCTTTCGGCATTGTAATTACCTCCTTCGCCCACCCAAGAGTAGAATTGCTTTTGCCAGGGAGACGTTAGTTAACCAACAGAAATCTCGTTAGGGTTAACTCGAGCAGAAATATACAGATTGGATGAGTAAAGTGTTAATTATGGAGCAAGGTCTTGTATGTACATACATCTGATATCTGAGAAGATGCGAGAAAAGGTTGGATATTTAGAATTGCGAGTGTAGGAAGAGGAAAAAGTGCAATGGACGGATAGGAAAACGAATGAAGATGTAAAGAGTATGGATGGAAAAGCAAAAGTTACTAAAGAAAGGAAATGGTAAAAAAGGGCATTAGCGGAAATTAGGAGTCAGAGTGAATGGATAGAACATATATAATATAATATAGAAACAAAGGGACACTTATAGCCATCATAGTATGCAGAGCGCTACATAAGCGTGGGTAAGAGGGAAAAGAAAAGGTATTTTGGATGGGACTTAGAGAAGTTGGAATAAGAGAGAAATGGAGTAAGGAATGTAAGCATGTAACCAATGCAAAACAAGGTTAGGATACTACATAAAAACTATCATAATCAATACAAGAGGTTTAATCTAAACTCTCCATCCATCTCAAACACATGCCTCAAGCGCAAGTATTTGAGTGAGCATTTTAACGTACATTGAGTAAGTGAATATCCTCCCAGAATTTGCCTAGTCAAGAGTTTGAACAAGCTCCGTATCCTAGTAACATTTTTTTGCCGTAGGATATGCTTCTCTCCTTCGCAAATCAACCAGCTTTATCCTTTTATTATTACGATACGTACTCAAACGCATTCCAGCTCGCGCAAGAATATTCAGGTACACATACGCAGTTGTTCGCGCGCAATCCAATAATCCCTGCAATTTATACGCTTGGAAATACAATATGAGCGTAAAGAGGATGAGGAAAAAACACATGGATAAGGACGGTAAGATACGCCAAACATATGGGTGTCCTTTTCATTCCTCTAACTGCTCGTAAAGGTGACTGCTTAATTATGCACATTCTTGTACTTACACACTTGAGTATTTAAATCTTCGAATTTTGTAAAATATTGCGCCCGCAATACAACAAAATTCACTGTGCACTAAAGTAATAGTCATGCAAAAAAACATTAGATAAATTATTTGCAGTGAAGGGTATCGGTAGACTTAAGTCGCGTAAAATAAATTCTAACATAGCAAGCGGGATAAACATATCTGATAAGATGCACTGGACAAAGTAGAGTTAATAAGGTTTACTACAAAATAACAAAGACAACGAGTTTTATCGCCTGGAATAAGTACACGGTACACATATATTTGTGATCCTCTAGTAAAATTCCCAAAACGTTTTCCACGCGAAGGCATTTAAATAATACTTTATAAGACCCTTTCTACCGTTTAACTTTGATTTTAAAAAATTCTCAATTCTCACAACGACATGTCTAACTGTCCTCAGGCTATGCGTCAATACATCACAATACATCACAAATTCAGAGTATGGGATCCCTACGAAATAGGTCTGAATAACGAACTCGAACGTGTGCAGCGAAGATCGGCAAGATTTGTCAAGGGCCGGTATGATAGCCTTATTAACGTAACCAGTCTATTAAATGAATTAAATTGGGAATCATTGTCAGATCGCAGGTTGAAATTTAGACTTAATCTCTTAAATAAATTCCAAGACCATAGTTTCAGTGATGATGTTAAAAATATTCTGCGAACCCCAACTTACTATGGTAGACTGGACCATAATCACAAAATTAGAGAAATAGATTGCCGAACTGACAGATTCAAATGTCCGTTTTTCCTCGTACTATTAGGGATATGAATAACGGTAAATGTATCCAGTACGAGTGTAGCAATATATAACATTGGTAGCTGCATGTTTGTATAAGGACTTAAAGCTAATCCAACTAACAGCATGTTTTTGCATGTATGCTTTGCTATTTTAAATTTTAATTACAAATTTTATGCATGATATGTAGTGCATGTTTGGTGTGTATTCACCCCCTGCCACACACCTTTATGGTGGCTTGCAGGGTATGATGTAGATGTAGATGTACATCTACATCTACATAATACCCTGAAAGCCACCACAAGGGTTTGTGGCAGGGGAGTGTTTACGTTCTCACTAATTGTTTTATTTATTTCCTATCGACCTATTGGCGCCAATTTTTGAGAATTTCCGAAAAGTACCGATAGACATAGGAATATTTGAGCATGAAAATTAGTAGAATAATACCCACTTTATTTACGCTGAATTTCCTCAATATATAATTTGTTTAGTCCAGGCAGTAATATTGGATACTGAGATACAAAAACAGAACGAGCTTTTTCGCAATTGGTCCACTCTTCTCATGATAGTTAAACGATAAAAGCAAAATGTTGACAGACATAAAGCAACTTTTTGCGTACACATGCTACGATCATCGAGTTGATGTTGGTCCGCATGCATTCAAATTAAACAACCGTCTCAGCAATTGTGGATGCTCAACGTTTTTGGCGCATTCGCTGTATTTGCTTCTAAAAAACATTATTGTTTCTTAACGTTGACTTTTACTCTGAGAGAAGGTATTACTGGAACTTGAAAACTAAGGAGAACAAAGAAGATCTAGAGTTAATTTCACCAGCATTAAATCAGGTCCTGATTAAAATTATAGTATTTCAGCGGTCAACTCCCTAGACGATTTTTCCAGTAATTTTTTCCGTCCAATTTACAGCCACAAACAAAACCTGTCAGCGCACGCTGAAATAAACGCTACGATGCAAACAAATGAACGGCGAAACAACAACGGCGCTGACTACGTAAATGGATTCTCTCATACGGTGAACCCTTTTTCCCCATCGTGTTCTTATCCTGGGAAACGGGGACAATTTTACTCCGGCCGCTTCATCGGCAAAAAATTCCAAACAAATGAAGACTCGCCTGCGCTGTCACTGAATTCATCTCGCTAGCTGTTTTTCATTCGCCGTCGTCTGCCGGGAAGAGACCTCTCTCTCGCTGCTGTGCGCCAGAGAGAACTAATCAGCCGAAAATTACTTATTCACGCTTCTCGTTTCCTTATTTTCCCAAGCCTGCAATGACTTCATCACATTTGTTAACTGACATCACTAATTATCACAGACGGTGCGTCAAACTTTGACATTTAAGGCCGTCAGGTCGAGCACGAAGCTGTGAAAGGCCTCTTAGTTTTCTCTTAACTCATTTCAGCCCAGGGGAACGCCGGCATGACTATCAAAACGGAGATTACAACTCTAAGAACCCGAAATGGAACGGAATGAAAAAACCAATACGAGTACACTGAGCGGTGCTGGTTAGCAAAAAAATCAAAAGATTTAGGATGATTGAGCAGAATTTTATTTGCTTATCAATCGCGAGAGAATAATTAACGGTGAGAGATTAAAATTACACAATTTACAATAATTTCGAATTCTATTTCCATTTACTGAGTGCAAAGAAATGAACAGGAACGACGTGAAAACACAGTAATAGCATGAAGACTATTTAGAAAAATTAGAACTAGACTAGAACCGATACCGTGCTTCGCTCCTGATTGGCTCTTGTCTGCTCGAAAAGCTGTCTTACAAACCAATTTCGAAATATTAACGGTGCACTGTCGCGTAGTCCACCCTCTCCGGTTAGCAAGCCTGGGCGTGTGATTTCCAATGACAATTGCACGAGATGCCAAAATGATGTCCACCACTCATTTAGGGAACATATGTGCATGAAACAGCCGTCAAAAAGGTCCCACGACTTCG
Organism: Platycnemis pennipes; assembly: GCA_933228895.1. Lineage (NCBI taxonomy): Eukaryota > Metazoa > Arthropoda > Insecta > Odonata > Platycnemididae > Platycnemis > Platycnemis pennipes. The sequence goes on from OW121855.1 coordinate 29,910,231, forward strand.
AGGTGAATGCAAAATTCAGAGGTTTTCAACTCACCTGGGGTAATTCCCACGCCATCCTTTACAGGGTTTGTGTTCGCTGGTACCAGGCTGCCTGTCCAAAATATTCCGTTTTTCACTTATCCAGTCCCACCAATGTAGTCCACGCATAACGAAAAAAAAGATTACACTCCTCGTTTGCCGGGAACACTAATTACTCTCCTAAAAGACTTTAAAAAATTCTCATAAGAACTTTCTTCCTTCATCAATATGAATAATTAGCTCCAGCGAAATTTATCCGAAAATAAACTAAGGTTGATGATAAGATTAACAGAGGAACAACATTCACCTTGACCGGGACACGAACCCTTAGCCCTCTGGTTTCAGGCCAGGTACTTTAAACGCTTTGTTCTGGCGGATTTCTAGAGTCTTAAAACGTTGGTCTGCCAGATTAAAATAAAAGCCATCCAAGCATAATCTATTCGGTTATGAAACATTAAATGACTGTTTACGCCGGTGTAATTACCATCGTCATTTGTCATTGGTCATCACGACTTTCGTGTGTGTTCTGTTTATAAAGAAATATTATTCATCCACATGCCAACCTGGCAACAATGATTGTTTTCTTGTATCTAACAGAAGTTGTTATTTTAATGATTTAAATGAATACAGTCCACTTATTTCAAAAGGGATATATGGCATTTTATTAATTCAGACATCAGGGTGATGTCAACGGTTTTCGCTGCTATTTCTACGGCGGAAACATTTGGTCCTTCGGGCCGGATCTCTTTGCGAATCCACTGTGGCATAATTGTCGAATTTTCATATTACTAATTTTACATATTCCCTTACATCGGTACTCAACCAAGGAATAAGATTTGCTGCCACTGAGAGCATAAACACCGAAGATTTTGGTTTAATTTGTTGCTGCTTCTTCACTTCATTCGTCATCAACAAGCGGATTATCGTGAAAAAGAATACTACATTGGAACTTTCTTTGTCAGAGGTCAGATCTAACCCTACCTATTCCTTACCTTTACCTTAAATTTCCTTAATTCATGCATGCTTGTCGAAACATGGATTGCAAGTTAAAGAAATCCTTGATTAAGAAGAGGGGCATAATCAAAGCATCTCTTGCAAGATTAAACTCGTTTGTAACTAATTTTAACGAAGCAACTCAAAGTGTTCTCGAGTTAAAGGTGAGACAAGAACAATTGCCGAAACTTCATCACAATTACTGCTTAATACAAGAGGAATTAGAAGTTGAAGATGTTGATGAGGATCATTCAGATGATAGAGCGGCATTTGAGGAACAATTTTATACAGTACAAGCATTATATCTTAGATTACTTGAGCCAGCATGTGTGCCAAATACAAGAAATTCTTCACAAAATGATTCAATAATTGACAAATCGCACGTCAATTCACATCTTAGACTCCCGGTTATTGAGTTACCTAAGTTTAAGGGAAATGTTTGTGAGTGGTTGCATTTCAGGGATACATTTGAAGCTTTAGTATGCAATAACATTCATTTGTCTGCTGTACAGAAGTTTCATTATTTGCTATCATCCTTGGAAGGAGAACCACATCAGCTTATTCAGAATTTACAAGTAACTAATGATAATTTTGAAGTAGCATGGGGACTAATTAAGGGCAGATATCACAACGAAAAGGTAATAGTCTCCACTCATATGAATCATCTTCTTCACATGCCAACTGTGGACAAAAATAAAATTGGCTCATTGAGGATGCTAGTAAACCATATACAATCAAATGTGAATGCAATACAGGCACTGAAACTTAATGTGTCTTTATTTGATGTGTTATTAATTCAAATAATCATGAATAATATTGATCACGATACCAGAAAAGAATTGGAATTTCAGTCAGAAGATGAAGAGATGCCTACGCTACAGTTAATTTTAGAATTTTTAGAAAAAAAATCTAAAGCCTTAGAAAATATTGGTGTTATTACTACGGCAAATGCAATGAAATCTAATTACAGTTACAAGCAGCAATCTAAAGTACAGCAGTCATACGTGGCTGTAAATTTAAAATGTGTAAAATGTAAGGGTGAACACCAATTGCATAAATGTCCTGATTTTTTAAAAATGGACGTAGGAGAACGATCTAAGCTAGTGAAACAGTTGAAATTATGCTTTAATTGTTTGAGAAAATACTCACACAATCATCAGTGTTCAACGCAAAATTGCAGAAAGTGTGAAAGGAGACATCACACACTATTACATTTTGAGGCAATACCCTCAAGAGATGGTGACACATCAAGAACAGCATCATCTGTACAACCTATTAGTAGTTACTGCGCTATCAAAACAAAGGTGTGCTCACAGGTGATACTAGCCACAGCAGTTGTTGAAGTCAGAAATCATCAAGGGCAGTATATACCATGTAGAGCCTTGTTGGACTCTGCTTCCCAGGTGAATTTTATATCAGAAAATCTAGTTCAGAAATTACAATTGAGGAAACATAAACATCATTTACCTATCCAGAGGATTGAAGGAGTTCGAGCGGATACAAATTGTCAAAGCTCTTTACATTTAAGATCTCGATTTACTGACTATAGGACTGATATTAATTGTGCAGTACTTCCCCGCATTACAGGCTTACTGCCAAGTACCTCCATAGACATTAGAAACTGGAATATCCCAGAAAATATTAAGTTAGCCGATGAACATTTTAATCAACCCAATACTATTGATTTGTTGCTAGGTGCACAAGTCTTTTATGAGATTCTATTGCCAAACAAATTACAAAAACAAGGAACATTTCCTTTTCTTCAAGAAACACTTCTTGGTTGGACGGTTGCTGGAAACACACCCACAACTTCATCAATGCATTATCCACAAACTGTTGCACATTGTCTTCATATAGAGGCATCAGTAGAAACAAACAGAGCATTAGAAGATAATCTTAAGAAAACTTGGAGCATCGAATCCACTAATCAACCTGTTACAACATCAGAAGAAAGGCAGTGTGAAAGACATTTCGTTAGCAACACCACTCGCCAGTCAGATGGCAGATTTGATGTTACACTACCAACGAAGATCAATCCCAAGGAACTTCGCAAATCTACACGATGCTTAAAGCAACTAGCTCAGGAAAATGAAAAAAAATTATCCTCACCCTTCAAAAATTATAAACAAAGATTTCTACATGGATGATCTATTAAGTGGCGCTTCCAGTCTCCCGGAAGCATTGAAAATCTTCAAGGAATTGTCAGCAGTGCTCAAGACATCTGGTTTCTCCCTTAGAAAGAGTCTTAGGTAATAGCATTATCACATATGAAGAATTACTGACATTACCAACACAAATCGAGGCATGCATGAACTCCCGTCCTATTTCCATTTTATCCAATGAACCACATGATTCAAACTATTTATCCCTGCCCATTTCCTGATTGGTGAACCCTTGACCAATTCCTTCTCCTGACCTTTCTGACAAGAAAGTAAGTATTCTTTCCAGATGGCAACAACAGCAGCAACGGCTACAAATTTTTGGAAGCGATGGTCGAAGGACTACCTCCAAGAACTTCAGCAGCGTCGATGTTGGCGGAAGAGTTATCCAGATTATCAGCCTGGAATGGTGGTTCTTATAAAGGATGATCAACTACCTCCATTAAAATGGAATTTAGGAGTGATAAGTGAAGTAAATAAAGGACCTGATGGGAGAGTAACAATAGTAATGTTGAAAACGGATGCTGGAGAAGTGAAACGACCTGTAGTTAAACTATGTCCTTTACCTTGTACATGAACATTTGTTGGAACCAATTGTTCCAAGGGGGCCGGTATGTTTACGCCGGTGTAATTACCATCGTCATTTGTCATTGGTCATCACGACTTTCGTGTGTGTTCTGTTTATAAAGAAATATTATTCATCCACATGCCAACCTGGCAACAATGATTGTTTTCTTGTATCTAACAGAAGTTGTTATTTTAATGATTTAAATGAATACAGTCCACTTATTTCAAAAGGGATATATGGCATTTTATTAATTCAGACATCAGGGTGATGTCAACGGTTTTCGCTGCTATTTCTACGGCGGAAACAATGACTATTACAGGAGCCCTTGTTATGTTAACTATAGCAATTAACCAGTAAGGTAACAGATATAAGAAAAATATAGCACTGAAGGTAAGACTTATGTAAGGTTGACTAAAACATAAGTAGAAGCCTGACACCTATTTTGATTTTATCTCGTTATGCAGCTGATTCAAACGCTTTAGAGGTTTGTACATGATTCGAGAAGGTAAGGTGGTTGGAAATGAACATGAGCAAGGAAGTACTAGAAATTATAGGGACGTAAAGGAATTTGCTTTGAGGAAATTAGGACGAGGTAGAGGGATAGAGCAGGTAATAAGAGTCGACGGTGATTTGAACGACGTGCAAGAGGGAATTTTGGTGGGTAAACGGGCATAGGACGGAAGTTTGGATAAAATAACTGCATGCAGGAGGAATGCTGAACTTAAGGATATCATATTTGGTGATCGTCAGCCTCTGCCACACACCCTCGCGGTGGCTTGCAGGACTTCACGTAGGTGTAGATATGAAAGAAAGGCGTCGGGAAAATAACTTTATTTACGCCTACCTTAACAAGTAGATCACTAACAAAACACCTAGAGGTATTCGCTCATCGTACATTCAGTCAATTGATAAATATCATCTCCATGCCAACGACTTCAGGATGCAGAAAAGGAAAAATTCATTTATTATGTTATTGACGAGTTAACTCAAAAAGAAATTCCCGCAATAGCAGCCCCCTGTCAATAGCGCGCGGATCACCGTACGTTCAACGATCTCCAGGCGAGGACGGGACATTTTGACGACATGAAAAATGCACGGCGTCGGCACGGCAGGCATCAAAAACGTGTCGGGAAGTTGAATGCCATCAAACGCAAAGAAATGTCGGCACGAAAAGCCCAGGGGATAAAAGGATTGAGGGTCAAGGGGAGTGGGGGAAATTTTCCGTTCCACGCGAACGATCGTTCCGATCTTCCGCTCCGCTTTCCTTTGATCTCCTCTCGCTGAATTACTCCAAAACTACCGCTCCTTATTCCGTCCAAATATTTTACAAACAAACGCTAATTGGAGACGCATCGTTCGCCTCTTTAAACTGCGTGGGGCCCGCTCACAGGGGAAACAACGCCTCCACGGCTGGAACCACCCCAAGAGAATGCCCATTCACAGACACGTTGGCGTGGGGTCGGCCGCCTTAGCAATTACACTCAAGTCTCTTGCCTCACTTGATTGTACCACGTGACTACTACAAAATAGGAATCATCCCCAAAGAGTTTTCCAGCCCAAATGCCCGGTAATCGGGGTAGTTATGTAATGGCAGAAAATGTATGTGGGTTTGAATATCGATGCTTAAGACTGTCCCTGTATTCTTCCCCACTCTAATAGGAGGGTGACATGCGAAGCGAAAGAAAACGATGAAGAAGTACTTCACGGGAAAGTATGTGGAATGGAGAAAGACGGAACAAAATAATCAGAGTGCATATAGGGGTAAAAAATAAAAATAGAACAGGAAAGTGACAGTGAATAACATCAAGAAAACCGATTAATATATAGATTTATGTAACAGCAGTTATGTGAAGTACAATCAAGTCCTATGGTACTCCAGCTGCCACGGTTATATTGTAACGAATAGAGCAGCTTAATTCTGAAACAAACACATTCTCCATGGCCGAGGTGGGGTTCGAACTTGCGTCCTTTAGGTTGTCAAGCCAGTGTGTTACTAAATAGACTACTTTGGTCGGCCGTAGTTATTCGAGGAGGGGGTGGGAGGGCCAGATAGCTGACTTGAGGTAATTTGGATCATCAAGGACCGGTGGGTAATTGTGAGTAGGCAGGAACGGAAGAAGGATTGAGAGAAACCCGGTGTCGGCATCAGCCCTTTCTCAACGAAATGACAAAAACATGGATTGAGGAGAGAATTGATGGGATATTTCTATGGCACATTAAACTGCTGCAGGTATGAAATGAATAAATATTAGCAGAAATTCCACAGAGAAAAAATCATTCGCCTTGACCGGGATTCGAACCCGGATCACCTGATTTCCGGCCAGGTGCTTTAACCAGTTAAGCTACCGAGGCGTTATTTTACCCTGTGGAATATTTGTTATAAATAAATATTAATTTTTAGTTAGTTCTAAAATCACTTTAGTACGTTCCTTGTTTCTCAAAAGGCCAAACTACACATCGTGCTCATTATTACGGCTACATTTCTTTTCAACTAGATAGAGCAATGAGCATGGTGCCACGTTTTCATTTGAAGAGAGAAGTGGCACAACACTGTTTGAGTAAACCAATGACGCTAGAGAGTTGAGCGTAAAGAAGAAACTACTAAAACAGGGACCGTAATTCAATGAGTTAGCCCGCAACCATAATTTCATCAAAAATTTGATTTCTCCGCCGTTTTCATCAGGCAAAGCGGGCACAGACGTTAGGAGAGTTAACTCCATAAAAGAGAGTAAATTCACGAAAGGAGCGAGACTCAAAAATCGCATTAAACGAGCAATGTGAGCACAATGGTTGAAACGTGCTTCGGGAGCGGCATGGAACAATGGGGAAGGGAGGAGAACGAGGGAGAGGAAAAAAAAACATGCCGCAGGAAACAAAAGACTGACACGGGCGTGCGAGGGAATGAGGTGGCAGGGACTGTAATAGCAAGGGCACGGACGGGAGAGAAAGGAGAAAAGGGGAGGGAAGGGGTTAACCAATTTGGGGGCATGATTAACGAGAGGAATGCGACTGCTAGGAGTGGGAAATGGAGGCTGGCGTGTGATAATAAAAAAAACGGGTGCGTCGTGGAAATTTGGGGGGAAAAGCCGGAAGAGTAAAAGGAATAGGGGGAGGGGAAGAGAGCAATGGGCAGTGGGTGCCAAGTAGGAGAGGGTAGGGGAGCACCGAGGAATGAAACAAGGGGGTGGGGGTCCGAGGCGAGAGCGGTAGGAGCCAAGACAAATAAGCCGGTGTATTACGAAGGAAAGGGGGCGAACAGGGTCATCAAGAGAGAGAGGATTAGAAGGGGGAAGAATGCGGTAACAGGCAGCGGGAAAGGTAGAGGCCCAGGGACGCGTGGGGCCAACAAGAGGGTTCCGGTTAAAAAAAAAAACAATCCATTCAACTTAACCAAACACGCTTCGCGTTTCACGATTGGCCCCGAGCAGGTTTGGAAGTTTAAAATGACAGATAGTGACGCAACAAGGATTAGCTACAGGCTTTGGACGAATGAAAATCAAAGGATTGATTGTTGGAGTCAAAGGTCTTTGAAGCGAGAGGCCCTGGGCCCAAGGCTCTCGTGGTCAACTGCACCTGAAAAGGAGCGTTATAAAAAGATAACCGGTTCACTGTCCAAGAATTCATTCGCGTATCCAAATACCACTTTTTTGTGTACCTTCAGAAAGAACCGATAGCTCAAAGAGGCCAACAGCGAAAGGACATGGAAACGAATATACTTTTGGGAAAAATAAAACTAAAGATAGAGAGCAAAACTTAATGCTTCACAAAAAATAGCTTGGTACACGAATTTTTTTGTGCTCGACTTCTATAGCCTTCGAAGGCTAAAATTAATATTGACAGTGAATTGAACAACAGGTTGAGTCGAATATATTCGTTTTAGAAGCAACAGCATTAAGCCTAGCTACTGAGAGCATATAGCACAGTCAGGCGTAAACTTGATCCCTAGGAAAGAACAACATAATAATGTCAAAGGGACTCACTGAACGAGTGACCTATATTTCATTAACATCAGTTACCAAGTTTATCATTAATCAGTAATCGAATACTAACTAATGAAATAGGCAGCATATATAGTTTCTGCACCATCTACCACCAGCCGTTAAATATATTTCTTCGCATTACATGCTTCTAGCTCAGCGCACTTCCGATCTGTCTCCTTTCCCTCTAAAATCACTTTTCTCTCACTTCATCTGACTTTCTTCCTTTTATCATTGCATTCAGATTACCTTGTTCCCCCTAATCTGCTTAATCCGTGAAATCAGACTCCAAAAAATGTATTCTATTATAAACTGCTACCTTGTTAGGCTCAACTCCTCACTAAATTCATTTTCGAAGGATACTTGAAAACTTTGTATATTCCATCCACAATTTAATAAAAAACGGCTGGTTTCATCATCATTACATGATGATATTCGATTGCGGATGAAACTAACCGTTCGTTTTTTTAATTTCACATCTACATTTACGTAACAACAAGCAAGCCACCATGAGGGTGTGTGGCAGGGGGTGAAGATCAATATTCATGCACTAAGTGGCATGAATAGCTAAGAGCTACAATGATATACTACCATATGCTAATAAGTTACGTATAAAAGTCACGCGCACCTAAATGGTTAGTGTGTACATAGTAAAGAAGTGATTACTGCTAAGAAATATTTTTATTGAATACATTTATCAGCATTTCCCTAGCATCCATAGATTAGTAATACAATATAACCCCGATATAGCCTCAGCCTTGGATGTTGCCCCAGGCCAACGTTATGACATACATCGCACAATTATGTTCATCTTTGTGTTGTACTATTCACGTTGATGAAAATGGTTTTTTAAACAGTTATACGATATATATTAACCATTTTACGTGCATTAGTAAACCAAGCCAGTTTAATTTACATTAAATTACTGAAGCATGTAAGTTGCTTAACATGTATCCTATGACTGCGATGAAAAAACCATTTTCATCAGCGTGACTAGTGCAACACAAAGACTAACATAGCTTTGTGATCTATGTTTAACTTTAAGAAGTTATAAACTATAGTGTGACTGGTCATTTGGTGCTATAAACCACCCGTGGTGAAGGGTTGAGTCTCCTTCAACGCCGAGGCTCGGACTCCGAGTTCGGGTGCCTCCAAGGTACGGCACGAAACGTAAAGTGCCTTTTCGGATCACATCCCTGGATGAAAGCCCCTTCGCCTGCAAAAGTCTTCGGGCCCGTCTTTGGGCCACGGACCCGCGGGATGGATGAGACTGATGCCCGCGCCGTGAACGGCACAAAAAAAACACAAACGACTCCCGCGAGCCCTCCTCGCAACCTGCTCCAGATCATGCGCATACGTATGCCGCACGAGAGCGCGCAAGGGCCCCGCGGCCACCGTGTCCCGGAGCGCCAAGGTCATCAATAATGCACGACTCGACGGCTGTGGAGGGGTGGGAAACAAATGAATACTTTTCATGAATGCATTGAAGTGTTCCACCATGGAAAGTTAAAACGCATGAAAGTTTTATGTCACGATAAATAAATCTCGGTCGACCTCCGGGTCCGGGGGTCACCCAACACGCTCTATTCGAAACAGGAAAGGTGTCAGCCGGGTCACTGTCAGGTTTAAGCAAATGTGACTAATTCCCTCGTTAAAATTAATAAATTATCAATACGTACCAAGGTATTAGGAAGCAAACTATTCATAGTTCATGTCGTTCACCACACAAATCTCTTTATTTTGGTCCATAAATTGAATTTTCCCCTAAGAACCCATTAGACGAATTTGGCACCTTGATTAGTCTTACTTGTAAGCAACAGAAAGATACTGGGTCCGTTTTTCCCCACAACGGTCTAGAAGAGTTAAAAAAAATACAGGCCTGCGTTATGAGTAATTGACAAGAGGGTAGTTTCCTTCGCCAAAGAAAACAGAATTGATTAATTGCGATTCCTAACCTACCATAAATATATTCATTTTATGCAAAAAGTTTGGATTGAGAAATCTCAGTTGAATATAGAATTACATTTTAATTTTAAGACCATTTGAAAAAGCTCCGAAATGGCGGGATACGCTGCCTTCCTGCTGACGTAACAGGCATGTAGTTTACGAACGAGTAGATAGATAGACAGATAATATTTTATCCTCAAACGCATACATATAAGTATACAATGAATGAAAACACTTGAGCTATAGGTAGCTTGCAAGGGGAAAACCTGAAAAAAGTTACCATCAGAAACAAAAGTGATAGAATTCAAATACTATACAATCAAAAGCAGGGCGTAATAAAAATATTTTAAAAAATTAACAAAATGTAACAAAAAATATGTATAAATTGACATAACAAAAGATTGACATATTAAATTGAAGAATGATATAATTTTCTGTACCTATATATAGTTTTCTGCGCATTCATATATATAGAACATATAGTTTTCTGTACATTCATAGATAATTTGTTATTAAACACCATAGTCTTAGGTAATTTAAGTCATTTTGCATATCATATCTTAGACATTACCATGTAAAATTACTGTAACATAGCGCAAAATCATCCGCAAAGTCAGTAACCTGACCACGAAAGTCGTGGCAACAAAGGTCATTAATATATACCAAAATCAATACAGGGCCTAAGACTGAACCCTGAGGTACATTAGAGGTAATATATATAAAATCAATGTAATGATTATTAATGCAAACATATTGTGACCTCTTTGTTGCGTAAATTTTGAGCCATCTTGAACAAAAGTATGGAGTGCAGATGTGCAAATTGAGGTAGAGTAAGGTAACGGTTATAATACAAGAATACAGAATAATTCGAATTAATAGGATAAATCATTCGAGTAATAGGAAATATCCGTCTCTTGAACTTAGATTTGTATTTCAGAGTCCCTCAGCTCTAGTAAATATGCATATACTTATAATAACCTATTAAAACTATAAAAATTTGAAGTCTTCTCCGTTAGAAATGGTATTGATAGTCGTTTTATAGGCTTCAGGGCATCCTGCTCGTGAAGTCCCCTGCCGCTGCGAAGCATGGCGGGAAGTTCGCGCGAGCATGGGCCAACTTTATGGTGCGCTTAGCAACATGAATACTAACAGTTTTTAAACGAATCAACTGAGTAAATAATTTTAAATAATAAATAAAAGTTAAACATAATAAATTAACTGAATAAATATACCTCAGATACTAGTTAATAAGCTTTAACGGAGTGCACCGTCAGCTTAGAAGCGTCCGCAGCACCACCTAGTGGCAGGTAGAGGAAAGAGTGTACGTCACACGTATGGTTTACCGGCATACAATCATTTTGTCACGTTTTCGCGATGTTGAATTTTTTCAATTTTTAAATAATGAGGATAAATACTTAGCGTCTTTTTAAACTTAAACGGCTTAAAATATGTACTCCAGAGGTTATATATATTCGACCAAGAAAATAAAAAAATGATAGGATACTGGCCTATTGCTATGGACCCGTTTGACCACGGGAATTTTAATTGTTGCTGTCACGAGTGACACTAGGATACTGCGTGAGGGAAATGCGATTAAGTGAGAGTTTTACCAGTAAAGGGAGAGGGAGATACGATGGAATCTATAGCCTACTATTCACCTTCTATTGACAAGAAATTTTTAGTTAGACAGCTTTTTTATGGATAACTCAAGCATTAAAAAGAATAATAATTCACCTACAAGATCGGAATTTTAAAAACTCGCGATTCGAAAGGAGAAGGAAATTTAAAAGGTAAATGAGTGTCCTCAAATTTTCCGGAAGAAGGCGTTCTTTTTCTCATTAATCTCTTATTGTGAGCACCTCGCCCACGGCTTGCAAGCGTAAAGAAGGGGCCCCGATAGCATTGAGTTTTTTAAAGAGTTCCAGACAGGTGAACATTTTCGCTTTCCCTTCTTTCATCTTGGGATTCCATTAAATTAACGACGCTACAAATTCTCAAAACAATCGATAGAATGACTCAAAGACCCTCCGCCTCGAACGCCGTTGAGACGAAGCGGTTTTTGCATGATTGATTCGTCGAGCGCCTTTGAAAGAAATCTCGAGTTGCGATTGTTTCAGAGCACGACCTCTCCGAAATTTTCAATCGAGCCGAAATGTCATTCAGGTGCACCTTCCGAGCCAACAAAATGAGAATCCATCCGCGCGATTCACGTCACATCCAAACCAGGTCTGTCCAACCGATTCAGGCAAGAAATCACTTCCACTTGCATCACCACGTATATGATTGAAAACGATTCACTTCATCTCGGCATCCCTCTGGCACGCTCGCAATCCAAAATCCCATTCTCTTCCTTCCGATTCCCTACCAATCACGTGACATTCTACCAGCTAACGTGCCCTTCAAAATGTCATTCATTTACTACCTGTTTTCGCGGCTTCTTCTGGCTCCTTACATCTTCGACTGTCAATTTCCTTTATCACAGCACAAGCTTACACCACTGTTTGCGTGCCTCGCCAAATATACATCAGATAGCATCCATTCTTCACCACCCCTTCATCTGAAACGTCTTGAGTATTTTTCTCTATTACTATCCTCTGTCCTTATATCCAGCACCACTTAATTCGTTACTCTATATTACCACATTTGATTATCATCGCAACTTCATTAGGACTTTTTGTTATCAGTCCCTTTTTCGCCAAGGTTCATCTACTGATAATGACAACACTTAAATATGACTCAAGAGACAATATTATTACTAGTTTTCTTTTGTGTACGTTTGGCGATCTTCACACTGTGCCACACACTCTCTCGAAGGCTCGCATGGTATTACGTACGTAGGCTAGGTAGGTAAGGTGGGTACAAAGTATCTCTCACGCAACCTATCTCCGGGAAGGAGTGGACGCTAGCGTCTAATTTCAGGTTAAATACATAAAATTATTATGTCGCATGACGTCCCACATCAATTCCGTTCATTCATTCTTCACCCTAGACAATGCCTTTTGTTGAGCTGAAAACTACCTCCTAACTTTAAGATCAACATGGTAATTTTGTGGAACATCTCTTTACTTGAGTATACCTAGTTTAACCTCACACCAAAACAACTCACGTACATAAAGTAAGGCACCAAACGAGAAATGAAAACCTTCACCACAAATAAAAAAAAACTCGTAAAACTTCAGACCGCGTAGAAGCAAGCAATTAACTCCTAGTCGTAAAGGCGTGGACACCGTGAGATACTGGACCAGAAGCTCTTGCGGGAAAAGGTGAAGGAAGCCTACCGTGATGTTCGTACAATACGAGACAAACACACGCTAGTGAGGTGGACGATACCTAAGTCACAATCGAAACAAATATTCGGAATTGGACATAATAGTGGGACGAGAATTCCCTTTGGGTGGAGGAAGGAAAAAACTGGCGACGTGACAACTACATCTACACGATACCCTGCAAGCCACCGCGAGGGTGTGTGGCAGGGGGTGAAGATAACCAATCATCTAGCAAGCACTACCGACATGCAAAAAAGCAACGATAGGGTCTCATGCAACTAGATTCTTAGTATCTATAGTATTTAAGGGGTTGATACATGCATTATGCACTATAGACTACTCTAAAATAATTCCATAAGTCTACCCTAATCGGTAGAAGATAATCAATTTTTTCTATTTAAACTTGGCCGCTGAGGAAAGTACCGGAGAATAGACTGAAAGTGCGTAGATGGAACGTTGAAACGGGGTGACAAGGAAGGACAGGATTGGAAAACCCTGAGACAGCTGGATAGCGATGGAGGCATGAAGTGCTGGAAAGACGGCCGCTGTGGTTTTGGCATGTAATGAAAAGGGAGAGCAATATCTGGAGGAGGGTGCTCAACCTGGAGGTTGAAAGATAGTATTTAACCATAATACACGGGAAGCAAGTGTGGTATTTGCAGGGAGGAAAAAGGACCTGGACCGGGAATAGCACCACGGACCTCTGGCTTGCAGGGATGCCTTTGGGATCAGGAATTGGTTAGCGTGGAGGCCTGCATATTTGCCCCGGAAAGCCAAATGTCCGATTCCCGGTGAAGGGAACCTCTTTACTATTGCAATGTTCAACTGGAGATAGAAGGAAGGAGGTTCAGAGAAAGACCAAGGAGGAGGTGGAATGACTGCATCGCTGAGGAGTTGAGAAGGCTGAATAAGCAGGGTGACAGAAACAGGAATGAGTGGAAAAATACAAAATGGAATAACACTCCTGAAAGTAGAGAAAAGCCGAAGAAGAATCTATATACATATATTAATTTTGTAGCGTGTCAGACAGTCTGTCCGTCATTCTGTATCAGTTTTGTTTCGTTTTCTCCCAATTTTCGAGCTAAAAGTGTGAGGTTTGGTGCGTTGAGTATGGATTCTCTGTCTGTCTAATTTGATAGTAGTTTTGGATTTTCAGTAGTTTGTGGTGCAGAGAAAAATGCAAAAAACGCGGTTTTTGAGAGTAGGAGACAACATATAATGAAATATGGCGTAGAAAAAAGTACAAAATCATATAGGATAATTAGAGTGGGACACGTTTCTCTGTTTATAAAATAGTCATTTCCTTCTCTCTGAAAACGAAATGCTTATGAAAAGTTGGTGCATAAAAGTGTAAAAAAATTCAAAGATTAGAGTAGTGAAGCAGTAACTGCCTCCCTGAAGCACAAGCACTGCTGCCACCTATTGGTAATGTGTCATCAGTAGTTTCCAAACCCTTTGTAAAATCTCTATTGACAATAGAACACAAAGTTCACCTCAAGAGCACACCAGACGGACTGCCTGCAAAGCAGGTCGCAGGTCTGCTCGTAGCAGTTTGATTGTCTAGGCACAACTTGTAATTGTCCTTTTTCCTTAATTTCCCACTTTCTACACCCGCTCTGGCTCCTAATTTGTCCTAACAACAGTCATTCTCACTTTCTAATCGGCAGTGGAAAATATTGACACTAGAATCGATGTGTACGATGGGGCGAACAAAGTCAGTAACGTATCTCAGTGAGATAGAATAATTGGCATCTGTTCGCGGCAATCCACAGCCGTTTGGAACGTGAGCAACCAGGCCGCGGATAGTGACGGAATCACGGGATTGGCGAGTCCGCACGCGTCACGGGCGAGCCCGGCCGCAGCACGCACGGGCAAACACGAGAGCACACGCGCGGGGTCCGGTCGCCCGGATGGCAAAAAAAAAAATAATAGCGCGGAGCGCGGCGGACGTGATGTGGCTCCTGGAAGAGATAGAGGGGCGTGGCGGAGTGATCCCTTGGGCGTGGCGAGCGATGCTCGAATCGATACAATTGCAATCTCGCACGTCCACACGGGATGACACAGTTGACGACTGAAGAGGAAAAATTATCAGGGCACCGTTGAATTATCATATCCAATTGTTGCGTGGCGATCGTAACATCATATACTTTGACTGAGCTCTTTTCTTGAAACACATTTGCAGGTTGGGAAACATTATCAGATCGTAGGTAAAATACAGATTAAATCTATTACAGAAATTTACAACGGATAACTTATCTGAAAATGTTAGATATATATTAAAAACACCAGCGCCTTATGCTACATTCGATAAGATATACAAGATTAGAGAGATAGAATATTGTACCGATAAATTTCAAATGTCATTTTTCCCCCGTACTATAAGAGAACACAATAGGCAGCATAGCAAAGGGATAGGTAAACGAAATATCGTAGAGTAGCCATCAGCGCGTGATGCATGTATCAACAAGCAATCCCGTTATAACTACATAGATACTAACCATGTAGCTGCATGTGACCCATATTATTAGCATTTTTTCATCTAGTAGGATAGCTGCCTATCAATAGTGCATGCTTTGGTGATCTTCACCCCCTGTCACACACCCTCGCGGTGGCTTGCAGGGTATCGCGTAGATGTTCTTTTCGGCTACATTCATAAACGCAAAAGAAAGGTAGGTATTCCTTTCATTATGGTTTATTTCAGAATTTTCTGCAGCTGGAATAAACTATTGGTAGTTCACTCAAATGCCCAGTATAATTTAAATACGCACAAACACGCAAACAAATATCCTGTGCCAAAAAAGATTAGAAAAATCATAGACCAAATCAATAGATTACAGGATTCAAGTACGTGTGACGATAACAAACCCCCTCGGCTACATTAATCAGCTTGATTTTCCAGCAACAACATCCGTTAGAAGTAACGAAGGGCAGCAGAATGAAAACACGTGTCCCTTATGAGACAAACGTTTTATGGGATACAAGAAAATGCAAATTGTTTCTTATCCTAAATACGTTCTTGTTGATATCCCAATTGCATGCATATGTTTTTACTGTGTTTAATGGAAAGATTTTCCTGAAGTTATATGTATGTATGTTGCAATGTGCAAGGTATCTATGTTTTTGTAAGAGTTACGTTCAAGGCCAATGTAAGCTGGGTCGACAGTATTGTATATTTCTTTCATGAAGTTGTCCCCACCTTCAGGCCGATTGCTTTGGGGGACACCTAGCTCCAAGTAGATTTTCATTGCGTAGTTTGTTTTAAAACATATTTATTATTCACAGAGCAACAAACAATTTTCTTTCTTTCTTTATGACCATAAGCCTGGCCTTCAAAGATGATTCGTTGAAAGAATGAAAACAATGAAACTAATGCAGGTCAAATTAAATCACCTCTCACCAATTGTCACAAGAACATGGAATCACATCGCCATAACATCGCACAATCGCATTCGATATATCGCCAATGGAGACGTAGAACGAGAATTCATCCACTCGAACTGAGTTTCGCGCCAGGGGCCGGTAAGCACGCAGAACAGCAAGGGAGATATATATCCAGGAAAAGAGAAGAAAGGAGGTAAAATATGAGGGAGGAGGGACGTAATTTTGAGACAGAAGGAAGCATCGGTCCAGAAAAGGAAGGCTGAGCAGAGCGGACAAGAAAGATGTATATATATTTTATAAATTAAATTAGAGGAATACAAGAAGGCAACCATGCGGTAGAACAGGCTTGCAGAGGTGAGAAAGATGAAAGAAATAAATAACTCGGACATCGAGAGATGAAACGTAAAAGCGGAAGAGGACAAAAAGAAGGAAAGGCAGACGCTGACCAGAAGGACTGTAATATGAAAACGGTAGACGGTGTGTAGGTGATAGAGCTCCGGCTTCCTTCCTTCTTCATTAGGACACTAAACTCGGGACAAGCGTTGGCTAGACTCAAGACAGGGAAGAGGGGGAAGGGAATTTCGCTCGAGTGATAAACGTCATGGAGAGGGACACAAAAAGGTGAGCGAGGCGAAGTGAGAACACGGGACGGTCCTTTTTGGAAATGAACTTCCGACACAAAAGACTCCGTTCGTGAAAGGACTTCGGCGGGAGGAAAGGCAGCTTCTTAGCAATCTTCGATCCCCAGAAGACGTCTTTGAAATATGACGGACACGCCACGAAGCGACCTGGTTCACGGAAGGGGACGGAGATACATGGTGGATGGACTCAAACGGAGGAGTCTTCGTCAAAAAGCAAGAGATCAGGGCTGCTACATTCAGAATTTATAAACCTCCGTATTTTATTAAGATCTTTAGTGAAAGATAGGTGTATCCCACTGAATGGGAGAAAATGGAAATAAAACGTATCATCTCTCATGCCTGCTTACACCCCTCTTGACCAGTAAAAATACCAAGATTATAATATTTCAAAATGTTTTAGCTTATTTTGCAATATTATCCTGCCAATATCCCTCTTTACCAGTAAAAATATCAAGATTATAATATTTCAAAATGTTTTAGCTTATTTTGCAATATTATCCTGCCAGTGCGAGATAGAGGGCAGACATTAGGGCAAGCAAAATAGAAGGTGGAGAGGAACAGGTAATTTGAATAGTAATATGGAAGCTAGGAAGTACAGAGCTAAAGAAGGATATAATATGAAAAAAAAGAGTTGAGAGAATAATTTTCTGCCCATTACCTTATCCGGTATAATGTTACACAAAAATCCAGCCGATAATGGAAGCTTAACCACTGAAATTATTCTACAAATCGTTCTTAATTAATTGATACACGAGGTGGCGTAAGATCCACCAAACTGATATGACAAAAGATTTCCTATATGTTTGTCAGCCTTTGAAAACAAGGCCCAATACGATCATTTACAGAGTGAATTGTATTTTCATTCGTCCGAGATAGAATTAATATCAATGGACATTTTTCTTCCACTTTAGGAAATAAAACCTACGGCAGAAATCTGGAGAAACGCAATGAGTCATATGGTTATTCATGAATACATTTAGAATACTTTGGTTATAAATTACAAAACGCAGTAACATATAGGATACCTTAGTGTAAAAATATAAGAAGAAATGTATCCAAAGAAACATTTCCGTGAGAATAATAAGTGCATTATATAGGTATAATAATACAGGTAGGCATCGGAAATGTTTACAAATATTTGTTCCTCACAGCAACGAGCCAAGCTTTCCGAAGGATATCAATAACCATTATAGAGTTAGATACAATAAAAACAACTGGCCTGAGCGATCTCAAATGACAACGTGCGCTTAAGAGAATCCTCCTTGACGAGAAGAGCTAGAGCCTCAACGTGGAAATTTTATCTTTCTTTTTGCTCTTAAAGGGAAATAAAAACGACCAAAGGAGAGGAAAAGCTATAAAGAGTGATATGATGAGAACGGAATTTACCAAATAAATACCCCATCCATAGCTGAATGTTAGGTGCGTAGGAGGAAAGGAAATTGATCTGAGATAAAGAGAAAGAAGGGACAGAATGAAGAGAGAAGGCAGAAATTCGAGAGAAATTTGATGTATACTTTGCGAGTGGAGAGTCGAAAGCAGCTGAGGCTGAAATCTTCGTTGGTGGATATCGGGGAAGATGGAAGGGAACTATTTTCTGAACGACGAGTGGCAGCAGAAACTTTTAGGAAGGAACGGACGAAATATGTGGGTAAATTTTTTTTACTTTCTAGAGACAAATAAAACTCTGCTTCGACTAACTAGTCTATATTTACGTGCATGGCCTACGCTACAAATCTTCTCGATTACGTACGAGGAGGTGTTTACTCACTAGATAGGTACTATATAAAGTCGAACTAAACAATGGGAAACTGTATATGAAAATAGTTTTGTGCGGTCCATTGATTCGTTTGCTACTTTTTAGACAGTTACGATGCATAACTAAGAGGTACAATTATAAATTTTGTCAAAAATAAAGATTTATTTAGAATTTTAACAGCTGTCATGAACATTATCCTGCACCAATAGTCATCTTCCCATCTTGTCTTCAGGAAATCTGTTGCATATTGAAAAATAAAGGCGTGATAAATCAAAAACTATAATAGTTTTTTTTTCTCTTCCCTATGTTTGTATTCAAAATGACAGTCGCAAGAAGGCGCTCAAGCAATTGTATATCTACCACGCGCATAGCACTTCAATACTGAGTACTGCTGCCCATCATGTCGACGTTTCAAAGCATCCAGTATCAACCACATTCTGTAAGCATTCCCGAAACGGCAGTAAGAACACCACAGCTCCGGTAAGTTTATTACTACACACTGCATTTCATACACGCACAGCAACACCGCGAATGGACGCTTTGGTTCGGCAATACGGTCAGAGAGGCATGAAAGGAGAGAGATGAGATATCAAATCGGACGTTAGACAACCACGCTAACCAAGAGATGAGCTAAAGAGGATGTGACACAATACTTCTCGGAGCAATGAAATATGCATGCCTTAACACACATCCGCGTGCGTTTTATGGAGGCGGGGGTGGTCCACGCGAGGTTTTAGGAGACTAATGCGCTACACGAAGCATGCTCTTGGGAAGAGGGCAGGAAAGGGGGACAGGCGACCCGAGTAATCAAAATTCCGTCCCTTGGCGGGGAGGTCACGTTAGTGAAGGGACGGGGAGGGGCGTTATGAGGAGGCCGAGGGAGAGAGGTGATACAGAGTGCTGGAGAGGAGAAATGGAAGGAGGGTCGGAAGTGGGAAACGGAGATGAATCTGTTGAGCGATGGGGTGGTTGGAGGGGGGGGGGGGGGTGGAGGGGGTTAAGGGGACAGAAATAGGGAGGGTTGGAGGGGGAGGAGAGATTCCCACCCTCTCCCGCGGGAATGGAAAGCGAGAGGCGGCGCTGATGGCAGGGTTGCCATTTTAGTGCTTTACGACGCCGTGTATTCCGCGCCTTATTACCACCCATTTTTTTCGGCCGAAAGCGTCAAGGGACCTTAAACAAAACGCTGCTCGATCTTAAATCGGAAGCAGGATAGTTCGAGGTCCGTGCTTATGAGGGCAGCCTCCCACCCCGAGGTGGTGCCTTGAAGAGGGTGGATCCTCCGTGTATACTGTAATTCACGAGTGTAAGCTGGAATTATTGTCTGGAATGATTCTCCCGGAGAATCAGCGAACGGCCCTCTAAGGTTATATAGACGGAGATGGTTACTATGAAGTAACTATACAGTAGTTAGATGAACAAGACTTGGCCTACTCAATTTTCTCATTCTAACCGGTAGAATACTAATAATAATAATAATACCTTCCACGACATTCCTCTCACCATATCATCATCCACTTTGCGTATATTGAGTAGCTCTTCATATCTTGTGTATCATTATTGGAGGAGAATTCATAATCTTCATTGATACATCAAAAGAGTATTGGGTAAATGTGACGATCTTGTACGAGAAATCAGCTTATTTTACCTTGTTAGACCTCATTTGGAATATGCTGCCAGTATATGGGATCCCTACGAAATTGTTCTAAATAATGTACTTGAACGTGGCAGCGAAGATCGGCAAGATTTGTAAAGGGACGGTACGATAACTATATTAGCGTAACCAGTCTATCAAATGAATTAAATTGGGAATGATTGTCAGATCGCAGGTTGAAATTTAGACTTAATCTCTTAAATAAATTCCAAGATAATATTTTCAGTGATGACGTTAAAAATATTTTGCAAACCCCAACTTACTCTGGTAGACTGGACCATAATTACAAAATTAGAGAAATCGGAACTGACAGATTCAAGATGTTATTTTTCCTCGTACAATTAGGGATATGAATAGTAAAATGTATATAAATATGCCCAATACGAGTGAATCAAAGTATAGCATAGGGAGTTGCATGTTGGTTGCATAGTTGCAAGGACTTGAAGGTAACCCAACTAACAGCATGTTTTTGCATGCTTACTTTGCTATTTGTATCTTTTTTATATAGTGAAGTTTAGACTAATACGTTCTTACTAATCCAATTTTATGCATGATATGCAGTGCATGTTTGGTGAGAATTCATCCCTTGCCACACAACTTTATGGTGGCTTTCAGGGTGTTATGTAGATGTAGAATACTAGAATACGAGTAGGTACTGTGAGAGATGAATATTCTGAGTGCAATTTTATCTACTCACTTCTGGGTAGGATGGATAAGGAGGGCCCTCATGTATTTTAGACGGTTGAATTTGAGTTTAAAATTGAAAAGTAGTCCCATATGAGCATCTTACACAGAGTAGGAATAGAATAAATGTTTCTTTTCACATCGTTGTACTTCCGTGTTCCATCGGGTTCCTATACCATTATGACTTACCTACGACCCTACGAAATCGGCCTAAATAATGAACTTAAACATGTGCAGCGAAGATAGGCAAGATATGTAAAGGGACGATACGATAATTATATTCGTGTAACCAGTCTATTAAATGAATTAAAATGGGAATCCTTGTCAGATCGCAGATTTAAATTTAGACTTAATCTCTTAAATAAATTTCAAGACAATATTTTCAGCGATGATGTTAAAAATATTTTGCGAACCCCAAATGGCAGACTGGACCATAATCATAAAATTAGAGGAATTGATTGCCGAACTGATAGATTCAAAATGTCCTTTTTCCCTCGTACAATTAGAGATATGAATAACGGTAAATATGTCCAATCGGAGAGTAGAAATGGATAGCATTGGTAGCTGCATGTTGGTATGAGTACTTAAAGATAACCCTACTAACAGAATGTTTTTGCATGTTTACTCTGCAATTTCTATCTTTCTTAAATAGTGAAGTTCTGTCTAGTATATTAATACTATTCCTTTTTTGTGCATGATATGTAGTGCATGTTTTGTGTGAAATCACCCCCTGCGACACACCTTTGTGGTGTCTTGCCGTGTATTATGTAGATGTATATGACTTAACAACACTTATACATCTACATAATACCCTGCAAGCCACCACAAGGGTGTGTGGCAGGCAGTGGCAGTGTATAGTGGCAGCTGGAGAAAATTAGCGGTTCCAGATGGCATAGACGCTGGGTGAATTTTCACAATATCAAGGCATATTTGAGGAAGAAAATACGAGTTGGATGGGAAAGAAGATAAGAGCTGATCCCAACGGTTGGGAAACTACTTTAATCAACGGCATTAGGGAGCAGAAGGTAGTGAGGACAGAACTACCGATGTTGGCAGAATTACTAATGATGACAATTATTATTTCTCGTAGGAGCGAGGTCCAAATGCAAGGTGACCAACCTCAAAGGAAAAGGGAAGACTAGGATTTGCTCTTGCCTCTCTGAGAGCGAACCTCACCCCCTGGAGAGAAGCGGGGAACAGCTAACGGGGGGCCGCGGCAGGCAGTTGCAGCGTCTGACCCCAGGGGAACGTGAGTGAGAGGGGAGTCCGTCCAGGCGGGACGAGCCGCCGCTCTCTTGCACCATTAAAGCGGGGATGGGGCGAGGAATGCTTATGAGCAGCCAGGCACGAGGGTAGGACGCACCGGATGGGCAATAGGAACTCCTCCCCCACCCGCACAGGGGTGATAAAAGGGCATTTTGCGAGGAGAAAGAGAACCGAATGCACGTGAAAAGAAGGGAGAGCAGAATACTTGAAAATGCAGGAAAATACAAAGCCAGGAAAGAAATATAGCGGGAGCTGGGAAACCTCTCCTGCATTCAATATCTAGGGCATTCATGGTAACGAATAAAAGACAACTTTTAGTCAATTCCACACCTTTTTAATAACCTACTTAGGTTTCGACAAATTTTTGTCATTCTCAAGGAGAATGACAAAAAAGTGTGGAATTGACTAAAAGTTATATTTTATTCGTTACCATGAATACCGTAACAAAATTCCACAAAGTGACGCCTTCAGTCATATCTAATGCAATATCTACTTCTAAATCTACATAATACCCTGCAAGCCACCATAAGGGTGTGTGGCAGGGGGTGACTTCACACAAAACATGCACTACATATCATGCATAAAAAAGGAATAGTAGTATTACACTAGCCAGAACTTCACTATTTAAGAAAGATAGAAATTGCAAAGCAAACATGCAAAAACAGTCTGTTAGTAGGGTTAGCTTTAAGTACTCATACCAACATACAGCTACCAATGTTATCCATTGCTACTCTCCGATTGGACATACAGGTATTTACCGTTATTCGTATCTCTAATTGTACGAGGGAAAAAGGACATTTTGAATTTATCAGTTCGGCAATCAATTCCTCTAATTTTATGATTATGGTCTAGTCTGCCATAGTAAGTTGGAGATCGCAAAATATTTTTAACATCATCACTGAAAGTATGGTCTTGGAATTTATTTAAGAGATTGTCTAAATTTCAACCTGCGATCTTGATGTTACCCTGAGAGCCAGCAACAGCGTGTGGGAAGGGGTTGCGGGTCATCAATCGCGTTCATGAGGTTACTCTTGATAATTGCAGGGAAAAACTGTTAAAAAGGGAAGCATAATTTGTCGGTATATAGTGGATACTTGGGCCAAACTTAATATTAGCATTTGCACACCGAATTATATAATTCCAACCCCATACAATGTGTATGATCTATTCCGGAATCAGGAAGGAGGGAAAATCAAAGCTGCAACCGATTATGTATTCCTATTATTTATTCTCTAACGGTTAAATAAGTTTAGTTGGTTATTTGGTTATTTAGGGGAGGCGACCGACAGCTGAGGTCATTTGCGCCATATAGGATAGTTGGATAATTGGGTAATGGTAGGAGTTTCCACGGAACGGAGGAAGGGTGGAGAGAAACCCGGCGTCGGCATTAGCCTAATTTTAACGACAGGCACCAATGGGACCACGGCTTAACGTCCCATCCGACGGACGGAGTACTGAACTTGAAATGCCCTCTACTGGGCACTCAAGTGGGGACCGGTTTTCCACTGAAAAATCCGCCACTGCCGGGAATCGAACCCGGGCCCTCGGGATGGGAGACCAGTATACTCTAGCCACACACCAACCCGATCCCCAATAAGTTTAGATTGACCACACATGTGTTTTAATCATGTGAGATCCATATATTTCATGAAATAAAAGAAAAAATATCATTATATAATAAAATCATCTGAGAATAATGTGGCACAATCTTCTCCCCAGAATATCCCTAGAACAGCAGCATCAAAATGTTGGGCTAAGGCTAGGCTAAGTTATTTCCAGGAACTGGCTACACATCCAAATAATATATGAAGTTAAGAGGAAGAAGAAAGTCGCATAATATTCGCCTCGATATAAATAAGTTTTAGGAACTGGTAACAAAAAGTATTTAATAAAAGCGGGAAATGCATCACGGATATACCTAATAATGAAAATTAAGTGGATACATAGTGTTTAGTGAAGATTCAGAAGCATAATGCATGTTTTAAGTTCTTACTCATTAGACTGGAGAATCGATTTATTCACACTAAAATGAGTAGTCAATAACTCAGGAAGCATGAGACTCAACTGAAAAAATTACGTCTGATACAAAGGGGATCAATGGCATTAATTAAATAAAGTTATGTTGACTTGCATGGTAAACGTAAATGGGGGAATTGCATGAGAAATGAGGTGTCACTGATTTAATTAAGCGCATGCCGTAAATTTCCTTGATAACCGTGAAATTTTATATCCACCTTATGCATCCGGCCCCGAAATCCCGAATGCCCACTCGTATCATGAAAAAAATATTTTTTTTAAATTGATACGAATGATGTAACGCTGCCAAAAGATATTTGAGAAGGATTTCCTCATTCACTTCGTAATGTTTACACGAAGTCTCCACGCAAAATGTACACTGTTCTTCCAGGGCCTGAATGCTAAACGAGGCAAACCAGGTGAGTGACTTGGTCCGTACCCAAGAAACAAATGGTTGAAATGCTGCGTGACATCATGTGATTTGTCAAGGGAAAACGAGGAATAAATAAGGTGGAACGACCCAAGCCGTCGATCAGACGAGAAACATTTCGCTGGGAAAAAGCATGAAACTTCGCACCTACCCCGACTTACACAATTTTCAAACCCTAGGAACGGAGGTTGGGGAAGTATTTCACGTATCAAGTAATTATTTTAGATCCGAGTCGAGTCGAATCGAGTAATTATTTTTGAAGGCACGCGTGCACTGCTTTCTTTCGTGACGAGGCAGTGTGAGAATTATTTACGCCTGAAAAGCCGCGATACGAGGTGTTAAAAAATTACTGGGGGCTAAGAGAGTGTTCACCACGACTGGCTAATAGGTAACAGTAAATATTCAATCTTATTTCTCTCAGCTACCGTTCCACGAATTAATCTAATTAATGCCTTGGAGTTGCTAATTAGACTCTCCATCATCCTATGTTGCAACTGAAAGTAATATACGCACAAAATGCTCGTTATCCATTGTAATCACTCTTCCACAATATCGATTGCCATCACACTTCCATGATCACCACAGTAGCTATGACTCACCCAAAGAGCGAAGAATAAATTGTGAAACAAAAAAAGCTCCTTATATATAATTTTACGCGGGATGGAAACTTTAATTGCTCCTTACTCCAAAGCTTACTAAGGATGGTAACTATTTTCACACTGTCATCAGTGAATTACCTTCATTGCATTCACCATTTAATTGAAAGAATAATTATAATAATTAAATCTTTTGTCTTCTACCGGTTGTGTTGGCTTACTAAAATAAAAACTTCTTCCTACGACGACTTTCTTTCAAATCATATTCTTATATGGTTCCATGTATTTCTTCTCATTAATTAAGCAAACCCTCCGTTCTTTTCATCCCAAAACATACACTCAATAGAATGAAGTCAAGACGCAGTTAAGACGGGCAACCGCGAGAATATGGATTGGATTTCATTGGAGAGCCAAGAACAAAACAAAGGAAAAAATACAAATATACTCATTGAAAATCCCCAAAACCATATAGCACGTTCCCGAATCAATTTCAGGAAGGAATTGCAATATAAGAATCGAGGAAACGTCCAATTCAAGATCTAAGTTGTGCTCATGGTCCTTAGAGAGATATAACTCCCTAGTGACATTCTAATTCGAGGATGAAGATTTACGGAGGCTCGTAAGAACGTCAGTGGTAATCATTAAGGACAACGCCACATGCGTGCCAGAATCACTTTCCTCAGGAGCGCCAATTTTTTCAAAGCCCTTGACGACACGCACAAATCGCTTCATTCCGTGATGCGGACTCGCCATAGAGCTTCCCTTCGACTCCCAAGCGACGGAAGGGCTCCCTTGAAGGAGGTTGTTGCCCAGGATATGGATGAGATAGATTTTTATCATGACTAGCGTACTACCATATAAGAAGTGTTCCGATAGCGATACTATGCTCCTAAATATTCCTGAGCACTCAGCCATCCCTATTTTTCACATAAAGTTCTTCTTTAACAACGCATTCTCACCAACTCCCACCAATCCATGCAGCCTTTCTTCGTCTTTCCTTTTTCCGATGACCTAATATTCTCCCCACTATCACGGCCTTCAAAGCACCATTACCCCTTATCACCGGCTCCCTGAATTCAGCCTACCTCCACATCATATGCTGTCTATATTTTTTTCAGTGCGGTACAATAATGTAAGGGAATAGAAACTCCCTCCCCCCGGCGCTAAGATAGGTGCAGATAGCTTGTTAGTATTATAGGTTATTTATACAAATATGCAAAATATAGATAAATATCTCTGGAAAATACATTCTAAAGGCTTATCATGGATCAATGTTAAGGCAAGGAAATATATTTTCAATACGATAGTTTAAATATACTTACATCACAATATCCTTAAATTTGTTAGTCGGCCAAATTACGTATAATTTAAAAATATTATGCATACAATGAATAAAAATTTAATTTTTCACGGGTTTCACACCAGTAGATGACTCGAATTTATTTTTCTATTCTGCGGGAAAACATCTACGTAATTCCCTGCGAGCCATCACGAGGGCGTGTGGCAGGGGGTGAAGATCACCACACATTAAATCGTATACAAAACCTTGCTTGAGAGCTGCAACCTGCATTAAGCGACTGAATACAAATAATGAAATTAAATAGGCTTCACGCAAAAAACACCAGACTATTAAAAAATCCGCGCATGAATCGCAAAAGAAAAACATTCAAAAGAAGACTACGCTGAGCATGTGAATTCTCATCACAAACATGCATTACCCAAGTGTCGTTCCTCGACGTAGTTTATCTGACAATGTGTGTTGCAACAATTGCCCCTAAAACTGAGGCGTAAAACGAAGTACCCAAGGGAGGAAAAATATACCATTTAAGACTGGAATAAATTTCGTCTTCTCCCCAAGTTACAAGAGTGATGGTCGAGGTGCGGAAAGACAGGAGAAGAGCGAAAGCGAAGAGTCGGTGTGGGGGAAATGGGAAAGGGGGAACAGCAGCCGAAGCAACTGGTCGGAGCGCATTGTGAGAATAATGAAAAAAGCACCCGATTCAGACGGCGACGAAAGGCACGTGTTTTACCTGGAGATGGCGCCGGCGCCAACAGTCTCTCTGCTCTTACCCACCGGACGGGCGGGTGGGTGAAAAAAAATACGGAAAATTACACGGGGGAACCTTTGTGCCCTCCGTCGGCACTGGAACGCCTCGTGCCGCCTCAGGAGGGGCGGACACAATGCGTCATTACGGTTGAGAGGCGGGGGAAGGAGGGAAAGAGTCGTCGACGCACGCACTTAACGTGCAGCCGGGGCTGGGAAGGGGGGCGAACGGACTGGAAAGGAATTCGAAATTTCATGAAAGCAGTGGCGGAGGGAGCGGAGCGGGGGTGGGTGGGGGGTGGAGGGAGATAGGGGTGAAAGGGGGGAACATAAGGAACAGACGAATTCTGACGCCCACCAAGTGGAGCAGGGGCTGTATGGAAGAAAAGACGGCATGCTTCAATGCCGGAGGTTTCCCGGAAAAACAAATTTTAAATGAAATGGCCAAATTAATTCATTTCCTACCCGCTCAGGTGGTTTCATGCCCTCTTAAAATGCTATAAAAAGCTAGAAATAAAATCGATGGAGTTGGGCGATACATTGAGGAACGTTGATACAAACAGAATGAAAACTCACCATATGACTCAGTACGGTTCCACATTACTTTTACTATCCCTAAATATAAAATTGTAACACTTTTATCCTTGATAATGACGCTAAGGTCGTCGTCGATTGGGTTTGATAAAAGTACTGAAGAACTGTGTCAACTCCTTACGAATACTACTTCGTTCATATACTATTATGTACTCAAAAGAGAGTTCAAATATAACATCGACACATGTTAAAGAGGATGTACAGTGGAATGATTATAAAAAGGAAATCAGGGAGCATAGAGTCAAAAAATAAGAAACAGATTTTAAGAACATATTCTTTAATTTATGCATCAGAAACGTACTCTTCACTGCACAACTTCAATTTAAAACTAGAATAGTCTAACATTTTGACATCTACGGGGGAAAATTCAGTAAAAACAGAAAACATTAATACACATGGAGACTTGGGCTACACGAACTGACCGTTTGTACGTCAGAAATCGTATGTGAGTCGCCACCTTCTCAAGGGTGGACTTGTTTTTCTTGGAGAGAGGTTGGAATCACACTGGTTGTCTTTTGCATTAGAATCGGTTTACTACCGAATGATTTAGAGCTATCGAAACGCAGAAATAGATCGATTGGGGGTAGCTATGCCGATCTCCCTTAAAATTACACATTTTCGTCAGTTATCCATTATTACGCATGGCATCCAGATTATATTGTAGCACATAGCATGTTTCTTTACCCGGGAAAGAGACTCCTTCGAGATTGCATGCTTGTTAAATCGTTAATGTAGGTTTGAGGACTTAATTCCGTACGCGCAACTCGACCAAGACACGGCACCCATATGATTCACGCGAGACATCACAGAAATGAACTCCTACACTCGGTTCCGGAGTGAATAGAGGCATAGCAACATGCGTAAGCCAAGCGTGAGATGCTACTTCCATTGGAAGTACAGCAGGTAAATTACCCCAAGAAAGAGAGATATGTACGACGTACATTGTACGTCCAAGGAGCCAGTCACTCGGGGCTCCGAGCGGTTTTCAAAGGTCGTCATATCCACGGAAACCACAGCGCTATCACTGTTTTGGGAACGTGAGGGTTGTGCCAATTGCTTAGCTACGGGGGCATCGTCATATCGGAGAGGATTACGGGAACTATGGAAAAATGTTATCGGTTACGGTCCACGCGGGAACGATTTCGCGTCGCTGTGGACCCCAAGGCTACGTGGTCCTCTGGTCCTCTGATCACCATACCAGAAACCAGATATCATAGGAGTTGGAGAAGAAGAAATTGAGCGATAAAAAATAAGAGAATTGGTCCTGATTTTTACGATAAAGAAACTTGCAAAAAAAATGGACGAGGAAAGAGGTATTTTGATTTCCAGCTACACATTTTTTCACCACTCTCGCCAATCTAACGACTATTTGCTTTATACGGGGAAAAATCTGCTCCCAGAAATCACAATGAGTTTAATGTGCTAAAGATAACGATGATGGAGCATATCATATACTCTGAAAGTGAAAAGGAATGTACCATCAAATTTAGTGAGGCGTTAGATAAATATGGGAATTTGAATGCAGAGTTTTATATAATATATTTCCTTTAATATTACATGGGTAATGCATTATTTACATTGCTTTTGATTCATTCTGATGCCATTTTGAATATTTCATGCGGCATACGCTTCCAGTCTACAGGGGGTCACCAATAGGGAGACTGGAGAGACTCGTATAAAAAACTACGGAAAGATATTTTGCCATCCTTTATCAGAAATGCATTCTCAAACTGATTTTAATGTTCAAAATTGCATTGACATCGTCATAATAGACTAACGTAGACCAGTTTAAATTTTATGTGGTAAAATTGATCTGCAGGATCGGGAATTAAGATCTACAGAAAATTAAGCCGCAAAAAAATCAATCGTGCTGCAAGTATAAACTATCATTGTGCATTGCTCTGAAATACATCAGCATTTCATTAAAAGAGAAAAAAGTCCCGAAATTCGTAACTGGACGAAGAGACGACGATGAAACATAAACTCACAGCTTCGGTTGTCTTCGGCCTTACATCGGGTCAGAGCATCTCAAAGAAAAGATGGAAGTTGTTCACCTCCACCAAAAAACCCAGCTCAAAATATTCAATTGCTTTCACAATCCATCGACATCTACGTAACACCCTATGGGCTACCGCGAGGGAGTGTGGCATTGTTTGAAGATAACCAGACATGAACTACTTACACGCAGTCAACAGAAACGTCTGCACAACACATATACATGCGTGAGAAAAATTGCACTGATGTTAGTTTGTAAAACTTTCAGTAGTTCCAAAAGATAGTAGTCCTAGAACAGTAAATATATTTATTTTTATTATTATTACATGCATCTTGGAGCAACATTGCAAGGAAACATGATATATATGAGAGTTACGTGAAAAATAGATGGTTGATATCTACAGAGTAACGAGGTGATTAATAGTTAGAAGGGTTTTTATATTATTATGGTTAGAAAGCCAATTAATATCCATCCTCGAAACCGCTTTTCTACGCGAACATTACACCCCCTCCGGTCGAAAATCTTCGACGTGGAGCTGAGAAAGCCTAACCACTCCGCAAATAACTTTCCCCACACGGCGGCAAGTGAAAAGGGACTCGCGACATGACCTCGGGAAATTAGGGCTTCGCAAAAGAACGAGGCGGAGACGTAAGCCGATAAAAGTCCTCCCAGAGTCGCGGCCAAGAAGAAAAACACTGACCGAGCGAGTGAAAAAGAAAAGAACAGGGGGAGTCACTTTCGTCTTGGGAGACGGGGCGTCATAGGCGTCGCAGCTGGACGCGGGACGGCCGGGCCTCCCGCAGTGGATCGGAAATCCACACGGTCGCATTGCGGCGGTCGACGGAACCTCCCCCCTCCCCCAAATCCCTTTCTCTCCCTCCGACCACGTGCACTCTCCCTGACCTCCCCACCCACGCCCCCCTCCCCACACAAGCCGCATGAATCAAACTTAAAACCGCCAACGACCACCGGAAGAGGGGCGGGGAGGTCGAATTGAGGCGGATGCCGCAAGGGGAGGGGAAGGGTCGAAGCAGCCAGACGCACGCGACCGCTCGCGCGTGAACGGCCACAGATGGCGAGGAAAACTACGAACGCTATCCGATCGCGTGCCCTAGGATTTCATCACGCCGACTTTCATCTCACCTATACCGCTTCTTTGGAAAGTGGAGTAAAATAGGTCTTCGGCAAGATATTGGTAATACACCGGGTTTGGTGTAAGAATCACGGTCAGACTGGTGTAGTAGTTGAGTACTGGCCCTCGTTAAAATACCTTCCATAGTCAGGAATCGACAGTGGAAGATATTTTTCATCGGTAAACCGGCACCTACTTGAGGGTTTTTGTGGAGATCATTCGAGTACATTACTCTGTCCGTTGGATGGGACGTTAAACCGCGGTCCCCTTGCTGTCAGCGGCGTCGTAAGTGGGCGGCAGGGGGGGCATTCAGCCTCCCCTAAAATTTGCCCCGGGCCTTGAGAAATGAGTCTTCATTAATAAAACTTAAATTTCACTTGTATCCAGCTTGCCTATTACCTTCTGACGCATATTCTACCATATTCATATGCACTTTTAACAGAATTCTAGTCTCTACCCCCTCCTATCCGCAAAGATATGCGGGCCCTTTTCATAGGAGCCGGGCCCTTTTCTCATTAGCCGGGCCCTATTCAAGTTTGGCCCCTCCCAGCGAAAATAGTTCCGACGCCCCTGCTAGTCTTTCGTTAAGAGTAGGCTGATGCCGTTGCAGGGATTCTCCCCACCCTTCTTTTTTTAATTTACATGCCCATCCTTATACATTTCCTAGCGGCCTTAAGCTCATTTTAGAACAGGTAGGTATAGTCATGAAAACGCAGATGAGTGAGGATTGGTAATACTCTGGGTTTGGTATTAGCACCACAGTTATATTTCGTTGGAATCCCTACTGCAATAATGTGGGGAGGAAATTGCAAGTTCAGTAACTCGTCCGTGGGGTGGGCGGAGGAAATGTATCCCCTTACCTCCTTCCGTGAAAAATAAAACCACAGTCCTCAACCCGAAGGTTGTTGAGGGTAGGTTACACCAAGTGTTAAACCCACAAAGCGCCCGCCGGCACGTGAAATACAGGTATCTGGAACCAGTTACTGGGCGGCCAGTGGTTTCCCAGAAAAATCTGGTACCCAGAAAATCGCACGGTTTCCGTTAAACTGGACGTGTCCAAACACCTCTCCCCGATTCGAACCTGCGACATCCTGGTTATCGTCACAATGCTTGCACACCAATTTATCTCGTTAAGAGAAAATTAATACCGGCACCGGTTTTCTAACCACCCTTCCTCCTTCACCTTCTATTTCTAGTCTTAATTTTTTCCGGCCTGAGGCGGATGCAGGACCAACTTGAAGCCATTAATGATAAGCATAAGAAGTCCTTAAAAGTGAAGTAGTTAATTCCGCCAATTTGACCGAATTGAAGTGGTTCATTTATTGATTCAACTCTTCGTTACTTTCAACTTAGGAAAGCTACAACAGAGCTAATAATAAAAATGAACAATGAATATTAGAACGTGAAACAAAGGAAGACGCCCTGCTATGAGTTTCAGATGAAATAAATTTGATGAAAGTTCAGTCACGAAGATGGAACATCCACATCAGGAACATCTACAGACATTACGATCATTTGAAGGCGACCGTAGATGGAAAAGTGAATAAGGACAGCTGCCGTGGATGATTTCTCAAGAAATATATGGAGCACCGAGTGAAAGTTTTGAAAGGGATGAATTCGATTGAATAATCCAGTGGGAAGCTACGTTAAACTAAGTTTTGACGACTAGTTTCAAAATCCACGTAATCACCTTTCAGTATTTTTGAGAAGAATGGGCAAAGGACTTAATGAGGAGAATGAAGATGAGGCATTTAATAGAAGGCCGTGACTACTAATGACTAAATACATTAGGGAGTAACGCCTCGTAACGTACATTTCTGGTAACCATAAACCGCAAGTATGAATATCGTCACGTCGGCAGCTCTTAGATGGTGTGATATCGCCTAAGCATTTCAAGTGTATAAAGCAAAGTTCTACGAAAATTCCTAAGGTATTTTTCATAGAGAAGTTCAGAAGAAGCTAAACTTCATAGAGAAGAATTTGACACCGAGTTCATCTCAAAATAATTCTAATTCCTGAGTAAGGGAGACGGCAGGTTGAGCTTGAGTAATTGGAGAAAGCCGGCGGATCAAAAGGAAAGCAAGAGGAAGGAGTTCAAGACCCGATAAGGAAGAGGAAATATTGCTGGAGGAAATTCAAGATGCAAAGCATAACGAGATAAGAGCTATGTTGTGAAAAATGCATCATTAATACTGTAATTGGTTATACTTGCTAACACACGCAACGCGTCTTAGAAACAGAGTAATGTTCTTCAACGGTACTTCATATTACGAAGAAAAATTCAAGCCGCTTTCCGCAAAAGCCTCGCTTATAAATTCTCATTCTTACCGATTGCCAGTACTCTTTCCCGTTTCCCTAAGGAAGGGGCTTGAAGAAGAATGTTTTACGATTAACTCCTCGCCCACGGGCTGAATACATTCATTTAACCACTTCCTTTACAGTGACCTCAAACAAATGGTCGTGACACGGGAAAAAAACGGTCATATGGATGGTTAGAAAAGAGCGTCTCGCAAAAAGTGTGGGACCCGACCCAATGACTTCATCATTTCGAATGACGCAATGCGGTCACGGCCAGCAATAAGAGTCACTCTCACATCTTTGCAATATAGAACTGAAATTAGAATACACACATTCTTGGTAAGAAATCACCCCCTGCCACACACCCTTGTGGTGGCTTGCAGGGTATTATGTAGATGTAGATGTAGATACCATCTATGAAAACCCTCTGCTCTCGCCCACTTAACATTTTTCCAAGGCAATATTTTCAGTGATGATGTTAAAAATATTTTACGAACCCCAACTTACTATGGCAGACTGGACCATAATCATAAAATTAGAGAAATTGATTGCCAAACTGACCGATTCAAAATATCCTTTTTCCCTCGTACAACTAGAGATACGAATAACGGTAAATATGTCCTATCGGAGAGTAGCAATGAATAGCATTGGTAGCTTCATGTTGGTATGAGTACTTAAAGCTAACCCTACTAACAATGTTTTTGCATGTTTGCTTTGCAATTACTATCTTTTTTAAATCGTGTAGTTCTGACTACTTACTATATTAATACTATTCCTTTTTTATGCATGATATGTAGTGCATGTTTGGTGAGTTTCACCCCCTGCCACACACCCTTGTGGTGGCTTGCAGGGTGTTATGTAGATGTAGATGAATCTGTAAAAGTTAACAACTAAAATCCAATGTAAAGGTAATATTTAGACTCACCACATTTGTGGTGACATTAACAGCAATAAAGGCACCAAAATATACTAAACCAATTCAAAATAAGAGAAAAACCATATAATGTGATAGTCATGAGTTTGGGTGAAAACAATACGATTTTATCATTCACCGATCAAACCATGCAGAGGCATCACAATTGAAAATTATTCAACACGGATAAAGAATTCAATTTACAAAAAGGTTGAGCGTAAATCATATCATATTTTACAGTAAATACGTTTAAATTAAAAAATACTAAGCAAGGATCTGCATGGTATAAAAGACACTGATTTGGATAAAGCAGCCAGGAAATATCTCTTTTTCCAAGAAAAAGCATGGCTCACATTCATCGTCAGGTAATTGATAACGACAGTAAATACAAATCAACGAGGAATCCTTTAGTAGGCCATTCAATATAGTGCGATGAAAATATCTCAAAAATTTACGACACACTCTAACCACTCGGTGAATACTGGGAATGAAAGGGATCTCACACAACAGAATTTACGAAAAAAACAAAGTAAAACCTAATTATTAGATGGTCAGGGGGGTAAAAACGATTCTTCTTCTATCCGAAGCGGAAGAGATGACTTTTTCATCGATTCCCGAAAATTGAATATTCCAAAGGATTAAAATCACTTACAAACATGTAGGAACATATATAGATTCCAAACAATACAAGATACCACATGGCTAATCCGTAAAAATCGGAAGTTGCCGGCTCAACATTTTCAAGTGTATATATTCCCTAGAAAAGGAGAATGCATGAAAAAAGCAAAATCTGAAGAGGGATTATTTCGAAAAAATGGAAACGAAGCAAAAAAAAGTAGTTGACAACACTATGTCACACATCTGCCTGGCAAAAACCAGGAGACAAATCGTGGAGGAAAAAGTCGGAGGTGGCATAAAATATTACGAAAACCTGTGATAGATGACGTAAGGGAAAAACATAGTGAAATGAAACGATTTCCGCGAGTCGCGAAACGCATTAATCTTGAAAATTACGCGGACGACGTATGGAGAGACAAATAGCAAGCGTGATATTTCCAGATTTAATAGAATATCACGCAGGAATACTTTAGATCCGTAAAACTCTTTTCGCTTTCGGAATGTGAGTCAGTTGAACGCGGACCGAGAAGTGGGTTGTGTAAGCAGAGCAAAAAGACGGAATATGCCATCGAGAACCAGCCCCGCGACGCGGAGAAACACATATATCTTAAACTGCGTATCTCACGGATAAGAGAGTGATTGAGATTAAGTTTCAACGTGCTTTCCAATGAAAAATATGACATCAAAACATCGACCTATTCTGAAAAAAATTGAATATGAAGGCTTGGCGCATATATTATGATCTATTTAGTCACGAATTCCAGTAATTCCTGCACCACATTCAAAAATATTTCTGGTGCTTACGACGCTTACCAGAAAGATTACCAGGTCGCGACGTCTCCTTCATCATTTTAATCCAGCCATGAATTCCGATATAGGTACTGTCTCGAATACAATGCTAAATTTTTCACTTGCCGTCCAGCCTCCGGACTGCTATCTTGACCATTGGGGCGGTTTCGTTTGCCTTCGGGGGCGACTTACGAGCGAATCGACTTTCGGAAATCGATATCCTCTTAAGCTGAAGAGCGCTCTCTCTTCCGTCTCTTGATTTTTGTAGGTTCGCGTTTAAGGAAGCAGACGGTCTCACCAATGGATTTTTCCTCGACAGAACGTGGTTTTTCGTCCCAAAGGAGACGGTTGGAGGAGTAACAATGGAATCCTTTCCTTGAGTCAGACGAGTCGAGGATACGGGATCCGACTGCGACAGAAGATAGAGCACGAACTATCTCAAGTGGGGACGGTCCCTGACGACCATGCAGTCATAACATTGTTTTGTGCCTTCCGCACGCACAAAACTGGTGAAATAGCAACGATTTTAGTTTGCTTAAAAATTATGGCATATGACTGAATTCGAAGCATCAAAACATTGTCCAAAATCAAGACCAAATTTAATTTAACATATTTTTTTTGGATTATGTTTAATATTTTATTTGGAAAGTACGCAGCATACGTAAAAACATAAATTATCCTTAAAAATTGCGCGAATAGACGAAGTAGGTGTTCCATGATAACTAAAAAAATTACAATACTTCCAGCTCGACCGGATAGAGGAACATCTTTGATGAAATCATGCTAAGTACTTACCAGTTACAGATGCATACTATATTCTTTTGAAGCTAAAGTTAATAGACCTGACTAACAAAGAAGTACTAAGAATGGTGAGAGGTAATTTTAAGCTGACGGGAACCGCGAAGCAAAGACGTGACAGCGTTATCGGGCACATTTTGAGACGTTATGGCCTAATTTTAAATCGAAGATCACATACATCTAAACATTGAGATCATTAATAGCATTCTGTAAACAGTATACAAACCTGCCAATAAGTATTCTATTCCGTTCTGTATGAATTCTAAGTCATTATCATTCATGGAGAGCGCTAAGAAAATAGGTTTGCATGAGTTTGAAAAATCCTTCAGCACACAAAAGAATAGATAGCATTTTCGCCGCAGAGTTAAAATCCAAAGAGCAGTACCTATAGTAAAATGTAGGTTATTGCGAATAAAAAAATATATTTCTGCGTCCTTCCATGAAATATAATGTAGGTGTATTATAATCTCAAAGAAATGAACAAATATTCCCTTTATACATACTTATATTTGCCTTTCAACATATTTACTACGTTATTTAATTATGTTATTCCACCACATCACGCCTGAAACGACTCTTTGTATTTACTATACTTTGAATTATTTGTATGTTGATGGTAATAACATATATAAAGATAAAAGTTAGAGAAAAAACGCTAGAAGTTAAAGTATCCCGCAATAATGCATTTCAAAAGACAGCAATTAACGCGCAAGTAATCTCACAATCAGACCCAATTTTCCGAAACGTGCATTGCTACACCGCATATTTAACTACTAACCAAGACTTTTCCAGCAACATAGTCCCTGTTATCACTTTTCTTCCTTTCATAGATGTGTTATAATACGTTTTATTTGTAATACATAGTAGTAAACAGGAAACGTACCAAAATCAAAATGTTTTATAATTAATTATTCTATACAAGATTTTATTATTCTAAAAATTATACTACACACTACTGAACTCTTCCCATGCGTAATTCTTTTGCAAAACATACTTCAGGGTTCTTGTGCTGTATTTAGTCCGCAAAAACGGTGGTTCCAACCTAGGTAACCGTCTGCAAAATCGATTTGTATAGTTCTCACCCATGGGATGAGAAAAAATGGTCCAAAGCGATGGTGTTCTCGCAAGGGGATATAGGAAAAGATACGGAACTGAATACGTGCCATTACGTATTTTTTGTGAGGACGGAACTAAGAGGAGGAGGATGAAAACGAATTCGACTAGAGCGAGAAAATGACAAAAAGTATTTTGAGCTGAGGTAAGGAGTCTGGTGCTGTAGCTTTGGAGATGGAATACTCGATGGAAGGTTCAAAACTCTTTCCGTATGAGAGGAAGTGACTTCAGAACAAGATTTACTTACCACTCACTACGTAGTAAAATGGAAACTACTGTCACTTCTGCCGATTCTTTTCTTTCCCCGCGGCTAACCGAGTGGGGTAGGAGATCAAAAGAGTGACGGTAAAAGGGCAACACCGGAGCGGAAAATTTTTCCAAAGATTCGAAGTTCGACAGAATGCACCATTTCGCAGGGGAATGGGACGCGAGATATCGAAAATCCCCAGGGGCGGAAAAGGGATCGATCGACGGCTAAAGAGTGAACGGACAAGGAAACGTACTTAGACTGCAACTAAAACTTATGGAATGCGCTTAAAGTAACCCGTTCAATTGCGAAATGCACTCCTCCATACTTTAGAGGTTAGTTTCCTCCGCGTCGCAGAGCGAAGTACCTACATACATAAAACTTTCCATCTATGTAGCCTTCAAGTTGCAATATAGGAGCCATATTCACCACCGCGATGGGGTGATGCCGTTGTAGTCAGCGGCGTTTTTAATGATTGTTAGTTATGTGACGGATAGCTAAAATCTTTACACCATTTATAATATGCACAGAATGAACAATTGGGTGGGGGTAAGAATAGTGCAGGGAACGGATGAAGAATGAAGAGAAATCTGGCGCCCGCATAATACTGCAGTTAACGAAAGGCACCAAGAGGTTTACGATTTAACGTCCAATCCGACGGTCGGAGCACCAAATTTTAAGTGCTCTCCACACAGCCCTGGAACGGCATTCCACTGAAAATATCCGATACTACCAGGATGTTAAGCCAGTACTCCAACTTTCTCAGTAAACGGATCTCTTTTGTGAGACAGAAAGTCTAGACGGTGGTTTGAGACGAGACATTGCTTCTATTAAATAAGAAACGGGGTCGAATTATAGAGGATTACCTATCTAGTATCTAGACATCTAAGATAGAAAGGGACCTCATAGTTTCTCTCCAGAATTAAATCATACAAATAATACATATCCAAAACTGGGGCGTTCTTCTTCACTGCCGCAGATAAGGGACAATTCCACTACAAAAAAAAGTCCAGGGTTGACAGCACACAAGAGTGAGTCGAAAGAACTGCGCTACATTTGTTGGCGTGCCCTAGCTGCAACTCGGGAAACATTGGCTTGCGTAGGAGCAGCAACTAGAAGATAAAACACCGCACAAGTTCTTACGACACCATCGCCAACTACTTGAATTCTAGGAAACTTATTAATCCTAGTACAACCCCTGTCCCTCTGCCAAGGAATATGCAGCGGTGTTTCGCGAAAAGGGGCACGTTGATGCTTGTTCCTTTCGGAAGTCTTGGGAAAATAAACCATTCAATTAACAAAATGAAAAGCCGAAAGGCTTCCGGAGGGCTCCGTCAATAACACAAGAGAGTGTTTCTCAAGGCAGCCGCCCTATCTTCCTCGCTTCCCAAACCTTCATTCTTTTTAAGAACT
Source organism: Platycnemis pennipes (assembly GCA_933228895.1). Taxonomy (NCBI): domain Eukaryota; kingdom Metazoa; phylum Arthropoda; class Insecta; order Odonata; family Platycnemididae; genus Platycnemis; species Platycnemis pennipes. The sequence goes on from OW121855.1 coordinate 29,949,538, forward strand.
GGATCTTTCCCGATGACATCTCAGGCGCTAATTCAGGACGACGGTGCTCCCCGCGTTGACATGGCGAAGGGTTAAGACAGACAAGAAGTGCAACTGAGTCTAAAGGAAATGAAAGCGAGGGGGGGGAAGGAATAAAATCTTGAACCGAGTCGACGGGCGAGGATCTGGAAGTAGCGGATGGGGGGACACGTTCACCCTCGAGACGGATACGACAAATTTCAGCGCCGCGGAGTGGAAAGGGTTGGAAGAGGCAGCGGATGAAGATGGGGGCTTGCCACGCAAGCGGAGAGTGCTCGGGGAGGAAAATCAGGAGATGAGGGATTGGAAAATCGGCTGATGAATGAATGAGGGAAGGGGGAAGTAGACAATGCCGAGAAACTTTAACAGCCTATCATTTTTCGTGGAAGCGGTATCTCGGACATGGTCGAATTGAAATTACGCTACTTGCCTCGGTATTACAGACCGTTTAGCTAAATAATTTAGGCTATTGCCACTACTTAATTTTCTTCTCGTCGAGGCAAGTTGACGCTATGCTTCTGAGTCAGCGAATATTCCTTAAACCATTATGTACCAGTATGAGAGTAGTGAATATGTACCAGTATGTGTATATGTATATCCGATGCAGTACAACCAGTATGTGTATATGTATATATTGTGCTTATTTTTTGTTCTCAATTTATCCATATTTTTTGGTTACATTTTGTTAATTTTTTTATATTTTTATTACGCCTTGTTTTGGAATGTTAAGCATTTAAATTCTAACACTTTAGTTTCCGATGGTAGCTTTTTTTCAGGTTTATCCTTGTAAGCTACCTAAAACTCAATTATTTATTCATTGTACAAATTATGTATGAGTTTTGAGCATTAAATATCTATCTATCTATATATCATTAATCACTTTAGCACAACGTACCGGCTAATTCCCTTCACACCATCTACAAATCCTAGCCACTTCCTCCTCCCTTGCTTACCTTGCATTCTTCCTTTATTGACCTCCTCAACATACCAATGTTCCTAATTGCAAGTTCCACCCACCTAATACAACTCTACCTCCAATTTTCCCCAACGACTCCGTCTCTTCCCTCTCCATGCCCAGATCTTCCTCATTTTCCACCCATTCTAACTATCGTATTCCTCTTAACCTTCATCAATCTCTCATATGAAAGGGTTGTAGTCTGTTCTTATAACCACTACTGCCCTAATCAACGATTTTCAAGGATATACCACGCTCTCCTCGACTGCGATATCGACATATTCAAGCTCAATGCTGTGTCCGTCGGATGGGACGTTAAACCGTGTACTCTTTGTCCCGGTAACCAAAGGTTGAGGGTTCAAATCCCGCCAAGTGGTGAGTTTGTCCTAGGGTCTAGATGTTAGACGGTGCGGTACACCCTTAGACGTAGGCGCACCTAAACCTTACGACTACCTACTTCTAATATTTAAGGTATGCCAACGCTGTGTTCCTTTTTATGCTCCCTCCACTAATTTCCTATCTTTAATTGGGGAAAACATAAGGGGATAACATAAAACCACTAATAGCTACAACAGTGTACCAATAATCATAGTATGTACCACACAGTAAAATCCCAAAAACAAAAAGCGTGTCTTTACTGAAATTATTTAACAATAGCAGAGTCATTTGCCACAGAAAAAAATAACACAGCGGTTGAACCCGGATGAAATATGGAAGTTACTGAGGTTAAGTAGGCAACATTCCGAATCTCAACCACACACTCGATTCTACAGTTTAACTCAAAATATCTCTACTGCGAATCGAATTGGTGCGCATATTCCACCTTCAAAGAGGTTTTTTACTTCTCTATGTGACGATGAGAAGTATCTAGAGGTATACCGCTTCTAAACCCTATAGAAGTGAATCTGTATAGCATTTTGAACGCGTAATAGAGATTTTATGACATATGCAGTAGAAGTGAGACTGCAGTTGAGATTCATAATATGACCCTAAGCGTCCAATTCTCGGGGAGTGGCGGTGCTTACGCGGCGTCATTAACGAAAGGAGCTGGACGAGTGTGGGGGGAACGGTGAGGGTGCAGGCGAACGGCGCGGCAGCGGGAAGCGTTGGGGAAGGGGGCATCGGCGCGGTAAGAGAGCGTATAGGTGCGGAAAGGACACAAAACACGAAGCGCGGCAGCGGAGGGGATAAATAAAGCTACGTTTTCATGTGGCCGTTTTTGCGTTGACGCACACCGTGCCACCAATCAGAAGCGAGCACGCCAACGCAGCCTGCGTTGCCGTCGGAATTGGTCAACTTTCATCTTACTGCGTTGACGCAGCTGCGTCAGAGCGAGGAACAACGCATTCTATCTGTCATTTGTTCGTCACGTGATTCTTTCGCTGGATTATCACCTATACCACGGTTTACCACCGTCATATGTTTTGGTGCGTTTCTGCTGGCGCTGCCGGTGACATGAAAACAGGGTATTTTCCTGCCGCACAACGCAGCGTCAACGCAACGCAAAAACGGCCACATGAAAAAGTAGCTTAATGACGATGGCGCGCAGGAGTGGGAACGCGTGGGAGAGACTATGAAGTATTTGTGCGGCGGGATCAGTCTTCACACGAGCATGGTTTCGGCAACAATCCGGTTCGGGAACTGCCGATGAACTGCGCTCACTTTTTCGGGGGGAAGCGGGAGGAATACCCCGTTTTACGACCGATCTCCGGAGCGAAACCGGAGGAGGGGCGCTGAAACTGCTGCGCGGAACTTTCGGAAGGTGGGGATGTCGAAAGTGCCAGCAATCGCGAACTTACGACGCGGAGGTGCGGTGACAATCGACTGCGGGAGCGGCACTCACGGCACCACCGCATCTGTCGTGGCTTCACATCCACGAATGCTGAGAGCTCATCTGTTTCAGACCGACGGAATTCCATCGCGCATTGACGATGCGGGCGTTTACTCCGAACCGAAATCGCAATTATGTTTTAATGAAGAAAATAATCTTCTAACCACAAACATTCACTCATAAATCAAAAATTAAAATAAGCAAAAGGTGACGCCGACCGAAGAGGCTGCTTTGATATCATTGGCGTCATTTTCCTCCCGTCCTTGACTGCTTTTAGGGAAAGGGAAGGGAGTGGAGGGGGGTTCTCGGAAGATCTTCTCGCATAGATCCTGTCGCAATCGCTCCTATTGGCAGAGTCGGCCGTGTCCCCCTCCCCCTTTGCGATAGGGCGAAGTAGCTTCGCGGGCTCAGTTGTGATTGGACGAAGTTGATATACGTAAGAGGTTGCACCACGCCCACTTTTCCGAAAGGGTTATAAACATCAGTTTTCCCCGCTTATAACTCGAGAAATAATTGACGGGTCAAAAAACGGAAAAATGGCGGTCTATTTACTTTACAAAATCTATCGGATTCGGCAATAAAAAAATATGGTAAACGACCCCACTCATTACCCGACTGTTACCTTCGGCAATGGATAAATGGTAAGCTACATTAGCATGCAAAGGATCATTCAGAGTTATACAGAAACACTACCTATATATTTTTGGCGATCTATAATGCTTCAAAAGATGGAGGAAATATTTATAACACCTCAACACACAGCACGCATCATTATGATACCTACTAAAGAGTCACCAAAAGTTTCGAGGCTATAATCGTAAGGAGAGGGCAATTGCAAAGCAACACATGTACTCATTTCTAACCTATTTACAATTTATTGTGACAGGTAAAAGGAAAAGAATTTAAGGCTCGGTAAAACAACCGGTTGACTAAAATTCATTATTAGTTATTCATTTCGAGCATACAAGGAAATTAAATAGGAAATTCATAAGGAAATGAAATGTAAGTATAATATATTCCAGAAAAGGAACCTCCGGGTTGAATTTAAAAGTAGTAGGTCACAAATAAAAGTCTGCATAGTATGATATATGACAATGGATGGTAAGGAGTATAAAATATAGAACAAGGATAATTCGAAACAAAATCTTGACAAAAGAGGCGTTCACAAAAAGTGAAGTCGAATGAACTTTGAGTTCATCTTAATCCTCATTAACTTGTAGAACACAGCTAATAGCCAAGTCCGGTTTCCTTCACCTAACGGAAGGTTAATAAATATGACTGGCTGATAAAAACATTATAGAGGCGTGCTGTAAAAGGATTAACGGTTTAATTGAGAAATTTTAGCGTACAAATGAAGAGGAAGAAATCAGCACACGTTCAAGTGGAAATCTAACTACGAAAACGAAGGAAAATACTTCTATTGGGAATTGTAAGGTAAACTAAAATAGAACGCAGAGGATCATTTAGAGTGATACAGTAATACTGCAAGTTTTTTGGAACTTCTAATATTTCAAAGGACAGAGGAATTATTTTAAATTCTTCATCACACATGATAAATCATTTAAATACACATGAGTTATACTTACAGAAAATATAAACAAGAATTATCATACTGTTTATTTGTCGTGACGCTTGTCCAAAAAACTAATTGAATGGGCATGTCTGCATACGCCTGCAATAAATGTATTAAAATCAAGAGATAGTGGTAAAAATGGGTGAATATTTTTTTCATTAAAAAAGCAAATAAGCACATCACCACAAGGGAATGGATGTGGTAAAGCCCATTCTTAAAAATGGCAGGACTTTGCTCGCACTCTCAATTTTCCGAAAACATCACAAAGGATGAGATAACGGTCGCAACCACGAACCACAGAGACAGCACAATTCAACACGCTTTATTCTCTCGCGAAAGGTCACGCTTACATAAAGAAAAGCTCTCACCAATACCCATCTGAGCTCGTTTCCATTTAAGACTTTCAATTATACATATCTCTTGGCAATTAGAGGCGGACATAAGGAACCAAACATAACCGAGCAACATAAATCACGCGATACAAAAAGGGAAGAGGAACTAACAAATGCGGGAAAAGAGCAAAAAACTAAAAGAATTAATTTGAACGAATAATATTTAATTCATATGGATGGACTCGAAAAAATGCGGTCCAATATGTTATAAAAATAGATTGAAGGAGGGTATTAATCTTTGCTCCTATTTTTTTGCGAAAAGGAACGGGAGGGCTTACGGGGATTGATTATGCAAAGCCGAGGGGAGATCTCGAAATCCCTCCACGACGAGGGATGTGCAATAAAAAAAGGGAATACCTTCTTCGCCGCCTTTAGCTCTTCCTTTCCCCTAAAGGGAAAAAAACCCTTCTCTTGAGAATGAGGGGGAAAAAACTACAGGCTGCAAAGAGAATCCTGCCCTTCACCTCTCCCCAACCCACTTTCGCGAATTCCAAATCCACTCCCATCCGACCCCGCCCCCCGCCGACGATCTTGGTAACTTTTGCCCGATCGTCGTCGTCTGTTAAATGGAGACTTTTTGTTCCGCCTAATTGCGCTCCCTAAATCCAATATAACTTCAGGGGAGGCCCGCGATCGTAAGGGAGAGGGAGGAGACTGAGGGGGGGGGGAGGGGGACCGAGAAGCTTCTGTTCGTTTCCTTCCGCCCCGCAATCCCTCTTCCCGTCTCCATTCTCATTAAACTTTACTCCTCCTCAAACCCCCCCCCTCCCGAACCCACCCACTTAGGGAGTCACGGGTGGGGGGGATCGCGGGGGGTAAACACGTCCTCCACCCGATACCACACGAAACTTTCTTCAGTTGGAAAGGGAGGCATCCGAGACGATCCGATCCTTCTGTAAACGAAAGTTGTTGGGGGATTCATCGGGGGTGGAGCAGGGGTCGGGTTGGGCTTCTTTTAAGGATAAAACACGGAACCCCACCCCTTGGCTCGCCGGCTGATTTCAATCACGAGGTGATGTGCCGCCGCTCTAATCGCCGAACTGGTCCGAGGGATGGAAGGGACGTCAAAGACTCTGCGAAGGCGCCGATGGTACGCTATGGTGGCCGTCGAAGCCTAACACCCCATTTTTTTAGGGATTTAAAAATCCTGCTTCTAATCATCAACAGAGCCCTTTTGCATGGCGGCTGGCGTTTACTTTTCCGAGCGGAGAGTCCCTGCGTATAAAATATACATCTACTTCTACTTAATACCCTGCAAGCCACCATAAAGGTGTGTGGCAGGGGGTGAACTCTCACCAAACATGAACTACATATCATACATAAAAAAGGATTAGTACTTGTATAAGTACTGTTCAAAACTACTTTACTTAAAAAAAGATAAAAATAGCAAAACATACATGCAAAAACATGCCGTTAGTTGGGTTAGCTTTAAGTCCTTATACCAACATGCAGCTACCAATGTTATCCATTGCTACACTCGTACTGGATATATTTACCGTTATTCATATCCCTAATAGTACGAGGAAACGGCTACCTACACTTTTACCTAAATATTACCCTGGTCGACCGAACTCATTAGATTATTACTAACGTGATTTTCCAGTTACGGTAGGATATAATAAACAAGATTGATCTTCAGCATGATCTACCCATACCGTGCATGCGAAACATTAAACCCCACGTGATTCCTGCGTTTGTTTCTTTCATACAAGCAGCATACAATTCACATTCCTCTTTCCAGCTACCCTACCATGTCTTCATACATAAATCCTCGAAATCCCAATACATGACAATGATTGATCATTTTACTACCACTTAATTTGAGTTGAAGGAATAGCATAAGATTTACTCAACTCAAGGAAGAATAAAATTTACTATTACTGTCCACAAAAATATCTTACCCTATGGCAAGTTTCGATTCTTTGCATCATTATCATTTGATTCTTTGTTTATTTACAATTGAATATTGAAGTATGATGATTATGACTTAAATATCTGCCAGCATATTACAGCAGAATCGATCGAGTGTTTATGCCAGGCCGTATTTCTATTCAGGGTTTCTAATTTCTAGTTTTTTGAGCCCCTTCTGATATTATATACAAAGAGCAGCAACTTGGGAAATCTAGCACTTTGAAGTAAGAAATGGAGCAGGTGGAAACCACTTGAAAAGTATGAAAAAACGAAGGGAATCTTTGTCAAAAACTATCCTACCGGGTAAAACACCTGAATTTAGGGACAATAATGAGCCATACTCATATTGCATTCTAGTCCATAGCCAGGTGATTTGCGACATTGCGAAGGGTGGTAAGGGCTTTTTAAGGGGATCTTCATCATTTTTCATTCCATTAAATACGATAAATATTACGTACCCACTTTGTAATGTAAAAGCTATATTAATACTCGAGTCCAATGGAAGTTTTCGTTCACTTTTCGACAAATATTGTTTGAAGAGGCATATCAAAATGACAGCGCTTCCTGCTTCGTCTTTAAATTTGGGAAGAGGATGAAAAATATGTAATAGAGACGAGAGACTGAATTCAGTATCCGAATGAATTAGGTTTGATCAGAGAACTAGACAGTGTGCAGCGTAGAGCAGTTCGTTAAAAGGTGTTACGATAGGTTGAGTAGTGTTTCAGAATTAATAAAAGAATTAGGATGGGAATCATTGTCAGAGCGTAGGTTAAGGTACAGATTAAATCTATTAGAGAAATTTCAATCGGATAGCTTTACTGAAGTTGTTAGGCACATATTGAAAACACCAGCGTACTATGCTGGATTCGACCAGATAAACAATATTAGAGAGATAGATAGTCGTACCGATAGATTCAAAATGGCATTTCCCCCCCGTACTATAAGAGAACAGAATAGGCAGCATAGCAAAGGGAATTATTTTAGAGTAGTCTGTAGTGCATGATGCATGTATTAATCGCTTAAATACTATAGATACTAACAATGTAGTTGCATGAGACCCTATAGTTGCATGTTTGCATGTAGGTATTGCATGCGTGGTGATCTTCACCCCCTGCCACACACCCTCGCGGTGGCTTGCAGGGTTTCGTGTAGATGTAGATGAGGTATTCTCGGGCGACTCAGCAAAGAAATTCGTAACCCACAGAGCTGCAGCCAATCGATGCGGGAAATATACAGAGCGAGACATCATTTATTCCTGAAGAGTCCACCCGCGCCCGTCCGCCACTCCCTGCAGCTGTAGAACGCGCACGCCAGACAAAGAATTCGCCCGGGGCGAGAGGGGCGAAAATACCTGCCTCACCACATGACACGGCTATGCATACACCGAGCGAGTACTGCCTAAAATAAAAAAAAACTCACAATCTCCCGCGCCAGTTAGTTTTTTTCGCCCCACGAGTCTGAAATAGTTTTTCCTTCGCCACACTCTCTTCGAGAAGAAGTCCGCAGGGCGATGGGGAGAGGGAGAATGAGTGGTTTACGACCAGGACACCAGGGGGACGCCCCATCGCTCCTCCTAAGAACTAGCAGCGGAGATAACGTCTACCCTTCCTCGAGTCCAATCTCTTCCTAAACTGCCGTCCCCCCGTGTCACTCCACACAACTCCCTCTATCAACGTCTCTCCCGAGGGACGAGGGCGGGGTGTCAATCTAGGCTACTTAGTTCCTCGACGATCCGCCGCTGGGGAGCGCGCGCTGACGTCGACTGGAGGGAAGCAAGACGGACCTTGGAGGGAAGCGTAGAGCAGTCGCGACGAGATATAATCGTTCTGTATCCACAGAATATTTTGCACACCACCACGAAGGTGCATGGCAGGGAGTGAATTATCACCATACGTGTATTATATACGTTAAACTCAAAAGCTACGATCTATTTTTCATTACTTGCATTCTAATGATTAATGCAGTGACATGGGGGAACGAGTGTGTTGGCTTGAGTACTGACTTCCCACCCTGAGGCTCCAGGTTTGATTCCCGGAAGTGGCAGATTTTTCAGAAGTTAGACGCTGCCTAGTGGATGGCACTGCGAATACAGTACTCCGTCCGTCGGATGGGACGTTAAACCGTGGTCCCGTTGGCGCAATTTGTTAAGAGTAGGTTAATGTCGACGGCCATTTTTCAATCCACCTTTCCTCCGTCTCCTGAAATATTCCTACATCTACGCAATTACCCACCTAACCTAAATAGCGTAAATGACATTAGCCGTCCGTCGCCTTCCCCGAACACTCAATTATGTATTTACTACGGACACGTAATTCTCCCATCTTTCACATTGCACTTTCCTTAGTTATCTATACTTGCTTCTTCCCATTATCCGAAATACCCCTTTTTTTATCTCCCACGACCACGCTAACCCAATATCCTATTACCTCTAACGTCCGTCTAAATACCCTCGCTCCCTATCACATGCTGGAGCATACACGTAGGGTTTAGCTCAGGTGGTAGCCCAGAGTGCAGGTCAATCCGCGGGGGAAAAATCGTGCAAGAATTTGACAGAACATGCAGAGTAGTTTTAGAAGGTCGGAGAAAAACACATGGAGAGAACGAACATGATAATTCATCAAAGGTAATAGGTAGACCAAATAGTTTGTCCGTCAAAAAATTATCGAAGAAAATTTTAGTTGGAAAGGAGCACCAAGAGAGAAACAGATTGGAAGAAAAAATTTCAGTGATAGTAGTGAATTGTCGTAGTATAAGAAATAAAGTAGCAGAATTTCACCACCTCATTAAGAGTACTAATGCAGATATAATCGTAGGTACAGAAAGCTGGCTTTCGAAGGACATATCAGATCATGAAGTATTTCCGAAGTGTTTTACAGTATACAGAAAGGATAGAGTAAGCAGAAACGGAGGAGGAGTTTTCATAGCTGTGAAGGACCCGTATGTCAGTAGAAGAGAAGTTATTTCAGAGCGAAATGTAGAAAGTATTTGGTGTTCCGTTAAAAGTAAAAGTAGTAACGCAAAAAAGATATATGTAGGTGCATATTACAGGCCACCGGACGCAGACGTCAATTCTATAATAGAGCTAGAGTCAGAGATACGTACATTACTTTCTGGGAAGAATGATAGAGGAATAATAGTAGGCGGAGATTTCAATCTCCCCTCGATAGACTGGAATACGTGTAGTTTCATTACAGGAGGTAAGGATAAGGAACATTGCGAATCACTGTTGAACACCTTTACGACACATTCTTTACAACAGCTAGTAACAGAGCCGACCAGGGGAAACAACATTCTAGACTTATTAGCAACAAATATACCCGAGAGAGTTCTAAATACAGTTACAGACACAGGAATTAGTGACCATAAAATAGTGCATGCGAAATTTATTGTAGGCGTTGAAAGACATTATAAACCAAGGAGGAGGGTATATTTATTTGGCAAGGCAAATTACGACGGTATGAAAGAGGAATTAAGGGAAGCGTTTAATGTATTCAGCGAACAAAGCAAAGGATTAAATACAGAGGATTCGTGGAGAGAATTTCTTGAGGTCACCCGTAACGCAGTTCATAAATACATACCAAGTAAATATATTAGTGATAATACAGAGCCAAGGTGGTATAACGCGGAGGTTAGGAAATCACTAAAGCGACAAAGGGTATGCCACGCTAAGATGAAAAATGCCAGACGGGGTCTATCGGCAGAGGAAAAAAATGAGCTAGTTCAAAACTATAAAAAATCGAGAGCATTAGCAAGGAAATCATGTCGGCAAGCGTTATCACATTTCAAGAGCAAGATGTTAGGAGAATATTTAGATAGCAATCCTAAAGCGTTTTGGTCATATGTGAGAGAGCTTCAGGGAAATAAGTCCACAGTGCACACACTTAAAAATGATAAAGGAATCAGAGTCACCAGCAGTGTAGAAAAAGCCAACACTTTAAACACCTTCTTCCAAAGTGTATTCAACTCATCGTCACAAAACGCAGTGGAACCACCGCCGAACAATTTCAGTGAGCAAATGCCCGAAATAAACATTTCATGTCGCGGAATAGAGCAGCAGTTAAAAGCATAAGTAAAAACAAATCACCAGGTCCCGATCAAATTCCTTCCAGAGTATATAAAACATTAGCTTCTGAAATAGCCCCCTATCTAGAAATAATATTCAATAAAACACTAAAGAACCACACAGTACCCAAGGATTGGAAAGTAGCTAACATTACACCTATATTTAAAAGCGGTGATAGGGAAGAACCTAGTAACTACATACCCATTTCACTCACGTCAATCTCTTGTAAGATATTTGAGCACATAGTAGTCAGTTCGATCATGGGGCATTTGGATAGTCAGGGATTACTCATAAACAGCCAGCATGGGTTCCGGAAAGGTAGATCTTGCGAGACACAATTAGCTTTATTCGTACACGATATTTTAGTCCACGGCGAAAGCAGTACTGAAGTTGATGCGATATTTTTAGATTTTAAAAAGGCTTTCGATAAAGTTCCTCAAGACAAATTAATCTTGAAGTTAGAGAGTTTTGGTATAAATAAAGACGTTGTATGTTGGATAAAAGAATTCTTAAGTGGGCGAGAGCAGAGGGTTGTCATAGATGGTATCATGTCGGACACAATCGAAGTCACATCGGGAGTTCCCCAGGGTAGCGTAGTAGGTCCGCTTCTATTTCTTTTATACATAAACGATTTGGGTACCGTAGTTAGTAGTAACCTTAGACTTTTTGCAGACGATGCGGTGGTGTACAGGGGTATATCAAACGAAGAGGACACGAAATCACTTAGCAAGGATTTAGATGCAATTCAAGAGTGGTGCGACAAATGGCAGTTAGAGCTTAACCTTAAAAAGTGTGTAGCTATCAATTTTTGGAGGAGGAATAATTCGATAGAGCGATCCTATAGAATTAATAACACGAAGATCGAAAACGTTGAAACCGTAAGATATTTAGGTGTAACAATCACTAAAGATTTATCGTGGGGAAGACACTTAAGGGAAATATGCGGCCGAGCGAAGAGAAAGCTAGGATTTATAAAAAGAGTACTTGGGAAATGTGATGAGAAGACAAAGGAGCGATGCTACTTTTCACTAGTTAGGCCCCACCTTGAGTATGCAGCCAGTGTATGGGATCCTAATGAATTAGGTTTGATGAGAGAACTAGATAGTGTGCAGCGTAGAGCAGCTAGGTTCGTCAAAAGGCGTTACGATAGGTTTAGTAGTGTATCAGAATTAATGCAAGAATTAGGGTGGGAATCATTATCAGAGCATAGATTAAAGTTCAGATTAAATCTATTGCAAAAATTTCAATCGGATAGCTTTACTGAAGATGTTAGGCACATATTAAAAACACCAGCGTATTATGTTAGATTCGACCAGCCAAATAAGATTAGAGAGATAGATTGTCGTACCGATAGATTCAAAATGGCATTTTTCCCCCGTACTATAAGAGAACAGAATAGGCAGCATAGGAAAGGGATAGGTAGGGGAAATATTTTAGAGTATTCTGTAGTGCATGATGCATGTATTAACCCCTCAAATACTATAGATACAAACAATCTAGTTGCATGAGACCCTTTAGTTGCTTGCTTGCATGCTAGTAGTGCATGCTTGGTGACCTTCACCCCCTGCCACACACCCTCGCGGTGGCCTGCAGGGTATCGTGTAGATGTAGATGTAGATGCATGCTCCGTATTGTACACAATAATATTTTTACCCAATAACGCGTTTCGACGCTTTGCGTCCCTATCAATGATTCAAAAAGTGTCACAGTTGACACGACCAAGTGTATTTCTTGATACGCAAATGAGAGAACACGCGCCAACTTTCAAGGTGTCATCGTCCTTGGGCTCATGACAACATTGTTTGGCATACAACGTAGAATAATTAATTGATGAAATTGTTTTTACTCGAGGTTTTAGCATTCAACACATAATTTTTGCAATGCAGTTGAGTACATTAAGAGATGTATCCTAAAACTGTTCATGGGAAAGTTTTAACCTCGTGATCTGGTCCAAGCTACCTTATTAAGCTGAAACTCGATCGAAAATATTCGCGATCTTTGGTACACTACGTGCCGAACGAGGAGCGGGGACTCCAGAAACGCTGATATGCCAAACGAGACTCGCTGACGAAAGCCACACCCCCCCTCCACCCATTCCGGCACATTAGCATACATCACCGTCACTCCTACCGCCCTTACACCACCACGAAGAAAAAAGGCGCCGAGTGGAAAGAAGAGCCATCTGGCGGTGCGGCGACGAAACCGCGTAAAATATACATCGTGAAGAAAGAGAGGGGGGGGGGGGTCACAAGACAGAAGGTAGACGTCCCGAAGGGCTGCCGTTCTGAACGGGCAAGATAGAACAAGGGGTCCTCGCGTGGCTTAGGAAAAGAATTGCGGGGAGCGGAAGAAGTCGTAAGACTTCAGAATGACTCGTGTTAAGGGGGCGTTCGACAGGAAGCGATAGGAGTGTGACGAAGAGAAGGAAGAGAAAAAAAACACGACCGGTGAAGAAAACCTGAAAGGAGGAGGAAAGGGTGAGATTCCAGTGGGGGTGGGGGAGGCAGACACGTGACCTCTGGCGCCAGCCGTCTTACCCGCGGGCAAGAGGAAGGATCAAGGACAGACTCTGGAGCTAAGGACCTCTCTCTCCATCCTTCCCCTGCGGGAGATGAACTGCCCTCTTACGGTGGGAACGAGGGAGAAATGACGGAATGGATGCCCTTCGCCACTGAGGACTAACAGCCCGCTAGCCTTACCTCCCGTCTGCTGTTAAAATTAGCCTCGTCGTGGATAACGGAAGCTCCGAGGTGGTGGAAGGCCCGTGAATGTTTTCTCAGCTGCGATTTCGCCAGAGGCTTGCTAGACTATTAAGGCCGTTTTACACGGTCATTGAAACTGCGCAAGTTGATGTTGATTCCGTTTGAGATGTCGTCTGCTAAAGTCGTAGAAAATAGCGAGGACGCTTGCTTGACAGCTTTACACGGCGGAATCGTCGGTGCATTATGTCAGTGACAATATACCATTCAGTAGCGGTAATACCGTCAATATATCGCATAACGTCAAGATCTGTTAAGTAACAACTGATTGGACGTAAAGGATGCGATAAATTACCACCACTTTAAAATATGCTTTAAGCCATAGTCTAAACATAATAGTGGAGACCCTAGTCCCGTATACTTAGCCCAAAATTTGCATCACAAACGAACAGCTTTGGGCCAAGGTAACGAGTTCTTCCTTTACGAACTAAATGTAAGCTTCCACGTGGTTAATCGCCCAGCTAATCGTTGTTGCACTTTATTCACTACCTAAGGAGTTGAGTGCAAACAAAAACGCCCAACTCAATCGTCAACAACCTATTTAATTGCTAGAATTCCCCAAGCAGTTCGTTGCCGCGACAACTGTACCATCTAGTGAGAGAGAAAACTTCAAACTTGCGCGAACGCATGCATCAGATTAGAACATGTTCTTATTTGCTCGCAAGCGTTCGCGCAGTGGCGCAGCCTGTCCTCGCAAGTCGTCACTTTACACGGCACAGTATTTCTTGCGCAAGTGTTCTCGCAACAGCCTGCGCAGTATCGATGACCGTGTAAAACGACCTTTATGGCCTACACCATCGCAGGAAATGCCATTGAGATCTTTCCTAAACCATCCTACCTCTATCATGGGGGACCTATTTAATCTTGGGTTCATGATATGAGCCTAAAAGCTCCGCTAACCTGTGCCAAATTAAAACTTTGAAGGAGTGCTCCATAGAGCTCTTGAGTTTTGGGAAGGAACCGCTCTTAAGAAGTTATACTATCGTGATTTGAACGCGAACTCTCTTCCACCACGGCTCTCGGCAACTTTCTCAAATTCTACACTTTAACGAAATACATGGAAATACAACTCGACCATGGATTCGAAATACAGCAATTTTATTTCCTCCTTATGATTCAGGTCGCGATTACGTACCACGTGATATATTTATCCATTTTTTGCACTTTGCGGGCATTATAAGTGATCGCGATAATTAAGAGCACTAGTATACATATATGCAAAATGATTTGTCTTTCGTGATACAAAGTGGAGTAACATAACATTAATATATTACGTCATAATGAAGCATGACTTTAATCCGAGCATTGGTTAAATATCTAACAATGATTTTAATCCGAGCATTGGTTAAGTATCTAACAATGTCCAACATTCAAGAAAAAGCCATTGGAACATATGAAGGCCAAGGTGAATTCAATATCAATCATTGCCGTGAGTCAGGTTCATCGGGATCACAATGTCAGGTGTGCAGCAAAATCATTGCTCTCGACAAGCACAAAAAATAAAATCATTATTTGATTCATACAAGCTCATTAACTCAAAAATGTCGCACGCATATAAAATGTTGTACGGAAATTGTGAAAAATACAGGCTAACACAACTATAAACACACACGAAAACATGGGCATTGATACAACTTCTGAGGTCTTGTGAGGGCACGCATGTTAAGCACGAAAAAAACACACTTGAATCCGAGATGATAAAAAATATCAACTACGGAGGATGATGTCCAAAAAACAGCTAATGGATGATTTAAATATGGATAAATAAAGACAAAATAATAAAGCCAAGAGTCAAACTCTATGAGCTGGAATACGTCGTGGATAGTGAATCAAACTATTCTTAGGAAGTGCGGGATTGTCCATTCATAGCCGTGACAACTAGAGAGGAGGATAATCACGGGTCCACATTTCAGTTATCCATAAAAAACGAAGAAAAAAGGTCAGAATGCCAAGGGTCAAGAATACTAATTGAGAAATACATTAATTAGCATCTCTTTTCCGCAAAACTACGAGCGATCCTCAGCCGTAGTCACCAGGTTATAAAAATAAACGACTTTGTTTCGAGTACTTTATGTGGACGACGAGGAGACGCTTCCCACATCCCAAGAATTGTATTCGACCACTCCACGTCATCCGGGAGAGCATATTAAAATGGAAAAAATGGTCGGCCGCTTATTCAATTAACGCGCCCCATAAATTTTTCGGCGAATTTCAAGGAACGGAATATATAAAAAAAATATACATCAAGAGATTAATTTAATGTGCACAATTTTATTGAAAAAATAATAGATTTGACCTCGAACTTTAAAAAAAAATTACAGCGCCAACCACGAAAGAGAGACGCCACAAAAAAATACTGGAAAGACGGCCGACAAACCAACAACAATGGGGCGACGATTTGGTTTAGTTAAAAACAATTGAGGGCTCCGTTGCGAATAATGACATACCACCCATTGAGGGCTAGAAGGGAGAGACTGCGAGACGGGGGGGGGGGAGGGGGGGAGGAACAGTAGGTGCAAGGAGGGGGATGGGAAGCACAATATTAATTAAATAACTTGGGGGATTTCGCAGAAAAGACTGATTCGACGGAAAATTCTCCGTAGCGTGAGCGCTCAGCCGAGAGAAGTCTAGGCTGGCGTTAACGGCATTAACGTGTTCAACTGGCAGCAGAATTGGACCGGGTGAATAGCGCGCACCGAGAGGGAATGGTGAAGAGAAGCCGCAAAAAGCAATGGGAAGAGAGTCAAGGGGGCAAAGCAGCCGTAATAATGTGGCCTAGCATGCAACCCTGCGGAACCTTCCACCCAGGACGCCAACTCAACCCCCGTCTTGCGCGCGTAAGGGGGAGTAATTAAAGGCTTGACTAGCGACAATACCGCTCCACCCACCCTTCATGCATCCATTCTTTCGCCTGAGCGACCACTTTCCCCTTGTGTCCCCCCCCCCCGCGGAACCGGGAGCAGCGTGCACAGCACCCCGCCACCCCCATCTTCTCCCTGCTCCGTGGTGATTTCACCCGCCCCTCAAGAGGGTCCCATTACTGTTTCCCGCTTGCTTGACCCCGCAACGGCTTCGTGGACGTCCACGTGGGCCTCCCTTGACGTCCCGTCGCACGACCGGGATGCACGCATGCGACGGAACACGGACACTGCCCGCGCCGCCTCGGCATTGACCCGTCCGAGCGGCTAATTGGAGTCAGTGGGATGTGGAAGGCCGGGATGTGCTGGAGGATGTCGCGTGCCAGAGGAGACATGAACTGGTCTTTCGGACGGGTTGAAATAAAGAAGGATGCTGAGCTCAAGAACGAAAACGCTTGACGAAATAAGCGCGGGTGAAACTGCATGGTTTGACGTCCTGCGAAACCAACGTCACACGGTAGAACCTTCAAAACAGCCTTAGTCTGGTCGACAGGATAATTCAAGGGATTCAATGATTCAAGGATTACGATCGAAATAACTGACTCTGTCTACACATCAACTTCACCAAACATGAAGTGCTGATGACACGATAAGGACAACTTAAGATGCGTAATCCCGAAACTGCTGACACCACATTAATTCAATATTAATGCTTACAGCATAAAAACTATTTCTCCAAGATATTCAAGAGCGCAAAAATTAATATACGTTATCTAATAGGAACGATATCTATCGCCAAATGGATGGGTCGTCACCAACTCAATGTTGTTAACATTAAAAGTAGTTATTATAACCGTAAAATTCACACAGCCATATTTTACATCACCATCATACTAATATTTTATAAAGATGTATATTATTGACCACTATATTTTTATGTAGACTTGGTTTCTGGAGTAGTTTGGTCGATATATGAGAAAACACCAATTTAGCCGACGTTTCGCCTCTTTATTGCGGCATCATCAGGGCTTTTGGTGACAATTTTTTATAAACAACAACAACTAACTAATATTTTATAAATGAAGTGGTGTCAATGTTAACTAAGGTCAATTTCATTGATCTAAGTTAACATTGAACTTAGAATTGAAGATATCTCCGGCAAAAAGCGTGGGTCTTTCTTCCTTTAGTGAGATTTCTTGGTATCAACCTAATACTAGTCACACTCTTCTCTCCAATTTATATGAAAACTCATAGAAATAAACAGAGCCAAGTCCCTCAAGTTGTTCACTCAATACTGTGTTTCTCTTCTCTTGCATAGCTGACCGCTCAAATATTTTTAAATAAACGGCCAAAACGTTTGTAGGCTCTACGGCTGAGGTAGATTAGACGGACTGTAATATGTACATTGTTTTTACGAAAAAGATACAACATGCTCGCTTAGATTTCAAGGAATCAATGAGCTTCTTACGTTACACGGTTTTCTGCTTTGCTTATTGAATATGTCCAAAAACCACCGTGTCGACGTTTCGAAGATCATTCATTCATTTTAGTGTTTTCACCTGTCAAGCACTTCACATTAATCGTGCCCTACTTGAGCCAGTCACCACGTTGAATTTTGAAGAAGACGAATTGAGAATGTCAACTCTCTTGTGAAAAGATGACGATTGATGATGCACTACTTGATTTTAAGACATGACTTATATTCCATAAGTTATATATTCCATTCAATTCGCTTCCATGGTATTAAGGAAAGACCGTACTAATGCCAGTTACTTATATCAAAGGGTAAACTTACCCGACAACTTAGGCTCTGAGTAGCTGGTGTAGAGACTGGACAAAGGAATTAGCATAACGCGTTTCGATTCCTTACCTGAAATATAAAAAGAAATTCTGTTAAAGCAATCATACAATGAATATGGATATTTATCATTACTCTAATGCGTAGACTGATTTTACGGCTGAGGTTCCAACAGGAATCACCAAACGGAAATTGTTTGGAGTGGTTATTTTCGTAGCATTTACTTATATCATGATTAAATGTTAGGATGATGAGAGTAAAACAAAGACAGATGATTAAAAGTTAGCAATTTAAAAGCTATAATCTAATCAATAAAGAGACGAAGAAAAGTAACACCGGATGAGGGAAATATAAAATGTTTTCAACTTACTCGAAAATAAAAAAATACCAGAAATACATTCCAATTCATAGAGTCGCATGAGTATTTACAGTGTGCGTTTTGATATTCTAGTTTTTTAATAATTAATGTAAGACGATATGGTTAATGCGTAAGGCATTTTAGTATAAAAGTTAAGTTTAATAATAAATAATATCATATGAAGATACAAAACGAGCTGTTGGCACCGCAAATAAATGTTTTCGGCACCTGAAAAACAGTCGACCTGGCGTGAAGATTCACAAATATTTCAGCGAGATTGTCCAGTTTCGGAACACACGATTCGTGCTCAGCCGCATTGAATTGCATATCACGCACCCGTGCAGGGCAATATTGGCGATGAATCTTCCATGAAGGATATGAAAGGGAATGAAACGATCGGTCCACCCATTGAGACTGAACTTGTGATTCCAACACCAGTCCCCACGTGACGCCACCGTTTCATCGACAGCGACTCGACGTTCGAAAACCGTTTCGACACGGACGGAAGTCAAGGCAGCATCGGGACTCGAGAGACGCGCGCCGATCGCCTTTTTTTTCCTCTCCTCCCATCATCCCGTCAACGCAATATTTGAACAGAGGCGAATGATCGACGTCGCCTGGCAACGTGTTATGACAGCGAGCGTTGCCTTGAGAGCTGAGAACGGAACCCAGACGACCTTTGTAGCTTCGAGAGATCGATCTTTTTCCATTTATCACGACACCACTTACGCAATGAACAGCCACCGATCGCAGTCGTACTTCGTTCATGAACTACCGTCATAATTTGATTAAACACTTTGCCTATATCACCGCAGTTACCCAAGCATATACACTGGGCGCGTGAAATTATCAGACAGGAATAACTGGGTAAACAAGAGAAAAATAGTAATAAAAGGATTCTGCATTGGATACGAAACCAACTCACCCATATAACTCCATAGAATATACAAACAAATGCAAACATTTTAACACACAATGATATATCAATTTAACAAATGAGGATTCAATATGCATCAGAATAACCCGTAAAAGTTATCAACAGCGTTGGTCACCACCAGATGGTGTTTCTTTCCTAAGTCATGCATAGTTTTGCACCTTCTCTTTAAATATAATACCTATATTATTCAATGGGGTCGTTTACCATATTTTTTATTGCCGAATATGATAGAGTTTGTAAAATAAAGAGAAACGTATTTTTCCGTATTTTGATCCGTCAATTTCTCGAGTTATAAGCGGCGAAAAACTGATGTTTTTAACCCTTTCAAAAAAGGTGCAACCTCTGACGTATATCAACTTCGTCCAATCACAATTGAACCCGCAGAGCAACTTTGCCTTATCGCAAAGGGGAGACACAGCTGACTCTGCCAATAGGAGCAGTTGCGACATCATCTATGCGAGCAGACCTTCCGAGAATCCCCCTCCACTCCCTTACCTTCCCCTAAAAGCAGTCAAGGACGGGAGGAAAATGACTTCAATGATCTCAAAGCAGCTGTTTCGATTGGCGTCACCTTTTGCTTATTTTAATTTTTGATTTATGAGTAAATGGTTGTGGTTAGAAGATTAATTTTATCACTAAAATTCTTTTTTTCGTTTCCATCCAATGATTTAGTGTACCAAATAGCTATTTCGGTTTTGAGTAAACGCCCCCATTATATAATTACTCAAAATACACTCAAACTATCAACGAGATAACATTATCATCAGTTCCATTTCCAACCAGCCGAATGTTCTTTCCATAAAGATGGACTTGAAAGGAAAATAATGATATTTTATCGCAAATAAGTACATGCACATTTTTACTCGGAAAGCGTGGGTGTATTTGTTTCTGTGGTACCTTTATGATTTGCAACTGGAATGCGAATGGTCAGAGATTTTTAAAGGTTTTTCGCAGCCAAGTCATAACTTAATTTACTAAATTGTTATTTGGAAATGGGTGGCGCTGCACTCTAGGGGATTCCACTAATGAAACCCATTATGCATTTTCAAAGGATCTACACAGAAATAGTGACATTGTTCCTTCCACTTAAAATAGAGAGGTATTATCACAACTCCCACGACAACAGCAAGAGAATCCCTTAAAGCGCCAAGCAACATGAATTATGTAACCCGACAATGTTTATTTGATCTTTTCTATTCCACCTCATTCAGCGGTCGTGGATACTACGAGTTGGCCAAACAAGAGTGACGAAGTCACATCGAGGGGGAGGGCCCATCCAAAGTTTTTATTCCCCCAACTAAGTAGCGCCAAGCTTAAAGTCTCTGTGATAAACGGGAAACGAAAAAAAGCCCTCTAGCAAAAGGGAATGTCACAGGACTGCGGGTGAGCGGTATCGTGTTGCCTTTCGACTCCCACGCCCGCAGAAGCCGTCATAACGCCACTCACTTCCCTGTTCCTTTATTTCGGAAAGGAGAGAGCATGTCGGGATGATGATGAAATTCGGAGAGGAAGTAGAACACTTATTTATTCCATGGATGTAAACGTATGTAGATTCAGTCACAGAAGCCAGCACAATGGTATCGCGCACAGCATTCGTAAAAATAGCGCCAAACTAGAAAATTGTGTCCAAAACAGCTACGGTCGGAACCTTATGCAAAGATATCAGGGAAACGTCTGTAAAGAGTTTAATATAGAGCATAGTTTTACATTCCTCCGAGACCACTGCCTGGACAAGAAAATTACATCCAATGAAAAACTATTATATTGTATGTGAGTTAGGATGTGAATGAAGAGTGTATGTGCAATGGGCTCACGGGAAGACGAATTACAGTTCTTCAAACGGTTAGGAAGAAAGAGAAATCGGAATATTAAAAGGAAGGAAGAGTAGGAGGATAGAACAAGTGATTAGGAACGATGAAATTCTGTAGATGGCCGTAAGAAGAATGCTAGAAAAGTGAGTAAGAGAATGGAATGGGCGATTCATGTCGAAAGAAATTAGGTTCAACGAAAGCCTTTCTGAAGAGAGACGGAATAAAAATAAAGGGCGTCGAAGACAAATGGAGCAAAGAAGATGAACACAAAAAATAGTACAGTAAAAGCAACCCATATGGCAGTTTACCCAATAACATTGTCAATTGCTTTTCCGGTTTCAAAAAGTCAATTCATGATAAGAAATACAACGTCATGAAATTCCAAAGATAACATATAACGGTAAAACTTCCTACAACCTTGTTACATAAGAGATTGATAAGAAATTTGGTGAGCATATATAAATAAAAAAGCAAATTTTGCTATGTCAATTTTTTCACTTGTACTTATGTGCTCACCGCCGATAATTCACAGAGTAAAAGCGATCGATAATAATTAAAAGCATACTATTGAAAGTTAAATTCAAGGGTGGATTTCAGGAACGAAGTTCAAACCGCAGTTAAGATATCGGGCGTACTCGGGGAAAACCGCGATTTCTGGCTCTGAGTTTACACCAGACCACAGGAAAACCGCGGCTCGAAAGCCGCCAAGTTGACAGTATTGTTGCTCCATAAAATTTCTTCTTGTGGTTCATGGAGTTCATACACCAAGGTACATAGTTTCAACATTTTTTTTCGGCAAAAGCAATGATTGACTTTAGCATTAACACACTTAAAACAAATCATTTCCAGCCAACTCGAGGAAGATTTGTAGCACCTAAATAGTAAGCGCCAAAGCCACGGATTTCAAATGTTCGCGTTTTGTTCGAAAAGGTGCGTGAGAAAGAACACTAGAGAGTTGGTCGTGAGCAAGAGACAAAAGATGAGGAAAAAGATTCGAATTTCATGTGGAACGAAGAAAGATAAGAATTAAGTTGATCGGGACAATGAAAAGGTTTGAAGTCTTATCGGTTGAGGAGGAACATGGAGTGCCTTAAAGGAATCATTGCATAAACCCAACATCAATAGATTTAATTCCTACATAAGTAACGATACTCTCGAAGCGATTAAGTACCTACAATAGTCATCGGTTACTTCACACTCCCACATCAGTTTTTAATCTCAGCTCAATTCAACGCAAAATCCAGTTAATAAACTTATTTTCTTCACAAATAACTGCACAAAAGCATAAAATGTTCCATGTTTAATGACGTCCGCCCATCAAATTTGATAAAAACGGAGACATGTCACTTACCTAACGCTTCATCGTGAAACTTGCCACAACCTAAATCTGATCTGAAAACTAATCAAATGTATCTCACGCCAATTTTTTTAAAACCAATTTTATGTGCATGACAAACTGTATCTTTGTAAGCCGCGAATAACAGGAGTGAATCAATAGCCTTGTTAATATCATCGGAATCTACGTTAGAACGGTAGATGAGCCATAACGACAATGATATCAACTACACGGTTTTAAAGAATAATAAGGTACATTTTAACACTCGATTAATCTCTTGGTCCCGCGCGTATTAATCGAGGGATCGAGTGGCTCTGTTTCGATTTCATTTCTCGCGTCATCCGGAGGGCGCTCGCTTTTCTGATGCGACGTTCCACTTCGTCCAGATCGGAAAGCGATGGATTGAAAACGGAGGAGGGCTTAAAAAAAAAGGGAAAGCACACGTGGAGATGGAAGAGCGAAATAGACGCCCGAGGGACGGACGAACGGGAGGGAGAGGAAGTCGCAAATGGAAGGAGTCCCAAAGGGAAAGGAGAAAGCCTGCGCGGGGTATCGAAAATCTATTCTCGGACACGATCCCTTAAAATGTGCCCCCAAGACACGGTTCGGGGAAACTAGGGGCACAATCAAATTCCATCACAAAACCGACCCTCAGGAGAGAGAGAATGCCTTAGCCTTCCTTCCGACGGCCAACCTAAACTGTGGCTCTACGTATCTCGTACGTATACATTCAAAATTCCATTACGTCGCGTTTACTCGCCCCAGAGTAAACGTTTTACCCACCGTACGCAGGCTTGGGTTTGTCTAACATAGGGCTGCCATAATCCAAGAACCAAAATCAAGGACAAGTCATTCACGCCGTCGGCAAAGGAGTTTTCATTGAAAATTGCGGATTGTTCGCGAAATCCGCGACGTATGGCAACCCTATTCTAACAGCTACGTCAGTACTAGAGTGAAAGTCCGACCGATTCCAATTCAAGGAAGCATTTTCCCCCAAAACACGAGGTAAGCGTGTGATTTAGTTTTACAAAAACACTGGATTGAAGAGGGGCTTTTGAGAGACAAACATCGATAGGGATTAGAGAATTGAGGCGATGACAATTTTAAAAGAGGACCTATTACGGCGATTCGTTGCGTAAGGTGAGATAAATACGAATTTTCGAATTATTTTTTTAGCAACCAACTAATTGAAAGTTTTATTGAATATATACTCTCTATCCTTGAATTATTTCAAATTTCCAAGGATTTAGAACAAATCACATTTGAGCACGATGATGGGAATCGCCACAGTACGTGATTCTCTCTCTTTCACAATATTCAAGGGCACATTTAAAATCAATAGATGTGTTTCGTTTCCGCAGGGAAATGGAGATTTCCGTGGGAAAATGGTCGGAAATATCGTTAAATATATCTTGGAAGGATTTTCATTCTTCAACGAAAGCATAAAGGAAATATGAAAACAAAAGATTTTAATTAAAAAAAAAACATTTCAAATTACGGTTCAGATTTGTGTATTCCTTTGAAATTTAGATTGAGTTAAGAGAGTGAATTTGATAGTTTATGCAGGGGAAATTAAATTTCAAAAGGAACGCCAGAGGGCAGGAACGTTCTCATTTATTTTACACGACAGGATGATGACTGAGGCAAGTAAATATATCAGCAGGCAATCACTCACGCTTTTACGTGGGCATGCAAAAAAATAGCATGCTATCCAACAGTCATGAGTTAGCTAAAAGCAAATCTGAGCTCCATTTGCAATGATTTCGACAAAGCCGACGCGGAAATACTCTATTGATATCGAATCTGCAAGTTTGATGGACTTGGAGGAACAGATCGAATGAACATACTTAATGAATCCAAGTGAAAACAGAAGCCAATAGATGCGTTGAGGATCAAGCTTCCGACAAATATTAGATATTCTATTAAAACTTCAGTCAACACGCATTTACCTCAAACAGAAGGAAGACAATGAACTAGTTTTAACTATGGAACTCGTCGTATCACGGCATTGGAAAATGCGTAAGCAATTAATATGATTCTTAAATAATTGACAATGTGTTAGTGTACTGTAAATAGTGTGAACTCGTCGCATTCCGGCTTATTTAGTGTTCCACGAAGTATTTTGAAGGAACATGGATCGAAATATAGAAAAATGTAAGCTCAAAAAGAAGAGAACTGAAAGACACCTGTGCAACTCTTTCTAGACGAAATCAAATTTAGGAGTCCCCGAGAGTATTACCATGTAAAAAATTTCTATCTCTGAGTACTTAACACAGTATGGCAGCTCAGTATTACTTCTCACGGCTAATGAGCGAACCGGGTAGCTCTTTTGAGCTATTTGACCCGAGCTCCAATAACGAAATCAGCCAGTAAATATTTTAGTTCACGTACCTACGTGCTAAGGTAAGTATTGTACTTTCAAAGTTTGTAAGAATGAAAGAATAAACGTCGAGTGCATAATTTCAGTTCAAAGGAACAACGTTTACAATATAATGCCAGTAAAAGAGTACCTTAAGACCGTAAGTTTTAAATTCTCATACATTCAATAGGGGAGTTGTTCATTTCAGTCTTTGGTGAGATTCTGCCCAATTCAGTGCACATTTTACTATTTTAATAACCTTATTTATACACAGCGGGCAGTATTCAGAGCGACTTTAACAATGTTTACATAAATTCTACGGGAAATCACGTTTTGGTTAAGGAATGAGGTTCCATAACGTATCAGCTTCTTAACACGCGGTATCACTGTATAACATGAGAGTAGGAATACGACCGTGACAAGGGTTTTTAGGTACCCTAACACAACGTAAATACAACAAAATACTCTTGATAAGGTATCGACAAAGAATTTGTAGAATCATGCTAGCATAGAATTATGATGAGTCTGACACGAAGCATAGTGTTTATATACTCGAAAATGTAGGTTAGAAATAAGGGTTGAGAATAAATGAAACGCATGTGTTTGGACAATGAGCATACGTATTTGGATTGGAATTTGAAAGTACTGCTTTGAAATGAAAAAAAAAATTGAAGAGCAAAGAAATTTTGAACGATAGATAATTTATAAAACAATCGAAATGCCGGATTTACGAGGAGAACACGGGTAAAATGCTAACTATCTCTCCAAACTCATGCTACCACTTCCTTGATTCTTTATAATTCTGCATGCAAAAGCAGATTTCCATAGATTCAGTAGGTACGATGTCAGCAAACGATCAGCGAAAGAGCTATCACTCCAGGAATTAACGCTACTGACGTCAGACTTGAACTCCCGAGATCATGACCGGGAAAGGCGTGTTGATTAAGCCTTCACAAAGAGACCCCTTCACCAGCCCTCTTGTGCAAACAGAGACAAATATCTCCCACATCTCATCTCCCTTTACCTCTCTGCCCTGGGAAAGGCGGCGGACGTCATATATGTCCGCCAGTCCTCTTAGCCGCACTCGGCCCAAGCGGGAAGTGAGCGAAAAAAGTTGGGCGCAAAGGTCTCCCGGCGACGACCCGTGCGCTGGGGCCCTGTTTCCGAGGGCCCCCCCCCCCCCCCCCCCAACGTTCCTTCCCCGCGGACACCAACAGGGCGGACGAACAGGCGGTCTGGACGGTCACCGAAATGGGGAGGAGAAGGGAGTCAAATCGACAAGGGCATTTTGATTCGCATCGATGTATTAATGGATTAATTATTTTAACATATTCTTTCTAGACTGACACATGATCTTTCCTGGGATAAACATATACGTGAAATAATGGATCAAGCGAATCGTAAACTGGTTTCGTCAAAAGAGTACTGGGTAAATGTGACGATCATGTACGAGAAATCAGCTACTTTCCCTTGTAAGACCTCATTTGGAATATGCTGCCAGTGTACGGGATCCCTACGAAATCGGTCTAAATAACGAACTTGAACGTGTGCAGCGAAGATCGGCAAGATTTGTAAAGGGGCGGTATGATAACCTTATTAGCGTAACCAGTCTATTAAATGAACTACATTGGGAATCATTGTCAGATCGCAGGTTGAAATTTAGACTTAATTTCTTAAATAAATTCCAATACCATATTTTCAGTGATGATGTTAGAAATATTTTGCGGACCCAAACTTACTATGGTAGACTGGACCATAATACACAAAATTAGAGAAATTGATTGCCGAACTGTCAGATTCAAAATGTCCTTTTTTCCTCATTCTATTATGGATATGAATAACGGTAAATGTATCCAGTACGAGTGTAGCAATGGATAACATTGGTAGCTGCATGTTGGTATAAGGACTTAAAGCTAACCCAACTAACAGCATGTTTTTGCATGTATGCTTTGCTATTTTAATTTTTAATTACAAATTTTATGCATGATATGTAGTGCATGTTTGGTGAGAGTTCACCCCCTGCCACACACCTTTATGATGGCTTGCAGGGGTATTATGTAGATGTAGATGTAGATCTCTCACTCCCCACATCCTAAAGATAATAATGACAGGTTATCGAAACAAATTCTCACTTGAGCCGATACGAAATGGAATGGGGGCGTTTACTCGGAACCGAATTCGCCTCTTTATACGCGAAATCGCTAGATGGAAACGAAAAATGAGGGGATCGGGTTGGTGTGGTGGCTTGAGTACCGGCCTCCCATCCCGAGGGACCGAGTGCCTCGATTCCTGGCAGTGGCGGATTTTTCAGTGGAAAACCGGTCCCCACTTGATTGCCTAGTGGAGGGCATTTCAAGTCCAGTACCCCGTCCGTCGGATGGGACGTAAAGCAGCGGTCCCCTTGGCGCATTTCGTTAAGAGTAGCCTAATGCCGACACCGGGTTTCTCTCCATCCATCCTCTGTTTCCTGAAAACACCTACCATTACCCAATTATCCACCTATTCTAAATGGCGCAAATGACCTCAGCTGTCGGTCGCCTCCCCTGAATAACCTACTTACGAAAGATGAATTTTGGTGAAAAAAATGCCCTTCTAACCGGAACCATTCACTTGTAAATCAAAAATTAAAATAAGCAAAAGATGACGCCCACCCAACGAGCTGCGTTAAGGATTACTACGTCATCCACCTCCCGTCCTTGATTGTGCTGAGGAAAAACGGGAGGGGAGGCATGCCATAAGAAATCCTGTTGCAACCATTCCCATTGGCAGAGTCAGCTGTGTGTCCCCACTGTGATAAGGCAAAAGAGCTTCGTAGTTACAGTTATGATTGGACGAAGTGGATGACGAACTAGTCCTTTGAACGCCCACTTTTCCGAAAGGGTTAAAATTCATTAGTTTTTCGCCACTTGTAACTCGAGAACTAATTAACGGATCGAAGAATGGGAAAATACTGGTATTTTTACTTTCAAAACTCTATCAGAATCGGCAATTAAAAAATGATAATCAACCCCATCGTAGAGGAGGTATGAAAAACTGCAACAATTTTGGTATCACACTGATGAAGTAATCGTAGAATAGAACAAATAAACACGGTCGGTTTGTGTAAACACAAAGAGAAGTTGTGGTGTAACTATTTCGGGGAAGCGGCCGAAAACTGATGTCATTTGAGCCAGAGAGATAAGGTAGGTGGGTAAATGAGTACAGGTACGAGTAATCAGCGAAAGGAAGAAGGATAGAAAGAAACCCGGCGTTGGTATTAGCCTGTTCATAACGGAAGGCGCCAAAATGACCACGGATTAACGTACCATCAGACGGACGGAGTACTGAACTCGAATGGTCTCCACAAGGTGCTCAAGTAGGGACCATTTCACCAACGAAATATCCGCCATGACGGGGATTTGACCAGGAGCCGTGGGGATGGGATGCCAGTACTCTTAGCCTCCACACCGATCTGATCCACGTAGAGACTTGAAAAGGTAGGCCGCATTAGGCCAAGTCATGAAAACTCCGGCCCGTACCTTAATACAGCACCTTAATAACCTACTTCTAGTAAAACAATGGATGAGGCGCTAAAATCTTCAATTTTTTTTTCATACCGCATAGCCTGCATTGCATTTCAGAAAAATATTTCAATCACTTAAGGGATTAGAATTCGTAGCCATCATTATGAAAAATACGTTCAACGTAGAAAGTGTTGTAATGAGCGGGTAATTTTAAAGACATGTTCAAGGATATAAAGATCAACCACAACGAATTTTCTGCGATTGTCTATACTAGCCATTACATGGTAGTATATTAGTCATTCACGTCGTTTTAAACAAGCACATGAAATATAAACGGGGACATGCGATTAAGGAGGTTGTTATGAAACTAATTTAGAAAGAGAAAACACCGAATATATTGAGCATACTCAGTTTCATGAGTTGTACATATGAACAACAAAACGTAGGCGGAGTTACTCAATAGTGAATCACAATAAATCTACTTCTTTGAAAACAATTTCCTATTTTACGAAACCAAGAGTACTCTAAATCCTCAATGGAACACTTATAAGTACATGGTACAATTTTAAAATGAACTTTCCTTTCAAATCACACTGATTTCAATTATGCAAATATATTTTACGTTAAGTTTCGTTCTGTATTCGCTATCGACAAGGAATTTTAGTTTAACTTTCATATTAGTGAATCGATCCCAAATAGTCACTTATATAAATTACCAAGGTAAACTGCAAATGCCAGAAGTAAAAGGTAGAATAATAGATCAAATTTTACATTCCATGACAGGTTGGCCAATATGAAACTTGTTCAGTATTCAGAGAAAGGAATGGCACTGAAATATATTTAACCATAAAAAGAGACACTTAAGGTCTACCACTAAATTGCTTCCGAAAGTTTATGCACTTGAATGGCGTTTCCTCAAACGTTATCAGCTTCTTTAATGTGCCCACATTTCAAGTCACCACTCATTCCTCTAACTTGACGTGGGCAGAAGTTATTGCGATACAGTCGGAAGCAGAGGGAGGCGTGTTACAGAGACTCAACGCCCACGGGAAGAGAACGTGGTGGATGGGAGCGTAAAATTTCAAAAGTAAACGGGAAGCGGTTAAAGAGAAAGAAAAAAAAATGACTGTCCATTCACTAGAAGACGGTGAACGCCCACGATCTCCGAGGTTAGGGTTTTGAAGAGAGATAAAAGGGAATGTGAAAAGAGTTGAAGTGTGGAGAGGAAGGTCAATCCTTACGCCACCATTCCTCTCGAGGGACAGCTTGCCAACAACTAAGCGGCAAACGAGAGAAGCGGGTGGACGTTTGCAGGTAATTAATGAGGACGAAGGCCGCCGAATACAAGGTGAAGCCAAGATTTGCTACCCACATGGTCCATAGCGCAAGCTTACAAAGGCGAACCGTGAGTAGGAGGCAGCAGTACCGAATAATTCGTCCAGTAACTGCACGGACGCGAGCAACTGACCAAAGTCAATTGTGAATCGAAGTTTTTATCCAAAGAACCGAAATATCACTGAACATTTTACCTTATTCTTTTCGGTGTTTCCATAAAAAAAGTCCACAATCCAAGCAGTTCTTCAAGGACACTAAAAATTCACGGACATTTAATGTACAGTTACAATTGGCTAGAGTACTGGCCTCCAATCCCGAGGGCCCGGGTTCGATTCCCGGCAGTGGTTGATTTTTTTCAGTCGAAAACCGGTCCCCTTTTGAGTGCCTTGTGGAAGGCATTTCAAGTTCAGAACTCCGTCCGCCGGATGGGACGTTAAACCGTTGTACCCTTGGCGCCTTTCGTTAAAGAGTAGGCTAATGCCGACGCCGGGTTTCTCTCCACCCTTCCTGTGTTTCCTGAAAACTCCTACCAATACCCAATCACCCACCAACCAAGAGCACTAGTCCCACTAAAGAAAAATCCATTCACAGCACTTAAAACGGGAGCTTATTCAGGAAATAAGTTAGGTATCACCTGATAATGCTGCACAGCAGCGAAACCAGGGTAGGACAATAAATAGTAAGAGTGAAATTACAGTGTGTGTTAACCTCATTTCCTAGCATTGAAAACTTCCAAAAAGTTAAGCTAGAAACAGCTTCTTATCTTTACGAAAGCTCATTTGTCAGCGAAAAATCTGTTTTAGTCTTCCGTCGTTTTATTCTCAGATGACAGGAAGTATGTAGACCCAAGTACATACAAGTTGCTAGGAAGAAAGGACAAAGATAGAAATGGAATATAAATAGCTTTATTGGGCTAAAGTAAAACAAAACAATTGCTTTTAAGCTATCAAAATAACTTAAAAATAAAACTCGAATTCACACAAACACAAAAAAATTCAAAATATGCCAAGTGAATCTATGCCGATGATACTTTATCCAGAGGCTATTTAATTAGTGTAACTTATCACAAAATCAGAAAAAAATTCCTGTCTTTAGCATTCATTCAACAGTATATACAATTCAGTTAGAATTATCACGTAAGAAACTAACATTTCTGTGTTTCGCAACGAAATCCATAAGTTTCTCGCTATAACTACTCCAAAAGGGTCAAACTGATCGTTCGCAAAATCTGGCTAGGCTCCATGAATGTCCACCTGGGTGGAAAAAATACAACCTAGTAAGGATTCCGAGACGGAAACGACGGACGCAGAAGAAAGAAATGCTCCTTCGAGAACCCGTGTCCGACAGGGATTTCCTCCAGTCCACTGACGATGCTCACGAATTGGAAAATCCGAGGGAAGATCTTGCCTATTTCCCCTTGGCTTCGCCACCACGTCAAGTGAGGAATTCCTTGGCTGGGCTTCAAGCAAATCGGTCGATCGTATGGTACGCAAGCATCTGGCGAGCTCGTAAAATGCCTGATTGGCATTTTGGAAGTAATTAGGGATCCTTTAATCTCGCGCACGAACGCGCCTATAAAATTTTCCTCCGCAAACATAGGCCAAAAATAACTATCACGTCTCCATCAATATTTAGGGTTAATTATGGCGTTGTGCATTTCACTCGTTGCGGTGCAGAGTCGGCAGGGTATTACGTTTTTCCAGGCGTTGGGTAGGTAGTAGTTTTAATGAATTCAAACCTATATACCAGAGATTTCAATCCACACCGGAGTTTTGAAACCAACGAACTCTACTCCAAATTTCCTAATTACCGAACTCATTAGCTGAAAGGTCACCTCGCATTAAAGGATATTCATTTACACCCTATAATCCATGACTGAATATCCATTCTCGCGTAAAAAATAAATAGCACGTATTCATGCCATAATTATAGGATTTGATTATATATTATTATATAATTATAGATTGGTTTTCTTTATTCGATACGTGATTCCATTACATATTGTCTCCAGTTCTTCTCTAGTTTCTAAAATACTTCAGTTCTTCTAAAATGCTTACAGGATACATAAATAATTAAGGTTTCATTACTTTAAAAAGTTTAGGAGCATAAGAATATGTATGCAAAGTAGTTCCAAGGGGTTAACATTTAATTTTGGTAATGATACGGGGTTCAACAAACCCCGCAGATAGTTTCATAATGGCTAAATGGGGCAGTGGGACTAGCTACTTTTCGATATTTGTGAGAGATAATAAACAACTGCTCGGTACGATATATAAATGTGCACTATTATACAACACTACTACTTACGTTGCAGCTGGCCATGGTAGCCAGATCAGTAACACACAAAACTGGCACTCAAAGGTTGCGTGTTCGGATCACACCCAGGGCATGGACATTGTGTTAGTCCTAGGATTAAGGAGGTTGATCCGAAAAGTGAAAGTCATGTCATTTTTTTATATTTTCAGCACTTAGGAACTAAAGTTCCTCTATCTAATAGTGTAAAGATAGTTACACCAACCCATACTCCTTTTTGCACAAATTACATTTGAAATTACATACGATTAACAGCGAGAATGGCCATCACATGGGAATACAACGTTTAAAAATACCATAGTGACATATCATTTTTGCAAAAAACTGATATTTTATGCGTAATTTCACAAGAAATAAAATGACACGAAAAAAAGGCATCAACCCACAGTATTCTTCGCTAAATCCACCGATTTCTGCGCTTATAGCAGACGAAATGCGTAGTTGTCTTCAAGTGGCGTTGCGGTACCTCCAGCCAAAATGTATGGCGTATGAATGATATCATTACTAATGAGATATTAAATCACATTTCAGAAAAACATTATAACATAATGTTTGATAGTAATATTCTGTTGTTATAAATTAGTAAATTCATTGAGTACATGAATTTATTTCTTTAAAGTAGGTGCTGAATGACTCCATCGTCGAGCTGATTAAAATTACCATAAAAAAGAAATCCTTCGACTTTACATCGTATTTCTTGTGATACTTATGACTTTCAATAGCTCAGGTAATTTTCTTTGTGAAGTAAGGATCACTTAGCAGGCATATACTTGTACTTAAATTAATAAGATTCCTCAGACAACTTGACTCAAGCAGTCGCGAGCCAACCTCCTTAAAATCTTAGGTAAGAAGGTGTGATAGAACCTTAGGCGTTAGAACCTAAAACTCCATGACTACATGCAACTACGGATATGAAAATGAGAAAATTTAGAAATAAAAGCGATTTGTTTGGTCTAAAATAGAAATAAATACCCCACAGGTCCTTGACCACATCAGCAAGAAACATGAATGGTGCTACCGACAATAAACACCATTCGGCCCTATTCAAATACATGGAGGCACATAAGGTATCGTTCATCGCTTGAATCCCTTCAGTCTTATGAATATCTTGAATAAGCAATGCCGGGTGATAGTGAATACAGTAGCTGCGATTCAATGAGGCTTCGGACTCAACCGATGTCCCGCTGAAAAAAATAAACCTGGTAGGAAAGCCTTCTCCCGGGGCACAGTACCGCCGTTCAGTTACCGATGGAAGATATTTCCCCGACGGGCACCCTATCACGTGATCCTCGTAATGGTTCCCTCTCTTTCTCCTCCCCGAGATGAGACACACACTCGTTGCAATCTCCGACGACAGAGACGGACGGAAACCACACCCGGAGCTCCGACAGAGCGCGATTAAACATTCAAAATCCGCGATAGGGACCCATCCTTTTTTTCACTCCCAACTCCCGAAGGAAAACACAAGGCAAGGGCTCGTCCACCTCCGACTGAGAAACTGTCCATCCTCTCAACCCTCTCCCGAGGTCATCGAGAAGGACAGAAAGGAGACAGGGGGTGGGGAGAATGCGGTCAGGGCCAAGGGGTCGTATCTATGAGGGAGTATCGGGGGAGGAGGTGAAGGGAAAAAAATCGGAGGAAATTCGCTCGAAAGGGGATGAAAAGGTTGGGCGGAGTGAAGGAGGGTGAGACTGATAGAGGGAGAGGAGAGCGATCCTTTTATATTCCAGCGATGGGCTCAAGGGAGGAGAGGCGAGCGGAGAGAAAAAATCTCCCGTCCCAATCTTCGCTCTGCGGGCAAAAGGGGTGGGTGGTTGGCAGTGGGGTGCGCGAACTCCATTAATCCGACTCCCCATCTTTCGCTTTGGGCGCCTTGCCTCGGGGGTTATCGGAGCGGACGGCCGGGAAGGGAGGATGACGGGATATGTGTGGGAGGGTGGTGTGAAGCGAAAGGAGGAGAGATTGGATGCTTGCTTCCTCCGAGAAGCGATGGGGGCGGACAAACAGCCCCCGGGTGGAGTCAGCGGTGGGGCGGCCTCCTGAATGGAGATTGAAAATGCTCGAAATGAAGAGAAGGGGTTGAGAGCGGATGCGGCGAGGGGAGGCTAGATTACCAACCCCCGGAAAGGCGGAACGAAAGAAAAAAAACGAAAAATATCAAAAGGATCAGAGATTCCCTGGAAGGAAAGTTAAACAAGGGGGCGTTGGAGCGAGGGTGTGTTCCACGCCGAGCGGCGCAAGCGGTTGCCGGCCCTTTTGATTTCCCCGGTGCTCGGTTAGATGGGGCGCCTAAGAGCCAATCCAGATTCCGGCCGTGAGTGCCTAAGCCGAAGAAACGATTTGACCCCCCGCCCAAACTCCCAACGTGAGACAAGTATTTGGTGGCGCGAGGGAGCCTGCGACTAGGAGCAACCTGGGAATCCACACGTAGCAAACCGCACTGAGCTCCACTCTCAGGCTGAAGTACTAACCCCAAACGGTGTGAGAAATCCACACACAAGGGAAGTATTTTCCCCGTTCCGCACGTCGGTCACCGAAAGGTCAGTACCAGAAAATCCCAAAGTTTGTGTTTTTAACTTTAAGTATCCGTTGGGCACTTCCCGATACTCAAACTCAGAATCCCGGTCATCAGTCCAAAGCTCTACCTACTGGGATACAATGCCGTGATTGGAATAGTTTATATTCCTTGCCGTGATTGGAATATTTAATATTCCTTGCTATAATGAATGCGGCAATGAGCAACATGGTACGTCTCT
The DNA here is from genome assembly GCA_933228895.1 of Platycnemis pennipes. Lineage (NCBI taxonomy): Eukaryota > Metazoa > Arthropoda > Insecta > Odonata > Platycnemididae > Platycnemis > Platycnemis pennipes. The sequence goes on from OW121855.1 coordinate 29,984,404, forward strand.
GTGCGTGCATCTTCGCAGAGAAATAGCACTTCTTAACTTCCAGACTTTTATTTAAATTCACGATCGACCATGTTTTCAGTAATTTATGCTAACATTAGGGTGCCGAAACAGTGGTCGGTTGTGAATTTTAATAAAAAGTGTGGAAGTACTCAAGTGTTGATTCTCTTTGAAGATACACATAAAGAGCAACAAAAGGTTAGAACTCTGTCATGCTTACACTTATTGACTTATTGGTCACCGAAAGGTCAGTACCAGAAAATCCCACAGTTGGTGGTTTTAACTTTAAGGATCCTTTAAGTATCCTTTGTTAGGCCCCACCTTGAGTATGTATCCAGTGTATGGGATCCGAATGAATTTGGTTTGATCAGAGAACTAGACAGTGTGCAGCGTAGAGCAGTTAGGTTCGTTAAAAGGTGTTACGATAGGTTGAGTAGTGTATCAGAATTAATACAAGAATTAAGGTGGGAATCATTATCAGAGCATAGTTTAAAGTAAAGATTAAATCTATTAGTGAAATTTCAATAGGATAGGGTTACTGAAGATGTTAGACATATATGTATTAAAAACACCAGCGTATTATGCCATATTCGATCAGATAAACAAGATTAGAGACTTAAATTGTCGTACTGATCGTTTCAAAATGGCATTTTTCCCCCGTACTATAAGAGAACAGAATAGGCAGCATAGCAAAGGGATAGGTAGGGGAAATATATTAGAGTAGTCTGTAGTGTGTGATGCATATATTAATCCCTTAAATACTATATATACTAACAATATAGTTGCATGACACCCTATAGTTGCTTGTTTGCATGTCGGTAGTGCATGCTTGGTGATCTTCACCCCTGCCACACACCCTCGCGGTGGCTTGCAGGGTATCGTGTAGATGCAGATGTATCCTTAGGCACTTCCCGATACTAAAACCCAGAATCCCGGTCATCAGTCCATAGCTCTACCTACTGGGATGCAATGCCGTGATTGGAATAGTTAATATTCCTTGCCATAATGAATGCGGCAATGAGCAACATGGTACGTCTCTGTGCGTGCATCTTCGCAGAGAAATAGCACTTCTTAACTTCCAGACTTTTATTTAAATTCACGATCGACCATGTTTTCAATGATTTATGCTAACATTAGGGTGCCGAAACAGTGGTCGATTGTGAATCTTAATAAAAAGTGTGGAGTAATCGAGTGTTATTTCTCTTTGTAGATACACATAAAGAGCAACAAAAAATGAGAACTCTGTCATGCTTACGTCTACCACTAATAAACCAGAGAATACCATATGCAAAATGAATGCAATGGACATTCGAAGGCCATATATCAAACCTCTTCGCTCTTACGATAATTTCACGATCACCAGAATGTGACGAAGGCACTGTATTTGAAAAAGTTACACGGTTCGACTAAAAAGTGTTTATTTCAAGTGTCAATTTCGATTTGCTCCAATATTTGAAAATCATTTATCATCGAAGGTTTGTCATTTGATATATTATCTGGAACTTCTTATGTTAATGGACGATTAGTAGAAATATGAATGGCTTGCCACCATCAAAATCACCTTAAAATCGTCGGATGATTGAATTGTAATGGAATAACCAGTCATTACACAAGTTCACGTAAGTTAGCTCCCCAAAAATTGGAGGCAAATTATATCTGCTATGATCAATGTCAATGATGAGTTTTTGGCCTTATTTCCACATCTATTCCCATCCCTCCACTACAATTATACCACAGCATGAATTTAACTTAGTTGCAGTGAGAAAAAAAGGAGCAAGATGGGATTATTTGCTAAACTAGTCATTTCAACATTTTGGAGGGTACGTCCGCATTCGGTGAGTCCCAGAAACGACGAGATCAACGTTGTGATTCCAGTTTCATTGCCACAACCTATCAGAAGACAAAACCAATCACGAGAGATTCCTACCAGTGATTGGGTGGATTTTTTCGTAACACGATGAACAAGTAGGTAAATAGAAAACTGATGGAGAATAATTTTACTTGAAAGTAAATGCGAAGACTTTATTTATCTGAATGCATCAAGAATTTTGTAGAGGACCCTGTTTGAGCTTAGGAAATGTTTCGATGCTATTAGCTGGAAATGCATTTCGTGACCAAAGCCTTAACGATATTTGCCATTTGCTCAAAGCACCCAAGTGGGGAACTTAGATGGAGAGTTAGATTCTTTACGTAAAAATAATAGCGCGAGAAGATTAGTCTTGCGCGTCGGTGCTCGAAGAGAAGCATGATAAGTTCAAGGCACACACTCCCCAGGCCTCATTCCTATTCTCCGCAAAACGATTGGAAAAAATATCGTAAATTCTTTCGTGAAAATCTGATACCAATGTTGCGTGACGAGGAAAACGGTAATGATCTGATCCAATTTCTTTCGTACATTTTTCAAAATGCCGTTCTCAAGGAAAATTACTGCGACGCAAAAACGCTAGGTTTTCGCCAAGTTCCAAAGAATTCACGCCAGTAATCTTTGCTAGGCACAAACGTGTGATTTCAATTTCGTTTCCATGCCACCCGCGAGGAGGCTTCCCTGTGCAAGAGAAGCAATAGCAATGAAACGCATAAGGGGAACAGCTTGAATTTGCGTTCGGTACAATGAAATCTGCCACGCGCAGTATTTGAGTGTAACGTCCGCAGCAAAAATGACGGATTAAGCAAGTAGGAAATCAAGATTATTTACATATTTGATCATCAGTTTCCCATTCCAATTTGCATCGAAACAGATTGTTTCAAGCATTGACAGCAAGGCATTCGGATTTCGGGTCATAAATGGTCCACGCAGCTAACACGCAACATTTTAACGTAAGAGACTCAATCAAGAGATGAAGTCACGAATTCCAATGTAGTTGCGAGAGTTTAACCCCTTAGTGACCCATGCTTACGATCGTGTTCCTTACATTATAATATATTTTGGGGCAACACCTCTGTATGCTTTCTTTTCAATCAAGAACAAATAACAACTGAGTCTTTAACAGCATTACTCCTTGATATTTGTCGGCATATACATAAGATATAGTTTAGTCTTTAGTAACAAAAAATGCATCCATTTATCGGTTGCAAATGTTTCACTAAGAAAAAAATAATTCAGGGCAAAGAAAAAACGATAAACGCAGCTATATGCGCCATTCCGCATTCAATTTCAAATTTACCCACCATGTCAAAATAAGTGATGTTAAAGCACTGAGCACCAACAATTTAAAGGACTTCAGATACTGAATTTTGACATCCATCTACTTCACTAGTTTCAGAAAAATACATTACAAACTACAAATTATAGCAAAAATTAAGTTAACTTAAGGGCACTAAGGACAATTAACTAAGGGCAACTTAACTTTGTGGTTTATCAACATAATTTAAAAAAAATATTGCACACGAATTTCATCACATCTATATCTATCTACATAATACCCTGCAAGCCTCCACAAAGGTGTGTGGCCGGGGGTGAGTTCTCATCAAACATGCACTACATATCATACATTTAAAAGGATTAGCATTTACATGCTGTTCTAAACTTCACTATTTAAAAAAGATACGAATAGCATAGCAAGCAAGCAAAAACATGCTATTAGTGGGGTTAGCTTCAAGTCCTTATACCAACATGCAGCTACTCGTACTGGATATATTTACCGCTATTCATATCCCTAATTGTACGAGGGAAAAAGGACATTTTGAATCTGTCAGTTCGGCAATCAATTTCTCTAATTTTGCAATTATGGTTCAGTCTACCATAGTAAGTTGGGGTTCGCAAAATATTTTTAACGTCATCACTGAAAATATTATCTTGGAATTTATTTAAGAGGTTAAGTCTAAATTTCAACCTTAGATCTGACAATGATTCCCATTTTAAATTATTTAATAGGTTGGTTGAAATTATTTACTCAACCGTCCCATTCAAACTCTTCAGATCATTACTAATCTTAATAATGACCTGAAGTGGTTTAAAATCGGTTGAGTGAATATGTAATTAAAATCAAATGGGTTGTAACAGTCTATTTTGCTTTTGGGTTACGAACTAGGAAGCCTATACGAAGGTTCACGATACACAAGGAATCGAGAAGATGTGACATCTAGTGATGCAGCGCCTAATTAAAACGTTGGCCTCTTTTTCCGATCACTCTTAAACACAGTTTCAAGTCTTCGGCGCACTTAAACTCCAAGACGCTACGCGGAAAGACTACTCCATTGGTGGGTGAAAATTTTACGAATAACGAGGCCATATGGAGCGATACCACAACGGATGACAAAGGGAAAATTTTCAGAACGCTGAATTAAACATGACACGAAAAAGATGTCACGCACGGTTTAAAAAAAAAATGTGTGCGCGGTGGAAAAAGAGAGGGGAGATAAGGGCTGAGGTCATGAGGGAGAGAAGGCGGGAAACCAAACCGTACACAAACGCCCACACGATGAAGGGGATTACATTTTTACTTTAAAAAAATGGAGGTGGAGTCGGCGATAATTTCACTTCGCGTCACTCGAAAAAAATATTTTTTTTTCCTTTAATTACTCCATCACCATTTCAATGGGCACGGCCGGGAAAGAGTGGGTTTGGCAAAAATCTCTCAAAAGTCAAGGCGTGAGGGGAAGAGATTTTTCTTTTCAGCTTCTTTCGGAAACGAAGGGGGTGGAGGGAAAAGAAGGCGGAGGGTGCGGTCACGTGAGAGGGAGAGAGAGAGACATTAGCGCCCCTCCCCCTTCACCTTCATCCCCCCTCTCCCCCCCCCCCCCCCCCCCCACATCAACCCTCGCCGATCGCAGTGACAAAGCGGCCGTGCATTCATGCGAATCAATCACGGGCGCTAAACGCCATTCAAATTTCATTACCGATTGCCTCCGTTGGACGTATCCCATCGACCACTGACGCCCATTAGAACGTCATTAGGCTGACCGCGTTTTGAGGTGGGCGCGGGAGGCGGGGGCGACGTGAGTATATGTGTGAGTGTTCCGCGGCGGAGATAGGAAAAGTAAACGATTAATGAGAATGAGGGGCGGCGGAAAAAAAAAGAGATCCTGGCCACTCCCACACGCAATCAAAAAGCGATGACCCATTGCCCCTGCCACGGTGACCAGAGCGTGGTTCGGCCCATACAGCCCCAATTTAGAAAGTACAGAAAAATTGGGTAGGGTACGGAGAATATTCGGATCAGAGTGAAGATAGCACAACATTATTTGATGATTATGGAATAGAAAAGATCAATACAAAGAAAACTAAGGTATTGGTGTGCAGCAGAAGAAAGGAAGCCAGGACCAATGTTAAACTAGGAAAACAAAAAATCGAGGAGGTGGAAGAGTTCTGTTACCTGGGAAGCCTAGTAACCAGCGATGGACGAAGTAAAAGAGAAATCGCCAGTAGAATTGTCCAAGCAAAAAGGGCATTTTACCAGAAGCAGATTCTGCGTGCTGCAAATACAAGCGTGGAAGTGAGGAAACATTTCATTAGAACCTACATCTGGAGCATTCTATTATATGGCAGCGAAGCATGGACAATAACAGCAGCAGAGAAGTCCAGGCTGGAAGCATTTGAAATGTGGTGCTGCCGAAGAATAATGAAGATAAAATGGATCGATCGAGTGAAAAACGAAGAAGTCTTCAGAAGAGTGGTAGAGAAGAGATGTCTACTGAAAACCTTTAAAAGAAAACGGGACAACTTAATAGGCCACATCTAAGACACGATGGCCTGATGACGACAATCGTCGAGGGAAAAGTGAACGGGAAGAGTGGAAAAGGCAGGCCTCGTATGAGGTATATGGAGTAAGTTGTGAAGGATGTAAAAGAGAGAAGCTACGTCAATAGGAAGAGGCTGGCCGATAGAAGAATCGAGGGAAGGCTCAAACCAATCCTAGGATTGTTGACCGATGGTGATGATGGAATAGGATGCTTCTTCATTGTGTATGCTCCTTCTTCTGCAGTGAGCCATGTACGATGACAGACGCTGCAATTTGAAGAATGAAATCGTTCAAAATGTGATGCTGCAGATGAACGATGAAGATAAAATGGATCAACCGAGTAACAAACGAAGAAGTATAAATAAGTAAAGCATCAAAAGTCTGGAAAATATTCACCAGTTGGATATATTAAGGTAGAACCTCTACTACAAGTTCCTCCGAAAACATGCCTTGATATTTTGATATATTGTAGAGAAATCATTCCTTCGTAAATCCATGTAAAAATATTTGGGGGTCATCGGCCAATTTACGCTTATTACAGGATTTGAAAATCGTCATTTTCAGCCTCAAATTACATTGCTCTTATGGAAGAATGGTGACGTCCCTCCCTTAAAAATTTTATTTCTCAAAATTTTCCCTGAAAACACCATCTTAAAAACTAGTATATTTTGGCTGAATAATAAACGGATGATATGTATTTTTTTCAGGTTGCCTCATCGGCCATTTAAGGCTAATATTTATGATTGAAAAACGATGAAAAGTCTAACTTCCGTTCCTTAGCCACCATAGAGACAGAAAGAAGTCTGGCAACGATGTTAGGGGAGTAATGAAAACAAACTAGCCCAGTACCTCCGTCATTTATTCCTTACGTCACGATTGTAGACGATTTATGCTATGAAGTGTGTCTTTGATTAGTACCATTTGTACTGTACTCCCTGTTAGTACTGGTTACTTGAGAATACCTGAGTGCGCTAAAATATTTTACACTTAGCAGTCGTCATACACGGAATATCATAGATCCCTGAAAATAATAGGTATTACACTGTTTACTCGATAAAGTCGCTTCTTTATTGCTACTCACGATGGTCTATTAGTTATTTAAAAGAATAGTTCCAATATTTTAATGTATATTTCGTAGTATAAAGTCATCATTTTCACCTAGCACTAAATAATACTTTGTTTTGAATACGTATTTTAATACCCGATAATATATTTCTCACCAAATAAGTAAAATTGAAAATATAAGTCAATAATATGGTTGTAGGAATTTGAAACTAGACTCGATGCATACTGTTAATAGGCACTAATATGTTTGGTAATACAATTTCCCAAACCTGCTCACTGATCAACTATACAATCATCCTCCAAGAGAATAAAATAGTTTCTCAAGGGAAAACTGATGGAAATGAAGTTCTGAGTTCTGATGAAATCTTAACTCTAGTTCCTCCAAAAGAGAGTTGCTTAGCCGTATATCTGTTTCGCGAGATCCCAATCATCATGGCAGATTATTGGCAGTTAACTTAGCTGATAGTTCATTGCCCTTACAATTTTCTGATACGGGTCAAATCATGTAAACACTTATCAAATATGAACAATATTGTATATACCCATGAAGCCCGAACTAGTAGTATCAGTATACCTTTTACCAAGCCCGTAGCCAGGACAAAAATTGAGGAAGGATTTACTGATTGGGATCTAAAGACTATGTCCTCTAGAAAAACTATGTTTTTTACAGTACCAAAATAGTAATTCACCTTTATTGCCTTTTTATTATGTCATACACAACAAATAATCTCACCTCTATGCTACTTCCTTCTTCGACTTTTCATACATTTACCCTCTAAATGAAAATTTGGAGGGAGTTCACAACCCCCTCCCCTTCCACTCACTACAGCCTTGCCTTTATCCATGTAAACGGTAACGTTCCACCCACCATACTGTAAACAGCAATAGGATGTGTAGACAATTCTTTCATCTTTTTATTAATTGTACCTATTTTATTCATTTCTTGGCTAAAATAATATAAGACTAAGGTGATAATAATTTTAAAGCTGCCATTAAGAAATGGTAGCTTTCAAATTAATATCGAAATACTGCTTATTCCTCTTCGGGCTGGCTTGAGATTTCGATGTCAATACAGTATTTACAACGCCGTTCCCTCTACATTTTATACCCCAATTACATTCCAGTCCGATGAGAATTTCTTCTGTTATATCAATTAACGTTAACACTGAATGACACGCATAACAAACAATCAGCTTAGTCAAAACATTTATTTCTACGATTCGACATGCAACAATAAATGCACTCAAAGAGTTGATTTGAAAAATACTTTCATCAGTATTCTGTTCCTTTAGATTTTACAAACAATTAGTCTAGCTATATTAAGACATAAAGTTACCTTTAAAACGAACTTATGAAGCCATAACTCTAGCCCTCAAATGGAATTGGCGATTCAAAAAGGCAAATTGCACTGCCCAAGAGAGTTCAGTTATAAAAATTATCACACTATAATGTAATAGAGCAAGTGTAATTTGTAACTACAATACAAAATACTGTATTGTAAAACTGAAGAGAAATGCTTGAAAACTAATAGCAGAAGGCAACGAATCTCAATGAGGTAGCGCAGGCGAACGTTGGTGTCCAAGTGGTGTGAAAATTTGGTTTCTAATTCAATATTTACACGTTCTTTACGGTGTTGTCCATTTCGCCGTCAGAAAATATGTCTAATAAACTTGTTGTAATTAAGATTCTAAGAAAAGATCAAAAGCGATTTTTAGGTCTGTTATTTTATTTCATATCTTAATTTATTATTATGAAATTTTATTGTTGCTCCTGATAAAGTTTTTTAAGTGCCTCTGACAAATGGCGTCAATATAAAAGCCTTTCTTCATATCACCAAATTACTTCAGTTGGAAGAGAATTCATGTTTCGTATAGCCATGTTGAATAGTTGAAAATAGTTTTTAATTATTATTAACAACATTTTGAGCAATTTAACGTTGTTCCGGCATGCTATATTCGTCTTATAAAAGTAGTGCTTCGAAGCGCTGGTTCTACCTTAAACCACACACAAATGTATTAATGATTACTAACAACGATAACTCGTATTTGATTGAAATTTTGTGAAAGTCTTCAGCATTAAAAATACGAAGTCATGAGGATCGAAAGGAAAATAGAATGACTGCAAGACGTGAGATAAATATCTCGTCAAATCAGGAAAATAAATTTGGGTAAATATAATTATATAAGAAAGATTAGGGAGAAGAATAAATATTGATATGCCTGATGATGATACTATGTAATAAACCTGGCTCCTACAATAATAATTAATGGTGGAATTAAGAGTCTAGGGACATAAAACTCTCAGTCGAACATTAGCATTAGCTCAGATATACACTAAAAATTTCAGCCGCGCATACTACAAGATTTCGGGAACATTCGAGCCGTCCAACGAGTTACGATATTCTGAAAGAGATCGATTGATGAAGAACGGGGCCATTCTTGCAACACGCAGTCAGCAGCAGCGCGGGGGAGGCAAAAGAAATGGCGGGCGGACCCCGGCCTCCTCCCGACTATTATCGTGACCCATTTCCCCGGTCGCCGTGTCTCGTCGGGCAAAAGGGGCTATTAAGGGATTTTTATCGCGGCTCGTCGCCATGGACCGGGCGATACGCCTCCCCGCACGAAATGCTCCCCGCCCCTCCGGGGAAATATCCTCTTTGGACACACTTCCTCACTTCAGCGAGAAGACGAGATGTGAAACGCAGAGAAAAAGTTGGGGAGATTTAAGAGTGGAAAGACAGCCTTGGTTAAGCCCGATTCACACGTTACTCGAACCAACAGAAGACCTAGGGTCATACTCAGAATCTCAACTAGTCTAGCATCTAGTTCTTACGCCCTAAAATCCCTACAACGAGTCAAATTGAAGTACGGAATCTACCTGCAACATACATCTACATCTACAAGATACCCTGCAAGCCACCGCGAGGGTGTGTGGCAGGGGGTGAAGATCACCAAGCATGCACTACTAACATGCAAACAAGCAACTAAAGTGTCTGATGCAACTAGATTGTTAGTATCTATAGTATTTGAGGGGTTAATACATGCATCATGCACTACAGAATACTCTAATATTTTCCCGGCCTATCCCTTTCCTATGCTGCCTATTCTGTTCTCTTATATTAGGGGGAAAAATGCCATTTTGAATCTATCGGTACGACAATCTATCTCTCTAATCTTATTTGGCTGGTCGAATCTAACATAATACGCTGGTGTTTTTAATATGTGCCTAACATCTTCATCAACATAGAATAGAATATAATTTATTTCTACAACCTAGTTCTTCGGACTCTAGGTTCAAATGAGTTACGATTGGGCAATAATGGTATTGCATCTCAGCGCAAAGGCCGCTTTACACGATACAATTGTGGTATATTTTCTTGTACAAACGCTTGTATGAGGAAACTGTACCGTGTAAAGTGGAAAATTGTGTGAACGCTTGTGCGAACGTCTGAATGGCTGTGGGGAAAATAGAACATATTCTAATTCACAAATTCTAAACGTACAACTTCGTTCAGTTTATACAAGCGTTTGTACAAGAAATTGTACAAAAAATTGTATCGTGTAAAGCGGCCTTAACTCTGCAAACTGAGTAGATATTCCGAATATAGCTGGATCATATTAAGAATCTCAACTACAGTCTCACTTCTTCTGATTACGTCATAAAATCTCAAATACATGTTCAAAAGGTATACAGATTCTCCACGATATGTTTCAAAGCGGTATACAGCGCGTCGCTAAGAAGTCATTAAGGAGGTTGGCTCGCGACTGCTCGAGTCAAGTTGTCTGAGGAATCTTATTAATTTAAGTACGAGTATATGCCTGCGAAGCGATCCTTACTTCACAAAGAAAATTACCTAAGCTATTGAAAGTCATAAGTTTCACAAGAAATACGATGTAAATGTTATAATATTTTTTCTGAAATATGCTTTAATATCTCATTAGTAATTATATTATTCATACGCCATACATGTTGGCTAGAGCGACCGCAGCGCCACTTGAAGACAACTAACGCATTTCGTCTGCTATAAGCGCAGAAATTGGTGGATTTAGCGAAAAATACGGTGGGTTTATGCCTTTTTTTCGTTTCATTTTTTTTCTTGTTAAATTACGCATTAAATATCAGTTTTTTGCAAAAATGACATGACACTATGGTTGATTTAAACGTTATATTCCCATGTGATGGCTATTCTCGCCGTTAATCGTATGTAATTTCAAATGCAATTTGTGCAAAAAGGAGTATAGGTTGGTATAATTATCTTTACTTTATTAGACAGAGGAACTTTAATTCTATAAGTGCTGAGAATATTTAAAAAAATGACATGACTTTCACTTTTCGGATCAACCTCCTTAAAACTTTGCAGATTTAATCTGAACACCAATTTGACTTGAAGCATAGATATAAGGACGCAAGCAGTAGAAGCGAGACTGTAGTTGAAATTCTGAATTGACCCTCGCTGTCTAGATGGCATGAAAAAAATTAAGAAACGCATGAGCTAACGTAGATGAGTTTAACAAGGTAACAGAAGTCGCCAAATCTTTCCCTCGTAATGATTTATGGGCTATACTGCTCGATACCTGATATGGAGTGTAGAATTGTCAGAAGTGTAAACCTGGATATAAAAGGAAGAGCATGATTATAGACTGGTAGCTACTGAGATGCGGTTATAACTAAGTAGGGAGAAGATTAAGTGGGCGGAGAGGAAGAAAAGGGAAGTCTACTGGAAAGGATAGGGGAGGAGAGGTAGAAGATCAATGAAATCACAAAGAGAGAGGGAGAGACTTAGTGAATGAAGTGGGCAATAAGAGGCGCGGGAGTTTCGAAGGCTGCCGTGTAGAAGAGAGTATTGGACGAGTGGGGAGAGGCAGAAATGTGCGGTTTAAATGAATGATAAAAAGAATGAACGCCTTTTCCCTAATAACCTATAACTACATTCAACTCAGCAAAAAAACAATCTCCTTAATTATTAAGAAAATCCTCCTATTTATTCCTCTCTTTAGCAAGTACCTAGCATTCTACGTTATATTACTCTTCCGTTCTATCGCTTCTCTTCGCCCAGAAATAGAAAATAGAATGCCTGAAAATGGGATAACATCCCGGAATAGTGAAAGTAGTTTACAAACTGATTTCACATAGGCTTGAATTCACAATCGCGGCAGTCCACCAAGTTATTGACATTTTAATACATTTACACCCTCGCTACATTTTCTTGAGCTCCCAGAGTAGAAAACCAGTAGTTACAACATCTGGACAATTATGTTTTTTTTTAAATTGAGAAAAGCTTTTTTCTCAATTTTAGTTTTAGACATTTAGTTTTACGAGGTATTTATGAAGACCATTTGACATCCATAATGATTTAAAATAAGGCTAGGCTCAAGAAAAAAAATATGGATATCCTATAGATGATTATATAGATTTCAAACAATAATCAAGAGCGATTGCCTCTCGGGTCAATTTTTTTTCAGCCTCAAGTCAAATTTTTGTTGGAGAAAAATTTTTTGACGTAATTTACCTTATTATAGGAAAATGCGATAACACCTTCCTTCACCTATTCTCGCTGAGAATCGACACGGTGACTCGAAGACGTAATAAAATATCGGCGATGACGAGCCGTTCTTCCGTTCGATTGCCGCTCACCACCCACCCGAAATATCCACCCACCCACGAGTCGCCGTAGAAACCGCTTTTCACTCACCGCGTGACACCCGATAGAGGGATACAGGGAAAAGAGAAACATCCAGAAAACCTTTTCTGAGCATATATATTTTTTTCAACATTTTGACGGGTCACAATGCCGTGTCGTTTGACGTATCGACGCGACGTCGAGAAGGTGGAGAAAGTCTCTCCAAGCGATGACCCAAGCACCGCTTTCGATTGATAAAGAGATTGTTTTTTTTTATATTCCGGATTCTCTCCAAGCCTCCCTCTTCAACTCCTTCGATCAGTCACTCTGTCGCCGCTTGGATAAAAGTGTTGCAAATCATTCCGGTCATTTGGAATGTGAAAGAGGACGGGACGCTGAAAGATTAGGGGCTAGTGTCGGGGCATAGCCATGGAGTGGAGACAACTAGCAGTGGTCATCTACATCTACATGATACCCTGCAAGCCACCACGAGGGTGTGTGGCAGGGGTTGAATATCACCAAGCATGCACTACATACATGCAAACAAGCAACAATAGGGTCTCATGCAAGTAGATTGTTAGTATCTATAGTATTTAAGGGTTTAATACATGCACTATAGACTACTCTAAAATATTTCACCTACCTATCCCTTTGCTATGCTGCCTATTCTGTTCTGTTATAGTACGGGGGAAGAAGCCATTTGAACCTATCAGTACGACAATCTATCACTCTAATCTTATTTTTTGGTCGGGAGACAAGAGGTGAGAGACCGGGACTCGGACTTCGGACAGTAAACCTGTATCGCCATCCCGGGCTCTTTGCCCTTTATGGTCGTGGAAGGTATTCTGATTTGGAAGTATCAGTGGGGAAGGAAGGTTTTTTTTGTTAGGGTTGGAATATTTAAAGGTTAATTTGTTAGGGAGTGAAATTACGGAAGAATCCAGAGGTAAGGAAAGGTTATTTTCTTGAGGATTGATTTATTTGGAAGGATCCGGAGGAAAGAAAGGTTATTTTACTAGGGAATTAATTTAGGAAAGAGGAATTGAGTTGAAGGATGATCAGTGGCAACGGATGAGGTTTGGGACTCACGTTTTCTCGTCCCTCAGTGCCTTCGTTTTCCCTTCGCGCTCTGATTTTTCCGCTCGGGAAATGTCGCGACGGTAATGCCGACGGAATTCGCTGAATGAGATGTCACGGAGGGCAGGAATTAAATCTAAGTTTCTCGCGCTGCTGAAGTGAGGACAGAAAGATCGAGAAAGCGCGTGGTTTCTAGATTAGGAAGACCACTTCGGTGAATGGGAACATGTTCTTTTTCGATAGGTCTCGAGGATTAGTGAGCTGACCAGAGAATAAATGGCTCCTTTTAGGTTGGAGTGCCGAGGAAGCTGCTGGGACGGCCGAAAACAAGTGACTCATTCAAGTCGCCACGCCGAGTGCTGTACGTAAAAGCACTCATAGTAGGTAAGTACGAGACACCGTATGAAATTTGGCCTTCAAAAATCAGGCAACATGAATGTCTAACGTAAGTCTAGAAAAGCAACAATCAAATTCCAGCTCTATTCTCCCGAGCACAACATTCGTGGTTACTTTTTGACACAAGCAATCAAAAACATTTAACTATCCTACAAGACATATATTCAGATTCAATTATATTCAGACTTAAAATTTTGATTCTGTAATAGGTACAATTGATGGTTACTCCAACAACACCGCTATCCGACACATGAATAGAAAGACTATCCTAGAAGCTGATGAGGAAATGTTTCCATATAATTAAACAAGTATCATTATTCAGACGGTTAATTTTTTTTTGGGGTGCATTTAAATATTTCCTTCAATATCTTTCACATCATACCTTCTTTATCATGCTACTTAGCTTTAGCTAACTTAACTTTAGGGCTAACTGTTTCTTAGCATTCAGTCAAAAACCCCATTAATTTCCCCTCCATCACGGAGGACAACTAAATACGTCACAGTAAATTAATGACTTGGTTAATTCCTTTCCGTAACCTTAGCTACGGATACTATAGTCAAATCACTTCTCAGCTGCTTGCATGACAAGAATGATCGTTAAGTCACCATTTCAATATCAATCATTGATCTACTTTATGTAGAATATGACTGTAACTTTCGATTATCTACTATGATTCACGTTCAGGTTACATTTACTTCTCTTGATAATAAGCACTACAAAATAAAGCGAACGATGATATAGTATAGTATATAAGCTACTATAGTGTGTAGTAGCAGAGGGAAACCCTGTGGCCCTAAAGTATGCAGGTAACTATGACACATTATACACAGAGATAGTCAGTAAATTCGGCTCTCCTCAAATATGAAATCCATGGACGCATTCTTATATTACTGAAGCATTATAAACAGAACGACTATAACGTTCATCTACGGAAGCCACGAGAGTTCGTTCAAAAGTTGGGGAGAACTAAAAGGTGTTGTATTTATGACGAGACACCATATATTTGAAGCTAAGACACGGTGCACAGATATTTTAAGAAACAAAATGGGAAATGACTCCAAAGAGCTGGATAAGTAGAGCAGGGGCCAAAATTGTTTCTATCATGCAAAATCCACATCAAACCTGCTTTAAATCCCTAATGGTTCTCGTATCAACACATCTTTCTCTCAGTCTCGATAAATTTGGCTTTACATAAGCTGTCGTGTGGACGTTGATTAGCTCACAGATATGAACCTCTTCGATACATTTTGACCAATAATTTAGCGGGCATTTAATTTTATTTACTACTGCTTTTCATAAGTTGTCGTGTAGACATTGATTAGCTCACAAATATGAACCTCTTCGATACATTTTGACCAATAATTTAGCGGGAATTTAATTTTATTTCCCTACTGAATCCAAAAACGGGTAAATACGTATTACCTTTCATCCCATTATGAGGGATCACTAAGAACAATTGAGCTTCAAAGACGATAGTAACATGCTATGGAAGAAGAAAACGCAACCCAACTCCTCCGGCGAATATTTGAATTAGGCAAGAAGGACGACAATATCTCACCAAAATCCACTACAATCTGAAATATAATCCCAAAGAGCTTGAAACGGAAAGAATTTATCGAATACTAATGTCAAAGTAGGGCGGATTTTTGAGGAGCCCTAAGGAAAATGGAAATCTTTTCTCGCTGCCTTTGACGAAATCCACTCTCGTGACGCCCAAATTAATTCCTCGAGACGAAAAGGGCAAAGAAAGAGACAGGCCAACCGTGGGGGTGGGGCAGGAGAAAATGCATATATGTATTAATCCATCAATCAAGAACGTCGACTTGACGTAATTCGATTACTTTTCGCGCGGAGAGTGCGACGGGGACAGGGCGAAACAAGGGCACAATAAAAAACATATCGGGGAAAAACTTTCTCGGGACGAGGAGAGGGAGGGGGAGGACCTCCTCCTGAGTTCTCCCGCCGAACGGCAGCCAAGGAAAAAACGCGACCCTTCCACAGCCATGTGTTTTTTTTTATTCCATCTCGACGACGGTCCTCGGATGTGAGGGAAAGGAGGTTGATCGATGGGATATCAACGTCGGAAAACCCCGACCCGGCTCTCGTGGAAAAGGGCTCTACAAATGAGCAGCGAAATGCGCGAGTGTGGCGACGTGGGGCAGGCAGCCTACCACTCGACACATCGACGGCCGCGGTTCCGTCAACCAGACCGACAAAGTTCGTGACCAAATTTGGGCGGAATTATCACTCCAGCTCCACGGAAGTGCTCTCGGGAGTTTCGTGGGGATAACAAAACATGGGCACACGCCCAAATGCCGCGGATGGAGAACTTTCGTTGCCCTAATTACCTCCCGAACCGACTAAGTAACTACTTCATTCTCTCGAATACTTTTTCTCCTCGCTAATCCTCAAACTCTGATTAGCATTGCCTACATGATAACGCAAATCAGTGCAAGAATTCCACAGAAAAAATTTAATCCACCGAATTCGGAATATTACTAGTCAGTTCACGAGCTCTACATGAAGAGTAACTGTCAGAAGTTAACGGGTGAAGGGTTCTTCATTATCAGAACTCATCCTCCATTGAAAACATGCGTATCAAGTAGGATTATTCTAAGCCAAAATTATGCCCAGACTTTTTCGCTATTGTTAAAGTTAGACATTTCTCTTTATTATTATTATTAATTTTACACCAATCAAGACATGTCTAAACAGATATTAAATTCTAACCTCGACCTCTATATTTCACACGATGTCCTTTTGTCAGTCCCTCACACCTCCTTCTTCCCATCATTCTATCCAAACTATCTGTTCTTCTCCTCCCTCTCTACGCTAACCAAAACTTCTTCCCTCTTTCATGTACTTCAAAACAACTTCGCCCTTTATTACCTTTTCCATCAACCCTTTCCACCTTCTCCCAATCTCCTCAATCAACTTCCCATTCCCTCGCACAGACTCTAACACTACGTCGTTCGTATTCCTTTCGACCCATTTTACTTTTTCCTTCCTTTTCCATCACCACATCTCAAACGCTTAAGTCTATAAGAAATGGAAGCGGGCGTAACTTGGTGGAAATCTTTCATAGTTGGAGCGTTCAAAGGGATATCTACTCTCCTGTTTCCACATTTATTTTTACTTCCGACCATGGTTTCCATACACAGTATCATTATCAAGGTCGACTTTCCTTCATAATGATAATGATACTCTGATAATGACCTTGATAACGATATCCTGTATCGAAACCATGGTCGGAAATTAAAGATACTTGTGGAAACAGCCAAATGGATAATTCTTTGAACGCTCCAACGCTTAAGTCTGTTTTCATATTTATGCCTTAAAGCCCATGTTTCAGCCACACAATAACACGTTCCTTATAACACTTGTCACTAGCCTTTCTTCACGTACATAATCAACGTCCTTGTCATAGTTCCTTTCCACAAGCAGAGTCAAGAATAAAATCTCTCAACTCAAAACGATTAATTTATAACATTTAGGGAACAAATATTCTCTTAGCTCTCTAGAAATATTTTTTATTCCGAAATTCGTATTGAATTTTGATCATGAGGATGGAAACATAATTTACCATTGGCAAACACAATTTCATTCCAGCTACTTAATGAGCACATTTCACTGTGGGTCTGGTAAATAACTAATTTTCCGGGATCTTGGAACCATTCCTCTGCTGATTTCAGTCGGCAAGAGTGCGTAGTTAATTTTTGAGTATACACTTCCGCACAAAGCAACGTTAATAAATTACTCCAGGCATTTAGCGCGGACTTTCTTTGAATTCATGTTTGATGGCAGTAATGTAAGCTCGTAAAGATCATAAGCTCGTAAAACCAATTTTATTTTTAAGTTTAAAATAAATTATTAATTTGTGAGGCTTATCATTCAAAAAGCTACAAGAATAAGCTTGGAAAAAACCTCTACTAAAGCCTTTGAATAACAGCGACGTCATTTGAAAAATCTCAATATCGCTAATAATTTAAATATATATTTTAAATAACCCTTGAGACCTTTGAGGTTTCATAAAGCTCCATATAAATTGTAAAACTGGCTTTTCAACAAATAATTGTGGAGTATTAAATATATATTACGTATATTATTTGTGGGGTCGTGGTGGCCTAGTGGGTAGAGCGCTAGGTAGTAGTGGGTAGAGCTGATAAAATGTTTTTTTACACCCAAACCATTCCGTGTTACATGAATTTCAAATAAGTCTATCACTTACCTCAACCAGATCTGATTTTAAACCACCCAGACGATTCCATAAAAATATTACACTAAACTCCCTACACTCAAACCATTTGATTAGCTTTACTAAAACCTCCAAGACCAATCCTGGGACTCCGCGCAACCCTAGAAGTTTAACGCGCAGTGCGCGTTGAATCTCTAGTCATATACATAATTGGTGGTTAGGAGAGAGTAATTGCATATAGTGAGCATTAGGTAAAGAATAATATTGTGTGAATGATAAAGAGTTTCATTGTTTAGAAGTTCATTTATTTTTCATTTTCTAGTTCATTTCATTGGAAGTATTTAATACTCAACGAATCAAGCCTTATTTGGTAAGCAGTTGGAATAAATGAAGAAATAATAGACAACCCATTTTATTATAATATACACAATTGGTGGTTATGATAGAGTGATTAGATTTTTAGATATTTTAGATTTACATTAATTTAGATTTAGATTTTAGATATTAGAGGGCATTAGGAGGTCATCATCATCATCATTGGTCAACAATCCTAGGATTGGTTTGACGTAGCTTTCCACTCGATTTTTCCACATCGAAGTACTACAGCCGTTAAAGTAAATGTTACCACGCCTATAGTGAAATGAGTGTCACTTTACCGACCACTGTGGTCTCCACCTTCATTCATATGAAGAAGAGCTGCTGCCCTCTCCTCCGGGTGATGGAATGCATAATTAATGGCGGCCTCCCGTCGCTAAGTCACGGCATCTTCATAGGTTCTGCATTATTTAATGGCCTATCTAACACAAGGATAGACCTCTACCCCCTCGGAAGCCGTCGCTTTTTGTCCACGACTGCTTATTCGACGAGTTAACTCGCTTATCTCGCAGCTAATCCCTATATCTATAGGTCGACCCACCATCCGTAGCCCGGTAGACGCACTCGGTGGCTTTAAGTTTAGCCGCGAGTTTTTAAACACTTTTAAACACTTACACTTCGTAAATACTGGGAATATACAGGTAATATGCCTGTAAAAATTAAATAACATATTGATTCCGGATCTAAAGATTTTCAAATCCCTGTTAAATTATATAAAAGAATATTGTGTGAATTATAAGACTATCGCACTGCATTAAAGTACTTAATACTCAACGAAGTTAAGTATTTAATACTCAACGAATCTAGCCTTATTCGGTAAACAGTAGGAATGAATGAAGAAAGAATAGAACACGCAGTTGGGGGCGTGGCTTTGGGCCGTTGAACCCGATAGGGGGAAAAACACCTGGACGGCACGCACACGAATGCCCTCCTATTCTCATGCCCGCGGTTCGAACCCCCCCTCCTTCTGTTTGTTTCTCGACTGGAGACAACAGGGAGTCGCTAAACCGTGTGGCAAACACCGCTGGACCCCACCTCGGAGGAGGAGGCGGGGAAGTTCGCGAGCGCATGTTAACCCGCTTCGAATCTCAGGCGCTAAGGAGAAAAAATTGTAAAGGGAGAAAAAGCCCATCCTCACTCTCTCCGTTGTAAGTATCCGGAAGGCGAGGGGTAAGGGAAGGACAATTAGGAAGACGACCACCCCGCAAACGTTACCGACCCCCATACGGCGTGCCGACTTGCATGGGGAGGGGGTATGTCACAGACAGGGAGGGGTGCGGTAGCGGAAGAGACGGTGGCGGGGAACGACTCGCTGCGAATTAGCACGTTGCTGTCGCCACAAAATCCTAAAATAGGAACTGTGCGATGAGGTTTCGCTTTCGTGGAAGCCAAGTGTAGGAGGAGCGTTCGTACATGCAACGACCGGATGGTCATGGGCTCGAGTCTCAGTGAAGCCGTTTCAGTGAAACCCGATCGAAAATCCGAGTGGAGAAATTTATATTTACCATGACAGTTAAAGTCGAATTCGTGGGGAGAACCGACGGTCGGACCCTCATAAGTACTCGAAGCAGCTAATCCGAGACCCTTCCTCGAGATCGAAGCTTGTAAACGACCCAACCCTCATTGCGAGAGGCCCAACCTCAAAGTTGACCATTTGCACTTAAATATGCTATTTAAAAGTTTATAACTTTAACCCGAAAGTACCATGCTTATCATATAGACAGCGAAGAGACGACTAAGTAGGTTTTTTGAAAGGCATTGTGCGATAAAATTGAACGATTATTGAAAAAAGTTAGATATTCCCCATAGCGATTTGGCAACCCTGCAGATAGCCGGAGGAATTGGGAGGGGGCACAGGGATAAGAGAGGACGACCATTGCAGCGGGAGGCCCAACCGCGGAATTTGACCATTTGCAGTTCAATATGGAATTAAAAAGTTTAAAACTTTTACCCACATTTATGAGTTTATAGTGAGCGAAAATACGATTCAGTAGGTTTTTTAACGGCACTGTGCGATAAAATTTAAGGATTGTTGTAAAACGTGAAGAATATCCTATTTCGATTGCACCCTTGCTACGAAAGCCATGCTATCATTGCGACTTTCTCCACCACGACATCCTATTAAAATGCTTGCGGCACGTAAGAGAGGTAATTGCCTCGTAACTCCCCACGGTTTTGGACATAGATCGTGATGACACTGGTGGTAATGATAACTCAGTTACTGCCACTAGCTAACCAGGAGAATTCGGATTGTAATCGCTATCAGATCGTAGGTTACAATTTAGATTTTAAAACACATTTGAAGATTATCTATTCCACGATTCTATTTCAAATACATTGTATACAGCCGTGTTTCGATAAGGAAAAAATTAACACAGAAACCGATTGACTAAATGCTTTTCATCCAGCGAAAAATAGGATATCATATAATACATTCATATTAAAGGTAATGCAATGTGAGTAATGTTGTCTGTAAGGTATCCGAAAAAAGTAATTAACTCTTACGAATCCATATTAAATGCACGCTAGAATTATTACTTGTCATTAAAACCTAAAACCATCCTTCTTGGAGTATTCAGATGTTACAGATGACCACTTCCACATCAGATTCCAATCCTGACGGATGGACAATGGACCAGAAGGTCTTAATACTTCTCATTCACCCTGCCTAGGTCACTTATTTTCAAAGTAACGTCGAAGTTTGCGACTTTTCATTCCCACTATAACAAATTTTAACACTTACTGACTTGGGTGTGACGTAATTGATGAACAGACTAATTTGCTGAAGGACATAAATCCCCTTCTTTCTGCTCTCAGGCCGTCGTGTTCGGCAAAAAAAAAACATTATGAAACGTGTGCAAAAACCAGACCTTATTTTGCACGTTTCCATAACTGAGCGGAACTATCCATCTTCGTCAAGCAAATGGTCGAATTCGGGGAAGCTGTCAGCTTCCTCATCATTAATTAACCAAGAGCTTTAAGATTTAAAAAATTAAAATATTCCCTCACTTTTTCCCAACACTTGGGAATTTACTAAAGTACCAGCCATCACAATTAATTATTAGGTCGTACTAAAGTCAATGACGTGTTCCCCCCCTTTCAGTTTAAAATTTTTTTCTTTTCACTAATTACACCTTTGTTACTTATCGACTTTATGTTTCCATTAAAACCACGTCAAATGACATCTTAATAACACATTTACGGATAATTTGCTACGATCCCATTTTTTATTCCTTATTCCTACAATAAACGCACACCATTACGCATTACAAATGGCTGGTTTCCAACGTTAAAACTTTTAGTGTTTTAGATTAAACCCAAAGGTAGCGTTAGAGCGTTGAGAAAAATGCGTTAGAAATCACCTTGGAAGGAATATTGATCAGCTCGAATGGCCAAATAGGTTGCTTCGATAAACCTACATGAGCATACAACGTCAGAGAAAAATTTTACTTGAATAATAATACTATCAGCAAGAACGTAACATATTGGCAAGGTGATCCATATATCAGGCCAAAGGTAAAAACCTATTAGGAAGATTCAAAGTTAACAACATAATGCAAAGAATTTATGTAACTTAAAAAAAATGAAGTTAATTCCTCTCGCTGTATTTGAATCAAAGGTTGAAGTACACTATTAAGGAAATAGGGGGTCTGCAATAAAGCACCAAAAAGGAAAAGAGGCATTAAAGCTGAAAATGTCATGCGACAAGTAAGATCCTCACATTTTATGAACTTGGAAAGACAAAGGAGACGGATTCATCGAGTGGTGAATGGGAGCAGGGTTTCAGATCCAAAGCTTAATTCGAGTCCAACTACCGATTAATTTCGCCGCCGTTGCGTATGAATTAAAGCCTCATTACCATTCGGTAGTGGGAGTGTGCCCCAGCGGTGTCCGCTGGTCGAAACGGAGAGAGTCTGTTGCAGGGGCACTCAGCGGATTGCAACAAGTACACCTAGCGCAGACTTCGCAACCTATAACCACGTTCCCAGTCGGAATTGAGAAGTTTGCGCGCTTGCATCGGAATCGGGAGAGAGGCGCAAAGGAGGTTGATCCGAAAAGTGAACGGCATGTCATTTTTTAAATATATTTTTAGCACTTATAGAATTAAAGTTCCTCTATCTAATAAAGTAAAGATAATTGCCAACCCCTTTTTGCACAAATTGCATATGAAATTACATACGATTAACGGCGAGAATGGCCATCACATGGGAATATAACGTTTAAATCAACCATAGTGTCATGTCATTTTTGCAAAAAACTGATATTTAATGCGTAATTTCACAAGAAATAAAATGAAACGAAAAAAAGGCATAAACCCACCGTATTTTTCGCTAAATCCACCAATTTCTACGCTTATAGCAGACGAAATGCGTTAGTTGTCTTCAAGTGGCGCTGCGGTCGCTCTAGCCATAATTCATGGCGTATGAATAATATCATTAATAATGAGATATTAAAGCATATTTCAGAAAAATATTACAACATAACGTTTGATAGTAATATTCTGGAGTTATAAATTAGTAAATTCATTGAGTACATGAATTTATTGCTGTAAAGTAAATGCTGAATTGACTCCATCGTCGAGCTGATTAAAATATCATAAAAAATAAATCCTTCGACTTTCTATCGTATTTCATGTGATACTTATGACTTTCAATAGCTTAGATAATTTTCTTTGTGAAGTAAGGATCACTTAGCAGGCATATACTCGTACTTAAATTAATAAGATTCCTTAGACAACTTGACTCAAGCAGTCGCGAGCCAACAGCGTAGTGCCTTTCGGCTCGAGAGAAAGGGGAGGGAAGAGTGTCTCTCAGCAGGCGAGGGTTCAGCGGTGGCCGCGGTGGTGTAGGGCATCCCGACTTTGCGGGCGCGCAGAGGCAGGCCGCCGTCGGCGAGCCGCACGCCCCCCAAGTTGGAGAGCGAAGGAAGGTGGATACCGCGCTTCGCAAAACCCACTCCATTCGGCTGGCGGCTCTAGAGGTGACCGCACCACCAGCCATCCCGCGCCCACGGGAAGCCCGGGCGGGCCTAGGCAGCTGATGCGGCGCGGCTACCGCGCCTTCGCATCCATCTTTCCCACACACCCATGAGTCTCCGTAACCATCACTCATTTGTCCTCCCCATCCTACCGTGCCGTAAATATTGATAAGATCAAAGTACTTTTCCTCATCTTTTTTGATGACCCCTAACTGCTATTACCCACTTTTGTAAGCCGTTTCTTACCTTAATTCCGACCAATCTTTATTTCCTGAATTACACTCGGCAATTAATCCTTTTATTTTTACCATTCATCCAGAGCACCTATTCCTCCACTTTCGCGCTTGCGTAACTCTTTTACCTTATTACCCTTTTCAGTATTCTCCTGTGCACCTTCTTCCCATGAAAACCCGCCCAGAAAATCATAAACATTTGAAAAGATCAGTAGCACTTCCTTAATGAACACCCGCCGAAAAGGATATTAAAGGGCAACATGATGCATTGGAAATACTCTAATACTCGTTACATTACATCTACCATTTCCAAACCTAGTTACCAAGCCTCTTCGTATTCACGGAAGGTCCCGAAGTTGAGTAGTAGACCTGTTACACCATACCGAGCGTTAGCTCTTGTCGGCTGTGGTTGTAGTGTCTTGCGGAAGATGTCAACGTGGTAGGATATTCATTCACGGAAGGTATGGCAGGAAAGCGTGGAGGAGAAGTAAATGTGTAGTGATTTCACCTGGTATCACACGCGCCCGGAAGGAGGCAAAATCTAAAATGAAATATTCTTTGGCAACACAGTTTTAGGAATGTCTTTTATTGTTGTGCCTCCAAGTAACGAATAAAGGTTTTTTCGTGTGAAATATATACCAGGAATACGCAGATTATGCAAGCAGCTAAGAAGGAATAAGAATCATGAAAAACAATAACATTAAAAGTTGGTGACAATGAGGACCAGGCGCTACTTATCAATGAATGACTTCACTCAGTTCTCGACCGAGAGCATTTTCTAGCTAGCCTCATTATATTTCTTAACTATTCGCTTTCACGTTTACTTTAGGCATGCCCGTCACCATCTATCTCCTCAGTTATCCCTTATATTGTCATAAGGAGAAAATTCCATGAAGACATTGTGTCACCTTGCGTCATCCAAATGATATTCAGAAGCGATTCGTTTTATTCCGTCACCAGGCAACTCGTTTTGTCACCAGAGCGACTTTCTTGAGAACCGAAATCTCGCCTGATGGTAATGGCGGCTGGAGGGTGCGAAGAAGTAGTCGATCATTAAGGACCTCGATTACGTAATCGATTGGCATCGAGAGGGATGGATGACATTCTTTTCATGCTTGTAAGGCACGTTTGGTCAGCGCTGCGGATAACGGGGGAAGAGGATAGTATTTTTGGAGGCAGGGAAGTAGGTGGAATAATAATTCATAACTGGGACGTGAAATGAAGGGAAATGTTTCTGACGAGCCTTCGATAAATATCATTATTTTCCTACCGGGTATGCAAGTTTAGTTGTATCTCCTTAAGCTTCTCGTACCCCCTAATTCTCGTCAACGCTTCCAAATGCCAGTTCTTCTCTGCCCTCTGCCCCGCTTGCTCAACATTCTTTCCTCCATAACGTCCTCACTCCCTCTCCCTTGATTTCCCATTGTATCCAACTATTCCTTATCCTGATTTTTTCACTCAACTTCATCTTTTCTTCTACCATTTCAAGAACTCGTCATTAGTTGTCCCGGCCTTCCACGCATTAAGAATAGAATAGAAATAAATTTTAAAAATTTAATAATTTAAATAATTTAAAGAACATACAACAAAGTATATATATATGTTTGAGCTCGATAACACATTGATTTTCAAAGCAGTTACATAATTAAGTACAGAAATAAAGCAGCTCTTACAGTGAGGTTTTACATATATATTAAATTAAAACCCTTCCCCGAGGTAAATAGCAACAGTATTCCTGTGGTATTTATCAGTATTCCGTATTCATGTATTTATTAGTATCGCAAAAGTATTTCCACTGAGACGCAGAAATACTTCCCAGCAGTATTGATTGATATTCATTATGCATTAATCAGTACTCCACTGGTAGTATTTATCGCTATTGCTTTCATACTTATCGGTTTTCCTTAGGTAGTATTTATATGCATTTATTTAGTATTTATAGATACTCCCATTATGATTTTCAGCACAAAAATTGAGACAATTAAATGTCTGAATTTATACATTACTAATCACATGTTAATGACAAAATTCAAATGCAGGGCGCCAAAGGAAAGATAAATACCACCAAAATAACAGGAAGTCTCTACTGAAGCAACTCACAATTACACATTCTCACATTTCTGGGTCAGATGAGAGTAAGATATTTGCTGTGGAATCAGTCAACAAAGTGGAGATTGATGATAAATTATAGATGGGATCCACAAAAATGAAATACAAATTTAATAATTTTATTCTCTTGTTAAGACTTATTTATTTCTTAATCATTGAGTTTTGATTACAGTGTTTTATGGTGTATCATATTAAAATTAATGCCAAAAATTAAAAAGTTATATGTGAAAGTCCACCACCTCATAATTACCACCACCTCTTATACAATAAAGTACCTTGCAATGCACAATAATTTTGCATTTGAATGCAAATACATATGCTCATCAAATTTCTAGTACCTAACATTTACTCAATCATTCCAGCATATGTTATTATCAATGTCACAGAGGAACTGCTGCAGAGCTGAAGAAAATTTTACTTTTATCACAACACTTTCTGTTTCTAATCATGAACGGCACCATTCATTGGCACTTTCCACTACATATGTAATGTTTATTAAAGAATATAAAAAATTCAAATCCTTGGGGGGACACATTTCATCTTAGGGGTTCTAGATATTAATGGGTTTATTTCAATTTTGCAGAAAATATGTAAAATGATAATGAAAAGGGAAAAAAAAAATTTCACCCACCAAATGAAATATCTTCAAATTTATAGCCTATAGCATCCAACCGAGTTGCAGACATGATGGACATGACGCAATTATATCTCTACAGTTTGTTATCAAATCTTTGAAATTTATACTTCACTTAGAACAATTTCCTCTTCCATTTAAGATTTTAGAGCCAGTAGTCATTGATGTTGAAGCTATGTGCAAACCATTAGTGATTCCCAGTACTGATAATG
Source organism: Platycnemis pennipes (assembly GCA_933228895.1). NCBI lineage: Eukaryota > Metazoa > Arthropoda > Insecta > Odonata > Platycnemididae > Platycnemis > Platycnemis pennipes. The sequence goes on from OW121855.1 coordinate 30,010,976, forward strand.
AAATACCTGCTCCACAACCTATATGTTATCCATATCCATTTCATTCATCTGTCTTACAATTTCCTAGGAAAATGAAGGAAACAGAATAGACTCATGACAAATAATAATTCAGTAAATAACTATGGTTATTTAGAGAGAAATGTATATTTTGCTTTTAATTCTAATTGAAAAACAATGAAACTTTTTCCTAGCAGATAAGTATGCCTCAATTGATTCCATTTCTATTCTTCCAACGGGTAATCATATACATTTTTGGGAAGTTATTATTCATTTCTGTACTTAAATCTTGACACTCCACATTAACCTGCCTGCACCTGATTTAAATAAAGCAAGTGATGCCCCAAAACCTACCATATAATATACTAAAACTTATTATTATGTAAGAATCTTATTTATTGCGAACCATATCACGTAGCTATTTGGTTATGTCTACAAAAATCCAACCTAAATCCAGAATCATAATCAAAGGGGAATAGAAATAGACCTGAAGAAGCAAGTAATTTTCTTCCTCCTTCCACAAACTAATTTTGAGGCAGGTTAATCAGGTCTTCTAAGTGAAGGTAAAGAAATGTCAGAGACCCCTTGTGCCCCTTGGGTAGTTGGGAAGCACTGTGTGTGTGGAGTCTGCTGGGTGCACGCCAATACTTTGTATTTCAGGATGTATTGCCTATTTGTTATTGGTTTATTAAGTATGTAATGGTAGTCTGATGGTATAACATCCTTCAAAACATCAATGTGTGATATAAAATTTGTATGTATGTATATTTAAACACCTTGATGTTTTCAATAATGTTACACCACCGGACACCAATTACTTACCTTATAAACCAGAACAATTCGGCAAGACATCCAAAATGAATTGACAACGAGACAGCTACCGCTTTAAGAAACAAGTCAAGGGATTTTATTTTTATATACAATGTAACTAACTACCGTGGGTCCTCTGGGTAGAATCGTAGAAGTGACCTCTAATCTTCTGTAGGTAAAATTATTACTTAACATCGTTCGTCAAATAGCATATTATTCATAATGAATGACCACTTGGCTAGGTTAATGTTTCAACAATAACCACAGTCTAGTATTAATACATCTACATAATACCCTGCAAGCCACCACAAGGGTGTGTGGCAGGGGGTGATTGCTCACCAAACATGCACTACATATCATGCATAAAAAAGGAATAGTATTAATATAGTAGTCAGAACTACACTATTTAAAAAGATAGAATAGATAGATAGATTCTGTGCCTAATACATACCAGTCACAATACACTATATGTAGGAAATCTAGACAAAACTCTCGATGTCTATTTAAACCAATGCATACGGAAACACTCACCCACATACCTACACAAAATGTCTACTAAACGTAAATAAGATGCAAGAATACTTCACACAATATCACAAGCCAATACGGTATCACCTCAAATTAACATGCTTAGGCAAAAACATACCAAATGTACGACACTTGTGAATTTCGCTTGTGCTATTTTCGGTAAGGATCAAAATGAACATTTGGCGTGCAACTATTTCAAATATATTCTTAACAATAGAACAAATATAACTAACATAAAGCATGAGTGTCAACAAATAACTTGGGCAAACACACACAAACTTCTGGCGTGTACATTAATAAATTGCCTACGTTCACTTCAAACAATCCAATTCAATGTACATGAGTAATAATAGTTCAATAATCATTTAACGTTAACAACTAAAATGTTACACGAATAAAGCCACAAACTATTCTCTGCGAACAAAACCTCGCGGTGAACTACTCGCAGCAGCTGTTCGCCGACGGACGACTATTAAGATATTCTATAATTTTCACCGCAATAGCCCGCCAAATTCAAACACATCGTTCATCTATTAAAATGTATCTTACCTTATAATTTCCCGTTTTATGGTATCTATCTTTGTAAATGGCTGATTTATTGGTGATAGAGGATAAATGCATTTCTTCAGCCTTTGTATCCCATTTCGAACAGAAGCTAAAACGGAATATACACTCCATACAAATGTTCATATTTCCTTCGTACCTTCGCACTCATCTTAAGGATGTTTTGCAAATGGCTTTGAATGACCTGAAGAAAAAATAATAGAGAATTACTACGAGTTCTTCGTCAGATGAATACAAGATTTCCGCCATATTGTTTGAATATGGTTGTCAAGGGAAATACGATGCTATTCTCTAGGAATTCTGTGCCTACCCAACTACTGATAAATACGATACTTTTTCCAAGAAATACTGCTAGGCAGCGCTGTTCGTATTCCTTGCATTCCTTGAAATACGGAAGTAAAACTAATAAATACTGCACCCTGGACGATGAATAGGATCGAATAGCGTAGGAATATGGAAGGAAAGGGGATAAATGCCAATAAACACGAGAGGGTTACTAATAAATACTGTTGCCATTTACCTCGGGTCTCGGTTGAATATATTCAAAAAAATTTTTTTTTAAAACAGATACTGAACTGGTTTTTTTATGTGGGTAGGAATACTATTCCACAAACTGACCCCAGAAACACAGAAAGATTTTTGGTATGTGGTAGTCCTGTGTACAGGAGGAATCAAATAATCAGGAGTCATTCAGGTGGTACCATTAGCCATGTTTTCTCTAGGAGGAAAAAATTACTTCAAATAACCTGGTTGCTGATTTTGAAAAAGACATTACATGTATGAATGAAGTGTGTATTTTCATCTGGTTTTGGCCTTCAGCCATTTAAGACTGGTAAAATAGGGGGAGATATGATCATCTTTCTTGAGGTTAAAGATAAACCTTACACACATATTCAGTAGACGTTTAAGCTTAATATTGAGCTCTTCAATCTAGGTTCAAGAAGACAGCAATGGTCAAAGTGGGGAATAATAAGTGTGGAGATAAGTTGCTTACGTGTATAAAGGGGTAGGAGAAGGGGAAGGAGGTAAGACATTAATAAGGTTTAAATTGACATAATACATATTTACTGCATTAACATTTTTTTGGCATTGCATTCTCCTTTAGTTTCGTATATTTCCTACCTCACACTCCATCTAAACGGCATCTTATATTGCCTCCTCTATCATATTCTTCGTCTTCGAGTAAGCTTCGTCTATTTGCCGATGACGCAGTAGTGTACAGGGAAATTCTATGCCCGAATGATAAAGAAAATTTAAATATTGACCTACAAGCAATTGAAACTTGGTGTGATACATGGCAGTTAGAATTAAACTTTAAGAAATGTCTTGTAATGAATTTTTGGAAAAAGAATAGCTCTCCCCCTAGCACTTACAAAATAAGTAATAATGAATTAACAAACGTGGAATCCATTAAATATCTTGGAATAAGACTGACAAATGATCTTTCCTGAGGTAAACACATTCGTGAAATAATGGGTTAAGCGAATCGCAAACTGGGTTTCATTAAAAGAGTATTGGGTAAATGTGACGATCATGTACGAGAAATCAGCTACTTTTCCCTTGTTAGACCTCATTTGGAATATGCTGCCAGTGTATGGGATCCCTACGAAATCGGTCTAAGTAATGAACTTGAACGTGTGCAGCGAAGATCGGCAAGATTTGTAAAGGGACGATACGATAATTATATTAGCGTAACCAGTCTATTAAATGAATTGAAATGGGAATCATTGTCAGATCGCAGGTTGAAATTTAGACTTAATCTCTTCCACAAATTCCAAGGCAATATTTTCAGTGATGATGTTAAAAATATTTTACGAACCCCAACTTACTATGGCAGACTGGACCATAATCATAAAGTTAGAGAAATTGATTGCCGAACTGACCGATTCAAAATGTCCTTTTTCCCTCGCACAATAAGAGATACGAATAACGGTAAATATGTCCTATCGGAGAGTAGCAATGAATAGCATTGGTAGCTGCATGTTGGTATGAGTACTTAAAGCTAACCCTACTAACAGAATGTTTTTGCATGTTTGCTTTGCAATTTCTATCTTTTTTAAATAGTGTAGTTCTGACTACTGTATTAATACTATTCCTTTTTTATGCATGATATGTAGTGCATGTTTGGTGAGCAATCACCCCCTGCCACACACCCTTGTGGTGGCTTGCAGGGTATTATGTAGATGTAGATGTAGATATTATTAAAATCACCCTCGCCTTCATAACCCGTGCCCTTTGAAAGAGAAAATTAAAGTAGCGGTTAAAGGGGCGGTTGAATGACCTCGAAAGGTCTGGTTGACGGAATACCTAATGAATGTGTACACTGCAACAACTGATTTGTTCCCGCGGACAACTTGATGGGGCGAGAAACATAAAAACAAGACCGCCCCCTTTGCTCAGAACGCACGTGGTGAGGGACTCAATACCTTCCAACATGGCGCTCTTTCATTTCGTTCACGCGCGGCTATTTGTACGCCTGCCTGAATCTTTCATTCCCCGGGAGATCGGATCGTGAACGACGGAGCCCTCGCGCTAGTGAGGAGCGGGTGGGCTTCCATTGGGGCCCTCATCCTCGCCCTTAACGGCCGACGGCGGCCGACACACGCCTCGGGGACGCGCGCAGCTGTTCCGAGGGAGGGGACTCGGGCGGAATGACCGATAAAAGTCGGACCCAGCGGGGTCGCCACTACACTCCACCCCGTCGACTCCTCCGTACCGACTTTCCTCCACCCCCGACAGACGGCGCCGTGAGCGGGCAATGGCGCGCGCGGGGAGAAAACACCCCTTGGGGCGCTCCCCGGGGGAGTAAACCCAGGAGAGATGAACCCAGAAGGAGAGGACATCGAACTTCTCCATCTCACCCGCGCGAGCGCACCAACGGACGATTTTAAATCGCACACTCACACAAGCACCGGGAAACGAAGCGCTCCGCAGACGGCACCGCCCGGAGATCGGAAAAATACTTGAGTCCAAAGTAAACGGAATCGCTCTCGGACGGTCACAAATCACGGTCAAGGGACAGGGCTCTTTCTCCCTCTGCACCTCTCTCTGAAGAGGGGGAGGTTTCGCACTGTATTAATAATATGAAGGCTAGAACGTTGGGCACTCGGTTGGCACGCCCTGAGGCACCGTGAAATAGATTGGGGGCGTTTACTCGGAACCGAAATCGCAATTTTGTGCACGAAATTGTTAAATGGAAACGAAACAAGAAATTTTGTGAAAAATTAATCTTCTATCTACAACCATTCACTCATAAATCAAAAATTAAAATAAGAAAAGGAGACGCCCACCGAAAATGCTGCTCTGATAACATTGACGTCATTTTCCTCCCGTCCTTGACTGCTCTTATGGGAAGGGAAGGGAGCGGAGGGGGATTCTCGGAAGGTCTGCTCGCACAGATGCTGTCGCAATCCCTCTTATTGGCGGAGTCAGCTGTGTGCCCCCTTTGCGATAAGGCAAAGTAGCTTCGCGGGTTCAGTTGTGATTGGACGAAGTCGATATGCGTCAGAGGTTGCACCGCGCCCACTTTTCCGAAAGGGTTAAAAACATCAGTTTTTCGCCGCATATAACTCGAGAAATAATTGACGGATCAAAAAACGGAAAAATACGGGTCTTATTATTTTACAAACTCTATCAGATTCGGCAATAAAAAAATATGGCAAACGACCCCAGGAGCGTAAATCGCAGCTCCCGACAATGCTTTCCTGAGGAATAGAGTTGATTCGAACACAACAATACCATGAACACCCCGAACCGGTCATGTGACGAAACATTAGCTTTTTGGAGATCCAAATCAGTCGTTTGAAGGAATATTTTACAAATATGGAGATGCGGAAAAGTCTCGTTTCTAGTTACGTCAGCTGTATCTTGTGAGTGAAAAAGGACTTTTTTCCAAAGATAATATTCTTTCGTAATGAGAGACAATACGAAATAGGGAAAGTTTCATCAAATGGAGAGGGCCTGGGAAAAAAATACGGGACATATAATTGAAAATTGTGACAGAGTATGGATGTGTGATATTCAAATGATACTAACGCTATTTTGAAATCCAATAAAAATGCAAATTGCAGAATGAAATGTGATTAGAATGGATTAGTTACGGATATTAATCATCTAACAACTTTGAAATTTAGTCCTGATGGCATTAGGTTCACAAACGATATTCGTTATTTCATATTATATATCAATTTCTATGATAGCCAACGATTCATGAACCTATAATAGCTTAGTACCAAATTTTAACCTTATATCTACGCAACTTCACATAACTTTTTTCCGATCTCACAGCTTTGACGTTAATGTCAACATTACACTCTGCTTTTTCTTACTGTATAATTAATTTAACAGCACTATTACATTTTCCCAATCCAAATAATTATTTTTTTTGTAACCCGAGGGTGTAGAGTCATTATTTACTAGTGACTCCTGTGATACGTTTAAAGGGATACAAATATAAAACCTCATTCACATTTTCTTGCCAATAACTCAATTTAGAACGTCTTGTGTCATTAAGAGGGACGCCCTCTCACTAACCTGTCTCTTAAAGAGAGTGAAGAGACACCGAAAGCCCAGATTAATGCGCAGTTTCTTCTGCTCCCGATCGGGGATATATTTCATTCCTGCCAGTCGTTTCGTCACTCCCAACTGAGTTAACTTATTGCGTTCGCCTTACAAATGTCGAAGAACGAAAGCTGACGTGATTGCCTTCGAAAATGCATTAATTATTTGGGTTCGAAATTGAGTCCCGCGAGTGAACAGGATGTGGGGGAGCGGGGCCATCATATTTCTCAACGGAATTCCTCCTAGACCTTGCAAAACATCTCTACAGTGTGGCGTCGTTGCGCGTTCAAGCGGGTCGTCTCTTAACGACAGCTTTGACTATAGTAGCGATTTCCCATACCGTGATCGATCGACAAGGCTGCCGGGCGAGAACTCAAAACTCATTATGCCAAATAAGAATCGAGCTTCCGCCTCCAAGAGACGGCAGGAGGGGATTGGAGGAGGGAGGAGTCTGGGGGAGAGGTAGGGACAGATTGAGTGAGAATCGACGGGGAAGAGGAGGCCGCTCGTTTCGATTTCTACACCTCCATCTAAGCAGTAACATGCAAGCCACCGCTAGGGTGTGTGGTAGGGGGTGAAGATCACCAAGCATGCACTATTGGCATGCAAACAAGCACCTACGTGGTAACATGCTAGATAATGGGGTCACACGCAGGTAAATGGTTAGTATCTACATAGTGATAAAGGGATTGATTGTATAGGATACTGGCCTATTGCTATGGACCCGTTTGCTCACGGGAATTTTAATTGTTGCAGTCACGAGCGACACTAGGATATTGCGTGAGGGAAATGCGATTAAGTGAGAGTTTTAACAGCAAAGGGAGAGGAAGATACATCTACATCTACACGATACCCTGCAAGCCACCGCGAGGGTGTGTGGCAGGGGGTGAAGATGACCAAGCATGCACTACCGACATGCAAGTAAGCAACTATAGGGTCCCATACAACTAGATTATTAGTATCTATAGTATTTAAGGGTTAATACATGCATCATGCACTACAGACTACTCCAATAATATTTCACCTACCTATCCCTATTCTATGTTGCCTATTGAGTTCTCTTATAGTACCTACCGGGGAAAATGACATTTTGAATCTATCTGTACGAGAATCCATCTCTCTAATCTTATTTATCAGGTCGAATCTAGCATAATACGCAGGGGTTTTTAAAATATATCTAATATCTTCGGTAAAGGTATCGATTTTGAATTTCTGCAACACATTTTACCTTTACCTAAACCACCGATCTTGTCACGATTCCCAACCAAATTATTCAATTAATTCTGATATACTACTAAACCTAAAGTAACATCTATTGCCAAACCTAGCTGCTCTACACTGCACACTGTCTAGCGACCTGATCAAACCTAATGCATTAGGATTTGCCAAATTCGAGAGCCGCACTGCGACTGAAATTGAGTAAATCCTCGATCGGACACTGATCGACCCCTTGATAGATGATCAAGCATATCACATCACCGTATTCAATAGGTATTGTCATTAGAGTTCTACCGTTAAGGTAGGCCTATACGGGCATACATTTCTCCCCACGACCCATATCCTATAAATGATGTCAATATATAGCGCGTTAATAAAAAAGGCTGGAAGAATAGACTGAATCAATACGGTTAATCGATTGATATTAACCCTTCCCGACCCGTCTCCATGTAAACCAGAGGCGAAAGCAAATATTCCGCATGAGCGGTGAGGAACATTATGGGATTTTATTATCTACAAAAACATTCTGAAATTGAAAAGGAAATTCCGTTTTCCGATTCTTGAATTCAAAGTTGTAGAAAATTTGTAGAATAATAAAAACTGACTGAAAGTAGCTATGTATGTACGAATAGTTCGGCAGTCAAATGTCAACTTAACAGTCTCCCTCAATTACTAGTATAACACAATAAATCCTTTTTAAGCTATTGAAAGGAACGCTTCGAATAAAATATTTTTCAAAGTTAGAGACACCCACGAAAATGGGATCTAAGCTTAAAAAGAGATAAAGATAGGGAACTGTAGGAAATCAGAAAGCAATATAATTAGTTAAAAGGAGACGCAACACAGTGCTAAAGAGTCTAAAGATAGAACGTTAGGTAAACGGAAAAGAGAGAGGAAAGATAATGGTTGGGAAACGGGAAAGAGAGGAGGAGCAAAGAGTCGAAAAAGTTAATGAGAGAAGAGGAGATATTATATAGGGTGAAACGGACCGTTTACCATAAGTATTGATTTTCATTTATATAAATCCAGCATCATTTTAAGCGATACTTTGATTTCATATCCAGAATGGTAGAAAGGTTTTCGATAAATTGGGGTCCCGTTAGACATACTACTTGCTTACGCCACTGACGCAAACGATGCGACGACAAATCTCATGCTTTAGTAAACTAACACAAGTAACTGCCCCTGATAATGAGAAAACGCAAAGCTAAACCCGGTGGAAATCTTATGTAGACTATCCAGAACACGTATTTTCGAGTTTCATTTACACTTGCAGTCATCACTCTAGTATTCAACTCATATTGGCAGGTTTGTGGTTGGACATTCTCTATATTCTCTTCCTCACCCACGCATCCCTTGTAAACAATTTGTTTTGTGTATTTTCTGCATGATTTTGTGCATTTTTGAGCAAAATCAGTTTTGTACTAAAAATCTCAAATTCATATCTTTCTATCCTTTGCTTTCCTTCAAGTCCTGTCGAACTTCTATCCTTTCGCAATATTCTTGTTATTACCCTCTCCAAAATTCCGTTTACTTCCGAAACGTCTTTTATCCACCAGTTCTGTCTTATTCAAATTCATCCGACCAACCGCCACCCTTCTCTTACCAAGTTCAACACTCATAGCATCGAGAGTAGTTCCGCCACACTTCGGCAACGCGTTCATGGCGCTCAGCTCTAGGAATGGTTGTTCGATATGGATAATTAATGCCTATACGGAGCATTATCCCTCACTCGTTTCGAGCAACACGTATGGGGACTCGCAAAAATAGATAAAGGATGGAAAGGAAAGGGTAAGAGAGAAGATGGAGGCCATAAGAAGATTGACTGACGGCTCTCACTACCATTACGGGCGTATCAGGAACGCCATGCGGTGCTTTTGGGAAAACCGCGATATATCCCGTGGAGAGAGGAGAGTGGACGTCCTAAGTGCTCGTGGGAAGTAAGAGATATGAACAACACAGTAACATACTCGCCCAAAAATGAGAGAGAAAGGTAGAGATGGAGAGACGCGGGATAGGTAAGGGAAGGCGGAAATTAAAGGATAACTTACATTCTGAAAGAAACGAAGAAATCGGGTAAATAGAGATGGATAAAGTATGTTCAACTAAAGAGTAATCGTTACAATACCAACATTTCATTACATTTATACACGGCAGAAATATTTATCAATGAGAACAGCGCGTTATTAACTCCTACTTAGGAGGAATTAATAGGTAGGAGTAGAGTAGAGTTATTAGGAATTAATTTGACACCATTAAATAGTTACTGAAGGAAACCACAATGGAACACCACAAAACATAAGGAAACCACCAAAAATACTGAAGGAAAAGGGTAAAATCATTACTGATCATTAATGTGATAACAAACACTCTAAATTGTTCATAAAATTCAACTAAGAAAATCTACGACTCTATGAATCAGGAAAGATTTGTCACCATGAGTTGAACCACAATGTTGGATTCTCCTTTTATTTAACTTCGTTGCGCAAATTCATGAAAAATCGATTTCCCAACCTTCTGCAAAAACCTCTTCTGACATGAAGGTCTTGAGAGAAAAGGAGCAAAAATACGACTTAATTTGAGATTCGGAAAATTTACAGAAAAAATACCCATCCTCATCATAAAGTGAAGTTGGAAAAAATGGTTATTGGTGCTAATAGAGAAGGAGTCTTATATGAGAAATTGCTCAAAAATATGATAGTCTACAATGACGAAAATTGTTAAAGACAAGGTTCTAGATATGAAGACACATTGATGGACATATTTGTTTACAAGTACTTTTTCCAGCCTGAACACCGAAATGCGGTGCTATTTTTTATAAAAATGACTTATTTTGCCTGATTCAATGCTAATTTTCTGCCACTGACTCGAAAACTGAGAGAAACCAGTGACCTTATAAAAACTTTATTTCCAGAAGAAATTAGAAAATATTGTCAGTTTTGACGTGAGTTACATTATGCTCTGAAAAAATGTGCATTTCATTATTTGTATCTACTCCGGAACAGGTAGAGGGACCTTTGAGGGATACTTTTCCCGCTTAACTATCGAAAGGGTAGTTGAATTTGCTGGTGCGAGAACCAAAGGCCATTTTTTCCACCAGCATCAAACGTACTAGAAAATGACATTCGGTTTTTTTTCAGCGGAACCCCCTAAAACAATAGTAGGTTTTTAGTCTCAAAAGACTGCTGCAGTAATCGAGTGAAGACTTCTCTTGTTTTTGTTAGAGTGTGCAATTTCTCATATGTGAAAAAACCAAAAGAAATATGTTGATTGGTATCATAGTTACGGTGAGGCAATAATATACTTCTTGTTGATTGATTGATTTAGTTGTATCGTGAACGTGCCTGTAATACTTCCAAATAAAATAAAATAATAAGAACATAAATTACAACAGTTTTTGGGATACCTAGACACTAAGGTCAATTCTTAAAAGACATTTGCACTACGCCGCTAGACAAGAGAATTGATAGGTCCAATGTGTTCATAAGATGGACGAACGTTACACAAGTCGACGAGTTAGCCAAATGCTTTCCAAGAAGAAGGGGCATTTAGATAACCAACATATTGATGACAAACATGTGTCGTTTCTGCATCATGTGCTTCAACCGGTACCTTTACTAGGTAACAGTGGTGGCGCACGGCAGACGAGCGGAGAAAAAAAGCAAAAAGGGAAATATGGAAGATGGAAGGATGTTTCTTCGCGAAGTAAAAGGAAAGTTGAGTATTGGGGAAAAGCGGTGGGAAAACCTGAGGATCAAACGTCCCTGGGAGTCGATGAAAGCCAAGAGGAGAAACTCTAGGACAGCTGTAGAGGAAATAGAGTCGAGAGGAGATAGAAGGGGAGAAGAGGAAATGGCGACGAAAAATAAGCGAGCATCGCGAAAGCGAACGGACGTGCGAGGAGTGGGCATGCACGAAATAAAAGGAGAACGGAGGAAGGGCTGGAGCCCCAGCTTCCCAACCGTCTGGGCAATAATCTCCGAGTGTTTACGAGTGCGTTGGTTACGTAGGCCGGCAGATGGCAGGTGCAAAGAAGGAGCGTTGATCTCTCCGAGGCCTGTGGGGTGGGCGGAGGAGGTGGGAGGAGGTCCGGCCAGTGTTGCCAACTCCGATTCGCAGCGCCCTTCCTCGCGGAGAGGTTTGGAAGAGAGGTTGCGAGGTCGGTAAATACGACGCAGAGCAAACGCCACGAAGATGGAGGCTCGCATGGCCACGAACATGTCACGTAAAGCACCGTTCGCGATGCTCTAAAATCACCTAAGTCTCCATCATCATCGGTCACTATTTCAAAGATTGATTTGACCCATCGTATTTTTCCCTTATACTCTTAACAAGTTTTCGCTACTCTTCTCATTTATGCCAACAGTTGACTTACTTGGCAATTCTCCCCATTCACGTGTCCCTCAAAAACTATATTTATGAACCATAGTTCTAGCCTCATAGTAAAAATGAATATTCATAGACATTGGAACACTACATTAGAATTATTTCATGTTTATTGGGAAGATTTTGACCTATTCTGGTCCGTGAGTTACATGAACTTGCTTGTACTTCATGCCTTTATGCTCAAAATTGGGTACACAGTTCATAAAATTAAGGCGCTGCTGTCAATTTCATTGAAGAATTTCTTTACACGATAATTTACTGGCACGAATCGCGTAATTCTCTGAATAACGGGCTTCGGCGGTAAGAACGGTAGCTCGCCGGTCCGGAAGCTTAGGAGTGTCGATTCCTGGTTAAGATACGGTAATTCAATTTAACTTTCAATCAAGTTTAGGATTAGTCAGGTTAGACCGAATGCTTTCACATCTACAGATCTTACAGATTTTGCAGCAGAGGCACCTTATAATCACAACCTGGCACTATTGTTAAGGGGCTCATGTGTTATGCAGAGAGAAATTTGCACACGTATGTTTTCATCATGTTTCTGGCAGCTTAACTTTATTTGAAATGCAGGGGAAAATAGGAGGTACCAAGAAGAAAAATTCTTCAACATCTCAAATTGAAATGTTTACTCTCCATCATTATTGGAAATTATGCTGCGGTTAACGTAATTGTTTCAATGCGGACCGATCGCTCTTCAATCACCTGAGTATAACTGCTATCGACATATTATTGTTTTATTTTCATTAAAACCCGGATCAGGTGTAGATTAATACCTAGTATCTTAAAATGAGATTGCTACACGAATATTACGCAAAATTTGTGAAGACACTGAGCGTGTGGGTGAGATACCGAGCGCATATTGATGTAGGTATACGATTAAAAGCCAGGACAACATGAACCAAAGACGATGAAAGCGAACGCGAATACAATGGAAGAGCTCTTACAAGTGGCAACACTGTCCGTCGCCGAGCGGAGGTGTGGGTTGGATTGGAAAGGGTTGCGGTCTTCGTGTGGGGAGGTGGGTGGTTTGAGGAGGAGGGAGAAGGAGGCGGGAGGGGGGGGGTGCAGACAAAGGACGCCGGCAGAATGAAAGGGAGAAAGGAAGAAGTCATTTTCCGGAGTAAGTAGCGATGCCAAATATAATATCGGCAATCAGGAGTCTAAAAACCAACGGCGGAGAGGCGAAAAACATCCCTAACAGACCAACACCTCTTCCCAACACCCATTTTGCGCACACCGCATGGACTCAACCACTGTGTTTCCGGGCTCTGGTCGAAGCAGAATGCATTCTGAATCTTGACAGTCCAATCGTTAAATTCTTTTTCTTCAAGAGTTGAATCAAATTCGGCAGTTGACTCATTCCAGTGAGCTTAAGTCTAAGAAACCTAGGGGCATGGTAGGAATTAAAACCTCAAAAGTAAAGATGCTCTGTTTGCCATTAGCTGCCTTTTTCTAGATGCCGAGTGAAAACTGCAATTAAGCTTGGACTCATAATTTACCAGATATGAGAAAATGTTTTGAACTTTGATTCGCTATTTCACACTAATATGAGATGGAAGCAGTACTTAAATCTAAAAGTTTAAGGATAATATGAAACTTTGAGAATTGTTTATAAACGCGTGTTTTGGTAATTCATAAAATTTTCTGAAACAAAGGGATAGTTAGCAATCTCAACCACAGTCGATTCAGCTTATATTTCAGCTTCAGATTCAGCTTATATACACTATGTATGACGTTGAACAATAAGCCTACACTATGGTAACAACTTCAGGTGCTTCTACTATTGCTTTGCTCTAGTACATGAACTAAGTAGCTGCTAATGAACAACATACTGACGGAAAGAAAATAATCGTGCATCCACAATTTATACAAATGCTACGGTGAGATGAAGATTTTGATCGTAAAGGTAATTGATGATCGTAAAGTAATTTAGTAAAAATATGTCAATGTCACTTAGTGATCAAACAGCCAAAGAACAATGTTAAATAATATGAATATTGAAATTGTCGAAAGAGTACTGTGCATGCATTCGTGCAATAAACCCTGCAAGATTACGAACATTCCATTTTTTAAAGCATGAATCGACAAAAAAATAATTGAATATGTTTCCTTGAAGGCCCTGATCTAGGAAAAAAGATGCAATGCTCAAAGAAGCCGCCAGATTCTTCGTTTGCTGATAGGATTGATAATGAGATTATTTTAATGAGGTAAGTGAACTTATAAATATCGCCACGCAAATGGGGAATGCGAGAGAAGATCTTAGATCGACGAAGTGACTGGGAACGTCTCAAGGTCAAAAGAAAACGCGTACATCCAGTTGATAAAAAAGTTCTCACTTATTTCGGGCAATGAATCCAACAACACCAGAACGACCATTACCTTAAGTGAGAAAATAATGAAAGACACAAAAAAAGCTGAAAGAAGTACTTTTGAACTGTCAGAGTAGGTGGAATTTTAACGACAAGTTTTTCCCGGTAGAGGGAAAGGAAACGGCATTCTGCCGCAACATGGTCCGAAAGTAACAATCCTTGGGAAAGCACTTAGCATTTTCCGTAATTTTCCTTCTGTAATTAATTCGTAAAAGCCTTACTATGGAGAATTTTCACATTTTTGTATTATGAACAAAAAAATTGAATTTGTCTACCTGCCTCATGTCTATTTTCTCCTGATGCTAACGATGGGATACAGTGAATATTAAATTTTAAAATGGCTCTCCGATGCACTCGGCGTAACACCATAGAACTTTGACATCAAAGGAGTAGGAGATGAGAACACTACAGCAAGAGAACTAGCAGAGTGCAGTAGTTAGAGATTTTTTCAATTTACAGCCTGATGGACGTTCATAATTCATATCCTAGGGAAACATTCTTTCCTATGGCAAAGATTCCAGATTCCAGGATAAAGAGGTGACTAATCAGCATTAACACACTCTATAATTTCCACCAGCCTAAAAATATTCGTCGAAAAAAAAGATACCGGCACCGTAAAAAATAAATATTGCAAAAAAGGAAATAAAATTGATATTAAATAGAAATCTACAAGACTTTAACCGTGTTTGCCGATGAATAACGAGTAAGAATAATTACCACTGTAGAAAAAGCTGAAAGTGACTGACTTTCTTTTAATCAGCTCGAAATTCAGCGCTTCTGACTAACAGTTATAAAGAGAGCATTTTCAAAAGACAGAACACTAATTATACTTTCCAGGATTTCCAGGATTCTTTGATTTCCAGGACTTTTCCAGGATTCTTTGTGTAGAAGCCAAAGAAGCATAATTATATAAGCACATTTCATGCAACGCAGATATTCAACATTACTGCTCACTAAAAACAAACTATAAACGGCCAATCAAATTTTACCTGAGATGACCAATACCTTAATTTCACCTCATTGATTATAATAGGGTAAATGTTGAAGGGAACCAAAAGTGAAGGTTTTACAATGCAAAGATTGTCTCAACCGCGCTATTCACATTCTTACAGACGTATCACAAAAATCAAAAGATTAATAACATTAATAATTGGATACTTAGCAAACGCCTTCGTCGAAATCACTTTCCAAGTTTTAACAAAATGCTAAACAGCTCCTTCATTTTCCGCTATTTAGCTTTAATTAATTTAAATCATTGTTTACGTCCGCAAGGTTGATAGACAGAAACCTAGACGTACGCATCTCAACTGTGTTTTTAAGTCAGTACCCGCACTCGTGTCTGCACTTATAGGTGCTTCTGACTGGGAGTAATATTACTAGGATGGGAATATAAGGGTTAGGAGGAAGTGTGGAGAGAAACCAGACGGCGGTATTATCCTTCTCTTAAAGAGAGGCACCACGGAGACCACGGTTTAACTTTCCATCCGACAGGCGGAGTATTGTACTCGCATGTTCTCCACGGAAAACCCAAGTAGGAGCCGGTTTACCAATGAACAAAATCTCCTACTGCCGGAATCCAACCCGAGCCGTCCAGGTGAGAGACTATTACTCCATCCAGTTCTACACGACCCTTTTGAATGTATTACTAAAGGGTACTTCAAGTGAATTAAATATTATTATGTAATATTCTGCAACATATGACGTAATTTTTTATTATATTTCTGTATTTTTTCCCGTATTGTTCTTTTTTTGCAATCATACTTTAGCTTTTTCTTCATGAAACACTAATGTAAAATTAATTCTGCATTCTTTGAAAAAACATTTTTGCAATAAGTTTTCTTGATTTGTCCTGTTTTGTCATCATTGTTTTGTTTTTTCTTCATGGAATACTAAAGAAAAATTAAATGGTTTGTTGCATTCTGTGACAGTAAATTTTTGGTGAGTAATCATTAAACCTATGCTTCTAAGGGACACATTTGTTACGGAAACATCAATTTCACTCTATTCTATACTATGTACCTAGCGCATACTCTGCCAGAATATAAGATGCCATCAAGAGCATTTGGACGAAAAGACAATGAGAAAGGTTTCCTACCTTGATCGTCAATGGAGAAGTAGCCCAGGCCATCCCCTCCGCGGATGGAATACGCCAGGCGGCTGTCGTCGCCCGGAGGATCCGCGTCCTTCGCTGCCACCCTGGTCACAACGGTCCCCACTGGCTGGTTCTCCGGTACCGTGGCGGTCGCCACGAAATCCTCGAAACGCGGTGCGTGCCTGTTCTCGTTCACGTCCACTATCTCCACCAGGAGGGTTGTCTCGGAGGAGAGGGACGGGGATCCCCGGTCTCGCGCCACAACCGTCAGCAAGTGTGACTGCCTCTCCTCGAAGTCCAGTGCGGCCGCCGTCCTGATTGTACCCGTGAGTGGGTCCACAGAGAACGCCGACACGGGGAAGCCACCCTCGCCAACCAGGGAGTATCGGACCTCTCCGCCCGGGCCCAGGTCCGGGTCTGTTGCACCCGCGACGGCCACGACAGTACCAACCGGGAGGTCCTCGCGGGCCCGGACCGAATGGCCCGCCGGCAGCGAGAATAGAGGTGGGTTATCGTTGACGTCGTCTACGATCACCCTGACCAGTGCGTCGGTCCACAAGGCCTTCTCCTTCCCGCCGTCCGTTGCGCGCAGCCTGAGTTCGTATGTAGCCCTCTTCTCTCGGTCCAGTGGCCCGGAGACGGTCAACACACCCTTCACCGGGTCCACAGCGAACTCTTCCGTATCCGTCTCCAGGGAGTAGGTGACCTTGGCGTTCTCCCCCGTATCGGCGTCTGTAGCATTAGCCCGGAAGATCACGGTCCCGTTGGTGGCGTTCTCTGGGACATTGAAACTGACCACTGACCGCTCGAACTTGGGGGCGTTGTCGTTCACGTCCAATACGGCCACTGGAAGCATCCTCGAGGCCGATTTTGGTGGTCGCCCGAGGTCCCAAACTGTTATGTTGAGCATGTATTCCGATTCCCTCTCGCGGTCCATCCGACCCACAACGCGGAGGACACCAGTGTCCGCGTCCAGCTTAAAGACCGAGTCAGTATCGCCCTCGGATATTCCGAAAACCATCTTGCCGTTGTATCCACGATCTCTGTCCCTCGCTCTTAACTTCAGAAGGGACGATCCGATGGGTACCGACTCGTTTACTAGGAGCTGGATGGGAAAGTCCAGAAACTCAGGAGAATGCACGTTGTCCCCGTAGCGACCGGGCATCATGGCAAAATCCTCCCTCGCCTGGCTGGGGAAGTTGTTCTTCTCTGCAGCAGCTAGGACCTCGGTTAGCCTTCGCGCCACACCAGTGTCCCGACAGTCGAATGCTGCGGCTTCTAGAGGGTTCGTCTCGCTCGGTTTCGCGTTTACCAGGACCATGTGTACCGATACGACGTCCGCGAAGTGAGTTCCGTCAGTAGCAGTCACATTTACTGTGCGTTCATTGGATCCAACGTCAGTGAGGTCACAGGTCACGGAGAGAACGCCGGAGGTTGCATCAAGTGCGAAACAGCTATCCTCGTTTCCGGACACCGTACGGTAGCTAATGATGTTCCCCGCGTCGAAATCCAGAGCCGATAGCGTCAGTACCTCGGCACCGATCGGGAGGCGTCTAGAAACATGGCCACTGCAAGCGATCTTCTCGAACTGCGGTCTATTATCGTTCACGTCTCTCACTATCACCCTCAGCGTCATCTGCGTCTCCCTCCTGTACGGCTGTCCCCAGTCCGAAGCCCTGACTCTCAATACCCACTCCCTCTTCATCGATTCGTAGTCCAAAACTTGCGTAGTTCGTACTAGGCCGCTGAAGTGGTCGACTTCGAAGGGGACGGGCGCCAGGTTTGCGATGCTGTAAGATATGTATCCATTCTCCCCAGAGTCACGGTCTCTCGCCGTCACCTTCGCAACTGAGCTTCCAGCAGGCTCATTTTCATCCATTTCTACTTTCATTTCGGCCGAATCGAACAAGGGGTCATTGTCGTTGGTGTCCTTGACGTTGACTTTCACTTTGGCGGACGACTGCTTCCTGGTCCCGGCGTTACCTTGGTCGATCGCCGAAACAGTCAGGGTGTGGAAGACCCGATCCTCGGCGTCAAGAGGCTTGGCAGTGTAAAGCATTCCAGTGTCCGGATGAAGTCTAAAGTTTCCAGCCTCGTTCCCACCAACAATCTCTAGGAAGACCTGGGCATTTTTGCCCTCGTCCGCGTCTGTTACTTTCAGTCTTATGATCGGTGAATTCGGAGGGGTAGTCTCAGGCACGTCAACTTCGTAAATCTCCCGGTCGAACACTGGCGCATTATCGTTCGTGTCGGTGAGTCGGACCGGAAGGGCACGGTAGCTCTGGCGAGGGGGCACTCCGCAGTCCGTAGCCTTGAGGGTCAAATTGTAGCCCCTGGGCGCCCTTTCTCGGTCGAGGAGTCTCATGACCTCCACGGTGAACTCTCCAGGTCTAGAAGTGGGGTCACCGGCGGGCCTGACGCGGAAATGCCCGTCAGGGTCTCCGTCGGCAATCTCGAGGGAACAGACCTCGCCGTGGGGCCCCGAGTCGCGATCGGCCACCCTGACGATGGCGTAGACGTGGGCGTTAGAGTGTTCCACAAGGTCGGGCAAGGGGTGGACGAATATCTCCGGCGCGTGCAAGTTGACCTGCTTCACCCTGATGCTCACCCTGGCCGTCACTTCGGAGTGGGAACCGAACGTGGTCTTTGCGAGCGACCCGCGGTCCCGAGCCACGATCATCAACTCGTGCATCGCTCTGTCCGAAAACCGCAACGGACGCGTCAGAGAGATCTCCCCACTGACTGGATGGATGGCGAACTGCAGGGATGGCTCACGCAGACTGAGGTATACCTCCCCGTTCTTCCCCTGGTCTGGATCCTCGGCCTGAACCCTCAGGATGCTCTTGTGAAGGGGAGTGTCCTCGGGTACGACAGCCTCATAGGATTTGTTGAGGAAGAATGGGTTGAGATCGTTCACGTCCAAAACCATCACGTTCACTTTAGCCTCAGTCTCGAGGACCTCATCCGACTTGCTCCATATAGTCCTACGCGTCGAGTTCTTCCTCGTCCCCGTGGCCCTCACAGTCAAGTGGTGCCACTCTTTGCGTTCCCTGTTGAGCACCACACCACCCTGCCTAGTCCGCACGAGCAAGAAGCAAAAGTCCCCCACCACTCGCTCCTCCACTTTGAAAGTCTTATCCCCCGCCACTATTTTGTACCTCACGTCCACGTCGGAGTCTTCCTCACCGAGGGATATGCCCATCCGGTCGGTGGGCGTGGCGTACGTCTTGGCGAAGGAGTTCTCCGGGATGGTGACGTTGTAGGACTCCTTGGTGAAGCGGAAGGATGGCGGGCCGGGGTCGTCGGCGGGCGGCGGGGCTGTCGTGTCCGCTGAGCTGTGGTCATCTTCCTGAGGTTCTCCGCCGGGGTCCGCGGCGTTGAGACCCGGCGGGACCGGCGGGGCGGCGGCTGGCGGAGTAGATGCGGCTCCAGCCAGCATGAGCAACAGGAGCAGGCACAGGCTCTTGGATGGGGCCCGAAGCCTTCGGCGGCGGAAGTGATATTGGGGGTCCTCCATGTCTTACAGGAGGAAGAGGGCGATGAAGGGGTGGGGCGCACCCTCAGCTCATGACGAATGTGTCCTCACGCACTCTGAAAATACACGCGAAGAAAAAAATGTTAATATTGTGCCAGGAAAGTTTTAAAGTTTAATTATGCACATTTATCACAGATCAATAAGTGACGGGAAGAAAGGAAAAGGTAGGCCTTTAATGAGATATATAATGGAAGTGAAAGAAAAGAATTTTATTTATAAGGAGTGGCGAGTCGATAGGAGAATCGAGTTGAGAACTACGGCCAAGCAATCTTAGTATTGCTGTCCGAGGGCTACGACAGATTTAATAGATTAGATGCGCTAACTGCGACAATGATTGCAGAGCAGTTGTTTAATCAGACTACAGTTCCCACCTTAAGTCTCTGATGAGAAAGGAGAGGGAGAATTGACAAAGGTTTAATCGCATTTACCATTTAGATCATAAGATCGATTTTTCCTAACTTCCGGGTAAAGATGAACGATTTATTACTCGTTGGCTCGCCTAAAATCTAAAGAATTCTTCCCAATTGTATATATTTGAAATTATTAGCTAAATTTCAGGCTACATCTCTACCTAAATTATCAATTTTGGAACAAAAATAGTATAAACTATTTAGTAAGCACGTCCAGGAGAAATTGGTTCGGCAGATATAATATTATTTAAAGGAACTTGCTGAAGTTAATACAGAGCTTCTGATAAATACATCCATCGTAATAATTCCATGACGCTCAGGAGTGACCATTATTTTCCCTTTGCTACAGAAAATACAACTTATTAAGAGGCAAACACGCACGGCATTTAGTAATTATAAGATAATATAATTAAGCGCAATATTAGAATTAAATATAAATACACTTCAGCCCAACCACATTTAAAACAGTTCTGGCTACTTTCGACACCAGCATGCCTTAATTGAGAATTCAAATACGATTATTTGAGCATGCATTTCATCAGAAACTAGAGTTACGCCGATAACTTAGCTCTAAATTGCGTATCGCACTGATGGCACAAGTTTTAACGAACGCATTCGGATGTACTATGTTAGCATCAAAATGAATTACTTTGTGATAATCACCAAATCTTCAGCCACAATTGTGGCATTTTTTAATTACAATTATAGGTTTTTCACAATTATAGGTTGGCAAAATTATAGGCATCACAATCATAGGCTTGGCAAATCATCAGTAAAATCAACTGCATTGAATGGCGGAAGTGAGAAGGTATGGAAATGGCTGAACAAAAAGAAAAAAATGCGGAA
This sequence comes from Platycnemis pennipes, assembly GCA_933228895.1. NCBI lineage: Eukaryota > Metazoa > Arthropoda > Insecta > Odonata > Platycnemididae > Platycnemis > Platycnemis pennipes. The sequence goes on from OW121855.1 coordinate 30,032,291, forward strand.
GTGACAAGGCATGATAGTACACGTTGCCGAACGTCACGCACACACGGAGTCAAAACATTTTGGTGAGAATGGGTGAGCGAAGATTTGCCGGCTTGTTAAGTCATTGCGGTCTGCTTAGCGACACGGTCGTTAAGGCACTGTTTCGGATGACAAGAATGGCAGGAAGGCCTTTGTAAATTCGAATGAAAGAGTACCGCAGAGAAAGCTCTCCCTCTGCAACATACCCCTTCGTGCATCTTAGAATGCGGAGAAAATGGCAATCAATGCATCGAATAAATGAACCTTTATCCTCCAACCTAAAAATATCCCCTCCGCACCTTCCATCTGACCTTTAGCCAGGATTTATATGACTTTTTATGTATTTTTTCCCAGACTCTCCATTCCAATGGCCGCATTCTCCACGAAACCCCAGTCATTTATCCCTTCGCTTTACGATTTCCAGGTGTTGAACCACATCCTGTCTCATTAGCGGCGTATTGAAGGCGATAAAATGGAGTCAGATGACTAGGCTTCCACAACGAGGCGACCCTACGGCTCAACTACGATGGTAGGTAGAGGGTTTAAGTGCGAGGTGGTTGGAACGGTGGGGGGTAATAGAAAAGAAAAGAGTACTCGCAATGCAATGTCAAGGGGGAAATCAATAGAATGGATCATTAGAGCCCATTGGAAATTTGTGTGGGATAATAAGTAAGGAAAGAACAGGAACTATACACGTCTATCCTGTACCATTTAATAACTAGATACGAGGCCAGTACTTAGAAGCAGCTAAGCGCAGCATTTCACCAAGGAACGATCCCAATCGCAAGGTGAAGCCTTTTGATTAATCGAATTCACTGCGATGCCCTCTTTAGAGGAGGACGCCGGCAAATACTCACAGTAAGAGGAATTATGGGTTAATTTAACTGAAGGAAAACGGAGGGGGTACAGAATACGTTTCGCAGGATAACATTAAGGTTAAATGTATGATATTGTTTAGATTATGAAAACATATGCAAATATGACAAGTTATTTTTTTATCGTGTTTCTCAGAGGAAAAACCAATATTTAAAATTTGTGCAAAGGATAATAGACGCTTGATCAAATTGCACTTGATGTCAGTGACATCGACAACTTTTAAAATTAGGTGCAAATTCATTGGATTCCTACTTGAAACTACTGTCAAAACAAAGACAAAATGTATCATAAAAAGTGATGGCGAGATGAGGACATGATCATGCCATACAATTTTTTATTTACACTGTTTCAGAAACTATTTACTATATACTGATAATTATAGAGATAGTGGTTCAGTGTGCTATCAATAGAAGTGTTGATATTACCCCCAAATATATTAATTTCCCTCTTTATAAAACTGAACTCAACGAATGGACATACATCAGAAAAATTGAACAATTATTACCTATCATTATTATAAATGTGCAGAATAGAACGTCGTTTACAATAACAAATAAGAGATAAAATTTAAATATATCCCAAAATACTAAGCTCCTCTCCATACGAGTAATACACGTTCATCATAAATTCAATATTAGCATTGTATTAAGCATACGTATTACAGTATACGGCCTTCAATAATATATTCTCGTGGCCTAACAATATCATTCATTCTTTTGTCGTTAAAACCTATGCTTGTGGTATTTACGACATAGTGAATATTCTGCAAAGGAATTTATTATAATCAACATCCTTCTCGGTGCATACAATAGGATGAGTAGTGACGAAAGAACCCCAAAAGATGTCGATATAGTTTAACCCGCAAAAGATGTCGTAAAAAGCAGAGAAAACGATAAAAAGCCTCATCTTAGAATGAAATCATCGCGAAGCCGTTAACAAGGTTTTGATCCCTTCTTTCCTGACTCCGGACGGTTAGATTTACAGAAATAAAAACGCACCAATAAATTTCCAGGGAACATTTTAAAAATAATTTTCCCTTTTGAGTGTTGTTACGGTGAGATATCAAAGTCAGGAGCTCGCGAAACGATAGCCTCGCTGGTGGGACTCCGATTAGATCTTGATGTATTTCAATATAGTTATAATGATGAAATGCAATATTTGAAACGAATGAAATTTCAATTCAAAATATTGAGAATTGGTCCAATATATGTCAATGCATAAATACTGAGTACTGAGTAAAAATGTTAATAACTGAAAATCGTTTTTCTAATATTTCACAAGAGGAATTTAAAAAGGCTAATCCAATATTCAATCTCAATTTCCGCGGCCTTGAACAGTTGAGACGATCATTCGATTGGGCCGCGTCCGCGTACTCAGGCAGCCCGAAAGGATACTGGTCTCAAATGCTAAACCAATACGCCAATATCGAAAATTAGGGTATTTTTCAAAGCGTTGTTACTGATTCTCCCATCTGAATCTCCATTTAGCATGGGCGAAAACATTTTCGTTGACCCTCACAATCCTCCCTCACATTTTCTGTAGAATACAACAGAGACAGGGACGTAGCTTTCCCAATAATTTTGTTGTTCTGATATTAGCTGGGCATGATAATCCGGATTGCACTGCGCATTATTCAAGTTTTAAGTGTCTAGAAACATGATCACTAGTTTGATCCACGAATGTGGCTAATAATTGTTCTTTTAAATCTGATACGTATGCATGCGTTGAACTTCTGTTCTGGGGCCTGTCAAATAAACTGCTTCATAACAAGGTAAGCAGTGAACTTTTTCGGTGAGAAGAGATAGAAATGGGCACTGTGAAAGTAAATACCAAGCACTGAAAACTTAAGGGAAGAGATTTGTAACATGTCGGCACCAAACGGGCAAGGGTGATTTGTTTCAAGTTTCGCGATGCTAGACTTAGCCCCACCCGAAGCAAATTTCCGGCTACTTGCCTGCAAAGAGACTTCATCTTCTCTGCGACCAAAGATAATATGTCTCCCTGACTTGTACCAATATTGAAATATATATATAATCTCTCTCATTTGAGAGATATTACCGTTCGGTTTCGTCAGTGCAAAGATTTTGATAAAATTTCACCAACAAGAGATGTCGGAATAAATCAGTGACAAACGTTCAAAACCTATTGTGCTGCTTCAATACTGCAATAATAAAAAAAACAATATTTCAACAGTGCTAAGGTGAAATATTGTTTTCCATAGCCAACATTGCGAAATCCACAATCAATATATATTTCCACACAAGCATTGAAAATCCGATATTGATACCACCATAATAATCAATAACTCTCGATATTGGGTTTCAACTACTGGCTTAAAACACAGCCAAGTGGTAGCCCTACGAGTCCGCCACCGCTGCTACCCTCGAGTTATCCGTTTCCGACAGCCATGTCTCCTTAAGCACCCACCCTTAGCTCGCTCTAGCCACCTTTTCAACCCCATGAAACCACTCAACCACCAACACGAATCTCTCGGAGGATAAAAAGAGGGATAAAAAAAACGCAAATGACTACCCCTGATGGGGCAAGGCCTCTTTGGAAAACAGCTCGAGAGAGATAAGCCGTATGACAGACGCTTATCGGACTTCTTTCTGGGATTTTTTTTCTGCGGGTCCCTGAAGGGTGGGGTGAAGGGGCAAGTTCCCCTGGCTGCCCTCAGGAGTGGCTTGAAGAAGATGCGCTTACGGAGACGGTGGTGGCTTAATGTCGGAAAGGCCAGGATGCAGAACTTAATGACGCCAAGAGAAAGATAACGGAAGGACAAGCAGACATGCATTACTCAGCACGTCGTGGATATAAAAGTAAGAGTAGAAGTTTCTGAGTGCTGGAGTGACAATGTCTGACATAGACTGATTAAGAGCTTCGTGCCGAACTAATGCAACGCTATTAGGATGGCGTAACGCACCCGTTAACCTTGCGGATAGAGCAGTAGAAATAGAAACAACAATATGACAACAGCTTCTCCAACATCAAAAACTTATAGGAAAAAAGTAATGAAAAGTCTCATCATGCAGGTAGCTTGAAGAACAGGATACTTAACAGAATATAGATTCTGCGTGAAGTACACGCATTTTGTGAAGACATTTTTTCTCAATAGCTGTAGTATCCTAACCAATGCTACCGTTCGATCTGCAAAATCTTGTTTCTATATCACACATGTGACATAGCCGCAAGAGTCATTCGACGGAAAAGATATCTGAATAAAATGACCCATGATAGAAATAACACCCGAAAGTGAATAAAAACATGCTTTCTCCTTCTGAAGTATCACACGCCGTATTTTGGCATACGCTGACCACGAGTGATCACACCCAAGTACTTAGGGATGGTTGTCAACGAGTAAACCGGACAGAAATAAATATATAGGTGAGAAAGTATGATACCTGAGATGAATTTCAAATTAGTTTTTGAAAAATTTAATAAATATGGTTTGAATTAATTAAAATAAAAAATATATAAATGATTTTATAGGATAGATTAAGAAAACAACTAATGTTGACACACTGTTACAAGATTTTCAATGATTTAGCGGAGCCACAAACATGACCTCCCCATTCTTACCAATCATAAAATATAACCGAGACAATAAAAATAAAAAAATCACCAAGAATTGGAATATTTTGACCCCGTTCGTAAAAATATCAGTTCGCACCTAAGAACTCGTATTGATCAGATTGGCCTCTATTGCTTCAAATACAGGTGGAGGGAAGAATTAAAAACACCTACATCCTCGGTAAAAAGTTCGAAACGCATATTCTGGAAACGACGCCAAATTCCCGAGGGAACACGAGCAAAACCAGAGTGCCTAAGCACGCTTGAGGAGGTGGGTGGATGTTATCTCATAAGATTGCAAACAGTTTCCTGATACCCACTGGAAACACGCCAAAAAAAATCCCCAAGTTTACGCTATCGCGTAACAGCACTTTGAAGCATCGCGGAGATGGCCGCGGGAACCTCGGGGGATGACACGAGAGAGACCTTTATCGGCGGCGAAGCGTGTTAGGGATGAGTGCCACGAGAGCCCACCCCTTCGGAATCTCTCGATCGAACGACCCCGGATGAAAAACGAGGGACCGATAAGAGGAGCTCTTCCTCCTCGCGAAGAGAAGACGAAGATTACGGGCAAGAGAACGGATGGGAGACGGAGGAGAGAGCGTGGGAGGGATGCGGGGGGGCGGACGATCGCTGTCTCGAGAGATGCCTGCCTCTCTCCAGACCACTACCCTCCCCCTTTTGACACCGCTAATAGAAGCGAGATGCGTCTGGTGGAGGCTCGAAAAAAAACTGTCCACGAAACATCTCAAACTCTTAGACACCATTTTTCGCACAGATTTCTGCGATTTATTTTTTAACCGCAGAGGGCAATATAGGAAAGGCCCAATGTTTTGAGAGGGCATTATGATGTCCAGACACCCAGACAAATCTAAAATTATTTCGGAAGTCTTATTTGTACAAGGGCCATAAACAGTTTTGTTCTCTTCCTAAGGACAAGCTTTAAAAACATCAAATCCAATAAAATCTTTAGATCTTGGTTGATGAAAGAAACAGATGAAGAATATTTATCTTTTTTTAACTGCACAGTACTGATCGCTGGCAACAGCCGGCGAATTGGAACTGCGAATTGGAACCGCGGGCATTCTGACAAAAGAAGACTACTGGTCGGTATATGTATAAATACAAGCCTTAAAGCAGCGTTTACACGTATAGCAGTTGACTGCTATTAGTCACGAGATCCCCGATACATCTATATCGCTACTGCTATGATGCGTCTGCACAAACTTCTATGCAGCTTAAAGCCGCTATTTAGGCGTTGTCATAACAAATAAAAAGAGTTTTATTTCAATAATGATTTACTTAGGCTTAAATTTTCATGAAATTCTTCAAGCAATAAAAATTCCATTGACGATTATCTTTTGTTCCCATTCTTTAAAGAGTAGAATCTCCCCTTTGGGGAGGGATATCCTTGTTATTATATCCAAATTCTCGATATCAGACGTCGTGTTTTTCTTTCCGTTTGCGATTGTTGTGATTGTGCTAGATACATTTCCGCTATAAAGGCGCGTTTACACGTAGCAGTTGACTGTCATAGCAGTCGATCACTAATAGCTGTCGAACACTATCGATCCTAGTTCGAGCTATTAGTAAAGTTGATGCCCACCTACTTTGCAGAATAGGAGAAAAACTTTCTTATAAAAAATCTAAAAAGAAAAAGGGATAAATGTATCAAATCATCGATTTTATGAAAACCGTCATCCATAAAAGTCAATAATATAATCGGAAAATATGGCCTTATTGGGGTTTGTATGAAATATATGAAACTAGTAAAGAAGAGGTAACAGAACAATTATGTTAATGGGAGGAAGACATATCTGATGGAATCATCGAATGGAAAGCTGTAACAAACCAATCTTAGAATTTTTGACCTATGATGATAATAAGGATGAAACGGAAGACCGTGCTCAGAATCTCAACTACAGCCTTTCTTCTTCTCCTTACGTCATAAAATATCTACTTTGAGTGCGAAACAGTATAAATATACCTACTTCGAAGCCTATCACCACTCTGATAATAACACCATCTTTGACAAGAGCGTCTGTGTACTGTTTAGCACTCACAGCAGATATTTTATGACGTAAGGGGTAGAAGCTAGGCTGAAGTTGAAATTCAGAACACGGCCTTAAATACGAAATCACTTTCATTCCGGTCAGCATCCCTTCGCCTCACATTTGCGCTATCGGACTTGTCTGTCTTCAACAAACTTTCTCCGACCAAGTTTTCCAATACAATGCCTAAACAATCTCACTTCTACACCAAAGGATTTTCGCTGATCCTTTTTGAAATCGGTCGACGGGAGCTTTCGATGGGTTGTGAATCAAACTGCAGACGGCGATGAAACAAATCTGAGCCAAGAAAATGAGTACGATTAACGTGTCTGTCTCTCTTGTGGCTGGAGAGATTCAGAGTAGGCGCCTACGTCCCTGTGAGCGATGACAACCTGCCATTTCAAGAAAGAGAGAGAGGTCAGTGGTGAAAAGGGCAAACTTAATGACATTCCGCACTCTAAGAACCGATGTGTCACCATTAGACAAGTTGAGAATAAGGAGACAAGATTTACCACCCCGCGATAGAAAATTGAACGTAGAAATGACATTCAAAAGTGGCAGACTTATATATTGATTCAGAATACGGGTTTTAAATTAGTCCACGACGGGTCCGAGTCAAGATTCAAAGCCGAAACGAGAATGTATAAAACTGGCATGCCTGGCACATGTACACAACTTCGTAATAGCTCTACCACACAAAATAGGAGCGGGGAACCGAAGACCTTTTCTGATCTACAGCAAGAGCTTTTGTGACGTTGTCACGCATAAGGGGAAGCATAGCGTCACATGCGTTGCAGTGCGAGAGGTAGAGAAAAAGGTAATCAAGTAATTCATTGTAGGTCACGGAAATGTATTTGAGCACCAATAACTAAAATAGTCAATGAGCTGAAAGCCTCACTGTATGCATAAGACCCACGATTTAGCCTGATGACAACTTCTTGGTATGCATTTTGTGCTACTATCTAAAAAAAAAGGCTCGCTATCCCTGTCATCGACAATAGTCCATAAAATGTTTCCAAGTAGTGGATGCCACTCATGTCATACACAAAATAATCCAACGGTAATCAATAAGCATTTTTAGGGAACAGATTTTCACCTTTTTTCATGAAAGGAAACAAATGCCTATGTATTCTAAAATGGTAAACTTAGCACGTTTCACACTACACGGTGGCATTTCTTAAAATTTTAATTTCTAAAATTCGTTGACTTAACTGCCTAACGAGAGGAAGGCGTTGATGTTGTGATACACCATTTCCTAATGCGTTGATAAACTTGAAGGAAATCAACTTCTTAAGAAATAAACCTAAGCGCCTTATAAGATTTAACGTCCCAACTCCCCATCACGCATTTCTGACATAATATGACCCAAACGCTTTCTCAAAGCCTCGCATCCCACAAGGATTTGGTGACAAGCTTTCTTAAGTTTTTTTTTAACGATAAAATCCTAATTTTCCACCATCTGGAGGAAAAGGGCTCGTTATTCCCTCCTCCTCCCACGGGATCCGCTGACCATGTTGTCTTCCATCCCACACGCCAATTCAGAAAAAAATACAGGACTTCTGAGCCACACGCTTGAACACCGGTTTTTTTAAAAGGCTTTTCCGTCACACCCACGAAAATTTGAATCTGAAAAAAACAGGGTGGGAGAAAAACTAGAAGGACGAGGAAAAAAAGGAAGAAAATGAGCTTTTGGGAACTCTTTCGGACTCGACGAGGGAAGACGGTACGTAAAAATAATTTTGACGAGAAAAAGTTTTTGCCTCTCTTCCTCGATAGAATGAAGAGCCTGGATGCGGGGGCGGGAGACGGAGTGGGAAGGGGGGAAGAAGGTTAGAGAGGGCCGAGTCACCAAATCCAATTACACGAAAGGAATAGCTCACCTCGTATAAACTATACCCACCCGTGGAAGTAAGTAGCAGCGCGTGGGCCGAAGCATCTTTATACGGTGAGCCGCACGGAAGTTTCAAAATCCGATTAGAACTACACCCGACAAGGGAGGGAGGGGGTGGAAAATGTTCGAGATGAGGAGGGTGGGAGGGAGGGAGAGGATCGGAGAAGGGAAAAGTGGACGGGTGGGAGTGCAAGGAGGAATGCTATTGGTTTCTGGGAATCGAGAAAGAAAGGTCGAAAAGAGGACGGAAAATGGAACAAAATGTAGCATAAGAGACGGCATAAAATTAAGGCCCCAACTACTTAAGTGAAATTTACCGAGAAGAATTAAAAATATTGATGCTCCTTCTAATATTTTGCTGACTTGATCAAATTCACGACATCAATAAAGAGTATCATACGAAAGAACGAGTTCTATATGAAGGAAAATTAAATAATTACTACTGAGAGACGAAGAGAGTAGAAAATTCGTATGGCGTGAAGTGAAAAAGCCTTTTTGCAGGTTCAATTAAATGAAAATTCATATTCACGATTGGATAGGGAGAGGTAAAGAATGAGAATTTTCACAATACTTTTTCCTATGCAGGGTAAATTAAATTAAAGATCCGGTGTGTAAATGAACGAGCAACAGAGAAAAATTAAGTTCTTCGTATTCAGAGGTTCAGGATATCAATATAGTCCAATTTGTTGCCTAGAGTTTTCACCCATTACCGTGCTTTAGTTTAAAAAAAATGTCTCTGATAAAAAAGGCGCAAAGCATACTTTTCCCCCACACATTATCCATAGTGTATTTTCTAATGAATAATAAATAAATTTAAGGGGCCCTTTGCTTTGATTAAGATTTTTAAATTAGCAAACTAGTAATTTAGTTTAAAACAGTGGATGTGAAATAACAGAAGTTGTTGCCAACACAGCGCGAAATTGATACAGTTCATCAAAATGAAAAACATTCATATTATTTTTCCTTTTCATCCGACGATGAACACCACTGACAATTCAAAAGCCCTGACTCTCTCTTTCACCATTATTTCTAAACCGAAAATCAAGTTATTTCAAGTTCCACCTGAACTCCACAACGCAACTTGAAAAAGTGATGGAAATTATTCATGAAGTGGCGTAAATAACATTACGATGTGCTTAAGATGGAGTATGGTGTTAAACCACGCGGCTGTTCAGTGTTTCCTGGGATTTTATTTATATTTCCTTCACCTTTAAGGGCACGAAGTTATAAATTCATTTCAGAACAAAACAGAAGCCTGGCTGATGTCCGTCCATTCCTAACGATGGAACGAGTGCTACACATTGATATAAATAGCAGAATTCACGCAATATGTTCGTACACCTCATAGCAATTGGACCCAAAGATAAAAGCAATAAAAATTATTTAATTCCCTCTATTCTCGCCCCTCACGCAATATATTTTTATGCTAAACATTAAAGATGCAAGAGAAAAATTTAATAACCGACACGATGAATTTCAAGAAACGTCTTAAATCCTGAATTTAACCCATAAATCTTTCAAAACGTAAACAATATCAAACTGATAATGTCATTTTCGACCGTATTTGGCGTTACGGGGTGGAACAGCATTTCAGGGATTAAATTAAAGCTTATTACTTTTGCAATTAAATGAAAATGCGGAAGTTGTACTGTCGACTTATACTCTATATATTTCCTAACGCATAACACGTGGTAAATCGCCTAAGGCGTCATCATCTACATCTACATAATACTCTGCAAGCCATCCTAAAGGTGTGTGACAGGGGGTGAATTCTAATTAAACATGCACCACATATCATGCATAAAATATGATTAATATTAATATTTTAGTCTAACTTCACTATTTAAAAAGATAAAAACAGCAAAGTAAGCATGCAAAAACATGCTGTTAGTTAGGTTATCTACATATAAGTCCTAATACCATGCAACTACCTATGCTACGGATTGATTCACTCATATTGGACATATTTACCGCTATTCATATCCCTAATTGTACGAGGAAAAGAGGAAATTTTGTATCTGTCAGTTCGGCAATCAATTTCTCTAATTTTGTAATCAGCAGTCTACCAACGTAAGTTGGGGTTCGCAAAATATTTTTAACGTCATCACTGAAAATATTATCTTGGAATTTGTTTAAGAGATTAAGTCTAAACTTCAACCTGTGATCTGACAATTATTCCCATTTTAATTCATTCAATAGACTGGTTACGCTAATAAGGTTTCGTATTGTCCCTTTACAAATCTTGCCGATTTTCGCTGCAAGTTCATTATTTAGACTGATTTCGTAGGGTTCCGATATACTGACAGTATATTCCAAATGAGGTCTAACAAGGGAAAAGTAGCTGATTTCTCGTACATGAGCGTCACATTTACCCAATACTCTTGTGATGAATCCCAGTTTACGATTATATTGCCACATTATTTCACGTAAAGTAAACCGGATCAAAATGATGACGCTTCAGACGTGGACACACGTCATGTGTATAAGTGTAGGTGTACAGTAATAATAATAATAATAATGTTTATTATGTTCAAGTATTTACATCCCCTATTAGCAGTAATAAATAAGAAATGTTAGAATAGAGCTGACAGTTTGATATTACAACAACAAAAATTAGGGATTCAATAGAATATTACAAAAAACATTAAATACTACGTGACATTTTGTTTGCAGTGTTACAATTTTGTATTTGGGTTAGCGGAAGAAAGACAGCATAAGCAGTAATAATAAACATAAGCTAAATACAAGAAAATTGATTACTCAAAATACAGAACATAGCCAGGTAGATAGAACAAAACAAGAGATTTTCATTTGAATGGACAAAGGGATTTTTCTTTCAGAGGTTTATAATTCTAAATTATACATAAAAATATAAACGAATAAACTACAGTGGATCAAGTACAGTAGATCGAATAAACTACAGACAAAATAAAATAAAATAATAAACTACAATAGATCTAGTGCAGTTTAATTAAATCATGATGGTAACACTTATACTCCCGAATTAGCACGGACATATCTCGTGCCTCTGGTCATTATTGGCTCCTGCTATCACTTCGGCTGCGGGTTTATTTGTTTGACAACCATAGCTTCCATCAAGTAGATTGCCCCCGGGCAATTTCTCAGCAATAGGTGCTAATTGCTGCAGCTCCCGACCCCTCGTACCTTGAGCGAAGCCAGGTGAACGACGCGTAGACGTTCCTTCTAGCTGATACGCAATTTATTGACGGCCCCTTGCAAAATCCTTCCACTTGACGTTCGCCTCGGGTGAGAAAACACTCGCGATTCCACGGCGAATCACTCAATCCTCTTCCCGATTCAGGCACTGCTAGTAGCAGGCCGAGGGTTCCCACAACGTTCCCATGTACCGCTCCGGCTCGAATCACAGCGCGAATGGGTGACAGCGATGTGCAATGTGAAGGTGGGAAGGGTGTGGGATGAGGGTGCTGGCTCAGGTAGGAAGCAATTCACTCGAAATTTGAGAAGGTCCCCTTCTCCTTAATCAAACCTCCTTCCTCGGTCTCACACCACCACTTCCTCCTCACGTTCACTGGCGCGGAGAGTGGGATCGAATTTCTACGGTGTGCGTGTGTGAGAGGGGGAAGGGGATTCATGGGCCTGAAATGCTCGCTCGACGGTAAATAAGTCATAAGGTGCGATCGCTTCGGGGAGGGGAATTTCGAACTTTGCTTTCCCATGCGTTCGGTGCTTGCCGGAAGCGAAAGTCTGTACGCGCCGTCGGTTCGGTCCTTAATTCCCGAACGAGGGATTGGGATCGATGAGTTCGCTGTTTTTCATTTTCGGCTCCGGCCTCTTTCATTTTCATGGGCCTAGAATTTTTAAATTCATCTAAGACCACGAACCAATTTCTCTCCCCAGATCGTACGTAAACTAAAAATTAATAAATTAGCATTGGACGACAGATTGCAATTTGCTCGCGATTAATCATTGGAATAATTAATCAGCCTATTTGATTAGATACCTATTACTAGTTCATATGATTTCGCTATCGCTGAGACTTGCTAAAGATCGATACATATTATTTGATATTAAAAGTGATCTACCAGATGAGGTACCTAGGTTTGCACATAGAAATTACCTAAAAACTAGGCTACCATTACAGTGCATAGGTTAATTCAACTGAGATGGAAAGAATGAAAAGAAAACTTAACTTTGTCACTCCATATAAATTAATTAACAAACGACCCGGGATTCGACGTCCAACACCATCATCAACATCATTTTCTTTTCAATCATGAATAGGTTTCATAAAGTTACGCTTGAAATCACCAGGGAGATGGAGAGGGGAATATTATGAAAATGATATCGATGAATCTGAAGGAAATAAAAGTATTGATTCACCATTGAAAGTGATCATGTTAACTAATACTCCACCTAATTATTATCACTAGTAAATTACAATTTCGGTAGGTTTATTATTATTATTAGTCATCTACCGGTGAAGGTTTAGATATGCATACAACTTTTACCCAGACCTTTTACAATTAATAATACTACGTCTTTCCAGGAAATTCTTGGAATAACATAAAATTGAAATTGATTGGCATATGAAAGTAAATATCAAGGAAGGAGGATACAAATCAGAGTACGAGGGAAAAATATCTACGTCACTAATGAAGGTAATTCAGGTGCAATAGATATTAGCTCGAAAATTGGATCAGCAAATGAACATATGTAGCTGAAAGAATTGGCGACAGGCTACTCAAACAAATTAACGATGTAAAACTTTTTTTTTTAATGTTACGTGGATTAATAAACGCGAATTTTCAGACGTTAATAAGCGTGGTGTGAGTGTATATATAGAGAGGGATCAGAGAGGGCTATATACTACGGTGGCCAAACATAGGCCACCGTAAACGTGAAGTAACTTAAGGTGATTTTCTGAGTCATATGAAATATATGGAACAAGTGATGAAGGATGTGAAAGAGAAGAAATACGTAAATATGAAGAGATTAGCTGATAGAAGAATTCGGCGGAGAGCTTCGTCAAACCAATCTGAGGATTGTTGAATAATGGTGAGATTTCAAGCTGAAGATATAAATTATGTACGACAAATACTGAATAAAATAACGGAAATCCTCGTAAATAACGGGTACGAAAGGAGAGAAATACAAAAAACCATTTCACGAAAACTAAAATCTTCACCTCGACCATTGGACGAAGAAAATGCCGACAAGAAAAAAAAGCATACCTGCCTTACATCAAAGGGACCACCGATAATATAGCCAGAATCCTACAGAAGTATGACATAAGATCTATATTCAAACCTCAAAGGCAAATTAAAGACTTCTTACGCAGCGTAAAAGAAAAAGATATATTGGAGACGGAAGGAGTCTACAAATTAAGCTGCCGATCGTGTGATAAGGTGTACGTAGGAGAGACGGGCAGAACAATACGTACAATAATAAAAGAGCATGGAGCCGTCATTTGACTGGGCCACTTCGAAAAATCAGCGGTCGCAGAACACGCCGCCCAAGGACACGAAATCAACGTGAACAACTCAGAAGTCATAGCAAGAGAAAAACATTACAAGACGAGGTTAATAGGAGAGGCCCTCGAAATTAGGAAGTATGCAAGCAATTTCAATAGAGACAATGGAAAAATGGTAAGCTCATCCTGGCTTCCAGTTAGTTCGAGAACCAAAAGAAAAATCGAGAAACCCCCACCTCCACCCTCATCCACTCCCCCACCTCCACCACCGTGAGAATATAAATCAACGCGCAAACCAAGCAATGTCATTACCCTGAGGAAGTCTCCAGCAGCGGAGACGAAACGGTCGGTCATTTTTACACTCTGACGCGGGTTTACCCAAAAAAAGTTTAACCTTAGAATAAAATGAGTATGGAGAGTCTCTATGCACCCAAATCTGAATTTAATCGATTAAAAACTATTCATTTAAGCCCAAACACACACCTGATGACAAACATTCACCTCTACAAGGTGAATATTCAACGTCTCACATGTGTAAGACAAGTCTCCTGTAGCTTTCGACCTTCAGCGCGATCGCTTGATTCAACGCCGACGTCTCCTCCAGAACCCTAACCTCTACACCCTTCCAAAAGTTGGGCGGTTGGATTACAGCCGGCGAGGAATTTCGCGTTACGGCCGCAGTCCCGGCATACCCTATACCCACACAAAACCTCCCACCAGGCCTTAATTTTTAAATGCTCAGGGCCCCTCCGTCGCACGCACACGAACACACCGACAAACACAAACGCACGTGACCTTTCAATCCCCCGAACCCCATTCATTCCAGATTCTACCCTCGGCGTTCGCCACACTCAGGTCAGCCACGAAGAAGCCACCGAGCAAATAGCTGTTCACGCCTATCACCGAAGTTATCGCAGAGGATGATGGGTATGGCAGCAGGGGGAAGTTGAAAGAAGGCATTATTCACGTGAGGGGCAGGAGGGGGCGGATGTATTCGTAGCCTACCGGTTAAAATTGGTTAAATGGCTATATGTACCACTCTTACGCCGATCCAAAATTTTATATAATATTCCTTTTAACCCTGCATACCACCTCCTTTAGGATTAGAAGATGAAGATATTTGCTGATAGAAGAGTTCAGTGGAGAGCTGCGTTAAACCAACCTAAGGGTCATTATTCTACAAAAACTTTCCGCTCTTCTAACTCTACAAAAACTCAAAAACTCAAAACACCATCGCCCTTTATTGCCTACGCCATCCAATCACTTTGCCTTCTCGTAATTTTCTCAATCAACTTCCTTCCCACCTTACCTACGCTTTCCTTCAAGATACTCATATCTCAAAACCGTTCGTCTATTTATATCTTCTTTCCCTAAGGTCAATGTTACGGCGTCATGCAATACCACGCACCGTATTCGACTTTTTGTGATCCTTTTCTTCACGTGAAAACGATGATATTTGAACCGCACCTACTAGATGTTGCTAATTTAAGCACGCAATATCCCTTATCGCATTGCGGAACAGACTAGACAGAGATTATCACTGTTGCGTACATTAGCGACACCAAATGCATGGGATATATTGCAGCATCAATCTCTTTCGAACTTCCTTAGTTAATTCACCAAAAGAATGCTCGTACAGGTACTAAAATAAGCATGATTAAATGCTCGTAAATAGGTTTAAAATATGTTTACACACATTCCATCGAATTTTTGGCTAGCGCATATCTAGGTACTTGTTGTCAAATTTATGCACTAATGCAAGCCAAATAGAATGTAGCACAGAATTGTTGAAGTGGAGCGATACTCGTACTGAAATACTGACTGTGATGATGATAAAGCGACTATTGTAGCAAGGAAAGCTAGATGTTTCAGTGGTAAAGATTTGTCATCACAGAATCGGCACGTGTTAGATACAGCACCACCGAGTTTTCCCACTGAGTATGAATCAAACCAAAATGGGAAAAAGTAGATTAAGTTTTTAATGCAATATAACGTATTATACAATCAGTGTCTGTGGGAATTTTCATTTTCATTTTCCCTGACCTTTCCAGGATTTCCAGACAATTATTTGTTATTTTCCCTGACTTTTGAGCGCCTGAAAACTCCAAAATTTCGGTCATTTATAGACATAAAAGTGGTAGTGAGGAAGTAAAGAAGTTTAAACTTATGAAAAATTGTAGGTTTATTTTCATATTAATCATATAAACTTCCAGTAATAAGAGATCAACAACTTTAAGTCAACAAAATAAATATTATCATTCCTTACATTGATATGCCTTCAGAAAGGGTTTTAATTGCAGAAACATATATGCAAAGAAGGCTAACCTGGCTTTTCCTTCAAACCTGATGTCATGTTAAAGTAGCTCTTTGAATCAATCTTGATTTTTTCTTACTCACATCCTTCTACAAATTTGGCTAAGTGACTTCAAATTTGACTGAGAATAACTTTTTTGTCGCCAGAGGGACAAAGCGAAGCATTCCTGGCAAAATCGCTAGAGAATGAAAATGAGATGCGCACATCTTTCGCCAATCTGTTCACCAAATTGTGCAGGCTATAGCCAGAAAGAACCAGAATAGGGCCCCTGGGCTGCCTCCTCCACAGCGAAGCCGGCCTGAGACAAGTCGTCCCCTCCTTCACCCTCCTCCTCCCATCCTATGTGCAGTTTTGATCTCTCGGCATTTTCAGTTGATAAATTTAAACATTTTGCGATTTTTCCCTGACCACACGTTAAATTCCCTGACTTTTCCAGGATTTCCATGGCCGTTTTCATTTTCCCTGAATTATCCAGGTTTTCCAGGATTTCCAGGTTCCTATAAACCCTGACAATAGTGGTGCTTCACGGATCGATAGTCTCGAAGATGCATCAATTAATAGACACGAGTATACTATTACATGCTGTGTTCGTAGCACTTGCCGCACGAAAGGCAATACCCATTACTAATAAATGGAATGCATTCAGGTGCTATAAGGTCATCAGATTTTTCAAATTAGAGAAAAAGGAAAGATCTCTTGAGAACAGTAGTATATTTTCCATTTTCTTTCGAGCACCAGCGTAAGGCATTTTCATTTCTATGACTGCAAATTGCGACCTAAAAGAAAAAAAGTACGGAACCCTGGTAGGGTACCTGGGGAATTTACAAGCCTATATCTCCGCATCATTACGAACCTACCCCAAACTGCCAAGACTCGGGTCAAAAACACCACTGACAGAAGCGTGAGAGAATGGCGCTGAGCCGGCGGCTTTGGGCAGAATAAAATATGCGCACTCGAGCAAGCCGAGCGCTCACTCCAACGGCGATACAAGAGTTGATTGGGGGATGGGAAGAAGCACATCCCTGTTGGTCAGCCAGTACCGTGGAAAAACCCTCGTCGACGGCTCAATTATATATTCCTTTCGCAAGATTCAATTCCAATGAGGTCGGGGAAGCTCTCTGGAAAGGCTTCCCCGAGCAAAGAAAGGGGAGAGACGAGATGATTAGGGCGCGGTACGGGCCCAGGACAGCGAAAAGGGGGTACGCGCGCCTCGATCGGGAACCCGGAATGATTGCGAGGAGTGAGAGAGAGAAAGGGAGGGCATTCTAATTAAGTGGGCAAGCGAGAAAGCGCAAGAAACACCGAAGCGGACAGAGGATACCTGCGGAAGAAGAGAGCGAGGCGCTGCAGAGAACACGGGGCGTTTTAATTAGATGGGAGAGTGGGGGCAGGCAATAGTGGCAAAAGGAAGAAGAGGCAAGCAGGATGGCGAGAGTCCCGGGACTGAGTGATAAATAATTAATTGGGGTCCGCCGGTGGGAGAAACAGGGGCTCAACCTTGTTGGACGGAATACCCGCCGAGCCGAGCCACGCCACATAAAAATCCTTGGAGCCTACCCTACTCCAGAAGGTTTTTATTCCCTCGTTCGTCCACAGGGTTGATTCCTGCTTGTAATCTGCACGACTACCGTATTAATCACGGCCGTAAGAGTAAACACAAGTTTTGCCCAAGGATTAACCAGCATGGGGAAACTACAGAATTGACCATCCGAGCGATACGAGCCGTTTGATACAAACTTAGGCGATATGGAAGCGGATTTGATGTGATTGTTTTCCTATGAGGGTTCTGACGAAGATAGGCACGCGTCTTTTTCGCAACTGGAGGCTTATTTGGGGTGAACAAGGATTTTTGCACAAAGGCATCGTGCTTGTACACACTTGAGAGGAGTGGCGTATTCTAGGACAAGAATCGATTGATACAAATCACAGGGCTTAGCTTCACGTGTGGGAATTCGTTCAGTACTTAAACCTGGGTTTACCTTCAGGGGTAGGTTGATCTTTGTCAAAGGATTAAAAAATCGGAGCTTTTTTGTATACCGTAAGGAAAAACTGGATTAAATGAGCCAAGGAAATCGTGTCTTAGACATTGTCACGAATAAATGGTTACATATAACATCGGTGCCAGTGCATCACTTTCAGTATCGGAAAAAACAGGCGAAAACATCAATCAACAATATATTTTTGAGAGACGTGTGCCTTGTACAAATGGAGGTAGGTAGAAGCGAATAGGCATTTAACATATGACGAATAAAAGCAATAAAATTGTTGCTTTGAGAACGAAATTATGTGGGAAGGGAAATATCGAGAAAATCAAAGCAGCATAGGAATATTTCAATCAAACAACATGCCCAGTGCAAAACCAATGATGATAATTTTCTTAAAAAATTTTGAATTGCAGTTTTGTTTCGAAGATAAAATGTAGAGACCGAAGTTTAAAAAATGCGAAAAGCTAAGAACGAATGGCTTAAAGAGTCCTAAGAAAAGTGGGAGGAAAGAGAAGTATTTTAAAAACCTTAAGCAGAAGACGGGGCAAATTAATCATAAGGCATGATGGTCTGACGAAGGCAATCGTCGAAGAACACATAAACGGGAATAACGGCAAATAAATGCCTCTTATTGTATACATAGAACAGGCTGTGAAGGACATGAAAGAGAAGAATTATGTGAAAGTGAAGAGATTGGCTAATAGAAGAATCGAGTGGATAGCCGCGTCAAACCAATTTAAGGATTATTGTCTGATGATGATATTAAAAAAAACTCAAATGATTTGCCTCGTTCTCTCCTGAAGGAGAGATCGTAAACTGGATTTCCTCTCAATATTAGATACATTTCCAGTACTGTAATATCTTCAACGCTAAATTTTTGAAGAGTGGGCTCTACTTTTTTTGACAGAAGAGAAAAAGGGATCTGGATAAGGTGCTAAGTAGCAAGGTCAGAGATGAAACTGAGCCGAGATTCCTATCAGGGCGAGTACTCGGGCCACCCGACCATTTAAACCAAGCGTGACCTCTTGAGGGGTCAAAGGGAACGGGAGTGGGGAGAGGGAACGATTCTCCGAGTGCACTAATCTGATTGATCTCCCCGACCGCCGTGACCCCTTTGCCGAAGATTCGGCTGATGCGATAAGGGAGGAATTTGATCGCCACCATCTCCCGATCTCTGCCTCCGAGAGAAGCGGGGCTCCGGACCATCTCGACGACAGCTTCATGGACGCGAGTAATTTACGCCGGACCCCAGCGGCCTTTCCATGGGCCCAAAGGGGGCCGGAGGAAGAGAGATCTCCTTCGGTGCTCTGCCCGTCGTTGGGAAGGCATAGTGACGAAAACCTCTCCTCCAATAGGGGAGCGCGAGAAGCCATTTTCATGAGGAGTTTCGCTCAGGGGTCGTCGACCGATAAATGATTCGACAGCCAGTGAGTAATCTCGGATGCAGAGTCAAGGGAGCAAATGGCATATCCCGAAGGAAGGCGTTCAAGAAAGATTTGGGGGCCGAGTCATATAGCAAAATGCGATGGTTTTCTCGAGGTAATGGAGGTTGATATCTACATCTACACGATACCCTGCAAGCCACCGCGAGGGTGTGTGGCAGGCGGTGAATATCACCAAGCATGCCCTACTAACATGCAAACAAGCAACTATAGTGTCTCATGCAACTAGATTGTTAGTATCTATAGTATTTGAGGGGTTAATACATGCATCATGCACTACTGAATACTCTAAAATATTTCCCCTACCTATCCCTTTGCTATGCTGCCTATTCTGTTCTCTTATAGTACAGGGGAAAAAACCATTTTGAATCTATCGATACGACAATCTATCCCTCTAATCTTATAGTGAACAATGAGCTGAATGATTGTGACCATAGAGCAAAAGTCTCTAAACTGTGATTAGTTAGGCTGACCAGAGTCACTTCGACAAAAAAAATAGAAATACCTATAAGTAGGTACTGACTTTGTACCACCCAAATACCGAAGCAAAATTATGTACGCGATATTAAAAAATCCAATTTACTAAATTAGGCATTTCGAAAGGAATAAAAACAAGTTTGCTGTAAATAGTAGGGGAGAAGAGGAAGTTGAATGAATGAATTCAGAGAAAGAGTGTGGGTGGAACACATGTATAGAGATGCCAACTAAAGTAAACTAAAAATGGTTGAGGATTTCATAGAGAAAATGATAAAGGAAAACGTAATAGAGCAAAGAAAAGAATAGGCTTCGAGAAAAAATGGGTCAATTAAATGGATGGAATCAAACTCCGATACTGGCATTGCTGTTACCAGTATGATTTCAATTCTAATTCTCCTACCTCAACAGGTAGGAGAATAAGAAGTAGGGGTAGAGAAAAATATTATCTTCAGCCAATTTGGTATTCTTCAACATAGGTGAGATTAAGGTAATGTGGGGAATAATTTATATTCACCTGAACCAAAGATCCAGTATGATGCTAGCAGGTAATAATAATAATATGTTGGTTCGAATGGGAAAACATCTTTCGAGTTATTGAGGCATGGATATTTTAACAAAGTATGAAAATGTCAAATAATACGTTAGAGGCAAAAAAAGGTGGTTCAATCAGGCCACGGAAAGGAAATAGGCAACCTAGGATAGGGCAGTGAAGAAGAATATCGCAAAATGAATACAATTCCAGCGGTATTCCTACGATAACCACACATTTACGCCGGGTCTTCCTCAAGAGCAGGGGTCTCCAAACTTTTCAGCCCGCGGGCCGCATTAACTATCAAACAGTAGTTTGGGGGCCAGCTACACACTCGAGGTCCAAATAAAGAATAATCAAAACATAGATGTTGTTTATAATTATTTATTTAATATTAATTTATTCAGTTAATATTAAATAACACATTGATATACTACACATGAACACCTGTATTAGTGGGAAAGGTGAAATTGTTTCCTGAATTCAATAATAGTGGACATTTCTGGCTTTATATTTGATGTCCCTAACATCAACAGTGACCTGAGACTATCATCAGACAAGTTTGTTCTCAAATTGTTCTTCACGTATTTCGTTCTTGAAAATGCTTGTTCCCACAAGTATGTTGTTTCAAAGTTATAAGGGTACCTTGATGTAAAGTTTTGACTTTAGGATAGTCTTCCTTGTGCAAAAACTGGTAAAAATCCACCAGTCCTTCTTTGAACTTGTCTCTATGGGGGTTAGTTGCTGCGTGCCTCTATTTTAATTCGGTAAAAACGTTACGTTCACGTAAGCGACGGTTGATCTTGGCAGGATACCCGTAAATTTCCGTAATTATTTCCTCAGATAAAAAGGTCTACACGGGCCGGATGAGAGGGCCTCGCGGGCCGCATCTGGCCCGCGGGCCGTAGTTTGGAGACCCCAGCTCAAGAGGAAGCGACACAAAGAAAGACTACCCGCAAACCAAACTGGTCAACCCCAAGGTCGGTTTGGTTGGTGAAGGCAGAGCTCACCGTGCGCCGTGTTCTACGGGCCGTGAAATGTTCTCACCACGTTACGTGGGACATTTCGTTTCCCCTTTCCGCTGGTGGTTTCCCAGAAAGATCAGGTACCCAAGAAATCGAAACCCTAATTGGGCTTCTCTGGAGTCGTCCGAAGGGGCTTCATCTAGATTTGAACCCGGGACTTCCGGCCGGAATCCGAACGCTTTACACACTGAATTTTGGCGATGTGTTAACAACAGCTAAGATTATAGTCGCCATTTACGGTAATTGAACAACTCTAGCAGAGGAATAGATTCACGTCTCATCCCGTGCACTGAGCTAAGTACGACTCAAATACTCAAATATATGTAGGGGTTTCAATAAATTAGTTCAAAACCGATAAATTTTAAATGACGGCGTCAGGAAGATACTAATGTAACCACTGAATTTGGCCATATTAAATCTAGATCAAATAAAGTAGACAGTGGAACTATTCCCAAAAACAGGATAATTGATAAGGGTCGCATAAATATTCGAAATAACTGATAGTAACAAGTATCAATTACGCACAAGAATAGTTGTGAATATATTCCATATTATATATACAGGTGTATCAATGGATGTACAGGTGTATGCAATTGCATGTTGGTATAAGGACTTTAAACTAACCCAACTAACTTAGTACCTAAGTTTCTGCATTCTTACTATGCTCTTAAAAACTTTTTTAAATTGTAGTTTCGACTAGAATATAGCTAATAATCTTTTTAGTCGTGATATTATACATTTTCAGTGTGAATTCGCCCACTGCCACACCCCTTTAAGGTGGCTTGCAGGCTCGTAGATGCATGTTTCGAAGGTAATTCTACCGATTCACGATATTTGCAGTCCTCATGACGGACCTTTAAAATGTAACGAAATTGTAGTTTCAAAACGATAACAGTGGAAAACTAAAGGAAAAAAAATTGCCGGGCAGGGCCACGTTTGGACTGAGAAAACATTTTCAATCGATGCCGTCTTCCCCGCAATCGAACTATTTTTTTCGCGATGGGACGGCGCGCAAAAAATCACGGAAGGAATCTTTTCACGACGGAAAAGGTTCCTCCCGTGAGATGAACTATTCAAATTCAACACGCTAGGATCCCCTCCGCTACGACGATTTGCGGGGACACAAAAGAGCGGAAAGATTGAGTCAAAGTACGGCCTCGGGAGCCTCGAAACACTCCCAGACACAAACTCCGCTCCGAGATGCAGCGATGCTGGCGAATTCAATATTATTCCAATTGCCCACCATGACGGAAGTGAACGACGTAAGCAAACAAAAGCATGTAGCGAGGAGGTGAGGTGAAGTGAGTGAAGGCGAAATAAGAGAATGATGAAAAATGTAGACGATATATTTCATAGTGACAATGTCTTCCTAAAAAGAGGATTACAAATACTGAGATCTTCGATGAAAAGGAAGGGTGAGCCGAACACTGAAGCAGGAAATTATCGGGTAATAGAAGTGGCACTTTTAGCACTTTAATGACCCCAAATCTGGACCCATTACGTCCTAATTGGTTACAAGGGTATCTGAACCCGTCCTTGTGTTCGGAGTTCCCAGCTGGCGATCCCAGGGGAATTTACTGTGGAATCCATTCTTGGATAACAAGTGGATTACTTCATCTTAGTCCCATAGTTTACTGGATTACTTCATCTTGGTTCACTTCATCGTCCATTGGATGGGATACATAACAGGGGACCCCTAGGCGTATTTTGCTAAGAACACGTTACTCGAGCAACGAGAGTTACTCTCCATATTTTCCCTTACAATTCCATTATTTCCTCCTTGTCTGAGGCACGATGAAGTGTGGGGCAGACATATAGTCTCAGAATAGGAAAAAAGCATTTCGGACGAAGCGGGATTCATTGCTATAGATATAAGGAGAAGAATTGCTACAGTACCAAATGTCACTTAACACAGGGAGATAACATCTTGCAAGAATATAAAGCAATGATTTTAGATAAACAATAGCCTGATGTGGAGAGTTAACCTGCATGTATCCGAACAGCAAAGAGAGACGTAAGGAAATATTGAAGGCTTTTAAGATGAGAGTGGGTGAAAAGGGACGAAGAGTGATGAACGGAAAGGTGGACGAATGATGCATTGGAAGGAAGAAAATTTCTGGGACAGAAATACACTGAAGGTTGAAAGCGAAAGGAAAAATTAGGGTAAGTAAAGATAATCTACATAATATGAGGTATCTATATAATATGAAAGGATTAATGATAATGATTAACAATATGGAACTAATGTCGAGAATTCTCCGATATTTCAAAGCGAAGATTATGCATTAAAACCTGCACTAACTGGTGGATAAATTATGACGCTATTAATAAATATAAAAACTTAATCGCTTAAGCAATGAGAAAAATTAAATGTCTCCATTTACAATTGTATTAACTGCTGTGCAAAGTATTTACACGATAAAAACATATTAACAAATAAATTAGAGGATTTCACTAAATATTTTCATCTGTTTTCATCGGCAAGCCATTACATTAACAATTTACAAGAGTTTAAATAAATTTAGCTCATTTTCACACGAAGGTATAGGTCTCATCTTTATACGTTAAACATTTAGATATATTTTTAACTGTACTTTCAGATAATGCGGCCAGGGTTGATTTCTGGAAATCCATATCAGGATGAACAAGAATAAGTAAATCATTGTCTAACAATGCTGCTCAGCAAAAGAAAAATTTTCTCAAATACAATACAAGTACCTAGGTCGGCCAAACATATGATTGAAAAGAAGATAGTTTAGCAGAAATACGAATATACTACACGCACGCCACCGTTCCATACTTGAATTCATTACGCTCTCAATATGTATTCACAATTGTTAAGCATGTTTAGCTGTTCAAAACGGACACTCACTTTTACTATCGCGGGGGAGAAAGGACGACGAAGAGAAGCTGAGGTAGTAGCTTCGAAATGGGGAATGGGACGAGATGGGTGGACTAGAAATATTGGAGTCTTGACGGCGCTTACGTGGGAAGTGGAAGTTTTTGAGTTTGGACGGCCTATCCCCGGCACATGCATACACCGCAGATAAGGGATACAGCAGCGCCCCCAGTCGAGTTTACAGGGGGGAAACAAAAGGTAAGCGAGAGCGCTGTAAACAGTCGACGGTCGGCAATGCGGGGACGGAGCAGAGCTTGAAAAGACTCGGAAGGGGAGTGTGCTTCGGGTTGATTGGAGGAGAAAGAGGGGATGGAGGAGGGAAGAACAATCGGAAATATATATAGTAGAGGCAGGGAGGGTTGGGACGAGACTGCGTAGGTAATCCAGATCGAATTGTCTTTATTGATGGTGAAGCGCGGTGAAGGGAGAAGACTCCCCTCATTCGGTTGTGCAGGATAAGGCTCGGAGAGCTGAGATAGCATTGTTTTCCCCACCGATCCATTGTTTCCCTACATTGCTATTGCACCCTACCAGACCGGAAGGGATCTCGAAAGTTTTACTTCGGATCTTTGCCGAGTAAGGCGACTGGAAAGCGCTGCAAGAGATTCATTCCCTAAGTCGTCCCCGCTGCCATCGACCTACTTACTCCTGAACACACTAAAATGCACAGAACGCTACGAAAAACACCCACCGTTGAAACAAAAATTCACTGCGAACAATTCGCTAGAAGCGAGTCCCAGTAAAAAAAACTTCAGGGAGATTGCAGCCATTGGGGATTCATTAAATAACAATTCACAAATTGTTTCGAGCAGAGTTGAATATTAATATGCATATGGCTGAAAGCGGATTAATTCTCAGAACGCATGGAGACGCCACGGTACAGAGAGAATATAATTATCGTGTATGTTCAATATTCCATAATGGGGTCGTTTACTCGGAACCGAAATCGCAATTTTGTACACGAAATCGTTAGATGGAAACGAAAAAAGAATTTTAGTGAAAACATTAATCTTCTAACCACAACCATTCACTCATAAATCAAAAATTAAAATAAGCAAAAGGTGACGCCCACCGAAAATGCTGCTGTGATAACATTGACGTCATTTTCCTCCCGTCCTTGACTGCTTTTAGGGGAGGGGAAGGGAGTGGAGGGGGATTCTCGGAAGGTCTGCCCGTACAGATGCTGTCGCAATCGCTCCCATTGGCCGAGTCAGCTGTGTCCTCCAGTGTGATAAGGTAAAGTAGCTTTGCGGGCTCAGTTCTGATTCGACGAAGTCGATATACGTCAGAGGTTGCACCACGCCCACTTTTCCGAAAGGGTTAAAAACATCAGTTTTTCGCCGCTTATAACTCGGGAAATAATTGTCCGATCAAAACACGGAAAAATACGGGTCTTTTTATTTTACAAACTCTATCAGATTCGGCAATAAAAAAATATGGTAAACGACCACATTTTCGTGGCAAATATTCCTTCAAAAATGGTACAAATTCGCTGCAGTAGGTTTGAGGCTAGGGTGAAGGAACTTCACGGTATGCCTATGTACAAAAAATAAGGAGAGTGAAGGGTCATTCACCCGTGGAAGTCACATTACTGATGCTTGAAACATTTCTTTTTTCTCATTGACATTACATTATGTACAGGATAAAGCTCGGCATTAATTTCATTCAGGCTATCATCCTCATCCAACGTTTAGCTCACACATCAACTTCCATCAGTCTTTCCGCCTTCTTTGTGGTATCCCACTGATCCTTAAGTTGATTGCAAGAAAAAAAAATTAGACGCCTTTGGAAGCCAAAAAGTATAGATAGCTCTTGGATGATTGCTACATCGGCGCCGCCACGGCTAAGCCCTAAGGGTTAAGCCGGGAGCTCACGGCTTATCTGAAGTAGAGCGTGATCATCTCCAGGAAGATATCATGACAGGCACAAAGGAATCAAATCATGTTGAACAGCTCAACAGCGAAGAGAACAGCAATGCCGAATGAGAGAGGACCTTTCATTGAGAATCAATACTGTACCACATATAGTACCCAACACATACATATTAGGGTTAATGTACCTGACTACCTCACACTACTTTGTTACAAAAGTGTAAGAATGATGGTGTTTCAAAGCAACTACTACTTTACATATCTCCTATCGTTAATACCTAAAAGCCACATTAAGAAAAAAAATAGAACAAATATGTCTAAGTTGAACGTCCGCAGACGTCCAAAAATGTTTAAAACTAAAATGGAATAAGTGGTAGTTTTTTCATACAAATTACTGCCGTAGGGGTGGCGTCATAGGGAGTATCGAGACAGAAAAGGCCGAGTCAAAATGCACTCATATATTGAGGCGAAACATACTAACAATCTATAATGTAAATTCTGCCTGAACTCTGGCTCGGGTAGGGACTCGGGAATGCAGCAATCGTTGGGTAATACTGAATGAGAAATTAATTGGAGAGGAAAACACAAGTGAAGATATTAAAGGCTAAGGTAGGAATTAAAATGGCTAGAGTGTATTTGACACAGACAAAAAAGTATTACGTTGCACGAAGGTTACCATATGAAAGCAAGATTCCGAAAAAAAGAATGACTGACAAGTGAATAAGAAGGGAGGAAAGAACAACTGCGATAGGACGCAAGAGAAAGAAAGGCTTTCAGAGAGGAACAAAAATTTTAACTCCCTCATAATGTCCAGTAGTTTTCAAGGACCTGATCACCCTTCCTACAACCGGTGGAACATGCTATGGTGTGAACACCATCTCACAGACCGCACGCCGACCATATTTCAACCGAAAGAGCCGAGTAATCTCATTTTCTCAGACATTCGGACGGAGATTTCACCCACTTGCACAAGAGGTCTGGGGTTGGATTCCCGGGCTAGAAGTACGAGGGCTCGCGCCGACGACGTTTATAATCCTCCCGAAATTAAATCCTCGACGCAGAATGACGTCTCCACCCACCGCCCGGTAATTACTAGACACCCGGAAACTCCGGCGGTGAACCGGAGTAATTAACGTGCTCACGTGAAGGTACTCATTACGTCCTGAGAGGGTGAGAGAGAGAGAGAGGTCGTCCTTTGCAGAGTGAGCAGGGACGTCTGCATCTGACGGGGGTGAAGGGACGTGAACCGAAGGCTATAGCGGGGGAGGATGAAGTTTCACGGAGACGTAAGTAGAGAGGGAGGAGGAATTCAGGGCGGCTGAGGTCGGCGCGGGGCAAAAACAGGAGAGGGGCGGAAAGCGGAGAAGTGGGACGTGGGGGGAGAGTCACACCATTCATAAGCAAATCGTCGGGCGCCAAGGGAAATGATGTCACTATTTGCCGTCGACGGAGTGGAAAACGCTGAAAGGGGGGGAAGGGTGAGGCGTGGGCGGAGGTTTTGAGGGGCGGGGGTGAGTGGGTAAGGGGGGCGGTAGGAGGGCGGGGGGGAGGGGTTGGGAGCACAAGTGGGGCGAGGTGGTATCGTCAACCCCGCCCCCCTCGGTTCGTCAGCGTGAGTCAAAATCAACAAACGACAAAAGGGTAGCGAGAGGAATGTAAGCAGGGGAAAGGAATTGGATGAGTTCCCCCAGAATGTGAGATGCATCAAATACGTACATGTGTGGGCTTAATATGGCGAAATGGTGCTCCCATAACACTGACGCGGAACAGAAAGCACGCGGAAATTATGGCCCTTTCGCAAAATATTCGTGTTATCAATACGAGGATTGTCTAATAACGCACAATATATTACACAGAGAAGACATTTTTCGCCATGAACGGGAGTCAAACCCGGACCCCCTGATTTCCGACCAGTCCCGGTCAATGCGAATCACTTTCTGTGTGGAATATCTTGCTATTGTTCCCATTTCAGCGGGTAACTTGGTTAAAGTCATCGCGGCTAGTTTTCGAGATTTTAATTTACCCAGTAACTAGTTCACCTGTCCGACTTTCCCAACAAGAAATACATCATACAAATCACTATTCTCTTAAAAAGAAAGTGCATAGGCTTTTCTAATCAGTAAGAGTTAAGTAGATTACTGAGAATATTTTCCAAACTCGAAGAAAAGTAACATATCTACAACTTAAAAGTCCTCGATTTGTCATAAAATGTGACAGGAACATGGAGTTCGGTAACAAATGTATGTGACTAGCCAACCTTTCCATGGTAAGACATTCACGGATGGTAATTCGAAGGCCAACAGTCTCGATGTTGACAGACGGAACAGCCCTATTCACCTTTCACGGTGACTGCAATGACGTAAATAGCCTTCTTCAAACTCATCACCATAACTAGGAGTCAGATCTATACACATTGCAGTCAACGCATCCGTTTATAGGTGAGGTAGCACACCGAACAACATTATTACTACACTCCCGATTTTTTAATCCTTAGAAGTTACCGCTCTAAGCTGCACCAACGGTGGAAAATAAACAGGTCTTGCGAAAGAGAATCCATAAATTTTCTCCTTAGTACCACCAAACCTCGTTTGCTATCATGCGGTAATCGCGGAGCTCTCAATCCGGAAAGTTGTGCCTTAGTGCTGTAAACCGGCGAGAATATGCTCTAGTACAAAGATTTACATTAGTTAAATCAACGAACTAACCAGTGAAACTTCTACGTACTTCATCGTGGAGAGCCAAAGAAGTCACAAAACGGCTGACGCGAAAGTAAAGCGTACGTTGGAGATCATGGCATGATAAGGTCTCTTCCTCCTCGCAGATAAGGTCGGCGAGATGCTTGACATGAGCTGTTTGCTCACTCCGGGAATTATGATGTCGCCCGTGACGTTCACCTTCACGCGATGGCTGAAAAGCTCTACAAGACGGCAAAATTCGGGCGAGAGATCATTCCACGATCTTGCGGATTTTCCCCGAAAAGGCGTGGAGGGCTGGAAAAACCAGAGGGATGTGGACGAAGAGGAGGGTAAAGGGATTTGTGGACAGACGGCGAAAGTAAAGCAAACAACCGCGGGCAATGGGCTGACTTGGGCGAATGGAAAGTGAAAACACGTCCAGGTGGAGGAGTAGCCACGAGAACGTACAAACGAGACAATGGGAAGGATTTGGCGGGATAAATCGAATGATTTGTTTTAGAAACGTTTTCAATTCTCACATTTATGATGAGAACACTTCAATGACTTCAGGCCGCACTCCTCATTTGCGATAATTCACAAGCTTTCAATCTGACTCGGAAAGATCGTGGTTCTCAAAATAAAAAAGCTGCCCCCTACATCTACACCATACACTGCAAGCCACCATTAAGGAGTGTGCAAGAATTAATACAAGAATTAGGGTGGGAATCATTATCAGAGCGTAGGTTAAAGTACAAATTAAATCTATTAGAGAAATTTCAATCGGATACCTTTACTGAAGATGTTAGGCAATTATTAAAAACACCAGCGTATTATGCTAGATTCGACAGATAAATAAAATTAGAGAGATAGATTGTCATACTACTGATAGATTCAAAATGGCATTTTTCCCTCCTACTATAAGAGAACAGATTAGGCAGCATAGCAAAGGCATAGGTAGGGGAAATATTTTAGTCTGTAGTGCATGATGCATGCAATAATCCCTTAAATATTATAGATACTAACAATCTAGTTACATAAGAACCTATAGTTGCTTGTTTGCATGTCAATAGTGCATGCTTGGTGATCTTCACCCCCTGCCACACACCCTCACGGTGGCTTGCAGGGTATCGTGTAGATGTAGATGTACCTACGCGTGAAAAACGTTCCGTGGATTTCCATGAAATATCCAACACGGAGAAAACCAATGATGTGCAATAATAGCGCGATGAAATATCCGCAATGAACTCTCATAAATTTTTCCCACTTGCAATATAAAGGCTAATAAACTGATGAGTAGATACAGGTGACCCATAAAAATTATGGTGTACTTTTTAGCTCCTTATATGAATAGATTCACTTGAATTTAACTGAACGAGGTGGAACTATATGATCGAAGGATCCTTCTCTCCAAAAAAGGCACAGTGGACGAAATATTTCCCTTAACAGGAAAATCCAAGCCCTACGAGTAGTAAATTCACATAATTACATTTTTCTTGCTCCCTCGACAACAAAATAAGTTGTTTCATTCATCAGATATCTCAATACTGTTGTATCAGGGTAACGGCGAATGCATACATATTACTAGTATTTCCTATTTCAATTCAATGCATGGCAAAAAAAAACATATTTGGTAACAAAAGTAAACTAATACATGACTTTGACAAACCTACATTTTGAACTATATCCGCATGAATAACAATCTATTCTCATGAGACGGATACATGAAGAAATTCACATATATTAAAATGACGAACAATTGTTATTTGCCACTCTTAATCCAATAAACAATTCAATGAAAATCAATTAGCAGCAAAAGAAAACTGACTTTTCATGAAGGAGTATAGGCAAACACCAAGGGCTAAATTTAAATGCGATATCCAACCTGTAATGCATTATCTGGTTTAATGGTTAACGGATAACCAACACCATCACCACAAAATGTTTCTTGTCCACAACGAGGGATGCCAAACATTATCACAACGTTTCAAGGAGCATTTCCAGCAAAGAAGAGACGCTATCAGCTGGGAATCCACTTCACGTTTCAACATAGCACGCCCAGCGAAGCGTAGTGATGCGGACATAAATATTTTAAGACAGAACGACGCAGCGAGTAGGGAAGACGAGACGGCGACTTAAGAGAGGGAGAAGGAACGGGAAGAGAGAAGGAGGGGAAGAAGAGAAAAGCACAGTTTAAGGATGGCAGGCCAGAATGAGAATCTGCAGCGCTCATTTCAATTATGTCATCACAAGACGATAAAAAGTCGGTATAATTTCTTTTTATCCATCCTAACTGCGTATTCCAAGGTAAGTGAGCGTAGTCGGGAGCCATTTTGGACATCTGTAGGTACATCCTAAGTTATGAAAATTTGGCAACGCTGTAGCACTGAAATTCCAGGTGGAGATAATATGGTGGTAACATTAAATAACTCATTGATCTACATCGACAACTATCACGAGCAAATGAACCTATTTTAGTAGGACCTACACATATATTTTTTCAAAATCAAACCCCACTATATATCGAATAAGCCTTCAGCACGAAGGTACACTAAATATAGTGCAGCAAAAGTTACGTGTACCTGATATATTTATCGCCCAAACAAAAGAAATTAAACAATGTTTAGCGTCGGAAGCCACCCTAGATTACGTCCCAAGTGCTACGTCGGCTGCAATAAGTGGCATAGTATTGAGCATTATGTGCTTCAACGTTTCCTTGACGTTTCAGCTGGCATCATCAGGAGCGACTTCGATTTACACCAGTAGGATGGCCATTACCACGCGTTAGGAATATTTGAGTCACAATGCACTCGTACGATGGGAGGTAGAGAGAAAGACGAACGAGGAAGTTCTAGAGATGGTAGTGGAAGTAAGGAAGTAGAAGTAGATAAAGGATATTAGGGGAAGGCAGAATGACTGGATGAAGCAGATATTAATATGGGAGTTTTTAGGTAAGCAAGAAAGAGATGAATATTGGATAAGCGGTTTAGAGGGAAGAGAATAAAGAATATTCTGGAAAGAAGGAACAATATATTAGTATCATTTGAAATGTGGGTGTCGTGGGAAGAGTAATATGTCCACCAAAAAGTACTCTAAATGGTAAAACACTAATAATGCCGACGGCGGGTTTCTCTTTACAATTCCTCACTTTCCTGAAATATTCCTTCCTCTACCAAAATACCCAACAATCATAAAGATCGTTAATGCCCTACTTCCACCATCGGACCACAAAGAAGCCACAACCAGAAGCCACCCTGCCCAACTGAGCATCACTGCATACACTACGCTCGACACTAATACCTCTCGCGTCAGCAAGCAAGAAAAGAGATAACATCAATCACGAGAAAGAAATAAACTGTCAACGCCATTTAGAAACCGAAACGTTTCCGAGGCAGTGATATACCTCACACTGCAAATCTCATATTAAACGTAAAGTATACGAAACAAATACCAATTTTGTGTGCCAATGTTTCCACCGGAGGGCACGGAGAAATGTTGAAAAAAAATAACAGGAATGCACGCTTTGAACCGAGGAATCAATTCTTTAATGGAGAAAGAGATATAGGAGGCCCGCGGGGAAGCGAAAAGTATTCCGCGTCGTGGATAAGGGATAAAGAGGAAGTAAAAAAAAAAGACAGTCAGGAGCGCCGGAGAGGAAATGCCTTTTGGAAAAGCGCCCTTGCCAATCCATGCCTCTTTCTTCATTCGATGAAGTTAGAGGGGCGCTTTTTTCACACCAACGCCCGTCATCCCGCAGATACGGGATTTTTCCATTTTCGATTGAAAACCTCACGTCGGCCGGGGGAAGGAGAGAAGAGGTGCCCCGATCAGAAAGGGTGCAAGCCAGGGAACTGCAAGGGGTCGGAGGCCAGGGGTGGCGACAGTGACTGATGAACTCGGAGAGAAGGGAGGAGGAGAAAAATCACGTAGGCGCGCGTATAAAAAGCAGACCGTTCTCCCGATCGTCCTCTGCTTGGGGTGGGGAGAGCGGACAGTTGTTCACGATCCTGCCTTCCGCGTCGCCCCACCTCGCCCGGGGCGGGCGCCCCATTCCTGCGACCCCGGGAGTTCTCGCCCCCTGGGACTGTCCCGGCAACGAGACCGAGTGACACCGGACGGATGAACGAGGACCTCTCGCCACTCCACCCAGACACTGCCGGAGTATGTTTTATTCCATATTCTCTATTCCCCCTACCGAAGTTTATCTCGTCTTCATTCCTACAGGTCCGCAGAGGGTCACAGGACGAGAAAACAGCCGGAGAATACCATTTACGAACTGCTACGTCAAAATATCAACTATTTCAAACGGATAAATTTAATGTCCAAGCGTAAAAATACTTCATATTAACATTTTCCTCTAAATTTTGGGAATTGTAATATTAAATTCTCCCATGATGACCTGATAAAGTGCAAGTCGGTAGAGTAAACCTATTGCACCGTTCCGAGCTGTTATTCTTGCCGGCCGTGGTTGAAGAATGTCAAAAGGATAATAGCCAGAGTGGTGGGAAATGAAGGTATAGGGTTATGTCATAGTTTTTTTATTTGTTATTATTATTATTTTTTTTTTATAAAGTATTAATTATGTTTTAGCAATTTATGAGAATGGGAAACACAAGAAGTATGCGAATATGAAGAGGATAACCGATAGAAGAATCAAAAGGAGAGCTAAGCTAAACCAATCTTAGGACTTATGATGATGATAAGGAGAAAATTAATTATTATTTTTGCTGGCCATTGAATCCAAATGAATCGCATTTTACTTTTCTGGCTCTATTTCAAAAATCAGTGAAATGCACAAAAGTGCGATCGACTATGAAGTGGTTCCAGACGAGCCGAGTGAGCGCCAATAAAGTAGGCGAACTGTTTTTATTTCTTCTGATACTCGCGATGCTCTGGTGTTTATCGAAATATGG
Organism: Platycnemis pennipes; assembly: GCA_933228895.1. NCBI lineage: Eukaryota > Metazoa > Arthropoda > Insecta > Odonata > Platycnemididae > Platycnemis > Platycnemis pennipes. Next base: position 30,066,276 of record OW121855.1, read on the forward strand.
ATTTATATTTGTATTGTACCTTGATTTCACCTCAGATATTCACCAAAAATGATTCAAAACTTCAACAAAAAGTTATTTCCTAACATTTTTAGCAAGCCGTCCCGCCTTTAATTAAAATAAAGCACCTACATCGTACGTATGAAATTCAGAATTTTGGAGATAATAGTCATATTTTCGCAATACCAGTCGGGGAAGAGGAGATTAAATACATTTAGTCTTGTGGTCTTCAATGTTTAAAAAAATTATGAATAAATCGATGGGCTAATAACGAAGGCATATAGTTTGAGTAATTATCTCTTGCCTCTGAGAGCCGAATGTATGCACAGCTGCCTCACATTCAGTCAGGCATTCCAAAGTATCATTCCCGACATTTGCTAGCAAATTCATTCCTGCTACAATGCATATATAATCTTTCATTTTCACAAATACCACTTCATTTAGACGACTGAATGGAAAACCAGATCAGAATTCACCCGCCCACGAAGTATTTGATGAACGAAAAAAAAAACACCAAATGAAACCTTGGATTTACCAAATTTGTTCACGCATATCTAACGATGCGCATTGGCAGGAATCCATCCGCGAAAAATCATTACACGAATGGTGAGGGCCCTCCGGATAAATAATTTAATGAGTAGAAGTTGAATTTCCAGTTAGCACGGAAATAAACACGCCCACAGCAGACAAAACATTATTAATCAAAACCTTTCACGTCACTCAGACGAAATAAATTTGGCACGTAACGTCAGAAATCGAAAACAAATATGTGCTCACTTCCCTTCGCAAGCGCGTTTGAGAGATTTCACGCTGAACTAATACGCCTGGAATTATATTGACTGAGAGGAATGGCGACTAGCGCCAGTCCCTCTCCTAACTGCCGCAGGTTCGCTAGTTTGAACAAGAATTCGTTCTGGAACCCTCTTCCTCACTTTGGCAACGATGGATGCTGAGGCTGTAATCGGTCCACCGCGGAGAAGAAAGACGCCAATGAAATATGAAAATGACTCTCCTCCTGTGTAGGTATTGATCGAAGCAGTTGAACACATCCACCAGGGTTACATTTCGCGAGCTCCGAAAATTTTCACGACGTCGACTAAATGAGTCTATGTACTCACACCCAACCGACTTGTTGAATGTACTCGATAAGGCATTAAGGAAATACAGAAAACTGGTTATGAATACGTTGGGAGCTACTTTATACTTATTCAGCTACGACAAAATTCTGGGGATGTGAGTTAAACATTTATCTTCCAAATTAATTACGCATGTTTACGAATTCTATGCCTACACGTTTACCTAGTGTCACGGTTTCTCCGTATTTCGTGTCACATCATCATATCTCTCGGTGCTAGAAGCGATAGTTGAGTATTCTACACAATTACAATTATAAAACTGCCCGGTTTCCGCGACCTGTCGTTCTTAGTACTAGATTACTGAGTACATTAATAAAATAACAACTGGAAAATGTCACATTCTATTTAACGTTTCCCCAAATTTCTATAATCCTCCTTTTCCTACAATATTCCTATCCTCAGATTAGCAAACTCTCGAGCTACATTCAATCCACGTAAAAAATATTTTCCCTTTCTATCACTTCCTTAATTTTCCGTTATCCTTTGGTCCATGATCACTATGAGAAGTCTATCACCATTGTTTACTTTTCCCAAACAACTCCAGCAGCTTATTTGGGAAGACTATATAATAATACGTTTATTCCAACTTTTAGAACTCAAAAAGTCACTCGTCAATGATCGTCGATCGACAATACGACGGATGATTGAATGGATGATCTCCAGAGGATGCGAATTGAGTTAGCTGAGGTGGTGAAGGGTCAGATGCCGCGCATTCTCCAGGGGCATGGAGTCCAGGTAGAGGGAAATGTTTTGATCTGGGACGCCCCTGACAGGGAAGAGAGGGGCCGGTGCGCAGGAGACGACGGAGGAAATTAAAAGGGGCAGCGGACGAGTTCTATTCGGCACAGAAGGACAACGTCGCGCATGACCGAACGCTACGAATGACAGAGACTACGACCACCCCCATATATCGTCAATCCTCCTCCATTGAAGACGAGGCAGAACATTCGATTCCCTAACAAAAAAGACAGCCCCTGATGGCTCTCCAGAGGGTCACGTACCCTCATTTCGACACAATTTCATGCCTAATTACGGACGAGACTGCGATTTGCGAAGACTCGAAACGAGGCCAATGCCTTATCGACCCCTTCTCTGAGAGCCAACTTAAAGCCTTTTAAATGAAGCATTCGGCGACGCACTAGCTTAGATGGGTTGGAAAATAATCATTCGAACTGCAAAGGATTCCACGCTAATGTGTTCAATGAATGTGATGCTCCAACAGAGAGCTGACTAAAGTAATTGTTGTATCCATCAGGGATTCTCTTAGCCGTTTGACAGTGACAACGAGTTCGTGGTATCAGATAAAAGGTAAAAAAAAAACGATAACCTAGACGCTCTCGCTTCAAATTTCCTACAAGTACATTTATAATAATAGCTAACAACTAGGAATCGATAGGATAGCCGCAAACGCTGTTTTTACTTCTACCCGATCGTCATAACGTTATAAAAACTCCAACCATGCATGCAAATAAAATAATGTATAATATGTAAGCATTTAAGGTGAAGACTTTGGAGTAGGATCAAGAACGTACTCCAATGGCCACGGAAATCACAAATTTACTCTCAAAGAACAAGGAAAAAGCAGAATTTGGATGGTTTGCAAGGGAAAAGAAATTTTTAATTCTGCTGTCGCGGCAGTAGCGTCTTAAAAAAAAGTAAACTTATTAAATTTGAAAGCATCGGGAAAAAAATCCTTACAGTTTCTAGATCTCAAAGAAGTTATCTCGTTCGTAATTCAAGGCTTTTCTTGGCATTTAATAAATGCAGGAAGAAATCCCTTTCTAAAAATTTATCCCAGAAGATTATATTCTGACAAATAAGCCCAGATAGGGAAATCCCACGATATTATTAAAACCCCCGTATTAACAGCAGCTCAAGCAAATTCATTTGCAAGAAGGTGATCATTGCGTTCATTTCAAGAAAATGAAAAACAGAAAAATAATGTACATATTTAGTATTCCCCTAAAACGGGGATATAATGAGAAAAAACGATAAATTGAAGCATGAACTCGCATGATGAATTAAAGCATGAGCATAAACTATTATACGTAGTATGGTTAAGAAGTTTACAGAGAGCCACCGTATAAGTTTCGATCATTAGTGAAGTAAAAACTTTTGTGATGTTCACAATAACACTAACAAAAAATCGATTGTCCGTTCTGATGAAGGTGTTCCGCAAGTTTAATGAATACTAATGAATTTGAATCCTAAACAGTAAACATCTGCCTTCCGCCTACGCATGCACTAAAACGGAACGTCACAAAGGTCACACAATAACGCAATGATATGCAGGGTAATAATTCCTGCTTATCAAAGGATTTCTGCTCTCACTGTATATCGCGCAAATAGAAATATCACCACCGTTTAAAAGAATTAATAATAAAATTAATTAATAATTATAATAAATATATAAAAATAATTAATTAATTAATAATGAAATTAAAAAAATACAAATCACGGCCCATTTACAACATAAATCAATATTTTCAGTTATTTCCCAGTGTAAAAGTAGCCAAGATTACATTTTGTACCTTTAACTGGGCTATGATACCTCGTCAGTGGAAAATTAGAATAATTATCACGGTCCAATTATTTAAACTATCACTTAAAATGATGTCAGAGTTATATAATTCGAAGATATGCACACTTTTCACAAGAGGTTTTTATGCTGAGGTTTCTCAGTTTTTGAAAAGACTCCATTTTCTGGCTCTTTACTTGCCAAAAGCAAAGTTCCCCGAAACTGTTATCTTGTGGAGAGTGCTGTAGGGAGAGAGCAGAACTCAGTCCATCATAAGGGACGCTAAATGATGGAGCACTTCACGCATTCCGTTAGGAGCAGGCTAATGCCGACGCCGAGTTTATCCCAACTCTGTCCTCAACTGAATAATTATTTCCTCATCCCTCACACCCATCGACACTTAATGCACATGAGATCATAGCCGAGGAAAGCCTCCCCTACAAACATCAACGGAATTCCACACTGAACTAACTGCCATTCATATTTTCAAGAATTAATCCATGCCTCACGTACTACAGCATACCTACATATAGCCTACCATTAGCTGCTGCATGCGACAAACGATTCCCAAAGGAAAGAGGTGCAGGGTTTCAAGAACATGAAAGAGGTGTCAGGTTTCAAGCGAACATAAAATATGCTTACTCTAACGCTTAAAACAAAAATATGACCTTCATTTGAAGACTTCCACGGAATCGTTCTTGTGAATACTTTTCTTGGGGCTTTGTTGAAGTGACAAGGAGAATGCAAGAGAATGAAGGAGAAGGGAAGTGAAGAAAAGACTAGTGAAAAGTTTAATACTATCTATCTATCTATCTACATAATACCCTGCAAGCCACCACAAAGGTGTATGACAGGTAGTAATTTCTCACCAAATATGCACTACATATCATGCATAAAAAAGGAATAGTATTAATATACTAGTCAGAACTTCACTATTTAAAAAAGATAGAAATTGCAAAGCAAAAATGCAAAAACATTCTGTTAGTAGAGTTAGCTTTAAGTACTCATACCAACATGCAGCTACCAATGCTATCCATTGCTACTCTCCGATTGGACATATTTACCGTTATTCGTATCTCTAATTGTACGAGGGAAAAAGGACATTTGGAATCTGCCAGTTCGGCAATCAATTTCTCTAATTTTATGATTATGGTCCATAGTAAGTTTGGGTTCGCAAAATATTTCTAACATCATCACTGAAAATATTGTCTTGGAATTTATTTAAGAGATTATGTCTAAATTTCAACCTGCGATCTGACAATGATTCCAATTTTAATTCATTTAATAGACTGGTTACGCTAATATAATTATCGTATCGTCCCATAAACAAATCTTGCCGATCTTCGCTGCACATGTTCAAGTTATTTATTTAGACCGATTTCGAAGGGATCCCACACACTGGCAGCATATTCCAAATGAGGTCTAACAAGGGAAAAGTAGATGATTTCTCGTACATGATCGCCACATTTACCCAATACTCTTTTGATGAATACGGAGCGTGGTACTATATGGTCCGGAAACGTGGGCTTCGCGGAGAGAAGATGAAAATAGACTTTTTAGATGTGGGTGTGGAAAGGATGGATACAGTAAATTGTGTCGAATTGAAGACGAACGATGAACTGCTGGATGGAGTGGGTGAGGAAATAAATTTGATTGATGAAATAGAAGAAGGCAGAAAGTGTGGATGGAGAAGGTCATTAAGGGAGATGGTGTTTTATGGGACGTGAGTGAAAGAAGAATGTTGGGTGAGCGGGGAAGAGGGAGGAGAAGAACGGGTAGCTTGGATGGAGTGAAGCAAGGTGGGATGTTGAGGGGTTGAAGAGGGTCAAAATAGGGGTGTGGGAGAATTAAAGGTCCATTGAGACCCTCCTTCACCGGCAGAAAACTAATAATAATTAGACGATTTTACGTTTTTAGACGATGTTGAATATCAAACCAAAAAAACGGTTGTAGCAAGAGTTATCTACATCTACATAACTACATAATACCCTGAATGCCACCATTAAGGTGTGTGGCAGGGGGTGTATTTTCAACAAATATGCACTACGTATCATGCATAAAAAAATAGTGATGATATACTAGGCTAAACTTTAATTTTTTTAAAGAATAAAATAGCAAAGCAAGCATGCAATATAGTGCTGTTAGTTGGGTTAGCTTAAAGTCCTCATACCAACCTGCAACTACCTGTTATCAATTTATACACTCGTACTGGATATATTTACCGCTATTCATATCCCTAATTGTACGTGGAAAGGACAAAAATATGTACCTATCTAAACCCACTTTTGGAGTAGAACACAAGATTAGAAAGATTGTACAGACTTTCCTTTTAACCAACGTGAGGAAGTGGAACGGACACCTCCAAAATATTACCTTTTAATAAGGATTGTGGAGGAATAAAGCATTGAAAAAAAAAATTGGTGTCAAGAAGCTTACCTCCACCATAGTAACTAAGTGTAAGGTGCATAAAACATACGCAAAATGTGCCATTCCTTCCATCAAAGTCTCAGACTCTCTCGCAGTACACAGCAATCAAAGAGACAAAGCGTCAACTTGAGAACATACATCACTCTGAAACATCCCTAAACGGCTCCCAAAATGATCACGTGACATGCTTTCCCGTGGAATTTACTCCAACATCGGTCATCTGTATCTACATCTAAACGATACCCTGCAAGCCACCGCAAGGGTGTGTGGCAGGGGGTGAAGATCACCAAGCATGCACTACTAACATTCAAACAAGCAACTATAGGGTCTCATGCAACTAGATCGTTAGTATCTATAGTATTTAATACATGCATCATGCACTACAGACTACTCTAAAATATTTCCCCTACCTATCGCTTTGCTATGCTGCCTATTTTGTTCTCTTATAGTACGGGGGAAAATGCCATTTTGAATCTATCGGTACGACAATCTATCTCTCTCATCTTGTTTATCTGGTCGAATCTAGCATAATACGCTGGTTTTTTTTAATATGTGCCTAACATCTTCAGTAAAGCTATCCGATTGAAATTTCTCTTTAGATTTAATCTGTACCTTAACCTACGCCCTGACAATGATTCCCACCCTAATTCTTGTATTAATTCTGAAACGCTACTCAACCTATCGCAACACCTTTTAACGAACCTAGCTGCTCTACGCTGCACACTGCGTAGTTCTCTGATCAAACCTAATTCATTAGGATCCCATACACTGGCTACATACTCAAGGTGGGGCCTAACTAGTGAAAAGTAACATCGCTCTTTTGTCTTCTCATCACATTTTGCTAGTACTTTTTTATAAATCCTAGCTTTCTCTTCGCTCGGCCGCATATTTCCGTTATGTGTCTTCCCCACGATAAATCCTTAGTGATTGTTACACCTAAATATCTTATGGTTTCAAGGTTTTCAATCTTCGTGTTACTAATTTTATAGGTACGCTCTACCGAATTATTCCTCCGTGCAATATATCCATTCCGCGGTCCGTGCAATATATACAGTCAGTCGAAAACGAGTTTAAGGGGACTGAAGGAGGCAAAAACGAGAGGGGATTTACGGAAGGTGGGTTTGCAGAGGCGTGACAAATCATTTTATGCCGATTCCCTTCCATCTGCGGGTCGCCCGCACACCGCTGGCAGCGCGCAACCGCGAGGCTGCTGCCAAAGCCAACTGGCATCGGGTCTCACAGCTAATTGATGCGCGGGTGTGCGTGACATGGACAGAGGAAAGAAGGGTTTCCCTAATGAAGTAGCAGCATCCACATCGCGGTTATCGACGCAACGGATGGTTTACCTTCAAGCCTTAGGAGTCGATTGGCTGTCGGGCAACGGGTTGTGAATGACAATGCTAACTCAAATATCTGAACTTCGTACATCTACATCTACATAATACCCTGCAAGCCACCATAAAGGCGTGTGGCAGGGGGTACACTCTCACCAAACAATCACTACATATCATGCTTAAAAAAGGATTAGTATTTATATACTGTTCTAAACTACACTATTCAAAAAAAGATAAAAATAGCAAAGCATACATGCAAAAACATGATGTTGGTTGGGTTAGCTTTAAGTCCTTATACCAACATGCAGCTACCAATGTTATCAATTGCTACACTCGTACTGGATATATTTACCGTTATTCGTATCTCTAATTGTACGAGGAAAAGAGGACATTTTGAATCTGTCAGTCCGGCAATCAATTTCTCTAATTTTGTGATTATGGTCCAGTCTACCATAGTAAGTTGAGGTTGGCAAAATATTTTTAACATCATCACTGAAAATATGGTCTTGGAATTTGTTTAAGAGATTAAGTCTAAATTTCAACCTGCAATCTGACAATGATTCCCAATTTAATTCATTTAATAGACTGGTTACGCTAATAAGGTTAAAGGTCGTAGAAGGAAGAGAGATGTCAAGAGACGTTTCATAGCTCTCATGAACTCAGGAAAAGTCTTACTGAAGTCCATAACCATTTATAAATATATGTCACCCTAGGAGCATGCAGCGCGCCGTGACGGGGTTGCTTTCTAAACTTGAGGTAGCGGGTTCGAGTCCCGCCCGCGAGGAATCTCTGGGGCATGGATGTTTGTGTGGTTTATTACAGTTAATTATTAGAGAGGGCTTCAGTCCTGATTCCCTTTATTACGTAAGACATATTTTATTTCATTTTCAAAGTAAGTTCACTCTAAAACAAAACTGGTTTGACAATACTTTATTTATGTCAACGTTTAGCCGGCCCCGATGGCGGTGGGATAAATCCCTCGCCTGTCAATCTCATGGTCGCGGGTTTGAATCCCGCCCGGGGAGGATTTGCACTTCCTGGGGCATGGACGTCTGTGCTTGTTTAATTGTTAGTTGTTAAAAATCCCGATCTAAAGACCTATGTGTTGTTTTCGGGTTACCGAAAAATAAATTTTTAAATAAAAGTTTCCATTTCCAAACAAAATAGAAGTTGAGGCCTAACATAACAAGGTTAGGAGCTGCTTTAGATATATGTCGCACTTAGTCAAGGACTGATACCTCACATCCATATCCAATTCCTACACCAACTTGAAAGTGTTCGGCAGAAGGAACTCTGAACTCAACCCAGAAGTGGATCCTAAATCGTAAAAATAGGAATAATGCAAGCTACTAATGCCTCCTAAGTGCTTTTAAAGTATCAACGAGCGTAGGAGAAATCAAAGTTTTTGAAAACAATCATATACGAAAAATATAACACCTATCTTCCAAGAGGCCAGAGTTTTTCAAATGGCACGAATTTCGTGATTATCCATTCCCTGCCTCACACTCCCCAGGTGCTTTTAAGATCATTGTCAGTACATGTAGAATTTGATCTAACAGGGAAGCGCTAGATTTGCAAAAGTTACCTTCAAGTCGCCAGCGAACGCTTTCTCGACCAGTTTATTCCACCAAGTAACTTGTCAGCCTTACAAGGAAATAAAACAGAGTGTGTTTTACGAAAATTCTCAGGTATTGTCTTAAAACAATATGTACAAATATGTTTCGACGTTCAATTTTAAGCATGGAAACAGGTGCCACCGATCTGGACGACAAAACCATGATCATTATGAGTAGTGGATTCTCATCGACGGGGCAAAACTGAAAGGGAAAACAAACAAACATCTACTGGCGCAACAAACATTCAGTCACCACTCCAAACGCGTGACTCAATTGAGGGAAAAGAGGCGAAATAGGCTGGGAAAAACGCCGTAAAACAGCCGAAAGCAAAAATATTTGCCGACAAAATTTCAATTCAGTTCCAGAGCACGGCGCGGGAGTCGAGAATGCAGCCCGAGGTCCGCAAATTGAATTCGCGAACCGAGAATCCTAATGAAGCATTCCAGATCGGATGATTGCTTCCAAACAAGGCCGACTAAACAAAGAAAACACCATTATAAACGCGTTGGCCGAATCCAGCGGAAGGGAATAGGCATAAATTCATTTCGGCAGCATCATTGGTTAAAGCCCCTCGCGAAAATAAAGAGAACGTCAACGCCTCGGTCAAACGCCGCAAGCCAAATGGGGTGCGAAATCTTTTTCTTCGCCTAAAAACACCGAATCCCGTTGGCTTAATACACAATTCAACAAATCGGAAAAGGGGTACAGAAATTGGCAGAAAAAAGGGAGTGTTCAGGATTGATTGCTCAAGAAATTCAGAAATGAGATATCATTCCCAAAATTCCTGAGCGCTCGACATACCCACTGTGTCATCTCACCCATGACGCAAGTGGAATTTGAGGATATTAATTTATAAACAATTTAAAATTCATGAACTTTGGTGCTGAACTGAGCAACTGAACTATGATGCTGATAGTAGGCAACGAGAGGAACGAGGATGAAGGATGTGTCAATCGTCATATCACAATAAAATATTTCCTAGAAATTTCATTTTGAGGTTCCATTATGATCGAATAAGTAAAAAATGGCCCGTAAAAGGGTAACTTAGTGTAAGTATTTTGAACCCAAACATAAAATATTAAAATTCATATTCTTCCGATAAACTTATAACACACGGTCATGTGAGATACATCAAATATTTATCATAGTTTACATTCTGCAGGCGCAGACGTTATTTGTTGATATGTGTAATTCCAACTTGTAGGAAAAAATATTAGGCAAGTCAATTTTCACTCAGATCCTCCTCCTAATCGACCGGATAGTTTCGGCTGCGAGGGTTAAAATCACGCTAAAAATATTGAGGAGTTTTCAGTTTTATTTTCTTTCAAATATATATCATATGCTATGTAAACAATGTAAGGATGAATGCGAAACAGTAATACATTCCTGGAGCTGACTCATTCCATGTCATACCCTACCAAGCAATTTGATGTCTTTTAGGAAGGTTTGGAGATGAATATGTCATTGACTGCATAAATTACATCTTGTTAGGACACCACACTTTGGAAATGGGTATCTAGCTCTATTGTGTGAACGTAGAGTTGTAAAGAATGAATGATAATGTCAATCAGGAGAATATGCCGAGATTTTACGAGCGATTTTCAGAATGAAAAAAATATAACCTAAACCAATAACAGAAATGGTTAGCGAGTTTACGTTGTGGAAGTTATTTTTCATTATAAAAAGAAAAAACTTACAATTAGTTATTTTCCACAAATATATTTAAAACAAATCTACCGGTTTCGGTAGATTTGTTTTAAATATCAATATAACAGTGATGAGAATGGCCTGAGAAGGCCGAAACCGGTAGATTTGTTTTAATTATATTTGGGGAAAAGAACTAAGTTTTTTATCTTTTATAAATTATAACCTTTACCACTCGTTTCCGACTTCACGCAGTCCTGTTGTTTTCAATCATAAACTTCCTACGTGACCAAACTCTCCTAACATACGCTGTCACGCCGCTCATGTATTCACCGATGCCACTAACACAAAGACTTACTCCTGGGACTAGGTACGACTGTCCGTGACCTTCAGGGCTAACCGGTGGGCGAGATATACACTAATCGGGCAAACAGGATTGACCAGGTTCCCGGTCACAGATCTTCGGCGACACATTTCCATCCTCGTCAACGTCCCGCCCTCTTCCTTTGAGACCAATAAGCTGTGGAGGGAAAGTACTGCCCCGGTGAAATAATTCCGCACGCATCGACCGATTTGCTACGTTTAAGGAGGTCGGCACGGTCCTTTTCATGACGCGCTCCCCTTTAAGGGAGTAAAAGGGTGGAGGAGGGAGCGGGGACAAGGGGGCGGAGGTGGAGGGGACTTCGCGAGGCTCCTAGTTGGGACGGAAAGCATCCTGGAGCGGCATGAGCGCAGAGGGAGAAAGATGAGACGGCAAGGCCAATCGTAATTGCCGAGCTCAAACAGAATGAGAGGATGCTCTGGGATACATTTCCCCCTCCCTCCCTTCTACCAAGCCAGAGAGCTCAAATAATAAGTGTACGCAAACTCTCAACAGAAAGATAAACTACAGACGCGCAGAAGGATGCATCCACCTCCAGAGAGCTACAAATCATATGGTTTGATTCATGACGACGATCCGCTCCCTCTATCGTTCACTCAACCCCCCACTTTACTAGGCGCACTATGCTTCGTCTCGACCAGGTATTTAAAAGAAGAACTCTGTAATGAAAGAGGTGCGGTTCGATTCTGCGAGAGAGTTAATTATGTCCTTGTCCAAGACAAAACTCCATATCGAAAGGTGCGCTCTTTCCTTTTCCGACCGAACGAATCTACTGATTCTCCAAGCTCGTTCCTTAAGGCTGGCTCATGAACTAACTCATTATGTCACGAGGTCATGCGCTCAAAATGCACAGACGAGCCTAAGCCAACCCACGCGCATGAAATCCCATACTCAGTCAGCCAGAGGAGTGTCCGCATATTCCCCTCAGAGCTGAGTTCACACCGTGCACTTGTTTATGCGTCCGCAAACAGACGCACAAACACTACACGACAGAGGATTCCACGTCTAGATTAAACACAGTACGCCAGATTTATGAATAGCGCTAGTCAGTCACCAGCGTAGGCGGTATCGTTGAGAGTTTAATGAAGGACTTGCTCCAAGGTTCCAAGCGAAACCACGATTTCCTACAAACCTGCAATCTCCCACTCAAATCATACGGGACCTAGACAAGAGGATTAAGGAGTGGAGATAGTTTCATGATTGTAGAGAGCAGACGTGAGGTGATTGATATACGCTAAGGATACGTGTAATTATTAAAGGAAAATTAATGAGAAAACACAGTATTCCTCAAAATACTACATCAAATTTTCACACTAGACTAGGCGTTACTATTTTTATGATGGAAATCAGTTGACAATTAAACTCTTTACAGTATTTTTCTCTCTGAATACTTTTCGCTTTTTAATACTTTTCTCAAGAGTAACAATGGTTTCTATTTCTTAACGGGTATGAATGATCTGAACCTAAAACTTTTGAATGATTATTACAGAATGTTAGCAAACGACAAGCAAGGCTGGATATTTAGTATTTTTCGGTGTGATCTCTAATGCATATAATCTTCCATGTGAAATGTTATTTTGCTACGAAATAATACAAATAACTCCCATTTGTAATACATAACCACAAGCGTAAGATTAGAATAAAATGAATTCTAAAAAAATCTTTGTCGCGATGCATAAAAGGATTTAGGCTACATTTTACAACGGTTCCATTATTTAAATTCCATTTAGGACATTATTGCTGCCTCCTCGATTTCATATCCGTGTCGGGGGTGAACACTAAATTATCTCATAATTATCCCTCCCTGAGTTATATCTATCAAATAGTACTCTGACGCCAAAAATGACTGCCACATTATCTTTGATTGATAACTGAAACACCCACCCATATTTAGATGGAATTCTTAATTCTCAATAGCTAGGCATACGATGGATTTAACTAATAACTGCACATTTTTTCGCCCAAAAAAGTTCGAGCGCAAGTCTGTTCCTAAGACATTTCCACAACCGCCAAAACAGGACTCGGAACCGTGACAATTTGATTGCAAGGCCGGGGCATTACCAATCTGCGGCCACCTCAAAAAGTTTAACAAAGTTTACCCAAGTCTTCTCTTTCACTGGAGGAAAGTCACCAAATAGGAACAAAATCGTCAGCTTCACTTTCAAAAGACCAAGGCCACAATGCGCTAAATATTGAAGTGTATTGGCCTCATTCAAGTAAAAACTGTAACTTCCATGCATCGGCAAGCTTCAAGATTAATTTACTGGCAATCATCCTAGCTATTTATTCATTTATTGTATAATTATATGCATGGGTTTTGAGCATTAAATATCTATGTATCTATCTATTTCAGTAGTAATTTAATTCATTCAGAAAGAATCCACGCGGGGAATAATTTCCCCTCGGTTCTCGATGAAAACGCCATTAATGCCCAAGTTGGCAAACACGTAATCACGACAGAACCGCTATCTGGCGCGAATCAACATCGAAACGGTCATCTCAAAGCAGGAATGACGCTCAGAACGCCGCGCACAATCTGAAAGCAGGATAGGGAGAGGATTGGAGCGAAAGCAAAACATGGCCGTGGTGCATTCGCGGGTGGATGAATAAAATTTCTGGCGAAGGGGGTGGTGCCCGTCCACGATTGGTTCCCACCGCAGAGGGGAGGGGAGGGAACACGGCTCCCGGCATTAATTACCGCGTCCCCCACGAGAGATGAATGAAATCACCCAACACCCACACGTCCACCTGTGTCGTTTGGGCCGAAATCTCTCCCGAAGGCCCGAGATGCGAACATAAACCTGGCCACACACGTAATTTCGCGAGCTCAAACGACATGTTTCAGGGTTTCACGAGGCACTATTATTTTTTGTTAAGTACTTAGAGGTTGAAATAGGACGTTGGTACTTAGATGGACGTTAAGAGAGACGAAGTTTAGGGTAAGTAAAGTTGAAATGGAGGTTTGGACTGGCAATATCCAAAAGCGTAATTTCCCCTTACGTAGTTGTTGTTATTTGAGGGATGCGACCAACAGCTGAGGCCACTCGCGCTAAAGCGGATAGGTGAATAACAGGGTAAAGGTAGAAGTTTTAAGGGAATTGAGTGATGGCGGAGAGAAACCCAGGATCGGCATTAGCATACTACAAGCTAAAGGCTACTAGGGGACCGTCTTAACGTCCAATCCGACGGACGGTATACTGGACTCGAAGTGCTCTCAACAAGGCACTCAAGTAGGGACCGGAATATCATTAAAAAATACGCCAATGCCTGGATTCGAATCCGGGCCCGCGGGATAGGAGGCCATTACTCTAGCAACCATATCAACCCGATCCCTTCCCACTAGTACAGCATTGATGATAATTGGTAAGTTGAATTCCAGACCTCATTTTTTAAATACATGGATGATTGTTTGGGAGTTCAAGTCCTTTTTTTGAAAATGAAAAAATTTTAACTTTTGTTTATAAACAAATTCAACTTTTAGAACTTAAGCCCTGAAGAAGGAAAAAATATATTTTCCGAAACGTCGGCCAAAAGTTAAAATTTTTTTCATCTACATCTAATTCTACATCTACACGATACCCTGCAAGCCACAGCGAGGGTGTGTGGCAGGGGGTGAAGATCACCAAGCATGCACTTCATTTTCAAACAAAGGACACCACTCCCGAAAAATCATCCATATATTGAAGATAATGTTGGCAGCAGAAGTTTTTAAGTGTTCCAACTGCTAATGTATTGTAACGTCTAACCTATCCTGAGCCTAATCATTTCCCGCCTAACGTAATAGAACATAATGGGCAGAATTGCAAGGGAATAGTTAGGTAAAATATTTTTCGAGTAGTCTCTAGTGGTAGCTCTTAGTTGCCTGGTTAGTATTGCGTGGTAGCTATTATTTGCATGCGTAGTTGCATGGCAGTTGACACAGATGGGTCTTAGTATCTCATAGTTTCATGTAAATGGTGCATATTTAGTGAACTTCACCTTTTGCCACAGACACTCTCGTGGTGGCTCGGAGGGTATTAAGTAGGTGTAATCAAAAAAACAAGCAAGACACCCATTTCCGAGACATTATAAACACCGTGACAGTTGGATGGTCCCGCGTTGAAGATCTCACTATCGTGGACGGCAATGGTAATGAAGAGAACGCTCCTATGATGATGGCTCCTATTATCCTCCTTATTATGGTGGACTGGACCATAATCATAAAATTAGAGAAATTGATTGGCGAATTGACAGATTCAAAATGTCCTTTTTTCCTCGTACTATTAGGAGTATGAATAACGGTAAATATATCCAGTACGAGTGTAGCAATGGATAACATTGGTAGCTGCATGTTGGTATAAGGACTTATAGCTAACCCAACTAACGGCATGTTTTTGCATGTATGTTTTGCTATTTTTATCTTTTTTTAAATAGAGTAGTTTTGCACAGTACCTATAAAAGTACTGATCCTTTTTTGTGCATGATATGTAGTGCATGTTTGGTGAGAGTTCACCCCCTGCCACACACCTTTATGGTGGCTTGCAGGGTATTATGTAGATGTATGATAAAATAATCCCCGCAAGAACAGGAACGCATGTTACATCCGGAGGTTCAGTGTCTTTCTCGCCCCTTTGTGTCTCTCTAGACTCTCGCCTCTTGTCTTTTTCCATCCTAAATTATGCCATTGATCACCAGTCCACCCGCACACTGTCGTCTTTCAACTGCTCTTTCTCACTCCCTTTCCCCCTCTCGACCCCCTCAACCAATCTATCACTCCGTCGAGAGCTGAGCTTAATCTTTCCGAAAGGACTTCTTGAAAAAAGCAAAGGGAGCGACGGAGGTGGTCGCCATTACTCGCTCGTCGGCTCTCAACCATCCATCCGTTGCTCTGAGCCTCGGCTCAAAGGGCTCGCTTCATGGGTGGGACAGGAGCGACAGGGCCGCCCCCGAGACCAATATCCAGGGGCGGCTCAGAAAGCTTTTGACCAGACTCCGGAATTCCCTCAAACCTAGGCGACTCATGCAATGCTCCGCAGCATTTCTGAATGGTCCAAGTATAACAACATTAACAATTATATTTTACAATCACAGGCATAGATGGGCAAAGTTAATCCGAAAATTAACTTCGTTAGTGTATTAAAAGCTACTCAAAAAGTTAACTTCGTTAATCGTTAAATCGTTATCTTGATGAAAATTTAACGCGAGTTAAAGTTATCCGTTAAAGTTAAAAATCGATATGAAATTGTAGGCAATTTTGGATTATTTGTTACTTAACATTAAGTATTTTAATTTAATAAACGTAATAATAATTTCATAGTCAAAAATAATTATTTAATAAACAGCATAGCTTAGGTAATGTAGACTTATATACCTTAGGTATGGAATTTCATAGTAATATCCCGTTTCCATCAGTAAAGTTGGACCTGACTCTGTTTGTATTTGATTATGGAAATAGAACCCTTTGGTTACGCCGGTAACGGTAGCTGCGATACCAAGAGATTCGCCAATATTTTTCTGGCGTAGTTTTTGCCATTAGATGGTGAAAAAAACTATTACCAGTCCTATTGACATAAGAAGAATCTACACAGCTCTTGAAGAAGCCTTACACTTGGTTTTCGTTTTTCCGCGAGTAGATCATGCCTTTACTTTTTCTTCAAATTGAACGTATTTAGATGAATGCGTTCTCTTCATGTGTTTTTTAGGATTGTTTAGGGTGGAAACGTGAGCCTTGACTGTGTAAATTTTGTCTGTAAAAGTTGTGTAAAAGTCTGATTGCATTACAAACGCTGAGTTCTCTAGATTGCATTCTCAACACTACTCCCTCACCACGTTATTACATGGAAATCCAGATGGCTCTGAACAAAAGTAACAGACTTAAATTAACGGAATTAAAAGTTGACGGAAGTTAATACGACCGTTAATAGTTTTTGGATTTAACTTAAAAGTTAAATGGTTGAGTAATATGTTAACTTCGTTAATTAACGATTAACGGATTAACGCTTTTCTGCCCAGCTATAATCACAGGCATACACAAATACACTCTATAAGACTCTAACATAGAATAAATCGTGCTTCCGTAGTCCAGTTCGGGTGTACTTGAAGCCTTTCAGATAATTTCAAATAGGTAACCAAGGAATGACATGGTACAAACAAAAATGTTTAGCAAATTTAATATGTTTTAATCGCTCATTATAGTCTCACTCACTGTTTTACCTTGAGCCTTTCTCATCCGAGGCCTCTATGCTTTAATTAATTCCGGTAAGGAATAATCCAACGCAATGTAAAAACATACGTGAGTCCTTAGTTACGTAACGGAATAAATCTCGAACGATCCATGCAACATCCCCCTGGGCTCAAACCCAAATTCCTAGACGGCTAAGGAAGAAGGGGAAAAACCTCGGTAACTGTCTAGCACTAGGGGCAATAAAAAGGTATTTTTCGTTTACACCTAAAAGTCTCTCTTTATACGATGACTATGCTCATCAAATGTTTATGTACTAAGTGATACTTCTGGATCAATACGCTACATTTTAAAATATCGTCATGAAGTATCTGGATTCGAATCCGGGCTTGACGCATGATTCTCCTTCAAGGCAGCATAGCAAAGGGATACATCTACATCTACATCTAGATGTAGATGGTCCTTTTTGGAAAGGAACTTCCGGCACAAAAAACTCCGTTCGTGAATGAGCACGTCCGTACATAAACGGGCACGTTATAAAAGACACGTTACAGAAATATTTTAGAGTAGTCTGTAGTGCATGATGCATGTATTAACCCCTTAAATACTATAGATCCTAACAATCTAGTTGCATGAGACCCTATAGAGTCTTGTTTGCATGTCAGTAGTGCATGCTTGGTGATCTTCACCCCCTGCCACACACCCTCGCGGTGGCTTGCAGGGTATCGTGTAGATGTAGATGAAGACACCGAGAATCCGACCACTCTCGGACGACAGTCTCCAGGATGAAACCAGAATCAATATACCCTAAAGACGGTGTCACTTCTATTCTCCGAAATGCGGACGCTATTAAAAGGGATACGAGGAGATGCAAGAGAGACGTCTCACGGATACTAATAGGCATGTTGGTTAGCGTTAAGCATACCTACGATACAACGGTCCGCACAAAAACACCACGGGCGATTGGATTCATAGACAGAAATTGCATGCACGGATGTCGCCGATGGGATCTCATGAAACATATCCTCACACGTGACCCTCTCATGACAAAACTGCATAATGTTCGTTTGTATCACTTAAACCTTTACCTTAACACACACGAATTTATGTGAAATTGAACATGAAATGAAAGTAGGGTCAATTTGTTCATTCTGGGACAAGGTCGCCCTTGAAATTACATTTGCCTTACACTTCCCGATACGTCCAACCCACTTTCACTTCCGGATACGTCCAACCCACTTTCCCTTTTCGCGCACGGAGACGTCTGCCCCCACGTTCACATTTCGTGCCCGCGACTCGGAGACACCCGACCCACTTTCACTTTTCGCACACATGTTGAGGAGACGTGTACCACCCTTGCTTGCAACATTGCCATCGTTTCTTTACCTCCCATCTTCTCAGACAGTATAAAAGCGCGTTAAATCGAAGCGATATATAATCGCTGACAGATATTCGACACGTAAGGATGTCTCCCTTACTCTCCGTGAAAGCTGAGCTTGGTGGGAAGCATCAACTCCTCGTTCGCAAATTCAAGGATAATGTGAACAACATATATGAAGTGCTCCTCCCATTACCACTACTGGGCAACAACGAAGAGAACGATCTTAATCTCAGTATAGAATTTGAGGACAGATGCTTCACAGTGTTCAAACATATGAACAAATCCATAAATATCGTGGGAAAAAATGTAATATTTTCGGGGTTTGAGAATCCTGAAACAGATGAAGTGGAACGTTTCAACGTTTCCACGATCAAGCAGCTGAAACTCGAGGGGGATAAGCTGGAGAAGGCCAAGAGACAAGATCCATCCATCACGTGCCATGTCTACGATATAAAGAAGATGAAGAAGATTGCTTATTCAATGGGAGGATCCGAGTTCATTTCAAAAGGCGGGAGAACGTCAACGGATGGTGTCCAATTTGATTTCGCCCCACCTGTGACATTCACAACTGGAGAAAAGTCACGAATCAACTATTGTAATGTTTACGATCAACGAGGGAAGCATTTGGAAACGTATACTTTTATACTGAATGTTGTACCAACTGAATATACTTTGTTCTAAATAAAAATAAAATCAAATCTTCTCGCCTAGTTATCATTTCTCAATACCTTTTCTTAATATTAAGAGGAAGGGTTGTTCAGTAAATAAAACACATAGCATATAGGTTTCACTGATTTATTTCATTTTTTAACATATTTTATTTTGTGTACACCAATCTGCTAGCTTATAACAATTTTTTCTTGCACATTGCAGATTATTTTGAGAATGTGACTTAATTAAACAGTCCTCATTTGTGGCTAATTTCTTAAGTGAAGGACAGCCGTACATTTCCAAGTTACCCACACATATTCCTTTGGGAAGGAGACTGGTCAAGAAGGATGCCTTTTGAGCACCTTTTGTGAATAAAAACTGATATCCCTTTGTATATTCAAATAATATACTCTCCAGTTCCGAATAATCTACATCCCCAGAGTATTCATTCAATCCATGATAGTTGTTTCTCAACCAAGACGAGTCTCTCGCGTACAGTAATCTTGCAGGCGATTTGAAAAGCCACGTATTGCAACATCTCGTATGCATATTAATGATGGCCAATTCCTTAACTATATATTCACCATAAGTTGCGGTGAATCCTTGAAATTCGATAATGACACTCATGGTGTAATCTCTCAAACTTACAAGGTTTTTACACCCAATGCCAGAGGTTCAAGAGATTACAAGAGCTTCTGACTTGCAGAATTTTACCTCGTGCCAGAGGTCAGAAACCCTTTGCAAACACACGTAATCAAAGTACAACCGAGTTATACCTTTTGATTACAAGACACATCATTCAACATGAGTATAAAATCAAATTCCAACCTTTCCAGATCATTTTCAGTGATATCGTTAGATATCCTGCTAGCGAGAAATTGTCTAACCTTATCGTGATTGTCCGAAAGTCTCCGGAGGAATAGATTTATCAGATTGGAGATTTTTAATAGAGCTTCCCATTCACCGGCATTAAGGTTAAATGAGCTCTTTGGTAAAATATTTTTAATAGACAAATGTCGCTTCCCAAAGTAATTTGCATAGGATAAGCAATTTGAGGAGAGCTGATCTTTTAAACCAGCATATAAATAATTACTCACTGATTTTTCCAAATTTATGACATTAGTCCATTCACTATGTGAAACAATAACACTTTTCTTAGTTGTATGATTAAATTGCACTACTGGTTCAAAGTCTCTGCTGGGGTCGTAACCCACACAAACACTTTTTGATTTTACACCATTGAGATAATACACAGTCTGAAGCAGTAAGTTATTACTGTTAGAAAATGACGAGGGGGCGGGAGGATGTTCAACAGGTCTCTTCCTTTTCACTGGCGGAGACGCCTTCATCGATGATGACTGCATAACAACTGATGATCGACAGGATATTATCTTGCTTAAGAGGGATTAGGTGGGGGAGGGGTGGGGGAACAGTCGCTGGAGCAAGGCTCAACTTCTGCTTTGAGGCGGTTGTATTGCATCCATTGAGCGAGGGAATGCGCATCACGGAGTGCGCACGTACTGCTACGT
The DNA here is from genome assembly GCA_933228895.1 of Platycnemis pennipes. Taxonomy (NCBI): domain Eukaryota; kingdom Metazoa; phylum Arthropoda; class Insecta; order Odonata; family Platycnemididae; genus Platycnemis; species Platycnemis pennipes. The sequence goes on from OW121855.1 coordinate 30,087,051, forward strand.
AACTTATGACATGGGTTCAGACAGGAAAAGGTGGGGAAGGAGCATTTTTCAGGTGCCGGACAATGGAGTTCTTTCTTCAGGGAAATGAAGGTACGGTCTGTGAGGTCGGAGAGGAACTCACACTCGGCTTCACTATATGCATACAAAGAGGTTGCTCCTTCAATGATGGCTTCCAGCGCGGGTAGGAGCTCCACATGTGAGATGAATCCATGATCGAAGGTGGTCTCCTCGCAGTTTAGCGGATCATGTAACCGCAGTTTCTTCCCACCAGCGATAAGCTTTCCATGCTTCTGAAAACTCCCCCAGAACAAACGATTTGAGTCCACATCCACAGCTGCCAGCTCAATGACGCCACCCTTGGCGAAGCACACTGACGCAACGATCTGCATTTCGGAAAGTCTCTCTCGTCAATGACGTTTCTTCACCCGAAGCATCATATTTATTCTCGAGCAGCACCGTTGTGCTTTGGGATGACACTTGCTTTCACTCCTCAACTCGTTGAAGGTCAGGTGGAACCGCTCCAAAGCGCGACAGTCGTTGAGATGAGGGATGGTGTGATGGAATTGTGTGAGGAATTTGTGTAATGTGTACCCTAACGACTTACTAGCTGCGTAAAGACAGCAGTATTCTCCGCAAATATCAGAATGGAAACTTTGAATCTGAACGCTATTGTGAGTGTAAGCGAAAGGTTTCAAAAAATTTATTATACCCGGAACGAAAGGGGCCAATCCGTAAGAGTCAAAATACTCTCCTATTCCATTGAAAATATATACCGCGACCCAATGAGACCCGGGTAAGTATGAAGGATCTAAATTCACTACGTATACACCATTTCTAGGAGATTGAGGTAATTTATCAGAAGCGAAGACTCCGCGGAATATTTTAAACGGATTCAATAACCTATCAATCCGTACACTATCCATTGCAAGACTAATAATTTGTGATGATGTTCCTGTTTTTATCGATTTCTAGAGAGGCATCGTATTCTGCAAATACCAAGCACGTCACGGTGTTTGTCAATTCTTTCTCGAATTTCGCCTCTATTCGCACCACACCTCGATCTCCGAGACTTACATAATCTTCGTTTCCTGAATCGTCCGGGGTGAGATCGAACACCAGCATGAAATATCCATGTCCAAACATGTCATACGTAATTTGATTTCCTCTATCATAATGATTTATTCCACTGCCTGAGAATATGGTATCATACGCTCGTGCCCAATACTTTTTACTGTAGAAATTACACTCCAACCCCTCGGAAGGAAACTGAACACCGTTTACAAAGAGTGAAAAATTTTCCAGGGAATAGTGAGAGAGAGCAAATGGATTCTTGTCAACCTTACCAGCGTACGAGTCATTATCAACCATAGCAAATATTATGGTGTTGGGTATTCGACCAACGATCGCATTATCAATGCTGAGAGTTCGTCCTCCGGCAGGAACCGTGAAAGATTTCATTTCGGTACGTTTGTAGTGATATCTAGCATTATTTTTTTCCAGCATCTTATTGTGTGCCAATAATATGGAAGGGTTGATGTCGAAATGTTGAACGTAAAGAGTCGCATCTAGTATTTTTATTATTCCCCCATCCACTCCCATCAGATTAAACGCAGGGTTTGAAAGCATCAACCTGATTCCTATATCGACCCGATCTAACAGCAATTGTGCCTGATTAAACACATCCACATGTAATTTACCATATAGCTCAACCTCAGCACTATTCTCGAACCAAGTCTTTCGCTTCACGTAACCTGCATTACTCACGTCAGTTTTATTAATATCCTCCCCCGTATCCACTTCCCACCCGACATTCCTCAAATGCGTTCTACTCGCATCCCCACCATAATTCAACACATTTTCAATATAGCTCCTATAATGATAATTATCTTCTGATGGGGTCACTAATGTCCCATTGAAATAAACGTTGCATTGTTCGAAGAGGGAGTGGAGAATATTGTTCACAACACCTGGTTGATTTCCATCGCTAGACGTATAATCTACCATGCTCGTCTTACAAACCTTCACTCTCAGCTTGAGAAATATGCTATTCAAATCCTTGTAAGCATCCCCAGAATCTTTGATCAGGAATTCAATCACCGATCTATTATCCAGCGATGATATAGGTTTGTAGGAGACTAGCCGCTTTGATAAAATGTTAGTCTGAATGGGTGGATTGGGTTGGAATAAGTCCAGCGAGCTCAGCATATGCTCACCCATGACTTAGTTGGAAAAAATATCTCTGTGCACGACCTTCTTCCCTCTTCGCCTTCTCTGCGAATGCCCTTTCTTTTTCCCAACACTAGTTTTTATTTTATTCAATCGTGGGCGTTTAACCAGTCTCATCCCACCCCCACTCATATTTTTTATCTTCTCCTCCGCTTTCCGTTTCAAGTTCTGCCCCGCCTCGTTTAATCTACTACGCAATATATCCTTAACCGGTTTAGTCCCCAGATCGCTCAAGGCTGCTGCCCCAGCACTAACTGCCTCCTTACCAACCGTCTTCAACCCGCTGTAAAAAAGAGGTCTGGCAAAACGCCACAAACCAGCAAGAAAACTTCCTATACCCCGACCCTTTTGCACACGATACGATGCTCGATATATTGGTCCAATCTCCCCACCCGACTGCTTTAGGTAGTAAGATAAATAACGATCCGTCACCGGAGCCATCTCGACGCTCAATGATCAACCAACTCATATCACATCTTTTTTATAAAATGCAATACGATGATGGAAGATTGCCCCCCACTGCGAAATGGTATTGACTCGCCGAGTTTGTCAGTCAACAAAATTTCTATGCTCTCGATGTTGTTTTTTTCGACGTGGTAATAAAAGATGGGATTGAATGTCCAGTGTAAGACTTGAGTGTTTAATATACGCAAGCATCGACTGAGCGAATCACCTACCAGTTGGGGTTTAATTATATCCGTGTAAACGTAAACGTTTTTGGGAGGAGACAAGATTTCTCTTTTCGTTCTACCACTTCGCAAGTTGCGGTATTCAGCTTTAATTCTCTTGAAATTCTTTACGAAATCCTCCGCAAGTGTTGACGAAGATGAATCCCACTGATAGAAACGGAGAAGAATGCTTGATAATATCAGAATATCTTGTTTTATTTCAGCCTGCTGTTCGCCGTTGAAATCTTTAATCGATTTATCGAATAATTCCTTGAACGAATTATATGTTCCTGGCTTTAACGTATACTTAACATCATCGGTAATAATCTGCACTGAGTTTGGTGATAATCTCTCATTTATACCACTCTTTTTATCATTCACTCTCATTCCGTCTGCGTAAATCATTACATCATTCGCTATGTCAAACCTTTTCTCCCCGCTAATCTCAAAAAATGATGGTTCGAAGGCAAAAGCTATACTTTCGTACCTACCATTTGGAACGACGAAGAACGAACCATCCTTCAACTTTACTCTAACAATATCTTTATCCTGAGGCCCACCAATTTCACCCCGGACCACTCCCTCCTCATTTCGAGTCCTATTATCTTTTGCTGGTGAGCCGGAAGATAACGCTTCTTCTTCCGCCAGAGTTCCCGGAGTCGCGGTTTCTTCTCTAACATCCCGCGAGAGAATACTCCCATCTATGGGAGGAATAGAAATCTCAGCTAAACCTACCATCCATTCATCATTTTCCAAATCAACACGATGTGATAATCTCGTACGGAAATGTGATATTGTGTTGTGAGGAAAATATGTTTTGGAACTATCACTAGGTAACGTAATGTAAAACTCGTTCATATTTCACGCACCGAAGAAGCGAGGATCCAAGAATTAAATGATTTTGGGTATCCTTCCCACTTTACAAAATATTCTAAATCGCCCGCCTGCCCCCTGCGCTTCAAAATTTTCTCAATCTTATATTCCGCCTCGGGGGAAAGGTTAACCCTCACTAACTCCTGCTCATAGAAACTACCCTTTATATCCTCACCGTTTAGATCTTTCAACTCGTACGTGGGTATTTCCCTTGATTGATTCACACCCTCGACTTGAAATATTTCGCTGGTGTAATTAGGTGTATATCCTTTTGCAAATGGACGTCGTTCTTTACTGATTCTGACGTAATCACCTACTTTAAATTTAACCTTTTTGATAACAAGAGGTTTCCTTGAGCGACTAGCGATGGAGAATACATTTTTCTCATTCACCGCGACAGGTTTAACACCTAAGCTGGAATGCACGCTATTATTATAACTATTCACCAATTTGGGTAATATATCCACGTAATTGTACGTTGAATATCTCGTGAAATACTTATACATTTTAGATTTTAGAGTACGATTAAAACGTTCAACGAGACTAGCCTTTATGTCCGGATTGTTTGTTGTGTAAAACCTTACACCGCGATTCGAGAGAAAAGTTTTAAATTTATTATTTACAAATTCGCTACCCTTATCAGTTTGAATTTTCAACGGTTTTCTTTCACGAAATATATCATTAAACGCCTCGACTACCTCCACTGGACTTTTTTTCCGCAAAGCTCTCGCCCACGCATACCTCGAAAATAAATCGATCACCGTCAAAATATAACAATATCCTCTGTTGAATTTTTTCAAACTCCGCATATCGTTCAGATCACATTGCCAGCATTCATCAATGTATGATACGCTGTAACGATTTCGAGGGAATTTTCTCCTCATCGGTCTGTGACGTGTGTATGCATCTTGAGAATTTAACCACTCGCGTATTGTATTTCTCGAAATCCCAGTCGCTCGGTGTAATTTGTCAACGGACGAAAAACCTGCAGAATTTTCAGGATCATTGTACACACTCTCGATTACATCGTAATCCACTCGTCCCCGAATTTTTTCGGTTTCCTTGGTCGACTGCTTCGCCTTGGTAATGCCCTTGACGGCTTTTCTTTTTCGCTTTGTTCTGACCTCTTTCTTTTTCTTCTCTTTAGCTGTTTCGATAGATTCCCCACCGCGTCTAGTCTTCCCTCTATACGTTCCCATGTCTTATCCAAATCAGCATTCGCTCGTTTCACATCGGCAAGTGATTTCCTCAGTGCATGAGTCTCCTCCTCACTGTCCTGCGACCTTCTATATGACTGGTTCTGACCCGAGGATTTCACTATCGGAATATGAATGGGTGATTTAATGTCGGAAACAGTGTTCAGATATTTATCCAGCACGCGCTTGTACATGTGCCATTTATCTACGTCTTTGACACCTCTTTTGATCAATACAGCTTTCATTTCAACATCTAATGCATTCAATCTCCTCTTCATTTGACCTCGCTCAAAAGCCTCAGGGTCGACTACGAGCATTTTTCGCAAACTCATTTTCCACCAATGAGACTACCAATGACACCGCTCAATATGGATCCGAGTAGCATTGGTAGAAATCCTCCTTTTTGTACGAGAAGCGTGCGCTTTTTTTTAATGCTTGTACCACGCGAAGCCAAGTCTCTCAAGGTATATCGATGCTTGAATAGTTTTCGCTTTAAGGAGTTATTTATCTTATGTCTTCGTTTAAGCGTATTCAGACAACATTCAGAGATGGCTTTAATCAACTCCGCATCCGATTCTTTTACTATAGCCGAACGTAACTTAGGTTTGGCAGATTTCAACACATGGAGCAAATGATTATTGCTCTTCAATCTTTTCATCATTCACAGGCATGTAGATTACAGTGGTCTCGTTTTCAGGAAAGATTTTAGTTCGGAATCTCAACCTTTCGTCCGTGTCCTGACCGAGGTCTAGGACTAAATAACCGAACGGTTCTTGCGTCACCTCTTTATATACCCTTTCCAATTCCTGCGATTTTTCAGGATAGACCTGCCGAGCTAAGTGTCCAAATTGTAACCGATCTCTAGGATTTTTAAATGTTACTATATACTTGGAATTTAGGGATATATTTCTCGCTTGCGGGTTTTGATAGAATATGTTTTGTGTGATTAAGAAAACGGAAATGTTAAAATGATGACTTCCTCTTGTGAACAATTTGCATACGTCTTTACTGTACGCACCCTCACTCATTAGATCATCTAGCACATACAACGTTGGCGCGCCTTCGAATTCTTCGAAAGGGGGTATTTCGGTTCGAAATTGAATTGGTGTACTCGAACGTATTCTCGGCTCACTCCCTCGACTGCAACACCATACAATCTCATGTATTGGACTATCGATCATGTGTGGTAAATTTTCCAAGAATTTAGTCACGAACGTAGTTTTTCCACACCCTGACGGACCGGCGCAGATGCAAGTGAAAGGGTGTTTCCAGACCAAAGTCATGATTGGTACTGCTCTCATTAAAACCTCTAATGGGTATTAATAATTATCAAGTATCTTCATTACCAAACGCATCATGATGCGTTCTTTTCCGCGGAATCTTGTAATGACCCCATGCCAAGGTGTTGATGCCACCCTCACAAATATACCGTTTGTCATCGCTCGCGTTTAGCGTGACTTTGTTTATTTGTACAGTGTATAATTCATGTTTTTTACTACGAATGATCGTCATCTTTCTAAATTCAGTGGAATTTTCGTGCAGGCAACGGATATAGTCATCAAATTTCAGACATTTCTCTTTCACCGGTTTTGTTATACCCTTGGCTTTCTTTTTTTCTTTTCCCCCCTCGACTTTGAATGAATATAGTTTGCTTCTTAGACCTACGAAATGAGTCATAATTTGAGCATCACATTCGTCTTTAAATTTTCCTATCACCTTCTTGTTTTTCTCAGAGTAGCAAGGGTGATCTTTTGGATAATTGGAGGTATCGAATGCTTCAATGTTTTTTAACATATCTTGGTATACATCATTTGTTCCTGTCGTACAATAGACTATCTGTGTCAGTGTACGCAAGGGAGATGTTCTTACCATATTTTGGTAACATTGTATGATAGTGAAAGTCATACATTAGAGTCTTACTGAGGTCTAACACACTGAAACCTATGTATATCGGTTTGTTCATTTTGATAGTCGCCTTACGCATGTGAACGGCCACTAGAGACTCGTTGAAAATCGTTCTGTCCAAAAATGTCGATTTATTGATTAATTTTTGCAATTTTTTTTCGTCAGTCACTAATTGCATGTTAATTCTTTTGCGTACATTCTCCATTGTCTTTCCAAACACGGAATTATTCATGAGCTTGAAGAAGTCTTTTTGGAAATCATTAGTGGCTAATTGTCTTCGATTAGTGTTCAAGTCAATATATGTCTTTAACCAAGGTGATTGACTAAATTCGATAATTCTGTGTACTTTTTTGAGATACATGCCTAATGAAAAAGCCTGCTTCAGGTTGACATAATGAATAACATATTTAGTTCGACCCTCGAGCGTTGTAATTAACTTTTTATGTTTTCCACCGGGTGGAATACGGTTTTCGGGACATAGGGGTAAATCAGAATGACTATCGTGGAGAGACTGCGGATACTCAAGATCAACTTCCAAAATATATCCCTTTTCGTTTTCATTTGATATTTTATTGACATCCAAATTTGAAATTTCATCACCAGAGAGCCATCGAAAATTAGCATATGGAAGTGGTTGGGAGAGCGCCCAACCATAGAGGTTATTTGCGTCAAAATAGGTTATGAATTTAGACTCAGACTCGGGCTCATAATTTTCCATATATTTGTTGTTTGCCTGACAATATCTTTTACAGCATTGTGAAATACCACCGCGAATACCAGCCTCAAACATTAGGAGCATGTCATAGTCTGTTAAAAGTTCCAACTCAATTTCTGTATGCTTCAGCATAGCATCAAAAGCTAACCCTGGAGCAGTATAATACCACGCGGGATCTAGCTTGTATGCGTCAAAACAAACGTCTCGAAAGTTTTCAAAAACGTCAGCTAGAAGTGTGACATCACTTTTAAGATAGATATCACTATATTCTCCTAATGTCTTACATTGGAAAGAGTCCCAAACGTTTTTGGCATGTGAAAAATCTGAGTCTGAAATGTGTCCATCGGTTAGGTGGTTGTAAAACATTTCTTTCTCTGGAAGATAAGTTTCTTCTAGCGTTTCAAGGTTTTTTGTGTAATCGTATGGATAGACGCCCTTGCGTGTGACTAGATTTGTCTGTTGACCGAAAACACCACTAGTATATCGAAACGTGTCCAAATTTGAAACCAAAGAGGCCAGAGAAGCTGGCATGAAGCGGCAAGTGTCAATAAACCGAATACTGAAGTTGTCATCGACAGACTTTGCAAAAGTAATATACTTTTCCTCGGAATTTGGTATGACAAATATTCTCCTATCGTCGTAATCTAGCTCACGAACAATAAAATGACCATCGTATGAAGAAAGGTTGTGAATGAAAACCGGAAGAAAATTCGGCATTTTGTATTGTATGTTACAAATAGAGTGCGCAGGTCCTCTATACTTGCCAGTTAGGCGGTCATGATCCCTCACTCGGTCCTCGTAAAGTGGTTTCCCGCAAATGTGACAATCAGCGCTCTCCTGAAACAAGTTCTCCTCTTTCAGAGTGAGGGGAGTCATAGGAACGGTATTTCTATACAAAGCGCGTATTTTATCCGCCTCGGCTTTGACGCGTTCAATAAATACACGGACCGCGTTCGGTCCCCGATATAACTGAGGGCATTGACAGCCATCAGGTGTGATTACCATATAGCAGAAGCTAAAAGGTGTGTGTTTTTGTATCACGTTCGTGTAGGACGTATGTGAAGAGGGTTCACAAGTGCTAATATTTTCAAGGAGACACTCAAAGTCAGCGTATAAGACAAAAGGTACTCGGTTGGAATGATTAAGGTGTGTAAATTTTAAAATATTATCACTCTCGTCAGGCATTATAATTTTAGTTGGTGCTCCCACCCCTCTGCATAATTCCTTATGTTCTTTTAGTTTTGTCTCATCGTGATAGTGTGTGAGGCAGCGTTTGCAGATGAATACCTTATTATGGTGGTTAGTAATTTGCAAGTGAGTTAATCTATTGAAGTTTTTAACCCAGCAAAAGTGTGCAGTTTCGTTATTTGTAATGTACAGAAGATCTCGATGATCATCTAGCTCGTGATCAACAATTTTAATCGGATAAACCTCATTCTTATCTGTTAGACCAAAAACATTAATCGAAATATTGTTAATACGTTCAAATTTTGAAATATCTTTTAAATCTGCTGGGTATTTGATGCATGACCAATTATACCCCGAGACGAATTGTTCTGTTTTGTACTTGGAAACTCGCTCGGGGTGAATATCAATATTCTTTGCCCACACAGCGTACTTGAAGCAGTATAAATCGTTATTTTTTACGTTAATAACAGCTTTGGTAACTTTTATTTTACCTGGAAGCTCTATATACGACGATCCCTGAAAAGGTACGTATTTGTTTATGCGCAATTCTAAACCTACAACTTCGGATAAGGTCCAATTAGATCCCTTGGCTTGAAACTCTGACTTTTCCTTGAGCAATTTTGAAAAAGCCTCGTTTATTACTTCCCCCATTTCATCCGCAAATAATAGGCGTCTATTGTTCGTCTTGAAAGATGCATTCAATTCCTCTTCCTCGCTTTTGCGGAATTTACAAATTAGAACAAGATTAAATTTAATGCAATTGTTATCAATTACCAGTTCCCGTAATTTTTCAGTTACCTGTTCTTTAAAGTCGTTGAGGAAAGAAATTACGTCCCCACCTTTATCCTCCTCTGGAGTGATCCAGTACGTTTGAAGTCTAGATCGGATTGCCGATTCTATTTCATTAAAACCCTGACCTAGTTGGAGCGTTACGTTATGCCGGTGTAAATTCGTATTCTCGTGAGCCAATGTATTGTGAACGTTGTAATATTCTTCACAATACATGCAAAATCGCCTACCTTTGGCATCGTCTAACGCGTCTTTCATTCGTGTGTAGGTTTCCATATCATTTATCACTTCATCATTAAAGACAACACGTTCATGGATGTCTGTTAGTGCCCGTTCTAGTTCCTGTGATGTGTGGTAACGATCTGCATTAAAGTTGTCGAGGATGGTTGATATGGGTGAAGACATGTTTGGAGTTTGAAATTCCTGTGTAGAGAAGAAAGAACAAATAAAATACAATATTTGAATGTGTTATTTCAGTTGAAACACTATGGATAGGAAAAAGAAAATTTTCATACTAATACGTTATCACGGTGCTTTATGTATTTATCCTTTATATTCTCCCAAAATGATACGGTGTATTGCAAAAACTTTCCCTTTTCCTTTATATGCCTATATTTAATATTCGTGGAATGGCGCGGTTGAAATGAATGTTTACTGTTTGGAAGTTCCGTTGGAAATGACGTTTTGGTAAAGTATTTGCGTGTTTAAATATGGTACTTGGTAATAAAGGGTTCAAATAAATTTAATGAAAATATTAAAGAGATGATCTAGTTATGTAAAAAATAATTCTATTTGTCAATGCATTCAGCTAACATTCGGCACGAAGGTGTAAGAGTTCCTAAGAGATCTTTTTGTAAAATGAGAATCAAGTATAGGTAATAGTTTCAAAGTTATTAACGAATAAAATTTCTGGTGTTACTTTTTTGTTTATCAATTATTTCAAATGAAATTCGGTACGAAGGTGTGGGAGAACTTAAAAGGTTTTTTTGTAAAATGAGAATCAAGTATAGGTAATAGTTTCAAAGTTATTAACGAATAAAATTTCTGGTGTTACTTTTTTGTTTACCAATGAATTTAAATTAAATTCGGTACGAAGGTGTGGGAGAACCTAAAAGGTTTTTTTGTATAATATGGTCCGGGTAGAGTTAATAGTTTCAAAGTTATTAAGGAATAAAATTTCTGATTGTACTTTTTTGTTTATCAATGAATTTTGCTGAAATTCGATGTGAATGTGTAGGAGGCCCTAAAAGTTCTTTCTGTGAAATGTAAACGAGTTGCGAGTGGTAGTTTCAAAGTTATTAAGGAATAAAATTTCTGATAGTACTTTTTTGTTTATCAATGCATTTGGCTGAAATTCGGTATTTAGGTGTAGGAGGCACTAAACGTTCTTTCCGTGAAATGTAAAAGAGGTACGGGTAGTAGTTTCAAAGTTATTAAGGAATAAAATTTCTGATAGTACTTTTTTGTTTATCAATGAATTTTTCTGAAATTCGGTGGGAATGTGTAGAAGACCCTAAACGTTCTTTCTGTGAAATGTAAACGAGGTGCGAGTGGTAGTTTCAAAGTTATTAAGGAATAAAATTTCTGATAGTACTTTTTTGTTTATCAATGCATTTGGCTGAAATTCGGTATTTAGGTGTAGGAGGCACTAAACGTTCTTTCCGTGAAATGTAAAAGAGGTACGGGTAGTAGTTTCAAAGTTATTAAGGAATAAAATTTCTGATAGTACTTTTTTGTTTATCAATGAATTTTTCTGAAATTCGGTGTGAATGTGTAGAAGACCCTAAACGTTCTTTCTGTGAAATGTAAACGAGGTACGGATAGTAGTTTCAAAGTTATTAAGGAATAAAATTTCTGATAGTACTTTTTTGTTTATGAATGCATTTTGCTGAAATTTGGTGTGAAGGTTTAGGAGGCACTAAAAGTTCTTTCCGTGAAATGTAAACGAGGTACGGGTAGTAGTTTCAAAGTTATTAAGGAATAAAATTTCTGATAGTACTTTTTTGTTTATCAATGAATTTTTCTGAAATTCGGTGTGAATGTGTAGGAGGCACTAAACGTTCTTTCTGTGAAATGTAAACGAGGTGCAAGTGGTAGTTTCAAAGTTATTAAGGAATAAAATTTCTGATAGTACTTTTTTGTTTATGAATGCATTTTGCTGAAATTTGGTGTGAAGGTTTAGGAGGCACTAAACGTTCTTTCCGTGAAATGTAAACGAGGTACGGATAGTAGTTTCAAAGTTATTAAGGTTTAAAAGTTCTGATGGTACTTTTTTGTTTATCAATGAATTTTGCTGAAATTCGGTATTTAGGTGTAGGATGTGCTAAGAATCTGTTTTGTATAATATGGGTTAGAAACATTTTGTAGTTTATGATTTAATGAGATTCGCGATGTTTTTAACAGAAAAAAATGACTTTTTTGTTTACTAAAGGATTTTTTTTAAATTTGGTACAAAGGTAGAACAGTATGTGAAACGGAAAAATCAGAAAAGTTTGACCTGTTCCTGTTGATAGTTTCCGAGTTATGCTTATGTTTGTTAGTCTATAAATGAAATAGCCGAATGTCCACTGTGGGTTAGTGGTTCCTATTTACCCCTAAAGCCACCGTCCAGTAGGGAGCAGGATCTGGGAGCAGTCCAGAACATCGAGATCTGACAGTAGTCCAACCAGCGGTATCTGAGAAGAGTTCATCAGCTGCGGGATCCGTTCGGTAGGTCTGAAGTGTATGCTGTGCTCTGATAGGCAAATAGCCGAAGTTCTCGCTTCGATTTAACGCGCTTTTATACTGTCTGAGAAGATGGGAGGTAAAGAAACGATGGCAATGTTGCAAGCAAGGGTGGTACACGTCTCCTCAACACGTGTGCGAAAAGTGAAAGTGGGTCGGGTGTCTCCGAGTCGCGGGCACGAAATGTGAACGTGGGGGCAGACGTCTCCGTGCGCGAAAAGGGAAAGTGGGTTGGACGTATCCGGAAGTGAAAGTGGGTTGGACGTATCGGGAAGTGTAAGGCAAATGTAATTTCAAGGGCGACCTTGTCCCAGAATGAACAAATTGACCCTACTAATGAACACATAAAACTGAATAGGAATTTAAATTATGACACCGAAAAAATATAATGATTTAATTTACAAATATAATGATAATATGATCGCCTAAGCCGTGTCACATCTCTCTTTAGGAAAACTAGCCTTTTTGATTCAATATAATATGTAAAAAAATTAAAATTCATTGGTATATATACAAATGCTGCCAAATTTGGAAAAATTATTATGATGCAAATAGATTGCGCGTGGTGCTATATGTCATAGTGCTGTATATCTAGATATGTAATAGTGCTTGTATTTAGCTATGCATTACTAATTTCTTGAAGGGTAGGTAAGGATATTGAGTTTCAAGCCTAGTTGAAATATCTTAAAACATGTTTTTATTTTGAAAATTGAAGCTATACCATCGAAATCGAAAGACACAAAATGACCTTAGTCGTCGACGCACCCGTAATCCCAAACCTAGTACTAATAATGATATGATTGACACAAAAATAACATAAATACCAAATGTTTATCATATTATTAAAATGATGTAGCAGCAATCCTCTACTGTTAAATTAGTGTGAACAAAGGGACTGTGAATTATTATTACCTTATTTTCCATAAATGTTCCAGGGGACAGAATATCTCAGAACATTAATAAATAAATTTAAAAAAATATATCAAATAAAATAATTTCCCAGTTATGGTCGAACTTTTCCCTTTTTCAGAAGTTCATTCGAGTGATGACGATGGAAGGGAGATGATTCTGTGAATTGAGTTCAGTTCACGGTTGGCTCCCGCAGGCGACCCTTCAATTTTTTTCACCCCAGTCATTTGTTTATCAACCAGCAGTGACGTCACGCTTAATTATCTCGACCGACCTCCCGCACATCCCCTCCTCGGCCGTGCCCGTAACCTCGACACTCAATATGCACAGCGCCCGTAGGAACACAAACGCACGCGCGCCCACAAATATAACCCGCAACCGCTTGCGCTTTCGAAGGGCGAGAAAGAGGGGTATTTACGAGGAATCGAGAAAAAACAAACGAAGGGATAAAAATGCGTAAACACGAGGAGGGTGGGGGGGAAAGAGGGGGGGGGGGTAGATGGAGGGGGGAGAGACGCGCGCGCAGGGCACAGAACGTTCACACAGAAGCCGCGTCCGTCGAAGACGGGAGGCGACAATGAGATCATTGTTGAAGATGGGAGCGGATGGGGGAGGCTCCGGAGAAAAAAAAAGCGAGGGAATGAATGGTAAAAGGGGTTTTGAGGGGGTTGGATCAAGCGAGGGGCTCGGCGGCGTGGGCGAGGCGGGAGGTCTTCATCTCCCACTTGGTGGGTGGCTTCTCTCTCATTTCCCAGAATGCCCCAGAAATAAGTCTTCTCCCTCGCCCCATTAGTCGGAAGGATATTGGTGCCATCCCACGTAGGATTGACGCCGTTTTCCATCTCAACCTCCTGACGCACCGCCTTAAACTCTTCACAGCATTAATAAGATGGTGGAGACACATTACAACCTCAGATTACATGGGCTCAAAAGCTTTTCCCAGCTCTCAAGAAAAGAATGGTAAACTGGGATTCATCAAAAGAGTACTGGGTAAATGTGACGATCATGTACGAGAAATCATCTACTTTTCCCTTGTTTGACCTCATTTGGAATATGCTGCCAGTGTATGGGATCCCTACGAAATCATTCTAAATAATGAACTTGAACGTGAGCAGCGAAGATCGGCAAGATTTGTAAAGGGACGGTACGATAACCTTATTAGCGCAACCAGTCTATTAAATGAATTAAATTGGGAATCATTGTCTGATCGCATGTTGAATTTCAGACTTAATATCTTAAACAAATTCCAAGACCATATTTTCAGGGATGATGTTAAAAATATTTTGTGGACCCCAACTTACTATGGCAGACTGGACCATGATTACAAAAATTGAGAAATTGATTGCCGAACTGACATATTCAAAACGTCCTTTTTTCCTCGTACAATTAGGGATATGAACAACGGTAAATACCTACATCCAATACGAGTAGCTGCGTGTCGGTATAAGGACTTGAAGCTAACCCAACTAACAGCATGTTTTTGCTTGTTTGCTATGCCTTTTGTATCTTTTTTAATTAAAGTTTAGAACAGTATATAAATGCTAATCCTTTTTTATGCATGATATGTAGTGCATGTTTGGTGAGAATTCACCCCCTGCCACACAACTTTATGGTGGCTTGCAGGGTATTATGTAGATGTAGATGAAAAGCGATCTTCTACACGGTCGACAAAACAAGCGTTGTCGAACCGATCTGTCGAAAGCTTAAGTTGAGGCAGTGAGGAAATAAACCGATGTGTGTGAACACTTGAGATAGACGATTTCTTCTGCCAATTTCCAGGTTCCATTTGCGACGTCTCCAATCCGTTTTATTTCAGTACTTATACTGATATATACTTCAGTACTTATACTGCCATATCTGTTTCCGCTTAAACGACTGATTTCAAAATAAAACGCATAAAAAAGCGATCCGTGGATGAACTTTTGTCAAGTTGATACAGTGTAAATTTAAGAATGACTGCAGCTATACGATTTAACCTAAGTATTCAGCTATTGGAGATCGGTATCAGTTTCTAATGCAGCCTATTTTACCTCAAATGCGTAAAATTTCTTTTCACTGCTTACAATATAATGATCATACGTGAACTTAGAGACTAATAGAACACTCTTTCATGGCATTCAACAAGCCGAGAAGTGATTAGCAGCCATACTTCCACATCCAGGTCGGTCGAGTAATTAAGTAATATTCTTTTTGTCAGGAAAATTTTATGTTAGGGTAAAGGCCCTGACATGAATGAATTAATGTTGTGCACTAAAAAATCTTCATTCGCTAGAAAATTAGCAATTTTTAGAAGAAACATTAAAACGCAAGCTTTTTCCGGCACATGAATGTTCAGATTTTTAGAACATTATAAAATAAGGAGCCATCCTTTTATAAAAAGTTGAAACGATTCAGAGAAAAATGAGAAGAATTAATTCCAGAAAAAATCAAAGAGGACGTAAAAGCATGATTAAAATGCGATAGTGGATGTGTGAAGCATTGAGCATGACTGATAAATATGAAACAAGGACGATGGAGAGTTGATAGCTATGTGATTCCGTTTCGACTCGCAAATGCCCATAGCAACGAACGATCAACGACCCCGGAGCCGTAGGTACTGGCCGAAGTAACTAGGAAAGGAAGCCGGTTAAGTGGGAAAATGAAAGAGTCACTGTTTCCCGACCACACGGCGAGAATGAAAAAGAGAGAGAAAGAGAGAAGGCACAAAAAATAAGCTTACGAGTCGCTTCCCGTCGCACACGAAGTCCGAGGAATAGCGACGCACGCAAGAGGCACGCATTACGCCATAATCCCCGCGCGGATGATCCAATTAAACGTCGGGGGAAGGTGGAGGGGGAGAACGGAGAACCGTGGCGCCACGGGGCACGCGACGGCAGAAGGGGACACTATAGAATGAAAGTGGCAAGTTTACCATCTTGGAGGTTGAAGTGCAGCACAGGAAAACGAAAGGTAATCCCTTGGCAATATCCAAGGAAATGGGTGGTGCTGAACACATCGAGTACCTAATGGCGGAAGAAATTCAGGGGTTAAATATACGTAAATATTTCATATACGTGAAATAATGGGTCATGCGAATCGTAAACTGGGATTCGTCAAAAGAGCACTGGGTAAATGTGACGATCATGTACGAGAAATCAGCTACTTTTCCCTTGTTAGACCTCATTTGGAATATGCAGCCAGTGTATGGGATCCCTACAAAATCGGTCTGAATGACGAACTTGAACGTGAGCAGCGAATATCGGCAAGATTTGTAAAGGGACGGTACGATAACCTTATTAGCGCAACCAGCATATTAAATAAATTAAATTGGAAATCATTGTCAGATCGCAGGTTGAAATTTAGACTTAATCTCTTAAACAAATTCCAAGACCATATTTTCAGTTATAATGTTAAAAATATTTTGCGAACTCCAACTTACTATGGTAGACTAGACCATAATCACAAAATTAGAAAAATTGATTGCCGAACTGACAGATTCAAAATGTCCTTTTTTCCTCGTACAATTAGAGATATGAATAACGGTAAATTTGTCCAATCGGAGAGTAGCAATGGATAGCATTGGTAGCTGCATGTTGGTATGAGTACTTAAAGCTAACCCTACTAACAGAATGTTTTTGCATGTTTGCTTTGCAATTTCTATCTTTTTTAATAGTGAATTTCTGACTAGTGTATTAATACTACTCCTTTTTATGCATGATATGTAGTGCATGTCTGGTGAGAGTTCACCCCCAGCCACACACCTTAACGGTGGCTTGCAGGGTATTATGTAGATGTATATGTAGATATAATCTCAAGGAAAAATAAAATCACAACTGATGATGAATATAACTGATTCCCAAGTATTGCATAAAGGCAAACTTACAAATTCTAGCATCTTTTTCTTCATCACTCGCAAGGAAAAATCCACTCCAATTCTATAAATTGAGTTAGCAAAAGATGGTAAACCAGAATATACCTATAGGCTAGAAGTCATTACACTTTCACGCGAGATACGACTTAAATGAAATAAAAGGTCATGGGCCTAGGACAGATGGGCAACCACGAACGAGGGGCCACGTGTAACTTGCGGAGAGGGTTTGTATTTCTCGCAGAACTCTTATTTTTTCGATAAAGTTCCAAACAATTTCAAAGGCATTGATACTAATGTGAGGACACATCAAACTAGAAAAATAAGGCAATAAAGGTATGCAAAATTTGGGAGCCAAATAGTGAAATGGCACCATTTTGAGTGGTATTTACAAGAGATGTGTGCCGGTAAAGACGTGGTTTTCCAAGGATACTCAAACACACTTCTCATCAGGCATCCACTTGTTTGGTAAGCAAGAACGAAAAAGGATTTTCTGCGGTGGTGACAAGAACTGGCGCAGAGAAATTTCCGGAGCTGTTCGAGTCACACGATAACAGGAGGGTGGCGGGCAAAAATTACTCGGATCTTTGAGAGGATGGATGTGAGTGGAGAATATGAAAACTCACCCTTGAAACGGGGGGTGAAGGAAATGGAAAGAGGGAAGAGTGGGGACGGATGACAAGAAAGTGAGAGGTGTTTAAGAAGATGGTTTCCCCCTACAGGATCTCGTCACCTCTGCACGTGACAGATAAGGAAAAGCCTTCCGTACCACCCCCACAAAATACGAACTTCCCCTATACCCCCTCCAACATCCACTGGGGCCAAAAGCATTTCCGAGGGTCCCCGTAGAGAAGGGTGGGCGGGTGTTACCCATCTCCATGGATACAAATCTCCTGGCACAACAACAGCGGGCTTAACGGTTTTGCGCCCCTTAATTAACACGAAGGAACTGTTTTTTCCCCTTTCCTTCCTCTCTCTCTCCCTTTACGCTCGGCATAAACTCCCTTCACCCGCCAGACGAGACTCCAAGGAGAATCCATTCTCCCGGCAACAACTGCTTTTGTCTTCCCATCCGCGGCATTAGCGGCACGCTTCCCTGCATGGAATGCCAAACCTGATGTTCCACAAGCGGACGACAGGTCGAGGGTGGGTTCGAGCGGTGGGAAAAGGAGTGGGAGGCACGACTTTCCCCACTGGAAACTACAGGAGAGGACCCACACCACCCCGCACCCCCAATTTCGCCCGTTTCACCCTCGTCGGAGATCAAAGTCGGTTATTAGACTCTCACACGATCTCATCCAAAACCGCCGCGCAGAAATCAGTCGAAGGAAATGGTCTTTCTGCAAAAAAGCGCGGATCCGCGGAAAGTCGTTGGCGAGATGTTTGTTCAAATCGGCGTCATAAAGACCAGGTTGCCAACCCTGCCGCCGTGAGCGCCCATCAATCAGGGTTTCATACTCGGCGATTTGGTGGAAAATTTGAATGTCTTCGTTTTTTCTGCGAACTAGAAGTCAAAAACAAGTCGTCAGAAACATTTTGCCTGTTCTCTCTCACTAACGATTTCAAGAAAGCCAAGCGCCCGCACGTACGCACTGCATTTCAGGTTCGAAAACTTTCTGGGACATGAATACAAACGGCAGGAAAAAGAAAAATTAGCTGCATCCTGATTAAGAGTTGGAGTCTTTTGTTTTAGCCGGAGGATAATTTTATTTGCGAGGTTCATTCACGTGCAAGAAGCTAATTAGATCAGATTAGCTGTGATAACGCTACAGTCGCTTATGTTCGGTAAACTTTTTGCACTGAATGTTGAACTGGTTACGGAAGACCATGGAGAAAATCTCCCGCATGAAGAAAAATTCCTGGCAGGAATAAAATGATAATCACAGGAATCACGGTGGATTCGTAGAATATATTAAGTCGCTTTGCCAAAATAAGAGCAGGTGGGATAGTTCTCGCATTTTCGCATTACTTTGGTAAAAGATGAGCATATTATTAGAGGCATTAGGAGAGAAATTGCGCTGGCTTGAAAAGCATTTGCAAAAAAAAGGGTGGAATTAACGGCCAGAACTGTTGAGGAGAGGCAAAAAGAAAAGGATGGTAAAGACTTTAATATGGAGTCTTGCGCTGCTCACAAATGTGGAATGAGAACAGGCGCGAAATGGACACATTTGCGGCCATGTTACAGGGGAGGGAGAGGGCTTAGGCGACGCGTTGATCAGAATTAAAGATACAAAAACTAGAGAGAAATATTTAGGGAATAACGGAATTAGCTGGGAGGGTAAAACCCGACGGAAAAAAATTAGAGAACTAGAAGTGTGCTGGAAGTCTACATTGCTGGAGAGAATTAAAGGTAATCTACGTAGAAATATAGGCGAGGAGACTTGGCAGTCATGTCAACACAAGAAACTATTTTTAAAAAGTGCGGAAAAAATTTCAACAATAAAAAATGTACGCTAGTGCATGGAAATATTTATCACCAAGAATTTAAATAATTACAAAAAGTGTATTCTCTACTGCCTTCGTGAATAAATATGCATTCGTTTGAATTAAAATTTTGCACTCGTTTTTTATCTTAATAACAGAGCAGAACGCACAAAGACGTACTCTTTCTAAATGTGCATCAACCTGTTAACACTATTCCTAAAAAAATGCTACAGGAAAACAAGAAAAGGGTTCAAATTCCTAGCCCAACTCACTACTTGAAAGTATTGTACATATATTCTGGACATAAAATTAACGAAAAATCAATCGGAGAGGCTGTTAGAAATAAAGGAACCTTATGCATGCACATGCCCTTCATTAATTCCAGTGGGTAGAGACATTTACGCAAATCCCTAGTCCTCAATCTTACGTTCTTATATTCTTAATTCGTTGGTTTCCTTCGAAACCGCAATTACCACGTCTTCTCCGCTGGAGGAGATGCGGAACTATCTAATTAACGGGATACCCTTGTCATTAGCAGTGGTAAGCGTCCCACGAACACATCGATACCAGGATATTAAAAAATATGGTCAATGTAGGTTGTATCAAAGTAGGTTTTGTTTCAGGAACATTTTGATTTTTGACTCATAACGCTGACGGAATACATTGTTCAAACCCATCCATAAATTGCTCATATTAACTGACAAGCTGCCTGAGTATATATATAAGAACAAATTGCATACAATGTAAATACTGGAATACTTTCCCTCCTTTAAAGACTCGTCAATAAGGGAAGCGATTTAACATTTTAAGATAACTTGACAAAGACAAGAACGAAATATGGTGCCATAATCTTTCCATATCGACATCACAGTGTTCACCGCGATAATTATATCTCCTTGTATGTACTCTGCGCAGCAAAATTTCATTTTCCAAGTAAAGCAAAGAAAATTGATTTGGACTCAATTGTTTAAATTATTACAACGGTCAGTTGGCAACACATGATATTAAGAAAGTCCACAGTGCCACTTGTTCGACAAAGGAGGCTGTACTGACTATGACAAGATAAAAGGTCAAAATAGCTGCTACACGGAGATAACGATTTCTCTTTTAAAATTAAATTTGCTGAAGAAATCGCAGCACTGAAAACTGTAAGGTGATGAGTAATGGTTCGTTGAGACATGCAAATTATCTTTTCTAATAATCATAATTACATTAGTGATCACAAATAACAAAAAAACTTTCAATGACTTTTTCAAAAATAACCACTCAGTTCATAATCACTTGTTTCCCATTCTTTTCAACTTTAGCGACTCAAAATCATACGCATGAGTATGCGAGGTCTTAATCAACTTAATCATTGCCCACGAAGTCTTGGTACAAATACCTAGACCACCGTCCGCCTAGGTAGCCGGATCGGTAACCTTTTTTCGTAACCCTAATTTCGAGGGTTAGAATCCCGCTTGGTTACACACTGCTTGCGCTACTCTCAGGCTTACGTTAAGTTTAGTCACTGCTATAAAATCCAACTAGTTGGATCAGCTGGAAACCGATTTAAGCCATAAATGCCAACCCCATCATTTTTACTCAAGGGTGGTTATTGAAAAATGAGAGGGTACGGTTAGTAAATCAAAAGCTGCATTACACAGAACACTTACGAAACGGGAAAACAGGAAATGGAAAACAAAAGAAAACACTTTAGAACACCTCACGGTCCTGAAGAATGATAGCCGCACGATCAGAAACCCATTTCCTCACCTGAAAAGAAAGAGAAACCAATATTCAAAACAGGAAAGACACTTCATTTAAGTTCAATCATTTGATCATTCGATGTACTGACATTCTGAAAACTCTGTTCACCGGAGCATAAGATCCTTGATTACAGAAATTATGCGTAACAAAAACTGACACATTATATCTAAAATATTTTATTTGACAAAAGGCTAAGATTAAAGCAACTGGATTCTTTCCAAAATTCTTAAATTGCTAATGGCATTACTATCATTCTTTTATGTTCCTTAAAGCAAAAAATGAGCGCGCAAACCATCAAATTCCTGGGCCAAACAAAGTTGAGCGATTGGATAATCAACTAAAAATAAGAAAAAAACATGAACGATTCCAAAGAAAACGCAGCGGCCATTTAGCATCTCGGGTCGGCCACTCTTGCGAAATGACGCTCGCACAAGAAGGAAATCCAACACGACAAAGAATACCAAATATACACGGGCGTAGAGAGACGCAGGGGGAGGGGAAGGGGGTAAGGGGGGTTGAAACAGCGGGTTTGTGGGAAAACACGATGGCGGTTCGGGGAAGAGGAAAAAAAAAATTGGAAATTGAGAAATGTGGCTGGTTTTCGCAATACGCAAAAAAATACAATCACTCCAGCGACCCTTAATTGGGCTCCGGGAAATGAAATGAAGTTGGCGTAAAAAAGCGAGTGTAGAAAAAGGTCAAAAACAGGGACAACGTTTCCATTCGCTTTCGGCCGACTTCCATGCGAGGCGGAAAGGGCAAATTGACCGACCTGCAGCCCATAGGCCCAGAAACTCTTTCCAGCCCTGCGCCCATATTTAGCGAGCAGGGTTATTAATCGCACTTCGAGGGACACTGGAGCTTCCAAGAGCCCGGGGGAGTATGACCGAATCGAAGACCCATCGTGTCCATTTTTTTTGGCTTGATTTGTCGCCGCAAATCAATTTACGCCAGTGCAATAAAAGGTGCCGCTAATGGCACTCGCCAAACGCAGCCAACTTCATTAACATTTCCGTCCATGGATCCCCTCCCCCCAACGTGGGTGAGTTTTTTTTCTGGCGAACTCACAACCCGGGATCGAAATTACGACTTTCGAGTTCAGTTTGCCGCCTTTCGGTTGCGCTTTCTTCGACTTTGCTCAGACACTTCGGAAAGTTACGCAACGGATTTGCAATTCTAACTGTGAAGATGACCGCATTTCAAAGTCATATTTTATGGGGTGACGATGACGAAAGAACGGTACTCGATGACACCCGTCCCCAACGAACAGAAAATAAACCCCAATAACTCACATAATTAACCCATCACTCCAGCAAAAATAAAATTCAACCAAGCCCGGGTTCGAATCCAGGAAACGGCAGATTTTTCAGCTGATTCACAGAGCCTACTTTGGTGGTTGGAAAGCAGTCCAAATTTAATATTTCGTCCGTCGGATGTGACATAGAACAGTGGACCCCTAGAATCGTAGACCTTGTTGGTACATATGACAATACTCGTAGTTGCATCAAAGAAAAGAAAATATCTAACGTAGATTCTATTAAATACTTAGGCGTCACCATCACTGAAGACCTGTCATTGGGAAAACACATCAGGGAAATAACTAGTGTAGCAAACCGTAGATTAGGATTCGCAAAAAGGGTTCTAGGCAAATGCGATGAGAGAGTACGAGAAAGAAGCTACTTTACACTTGTCAGGCATCATTTAGAATATGCCGCTAGTATATGTGATCCGTAAGAGGAATGTTTGAAAAAAGAATTACGTGCGCAAAGGAGATCCGCTAGAATTTTTAAAGACTGTTATGATATTTGTATAAGTGTTTTAATAGAAGAACTAGGACGGGAATTAATCTTAGAATGCAGGTTAAACCTTTTAAGTAAATTCAAAACCGATTTGTTCAAAGATGACGTTCGATATATATTAAGAACCCCTGCGTATTATGCTAGGTTTGGTCAGATTAAAAATATTAGATAGATAGATTGTCGTGACGATAGATTTAAAATGTCATTTTTCCCGCGTACCATAAGAGAGAACAATAGGCACCGTAGCAAAGGGATAGGTAGGTGAAATATAGTCAAGAGTAGTCTGTACTGCAAGATTCATATACCGACACCCAATAATCCCTTTCTTATTATTTATATATATATATATATATATATACTAACCATCTAGCTGCATGTGGCCCTATTATCAAGCATGTCTCCATTAAATATCCTAGTTGCATGTCAATAAAGCATGTTTGGTGATCTTCACCCCCTGCCACACACCGTCGTGGTGGCTCGCAGGGTGTTACGTAGACGTAGTTGCAAACTGATTCCCCCCAATAAAGCATCAGCAGAAATCTGTTGAAAGAAAGCGTTCCCTTAAATTTGATTTCCGGGGGAAAACTCAAACGTCGGATTAGAAAGTTGAATTTATCATATAATGTTTCTGATTTATATATAGTTGTGCCATAAAAGGTGTCATCATAAATAGTAATGGGTTCGGGATGGAGCAGTGGTTAGAGTACTGGCTTAAAATCCCGGGAGTGGAAGATATTTTCCATTGGTAAACCGGTCCCTACTTGAGTGTTTTGTGGGAACATTCAAGTACAGCACTCCGTCCGTCGGATGGGACGTTAATCCGTGGTCCCCTTGGCGCCCTTTCGTTAAGAAAAGGCTAATGCCGACACAGGGTTTCTCTCCAACATTCGTCCTTTCCCTTCCATTCCTATCCCAATTGTACCTTTCTCCCGGCCTGAAGCGCCTATTGGTGCTGAAACAAATTTGAAAATACAGATGATAATACACTAACGCTGGTTTAATGAATGTACTTCCCCACATTATTCTCCTTTCGGCTAAACTCTTCACATGTTTATATTTTTTCTCTTTAATATCATTAATTACTTGCTCCTTTGCCTTCCTTTTCTATTCACTTTCTCCCTCACACCTTTCTTCATTAAACCACATGACCAGTTAGGCATCTTCGTCTTCTCTTTGAAGCTTTCATCAAAATTCTCTTTTCTCCCAATCTCCTTAGTACGCGTTTCTTTGCTACCCAGTCGACCTATTTAAACCTTCATCGTCCTTTCGTAGCACTACATTTCTAACGCTTCCAGCATTACAAAATGGAGCAAATGATGAAAACGTATAAAAAAATCTATTGCATAGTACGGGTACAAATTTCGTGAAATGTGGGCATATATAAGGTACAGTCCGAAGTATACGACCAACCTCAAAAAAATCCTTAAATGTGTTCTCGTAAATATTAAATAAGAACGCCCTAAATAGGGAAACAGCGAATTCATTATTCACTCTGAATAAAAATGCCAGAGAACAAACCGTTGTCGCCCATAATACGGATCTCAAGGAGCACTGCGGTGCCGCAATTCAAACTGAAATTCCGACGCTGGAATGTTAACTATCCACGCGAAAGAACAAAAGGCATAGCCATAGGAGCAGCATCTGCGGTGGAATCCAGGTATGAGAGCGTCTCAAGCAGGTACGCAGCTCAAGAAACCGCGGGGTAGCAGACGAAACTGGGCTCACCCCACAGGGCATGAGGGTGAAACAGAAGACTTCCGCCGAGAAATGATTAATTTCCGCTTTCGTCTACCTCGGGAAGGAAGCGTACACCCTTAAACTAAAGTTCAGCCCTGATAATTACGCCCCCCGGCCTTTTTCCTTGCGTCTCTGCGAGGGGATCCGCTTCCAACGCACATCTAGCAAAGGCTGTTGGACCGGCCAGAGACGTGCTCGGCTCGCGAAATGGGTCAGGCGCTAATGACAAATAGGCGGGCCCACGTATTCGCGTTCTCGCGAGCTGCTCTGACCCAATTCCCTTCCCTGCTTCCCTCTCCCTACTTCATTTGAGAACTGAAAGGACACTTGCATCCAGAGCATTTCTCCAGGGATTCCGCGAGTGCTTGCGCAGAGCGGAAAGGTGCATTTGGACATGCGATGTTGATTTGATGCCACACGGCTGATGATGCCGTTGACACAGCTGCCTAAGCGCATCGCCGACATTCAGGATGCAGGCAGTAAACTGAAAGACATTCAAGAGAATGCGTAGGAAGGTAACAAGATTAAGTCCCAAATTAAAAATAAAAATAAGACAGTAAATAAATAACATTTAGCAGCTAATTAAGTTTTCATAACTCACTTCGAATTCGTCACTGTAAAATGTTTTACAAACTTTTAACCAATAACAAATGTGTTAAAGTCATGAAAAATCCACCTTCATTTTCCATTGGAATTTTAAATTCCAAATAAATAAAACCACCTCACAGTCTTTCATTGTAACAAGAAAATCTTTCTTCTCCCACTAGTCCCATTTCGCAAAGTCCATATTTAGGGAATTGTGTACCTAAAGAGTGCAGCCGTTTGAAGTGGAATTGAAACAAACGACCTGAGTCAAAGAATTATTGAATTAACTTTGCTAGAAAGGTTGGGCCCGCTTTCTGTCCAAACCTAACTTTGCGAAGCATTCATATACTCGGTGTCATAAACGATAATGCTGTGATTAGGGAACCAACAGCAAATAAACATTTATTTAGTAGATATTCTCAATGCATAAAATTACACACTGAGGCGTTGTAGATTTCCTTTTAAAAATTTATTTCCTGGCACACGGTATTCCACTGCAAGGTACGGACCTATCGGAGAATACCAGTGCAATTCCGAGGATAATTTTTTTGGATACTTCTGGTTATATTCTGAGTGATTTCATGCGAAAAACGTTTTTAGTAACCAGAATAACTCGTATAAATGTGTTTAAAGCTTAAAAAGGAAAATTTCTCAAATGGTACAACAATGGTGCAAAAACGGAAAAGCCCTAACATAATGGAGAGAAGAATCATTTATGGAAACTTTTTATCACTTCAACCCAGTAACTTCGAGCCTTCAAAATATCTTTGCGGCAGCACTACAGTCACTGTGAAATAAATGATTGAATCAGTTTGCAACATTTACTCAAGATTCATGCTGTACACCTTCGTTGAAGTTTCTTTAAATCTACAAATCAATACCAGATTTGCGATGAAAACTGATTGGCTCTAAATTTCAAATCAAGGTGGCTATTTAAATTCGATGGAACAATTTGGTTTAGTAAAAACAAATGACAATAAGTAAAATCACCTTCACCGAAAACGTTGTTCGCGAACCTAGTCACAAAAGTCAGTAAATAAACGAGATTGCCCATCAGCGTATGTCGATCTACATGCAGATATCATTACTACTCACTTGATGCCGTCCAGAAGTCGCTGATTTTGGTCCCCAACTGTTTTCGTCACTTCCGCCCGCGGGTGAGGCAGGGAGAGAGAGGGAGAGGACCGAGGCGATAACAATAATAACGGCGAGGTCGCCATGGCAACCAACGCGGTCCCACTACAAAACCCCCACACCTCCCCTTCCCGCACTTACGCGCTCCGGACGCAAATGACACCCCGACTGCACGGACACGACCCCTCCCGTGCGACGAACGCGTCCTCACGCCCCAAAGAGGAATATTCCACCCTCCGGAGAGTGCGAGAAGGCCCTTAAAAAGGACGAACGAGATGCAGGGAGTGGGTTTGGAGCGAGGGTGGACTCCGAGGCAGAAAGGGGATTACAGGTTGAGAGGGTGCGAGACAGACAGAGGGCGACAAACCGGGAGTTATCACATTACGGCCAGGCACACACGAGTGACGGAAGGAGGGGGGTAAACGGGAGGAATTTACCGTGCCCGTTACCCAATTAAAGTCGCGCTCCGGCAACGGTTAAAATGACCCTAGCGCCCAGTGCTGTAAAGGAAAGGATGGCAAACCATACGTACGCGAGCATTTTGAGCGACTGGTACAGTTGCGATCATTTCCATTACCACCACTTCCTCCCTCTGCAGTAACGTCCAGAATGCAACAAGCATCAAAGCATCTAAATGGACATAAGTTTCACGAAAATATGTGTCAAATTGCCCCTGTACGAGGAAACAGGTTTGGATGGGAATATCAAGGAAGAAAAGATGGAGGTATAAAAGGGGTTTTAAAGGTATGACGAGAGGGAATACTACGCTTCTAAATGCTATGACGGAAAGACAATCTCTGGGTATCGTGAGCATAGATAGGAAATAGAGAAACTTTAGATGCGATCAGGAGCTTTAGGAGCGAGGCAGGAAGTACGAAAAATGCAGAATGTGACACTATTGAGGATACCCGTCGTCACAAACATTTCTAGTGCATAGTAAAGGTCTGAGCGGATCTATGGATGAATAGTCTTCTATCTCCAAGAATAGGTTTTGACGAAGTGTCTTAACCCTTTGCAATGCATTCATCTACCGACTCAACTATGTCTTTTCTCTTTTAAAATCAGCGAACTATCCATCTTGATATTCTTCATTATATCTTTTTTCTTAACTGTCCTCATTTATCCAGCACCCTACGTTGAACAACGACCAGCAGACCATTGTCCGCAAGTACTAGGATCATCTACTCTGTTTTCCCATTATTTCTGCCAGTGATTTCCTTCACGCCTCTGTTAGGTTCAACAAATCTTCATTCTTCCACCTTTCCAACAATTGTACTTTTTTACATTCTCTTCCATTCCGACCTATCTAGTCTGCTACATCTACTCTGTTTTCCCATTATTTCTGCCAATGATTTCCTTCACGCCTCTGTTAGGTTCAACAAATCTTCATTCTTCCACCTTTCCAACAATTGTACTTTTTTACATTCTCTTCCATTCCGACCTATCTAGTCTGCTACATCTACTCTGTTTTCCCATTATTTCTGCCAATGATTTCCTTCACGCCTCTGTTAGGTTCAACAAATATTCATTCTTCCACCCTTCCAACAATTGTACTTTTTTACATTCTCTTCCATTCCGACCTATCTAGTCTGCTCCATTTACTCTGTTTTCCCATTATTTCTGCCAGTGATTTCCTCACGCCTCTGTTAGGTTCAACAAATCTTCATTCTTCCACCTTTCCAAAAATTGTACTTTTTTACATTCTCTTCCATTCCGACCTATCTAGTCTGCTCCATCTACTCTGTTTTCCCATTATTTCTGCCAGTGATTTCCTCACGCCTCTGTTAGGTTCGACAAATCTTCTTTCTTCCACCTTTCCAACAATTGTACTTTTTTACATTCTCTTCCATTCCGACCTATCTAGTCTGCTCCATCTACTCTGTTTTCCCATTATTTCTGCCAGTGATTTCCTCACGCCTCTGTTAGGTTCAACAAATATTCATTCTTCCACCTTTCCAACAATTGTACTTTTTTACATTCTCTTCCATTCCGACCTATCTAAAGCTTCCAATCTTTTCCCACTATCTTTTCCTGAGAATGCTTGTCGCGGAATACTCTATTAGAATAGTTGATCAATGCGGGAAACACATATTATGAGTAGTGTCCTACCGGTTATGGTACATACATTACGGAAGACGAAAAATCCTCAAAATAATTTCAAAGAGAAATTTCTAAGAGAAGATCATTCCATATGACATATGAATGGACCCCTGCAAACACCCTGCCTCTCATCATTCCGGACATTTTCCCCTCCATCTTACACTTCAAAATCGGTGGCGGAGCAAGATAGCGGGCTTTGACCTGCCGGGAGAGGGCGACGAGAATGGGAAGGGTGAATCATAGCGAGCATTGAAAGAGAGGACACGTGGAAGAGGAGAGGTAATGGCGAAAGAGGCCAATGGTGGAGCGAGGAATCGTTAGGGTCGGGCCGGGAACGAAACGAGAACGGCCTCGAGTACACTGCGATCCCAAACGAATGCTTGGCATGCACGCGAGGTGCGCAAAAACAATTGAAAGGAGAGGTGTCGCAATGGCCGCCCCGACGTCATCACCTCCTCAAAACACCTCGCGCAAGTCAAGCGCCATTTGCGCAATCCAGCGTCACGCGACAAAAATCATCCACACCTCCGGCATTGCATTATCCTCTTCCCATTTCTAACTAATCTCCAACCTCCCCCAAGCATGTAGACACCTTGAGCGTCGAGAAATTGAAGCCTCAGCTCAATCAGCTGACTCCCAGCAGTCTACTTTAAGTTCAGAAGCTCAAATCTACATCTACATCTATCTACATCTACATTATACCCTGCAAGCCACCATAAAGGTGTGTGGCAGGGGGTGAACTCTCACCAAACATGCACAATATATCATGCATAAAAAAAGGATTAGTACTTGTATAGGTACACTTCAAAACTACGCTATTTAAAAAAAAGATAAAAATAGAAAAACATTCATGCAAAAACATGCCGTTAGTTGGGTTAGCTATAAGTCCTTATACCAACATGCAGCTACCAATTTTATCCATTGCTACACTCGTACCGGATATATTTACCGTTATTCATATCCCTAATAGTACGAGGAAAAAAGGACATTTTGAATCTGTCAGTTCGGCAATCAATTTCTCTAATTTTGTGATAATGGTCCAGTCTACCATAGTAAGTTGGGGTCCGCAAAATATTTTTAACATCATCACTGAAAATATGATCTTGGAATTTTTTTAAGAGATTAAGTCTTAATTTCAACCTGCGATCTTACAATGATTCCCAATTTAATTCATTTAATAGACTGGTTACGCTAGTATGGTTATCATACCGTCCCTTTACAAATATTGCCGATCTTCACTGCACACGTTCAAGTTCGTTATTTAGACCGATTTCGTAATGATCCCATACACTGGCAGCATATTCCAAACGACAAATTGCAAATGTGGTGCTGTTTATCATCGAAACCGAGTTTCAGCGCCTTTTCGCTGATTCCCATTCCATCGATCAACAACACATCACTAATGTCACCTGAAGGAATTAGTACATTCTAGGTTACACAGGTATTTAGGCGGTCATCAGTTAGTCTGTTTGATATCGGATTGTGAGTCCCTTCAACGAAGAAGTCCGAACGGTGATAGAACCGGGAGAAGAGCTACTTCGACCGATCGAAAGTCTAGCTGGAGAAGAGTACGTAATGATGCCCAATTGGAGGTATCAAAATAGGAAAGGGAGAAGGGAAAGAAGTATTATTCCAGAACAATGGGGTCGTTTACCATATTTTTTTATTGCCGAATCTGATAGAGTTTGTAAAATAAAAGGACCCGTATTTTTCCGTTTTCTGATCCGACAATTATTTCCCGAGTTATACGCGGCGAAAAACTGATGTTTTTAACCCTTTCGGAAAAGTGGGTGTGGTGCAACCTCTGACGTATATCGACTTCGTCCAATCACAACTGAGCCCGCGAAGCTACTTCGCCTTATCGCAAAGGGGGGGACACAGCAGACTCGGCCAATGGGAGCGATTTCGACAGCATCTGTGCGAGCAGACCTTCCCAGAACCCCCCTCCACTCCCTCCCCCCTCCCCTGACAGCAGTCAAGGACGGGAGGAAAATGACGTCAATGTTATCACAGCAGCATTTTCGGTGGGCGTCAACTTTTGCTTATTTTATTTTTTGATTTATGAGTGAATGGTTGTGGTTAGAAGATTAATTTTTTCACTAAAATTCGTTTTTTTTTCCATCTAACGATTTCGTGTATAAAATTGCGATTTCGGTTCCAAGTAAACGCCCCCATTAAATAGTGCGCCAATGGGATACCAAAAGAAACAAGGCATTAGCTTCGAATGTATCGAAGAATGGAACAAGGAGTATCAATAAAAAGGTGAAATAATAAATAATCATTGATGTCATAATGCATACACATGGTGGCTGCGGAAAAAGTAACGCAGGAGAGCGGTAAGGTAAAATGGATAAGATAAAAAGCGGAGAGATAAAAGATAAAGGAACTGATAGAGTTCTGAATGTATTTTTCTGTTTGGAGCTCTAAAATTCCCTCCTGAAATGACGTTCTCCTAATTTATACTTATGGCAATAAATACTCAATTGAAGCAAATTTACCATCGTCTTACATCCAGAGGGAAGAGTGACATAGAGTATCAAAAGATTGTCATTCTTCCCTGCCACGTTGAGAAACATCACTCGGTGCTTTCTAGATAACAATCCGATAAGTGAAGGAATTTCAAATGTTAGGGAATACGGTGCGTACAAATTATCATTGGCAAAATATTTTACAATATGCACATCAAAGAGCTTAGAGCACTGGCTCTACTATAAACAGTTCAAAGCGGACACATCAAGAATGGGCTGGTTTATTATACTGAGACATTAGCGAAGATTGTTGCAAATAATCTCAAAGTTTTCACGATCATGCAAGAAAATACTAGAGAAACAAAGCAAAAAGGAACCGGCGATAGAGAAAAACGCAGAAATAATGCAATTCTATGATGTGCTAGCGCAATGGGGTCGTTTACCATATTTTTTTTATTGCCGAATCCGATAGAGTTTGTAAAATAAAAAGACCCGTATTTTTCCGTTTTCTGATCCGACAATTATTTCCCGAGTTATAAGAGGCGAAAAACTGATGTTTTTAACCCTTTCGGAAAAGTGGGTGTGGTGCAACCTCTGACGTATATCTACTTCGTCCAATCACAACTGAGCCCGCGAAGCTACTTCGCCTTATCGCAAAGGGGGGGACACAGCTGACTCGGCCAATGGGAGCGATTTCGACAGCATCTGTGCGAGCATACCTTCCGAGAACCCCCCTCCACTCCCTTCCCCCTCCCCTGAAAGCAGTCAAGGACGGGAGGAAAACGACGTCAATGTTATCACAGCAGCATTTTCGGTGGGCGTCACCTTTTGCTTATTTTAATTTTTGATTTATGAGTGAATGGTTGTGGTTAAAAGATTAATTTTTTCTCTAAAATTCGTTTTTCGTTTCCATCTAACGATTTTGTGTACAAAATTGCGATTTCGGTTCCGAGAAAACGCCCCCATTCTGGCGCAATGGCATCCGAATCGCTAACACCGCTCATCACTCAAAAGACAAGAAAAATTTTCCCTTTTTTTTGGCGCTCACAACGAAAAAGATTCGCCTGTGAAGTTCGTCACTTTGCGCATTTCAAGCGAAATACCGCGCGGAATTCCCGTTCCTTGCTCAGATGAGGAAACGCTCTCCGTTTCCAGAGACGCCGAGGAATACAATACTCAAGAGCCGCCAAAAATTCAAAGCCGAAAGTTCCCCGAAATTAAAGCGAATCCCGATACCCTGCGGGTGCAAGTCAGCACTCCCACCATTTAAGTCTCGGCGCCGATTCGTGACGGAGAGTCTCTGGGTGACGCCCACGCGAACAAGAAAAAAAAAGCAACACGACACGCGCTCACGAGGCGGGAGAAACGAAAGAGGGGATCCTCGTCAGCGCTTGGAGGTGATCTTGGGAAGGGAAGAAACACGATCCGCGAAAGAAAAGAAATCAACTCCCTCCTCCCACCGCCTACGGGGAAATACAACTTTCGGAGATGGAGCCACCCTGTAAGGTCCCGCAATCGGCGTGAAAGGGAAGGACCGTGGGGGCGTAGGGTATCAAGTCGGCCGGCCCTTTTACCTCTGCCCGCCCACTCCCCCCTTTCTCTTCTGCCTCCCTCAATCTCTCGTAAACGGATAACGGGTTGCGAGGATGGATGTTGAAGAGGCAAAGGAAACAGGATCGGGACGCAAATGTCCGGATTTGACATACGATTGGGGTTGTGTTGAGAGGGAGGAAGAGAGCGGAAATAAGACGCATCGAGAAGGGAAGCGGCAGGGTATGGTAAGGACAGAGGGACTGGAGATTAGGACGAAAATCTCATTCTGTAACAGGGCGATATATACACGTAGGGAGAGAAAATTGCATGAAATAAGTAATCCGGATGGCAAAGCGACGATAACTGTCCTGGTATCAGGACGTCCAATTTATGTAGAGGAGGAGAAACATTTTATTCCTTTTCCTCGTTATTTCACAATTCTAAGATGAATATACGAGTACAAGGAAGAATATTGGATAAGACTGGTATAGGGTACGTCCTCCTATCTCTCCACCACATTTTCTTCATCTAATACCAAACACACGTTTGGACGTTCTTACATTTTCCATCCTTCCTCCTCAAAGCCAGACTCTCTAAGCGTACGGCTTAGAGAGTCTGGAGAGAACTTATGAGTCTCCTTCACCAATTTTTTCCGACGTCCTTATTGGAGATCGTCTTCTACATGAAAACTCCCACAACTATAGCACGACTTTTATGATAATATTAGGTACACTATGAATTCCCTTGTCCATAACGCACTTATGACGGAAAATCATCTGCTTTCGATCATTAAAATACTCTGCATCCACTGAACATGTTAAGGAAATTAACTTTGTACAATCCACAAAATGATTTATTATTCCGTTCAATATCGATGTCTGAGCGTCATTATCAAGGTACACTGGAGATTAGGACGAAAATCCTATTTTGTAACAGGGCGATATGTACACGTAGGGAGAGAAAATTGCATGAAATAAGTAATCCGGATGGCAAAGCGACGATAACTGTCCTGGTATCAGGACGTCCAGTTCATCTAGAGGAGGAGAAGCATTTTACTCCTTGTACCTTGACAATGACGCTCAGATGTCGAAATCGATCGGAATAATAAATCATTTTGTGGAATTGTACAAAGTTAATTTTCTTAACATGTTCAGTGCAACTAAATTCCACCAAGTATCGCCTGCCTCCATTGGTGTTATTCTAGATCCACGATGAACAAAGCTTTCTTAGCCCAAGCAAAATCTCATTACGTTAATCATCCTCGGAAGATGAGCCGAAAAGGAGAGTTCTCGTCCAAGGAATGAATGTATATTTTCTTGAGATTGTATGAGGTTCCAACCGAATAGCATGGAGGAGGCAATCTCCGGGTCTCCTCCCCTGGGGAAACCAAACTGCAGGATAGGACTTGCACAGGGCCGGTTGTTCACTGTGTGGACACCATCTCAGACTCCCACGGGGGAAATCAAATGCCATCTTCCCCCCGGGCCCACCTCCGCAGGCTCGCATTTCATGTGGTGACCGATAGGGCGAGGTGGGCGCTCGCACGGACACATCAGCGATCTCCTCCCCATCCTCAGCTACGGTCCAAAATCGGAAGGCGGCGACATGTTAACTCGAGGAGCGTGCGCAATAGCCCAAGGAGACCTCCTCTCTCTCTCCTTTTTCGCAAGAGGATAATCCTGTCACTCCTTTTTCGCGCTCTTAACATTTCATCTCCGATACCTCTCCGCGGACATTCGAGATGATAACTCACTCGCAACCAGGCCACCAGTACTACTGCTATTCCGTGGGTGTTTACGATGGATACTATTACTGGAGGGAAGGTTCTGACGGCAAAAATATGCTAATTTTTTCAACTTTCCAACAGTTATTTCCTTACGCTTTCACCCTCAGGCTCTGAGCATACTTAAATTTGGTCCAAATCGCTCACAGCTCTTTCTTGAACCGCTAATCTGCCATTCCTCCTACCTTTACGGCCTTCAGCATGTATTCGTATCTAATCACTTATTCAGCCCTTCTTCAATACCTCCTAATTCCATACCACTTCCGTTAGCCCTCCCCTGCATGATCAAGCAAGCTTAAATTTAAATCGGATAATTTTACTGAAGATGTTAGGAACATATTAAAAACACCAGCGTATTATGCTAGATTCGACCAGATAAATAAGATTAGAGAGATAGATTGTCGTACTGATAGATTCAAAATGGAATTTTTCCCCCGTACTATAAGAGAACAGTATAGGCAGCATAGCAAAGGGATAGGTAGGGGAAATATTTTAGAGTAGTCTGCAGTGCATAATGCATGTATTAATCCCTTAAATACTATAGATACTAACAATCTAGTTGCATGAGTCCCTATAGTTGCTTGTTTGCATGGCGGTAGTGCATGCTTGGTGATCTTCACCCCCTGCTACACACTCTCGCGGTGGCTTGCAGGGTATGCTGTAGATGTAGAAGCACTTCCCCGCTCTTTCGATCGATTCTTACTTCCTCTACCCTTCTCCTATCTCATGCCAAACAACTCTTGAGCTCTCTCACCCTTCCTCCCTCAATGGCCAAGACTTCTCAGTGATTTAACACCGCACTCGATAACGTATTATCACAATTTCTGGTGAACACCACTTAAGTTCGTCTGATTGCTCAACTATAAGTTTTATTTTGTGACGTCAAAAACATTGGTATTTTTATATGTTTTAAAACCATTTGGGAGCGGTTACGACGATGCATTGCTTGGTGCATTGATTGGAGGTCCCGGGGTTGGCCCCGAGATAGACCTTTGGACACGTCCGGTTAGAGCCAATGCAATAGATTTTCTGGGCGTCCGATCTTCCTGCAGAACCACATGCGGCACAAAAGGAATTGGCTCCAACACCTCGTGAATGAATTTCACCGGCCATTGGGCTTAGTACACCTAAGCTCCCCCTCACTAACCAGACCGACCTAAGGGCTGAATCCTAAGGTTAACACATAATTCGTACATACTAAAAGGGACCGGTTGAGATAGGTTCCCCTTGATTATTGCTACTTTTCTCTGCTATACATTTTCCTAACGGCTCCTTATCAGCATTATTTCTCTCATCAAATGAGCATATTCCCTCCCTTTTTTCTTACCCTCCAAAACACTATTTCCTCTCTCAAAGTGAAACTTTCACTATTCCATTACCCATTGACACGTCTCCTGTCCAAAAAGTACTTCCGCCAATCAAAATTGTTCATACATTTTACACAGTTGATCCCCTTCAACAACCATACTAATAACTGCTTCTTTTTTACGTGAAAGTTTCATTGATAACGTTTCCTTTTAGATATGCAAGTTGTTTTTAGTATGAAATGATAATGCGAGAGAGATAGATATGCTTACAAATGCAGCTCGCACATGTCGGCCGGACTGGTTGTCCGGTTCCACACGGTCTCTGAGCCTTCACTGGACATCACTCACGAGGACATGCGCTTTCGTTCCATTTAGGGGGAGCGACGTCGAGTGGACGTACGTCTGTCTTTGCCTCCGGAGGGATTAAGGCCACCGTCGTAACACTTCTCGCGGTCTTGCCAGTCCACCAAGTCCCGGATGGTTCTTGTTTCGCTCTCTTAATGATCGGATCACGAACGGTTCGTGAATTGTCGAAGCTTCTCTCGGTAGCGCATTTTGATGCCGAACTCGTCTACTTTGCGTAAACAAACGAGTGCCTGGCAACGGCAAACGCTTTCTTCAAAATTGGAGGAATACCTACGGTGAAGGTGAGTGAAAAATGGTTTGTCCCAATCATTTTAATTATTCGGATGACCTGTCAAGATAATTCATGTCCGATAATTTCCTTCGAACCAATATTGGAATTTGAATTTTTTTCTCGCTACATTTTACGTTAACAGTATTTTTTTTAATCATATGTGGATAATATACAATTCGTGATTTAAGAACTTTTAAGTTTCTTCACGTTGTGCAAATTCTAAAAATACAATTTAAAATCGTCTGTATCTTTCTCGCTCTTGCTTTTTTTCCAACTCAAGCTTCAAGTGGAAACGATGGTGGCTCCATTTCACGTTCTTTATGAAGATGAGATGGGAACTAAAGGCAGGCGGAGATAATGAAACGGATCAAGAGTCGAAAGATACGGATCAGAGGGAATGAATCGTCTAAAAGACCAACACATGACCTGCAATTCACCGCTTGAGATCCGAAGATGGTCACGCTGCCTGGGTGGCGGAGTTTAACTACGAAAAAGCGACATTTTATGACGTATTCTCACTAAATTACAAAATAACCCCCCGGAATGAAATCCGCGAGGCCAAAAACTTTCCGTTGCGGTCGACGGTGACAATCGAAGTGCGCCGAACATCCCAAAGCGTAATCTCACCACGCCTGCGCAGTCGGTAAACACCATGCATGAAATCGCCCGTATTGTGGGACGAGGGGGTGAATTGTATAAAGCCATCGACCAGGGGGGGTGCGCTTGAATCGTTCGAGATTGATTCCGATACGGAATAATCCCGAACACAATGTAAAAACATACGATTGAGTCCTTAGTTAGGTACCGAAATCTATCCCAAGCGATTCAAGCACACCCCCCCCCCCTCCAGGACGCAGATCAAATTCAGGCTTACAATACCCACGACCCGGTTATACAGCGGAAATATTATAATCCAATCAATGGCACTATCTTCATAAACTAAATTCAATAATAGCATTACTTTCTTAAAGAAATCATTCACGAGGCACCGATAAATTAATAGCTTGGTAGGTTAGATGGTGCGACATAATCTTCGCGGGTGTAATGCCTAAAAACTTGATTGTACTACTTGAAGTTATTAATTACGAAAGTAATTGGAGAAACCGCAAGGTGCAAAAACGGGTTGTGGAAGTATAATAAAATTTAGCCAAAACCATCGTTATAGAAAATCAGATGGCAGAAAATATAATTAAAACTAGAATGTGAATTATTATTCACACACTAAATCTTTGAAGTAGTTTAACTTTAACTTTACTTTCCCTCAAGTGATTTTTAACTAATTTCTATGATGATAATATAAATACGACGCATACAATTTGGTGGATTTTAATGAGAATTTGCAAAAACTACACGCATAATATTATTATTATTATTATTCGTGGCATAACCGTTAAGGTAGTCTTAAATTAACATAATTCTCTTACCTCGGTCCCCTATCTTCTATATTCTGCCCTTAACTGGCGAAAAATCTATCAAAATTCGAGGTTAAACTCTATATTTTAGTGTAGAGTACAGTTAACCCTGACACCTAACAATGATACATCTATCAGACAAACGAAAACAATGAGTTTCAACGTTTAACCTTATTTTCTAATGCCTATTCATCTAATTACGTATTGAACTAGTGCCCAGACTCAAGAAAGGAAAATATTCTTAACAAATCACTTACCGCCAATAAGAGCCGGCAGTGAGAAACAAATATCGAACACATTCAGGGTAAAACGAATGTTCATAAAAGTATTGACCGATCCACTTAGGCGCACGCATTCATTACAGCCTCGTCAATGGCGTATGAAATTAGATATTACGCGGGAATGGTATAAAGACAGTGCAGCAGCTATTGCGAGGAATGTAAAGAATTTTGGGTCCCTGAAGTAAAACATTTTAGAGTAGCGGCAATAAGCTCGCTTACATTATGCTCAAGTTCACCTGGGAGTCAGTGCATTATGCACATAAAATACGGCAAGGCGAATTGGAGTCGACACATCATTTTTAAAAGCTTTTCAAAGAGTGCAGTAATTTCTTGAAATTATAGCACGACGGGGAATAGCGCAACATGCACTATAGGAAAAATTATTTCATCCTAAAACTACGAAGAGAAGTATACCCTGGTAGCAACATCTTAAGATGCAGGACGGAAAGCCGGAATTAAAGCCAATGGCAAGACGCTCTTAAATAAATATACATACGTCTCCATGTCTACGAGATACTTAATTTTTATCTCGTCTTCAAAGGGAAAATTTCCATTCGCGCGAGGTATTATTCCATGAACTCAGAATCTTCCCCAATATTCCGATGTTGCTTCCCGGCAGAGGGAAATAAAATCGAAGCAAAATTACCATTTTGAGAAAACATAAAAATATTCTGGAAACAAAGGAGATTCAACACTCTAACTAAAAAACTCCACCACAAGAATAGGGAAAGACTAGTGGATGACACTATCGTTAGGGAGGGATTAGTAGGATCGTGAGATGAAAAATGGATAGGGCCGAGAGTAGATATGCATTCACGTGGCTGGACGAACATCAATACAGCACTTATAGAAGGTATAGAACGCAAATTTTACAGACGAACGGAGAGGACAAAATTTATTGCTTGATTACTTTAATGTAATGTAAAGGTGTAGTCGAAAAAAATACATTTCTTTAACGCACATCCTATTTATAAAATGAGCTCCCCAATTCCTACTTACAACACGTTTAACTCCTATGTCTTTAGTCCTATCTCCTATGGCTTTATGTCATAAATGGTATACGACCTTTAGGAAACAATATTTAGACGGATGGGAGAGCAAGCGGCTCAGCTATCACATCATAGTTGTAATATAACAATTGAGCCGCCGAGATCAACAATGCAAGGTGTAATAATGGAAGCAAACAAGAGTTGGTAATTAAGGAACAATGAGAGAGCGAGAATCGGGGAGTTGTGTGTTAAGCAGCGTTTACACGTAGCAGTTGACTGCTATGACAGTCGCGAGATGCGCGATATATCTATATCGCTACTGCTATGATGCGTCTGCACCAACTTCTATGCAGCTTCAAGCCGCTATTTAGGCGTTGTCATAATAAATAAAAAGAGTTCCATTTCAATAGTGATTGATGCTTAAATTTTCATGAAATTCTTCAAGCAATAAATTCAATTGATGATTATCTTTGGTTCCCATTCTTCAAAGAGTAGAATCTCCCTTGTTATTATATCCAAATTCCGTCGTGTATTGCTTTCCGTTGGCGATTGTTGCGATTGTGTTGGATACATTTCCGCTGGAAAGTAGACGGGCTTCAACTTTGCTTATAGCTCGAACTAGGATCGATGGTTTGTTCGACATGTGTCCAGTATCGACCTGAACTCATATCGCACTTTCTATTTACACATACGAGTAGGGCTTAACAGTTGTTAGCAGTTGACTATCATAGCAGTCAACTGCTACGTGTAAACGCTGCTATAGACGCGGTGGTGGGGAGACGTTCAAGCGACGCGTGCGTAAGAAAGGGCATTTTTGTGAGCTAGTTGGTGTCTGTGTGGGTGAATAAGAATTCGTGAGGGGAGAGAGATTATTGGTGTTGTTGTGTTGTGGCTATTTCGATTTAAGAAGTGGCTCGAAAGAAAAGAAAGAGTAAAAGTGTATGGCCTGTTGAGTGCGAGCCTGAAGAGAAGTGTATGTTGTTTGTTGGTGTTTGATTAATTCTTAAGTGCATTTCGTGATGGCAAATTCCTATGTTGGGCATGTTATGTGTAATAAATGAGTGAATTATAATATAATACATAGAGGAATATATTACACAGTATTCTTTTAAATAACGTTCGTTGGACTTCGGATTGTCTCTGCACATCTCGCTCTAATTCCTTATTCTCTGCCCAACACAGTTCCGCTTGAAATCTCAATATTTTCCATTTCCATTCCGCCTATACAATTCTTCCCACTATCACTTCATCAGCTTTCGGTTGTCCCGCATTACCTTGCAATCCTTCCAATTTAACATAAAATATTCTTCAATTTTCTGTCATTAAAAAAAAGTTTATTTTCCTCCCTACCGGGAGGCAAATACTCTTCTCCATTCATACATTTCTAAAGTTTCCGGTCCACTCGTATACTCTTTTTACGAGGATTAAGTTCATTAATGCTAATGCTCCTTTATATTTCGCTACATTTGCAAGGGTTTTTAAGCCTTTCTGAACTAAAAGGCCCACAAATTTTTCCTTTATTACCGCTTCAATAAATGTCAATTAAATTTAAAAGAACATGTCCGTACATCCTAGCCACTAGACCTATATTCCTTCACTCCAAGTGTACCTTAATTTGTTGTCTTTAATTACCACAAGAATACCCAATCAAAATAAGCCACTCCTTCCTATAAATTTAATTTTCATGTCAGCCAAATAATGCTTATTAAATTTTAAATGAAAAAATAAACTGACATTAAGATAATTACTTAAATGCAAGCAAATTTTTCTCAATAGTAAAATTGATAAAACATCAGTTGCGCACTAGTTAAATGGACAGCAAAACCGCGCACTGAAAATTATTTCAGTATTAGACAAAACGTTAAACACATTTTAAAAAACTGTTTGAGCAAATTGCTCTCATAATATATACACTATGAGGATCAAATTATTCAACCTGAGTAAATGCTCACTGGAGTAAATAAAGATAAGCACGTGGCGTAAATTAGAATAAATAAAATGAGACTATATTCATTTAAATCCGTATGGAATAAATAACAATTAGAGAAATATATGAAATAAAATATAGAAATCGTACAGAATGAAATAATAATAGTAAGAAATGCCCAGCCCAGACAAATACGCAGCGTCACCCGAAAGTTCCGGGTGACACTGAATACAATATGCTGCCGATGTTTAAGCAAGTCCTTATACAATGAAATCGTTATGTAAACAATCAAAAACACTACAGAAGGGAGAAAGAGCGAGAGCTAGAGAGAGGTATGTTCTATTGTTCTTCGTTCCAGCAGCTGAGGACTCGCATGCCTTCACAATCACACAAGATTTACTTAAAGCAAGGTAATAGAACGTATCACATCTACGCAATACCCTGCAAGCCACCACGAAGTTGTGTGGCAGTGGATGAAGTTCATCAAACTGGTACTATTCACATACAACTAGGCTACTACAAGGATATATTTTTGATAATAGGGTCCCATACAGCTATGTGGCATTCCCGGATTCTAATCCTGGACCAGAGTAAGATTCATAAGGGAGGTTATAGAAATAGTAGATAGACCTCTAAACATCGACTACAAATTCGTTTATATATTGAACAACAAAAAAAAGGATTTTTCAAAGTTTAAGGAAATCGGACAACAATATGTCATTAATAAGATGTGAGACGATCTTGATACAGACACTTCAGCAGGCCTGAGGAGGCCAGTAGGCAAACTGGCGAGATACACTAAAAATATACAGACGTGGAATGAATTCCAAAATAACACAAATTAAACTAACTTATATTTTATACGAGACGTTAAGTAGAGAAGCGCACTGATATTTTACACAACATGGTATTAACGCATGCCAAATTTATATTTTTCGCAAAAAACTAGACAGGAGCGAGATAGAGGGTAGAATAAGTGTGAATACAAAAAATTCCATCGGCGGTTTATATGAACGTAATATATTTCACCACGGATCTTGTATTAACGATGCAAGGACACTTTTTTTTTACAAATACTCCAAATACGGAAAAATGTAAGGTGCAAGGTGGAAGTTGGTTGTCAGTTTCTCTTTGGGGCATACCGACTGCCCCGAGGCTTAGGAAAATCCATGAATTACGATGGCAAGGAAACTTCCTTAATTGCTAAAGTTATTACTCCTTTACATAGTAATAACCGAACACCGTAGACTTACTGCCCGTTGAAATAGCATTAATGTCCCTAATTTTGAACGTAGTTCCAAGAGAGATGTGAATACCGCAGTCTCCGATTTCGGAGAATTACTGCCTCTCACTGCCCCCGGCTTCGAAAAACGATCACAACAAAATCGGGAGTTATAAGTCCATTTAGACAAGGAAACATATTTTTACATTGAGACAATAATGTTAACGTCAAAAATCCCGTTACTTTATCGTTTTAGTATGATACGTGGATGGGTCGTATTCCACCGCGCAAAGAGGTATTACAGTTTTTCAAGCGAGTTCGTGTCAAGCAAACTGATTTCAATAATCTTAGGTTATAATCTTTGAATACTTGAATCAACTTCTTAAAAGTTTTCATGTAAAAAAATGAACACACGATTTCACACAAGAGGTGATTTTTAATTATTGAACTCCTGGATCAGAAACCAGCTCTTCAGCCTAAAATTAACGGAAAATTATTTATATGCCTTGTAGGTGTTCGTAAGTATTCGTTATTGACCATTTCGTCCAAGTGACGAAGCCATCAATACGAATTCCAAAAGACGACCACGGTAGGCAGGTCGTTAACGTTCAGATCTGGCAATCAAAAGTTTTTGGGTTCAATCTCTCTCTGTGTTTGGATATAGTATTTATCTTTGGATTATGTCACCAATTATATAGTGTGATATAACATCAGCCGCTAGTACACGTAACAAAAACCCAGGTTTACGACCAATACGAATTCTAGAACTTTAATTGAAGGTCAAATTTGCCATTATTATGAAACTTT
Organism: Platycnemis pennipes; assembly: GCA_933228895.1. Classification (NCBI taxonomy): domain Eukaryota; kingdom Metazoa; phylum Arthropoda; class Insecta; order Odonata; family Platycnemididae; genus Platycnemis; species Platycnemis pennipes. The sequence continues at coordinate 30,129,985 of OW121855.1, forward strand.
ATGAAAGTTGAGTACAAAAAATTGGCTAGGTTTGAGGACATAATATATATGCTTATTTTTAGAGATATAGGACGTACAGAATACGCAATAAGCAAGCAAACCTCTTTCTCGTTGAAAAATCTTAGCAGTCCAGTTAAACCGTCTTATTTAAATTCTCACACCACTCTTCCATCCATTACCACCCAATTCAACTTCGTGTTCCTCATTTTCTGCCAGCAGCTCGCAGTAACAGCACTTAGAAATAAAACTATCTCGGTAATATTCTAACAGCAAAAAATGTGATATTTTTCCAGCTACATTTTCATCTTGGCGATGAAAATGTTCCAATTTTCATCCAAGGAAAAGCCGCACTTAGCCAAAGATGAAATGAACGCTTAAGCCAGTGCAAATCGCGGGGAGACGCAATATTGCGCTCCTGCGTTCAACCGATAAGCCAGTCAGAAATCACGCCAAGATCTGAGTCATCCACCCGACATGTATTTTATTTCCCCCCTGACCTGCCAAGTACAGCAGTGCACGCGCGTGTCGCGGAATAAAAGGACGACACGGCAAACGACGCAGCGAAGGGAAGCGAGCAATTGGTTTAAAAGGGAAGGCGCGGCGCATTAATGTAATGCAATCCATGGCGGCGAATATTTCGCGCCCTTTTCGGAAGTCTGGCCGGCGGACCTGTTCCGCGTAGAGAGACCGACCTTCCCTCACGGAGGGGACGAGAATCAGCGCCTGAGAGCTCTCAACAAAAGCGCCAACCTTCCAGAATGCGATGGATGTCGCGGGGCGCATAAAAGGGCAATGCGGCTGCAGAATGAGAAATGGAATTGGCGAAGCAAATCGGATTTCTCCCACCTTCCCCACTAGTCCTTCCCGCGACTCACACATCGCAATTTAATATGCGCCATCTCAGGGCTAAACGCCTCTCTCTCTCCCAGTGAAAGCGCATTTATTAAATTAGCTCCACCGGCTGCGTGTGATGAACGCACTCGACCAACATTCACGATTATACAACACCATTCGTCCGCAATGGGGTGCATAACGCATACACGTGTGTCGCAAGACTGGGCGTCACAGCGCCGTAACCCTCATACGTGCCTTCTAGAAAATGGTGAATTTAAGGTTACTAAACACTGAAAGAGTGAATTTTGAGCATAGGCTTTCGGGTGCAGTGACCGGAAAGAGTACAAAAAAATGGTTAAAGAAAACACTCACTCAGTGATTCAACCCGAAGGTCTTTGGTAGGTGAGAGTAGACCTCACCCCGTACTAAGCCAATGGCGTGTGAACTTCACACATTCAGGGTAGGGGGACTAGTTCCTTTCCCTGGGCCGTCGACGATTTCCTACGAAGTTCTGACACACAGAAAATCGAATCGCGAGGATTTTAGATGGGGGTGTCCAGAAAGGCTTTTGCCCGGGATTTGAACCTGGGACCCACTAGGCCACCACGACCCCCAAAGAAAACACAAAGAGTAAGAAAATTTACTTCAATCCCGAGGACGTTCGCTATAAATAAACGTAATTTATCTAGCCAAAAAGGCTAAGATACTCGCCACCTTAGACTCATGTGATGACTATTATCTCTGATGGAGCGTACCATTAAAGAAAATTGCGCAACAGACTAGGAATCACAGGGAAACTATAACTGGTGAATAACTCGCTGACAGCCTTCAGTCGTGACAAGTGCTTCTTTAAAGAAACTATCATAATAAATAACATTTAAATTTCAACACCATTACGTCTATGGTTTAAAATAAATCTCAATCCCTTTTTAATGTAAAATAGTTAGGCGTGAATTGACTTTAAATGTCGACGTAATCAAAAATCCAAACCCACTGCTAAGCAGGTCAACCCAAAACTCATTTGCATCAAGACGGCTACGGACGATCGAAGGATAGGCTTTGAAAGATCTGGGATGGAAAGACGACGAATCATCATCGCGATCTTTCGAAATATCTCGTAAATATACTGTGCTGAATCAAACACCTTGTTTTCCCACAGCAACCATCTATCCTCCTTCAGTTCCTGGTAATTTCCACCTACATTCAGATATTGATACTTCCTTTTCCTTTCTATCATTTTTTTTCCTCCAACTCCTGGCGAACTTCCACGTCACTTTATCAGCTGGAAGATGTCGCAATATCTCACGCGTCTATCTAATCTTCTGGTTCACAAGGCTCAAGCAATTTCTAGAGGCAATAAAAGTGACTGAGAAAACAGCGTTCATTAGCGTCCAACTCTAGAGTTGCTGCAGCAGCAATGCCAACGAATATGATGATGTTATCGGTCGTGAATTTCTTCCCATGTATCGACAAAAGATAAACAAGCGTCAAAAGGATGAAAGCAGCATCTTTTTGCATTTATTACCATCTTGAATAGCTTAGGGGATTTTCTTTTAGTTTTGTAAGTGAATAAACTCTTATTTATCATTGAATTTTACAAGGGAAATTTCCGCGAAGAATATGAAAAGTCTGCAAAAGCCTCATGACCTATTACATAAAAGTCACAATATATTATTCACACCACACTTAAAAATAGGTTATCATGTCAAGGAAAACGTTATAGAGATGTTTTATCGAGGACTTAGCGCTGTTTTGACCTTCCTGCATCCCACTTCATACGATCTCAATCGTTCCATCACGCCTACTTCTGCAATTACATGACCTTAGCAAACATTTATGAATGCATATATAATTTTAAATTTCATTTCGGTTTCAGAATTATGCCCACACCTCAGACGGATTCGGTTATCATCATTATGCCCACGATGCAATAATTCACAAAAGTCATCGGAGGGTCATGGGCGGGAGATGATTCATATATGGCTCCTGTGACGGCCTAGTACGCAATTCCATTTCACTTGAACAGTTTTATATTTAGAAGTAATAAGAGAGCTTGATTCAAATTTTACGGCCGACCCGGTCGGTAACAAGCTGACCTGACAACTCAACAGCTGCGGGCGCAGGCTCGAATCCCGCCAAGGGCATCTGACGGTTAATTTATGTTTGAGCAAGGATAGAAATCTTAGGTTTGAAGGAGCGAAATGACCTAGTTACTGGAGTACCTAAAAATGGGACTACTACTACAATATTTGATGGACATACATTTATTAAGACAGGTACAGGGCTGCATACCAAAATTGGGAAATACAGCTCTACTAGGTCTTTGCTTATCATCCTCACTGAAGTGTCAGCTATCAGCTTCAGTCACCCATATATATAACCAGTGTCCAGTTAAAAAGAAACCAAGTACGGAATAGCCCTAGCCTCTCCTCATCGACCTTGTAAACTGGAGGGGTAGGCGGGGACCTTCTCGAACCCCCCGGGCACTTAAGACTTCTTTAGATCCATTGTGCCAACCCACATTTAACCTGCCCGCCACTTGAACACAGGGGACAAGATCACCACGGTAGAGATATGGAAGGGGGCTACCCATCCAACCTCCGTCCGGGCCCAACGTTGCTTAACTTCGGTGATCGGACGGGAACCGGTGTATCAACGTGGCTAGGCCCTTGCCCTCCTGGGGTGGAGGTGCATACAGAACGGCGGGACCGAGGAAGGGTCAGGGGCGGTAGGCTAACGGAGGCAATGGGGCAACGGAGCCGCCGGGATTGATCGATCCGGGAGCCACAAAGGGCGCCACAATCGCTTCCTTCCGGCTGGCGTACGTGGAACAGGGACCACTCTCGCCGACACACGTGGTCGAATGGATCGAACTTGATTGGCTGAGAGGCAGCCTCGCCTTCCCCGCCGGCCAACATTCGGCCCCTATCGTAAAATGTCCCTGTCAAAAAAACATTTCCTCATACTGTTTGCTTGATAAAATAGTAACAAAATTTTTATAAATGTAATCACTTAAAATATGCATATTTATAAGAAAAAAAAGAAATGTGAAACCAAAGAGGAAATAATTTTTTAATTAAAAATAATGAAAAGGAACTAAATAATTAAAAAAAAACTAATAAATAATAACAATATGACATTACCATGCTCCATTTCTCGTCCTCCAGGCTACCCCATGCTCAGGTCTGCATTATACTTCTACACTATATTTCTATCATGGGGGAAACATATCAGGGAAATATGCAGTCAAGCAAATAGAAAGTTGGGGTTTATTAAAAGAATATTAGGGAAAAGTGAGGAGAGGGTGAAGGAACGTTGCTATTTTTCAATTGTTAGACCACACTTAGAATATGCTGCGAGCTTATGGGACCCTTATGAAGCAGGCTTAATTTACGAATTAGATCGAGTACAACGAAGAGCGGCGAGATATGTAAAAGGGTGTTACGATAGGGAAAGCAGTGTGTCTGGTATGTTAGCCGAATTGGGATGGGAATCGCTGTCACAACGCAGGCTGAATTATAGACTTAATCTTCTGGGAAAATTTAAGGAGAGACATTTCATTAATGACGTTAATCATATATTGCTGGCTCCGACTTATTATGGTAGGCTCGATAATTCTAATAAAATTAAGGAGATAGATTGCAGGACGGACAGGTTTAAAATGTCATTTTTCCGCGTACGATTCGTGATCAGAACGTTAAACATCGCGTAAATCGGTAATAATTATAAAGGTAATATTCAGAGTAGGTCGATAGTATTTTTTTATTACCTGAATGTTCAAATCAACGTGTGACTTGCATGCAATGCCTTTCTTTGCATGTATGAGTATCTATGAAATTGGTGTCGGGTTTCAAGGCATGCATGGTATTCATGGGTGTGTCCTACATGATTGGAATTTGGTAGTTTTTCTTCTTTTTTCCCCAATTACTTTTAAAGGTGCAGTGTTATCTTTGAAGTGTTTATTTTTGTTTGTTGTGTCATTGTTCCTGGTGTGGATGCAACCCCTGCCACACACCCTCGAGGAGGCTTGCAGGGTATGTCGTAGATATAGATATAGATATACGTACCCAGGCATGGGAGGGCATTATCCCAAGCGTGCATAAAGGCGCACTACCACTACGGAACCTCGGTAGACAAAAAGCCGCTCGGACGGTTCGCATTTTCCGCGAAATCTCGACGGATATACTGTCATAAATGTACGCGGCTCGACACGCCAGATGAAGAGTGAACAGCGAGGAATCCTGCTCTGCATTATCGGCGAGATGGAACGTTGGAAATCATCGTCGCTATTGTGAAGGGTAGGTACTATGTATTCTACGAATGCTGGTTTGGGCGGCCACAAATATATTCGTGCACGCTCCATTTCAGCCGAATACTCCATTTGCACGCGCCATTGCATTCGCCGGTGGTCGGAGAGCAGAGCAACAGGCTTTCATTCGCGTTGGGAAAAACTTATTCCCTCCCATCGGCCAGGATAATGAAAATTTCCACATCCCGAAACATTTGACGCATGAACTGAATCATAATTGCGATCGTAGCGTTCGGTATAATGCGATTCGAAAGGACGCTCCGTGCTGAAAATTTCAATGCAGCTTTGCAGGCAAAAATATATTGAATTAAGCATGTCAATTCCCAATTTTGTACCGGAGAGGATTGTTTGCCACGAGCAGTGCACATGAGATCACATACGCATATCTCATAATTGAAATCACCATCCCATCTACAAAAACTTACCTATAACTATTGAACGGATGAAGATTTGAGACAGTTATTTTGATACATTTTGAAAGGCTCGTGGAAGATCCTCAGCATAATAGTCAACTCAACAAAACTAGTCGCTAATTACCAACTATTATTTAAACTATACTAAACTACTAATCAGTTGTTTTCCGCAGTTGACAGTACACCAAATTCGAAATAGAATGAAAGGAAAAGTGTATCGTAGAAAATATATGAACAACGATAAAGGATCATGAATTTTGAGAAGAAGCACTTTGTATTAACATTTTAATTTAAATCTCATAGGATGAGAACGCCTCGGAAATGGGGTTTCACTATCTATCTATCACTATCAAGAATTATTCTTAATTATTCGCCACAAAACTCTTAAGAGCAATGTTTTAGCCACTGTTTCTGTCCACTATGGATTCATCTTTTGTAAAATACGAAAAACTACAATAAAAAGTCAGGAAATCAGGAAAGCCACGAAATTAAATTGTGAGAAAGGACGAGTCAATAACGGAAGTCATCGAAAAATGAGGTTATATCATTTTTCCTGATTAGGTACATGTTAAAAGTCATGTTTCTGTGTTCCAACTGCTGAGGTTACATAGAATGGAATAAACATAACTAAGCCTAAATACAAGCACAACATTTATACCCAAGGCGGGATATTAGTTCGATGCATCTCCGCAGATTGGCCTCATTTTTGACCACGGTCACTCCTAAAGGGTACGGCGAGAGGGGCGCCCGAAGTCACGCCTGCCTGAAAGCGCACGCGTGCAGTGTATACGCTCACGAGAGAGAGAGAGAGATGGGGAAAAAAACCAGAGCGTGACTCTCGGAGCGGGGATAGTGTCGAGTGCGCCCGTAGCAGCGGAAGCGACGCTCCGTGACCCTCGACCCGCGACAGAGGAGACTTCCCCTCGACAGCGCGGTGCACGCCGGGAGTCGGGGCCTGCATCCATGCCGACGCCAGCGAAGGGACCAGCCAGCGAATACTAGACATTTCAGGTTACGAGCGTCGGTCAAGTGCATGGAATTCTAAGCGCCCATGGAAAATGGCTTCGATTCGGTCAATCAGGCACCAACTGCACGCCCCGAATAACGATTAGCACTGCTGTCCCACACGACCGAAAATTTAAAAAAGGAAATGTATCACGCGAACAGCTCATTGCCAGTTCAGTTGCTTCGTGTGGGATGGAATCCCTGAGGTTGTTCTTTCATTTTCATTCGCGAGGAGAATGCAGCGATTCCATTGGTAGCAATACGTCTACCAAGTTTTACTTTTCTGGCACCGTCGATTTAACCGACGAATAGAGCAATCACATTTCGTGAAGATCGGCGACAGCTGAGGGCGTATACACTACAGGATATTATAGTAGGAAACTTTCAGACAAATGAACGATGGAGAGAAACCTGGTGACCATTTTAGCCTACTTTAAACGAAGGAGGGCAACGGATTTCACACGGTTTAACGTCCCATCCGACGGACGAATAACTGCACACCAAGTTTCCTTCATATAGTACTCATGTAGGGAACGGTGAACCAAGGAATATACAAATGTCAACCACATCCAAGATCCAGACTCGGCCCTCAGAAAGGGAAGCCATTAATAGCACACTAATAATAACACCGTTTACCGTTTAATAGTACATATACTATTGAAATTTAGACTTAATCTTTTAAATACATTCCAAGACAATATTTTCAGTCATGATTTTAAAAGTATTTTGCGAACCCCAACTTACTATGGTAGACTGGACCATAATCATAAAATTAGAGAAATTGATTGCCGAACTGACATAATGAAGATGTCCTTTTTTCCACGTACAATTAGATATATGAATAACGGTAAATATATCCAATTTAAGAGTTGCAATGGATAGCATAGATAGCTGCATGTTGGTATGAGGAGTTAAAGCTAACACAACTAACAGCATCATTTGCATGTTTGCTTTGCAATTTCTATCTTTTTTAAATAGTGATGTTCTGACTAGTATATTAATACTAATCCTTTTAAATGCATGATATGTAGTGCATGTTTGATGAGAATTCACCCCCTGCCACACATCCTTGTGGTGGCTTGCAGGGTATTATGTAGATGTAGATGTATCCGGACTGCGGATTATCCGTGCATCGACAATCTATTTAGTGTATCGGCAGTGGTCTCGAAGGTAAGTTAACTTTTGTTATTTTCCTCCAGTCGTGACTTTCACTACGACCCTACTGACTGGTCCGATGTCCTACGCGTCTTCTTACTGCCACCAGAGGCTTGCGAACATTTAATGGGGACATGCACTATTTTTATAACTCTTTGAATGTGAAGTTTATTAGCTAAAATGTGCTTGGCGAAAATTTTTCTGAAGAATTAAATTGCGTTACAAAGATATTGCTCTTTGAAAAGTACACTTTTTCGGCAGCTTAAAAACACGACGTCATTGCATGACGTCAGGCAAGGTATCACTAAGGGCGTTGTTTATCTGTTTATGCGTGGAGGTAAGTTGTTAAATGAATTGGGTGCTTTCCAATCATCGACGCAAGTCGACACAAGTCAACTTGTGTCGCGTGTAGTGCTTTCCAATCAGTGTGTGTCGCTAGTGTGTCAAACGCGAGTCGACACACGGTGACACACCGGTAATGGTGAGTTATTGAAAAAAGAAAGAAGGACGGCGCAAGCTGTAAATCACAATACGTCTGCAAAAGGCATATTGAAAATAACCGATAATTCAGAACAAATGTTTAAGTTAAATATTTTCTTAATTAATCATCCTACAACTCATTTTTCTGTTCATAACTCAAATAGAAGGAAGCTCCTGATTTCCATCCCACAAAAACGCACCAATCACGAGTCCCCGTGAAAGTCCTTAGCGCATCAGCTACTGCGCATCTGAAACTTGCTTTCCATTCGTGAAGACACAAGTCGACTTGAGTTTCCGCGAGTTAACTCAAGACGACGCATGAGTCGCTTGAATGGAAAGCACCCATTCTTGGCGATAAGGTATGTATTTATCTCATTTGTTTATTGCAATAAACAATTGTATTTCGATTTTTTATTTACGTAGTATGGACGGTAACGAGCAAATCGTCCATTAATTATATAATACCTGTTTAGTGCCCACGAATTTCTACTACGTCTATGTAATTGCTGGTATTTTTAAGATGAACGGTGCCATAAAGGAGTCCACCAAAGGATATTGTCGGAATGTGCTTTTTTAAGTATTTTATCATTCATTGTTTCTTTTGATAAACGGCTAAAAACCTCAAAACAATATATTCACTTCGTTTTCTTTTAAATATAATTGTCTATATCCTTAGCAATATAGAACCTATACTGTGCAGTGACGTCAGAAAGCGATTCAGGTCACGTGACTTTTCGTCGATTTTCGGGACCATTTTAATATCATATAAAAATATTTGTGGTGGGCGTAGAAAAATTGGGTTTATATATTTAAATTGATGAGAAAATTTCGCATCAAGTACATCATTAATCTTCGAGAAACAAATTTCATGCATATTACCCATTGCGGCCCAGTAGCTGCCCAGCTCATTGGATACTTTTCTCTCATAAAATGCTATCATGTACAGTGAGGTTCATTTCATTGGAAGATTGAGTTATTTTCTTATTCATTTTATTTATTTTGGCTGCGCACTGTATAGAAATGAATCCGTAAAGAAGCAAACTGCCGATTATCCGTGTTTCTCGATTATCTGTATACCCTTCACCCGTAATTAGCACGGAAAATCGGAAGTTTAATGTACCTATATCTATATTCATGAGTAGCAAAATAAAAATTAAGATACGCCCATTTTAAAATTCAATGCACCCTGAATTTTCGTTTTCTCCTTTCATTTAAGTTCTACACCTCGTAGGATTGAATCAGGGCTACATGATGGCTATGATGTTGAAGAAGTGGGATGCTGCCTTGCAAGATCATTCCGCCGAGTTGTTCAATGTCTTAAACGTTCCGGAAGATGATAATATGTATGGTGTTCATTTTAGTTTAAATATTTTATTAATTTTTTCCTAAAATCTTTGTTCTTTTTTCCAGTGCTCGTGGTGCTCTTACCTTGCCTTGCACCCAAGAGGTGGCGGGTTTGTATGATGACCTGAATGTGATTTTCACTGACCGCGCCACGGACGATTTTTCCCTCAGTGCTTTTTAAGATAGGGCATCGCAGTTATTAATGCGTCCAATTAGTAAATAGAAGAATATTAATATTATACATAACTGTCGAAAACTAGGATATGGGAATGCATTAGGAGGAAAGAAGCCTGGACCAATCTTAAACTAGGAAAAAAAATCAAGGAAGTGCTAGAGGTCTGCCTCCTGGGAAGACAAGTAACCAGCGATGGACGAAGTAAAAGAGAAAATGCCAGCAGAATAGCCCAGGCAAAAAGGGCATTTTACCAAAAGATGATCCTGCTTACAGCTTCAAATACAAGCGCGGAGATGAGGAAGCATCCCCAATTGGAAATCACACCAAATCGAAAGCAGCACTCCGTGAAGAAGCACTTGCAGGAAATGCGATTTTCACAATTGACTATACCACTTATCTGAAAACTGACATTTAACTTTCCGAGAATCATACGTCCACATCATCCAGAAAAGAACACGACGTTCACTTATTTCTTTGCATATTGGATAAGATGTCATATATTAGGGTCCCTAATATAGGACATCTATCTAGGCTGATATATCCGCGGTTGACATTGAAACCCTTGACCCAGACCACTAATCGCAACAATACACAACTGAGGACAAAGTTATTCAAAATAAAAGTTACCTGATTTCAATGGCACATACCTATTACTTATAGCTGTGTAACCCATCACCACGAAAAACATTGCAGTCCATAAGTTCCCGAAAGAACGCTGGACAACGCTCCAGCTTACACACTCATCTCTCGCTAGAGAAAATGAGGCCCTTCCTCTCACGTGCGAACTAAGGCAGGATTCTCAAGGCCTTAGGGCCATATTCATCATCTCAACTACAGTCTCGCTTCCACTGCCTAAGTCCCAAAATCTCCACTTCGAGTCAAATAGGTGCGCAGATTAACCCTGCAAAGTTGGTAGTCACACACATATATACCGCTTAGAAATCATATCGAGGAGAATCTGTGGAAACCCTTTAGAACTCGCAATAGAAGTTTTATGACGTTTGTAGAAGAAATAAGACTGTAGTTGACATCCTGAAAATGGCTGGGCAACATTCAGAATCTCCTCTCTGTTCTCAAGGTAATGCTCGGAAGCAGTACGACCATTACAGGTAGATACTGTACACCAATTTCACTCGTTGAAGTGATTTTAGAGCATACGCAGTAGAAGCGAGACTGTAGTAGAGATTCTGAATACGACCTTAAAGGCCGCTATACACGATACAATTTCTTGTACAAACTCTTGTATGAGGAAATTGTACCGTGTAAAGCGGCAAATTTTACGAACGCTTGTGCATTGTCTGAATGACTGAACGGGAAATAGAACCTGTTTTAACTACATTCCGACACACATACAATTTCGTTCAGTTTATACAAGCGTTTGTACAAGAAATTGTACAAAAAATTGTACGGTGTAAAGCGGCCTTAAGACGACGAGATATGAGGGAGATACAAGACATTTGAACTACGGGGGGTTGGGTCATGTTCGAGTCAAAAGATTTTTAAGGATCCCGGGGGATACGGAAGACACTAGGAGACGGTTGACTGAATACGTTTACACAAAGAGAAATCCAGATTTTAAAGATTAGGAGGAGTCAAGCCGGAAAGCTTAGGATGAAAAGGATGGCAAACAAACCTCGAGGAAAGACAGGAGGAGGTCGGGAAGGAGAGAGAATTTCGAATGCGTCACTTGAGGGAAGGAATCCGAAAACAAACCGAAAGTGTTTTAATTTGTCCGAGAGCCTTTTATGTGCCGGGAATAACAAACGACCAGTGACTTCGTAATGGAAAGCCATGGTTGAGTGGAAAGGGCGGAAATTTTCATTCTGGGACGGAGAAGGCAACAAATTGAAAGTTTTATGTGGGCGAACCAGCGTCGCCCCTGTGTCCCCCCCTCTCTCTCTCTCTCTCACTCTCCCTTTTCTCTTCTTATCCCTGATTGGGCATGAAAAGCATTAACGGTCACTCGGACACGACAGTGGGCGAAACGAACGCTTATCGCGCTCAGACAGTTGAAGAACCGCCGCGGACTCTTCCACAATTACGGAAAATCGAGTAATTAGAACTATTAGAGCGAGTAACTGGAGACGAAGGGCAGAGAAAGAATATGGAAGAAGCTAAAAACCCATCCCATATCCCATCCCAACCGTGGCCAGAAAATGGAACGTGAAATACATCATCTCGTTCAACCAGATTGCATCAGAAAACCTCTTTTCAGAACCAAAATGGCAACAGGGATTAAAAAAAATTGTATTCTAATGGTTAAGGTAGAAAAACTCCTAGTTTTGTATGTCAATTTACGCAACAAAATGCATCTTTACCAGCAATATGATTGAGTGTATGATCGTATCGCATGCCTGGTAAGGAGATACCATCTGCTACACATACTTCAGGTGGCTCGAAGGATAATATAAGGATGTGAATGAAATGGAAAGCATTAATCAGTACATCTTCGTCTTGTCCTTGCACCTTGACTATGCTCTTTTTGAGCATTGTTCAGTTCATTCTCGTCTTGTCCTTGCACCTTGACAATGCTTTTTTTGAGCTCGATTCTCCCAGAAGGTTGGCCCATTTGAGTGTTTGAGTGGGTTTCTTTCCGAGTGGTTGTGAATGTGTTTGCGATCAGAACCAAGGCATCCTGATAAGGGTCCCATCAGCCAAGTGAATTATCCCAATTGGGTTGAGTGTGTGTGTCTGTGGTTGTGTCACTGGCGAGGCAGTAACATTCCCGTGAACCACAACAGGAGGTTTTCTGGTGGAGAGGATGTGGTTGGCCACTGTCGTGGGAGTGACCCTCCCTCAAACCAACACAGAAATTTGTTGACGAGGGTTGCCAATTTTACGGCCATTGGAGATTTTTTAATTTTCATTCGTCATTACTCAGTAATTAATAAAATGTGAGTCAATCACGGGACATAAAAAAACAAGGTATTTATCGTCGAAGGCATACGGGATGTTCGAAATGAAAAATAAATATTTACGAGATTATCATTTATAAACAAGTTGGTTCAGAGCGAAAACCAAGCCAGAACACAGTGGTCACACCATTGACGAACAAACAGTATTTTATGCTTTCGGCGCGCTGATGATATAATTTGCTACTACATTTTTTTTAATTCTTGCTTAACTTTGGATGTTTCCCACTTCTTGACAAGTTCCCAGGGCACAAATTAAGAACAAATAACACGAACGAGACTACCCCTCGCATGAGTTATTTCCACAAGAGCAGAATTCCTTTAAATATGGAAGTGATTCCACCGGAGGTGAGGCGCTCAGTGTAAGCAGCCGTCATGGGCCCGAAACACTAGATTCCCAGACAGGAAAGGAAAAAAATATCGTAGTCTTTCCGAGACTTGTATCTATCTCTCTGGTGCTCGTTCCACAGAGAGGATTCGTTAGGACTCGAGGCAAGTTTTGTGCTCGAGTTAACACGACTCCTTCGCATAGCGTTTGTGAAGTTACGCTTTTGGAATGCTCACTTGCCTCCCGAGACTTGGAGAAGCAGAGCAAAAGATTTCCTCGCTCGGGAAGTCCTTCTCTTCCCGCCGTTGACGCTGGAAGTGGCCCGAGGGCAATCGCCGGGATTCAGGCGAGGAGAGACATGGGAAGTCCTAATTCTCTGGGACTGAACTACATCACACACTGCACGCTATGCAGGAACTTGAGAGAAAGAATAATTTTTGCAAGTCTTCTACAGGAGAATCGGAAGAAGAGGAAAAAGTTCAAGGGTACTTCACGATATGAAAACGCTGGCAGAACCGCGTGGTACCATGGGTAACACATGCTGAAGTACATAAACAAATGAGTGGATCCTCGGAATACAGGTCCAACCATGCATAGGTATTGTGAAAAATTAACTTCTATTAACCATCCTAATTCTAGAACTTCATCCTTCGCCCTTATTTCGACCCACTTTACGTTTTCCATCCTTCTCCACAACCATAAGGGCGAAATAATATGTTTCCTTGATTTCTCCATTTGATTTTCTCTCCAAAGTACGTTGGATGAATCCCAGTCGTTCAATATCCATTTCGAATATGATTCCCCATGAGAGTTTTGAAGTAAGAGTGATGCCCATATATTTAACTTCGCTTGCCACACTTATCTACTCCGCCAAAATTATGTTTTTGAAGTTGTTTTTAACTCCAGAAGTGTATTACGGTGCTACAGACACGACAGGCAAACGGACATACACTTGACTAGACCCACACACGATTGGATGCAAGCGTAATGAAGATATGCTGTTACTCTTTACACGAAATGCACCATACCCGTATGATAGATCATAAGGATGACGAGTATATTTTTATCACTCTTTTCAATTGAACATCTTTGCAAGAAGGAATTTGAAACCTCTAGATTGATATAACGGAGATGAGGGTCAGACAATTTAACGAAACGAGGACCTTCCGGTATAAAACAGAAAGACTTCCGACGGACGTGTGTGTGGAGATGAACTTCACTCTCGATGGCCGGCCTCCAGAGAGCGAAAGCTGAAAATTTCGTCCGGAATCCCCATCGCAGATGCCATTGCTCCGCTTTTTACGGCACGAGGAGGACGGAAATGGGTTTGGGGGCTTCCCGTGAAGAGAAGGACGTAACTGCCACATCTTCCGAGCGGTTTAAAATAAAAAAGGAAGGAACGGGAATGATGGACATTTATTTGTCTCGGTGAGGAATGTTTGGGAGGGGGGAGGTTCTGTGGAGCGGGGGAGGACGGACTTTCGGTAGGCTGGAGGGATGAGGATCGATGGAGCAGTTTAAGGGGGGAAAGAAAGAGGGAAGAAATGACGGACGGCTTGCGCGCGACGGCCACATTTGAGGAGCGGGGAATCGCCGAATAAAAAATAATAATATTTCCCCGCTGGGTGAGGGCGAGGAGGAGAGAATCCTCACGGCGTATCACGAAGGAATACGGCGAGGGAGGATCAAAAAAAGATCCGTTACAGTTGGAGGTGGAATGGAGGAAAAGAGCGGTGTATGGAGAGAGGAAGGTCGGGGGAGATCCCCATCACTTCGGCATGTATATATGCATGAAGGGTTTTGCGAATAAATGGGCAAGGAAAATTGAGCCTGCAGTTAAGCGTGCAGCAATGGTGGAGAAGGGGTGCGGGGGCGGGTTTTCGGTGATGCGGGAGGCTCGGGGAAGGGAGAGACATGCGGAGAGACCGTGGAGGATTGAACTGCCGAGGCGGGGTGCAGGCGAAGATGAACGTGAGCGAAATAGACTCACACAAGGGTCGGCGTGCTGCGACCTCTGACTCAATTACCGTTTAAATTGACTTTAGAAACGCGTACACACAGCTGTAAACGCAAAAATGCTCATTAAGTCACTCACAAACCAAACAACTCGTTCGAAACGAGGACAAGATTGGATTTAGGATAAATTGGTTCTACTATCGACAGTAGTCTTCTACGATACACGAATGCAATTCACAGAATCTTACAAATAAAGTGAAAACCATAATACGCTCTAAAAAATCATTATCATGGGTCGACAATCCTAGGATTAGTTTGACGCAGCCCTCCACTCGATTCTTCTATCGGCCAACCTCTTCATATTGACGTAACTCCTCTCTTTTAAATCCTTCACTAACTGTTCCATATATCTCATACGAGGCCTGCCTTTGCCATTCTTCCCGTTCATAATTCCCTCAACGATTGTCTTAATCAGGCCATCGTGTCTAAATGAGAAATTATTACTTGCTATCTAAATGTTGAGGGGGGCTTAGATGGACAAAATAGTCTTACACGGACCCCTATCTTTTAAACGAAGCCTTTCTTCAGTTCCTCATACTTCCTACTTCCTATTAGTCTATCCGAACTACCGTTTATCTCCTTCCCCTATCCCGTTCAGCAAATATTCTTCTTTTCTTCATGATCTCCGAATCACTTTCGCTTCTTGTTACCCGCTCTATCAACTCAGCATCGAATTAATGTAATATAGGAATGTCTCGTTTAACTATTTACGAAGAAAGTTATCAAACGGGTAGCTATTCACAATTAAGCATTTCGCTGAGCTCAAGCATGAATCTACATTACAAGGTGTGCATAAATCATGAAAATTTACCAGTATTTCTCAAAAGTGGTAAACAAAAAATATTAACGGAATGGAGAGCAAATACGAGGATACAAGACTGATAGAATGTCTAACGGCGTCGAAGGAACCTACCAAAGGCTTTTTGAAGTTTAAAAGTGGCACGATTCTGCGAATAACACCAACCCTGCCTTAAAATGGAGCCGAACGAAAAATACAGCACATCGCTTTACTCTTTGCGAGAAAAGGTTACAGAAGCCAGCTGTCCGGCAACACTACCAAGCAGAATAATAGATGCTTTCACGTAAAATATGGAAGATATGGCATACTGTAGGTATCTGAAAAGACTTCTCGAATGAATATATTCAACTCAAAATTTGAGAGGGAGAGTGTACTAAGCGGCTAGTTGAGAGTTTATTTCCGGATGTCCCAATCTGCTTGTAACATCCCGTGATATCAGCCATATCACTGCTGTTAGCTTCGTTGAAAGACGAAAAGAGAGCAAGAAAGGTTAGAAATGTTGGGAGATGAAAAGAAGAAATACAAAGCTGCCATTACTATTTTCTATGATCTACCGGGAAAAGTAACTTTAGATACACATGAAACTCTTACTACCCCCCCCTCCCTTTTAGCTCTTACGATGTCCTTCGTCTAGAATATCTTTTACCTACAATTATTCCATTCAAACTACCAGTTCGTAGCACTTCTCTACCCCGCTTACCCAACATTCTTATGTTAGATAAGTGGGGTAGAGCAACCAACCTTTATCATTTCCTTCCTAGTTCCGTCATCTTTTCTACCCACACCATACCTCAGCCATTCTTAGCATACGTAACATAAACTAATCGATAACGTATTAGAGGAAAGTCCACTAGTGTATAAGGAAGTGGCAGGGAAATGGAAAGTGAGAAATTGAAAAAAGAGATATGCTCTGGGTGACCGCGGGAGGAGGCAGTGGGGATAGATGTGTCAAAAGAAAACATGGGTCAGAGCCAAAATTTCAACGACACGTGGAAAGTGGCATTACGATAATGGGTGACACGATGAAAATGCCTCACGGCCATGAGGTGAATCTTCGGGAACCTTTGGCTTCCAATGAGAGGCCAAAAATCATGCTCAAAGGGGAAGCAGTTAGAAAAGACGAAGCAGTACTTGAGAACCTTCGTACGGAATTTGTCACTCTATGAGTTAGAGACATCGACCATTGAAAAGCTAAAAAGAAAAGAATAGAAGACACCGACAACTGGTGTTGGCGTAGGACGCTGAATATTAAATGTGCAAATAAAATGCAAAATCAAGAGGCATGAAGAAGAGCCAAGGAAAATGTAAATTAGATCCAATTACTGGCGTAATGTATAGATCAGGAACATACCTGATATGGAAACAGAAGAAAAGTCGATATGGGGAAGATCCAGAGACAAGGATGAATCAAAGAGGAAATTAGGCAAGAATAAATACCAGGATGTAAATTAGCTAGCAAAATATATGGAAAAAAGAGGTCAGCAATTAATCATCTTCGGCAGAAGTTCCACAGAGAAAAAAATATTCGCCTTTACCATCTTCGGATTGAAAAACATATGAATGAGGCTCTCGATTTTACCGCTGCTCATAGGGGGAGTTGAGGCTGACATCTTTCTTTACAAGAAGCTCAAGGCATCGTTAACGAGGGCTACAGAACAAGGGTATATCGGCACACCGTGTATCCCGTCGCAGCATATCAACTACCCGAGGGCAGAGGCATTTCATATTATTGGATTGAGTCTCGAATCCACGAGTTCCGGGTTCAAATCCTGCCTCTTCGGGCCAAAAGATAAAATCGAAGAAGGGCGTATTTTTTATGTAAGTCACAGCCTCTTGGGATAAGGCAAGGGGGGAGGGAGGAAGATACCGGCCGCCCACCATATAAGTTTGGCCATTTCCGCGCACCTTTGGCCTTTTTACGACACGAACGATGCACCCTTAAACATCAGAATCGCTTTCGGGCGGAACAAGGGACGCGCTGATGTTGGACTGCTCGTGAGAGCGAATTCGACGCACCCAAATGGGAATAAAAGGTCTCCCACCCGCAAGGCGGCGTGTACGTATCGATTACCGACCGACACGACGTTCGCTTAAAATCGAACTGCCGAAATAAAAGAAGCGTGCGGGCCCACGGGGTGAGTTGAGGAGAGTGACGGCCGGATTTGATTGGGGAGGTTGGCTTTCTTGGTGAAGAGAGTAGCATATGGGGGTGGAGGATCATCCCCAGACGCCAGGTGGCGGGGCGATCAAATGGGAGAATTTTCCCCTGGTTCGCTTGCAACTGCTGTCGACCTGGCTCACACTCCCTGTTTCCATTCGCTGGGCGAGTGGATAGGGAACGCAAAAGATAGAGGGATATAACAGTTTTACTATCCGAACGCATGTTAAAATTTAGGTTAAAACTTTTAAGTAAATTCGAAACTGATTCGTTTACAGATGACGTTAGATATATATTAAGAACCCCTGCGTATAATGCTAGGCTTGATTAGATTCACAAGATTAGAGAGATAGTTTGTCCTACCGATAAATTTTAAATATCATTTTTCCCGCGTTCTATAGGAGAACAAATAGGCAGCATGGCACAGGGATAGGTAGTTGGAAGGAATCCCTTCCTTATACCTTTCCTCCCGGTCTGAAGCGCCTATTAGGGCGGAAACAATCGAAAACACCCATGATAGGTCGATGAAATATTGTTAGAGTATTCCGTAGTGCATGATGCATGTATTAACAAACAATAACCCCCTTATTACAATGTAGATACTAACCACCTAGCTGCATGCGACCATATTATCTAACATGCCTCCATGTAGTACCCCAGTTGCAAGTCAATAGTGTATGTTTGGTGGTCTTAACCCCCTGCCACACGCCCTCATGGTGGCTCGTTGGGCTTTACGTAGACTTAGATGAAAAACGAGGTGGGACGGTAGTAGGGTAGGGGATAGACTGGGTAAAATCATATGCGGACGAAAACCCGTACTACTAGGGTAGCGTGGTCTGAGCCATTCCTGCATGAACCCTTCTCCAAGAGGTTCCAGCCGTTGGGGTGAAAAAATATCATCTAATATATTGTTTCAGCGACCAACACGCATAACACAATTTTTTGAATTTTTAGGAGTTTATATCAGCTCAATGATTTCATTATTATTATGAGCTTTTTAACGGTGGAAAAAGGTCCAATAGCAGTAAAGTATTATTATTTAGTACCTTTTCTTTAAATTCCTGTTGTCCAGAGAGCCCAAACTCTACTCCATGGTGAAAAAAGAAAAATATTCAACATTTTTGTTGATAATTTTTAGGGTTTTAGCAGATGAAACGATTAAGAACCTCAGTCCTTGAGAATCAGGCTGGTTGAGAGTCACGGAGGTTTTTTTTTCGTGGTCAATACTTGGAATGATAGTTTAATAAAGGTTACGGTATGTTTTCATGGAGTTTAAGATTTCTTGGAATTGTTTTGGCTGGCTACTTCTGAAGGCTATTACGATCTAGGGACAATACAAAATACAATTTAATTTCCTTCCTCTTTCCCACAAACGCAATTTTCCCAGTAATAATACAATCAATTTCCTAAAAACTTTCTTAAAATAACCTAAGTTACCACTACAACAGAGAAAGGGTATAATTTCATCACCGCGCTCATGTAAAACTACCAAAGCAAAGAGAGGTTTCTAACATTCGCCCATTCGCACTTCGTCTGCTTGTCTGTTTTTTTATTCCACCAGTTTTTTTATAGCTACCATTCCAGTATTCTCGTTCAGACCTGTCGGAGTTTCCATATACGCTGTTATTGTTAATATCTTCTTTTTATCCACCATCGGGAGTAAAAAAAAGGTCCGCCAAAGTGTGGATCCCACATTAAGTAAATACGGATGTTCACGTTTTATGTAGCTTGTTGAAAGAATTCATTGTCGGTATAAATAATGCATTTTGATTAAAATTACTGTTTTGCAACGCCTGTGTCTATATACCTGAGGTACCTAAAAAACTCAGACCGTACATAATCATTGCATCAAAAAACAAGGACAACACCAAATTGAAAATCACCTCAACGTAGCGCTGCAACTGATATCCCCATGCATATTGTATTCGAGGGCCCTGATGGAAATCGAGGCACAAAAATACAAGCAAAAATACACCACCGGACCCGCAATCATGCATGCATGAGAGCATAGAATAACCATATCCCGGGGATAATTTAACAGGTAGTCCCTAATTTCCTCACCGACTTAATTAAAACGAAACCCCCTTTTGCCACATAAAAAGATTTTAACCATAAAAACAAGTCCCGGGGAGACTCCACGCGGCTGGAACACATGCATGGAGAGGGAGGGAGGAATATCACACAAATGGACGGCGTTTTAATTTCAACAGGGACGTAGACAATGGGGCCGGACCGAGCGGTACTACAACCCCACCTTGCGCCGTAAGAATGGAATCATTTGCTCGCACTCGACAACGGAAATGCAATCTACCCGAGAAAAAAATGATAAATGCATACGCGTGTGCATAAATATCTAGAGAAGAGGAGTATAAAAAAAAGAAACTGGCAAAATGACCACGAGTATTATAAAAGTCGAGGATTTCCTCACCGCTTTTCGGCCGAGCGAAACAAAAATAAAAGAAGAACGGGGCCCGAATGATCCATTATAATCTCCCACCCTCGCTCTCACCTCCGTCCGAAACTTCGTGCACTTAAAACGCACCCTCTCGAGTACCCAACCCTCTCGTTGCTCTCAACACCAGCACGCCCCCTGCATTTACGCCCCCCCGTGGACCGGAGGGCCCTTGGAATTGAGGTCTCAGGTGGCAGGACGAAGGGAAAGGGGGGTGCTTGTGTTCGGCCGACAATTGTCGACCGGGGTGGAGCAGAGAGCGAGGGTTTATGGGGGAGGGGAAGGGGGGTATGGCAGGGAAAGAAAGTCGAAGAACGTGATGCGGGAATCAAGAGAGGGAGAAAGAGAGTTGCCGCAAGGAATGTGAAATAAAAGAAAGGTGGGGGCCAAAGTGAGTCGAAAGAAAAGTTAGCCTCGAGATCGGAAGAAGTTTTTGGATAAGAAGGAAAGGAGAGAGTGGAGTGCCGAATGATTGATCACCCATTTTCTGTCGTTGGCTACACCTGACCTATAAGGATTCCATAAATCGAATCAGGATCGTAGGAATATGTCTAAAAAATGAAAAGGATTCTGATTTAAACAACGGGTATCATGAGGAATAAAGCTATCACCATAATTTTTACCACTTAAATATTTTTTCCACACTGCATCGCTTGGTGAGATGACATCACACAATTATTACATACATACGTTTGCCAATTATGGTATCAAAATATGTGTTAAACGGAGAAAACATTAGCATGCACGAATTCGCTGATGACATAGCACTCATGGAAGAGAAAGAGAGGAAACTGAATAAGATTCTAGCAACCATGGAAAGGACCATGGCGAGATATCAGCTGAAGATCAATAAGAAGACAAAGATATTGGTGCGCGGCAACAGAGAAGAGACCAAAGCCAATGTTGAACTAGGAAAACTGAAACTTGAAGAGATGAAAGAGTTCTGTTAACTGGGAAGCAGAGTAATCAACGACGGACGAAGCCAGGAAGAAATAGTTAGTAGAATAGCCCAGGTAAAGAGGGCATTCTATCAAAAGACGAATCTACTTACAGCTGGAAATACAAGCATGGAAACAAGTAAGCAATTCATCAGAGCATACATCTGGAGTATGCTTTTTTACGGCAGTGAGGCATGGACAATGACAGCTGCGGAGAAGAAAAGCGTGGAAGCATTCGAAAAGTAGTGTTATAGAAGAATGATGCAGGTTAAATGGATCGACCGTTTGACAAACGAAGTCCTAAGAAGACTGAGAGGTTAGAGAAGTGTACTGAATACTCTAAAAAGACGGGACAGCGTAATCGGCCATATTTTAAGACACGAGGGCCTGATGAAGACAATTGTCGACGGAAAAGTGAACGGGAAGAATGAAAAAGGCATGCCTTGTTTGAGATATGTGGGACTGGTTGTGAAGGACGTGAAATAGAGGAATTACGTTAATATGAAGAGGTTGGCCGATAGAAGAGTGGAGGGCTAAGTGAAAGCAATCCTAGGATTGTTGACCGATGATGATGATGAAATACATGTGATGATTTCACACGAACTGATGTACATACTTTTTTCCCAGTGTTATATGAAACTCTAGGCAAACGCTATACCTTGTTTCCATTTAACCTACAATGGTTATTCACAGAAATATATACATGGATAGGGATATGCAGTTGCTACACCATGGGTGCCATTTATAAGTCCGACAAGATACTCGCATTGTCATGTGCTGCGAAATCATTTGGCGACCTAAATAACATTTCATTCTGGTCTCGCATTATTGTCCCATCATCAACATACAAACTTCGTAAGAATAAATTTCATTCCTATTGGCTGGTGAGGAATCATCAACATATGACATACTTGGTGACCTTACTCATTAGGATATGTCTACCTTCAGCTTCATTGGCCCTACATGAGTACATGCCATGAAGGTGTATAACTATTTTAAAAGAACACTCAAACTGATATTAAGAGAAAGTTTACAAAACTACGATTGATAATTAAAATTTAATCTAAGGCCCACTCAGTCAAAGCTCAGCTCTCTACGAGAATAATCAAATGCGTATGCGTTTGGACATCGCCTAGGAAACCTGGAGCGAGTCAACAAATGCTAATTAAGATTATAACAGTAGCATTTCTTATACATATGTCTTATTACACGGAAGCAACAGAAAGCATAGTAGGATCTATCACAAGAGGAGACTGAGAATGCTGTCGCAAGTATCATTAACGGTCCGATAAGAGAATGCCGAATTTCAATCCGGGAGCAAGTTTCATAACATCACTGTGATCAGAGCAAAAGACTGACCTCGATACGATGGAAAATTTTCAAGAAAAAAAATAACCCCTCCACTTACCCACATAAAATATACCACCCACGTTTCAGGGATGGCTTTTTCCTAGAGTTTTCAGGCGGCAAACTGCTTAGAAAAAGCTATTCCTGCGGAAGATACAGCCTATTCGAAGCACGCTGTGGGCTCGAAATGCAAGATTAAGCGCGAACGAAATTTGATATCGCGGACTGGTCCCATTTTCTTGGAATAGAGGACAGGAATTATCCGCCGAGACATGTTTAGGCTTACGCTTAATGCATACACTGCTTCCTTTATGTCTAAGAAATGTTTTTCCAGGAACAATCCCCTCTTGCTCTGGCAAGGAAGTTGACGCGGAAAATTGAGGAAAAGAATCATTAGCTCCACTGGCAATCATTACGATAGTAGACTATGATTAAACGTCGCATAACTCTTCTCTCCGTTAAGAAGATATCAATTTCAAGAAACTACAGCCTGGAAAAAAACAACGTAAAACAGCTTCTCCAAATAAGAATTTATTTCTTACGACATTAATTAGTGAAAGCTCATCAGTACAACGGTAACTCCAGTTGAGGACTATTTTTTCTGTTCGAAAATATTTTTAAAAAATTAATGTAATCCATTTCAGTATGTCACTCTTCAAAGATCCGAAAATATTGTCTCGTACGCCATAGTACGTTCATTTGGTACTGAGAATATTCATAGGCACAATGTCAAGCCTCTTGAATAAAATAAACAACAAACTAGACGTCATTAAAAACAAAAAATGCCAAACAAGTTATACGGTCAATGCTAAATGAAGAACAAATACACCCCAATCATGATGGAATAGAGCTAAATTTAATTAAAATCCTGAATGGATTTATTTAGTCTTTCCCCAAAAATGAAGAGTTTAGCCATTCAAGGTTCGCTACTCAAACTAGCTTAATACATGTAGGATCTTGTTTTTTCCCGGCGTATAATGCTGGTGAAGTCTTCACGGGTTCTCCACCGGGTCAGGGAAACGGCTAAGGCCGACGTTTCGACGGCTAACACTGCCATCGTCCTCAGGTCGTTGAGTGTCAGGTCCAAGAAAAATGCCGGTATATATACACTTTGCCTTGGCTCAGGTCACTCTTGATTGGCTTTTAAATTTTCTTGGACCTGACACTCAACGCCCTGAGGACGATGGCAGTGTTAGCCGTCGAAACGTCGGCCTTAGCCGTTTCCCTGACCCGGTGGAGGACCCGTGAAGACTTCACTAGCTTATTACATTTCCCTACGTTTTCTGATGCCTCTGACGATGGAAGCATTTTTTCGTGAATGCCTCGTTGCTTCCACAGCATCAACCTCTCTGATGGCTAATCCCACACTGCTACTTCAGGATAATAGTGTATTAGTGAACGTACGAGAAAACATACTCTCTTCTCAAGGTCGAAAACAATCTCATTTACTCCTGAATCAATCAATTCTTTAGATTTCAACTCTTTATTATACATTTAACGAGGAGATGAGACGAACTGAAGTGATGGATCATTAACAACCGCATTCAACCATTGCTTTAATATTATCCCTTCACTTGAGAGAAAACACGCCGAAGGTGCATAGGCAGTTTAACCACATTCTGAAAACGAATCATTCTGCATTATTTGAATAATGTTAATGTAAATACAGATGTTTCCTTGAGTAGCCAAAATGAGTATGTATTTGTTTCGCACATCATATTTTCAACGGGATCAGGCATAAATGTTTCAAGAGCAGGGGGGTTATTTTGTGATCTCTCATTTTTAATGACTCTTTGCGGGAAGGCGGGAGATCCGTTTCACTCTCTTAATGACCGGCTCACGAACTGTTCGTGAATTGTCGAAGCTTCTGTGGGTAGCGCTATCTGTTGCCGATCTCGGTGTGCTGAAGTTCTTCACGTTGTGAAAATTCCCAATATACAATTTAAAATCGCTTGTATCTTTCTCGCTCTTGCTTTTTTTCCAACTCAAGCTTCAAGTGGAAACGATGGCGGCTCCATTTCACGTTCTTTATGAAGATGAGATGGGAACTAATGGCAGGCGGAGATAATGAAACCGATCAAGGGTCGAAGGATACGGATCAGAGCGGATGAATCGTCTAAAAGACCAGCACATGACCGGCAGTTCACCGCTTGATATCCGAAGATGGTCACTCAGCCTGGGTGGCGGAGTTTAACTACGAAAAAGTGACATTTTATGACGTATTCTCACAAAAGTGAGATTTCAAAATAACCCCCCAGATATTCGACGGCTATGAACAATACGATCGGAGGAATAGACCAGCTCAAAAATTGCAATCCGAGGATGGACGCTGTATTCACCCGGTGGAAAACATGCCGGAGCAGTGGCCGTGATCAGAAGTGAACGATAACTCCGGGATTCGGGGGTCCGAGGAATGGGTAAGCGATCCCGGAGCGCGGGAAGGACAACGGTTTCCATTCCGAAGGCCGCCTCCAGCAACGGGAGCGAGGATTTTTTCTACAAGTGGGATGGACCAGTGGAGCAAAAAGCAAGGGCGAAAAACTCCTCCGGCGTCCTGACCGTTCGGGCATTCCTCCCCCGTCAATTTTTTTTACGATTTCAATCCTTTTTTCGGTTTACAGGTGGCGCGCCGGGCGGTCTTTCCCGATCCAGCATGCAACGCGATAAATATTTTCACCGGGAGGAAAAAAAAACACAGTCGGACCGAGAGCTGAAGGCGTCTCCAGTGTCCGGGTTTAATTTTAATAACAAGCAGTGAGGGAAAAATAGGGCCGATCTCGGTCAACTTTTAATGAATACCACGGCAGTTAATTAAACATGGATGGGACTCCCGTAGCCGAAGGCGGGGAGATGCAGGGGAAGATTGCTTGGCAGGTATCGGCGAGGATGACAAGTCCCGAGTTGAATTATTTCGACGATTGACTTCAGTGATAACGGAAATAATTTAAGGCGCCGAGCATAAATTTAGCAAAAAAAAGGGGCATACGCGTATCTTGATGTGTCCACCTACCCCCTTGGGTAACCTTTGGTCGGAACGTTTTAAATTGAAAAATTTTCGGCTTTCGCAAAGTCAGCTGATGAATTATCACCCTTAGGACCACTGATTCGAGAGATAAAATGCGATCAGTGTCGCAACTACCTAGGCAGCTCCCGAAGGATGAGATTGAAAAAGTCTCGACTTAGGTATGAGATTTAATATACAAATGTATGTTGACCCATCATCCAGGAAAGGTTATTATTTCAAATGATTTATTTCATCGATGAACTTTTCCTATTCAAGGGGTGGGTCTGGTAGTTAAAAAAAAATTACGCCACACAGCTTGGGGCCACTGAAACAGTATCCACGATTATTATATATTAAGACATTGTTGCCTTAATCATAAGATGTTTTAAACTATTATGTGAGCCAATATACTCACCTATTCACATATAAACCATTACGCCCAAGGAATACAGCTGGATTATTAAGCAATCTCTTGTGACGCATTTACGATCCCTCTGGTTACTCTAGCTCGTCAGACTACGAATAATTGGAGCAACTAGAAAATTTACACACATACATAATTAACAGCACATGCTAAGCCTTCCAAACTCATCTAAGAGAAAACGTTACGTTGCCTTTACTGCTTAACATAAGCATAACTTCTTTTGGAACAAAAACAAATTGACCTCCACACTTGTAGTGAAAACATAGGCACAACCCGAAGGCTTCTCTTCGACCCAGTCACGTTTGAGGAAAACAGGGCTTGGCTTAAAGGAGATATGACCTGACTAAACCGCCTTAGTCGTGTTGGATCTCCTTAGCAATGTTGATCCATGGAGTGAGACAAGCCTCGCTTGGGGATGGAGAGAAATGTTTAGCTAAGAGATACGAAACCACGGGAAGGATAGTTGGAGCATATTAATTGCCCCGGCAACGCCAACGAGGTCATCGCTACAACCGGAAACCGACTGACACGGAATTGAGGCAGCACACTGCGAAATGCTGCAAAATGTTAAAGGTGAACAACGCGGTCCGAATCGCTCTCAGTGACCAATTTAGAGCCCTCGACACCCAAACCACGATCCTGAGACATTTCACCTCAAGTATACCACCTCGTTATGCATGCTATCCAGTATTCACAATTCAACATTTGACCATCAATTAATTTAATTTATCCAGCAGTTGAAATTTTTTAAGGCACATTGGAGAAAGTGGAGTAAACGTCTTCGTAAAAATTGCATAAATTAAACGAGAAACGTTAAAAAAAGACCAGACATGAAAATCGATAAAAAATGGAACTTGAATTTGGCTTTACGTGAATTATTTCAGCAAATTTATGAAGAGGCGAAACGTTGGCGTATATTGGTGGTCATCAAAACGACCAAACAACTCCATATAATTTTTCCATTACTACGTAAATTTATAACATTGAACAGGTAAAAACTCTAAGCAGAATGAACGAAACGTCACCGACACATTTAGGCACAAATTAAACTAAAGCAAGCGAATAGTAAAGTAAAATGAGGAAAAAATATCTCAAAGAGTATACGATGGTCAAAATCGTTTTAAAAAATTAGAAAATAGTAATACTAGAGAATCCATACGCGGACCTTAGACGAGCAAAAATATTTAGGAAACAAGGATAACCGGAGAAGACTGAGATCATACGACCGAGGATGATATATAAAGAAGAGGTGGCAGAGTTCAAAGACGGATTCGCGAAGATTTTGAACCGTTCTATGCATTAAATAATGTGAAGGGGCTGGTGTTCTGGTGGCGAGGAGGCCCACGCAACTAACCGGAGAGAGTACATAAGGAGACCATTCCCATTCCGCTCCTTGAAAGCACGTATAAATACCACCCCTTTCCCTTTCGCTCTGTCCTCCAACTCAGAATCCCTTTAATATCCCCTCCTTATCCCTCCGGACGTCCTCCGCCCACCACGTCACGTCCGTTCGTCGGCACACTAATTTTGTTTATTCAATATCCCATTCGCGGAATATTGAATAAACGCCTTGCGTGGGCGGCGGACGGACGTCGCGTTTCATTTGTTTCCGTCCTTGCACGCACACGCGAGAGGTCACCCTGACAAGCGACGACTCATTTTACAGTCGAATGCGCCCTCCCTCTTTCTCTCTCTCTCCCCCACCACGCCCCGCGATTGTCGGCTTGGAAATGAAAGGAACGGACTGACGGCAGGCGCTCTCGCTTGAAGTCACTTCGGATTTGGGAACGGGAAAAATAGCGAGCGAGAGTGGGTGATGATGAGATCGGTCGGCTCTCTTTCTCCGGACCGGCCTCGCCCCGTGCCTTCCTTTACGAAAGCTGACTGAAAGACTTTTCTCCTCCTCTGAGAGGACCGGGGACAAAGGGAGTGGAGTGTGGGCGGCAGGGAACACGCGGTAAGGGGCGTCAATGTGGCAAGGCGGACGCCTGTGTGAGGGACTGACCGCCTTTGGGGTTTAGAGTAGGCGAGGCTGCGACGGGGCGTCCACACCTTCACGGCGGCGAGGCGTCGGGCGCGTGGTCACAAAGCTTCCCGCAAACGAATACTGCTGTGCGGCCCCAAAGCTTGCAAAGCAACCTGGGCAAGCTACACATCCCCATTTTTGGGAACCAACAAGGTCCCACACGAAACAGGAAAGTTTAAAGCACCCAGAGATCTTAATAATGAAGGTGAATATTTTCGAGAATTCAGAATTGAAAAGGATAAAAGATGGTTAACTAAATCACCATAAAATACATACACAATCACACATACAATTTTGGCGAAACAGAGTATAACATTTGTTTTTGCTCACAATCAGTAAGAAAGTCGCCTACCACATTCACTATCGCGTAAATAGAATCGTAATCTATCTCGACGAGGCAGAAATTACTACTAAAAATAAGCAAAACGTTGAGATAAATCTGCCCTAAAATTTCAAAACCGACTTGCTAAATATTTATAACTATCAAATTATACGTAGGTATATATACTTAAACAGAACTACCACTATTGAAACATTACTCTTCCACGAACGGATAATTATAATGAAAACGGATACGCCCACAAAGCTTATTACCTAAGAACATAATCAATTTTTCTCACATAACTGAATGAACGCGCATCAGGTAACACAGTAAAACAAGATACCTGCTTTTGGTTCAGCATTTTTTATCTCCTATTTTCATGCCCTTCGTTAAGATCTTTAACATTTATTTAACATTTAATTTTAAAAGAGGCAAATGTCAAGTAATAATTTAAAAAAGAAACTCGTAAGGAAGGAGCGGAAAGGATTTTACTATTATGTTGGACAATAAATAGGAGCTCTGTGATGAGCATTACAAAATTTCCGATCGAACGATAGTCACTGCACAAAGTACCACATGGGATGCATTCGTGCCACACTTCTACGGTTGGCGTTGTCTTATTAATGACTGCCAGTTTCGCAAGGAACACGAATATTCAAACATTAGCAACGACCTATGAGGTCCTCAGCTCTCGCTGACTCGCTAAGTTTCGCTTGCTTCCGTACAGTCGCAGAGATAATATGGAGCGGGAATGGTGGGAACTGCTTAGTGTGAGAGAGTCGTAACGTTCTCCAATAAAAGTCACGCCTATTGCTAGGACACGTAGGTACTCTCGGGTAAGAACAGATAAAAATTACTTACCAACTATAATCCTGCTAGCACTAATATGCCAACTCTACGGAGTTGACTTCCCGGCTTGAGATAATTAGGCGAGGAATTTACCTGTAATAAACAAAAAACTACCATTAATAATTAATTAAAATAATAAAATTAACTATCACGAATAAAGGAGTAGGTACATTGTAATATGGTAACAGAAATCACTTTCAAACGACATAGAAAAAAAAACAAGTTCCAGAAAAAAGAAAATTTTGAATAAAGTGATTTAATTTTGTTTTATCATCAGAGTAAGGTAAGACACTGAAATAGAGAAAATTTATTGCCTCAGATAAAATCAATAATACCAACCTAATAACTGGGTTTACTTAAAAGTAATTACCAAATACTGGCTCTAACCCCGCCAATATTCACAGATAACCCTATGACTCTAGTGACCGTGCTATTGAAAATAACAGGAAGAGAGGAGAAAAACATCCTGAACATCAGAGTTCACAAGCCATGAACTCGTGTTTCAAATGAACCGATCTTATTCATTTCATTCTCAGCCACTCAAATGACACATCCAGAATGGTGCATGTCTCTGTCTATGCGCCGTAGCTTTAATATAGGTAGTGAGAATCAACCAGTCAGCTAATATTCAGGACGCAAACATGGACTACCACATTAGACTCGACATAATAAAAGGATAATTCCCAACCCATATTTTTCACGTTAAAATTAATTAGTGAATGAATTGGTCTCTCATGAATAATGTATGCGAAGGTTTCTCTTCAGACTTTCGCGGGCAAAACTGGCTAATTAAGTGTGATAAAAACATAGGGAGTTGGTGAACTTTATTCAAATCCTACAGATGAAAATACATTGGGTTCGCACTAGAAAAGCAAGATCCCATCCCGGCTATCATCGTCGAAAACACTGTCGCTATAAGCGTTCTTTAATCCCCTTACAAAATTTCCTGTTTCACGGAAAACTCATTCCGCTGAGGGGGATATATTATAAGAGAGATAAAAGGGATTTATTTCCATCATTTCAACTGAAAATTCATCCCTACAAATTAGTTTTTGGTCCATGAAATGGAAAGCGGTTCTAAAAATAAAGCGACTTTCCCGCCATTTCCAATGGCGCTGTGGTGACTACTTCAAATCCCATCGCAATTCACATTCTACTTTAGTAACTCGCAGGCAGCGGATTGAAGGACAATCAACATGAACCAAATGACAGCTTATATGCATGGGTTTGTTAGTCTCATCCAGTATCATAGGGAATATGTAGGAATAATGGCTAGGTGGCAACAGTCAAAGAAATCAATATTTTTCATTGAACACAAATACAGTGTCAAAGAATAAATACCAACGAAACAAACTGAAAAATTTTGCCTGAAAATTCGCAAAAAAGAAATGAACACTAAATAAATGCGTAAGAGGTAAACGAAACATAAAGACCAGCTGAAAGCTAAGAATGATTTAGAAATTCCATGTACGAGGGGATAAAAGGATTTTAATTAAATAGAAATATCCGCAGGAAAATGAAGCCGAGGAGAACTACAGCTACAGATGATGACGAAATCGCTAACCTAGGCACTCGTGGCAGATTGAAAATTCACTACTATGCACCTAAAGTTCAACGAATATATTTCATTACAATCGGATTTCTTTTATAAATCATCCAACAGATGATAATAATAAATCGTCCAACGTATTCGGTCACTCAATGTTACGCGGTGATGCATGTTATCTCTGAGAGATACCTTTAATTATTCATCACATCTCGTTTTCATCCCATTATCTTCCTCCTTTTTCTTCTTGCTCAATATTCTCCGCGGTTTACAAATATCTCTTCAGTAGAAATACCGAAAAGATCCACAGTTCCAATAATTCATGCGCAATATAAATTAACATCATTAGTTCTAAGATAAAAGTTATCAGAGTAATTATATTAGGTGAATTATATATTGTTTTTTTCTGATATGAATAGCAAGTACACGTGACTAAGCTGTTTTCAGCGCTGACATATTAATATGTATTTATATATACCTACCTCCAAGTTTATAGTTCACAGAGAACACTATATGAAAATCCCTTCTGTATCAAACATATTACTTGAAAATAAGGCAGGATCTGTAAGTTGATTTTATCCTTTCAGAGGCAAAAATATTTTTCAAGAATATAACATATAAATAACTGAAAAGTTCAAGGAAAGTGAAGTTTATAAATTCCCACGAAACGCACTATGAATTATTTAACGCATATCAAACGAATAAAATTGAGATCCAAATACAAATTAAACTTGATGATGACTACAGGCACTCTACCAGATGAAGAGTACTTCGCTACATATTGCGGTCCAACGTCAAACCAAGTATTCACTCACTCAATGTTACGCGGTGACGCACGTTATCTCTGAGAGATGCCTTTAATTCTTCATCACATCTCGTTTTCATCCCATTATCTTCCTCCTTTTTCTTCTTGCTCAATATTCTCCGCGGTTCTCAAAATAGCATTGCGATTAATTTCCTCCCAGACAGAAACGGAAAGGACGGAAAAAAACAGCAGTGGGGATTTCAACTGATAGTTTTCAGTCAAATCAATATTTTTCCGATGACCGATTGACTACCGAAAAAAATGTTAATATACATTTTCTAAGACAAAATTTCTCTAAAAATCTGAAGTGCAATTCAGTATTAACATTCTACCGGTTAACGCAGTTTCGGATGCACAAAAAACACTCCATCTTAGTAGGATAAATCTATTTCACATAATATTACTTTCATGCCCCTAAACCTTAGGTACTCTTATTATTAGATTTCTGTAAGTGAAGTTGAGTATAAATGGCCATTGAATTCTTCACTCAACCCCTGCATTCCCATACTTCCTACCTCCCATCCAATCCAAACGTTCTTCTCCTCACTCTCCGCTTAAGCAACATTATTCCCTTAAAAACGTCTTTTAATACATCCTCACCCTTTATTACTTTACCATCCACACCTTCTGTTTTCTCCTGATTGCCTCAATTAAATTTATTTTTTCTCCTACAAACTCTAATACCTCATCGTTCGACCACTTTTCGATCCACCTCACACAATTCTTCTCCATACTCACATTTCAAAGACCCAATGTCAATTTTCGTTTTTTTTTCCTTAAAGCTCAAGTTTCCGCCATATACTGTGTCACACTCCATACTAGACTTCTCTCTAGTATTTTCTATATGTCCCTGCTCACCGACCCTGCCAGTAGTTTTCTTCCACGAGTAAATGCAGTTTTGCAATACTTATTTCAGTCCAATGATTGAAAGAATCGTAGTGCACTGTAGATGTTTGCGGGAGGCGATGGACGGCTGAGGTCATTTCCGCCATTTAGGATCTACGGCCTGCTCCCTGCACAATTCTCTTATCGGCTAACTTCTTCATAATAAAATAACTTTTCTCCTTCATATCTTTCACGGTTAGCGCCATATATCTAATGTGGAGTATTCCATTTCCACTCTTCACATTAACTTTAACCTCGAGAATATCTTCATCAGGCCATCATGTCTCAATGCATGGTGGATTAAGTTTTCCTGTCGTTTTTTAAAGTTCTCAGCTGGCTTTTCTTTTCTTCGAGTCTCCATAAGAACTTCATCGTTCGTTAATTGGTCTGTCCATTTGATATTCAACGTTCATCTGTAGCAATACACATTTCGAATGATTTCAGCATTGCTTCCCGTAAAACTTTCCAGGGAACAGAGGAATAATGGGGTCGTTTACAATATTTTTTATTGCCGTATCTGATAAAGTTTGAAAAATAAAAAGACCCGTATTTCTCCGCTTTTTGATCCGTCAATTATTTCTCGAGTTGTAAGCGGCGAAAAACTGCAATATTTTTAAGTGGGCACGGTGAACCCTCTGACGTATATCGACTTCGTCCAATCACAACTGAGCCCGCGAAGCTACTTTGCCTTATCGCAATGGGGGGACACAGCTGACTCTGCCAACAGGAGAAGTTGCGACAGCATCTGAGCGGGCAGACCTTCCGAGAACCCCCCTCCACTCCCTTCCCTTCCCTTCCCCTAAAAGCAGTCAAGGACGGGTGGAGAATGACGCCAATGATATCATAGCAGCTTTTTCGGTGGGCGTCACCTTTTGCTTATTTAAATTTTCATTTATGAGTGAATGGATGTGGTTAGAAGATTAATTTTTTCACTAAAATTCGTTTTTCTTTTCCATCTAACGATTTCGTGTACAAAATTGCGATTCCGGTTCGGAGTAAACGCCCTCATTGTGAGCATCAAGATCTCGGCATAAGCCTGCTCTTAACGACAAGCGTTAAATGGTCTGCTAATTTACGTATCAATGAACGAACGGAGTTACAGATTCAAAATGCACTCAACAGCACTTAGGGACCAGTAAACAAGGTGAAAGCCCTGCCACTACTAGATTAAAATCCGGAACCTAAAATAACGTTTTCATAATAATGATGGTTTTTTAAGGTCGCCAATAGATAGAAACGATACATTATTTTTTTATGGTGTAAATACTCAAAAAGAAAGGGATGTAAATCGACTTATAACTTTGAAAGGCGCCATTTTTCCCTGAAACAATGAGGGGACTCAGGGAAGGGTGGACTGATGTTGAGTGGAGGGGAGTGGAGCGGAGATGGATATTTTCCTGGCGTGACCCATTTGGTCCAGTCCTCCTGCAGGGATTCCGGGCGGAGGAAAAAGTACGGGGAAACGAGATGGACGTAAAAGCGGAGGATTACGACGTCGCCGCGCAGAAGGAGAAGTAACCACGAATTACAAGGGAGACAGGACAGAGTGGCACTTGCTACGAGGCTGGGATGACAGCCTTTCGTATTTTTCAACTGGATCCGGGTCTTCCAGGTCATTTCCCCGTTTTTTATTTCCTTTAAAAATATAGACATGTCACTCACACTTGTAAGTCCCAGCGTATAAAAAGGATGATCGTATCATCAAACGACCAAAAAGCAGCATACTTTCCATCATATTAAAGGAACATAATATGTAATTTAGCCTTATATGTTAGAAATAAAAATTGACTAAAATAACGATAATGCAGGCTGAATTAAGCACCCAAGAGCAGTTAAGCAGCTCGCTGATTTTTAGTTCAAATTTTCACAAGAAAATATGACAAGAGTTTTAAAATTTAATTTCCTGCTAAGCATGTACAACATATACCCCTAACATCAAAGTGTCACAACTATAGCTCCTTCATAACGAACAATGGAAAGACTCACGTGCTTAAATGATCTCAAAATTTTAACAGCTTGGATGGTATATCACAAAAAATTGACAAGGGGGGCTTTCTAAGCAACATTTTCCCATTCGCTCAATTATCTTGACCCATTTGTACGCGTCAAGGTTATGTAATGGGCTAAAATGGTAAAAATCTTATTTTAGGGTAAAAAATACAAACAAGCACATTTTCAGCGATCGAAAAAATTCATGATTATGAAAGTAGTGTATAAAAATTATCGTGGAATAATTATTCTTCAACGAAATATACAGCTGTGGAAGGTTACAGAAATTACATATGTGGAAGGTCACGCGGAGTTGTTGGAAAACTAATACATCCTCTAACCCCAGAACATAGTAAAAATAGCATACATATTTCAGGCGTGGTGGGTTCAGTGGGCGGAGTGTTGGTCTGCAATTTGGAAGTACCGAGTTCAAACCTTGGAAGTTCAACATTCAACGAAGACTAAGCAAAGTGTTTTTTTCTGAGAAAACACATGAGGCAGAGTGAAGAGAACCAACCCCTACCCTTTGAGTGAATTTCATACACCACTGACTTTGTTTTTGGTGAGCTCTTACCTCAATACGCGACCAACCTTTTGTTTGAAAAATCAATATTATTTCTAAAAAAAGAAACTTTGAACCAACACTCGCGAAAATCCTTCAAAGTCATTGCTATCCCAGAAATAAGAGTTTAGTAAAAATGTAATTATTGCATTGCGCGTACACACGCGGAGTAGTTTCTCACTGTCGTTTAATGTTCCATTGTAGTATGCATGCCATCTTCAAGTTTAATAACTAATACACAGAATATTATTAATATACTGAATGTCCTGGTTTTTGAAAACTAAAATAAACTATTCCCTACTAAATTAAACTATACCATCCCCGTCTAAAATAAACTACTGCTAACCATAATGATCTACGCACGAGGAAAAAAGGAAGCGAAGCTCAACAAGTTAGATTCAACCGTGATCAGAGGCACAAGGCAACAATTTCCAGATACTTGCAACGCATTGCAATCTTCATTTTCATGCCACGCCGCAGAGCTATAACACCGAAACACACAAAGCTCAAAGTCATGGTGATGCCATCTGTGACTTACGCATTCATAAGCAAGCTGAAGGACGTTCAAGCCTAACATGTTGGAAGTTAAGCTATCGAATTTTGTTTTGTAAACACCACTGCAGAGAGTACGGATAAATAATATTGCCAAGTGATAAAAAGCCTCTCGAATGAACCAATAACACGAGAAGTCTTCAGTGGGGTCGTTTACCATATTTTTTTATCGACGAGCATGATAGAGTTTGTAAAATAAAAAGACATTTTTCCGTTTTTTGATCCGTCAATCATTTATCGAGTTATAAGCGGCGAAAAACTGATGTTTTTAACCCTTTCGGAAAAATGGGCGTGGAGCAACCTCTGACGTATATCGACTTCGTCCAATCACAACTGAGCCCGCGAAGCTACATGCCTAATCGCAAAGGGGGGAACACAGCTGACTCTGCCAATACGAGCAGTTGCGACAGCATCTGTGCGAGTAGACCTTCCGAGAACCCCCCTCCACTCCCTTACCTTCCCAGAAAGCAGTCAAGGACGTGAGGAAAATGACGTCAATGTTATCACAGTAGTTCAAAGTTTGAGGCTTTACTTTGTGGAACCACTCGATTGGAAATTAAAAATCACTTTGTACATTCCACGCAAAGATTTTATTGGGTTCGACCATGGTTTCGACAAAATATGTCATTATCAAGGTAATGACATATTTTGTCGAACCCAATAAAATCTTTGTGTGGAACGTACAAAGTGGTTTTTCATTTCCAATCTTATCACAGTAGCTTTTTCTGTGGCGTCACCTTTTGCTTATTTTAATTTTTGATTTATGAGTGAATGATTGTGGTTAGAAGATTAAGTTGTTCACTAAAATTCATTTTTCTCTTCCATCTAACGATTTCGTGTACAAAATTGCGATTTCGGTTCCGAGTAAACGCCCCCATTTGGTCTTCTTCAAACGACCAAAAAGCAGCATACTTTCCACCATATTAAAGGAACATAATATAGAGTTTTAAAATTTAATTTTCTGCTAGGGTTCAATAAAACACTAATTTAATGACTGAAAATGTAACCAACACGAGACAATGACCGATGTTGAGGAAAAGGAGAGGGGATGGCAGTGATAGTGACCACTACGCAGGGTGACTGACCAGAATTCAGGATTTCTGCAAGGACCACGACCAAGGAGAAAGCGGAACTGCTGCGGCCACTCAACCGCAATTGTCTTTCCCGTTATTTTGGGAATGCGCGACTCATCCGAAGGCGAGGGCAATCAGCACCGCGGGAGTGCTTTCCCGCGCATAAATCTTGGATTGCTCACGAAGCGCAAATACCCGCGGGAGAAAATGGATAAGGACTCGGCGGTCGTTCCTTACCCTCCGACCCACTTTCCGTCGGATACATTGCGAGGCATCTGTAACCCCCCTCAGCGTCGCTCTCCACCCGAATAACTCCATAGACACATCGAATGGAGAAGTCAGCGGTTTAGGTGACGTCGACGAATCAGAACAAGTAGACAGAGTTTTTCAATATTTGTGCACAAAGAAGGAAAATTTAATTCGAAAAACATGACGTAGAGGTGAAGAAAACCTGGGGAGTTATTTTGTAATCTCACTCTAGTGAGAATACGTCATAAAATGTCACTTTTTCGTAGTTAAACTCCGCCACCCAGGCGGCGCGGCGTGACCATCTTCGGATCTCAAGCGGTGAACTGCCGGTCATGCGCTGGTCTTTTAGACGATTCATCCGCTCTGATCCATATCGACACTTGATCCGTTTCATTATCTCCGTCTGCCATTAGTTCCCATCTCATCTACATAAAGGACGTGAAATGGAGCCGCCTTCGTTTCCACTTGAAGCTTGAGTTGGAAAAAAAGCAAAGGCGAGAAAGATACAAACGATTTTAAATTGTATTTTTGGAATTTGCACAACGTGAAAAACTTCAGCACACCGAGATCGGCAACAGATAGCGCTACCCACAGAAGCTTCGACAATTCAAGAACAGTTCGAGAGCCGGTCATTAAGAGAGCGAAACGGATCTCCCGCCTTCCCGCAAAGAGTTATTAAAAAGGTGGAATTACAAAATAACCCCCCTGGGAGGTATTCTGTATAGCCGAATTCGATATTCCAACGTATACCCCGCTTCCTTGATGTCGACCCGGGTCACGGTGACGGAGTCGAATCATATTGCCGATCACTTCGTTCATAATCGGTCGCCACACACGGCACAGGCGCTGGGATCGCGGTGGACGGCTATCGTAGATGCGATTGTAGAAGACGACATGTTGATGTTTTTTTGCGCGGAATACAAGGTGAGAACACATGTACTTCTAGATAATGGTAAATCCTTTTACGTCGCCAGTGGTGAACATTGGGTCGCGAATCGTTCTCTCCGGTGAGCCACAGGTCTTCATATGGGTCGAATTTCTGTGGACTTTACAGAATCGCCCCCCTGGCATTTAAATTAAAATATATACAGCAGCCCAATAATGGATATAAAGGTTTTATTGTTACGTCCACTTTTACAGCGTATTGCTACATTTCACGGTCTCGTATCGGTGGCGAAAATTCAAAGTTTTTGTTCACTTGATCGTTTAAGCTGCCGAAGCGCTAAGTCTAATAAGACTTAAATAAAGGTAGGAGGAGAGAAGATTGAATGCGAAATAAATATATCAAGAGAGGGAATATAATCATTGTCATCACTCGTCAAGAAACCATTTAGTGTGTTTATCCAGATCATGTACTCAATTCCACCCCTGGGTAACCTCTCCAAAGCACACATTTATTTATTTCTGCATCCTACCAACTTATTTCATGTGCCTCATCAGCAGTCTTTACCTGCATTTATTAATAGCCTCTTCTCCAAAAAAAAAACAATACCCAGTCCGCAGGAGCATATAAAAGATACCCTATGCAAGATCGTAAAAATTCCCTGGAACAACTAACCGGCCAATAAAATTTTTTTAAATCTTAGGAGCCAAAATACTGGGATGATAATGATGCAACCAGAGTAGTACGTTACCTGGACCGCTCAAGCCACTAGGGTGGAACTCGAGAACCATCCGTCTCCTCGCTTTCCACAACTCTAAATCCAAATGCAGAGCGAAAAAAAAGATCGGTGATAACATATCACCAAAACACCAGCACAGCTCAACGGCGGTCTCATTTATTGCCTCCATTCTGAGAAGTTGGCGTGTTTACGGCTGTCCTGATCAGCTCCACGGACGTACTTTTCCTTGCCAAAATAAAAAAGGGGGGGGGAGAGTGAGACGAGATGTACACCCATCCTTGCGAAAATAAAATCACACATAAGCCCCATTCCGTCGGAGCGCGAGGGGAAAAGGGGCGACGATTTAAAGAATACTTTACGGCCTCCGCACTCCAACGCCCTTCCCACAATGCTCCGCGCGCATCCGAAGAAAACTCAGCGTCGCACGTCGAGGCCGCATCGCCATAACTCCTCATTTGGGGGAAGAAGCCGGGGAGAAGAATTTGCATGCGGCACATCCGGGTACCCCCGCCGGGGAGCGCAACAGTCACTCCAAATAAAGGGTTTAGCGTCCCGTGGAAGACCGAGAAGATGGAGAAAATGAAAAACATACCAGGGCGCAAGGGATCCGATCAGGAAAAAGAATCGTATACGAGTACGCCACCGTAAATCGAAATGTGAATTTAATGTCTCTTCCAGATAAATTTGTCTTATAGAATGTTTCTGGAAATTAGGGAGGGGATGGACTGTGTGATAAGGGGCAGGAAACTTTGAGAAACCTAATAGAGGAAAGGCTACTGGGTAAGCAGGACTGAGGCAGGAGAAGAACGAATACACTACATTAAGCCAAGCGAGGTAAAAAAATGTGTGAAACTGAAGAAGTGCCTCTTGCGAAAAAAATCCGTTTTGAACGATTTCCACGCACATCTAAAACTACCTCGGCCGTTAAAACACTGAAAATAATAATGAAAGTACTTTTGCGATGTTAAATGTGAGAAAACTGATGCGATAAAAAATGTGTGAAACTGAAGAAGTGCCTCTTGAGAAAAAAGCCGTTTTGAAAGATTTGCAAGCACATCTAAAACTACTTCGGCCGTTAAAAAACTGAAAATAATAATGAAAGTACTTTTGCGATGTTAAATGGGATACATATGATCGTTTTTTATATGGATATTTGGAAATGGTATGATAAGTGGAAAGTGAGACAAAGGAGTAAGTTCTATAGATGGCATGTAAAGAGAAGAAGTTGACTTCCAAAAGTAGAAGAAGACGGAGTGAATAGATAGAGACAGGCGATGTATTTTTGATGGGCACATTTAAGAGAAAATTACGTAAGAGAGAAGAAAAGAACTGGCATCAGGGATGTAAAGAAAGGGGATAGGGATTTTGAGGAGCAAAAGAAGAAAATCATTCGAGATTATGATCTTCTTATAACGAAATTTTTGAAAATATTTGCAAATTTCTTGCCCATGAAACGCACGCCTTTTATGCTTGATCATTTCTACTCATAAAAATATCATGTTTTAGAATACCCACCGATATGAGTAAGCTTAGTGGGAATAAAGGAATACCCCTGTCCTCCTTTTTCATCTAAAAGGACTCTTTCATTCCGCTACATTCCAATTATGTAGCACACAACACATTTCTAAGGATTCCTCTCCCCTCCCCCATTATCTTATTCTTACCTCCCCACCCGTAAAAATTCAGGACTTTTTACGGGAGAGGATAATAGCAAATAACATATTTGAAGTGGCTAGAGATTGTGTTATTTTTTACAGACATAAGTGAAATGAAATTCCACGAACGGCTGGAAAAATAAAAATAGCCAAGCTACGCAAAGAAAAAAGCAAATAAGATATGCCAGATTATAAAAGCAAAATAATTAGCTCAATAATCCAAGGTAATTTACGATAAGAAAGAAAATCTGAAATTTTATTCAAGAGTATCAACATGGGTAAATGGAAAGCTGGAGGAAAAGCAAAAGCTCTTGCCGTAAACTGGTGAAGTTTAGTTTTATGCAGCAACAGTAAAAAAAAATACCCACAGAGCTTGCGCACCTAAAGGTATTCAAAAAAGTGAACGGAGATGCTGATAAACCGTTGGATTTTGGGGTGAGCTCGTCTGAAAGAGAAGCACACGAAGGGAAGGAAGTGAATTGTAATTTTGTACGATATTCTGTACAGACGGAAATGAAATGAAACTAATGACACACTTCAAAAAGAACCTTTGCATTGTGGTCATGTCAAAGGTATCTTGAGATATATTATTATTAATATAAGTATTCTACCGGTGAAGGTAGGATTAAATGGACATTTAATTCTTCCCACCTCCTAAATTTCACACGATGTCCCTCTTCAGCCCCTCATACCTCCTGCCACCTATCATTCCATCCAAGCTACCCGTTCTTCTCCTCCCTCTTCCCCGCTTACCCAACGCTCTTCCCTCAATTACCTCCTTTAAAACACCATCCCCTTTTATTACCTTTTCCATCCACACCTTCTGCCTTCTCCTAATTTCATCTATCAAATTTCTTTCCTCACTTACCAATTCCAGCACTTCATCTTTCGTTTTCCTTTCGACCCACTTCATTTTCTCCATCCTTCTCCACACCCACATAGCCCTAAGTCTATTTTCATCTTCTTTTCGCAAAGCCCACGTCTCCGCCCCATATAGTGCAACTTAAACATTATATATTAAACATACTTTATACATATTAAACAAATTTGGCAAATATTAAACTTTTCACTAGTCTTTTCTTCACTTCCCTACTCAAGGCCCCTGTCATTAGCTCACGCCTACGAGTAAAGGCTTCTTTTGCCAATGCAATTCTCCTTCTCACTTCAATGCATCTATACACTTTTTCTTCCAACACACTACCTAGATAGCTAAATTGCTCTACCTGCTCTAGCTTCTGACCTCCCACTTTTATCGCTATACTGGCCCTTTTTGTTCTTATATAATATTTTTTTCGGTCCGCCCAACTAATCAATCCAAGATAATAATGACTCGTCGGTGAGAAACTATTTTCGATGGAAGACGCATTCTCTCCAACTATCGGCATCATCTTGGAACACATTGTGATGTTGGCAGGCATGAGACTGAAGCAAGAGAATGTAATAATGAGTTTTGCGAAATAAGAATGGATGAAATGGCATCCACGGAATCGGCTGGGTCTATGCTAGCTAAATTAGTTACCCTGTGCGCTTAAGAAGGTATCATTAAACAGTGCGGATTGAACACGACACAATTGGGAAGACATCCAATCATAATAAAGCGAAAGTACCGCGTTTTACAAGAAAAAGAAGCAAAAGGTAGACGTAACAATTGAGCAAAGAAGAGAATAGAGGAGACAAATAAGTAACTTTGGCTACAGCTTACACAATATAGGACTTGTACCGGAGTACTAAGGATTCTTCTATAGCCTACGAGGAAGGAGCTCAGAAAAGCACGCAGCAAAGGCAAGAGGAAACGGTAAGGAAAGAGTATGATATGGATCATGGGGTTGTACAGTTCTGAGGACAGAGCCCCAAGGAAAGAGGAAAGACAAAGGCTGCAAGCTTACGAAAGTTGATCTGGAGAACAAATAGAAAGGAGGGAAAGAAAGTACAGGGGAGAAGGTAATACGAATGAGGAAGAACTGGTGATGGTAAAAGGAGAAGAGGATTGCTGGGCGAAATTATGAGAACGACTAGCAGGTGCGTGGAATAAGTAAAAAGGCAGGACTTATAATGAGGATGCAAAAGAGAAAGGCTCAAATAACGAAAAACTGTGGAAGAAAGTCGGCATTTAAATAGAATAAGCTCTGGCAAACATTTTCGTGCTCTTAAGAGAATGAGAGTACCAGCCTCCCATCTCAAAATGCTCAGGTTCGAATTCCGACAAAGTAAGACCTTTCAGTGGACACCTGGTTCCTAGTTGCGCGCTGTGAAGAGAGCAATATTTATTCAGTCCGCCAGGTTTCCTGATTGGCGGCTTTCGTTGACAGTAGGGTAATGACGGCGCCGGGTTTCTCCACACGATACCTGGGTTTCCGAAAATCACGACTTAACCCTAATAGTATACACCAGTTATTAGTGACGCGAGTGACCTTAGCTGTCGGTGCCTCTCCAATCAAACACCCCGATGAGAGAATCAGTAGAGAGAAGGGAGCAATCAAGAGGATAGGTTCAAGTTCTCCCAAAAAACTACCCTCCCACCGGCAGAATACCAAATAGAATAACTGAAAGAGAGAAAGGGGAGAGGAGAAGTGGAAACCACGGTTTCCAAGGTCGATACTCGGAACGATCGCAGATCCGGTCGGCCGGGCAACGAAGGGGGAATGGTCGACTTTCCGTAGAATTTCGACCTGCCCTAACAATGGAGCCATTTTATAAAAAAAATGGCCGGGGATGAAATCTTTCCTTCCGTTGGCGGGGGTTTGT
Organism: Platycnemis pennipes; assembly: GCA_933228895.1. Taxonomy (NCBI): domain Eukaryota; kingdom Metazoa; phylum Arthropoda; class Insecta; order Odonata; family Platycnemididae; genus Platycnemis; species Platycnemis pennipes. The sequence continues at coordinate 30,172,958 of OW121855.1, forward strand.
CCGTCGCCTTGACCCCGATAAATCTATTGACCTCCCGGGGACGGATGGTTCGATATCTCGATGAAAGAGGGCGGAGGTGGGTCGCGTCGAATGGGACCGTTCGCGGCGAAAAGGGTGCTGAGGGAGGTTCAGGATAGAGGGCGAAAGGCGTCATTCTACCGACCCGCCGATAAAGCAACGGACGGACTGCCCGGATGAAAGTTCGAGAAAAAAATGAAGGACCAAGGTAATTGAATGAATCGCCCCGGGATCTCGAAAGGGTGACCCCCTAGCGGGCCCCGCTGGGAAGGATTTCCCTGCCAATGAGATTTATCCATTCAAAACCTGGTTACTGTTTCCAAGACGAGATTACGTTGGAATTGACCCAAACGATTCTGGCACGGTTTCCCCACACGACAACGGATTACTTACCCAGATTTTATAGTATCTCAGTTCTTATTTCTTACAGTTTGTGAGCGTGCCAGAGAAAAGTTTTTAGAAGAATTTAAAATGCTTATTTCCAAGAAAAAAAATCAGGTAAGGTATTTAAGGGTTGAATAACAAGTTTAGGCACTCGTGATGGGAACTATGAAAGCGTGAAAATTTGAATTTGACATGAATGACCACTAAAAGAACTCTCTCTCTTGCCTTAAAAGAAATAGAATCATTCACGAATATAACCATTCTTTACCGTCACATTTGAACATGCGATGTATATTTTAGAGCCACTTTACAAAATGCATTTTGATGATAGCCGATTCAAAACGTGGTTAAGAGGACAGATGTATAATCGAACACTGGCATGACTACTGAAATCTGAAATCAAAATTCGCTTCCACATTCAACCGATTCGCACTCCATTTCAGGATGTCAAGCACCGAAGAGACGAAAAGAAACTCCCCGGAACAACAATAAATTTGCGTTCCGCTATATCGTTTTTAATTCAGGACCTGCCAGGGCCCGTTCAAACTCTCTCCCAAGCAATCAAAATTCGCTTCGTCGGACCAACCAAACATTCAGAGTGGCCGATAAATCACTGGATTAATTCAGAAATACCCGAGAGCATAAATAAGTATCTGTGAAAAGTAAAAAGAAAGTCAAGACCTCACGCACACACACCTATATATGCGTTTAGGAGAGACTCTCACATACTTTGAAGCTTCTATTTTTCCGCTTGGAAACTTAGGAGTTACGAAAACTTAATTTAAACTCAGGAGCCGGCCGGGTAAAAGGAATGGAAACTTTTTTATCTCTCGATCTTAATTGAGTTTCGCTCTCTCTCTCTCTCCGCCTTCCTCACATAGCCACTTCCCTCCATACTCTCACGTCCCTAGGGAAAGCGAAATAGTCGGGGGAGGGGTTGAAAAAAATAGGACTTTCTTGGACAAGTCGCCTTAGTAGGGGGTACGGCGCTAAGGCCCGCAGCGACTGCTGATTGAAGCGAGCGCCAAGGCTGGATTGCATCCTGAGCCGATCCCCTACTCTCCCAATGAGGTTATCCTCCTCCCACAGATATAAGTATATCCGCTCCTGGAGTCATCAGACCGTGCTGGATATTGTTTCCGAGATCGGATGCTGTGAGGGCGCAAGTAACATCACGACACTGATCTCTCGAAAGTAATCCAGCAGAAGTTCCTTCCGCACGCCACGCGAGGTGGCGGTTTTCCGATATTTGATATTTTTTTGCGTCGGAATGGTAGGATTACGGTCCTCAGTCGACGACGTAAGGTTCATTGACTCTGGTCGATAAAGTTTACCCTCAAAATTACATACCTACTTCGTCGTTTTCTAGCCGTCAGCGTCATTCCACACACCATGTATCTATGCTAAATATGAAGAAATATATAACAAAAGTTGCTCTAGAGTTTATCTAAGTTTTAAAACTCGGAGAGAAACGGTATCACTCATGTACAGTCGTAGCAAGAATGGCTTAATATAAATAAACTAAATTTTGATTTTTTAAATAAATGTAAATAGCATTCATTCTGCCATTAGCATTAAAGTTTTCTGGTTAATATCTATTTCGCGTGGTAACAGGCTCACCTTAAGTACGTAACGAAGGAATTCAGATATTCACTACTTATTCACTCCTACTCCTAACGCTATGACTTACTTTCTAAGGCTTAGCCAGTTACTTAAGCGACACAGAAACATTGCCTAAATTCAGATCGTTAGCTTATATGACTATCACAATATTCAGCGTTATCAACGAACTTTTCACAGCCAAAGCCTACGGCACCAGAAAGTAGCTATTTCCTTTAGTTTATTAGTATAATTATATTTTCCTCTTTGTTCACTGTCATATTTTTAATCGATCTTTCACCCAAACATATTCACAAAATATAACAAGGGTCTCTCATTATTTCACATTAATCAATGTAGATCTTAATGGGAGCAGTTAATCACCTGATCCTTAAAATATAGCAAAATTTCCATTCCTGAAAAAACACAATCCTCTCAATGTTTTCAAAATGGATTCCCTACATCCATTTTAAATTTATTTTCATTTTTTTGCACCGGAGTAACATAAAATTGGTTGCCATCTAGACGGTCTGCATTATGTTGAATATTGAGTGAAACTAAATGCCATGTGTAAAATCTACAACAAAACCTAAATATCTGAAGGAAAAACTGGACACTATAAATATCAAGAATTAAGTACTACACGTCAAATTTAAAATAAATGCAAGATGGAGATTAAGCAACACAAGCTCCAATTACTCACGGTACAGCATTGATAGCCTGTTTAATTATTTATTGATTGTCGAAAGGCATTACTCAATAATTCTCCACTAAAATTATATCTCTCGTCCAAATCTTAGCAGTCCTCTCTCCGCCCATTTCTTCATTAAACCCGCCGTTGCCGGCAATGAATTTCTGGTAAGTATATTTGCTGGAGCAGAAACGGAATAAGAACTATTTTTGAAATGAGCATAAAATATTTTCCATCGGGGAGAAAAAACTCGGGGAAAATGAGTATGGGGGAGTAATTGAGGCACCATTAATCCTTAATTACCTTTCCCTACGGGGTTGAGGACTAATTATTTCGGACATCAATTCATAACGGCAAGGAGGAGGCGTGAGTAGGTTCTGGAATAGGGATTAATCTTGAAAGGGCAAGGAAAAAAAATGGAGTAGGAAACCAACAAAGAAAACGTTCCTAGTCCATGGAAATCTCTGCGCCGCGAATCAGATGAAGTGGGCATATTCAGAATACTATTAAGCTCGATAAATTTCAGGGTAAGCCGATCGCTAAGTTGGGCATTTCTTCACCACGAGTACGTGGACGGTGATATAAATACGCATGCAATAGCGTGGCGCAAATACCCCAGAGCTTTCCATCCCGATAGCGTTCGCCCACTGTAACTCCGCTTCGCGTCAGTCAGTTGTTCCCTCATTGCACACGCCGCGCGAAGCCGAACCACACCGCTATTTGCCCACTCCAGTTGCCGGAAGCGGGAATAAGTGCGGGAGAGGGGAAAAGAGCTGAAAAATGCAATAAATAGAGTTGGAAGGTCTCCACTCCCTGAGGCATTAAATATTCCGCGGAGCAAAAGTTTTTAATTACGGAGTACTACCCGGAAAGAGAGAGAGAGAGAGAAAATGGCTGGAGAAGAATAGGTCTGGACACACGCACGGTCTCTCTTGCCCCTGATTAATCCCAGTGTTTGTTCACCCTTCAAATCCATTCCAGATCCTTATACGGCCACCTCCATAGCGAAACACTCGTCCATCATTAAGTCGTCAGGGACAATTCCCGGAAATGGAATTAAAAGTAAAAACAAAGAACTTAAAAAGGAGAGAAATTCGCAGGCACTTCAACAGGAATGTAATCGCACATTTCACCGAGGCGCTAAAAATTTTTTTTCGACGAAACGAAGGATTCAATTATCCCGAGAGCTTCAAAAGACTCCCACCAACGGCATTGGAAACGTTGGAGTTGTAACATTCATCGACGCTGTTAATTGTTCACCGCCGAAAAGAAATTTCCCTTTGTCACAGATTTCGCTTTCGTCTCAAGAAACTGGAAAGACAATTACGGAGGAAGTGACGCTTATAACATGGTTGTGAGTCACAAAAATGGAACGGGAACTTTTTTGGGTGGGTGCTCAGGAAAAATATTACTTTGTCCTAGAAAAACCTAATTAGGACAACGAAATACATAGTGGAAAATTGAAGTGAGCGACAGCAAAACGATGATACATAAACATGAGAAAAGATTTGAAAAAGGGAATGAAAATACCTATGCAAACGTGACGAAAAAGAATAAAAAAGTCCAATGAATATTTAGGGTGTTAAATTTATCAGACGATAAAAATATTAAGCCAACAAAGAATGGAATTTACATTTTGGGCTGGACGATTAAAATATTTTTGAGGGCAACGTCGTTGAGTTGTAATCACGGTAGAGAACAGAATATATAACTGAATTTTAGGGAATTAGAAATGAATTGCGTGGTGTTTACCAATCAATTAAATCTTTGACTGAAAAATTGCCTATTTTATTTAAAAATAAAGCCGATATAGTTGGTTATAACACATATTATTCCGTTTCCCGCAGACAATCCGGTTAATCGATAAAAAAGAACAGAGGTTCACTCACATAAATTTCCCAGCACAATAAAACTCCATCGTATGAATAAATAATGCATACAGCTGCGGTTTACGCAAACTGTTATCATTAGACCAAACCGGGCGGCATCACAATTCCAGCGGTTTTAAGCCGACTTGAATCACGCGAATTAAAAGAAAAATAAAGTTCCCATAAAACATCTCATGCATAAACACCAGAGTTGGGAGATTAATAGGCATATATCATCCTCTTTCTTGTCTTTTGCAAATTAATGTTAGGCATGAGGCTGAGATACGTCGAGTCCAATGTATTAGGGGATCATTTTCGCGTAAGACTCCCATGAAAAAAGGCTTGGCAACGCAGTAGGCCTTCCCACGAGTAATTATCGTACGAAGGTTACAGGATGAACTTTAATCTCAATATTACTCTCAATCCACAAATAGGCCAACCGATTGAAATGAAATCAGAGCAGAATATTTTGCGGACGTGATTCTGTCTCTGTTGTCAGCTGGTAACGAAATAAGCGACGTGAGCCTACGAGTAAACTGAATTTAATCATTCATTAATGCACGCAATCAAACTGCGAACGCAATGAAATTCCACTTAAAACACGATGCAATAGATATGGATTACTGGCTCTAATTATTGACATGTCCTCATACAAAACAATGAACAGTAAATATTTAATTCCTCGTCATCACCAGTGGTTTGTCACGAGAGGTATAACCTCGCACAGCTTCAGCCTGATCTACCAGAGGGAGTTCTGCAGCCTTTTCTGTCACCTCCTGCACGACACCCTGCAATGTCCTATTTCATCTCCACATAAATCATCGACATCTATTTATATCCAAAATCCCTATTCTTCTCCTCCCTTCTCTTCCGTACCAAACTTTCCCCTCTACTGAACCCTTGAATGGTCCTTTGCCTTAGAACACATCAACCACTTATTGTAACTTTTTAAAATTTTATCTTTAAAATCTTCCTTTTCTCTTCACATCCAGCATCTATTAACCATTTTCTCCAAGCTCAAATGCCTCACTCCATTCTCCCCCACATCAATTAAAACCTGGGTTTAAAGCCAAAATTTATCCCGCTCCAGACAGATGCCTTACCTGATCCTTTTTTTCTACTTTAACTCCTATCCCTATTATTAGGTCCCTTTTCTTAGGGAAATGCATTTTTTTGCAAATTAAAATTGCTGACTTACGCCTTGATATCAAACCATTTTCAACTAAGACACGCTAGATACATGCGTTAACTGACCGACTCCAAATTATTTATTTAAGATCATATAACAGCAAGAGTAGGTAATGTGTGACAACTCTTAACACTGTTCTTGGTTAATTAGTAAACAATATCATTTCTGATTGTTTCGTTCGTATTCTCTATGCTTCTCCAGGTCAGTATACGTCCTAACTGACTTCATCCCATCTCCAAACCCTATTCTTCATCTCGGACTTCACCCCATTTCCTGGACCTATCCTCTAATACACTCATTATGGACTGACACTTTAGTTTATACTCTGCTTTACCTAGATAACGATATTGCCCTTGCCAGAAACTCCGGACGTAGTAAAGCTAGATATATGTATGCTCTAAGTATACCTAGGTAGGCTTAGACTAGGTATAAACTAAGGGCGCTCCAAACGCTGAGTTGTATCTCACCGTCCAGCTCAAATATGAACAAGAATTATATCCATGACCGAAAATGGGATTCGAACCCGGAGTTTTTATGTGATTGGCCGGCACTTTACCTGCTGCCTTTGTCGTACAGCGTCATGGTTGGTACGCTCTCGGACATCCATCTGGTTATGACACGAAACTGATCATTAATATTATTCACTTATCAAATAAGAACCTAGGTAATTATTTCTACCCAGTTTTCGACAGGCCGCTATGATAAAGACAAAGAGCATTTGATAGAATTTTTACTATTACTTTTTTACCGGTGAAAATAGGTCTAAACGGACATTTAATTCTTCAGACGTCGCATATATTTCACATGATGTCCCTCTTCAGTCCCCCATACCGCCTGCCTATCAAATATGCGTTGCCCATTATTCTATCTTAACTACCCGTTCTTCTCCTCCTCCTTCCCTGCTAACCCAAAATGCTTCCCACATTCACGTCTTACAAAACACCCTCACCCTCTATTACCTTCTACATCCATAATTGTTGACTTCCTGTTGAATTGTTGACATAATTGCACATTTTCAGGATCATGCTAGAATCACCCCAACATTTTGGTAGATACTTACAGTTATATGATTGCAGAGCTTAAGTTCTTTTTTCTCTTGCAATTAGTTTTTCCAAAAAAGCACAGCGCTGGAAAATCACGGCACGAGGCAAATTAGAACAAATATTGTACGTGCGTCGGGACTGCGTGGCCAAAGATACGGAAATTAAAAATCACGATCACACTTCATGCTCTTCCGTTAATTTCGTACACAAAAAACGACAGGGCATGCGGACGTATTTCCGCCACGTACTAATTACGTGATTTAGGTAAATAACTTATTAAACTATTTTACGTACTAATTACGTAATTTTAGCAAATTACGTAATTAGTACGTAAAATACTTCCCGGGAAAACAGATTTAAAATATGTAAAACCAGGGACAGTCGTACAACGTAACTGCGATTAAAAAAGTTAGAGACGGAGAGTCGCAAACCAGAGACGTCGACAGTGTGAAGCGAGTACTTTACCCATGACCCAAACTGCACTGGTTAAACAAGTATAATTATTAGCTTTACATTGGCAATAAAATATTTCAAACTCATTTTTTGACGAAGTTACTGGATATATAACCCCTTATGGGGGGTGATTCATAAATAACTAATCAAGGACTACCTGCCTGGCAAATTTCGTCAAAATCCTAAACCCGAAACTCGGACACCCCTTGTAAGAGGCGGTCGAACGGTTCTCGATCTGGACAAACCGCTATTTGGTGCACACGCTCGGAAAAATTCCCTTCCAAAAAGAAAAAACCCTTTAATTGATTCCTTCCGAATCGCGAGAAGCTTTTTCTCGCGAACCCTCGATGGGATCTCGTGGTAAAAATCCCTTGCAACGACACGACCGCTTCCACCGAGAACCTTTCTTCGCGCGGGACCCGGAGCCGTAAATCCAAGATGACACCCTCGATACCCGAGACCCTGGATCCCGTACGCAGAAGGGGTAAGGACCCCCGGGAAGAAAAGGAAAAAAAAAAAGAGCGAAAGGTCCTCTGGCGTGCGGGGACGAAGATTTCCGATCCGGATTGGGATCCAATTCCGCGGAGGAAGCGATCCCCCTATCCCGAATATCATCATCCATGCAGAGGGAGGCGTATTTCCGCTGGCGACGCATCCAGTCAGCCTTCTTTCCATTCGCTTCTGCGAAGGGAAATGAGATGGTGGAAGGCATAACGGATTACTGCGTGTCGCCTTCGAGTCGACCCGGAGAAAATTCGGCAGCATAAGTGCATGGCACAGCGTTAAAAATACGCAAATTCCGCGTGTGAGATATGCGGTGCCGAGAGCATCAAAAAAATCAAACCTCATTTTATGCGCCAAAGGAAAGAACAGTGTATCAAAACAATTTCTACCCTTATTATCTACTCCATCCTCACACTCCTGTCTCTTTCTCATTTCTTCAATTAATTCCATTACCCCCATATCATTTCCAGCAATTAATCTTTTGTGTTCTTTCCCACCCAAATTAACTTCTCCATCCTCCTCTTCACCCACATCTTAAAAGCTCAATGTGTAGGTCCAACACTAAGTCCATCCTCTTTCCTTTAAGTCTGAGTTTCGACAGTACAAGATCTCCGGCTGCGCATCAGATACTTCAATTATATCCACGAAACTTGTACCTACAGCTAGGTGATCCAAGTGCTAAGTTGAATATCCTCCATCTAATATAACTTTATTATTAAGCTTATACGTCATACATCCATGCCCAGAGGAGAATTCCAATCTAGCTTTGATTTGCTAGGCCGACGTGTCACCATACCAGGCTACTGCGACTCTGAATGTTCCCACTTGATGTCCCTGTCAATTATTGTATTTCATACCAGGACCTTTGGTTGGCTAGGCCGACACGTCATCATACCAAGCTACCGCGACTCTGAATGTTCCCACTTGACGACCCTGTCAATTATTGTATTTCATACCGTTGGCAAGAGTAGCGAATAAGAATGATATATGTTATTCAAACAGCAATTTAGCCGCAAAAAGGGCCCGGGCAAGGTATATGTTTTTTTGTAAACTTGCGATACTTTCGTGAAAACAGCAAAGTGGAGCCACTGTTCATGCATTCATATTAGCATATAAATGTTCAATGCGCATGAGTAATGCAGGAAAATGCACCCATGACACCGGACCCGCTCTGTCACGCAGGGCAATTCTCTCTACCATACATCGTCATCCATTTGGGGAATCCTTCTGGAGACTTACCCCACTGGGACACAACCGGAGTCCTTTAGTCTCTGTCTTCTCCCTCTCCATGATAACTCCTCCTGCACCAAAACCACATCCAGCCCACAACGACGCGAACTATACAGAGATGCGCATCCGACCGTGAATCTAAAAACTGTAATAATGCGGCCGACGGGTTCCCGCGCATGGAACCATAGGGGCATTAAGATCTGGCTGACATGTTCGCATCCAGCACCATAGGCGAGGGTTGGGGAGCACCACGGGGTCCCACTTTCACCCTCTGCCGTCGGGGTAATTGCTGCGGAGAATTTATGTCTCTTGGGGGCGGGGGAGGTATAGTCGTGAGGGCTGCCGAGACGGAGTGCGGGCAATAAATGGAATAACTGGATGGGCTTCGCCCCATAAAGTTAAGTGCCCATCAGCATACCGCAAGATTTACTTACACGAGTCTCCAAATAAGAGACTAATGACACTGGTGGGAGACTCGTACGGATTTCTCTATTCGAGAAGATTGAGATCTCAAAACTTGGTGACATATAAAAGTCTAGGGGCTGTATTAATCCAACTTCAACGCACGAGTGAATAACATCCAGCACCATTAAATGTGACACATAAATACCTACTAGAGGGAAAGGAAAAGTTTCGTTAAACAGGAATCGTAGGCGCAGTTATTCATGTATTCAGTCGTGTCATTAATTGATCTTTTGAAGTGATTTTCAGCAGGAAAAGAAGATATGAAGTTTGAAAATAGCAAACAGAATTTATCTACACATACATATTTTGAAGCTACATATTTTGAAGCACTGCACTAGAATACTTACACTCCCTATTAACAGCAGTGACGCCATAACATCTACATTTGTCTCTTCGCTTTCCATGTGGATACATAAACGAAGTTGTGTATTACTCGTCCATAAAATTCGATGATTTTTATGATTAAAGGAGAAAATTAGTGTCCCATTGCAGACAAAGGTTTACCTTGCGCTCCAATTTTAAATTTTGATTTCAATGCATTATTAAAATCATCAATTCGTTCTGACCATTACATGGGTAATCAAACTAGGGGTAACAAAGCTGGATTCTGAATACCAGCAATACCAGTCCTAAGGGAAAGAGGAAAATAGTAAACAAACTGATACTTGGAGCAACTATCTTCTGGAAACCTCGAGTATTAACCAGCGAAAGGTAAAAAAAAAATTGTTAGATAATCACAGAAAATACGGTGGCGAGATCTATTGACAAAAACTGAGTCGTATAGCAAATCTGAATGTGAATGGACGCAAATTTCATGCAAATAAGTACTTCATTTCTTTACAAAATTAATATAATCACGGTAGAGGTAAGTAAAGAGGCGGGAGGTACTTGGTGTAGGAACATTTGAGTTAAGACGTTATGTCGATGAATACATTGCGCACGGGATAGTCGTTGTGGGACTTAAGCAGGAAACTAAAAGGGAAAATTAAAATTTCTTGGAAATTAAAAAAAATTCTTTTTCAAAAGATGTAGAATTCGAAGAAGGAGACGAAACCTATGAAAACACTCTTTCGACAAACGCTTGGAGTATTTTCACAAGCTCCCAGAAATAAAAAAATATGGGTTATGACTGTCTAAAATTGTTTTCATACGCACTTTTATACAGTTAGCTTCACATAAAAATGAGATTCGTCACCCAACTCGGTGTGATGGTACTTATAACACAGAAACGGCGTTTCAGAGCCAATTCCAAGAGCGAGAAGAACATTTGTGTTTTTTTCCTCAACCTCTTAAAGAGTCCCAGGAATTCCAAAGGCTTTCCCGAAACATTTTCTCTGCATTCCTCACATTTTTCTGCTATTCTGAATTTTGCATACCCGTGTCTCAGGTCTCTAAAGGGATGGGCAAAAAAGGAGAAGAGAGAGGAAGCCTTCGTATTGCTCTAAAGCACTTGACGAGGTATCACCTTCACATAAACTATAACAAAAGAAATATCATGACATGGAAATGGAGAGCAGTGAGTATGAAATAAATATCGGAGCAGGAAAACAAAAGCTTGAAGAAGAGGAGAAGTCTTTCGTTTTTTTCGGCAATCAAAATAACGAGTAGCGGCAAGAAAAAATTGAAATAAATAATCAGTGGAATGCACCTGCCAAAAAGAGGCAAGAACGTTTCAACAAGCTACCAATCACATCTTTGGAATTAAAGAAACTCCACATTAGGAGGTACAGGTAGTGTATGCCCCTTCACTGAAGAGAGGCATGTACCATTCCTGGAAAGGCCCAAACTGGAAGCGTATGATAGGAGATGATACGGCCAAAAGATGAACTACAAACAGATGGAGGAAATGAAGAGGTTCTGAATAGGATAAGGAAAAACTGAAATCACATCAAAACTTAAACAAAGAGGTTACATAAATAGTTACAACTTGATGCAGGATTATTTCGTGAAGGCAGCGGTCAGGGCCTATCACTGCAAGTCCACCTATGAGATATTTGGGGCAAGCAACGAAAGACGTAAAAAGATAAATTATGTTACATACAAGGATTATCCGAGATATGAAACCTACGTCACACCAATCTTAGAACCTCCGGCCGTTGTAAAAATTACGGTGGGTCTTAGTAAACCACCGATTAGTGTAGATATATAAAGGCAAGAATTAATATTCCAATATATTATTTCAGGTTTGATATACATGCCTATGCTACAATTTGATTCCTAATATTCCTAAGTTGTATGATACGTTTATCCTTTTACCTATTACTTTCTCCCTCAGTTCCGGATATTTTCTAGACATTATCATTTCATCCTTTCCTTCTTCGTAAACATTATCTTCTCTTCCACGTCCTTAATAATACTTTATTACCCGTTAAATGCTCTGACTCATCCTAATTTTCACAAAAATCTTTGGAAATTTCGCAACCGAAACAGCAAAGTTACCCTCATAATTCATAAGTAATTTCCAATAAAATTATCAAAATTATAAAAGTGAAGAATTATGAATCCATCAGAGTAGACAGAGGAAAATAATTCCCTCAAGAAGTACCAGTAGAATGAAAGAAAGACGACTAAAATATTTTACGACGCAACCTCCTTGATTTCCTTCCACTTCCACTCGAGACGATTGAATGGAGTGCTACGCATTTCAAAACGTTACGAGGTTCGTTGCCTCGAGAAGGAAATCCTCAAGGTCCTCCGCCTGCAGCGTCATCCCCTTCCTATCTCTCGCGGCAGGTGGGCTTAAGCGTCGCAATAAAAATCCGCAGCGCCAATTGTAACCGTGGCTGTGAGAGCGGAGAATGGGGCGAAATGAAAAGCAGCGCTCCCCATTTGACTCCAGTGATTGGTCTGAGCACACACGCGGTACACGGGGCCGTGATGGGTCGAAAATACTATCTAGGCAGGGCATGGGGGCTCACTGCTTTTCGGAGATCGATAAGTTACCCCCCTTGATGCCAACCAATTATTAAGGGACTGAAAAAAATCTTCAAAATTTGTTCCCCCAAAAAAATAAATAAATAAAACACTTACTATTTCACTCATGCGAGCATAAATCGTAAGCATTGCCCTCTCATAAAGGTCCTTCAACCAGAAATACAGGCTTAAGTATGAAAACAAAAATAATGAGCCTTCCTGAGAAACAATGAGAAATTCCTAGCCTTGGTAATTCACCATCCACTTCGTTTACCACCCCTCAAAGATACAAAAAGTTTTTCATCGTAATCATATGCCGAATGTTCATGCCTCAGCCGCTCCAAACGCATAACTACAGTTTGATTCGTTCGTAAAATATAATACTTATGGCTAATACGTTGTATGATATTTAATATAAAACCAAAATATTGGCCACTAAAGAAAAATATAATTAGCTTCGTTAAGGGACTGTTTTTGAAAGATTCGAAAGATTTTTAAGTTTCTTCGAAATGATTCCTAAAAACAAGATCAACTCATACTAACAAAGTTTGATCTGAAAGATGTAATTAACGACAAACAGAAGTTGAGAATATATATATATAAATGAAAATTTGGAAGGTATACATTTAAAGGATACGCATTGATAGAAGACTAACAATAAGTACTCTCATTTTCCATGGCAACGAATAAGGACAATATAGTAATTGCAATGCTGGACTTTGTATTCCCTACTTTATAAGATTCCACACACTCAAATAAATATTTTCAATAGAATAAGACTATTTTTTTAGTCCAAATAAAGATGCATGAAATTTCAATTTCATGTTGAAGGAAATGAATAGGAAGAAAAACTTTGATGATATTACAGAAGAGCGCCTAGAAGATTTTGACCTTAAATAGTCCGAGCGATGCCATTTGGCATCACCCCGTATCTTAATAATTAATAATATGCGGGACATAATATTTCGTGGGTATTGTATTTTGAGTCTCACAAAGCAAAATATGTGAGATTTTTTAAATAATAACAAAAGGTAGATGTGAGCTTAAGGGTCACGAACTTTGAATATTTATCCTGCAAAAACGGTGATCATTACCGCTTTCATTACAACTGTGTTATGTAGAAGAAGGATGTAGATTTATTATTACATGACTTACATTGCTCCAGTACCATTATTTCATGAGATATAACAATCCGAAAATCACCATTTTTCATCTCAAAATCGATGTTTTTCAACGCCATCTTGGGTTGTTCCCGAGACCACCGCTAGATGGGTTCCTCAATATTTCACCTATTCCCTATATCCTGCGGACTCCTGCGTTATGGCGCGATATTGGAATGTGTCATTGTTGATTTGTTGCCTCTGTTTTAGCGCGATATACATTTTGGCGCGATCTGCGTTCGCGATTTTGGAATGTGTGTCATTGTTGAGTTGTTGACAGTGTCATTGTCGCTCTGATGCCTCTGAACCGTACGGACGCAATGGCTTGCAGTTCATGTTCTTTCGGAGTGCTTTCCGCTAGCTCTGCCATCGATTCCCCCGATTCTGCTACCCTTTTTTGAGTGTTGACGAGTGTGATTTTACCCAAAAGTGTGGTTTACGTGTTGGGTTTGGTCGGGAGGGGGGGGGCATTCTTTAAAATACCCTTTTTTGAGTGTTGACGAGTGTGATTTTACCCAAAAGTGTGGTTTACGTGTTGGGTTTGGTCGGGAGGGGGGGGGATTCTTTAAAATACCCTTTTTTGAGTTTTGACGAGTGTGATTTTACCCAAAAGTGTGGTTTACGTGTTGGGTTTGGTCGGGAGGGGGGGGGGCATTCTTTAAAATACCCTTTTTTGAGTGTTGACGAGTGTGATTTTACCCAAAAGTGTGGTTTACGTGTTGGGTTTGGTCGGGAGGGGGGGGGATTCTTTAAAATACCCTTTTTTGAGTGTTGACGAGTGTGATTTTACCCAAAAGTGTGGTTTACGTGTTGGGTTTGGTCGGGATGGGGGGGGGGATTCTTTAAAATACCCTTTTTTGAGTGTTGACGAGTGTGATTTTACCCAAAAGTGTGGTTTACGTGTTGGGTTTGGTCGGGAGGGGGGGGGGGGGATTCTTTAAAATACCCTTTTTTGAGTGTTGACGAGTGTGATTTTACCCAAAAGTGTGGTTTACGTGTTGGGTTTGGTCGGGAGGGGGGTGGGATTCTTTAAAATACCCTTTTTTGAGTGGTGACGAGTGTGATTTTACCCAAAATTGTGGTTTTTGGAGTGCATGACGAAGTGTTATCATACTAGCGAGATTCCGGCGTTCCCCGGTCGGGGGGAGGAGGTGTTGTCGGTGAGAACGTGTCTCTACTGCAGAAACTCCACTCAACATACGCAACGCCATCTGTTGCAGACGCGGGGAATTTCCAATATGGCGGCGCTGCGAACACTCACCTCATGGGTTTGAAATGCTGTAAAATCGTGAGTTTTTCGATTTCTCAAATTATTTTTTAGCGACCGTATATTGCCATATTAGTAGATTGTGTTCTGAAAATTTCATCGAAAAACGGCGATTTTTAGGGGTGAAAAAAAAATTTTAAAGTTCGTGACCCTTAAGCTCACATTTACCATAACAAAAAAATAATTCCGGCCTTGGAGGGTTGAAGACGAAAAGGGTTAAGAATGTGCCTTTCGCAGGTAATGATCGTTTCACAGTGTGTTCTCATATCCCACAGTACCCAAGAAAAGATTTCTTACCACCACTCGTTCAAAAATTATCCCGTACCATACCGCACTGACATCCTTGCCCGACACCCACGCCACCGAATCCGTCCCACACACCACAAAGTAGGCACTCTCTCAACACAACGGCAGTCACCCTCCTAAGGCCTATCAACCGATTCATCTGCACGGCAGCACCCTCCCAACGACGCCCCCATTCCCAAGGACGGCAGGAGATGGATAGAGGCATTAAAAGCCCGCCACACCATTGCACGCATGCCATTGAATAGTTAAAACGTGTTCCCCGCAACCCTCGTCCCATGAGTGGCGTAGACTCCGCGTGGAGATACGAGCCGAGATAGCGTCGCTGAAGATCCCTTTCTCTCCCACTCACCCTCCCACCATCCCGCTTCTATATCTGAAATGGGCCAAGAAAATGGATCGTTTTGAGTTATTACGATCGGTCGCTTTTAGCATCGAAAAGGGAGGGGAGTTGAGTAAAAATCTTTTCGTGAGGGTTGGAGTAAGTGCGACTTTTAATCAAACGGGCTGGGGGGTGGGGAAGGCGTGGGAGGGTGAGAAGAGTGCGGGAAAAAGGGGGCAGAGGGGAGACCCTGGGCGGTAACCCTGAAATTCGGGGAGGATTCCGATAAAGGGAGAAAATATTGCGGGTGGCCGAAGCAAAAACATGATAACATGGGCGACGGGAGTGGTGGGAAAAAAAAGCGAAGCGTCGACTAAATTTGATACGCAGAATTATGTACACAGGCGAGGTTAAGCATTTGAATGTTTCGGGCGTTTTTTTTTATAGTGTTACCGCATCCAGAGAGATGGCTCCCTTTAATTTTCCGAACGGAAGGAGACTAATGCCAGCGGGAACGTGCTTGTATGAGTTCCCGACCTTCGGCGTATCCTATGAGATAGGCCACACGCAAAAGTTCTATCTTTTTGGCTTGAACGCCTTAGGTCCGAAAGAAGTCAAAATAACTTTTTCAGTGCTAAAACAGCTATAATTACATTATTTCAATTTCCTCAATCCTAAGACAAGCATGACACACATTTCTGGGTTCTAAACCGCGACATTTCGGTAGAATGGTTAGACGAACACCAACCGTCTTACCACAGACGATAAGGTGTTCATAAGAGAGAGCTCGAAACATACCACATTGTACCGTACAAATAAAATGCGCTCACGTGACATTATATAACGCTCATTAGGTAGATATGCTACCTTCATGGACTACAAACACAATAAGAATTTCTTTTAGAGCAGACTTAATCAGGGAATTTGAAACCTCGACTTCACTTATCTTTTTTCCCGAGATAGAGAGAATATTATATGGATTGGTTCCCAATAATAAGCACACACAAAACCTTTCATCCACCAGCTGGTGGGTGTTCGCAATAACGTAAAACCTGATTTATATGATTTCCTACAATGGGCAAGAAAATACTTAAATAAATTTTTAAATAGAACTATAAAAGACAGCACCATTAAAATTTGCCAAATAAATAGTTTCAGCCACCATCCAGATAAACTTGCAGTCCCATTATGTTCTTTAAATCTAAATTAGATAATAAGGTAAATATCAAATACTAAATTATTTCTCATTGCCTAAAATCTCCGACGATTTAAAGTGGTAACCTCGTCAATATGATTTTTATTGTGAATTGTGATAAAGAAATGGGAGTATTTAACTGACTAAATTTTTTACATATTATTCAGGTAGCAAGAAATATTCAATGGCATATTATAATGGCTCCAAAGAATTGAGTGACGACGTTCCATTTGAATCTCTGTTCATGAAAAGGCTCGTTCTCCCATCTCCGATTTCAAAAGACACAGACTGAGCGGAAAATAAAAGTAAAGATCGCTTGGAGAGCACTATCGATTCCAAATTACGGACGAACAATGGCTCCAATAAAACGGAATGCGGCCACGTGTTGCTGCTGCTGTTGCTCTGGCACGGATAAAGAGACGCACGCTGTCCTGAAGCATCTTATGCTTCGATAGGAAGATAAAAGCGAAACGCGGAGCGCGGGAGACAGTCGAAAGTAGAGCAATATCGTGCGCTTCTCCACTACTATCCGTACCACCCCAACCTAAATAAGCACCACCCTTACTCTGGCTCACTTCAACTTCCATGAATCCGAAATTTCTGGTCTCCCATTTCTTCCCCAGCGCCAACTCCGAGCGAGACTCCTAGCCTCGAGGCCTTTGTGCTCCTACGCCCAACCGCTTGCCATTTGTAACCCGTGCAGCATTCATACACGGCTCCCGTTCTATGCATTCCTCACGAGTTCGTGCTCCATTGGAGCATTGGCTCTAGAGTGTTTGGATCCGTACATGACACATCAACGATGAACGCCAACTTAGGTAGGGAAGATCCATTCAAAACATAATATGGAGTGTTTCTAAAATGTATTACAATGTTAAACATTGTAAATGAAACAACTTTGTTCTTTCCACTTTCAGCTTTATATGTTCCCCGATCGATTTCGACGACTCAGCGTCATTTTCAAGGGGGGCCAACAATAAAATGACGCTGAGTCGTCGAAATCGATCGGGGAACATATAAAGCTGAAAGTGGAAAGTAGAAAGTTGTTTCATTTACAATATTTAACGTTCGCAACTTCCACAAAGTATCGCCTTCATCCATTAATTCAATTTATTACAATTATTCTCAGTGTACTGCCGGTTTTCATGGATATAAAATTCTTCGGACGACACATATTTTTCCATCGACACCTAGTGTACTGCTACCATATTTGCCACCCCTCATTATTTTCTCCAATTAACTCCTTTTACTAAGCAAAAATCGAGCAAAATGGCTGAAGGTGGAACATTCAGGAATAAATTTTCTGAATTTTTTTAACTCGCTTTTCTCTTCCGCATTCTTGCATTTTCCATTCACCTTTCCTTCTGCCTTCTCCTAATTTCTTCTATCAAGCTCTTTTCATACACCACAAACCACCCTTCGTTACTACTTCGTTGTTCACCCTCCATAAACCCAACATACCTTCCGCATCCTTATCCATAACCACTCTTCAAATGCTCAGGTATTTTTTAAAACTTCTTTCCAATGTTTCGGCGCCATAAAGAGCCTCACTCCATGTCACGCAACGCTTTGACATTTACATTAGACTATAAGCATTCTCCTGAAAGCAACAAAACTTATTGCTGCTAAAGTTGGGTTGATATATACCAGAGGACAAGGGCATCACAATGTGTTACTATTGGAGAAGTGAACTTTTCGAAGTTGTAAAAATTTATTTTCATTTTTCTAAAATTCTTACCTTTTTAATATTGACACGTATGATTCAGTACATTAGAGTAGAGTACGCTTCAGTAGAGTACCCTATACCGGTATTTATTATAAATTTACTGCCTTAATTAAAATATCATAATATCCTGTGCCTAACCTCCTACATATCTGCACTACGCAACGAAATCTAATCAATTATCCGACCGAGATCCATCAATAACTTTGATATCTCCCAGTGGGGAGAGACCATGCAAAAGACATTCATGAACTAATTCAAAAGTAGTCCACCACGGAACTATCCTGAGCATACATCCATAGAATGTTCATTGAATGTTCAAGTGTGAACTATTCATTTGAAACTGTTCATAGATCGTTCATTGAATGTTCAAGTGTGAACTATTGATTTGTATTTCGCAGATCCATTTATGTAGCATGTATCTGGACTCATTAATTTTAATTACAGGTTTCTTTTAAGAATTAAGAAATTCTACAAGAAAATGGTTCCACGAGAATATCTTATAATAATATACCTTCATGCTTCATATGTTATTCATTCAAAAACAGTTCAGCCGCAATTCATTCAAGTTAAACATTCTTTGAACATTCTATGAAGTATTCCAATGAATGTTCTTTGCACTATCTGTGAGTGCCATTTGAACGTTCATTGATTGGTTGGTTTACTAATGCACGTAAAATGGTTAATATATATCGTATAACTGTGTTTAAAAAAAACCATTTTCATCAACGTGAATAGTACAAAACAAAGATGAACGTAATTGTGCGATTTATGTTTAACTTTAAGAAGTTGTAAACTATAGTGTGACAGGTCAGTTGGTGCTATAAACCACCCGCGGTGAAGGGTTGGGTCTCCTTCAACGCCGAGACTCGGACTTCGGAGTTCGGGTGCCTACCAGGCACGGCACGAAGTGCCTTTTCGGATCACATCCCTGCCAAAGTCTGAGGAGCCAAATTCCTCTCGAACCTTAACGCAGAGGAAGATGACGGCGAGATGACGACATGAAACGAATTCTAAAGGCATTTCGCGAAAGCACCCACACTAAGAATGGCATTAGCAAAAAAAAGCCTTGATATCCGGTCTGATAATCCGAGAGGAATGAGAATCACTTGGATCCAAATGCTTGCGATCACTACTTGTTATCAATCAAGTATTGGTTTGATGCAGCTCTCCTCTCGTTTCTTCCTTCGGTAATCTGAGTAGTAATAAATTGATATTTTTCTTTCATAACTTTCATTGTTTCAGGTAACCCTCGCCAGGTCAGACGTGACACGACAAATGATTTTTTCATCGCAGTCATACGATGGATGCTTTACCAATTACTAATTAATTACAACCATTTACTAATGCACGTAAATGGTTAATATATATCGTATAACTGTGTTTAAAAAACCATTTTCATCAACGTTATTAGTACAACACAAAGACGAACATAATTGTGCGATTAATGTTTAACTTTAAGAAGTTATAAACTATAGTGTGACTGGTCAGTTGGTGCTATAAACCACCCGTGGTAAAGGGTTCGGTCTCCTTCAACGCCGAGGCTCGGACTTCGAGTTCGGGTGCCTCCCAGGTACGGCACGAAACGTAAAGTGCCTTTTCGGATCACATCCCTGCGAGGAACAGGAGAAGTGACAGAGTAGATCGATCTACTCCGCGAGAAATGATCGATGACGGCTTGACAATCCCACACCATTTAGGCTTGCTCTTCTTCTCTTACCATTACGATCTCTCGAGTATTACACGAACGGAACGATTCCCTAGACGGACTCACCTCTTGTCGCTGTAATTACGCGCAACCTTATCACATTACTGAGCGCACATCAAACATAACAATACATATTTGATGAAATTCCGCGTGCAAACCATTGATCCCAATACTTGGAACACTGATGCTGTGGATATAGATTCCTTAATTGAATTAGTCGACATGATGGCAAATTTCACCCCTCTCGAGTGCGGGAGGGAACGAAACGAAAGTGCAAATTGTCAACGCCCACGCGGGGCACGGGTTGACGTCATCCGCGGCGCGTGCCTTCCAGGGGGTGGATGGGGGATGTCCTCTCGCGCGAATGGAATGGCGATGCCTTCGCAGAAGAACCGCATGACGTCAAGGGGAGCGCCTCCGCACACCGAACGATATAACACGGGTCATCGCTCAACAGCGCATGAGGGTCTCGGACCGGATTGAGGGAAGGATGAAAAAGACGGGTTGTATAATACAAAGTTATTAAATATAAGGAGCATTTGCGGTATTCAAAACCCTACAAGCCACATTGAGATGAATTCATTGAAAAACACGCAAGAAAAGCTATTGATTGATGATATTTCTGAATGTATCGAGACGTTGGTGTGCAGGCGACAGTTGCTCTGTCCTTCCGCCCTATTGTAAGCACCGACTAGTTAACCAAATGACATTACATTACACAATATAATGTTTATCCAATGCATGAAAATTATGTTAGCTATGAAACCCTGGTAGAGGTGTTTGATTTTCAAATTTTGCAAAAAAGAAGAACAATGTCTGATCTATCTTACTTATATAATTAGTTAATACTGGAGAAAATAGTGACTAAATTATCAAAATTAATTTTGTAATGCCTGGTAACAATGTAAGGTTAAAAAGGAAATTTAAGTTGAGCATGGTGAAGTCAAATTACTGTGAAACCTCACCACTGAATAGAATGTGCTGATCTTTTAACATCTACTGTGAAAAAATTGATTTATGTCAACACAGAAGTCTCTTTTGTAAATTGATAAATGATATAGTTTCCTGATATATTTCGAGATTTCTGTAAAATTCTATTGATTCCAATGTGTTTAGTATTTTTTTTGTTTTGTTTGCGCTGTAATTATTTTGTTGGGAAAACGTTAAAATCTATGTATAAATAAATTACACAAAAACCAAATATCTAAAATGAACCAGGCATTTCCAACTAAGATCAATTTTACAAAAAATTTGCATTTTTAAACAGAACAAAATATACACAATTATGTTGGATACGATGGCGAGGAATAATGACTAGCGTACTTGGCAAACGGATCGCGTCACTAGCAATCATTTTCGAAATAAAAGACGTGATAATGTTCCACATGAAGAAGAACCTGTGGAAGAACACCATGTCTTACAATTCAGAAAATAAATTCGACAATTTTCATCAAGTTTGAAAAGTTGAATTTCATCGTGTCATTCCATTATTCTTTTTCATTTTCATCACACATTGGTACAGTTCTATGCATTTCCTATGACTATTGCCACTCAAGGGCGTCAAGAAAACATGCTTTGGTTTGTGACACATATTTTGTCACTTTTTTCTCAGGCTTAATTATTGACAAGATATCAATATGGATATGCCAATGCCTGGGAGTAAAAGGTATCCGACAATGGCTAGGTTCCACTGCCGTTGTTGGGAGTGGGTGCATTGATCCATATTTTTCTTTGGATAGATATACAATTCATATGAATTTGGGTAAACGGTGAATTGGAGAAAAATTACAGAATTTTTGGGAGCGAATTAGATTATATGACATACCATATCTTAAAACACGATGGCCTGATGGAGACAATCGTCGAAGGAAAAGTGAACGGGAAGAATGGAAATGGTAGGCCTCGTATGAGTTATATGGAACACGTCGTGAAAAACGTGAAAGAGAGGAGTTATCATGAATAGGTTTGCCGATAGAAGAATCGAGTGGAGGGCTGCATTAAACCAATCCTAGGATTGTTGACCCATGATGAATGATGAAATGACATACAAAGGCTTACTATAATGATGATCGATTCAACAGTACGATCATTAGCATTACGAAATTTGAGGATGAAATGTAGGAAAAGTGGATTGGATAAGGAGATATTTGTTTTAGAAAGACGATTCAATACACACATATTTAAAATTAGTTATGATGTGGAATATTGGTAGATAGATCTTGGTTTTTTTTTTTTTTTGGAGGATTGAATTTGAGAATTTGAGGATTGGATTTGAATTTGAGGATGAAATGTAGGAAAAGGGGATTGGATAAGGAGATATTTGTTTTAGAAAGACGACTCAATACACACATATTCAAAATTAGCTACGATGTTGAATATTGGTAGATTGATCTTGGTTTTTTTTTTGAAGAAGCCAAATTCATAGAAAATTGACGCGAGAACCAACCACACACTTGTGTTTCAACTTTCACGACTGGTTGAACTTAGGGCAAGGAAGAATAATTTAATCGTTAGGTCATTAGTAATAACATTTCCGTGCATAACAGTAGAAAAACTGACTGCAGGGAACGAACGCAATCTTGCCCCTTTTGCATATTAGAATTCTCCGATATATCTTCTGCTCCACTCTCCACACTGATACATCTCTTCCTCGCAACACTCTCGAATGGTACTGTGGGAGGTTTTAATTCGCTGACCCAGTTTCGCAGTCTCGCATGAATTCTACTCGGAAACCGGCTGATCTTTTACTCCAGCAGCCGTATTAACGTTCCACCGCCGATCATTCTTACTCGTGTCTCCATTAATTCTTTTTTTTACTTCGCTTCATCAGCGCTTTATCCGTGGATGCCTGCATCCAGCGCCATAAAACCAAAGAAGAGCAGCCACAGAATGCGCGCATCACGATGACCGATATTTTTACAGCCCCGACGACCTAATTCTCATGATTGCGTTTGTATTTAAGGCGAAAATTTATTTTGTTAATCGGGCAGTTAAAAAGTTCTATCTCTCGTCTTTTTTTAAAAGGACAAGCATCATAATCACAGTTAAGAAAAACTGTTACGAGTTACAAAGTACGTATATTAAGTTTGCACGTGGAATGAACTACCCTGGATGCTTCCAACGAACGCTTTTCTTTCGAGCTTTACACCCATCAAAAACGACAAAAAAACTGCATAACTCGCTAAAAACTGTGTTATTCATTGACATATAATTACTCAAAATCCATAAAGGAATATAGGTCTCGGTCTTTTTCAAGAACACTGTGAAAGTAAGCCAAGATTTAAGTAGTTAACTCCATCACCTACAAAGCCAAACAATGGTTAAGAGTAACATAGCTACAGATAAATGACCGAATACTTTTGCGTAAGCTTCAAATGTTTGGAAAATACTGAAACTTGACCACTCTGCAGCCACATTAGAATAGATATCACCTTGACTTCAGTCAACAGTCACCAGTTAACTAGTGACGTTCAATAGCGTTCACTTGTATCAATGAAAAAAAGTACGAATATGAGTGTAAATCATCGTATAATTAAAATGCATGGCATTCCATTCACAAGTTTCCCCTGAATTTAAAAATCAGCGTCATTACTAAAATCAACTTAGAAATATATTTACCATTATATATTTGATTCACAGCAAATTGGGTCGTTAGACGATAAAACGTCATCCATCATAAGTGTAGATTACCAAGCAATTATTTAGTTCTAGTTATAACGCGTAGACAGAATTAGTAAACAAGTAGAGTTTATGAAGCGGGCGGAAATACTGTCCCGACACTAGGGGACAATGAATTCCCGGAAAAAAGGGCGGAAACTTTTCTGATCTCCCTTTCCTCCTAGGGACACGGACAAAAGTTTCCGGGAAATACCGTCCGAGGGTCGCTGCTAAGGGCTCGGACCCTTCAGGACCGAAACGCACGGCCGAAAATAAATCGCGCGTCTTTTTTTTACCCTTAATATTAACGGCACGGTCAGCGGCGCGCTACTTTCGCTGACGGGTCGGACGCATAATAAGGGGGTAAAGAGAAAAAGAGGAGGGAGGGGGGTTAATTTACTCCAAATAAAGCCGCATCGCCCCGGCCGTACACACACCCCTTGAATCCACACGAGTCGCCGTCCACAGACCCTGCTACATTCACCACCTAATCTCACCCCCTATCCCAAAACAAACCTTTCTCGGGCCAACCCCACCACGAGATGGGAAACTCTCTCTCTTTTTTTTCCGACGGTGTAGGTATTATTTTTTCGAATTCCCCAGTCGTCCTTTTGTTTGCGAGGACGCCGTCAGTGAAAGAAGGGAAGAGAAACACTCCCCGAGTCCTTTTGTACCACCGTTGCCTTTTGAAGCTTCTGTTCCCGCTGTATGCCTCAGCGGCGAAGAGACAACTGCACGGAATACCTACTATGCGGGAGATTCGCGGAAAGAGGGAAGCGGCCCCCTGTTGAATCATCCAATCCCGAGCGTCAAGGGTCGGAGATAGGGTTCGAGGGACCAGGTAAGGGGCGGGTGAAAAAAAGTAGCACATTACCTGACCCCTAATGGCCAGGGTACTCGCTTGAACTAGCCGTAGCCGTACTCACCGACCCTCACCATAACGCAGCGTTGCGGCAGTTCATCTTTATCAAACACGCGACACGCACACGAGCGTCAACTCCTTCCACTATTTTCATACCCCTTTCTTTTTTAAAGGAAGTCAAAAAAGCAGGTGGGATGGGGACGAAAAAAAGGGTCTCCGCAGTAATTAATGGAAAAGGATTCCACCATTTTGCTGCGCGGATGAATCCCGACGGTGCATTCAACGGGAGAATGGCGCCAACGACGGCATGGTGAAATGGAGAAAAAAAATATATGAATGGCGAAACCCACGACCTCACGGAGTTCGGCGAACCTGATTTCGGGATACGATTGAGTGAAGGGAGAGGGTAATTTAATTCCATCCTTCGATAATGGGACCCATATTCGCGGTCCCGCGTGTGTATTCGGGATAGGAGAGAGGGGGGAGTACGTTTTCGCTTTCCATGAAAACCGACGAATATAGAGGTATATCCTCCAGATGGCGGATGCGAGAAATCGACCCTTCACAAAATGTACGGCCTTTTAGTTCTTTCCCCGCAGGAGCGAGAGGAAATTAAAATCGGCCCAGCTTTTTAATTTTTCCCCTGCGCGAACGACAAAAGTCGTTGGTATCCATCCGAGGAATGCACAGGTATGTACCAACAAGGCTTATTGTTAGCTTCGATTGCGAAATGGCCCGAACAATATAAAAGCGCTAATAAAGAATACGAAACTTAAAGTTGCTATATCACGCATTAGACTGCGTGACATAGGATGTTCTCGTAATGGCCTACATATAAGCTTTTAAAAAGAGAAAAGGAGCTATCTCCGTATGAGAGCCCTATGCATTTATTTGGAAGGAGAAAAAGTGGTAGCAAGAAATCCAAGAGAAATATGAGCAGATTAAAACAACCATGCGTAGAAGTTACGTTTCCCAGATTCTCACTGATGTTATTACACTAGTAACGCCAAAAAAGCATAAAAACAACATATGTCGTTTCTACTATGGGCAATTCAGCACAAAACGCCTTTTACACAATTCTTTCCACGTATCTATTCATTTGTTTAAAACTTAAAACATTTACGAACATAAATTAATTTATTGCTGGCGTACAGATAGTTATTTGCCAAGCGGCATTGCCAGCAGAATTTATCTGAAACTGGGGCCCGCATTTTGGAGCCGTGGGTATCAAAGCATATTAAAGAACGTATGAAGGGGAATGGAAAAATACAAGTCGGAGACCAAAAGATTCTCGCCAACACACTTGGAAATGAGGACATAATTTTATTATATTCTTGTTGCATAGATTTGTGAATTAGAAACATACGAGTGAACTTACGAAACGGTAAAAGAACTGCGACCACCGTGAATTGTCTCATAGATAGGCTGTGATTATTCTCACCTAGAACAAAAGAAAAAGGTAGAATCAGTAAGATGAAACTTAATGCATTAAATAATTAATAATTAGTAACAAGAAATTCAATGAAGATGAAACTTAATGCATTTACTTGAGGAGTAAGCTGTAAATGAATAATTCAATATTTACATTTCTTGTAAATGTCATTTCTATTATTTAGTAGTGCCTAGGCCTGTAAATTACAAGAAAACGTGATAAGGCATTTATGGTACATTCACAAAAAGAGAGTGATAATCAGTGCCTGAAAATTAGAACTAGAGACATAGGAGAAACAATATATTTATCATTTCCGGGGGGGAAATTTAAAAAGGAGTACTACCCAGTGGGGAATTAATTGTCCAAAAGATGTTCAAAGAACGTTCAGTCAAGACTATTTGAACGTTCAAAGATTATCAAGGTGCTGATACGTTCCGGTTGAACATAGCCTATTAATTCACTGCGAAGAGTAAATAGATAGACATCGTTACTGCTCACAATTTTCAAATATTACTAATGTATTACCCTGCAGTGGCTTTACTACAATTTTTCATGCCTAACCGATGTATGTAATATGACTAAAGTGTTCTTAAATTGCCATTTGAGGTTAACCTAGCATGGGTGCATTTTTGAATAATACTTCGTGGACTGGAAATGAACGATCTATGAACAGCTTCAAATCAATAGTTCACACTTGAACATTCAATGAACGATCTATGAACAGTTTCAAATGAATAGTTCACACTTGAACATTCAATGAACATTCTATGGATGTATGCTCAGGATAGTTCAGTGGTGGACTACTTTTGAATTAGTTCATGAATGTCTTTTGCATGGTCTCTCCCCACTGGGTAAAGAAACCATTCCCTGCCGTAGTTTCACGTTATCATGATTTTTAGAGTGATTTTCTCTTCAATAACCCCTGCCTCATAAAATAGTAATTTATAGAGACTTGTATACGCCTAGAATAATTATTTCTATCCAATGTTTTCTTCTGCAACGAAATCATTCTGCTCGTTTTCAATTCGAATATCATGCCGTCATTAATATTTTCTACTCTCAAAACATCACGTTTTTGAAGAATTATAGGTTGAACTAAACAAATATTCCCATTAAATCTATTCTAATTTCCTGGTGTATAAGCGTTCATTCAATTCCATTGCACAATATCCAAAAAATTTAGAAACTTAATTTATGGTGCACCCAAGTCATGAGGCACCATGGAAACTGAAGGATCAAACTCATCTAGGATTGTAGGTCAACCGATACCGAACTGGACTGGACCGATATCGAGATTTTGAAAGGTAAATTCCACAGCACGCGCCGAAGACCACAACGAGAGCTCAAAAATTCTCAAAGCCTTACTTTATAAAGCGGGGAAGTGAATGAGTTGTTTCAAGGCGCTAAGTACATTTACTCCATAACCACCACGTAAGATTAATATTATCCTGGAGAACATCTTGTGTCACCGGGCAGTAATCAGGTGTGGAATCACGGATGCGTCTTTCGCGTTATCGTAATCTTTATCGTTAACGCTTACCCCTAGAGTAACGCAGGGTTAACAATAACCGTCAATAAGATTCGCTCCACTTATTGTGAAAAGCGATTTGAAGTGCTGTGCTAAAAATTAAAAATGGAGATCACGTTTTCTCTGACATAAGTTAAATCCAAAAATAATGATAACGCTGGCGCACGCCTTTAGAAGAATCATGATCGTGGTAATTGGTTAAATATAGAAAGAAGAAATGCAACCAACATTTCGAAATCTTGCTAAGCAGTTCGCCGATTCTAAGTAAACGGCGAAAGTAAATATTTTGTGATTATTTTTACCTAAACTGTATCAAGGAAGAACGTAAATTTAAATACGGATCCACATTATATAAGAATATATCGGCAGAGAACTAGGAAAATATTTTCCTCGCAATACCTATGATCATTACGGGGGAATTCGCAGTTGATTGTTTTATTATTATCATCGGTATATGAACTGGATCTTTATCATTTCATAATTTTCCTAATAAGCGGTTATGTTACTCAAAGCATAAGCGAGTAACTTGTGAATACAGTACAAGAGTATCGCATAGTATAGTGCATAAGAGTAGAGTGAATACATGAGGAACACCGTCAAAAATAGCCACGATTCCGTGAAAAAAAATATCCGTATCATAAATTTAACAGATAGAAATATGAAACCTCTAAAGGTATGGGTGGATGTAGAGGATTCGGTATAGTGTTCAAGTTGGTGGGTGGGAATTGCAAACCATAGATCGCGGGTCTGAATACTTCCTTTAGATGCTGTCAGCCTAAAAAGATGAAACTGCGATCTAACCTTCACGGTTGTACCATCTTAAGGACCTAGTTCTGCGGCTTATTCTGAACGTAAGTTTCAAGTCCCAAGAGACGTCTCCAACACACTACGTACTGCAATCGGAAAGGGGAGAGTAGGAAGGAAAAAAAACGAATAGCAAGAAAAGATGCAGATTCTCTGAGGAAGCGGGATGGTAAATGAATTCTCGTTGGTTTCGCAAGAGCAATGCTGGCACACGACCTGTCTCAAGAGGAGAAAAGAAACGGTAAGAAGCACAGGCACGGGGAGAACGATTTCCGAGGGATGGAAGGAGGGGGAGGTAGTGGGAGGAGAAGCGAAAACCTTAAGCGACATTTCAGGAGAAAAAAAACCACCATGCGGGGTTGCCATGGAGATAAAATAATGAAAACACCAAGGAAACGTTTAAAGGCAGCGGGAGGGGAATCACGGCCAGAGGCTCCGGGTAGTGAAGGAATGTAGGGAAGGAAATACATATATATAAAGGTGGGTGGGGGAGGTGGAAGTGACTTATAGGCGAGTAATTGGGGAGGAATGGCAAATACAGGGAGGGGCGGAAGGGAATTCTCGGGGGGAAGGGTGGTGAGGGGAGGGATGAAAGGAGTCTATGGTCACGCTCAGCGTAGGAGACCCGAAGGAGGAAGGGGGTCGGGAAGAAAATCAATTCGGGTGCGGAAGACGGAATCGCTCCGAAAGGAAAAGAAAAAAAGCCCGGCGAGGAAGTGTATCGCGTGTATTTTTTAGTCCAGAGGGGCGAGGGCGGATGCAAGCGATGGCATACATATTCAGAGGTAGTACTAATAAAAGCGAATGTGACCGCGACTTCGTGGAAAAGTGGGCCAAGGGATGCAAATTCGCCCGGTGGTGATGGTGTACGCGACGAAGTCGAATTTTTAGAAATAAGTGGCCTCGGACCTCATCAAGAACTGGTAACTGCTCAATTAATCTACATAAAACGACATAGTAGATTCGGAATTTCTACTGCGACACGTGAAAAGGAGAAAATAATATTTTTCACGCTCGAACGTAACCTTTTTTTTTCATTAATATGTGTTTTCATTTATTTCATTAATATGTGGCCTCGAACCTCATCAAGTAATGGTAACTGCTCAATTAATCTACATAAACCCACATAGTAGATTAGGAATTTCTACCGCGACACGTGAAAAGGAGAGAATTACTTTTTTCACGCTCGAACGTAAACTTTTTTTTCATTAATATGATTGAATTACATTATTTTGTGTACCCTACCGATCAAATTAAATTTCGATGGATATGGATTACTTCCAAATCACAATGGTGCACCTATCTATCACATGGTATCCATAAAGTTATTCATCATCATTAGTCATCAATCCTCACATTGGTTTGACGCAGCTCTCCGCTGAGTTCTTCTATCGGCTAATCTCTTCGTATTTATAGTTACATAGTTACCTAAATAAAATTATTATAGAAAAAAATTAATTGACTATCATCTTAGTGCCCAACACGAAACATTAAACTTGTTTATTATTTTAATCGCCTAACACTCCTCTAGCACACTAATTGAGCAAGCAGGGTAGTTGAATTGGTAATTTTTAGTATGGGTGGTGGGGGATGTGTAACAAAATGGTTCTCTTTAAATTATGAGGGGTCGTGGGAAGTATTTAATGATCGTCAAAAATATACCTTAACCGGTAAGACACTACATTTATTCGCGGAATCACGGACTGGGATGTTAAGGGGCTCGTGTTTCAAGCAAGGGCAGCTCAAGAAAGATGAAATATGACGAAAACGGAACCAACAAAGTAACAGTGGGAGATGGAAACTTTCTTTAACGGCGAATTGGATTTCTCAATATAGTCTTCAGTCAATACGTTCCTTTTTTCATAATTTACAAAGCAGGACAATGTTTTTTTATGTGGAGTTCTTATTGCGTGACTCATTCAATATAGTCGTAATTCATTGCAGGTTGAAAGACTAAATGAAAATAAAACGATTTAGCTTACATAAAAAATACGACTGTATAAGCAAAACTTGGAGGAAAATATGAGATGTTGATT
Source organism: Platycnemis pennipes (assembly GCA_933228895.1). Taxonomy (NCBI): domain Eukaryota; kingdom Metazoa; phylum Arthropoda; class Insecta; order Odonata; family Platycnemididae; genus Platycnemis; species Platycnemis pennipes. The sequence continues at coordinate 30,203,312 of OW121855.1, forward strand.
CAATTATGAACTCCGAGTAAGAGGAGGTAAAGGTAAAATCAAGCACAGCATTTTAACATCCCATGAAAAAATAAAATGAAAAATAAACATTGCATAAACCATGACATGGCTAATGTCTGAAGTTGATTACAATGAAACGCAAAAATGCAAGTCTAGAAACTTGGCTATTAAGGATCGAAAATGCAAGGTGCATGGACATTAAGGAAATGATCCACGTCTAGCAACCAATCGATATATTAACAATAAAATCAAATACGCCACATGACTACGAAAATAAGCGGGACATATAATTTTAAAGGCAGGATTGGTCAGCCGGTAAGGCGTACCCATCATGATCGCTCTGCAGATTGATAATCGGGCTACGTAAAAAAAACCCATAACACACAAGTGCGTGAGAACCTTTCAAAGGGAAATGATAAGGAAAAACAATTTTGAAACCAACAAATTAAATTCGAGTGGTAATCATAATGAGATAACCTTTTTTGAGTAATTTCCAAGTACATGAATTCTAACGGTTAAGGATGTTCAAGTCACAAAAATAACTCTTGAGTCATTCGCTTCTGACGATTATCCGTAACTTTCAATGGGTGTCATATTTTTGGCCTCACACTTTTAAACGCCCATCAATCTTTATCAATGACCTCTTCTTCTTCAGTACAACTTTCTCATTCTTTTTAAAATCTAAAATCTTTCCCACTGATCAAACGTCGTTCTCTCAACCTCCACTATTGAAACAACATCGCTCTTTCTTATCAACTGCTCAATGTGAACTCTTTTTCTTTAACTTCTCAACTTATAAATTTTTATTCTACACTTTATCACTGATCTGGTATACGCCTAGGAGACACTGCGATCGCTTAAGTTACTGACTAAAGAGCACATAGTCACCCTAAAAACTTCTTCTAGTCCAGTTATTCCTGCACTATACTAACCCACAATTATTTTACCACGTTCTTAGAATAGATAAAAGAAACAAGATATTATAAGTAAAAGGCTCAATAATTTTTCTCCCCTCTGTCATCATTATCCATCAATTATTTCAGTCAACTCTCTCAGAATAAATACCCATCATCATCATTGGTCAACAATCCTAGGATTGGTTAGACGCAGCTTTCCACTCTTCTATCAGCCAACCTCTTCATATTGACGTAATTCTTCTCTTTTACATCCCTCACAACCTGTTCCATGTAGGTATATCATACGAGGCCTGCCTTTTCCAATCTTCCCGTTCACTTTTCCCTAGACGATTGTCCTCATCAGGCCATCGTGTCTTAAGACATGGCCGATTAAGTTGTCCCGTCTTCAGTTTCAAGTTTTCAGCAGATTCTCTTTTCTCCAATTCTTCTTTAGACTTCTTCGTTTGTCACCATATGGTCGATTAAAGCACTTATTCTTAGCCCTTATATTATGGCCTTTCTTCTTTTTAGAGTTGTCAGCATACTTCTCTTTTCTCCCACTCTTCTTAGGACTTCCTCGTTGCTTACTCGGTCGATCCATTTAATCTTCATCATTCTTCTGTAGCACCACATTTCGAATGCTTCTACCCTTTCCTTCTCCGCTGCTGTCATCGTCCATTCCTCACTGCCGTAAAGTAGCATACTCCAGATAATAAATCCCACGGCATATAATTACATTCAGCACATAAGATAATAATAATGTAATTTTATTGTTAAAGGATTTACATCCGATATGAACATATTTTCTTAAGTCATATTTGAGCTCAAAGTACAATTACATTTTGGGTGAAAAGCACCTATTTAGGAAAAAGTATTACAATTCGATATTACAAAAAAACCAAAATGCCAAATGTATGCAAATAAACATTGTAAAAAATAACACAATAAGAAATATGATATATGAAGCAAGTTCACACAAAGAAATAAGTATTAAATTATTATTGTATGCAATGAAATAAGTATTAAATGAAGTTTAAACAATGAAATAAGGATTAAATATTTTGATGCAATAATTTTGAAGTAATTAATTAAGGTTATCAATTTGACAGATTAACATTGGAAAATATACCACATTATTACACCCAAACATGATATAAAGCATTGAAATGAGTAAAATTCGGCTTATTACAATTTCAATTTGTTGTTACAAAAAACCACATGCATTATACAAAGCCAACAAGGCTTATGAGGGGCAAGTTAGATACATATATAATTTCTTTTTAAATTGGGGCAGGGATGAGGACTTTTTGATAGATTTAGGTAGGTTGTTCCAAGTTTGAGAGGCAGCAACAGTAAATGATTTCTGAAATGTGGAGGACCGATAATGTGAAACATGCAGGTGATTAGGGTCGGATCTAGTAACTATACTTGGCAATATGTATTGTTCTTTTGGAATAAAAATCAATATTGTTCTGTGGGTCATCATGTTTGAGTAGGGAATACATGAAGCAGGCCAATTTGAATTTTCTTCTACTTACGTTAAGTTAGTTTTCTTCTAGTAAATAAGATACACTAACACATTCGGGGATCAATTCTTTGTTCTACATTCATCAGCGGTGAACTTCAATGTTATAAATCCTTATTCCTAACTATTCCATATCGTCAAGATTCCACCAGGCTCGATGCCATTTCCCCTTCTAACACAGAGTCAAACGTCCATTAGTCTCGCAATTAACGCACTCCACCCTCTTTTGTTTAAGGTATGGAGTCAGAGTCCAAGGGCCCCTATGCATACAGCTGCGGTTTTTCCGTCGCTGTTTGTTCACCACCTCCAAAAAAAAAGAGCGGTCAAACTTCCAGATGCCCCGGATCCATCGGTAAAAATTGCCTCGAGCACTTTTTTCCTCTGTAAAATTCGGGGGCTTTTAAAAGAATTCGCGGAAAAAATTTCAAAACTGGGTTCAGGGTTTCGTGAGAAACGTTAAAGAATATCTTCCGTTTGAATACACAATGAATTGAAGCGGCAGATTAAAAAAATGTGGGCAGGTGGCATGTTCTACCCAGCCGGTAGGAAAAATCAGAATCTAAAACACTGTAAAAAGTAGATCTGATTTTAAGGTACAAAAGCGATCTGAATTTCAGATGCAACAATTTTAAGACAGGGTATGTTGAATTTCAGCAGTAATATCTTGTCTAAAAATAAGGCAGGTGAACGACTGAAAATCAGACCATCCAGAATCCTGCTTCCTCTGCTTCCTGCTTAACTGCTCCTGTACCAACCATCCATGTTCCTGCCTCTTCCGCACTTTGAATCCGTGTTCCTACCTTACAACCAGACAGCGCTTAAATTCAGATCACACTGAAAATCAGATCAACTTTTTACAGTGAAAAAACTCATTTCATGCCCTGCAGAAGTATACCTACGCTAAAATTCACCGTTGGGAAACCATGATACCTTATTGGCTGAATCCTCAGCTGATCCCTAGAACGGCCATAAAAATATTATTGTATTCAATATTTAACCGAAGTGAGGCTAAGAGGCCAAAGGCAGTAAAAAGTCTGTTTAGCCACCGGTAGGCTAAATTATAGCCTTGAGTTCAAGGCACAAGGTTGATTTTTGTGGCATAAAATTCAACATGGCACAAGGTTGATTTTTGTTAATCCTTTTGATTTAAGTCATGGGTGGCATAGACCTGTAACCTATGCCAAGGAAGCACCTAAAAATACATATGCGCCGAGTATGTTTAGTATGAATTCATTGGAGGTAGGTATTTTCCCAAACATTCACTCATTTAGGAATACCACTAACAAATGCGAAACTAAAGGACATCATGTGAATGATCATGAGTCCCCTCTAAGATGTACAAATGATGAAAAAATACGGGTTGTGATAAGATTTTGTTCATTCACACATACATGCATAAAAAGTAAGGAGATGTAGCTGCGTAGGATCCACCTCAACTCCGCCTCAGGTTCATTCGTTGTGTACACACGTTACATGTGGGCACTAGTTATTCTTAACCCCCCGATTTTTGCAATTTTAATATGTATTTATAGCATTTAATACAAACACTGAGATGACTAATGAATACAGCTTGATTAAAACATTTTTATCATCATCATTAGTCATCAATCCTGAGAATGGTTTGACGCAGCTTTCCACTGACTTTTTCTAAGAGCTAATCTCTTTATACGAACATTTTTAATCGATGTTTTTAATATTATGTAGGGGTCACTTCTTACCATTTTTTTCTTCCTTCACATAATAAGTTTCTTGCCCTTGATTGATATTTTCTTATCCGTTCATTGATTTTCACTGGCTGGCATTATTTTTTTCTTCTTTCTCTCATCTGTTAACACTGCATGTGTGTCAATTAAGTTATAGCTGTTCCTCAATGATAACTAGTAAAATAATTGATTCCTTTCAAAACCTACCTCAATAGAAGAAGCACGTAATAATAAACCTAAAATTTCAGAATTGGCTATGAATGAACTACGTATATCTGTGGCTCCTAGCTAGAGAAAGCCACACCAGAGTAAATCAAAAGAGACAACGTAAGCGACTGAGAACTCAATCTTCCATCTGAAAGATTTCCAGAAGTCCCGGTCCCAAAGAGAGGAGAAATGAAAGGAGAGACTTCCCGTTCCTCGATAGTGAAGCAACGTGATCATGTTCCTCGAGGCATAAATGATACAGAATCACGGATGTCGGCGCAAGTGAACCCTGCGGATGTCACGGTTGGTTCGCGCTCATCAAAGAGTTTCGATCCGCGATATCCAACAAAGAACAACAAAGGCAGGAACTCCATGAACTCCAGCTGACGAGTGTGTAGCCAAATCCTCGACAGGCTGCTCGACAGCACAAGCCACTGCAGCGATTCCCGAAACATTGGCTAACGAGGGGCTCAAGATTATCGAAGTTCTCCCGAGGAAGGGAGCCAAAAACAAATATTTGAAAATGAGGTTTTCCTATATACTTCTGATTACAGTTCAGCTTTTCCCTTACGTACTTTACGTGAGAATATGAGAGTTAAGCAAAAATATTCTAACTATCCATTTCATTGTTTTCAGATCGTATGCGGTAAACTTTTAACGAAGATTAAATAAAAAGGGGAAGAAACAGAATAAAAGGAGAGTACCTCCTTTAAATCTGAGGAGGGCAAAGACTGGAATAACTTCAAGGTAATTGTAAGGAATAAAACGATAGAGACAAAACAAATGTGTGTATGAGAATTTCAGAAATAGCGTGAAATCGGAAATCAAAGTCCATACTAATTTCTTTGTAAAACGGAAAGAGTTTAGAAATGATACAATTCATAGCTTTTATGATCATCCACCCAGCAGATTAAAAAAATTTTTAATAGGATGCGAAATTTATTACTAGTTTGTACCAATCTGAACAAAAATGTACTCAAAGCTGTTACATTACCTTATATCGGTAAACTACCTAAACACCGCTAGCGTATATTGATAACATACATTGGTGAGCCCAATTATAAATTGTCCAAGACTCTGAATAAAGACGTATAGATGAGATAACACAGAAGCATGCCGTGGAATTTCATGGCTCATAAATTCTGAATTGGATGGAACATACAAAGGAAAGGCGAAAGACTTCTGAGAGGTAGCTGTGGAGAGGAATGGAGAAAATTAGATTAAGCAGTCCCTCTATCTCGGTAGGGGAAGGAAGTCCAGAAGAGGAGGAAATTCAGAGGCCGAAAAATTTGATGGAACACATGGCGTAAAGAGATGTTGAAGTATGAAGGAAGAACTTCAGTTAAGTTTAAAAGAGTAGGAATAGGAGAGTAAAAGAGAGTGTTGGGTATGCACGAGAAGAAGCACAGATGGGTAAAATCAAAGACTGAATATGTGACATTGTCTGAGGGATCAACTGTGATAGTATGTTCGATGCAAAATCAACCTTTCTTCTGAAGACTAATACAAATGTTTCACGCGAAACAAGTTGGATGACATCATTAAAAGAAAGATAACATCGCCGCACCTGGTGTTAAACCCAGAAGTCAGAAAGCATGACGTCTAAAATGAGATGAGTCAAGAGCGGGAGAGAACCCCTTTAAGAGAAGACCATCCTCTTTAAGAAGAAGATCACCGGGATGACTCCTCGCGCACCCACCCCCAACTGAGACACTCCCACTTCCTACCGCCTCTCTCTCTACCTTCTCCTCCGTATCTCTCACTCACTCCCCATTTTCTCACACTCGAAAAAGTCCTCGCGGCAGACTGAGGAGAGAGGGAGTGAATACGGAGAACGAGAGAACGCGATGGCGAAAAAAAGAGCGAAAAACTAAGGCGGTCATCGGTGCGGAATGGGTTTCGACTGAGATGAGAGGGGAAGGAGGCTGGATCCCGAGATTCCGATGCCGGGGGGAGGGGCGTGGGACCGATCGGCCGTGAGGAGGACTTCTCCACGATGGGCGGGAAGGGCCTTTCTCTCGATGGGCCCCATCACTTCCTTCTTAAGTCGTTCTCCCTTTCAGCTTCTCCCTTTCAGCATCCCCCTCCTACGCCCTTCCCTCTCCTCAAAAGCCTTAACATTCGCTTCAGACACTCGGGATCTCAAAAAGCAGCAGCCGCCCCTGACCATCCGACCGAGAGGGCCGTGTCGCGGAAGACTTATTTTTACTCGTCGGCACGTGGCGGTTCGAGCAAGTGTGGAACGCGGGCTACTCAGGAAGGACTTCTCCGAGAGGGAAGACGTGGGAGGTTTACACTTCGCAAATCTTCACGGCGTTCGAGAGATGATCAGGAACCATGCATCACAAGTTACGTTCTAGAATATAACACAGTATAATCTATAAATATCCCAACGAAACGTTAGAACTCATGTATTGAGAATTAAATTAGAATACAGGCTTCGGGAGAGCAAATGGGAGACGCACGAGGGAGTGGGGGAACAGTCGGATTGAAATTTGGTTGGAAAAATTAGGAGACAGATTGAGTGGATGGTACGGGTGATGAAAGAAGAGAATGTTTTCATGAAGAGGACAGAAAAAAGTTTGTAAGCAAAGGAGGAAGAAATTTAAGAAGAAAGGCCAGTTCAGAGGTTTTATTGAGAGAAAAAAAATAAGAATTCGAAGCAAAGGGGAAAATCACGGGAAAAATAGAATATTCAAGGGATATTTAAAATAATTCAAACTTCATGTGCCCATGCCGATAGATCGCAAATAATAATACGACTCTCAAGAAAATATCCTATCTAAATGGATTTTTGAAAGTTCTCGAGCAACTTGGGCAGGGATGACGATAACAATGTGAAGGCTAAGAAATTACGGGTATTATTCAATTTGTAACGCACAACTTCCGTAATGCCTGAAACTTATTTAGAGGTAAGAATATTTTCGCATTGGATCACAATCACGTGAAATGCTCATCACAGCTAATCCTGTACAGTGAGACACTGAGGCTGAATAGGAATCAAGGACACTTAATTATATGCCTCTTGTTAATAACGAAAAAGGGACGTTTTTCGATGAAATTTAAGCCCACTCACTTCAGGATCGGGTGGAAATCAAGCGAAGTATCAGGGTAAGTAGACTAACGAAGCGACCTCATCACTACCGAACAAAAACATTTGGGATAAATTCTTCTTCACAGGCTAGTCTCATTATTTTAATCTTTATATCTTATTTGAGTTTTGTGTTAAGGTCCGATAGGGCTAAATGCCTTCAATACTAGGCAGTATCTGTTAGTTTCCCTTTTTAAAATTTAAAAAGCTATGATCAACCAGACGATTGGTCTGGTCGGTAGATCACCCCAAATATTAAGATCAACGACGTGTGGATGTCACTCATCGTAGTGTTGAGGTCAGTTCATTTCCTTATTTTTCCCAGTTATCTGGTGTGGCTGGGGATTTCCCTTTTATTCAGATGGCAGATTGAAATTTGACCAAAACTAAAGAAATAAATGAAAAGAAAAATTAACTTTTATAAAAATATTAATTCTCTCCACAACTTTGGCAAATTGATTTTAATCGGAGATTAATCGCACATTCTTTTCAGTTTTCCTACGTACTTAGGACGATCAAAAATCTCGGGAATCTGAGATTTTTTTTCAGCAATCGATAAATGACCATTTTCTCCCCAAAAATGCCAAGGAGCATATGGAATGCTACCGGGGCGACAAAAAGAAATGACGACGCCTTATCTGGCAGTTATCCGAGACCCTGGCCAAACCTTGTTAAGGGTCAGGGCGCAAGGAGAGGGTGGGAAGGGAAAACACCAAGCGGTTCCCGTGAGAGGAGGGGAGGAGTATATTTTTTGAGGCGCACCTTCGCACCTGGAGAAGGCGATTTCCAGACGTTTCGCCCACGAGGCAGATAACTACACCAGACCGTGAAAAAAAAGAGAAGGGCCGATTTCGTTCGGGATGGGATGGGCTCGCCCAAGGAGGGGCGAGGGAGGAGCCGATCGGATCTAATATATCGGGAAGCAATTAGGGCCAAATGAGAAAATCCAGAGGGGGCGGAGAAGAGAGAGAGGAAGAGGATGAGGAGAAGGAATTAATGGAAGGGGGAGCGAGGAAAAAAGTGGAAGGGCCGGCCGAGGGGGGGAAGGCGTAAACAGAGTTGGGAGGGACGACGAAACAAGGGTTCAAATGAAGGCTGAGGCGGACGAACTGAGTATGAGATGGGGTCTGGGCGTAATTGAACAAGCCGAGCGGCGGTAGGAAGAGTAGGGAGAGGGAGTGAAGGGAGTAGAGCATGAGTAAGCTGAGCAAGAGGGGTGGAGAGAGAAAGAGTTGAAGACAGAAGCGCAAAACGAAGGAGGGAAAGAGAATTAGTTTCCAGCATATTACAGGCACATCTTTAACCCTACAAACACCTTTCCACTGAAAGAAAACGCGACATATGCTTAATGTCGTACTTTTTAAAAGAATGAAACTTCGTAAGGTTCACTTTATATTGGAATAAGCACGACCCGGGTTTCAAAACATAGTTACATCTTCAGGTGAATATGTAACTACCTGAAGATGTAACTATGTTATGAAACCCGGGTCGTTCTTGTTCCAATATAGACCCCCCCTCCCATCCCGAGGGCCCGGGTTCGATTCCCGGCAGTGGCGGATTTTTCAGTGGAAAACCGGTCCCCACTTGAGTGCCTAGTGGAGGGCATTTCAAGTACAGTACTCTGTCCGTCGGATGGGACGTTAAGCCGTGGTCCCCTTGGCGCCTTTCGTTAAGAGTAGGCTAATGCCGACGCCGGGTTTCTCTCCACCCTTCCTCCGTTCCCTGAATACTCCTACCATTACCCAATTACCCACCTATCCTAAATGGCGCAAATGACCTCAGCTGTCGGTCGCCTCCCCTAAATAACTAACTAACTAATTCCAATATAGAGTGAACCTTACAAAGTACCATTCTTTTATTTTTCAATATGGAAAGGTATCACATAGTCAAGCCTGAAGTTATCAGCTATATGTCGTACTTTTTAATCGAATGCTACTGATTTAAAATACGCTTGAAGTCGAGATACCTTTCCCAAGCGTCTATGTCTTGCTCAAAGGTGCCTATTTCTTTGAGCTCATAAAATGCAATTACTCTATCATTCCATCACATCATCGTTTCCATGCTATTTCCATTCCTCACATCAATAGGATTAAGTAGCGAGATGTTCCAAATGCCGAGTTGCACCGCACCACTGACTGGCACTGAACCCCAACACAAATAACAAGCACGTCCCGAGCGAGATCGGAACCATGACCGTTAGATACAGATATAGGTTTTCAAATTTCTGATTTTTCAAACTTTTTCCTTACCAGCATTAAGATTTTTACCGACTTTTGGAAACGTGACAAAGAGCCAAAGTCAAAATTCTACATGAGAAAGGGAAAAATTACTGACCAAAATACATGACTAGGAGAGTATTTATTATAACCTTAGGAACTAACCCGGCGCAGCTGACAGCCAGCAAAATGTTGTTGCAATATTTAAGCATTAAAATGTGCATTGGCCGCCAGTATTTTCATATTTACTGACTCCGTATCGAATTTCCCTGATTTCCTGACTTTCCCCTGGTTTTGCTGACCAGTTTTAAATTCCCTACTTTAGTGATTATTCTGATTTTACTGACCTTTAGCAACAAAGAGGTAGGACGCAACATTTCACCCTTACCCACGAACCTCCTCCTGCATCCTTTCTTCAATGTCAAAAAAGCCTGGTTTACAGTTGAGGAAACTCGCTCCCCATTGCAAGAGTTCGTCCACACTTCCCTATCCATGCAATTCTCATTAGCCGCTGTCAAATTCATGCCGCTATGCGCTTGTTCTTTGTTCTCGTCACCCCTCCTCTCGAGTCTCTCGGACCACATTCTTCCACGACTCACCCGGCAACCCCTTTGCCTGCTATAACAACGACTCTTCTCTCCTTTGCTGCTTGATTTAAATAAGTATCATTCTTTCTCTTAAACTGCCACAAATGAAATTACTCCACTTTAAATAATCGCGAACTTCATGAGAATCGGACCCACTTATTTTTAGTTTTCTTTCCGAATACGTATTCAGCGCACATTAATGTCTCGGAAATAAAAACTTGGACATTTGTGTGGATTAAAAACTCTATAAGTAGTCAGTTTCCTCTAAAGTATTTGCTATTAATACCTCTTGGACCACGTACACCCGATTCTTGAGGAATAATTATATATTCCGATGACTAAAAGTTCCATGGCAACCTATTAGCCTTGAAGCGGTTTGTGGAACCCAAAACTACACAAAGTTTAGTTTACTATCTAAAATCCCCAATGAGGATTGAAAATAAACATTTTATGCGAGGAAAACATACACACTTACTGTACGCATCACCTACTGAGAATATTTAGAATATATTACGATATACCAATTTGAATGCCGTATTGTAAAATTAAACACATATCGTACAAGCTAGTTAATATTGATTTCATGACATAAAAGGCAAATATCGCACATAATCGTTTATTTTAGTCAAGAGAGACATTGAATATCTTCTATTTGTACATGATGATGACGCAGTGGCGTCTAAACTAGTTGTATCACCTATGAATTAATTAGTGGAAGATACATTGCTTCTTTTCTCTGCCGATCGAATATCTCATATCGCATGATATCACTATTGTAGCAAGCTAAATTCAGCGTAGGATTCTGCGTCCAGAATGTCCAGATCACGCAGCGATATCACATAAATGTCGCGTATCGCAGTATCCATTGGCCGCACTTTTCGACCACAAAAAAAACAGAACACTACCGAACAACGCAATTGTGTTTACACGTCGACTGCTTGATTCCCGTTCATCGGTTTCCCCATAAGACCCTCCACCCAGGCCGAGACGAGGCATAACTCTTCCTTGAGCCTTCCTCACGACGTTTTAAAAACTAACTCCACTTCCATCCGCGCGGGGGCACCATTTCGAGGGCTCTCGAATCCACCAGATTTTATTCAGCCTCCTCGAAAGAATGAAATGAAATTCTAAACGGGACTCCTCGCTCCAGCCCTGGTTACGAGCACCCTGGCTGATTCCTTGGAAAACTGAGAGAGAAAAAGGATGTTTCCTCAATTTCTCCAGAGAAGATTTCTTTAAAAACAAGGTGCCGTGGGAATGTGAGTCGATTTTGTTTCCTCGATTATAATCGCTTCCACTCCGACCAGGGCACGGAAAATATTCATTCCTTTACCAATTCCCCTCTCCGAGTCCGTTTTTCTTATCTACCAACTTGTTTCGTTCCTTAATGCAAGCATCTCTCAATATTAAAAAGCACGTCGTCTGAATGGGGATAGAGGGGAAACAACTGCTCCGTCCAGTAGGCACAGTAGTTTCCCACGTCGCATTCACAGCTGAATCAATACGACCTTAGATAAGGCAATGGCGAGCTTTCATGAAGATATTTCCGCTAGCATCAGAATCACAAGCTCCCTTTCATTTGTACGTATTCTACCCAGCGTGGCAACCCCATCGTATATCGCACTCACGAACATTAGATTTTCCTTTAGAGACGAAAACAGGCAATGGTTGTTTCTCTTTTGTTCAAAACTACTTATCTTTTTTAAACGATTTTCCCTACACTCGTTTCTCTATTAACAATGTAAAAACACTGCGTTTCATTGTCATTAAAATTATTCCAATTTCATGCCTTATACCCGACTGGAATTTGAACTACATATATAAATATTTCGACAAATTGGTAAAAATAAATTAATTTTCACGTATATAGAAGAAATGGAATCGTTCTGTACGCTTAGAGGCGACATATCCAGCGAGCGCTAGAATTCATGAATCCAGCATTACAGCAAATAATGTTAAACTATGTAAATATATATAGACTCTAATGAAACGTTTTATCTGAAGCTGTACTGCCATTTTGTACCTGTCATTATACATCTATGTAACCGCAAAGTTCTACCATATTTATGGAACAGCAATTCCATCACAGGAAATTTGTCTTCTACGGCGCCTAATTTAATTCATTTCTTTTGTGAAACAAATGTACAGTTATTGAGACGGGATAAATGAATTATTATTATACCATAATTTCAAAATTCTTCAGACCCATTGAGTAAATTATAATAGTCAAATATCAGAAATATATTCAGATAGTTAAAACAACAAAATAATTTCAAAAAATTGACCTAAACTCACTAATAAAGAGAGTAGGATACAAAAGAAAAAATTGCACAATCAGTAAATTCAATGGACTACCATTCACGCAACAAATACAAACATTCAGGACTCGAGGGAGTAGCGCTCCGCGTACTGGGAATCCAGAGTAAGAAATGGATTTACTTCACATAAGGGGAGAATGAAATGTACACTTCACGTAAGTGGAGAATGAGGATGATTAGTCGAGTGCCCGGACTCACCCAAAAAAAGAAATATAATAAATAAATAAATATTTATTAGCTCTAGGTACAATACCCCTAAGAGCACCAATATTACAACCTCAATGACAGTTGTGGTGAGCTTAAACAACCAACATATTATCAAACATAAACAATGAGTACACACGTATTTGAAAACATATCAAATCAAAGATACTACAAAAATTATTATGCATCTATCACCAAAATAACGAGAAAAAAAACTAACAATAAAAGACATAGCAATGAAGATTGCACAAGAACAAAGTGGGAAACGGATGGTGATATAGATATAACAATACGAATTAGAGATTTATGTCTATATGTGAAAGGTAAGAATAAAGTTTCGTTTTGAATGACTGCCTGTTTTTACTGTTCTTTAGGTCTATGGGGAGAGAATGCCATAGTTTTGTGGATTTGACTAGGAAAGAGTTGTGGTATTTGGTGGTTCTATGGGCGGGGCAATATAAATCAGATGCTTCACTCCTTGTATTCATATTACGAGACTGAGGTTGGTGTGTAAACATGTCCATCAAATATTTAGGTTCTGTAACAGAAAATAAGGAGAACAGGAAGACGCTTAGCAAGTAATTACGCCTACCCTTGACAGTTAGCCAAGATAGTTTTTCCCTATACGAAATAGACAGTACAGGAAATGAAATCCAACCGAAAAACGTGAAGATCCTTGAAATTTCAAACTCGGTGCATCAATGCGAAATATAAAGCGAGTCCAGCCGCTCAAAAATGAAAAAAAAGTAAAGTCTCACTTATTTCCGTGGTGCCGGGAATGGAGGAGCAAATTACAATGGAAGGGACCTATAAATGCAGGCAAGAGTAGGGATAAAAAAAAACGGTAAAGGGTTAGCGGTGGCAGAGGATTAGGAAAAAAAACTGGCGGAGGGATCGTTCCATTTGAATAGGACTGCTGAAATACTTCCGTCATACGCGGATTCCGTAATTTGTCCGCGAAAATGGAGATTCGGTCGGTAATGGCTGGAGCTCACATAATAGAGGCCATTCATTCTGTGCTAAGAAATGGATACGTCTTTAATTGGTGAATACTAGTGCCTCAATTTCGTGTCATCAGTGAAAAATACTCGAAATAGGTGCTCAAGGCTACCAGCGAAACATTACGCGAACTTTAGGGAATTATCTCCCCACTATTTCACTGAAATCTTCCCAAGATTTACAACGATGAGGCCGCCTTTTCTCAAAACCTTCCGTCTCTTTGAAAGTCAAACTTCTCACAGCTTTAATTATTCCTTATTTTTTTGGTAAAAACCTTGAAGTTGGAGAAAAGAATCAAACAAGATAAATCGCATGGCCAATCAGTATTCAGCGCCAGTTCTGTGCTAAATTTATTTTTGTGTCAAAGGTCAGCATCTTTTGCACAATTCCTGGCATACTTTAAACTTAAACTAAAAAAAATGGCAGGTAAAAATCACGCTTCAAATACCAGCATATAAATGAAAGGAACAACATCGTTTTTTTCATATCGTTCAAACATTTCGCAGCATTAATATACGCTCTCAAAGAGGTTAGGAAGTGCGATGAAAGCCACATGAAGAAAATTCTCATAGGGCTATTTTTAAACAACTTTACAGAGAGAGCACACAGACTTGTGAATGATAATCAGGCATTTAAATCACAATGACAGTAGGCACGGCCGAGAAAAATTTAAACAGCGAACGGTTAAAAGGAAACGCTAAAGAAACTGTTCTGACAGTTAAATGAAAGGTATACGACGATGAAAATCCAAGGGCGCAACAAAGCCAAACATATTGTTGTCCTTACACGTCTTGCCTCCTAGGAATACAAACGTTGGCGTGGCTCATCTTAAAGAAGGTCTTCCAACTCCCCGTCATCTTTACTTGTACGCACAGCAGTGCAATTCCTCATTCCTCCAAGGTGAAAGGGCTGACCTATAAAGGTGAGAACGCACGCGCGCGGCAAACCATTCCCTCACGCCCGAGTATTCCGCGTTTTAGAGTTTAGATGGCTGTGTGATTGGCGTAGAAGTTCATAGATGTCAGCACGAATGGTCGCCACAACGCAAGCGAACGGAGCGAGAAAAAAACTGGGTAATTGATGGATTCATGGCTAATAGATTTGAAATGAATCGGATGATAGTTGGGACAAGAAAAATAGTAGACTACCGCCGTTGCATTCATATTTACGAATAAAAGCGGGAGAATACGAATCTGCACGAGCTATGAGAAAGTGAATTTAATAAAACTGGCATCGAAATTTCGCTAGAAAATCGGATTAAAGGCTCTCAATCGATTTCCAGCTATTTTTCGAATGAGAGAATTCCGGTTCACGTGAAAATATAAATGATTGCTCTCTCATCCAAACCACGACACCAGCACAATACCAAGGTTAAATTTTGCTAGTCTCCGAGTTGATATTCATGGGAAATGAAAGAGCAAAGACATGATTTAACGAAAATACATGCTTCATCATCATCAGCAACCCTTCAGCAATCAGATTGGTTAGAAACAGTTCTCTGCTCGATTCTTCATTCATCTAACTTCTTCGAAACTTCTTGACACATTAACATCATTTACATAAAAATAGACACAAGCAACATAAATATTATATTACAGCAGCACGAATGCTATCACAGAAGGTAATGCCGACTGGCGTAAAGTGACCAGGTGTCACCTAAAGGCTGAACCTTAGCAAAATCTCCCACGGTCTCATCACAAATACAAGTAATTAGACACTAAGCTGGAGATGGGAAACTCCACAGTAATTAGCTTTAGCTCAACGAGCAGTGTTAACATAGATTACCCTAGAGCGTAAGGAGGCAAACATTTACGTTATGTTTACGCCTCACTCCGAAGTCCCGCAAGAGTTACTTTCGAAGGTCAACAATGGTGGGCACTGAAGGATTACAGATAAGAGCAAGGTACACTAGGTACCTTGCACTTTACGACATTGTACTACATGTTTTGCCAGCAGCTACTAATTAATCCCGAAACCCATTTTCTACCCAACATATTCCCACGAACATTCATTCATCTGTGGTTTTCAACTCTGCACAAGCACTTAAAGGCGCTTCAGACCGGGAGGAAAGATACAGGATGGGAATGGAAAGTTGAAGAGCAAGGGTGGAGACAAACCCAAAGCGTTGACATTAGCCTGCTCTTAACGGAATGCGCCAAGGGGATCACGGCTTAGCGTCTCATCCGACGGAAGGAGTACTGAACTCGAATGCTCTTCACATTCATCAGTGATTGAGTAGGGGCAGGTTTACCAACCAATTCTTCCAGTGTTGGAATTCAAAACCGAAAAAGACACCACTTTTCCCAACGAATATTACCTACATTAACTTCTCGGCCTTCTCAGGGTAACAGGAAATGATTATGAAAATAAATCCAAAATCTTGTAGGAAGAAGTGTAAGATCGTGTAACTCACCAACATAGACCCGTATCGACACTACGAATACACCAAAGAGAATGACAGTTGCGTAATTTATCAAAGGACATAGGCAGTAAACCGATTTATCGCTAACAAACTTTCGAAAAAAGTTATTAGTTCCACTTATTTCAAGGAGTTTCGACGTGTCAAAGCCTTAAATAGAGACGAGACGAAACTAAGTCTTGCGAGGCCTCTCCCCTCAAAGTAGCTACAGGAGATGTTTATTTTCCTTAATCTCTCAGCTTCATCTCTCGGTTGACGCGACGTTCTTCCTCATCCCCACCCATAAAATACCAAGCCGACAATTTGAGACGATGCTGGAAGTCTCTAATTGGGTTATTTTTACTGGTATTACTCGAGCATGCCTCCTCGCGCGGCTCTTGTCCCATAATTCATCCTCGCCCCCCTTTCGCAGATAGCGCTTCCCTGAAGGGGTTGATGCAAAAAACGAGTAATTAGCCCAAAGGGGACCGGGGGAACTGCTTCGCGCGAAACACGGAGGGGGAGTTAGGGGGATTTAGGGGGAGGTGAAGATTTATCCGGGACATCTCAGAATCCCAGGCAACAAGGAGGCCGGACGCTTTCACATCGCAATGCAACCCAGCAAAGAATTGAAAGATATGGAGCAAGGTAGCACTAGCCCATAAATGATAAAAGATTCTATCTTTAATTACCAATACATACATCCTAATTATTGCACTCATCGTTCCCGTGAAGTTTAGCTATCCTTCAATTTTCCATCACATCGTCTCTCCAATATGGATTTTGGAATGTATCAGACAACAAAGGCGACTTACTATTTAGGGCATTTATGTTGAAAACCTGCTACATACAGTGGTTTGAATGAAAATATTTAATTTTTCGTAGCCAATACAATAAGAATTACATACACCCAAACATCTTGTAATAAATATTTTGGGAAATGCATAATATTGTAGAACTAAAGTGAAGTAAACGACGATAAGAAATATTTGTCAAACATGCCCGTTATTTACTCAAAAAGATGGATTCATTCTATATCATTTTAAAACCAATTCGAGAAAAACAGCATCAAATTATATTTTCAATTCAAGGAATGTACTTTTCTCACCCTAAATAGAATAGAAAATAATCAATTAAGTTTGAAGCATTTTTACTCCAGGCGCTCTTCATACCACAACAACAATGCGAATAACATCGCAAGTCCAGTATATAATCAAGGGAAAAGCAGTAACACCCTCGCCGGCAACTAACCGACCACTGATCGTCCACAGTACTGAAGCGGTGGCGACCGGAGTCTGAGAGGGAGAAGAGAGAGAGGGAGATATGGACCAAAACACCAACGCAATAATAACGACGCGAGACGCAATTACGAGTTGAACCCCGGATCGAGAAAAGGGTACTGGGAACCCTGAAAGAGCGGGGAAAAGTTCCCGCGATTACACATAAATTCTCCTCTTTCACACTCTCCGAGGATAAGAATTCGCAACGGTGTTTTTTTATATTACGGCCTCGGATTCGAGGGAAGAAAAAGGACTGTCCATAAGAGAACTTTTGATCTCGCTCATTAGAGAGAGGGCTGTTTCCCCACCTCCACCCCATCCAGCCAGGGACTGCCTCACGGCTAAGGGGAGGGGGGAAAGGGCAGGGCAAAAGAGGGTGGAGGAAAGACGAGGATGGAGACAACAAGAGAAATAAAGAGCAACGCGAGAGAGGGCACAGTTAACCCTGAAGGCCAAGTGGGAATAATGCCCCGGACCGAGGGGAGGGAAAAAAGAATGCCCCCAACCCCCGAACGCCCTCTCTAACCCTGGGAAGGGGACAAAAGGACCCCGAGATGAGGCAGAGAAATAAACCCAATTTGAATCTCCGTGCGATCTTTGTCGTAGAAAGAGGAGAGGGGTAGGGGCAGCGTCTGAGCCCAACAGCAATCTAGATTGAGATGGGGAGCGTTGCATGAGACGGAGAAGAGTATAGAAAGGAGCATCGGTGGCTAAGTGAATTGGACGGCAAGACAAGGAGAACACAGACAGACATTTGCCAAAGGCGTTGGATGCAAAACGATGTCGGAATGGGGGCAGGGGGGCGAGGGAGAGCATTTCGTGTGCGATACACCTGGAATAAGGTAATGGAGGCGAGGGAAACTGGAGATAAGACGGGCGGGAGGGCAGCAAAGAAATGAGATGGGATGAAATGCTAGGGGTGAGATTACAAAGGACCTCGAGACAGGGTGCAATACTTTCTTCCCAAGATCGTATTCGTTCGTAATCACGAGAGGGAAAAATGTTCAAGATGTAAGACGACAACCTAACATTTTGAAGCATTACGCCCAGAACTAGGAGAACTTACCGCTTGTAAACTTGCCCTTCCTGCAAACTTGGACGCCGGGAAAAAATAAAGGGTGTCAAAATTATGGCTATTTATATTGGAGGGAGGGCTGGTATTACCTGAGAGAAATAAGCTTGATTTACAAGAGCAATTAATATTTTTAAAAATTTACATTCTACAGTAGTGCTTCACAATATGATTACTATTTTAATTTTTAACGACTCTTGGTACAATAATACGACTTCACTATCATTCTTTCCATGAAAGGGCGTCAATTAAACTTGAATTCTTTTCTGGCACGTATTTTGGGCTTTCTCAAGTTCAACGAAATACGTCAAATCAAAATTGTCAGACAGCAATAGAATTGTACATACAATGACGCAAAGCTTTCACATTATATATAAAAAGTTACAAAGATTTTCAATGTACACAACAATGCTGTACCGTAATCTTCGCGAAATTTGACAAAGGAAGATATCTTCCAACGGAAGAAATTAAACTTTAAAGTTAAAACGCATCGATGTGACCATAAAATTGTTTAAAGCTGATTCCTTCTTCAAATATGGGGGCAGGGGGGCGAGGGAGAGCATTTCGTGTGCGATACACCTGGAATAAGGTAATGGAGGCGAGGGAAACTGGAGATAAGACGGGCGGGAGGGCAGCACATGTGTTACGCCAAGACAAATGTATTGTCATTACAGTGAAAGATAAAACATGTATTATTTAGAGCAAGAAAAATAAAAATACTAAAGAAAGGAACAACAATGGGGGCGTTTACTCGGAACCGAAATCGCAATTTTGTACACGAAATCGTTAGATGGAAACGAAAAACGAATTTTAGTGAAAAAATTAATCTTCTAACCACAACCATTCACTCATAAATCAAAAATTAAAATAAGCAAAAGGTGACGCCCACCGAAAATGCTGCTGTGATAACATTGGGTGCATCCAGGGGGAGTAGCGCTCACTGAGCGCTCAGTGAGCGGATGGGTGATCTCCCCCTGGATGCGACCGCTACGTAGCCGCTCAGTACTGAGCGGTCGCCATATTTGTGAGCGGTGTTTTGGACCGCTCACTGCTCTCAGCCCTTAGGTAGCGGCGCGCAATCGAAAAGTTAGAAATAGCAAAGAACATCCAAGAAGGGTTATAAATCCGGTTATACATGGTTCTGTGAGTTTTAAATTACTTAGATCAGAGAGAAATCAACAAGTAGCACTAATTAGAAACTGAAATTGTAGAAATATATTTTAAAAACATCGCTCGATATATCCTCCATTCTATAATGTCGCGGATAAAGGTAGAAATCGTACTATTTTAATTCATACTAATTCTCATTAGACTTTGCCGAAATGTGGAGATAAATATTTGGTCATATATAGCCTTTTCTGAAAAACAATCATCTGAATTAGTACAAATTAAGCTTAATATCGGTCGTCATGTGGTTTCTTCGTTTCTATAGCAGACGACAGTGCTATGGTGTATCTTGACCTTCTTACGGAATTAAGTCCACTTTGTTTCACTGTCACATTTATTCTAAATATAATAATTGTCCTTTATTAAATACCATTGAAAAGAAAATGTCAAACCACGCCTAGTATATAGTGAAAGACATATATTTATATATATATATATCGACCATTTGCCGAGTTCGTACACGACGAACGATGAAAATCTCGAAAAATACTTTGATGCAAGACTTTAGGATCCAAAATTTCCTATGATGTTCGTGACCCTAAACAAAATTGATTTAATCGTTAGTTGGGAAATATTCTTGTTTTATCAAGTGCAGGCAAATATGTTTGAAACTTTCAGCATATGTCACATGCAGTGATAATTATCGAAGCGGAAGCGCCCCTATTAGCAATTTTTGCTTTTCAGGGTTGTCAAATATTCATTTCTATGTATAAAACTCGGATCGCACAGAGCTGAATTCATACAGTAATATTATAATATGCGTTCAACAGCAACAACTTATTATGTTATAACAACTTATATGCTGTTGATACGCATAGTAGGTATAATTATATGCTTTCATTCTCATGTTCAGGATCAGTAATAAGTTTCTATGTATAGCTCAAGACAAATTTTCACCTTCTCTTCATTGAGTTCCTTAAGGGCGACCATGGTCATTGCAATGATGTTGATGTTATTGTCATCTTTATTCTTTTTCACCTCCACTAATTACATAAATGACTTGTTAAGGGTCTAAATAACTTTTCACTTATCATAGGCATCTTAATATTACTCTTGATAGAGATTAATAAGATAAACTTCTATAAATCGAGCAATTAAAGCAGTTCACATCTGCCATATGTGGCCAATTAAAATTTTGGGTTGTTTAAACAACCTAAAATTTTAAAAGAAAATTATTTGGAAGTCATTCACCGAATTGGTAACCACATTGTTTTGTGGATGACTTTCAAATAATTTTCAACCTTGCATTAGTGTATCTAGAAGCATCTGAAGGGGGGAGGGGTGTCACCACTGAAACCCCCATGTAAACGGGGGGTCCGGGAATTTTTAAAACTATATATTTTTTTACCAATGGGGGAGGGGGTTACAACCCCCAAAAACCCCCCTTGATACGCCCCTGCAACCTTGTAAGCTAGCAGAGGCAGAGCTAGAATTCGTTGTATGAGTAGAATGATACATTATTCCAAAAGTACCTATCCATGAAGTAATAATAATGGGCTTCCATTAATGGAAGCAATTCTTGTTAAATGAATGACCCCCAAGTCCTCTGAGGGAAATTAAAATTTTTAATTATATACCATGATTGTGGAGGAAGAAGCTTCTCCTAGGAGATGGGTGAAAAGGGAATCAGTCAATTACCCAACATTTTCTGAGTGCTAATTTGGACAGCTATGGCAGGAAAGAGTAAGTGGGAATATAGAGCAGAATTATATACATTATATGTATTGGAATGGGACAAGATAGATTATGATCATGGTAGAGTTCCTCACAAAGGAGGTCGTGAGGGACTTAGACCCATATAGGTCCATTGTGCCAACCACCCTTCTAGAGAAATCACCCATAAAGGCCAGTCGCCTTGCTGAAGGCCAATAGGTCCCCTATGGGGATCTCCACTCCAGGTACCTATATAGGTATAGAATATATTCTGAGTCCTCATCACAGCGGGGAACACACATAGTATGTGGGATGTGGATTCATCCACTTCTTCGCACCACCTACATCTGGGTGTATCTACGATTCCCAGGAGGTGTAGGTGCCTCAAATCACTTGGTAGTGCCCTGTAAGGAGTCCCACTACCGTTCGTAATTGACCCCTAGGAGTTTAGTGACAGTTTGACAGCTGTTTAGTGACAGAAGTCTTTTGGCAAGGCCAGGCCTAGGTTCTCCTATATGTAGTTTTGCCTGTCTAAAACTTGGTATTGTTCCGCAATTGGACTGCGGCTGGATTGAGCCTTTGCCAGCTCATCAGCCATCTCATTTCGTTGGAATGGGGAAATCAATTATAATTCCTGAGAAGGAGGAGATGTGGGTGGAGAGAGGATAGTTTCATAACAAGATTGTTTCTGAAAGATGGAAGAGGTATAAGTTGAGACCCAAAATAGCAGTCTGAAAAAACATTAAATTGTGTCATGAGGAATGCCTTTTGACATAATTTCTAGTTCTTTTTCAGTGGAATGGGAGAGTGGGTAGGTCATGTATAGAACAGAAAGCAAGGGCATGGGTGAAAACAAAGAAGCCTGTGTGCACACATGGGTGCATACTCTCACCACCAAAAGCATAAAAAAGGACTATGAAAGAAAGTAAGTATGTGGTATATTTAATAAGGATGAAATATAAAAAGCATATAAAGAGAACTAATGGAATATGAATAGGAAAGATTCAAAACAGGGCCATCTTTAAATGTTGATGAGATAAATAGAATTAGGCGAAAGGCAAGGCTGTTAACAGTATTAATTAAAGAATGGTTGAAAAGCTAAGTATATGCTGAAGAGACATAGGTATGTTAGATAGAAATACTCAATTCAAACTATGAACAAAGTAGGTATTAAGTGATATATTTAAATGCCTTAAGTGCACTTGTTATGGTTATGGTATAACCATGGTTATACTCAAGACAACCATGCATATTACAAAAAAATTTATGCTCATCTGCATTGTGAAACTGAAGGTAGTTCATGAAATGCATGCGTTACATCTGCAGTGAAGAAAGGAAGTCTTATATCATCTGAGCAAAAACTCAAAGATAGGAAGAAAGTTAACCACATTAGTAGATCCTGATTGCTCCATAATAATGCTTCTCAAGGTCTTACAATCATGATCTTAGTTTATATGATGCTATATAACCTTAGCCCTTTGAGCACTGAAGTACCCCTAGACTATGACAACTATAAAGTTTTACTATCCCATTTTCATTTTAGAAATGGCGCAGAATTAATTGGACTTTTCAAAATTTACTTTCGAGTTGTCAGATTGTTGAGGTGAATCATGCGATAACTTTCGTGTTCATACTAAAATAACGTCGAAGTAGCCGAGAGTTTAGATTTTGTAAAGCACATCGGTCGGTTAGCAATTGCTGGGTGAGCATGAGTGACAGTATAATTCATTGTCAGTGACTTCTCTCATACCGAGAAAATGTTAGAGAAGAAAATTATGAAATCGGGGCTAAATGCGTTCAACGTCGATTTTCACCCTTACCTTTACCGAATGAAAACAATTCTATTTCAATCGGACAATTTGCCTGGCTACTGACATTCCACGGAGTACGCTCCGTCGATTTGTATTTTTATATGCGTCTAAATTTGGAAAGTATAGCCTGAAAGCAACCAAAAGTGTGTCTTATGTGATGTTCGAATAAAATATTAACTACATGCTCAAAAAAACTCAATACGCAGAAGAATAATATTAATTATCCCCTTCGATCAAATTGAAAGCGACGCCATCTTGGCTGTATTTGTTGTTGTTGTCCTATGCTTACTGTCGTTATATCTTATTTCGTTTATTAAGTTGCGTAATTACTATTATTATGTCGAAGTAATTTAAACGGAAGTTCTTGCGAATGCCAACAACCTTGATTTAATTCGTAATTTTCATTTTAAGTCTCGAAGAACGGACTCTCTCGCCAATAGAGGAAGATTCAAATTCCCACCGTAGCGCTCACCATCCAGGGGGATGCAGCAGCTGAGATATAGCGGAAAGTTCGCTACCGCTCAATCGCTCAGTGAGCGCTACTCCCCCTGGATGCACCCATTGACGTCATTTTCCTCCCGTCCTTGACTGCTTTCAGGGGAGGGGGAAGGGAGTGGAGGGGGGTTCTCGGAAGGTCCGCTAGCACAGATGCTGTCGAAATCGCTCCCATTGGCCGAGTCAGCTGTGTCCCCCCTTTGCGATAAGACGATGTAGCTTCGCGGGCTCAGTTGTGATTGGACGAAGTCGATATACGTCAGAGGTTGCACCAAACCCACTTTTCCGAAAGGGTTAAAAACATCAGTTTTTCGCCGCTTATAACTCGGGAAATAATTGTCGGATCAGAAAACGGAAAAATACGGGTCCTTTTATTTTACAAACTCTATCAGATTCGACAATAAAAAAATATGGTAAACGACCCCATTCATGAGTGGGTATACCTAGAAAATCAACGAAAAAACGCAAAAAGACAAACTCGGAGGAGAAGTTGAGGAAAAATTTGGGAGATGACCTCTCTCCCTTCCATCTCATTGGGAAAACGTCGCCCATACTCGAAAGCTTCGCCTTGATTGGCGCGGCCACAATTTCAATCCTGCGAGGGAGAAAATAGGGAAGCGAAAGAGACATCGGTTCGCTCAGCTTGATAAGGTCTCAGGGCGTTTCGCGCCGAATTACGAGCAGGGTGAGTTGAGTGCGAGAAGGAGAGGATTGGAAGAGGTGGAATCGAGATATCCTCAGTGGGAGGTTAGAATGGGATGATAACCTTCCTCAATCTGTTTTCCGTTTGACTGGGGGTTTTGGCGTTAGTCGATGGAATGCTTGGCAAGGAATGAAACTTTATAAGTACGGAGTACTTGGCACAGCGGGCGATACGAAACTCCCCGTAAAGCAAGGATCCCCTCCGGATCATCCTAACGGATTTAAAGCATCGATTACTCACTTTTAGACAGTCCTGAACCATGAATACTATATTTCTAAGAAATGATTAGGCTCAAACCATTAAGAAAATAAGGTTTATATGAACGAAAATTGAAAGTCTTGTGAAAGTTTTAATTGGGCTGATCTTACTCCAAATACAATTATTTTCCTTAGACCGGGTTTAAACAGTTTCGCTATAGCCTAGAAACTAAGAAAATGCCAATGAAATTATCATAAACGAATTCCAGGGTGATACTCATGTCTTTAATCATAAGGTAATCAGGTGCATGATATTGTAGCAAAGCGCAATAACATTATTGATATTATTGATCTACCGGTTAATGTGTACTAAGATGATGATTATGATGTTTACTAAGATTTTGTCATATGATTATGCGCTGCATGATAAAGGCGATTATTGCTGTTTTTTCAGACCTTAGAAATAATATTTGAAACCTCTACATCCATACAACCACAAATACATGGAATTTACAAACTCACCGGACAGTTTCCGCTGAAAACATCGAGAAATTTCTCTTTGAATGCCATTTTATTCCATTTCTCCATAAAGACTCAAGAATAATTGTATGATGCTGGCATCATACAAGACGATTGAATCGATATTGCGTATATTGTGAAGACCATTCCGAATGGGAGGCCAAAAACGAGCGATAGGAAAACGAGGCGGATGGAAGATGTAATTCGGGAGACCATCGGTGCGATTAAAGACTTCTTGAGGCGATGGGAAAGAAGTTTTTCCAGGCGCGCTCTAAATACTGAGACTCTGTCATCGGACGTCCGTTTCAAAACTGAAGAGAGGTGGGTAGGCGCACACGGAATCCCATTGGCTGAGATGGCCGGAGGGGTGGGGAGGACCCTTTAATGGCTTTTTGTATCCACCCACAGCGACAGGGTGTCGGGGCAATAGAGTTTGACGAGTGAGAAGCCAATGGACCGAAAGCGATATTACACGGTCTGCTAGTGCGACCTCCAACGATTACCTCATGACAACATCCTATTCCCTCGCTTGAATACGGCGTTTCCCGATGTGATGACGGCTGGAAATATCATCGAGACTAAGATGATAAGCGCAATTTTCGGGGCGAGAACGTACTTCCATCTAGGGCACATAGATTTGGATGACGACCACGATAAGCTGGCGTTGATCTTTCCCAGGCGAATGGGTTGCCGGTGAAAATGAGATCCTATAACTTATAACTTGCAGACATTAACCTTGACGCACTATTGCACGATAAAGCACCAAGTTCCTCAAGCCTTTGAGGGAGAGTAACATTTGAATTACTCCCATTCTGTCCCCAATACAATTCAGTATAGTACCGCATGATTTAATCCACATCTTAGCTCTCCAGATGACTATATGCGTCCCATTTTCCGTTGGGTACGACGCAAAATATTGAGCGTTATCCTTCGGTTTTATGAATACTTTCAGCTGTAAGTTCGCCATACTACCAACCCATACCACTCTCATATACGCCGAACGTCTGTCGTCAAAATTAACTCGCTTTAGTAACAGGGACCAGATCATCTTTGTGGTGCCCCATCGTACTGCTGCATCTCATTATATTCGGTCGGAAATGAATGATACCTGCGCATCGCTTGGCAACATTCAGGCACTGACACCGCCTAATTCCGTATTCCGATTCCATAAACATTCACTGTCGCTACGCAACAAAAGAAAAGTTGATACAAAGGTAAGCCAAGCGGCACATGGTATAGGGCAGGCACGAAAGAGCTAGTAATTTTTAACTCAGTTCACTGTAACATATTTCAATACTCAATTTACCACGGTAATAAGATATGCATATATATAAGAACTTTAGAAATTTTAAATGCATTTTTGCGGGTTTGTAAAAAAAGATAAACATAATGGATCTGCAGGTAAAATATTGACAGAATATTGTTTAAAATACTACTCTCTTCACATTTAAGGCAAGATAATGGGAAAAATTAAACAACCGGCAGTGAATAACTTATGTCCCTATCTTACTATCACCTTTTAGGAGTTAAGTTGCGTACAAAAGTTTTTTCAATACGCTGGAAGGAATAAGTTTAGATCAGAGACCAATTTATCCCGTTTGGAGATTACAAAGAGCAAAAATTCATCAAGATATTCATACGGATATAACTACAAATCCTAGGCCTTTTAAGTCATATTTTAACTACAAGAGATAGCGATCGTTAAGTTTTGTGAACTATTTTCATATACTGTCGCTACGCAACAAAAGAAAAGTTGATATGTTTATGCCATTTTGGAGGGTAAAATACTGGGGATGAGGGAAGAAAATGATATGATGAGAGTAAAATCATTGAGAAGAGACAAACGAAAAAGTATAAGAATGTATAAGTACAAAATTGCAGAATAAAGGGAGGTTGATATTGAAAAGCTATCCCTACTGGCTAGACACCACTAATCTAATCTAAAACTTAAACAGTATTCGTATGAAATATTCACTGTACTAGGAATGTGAACCTTAAGATGTCATTATTACAGTACATAATTGGAAAGAGAACATTAGTATTAAAAAAGCAAGTTTTGATTCACAATTTAAATTCAAACACCATTAAAGATTGATATGTGGAGTTGATTTCAACCTTAGTTCTAATAAGGTGACGCACAACACGTTTACGAAAAAATATTCCCAAATCACACGACTATAGGTAACAATTCATAGTTTACTCGCAGGACCGTTGTTAGCATGCGGAGTTGATTTCAATCGCAGTTATAACAAGGTAACGCCCAACAAGATCAGAAAAAATGATCCAAACCCCACACTGCAAGGAAACAATGCATAGTTTTCCAAGAAGCATCTCTAATTTCGTCAAACTACGTAAACGTCCTCGAGGAATTACCACAGAGCAACTTACGAAGTAATTATTGAGCGAACGGCAATGTTTTCCAGCAAGCCCAACATCAGTCCAAAAGATGAGATCAGATCCCTGTGGGAAGGGAGAAAAAATTCCGAGAGCTCGAAGCAACCAAGCAAGAGACGTTTCCCTAATTTCGGAACGCCGCGGCGCGCCGCCCGCGGTGGAATCTGAAACCCTGGGGCAACGAGAGAGTGAGAGCACGAGACTCCCAACATTAAACACACCCTGCCGCACATAAAACCAACATGATTATGCCCGAAGCGGCACAAAAGCCACGATTATCGAGTGGGAGGGGAACTAGAAGGGGGGAGGGAGGAAGGGAAGGCAACGCTTGGCCCGGCACCGCAAACAGGCACGAACGGGGCCGGCAAAACCCGGCTCGGGAAACCTCCACTCGTTTCTACGCCCTTAGGAGGTCTTTCTACACGGGCGTAGGAATTTCATATCGCTCGCTGTACCGAGGAGGAAGTCGGGAGAGGGAGGCGGCGGGGGGAGGCTGAGTACGGCATCGGAGAGCATCCCCATTCTCCAAGCCTCCAACCACCCATCCCGATCCGTGCAGAAATTTAAGGCACATTCCTTCAGTGAGGCTGTTCAAAGCATATCAAACCCTCCACTGCACTACAGTACGTTAGATCATAATGATAGACTTTGAGAGATGGCATCACGGAGATTTAGAAACTGAACTTTTCCTCTTAAAACTTGGAAAAGGACAAACCAGGGCATAAAAGTTATGAATGTCCTTTAAACCAAGAGTATGCCATACAAAAAGGCCCACAGTCTTATTTCAAGGGAGATAAACATGTGAAATATGAGGGTAAAGCAGAGAGGACTACGGTAAAACCAGGTAGTATGAAAGGCAAGAGCTGCCGAGGAGAAATGGCGACTTAATATCCAACGTATTTCGTACATCTACTATCTATGAGAATTTTAACGGACATATATGCTTGTCTTTGCATTTTTTTAAATTTCCTCGTCAACACATGATGTGAGCAATAATATCAAATTGACAGATGAGAGCAATGAGACAACATTGAAACTATAACCATTATTTAAAGAGAAGTTTACTCGCGTTAAAAAAAACAAGTGCCACAGGCAGTAGGGGTGCTAAGAAAAAAATGGAAATTCTGTCTTCAAGCGTTGAGTTTTACGGCGACGAAAAGTGGTATTGAAGGACAGAGGATAAAAACAGACCGGTGGCTTTGAGATACGTGCATGGAGATGGGTGGGTAGAGGAAAGGAGGACAAATATGGACAAGCTGTGGATGGAATGGAGGTTAATGGAGATAATTAGGAGGAAACAAAGTGAGTGGATGGAACAGGAATGAAGAGGCGACGACGATTTGAAAAGCGCGATTTATGGGAGAATGTTGGTTAAGCTGTAAAGAGGGAGGAGAATAACCTTTTTCGATAAAATGTTGAAATGTAGGAAGTAACTACATGAATATAAAGAGGAAAAACTAGTCTAACACAAAAGGATCAACTGAAGAATACATTTTATGCATACTTTATGTACTTTATGTATATTTTATGTATACTGTTTGAACACCCACAATGCAGAGTGAAGGCCGGTGAGATTGGAGTTACCATATTACGGCATAAGGGAGGATATATAAAGCTAAAATGCCGCACAAAACCGAACAAATGCTGTCGGTCGCATACAACAAGGGGCACACCTGATTTTTTTTTTATAGAAGGGAATGTGATCTTAATGGTAGGCACAGAATCAGATACAAAAACATTAACCTCTTGGAAACATCAATACAAAAGAAGGCTAGTCCAGAGAAAACTTAAAGGGGTGTTAGATACATTATAGGGAATCTAGTTTATTAAAATTAATATTAACAATTTTTTCCCACTGACCAGATAGCTCCTGACAGGAATCAAAATCCCTACGGGACGTGATCATGATAAGTACATGGATAAAAAGGATAAATACACAATTCAACTGAGTTTCTTAAAAACTAGACCATATAAAATATAACAACACTTACCAACGAGGTAAATGACGCAGGATATGTGGAAAATATTATGACAAATACCAACAGGAGAAAGGATCTTGCTTATCGCTCTCCTTACCTGTAGAGAAAGAGAGAAATGGAAATTAGTTCCAAGTTTTTAAACGTATTTTTTAAACACGTTCACCGTTGCTTAGGCAAGCATAAACTTTAGCATACCTTAAAGCATAGTTATAGTTACATGAAAATTTTAATGAAATAAATTATGACAAACAATACGTGATATAATATGAAGAGGGACTATGAGCATGTGCAAATTTCTAAACAAGATGAAAAATAAAGTTTTTCGAGATCAGCAGTTGATTGATGAAAGGTTGTTTTAATAAATAAGAGTGAAACTCGCTTTCATTATTATTATTAGTTATCTACCCGAAAAGATAGTTAAGCATTAAATTTTACCACGACTATTATCTTTCGTACAATGTCCTTCCTCGATCTGACATACCTCTTGCCAGCCATTACTCTATCCAGACTTCCCATACTCCCCCTCCCTTGACCCCGCTTGGCTATCATCCTTCCCTAATCACGTCCTTTAACAATCACTTGTCCATTATCACCATCCCCATCATGTTCTTCAGCCTTCTCCTTATTTCCCTGTTCAACTACCTTTCCTCATCTATACGTCTGCCACTTTCAAATTCGTCTTCCTTTCCAACCACCTCATCCTCCTCCATAGCCACCTTCCAGAATCTCTAAATAAATTTTTATCCTCTTTCCTTAAAATTCCAGTACACACCACAAATAATTTCCACATACTATATTAAAATTTTCACCGGTCATTTCTTTTTGACCTCGCTCAGTCACTAAAAATGCGTGCGGATCTATTGTCTGCTTGTTTTCTAGTTCAGTTTAAAAGAGCTCAATAATAAAAACAATAATAAAAGGTCTTTATTGGGGCGAGATTGAGACAAAACTGTCCCTTCTGCCATCTAACCACTCGTCAAAATAAATATATAATTCATATAGTGGTCAATACCTAAAACAATTATAATCTGAAGTTAAAAAAAAATCAGTATATTTATAGGAATTAAAGGATGATAAATTAACACAAAAGAAATATATATACACATTATATCAGTATTATATATCAAATGGTGAGTGAAAGAATTTACAATGTGGGAAAAACAAATAGCATGTAGCAACATGACCACTAACGACAAGCTCTTTAACTGAAATTACATGCAAATCTAATGTCAGCTTTTTCTCTAGTTAAGCATAAAATAGCTGAAGCGCAAATCTAGTAACACGGTCCCTAACGACAGGATTGTGCTGGTGTTGGTATGGCGCGCATGTTGTGGAGCCACAGGGCCCGGTGGCAGAGTGCATGCCCCTGTTTACGTGCGGATGGATCGAAGTCCCAACCCCCCTGCCCTGAGGAGAGCTAGCGCCTCGGGAAGTCAGCGGCGAGCATAAACATTCCAATTTCACGGTCCCCGTGTCGCGGAATCGAAAGGGCGATGGAGGATCGGGGGTGAAAGAACAGTGGATGCGGATGGAAGGAGGAATAGGTGAGCGGGGGTGGAGGAAAAGAGATGGGAGGGCGTGATGGAGATGGGAAATTGCTAAGACAGGCGGCGGCTGAGGAACTCGAGGCGGGGCTGGAGAGAACATGATGGAATAATCACATGGCCGAGGAGAGATGCAGCACCCCCAATCTCCGCGCCAAAACGTGAAGAATAAGGCTGGAAGGCACAGGTTATTATGAGTTCCCGGAGGGCTATTAAGTGGACATAAATGCCAACTTTCACCAATGAACAGAAGCCCGCAAGCCGCCGGGAATGAGAACGGCAAAGTTCTTTTTATGATTCCACAGCTTAGGAAAAAAGGGTAACAAAGAGCAAGAATGATTGAGGAAGGAAGGTTAGACGTTTCGACATAAGTAAGCATTCCCTTCTTACCGTGTTTGCTCGTGAACGGAGGGAGGAAACATTAATTGAAATCTTTCTATCCTACAGTGTAATACTTCATGCTTTAAATTTAAAAAATATTATAAAACCTTTCTATGCGACAGTGTAATATTTTATGGTTCTAATTTACCTATAGTTTAATAAAGTGAGCATATGCATTCCGTAGTACTAGGAGAAGGTATTTTAAAGATCGTGAGAGGTAGGAATGTTAAACAAACGTGGATGAGAAGATAACAGGCAGTTGGAATGAAATAATGAGGGGTAGGGTATGCAGAACTACAGAAGGGCATGATGGGAAATATGGACTACCTGGAAAATAATTGATATCCTTCTAATCGTACCTTAACTAGGAATTAATTATTATATATAATTACCTTGCTATACAAGTTAATTGTGTAAGAACTAAATCCAGGTAAGCATTAACTATTCCACTCATCCGCTCATTCACTAATGTGTACAATACTGGTAGGGTTGTAGATAGCTATACCCTTTTTCTTCCAACACAGTACCTAGATAGCTAAATTTCTCTACCTGCTCTAGCTTTTGACCTCCTACTTTTATCGTTATACTGGCCGTTTTTGCTCTTGAAAATCGCATTACTTTCGTTTTATTCTGGTATATCTTCATCCCGTATCTTTCGCACTGTCCCTGCAACGCATCTAGCATTGTTGCAAGCCATGGGCTGACTGGCTGACTAGCGCTTGGTCATCCCCAAACCTCACTGATTTTATCAATTTCCCCCGGACCTTTACTCCAGCCTCCAGCTCATCCCAAGCCTCTCTCACCATTTTTCCGAGTATATGCTGAAAAGTACCGGCGATAACGGACAGCCCTGCCTAACTCCTCTCCCTATTGTGGCCCAATCTGATTCTCAATCTGCTACTCTCACTTACGCCTTCTGCGCCATGGATAAATTCCGGATCAGTCTCCAGTCTACTCCTATCTTCCGAAATATTTCCATTAACTTGTCTCACCTCACTCTGTCGAACGCCTTTTCAAAATCAACAAAGCACGCGAATACATCCTGATTGTATTCTAGATTCCTTTGCACTAGTATTCTCATCACTGCAATCGCATCCCGAGTGGCCCACCCCTTCCGAAATCCAAACTGATCCTCGTCTAGGAATTCGTTTGCTCTCTTTTCCATTCTCCTATTGATGATTCTAAGCACTACCTTTGCCGCATGAGAAATAAAATTTATCGTTCTGTAGTCTTCACATTCTTCTGTCACCCTCTTTTTCGGTATAGGTATCAGCATAGTTTTTAAAAAATCCTCCGGCCGAGCCCCTTCCTCGTATATTCTACGAAAAAGTTCATAAAATCTGTCCCTTCCCCCTCTTCCTTGGTTTTTCAGAAGCTCAGCTGGGATGTTGTCTATCCCCACCGCTTTACCTGCCTTCATTTCTCACAGTGCCTTCTCTAACTCACTATCCAGTATTTCAGGGCCCACGACATCCTGATCTACGTCCTTTTCCTCTTCTATGTCCAAGTTACTAGATCTATTTTTGCTATCATACAGTTCCTCGACATATTTTCTCCAGCAACGCTGGATCTCCTATTGTTCCATTGCTAAATTTCCCCTTCTGTCTTTGATGCACGGGACCGTTTTCCATTTCTTGATTCCCGATAACATTCTAACCGTTGAGTACAGACTGCGTATTTCTCCTTCTCTCTGGAGTCTCTCCATCTCCTCGCATTTCCGACTCCATCACTTTTCACTTCCTCTCTTTATTTCTCTCCTAAGCCTGTTATTAATCTCCTTATAACGCCTTTTACCTAGCTCTGTATTTACATGTTTCCATTTCTTCCTTTCCTCAATTCTTTCCATCATTTCTGCTGTTTCCCATGGTTTCTTGATCCTCCTAGTGTCCCACTGGGGTCAGACGCCTTCTCTCAGCCGCCTCACTGAGGAACAGACGCTGTGAGTACGTTACGTGGACTACCTTTCGTCAGGCTCCTACCCTTTGACCTATCTGGCATGGGCGACCTTACCAGGAGCAATATTAGTTGCTCCCGCCAGTGCAGCTCTAGGGGTCACGGGAACACACAAGTCCCAATCCCACCACGACAAGGCCATTAGTAAGATAAAATTCGCAACTAATAGGTAAAAGAATTCGTTTATCCCACACTTATTATAAATCTAACGCGCAAACTGAGCCTGATTCCTAATAAAAGATGAAAACAGTACTTGGTAAATATTTGGCAGTTTATCTTATTCCCTTCTTTTCCTGAAAAATTCATTGTCAAGGCTAGTGACCTACTACCCCCTGCCACACGTTCTTTAGGCGGCTCGTAGGGTAAAATGTGGACGTAGATGCATCAATAATTGTTATGAACCTCACTGAATCGGTAGAATTCTCAAAATAAGAAAACGACTAATCTCCCGTAAAGCCTATGGCATCGGATAAACCCGGTGCAATACTCGACAAGGCATAATAACTTAACTTCACTCCGGCCTGTCATTGCCATATTAATATTAATCGTATCGAGGGTAAATATTTTGAGTTTGGTCCTCACCAAAGCGGAGGATGCGGAAGGGCAACACGAAATGAGGAAGGGGTGCGTCCAACGGTTTGTAAAATCTAATCGCTTGCGGAGGATCTTAATTTCAGAAAATTCCCACGCCCGGATCGTAAAAAACAGCCACGCTCAAGGTTTTCTTCCCCCCGATCCAAAACAGACTGTAGACCATTAAGGACAGGCTTCTCTGCTTCATCCCCTTGAGTGACACGCGGAAAAACACATTAATCCTCCCTCCCAAAAACATCTACCCACGGAAAGTCTTCCGCTCACGCTAAACTCCGTCTTTCTTATAAACATCTACATAATACCCTGCAAGCCACCATAAATGTGTGTGGCAGGGGGTGAATTCTCACCAAACATGCACTACATATAATGCATAAAAAAGGATTCGTATTTATATACTGTTCTAAACTACACTATTTAAAAAATAAAAAATAGCAAAGCAAACATGCAAAAACATGCTGCTAGTTGGGTTAGCTTCAAGTCCTTGTACCAACATGCAGCTATCAATGTTATCCCATGCTACACTCCTACTGGAAATATTTACCGTTACTCATATCCCTAATTGTACGAGGAAAAAAAGGACATTTTGAATCTCTCAGTTCGGCAATCAATTTCTCTAATTTTATGACTATGGTCCAGTCTACCATAGTAAGTTGGGGTTCGCAAAATATTTTTAGCATCATCACTGAAAATATGGTCTTGGAATTTTGATTAAGAGATTAAGTCTAAATTTCAACCTGCGATCTGACAATGATTCCCAATTGAATTCATTTAATAGACTGGTTACGCTAATAAGGTTATCGTACCGTCACTTTACAAATCTTGCCGATCAACGCTGCACACGTTCAAGTTCATTATTTAGACCGATTTCGTAGGGAACCCATACACTGGCAGCATATTCCAAATGAGGTCTAACAAGGGAAAAGTAGCTGATTTCTCGTACGTGATCGTCACATTTACCCAGTACTCTTTTGACGAATCCCAGTTTACGATTCGCTTGACCCATTATTTCAAGAATAAACATCCCTCTCAAACCTGCATGCCGTGATTTTATAAATTTCCACTCACCATAGAACCCTGTTCCGTCAATTATTTAGCCTACAACCGTGTCACAACTTGAGTACACGTTTAACATTGATTTTCAATTGCAACATAACTTGAGTCGAAATCAATTAAAATAAATAATCTTCACATGCAAGTAACAGGGAGAATAAATACGATAAGCAAATTGGTTTGTGCCATTATTTTGCATATATGCATGAGATTAAATGCAAACAGTTTCAATTTTTTGTGTCATACCCAAGAAATTTAAAAATTTGTACGGTGTATACTCAACAAGGAGATGGCCTTTCATTAGTAGAAGTATTGCATAAAGGGATACTTTATTTTTAGGTGAATTAAGTTGTAATAGAATTTTATATTACCAAAACAATCCTAAATGTAAATGTTAGTACCAAAATGTTTTTTCCTTCACTTTAATGAACGCCTGTAGCTAAATAAACCCTTGCCTGACACCCTTGCAGTGGCTGGCATGGTATCGCCTAGATGCAGAATCCTATATTCTATCGACCACCTAATGCTTTTTTCGTTAGGTCGTCCCATAATTTCTCACAAACGAACCCAGATCCGCTGTGCTTTCTTTGGCGAAAATTATATGGAATCAACTTTTCCCCCTCTCCTAATGCATTTTTTTCTCTGCTTTAAGACAATCAGCGGGTGAGAATACCTCCAAAAATGCCTACTGTTTTCTTTCCTTTTCATCCTTTTCCAAGCATTCAACTTTTGAAAAATCCTTTTCACGGAGAGCGAAATCAGAATCCGGTAGGAATAAAAATAAAATATCTGCCATGCCTCAATTGTTGTATGTTCCAACATTTGCTCGTATGCATTTGAACTTGTTGCATTGGGAGAGGGTATGAGAGCGTTAATTCTCATTTCACAAGGATTTACATACCTGGTAATTTATGAACTGTAGAGACATATTTGCATATGTTCTGCTGTTAAACTCTTTTGAGACAACTAGGTGTACAAAAAAGTTTGAAGATGAGAGTTTGTTATCTCAGAAGCAGATTCAATTGGTAGTAAAGTCAGAAATCAAATAATTATTAGAGAGCCAAGAAAAAGAGGATATTCTGCCAAAACTACATTACGATTTAACACAATATATTTAGGCATAGGAAACTCTTCGTCAGAATAAAAATTCATGATCTTATGTGGATACGAGACATAGGCAGCAACAAAGATACATGACTAGAAGTATTAGAAATATAGTGCCACCGTGTGTAATCAGTCGATAAGCCCCGGGTATGAAGTCACGCACCAGATGTCCACATAAGCCTCAGAATAATTAACCCTACGTTTTAGGAAGAAATTTAAGAACTTAAAAACGTCACTTCACGGAAGCGAGCCAAAGAAAATTATAGCAGCAGAAAACTCAATTCTGGAAGTATGCGAAATGTTGCATGGTGAAAATGATGTTTAAGACGTAATTTGAAGGATATAAAGATTTGATCTGAAATGAAGAAGGTAACAGTAGGAGACTCGAGTGGAGAGCAGCGACAATCCATACTTTGCGCTCATTACAGGAGAAGGATAATGGATACCACATAGCCATGCAAACGTAAAGGTAACTTAGATATTAAACCTCCTTTATATTTCAACAGCAACTTCGATAAATTATAGCCGAAGAGAGATGGCATCATTAACCAATTTAATCCTACGGACCCCGGAAATTCACGGTTACCACACGTGGGAGAATAATCGAAACGATTACTACCTAAGATGATATTAGTCACCTATTCATCGAGTGCGAAATAATGGATTGCCGCAATTACCGTCATTGAAAATACAGCACTCGCCGGCGTTAAGCTTCCGCGAATATATTATAATCGCGGGAATATAGGAATTTAAAGGTGACCATTTGCAAATTAGATTCTAAGGTTTCCGTTCGAGCGCAACTTCAGGGTTGACGGCATCACGGACGATGATCGAATGATGAAAGTCATACATTTGGATGCACTGATGAGTTAGTTAAATCGGAAACTAATATAATTCAAGGCACCACCCCAATAAAAATTAGGGAAACCTCAAGTAATAATGGCCATCCAATGGATAAATAATTGATCTCGTGGAGATTTATTTTTCGATTTCAAATCCAATTCATCTCGATGAGTACCTATACGATTTTGGCAATACATCGCCTATGAATTTCAAATTAGAGCGAGATATATGGATTTCGGTACGAAGGTACGACGCCATCACGTCAATTAAATTCGAAAGCTGCACTTGTTAAAGCTGGTACTCAAATGCAAGAAGAGGGACGTCAAAATGAAATACAGTATTACCATCGCTCTTCTGTCCGTTAAATATAAATTTTAGGTTCACACGAACTATTACGAACAAATGATTTATTTTTAGTACACATTACTAAAAGGAAATATTGAAAGAGCTTGATAGCAAACGCCATCCAATGGACATTCAATATTACTATGCTTTGAAATTTAAGTGAGGGATTGCCCAAATACGATACCATTGCAGCATGAAATATTCGTGGGCTAAAAGTAAGATAAATATTAATATCTCATTAAATTAGGACTTGTGCAGTATTTATATCCAATTTCTACTGAAATGAGAACTCCGAAGCCTATACAAAGTATCATTCTTTCCCATTTTGATGAGAAATTCAGAAAAAATGAACAACAACAGAGTTGTTTCATTCGAGTTTTCATAATATGAGGTAGTTAAAAGGGCTCCTGTTTAAACCAACTGAAGTACCTCCCTGCGCGATGAGCATAAAAAAGAGAAATGCCTTCACTAAGGGGATTTACAAGGGAAACGAATAATGAATAAATAGCAGTCGGATATCAGACTTAAACTTTGAAAGAACATACGAGTCAATGCGTATAAAAATTCAGAAACAAGACAACTTTCAACTTCACATATCCAAAGGCTAAAAGGGCCCCTGTTTAAACCAACTGTACCTCCCTGCGTGATGAGCATAAAAAAGAGAAATGTCTTCACTAAGGGATTTTACAAGGGAAACGAATAATGAATAAATAGCAGTCGGATATCACACTTAAACTTTTAAAGAACATGCGAGTCAATACGTAGAAAATTTCAGAAACAAGACGACTTTCAACTTCACACATCCAAAGTCTCGCCAATGCGTTGAGGACGCATTGAAATAATATAGCACGGGTTCCACCTTCCGTGATTTTCTCCCCAAACACGTATGGAACGGGATAATTCTAGGAGTCGAGAAGAATTTTACGACCCGGTCTCCATACATAAATAAATGTGACGAGGGGCCTTCTATTATCGCTCGACTTTCTGACGCCATTTCCCCACGGACGAGAGACGACATCAGAAAACCAACGAAAAGAACTGTCAAGGGGCTGGTCAGAGTTACGGGTGGACTAGGGAGTTAGGAATTCCCCGGAATTAACTCGGCCCGCAAAGTCTCCGCAGTCCCAGCAGAGTTTAAAGGGGACTAATTTAGCAGCAGGTAAATCAATGATTAATGAGATATGAGGCTGAGCGGCAGAAAGCGTTTTTAATTCAGTTCCCTGTGGATGCACCCTGGGTATATTCTTACGAAATGAGAGGGAAATGCGGTCCCACATGAAATGACGCATGGTTGACTAGGCTCATTCATTCCATACATATTCAAAGACCACATGACCTATGGTGTACACACTACTGGATGAGCTCAAATGTCCAAAAGGTATTAATTCTTCAATTATACTAGTAAAGCAAACAGTACCGCTAGGGAAATACACCACAGCCTCACTCAAATACATCAGCTTTCACGAATC
The DNA here is from genome assembly GCA_933228895.1 of Platycnemis pennipes. Taxonomy (NCBI): domain Eukaryota; kingdom Metazoa; phylum Arthropoda; class Insecta; order Odonata; family Platycnemididae; genus Platycnemis; species Platycnemis pennipes. The sequence goes on from OW121855.1 coordinate 30,242,009, forward strand.
TCTACGACATACCGTTCTGTGCAACCAATAACATTCTTTCGCCACTTATACTTACGAGCCAAAGAATAAGTTAAGCCGGTCTGTATTAAGAGAATCATACGTAATTACATTGCGACATTTTTATGATATAAAGTGATACACGAGTTACCATCTAGTGGCAATTCTCATGACGATGGATTCATAAAAACATAAAAATCCGGCAATGCTCATACTTTGGGTTTAAGAGTAGTATTTTTATAAAGAAGTCCACACAATGTCAATTAATAGTATAAGACGACGGGTACCTGCAATGTCAAAAGCGATTAAACATATTTAGACCATAGGGACAAGGGTATTTGGAAGGGCTTGATTGAGGGAAGAATGTAGGTTAAGCCTGGGGGAGAAGAACGTAATATCACAAACAATAATAATAATAATTTTATTTTGCGAATAATATATATTCTTAATGCATCAAACAACATGATCTGTTGAGCATATTTATCAAACCATATTACTATCTAAAGAAGAATTTCAAATCGGTCTGATAAGTACGTAACGAAAAAGTACGCTGAGATAATGCTGACCGATTTCACTGATCGGACGATGAAATAATGCTCTTTTAGAATGCCTAAAATAATCTAATGCCTAAAATAACGCCTAATAATGCATCTTTAATAAATTCTTCCTTCGTCAAATATACGCAATTTTATTCGCTTTATTCCCCCTTTTGATTTCCAGGAGCCATCTCCAGACACCTTCCAAAGTATTTTGCTTTTACTGATATATGTTTCACACTGTTTATAACTATGATCCATATGCTAAAACACGCGTCACTTTGTAGAGGAGAGTCACCAACTACGGTCATTTCCGAGCATCACAGACTGGGTCAATCTTCAGGGAAGAAATGCACACTCAGGGAAGGAAGAATGACGGCAAAAGAGACCTCTCAGTGCATACCTTCGGTATTTCAATGAACACCGTCATGATGAACTTTTTGCTGAAGCTGTATTTCCCTGTCGAGGGGTAGGCATGACCGATTCAAACAAAGAATCTCACATTCTGGTGGTTAACCTGGATAGCAAACCTGAATAGCATTTAACCCCAATATTGCCCACCAATGTAAATAAATTATTTTGTGCCATTATAAATAGCATCACTGTCAAGATCAAGAAGTAAAACATATGAGAGGGGGATCGGGTTGGTGTGGTGGCTAGAGTACTGGCCTCCAAACCCGAGGGCCCGGTTCGATTCCCGGCAGTGGCGGATTTTTCAGTGGAAAACCGGTCCTCACTTGAGTGCCTAGTGGAGGGCATTTCAAGCACAGTACTCCGTCCGTCGGATGGGACGTTAAACCGTGGTCCCCTTGGCGCCTTTCGTTAAGAGTAGGCTAATGCCGACGCCGGGTTTCTCTCCACCCTTCCTCCGTTCCCTAAAAACTCCTACCATTACCCAATTACCCACCTATCCTATATGGCGCAAATGACCTCAGCTGTCGGTCGCCTCCCCTAAATAACCAACCAACCAACCAAAACATACGAGAGACAAGAAAATGTGAGAAAAAAGAAAAGAAAATGAAGGAGAACACGAAAGACGAAGAGCTAGAAAGGAGAAGAGACGAAAAAGAAACTTATTGCCTAATTCGACAATTTAGTACAAAGTCAACAATTACAGCCAAATAATATTTCCTTCTATGACGACGAAGCAACCGCATATTAAAACAACATTTGCAGAGTCAGATACATTCATGAATACCAGCAGGACAAGCGGTGCAGACCAATTTTACTAAAATTAAATTTTTCACGGAAGTCAGAATTAGGATTAAGTTCCAAAGTTCGTTCTAAATGGCCCCGAGGCGGACATTCTTCTCGAGGACAGTGCGACCGAACCAGATGGTTTTCAAGGAAATGACGGAAAGCCTGGCCGGGAGCTAGAGAGAAGGCAGAGGGAGAATTGCGGGAAACAGTCACACAGAAACATTCTTCTGCTCGCGGTGGCTTCTGGGACGCCGAAAGTATAAACTCCGCACATGAGCCACGCCCCTGGAGGGATAAAAACGCTTCAATTTTGTACGAACGGCCACCCCCGTCCTGGGACTCAAATCATAAAACAAAAGATTACGACCTGACCGGATCCAAAGAGTATCTTTCCCAACCCTCCCAAGAATGATGAGTTAGTAGTATGCATCCCAATAAAACGGAGCAGGGGCGAAGAACTGTAAAACGTAGACGATGACGCCCAGGACGGATGGGATACGGAAGAATTGAAACAATATCTTATGACACGAACAAGTCATAAAACAGCAGATCAGCAACGTAGCGCAGAAAATTCTGGGGATATACATTCCATAACAGTGGAAGCAATTAAGCTAAATTCTTTGCATACCTAACTTTCGAATATCGTGTGTTACAAATTCTAAGCCACTCTATGGATGTAAGAACATCGAGAGTTTTGGTGGAAGAAAGTAGTTTTAACCTTAATATTGCCCATAAATGTAAACAAAATATTTTGCGCAATTATAAATAGCATCACTGTCAAAAATCATGAAGTGAAACATATGAGAGACTGGAAAAAATATTTAAAAAATAAAAAAATGAAGGATAAGTACACGCACCCTTAGAGACGAAAAAGGAACTTATTTCCGCTTTAAACAATTTAGTATCAAGTCAACAAATACTGTCAAATGCATTTCCTTATACTAAACCCATTCTTTTATTTTCGCATAGAAGCGAGCAGGCCCTTCAACGCGGTTATCACTTTAAAATTTATGCTTACTTCCTCTTTACAGGGCGACAGCCATTTTCTTCGGCGAAAAAGGTAGTAATATAACACAGATCCTTCTCTGGTTCGTTCCTTTCGTCGAATGTCTTTTCGCTTTGCGTCCAATTCCCGAAATTGAACAAATTAACAGAGAGCTTCCACCCCGCCACGTTACGTGATCCCTACTCGCTCCCGTTTCGAATAACTGAGAGCTTCAGATGGAACGCCATATTGCCGTTTGAAGCTCACTAGTAAGTGGGAAAACACGATCCCTAGCGGGAGAATAAGAAACAAAACCGACCGTTTCCGGGATTTAAACAATACTCTCTCGTATATACGATGTGATATGTTAGCTGAGCGCTAAAATCGAATCAGCTCAATCATAATAGGCACAAACGGAATGAATTACGGAAATAATCTACTCCGGATGGGTCATAAAATAACACGATGGCGTCTCAGCGCACGTTAGTTCTATCGCAAATTAGTCCGCAGTGAGAGATGAGAAGAGTTAATAGAAAATGAACCAAGTTATTAGCGAGATTAGGAATCATAGATTAAATTTCTGCCGAGAGATTAATGGCAGCCGGAAGAATAAAGATAATTAAAAGCCTTCCGACTATGTCCAGTCATCTGGTCAAAACCTAAAGCACGCAATTATAGCCCAAATGGCATTGGCTTAGTGAAATAGATTAAGAAACTTAAATTAGTCCTAAAAATAATTCTATGTTTAGTGAAAAAAGGGTACTAATTACTGCTTGGAATGATAAACATGCACAAATACCAGCAAACTTTCTGGAGATTTGAACTTCAAGCGACCTTTCTCATCCCTTGCTTTATGAGTCCTTAAAATCAATCACTACGCACAGACAAGGGAAACGGTAATTGCAGGGTCCCATAAATCTCTTCCTCTCACTCAACGCCGCATGAAATTGTCTGCGTGTCACCTGAGTTATGACTCCTTCGAGAAGCACCACTTCCCTCGCAACGATTTGAATCCCCATAATTCAAACAAAGTTCTCCAATTTACATTTAACGCCACGGCTCCTTAAACTTCCCCTGGAAGGGGAATGATGCCTGCCAGTAGTAATAGTTGCACAACTTCGGAAATACCACGCCTTTTTCCCGCCCAAAGAACGATCATTTATAACCTTAAAGCGGACGGAACCGAGCTCCCTCGAAGGACTGCATTCTCGGAGACTTGCTGAATAGCCCACAGTCTTCCAGGCATTAAAGCCGGCCTCCAGGGCATACTTGGACCCAAATTCCAAAATAGTAATAGAAGCTCAGGATATGTACGACTTGACAGGTAAATGTACAGAAATACAGCACGGTGCATACTATTCCTCCATGTCACCGTTGGAAGTTTTTGATAGTAAAGAGCATATTAATAAATATGTAGGTACGACCCGAAATAAGGGGCAGGTTTTGTATGAACTACGAAAAATACTGCAAAACTCACTGTGCCAGAAATCGGGCTTGTGAGAGAGATGAAGTGCATAAGAGATGAAGTGTTCATTTTGGGAGCTCGGTTTTGAATCTCAACGGCGGCAGATTTTTTTTCAATGAAAATTGTGGATAGCACTTCTAGCTCAATACTCCGTCCGTTGGAACGAAAGCGAAGAGTTGACACCTTGAAATCATCCGTTAGACTAGGCAAATGCCAAAGCCAGGCTTCATTACTGCCTATCCCAGTTTTCTAAAATATTACTACCGAAAACCAACCACCTCCCGGTTCTTGATGGCAAAAGCCACCATATTAATTAGCAATTATCATCTTCTATGGAGCAGTTTCACCATTAGAAGCCAAAACTATCAAATATACATAGTCGTTGGACGCCTTCCCATAGCTATAAAGAACAATTACTTTTTTTTAAATTTGATTTAAAAATTTTCATTCAATCCAAACGTGTGCGTCTCACTACGTATTGGATTCATTCAACTGCAAATACCGTCTTCCTCTCATTACGCAATTAAAAGTCCGAATATCTCTCTCTGTTTGCTGACAAACGCATCCAACGACCTCCCCAAAATCATGATCCAAGAAATTCAAGAATGATTGCCGCTTAACATCAACTTCATCAACTCCGAAACTCTTTCTCCTTACATTTTTTAGACATGTTGTATATCAATATTCATAGCTTAGCCAGGATACCGAAACTGCAGCTTAGGTTCCGCAGTAGAAAATCATACCAAAAAAAAATAGCCTTATAAGGTCAAAATTTGCCGAACATGTAACTTGAAACCATAATTTGCCACATTATTTCAATTCTACTGACTTCGATCGGAAACACGGCCAGCGACAATGACGTTGATTTACCCAACGCGATGGACCGAATATGCAAAAGCTGACGACTGATTAAAAAAACTAGCCAACGTGCGAAATACAAATTTTGGAGGTCGCGAGTCATCCGAGGACACGAGCAGGGATAATTCCATGGTATTCCATGCACGAAAACTTCTTCTGAGAAACAAGTACTTTTACGGGCGTAAAGTAAAGTACGGTTTGTTTCTCGGACAGAGAGAGCGAGAGATATAAATGGTCCCAAGACAAAAGCATAGAAAATCAAAGGAGATTGCGAGTAGGTGGTGATAAAAGGCTTTCCTGAGACACAAGGGGAACGGGGGGAGCTGAAAGGAGAAAGATGGCATCCTAATGGTTTTTAGCAGCGCTCGAAGGGAGAAAAAAGTTTATTAACGGTGCGACTGTTTGGAAGAGTGGGAGAGGGGAGAAAAACTGGAAAGCTCTTAAAAGTGCCAACTCATCGAGGGGCGCGGTCCAGACGGGAGACGGAAAAAAGTACGTTCGGACCGAATGAAACGAAAAGCAGAGAAACAAAAGGAGAGCAACGGGCGAAGACAAACGGTTCCAGCGAGGAAGATGAGTTGGGCGAAAAAGGGAGAAGACGGCTTAAGATGGATGTGAAGACCAAGAGCCAAGGAGGTTAGCAAAAGGGAGATTAGGAGATGGAGGTGTGGGTGGAAGAGGGTAAGCGGATCGAAGATTTGTGGACGAAGAGGAAGAGATTTCACTGCACTACACCGGGAGGTGCAAAAATAGAAGGGACACATGAGATTCGCAATACATGCTGTCGGCCAAGTGCGAGATTGTAGATTGGAAGTCCCGCACAAAAATCATAAAGAGATATAATTAATATATATCATCATCATTGGTCAACAATCCTAGGATTGGTTTGACGCAGCTTTCCACTCGATTCTTCTATCGGCCAACCTTTTCATTGCGACGTAATTCTTTTCTTTTACACTCTTCACAACCTGTTCCATATATCTCATACGAGGCCTGCCTTTTCTAATCTTCCCGTTCACTTTTCCCTCGACGATAGTCTTCATCAGGCCATCGTGTCTCAAGATATGGCCGATTAAGTTTTCCCTTCTTCTTTTTAGAGTTGTCAGCAGACTTCTCTTTTCTCCTACTCTTCTTAGCACTTCCTCGTTACTAACTCGGTCGATCCATTTAATCTTCAGCATTCTTCTGTAGCACCACATTTCAAATGCTTCTACCCTTTTCTTCTCCGCTGCTGTCATCGTCCATCATTCACTGCCGTAAAGAAAAATGCTCCAGATGTATGTTCTGATGAACTCTTTCCTTACTTCTATGCTTGTATTTCCTGCTGTAAGTAGGTTCTTCTTTTGAAAGAATGCCCTCTTTGCCTGGGCTATTCTACTCACTATTTCTTTCTTGCTTCGTCCATCGTTGGTTACTCTGCTTCCCAGGTAACAGAACTCTTTCACCTCTTCCAGTTTCTGCTTTCCTAGTTTAACGTTGGTTTTGGCCTCTTCTCTTTTGCTGCATACCAATATCTTAGTCTTCTTCTTATTGATCTTCAGCTGATATCTGGCCATAGTCCTTTCCATTGTTGTTAGCATCTTATTCAGCTCCTTCTCTGTCTCTGCTATGAGAGCTATGTCATCAGCGAATCGTAGCATACTGATTGTTTCTCCGTGGATGTTAACTCCAGAACACTTCTCCTTGACTTCATTTATGGCTCTCTCGATGTAAACATTAAAAATGACGGGAGACAGTGCGCAGCCTTGTCTCACTCCTTTCCTTATTCTTGCCTCTTCACAGCTGGGTCCAGATTTAATCACATCAACTTGGTTTTTGTACAGACTGTGTATAATTCTTCGGTCATTGTAGGACACTCCATATAAATATATAAATAATATAATATATATAAATAATAGAATATATATAAATAATATAAATATATAGCTAAAACTAAAACAAATTTCATCTCAGCTGAAGCGAAAGACACTTCTCGTTGCGTCTAACCAGTATCATGCTGGTGGGCAGGGGTTAAGTGTCGAAGCGGAAATCTCAGGGTACTTGTTGTCAGTCAAATCGCTGGGAAATAATGGTCAAAATAGACTGGTATGCATCTCATTTTCATGGACAAATTTGTATTAGAAACTCACTTTTATGAAGTCGAAATCAAATTTACATTTTCCGCTACGCCTACGTTCTAAGGTGTAAAAATACCAATCATCTCCTAAAATCAGGGTGGTTTCAAGAAGAAATGACATATGTGCTGCAAAACTAGGGAACTAAATATTAGTATGTATATTAGGAGTGAGATGGAGAAAACAATGCTTAATTTACATACCTGCCGAGTCGTCAGACGAAAACTTAAAGACCCATAAATGAGACTGGGTTATATAGCGAGACACCAATGGCGTATATGTAAGACCTGCATCTGACTAATAATGTTGCATAGGAAAAATATGAGAGAATCATGCATTTATTAAATAAAGGATTAATACTTGACATTAATTCAGCAAATGCCGACTGAAAGAGCCAAAAAAATCAAAAGATACAAAGTTTTACGGATTCAAAGTGAATGGTCTAATTACATCCACCTACAACTATGCCGAGGTATCCATTCATGACCAATAAATTTTATATTTACGTTGAGCACCACTGCACCTGGACACATAGAGCCATTCGTTTACTCATAAAAGGACGGAGCACGGAGAAAAATTTTCATTTTTCCTTTAGCTACAAAAAAATGAATTTCAACTTAAATCTTGAATGCTTCTTATGCACAGATTGAGTGAGTCTCCACCTCTTGATTTTAACGACTTAAAATCCTCTTCTTAGAAATTAGAAGTAGAATAATCGATGAAAATTAAACTGTCCCAAATCGGCATTTCTTCGCGTTATTTTTTACGCTAAGGCGAGGAACAGCACTCATATTATTTTTTATTTTTTATTTTTATAAAAAATTATCATTTTTCCATTAGCGACAAAAAAATTCATTTCAACTTAAATCTTGAATGCTTCTTATGCACAAAATTGAGTGACTCTCCACCTCTTGATTTTAACGACTTAAAATCCTCTTCTCAGAATTTAGAAGTAGAATAATCGATGAAAATTAAACTGTTCCAAATCGGCAGTTCTTCGCGTTATTTTTTTACGCTAAGGCGAGGGACAGCACTCAACTAAGAGAGTAAAAAACAAAGCAATGAAAAGGAGTTCGAAGAAGCTGGGAAAGAGAGGGAAGGGGTCTTTCGTGGACCATCTGAGTGAGTGAGGAAGTGCGGATGACGGCCGAGGAGTACAGGCGACGAAAAAAACCCAACAAACTCCATCTTCTCCCGCTGGATAAGACGCTGCAGAATCATGCCCTTCTCGGAGCAAGCTAGGAAGACGTGAAGTAATAACAGGTGCATTAACGCTTTCAGGCGAATGGGTGAGGATCTTGTTGCAAGAGACGAGAAGTGGATGATGAGAGAGCTTTCTCTGCACGTTCATCGCCCCAGCGCTCTATTCCACGGACTTCGAGACGATACACTACTTATTGAGGTTCTATTGTCGACAGAGAGTCTGTTCACGATAATTGTCACCAGACTTCAGCTCTTCCAGCAATAGAGTGTAAAAAAAAAGAACGGTGATTTTCTCGTATCGGTGAGAAATTCTAACTGCTCCCATGAAAATGGGGAGTTCAATTACTTAGAAATGAATATGTACCTACTGAAGGGTTGTACGAACCAGCCTATTTCAGACTGTTTAAATAAAAAAAATATTGAGCGTCCACCACAGAACAACATTTTTTATATTTCTTTCATTTTCAGTGTTCTGGCACACATTAATTCTACTCAAATGCTCAAAATACTTTATATCAAAATTATACACACTATAACGTATGTACATACCTACAAAACATTTAAGCGAAAGTATGTAAGCTTGTAGATGTACATTTATTTTTCATTTCCATTCCTGCTTGACCGATTCGGCTTTTGACACGCTTTCTGATCCTCCATGACACTTTCAATTTTATGACGCAGCGCAATATTGTATAATTTCAAATCAATTGTAATCAAACTGATAAATAATTACTTTCACAACTTGAATAATTTATTTTTTAATAAGCGGGTATTTCAAACCCTAAAATTCAGGCTCGATTAAAAATAAGTGACAGTGTGAAAGTGTCACTGCTGTGAAAATTGGATGGGATATAATTTTTGACTCTCATTTAAAAATAGAGCGCATTAAAATATTAAGAAGTAAAATACACCCCAATTGTATTCGCGTACGACTCATTTCATAAAACCTTTTTTCTGAGATTAATACATAATATCTTCCCTCTTATCACAAAAAATGTTTTTTAAATACATGACGATATTCAACATATATCTCAAAACGAAATGGATTGAAAAATCCAAAAACAAGGCCTACAAGTTTATAATTATTTCGCTCCAGGATAGAGAAAGTAAGGCTTCTTATTTGCCGTGGATACCAATAAAATAGACCGTCCTCACTATCGTTATCAAAATGGAATTGAAATACTTTTTAAGAAATACAATACCAAGCTACATCCAAAAACCCAAACCCGTGACTTTTGAGATAACCAGAAATGATTATACAGACGTTTAAAGACATTCGAGAGTGAATTTTCAATACTATTGTGATTACAATTGAAATGCCTTTTACCTGAGCTCCTTGCTCACCTAATGGTTCCAGTACCGGAAAATTAGTTCGGAGGTGGAACCTCTCCTCTACACACAAAGGCGCACGCTTCGGCCTCAATTATACTCCCACACACAGATAAAAATAGGGCAGGTTGGTTCAATGGTTGGAGCACTAGCCTCTTACCCTGAGGGCACAGGTTCAAATCTCGGCAGTGGAATATATTTTTCATTTTTAAGCTATTTGGGTGCACTGTGGAGAGCATTCGAGTTCAGTACTCGTCCATCGGAAGGGACGTTAAGCTGTGGCACCCTCAGCGCCATTTACGCTAACGCCGAAGTCGGGTTTCTCTCCACTCTTCCTCCTTACCCTTCCATTTCTATCCTTATACCTTTTCTCTGAGGCGATTTTAGTGCAATGACAGACGAGACAGATAACAAATAGGACGAATCCGCTAACCTTAAGGAGGCTTGTGAGAATCGCTCGGTATCATATCGAAATAATTATTTCCTCATATCCCACCATCTCCAACCACAACTACTAAGTTATCATTAGTTTCTTCTGAAATATTTTTCACGTATAACACGACTTAAATTCGTTTCTGAATGTCGGCCCCGTCGTTGAATCCTCGCCTGCCAACCTGAGGGTCCGGGGTTTGACATGGATGTGTGTGTTCGTCTGTTATTAATTGTTAAATACCCCGATATAAAGGCCATAAGTGCCTTTTTCGGTGGTAATGAGAAATAAATAAATAAGAAATAAAAACCACTCCCTTTTCAACGCTGGAACGGTAGAACACAAATAATATAACCGCGAACATTTTTAAGTAACTTTACATCTTCTAGTAATTGCAGTGCTGGAGATGGTGAAGTGGTTTCAAATATACGTGACGACAGAGTAACGAATCATTAGCTGAGAACGTACATAGTCCTGTACGCACATAACAGCCAGCACGTTGACGGGAAATTTATGATTTCAGGTCGGAAATGATGGAGATTCCGCGAACATTCTGAGTAATTTAAATAAACTTACGTATGGTAATTCCAGTACTGAAGGCGGTGAAGTTGTTACAAATATACGTGATTCGATGACGACAGTATAACTAATAATTAGTTGAATACGAAATTATTACTGCACTCACATAACTACCAGCACTTGTGGTTGAGGAAATTTAAATTTCGGGTCGGAAGCGAAGGAGATCCGTTCGCGAACATTTCTGAGTAACTTAACAACATCTTCTCGTAATCCCAGTGCTGGAGGTGTTTCAATTATACGTGAGTACATGATGGCAGTGTAACGAATCATTAGCTGAGTACGTAATTAGTACTGTATGCACAAAACAACCAGCACACTGGGAGGGAGGGGATTTAAGTTTTCAGGTTGGAAGTGATGTAGAGCACCCTGGGTCGTGAATACCTCTCCAGTTCTATCGAGTCTCTCCACGGCTAATCGCCTCCGTCTCACGAGAGGCAGCCAGCCCGCAGGAGGCGCAGCACAAAGGAGTTCCGGCGGGCGCGGGTCATTCCGACGTGGGACTTGCCGTAATTCGGGGAGAGGGGCATTAGCACGAGTTGCGCGAAATGAGCTCACTCGCGGAGGAATCCAGGATACAAGCAATGGAGGTCGAACGAGGAAGGCGAGCGACTTTAAAATACAGATAGTCCCCCAGATTCAAGCAATGAATCAATACTCACCATCTCTAATGTATGTATTCCGCAACCGGCGGGTTAATTAATTGATACAACATCTAATTGACGCCGAGAGAAAACTTGGGAACAAATGATAAAGTCCTCGTCGAATTTCTAGAAAAGATATCTAAATTGGTACAGTCACACAGGAGGCAACGCCATTGTCTCACCATTATACAACAATCGCTTGAAAGTTCAGCAATTTTAACTGGCTTTGATGAAGTGTTTTTCCGTTGATTTCTATACTGAAGACACGCCCTAGCCATTTCTGCTATCATTCATAACTGGTCACAACGGCGTACAACTCAGAAAGAACCTACGCGAATTTTTAAGGGATCCACGAGTGGTGTCTCAATCTGCATTACTTTGATGCCATCTCTAATGAATTTTCTAGGTTACAAAGCGGATATTATAACATATTCGGGTTACCATTAATTAATAGCCAAGAGTTAGCATTATATTCCTGGAATCAAGTCACCCCCATAGCTGCTTTCCTAGATATTCTCTCTTCGTCAACTCCCATTTATGACGCTAAGCAGAGATCAATATTGTATTTCACGTTTGACATCTACTGAGCGTAATGAGATTCATTACTTGCACGTGTCTCCTTCAGCTCCAAACCAAGGAGATCCAGTTTTGGTGACTTAAAAGCGAAATTTTGGGATCCCAGGTGCATGCTGGCGAGATAATATAAAACCCACGTACAATGGCATCATAATGAATATTAAATAAACCTATTCTTCAAACGGCACGAATAGAAAATCATGGAAGCGAGAGTAATTATTATTAAGACCTCGTGGAAACTTAAGCCCTATAAAATGTAACAAGACGATCAGGGGTATGATAAAAAAATCAACACCGAAGACTTTACGTTAAACAGGCTTACACCACGTTAAGGCATGTGACTCTAAATCTTCTTTAGCTTCCACACAAAGCACGATAGACAGTAAGTAGTAGATGAGAAACGATGGACCACAAAGTTACAAGCACGATGTGAAAATGATGAGGATAATTAACAAGAATACGGTCGATAAATGCGTACTTGCTACAAATCTAGCTGCGGTTAATACGTTTCTGGAATAATATCGAAGCAATAACTCACGGAGACCATACGATTAATTCGTTCACGCTTCAAGATAAAAATGAAAGGGGCGCTCAAAATATGACCCTCACCAAACTGAATTAGCTGAAAAAAAACTATTCCCCCTCTTTATTCTTCTGGATTGCCGTTTCAGTATTTTCTGCTCAAATTTTGGTGTCACTCCTCACCGTCCTTTCGCTTTGTTTTTCACGTTTTTTCCCACCGTGCTCATTGCGCCCCCTCTTTTTAATTAGGGAAAGAGCTGGCACGGGTTTTATCACATTCAATGTGATTGCTCTCGTGCTAACTTAATGGAATAGCTACACAATCGCAACGGATTAACGAACAAAAGCTGATGATATTCATTTGTATGATTTATTAGGGCAATGTCCCTGAAAAGTCTTCAATAAAAGTTCCATTCAAACAAACAGTTTGAATTTACAATAAACCACTTGATGAAGCCCGATACCGACGACAAAAGGCCTCCCTGTTTAAGCTTAAAATATAAAAACGAATAGCATTAATTGAATATCAATGGTGTTTCACAAGCTTCCTCACACTCACTGCTAATTCCAATTATTTGACCGAATGTCTGCTGGTTTAATGCAACAGACCCCTCTTTTGCAAACAGATAGTGGGGTCGGTGAATAGAATTGGTGGCTAAAGTAATTACTGGCATCCGATTCCGACTACTCGGCTTCGATCCCGGCAGTGGCAGAGATTTAGACTGGTGCCTACTTAAGTTCTGTGCAACGATAACTTAAATATCATTACTGAGTCCGTAGGATGGGACGTTAAATCTTGGGCCCTTTGGCACCTTTCCTTAATAGCAGGCATATTCCTCAATAGTAAAATAAAGGATTTTTCTCCACCCTTCCTCCGTTCCCTGATAACTCCTTCCTCTGACCTCTACTCAATTATCCACTTACTCTTATCGGAAAAAATGACCTAAGCTCCAATTCACCTCCCTTGATAGTGACGGCAAAATGACAGGAGAGCGCAGGAAACTTTATCCATTATCATAGCAGGCTTTAAGTTTTCTAGTCAACTTATTGTGGAACATCATATGATACTCTTGGAATTTTAAGGAATTAAAAAAATGATTGGAAGAATCAAAATGGACTATCCTACATTTGACATGCAATTAGGTTCACATTGGTTTACATTTTTAAACGATTAACATGTTTTGCATAAATCGTAGGAATTTCAGAATTTCAGTTTTAAAAGCCGCACAATAACCGAAGATCCCTCTTTAGCCAGCTAATTTTAGCACTTCAGCAGAACATAGATCTAGAGCACGCTTCTTAATCGCAATGAGGTATGGACTCTATCTAAAGTAGAGAAGTCAAGGCTTAAAACATTCGCAATGTTATGATACAGAAGAGTGATGAAGATAAAATTGATCAACCAAGTGACGTAGAAAGAAGTCCTAAAAAGAGAGGGAGAAAGGAGAAGTCTTTTCATTATATTTCAAAGAAGACGTGACAACTTAATTGGACATTTCTTGAAACATGATGTCTGATGAAGACAATCGTCGAGGAAAAAGCGAATGGAAAAAAAGGCCACGCTCAAGGTATATGGATCAAGTTGTTAAAGATGAAAAAGAGATGAAATAAATGAATATGAAGAGGTAAGCTGATTTGGAGAATTGAGTGAAGAGCTGCGTCAAAACAAACTTAGAACTGTTGACTTACGATGATTACCGGTTAAGATAAATTTAGATGCATGTGAAATCTTATACTCTTGAGGCTTCCGCGACATTTAATTGATGGCTTCATATTACTCTCGGGAAACTCCGTCCCATTCACTATTTTTTGGGCAACAATTCCACCTCAAGCAACCAAAATGTTAATTCTACCTAAACACGACCCCAGAATGCGAGGAGAAACTCCTGTCCTAAGGCAATCAACGTAACAGAGTTTCTAGAGAGTAATTTGACGCCGTGAAATCTTCTAAATACCCTAATCATTCCCAAGTAAATACAATGTCACCACAGCAGAAAAATGAGTGTCAAGATCTCCCCAAACGTAATTCGGAAGGAGATTCTTTAAATTCGATCTTTGAGTAGTAAGAATTCCGCCTCGTACTAGGAAACCCTAAACATGTGGTAAGGGATCTTTGTCCTCCCACACACCCTCTAGCCCCGTACCGTTTGTTAATGAACTGATGAATAATTCTCCACACCCCTTGACCCTTCCTACTGCAACCCCACCGCCTCCCTGATCCACATCGCCAGCCTCAACCCTCAGCGATGTTCCCTACCCTCGCCCACTTAGCTACACCTCTTGTCCTCGGGTCAATGGAGGACGCTAACTACCCCACTCTGGCCCCTCAGAACCGGTCACGCTTGACCCGCCCATGATCCCTGGGGATAAACATGGTCGCCTAGAACCCGTGTCGCACCGAGGCTGCATCATAACATAACGTGTTGGTAATATAACATAACATAATTTGGTAAACACATACGTGAATCGGAAACTGGGATTCGTCAAAAGAATACTGGGTAAATGTGACGATCAAGTACGAGAAATCAGCTACTTTTCCCTTGTAAGACCTCATTTGGAATATGCTGCCAGTGTGTGGGATCCCTACGAAATCGGTCTAACTAACGAACTTGAACGTGTGCAGCGAAGATCGGCAAGCTTTGTAAAGGGACGGTATGATAACCTTATTAGCGTAACCAGTCTATTAAATGAATTCAATTGGGAATCATTGTCAGATCGCAGGTTGAAATTTAGACTTAATCTCTTAAACAAATTCCAAGACCATATTTTAAGTGATGATGTTAAAAATATTTTGCGGACCCCAACTTACTATGGTAGACTGGACCATTATCACAAAATTAGAGAAATTGATTGCCGAACTGACAGATTCAAAATGTCCTTTTTCCTCGTACTATTAGGGATATGAATAACGGTAAATATATCCAGTACGAGTGTAGCAATGTATAACATAGGTAGCTGCATGTTGGTGTAAGGACTTACAGCTAACCCAACAAACGGCATGTTTTTGCATGTATGTTTTGCTATTTTTATCTTTTTTTAAATAGCGTAGTTTTGAACAGTACCTACCAAGTAATAATCCTTTTTTATGCATGATATGTAGTGAATGTTTGGTGAGAGTTCACCCCCTGCCACACACCTTTATGGTGGCTTGCAGGGTATTATGTAGATGTAGATGTAGATGCAGATAACGAGGGTCAAAGCAGAATTGGCGAACAACCTTCCAAATCCATGGTCACGGTCACACTCACATATCTCAGCGAGTCGATTCATCCGCGTGCGAGGTAGCAGAGTTTTCACGGTCTTACTTCAAACTACCCAGTAAGCATTATGCCAAGTTTTGAGTGTATAACTACATTCAATCTTAGCTTGACTGAATAGTAAACCTACTCTACAAGTTAAATCAGTTAAGGGAATTAAACCGGAGTGTTAATGCTGAAACTTTGCAATTTGGAAGAAATATTGTTTCTCTTTCTGAGCGCTATTTTGGAGTTCAATATTATTATTATTACGTCATGAAATTTCGCAAAGACAAATGGATTACAATCCGCTAATACATAACACTTCATAGGTAAATTAAAATTCGCAACACTTGAAGATAAAAGGCAATAAATGATAGGCGTCTATAGACCTTAATATTCTGATATCTCCACGATAACTTATCTAATAAACTTTTCAGAAAACTTCTTTAAGCCCACATCATAATATTCTTACCTATATTTTGTCCTCTTTATTTTTCCCCATCCATCCAATAAAAAAACGGAATTAAATTCCTCTACATACTGGTATTATGATTGAAAGTCGGTCTTTGATCCAATGCACCACGCTAATTTAATAATTTATTAGCATTTTCACTTTAGAATAAAAATCACCATGGGCAAAATTGAATAAACTGCAACCAGAGAAAGGCGTGAACACTATAGCAGCGATTACATCAACTGATACATTAATATCAATGCGAATCCATATATTTTTTTATTCACAAGTTGAGGTTAAAATATCACCGGCATGAAATACCTGGAGAGAAGCAGGTAGCGAAATTACTGAAATCGAACTTTAATACTTTCCCATTGGGAATTTCAAAACGACGATAATCCACCGAATTTGCTCTTTTCCCATCAGAGTGGCAGTACAAAATAATTTATGACAGGCTAAATCAGTGGAACTGCGTCAACGGACATCAGTAATTCCTCAACATTCACTTTCACCAATTTCAACCGTTTACTAAAAAATTAATTACAGCAGAGCAACTGTATTAGCATTCAAGCATTATTCAAGCCCATGGAAACATCATAAGGAATGTATTCAGAATGCACGAGGAAAAATAGATACTTGCCCACGTAATATATGAATCAGTAGATTGAAAGATAAAAGTTAAGTATAATATACTGAGGAATTAAAACAAATTATAGGCGGGTTAGGTACGAAATGTGCAATAGATTTCATGGGTAATAGATCAATTTCATTCCAGTGCCAACAACCGCTTTTTATCGGCTCTTATTCCAGAACTCTACTACCTTCCGGAATTCATACCCTGGATACTTCTACATCTACGTAATACCCTGCGAACAACCTCAAGGGTCTGTGTATGTGGGGATACTATTACTCTAACCACGGTACCAACAAGATTCCCTCTATTAGTTAATGCCGATACCCTAACCGAAGGTATACCAGATCGAGGAAACTATTTACGGCTTTACTTGGTGGAAATGTTCCATGGTAGGAAATAAAGTACAGTCTCACACTGCATTTCCACACTAAATTTGTAAGTATTTACTACGGAATTGCATTGCGTGTCCCTACCTTATTTCCTAGTATACCAGATCGTTATGGCAAGTATAAATTTTTAAATTTCGGAAGAAAATCGTATTAACGCCGTGAAAATGGCAACTGGTTTATGATTTAAATGTTTAATTTATTGTTATATTTTGTAAATAATGCTGTCCTATACACTTAGGTAAAAGTTCATATGAGTAATTATATATAACCCTGTTGCTTTCAGGGGTTTTGTACACAAAGCATTGGAATAAAAAAAATATTATTATTAGTATTTTTCAATAAACAGGTTTCAACCTCTTCTGGTCATTATCAATTGTGGAATACTCTAGTCTTGATAGAGAACTCAGGAGGTTGAAACCGGGTGAGTGAATAGTAACAATCGTGTGAAAATTCACCAAGTTTATTTTCTTTTTGAGTGATCACCCACGCCCTCTGGCCTTCCCGTAATTCCCTCGTTCCCTCCGCGAGGCCTTTGGCGAGGGAAGCTCACGAACAGTCAGCAGAGCAGCCTCCAACCCACCTCCCTCCCCTTGCCAACCAGCAAGGGCCGGCAAAGCCAGGGGCGGATGAACGGGAGACGCCTCGCATTCATAATACAGCAGGGGCGAGAGCGAGAGAGGGGGGGGGGGGGCAATGAAAAGGGACATGTGAGGCCTTTAGGGGCGGGAGGGAAAGGGGTGTGAAGAGAAGGTGGCGAGGAATGAGAGGCCTCCCCTCCTGGCTCCCCCGGCTCACCGCTGAGCGAGAGGGAGGGGGGAAAGTGATAAGGGGCGATCTTCTCCAAGAGGGAGATGGAAGTTTAGGGCAGGATGGAAGGTGAACCGTGTGGCCAACCTTACCGAGGCACTCATCTCTGAGCGAGGGACGCGAACAACAAATCGATACCATTGTGATGAAACTCGATTTTTCACTTCCGTGGCGCCCTTAAATTATTTCTCTCTTCCTCGAACCCCAACACATTCCACCGTCAGTAAGGGTGACCTAGGTCGGATGCAGTAACCCCTTCATTAATTAATACTTTCCAAGTATCTGACCGATTCTGTTAGGTCAAGAACCAATTTACGTGAGGACCAAACGTGGAAACTGTTGCAAGCGAGCATAAACGTTACTTTTCCCAATTTATAATCGGATTTTGTCCGCCATGTCGAAGATCCTCATGGACTGATAAGGACGGATACTATCTCACTACTTTTAGTTGCACTGATATCCTTTGCATGCACCCAAGAGAATGGGGAAGCAACCACCACTTAGACGTAAAAAAATATCGATTATTATAATAATTATTAAATGATTCCGACCAAATTTTTATACTCCAGTACTGATCTCCTTGGTAATAACTACAGTATTTGAATTCCTGCCCCACCGTGACTACGCCCATGTCCACCACCCAATTCGAAGTAAAAAAAATCAAATCCCCTCCATATCTGACACCCTCGAAAAATTCCTGCGCCATTCCTTCGCTATAGTTACGCAACGACTACCGATTTAGGAGCAGAGAGCGAATCATCCGCGGAAGGTTTCGAGGGCGACGGGGATGGAAATGAGGAAGTGGGTCCTTGTGACAGGATTTGACCCCGCGGAGAAGAGCAACGTTTTTGGACGCCGTCGAAATCCCCGAGGGTGGAGAGTGAACGCTTATACTCAGCGGGAAAGAGGGAGTTGTCCCTTGAACAGCGCCAAGCTGAGAACAGCAACGCTATAAATAACACCCCGAGTGAAAGAGCGAGGCTTAGGGCTTTTCACCGGATTTAAATCATTTGATCGCGAACCCTTTGTCGCTAGACCCCGCCACTATTGATTTCTCGACGGTCCGAGATGGAAGCCATCCAAGGTGCACTGGTAGCAATTCGAACGAAGGGAACACGCACTCACACACATACACACACGCACGCCCGATTAGAACGGCTTCACCATTTGCCTCCCTCGAGATCCCATCCGTCAATAAAACCATACAAGGACCCTCAAGAGGTCGCCGCCCCCGAGATGGCAGATTAACATGTCGAAACCGGCATCATTTGCGGCTTCGTTGATTATTTCCAAAACGAGACAAGTCGCTCGTTTAACGATGAGGTAACCCAGATAACACCCTCACCATTTCTCATCGGGTATTCCGTTCCCGGAAATCGGGTTTGCAATTGCTCCAGCCACTCTCATAAAGTTTTCAGCGGCAGAGGTTTAATAACTTATGGAGTTCGCTCCCATGAGTCTCTGAAAGGACCACGCAAGGCTTGCACATACCACGAGAGCGCCCGTTTCTCGTATGCGTAAGGCAACTAACTTTGAGTATGGTGCTGAATCAAGGACCAGCTTCCATTTATCTAACTACATAATACTTTAATTGGTCTTGGGGCATATCATCCTTTGAAAACTCTCTTCAGCCAATTTGGTCTCCACCGACACAACTAATAACATGTCGAACGATACATTTAGTTTCTTCAGGAAAAATATAATACATCCACCCTTTAAAACGGACACCAATTTATTTATACATTCTGTTAGATTATTTGCTTAATGCCACTGCACAACTAATACATTTACGATAGGTTTGCAGCACGAATCGATAAACAATTAAAACGGTTTTAAAAAATTACAAGTGTTGAGGTCAGCCATGTTTCCAAGTTAATAAGTTAAGCTCATGGCAAACGTCTTTAAGGTTTATGTAAGAAACATGAATATTCACCTTTTTTCCTTCATGTTAAAAAGTTAAGCTTATGGTAGCATTTTCAATTCGCCTGCTAATTATCTACAAACCTACCAATCCAAGATAAGTTTTTATCTAGGATCATTAGTCCTAATTCATCCAAAATATAAATCTTAGTTCCCACACATCATAGTAATATGCCAGAAATTAGGATTTTGATCAAAAATTTTACTCTTGTGAAGTATATGCATTTATGGACAGGTACGTGATATCACACGCACACACATACACGGAAACCATAAAAAATGGCCCACGAAGAACACGACCGCTTTCTCATAATTTAATCAGACAAGCATTGATCATTGAATAGGGATTATGGTAGATGCCAAAAGTTCACTAATGTTACTTTAGCGTTAATGACACCTTGTAAACATGGTGTCACTTTAATAAAACCTTAAGTTTTAAATTAAAATTATTCAGCAGCGGAGGCGGGGACGACAAGCTAGAGAGAATCCTTTTCCCACGCTCTTCTAAATGGAAGGTTTACGCTCATTGGTCATCTCATTAAACTTTGAATATTAAATTTATTTTCCCCCTCTCACTTTCAGTGAAAATGCTTTAAACACTTGGAATTCTGGGAACGCACGCATCTGCTCCAACGTTTTAGCCAACATTACATAATTATGCAACGACAAAACGCTTCCATAAAACTGCCTCGCGGAGAAAGGTGTCAGAAGGTATGGATTAGGACCAGAATTTTTCAAAAATGCATAAATTAGTGCAGGGCGGTGTTACATCCAGGAAGGCAAGATGGTGTTTGCAGGACCACGGGGGAAATGATATGACAATTTTCCGGGAGAGAGAGAGAGAAAATGGGTTTTGAAGACAGTGACAAGGAGGGACGGAGAAAGGATTGCAAGGATAGAATTTTAAAACAGATTACCTTCTGCTCCACTGTTATTAACGGTAGTCAAGCACGTTAAGGGAAAAGAAAACGAGAGTTGTGATGATTTTTTATGGACCCACAAAACATTCACAAATATTTAAATACAATATTTCAATTCCTAAAAAAATCATCTGTCGCTCCCACGTACCGCATACGTTATCTTCATATCCTTTAATTCGTTCCCTTGGCTTCCAATTTCCATCTAATACATCGAGCAGACATTCCGAGAACCCCCCTCCACTCCTTTCCCTTACCCTAAGGCGTCACCTTTTGCTTATTTTAATTTTTGATTTATTATTGAATGGTTGTAGTTAGAATATTAATTTTTTCACCAATACCCAATAGTAACAATTAAATAGCAGTACAAATTACGAAGCAATGATCGTACGGTACCATGTAGAGGTGGAGATATGATCCAGGATGTACCCTTATTTTACGTCTTCATCCTAATCCACATTTTACATGAGGGTCAATTTATTTTCATCTCGCTTATCATATTTTTTATTGCCGGATAGAGTTTGTAAAATAAAAAGACACGTATTCTTCCGTTTTTTGATCCATCTATTATTTATCGAGTTATAAGCGGCGAAAAACTGATGTTTTTAACCCTTTCGGAAAAGTGGGCGTGGTGCAACCTCTGACATCATTGACTTCGTCCAATCACAACTGAGCCCGCGAAGCTATATAGTCTTATCGCAATGGGGGGGACACAGCTGACTCTGTCAATAGCGGCAGTTGCGACAACATCTGTTCGTGCAGACCTTCCGAGAACCCCCCTCCACACCCTTCCCTTCCCCTAAGAGCAGTCATGGACGGGAGGAAAATGACGTCAATGATATCAAAGCAGCTTTTTCGGTGGGCGTCACCTTTTGCTTGTTTTAATTTTTGATTTATTCGTGAATGGTTGTGGTTAGAAGATTATTTTCTTCACTAAACTTCGTTTTTCGTTGCCATCTAACAATTTCGTGTACAAAATTGCGATTTCGGTTCCGAGTAAACGCCCCAATTCAATACATACTTGGTACGTTACAGGCCTGGTTTCCTCAGTTAAACTTTTAGTGGATTTAAGATCTCAAGTTAAGACATTTTAATAAGAATCTTTGGAGCTTCTTGGCTTCAGGGTGCTCCTTTGAGTCGAGCTTCACGGAGGCGACAGTTTCTTGGTATAATGATAAAAATCGCGCAAGAGTCATCATCTTTTGGGTCGTGACGTGAATCTCCCGGTCGGAGATAATCTGCGATCAAAGCTGGAGGCCCGAAGGTTGGGAGAGTCGGTTTTGAATGGTAGAACGAGGGAAAGAACGGGGCTTTGCCGGGAGGGGAGTTGATTGCGGGTTGAGCGTTTAGAAGTGTTTTTTTTTTGGAAATGCGTACGCGAGAGAATTGCGCTTGGACGTGAAAACCCACCAGTTGCTCGGCCACGCGCGGAGAACCGCTGCCCCCAACCCCCAAAACTCTCCACCCCTTCCTTTCACCCGTCGGAACAACCCCTTGGTCCGAAATCGCACCCGAGATTCCCCTCCAGGGTGAAGTTGGTGGTTCGCGCTCAAGCAAATTTTCTCCCCCTCCTCCCTCACCATCCACATTTCCCTTCCGAAAGAAAGGACAAGCAATGGGAGGAAAGGGGAGCAGAAACGGAAGGAGAATGGGGAGCGCGAGGATGATGGGAAATACGAATGGGGCGAAGGAGGGACCGATTCCCTTATCGCGGAAAGCGCGCGACAATCGCCCCACTGTCGGTCCCACTGCGCTCCGATTGAAGGAATACGAAGCGACGGAACGAGCGACCTGTTCAACAGATTCCTTCCTGCCCCGTCACAAAGCACAGTACCTTTCCGTCCCTCGATGAAGTCATCGGGGAGAGAATTCCGCTGAAAAATCACGAGGAAATTGAATTAAATGATCGATTGGGTACCAAAGTGTTGATGGCCAGAATGACGGCTATCTGCTAACGTCCGTTGCGCCACGGGGAACAGACGGGTATATCGGTGATGGCAGGAACTTTTTGAAACGAATAAAAAGCAGAGTCGGCAATATTCACTCTCAACGAAAGGCCTTAAAGTAGCGATAGTTCAAATTCCCATTCCCCGTACAGAATACTGTCCTTAAATATCTACTGCGCATGGGCATTGCCCATAAGCAAATAAGGGATAATGAGATAAACATTTTATATACTTTATTAATTTTATTGTTAGTTTCCTACTGGCTAGGGTAGATTTTAATACTCTCATTAAGAATTGAGATTAAAATGCAAATAGATATCCAACCCTTCTTGAATTCAAACCAAGGTCCTCCGAATGGGCTTACCGGAATGATGAACTGTGCCCTGCAACTGGTTTCTTCAGGCGGATGCTTCTTAATTGTTGAACATAAGACGCTAATAGCAACTAATGACTACTGTCCTTTGCACCGTTTTTGACGGAGGGTATCGGGGAAGAGGTAAAAATTCTTGTGGGAACAAAGGTTGAGGGTAGAGAAACCAGGCGAATGTTTCTTTACATATTCAAGAGATGAGATGAGATGATAATTCGTGACGAGAAGATAAAAGAGCGATGTTACTTTTCACTAGTTAGGCCCCACCTTGAGTATTCAGCCAGTGTATGGGATCCAAATGTATTAGGGTTGATCAGAGAACTAGACAGTGTGCAGCGTTGAGCAGCTAGGTTCGTTAAAAGATGTTACCATAGGTTGAGTAGCGTTTCAGAATTAAGAAAAGAATTAGGGTGGGAATCATTAACAGAGCGTAGGTTAAAGTACAGATTAAATCTATTAGAGAAATTTCAATCGGATAGCTTGACTGAAGATGTTAGGCACATATTAAAAAAAACAGCGTATTATGCTAGATTCGACCAGGTAATTAAGATTAGAGAGATAGATTGTCGTACCAATAGATTCAAAATGGCATTTTTCCCCCGTACTATAAGAGAACAGAATTGGCAGCATACCAAAGGGATAGGTAGGGGAAATATTTTAGATTATTCTGTAATGCATGATGCATGTATTAATCCCTTAAATACTATAGACAATAAAAATGTAGTTGCATGAGACCCTATAGTTGCTTGTTTGCATGTCGGTAGTGCATGCTCGGTGATCTTCACCCCCTGCCACACACTCTCGCGGGGGCTTGCAGGGTTGCATGTAGATGTATATGTAGATATGGACGATGTGCTCGTTAATAATTATACTACTTATATAAAAAATCGAAATACATTCGCTTATTGCTTTAAACAAACGAGATAAATACACACCCTCGCGGTGGCTTGCAGGGTATCGTGTAGATGTAGATGTCAAGCAATGTCAGGGAAAAGGTGATTTATCAAATATTAAATATTAATAATGCAAAAAGAATAAGATGGTGGAATGAAGATGGAGAAGGCAGACACGTAGCATTCCCAAAAGTGGGCTTAGAAGTGTGATGAGATGAGTATTATGCAAAATAAAAACGATCAGCGGATGCGAAATCAATGAAGTTCAACCAACACGCGTTTACGAAAGGGGATGCGAAAGGTCGTCGACGAGAGGGTGGTGAAAAAGGGGCCGCAATCACGAGCCGGAAATCGGACCGGGATGTTCCCGGAGGAGGAAATTGAAGGCGTGCGTGTGTGTGTGAGGAGGGAATCGATTGAGGAAGTCGACTGTTTGGACGCAAACACGAATGCCCAAATGAAGACACGCCATGCAGCGTGGTGCGTTGAAAGCTCTATGAGGGGAGCAGCAGGATTCCATATCATGCCCGTACCTTGGGGGGGAGATTTCAGGGGGAAAGACGACCAACATCGCCGAGGCATTCTCAGGAATGGGAATGAGATGAGAATTAATGAGGGACTAATACGTTCCACAGGATTCGTTGTTTCAGGCATGTCGCACTTTTTTTGTAAATTTCAGAAACATCCGCAACAACGGATAAAATTGGATGGAGTGTATATTATGGGGTAATGAGACGTTGAGGGCTGGGACCGAACGGATAATGTTGCACATGCGGAGAAATAAGACGAGATACAGCATTTTCCATGATTTACGAGTAAATATGCTTTTTTTATTAGTTTCGTACTGGTTAGGATAGCTTTGATTCTGTACCCATTCTATAAATAAATTTCCATAAGGCTCTTCTCCTGCTCTATTTCTTTCTTCAGATCGCAATATCTCCTGTTATATTCTGTGATAACCAAAGCAACCAATTCCGAGCGTCATTCTAACCTTTCATCCTAAAACGTATATGGGAACCAAACTGTTTCCCCCTATGCATCCACTCTTAACTTGATTTTGCGTCAAAGCTCGAGAATCTAATACTTTAATTAAATTGCGGTTATGAAAGCGAATACATTCATGCAAACAATATTATTTTCCGCAGTGCTAGAGAGGTAGGAAACGCGAAGAATGCCCCGAATAAGTTTTCCCTTTGGCAGAAACTGTAGCAATATACCTGCATTAAGGATATCCCATAAGACGAAGGGGAAACATGGATACAAGATAAAGATATACTATTAATAGTACTAGATAAACGGTTAAATGGTAATACACAAGGGTATATGGAGTAAAAGAGGATAAGTGAACATCACATACTCCTCGTGACGCACTGAATAATTCATTCCCCTATACGAACGCACTCGTCGCATAACTTAGGACACCACGTACTGCGCTGGAGCACATGAAAAGGCACAAGGAGCTCCCATTTGACGAACACGAATCCTAGCCACACATTAAAGGCTCCGCGTAATGGAATAGGCACCGAATCACCGCTCATCGGCGCAGAGTATGGTTGGATTAAAGCACCCGGGAGCGCGGCGAATGCATCTCTCCTCTCCGGAGCCGCATCTCAAGGAAGGATCTCCCCCGCGCCGTCTGAGGTTGGAGCCAATCTCGAAAGCGGCATCTACCCTCTCCCTCATCCGCTAAAGTGGAGGAGTAATTACCCGTAAAATCACTCGCCCAAACGGCGAGGGAGATCGGGAAAAGGGGTGCAGAGGAAACCGCTTGGGAGAAGGGCAGCGCCGAATGGTGAGAGGCGGGTGTTGAGCGATGAAACTGACCTCGCAAGACTTTGGGGAACCTTTGAGAAAAACGGGGAGATGCCGAGGAGAAGGAAGTGAGAAGCGGTGCTGCCCTCGTAAAGACAGCGGCGGAATAGCTGACCTGGGGGTGGTGTTTGAAACAGTCGAGATTATCTCGAATAGGTAACCTAGGAGTCATGTGGGGCAAACACGAATGAGGATTCATTCGTTTCGGGATTTCTCCCGCGTGCGTCCATTCTGGGGTGACAACAGTTTCGCCAACGTTTCAGTTCGCGTCTTCAAGTCTGAAGTGTTTCATAACAGATTTTCACCGTCTTATATACCATTTACTTCTGCGCTCTGATGTTCAAGTGGGCGCATTTTCATTGGCCTTTTGACTAGTTTTTTTCCTTTAGGCGCTACCAAGTATTGGAGAGCTTATAGCTATCGCCTCTGTTAAAATTGTTGGGGTTCTATGGCCTCGCGTCCTGGGGAAATAGCGTTTTTCGGTCATGATCAGCTTAGAGTAGAGTAGAATAGAGGTTATACCTCTAGAGTAAAATATTCCAGAGGTAAAATAGTCCCCCATTTGAATCTTCGGGCGGGTACACGAGACAGAGTACATCAATCAAGTACAATAAACATCTTAGGGTAGAAGCATGGGGACGCCGAGTAACCAGCAATGGATGAAACAGTAAGAAAATAGTAATGAGAATAGCCCAGGTGAAGAGGAAATTTTACCAAAAGAAGAGCCTATTCGGTTAAAAAAACATATGGAAGTCACGAAACACTTCATGAGACTTTACATCTGGAGCATGTTTCTTCATGACAGCGTGGCAAGGACGATAATAACAGTCAAAAAGTCTTGGCTAGGGGCATTCGCAATGTTATGTGTTATTCTCTGTTAAAATTGTTGGAATTTTTGGCCGTTTCGATCGCCTCGCGTATGAGCCTTGGGAAATAGCGTTTTTCAGTCTTGATCAGCTAGGCTCCGTCAAAATTGATGTTGTGTGCCGGGCCTTCCCAAAAGTGCTCCGATATGGCTGAAAGGAAGCGGGAAGGAAAGGAAAGGGCGCAGTTGACTGTTGTTTGTCGCTCTCCTGTGTTACTGAATACGGGTCTTTAAGGCTCTCGAGGTTTGCCCAATGTAGGCCTTCTCACAATCGCATGCCCTGATCTGCTCAGAAACACTTCAGACCTAAAGACGCGAACTGAAACGTTGGCGAAACTGTTGTCACCCCAGAATGGACACACGCGGAAGAAATACCGAAACGAATGGATCCTCAAGCAAGACACTCCGCGGAAGTCTCAATAAACAAACACGAATGGTTTGCAAAATTTAGGCGTGTTTGAATCGCTCGTTACAATCTTACTCCTTTTTTTTCACTTGGATTTTTCTCATTTGGGGACTCTATGCTCAAGGTGGACGAGAAAAAAATCAAGTAAAAACCAAAGGACGATGATTGAGATTATTAAGAGTGACTAAGTTGGTTGGTTACCTGTTCGAGATAATCCCGAAAGTTTCAAACACACCTTCCAGTGCCAAAGTCCAAGAAGGGCTGCATTGGACTTCTACGGCCCACGCAATTCACGCAAAATCCCATGATACCAGATATTAGCATTACCATTATAATCGCTGCACCGATGGTTTGGAGGGACGTAAGCTGTGGTTCACGTAATCCACGTAGCATCCCATGATTTAAAATTTAACATTTTTTTGTTGCTCCGAATGAAGTAGATTTGGACACATCCCCTCCCCTCCAATACAAACTTTTAAATTGCAGACTTCCCTCGTTACAAGGTCCTACTTCCTATCTATCTAAATAAAAGCTAGGGAATCGCCTAGAGATCAAGAGTTCTGCATCGCAATCGCCTGGGTGCTACATTAGTTTTACCTGTTTTACCATAGTTCATAGTCAGGATTGCTGCCTAAATGTACTCTTGTTTTATTTTACAATACCGTTCGCTCATCAGTAAATTTATCCCATAATTGCATGTAGGAAATAAGAATGAATAGGTTACCTTCGATCTGCAATTACCATTGTAGTCTTAAATTCCTGATGTGGGAGACTGGTGCAAGCCAGTTTAAGTTCTGGATTGTTACCTTTCTGTCCCACTTAGAGTGTATTCGTTTCCTTTCCCAAATCTTCTTAAGCATACAGTTAATTCAGACACGCAGATACGCAGACTCAAACGAACAACGAGAGCCAAAAAATATCCTCTCACTTACAGAACGTCTGCTGACATTTAAAAGTCAAAGCAAGGCACTAAAATGGGAACTGGTATACAAATACATTGTCTATATCAATTTCCTTACATAAGAGAATAGAATTAAGATCAAAAACATGAAATCTGCCTCATTAATGCACACCTTGCGCCATAATTGACGCGTTTTGCTAACGAGTCTAAAATCAATTGATGTCTGTGACTATTTCCATTCCACTCTCTGTATAAAATTCACGTAAAAATTCAACAAAATACCATTCTAGACATAAACATCTTACGTTAAAGCCATTTTACACCAATATGACATGCTTCCAAGCATTAAAAAGTTTATTTTTTCGATGATAACATTGATTTTCCCACTCTTATGCAAAGAATTCGACATTAAATTTGTTCAAAAATGAATAAAGGGTTAGCTTCGTTGGCCTTCTTCGATAGGTGACACTCAGTTCCACAACTGACATTTTGCGGAGAGAGCCAATCTCCTTAATGACGGATTCAAACATGCGCGAATAATATCCCGAGTCTTGGGAGTTCAAGGGAGGATCGCGGACTCCGGCTTCAATGAGCTCCACCAGCGAAGGATGAAAAGAGGATGCGCCGAAGCAGGCCCCTGCTCTCGGCTCAGAGATGCAGGGGCCCTCAAACAGTCGCGCTTCACAAAATCTCGGCGAAGGAGGAGGCAATGAATGCACAGGGGAAGTAACGACGCTCCCGTCGGCAGATGGCGGCCAAAGAGATCCCGATAAGCGATCCCTGCAAAGTGTCCCCACTCAATTACGTCCCTCTCTCGTGGACGCAAAGGGTACGTCCACAGTTTCCCTTAGAACCCCTTCAACGAACACCCTTCCCGACCCTCCTTCTCTCATCTCATCCTCACAGCGTGGGTGGGCGCCCCAACGGTCGGGGATGAACACCGAAGGAACCGAAAAAAATCGGATTTTTTAAAACGGAATTAAAGTGTGTGCATCAACGATGTCAGACATGATTCGCAGTTTATTTTTATGGAGACTCAGGTAATAATAAATAAAGACTAATAAATACCTAAGATACCGACGTCTTCTGCCTTCCAGATATTTTTGCTTCCTGTGATGTATGAATTTAACTCTCGGACACTATATGGAGGAGTTACAACTGTAGGAAATGGCTCAGAAAATAGGATTTGAATCACAAGCAATACCATAACCGAAGTGGCCTCTATGATGTCCTTACCTTCTCTTTTCAATAATCTATATATTTCCCATTCTTTCAGACCCTCTTTTTATTTGAGAATATACAGTTTCTATCATATCCCTCTATCACATCACGCAACGATCCCCTCTCTTCTCTATCAACAATCACTTAACAACCTTTTTCAGAAAATTAATATTCAACAATTAACAAAAAACGTTTCATTTAAAACAACAAAAAACAACCAACGAACAACAAACAAACAACGAAATATACCATCAACTCAACAAAACACAACCAAGAAAACAAAGCCTCGAACATTGACCAAAACAAATACAATCACCCTTCTATTAGAGTAATGCATGATGTTACGCCTCGCGCCATATTGAACACATGCACGTGAATAATTTCGCAGCAGACTAACATTTATTTCACATTGATTAGAAAGTAGTAACAGACATTTTGCGGCGAAAGGTATGACATTTTGTGGACAAGGGATTTTGCGGAAACAGACATTTTGCGGATGATTCCTTCTTGCTTCACAGACAGTGTTTTCGAAATCTTTTCTCTAATATTTCTTTTTGGGCTTATATGACTTCCCTCTTCCTTCCCCAGACGCTGCATCCTTCCAGACTAGCAGTAATTAACTGGGAATATAGAGTTATGATCGAGAAAATCTAAATTTCACTCACTGCTCAGGACATCTAGGCCATTCCTGATATCAAGAGGCCTTAAACGACATTCCTTTAAACGTGATAAAGTACACTCGATTAGCATTAAGTGATAAGGTAAGCATAAATAGCATTCAGTGATAAAATACACTCGGCACAAATGCGTCGATGTAATATTATTTACTTTAAGACTCTTTCAATTATAGTTAATAGTTTCAGGCTAAACACTGTGGGAATCTTTCATCGTAGGAATGAAGGTTGCAATTGAAACACTGCAATTTCCACACACAGTTTTATTCTCCACGACCATGGTTTCGTTGCAAGGCAACATCATCAGATGGTGTGATGATGTTGCCTTGCAACGAAACCGTGGTCGTGGAGAATAAAACTGTTTGTGGAAATTGCAGTGTTTCAATTTTAACCTTCATTCTTTAAATTATAATGAACGTTAAGGA
The DNA here is from genome assembly GCA_933228895.1 of Platycnemis pennipes. NCBI lineage: Eukaryota > Metazoa > Arthropoda > Insecta > Odonata > Platycnemididae > Platycnemis > Platycnemis pennipes. The sequence continues at coordinate 30,272,317 of OW121855.1, forward strand.
AAAAGGAGTTCAAGAATTTGTTTAGATGAAAAAAAATAGTAAAATATACACTAACTTGCCAGGAAAGCGTAAATTAGAGGATATTTTCCCTTTCACAATGGGGGAAAATAAATTTCAACCCTTAGCGAGAAGCCGCTGGGAAAGATATTCCCGTTGCAAAACATTTTGGAGGACAAAAATGCCGAGCTTGAACGTGAAGAACAGTCCTTCGATGCCACAGCTATCAAGAGAAGAGCATAATATGCCGGTGCATCACAGAAATGCCCCCACTTCACCCGAAGGAAGGACCTTCTCTGCGCTTTCGAAAGATCTGGCGGTGGCGATGGCTGTGAGCAGTCGGAGATTCATCGGGGGAAGGAAGAGATAGATGAGGGCATCAAAGGGTTCCTTTTAACGGTGCAGCAGACGGTTTTGTGCCCCTTACCTCCCCCTCCACCACCTACCCACAAGCTCCCCAACCCTCAAAAGCATTTTTGAAAGCCGGGCCAGTCAAAATAATTAACCCTTGATGAAACGAATCGCTGGTTATTAAAAGCGTGTTGCATCAGCTTTCATGAACGGGATAGATGGAGCGGATGGCTCCGTGATGCATGGATTGAGGGAACGAAAATATTAGTCCCGCGCCGAGGTTCAAGAAGACATGGCTCCGTGAGCCGTAAAATGGATGGATTGTAAAAACAAAAGGGCGGAGAGTGAGCCGTGCTCTCGAAAGATATGAAAAGTCCCTCTCTCTGTAGCCTTTATCTGTTTATTTACGTTCAGTGGAGTGAGGATCTAACGACTGTAAAGCGAACGCTAACCAGCAACAGTCTTTACATATTTATGTTTAATATAGCGCAGTACATCTGTTCTTCTTTGCTATATTGCCTCCAAAGTTAGAAGGCAGAATCAAAATCTCCACAAACCTGTTATTTCTCTGGAGTCAAAACGTTTGAAAAGAACGAGCACCAATTAGGTGGTAGCATCACTCCATGATATTTGCGAGGGCAAAGTTATGATTTACGATTCGATCAATTATGGTCTTTGAAGAAAAGGCATGAAAAGAGGCTTTAGGTCTAAAGAGGAACTGAAGCGCGGTAAGGAATACGATGAAACGTTGGAGAAGTGAAGGGATATGGGGAGGAATATTACAAAAAGTGGCATACCTGAGGACGTCAGGGAAGTGTATTTAATGGAAGAGAAGAATGAGGGGTAGATATAGATGCAAATAGGGAATATATTGCGGCATTTACAGGCTTACGATAAACAGGTACAACACTATAGCGTGCCAAAATATTCGTTGCAGAATTTAACTCATATTTAAGCAAGATGCAAAAGGAAGTGATGAAATATCCAAAACGCATAACTGACTTTCGATGACTTACATCCGAGACTTTCGATTAAAACGGCATCCTTTTATCGCGCAATATTAACCATGAAAACTATATAAGATATTCATAAAAATACGAGGAGAAGCCATCGAGCAGGATGAATCACAAATAGCTTCCCGAGGGAGGGGTGAATGACTAATCTCTCAAAAATGCTCGAATGAATACAGCCACATAAAATCATGCAAAAATAGCAATTTCATTAATGATCCTTCCCAAACTAATAACTGATGGAAACTATCAAGGCAGTACTCACTTCTGTAATGAGACCTTGAGTGACACGGAGCAATCCATACGACATTCAAGGGACGTATAAGTACTTATCATGATAGAATGGCTTTTGATGACCCTTACCTGAAATAATGAGAAATCACGCAATTAAAAAAACGCAATTATGTGTACAAAAATACATATACAGTTAATACATATAGCACAATTTCATACATTTAGCACGCAGCCCTTACTAGTACACACCTACTCCCGTTGCGCAATCGTAAAGAGCAGCAGCAGGTAATTTATGCATCCTAGGTTTTGATTTCATTTCCCAAGTGTCAAGTACGTCATAGGGTTTTCTGCATAATAAAGAGCTATCTCAAGCTTAACTCTATATTGTATACGCTTAACTCCACTATTAAGTGCAGCATTCCATAAATACACCGAATGCTTCTCAAGCAACTTGCGGGAGTTAAGAGAAAAGGATCTGATTACATTTATCCACCATTCAAACCAAATAGAATCCAAATAGTAAAAGAAAGAAATAAGAAGTCTCTCTTCATAAATATTGGAACATAATTTTTAAACCTTATTGAAAACATTTGGGATACGAAGAAAAATTCACGACTGGTGAGAAACCAGGTGACTGGACGAATGGATGACTGTTTTAGCTACGTTAGGTGAAGCTTATTACGGAATATCCAGATGTTTTCCGTTGTCAAGAGATTGAAAACAATCACACATCCATACAATTACCACAAGTTTTAACTAAAACATGTCTATCTCCTACCAGATGCTCAGGTCAACCCTCTAAGCTACGATACTAAACCGTCAGCGTAAACGTTATTGATGACGAAAGTGATAAATATCGTTCGACCGATTAACCGTAGGTTTTATTGACAAGAATTGCAAGATTTGGAATTATTATTATTCTGAAATTGTGTTTCTTAAAATACTAAATATATATATATATATATATTACATTTAAATAAAAAATATTTTTTGAATCAATTGGCTGTATATTGCACTTCTACTAAAAAGAAGCCCTATTCTCCACTTAAGACGTGATATTCTCGCTAATTACTCGATTTATACTTAATGTATATCGTTTTAAAACATCGTATTGCTTATTTAAATGACTAAAAGTTGACACATGCAAAATATGCGTCGTAAATATACATGAAGAATGAAAAATATTTGGATTGTGAGAGAGATAAGAAGATTAATTACGGAAATAAGGAGAAGTCAGGGTACGTTGATGGAACGGGTACTTAAAAGCAAATGAATGCCGAAGGACGTTATCGATGGCATACTGGATAAGCAAGAAAATAGTTAATAAAGGAAAGGGATTTTGGACAGTTTGAGAAGAGTTAAGAAATACGCCGATTAGAAGAGAGAAATATAGCGTACGACTGGAGTCGATAGAATGCAGCAAATGCACGCAAGAAAACATACCCCGAACAGTAAAAGACTATCGCCCAATACATCAAGGAAGAAGAGATACTCTACAATACACATGAAGAAGAACTATGCAAGATCAAGGATGCGATCCACCATTTCCCGCACCCTACCAGCACGAGAAAGAGACAGAGTAGGTTTTAATTGTCGATCTGAAATGGGTGACACATGAGAAATAATGGCCACGGAAACAGAAGGGAAGCTCCAAGCCTGCTCATTTACAGCGGATCTCGTTGGCTGTAAAGAGATCGTGCTTTGCTCTTCTATTTTATTAACGTTGCACGAACAAGACACCTCGGCCTTAATGGATTCTCCTTTTCTTTCTTTTCCCAGCGCGTCCCAATTTCGCGTTTGCGATTAAAAGACTTCCGCGGAGGAGGATCAAGGACCTGTAATTATTGCCAACCCAAGGAATTAGGCCAAAGGTTTACTCCTACCTGCCGAACCAGCACAGTGGTAAAAATTAAAGAAAAAATACTAATGGGTCAAACAGGTATTTACGCGTGGGGGCTTTTAGTTTTATTGCTCCGGAACGGCAGGCATGCAATTCGGGCTGGGGTAAACGCCCCGGAAAATTTCCTACCTACGCGATAATAATGTATTCGATAAGTACCCATCTAATAACGACGGCAATAAGCAGATATTTACGACACAGAAAGCTAAATAACCTGAAAATTATTCTACCCTAATGTATTGAAAATTTCATCTAAGATTCCTAAATTTAGGCAGAGTTATTCGATAACCAATTTAAGCGAAAATAGACATTACGCACTCTGGAATGACAATAAATCATCGAGTCAATCCCATTGTCAACATCGACATAATCTTAAAATCATTTACAAAACTATTGTCACTACTGCTTCATAGTTTCCCCTATCTTGCTTAAAAAGCTCAAGTCGCGTCATAATTCTCCCAAAAATTTTGATTCTGTTCCCTGAACGCTACGATGCATTTGCAAAAACATTCATCGAATCCAAGTTTTAATATTATTTCGACATTTAACATTGGAATTTCATTTTCAAGCCTAAATGCGTACCTATGATGAAGCTACATTTAATCTGATGTCACGCTGGCCGAATATCATCACGATTTTTTTAGTCAGCCTGGTATCTCTCATTCTTCCCATTGCTTCTCTAATATCAAGTAGGATAAAGGTACTTTGATGGCAACATGTACCATTACTTTAACACCATTCCACCTCCAGCCTTTGCCAATACTATGCCCACACTGGATAGCAATAAGGAGAAGACTATCGCTCTACCCTTCGCTCGCAATATAACGTTCTACTTCGTCACAGCAATGCACTTTAAGTTTGCAACAACCTGTTTCCACCGCTGTAGTCTACATTTTATCAATTATTTGAGCTTGCAGAGGGTTTCAACGATGCAAATAGTACGTATGTCAATAGACGTGGCTCCGTCACCGACAACGTCGAAGATCTCCACCGCAAATCGAGTTTCTCCTTCATCATGGATTTCTCGTAGCCGCTGGTCTAAATGCGAATAGAAATGTTAACGATATCAAGGCAGTAATTGGGTTCCAATTACCTCCTCAACACAGCTGACCAAGGAAAGAAGATTGTAGACTTCCGACTGCAGTAGCCTAGTGACTCAAATGGGAGAAAAAAACTCGCATTTTACAAGACAAGAAGAAAGTATGGCTAAAGAGATCTTAATTCACTCACGGCGAGGGAGATGACAGTTCAATGTAACTATGCCCACGAAGAAAACCTTTATATTTGATGAAAACGAACGGAGCACATGCACGGCATCTTGTATCAATTTACTTCTATATGTAACGCAGTTTTCAGCTTTAAAGAGATTGAATCACATGGCATTAAGTCCCTTATTTTTGGCATCACGTAACCAGAGTAAACAGTTTTCAATATCCCTTAACCCCTCTTTGACACAATCGACACAATCTAGGAATAGCTCTTTTTCTCCAGGAAATAAAGATTGGATTTAAGTGAAAGGGCCGGGAAAGTGATCAAAGAGTTAAAACGGAGGAGAATGTCTCCGAAGCTGGAACAGGAACTTCTTTCGCCGAAAGAAACTCACAAAATAGAAAAAACCACAGCGTTGCTGACGATAGGAATACATTTCCACTGTAAAAAAAAAACAAAAAACGCCGTGGCGTGGGCATATGGTAGGGGATGTAAATTGGCAAAGGGACATTAAAATATTTTTACTACAAGAACAAAACATTAGGTAAGATAAGTACATTAACGCATAAGAACACATACCGCCCTGTAAATCTAATATGTCGCTGCTGTTAGGGTAGTCGACCAGAATCTACGGGCATTCTATACATCAAGGCAGGTAATTGGACAGAGGTAACGTAATTTTTAGGGAGTTGAGGAAGGGAGGAGAAAAACCCAGCATCTGCAGCGGCCTGATCTTAACGAGATGAGTCACGGGGCCTAAAACGTAACGTCCTATTCGACAGACGGAGTACTGACCTTTATTCCACTGAAAAAATTGCCATTGCTGGGTTTTAAACCCGGACCCTAGGGATGCTAACCATCACTAAAGCCACCACACCGACCGAATCCTTGTAAAACTGATATCAAGAAAAGGGTCGTCAAAAATGCAGTTTGATACGTACATTTCTCAAATTTTCTCATTTTAGTGTCATTTAAATAAGTAATTCCGAAGAGGATCATTTCTCCTCCATCGCGTCAGAGTAACTTAGATAATATTCACTTCTCGAGTATAATAAATCATTCCTTCAACGCTTCTTGATAAGAGAGATATTCAGACCGCTTTAAAGCATCATCACGTTTCGGTTCCCGTAATATGGCATACTTCGTAGAATAACTAACCAATGCGATCCAAATACCGTTATGGATAAGCTAGTTTAGCTCACTAGACAGCTCTGATCGCGTATGAGCATCTGGACAGCTGATACATCGTCCCTCTTGGATCATTGCGTAGCCCAGGAGTTAAGCCTATAGAGTTTGCCAAATACCAATGTCAGGGAGAGGGCTCAAACCGGAGGCCTTCGGATTAGAAAGTGAGCGGGTTACCCACTCCAACTTGCCGGCAATCGATTCCTTGCTACTTGCTGTCAGGGCAGATGATTGATGGTGAATCTCAATGCACACCTCAAGAGCCTCGTCATTTATTCTTCTTTGAGCTCCATCACCAAGAATCATTTAGCTGTCGTTGCTACTGGGATTAAAGCGAAGAAAATAAGTCAGCTGAAATACACGACAAGAAAAATATGTGTCGTGTTTGGTACATACGAAGAGACATTGCTGGAATAAATATTACGGAGGAGAAACTAAAGGAAGGAGGAGACCTTAAGTGGGGCGATATGAAAGATCGCAGCTTAAGGAGAATTATGAGGGAGAAACAAATTACAGAAGGACGAGTTTTACACTGCTCTAAAAATAATAACGAATCGTCATTGCACCGGGGAAAAAAGCCACCGGTTAGCACACGGCGTTTCCAAACCAATACATTGTAAAAAATCCACAAAGCTAATTTACATATAACAGAAAAAATAGTAAATGTTTACTTAACTTCCCTGCAACTCTGATCCCAAGATAACATTGAAAGGAATATGTTCACGGAGGATGTAAGCAGTTCTCAATTTCGCCATGAGGAATAGAAGGAAAATAGTACTTAGTTTCAATTACAAAGGGAAATAGTCACTAACTGCAGCCAAAATATTTCCGTATACGTTTCACGAATTTTTCATTCCCGAGATAGCGTCAGAAACTAGAAGAGAACGGTTATGAGTTCACAAAAACTTAATGATGCCAAAAACAGGAGCTCTTACCAGAGGAGTAAAGTATTGAACAATAATATGATATATTTTTGTTGGACCCCTTCGCGCTAAGATTCGCGCCTACCGATTTAAATCAAACATACTTCCCCACCTTAGAATCCGCAAAGGAAAACGATAGGTGCACCTTCATTAGAAATGCTCAATTAGGAAATTTGAAATAAAGACAAAATAGAAGGGTAAAGATGAATTTATAGCCAAGGAGCTTGCGATAGGAGCCAGCGTAGCAATAGAACAATGGAGGGGGAGGGGTCTTTTGATTATTTCGAAGTGCTTCAGTCATGAACTGGCTTAAGTCCTTTCCTGCGGCTTTGTCCAACTATCTCCATCCACTTATTTAGCAGAAACTTTCCTTTGAAATTTGTTCAGAAGAGGCATTATACCCATTCCCTCCTTATCTCAACAGAATGAATATTAGGACCATACGCCGAAGTCAGGAATTGGCAAAATGTTTTAGTTAAAAATTGGAAGAAAAATTGAAAAGAAACGATTCTATCGAAATAATGCCACGCAGCCAGAAACCCAGGAAAAGTGACTTCAGTGGAATTGCCACAGGCGAACCGGAACACATTGCAGATACGGTAACGCACAAAAAGAAGAGAAGCAATTCGGAGAAGGAATAGGCGAGGGGATTTCACATCGAATGGGAAATGGAGGCCAAAGAGATCAAGCGGAAAACGGAAAGATATGGCTTCCTTATTTTACATTTTCGTCCCCAAATCACACACTTCATTTCTCTCCAGCGAGATATTTATTCGAGGCCCAGATATCTCTCCAGGGTAAGAGTATGTGAACCTCTAAAAATCTAACATATGAAATTTGTCCCCTTCGAGAGATTACATAAAAGTCGAACAGTTCGGAAGAGTGCGCTCATTACAAGCGTGGTGTTTACAATGCCTTTCCACGAGAAACACCAGGGAATGGATATAAAAAAAAATAGCGGGCTTAATAGGCTCCCATTTTGATTGTGAAAAAATTTCAATGGCTCCAGGTTGAAATTATTTCAGTTGAAAAGAAAGTTTTGATTTTTTTTATTAGCCCTAAATTTCAATACGAGCTTAGGTCAGAGAAGCTATTACACTGAGAAGAAAAGCTATTACACTGAGCCATGTCACTTGGTCGAATACGGTGACTTCTTTATCCTGGTGCAGAGAAATTATTTCTGCCCCTCCTTTGTCGAGGCCCTTCCCAAATGGAACCCATTGCCCCCCTTTTCATCTCCGTCCCAATCTCCTCAGCGCATTTGTGCCCTTCGCTCTTATTTACTAGTCCTATCCCACAGGGCTCCATAACGGCTCTCGGTCTTATCCCTCTCCTTCCCTCGCCAGAAACAGAGGGATAGGGGTGGCTAAGGTGCATCGATGCAAGGACACACTTCCAAAATATATCGATGAAGATAAAAAGAGACCCATCTGAGGGCCACTGAGGATATTGAAATTGATTACTCTACCATCGACTTCGCCATAAAGATTAAAGTAGGTACTTTTCCACCACATCCGATTGAGTTTACGATGTGGTTTATCTTCATAGATTTTCATGATTATATGGGCATGAAAATGTGTTTTTATTAGTTTTCTGCCGGTGAAAACGAGGGTTTAAACGGATATTTTCCCACAACTCCTACATTTCATACGATGTCCATCTTCAGCCCCTCATATCTCTACAGAAAGCTCGTTCTTCTCCTCCATCTGTCCTGCTTACCCATCATTCTCCCCTCTATAAAATCCCTCAAAATTTCCTCCCCATTTAAATTTATACTAAGTTGTAATAATTCTTTAAAAATGCATAAGTTCCAGGAAAAATCTTGTTCAACAAGAGGACACTTCTATTTTACCTTTTCGCTTTCTTTTCCAAAAAGTTATCGAAAAATCAACGTGCATATTGTAAAGGTCAATCAACAATGCTATCAAATTACTGAGAGCAATGCTACATTATTTCACATTCCTTCCCAAGACATTTATTTGTGAGCCTTACTATTTAAAAAAGGTGTCATCACACTTTTAGTATGGGATATACACCAAACAAACAAACACGATGAATGAGGTCCCTATTGAAAATTCACTCATCAGAAGGTTTACAGAATATTCAAAATTATAGGATAACATTAATATCTATTTCGCGTTCATAAAAGACAATTCTGCGCTATGAGTGGCAGTATTTCTCTTACCCTCTCCTGAAATATGCAAAGCAGTTGAAAGACGCACGAGACTGTACATGAAAACACAATATTACTGATAAACTTCGGCAGTTAAATTGCTCAATTCACTTTACTAATTTGAATATGCCACGTATTTCGTAATTATGGTAGGCCCATTGGTCGTAATTTTACCGTTATAATAATGGAAATCATGGGGAATCTATTCTTAGCACGGTTTATTAGATTTTCGCTTCCCAATATTCAACTTTTCACAAACGCAAATCAATAAACCCCAGAGAAGCCAGTGAATTTTAATCTTCTTTCCTTTAAATCCACGTTTTAACGCCACACAATACCATCATCCATTGCAGACTTTCACACGTATTTTCTTAAAATATCTACACGGCGATTCCGTCATCATTTGCCTCCTACCAATTAACGCCCCTACAGCCAAGGCGTTTCTCTTTCAAACAAGCAGGGTATAAATTTGTCGATGTCCATACCAATGATGTCATAGTGTTGATGCAGAAAAAAATAGTATTTTTCCTCAACCGATCATCATACCAAAAATGGTATGATGACCGGTTGATAAGTACGTCCATTCACAAAGGTATTCATCTAGATATCATTAAGGTTTTTCGACTGCTGGAGGGAAATGTTATTTTACGACACAGAAAGATAAATTTTACGATTTCCAGCGATGTACAAGAGACGAGGCAGCAGAGTATGTTACAGCCACGACAAATCTCAATAGCGGTTGATGCTCAAACCGAAGAAGGAGTTGCGACAGATATGCAGGGATGACAACCGTACGATATGAGGCATTCGACGATATTCAAAGAGGAAATACGCAAGGAAAAACGATTTCGCCCGATGTAAAAAGCCACTCCGCCTCAACTCCATGTTTCTAGCAAACTCAGCGGAAATAATAATCGTGGAAAACTACAACCAGCTCGCTAACGCGCCAGCCTGTATCCCAAGCTTAAGTTCGCGGGTTGAAATCCCGCCAAGGGCATGGGAATGGGGTCGTTTACCATATGCTTTTATTACCGAATCTGATAGAATTTGTAAAATAAAAAGACACGTATTTTTCCGTTTTCTGATACGTCAATTATTTATCGAGTTATGAGCGGCGAAAAACTGATGTTTTTAACCCTTTCGGAAAAGTGGGCGTGGTGCAACCTCTGACGTATACGACTTCGTCCAATCACAACTGAGCCCCCGAAGCTACTTTGCCTTATCGCAATGGGGGGACACAGCTGACTCTGCCAATAGGACAGTTGCGACAGCATCTGTGCGAGCAGACCTTCCGAGAGCCCCCCTCCACTCCCTTCCCTTCCACGAAAAGCAGTCAAGGACGGGAGGAAAATGGCGTCAATGTTATCAAAGCAGCTTTTTCGGTGGGCGTCTCCTTTTGCTCATTTTAATTTTTGATTTATGAGTGAATGGTTGTGGTTAGAAGATTAATTTTTTCACAAACATTCTTTTTTTGTTTCCATCTAACGATTTCGTGTACGAAATTGCGATTTCGGTTCCGAGTAAACGCCCCCATTATTACGATTATCCTTGAGTTTGGTTAGACGGTTAGATATAATAGAAGCAGTTAGAGCATCTTAAAACTGAATACTAGGTGATGGACATTCGGCAACAGATATAGGATCTAGGTTCATTCCTACTGGACTATCCAACCTATCTACTCGAGACATGACCTTCTAGGTCCTAGGGATACGTGGGAAACCCTAGCTGACATAGATAAAAATCTTCGAGTAACACCCCATACTTGAGTGAGCCTTTCTTTCGCTCACCTACCGCCCCAACCTTCGGATTAATCACTAAGCGACTCGCCAAATCGATGCGTACCCGTCGCTAAGCATCGCCGAGCCATCCTCACAAGGGAGATCGTAATGAAGGGCAGTGGAGGACGAAAAGGGAGAGAAGTGGGGGGAGCTCTGGGGATCATTAAAGATGAGAGGGGCTGGAAAGAGACACAGGCTGCTGAAGGGACGGATGATGAAAGAAGGATACGTTCGGAGAGGCGAACCGGAGGAATGGAGACGTAGCAAGAGGGTGGGAAGAGAGCAAAGACAAGGCCCCGCGGGGGTGTCAGGAGGCGGAGGGAGAAGATTCGCTCGCAACGTCTGACTGGCGTCCGAGAGATGATGGTGGAGAGGAGAGCTTTGTCTCCGGGATATGAAAATGAATGAGGGGAGGGAGGAAAAGTGCGCCTTCATTTTTTTTTTTTTTCGAACTTTCCCTCATTATTAAGGCCACGGGATGATGAGCCGACGACGAAAATGCCCTGGATGCCTGGCAATTGAGACACCCTCGCGTTTCTAGCCTTCCCCAATGGTCCCAGGCGACTCGAGAGTAACACACGATTTGACGCTTTCATTTTCCATCATTCCCAGTGAAATCCTATCAACGTGCGAGCCACGTAAAGGGATAAAAAGTAATGAAAATGTTCATTTTAAAAACTTATTTTTAGCCATTAAAGTGAGGTAAACCGCCATCGCCACGTTTAATTTAAACGGAAACCGATTAAAATCCTTCAAATACTCTACATAAATGCAGCCATACACTGAAATTGGAATGAAAAGTGTAATCAAATTCATTTCTACGCGACATTGTAAGGCTAGAAGTTGCATGCTGATGCTAACTTCATGAACATTATCAGAAGTGAGCAGCTGATAATTATCGTAGATAAATAGAATGGTCATTTTGAGCTCAATTGATCATGTGCACTCATTTCGACATATTTGACGCAGAGATGCATTTAAGAAAAAGTATCAAAAATTCCACAGCCGTAGATGTTTAAGTAAAATGTTGCACGAAAGACAGCAGGAATATAAAAAATAGCTTAAAGAAAGACTAAACAATCGGTATATTTTCTCTATTCATCACGGTAAGAAAGGCGACAAGCCGCGAAAAATAAAATTTAATATGATACGAATGGAATTATAATGGTAATTCATTCCAACAACGATGTACATTTTGATTTTACACGAATGAGAAATAGGTCAAATCTGCTACTTACAAACGCTACTCACAAATCTTGTTAGACGCAAGAATCAAATTCAAACTTTCAATGGCTATCACTCATTTGAAAGCTTTAAGTGTGTTCCACATTTCAGCACTAGAATGACGGGGAAATATAACCATATCGCAGAACTAAATTAAAAACTACTAATCATAAGTGTTAGAAGCAATAAATATCACGAAACAACATGTATCAATCTTATGTGAAGGAGAATTTTTCACTACTACTGGAGATGCAATAATAAATAATAAATAAAAGCGTAAAATATAAGATTCCATAGAAATAAACGTTTACCAGATACTCATACAGCAATTAGCTAGGTAAGTCGTAATAAATAAGTATATTAATGCATATTTTCAATTTTATTTAATGTACTCCGTTGTAAGCATATAATGAAACTGTTTAAAATATAATTCGGCGAGTGTTATTGGCGTTAAACTATGAAAAACGGGAGGAAAATCTTCACATGATACATACAGCTGACTCCCACATTTCTGCACTAGAATGACGAGGAAATGCAGGGCAGGAGAGTGAAGGAAAGTATAGAGGGAGAAAATGAAAAAGCACAGGATAAACAGCCTCCATATTGTTCAGGGGAACCCGGAAGTCCTCGGCCATAGCTTGACCAAGGATCGCCCGAAATCCTCGTCCCTCACAGTGGACTACCCGCAGTGATGCATTCAATAAAGCATAAAATATTCGTGCTCGGGATAGCGCGCTTACGTCGGACGGGGTCGCCTCGGGGAGGTAAGGGAAGACGGGTCGCGGGAGAAGTCCGACGGAGTAAGAGGCGGAAATAAAAGGGACGGATTTAAGGCGATATTAAACCGGGCGGGGAATTATAGGAAGAGGCCTTTGCCTCAAAGCTGGACGGGGGTAGCGTAGGGGAGGTTTCATGGGGCCCTCCGAAATTACGACCCCGCTTGCCGAGACTGAAGTGGTCACGGGCGTGGTGTAAGGCAGGAGAAGGAGGAATAAACGGTCCAGCGGAGATCGCCTTCGGAGCTGGGAAGACGAGTGGAGGATAAAACGGGCCAATGAGCTCCCGGCGTTCCACGGGAAGCGCTGCTGCCCATCTGGGCCGGCCGGAGGAAAGGGGTCGGACGGACGGACGATGAACGCTGCCCGAGGAACTGCTTGGGAACGGTCGTCCTCCCCGCACCTCCTACACGGTCGCAGTGCACCGGCGAAGACGGAGAAAGAAGACGTCTCGATCGAATCTCACTCGAATCGGAGGGCGGCACTCAGTGAAATTACCGATGCGGTTGAGGGCGAAAAGACCTCGTTCAAAGACACGGACCCCAGGAACGATTGGGACGCGTCGAAAACCCCCACATAAATAAATTACCGTCTACCATGGCATGGGTGCTTACAAGGATTTTGGAAAGGAAAAGATCTCCAATCAGTGCGACGAGAAACGGCAGGGAAGTAACAGAGCTATCTTAATAAAACTCTATATATATTTTAAGTGAAATCATTGCATGCCAACGCATGACATTGGAATTGCATCCATAGCATCGGCAGACCAATAAAGCGTGAATATACTCTCAAGACCTTCGAAAAAAATCGAAAAGTGAATTCGTTCCGAGATTAATGCCAAATATGTTTCTTCAAAATAGGAAAAAAACTGGACGAAAAAGCAGGTTTTTTGGAGAAATGGAATATTGAAGGATTTAATAAATGGGTGTATGATGGGTGATGAAGAAAGTGAAATAAATGAGTTTTTTAATTAAAAGAAGCTTTGGATGGATGACGGACTTAAGGGAGATAACGAGACTTCCTTATTTGATGGTAATAGGAGGATAGATATGCTATTTGTATGTCTATTCATACCTTGCTTTATTCAGCAGCCACAATAATATCAATTATAAATATGCTGATCTATGAGAGTAATTGCATAGGGGAGGAGATGTAGGTAAAGAAGGAAAAGTAGAGAAATTCCATCAAAACCTACCCTGTGCGTGGAAATACTACCAATCAAAATCATGAGGGTCGAATCACAATCATCAGGTCACAGTGAATTGGGTTTATTACACAAACATGATTGTGTAAGTACAAAACAGAGAGCTAAAAAATTAAAGTACGCTTGACACATTACCATGAATCATATAATAAATACCATGAATGTATGCTCATCATTTACATAGAAGTTTTTCTGAGTTAGGCAATCATTTTTCTATACCTTCTCGCAAATTGGAAAACTATGAGTGTAATAATTTAGCACATAAATTCATGACGATATAAAATGAACATTGCGTCCACAATACCCGTGGCAATAGAGGGTTTTCAATGTCGAGAAAGCTTCGTTTATTTAACCGGAATAGATTTTAAAATTGTACAAACCTACAATAGCGATTCCATCATCCAAAATTTCATTCAGCAACTCGCAACTTTTGCGCGGAATGCGAATTGTGCGCGTACTACTTCCTCGGTGCGCATCGCGATAAATCCACAAAATCAGTACTTCGCGATATCCCACGCAAAAAAAAATCAATCCCGCGCTCTCTATGATGGAGATGCGGGGAAATAAAAAAAAACAAAGGAAGCACATTGTCCCGTAAATCAAGCACGGCGTAATAGAGGCTTTGTGGGTCGGATGCGGACCCGCTTTTAATGAATCCACCAAAATGCGTAACCTTGAAAAAGCAATGCCTGTATCTTGCATTATTGCGCTCCCTCCCACAACACGCTGATACGAAAAAGAACCCGGATCCTCGACGTAGGAACGGCGCCCCGACAAAAATGGACGGGGGACATGAAACTCGGAACGGGAACGCGGATCGGAGGAAGGAGAATAGTGGAAAGGGAGAACAATCAGCAAATTGGAACGAAGTGGTGGGGGAGGGGAGGGAACGAGGAATAGGAGAGAAGGATGGAGGGGAGAAAAAATTTCACAACACGAAGAGGAAAAAGAAGAAACCGAAAAGTGGTAAATCACGTGATTTATCGGCTTCGGCCCGCCGTGTCATTTCGCCGCACGCAACATCGGGCAGGCCGCCGGATTGTTGTGGGGGAGGGAAGGGGGGAGTGGGGGTGTGGAGTGGGAATCCGTGTGCATACACATATTTTTAGAACTATAAATATAAGAGGGCGGGGCGGGCGGGGGCGACTCCGGGAGGGCGAGCGTTGGGGCGGCGGCCCCGGATCGATTCCGGTGTGGAGAGAGAGAGCGGGAAAGGAATAAATCCTTAGCTTTCGGCCGGAGGAGGAAGGAACAGCTCCCGTCGGCACGGGAAGGCGACCGACCGCTTGCATACGCCGAGCGCCGACGGGCGCTTAAAGAGATCCCTGCTATGGAAGAGCGGGGGTAACGGAACCGCGCCTTTGCCGCGCCACGGAAGGTACTCCCATTCCTCCGTTTTCCCCTCCCTTTCGGTACAGCCAATCGCTGACGCGACTCAACACCGGTTCCTCGCCCCGAAATGGCAAAGTTAAGCCATGAGGAGTGACTACGTATGTATCATCACATTACGAACTGCTTGGTTTCAATACATTTTACAAGATTTTTGATCAGTCATTTTCACGATAACAATAAACCCATTAGTTTTTCACAGTTAACAGCTACGAATAGATCAAGTATGTACAATCGTCCAGCCATTAAAAAAATAATAAATCGCGATAGAGTATAATTAGGTCAAGCAGAATGCTTAACCAGTTCAAGCCCGGAGGAGATTTAAACGAATCACATCTCGTGCGTCGATGGACATGTAAATGTAAATGGTTGTTTTCATCAATTTTTATTTTAAAAAAATGGTTTTAACAATTATTAATTTAAGGTTTCGAAATGGGATGCTACCTAATACTGATGTAGAATAAATGGATCGACTGAGTAAGTACCGAGGAAGTCCTAAGAAGAGTGGGAGAAAAAATAAGTCTGCTGAAAACTCTAAAAAGAAGATGGGACAACTCAATCGGCCAAATCTTGAGACACGATGGCCTGATGAAGACAATCGTCGAGGGAAAAAGGAACGGGAAGAATAGTAAAGGCAGGCCTCGTATGATATATATAGAACAGGTTGTGAAGGATGTAAAAGAGAGGAGTTAGGTTGATATGAAGAGACTGGCCGATAGAAGAATCGAATGGAGGGATGCGTGAAACAAATCCTGGGATTATTGACCGATGATGACGTGGTGATTTTTGTTATAAAAATAAATATAGTAATTGATACAAAAAGCCCGATTATTCCTCTTTAAAATAACGTAAAAATGTAAAAAATCGAGAAATATTATAATGCATAAAAATGTGAAATACAAAGATGGACACCACGACGCAGTCACTAGACGCCGTCATTCACAAACTTCAAATGCCGTCATTTGACGGCATTTGAAGTTTGTGCCCGCCGTAGAGACTTCTTCGTTCGGCGTTAAAGGGCTAAGCTCACATAACAGCACACTTCTTTGCGGAAGTGAAAGAAGGACGATGACAGCATCAGAGAAGTCAAGGCTTCCAGCCTTGACTTCTCCAGCATTCGAAATCCGGTGCTGCAGAAGAATGATGAAGATTAAATGGTTCGACTATGGGACTAACGTAGAATTCCTTACAAGTTTGAGAGATAAGATAAACCTTAAGAAAAGCTTAAGAAAAAGCTTTATCTTTAGATGGGACAACTTAATCGACCATATCATGAGACATGATGGCCCGATGAGAAAAATTGGACGAGGGACATGTTTATGGGAAGAATGGCAGAGAAAGCTCTGCATGAGGTACATAAAGTAAATTATGAAGGATTTATAAGAGAAGAGCTGCGTAAATATGAAGAGACAGGAGAATCGAGTAGAGAGCTACTTCAAACAAATCCACGGATTGTTAACTGATGATGATGTATCACGAAAAGTTTTGGAATTCAAACGGGCACAAGAACTGATAGAAAACGTTTTTATCATACTTTGAACGGTAAGTATTATTTTTCTCTTAATTTTGCCAATTGCCAAGATAAAAACAGTGCAAGATAGTTAAGATTTCTGTATCATTTGTCACTGTTTTTCACTGCTTAAATTGGTCAATTACGGTCATTCATTTTCATAACTTTCCCACTATCATCCTGACAATTCTTCTTTCGTAGATCTCATAATTCTTTCACCCTTGTCCTTATCCCTTGATCTTTTATTCTACCTATTTTTCCTCAATTATATTCTTGACAAATCCATTGTATCTTGAAGTGTGTCCAGTCTTTCTAATTTTCCTTTTTGGATGTACTTCGGTCCACAAAGGCCTTTCTTCCTCTGATCTTTTGTTATTTTATATTAGTAATCGTGTTTTTATTAGTAATCACACTATTAGTCAACACAACTACAGTAGTATTCAATTCAGTCGTCACTATTTCCCACTGAATTACAACATTTACTACATTATTATCACTAATAACATATTTAGTGAGCAGAAAAATTTATTCCTTGTTGGTAGGTATCCATAATATACTACAAAGATTAAACGTTCGACATAATTCATAAGTTGGCTATTTGAAAACGAATCTGATAAAAACAACATTCATCATTATCTTGGGTCTACGGCTAACCTCTACAAAAACAACGATACTGATATACAATGTTAACTTGCGGCCGAAGTTTCAAATTTGAAATTACGCACTTAAAAACTTAAACCAAAATGTCAAATTTACGATACCTTTATTGCAACAGCCAAAGAACAATGGGCCATTGAAATTAAGCATTCCGAAGAGATAACAGTTTCATCAACCCGAAAAGCTATTTAAATACTGCATGATATATTTAACTTTGACTGGCTCAACATTTTTGATGCATAAAACGAATTTTGAAAAAATTCAAGAATGCTATAATGCATGTAAAAAGTTGGTTTCTAAGTCTTTGAAATAAACTAACGTCACGAAACAACATTAAATAAGGACAAGTTAAATGAAAACGATATACTCTTATATTCTATGGCCGAACGATTACAAGAAAATGCAATATTACTGTTATGAGAGAACTGTGTTATAAACCGCATATTTATGCCAAAAGTATAAAAAATTAAAACAGGGATGTCGCATTGGTACAAGAACAACATCATTACAATGATTACAAGAACATGCATTGCCGGAAAAGACGTGAGTTTCACCGAGACTGAAAACAAAGAACCTATAAATATCACAACCTACGTGAACGTCATGAATTTCAAATTTCCTTACGGCGAACGTGAGAGTGTTTCTTTGCCAATAATGCATAAAATTACGTGCTGAATGAATCGAAGTCTTCGTGGAAACGAATCCCACAAGAAGCGTCAATGCTTATTTCGCAAAATATTAAAGCCATCAACTTCATTATGTACTGAATCGTAAGCTGCTCCATTCTTCGATATGATTCGACAGGATGAGTGTGGATTCCGTTAGGATCATACCTTGGATATGACAACTTAATGTCCACTTTAGCCTATTGGCATACACCTAAGATCAAAACAAGGTAGCGTTATTGTAAACTTATTCCGCATGAAGCTGAACTGAATATTACGGTATCGCAGAACAATACCCTAGAAGTGAGCGTATCTCATGACCCTGACAGCTTCATTTTCAATCAACGCCAAATAATGCACACCCATTTGCAACGGTCACCTTGAGTCACCGACAAGACGAGAACATATATCAAAACGAATCGTATTAAGCAGCGTTTACACGTAGCAGTTGACTGCTATGGCAGTCGCGAGATGCGCGATATGTCTATATCGCTACTGCTATGATGCGTCTGCACCAACTTCTATGCAGCTTAAAGCCGCTATTTAGGCGTTGCCACAACAAATAAAAAGCGCTTTATTTCAATAGTGATTGATTCTTAAATTTTCACGTTATTCTTCAAGCAACAGATTCCGTTGACGATTATCTTTTGTTCCCATTATTTAAACAGTAGAATCTCCTCTTTGTGGTGGGATATCCTTGTTACTACATCCAAATTCCGTCATGTATTGCTTTCCGTTGGCGATTGTTTCGATTGTGCTGGCTACATTTCCGCTGAAAAGTAGACGGGCTTCAACTTTGCTAATAGCTCGAACTAGGATCGATAGTGTTCGATATGTGTCCAGTATCGACCTGAACTCGCATTGCAGTTGCTATTTTCACATGCGAGTGGGGCTTAATAGTTGTTAGCAGTTGACTGTCACAGCAGTCAACTGCTACGTGTAAACGCAGCTTTACACGTAATTCCGTCCGGATCGCGAATCGTGGTTCGAGTATCGCGTTCAAGGAACCGAAGAGATAGTTGAAGGATTCAGCAGAGGCGAGAAAGCAAAGTGTGGCACGCCTGGCGTGTGCATGTAACTTGACCTTTCGACATGCTAAACACGTTGCTTAGCATTCACGGCGTCTGGCACCTTGAACGTGACCACAACATCCGTCAATTAAGAGAGGCTGGAGAGAAGAAGCAGCCCTTAATCGATATGACCTCGGTCGGACGAACTCGGTCCGACGGCTTACTCGCTCCACCCCCACCACTCTCCACCGACTCACCCCCGAATACCTCCCCACTACTGCTCGCCCCCGACGCCAGAGGACTCTCGCAGCGCCGGAGAGGGTAAAGGGTTCGTCAAATGGGCCAATTTTAGAAGTTTGCAAATGGCGATATTAGATTTCGCAACAGTGATGCTGGTCCTCCAATCCGGTACTTCGTATAAATGTTCAAGAAATAATTCGAATGTCGTAGCAAGGGCAGCTACACGCCAGATTCTTAAAGCAAAGGTCTGCAGTTCGTATACCACTTCGGGAATGAATGCTGTGTTTGCTTTATGAATAGTTTTAAGTAGGAGCACCCAAAACCGTACTCTAGAAATGTTTGAAAAAAATTGCGTATGGGAGCGTGAGGAAAATGTACTATTCTCGCCTAGTTCTTGTTAAAATTGAAAAGATAACACCAGTTGAAGTTCAATAGAAAACTAAAGGCAGCAGAGAACTTCAACACAAGAATGAGTTAACCTGCTCAGCAATAGGAAATAAGAGATATTTTATAATTTAGGGCTTCAACAAAAAGGGAACACAAGCTTCCGTTACCTTGCTTCAAACTGGTGCGCAGTTTAATTCATGGAGAGGATGAGCAGTGAATATTTCATCCAGCAAAGAAACAAATTGCAAGAGAAACTTCCCGAAACCTCCAAAAAAGCCGGCGCGAAAAATACCATTGCTCAATCTCCTTGCCCTCATCCATAGCAGTTGGCAGAATTCGACGCTGCTTCAAACTGCGGTTTCATGCCCTGAGTGAAATGGACATTATATATGTGCAGCGAAGTGTCTTCGAAGCGAAATTCGTGTCTAGGATGGGTCCGCAACACTTTCAGCAAGTAGCAGTAATGAATAGGCTTCAAACGTCCTCCACTCCCAGAAAAAAATGCCCCGAGTGAAATGGACAGTATGCGTGTGCAGCGAAGATCGGCAAGATTTGTAAAGGGACGGTATGATAACCTTATTAGCGTAACCAGTCTATTAAATGAATTAAATTCGGAATCATTGTCAGATCGCAGGTTGAAATATAGACTTAATCTCTTAAACAAATTCCAAGACCATATTTTCAGCGATGATGTTAAAAATATTTTGCGGGTCCCAACTTACTATGGTAGACTGGACCATAATCACAAAATTAGAGAAATTGATTGCCGAACTGACAGATTCAAAATGTCCTTTTTTCCTCGTACTATTAGGGAATTGAATAACGGTAAATATATCCAGTACGAGTGTAGCAATGGATAACATTGGTAGCTGCATGTTGGTATAAGGACTTAAAGCTAACCCAACTAACAGCATGTTCTTGCATGCATGCTTTGCTATTTTTATCTTTTTTTAAATAGCGTAGTTTCGAACAATACGTATACAAGCACTAATCCTTTTTTATGCATGATATGTAGTTCATGTTTGATGAGAGTTCACCCCCTGCCACACACCTTTATGATGGCTTGCCGGGTATTATGTAGATGTAGATGTATATTCACTCAGTCTAAGGCACGTATAAGTGCAGGACGATTTTTAAATTCCTGATGATGGCAATACCAAAATATTTGAAGATGTATGCACCAAGCTTTTGGTAGGAAACGTAGTCAAATAGCAAAACATTCTTAGCAGAAGTAGTCCGAGACACAAGCCCAAGTGCTGGAAAGAGTGGTCCTTGTAAGGTGATGCCGGTTGTTTCGCATTGGGCGGGAGAAGGGAGGGTCGATCCCGGACAACAGAAAATGGCAACCCAGATATCGCGACGGCAAAATTGCTTCGCCGTTAGCTCTCAAAGATTGAGCTCTCCACGCAATTACGGACGATGCTGTCTGGAGCGGGCCAGGAGTGCCATTACGCTCCTCTTCGCCTCCAACGCTGCTCCGCCCTTGCCTCAACATCCCCTACTCCCAGTAAGTGCTTGCCACCCCAAAGGAAGGATGAGGGACATCTGAATGGAGAAGATGGGGAAGCCGCAATGGACATAGCACAGTCATTTTTTCAGAATTCAGGATCAGAAAAGTTGCATAGGTCTCTCGTTAACTAGCTAATCCTACCTTAATAGCCGTTAGGAGCAAATTTAAATTTCATAACTTCGTGTCTAGAATGGGTCCGCAACCCTTTCAGCAAGTAGCAGTAATGAATAGGCTTTAACCTTCCTCCACTCCTAGAAAAAAACCCTATCTATACCGAATACCCAGCCTATGTCGCCAAAAGAAAAGAAACGTCTGCCAAAAACTATAAAAAGAAGAAGGGACAACTTAATCGGCCACATCTTAAGGCACGATGGCCTGATGACCACGATCGTCGAAGGAAAATGGAACGGGAAGAATAGGAAAAGGCAGGCCTCGTATGAGTTACATAGAACAGGTCGTAAAGGACGTGAAAGAGAGGAAGTACGTTAATATGAAGAGGTTGGCCGATAGAAGAATCGAGTGGAGGTCTGCGTCAAACCAATCCTAGGATTGTTGACCCTTGATGATGATGTGTCGCCAAAATTAAACGGGCATAAATAAAGGAGGATGAAATTGTACTGGAGAATAAGGGTGTGAATATGTACGGAGGAGGCAAAGTGGGTGGTAAGGAGGACAAACAAGGAAAAGCTAGGAATGTTAGAAGAGGAATGGAAGCTGATTGGGGAAATTAGGAGGAGTCAGAGTAGGTGGATGAAACATGTGATACGAATAATTTGTTAGGAATGCATAGGTTGTTTTGAAAACCGTGATAGAGGATATTATATGAAGTAAGTATGTAAGAAGAAGTAAGGGAAGAGAGTACCGGCATTGGGTGTAATGATGACAGTTAAGGTGAATTAGGAAATGTAAAGGTTACGAAGAATATCATATGAATTGTGTTGCATAGGAACTTTAAAAAGTATTTAATGCCCTTTTAAACTTGATTTCAGCATGGTAAAATTTAATGGTTTGAAATGGCATCGCTCATTTTTATTTATATGCTGACATTAAGTCAAAATCTATGAATGTGCTGATTTATTGAATGATTTCTCCATGGGTGCTTCGAGAATTCACCTGCAACCGTGAGTTCTAGTGTGAACCATTAATGATATCAAAATTACCACCAATTTATCATGGCACTAATGATCCCAGCTGTTGGTCGCCTTCTCTGAGTATTGGGGGTACTGCTTATTACTACCCGGATAGAGAAAAAACCTTCATCTAATCTTCTAGGACGCGTAGAGAACTTAAAACTTCATACGACTGGGGCATATTCAATTCCCAATCGGAACTTTGGAAGGAGAAGGTGGTAGAGAATGCAGTGGAAGAGATAAACTTTTCAAAGTAAAAAAGTGAAGATGCTTAGAAAAAGTAATTTCCAAACGGATGATCCCGGAATCAATTTCAAAAGTTTCGCTGACCCAGAAAGCGAAGATAGTAATATTCAACGGAATTGAGGTGAAGTTCGAAATTCGCATAACTTGTCGGTATTTTTCTTCTTTTATGCAAAAAAATGCCATGAATTGTGAATTAAAATTAAACTCCTGATGCCGTAATAAATCTCGTATTCTTCTGTTTCAAAGCAGATCTTTGCAAACACCTTCCTTTTCGAGGCCTCATCGAAATGCATACGTTCGAAATGCACTCCAATTTTACTGCCATTTGAATTCCATCCCTTCGCCAGAATTAATAAAGAATATTGGCAAAGACACCTACGGAAACTAGCCAAAGTTTCATTAAAATTGCCTTTTCGATTTTTTTTTCGATTTAGGTAAAGTGTTACCATCAGTAGGTAATGAAAGACTACCGCATAATAACCAGACTTTAAGTCACCATCAACCATGAAATTTTGGACCATCTGAATCATCGAAAGACAGTTAAAGAAACTCTAGGATTACTCCACTCTAATGGGGAATATGCATGAAATTTGTTTCTCGAAGATTAATGATGTACTTGATGCGAAATTTTCTCACCAATTTAAATATATAAGCCAAATTTTTGTACGCCCTCCACAAATATTATTAAATGATATTAAAATGTTCCCAAAAATCGACGAAAGTCACGTGACCTGAAACGCCTTCTGACGTCACTGCACGGTATAGGTTCCATATTGGTACGGAGATAGACATCTACATTTAAAAAAAAACGAAGTGAATATATTGTTTTGAGGTTTTTAGCCGTTTCTCGGAAGAAATGATGACTGAAAAAATACTTAAAATAGCACATTCCGACAATTTCCTTAGGTTGACTCCCTTATGGTGGCGTTCTTCTTGAAAAAAACAGCAATAGCATAGACGTAGTAGAAATTCTTGGGCACTAAACAGCCATTATATAATTAATGGACGATTTTCTCGTTACCATCCATACTCGTAAATAACAAAATCGAAATACAATCGTTTATTGAAATAAATAAATGGGATAAATACATACGTTATAGCCAAGTATTCATTTAACAACTTACCTCAACGCATAAACAGATAAACAACGCCCATAGTGATACCGTGCCGTGACGTCATGCGATGACGTCGTGTTTTTAAGCTGCCGAAGAAGTACAATTTTCAAAGAGTAATATCTTTGTAACGTAACTTAATTCTCCAGCAAAATTTTCGCCAAGCACATTTTAGCTAATAAACTTCACATTCAAAGAGTTATAAAAAATAGTGCATATTCCCAATTGTATTTTTAGAGTTTGAGGTCTCCTAGGACTACACATGCCGTCTCATTTCATGAATAATGTGAATACCAGAACCAACACTCAGATTCTCATATCCAAGAGCTAAAGCAGACCTCTGCTAGCAACTTCATTTTCGACGTTTCATCGAAATGCAGATATTTCAATCGAATGTTACTGAAATTTAATACCACTCCTTCGCCATTATTAAATTCATGGAATTAATGAAATAATAATTATATCCAGATCCCCGGACTTTAAATGTCAATGTGTGCTGACACTCATTTCCCCCATACTTGTACATCGTTGTAATTACAAAACACCCAAAAAGTCTTGCCAAAATTTAAACAACATAATTAGGGTTCAAAGAAAAGGAGATAAAAGGCAATAACTGAGGGATGCATCGGTGGAAGGGATTACTTTCACAGCATGTTGGAAGAGCAAAAGCCTAGTATGAAAACAATCCTCCTCCTAATAATGATATTAGGAGGAGGATTGTTCTGGCTAAGCAGCCGTTTCTCGACAGGAGAGAACTTACGACGAGAACCTTGAAGAATATAAAGTGAACACTTACAGTGATTTATGCGAGTTTTCCCTAAACCTCGAAGGCTTTTTTCAGCATTAATCCTTGCGGAAAAGCTATTCAAAGCGGAATTTGCAAAGTTTTCCTGCGCGTTAAGTTTAAATTCATACAATTAATGAATGTTTGAAAACAAAAATCTGAGTAATATAAATAATATTCATTTAATTAATTATTAAGGATATTACGCTAATGTACTGAGATATATGGAATGGTTTATGAAGGTTAATTTAGAATGCAATTTATATACTAATCTGGTTCAGGGTTTTAAATCTGGTAATCAATTTAATGGAAGGTTAGAGAGCTTTATATGGAGTGTGGCTTTATATATATTTGAGACCTGAATGCAAGGGAAAGGCGATGATAAAAGGTAATTAGCCTGGATGAAACATCTGTTTCTAGGTGACGCCGGGGCAAATAGGCAGAATCATGGGTAATTAAGGAAACAATAGGAGAAAGGGAGAATCAGGGAATTGTGTGATAGACGAGGTGGTGTGCAGACGCAAAAGTGACGCGTCCTTAAGAAAGGGCATTTTTTTAGGGCCGGTTGGTGTCTGTGTGGGTGACTACTATCCGTAAGGGAAGAGATATTATTGGTGTGGTTGTGTTGTGTCGGATTTGAATTAAGAAGTGGCTTGAAAGAAAGGAAAGTGAAAAAGTGTATGGACTGTTAAGTGCGACCCTGAAGAGAAGTGAATATTTGTTTGTTTGTGTTTGATTAATTTTGAACTGCATTTCGTGAGGGAAATTTTATATTTTGTGCATATTTTAAAGTAATAAATGTGTGATAAAGTATATATTACAACTCATTTTTATTCAATTAGACGTTTTTTACGTGGCAGTCGTATAATACTCCAGAAAAACCGTGAAAGTTTGTGGCAACCTGGCTACCAAATTTTATCAGGGACTCTCCTTAAAAGCCTCGCATAACTAGAAAAACACTGACAATTAATCATAAGCTTATTCATGATAACTGGTGTGGTATCATGGATACATCTTTCGCGTTATCGCAATCTTTATCGTTAATGCTTATCCCCAAGAGTAGCTCAGGGTTAACAATAATCGTCTATAAAATTCGCTCTACTGATTGTAACATGCGATTTGAAGTGCTGTGCGAAAAATGACGAACGGAGATCACGTTCTCTCTGACATAAGTTAAATAAAAAAATAACGATAACGCTAGCACACGCCTTATGAAGATCCATGATCGAGGCCCTGGTAAGATGGGATACGAAAAAATGAAATATTTGACGTCTTTTTCTGCAAACAGACCTCGGCTCTATTACTAATCGTACGCTTGCTAAAGCGGCCACGGATATTATTATCCTCCCCTCCACAACTGGAAGACATACGAGGGACATGGATAACGGAAAGAAACGATCATTGCGAATGGCGAAACAGCCAACCACAATTCCCCGCGTATGACCAGTCGGGGGCCATCAGTTCAGACCACCGTGAGTTCTGCCAACCGCTAGGCGCACACGGTGTTCCCGGAAAGGCAATCCGCGGCATGCGATTCTATCACGCTCACCAACTTCCAATTTATGCAGATCAGCGGGGAGCACAAGGCATCCATCTTCCCAACTGCCCAATAATGAGCATGTCCTCGCCGCGGATCGGGTGCGCCGATGTGCAGAACCGTTATGGGGCCGCGCCCCGTGCTTTGTAATTACAGCGGCCGGATAACAGTTCCGGTGGAGACCGAAACGTCAAATTATCGCCTGATTGATCGAGCCGTAAACGGGAAACAATAAAATCGGTGGTTAAATAGAGGCGCGATTTGGGGTTTCTTTCTTCGGGAGACCAGGATGGGAAAGGATGGGATAGGAATCTCCCGGAATGAGGGACGATTATATATCCCTTTCCCACACTCTCTTGAAACAAGAAGCCGTAAAGAAGCATGGAGGTCCTCTCTCGGAAGAATATGTGGGAATAACACAGGAGGGCATCGGATTAATATTATTAGATTCTACCAGCGGAGGTATGTATGTTTATGGCCTTTACCCAGACCCATGTTCAGCTTAGCATGCCTCCTACCTCCCATTACTCTATCCAAACAACCCGGTAACCTCCTCCCACTATCTCGCTTAACCAATATTCTTCCCCTCTATCATGTCCTTCATAAACCCCTCAACACTTCTTACCCAATCTATGTAGTCCATATGACTTCTAATTTCCTTTATCAAATTGTCGTTCTCCCCGGCCATCTCTAACATTCTCTCGTTAGCCTTCCTTTTACCCACATTATCTTTTTCATCTTTCGTCACACAGTATCCTAAATGCCCTTGGTATATTTTGATTATCTTTCCTTAAAATTCCATTTTTCGGAAGCTTGAAATACAACGCAGAATCAAAGGACAAAACCTTTAAAAGTAGCTTTGGTAATAGCTGTTGTTTTATGATAAGGTTTTAATTTGCTCGTACCACTGAGGTTACATCGCCACATCTAACATTTGATTAATCTTACCGAAAACAAGACCTCTACGACCGAGGCGGTACACCAACCCGCGGTTCAAGCATTGGGCGGCTTTAGAGTACGCGGAAAATTGTTTATGTCCAAACCAACTTACCTCTATCGGCAGGAAAACTGCAAAAATAAAAGTTTATGCAAAATCCGATGACTTGGAATTTGAATTCCAAATCGCAATACATCCCGAATGCTTCACATCGGTTCGCTTCCGATCAGTACATATCGCATCTTTGTCTACGAGCGACAGGATTGTCAAGGGACGCGTCACCTGCTCAGAGCGGACGGCTGGTTGTCTGCATAAGCAGTTGGCCGCATAGGCGCAGAGTTGACAGGGATTCGAAAGGAAGATCGAGGGACACCACCGTTGGACACTTATTAATGCCACTCGGTTGTCCTTGGGGGAAAATGCGGGGGAACACTTGAAGACGGGAGGGAAACGAGGAGGTGACATACGCGACAGGCAAAAAGCCTTGAGGCTAGAGAGGACGGGAATAAGTAATGGGTGACCTGAAACAAACGAGCGTTTAAAATGCACTTTTTCTAGCGAAAGAATCTTAATTTTTTCCCGTAAGGAAACATAAAAAAAAACATTTTCTCAATTGATTACAAAAATTACGAAGACTTAAATGTTAAAATTTAATTATGTTTATCTGAATGATGTTGACGGTGTCTGGCTTGACTACGTGGAATTCCTTCATGATGAGGGTAAGTGCATGGAAGTGCATTATTTCCTTACCCTCATCATTATTTTTATCCAACAAGGAAATAGCTCCAATTACCCAGTATGGTACCAACACGAAAAATTATAGCTGTTCGCGAAAAATTAAATGAGAGGATTATTTTATTCGAACACTTTATCAACATTTCATGGCTTTTCCTGTGACATTTATTAAAATAATTAGTGTTACTAACTCGGTGTGCGTTGTGAATAATACCAATATAATTATTGTTCAGTTCCTAATTCTTGATTGGTATCAAATATTGGTAGGTATATTGGTAATAAAATTTTTATGCCAAATCCACAAAAATAATAAATTTACTACGACCCGGGTTATACTGTACCTATTACAGCATCATCAGGTTTATAATTAAAGTTAATTGTTTTCGTGGATTTTGCTCGTGTTTTCTTTCTATGTTATCATGTTTCGCTTCCACTCCATATCGCCTGAAACTTCAGAACTAATATTAAAACATGATATACGATATCTGGCATGATTGTAATCTTATATAATTGTCGGAGTTACTTAAATTGTTCAATTTTTATTTTGAACATCAGGTGCATCTCAAATGTAAAATGCTTTGGGAAAATGTTTGCTTTAAAAAAGTTTTTTTTTTATTCCAGAACGAAAAAAATAAATGCCCATGCCCATCACTGTACGGGAAGGTATCACGGTGGTGTTGAGGGCCAGGCTTCCTTCTCATTTACACCGCAGTCCCATCGACGACAATCCCGCCCACACGGACCGTGGCTCGCTTCGAGAGATGTTCGCTTCGCCGGGGAGAATTATGTGAATGGGCGCATTCCACAAGAAAGCAACAAATGAGCTCGAGGGACGCGCACGGCTGTAAAACTGCTTCGGGTAAACAAATTGCCACCGCTGCTCTCTCGGACGATTCTTCCAGCGAAGGAAATAAAATCAGGTGCGCTTCCCCGATTTTCTCTTGTTTCCTCGGAAGCGACTCCCGTCCCGAATAGAAGTGGCTGGATGGCCTACCTCGCCCTTGTCCCTCCGGCCGGGAAATACTTTGACGAGAGCGATGATTGCTTGGGCTGGGCCAATAGGCGTGCGTGGGCAGGTACGTCCGAGCCACCACTTGTCTCCAGATGGCAACGGATGTTCAGGCAACCGACTTTGGCGTAAAATAGGAGCTATGAAAACGTAGAAGCTTCAACATCAAGAACAGTCTTCACAAGAAACACGACTCATACTCGATGATAACCAAATAAAATCTCATATTTTTATTATCATCACGGGTATCCTACCCATTAAGTTACGTTTGGATGGACATAAAGTACCTACTTAAACATTCGCAAGAACCCAATAAACCTTTTTTTTACATGACTATCTTCTTCACTCTTTTTTTAAATAAAAACTTGACCACCTCCGTAACACGGGCGTGGTTCAACACTTGTGTTACTTTCTTAGGGGGCGTCCATTAATTACGTGAGGCGTTTAGGGGGGAGAGGGGGTCGAGCCGAATCTCACCCAATATCATGTGTGGGAGAGAGAGGGGGGGGGGGTCTCGGCAAATTTCACGTAATTCTTTTTCCGCAAGAAACAGTGTAAAATGACCTGAAAACTGGGTTAAATTGCGTAAAACGTGAGTCATCACTAAAATTTGGCTAAAAAACTGGCAAAATCCTACACAATAATATTTATCTAGGTTATGCGAACGCCACAAAGTAGCACAGTCGATTGCTTAGCCGCCAACGGCCAGCCAAAAATGCGCGATTTTCTCAATGTGATTCTAGACTACGTTCTTAGTAGTCTTAAATACTAGTCTCAACTAATCTTAAATAAAAATGATTAAGCAAATTACAATTGTTTTTAAATACATACAACGCAATCATGCACCGATTAACGTATTTACATTAAAAATACGCATTTTGAAAAATCTCACGTGAGATTAGGGGGGAGGTCGTCGATCCAAATGTCACGACATCTCACCAAGGAGGGAGGGGGTGAGTAGAAAAATCGCCAAAATCGCCTCACGTAATTAATGGACGTCCCCTTAACAACAATCGTGGCCGCACCATGGCTTGGTCTAAGCCGATGTTAGCATACATTTGTGTAGCGAAGCATTTTCTTCAGTTGCCTCGGATAAATTAGTTTGACGAGATGAAATCACTCCAACAGCGCATCTACTTTAATGATTGATGATCAGGTGTGGAAGTTAAGTATAGAGTGGAGATATACGAATACGTATGATGAAAATCTTCACAATACAGAGCCTTGTACATAAAAATGCACACTAAATTGAAAGGGCACAGTGAATGTCATTCGTATTGTTCTTCGGGTCTTACTTGAGAAGGCCAAGATCATTCCCTCGATATTATGCATGAAGTAACGCTCATCTGCCCATCAAAGGCATATGGTTTTATGTCCGGTTGGGAACATAAACAATGCATGTATGAGAAAAATGATAGCTCTGGCGTTTTTATAGGTATTAGATTCATCATTATTGGTCAACAACCTTAGGATTGGTTTGACGAAGCTTTCCTCTCGATTCTTCTATCGGCAAACCTTTTCATAATAACGTAATTCTTCCCTTTCAAATCCATCACGACCTGTTCCATGCATTTCATACGAGGCCTGCCTTTTCCACTCTCCCTGTTCACTTTTCTCTCGACGGTAGTAGGTAGGCTTTAGATAATGGGCAGCAAAAAGATTAGCATCTTACCCCAACACACCCTCCTGACTGCAAAACCACTGAGAACCTTTGGATTATTATCATTGCTCCTTCTTCATACTATTCCTGAATGTCATTTCTGTTCATTAATGATGGCAATGCCGGATCCATGCCACCAGTCTTTTTTTATCCCATCTCAGACCTCAACAGGATCTATTTCTATAGAAAGCCCTTTGCTCGAGCATCACCACTATCTCAACTTCCCATTACGATCCGAATCTTCAATCACAGTGCAATAGGTTCATGAGGATTTGCTAAAAAGTAAATGACAACATGATACTCCTGTAAAATTAACTGCATTCTTGGAACCTTTTCCTTATCTCTCGGTGATACCAGTCTTCACAAAACTGGCAAATGCCAGTGACTACCCTCATATCCTTGAATTTCTTCAGATAGTTCGAAACAACACGAAAATGGCCGTAATCTCAGGCTCATGTTATGCAATGGATGATTCAGTCAGAAATAATTCAAAGCATAAATAAGTTACTATTATTGATGTTTTACCACTTACGTTTCGTTTTAGATGGACATAAATACTTTCTCCGAGCCCCACCTGGCTGAAAGAAGTCCTTGAGCTCCAAATATTTCCAAGCTCTCAGTATACTCTCTCAAATTTACCCATAATTCTTCCTTCTATCAGTTCCTAAAAAACACACTCGCTCCTTATTTACATAAATCTATGGTCGGCAAGTTTACTTGGTGGAATTTAGGCACAGTAAAAATAAAAGTACTCGGTTAATTCCACAATTTATTTGGAATGTCTCTACCGGTTTCAACCACTACAGGTCATCATCAACAGGAGTAAAACACAGAGAGAGAGGGACGTGAATATATACCCGAAGGGTGTGGAGGGGGTGAGGGGAAGTTATTCAAAAAAACAATGAGAAGAAATTGGTGGGAAGGGAAGGAAGAACAAGCCAGAAGGAACCAACAAGGGCAAACTGCATTAGACTATGGAGGTGGAGGTGGAGGAACCGGTACGGAGAACAAGGGAGAGTAGGTTGACGGAATTAGCTCATTAAGAAGATGGTTACCATGTACATACATTTAGATAAGATACAATTTCAAAGTTTTCTAAGAAATCCAATTTCATATCACTGTCACATGCATGTAAAAGCTTAGGAGAAAAATCAGATGAAAGATCCTCGTCAATAAGATGGTTGGCGAACATAGACTTTTTATCTCCTTTGAGAAACGAATTGAAATGTTCCAATTTTCGTACATTTAGTTTCCTTCCAGTTTGGCCAACATATATGGAGTTGCAACCATGAGTATCACAGTTCAACAGATACACACCACTTTTATCACAATTATAAATCTTGTCCCTAGAATTAAACAAACATATGCTGAGAGTCACAGGGTGATAAACACAGATTTTATATTTGTTCTTAGGAAAGAATTTACATAATTTATAAGTAAGACCCTGAATTAAGGGTAACTTCACCTACTTGGAAGGAGTATTTGGGGTCGGGGAGAGAGCGGTGGATTGATTAATAGCGAGTTTACGTCGATGCCGGGTTAATAGATTATCCACCAAGGAATCGTTATAACCATTATTACGGGCAATACATTTAATAGTTTTTAATTCAATAGAAAAATCATCGGGAGAGAGAGGTATAGACAATAGGCGGTGCAACATAGAATGGAAGGCTGCCATTTTATGGGAATGGTAATGGATAGAATCATTAGTAACTATGGTGTTAGTAAATGAGTTCTTACGATAAATCGAGAACGTATGGCTAGAGTCCTTTAAAGTAATGGTTAGGTCTAAGAAATTAATCTTATTGAAACCTACTTCCATTGTGAATGAAATATTTATAGGGGGACGTAACGAATTGAATACTGACAAAAACAGGTTTAACTGTCGTAGACTACCCGTCCATAAACAGATGATGTCATCCACATAATAATACACAATATTCTGAAGAAGGGGATGTTTCAAATTAAAAAGCTTTTCTTCCAAAAGACCCAAGAAAACCTATGCTAAGATCGGAGAAAGTGGTGATCCCATCGCTATACCATGATCTTGTTGATAGAAAACATTGTTAAAAGTAAAATAATTGTGGTTTATACATAGATTTAATAGTAAGCTGATTTTATTTTACAATGGGATCCACGCAGACAGCTTTCCTTTTGTGTTTTACGCCTGATGATGACCTGTAAAGGTTGAAACCGGTAGAGTCATTCCAAATAAATTGTGGAATTAACCAAGTACCTTTATTTTTACTTTTACCCGATTTACAGCTTAAAC
Organism: Platycnemis pennipes; assembly: GCA_933228895.1. Classification (NCBI taxonomy): domain Eukaryota; kingdom Metazoa; phylum Arthropoda; class Insecta; order Odonata; family Platycnemididae; genus Platycnemis; species Platycnemis pennipes. The sequence continues at coordinate 30,305,071 of OW121855.1, forward strand.
CACTCGCTTCCTCTACCTTCGCATAATTTCCTTAATGTAATATTACGTCTCCTACCATCTCCAATACTTTCTCCTTGGTCTTCCATCCAACTCACCTTCTCCATCCTCCTTCTTACTCAAGATCTAAGTTAATTTTCGTCTACGTTCCATAAAGTCCAGGTCTTGGCGTCAAAGAATGCCAAGATCCACTTTTCACCAGTCTTATCTTACGTCTCTATTTGACAAGCCTGTCATCAGTTCAGTTCGACAGCTAAACCCCTCTTTCGCATACTTATACGATTCTCTTTTGAGCTTCTCTACTCCCCGCTGAGAGGGAACGGAACTTTTACCAACCGGTGCGCCGAAAAGACACCGCCAAGGTGTCAAGCTATCGCATTCCTCGCAATTAATTACGAGAGGCGCGGTCCTCCTCCGCTGGCGCAGGTGCTCGTTGGGCGTACCATTTGCATGGGCTACCAGATGGCCGGACCCAAATCGGAAAACTGGAAGATTTAATAAGCGGTTAAGAAGACTTTTTAGTAAGGGTGAGTTACGTTAAGGGTGAAGCATTTTCGAAATCTCATTCCATTTCGGAGTATGTGGGAGTGTCGCCTTTTATGGAACAAACATGTGGACTTTAAAGGGTGAAAATGGTCCGTTAACTTTAAGATGCATAAAATTTAAAGAGTTGGGAGAATTAGAAATATATGTTTTTGATCGGATGCCGGATTTCCAAACGCAGACGGATATAAAGTTGCTCAACAACATGACTTCCTTTCTCCGCTCCTCGTCCCACGTTCTCTCCCAGTCTTCTTCGATGCCGCTGGTGCAGGTGGCCTAAAAGAGCAGTAATGTTAACGCAAGAAATGATTGCGAAAGGAGATCGTTCGTCCACGACTAAGACCACGTCTTCATGTTTTCTTCAGCTGTTTGTGGTAGCCCTTATGGACCCTTATGCATTGTTACCTTACAGAATGATCAAACTAAATATAAGGGCCCCAAATCCACTATGAAAACATCATACGGTGACGCATTTACCTGACACCATCTTCAAAGGTATTTATCGACCACTTTGTCCACATTTAGTTTACTATCATTAGCATTCTGGGAGATTTTTATAAATTTTATTTATTTAAATGCAAGATTTTCTAGAGTTATATTATACCTTCAAATTACGAAATATTTCAGTTTATTTATTTTCTAAATTAGCGCTAGGACAACTTATTTGAGGCATGGTATAGTGCGAAATACGTTTAGACCGGAAATTAGGGGGATCCGGGTTCGAGTCCCGTCAAAGCGGATGCTTTTTTCTCTATAGAATTTCAGAATTCCTTAAGGGTTTTAATCTTAGATAAATATCCTCATACCATAAATTGTGATATCCTTAGGTTTTAGGATTCTTATTAAATGTGGCTCATTGCTGTTTTGAGGAGTAACACTAAACTGATATTTTTGCATGCTTTTAAAAATGTATGCATTAAACGATGGTTAATAGATAAAATGAGCTACTTCAACGATATACCTAGTTTTAAAAGCGTAAAGTTGAAGGGGAAAGGGAGCTCATCCTCACCAGATTACTTTTACCACATCAATCTGCTAAACATGACATAAATATTTTACGGTAAAATGCCTCACGTTAAAACTGTAAATCATCAAATTGCTCATTCCGCCCACCAATCAGGGAGTTTTCTTTTGGTTGCAGAGTTAAGTGTTCGCACTAAACCAGTCATCAAATAACTTGTCCTAGCACAAAGTTAGAAAATAAGCAAACTGCAATTTTGGACATTAATACGCAGAATATCATTCCAGAAAATCTTGCAGTTAAACAAATAAAAGCTGGAAAGTGTTCTCAGAATTCTAAATGATGCCAAACGAGATGTGGCCACAATATATTGATCGAGAAAACACATAATTTAGTTATCCATTTTTTAAAGAGAATTCCGCCAGTCCGTATTTCATCGATCACTGTCACATCATGAATATGATGAAAACACATATGAAATGGATCAATAATACCAGAAATACTGTCACCTCTGATCAAACACGAGCCTCGCGAGACCACACTTCCTGTCCATTACGGTTCACGGCCAACGGCGTGAAGGTAGGGAAGCCATGAACGAACTTGTTATTGGAGCATGGGTCGACAGAGAGATAGGGAAAACCATTTCGCGAGCTGCAATTCATGTACCCTGATAGTTTTCCATTCAAATAATGTCCGGTGACAGACGACATCTCCTCCATTCGACCCAATCGAAATTCGACTCCTGGAGCGGAGCATCGCAAAGCCTCGTGTGAAGAGAGGGCAGCTCATACGCTTGTCTGCAATGCCGGCTGGGACCAGGTGCACCAGAATCCTTCGCTGCGCTGCCGCCAAAGGCGGTGTGGGTTGGGAAGATAGAAGGTAGGCGGGGAGGATGGGAAGGGAGTTACACTCCCGGGAAACATCCAAACGACGACCGCGGCAATGAATTCGAACACGAATCGAAATGAAAACCGGGACGACCGAGGAGTCCGGCTTCGATTGGGCAGGCGCGGTTTCAAAACGACCGGAGGGGAGGAGAGGACGGACGAGAAACGAGACGGCAGAACCTTTCTAAGCAATGAGCCAAATGGATTGTACGTCCGCTTGTGAGGAGGTAATAGCTACTTCGGAAGGCTTATATGGGGAGCAGGATATGGGGAGCAGGATAGGGGGGGGGGGGTGAGAAGAGACGCAGACCCGTGTGAGAGAGTGAGTGGGTGGTGGTTTGAAGAATAAAAAAGAAATCCTCCCCTTTTTTGAAGGAGAAAACCATTGGGTGAGTGGTCACCACCTCGATGGATCGGAAATCCCGTTAAGCCAGAGGGAGGGAGAGATGGAGCGACGAAGAAGTGGGCCCTTGAGCGCCTCTGCATCTGTCTCCATGGGAACGGAGTTTGGAGAGGTGGCGGGAGGGGGTTGGGAGAGGGCAGAGGTTGAGGTTCAAATCCCTGTCCAGGGGAAGAGGGTGGCGGGAGGGGTGAGTGGCAGGTTACGGGGAGGAGAGCAGTGTCAGACGACAACAAAAGAGGAGCGGAATAAAGGGGAAAACGCTCATGGAGGATGTTTAGGGCAAAGCATTCGCGGGCACATCATCGAGACCAGCCACTAGACACAGTAAAATTACCGACCGTGATGTACGGAGTTGAAAGCAAACAAAAATCGGTGGAACGGTCAACGTAATTCATGGCACTTGAGTGCGACAAGGCAATGAACGCGTTTACGTTTCCTTGCTCGCCATTAAGGGATTAAATCAATGGAATTAGGGGTCTGAACCATGGGGTTCCTTGGGGATAACAACGAATATTAATTAAAATAACTACGGCAATCCAGTGAAGTACTGATAGCGTATTTTTCATCATTTCATAAATATACTTTAAGGGATAGTAAAACCAGGGAATATCTTCAAATAAGGTCATAACAATACACGAATTAAATAAATAATGGTTTAACTAGTCTCATGCATATGGAAAGGAAACAAATTGTGCATCTCAAATTATGTATTTACCAATTCAACATTATTTATTTCGTTGCTAATCGTATCGAGAAAATTACGAATGAATCAAGCATGGCAACTCCAAAATTGAATGTTCACTACTAAACCAGTTTTATCATCCACGATGAACCAGGATCAAATTTCGCACATTCACGGAATCCAAGAAGTGACGTAAAGTTACTGCGACACATGAAATCAAACAAAAAAGAGCTCTTTCATCTTTTAAGGCTACATTCATAGCATATTCCAGGCAGGAGATTTAAAATAAAACACTACAGAATAACCCTTGGAGTATTACGAGAAAGGTATTATTGCAGCATTAACGGTAGATTAAGGTAAAGTCTGAGGTGATTTCCGCGGTCGAAGAGGAAACCATTTAACACAAGAATGAAATAACATAATACCCATTGAAAAATGTGTCCTAAGGCGGTTAACTTAAGCGAAAAGAAATGTATTGATCGTCAGCAACCACACATTTATGACTCTGTGAGTTCAGGAAGATAGAAATTACGGCAATTACAAAAGGTAAGTTGTAGCATATGAAAAATAGACAAAAAAAGAATGTATCAAAGGAGAAGAAAGGCTGAGTCCTAAACGCCGGAGGGTACGCATGCGATGGACCAAGGTTGGTTGGCCAAGTGCAACCCACGCAGGAAGAGGAGGAGAAGGCAGTGGGTGAGAGCGAAAGACAAAGGGAGCGGGGATGGGAGAAACAATGGGAGAGGATGAAAAAGAAGAAGCGGTGGGCGTAGCTTCAATGGAATCGAGGAAAATATTCGTAGAGCGCCGCGCAGCAATTACAGCAAACCAATATTCAAGGGCGTATTTCAAGAGGATGAGAGTTATGCGCCTGAAAAAAACCCACAACAATAGCGCTGCTCATATTTGTGAAGGATGCATTAAGACAAAATCCCACTTTAAATAACAGCAGCTGGACGTTCATGTTATGAAGCTCACCGCAGCCGATACATTCAACTCGATCTAGAAATATTTCGCAGGGAATTCCATATCACAATTTTATCTCTTGAAACAATGATATCATGTAGTTAATAACAGTAAAAGAGGCCTACTTTGTGACTGTAATAACCATATGTTGGTTGAAAAATCAATTAAATTTATTTTTGCATTCATTTTTCACTTCGTCGTAGTACTGCCAGCAAACGGCTTCAACTTTCAATGTCAAGTAACGTGAAGAGGCTTTGAATCAGGCATTGAAGACAATACAGCGTGGTAGAAACACCTCGTGCGTTGCCTTTAAACTCCTGAATAAGTAAGGACATTCGCCAGATCGATATGAACAGCGATCGATGAAAATAGCCCAACATACGTACTTCTTTGACAGGCACGCTCCCAATTCAAGGACTTTGACATTAAGGCAGCCTATCGTGGCGCAAAAATTCGCTCAACGACCATTTACGACAAATGAAACTAAACAAGAGATAGTATTTTTTATTATTTATTTCAGGGAAGCTATAGAAATTGCGAAGAGACCGGAGAACGTAAACCGAGAAGACGGTTATACATTGAGTAGAAAGCTTAAACGAATTTTTCAAATTTCAAAAAATCCAGCAACAATGGGAGTCCTCACTCATATAAATAAAGACGAGCAAGACTAAAGAATCAGTTCAGATAACCTGCTGAAGCTGGCAGGAGAACCAGCGAATTATTGTTCTTGCAATTTTAAACATCGCGGAATGAATCCCGAAAAAATAAACAGTCAAAGAGAGTATTTTTGCTCACAGAGGACTGTCTGGAGTCTGGTGAAACGTGCACTCAATAGTGAAGCACAGAGAGGAGAGCTTTGGACAAAGCCATCCATATGGAGCGTTTTCCCGTTAAGGTGTCAAGGTTGTGTGCAAGTGCGCAAGCAATGGAAGAAGAGAGAGGAGGAGGAGGGAGATACCATACGCACCGAACGCCGTCTTGCGAAAAACGAAGATGGGAACCACGTCAACCACTCCCAGCAGGAGTCGCCTCAACCTTGAGGCGTCAAATGCCCCTCAAGTCCTTACATTTGATTTTTTTCGTTTCAAGCTCACCCTTCATCGTTGTAATTCAATATCGATGCGGAGGAACAGTAAGAAAAAATTGACTGTGGGAGGGGGGGAGCAGGTTTAAAAAATTTGTAGCAGGTGCAAAAGCCTGGGAACGACTAAACGGTACGATTTCTGACTCTGTATGAGGAAGGGGAAACGTCTCCCCTTCCTCGCAGGGACCACATACTCAACGAGACGTGTAAAAGAAAATTATCAAGAAACCTTGTGGGGTCGGAGCTGAGCACTTACCGGGGGAGGTGCGGTTTCGCTCACATCTGGCGACAATTCTACCTTATTCTATTACATTACGGCCCGGTGACAACGAGACAGCTCTCAGGTTGGACGTCAATTCCTTACCTGGAAAGGAAAAGGAAAACATTCTATGATTTATGGTAGGATGGTAATTTTAAAAGCAAAACATGGTGAAATAGACATGAAAAATATTCCCTGTCATCACGACTCCTGACCAATGAATAGCAAAAAGTTCTAAGCTCGCCTCATCATTGCTCAACCACCCACAGTTGAGGGAAGGTAATTGTACTTGGCCTATTATTGAAGGACGCAAGCTTTACTCTCGAAATTGATGTAAAGAGGACAAACTTTTCCTACACGAACTTTTCTTCATTTGAAAATCAGTACACAAATCGCAACTTAGAACATAATAATTATCTACTGTTTTTACATGTGGTGAAATTAAGGCTAAACCATTTTGCATCTAAACTCCTAATATATAGTGGACTCACACCAAAATGGGTGCTAATTGCATGATTAACATTGCAAAAATACTTTAGGAAAATAGAGGAAACAAATTCCGGCGAGATATAGTGGAAGATTTCCACTACTGATAAATGAAAGAACTTTGTGAACTCCACAGTAAGTTTTATTGAGACGACCTAGGTTTCGAAGATGACACTACGTGTCGAGACCTAGGTCGTCCCAATAAAACTTTAGAAAAAATAAATATTTTTCAGAAATATAAAGGCAAATAGGTACGCGCATGATTATAGATAATACCTTGGATCTCACCTTACAAAAAATATAAAAAATACGTGGATAGTTGAAGTACGCGTTAAAGTATGAGCGTAAAGGACCTTGAGTTGCAAGTCCAGGCAAGGAGATAGACGTATTAGATTTCGTCACAATGACCACCAGAACGTTTACATAGCTATAGAAAATGATTAGAAAGAAGGGAATAGAACGTTGGTTGTGATTTCATTTAAAAGTAATTTTCTTTTACTCTAATGGATAACAATATCTCCAAGAATATGTTTTCTCATTGTATAACCAGATAAAATTGGCCATAAAAGATTAACTTCGTTTCATTGGGTCAACCAGCAAATTTCAATATACAATAAGCATTATGTTTTATGCAATAAGAAATATCAAACAGTACTTAAGAACAGTATAGGTAAATATAAAATTATTGAAGATGTAAACTTAAAATGACACCAACGCCGGTTTACTATTTTTACTTAGTAAATAGGACTGCAATTATGAATTTTAAAATACAGATACTGCCCACATTACGAAATTGGGGAGAAAGCTTAAAAGAAACGCCAATGTTACTTTCAGAAACTGGTAAGGTTAGATAATATCCATGACAAGATTTTCAAATTAATGTTTATTTCAACTGGGGTGGAGCTAGGAAGTATTTAAAAGACTCCATACACTTCTAAAATAAGATAAACCTATAGATTACAATTCTAAGATGAAATAAGACTACGACCAATTGTGAGCCATATGAAAAGTCTCAAATTTATTTCACACATTTCTTTTGATCCACAGATCACGAAGTTGAGATGAAATCACTCTTTTATTTTGAACTATAAAGAGTTATACGGTAAAATTGCATCATTCATCACAGAGTATAGCACGATATTCCTCAAGCTGAATGTTTTCTTGGTTACTTTCTCAGAGGAAGCGAACTGGAATGCTTGTAAAACATACAGGTTTTTATATAAACGCGGAAAGAAACCTGAAAATCATTCACCATTTCAGCGTCGAGTAGGCCTTCATTTAACACGGTAATCCTCATGTCTTAGGATGCCATGTTCCCGTCGCAGATTTTCATAGAGAAACCCAAAATTCGACACTGTATATCAGTGTATTTTTCCCTCTTCCTTTTGCTGAATATTAGCTTCACACGCCACTCCCCATGACACATATAGCAGGAGATCCTAACATCTAGTTTAGTCCTCGGCAATTCTTTTCCCCGAACAAGGGCCAAGGGCGCACACGGAACAGCGAACAAGTGAGTGACACAGAAAGGACAGGGGCAAACGAACTCCAGGGACATTTTTTTATTTATTCGGCAGGGAGAGGAGAAGAATGAGGAGAGAGAAAAAAACCCAAGTTGCAGACTCCAGCGATTGAGCCCAACTCCCTCCCACGAAAAGAATCTTTCCGAAAACTGAGAAAACGCCCCAACTTCCGCCACAGATTCCGATAGAAATATGTATTACGAGTCGAGAGAGGACGAGGGAAGGAAGATAGTGGTGAGGAGGTTTAGAAGAGCAGTGGAAGACGGGGAGTCCTTGAAACGGAGAGATAGACGAGGGGAGGGAGGAGGCTGTGAGGAGGAGGGGATGGAGGGGAAGTTTGAGAGAGTGGAAGGGGAAGGTAGGGGGTTACCCTTCCCTCTCTCTCCCTGAAGCGACGACACCCAAACACGGGCGATGGTCCAAGCGAGCATCCCATCTTCCCGACGTACACCAGCGCGAAGGCGAGGTGCCTGTCGACTCCCCACCTGTTCACCTTACCGCCCTATAAACAATCGCCCGTTGACATTTGTCCATAACTTCCGACTCCTGGGTGTCCCCTGGCGGAGAATATGACCGAGTGCCGGGTCGGGCACAGCCCAGAGACGCCAGGGACCCCTTTTCCCCCTTTTCCTTCCTGCCCGGTAACACCACCCCCCGACTTTTCCCCGGAACGCCGGCACCCACCCCAAGCCCACACAACCCGGATGGTTTCGGATACGGTAGCGACGGGACGCCATTCAACACATCCCTGGTTGGCCGGTCCATCCGCCCAGAGCTTTTCCACAGGGATCCAAGGGAAAGGAAGAAGCTGTGGGAGAAACAGGACGAGGTCGGTGGGCGGAGGCAGTGAGGGCTAGGCCTGGGCGATATATCGATATATCGTAAAATATCGCGATATTTTAATACATCGTGAATCCGATATTGAGTTTTTTAAAAATTAACGACACATCGTTGCTCGATAACTATCGTCTTATCGTGCCCCGATATTTTATCGGGGCACGATATGATATCGGGGCACGATAAAATATCATGATATCGCGCCCCGATAAAATATCACGATATATTATCACGATAAATATCACGATAAAAGATCGTGATATTGCGCCGGTTAATCGTGTCGGAAAAAGACAGCCGCTGAGTTGGCCTTCCTTTAGCTGGAGCAAGTACGTTTGAAAACTTATTATTCTGATATCTGCTAATTCAAATTCTCAGCAGTTCTCTCTCACTCTCTCTTTCAATTTCAGTGGTCTGATAGTTTATAGGTGATGTCATGTTCAAATTTTTGGAAGGAACTGAAAACAACTGTTTGTAAATTAGTGTATGTATTGTCAGCTTATCTAAAGATATCGAAACAAACTCAGCAAACAAACTATTCGGCTTGCTAGAATAATGTGATCTTACTTTAGATGATTACCAAAAGTAACTTTCAGCAACGTGCATTTTTCTGATTTCTTTACATGCAGTAATGCCCAAATACGCTGTTACCAATTTTTCGGCTGTTATTTTCCGACACGATTAACCGGCGCAATATCACGATCTTTTATCGTGATATTTATCGTGATAATTATATCGTGATATTTATCGGGGCGCGATATCGTGATATTTTATCGGGACGCGATATCATGACATTTTATCGCGATATTTATCGTGACCACGATATTTATCGTGATATTTTATCCGCCCCGATATTTTATCGTGCCCCGATAAAATATCGGGGCACGATAAGACGATATATATCGTCACGATATGAGTTATCGTTATCGCCAACTTACGATATGCTAAAATTATCGTATCCCGATATTGAATTATCAATATCGCCCATGCCTAGTGAGGGCTCCTTCTCAAAGCAGTCCGATGCCCTTCGCATCGATGTTCCCGATACGCTAATTTCCAACCTCCAGGGTCCATACCCTCCACCGTTAAACACACTGGATGATAACCTACCCCTACCACTTCCCCCATCTTCATGGAATTGCACTAACAAAAAGATACGGCCTGGAACCAACGACCGCTCGGGGAGCTGTACGATTTATTGACCGCGGGATCAATTAAATTACTTTTTCATGCCCAGGAGGGAGCGTTTACCAAGGTTTTGTGCCGCACAACGACACAATTACGAGCGTAAATGCACTGTGAGAGAAAAATTCATAAATTTACGCAGAGATACGGAGACTTGAAAAGGGGCAGTAAAGAGATACCCAACGACCGGAAACCTCAGTTGCTAATATCATTCATTAAGATCTTCGGCTCTGCCTCAGGAGGGTAAGAACACTTAACAGCACCATAATGTTTAAACAGAAAGGGACGTCTCGGGATGAAAATGCGTACGTGAAAGAAATGCATGTGGAGCAACGAAAAAAGTGTATACTTTGAAATAAGTGAGATGATTTGAAATCTGTGAAACTCAAATCATTACAATTCTACTTCATAGAATCAACAGGGGTCAATTCTCCCTCATAAATAGTCCAACATAAGTAACCACATAGGACAGCCACAAGTATGTACATATTTATCCACGGAATTAGCAACAGAAATACTAGTGACACATTTTCAATTTCGACGGGGAAGTTTTTATGGACGAGTAATCTTAAATAATGATTACAATCGACATCCCATCGATTTATCGGGCTAAGTTTTGAAATTATTTCAATACACTACGCCTAACTAGCTACAAACCGATACTTCAAACTATTTCGTTCACGAACTCGAAAACATTACCTTACCCAATGCAAAAAATAAAAACCATTCTCCTTATCAATGCATACTTATTTCTCGGCTGTGAACATCGTATCGCCCCTGAAGAGATAATGGGGGCGTTTACTCGGAACCGAAATCGCAATTTTGTACACGAAATCGTTAGATGGAAACGAAAAACGAATTTTAGTGAAAAAATTAATCTTCTAACCACAACCATTCACTCATAAATCAAAAATTAAAATAAGCAAAAGGTGACGCCCACCGAAAATAGTGCTGTGATAACATTGACGTCATTTTCCTCCCGTCCTTGACAGCTTTCAGGGGAGGGGGAAGGGAGTGGAGGGGGGTTCTCGGAAGGTCTGCTCGCACAGATGCTGTCGAAATCGCTCCCATTGGCCGAGTCAGCTGTGTCCCCCCCTTTGCGATAAGGCGAAGTAGCTTTGCGGGCTCAGTTGTGATTGGACGAAGTAGATATACGTCAGAGGTTGCACCACACCCACTTTTCCGAAAGGGTTAAAAACATCAGTTTTTCGCCGCTTATAACTCGGGAAATAATTGTCGGATCAGAAAACGGAAAAATACGGGTCTTTTTATTTTACAAACTCTATCAGATTCGGCAATAAAAAAAATATGGTAAACGACCCCATTTTCAGTCCACGCCTCATAATCCATATGTTTCGTTACGAATTCCCGCCTGAAGCCAGCTGGAAAACAGCCATCTAAAATGAATACACCTGGCAGCATGAAGCAAGTGAATGGAAATATTGAGGTCACGCAACAACCACACACATCGCTCTCGAAAAGCGTGAGGGCATACGTTTAATTTTGCCACGCACACCGCCTGATTTTAAAGAGGTACGCACCATACTCGACATTAAGAATTCCGTGAGGCGGCACTTTCTCCAACGGCTCGCTCCTACCAACAGAAGAAGAGAAATTATTCCCTTCATTAGCCATTAAGTAAAAAGTTAATGTGACCCGTGGATATACACCAACTCATCCCAGAGGTGAGAGGAGGACGTAGGTAGGTCCTTGACACGCTCTCTCTCTCTCTGCCCGATACCCTCCCGCCGACGATAACCTTGAAAGAAACGAAAGAAAAGCTCCAGCCGTCCACAGAAGACTTCCAGGTATACGCGCGCACGGACGAGACCACAAATGATTCAAAATTGTGGGCGAGATGACAGGCATCCTCCGCTTCCCTGACGCGGTCATTACTGTCCCCCGGACGGAGATAAGCCTGATTCATGGGTATGTGGAGCGGACGAGTCCGAAGAATACCAGCAGGAACTAGACAAAGAGAGGAACGGACGGGCCGAAAGAGAAGAAATCACGGAAGACGAAGACCGGAGACTGATGATGAGAGCCGGCAGAGACATCTATCGTCTCTGGTGATGGACCCAAGGAAAAAAAAACTCAAAGACGGATGCAGTGAGACGGAAGTGAGCTGAGGAAAGGCGGAAAGATTGTGTGATTAATTGCTAACCGTATTCAGTGATCAAGGGGAAGATTGGGACTAGGAAAGATAGCCTTGGAACGGCTGTTCCCTCTCCATTTATCCTTGGAAATTAATCTCATTTCAAGACTAATAACCGATAAAGGTGTAAAGGCAATCTTCGTAGCTATTTCATGTTAACGCATAATGACGGTGGATAGAAAATCTCGACAAGGTATATGTAGCATGCAGTGATGGATGCAGAAGATAAGGATTATTATAAAATGCAAGGGTTGGCAGATAGAAATATCTACTGGAGAGCTGCATCAAACCAATCTTAGGATTGATGACCAGCGATGATGATTAATGAGGAAGAAAACCATTTTCAATCCCGATGAAAGTGGCATAACTAACCTGATAATAACGCCTGATCCTGATAGCAATCTCGAATCATCAATTACAATATAAGAGAAAAGACATGCAAGGAAAGCTAGGTTTGCCTCATTTCATGGAAAGTTGCATTTGAGGTACTGTTACAATTTCATAAGAGCTGCTTGCTAACAGAGCCAGCAGAGAGAGACTGGATTATTGGTGTCCTACCAGTTAGGGTAGGTTTTTATGGACCATTTCCACTCTCTTTCGCCTCTTCTAAACGTTCCTTTTCTTGTCCTGTTCTACTATTCAGTTTGGCACGCTCTATCTCATTTAAATACATCTTAAATGAGTACCCCTTGCTAATGCGTGTAATACCACGTTCAAAATTTAATTGTTTTTCCTCATAATGAGGCGACTGTGAATGCATAATAAGAAGAGATACATTGATATGAGTGATAAATATACATTTATTTTAGCAGCAGTGATAAGAGGCTGAACCTATGGTGGTAGTAGCAGCGATAAGTATTTACGATCATTGGTAGGTTTATGAATATTCCATTCCTGCCATCCTCATCTATGAAGGCCGTGTTTTAACCTCCTTATCCTACAATCAGTGCTTATTACATAATGCCCTCTTCTAAGTACGCAAAATATCTTTAGCCTCCATTTACGCAAACAAGATACATCCACTCCTATATATTTTTAACGTCTGCCTAACATCTTTCCCTCCATGTTTCAGCATTCAGTTACCTCCAAAATTATTATCCATCCATTTCTGTACTCTTATCAAGGTGGAACAACCTAAAACTAGTAACGCGTTGTCACAGAAAACCTTTATAAAAATGCTATACCTACCTCAAATTGCTAAAGTCACAACTTGGTGAAATATAAGCCATATGAGAACAATAATATTACACATAAACGACAAGCAATAATTTTCCATAACTAGTCTTGCTTCTCCACGATAAAACGATTGTGTTCGGCAAAAATCCATCATCATTCATCATCCCATCATTGGTCAACAATCCTAGGATTGGTTTGACGCAGCTTTCCACTCGATTCTTCTATCGGCCAACCTTTTCATTGTGACGTAATTCTTCTCTTTTACACGGCAAAAATCATAGACACTATATCTATGATGCAGTAAAAGCATTTTAATATCTTTCAAAATAGATATAATTTAACTTATAACGTTAGTTATCACTCAGTAAGTTTTGGAGTTTACGCATACGCTTCTTGTGTGGGTGTTTTCCTGCTGTGGGTTTCTTCGTTAAGGACAAGTCTTTTATTGGTACAGTTTTCCTACACTTGTAAGTGTGTTTTCATTCATATTTTACTGCAGTTTCTATGTCCGCACACTCTTCATTTTCCATTACCTCATTTGTAGTTAATTTGTCTTATATTTATGGTTTTTCAAATACTGTAAATAACGAAAGGCTTCTATATCGTCATTTGTATTTTATCATGTCTTTATTTACATCCTTATTCTTCCCAAAATATAGTAATTATCATTAACGAGGGGTTACGTGGAAAAAGGGACAATGCTGTCTCAAGCCCGATCCAAATAAAGACATTATATATTTACTTTAAGGTTGGAAGTGATGGGGGAAAGTCATAATTGGTAAATGACAGTAGATTTGGAATTACTTGGAAAAATACGATCGTGGACAACAGATGAAATAGGTACATACATAAAAATGATGTGACCTTGTATCTGGCAACTTAAGAAGGTTCTTTTCATCGTTCTATCACTCCTGCATCTGCCGGACAAATGTTATAGCAGCCCCGCAACAGTGCATTAGCTTCTGCTGTTCGCTTCTCAGCTTCATGGTACACACCGCGCAACGTCAAAACCAACAGCGCCGTGCACGCCAGCTTACCCACCGAAATGCACGAGGCAGACGTGCTTAATGCACGGATAAATCCTTCACGTGCCGGCCAACGGGAAGGAGCGGAGTTTTTCACAGAAATGAGGAGGAAAACACGTATGAGTGGAGGTGGGGTTCGCGGGGGAGGACTTGGGCGAAAAAAGGCACGAGATGGGAGAAAAGAGATGGAAAAAAGGAAATCAATAGAGAGGAAACGTTGGAGAGAGGAAAAAACGTTGAGCATGGGGGGAGAGGAGAGCGAGACTTATAGAACACACGCTTGGGTGATCGCCATTCGGCTCTTTTTCTGTTCCCTTTTGTTATTATTATTATATCCTCTCCCTTCTCTCTTTCTCTCTCCCCTTCATCCACTCTACTCCATTCTTCCACTTCGCCCCACCGACAATACGGATCGCATTTTTTCGCTGGGGCACTCCCATTTTTGTTCGCTGGAGTAGGGCGTGGAAGAAAAACCTTCGATAGTGACACAAAAAACTTCGAATCTATTCCATCAACGCCAAAAATTCTTCGGCCGTAAATTGTCGAGGTTAAAAACGATGAAATACCGATTTAAACACCGATAATCTGAAAATATTTTTTCATTGGAATTGATATTAAATTCGACTACATCCTCTATTTTACTCCCGTTCCAAAGGATTAAACCAAAATGAGGGGTAATAGAGTGGAAGTGGAGTGGACGACTGAAAAATAACCTCTGGGCTATCGAGGAAAGGTCTAAAAAGAGAGGGTTTTCTGTATTGGATAAAGGAAGCTGAGAAGTACGGGGAGCTATTGGTGGAGTACAACCATAAGAGTGAGATAGGTTTGAGTGAAGATTATTACATGCAGCGGTAATTCATGCTGATATACACACCCTTCATCCCACGAAAGGCCTATGGTTACAAATAACCAAATCAGCTCTTTAGCTCTTTTAAAGCTGAATTTCTATTTAAAAAATTAAATCAGCTCGCCTCCAAGAAGCAACGGAAAGAATAGTTGGCCAGTAGAGACGGGGCTGGGGCTGGTGGGGTGATTAAATTTTAACAACCGAGGAGCCGAGTTCGAATTTTGGTAGTGGGAAAATAATTCATTGGCGTTCTGGCCCCTACTTGAGTGCTTTGTGGGGAGCACATCAAGTGCTGTACTCTGTCCGCCGAATGGGACGTTAAAATTTGGACCTCTTCGCACATTTCGTTAAGAGTAGACTATTGCCGACGCCAGGTTTCTCTCCAACCTTCATCCGTTCCCTAAATGATACCTAATCCTACGGCATTAAACACCTATCCTAAATGGTACAAGTGACCTCAGCTGTCGGTCGCTCCGCTAGAATAACTACCACTACTACTGTGGAGTAGGCGAAGAAGAAAATGGAAGAAAATACATCTTAGGCGTAATAATATGCATACTCAATGCAATATAATTCCATAATTTGATTTATTTATAGAACTTAGCATTTGATTAAAATATTATACAACTTTATAATAACTAGCAATTTTGTGATATTTACAGCAAACCTTGCAGGTGACTCGTGTCTGCATGAATAAAATTTCCTTAGATTGGTAGTATTGTCTCATGGTTTCACATAAGTAGTGTTTAAATGGGGTAGTATTTTTCGCATGCCTGCATGGTTGCAAATGTTATCTTTGATTGAGTACGTATGCCTGGTGATGGTTAAATGGTTAACCACCTGCCATACACCCTTATTTACAGGGAATTATGCTCTGATTATTCTCCACTCTAAAAGTATAAAATCGACCTGATGAGATTAATTCCGTTAGCAGGACCGATCATAGTTCGATCACACCTTGGATCATCTGAAAGAATTACATTACATATAAAGCCCCTTCCACACAGTTCATCGTAAATTAGTTGAAGTAAGCATTTTCCTCTAGCGACTACGCTGTAATGTTATACAATGCAAGATAGTCCAGATATCCCCTGCCACACTCCCTTACGGTGGCTTTCTGGGTATTATGTACATGTAGGTAATGTCAGTGAGAAACCATAGACGAAAAAACCTAACGGGAATCACTAAATATCGATGCTCCAAGATTAAAGGGCCATACTATTTGCCATAGTCAGGTCTACGTGAAATGAACTGTTCCCCGTTTTGCCATTTCCCAGAGGCGAGGACTGACGGATAGTTCGGTTCTCCTCAGCAACGATGAGATGAGTAAGTGGAGATGGGAGGAACCGAAAGAAAAAGGAGGATGAAAGCAAATAAAAAGCGAACCGAGAGAAAAAGGAATGTCGACCGTGAAGAAGTGGACAAGGGGGAGGGCAGGGCGACGAATGATCCTGGGGGTGGAGGGCTCTGACGTGGAAAAGAAGTGGAGAGATATGGAAGAGAACATTGGGGTGAGGAAGGGAGGGATTCGCAGGAATTGGACTACCGGGAGAAGTGATCCCCTACAAGCTGGGTGGTCTATCCCATTTGGGAGCCTCGGAAATAAAGAACGCGAATGGTATTTCATTATTCATTATCACGAATTTACTTAAGTCTATGTGCAAAAATTCATTACTTTTTGTAAAAATGGAGTTACTTTTTGTTCGTAGCGTAACATGAGGTACGCAAAGATGGGGTGAAGATTACGAGAGATGAGTCGAATAGCAAATTTCTCGAACTCGAATGTCGAATTCGAATATTAAGCAGCGTTTACACGTAGCAGTTGACTGCTATGACGCGATGCGCGATATATCTATATCGCTACTGCTATGATGCGTCTGCACCAACTTCTATGCAGCTTAAAGCCGCTATTTAGGCGTTGCCACAACAAATAAAAAGCGTTTTAAGTAGTGATTGATGCTTAAATATTCATGAAATTCATCAAGTAATAAAGTCCATTGGTGATTATCTTTTGTTCCCGTTCTTAAAAGAGTAGAATCTCCGCTTTTGGGGAGGGATATCCTTGTTACTACATCCAAATTCCGTCTTGTATTGCTTTACGTTGGCGATTGTTGCCATTGTGTTGTATACATTTCCGCTGGAAAGTAGACGGGCTTCCACTTTGCTAATAGCTCGAACGCAGATCGATAGTGTTCGACATGTGTCCAGTATCGACCTGAACTCGCATCGCAGTTGCTATTTACACATGCGAGTGGGGCTTAATAGTTGTTAGCAGTTGACTGTCATAGCAGTGAACTGCTACGTGTAAACGCGCCTTTAAATCATAGTTCGAATATCTCGAATACCTCGAAAGCTAGAATTTCACATTGCATATTCTATATTCTACTAATTCATTTGATGCCTGCATAAGTAAAATGCTATACTCAATAAAGTTATAAAAAAATAAAGTCCTTCATAATCAAATTTCAAATTTAATGAAATCAATAAAATCATATGCATCAATAATATCATTTGAAACTTATTGCCTACTACAGGTTTTTATTTAAAAATACAAGCATCCTCACACGTTAGGATCTAATCAGCTTCTTTTCTGGTCACAAATTAAACCGGAGGAGCTGAAGTGTCCCTCAGAAAAAACTGTTGATGGCGGAGTGATCAAATACTTTGAAGATAATTCCTTAAAGTGAGGATACAGACTGTTCATTTTCCAGTAATTAAAAATGCTTTCACCAGGTGGAAGCAAGTTTTCTGCTATGTATCTTCGAATTTCTTCCTCTGGAGTTTTCGGACTCTTTCTGCTAGTACCTGGTGCTGTTAGCATTCATTTGGAATGAAGTCCCCAAATTCTGTGTTCATACTTTACACCAGCTTTTTTCAGTTGCACTTTATAATTGTTCTTTTTCCAAAAATTCATACCGACTTTTGATGGTAAAAAGCTAATCATTGGCGAAGCCTTGCAGATGACTGTGTGGAAACTAAGTAGTTTCAAGGAAATCAATGGTGCTATTCACAAGATGGATGACTTCAGAAACTGTCACTCTAATTCCACTAGCAAATAATTGTCGCTCTTTCAAAAACATCCAGAACATCAATCAATTGCTGGATAGCCACATTTCTAGTGGAGTTATTTCTACATCAAAACTCAGGTTAGAGACAGCTAATGCTAGGGCTTGCTTCTGCTCCAGAAGGCGCGTCATCATTTGCAAAAAGGGAATTCCACCCTGGGGGTTCATTTCGAGGTCGTTTATTTAGCATCACTCTTCGAAATTTTGAATATCGAATATTTTCCACTATTCGAGGTATTCGAGTATTGGCGAACACTATTCGCACATCCCTTGTTCCTACCCCTCTAGAGTATTCGTAATTCATGTTTGTTTCCTTAAAGCCTTGGGAAAACAAAACCACTTCAAATTACAAAAATGTAACTGAAACGCGCAAATGCGTCGCTCAGACTTCCCACCGGGTGATGACTTCCAACTGTCTTCCGACGTTTCGGTGAGCCACTCGTTCATATTCACCTGGGCGAAGGCTTAGCGACCTGAAGATGGTAAACGAGTATTTGAATCACTCGTTGAAAACACAGGAGACATTACGCATATTATTATCCATAAAAACAAAAGATCCTTCTTGTAAGTGGTACCGCATAAAAAAATGGATGAAAAATAATAAATGGTTTTTGCATTTGTAATCGCAAGATACCATTCAAATTATGTTATTTATATATATTTCAAATTGTGAAGTTTATACTAGTATATCAAGACTAATACTTGGTCATGCATGATATTTAATGCAAGTTTGGCGTGAATTCAACCCCTGCCACACACCTTTATGGTGGCTTGCAGGGTATTATGTAAATGAAGATGAAATATTTCAACGTTTTTCTCATATTTATAATAAGGCATCCGGTTAAAATGCAACATTCATGAAACTTGAATACAAGAGTCGGTTGTTATGCAGAGGAAGAGTGGCTTAGGGAAAGGAAGTAGAAGCTCTTGTCGGAGCAAAAACGAATGGATGCCAGCGTCTGCCGACAAAGATTCAAGAGCAAAATAAAGGGGAACGATTGATGAAAATTGGGAAAATATGAAGAGTGATCAAGTAAAAGCATTGCGATCAGACGAGGACCAAGAAAGCCTGGGCCGCTCGGTAAATGATGATGATTGGGAAAAACGAGGAACATTTGATGAATGAGTTACGCAGAAGAAGATACAAGGACATAGGTAATCCAGGAGAGAAACTAACAAGATGAAAGATCCCCAATGAGACGGAAAGTTACAAATCGTACTAGAGAAGATCAGGCTAGATGGTGGGAGTTGGAGGAAGGAATTACGGGCGCGTTCCCTAAGATAAAGAACTAGGGAACGACGTAAACAAGGATACTCTGTCCTATACTCTGTCTAGGTATAATAAATGGCGATATAAGAAAACTATTTGAGAGGGAAGAAGAAAAAACAGCGTAGATGGATGGCATACCATCAGGTGCTTAAATGGCATTATTATCTTTCACTATTACTGAAGGAAGCCAAATAGAACCAGTCCGCGCCGCGCTACTAGGGGAAAAAAAAGTCATGATGATCTCGAGTACAGCCGGGAGATTCGATAAAAAGCGCGTTCTTGGCCCATTTTTCTCTCAAGGATCGGCAAACATCTCTCTTTTCGTATCAGTGCGAGAGAAGTCATTAAGACACTGGCTGAAAAAAACCTAATGGTGATTCCACAGGCGCCCGCCAGCGATTAAAGAGTCCTGCACCCCTGACTACTGAAGGAGTTGCCATTGAAGCCAGTCTATAGAAGCCAGAGAGAGATCCATTGAGCCTTCAATTAATATAACTGCAAATTCTTCTCATTCGGCGATGTGATCAGAGGAGAAACGAAATGGCCAGGCGTTAATTAAGAGCATCACTAACGAAATGAATGGACACGGGTCAAAAGAGCCTGGAGTCAACGAACGGAATAAAGAAATCATTGCTTGGCAGAGATAGAAAGCATGTTCAGAACAGGATTGGATGGACGGGGGTAAAATTAATACCTGTAACCAAATTATACGACAGCTAAAGAGTACCTCTATCGGGCCTATTACATAGGTTCGTCGGCCTATAACAATGATAGGTCGTTTATTTCAAACATAAATGCATCCCGACACAAAAAATTAACGATGAGTGATACCTCAATACACCATAACTGCGTCTTCAAATATAAATGTGATATTTCGAGTGATTTTGAACCTTCTGAAAATCACCTCCATAGATATAAACCAGAGATTATAAACCAAATGATCATGGAACCATTCTAGTTGTTATTTTAGAATGAGAAGAATTATCTCCACTTTTTCTGCCTACAAAAGTGGAGGAAATATACTGATTCTCAAGATAATTGCTATCCAGCATAGTTACTCATGTATTTATTTTTACTTTCCATAAAAAAAGAAGTTTTGTCCTTGCTGTATAGCGATTAGTATATTCTAGTAGTCAAATTCTATTCAAATAATCATAAATTGTGATTATATGATCCCCTCACAAACTTAAATGTATTTTCTCCAAATAAATAGCCACACATACATAACAATAAACAAGAGCTTAAGGAGGAATCAACGTAGAATCGTGCCAGCTCGTAAAGCGTGTTCCAAAGGGAATGTTACAAATCTTAGTCTTGTAATTTAATCCATGCACCAATTAAACTTCCCCTTCTCACCAGTAAGGGGTATTTATATGAACTGAAATTCAAGCACAGAAAGCATACTCGCGTAAAGACGCTGATTGCTCGGAAGACAAAGGAAATACAATGATGATCCCAAACTCCCTCGTGAATCTCAAAGATGAGGCTGGTACGGGAAAAATGTGCCGTAGTGAAGGAGATTGAGATCAGTGAAAGAAATTCAACTGGAAACGTTTACAGGTCTATTTATAAATCCCTAAGTTTCTTCATTAGAGTCTCAAATTTCAGAAACGAAAATTCCTCTTGCTTCCACTCCAAAGAAGAGCGCTGTATCCAATGTATAAAATCTACTTTCACGAAAAACGACCAATAGTCATTTGTTTGAGAATGGATTACAACAGATAGCAAAAGGATTGAAATATGGATAGTCATTTCGTGCCCCCACTTTTAGATCTTGTGATCAAGCTAAATGGTCTGCGTGTGAACAGACAGTTATACTACAAACTAAATTATTATGCTATTACAGTAATATCTATGGCTAGCTATAAAGCGTAAGTGCTATCATTCTGAAGAAAATGGATCATATTAATAACTTTCCGGCATCATCTAAATCCACAACCTTTCCCCTCCGGAAACATGTCGCGAGGACTTTCCCAAATCAACCACAATTTTCTCTTTATTGTGATATGAACCGATTTTCTTGGGTTCCCATATTTTCTCCCATTTTTCCATCGATAAAAACGGATAATACAAAAATGTGGTACGCTTAGTTGGTTGTCCTCGAAAATGGGACAGTTTGTGCCCCGAATACCCTGGGATAATTACCCCTTCGGCTGCCTCACGCAAAGCATCCCTGTCCCACCGAAGCACGCATCGCTTGCGTCACGCGCACTGACAAACGCATTCTTCCGCCAATTGACACCCATGGCCTCCTCAAAGACGGTACGGGGATGTAAGGTCGAGTTACTTGAAGGCTTACGGCAGTTGCAAGACTCCCATAGTGACAAATGTTTTTAGACGCGACCCTTTCCGCGAAACCATACACAGTTGTCAACTAAGTATCCAGTTCAGAAATGTGCAGAGGAATTTCATTAGCCTTTCAATTTTCATCGGCAGAAGCTTATGGACTCGTGATATTTGAGCTGTTATTGATTCTCGGGGTTATATTCATTTATAACCGTTACACAGTTCATTTTGTTGATGATTGTTTTCAGTCGCCTTTACAACAGACGTAAAAGGTTAGTTTCTAACATTAAGGCTTTAGACAATGGTATTCATCGGTAGAAGCTTATGAACTCGTCATATCTGAGCTATTATTGATTATCGGGGTTACATTCATCTATAACCGTTACACAGTTCATATTGCTGATGATTTTTTTTTCAGTCGCCTTTACAACAGCCTTAAAAGGTTAGTTTCTAATATTAAGGCTTTAGAAAATGAGATTTTGCATACTATCGATGGAAGACTGTGTACATATATGTACACACACAGATACGGGTTTGTTTATTGATCTGAAGAGAAATTCTCCAACGGATACGAAACCAATCGTACAATTAAAACCTGAAGAATGCCGAGCACCAAAAATTAGTGGCTTTTTCAAAAGTATGCGAGCCTAGACAGTGGCAAAGTAGCCGGAGCTCTTTTTTATTAACTATCTAGGGTTAAGGTCCCATATTTGGGCTTCTTCCTGCTGAGCTGAGAAACTTTCAGGGTAACATTTATTACGCGGAAAAATCAAGCAGTAAGGGAATAGGCACTGCCCACTTAACCTAAATACGAGGATTATACAGTCCGCTGGAGAGTAGAAGGCAATCTATGACCTCTCCCATCGTCCAGACATTTTGAGTACCTACGACCGTTTTCGTAGCGCTGAATGAAACCTTACACCAGCTGCATTTTCCCCCATTACACACCTTTTCACAGCTTGTTACAAAACGTAACACAAAACCATTACACGCAATGCGTTCGGGGACATAACGAGTCATTGTCGAATTATTTTCGGGCCGTGATATTTCCCAGCACCTGGGCGCGTTCAAGTCAAGCCAGGGAGGCCGACAAAATGTTTTCAGGGAGTGGGCGGGGATGAATTAATTCCGTCCGGCGGCGTCTGGGGGACGAAACTACATGAGAAATGACGATTCAAGATAGTGAAACCACTCTCCTGTACCCCCGGCGGCCTTTGGAGGTATGCGTGCATACGGAAAGGTGTGGAGAGAATTTTTATGAGGGGGAAACGAGAGAGAGGTGGCGGTGTTTAACGGGGTGAGATTACCTATTGGACGAGGGAGGCAAGTGGGCGTTTTCAATTGGTTTTAAGGCCGGACGGGGGCGAGATGTGGAACTAACACGAAGGCACGAGAGGGATGATGGGCGAATAAAAGCGAAGGCGGATATTTACCACGTGGAACCGGCTGGCGTTGAGAAGAGTGGCTGTAAGTATCGCGTTCCAGAGATGACTGCAATGCCACATCGCCATTTAAGCCGATTTCTGCTCCCTGATTGGCAGGCGAAGAACGGACAGTGCCAATCAGACCCCTCTGGCCCTTGCTCAAATACGCCCACGTTAGGAAACGAACAGGTGCTCGTCCGGGAAAAGTGATGAGAGCGGGGCTTACGATAATGCATTCTCCATTACGTCTGCCTCCTCCTTCCCTGCCTACAAGCCAAACACTAAGCCCCGGCATTCATTCCAACATCACACTTAAAACTCCTACCCTTAACGTCCCGATAGCAGAGAAATGCCAGTGCCGGAATGAGTTGATAAGGGCTCGGGCTCCGGCCAATATCAAATAACGAGCTCAATATAATTGGGCGAGATACGAGAGAATGATCTCTCTCCCTTCCATCTCGCCCCGTTCTTGAAACAACACGGATTTTGAGAGCATTCTAAGGGCGGTAAATTGATATCCTTCCACAAAAGACAGAGCCCGAGGGAGAGAATCAAACCTCTTGACACTCGACTCGAAAATTATTCTTGCAGGTAGAGAGAATTCCAACGCGGCAATATATACTTTTATGCCAAGGCCTTTTTTTTCTGGAAGAACACTAAAGACTCAAAGCTAATCTCACTAAAAGAGTTCCGAGCAGGGATGAATGAGATGGCCGGAGAAAATGAATGTTTTTTGTCGATTCCCCATTGGTATTTTGGATTTAAAAACGCACTAAAGGTATTTCTAGGAGAATTTTAAAAGAACCACGGGATTAAGGCAGCAATACATCCTCCATAAAACTTGTTATGCCCAAAAAAATTCATGAATTTGAGAGCCAAAAAAATAGAACAGTTTGGCGACCAGGAGAGGTTTTGAGAGCAATCGACTCACTCAAAGCACAGACGGCAAAATACCGAGGAAATGCTGCTGACACATCATTACTAGTCCATGCTCTGATTCGAAAGACCTTGAGGAGGTTTATATTTACGCGGATCGAAAAGGATAGGAGGTCGTAAAATAAACACACCTGTCAATCGGGTAGTCACAAGGTTTTCAAATAAGGAATATCACACAATGGTTCAAGAATTCTAAAGACTGGACGAGAGCTTAAATTCAAGCAAGTCAGCGAGTTGGACGAGGGAGTAGTTAATCAAATTACGCACTAGAGATGCCGCGCGGCGAGGAAATGATAAGGACCTGAGTGCAAGTATGAAGCCATACTAATGTGTAAACATCGCACCTATATAAGGTCCGACGTCGGATGTTGATTGTAACGTGAATTATTTAGAAAGGGGTTTGCCGGCGAGAGAGAAAGAGAGCGCAGAGAATGAATACATAGCTTGACTTTGGAATATAAAGGAGTAACTAGAACTCCAGCGATCGAAAAGAAGATATGAAGAAGAAGTATATTATACCTATGTGCGACAGTTAATAATTTTTAAACTTATTTTCAAAAATAAAATTTCTCAAACCCAGTGAAATAATTATAAATTATCTAAAAAAGGAATCAATGAAGACTAATGTAATATACATGCTTTAGTTAACAATGAACAATACATCCCAAGCCACAATAGTATGAAGCCAAATAATTCCTACATATGTGATCAAATGAATCAAAGGGAGCCTGAAAAGTACAACTATATTCAAGAAATGCACTTCTATGTCAAAAATGAAAATGGAATAGGCAAATTCCATAAAAACCCAATAAATAGGAATTCCATTCGATAAAAGGTTGACTTTTGGATCAGTCCCATCCTCACTCGTGAATTCTAAAAATTGAGCTCGTGCTATTGAACTCATTTACACAAATTCCTCACCGCAGTGTTTCCTCTTTCCCTAAAGAAGCTCCCTTCGAAGTACTATAGGTGTGACTCTGACATCGTTGCCATCATCACGTATCGAGACCTCTTCCAATTCCCAGGGAATCGATGAAAAGAAAAATCCCGAAAATTTCCTCCCACGAAAAATAACTCCTCAACGGACGAGAGTCTATTGGGAAGAGAGTGCGGTTTTGAGTCACCCGGGCAGGTCGACCACGTCTCCCGGCCGAAGGATTAATATTCCAGCCGGTACTCCTTGGCCATTATCTCGCCAAATATCAGTGACACACCCTTAAGTCGCACCCACGGGTCACTATGAGTATGCGGTCACTCGATCACATGATCACCCGAAGCGTTCAGGGCATTAAAACAACGAAAAAATCGAAATAACGCATATTACGCCGCTGAAATAAATCTAAAACCAGAAAACAAACAGAATTTTTCGTTAAACAATCGCAAGAAAAACTCATTTACGGTTAGAAAAAATCATTCCTTGCAAAGATCTAATGCACGGAAACCAGCGCATTGCAACACATGGGAAGAGGGGATGGCTCAGATGTCTCGAGTTGGCAAGTCCGCAATTTAAAGCAGAGAGAAGTAGGTATATTTTTTAAATTAATTACCAATTGAGTGCGTTGGAAATTCCGCAATTTATATCAGAGAGAAGTAGGTATATTTTTTAATTAATTACCAATTGAGTACTCCAAAAATATGAACCCAAACATAAGAGTTTGTAAAAGAACAACTACGCTCATGCAGCTTTAGGCTATAAATTAGAGCAACAATTTAGGAAAAAAAAAACATTTTCGATCCAATTTTTTGACAGTCCACCCATACTGCGCTTTCTCAAAATCATGTCAATGTTATTTCGATGATGTTTTCAATTATTCATCTGTCTGTCAGACTGCCACCCCCCGCCACGCTCCCTTGCTGTTGCGTAAATGAAATTACATGCACATAATCGAAGTACCCTGAAACCCTCCTCAAGTGCATGGCGGGAGTGACAAACATGCAATACGTACTTGCGCTAATATATGTTACACAACTTAATTAGAGAAACATGTTGGTTATTCATTCACAAGGCACAATTATTAATTGCTTATATGAAGGAAACTTTATTAAAATTCATTAATTTTCACCAAGCGTGTAGAGGTGAAGTAAAGATGAGTTAGTGATTTTAAGACCATTTTCCAGATCCACAATAGATAACTGCTATAAAACTTGGCATTGTATGACGTGAAAAAATGCACTTTGAGGAAAAATAACATAGACTTGGGTCTTTTAAAACGTGGACATGGAGAGGGATGGAGAATGCCCCACTAGTGGAATGGAAGACGAACGAGGAAGTGTAAGAGATGCTAGGAGAAAGAAAAGGAAATTGAACGAGGAAATTAAGCGAAGACAAGGAAGTGTACGAAGCAGGTTGTGCGAGGAGAGATTAATTCGAAAAACGATATACAAGGAAATATGTAGAAAAGGCAGGGTAGAGGAAGGAGAAGAACTGATATTTCGGATAAAACGATGAATGGTGGAAGATATACGGGACTAAAGGACATATGAAAGATAGGGGTCAAGGTAAGAGGACTATAACAAATTGCTAGGCTTGACTTCGTGGAACCACACATTGATAACGTAAATGAATTCACTTCGTAAAATTCCGCAGACTTTTATTAAAATCGACCTAGGTTTCGACTTATATAGTCGTTATCAAGTGACGAGGTGATTTCCTTGATAATGACTATATAAGTCGAAACCTTGGTTGATTTTAATAAAAGTCTGTGGAATTTTACTGCATTTACGTAATTAAGAGGGCTATGCCCATTTAAACCTATTTTAACACAAGGATCACTAAAAATAACATCTATTCGGTTTCCTTTAATGATGTATTATTGAAATGGCATAAGGCCTGGAGGAATATTGTAAAGGGCATGGGTAATTAGAAGGACATGATCGAAGGAACAATGTTGGGTAAGCGGGGTAGAGGAGAAGAAGAGAATAATAGAAGAATAGAATAGCTTGAATAGAATTATGGGCGGAAGGAGGTATTAGGGGCGGTAGAGGGACATAAAGTTAAACATAGGGAACGTGGAAGGAATTTTATGCCCATTTAGACTAATTTAAACTATTTGTTATTGTTGAAATGCATGGGTGTAAAGAGAAAACATTTTTTTTTTGGTGGAAAACTCGTGAAGCGAATTCGTCAGCCGTAGGGTCGAGAACGCATCACGGAGACGCGTCACGAATCGCGTTTTAGATGGAAAGGGGGGAAGGTATAACACGCTCATACGTGCATCAGAGTGAAGGGTTAGAGAGTACGAGGCACGCGCGGTTCAAACGGTCGCATCGCCCATAAGAGCGCACGCTCCCTCCATTGAAAGCGTGTTTGTTCCGCGCGCGCGAAATTGCCGCCCGAGGGCGTCCCCGTACACACAGAGGTTTCCCGCTTCATTCCCGCTTCCATCAATCACGTGACGTCAGCCGGGGCCCGGCCAAAGTCACGTGGGGTGGATAGAAAAAGTGGGAGGGGCCGGGGGAGACGAGGAAGCCCAACCGCCCGTTCGCCGACGGAAATATTTCGTTATAGACATCCGAAAATAGCGAAGGATATTGAGGGAGGGGACTCGAAGGAGATTTTATCGGGAGATGACATTTTGAGGAACAAATCAATCTTTTTTTTCCAAGCGTGACAGACTCTTTGAGACAGTCATAAAAAAACTAACCAGAGTCAGAAGACACTCTTGAGTGATCTGAGGAAATCAAAACGTCTCAATTGAATGTAAAAAAAAAACGTTATAACCGTTATCAAAGGACTGACAAGGATTTTAAAGTTCACAGTCAAAAATTACGTAATCCACACGTATGTTTTTTTAATATTTCGCAGTCATGTTACATAATCGATTTCTCTGAGTAAGAATCGGCATATCTTATTATGCATCTGATTCGTTTACACACACCAGCCCATGTACTTCAAAATTTTATATTTTCCTCAATCACCACGATATTCCCGCGATATTTTCAAACTTATACGAAGCAATATGAATGTAATCAAGCAGTCACTTCTGTATCCTATACATGAGCTTGAGTCAATTTAATGCGAATGAGAACTTCATCATGCATTTAATGAGCTAGGATAAAAGACGGGATGAATTACTTAAAACTTGGAAGACAAAGTCCTGAGCACATAATGGAACGCGGAAAATTTTATTTCACAACTTCCCTACTCAGCATTAACCATCCTATCTTAAAGTTTGTACATAAATTAGGAAACTCTTACAAACCAGTGATTTTATTACTCCATCCATCATTCAGCCTGACTTTCAACGTCGAAGAGGCGGATTTTGACTTGAGGACATTTTACCACGAATAGGTGCACATCTTGGGAGTAAAAACGGCTAAAACGTAAGATCAGATTCTCAGCCAGCATACTAATTTGGCGTGAAATAATAATGCAGGCATTCTCGGGGAACCGTAGTTTTTTCGCAAAAGTTTATCACAAAATATCATTCGCTGACGTGAGTAATCTCGAGAGATAAATGTAGCGTTGCCTCGAACATCGGCATTCACTCGAGGCAGGTCTTAACATTTGATCACCACAATTGATAACTGAGTATCTGACTGAGAAGGTGTAATTAAATTGGCCATTCAAGCAATCATTTGCTCGTGAAGCTTTCTTTGATTCAGGGCAAATGAAAGGAACCGATTATCAGATTGAGAAAGTGCGAATATGAACGCCGAGTTCTGTTTAATTTCAATCTCAAGAATATGCATCTGGTAATATAAAAGACCTGGTGCCTTAGTCCAAAATACTAATGGTATGCAACGAAAAATCCTTCGTAAGAAGTCGCTTCATTTAAGGTTTTATAATTTGGCAATAACATAATGGGGGTTGAAAGACACTCGCGCAGATTCAAAGGGGTAGGATAGATGTCAAAGAAAAAAATAATTCATTGCCATTATATAACAACGTATTCCACAAAATATGGAAAATTTGATGCAATCCATGGTATCAAGACGGGTAGAGCAGTAAAACAAGTTATGGTGTATGGTCCCAAAACAAAATATGGACATGGTGAATAGGGGATAAAAAACAGCCGGAGAGCGCTTGAGATGTGAGAGTATTGGACGGTGAAAAAGTACGAACGCTAGTAATACGAAAAAAAGGTTCTCATAACCAGGATGAAGGGGTAATTACTTGTAAGATGTAGGTGGAGAGTTGTATGAAGGAAGCTGGAAGAAGGGTGGAAAGAAAGGCGAACGGGAAAATTCTGGAAACTGCAGGAGACGAAAGGAAGTGGATTGAGGAAATTAGGTTGAGGAAGAAGATAGAATGAAGGAACTGATGAGGGACGATAGTGCTTTCAAGGACCCGAGAGAGTAGTGAGGCTTTTCCGTATTCATGAGAAGAAATAGGAGAGCTGAAAAAGATCATTACGTGGAGTGTGAGTGAACGCTACTGCAAGGGAATAGTTTAAAGTATTTTCCTTCACATTGAATATCTTTAATCGGTAGAATGATAGAGAGTTAATAATATTCAGGATGTCAAAGTGATTAGACAGAGTACATGATAACCGCCAACGATAGAACGAAGGCCCAGATAATACATTGTGTTTGCAGGGAAGAGGAAGGATGCTGATTGGAGGGAATGAAGGAACATAGAGAGAGATAGGACGTAAGCGCAAGGACACTTATTCGCATTTCGTATCAATACACGTCCTTCTATGCCGTGCTATACCGATAGATATTCCATAATGGCAGCAGCCTTAAACAATATGTCCGAAAAGAATTCACTCACGCGAGACCCAAATAATGCTCGGAAAACACTTCTTAACCCTGCAAGAGTGTCTGCGCTTACTTTGATAATCCTCTGCCGACCTCGTAGGGTTCTATCCGAGATGCGGCTTCTCTTACATTACGTCCTCCGAATGACTTTCAAGCAACCGTTTGAAAGCGCCGCGTACCGCCACCTCGCATCGTATGTCACCGTCTCCTCCCTCGACGTTTCGTCATCCAGCGGCGCGTGCATTATTGGGTTTCATCACGCATCGCATCGGCCCTTGGAAGGAGTTGATTCAATTGCAATTGATTCTCCGCGTGACGCAACTCGGAGAGGTGTGGTATGGAGGGACGGGATCGGTTGACGAACAGATTGACAAAAAAAAAATAATTTATGGGAAGTTTCATTTTTTCACGAAAGGGCCACCCACGTATTCCATAGGAAACTCTCGTCCATATGCAGCAGAAGAGTTAATGGCTGTATTTTCAATCATGGAAACGAGTTACACGCGAGGAGGGACGTGGACAGGTTTCGCTAAAGATACTCGAACCGAAAGAAATATGCATGAATGTTCCAACATCACAACAATGGAGCGATGGGAGTTAGAGAAGTACTAACGCCGATATCAAGGATGAACATAAGAAATGAATGTGTTTTTGCAAGCTGAACACGGCATTGGGAGATAATGTTTCAGCACCATTCAGTTTTCCTATTACTATTCAGTATTCCACCGGTTAAGGTAGCATTTGATTAAGTATTCTTCCTATCTATATATACCTACTTCATACCGTCCGCTTTTTTTGCGTTCCCCTTCCCTTACTCAATTTCTCATCTCAGTTCACTCTATTTTCATTCCATCTATAATTTCATTTTTTCGTTTAGCCTTATTTTTCAACCATTTTTCTTCTTTAACCACCTTCAAATGGACGCATTCCACCGTCATCTCTTCATATATGCAACAAGGGTAACAACAAAAACTATGTTTATTGATTTTAAACGTTGAAGATGTTTGTCTCTGTTTTTCTCATTGCTTTACTCACAATTGCTCTGATGTTCCATTACATTATCTACATTCGACAGTGAACTCGACATAAAAAAGGACAAGATAAATATGACAAGAGTTTAAATATGTAGACACTTCATGAGCCATAATTAAATTCACCGATATCGTCATTCCTGAAAGGGCGTTGTCATTTCTTATAGACTGCCAACCGTTTTTATCCTTGGCCCCTCTCGATATTTCTTCCGTTAAAGGATCTTTGCCTTTTGAAAGACCTTTTGAAGACGATTCTCCCTCTGAAGGGATCCAATTATTTTTCTACTTCCTCTCATTAATGCCTTTCAAAGAATTTCCTCTTTGTCCACGACGATTCTCCGAGACAGTCTCAAATGCCTTCCATAGTAATATCTTACAATAAACCGATATTTTACCATGTTATATTAAGAGTTATTGACGAATTTGGAAGCTTGCAGCGCCTTAATGGCATACTGTAATATAAGATAAGATAAGAGAAAGAAAAGGGATTTTAATGGAACAAAGGGATTAAAATCAGAAAATAGCGTCCTCAACTCAAGCGTCAAGTAATCCTCAACGTACGATACCATGTATTCCCAATAACCATAGTCTTGAAAAGAGCTTGTTCATTCAAACAGACATTTAAATGCAAGAATTTCAATTACAATAAATCAAAAAATAATAATCAACAAGTAATAAGTTTCATTGGTGATAATACCGAGCAAATAGTTTTTTTTTGTGACTCCGCGAAGGAATTAGCATTTCAACAGTTTAGAATACCTTAAAGACTTCTGTCACAAAATACGGAAGGGAGTAAGAGGCCACTGTTTCGTTGGCTCACAAGAGAGCAACTCAACTCTCGCATTCTATTACATTACACGGATGAGAGTGGATTTCCATGGAAGGGGATTTTAAACTGGAGGAATTAAGACTCAAATAAACTATTAAATTGTCGAATCGACTAAATTTCTTACCGCTATAAGGACGAAGTTATGCATATCTAAAATTGATAATTCCGATATTGGCACTATTAACTCACCAATTCTCGGAGTTGGTGAGTTATTGTAATATAATACCTATGTATGGTTTGTAGAGTTGTTACAATTGACATTTCCCCAGCTGTTCAATATAATTGTTAAGTACTTAATGTAAATTTATTAATAAAATTGTTATTTACTTAATTTAGAGTTAGCAGAGTTGTTATAATTGATATAATTTGTATTTTCTATCTTAATTTTAACAATGCAGAATTAAGCCGTCTCAAAACGGTAATTGATTTTGGAGGCAGGTCAAAAATTTTCACAGCCGATTTTTAATTGCATTGAAGTGAAAAAAATGCAGTCCGCGGATGAGTCGATGTGTGAAATTCTTGAAGGCTGAAGGAAAAATTACGTCATGCGGGCACAAGAACAGCTGACGACGGGCTTGGCCTTGAACTTTAAGCTATGTTTCTGACCGGAGATGGAAGACCTTGAGCGAAGCCAATCCTTCAATGCCCAAATAAAGACCTGCAGACAAGAGCAGCGAGCAGCAAGGAGACTCTTGGTTCGAGAGAAGCGAAAAAAAATTGCGAAATCCTTCGCACCGCCTCCGAGGAGACCGGGCAGCGTGGAACGGCCCCATCGCAAAAAGATCACGAGACGTGCACCTGACGGGAATGCGTGATTATCCGGTTTCAGTCGACGGCGCACGGACTGTGATGCCCGTGAAGTCAGTCAGCTCAACGCTCCTCGAGGACGTGATGCCTGGGAAACGCCGTCCTTACGCCGGGAGCTTTAGAACTACAATAATGTCCGAAGCGCTTACGATACATCGCATTATTCGCTTAGGCCATGTACCACAGTCAACATTGAATTTGCTGCTGAAAAGATTAAAATGACTACACCCATGCCCTACATGTCGGTCGAGAAACCCGCAGTCGGCATTAGTCTACTCTTAACAAAAGGCGCCAAGGGGACCACGGCTTAACGTTCCATCCGACGGACGGAGTAGTGAACTTGAAATGCCCTCCACTAGGCACTCAAGTGGGAACCGGTTTTCCATTGAGAAATCCGCCACTGCCGGGAATCGAACCCGGACCCTCGTGATGAGAGGCTAGTACTCTAGCCACCACACCAACCCGATTCCCCCCGGCATACTTTTATTTTATCTCTAACATCATTATTTTACTACTGGTGAAAGTAGTCTAAATGGACATTTAACTCTTCCCAGGACGCCTACATTTCATACGATGTCCCCCTTCAATCCCTCACACCTCCTTCCTCCCATCAATCGACACCACCCGTTATTCTCCTCCCTCTACACCGCTTATACCACATCCTTCTCTAAACCACGTATTTCAAAACTCCCTCGCTATTTATTATCGTCTCCATTCACGCCTTCTGTCTTCTCCTAATGTCTTAAATCTAATTTCTTTCCTCTCCTAACAATTCTAGCACTTCATTGTTAGTCGGCTTTACCTGACCTTTAACGTTATCGACCTGACTACAGCAGACTCGCTACTTGAGGTATAAACCTTGGTTCTTGCGTTGAAACAGATTACATGACTTTACCCATTCCTGGACCCATTCTTATCATTAGTTTTCTGCCGATTAAGATTTTGATACAGATGAACTACTTTTCACGAAGAAGGAACCACGTATCTTACACATCAAGCTCTTCATCACCAAGGTCATTCATCAACTCTCCTTCAATTATAGCTGGCTCTGTTCTCGTGCACTGTACCATACTGTCAGAGAAGTTAATTTTTCCAACAGATATAACCTATATCAATTTCATTTTGTGCTTACTCTTGCCAATGGACCTTTATCGAAGAGTTTATCACGCAGCATTTTAGTGAGAGTAATAATTTATTCCTGAATTAATAAATGAATTTATAGTTGATTGTAAAAATAATTAAAATCCTGAGTATTGTTACTAATAACTATATTCGATCGCCCGGTTACTTTTGTGCCGCGCAGCTTCAAATACAAGAAAAAGATAAACGCTTCCAAAACATCCGGTGTTATTTCGAGCTAAGATTAGATTAATATACAATGTCGTTATTTATGGAGCGAATTGAGGACTATTAAATATGTATGAAGACTATCTTCTCTTGCAATTAACTGTACTGAACTAGAAAACCATCCATGCCCTGACAGTAAAAATCCCAACCGGACGGGAATCAAACCCACGACCTCGTGTTAACGAGGCAAGAGATTTACACCACCGCCACCAAAGTCGACAATTTGATAATAAGTAAAAAGGTGATTGCTTCGGGATTCTTACCACAACAATATGTCCTCGAAAACCAGAACGATACAATGTTATCGTGTACAAGAAACGTCCTTTATCTACAAATCTCACTCCAAACATCTCGCATATCCGTTGTGAAATCTACAGCGTTTAGAAAGATTACCAGGCACAGAAAGTGCTGGAAAATTCAGTATTCAGGGGATGCATAGGAGAAAATTGAAATAAAACCACGAAGGACTGAATTGGAGAGTGACAAATCTGATGAGGTTACCTATCATCCGCAAAGGGAAACTAATCGAGAGCACTCACCAGTATAACCCATTCTCTTCCTGTGACCCATTCAGAGCAGAGTAATACCGACAGTAGAGTACCTTCACCTGTTCCACACGTGAACATCTGACCAAGTTCAACGAGACACACAATGGGGTCGTTTACTATATTTTTTATTGCCGAATTTGATAGTTTGTAAATTAAAAAGACCCATATTTTTCCGTTTTTTCACCCATCAATTATTTATCGAGTTATAAGCGGTTAAAAACTAATGTTTCTAACCCTTTCGGAAAATTGGTCGAGGTGCAACCTCTGACGTATATCGACTTCGTCCAATCACAACTGAGCCCGCGAAGCTACTTCGCCTTATCGCAATGGGGGGGACACAGCTGACTCTGCCAATAGGACAGTCGCGACAGCATCTGAGCGAACAGACCTTCCGAGAACCCCCCTCCACTCCCTTCCCTTCCACGAAAAGCATTGTAGAACGGGAGGAAAATGACGTCAATGGTATCACAGCAGCTTTTTCGGTGGGCATCACCGTTTGCTTATATTTTAATTTTTGATTTATGAGCGAATGGTTGTGGTTAGGAGATTAATTTTTTCACTAAAATTCGTTTTTCGTTTCCATCTATCCGATTTCGAGCACAAAATTGCGATTTCGGTTCCGAGTAAACGCCCCCATCCGAGGACCCGCAAGTCAACCATTACCCCAGCGCGTTTCACAAATCGAGCGGAAAACACGAATCAATTTCCCCTTCCTCGTTTCGGGAGACTGAACTCTAGCCGACTTCGACCTTGGGATGCACTCTTCTCGGAAGGGGATGGAGGGAAGCAGACGGAAAAAAGACCGAAGACTGGCTGAGTCGAGGCTGGAGCAGGTATGATAGTGGAGGCAGCTGCAGCGATATTACTCCCAAACTTGGGGACGGCAGGGCCGATTCAAGTTGCGGTGGCGCATATTGCAATTCTTGAGCGGGGAATAAATCCAAACGAGGAAAAAACCAGGAGTGAAGTTTCAGATTGTTTTTTCATCGCTGCAACGAGAATATCAAACATTCAGGACCTCGGACGTTACGCTTTCATAACGGTGTTTTGAAGAAAAATCGAGTAAATATTATATAAGTAAGATGAGTGGAGATTATTAATTCAAAATTCTATGGATTTTAATCTTCCACCATTGTAGCACCGTGGTGGAAAAGAGGAACGTGACTGAAATAAATAGTTATTCACAGAATAAAGTAATATTGCAGCTATTCGGAGGACATGATAAGATTTGATGAATTAAGAAAATAATGGATAAGCGTCAAATCACATCCAGAATTAATTACAAAGAAACATTGTGGTGATGATACGGATAGAAAATAAGTTTACATTAACGGTATCCGGAACCGATTGTGGAAATGCAGTCGTGCACTTTTATCCATGAATGAAAGGAAAATAATTCTTAAGTTCCAAAACAATAGGCTACATTATTCAACTACCTGTTTTCTCTCATGCACATTTCGACCACAGGAATTAGGGATCAATAATAATAAATAAGTACACACTCGGAGCTCGTAACACTATGAAATCAAAGCAAGTGAAAACTATTTACATTCATGAATACTACATATTAATCCTTGACGAATGACTAGTAGTTGGCAAATAGTTTACGCACTAAAAGTAACATAAGCAATAAATGGATTTCACGATCTTCTACAACAAATCAAGATTCTGCAGAGTAGGTACTGTCTTCCGTTTTACAACAAAATGAAAACGAAGGTGACCTCCGAAACAGATTCAGAACGTCAACTATAAAACTTCAATGAACTCGTGACATAATGTCATTAAACATAAAGAAAACCACAACATGATTCCCCGCCCGATATAAAATGAGTTTACCGCCCCTCCAATACTCGAGATGCAAATGAGATCATTGAAGCAATCTCTATTTGCTCCTCTACCTACCAAGCGGTAAAAACAACGCAATTCCTAGATACCCTCCATCACAGAGCTACGCCAAGGTCCGTCTATATCGATATAGACGGACCTTGAGCTACGCGTAATTAATGTACAGCCCTCTGGGAAATGTAGTCAACTCCATAGTATATACAAATACTTTGAAACCCTGCCGAAAACATTGTTAAGGGCATTTTTCCCGACTGCTTGGTTACAATCCGTCAGACCGCTAATTTGACACGTTTGGCCCGTGAGATCCCCTTCCCCACGCAGCACACCTCAATGGACTGGCATACTTACTCCCTCTGGGAGCATCCCTCGATAGCAAATTTGATGCGAATATGATGGCCTCGCGGAGAGGAAGACCAGTTCATGTGTTTCGCATTACACCCTCGGAAGCATTAATCCCATCGGCTCGCGAGGGAGAAAACCCACACAACGCGATTTTTATAGCCGAATGGGAGTGGAGAAACGCCTTTCCGAGAGAGAGGGGGAGAGGACGGGACCTTTTACCGGGAGGGCCCCATAAAAACCTCCATGCTGGACGCTATCAATCAACGCCCGGGTCGTAAAAAGAGAAGAGGAGCGGAAAAGGAACGTAGGGTAGAAGGAATCAACGCTGAGAGACATCGATGGCTTTCGGAAGGTCAGTCCCCGGTGGTGAGAGGGTCTTTCAACGTTCCACGCGCGCACTCGCTAATAGCTTGCGTGTTGCATACATTTGCAAGGCCCGATGAACGCCTACGCCATCCACCGCGATGAAAACTCACAGGTTGCACACCATTTAGCGTTTCCTCCGACTAAATCCCGAAGTTTTCAGGCAGGAAAGAGTGGTGGTTAAGAAAAAAATTGCAATTTTGCACAGGCCATCAAGTAACTTAGAACTGAAATGACTAGTTTTGACGAAATATCACCTAACGATCAGGGGAGGGCTGTGATGGAATATACTTTCTTTGCCGCCCGCGGATGAATAAATCCGTATCCTGATAATCTCAGGGTCGCGGGTTCTAATCCACCAGGGGAGGTTATTCACTGCCCGGCGTATGGATGTTTGTGCATGTATTATTGTTTTTATTTAATGCATTCCGTGTAAAAACCATTTATGTTGTTTCGGTAAAATGAATAATAAATAAATATATGAATAAATCAAGTGACAATAGTTTCTCCTTTGCATGGACTAAGGTCAGACCGATATTCGGAGAAGCTGACGGAAATCGGAAATCGAAATGAACCTATGCAGCTGGAGCAATGGAAGCAAAAATAACGTATCCCCAACTTAGCCATCTTCAAAAATAATCACACCAACAGCATAAATTTATTTCATATTAGGTGTTTCCGCGTGATCATAAGATGGCTCTAAAACGAGCTGATTCATAACGGTTAGAATGTTTGCTATAAAAGCGGAAAAATAAAGAGGAAGGCAGATTAGTTTTAGAATTTCATCTCAGGGTGGAGATAACACTAACAATTGGTAAACCGGAACATTATCCACAGGCTCTGTTACTCTGATTAAACTTTCAAGTATCCTGCACCAGTATGTAACATAGAGCAAGAAGAATAGAGTTTGCAATATTTTTAAGCTGAATACTGTGCAAATAGAGTTAGACAACACTTACAGAGACCATAATAAAAATTAAAAAAATATTCATGTAGCCCTCAAGTTCAAGCCCATTTTATTTTTAGGATGGCTCGGTTTGCGTAAGTTTAAAGGAAACTGTAGCACGTCTACCGTACTACTTAGTAAACTAATAGTTAAGTTAGGTTTATATGGACATAATACCCCGATTGCCGTTCATCTCTCAACAATGATTCCATGAAAGAATATTTTTGGCAGTGACTTCAACAACTACGAAAATATCCTAGAAATTTTATGACCTCCAGACTTTCATACTTTTCCACATCTGCCTCTGATTACGATGACGGACCCCGATGAGTTTTTCAATGAGACCAGACCCAATGAGTGTCATCGGTCGACGGCTTGCGCAAAAACGAACCGCGTAAAAAGAGTCCTCTGGCGA
This sequence comes from Platycnemis pennipes, assembly GCA_933228895.1. Lineage (NCBI taxonomy): Eukaryota > Metazoa > Arthropoda > Insecta > Odonata > Platycnemididae > Platycnemis > Platycnemis pennipes. Next base: position 30,343,241 of record OW121855.1, read on the forward strand.
GAGGCAATTAAAGGGGCTCGAGTACTCGGCACGAATAAACGTCATCCGGCAGAAGAACGCTTTATCCGAAATTCAAAGACGCCCTGTCCACCACCACCTCGCTCGACGAAGATAATACCGGATGATTTTCAATTGTCTCGGTTCAATCTCTCACTAAATATGCGACGAACATCAAGGTGATGAATCTGCATTCGCGACCTTCACCTTCGTAATTCCCCAAGAGTTTTCAATACGGTTACAAATCGGAGTTTCAAATCGGTCTAAATAATGAACTTGAACGTGTGCAGCGAAGATCGGCAAGATTTGTAAAGGGACGGTACGATAACCATATTAGAGTAACCTGTCTATTAAATGAATTCAATTGGGAATCATTGTCAACTCGCAGGTTGAAATTCAGACAAACTCTTAAACAAATTCCAAGACTACATTTCAGTGATGATGTTAAAAATATTTTGCGAACCCCAACTTACTACGATAGACTGGACCATAATTACAAAATTAGAGAAATTGATTACCGAACTGACAGATTCAAAATGTTCTTTTTTCCTCGTACAACTAGGGATATGAATAACGGTAAATATATCCAATACGAGTAGCTGCATGTTGGTATAAGGACTTGAAGCTAACCCAACAAACAGCATGTTTTTGCATGTTTGCTATGCTATTTTTATCTTTTCATTAAATAGTGAAGTTTAGAACAGTATATAAATACTAATCCTTTTTTATGCATGATATGCAGGGCATGTTGGGTGAGAATTCACCCCCTGCCACACACTTTTATGTTTGCTTCCAGGGTATTATGTAGATTTAGATGTAGAATACGTGCATTTCAAACTCCGGACAAACGTGTTTCGGACAATCACCCGGGAGACAAATCCAGACATGTTCAGATGATAAATTTGCACCCGTATCAGCATCCACTTATTAACTTGCTAGACAGAATAGGTCTTGGGGTAGGTAGAGACGGGACACATGGATAACTTGAAGCCTTATACTTACACGTTAACAAAGAAGAAATGAATCATACCGGAATCGAGTTTGATTCCCGGCAGTGGCGGATTTTTCAGTGGAAAACCGGTCCCCACTTGAGGGCCTAGTGGAGGGCATTTCAAGTTCAGTTCTCCGTCCGTCGGAAGGGAAGTTAAGCCGTGGTCCCCTTGGCGCCTTTCGTTAAGAGTAGGCTAATGCCAACGCCGGGTTTCTCTCCACCCTACCACCGTTCTCCGTTCCCTGAAAAACTCCTACCATTACCCAATTACCCACCTATCCTAAATGGCGCAAATGACCTTTGTTGTCGGTCGCCTCGCCTGAATAACCAACCAACCAACCATGAATCATACAGCGGAGAAATTAACCTAACCGTATTTAAGGCATTAATCAATATTTCGCGTACTTTTTGGCAATGTGTCACTTTTAAAATACATATTTGATATTAATGAGCTATTCCTTATTTGGGAGAATCCAAAAAATAAAATAGTGGAACCAAACTACATTTTCTACAAAAATCAAGTTCAACTGGAAACCGACGTTTCTCGACGCTGAACGATAATCAGGAAGCCCACAAAGTAAACGACTGGTTTAATACATTGGTGTACCAAACGCAAACAAAAACATCCCTGGGGCTGATTCTATGGATAGGGCTCCATAACCTTTCCATAATATAATCTGACCTTACGCAAATCCAGTTTGATTGTAATTAACAAAGTGAGAGATTTCATCGAGTGGGTGTGAGTTTATTTACGCGAGTACAATTCCTACTTCTCTCCCGGAGGCAGTGACAAGAATTGCCTTGACAAGTGTGTCCAGCATATTTTATTAAAATCTAAAATTGACTGCTAATATTATCATAACAATTTTTTTTCCATTTTCAATAGTCCTACCGGTCCTACCTAAATCTAGTGGGTGCAATTGGGTCATGCGTAGGAAAAAGCAATGCAGAATTAACTTGGATTTCAAAGTCTGCATTTGATTCGGGTTTGAATTTACTAACCACTGTATTTTTCAGACTTCATTGGCCATTCTATGCTCTAAAAGTGCTCTGCATTCACATTGTGTACGAATAAAAAGATTTCTCACACTTTGGTTTCGCAGTAGGGCAACAATATCCAACACGACAGAACCCGAAATAAAAGATTTCAAAAAAGACACATTTTTCCAAAGCGATCCAAATTATTATTTCGGAGAAGCACATGTAGAGCTCAGAGCTGCGATGAAGGGTCGTCCAGATTGGTAGAAAATAGGAAAATGACGACCAGACGAACAGGGAGGGGGGAAAGAGGAGCCAACGAGATATTGCAACAATGAATGCACACCACATATTGCGAACTCCCGGTGCCGGCCGCAGCGCCGCTGGCGGATGTGACCGGAATGATGTCAAGAGTTCGTTTCGTAAACGCTGGAGACTCGATTCGAAAACAAGGCAGAAGGAACTGGGGGAGCGCGATAGGTTCAGCACTTGCTTCAAGGGAATTCGAAAAACGCAGTCAAAAATACGCACAGTTCGTCCCAAATTAATTTTCAGTTGAAAAGCACTCAACGACCGCATGCTGACGAGGACGATCACTCTGAACACTTCACATGAAGCGGAGCAACGGTGACCAAAATACCTCAGTATGCGTTGAATTCATATGACTGTCGAACGCACCTGAAAAATGAATTTTTTCATCAAGATACGCAAAAGAAATGTGAAGGAACCAAAAGAGATTTTTATGCGTCACAAACTTTTGAAAACAAATCTTTAGGGTATGATTATATGATGAGATAACAGTAATAAATCGAACGAAGAGGATTTATAAAATCCACTAATTGTTTTGAAAGTGGGATTCTATTTACTCTCCTTATTAGCTACGATTCGATTCGTTTAATGAGTACTTTTTTCATATTTTGTTTCATCCGAGAATTGGTATACATTACCCATATATCACATTACCGTTATGACATGGTATCGTTACACAAAACAAGAATATATTTAAAAATTATCATGGATTAATTTCAAAAATCACAAATTTCAGAATTACCAACAATTCCGAGGAACGATTTCAATCGCATTGTAATAATGTGCTCTGAATGAACAAAATAGCCCAAGGCGTTGTTTTTAATGGGTAAGTTCTAGGAAAAGGAGATGAACAGCCTCGCCTTAACAACCGAACGCCAAAGAAATTTCCCAGTTGCAATACTAGAAACCTTTCCGTGACTCACTTGCCTGTTTTCATTGCAAAGGCATTTACAAAACTTGGCACGCCGCTAATTTTTTTACTCCTGCGACCGGGGACTCAATTGTTTTACGACCTATTATTATTTGAATATTACCAATTTCCAGCCTTGGATTCAGATTTGTCTTTCTTTAATTCGGAATTTCGCCAAAACCTATTCCTTCGATTCATTTCAAAAAGTTCAAAGTTTTTCAAGTTCATTTCAAAGTTCCTCAGAATCTTTTTTCTTTTGCGAAGTCATTGAAGTTGAGAGCACGGGTAATGTTCTGCTAGAACAAATCCTTGGTGAATCCAGCAAATCACTATTCCGGGCGATAAGGGATGTGCTGAATCCAAATTGTAGAGAATAGTTCAGAATTTTGGAGCAAAGAGAAAAATTCTTAAGTGTGGTAAAATTAGGCTCAAAGGAGCTCCAATTTACAGTTACATCATAATGTTTAACTTGATCTTGAGCATGATGCTAATACAACCACAACACCCATGGACGAGACGGCATTCGAACCCGAGACTTCAACCCGAAGAGCAACCAACCTGATTACCGCGGTCGGCGGAATATTCTCCTGATCTAGAAATGACAAATTTGATGAGACGCCCTTAAAATATGCCTTTACTAGCAAGGGATGAAAAGTGACAGTAAGCGAATACAGACCGAGAGGTTTTCGCATTGCCCAACAAGAAACGAGGGAGAAGATGGAACGAGGTGACTCGCGGAGATATGATCCAGCTGCTTCCAAAACAGTTTCGCGCGGCGAGAGCTCATAAAAAAAAGAGCAGCGTTCCGAGAAAAGTGTCAACGCAATCACCTCGAAGAAGCAACGAGAGAGGAGTGAGGCAACGAGAGACCATCGCGGAGATGTCAGGAAGGAGGGGAAGATGGCGCCGAAGAGTCGGTTGGGAAACAAGTGAGTCAAAACGCGCGCAGTGCCCTCAGGGGGGCTGAGGCGAGTTCAGCGATGCGGGGGGCAAAAACCTTCCGCGGTGGTTAAAGTCGCAGGGGCGAAAATAACGGGGTGGTCCCGAGCTGTAAACACGGGGAGGAGACTTATTGTTAGAGAGGGACGACAAGCAAAAACAACACATAAATTACGGCAGGGGTGCGAGTCATACGGATTGGCGGCGCTTCAAGCGCGCGAAATACCAATAAGGGGCGAATTGAAACAACCTTGGCTTCTCTTCGCACGCGACACAAGAGCAGAAGAGTAATGCCTGTTCGCAAGCTCACGCCCTGACTTTTAGATGAGGCCCCGTTGAACACAGCAAAAATCCAAGTACCGTGTAAAAGCCTGCGTCACGGCAAGACAAGTAAGCTATTTTCTCATCAAATGATCGATTTAAAATATATGCTATTAGTTTTCTACCTGTTAAGATAGGCCTGAATGGTCATTCAACTCTTCTCATGACTATTATATTTCACGCGATTTCCCTCTTTAGCCCCTCATGCCTCTGGATCATTCTATCCAAACCTTCAGTTCTTTTCATCCCTCTTCCACGCTTACCCAATATTCTTCCCTAAATCACGTCTTTCAAAATACCCTCGCCCTTTATTACCTTCTCCACGTGTGATTAATATGATATACAGTAAAAGGAAATTAACACATTAGAAAAGTAACAAGGAAGGGTAAGATGGGATGGTATACATAAGGGATACATTTCAACGAGACAGCAAGTATAAAGACTGAAGTGGCAATAGTTTAACAGTTTTCTTTCTTGGGTCCAACGGTAGTACACTGACATGAAGAAAATGTCCCGATGGGAAAACGGATTCTCAAACGAGTGAGGCTGCAAGTATTTTTCGATCGATTGGGCTAGCACAGAATGCGAATTCCACATTAATGCAATACGAGCAAATCGTACGCCATTCTAACTGCGATCGCTGTACTATTCGACAGCGGATGAGAGAGTTACCTTGAACTGAAATTGCACCATCACAATATCTACGGATTTGAATCTCGAAACGAGTAAAGTGGGGAAGTTATTATAGAAAACTATAATAACTATTAGAAATACGTATTTTTGATGGGTTTGTCGAAGTTTTAGTATGATTTGGTTTAAAAAAAGTTGTTGAAATTTTTATAAAACAACCTTTCTCTTAGATAAAGACCTGGTTTAAAAAAAGTTGTTGAAATTTTTATAAAACAACCCTTCTCTTAGATAAAGACCTAGTTTAAAAAAAGTTGTTGACATTTTTATTAAACAACCTTTCTCTTCGATAAAGACCTAGTTTTAAAAAAGTTGTTGAAATTTTTATTAAACAACCTCTCTCGGTAATGAAGCAATACAAATTTTGCCTTGATGTGAAGATCAAGAGAATACCAGGCTAAATTTAAAAATAGGTTTTGCCGATCTATAATTTTTTTTAAATTTTATGTGGGTTTATATTTAATCGGGTGGTTGTGAGAGGAGAGAGTAGCGTAGCGGAAACAATTGAATTGGCCGAGGAATCGAACGCCCACTAAGCTATCCTCTCCTCCTATGACCACCAGATGAAACGCTACCTAATACGGTTTGTATGAACCTGAGACATTGACTCTCGGGAAAGATAACGAGAAAATATTGGAAGTCTTAGAAACGTGCATGTGGAGGAGAATAGAGAAGGTGCGACGAATGGATGGCAGACGAATGACGAGGAGCTGAAAATAATTGGGGGGGATATTGCTATCAGAAATTAGAAGAAGGCAGGGTATGTGGATGGAAAATGGACTAAGGGATAATGGAATGGTGGAAGTCGTCAACGAGGGTAAAACGCTGGGTAAGCGAGGGCATGGAAGAAAATGGCAGGGTATTATTATGGATATTACTTATTATTACTATCGTTGATATGAAGAGGTAGGAAATACGCCGAATTGAAGGGAGGAATAAAGTAAAAATTCAGTCGGCCAATGAGCATAAAGGAAAGAGAAGTAGGAGCACTCCATCAAACACTAACCGGAATAAAACTATGAAACAACAGGTATGGACAGATTCCCAAACGACTTCATTCTTCCTTTTAAGTATTCTACTTACTTCTGGTAACAAATAAAGTGCTATCGACGCACAATGAACAATTATTCAATCTATCAAAGACTTTCCTCTGAGCGCGGAGTTACAATCGCACGCTTATTGGCGTTATCCAAGCATTTCCACTTCAATACCAGAGATTGCAATCCTTAGGTGAAAAAAATAATAAATTTGAGGGGTGGACAGTGGGCTTCTGGAGCCCACCTGGCACTTAGATCTCTTAAGATCCATTGTGCATACCCAAATTTAACCTACCCACCACTTGCAGACAGCACCACGGTAGAGGTGTGGAAGAGAGAGTCACCCATCCAACCTGCGTCCCGGCCTAGCGTGGCTTAACTTCGGAGGTCTGACGAGAACCGGAGATTCAACGTGGCTAGGCCCTAGCACATCCTTAGATGAAACTTGGCAATTTGTGCGAGTCTGCTCGATAGCGGACCTATTTTTTTATTGCATAGCGGAAATTTGTAACTTAAATCATGTACTTCAGTTAACAAGTAGCTCAAATGTGAATTTTGTGAACAACGGTTGAAGCGCGCATGGCTTCCTGCGTTTACGGACCCCTGTTCTACTCCAGACATTTAGTTCATTAGATGGCCTAATTGGGTATCTTGTGGAGGGCGCTTTAGGTCCGGATGAGTCATGAGCTGTGGAACCCTTTGTGTCATTCGCTGAAGGCAGGATAATGCCGAAGCAAGGGTTCGCTCTAACCTTACTTCCCTTCCAATCCCATCCTTACACTTTTCTACTCCGATGTGAGGATCTTTTAAGGAGGTTGATCCGAAAAGTGAAAGTCATGTCATTTTCTTTATATTTTCAGCACTTATAGAACTAAAGATCCTCTGTATAATAAAGTAAAGATAAATATACCAACCATAGTCCTTTTTGCACAATTTGCATTTGAAATTACATACGATTAACGGCGAGAATGGCCGTCACATAGGAATATATTGTTTAAAAATACCATAGTGACATGTCATTTTTGCAAGAAACTGATATTTAATGCGTAATTTCACAAGGAATAAAATGACACGAAAAGAAAGGCATCAACCCACAGTATATTTCGCTAAATCCACCAATATCTGCGCTTATAGCAGACGAAATGCGTTAGTTGACTTCAAGTGGCACTGCGGTCGCTCTAGCCAGAATGCATGGCGTATGAATAATATCATAACTAATGAGATATTGAAGAATATTTCAGAAAAATATTATAACACAACGTTTGATAGTAATATTCTGGTACATTAGTAAATTCATTGAGTACATGAATTTATTTCTTTAAAGTAAATGCTGAATTGACTCCGTCGAGCTGATTAAAATTATCATAAAAAATAAATCCTTCGACTTTCCATCTTTTTTCTTGTGATACGTATGACTTTCAATAGCTTAGGTAATTATCTTTGTGAAGTAAGGATCACTTAGCAGGCATATACTCGTACTTAAATTAATAAGGTTCCTCAGACAACTTGACTCAAGCAGTCGCGAGCCAACCTCCTTAAGTGCGGGCCAGACCTGACAGAACTGCATGAGAGAGGGAAGAGGTAAAAAATTCAAAACTCTGCAATTCGACCACCGCATGCAAGCGGAGTTACAGAAGAGAAATTTGCTCCCTCCAACATATGAACATTTAATCGTAAGTATTTCATGACCATCCAGCCCTACCATAAACGGTAATACACAAATGATACTGGCTGCTGGGTTACGAAATTCCCATCCTCAATTATACTCAATGTGGGCCATTGAGTCGCTCCGATATTCTGCTCCCTGAAAGAAGCCGAACGACCACACGCGACATTTGAGCTCGCCATTCCCCTCAACCGCCGAGTCCTGCGTTTCGAAGCTGGAATTCTTGGGCTGGCGATTGTCCATAATTTCCGTTCCCCGGTGGACATGGGCGCCGTTTAAAATATTCGTCGGCATTCGGGAATTCCACAAATCGGCTCCGAGCGACCAAAACAAGGTCAGGCCAAGGGACTTTTCTAGAGGCTCTTTCCCACGCTCCGGTCTCCGGCATTTGATGAAATGCGGCGAAACAAAATCGACCGCGGAATCCGAATTACGAACCTAATGCGACAGAGGCATTTCAGATAAGCCTAATAAAAACCGTTGCGCAACGAGGGTCACAAAGAACGATTTCCAGAAACTTTTATTTGAAATCGACCTTCATCCTTGAGCTGCAATGACAGTAACGAAAAAGCAAAGGCCACAAAACGCACAAAGACCAAACTGGTAACTGAAATTGGAATTTAAAAAAATGTACAGCTGAAAGTAACAACTACCACCAATTGAGCAAGAAATTGATGGGACCTCAAATTTCGAATGTTGGTGTGAAATTATTTTTACCTGCATGGGAAGCTTATTACATTGACCTTGAAATTATTTTTGGCGGTCGTAACATCACTAGGTTGACAAAACGATTCAAATTTATTTATCCGATTAAATCTGCATGTGATATCAAATTAGGAAGCTCAAACAATTACGCAGAGCAATATTTATCGAAGAGAGAAGGTGTGAAAACATTTACGATTAATAAAGAGATGAAATATCGATTACGATGAAAATGACGATGCGTACGCTAGGGAGAGCACAGATAGGATTTCCAACCGATAGATACGTTATCATCAGGTTAGTATCAAATCCCTCGGAATAGTTCACGAAACAATAAAGAGACAGAGATGGGTAATTTACCGTAGTTTTCAATTCAGGTAAATTACCGTAATTGTCCGGTAATTTTAAGTTTTGAGCTGCAAATACTTATCAGAGGACTCCAGACGAAATCAAATAGCATTGAAATATAAATGCCGACGTTAATATCAAACATATCATGACGTTTATCTATTATAACTCATTAAAAAAATTAAAACGAAGTTGGCAGCAACACGCAATTTGCCTCTCTTTTGTCACACTATGAGAAATTTTAGTTCCTAAGACATACCTCGGCGCAATGCTCATTTGTTATTTTACTCTGAATTAATTAATCGGAATCGGAATTAATCATGGACACAATGTAAACAGAATCGTTTTAGCTTCTTAATTTATAATATTACCCATTCCAATGGTTTCTTCGTGAGGAAGAAATTTTCTGAAAAAGAACTTTTCTGAAAATTACGGTTTATTACGGTAATTTTCAGGGGTGTTGGTAATTTACGAAAAATACCACGGTAATTTACCAAGATGCCCATCTCTAATTGTGACGCGCCAACCTCGCCTCAACATACCTTCGCCGATACAGTTCCGGGCCTGCAGTTGCAGCGAGGGCAAGGGGGGACGAGGAAGGGCCGTGGGGTAAACGAGGCAGCCAGCCGCCCCTAGCGGAGCGTGAAGCCTACGCCCGTCTGCATGGGGGATTGCTTAATTGCCTCGAACGGCAGAGGAATGGGGTGAGGCGGCGCGGCGTCATTCGAATCGAACCCCTTTTAACCTCCGCACCGACGAATAAGGAGGCGACGGGGACGTGAGGAATTCGGTGTTAATGGGGCGGGTGGAGTTAAACACTCTTGAAACAAATTTAAAAGCATACTAAATTAAATTGGAAGAGGGTGTGACTTATACGCCAGGAAAAAACCTTTGGAATAAACCAACAGTAAGAGTTCACTCCCTAAATGACGAAGTTACTAACTACCCACGCATAACCGTTGGATACCATAAGATATACATTCTATTTAAACATTTCTAGTTTATGCCTAGAAAAGCAAAACAGCTACCTCCGTAACTTTATGATTCAGACATAATGGCACATTAGGTACGTTTTAATATTTTGGTCTTACCAAACATTTTCGTGACATTTGAATGCCGAAAATATATACCTCAGAGCATATAATTCAGTCAATCTACTAACGGTTAGTATCACATACTTTAAATCTGGAATAACTGTAAACGAAGCGTTAAATTAATAGCCGGTTGATGTTCAACCGTCATTACAAAAGCTAAGCTCTAAAAAAAATTCACTCCACAAACACTTTCCAATTCCCTAAATTAAGACTATATCTGTCCTGCGCGACACCATCTTTTATTACAACACTCTATAACCGAACGAAGACTCTTTCTAACACATAAACCATTGAATAGGTCTCGTAATTAGAGACAAAAAGATACAGAGGGCTGATATCGAAGGTAGAATACTGGATAAACAAGAAGGAAAAAATAAAGGGTATTTTGGATAGTAAAAGGAGAGGGTGGAAATACCTGAGGTGAGAGATAAGTAGTAAAAGAGCCGTTAGATGAATGAAATGTCAAGGAAAGTAAGGACACTCTATCAAAACGTACACTACGCTTTAGACGGATATCAAACAATAATATGACTATCGGATATTCCCTCAATAGTCACACGCCATGATCAAATAGAGTAATTCTTCTTCTTCAAACCTTTTCAAAAGTATATTTCTAAATGGATGCTGTAGATGATGATTATACGCAAACTAGATAGTGTCAAAACAAACAGCACTTACCAATTATATGCACAATATGGAAGACAAACGAAAAGAGCAGCAACTTTGACACAAAGGACGAGGCACTTTCACCAAATACTATGGACATCCCTTACCTGTAAAAAAAAAGAGAAAATTTGTATTTAGAACAATTCTACTTAGTTTCAAAAGAGGGATTAATCATATAAATATTTCCACTTAATATGTTATCATGCTGCCATTTATAATAAAATAATTATTCAATTAAGAATAACATTGATGTATATCATTAAACTTCTTATAGACGAGTGTTTACCAACTGCTTTAAAATAAAAACGAAAATTTATTAATATAAACGTTGCTGCCGTTGTATCACCAGCATTGAAAGAAGGGACGTAGAAGACAAAGAGAAAAACAGAGAAAGAGATATAGAAAGCAAAAATGATAGAGAGAGAATGATACGTATGGAAGCGAAGAGGTGGCACACATCTTTTTTAAGAGAAATTAGCGACGGCTTTCCACGCAGGCGTTGGTTCGGAATGTGTCAATGAGAGAAACGGTGACGCCGTTGGGAAAGAGACGAATAATTCTTTAGGAATAAGGAGTCAACATTGGCGGAACATTAAAATTGCTATTAAATTCAATTCTGAGGGGCTGTGCTTCCGCTCCCCAGCTGGGGTCGTGAGAGCTGAGCGCCCAGGCGCTTCATTGATTAATTAACTCGCACTCCTATTTAATTTGGATTTGACTTTCGGCTTAGGGTGCTTCCCTTCTACGATCACAAGGCGTGGGATGAGGAAGAGGGAAGGGGGGGGAAGAGGAAGGGGGGAGGGGGGAATGAGGGGAGATAGGGGAGTGTGGCGCGTGGGATGAATGCGGCATCTGTTATCGGACGGGGAAATGAATCGACACCCCTGCTTCCTCGGCCTCGTCTCCTTTCTATTTGGCCAAGTCTTCCCGAACGGAGATAAGGGGAAGGACGGCAAAGGCACAGGGTCGTCAGATAGTATAAGGGCCGGCACGGAGGTCGCAAAGACGGGGCAATGTGTGGGTTCGTACCTAGAAACCGAGGAGGCCCAGAGTCCACTTCGGACCGTGAGTAATCTCTTTGGGCTTACAGCCCTAATTAATTCAAGAAGGGTAAGGGAGGAAAGCTGAAGAAATCGTCCCCTACCACTTTGGCTCGCCCTATCTACTCTTGCCGTGATCAGACACAGTAAAGAAAGTAGGGCTCTAAGCCTCCGACTTTCGGACATTTAGCGTGAACTGCTATGCATCGTTGCATACCAAAGCAGCCACTGCAACAGCATCCTCATATGTCAGTTATGCAAGGTTAAGAACTTGAAAAACCTTCAGAATTTTGTGCGGGACTTGCGGGAATTTTATACTAACAAGGGGAGACCACGAACCTTGCTACGCCTATTTGAATGACATATTTTTTATGATGTTCGGAATGCCGAAGGCTGCTAGGAACACGTCGTAGTTTGGTTGAATAGGCTTTAGTTTGGCTGTAATAAATTATTTAAAATTCATTATTTTCAGCGCGCTGATCATAAACTCTAGACAACGCGTCCCCATCAATAACCCCAATTGGTGCAGTGGTTACGGTCGTAGACTCCCGTGCCGAAGGTCGTAGGATCGATTCCTACTGTCGGAAGTTTTTTTTTCGTCTCGATTTAATTAATTTTCATTTTTTCTATTCTTTTCTATTGCAGCAGGTCTCACCGGACGAAGGAAAATTTTTTGACCCTTATCTTCGACATATTTTCTTTACGTCTTATTCCGAACGCGGAAGCATGACATATAGTAGCAACCCTGGGGTTCGCTCACTAATTTACGTGTCCATTGATTATACTGATTAACTTCCTAATCACCATGGAACACAACGATTTCATATGGCTGTATTCACATTCATGCTTGCGGTTATAAGGCAGTGAACACCAGCATGCGTAAATTAGATAAAGGAGAACGCGTAGAGAATAATAATTACCTTATTACCAACCGCTCTTATTATAATATAACCGAAAAAGAAATAAAATTACTTGGTATGTATGTGGTGAAATGTAAATCTTATATATCTTATCCACTGGATGTGCTTGCTTTATCCATAGGTCACGAATTAGAGTACACTTTACTGTTGATTATCTAGGAGGGCAGGAAATTAACACCAGGTCGAGGTTCGTTAGTATAAGTCACTCGGACACCTTTTCACTCTCGAAAAAACACTATGCTAACTAGAAAAAGAAAACTACTTGTCCATGCACGTCGCCAAAAAAATAGAAACAGCGTTCACTGGAGCGAATGCGTAGCCGAAGTGAATCCATCTAAAGCCGTGGAAACGGAGGAAAGACAATGAAATTCCAGGGTCTCAGGGATTAGGAGAAGGCGGAGACGGTGGAGGGTTTAGGAAAACCCCAACATCCGGAGCTTGGGAAAAAGTGAGCGGCGGTTCTTTGGTCCCTTGGTGAACGGTGGAAAGTGGCGGAGGGCGGCAGCCGCGGGGGTTGGTCACTAACGGAACCTCGTCCTCGGTGAAGGTATAGTTTCTATGATCTCTCGAGCGTGTATTTCGTTAATATCAAGGAAAGGTAATTTTCAAATGTTGTTTCTTTTCCATATATTCAAATGACACAAAATCGCCGGAATCTTCCCAAATAAATGTCATTTTTCTTCCTTCAGACACTGGCGTGTGATAACTTTTTTGTGGATAAGATATATAAGATTTACATTTATTTTACTACTTACATACCAAGTAATTTTATTTCTTTTTCGGTTATATTATAATGAGAGCGGTTGATAATAAGGTAATTATTATTCTTTACGCGTTCTCCTTTATCTAATTTACGCATGCTGGTGTTCACTGCCTTAAGACCGCAAGCATGAATGTGAATACAGCCATATGAAATCGTTGTGTTCCATGGTGATTAGGAAGTTAATCAGTATAATCAATGGACACGTAAATTAGTGAGCGAACCCCAGGGTTGCTACTATATGTCATGCTTCCGCGTTCGGAATAAGACGTAAAGAAAATATGTCGAAGATAAGGGTCAAAAAATTTTCCTTCGTCCGGTGAGACCTGCTGCAATAGAAAAGAATAGAAAAAATGAAAATTAATTAAATCGAGACGAAAAAAAAACTTCCGACAGTAGGAATCGATCCTACGACCTTCGGCACGGGAGTCTACGACCGTAACCACTGCACCAATTGGGGTTATTGATGGGGACGCGTTGTCTAGAGTTTATGATCAGCGCGCTGAAAATAATGAATTTTAAATAATTTATTACAGCCAAACTAAAGCCTATTCAACCAAACTACGACGTGTTCCTAGCAGCCTTCGGCATTCCGAACATCATAAAAAATATGTCATTCAAAAAGGCGTAGCAAGGTTCGTGGTCTCCCCTTGTAAGTTGTAGCATTCCTGCATCAAACTTAGTGTAAAATGAACTATGGCACTTACATCAGGAAGAAAACCCATACCCCGAGGAAAATCCTATCCGGCCAGGATTCAAACCCGCGACTTGGGGACTTACAACAGGTTTACGGCGTCACCACCAAGGCCAGCAATTATAATACAAAAAGTAAACTTCAATATAAAATATGCAATACTAATGAACATTTATCAATCCCCAAACACAAATCTATGTTGCAGTTGACAGAAATACATTCTGTATACCTCGTGTTATGAATTACATGACCAGGTTTACTAATATTGATTCGATAACTAAAAGGTTGGCTTCGAAGGAAGAGGAATTTATTCTGAACATCTAAATACTACACGGAAATAGATTCTCAATTCAACGGGTGGAGAAGCACGACCAAACTACAACTGCAATGGAAGTGTTGGGACAGGTATGAAATCAAGCCCAGTATTAGGGTAATTATATAACCTACCCGTTAGTACTTTATTCGCCTCTTCACTGCTCAACAATACAACGTGATGATTATAATATACGCACTACTATGGAACCAATACGCCATATCTGCTCTGGATCGATATTCAATTCTCGTTATTTCCAACCTCTCTCCTCTTGCAGAAAGTTAACTGTGAGAAAGCGCCATGGCCATTTGCAAGTCAAGGCAAACTACCAAGTCCTCATCTTCAGTCCTCAAGTCTTACAATTAGTTCAAAGATTATAATACCCGCACACACCTATGCAAGAAGTAACAATTTTGTTCTCTAATACGAGAATTATTATTTCAGCTAATGATTTTGAAATACGAATACCGCAGAAGTAGTTAAAATACTCTGCCAGAGAAAGGTAGACGAGATGTAGCAGATATGCTACTTCGAGGAAAGTTTAAGGGATTCAGTTTATCATAAAAGTCAATTTAGAGAGGACACTCGAACGAAAACCTACCATAGCAATGGGTTCATAAATAACATAGAAAACGTTAAAACGAAGTCATCTATGAAATTAGACGTTTGATGATATACTCATGTAGCACACTCAACCCTTGCTCAGCACAGAGTGCTTACTTCAAGCGATATCTCTGCAGTTCGTATATAATGTTGCAGGAGGTATCACTGGCAGACTCAAAGGCTGATTCGGATTGGAGAGGGGAAAATAATCGCTCACGAACGACTCACTGAACAGCTCACGTCTCACAATCTGCAACATTCTCGCCGCCTCTCATTTCCATAGGGTCAATATATACATATAAAAGTCGTGATCTGGGAACTTTAAACCCCAAAAACAACTTTTCGAAGAAACTTCAATTTCGCAGGCGTATCTCAATAGACCCACATAATTAAACTCACCCTATGAGTTGACTGCCCAACTTTGGCACTCTTTTTGTTACTGAAAAAATACTAGTTTTACAGGAAAATTCTACACCCAACTACCTCGGGAGACAGATTATAATACCAGCAGGACGCAAAAATTTGGCAGCAAGGCTACCCGCGTAATTCGATTACATATGATCCTGAAGTAATTGATTCTCTGGTAATTATCGGTGAGTTCATCAATTTAAATCCCAACAAAGACGTGTGAGTGCTGGGCGATAAATTTTTGATGAGGCCCAAAAATACAGCGGCCGAAACGTCAGTGGAGTCGAACAAGATTGCTCTGAGGCCCGATCGATTATTTCAGAAGCGTGGGCGAAAGGTGGGTGTCATCCCATCCGCGGTTACCCAATGATTTCAAAAACTAGGAAATTCCGTCTGGAGGCTTCGCGACCACTATATCTACATCTACTTAATACCCTAAAAGCCACCTTAAAGGTGTGTGGCAGGGGCTGAATTCACACCAAAAATGAATTACATATCATGCATAACAAAGGATTAATAATGTTATATTAGTCTAAACTTCATAATTTAAAATAATAGCAAAGCAAGCATGCAAAATTAGTTTTAGCTAAAAGCTGCTGCTAGCTTTAGCTATCTAGCTGTTAGCTAGATTAACTTTAAGTCCTTATACCAACATGCAACTACCTATGCTATCCACTGATACACTCGTTAAGATATATTTACCGCTATTCATATCCCTAATTGAACGAGAAAAGAAGGACATTTTGAATCTGTCAGTTCGGCAATCCATTTCTCTCATTTCCTAGTCTACCATAATAAGTTGTAGTTCGCAAAATATTTTTAACGTCGTCATTGAAAATATTACCCTGGAATTTATTTAAGAGATTAAATCTCTTTCTCAATCTACGGTATGACAATTATTCGCATTTAATTTATTTAATATACTGGTTACGCTAATATAGTTATCACACCGTCCCTTTACAAATCTTGCCGATCTTCACTTAACACGTTCAAATTCATTATTTAGACATATTTCATATGGATCTCCTATACTGGCAGCGTATTCCAAATGAGGCCTAACAAGGGAAAAGTAGCTGATTTCTCGTACACGATGGTCACATTTACCTAGTACTCTTTTGATGAATCCCAGTTTACGATTAGCCTGACCCATTATTTCACGTATATGTTTACCCCAAGAAAGATCATGTGTTAGTCTTATTCAAAGATATTTAATGGATTCCACGATTGTTAATATATCATTACGTATTTTGTATGTGCTAGGAGGAGAATTACTCTTTTTAAAAACTGTCATTCCAACACATTTAAAAAAAAATTTAATTCTAACTGTTATGAGCAAATGGTATCGATGGACGCGTTTCAAGGAGTGATGAACACTTTCACGACGCGACGCACAGTGGGGCAAAACTCCAAAAAAGTTACCAAAATTAAAAAAATGAAGTTACTCTAATGGTTATGTTTAAAAGTACACTGGGTAGATTAATGTTCGAACTGCTAGAAAATGCTCTCGATTGAAGGTTAGGTATGCATATTCTCCCACAATGCATTGTAAAAGTGAAAGATGAACAGAGCTTAAGTGCCCTCAGACGCTCCGCAGATGCAGAATGCCAAATACAAATTAACATTGCAACTTAGCTATTGGACAAAAATAAAATTCGTAAAATGGAAACGCCGCATCAAAGTAAGGTTTTCTATCTATTTCCAATGTAATAATCAAACAATTATTTTGTTGCTTTAAAATTTGCTATAGTTATTATTTTGCAAAGAACTACCAATTTGTTTTCAGCGATGTAAATACATTGGCATGCTAATTTTCATCTTAGAAAATTTATTTTATAATGTATAATAAACCTTTTCGCAAAATAAATACAAAAATTCAATTTTTTTCAAATTTAACAGTATAATTGTTGTATGCATCTTTATAAACGTCGGTATACATATTTTCAAAGCAATTGTGCATTTTTTTCAATTTTGGCTAACTTTTAGTAATTCTGCCCCACTGTGCGACGCGATGTAGGGAAAGTAGGGGGTCACTTGCATTGTTAGAGGGCGTCCCGATCGCTAGCGAGGCTTCTCCGCGAGACTCCCGCAACACGACCACGCCCTTGGAATCGAAGCAAAACGCCGCCTAGGGCTCCGCGAACGCAGACGGCGGCAACTTCATACCTATCGAAGGGCACCGTCCGGGATATTGCGAGAGGAGAGGGAAAGGCCGAGTTCGCGAAATGGCCGGGCCGCGAGAGGCTTGGAGGTCAAGGGTAAGCACCGCTCCGCGCCCTGCCGACGGCGTCCCCATCTTCCCCCGCAGCGCGCAACTTATGAAAATAAAAAAACGGGCGAAACCATTTGTCCGACCCCATCTCGTAGAGCATCCACCACCCCCCTCCCATGCCCACCACCGCATACAAACAAACTCTCGACTGTATTCGCGTCAAAGAGAGAGAGAGATTTGGCAACGCCGCTAGCAACGGAGTAAGGAAGCAACGAAGGATAGGGGGGAGAGAGAGGAGAAGAGGAGAGAGGCAGGAAGATGAGGAGAATCTACTGGCAAGCTCGAGTGTTACCTGGAGGGCGGGGTGTTACCTACACACTCATCATTCCAACTCGGCAACTCCGATTAGTTCCTCATCTCTGATTAGACCGAAGGTTTTAAGGTTAATTAACTAATTACGATTCCCGCGAGAGTTAGATACGATCGGGTTTGCGTGGTGGCTAGATTTCTGGCTTCCCACACAGAGGACCCGAGTTCGACTGTGGTCAGATGCCGAGATTTCCTCTGTGTGAACGGGCAACTTGTACAAAACGGTAAGGGGTAGGAAGAAGGCGGAGGGACAATAGGTAACATGAGAAGTTTTTAATGGGATGTACATCAACCCTAACCGGTTTACAGAGATAGTAATTGACTTTTTAACCCTTTAACTTTAAAAAGAATGGGAGGAAAGATAAGTATTCTAAATATCATAAGAAGAAGACGGGACAACTTAACAGGCCATATCTTAAGACACGATGGCCTGATGAAGACACACGTCGAGGAAAAGGTGAATGGGAAAATTGAAAAAAACTTCGTATGAGATCTATAACACAGGTCGTGAAGGATGTGAAAGAGAGGAATAATGTTAGCATGAAGAGGTTGGCCGATATGTCCGAATGGAGTGGAGGGCTGCGTCAAACCAATCCTAGGATTGTTGACCGAAGATGATGATAAATGATTTAGGTAGGTAGTATAAGAATGGAGGATAGCAGTATTATTATACTATAGCAACGAATTATTGAAGATTTGATGAATACTTCTTATTTTTAAAAGCTGATTAACCATGGAAGGGCAAAGCTTAAGAGGAAATACATTCAATCGAACACGGTAAGAAAATTCTACGCACAGTAGAACTCATAAGCCTTGTGGTAAAAATACGTCACGTATGATTGTCTCCAAACGAGGAACATACTCATTTTGTGCAGCGAGGATTGGGCAAACCCTCTACAGAAAATAAAAGACTGGAAGAATTTAACATATGGCCTTGCACAAGAATGATGCAGATAAAATGGAGAAACCGAGCCAGTAAAGAGGTTCTAAGAAGACTAGCAGACAGAGAAAACGAGATGATAATTCCGTAACAAAGGCGAGGAAATCTAATGCGATCACCTTGAGACACGATAGCCTCATAAGGACAGAAGTCAAGGGATAGTGAGCGGTAAGAATAAGTAAGGATGACCTCGGATAACATACATAAAGTATGTGGTGAAAGAAAGATTTATGTTAATGTGAAGAGGTTAGCAAATAGGAAAACAGAGCGGAGATCCGCGTCACACCAGCCTTAGGATTCGTGACCATTGGTGGTGGACAAATCACAACGAGAATAGGTAACAATGGGATCGAACCCATTTTTTTTGCATGCATACGTGCGTCATCTAAACGGTCGTGGTTAATGAATCAACTTTGAAGGCACGTACGTGGACGAGGTATGAGAGTTGCCCTTGACCCGAAGCGAGGGGCTCTCTGTTGTAAGGCAACTGGAGATAGAGGGAGGGGTCTAAGAAGGTGGCTTGTAGCGGGTTGGAGCTGGGGGCGGAGGGCGACACTTTAAACATTCATGCGGTCCCCGCATTAGAATGACAAGCGCTCGACGCAAGACCGCTCTCTCGGTTAATCATTTCCTCAACATCACGTAAGGATGCGTGTTCCTACGGTTCCTCGATCCTACTCAGCCCAAATTAGATCTTAAAACAACACGTTGCTGGCTATGCAAAAACTGGAAGCTATGTTAAGAGCCATGCGAGTAATTATTACCCACACCGATGGAGCCTGCTGATTAACTAACCACCGACAGTCGGAAAAATACCCTGAACGTTAATTAAGTCAACCTCAATAAAGGGAAGACAAATAAGATATAATAGCGGGTGTTTAATGCAACGGTTCCCGTGTCTCCCGTCACTGAAAATATTTCAGAAAACAGAAATAAGTAAGAGCATGAAAAGGGCAAGGGATTCGCCACGTTGATACACCGGTTCGCGTTAGATGACCGAAGTTAAGCAACGTTGGGCCCGGAAGGAAGTTAGATGGGTTGCCCCTTCCATACCTCTACAGCGGTGATCTTGTCCCCTTTCTGCAAGAGGCGGGCACGTTAAATGTGGGTTGGCACAATGGATCTATGGAGATTCGACCAGATAAATATTATAAGATTAGAGAGATAGATTGTCGTACAGATAGATTCAAAATGGCATTTTTCCCCCGTACTATAAGAGAACAGAATAGGCAGCATAGGAAAGGGATAGGTAGGGGAAATATTTTAGAGTATTCTGTAGTGCATGATGCATGTATTAACCCCTCAAATACTATAGATACTAACAATCTAGTTGCATGAGACCCTTTAGTTGCTTGCTTGCATGTTAGTAGTGCATGCTTGGTGACCTTCACCCCCTGCCACACACCCTCGCGGTGGCTTGCAGGGTATCGTGTAGATGTAGATGTAGATCCAAAGAGGTCGTCTAAGTGCCAGGGGGGCTCCGGAAGGCCCCCGCCCCCCTCCAATTAATTTTATTTAAGACTAAGAAAATAATGCTAATGGTGTGATGACTATATAGGCACGTTATGTGAGCATATTTCTAAAATAAAAAAATAGGATGAAGAGAATAAGGTCTAAGGAGTAAAACCATCTCTTCTCTTCTCTTTCTAAGATTATACCTATCAGCTCTGCATACATATTACCCACCTTGGGTGAGTGGGTACCTCGGGTGCCTTCGTAACAACTTGGACATGAATTCGAGGGATGACAAAGAGAGTTTAGAGTAAAATAAGTGCCCTGTTAACTCTGTATCCATGAGCTTCGTGCGTCTATTGCAATCGAGGAATGCACGGCAACTGCCTCGCTTCTTTACCTCCCATTTTAGCCCTATGCGTTATCTTTCACTGTATCCCAACTCTCTTTCCCCGTTCACACTAACCCAGCATTCACTTCTCGATCTCTCCTTTCGCCATTCGTATCCGCGCAAGTACCTCTCTCGAGGACGTACATAATTAGATGTACATTAGCTTACATTTTCTGCCCCTTAATTTCTCCAACCAATTTAGTTTATTGTTCCACGATGTTTTTTTTTACCTCTTAGTTTGCTTCCTGCCACCAAACCAAATCTAACTATTGGAAAGACGTCCATCTCATTTCTTTGAGATAATTTTGTTTTCCAATACAGGATGGTCCAGTGGAGCACAATACAAAATTAAACATATTGGTCTCTTCTTTACATATTTCTCTAAGGACCTCATCAGTTACTATCCATGTCCTCCTATACGTTTCCTTCGCAATGAAATCTCATACCAGCATAAAGTCTCAGGTATGCAAGGCTCAACTTCCACTCAAATTCATATTTCTAGGGTTGCTCGTATTTTCCAAGGACCTGAGAAAGACTACGTTCGCAGAGTGCTTAATCTCTCTTAATAATAAAGATCTCCGAATCGTCAAACATTTTTAAATGGGAGAGGGTAATTTGTCAGAGCCGTAAGGAATACGACGAAATGAATGAGGGAGCCTTGGGACCCGAAGAGAACGCCGCATTATCGAACACACACAAAAGGATGTAGGACAGAGGGCGGGCGAGTGGTAGGACCGACGCTCCGAATCGACAAGCATTTTTCAATAGGGAAAGAGCGAGGGGGGAAGTGATATCAAAGGGAAGGAGAGATGTTCGGAATTAATGAATCGTGGTGGAAACAACGGGATCCGACGAAGACACAAAGTCTGTGAGGATCCTTGGAAGGAAGGAAGGCCGTGTCGACCCCCTCCCTTATAGAGAGTATCCATCCACAAAGCTACTCACCGACAGAGAGAGAAGTAGGTCCCTGAAAGCGACACCCATTGATCTGTGGGATGAGGCCCACCGAAAGGAAAAGAGTTAGTTCATCTTCTCACAAGAAAATACGTCCGTGACGAGAAAGATTATGCTTCGTCTCTCCAAGCCATTATACTCCCATTATGTTTCATCGTCGTCATCAATCCAAGGAATGCCTCGGCATGTCTCAATTATGTCACTGACCAGCCTATTTCTCATACACTGGCAGCATATTCTTTGGAATATGCTGCCAGTGTATGGGATCCCTACGAAATCGGTCTAAGTAATGAACTTGAACGTGTGCAGCGAAGATCGGCAAGATTTGTAAAGGGACGATACGATAATTATGCTAGCGTAACCAGTCTATTAAATGAATTGAAATGGGAATCATTGTCAGATTGCAGGTTGAAATTTAGACTTAATCTCTTAACAAATTCCAAGGCAATATTTTCAGTGATGAAGTTAAAAATATTTTACGAACCCCAACTTACTATGGCAGACTGGACCATATTCATAAAATTAGAGAAATTGATTGCCGAACTGATAGATTCAAAATGTCCTTTTTCCCTCGTACAATTAGAGATACGAATAACGGTAAATATGTCCTATCAGAGATTAGCAATGAATAGCATTGGTAGCTGCATGTTGGTATGAGTACTTAAAGCTAACCCTACTAACAGAATGTTTTTGCATGTTTGCTTAGCAATTTGTATCTTTTTTTTAAATAGTGTTGTTCTGACTACTATATTAATACTATTCATTTTTAATGCATGATATGTAGTGCATGTTTGGTGAGAAATCACCCCCTGCCACACACCCTCGTGGTGGCTTGCAGGGTATTATGTAGATGTAGATTTCTATTTCTTCTCTTCGACGTCCATCATTACTATATACTCAATCCTCTCTATTGCATTTTTCAGCAGCACCTACTATTCACTATTACCTCAACGATTGACTTAACATTACCTCAACGATTTTCTCGCCACAACTTCCTTTCCCATTTATTTTGCAAAAATAGAGGATCTATGTAACCTACATCTGACACACCAAAGTATCAATAACTATTACAAATATTTACAAAGCATATACCGATTCATTAATCTTGTGCATGCCTCAATGAAGCAAATAAAACTTCACTGAGCATGAATTCAATATCTTTGAATGTGTGACATCACACTGTCATGAGCAAAGAAAAACTTTGCAGACTTCACAAATACATTCATTACGGCACAGCCCATTTCATTATCAATGTAGGATCTTCGGATCAGTGTGCATGCACCAAGGTGGTCTGAATATGACACCAAAGTCACATTGGTGGCGAAATAAATCTATTCGTGAAAGGTACAAAGTTTTTCATTTGCTTCTTTAAATATATTCACGATTCATGTGAGTTTCAATGAGTAACGTGATTGCAATTTATAAAATTACTATGTGCCATAAATTTTAAATGATCAATTTACTACACAACATCACTTTCTAATTCATAATTTGATTCGTCCCGAATTTATGCTCCTTACAAAAAATAATTTTTACCAGTTCAAGGCCAACGGGAAGGATGACATACACCTGTTTCAGAAGACCCTGGAGAATGAATTCTTTCATTGTTACTTCTGCGAGGCTCGGTTGGCGAGGAAAAAAAGGGGTCAGACGCCATCAATTTGAGGTGAAAATGATAGGAGGAAGAAACCCGTCTTTGAGCTCAAGGCTGAAAATCCACGCCACCTTTTCCTTCCTCTCTCAATGGAACCGAAGCACGGTAGGGAGAAATGCCGCGGGAAAAGAACACGAATTTTATCAGTCATCCATGCGAATGGCATTCGGCCGAAAATATATGAGATAAAATAAAAGGCTGTGTGTTTATCGAGTCGTGATCGTGGACCGTTAACACTTGAGCGAATGTGAAAAAGTAATGCCATTAAACAAAAGCGTCAGTCAAGTTCTTGAGGAGAATCGAGTGAGGGAAACGGAAAAATACACGATTTCGCACCTGAATAGACGCAAACACGCCCTCCGCAAACGAGTGAAAGGAATTAAGCAAGATCTGAGGAAGAAATAACTACAAACCCAAAAATGTGTTTATGAATGGAGGAAAATATCTTTCCGAATACCCTTGTGATTCCAAAACCAGATTTAATGCAGCCTTATTATTATAATTATAAGTATTCTACCGATGAAGGAAGGTTTAGATGGACATTTAATTCTTCCCACCCCCTAAATTTCACACTATGTCCCTCTTCAGCCCCTCATACCTCCTGCCACCCATCATTCCATCCAAGCTACCCGTTCTTCTCCTCCCTCTTCCCCGCTTACCCAACGCTCTTCCCTCAATTACCTCCTTCAAAACACAATCCCCTTTTATTACCTTTTCCATCCACACCTTCTGCCTTCTCCTAATTTCATCTATCAAATTTCTTTCCTCTCATACCAATTCTAGCACTTTATCGTTCGTCTTCCTTTCGACCCACTTTATTTTCTCCATCCTTCTTCACACCCACATTTCAAAAGCCCTGAGTCTATTTTCATCTTCTTTTCGCAAGCCCACGTTTCCGCCCCATATAGTGCAACGCTCCATATTAAACTTTTCATGAGTCTTTTCTTCACTTCCCTACTCAACGACCCTGTCATTAGCTCACGCCAACGAGTAAAAGCTTCTTTTGCCAATACTAATGCAGCCTAAGTTCCAAATATTTAAGCTGCTAAAAAAATATTAAAAAGTGTTCCTTAAAAAGACTAAGGATATGCGATTCAGAATAGTATACTTGAGAACAAAATAAAGAAAATAAGATTCCAGGCTCTCTGGCATTGGAGCAAAGGATATTCATAGAAGTTCTTCGGTGCATTCATGGTGAATCTTTAAAAATTAAAGCCACCACTTCCTTAGTTGAAGGTGATTAAGAGGGTTTTACTTTCATAATCACAGTGGATTAAAACTAACCAATTTTATTATGAGCCTCTCCTTAAGATTTTTTGTATGACCTGCAATAGTCAATACAAGCGCAATAACGCAAGATGAGATCGGGAAATTGAAGTGGTACGAACACTTATCTTGAGAGTGACGATATTAAATGCCGCTTTTCTCTGAAAGGCAATCGGGATTTCTAGAACATATGCAAAATTATGGCAGCAATTTTTCGAGCATGAACACGGGAAACTAATCACTGGCATTCCATTCCGAGGAGCCGGACTCGAATCACACAAGTAGTAGCAATTTTACTGCGGAATTACTCAATCTAATTAATTGTAATGTGGAATGAATGAAATGGTTGATACTCCATCGTATGAGAGCGTATCGGCATTTACTTTGTGGAAACGGTTGAAATCCATAGTAAACGAAAAGATCACTGGTACGATTTCCACACTGTAATACCTTCCACACCTCCAACCATGGTTTCGGCATATTATGCCACCATCAGGGTTTGATGACGGCATAATGTGCCGAGCCATGGTCGGAGGCGTGGAAGGGATTAAAGTGTGGAAATTGTATCAGTGATCTTTTTATTTAGTATGATACTCTATCGGATGAGATGTTAAAAATTAAGTACCAACATCAGATGGGCTACCTCCATTACATTACACAATGTTATATAATTAACAACTATCAACGTAAAAATCCTAGCGTATTGACCTCAACCGTCAGCAACCTATGGAATAAGTACATACTCACTACAGGAGAAGGCAAGTGGGAATAAAAAAAAGTTCA
The DNA here is from genome assembly GCA_933228895.1 of Platycnemis pennipes. Lineage (NCBI taxonomy): Eukaryota > Metazoa > Arthropoda > Insecta > Odonata > Platycnemididae > Platycnemis > Platycnemis pennipes. Next base: position 30,368,642 of record OW121855.1, read on the forward strand.
ACGAGTAACCTCAGGAGTGACAGTGCAGGACTCTAATAAAACAAGGGGGCTTTCAACACCGTCCCTTTTTAACTGCTTGACACAAATACTCGGGGTAAATAGGCAATTCAAGAAATAAAGAAAACTAAGGGCGCTATGAGGAAATTGTGACAAGTGCCCGCAACAACGAGGAGGGCATTTGAGAAACAAAGCCACGGGCGGAGAAACGAAATCAACGCGACGCAAAGCAACGCGAGAAGATAACGCCAAAAAGAAGGCGGAAATTAATTTGGAGCAAACTCAACCCAGCGTGTGTGCCATCACAGTCGTAGAGACGGGGAGGCCAACGGGGTGGAAACGCAAAAGCCTTAAGAGAAGATTCCGGGGTCAAAGGGGAACGGATGGGAGAAAGAGTGGAATTACAAGGAGGGGAAGAAGGTAGATGGGGCTCGGCCACTCCGGAAAGACATTGTGGGATGAGGAATTTTAAAAGAGGGACAAGAAAAGAGTCGGGTGCCCTTCAAAGCGAGACAGGGAAGAGAGCCGAGATAAGGGAAACTGTAATAACGAACGCGGGGTATAAATGCCGACTCTTTTGTTTCCCGCACTTTGAGAAACCATTGACGCCTTGACGAAAGACTCTTCTCGCGGAGGGGAGAGTAGCGCCTCTGAACTACCGATCCACCATACCAAAGCGTCAATTATTGCCCGAGTCGCTGCCAGGAAAGCTAAGGGCGGAGAACATCTATCCAACATTCAATCAGACCACAGGAGTTTTCCGAAAGCAATACGTATTATGCTCCAATACGCTTGTACATATCCTTTAACATTTATTTCTTAACATAAAGAACAAAGAAATGAAACAATATTCATCATCATCATGGGTCAACAACCCTAGGATTGGTTTGACGCAGCCCTCAACTCGATTCTTCTATCGGCCAACCTCTTCATACCAACGTAGTTCCTCTCTTTATCTTTAACGGGATTTTTATCTTAAGAAGAGCCTAGAAAAAAAGGACTATATTTAGTAAAGAACACTTGGAGCATAAGGGTTTTTCTCCTATGACGTACTCCTCTCTCCCAAGACTAGAGGCGGTGATTCAGGGTTTTCGGTAGGCATTAAGAAATATCCAAAGCTCTTTAACTGCATTATGATAGAAGTTGGCGGTGGAAGTAAAATGCAATTACTGTACTGAGTAAAATATTTAATGGGTCTATGAACAAGCCAAATATTTTCTTCCCCAGCCTCTGTGTTTATCAGTAACAATGTACATTTTTACAGTTAGAGTCGCTATTTGCAAGGGTTAAATACACTTGTAGGTGTCATACGGTGTACAAATGTTTCAACCCAAAACCTGTTCAAATTGATCTAAATACCATCGAGGAGGTCCAGCCAAATACTACAGTAACCGTGCACTAGGCATTTCTCCACATCGGCTGCGGAAAATGAACCTCCCCCCGATATATACAGCCAATAAAAATGCAGGCTCCTCACTTTCCACACCGCTTGCCTATCTCCCGATTCTCGCTACCCGTGCATGATTAAATAAGAATGCCACAGATTGAAAAATTCACGAGGGGTTGAGCAACACAGAGAAGGTTCGATTGGCCTATACGTCAGGGAGAGAATTTGGAATCGGGAGGCATTAACATTCAGAGTATTTTCAAACAGTCACTGCATGGTTTTAGAGGAGTGGGATTAATTTTAAAATTTATCAATTCATTCCAATCGTATCGGGGGAGAACTGAAGTTTCATTCCCGTGATATCGCTGCCACGAATCCAAAGCCGTCACTCCACAAAAATTCGCGGGAAAGGAATCCGTAAGCCAAGGGATGTGGAGAATTTTTATTCGTTTCTGAATTACATCCTTAAGGGATGTACCATATGGAATAAACGTAGGAACTCTTTTGGACAAAACTCAAACCATAGATTCCTGCACTGCAATAATAAACTGCAATCCACCTAAATGTGTGGCCAAGAGATTAGGTAGAATAAGGATTAGGATTAAGGAATACATCTATAATATCTGCATCACTGATTTTTCACATTGATACAAAAAAAAAAGAAAAATTATCAATCGATTGCTCATCAGAACGATGATATAACGAGCGTCGGCTGGCTTGTTATTTGCCTAAAAATTTTCCTCACTGGAATTTTTCATCTTTTTGAGTTATATTTTCAACATCTTCAACGTTATCTAACTCTAACATAAGCCTCTCGACAGCAATTGTTTTTATCTCACCAGAGATGGCAGACTCCTAGTATGTACTTTCAGCTCCTTTTTTAATATCATCTGTTTCCTACGCCGGCCCTTGCAATAGCGTTAAAATCTCGGGGCTAAGGCAAGGAGCGCCTGGGGCACGCAAAAAGGCACTGATGAATTAAAATCGGGCGCCAAATTAAAAAGGAGAATCCAACAATCTCTTTTCTCCCGCCATTCGTTTCGCAGGGGTTCCCTTTCTCTCCTCAGGGGTCTCCCCACCCCCGCCGGCCTCCCACCCTCTCATTCCAGGGGCCCAGAGATATGGCCGCCGAAAAACCGATAATGAGATGTGAGGGAGAGAATCAAGCGTGGATTGAGATCGGCACCAACGCCCATAAACAACTCCGCACCAGTGAATCGCAAGAAGAAGCCCACTCCCAGCAACTCTGAAAGCATTTTCATCGGTGTTCTACCAATAATGGTACGTTTTCGGACAGTCCCTGCCAAATATACTCCCTCATTAACCCATAGTTATTCCTGTCAACTAAAAAAAACTAACGCATCACACGAAATTTTTCTTAAACTCATCATAATGGGGTCGTTTACCAAATGTTTTTAATTGTCGGATCTGATAGAGTTTGCAAAATAAAAAGACCCGTATTTCTCCGTTTTTTGATCCGTCAATTATTTCTCGAGTTATAAGCGGAGAAAAACGGATGTTTTTAACCCTTTCGGAAAAGTGGGCGCGGTGCAACCTCTGACGTATAACGACTTCGTCCAATCACGACTGAGCCAGCGAAGCTACTTTGCCTTATCGCTAAGGGGAGGACACAGCTGACTCTACCAATCGGAGCGACTGTGACAGGATCTGTGCGAGCAGACCTTCCGAGAACCCTCCTCCACTCCCTTCCCTTCCACGAAAAGCAGTCAAGAACGGGAGGAAAATGACGTCAATGTTATCACAGCAGCTTTTTCGGTGGGCGTCACCTTTTGCTTATTTCAATTTTTGATTTATTAGTGAATGATTGTGGTTAGAAGATTAATTTTTTCACTAAAATTCGTTTTTCGTTTCCATCTAACAATTTCGTGTACAAAATTGCGATTTCGGTTCCGAGTAAACGCCCCCATTCTTCTCTGATCCAACGCAAAATCTCTATCCACCTTTATTCCGCTCTTTCATCCACTCTTCAACGCTAGATAAGGACTAAAGGTAAATTTTGGTACTCCCACATATCATGCGACAATTTACTGCCACAACGAGCGGTAAAGTGTTGTGTCACGGATTACCTTCCCGCGACCTTTTCTGGAGTGACGGCTTTGGATTCGTGGTAGCGAAATCACGGGAATAAAACCTCCATTCTCTCCTGATACGATTGGAATGAATCGGTAAATTTTAAAATTAATCCAGTATTATCAGCACTATGCATTCTATAACGGCCTTAAAATAAAATAACGCAAGAAGTTTGATTGTGGAAATCAGGAGAAGGAGGAAGTTGTGGATGGAGAGGTAATAAGAGACTAGGGTGTTTTGAAAGACGCTATTTTGGGCAAGAATTTTGGATAAGCGAGGTAAAAAGCGAGGGGAGAAGAACGGGTAGTTTGAACACAACCATAGACAATACACGTAAGTTTGGCAAGCGCTGTGTTACATAAAACTCCAACGCTAAATTATTTCACATAATTTTCCAGATATCGAGATATCCCGGTAGAAAAAAAGTAAATATTCCCATGAAACTCATATTTTCACATTTATGATTCTGAGTTTGCAAAGAGCTTTGTCAGACATTCTCAAATAATACTTTTTATTAATCACCACCGCCTCAATCTCATTATTTATATCCTATAATGAACCTGAATGCATTTCCTATGATGTTGTTTTCTACGACTGTACATTAGGGCGGATCGGAAAAATCGATTTTTCGCGGAGAAACTTGGCCCTCTGGAAAAAGTTGTCAAAGTGACTCAAAATGAGGCCAGAAAAATTTGAGACCTCTAGGTCAACCCTAGACCCTCGCGCCGTGGCCATTTATGGGGAGGGGGGCTGAAAATGGAAAAAGTCATGTTTTTATAGCGGTTTCCCATGTATTCTGCCGAGTTGCGGCCCTTTAGGGCAAAAATTTCGTCCATTTGTACGTATCTGTAGCCGTTAAGCCACAAATTGTCTATTTTGAGTGCGCGGCCGCGCGTAATTATGCACCACCCACGCAGCGTCGCGGCGCAGTGGTCAGAAGGCTATAACTTTTTTCCTGTCTCGTCGACATAAACGAATTGACGTTACCGACTTTTAAAGAAGTGGTAAAATATTTTTTTTATGTTCGCGACGCATTGAGATATGAAAGCGCAGGAAGGGAGCCTACGGCTTATCAAGTAGTCTGGTGGCCAAAGTGTCCGCACTATGGAGACACACCTCTATTCCAATCATTCCGGAGCGTGGTGTGATTAAAATGATTATACGGTACCATACGACGTACTACGGCTTAAGAAAAAATGCAAGCAAGCCTATGAAAGGTGCGAAATGGACAAAAAATTAATATATTTTTAAATGATTCCCAGAATCTATGTGATTCTTGTGCGTGTCAGAGCCTAAGAACTAGCAAGTGTAAATTTAGAAAGAGGATAAAGTTCTCCCAAATGAAGCGGCATTTTTGAGGGATCAAAGGACAAAACGAAAGATGGTATCCGGTTGATTGGATGCCTCAGAAACTCGATGGTTAAAGAAAAACCTCAGGAGAGGATCGTCGGAGAGCGTCGACTCAAAATCTTTAATTCTTGAAGAGGTAAAAAGTGAGCATCAAGAATTATTTTCCGCTACATCTCGAGAAAACTCAACCAACGGGGAACCAACCGACTTAGACCTCAAATTTCTTCATACGATTAGGAATGAAAATCAACCTGGACCTCCTTCGGGGCAAAGACGTCTTCAATTGCCAACTGAGGCGGAGGTATGTGCAAGTACCGGTGACATGTCCCTCAGAGCAGCAGCAATGATCGTCAGTGCAACTGTATCCGACGCAAAGCTCAAAACTCCGGAAGACAGGTGAAATGTAGTGGACCGGCATTACTTACGAAGACAGAAAAAGAAGATGCTAGATTCAGTAAAAGCAAAGACAGATAAATCAAAAAATGCAATTGAAGGTCTGTATTTGGACGGCAGAAAGGATGAAACAATTAAACTGGAGAAAATAGGCAAGAGGACGCATCAATCTAAGGTTAGGGAGGAACATGTCTTGTTTGTTGAAGAGCCAGGCTCACAATTTTTCGGTTTTGTCTCCCCCACAGAAGGATCTGCAAGAAAAATCACAACTGCAATTCTTGATTTTTTTGTGAAAGAAAATATTGAACTTTCACATTTAAAAGTGATTGGATGCGATGGCACCAAAGTGAATACAGGTCAGGAAGGAAGCATCATCCGTTTGCTGGAAGCAAAACTCCGACGTCCCTTACAAGGGTCTATTTGCCAATTACACTTGATTGACTTAACACAGCGGCAGTTGGTAGAAACATTAGACGGGCAAACTAAGGGTCCAAATTTGTTTGCAAGACCTATTGTCTCCACCCTTCAAGACTGCCACACTCTTGATATCATACGATTCGAGCCAGTTCCAACAAAATTGTCCCACGAAGAAGACTTGAGATTGCTGAGCAGTGACCAGCAGTATCTTCGGGGAATTTCTAATACTGTGTCCAAAGGATTTCGCTCGGAAATTTTGGCCAGATAAACTCCAAAAAATGTGGCTCATTCTCGTTAGCTCACTACGGCCAGCCGACAACTGATGCTATACGTGTCCAAAGAAAATTCATGCGCTTATTTATAAAATCTAGTGTCATTCAAAAAGTATACGCACCTGTCTGGTTTTCAGTGAAAAAAACCATTGTATACACGAGGGTGCTGTACATTTATGGAAATTACTAAATTGATCAAGATATCTACCAGTAGATCTTAAAAGAGTCATTGATCCTGTTATTCAGAGAAACGGTTTTTTCGGGCACTCAGAAAATTTACTCCTCCCAATGATTGCTGACAATGGAGAGGAAGTGTGAAGAGATGCGTGGAAAATAATCTTAGAGGCATGAAGAAATACGCGTGCGACGAAAATCGTGAAAGTTTGAGTTAACAGATTTTAAATTTGATGCAGAAGACTACAAGCTGCTGATAAAATGAGACGAGAACACCGACTCGTGCTCTATCACATCTCACGACTGAAGAAATTCGAGAATTACATCAGTGATGCTCAACTGTGGAACGCAATTGTCCTTGTCACACAAAAGCTTGCGCTCTTGAAATACCTATTTGTAAAAGAGGTAACCCAAGCTTCATTGGCATCCGCAACAACGAGAGACAATAAGAAATACTGAAAATTCTAGAAAGCAGAACCAAAATGCCAACCTTCAAAACTTAGTCTCAGTTCATGCTGTGATATAGTGAGTAAGTTTTACATTTATCTGCTTGACTTCAAAAATAAAAAAAAATCGATAATGACCTTTAGTGTTCAATGAAAATAAAGTATAAATACGAATACTTGCACACAGATAAACCGACTGGTAATACAAAATGACCACTTTCTTATTTTTTCGAGAGCATATAATCTGATAAAGGAAATGCGTTCCTCTATTTTATGAGTGGGAGTGTGGGCGGGGGAGTTCATAGTGCAGGTACCTCAACGTGGTGAGCTCTAATAACTACTTTAATTATTTTTGTATTCTTTCTCCATACTGAAAATTAATAGTAAAAGTAGGCTAAAAATCGAGGATTGTTTCTTAAATCCCTGAATGATGACGGTGTGTTATATTTCTTTCATACAGTTCTTCCGTAATTGTTATTACCTGGAAATTGTTTAATTATCTAATATTAATAAGATCAACGACGGAAGACGCATCCGTGATGAGGAGTTTTGCTGCGTTCGCGGCGACCGGGCAGGAGGCGCGAGCCGGCAGGAGGCGCGCGAGCGGCCTTCTGACCACTGCGCCGCGACGCTGCTTGGGTGGTGCATAATTACGCGCGGCCGCGCACTCAAAATAGACAATTTGTGGCTTAACGGCTACAGATACGTACAAATGGATGAAATTTTTGCCCTAAAGGGCCGCAACACGGCAAAATACATGGGAAACCGCTATAAAAGCATGATTTTTTCCATTTTCAGCCCCCCTCCCCATAAATGGCCACGGCGCGAGGGTCTAGGGTTGACCTAGAGGCCCCAAATTTTTCTGGCCTCATTTTGAGTCACTTTGACAACTTTTTCCAGAGGGCCAAGTTTCTCCGCGAAAAATCGATTTTTCCGATCCGCCCTACTGTACATGCCTTAAAAGTCTTATTCTCAAACTGTGCGAAGCGATACATTTCGATTGATGAGTCTTTCAACAAAACATTTTCCACTGTCAAACTTTAATGCTATTAAATCGATCTAAACAAATATGTTCTACCATATTAGTTCTATTCCTCACCATCTTTTTCACCGAATTTTCTTCAATATGAAAGCAAGTGATTTACTTTATTCATTCATTTCGTCTCAATCCCTCTCGGTCTTGCAGTAAATGTTCCCCAAGCGAGTGGCGAATTTTTTCTTTTCTCGGTAAAACAGCCCCAAACTCTCATATTACTTTGCGTGAACAATTAAACACGATTCAATTATAATGCGTGTAACAACTTGCAGCGGAACGTATTTCAAGAGTGGCGAAATAAAAAATTACTGGATTCATTTTTCGTAAGTCCTTTCCGGGCCCATTAGACTTCCAGGCGAGGCGAATAGGAAGAGGTAATTTTACTTTTCCACTCGAATGGGCACGCCTCTCTTTCCCTCTCTTCCCTATTCCCCCACTAGTTCCCCTCGTAGTTCCCAGATACAAAAAGTTTTCCACCACTGGTACAAGAATCGTTTGAAATTTGATATGCATGATCTCGAAGGGACCAAGAAGAAAGGCTGGTTTGAAAATGTCTGTGCATTGTAAAGAACAGTAGTGTTCTGCAATAATAAATTTCCATTTCAATTAATTTCCCATGATAAAGTTTCAACAGAAGTTATGTACAAGTCGTATTTGAATACCCGTCTCAAATTCAAAAGATCTTTCCGCAAATTCTGAGAAGAAACTACATTTTTTGTAATGATCGAATGATTTCTTTACAACTTTTGATTGGCATTCTATTAAGACAATGACGGACCCTATCGCAAAAACTAAGAAATAAATTGGTTGGGAAAACAACTGAAGACCCAGAATTAGGATAATGGGGTAGGCAACTGAGGAAAAGGCGATGACAAGGTCGAATCATGGAAAGAATGCTGGATGGGCTTTAAAAGGTTAGTGGAAAAGGTGACATGATACTTAGTGCCATCGAAAATTATTTCTGTACTCAATGTCCCTTTTTCTGAACTAATACAAATCTTTTAACAATAAATAATGTACAAATGGATGGGATTTTCAGCCACTTCTGACATCAGACTCTCAAGTTACGTTTAAACTAAAATCATATAGACAAAAACGTTACGCGACAAGAAAGCCTCCATGAAGACTTTGTAAATAAAAAACGAAAAAGAAAAAATTACAGCCAACAGGAGAAATGTGGCACCTTTAATAGTGCAAATAAAAAATACTTGCAACTTTCAAATATTTGCAACTTCGCATTTACGTTAATTTACGTTCCGTACTTTTATTTTGTACACCGGTACACTTCCATGGCAATTTCAATTCAACAGCCCGACAAAGGATGAAATCATATTTTTTGGGAGGAAGGACGTTGAAATTGCGAAGGTTTTGGTCTGTATTATAGATTACTATTATTATCAAAGCTATTTTACAGACTAAGGTAAGTTTAGATGGACATACAATTCTTCCCTTGGCCACTATTTTTTTTAGCACAATTTTCGAACTTAGTTCTGCATAATTCCTAGTTCTCATCATTCCATCCAAACAATGCACCAGTTTAGGGATAGTCTGCTTTATACCCACTAAAACGAACTCATATGATTGCCTCTATCAGTTTGAAATACGTCCGTCCAAGCTCTAGTGGCAGTGCATCATATTAAAGAATGAAATGGATAAAAAAAACTCTCTTTACATGATTCTGGGGGCTTAAAACTTTCACGGACAATAAGAAGAACTTCATGCTGATGAAAAACCAGTACATGTTTGAGACCAATCTTCCAATGACAAGCTGAAGGACCACGAAGATGATTGAACAGAAACTAACTGCCTAATCCAGAGCGGTGGCGTAACCAACTCCCTCTTGAGGCAAGGACTTGGAAGTTAGTCAACACTCAAAAAGTGGAACAGGTAGGTTCGCAACCCACCGTTGCCCGAGCGATGTTTACAAAGCACCACGGAGAGCGGGGAGCCCGGAGGATGCTTCTGGAAACTCGCTCACCACCGTCCTTGATGGGAAATTAATCGGAGGAGATGCAAAACCGTTCAAGTAGGCGAGGCCACACCAGGTAACGGGGCAAATACGACCGACTCAAGGACGTGAATGAACACATTTGAGACACGCCGATGCCGGATAAATCCTTCGAAAGAACACCTTCATCCCCACACAGGGACACATAGGACGGGATTTCAGGAGGTTGGCTCGCGACTGCTTGAGTCAAGTTGTCTAAGGAATCTTATTAATTTAAGTACGAGTATATGCCTGCTAAGGATCCTTTCTTCACAAAGATAATTACCTACGCTATTGAAAGTGTCATAGGTATCAGAAGAAATACGATGGAAAGTCGAAGGATTATTTTTTTATGATAATTTTAATCAGCTCGACGATGGAGTCAATTCAGCATTTACTTTAAAGAAATAAATTCATGTACTCAATGAATTTACTACTGTATAACACCAGAATATTACTATCAATCGTTATATTATAATATTTTTTTGAAATATTCTTTAATATCTCATTAGTAATGATATTATTCATACGCCATGCATTTTGGCTGGAGCGACCGCAGCGCCACTTGAAGTCAACTAACGCATTTCATCTGCTACAAGAGCAGAAATTGGTGAATTTAGCGAAAAATACGGTGGTTTGATGCCTTTTTTTCGTGTCATTTTATTCCTTGTAAAATTACGCATTAATTATCAGTTTTTTGCAAAAATCACATGTCACTATGGTATTTTTAAACGTTATATTCCCATGTGATGGCCATTATCGCCGTGCAATTTCAAATGCAATTTGTGCAGAAAGGGGTAGAGGTTGATACGATTATCTTTACTTTATTAGATAAAGTAACTTTAGTTCTATAAGTGCTGAAAATATAAAAAAAATGACATGACTTTCACTTTTCGTATCAACCTCCGTAACGGTGGTTTATGTTTTTTTCTATCGAATCTAAGGGAAAATCTAAAGGAAAAAAGGGAAATCTAAGGGAAATGAGTAGAACGAGGACTGAATATAAGAAACCTGCAGTGCTGACATTTGCGAGAAAACGGAAGACACGAGTAAATATTGGGTAAGAAAAAAAGTTCGACAGTGAGACTGATTCCCGCAGACGGTCCCTCCCGGTTCGCCACCTGCAGGACGAGCTCGGGACGTTTTGTATCATTTTATTTGTCAATTATAGGAATGCCAAGGGCGACTCGCGATCATCTTTAATGACCGCCTCGTTCCAGAGAGGCGCGACCTCGGGAGCCGCGGCCCTTCTGCACGGCGCACAGTGGGGCGAAAACCCAAAATCGTGGCCAAAATTAATACCGCTTTTATTTCTAAATCATCACTATATTACAAGGATGTTATAATAGTTTTATGATGTGCTGAATTCAAATTCGAAGTCATTTTTGCTGTATTGTTGTTATTGTGGTTTTTACAACGCCATTTATTCATAGAATTGAGCGTAACAAATTAAATTTTTTTTATTATTGCTCCTAAGGTGGAGTGCTCCGGACCTTTTCTTTAGAATTTAAATTGGAAATTTATGTTTCTTTATATATGGTAATTAGTGATATAACAGATACATTGCTTTTACAATTAATGGTATGCAAATTGAACATTATTCGTTGTTTCTTCAGAATTTAGAATTTGACATTATTTGCGATTAAAACTTAAAGTGAACTGGAGTGAATTTATTCGTAGTTTTATTGTTAACGTAGGTATCTATTAACGGGAATGCACTACTTTGAATGCACAAAAACTAAGTACGCACAATGCTTAAGTGATTATGAACGGAAAAATATATTTCTCATTTCCAGATTCATCATCCGATTCCAGTGTGGAATCCGAACGATTAATATTTTAGTGGTCTTAAAGTAATGGGGAAACTAATACGTCCAGGGCCTCAATACTGAGGGTGTTTTTTTGTAAGGTACTGCTCTACGGTGGAGATGATTGGGTCTGGTGTGACCAACAGCCACTCGAAAACCTCTTCCATAATTATTTCCCGAGAAACCTATCAAGTAAAATCCTCGCGGACCCTTAGAAGTGCTGATTGCACGCCTCTTGCACTTTCTCGGACAACTACCCAATAGGCAGTAAGGCATTAGCTATGATCTCATTAGTTATTGAATGTAATTGGACATCTTACCTGCCATAGATTTCTAACATTTAGCAATCATGTTTCATCAGTTGCTCTGGATACGAAATGTCCATGAATATATAGCACTTTTCCGCAGTATTGTTAATACGCTTTAATTTTTTATTTTTAATACCACAAGATACAACTAACTTGGCCTTCTGGTGCAAGGAAAATTTCAATACCAGCTCTCTTTCGCACCACCCCTGCTCATCTTCTCCCAAATTCTCTCCTTCGAGGTTTTCCATTCATTAGCCCGGTCCTTACTATTTTCGGCAACATCACCCACCACGAACTTCCCACTCCACATGCTTCTAAATATTGGTATATGCTGCGTATTACATTGGACTAAATCATTTAGATTTATCTTTTTTATAGTACAACTAAGAATGCCTAAGCACCTACAGAACTTAAGTGCAAAATGTTAGAGTAATGGGCCAAATGGAAATAATGGGTGCTCTGAGGCTAGTTCGGTGATGCACTTTTTTAGCTTTATAACTCGTTCGGGCAGTTAGGGGCAGAAAATTACGTCGATATCCATTAGTTAACATCTTCACCAATAATGGAATCATATATCTCGATGCAACACTGCGCAACACTGAACTTTTTCGTTACTTTAAATACATTTTTAGGTGAAATTCAAAATAACAGTTCAACTTGGAACATTAGAAAAGTTTAGACAGTTGTCATTTTAAATAAATTTTTGAAATAACAATTCTAAATATTATTACATTCATGAGTTGAATCCAACAAAAATATTTGAAATAAATATAATCACTAGGTTGCAACGATGAGGTGAAGTGGGCCTTCGCTTTTGTGTGTAAGACCGTACCACTTACAACCTTTAGAATCATGTTTTCAACCCTCAATTTTTTGCAAAGGTGTATACCTAGGAACTTGTCAGATGCATTTTACTGAAGCTCAAATATTAATCTATCCAACCCACGGTTAGAAAAAATCTAATTAAAAACTTAATTTTTTTAATTTTGGCCATTTTTTTGGGATTTCGCCCCACTGTGCGGCGGCGGCGCCGGCCGGGCTCGGGCTGCCCCACTCACCTTGGCCGCGACTGACCAAAATTCTTCCCCGGCTCGCCGCTAAGCGAGTGATTTATGGCAGTGGCGTCATCATCGCTCGCTGGACTGCGCCCTTATACGGCCGAGGGTCAGTGGGCAGTCTTACGAAGAGCCTCCGTTAACAAACCTCATGAGCAGCATCCTCGCCAAAGAATTTCTCGCATCTATCGAGCGTCAATAACCGTAGCTGCAGGTTCCACTTCACATATCATCTGCGTTTACAAGCGTGTGCCCGCATTTAAAGACATATCGAAGGTTGAAATTTAGGCTTAATCTCTTAAACAAATTTCAAGATAATATTTTCAGTGATGACGCTAAAAATATTTTGTGAACCCCAACTTACTATGGACCCCCCTACTTTTGTGAACCCCCTACTTACTTACCAACTTACTGGACTATGATTAAAAAATTAGAGAAATTGATTGCCGAACTGACAGATTCAAAATTTCCTTTTTTCCTCGTACAATTAGGGATATGAATAGCGGTAAATATGTCCATTACGAGTGAATCAATCCATAGCATAGGTAGTTGCATGTTGGTATAAGGACTTGAAGGTAACCCAACTAACAGCATGTTTTTGCATGCTTACTTTGCTATTTTTATCTTTTTAAATAGTGAAGTTTAGACTAATATATTGATATTATTCCTATTTTATGCATGATATGTAGAGCATGTTTGGTGAGAATTCACCCCCTGCCACACATTTTTGTGGTGGCTTGCAGAGTATTATGTAATTGTTGATGAAAGACGCTTCAGACCGGGAGGAAAGGTACAAATACAAGCATGGAAGATAGAGGAGAAAGAGTGGAGAGAAACCTGGAGTCGGAATTAGCCTGCTCTTGACGAAAAGCCTCAAGGGGACCATTGAACCCAATTCTCCACACAAAGCACTCAAGTAGTGTTAGCAACAACAAATATTCATTATGAATGATAGAATAAATTTACCTAACCGTGTCCGCCGAGAGGTAGTGAAATGATATCACAATGAAAAAACACTACAGATAGCATTGATGGTTTCCGGCGTAACTTTGTGGAATTTACTAGACATAATGAAAAAATTACTAAAACTTTGTATTTCCACAGAATATTTATTCGAACACGACCATGGTTTCGACGGTTAACGTCATCTTCTGGTGAGGAATACATTGATACACCTTCTTAAATACTCGGATGACACGTGACATGATTGTATGTCTATGTCACGTGTCATCCGAGTATTTAAGAAGGTGTATCAATGTATTCCTCACCAGAAGATGACGTTAACCGTCGAAACCATGGTCGTGTTCGAATAAATATTCTGTGGAAATACAAAGTTTTAGTAATTTTTTCATTATTACTACAGATAGCACTTTTCCACAGCTTTAATCGTGGTACTACGCTTTTCAGTCACTAAGCCACCATCAGGTTACCTTATGATGGCTTAGCGGCTAGTAACACATTAAAACTGTGGAATAAGTGCTATCTCTTGTGGAATTTTATTATGATAGGATAAAATTTGTAATCCATAATTAATTATTATTTGATGGTTAACATCATCATCAGGTACAAATTATTCAGTGGTGTGAAACCATCAACAATTAATATCTTCATTCACCGAGATTCGACCCCGGGTCCTCCAGGCAAGAGGCCAGCAAAAAAACCACAAAGGAAAACCTTAAGCGGCGAGCATTAACACTTGTAATGACTCTTACTATCGAAAGGTAATATTCATTGGGAAGACATTCAAAGATCGCGAACTAGCCGCGAAAACTTAACGGAGTTACCAGCTGAAATTGCACACAGGCGGATATTCTATAGAGATAAATCATACGCCTTGACCTTGACCCGGACCCCCTGACTAGGGGTCAGGATTCGAATCCCGGTGAAGATGACCGATTTTTTTCCCCGTGGAATATCAGCTGTTCACAGGGAAGCATTAGCCACTAATAAAATTATTATGATCATTTTGGAAATTTGATTAAGTCGGTATGATTTGCATACACTCGAGCACAAGTTGTTCTGTTAAGGAGCCTTTAACATGACAGGAAATCCAATCTAAGGGAAAAGAGTAGAACGAGGACTGAATATAAGAAAACTGCAGTACTGTCATTTGTCAGAAAACAGAAGACACGAGTAAATATTGCGTAAGAAAAAATAGAAGTGAAGGAGAATTTAATTAGTTAGTAATAAGGAGAAAATTATGCATAGGGATTGTGCCATTAGGGAAGTAGAATTGTTTTACCGAAAGGATATAACCGTAGGAGGGAATTAATTACTGAGGGCTTAGATAGGAATGTTGAGAAAAGACGTGAAATTTCTGACACAGCGTTACATGACAGGGCGACGAATTTGAATCGGCCTATAAGGTTCTGAGGGGTGTTATAAAATCACTTATTAGCTCTCATTCAAATAAATACTAATTACCCATTGGAATCACACAGTTCTGTGCTATGCAAATGATAAGGGTTCGTCCCAACGAAAACATTTTAATTTGAACGTCAATTTGTAACGCTTTTCTCCCACCATATTTTCCCCTTCCGTTCAGCGAACGTCCGACCTCCCATTATCTCTTTTAATACGTCCTTCCTGTTCGGTAGGAAATGAATATGCGTCAATTTATATTTTTACCCACTAAATGGATAATCAGATCTCTTCAGATCAATGACTTGCTCCACACATATGCTTCGCTTTCAGCAACTTTAAGTTGTTCTCAACCATGTCCGAGATCATGTCATTTATTCCCTCTCCATTCACCATTTTATATCCATTTTTCACCAGAATTATATCTCTAATACGTCTTACCCATTCCCAATTTATTGCACCAAGGAAATCTTTCCACAACTATAGAAAACTTCGGATAAAACGCCATATAAGGTCTTATTTCTTTCGCAGATATCTTTACCAAAAATACGAACCATAAGGTTCTCTCCATCTGATAGGAAATCTGCAGCAAAACGTTATCATTACTGGCAAAAGTGATAGCGTCTCATCTGAAAAAAGAGATATTTTGTGCAACACAATAAAAAAAGTTTTCTTTAACTAGGTCATGTTGATGTTGGGAAGATTATAAGACAAAAACATAAGCCAAAGTTAAGTGAAACAGGACTTTAAAAATGGAAAAATGCTATGTTTATACTGTACCCTGCAGTCACTGTAGTGTTTTCAATCCATCACTCATACTAATTAGGGCAAAATCTAAATAAAAACAAGCACGAGGTCCATCGAAAAAGTCCACACCACGAAGTCCGTGGCTTTAGCCCGAGAGTACACGATAAATTGCGGCGAACCTATAGATACAAAAGGAGGATTATACATACGGGAGTCGTTGCAGCAGAGAGGACAAAAAAATCCTTGACAGACGAGATTTAATTGGAATACAGTTTTAGGGCGATTTCCGACAACGATACGGTAAAAAAATGGATCCGCCGCGATACCCCACGAAATAAAAATACCATGACTACGCGGTGACGGAATGATGAAAAAAAATAGGAACTTGATTTTTTAATCCGCAAGCCAACGGCGGGGAATACGGGCGGAGGTACGTCGGGTCAAAACCGAATTCGCTCTTTCGGGGAGATAAAATGAAAACCGGGGGAAGTCGGTTGGCGACGGAAACAATGGTGCATCGGATTAGAGAGCGGAGAGCAGGGGTGCTGGTCCCTAGGAAAGCGGCGCAGGGCCTGGAAAGAAAGTTAGGGTCGGGAGATAGAAGTCGTGGAAGGAGAGTGCACGAATGGGTTCCCTCGCTCCACTCCGGCCTACCTTCCACTCTCGTTCCGTCTTTTAAAAAGAAATAACGGGGGCGGAGAAAAAACCGTCCGTGGTAGCTGCAACATGCGGACGCACAACTCTGCATCACGGTCACGTCAGGAGGACGGGATTGCAGCAGGTAAACAAAGAGAAATGACAGGAAGACCCAATTAAGCATCTTCCCATGATCATCGGCGAACTATTCTCTCTGCGATCCCCCGAATGAAAACAAGGAAACAGCACACGACGAAGAGAGAGAGAGAGAGAGACAGTGAAGATGGAAAGGTGAGGTGGACAAGGAAATAGAATTGGCAGACAGGCAACACCGATAAGCACCCACCCTTGGACTCTTCGTTCCGTACTTGAAAACCATATAACCTCAGCCTATTCCCCGGATGACTCACGACTCCAATCCATGGATTTCAAAAGGAAAAAAATGCCTTGGAAAAACAATCCTGCGGGAGAGAGAAAAAAAACTGGAAGAGATTTTGAAGTTCAGCAAGTTCCCAATACCATTCCGAAATAACCATGGGAAAAATTAATCCTTTAACTGTAACGCACAGACATGATTTTTAAAGTATTGCTCCCGTGACCATTGAAGGGATCGTTCACCAACATATTTTCTTCTATTCTATCTCTTAACATGACGGTGTTAATAGATACATGTCATTACTAATCAAATATAACTAATAATTTATGTTGAGATAGGCTACAAAATTATACAATATCTTCATACACCGTTGGTCTCAAGCGTAAATGAACCAAATCAATCGTATCGCAATTGATGGACGCCCACAGAACCCACTGAGTCACTGACATACGTGCATTGATATATGGGAAAGGAAATCCGAAGGATTCGTGACCCGAAGGTAGAAAAATATTTCTGGCAACTTCCCTGCATTATTATGTATTATTTTTAGTATTCTACCAGTGAAAGTAAGTTTATATACTCTTTTATATTTGTCAATTCTAATAATACAATGCAGCATATATTTCTAGATAATTTATAGCCGTTTCTTTTATTTGAATGATCCATCAATTTCGAAAACATCACATGGCACACGACACAATTGAAAGTAAATAACGTCGTGATGAATTAACAATTATGCTTTGTATTCTAACGACTAGGGTAGATTTTGATGGATATGAAATACCCCATATATATTGTGCCACACATTTGTCGTTCTCATGGTCTTCTTTAGATCCGCGAACTTCAACCTCACATTTCTTCATCCAAACTGAATTTTATCCTCCGCCCTCTGTCCACTTAATATTCATTCCAAAATAGCAAAGGACGAGTGGAGAGAAGAATGAGAAATGTTAAGAGAAGAATTAAGGAGGCAAAATATGCAAGGATTGAAATGGTAGGATGAAAAACATGACATGAATGCACGGGATGGGGAGGGCGCAAAGAGTCGCATGGATCGATTTCGATGGTCTAATCTCGACGGCCGTGCCGTATCGACATCCTCGACCCAGTCGCCAGCACCCCACGTCTCCCGATCCGTCCTTCAAATGCTCCGTCCTCGACGCCATATTAGGGCAGGGGCCAATTAATCTTTCACCCACCTCTCACTGCATCCGCTGCCATCCAGTCCGCCGTATTCTCGATGTCAACCGATTCGGTGCGCAGGCATCGGACGGACTGGCAACTTCCCATTCCGCGGCATCGCCCCCGGATATCAAAGCGGGGAGAGCGCGCAGACAAAGCGTCCGCCCGACTATCGGCGCCGATATTGACGCGGGTGTCGGAGCGGACCTCATACCATTCGCACGACCGACGTCTCGGTTCATTAGAAGGGGATCTCGGCCACGAATCGGTCAAGAGACTCGCTCTAACCGCGACCATGTGACTCAGAAAACGAATGTGGATTCGCTCGCCCAACAGAAATACAGCTGTCCGCGTCCATTTCATTCCTACCGAAGTGGGACGGTCTTCCTAACCATTGGTTGCGCGATCGAATCCTATGTCCAGCATGTATGTTGCTTTATTCATATGTCTTGAATTAGATTAGATAGTTCGACAGTACACTAAAAATCGGAATACTTCAAACTTAATCCTATCACTGCTTATTAAAATAAGGATCATTATTTATTGTTGACCAGAAATTAAATTATGTGTCATGACTGACTCGTCGACGACCCACGCAGCTCAAGGACTCTTTTTTGCGCAAAATATTAAAGCAGCTGGCATATATTTGTAAGTAATTAATATAAGACAGCGACGGAGGTCCAAAAACCCTTCTAAGTAATCTACAGCATAAATCATGACCAGATATCAAGCAACTCATAGGACTAGAAGGTGAAAACATCGAGTTTTCCATTGCAGTGTAGACACTATAACTAACTATTCATGTATTTTAATATCCATATCTGTGCACATAGTCCCAATTATGTATTAACATGAAGTTCAGCACTGGAAGAGCTAATGCAGATGAACGCAAAATAAATGCCAGTAATGGTAGGGTTAGTTATACTGCTCATTTATATCGACGAAATGTAATAAAGAGAAATAATTACATTTTACAAATGCGTTACTACTTTAATGCTTGAACGTTTACTGGAAGGAGGCTATAAACGATGAACACGCGAAAGAATACCTATATACCCACAGGGTGAAATACAGATTCAGCAGCTGGATGTTTACTATTTAATAGTAGGTACACACCCAGCTGGATTTACGTCAAAATAAAATCCAACGTTAGTTAAGCAAGATTCAAAACCGCCATGAATAGCTAATTACGAAACAACTTGCACTCGACGCTTAATTGGCAGCAAATGAACATCCGATTGCATTAGTAAAGTTAACTGAGTGATTTACAAACGCAAGGCGCTCACATAGCGAGAACAGGCTTCTGATCTGATTACTTTGCTTTCCAACGTAATGGAATGATGTTGTTTGCCAATAACAACCAGAGGAAGAGAGGATTAGTCCGTTTGAAAGGGAGGAAGGAAGTATGCGGAGATAAAGAAGAAATCCATGTGGAATAAGTTCCATCTAGATCATATTATACTAGAATTACACGTATATCTGTAAAAACAATGATGTAATATACAGCAGGTGAACATTTTTCGGGATCTCTGCCGGGTCAAGGGCTTTGTTTCCTCCTATGACGTTTCGACAAGCGATTCGCACATCGTCTTCAGGGATCCTGACACCTGATTCCACGATCCCTGAAGATGATGGGCGAGTAGCTTATCGAAACGTCAAGAGGTGGAAATGTAGAACCTGACCCGGTTAAAATTCCGAGAAATTTTCACCCCGAATATTTTCTGGGAAAGCACCAAGTCCTATAACAGATAACGTATTGCCCAAACTGACACGGCAGAAAGCATAGGAATGTCGTCGAACACGCAGACGGGGTAAGTATTTCCTGCGAGCGAGATACCATCACGAGTGACGACGAAGAAGAGAGACAGGACGCCTCACGGAGGTGGGCGAGACGTTGTAAAAGGGAATTGAGGTCCGAAAGGTGCCGAGAAGGTGGTGTGGTGGTGGGTGCGGGGCCGGGTGAGGGAGCGGGTGCCGGCGTAAAAGCCGAGAGAGAGAGTGAAGGATGTGGGTGCCGTAGGGCGCTCGCAAAACCCTAGGGATGACTTTACGCAGCTCACCCCGTCTCTGTTGGAAGCGAGCCAAAGGTAAATACGAATAGAAGGCAAAGCAAGCGGCAGCGGAGAAAGGCGGTGCGCCGAGAAATGAGGGAGGGAGCAGGAGAGGGGGGAAATAAGAGAACGAAGCCAGCACAATGGACTTCGCCGTGCATATCTCTGCAATAAAACTCGACAAAGGGAGAGAGTCACGTGCAGAACGATGAGGGGAGAGCGAGAAAGGGGGTAGTGAAAGAAGGAATCGTATTTACCCTGGCTTGAGGTCACACGAAATTTTCCAACCCGGCGCCAGCGGTGTTTTCTTTTATAATTTTTGCCACACGACGCCATCGATTTCTACACTCCCTCCAGTTACCCTCCTCGGGAAAATGAGTTAGACGCCTTTGAGATTTCCTCAGATACCCCTCCACGGCCGACTCATTCACTCTGAAATCGCATTGAGAATCTCTGGTGGAAAATAGAAACAACCAAGAGAGATCGTGAGTAAAACATCACCACACGAAATACATAATAATCCGCAAGCAAGAAATACGATTACCCACACTTGCGTAAAACAATTTAAGTACCTTACCCGACAAGTACATACAAAACGTTTATAATTGACCCACTTCTGAAATTCACTACGGATTTAAATCCACGCGTTCAAAGTCTTTTGAGCTCATATCCAACTTAAAACCCTACCATAGGGCGCTGAAATGCAATTGAAGCAGATGAAACCGGGTAAATAAGGGAGCAGAAAGCTATGAAAGCACTAGCGTACCTTTGCCGCAGACTGCAGGATACTCCACGGTCTGAAATAACGTATGCTCATCGTACGCACAAAACTAGGTAATTATCCTCGTAATTCTGATGACTTAACCGCGAAAGTACGCGAAAAATCTTTTTATGGTCTCCAAAACACAAGTTAGAACAGTAAACGTTAAATGGACTCTTAATGATAATTCTAGAACAAGACGGGAATATATCTTATAGATTTGGTGAAACGAGAGCACTAAGGGATCAAGTGAATGCAACTATAAAAATCAGAAAGAAATTTAAGTGTGTGAATTAGGAGATATTTATTTCAATTCACTCAAGTCAGTTTCGGAACACGAAATGCTGTATACGAAAGTTTTACTCGAATAAATATAGAAATCATTCCTAAAGTATAACTTGTGCTGTTCATCATAAGGAGCTGCCATGGAGTAGGCATTGTTTGCCACGGCATATATTAAAAAGTTTAAATGTACGAAAACAGTAAATCCCAACAATCCTTGCCATCGATAAAATACTAGCATATTTTATCGGGTTAAAGCAATGTACAAGAAAAAATATGATTGAAACAATTATTTCGCGGCTTTCTTCCAAGTGTCTCCAACTATACTAACGCTAAATGTTACCCTACCAGGCGCCTAAAAGACATTGCTAGGTCCAGGGGCGTCGGAACTTTTTTCGCTGGGAGGGGCCAACCTTAAAGAAAAGAGGCTCTCAAGAAAAGGGCCCGCATTTTTTTGCGGAGAGGAGGGGGTAGAGACTAGAATTCCTCTAAAAGTGCATATGAAGGTGGTAGAATATGCGCCAGAAGGGAATAGTCAAGCTGGATACAAGTGAAATTTAATTTTTATTAATGAAGACTCATTTCTCAAGGGCCCGGGGCAAATTCTGGGGGGGGCCGAATGACCCCCCTGCCCCCCGCTTCCGACGCCCCTGGGTAGGTCACCACACTTGAAAATAAGACTGAGATGAATAAGTCAGAGGAAAAATAATAAAAATGGAGATATAACTGCATAGCTTTTGTACTGAGCTTTGTTTGTTGCTCTACAAGCTATTTTAATACGACGCGGAATCTCAAAAATGCGTTCTACCTAAATGGAGACATTTCTAGTCGAAAAGGCACTACATTTCATCAAGCAAAATTACTCATACTAAATACATGCATATTTTCAGCATGATGAAACAATAATCACCGCTTCCGCCATTTTTCTGCTGTACTCTCCACCCTCTTCCTTCGATCAATATCAATTCTCCGAACATTCACTAAAAATTATGACTCTACCGAACAATTAAGTGGTCTTTAAGTGCAATGCCGAGGAGAGTACCTGAATGTGGAGATTTTACTTCATTTTTTATTTTGTTTATTGTTTTTAATGTTTACCCACCATATAAATATAATTACAGGGTAAACAATTAACGATCAAACAAGATAATACAAATATTATTAGCACTGGTCAAAAACGCTAGACAAACAAGATAATACAAATATTAATAACATTGTACATTTATAAATATCAATTGGTTAAACACGTGTATGAATTATTCATTCTACACATCAACAACATTAAAAACATTACCTCTGTGTGATTAGTTTAGAAATTAGTTCTCTTAAAAATGTATTTCTATCTTGACACTAATTCAGATCATTGCAATATTTGTTATATGTAATACATAATCTATTAATAGGAGAATTTTTACAGTATTCACTATTAACATTCATGGCACAAAATGTCATCATATTTCTACCCTTTCTAGATGGAATATGGAAATGTATTCGATCCAACTCTCTCCTTTATTTATTACGTCATGTAAAAATATAAAATCGTTCAATATTCTCCGATCGAATAATTTACCGAAATGAAACATTTCCAATAAGAGATGCCGCTCAGGAACCACTCCAAATGCCTTTTTTTTAAGGATTTGTTCTCAAATTCGGCCAATGTTCCCTATTTACCCGAGTTTTACACGACAATTATCTTCGAGATCCCTTCCCAATTTACTTGATTTCACTCTTTTATCAACATCCGATAATGCCTTAGGCACTCCTCATCACGTCCGAGTCCACAAACATCCTCATAAGCCGACACAAACATACAAATGAGCCGGCGGAATCGTGAAGGACGAGATGAAAGTAGGACACGTGGAGACAGAAGGGCAAGGGCAGTTGAGATGGAGCAAGGACGGCAGTTGATGACGCGACCCTTGGGGATTAAGCGAAACACTTCTGTGTCACTCCAACGTCCAGCATTGCATCGGGGAAAAAACGTGACTGGGTCAGGCATCCGCCGAGCTGCGATAAATAAACTCGATCCGATCAAACAAGTTGTGAGCAAACACCGGGATGAAAATTTCGAGAATCGTTATTTCGCACCAGTTCCACCTCGTTTCCAATATGCTCGGATCCCACGAGTCTCAGCGCGGAAATATTTGATTTGTGAAATGAGCAAAAAAAAGATGATAGCCACGGGTGTAGCTAAATATCGCTTTGAGCAATCAGAACCGAACGATTCTTGGACAACCCAGGATGGGAATCGCAGGGAAAGGATCCTAGCTCAGTACTCAGGTCTTGATACTCGCAAAGCTTGGCCTTCACGAAAAACAAACGAAGTCCGAGTTTAATTTTCACGCAAGGGAATATTTGTCACTCCACATCCCAATGAATGCCTAGACCGCAGTGAGAATCAACAACACATACTGAAGGAATTTCTTGCCCGCATTTCGAGGTCACTACTTAACGAAAACTTGGGAAAAGTTTACTCCTAAGTTTTCTGCACATTATATTATTGTATTTCACAGGCACGGTACGTATACGAATTCCTACGAATAAACTTTCAAAGTATTGTCTTTGCAAAATAATAAAAATCAAAACTACAGCCGGCCATGGTAGCGAGTTTGACATTGGTGGCCTACAAATACACAGGTTGATATTTGGTTATTCATCCACGGTACAACCGTCATATTTGTCAATGAATTACGTTATTGACATAGGCTTAAGTTAGACAGCACTACTTTACATTTGAAATTTGGAACACCGTAAAATTAATTTCAACTCTTAGCGAATCAGTTTCATATTTATTTCTTACGCATACATATAGCTGTGGCAGAAAGACATGCACCCGATAGGCAAGAGGCACCTACAAATGAATTTTTCTGCTCTGATTCAGAACGCCATAGAGTCAACCAGTATTTTAGCACAAATGAAATGCATTATAAGGGAATTAGAACGGTAGAATATCATTTACAAAAGTGGTTTCAGATATAAGCCCGTTTTACCGCTTGAGGTAGGATCTGGGCGGACAATGAAAGCTATTTAAAAACTTAGTTATTTGCCTCCAGCGTAGAATCAATGTTTCATTCTTCACTGCCTTAAACGCGACTAGTTTCCAATGAAGTAGTACTACGCGAGTGGCTCCTAAGTTCCGTGATCACATCACAAATCTCCTTTAATGGCATGGTGTGACCTAATGCCTTCTCTCCCATGAGCCCGCGCGGATGCTCGCTGAGTAATTTGCAGATGCAGATGAGCAAACGGCGGCGGGGCAGGGGAAGAATGAGGGTCGGGATGGTTGGAGGAGGAGGGAAAGAAGAGATGGAATGGACGATCTGCGGTCTCCCCGACAGATGGAGCACCGGGGGGAGACGGGAGGTGAGGGGGAGGGGACATAAAGGAACACGGCGTGAAAGCAATTTGACTGTATTCAAGAAAAATGCGTCCGGGGGCGAAATTTTTTATTCCCCGACCCTGACAGGAGCCGGGGCTGGGGATGGAGGCACAGGAGAGAAAAGGACGGAACATTTCACCAAACGCTCCGCATCGGAAAAAGCCGCGAGGAGCAAAAAAAACGAGAGATTTAAAAAAAAAGGACCGTTAGAAAGTTAGAATGAGAGAACGAAAGGAGAGATGGAAAGTGAGTGACAAAGGGTTGCGGTGAAGAAGGAGGCCATGAATGCAAGGGACGTTCATTTTTCCACACCCCGGCCGCTCCTTTCCCTTCCGTGGACGAACCCCCACAGAAGTTTATATTCGGGAGCAGGAATTATCGTCCCATTTTCTCGCGGAAAAAAACACAAGCTCTCACCGTCGTATTCGGGATGCGGAAAATATTTTAGGGTGTTCCGCGTGCGATGTGCGGGGATAACGGGTTCAAAAGTTTGCGACGGCACCCGGGGAGGGTGCGGCAGTACTCTTCCTCTCAAGTGGGAGCAAGGGTTGTGGAAGTTTGGGTGCGATTTTGGGAAAAACTCGAGGGAAATTCGCTTGTCCTCCTCAATCGCTTTTCGGTTCTGCGGGCGTGATGCTAAGCAACGGCCGCCCCTTACGGATCGGACGACAGGGTCGTGGAGCTCAAAGAAGAAATATTACCCCCGATGAAACAAGGAGTTTGGAGACATCATTATTCTGAACATAAGTTCACTGCCCTCAAGGACTACATCCATCCGACGTGGCTATTATGACATGATTATATGATGTTCTTTTGACTATAACCGAAGTATTA
Organism: Platycnemis pennipes; assembly: GCA_933228895.1. Classification (NCBI taxonomy): domain Eukaryota; kingdom Metazoa; phylum Arthropoda; class Insecta; order Odonata; family Platycnemididae; genus Platycnemis; species Platycnemis pennipes. The sequence continues at coordinate 30,393,971 of OW121855.1, forward strand.
CTCACGAAAATAAAAGCTAAAAGTTAAACTTGCTCAAGAAGAAGAAAAGAACGACATGGAGTGTTATCCTACCATTATTTGTTGTCCTCATGAGCATCAGACATATTGCGGAAAAAAATAACTTTACCTAAGAACTATATAATACTTATATATCCTAATCGTTGGTGTTAGTATTGATGAAGTGCTCCTATTCAAGTTTGCTTCACTTCAAAATTTTCTTGAATGCTCCTTTCCCCACACCATTTCTCTTCACCGATTTGTATACACTCTTTTGCCTATCTTCTTACTCCCTGTCCCTGTTTTTACACGCTTTCTTCATTCTACAATCTCCTTCAGAATCCTATTGTCATGCAATCGACGAATCACACTTGTCTCGACAGACAATCTACCACCAACATAAGGTATATTTTATACATTAGAAAATGCTTCGACGTAGCAATTTCTTTCACCATTTAACGCCACGGATTCCTATGCGCTCAATATGCAGGGCACACTATAGTTTGGATTTAGTTACCCAGAATTACGTTTAAAAAGATTGACCCAACGATGAAAAAGCTGAATGTATTCCTAATATACATACTTACAACTTTTTCCGAAAGCGAAAAATTATTTCCTAGAATTTTGAGATCAATAAGGTGTGGTACGTATCAAAAAGAAGATATTGTTCGCACTCTCCGAGTATCTGTACCAGAGAAAACCATCGTCAAACTGAGATATTCCTAGTCTTAGACGTAGAGTTCCAAAATTATCTTCTACATATAATACCTAGATACCAAGGGACTTTACAGAATGCCTACTATACGCTATGAAAGTTAAAGTATGAAATGACAATGCTATAGTCTTGAGTCATTAATGCATTTTTGAATAATTTGATGCATGTATTGATCCCTTAAATGCTATAGATGCTGACACTCTGGTTGCGTGTGACCCTATAGTTGCTTGTTTGTATGTCGGTAGTGCATGCTTGGTGATCTTCACCCCCTGCCACACACCCTCGCGGTGGCTTGCAGGGTATCGTTTAGATGTAGATGAAACCGACCACGCAAAAATGAGGGGAAGACATTTATTTAAATTATTTTAGTTAGCAAATCCAAATCAGAAGTCTTTCATCAAGCTGGGTTGAGATCGATCCCTCTCGCCTCGCCGCTCTACAGAAATTCGGAACGGCACACAATAATTTGCAAATGATACGGCACGATTTCGCGAGACGGCCGAAAATTAGCGCGCGGGCACGAAGGGTCCGAGCGATCGAACAACGCGGCCGGCCCGAACGGAAAAATAAATTAAAAAGGGAACGCCGAGGAAACGGAATGTAGTCGGGAGTTGAGCGAGGAGGAGTGAGAGGAGTGGAGGAAGAATTTTTGACGCTTAAAAAAGACGCGAGGGGCACGAAAATCCAGCATCGGCCTTAATTACGGGCAGAAATGCTATGGAAATTACAGCTCCGGATCCCTCGCCGAAGATAACGAAGGGCGGGGGAGGGGAGGCCAAGGATATCTTTTCATCAAAAAGATACACACTGCACAAAACAGGGGCACGCGATGGCACAAACACCTACGTTTAGACGCAGCGGCTCCGCGGAAGCCAGCGAGGAAGATTCAGCTAATTAAGGAGGACTTTGGGGGGAGGGGGGCGGAGACGGGACGGGGGTACCCGTGCCCGAGTTAATTGCCTTCGGGGCCCGGCTGCTGTAGCGAGGATCACGGCTGCTCCCTCCCGCGAATCAATAAAAGCATCCGCGGAGTCCGCACGCAGAGAAGGTCGTCGGCGATCACCTGCGGTGGTACCAGCTTCTACGGGACGTCTTCTTGAATGCACCTCCAATGCAAGGTCGAGTCTCCCCAAAATTTACACCAGTTAAGCCAGAATCACACGATCATTTTTTACGTCCCTTTTCAGGGATAGCTTAAATGGTAGCTCAAATGATAGCTTAAAAACGATCGTCTGACTTGATCACTTCACGGATAGCGGCAATGATAGGGATCGCTATCCCTTTTTTCGTCATTTGAGCACGTCCTTTTTTCCGTCATTTAGCCAATCAGAGCGCACGTTCTGAAAGAAACGTTTGTCTGCAGCCAAAAGAAGTCGACGACGATGTAAATCATCCATATTTACGAAGTTGTTTACTGCATCTCGCGAACACAAATGATAAGAGAGGGGACGGTAAAAATGATCGTGTGAGTGGTGAAATGATAGCTTGAGCTATCACTTTTGCGGTCCCTGAAAGCTATAGCTTAAATGATCTCTTTAAAGGGACGAGAAAAATGACCGTGTGATTCGGGCTTTAGGGCCATTATTGTCACTGGTGCTCTAGGGTTAAGATAAGTTTACAACATGGGTCGGTAAACTGCAACTTACGAACCTCATGCGACTCTTCGGTTACGTGAGTGCATGTGACGCTGAAGTATAGTTGGCGAAAAAATCTAATCAGAGTTTCACTCATGCAAGAATGTAGTGGCATGTGCAACTGAAATTATTTTAGTCTCATTAAATAATGCCAGCTTATAGCCGTGCCTCAAATACATAACGGCAAATAAAAACCGGACGCAGAGTCACTTTCTCAGGAAATGCAAACTTACTGCTCACACTGATTAAAGCCAATTAGAGGGATTTTCATGCCAATTTTATTATTTCCTTAAAAATTCATATCATTTTAGAGTATTTAATTAGTAATTAATGGTACTTTAAATTGTATTCATTAGTAACGCTACATGCATAGGACTCGAATAATATATGTATAATATTATACTATTTTAACTCGAAGAATATTATATTTTTCATTAATGACTCTGGAAAGAAGATTAATGTTTTCACTAAAATTCATTTTTCGTTTCCATCTAACGATTTCGTGTACAAAATAGCGATTTTGGTTCTGAGGAATCGCCCCAATTTCCTAAAAAAAAAATACAATCACTTTCACCTTTTCCCGTTCAAATAGAATGATTTTTTCTCTGTAGAAAGTCTATTATAGGTAGGGATAGATTATGGTTACCCCATATTCTGTTTTAGTATTAGGCTTCAACTTCCTTAAAAAAATTCATTGAAACATTAAAAATACCGTTTTCTCTTAAAATTGAAACAAAAAATGAATTTAAAGATATAAACTGTAAACAACATGGCATTCATAACAATATAGCATCTACTAGACCCAGTGACAGCAGTACTGCTCTTTTAAAGGTATAATTGAGGGCCAACTAAGTTCGCAAGGAAATAATACGAAAAATTATTAACGATATATTATAAATATTAATATAAAACGATTATGGTCAATAACAACGGAAAAAAACATCGCTAACAACTGCTAATGAATCTTAACAGTACTTGGGTTGCCTTTTGTTTTTGATTGAGTGAATGGGTCCCTATCCTTTTCCCGAAAAACACGAAATCATTATAGGTATATGCACTCTACTGGTGCTTATATAATGTGGATGCTGGTGACGAGTCCATGTAAATAATTCCATGAATCGTTACTATTTTTGGACTTTTTTTTGCCTCAGTGGTGAAAGGACAGGCGTTAATTACAAGGGGAATACACATATCCACCCAAATGCGTCATACAGGGATATGGTCGATAGGATTAAGGCATAAGTGATTCCGGATGGGTTTGATCCAGGCAGCGTGTTTTAAATCACAACTGGATCACCATGCTAATAACCTGTTAGCTTACCAAATGCGAAACGAATTTTGTAGCACTTGACGACTGTATATGAGTTAATAAGCGGCACTTAACGGCTGCATTAACTGGGTGGCTTTAGGAATGCTCGCTTACAACGACCTGGATGAACATCAGTCCAAAAGAATTGAATTTTGAACTTTTTAGACACAATTATTCAAATCCATTCCGATTCAAATAATGTAATGCATTAATCAACAGTAACACTGCAGATGACCCGTGTAAAATAATTTGGTTTTCCCGACTCACACTCTAGAAGTCTAGATCTGAAGCGAATCGTATAAGCAAGCGTAGCGTACAAACAAGGCTCCAGAATTTTAGGATACTAGCCAACTTCATTGGCCAAAGCGTACCTAGGGTTCGCACTGAGTAACCTAATAACTGAAAATTACCTAAGGTAGAGAAAATCACAAAACTGTTCACGTATATTTTAAAAAAATCCACAATCTTATACAAGAGGAACTACGTTGGTATGAAGAGGTTGGTCTATAGAAGAATCGAGTGGAGGGCTGCATCAAACCAATCCTAGAATTGTTTACCAATGATTGATGATGATGATGAAGGAGATAAAAGTTATGATACAATGAAATTTAGTCTCACAAAATTAATAAAAGGTAGTGGTAAACCCATTCTTTTTTAGAGAAATCGAGAAATAGAGAATCGAGTGGAGGGCTGCGTCAAACCAATCCTAGGATTGTTGACCCTTGATGATGAATCTTATACAACTTCCATGCACTGTCAAAAAATTGGAAAATAGGCACTAACACTGGAGATCTTAACCATGGCAAAAAATGTGTTACAAGGTGGAAAATGTAGTTCAAACGGAAATTAATTTAAAAATTAAATATAGGGCAAAACAAAATGCAACCTCATTATATTCCATCAATTTTTGGCTCGATCAATTAATATAATTATTCTCATTCGAGAGGAATTTTGAAGAACACCAGCCACAATCCAAATAACCTTCATCATTCTTTAACCGTAAGACAATATCATGTCACGTAATGCATGAGATCACCAGTTATCATAAGTTATGCGTAATAATTACTCGTAACAATTCTGGAGTACCTCAAATATCAGTGAAACATTGGCGTAGAAAAAAAATTAAGAAAACCTTACTTGAAAACAAGGCTGTGAGTTGAAACAGCATATTTCGAGCCGTGCTTGGACAACAAGTTACGAGGAAGCCGCACATACTTTTAGCTCCTTTTTTAGAGTTTTACCTCCTACTCCTTCCGCGACATGACTGGGAGGTAAATGAGACGTTGCTTGAGAAGAAAAGAAGGGGAGAACAGTTCGAATAAACCGGAGATGACATCCGAGGAGGTGGAAAAATATAACGTCTTCGTCTCATCGAGGAAGCGACAACTCAGGTAAACAAAGACGCTCAGGTCAGCGCTGAAGCCATTAACGTTTTCCCCACACGGAAAAAATGATAGAGGTTAACTGAGGTGAAGCGAATCCGGGCCCTTTTGTCACAAAGTCAAAGTCACCTCAAAACTAGGTGATATTTCACTACATCCACGACTGACTTTTTGTGACCTTCACGGAGCATCGCGGAGAAAAACTTGAAGCGAATTCAACTTCAGAGGTCCTTGCACGCCCGTGGCTGGCAGTCAGATTGTTCCACACTCCGATGCAATCACTAGCAACTAGTTAGCGAAGTTGTTTCCGGGGAACTGCTACGCACTCGAGCGAAATACATGTCGCAAAACAGTACAAAAACAAGGCTCTGCACAGAGGAAAAGTTAGCTGGAGCTTTGACTTCGAGTGATATTTCACTCCGGCCACGCAACCGGATAATTACCACGTTCACGGGACAACTCAAATCTGGATTCATGCTATGGAAATAATTAGTGCGAGATAACGTCTAGTTTTGATTGGCGGATAGAATTTTGCGCGCAACCCCTTGTAGACGCAGTGTACTGGTGAAGCCGGTTCACGTTCCGCTATATCCATCCGGGAACCTCGTTTGTGAGTTAGCCAAATTGATGTCACGAGAATTCTAGCGACATTCACGTAAAAATAGGGCTACACTCCATAGAATTCGATGCATGGATTACAATTTCATTTGCTCAAATTAAGACTCGTATAAGACAATCTTCAACTAAATCATTATTCTATCAAGTTTAATGGGGAGGACGCGTTAAGTTGCAACGGATAGTTAATGAGGGCGAAGTAGACGTCAAGATGGGAGTAGGGGAGGAACGAAGGAAAATAATAGGTGTTTTATACGGTATGAAGATTGGCATTTGATGTGTATAAGTGTAAATGGACTAATTTCCGGGCGAATGAATTTCTATGACTCCCTTAAAGGTGATAGCTAGTCCCAAGATGGATAATGGGAAATAAAGACACGTATAAGCCAAAAAGCTATCTATATTTAACGCTGGTTGGTGGGCCTTTGTACTGTTGCGGAGAGGATAGCTGGTTGATTACTCATTAATTCTCCAACCGTAGATGAATAACTGATGAAACTGCAAGGTAGGCTAACTGCAACTATCCTATTTTAGTTAACAAAGGAATATTCCCTAATAAGAGTCATGTGCTACCATCTACCAAACCTAAATTTTTTACACTGTATTCCAGGGATAAATTAGTCGCGTGCAGAATTCCATATCTAGCACCCACGAGCTCACCAAGTCGATTAAAGTTTAAGGGTCTCGAAATACCTTTTAATTTCTCTCCACTTGAACGATGCTATGAGATGAATTGCGGAAAGGAAGTGGAACTTCAGGTGATAGAGACTAAGAGGAAAATATTTACTAGACTTGATTTCAAAATTGGATAGTGAGCCGTGGAGAGAAGCTAGGTTAGTAAAACGGTAGGTACTCACGATAGATTTAGTAGGGGGTCCAAACTGCCAGAAGAATTAGGCTGAGAATCACTATAAGATCGTGCGTTGAATAACAGCATATATCTTGAATATTTAAGACAAAAACTTTTACTGTTATTAAAGTTATTAAAGATACACTAAAAACTCCAATGTACTATGGTATGTTAGATAATTCACATGAAATAAATTGCTGGACGGATGTGTTTTAAACAACATTCTTTCTTCATGCCATAAGGGACCACGGATATAACAGGATATGGAATGTGGACATTTGAACCATGTATACCTATCATTAAGTAAGCAAACATTAACCAATAAATAAGCGACAGATGTGTGCAGATTTAAAAACTTTTTTTCAAGCCTGTTGTGAAAAAGCAAAATATGTAATGCCTTTTCGAAAACATATTAAGTATTAGATATCTACCGTTTAAAGTAGGTGTAGATTGACGGAAAACTCTTACCAAAACCTGCATCCTTCATAAGATATCCTTCTTTAGTTCTCCGTTTCTCTTATCTAACATTGATATATCCTGTTCTATTTATATTTAGTTTATTACAACAACCCATTCTTCTCCTCCCTCCTACCCCCTTACCCAATATTCTCTTCCCTATGACCCCTCAATACACCCTCGTCTCTCATAAGATATTTAGGAGTAACAATCACTAAAGATTTATTGTGGGGAAGACACATCCGGGAAATATGCGGCCGAGCGAAGAAAGAGCTATGATTTATAAAAAGAGTACTTGGGAAATGTGATGAGAAGACCAAAGGTGATGTTACTTTTCACTAGTTAGGCCCCACCTTGAGTATGCAGCCAGTGTATGGGATCCTAATGAATTAGGTTTGATCAGAGAACTAGACAGTGTGCAGCGTAGAGCAGCTAGGTTCGTCAAAAGGTGTTACGATAGGTTGAGTAGTGTTTCAGAATTAATACAAGAACTAGGGTGGGAATCATTATCAGAGCGTAGGTTAAAGTACAGATTAAATCTATTCGAGAAATTTCAATCGGATAGCTTTACTGAATATGTTAGGCACATATTAAAAATAACTGCGTATTATGCTAAATTCGACCAGATAAATAAGATTAGAGAGATAGATTGTCGTACTGATAGATTCAAAATGGCATTTTTCCCCGTAGTATAAGGGAACAGAATAGGCAGCATAGCAAAGAGATAGGGAGGAGAAATATTTTTGAGTAGTCTGTAGTGCATGATTCTTATATTAACCCCTTAAATAATATAGATACTAACAATCTAGTTGCATGAGACCCTATAGTTGCTTGTTTGCATGTCAGTACTGCATGCTTGGTTATTTTCACCCCCTGCCACACACCCTCGCGGTGGCTTGCAGGGTATCGTGTAGATGTAGATGTAGATTGCCTGATCCATCTACTCCCTTTGCCTACTTGCATTCCACAATAGAGAGGCACTGTAACTATTAGAGCATGTGAGTAGTACACGTTCGATGATTATACACTCCTTGCCATACACTATCCAGGTGGCAAGGGGGTTGCTGAGTAGGTGTAGATGAAACATAGCGAACAACAGATACAGCCGCCTTCCTCCTCGTCGCCTCCGGAAAGGAAGGAAAAAACGGAAGACTGCCAACAGAGAGAGAAGCCTTTGGGACCGGTGTGTTGCCAGGGAAGGAAGAGAAGGAGGAGGGACTTTTTGGCAGACGCCCGGCCCTCACCCGACCGGAAGTGGGCCAGGGGGAGAGGGTGGTCCAGGGGCGGCACCGTGAGGCCACCGCCCCTTTCGAAGTGGGAGCCATGACGGCGATGATTTGTCAACGGGCGAATTGGTGCATGGGAGCGCATTACGTCTCGGAGGAGTGCAGATGCATTAGCGCCCATGCGCTACGCCGTTGTCGCTTTGTCGGGCCGTTGCAGGGGGAGGGGAAGAGGCGGGCAAGGGTGCGGCGATATGACAAGCGGAGAGCTGCAGAGGACACGTCTGCGAGCGAATAGATGGACTTCAACGCGATACACGCCAGATTTAATCGATTGTAACACGAATACCACTCCTAGAGAGTTTACCGTGAACTCGATGTTATTTTTAAATCCCCGCACACGTTGATAAAGATCCTTTTTTTTTATTCCCCATCGAAATTTCAATTTCCTGGGTCCCGGACACACAAATAATATCGGATAGACCGGTTCACTTATCCCTTTTTGTGGACTATTCGATAAAAAAATATATATATATCCAGTCGCTCACTCATAACAGGACGCGTCCCATGTTTGTTAAGCGTCTCTGGAATGTTATGACCGACGAAAGAATTAAAAAGGAAAATCGGAAGTGATATGGGGGCATAAAATGGGTAATGCGATGGCGCGGATGCTGGATGCGTTAAAATGATTTTAGATACCATGAAATATGGATGGAAAACTGCCGGAAAACAGTGCACGATGAAAATAAATGTAGCGAAAAAATGTGAAAGCAGGCAGCACAAAGGCAACTTGATTGCTCGGTGTTACGTTGCTCGGCTCCCATTAAATCGGCTGCGAGATTCAAAGTAGCGAGTTTTAAAAATAATAGAATTCTTTATGGCGTTGATGCTTCAGCGTACGAGTCATTATTTTGTCATGGCAGACTTCATGTTGATTAATATCTATATGAATACGCCCCATCATAACTATCACTCAGTCATGACTTCGCATTTGATTCAAAAGTGGATCACACAATCAGTTTTCTCTTTTATCTATATATCTATATCTACGACATACCCTGCAAGCCACCTCGAGGGCGTGTGGCAGGGGGTGCATCCACACCAGGAACAATGACACAACAAACAAAAATGAACACCACAAAGCAAGCACTACACCTTTAAAAGTAATTGGGGAAAAAAGAAGAAAAATTACCAAATCCCAATCATGTAGGACACACCCATGAATACCATGCATGCCTTGAAACCCGACATCAATTTCATAGATACTCATTCATGCAAAAAAAGGCATTGCATGCAAGTCACACGTTGATTTGAACATGCAGGTAATAAAAAAATAAAAATAAAAAAAACTATCGACCTAATCTGAATATTACCTCTATAATTATTACCGATTAACGCGATGTTTAACGTTCTGATCACGAATCGTACGCGGAAAAAATGACATTTTAAACCTGTCCGTCCTGCAATCTATCTCCTTAATTTTATTAGAATTATCGAGCCTACCATAATAAGACGGAGCCAGCAATATATGATTAACGTTATTAATAAAATGTCCCTGCTTAAATTTTCCCAGAAGATTAAGTCTACAATTCAGCCTGCGTTGTGAGATGGCTTTTCGATGGCTTAGCAAAGTGCACATTTAAAGACGAGGGATGGCACACACATACGAAATGGAAACTTGAATCGCGACGGCTTAATCACTGTGGGATAATGATATATGTTGATAAAAGATTTAGTGCAACACACATGATAGAATTGATAATATCTATATTCAATCAACATTTGCACGAAATTCGAACGACGGTTACAGAGGAACTCTGGCAATGACAGATGATAGATTGAAACTCTCGTTTGACTATTCTTGTAAGCAGCGGAAGCCTTGGTTTTATGCGCTCCAATGGTAAAAATTATGAGAGAAATAATTCACTTCGTACTTATTCCACGAATGTATTTCAACCCAACCGTTTTTGATGTTACAGCGTCATCATCAGGGGTGCAATCTCCCAAACATAAATTCGTGGAATACGTACAAAATGAATTATTTCTCCCATCATGCCGTCAGTCCACAACTAGAGCCTGCAACAGTTGAAGTTTTAAGTAAAAATTATATCGCCACACCTAGCCTATGATCTAAATCCTAAGAATTGCACAACATCCAAGTCCTGGGCGCGTTTTGGAAAGCACGTATTATTTTAAGCTCCAAACATGGCCAATCAAAAGTCATCAGACATATTTATCATGCAAAATAAATTGTCTGAAAATAACCAAGACCTTGTAACATATTGGATACGTTTTTATTTGTTTTATGGTTACTTCTAATAGCACAAGTTCTCTTTATGCAGTGCTATTTCTATAGCTCAAATCACTGTTGTTAATAAAGCACATTGTTGTGATCCTGAGAAAAACAAATGCATAACGAGGAGCAAATTAATCAGTGAAAAGTAAACGGGTGGCGTGAGAGGTTTACCGTAAAGCGTGAAGAGATGACGTATGGGTGAGAGAACGGAAACGGACACAACTAACGCGTAACGTGAGACCATGGTCATCTCCCATCTCTTACGTTACAAGAACACGGAAACCCAATGAAAATTGTCCCAAAATTTGGCGATAAAGAGCTACCTGTGGGGGAGTTACAGAAGTTACAAGTGGATTCATACCTCTTCTGAACAAAAATTTTAGTCTAAAATACTGTAAAACTCATTTCAGTCTTTGATTTTAACATAGAGAATTTCCTGACTTTTTTGTAATGAGGGAATCAATGAGTGAATAGTTATTTGAAGTTATTGTGTTTTATTAATGAATTCCTCTCGGGCTTCCGCACGGGTTAAACACTTCATTCCAGCCAACGTTTCGAGGAGCGCGTTGCTCATCGTCATCAGGGCAGTGTGATGCAGAGGAGTAGCTCAGGGGGGGGGAGGGAGGGGGGGAGGGGGAAAGGTTGGGGAGGGGTTGAGCCGGGTGTCAAAGGTGGATTCGTTTAATCATTGGGTTCCATGTTGTGCTTATGTGGAACCCTCGGTCTCTGTTAAAGGTTTTATATTTGGTTATTTGAATTTCTAATGCCTCCTTCACCACCCTATCCCAAAAACCTCGGGCGTGGCAGAGCCGTTTCGTGTCTTCCCATTTGATGGCATGGTCCTTTTCGATCGCATGCTCTGCAACCGCCGACTTCTCAGGTTGCGATAGTCTGAGGTGCCGTTGATGCTCCTTCACTCTAGTCTCTATGGTGCGGGACGTTTCACAAATATAGACTTCCCCGCACTCGCACGGGATTCTGTACACGCCCGGGACCTTGAGTCCTGCGGGATCCTTGGCGTGGAATAGCCTGCTCCGAATTTTCTGTGGTGGTAGATGGACGGTCCTTATATTGTATCTGTTTAATATTCTTGAAATCTTTCCCGAAACCGTGGAAACATACGGCAGTAATGCCGTGGCCGTAGGTCTTTCCTTCTCTTCCTTGCTTTCCTTCGTTTGACTAAAGGCCCTTTTAAGTGCCGTAGAGATTTCTCGTCGTCCATACCCGTTCTGAAGGAAAGTCTCCCTCAGAAGCCGTATTTCTCCTGGTAAATTGTTTTCGTCCGAGATGTCCTTCGCTCTATGGATAAGAGACGATATTACTGCCTGTTTTTGTGCCGGGTGATGATGGCTTCTTCCATTCAAATACAGGTTCGTGTGGGTCGGTTTGCGGTAAACCTTGTGTCCAAGTCTACCGTCCCCCCTCTTGTAGACGAGAATGTCGATTGTGTTTTAGTGGGATTTTTATAACGTAACTAACGACATGAAAAGATTGTTTGCGATTGCTACCATTACTTATATCATGAAAACGTTGCAATTTCACTGATTAATTCTTGCGAATTATAATAAACTTAAGCGATCTGGTAACTTTATTAACGACATGGAATACGTAAGTACTTCCACAGTCTTGTTGTCATCTCCTGTTTATATTCGTTACCGATTCCGTTTTGCGCTTTCGTCTGTTCATTTTTTTCCAGAGGGTACGTCGATAGTGTCCGCTGGAGAAAATGGCCACGTCTCACGTGTCACGAGAACGACTCACGTTTTAATTTCATTGTATCCCCGCCTTTATTCCCAACACACAACCAAAAAACACCCAAATATTATAATTTTTTCTCCTTTCTTATATAATGGGGGCGTTTACTCGGAACCGATATCGCAATTTTGTACACGAAATTGTTTGATGGAAACAATAAAAAGAATTTTAGTGAAAATTTAATCTTCTTACCACAACCATTCACTAATAAATCAAAAATTAAATACGCAAAAGCCCACCGAAAAAGCTGCTTTGATATCATTGACGTCATTTTCCTCTCGTCCTTGACTGCTTTTAGGGGAAGGGGAGGGAGTGGAGGGGGATTCTCAGAAGGTCTGCTCGCACAGATGCTGTCGTAACTGCTCCGATTGGCCGAGTCAGCTGTGTCCCCCCCTTTGCGATAAGGCGAAGTAGCTTCGCGGGCTCAGTTGTGATTGGACGAAGTCGATATACGTCAGAGTTGCACCAAGCCCACTTTTCCGAAAGGGTAAAAACATCAGTTTTTCGCCGCTTATAACTCGATAAATAATTGATTGATCTAAAAACGGAAAAATAAGGGTCTTTTTATTTTACGATTTCTATCAGATTCGACAATAAAAAAATAAACGACCCCATTGTAATGACCACTTCGCATATCCAACAGTCGCATCCACATTTCGCATCAAATTCTTAATTAAGATTTGCCCGATGTCATTCTCTACTTACGAATCGCTTTAATAACTCTCTTCTTCGCAAACCAGTTTAGACTAACTGACGTCCTCACTAGTAAATCCAGTGTCATGCAAGGCGCTACCACCCTCTCGCGTCACCAAGAACTGAAGTTGTCAAAGTCAGGCATCCGCCGCCCAAGGGCACAATTACGGGGGAAATCCTCTCCTTCCACACGGCCGAGGAGCGGGTCGGGTGAGGAGGCGGGTGCGGCCGTCGGGGAGGGAAGCAGAGCGCCGGAGGCGAATGTAAGATTAGGTGGAAGGGCTCCGGGAGAGGTGGCCTGGCGTCTCAGCGGAGGCGAAGGGGGGCGTCCGACAGAGCGCCGTCTAGTTTGCATCCCTAACGACGGATCCTGGAATGGCTCGGATTGCATGAGTTCCGCACCCTCTGAAGGGCGTGAGGTAGACGCGGCACCCATTGACCGCATCGCGATCCCGTGGGTTGACCTGGTGCGGAAATGTCTCGGGTGCCGTACGTCCACAACGCACCACGGCTGAGAGGGAAATTAATTAAGACGAAGGAATTGATGAAAGACTCGGGCGTTTGGGGAACATTTAAGAGGTCCTTAAAAGGCCTCGCGAGAGGAAGCGAAAAATATTGGAATTTGCGAATAAAAATCCACATTCCTTTTTCCAAGCATTCGAAATATGGTGCCATCGAAGAATGATGAAGATAAAATGGATCGACCGAGTGACAAATGAAGAAGTCCTAAGAAGAGTGGGAGAAAAGAGAAGTCTACTGAAAACTATAAAAAGAAGACGGGACAACCTAATCGGCCATATCTTAAGACACGATGGCCTGATTAAGACAATCATCGAAGGAAAATGGAACGGGAGGAATGGAAAAGGCAGGCCTTGCATGAGTTACATAGAACAGGTCGTAAAGGACGTGAAAGAGAGGAACTACGTTAATATGAAGAGGTTGGCCGATAGAAGAATCGAGTGGAGGCCTGCGTCAACCCAATTCTAGGATTGTTGACCCTTGATGATGATTCCTTTTTCCAAAAAAATACCAGTCCCCCTTAATTATCACTCACCATCATGATCAACGATCATGAAAATTATGCCGGTTAAACGCAGTTAGCCACATGGTTCTATTACCTTCAGTTTTAAGTCCCAGATAAGAGAATACCGAATAGATTAAAGGTAAGAGTACATAAAAAATAGCAAATCATTGAGAATTACAACTCCTTTCACCTTATTTTTAGGACATTTACTTACTCATCATGTCGAAATAGGTCATTCCGATCATAATCCTTGCGTACAAAGTGGCCGTACAAAACGTTAACACATTTTATTTAATTCTCCATTTATAACCTATTACATTCCCCATTACTTACTTATCTCCTATTTTTTCCTACCATCCATCATTCCAATGCTTCCTATTGCCCCAATTATTCCTCTTGTTAGAAAATACTTCCCTCACCACCACCCAAAGCCCTGAATTATTTTTTCTCCCGACATCTCCAAGTCACTACCTTCAAGTCTCAATATCCGTAGCTTACAGGCCTCGTTTTTAAACATTCTTTACATTAATAATAATTTTGAGGTTTAGGCTAAAATTCATTTACGCTGATAGATAATTAAATCATTTGCAATCGAAATATCGCATATTTTATTTTATTTCATTTTAAAGAAAAGGTACACATACAGAAATGTTGCCAATTTAAAGTGCACTTATAACAGTCACAATGAAGATAAAGTAAAAAACAAAGAAAAATAAAATAATAACACAAAAAACAAAAGCTAGATGATAAAATGTGCTTACTATTATTTACAAGAATTGTTTCCAATAATATGAGCTGAGGCAAGGTCAGTGAATGTTTTAAGGGATAGAGAAAAAGGGTCAATATCAGAAGGGAGATAGAAAACTCACCAATAAAAAATGAAGGGAAGAAAACATTTCATCAGCACCCACCTGCAAAAAAGAGAAATATAGAGTATTAGTAAGATTACAGGGAATAAGTAAAATTGCAGAGATTAGCAATAAAAAATGGGTCAAGGGTAATAGTTTGACCAGGACGTTAATTTTAATGATATTTTAAGTTAGTAAACTGTACACTTTGATATATTTATCACATGGAATTATTTTTAACATAATTGAAGGATTATCCTATCGGATAAGAAGAATTCAGCACATTAAATGAATGGTCTCATGGATAGGACTATGCGTTAAAATTTAGCTTTACGACTGCAAGATCGCAAGTCGGCACACTGAATTGCCAAACTCCATCTACGCAATGCCATTTCCTCTTAGACAAACCGTTACCTCGACACATAAATTGACAAAATCGCACGAGGAAATACATCCAAGCTTCGCAAACAGTCTACGAATATACGCCGCCATCCGCACGATCCTAGACTAACAAAACGCCCACACGAAGACACTCAACGTAGTTTTCCGTCGGTCCCCACAACAAATGGATTTCCGTTCAAACTTCTTCCTTGCCCACCAACGCGCACCCGCGGGTGGAAGCGGAGGAGGGCATTATTCAACTTAGATTGCCATCGCGGCCGTCGGGAGATCTTTTCTTTTCCTTCCTCCCTCTCCATCCTCGGGCGAGATAATGGCTCGGAGTCTTCGAGATGCGCCCTCTCACTTCCACAGACAGCAGCCATGGCGAGTTCTTGCGCTCGCCGCCATCAAGATTAAAACAACTCGAAGGGATGGGAGAGGATTCCTTTCCCTACTACCTCTTCTTCCTCCATCTCCGAAAATTAGTATTATTAGGTATTAGTTTTCTACAGGCAAAAGTAGGCCTAAATGGAAATTCAACTATTCCCACACCCCTACACTTCACACGATATCCCTCTTCTGCCTCTACCACCACCAATATTTATATCTGAACTACCCGTTTTTCTCCTCCCTCTTCCATGCATACTATACATTCTTCCCTCAATCGCGTCTTTTTTAAATAATACACCTTTTACTACCTTCTAATACCACACCTTTGTGGGCGTCCGTTAATTACGTGAGGCGATTTTTCGTCCCCCTTCCCCCCTTGGTGAGATGTGGTGAGATTTGGCTCTATTCCCTCCCCCCCCCCACCTAATCTCACGTGCGATTTTTCAAAATGCCTATTTTTTAGTGTAAATACGTTCATCTGCACTTGATTTCGGTGGATTTATTAAAAAAAAATATAATTTGCTTAATCATTTTTATCTAATTGTAAGACTAGTATTTCAGACTGCTGAGAACGTAGTCTAGAATGGCAGTATCTGGCAGTATATTTTCATTCTCTTTCCTTAAGGAGGTTGATCCGAAAAGTGAGTAGTGTTATTTATTTATATTTTCAGTACTTATAGAATTAAAGTTCCTCTATCTAATAAAGTAAAGATAATTACACCAACCCATACCCCTTTTTGCACAAATTGCATTTGAAATTACATACAATTAACGACGAGAATGGCCATCACAAGGGAATATAACGTTTAAAAATACCATAGTGACATGTCATTTTTGTAAAAAAAACTGATATTTTATGCGTGATTTCACAAAGAATAAAATGACACGAAAAAAATGCATCAACCCACCGTATTTTTCGCTAAATCCACTAATTTCTGCGCTTATAGCAGACGAAATGCTTTAGTTGACTTCAGGTGACGCTGCGGTCACTGTAGCCGAAATGGTTGGCGTATGAATATTATGATTACTAATGAGATATTAAGGATATTTCAAGAAATACATAAAGTTTATTAGTAATATTCTGGTGTTATACATTAATAAATTCTTTGAGTACATGAATTTATTTCTGTAAAGTAAATGCTGTATTGACTCCATCGTCGAGCTGATTAAAATTATCATAAAAAATAAATCCTTCGACTTTCCATCGTATTTCTTGTGATACTTATGACTTTCAATAGCTTAGGTAATTTTCTTTTTGAAGTAAGGATGACTTAGCAGGCATATACTCGTATTTTAATTAATAAGATACCTTAGACAACTTGACTCAAGTAGTCGCGAACCAACCTCCTTAAAGCACATGTTTTCGCACCATTTAGAGCCACACTCCATACTAAACTTTTCATTGGTCTTTTATTTACTTCTCTGCTCAACGCCGGTCCGGACAAACGCCGCGCGCTCCAGCAGAGGCGCCCAAGCATTATAGGGCGCACCATCGCTCCATCGGGATATTTTAATAACCAAAAGATACGGTCAACGCCGCGCGCCTGAGTGCCGCACCATTCATCCGGACGCTTCGCCCCGGTTCTATTGATTAGTCAACAGGTGGGAATCCACCCTCCCCACCGCCTCCCCCCCCGCCTCTCCTCAATCCGCTGACTGCATATAGTTATGCGGTTGCAGCCCGGAGCCAAGCGATACGGAATACCCGCCCGAAATCGGGGGCAGCGCATCAACTCATATGTTTTTTCAAGTCTGTATCCGCACTTAAACGTGCTTCAAACCGGGAAGAAAGGTGTATGGATGGGAATGGAAGGGAAAGGAGGAAGGGTGGAGAGAAACCCGGCGTTGGCATTAGCCTGCTCTTACCGAAAAGGCGCCAAGGGGACCACGGTTTAGCGTCCCATCCGACGGACGGAGTACTGAACTTGAAATGCCCTCCACTACTAGGCACTCAAGTGGGAACCGGTTTTCCACTGAAAAATCCGCCAATCCAAATCGAACCCGGGCCCTCGGGTTGGGAGGCCAGTACTCTAGCCACCACACCAACCCGATCCACAACTTCCCGACACACACCAACGTTTTTAATGTTCCTTCAGACGGATGGATAGCTATATTCGCGATTTACAGTTGAATAATGTTTGAATAACTGCCGGGATTTGAGCCTGGGACCCCCAGGTGAGGGGCCAGTACTCTTACCACTACGCCAATCCAACACCCTCCGGGTTACTGTAGATTTAGATGGGCAAAAAATATTTACCCCTCGTAGAAGTAAGGAAACTTCTTCAGAACATACATCTGTAGCATGTATCTTTACGGCAGTGAGGCATGGACGATGACAACAGCGGAGAAGAAAAGGGTACAAGCATTCGAAATGTGGTGCTACAGAAGAATGCTGAAGATTAAATGGATCGACCGAGTAAGTAACGAGGAAGTCCTGAGAAGAGTAGGAGAAAAGAGAAGTCTACTGACAACACTAAAAAGAAGGTACAACTTAATTGGCCATATCTTAGACACGATGGCCTGATGAAGACTATCGCCGAGGGAAAAGTGAACGGGAAGATTGGAAAAGGCAGGCCTCGTATGAGATACATGGAACAAGTTATGAAGGATGTAAAAGAGAAAAATTACGTCACAATGAAAAGGTTGGCCGTTAGAAGAATCGATTGAAAAGCTGCGTCAAACCAATCCTAGGATTGTTGACCGATGATGATGATGACCCTCCTTTTCCATATCTATCCCTTTTTTTAGTTCCACATACTTCCTACCTGCCATTATTCTACTTTCCGAAGACGAGGCATAAGTATTCGGTATTTTAGGTGTCCGACGGCTATATCACTTTCATGGAACTATCAAACCTAGCTTAATACTAAGCTGAATCCTTCTACAAACACAGCATCATTGTTCGAGGCGGGATTCTCGCCATGGCTTACGGGTAACCATGCCATCGCGTTAACGATCTGGCTACCATGGCCCTGACCACACGTTTCCGTAGATAGGAAGATAGGAAAAATTGTTGTTCACTCGTGATTTACCCCAGAGAACTTTCAGGTAGAGCTCACAGACAGTTGTCTTTGAGGTAGCAGGTATTGGCAAGCCACCTCCAAGAATCGGCCTCTAAATATCATTGGAAACCATGTTTCGCTACCGTGAGTACAGCATTCCGTCCGTTGGATGGGTCGTTTCACTATGGTCCCCTGTTGCTCTTCTGTAAGAGCTGGCTAAGTTCGACGCCGGGTTACTATTCACCCTTTCTTTTTTCCCTTCATTTACCATCTTTACTCCTTTTCTCTCGTTCAGAGACACCTATAAGTGGGGGGCGGCAGGAAACCATTGAATTAGGATGAGGGGAGATCATCTAGTCGATAAGGATAAGGCAGTTTAGGTTAAGTAAAATAGGGTTAGAAGATGGCCAAATATGGAAAGTAACTATCAAAAATAATAGTGCCTATTGAAACCAACCTAAAGGTAGAAATACATTGGCGAAAGTTTTCACAGAAAACTAACACTGGATAAAAATGATATAAGAAATGAAAGTTAGAGTTATGACTTTATTAGACTTGTCCTAAGGATTCAACTATAACAATTAGGAAAAGCAAGACCAAAAAAAATTGGAAAAATAGAAAGGAAGCTTAAGCATAGGTCAATAGTAAAAATAAATACGAATTTGATACTGTAAAAATTACTTAATTAAAGAATTTATTGTTATATATAAGCACGGTAAAAGTTACAGGTAGAGTAGTTTGCAGGATTACCGAATTCAAAAATAACATGGCAAAATAGGATAGAAAGATAGGAAGGATAGAAAGATAGGAAGAATGAGAGAAGCAGGATAAGAAGAAAGGATAATGGCTGGCCTCTATTGCTATAAGAAAGTGCAAATTATATGGATTTAGAGGTGATATGTATTGAAATTAAAGGCTATCACCATCAATTTGATGGTGCTCTATTTGTGGAAAGAGTAAGACAAATATGTACTTCGAAAAAAGAATTCAGTCTCATCCAAGCATTCCTTCGTCAAAGGAGATAACAATGAGGTCTAAAGTAAAAGCCAAACATATAAAAAACATGTCTCATTCATCCACGGTTATGACGGAATAGCAGACAGACGAGACGGAAGACAAATGAAATGTCATAATACTGATGGACTTGCATTTTTAGTACCACCGATAAGCTATTGAAGGAGTTGAAAACTGGCTGGCAATCAGGCTGCACGCCAGATAAAAACTTACTTAACATATTAAAATCACATCAAAAATATGCTGGATGAGAGGGTATATTTATATCACCACGCTATTACAGGAAGACTGGCACGAGCATCAAAATGAAAACGACTAGAGCAGGAATACTTAAGGACATATGTCGTCCTCGCAGCATGTATAACTAAAATATAAACACTACCTAATAGTATGAACCTCATTTAATCACCCCTTTTATCCGTTTTTTTGCCCCAATCATTTTATCTCAACCGTATTTTCAAGACCTAACATCCTCTTCATCACACACCTTTGAGGCAGATACCATTCTCCATCTCCATAACAGATAATCTCCGATTCTGCCCTTCTCTTACATTAGCTTAAAGTACTATGCTTTTTCTTTCAAGAAATCAAGAATCCTGTGAATTACCACCTCCATCTGCAGATTTATGCAACGCTGGATTCTTAAATGTTCGACAGTACCTTCCTTTCCTCCCTAATCATATCGAGAGCCTCTTTACACAAATATATTGCGTTTAATTTCCGAGAAGGTTTGGAATTTGTCCTGGTTGAGGACGACCGGAAAAATACTGCGTGAACCGCACATGGGAGACATATCTTACAAGTAATCAGAGGCGAACCGCCAGAGGAGAAGTAATTCACATTCGACACGTTTTATTTATGGGGTAATGAGCCAATCAAGCCGGAGGGAGATGGGGAGGCATATAGAGCCTTGAGAACATAAATCAAAAGACCCTGACGGGGCGAGACCCTGAAGAGATGGAAAGAAAGCCAAGGAGGGGTAATTGTGGCGTCTGGTTACCAGGCAACAATCAGGGACACATTGAAAACGTCTGGGTCTGCGGGCGGTTGCCACACGACAACAAAGGCGAAACGAAGCCGTCTGGAGACCAGGATGGCGCGACAATGGGGCGATGGATGAATTAACGGGGGCGAGAAAGAGGCGGAAGGGTAGCCGACGAAGAGTGGGGCAGGGGCCCCGGGCAAACATTGCCCCCGCTTCCGCACAAGCCGTGGCAGCGGTCCAGGAAAATATTCGCCCCCCCCCCCCCTGTCGACACGGATGCAACGGGCGTGGATGGGGAGTCGCTTATTTTGTTCCGAAGGGAGTTTCGGAGGAGGGGGAGGGAGAAATTGGGATCGAAAGGGGGGGAAGTGGTTAGATGGGGGAACACGAATCAATTGCTAATGGGCCACAGAAGGAGCGGAAGACGAAACGGGAGGGGGCGCGGTTGTATTGGAGGGAATGGGGAAGAGGGCGGATGCGACCGACTGCGGCGGCGGCGGTGGTTGACGTCGTCATGACTGCGACGACCTCCGTCACTACTCGGGAAACTGACAGCAAAAGGCTCCCCTCCTCGCCGAAACCTCGTCGCGTCGCTGAAAACGCCCCTCACTTGTTTTTTTATCGGGGCGAGAAGGGGAGAGACTGAGACGGCGTCGATGCCAGTCAAATTTCACGACAAATCGTACCGCGATGCCGAAATTTCCCTATGGAAACCCATCACCGAGACACGAGGAAACATCGTACAAGTTCGACGAATTACTTCTCCGTTGGCTCAATGCTGCCTTCTAACAAATAGGTCTTCTGCATATTAAAATTAAACATATCTTTATCAAAAGTTCAAAAGTGTTCTCCAATGGCCGTAAAATTTGGCACCACTCGTCAAAACAAAAAACTTCTCTACCAGAATACACTCCTGTGGTAGTTTACGGGAATTTACTTTCCCACTACTACTTACTTACTAATGTATTCTGGTAGAGAAGTTTTTTGTTTTGACGAGTGGTGCCAAATTTTACGGCCATTGGAGATCCCTTTTGAACTGTTGATCTATAAAGGCCGTAGAGCTCATTCCCCTTTATTTATATCTTTATCACATCATCATGAGTTTCCAAGTCTGTATCCTCACCAATAGGCGCTTCAGACCAGGAAGAGAGGTACAAAGATGATAATGGAAGGGAATAGAGAGGAAGGGCGGAGAGAAACCCGGTGTCAGATTTAAAATACTCGTAGCGAAAGGCGCCAAGGGGACCACGGCTTATTTTCCTACCTGACGGACGGAGGAATGAACTTGAATGGTGTCAACGTAAATTAATTCACTTTGTAAAATTCCATAGATTTATTAAAACCGACCTAGGTTTCGACATACACAGTCATTATAAAGGTCAGTCATTATCAAGACCATGATAATGATTGTGTAAGTCGAAACCTAGGTCGGTTTTAAAAAATCTGTGAAATTTTACAAAGTGAATTTATTTATGTTATCAATATGTGGATCCACGAAGTCAAGCGTAGCAATTTGTTATATATTGAATGGTGTCCACAAGGCATTCAAGTAGGGGCCGGTTTATCAATGAATAACATCTGCCACTTCATAGATACAAACCCGGGCCCATCGGGGTGGAAGAAAGTAGACCAGTCCCCAATGAGCTAGGCAGAAAGAATAATCTACTTCACGGAGGCTGGAACAATATAACGGGCATTGTGCACGCTCGAAAAAATTTCAGAACCCACGCATGGTGATCCTGAAGGACAAGACTCGGTTGGAAGAACAGAACTCGATAGGAGAGCCTCCACTCATTGGCGGCGGCCATGCAAGGGATTAGAAGTAAACACCAAACTCCTCACCCCTTGAAAAGCCTATGAACTGAGAGCGGAAGAAATCTAAACGAAGTTCGCATCGCATGCGAATGCAAACAAAATGGGGAATGCAGCCGGCTTGCCAATGGAAGCGCGGCCGGGATGAACCAGTAGAGCACTCCTTGACAACCACCACAACGGCTTTAACCCCACGGACTGGAGTAGATATAGAGCGTGGGGAATGAAGAGCGGCGAAAAAAAAGAAAGGGTACGGATTTATGAAAAAAAAAGAAATCCACGGATTCCAATATCGCTAGGGCAAACAAAGCCCGCGGAGAGGCCTGAATTGGGGAAGGGAAAAATGGAAATATTCACCATGAGCGGAAATATCTGAGGCGAAGGGATGGGGGAGGGTGTCATCTTACGTGCTGGGGTAGTGGGAAGGGGGTGGGGGTAGTGAAAGAAAGCCCACTACGATGCAAGTGATGCTGCAGGAATGGGAGGCCGGGAGAGACCTACAGCACTGGAAAATAGCCAAATCGAAGGAAGCAGAAAAAATATTCAACTGACCCGAAAAAGGAACGCGCAGAGTGCGAGGGGTAACGGTGATACTAATGGAAAAATAATATGAAGAGAAAAAGTCGAGCGCTCGACCACCGATCCACACGAAACGATAAAATAAACGCCTCGAAAAAAATATCGAAACGCGCAAAAGAGGACGGGGGCGATAGTTCATTTTATTTCCGACCGTGGGTGGCCGGATAAGTAAAATAAAAAAAATAATAAAGAGGGGTAGGAGGATTAGTTCGAAGACCACAGGCTCCACAAACCATCCATTTATTCTGATACGTTCCCTCATCCGCTACGAAGATGGATTTCTGCCGGCTTCCAACCTCACGCTCAGGTGGAAATAAAAAAAAAGAGGGGGTGCGCTGGAGACGTGACGTCATGGAAATAGTCAGATGGGGTAGTTGGGAGAGACAACTGCCGCCGTCCA
Source organism: Platycnemis pennipes (assembly GCA_933228895.1). Taxonomy (NCBI): domain Eukaryota; kingdom Metazoa; phylum Arthropoda; class Insecta; order Odonata; family Platycnemididae; genus Platycnemis; species Platycnemis pennipes. Next base: position 30,417,331 of record OW121855.1, read on the forward strand.
GGACGCATTCGCATCAAAAGGAAAGGCGAGGCACGTGACGAGCGAACCACCTCCCGGGCACGGCTCGTACCGAGACAAAAAGAAGACGAACGAATACGCGCAAAACACACACACACGACATCGGAATCAAACGGCGGGAAGGAGTCAGGGAATCGACCGTAACTTGCCCGAGGGCGCGGAGGCACGGAAGCAATACCAATTGACTCCCATTTTTCCAGGACAAACAACGCAACTGCTTTTTGCTTCGATTACCCGAGCGTCGCCCAAGTTGCACTTTGTGTCTCCCCGAGGAAAGTACCATTTTTTTCGTTTTATTTCCCGTCCAACCCTTTGTATTTTCCCATGCCTTTCCTTCTAGATTTATTGATGCAATATAGCTACATAAGGATGGATTGCCGTTTGCACTGATCGAAGTATTCCTTTGGGAAAGAAAGGTAGTCGATGCGTTCCCGTAAATGTTTTATGGCGGACTAAAGAATACCGCTACACAAATAGGCGATCGGGAGAGTCGAGAGTCAACCCACCAATGCATATTTTATCTCATCACAATTTATCCACTAACTATTAATATTCTTCTGCCAAACGAATAAAAATTAGCCAGGGATCCCGTTGCAAAAATCTACTAATGCATGAGCTCCGCGATTAGGAAAAATTATTTACGCCAAATATAAGCGAATATTTTTTTACTGCTGGACCATATTAATCAATATTATTTAAGTAATTAAAGAAGAATGTAAACTCTACTATTATCGTAATCAGTGTTCTTTCGGTTAAAGGTTTGTCTGAATTCTTCCCACAACCCTTATCTTTCATATGACGCCCTTTTTCAGTTCTGCACATTATTTACCACGCATTATTTTTTCCAAACTATCCATCTATCACTCTCACCCCTACATATCCCTAAAACCCACCCCTTATATTATATTCAATCCACTACTTTTGCCTTGCACTATTTTTATCCATCAACTTCTTTTCATGTTCAACCATAAAACAACTCCAAGTTGTGATCCTGTATTATTAAATTTAACTCAGACCCTATTCTTATTGAAAATATCACTACCATATATTTCGTGAAATGCGTTGCGTATTATCACTAGCAATTAATACTAAAATTGGTTAGATGCAGCTTCTCACTCGATTTTCCTATCCAAGAACCTCTTCATAGTTGTCATTTTTCTCATTTACGTGCTTCACTACTTTCTCTACATATCTCAAACGATTCCTTTCTTTTCCATCGTTCTCATTTACTATTACCCCCCCGCCATTGTACTCAACGGACTATAATGTTTCAAGAAGCAAAAAATAAAAGAATAAAACTCAATATGAAGCAGCAAAAATTGACTTATTCCAAATATGCAACTAAATTAAGAAATCTCTGTTTTTCAACAATCTAACACGTGAGATGCCTAAATGTATGCTGACAAATCCTCAATGAATATCTAAAAATTACTCAACGCAACAGTATCCAAAACGATGTCACTTTTCATTCGGTTTAGTCAAAATGAGTAGGCTGATTCCAAAATGTCCGTCGCAGATTATTTTGTATGGCTTATAGGTAACAGCCGCACCTTTGAGGTCGATTTTCTCTTCCGCTATGTTCTCACCTGGGGTGGAGATACTGTCAAAAAACTGTTCTTAAAATCATTATTTGTTTGGATAACGAAGTTCCACGTTCGCCATCACGATTCATCCGCCGAGTCCAAAGCGGCCTAACGCCGCTGACGTCAACGCTTTCCACGAACTAAACCGTCGGCCAAAAAACACCTACTCCCAGCAAAAAAACGGATAACGGACCCGAGTAAACAATTGAGTGTGATGGCGGAGAGAGATAGGAGATCAGTCGGAGCACGCATACGACCCGTTGCCGGTTCAATCCACACAGCGGGTACGTAACGATCAGTCCCTTCACGATAATTGTAGACGCGGAAATGAATTACGAATGGGAAATACAGCGAGAGGCCCGCGTGGCAAAACACTGGATGCATTTGGAGCAGAAAAATAATGCAAAAGGGCGACATTCCACTGGCGGAATGAAGCGAACCCCTCGGCCAATCAGGACGCGCGAAAAATTGTTATTTTTTTGCAGAGGTCATGTCCGCTAGCCTTCTCCCTCAAGCTCATGGGTAACGTAGAATTCAATTTTTTTTCGGGTTTTCTCTAATTAAAGCTCGCGAATCACGTTTGACCGCTACCGTGGCGAGGACCGGAAGCGTGCAGCAAAGAGATGGGCATACCACTCATTTGCCCTTACGGACAACGACCTTTAACCTAGACAGCGTTCGATTCAATTTTTTTCCGGCCAAACTCTCTGAGGACGCCTCCATCGCACCAATGAGGTGACCTCGCAGGAGAAGTATCCGGGTTATTGACTGATAAACAATAACAATACCGTCAATTAGTGATGGGGAAAATCCAAAATTTGATCGAATCCGAATCCCGAATCTGAATTTTATTTTTTTATCGAATCCGAATCTCGAATCCGAATTTTATTTTTTTATCGAATCCGAATCTCGAATCCTAATTCCAAATCCGAATCATCCTCAATTTCATTAAATTCACATCTTCCTTTTATCTGCAAATTGTTAAATAATGCTTCCTTTCTGCTAAATTCTCCATTGTATTCCAATCAATGCTGAATCTTATTTCTTAGAGTAAATAATGAACGAAATCATGGTCATATAGTCCCTACTCACTGAAATTAAGGACATGATCGAGGGAAAATATAAAGAATGGGTAATTTCATAAGTAAACAAAGTTTAATTTTTCTTGAATAAAATTGAAAATTCAATGAAAAAAGGTTATAAGTTTTTGTTTATACATTGCAGCATTTTCACTCTGTCAGCATTTAATCGATTTCCTATTTCCAGCAGTACTGAAGGCTCTTTCTGAAAGTACTGATGTTGGAAGAATGCAGAGTTTTGTTAACATTTTCAAACTGGGGAATTTCAAAGAAGTCATACGTGGACAAGAATTATTAGTTTAAAATATGCTGCTTAAACATTTCCTACCATGGTATTTACGATTTAAATGCTAAAATGCCTATCGCGATCATTTACAATTTTTTGTTGGAAAAAATGTATGTAGTTCTCCGCCACTGGTACATAATATCCGCACCACTGGTATTTAATCCAAAGATTTAATTGAATCTATTAACCATGGATTCGATACGATTCGACCGAATCTTCGAATCCCTACCTCAATCCTACTGTCAATTCTTAAAAGGATAGCCCTTCAATATGGCGTTCACGTTAAAAAAAACAATAATTTCCCTAACTATTTCCCGCTTGAAATCTCATGATATTTACACTGATACGCAAGACAGTAGATTTTGAAGGATGGTTCACGACCGAAACGAGGTTAACTGTATCCGAAATCTGTTAGGAGGGCCCGAAGAATAATTACCCACAAACCGATTCATAATCGCACCGCAAATCAAACAAACCAGAGGCCTTATGAACTGCATATTGGAAGCGGGTATGTAAAGCAAAGATCTTCTGGAACTTTTTGATAACTCCGTCATGCTATCTAAGAAACATTATGCATGAGTATGAGATTATGCGAATTACGGAAGGGATGCCAAGCTTTCAATTCCACAATTTCCACGTACGATAGACCACAGTCACAGAAAAATCAAATTTCCGTTGGAAATACATTTTCTCTGCGGCAGTATAATTTCTATCATATTCATAAAATTCATTCATGATTTTCGTACAAGCTTACACCATCCACTCCTTTGCCTCCTTCGAATTAATGCTAAATACAAAACGAACAGTTTCAGGGGTAATTTTGTGAAACTTTTCCATTATTGAAAAAAAAGAAACTGCGAATTTCACTGAAATGATTTACTCACGACCCGGATTTCAACAATTTATGCCATATTCAGGTGAAGAATAAATTGTCGAGAATAATTGGTATTCACCTGAATATGGCATAAATTGTCGAAAACCGGGTCGGGTTTTTTTTCATAATGCTTTCATGATGATTCAATGTCTTCCTTTCGTAGCTCACATTGGGTATCACTTACTCGTTTGTCTTTCACTCCAAAAACCTACATTACATCAGCCTTATTGGTTCGTCCTTCTTTCTCAAAGAATAGTGAACAAATCAAAGCCACACTCCAAATCAATGTCTTCACTTATCTCTTATTCATGTCTTTATTTATTGATAGATTCACCACCGTTAATTAACTTTGATACCCGTTTTCAAAAACTCATTATTTTCTGAATGAATTCTCATGCTACTCACTACTCCTGGTTTCAATGTCATAAGAATATATTATAAGCATCGAATGAAATAACACCACTGCAATGTGTTAAACGGTACATTATAGATAGAAATCTGAAGTAATCAACTGAAATACGAGAAGGATATTCTTCCACAGTCTATTCATTGAGGCTCAGTACTGGCTTACGCTGCGATATTGATAGAACCACCTTTTAAATCACGCTAAAACATTCTTATGTTGTGTTCGCGGTACGAACACATGGCATATTTTATGTTCACATAATACTTGCCCATATCCTAATTAACATAATACGCTTCAGTTCATACATCGATACACACTATTAAACAAACGTGACACTATTATAACAGCGCTACCCAAGAGCGAAGAATATAATCGGGACCTACATTGGCTCCATGAGAATTTTAAACGCAGATTACTAAGGATGAACCGACTTCATTACTTAAGCAATTGCTACTGCATTTTTCTTTGTGTATAATACCGGTAAACCAGATGAAACTAAATTACATATTTCGAAGTGGAACTAAAATACACAGGGAGGTCATAACATGAATAATCGATGGCATATTATCGGGCCAGACAGGGTAATGGTGGGTGTTAACAATGCGGAGGTGAGACGGGGGGAAGATTTAAAACGAGCAGTGGAGAATTACTTCCGAGGGCAGGATCGGTGACTTGGGAAGAATGAAATATCCAAGAAAACCTATCGAATCGAGCGAATAGACTCAGCAGGCACGCCAGCGAGATCTTAACCCCACAACGTCTCCATGGGTAAAAAATTATTCCTGAAAATTCTGCTCAATGTTAAGGTTTACAGCTTGGTTAATTTTAAAATTTAGGTGAACATGCGAATTTGAATCACAAACGTTTACGTTCTTTTTACGTATTCCAAATCGACTCATTTCACTCATCGGGTGTACCTGGTTCATATCGTATTTATATCAAGATTTCCGGATCGTGCGATAAAAGTTCTGGCAACGCAACCTCAGTATGCACATTACCGGGCAATATATTCCGCATTCCATCGCTAACATATCTGATATGCTAAGGAATTTTACCGATGGAAAGACCAATTTTGACAAATATACCAATATTTCCGACTCCCACGAGGGCAAAGTTATTTGAACGTCCACCCGTGGTGGATGAATACCCATCATTAAATGACGTTGGCATCCACTCATTAATCAAAAATTAAAATGCAAAAGGCGACGCCCACCGAAAAAGCTGTTGTGATAACACTGACGTCATTTTCCTCCCGTCCTTGACTGCTTTTCGTAGAAGGGAAGGGAGTGGATGGCGGTTCTCGGAAGGTCGGCTCGCACAGATGCTGTCGCAACTGTCCTATTGGCAGAGTCAGCTGTGTCCCCCCATTACGATAAGGCAAAGTAGCTTCGGGGGCTCAGTTGTGATTGGACGAATTCGATATACGTCAGAGGTTGCACCACGCCCACTTTTCCGAAAGGGTTATAAACATCAGCTTTTCGCCGCTTATAACTCAATAAATAATTGACGGATCAAAAAACGGAAAAATACGGGTCTTTTTATTTTACAAACTCTATCAGATTCGACAATGTAAAGTATGGTAAACGACCCCATTCCTCTCCTTCCTCCAACCTCCTCACTTTTTCGTTCGTCTACCTCACCACCCACTTCACTCTCCATCCTCCTCCACACCCACAACTTAAAAACCGGCAGCCGGGCACCCATCAATCAAAACCATCCAAATACGCGTTTCCGGACGCACCCCTTGAGCAGCGGAGAGAGAGTAGTGTTCCCGGGTGTGGTCGCGAGGGGGAATGGGACTGCCGCCGGGGAGAGACAGGGTGCGCGCATGGTGTTCGAGTAACCCACATTCTGGGCGGTGCGCATGAGAGGGGAGGGCGGCCGGGGTCGCGCGGAGGGGGAGAGGACGGGAGGGGAGCGGCATTGCTGGGTCATCGGGGGTCACTCCATTAGCGGAGGCCACGGGGTCGCGCAAGGACGCGTCGAGCCGCCGGGAGCCGTGGGGGGCAAAGCCGCGTCCTCTGGCAGAAAGGCCCCCGTTGCATAATCCAGGGCAGTCAAAGGAGAGAGCCTTCCCAGCGGAGAAAGAGTAATGGAGTATTCCCAAGATTCCCGGAAACGGGCTCCGTAGGTCAACCAAGGAGTAAAAAATCGATCCGCCCGGAAGAAATTTAAAAATCAACACAGGGAGCAAGTCGGCAGGTTGACGACAATCTTGGCCCGCTCAATACACGCGTACAGCAAGCACACTGCCCGTCGAAAAGGACGCTGAAGCGCCAGAACCATTTTTGACGCCACAACAATTGGTTGGTTGGTTATTCAGGGGAAGCGAGCGACAGCTGAGGCCATTTGCGCCATTTAGGATATGTGGGTAATTGGGAGGAGGAAGGAGGAGGGAGAGAAACGGAGGGTGGAGAGAAACCCGGCGTCGGCAATACCCTACTCTTAACGAAAGGCGCCAAGGGGACCACGGCTTAACGTCCCATCCGACGGACGGAGTACTGAACTTGAAATGCCCTCCACTAGGCACTAAGTGGGGAACGGTTTTCCACTGAAAAATCCACCAATCCGAATCGAACCCGGGCCCTCGGGATGGGAGGCCAGTACTCTAGCCACCACACCACAACCCGATTCCCCACAACAATTTAATATAAATTTAGGTAAATGGTTTCCAGCCTCCTATATAGCGCAAAAAAGGAGATAAAACACTAATGTGGTAAGTTTCCCGGTCACTGTACACGGTCAATCCTTCCACTTTTCCTATTGGGGCAAACAAATTTCTAAATATGGCTCTTCACTCGCGAAGCTTTTTCTTCTCATCGTTTAATCCTTCTATGCCTCATGCCTCCAGCACCTAAGTACGTACTATTTCACTTTTTCTCAACTGCTCCCGAGGCTAGAAAAGTTTCCTTCACCTCTAGTAGCACTAACACTCTATTTTCGTCTGCCTGAAATCCATGCTTAAAATTACTTTCCTACCGATAGATCTGTTTCACGAGTGATACGACCTCAACATATTCCCACAATAAAGCAAAATCTGAGAACGCCCATTTTAACAATATATTGACCATTGACCAATATATTCCTGGAACTTCATGACATGAATTTTAAAATTCTACTTACAGTCTTGCAGTAGCGACGTCGACCATACGTGGACAATAATTTGGAGAACTACAGGTATTTGAAACTTTTCCTGAATTGCATGGTGGTCTCCAAGAGATTAGCAGTGAGGTCGAAGAGAAGAAAACAAATAACGTGGGATAAAACCTACGAAGTTATTTAGCTGATGGATAAATATTAAAACTGAGTCAGGTGAAGGGATAAACGAACTGGAGCGACTTAGAGTTCAAGACAAAGTATATGGATATGAGAATGTCTAAAGCAATGCATTCTAGCCCACCAATTAATATCTCAACCCCGGTTATAATTTCTGAATAAATCAGCCATTTCTCAGAATCTAAATTGCCATGAGAACAACCAGTCATAAACCAAGATCATGGCCAAAAACAGGGAATTCATGGCAAAGTAGAGCAAGCCATAAAGTTTATTCTATCCATTTCTTATGAATAAAAGTAAGGAAGGTTTCCTATCACTGGAAAATCCCTTTCGTTGCTACGAAACTACTGAAATAAATTGCGATCCAAGCAATGGCGCTCTCATCTATGGTGATATACAAAGATTCCACTCCATAATCCTTGATGCGGACCTAACGATTGCCGTGGATAATAACTAGCCATTTATACTGCTCTTTCCTCCCCATCTGTTTCCAACCAAGTGTAACCTACCAGGGAAAATAGGACTTCAAGTGCCCAACTCCCATCCAAAGCGTTTGTTACAAGGAACCGGAGAGGTTCTAGGCACTGCATCGAGTAAATTTCGTCCCTAACCCGCCGTACCTAAATGAGCTGAAGCAATAAACGTAGAATTTACGACCATTAGGCATGAGGGAAATATTTTGTGGAGCATTTATTCCACGGTGAATTGCCTCGGAAGATGGCCGAAGCTTCGCGTATGCTAATTTGCTCTCTCGTCTATCAGGGCAGGTGAATGAATTGGGTACGCTTTCCTGATGATGACCCTAAACCTGAATTACCTACAATCTACGTAGCCACTGTTGATAGCATTTTTCATCGATTGAAACAAAAGTTTCTTATACTACGTACCTTAGCATAGATTTTAATTTTCCTACCATAAAAACTGTCAATGGTTTAATCGATACATTGACACCTATATTTTTTTAAATAAAAATACAGAGGAAACACTCCGCAAATGATATATATATATATATATATATATATAGAAATCAATCTCCGTACTCTTGAGCTCGCACACATTCATTTGTTACATTGTAAACGCCCACCCGGTCTCAACCTAAACCTCTAAGGCCCATTTCGCGTGTGCGCGTGTGGTCCGCTCTTCGCGGATCGTACGTGTCCATGTGGGGTGGGCGCATCCTTTCCACATTCCAATTTAGCCCTAATTGTTCCCCTCCCTTCCCCTCCCCTTAATTCCTATCAATCCCAACGGCCGCACTTCATTCTAATCTTCTGAGGAAGGAGGTCCATGCCTCCGAAAATTTAACAAGTATGTTTACTTTTGTGTTTTTTCTTTTTGTGTCGCCTCATCTGTCTGCTCTGTGAATTTTTTATTGTACGTCCAATGGGATTTTTCACCATTTTGCTATATATATATATATATACTATCTCTTTCTTTCACCTTCTGTTTGAATTTATATTTGTGTATTTGCGCCTATGGCGTTGTGTATGAATGGTGATTTGTGAGTATGACCGGATTGGTTGTTTTCTTCTTAGAGGTTGTGTGCCTCAAACATATGTTCTTTATCTTTCCTACTGTCTGTGTGAGTGGAACTTCTATCATTTCCTCTTCTGTGTATTCTCTCCGTTGGTGGGTGGAACCATGCCCTCGCGCCATCTCTTGGCCGCTTCTATGGGCTCATCTGGGGGGCACTTGGTGCTATAAACCCCCGTCGAATTCACTGGAAATTAGAGTAACCTTGGTAGCACGGTGGTCTATGCAGTCGCCCGGAAAGCGAAAGGTCCGTGGTTCGATTCCCGGTCAAGGCGAAATTTTTTCCATGTGTTTTCGGCCATCAGTCCATCTCCACACCACCGTTGTGTTCAACGTTTATTGTATGTTTACTATCTCTTTCTTTCACCTTCTGTTTGAATTCGAATCTGATCAGGCATAATACTCCAGTACTCAAAGGTATTTATCGTTACTTGTTGGAAACGATTTGTTATGGAACATAAGCAAACACTTGGTTTTTCCACAATTTTGTTTAACTATAGAAAAATCAATGGTTTCGCTGATTTACGGCAATACTATACATTAATTCGTGTCCCGTTTCACAAGTTTCCAGAAGTTGCATTCAAAGAAAATCTTTTGAAAGAATTCCTGTTAACATTCATGTGCACTCACAATTATTTTTAAACAGTTTAATTTTCTCAGAGGCTAAAGGAGAGGAACGGTAAATATAAGGCTTATATAAAGTATGTACAATACGTGAAAGATGTATAAAGTAAAGTATTTTATATAGTAGATGAATTTCCACAAGGAAACAAGTATTTTACGTACTATTTATTTACAAAGTAAAAAAAGTGTAAGAAATAATACTGAGGAGGTTCGAGAAGGTTGAGCGGAAGAACAATGAGCTGGTTGGAGGAAATTAATTACGATTCGATGCGACAGGGACAAAAAATAGGGGAAGACCATAACTGAGGTTGATAGGCAAATTATTTGGGAATTTGATTGAAAACGTAGAGAGTAGAGAGAAAACCCTAGATAGTGATGAAGACAAAAGATTAAATACGCCTACCCATTTTAAATGGGATAGGGAAGGGATGAAGACAATTAATTCAAATCATTAAAGACAATAAATAAATAAAAATGACCATTATCAACATATTGATTAGTGCTAAGAATGAAAATTAGCTAAAGATAAAAAAATAACGATTTTTTCGTTGGGAAATCAGAGATAGCAATGGTATTTCCCCAAAAATATCCTAATGAAACAAAGTAGGTAGGTATACGGATTTTAAAATATGGTGACAGGTTAATCCCTTCCAAAGAACTGAACGAAAAGAAAATAAATAACTTCGAACCTAAATGCACGGAACTGCTTTCGCACAACCCTGTTCTAAGGCTTTACCGACGCGAGAAACGAGTTCCCGCAAATTTGAAACTTTTAAAACTCATTCGATGAATGCCTAACTTCTGGAGAAGATTACGTGGGAAAATCTTCTAGGTAGTTGGGCTTTCGTTAGCTTTGTCTATGCGTTTACCCTCCTCTACTGTGCCGAGCTGAAACTCGAAAGGAGAAAGAGCTTTCCCATTTCCAAGACTGTCGGGTCAGAAAAAAAATCACTTGAAGCCAGGGAATTCTCAATCCATGCAATATTTCCTTTTTAATCGGCGATGAATTCTTTCATCTATTTGAGGTTCAAATGATTCCCCCAAGCCTCAGCTCAGAAATGAGTACAGAGTGAAAGGGGGTATGCTCAGCAAAGAAAAATAAAGAACCTGGCATCAAAAAAACAGGATGACATTGATCACATAAACTGAGATTAGAATAGTTAATAAAATATGGAAGAGGCAACCTTAACGTCTCTTTGTCGCGACGATTTTCCAGGGTGATGGTATAAGATGATGAATGACGTAGGTTCTTGCGCCCTCCCAAAGCTGAAAATCTATTTTTGTATACAAGAAAATTCGGTTATAAGTACAGAAATTATAAAACAAGGCACAATACTAGATCACACTGAGAGTTTGGATACAAACCGTCCAGGACATAGATAGATCATTACTACAGCGATGATGACACGTTTTCGTGGTAAACTGAGTCAACTTTCAGTGACGCTGAATATAACATACCTATCCTTGTCAGCAAAGGTTTGTACTGGCACATGTGCTATGGTTGTGCTGCCGAGCATATGCTATAAAACATTCTCAGCATATGCTCTGCATGTGCTAAGTTTGTGCTGCCGTGCATTAGCTGTGAAAACTTTCTCAGAATATGCTCAGCATGTGCTAAGATTGTGCTGCCGAGCATGTGCTGAGAATGTTTTCACAGCATATGCTCAGCAAGTGCTAAGAATGTGCTGCCGATCATATGCCGTGACAACATTCTCTGCACGTGCCAAAAGTGCGCTGCCGAACATAAGCTGTAAAAACATTCTCCGCATATGCTTAGATTGAGTTGAAATCTAGATTAACTACATCATATCATCATTTTTTTCATTTGACCATAGTACATGAAACCAAAGCTAGTCAATAGGGGGGAATAGATAGACGGAAAAAAATTATAAAAATCTGTACTATCCTCGTTACAAAAAGGCTATAAAACCAAACTTCATATTTAAGGTATACCTAACTAACTGAAAGGTGCAGATCAATTAAGGTACGTTCTGATGCGGTGACCATACCCATTGTTTTAATTTAACGATTCCTTATCTACGCTTTTGCGAACAGTTTCACAATCAAATAAAACGGTGCTGCCCATAGATAGATACTGAACTTTTCAAATTCTGTGACAGTCAGGAAACAGAAGAGGAATTTCAAAATATGGTTGGGTGACAAACAAAGTTAACAGTTATGACGTGAATTTATAGGGTAAAAATCTGAAGGACGAAGATCGAGGACGAGAATTTTGCAACCACGGATATCTGGTGGGTTTATATGCCATCAGGGCGAGTGAGAAGACACCCAAAACTTTGCCAACATAACTTCCGCCTCGCATAGCTACTCTCGGGGAGCCAGTATGCATGGATATCACTGGGGAAGTGAGTTGGCCCGCCGCATCGCTTATTCTATCAAGAGAACATGGATGAGATTTCCGGAGCGACGCGGGCCCACAAACTGAAACCGTTGCCCATGGTTTCGCGCGTAAAAATCTCGGCCAAAAAATATGAGAGATCCCCGGAAACTCCTGGAGTGACACCTTTTAAACATTCATGCGTCAGTGTCAAAAGGGGCATTCGGGATTCCGATGGGGCAACACCGCGAGCGGGGGTGTCGGAGGAGGGGTCGTTTTAGGCCAGAATTAATACGAACTCTTCGCCCCCCGAAGGAACTTCCCTCCAAGATGGTCATGCGACGAAATGCAAGGCGTTTCATTTTTAACGATATTTCGACTCCCCCTACTTTGCCGGGAGACGATAAGAAGGGCAGAGGTTTTTTACACCAGCCGTGACAAAGGCGAGGAATTTTGAAGAAGAGCTGCACTTTTGTAGCGGGAGGGAGAAGCCTTCCTTTTCTTTTTCAAGCCGTTCCGCACGTTTTTGAAATGAGGAAGCAAGGAAAATGAAGGGGATAGTTCACGGATTCGAGGTCGCTCTTCCGCCCTAGGGGGTTTGAAAGAAAAGGGTAGGGAGGGCACAGCACGGGCGTTCCGCTTTTCCGTTTCTTTCGTCCTCAAACTCCTTCATAAGGTCGACCCCTGGCTCTATTTACTCACACGGCAAGACTCAAGGAATGGGCGGACATCATCTGATCAAAGGCAGGCCGAGGTGCCCTAAAACTCCCACGGAGAATAGATTCGAGTCACGGTGAGGTGCCTTGGTTTTTAGAATACATTTTAAGGACTAAGTTTGCTTACACCTTTCCTATTTTTATTATGAATATCATATACGTCACAAATCTGAGACGGATGCCTGGAGGATAAGCATCCCGTAATAAATACGTTTTAAATTCGAAACATGATCCCGAATAAGACTCAATGCACATGTCGTGCCAATTTCTCTAATACAATGAAGGCTAAACATGCCGCAAAAGGGAAAATCACAATCCAAGAGAATATTCTTGGATTCCCAGGTATAAATATTTAATATTATGACCAACAACCTAGAAAATATTGTGGCACATTCACATGTGATATCATTGATGTCGTTTTCCTCTCGTCCTTGACTGATTTTAGGGGAAGGGAAGGTAGTGGAGGGGGGCTCTCGGAAGGTCTGCTCACACAGATGCTGTCGCAACTGCTCCTATTGGCAGAGTCAGCTGTGTCCCCCCATTGCGATAAGGCAAAGTAGCTTCGCAGGCTCAGTTGTGATTGGACAAAGTCAATTACGGCAGAGGTAGCACCACGCCCACTTTTCTGAAAGGGTTGAAAACATCAGTTTTTCTCCGCTTATTACTCATTAAATAATTGGCGGACCAAAAAACGGAAAATGCGGGTCTTTTCATTTTACAAACTATCAGATCCGGCAATTAAAAAAATGGCAAACGACCCCGTTGCAGGTTAGTAGCATGGTAGCTTTTAGCTCCATGCTGAGTGGCATTGCTACGTGGCAGATGCATGCAAGTAGGTCTTGGTAGCTCTAAGTTGCAAGTTTGGTGATCAACATCCTCTGCCACACACCCTCGCGGTGGCTCGCAGGGTATTACGTAGATGTAGATGTTCCAGACCCCTCCCTCCCACACTCGCGAATCCATTCAACAAATCTCCCCGGGAGTCGCAAGGGGCCAGCTCTCCCCCCCCCCCCCCCCGCCGAGAATCCGGCCGAACCGGAAGTCTCCCTCCCACGCAAAGGCCACACCCATCATCCACCCGAAGCACTCCACGCGCCCTTTGCAGCAGCACGAGAGCTCTAGCTGGAACACGCGTGGGAGGGAGGAGAAGAGGGAGGGGGCAGAGAGGGAGGGGGGAGAGAGAGAGGATGGGGACATGTTTCTTTCATAACATTTTTTTCGGGAACGGGTTGGTTATTCTCTTTTCGTGGCGGGGGTGTTACGGTGGATGGTTCGGTAATCGTGAGTCGTTGAGAACTAGTGCTCATATAATTGCGATGGCACTAAAAAATTGCTTGGAGATGATTAAATTACACGACATTTTAACCGGATGCCTCAAATTCTCAAGTCATAATGAAAGATTGCCCTTTTGAATGTAAATATTGACATGAAAAATAACATAAAACTTGACTTGATTCGGTTTCTGGCAACCTGAACGTTGTCACTCTGTGCATATTCTTTGACACTGGAGATGTTGGTTTTAATGTATGGATTGAAAAAGAATGTAATTTTGTGCTATGGGTATTCGCATACTTTGTATTGACGAAATAATTGTGATTAAACGCTTAAACATTTATAACATTTGTTTAAACCAATAATTTAATCTCTCTTTTTTACTCGGCAACAAGGCACATTCTGAAATTAGGCACTGCTGTTGTGTAGGCAATTGTTTCTGTGTTGTGTAGCGGTCGTAACGGTAGGTGTCGTATTCGTCTATTCTCAAGAACTCTGTCAAGTGGACTACATTGTAATATTCTTGGACTTTGTGGTGTGATTTGTTGTGGTTTCTCGTGCGTTCGCTTTCCCTCGTCTGATTCCACGTTGCCAAATGCACCTCAAAACTTATAAAGAAATATTTTATTTCTTTCGTATATACGGAGGAAATAAGTCGATAACACTGGTTGATTTTCTCAGAATAAAAATTGTTGGCCCATATCCATATCATTTCAGCTTTTTGGTGAAAATCTGTATGGTAGAAACGTAAATAATATATAATTAACCCTTACGAAGCGGGGTGCGCCATAAGGCCCCATGTTAAAAAAAAACTTAAATATCTCAAAAACTACACTGAAAATCCCAAAAGCTTTTCCCGTAGAATTTCAGAGCATAATTAAAGGAACAAATATTGCAATTATGAAGAGAATCTATACACCTGTAAATTTTTACCCAGCCACCTTAAGTGTGCGACGGACTTGGTCCGCGCCCACGGCCCAAACGCGGGGGCGAGGGATAAAAGAAAGGGCCCCGGGCGGAGGGGTGTGGGCCCCGGATCGATGGTGGTGGAGGAAGGGGAGGTAAGGCCCCATGGGACAAGGCGGGGTCCTTCTATAGGGGTCGTCTCAATTGGCATCGCCCACGAAGGTCACTGCATAGCCGGACGGGACGTCCAGCGGGAGTGTGGCCTTAGGGGGGCAGGGGTCGTGACCCCAGGCTCCTTCCTCGGTGGGAGGAGGCACGCGCCACTCATGACACGCGAGGAAAGGTCACGGGCGTGGCTGGGAAGCGGTCCCCTCCCCGCTGACGAGCGATACGACGAGGGAAAATATCTCAACGACACGCCTACGCTGCGCGACTATCATGGAAACACAACCAAGACATGGCAGGTGGACATTAATACTGATTCTATGAGCTACGCCTCGATAAAAAATGCCTTTACCAAACACTATTTCATTCCTAAATAAGGCGTTCACACCACCGCCATTTACATGTAAATGACAAAGCTTTTCCTTTTCCCTCATCATTATTTACAGCATGTTCATCTCCGAAAATCTTTGCCTGTTATTGTTACAAGGTCAAAATGTTATAAGGGTTACACTATTTACTTATTTATTATTTGTTATGCCGGTCCGTGCAGATTTTTACGGGTTTCCCTGCACTTCGGGCAAAAGCCGGACCATTAGGCACTCCCGTAAATCGAACAAGATATTACAAAGACAATGAAAGCAAGAATAGCAAATTACCATGGAAAAGATAGATCAAAACGCTGAAGAGGATAATTAAATCCTAGAACAGGGCTCCCCAATATTGTTTATTTATAATTGTTTGTTGTTATTGTTATGAGATATATATTGTACTTGTTATTGGGGAAAATAAACATCTTTTGACTTGACTTGACTCCTTTTCCCTCCAAACATTACCAAATACTTTCCCGTCCCTCATGCCTCACAACATCCCACCTCTTATCAACTCCGCCAACAGGTCACTCTGCCACCGAATTCTCACCAACGAAATCCTTTACCCCACTAAAACTCCTTGATACGTACGCGTCATTTTTAAGAACTTTACGTGCATCCATCCATTATACTTCCTCCTCTTTCAAGGATAGTGCTTTCAATTGCTTTTTTTAATTCCTATGGTCTTAAGTATAAATCTTCAAACGCTTCCATTATTTTCCTCAAAATTTTCAACCATGTCCATTTCCGCAAACACTACTTCAATTATCAAACACTCTGATTTCCTCTGACGGTTTCTTGCCAAATGATGAGTCCGAAATAACTTCTAAGCAAGCTAAGCTACACAAAGTCGTCTAAAAGCGGTGTACTTCATGCCACATTCCCATCCATCTTAGAGCCCAATCCAGTTCACCTTTCTTCCCAGTTACCGACAAACATTTGCTCCAACATTCCTTCAACATTCCACAACCAACGACGATCTTCTTCATCCAAATTTTCATCTCTTTCGAATCACCTTGAAAACTATCCATTTCAGACCACCCAAGCCTAAAATTTCACAGTTTGGGCCCCTAGCAGTTTTTTTGGCAAAATATTAATATTCCAATTAATCCCGATCAAGGCCATATTCAGCCGTTGATTATAAATGTTGTTTTCCCGATGGGAGTTAAGGAGACATTTCTGGTTCCCCAACGTATGCAAATAGCTACTAAATTTGCATTGTAATGGCCTTTAACTACCTTAATATCCAGCCATACCACGACATATCAACGCAGCGATTTATGTGTCGCGGTATACAGAAAGAACGGTATTTCAAACCGCCTTCGAAATTGAACTGATCTTGACGAATTATAATTTCAAAGAAAACCACTTTCTATGTGGAAGAATTCCTTTTTGAATCGGTCTATCATAAGAGACAAGCGCAGAAAGAGACGAAGAAGTTCTTTCTGCATGAAGAGGTAGTAAATAGCGGCAGGAAGATGGGTGTGGGCGATATTTTAAGGAACCGTGGACTTTAAGTTGTAAGTTTCAGGCTTGCAACGAGCATAGCAGTTTGGCAATTCTTTTCTCCGAGCCAACAGTCAATAGTTTTCGGGCCAATACTCGGTGCACCCTTTATATGCCTTGGTCAAGCGGTTCACACATGAGAATCAGTCACATAAATTGTCATAAACTCCAAAGAATACATCGCGATGGTGTGGGTTTGTATAGTTGGCGCTAATCTCTGGAAACTAAGGCGATGCTGATACAGATGAATTGACCGGCCGTGGCTACAAAGGAATATTAACTGCCTCTTCCTACATCATCAAATGAGTCTCACACTCATTAGCTGGAGACACCCATTTACAATTACTCCTAATTAGAAATTGCTTTGAATTATAATCTGTACGATGGAAATAGTCTGTACGATGTCACGAGTAACAACTTGACGTGTTTCTCAGATTCATCATTTATTTTTTTTAATTAATCCTTTTTCGATTTCATAATAATCTGCATGGAATCTCCTCAAGTTTACATGGGGTATATGATCATGCATAGCTTTTATACACACGTGAAGTAGACGTAATTTAAATTATAACTGACTTGACAAACCTCTGCGCCATATTGTCAACTAGCCCAGTCATCGTAAACGAATGCAAAGGAAGAAGACCAAGCAAATGTACTTAAAAAAACAACTATTTATGTGCCATACATCAATGCAGAAACTGATGGCCAAATTTCTGTAAATAAAGAGCAACTTATTTATCGAAAAATGTTCATATCAAGCAAAAAATTATACACTTATTCCTCAAGACCCCTTTCAAATGAGAGAACTCGGTGAAGATAATCAGTAATGATGATTGCTATGATTTCAAAATATTTCCGACAACAACGCCCAGATACCGTATAACATTAAAATGCATATCCATTAACACATATTTCCTTGCAATTCTAAACGCATCGCATGTTAAATTGTTATTGTTTCGTTGAGCAAGAAACTAAGCACCCTTAATTTCCTAACCAGCGACTAAACTACGTCCTACTACTTCCTTTACCTAAACATATTGACTAACCTACAAGCGTCATAAGGGCATGTGGCAGAATGTGATTTTGCACCAAGCATTCACAGATTTTGCTGATCCAAATTAAATTGAGAGGGATTCTTGGATAAAACCATAACACATTAGCAAGGGATCTTGGATGATAACGTATTTATTTGAGGAAATCAGATTATTGCCTCCTTTTCGACGTGAAGTCATGGCATCCCCGTCTGTGGAAAGAAGGCATTGTTTCCTCGCCATAAATAAATGCTAACTTCGGAAACACCTTCCATGGACAACCCTGATCTCTTCCTGCCTGGGGCGTTCCACTAGCACGCCATTCAACCCGATTCCATCCGTATTCTCAGCCCATGCATGCATGCTCTCGAGATTGCTTTGGCCATAGATGAAATGTGGACTCGAGAGCATTATGGAAGGTAATTTAATACGACAGGAGCCGGAGACGGAAAAGGAATACATTAACATCCACCTCGCATAATGACGCCGAGAATGAAAATGGCCACGTGGGACCATCCAGCTCCGCGAGGAAATTCAAGTACATATTGCCCATCTTGAACACAAGAACCCATTAATTTTTTTTCCGAACGATTTAGCTGCCGGATCATCTCCATCATCCAATCATCATTTACGTTCCTCCGCGGTCAACGCGATTTAACCGCGCGCCTGGTTAACTCCAATACGCTCGTTATGCTTTCATGGAAAACGCAAGCCCGATTGCATGGCGCTGTACACAATTTATGCAGATTGCCCCAGACTCCTTCCCCTCGCGGGCGGAGGAAAAAAAATATGCACATGCATCTCATCTCCGGAACTGTCAAGGAGGAGGAAACAAATGTCGAGGAATAACTGTTTCACGGCACCAATTAAATTTATTCCCGCTTCCGGAATATTCGCACTGAGTCAAGAACTTAAAAAACTAACGAAAGGGGCATAAAATCTTCCCCCTCGGACTGAAGAAATACGCCAAAAACATTCCGCTTACTTCAGAGACGACGCGGTAAACGACTCAAGGGGTCAGTTGGAGTAGTGGCTAGATCAGGGGTTCCCAAAATTTTTTGTGCTACGCCCCCTCCTGTTAAAATGGAAACCTTCCACGCCCCCATTCACAGTAAATTTTGGTAGCATGTGAAAAAAACAAGTATTACATTGACAACAAAACTAGGACTAATATGATATTGATTCATTAAGATTTGATCATAAAATTAAATCTTAAAAGAACTATGCTTTTAATAGAGAAATTGACGATAATGTCTAACATATGAACAGAAGTGTTTGTGTGAAATACTTTATCGCTAAATTTAAAGCAACTATAATGCTGCGCTGTAGCTCAAATATTAAAGGCGTCCAATTTTTCCATGTATCTCAAGTAAAAAACATCTTAAGGGGCAAGGTAACAACAAGAAATCATCAGCAGTATATTAATTCGTATACTGGGTTCAAATTCCGGCAGTGGTAGAGATTTTTCAATGGTCAACAGGTTCCTACTCGGGGACTACATGCAGAGTGCTTTATGATTAGTATTCCGACCATTGGATGGGACGTTAAACCGTGATCTCCTTGCAACCTTTCTTAAGAGCAGGATAACCCTGACGCCGGGTTTCTCTCCACCCCTCCTTCGTCCCTGAAAAATACCCGCCCATCCTTAGTGGTGCAAAATACATTAGCTTTCAATCGCCTTTCCAGCTTAACCAACAACTACTTTTATGTACACTCTAAGTCAGCTTCTTGGGAAGTTAAATATTTTCTAGTCCATTCAATTCATGTAATACTCATGAAAATTGTGAACTCCCGTGTAATATGGATCAGGTGCTGAAAAACACTTAATAGCAATTTAAATTATTTCCACTATCACGCCTGTTATAGCATATGCTAAAATTAATCATATCACTCACTGGCATATGTTGGGTATGGCCAGTACATGACTTCTACCTATCTATCCCTGAGCATTATATTAAAAGAAAACACGTTATTAAATTTAGATATACCCGCGTTTTTAATATTATTTTCTTCAAACATTCTAATACAATATTCATTTATATTTTATGCAATGTGCATTACAATTATAACAAAGCATAAGCATCAATATCCAATGCAAGGAAGAATTTCAAATATATTCTGAAATCAATAATGCAGAAAATATTGAGTGCTATATTATCGGTAAAGAGATATAAACCAACGGAAATAAATAAAATTCACAATGATTCATTCTTTTGTTCAGCACCAATAGTCCGTTAATTACAGAAATACTATGATAAATATGTTGTAATTTGTGGTTTTCTTACTATTTTATTTTCTTAAGAATTCGTACAGTCACGTTCACGATACAAGAACTCGATCAACATAAACATATATAAATTATTACGTCACCATAACTTGGATACCTATACACATAATGATTCATATTTCTTTTGTTTTTGCGCATATGAGAAATTGCTCAGCCTAACAAAATACACAGTGCAAGTAATTTCCAAGAGCTCAATTTACCATTTTAAGTTTCAGCTGAAGATTTCTAAACGCACAGCACTCTAAAAGGGGAAAAAAAGAATGAGAGGAAAGGGAAAGAGAGAAATAGCGAGGGATGGAAAAAGCAAAGTAAAAAAACGAAGGGAAAACGACGCGAAAAATAATAATATAAGATAGAAAAAAGGAGATCAAAGGGGCTAGATAAACCGGGGAGCAACACCCCTCTCCACGAGAGATTTATGGCGAAATGGTACCGTGCTACCGCACCTCCTTCTCTATCGGATTGAATATCGGGGTCAGGGAAGGGAGAGGAGGGGATGGAAGGGATTCTGCAAAAGGGATGAGGGAATAAAGAGGGTGGGCAGGAAGAGGACGGCGGAATAAATTATGGTACGCGATGGATAGATCGATGGCCGTGGAAGAAACACCTGTCAGATTGCAAAGCGGGCGGAGGGAGAGGGGACGGCGGTCTTGGGAGGTTCAGCCTGGGGAGCAGAGATCGGCTTCGATTTATAAGAAAATTTCATTCCGGACGAAACGAATGGAAATTGATATCGTCGTCCGCCGAGATACGGCCGCGCCGGCCCCTTCTCCCTCCGAAAGATTTGCCATCGGAGTAGAAAGAATGCGGATCCACTCCTTCAAAACCGCTCGCCGGGAACAAGCGACCATCACGGCGGGGATGAGGGGAGGGGGGAGGAGAGCACGCCCCCGCGAGGAGCAGCATGCGAAACAGCGGAACGGGGGGAAGGGGGTGCGAAACAATAAAGAAACGAACCACCCCCGAAATCGCGAGCGACGAAATGGGACTCTTGAAATGGGAAACGATCGACTATTTGAGGCGTCACTTATTGTTCGTGGAAGTTTATAATATCCATATTTTAAAAAAATGCACTTTCCCACAAATTTAAATTTGTGTGATCTGTTCTTGAAAGGGAAGCGAGAAAAAACATGTTCAGCGATCTACCAGGTAACTTCACCACGTGATTTTTTTTCCTTTTTGAGAATCATCGCTAAATTAACTCCCAATTCTTTTACTCTGCATACCATTACTCTGCATACCATTATGTTTTAGAGTGAGAAGATCCAAAAACATCTACGGAAATTTAAGGAAACTAGCTAAAATCAAGTTTCATAAAGTATAATTCCATGTTGAATTATTGTTCACTGTTTCAGGCATCACGTAGTGGAAGTGAGACATATTAGGTGAGTAAATAAACTTTAGCACTTTTCCAAATGATGTTTAAAATCATACAATTGCACCTTTAGTGCAATTTTATAATTTTAAACATATTTTGGAAAAGTGCTTAAGTTTATTTACTCACCTAATTGAAATATTGTTATTTTAATCAGTGCTCATCTGGTAAATGTGGGTTCAAATAGATTTTAACTCTTCCAACGATCTCTCTGTTCCATGGGATACTTTTCTTGCGAGCTACATACTTCCTGCCCGCCGTTAATTTGTCCACACTACCCGTGAATAATGGCAGTTCCTCTCATTCAAGCTGAACTCACTGAATGACGGTTACAATACATTATTATTATCAGTTTCCTACCGGTGAAGGTAGGCCTAAATGGGCATTTAATTCTTCGCACGACCCCAAAATTTCATACGATGTCCCTTCAGCCCCTCGTACCTCCTGTCTCCCATTATTCTACCTATCCAAACTACCCTTTCTTCTCCTCCCTCTAACCCGCTTACCCAACATTCTTCCCTCTACCACGCACCTCGCTCTTTATTGCATTCTCCATCAACACCTTCTGCCTTTTCCTACTCCCTTAATCAACTTCCTTCCCTTCCAGATCATCTAGCATTCCTAATCCGATTTACATTCCACAAACATTACGTTTTTCATTGACACTTCTCCATATCTATCTTTCATAATCCATAGGTCTATTTAATCTTCTTTCCTTAAAGATAATTTTTCAGCGCTATACCCGTATAGAATATTAAAAAAAAAAAAAACTATTACTCACACTTCGGAAAGATTTTCATGTACACACTACTTCCATACTCTTTTACCGTAGGTGAATGCTATTACATACGAATTTTTCTTTCCTTATTTCAACGCACCCTTCTTTTCACCCTTCTTCCTTTCCTTACAAGCATCTTCCATTGTAATAGTGTACACACGATCGTTAGATCATGAAGAGACAAAATTCCCAATATTTAGAAACCCCTACCAAATATGTGTATTTTCAGCTGCGGTTACAAAGCACAAGTGCTAGGCATAGATCTCTTACTGGGACTCTTTAACATATGTTATTTAATAAAATTAATTGATATAACTAGTCATCATCAGATACCCGGTGATTCCCGAAGGAGTGAAATAAGTTATACCAAGTTGTTTTATCAAATAACGTCAGTGGAAGAAACTTTCTTCGTGATTTATAGCCATGCTGAAATTCCATATAGTCATTTCTTCAACTTACTTCAGCCAATGTGGGGGACCTGATGTTAGATACATATAAAATTTCTTAGGATCAGGTAAGATTTTGTGGTGAGAGGGAGTACTGATTAAAGACTACCTTCTTGCGAAGCCTACCTTGTGTGGTCTGAAAACATCCAATCGCGTTATCCCATGACGCACGGCGAAAGCTCACAGGATACATAACGCATCACCGATTCAAAGAACTATGAAAGGAAACATCAAACAAGCCCAACCTTCCCGATATTAAGTTAACACCCCGAATATTACGAAAGACCGAGGAACAAGGGCACAAATTGAGGAAAACGGTCATTCCATGAACCAATCCGGGGCTCTTGAAAACTGTAGGTAGGATTGGGTGGAGGGGGTCTGTTCGGAAGGTTTCCGCCCTCGAAAAGAAAGAAAAAATAAAAGATAGAACGCAACAAACGGGAGCGGATGGGAGCTCTCAATTCCGGAGAAGATAAAAAAATAATAATTCTTATTTAAAAGCTCCTCGCGACGCTCTCAAGAGGGCAGGAAACCGTTCCTGGGAGGGAGGGGGAACTTAGTTGAACATAAGAAGGGTCTATTAATCCCTTTAGTACTCTGTAGCGGAGGGGAGTCTGGGAGGCAAGGGAAGTGGGGTGAGGGCCCGGAAGGGCAGAGGTGAGCGAGGAATGCCGTGAGATGAGCCAGGGGCGGCACGGACAGGGCCGGCTGAAATATCTGGTGTGGGGGGGAAAAAAGAAGCCGTCCAGGCCATTACGCCCAACGGCTAGGCCTCTCCCACACCCCATCTATATCATCTCATCATCGCGATAGCATTTCCTTCCCCCGATCTCTTCCTAGGGTCGGTCTGCGAGGGACTAACCCCATCACTGGCAGCGCACACCCAACCCCAAGCACACGCAACCAGCCCTCCGAAGGTTAGGTGGGGCTTAATGACGCAGGGGCAGACAGCCGTCGGCTCAGGCAATTGGGGAGGCAACATATTAATGCGTACTACGTCTACGTAAGCGTAACAATCCGTAAGCCAACGCAAGTGTATTTGGGAGGGGATGAAAGACGATCACGCAATAGTTACATACAGCTACTATCTCATCATTCGGCAATTATCTAAATAATTCTCTATCGATTACTTCTTATCCACATAAAATAGCCCGAAGCCAGCATTACCTTAACAAAATTGTCTATTTTCAAGTTTTCCTTCATATAACACCTAATTTATCAATATCATATGAATTTAAATAAGCTACCAAAGCTAAAGCTAGAGAAAACAAGTTAGAGGGAAAGTTTTTGCTATATTTCTAAAAAAAACACCAATTTCCTCACCAAACGGAATTATTTTTTCTAAATTGAATCTCCCATCGAGAACGTCATTCTTTTTTTTTTCATCAGATATTCTTGTTTACGACAGCGACAAGTAAAATAAGCATGTTCTTGGAGGCATTTTGTTCCCCTTTTCAAAGAATTAAGCTTCGCATTACACTGTTCGCCCGCTTTAAAACCATTATGCACCTTACAAATTTGGAAGTATCGTGTCAAACCTCTGTATAACCTTGATGAATATCAGAAATTTGCGTAATTCCTACTACACCTTTGGAAGGCACGGCACGTTTCTAAGTTTAAAATAAATACGTTTTTACAAAATTCAGAGGGAGTGGGTAACGTACGAAATTATTGACCGGGAGAATGTGTTTTCATCAACACTATCGGAACCTTCGGCAAATAACAGCAATCGATTCGCACACGGTCAATCGATACTAATCGATTCCGCTCGTCGAACACGCCACTCTTCGGAAACGTACCCATTGTCGCGAGAAAGAGCTGTGGAAAAAAATGACGTGAGCCGCCCGAAATGTGCTTTGAGAGCCTCCGACGCTCGAAAGGATGTTGTGTCATCGTGTCCACACGTCGAGTTGGTATTACGTGTCACCAACATTCTCGCTCCGTCCAAGCAACGTGGAATGGCGGGCAGTGGCATGGACCGGACAGTATTTGCGCTGTAAACGTCGCACCAAACGACATTTCTTTGCTGCAGTTCCAAGGAGAGCGATGCAATTCCCAGGCACGCTTCCGACACACTACCCAGTGGGGTTCACAGCAAATTCACCTCCATGGAAGTACATTCTGAAGCACAATATTAAAGAACTAACCAAAACTTGTATTTTTCGCCCCAAAATATCTTTAAACCAAAATGTTGAGCGTTATTTTCCACTTTAAATCTTATGGTTTATCTATCAGACAATAAATAACGCATAAAAATACATTTTTAACACGATGTATTTATGTATCTTTTGGAATGTCTGGCCCATAAAATAACCCATCGTAACCACGATGTGACATTTTATTTATTATCACTCACATCAAATGGCGTATTAAACCCACTTTTAAGGGAATTGTTACCAAATCCAATTTATTAGCAAATGGTGACGATGATGATACAAAACTGATCGGAATTATTATAATAATTCTAGGTGTCCTTACTCAAGCGAAATTTTTGTCTTTGTCAGGTTGAGTAGCATTCAATGATATATCCTGCATGAAACTACTTAATTACCAACTTCGACGTGTGAATGTCGTCAACGAAACAGGAATTAATCTTATAGTTAAAAAAGGAGAGTCCTGGCACTAAGAAGTATTTTAGCGTTTGACACCGTGCAGGATATACGCCTGCGTAACATCACATAATTCTCCTATTAAAGATAATGAGATTGTATACACTGAGAAAAATATATTTCTCTTCTACGGCATTATTATTACCCTGAAAATCCTCAGCATGGTGCATGATATAAAAGGAAGGAAAATGTTATATATTCATACCTAGTGATATCAATCTGTAAGAGAATGCCACAATTGATCGCTATAGGGATGGGTTTAGATGACTTCAGAAAAATGGAAAGTCGATTAGATTTGAGCCACAATGTT
Organism: Platycnemis pennipes; assembly: GCA_933228895.1. Taxonomy (NCBI): domain Eukaryota; kingdom Metazoa; phylum Arthropoda; class Insecta; order Odonata; family Platycnemididae; genus Platycnemis; species Platycnemis pennipes. Next base: position 30,443,117 of record OW121855.1, read on the forward strand.
CTTGGAACTTTTCATTTCATATTATTAAGAACACTGACTGATAAAGGGGACCGAACTATGCAGATGAGGCATGGAAAAGAATATGTCATTGAGGATAGTATCGGCAAAGAGGCTAGCATTTTATCACGTATTTTTCCAAACAAAGTCATACAAATTTGATCGAGGTGTACTGATAAAGCTATCAACGTAAAAACCAAATACAAATCTTGGGAAATAATTTTAGAGCGAGGGCGTTCCAATCATCTCACCGATAGAGAAAATTCCACCTTCGGACACGTCACTTTCCCCCAAAATGGTGGCATAACTCAACACCTTGAGAGCGTTGCGACGATCGCTTCATTTGCATCGCGGCCGAGAAATAACAGCAATTAAGGGTCCCGACCACAATTCGAAGGTTTACCTACCATCATTGTTCCGGGCCGAAGAATTCTCGATTATCATAGAAATGTGTACCCTGATGGAGTCGGTGGAACCTCCCCCGCCCCCGATCGCATGCAGCGCCTCCCCACTTTCCGACGGCGAAGACGAAAATAATCCACGTGAAGCTTCCCTCGACGAGGTGCTCCAGGAAGCGCTCGAAATGGGGCGTGCCCGAATGCACTCACGCAGGCCGGGGAACGGTGTTTGGGAAGGGGAGGCGAGTCGATTCTACCCCGTGAGGGTAGCTGCTCCGGAACGAGAAAGCATCCACGAGAGGCCTCCCTCCCCTCCCACGAAGGATACGAGAGTGAACGCAATGTCTGATGGGAAGGAAGGAGGGGGGGGAGACCTTACGAGACCAACTTCGTGGAGACCTTACGTAGCAGCAGGTGAGCCCGGAAGAATATAATTAAGGGAATTGTTTCTCCGGGTGAGCGGTCGTGGGCGGTACACCACGGATGATACGGTCCAGGAACCAGAGTCGATTGCTCGGACCTGGATTGCACCCACACGGCCTATTATTAAAAATAGCTTATGATCATATGATCTTTGATTGCAGTGGTTCCCGCTAAACACGTTTAAAAAAATGATAATGGCTCAGGTGGAATAAGTGAGTGAAATCAAAGATGGAATTCCTCGAGGTCTCGAACTACAAAGACCTTCATTTTTTATCGATTTCCCCGATATCCAACAAATGATTAATTCGTGAAAACGCATCATTTGGATAATATCCTAGAATTCCATTCACGTTTAATTGAGTTATTCAAAGGAACATAGGAGTACCACACCATGAGCACGTAGATAAGTGGGTATAAAAAGAAACTCGTAGCAAAAAACGTGGTGGACATTGAAATACTAGGTCCAAGTATTTCATTAAGCGGTATGAAATAACACGTTACCCACAGGATTAAGTAGATTTTAAGCTAACATTAAAAAAATATTAACCTTCCATCGGTAAGTAACATCTATGTACGCTTTATGGCTAAAAATGGGCTGCATAAAGGAATAGCAATTTAAATTGATACACTACAGTATGACCAAACACTTTTGAGGGAAAGAAACTAATCCGATTATAAGGGTGACGGTTATTTCTTTTTCGGAAAGCCTTCGCGGCAGAAGATGATCGAAAGCTTGCGATATTCCTAAAAATAATTCAAATTAATTTATATGAAAAAAACATGCATGGGAAGCAAAAACAAACAAAAAACCGGAAATGTAAAGAGATACACCGTTATCACCACCGATTTTCGCGAAAAAATATTTTAAATATTTACTTGTTTTTTTACGATATGCGGAGTGGTGGGAGAGTAAGGATTCACGAGGAGTAAGGAAAAAAAATGAAGGAGGAGAAATATCTTTCGCTTCGATTTCGAAACAACGATTGATCCGAGGAAACACTTTTATCAGATGAGCCTGTTCCAAAGATTCAGATTCACGGATAAAGAGAGCATCCTGCCGGAATTGTTCGCGAGACCCACTAGGAGGATGTGAATGGGAGGGAAGCAGTTCTCAGGGTCTGGATGCGATGCTCAACATCAGAATAAGAAAAAAAGAGAGGAAGATAGGCGATCGGATTTAATCGGGTTATCAAAACTTGATCGAGTGAATTTGAACGCAGGGGCGGAGGATTTCCTACCGCCTCCATTCGGGTCCGATAGAAATAACATCAGAGAAATCTTAAGCTGATAGATGACCGAGGAAATGAACTCAATACAGCCGAAAATTTCGGTCGGGTACTTTGGAGAATAATCGAAAAAATGCATATAGATCTGGCAATCAAAGGAAATTTGAGAGAGAGAGAGAGAGAGATGAAAATTCCAAAGTATCCCTTCTGTCTGTGCGTCCTTCTAAGGTATGTGCTTGACTATAACCTTATAACTGAATTCTCGCGCAGATTCATTGAAGTTCTTATTGAGAAAAAAAAGAGCTTAATAGAATCAGCAGCATTAGGATAGTTCTCCTAAAAAATATACGAAATAACTAGTTTCAATGGATTCGGCGTCCGAGTTTTCCTATGAAAATCGACGTTCAAAGGAAGTAAAAGAATGAAAATTTTCATTTATATTCCACAGATTTTATTAATACCGGGCTGGTTTAAGCACTACAGCGTTTTTCTCCATTACCAGCCTCACAATCACTTAATTATGATATCCTTGAGAATGACTTTGTAGCATTTAAACCGGTCGGGTTTATAATTAATAAAAGCTCTGGAATAATGAAGTATAAATCCACTGATCAAAAACTTTCTATGTTTTCAAACTATATTTTTCTACATCAAAAAATATAGAAATTAATAAATTTACAAATATCAGTCCGATGTTCGATAAAAATTAAAATAATACAAAATAATAAATACAAGTTTACCATCACATGTTATCTCAATCGCAATATGTAAAGGGAGGAAAACCTTATAATTATCAATATGATTTCTCTTTTATCCTTTATTTCAAAAAGCCACAGCCACAAGCAGTAATTGCTTCTAAGGGAAGAGAGTGCATTAAAAGAAACCTTACACAAATAACTGTGCTTCCTTAGAAAAAATCAAGGTACTCGCACCATAACTTTTCTTCTGAACTAGACGAGCATTCCTCGGGGGGAACCAATAGTATCATAAAAAAGGGAAATAATAGACACTCCAAAACGAAAGCTATATGACGTGAACAGCAAACCTTCTTTTAATAAGCAAACGGTACGAACGACTTCCCTCGAGTAATAAAGCGCTTCAATTTTGAACTCTCATTTGTTATAAGAACGGGCGCGCAAACTTCAGCCAGGTGGACGCAAAAAAAAACATTCCCCCGCTTAATCCGATGTAGCTGATGTATTGGTCAATGTCAGTGCCGGAAGCTGAGAGTAATAGCAGAGTAAAGACTTCTGCACGGTAGTTGAGCGCGGGTAGGCATAAGCAATGAGCTCGCGCATTCAAGAAAAAAAACAACATTGAAATTCGCGTGAAAAAACGTCGCGCGGGAGAGTTCCGAAGAATAAGATGGATTGCCTGAGATCTTCTCAGAACGTTCCCCTTTCCCTACTCCATCTCTCTCCCTTACCTTTCCTTGCCTCTTGGCTTAACGCACCTTGACCTTCCATTTTTTCCACTCCTTTTCTCATAATGAGAGAAAATGCACTGGACCGGAAATCAAAGCTGTTTCCACAGTAAAAGCTCGGGAATAACCTTTTGTTCCCCATCTCGGAAAACATTTCCCCTAGGAAGAATTCTTACAGAAATATATGAAGATACTCAGCCGGAGCTTTTACTCTAGGCTGCACGTCGAGAGTAAAACTTTTTTTTGTAAACAAAGCTTTATTTCTATAGATTAAGCGTATGCATGAAACAACTTTCCCCGGATCTGCATGTTTCTATAAGTCACCTCTTTAATTTAAACGCCGAGGATGTAAAAAAAAGGAAATTTAAACCATCGTAAATGTTATTCTACATGACTACCCCTTAATTTTCTGCAAACGTAAACTGGTGCACCCCCAGGGTAGGAGCATAATCCTTAAACGTATACAACAGTCATGTCCGAGGCGGTTTCGTAACTGCTACCACAGGGTTGGCATGACACTAACTTTACTTTACTAACCCACTTTACTAACCCATATAGCGAGGCTGGCTTAATCTAGGAAGCCTTGGGATATTATTTCCCCGGGTACCCGATTATTGTTACAGTACGTTTTATGTTATTTGGTTTAGATCCATGAACATATAGTTCAAGAATGATCATATCGCCTGCAAGCACTTTTATTCTCGCACAAGTTTCTTTCAAGTGATACCATCGGAAAAGAAAGATCTAAAAGCATGATTATTTCAGAGGCTATTGAGCCTTTATGGCCTCGGAGAGCGAGGCCGGCTTAATCTAGGCAGCCACTATTTTAACATGATAACCTTCTGATACTATTTCCTCGAGTACCCGATTACTGCACTGCACAGCTGCACGGAAACTTGCTTCCCAAATGATTTTTCTGATAGCGCCAGATCTGTTTCCTTGGATTTTTACCGTCTTCGTCAACTACCTAAAGCGCATATCTAAACTAAAGACAACGATACCATCAAACAAAGCGACGCAACCAGAGGTCACCCTGAGAGCCGTCCGCTGACGCCTGGGAGTAGCCTCAAGGGACCATCCTGGGCCCAGACCTCTTCCTTCGCTCCACGCACCGACCTGCCTCCACGGGATGCGCTCACGCACTCTTGTCCCCCATCCTCTCACCCACAGACCAGTCATTAAGCACCGTCTCTGAAGATCTCCCCCATCCACCCTCCAGGCAATCTCTCATCGGATTCCATTCCATCCATCGCAGGGCCGTCGTACCCCACTCTCTCGCCCTCCCTCACTTCCCCCTTCCTGGCTACAACCTCTAAATCCCTCTCCATCACCTTCCTTTCGCTTTTTTCCTCGCCATCGGCCTCAATTCCTCTCGCCTCCTTTCCCAATCTCGATGCTCCTTTCACCACCCTGATCCCGAACCCTCCCGCAATATGAGAACCCCTCGATCCTCACGTTTTCTCACCCCCCACCCTCCCCCAGTCTTTCAACCCTTCGGGCTCGCGTCTAACCTGAGTCATTTGAAACCCTTCCCGAATTCCCCACACATCCTTCCTCGCCCCTTCCCCAATCACTATGGGTTCCACACGCCTTCACCCCAAAACCTCAATTTCGAGACTTAATTTTCCGTAGCCAACTTCTCGATTATTAGCAAAGCATGCAATACTATTAGGAATTATGGACCTTAAGTTCTCCCAATAAAGCCATTCATCTGTGATATGGGCTCTACGCTTTTAGATATAATTTTACGCTTCACATATAACCCTCCCTGAAGTCATATCGTTTCTGCAGTTTCTTAAAACGCCATCTCATAGCACAGCTTAACGCTAGCGAAAGTGTTTTAATCAAATTTGTCAAGGAAGTAAAACATATTTTTACTGCTCCCAGCGAATATCCATTGTTTTCGATACTACGATTCCCTTTGTCCTCTTCCTATGTAAAGATTTTTTCCTTTGGAAGTTACACGGTAACAGAAAAAGTGTAAACGGTCATTCAATCCTTTATTTATACAAAATAAAAGCAAAGAGAATTGAGAAAAGTGGCATAACTCTCAATAACCATTTACACATTATACATCAATATGCGAATGCATTTACATTAGACGTAACGACCAACTATTTCAGAGCACAACCCTTAGGCCGATTATAAGAAAATAAACATAAGCAAAAACATCATAATAAAGTACACAACAATTTTGATGCCTTCTTTCCCTATTATTTTGAGTTACATGTTTGACTCCCTTTTACTGCCCGCAGAGGTAGTCGTTCCAAGGATTCTGACAGGAAGACAGGTTAAAAAGTAAAGAAAACTAACTCACCAACAACATTTTTGACCCTTGTCTAACCAATATACGCTCCATATACCACGTATTATTCGATTACTCCGTTTACCTCAACCAGTACGCTGCGCGAATCAAACGCATTCATGAAAAATAGTTGAGAGGCATAAACATGTTAAACAACAAGAGATTTTGTCAAAGTTGTTTCCATTGTTGACCTTTGAAACCCCATTTATGAATTATGCATTAATTTCTCCATCATCAGTCACATTCAATGATATGACTTAAGGCAAGAATTCGACAAGTCCCACGGTTGTTCAACAAAGGAAAACTAACCAGAAGAAAAATTAAGTGACTTTAAATTTTAAATTACTACTTTGCGAGGAGTATGTCACGATCCCGAAAACCTTTTGAGAAGCATATGAAAAAATGCCGCTGAATTACATTTCCACTAAGTTGAGTTGAAGTACTTAGAGCAAAAACGGCTGCAGGTACATCCATGTACGATGCAGGAAAATACGAAAACCTAGAATGGGAGGAGCTATCCTCACCCTTTAAAATCACATTGATATTGCGACACTGGTGTCCTGTAACCACCCACCTTTCACGGAACAGCTCTACTTTTAGGTTTTTGATAGAAAATACAGACCGGTCTTGCGCGTTCTTCTCTTTCCAACACCTTTATCTCTTAAAAAAAAACCGTAAATATACTACGTATTCGCTATGCGTTTGACAAAAAAGTCCTTCACACCAAAGGCCATGAATTTCCTTTCCCTCTCTCCAAGTTCTCTTCTCCCAGGAATCCCTCCCACCTACCCCACAATAATAAGGTCCGGAAGATGCTTTCATTCGTCGAAGGGGAAGTAATCATTCACGTCCATGAGGGAAAGGAGAGAAAAATAATATAAAAAGGAGAGAAAAAAGTCCTTTCGGACCCTCGGTCTCATTTCACGGCCTGTCACGCGATGCTATTCCATTTCCTCCATCGCCCTTCGTTCGGCCCCTTCCTTTGTACCACGCTGGCCGCAAAGTCCTTTAAGTATACTTCCACCTACAGGGCCCTCCTCCTTGACAACAAAGGCGGGGAGATGATAAGGCAGTCGCTAAGTACAGAGCCACAGCCGCAGGAAATATTTAAGTCATTAGTTTTTAACACAGGGAATTGAAAAAAAATGACGTCCACTCGAGCAGGAAATAATTTTGATTTAATGATGAAGAATGCTATAGCTAAGAATGATGATCACTCACTGTGTCATGATATGAAGCCTTCTTTTCAGAGACTGGATTTTTTTAAGAAATCGTTCTAAACGTGTTATGCGGAAACTGTAATATTGACTGTTTGATGCATACCTAACAGAATAAGTTCTTATTAAGAATTAATCATCATAAACTACTTTCAATATATATAAAAATATATCTTTTAAAGCCACTCAAAACTATAATAGGAGTTAATTCCTTTCTCCTTTGAATTAGCTATCAAGGAACGGGATTGGCGTTATTTTTATTCAAGAACGCATTTCATGGCTGGATAGCAAATAGCAACGTAACGCAATGAGCTAAGTTTCTACGATTTTTCTGACGATCCTACAACATTACTTGGAGGCAGTAAGAACGCAGGCAAGGTTCAATAACTGCAATCAAAACACACGTATTAAAATAACCTTGCAAGTTCAAGGCGAAGGAAATATGCAAAATGAAAGTAGTCGTGAGAGTAGGGAATAATGAATGTCACTAGACAAGACCACGGTTCGTCACATCCTAGGAAAAATAGTGTCTTGGTACGATAAATTTACATACTAACACTCAAGTACCTCGTCTGTCCATTTCCTGCGCTTCCTTTTCCTTTTTTTCCCCAATTTCCTCAACCATCTCCCCGTCTCGTGCCTTCGGCTGAGGGTTGAAGCGGGAGAGAAGACGTTAAGGCCTCAATCTCAACTCGCTTTAATGCCACCCATAACCAATCAATCACCATACTCCTCCGCTCCACTCCCCCTCGTATCCCAGGGTGGCATCCGCGCCCTAAATCCCTGTCAGGCGTGGCTCCGAGGCGGCAAGGGTTATCCCCTAGGGTGTATCTTCCTACGGCCGTGAACCCATGAATTTCAAGGGAGTGTATGCTGGGTGAACCCGTCTGAATTTTCCCCATCTCTTTTGCCTAAACCATTTTGCCTCCTTCACATGTTCCCATCGACACGATAACTACGAGTAGGTATTCTCATCAAATATTCCGCCTTTAACCCATCGATAAAAAAAGTCCCAAGAGCTTCTCTTAGGGTTATTTTACTATCAATACCTGGCAAAGCTGTAGAAATATTACCGCTTACTGTGTACCACCTCAGGTACTCTACCAAGGAAAATACTAAGAATAATAATGATATCCAACAGAGTTACAATGCTAAAAACAGATACAACTCGTAACATTATAGACAGTGCATTGCACAAGTAAGGGAAAGATATACTGGAAAAATGTGGAGAAGAGATCATAAGAAACTAGCACTCTCTGTAGGCTCAATTTAATTGAAAATAAAAATGCCATAAAGCTAACATAATCATACTCTGCGGAAAATTACAATGTGAAGTCAAAGAGAAGGAAACCTGTTTTCTCGCCCGCTTCAGCTTATCATGCCGAATCGAAGGATATGGAAAAAAGGAAAAAGAGTTTGTAACATGTCCCGCAAACAAACACAACCTGGTTACGGAGGTAAATTCTGGTTAGATACATTAGGTATCTATTTATAAATTATTTTCAAACTACTTCGATTATTAAATACATATTATGCTTATCTCCATCGTCTCAGGCTCAACTTTGTGGAAGTTCATTTTATCGTAAATAAAAAAGGAAAACTTTGTTTTATTCCAACAATTTATTTTAAGGTACTACTAGTTTCCCCCAACGCCTGGATGGTATATAAAGATCGCATTTTTGTTTTTACCCTTGTACCTGAAGATGACGCCGTTGCGTCGAAACTAGTAGTACCTTAAAATAAATTGGTGGAATAAAACAAAGTTTTCCTTTTTTATTTACGACATATTATGCTATTTTTCCAAACAAATATTTAATCATTATTGGGGTACATTATGAGTCTACTTTTCGTCAACTTCCCGAAAAAAATGACAGACCATAAAAAAGCAGCGATTATACCTATTATAGTGGATAGGTATCTTTAGGTCAATCCTCCGAGTCGGTATCGAAGTTATAAACACCCCGTTACGAATATTTATGCACCATTTAACTCCTACGACAGTGCGCCCGCGAGCTATACTTCCCGACTCCGATGCCTTCTGCTTATTCTGCCGCCATATTTCTCACTCAGGGGGAGTCATTCGAAAACCCCTGGCCGGGGGCCAGTGGCCGCCCAAGCAACCCAACCCTCCGTCGATGCTGCCCACCTAGCCATTCGCCACGCATTCCCCACCATTTGTCTCCGCCCGCCAAACCGTACTCAGAAGTTCCCCTATCCGTAACCCTATCTTTCCAGCTTTCAGACGAATTCGCTGGGTCAGCTTCCCTCCCCCTGGGAGCAACTCAATATCAGCTACGAAATGAGTGCGGTTCCGGAAAAGAATTAAATTAAAACATATATCCAATCACAGCGGTCACAGGATTCCAGGAAAACAAGTGAAAATGGTGAAATAAAAAGGAGGGACACTTGCAGATTGAAGGTTGACTGGTGAAATAAGACGGGGATGGTTGAGCTCTCACTCACTCACTCAGTGATTCAACCCGAAGGTCTTTGATAGGTGAGAATAGTTCACCCCGTACTAAGCCAAAGGCGTGTAAAATTCACACATTCAAAGCTTTACGTAAAGCACAGAAAATTAACAGAAGAGGATATGAAATTCCGCAAAAAAAAACGACTTGCATCGTGGTTCTTTCGCGGTTGTTATTGGTGATCTACCAGTTAAGATAAGTTAAGGACATAAAATGCTCCTTAAGACGTCCTTATTTAGTTCTGCATACCCGCTTCCTTTCCTTGGGCCACCTGCGATTTCCAACGAAGTTCTGACACGCAGATAATCGAATCGCGACGATTTTAGATGGGGCGTCCAGAAAGTCTCTTGCACGAGTTTTGAACCCGGGACCCTTCGGTCAATAGCTCAGTGCTCTACCCACTAGGCCACCACGACCCCCGGTTGAGTTCTACGGCCTCTAATATGTAGGCAATACTACAATGGTCGAAATAGTGTTTGAACCACACGACGAAGAAAAGGCAAAATCCGTAAACAGTCGAGGAAAGTGTGAAAGTTTCCCATTTTTCGGCTGAGCGTATCGGTCCTGTGGCTGGTCACAGTTGAGGTATTAACCTCCCGTAAAACCACCACGGGTAGGCAATTCTGGTTTAATTTCATATTGTTCATTGGTTTCTTGCTTTTTCTCCGTCGTGTGGTGCAAAAATTATTACGGCCATTGGATAATTCAATGCCTTACAGTGAAATAAGGCTAATTTCCGACTCTGATAGCTCCAAACGTTCTTATACTAGTTTTACGTAGAGCACAGAAAATTAAAAGAAGAGGATATGAAATTCCGCAAAAACTTCGCGGTTGTTATTAGTGATCTACCTGTTGAGATATGTTAGGAAGGACATATAAAGCTTTACCCTTAACTTTATCTTTTACATGACGTCCTTATTTAGTTCTGCTAACCCAATATCACTCATCCCCCTACATAAGCGACACATTTTTCTCCTCCTTCTACCCAGTTTTTCCAACATTCTTCCCCCTACCACGTCCTTCAGGACACCTTCGTCCCTTATTAGCAGTTCTATTCAATCTCTCTGTCCTTTCCTAATTTCCTCCATCAACTTCCTTTCCTACCTAATATCTTTGACACTTCCCTATACTCCTTCTTATCAACTCAACTTATCTTCTCCTTACCCAAATCTCATAAGCATTAAGTCTATTTTCCTTTTCTTCCCATAATCTCAATGTTTCAGCGCATTACAATGAAACGCTCCAGATTAGACATTCCACCAGTCTTATCTTCACGTCCCTACTCCATGGCCCTGCCATTAGTTCTCTTCTAATGGAGCAATTAAATCGTGGCTTGTACGCTGAAACTGATATATTTGACCGTGGGTAGTTGAATGAAGCGTCCCTTATTGCACGCTTACGTAACACAGAACAGATAAATGGACAACGTAACGAACGTCGGAAATACAGCAGCTTTGAGGACTTAATGCGACAGGGGAGCGCGATTCTTTGAGGGTTTACCAAAAGTTAAGTTCCCGCGTGTCTAATTTATAACAGTTTTGGACGTATAAAGGGGCCTAACTGGAAAAAAACCTTCAGCTTTTGGGGTGAAATTTTGAAAACCACGTGGTAGCATACGAAGGAAGGGAGACATCCTTTGAAGGTTTAAGGGGCCGCAGATAGAGAAGGAGGAGGCGAAACGAATTTCTCCGAGGCACCCTCAACCTCCGAGCATTTCCCCGAAAGGTAGGTATGCCTCTTCCCCTCCAATAGCATCCATCTCCTTAACATCCCACCATCCCTCCTCATTATCCCGGCCGTTTATTAGTCACGGAACGAGGGATGGTCGAGGGTCGGCTGGTGGCTGGCTATGCTGGCGGCCAGGGTCGGGAGGGACCGTGGGGATATGAAGGGAGGAGACAGGGGTCGTGGGCAAGAGTAGGCGGAGAGAGAATGGAACAAAAGCGAAGAAGAGGTGCGGACACGATTCAGACGTTAGGCAGTCTTACTCCCGACTTAATACCTTCATTCTCCCTCCCGGCGTACATCTACATAATACCCTGCAAGCCACCACAAAGGTGTGTGGCAGGGGGTGATTTCTCACCAAACATGCACTACATATCAGGCATAAAAAAGGAATAGTATTCATATACTAGTCAGAAAAACACTATTTAAAAAAGACAGAAATTACAAAGCAAACATACAAAAACATTCTGTTAGTAGGGTTAGCTTTAAGTACTCATACCAGCATGCAGCTACCAATGCTATCCATTGCTACTCTCCCATTGGACATATTTACCGTTATTCGTATCTCTAATTTTACGAGGGAAAAAGGACATTTTGAATCTATTAGTTCGGCAATCAATTTCTCTAATTTTATGATTATGGTCCAGTCTGCCATAGTAAGTTGGGGTTCGCAAAATATTTCTAACATCATCACTGAAAATATGGTCTTGGCGTAATGTTAGGTTAGATTATAACGATAACATTTGAGGCATAAATAGTAAGGCATAGAGGAAAAGAATTGCAGCTTGGTACGTTCCACGCTTAACTTCTATCGACCATGGTTTCCACATTCAATGTCATTATCAAGGTAATATAATGGAGAAGGAAGAGAAAGAATGGAACGAAAGTGAAGAAGAGGTCAGGGTATGATGCAGACGTTCGACGCACAGCCTTACTCCCGGCTATACCTTCACCAAACTTTATGCCTTCATTCTCTCTTCCCGGCGTAATAATCATTTAACTTTGTATTGGTATTCATAAAACCATAAAAACCTTGATAATGTAATTGAATGTCCTAACCATGGTCAGAAATGAAGTGTGGTACGTACCAATTTGTAATTATTTCCCTGTGAAAGAGTTCCCAAGGGCAAAGCCTGCAACTTTAAGTTGTAACCAGAGGGGCTAAAATATCTTTCCTATCCGCCAACCATAAGGGAAAGTAATACATTTAATAAAAGTCAACGTAGAGAAAATTATGGATTATAATGTAGATTTTAGTATTTTTTGCACACATACATAAACCCCAAAATGCAAACGCATTAATTTATCTTATATGCAGATTTCGCACGCCACCAGGAATATTTATACGGGATTAGTGCATAGTCAGGATATTAGTTAGAAGTAGGGGGTGTTGCATATGATATTCCCGTGTAACCACTGTAATTTAGCCTCTGAGGGTGATATACGATTGTTTCCCTCTTTAAGTTGGCTTGCAGGGTACACATACGTGTAGATGAAGACCATGAGGACGAGAATCGGCTGCTGAAGAGCAATGACGTACGTGAACTTCTACTGAGGATTATATGTGCGTAGGGGGGGTAGAGAGAACGATAACGCCGAGGATTAATATTTCACGCCGCAGGAATGCCGGGCGCAAACAGACTGCATCTCTTCCCGCATTGAACTCGCGGCGACTGTACGCGCCGCGACTTACCCCTCAGGGGGGAGAACGAGTATTCTCTCGAACGCGTGCATTTCACACGCTTTGGTGCGAGTTGACGTCCGACCTCCGCACTCCTCATAACGAACTCCCGCGGGTGTTCACCGTGTACACACATCCACGCATCAAACGGTAATCCCCTTCGCTCCTCCCACACTTGAGGATACCTGAATGATTGATGGCAATACGATGTTCTGATCGTAATTGGTAAGCTGATTTCCAGACGTCTTTTTTAATATCACTCACTCACTCACTCAGTGATTCAACCTAGGTTGGTGTTTGATAGTTGAGAGTAGAGCTAACCCCGTACTAAGCCAATGGCGTGTGAAATTCACACATTCAGGGTTGGGGGGCCAGTTCCTTTCCCTATGCCACCTGCGATTTCCTACGAAGTTCTGACACGCAGAAAATCGAATCACGAGGATTTTAGATTGGGGTGTCAAGACTCTTGCCCGGGATTTGAACCCGGGACCCAGTGCTCAGTGCCCAGCAGCAGCCCAGTGCTCTACACACTAGACCCAACGTCCCCCTCTTTTTTTAAATACATATATAGATGGTTTTTTCAGGAGTTTATAGTTCTTGAGAAAATGAAGAAATTGAACTATTTGGCCGACGCTTCGGAGAATATATTTTTAAATTGTAACAAATTCACCTCAAAAGAACTTAAAGCCCTGAAGAAGGAAAAATATATATTTTCCGAAACGTCGGCCAAATAGTTCAATTTCTTCATTTTCTCATGGACCTAAACTCATGAAAAAACCATCTATATATCTAATCGTAATGGTGAGCACTACCTAATTCCTCCGCGGATGATTACCAAACTAGTGCGTTTCAGAGAACCCTTTTATTCGAAGAGGACGTGCAACACTATCTAACTCGTCCATTTGCATGCACACGCATTTCACAGACATTCTATATAGACATTTGTGTCACTCTACTCGTAAGGGTGGCTTTTCAAGGAAAACTTCTACTCTCTTTCGCACTGAACTAAGAAACTTTTCCTGAACTGTTTTCCTCATTAGCGCTGCACATGCTAAACCTCATTTCGTATACATAAGCCTATCCTCTAGCTTTCCTCCTCCACCTTTTTTATATCTTCCACAACGGCCTTCAATAAAGCATCGCCCTAGATTTCTTTCTCCATCCACCAAATCTGCCATCCCCAAATTCCAACTAGCAAATTTCTCTCCTCCCAAATCATACCCAGTACTTCGTTCCTAGCCAGCCTTTTACATGCTTAAAATAATAGATTTTTTCATTTATTGCCGTACTCCTTCACTCAATTAATATCAAACACGAACTCCTACTACTGATTTTGGAAAACGAAAAAAACGGAGATGATCCGAATCGGTGACAGTATCATTTGGACATGAGCAATTAGCGCTGAATCACACGAAAATTTATACTTCAGAATGGAACGATATGAGGGTTTCTAGAGGATATTCATGGAGGAATAGGTGGAGAGTAGATTTAACATGCGTGAATATTAAAAAAAAACTTTATTCCCTACTGTCACAATGCCTTCTTTGTACAGGACCGACCACAATGTGCAATACCTACCACGAACAGTGTGAGATGCTAAAAGAAAAGAGAGAGGGCCATGATGAAGTTAAAAGAATGGAATGGAATGAAGAGCGGAAGGTGTTTCTCCCTCCCGCGAGAGAAATTAAAGACGTCGGCATTCATCCAAGGTCTTCGTTCACCGAGATGAAAAAATACCCTCAGAAGGCAAATTAAAAATACTCTTTCCCATCCTCACTCTTGATCATGGAAGTCTAGGTTGGATTGATGACGTTCCTTCGGGGTACCCAGGATTCTTCCCGGTCGCAGTTCGGAACTTGGAGGAATGGAGAGTAATGAAGTTGAGGAATGAAGTTAAAAAAGGGAGAGGAAATGGAATTCGTCTCTTGGATTGGCGGAGAGCTGCGAGCACAAAGGCTTGAGAGAAATGTCCTCGCAGGGGAGTGAAATATTTACCACCTGCTTTATTACATTTTGCTAAAAAATTTAATAAGTCGAGATTATTTCAGACTGATGATTACCTCGGCATGTACACTAGGGTTTGCTTGCTTCTAAGCACAATACGTAAAAAAAAGTTCTACTGAAAACTGTGAAAATAAAAGTCTGACATAAAATTCTAAACGAATGAGAAAAAATGAAAATGATAAAGTTCCAAAACAAATTCACATTTAATTTTTATTTTATTCCGATCTTACTTAGCTTCCTCTATTTCTAAGAAAAAGGGGTACAGAAAGTCAATTGCCACAAGAAAAAAAACCGTATTCTGACAAAGTTAAGGACACCAGATATGATTCGCATTGTATTTGCTCAATTCGCAGTAATAACTAAACACTAATGAAGTGTACGAGGAATTATAGGTTTACGAGGAGATCTTAAAACTGGATGACATGCGAAAGATTATATTCTGCCGAATGACAACCAGAATTATAAGTTTATTCCATTATTTTTCCTATAAAAACAGTTCAAATCAAGACTGATGGCCTATGAATGAGCATTGAATTATCCTCATATTTACGATGCAGTACTTGCAATAGGTATTATTGTCCAAAGGAAACAACGCGAAGCCTGGATTTCCCAACAAAACTATTTTTATCAGTATAATTGGTGGCATAAGACATCACTTAGTGAAAATATTTAATTTTCTTGATGAGGAATACGACAGAGAATTTTACAATTTTTTGACAGTAATTAAATTATTACATCTGCATTTTAATTACAACACAACAGATTTTATAATTTATTTCCTTATATATACTTTTTTGTTCTTCATCATTAATATATTTATTAGATATATTTGCCCTTCATTTATATATCGGAACTATCTCGTGGAAAGGACATTATACGCCTAATCCATTCCTGTCACTTCCAACACGCACCTCGAACAAATATTCGTGGAACAACTGGTCTGATAATTAAAAGACTTAAGGAAAACTGAAAAAATAGCCCAGAGAGATGGACCGAATAAAAACCCAGCACCAAGAATAAACGGAGGATGGGGAAAGATGTCAGCGAAAGCAAAGAAGACAGAAGGGCGAGATGATATAAGAACGAGGGCAAGGGTATGAGGAAGAGGAAGACAAGTGACAACCAGCGGGCCAAATGGAAAGTAAAAGGAAAGAAAGCGAATAAGGGGGTGCGATGAGTGAGAATGAAATATGAGAGCCGGAGGAGGAAGAGAGAAGCCAGCTAAAGATAAGGAAATAGGGTTGGGGACCTCAATATGAAGGGAAACATAAAAAAAATGGATGAGAAATGCCTCCACTGATTGAGAAAATACCACTGCTTTTTCACAAATCAATGCGCAAGCATAAAGGAATATTGACAATGATATTTAAGATGAGAATCCATTCCCCCAGGAGATGAATTTGAGGTCAAATTGATGGCGGGACATCTAAGAGGGAAGAATGGGCAATAATGAAGAAAAAATTGAAGGGGAGAAACCAAGAAGGGTAAAAAACATGCCTATAGGGAACGAGTGAAATGAACAACGCCTACGGGAAAACAAAATTTACTTGAATAGCTACGGCACCATCCCGTAGTTCATGAAAAGAGTCGTAATAAAACTTAAATGAGTGGTTTAAAAAATCGCTATGACCATACAATATAAAAATATACCTAATAACACTCACCAACGAAGTTTATATCACAGAATGAAAGCTGAAAAAAGTAGTTGTACCAACCATGAAAGACTCTTGAATGAGGATTTATGGATTCTTAGTATTTAATGGATTCTCTTGAATGAAGATTCTGTATTTACCTGCAAAGAAAGAGAAAAAGAGTAATTAGTTAAAATGAAGAGAGCTTTTAAAGTTCTATACCAAACTCACTCACTTCGCTTAAGGAATATCTACACTTAAAATACTGTCGAGGATATTCTATACTATATTACCCCAAATTTGCTTGAAAGCATTTTTTGAAAGAAAATGCACAGCATTTCGATGTTTTCACCCTCAAATTAATAGACTTAAGCCAGTCGACGAGATGTCAGAAATAGTTCGACCGAATTTATGCCATAAACCCACTAGGCATTGATTTTATGAAAATTTTATTTTTAATAAGTATGAAAAATAATGACATTCAATGAAACTACACGAATATTTAAATTTCTAGCAAAATAAAATAAAAAATCACAACATTTCAAAACATAAACAGCCTCAACCTCTTGGTTGGTTGGTTATTTAGGGGAGGCGACCGACAGCTGAGGTCATCTACGCCATATAGGATAGGTGGGTAATTGGGTAATGGTAGGAGTATTCACGGAACGGAGGAAGGGTGGAGAGAAACCCGGCGTCGCATTAGCCTACTCTTAACGACAGGCGCCAATGGGACCACGGCTTAACGTCCCATCCGACGGACGGAGTACTGAACTTGAAATGCCCTCCACTACACACTAAGTGGGGACCGGTTTTCCACTGAAAAACCCGCGACTGCCGGGAATCGAACCCGGGCCCTCGAGATGGGAGGCTAGTACTCTAGCCACCACACCAACCCGATCCCCCTCCACCTCTTACTCAGACTCTTAAAAATGAGAGAGACTCATACGACTTCATAGGTAGAAAGTACAGCGCACTTGAGCCATGTATCATATCCTGTCGAATTTCTACTTACAGAAAGTTTCACTGCGAGGAATATTGAGGGTCGTACAAAAGAGCGATAAGTAAGGGGAAAGAAGTAGAGCGAAGTATGGTTAATGCATCACAAACTACCCGTAACAGTGGAATACAAATAATAATCACATTCCTGGATTTATCCAAACGGAAAAGATATAAAGATGATAAAATAATACATAAATTGATAATATATTACATTTTCACAAAATCAATAACAACGGTTGAGCACCGAGGACGGAAAGGTAACGCATCAAAGCTTGAAACATAATGGACATCGCCGAAAACGAAAACAAGATGAATGAAAACAAAACAATGGCCCATCCCTGAGGTGTTCGAAAGAATGAGACAAGGGAAAGAGAACAATATCAGAAAAGATGAAAGGCTTTTATACCTTTAATATAAGTATTGCTCTAAGAGACAAAATAGAAGAGCTGGAGAAGAAAGAAAAACAGAAAGAGCTGGCAATACAAGCGCTGATAAAGAAGGAAACAAATGATTCAACAAATTATATCGATCCTTCGTGACGGAAAGGCGGACGTAGATCAATGCATTCTAAATATTTGCACGGGTGATGGCATTACTGAAATGCAATTACGAGTGCGATCTAATTTGTACTTTCTGTGCGACAAATATTTCAACGAAAGAAAGTGAATTCTACGGAAAGTACAAACAACCGGAACGCTTCAATTAACATCGGCATGGGAAGGCATAAAGGTTGGATGGGTTTAAAATACTTCTGTACTTCAAATTATAAATGCAGACAACCTCGTCGGAAAAACAATAATAACATTCATCTCCATTAGCCTAGCATAAAATATTCATTTCCACAAGGCTTAATTAAATCTAAAAATAGTCAAACAAAATGAAGAATTGCAGTTATTTAAATTAATATCAGTTTCTTACCATTCACATCTATAATTCCGAACTAAACTTTCACATTTTCTTTCTCTCTAGAACTGGGTCTAATTGGAACAATTAGAAACGGTCTTTTTGGATGAGGAAAAGGAGGAAGGAGAAGAATATTATATTAGATGAGAAGATATATGATTAAGGTGACCATACGTCCCGCTTTTAGCGGGACAGTCCCGATTTTTAACAATTTATCCCGCGTCCCGCGGGGTTTTAAGAAAGTCCCGATTTTTAGAAAGAATACACGACAAGCTAGGGAACGGTGGGAGAACGGAAAGGGAATATGCGGTTTTCGGCTCCCATGTAGCTATTTCACCAGGAATTGAGTTTTATATTATTTTTGTATATTTTATAATGTTAAACTTTAATAATAAAATTAATTGTTGACAACTGATTATCAGGAACTGCTTATCAAAGTTCGCCGTGATCAGTTGCTAGAATTCGACCACCATTGTTTGGACTTAAATAACAGTGGCATTTCTGGCTATTGGCAGCGACGAAAACATTTCGTAGCTGCAAAATGAAGAGAGAACAATTCGTACTCTTCCACAGATTTTATTCTTATGGCGACATGTTTCGCTAGCGATCAGGATGTATTCGCGTTCTTTGTTGATTTCGAAAAGGCTTTCGAAAGAGTGAGGTGGGACGAGTTAATGGAAATACTGAGGTACATAGGAGTAGACTGGAGAGACAGGAGACTGATCCGGAATTTATGCATAGCGCAGAAGACGCATGTGAGAGTAGCCGATGGAGAATTGGATTGGGTCACAATAGGGAGGGGAGTTAGGCAGGGCTGTCCTATATCGCCGGTACTTTTCAACATACACTCGGAGGAAATGGCGAGAGAGACTTGGGATGAGCTGGAGGCTGGAGCAAAGGTCGGGGGGAAATTGATAAAATCTGTGAGATTTGCGGATGACCAAGCGCTACTCAGCCAGTAAGCCCGTGGCTTGCAAAAAATGCTGGATGCATTGCAGGAACAGTGCGAAAGATATGGGATGAAGATAAACCAGAAGAAAACGAAAGTAATGCGATTTTCAAGAACAAAAAGGGATAATATAACGATAAAAGGAGGTCAGAAGCTAGAGCAGGTAGAGCAATTTTAGCTATCTAGGTAGTGTGTTGGAAGAAAAAGGCTATAGCAGCATTGAAGTGAGAAAGAGAATTGCATTGGAGAAATAAGCTTTTACTCGGAGGCGTGAACTAACGACAGGGGCGTTGAGTACGGAAGTGAAGAAAAGACTAGTGAAAAGTTTAATATGAAGCGTTGCACTATATGGGGCGGAAACGTGGGCTTAGAGAAAAGAAGATGAAAATAGACTTAGGGCTTTTGAGATGTGGGTGTGGAGAAGGATGAAGAAGGTAAAGTGGGTCAAAAGGAAGACGAACGAAGAAGTCTAGAATTGTTCGGAGAGGAAAGAAATTTGATAGATGAAATTAGGAGAAGGCAGAAGGTGTGGATGGAAAAGGTAATA
Source organism: Platycnemis pennipes (assembly GCA_933228895.1). NCBI lineage: Eukaryota > Metazoa > Arthropoda > Insecta > Odonata > Platycnemididae > Platycnemis > Platycnemis pennipes. The sequence goes on from OW121855.1 coordinate 30,463,013, forward strand.
TAAGGGGCTGGTGTTTTGAAGAAGGTGATTGAGGGAAGAGCGTTTGGTAAGCGGGGAAGAGGGAGGAGAAGAACGGTTAGCTTGGATGGAATGTTGGGAGGCAGGAGGTATGAGGGGCTGAAGAGAGACATCGTGTGAAATTTAGGGGGTGGGAGGAATTAAATGTGCATTTAAACCTACCTCCACCAGTAGAATACTAATAATAATAATATAGACCAAATTTTCAATCAAGAATCCCCCCCAATCTCCCCGGGTAAATGGTGTCCCGCTTTACGAATGTTAAAATCTGGTCACCTTATGAATCCAGGCAACAAACGTGTCGAATCATAGGTTTAAAAAGGTGTCAATGTCGATGGAAAGGTCATAAGATCCCTCTTTTTATACCTTGACCTTCTAGGGTAAATCTGGGGTCAGAGGTCACAGTGATTGCAAAAGGTGAAATGATGCAAAAAAAACTTTCGAATCATAGGTTTAAAAAGAAGACAAGGTGGATTTTAAGGTCTTCAGATCTCTCTTTTCATCTCTTGACCATCAAGGGTAACTCAGAGGTCAAAGGTCACAGGGATGGAAAAAGAGAACCCAGGCTACAAATGTGTCTAATCATAGGTTTAAAAAGGTGCCAATATCGATGAAAAGGTCATAAGATCCCTCTTTTCATCCCTTGACCTTTAAGGGTTACTCAGGGGTCAAAGGTCAAAATGGTGTCAAAAAGTGAAATTAGGCTTAACGTATCGAATCATAGATTTCATAGAGTGCCCAATACGATGGTCAAAGATCACAGGGATGGAAAAAGAGAATCCAGGCTACAAATGGGTCGAATCGTAGGCTTAAAAAGGTGACAATGTCGATGGAAAGGTCATTAAATCCCTCTTTTCATCCCTTGACTTTTAAGGGTTACTCAGGGGTCAAAGGTCAAAATGGTGACAAAAAAAATGAAATGAGGCTAGTAACGTATCGAATCATATGCTTGAAAAGGTGCCAAGGTCGATCGTAAGGTCTTCTGATCCCTTTTTTATTTCCTTGACCTTCAAGGGTGACTCAGGGGTCAAAGGTCCTTGGAGTGACAAATTTCGAAACGGGGCTACAACGAAGCATTTGTTTAAATAGTGCCTAATACGATGGTAAAATCCCTCCAGGAAGTCTCTGACCTGGAATGGTTGGACAGGGGTCAAAGTCCACCAGGTGTAGTGAAAAAAACATTTTCGGGTATTGAAGAAATAAAAAAAGAAATTACAACGTGTGCAGAGTCCATATCTCCGAATATGCTGGAAGACACATTCACACGCGCTTTTATCGGGCAAATTCATTTGTGCCTGACATGGAATATCGTGTACGTAGAATGAATAAAAATTTATTTTCATTCTTACTGCTTCGATATTTTAAATTTTAATATTGAAATTTTTTGGATATAAATTAAAATACTTTTTAAATAAAACGTACGTATAAGTATTTTTAATTTAATAAAAGTAATTAACTTGAAATTACAATTGAATTTTTTCATTGATTAATGAACTCTAATTCAACGACTACCATATGACTCAGAGGGTTTAAGAGAATGAAGTTGGGATCTAAATATCTTAACATTTACTTTGGCATCATAAATAATCTCATTCATATTATGTGCTTCACGTCTTGGCATATTTTACATCTGTGACCAATAAACTAAGTGTAGCCCTTTGAGGTCAGGAGACAACAAACAGGACCAAGTACCTTCATCTAATTCTTCACCCTTTCGAAGCTAGAATTCGACGCGTCTATTGCCCTAAATCTAGGATACACCTAGTGACCTTTTGCCCTTTCCCAAGCGTTCAATGTCAGATAATTCCTGGAGGGACTATACCATCGTATTGGGCACTCTTTCAAACCTATGATTCGATACGTTTAGCCTAATTTCACTTTTTGTCACCATTTTGACCTTTGACCCCTGAGTAACCCTTTAAGGTCAAGGGATGAAAAGAGGGATCTTATGACCTTTCCATCGACATTGGCACCTATTTAAACCTATGATTAGACACATTTGTAGCCTGGGTTCTCTTTTTCCATCCCTGTGACCTTTGACCTCTGAGTAACCCTTGATGGTCAAGAGATGAAAAGAGAGATCTGAAGACCTTAAAATCCACCTTGTCTTCTTTTTAAACCTATGATTCGAAAGTTTTTTTTGCATCATTTCACCTTTTGCAATCACTGTGACCTCTGACCCCAGATTTACCCTAGAAGGTCAAGGTATAAAAAGAGGGATCTTATGACCTTTCCATCGACATTGACACCTTTTTAAACCTATGATTCGACACGTTTGTTGCCTGGATTCATTTTTTCCATCCCTGTGACCTTTGACCTCTGAGTTACCCTTGAAGGTCAAGAGATGAAAAGAGGGATATGAAGACCTTAAAATCGACCTTGGAACCTTTTTAAACCTATGATTCGACAGGTTTTAAGCGGTGATTCATTTTTTGTAACCCCTGTGACCTTGACTGTGACCTTTCAGGGGTCACAGTTGCAATTTCTGACCTCAATAGTTCTTTCATCGTGTTCTTTGTGTCCAAAAACCTATTAGTCGACAGTTTCGCTAAATAATTCCATCTTTTTTGTACTTCGAATATTTTAACATTGAAAGCCCATAAGGCAAAATTTGGATTTTAGGTTGGACCCTATTTCTGGGGTCAAAAAGTCAGATTTTTCATATTTTGCTTAGACTCAACAAAACTTACATCCTTTTTCTAGCCAGGCACCAAATTTCATCGTTGTGGCTCGAAAGGAAGTGTCTAAAATTACAGGTTAGAAATGACACACGATCAATGGGACACTGTATACATACATACATGTAAAATTGCCTATGCTTCAGGAGAAGCGACAATTTGTCCCGGTTTAGCAGATCAGAAATCTGGTCACCTTATATATGATGCATGTGAAGCAAAAAATTTGGAAATTGATATTTATCATCCAAACTATCTTTATCAAGAGTAACATTAATATACTTAATAAAAGTGTTCCAAATTTTTAGGGTCCACGATAAATGAGGAAGTATGAAGGAAATTAGATGAAAGCTTGCACGAGGAAAATTTACGCCCATCTAATAAACCATAGATAACCAAAAAAACTATAATAATAATAATATAGGTAATTGTTTTTATGCAGCTGCATCTTGCGAACCGCCACAAACGAAACGTCAAGACAATTGACAGCTGGGAAAGATTCATTACGACATTTTATCGAGAAGAGCAATACTTGAGTAGGCTAAGATTCTCTTGAAATCTCGTGGCCCTCCCCGAGTCAACGACCCCCTGGAGGAAAGAAAAGATGTGGAAAGATAGATGACAGAGAACGTAGGAGAGACGGAAAGAGAGGGATGACGCCCCGTAACTAAAGAAGATGGAGGTGACTGTGCGACCTGGGAGTCCCTGTGGCAACATGTGGCAGGCGTCATCTCGGAAGCCTGCCCGCACCACTCCCTCCTAACCCGTCGACCGCGTTCTTGGTCCCACATGGCCCCAACAGGAAATGGTCTCGAGGCGAAGGAAGAAGGCGAAGGGGAAGAAAATGGGACCCTGAGACGGGAGGGGAGAGAAATATGGGGGGGACGAAATCGACTCCACCCCAAGCGGCGCGACCATCGGGAGGCGAGAATGCCGAGCCGCGGCCGAAAGATCCCAGACGGGAGCGTTAATTGTGGCAGGAAACTGCCGCTCTGGGGAATAAGGGTCGTCCGAAATCCATCCCACAGACCTCGACGAGGAATGGTACCAAAACTATTGGGAGCACATAATAAAACACGCGGCTAGATCCTCGATAACAACTCTGCCAACCAAAATTTTCTTTCGCACGAACTATTTTTTTAGTAGGTCTGTCGTCAATGATGCCATAAAACGCCAATACGGCCAAACCTAAATTGTACAACCCTTGCTAAAGTTTTGACCTCACTCTATTGCTGGCCGATTTTCCACGTTCATTTTTAATAATAAAAGAAAGAGCTATGTTAATACACTTAAGGCTTTAAGGCCGCTTTACACGATACAATTTTGTGTACAATTTCTTGTACAAACTCTTGTGTGAGGAAATTGTACCGTGTAAAGCGGCAAATTGTACGAACGCTTGTACGATTGTCTGAATGACTGAACGGGAAATAGAACCTGTTCTAATTCCATTCAGACAAACATACAATTTCGTCCAGTTTATACGAGCGTTTGTACAAGAAATTGTGCAAAAAATTGTATTGTGTAAAGCGGCCTTTAGCCCTTAAGTAGGTGCACCTCACTTAGTGACGTAAGTGGGCGCGTGGGGTCTTTTAATACCCCATGTAGAATTGTTTATAACTTCGCCAAATTTGTTTATTTTACATTGCTATTTTTTACACTAGATATTCAAAGCATGATAATTCAACACACGTACCTTTAATTTTTCCTATTAGTTAAACTATGTGTTTTCAAAGCTTTGAAAGTGATTTATGAGATAAAATATTTCGTTTCTAAACCCTTGGGGTCTTAAAAGACCCCACGCGCCTACTTAAGGGTTAGATATGTGGGTGAGGAGAGGATGGAGAAGGTTAAGTTGGTGGTAAGGAAATTGAACGAAGAAGTGAAAGAATTGGTAGGACAGGAAAGAAATTTGATAGATGAAATTAGGAGAAGGCAGAAAATGTGGATGGAGAAGGTAATGAAAGGTCATTGGTGTTTTGAAGGACGTGGTTGAGGGAAGAATGCTGGGTAAGCGGGGAAGAGGGAGGAGGAGAACCGGTAGCTTGGATAGATTGATGGGAATTAGGAGGTATGAGTAGCTGAAGAGGGTCATCGTGTGAAATATGGGGGCGTGGGAGAATAAAATGTCCATTTAGACTACCTTCACCGGTAGAAAACTAATAATAAATGTTCCCAAAAAATCCTCACAATTAAGATCGGTAGGATGTCACCCAAGACTGTTTCATTTCCTTACACATATTACACTTTCTATTAGTGATACGTATCTTTTTTTTTGCCGAGCAAGCTGAAAAATCACAGCGCATCAAAAATAATTTACAGACTGGCTTTAATAATTGACTGTTTTGATGTCAACTCCGCAAGGAAGGGTGATGTAAATTTACCAGATCCAGACTGTAGAATTATTCGGCTGGGAACTTGCTTCAACTTGATCCATATGCAAGTTCTATCGTGCATGAAATTGGGTCAGGAACTTCAGATTAATTTGCTAAATGCATGAGGAATGTAATTTGGCCACCTAAATAACAAGGATCTCACATCAACCTCAGTAGAGATGGCTTCAACAAAATCAGCCAATAGCAAAGCTGTGGTCCTTCAAGAGGTATTTTCAAATCGCATATCAATTACAACAAATATACGAATTTTGACTATAAAAAGGAATCTGACATTCAGTTTCAACAATTCAGAAATGACATAATGAAAAACAAGATGTAAATACCTGAGGAAAGATTCTTAAAACCAGTATTTCATTTCAGAGGCAAGATGAAATATATTGCGGCATATATTTTGCTTGCAACTCTCTCCGACGACGTTTATCAAAAGTAACAGAACATTCAAGAAAAAACAAAATGATCAGAGGAACACCAAAGATTCGAACAAAGAAATAACGCGAGAACTGCACTGAAGATATTTAAACAGCACGTCAAACATTTTAGATGTCACTATGATATTTCCAACGTGAACTTAGCTGCTACAATTCAGTACTACTTCTCTGTAGCACAAAAAAATTTGAAACACGTTTCTCGCGTCAGGTCAATGGGTCAACACGCCATTGCCAAACGCAAGAGTGGACGCAAAAAATATTTCTTTCCACAATTTCCTCAGGAAGTGAGTACGTTTGAAAAAGGCGTCCCGACGGAAGATGCACGAGTTCTCCCGAACTGGATCCGCCGAAATGGAACACCGCCGACATCTGGACGAAAATAGAGGTGCGTCGGCGAGAACGTCTCTAGGCATTACTGCGTCAACGTTGAAATCACAAACAGAGCGTCCGCATAATGGCAAACGATCGCGAACGGCACACGCGGCAGGCAGCCTGAGAGAAACGCGGAACGGAAATAAGGTCCCGATGAAAAAAATCGATCCAATTTGGGGAATGGATGGAAAATCAATCGAGAGTGGAGGTGGAGGAGCGAAGGCTCCCTTGAGGCGTGGGAGGGACTGAGAAGGAGGTGGGGAAAACACGTTTATTTTCATTTGACATTTTATTTTTATCGAATAAAATATTATTTTAAGGAAGGAATATTATTCCCAAGCTTGTCAAGTATGGGTTTCAGCTGTTCCCTCTTCAGAAAACGTCGCAAAATTCAAGCAAATCCGAGAGTTTTTTTTATAAATAGCAATAACTCTTTTATTCCAATCTAATAATTGCAGATGTATTTCACAAAAAAGTGACTGAAATTAGGCATCACAGAAGACAAAGTTATCATGATAGGGTTGCCGTTCCTTGAATACGGCAGAGGTTATCAGTTATAAGATAATAAAAACAAATACAAAATGGCAATAAGGCTTGACATAAAAAGTGTCCCAAAAATATATGAATGCATAGCATAACATTATTTCATAACGAATTATTTCAAAACATTGGAGCTATCAGAACTTTGAAACTAACTTTAACAGAGAGATCAAATAAATTTATGGCACAATTACATCAGGAATTGTTTTTAAAACACATTTTCAGCACTATCTTAAATACTAAAAGTGATAACAGTTGAAAAATCCGAAAATCAAAGGTAATGATCACAAAGTACACCACCACGGTAAACCACACCACCAAAGTACACTACCAAGGCACAGGAATATGGCTGTCATGATTTCTAATCCATTCAATATGCGCGGAAACAAACCTCTCCACTTACCTTTCTTGAACTAAGATCACTTTCCGTAACTCACAGGTTAAGAACTGTTTGCTAAAAAGAATGAAATTCTCTTTTTAAATGAGTTTTGAATATGCACTTTTTTGATTGATGGAAAAATGATTTTAGATACTTCTTCACAGCTAGAATTTTTACAATTCTTTCGCTTGAAAAAAAGTTTTTTATCGTTCGTTTTATTCAAGTCACCTATCACTAGGTGGATGTTAGGGGAGAGTAGGGGAAGGGAAGTGATCTCGAAGAACAAAACAGAAAATAAAAGGGAATGAAAACCACCCAGCCGGTGCGGAAAGAAAGGGGAGACTTGTTGAGAAATGATCCTGGAGGAAAAAATGGGTCGCAGAAAGGTGTGTGTATAAAAGGAATGAGAGTAGATGAGATGGGAGTGAGAGAGAGGAAAAGCAGGAAGAAAAAATAGAGAGAGGGTGGGAGGGAGAGCAAGTGGATCGCCCATCTCGCGGAAGAATGGAGAAGTTTAAATAAAAAAAAAGAACGGAAGAAAAATGAGGGCGGGTGGTATACTTCCAGCGCATTAAACGATACGTCAAAACTTTCGAAGGCCCCCGGGAGAGGGCTCACGGGGAAGGAAGGACTGCGGAGGAGGGCTTAAACCTAATGAGACGAATGGAGAGAAATGGCAGGACGGGGACGAATAAGGCGCGCGGAAAGGGAGTTAAATTACACTCGAAATTTGCACGAATTCGAGGCGTGGGAATGGGCGAGAACAACCAGGGAATATGGAGGGGGAAGGGAAATATTGCTGGAAAGATATCTTCAAGATACTCCCAAACAAATGTGTGTCTTGCAAAACTCACAGCGGATTCAGGAGAGAACATCGGATATTACTCCAAAAATATTCGGCAATTGAGCAATTAATTAGAATTAATACAACCAATTATAATACAGATTGAAGGTATGTTGACAAATTTCAATACGCATGTACATACTTAAGGGTATTAAAGCAATCGTAGGTATATTATTCTACGCAATTTGTGCAACATTTATGCATGAAATACCAATAAAAACCTTTTGTAAAGCCAAAAACTAAATCTCATGCACAAACCACGCGTACGAGGTTTCAATGACCTGGCTATATACCCATCGGGTATACAGCCGGCCACGGAAACCTGTGACAAATCGGCCTGATAACCTAAAAATGGGCGGTTCGTATACCACCTCGAACTTGGATGCCGAATATGTCTCAGAAATTAGTTTATTAGGCTGGGTAAGAGGGTAAGATATAATCTAGTAGTTGAGCATCAAAAACCAATTCCCCCTCCAACTGCTCATTGGATACAACTTAATGGGCATGCATTACTCAAGGGCACTGAACACACACATTTTAACGATGAACTTCTCTCTTAATTGGAGGGACGAGGGTGCTTTGAAGCATGATAGACATACGTATAGGGGGTAAGTGGGGTAAAGACAGGAGAAAAATGGGGAGTTTGGATAGAACGATGAAAGAATCGAACTAAAAAGGACTTCTTATGAAAATTGGGCTGGAAGTAAGAGGCACAAGTTTATCTAAACTCACCTCAACCAAAGATAACTATTAAATAAAATATGTTATTGCAGAACCCTTTCATCTAATATTCTCCGAGTATATACAATTAAATGAAATGAACTAATAGCTTGAAATCCTGTATCTGACCCGTCACTTAAGAAAGAATGGACCATTCCAGAATTACGGAGCTGAATTAACTACTATCCCGTTTACCACTGATTGCTGTGCATGCACTGGGAGAAGATGAACGACGTGCCATCAGTAGCTTCCTTTGTGCGTCCATCCCCTCACAAAGAAACCCCCTGACGAGAAACCAAAGAGGGCCTTCCCTCCAAATGGGAGTCCCACAAGGCATCCGTCTGGACCCAAAAATCTTTGGCGGCTTATTTCATGAGGAGGAAAAAAAAGTCTTGGGCGAGGATGATGGGGAGGAAGGTATGACGCGCATAACCACATACAAAGAGCCAACGGAGGAGGGAAAGGAATTGGAGAGATTAGTCGGAGAGACCCGAAGGTAGGGGAAATGATGATGGCGATAAGAGCGCATCACACCTTCCCGAAAAAAGAGCCGCCGGTCCAGGTAGAGAGATAAGGAGGGCAGGAAGACAAAAGGTATCCCGGCAACCTATTTCCTTCACAACTCCCTCCACAGCGCCCGCTACCAAAAACCAAACCCTCATCTTTCACCTGCCTCGCCGGGACTCATCCCTTCTTTAAGGCACCTTACCCATCCCTCCCCTCCACAAGGCATCTTCCATTCCCACGTTTCCCTACCCTTAGCTCCTCCTCCCCACGCTCTCTCCATCACAGGCCCAAAGCCCCTTCCTCACAACCCTCGAGGCATCCCACGGAAAACCACACAACCGAGGCGGGCCTGTCTCACACGAAGAGGCTCCCTTGTTTGCCTTCCCCTCTTGTGCCAGGGACCGCCCAACCCTCCTCTGCCTCGAACCGGAGGAAAACTCCGTCCACGCCTTCGGCATCTCACTTGTTCACAGCCGCCCTGAACCCCGAAGCCATTAGGGGCGAAATACTATCCTTGCCGCCGACACAGCTCGGTCTCGATGTGACTCACCATCGATAGAATCAGACATCATAATATCGGTCACCTATTCGTCTCTATACTTTCCGTCATACATATCAGGCCAGCCTGTAATTCCGCAGTCATCCCGGCCTGTGACGTTAATCTTCCCAGCACGCAACCTAACTAGACGAGTGGTATTTAGTTAGCAAGCTAAATATGATCGATTAAAGGGAATCATTTTGAGAAACGTCTGTCCTTGGAGAAGTGGGTCGCGTAGAGACGAAATTACTCCGACGCGTCGAGGAAGGTTTTTCTTTTTCCTAAATTACAATCGATTGAGTTGGTGAATTACAATTCAGCTTTAAAATAGACCTTCATATTGCGGGCTTCCTTACACGCACAAGTGAGCTACGCCCTAGTCACTTTAACAATGATTTTTGCGCTAAATTTCAGACTTATATACCTGTAAATTGCATTTCCTGGTGGCGCCATTATCATAGAAGACAACGCAGTGTATAAAAGACCTAGATTTGAAAGTTTATTTTAGGGACTTATGGCCATCTATTAGGCATTTGGTCCCACTGTGCGACGTTCCGGCAAGAAAATTAGGCATTCAGTTTATGAGGAAGTGGGAAAGGATACAAAAGATCCCCTCAGCATTATTATAAAGTGAAAGTATACGCCTTGAATCATAACACTCTCATGATGATGCTACCGCGTAATCCATTATTCCTAATACATATTAAACGTTTCCAGAACAATATGAACATACGTGAGTTAAGAAGAGTATAATTCCATGATAAACGTCATTAGATCTTGACTGTCTCTTTATGAAGATGGAGCAAGTTAGCCCAAATTCTTGGCCCAAGGATGAAGAGAGGAAACTTCCGCAGTGCAGAGAACGGAGGGGATTCAGAATCAATCTTTCAAGGTGAGGTGTAGCCGCGTGCCAGGCAAACGAAAGCGAATGGATTCCACAAGAAGTTACTGAAGTCTCAATTGACAAGAATATTATTAATGGTTAACGCACACGAAACCTTAGCTCAGTTGAGTAATAATTTCGACAGTAAATTATCGTCAGGCTTAAAGCATTGACAAGTATTAAAAAAATTGAGTGACTAACTTTTAAAATTACGGTCCTTACGAGAATAAAAATCCATACTTTGATATCCCTGGAAAATTAAATTTATAAAAAAAGTTTACCTAACGTTTTTGAATCACTCTGAACAAATAACAACTCTTTACAAAGCCTAAAATCTCCATTGCCAAAATATCTGGTGATATATTAATATATCACCAGATCTGGTAATATATCTGGTAATATATATATTATGAGTGATTACTCATAATACATAAGTCAGGTATACATAGATACTGGCTTCACTTCTTCGCTCTTCTCCTAGGCTCTTCATAAAGTCAGGAATACTTATATACTTGCTTCACTCCTTCGCTGAAGTAAACTAACTTCTTCCCGTCTATAAAAATTGATAAAACGAGAGCGAAAAGCGCAAAGAGAGTCACACACATAAAGTGATATTTACGCGTTTTCTCTTCCAGGCTGAGATAAGTTCAAGGACCATCCCCGAATAAGGATCACCAGTCCCTCAAGAAGATGAAAAATGCGACCATGAGAGGGTACGTTCTTCGCCGTTAACTTTATCTTCCAACCGACACCTCTAGCCATCCTCCTCGACTACCATGCACTGCTGCCACCTACACACCCTGGACCTTCCCTCAGCCCACCTCCCAACCGAACCTCCTCCTCCACTCCACGCCTCGCAATCCGATTCCAAAATCCCGCCTCCAACCCCCAGGAGAGACCTCCTTTCCCCTACCCCCACCCCCTACTGGTACGGAAGCAGCGTTGCCGCATCGCGGAGGGCAATAGGATCTCAATCTGTGGAAACACGGGGCTAGAATGGCCCGGGCATGGGAAGGTTTCTCTTCGGGGGTGGCGAAAAGGGAAGGGAGACGTGTAGGGAATGATCTTTGGGTCGAGTTTCCAGGAGAGGGAGAAGGGGGCAGACATGCACGGCGTTGGGAAGGGGGGGAAAGGTAGGCGAGTGTTTTCTTATCGAACTGCTCAGAAGTGGCGATCTTGAGGGAGGAAGAGCCAGATGTCTCGGGTGGGGTGGGGGAGATGGGCGACTTTAACGCCTCGGTCCGCACCAACGAGGCGTCAGCTGATTGAATTTGAAGGTGAAATGAAAACGTGGGTGTCGGTACCGCGCGCTCGTAAAAATGCACTAATTTCGATCCCTGCAAGGGAGATCACTTCCTTCGGGCAGTCGGAAATTCCATCCCCAGATTCCGGCAACTGACCGTCTCCAATGAGCCAGGGGTTGGAAGGGTTGGAAGGGCGAAAGGGTTGGAAGTACGATGCCAGAACATCGAGAGTAACTGACGCCGACGTATTCAATAGGGCCACCTATTTATCAACACGAACAGCTTAACTTAAAACACACTTAGGTATAAAAACAGTATATGTCCAATTAATTCTCATTCTTGAACCAGGTAAATGTTACCCTAGCCCAGTGGAATGAGAAGGCAGAATGTCTGAGGAGTTTCGGAGACTAAAACAAACCTTCCTTCACGAAACCATGAAGAAAAATTAAATCTATAACAAACTTATGAACTAATTAAAACCCAATTGGACATGCTCCCAACTACATCTAACTTACAGGAATATTTTTAACAATTTAACGACATTATCTTAAAAAATAAAATACACGTCAAGCATTTTCCTTTACGGGTAAAACAGTTACACATTTCATACGCTTACATTAATATTGGTAGAAACACATGAATATTATAGTTATCCTATCTTAATCGGCTGATCGCCAATAATCAAAACTCACAGAATTTTCGAATCCCTGTTAATAATGGGTTAATACCAAAAAATTTTCCAATTCATTAAATTGATCTTAATAACATGTATCGTAAATTGGTGTAACTATTGTAATTATTCCAAAGTGAATAAAAACCGTATCTAATGATACACCAACGATGGAAACTCCGCTGCATAAGGTATACTATTGAACATGAAAAAATTTCAAGTTGTTAACTTAACCAGACCGCTGTAAAACAATGACATTCATATAATAGAATAAAAAATATTCAAAATGAGAGGATAAAACTACGTGAGCCTGGAACAAAATTCATTTAAAAAGTCATCCCTTGCGAAGAAGGGAATAGCTCCGCTCGAATTCTTCTCAACACGTCTGAAGTTAAAGGGAAGAGGCAGATGGCCTGATTTCGTCTACCGATCCCAATTGAGGATGCACCCAATGAGCACGAGACTCTCCGATCCTATTTTTGGCGAACAACATTGTAGATCCTCTACCAGAACAAATCCCCACAATCCCATTACACCTTCTATCCCCCACCCCATTTCGACCTTCGCGGTGCCACTCAACGCGCCTGGCACAAAGCAAGTGCAACGGAGGAGTAATTCGAGGTTTTAGGTAATTACTACGCCGATAATGAGATTGCTCACGGGGAAGGGATAAAATACTTTCAAGAGATAGCAACTTAGATTGTAATTCTGGATTTACAATGTAACCAAAGATCAGGTCTTTTGAGATTTTTGGCCTAAATTTCTTGAGATATTTACCATTTTTAGCAAGACTGTTGGCTGCAGCTTTCTCAGCTCTCTCAATTCTGGATTTAAAATGTAACCAAAGATCAGGTCTTTTGAGATTTTTGGCCTAAATTTCTTGAGATATTTACCATTTTTAGCAAGACTGTTGGCTGCAGCTTTCTCGTGATGCGTAATAATTCACCACGAAAGGATAAATGGATGCAATCATTAATTCATAATATTTTACACAACAGACTTTCATAAAATCATTTTTGGCCTAGATTTCTTGAGATATTTACCATTTTTAGCAAGACTGTTTGCTGCAGCTTTCTCATCTCCCGCGATGCGTAATAATTCACCACGAAAGGATAAATGAATGCAATCATTAATTCATAATATTTTACACAACAGACTTTCATAAAATCCGCATTCGCGACAGATTAAACGTAAGTCACTCCATTATGAGGTAGACTACATCAAAATTCCACAACGTTGTATGAGAATGAGGTTTCACCACGGTCAGGAAAAGCTTTGATAGAAATCCCCCATAGCGTTTCTTTCCTGAACGCCACTTTACATAAAACATTTTTCTCCTGGGATCAGCCTCCTGCTGCCGATCACAATTTCACGCAATAGCTATACATGGGCTTCATGTCGGGTTATTTGCATCATTTAAGAAAGGGGGATGATTCGGCACAACTAGGCATTCTTTTGAGAACAAAGGAACGCGGGAAGATGCCTTGGCATAAGCCTAAAATCAATAATAAGCGCCAAGGGGCCTATGGTTTAGTGTCCCGTCCGACGTATGGAGCACTGAAATCAAACTCTGAGGTTTCAGGCGTGATTGAGAGGAAACTGAAAATAACTGCACTTGAATAATGAGCAACTTCCACAGAGATAATGTTTATGGCGACCGGGTCTCACTTTTTACATCATTTTCAAGCCAGAATATGCTGTAACAAGCTAAACCCAGTCGCAATAAACTTTATCTCTGTGGAATTTGCTCATTATTCAAGTGCAGAGTACTGAGATTGTAGAATTTTCGACACGGAACTCTAGATGTGATCGGTACACCAACGAAAAGAACCATTATCGGGATTAGAAAGCAGAATTAAATCTCCTTGTTGTCATCAATCCCTGCCACACTCTTCAGTGGTGGTTAAATATAAAACTGCCAGATTATGGGATCAGCATTCTACTTCATTCAATGTTATTCAAAGTACGTCTACTTGGGATCCCTACGAAATCGGTCTAAGTAACGAACTTGAACGTGTGCAGCGAAGATCGGCAAGATTTGTAAAGGGACGGTATGATAAACTTACTAGCGTAACCAGTCTATTAAATGAATTAAATTGGGAATCATTGTCAGATCGCAGGTTGAAATTCAGACTTAATCTCTTAAACAAATTCCAAGACCATATTTTCAGTGATGACGTTAAAAATGTTTTGTGGACCCCAACTTACTATGGTAGACTGGACCATAATCATAAAATTAGAGAAATAGATTGCCGAACTGACAGATTAAAAATGTCCTTTTTTCCTCGTACTAATAGGGATATGAATAACGGTAAATATCTCCAGTACGAGTGTAGCAATGGATAACATTGGTAGCTGCATGTTGGTATAAGGACTTATAGCTAACCCAACTAACAGCATGTTTTTGCATGTATGTTTTGCTATTTTTATCTTTTTTTTAAATAGCGTAGTTTTGAACAGTACCTATACAAGTACTGATCCTTTTTTATGCATGATATGTGGTGCATGTTTGGTGAGAGTTCACCCCCTGCCACACACCTTTATGGTGGCTTGCAGGGTATTATGTAGATGTAGATGTAGTTAAAAAATATTCTACCCACGACCCCTTGTTTGCTATTATGTCCTGCTTAGGTTCCGCATGCTTCTTTGTACCTCGCACTATTCTATCCAAGCCACGCGTTCTCGTTTCCCCTCCACCTCGCTGACCCGAAATTATTTCCTCGATAACACATCCTTCAACAAATACGCACACATTAATGCCTGTTTCATCCACTCGTCTACCTTCTCATATCATGAAAACAATGCTGACACCACTTCTGACAACAACATCAGTACGAACAATGATTACCAAAAACAGTATTTGTGCCAAACTACTGGCCAACGTTATTCAGCTAGCAACTTCTTGGGAGGAGATCGACACAAACAAAAGACGCTGGATAGCGATAACGATTACGATCGATAAGCAAGGGGCCAAACTATTTCGGCAAGGGCGAACTCGGAGCTTGCTCCATTTTGCCATTCTCCCAGCTCCACTCCACCGGGCTTAATTCCATCGTGAGTCTCGTTGGAATTCTTCCATATCCTCGCCTCGACCGAAATAGCCTTCCACAAACTTGACAGAGAATACTCGACCCCTCCATACCCACCACCTAAACCTCATTCCAACGTATCCTTTCCCTTGACCCTATAATGCTTTTCGAACTGAACAGACCCTACAGCACGCCAAGGACTTTGGCCTCGGCTCATTCCCTCCCGTTCATCCACACGTACGCAACTTCGCACAATGGAGCCCCGACCCCCAGAAACCACCCACGCAACTCGGACCCTGGAGAGGACGAATGCGTGAAAAGGATATCCCGCGAATGAACGGACTTCGGTCCGTTGGGTGCGTTGGTGGAGCTGTAAGGTGGGGATGGGGAGGCTGAGGGCTGGCTGATTGATGGCCGTTCCCCATGGAAACGGAAAAATGGGATAGAGTCACCAGATGGGGAACGCAGCGGCGCGGAAAATTCTACCCCGGTAGTCCACCATTCCGTTTTATGAATTTTTCCGAGGATGGCGAGGGTTTTGGGGATGGGGGGGGGGGGGGGGGGGGGGGGGGACGTAGTTGAATGGCTGGGAGTTGGAGGGGGAAATAGTGGGGTGAGAATGGAAGGTGGGGAGGAGGAAGAAGGTCAGGGAACACCATCTCTCACTCTCAAAGAGAGTGAGTGAGAGTATTTCTCATGGCCCGGCGATGATGGATTCCCGGGCCCCGAGTTACAAAAGTCGGTTGACAACGCTTTCTTGATGGCTCCCACCGCTCCATTCCTCACTGGCCGAAAACACGTACTGACAATAAAAAAGGGACCTTCCTCGCACTCAATCCCGCGGTTTTTCTCGACTGGACATCGGCATATTTCAAACGGATGTTTGATATCCTTTAAAAGAGTCACGAGAAATCTTCATGTGCGGATCAAATAGTGACTAGTCATAACGTGGAGGCATCCTTCAGTCTTCCTTTTTTACAACTAACTGTGGCGATAAAATACATCCCTCCATTGAAAAAACGCTCAGCAAAAGACACAACAACTTAGGCTGTATTATTATTAATTTAATCCCAGTTAAAGACTTAAGACTTAAATAAACTTCTTTCCTGCCTTATTTATTATATCGTCCTCAGCAAAGAACATTACAGAATCATGGCAAATAAAATGATGGTAATAATTTTCTATCGGTTCTTATGTATGAAGGAGAGTTTAAACTATTTAATCCATCTATCGGATCAATCCTTGATATTTATCTCTTAATATCTAATTATTGTCTTTCTCGTTCTCACATAACCACGCATGCGCGTTTCAGAGAGCATTCAGCATTTCATTTTTCTTGCGTACCATTTCCAACTACCTACTTTGCCTTCTCCCAGCTTCAGCTACCCTCTTTCCTCCCAACCATGTTTAAAACTCCTTAATGCGACCGCTTTTCTGACCTAGCATGTTTAATATTCTCATACATGCCCGCATCTCAAAAGATTTCAATCATTACTCGTCGGAATTTTCTATATCGAAGAATTATATCAATTCAAGAGATTAACAGAAGAAAATGTCTAAGAAGTAAATTGCAGTCCTAAATAAGTTATCATGCGGAGGCAGGTAATTACCGCAGCGATAATTGAGTCAAAGAACAAAGGAAAAAAGTATATCTAGATGAGTACATTTCAATTTAAGTAAATCAGATAATAGCTGCATTTCAGTCCAATTTATTTCAATAATTCCCTCATAGCCGTTATAAAGCCCAAATTTAAACAGAAATTCACACCACGAAGCGAAGCAGCGACCGTAAATGAGGTTTATGCGGTTGATTCTAGTACCGTTAATGTCAGGTTTATGCGGAATAGGAAAATTTGAAAGAATTCTAAACATTCCTATTTTATTTAAAATATTTTGTAATACAATTACTTTTATTGCATTGATTTAATTAATGTCTAGCATTTGATGTACCTTAAACTCCCGCGAAAACAATGCGACACTCATATGAAACACTATATGAAAGGTTCCAGCTCTAAAAATAGTTACGAATGCACACGTTAGGAACCACAGCTATTTTTTGCGCGCAAGTCGAATCACATTGGAGAGATGGTAGCGGATATATATGACCAGTCGCATCGGAAGAGAGGCTGCAATCACGCCGCTCATGAATATCCCGCGCCAGAACTACGCCATAATTCAAAACGAAAAGGTAGGGCGTTTCAGGGGGAGGAGAGAGGACAGTTATTAATAACGTAGCGCTGAATATGAGGTTGATATTACACGGAATGCGAATGCATCAGCAGATGCACGTGGGCGCATCCAAAGGGGAGAAGTCGGTATAAGAACTACTGCGCTACACTGCGATACATCAACGATCCGCGAATACTCGCGATCTGAAGTCAAATCTACACGCCATAATATTCCGCTTCGGCGACTGCTTAAGTTCATTTCGCATGGGAAAACACATCCTGCGACACAAGTACAGATGGATCAAGACGTTGGTCGAACATAATTGACTCAGGTTGGAGCTATCATCAGAAGAGAAGCCCTTATTCAAAAAAAGATAGCGGAAAACTTGATTTCAGGTACACCAGTCAGCGCCGATAGCACCATCAGGCAAAACAGTACAGAGCAGCTTCCACAGCTGCCCTTCAGATGCTTTCAATGACATCAGTTTTGCGATTTATCGCTCCAAAGTTAGCTTGCGAAATGGAGATTTTCTACTTGTGATATCGATTATCGATATATAGTTGAAAACAATATATAGTAGTGCGTTACTGAGATTACGCGGGACGATAAATATCGAAAAGCGAAATTAATGAGAGCGAATATGGATCGCAATGCCAATAAATAGCTCTCACGATACAAAATTATGCCACTGAATGATAGAATTTAATTAACATGCCAATACGATATGTCGAAAGTAGATAGGAAGAAATGTCTCTTGGACCAGGAATTAGACCACGGATTTATTCTTGAGGTCAAATACAATGAATTGCGAAAGTCTATTGTAAGAGTTGTCCTCGGGAAATGGAATCCTTGGAAGATTACTGACTTTTACATACGTCCGACACGCCATAGGTCTTGGTGTCGATTCCTGAACTGGGGTTCATCAGCCCATGGTAATATTCAACGCACACAATTTGCTGTGAAGACATAAGTCTTCATATTGATGCGCAAAAATGCAATTTTCAAATTATAACATCTAGTGGAGTCAGCAAACTTCTATGGAGAGTTAACCAGATACAGCTTTCCAAATCTCCGTTTAGGACTTGATCCGTATGGGATCATCTATATATATAAAAATGAATGTATGTGTGTGTGTCTGTATGTCCTTTATGCATTACTACACCATTCATCGGATCGCCATGAAACTTTGGGAAGTTGTTGAGTACATTCCCGAAAAGAGGACTGCGGAATCGATATTTCAATATCGCTAAAGTATCGATAAATCGATACATTATTGATACAAAATTGAGATGAAATTATTTAGTTTTTTAAAAGGAATGTATCGTTGCAATATCGATATTGTATCGAATGTATATAATGTGTTTGTCCTTTATGCATTACTACACCATTCATCAGATCGTCATGAAACTTTGGAAAGTTGTTGAGTAAGCTCCGAGAAGGTTTCTATAAAATCGATAATTCAATATCGATACTTTATCGATATAATTTCGATAAATATATGGATACATCGATACATTATTGATACAAAATTGAGGTGAAATTATTTAGGTGTTTTTTTCTTCAAAGTTTTATAAAGTATCATTACAATATCGATACTGTATCGATACAATATTGATAACTTCATGCATTACCCCAACATTCATCCAATTTCCATGAAGCTTTGGTTAGTTGTTTTGTTCACTCCATGAAGGTTTGTACAATATCGAGAATACAATATCGACACTGGAGACGGGATGTGCATTCCATTGAAGTTGCAATTCATTGAAACACTCACGTGCAACATATTCAAATCATCCGGCATGGGACAAATATTTCAGAAATGCCACCTTATTGCTTGGGATGAATGCACAATGGTGCACAAAGCATCGCTCGAGGCTCTAGATCGATCATTGCAAGATTTCCGTGGAATCCTGAGACCATTTGAGAACGCATTAATATTGCTTGCACGAGATTTCAGGCAAACTTTACCTGTAATTCCTCGATTGACACTAGCGGAAAAAATAAATGCTTGCCTGAAATATTCTACTTTGTGACGGCATGTAAAGACGTTAATATTAAATACAAATATGCGTGTGCAGCTGCAAAACAATCGATCAGCTGAGATATACTCACATAAATTGCTGAAAATTGAGAACGGAAAGGTGCCGGTTGATCTGACCTCAGAAAAAATTTCATTTCCTCATAACTTTTGCAATTTAGTAACGTCAAAAGAGGAGATGGTTGAAAAAGTATTTCCCAATATTCAAATCAAGTACTAGGATTACGATTGGCTAAGTGAACGAGCTATTCTTGCGGCCAAGAACAAAGACTTCTACGAACTTAACAATATTATTCAGTCTAACACTCAAAGCGTCGCAGGCACATATACACTGTTGTGGAAGGCACATGTACACTATACGTCGACACTGTTGTGGAAGCAGATGAGGCAATTGGTTGTCGAACAGAAGTTTTGAATTTACTCGATCTGCCAGGGATGCCACTTCACGTACTGCAATTGAAAATCGGCGTGCCAATTATCATGTTGCTAAATATCAACCAGCCAAAGCTTTTAGTAAATAAATTAATGAGCAACGTGGTAGAATCCACAATCTGGACAGGAACTTTCAAAGGCGGAGATGTCCTCATTCCTCGCATTCCTATGTATCCAACAGATATGCCATTTCAATTTAAGTGATTTTATTCCCGTTTCGATTGGTATTTGCATTCACCATCAACAAAGCTGAGGGCCAATCTTTAGAACTATGCGGTTTAGGTCTAGACACGGATTGCTTCTCACATGTACGTGTATTTTGTTGCGTGTGTTGCGTGTTCTACGTGTATGTTGCGTGTTCTAGAGTCGGCAAATCAGACAATGTCTATATCTGCACAGACAATGGAACAACAAAAAATATTGTATACCCATAAGAATTGTGAAATTAAACATACTATAAACGTGCGCTTTCCATTTAACCAGATTGAGCCACAGCAACGCGTGGCCGGGTCAGCTTGTTACTTATATATTTCTCCGTCCAGAGATAATTACACACAGGAGAATGACCAGCCAGATGTCACGCGCATTATAAAAAGGTTTCACACATTCTGAGGAAGAAGATGAAGGAATCATAAAAAGCATCTCCCGACTAAGAGATGTAGGACATTTTTTTCACCATCTTAAATACAAACAAAATGAAGTTAAGTACATTGCGCATGTGTGTAATCAAGACAGGTCAAGATGAATGATTCGGCAGAATTAAAAGGATAAATACATTCCCATCCCTCGAATACGTACGGAAGGGATAAACTAAGCCTAAGTGATGATTAATTTTGCTTCTGAGATTAGGTACGGTGTAATTAACGCAGAATCAACACGCAACGAATAACGCATCAACGTACCTTCCATTTTCGCGATGTCACTGACGTAATTGGATTACGTGCAGATCGGATTGAGAGCAATAACACCAATTCAAACAGAGAAGCAGTAAAAAAACAAAGCACCCCATCGGATCACATTGATTTTACCTCTAAACAAAACACGATTCCGCGAAATAAGGTAGACAAACTCAATTTTTCTCGTCCAAATCTAAACACAGGTAACAGAATTCCCAATCACCACCATTCCGAATATAAGGAATAATACAACTATCTGTCAAGATTCAAACTCACGTTTGAGGTCTAGTTCAAACAATATAATTAATTGACGACTGATTTGGAAAATTTTAATGTAAAAAAATGGAGACGAAGTAATTTCCATTTCATTTTTGATACGATAGGTACCGTCCTGCTTTCATTTCAGTTTATGGACTAGGGTAGATAAACTTCTTCAATTGTAGTTTCTTCGGTTATTGCCGAATTGATAGTTTGTAAAATAAAAAACCCGTTCCGTTTTTCCGTTTTTTGATCCGTCCATTATTTATTGAGTTATAAGCGGCGAAAAACAGATGTTTTCAACCTTTTCGGAAAAGTGGGCGAGGTGCAACCTCTAATGTCATCGACTTCGTCTAATCACAACAGAGCCTGCGAAGTTAATTCGCCTTATCGCAATGGAGTGGACACAGCTGACTCTGCCAACCTGAGTGGTTGCGACAGGATCTGTGCGAGCAGAACTTCCGAGAACCCCCCTCCACTCCCATCCCTTTCCCTAAAAGCAGTCAAGGACGGGAGGAAAATTACGTCAATGATATCAAAGAAGCTTTTTCGGTGGTCGTCACCTTTTGTTTATTTTAATTTTTGATTTATTAGTGAATGGTTGTGGTAAGAAGATTAATTTTTTTCACTAGAATTCATTTTTTGTTTCCATCTAAAAATTTCGTGTACAAAATTGCGATTTCGGTTCCGAGTAAACGCCCTCATTCAACCGACCACGTGGAGCTGAGAGAGAGCCGAAGGTATGAGAGTTAAGAAGGGGAGAAAGAGTATACAAAAGCGCATTATTTTTTTACTTTTTCGAAATTCGTTTTTTTTTTTTCAAAAAAAGTCAAGGTCTTCTAATAGCCAAATTACACTTAGTTAAAGTTAATACGCGCTTGTTAAGAACGTGCTACTACTCTTTGTGCCTCATTCCCGAAGTGAATCCTTATTTATTTGATTCTGGTTACATTATTATTACCTTTTATTAGAATTATCTGAGAAACACCTTCCTTATACAAACTCATTCTTCATATCATAGGGCAATACAAGCTATTGAAGACTCTTAATATACGACAACTAGACCACTAATAACACAAATAAATTAGAGACGGGAAACACTTGGAACGAAAGAAGGACATAATATAAGGGATACGTGGCTCCTACCACATGGGCCACTTGTATTTACATGTTATGTTTTTCTATTCGTTTTGCCACATGTTTTAGGGAGTTAAGGTTGCGTGGGAATAACTCAATCTCTATTTTTAACTGCCTTAACCAGTAGAAAGGTGAATAACATCAAGATATCTTCAACTGATTAAAAACTTTTTTTAAACTGAACATTTTTTCAGATTATTCCTCTTCCAAAAATTAATAGCTACACACTTTTTAAAATTAGCAATGGATGGATTTTTATATACCTATCTCTCTGTACACTCATACATCAATATATTCTACCACCATAAAAGTGAGTGGCAGAGGTGAATCGTCACAATTTTTATTTTTTTTTAAGTAAAAAAGATTCAAAGAGCAGAGTAAGCGTACATAAACTTGCTTGTTGTTGGTCTAGCTAAGCTCTTATACAAGCATAATATTATCTAGGACTACTATTGACTCATTTGGTGGTCCTCACCCCCTGCCAAACACCCTCGCGGTGGCTTGCAGGGTATTGCGTACATGTAGATGTAGATGAAAACATGGACACGATTAAGGTTTGTGATTCTGTCCGGTAGCATAGATTCAATAAAGATTAAACACTCTTTGTTATCAGAGGTGAACGTTAGCACCGTATTGACCCATGAGGCCGGCCATTGCAGACAAGGGTTACTCCCGTGACGGTAACGCCTGGCCAGAGTGCAAGGATTACGATGAACGTTTTCTTACGTGACGGAAACGGACGGTGGCGGTGAACGCCAACGTAGCTGCTCAATTGTTGGTGGGATATGGTATGGTATCTCGATCGACGACAGATTGGAAACACTGCTGTTTTCCAATATGGCGGCGCGGCGAACAGTCACCTCTTGGGTTCGAATTGGTGTAAAACCGTAAGTTTTTACCCTATTTCCAAAACTTTTTAGCGTGAGTGAAGTGTGAACATAGCAGGTTGAGTTGTGAAAATTTCATTGAAAGAGGGCCAATTTCAGTGGTCGAAAAAATGTTTGAAAAGTGTCACCCTCATACGAACATTTCCCCCCCCACATGATTTTCCAGTCGCTCGTGATTGGCTGATGGATACCAACGCGACGGGAAAGCTAGACCTTGACAAGCTTTCATCAACGTACGTCAGCGGCACGTCAACGTCCGTCCGTCGTGATTAGCTTCATTGCGTTCCCATTCGTCTAGCTACAACAACGCCATCGTCCGTTTCGGTCACGTCAGAAAACGTTAACCGTAATCCCGGCCTAACGCAGTGACGCGTCACCGTTACCCCCACCTCCACCACCACACCAACGCCCCCGCGGAAGATAAGCGAGAGGGGGGTGGGGTTTAAACAAGGCAGAGGGAGACGGGGGGAACCTGGGCAGAAAATCGTCCGTCCCAATTAATTTCGGGTGAGATTCCCGCGGACGAGGGAAGTGGGACAAATGACCCAGCGGCCGCATTTTACGGCATCCGCTCCGGACCCACACAACCACCGCTCCCGTCTCCACACCCGCACACACACACCTGCCCCCCACATCCGCCGGAATGCCGCCCCGCCACCCAACCCACTATCGCCTTCTCCCCCTCACAAACACAGGCTCGAAAAATACGTATCGATTCCGTGACCGGGGTGCTTGGCCCCGAGGTTCTTTCCGAGGGGAAACCGCACGGAAAACCATCGACTAGGATTCCACGGCCCTTGATCAAAGTAAAACACCCTCTCCTCCCCTCACACTCGCTGCTTTTCGCGCCTAGGTTCACACCCACTGATTCCGACGCTATAAATCGACACTCTGGCAAAAGAAAGCAATACGAGGGCTATCGAGAGAGCAGAGGGTCAGTGCTTCTCCTTTCCCGTAGTCGCAACTTCTCCACAGAGGAAACTCAATGCTTACAGAAACCATCTTAACGACACCCTCAACCAAAGGAGATATGTAAGTTGAAGCACTGAATATTTTGAAGCTTGGAGATCACGTTTCGCTCTTCTGAACGCAATAAAAATATCGACAACGCAGCGTGATGAAGACCCTAGATAGGGTCTCTAAGAGAGCTGCGATCAGGGGGGAGGTCACGGATTGCAATCCCAATTTAGCCATCGCCAAACGTGACGCGAAGTTCACCAAAAGCTTTCAAGTCGGATTCTTGCGACTTGCTACACAGATTAGAGAAGCAATTAGCAGCAGAGGATAGCAGCAACCATTTTAAATTTTTCTAAGCTTGAAAACAAAAACGAAACTGTAAGTGTTTAGAAGATCCGAGATCGCAATGGGATCGTTTACCATATTTTTTATGGCCGAATCTGATAGAGTTTATAAAAAAAGGCAAGTATTTTTCCGTTCTTCGATCCGTCAATTAGTTCTCGAGTTATATGCACGACAAAACTGATATTTTTAGGCCTTTCAGTAAAGTGGGCGTTCAAAGGACTCGTATGTCATCCACATCGTCCAGTCACAACTGAGACCGCGAAGCTCCTTCGCCTCATCACAAATGGCAAACTCAGCAGACTCTGGCAATGGAAGTGGTTGCGACAGGATCTCTTCACGCAGACATCTCCTCTCCACCTCCGCTCCCTACCAGTTTTTCCTCAAAAAATTCTACATCTATGCGATACGCAGCAAGCCATCGCGAGGGTATGTGGCAGGGGGTGAATATCACGAAAACTTGCACTATTGACATGCAACTAGGGACTAAATGGAAACATTCTAATAATAAGGGCCGCATTCAGCTGCATGGAGCGATGAGATCCTGAAATCGTTATAGAAAGAAGAATACTGGAAAAGTGAGTTAAAGGAGAAAAAGTGGGCTTTTGAGATGGAATAAAATGATCTGAGATCAGAGCAATGTAATTAGAGATATTGGGTAATTATAGGTGATTTAATAAGGATGAAAGATAATGTTTAAGTTCTCCTTCGAATCCTACCTTTAATGGAAGATTATTAAATAATGTCGTGAATATGAAACATTTTCTTCGTATAACTAAACCAACGAGGAAAACTTATTTCAAGCTAGCTCATCATTGGAGAGCTCTCCACACATTTTGTCATAATTTAATAGTCTGTCACTTCCTCAGAATTTGTTGCCAAAAACATTCCTTAAATATATAACAAATTGCTAGGCTTGACTTCGTGGAACCACATACTGCTAACGTAAATGAATTTTGCTAAGTGAATTCATTTAATCGATGAAACAACTTCGGCCGTCACATTGTGGAATTTTTGCATGCTTGAAAATAAGAATCAACTTTGTAATTTTCCACACGTTTTTAATAACCGACCGGTTTCAACACTCACGTGTCATCATCAGGGACTAAAATTTTTGAGCAAGGAAAGGCCTTAAATAGTGCATTGGTGGGGGGGAGGGGATATGTCACTTTAGGAAGGGGAAGGAAATTTGAGGGAACGCTTGGGTATAAACTGGTTGGAGGTTAAGATGGAAAGGGAGTGAGGCATGGGGCTACATCACAGGGGTAAGAAGAATATATATTGGAGGTTAGGTCAAATTTTCACATTGTGGCGAATAATGGGGTATACCAGAGCAAGTGGTCAACGATATAATGTAATATATATATGATATGATATAATAAACGAACGGTAAAATAATAATACATATCTACCTACCGCACTTGAACAAATTCTGAGCATGTTACTCGAGCTACCTTGCTTGACCCCTGACATAGCATAGGCATGTGAATATAATTAACGCCTAAATTGGAAAAAGATTTTTTCTAAACTTAGTCGCTGTGAATGCGTAAGCATCCGACCCACTTACAAAACAAGCTCTGCAATGCGCACGGATAAAACAGGACAACGTGGATGCAAAATACACCAATTCGACGCAACCGGAGCCGCACTCCAATCTATTTAACAATGTAAAAGCCAGCTCATCACCAAGTCAGGACAAAGGTATCGCATTTCGCCAATCCCCGGGAATATCTGCACTGCGATGCTGTAGCATCAAACTGAATATCATAGCATCCAAGCGATGATTCGGCGTGGAGCGTCCAATCCACTAGAGAACGGAA
Organism: Platycnemis pennipes; assembly: GCA_933228895.1. NCBI lineage: Eukaryota > Metazoa > Arthropoda > Insecta > Odonata > Platycnemididae > Platycnemis > Platycnemis pennipes. The sequence goes on from OW121855.1 coordinate 30,489,189, forward strand.
CAAGCTCCGCACGCCTAAAATTCAAGTAAAACAATTAATGCCTATTATCCCTTTCATGAAAAATGATGTCAAACCCTTTACTCAGCCGAAAATGAAGACATAAAAATGATGCTCAAAAGTGCATACAAAGAAGAAACTGTTTTACAAAGCAATAGTACACATTTTGTTCCAACAAAGGGTGGATACCGTAAACTGTTATGCCGCGGCATTCCATGGATGAGCGTAGATCACTTCGCATTAAACCATGGACTAATGTATCCATATCTCGGAGGGCAATGATAAACCATCTGAAGAAATGGGTTAGCAACAAAGAACGTATTAATTAATCTGACGATCTAAGGGAAGATAAAACTGATTAGGAAACACAGTTTCGAATGAAAATCTATGCCAAATGGATTGGATATTCAGGGGAGGCGACCGACAGCCGAGGTATTTGCGCCATTTAGGATAGGTGGGTAATTGGGTAATAGAACGGAGGAAAGGTGGAGACAAACCCGACGTCGGCATTAGCCTACTCTTAACGAACGGCACCAAAGGGACCACGGCTTAACGTCCCATCCGACGGACGGAGTAGTGAACTTGAAATGCCCTCCACAAGGCACTCAAGTGGGGACCGGTTAACAACTAAAAAAATCCGCCACTGCCGGGAATCAAACCCGGACCCTCGGGGTGGGCAGCAAATACTCTAGCCACCACACCAACCCGATCCCCTTTAAACAATGGATTGATACCTACATTCTTATTCTGTAAACTTACACCATCATTTAAAAAATGCAATCCATTTTACTCGCTCATCCACATTAAATGACATTTCTCCCTCGTAAAACGGGACAGGAACGGATAAAATCTTCCTAGTTCACGTTATCCATCATCATATATATACACATTTAGAAGGCCTCCATTAAATGGATGTCTTTGAAAAATAAGAAAGGAGTGCAGTTCATACATAATTTCTCTCGAAAACGTAAGAGTTTTCTGGGTATTCCAACACTGCACTCCGTATCATATTCCGTATTGATCTTTCTTGACGGCATTACTTAAAAACATAATCATAGGTACTACCCCACAAACGCTTCTTTCCCGAACGTAATTCCAATTCCATACCTTTATCAACATGCTCGTTTTAAATCCAGGTAATACTTAGGAAACTGAATTATTTACCGCCCTCTCCTGCGTTTCTCCTACTTTTATTATTCACTGACTTAGTCCGCAATGTTTCCGAAAAATTTCACCCCTGCAACTTTTCTTCACACCACGTCTCACTAAATATACCTACCTCTAAATAAAGTTCCCGACAGGCAAGCTAATACCGACAAAGGCAACAGAAAGGAGTACGACCCACCATCTGCTACGCCACCAAAGGAAGGCGGAGCCAAACGCACTCGAATTAATATCGCCCGCCCACCTGGTCTGATGATTACGTTTGCTTAAAGAACTCCGCGAAACTCGAAATGCCCAAATGGAAGAAACACTTCGGGCCTCACGCCGAAACGTTGAAAAGCCAAAACGGCAGGGAAACTTCATAAAATGCCCGTGTAAATTATAAGCAGAGTGGAGTCTGAAGGAAAAGAATGCTCCTCTCGGAGCGGAGTGTTCCATTAGGCTCGCTGGCTAATGATATGAATGGATATTTCAATGCCGGCGACGTCTGCGAGGGCCGGGAACAGTGGAGGGGGAAGAGGAAGACATCAAGGGCTCCCACGAGAACATCAATGCCCGAGTCCAATTTCCCTTTCTCTCCACAGCGCCCTTTTTAAAGTCTCGAGACTCCCTGCGTCGTTCTCGGGCGAAGGGAGGAACTGGAACCGAGGAAGATGGGATGGCAGCGTACCAACTGCCACGATGATGGTAATAATAAGAGCGGGCAATAATAATAACCCGCGATGCGAACGACACGACGGTATCAACGTTATTTACATCTGGGGGTGCTCTTCCTCCTCTTTCGGCGGAACCTTGACGATAACATCGGGAGGGACGCGGTCTGGTGAGACAGGCAGATCGGCGTCCCTTTCCGTTGAATTAAATTCGCTGGGAGACGAGGCGACGCGAGGTGAAACGCGGAAATTATCAGAGAGGCACGGAGAGAGAGCTCCAGACACGAATCCGTGATCACCACCATCGAACGCATTTTTGGAAAATGCTGGAAAAATATTGCAGACAGGGAAACAACGGGGTCGTTCACTATATTTTTTTATTGCCGGATCTGATAGAGTTTGTAAAATAAAAAGACCCATATTTTTCCGTTTTTTGATCCGTCAATTATTTCTCGAGTTATAAGCCGGGAAAAACTGATGTTTTAAACCCTTTCGGAAAAGTGGGCCCGGTGCAACCTCTGACGTCATTGACTTCGTCCAATCACAACTGAGCCCGCAAATCGACTTTGCCGTATCGTAATGGGGGGGCACAGCTGATTCTGCCAATAGGAGCAGTTGCGACAGCATCTGTGCGAGCAGACCTTCCGAGAACCCCCATCCACTCCCTTCCCTTCCCCTAAAAGCAGTCAAGGACGGGAGAAAAATGACGTCAATGTTATCAAAGCACCTTTTTCGGTGGGCGTCACCTTTTGCTTATTTTCATTTTTGGTTTATTAGTGAATGGTTGTGGTTAGAAGATTATTTTTTTCACTAATACTCCTTTTTCGTTTTCATCTATCAATTTCGTGGGCAAAATTGTGATTTCGGTTCCGAGTAAACGCCCCATTTAAGCGCACAACGAAAATTGTCAAGCTATAATGCTCTATAAAGCTCCGCATAGGATAAGGTATCGCTACTCTCATTGTCAGGGCCCGTTAGGTTGTCAATATGCAGTGAGAATGTAAGAGAAACACAATCAAGGAAACCATTTTATAGAATGAACCACGCTGTCATTTCACGGAAATTATGTGCTAAGAGAAAAAAATTCTTTATTAGCCCACAAAGTCTGGGCAGAGTCAAACGATATTATACGATTTCGTACCTTTTTTTGACGTGACAGGAAGGAGATATGCGCTTAAAATTTCAGATTAATATCTCAAGAGAAAGACATTTCACTAATCTCATTATTACAGTACCAACTTACGTTGGGATAAAACTTACACCAGCTATAATAATATATACACCCAGACTGGGCAATAATAAAGACGAGCGATATGCGAGCAAGCATACTTTTTCACATTCCTGATTTTTAATAACCGTGCCACTGAAAATATTCCTCTATTTATGCTTTTACTGTGGATAAAACATAGCCTTATTCATCACACCACTTATATGAAAGTAATAAATATTACCTAAGTAACTAATAAGATATTCTACGAGACACTTATTTATGATAATGTATTTATGCAACACCCCTCCACATGGCTGGAATAAGAGTAGGTCTGCTGGTCTGTCAATCTAGGGGCAGCGGATTTGAAGCCCGCCAAGGTCATGGATGGTTTCCATGACTTCGTTTAAAGAACATACCAAATATGCTCAAATCTGCGATAAAGAACATACTAAATATGCTCAAATGAGCGATGTAGACTCTGCCCTTGGAGCTACAACAAAACAAGAATCCTACAACTGTGTCCTTAAGATTATTTTTAAAAGATTTTTTTTTAAAGATTTTTTAACTACGTTATCGAGGCACGCAGAAGGAGACAAAATGGAAGAATACACGAGGTGAAAGAAAAAAAAAGCTTTGAAATAACGATAGACCTTCAAGTTCCAAGATACGATAACTACCTCGAGGAATTAGTCTAGGGAAGATTAGACTAAGGGCTTGCGGACATTTAATACGACCGATATCATTATTACATAATACAGAATTAGAGATTTACCCATTGAGATAGATTTAGATGTACAACTTAAGATAACTAGACATATTTCACGTAATATTACGCAGAGTTTTAGTAAGTTGGGCCAATAATTGTAAACGAAAATGTTGAGATTTAAACATTTATAAAATTGCTTTTTCAGTTACGTAACCGGTTTCTGTTCGTAAAGCACTAGAAGTTGATCAATGTTTGCCGAGATTTTTTTCGTTCATTCAGGGACCTTTCGAGGTACGTAAAATTTTCTACCTGGTTAAATAAAAATAATACCCTAATAATATCTAGCCGATAACTATTAGGCATAGTACGGATTCAGACGAGAGAGTGCGAGTACTTTGAGACAATGGAATACTGAAAGTCGATAACTAGGGTAGTATAATATGTAAGAAAAAGAAAAATCATTTTGAAATACGTTGAAGGTAGGAAATACCCCGATTTAAAGGGGAAATATTGTAGAAAAAAGGGAGCCGAGGGATAAACGAAATGAAAATAAAATAAATTAGGGACATTCTACCAAAACTTAACCTTACTGGTAGAATACCTTCACTGAGGGACAGAATATTTTCCATGTCGAATTGGAGCCAACGAATACCAAAACTTTAATGAACAGATTTCAACCGCAGTTTATTTAATCTGAAATGAGGCTATCACCGACATCACGAAAAGGAGATAAATCGTGTAAAATTGGACCATGTTCGCCTTGGGCACTATACTTCGAGCTACGTGCCAGTTCCAGGTCCAAACAATCGCCTGTAGGCCGACCAATACGGTGCGGGTATGCTCCGAAAAACATCATAGACGACATTGTGCAAGCGATGAAATACGACGCATTCAACAATAGCAGGAGAGTAGAGGAAGTCAGCCTCTCACCGACGCGAAAACGATACGAACGCGGAATTCTCGAGAGATTCGTCCAGCAGACAAATCAAAGAAACATAACTGCGGACTCGGAATTTCAAGAAATAAAATTCGCGAGTATCTACATTAGCAATAATATTTACCAAACCACGTGTGATTTCCTCCCTCACAGATCAGAGTAAGGGGAGAGAAAAAGAAAGCACACCTGCAACTAACTTTCATTTCGTACATCGTACAATTCTCTAGACCCCACTGCAAAATGTTCCAGTAGGATGGCAACAAAGAAGCTTCATTTATGGTAATAAACGACGCATCTTCATATCAAGTCTTGTACTCATTAATTGAACTGTATTAATCTAGCAAAATGACCACAACCTCACCCCTGGAATGGTAACACTGCCATTCTGCCTTTCATACGAGTATTGGGCAACCCTAACCGCCATCCCGTTACGGAAATCTTAGCAGATAAGGTAAAAAAGGTTTGTTAAGCTCTCATGGCTGAATCCAAACCAAATGTTAATTTGCCAATGCCACTGCTTTTTCTTAACTCCTTATGGCCTGCCTGAAAACTAAGCGAAGAACGTTCTCAAAATCAAAATTACCATAATATGACGCCAAATACTTGGTTACACACATTCCATAAAGACTTCATTGAAAACAATGAAGAGAACCTCTCTACGGCTGTTGCAATGCAAAAATGAAGAAATATTCCCCAAAGCTGTGATCCTATATTACAGCTTTGGGGATTTTTTTTCTTCAATTTAGGACTTCATCGATATCTACGATTTTTGCAGAATTAGCTGAAGTCAATGCAGCTCTAAGTAATGAGACATTCAAATGTGATAACGAAATTTTGCCAATGAAAAGTAGATACTTATACATTAATGGAAAAAATGAGGAAATTCGAGGCAAGTTTTGCCAACAGAAAATTTATCTTCAAATACCTTATTCTTCCACCTCGAATACTTCTTTCTGCCAAGACACATATATACTGATACAACATACGTATACCCTCGCCACTACTACTCAATTAGCACCGCTAACGAAATCTAACTAACTTCCATCAAGAAAAGGAGAAATAAGGCATTTTCCCTAAGGAACAAATAATCCCTCCATGCTGATAAGTGTATTGAAACAATACGCCACACCCAGTGATAAATTGCTAGAGAAAAAGTTAGAAAAATGACCAAATGTTGTCGCAACGCTACAACACAATAATGCCTTTTACATGTTGTTAATAACTGGTAAGTTGTATTCTAGACCTCTTTGTTATAAATAATATGGATGGTTTTTCAGGAGTTTAGGTCTTTCGTTAAAAATGAAAACTATTCAACTTTTGCCGACGTTGTTCATAACGCGCTAGCAATACACTTGAACAAAGAGTTTTTCCGAGGGGAGTGTATAACCCGGATACGAACAATACGGGTTCGAATTTCCTTATCGACGCCCGTGTGTGAGGTCGAATTCTCCTCACGTTAAAGTTTCTTTTCTAACAGTGTGCGTTAAACCTGACTGTGTGAGTTACGTTGAAGGCGTGTCAAGAAAAGTGCTTCAGGACGAAAGAGTGAGCAGAACTGCCGGAACACTTACCCAGAGGACCGGCGAGGGAATGGAACAAAGGACCACCAGACACGTAACAAAAGTGCATGGGGACGATGCCTTATTTAATCAAGTGTATTTGAGAAGTTCATTCAATGCGTTTTGACAAGTGTGCGCTCAGAGCCACGAATGATTCACTTGTATTACTTTTAAATGATAAATTTGTTCTTTTTGGTTGTAATACAAAAAGTGTCATGTTTTAACTAATACATATAAGTGTTTATGTAATTTGTTATGGGTAAAACCCATCCTGTACACAGCTAGCTGGGGCAAAGGAGCTAAACAAGGTGAGTCTGACTACTGAAGGGCATACGCTACAGAAGGTTCATCAAGAATGTGCAAAGATGGACCATCACAGAGTCAAGCCTTGCACGCCATTCTTTCCATTTCTCCATTCTCGCCATTTTTTTAGACAAAGAATGGGTAAATCAGATAACCTTTTTTTAAATGAAGACTCAAGAGGAGAAGGAAGGTCTCCCTCGAGATATTATTCCCTAGCTGACGTCGCCAACTTAATTCCCCGAAAGGCGGATGAAAAGACAAGATCATTAACGCACGCACACGAAGGATGAAGTCGAGGCCATATTTCCTCAACTTCTCAGTCCCTGCTAGTGATGTCTAGAGATGAACTTATAGCTCATTTCTTTGGTTTAAAGGATTGAAGCACCTTGTAGGTATTATCTTTCTTGTACGCATTATCATGTCAAAATTTCTTTAAAGTTCTGCAAAAATTTCGGCAGAGAGGTATCCCAAATGATTTTATCTTAACGTTAATAATAATTATGTATAAGCCTGTCAGATTTTTCCACCGAAAAAATGAACTCTTTCCTTAATCTGCCACAAATGAAATCAGGAATGAACACAAGTAAGTGAGAAGGCCACCCATCACTACTTGCATGTCCATTATAAAAATGTTTTTATTGGTATCAAATTAGATAAATGTAAGAAAATAACGTATTGATAAAGAGGCACTAAAATCATTCGTTTATTTCAGACATCTGCTAAAATTATCAGGAAATAGAGTGCGCTTAGAAGATACAGAGACAATCTTTTTTGTTCAAGCATAGGAGACTACCTTATTAGAAGCAGAATTGATGAGGACTCATAATACCTCCCATCTAATTTCAGCATTGAGTGAGGATTTACACATACCTATATATAACTAATTAGAATGTGGATAATTCACGATACGAAGGCGGCAAGCCTCTTTTAATATACAATCGTAATAAGGATGCCGAGATATTCTTAAAACATATTTACTTAAAGCGGTGCTATTTGTTTATTTAATCGAAGATCAATTTCATAAAGGGCTTAAACACAATTCGAGAACTGTCCCCACGATGCCTGCCTAGATATTATTCCGCCAAGCAAACTAGAAAGGCAGCAGAATAATATTTAGAGCTTTGATGGAGAAGAGGGCACTGTTTGTGGGACTTGTTCATAGAAATAATGTCATAAGTCAATTGAGTGGTCTGGTGCTGCTGCATTCACTTGCATTACCGGAATCATTTTGTACTACACAAGCTACTATCAAAATACGTAACGTTCCAAAGCTTCATGGGAAACAACAGAATGCTTTAGCCACCGCAGCTGAATGCAGCAGGTCCAGGGAATGGAATGTAGAGGCGAGGGGGGACAAAGCAAGTGATCGAAAATGCATGAACTTATGGCACAAAACCATCTCATTGGAGCTCCACAGGAAAATGGCTTTGCTCACAACCGCACGAACACGTGATTAGATTGTAATTTCAATTTTGCGAGACAGCAAAGGGATCACTATATAGTATAATATATATATTAATAGAAATTGAATACAAAATACACTGTAATTCGTTTCAATAGATATCAATTTTATTGGACTAAATGTATCGATATTATTTGATATTTTTGATGGAAAATAAATAAATAGATACGAGAAAATTAGAGTACAATAATTAGCTCCCAGAGACTCGTTCGGAAGCCCCTTGTATACGCAAGCAAACAAGTTTACACTCCATGTTGAAGGAAGAAATTAACATCAATACGAAAGTAATATCATTAGCGATCCTGAGGTAAATAATCGGTGAATTGAGTCAAAATCAAGTATCAAAGAAGAGATAGGGCTAGACCTGCCGCACATATTCTATTGAATTAATTCTTTCCACATTGGATTAATTATGTACCGAGGGCCTCTACCTTTCAATTTTCCCTAATACCACCGCATATCGCGCACCATTAGCATAAGTACGAATTATAAATGCAAAATGATTCGAAATGACCTAACCATAAATATTAATCCTGAATGAGCGCAATACATTTATTTCCAACATACATTCTTGGTACAAAGTGCATTCCATATATGTTTGTAGACATTCATCCCGGTCAATGATTTTTCATCATTGGTTTTTTTCTCATTTTTTTATCCTCATTTTTTCTGTAATGGTATCATTCCAATTATAAAATCCACAGCTCGTGTAAGAATAAATTAGGAAGAAACTTCTTATTCGATGAAGGTTTATTGAACTCCTACAAGATCAACCACACCGGAGGATGAGGCTTGAAGAGCGGAGGTTGTATCCGATGAATTATCAGGGGACGGAAATTAATCCTGCTCGATTCCGTTGATACGACACGGCGAACCCTGAACCCTTGATCCCCTTAAACTGCGAACAAGGAGCGCTCACAATTCGACACGATCCCTCCGCGGGGATAGCCCGGAAAGATTAAAACTTTCCCTCTCTCTCCCCAGTCCGCGACTGGTAGCAATCTCACGAACTCTTCCGCATTTGACAACGAGCAACTACGAGGCCCCAGCGTTTTCAAAAACCAATCGGATGAACGGGAGAAAATTCCAAAAAGCTCTCTCTTCTCTCTTTCCCCGCTAGAGCGATCCCTCTCGACTGGCACTGTGAGAGCTGGCGGAACGAGATTTCAATCATTGATGGATTGTCCTTTTGTGCTTTCGCATCCGAGCCGAAATCCACGACAGCGAGACTCTAGGTGCGCGGCAGAATTGATGGCGACGTGTTGCACAGCCCTTCGGCGGCGGCCGGGCCATGGGAACATCCATGTTCATGGAGGAACGGGGGGACTAGACGGGACGGGGAAGAGATGTTCAGGTAGAGAAAGGAGCCACGGCGAGAAAACCAGGAAGGAAGGAGACTGATGTGAGCCAACACAACAGAACCAAACCCTTTGTTTCCCACACAATGACGGAATGGGATCGTTTACCACATTTTTTTATTGCCGGATCTGATAGAGTTTGTAAAATAAAAAGACCCCTAATTTTCCGTTTTTTGATCCGTCAATATTATCTCTCGAGTTATAAGCGGCGAATAACTGATGTATTTAGCCCTTTCGGAGAAGTGTGCGTGATGCAACCTCTGACGTATATCGACTTGGTCCAATCACAACTGAGCCTGCGAAGCTACTTTGCCTTATCACAAAGGGGGTGGGGGGAACACAGCTGACTCTGCCGATAGGAGTGATTGCGACAGGATCTGTGCGAGCAGACCTTCCGAGAACCCCCCTCCACTCCCTTTCCTTCCCCTAAAAGCAGGACGGGAGGAAAATGACGTCAATATTATCAAAGCAGCCTTTCCGGTGGGCGACACCATTTGCTAATTTCAATTTTTGATTTATGAGTGAATGGTTGTGGTTAGAAGATTATTTTTTTCACTAAAGTTCGTTTTTCGTTTCCATCTAACGATTTCGTGTACAAAATTGCTTTTCCGGTTCCGAGTGAAGACCCCCTTTGGAGTCGGGGTCGAGTAAATTTAGGTTTTAGTAGCTCTAACTTCCGATTTTATATCACAATGTGTAGCCTAACTTCATATGAACCTTAATCCTTAGCCAAACACATTATTCATACCCTAGGCGGGAATCGTATCCATGACCTACGGTTGTCTACGTTATACCGTCGTTACCTACCAACGTCGTTACCTACGGCGTTATACCGTCCGGGTTACCCTGCTTGACATTTGGAGTCGCATAAACGGCATTAGAGTCATCTCACTTCGATACGCGGTGTGTGCAACTTGATAACCTACTTCTAGGGGGTCTGTTGGTCTGGTGCGCAAGCACTGGACTACGGACCAGAGGGTTCTGGGTTCTTATCCGCGTGAATCCTTTCTGGACAATCACACCTAAAATCCTGGGGGTGACAATCAGAACCCTCAGAGGAAATCTCAGGTGGCCCAGGGAAAGAAATTGTCCCCCCTTACCCTAAATCAGTGAATTTCACCACCAAATTGATACGTTGTAAACTCTACACTCACCAACTAAAGCCAATCTACAGGTTCAGCTCTTAGAGAGTGAGTGAGCCTATTAATCTAAAGGTGAATGTACGGGAATACTAACTTTAACTTTGCGAAGAAGTACAAGCCGACTTGAAACTGTTAGTGTTCAAACGGCCTAAGGCTACATCACATCATGTCTATAAGAGCCTATAATAAAACACAATATCGAAACCAGGAACGGGATCCGATCTCTCAACTTTTGGGCAGCCAAGACTGCTTGTAACGAACTCGGTTAACACGACAGGCTCAAGCTTTGCGATAAACAACAAGGTATAGCACTTATCCCACAGGTTTTAATTAGTGATACACCGCGTTTCAACGGTTAAGACATCGTCAGGTAACCGCTAAAACGCGTTGTACCACTAATTAAAACCTGTGGAATACGTGCTATATCTTGTTGTATATCATGATATCATTCCACTACGTCTCGCCGGACACAGTTGCGTTCTAGCTTTGCGTTCAGCTCACGAAAACACAAGAGGAGAGCTAACTAGTATTTTTGTTTTGAATGGCTGGTTCTCGCTGCCGTTTGTCCTCCACGCACGTCACTGCTTTAGCTGCAGCAGTCTGTTAATCTCCTGATTCACGTCAGCACATCACTTATACGGGGAGTGTCACGTCGAGGTGCACCGAAATCACTCAACGGCAGGCGACGCGACATTTTTAAAGTCACAGGTCCGGAACATTAGGTCCGAGGACGCGGAACTTGAACTGACTAGATCAACAGAAAGACATAAGGCATTGCTCAGAGGAGGATTTACTTCAGCCCAAATTTATCTCCCAAAATATCCTCCTCTCTCAAAACGCTATCAGATATTTGGAACAGTGTAATTTTGGCGAAGCTTGTACATACATGAGAAAGAGTTCAGGCTTCAATGAGAATCATTAGAGCAACGACTTTTCTGCACAGGGCGAACAGCATATATGAAATGAGGATTGGCTTGGTGTGGTAGCATAAGTACTAATAACCCATTCTGAGAGCCCAGGTTCAAGTCCTGTCTGTGGAAGACTTTTTTCATTTGTATACCGACCCCTAATTGAGTGTTGCGTGGAATGTACCTCAAGGTCACTATAGGTACATACATCCGTTGGACGGGGTGTTAAACCGTAGACTCCTTGGTGCCTTTCAGCGGGCCAATGCCAACGCCGGGCTTGGCACCACCCTTCTTTAACCCAAGTTAAGATTCCTACCGACACCCAGTTAACTCTCTACCTTAAATGGTGTAACTGACCTTAACTTCCGTTCACATCCCCAGAGTAACATTATATGACATATCAAATGCCAATGCCTCCGAAAACATTTGAGGATGTTCAGTTTTTCTACTCGAAGAGTAAAAGCCAGTTAAATCTATGCAAAAGTCACCTGTTTAACTCTCAGACCCTGTTCGGACGTTAGGATTCGGGAATTATCTACTCGCAGTCAAGAAGTTGAATCCAAGACATATCCCAATTTCTTCTTCTGGATATGCAATGACATTCATTTAATATGTGAAGTGGGTAAATAAATGCGTTTGTTAACTTTATTTAGAGGAGATTGAACAGGAAATTCCAGTGGGAATGATTCGATAATGACGAAACAACGAAGCCACACATAAACACTCTCACGCTCTCTACTTAAGAAGCCTCATAAATCGCTCCCACTTCGACATTTCATTACTCGCTCATTCCAGCACATCAAGAAAAATCACCGCGACTCTGACGTTGGCACAAAGGTTCGAGGGAGCGCGTGGGTATCACGGCTTGCCATCACCTCTCGTCACCCCGCGCCGTTTTTCTTTTACCGTCACCGGCAAGGAAAGCGGTCATTTTCTTACTTGCGAGGGCGCGAAAAAAAAAGAAAATATCATTCAAATACAGATGCAAATGAGGAAATAAATTTTTCAGACAAGTCCCGATTGCAGACGCGCAAGAACGTAATGGTATTAGCATACAGGTTGTGAGCTTTGGCGATAGTTTATCATCACCGCAATAAAGACTCCCTTTAGGTTCGGTTCTCACGATACGGTAACACGATAATCTTCGTCTGAAAACAAAGTACTTTCACTTCATTTGAGGCTGCCATTACCATTCGTCTGACGCAGAATCCACCTGGCGGGCAAGAAATTTATGGAAGCTGGCCATTTATTTAAGTCAATTACCGCATTTTCTCCGCAAGCACCGAGATTTTATCGGCGAACGGAAAATTTTTTCAGCCAGAGGGAATAATGTACGACCGGGAAAAATATAATAAAATTTATGTTCGAATGAGAAACTAGCAACAACTGTCGGGGCTATATCAAACGGCCTTGTTCAAGGAAATCCATTTAATGATGGATCTCAATTTTAACGAAACATATGATTTCACTCAAAAATAAAAAATAAATTATTTCCACGACTTCCGAGTAAGATTATACCCATTGAAGACGTTCATGCCAAGTCCGAAGGAAATAGTTCACTTCATTAGCTCAACAAATCTAGGAAAATCAACGGTAAAATAAGGAATAAATATGGAACAGCGTTGCATGCAATTAGTTAAGAGGATAATAACGCCAGTAAGAATTTTCAACCACATACCATAAAGCAAAGTAGATAGGGAATGGAAATTTAATAGGGATGAGGTACATAACCCAAGTAAATTTCAGAAATTACATGGGTTGGGGAGTTAAAAAATGAAGTTACGAACCTATCCAAGTAGGTACCAGAGAAAGTATTCAAAGCAGGTGGTTACTACATAATAATTATTTTCATTGATATCTATCACCAAAAGCTGCACACTATTTAAATAACACGAGTTTTCGAGTTTTGTTATATTATCCATGAACTCTTTATCAAATAACTTTACCAAATCAATGCATGCCCATTAGAAAAATGTCTAATCTCACCACTGAAGTACACACCTGTTTACAGGCGATTTGCGAACGAAATCCCGAATCGGCCTACAGATTCTCTTTACTTTACAGAAACAATGATAAGAATTAGCAACATTGCTGATGCAGAGATGCCAGGAACAGGAGAGATGATATCATATCCAAAACACCTCCACGGAATAAAAAAAGGAACGTTGCAAACAGATCTAAAGAAGAAATGTGGCAACCGTCAAATATCTCGGGGGCCAGAAGACCAGGATTCCACTGTTTAAGGAGGGGAGGGGGGCATAATGCCATTAATAAAAGCCGAGCTTTAACCGACTGCCGCAATTATCTCCAGCACGCGATCCGGTTGCATTGGAGCACCGAGATAGATCGGACAGGAAAACATCTGACGCGCAAAAGCGCAGCCATCGCTCACCAACGCGCGCGCACCCACTCGGGCAAGCTAGTAATTACAGGGCATCTGAGAGAGTGGCCAGTGTCATTATCGCGGCCACGGAATGAGTGGGTGCGGCAGAAGATAAGTAATTGCGGCAGACACGTTAATCCCAAACGCTGCGCAGCACACACGTCCGTATAAGGACAGAGGGAGGATACGAAGAAGACCACGGGCGTGATTCGTGCAGCGAAAAAGAAAAACATCCACGCGCTTATCTACGGCGAACATTTCCACATTACCTCCACAATCCTTGCTGCATCTGATACGCTTAACCTTCAAGAAGGAAAGAAATCTTTGGGATGGATGCTTCGGCAAAAGCATGAGAATGGAGGTTGGTGTCTACAATAACACACAAGTACAGTCACTTCCAAAAAAAGGTAAACTCTTCAGAGCGAAATTTTTCTAAGTCCCGAGTTGACGGTGATTTGACAACACTGCGTCACGGCTGTGTCAGGACGGGGGTGGAGGGAAGGGGGTTTGTTTTCGGTTAGAACTTCGCGAGGCTCCGCCAGAGGGAAGCCGTGACGCAGCGTTGTCAAATCACCGTCAACTCGGGACTAAGAAAAATTTCTGCTCTGGTGTTAACTTTTTTTGAAAGTGACTGTACATGTGCTAACAATCAAGCATGTAGCAACACAAATTCTCATCTTCAATACGTTGATTATGTAGATTATCCTTATCATAAGGATGATACAAAAATTTCGTTACGAACTGCTTAGGGATAGCAACGTAAGTGAATCAACATAGGTAACTCATATGCCCTAAGCGACAAGAGGTCGGATTCAATATACGGAACTGGAAAGACAGAATTATCAGACACAAAATACACCAGTCTCGTTGCGAGATTCCACTACGAAATAGTCGTTTCATTACCAATATAATACACAAACATAGTGTTTCAATATCATCATTTTATTTACAATGAACCACTGATATATGCATCATCATCATCGGTCAACAATCCTAGGATTTGTTTGACGCAGCTTTCCACTCAATTTTTCTATCGGCCAACCTTTTCATTGTGACGTAATTCTTCTCTTTTACATCCCTCACTATCTGTTCCATGTATCTCATACGAGGCCAGTCTTTTCCAATCTTCCCTTTTACTTTTCCCTCAACGATTGTCTTTATCAGGCCATCGTGTCTCAAGTCTTTTCCAATCTTCCCGTTTACTTTTCCCTCAACGATTGTCTTTATCAGGCCATCGTGTCTCAAGATATGGCCGATTAAGTAGTCCCTTCTTCTTTTCAGAGTTGTCAGTAGACTAATATATGCATATTAAATAAAAATATCTTGAATCGATTGGGAAGAAAAAGAAATGTATAGGTATTTCAAATGTGATGAAGAGTGGTTTTAAGTAATCTAATCTAAGCAATAATCTTGGACGCAGGGAGGTTCAAGGGGTTGAACTTGCACCCCCCTGGCTCATACCAAATTTTGGGAATTTATTGTACCAACGTAACTGTGTATTTAGAAATAGAACAAATACTATTGTACAAATAGTAACTGTGTATTTAGAAAAGGAATACATTACATATACCAGCAACTAGAAAAACTACTGTTGTATTAATGTAAAAACCATAAGCAGCAAAAACGTAACCAGTGAAAAACGTTAATGAGCAGTTGATCACCAAACCAACATCTAGTAAAAATAATCGAATCGGCGATAAATCGCCACACCTAGCAAAATAGCGGTCCAGGCACTGAATGCACCCCCTAACAACTTCTCTGCCGGTGCCCAAGGCAATAATGCGCAAGAGTTTTTGGATTTTCCATGTATAAAACAACAAACATTTTAATTAAACTATTTTTTAAGAAAATAGATAATTATTATAATAAAGCACAATGGAGCCAGTGAATTATTACAAAGATGAGTCATTCCACGCGAGGTACAAAATAAACACAACGGGTGAAAGTGCAAATAAAGTTCACAAAGAGAAATTTGTCATGTAAAGGTTAAATGCCGAACAGGCAAATATGTACTACCTATAAATCCCTGGAACACCCCGCACTTGATTTTGCGCTGCATTTTGAACAATGCAATAGGGTGGATTCACCCCCTGCGCCCCACTCATCTCCATATTTTCCCCACCGGCTCCGAAGTCGGGCAATCTAGCGTGATCAAATCGAATCATCACATGGTCTCCGCAAACCTCGTTCGCACTCTCTCATCACCCTCACCCTCTCCCCGAAACGATGGCCGAAACATTGGGTTGACAGAGTTCACAATTTCCTCGCCAATCCGCATAAGGTGCCACGGGCCCTCTGATCGGACACAATGGGGCGGAATCAGGATAGTGGAATGGAAGGAAGGCCCATCGAGAGAACCAGGGAAGGTGAGAGCAAAAATGCACGAGTTCATTCACATTCTCATGCCAATTGGATATTGGAGAGTTAAGATCGGTGAGTGGATGAAAATGCGACTAACTAGTATCATTATTAGTGTTCTAATTTTAAGATACGTTAATATGGTCATACTATTCTTTCCACCAACACAATCTTTCGTAATATAATATACGATTAATAAATTCAGATAATTAATCCCTCATATAGTTCAGCATACTTCCGACATCTCGTCATTCTATCCATACTTCCCATCCTTCTCCCACTTACCTAACATTCTTCTCTCCATCACGTCCTTCATAACACCCTTAACTCCTATTGCCTGTTCCATTAATTCATTCACTCAATCTTCTCTTAATATCTCCTATAAGAATTCTTCACGATGGATTCGAAGCGATGCGTATAGATAAACGCAAAGGACAAATAGTTCGCAAGGGAAACAACTCACCGACTTGCCAAGGCAAAAAGGGGAGCCGGCAAAAATTAACTTGTGTACGTATGTGCGTGATTTCGAAGAACAACCCACACACTTTTTGAGCACCACAATGTGCCGAAGTTAACATGAGCCTCTACGCCCCCCTACGACCCAAGCCTTCGTTCGTCTCACCTCCCAAAAGTTTACCTTCGCCATCAATCGCCTTACCCATGTATCACCAGCGGGTTTGGTGAAAAGATAAGAAATCTTGATCGGCCGAAAGAATGACATACGATGTGAAGAAGCAAAAACTGATGAAGAAAAATAAGAGGAAGTTTATGTGTACATATCAAGTAATTAAGAGTGAGATCCTAACGATCGTTACAGAAGGAAGCACGCTAGGAAATATAGGAGGGGAAAGGAATAGAATGAGAATAACCATCGTAATAGATCGACCTAGTGGCAGACGAGGAAATCTTAAGAAAAGCAGGATGAAAGAGCTTTTAAAAAGAAGTCAAGACAACTTGGTCGGCCATATCTTGAGTCGAGGATAGAGTGAAAGGAAAGATTGGAAAAGGAATACCTCGTATGACATGTATGGAACAAGTTGTGATGGATGCAAAAGAGAATAATTACGTTAAATTCAATCAGCAGGTAAGAGATTCGAGCGGAGAGCTGCGTCAAACCAATCTCAGGATTGGTGTATTTTTATGATAAAGATAACATTATAAATGATTTACCAATCCGTGCATGCTTAGATGGACGTAAAAACTTCTATTTCATCTCAATCTCATTTAGCGAGCTTAGATGCACTTATAACGGGTTACATACAAGAATATTAGCTAATGTAATTACTTGAGGAAAGGAGTAGCTGGCAAAGTTCTAAGCAGAGCAGACGCATCCCCTCAAAATAACACATACCCGAAGAAAATTAACAAAGATGATGTCGGAAAGTAATAAGCGCATGTAGTTGGTACTAAGAAGATACTAACACACTTACCTATGAGGGATTTCTGTGACTCAATAAATTACAAAACCTCCACCATCTTTTCGAAGAAAACGTTTCCCACTTCAATTGCCCATAGTCGTCCTTACCTGCAAAAAAAGAAAACAACATGAGTAAGATATGACCGATAGCTTCATAAAAAGCAAATTAACATCGATATATTTAACGCAAAAAATCGTAGTGACACTTGTATTATAAACAATTCATCGAGAAAAGCATCAATACAATGTTTTGTTTTCCCTCTCACATCGTGAAACTCTTTGCAACTATCATATGATGAAATTGACTCGAAATGGAAGCAATTTACGCGTACGCTCACCCTCCCTTATTGGAATAAAACAATCAAAGAGGTAAAAAACTTTAAAATTCATTTACATTATGTCTGAGGATTAGGCATTGTCATTAAAATGAAATTATTATCCAGCAAAGCTTAGCTTTTAGCATCATAACCGAAACGTTTCTATTTCAATAAACAGAAGCAGGCGCAGGCACTTAATTAGGGTCTTAGAGAAATAGTAAGCATTGATTGAGTTTTAAAACATTACGCAGAAAAGAAACTTCCAATTCCATAGTGTTTAAATACCCCAGCTTATGATAATCCGCAAAATTTATGCGATTAAAGTGCATACATATTATTTACAGATTAAATAGATAAATTTCACAAATCATGCAGATTGCAGTCAATATTGAAATTAAATACTAACTTAGCAGCATGTACTGCTTTACAATTAAGAAATTATGAAGGAAAGCAAAGACATTTTGAAAGTATTCGTAGACAAGAAATGGTGCGTTACTACTAGAGGTCGTATTATCAAAACTAACTACCAAACTACTAAAAAGTCATGAGATTTTTTAATATAATTTCATTATTAAAGTTAAAATATGAGGAACATAATACGTTTTAACACATTACCCTGACGCTTGGTAAAATTTAAGAGCATCATTTACTCAATGCTACTCAATTTATAGATAAAGGCTTTCAGGGAAAATACAAGTCTACGCATCCGCGCACAAGGACCAAAAACAGTAAATGAACACAAGGGAACACAAAGAGACTTTCTGGCTTTACTACATTTCGATGGTAATGCCGACGTCTTTATTTCAATTAAAATAATGCTCCATTTATCAAATCCTTCAGTCGTACACATGGTTGTTACATAAATATTCTGCATTGAAACTGTTTTTTCACTTTTCGGAGTTTGCATTCATTTCCCACGGTTTCCTTTTTCACCCCAGTTACTCTAGCCTTTTACACTTCACAGGTGTCTTCCCTTATTCATCCCTCATCCATTCTATAAGCACGATAAAACCAACGAAACATGCTACTCTCTCACATACACATTTCACTGTAACACCCAATGGACATTCTTCCCGTGTTTAGCTGCATTTTACGCGCACCCAAGCATCCCAGAGCATCGCTACCGTACAATAGGGCTCCGAGAAGTACGTCCATATGCGCCTATATTTTCCCTACCCGGGGAAAAAACATTCACTCTCTGATACCCTCAAAACACCGCGGGCGATTCTTCAAACAAATAATAATTTAAAAAAAAGAAATGCATTACGTGCGGAGAAAGAAGCGACAAAACAGTAGCGCGCAGCGCACAGTTTCGAACGGATGACGTCCACATCGCGGAGTACTGAATGTTGGGGGAGGACACTGGGTTCAGTTTTCACATAGGAGAGCGGGACAGGAGATAAAATACTTTTTGAAAAAAAATCTCTTCACCATGGGCACACATGCAGACAAACTGTATGAGGGAGAAAAGGATAAAAAAAAAAAACAGGCACCTCGACACACGGCACACGACACACGGTCGCAGCGCCAGAAACGAGAGCGGGGAACACAATTTCACACCCGGATTGCGAACCCAGGCGCGGAAGGCCCTTGAATATCCGCCCACACAATTACAAATCGAAAAAAAAAGGGAAAGGAAGCAAGGGAAAGGAGAAAGAGAGAGAAAGGGGATACCGTGAGGGGTAAGCAAGCACTCACTCACTCTCTCTCTCTCTCTCTCTCTCTCTCTCCCTTTGGACTCCTCAATCGAGGACAGTTCGATAACGAGAGGGGGGAATCGATCGCTCGGGATAGCGCAAAGCGACGCGAATTGAGATTCGATTGGACGCCATCACTTCAGAGGAGAAGCTATCGTATTTGCTCGCACAAAAGATACCAGCTCTTATCCCAGTTGGCGGCGGAAGATGAATTAGGATTACGCCGGTACACAAAAGCGTCCACAAAACGTGATGCCTATGTTTTTACCTCGCAGAACGTCGACGACATTTTACATGGACCTGCCACAGTCGAAATAGGAGCAACGGCGACAACTCACGAAAGAAGCGGCCAATACTTTAAAGACTCGATCCACAAAATTCATTCGACTTATGACTGTTAAACGAGGCCTTATGGTCAAAGGCATCAGCACATTAAACTACCCAAAAAGTACTCCCGTATTGATTAGTCATAATTTTATTCTAATCAGCATATCTCAGCCTCCTTTTCTCTATATCAAAAGAACTATGTGATTATTTTAGTTACCTCCTTCAAGTCGAGAACGCTAAAAAAATTAATTACATTAAGGTTGCTTAAAATTAGAGTCATCAACAACCGTGTCCTCACACCCCTAACCTCACTCCTAAATGACTGGCACATTGACAGGCATGATGCATTTAGATGTACAACTCCACAAAATATATAATACTTCATGTAAAAAATACATCCCCTAACCCTGGAGATAAACGCTTTGAGTTGAAGATACCACGGATAGAAAGGCAGTCTAATATCTACTGTCTGAAGACCGTTTTCTCGCATTTAGTTGATGTACGACTAATGCCATTGAATCTTATTAATTCGACGACAAAGGAGCAGTACATGGTTGTCGAGAAAACATCACCACTAATGATACGAGTCGAAAGAACTGATAGATGAAACACTATTGCCTGAAAAAGTTTCATTCTTCATTATAAAATACACCTTTCCTCCAAATGCCCATTAAAATGCGTATTTTCTTCCTCTCGCCTTTCACACAGCCTCTGCTTTCAATGATTACCTAAGATTTCACCTACGTCCGATTTTATGGGCAAGGCCATAAGATCAGAATTAAGAATCAAGCGTCGGCGAAGGTACGAAATGAAGTGGTCGCGGTACCCGCCTTAACGCAAATTTCTATCAATACTTGCATAACACTTCGGGAAATAAAGTAGTCAAAGTCACCGAACAAGATAAGTATCTATGAAATTCATAGGAAAAGGGAAACTTTTCGATTTAGAAAATGACTTTGGCCTCCCTCTCCCGATATGTTCCCCTTTTCTCACTGAATTTGCAGCGGAGGCACCCTAGAACGTGCTCGGCTCCGGGCACGAAGACGATCAATTCACTCGTTCACTCCACGAAGTGGCCGTGACTAGCGATGACGGAGGAGCTAAGCGGGCGATGGGTGCGCTTTCACGCGGCTGAGCACTCCGCTTAACGCATCCCGCGAGCGAGCCCTGCTTTGGATTGTTTTTATTTCCCCCCGCGCGGCGGTTTTCCGATTTCCGCTCGCTGCATTGATGGGAAAAAGTGGACCCCCTTTCGCGTGGTTCGAGAGGAGCGTCCCCCACGCAGAATAAATTTCTCTTTCGAATTTTTCTACCGACTCACGATACAAGATGGCAGAAGATAAAAAAAACATCAAAGTATAACTGGATAAAGTTATTGTTAATTACAAAAAATACAGGAAAAATCAAGAAAAAAATAGTGAGTAGAATAGCCCAGGCATAGAGGGAATTCTTTCAAAAGAAGAATCTACTGACAGCAGGAAATACAAGCATAAAAGTAAGGAAAGAGTTCATCAGAACATACATCTGGAGCATTTTTCTTTACGGCAGTGAATCATGGGCGTTGACAGCAGCGGATAAGAAAAGGGTAGAAGCATTTGAAATGTGGTGCTACAGAAGAATGCTGAAGATTAAATGGATCGACCGAGTAAGTAACGAGGAAGTGCTAAGAAGAGCAGGAGAAAAGAGAAGTCTGCTGACAACTCTAACAAGAAGAAGGGAAAACTTAATCGGCCATATCTTGAGACACGATGGCCTGATGAAGACTATCGTCGAGGGAAAAGTGAACGGGAAGATTGGAAAAGGCAGGCCTCGTATGAGATACACGGAACAGGTTGTGAAGAACGTAAAAGAGAAGAATTACGTCACAATGAAAAGGTTGGACGATAGAAGAATCGAGTGGAAAGTTGCGTCAAACCAATCCTAGGATTGTTGACCAATGATGATGATGACAGGAAAAATGACTATAAAGTTTTCACTATACTTCAATTCACATGTTCATGGGTAGCATGGTGAGGGGTTATTATTATTAGTTTTCTCCTGGTGCACTATCTAGTGAACATGTTCTGGTTAAAGTAGGTCTACATGGACATTCAATCCTTCACACAACCCTTACATTTCACGATATATCTTCAGCGTTTCATACCTTCTACCTATCATCATTCTATCAAACTAAGCGTTCATCTCCTCCCTCTACCGCGCTTACCGAACGTTCTCCCCTCAATAACGTCTTATATAACACCCTCACCCTTTATTACTATCCACACCAATGATGAGGGAAAATAGCGTAGGAAAAGTAGACGAAATAAATGCAAAGAGGACTGATTGTTGAAGCATTGCTGAAAAGATGTACCCTGTACAGTTAAATCATCTAAACACCAAATTAAACAGCTATGAGGAACAAAATTTAAGGTATTAGATCAATTTAGCATCATGAAAAGTTATTAACTCTATCCTTAAAAAAAAAAATCTCGTCCACAGTCAATGTGAAGGTTCTGGTCATAAAATTACGATAGAGAATGGAAACAACTTCGGCCTCTACTTTGTGCAATTTTTCCATGCTTAAAAATAAGAACATACTTTGTAATTTTCCACACGAGTTTAATTACCCTTCCGGTTTCAAGACATTGGTGTCCTCATCAGGGACAGAGTCCCTGATGACATAGAGTCATAGAGGAAGGTCATCATTCTGTGACATAGAATCATTCTGGGACATAGAATCCCTGATGATGACACCAATGTCTTGAAACTGATAGGTTAATTAAAGTCACGAGGAAAATTACAAAGTTTTATTCTTATTTTCAAGGAAGATAGATTAAGTTCACCTACATGAAATAGGAAGTATTTCAGATAACCATTATGAAAAATCTCTTCGGTGCAGTGCTTATGACCTCATCATAAAAATATTATTACTATCATTAGTTTTCCACCTAAGAAGGTAGGTTTAAATGGACATTTAATTCTTCCCACCCCCTAAATTTCACACGATGTCCCTCTTCAGCCTCTCATACCTCCTGCCACCCATCATTCTATCCAAGCTACTCGTTCTTCACCTCCCTCTTCCCCGCTTATCCAACACTCTTCCCTCAACCACTTCTTTTAAAACACCATCCCATTTTATTACCTTTTCCATCCACACCTTATGCCTTCCCCTAATTTCATCTATCACATTTCTTTCCTCCCCTACCAATTCGAGCACTTCATCATTCGTGCTCTTTTCGACCCACTTTACTTTCTCCATCCTTCTCTACACCCACATATACTTATAAAGAAACAAAGCATTAAATGCATATCTACACTGCAAAAAGACGTTGAGCCAATAAGAAGAATATCCCAGAGGATCAGTATCAGAGAGACAACGCCATCCATGAAACCTCAGAATAGATGGGTGGCTCATATACTCTTTTGGTTAACGCAGGACTGCCAATGATCATACAAATGCGGACAATTCCTGCTACACACACATCAGACCGGAGGCGAAAGGAGAATAAAGTATTGTGGCACCACCCCATTAATTCCACACAATAGCAATCGAAAGTGAGCGTAAATAAACATTCAAACCGTACGAATTCATTAACTGCAATCGGTGCTGAACCGAGGGTTTTCCTGTTTACCTACACACGCAACTCAGCTCCGTGCGAACGGGCCCAAAAAAAAGGAAAATCGAGCCATCAAAAGAAGGCACCTTTCGGTTTACGGCTCTTGAACGGCGCCTTCTCTTCCTGCCGAAAAAGAGACCCACCTAACCGATTTCCACCGAGCCGGGCCCACGGACAGAAAAACAAACCTCCCCACCTTTGTTGACCTCCTCCGCGCCCGGAACAAACAATGACCAATCATTCCCGAGTGCCCTCGTACACAACATGAGTGCCTCGCCAAAATAAAAAGTGCTCGTTTCATAACCCTTGAAATATTTGCATTAAATTCCTGGAGCTACCGGCAACACGCGCGTCGGGTTCCCTCGCCCATACCGCCGCGCGGGTTATCGAATTCGCATAGGGGTTTGTTCTTGTACTGCGCGCCGGAACCAGTCTTTTATTTCCCGTTCCCGCCTCTTCCTGAGGGAATGATGCCGAAAAACGCTTCCTTTCTTGCCCGTTCGTTAGCAGACGGCCAGCCCGGCACTCCCCTTACGATTTAATTAGCTCAACTCCTCGCCGTAGCAGCGGATTGCGGCGGGGGAACCGGGATTTGCGAAATAAAAGCACTTTCACTTACCGCCCCTACGTGCCTCCCTCCCACGATTGAAACAATGAACCACCGCCGACATTATTCTATCAATGACATTTCCACGCCGACTTAAAAGCCCTCGAGGATTACGTGAACGGGATCTGACGAACAAAGGGTGCCATCGACACAATCAATGCCACATCAACTTTAAGCCCGCAACACATTTCCGAGCAGGGGCGAGGAGGAGGGTGCGAATATCTTTCTCCACTTTTTTTCTCCTGCTCACGCTTCTCCACCCGGCTCATTAGGTCGCAAAACTGCTCGAGTAGAGAGGATTGTTCAGCTCGCGCGGATGAACAGAGGACGGGGGCTTGAAATAATAAAAAAATAATAATAATCCAACGTTTCACCTCGTAACAAGCGCATTTAAATGATAGGGGGCAATTCAAGGGAGTTCGTCCCTAACGACGGTCATTTCTTTGCGCCGTTTCGAGCCATTCAAATTTCCGCTCGCATTCCCTCCTTTCTCATTCCGAATGTTTGCGACTCATCAAACATTTACGTTCCCGTTTCAAGAGGTGGAGGCACGCGCTCGTCATTTGCACGGTGTCCCTACATTGGAAAGAATTGGGAGAATAAATCCCACCTCTCACCTCCGAGTCGTTTCCTTAACGTTAATCCCACGAGACCCTCACCGCCAATGATGACATTTTTTCAATCGACTCGTTAAGGAGTTCACACTTTCGAAGAGGATTTAATGCATACATTTACTGCAGGCGCTCCTAATGTAATATTTACTATGCAGGACTTCAGAGAAATAAACTATTAATACATTTTTTTCTGCTCTTGAACACGTTTACAAATTTTCCTTTCATTCACGGCATTCAGAACGCCATAGACTCTCATTATTTATCCACCTAACCACCCAACTTCCAGATTTCCTTCAGCAATTTTCTTTTCCTACCAAGCACGTATTATGAAATGAATGGTGGAGGCAGATACTTTGTGGAAATCCATTGTAGAGTCCTGATGATGCTGCAGTGCAGTGAAACATGTTGACTCGTTCGAAATAAATTTATGTGGAATAGTTGCAAAGTAATTTTAATTCATGTCCTAAGCACGTATTAATCTAGCATTTATACCCTTTCCTTCTTTTTTATTTACCTAATTCTCCGTTTTACCGAATTACATGTCTATAACCAAGTAGCTGCATGTGACCCATATTATTAGCATGTTTCCATGTAGTACCCTAGTTACATGTCAATAGAGCATGCTTTGGTAATCTTCATCCCCTGCCACACACCCTCGAGGGGACTTTCAGGGTATCGCGTAGATGCACATGTAGATCTAATGCCTCTAACCCACAGAATATTCAGAAACAAATTTCCAACCCAATACTACGTCCATCTTATGTATGCGTCTCGAAATCTTCTTCACCTATCCCTCTCCTCACTAGTAAGTCGTTAACGTACTCGCTCATTGTCTCTGAATGCCAATGGTGCCCCAAAAAAATGAAAACTCGATGAAAAAATAATAAGAATACAACGGACGACCGACGCCAGCACGTGAGTCTGAACTAATATTGAATAAGAATTCCGTTTGTCCTTCCTCCATTTTACCTCGCAACATTCGATATGTATTACATATACGCCATGTGCAGAAATATACGTATATACCCCGAAATTTGCACCCCTGGTGTAAAAACACCAAAATGGTGCAGCGTAGGGTCAAGGGCCCCCTCGAAAGTGTCAAGCATAACAATCAGAGGAGAGTGGACGTGATGGCGATGGACTAAGAAAAGCAGGAATTTTGACGAGGCTGATCTCAGTGCCGACACGTCGACACAAAGTAGCTTGGCTCATACTTTTGACCTTGCCGATTCTTCTCGAACATTAATCTACCTGCAGGCACCACCTCGTTTCCAGAAATATCTGTGTTACCGAAAAAATTAAGAATTTACCACGTTTTGAATATTTATATGGGAAATATAGAAAACGATAAACAAGATTATTGAAAAAAATAATCAGTGAACCATTAGAATTGCTAATATTCTTATGCTCAGGAAAACAAAGCTATCATAAACTCCATTTCAATTCCTAAAATAAATTATTCAGACGTTTCTACAATAAAGTCGACATTTTAATCTCAACAAATCCCACTGTTAGATACTTATTTCCCCACACTGGCTATAAAACCTGAAAGCATTCTTCGTGAGATGAAGATTTTAAGTGAATGTTGGTAAACTGCAATCCATTTCGCTTATCGCAGTCGCATATGCACGTTTACTTTGTAAATGCGAGTCAGTCAAAAGAACAATTGGCTTTATTTAGATAAACAAGATTTTCATTGTATCAAACAGGATTTTTTAGTGTAGCAAGAGGGATAACAAGATGAAAAGGCAATTTGGTTTACGAGAGCCTTCAAAGTAAAATTCTATTACCATAAAAGTATTACCTAACTTCACATAACGGTGAAAGATGTTTTGTCCATTTTTCAACTCCCGTGAAACGAGAAAAATAAAATTCCGTTATTGAAGCGGAGGACTCTATCCAATCATGTGATTTCTTTCAGAATCGTTCCAGCTGTCAAAAATAACTAAAAAATATTCACCGTAACATATCATCAATAAACATCGCACGGATCAACTCAATTAGTGCATACAGGAAAAGCTCAGGTGGAGAGCATTGGATCAATACGCCACGATTCAGAGCTTGGGTGAGACAGAGCTGTCATTTCGGAGAGAGAATTAATTACGTTTCCGTCGCTAGAAAACTGCCTAGCCAGAAACAACTGGACTTCCTCCCACCGACCATCGCTGAATTCACCGTCGATCTCATCTGATAAGTGTTTTCAAGTCTGTATCTGCACTAATAGGCGCTTCAGGCCGGGAGCAAAGGTGTAAGAATGGGAAAGGAGGAAGGGTGGAGAGAATCCCGGTATCGGAATCAGCCTACTCTTACAAAAAGGCACTACGGGGACCGCGGCTTAACATCTGTCAGACAGCATACTGTATGTATTCGAATCTCTCCAGTTAGTTATGGTTAGTTTTATTAAGGGGAGGCGACTGACAGCTGAGGTCATTCTCGTCATTTAGGATAGGTGGGCTGTTGGGTAACGATAGACACATTTAAGGTAATGGAGGAAGGGTAGAGAGAAACCCGGCGTCGGCATTAGCCTACACTTAACGAAAGGCACCAAAGGGCTTAACGTCCCATCCGACGGACGGAGTAATGAACTTGAAATGCCCTCCACAAGGTACTCAAGTGGGGACCGGTTTACAACTAAAAAATCTGCCACTGCCGGTAATCGATCCCGGGCCCTCGGGATGGGATGCCAATACTCTAGCCACAACACCAATCCGATCCCCTCGAAGGCTCTCCAAAAGTAGGGACCGGTTTACAGATGAGCATATCTTCCACTACGGGATTCGAACTCAGCTCCTCCAGATGAGAGGCCAGTACTATAACCACTAAGCCAACCCAAGCCCCCAACTACTAGTAGTAGGAGCAACTACGCCTGCAATGGCTACAGAATCCCCAACAGACCCGCTGGTTAGGCTCCAGTGGGGCTGGTTAATCCATGAAGACGAATTACACACCCTGAGTTGAGCCCTTCGAGTAGAGAAAGAGAGAGAGAGAGAGAGAGAAGAGAAAAAATTCAGCCAACAGGAACACGGCGCAAACGCCACAACACAAACACAAGTAAAAAGTTTCGATTTAAACAATACGGAATGTACGCCGAATGGGATTTTGGCGCCAAATTAAACATTTGCTTTGGCAAAAAAACACTCCATTCGTGATCCGTTCGTGACATTACAAATTCCGCAAATATATGCTTTCGTTAAAAGAGCGGGATTGGCAAGGGGTTGGGTGAAGGAAGAGGAATGGGACTCGGGTTTGAAAAATACATAGAAGGGAGAACGTGTTTCCTACCGACGCTGAATTCGTTTCCGCTTATTTTTCCTCCCATTTTTTTTATTTGGCGCAACAAAACGCCAACGTTTATTTAATTAACACGAGCCGCGAAATCCTTCAACGTGTGCCTCCATTAAGTTTTCCCTCAGCACTGGGAGGGCGGAGTTCTCTATTCTTCGGAGACCTTCCGCCTACGTAGGCAGGCATTGGAGAGAAGAAAGGGCGAGAAAAAGTAACGCGCCTTCTTGCGGAATAATGTAATATAGCGACTTTCATGCAAGCTACAAACTGTTCGAGCCGGAAAAAATCCTCACATAAACTAGGCCCTGGTAGGTTAACGGAATCCTCAAATAAACTAGAGGCTAAAATAGACCTCGCAAGTTCCAATGGTTTCCCAAGGGCACGCCCATAAGACCCATAAGCACCACAAAGGTGAAAAGGAGTTAAAAGTAAATATGCAATAATACTGGGGATACGTGCTTTGATTCCGCAAGTAGAACCCTGAGGTTGCTCAATTAATTAGCAAATCGCATCAATGAAGGAAGACTAAGAGCAAATTACAGCAAATCGCATTTAAGTCTACGCGAAAATTTCAAAGGAAACAGAATGAAAGATGACAGGCCGATGAGGATACGTAAATTCGATTTTTGGATTAAGAGATAATATTTTCATTTTCAAATTCAAGGCATTAGCATGCAGTCCACCCATATTTGTGCATGCAGCATAGGCCATCATGAATGAAATAAAGAGATAAACAACAGGGCCAATAAAAAGGCATGAGACAAAATAACCACGAGTTATAATGCAATTAATAACTCGAATAAACTATTTAAGGTCATGCTCGGATATAAAATGTGTTTATTTAGCCGCCGGCCTTCCTCTCACAACATTCTAATTTAACACATAATCTACGACTAATCTGGTTACCTACGATCTAATATGGTTCAAACGCAGCTGACTCACATTTTTAAAACTAGCTATGCAATGGTAATAAATGAATCACATTTATTTGCTGACTGGGACAAGAATGTACTAATGATTAGAAGTGATGGGTAATTTCTCAGTTATACAAAGTTTATAAATGCCATAATTCCATGAAATTAAACCAAACTTCTATGAAAAACTTTACCAGAATGATTAGGCAATTAGGGAAAAGCAGCACCCTCTGAGGACGATAAAAATGCCCTCTAAAAAGAAATTAAAGTAAACTCGAAAGAAACTCAGTTTCCGCCCATATGACTCTCTCAGGGAGTTTTTACTCCGCACCTTAAAACCGAGAATCCAGGATTAAAGCAAGGCACACACCCCTATCTGCACTTTATGTCCTTAATGAATTAAGGTCAAACAAGTAACATTAAAGTGTCCGCAAACCGCCGTTTCACCGAATACGGGGGTTGGGGGAGCGATTATCGCGCTGCTAAGGGGAAAAACACTCCGCGGAAATGGGTGGAAAGTAATATATATGCATTAATAATTCCTCGCACGAGATGCACCTGCGTCGTGAAATCCACCCGACTGCAGCGGAGGGACTTTTGAAAAGTCAAGAGCAAGAGGAATTGAATGCCATGCACACAGGCGACGCCAATGAGTTTTTGATGACACGGCGGGAAAACGAATTTGATATTCAAACTTTTACGAGCTCTGGGACGGATGTTAAGTTTACAAAAAAAAGCGGCACGCCACAGAGAAGAATAAAAACTTCTTTAACGGCATTAACTGCTCTCGTCCACCTACGAGAAGAGCGCGGAAGGAATACCTGAGAGCATCTTAGCACTGATCAAATAACGCCAACAACACCGGCCGTGGATCATCTAGACAAATGTAATAAACACAGGTCTCTGTTTAGCATGAAGGATTGATCGTATTCTCTTTACTAGAGGAAATCTAACTTCCCTCCTCATCTGTGACAGCAAGATCGTAAACATTGAATTCTTTACGTTTCTCCTGACACCCACTGGGATGCATTTGTTATGCTTACAGATACTGCCATTCCTGCTTCAACAAGAATCGCAAGCGAGGTGATTTATACAGCTGTCGAGAGCATTCAAATAGGAATAATGCTTTCAGGGAGGAAATAATAAATCTATGAAACAGGACCGTGTGTTGCAACTTAAAACTCACTGGTGCTCTCCAGACGAGTGGAGTTAGTGGAGGTTCACTCGGGGTTTCTACAGGATGTCCGAGTCGTCAACTGAAATGTCGGCAGCATTGTGGAACTTTATCCACTGAAGAGATACAGAGTAAGCTCCATAAACTAAACTAACTATAAAAGTGTTAAGTAATGCAGTTAAAATGTATCAAAATCTAGAGTCGAAAAGAATGTTCGAATATCACTCAATATCGCCGGAATATACTGAATTTAAAATCAAGAATCTTTAAAATTTACATTACTGGAGATTTGGGAAAGAGAAGTGTCAAGAAATACGTAGTTTTGTTTCCACCAGAGAACGAATTTTTCCGGCAATGTTAGCGATGTCTGCTACATGTCGGTTTGGCTACCGAAGGACACGAATTCGAGTACCTCTTCGAGCTCCGGTGTTGTGTTTGTCATAGGTTTAAGATATAGATTATACCTTAGGTTGGCGCAACTTAAAAAGTCAAGTCTTCCACTACCACAGACTCTCTTCAGGATCGAAAATATCTAGGGATTCCCGGATCGTCTATTGGGAAGGCAGATCCCACAAGGCATTGGCAGTTGTTCCAGCCGTCACCGGCTTCGACCTGCCACACTTCCATCCATTCCTCATCAGGACGAGCAAGTACAAGGGTCTCCTTCCCAAAACCAAGCAGATGGAGAGGGGAAGGGGTAGGGCAGGGTGGAAACGTGCGCTCGTCAACAACCATCGTCACGGCGTGATTATCTAATCACGCCTCCACACGTGGGCGTCTGGACTATTTTAGAAGCAAAAACTCGGCGTCGGACGAAGCGACGGAAATTGTCCGCCTGGCTCGACGTGGAAGAAGATGACTAGCTGGAGGAAAAGGGAGGAGGCACTCAAAACGAAATTACTCTCCACTCATTCCCGTCCTAACACGATCCTTAGGTAACTACCGAGTAGGGAAGGGTCAGGGTCGTGTACGTGAAGGATGGAGAAGAAGGGAAGGGTAAAGGGATATGTCGGTTTTGTACAGCCATGTGTGTTGCCGAGTTGTAGTGGTAGTCTCGGGTTGTAGTGCGCCAACGACAAAGGTCACATCGCATCGCTCAAGATCTTATTCCTACGACAAACATAGCATCAACGCTCTGGTCGGGAATCGATCCCATGACCTTTTTGGTTGCCACGCCAGCGCCTTGGCGTCCTGGTTACCATGACCGGCTCGCCGCGATCGAAGATGAAAGTAGAAAGAGGGTCGATTTCTTTCGCTAAGGGCCCAGTACAACGTAGAGTGTGAATAAAATATTCCTATAGTAGAAAGTGAGGGAAATGCGTGATGAAATAAGGAGAGAAATTGTCGCATTTAAGTGTTTTGTAAGTCGTGCGTTACCCACTAATAATGGGGATGGAAGAATGCGGTCGAAATAAATGAATTTAATTGCTAAATGTCGAACTTAGTCGCAAGCGTACATTCAAAATAGGTAGGTTAGTGGAGGGTAGTCCTCTGTTTTGCTATTTCACATCCTTACGGTAAATTGGAGGGGAGGGGGGTTTACACCCAGTTTTTAACAAGCGCCTATCCTACTTTAAGTACCACTGTAAATCTTCTATCTTTTGTTCGTGATATCAAATTGCCATTCCTTTTGAGTAAGTTGAGTAAGTTCATAAAACGATAAAAATGAAATTGATTATTTATAGATGGCTATCTTTACTAGGCTTGAACAGCATTCCCAAATGAGCAAACCAGATTCAGGTGTGATGTGCTGGAAACTTTCCATATTAACAGAAAGATACTGACATTTTCCACAGAAGTAAACATTTATTGCGACAAGTTTAAATGTTACTACATCATTATCAAGTGAAGACTATTTCATTTTTACTTCTGTGGAAAATAGCAATATCTTTCTGTTGTTATAAAAAAGTAGTCCTAAAATCAACCCCCTATTCTTAATTCAATATATCCGTACATCAGACATTTGCCTCTCCGAGACTTGAACACGGAACGTCCGGTCCGCAAGACCTATGCCTACTGACCAGAGTCTACCGAATGGAATAGCAGTAAATCATTACAGGTGGTAGCTGATCAACATGTAATAAAAACAGATTGAATAATACTTTCTTCCTTTCTTCTATTTTTATAAATGGGATTGTTTCTGATGGAGTATCGCTAGTCTCCTTTGCATTGATTTTACCTAACGGATCCCCTACGCTACGTCTATCTTCAGAACAGTTTATTACCGAATTCACTACATGTTGTCCAAAGCACGTATTTCTTCCACGCTCTTTCTCGCTTACCAAGCATTTTACCTCTGATCACGGCATTTAGTATCCATCTAATCAAAATACTTTGCGAATACGAAAAAAATAGGTACAAGCCGTGCACGGAAATTCGGTGAGTGATACGCAAAAGCGTTTCATGCTCAGTTAATTCTCTTAATGAATACTGAGGGCACTAAAGTATCTTCTTTTATATCAATACAAGAGCCATAGCGGGAAGAGAGGTCGCTAGTAACCGATAGAGAGAGAGAGAGACAAATGCATGCGTAGTGAGCATCAAACGCACTACGTTAAAACAATCGAAGCCTAATTCGGAAGGCGTGTACTTTGAATGGGGTAAGGAAGGGCGGGTCCACATCTTCCTCGATGACTCGGCAATGCGATGACGACGGTAAGGGAGGGCCAACTAGGGAGGAGTCGGAACATTTCCTTAAGTGAACGAAAGGAGTTTCCGTTCAGAATTCTTATGCGTATTTTGATGCCTCAAGAAGACTTCCGGCCATCATTCCACTTCCTCAACTCAGAAATGATCTTAGACGCAATTAGAATGAAAACTTGGCTAGTATGAGCACCGGGAAGGCTCATTCTAAATCAGTTGGAAAGTCATTCCGAAGAAGTGGTGAGCCACGTAAAATACGCGTAGAACACGTCATCTTGTAGCCCCTTCTTTATTTCATCGTGAGGCTATTTCTCACTATTTTAGGAGCATTTTCATGCACAAAATCCTCCTGACATGCTTTGAAAAGTTCACCATAAGACTTTTGGGCTTTCTTTAAAAATAACTAGCCAGAAGCCTTTCACAGAATTGATACGAATTATTCCAATCAGGTACTTCACTACTTTCAACGCATCACTAGAGATCATACGCAAGTAATTTATTCCCAAATATAATTATTTTTTGAGAAAAAATATGTACCTACTGATGTTGTACTTGAAAGCAATTTTGCATAAATTAAATTAATCTAATCAACAAAAATATGAGTAAACCTCTCATTTTCGATGATGCTGAAATTCATATTCTGGAACCAATTCGGAAATTTTCACTTATTCATAACAGGGAGGGCAACAATTTCTTAACATGAACTAAAGGTAAACAACCGAGATACAACTTAATGAGTTCGAAGCTGATCATTCCGAAAAATAAATTAAAACCAACAAGACTTCCACTTCGAGTGATTTAAGAAATTACAGACAATGCAACTATAGCACTTTACCCTATATTTTCTTCTCCGGCTACCAATCCCATACTTTTGACCTAAGGAGATTCGATTTCATTCATCCCACTTCCCCACTTATCTAACGTTTAACTAACTATTGCAGGCTTCGAACTACATATAAATAACTTCTTCCTCCGTATTTTCTGCCTTTTTTCAAACGTTAGCAGAACTTTCACTCTTACGCAGTCGTATACTGCACTTCTTTCCTTGATTTCAGCTCTCTCTCAGTAGTCATTTTTATTATTTGGTATTCTACCGGTTGGGCGAGGAATTGATTTAGAGCACCTATTCTGGTTTACTTTTTCCGTCCAGCATATTTTTAACTTTCCCTTATCTATCTTTTTTACCGTTCACACGTTTCCTTATTATCATCCCATCTAAAACTCAAATTCCTTCCTTCTCTTTCTCACTTCCCTGACATTCTCCCCCCAGGAGGGATCTTACCATCTCCCCTAATTATTTTTGATCATTATTATTACCTGCATCGACACTTCAGCGGACCTCAAGAAGCCGGCTGGAAAACGGGAGAAATATTGTCTAGAGAACATGGATAGACGCGGAAGAAGACCTGGAAATAAAGTCTCTTCAACCCCTTTATATTTATTTCATGCACCTACTCTGTCTCTTCCTTTTTTCTTCTTGCAATGTCCTTTTTTATCACAGCCGCAACCACCTCGCTTGACTTGCTTTCTAGCCATTGAACAAATTACATCCTCCTCCAAACCAAATTTTAACCTGCAAATCTCTCCTCCTCCTCCGCGATTCGGAAACACGACGAAATTCAGATCCAAACCTTTAGCATGGTTTCCAAAACATTTAACTAAATATTCCAATCATTTTTTTCATTATTTTGGCGAAGAGAATTAGTCTTTAGGCTACTAGTCTATTATTAAACTACAAAGAAAAAGCTACCAAACCAAAATTTTGAACATTCAGCAGCATAGAGATTTCTGGTACCAAAATGTGATCTATTTGCAATTCAGTTGCTTAAATTCTCAATATTTTCGGAGTATATTTTTGACTCTCGAATAGCCACAACTAGGTTTACCTACATTTTCCGGGCAAAATGGCCATGCATACAGCATCTTGGTCCACCTCATGCTATCAGTAGCATTCATAGAACCACGAATTCAGGGCCGCTGATCTGAAATGCGGTTGCTAAGGGTGACACTGCCTCAATCACGGGATCAAATGGATTAGTAACCTTGCACCCGGTCACACGCGTCGAGTGGTGTAAATGCCGAAATCGCTCGACCGCTACGAAACCCATCACCCTAGTGATGCCCATCCGCATGTATTAGGGAGAGTGCTCTCCCCATCATCACCATACAATCTGTGCCGAGACAAGCACGGGTCGGCACGCCGTGGCACGCAAAGTGATCGGCTCTTAAGAGAGCCTGCCAACCAGTCTCCCCCCCGCCCCCCAATGACTTCCCGCGCATTCTCTCAAAGGGGTCCGCCCACTTCGCATTGAAGGAGCTTCGGCTACATCAGGCTCACCCTCTCCCGAGGGAGGCTCGCTGATGAACGGATAAGGGCCATAAAGCGGAGATATTCCACGCTCGTGCACACGCGTGCATCATGGAGGCATTCGGTACTTCACGTCCATTTATGGGGTTTCCGTGCACGTCCCAGTATCACACGCATTCACGGGTAATTAACCGATTACCGGGTGAAAGGCGGTGCCGGTGAACGCCGTTTCCAGACGAATGTAACCTCCCTGCCGAGGAATTACGGGAAGGAAGGTGCCGACGTACGAATGGACCTTAATAACCATCGGGGTCCATTAATATGTGCAAAGATGTAGGAACGCGCAAATGAGACGGCAAGGGATTTCTCTCTAGAAAATGGAACTGAAGCAGCGGTAAATTATCACGAGGAAATGACAAGCATTTAATTGTTTTTTTTTCAAGGGAAAGATAACGAAAAAGCATCAAGTATTACAAATCAATGAGATCAAATGCGTACCTCAACATATATGCTGCCGTAGATTGATGTCGCAGAAATAACCATTGGTAACTTTGAAGCTGAAATTACTAACGAAATACCTGAATAACATACTCTTCTGAGGTACGTAATTTTGAGAGCACTCAGTCAATAATCTGGTTCATTTCGTACAAATTTAAATAGATATATGGGAAAATATATAATACGGTTTAGGAATTCGAGAAGGCTGATATAAGTCACTATTAGTGCCACCACCAGAGCAGAGAACTTAGGTAAGCAAAGCAGAGTACTCTCTGTGAAGAATTATTTCCAAATTCAAACTTCTCCATCTTATATGAATAAACTGGTACATTCATCCAATGAATAAAGTGTTACTTTCCACGTAAAATCGCAAATTATCCTCGTGCAGAAAACTGAAAATATTATCCTCCTAAAACGGGTTAATTACACGAACTCCAGTCTGAACTTGAAAACTGACGTCTTGTCTATACGACATAGAAGAAACGTCAAGTTTCATTTTTTCCCTCAGTTACATAACTTAACCGAATATTTGAGCGTATAAAAGCGTTCAATCACTTCAACTAAAAATGCGAGGTAATCGTAAACAGTATTGGAGATATGGAGCCTCAGGAGATTTAGTCGAGCACATAAGGTCATACAATTATTAATAAGTTAATTATCATATTATGATATTTAATGAATTAGAAATCACTCCTCTGGAGTGTAGCGGTTGGTCGCAGTTGCTCTGCACATTGCCAAAAAGAGAATATGGAAAATACTACCGAATTATCCGTCGCCAACGAATACCGTCAAAATCTATAGAATTGATGCATAGTAGAGTCAACCAAATTAGTGTAAAAACAAAAGGTTGCCATTGAGACCAGTGAATGAATATTCCGATTGATCAAAATAGAGCAATTAAAAAAAAATATATACACGCCATATACATATGTGTAGGTTTTATTCTAACCCGGATTATATAAGAACTACATTTTGACGTATGATGTAGCACACTAAAACGCAATTTTTAATAAAATATGTACCTTTTTGGAAAAATAATGTATTTTTTGGTTAGTCAAAATGAACCAATTCTATCACATCCCTCCTAAAACTTCCTTATCTAAACTTTACACACATAGCCCTTATACACTTTTGTCGTAAACTTTGGCAATCATGCATGCACATATGAGTAATTACAGTATTATAGCCTCTGATAGGCCCTAAAAACAGCTCGCTCCATTTCTAACTCATTCAATTACACTAAACTCCAAAATGAAATAAATATATTTTCGGCAAGAACTACCTCCTTCCTCTTAACCTCCTTTAACACTGCAGCACGCTAACCGATACGGAAAATCAAATTTGTCACGGAAGTTGATGTTTCTGGAAGGGAGAAAAAATGTACAACATTCATGATATGTCGAAGGTGGAGGAATATACGAGCCGGTTATTGATTTTGAGGAGAAAGAAAAAATAGTAATCGAACCGTGATTCTCGATAAAATAGAGAGACTGCCGGTGCCACAGAGGAAAGCCATTTACGCTAAATTAGGAGGCGTTGGAAGAGAGGTGGAAAATATTCATCAACCTCATTA
Organism: Platycnemis pennipes; assembly: GCA_933228895.1. Classification (NCBI taxonomy): domain Eukaryota; kingdom Metazoa; phylum Arthropoda; class Insecta; order Odonata; family Platycnemididae; genus Platycnemis; species Platycnemis pennipes. The sequence continues at coordinate 30,526,299 of OW121855.1, forward strand.
ACTTGCTGGCTACTAAAGGATACGAATATCCACCAGTTCACCCCTTGAGCTCGTTCAATTGCTTATAATCACTTCCGCCATCGACAGTATTCCCTCTGTGAAGAACAGGAATCCACTAAGCAAAGAGACTTTCCCTCGAGCGTAACACGACGAGCTGAATGATGTTCTAGTACCTCCTCAGAGTGATAGGGTAGGTACTAGAACAGTGAAAAGGCCGACGACGGAAATGAACCCCATTTTCACTAAATGAACGAGATCATTTCTCCATTCACTCCACAAATATTGATCATTTGAAAACGTAACGTGATGACATGAAATTTCAAACCAAGCGTGCAGACGAAGTAAATAGGCCATTACGCATGGTGTGTTATCAATAAAACTCAGTTCTGTAACCTGGAGTTAGAAGAATGCATAAAGAAATAGCAACAAAAATTACATATTTAAACCAAACCTCCGGCTACTAGTCCACTGCTCTTCTATCCACTAGGCTACCATATCGTTCTATGGGATAATGAACAGGTTTTATTGATCAAAAAATATTCCTATCCAGTTACGCAAAATCCTTTCTTTTTTACATCAGGGATGAATGTATTAGCCTCTAGGAGATCTAAACTATACCTGCTGAGGTATAATTAAAATCCTTGGTAACAATCAGAAGTGCACCTATCATCCAAGAGTTTCGCTGTGATTAAAGGTTCGGCTTATTACAAATGTCTAAATAAAAAGTTGATGGGAAAGCAGGGAAAAAACTAAAATCTAATAAAATATTCACGCGCAGTTGGCCACTGGAGTACCATATATTTCACAAATGAGATTAGTTTGCAATGAAAAGCTTTCATCAATCCAATCACTGCAATATTGACAAAATATTATTCACTTCGTAAATCCAGTAGACTTAAATCTATCCAATGAATTACTTGAATAAATCATGTCTAAATTTAGGCCCGACCACCTTTAATTTTACGTCACAATGAAAAGGTTGGCCGATAGAAGAATCGAGTGGAAAGCTGCGTCAAACCAATCCTAGGATTGTTGACCAATGATGATGATGACACCTTTAATTCAAAATTTCATATCAGTTGCATTACTCACTTTTCATTTGAAGTTGTAGTTAATAATCATGAGCCTAATAATGATATTTTATTACTTTCCAACAGCAGCTTTAACTGTCATATTAGCGCAGTGTGAGTCATATCACCGGGAAATGATGAGTATTTGGAAGGACAAATGTAATACTTACAGGGAAAATATTTTACAATACACCAAATATTTTTTTCTCATTAAATGTTTTGATTCATTCATGAATATCCCCTGGCCAAATTTCTTAAGAACTGTGAAATATGTTGAACCGTCTTTGCGCACTCGTGTTTAGAGTATGCTTAATTTTTTTCCCAGTAGATATAGAATAAGGTTTTAAGGTACATACTTCACCTGCTAAAGTTATATTGCACCAGCTAATTTTATTACATCCCCAATCTACTCCGACGAAAAACTCTAGCCCATAACCGAGATGGGATTCGAACCTGCGACCTTACGGTTGTTGGGTGGGCGCGTTAAAGTCCTCACCACCGTGGCTAGCACATTCGTTATAGATGGAACCTCTTCAGAGGCCTACTTTAAGGAACAAGGAAAAAAGTTCTGGTAGCCGCTCAGTACAAACCAGGGTAAATGTGACAAAGCGTTAGATGGGTGAAATCTGAAGATAACTTTGTTGACTTGTTCTCGCAATTACAACACGCTCTCCATTTCCAAACCAAAAACAACATTAGGTTGGATAGGGAAAGGAGACGTAATATATCTTGAGATACGCAAACACGTCTTCCTACTCCACTTATCACAAGAGAGCTGATTAGTAATGTTTTCTCATGACGTAACCTTGAGAAATTTCCTCCACACATTAACGTAGTGGTCGAAAAAATGTCTTCGCATTTCCAAAATGAGGCAGCAGATGAGCCTGTAAAATCTGTTTCCCGAATAATAGATGGATTGACTAAGCACATAGCTTCCTCACACACTAAGACTATTAATTAATGGATAAAATCGAGAAAGAAAGAAGTCTCAAGTTGGGATTGAATTGAGAAGGGAAGAAGGAAGGAGAATTAGTACATATTAATACGATTTCAAGGGAGACAAAGTTAGTTTACATCAATTGCACCTTATAGGATAGGAGTGGGAATGTCAAGGTTGGGAATTTTTCAGGTAGCAGATGGGGAGAAATCCAGCGTCTTAATTTGCCTACTCTTAACGAAGAGCGCCTACGGGCCCACGGTTTAACGTCCTATCCAACTAGCTGAAATACAGAGCTTGAATTACTCCGTCCACATCACTAAAGTGATGACTGAATATTACTGATGGATTCAAACCCGGGGATCAGGAATCCACGGCCAATACTCTAGCCACCACACAAACCCAATACCCAGAATACCCAGGAGCAAAATGATGTGAAAATAGTACGTGAGAAAAATGTAATTAATGAGCTACGGTATTTAGAAGGCCGGATTGGAAAGGAGAATGTTAGGCAAGAGAGAAAGAATGAAAAAACTGAATTTTCGAACGGAATGTTGTGACGTAGGAGGGCTGCCGAGCTGAAGAGGGAAATTAATTGTACGAAGAAATATAGAGGCTTGAAGGTGAACCGGAACGAATGGAAAAAATTTCATGTCCATTCAAGCTTATCTTTAATCTACAGAGTACCTATAATGATAGGCCTATGGCAAGCAGAAATATTCAACGACGCAATGTATGCAAGGAATTAACAACAAATGCTAATGAGGAAACTGGTTAAAAAAAAAGCTCCCAGATGCTGCTAAACGCCAGCAGGGAGGTGTACGGGGGAGAAGTCGCGAGGGGGGGGCGGGTTGGAGGGAAAGCCATTTAACTAGGTAAAGCTAATCCGCCACCCACAGTATGCACCGGTGGGGGAAAGTCGCCAGCGGTGGCGACAAAATTAACAAGTTGGCGGCACCGTCGGCATCGCTCCGTCAAGCGCTAATCACAGGGCCGCGAGGGCAATGGCGAATGATGGGTGAAGCGAGGACAGTCGCCAACACGGGTGAGTTCATCGCTGGAATGGTCCCGGTAATGTCCGTGGGAATGAGATTACTCTCTAATGGACTTCAAAATGTTGATGCCGAGCGATGGCAGATGTTGCTAGGGCCGCGGGGCGAGAAGACAGCGGGGCAGGAATAGGAAAACTTGCCCCCGCGCCACGAGTTAAGGACTTCGGCACGCTAAGATGGCAATTAGCGCTCGAAAACTTGATCCCGATCGATACACGGAGTCCATTATGCAAGTAATATAAGCGAGGAATCCATCCAGGCGCTTATCAATCAACGGCAAGCCGCCAAGGAAGAGCGAATACTTGGGAGCCGAGGGGCAAGGATAAATTTAAAAACTGCACCTGTGACTAGTAGTCAATCCTTATGACTGAGGTGGAAAAGGCGTTCGATCCCGATATTATCGTCGTCGTAAGTATGTATGATAAGTTGACAGATATCTATCCTCCGGCAGAGTTACCAGAGCTAATGCCAAGAAACACGAGGAGAGCGATCGTTTTGCGATCGTGGGCGAGTTGAACACGCCCGCGTCTCTCGGTTCCTGAGCGAATGAACGTCCTCGCTAAAAGAGGGCGAGGCGAGCACTTAAGTCATGCATACGAGAAATAGTGAAATAAGCACATACGTGAAATAATGGGTCAAGTTAATCGTAAACTGGGATTCATCAAAAGAGTATTGGGTAAATGTAACGATCATGTACGAGAAATCAGCTACTTTTCCCTTCTTAGACCTCATTTGGAATAAGCTGCCAGTGTATGGGATCCCTATGAAATCGGTCTAAATACTGAACTTGAACGGGTGCAGCGAAGATCGGAAAGATTTGTAAAGGGACGGTACGATAACCTTACTGGCGTAAACAGTCTATTAAATGAATTAAATTGGGAATCATTGTCAGATCGCAGGTTAAAATTCAGACTTAATCTCTTTTTTACAAATTCGAAGACCAAATTTTCAGTGATGATTTTAAAAATATTTTGCGAACCACAACTTACTATGGTAGACTGGACCATAATCACAAAATTAGAGAAATTGATTGCTGAACTGACAGATTCAAAATGTTCTTTTTTCCTCGTACAATAAGGGATGTGAACAACGGTAAATATATCCAATACGAGTAGCTGCATGTTGGTATAAGGACTTGAAGCTAACTCAACTAACAGCATGTTTTTGCATGTTTGCTTTGCAATTTCTATCTATTTTAAATAGTGAAGTTCTGTCTAGTTTATTAATACTATTCCTTTTTTATGCATGATATGTAGTGCATGTATGGTGAGAAATCACCCCCTGCCACACATCTTTGTGGTGGCTTGCAGGGTATTATGTAGATGTAGATGTAAGTCCACTACCGATCACTTGCCTCGCGAATAGGTGTAGAATTCACTTTATAGTAGCTCCGACGGCTTAGGTTTATCGTACCGCCAACCTACTCTTAAACATAAGAAAAAGAGTATATCCATGCCCGAGGAGGATACCGAACCCGCGACCTTTGGTTGGCAGGCTCCGGTGTTACCGGCTCGTCCATCAAACCTGGCAGATTCTTCCATATTCATCATAGTAACTGTATGACTCACATCCAAAATTATCAATTTCCCTTCAATTCATAAATGCCCCCCAAGTTTCAACGCAAATAAAACAGTAGGTATTAGGCGTAACTTTTTGGAATTTCATCATGCATTAAGAAAACAGTTTTGTGAATTCCACAACCAACAATAATTATTATACGACCAGATGTCATCGAATAGTCGACATAGGTGATGATGGTATCGGCTATTCGATAAAACCTGGTCGTATACTATTAAACACTTTAAACTGTGGAAGTTATAAAGATTTTTTTCCATACTGCAAATATTTAACAGTTATTTCTATTTGCAATGTATAACCGTGTCTTAATCAAACAGTGACATACATACACCAATGTTCATTTCATTCAGAATAATGGTCTCTGAGATCAATCAGAGCCCAGTTCATTCGTCGCTCTTTCCCGGATTAATGTTTCACTTCTCCCTTCATTCACTCTATCTTCGATGATTATTGGAATTTTTATTAATGTCGGTAATTTTTTACACAGTGGTCATAGATAAACACACCATATCCACGACGCGTTATAGGAAATCAGGTGCACTATCGCTCGTCTCTAAGAGGCATGATCCTGGTAGTTAAAATATTACCGCCACTGAAAAGACGATTCAACGTGTCTTCTTTCGCGTCCATCCATCTCTTTGGACAATAAATATATCGACCGCGTTCCAGCTGGCTTCTTCGGGTCGGCTGAAGTCAGGTTCGGTTATCTTCGCTATCACCTTTTTTTAAATGTCGCGCCGGGAGTCCAACACTTAAGTAGAGCGAGTATTCACTGCATGGCTCTGAAAAGCGTAGATACTCATGGAAAGGTTTACGCCACGAATATCGCAAGAGGCAACGCAGCAAAGATCCATAATCTCGGCCCTTAGCTATCAACGAGAGATAATTGGCGTTGCTGTTGACTGAGAAGTTCTTTGAGAGAGCATTCAGGTCGCAAGACATCTTTTTTTTGTAAAATAACGTTAAATTATTACTGGAAAAATATTAAAGCTTCCGCACACTCATTAGCGATTAATTAAAAAAAATCTCACTTCAAATGAGGTTGGCTTGACGTATTTCAAGAATGCAATGGACAGAAAGCATTAAAAATCTATCTCTCCTAGAAATCAATAATGGGAGCTAACTACTCCTGATACTAAACACACGAAAATTAAAATACATGGGGCACATTAAGAAAAAATGTAAACACTATGAACTATTACAACACATCACATAGGGAAAGATAGAAAAGGAAAGGGAAGATAAGACATCGTGGCTAAAAAACTTAAGTGTGTCATGGCTTAACATAACATCAACTGATCTTTTTCAAGCCACTACTGACAGAGTTCACACTGCCATGACGAATGCCAGGATCCATAACAGATATGCACCAGGAGAACTTAAAGATTCTCATGAAAAGTTTTAATGAATTAATTGGAATGAGAGAAATATTCGGGGGAGACAAATTTAATACGGAATCCCAGCGCTCAGAGTCCAGGGCGCAACGTTCAGTTTAGTGCAGGGATGCGAGCAGAATGGGGAGCATGCACTATTCTTTACCACTCTTTGAATGAGAAGTATATCTGCTAAAATGTACTTGTTGAAAATTTTGCAGAATAATTAAGTTGTGGTACAAAGATATTACTCTTTAAAGGTTGTACGTTTCTTGAAGCTTAAAAACACGACGTCATCGCATGAAGTAACGGCACGGTATCACTATGGGCGTTGTTTATCTGTTTATACGTGGAGGTAAGTTGTTTAATGAATACTCGGTGAAAACATACGTATTTATCTTATTTTAAATGCAATAAATGAATGTATTAAGATTTTTTATTGAAGAAGTATGGATCGTAACTAGAATATCGTCCATAAAATGTATAATAACTGTATAGTGTTGTTTGCTTTCACTCCGCGAGTCTGCACTACTACAAAGCGTCGGATTCTGCTTTTTTAAATCCCATTTCAGTTATGGTTCCGAACAAGAAACGGCTAAAATCCTCAAAACAATATATTCGCTTCGTTTTCTTCCAAAATAAACGTCTGTTTCCGCAGCAATATTGAACCTTTACCGTGCAGTGACGTCAGAAGGCGTTTCATGTCACGTGACTTTCGTCAATTTTCGGGAACATTTTAAGAGCTTTTAATAATATTTGTGGTTGGCGTAGAAAATTTCGGCTTATACGTTTCAATTTGTGAGAAAATTTCGTATCAAGTACAATGCCCGAGAAAAAAGTTTCATGCATATTCCCCATTAACGCAGAATGCTTTCGGATACTCCCGAGGCCCTCATCGATTCGCTCCTCGCAACGGACGGCGGGACCGGGACGGTGAACGCGCCCGCTTCCCGACATGCTAATTAGCGCGGGCGCGAGCCAGCTCGCCGTCGCAGGTGCTTCAGAGAGAGTAGGTACAGCCGCTCCGGTGCGAGGTGGGCGGGCGAGTCTTTCGCACTGAGTGGGAAGATTGCGAGACTGCGACGAGGTCAACGCAGGTGATGACGGCGAGCAGAGGAAAGGGGATGGGGAAGGTCACAGGGAGTGTTCCGCTACGTCACTATAATTATCATTGTCAGTTTTCTACCGGTGAAGATTGGTCTAAACGGATATTCAATATTTCCCATCATAATCATCATCATCATGGGTCAATAATCCTAGGATTGGTTTGACGCAGCCCTCCACTCGATTCTTCTATCGGCCAACCTCTTCATATTAACGTAGCTCCTCTCTTTTACATCCTTCACAACCTGTTCCATGTATCTCATACGAGGCCTTCCTTTTCCAATCTTTCCGCTCACTTTTCCTTCGACGATTGTCTTCATCAGGCCATCGTGTCTTCAGATCTGGCCGATTAGGTTGTCCCGTCTTCTTTTTATAGTTTTCAGCAGACTTCTCTTTTCTCCCACTCTTCTTAGGACTTCTTCATTTGTCACTCGGTCGATCCATTTCATCTTCATCATTCTTCGATAGCACCATATTTCGAATGCTTCCACCCTTTTCTTCTCCGCTGCTGTCATCGTCCATGATTCACTGCCGTAAATACACATGCTCCAGGTGTACGTTTTGATGAGCTGCTCCCTTACTTCTACGCATGTATTTCCCGCTGCAAGTAGATACTTCTTTTGATAGAATGCCCTCTTTGCCTGGGCTATTCTACCCATTATTTCCTTCTTGGTTCGTCCATCGTTGGTTAATCGGCTTCCTATGTAACAGAACTCTTTCACCTCTTATAGTTTCTGATTTCCTAGTATACCGTTGGTTTTGGCCTCCTCTCTCTTGCTGCACGCCAATATCTTAGTTTTCTTCTTATTGATCTTCAGCTGATGTATACCCATACATTTCACACGATGTCCTCCTGCTTTGTTATTTCTTCAATCACAGTTCTTTACAGAAAAAAATAGTCATAAACTTTTAGAACTATGTTGAGTTAACAATTGAAGATTAATTTGGGTATTGTAGAGTTAAGGGGGGCCAGGGCCCCTTTGCCCCTCCCCTCCGTGCGTGTGGTTGGTTATTGGTTGGTTATTTAGGGGAGGCGACCGACAGTTGAGGTCATTTGCGCCATATAGGATAGGTGGATAATTCGACAATGGTAGGAGTTTTCAGGGAACGGAGGAAGGGTGGAGAGAAACCCGGAGTCGGCATTAGCCTACTCTTAACGAAAGGCGCCAAGGGGACCACGGCTTGACGTCCCATCCGACGGACTGAGTACTGAACTTGAAATGCCCTCCACTAGGCACTCAAGTGGGGACCGGTTTTCCACTGAAAAATCCGCCACTGCCGGGAATCGAACCCGGGCCCTGGGGATCGGAGGCCAGTACTCTAGCCACCACTTCAACCCGATCCCCTCCGTATGTGTGCCAATGCTACCAAGATAGCTAAATATCTCAACCTGCTCCAACTTCTACCCCCTTATTTTGTAATTCAACCCGGTCCCTTTGTCCACTGAAAATCTCATTACTTTCGTTTATTGAGATCAATCTCGCGACGTCGAAACGAGAGGTTATTCCGAGGAGTCGCACGGATAATCGAGAGGGTGTCATTGTCGTCAACAGGATCAGAAGCAGCAAGCGGACATGATTCCCAGTATCGGAGAATACGAGGAAAGGAAAAGGAAAGAAAGGGCACGAGAGTGGATGAGCGGCCTTCAGCACGCGGATGGAGAAGACACTGATATAATAAGGTGGAAAAGAAGTAAGACAAAGGACAGATGGGGTGGAGCGGAAGACGTGGGAAGAAATTCGAAGCCGGAAAAGGTGGGCGAGGGAGACTATTTGGAGGTCACAGCAGGTTCAGGCACGTGGTCAGGAAGGGGGGCTTCTGCTGCTTCAGCACCCCCGAAATTTTTTCTCAATAATTTTGTTGTTCTGATTGTAGCAGTGAACTTTAATAGTGAGAAGAGATAAGTATGGGCACTGTAAAAGTAAATACCAAGTGCTGAAAACTAAGGGAAGAGATTTGTAACATGTAGCCACCGAATGGGCAAGGCTGATTAGTTTTAAGTGACGCAAGATTTAGCCCCCCCACCCCGAAGAAAATTTCTGGCTACGTGCCTGAGCAGGTTATGAGCAGAAGGAAGACGACCAAGCAAGAAGAAAGGTAGAGTGAACAATGAAGGAATTTTAGAATGAAGAAAGCAAAGAGGAATGTTAATTTATAGGCGTTCAGCAATTTTAGTACAATATTTCCTCTCCTACAAATTTTCTCTCATCTTCAGTTGTTTTTGAAGATATTTTTCCTCACCTCGTACCCCTCGTACAATGTTGTTGAATACTTTTTTGCCGGTATGTTGGTTGTGGCCAAGATATTTGCATGCCGGTATGAAGGCCTTTAGGTAACCCAACTAACAGCACGTTTATGTATGCTTGCTATGCTCCATCAATCGTTTTTGAATTGACAATGTAAATAAATTCACTTCGTTAAAGTCCACAGATTTCTTAAATCCGACCCAGGTTTCGACTTAAACACACATCGACACATCAAGGTCTTGATAATTGACCCGTATTTTTCCGTTTTTCGATCCGACAATTATTTCCCGAGTTATAAGCGGCGAAAAACTGATGTTTTTAAGGGGGTTCTATACCTCCGCAGAAAACGGCTCTGCAGACCCTTGCGAGATCGAAGATAACGAGTTTAATATAAGTCGCAGAGCTGATCGGGTTTCACTGATCGTTAGATTAAGGATCAATGTGAGCGGCTATTTGAACAGAATTTTCATTAGCAGTACTCATTAAAGAGCTTCAGGCACTGAAAATCGTAAAAATAGCCTGATTTCAACTTTTTTTCCTTTGACATTGAAACCGTAATGGAAACATGTGTTCAATTATCCGCTGGGATTCATCCTTCTGTTCTACTATTATATCAAACTCAAAGACCTTAGGTGCATACTAAAGTTGCTATTTATTATTTTCCGAACCATGTTTTCACTATTTTACGTGCTAAAAATCTTTCGTTCCGTGGCGCTGCTCTAGTCCCCCCCCACTCCCGCTAACGTCACCCTCCACCTCCTGGCTCCTTATCTCTCTCTCTCTCTCGAACCATTCCAAGGCCACGTCCGAGCCACTTCGCCTCCCTCCGGCCCCTTGTCGAAAGCCAGAGCTCTCAGACCGAGCGAGCTCAGCAAGGATATTTTTTTCATTAGCAGGCAGGCACGTAGCCAGAAATTTGCTTCGGGGGGGGGCTAAGTTTAGCACGTTTAGCCTAACTTCAATTCAGCCTTGCCCGTCGGTACCGACATGAAACAAATGTCTTCCTTCATTTTCAGTGCTCGGTATTTGCTTTCACAGTGCCCATTCCTATCTGTTTTCTCTGGTTAAGCTCACTGTTTATCCTGTCATGAAGCAGTTAATTTAACCGGCCCCAGAAAAGAAGTTCAAATCATGCATACATATCAGATTACTACAGATACATACATATCAGATTGGTCGATTAAATAGTGGGTCGATAAAATAATTATCGGGGAAAATTCTAGCTGAAAAAGAGCACCAGGAGAGAAATAGATTGGGAGAAATAATTTCAGTCATAGTAGTGAATTGTCGTAGTTTAAGAAATAAAGTAGCCGAATTTCACCACCTCATAAAAAGTACTGATGCTGATATAATCGTACGCACAGAAAGATGGCTTTCGAAGGACATATCAGATATGAAGTATTCCCTAAGTGTTTTACCGTATACAGAAAGGATAGAGTAAGCAGAAACGAAGGAGTATTATTTATAGCTGTGAAGGACCCGTATGTTAGTAGAAGAAAACTTATTTCAGAGCGAAGTGTAGTAAGTATTTGGTGTTCCGTTAAAAGTAAAAGTAGTGACGCAAAAAAAAGATATATGTAGGTGCATATTACAGGCCACCGGATGCAGACATCAATTCTATAATGGAACTAGAGTCAGAGATAGGAACATTGATTTCTCGGAACAAATACAGAGGAATAATAGTAGGCGGAGACTTCAATCTCCCTTCGATAGACTGGAATACGTGTAGTTTTATAACAGGAGGTAAGGATAAGTAACTCTGCGAATCACTGTTGAACACCTTTACGTCACATTTTTTACATCTACTTCTACATAATACTCTGCAAGCCAACATAAAGGTGTGTGGTAAGTGGTGAATTCTCACCAAACATGCACTACATATCATGCATAAAAAAAGGAATAGTACTCGTATAGGTACTGTTCAAAACTACGCTATTTAAAAAAAGATAAAAATAGCGAAGCATACATTCAAAAACATGCCGTTAGTTGGGTTAGCTATAAGTCCTTATACCAACATGCAGGTACCAATGTAATCCATTGCTACACTCGTACTGGATATATTTACCGTTATTCATATCCCTCAATGTACGTAGAAAAAAGGGCATTTTGAATCTGTCAGTTTGACTATCATTTTCTCTAATTTCGTGATTATGGTCCAGTCTACCATAGTAAGTTGGGGTTCACAAAATATTTTTAACATCATCACTGAAAATATGGTCTTGGAATTTGTTTTAAGAGATTATGTCTAAATTTCAATCTGCTACGATCTTCTTCAATTCAAGTGCTAAGAGGAGAGCTATTCATTTTCCAAAAATTCATCAAGAGACAATTATTAAATTTTAATTCTAAGTGCCATGTATCACACCAATCTTCAATTGCTTGTAGGTCATCATTTAAATATTCTTTATCGTTTGGGCATAGAATTCCCCTGTACACTACAGTGTCATCGGCAAATAGACGAAGCTTACTTATGACAACCTTATTGATATCATTTATGTACAGGAGGAACAGGAGTGGACCTATCACACTACCTGATGGGACACTCAAAGTGACTTTAATTGCCGGTGAGGTAACACCGTCCAAAACAACCCTTTGCACCCGATCATGCAGGAAATCATTTATCCATGATTTAATGTTACTGTCTATGCCATAATATTTTAATTTCAAGATTAGTTTGCTATGAGACACCTTCTCGAAAGCTTTTTTGAAATCGAGAAATATAGCATCCACTGGAATATAATTTTCGCCAGAAACTAAAATATTGTGAGAAAAGAGAGCAAGTTGAGTTTCACATGATTTGCTCTTCCGGAACCCATGCTGAACATCGGCCAATAAATTCTGGCTATATAGTTGTTCCATGACTGAACTAATAATTATATGTTCCAGGACCTTGCATGAAATGGATGTGAGGGATATAGGTATGTAGTTAGATGGCTGCTCCCTATCACCACTTTTAAAAATGGGTGTTACATCGGCTGCTTTTCAGTCCATCGGTACGACGAAACTTTAAAACAACTAGTAAAAGAACCGACCAGGGGAGACAACATACTAGACTTATTCGCAACAAATATACCCGAATAAGTTCTAAATGTAGCTACAGACAGGAATTAGTGATCATAAAATAGTTCATGCGATATTGAATGTAGGCGTTGAAAAACATTATAAACCAAGGAGGAGGGTATACTTATTTGGCAAGGCTAATTAACGACGGTATGAAAGAGGAATTAAGGGAATCGTTTAATGTATTTAGCGAACAAAGCAAAGGATTAGATATAGAGGATTCGGGGAGAGAAATTCTTGAGGTCACCCGTAAAGCAGTTAATAACTATATACCAAGTAAATTGATAATACAGAGCATAGGTGGTATGACGCGGAGGTTAGGAAATCACTAAAGCGACGAAGGGTATGCCACGCTGAGATGAAAAATGAAGGACAGGGTCTATCGGTAGAGGAAAAAAACTTACAATGACGTTGTGTTTTAGTTTTTTCTCGATCCCATTTAATTTCTGGACAAACTTTAGACGGAGTTACACTCGTATTTGAAAAATCTTGCAATAAAGAAATTAGGTTTTAGAGAAGCATTTTACTTCTGTACTGAAAATAAATAGCCCCGAATATTTTACCTGGTAGCGAGAGTGGACTAAATCAAATCCCACTTATAGACAAGTTACGTTCGTGTTAGGTGAGTAGCAAAGATAAGCGGATAGCTAAGATGAGGAAGACGAATGAATCACTCGTAAACAAAGATTCCCTCGGCCTTCGTCCAAAGGGTCGAGTGACGACGTGTGACGCAATAGGCGATAAGGAACATTTGGACCGGTGGTCACTCATTGGTGACTGAATAAATAAGCCACTCCCCAAACACCCCTCAAAGATGACCCCCTCCTTCCAGTAAAGTTACCCATCCCACTGAAACTGAAGCGGCGGCTCTCGGAACTAACCCCCGTGGCGGTTACTCAAGAGATATTGGTTTGGTATAGAACAGCCTTAACCCTTTCGGAAAAGTGGGCGTGGTGCAACCTCTAACGTATATCGACTTCGTCGAATCAGAACTGAGCCCGCGAAGCTACTTTGCCTTATCTCAATGGGGGGGGACACAGCTGACTCGGCCAATGGGAATGATTGCGACAGCATCTGTGCGAGCAGACCTTCCGAGAATCCCCCTCCACTCCCTTCCCCCTCCCCTGAAAGCAGTCAAGGACAGGAGGCAAATGACGTCAATGTTATCACAGCAGCATTTTCGGTGGGCGTCACCTTTTGCTTATTTTAATTTTTGATCTATGAGTGAATGGTTGTAGTTAGAAGATTAATTTTTTCACTAAAATTCTTTTTTCGTTTCCATCTAACGATTTCGTGTACAAAATTGCGATTTCGGTTCCGAGTAAACGCCCCCATTTGTTATACGTTATTGAATTGCTATGGCTCAACTAAATTGTAGCTACTCATTCTCTATTAGCATGGTAGATAGTGCTTGTATCATGAATATTCATCACTTCCCCACAAACCTTTATGATAGCTTGCAGGGTAAATCTACATCTACGTAATACCTTTTCGATAGAATAAGCAGAAATCCGGCACATCTTTTACATTTTCATTGTAAAAGAAAACCGCTTGGTACTTGTCCACACTTTATTCAATATCTGACCAGTTTCCATTTTCTTTTGCATCTTGATGATGATGAAAAAGGACATAGGAACTAATCAGGTATTAAGGTATGCCTGGTTATGGTTCACCTCTCCCACACACCCAGGATATTATGCAGGATGTACATGTCCCACGAGCCACCGCTAGGTTGTATGGCAGGGGTTGGAGATCGCCGAACATATTATGAAGATGAAGGAATCTTATTTTCTCTACGTGGCGCCTTTAACTGTATCTCCCAAGAAATGACGATCAAATGGAGCAAAAGGAGGCTCCACCGAATTACTAAGTAGATGTCATTTTGTGAAAATTTCAGGATATATCATTTTTTGGCCATTCTATCGATTGGCAATAAGATGAGTCCTTTCCATTAGGTATTTGAAAAACAAAGACGTTGAAAATCAGCTCATTTATGCGTGGTTATACGGCAGAGCATGGCTGTTGCAGTACATTTTGCAGATTATTAATGCAAAGCGAAATGTCGTTTTGACGAAAAACGACATTTCTCGACAAACGATAAGATGCGCAATTTTATGTAGAATTTAGCATTGAAAAAAAGTGCTCGCCTTACCACACTTGCTTAATTGATATTAATAAATGTTTGCTCGAAAAAAAGCAAAAAAACCTTAGTTACATGAAAGTGGCGTTACAGTATGTTGTTATCATTGGCAACGGTACTTGTGACGGAACGTGCTTACAAGCCTATTTACTAACTTACTTTAGGAAATTAGCTTACCGAGGTCGTGCTTATATTTTTATGTAATTTACATATTTTATTGGCTATTGACATTGTGTTATTAATAGCAATTCTCCAAATCGCAGCAGCGTCATTGTTGCCAAACAGTTTTCAAAAATATCAATGTTGATAAAATTCAAAACAAAGAGTTGCATTTGCAAGGGTATAGTTTAAAACTAAGTAAGAAAACATTTAACCTATTTTAGAAAATGTAATAGCGGGATTGAGCATGTATTCTCACTTTGTAAATTAAACGTGGCAACAACACGTCAGCCATGTTCCCAAGCAAAATGAGTTAAAAGAGCTTGTAAAATATAGAATGCAACTACGATGCCCTATATATTAGGATACGCATACAGTTGAGTATGCGTTATCTCCCTATAGATGATTTTCCATAAAGGTGTTTTTCTGCATTGGTATTTATTCATTAAATAACATAGCTATTTTAGGGGATACTGAATTTCTGACAACGAGTCACGATGGAACACCCTTAAGGGTGACAGAAAAAAACACCGGGATCAGGATATCGTCATGTCGGGATATCGTCATATCGGAATATCGGGATATTGTATATCGGGATATCGTCATATCGGGATATCGACATATCGTGATATCGCTTTTCGAAATATCGACTCCCGATATCAAGTGCCTATCGAGTATCGTCGACGATATACCGTGGTATCGCACAGCCCTAGTTATAGCTCAGGGCGCATCACAGAGACACCTGTGATCGTTAAGCAGCGTTTACACGTAGCAGTTGACTGCTATGACAGTCGCGAGATGCACGATAAATCTACATCGCTACTACTAGGATGCGTCTGCACCAACTTCTATGCAGCTTAAAGCCGCTATTTAGGCGTTGTCACAACAAATAAAAAGAGTTTTATTTCAATAGTGATTGATGCTTAAATTTGCATGATATTCTTCAAGCAATAAATTCCATTGACGATTATCTTTTGTTCCCATTCTTTGAAGAGTAGAATCCCCCCTTTTGGGGAGGGATATCCTTGTTATTATATCCAAATTCCGTCGTGTATTGCTTTACGTTGGCGATTAATGCGATTCTGTTTGATACATTTCCGCTGGAAAGTAGACGGGCTTCAACTTTGCTAATAGCTCGAACGTGGATCGATAGTGTTCGATGTGTGTCCAGTATCGACCTGAACTCGCATCGCAGTTGCTATTTACACACACGAGTAGGGCCAAACAGTTGTTAGCAGTTGACTATCATAGCAGTCAACTGCTACGCGTAAACGCGCCTTTAGAACAACAATCACGACGGATCGCATGATGGGGATTTCCAGAGGAGCGTCGCGAGGCGGTGGATGCGGCGGTTATGTCCGTGAGCACGAAGACGGTCGGTGCGTGGTATGCGGGGGTGCACGGCCGAGAAGACAATGACGAGAGCACAGGATACGCTCCCACGGTGCTCACATTTCTCACCCTCCCGGTGCACACTTCTCGGAAGGAGAGAAATAAAACACAATCGCCTCACTCAAACCGCCAGAGCACTCCCAAGCTTCACCTCCGGCTCCGACCGCGACGAAGGCGTTCCCCGATTCCGGGAGATATTTCTTGTACAGGAAATAGATTCCGTTGTAACCCTGTGGAAATTACGAATGCTCACATTGAAGAGGTCACTCGTTAAAAATCCACCATTTAATGGAGGCTCCACAGAATTATTAAGTAGATGTCATTTTTGTGAAAATTTCAGGACATTATTTTTTGGATCTTCTATCGATTTGCAATAAAATAATTTGGTCTTTCCCTAATATATTTGAAGAAAAAAGACGTTGAAAATCAGATATTTTATACGTGGCTATACGGCAGAGCAGTTGCAGTAATTTTTGCAGATTAATAATGAAAAGATAAATGTAGTGTTCATACCATTATCATTCCTGCAATCAGAAAACCTAGTTGATAATGTAAGCCTGCCTAGAATTTCGCACCAATACAAATAAAGGCCGTTATGTATGTCCTACTCTCAAGGAAAGATAATAATTACAAGTGCTCCTTTGATTACGGTGGATATTAATGGGCATGAAATAGGTACCCCCCCACACAATACGACACTCTCCCTTCACATGATGTTCTTGAGCTACGCATATTTCCTTTCTACTCCATCCAAAGACATTAAATTCACCTCACCCCACTCCCACGCTTACATAACACCTTCCCATCTAGATATCTAAATCATTACAAGCAAGTTGACACAAATTTTCGCATACACTCCTTCAGAAGAGCGGTGTGTAGCTATATATTCCCTTTTGGAAAGAGGGATTGTGAGAGAAAATTATATGAATCATGAAAAAGGTACTAACCAACAGAAGAAAATGAAGTTTTCCGATACATGCTCGAAGGGGTAGAAGCGGGGAGCAAAGGTTTCTGTACAGAGACATTGTATAAATAGTGTCTCTTACATAATCTCCCTTTAATACAGGATTTAAATTTTACAAGGCAACACATAGTGTAGGAACAAAATAAATTTACCTTAGCATGAAAATAAAATTGCACGCATTAAATTAATACGGGTTAATGAAAGAAATGGAGATGAAATTAAGGTCGTGATTTTTATTTAAGCATGCCTGATGAAATTTTAATTTGCTTAATACTTGTTTCTGGTACTTCTCAAATGTTACATTGAATATTGGATGACAAATAGAATTTACAGTGTTAGTCCCACACGATATTCATTGAAATCTCCCCTTAGACAGAGAGGGCTTTAAGTAAGCTTTAGCGCATTTCAGTAGCGCATGTTTCGCGGCAATTCAGCCCATAACTAACCCTCGAGGTGGCTCGCAGGGTGATCAGTAGATAGATAGAATATCACACATACTTGGGGTGGCTCGCAGGGTATTATGTACTGTCGGAATAAAAATTATGGATACCCGAGTTTGCAGCCTGATAGTTAGTGAACGAATTGACGAATATGAACAATAGTTACACCAAATTTTGGCTTATTTAATTTTGCGTTAAGTTACATAAGCAAAAAAATTATTTGAATATTCTACTATTTTTTATGTCACCGAGAATAAAAAAAGTACCGGTTTTTGGACGCCTTTCAACCAAGCCTCCACTTTGAAAATGTGTCACTGAAAAACTTTTCATTAGATCAACACCAAACTTTAACACAAGTTGGTTTCAACTGTTTTCTAATGTACTTTTAAGTTTCAGATTGTTATGTTTAACCAAAATAAAGTTATAATCCGAACAAATCAGGCTGCAAACCTGGGTATCCATAATTTTTATTCCCACAGTAGATGAAGCGAGGGAGGGACAGTTTCTTCTCAGGGTCGGGCGGTGATTGGGAATGCTGGGCCGGCAAAGGAAACCAAAGAGGTTGTTTGGGTACTCGGAACTTAGGGGGCGAAGACGGTGGGAGATACTTGTGGTGTAAGCTGGCGGAGTAGAGAAGGGAAGATTCTTTACCGGGAGTATCTCTCGTGTCCCGTGACGTGAGAGCCCTTGCGTGATCACACGCGTGCTTCCCGGCGGGAGGACATGAAAGACAGGGTGACCCGAGGGAGGTGCGTGTAGTTTTGGGAATGCTATGCTGAGATGGACTAATGTTTTCGTCGGTCACAGCGTTCCCCATTCCCTCACGGGAGGTGGCCTCGGATTCTCCGCCTATGGTTTTTTTACCCGACCTCACTCCTTTTGACCTTGAAAAAAGGGCCCCACGTGCATTAAATCCAGCTTCTAAATTAATTCGAAGACCATGGATGAGTGTCAGGGCGAGGGACAGATGAAAAGGGTCGCCAGGAACAAGATGGAGGCATCGTCATGAGTTTATATCTCAAATTTCTACTCTAGGATGATTGAATTTTTGTTTATCCTCAAACGAGGAACTATATAATATTTCCCGCTGGCTTCTCCATCTACAAGTATAAATGCTTAGCTTCATTATTTGGTACAACATTACTGTTGCAAGGAAAGCTATGATCTGTTCATCAATTATGCCGATATGACCGTTTACTTAAGCCGTATTTTAAGCGAGCTTACATTTCGTATTATATGCTAATAATATATATTCTTGCATAATTGGGGAATGTAACATGCACTACTCGCCGGCCGTGGAAGACAGGTCAGAAACGCACTGGCCAGGTCGAATGCCGCCCAGCGCATAGATGTTGCGTTTGTCCTATGATCAACATCTTGGGTTAGATGGTCCGATATAACTTTATTTCGGCAAAGGTATAACTGCGTTACCTACCTTTACCGTTGAAGCACCTAAAACTCAAGACTTCTACAATTACATACATAAATACCACACATTCGCAGCATTCCAATTCTCTAAACAAACTGCAACATTATTTTCGAGTGTGGTTTTGTATTGCTCAGTGGTGGACATTTTATTTCAAGCATATATACACCAAGAATAAAAATTTCCAGAGTAGGTAGGAGTAGTATATGAAATAGTATCATCTCACGCCCTTCCAAAACTCCTAAAAGTGAAAAATGATTCTGTCAAACACTGAAATTAACTACCGCAATAATAAAATCAGATGGCTTTAACGAGTTTGCGTAAATTCTTGACAGAGGTTTCGATGGAACATCGAGAGTAATGAAAACCGAACCACCACCTCCGACCTCAGCACCGTCTTCGAGTGCAACAGCTGAACACTCCACAGGCAGACCTAATTCTCGCCATTATTTCATCAAGAATACGGTTAAATTAAAATAAAGTCCGTCACCGCAACTACCTATTACCCTCAGCGCTGGCTCAGACGGGATACCTCCCGCGAACGCTTCAGTCCCAGCGTTTCCATCCAAAACTTTTTGCAGACATAAAGTTGGCCGGAGTAATAACGAGTAGCGAGTGTTGCAGTCGTAAAGAAATCTCCCGTGCTGCCTCTTCATGCGAACCACGAGCACTCCAGACATCCAAGCCGTCTTCTTTCGCATCGCCTTCAAGGGGTCACTTTATGTGCCAGCGAGCCGAGCACAGTTTCGGAACGGGGCGGATTTTTACATATCACTGGAAGCGTACATTAAGCCATGATTCTGCCGCGATAAATTTTCTCGAAACCGCAATTGGATCTCTTAAAGGCATGAGGTACGACTGGAAAAGCCACGCTAATATAGCCCTTCCAGAAGTTAAGGCAACCACTCACGCTCGGAGAAGAATCTTTAGAACTAGCAACGAAACCAGACTGAATGAGCATCGCGATGGACGCTCCTCCAGAGGATTTAATGCGGTAACCAGTTTTTTTAATCTGCCGAAGATATTAAAATTACAATGATAACGATACGTAACCATTAGCGACCTCAAAGTTTCCTTTTCAATACATTCAAAATTTTGCATAAAGTGAAATGACATCCACGTCCATTTTCAGATATAATCCTTCTTATAGTCCAAATTACTTATCAATAAATGTAGTTACATTTAAGACAGCTTTGGCTTTGTAACCCCTCCTGTGGCTGTAGGTACTATATTTGTTTACAGATTTAATCGGCTTCAAAGGGATCGGGTTGGTGTGGTGGCTCGAGTAGTGGCCTCCCATCCTGAGGGGCCAGGTTCGATTCCCAACAGTGGTAGATTTCTCAGTGGACCCTAACTTGGCAAACCGGTCCCTACTTTAGTGCCTAGCGCAGTGCATTTCAGGTTCAGTACTCCGTCCGTCGGATGGGACGTTAAGCCGTGATACCCTTGGCGCCTGTCGTTATCAGTAGGCTAATGCCGACGCCGGGTTTCTCTCCATCCTCCCTCCGTTCCCTGAAAACTACTACCATCACCCAGTTACCAACCTATCATAAAATATCGCAAATGACCTCAGCTGTCGGCCACCTCACCTGAATAACCAACCAACCACCCAATTGGCTTCAACTACAGGAAAAACTCTTAATACGCCCACGAGAAGCATTACCAGTTAAACCTCCCGTTGAGTTAATAAGCAAGCATCTTAAGGTAATTACGTCCCAGTTTCAATAGTTTCAAGGGTACCATGGGTTGAAGAATGCACACACTGTAAATGAACAAAACGAGATATAGATTCTAGTGTACTGGTTCTACACATTGAACGCGGATCTAGAAATTATTTAATTTTATCCTCGACTAATATAGAAAGAGTAAGGAAATCTGATGAAAACTCTAAAAGGACGAAGATACAACTCTTTCTACGGTATCTTAAAAAATGGTGATGTAACCAATACAGCCGTGGAGGGAAGTCACAGAGGGAAGAATAGCAAATGAATTTTTGTATGAAAAATAAGAAGCAAGTACCAGTGATAGATGTACGATATTAGAAAGATATCATGTAATGCATGTAAATCGATTTCTACCTAACCAAATCTACCTTAATTGGCAGACCAATGGCGATTCGACCTATAAAAAAAAAGAATATGGGTCGGATTGGTGTAGTGATTAGAGTGCTAGCCACACGCTTGGAAGGCTCAGGTTCGAATTCAGACAGTGGAAGATATTTTTCATTCGTAAACTTACCCTTATATGAGCATTTGTGGAGAGCATTTGAGTACAGTGCTCCGTCCGTCGGAATGGACGTTACGCTGTGTAACCCTTGGATCATTTCGTTAAGAGCAGGCTAATGCCGACGCCGAGTTTCTGTCCACTCTTTCTCCTAACCAATTCCCATCGCGTACCTTTCCTCTCCGTTTGAAGCGTCTCTAAGTGCGGGTATAGCCTTGTAAAAACATAAAAGATGAGATAAAACGAGAATTTTCAATATGAAGAGGTTAGCCAATAGAAGAATCGAGCATTGAGCTGCCTGAAACTAAAGCGAATCCTAGCAGGTGACGAAGATGAATATTAGGTTACATGAATCGAAAAAATCACAGCAGCTCCTGAAGACTAAATTCTTCGAATTACTCCCCCATTGTGCGGGTGGATGTCCTAATATAATTTCCATTTGAACTCCCTTGAAGGGAATGCGATATAGTTCTTTGAGATCGCGGTAGAGTAATGTGGTATTAAGGACTACTCCCTCCAAAAAAAAAAAAAAAATCCGACTCTCCCATCACGAGCTTCAAAATTTATGGCCACGGTGTCATCCGCGGCCCGCCTTCCTTTCTTTCTCGCACCGGCCCCTTCTGCCTCAACCGCCGGCGGCCAGCGGGCCTTTCTCTCGACACTTCTCCTCCTGGGTGAAAAAATAAGCCCCTTAGACCGACATCCTTCCACTTTTTTCCCCAGCTCGCTCTTTATCTCTTCCCACCTTCCTCATTCAACTTCAAGTTCATTTGTCGGTCGTCGCAAGACAGTCTAGACGGCCGCCGACGCATTTACGCACCGACAATAGTCTCTTGCGCAGACGCGAGATCCCGCAAGAGGTTTGTTATTTGTTTCCGAGGCCGAAGGAATTTGAGTGCTCGTTAAGACTCTGTCGCGTTCGGCCTCGTGTCCCAATGTCATGAAATTCAAAAGAGAGTGGAAAAATTCGGTCGTTCAAAGCTTCGAAATAGGGGGGCGGGGCGGGATTACAAGTCCGTGTTCAATGCTTCAGAGAAACAATTACAAAGATCCCTTAATCCGAAATAATGGATATTCAATTTAGTTTTTACGATAGTTCAGCCAAAGTACATATAAAGGAAAATGCCCAGGAATTGAGACGTTTTTATGATGGCTTACATTAAACGGACACACCAGATGCAAACTTATCACGTTAATACCGTAGCGTCATTACCACAAAGCTGCTTCCAAGAACAGTGCATTGAGAAAACTTCATCCGGATGGACATTATCGGTTCCTAAACCGACCCGCAGGACACCAGACGTCTTTTACTATTTCAATTACATATAAAGGATGAGCAATGCGTTATCGACATAAATCTTGGTACTATGACTTTTTAATAACCGGGCCCTTAACTTAGAGAGGGAAAATACGTATTTATTATTGCTCCTATTAAGGCTTCTAAAAAATAATGAGGCCGATTCTGATATTGAAGCAACTCGAATACAAGATTTTCTTAAATACTTGTGCTTCAAGGTTGTAGAAACATTAAAAATTGATGACTTATAATTATTCTACTTTAATTCCATATATTACTTGATTTTTGCCACTGCTTACCAAAGCAATGACTCACTGAAGCTAACTAAGTATTCTCAACGCGTCAATAAATCACCACATATGCTGCGGTACCACAGTAGAGGGCAGTATGATTTACTAAGCAGCGAAGTTATAATACTTCGAATAACGCAATGAAACACAAAAGACGTAATAAATTTAAAACCGTAATCATTTAAGTACGTACGCTTGTACGGAATTAGCTTTCTTTTACGATTTCTTCGCTGCCTAAATATTGATATCCTTACGGTTAAATTACAGTTCATAGGAGGATTTGAATATAATAATATGAAACTAAGATATGTCACCTTGAACAACATTATCATTCTCGGGAAAATATAAATGCAAGGCTTAGAAAACCAGCTTAAATTTGTGAAGGGTGTGGCGAATGATAATAACGCAACACACTAATGAAATCTTAAATCTTGTTGCATTTATTAAGCCTCACTGACATTATTGTTTATGCTTTGATTCATATCCTAACAAGCAACGTAATAGTCACATGGTTTTTCCCATTGCAAAAGGGTATGGTCTCCGGTGCCTATACCAGCTGGTAATCCATTTGAGCAACTTCCATTCCCGCAATTAGCCGGATGATTCCTGTCAGCTCCTCCACGGGGCAGTGACAGGTGCGGAGACAGTGCACGAACGGCCCCCGACTGCTTCCAGTGATCCTTGATCACCGCCGGAACCCCTAAGGTGCCCTTACCGCACCCCTTCCACCCGCAATCCACCGACTGCACCGCGAGGTATGCCGGGAAGGAAGGAAGCCGCACCAGGAGGGGCGGGGTGTGTGGTGGGCGTTGCCCGCCTTCCCTTTGGCAGTTACCCTTCCGAGGAAGTGCAGCGTCGGACCAACTCCTCGCCTTCCTGCGCGCCTCCATACTCGGATACACACGGGAGTTCTGCGGTTCATTTTGATGCCGGATGCCCTACGTGGTTGCAAGCTCCCGACGGGGCGAGGATACCATAAAACGAGCCACGCCTTGACCATGCTGCACTGCATAAACCTCTCGACTTAATTGAGGGCAAGATTCTCATTTGAACTTGCTTTCAGAGAACATTGTCACGTTAGGCTGGGCAGACGCATTGGAAAAAAAGAATCAATCATTGAAGACTACCTCACGAAAACAAATTAAACACATTCTTCACATGAAAACTTACTCTACTGTTGGCTAATCCCAAAATTCAATAATTTTAATTCCGATTAATATTAGGCAACTTGACAGAGCCGTGAAAGACCTAAGGAACAACAAGTCACCAGGAGGGGACAAAATAAATGGAGAAATCATCAAGACACTCGGGGTTAAAGCAAAAGATACTCTACTTGGAAAAATCATAGATAGCTATGACTGTGGAGGACTACCAGAGGACTTCCAGAAGAGTTAAATGATTGCAATCACAAAGAAGCCAAGGAGCTAAGAGCACAGAACATTGAGCCTGGTGTCACACACATCGAAAATACTTACAACGATAATTAACAGAAGATGGAAGGAAAGATCGAAGGGAATCTTTCGGAAAATCAATTCGGATTCAGGAAAAACCGACGAGCTAGGGAGGCAATACTCAGCTTAAGCATGCTGGCCGAGAAAATGATGCACGTAAACAAGCCGTTGCATGTGGCATTCGTGGACTTGGAAAAGGCCTTTGACAATGTCGAATGGAACAAGATTTTCAAGATACTGGAAGCAATTGGAATAGACTACAAGGATAGAAGAATAATCCACAGCCTCTACAAGAACCAGGTCACCACAATGCGAATGAAACACGGAAGGAAGATAGAAAATAAATAAATAAATGAGTCGGACAAGAATTACAACCTCTCCCAGCGTTATTCAATATATACCTGGAAGAAGCAATAAAAGCCGCAGAGGAAATTGATATCAAGGGCATAAAGGTGAATGGCGAAGAAATAAACATGCTAAGGTTTGCTGATGACATCGTAGTTGTAGCAGAAAGTCGAGAGGACTTGCAAGCATCCCTGATTACAAAGGACCAAGTACTTCAAGAACATAATATGAGCATCAACAAGAAGAAAACCAAAATCCTAGTGAGCGGAAGAGAGAAGCTTAAGGCAAATATCACAATTCGAGGAGTGAAATTCGATCAAGTGGAGAACTTCACCTACCTCAGCAGCACTATTACTTGGGATGGAAGAAACTCAACGGACATCAAGAGAAGAATAACACAAGCTAAGGAGGCGTTTATGAAGAAGAGGCAACTACTGTACTCAAAGAACCTACGGCTGCAAACAAGGAAGCACTTCATCAAAACATTCGTATGGAGCGTGGCACTCTATGGATTAGAGACATCGGAAAAGCAGACCAACGAAGAATTGAAACCTTCGAACATGGTGCTGGAGGAGAATGTTGAAGATTAAATGGATAGATAAAGTGAGGAACGAAGATGTATACGGAAGAGCAGATGAAGAAAGGACAACATGGAAAACACTACGGCAAAGAGGAACCAGATGGATTGGAGATACCTTGAGGCACAATGAATTAGTTAGAAATATAATAGAAGGGAAGATTGAAGGGAAGGTCCCGCGTGGAAGACCAAAGGAAAAGTATATAGGGTGAATAAATAGGACATGAAAGAGAAAACATACGAGGGTGTGAGGGAATTAACGCTGAATAGGGCAGAATGGGGGGCTGCAGTAAACCAATCCTAGGATTGAAATACTGATGATGATGATGATTAGGCAACTAGTAAAGCGAAGCTTTAACATTTATATCAATAAGACTGATTTAAATTGGAATACCAATAATACTGGAAAATTGAATGAAGTAATTTTCCATGCTGATATATTTGGGTTGAAAACATTCGTTTGATGGCACCTTTAGAAGACACGCAAACATTCGATTAAAAGTTGCGTGTTCAAGTGCTATTCACTACCTATAAGTACCAATTACATGAAGGTATTTCACTTTGCATGTCACTTGATGAGAAAATTACCCATATATACCAGGCGTACATGAATATTATAGCAACACTTTTTTGGATTGGGTTCGTTAGTCACTATCCAATTTGTAATTGAAGGCAAATAATGGCGAACTACTTAATGCACGAAACATATTAGTCATCAAGCAGTTGTAAATGATGAAACTTTTTTTTCATTCCATTTATAAATTGAGGCATAGTGAAGAAGTTTTAATGGCAACATGGTTAGAATATGAGGAAGAAAAAAAATTGTGCTACAAAAATTTGACTTTGAGCATTAAAATCGTTAGGTTAAAAAAAAGTAGGTACATAGGTAACTCGTAAAATATCGAGTATAACTCACTTCAGCGATCGCATCCAGACATAACGTCCACATTAATTGCCATGCGAAAAAATTCACCTGGACCGGGAATAAAACCACGGACCTTTGGCTTTCCGGGCCACTGCGCAGACCACTACGCTACCCAGGATACCTCATTCGCATGGCAATTTTACCAAGGTACGAGGTACAAGATGTTTCTCACTCCATTTATAAATTGAGGCATAGTGAAGTAGTTTTAATGGTAACATGGTTGAAATATGAGGAAGAAATATCCTATGGCTAAAAATAGCTTGAAATATCCTACAGACATAACGTGATTAACCCAATCGTTGACATTACACCTGTGCATTCAACGAGGACCTACCCCGCCTACCAAACATTCTCCTATCTATCAGCCCCTTTAAACATCTTCGTTCCACATATTCCCTACCATTATTACTCCAATGCTACTCACTCTTATCCTTCCTCTTCACGGCTAAAACAACAGTCTTCACATATCACGCCCTTCAAAATACTTCGCCACTTTTTAACCACTTCATCGACACCCCATATCTTCTCCTGATTTACTCTATCAAATTCCTTTCCTCCCTCACCATCTTCAGCACTTTTTACATGAATCTTCCTATCCACTCACCGTACTTTCGTCTTATCTACATCACTAAAGTCCTGTGTCGATTCCCACCGTCTTCTTTTTGAATTCCATGTTTCGGCGCCATAGAGTACCACGCCCTCTGCCATCCTTTAACTAGTAGCCATTTTATTTGCGTCTCTACCAAACGATTCTGTTATTTTACTTCTATTGCGGTTTTATATTTAAATTCCTTGCCAATGCCTCACAATCAAAATCTTTATAAAAGCACATAAATTGTTTGGCCCTTTCTTTTATGGGAGAAGTTAATTTCCGTTCTGTCTGAAACATTCAGCAGATCATGTTTCTTTCGGGACTGATCTCACTCTCTCACGAGATGTCCAATTCAGCACTCATCAAAGCTATGACAGGCAAACTGTAAAACTGTTACGATCCAGCCTGTTGCACGCTTGCAGCGCAACCGGAAAAGACGTAGCTATAAGACAGACTTATTCTTTCACGGCCCCAGCGTTCTACTACCATGCCCTCTTTATCCCCGCTCCCTCAACAATTTTATGGCAGTAAGCATATAGGTTTACGGTTATCTGGCAATTCTTTCCCGAGAAGATCTTCCTTCAAATAGAGAGCTGCTCTGAGCACGGATAATTCTATTAAGGAACCATTAAACACTGGTCTTGATGGCAGACACAAGGTGGAAGCGGTGAAACACTTTAGCAATACCAATAATAAATGCAATGAAATTACTTTGAATCCCAGCGGACATTTTGAAAAAAACATACGTTGCTTACAAAGCTCGTTATTATAAAAATGTAATAATATTCGCGAGGCCACAATTGTGAACGTAAATGTAATTCATACTCTTCAATATATTTCCCTATGAGAAAACGTGAGAATTGGTGGTAATGGTGATGGCATAACGGACCTTGAACAAGAGGAAAAAAAGGATAAAACTCATTAGTGTAAATTGCAGAGAATGATCAAATTGTGCGTCTAGTAATGCTGTAAATAGTGATGGTGAAAACGATTTCTAGAATATCTCCTTCATTCAATGTTAACTTTATTGTGAGATAAAACATATTTATGAGTTTACACACACCCTCTTTCAGTGCTCTTTGTCTCTTAAATTCAACAGTTGCTTCCATGCATAATTTAAAGTAGAAAATGTTCTATGGATTCGCCAGCATCTGCCAATAAGAATCATCTTTTAATGTCACCAGAGAGCTGCTAGAGCAAAGGCTAGAAATCAATATTTCTACCACTGGCCTCTAACTCCAGGAGGCAATTGCCAAGGTGCGTATCCTCAAATATATATCATTTGCTCTTTATCAGAAGGTGACCTCTCGAAATAATTACGAAAATAAGAGATTAAGCGAATTCTCAGAACTTTTATTCTCTCTTTTGAGACCTCCCCCTGATAAAATGGGTTTTCCTTTCTAGTTCTCAAAAAACGCAGAGATAAAAAAGAACTCCCGAGCCTCATTCAAATACCCGTCACGGCCAGCATGGTAACTGACAAAGAGCAACTAACAACAGTCGGGAACAGTCAGTGAGAAAGGTAAAAAAAAATATATAAGCACATAAGTTGATAACATCACACACGAAGGCTAATCACCCCGCCCTCATTTTTACCCTTTAACGTCCACGAGTCATTCACAGGAGGGCGGACTCTTGGTATTGGGGAGGGAGTGGGAGAAAAACAGGGGTGCAGGATTCAAAAGGGCTTGAGAAGGGGTAACATCCCCCCAAGGGCTGAAAAGAAAACATATTTTTGAAGAGGGAAAAGAGCTCATCTGGCCAAATGGCAATGCGATTACGTAATACCTACGTACACACACACGCGCGCGCTTGCTTGCCGGGCTGGACATGTGAAGATCTAAAACAGGAAAGGGTGAGCTCCAAAGAGG
Organism: Platycnemis pennipes; assembly: GCA_933228895.1. Classification (NCBI taxonomy): domain Eukaryota; kingdom Metazoa; phylum Arthropoda; class Insecta; order Odonata; family Platycnemididae; genus Platycnemis; species Platycnemis pennipes. The sequence continues at coordinate 30,554,811 of OW121855.1, forward strand.
AAATCTTGGGTACGACGACTGCGTAAAATTGAGAGGGAGGGAGGAGAAAATAAAGCTCCACTCCCTCTGAATTATTAGCCCCTTTCATCTCGCGACCTCGTCAAAGCGAAATGGATCGGTGCGACGGAATAAATTAGATTAATTTAATTAACGGCGGGGGGGTGGGCGGTGACGCGGAAGTCCAGAACCCTAGGCGACACGCCATTCCCCAGACACGGAAAGGTAACACACGCATGGGAAAAATTGGACGGGACGACGACAACAACCCTTTTTAGCAGTTATCATGGTGGCGAGACTGGGAGAACGTACGCTCTCTCATTACGCCGTGCGTGTTACTTTTATTTTAGAGAGGCACGCACTGTTGGTCACAGACCGAAAGTCGCACGCAAGGGCAAACAAAAATAATGCCACGGGAAAACGGATGGTGTATACGAGGCGACATTCGGAGGGATGCCACTTTCAGGCACATTTGAGCACCAGTGTTTTTTCCATGGTAACAAAGTGTGGGGACTGGCGGTGGTTTTCTGTACCGGCACACACCCGTCGCCGAAGGGCAACGGAATGCGATGATTTAACCCGCGCACACGGACATTGAACGATCGTCTCAGTCGTGTATCTTCACAAGAGTTGCACTCCGGGGTGAGAAAAATCAAGGTAACCGCAGTGAATCAATGTGTTAAGTATTTACACGCCAAATTGCTGATCGGAAGAGAACACAGAAAGAAAAAATACAAACAATAACGTATGTATACGGTGAAAATGACGTTCGAAGTGTATAGAATAGAATTAGCATGCAATAATTTGATGTGAGAAGGATAATATTTTAACTCTAAATATTTTTACTAGCGAGTTTAATTTTTAAAATTTCCCATATTCTTTAGATAAGTTATCTCTATAAATCTGTCGGGATGACCAAAATACTGCCAGTTTTTTATCGCCTTATGAATGTAATCGGTTTTTTCGACTCTTTTGTCGTCGATGATCACACACTGCATAAACATTTGGTTGCTCCCCTACATCCATGATGAGGTGAAAGTTCATTGTATGTTTTCAAAACGTGACAGTTCGGCTCAATTTTTGTCTTAGAAGTCCTTCGCAAGCATGTCAATCAGTACAGTTAAGGTTAATAATATAGTGTTAGAATATAACTCTAGCATCTCTATGTTTGAAGTCTAATTAAATAAAATTCTCAAATAGAAACAAGGTACGTTTCTTAATAACTCCTTCAGCAGAGGATGTATAAAATACTTCAAAATACCGATCATTAGTTTTTAATGATGAATGTATCTCCTTAGGAGGTAAACACAAGGGAAGTATTTAATTAACAGTTCCTACATAGTTACAAGAATATTTCAGGACTAAATTGGTTGAATATAGGTGACAACAAAGGAATATATATATACACACGAATACAAAGACAACAAAGGAATATATACACACGATTCTCGTGTGTATATATTCCTTTGTTTATTGCTCTTCGATTTTGACGAAAAAATCCTTTTGCGTATGTTCAACATGTACTATGAAACCCTTAGAGCTCAGTCAATAAGATTTGACTGATGCGACTCACTTTCTCCTCAGGAATTCTTAAGCTTGCAGTCCCCAAAGCCAAAATGACCATCATCTTCAACAGACCAAGGAAGATGTTGGAATAGAAAAAGAATTGGACCAATTTCAGATGGACTACAATCCAGAGATAAGATGAACATGAAGAAGGTCGAGGAACGATCTTCTTCCATCCCACCACCTCTATATATGGAGTTCCAACACACCACAAAGAATTACCTTCCAATTTCGGCCCGAAACACATACGAGACGGACTAGCGGCGTGACATCTCATTCATAGACGTGATCCATCTCAAACCGAAGCTCAACACTGTGAGGCAGGAGGTGCTGGTATAAGAGCCCAACGATGAAAGATAGGGGGAAGTCTGTAAATGAGGGATTCGTATGATTCGTGATATATTTTTTTTAATTCTGGTCGTGACATGACGCTTACGTCCACCTGGGACAGCGGAGGCACGAAAATAACCCGATCGGAAAAAAGGCCCATTTTTTCCAATGGGAAAACCATCTTTGGAAAAGAGTGCGCTCAGCTGTCCGGGACATCGGAACGGGACGTCCGGGCACGTTCCGATCTTATCCATTCCTATCCCATCATTCCCTCGGGACAATGTCGACCTCTTCCGCGGCCATTGTGGAGGACGAAGCTCACGAACGTGCATACCTACGAGAGAGAGACACGTCTTGGCTGACACGGGAGCGATGCTTGACACCGCTCAACGCAACGCGTGAGAAGGGGGGGGGGAAGACAATAGCCTGGAGTGGAGGGAGGAGGGGGATTCGACTCGGACCAATGGGACGGCATCCGGCTACGCACCGCGAAGGCATTGTGCTATCCACCGCATCTATTCCTCACCTCCCTCACTGAATCCACCTCACCCTCGCAAACGTAGGGGAACGCGAAGCTCAATTGAGGAATACAAGGGTCGAGAGCGACGCATCGCGTGAATACAAATCGAGGGCGCTAATGACGCCGTGCTGACGAGCCTTTAAACTCCTCGGCTACAGCGAGCGTCGATATATCGCCCGCACCCAACAAAACTGCTCCCGGAAGGGTTGCATGTCATCGGAGATGACGTTAGTGGTACGACGAAGGCAGGATAAGTGCTTGGAAATAGAAAATGTCCGAAGATTCTCTCCAAAATGTATTATGACTTTGTACCTTGGGAAAAGTCATAATTTCCCGCCAATCATTATTACTAGTTATTCCCGTTAATCACCAGTTCAATCCAATTACTCTGCTTTAGATTTCCTCACACTTGTATCGATGACCATTCAAAATTTTTTGCTTTTTCTTTTCCTTCATCTACCCTGCCACACACCCTCGAGGTGGCTTGCAGGGTATCGTGTAGATGTAGTTTTCCCCATCTATCTTAATTTCCTTCTTCAAAATATCCTATTACTTCGAAATTTCAGCAATTTCTCAGCTGTATAATGTGATTATAAAATTATTACTGATCTACCAGTTAAGATGTTTAGGACGTTTCCACGGACATTAAGTTCTAGCCACGAACCTTTATTTTCATACGAGGTCACTCTTAAATCCACTTCTGTACTCATTACCTAATCCCATAAAGGCACTTCCTAACTCTCACTATTCTATCCAAACTATCCACTTTTCTCTCCGCTCTATGTAGCCTACCCAATATTTTTCCCAATCGCGTCCTTAAAAAACTATCGCCCCTTATTATCAGTTCCACCCAATCCCGCTAACCTTCTCCTCAATTCTCAATCACATTTATGTCCTTTCCTACCAACCCTAACTCTTCCTCGTTTGTCTCTCTCAAACCACCTTACATAATTTATACCTCTCCAAACCCTCATCTCAAAAGGTGAGTCTACTTTAATCCTCTTCCTTCAACATCCGTATAATATGATGGTTAATTTTATTTCGGTAACGATCATGGATTCAAGGATATATTTCTTTTAAGGAGAAGCCGAGAGTAATTTTCTGATACAAGCAGTTTCCATACGAAAGAACACATGACTAGCTGGGTTAATGAACTGAAAAAGCTCAGACAGCATTATTATCCTGACAGTGCTGTCTGAAGCTTAAGCTAAGCTGCATTTGGCTGAAGCATCGAAAGTTATTGATTCCTTTGAAAGGACGAAAAAGTAATGACGAAAATATTTACTCAAGTAAAACTCTGGAGGTAGCAGGAATCATATGAGATAGGATACAAACAGACAACAAAAGGAAAAAACGACTTTTCCTAAGAATCTAGCGATTCCCCAATTCCCCGTCACATCTTCAAATACCTGTCATCTCCTTGCCAAACATCTCAGACGAAGCATCACGTTTTCTAAACAAAAGAATGAGAAAACAACGTCCAAACACTCAAATTCGCTGTGGGGAAATGCCATTCATAAACATGCCCATGATTCCGTCAATTTCTCCCGTTTCTTTCCGGTATGGTTTTACTTTGATGGCTTGAATACATAGGCGTGCATTTCACTCCCCGGAAATAAAATTTCGGCGTCGATACGACCGGATAGACTGACTGACTGTTCAATGTCTCCTGAACTTCCCCTTCACCCACGTAGACCAAAACTCCGAAAGCAAACAATGAAAATCCCGGCCTATCGAAGCTGGATATGCTCGAGACAAACAGCTATGGACGTAAACAATCACCCTATCACTCTCTGAAGGAGAAGACACAAAAGTGTTGGGTGTGCCGTGGAGGGGGAGGGAAATACTTGGAAAGAAAGTGAAGACAAATGCATAAGCATGCCTTGAGAGGAAACGGATATTAAGACTAAAACAATGGGAATACACTGAGGGAACAAATAAAGCGGAAGGAAAGGAAATAGGCAGCGGATGAACCATAAGAATAACCCTGTGGAGAAGTGCGTGCCGCACGAGGAACAGATGCCACAACGCGGCACGCTTAAAGAGGAACCATTTAAAATACGGCATCCCCAAACTTTATGCTTTCCCACTCGACCAAAACCACCCGTTCGTGTTGGGGAGGGCAAAAGGAAAGAAAAGCACAATGAGAAGGACAGACGGACATAAATAAACAAGGGGGAGACGAACATTATTTTCCCGATTCGAAATATTCCTCCTCCTCCGGCCTTCCCCCAGAGCGAGAGGTGCACCCCTTGGGGCCCTACAGACGGGCTTTAGAGGCATCGTTTGGCCCGCGGGCCCTCGCGAGTCGTGACGGAAGATAACGAACACGCCGCACGGAGAATGTGAGGAGGAGATTTGAGTGAGGGGAAGAAATATGGCGGACAGGCGAGGACGCGGCCGATGCGCGGCGGGCCGAACAAAACACGATCTGGGAGCGCATCAAGAAACAAGGAACTGCGCGCCTAAGGACGAGACGAGGGACCCCACCAGCACGAGTCCAAGAGTCAGCCGCCAGCCTCCAGAAATAAGAATTAAAAAAATGAACGACCTCGTCACTCTCATTGAAGAATTCCCGGTCCCAAACCGCTTTTATCTCTCGAGGGAGTTTCGGAGGGGAGGCTGGAAGATCGAGAGATATGGAGAGGTGGTGGAGAGGGTCGGGGAATGAAGAGCATCGGAATGTAACAAGGATTGCGCAATCGATGCACGGGAAGGAGGAAGGAGTTCTGTGTTTCTTGGGAGAGGCGTGGGTGGACGACCTGGACATTTCTTCCTCGTGGGAGAGGTGTTGGGTGTGAATCGGCCTGGCGTCTCCGGGCCGACTAGGGCGCTGATAAGCGAGACGTGCGAAGGCGTGCCGTGTTGGCCAACGGCGAGATCACGCGCCTGTCTATTGAGTCTGAGGAGGAAGTGGGTTCATTGATAAGGACCACACGGCCTTCCCTCTCACCTAACTGTACTGCGGAGGTGGAAACCGTACTCCGAAAGCGGACAATGGGGTCGTTCACCATATTTTTTCATTGCCGAATACGATAGAGTTTGTAAAATAAAAAGGCCCGTATTTTTCCGTTTTTTGATCCGTCAATTATTTCTCGATTTATATGCGGCGAAAAACTGATGTTTTTAACCCTTTCGGAAAAGTGGGTGTGGTGCAACCTCTGACGTACATCGACTTCGTCCAATCACAACTGAGCCCGCGAAGCTACTTCGCCTTATCGCAATGGGGGGGACACAGCTGACTCTGCTGCCAATCGGAGCAGTCGCGACAGCATCTGTACGAGCAGACCTTCCGAGAACCCCCCTCCACTCCTTTCCCTTCCCCTAAAAGCAGTCAAGTACGGGAGGAAAATGACGTTAATGTTATCACAGCAGCTTTTTCGGTGGGAGTCAGCTTTTGCTTATTTTAATTTTTGATTTATGAGTGAATGGTTGTGGTTAGAAGATTAATTTTTTCACTAAAATTCTTTTTTCGTTTCCATCTGACGATTTCGTGAACAAAACTGCGATTTCGGTTCCCAGTAAATGCCCCCATTTGCACTCGTTTGACATTACGGGAAGAGGCGGGGAGGATCGTAGCTAGCCTATCATTATATCTACTATTACTATCACCAGCCTTTCAACTCCCAAGGCTTATTTGGGATTCCAGGTACCATGGTCCTCCAAGAGTGTATAGTTTTAAGGTTCCAACTTGAGATGATTTCTGATAAATTCTTTGATATTGCACTTCCACCACTGGCAGGCACGTAGCCAGAAATTTACTTTGGGGGTCTAAGTCTAGTGCAGCGTAACTTGTAACAAATCACCCTTGCCCGTTCGGAGCGAACATGTTACAAATCTCTTTCCTTAACTTTCAGTACTTGGTATTTCCTTTCACAGAGCCCAATCTTATCTCTTATCACTGGTAAATTTCACTGCTTACCTTGTTATGAATCAGTTAATTTGAACGGCCCCAGAATAGAAGTTTAACGCGTCCATAGGTATCAGATTGAAAAGAATAATTATTAACCACCTACATGCATCAAACTAGTGATCACGTTTCAGGACACTTAACACTTGAATTATACGCAGTGTAATCTGTCTTTTCACGCCCAGTTAAAATCAGAACAACAAAACTGATGGGAAAAAATTTCGGGGGGCTAAAGCAAAAGCACACACCTGGCTAAGTGCCTGACTGCTGGGCAGCATTACGACAGCGATGGTTTACATAAGGTGCAAGGATGTGAAAAAAATATTTTACGATTATCCAGAATCAGAAATATCACATTGTTCTTTTTCCTAATTTACACATAATTTTGACTAGACCGGGCATTACACATGGGGGATACGACGTCAAGTTAAATAAAAACAAAGTGACAACGGTTCAATCAATCTTTGAGCAACATCAATCTTTGCATATTGATTTGCATTAAGAATTGTATTCAGGTCGATAAACACGTTCACGTGAGATTTATATTCAACCGTAGAATTTCAACTCCGAGACGTCAGCAGTTTATCATTCAGTTTGTTCTTGTGAATGAACATGAAACCTAAATTATGTTAAGGAAAAATACGCATCAGAGCTAACCTGGATTTGAGGAGTCCCGTTCACTACGGACTGATTTGAGCACTTATGAGCGCCTAGTTTGGCCTTGAACGAAAAGACAGCGAATGCCTATGCGATCATGATCGCTTGAACTCCGCGTGAATCCAAGGTCAAAGCTCCTCAATGAAGGAAGGCTTTCACAATCATGAAATGCTATAAACTTTCGCGTTCCAGCCATCGGCGCCATGCGATGCAAAATTAGTAGTACACGTCGAACCATAAATTGCCATTTGCATACAAACTCCATGAAAACAATACCACATGGGCATGAGCACTTATGAGCTAGCTATTCGGATTAAAGTTTCGTTGAATAGACGCCCAGGATATTTTTTAACGGAGAATGGCTGAATATCGCCGTCCATTCGTGAGCACAAAAGTCGTTAATTATTATGGAACATGCAGTGTATGGAAGAAGTTCCTCTGTAAATGCAAATCAGTTAAGTGACTATGCATCAAAACCTACCCGTACCGGTAGAGTTATAATAAATTGAATCCATCAACGCCTTAAAAATCATTTAAACGATGACACCTGAATGCTGATGGCGAAATTTAAAAAACGGCTTTCACAACAACAACCGCTAACATGTAACGTTAACTGCAACTGGCTCAAAGGCTATTAGAGCTTCGTGATCATGAAAAAACCATGCTATTGAATCCCAACTGCGTTGCCGTAAATTATCTTACTATACGAACGGCTAGAACACATCGTACTTGGATCCATGTCACACACACCCCGCAATATTAAACACATAAATCAACCCCCTGGTGCCAAAGATAAACGGAAACGTAACAACGACCGCATTGTTATGCTGGACACACCACCGCTCCCAATCCTTTATCCGCCCAAGGCAAGCCTCGGGTACATTCCAAATAAGTGCGATGACATCACCAGGCTGCGTGGACCGATGTTCACACTGGAACACTACTGAGCCGCCTGCTGTAAAACATAACAACGAAACACGGCGCGGTAGATGACACTTCCAGAGCTAAGAAGTCCACGCAAGAACTCGGGATGGACAACGAACAAATAAATAAATATCACTGATTTAAGACGGACGACTGGAAGACCAATCCCGGAGTACCCTTCCTCTTCCCTTGAGGAGTGGTGAAAAAGAGCCAAAGAGACGAGAAGACGATCTTATCGCTTAATTAAGTCGGGGGTGAGGGCTGGCGCGCGAGTCGCCGTCAACGCGGTGACGGACCACCCCCTGGCATGCAGAGCCGCATGGCGGTGAAGTTCGGCAACGTGGCGACAACCACACCAACCCTCAGGAGGCGTCGTCGTCTTTGCGTCCTTATCTTCAAAGAGACGTCTGTAAAGCTCGTGCCGTCTTGAGTCGGGCGACAGAAACGTCGTGTGACCAAGAATCCAAGCCCGGGGCTAATTGGATACGCCCCTGCCCATCCCTTCGGGATTTCCAGCTCCTGAACCCTTAGAAATAAAATAGGTAAGCAGGCACCTTGAAGGAGCGGAAGAGGCGCCTTTTTTATGCCTTTGGTTTCCGGTTGATAACGCCGCATTACACAAAAGTAATAGCAATCAGGAAAATACTGCGGTGGCAAGAAAAATACCACAATTCGCCTGCTGGCGGGGAGTCGGGGAATTCCAGTGAATGGATAACAGGCCCCCGATCTCAATAGTACATTTTCGAGTTTCGGGAATGTCAAACTTTAATTGATAAATTGCTCCCGAATTGAATGGAGAGTACTTCACGTCCGGTATTAAGTCCGTCGGATGGGACAATAAACCCGTTGGCAAATTGCGCTTAAGTACGCCAACGCCGGGTTTCTCTCTACCCTTCATTCTTCATTCTTCTAGTGGCGAAAATGATTTCAGTTGTTAGTCTCTTTCCTTAAAATAAGAACCGTTTTCTTGTACGTGTGCGTCACGAGACAGGGATTTGCTCTCACATATGGACGTACGCTTGCTCATCATGCTCTGGAAGACTTTTAGTTCTGCTTCCCGAAACATTCTGTCTTCACCGACATTCAACGATGAATTTCTAAGTGCTCTCATTCTCCTCGCATCATTTCCTTTCTTTTTATACTTGTTACTTTTTCGATTCATTAACAAAGTAATATGACTCCAATCTACTCTTTTCCTCCAATGCCTCAATGAAAACATACCGAAGATAAACACTTTCTCCATATTCCTCCAATCACTCTGTACCCCATCTTTCCATCCCTCACCGCATGCTCCTCAAGTATTTCGTTCCAATTGCATTCACACAATATGTTCACTAAAACGTAGACGTGAAGGCCGTCCATAAGGTTGGTAACATGTTGACCCCACGAAACATGCAGATACAAAAAAAAACACATTATATATTTGAAGCACGAAGAAGCAGTGAGACAAAAAAAGCGTTAGTTTTTTCCCTGGAACACTGGAGGTCAAAACATTAGGGCATATCTGTGACAGCACCTTATGAAAATTATCGGCTTCCCGTAGTATAGCAGTTTATAATAATAAACCGACTTTTTAAAGTCAAAATGACACAATAGTATGACAAAAGGTTTTGCAATCCGCCGTCGGTATGGCACATTGAAATCATTCGACAGCGAGATAAAATTCTGTCCATTCATCACTATCTAAGGCCAACACTATCAGATTTTCCCACAATTGGACCATGCATAGCATACACTCGCAAAGATTAGCTGCCGCAGGCAGATCTTCAATCTTAGATCCTTCAGAACACAGCAACGTAAGCGTTTTCCGCGTAGGAAAGACAGAGCACGCACCATTCTCCAAGTAAGTACCATTTGGTCGGATTGTTCATGAAGGCGTGAAGGAGTAGTAAACCTTACAGTAGCCAGTAGCCTTATCTTTGAGAGTTCAACATTAAAGGACCGCTAATATATCTTCACAATCGAGTAAACTCGTTCTGGAGGCATGGCACGTAAGGGCTCCTAACGAAGACAAGTTTTAACCCCAGATATTTAAAGTGACAACAGGACAAAACCAATCGGCTTCAATGAACGTGATTAATCACCCAAGCAATATCCCAATATTTATAAATACTTTATCGCCATAATAAATTAATATTTTAACACAGATTTTTAGCGTAATATACATAGGTGTATCTCATTTAGCTCAAAAATGCGTAAGGCTACCAATGTCTCCTCGAGTTAATAGTTCTCGGCCGTACTTCCGTACGCGACATTTATGTATCAAGAATTAGTATAAAAAATGCTCAAGATTGTGACTTGAATGTTAGTATAATCGGAAAGGATTATAGTGACAACATCAATAAATATTTACTTAGTAAGGGAGAGCCATTTGCTTTCCATTTTATGCCTGTTGCACCCCAAGTATCTGGTACTCAGATAGTAGTACTGGCCCAATTTATTTTACGTTCCCATACAGGACCTGAGTTAAACTAAGGATCCACGACTGTCGCCTCACCATCAAGGTACATGATAAACTACGGACCCATTGTACCAGTCCTATGCTGCAGTACACTTCCAATGAAGGCTATTCAACTACTGAGGATTTATCGCGCCATCTAACATTCAATAATAGACAAGGGGCCATTTTCCGAACAGACGTTCACTAAGGACTTCATAGGTACCTTAATTTCATTTTGCGTAGTCCAGACTTCCCATTATTCTAAGCAAAATACCCGTTCAACTCATCCATATACCGCACTCACCCAAAATTCTTCGCTCTTAGCGTTTTGTACGGTTCCGTACACGATGAACGATGCCGAACTGACAGATTCAAAATGTCCTTTTTTCCTCGTACAATTAGGGATATGAATAACGGTAAATATATCCAGTACGAGTGTAGCAATGGATAACATTGGTAGTTGCATGTTGGTATAAGGACTTGAAGCTAACCCAACTAACAGCATGTTTTTGCATGTTTGCTTTGCTATTTTTACCTTTTTTTAAATAGTGAAGTTTAGAACAGTACATAAATACTAATCCTTTTTATGTATGATATATAGTGCATGTTTGGTGAGAATTCACCCCCTGCCACACACCTTTATGGTGGCTTGCAGGGTATTATGTACATGTGTAGATGCAATTTTCACTGCGAATTCCCTCATGCATCAGAATGCGTTTCTTCCAGCCTAGACTAAAACGACTTCAAAAATGGGGAACCAGAAACGAGAGGTCGAAGGAAAGTAGAGACCCACCCACTTACCACCCCATGGGCACTCCGCTAACCGCACCTCCGCCCGCCAAACCACAGATAAGACTTCCACACGCCGCGAGTCGTCCGGCCAGACACTCCCCAATATTCCGAACAGCGATAATCAATCATAAAGAAAAGGGCCATTTGAAAGCGGAGGTGACTCAGGACTCAGGACTTGGGTTCAGAATACCTATATCACCATCCCGGGATGTGTGCCCTTTATGGTCGTGGTTGGTAGAATAGAAAGGGAATATTTACAGTGGGGAAGAAAGGTTATTTTGTTTAGGTAGGAAGTAGCGTTTCAGAATTAATAAAAGAATTAGGGTGGGAATCATTATCAGAGCGTAGGTTAAAGTACAGATTAAATCTATTAGACAAATTTCAATCGGATAGCTTTACTTAAGATGTTAGGCACATATTTAAAAAACCAGCGTATTATGCTAGATTCGACCTGATAAATAAGATTAGAGAGATAGATTATCGTACCGATAGATTCAAAATGGCATTTTTCCCCCGTACTATAAGAGAACAGAATAGGCAGCATAGCAAAGGGGATAGGTAGGGGAAATATTTTAGAGTATTCTGTAGTGCACGATGCATGTATTCACCCCTCAAATACTATAGATACTAACAATATAGTTGCATGAGACACTATAGTAGCTTGTTTGCATGTTAGTAGTGCATGCTTGGTGATCTTCACCCCCCGCCACACACCCTCGCGGTGGCTTGCAAGGTATCGTGTAGATGTAGATGCAGCTCGATAGGTTATTTTGTTTAGGGAGTGATTTGAGGGGAAAATCCAAAGGTGTTGACGGGTTATTTTATTAGGGTACAATTGTTTGGGATGATCCGGGGGGTAAAGAAGGGTTAGTTTGTTAAGGAGTTTGCGTTTTTTGGATGAGGAAATAATTTAAGGATGTCTGGATAAGATTTTTATATAGGGGAGATTCACGGGTTATTTTGTTAAGGTGTTGTATTTTGGGTTAGGATATCATGGGAAAAGGTTTAATCTGGTTCAGTCGGTTGTAGGTTGGGGAGCTGAGAAGCTCCTTGCCCTGTGCCTGAATGGGAATAGGTGATGGGAGGGAGATTTACGAGGTTAGGTGGGTTTGATGATACTGCAACTTCATGCTGGCTCGATGAGTCTTCTTGGCTGGTGTCTTCTCATCTACATCTATGTAATACCCTGCGAGACACCACGAGGGTGTGTAGCAGGGGGTGAAGTTCACCAGACATACGCTATTGGCATGCTACTAGACTACTACATGGAAACATGCTACAAAATAGGGTCACACGTAGCTAGATTGTAATTATCTACATACTAATGAAGGGATTGGCCGGTAATTCATGCATCATGCCATACATGCTACTCTACAATATTTCTCCTACTTATTCCAATGCTATGCTTCAAATTGTGTTCTCTTTTGCTACATCTACATTATACCCTGCAAGCCACCATAAAGGTGTGTGGCAGGGGGTGAATTCTCACCAAACATGCACTACATATCATGCATAAAAAAGGATTAGTATTTATACACTGTTCTAAACTTCACTATTTAAAAAAAGATAAAAATTGCAAAGCAAACAGGCAAAAACATGCTGTTAGTTGGGTTAGCTGTGACTACTGGGGCTGGAGCTGGGAAACAAACTGGCGCTCATAAGAGGGCAACGTACGTCGAGCGCGCGGGGGATGGGATGGACCACGAAACACGAGCGATGTGGAGGGTTTCGTGGGGGGAGGCACGAGCTTTGTCAACGTGCCAATCGCCCCTAACGGCTCGCGTAATTAGGCGATGCTCTCTCCGGGACCCAGAACGGCGTCGTGCTCCAACGAAACTTGGCCGTGGGCTCCGGGGGAGGCGGAGTGGTACGGCGGGATGGGAAAGAAACGAGACGCAGACCATAAATCATCTCCTCACGTTGATAATCGCGCCGCGCAGAGTCCTTAGCGTCGCTAAGCAGTCCATTCTGTCAGAGCACGTGACGCCCGCGGCATCGAGAAAACCCCTAATGGCAGCGGACGAGGCGTCGGCGGCGGAATGTGCATTATGCCACGTGAATGGTCGCGAGGGAGAGAATGCTTTCGAGAGCAAACACCCCCTCTCGCCCCAACCCTACACAACACCCCTTTCTCTCGGTTCATTTATCTTCGAGCCGAGTGGAACTCTCTCGCCTTCACCGAAAGACCCAGCTCTGCTTAATACGAAGGAATTCTTTCAGGGCGGGAAAGGGGGGGCTGGGCGTGGGGGAGTTAAAAGTCGAGACCTTAAGGCCGTTTTACACGGTCATTGATACTGCGCAGGGTGTTGCGAGAACACTTGCGCAAGAAATATTGCACCGTGTAAAGCGACGACTTGCGAGGACAGGCAGCGCCACTGCGCGAACGCTTGCGAGCAAATTAGAAAATGTTCTAATCTGATACATGCGTTCGCGAAAGTTTGAAGTTAATATCTCTCACTACACATCTAGTAGATGGTGAGGATGTAGTGGCAACGAAATACCACGGAATTCTAGCAATTAAATAGGTTGTTGATAATTGAGTTGGTTGTTTTTGTTTGCACTCAACTCCTTAGGTATTGAATAAAGTGCAGTAATGATGAGCTGGGCGATTAATCACGAGGAAGCTTACATTTCGTGCGTAAAGGAAGAACCTGTTACCTTGGCCCACATCCGTTCGTTCGTGGTGCAAATTTTGCGCTAAGTATACGGGACTAGGGTCTCCACTATTATGTTTAGACTATGGGTTAAAACATATTTTAAAGTTGTGGTAATTCATCGCATCTTTCACGTCCAATTAATTGCTACTTCACAGATCTTGACGTTATGCGATATATTGACGGTATTACCGCTACTGAATGGTATATTGTCACTGACATAATGCACCGACGATTGCACCGTGTACAGCTGTCAAGCAAGCGTCCTCGCAATTCTCTACATCACGGACTTAGGCAGGCGACTGCTCAAACGGGATCAACATCAACTTGCGCAGTTTCAATTACCGTGTAAAACGGTCTTTGCATTGATGCACATGAGAGGCCGGGAATATTCTCCTACACACCTTTGAGCAGCGCGTGGCTAAACAAACGAACGCTTATGCGGAAAACAGCGCTTCTTTCTGTGGAACGGTACGCGACAACGCGCTGCGCACACATCAATTTAACACGCAAGGACCGAGTGAAAACGAATCCAACTCCGGACCACCGTTTCGACACTCATCTTCGGACGTTGGCGTTCTTCCCGCAGTCACAGCACTCCGTCCCATTGTGCGGAGCTCGGCCTCGCTTCGGACGAAAGAACGAAAGTCGGCTACAGCGAACGTCACCCCAGTCACGGAGATTAATTCAGGCCGCAATACAAATGAGTGGGACAGGGTAAACAATGCCATGGATTAGTTTACAGATGCGCTAAGTGGCGAGGCGACCTGTTTTTCGCTCTGAAACCCGCCCGAGACATTTATCTCTTTTGGTTTGGATAATTAATTGACCAAATTTTTAAAGCATCAAATACAGTCAACAAATACGACAATATAATAATGCGCATTCTCTTGCCGCGAAGCCAGTTCGCGACAAAAAGGGTGAATTGGGTCAAATGAGATATGAAATTCAAGTTTTCCACTGGAAACATGTTTTAAAACATACCTTACACGTAGGTAACGCATCCATTCAGAAGAGAATAAAAGGGTATTACTAAATTAAAGCAAAAGTTTTCCAACCTGCCCGATTATTATAGCCAACTCAGTGTGATTAAACTCAACTGTCCCAGGCTTCACATCGTGGAAGTATTTAATTTCCATTGCAAGACAAGACTGAATAGTACTTTCCCGTAGATATTTAACGGTAGGTACGCCACGTTTAATTTTTTCAAATCATCATTGGTACCTGATGATACCGTGACAATGCACTTCCACATTGATTAAAACGAGGTTAGTTTTTAGAATTTTAGTATTTAGCTACCAGGATACAAGGTATGTTACCCCACTTTGACAAATATGCTAATACAATCACAGACAGAATCATTATTTTAGAGAAATCGGGTTGGCTTATTTCCTTTCGCCTTAGACAATTTTGTAGATCTATTGAAATGAATTGTCTCAAAGCCGTTATAGGTGATCCTTTCGTTTGTGGTATGAAGGGGAAAGGGAACTTTTAGGAAATGACAACAGTACCTCACTGTTTCTTCTGGCCTGAGAAAGGTCTTCCGGTCAGCAACAAGCTTCAAGGAGTCTGAAGGAGGTCTTGTTAAAAAACACAACACTTCTTGTATTTCTACATAAGACAAGACCTCCTTCAGTACCCTTGAAGCTTGTTGCTGACCGGAAGACCATTCTCAGGCCAGAAGAAACAGTGAGGTACTGTTGTCATTTCTTAAAAGTTCCCTTTCCCCTTCATACCACAAACGAAAGGATCACCTATTACGGCTTGGAGACAATTCATTTCAATAGATACTGTTAGCCGTAAGAGCTCACCGTTTTCACTTAATTTTGTAGATATTTTTATACACTGCCAGATGATCCCCCGTGTATTTTCCAGGAGTGAAATCACAACAACTATGGATCTCAGACATAGAGTATTGCTTTTTACGATAAATATAGAAACCCGGAAGTGCATGCGTTTAAACGTACGATGTATTATTACCACAAAGGTTAATTGAGATCTGCAAAAAGGAAGTCCCTCGTAGAAAGGGTTCTCACACATTTCCTCGAGCTACTAAGGAACAGAAATTATTAAAGTTCTAAAGATGGACGAGTACCTCACAATCAAACAGGCGCAGTCACGCGATTCTTGTACATGACAAGGCTCTTTCAATTTCCGGCCTCGTATTATAAAGTAAAACATGCATGTAAACATGTAAAACAGTCTACAGAATAACAATTCAATGGAAAGGATTTAAATAGTGAGTTGTTTCGTTCAATCGGATGCACTTTGCACAATACAACGAGAGTATTGTGCGAATTTTCTCAACAGCTCCAATGAAAAGTCTCTCCGGTATGGAAAGAAACGTCGGCATGCGAAGGGGCAGAAAATATACGGTGATGTAAGAGAAACGAGTGATTCTCTCCCTTATTTTTACCTGGGAAAGACCCACCATTAGAAATCTGGGTCACGAGTGTTGAGGGTAAAATATATCGAAAAAGTATGAAGTACTCGTACGTCAGAGGGTCATAAAAACGGCTCAAAAATTGAAGGAAGAAAAATCAGATACTATCTCTGTCATTAATGGAGTTATAAACCTGGATGCTGCAAAAGGAGACGCTCTGAGGCTTTTTTTTACCTCTCAAAGCAACACTATGTCCTAAAGGCAACGAGCATTTTATGAAATGCGGGCATTTTATGTTGATACCACTAGCGCATATCATAAATTAATCATGAGCTGGTCTCATCAAATACTACCGGGCTTCAAGTTTTAGAAGCTGATAAGGATTTTCGACGCACTGAGGTCCAAATAACGGAATAAAGGTATTAATGAACACATAAAAACATACTGCTGCAATATTTTTTGATGAAATACTCAGGCAACGCGGAAACCAGTTAAAGCTAAGGAGATTGGAACTGCTCCATTTCGAAATGCAGACCTACTTACTTATCAGTACTTACAAATAGCACACAGTTATTTCCAGCTGCACAGTCTAGGAAAGAGCTAAATGTTATGAATCCAGAGTCAACCATTGAAGTTTTTCCTTTAAAAATCGTCGCAAAAAGACAAAAATAAAACATAATTTGACAAAATGCATGTGGCTGGTGCAAGTAATAATTACAAATAAGATACGCACCTGATTCTCTTCTTGTCTCTCAAACAATAAATTAAATTAGCCAATAATTCATTGCGTGACCTAAAAAGAGATACTCACCGTTAAACGATAAGGCGCGAAGAATCGTTAACCGATAGACTAAAACTAAGCTCGTCACAAATTACTGATCACCACTTGCTCTAATTACACATTGAGAGTAATTAAAGGGATTAAATGTAAGCTTTTGATTCTGGCTATCGACACACGGATATCAAACTCAATTCACCTGTCAATAAAATTCATTGAGTATGAACACATAATGGAATCGCTGACATAAATTAGCATTTATCACTCCGAAAACCATTGCTATTAAGCTAAAACCCGCAATGCGATTCGACAAGCAGTCAAGCGGAGCACAGTTTATTTTTCGGCCGGTGAATTGAAACTGATGAGAGACTTAGCGTCAAGAAGAAAACAGTAATCCTGCTTACCTCGTAACAATGAAATAAAACTAAGGTTCGATCCAATAACAGAATGATGAAGGTAAGTTACCGTAAAATGCAGTAAGCATTGGACGCCAGAGTCTTCAGCGTAGGGACAATAAGGAAGAACTGGATCATGGAATAATGTAGCTACCGAATAAGATCATTCACTCAAATCGTCAATCTGATGTATGAGAGGATTCGTGAGTCAATAAACCAAGAAAATATAGATGGATCACGCGCGCTGAAAGAGTTTTTTTTAAGTAGAAATATTGAGATTCTTCCACAACATCATCACTGTACTTTTGCTTTGACTTCAAAGTGAATACATGGCATTGCCTTTTCAATAAGTATTGCATTACTTTGTGTGCACTAATATTTTATTGTCATTTATAGCCACCATTTCACGTTCCTCATGAATCTATATCTAACATTTTCCACAAATCGGTTGCATTAAATGTATATTTCAGTTGCATGCAAGTAGGAGTATTTTCGCATGCTTGCACGATCATAAGTGTAAAGCAACCTCTTTGGCTTTAAATACATGCTTTGATGGTCCTCCTCCCTCTGCCGTACACCCTTACGGTGGCTTTCACGGTATTATGCACCTACGTGTAGATTACCTACCCACAGTTTACGTACTGCACACATGCACTGCTCCTTATACCCATTGTATTTCCTTGATATTTATGATCACTTATACAAAAGCTAATTTTTATTGCAAAATTATCCTTTTTTTCGTATTTATTCCAGTTTCTTCCACCTAAACCATAAAAAACCAACCCTTTCTCCCCCTTTCAAAAAATTTATATGCTTTCTTACTAATTTCTACGCACAACAGTCCTCAAAATTTTATTTTTCCGTAGTCCCTATCCTACCTTCTACATTCCTCCCAGAGTAGTAACGGTAGACGTGGGTTCTACGTTCAGGATCGTTCACGTTATACCACGTAATATTATTGCTATCGTTCAACCGATTGATTTTATATGCAGTTCATTCCTGTGTTACAGAATCAAATCTTCTTGTATATTATCCTCCCACAGCCAGGGGCGCAACAACACCCTGAATCGTAAGAGGGGGGATGGAAAATCCTTGAAAAATCTGTATAAACTGGGGAGAGAATGGAGTTTGCACATCAAATTTCACTCAAACCGCTGAAAAACACTGCAACACTACAACAATAAATAATAACTAATAGACAGTACCAATTTTTCGCAGCGTTCAAAATCAGAGCGGAGTCGCTAGGGAGCAGGCACGTAGCCAGAAATTTGCTTCGGGGTGGAGGCTAAGTCTTGCGTAACTTGAAACAAATCAGCCTTGCCCATCCGGTGCCGACATGTTAAAAATCTCTTCCCTTAATTTTCAGTGCTTGGTATTTACTTTTATAGTGCCCATACTTAACTCTTCTCACTGGTAAAGTCCTCTGCTAAAATCAGAACAACAAAATTATTGGGAAAAAATTTCGGGGGGGGGCTGAAGCACCAGAAGCCCCCCCCCCCCCCACCTCCCCCCCCCCCTGGCTACATGCCTGCTAGGGAGGAGCAATTTGGATAGAAGAATGAGGAGGTATGCTAACTAAAGATAAACATAACATGAAAATATAGATTGCATTGGAAGAATTTTATACCCACTTAAACCTACCTAACAAATAGATCATTAATAATATGGATGAATTGGTATTAGAAACACGACGAGCGTAAAGTGAAGGGGGTAAAGGAGCGAAGCATCTAGGCATGAGTATTTTAAAGCGGTGACTTCAGACTTTAGAAGACCACGAGTTGCATAGGGGAAGAGATTGTGCTATACAAGCGAAGGGGACAGTGCTCGGGGGAACGCGAGGCCGACGATATTGTTTCCCAACGGCTTGAGCGTGGCACCTTCAGAGTTCAGCAGTCCGAAGGCGGAGGGGCACACATTAAAACGCCCTCAAAAACAATGAGCTACCACCAACGCCGTCTTGGGGAGCAATGACATAACTCCCACGCACTCCACCACCTCCTTACAACCCGCCTCTTCATTTCTTGCTAAGAGGGAGAGAGAGCCCTCTTCGTCATATTATAAGAATAATGTAGCCTGCCTCATTACTGCTTTCGCAAACGCCGGATTGAATGCGCATATTGGATTGCGCGGTCCCTCGCAAACCGCAATCCGTCCGTGCATGTGGGAGAAAGGTATGGGAGTGAGGAGCGATATTTAATTTCCTCGTTCACGGCCTTTCGAATTATGAGCACGCGGGCGTGACTTTCGAAAAAAAATTGCGAAACGGGAAAATAGCAACATTTACACTCCTGGAGTGCACGTGAAATGTATATGGCGCGTTAAATATTGACTCGGCGAGGAAGGCGAACGCAGGTGCAAATTCCGTGGCAGGGAGAAGGGAGAAGAACTCCTAGAGGATAGTGAATCGGTGTGTTCTGCAGAGGATATCACAGGGCGGCCATTTCGTAATGAGCTGGTCCAAAGCACACGGTTGCCCAGGAGAAAAGAAACCGGCAAGGGGAACTTAACCTTTCACAGCGCACGGAGGTGACAGATAATCCATTCATCTGAACGAGATATTTCAGGTAACGACGATATCGCATTGCCAACGGTATTCACCGATACAAATAAGTCTGGAAGATTGGCATATCTCAGAGCAGGATGGCGTATTGAAATCTCTGATGATGAAATTTGTCGTTTTTCCAACACATGATCATGTTACACATTCACTTTAGTTAAGACAGGTGTAGAAAAATCCAATAAGTCCGCACTGAGGCTGACATTTATGAACACTGGGGCACCTAGTGCATCAGCGTACACAAAAAAGAGCAACCATTTCATATAACCAGTTAAGAAATCGTGCAATACACCAGCGTGATATGCTGGAGAAGGAGTGCTACAGGGAGCAAGTACTCTTCGATTTCCATGCTATCAAGAGCACGTAAATCCCCAAGTTCCAATGATGCACACGATGATATTTTTGATTTTTAGATCTAATAGGTATATAGAAATTCGCCTAAGATACGTTAAATGTAAGCACGCATAAAATTTATCCGAGGGAGACATTGTGAGCTAATGAGCATGATGACCTGAGGAAGGACAAGATAAGCAAAACAGGGGTCGAAGTAAGAGTTTCATGTCAATCTAAACCTACTTAACCCATGTATCACTTCTTAACCTCAAGAAGAAAAATCAATACGCCTAATATAGAATTGAATCATGGTGTTTCAATTGCAATACTTAGAGAACAACTAATAATTATTCTCAAAAAGACCCCGAATAATGAGTCCAATAGTTAATTAATGATAAATCCGCGACATATGATAAACATTTAGCCCACGTTTCGGAGCCATATATTGCCACACCCTGCATTAGACTATTAGTCAGTCCTCCTTTCAACGACCCTGTCGTTAATTCCCGCTAATTTAAGGGTCTTCCAATGTCATGCATCAAGAAGAAAAATCAATACGCCTAATATAGAATTGAATCATGGTGTTTCAATTGCAATACTTAGAGAACAACTAATAATTATTCTCAAAATGACCCCGAATAATGAGTACAATACTTAATTAATGTTAAATCTGCGACGTATGATAAACATTTAGTCCACGTTTCCGAGCCATATATTGCCACACCCTACATTAGACTTTTAATCAGTCCTCCTTTCAACGACCCTTTCGTTAATGCCCGCCAATTTAAGGGTCTTCCAATGTCATGAATCACTTTATTCATCTACATTGTGATGAGTTTGGTGAATATTCACCTGCCATTAAAACCAGCAAGATGAAAGGGCAATCCGAGATTTTGGAAACGCGCTGTCGGCGTCATCCGATACACGGGGAGACCGGGGGGGACGGCCCTCGCCGGGGGCGACCGATCCGGGCAACGAAGCCGCGGCGGGAAAAAGGCCGAGGGAACAGCAGGCAAGAGGGGGTCGAGCGTCGGGGTTTGACGATAGACGGCACATTGGTCACAATATTTCGAACCACCTGTTAGAGCGGTCGGGGCCGCGAAAAAGGAAAACAAGTGGTGCGGAGAGGCAGGGATGGAGGGGAGGATTGACGGGAAGGGGTAGTAGGGATTACGGTGCGGGTACAAGAGAGGCAGAGGGGGTAGGGTCGGGAGAAGTGGGTGGGGAACAGGGGCAGGAAAGTGGCTGGGGACGGCGAATTGCATGCGATGCAGCGTCACGCTTCGTGAATGGGACGGAGGGGAAGAATTCGAGGGGTTCTGAAATCCGAGGGGGCTTACCAAATTAACGAAGTTACGTATCAAGGACATTCAGGGGCAGATTTCCTCATTGCATCGCAATCGGATCTCGGCAAAGAAATTCAACCCTAGAATGCGACCGATGAAAAAAAAAGTATCCTCGGATAAATTGGAAAAGGCGATGTTAAACGCGCGAATGCCAACCGTGGAACCTCTGACACCGAGCATTTTTGGTGGAACACCTACATTACTTCATTTCTTTTTAACATGTAACTCCTTTTCCTAAAAATCAATATTGGTGGTCTACCGGTTAAACTAGGCGTTGATAGACACTCTTACTCTATCCCTAACTTTTATACGATGTCCTTCTTTAGTTCCGTAATCTTCCTGCCTGCTGTTACACTTTCGGAACGACCCATTCTTCTCCTTTACCTATCCTACCCAATATTCTTTCCTCCGTTACGCCATTCAAAACATCCTCACCCATTATTACATGCTCCAACCACATTTCACTGTGTCTACTTATCTAAAACCCACATATTCATATATTAGTGTTTAGGTTACTTAGCAACATAAGTAATAATGCAGCATGCTTAAAATCTTCACACAAACCCAACCTCTTTAATTGGAAAAGTTCGGGAAACTGAATGAAACTCGATGGCAAATTATACCCGAAAACATAAGGGTGGCAAAAGGAAAACCTGAAAATGGACTAGCAAAAGCTTGTTGCAAATGTTCGGTTCTTAATATATGTATCACACTAGAATATCAAAACAATCGATCTATGGCTTTATAGGCCTTGAAAAAATCCTTCATTTTTCCTTAAATCCAGCACAATGACCTTGCAATAGAACGCTCTATTGATACCCATATAAAAGATGGATATTCAGTCTTGGAAGTACTTCAATATTTGCTACATAATGAACTCTCCTCCCGCTTCAGCCTTGGAAAACTCTGCAGCGGGTCACTTCCATGACAGCAAAAACTTCAATGACCAGCGATCAATGAACTTTGAAGCTGATTGGATAAAATTCTATTCACTGGCCACGGCAGACCCCTAACGCAACTGGAACTCAAAGAAAACCGAGATTTGTGATATTTCAAAAGAACTGGCGTTATTAATGATCTCTTAGCTTCCAGAATTTCATTTTGAATAGAACAAGGAAGAATACAACTTTATTCTCCGAAAGCGCTCCGTGGGTCACATCGCATATTTGACGTTAGCTCCAGTGATGGCATAAGGAAAACTCCTAAGACTTTACTCGAGTGTTATTCTTAGCTCTAGGAAATTCGCATCCTAAGACAAGCACACTGACAATTCCTCAGCGTGATTCAAAACTGCGGATAGCTAGGATGGCATATAGAGCTGCCGCGGTACGTCAGTTAGCGATGCCCTCCAATAAACTCTGTGTGTATGAAAATTATTAAAGCCCATTCTTAGGGATACCCAAAAGCACCCCTCCTCCCTCATCCTTCCCTCAACAAACTATTTCTATTTCCTTTCCGATTTATTGAGCACTTCTTGATTCTTCAGCCTCTCAACACACTATCAATGATTCCCATGAATTTCTCCACACACCAAGCTTTCCTAGTATTTTAAGAACACTTTTGCTTTCTGTGTATCCCTATGACTGCATAAATGTATCAACTGGCGAAGTGTAACCTGAAATTTTTTGAAAGTAAAAATCTGGCGACTGAAGATTTCATTAACTGTAACAAAATTCATACGTGCTGAAAAGAAAGCATACATTATGTCATATATTAGTAACGGTGTATATAGTGAAACCAAGTGAGTGGTCGGGATACTCATCCTACGCTTACGGAAAACTCCTACCCGAATTCATGAAGATAAAACGTACGGATTTTAATATTGTTGTCCTAATAGCGATTCTTCATACCTTGCCCTGTCTTTAAAATCGTAACTTGAGATCGTCTATGAGATTGATGCGGAACAAACAAATGAAGTAGGACTTCGGCACATTCCAGAGGAGTCGGCTACACCAGGACTTACTCAAAGTGTAAGCATTGTGTGTAATTTTTATTTTACCCGCATAGGAAATTTATGATGAATTTGAAAACTTCGCATAACGTTCGATATACATAGGTACCAATCACTCGTCAAGCATCAGGTGGAAACACAGAGTATGCACTCAAAATAAGGAGAGGACAAAACTGAGACAGTGCAACCAATGAATGCGGTGAGCGACTTCAAGAGAACATACTACGCGAATAGACTCAGGGGTGAAACTCGTCGGCCATCCTCGACTCAGCAGCGGAGTTCCGCGCACTCAGCCAGGAAATAATCCAGCCAGACGGGTTAACGCACTGGATGGAAGTCGGGAAGGAATTTCTGGGCAGCACGCTGACGTCTGCTTACGCAAAGGCGCTGCGGACCTCGACGAGGTTAATCGGATGCAACGGCAGAGACGCGAGGGCCACGACCCGACCCCGTCGAAGCGGTCTAGCCATTGTCTTCCGCCGTCGCATTTCTATGCATTGTGCAGAGCCCTTCATACTCTGACAAAGAGACATCGCGAGACTGATGTTCGGGATCCAAATGGAGAAACTATTTTCTGGAACTATAGAGGGGATGCGGGTGAAATGTCACGTCTTTCTTCCCCATAGACCCGGGTTCGCGAAAAAAACGCTACTGAAGAATTGTCCTCCTTATAAATCCTTTATAATGCACATTTTAATAATAACATATTTCTTGGCCGAGTGGGTTAAGGCGCCTCCGCAGGCATATTGAATGCTGCGGCGTGGGTACGCGGCCAAAAGGATGCAATTTTTTTTCTTTCGAATACTTTACGGAATCACTGTAAAATGCCCAATCCCATACATTAACGGCAATAATAGCAACATTTTTTTATTTTCACCTTATTGGCTGGATTTTCAATCAACCCCCTTGGGAAACCCACGAAACAAATTTCGGGATTCTCCTTTTGCCCGAAAAGACGCTTCACGTGCCGACAGGCCTAAAATGTTTAGATTTTAATGCACAAGGGTACTGGTACTTCCGTAAATAGGATAGACTTCGACTTGTCGTGGGACTTTCTCAAGGCCGTAAACAATTAACGGATAATTTAATTTTTAATACACAGCAACATATGCACTCAAAATTTCACTGGAACCTCGCTGGAATAATGACTTTTTGACTCAATTTTTCGGTCAACAGTGAACTTCACATTGGCAGTAGAGAGATAGTAACTGTTGTCGAAGTTGTGAGTGAAACAGCCTGCTTTTCAAAGACCTAAACAGAAAATGCCAAGACGGCACAGGCTCTCAGCATAAGACTGGCCACAATTTTACGAAAAAACTTAAAAATGAATCGAGAATACAGCGTGCAAAGAGGGAGGTTGAGCCAAAAACTAATTCACGATGTATGATCAAGGCAAATTACAAATTGCAAAGATGGGCCATCAAGAGTTCCTAATGAATGTTAAATATCTATTTGGGTAGACACGATATCGAAATAATTGAATATCTGCGGCTTGCCAAATTTACGGATCACCGGGACATTAGGAGGTTGGAGATGGGATTTGACTGACTGGCACAGCGACGGACACCAGGTTTTCCGAATGGAAGCACTACGCGCGATACGGTGGGAGAAATTGAATAAGGCACATTCACTGGCTGAAGGTGAAGACAAAAACAGTATTCTGCACAAAATTTCTCCGCAATGAACCTATAAGAATCAATTTGACACTAGGGGAAGAAACATGATAAAGTCAATTTTTACGCTTACCTTTCAGAAGTTGTCCAACGTTTAAGCATATTGTTAACTTGATCAACACATTAACTGAAGGTAATAAATCACATATTTGCTACGATAGATTTACATGGCGGGTAAATAAAAGAAGCTTATCAGATTTTAATCACATGTTAATGTTTGTGAGTTCGGTTTCGCGAATAAGTTTACTATGAACTTCGCCAATATAAGGACACTTGCTTGATTTCATGTCAGGTTTTCTATAGCAGAGATATGCAACGAAACCTAATTTAATGACTTGGTTGGTTCTCCAGTGAATGGTTGCCAAGACGGTATTCTGATTATCCTCTTTGAAAAAAAGGCTACATACTGCACGAATAAGTCTCGATTAAATCAGTGAATTAAGATTTCTGGGATCGTTAATATCATGATCTTCACTCACCATATTCATTGGAGATGAAGATGAAAAAGCTTCATTTTTCATTCCACTCCCAAAAATAGGCAGGCATACATTGAGGAATTTCTCCTTACCTGAAAACAAAAAGAAAATAATTAAAAACACTACTCAAGAAACTGATGAAATGACTTTAGAATGAAAGAAAAATTACAATGAATCTTGAAATAATTTTCAACTCAGCTCCCAAAACATTTTCCCGCGAGAATCTAATTTACAAAGCAAACGCTTTGCTTGATTGGACTCGAGATTTAAGGTCGGTCCGTCCCACTGAAAAAACACCTACGGGGATGGAACGACGTTGACAAAAAAACCACCCCGCGGGTATGAAAATATCTCCTCGAGTGTGTGCACAGTCAACCTCTTGGATGACGCACAGGGATCGAGGAAGTCAAGGCGGCGCCCACAGAACATGGGGAGTGTCTCCTTCAAAGGGAAGGAGTTCAAACCCTCAAAAGGGTGAAGCCCCTCATCATTTTTTACCCCTTCCATGCTCAGAGTCTCGTCTGTCAAATACATGTCCCCGATCCGATTCACTTCAAGTGCATCCCGCAGCACTTGGAGAGGAAGAAAGTAGGAGAAACAAACAGGACGCTCCCTTCAAGAATTCACCAAAGTACAGAGAGAGGAGACCTGAACGTGTCCGCCCCTAGTGTGGGGTGGAAAGGGCTACAAAAAAATAAAGAGCTTGGGAGCGTAGGTGGAGGAGAATTTCCTCCCCCTTGAAACGCGGTACATCACTGCTTTCATTAACATTACCCTGCGTCAGTACTATAAGGACAATTTGTAAATAGTATTGTTAATACTCACTATAAACTGTATGCACGACAGGTTGACATTAAACAACAAACTGTTATATTTTTCGAGCACATATTTATGTTACGTATCCAGTCTCAGTTAACTTATTTTTGTTTCAATTATTCGCATTGTCATTTATTTTTAGGATCCCAAGTACAGGCTACGCCAAAAAGGGATTCCTAATTTATCCTTATTTAAATGAGATGCAAGATGTTCTGGTAATATTGTTTCATAGGATAAATAAATATTATTATGATGTAAAAATGAAAACTAAGAGGTTTCAAAGCCAATTAACGAGTACCATCACCCCTCCAACGCTGATATCACTGAAAAAAAGCATTTAACAATGGAAGTACATCTAACAATAAGAATAAATTTATCTCCATCGCTTTGGGACATCTGTACCCATGCAACAGAACTGAGCAGCCATCACTCCACCCCTCAAATAAAAACATTCAGAAGTCCATTCCCTTTCAATACTTTCCCTCCTGCTACGATTCTCGTTCAACCATATTTCTTCCTCCCAACCTATCACAATTTTTCACCGTACATTAACATTATAATATTGAATCATAGGAAACAATAGGGACATTGTTTCAATTTTGTAAGCGCAGTATCACAACGCAGACAGGGAAAGAGTGACACTTATTTCTTCCTGGAATTTCCATTTGAAGCTCCACATTGCCCCGCTCTATACTATGCTCTTCAGCGGTGTATTCCTATGATCAAACTTAAGTTTCCTGACATGCGTTCTCTCCTATTATTAAACGCACTTTTAGCTAAGGTCTTCTCTTTCCAGTACCGTAAATATAATATAATAAATACCATCACATTCATTTAGCCCTCCCTACCTACCTCACCTTGGCCATCCTTCCCCAAATCCTCGTCTGAAAAGCCTCTAATCTGCCATCATCCTTCATCAAAGAAAAAAAATCGAGCGAACATGTTACAATCTTCAACTATAACCTCTGGGTAGGGTTTCACGTGAATATAGGAATCTGGACATCATATAACTCGATTTATCTATTAGGTGTGGAGTTGTATTCTAAGAATGTATCTCACTTGGGTGCATACCTCATGGCCAACTTAAACGCAGGATGTAACGCAGACAGGGAAAGAGTAACACTTATTCCTTCCTGGAATTTCCATTTGAAGCTCCACAGAGCTCCCGCCTCTCTTGAACCCTTTCAAGAACATTTCCAATTCCTCCCTTATTCCCTCTTACACATCATCGCGTCCTCAATTAGTTCTTCAGAATACCATTGCTCTAATCACCGGCGCTATCCACGAGCTCCATACAACTTTCCCCTACCTTATGCATGACGTTCTTCTTTAGCTCCACATACTTCCTTCCTTTCATCATTCCCTGGAAACATTCCATTCCTTCCTACCTCTCCGCCACTTACCCAAAACTTTACCTTCATCAAAGCCTTCAAAAGACCCTCAGCCCTTATTGCCAGCCGCATATACAGACTCTGTCTTCTCCTAATTTCCTCATTCAACATTCATTTATCCCCTAACCTCCTCAGCACCTTCATATTACACTCCTTTCCACACGCCTTACATTCTCCATCCTTCTCCACACCCACATCTCAAAAGTTGACAGCCCATTTCCATCTTCTTTCGACAAGTCCCACCAGCTCGTCTCCTAATTTCCTCCATAATCTTCCCACACCATAAGGAAGGAAAGAAACATTCTCCTCTCTTGAGCGTGCTAATTTTTCATTCATCTTAAACTTTATCCTTTTCAGCACTCACGTTTCAAACTCCTACAGGCCATTCTCTACTCCCCTTGATGCCTAGGGCTCCGCAGCATACATCGCCTCGCTCTATATTATGCTCTTCAGCGGTGTATTCCTACGATCTAACTTTAGTTTCCTGACATGCGTTCTCTCCTATTATTAAACGCACTTTTAACTAAGATCTTCTATTTTCAGTTCCGTAAATATTCTTCACAGACTCATTCATGGGCCCACCCAACACGATGCCATAAAAACGCGAATGTTTTACGCGCGAGGGATTACTCGTATGAAAAAAATAGGAGCTGGAGACAAAGGGAAGTCTTGAGAAGCGAACTGGAGACAAAAGGAAGGAACGGGTGAAAGTCTTGGTGCCCGGGTGCAGGGGAGCGGGATGCGGGAGCAGATAAGGCGCTCGGGACGGGCGCGGCCTGGTGCGGGGGAAGACGACAAAGAACAAATGGACGCCGAAGTTTAGCGAGCAATCAAAGACCAGCTTCCCCGAGCCGCATAAGTTGCGGTGGGAGGTCTTTTGATCCGCGCCCCTAGACACTCTCCCCCACGCCTTGAGAACTCCCGGACTAGAATAAGGGAGCACTTTCCCCACGGATTATCAAAGCGGCACGGAACACTTTCCGGTCCGACGTAAGAAAGCACCGAGGGGGTCCGGGGATGGAAGATGAGAAACCGTTCCGGGGGAAGAAGGAGTATGGACGCGGGCGGGCGATCCCACCAACAGTGAAGCAGAGATGTGACGGGGTATCTCTCGCGTTCTGAGCAAAAAATCCTTCATAACATGTCGTCGGCAGAGATTAAGCGAACAACGCGCCCGCTGTGTGTGCGATACGGAGGCCGCTTCGAGGATGAAGAAGCCTCTGGATGAAACTCGCAAGGGGTGGGCGGTGTGACACTCCCACAACCCCTCCCATCGCCTCCTCCTCCCTCGGAAGACAACACACTCCGCCCCAAACTTCTCGAGGGCGTGTCACAAGCGCCAGGCTCGTTCTGTTAACATCGGAGACCGTTCTCGGTCCGCCGTAGACGCAGACCAGAAATTCGCGTCATCCACTGCGTCCAAGTGAGCTACTAGGAGATAACCAGAGCATAAAGATACGTAGAATCCAAAGACGGCTACCTGAAGACAAAAAAAAGTAGAAATATGGCTCACGGGTCGGATCTGGGCCACCGGGCAATTCTCTCACCGAAGTAGGTAGTACCTACCAGGCACAACGAAATAAAGCCTACCATTTTCATGTACAAAATACTGATTCAAAACTCGCGAGCTAACCGCGAAAACTTTAGCGGATTTACCCGCTGAAATGCACGATAGCAAGATATTCCACAGAGAAAAAATCATTCGCCTTGCCTCCAGAATTGCCTAGTCTTGGTAGCTCAACTGGTAGAGCACCTGGCCGGAAATCAGGGGTCCGAGTTCGAGTCCCGGTCAAGGCTAATGATTATTTTCTCCGTGGAATATCTTTCTATCGTAGAAAATACTGTTTTAAATTATGCAAAATGTTCAGTAATTTGGGGATTTCACTATTAAAAGGCACCACACGCGCTACAATTATCGCTGCATTTGACTTTATTCAAGTTCTTCATTGTCATTAACGAATTTCGAATTTAACAACATCACTTTAACATTCAGTTCCGATGAAAGTTATCCAATATAGTAACTGTGAGTCATAAATTAGAAGTCATAGGTTCCATTCGAAAAGCCTTAACCTGATAGAGGAAGGCATTACGTTTGTGCCGATAATTCAACATGATTTGAAGGCGTGATTACTCGAGTGCTAGGGACACATTTAATGATTTAATTCGTCTAAGAATGAGCCAGATTTTAGGTCTATTACAATATTTTAAAATTATAATAAATTGCTCCAACTATTGAGGTTAAATCGCATTGAATAACCTTAACCCCATCATAAGACAAATCAACACCTATGTCCGACACTAGGGATTCGAACTTGCGGCCTTTATGTTACAAGGCCGGCGGATTTACAAACTGCCTACCGCAATCGGCTCTAGCCATGCATTATCCGAATACTCAGCATTTAACGCCTTGGCTAAAGGAATAGACAAGAAAGGAAAAAAGGAAAAATTGACAGCATACACATTCCGCCCCTCGCCGTCGCATTGTCAGATACGTGGGAGACACGCCCAGCGCAAATAGTTATCGACTGTCGGCATTGCATCAGAAGGCGGGGAATATCTCTTGTTCGGATCGAAGCGAGAGACCCGAGGCTCCGAAATGGAACTCAATTTCTCCTCCGGCATGCTTCACGTTTCCCAGATGTCGACGTTTCTTATCGTATCTCGCGAGAGACTCGGGTGCCTGCGGGGAAGCGTTGGAGAATGTCAGTGGGAAGGATACCCTAACGAACACCACGTCTTCGCTACACCCAGCCGTGGGAACAAAGGACGCACACGTACTAGATGAGATGCTGGTTCCCCACTCTGGAATACTGATTGATCTCTCACAGCAAATTGAAAATTACGCCATTACTCGGAGATTCGCGTGGAGCTTAGGTCTCCTGGTCAATTTATTTGGAACAATGGGAAATGTATCATCATAAAATTCTGAAGTGGAATGAGTTAATTATGAAAACAATAATTAAATCTGAATTATATAAAATAACACTGAAGGTTTTGTTGAATTTTAAACAGATGTCTAAAAACTATTTATGCGGCAGCATTCCATTCACTCTTCCCATCATTGACTTAATTACATTAATCTGCTCACACCTTTTGTGCAACAAATGCAAGACTGAATCGCCGCCGCAGAAGGATTCCAAAATTTAAAAAAAATACATTGAGATCCAATGGAAGGAATAGGTAGCTTGAATGATTCCAAACCTAAGTAACGTTATTGGAAGAGATTAATGAGGAATATGAATGATTAAAAGATTCGAGTGGGTGCATTCATATTTGATCGAATAAATAACTCGTAGGCCATATTTTCAACAAAAAAAGCGATATAAATTTGAAAAATAGATTCTTGAAGCATAAAGTCAGTTTGGCCAGTATTTTGTAATTGTATTAGGCCAAAACTTCCGCCACACCTCAGGAAATTTCATTTCCCACTGCGGCTTAAACCAAGTTGCAAGAACTGATGTACTAAGATAACTCGTAGAATTATTTCGTATTGGTGGTTGACTGACTGAAAGAAAATTAGGTACCAACAGTAAAACTTTTGTTTTTAATATTTTGCGATAGCTAACAAATTCATTGTTAACCACTTATATATTACATATCACGACGTTTACTGGTATCGTTCATATTTCTTGCGTTACGATCTACAATAAATTTACTCAACAATCTCCTTATGCATTCTTACCAAGTGCTCTTTGAACTCCATCCACGCTGAGTATCTCTTTCTCCACCAACACCTCTGACGCCTTGCTCTTCCCCAAATATCCAGAATACGGATTGACACGGTGCACGCGGAAGCCATTTTTTAAAAGATCGTTCCCACGTGACTCCCACTGATATTGACGACGAATCGAGGAATGCAGAGCGCTGATGATTGCGATGAAATAAGATCACACACGAATACAAACGCCCTGCACGCAATAAATGGGTCAGCAGCGGAATCGTGTCAGCCCCAAGATGATGGCAGCGAGGCATGCCGCCAAAGGGATTACGCCCTCGCGCAATGAAAGGACCTTTGACCCGGCGAGCGCAACCGAGGATGCCAAGAGGGGGGGCCTTGATACGGTGGCGGCCCAAGGGCGCTGTCGCCGCCGGTGGAAGCACGGCCATCGCTGGCGTCATCGGAAGCTCAGGAATAGGAGTTGACGCCATTCATCGCTCGGAGCGCGGAAATCGCTTTGAAACACGCCGATCAAAATGCGGGAGGCGTGAGCCAGGAGACCGGGCGCGGTGCAGTCTACAGATGGAGGATGATACGAGAGAGATTGAGTAATACCTCCCGTAATTTAAGGAGGTTGATCCGAAAAGTGAAAGTCATGTCATTTTTTATATGTTCAGCGCTTATAAAACTAAAGTTCCTCTATCTAATTAAGTAAAGGTAATTATACCAACCCATACTCCTTTTTGCATAAATTGCATTTGAAATTACATACGATTAGCGGCGAGAATGGCCATCACTTTGGAATATAACGTTTAAAAATATCATAGTGACATGTCAATTTTGCAAAAAACTGATATTTAATGCGTAATTTCACGAGGAATAAAATGACACGAAAAAAAGGCATCAACCCACCGTATTTTTCGCTAAATGCACTAATTTCTGCGCTTATAGCAGACGAAATGCGTTAATTGACTTCAAGTGGCGATGCGGTCGCTGTAGCCAACATGGTTGGCGTATGAATAATATCATTACTAATGAGATATTAAAGAATATTTCAAGAAATATTATAATATAACATTTGATAGTAATATTCTGTGGTTATACATTAGTAAATTCATTGAGTACATGAATTTATTTCTGTGAAGTCAATGCTGAATTGACTCCATCGTCGAGCTGATTAAAATTATCATAAAAAATAAATCCTTCGACTTTCCATCGTATTTCTCGTGATACTTATGACTTTCAATAGCTTAGGTAATTTTCTTTTTGAAGTAAGGATCACTTAGCAGGCATATACTCGTACTTAAATTAATAAGATTCCTTAGACAACTTGCTCAAGCAGTCGCGAGCCAACCTCCTTAAATCACAGGCAACTCTCGATGGTGAGCCAGCTCTCCTGAACGTGAAATCCAACGACACAAGAGGCAATTTAAAACTACAAGATGAAGGGCCTCAGTTTTGAGAGATCCACATCCTTATTTTGTCAACGGGGTATCTAACTGTACCAGTAACCATCAAGCTGGAGTATTTTTTAGGCACCACTAGGTTGCATCGGAAACTTCACGGTCTCACACGATTAACGCAGCAGGTAAAAGCACTCAATTTACATAATTGGTGTCCTTGACTTGGGAAAATAGCTTGTGTACAGCAAGAAATGCCCTATTAAATGAATTTCAGGCGGAAAAAAACATAATAGCACAAAGGAAAAAGTGTCAAGAGGAAAAATTTTCGAGCAGAAGTTTTAAGAAAACCGCAGAAGTTTACCTCAACTCATAGGATTGAAGGGTAACGATTGATGAAAAAAGAAGGCACAGCAACATAGGTTTTTAAAGGTGCTTCAATTAATCATGCCACTCTAAATAAAAATGGCAGACCGTTCTAAAGACAAGAGTAAAGTAAAGCAGCACAGAGAAAGAATGTCAGAGAGACATCCAGCGTCACCAACGAAACTTGCCATGCCCTGTGATAATTCAGACTTCACGAAAACTCAAACTATTTTCATCTTAGAGTCGGATATCACAGATATGATGTTTACCTCACACCCAGAGTTAAAATACTGACGACATCCACAATATAAATAAGAGCCAATTATGTTTCCTACGGCTGCCAAAAATACATCGATGCACTTCGTAAACAGATATAGAGGTAGAACCATTTACCAACATCACAAATATCGATTATGCTAGTTTGGCTAGTAAGTAGGAATTTCCGGGCAAGAATTTGAAGCTATTGTCACCGTCATCAACAGCTCTTTAGGGGAAATTATATGATGGATTTCAATAATGGAAGACGCCTACATATTCCTAACCAGAGTGAATACCTGAGATGACATATATTTCTAAATTGCTAACGAATTTGCTGTTTGGCAAGGTAACCCTCTCAACACTGCACTCCAATGAGGCAAGACATCGTGTAATATGGATCCAACATTAATAATATACGCGTTTCCGAAGTACACAGGCCAAAGTAAATGCAAGATAATGATACCTTGGGGGACGTGGGATTAATTTGGCCCCATCCATTTAGTGAGTGTTTCATCAGTCGATATCGTGGAGATGAGGAAAAGAGGAAATTAAAAAAGGCAGGTCCGAGAATGGAACCTTGCCGGACTCCCCCTACTCTGTTTAGTCGAGTCATGGACATCTTTCATTCCCTTTCTCAACCTTTCCGCTTTTTTGGCTAATTTATGTTCTCTTTCCCTTTACCCGGAGGGAAACAATGCGAAGGGTTGGGGAAATGAGAAGATATACACCATCTTTGACCATCGTAGGGGAGGTTTCATGAAGTCTTACCATCCCTCTCCATAACCGACCAGTTCTTCTTTCCTTGATACACGAGTCCTTTAATCTTTTCATTTGACGATGACTCGCCTTTTACGCTGATATACACGGCCCGTCCCCACGGCGCTGAGCTCCCAGAAGGCTTATAAGCTGAGATTTCTCTACCGATCTCTTTCTCTCTCCCGCGAAAGGAAAGGGCGACCGACTCCATCTTTCCGACCGACACTCATGACGAGTAGCGACTTGGAAACCACTTCATTAAAGAGCAATAAGTAAAGGGCGTCCCCTTCTTCCTATACTTTTTTTGTGGAAATCACCCTTCATCCTCCATATGCCAAAGGCTGTATCATACACCCGATAATTGCCAAGTCGCTGACCTCCTTCGAGATGATTTACGCAAGACTTGTTCTTGTCTTTGGCGGAAATGTAAGAATCGGAGAAAATTGAAGCCACGAAAAGAGATAAAATCGTATTACGAGAGCGACCAGCTTCCGTTTAAAGTATAGTTTATGAATGCGCGAAGCAATCCTTCACAACCTAGGCCTAACGTCTTCAGGTATACTTAGTTCTTATTTAAAGGTAAACAAGAAAGACTGGGTAAAAATTGATTTCTCTACAAAGCTTCCGTGAAATTTTGAAACAATTTCTTAAATTAGATCTAAGATCGAAAACAAAGGCAAAGAAATAAGATAAAATGTTTCACCGACGAAAAAAATTATAACTATTTTATCATGTAAATTCTTAAGTTCACTAGCATAAAGCAAAAGTCGTTAGAATTTGTCAATTTGAGGATGTCGTTCTACATTTTACGAAATTGCACACGTCAGAAAATCTCAGAGGTAGCAAAAACCAGTTAATAAGTGGCAGAAATTAAGGAGTTCTCCACCTTTCATCCTCGATGCTGCTATTTCAATTGCAACTGCTGAAATTCTCAAATACAAATTCAATTCTCTGACCAAAAGATAAGACCCACATCAATTTCGTACATGTAAGCCCAAGTGACTATGAGAAATTTCCAACACAGCAAACAGCGATATTTCTTCAAAGCTGATTCGCTGCTAATGGAATGTTAAGGAAAGATGGCTATGGCTTATGTCTGGATTAAGTTACATTACTGCTAGCACCCATCAAGTGATGATACCAAAAACATCTTAGCATCAAAACATCAATAGCTTCAAAATCTAGGAAATAACATTTAAGTTCAAAAAGCTGTACAAGCAGACAATAAGGCAACAAGGTTAACTTATTTTCTACCAGCCCTACACCCCCGATATGTTAATCACTCCAGACAAGATCACTCGGAAAGGAAAAGGATTCATTCTCTCAAAGGATTAAATTTAAAATCTTTGCAGTATAGGCATTACAAACCCGGAGCCAAGAGATTGTTTAATTTTCCGCGAACGTCAAGAAGTCATTCCATGTGATACAACTATGGTGACCCAGTGCTCAAGTAGGCCAAATGAAACTTCGCACTCAAAGACGTGGTGCACCAGGGAAAATAAAGAAAACACCTTGATTTATGCAAAGATCGTGCGTTGCCTTTGAGGTAAAAACAGGTGAATCGGATACTTCCGTGAAATCATTCGTGTACCTCGCTGGCAAGGTATCGATCCTACGACACGCCGAAAACTTTTTGCATACGAGTTTTTTCTCTGACCTCTTCCAGGTCGCGCGTCGTGCTGAGGAGGTGAACTGGTGAGGGAGGAAGGCCTCAGGTAAAGCTTTAAGAGATGCGATTTGGATATTGCCATGCGACTTCAATTTCACATCGCGAAAGAGTCAATGCGTCGAATTCGCGACGTAAAGCAACGTTTACACGTAGCAGTTGACTGCTATGACAGTCGCGAGATGATCTATATGGCTACTGCTCTGATGCGTCTGCAGCAACTTCTATGAAGCTTATGGCCGCTAGTTCGGCGTTGTCACAACAAAGAAAAATGTTTTACGTCAATAATTATTGTCGCTTAAATTTTCATGAAATTCTTCAAGCAATAAATTCCATTGACGATTATTGTGTTCCCTTTCTTTACAGAGTAGAATCTCCCCTTTGGGGAGGGATGTCCTTGTTATTATACCCTAATTCCGTCGTGTATTGCTTTCCGTTGGCGATTGTTACGATTGTGTTGGATACATTTCCGCTGGAATTTAGACGGGCTTCAACTTTGCTAATAGCACGAACTATGATCGATAGTGTTCGTAGTTGCTAATTGCACATGCGAGTAGGGCTTAACAGTTGTTATCAGTTGACTGTCATAGCAGTCAACTGCTAAGTGTAAACGCAACAAAAAATATAGTATCGCATTATGCCGCGTGATATCGAAATTGCAAGATATGGCAAATGACAAGATATCGCAAATTTTAATGCATCGCAACTCGCGTGATATCACATAATATCGAAGATCGAAATATCGCGCTTTTTGCCGCTTGTTTATCGAGTCGCGATATCAAGTACGTGCATAATGAAGACATATCGCAGAATCGTAAAGTTCTCGTCTCAAGATTTGTGAAATTAGACACAACGGGCGTTATTTTGCAGAATTCCATCATGACAAAGAATAAAGTATGCAATTTTTTACTAGCAAAATGACAACATTTTTAACTGCAAATTTCGCGATTTTAATTTTAATGAGCTGATCTTATGATGATTTAGTAGCTACATCAAAACCTAGGCAGCAATTTAAAAGTTTTCATTTTTGTGGAACATAGCATATTTTATTCTGAGTTACAGGATTAGTAAATGGAACGGAAGCGAGGATTCGGTCGGAAAAGAGTTTTTTTTGCCGAGGGAACGAGTGACACAGGAATAAAAGAAGAAAGAAAGGCGGGAAAAGGCCCTTCGTCGCGTTCAAGTGCTCATGGACCAGACCCAGACCGAACGTTCTAACGCGTGCAAATGGCAGCGGACACAAGGGTGGACACAAGAGGTGGCGGCGAAGAGAAAAATCCGCTAACCGCAGTTCCGATTGCGGTTTTAAACCATTCCTCTTCCCCCTCCTAGCAAACCCTGACCGGCCCTTTCAAAATGGCCGCCCTTGCGGTCACTGCATGAGCGGTGAAAGGTGTGGGTTGTTTGGAGGAGGAAGGGGGGGAGGGGGGGGGGGGCAATAGCGCACGAGGAACACGAAGGGAGATTATTACCATACATTTTCCGCCAGATATAGACACCTTTATAAAGCATGAGAGCTCAAAAAACATAAACGACGACTTCTAGCCGCAGCAGGAAATATTCAGGACCTCAGGCATTTCCGAAATCACACGCGCTATTTCCAACAAGGTGTTTTTTACAATCTTTCCGACACGCTGAACGAAGCAAACCTTCGTTTTTAAGGAAAGTGAATAAATCTAGATTAGCGGCGATTCAGAAGCTAGGTTTGTGTATACTGCGATCGTTACACTAATTAGTGCGACATGCAATACCACACTATTTCGTTATTTTGAGCCTTTGGTCTACCTTGTTTTAACGTATTTTAAGCTTCGATTAATGCAGCGTTCTGCTGGAATGGGATATAAACAGAATGTAATGGACAGAGGATGTGTGGCATAGGATAGATGACAAACAAGCAAGAACAGGTCTCTGGTGATGGTAGAGGAAGAGAAGTATTTGTTTAATGAAATTAAGAATGTGGATTGAGCGGGAACTGGTGGAGGATATTGTTACGAGGACATGTTAAACGAAAACGACCTGAAAACCTACTTTGATTTTAATTTATTTTTGTTTTTTATCTATACCAAAAATGGAATGTTTTGATAGGCATTTAATACCCTCCATGCCGTGGATGTTATTCATATGACCAGGCACGTAGCCAGAAATTTGCTTCCGGGGGTCTAAGTCTTACGTAACTTGAAACAAAGCAGCTTTGCCCATTCGGTGCCGACATGTTACAAATCTCTTCCTTTAATTTTCAGTGCTTGGTATTCACTTTTACAGTGCACATACTTATCTCTTCTCACTGGTAAAGTTCGCTGCTAAACTCAGAACAACAGGATTATTGGAAAACAAATTCGGGGGGGCTGAAGCACCAGAAGCCCCCCCCCCCTGGCTACGTGCCTGCATATAACGTCCTTCTCAATCATTTCCATCCCCCTACCATATTCATCCCTTCCCCATTCGTTCTACTCGCCACCAACCTAAAGTTCTTTATCATTTTCCACATCTATATCTCACAGTCTAGTAGTATATCAATATAATATTTTTAAACCCCTCTTTGAGTTGCATTTTATTGTTCGAACACGTTACGTGGCCACGATGTAGTACTCCGTTGCTTTTGGGAGTTATGATCAAACCCAATCCATTCCCCACTCATTGAATCCCTACGAGAATTTACCGACCTTCTCCACGGGTGGGGTCTTTGTGTTGCTGCGCCGGGGTGCATATCGGC
The DNA here is from genome assembly GCA_933228895.1 of Platycnemis pennipes. NCBI lineage: Eukaryota > Metazoa > Arthropoda > Insecta > Odonata > Platycnemididae > Platycnemis > Platycnemis pennipes. The sequence goes on from OW121855.1 coordinate 30,593,517, forward strand.
AAGCGGGGTGCAGGCAGCGGGATGGGATTCTGGTGCGAGACGATGGACCAGGAGGAATGGGCAGCGGTAGCCCGATCCGCGCTTTGAAGTACGAAGCGAAGGGAGGCCCGGTGCGCGAGCTATCCTAGCGGAAGACGGGAAGGCCCCTGGGCGCACTGTGATCCATTTATAGGATCACAAGGGCAAGGGTGGGCCTACCGCGAGGGCATCATAGTTCGATCTGCCCACCTATTCCGGTGCGGACTAAAGGGAAGACGCGCTACTCCCACACACTTGGAAATGAGTTACTTCAAAGAGGAGGAATCTTCAACACGAGCGCACGAGGAAAAGGAGGAAAAAATTGCAGTCGGTCGGTCCCCACCTTTTGGGAGAGTATTTCGGTTTGCGCATCGTGGAAGACCAACGGTATTCCGGCGACAGTACTGAGGAATGTATTCGGGGAATATGCTGAACGAGAGAGTAATATTTCCTCACATTTCCTTTGTCGAGAATTTTACTTCTACATTTACAGGGCTTGATTTGATCGGCGCTTGAAAAAAAAACAATCCTCTCATTACGTCCTTCTGATTGACAAGAAAATATTCACCCCGAAGGGAATCGATGTAAACCTTCGTGAAATTCAATTATAAAAAGAGCATAAGTCACCCCAACAATTGTGACAAACAGGACGAAACTTGATTTTAACTCTCTAGGGAGATTATATTGAGTGACTCTGCACTCCCATTACTTTACGTTAATTTTCTCGTACATCCCCGAGATTTTACTAAGTTTGAGAACACCCTTACAATTTCACTATTTTCCAGATATCCCAGTGTCAAGGGTGGATTGGGTGACCAATTTAATCCACAAGAGGATATCATCAGGACGACCTGATGATTAACTCTTGTGGATGAAACCAGTCGTGATTTACTATTAAAGCGTGGATTATACAAAGTTTTTAATTTACTTGAAGATAAATTTCCAAAAAGTTGACCCTAACACCATAAAACGAAAATTAATTAACAAATTAATTAATTAATTAATTAACAAATAGACTGATGTTTTTGCTTTCGGAGAAAGGATTCGCTGAGCTGATTTATGAGAGCTCAAGAACGTATCATACATTACATAGACTTCATGTTTTCGGTATAGAACAACATATCTTCGCAACGCCCAACACGGATGTTTTTGTGGAAGGAGCAAGCATAGGTTTTAGAGCGTCATTTAATCAAAACAGGATTTACAGCATTTTTACAGCCGACAGTAGGTACTCATAAGGTAACGATTGGATGCATCGCTTGGATCCCAACGAATGGAAGTGAGCTCCGGAATCTCGTGCACGCCTAAAAAAACGTGACGTTTGGCGTATGACATCGTCCATGAGGCCAATAACTTGGGGTGCACGTTCAGAATTATGCTACTTTACTAATTAACGATGGAGTATAGAAATATATAATGAAAAATAAAAAAACTACGGTAAAATACTAGTAAAAATTGTAAAAAAAAGTCTAGAAAAATGAATCAAAATAAACTACATGCACGGAATCTACCTCTATGAGAAGCAAGTATTACAATTATAAATTATAATTACGACGTACACTCTATAAACAACTAAATAACGACGGAAAAAAATATATATAATGAAAAAGAAAAATAATAATGAAAACCTACGCTAGAATATGTGTTAAAAATTGATTAAATCGCTCAATGCTACTTTCTCTCAACGTGCTCTTTCTCAGTTATCCTTCTTACTCTGCTTCGTAATTCTACCGCTAGTTGGCGTCTCCCTTTTCTGGATTCTCGAATATAACAGCCTTGGCACCACTTCGCGAACGGGTGGAAAAAACGAACCATCTTTTTCCATCCGGATTCGAACTCGACACATCATAGGTCTTAATCCTCCGTTTACGGATAGCTTTTCCAGAAGCGCCTGCGATCTGACTCATTGTCAGACCTGGATTTGCTTGAAAAGTCATGTAAGAAGAGGGAAAAATGTGCTTCAAATACCGCGGAGATGAGATGCGTGGTGGCTGGCTGGGAGCTCTCGGCAGACGCGCTATCCGCGGCATTCTTCGGCGCGTGGTGCTCGCAGGAAGAGGGGGAGGGGGGAGGAGAGAGAGCTTGGGAGCATCACGGACGGGTGATTTACGGCCCCTTGCCGGCTCCGTCACGCGAGGGATGGGAATTCGTATGTCGCCTCCCAAACAGCCCATTTCACGAGACCGCCATTGCAAGTGGGTTGAAGCGGTCCATCAGGATGCGGCCACGGATTGGTTAGAGCCACAGGCTGGACTGTACTAGAATTCAAATATCTTTGCAACCCAGGACAAAAGGGAGGGGAAGTTCTACAGCACGTTACAAGAGAAGGAGCATTGAGATTTGATGGGGCGGAGTGTAGCGTCAGAAAATTCCAGTTGCCTTCAGGCCTCAGTCGGATTCACGTAGTGCTCCTATGTACTGTGTTGCCAAAGGTATTGCTGCATTTTACTTCCATACTCTTAATGTCGCATGTGATACAATTTGGCAACCTCTATATGAACCCCCTCCACCTTCTCCAACAAACAAAAATACTCGGAACACCACGAAGGCGACCGATGCCTACTCCTACAGATGTTATGAATTTATACTAGCTATCGTAATTCACGGCGGCATGATTGCGCAGTGGACACCTCAGGGGCATGTTCTCAATAGAAACTATTTTCGAACCCAGAGGGGATATGAGACACGTTGAATTAAAATAAAGCTCTACCATAATCCCTCTGGAAAACCGAAACCGACGCGGGAAAAGGAAATAAGCTTTGCGTCCGCAAAACCAAATATGTAAAAGTTCATAAGGTTTATTAACATAAAATACTTGCTAATCCATATCATTACATTACTTTGTACCAAATAACACTTTAGTGCCATTTATAACCAACATTTCACGTGTCTCGTAAATGTATGATTACTATATTCCTCGGGGTAGTATCATTGTGATTCCCGATGTCATGTACGAAATGTATGAATGGAGTAGTATTGATCTGCATGCCTACATAGTAGTAAGTGTGCATTATCCGCAAATTTGAATTCTCTCTGCAGGAATTATGTTAATGAACTGATGCGCTAATCTAACACGTCGTTTAGCTTAGTGCCTGGTGAGCTACATCTGCACTAAACAGACCAGTCCTCGGGTCGACCACTGCATTTTCTATCGCTATAAGTTGGGAATGTAAAATAGGTGGAAAGGGAGACAAACAAGTAAGTGCTCTTCCTGGTGGGTACGAGGGATAAACCATTAGAGAACATAGTGAGTGGAACAAATGGGGGATAAGGGATGAGGGTATTTCAAAGGACGTGATGGTGGACAATATTAAGTAAATGGGGGAGAGGGAGGAGGAGAATATACGGTTCGGTTGAAAAGACGGCAGGCAGGAAGTATGAGGAGAGAAAAATAAGCATCGTGCGGCCTCAGGATAACAATTCATGTTCATCCAAACCAACCTTGATCGGCAGCATACTAATACTGATGCTAAAATGATATTCTCATCCAACTCATTTTTCCAACCCTTCAGCAACTACCAACACGAAAGTCACGCTGCACGGCACAGTACATACATACGGGGCAACATCGCACTTGCCTATGTTACGGGTTTCCCGTTACGCACGGGAGGTGGAAACAAATGAGGTTCCACTGGCGCGGAAAAGGCCAGAACGAAGAGATTTCCCCCCTCGAGAGCGACTCACTGCGAATGATGCTGAAGGATATCACACGGCGAAGTCTGTGACTTGACGCAGAGGGCGCAAAACGTGAAGGCGTACAGAAACTTACTTGAAAACCCTCCCTTTCGAGAGGTTTTTTGACGATTAAGTGTTACGAATGGAATACGAACGAAACTGATTTTTCTTCACATGGGTACAGAAACTATATTAAGCGTAAATCTATCACTTTTCATCAAACTCTCCAAAACCATTGTCCATATTCTTCCATTCTGGACCACCGAAGATCCATCCCCTGCATCATAGATCTAATTGTCTTTCAATATCTCCTCCATATTTTTCATACACCTACATAGACTTTACCAAAACAATTATCTTCCTTACCCGACAATACTGAGTCTTCTTTCCTGCCCAAATTACTCTTCCTCTTTCCTCAAAGATCAACTTTCATAACTGTAAAATGCCACGATGTCTCCACTGAATTTCCCTCCACGGCTTTACCTCAAAGTTTTCGTTATAAATTCCCTTCCTTCAATTGAATACAATTATTACGCTAATGCAGTTCTTCATTTACGACACTAAATGGTATGGATGCAACCGTTCTCGTATTCAATACACAAATTTAACGCCTCTATTACTCCACAAGTTTGAAATAAGAAATATCAATCATTACACAGAGGAAATTTTTACATAAATTTAGGTCTTAGTTTGAGATACTTTATGGAATGAATATTACAATCTAACGGTTGGGATGATTGAGATTACTGAAATTGAGTGTTAATACTTCTTCTCCTCCCCAAATTTAAAACGGGGATTCCAAAAAGTATCTTTCCTAAAAGTGAGCGAAGAGTAATTGATTGCCTCCAGAGTAATCACTACTGATTCGCTGCCCTTTTTTGATTACGGCCTTCTCCACTGGAATTATTCACGATGACAGCTAGTTGAAACATCTCGTACCCCAGGAGATAACAGAAGCACAAATTAATTGAGCCTAATCTTCATGTCACAATCTATAAATTCCTTCAAGTGAAGTTAATGAAATGACATGTCACCCACTAGCAACTTTCAGAGAAAATTCACCGAATGGTACTTAATTCCTATTACGCTCGAGCCAAGAAAAACGTGGATTTTTTGAAAGCCCACAATTCTTTCCATCAATCGAATTCTCAGGAATGAAATTCCCGAGCGAAAACTAAAAACTTTTGCATTTACAAAAGTGACCTCGAAATTCAGCAAACCACCCAGGAATTTATGAGAATCCCGATCCCTATTAGGGAGTGTATACTTTTAATCCGCGCCCGGAGTCCCTTTCTTTTTCCTGGAATCAATTTCCGGGAGCATCTGCTCCTGCCATTGCTCCGACGCGTCAGTAGCACTCGCTGGGGGTAATTTTATTAATAATTCCGTTTGAACTTCGGATGAGAGAGAGATGGATGCTCGATAGAGAAGGATGGTGAGGGCTCGCAATAATTAAAAACTACCGCAGAGTGCTGGGCGTATGGCAAAACATTAAGCATGGCAACACTGTGCGACTCGTTTTTTATTCCCTCCAGTAGTCTTTCCTCTCCGCCAGGGTTGCCGTCTCAGCGCTAACTATCCGCTAGTGACATTTTGCTTCGTCTAGCGTCCTTTAAGAGGCAATTCGAGGGAATGCCTTGCATGAGTACCGTAATATGTAAACATGGACATATACGCATGAACGCGGAGGGTAGTTAGACAATTAACTTAAAAACATTGGAAGATAAGTCAATTTTTTATGCGAAGAGAAAAATTAGATACCCACAATTTCCTTAAAGAATTATTTTTTTTGTAAAGAAGTATTTAAGGCACACATGTCTACGGTTATTTCGCACCGTCTTCAATCTATGATCTTATTCCTGAGACATAGGCGACAGTAATTCCCTGGGTGGGATATGAACCCGCACACATTTGGCTGTGAGGCCAATGCGTTTCTGACCTAGCTACCACTGCCAGCATTTTCCACAAAAATTTGTAAGGAAAGAGGATTCCTAAAAATGTTACGCAGGCTCAATGATGCATCAGAAGTATTCAGCCCATTAAGTCATGAGAACGACAGGTTCATTCTGCTGTATGGATGTTCAAGTATAACTAAACCTACCTTCGACGATAGAACACTAACATTAATTCACACAATTAAAAGTCACTTTTGACAGTCACAAAGTCATCTAAATAAATTAATTAAGTTTCATCTTCATAAAGTACTGATTCGGTATCCCACGGTTAGCTTTCTTCCTTACTTAAGGTATCCCAGCGATGAAAGATTACTTTACCCTTATATTTTCCTCTAAAATAGCAGCCTCTAAGCCACGGCACGATGATACAATTTATTACCATGCACCTAATTGGGTCAGAAATAGATATTCTTCATACTTTCAACTCGAGGAATATTTCGCCACCACGAGGAAATGAAAATGATGTCTCCCAATAAATTTCATCTCCTATCCCTGAGCTTGAGGCACATTCAGCAAAAAGTAGGAGGCTATATATTTCATTTCTTACTAACAATGGCAGTATTTCCTGAGAGCATTAATCCACGCTGATACCAGCACACCTACTATAAGAAATCACTTTAAGGATCTAAATTTTCAGCCTGAGTAACAGGATGGAGATTAAACTTTGAAAGGTAATAAAAATGCCTCTCTGCTTTTAGGAACTTACAGTACTTTACTATTTAAAACCAATGCCAAAAATTCAAATTACTTATAAAATTAAATAAATAAATAAGGTAATTCTCCCCAATAATGGGATAGTCGTAAAGAAATTCATCACGGTTACATTGTGCATGATCTTCAAATTTGAACTCAGCAACGGGTTAACTTTTAGGCTGAAAGGTATAGAAGAGTCACAAAAAAGCTTACAACATTTTCCAAATAAATTTTGAAAGGACACGAAATGTTACGAAAAACCATTAGAAAGAGCTAACTCTTAAAGATATGTATTTTTTTCTCTTTCTCCAGCGCAAAGGCTTTTTTCATCACCACATCATATTTTTAGAAACGACACGTCATGCGCCATCACGATGCTTACCCAAGAATCGGAACCCAGCTTTCGAGAGTGGAGTGCTAAGCCACTTCAAAGCGAACTGACCACAAGAACACAATCACCAGTATGGTTGTGATAAGCAATCAAGACTCAGCTAGATTATAGCAACTAAAACCTAAACACGATGGAAAATGGAGTAAGAAGAGAAGTAGACGACTGATCGAATGACTGACGTCATATTAACAGACTTCAACTTTTATCGTAAGGAACTTTATTCACGTTGGAAAAATACCAAGCGCTTCACGTTTTCCTTGATTACCCGAGCTTCACTGTGTTTTCCATCCAGTGATACTTGAACGAAACGGAAATCCGCGGTTTAATGGCCGAGTTGAAGGTCAGAACGTGACCAGAGCCACACGATTCCGAAAGGTATCTGGCAGCTGTGATGCACTAGTTATCATAACCAAGGCAGCTGAAAACTATTTTCCCAAATGAAAGAAAACAGTCGGACCCGAGTTATTCAACGAGAATTTTTTTTGTTTTTGGTTGAATTATTTGTTTCGCTGAGAGATTAATATCACATGACCCGGCAACATTTACTATTTAAGAAAACCTATAAATAAAACGTGATGCAATCAAATTGCAAAGACTGTTTTACTTTCATTTTGACTTGTCTGATTATGGTATTTTGTTATTAAAGTATAAATGAAATTCTCCAAAATTGTTGCATTTACCACGATAAACCTCTTTTTCGCGTGTTGCTTCATTATAGCGTAATATACCTAATTCCTTTCAACTGAACCCCGTCTTATTACCACAACAGATTCTTTCCTCTATCACTGCCTTCAAACACCATTGCCTGTCATCGCCGATGGAACGATTTCAGAAACACCTCAACGACGTTTCAACGGTGCCAATTATATTTCAACAGCAAATCAAGGCATGACATTTATTTAGAGACCTATTTACTACGTCGGGAATATTTTGGTCGGAAACATCTGTTGTAAAATAGGGAAACTAGTCAATCAATAGAAGCACACATGGAAACGGAAAACAAGTCACCGCAACGCAATCAGGGTTGACATGAGAGGAAAGGCCAGTGAGGTCTTCACAATGGAGCTCAGGGACGTGTAGTCCAGGCACTTGTCACTTCGAGTCACTTGTCACTATGACAAGAATGGCTACCACGGAAACATTTTCAGATTTATGTACGTTGAAGAGAGGAAAATATATGCTGAAGTGTTATGAAGAGCAAGGAAAGAGAGCTCGAGAGAAATTCGAGGAAAAGTAGATGCCAATTATGTTGAGAAGTCGTGAGATGCTGGAGGCAATTTTAGAACTACGAACTGTTCGCGATCGAGGGGAGAACGTCAGGTGAGCGGGGAAGGCAAACGGATAAAAAGGACACCACCATCTTAGACGTCATGAGGAAATAATGAGCGGTGGAAAACGATATGGCCGGGGAAAAAGCCTTTGAACACCGTGCATATGTGATTTATAAGTCTTAAAGCATGGAAAATCCCTCGCAGGGACCGTGAGCAAGTTTCTCCTAGACGGTAGTCCCCTGTTAACAAAAATAACTACCCTCGGAATAAAAAACTACAGAAGTGTTCGGAGTTGAGCTCTCGGTCGAAGACGCTCGCGAGAGACAAGACTCCAAAGAAACGTGGCAACGTCGCTTTCCTCTCTCCGCCCGCCCTCCCCTCTATCCTCAACAACGAGTGCATCGCTGCGGGGAATGCCGAGGGGAGAGAGAGGGCGCCTTTAAGATTGCCGGAGACTGTAAATAAGGAGGGGGGACCGAGGAGGATGGAAGGAAGAACAAGAAGCCGGGAAGCAAGCGGGTCTGAGACGGAAGGTGGACGGATGGAGGAGAACGCCGGCCGGCCTCCTTCTCCGCTCCACAAGGAACTCTCGCCTTCCTTCCAGCAGCGTCTCCACGCCAAACGGAGGATGCAGGCTCCTTATCTGCTCCCCACGGAACGAGCCGTAACTCAAAAGAGCATAACGCTTCAGAGCCACGACCGTACACACCTCATCCGACGCGTCCCCATCCATTCATTGTCTTTCGGGCGCCTTCTATCTTCCGGCCGATTAAACGTTTTGAAGAAAAAACAACTCCCAAGGTTTCGTCATCACCTGCTACGAGGGAATCGAAGAATGGGTCAAGCACCTATTCAAAAACGTGAAAAGAGGAACTCGATACTGAGTGTAAGGATGAAATCTCTTAGGTGTCGTCGAAAGAAATACTTTTAATTTTAACAAATAACTTTATAACATATTGCTAGCTTTAAAATTGACTCCAAACCACATACTCAATGGTCAGCCAACACCGACATAATGACTCTGTAGAAGAATATCGTCAAAAATCGTTCTCCAAACGTACTGAAAACATTGGTAGATAAAAAGTCAATTATAGCAGATAAGATATAATCTACCCCACTCCGACCACCCATTAGGCCGTTTTGCTCGAATTATTTATCAGGGAAGCAAAATTTTACAAAATACCAGTTTGAAAAACTCTCACGACCCGGGTATTGACGTAATGATTACGAAAATTCGGTCGAACCCTTGGTTGGGAGAGAGATTTTTTCTATATGGAATTTTGTAAAGGTTTGTTTCCTTAATGAATTATTATGGACTATCACAAAGTTGAAGCGTTTTATTTATCCGTTTTTTTCTAGGCTGGTGGCGCATCGGATGCAAGGTGGGTATTTGGAACCGACGGTATCATCGTGAATAGGTAACGTGGTATCCCGTAGTTTCAAACACACAACTTCTCAGGGGAGATGGTGAGTTAAAATCATATATCGTGCGGTTACGAACTGAGTTGAAAAAATACTAAATTCCTGAACGACTGCGCAGAAAATATCTCTACCTTTAATATATCCGGGCATTTTCATTAATTGACGCAGTACCATTCATTTTGGGGTACTAAGTAAGCAGTGGCATTCCGCAGTGGAGTGGCCCTCCAAACCATCTTCAACAACAGGGGTTCCCAAACTTTTTTGTACTACGCCCCCTCCAGTTAAAATGGAAACCTTCCACACCCCCATTCACAGTAAATTTTGTGGGCATGTGAAAAAAACAAGTATTACATTGAAAACAAAACATGTATTTTTACTATCACAATATACAACATTATAAGTTTCAATTTAAAGAAATACTGTTAAGAGAAAAACAACGTCAAAAAGCTATATATTTTTGCTATAAAAGAGTAAGAATTGCTTCATGACGACGTAAGCAGTGAGCTTTACCAGCGAAAAGAAATAGGAATGGGCAATGTGAATGCAAATACCAAGCACTGAAAATTAAAGAAGAGATTTGTAAAATGTCGGTACCCTACGGAGAAGGCTGATTTGAAGTTAGGCTACACTGGACACACTTGACATAGCCCCCGAAGCAAATTTCTGGCTACGTGCCTTCTCCACCCCTTCACCTTTTTCTTACACTCCCATCCATGTACCTTCCCTCCCGCTCTGAAGCGCCTATTAGTGCTGAATAACAAGTGGATTGTCAAATTTTCTAAACTACAAGGTTGATTTTTAAAAATCTACACCACAAAATTAGTTAAAGAAACGTATGGATTTTATTTACTTAGAGAATTTTATTTTTAACTGGTCTCGCGCACGCGCCCCCCCCCCCCCCCCCCCCCCCCCCCCAGACATGTCTTCACGCCCCCTAGTTTGGGAACCCCTGTTCAACAAGGTAGACTCGCGCTGACTGCACAATACGCTCTCCCACACCGGCGGAGCTATGCGGAGAGCGATTGGGTGTTCGGGCGGTGTCGCCGTGCGCGGAATCGTTCAGGGGACTGCGCCCTCGGAAGTCGCGCAGGTGCGCGCGATCGACGCGCTCCTCCCCGCGAGGCGGCGCCACGGTCGTCGCCGCACGAAGGCGCAAAGGGGAAGGAAGATAATGGACGTACCGTACGCAGGGCCGGTCTGAGAGGATTTTTCCACACTAGCGGGAGAGAGTTTGACGCCCCAAGCATATTTTTGGCTCCCCTCGCAAACAATTGTGTTTTACACGATCTTAATAGGACCTTAGAGCCTTAAAATAATAAACTCTTACTAACACCTTATGGGTATGCATTATTTCTTCATTTAAATTAAATATTGCGAAGACATTCCACCGTAATTTTATTTATTCATTAAATGGGCTACTGCCATTTTTCAAAAGTTTTTCACAATAGAAACAAACTCACAAAGAACTACTTTATTGATTTTGATGCATTTAAAAATTTGAAAAAAAATGCTTTAATCCTAATTCATACACATTGGTATGGAGCGGCGCGAGCTGTAGAGGGACGCAGATCTAGAATAAAGATTACTTTGCAACTTGCGCAACGAGATTATTTAATACACGACAGATCTCATTGCAGGCGACATGTCAGGTGCATATGCGAGGAAACCGGTTGTATACCAAATAAATCTTGTAGGGTGTTACAACGTTTTCTTTAATGACTTTGAATTTCCACCAAGTTGAGCCTGTGGCATTGCATTTATCTGCCGATAGTTTACTTATTCTTCGTCGCAGAGTGTTTGCTCTTTTACGAACCGCACATGTAGTATCCCTGTTAGTGCCATAACAATTATGGTTAAAATTTTGTAATTCACTTATTGTATATTTGCAAAAAATTACTGAGTATTTTTATTCTTTTGTCACGATTTGGCGCCCCGCTCAGCTTGGCGCCCCAAGCGATCGCTTGTGTTGCTTGGGCCTAGAACCGGCCCTGACCGTACGAGTGGCACCACTGCAACCGGGGAAGGCGTTTCCGGACGGGAGCGCTTCGAAGGCGCACGGAGACACGAACGGGAGCGAATGCTGCACGTTCACGAAGACACGCGCGGTGCACAGGAGGGGAATAACATCTCGCCCTCGAAAACCATCAACGGGATCGATGGCCGGGTTGGTGCAGTGATTCGGGTACTGGCTTCTCACCAGGAGAGTCTGGGCTCGAATCCCGGCGGTGGAAGAAGATTTTCATTTAAATCCGACCCTACTTGAATGTTTTGTGGAGAACATTCAGGTACAATACTCCGTCCGTCGAATGGGACGTAAAACCTTGGCGCCTTATCGTTAAGAGCAAGCTAATGCCGACGACGCTGAGTTTCTCTCCACCCCAGGCACGTAGCCAGGGGGGGTGTTTCTTGGGCTTAAGCCCCCCCGAAACTTTTTCCAAGAAATTGTATTGTTCTGATTTTAACTGGGCATCATAATCCCGATTACACCGCGTATAATTCAAGTACTAAGTGTCATGAAACGAGATCACTAGTTTGAATCATGTGTGTGGTTAATAATTGTTCTTTTCAATCTGATATGTATGCATGCGTTGATCTTTTGTTCTGGGGCTGGTCAAATTAACTGCTTCATGACGAGGTAAGCAGTGAGCTTTACCAGCGAAAAGAAATAGGAATGGGCACTGTGAATGTAAATACCAAGCACTGAAAATTAAAGAAGAGATTTGTAAAATGTCGGTACCGTACGGACAAGGCTGATTTGAAGTTAGGCTACACTGGACACACTTGACTTAGCCCCACCCCAGAAGCAAATTTCTGGCTACGTGCCTCCTCCACCCCTTCACTTTTTTCTTCCACTCCCACCCATGTACCTTCCCTCCCGCTCTGAAGCACCTATTAGTGCTGAAACAGACTTTAAACTCAGATGGAAGGCAATGCCTTGGGTGAGCCAAAAGTCGGAGAATGGTGCGACTCCTCCCTGACAACATTCCTTCACTCCTGAATACAGCAATATCATCAGTATTCCTCCAACATCAATAGGTTTTTGAACGGTCTCTACTTGACATTCTCAACTGACTTTGGCAAACACTTTCCATACTTAATAACACACCCATAACTTCCAACACAAAAACAATTTAAATTCTCGTATCTTCCACTTCCCTGGACATCAGCTACAGCTACGAAATACCTTGCGAGCAAACGCGTAGGTGGGTGGCAGGGGTTAAAGATCATAAAACGTAGAGTACTTACATGTAAATGTACATAATACCCTGCAAGTCACCATAAAGACGTGTGGCAGTGGATGCCATTGCAGCAAAATTGCATTTCATATATGCTTAAAAAGGATTAGTAGCTACATTCTAGTCGAAACAAAACAATTTTTAAAAAGATTTAAAGAGCAAAGCAAGCATGTAAAAACATGCTGTTAGTCAGGTAAGCTTAAAATCCTACTATTAACTACCTAGGCTATCCATTGTTATACTTGTTTATATATGTACTATTGAATATATTCACAACTATTTACATGCCTAACTGTACGAGGAAAGAAAGAAACATTTTAAGTCTCTCGGTTCGACATTAAATGTCCCTAATTTTATGCTCTTGGTCCACGGACCATACTAAGTCCGAGTTCGCAAAATGTTTTTAAGTCATCAGCAAAAATATTGTTTCAAAATTTATTTTTAAGAATGATATTTACATGCTACTAAGATCTACATAGTTAATACTACTCGGAAACAAAATAGATTTGAGTCACGTACGCCTATATGGGTAGTATCAACATAGTACCATCCGTAACTCCTCTGCCAGTGTGCTGTTAAATTATTATTAATATTCACGCTTTATGCCGACTATTAATTCCATGCTTTACCTTTCTATTTCGTGCTTGGAGTATATTTCATCACTTTCGAATTAAATATTTCATTACCACAAAAAAAACATCCTTTACCCAATTTTAATACTAATTTTCTCTTGTCTACTTTCATTCATTTCCTACGATATTTTGCCCTTCCTCGTTCGTGCTCTTCACTCTTCTCCATTCTTCTCAAAAATTATATCTCAAGGACCTCAAATTTCGACTCATTTTTAGTCCTTATTGACCACGATACTGGATCACTGTCCTTTGGGAATCTACGAATCGTAACGTGAAAGATTGAGTGCAGCAAAGGGTCCGCCCCTACCTCAGAAATATAATTTTTACTCGCATCATGATTATGGTTAGGTCAGACTTCGCGATATTACATCAAAAGCTGGAGCAACTTAGAACTCAATTTGGCTTCTACCGTATACATAAATTGATACATCATTCCAATGACAAAGACTCATTTAATTTAGTCTTTTCATGCTGCTAAAACCTTTCAATTAAATATAACATACCACACCAATTGAATTACGCCTGCACAATTTCCTTTTGATGCAAAATCGCTAACTGCTCGACTCATTCAATATGAAAACTTTCTCGTCCAATAGAATTACGTCCCTCTTCAGACCGCTGGGCACCAATTACCTCTCCGACCCGTCAATGTGCTCACATTTTACAAAGCCTCTGCTTCCTTCCCTGAGGTGAAAGGGATAATTTACAGCAGGACAACTTGAGTGCCATATCCGCGTGAAGCCGAAATTAATCTACCTTTGATATTCTCGTCAAAAACACTCGTGTGACGACCATTTCCTTTCCAAAAATAAATAAAAGTATATCCATATGAATTGCTAATCATCCTACTTTCTCTAGAACTCAGCAGAGAGTAATTGAGTGGAATAAAGCCTTTGAAGTGGATAAAATATTGAATCATTGAAGGTGATGTGTAATGGAAATAAAGTTAAGCATGAATTCCTAATACTGTGAGAAATAAGCCAGGGAGAAGTTTCAAAGCTTCTACAAAAGCTTAAACTATCCTGATTTACTGTCATTTCCTTTTGTATCCGAACTAAGCACTCTGTCACTATAGGTAGGCGAACTTATTCATTACAGAAGATAAATTACACGAGATGGCGAAGAGAACTAATTACAATATCGCTGAGTAAAATACGTTCGGAGCAGACTGGTGAAAAGTCTTATTCCGAGCGTGGCATTGTACAGTTCCGGAATATGTACTTCAAGGAAAGACATTTTCAATAGACTCGAATTTTGAGATGTGGGTAAGGAGAAGGATTAAAAATGTTAAATGGATGGAAGCGAAAACCAAATAGGAAGTTCTGATGATGACAGGAGAGAAAAATAAGTTGACAGAAGAAAGTAGTAGGCATTGCGTTTGGATGGAGCAGGTTATAATGGTCTAAGGTGGTTATAAGAACTTGATAGTGGGAAGAATATAAGGCAGACGAGGACGAAGAACGGGTAGCTAGGATACAATAATGACTGGAAGGAAGTATACATGGATATCTTCCAAGAGCTAGCGATAAGAGTAAGATATTTCCGTCAATCTAAACCTACCTAAAAAGGTAGATTACTAATAATCATAGAATCCGAAAATTTCTTATTCTCATTACAATATGCAACAATCAAAAAGGTAAGTCAGCGTAGACCAAACTGAAGGACTTCTAGCGGGTTACTTTACGACTGCGTCACACCTTTTTCCAAAAGAGACAGAGAAACTTGGTTGCATCACCAGAAATATAACGCATATCTACCTAGGAGTTTTAAGCACGTACACCAGGGTCGTGAAATAATATCACCAACAACAACTTATGGCTAAAAGCTGGTCAATGCATTGCGTCGTATGTGGTCATATTTAAGCGTAGCCTAAATCTCCGTTGCTAACCTGATAAAATGATGACAAATTCAACCCCTCTTGATTGAATGGAAAGAATGACATCTAAATCCCTCTCAAAATAGCTCACACATTAAGTAAGAATGAGACATTGGAGAGCATTTCACGTTTTCCTCATGACAAACGCAAGTAGCTAACGTTGAGGTTTAGAATTGGTGGGTAGCTACGTAGGTAGAATATTTGACTGAAGGCTGGTTGGTTGGTTATTCAGCGGAGGCGACCGACAGCTGAGGTCATTTGCGCCATTTTTAGGATAAGTGGGTAGTTGGGTAATGGTAGGAGCATTTTAAGTTGTTGGAGGAAGGGTGGAGAGAAACACGGCGTCGGCATTAGCCTACTTAACGACAGGCGCTAAGGGGACCACGGCTTAACGTCCTATCCGACGGAAGGAGTACTGAACTTGAAATGCCCTCCACTAGGCCCTCAAGTAGGGATAGGTTTGCCACTGAAAAATCCACCACTGCCGGGAATGGAACCCGAGCCCTCGGGATGGGAGGCCTGTACTTTAGCCACCACACCAACCCGATCCCCTGAACTGAAGGATGGTGAGAAACAGAGTGTCAGTATTAGCCTATTCCCTACGGACGAAAACATGGGGTCCACTGTTCAACGACCTACCCGAAGGTCGGAGTTAAGTGCGACCTTGAAAGTACGTGAAGTACGACTTAAGTTATCCCCTAGTCAAGGGAAGGGAACTCA
This sequence comes from Platycnemis pennipes, assembly GCA_933228895.1. Classification (NCBI taxonomy): domain Eukaryota; kingdom Metazoa; phylum Arthropoda; class Insecta; order Odonata; family Platycnemididae; genus Platycnemis; species Platycnemis pennipes. The sequence goes on from OW121855.1 coordinate 30,609,406, forward strand.
AGTTAGGACCGGAACTCCGCTGAGTAGTAAACCACCAACGTCAGTTGAACCCTGGACCACGGAAAAGAAAGACATTGAATTAGTCACACCACCATACCGATTACCTATCTTTCAAGGCTTTGGTTACCAACAAACAAACAAGAATCATTACTTGAACAGCGAATTGTTCGCCTACAAAATACCCGCCGCGGCGGAGTTTTTAGGACTTGTACCTGACATAAATGCTTCATTTAATGAATAGGGGAATATAACAAGGTAAACTACATGCCACTATTACTGCATCGCATTAAAACTTCTCTGACAAGCGATCAAGAAAAGATATCTTCCATATTTGCCGTCGGCCATTCTTTACTTGAAGAAGAATTTGAACATGAAAATAATGCTGCAACGACATAAATTTTAAGGAAATTCACGTCTTCATATTTCCGGAACGCAAATAATGAGAGCTACCCAAGACATGTACCGAAATAAAATGATTTGAAATGTTGCATATTTCCGAGAGCGAAAAGGGTTTTGGATAAGTTAGTCCAATAAAATCGGGAGCATGAAAGTGAAAAAGGAAGGTTTCCTTATAAAATGTAAATTGGAGGGGTGAGCGGAGGCCTTCTCGAGGTCCCCAGGCACTTAGACCTCTTTAGATCCATTGTGCCAACCCACATTTAACCTGCCCGCCACTTGCACACAGGTAACAAGAACACCACGGTATAGGTATGGAAGGGGGACACCCATCCAACCTCCGTCCGGGCCCAACGTTGCTTCACTTCGGTGATCTGACGGGAACCGGTGTATCAACGTGGCTAGACCCTTGCCCACAGGTTTCTTTATAAGGAAAGTAACTACTGACGAATACAATGGAACATAACTAATTTACTCCAAAAATAACTACAGCTGGAATAGAATAATGATAAATGTATGTGTAAAAATAAACTAACAGGAACATGGATGTCGTGTTTGTGATATGTTTACCTCCAAAGCGGATACGGATTTCGTAGGCGCACAAACTACCAGAAAGGAAAATGCTCGATAAAATTACACTAAACGATTTGTGGTTTGAGGAGTAATATGATGCGATCGATTTTGCGGTTTGGCATTATGCGAGATATTTTATATGGAATGTCGACGAGCTGATGATTGCAGGGCATAATTCCCATGCGGGACGACTAAATCCGAAAAAAATGAGCACCTCCAATGGCGCTGCGGACAGTTCAAAACGCGGGAAATCGGCCCGGGGGCACGGAACTTCGGGTATCGATACGTGCCGCCGAGTAATGGGGGCGTTTACTCGGAACCGAAATCGCAACTTTGTGCACGAAATTGTTAGATGGAAACGAAAAACGAATTTTAGTGAAAAAATTAATCTTCTAACCACAACTATTCACTCATAAATCAAAAATTAAAATTAGCAAAAGGTGACGCCCACCGAAAAAGCTGCTGTGATAACATTGACGTCATTTTCCTCCCGTCCTTGACTGCCCTTATGGGAAGGGAAGGGAGTGGAGGGGGATTCTCGGAAGGTCTGCTCGCACAGATCCTGTCGCAATCGCTCCCATTGGGAGAGTCAACTGTGTACCCCCCCCCCCCCTTTGCGATAAGGCGAACTAGCTTCGCGGGCTCAGTTGTGATTGGACGAAGTCGATATACGTCAGAGGTTGCACCACACCCACTTTTCCGAAAGGATTAAATACCTACATCATTTTTTCGCCGCTTATAACTCGAGAATTAATTGACGGATCCAAAAACGGAAAAATACGGGTCTTTTTATTTTACAAACCCTATCATATTCGGCAATAAAAAATATGGTAAACGACCCCATTACGATCGAAATGGGTAAATCCGCAATCGCACTGAATAATTGGCGATCGCAGATACGTTCGAGAGGCGAACGCGGTGGAAAGAAATAGACACAGTCGGAGACGTGAATGTTTCGCTGGACGTCAGAAGGCAAGGGAAGGAGAATTTGACCTTATACGGAGAGGAAGGCGTGGAGGAGGGGGGCGTGGGCAAACGGCAGATCGAATGAGGGGGAGACGAAGACCGAGTGGTTGGAAAGGCCAGGCCGACAGCAAGAAGTCATTGTCATTTTTATCGCATGGAAGGCAACGCGGGTGTCTGAAAGAGGGAGTAGTACACCCATGAAAGAAGGTAAAGTTTCTTTGTTCCGACCTTAGAGACGAGATAGCGAGCTAAAAGAAGCTTTAAAAGACTCCGCTCGTCACTCAAAAAGTATAAAACAAAATGAGAACCAGTTTCCTTACCGAAGGATCGAAACGGATACATCGTCGAGAAACAAAACGTGGACTTGTTGGACATGAGTGGTTCGTACCTTTGCGAATCAAACAATGCTGTCAAGACGAGGGATACGACGAATTTCAGACAAAGACACGAGTTTCAGAAAACATGGAAATGAAGGACGATTTTCCTCTCACAATTATTAAAAAAGCGCATACAACTTACTGGGTCATTCAGCCTCTCTCCGGCACATAATAGATGAGCAAAACGCCTCAAATAAAGTAGGGAACAAAAAGATAATTGAAAATCATCGATCAAAGATCAAACTCAAAATAGATACACGTGGGAGACATAAGCAATTATGCATGTTTGTATTAGTTCATGGGAACCCTATTGACTGAAGAAATTAAGAAAATTAATCTAGTAATACACACTTCTCAACTCGGGTTTATAAAAAAAAATATTTTTTCAAAATATGGCCACATAGCCATTCTAATTCAATAACTTTACAAATGGGGAAAATCGTGCTTATGGAGGTGCAGACATACAAGTTCCAAGCACCATACTAATTTAAAATGAACACAACACGATGCCCAAATTAATTAAAGCCTTCCATGAAATATTGATTCTATTTCAATTAAATCATTCACATGAAAAGCAATCTTCCGTTAGTTCATTTTATTTATCGCTCATTTGTGACAGGAAAAAGTCAATTTTAATTGGAAAACAGTTAAAAGGACCGTTCAATGGCTGTGAATAGCAAATATGAAATATTTCCAGTTATGAAAACGCCAACCAATCACTGGGTACCATGACTTGCATAGGAAGAGTAATAATTTTGTTTTACAGTGACGATATTTAAAAAAGGAACGTTTTCAATCCAAATAAGTTGCTCTTCTACGTATTATTCATTTTCACCTTAAATTACAGTTGACGGATGGATTACAATTTTAATTTATGAACATTATTAGAAATAATATTTTTAACATATGCTAGCATAAAATTTTAGATTGGCACGCAAAAATATTTAAACGGACAATAGTCATCATCTGAACGCTGTTTGAACTCATTAAAAGGCTAAGTGCATGCTAACAGAGATACAATGGATACACGAATAATTAGCGATGATTAAATTGTCTTCTCATTTCTTCGATGCCTGCCATATCCATCCCAAAAACCTCACACACAACTATTTATTCATCAACGATAAACAAGGGTGGAGTACACTAAAAAAATTACAAATATTTCATTTTCAAATGAATACTAGAACAAGTCCTTCCCGAGTGCCAATTAATTCCGGTTCCCATTCAGTAACTTTTCCCATTTAATTTGTATACTGCGACCAAGAAAACAATGCCGTCAGGGTCCTACAGTGTCCTACAGTACTGGGTGACTATCACTTTAACGTAAATACTTCAGCCATATACAACTTCATTCTGTTACGCACACAATTACGCACACTATACCCTCCTTTCCCCAATGGGGGCGTTTACTCGGAACCGAAATCGCAATTCTGTACACGAAATCGTTAGATGGAAACGAAGAAAGAATTTTAGTGAAAAAATTAATCTTCTAACCACAACCATTCACTCATAAATCAAAAATTAAAATGTGCAAAAGGTGACGCCCACCGAAAATGCGGCTGTGATAACATTGACGTCATTTTCCTCCCGTCCTTGACTGCTTTCAGGGGAGAGGAAGGGAGTGGAGGGGGATTCTCGGAAGGTCTACTCGCACTGATCCTGTCGCAATCGCTCCTATTGGCTGAGTCAGCTGTGTGCCCCCCCCTTTGCGATAAGGCAAAGTAGCTTCGCGGGCTCAGTTGTGATTGGACTAAGTCGTTATACGTCAGAGGTTGCACCACGCCCACTTTTCCGAAAGGGTTAAAAACGTCAGTTTTTCGCCGCTTATAACTCGGGAAATAATCGACGGATCAAAAAACGGAAAAACACGGATCTTTTTATTTTACAAACTCTATCAGATTCGGCAATAAAAAAAATATGGTAAACGACCCCATTGCAAATTTCATTTGACATTTTCTTTATTTAATTAATGTAGAGTAAGTATAATGACTTTGAACACGGGGTTTTCCCTTAGAAGCACCGCCCAATTTGGTTAATGGACTGTTAGCAAAGCTCCGATTACTTCAGTGTTTACAAAGTGAACCTGGGATGATTCGAATATTTTGTTTGATCCCTACAATTTAGCATGTAAGCAATGTTAAAATGATTAGTTCGAAATTAATTTTTGTTAATTCGCACTTTTTTCGTCCATAATAGAGCACAGTATCGTATTCCATAACTCAGGTGTGCTTAACAATTAGCTTCGGTTGTTCATCATCATGGACCAGGGGATATTTAAAAAAAAATCTATAGGCATTCTTCAAACCTCACGAATGTGCATGTTTTAATTATTAAAAATGGTTTTTCTTTGAATAATGAAGTGATAGTTACTTTTATAACATTTTTATGTAATTCAAATATTGGGATAGCTCGAATTTTTCTAATGGTCCCTCGAGGTTCGAATTATTCGGGTACTATCCGAGAATATCCTAGTACTATATTATGTTTCCGAGTTATTTTCGAATTATCCGAGTACTATATTAAATTTCCCTAGAGAGAATCCGTTTTCGTATGCACATTATGCCCCGCCAGCTTTATGAAAAGGGTGACGTGGGCACAGTTTACAGACGAGGCACAACTGAGCCGAAAACTGCTCAAGGAAAGGAATTGGATGATGATGAGGGGACAAAGCTGTGGAGATAACTCGGAAACTGAGAAGGATTGACGTGCGTCAGGTTGTCTGCATCAACCGTGGAGAGGAAAATAATATATGGATCCGTAGAGCACTTGAGTACCGTCTGAATGCATGCAGTAATCGACTGGCAACGTGAATACGATTATGCCGGGATCGGGTGAACGGAAAAACTACGAAAAGAAGGTCTCGCAGGGAGACCAACCACTACATCTCACCTCATTTAACCCTCCTCCTTCCCAACTGGTGCCCGATATCGAATCTCCACCTCCCGTGATCCTTTTCCCCGCACGACTCCTCAGGGCACAATATTAGTGCAACGGAAACTTTGCCGAACCGTTGCGTTCCGTGATCTTCCCGGAGAGCAAAGTGCTCTAAGCCGCAGGGAAAATAATGCGGAATTGCTGCGAAAAGCGGGCAAACTGCGAGATTCTTGCTCGAAGAACAAAAAGACAAAACAATCGCGTTCTCAGAGAGAGGATGTGATCGCGAACAGGTTTCGAAACAAGTCTTCCATTTAGCGGAACGACGAAACCTTTATTGAAAACAAAGCAGAGTCCATTCGGAGAATAAAGTCGCGTGGAATGCTTGAGTTGAGTAAAGCTAGTAACGGTGACGTAAAAAAAACATTTTCTGCAGAAAGTTCGCCGGAGACATTGCATCCGCTTGCTTCATGTTAATTGCCCTTTTCTACGAAAGAAATTAAATATATAATTTCTAAAGGAAAAGAACGTAAGACTGGATTTTTCTGGGACACATTTATGCACGGCCTAGCATACGTTCTCATGATACGATGCAAAGGCACAAGCACACCATCGCTTCCTCTCCTCCATCGTCATGGGAGATGGTATGGGAGACCTTGTTATCATGGCTTTCCACTTAAATTACACCACACTCGGTTGAGTTGCTACGTGACAAATTTCCTTGCTTTGGAATCGGCTAAACAGATGGCAGAAGTTATAATTGGACTCCTACTAAAGCATTCGAAATCTTGATTTCGAGGAAGCTAGGCCGCATACTGTGTGCTAACAGCTCAGAGGAGTTATTAACAGTAATTTCTTTTTAGTTGAAATCAAGAGCTAAGGTGAAAAAATTCTACTTCATGTTTGCTTTTAACGGCAGAAAATATATGCTTGATGTTCACGGCAAGTCGAGAATCTTAAGCACTAATTCATCATTATCATTTCTGCCGTGTACAGGAAGGTCTTCGAAAGGTACCAGAAATAAAGTTTGCCTATCTCATAAAACTTCTTCGTACCTTGTCATAACATCATTAACAGAACGCCTTACAGTGGAAGTACATGACACATCACTGAAAATCTCGACCGTAAACATCACTACATACGAGAATGCGATAAGGCATAATTAACGATGACATCTTTCACAATGATTAAGGTTAGCGAGGTGGATCCATGAATGAAATTATGAAAATTTCCGCCCTTTAGTACTCAAAGGTATCGTTATTTCCCTTTCTCGACAGTGTGTTATTTATCCATGAGAAAAGATTACCTTCAAAATAATGATTAAATAACATTGATAAACAAATATTAATGAATTCATTAAACATTCCCTGATCGGTACAGCATACAAACTCATATAATAGTTTGATAAAATATAAAATAATAATTTTATAACATCGATCTGTGCATGAATTATTGATTTATTCATTAATAATTGACGACCACTCAATCATTAGTCTGAGCAAAGTACATTTTATCGGAGCGTTACCACACATGATTGCGCCCGACGACTCAACACAGGCTTCGTAATTTGAATTTAATATTAACTTCTAAGGATAACGGAAACGCTCTGGAATGAGTAATTAGAGGTCGTGAGGATACGGAGAAGACTCGTCAAATCAGTGAGGAATAATGACGCACTTCACTCTCGCCTCAGGCAATTATAAACACGATTCATGAGGCTGGCGGAACAACTGAAAATGCGGGTACAAGTGAACGGAGATGAATGCCCAGAACACCGAGTTAATAACATGCGAGCAGCAGAGCATCCATCATGACTCCAACCTGCCAATGACACGTAACAACAGCATCTAACTGCAGTCAAACATTTACTAAAATATCCCGACAAAATCACCCTTCACGACCGACATATTAAAGGCCGTAATCAGAGATTGCGTTAAAGGAGGTTCTCTGCATACCTGCTCTAAAAGAAGTCAGCTACAATGTTAAATCAAATGTGAACCACAAAAAGACTAAAATATTAAAAATATCGAGGAAACTAGGTGTTTGCGGTAAAGAAGAATCAATACAGTATTTGATTAAAATTTAATAAACCAGATAAACATTTTTGCAGGACTTTTAATAAATACGCGAATACAATTCAGCTACAAAATAATAACTAGAGAGACAAAATGAGGTGAGTTCTGCCGAATCCATATCCATCAGAGCCACACTAAATAGCATTATACCCTGATTCCCAGAATACCCATCTCCGCCACGTAAAAGCCGACATTTAATGGCAGTAATTCCTTGGAGTACGTCGGAAATATTAGCCTTATTGAAAAGTTTTAAAGCAGACTGAAGAGAGACAATTAACTGAGCTTATTTTTATTGAGTCAACACTCTCTACTTAAAAATTTTAAATTTTTAATGACAATGATAAGAACCACAGTATGTGAGGTGCTTAGTTTGTTTGCAATTTAATGATTCATCGATTTCACTCATCCAACATGATTTATCACCAAACCCTAAAATACGTGTTGCAGCAGAATGTCATCGCGGGGACTCTACACAGACTATAACCACAAATTCAAATCTGTTATTATAATCACTACCGTCCAACTCGTTAAGACAGGTTTCAATGACCTCGTATTCATCTGTACTTGTCTCACACGAGTTCAGCAGAAAATACTCCATCATCACCATTATTTTTCGCGTTCTATCGGTTAGGTAGGTTATTTATTATTATTAGTATCCTACCGGTGAAGGTAGGTTTAGATGGACATTTAATTCTTCCCACCCCCTAAATTTCACACGATGTCCCTTTTCAGCCCCTCATACCTCCTGCCACCTATCATTCCATCCAAGCTACCCGTTCTTCTTCTCCCTCTTCCCCGCTTACCCAACACTCTTCCCTCAATCACTTCCTTCCAAACACCATCCCCTTTTATTAACTTTTCCATCCACACCTTCTGCCTTCTCCTTTTTTCATCTATCAAATTTATTTCCTCTCCTACCAATTCTAGCACTTTATCGTTCGCCTTCCTTTTGACCCACTTTATTTTCTCCATCCTTCTCCACACCCACATTTCAAAAGCCCTAAGTCTATTTTCATCTTCTTTTCGCAAAGCCCACGTTTCCAACCCATATAGTGCAACGCTCCATATAAAACTTTTCACTAGTCTTTTCTTCACTTCCCTACTCAATGCCCCTGTCATTCGTTCACCTCTACGGGTAAAAGCTTCTTTTGCCAATGCAATTCTCCTTCTCACTTCAATGCTGCTATACCCTTATTCTTCCAACACACTACCTAGATAGCTAAATTGCTCTACCTGCTCTAGCTTAGGTAGGTTAAGATGAAAATAAAGTACTTCCCACGCAAAATATTTCAAATTATGCTTTCCTTTAGTTCAGCGTACTCCATACTACTTCTAATTCCACCCAAATACATAATCTTCCCTCTCCATTTTCCCCGTTTATCATTCTTTCATTACATTCTTCCACATATCACGTCCCTTAAATTATACCCTTGCCAACTGTTTCATACCCTCATTCAAGTCTCCTAATATCTTAAATTATGCCCGTGAATGTTTTTTGTATTTTTTAACTGATAACACGAGTTAAAATAATGGCGAAGAATATGTTATTACTTTTCTACCGGTGAAGGTAGGTCTAAATGGACATTTAATTCTTCCCACACCCCTACATTTCACAATATTTCCCTCTTCAGCCTCCACCTACTTCCTACCTTCCATCATTCTATCCGACCGACCCGTTGTAACAAAACATATAAACAAATATTTTTCCAAGACCATTTAGGTAGTAAAAAATCCCGACTGAAAAATAGAACATCGTAAATTCCTCTTGTACCGCCATTTCTATTGAACAAGAATACTGACGCCACTGCTATAGCATCTTGCACATGACGTTGGAGGGAAGTAGTTAGGGATGGTGAAATGGTACAAACGTCACTTAAAATAGATTCGTGGCAAGATACAATGATGCATGATTTAGATCGCAGGGAAAGCTGTTTTTCAATTTACACGAAGATTCTGAAAACAAAAAATCATCGATCGATATCGATATTCCTCATTTCAGAATCGGTTATATATCGATGACAATTATTTTCAGCAGACTGCCAAAATATTCACATTTAAAGGAAAATAAACATGATTTGCACTAGTTTTTAAGTTTAGCAAAACCAGCTCTCACAATCCTCGATCATTTTTACACGAAATTGAAATATTTTCACCAAAATAATAACTTCGTACGCGGACCGTACCATGCCCCCATTTCGTAAGTGATACCAAATACATACAAACATCTACATAATACCCTGAAAGCCACCATAAAGGTGTGTGGCAGGGGGAACATGCATGCATACATACCAAAAACCAGATAAAAGTAATTGTGACAGGGTTCCAAAAGTCGCTCACTTACGATTAAAATTTGAGAAAAGGGAGACATGGCAAAAAAAACTCTTTTACCCTACTGCCTCTGCACACTTTATGAAACCCTTGCAACTTTGCATATTCATGAGCCGAATGCACGTCAAGCGCAGGATGCAAGATATCGCGTCGGATGCAGACGATGCCCCCTCAAACCTGCATTCTGAACGTTTTTCTTCCCAAAGGGCGCGCTGGGCGTCGAGGCTGGACAGAGCCGTGGAAAAGCTCAAAGCTGAACTCAGCGGCGTGACTGCATCAGCGCCGGAAGCTGGGCGCGAGGCGAACGGCAGGAATCGCACACGCAACGCAAAACAGTTGAAGAGCGAAAAAAAAGATAAACACGGCCCGTCCCTTCCGCGGGTACGGAAATGAGGAAGGACGGCGCAGGGGAGAGGGACAAACCGGTAGCGAACGCAAAATGGCGCCAAGGTCAAAAGGCAAAACTAATTAATCCCACCACCGGATGCATTCAATTTCCTAATTAACTTTCGACGCAGGGAGGAGGGAAAAATGGCAGTTGATTAAAGCCGTGCGGGAAATTTTAAATAAGGGTTGGGGAAATGGGGAGGAGGGGAGGGGGGCCTCGGTTTTCGATCGATCGGAAATTTATCCGCGATTCGAGTGCAAAGTAGATATGTGGGTGGCGAAATCGAAAATTCGGTCGATGTCGAATATTTCGCACGAAATTTCATGAATTCTGACGCTCATTTCAATCACGTCGAGCACTATCACGAGCGCAGAATAGGTGAGGTTGTTGGCGATGAAGTATCAGTAGATGAAAAAGATTACGTTCTCCGTCCGTGCATACAAGGGGAATAGAATACATATCGGGGTTACAGGTCCAAAGCCCTTGGCTTCTCCTGTCGCTAATTAACACTTGCTGGTCTTTTACGCTAAAGAACCTCGTCAAAAGCAAATTCACGCCCTGAAATAAGCGGGTGATACTTCAGAAATAGGAAGTTCATATTTTCTTCACGTCTGGAGAATGATTCAAAGCAAATATAAAACGGGCTTGAACGTTCAAAGAGGTTTGGTTGGTTATTTAGGGGAGGCGACCGACAGCTGAGGTCATTTGCGCCATATAGGATAGGTGGATAATTGGGTAATGGTAGGAGTTTTTAGGGAACGGAGGAAGGGTGGAGAGAAACCCGGCGTCGGCATTAGCCTACCCTTAATGAAAGGAGCCAAGGGGACCACGGCTTAACGTCCCATCCGACGGACGGAGTACTGAACTTGAAATGCCCTCCACTAGACACTCAAGTGGGGACCGGTTTTCCACTGAAAAATCCGCCACTGCCGGGAATCGAACCCGGGCCCTCGGGATGGGAGGCCAGTACTCTAGCCACCACACCGACCCGATCCCCACGTTCAAAGAGGCTCAAATCAAGGTGACATGACCTCATCGCGTATCAAGTAAGGATATTCTCGCCAGTTTGATTGTTATTTGTAAGGAAACCGAGATGAGCAAATTAATACCATTATTACTAGTTTTCTACCGGTGAAGGTAGGACTGAGAGGGCAAATTTCCACGACCCTTATCTCACACGATGTACCCCTTCCGCCCCGCACTCTTTTCGACTGAGTGCTTAAAGGTGAATAACATTTCGTGGGAGAATTTTCACAATAAATTCATTCAGGTCAGAGTTTGACATATTATTAAGTAACTTTCAAGACCAGGAAATGATCACGGCAGTTAAATTTGTATCGGATATACATTTAGTGCGTGATCACTCGCTCATTTTTGCGTGTGTATAATTCTAACCTAAATTCCTACTCGTTCTTCTCCTCCCTACCATCTTCTCTTCACTTGCATCTTTTAAAATGGAGCTACATAAAACACTTCTCAAAGTTAAACAGATGGACACAAGAGCACCACAAGTCACGAGCGCTCTCTCAATGCATATGATAGATTAGAACACGGATGGCAAGATAATTGGGCGCACATTTAACACCATGATGATGCATAATATGATTTTTGCTTTTGTTTAGTAATTTTTCCTTAATTCCCTTTTAACAATTTTTTCTTTCTTTTTTTTCTCCTCACCTTTTGTAATTTTTCTTTTCTTGAATTTTGTATTTTATCTACTAATTTTCCTATGCACAAACTATTATATTTGAGTTATTCTTGTACACTAGCTTTACTATCAGTAGGATTTCGCAGGTTTTTCACACCCCCCTTCTTGTGTGGGAGTTTTCCTGCAGTGGGTTTTTGCGTAAAGGATGTAAGCATAATAATCCTCACGTTTTTCCCACAATGTAAATTCTTTCAAACACCATTTGATATGTAATATTGATATATTTTGTGTATATATTTCTTTTGTATTAATTTATCATTCTTTGATTCCTATAAGTGTATTATTTACTGATTTTTTTAGCCTCAGATTGTAATCGTTTTAGGTATTGACCACTATATGATTTATATATTTATTTTGACGAGGGGTTAGATGGCAGAAGGGACAGTTTTGTCTCAATCTCGCCCCAATAAAGACCTTTTATTATTATTATTACCAAGCCTACTCAACATTCACCCTTCTATCACCATTTTCCAAATTATAAATTGAAGAGAATAATCACGAAAGCTCAAATTATATTGCACATTGCTGATACTGTAAATTATGACCCTAACCAATGCAAACTCCAGTTTGATTCCAACTGAGACTACAATGCGTAATGAAAGACTTCCAGATTCAGGAGCACGAATAGCTCTATCAGTAGCTATTAGATCAGTTTTGATCAGCTACGAGATCAGAAAGAAAGAGGAAAGGTAATGAAACACTAGCAAGAAGATAAAGAAATACTCAAGTTGACGAAGACGTTTTCTTACACTCAAAAGTTTGCATAATCTCTTCCTTCCGGAATAATTACCACTCCGTAAAACGACTTCGTCCCAAATTTTTAACGGAAGGGGGCGTAAAAGTCTCCACTCATTTCTAAGCATTAGCATTCGCAACGCGGAGAGTGAAACCGTTTCAAAGATATCCTGAAAGCCTGCTGATGCGTCAAACCCACGAGCTGAGGAGCATGCTGCTTCGGCAAAAAGGTTGGGAGAAAAGATTTTTTTTCATTACCCCGAAAAAAAATAAATAAACAGTTCAACTTCGGAGAGGATTACGACCCCACGCGCGAGGGTCAGTTCCCAAAGGGCTCAACTTATGCCGGGGTTGCCTTGCGAACAGCCGACCCCTAAGGCCCCCGGGCTAAAATCGAGAATATAGAGGAAAGTCGGAAACAGTGGGAAAGTCTCGTGGGATAAAATGGAAAGGGAAGAAAAAGACATGGCAATGGGAAAAGATAAGAACAAAAAGAGAGATGGAAAAGAGGCAAGATGGAAGAGAATAGGGAGTGGCAAAAAATATTGGCATTAAAAAAGTACCATCTTCTTATCAATCCATAATCAAGGCTCAAGTCAAAGAATGCAGTATTCCTTTATGTATTCAAATCTATCAAAGTGAAATTCTAGCTTACAAAATCGATTATTACGAGCAGTTTTAGAATTTCCGTCACGAAGTGTGACAGACCAATGGACAGTATCGGAACCGGAGCATTTAACCAAAGTTCCCGGGTTAGAATCACGTTGCAGGTCTTTGGACACGTTCCTGAAAAACCATATTGGGGTTAATTTCCGGAAACAAAGTCTTTCAGGGAAATCGCAGGTATCATAGAGAAAGGCACTGACCCCCTTACCCTGACGTTTGTATTTCACTTGCCGTAGGGCTTAGTCAATAGCTGGTGATCTATACCCTTGGCGACCAGACCAACCATAGGGTTTAACGCAACATTTTATTGAATAAGGCGGTATCAGGTGGAATTAAAAAAATACGGAATACAATGCAATTTTCCACAAATTAAAGATATTGACAACATCCTTAACTCCGACATTCTAAAGGTATTATCCTCCGATTAAACAAATTTTAATACAACTGCTCTCTTACACGCACAGAGTTGTAGATTCGATTCTTACGTATGCACACATGATTGAACAATTGTTTAGCCTGAAAATGATGAAGTACTTTGAAACCTAAGTTGCAATTTAAATATCTCATTCTTGAGGAGTTACATTTCCTTTTGATCAGTCTACATTCACGCAGATTACAGGAAGGAAGACTTCTCCATCGCGTCATTATGGCATTTTAACTAAAATTCATGTGTTTACCATACTCAGTAGAGTGGGAGTTACTGACCTGGGACGCTCATGAGAAAAAGTGGCACATGTATCATCGTGAGTGCAGGATTTTGTCCGCCAAACAAGTAATGTGCCTTCGGTTTCGCGAACCTTCTCGGCAGAAAATCGCAACGGTCCGGAAATGGAGAAAGCAGCCCGCTTCCACACCCCAGACCAAACATCCCCTTTAAAAGCACAAAAGGGAGAGGGCAGGACATCGGATATGAGGACCGCGAATTTCCGACTGCCTTGCTTCAGCAAGGAAGGTAATCACGCAAGCCCCTCACAGTTCAAACCGCAAAGGTACGGAAGCAACGGGATAGAGAGAGAGAGGGAGATTTATAAAGAGTGAATGATGAAGTAAATTCGAAGAACCTCGCAAGTCGGGGGTGAGGGATGGGAGGAGAGGGATGAGGGAATACAGAAGCGAAAGAGGAGGGAGAAATTCATCGATTGCGAGCAGGAAAACGGCATATTAAAAACGGGAGCCTGGGGAACAAAGGGGGAAAAGGAAAGAGGCGGATACATGCCAGGCGAAAGAAAAACGAGCACTCCGACATCCGACATTCTCGCCGGCTTTTCAATGGCGTGGCATAAAGTACGGGGGAGAGAGAGGAATAGATTGGATGCTCTTACGTGCGGGTGTGTGGGTGTACGTTTCGCTGAGCATGCCTTCTTCCCTCAATCCGTATTGTCTGCCGACGAGCGGAGGAAAACTGCGGGAGCATCGGGCGAAACGGAGATGGAATCGTGGAAAGGAGATGGAAAGTAAATGACGGGAAAAAAAACCCTTTCACTTTCCCGGAGAGAGGGGAAAACGGAACGCTAACGGATAGGAATGGAGGAAATACGTGAGGGATTGAGGAAGCGGAGCTGAAAGAGGGGAGGAAACCCGGCTCCCCTGGTATTTCTCCCCTCCCTGGCACGACAAAAGCGTGAGTTCAAGAGAGAGAGAGGCACAGAACGCAAGTTGAAACCCGACCCGCTCATTGTCCCGCAAGAAAATACTCCCGGATTATTCGTGGCGGATAAAATATTTCGCCCGCAAATGGGTCGCCGGGGAATCGATGCGGAGAAAACAAGAGGCATATTTATTTGGGGAAGTTTATTGGCACAGTGAGGACGATGGGCATACGAAGTATTCCAATGAAACTTAGGTTCACTTTATATTTAAATAGCTACGGTCCGGGTTTCATTACATAGTTACATCTTCAGGTGACTGATCATGCAGACTTCATCTATATATACCACGTTGGATGCGACAGTAAGGACATCTTAAGGACAATAAGGACTAAGGACATAAGATCGCACCCAACTTGGCATATAAAGATGATGTATGCATGATCAGTCACCTGAAGATGTAACTATGTTATGAAACCAAGGTCGTGCCTATTTAAATATAAAGCGAACCTAACAAAGTTTCATTCTTTCAGTTTCCATTATGGAAAGGTATCACAGGTTAAGTCTGAAGTTATCAGCTATATTTTAGAAGTATTCCAAGTTCGATGCGGCCATCCATCTCTTTAAACTGAGGACGCATTGAGCAAGTTGCCTCGAATTCCTATCCGATTCAAGGTGAAGTCGGATTCAGGAACCAAGATTCTGAATGACGTTTCGGTAAATGGTTGGTTGAAGATCAGGGTTGTTGCTTGATGGTAGCCAAACGCTCCCTGACGTGTTTACCATTCCTCCACTCGGGAGAAGAAAACGGGTTGGATTCTGGGTGAAAAATCCGAGAGATATACTTTATGCGATTTCCACACATATGACTGACAAAAACTAGTTCCTCGACTGGGATATCAAAAAGATTCAAGAGGCCTGGGCAAGCTCCTGAAGTGTTGAGTAAGGCACAGAAAATCAAATAGTCCACACCAACTTCATATTTGCCTTTTCTTTAATCATCTCCGCGGGAGATCCACTTCAAAAGTGGGTTCCCAAAGTTTACCGAACCAGAACAAACTTCAACTCAGCTTGGGTACTAAAAACCAGCTTCACGCTCCACATTCATGTGAAAACAGGACTAAGTTAATCCTTGCACTACTCCGCTCACAAAAAAATGCCACCCACATGAATGCCGAAGAATTGGAAAATTAAATAGGAATTACATACTTGAGGTTGTGAAATCATTAAGTTCTAGAAAATACGTAATTTTGTAGTTAAAAATAGGAGAGAAACTACAGAACCTGCTATTCTCAACAGAAAATTGCTTTATTTAAAAGGTTTTTCTTTGATGGAAAGAATGAACAATTTTAGGGCATATAGGTAACATGAGTGTATACCTAAAGAAAAGGAAATTAGCCTGCTCTTAACGGAAGGCGGGGAGTGAACTACTGCTTAACGTCCCAACCAACGGACGGAGAACTGAACTCGATTGCTCTCCGGCTTGCTAGTGAAAAATATATTTCACTGCCGGGATTCAAACCCGGCCGCCCCAGGCCAGTAATTAATTACACCAAACCGACCACCAGAAAGGCGAAAGAAAATGCTCTGTCATCTTTGAAGAATTCAATGTGGATAATGGCGAAGGTAAGGTGGGTGAAACGGAAAACAAACGAAGGAGCGAACGTGAGGAAGAGGGGAGAATAAACTCCATAGATAGAATGATGACAGGAAGTTAGCAAGCCGAGTCAAAGACGAAAAAATGTAGCATATAGGTATGCCCTACAGCATGGGGGAATTCATTGGTGTTCCTTCACCTATAGGACCACTTCTGAAACGACGGAACATGCATACATAACAGTCAAAAGATGTAAGCTCTTTATTATTTATTCTATTCGCTCCTCTGCTGAACGAAATACTTCCTCCTTCAATAGAACTCTACTCAGCTGTAGCAAAAACACATCATTATGCTATTTTTGGGGCCATATTCAAAATCTCAACTATTGATACAGTCTCGGTTCTAATGCTCACCTCACAAAATCTCTAATGCAAGTAAAAATGGTGTACAGATTTTAACTAAAGAGGTTTTATTTCTTCACAGCGTGATGCTGAAAAGTTTCTAAAAACTGCTTTGAAACATATCGAGGTTTATCTGTTTACCATTTTCAACTCGTAATAGAATTTATGACGTACGCAGTAGAGAGATTGCTGTTGGATTCTGAATACGGCTCTTAGTCTTCGAGTTAGAAGTTATTGGGAGGAGTTTACGGAGGAATGGTAGGGATAGTCCCGGAGTGGGCACAAGTCTTCTTTTAACGAAAAGATACCAAAGTGTTTAACGTCCCTCCCGATGGACGGAGCTCTGAACTCGAAGTGCTATCCACACATCACTTCAAACAGCGTGGAGGTGCAAGCAACAAGCGTTTCATGCGGGGCTCTTCATAAAGTCTAAGTCACTAAAGGGATTCTAACCATGATTATTGAGATAGGAATAATACTCTTGCCATTAATAACAACGCCTCCTTTTTCGTGAACAAAAAGTATCAATTTTTGGGACGGAAAATACAAAATTGTACTTGCGCAAATATTGAACAACTGCAGTCTCTCCGCGCAACTTATTTCACGTTGGTAGCACAAGGCAGAAACTGGTGGCGTGAAATATTATTCCTTCGGGTGCTCCCTTGAATCCATGGCCCACGGAAATGAAAGACGCCGAGGAAATAAGGGGCCGCTAGCAGCGTGGCCCTCATTTTGAGGGACTCACGAAATCGGACACGTTTCGTAAAATTTATGCGGAGACACAAACCTTCCAGGAGCGAGCCTTACAAGGTGTAAAAGTGGGAGTAACCGATTGTGTGCGAGGTCGAAAAATAATAGGAACAAAACCATGAAATCCCTCCTCTTTGGTCGAGAGAGAAGAATTGAAGGCGTGTAGGTAGTTGCGCACCCGAAGATTCTGGTTAATTTAGTTGGTTGCAATTAGTTAACCCGTAAGAGGTCGCACGGTACATTGGGTCGGAAGAGGTCGCGCACAGTCTAAAAGATAGTGTCTAGTAAGTAGAAAATGTACGCTTTTTAATCCAAATTAGAGATTAATTTATATGTCAAAATATTTTAACTTAATACTAATTATGCAAAGAAATTAATTTCCAGACTTTAATTTATTTTTATTCACAAAGGAAAAAACCTACGAAGATACCAAAAACATAAGGAGGAGTGCAGGAATTAAAATATATATTTAAAATAACATCAATTTTAAAAGTTGTCAATATCTATTTTGACACCACTATGCGACAATAAGAAATAGAGTAGTATAAGTCCCTATACAAAAAATTACCAGTAAGATATCGCGACAATAGAAATTTTACAGTAGCGGCATCTCCCGGTCACAATTCTAAAGTAACGACCGATTCCACCTCTTTAAACGAGAGGGAAGGATTGAAGGAGTAAAGGTTTTAAACACTCGGAAGAATCTGGTTAATGAAGTTGATAGCACTTAGTTAAACGTCGAAGTGAAAACAATTTAGCTTGCCCCAAATTGAGAAAAAAACGTCCCAAACTTAATAGTGACAAATTGAACGTACTTGTAAAAGAGCAGTATAGGTCCTGATTGGATACTCATTTCCACGCAAACCTGTGCGCTGAGGACATAATAATATTGTCCTCGCTCTGGAGCCTCTAAAAAACCCACAAGGGTGTCATTTTTGTCGTTTTCTAATGCACCAGGAGTTGTAAATAACTTCCCTGATGGTGCAACACACTGTGAGCATGTATATTACCCACACGACATACCTACAAGCCAGAGGCGGAGTTTGAACACGTAAATTGTAAGTTGTAAGGCCAGCACGTTTCCATCTTGGCACCTAAAGCCAGCTAACAGATACACTTCACCTTTGACTTCATTAATGCAAGGGCTTCATAAGTTTCCCTCCCCTTCCTCCAACCGAGCTGTTCACTTCAAGGGAAATCGTTAGCCTTTTTCTCTACCTTCCTATTTATAATTCTGAGTACATCTTATACTCACACCACAGATGTTTTCACTCAGAATTATAAGCGTAAGACTGGAGAAAAGGGCTAACGAGTTCCTGGTAGCTGAGAACTTTGAGTCTAGGAGGGGAAGGAACTCGTGATGTCATGGCGATAATGGAAACAATAGTAGAAAGGAATCCAGAGAATGATCAGGATGCAAGTAGCATTGTGGGCTGCAAGAAAGCGTATGACGGAAAGAATTGCGGAAAGGAGATACTAAAGCACCATTCCAGAGGTGATGCCACGTCAAAAAAAATATTGAGAAAACCATTGGGAAACTATTTATCATCATTCTTACCAGAGATACATCACCTTCAGAATGTATGGAGTGGCCGTGGCCTTAAGAGTAAAAAAACACACATCAAGTAAAATTTAGCGCTTCTTCGATTAAAATGCTTTTATAAAAACACCATTTTTGTGTTCTATACTTTTAGCTTGTTTTTGTAATATATACATAACGTTACATATTTCATAATAATTAACATAATTTTTACCCACAAATAGATATCATGGAATATTAATTACTTCAGAACTACCTTATTAGGTAAAACTCCTTGTTGCATTAATTACAATTTTTTGCGAATTTTATGTATTTAAACAATAATATTTATTTTCCCACAGCAGTTAGGGTGGGTTGCGATAGATCGCGTCTCATTAACCTACTAAGTATTCTTCTAACGGCTTCTTCCCAAAAATCCCTCTCTTCAGATCAACAAACTTCTTGGCCCTCTTTACTTTCCTAAAGACCTATCTTTCCCTTCTTTGACAAGCACTCTTACCCTCTATCACGGCATTTAGCTCACCTAATTGATTAGCATTCCATTATCCACTTTGCTCACTAACATGCATCCGCAAAATTATTTCCTCCCCACCTCGCTCTGCACACTATCATCTTGTTATCTTTTCAGTTTACCTATAGCATTATTTCTAACCTCCAAACCGACACATACGTCTGTAGCCTCCGTTATAAAGCAGTTAGCTCTTTCGGGAGTCGCATATTATGCTCAGGTGTATTTTTCTCTACATCTGAACT
Organism: Platycnemis pennipes; assembly: GCA_933228895.1. Classification (NCBI taxonomy): domain Eukaryota; kingdom Metazoa; phylum Arthropoda; class Insecta; order Odonata; family Platycnemididae; genus Platycnemis; species Platycnemis pennipes. The sequence continues at coordinate 30,629,119 of OW121855.1, forward strand.
CCATTGTCAAATTAAATTTTCAATTTCCATATTATTCTATAATACCGGTGGAGAAATTTAGCTATCTAGGTAGTGTGTTGGAGAAATAAGGCTATAACAGCATTGAAGTAAAAAGGAGAATCTCATTGGCAAAAGAAGCTTTCACTCTTAGGCGAGAACTAATGACAAGGGCGTTGAGAAGGGAAGAAAAAAAAAGACTAGCGAAAAGTTTAATATGGAGCGTTGCACTTGATGGGGCGGAAACGTGGGATTAGCGGAAAGAAGATGAAATTAGGCTTAGGGCTTTTTAGATATGGGTCAGGAAAAGGATGGAGAAAGTAAAGTGGGTCGAAAGGAGGACGAACAGTGAAGTGTTAGGATTGGTAGGAGAGGAAAGACATTTGACCTATGAAATTAGGAGAAGGCAGAAAAAGTGGCTGGAGGTTAAGGGCGATGTTGTTTTGGAAGGCGTGATTGAGGGAAGAATTCTGGGTAAGGGGGAGGACGGAGAAGTAGGTAGTAGGTACAAGAATGGGCAACTTGGATAGAGTGATGTTAGGTGGGAGGAATCATGGGCTGAAGAAGGTCATCTGGTGAAATAAAGGGGAGTGGGAGGATAACATTTCCATTTGGACTTACCTCCATCGGTAGAAAACTAAAAATAATTACTATTCAACAAGAATGAACTTAGAAAGCATAGAAACTGCCGCTCAATTAATGGGATCTCATCTTAGAAGAAAGAATTAAGCGATGAGGGAGATATTTTGGTGGGGAAGTGAGCGGAATTCTTGGGATTTCACTGCTGAAAGGAAGCGCTATCCTTCCCCGCGTTCACGCGCATCGATGGGGACGCGACGCCGCCCCGCAGTCGTCTTTTGTTTCGCAACCAAGAACGGGAAAGGGAAGAAATGGAGAAAACATTTGAGAGCGCCAGGGCGCGAACGAAAATTTCCATCCGAGCTCTCACGTTCGGCGCCTAAAATTTCATTACGAAAAAACGTTCGCGGGGTGCGGCGAAAAGGGAGGGTTGGAGGGAGGTTGGTCGGTGGGACGACGAGTAGGAGAGGGGTGGGGGAACGGGCCTTCCACTGGAGTGGGGCCCTAAGGAGACCCTTTGCGATGGCCTCGCCACATCTACTCGCGAGGCCCAATGGTGCACGCAGCCAAGCGCAGAATATGAATGGCTGTGTGAGCAGGAACGGTTTGGCAGCAACGGATTCCAGCGAGAAGAAACCCAAAAAGCCATCGCAAACAACGACTCCAACCTCAATGACGCTTATAGTAGAGACAGAAAAAAATGTAGAGGACATTGCAAAAAAGCTCCATTTCCCTGTGGCATAGTGGCGAATATTTCTTCACTACGAGGGCACACACACTGGCAGAGCTGAATGAATTCCAAGTCGTTGCATTTCAGAATTAAAGATTTACCATATTAAATAAAATAAGGACGGAAAGGAGGGTGAATGAATACTGCTGGCCGAAATTAAGAAAAAGCAGAGTATAAAGTTGGATGGAAAAGATACTTCAGGATAATTGTGTGCTTTATGTCGTTTACCAAGATAAATGCGGAGAAAGTGATGACGAGAAAGAAAAAAGGTTTTTAGGGATAATAAGAAGAGGAAAAGAAATACAGAAAGATATATGAAGGAAAGGAGTTGGCAAATAAATGGTATACTAAGATGAGGAAGGACGCTCCATCAAAACCAACCCTGATCGGTTAGTAACTTATCTATAAATCATAGCAATAAATGTCCATTGCCCAGAAACACTCCAGTCACTTTAAATGCTACTATATCTAAAAACAACTATAATCAAAGAAACACGTATTTTCCCCTGGCATAAACCAGTGCAGACTTCACAGTAAGACATTCGAAGTTTGCACATTCATTAAAGGCATTCTATACCCATTGAGTATCAACTCACATCAAAATGCGAATCGTCCATAGGGTCCTCGGAATGATTTATAGCGCCCTCGTCTCAGGATATTATTATTTCCACCGTGAATTTCGCACACGAGCGAAGACGGAGTACACATTCACGGTTCCGAGCATTTGTATGCACCTGGAGACGACCGGAGATGTCACGTCAAATCCAAAATGATTCACGAGGAAAATGCGGCAGGTTTTCCGGTGAATATATCACGGAATACACTTACGTTTACCCGAGAAAAAAAAAGTTTCATGGCGCCGAGGCTCAGCGAGGTGGATAGGCGAGCGACGGAAACGCTTAGCTTCTCGCATCTGAGATGTAGATAGCATAAGATGAGCGGAGAAAGGGTTTAAAAAGCTAAAATAAAAAATATGTTAGGGTGAAGGGTAAGAGAAAAGTGAGGGTGGTAGTGACGTTAGCGAACTTGGCCTCCGCGTGAAGCAATGGAATAGGTTACACAGTTTCCGGAGGAGAGAAAGACAAAGAAACGAAAGGAGAACGGAGAAATAGAAGAGACCGGGGTGGAGCTGTGGGAGGATACGTAATAAAAACAAAAAAGCCAAGAGATTTCTTCCCCCTCGCTTTTAGCTGCTCGCTCATCCGAATGCAAGGGGGAGCAACCGAGGAGAGAATTAGTATAACGAGATGGCGAACTTTCCTCAGAGGCCGAGTTTGATGACGTGCTTGTAAAATGGAAAGGGAACACGAGCGGGCCATGGCTTTAAAGGAGTCGAGTACTTTTGTGTGGAGGAGAGATTGGCTAAAGGGCCAATAGGCACGCCAAAGAGGCCCTTCTCAGGAGAAGGGTACGGAAGAAAGGGAACTAAGCTCGCCCCCATTAATCCGCACACCAATGCAAAAAGAGATTGGGACCACGCGAACTGAAATTCCTCGCGAAATCCTCAGCGGCAACTATTCCAAAACTCACTTGCTGCTCGCCGATCAGTAAAAACTTTCACCACAATAATCACGTATATTAAACACGATAATAATCTAAAATCATTTTGAAGGAAAATTTTTAATTATAACACATAGACCTTAGCAACCAATTTGTAAACAAATTCACCTTGTGGAATTTTAAGGTATGTAAAATTTATTCCATGTAGGTAATATTTTGGCGTTTAATTTTGCAATAAATTATATTGTAAAGAATTTGGCACTGTAAATATCCTTTAAATCATGTTACTTATTATGTTTATGATATTGGTGGTTCATCCCATTTTTAGCCCTGAAGAAGGAAAAAATACATTTTTCCGAAACGTCAGACAAAAGTTAAATATTTTTCATTTTCAAAAAAAAGGCCCAAAACTCCCGAAAAATCATCAATATAGGTATTTAAAATTTTTTATGCACGTCAACACCTCACCCAGCAGTTTTAGGCAGGTAAAACTTAATATCACATTATCCCAATAATGATCCATTAAATACGGTCATAATAGTAGTCATCAACTGTAAAAAATTGAAACTAGAAAAGAAATCCACAATGTATGCCGAAAGGAGGGAAGGGAAAATCTAAAAATATAAGGAATGACGATGTGCTCAAAGCATTCAGCTGTAGGCGATAATTTACAACATTTTTTGCAACGAGAAAAAAAATCCACAATCCGTCACAAAAGCCTTGACCGATGCCAATGAATTAAAGATTCTGAAGCAAATCTGACGTTTCAGGATAGTGTAAGCTGGATGAACTAATCAAAACTCGATTTAAAGACAATTTTACTGTGATTATTCATACATTTAAACTAGTTAGGAAAAAACAGCCTGGGCAGTGAATGAGTTTGGGAGGCCTATGAGATATGAGAGGAAATTAATAGTTAAGTAAACTACACGACTGACGTTACCATAGCAGGACGCTTCGACAGCTATGTAAATTACTACACCAGTGATGGGTAAACTTTTTAAAGAGGGGGGCCAAAGGAAAGGAAAAAAAAACTTTAGGCGGGCCAATATAATTTATTAAAAAATAAAAATGATACATTTTACAAAATTTTGGTGCATTTTGTGTTACCAAGTCCTATTAATGAGTGAAAGATTATGAAGGCGAATGTGATGAATGCATGAACTGTGACTGCATTTCCAAATGTTTCTCATAATTTGGATCGAACTGGGATTAGGAATAATGCCTCGCGGGCCGGATAGAACATATCAGGAGGCCGCATCTGGCCCGCGGGTCGCAGTTTGCCCACCACTGTCCTACACGATACTCCAGTGACTCAAATTAGCACCATTTGCTTCCTAGACACGATTGCATCCTTAAACCAACTTTAATGCGTAATAGGGGGCAGGTCTCATTGACCATAACATAAAGGTTTCATCGCATACACTGACACAGCGTTATTTGCGAGGAATTAATTACATATGCTTTCATACACCGCGTGGCTGGAGACGATTCGCTTGAGCCATTGAGAAAGACCGGAACAGTAGCGAGCTACTTTTTAGTGTAACCACGGAACGGAGCTACCAGAAAACACGTAATCCCAACGTTTCGATAAAAAAGAATGGGTGGAGTGAGTTGGATGCGGGAGGATGCTGGTTTTCAAGAAAGTATGGAGACGAGGAGGGGAAATGAGAGGAACAATTTGAAAAGCGGAAGATAAGCAGGACTGAAAAGCAGATAGTTTCTCCGTGAGATAAAGGGGGAGAAAGAGCGGGCGATAGGACTTTGATTATGCATGAGAATAGGTTTCGACTTCGTTTTCCCTTCTCACGAAAAAAAAACATGAATGTTGAATTCCTCTCCCGGGCTCCGAAAAAGAGGCATTTTTTTAAGAATCCGTACAAGTTTCAATGGAAAATATTCCGCTCCCCCGGGGGGCTACGTTGTTTTTCATTGTCTTGCTTATCCCTCCCATTCCGCCGAAAGAACGGAATCCATTGAAAATTGATCGGGGAGGCAAAAGTTCACATTGAAATGCTCCCAACTCGGTGCGGACGGGGAAATTTTGACTATATTTGAAAATTCCAAAAAGCTCCGTCGATGATGAAATAATCAAGCGGGCGATCTTCTCCCTCGCGTCAGTAAATAACAAATGAAGAACAAATCGCGAGGGCCGGAGGAAATGGGAATGAAAATTGGCGCAGCATTCACAAACATGCTTCCCAGCGTAATATTTACCGGAAATCGGGCTCGCCCGGATTTTGATCAAACGAAATGATTTGCCGGGGTTGGCTTTAAATTCACCCGAGGGGGAATAGAATTTGGTGAACAAATTGATTATCTCATGGCGCTATGAGATACAAATTTCCCAAATGTATTTTTTAAGTAAAATTGTAAAATTGATACTAGGGAAGTAGTATAGATGCATTACTCTCTTGTAAATTTCTTATAATACCATAATACAGTCAGCCAATTAGAAGAAATTCAGTTTAACTTCAAAATCGATCCATTGCACTTATAAAAACACAATTGTAAACATATATTTAGGAGCCCAGGTCACCAATTTGATAACTTATACTATCTCATCACGTCTCTCTCATCTCTGTCATTAAACATTCCGTTAATGCGTACATGTAGCTGTACACAGGGTTAACAATAAAAAACTCCCAGGCTGAAAGATTCCTTGCCCAACTTAATCTAACCCTATTAACTGGTAGATCTCCAAGAATAATTCACCGTCCGCCAAGACATGAATACATTTCTGGGTAGCAACCTGAGATCACCGTAAGTGACGATGGCAAAGCAATTAAAACATGAATGACATTAAACACAGGTACAAAACCATTTGAAGAGCGTAAGTAAAGTAAAGTCACAACTTTGTTTCGTGAATGACAGAAATTACCATTGTAACCGAATTACACTGACACTTATTTTATCATACCCCAACCGCTATGGTCGGGACAGTCAAATAACAGCCAGATCATAAGTTCACACTTAAGCACTTCACCCAAATCAACAAAGTCGTGTTTTAAATGCCTGAAACTTTAGGATTACGCCGGAATTTAGACTACGGAATGATTTCACCTACAATGGAATTAGTTTTTACAATCACTTTCTCTACGATCTATTTATAGATAATAGATTTTACCGTTCACAATCTTTTGTAGTCGGTGATATTACTATTTTGACAGCACATACCACAGACTTGCATACAATACTCGGTGACCTGTCGGTTGATTTTTAGATTACAAGGCGTTACCTATCTAAAGGCCGTTTTACACGGTCATTGATACTGCGCAGGCTGTTGCGAGAACACTTGCGCAAGAAATATTGCGCCGTGTAAAGCGACGACTTGCGAGGGCAGGCAGCGCCACTGCGTGAACGCTTGCGAGCAAATTAGAACATGTTCTAATCTGATACATGCGTTCACGCAAGGCTGAAGTTTATTTCTCTCGCTGGATGGTGCAGATGTAGCAGCAACGAACTGCCTGGGGAATTCGAGCAATTAAATAGGTTGTTGGCGACTGAGTTGGGTGTTTTTGTTTGCACTTAACTCCTTAGGTAGTGAATAAAATGCAGTAATGAGGAGCTGGGCGATTAATTACGCGGAAGCTTAAATTTCGTTCGTAAAGGAAGAACTCTTTACCTTGGCCCAATGCCGTTCGTTCGTGGGGCAAATTTTGGGCTAAGTATACGGGACTAGAGTTTCCACTTATATGTTTAGACTATGGCTTAAAACATATTTTAAAGTGGTGGTAATTTATCACGTCTTTCACGGATCAGGATTTGCGCTACACGGTGAGATATGACTATACCGGTAGCGGGACCAAAATCTCCAGTCCATTACTTCGGGAAGTTTACTTTGGAAGCACAAAAAACTGCCTTCACAACTAGTTGCGTGGCGACAGAGTAGGGAATAAAAGGTCCCACCCGAATCCTTCGGCGCCAAATCGGCCTCATGGTTAAGAGGAACATTTTTCTCCCGCAGCGGCCACGAAGGAGAATCAAAGAGCAAATGGATTGCACCCTCGATTTCGTCGAAAGGCATGAATTCATCCAATGCCCGAAAGAAAACTGCGACGCCGCGGACGAGGCCGATACGAAAAAGCGATCGCAGCTATAAGAGCGGACCATGCAAGCGTTTCCGGCCGCGGGCCTCCCGCCCAAAGAGCAAGGGCCCTGAACCGAGCGGACCCACCCACCTCCACCTCATGGACAAACAAGCAACAAAAGGTTCCGTCTGTTGAGCTCAAAAAAGGGGAAAGGGGAGGAAAGACAGCACGGAGGGGGAAGGGAAGGGGAAATACGAGATGTAAAAGGAGGGGGGAAGGGAGACTCCGATCGTGTGCACGATAGAGCGCTTTCTGCTGCTCTTTTGTTCACCTCATTTTTTTTCAGTTCGACTTCCGATAGGAACCGCTGCGGCCTTGAATTAGTAAACCGGCAGGGAGAGAGATAGAAAGAGTGGGCTGTCTCTCCCCCCTGCAAAGAGATGTGCCGACCAAAGGAGCTCCCTTTTTACGAGGGAGGAGAAAGGAAGGGAAGATACGTCGAGGAATTTGAGGGCGGAGAAAGATCAGAGGCCATGTTTTTCGGAAGCACGGGGTGGGACCGACGAGTGTCCTGAATAGGGTAGTTTCCTATTATTTTTTTATTGTCTTGATCGAAAGTTTATAACCTCTGGAATACGTGTTTTAAGCCGTTCGATTTTTAAATGACGTTAAGTATTTTTCCTCATTAATTAAAAAGTAAAAAAAAATCAATGGCGCGAAAACGCGACGGCAAACTATTGCATGCCGGTTAATCCTACGTTTGACGTCAAACTATTTCCGCTAACGGCCACCAGGTGGTGCTGCGGACGCTTCCAAATAGACGCTGCACTCCGTTAAAGCTTATGAACAAGTATTGGAGGCATATTTATTCCGTTAATTAATTATAATTAACTTTTATTTATTTATTTAACATTACTTATGCAGTTGATTCATTTAAAATCAGTTAGTATTCCTTTCACAAGCATACCATGTAGTTCGCCCATCGCCGCACGACCTTCACGCCATGCTTCGTCGTAGCGGACGTAGCAGAAGACACAGCGAGCAGGACGTCCTTGAGCTTATAAAATGACTAATAATACCATGTTTAACTGAGAATACTTTTCCAACTTTGATAGTTTTTACAGGTTAATACTAATACATATTCACTAGAGCTGAGGGGCCCTGAAATACAACGGTAAGTTCAGGAGACGAATTTTCCTATGCTTCGCAACGTAAACTACCTACCTGTTACGTCAGCATGAAGGCAGCGCACCCCGCCATTTCAGAGCCTTTTCAAATGGCCTTAAAATTAACATTTAATTCTCTAGTAAACTGGGATTTCTCAATACAAACGTTTTGCGTAAATTAAATACATTTATGGCAGGGCACAAATCGCAATCAATTAAGTCTGTTTTCTTTGATGAAGGAAACTACTCTATTACGCCCAGGGATAGCACAAGGGTGGGGGAAGGACAACGCATCACGATCTGTGGAAAAGCCCCCCCGGCTGTCAGGGGGAAACCAAACGTGGGGACAACGTGAAAGCTATAGCAACTCTTCTATTCCAGAAATGATAATTGTACCTTCGGCAACCAGTTTAGGCTGAACGTCAGAGAACCAGCTCCCCATCCCAAGGATACGAATTCAAATCCTGGAAATTGTAAGGGCGATATCAAAACTTTGAATATATTCATCGTCTAATACTATTGTCATCTACGTTCGACCGGTTAAGGTGCGATAAGATGAAATCAAATCTGTGATCAAGCCACATTTAAAAATTAGAAACCGCCTGAGGAGTGTGAAAGACGCAACACCATTACAAGTGGAAGGCGTGTATGAGATACCATGCCAAACTTGCGAGAAGAAATATATCGGCGAAACCGGACGCTCCGTTAAAACCCGCCGTTTGTCTGGGACAACCCTTAAAATCAGCAGTTGCGGAACATGCAGCCTCGGGACACGCGATTGACCTCAAACAAACAAAGATAATCGCGAAAGTGAAAAGCTTCAAGCCCCGGCTGATCCGCGAAGCGTTGGAAATAAGAAAATGCCATCAAAATTACAATAGGGACTGTGACCTCCAAATCAGCCAAACGCGGGACCCTGCTTTGATAAAAATGCTATGACTAATCCTTCCACTCCTCCCCTTCCCATCCTTTTCCCACCATGAAACCCCAATATAAACTCCACCAACTCGACATATAACTCATTCCCTTTGATAAAGTGACCAGCAACGGCCACGAAACGTCAGGTATCACCCCTGGTAATAGTAAGCGGGGTACACCCGAAGAACAAATATATGCATCCATAATGACCCGCGAAAGTTTCAACCAAGAATATATTATGCCATTCCTTCCACTCCCATCTTTCGTATTCCCACTTTAGTCACGACGTAGTATTTCTTATCTCCAATTCCAAACAAATAACATGCCCTTCTCTTCTCTCTGCCCTGTTTACCTACATTCTACCAATTTTACGTCCTTCAAAATACCCACGCCCCTTATTACCTTATCCTACCGCTTCCTCTACCTGCTCCTCACTTCCTCAACCGACCTCCATTCCCCATGATTCCTATTATCTTTCTGTCAACGTACCTTAAATTCCTCTGCCTTCTCCACACCCCCTTCAACACAAGCAGCTATCGATTACTATTAATGGGACTCAGTCATGAAACTGCGCTCCTATGCACCGTATTAGTTAAGGTAATTCCATATCTCTCCAGCGCTTGGGCCAAAAGGCTTGCCCCATTTGCTCAACGGACTGACGGTTCGAGGATTGAAACATATTTGTCCACAACGCTGCTGTAGCTCTGGCAAAAAAACAAGCAAACGAAGTGCTACGTACAGGTGTGATTAGCATGAAACCACAGCCACACCTAGGTACGCAAAATGAAGCGAGATTGACTCATATGCACTCAATCAAGTCCCAGAATTGGAATGCAAATTGAAAATTTCCCATCGGCTAGGGACAAAACGTACCTCTTTCCAATTAAGCAATCCAACACCAATGCATTTCTGTTCAGAGGGGCTACAATAGGGTAGTTTCTTTCATCAAAAGCATGGTAAACCTCGCTTACCAGGGTAAGTAAACCAGTTTCTTTCCTTGGGCAGCCAGTGATTCCCCATAAAGTTTCAATGTCCAGAAAACCAAACATATTGGATATAACACAGTTGGATATAACTGGGCATTACTAAAAGGTGTCTCTCCGTTACGAATACCCGGGTCCTCCGGTCAGAAATCCATCGCTTGACTGGACTTACACGCCCTCAAACATCTAATTAGAGGCAATAATTATCACCATAAATGTATTCATTAAACGCAAATAATTTGGATTAAGAAATATCAGAAAACAAGAAAATTAAATATTAATTTTAAGTCCATCTGAACAAGCCCTGCTTTGCGTCAGCCAAGTCAAGGACGTCGCAGATAAGTAATTTACTTCGCGAAGCATTGTGAATATTCGCTTCAACTTACAATTGTATTTAATACTCCGTAAGCTATGGTAAAATGTATTAATAATCATTTATGCTTTTATGTTTATTCATGATCTTTTATGCTTTAGTAGCTCGGAAAGTCTCCTTCGTTGAAAATGATATTAATCTAACCCCAACACTCTGCCCTTTGCTGCTTGAATAGTCGTCTCCTGCCGCGAAGTTCAGATGTTCTTCTTCGGCGAAATTTGAATGCGTGGCGTAACATGAGTAGTAAAATAACTAACTGTTATTAAAAGAACAAATAATTAGAAAGTAAATACATAATAATAAATTATCTCAGATACTTGTTAATATGCTTTCACAGAGTACATCGCCCAAACACTCTAGTGCCCAAACCGACATTCGCATCACCACCTATTGGCAATGAAAGAAGAGAATGTATAAATCTTTGACGCCACACGTTAAATCTACCGGCGTGCAATAGTTTGTCGTCGAGTTTGCACGCCATTGAAATTTTACACCTTTAAATTTATGAGAAAAAATATTTAACGTCATTTTAGAACCATAAGGCTTCAAAATACGTACCCCGGGAGTTATAAACGTTTGGTCGAGGCGAATGAAAAAAATAAGAATTTACCCTTAAGTAACAGAGCACCAGACTCATGCTGGAGAAATCGACACTTGATATTCCCAGGATGGACAAAACAGGATGTCGCCGAAAATTTTATCCGCGGTCCCTCGGCGATTTAGAAATGAGAAGGACATCTCGGGAAACCCATCAACGGAAAACGAGCGTTGCGAGAAGTCACGAGCGTGAAATTCTTCGGGGGCGCATTTCCGCCTTCATATTTTTTTCTTCAACGTCGGTAAACCAAAGGAGCGGTTACTCCACTCCAAAGTTAAACTTGAAATCCAAGTCGTAAATATCGCAGTCACTGTTAATCGATTAGAACTTCCCACAAACTAAATCCATTCATCGAGTTCCGGGAAGAGCAAAACTTGGAATAAAAACCCATTTATCCCATTTTTACGACGGACAGATAAGCCATCTTCCGCGGTCGTTCCATGAAAAAGAAATGAAAGAAAGCACCCTTTCTACGAAGACGCAAAGGCAGACGACCGCATGAGACGCAATCAAAGTCATTTTCAGTCCCACATCGCAATTCTCTCATTGATAATATCCGAAATTAACCCACTTGTTGGCAATAAAATAGAACAAGAAACGGCATGGCTACTAATTTTTTTTCGTAAGCGTGCACATACCAAAGGCCATACGACCAGCCAAACTGCCTCTCTGCTTCACTTCCATGCCGGGAACTTAAATCCCGGACGCCCCATCTGGGGCACGCATTACTGACTGCTGGATGGATTCATGAAAAAAACTTCCGGGCTAAAAAGTGGGATGAGCACCCTAAAGTCCTCAGATTAACGACTGATATCACATATATTTTTTAAATCCTCACCCTTGAGTGAAAAAACAAAGCTTATGAGCGGGAAGTTACGAGTGCCTGAGTCGTGGCGATAATAGTGGAATTGAACGCAATAATTTCAGCTGGCTCAGCGAAACAACGTTATCCTTGCAGTGAAGTTTTCCTAAAAAAAAACAATCTTGGCTCAGTACCACGCAAACGTGCATTCGCGACTCCCATCCGAGCAAATTCATTAAGAAAGTCAATGGCCAACCGCCTCCATTTCAGACCTGCGCGAGGTTCAGCTACTCTATCGGAGGAAATTGGGAATGGGGGCGTTTACTCGGAACCGAAATCGCAATTTTGTATACGAAATCGTTAGATGGAAACAAAAAACGATTTTAGTGAAAAAATTAATCTTCTAACCACAACCATTCACTCATAAATCAAAATTAAAATGTAAAGCAAAAGGTGACGCCCACCGAAAATGCTGCTGTGATAACATTGACGTCATTTTCCTCCCGTCCTTGACTGCTTTCAGGGGAGGGGGAAGGGAGTGGAATGGGGTTCTCGGAAGGTCTGCTCGCACAGATGCTGTCGAAATCGCTCCCATTGGCCGAGTCAGCTGTATCCCCCCCTTTGCGATAAGGCGAAGTAGCTTCGCGGGCCCAGTTGTGAATGGACGAAGTCGATATACGTCAGAGGTTGCACCACACCCACTTTTCCGAAAGGGTTAAAAACATCAGTTTTTCGCCGATTATAACTCAGGAAATAATTGTCGGATCAGAAAACGGAAAAATACGGGTCCTTTTATTTTACAAACTCTATCAGATTCGGCAATAAAAAAAATATGGTAAACGACCCCAGTGAACAAGCACGTTTTTTGCTCCAAACACCCAACGGTTCAGGTTTTAAGGAAATTCATAAATTTGCACGACGCGCAGCTGAAAGACTGGAGTAAAAACATTGAAAATGTCGTGTACTTACTGCAGGACATGAGAAGGTCTATCGGCGAAGGAGAATAAAGAAACGGAATATGGAATGGAAGGGAATGAACGGAATAAAACAGAAAGACAATATTTGCAATTTCACTGGTATCACGACTTAGTCCCTTAGCAAATAATGTCTTCAATAATTGAGGCACTCGGGGCTAGATAATGGTAAGCCACACACTGAAAAATATTGAGATCTGTACGCCTTTCTCATCCGCTAGACGATGGGAAGTCACTGGCGGAGTATTATTTGAAGAAACCAAGAGATGGCAGCACACACCTTGTTGTTATGTATTGCACCAAAACACAACATCTAATTTAGGGAATTTTTCGAACCTCCAGATGTCACTCCTGTAAAATTTCCTAAATGTGGCTTACCATTATCTAGCCCCGAGCGCCTCAATTATTCATGTCAACAGTTCTCCTCTGCATATACCCGCAGAAATAATAAATTTTAAATACAATAAAAGTATTCAAAAAAAGTAAAAAAAAACAATTAATACTCTACTATCCAGATAGCGAAAATTTACAGAATATGTACTTTGAACCTTGGCTAAATGCGATGCCAATTTTTCGTCAAAGAAGATTGCGATTGGGAGGAGCTGGACAATTCCACGGACCTTTCGAACACACAGTGGAATATAATCACCAAAGTTAGAGGAAAGGCGAAAGTTGGGCCATAAATACTAATGTGTGGCATTGTTCACAAGTAAAAGTCAACCAAATAACCGTTCTTGAGAGACGGAAAACTCTAGAATACGCTTCGCAGCAAAATCTTTTACTTTAAGATTTCTTGGCGTACTACTGGGCTCCAGCGTGAGATGTCTTATTTCAGCTTAATTCGAGGCCGAATATGCTGTTACCCATCGGGTTAAAAAAATAAGAGCTGCGTACACATACATGCAATTCACTTGGTGAAACTCATTTAACTGAGATTCGCTAATTAGCTAAACGTTATACTCACAGCAGGTATAACCGTCACATTCACAAACGTCTTCGGAAAATAAGATTTGAGAAAATTTTGGGCATTGTAAGGAAATTTTCAATTTAAAACGCAACCAAATACCCTCTGTTTTACAGCTTTAAATAAGGCCTCTACAAGTGAAAATTATTTTACAAAATAGCCACAGGGTATGTTACAAATGCATTAGATCACTAGGGCATGCACCTAGTGTATGTTTGAGCATGTCTCGCCGCTTGCCACACACCATCGAGGTGGTTTGCAAAGTATTCAACACATTTAAATGAAGGTTGTTAGCAATGGGCGTAAGTAAAATGAAAAATTAAGTTAATAATAGAATGCTGTTGTCATAGAAGAATGAAAAAATACATGATGCAGCTGGGTGAAAACAGTTTTTGAGGGGAAGGCTAAAAAAATCATAAGAAATTCAGAGTCGGACTAATTTGAAATTTTGCAATTACCCAGAGTCAGCATGAAAATTAAAATTCTATACGGCAATACACATTGAATACGAGAGCACTAGAAGACAAAAAACGGAGAACTCAAGTAAAAAATGTTGACCTACCTCTGGGGAAATAAAGCAGTAGACAGTGATGACATAAGTACGCAGCGCTTTAAATAATCACGATAAGACTTATATTTATTGGGAGAAACCGAAGAGTAAGTTGAAAAAAGCATCGTTACTAGTCTCAAATATACACACATACGGCCTATTTTAGAAAAGTAAAAAATTGATTCACCACAAAAATAATAATAAATTTGAGACTATAACACAATATTGCACTCCGTTTGATGACGGTCTTACGTGAGACCTGCAGCGAGGAAACCAAATGGATAAGAGGGGATTATATAATGAGCAAGTTCTGAACTTTTGAGAAGCTCCTGACAGAAAAAAAAACACTCAGAGGAAGAGGAATTCCGTACAGAGACGGAATAAGCCGTCGGGAGAGGAACGGTGGAGAAGAAGCCTGCCAGCACTCCGAGTTTCACCTTGTCCGTTATTCTCCATCCCAGAGGGAATTCTATAATGCTCGTGCCAGTCTTCGGGATATTTTCTCCAGAATAAATATGAAAGCTTCAACTTGCAAGGAGGCATAGGAAAAAAAAACTTTTGCGTTCAACTCCGACACCAAAGCTTAGATGCAGAAAGGTCCGACGTAACTCATACCCATGCTGGTGGAGGCCTTGGAAAGAGCTTTGTGAAGCCCATATAAATATGACAGAAAATGAAAAAAAAAAGACCCTTCGTGATATGGAGCCTAAAGACCTCTCTCTAATGCAATGGTCTAAGAAATACTAGAAATAGCAACAGGGTGAAGTGCAGAGAATAGAAAGTGGGAAAAGGGATGATGCCAAAGGTATGATATTTTCACGCGAGTTTCTTCGGTACAGAATTGGAATTTTTATTACAATCCGGTATACATAGCTATGAAGTACGCACTTCATTTTTCATTTTCTCCCACAAGGCAATTTCACAAGCATCACTGTTGATACATCAAATGACTTAGCCTAGCATATATCACATTGGCACCATAAAATTTGTGGTTGGTCTCGTACCAATAAATGTTCACCATGCGTATTATTGAATTAACTTAACCAAGAGTGTTCGGTAACAAAAAGAAATTGGATACCTGAGAACGTAGCCATCTCGTTGGTGCACTAAACGAGGAGGAATAACATTAAAACAATCTTTATTATTGTTCAGAGATTGTCAGTTGGCAAATAATGATGACCGACACCTTAGATTCACATCACAAGAAATTAAATGTAACTCAAAAATATCTTTAGCACGCAATTTAGAGAATCACCTCGTAAAAACAAGTGAGCATCAGTATAGGTATTCAGAATGCCGTAAACTGAGGCCAACTCTTATCTATATTACATAAGGGGAAGAAGAGTAACTTGCATATATTAATGAATGTAGGACCATGACTTATGCAAGAAACTTTTGTTTAGGTAACTTCAAAACTAACAATAGAGAATGATAGGAAGCTAATGGATTAATTTACGACATATTTTCGTGAAGTTCTTGTTTTTATCGCTGGTTTTCGGGAAATAACCACTAAGGCATCTTATTTGAGGCATTCTTCGTTCAAGCTTACGAGTTCTTCTCGAAAGTAATCCATCCAATCACATTAGTATTATTATCCTCCCTTGAAAAAATATAGCATCGCTTCAAAGGGGAGATTGAAGATGACCCTACGAAGGAGGCTAGGTAGCAGCTATCCAAAGACATACCATTGCAGGTATAAAACTATACTCACAAAGTCAAGAAATTCTATGGAAAGACAAATTCAGGCAAACATTTACTGATACAATATAAGAAAATGACTATCGCTCAAATACTTATGAACATTAAAATTTCTAATCACATAAAGACCTAAAATAATACAAATTAATGAAAACCGATGGTCCAGAACTGGGGATGCGATAGCTTACCGTCTCTAGGGGTAGAAATAGATTCACTAAACTGAAGCTGGAACCCCACCAGAACCATTAGCATGTGGCAGTATGGTAGTGGCGAGTTTATGGGTCATTTGCATCGTTTTCAGCTTTCTTACCTGAAAGGAATCGAAACAACAGTCACTTCAATGTACTTCTTACACAAACTTGAGACTATAGATAGAACTCAACATCTACATTACTCTTGTATCGTATCTTGGGATTATCAAACACGTCATATCACTCAAGAAAACAAAAATAGAGGCCATTATCGCATATAGATGGATATTTGGATAGAGATTTGGAGGTTTACAACAAAAGATACTGCAGAAAATATCTAAGAACGGGATCACTTTTCCCAAGAAAATATCCCCAATACAACACACGAAAATGAAAATACAAGGAAACTAAAACCCATATTCCCTTTTCAGCCTCATTGCTATCCTTCAATTTTAAATGCTAACACTTATGCCACACGCTGGCGGCAAATAGAAGTACTTGATGATGCGCCGATTTAAGCCAGTAGGATCTCTTGACATTCACCGAAAGGGTGGCAGCCGTGGTCAGCAGAGGATGGCGGTTGAGGGGAAACGGATTAAGGAGGGGACGCGGAGAGGAGGGATTAACGGTACAGAGTGCTACACGAGGGTTTGGGACGCAAAGGGAAGACCAGGAGCCCTTGTGAAGAACAGCACCCGTGCATTCCACAGCTGCCATTCATAAGGAGGCAGCGGGGGAAGAGACGTTAAGGGATGAAGCGAAGGGTGGTTTCCACGAAGGGCTTCGTTATTCTCAGGAAACTAAGATATAAGTTACTGATCAGACTGAAATTCCCCCAAAAATTTACCACGTCCACAACTTTTTTCAAATATTTCCAGCACATTATCTGCTGGCAGCAATAATGAGAAGGAATGAACAACATCTTCAACATCAAAAGATCACCACATAGTAGTTCAAACATAAGATGGAAATTTTTCTTAAGAATTTCAAGCTGGTTTTCAATTACTAAGATAATTATAAAACGCTTGTTATAAGATCATAACGTTGTTAATCCATTTTTTGACACTGAACTCCCAAGGACACTTCACAAGTCTGCTCACATAGAAACTTTCGCATCATAAAAAAGGGAGGCCCGACCAGAAAATGATTATGTACCATTATTCCCACGCTACGACAACTCGGGCTGTTGATGACATTTGCGTTTATCTTATGATTTCAAAAATCTCATATTCCGAGTCCGACTCTTGCATCCGATATGAGCATGCCCCGGCGACCACGAGGTCATTTTCCTCATCATCCGAATACCCCTCCCTCCCTCCCTCACTTTCGCCGTCAATCCCTCGGGAAGGGGAGGATAGGGGGTGAAACAGGCTGAAGAACGGGATTGACGGCGTTTGGAGCAGAAGTCGAGAAGTTTCCGAGAGCTGCAAACATTCTCAACTCCGAAAAGACTAGGGTCCCCGACTCCCTCACTCTCGAGAGACGGTAGGAAGGAAGAAAACAAGGAGTTGAAGGGAAAGAAAGATTTTGGGAGGGGGATGACGGAACAACTGACGCATAAACATACACGCCGGGCATCTCGGCGATCGGGACACCAGGTCCCCATCATCTACACCTACATCAAAACGATACCCTGCAAGCCACCGCGAGGGTGTGTGGCAGGGGGTGAAGATCACCAAGCATGCACTACTAACTTGCAAACAGGCAACTATAGGGTCTCATGCAACTATATTCTGAGTATTTATAGTATTTAAGGGGTTAATACATGAATCATGCTCTTCAGACTACTCTAAAATATTTCACCAACCTATCCCTTTGCTATACTGCCTATTCTGTTCCCTTATAGTACGGGGAAAAAATGCAATTTTGAATCTATCAGTGCGACAATCTAGCTCTCTAATCTTATTCATCTGGTCGAATCTAGTATAATACGCTGTTTTTTTAAATATGTGCATAACAACTTCAGTAAAGCTATCCGATTGAAATTTCTCTAATAGATTAATTCTGTACTTTAACCTACGTACTGATAATGATTCCCACCCTAATTCTTTTATTAATTCTGAAACACTATTCAACCTATCGTAACACCTTTTAACGAACCTAGCTGCTCTACACTGCACACTGTCTAGTTCTCTGATCAACCCTAATTCATAAGGATCCCATACACTGGCTGCATACTCAAGGTGGGGCCTATCTAGTGAAAAGTAACATCGCTCTTTTGTCTTCTTTTCACATTTTCCTAGATAGATTGTCATACCGATAGATTCAGAATGGCATTTTTCTCCCGTACTATAAAAGAACAGAATAGGCAGCATAGGAAAGGGATAGGTAGGAGATACATTTTAGAGTATTCTGTAGTGCATGATGCATGTATTACCCCTCAAATACTATAGATACTAACAATCTAGTTGCATGAGACACTTTAGTTGCTTGTTTGCATGCTAGTAGTGCATGCTTGGTGATCTTCACCCCCTGCCACACACCCCCGCGGTGGCTAGCAGGATATAGTGTAGATGTAGATTTCTCTTCACTCGGCCAGGATCGGGAGGTATGGGAGGGCACTGGGGGGGTGAAGGGGAGGAGCAGAGGGAGGAGGAGAACGAAGACATTTGAAATTCCGTTTCCACCACTGGCGTAGCTTCCCACGTACACACGTGGGAAGCTACGCCAGTGGACCAAAAAACGCGATGCCCTGATAACGCACGTAAGTACCATCGTAACTCGTAGTTCCAAACTCTGCTACTTTACACTGGTTAGGCGCAGTTGGCGGGGCAGAAACTAGGAAACTAGGACGGTACGAAAACTTTATTAGCGTAACTAGTCTATTACATGAATTAAATTGGGAATCATTGTCAGATCGCAGGGTGAAATTTAGACTCAATCTCTCAAACAAATTCCAAGACCACATTTTCAGTGATGATGTTAAAAATATTTTGCGAGCCCCAGCTTACTATGGTAGACTGAATCATAATCACAAAATTAGAGAAATTGATTGCCGAAATGACAGATTCAAAATGTCCTTTTTTCCTCGTTCAATTAGGGATGTGAATGACGGTAAATATATCCAATACGAGTGGAGCGATGGATAACATTGGTAGCTGCATGGTGGTATAAGGACTTGAAGCTAACCCAACTAACAGCATATTTTTGCATGTTTGCTTTGCTATTTTTATCTTTTTTTAAATAGTGAAGTTTAGAACAGTACATATATAGGTACATATAGGTATAGTACATATATAGTACATATATAGGTATATAAATAGGTAATGGCGTCCATCACGGCCGACGTTTCGATCCTCGGCTCGAGGGTCATCTTCAGGGTGACAAAAATCTTCATCTAGCCCTAAAGATGACCCTCGAGTCGAGGATTGAAACGTCGGCCGAAATGGACGCCCTTACCCGGTGGACAACTCGAGAAAACCTCTTGAAGCAGATGCGCCGGGAAAGCACCAATTCCTACTTCAGTATATAAATACTAATCCTTTTTTAATCATGATGTATAGTGCATATTTGGTGAGAATTCACCGCCTCCCATACAGCTTTATGGTGGCTTGCAGGGTATTATGTAGATGTAGAAAAGACGAATTACGATATTCTACAAAGTTGAAGGAAATGGATATGTGTCGGCTGCATATTGATGGAGGAGTGAGAATGAACGTCTTATAATGTTTAGAATGGGTAAAATATAAAGAATATGCTTGAGTTCTGCATGTATTTGTCAGTTTAACTACTTACCAGCAGCTTATTCAGTGGAGCTGTAAGGGAGGGCAGCACTGAGTTACGATGGTTGTGGGAATGCACCTCAGGTAGATACGCTCGCAGCTGCACTCGTAGTGATAACGGGGCAAAAGAGAGACTGGTTCTGACGGTATGGCACACAAAAATGCCTGCCTCTTCCATTTTAAACGCCCGACCATGCATAGAATATTACTTTTACCACGCAATTTTCCACTCCAACGCAACAATTTCGCGGGCCACAAAATCCATTGCAAACTCTCCCTATTTATCAATAGAAAAAATCTTTCGGGAAAATTTTCCCCGCTTTATCGTTTTTTCAGCCTGGTCCAGTAAAGCAGCAAATTAATTGCCTCAATCATGTTTTATACGCCGAAAGCTAATTGGCGGATGGGTTTCCAGGGGGATAATGATGATGTCCCAGACAAATAGAACCTTTCATCTTCTCCTTGAAAAATTTCTTTCGCTGTTTCAAAAAGAAATTTCTCACTTTAAAGCACTAGTAAAGGAACTTCATTGCAAGAAGAAGTATTTTCAAAGAAAAAATAATGGGAAGCCATTACAAGAAAATCTTAACTAAGAAATAAGAGTGAAACGTTGAATAGTGAAAAAGCATTGCCGGCCCAACTGTCAGAGTCAACATGATTTAAAAAGGAGTAGTAGTTAATCGGGGTAGGCAATTTAAAACTGACGTTATTTTTTTCAGGGAAGCCCGTAAATAAATCCATCGCCATCATCAGGCTACTCTAAACTAAATACGTCAAGTGGTCTTTTTTATACGTATCATCCCACGGACAGAGTACTGAACTCGAAGCGTTCTCCACACAGCACTGAAGCTCAGACCGGTATATCCATGAAGAATCTCCACCACCGTCGAGATTCAAACCTGAGCTTCCAGGATGGGAAACCGGTAATCCATCAACCAAACTAATTTGAACCCCTGGGATAAACGATAGATTAATATATAATATATGGTGAAATTAATATCTTGTTAGCATCCAGGTTATTTCTACAGCTACAAATAATTTCAAAATCACTATATTATCCATTTGTACCTGACAAATCTAGATTTCCTAGAGAATAATATGGCTATGCTACATAAGTGGGATATCGAAGTTTACTTGAATTTATTTAAAATTGATGGTTGATAAAAAGAAGAATGGTTTGAGGCGTAACTTGGAGACAGACCTGATGATGTCTTACCTCGAAGCCATGGTCGTGTGAAATAAATATTTCATGTAAAAGCACAAAGTTTAAATTTCTTCATTTTTCATAATGAATTCATTTACAAATATGATTTACTAATCAAAATCAATTAAATTAAATTGTAATGGCTAACAATTTCGTGTTAGTTAGCCAACATTTCACGTGCTCGTAACTGCATGGCTAATATTTTGATCACGGTGGTAGCAATGTGACTCTGGTTTCATGTAGTTGAGAACGGAGTAGTGCCTTTTTTGAATGCCTGAATGCATTAAGTGTTCTCCTTGATTTGATAACGCATGCTTGGTGACGGTTCACCCCCTGCCATACTCCCGAAAGGTGGCCAGCAGGGTATTATGTAGATGTAGAAAAGATCACCTCCGCTTCTTCCCACGAGTCACTCGTTTCACAAAGTAGGATTTCTCCGTCATTTTTCGACTGACTCCGAGGGACTCCGTCGCGCCTCATTTAAGACCGGGTGTCTCTCTGCGCGCATGGCAGCAAAGTAGAGAGGAGATCACTGCCCATTCATAACGTTCACCCCACTACGGCCCATAGCACACGAGGCCCGCAGATCACGTGGGAATAATATTTAAGGTAAAAAAAAGGGAGCGGATACGGTAGGATTTGGAGCCCAGGACGGAGGGAAGAACATCAATCATAGTTTCGCGAGAGGGAGGAAGGAAAATGAGTTCCTGTCCCTCCCCTATCTCTTCCTCTCTCTTCAACCATTTTTTCCACTTTCCTTCGTCCACGCTGGAATTCTCTTCCACCCCCATTGCCTTTCGCCCTTGCCCTTCTCGTACGGGAGAGCATGAAACAAGGACAGATGGAGAACCCGTGAAGACTTCACCAGCAATATACGCCGGGAAAAAACAAGATCCTACATCAGATGGAGAGATGTATGCATCTGATGTACGCTCATTATGTAGTGCAAATATTGACAGGATGATTATATACAAAGTTTCCCACCTACAGGAGAAGAAAAGGTAAAGAAATTACAACTATACTGCTATAATCATCACCATTAGGGGTAAACAATCCTATGATTGGTTTGACGCTGCCTTCCACTCGATTCTTCTATCGGCCAACCTATTCATATTGACATAATTGCTCTCTTTTACCTTATAATGCAAAATCAGAGAAAAAATTAAGTAAGGAAATTCAACTGAAGTAATAGAAAATTTAGTACAGTATAGAATATTTAGTACAGTAAAAAATGGAAAATTTAGAACAGTATAGAATATTTAGTACAGTAAAAAATTTAGAACAGTATACACTAAATTACGATTTACGTCAAGGATACAAGTAGAAAAAATATAGATGACTTTGGAAAATAAAGTCGACATATAAGATGTAATTAAAAATAAGTAGAGAGCAATAGCAATAATGATAATGTGGCTGTAGCCAGGAACTCGAAGATCCATGACGTCAGGCAAGGAAGAGGGACAGGACGGGAGAAAACATTCGGTCCCTTTCTTTTCTTCGCTCTTCTTCCACGTTCCGTCCCCCTTCCCCTTGGTTTCGGCTTGTGAAGCGGAAAAGTTGCAAGAAGCCCCGAACCACCCTCCCGTCCCAACCACCCTCCCAACCGCCACGCCCCTTAAAGCACCCACCCCCTCCCTCCATCTCCCCGGGAACTCGGCTCCGGGATGGGTGAGGGGCAAGTCGGCGGAAAAAGAATGTGCAGATGGGGAGGGGGAGATGGTCGCACGCACACAAAGAGACACATTAAGGGTGAGCTGGAGAGAATGGGACCAGGAAAAAGAGAGATACACATCTAGACAACGGGAGGGAGAGAGGAGGAGGAACATCGAGAGATAGAGGAAGAGTGAATTTGAAAGTTATTGAATCTGGACGCATGAGTGTGATTTTCCAATCTCCTTCGAAGTCTTCGGTACCCTTCGCAAAGATTCATTCACGAATGAGTTGGGGTCACTTCCATGAAAGGGCAAGAAATACTTCTTGTAAACGTCGGCGAAAACCGATATTCCAAGGCTCTTTTTCACTTGCGTGAGAATTATTTTTGCGTGTGAACGTATTAGATTCATTTTGGTCATGAAATTAAAGATTGATTTTATGGACACACTAAAAAGGATAAAGGGAAACGTGTTTAATGGAGAATCGCCTTCGAAAAGGAGAACGGTTTGGTCGCACAACAGTACTCAAGTAATTGGCAACATTTATATACTGTTCTGAATGATATAGTGTGATTATACAAATGTGGCAATTGCATAAAACAAAACTGTTATTTCTATTGGTCTTCTTTCGGTTAGAGAAGGCATTGAGAGATTCCCCCACTCTGCTCTGGATTTTCCGAACCTCTCTAACCCTAGAATGCTTCCATTTATAGCTAAGTATTTGCCTCACACTCTCTTCATACCCTCTTGATCGTCTCTTTTTCCCTGCCTCTTCTCCGGCCCCCAGGGTAGATGGTACTACACATAGGAAGATCGGCGAGATTTGTGAAGGGATGGTATGATGACTATATTAGCGTAAGCAGTGTATTAGATGAACTAAAATGGGAATCATTATCAATCAGACGGTAGGTTGAAAATGTGATCTAACCTCTAAACTAAATTGCAAGACAATGTTTTAACTGATGACGTTAAAACGTTTTTGCGAACTATAAACTTACTATTGCAGACTGGACGATAATCATCAATTTAGAGAAATTGATTGGCAAGCTGACAGATTAAAAACGTTCTTCTTTCCTCGTACAATTGTGGATACGAATAGCTGTAAATATATTTAATAGCGTAAATACGAATACATTAATTAATAGCGTAGGTAGTTGCATGTTGGTATAAGGACTTTACGGTAATCCAACTAACAGCATGTTTGCGCATGCTTGCTATACTATTTTTTTTATTTTTTTTACACTGTGAAGTTTAGACCAGAATATAATTACCAACCCTTTTTATGCTTGATATCTAATGCATGCTTGACGTAAATTCAACCCCTGCCACACGCCTTTATGAAGGTTTGTAAGGTATTATATACATGTAAACCCCATAATTGATTTCAGTATCCCACTATCTGTTATTACTTGTTTCCTAGACTTAATCCACATCTTAAAATTCCTTCTCGATTCCAAGGAGCGTACTCTTTCTTCTGTTATCCACATTCACCTCTCAAAAAGCCTTAACTCTATTCTCGCCATTTCAACCGAGTAGATCCATATAAAACCAAGTTCCATAGCGAGCTCTTCACTAACTATTCCTTTATATCACTGCTTAATTCTCCTCATAAGTTCTTTAAATGCCTGCTTCGCCGAAACAATCCTTCTCTTTACGTCATTACTACTAATCCGCATTTCTCCAAAGGCTACGTAAACTATATGATTTTGTCCTTTTTCGGCGAATGATATTTATAAATAATTCTCGGGTTTCCAGCCGAGTAAGATTTTGCGTTGCTGACGTTTCGACGGAATACTCCTCCATCGTCCTCAGAGCAATACGTAAACTATTCCACTTTTTTATGCATCGTTTTCCCACTTTTAAATTCGTCTTCACCTTTTTTGGCAGTGGGAACCTCTTTATTTTATAACATATTATTTATACGATTAATATTCACCCCCAATACCCTCACAGGATACCCTTAACAGTGATTGAGATTCTGAGAGCAATCCTTAGACTGAGGGAAGGTAAAATCTATTTCTGACGCGGTTCCCAGATTGTGCTGAGGGGCTGGAGAGGGAGAAATGAAGACACAAGAGGCCAGAGGGGTGTGATCGAGCATGGGAATGGGCTTGAAGTGGGTGGTGAGCATCCCCACGGTCACCAATAAGGAGGAAAGCTGGGACGCGGGGATACGAGACAGCCCTGGCAAAGAGAGCGAAGCCCGCAGAGTGAGAAGAGGTGAGGAGCTCCCGTTATTGAAGAAACGTCTTCATCCCCACATCCAAGCAACACCCTCTTCCCTCCTACGAACGACCCCCTCCCGTCCAATGCAAGCTCCTTCGATTTTCATCCGTGATATACTCATTTTTCTTCGCTCCTTCTTCTCCCGGGTGTTTGCAAACAAGTGGAGCGACTCGGCGCACTCGATCGCGCCAAGTTTTCCTCGATCACAACGCCTGAATCGGCGTCGGCAAATAGACAGGCGGTCGTTAACCTTGGACAAAAGGTCTTTAAATCAGGGATGTGACCCGAAAAGACACTTTACGTATCGTGCCGTACCTGGGAGCCACTCGAACTCGGAGTCCGAGCCTCGGCGTTGAAGGAGACCCAAACCTACCACCAACTGACCAGTCACACTGTATTTTATAACTTCTTAAAGTTAATCCTAAATCACAATCCTATGTTCGTCTTTGTGTTGCACTAGTCACGCTGATGAAATTGGTTTTTTCATCGCAGTCATACGATAGATATTAACTAATTGACATGATTTAGTAATTTGATGTACATTAAACTGGCTTGGTTTACTAATGCACGTAAAATGGTTAATATGTATATATCGTATAAATGTGTTTAAAAAACCATTTTTATCAAAGTGAATAGTACAACACAAAGATGAACATAATTGTGCGATTTATATTTAACTTTAAGAAGTTATAAACTCTCGTGTGACAGGTCAGTTGGTGCTATAAACCACCCGTGGTGAAGGGTTGGATCTCCTTCAACGCCGAGGCTATGACTCCGAGTTCGGGTGCCTCCCAGGTACGGCACAAAACGTAAAGTGCTTTTTCGGGTCACATCCCTGCTTTAAATCCACATCTACTGAATACCCAAGGAGCAACCGCGAGGGTGTGTGGCAGGGGGTGAATATCACCAAACAAACACGACCTACATGTAACTAAGAGCTGCTATGCCACTACTACATGGAAACATGGAACATTTTTAAGCATTAACGAGGAAAAATGATAAGACACCCATTGCGCCCAAAATCCCATGATTCAAAATAATGGTTGAGTGTACGGTTCCATCCCAGCAATAAATAATACGTTTTTTTATTTTTAATAAAGATTTTTTCAGGCTAACTCAGCGATCCGATAATCAGCTTGTACCTATTTCTGATCCAGAAAATAAGGACGACTGCATTTGCTGAATGTATTAACCCACATGCACGTGGTGGCTTGCAGGGTTTTACGTAAACGTAGATGTATTAAATTTTCTAAAATCGAATGGAATATTTCTATTTTTCCGTTTTGTCAAATACTCCATTTCAATTGAAAAGGGTGAAATTCAATGTACCTACCTATTTACATTTCCTCTTCGCTACCGATAACATTTATTCTCAAGAATTGTTAAACAGGGGTTTTACCCTTGCTTGTGGCACCTAACGCATCCAGCTTCGCTGCGTTAATAGCCTGTACTAATGGGAAAATCCTCTGCATATGGAAATTTTTAAATTGGAGCTATCCGTCATTTCCAAGTCCGGGATAATACGGAAATAACGCCCTAAAAATGTATCGCTAAATGATACTATACCGACTGAACATCTTTCCCTTCAAAAAGCACGACCGCCATGCTATAAATCACATATCACATATATATCACATCACGGATATAAAAGCGAGCTGGAGATGCGAAATAAAATTATCCCGATAAAAACGGCTCGGCAAGTGGTTGGGATACACAAGCTTCCGACGCAGCAGTTGCGGTTAACCTTGCAGGGCTTTAGAATTTCCACTGCACCTAATGCATTGGACGGACCACCGACTTTGATGAAGTTTAAGGCCGGTACACACACTAAAAGACTCCGCGAGAGTGCCTCCAAGCACGCTTATCCGAGCTGAAAACTATCCGTCTCTGAATTTTGACGGGTTCGCAGCCCTAGGAGTATCTTGAAAAGGCGTCTATAATTCGTCAAAGTTTCCCATCATTCCCAAGGAGGCAATTTGAGAAGCCTTCAAGGTACTATTGAGCGGCGGGGAATGCCATTATTTTCAAGACACACACTTGTCCCAAACTAAATGATGGCGAGATACGATAAATCCATTCCTATCAATTAGGGATGGGTCGGTTCGGTTCTTCGGTTCTCGGTTTCACCGGTTCTTGAGCTTAGAACCGGAACCGGAACTGAGGCCAAAAATAATCGGTACCGATATAATTGGCGCGAAAACCAGTTTGAAACCTACTCACACTCCGAAAGAGGAGGGTTCACATTAAAACCTGGTGAAATAGTGTACTTAGATGCTTCAAAGTCGCGAATTATTCTAATTCAGTTTCTGAAAATGATTATTGATTACCTTATCTTACCATTGAGCAATGCAAAGTAAGTAGTAAATTAAGAACCGGAACCGAGAATCGGAACCGAGAACCGAAGTTAAGAACCGAACCGGAACCGGAACCGAAAAAAAGTGGAACCGACCCATCCCTACTATCAATAAAATGAAGCTCATCACACGCCAGTGACGCAGAACCATATCCCAGTCTGTCTTCCGATAAATTGGCTTAATTTTGTAATTAATTTTTAGAACAGAAAGAGTAACCTCTAAAATATTGTCACTGAAACATGATGAAAAGCTCGTAAACAGTCCCTTTTGGTACATAAATCGCACAGTTTTATTTTTACCAATAATAAATCGTCAGGAATAATGTTAAACATTTTTCTACTTTGGTTGAAAATAATGAAGAGTTCCTACCGAACTAATTTTCCATCTGCCCGGAAAAAAATAGAAGGTTTCTATTTGCTATCTACAATTACAAGAATGAAACCTACATTTAAAATGAGTATAAATCATCGTTTAGACAACAAACTACGAGGAGATGAAGTAAGAATGATGTTCTAGAAAGTATCTCTGCACTCAAGTACGACTTAATGGGATTATGATTTAATTCATTCCAACAAATGCTTAACCCAATAATAAAAAAATACATTCGGTCGAAGATATTTCGTAGTTGTTTTTTAATTACCTGTACCTAGTGAAAAAACGTCTCTCTCGCTACGTAGTATAATGTTTAACAGCAAGGGAAGTAGGCCAAATATGCTGAACATAACCCTTAACCATTTTATAGGCTACTTTCAGGGTATTCATTGATAAAATATACTTCAGTTTATTGATAAAACTATAAAACGCAATGAAAAATACATACAAAATTATACGAACACGGACCAACACGTTGATAAATTTCACTCGAAAATGAAGGAAAAACATTCAAGTTCACGTTCATCTAGTTTCGCTTACCTTGATTAAGTGGTGTTCCAAACCGTGTCGTCGGGATTATCACGAATAGGAGGTGTGTACCAATGAGTAGGAGGTACAATCACGAATGGGATTAAAATTTGGTTTGTTTGACTTCCTAATTACAATCTCACTAATATTTTCTTGAGATTTTCTCATCCTTGCTCTTTGCACGTGACGGATGCGAAATACTTAGCTTAAAATAATGAGTAAGATTGTAATGAGCTATTACATTGCATCAAATATTGACACAAATTGCGTTTGCACCACGTAACTCCTTGGTTGGATATTCGAGAAAATCCCGACGGTTTCAAACACAACCTACCCCCCCCCACCCCCCCCCCCCTTTGAGCGATATTGAATGGCTCGAGTTTAATTCTGGTACGTAACTAAGGACTCACACGTTTGGTTTTACGTTTCGAATGGAATTATTCCTCAACAACATCAACCTAGAACGATTCAAACTGAAACTAAACAGAACAGGGGAAGGCGATACTCCGAGGAGCAGATCCATGTCAACAGGTTATTGTTAGACCTCATTTGGAATATGCTGCCAGTGTTATTGGATCCCTACGAAATCGGTCTAAATAATGAACTTGAACGTGTGCAGCGAAGATCGGAAAGATTTGTAAAAGGACGATACGATAATTATATTAGCGTAACCAGTCTATTAAATGAATTAAAATGGGAATCATTGTCAGATAGCAGGTTGAAATTTAGACTTAATCTCTTAAATAAATTCCAAGACAATATTTTCAGTGATGATGTTAAAAATATTTTGCGAACCCCAACTTACTATGGTAGACTGGACCATAATCACAAAATTAGAGAAATTGATGGCCGAACTGACAGATTCAAAATGTCCTTTTTTCCTCTTACTAGCTGCATGTATGTATAAGTAGAAATGGATTCGTTGTCTGGAGTTGTTTGGTCAAAAATGGACTTAAAGCTAACCCAACTAACTGCATGTTTTTGCATGTATGCTTTGCTATATTAATTTTTAATAACAAATATTATGCATGATATGTAGTGCATGTTTGGTGAGAGTTCACCCCCTGCCACACACCTTTATGGTGGCTTGCAGGGTATTATGTAGATGTAGATAGATGTAGATTGGGGATGAAATCTGGATGTGGATGGGGGGATCACGAGAGTTACGGACCGTGAGCGGTACACGCCACGATTCACTCAGCAGTTCAGTCGGCGACCATTCGGGACAGCTGAGCCACCCTCTTCGGGTATCCACGTGGTGGAGACCGAAATAACGAATCCACCCCCCGCACCCCTGCCGGACGTCAGCGAAACGACGACAATCTCTCGAGAGGCACACACAAAAGGAGCATTCTCCTTAAGACGATCTTCTGCGGCTGACGGCCGAGGTGAGGTAAGGACGCTGTGAAGGAGAGAGAGGCTGCTCAGGAACACCGAGGTGAAAGGAAGAGGACGAGGAAGAGCGTGAGAGAGAACTTCTCTCAGAGAAGAGGCCACGGAGTGCACCCGAGGAGACCACACACGAGGCGTCCCGTCAATAATTCTTTAAGTGCTCTTGGACCATCCATCCTACTTCGACTCCCACCTCACCTCGTCAGGACTTCGTCGTAGCATTCCTGCCACAGGATATATCAAAACTGCTTTATATAACCCCTCTTTTGAACTACTCCCAATATCTTCCATCTTAACTCATGACATTTAAAAAAATATTTTACGAACCCCAACTTACTATGGCAGACTGGACCATAATCATAAAATTAGAGAAATTGATTGCCGAACTGATAGATTCAAAATGTCCTTTTTCCCTCGTACAATTAGAGATACGAATACCGGTAAATATGTCCTATCGGAGAGTAGTATTGGTAGCTGCATGTTGGTATGAGTACTTAAAGATAACCCTACTAACAGAATGTTTTTGCATGTTTGCTTTTCTATTTTTATATTTTTAAATAGTGAAGTTTAGACTTATATATTAATATTAATTGTATTCTATGCATGATATGTAGTGCATGCTTGATGAGAATTCACCTCCTGCCAAACATCTTTATGTTGGCTTGCAGGATATTATGTAGATGTAGATGACGTCCTGAAACCCCATTCTTTCACTCTTACACTTCTACTGAAAGCTCTTTATTTCAACTTAACCTGCTCTAAGATCATCAGATTCCTTGAACGTTCTTCTTTAGCCCGTTTCATACGATACCGGGGCCAGTACATAAGTTTCTTGCGAAATATACTCAATTAACGAACTGGAGCGTGTGTGGCGAAGGTCGGCAAGATTTGTAAAAGAAGAGTATGATAATTATATTAGCATAACCAGCGTAGATTAACTAAAATGGTCATCATTATCAGGGCGAAGGTTTAAATTTATACTTAATCTCTTAAGTTAACTCTTTGGGCGATATTTTCACTGACGTTATAGACATGTTGCGAACTCCAACTTACTACAGTAGACTGGACCATGATAATAAAATTTGAGAAAATCAACAGAATCAAAATGTACTTCTTTCCTCGTACAACTAGGGATAAGCATGGCTGTAAATATGCTCAATAGTATATCTACAAGTTCATCAAAAGATAGCGTTGACAGTTGAGTGTTGGTATACGGATTTTAAGCTAACCGATCTACCAGTACATGTCTGTGCATGCTTTCTTTGTTATTTTTATCTTGTTTTTAATGGCGAAGGTTGCACTAGAATATAGTTACTAATTATTTTAGAGCTTGTTATATAACGCATGTCTGGTGTGAATTCACCTCCTGCCACGCACCTTTACGGTGGCTTGCAGGGTACTATATAGATGCAGATGATACTTGATCCAGCACAAGGTGGGGGATACGCGTTATTATGCTAGTTTTCCAGCATCTCGTGAATGGAACCAGTATGCTGGTCTGATCGCTATTAAACTCGCTGAGCTATTTGATTTCCTAGTTGATGCGGTACTGGTTTGCTAGTAGCTCCCAGTAGGACCCAGTGGCCGTCGGTCAATCACGTCACGTAACAGGCGCTGTTGGATCTTCTCTTTTTTAAATTAGTATTGAAAACTGCTTCATATCAAGCACAAGGTCAATGATCGTGAGAAACCTTCTGATAGCAAATTAGGTCTTGTGCTGGATGAAGTATCGTGTGAAACGGGCTTTACACTCCTGCCTCCATCGAATTATCCCAAAATAACTCCAGCCCTCCCAGACTATATTCAATACCCTTGGCTTGGCTTTGCCCTTCCTTGGCTTTGCACATCGCCTCTCTTTTTCCAAACTCTATTTCAATATCAAATTACCTAGGCTCAACATTCTCCCTCATGAACCCAGTTTCTGCATTAATGAATTACAGTAACCACATTACGATAACAACAGGTGCAGTTGCAGTGGAGGTGCTATGTCGGCAACGAAGAACGCCACAAATATAACGACTGTTATTCCCTATTTCCTCAGACCATAGCCTTTTACAGCTACTATTTCGCGCCAATTTGGAGTGTCACCTCCCTTCCTTAACCTCCGCCTTCTTCTAACTCCCTCCAGCAATGCTCTCGCACCTTGCCTAGCCACTCTTCATTTGTCTTCCTTTCCGTCCTACGCCTTTTCCATTCTTCTCCGGACACACCTAAAAAAAGAAGATTAATTCTCAGGATATTCTCCAGGGCTCACCTTCCATAGCTATAAAACGCCAGCTCTTCTCCTTTATGTGCTTAAAAAATGGATAACTGTCCGAAGTTACCAAAAACAAGAACGTCATCAGGGGATCAATCGTTCTTCTTAATCATCGCCACTCGCACGCGAGGGAGCTATGAACATAAATATGGCCTTAAATTGGACGGAGATGTTTACCCACCCACGGTCAACGAAAGCTCGCGTGGTCATCGTCACCATCATAATTTTAATTGTCAGCATTTGTATTGTACAGCGGCTCTGGGAGGAGACGCGGCTTCCAACCCTTCCACAGTATCCCGATGGGTTAGGAGCGGTTCCGAAGGGAATTAAGCACGCGGGATGGAGGTAGGGTATGGGAGATTGCCGGAATGCTCGTAAAGCGGCAAATGAGGCCGGCGATCATCCAGAGGGGAATAAAGAGGAGCTTGGAGTGCCCAAACGTTTGTCCACTCTCCGTCCGCCCATCTCCAGCGTAAACAGCTCGGCTCGGCCGATCACTCCTGGAAGGCAAATACTGAAAAGGGCGGCATCCAATTTGAATTGGCGGTCGACGTCCTGATTAGGGACACCAACCGCAAGCTATTTTTCCGGCAAAAGCGCGAATTGCCATCTGTAGTGTGCTCAGGTCACCAGCCGCGTATTCCCCCTCAAAGGCAGCCTCAGGATAAATTAACGACTAGAAGCGGAAAGATGGCCACCCAGTTTTAATGAGCAACCCTTCCTGCTCGCGTAATTCCCTCATTCACGAGGTAACTCCATCAGCAGACGAAACAATTTGGCAGTCGATTGCAAGCTGGGCTTTGGCTAACAAACAACAGCTCATCTACAGAGCATCATAGATATCAAACTTTTAAAATTTAATTGAATTAACAGGCCGACAGAACTCTGAGTCCCTAAAATATACCTATCACCTATTCTACACAGTATTGAATCTCACAAATGCAAGAATGTTAAAGTATTTGCACGAATTATATAGACGTATGAAATTATTGTCATCACCAAGATATGAAAAGTTTAGCTTAGCTAGCGAGGCTAGGGATCTATCAGTCCGACTCAAGTAGATGCGCTCGAGATAACATTGCATTAAAATAACCCCAAGATCCAAACGGGCTCTTCAACGGTCGTTATCACGCGGTAAACAAATAAGAGATGGTAAAAGAAACGGATATCAACCAGGCCAGTCGTTCTTTGGCGTGAGAAGTACAAACCTTAGTTTATATAATGTGGATATAAGAGTAAAGAATGATTCTATGTAACCGAAATGAGCGAGATTAGTTGTATTCCATCAGAACGAATAGAGATGTCTTAAAAGGTAGGCAGACTGCAATGCATTGCTTAGGCTCGTTCCAACGGTGAGAGAAAATAACTGTAGCTTCAATGGCTTTTAAAAATTTCAAATTTTCATCACAGCTGAAACACGCTGCGACTTATCCGAACGGCCCAGAAAGAGAGTTTCCCATTGACTTCGGATTCAACATATATTTGAATGGTTTGGATATTTTAAGATCAAGAATCAAAGTTGTAATACTGACAGCACCACATGACGATAACTGCAGATGGTCGTTGCTCCAACATTTACCTCGCCGAAATAAGATTATATATTTATCATGAACACATATTCACGTGGCAAAATGCCTGCCCTTTTCTACAACAAAAAAATTAATCAACACTCATAATAGGTGTGCATAGATATCTGTAGTCTCTATATCAGCAAAAAAAAACTGCCAGCCCAATGCAAATGGCTATCCAAACAGGAATAAAGGTATAAAATCAACATATTCCATCCGGTGCATCGAAATACTCCGGACTGCATGAGAATATCAATAACCGCATTCACATTCTACAAAATTTAAAATCACCCAATTAATAGAAAAACCCTCTCTTGAAATATGACCTTCCAATGATTATGAGTGTTTCATTTCCCTTATGAGAGCTTGATACAAATGTTTTTGAACATATTACCAAGCACTCTCCCATACTAAAACTTCGGCACATGCACAGAGAGTAAAGAAAACTTGCCTCCTTCTTTCGCCGCGAAGGCATATTAACGAGGCCATTAGCCGAAATATTCAACTTCATTTTTTCATCCTCCACGGGTGAAACAAAAACGAGCCGAAGTAATTATTTTCCGCGTGAATTGGCGGTAAAATTCAGGCTTGAACGCCGGCCGAGAAAGGGGCAATGAACCGCGAAAACGATACCGTACAAGGGTCGAGGGAAAGGCACGCATTAATCAAGGCGGCATATCGGAATGAGCGGCGAGGCGGAGGATGTCGTCATAAAGATCGCCTGGGGTGATGGACGTCGAGAGGAACGCCTAGGAATCCATAGCCGAACACGAAGATCTGGTGCTTTCCGCAAACGTGATCCTATTTATTCTTCACGTGGAGACGCAGTGGGTTGCACGGACGAAAAAGCAGACGATCGCATAGTCAGATAGGCCTGGAGGTGGGGGGGCGATGTTTTTTTTCGACTCCGCTGACTCCGCCCCCATTTACAATAAATCAAGTGAAAAATATAACAAGGTAAAAGCATGAAATGGGGCGCGCGAGAGACTCAGACCACTCTCCGACTTCCCTCTCCCTTTTTTCTCTCTCTCGACAGACACAAAAGCATCGGCACTCCGACACGGTCCTCTGCAGTCTCGTGACATTCACTTCATCGCTTAACGGGAAACGGGATTACAACCGTGGATGGCGTGGACTAGTTTTCGCGTCTCTCGCGGCATTTTTTTCTTCTCTTTCGACGCGCTTAATTCCTATCGTGTCGGAGTTGAAAAGGAGAAATATCACGTTTCACGAGTCCCTCACAAAGAAATGATATACACATCCCGACCTCTTGCACAAAAAGAAAAAAGAATTAGGACAGAAAAAACAAGGCGTTTTCCGGGATGATTTTTAGTGGAGATAAAAAAAAACCTCTTCCACACCTTGACCCGATCTACGACACAAGTGGGAACGAGCAAAAAGTGGCTACGAACCCTCTGTGAATTAGGACTACAAAGGAAAGCGGGCTCTTTCGCGACCGACGGCGGAAAGCTTGAATTACATCAAACTTCAAGAAGCACAATTCGGGAACACCCTCGTCTCAAAGAGTTGCTACATTACCGAGAAAGAGGTCCGAAGACGAATCCACGTCCAGTCGCTCAATTGCTCGAAATAAATCATGCTACTGATCGTGACGCCGGATTGATGCTGGGATGACCGACTTTGATCTGAGAAATCGTGACTTGGAAAAATGATCAAAGAGAAAAAATAAAGTTGGTTCCGCAAAGGGTGTAAGAGGGAATCTCACTGACGTTTCGAGAATGAGCTAAGAGATGAAAAGCAGAAAAAAAGCCTAACTACAACATAAATGCATGAAGCATCATGGATGGGATTAAAATTAGCAAAATACGTAACATCGATTAATACCATTGCACCCTTTGTAAAACATTCAATCTGATATTTTTTCCGTAAAAGCATTCCTAATAAAAGAGGAATTCCAAAATATTGAATCAGTGGTAAGAAAAATATATTTCAAAGTATTGATTACATTCTTTTTCTATCAACAAAAAATTATGGGTCAAGTGGAAATTAAAATAGAAAAACAGGCCTTAATTACGATGTAGATTGTATAATAATCGATGAAATACGCAACAAGATTTTTTTGGTATTATGGAAAATCTAATGGCTAAATAGAGTGAGACACAAAAATCACTCAAATTTTAAATGTTCGATCACCTGCCTCCGTCAAAGTATTATATTCTCATACCTAAAGCTGAAAACAAGCAAATCTAGCCAAATCGCAACACCGCTATCATCCGTTACCGAACCAAACATTTTATTGTCTATACTACAAACACGGCCAGGACCACAAGCACGTGGACAAGTTAAATGTGGCAAATCAAGTCTGTAAAAGCACTGAAACGGGTTTCAGACTGGGAGTAGAGGCACAAGAATAGGCATGGAAGAGTCAGAAGAATATTGGAGTCAACTTTAGCCTCGTCTTAGCGAAATACGCCAAGGGGCCACGGCTTAATATCTCATTCTAGGATGATGTATTAAACTCGTATGCTCTCCACAAAGCATACAAATAGGAGTCGGTTACCAATGAAAAATATCTTCAACTGCCAGGATGTCAACCCGGCACCTCGGAGTGGAAGGGCAACACTAAAACCCTACACCAACATTAACCCCGAATACCATTCCCAGACGATTCGACCCTAGCTATAATCGCAACCGAACAACGCCATTTCATCCAGGGGCCGATAACTTTGACGCTGATTTCCTCTCGAGCGGAGGCATAAATTTTAGGACGCAATTAGGCCAAGTGTTCAACGAGAACGAATCGACATTGGACGCATTACGACAAAGTCGACCGTGGGCGGGGTAAAAATAAATAAAGAGAGGAAAAAAGACGACAATGGAATCGGATTTCTTTCCCGCCCTCTCATGGAATGATACGGGCCCTCCCTTCTCCGACCATCTCCGCAGAAAGCCACGCCCTGGGCATGGAGAGACGGGACAGAGCAAGAGAGAGAGAGACTTTTCAAACTTTCGAGGGAAACCGTTAACGAGAACCTTCCCATCAGGAGGGAGTAGGAAGAGCTAGGGAAGCACTTGAAAACTCCCGCGTCCGGAACGGATGGCCCTCCATGATTCTTCGGCCTGGAGACACCCAGTCAGGGAAGCGATGAGGAAGATAGTGAGTAGTACGCACGCTGCGGCCTTCCCGAAGAAAATCACCTCTCTCTCCCTCGCCTACTCACCTCCCTAACTTCGTCGAGAATTGGGGAAAGACGCGGACGAATGCAAATTGAAGACCCACAGGGGGAGGGATTGGGAGAAGGCGGGAGTAGAATCGGATTCCGGGCAGCGGGCTTCCCACGAGAGCCCTTGGCGGCCATCCCTCACGACACGAAGCACAATGGGACTCGCGGATGACAGTTGAAGAGCGACAGAGCGTCCCGGGCGCTCGGGGAGGGGAGGAGTGGAGCCGGGAAAGGGTTAAGCAGGGGTCAACTGGTAAACCCTCCGCTCCCACCAGCCCACGCTCTACACCGGGGTCAGAAGTTCCGCCAACTTCCACTAGTGTCGGCGCCAGTGGACACAGATGATCGAGTCACCTTATTATCTAAGTACTCGCTGAATAGGAATAGATCGTGGGAACCTTCTCTAGGCCGTCTTGGTCTCCAGAATACAAACATTTATCACCATATATCGCATAGACCAAGGCTAAGTACTACTCATGAAGAACCCTCAAGTAATAATTCAATAACTCCAAGAAAGCTAAAGTCTCGCGAATATTTCGTCAAAACCATATTTACGGGCATATATTACTTCAAGCACTTACATATTCAGAAACTTTGCAATGAAAATACACATCCGTTAAAACTGGCG
Source organism: Platycnemis pennipes (assembly GCA_933228895.1). Classification (NCBI taxonomy): domain Eukaryota; kingdom Metazoa; phylum Arthropoda; class Insecta; order Odonata; family Platycnemididae; genus Platycnemis; species Platycnemis pennipes. The sequence continues at coordinate 30,666,261 of OW121855.1, forward strand.
TGTTGATAAATGATTGGCGTGTGAATTCATCAATGAAACTTAAATGTGCTACGGCTCAGGAAAACTGTTACACAAAGGTTTCGTATATATGTATAACCATGCTCCAGCATCTTCCCACAAAGGTAGGCCAAGAATATGAAGTGAAATTCTCAAATGTCTCCGTAGAAGCGTTAAGCAAGGCTTCTCAGAACAATAATTTGGGCATACATCTCCTTTATTTGATAAACTCAATCGTTTCGGCAGCAACTTTGTGGTATTTGCTAATCATATTGAAATAAAAAGCTGAACTTTGTAAAACCACATAAATTTATTAGCACGACCTAGGTTTCGACTACACAGTAATTTTGACTGTGATCTAGACTGCGACTAGAAGATGACTGTCTGAAGATGACTTCAGTCACCTGAAGGAGACTGTGCAGCTGGAACCTAGGTTGTGCTAGTAAATTTATGTGTTTTTACAAAGTTCAGCTTTATACTTCAATATCCTTTTACTGACTTGCGGATTATTTCTGCAAGACTTTACTCAATGTTTCCAACAATATGGATTGAAACGGCTCGATTTCGGCCCCTCATCATTTCACACGGCATACATGTAGCACAACGACATACGTCTAGCAAGCATCTAGCAACAACGACACTAAGCATCTAGCAAGGTGCTGCGTCAGGCACGTAGCCAGAAATCTGCTTCGGGGGGGCTAAGTCTTGCGTAACTTGAAACAAATCAGCCTTGCCTATTCGGTGCCGACATGTTACAAATCTCTTCCCTTAATTTTCAGTGCTTGGTATTTATTTTTACAGTGCCCATAATTATCTCTTCTCACTGGTAAAGTTCACTGCTAAAATCAGAACAACAACATTTTTGGGAAAGATTTCGGGAGGGGCTGAAGCACCAGAAGTACCCCCCCCCTGACTACGTGCCTGTGCTGCGTAGAATATGACGCATCGGTTCTTAGTTTGAGGCTTTACTTTTTGGAACCACTCGATTGGAAATGAAAATTCACTTTGTACGTTCCACACAAAGATTTTATTGGTTTCGACAAAATATGTCAAAAAGAAATATTTTTGTCAATGACATATTTTGTCGAAACCAATAAAATCTTTGTGTGCAACGTACACAGTGAATTTTCATTTCCAATGACGCATCGGCATCTACCAGGCATTCCACAACGCCTTTATCCTTCATGGGAGGATTAGAACGGCTCCAACGAATACGTTTCACAGGAAAACAACGAGGCGGAAACAACTTCCGCATTTGCGATCTCCCTTGATGTCAGTCCACCTACTTAAAGCAACACGCTGCGTGGATGGAGCGGAGAGAAATCTTCCGATACCCGTGGCGCGTGCCTTTATCTGCGAGGCCGATGCGAAAGCTGCACCGCGGACGTGATGAGAAAGGACATGGCGTTGAGGCGTGCTCCAGGTAAGATAAAGACCGGGGAGGAAACAAACTAGCTTCAAGAAGCATGCGACAAGGGAATTAATTCCCGTCAATTGATCACCAAGAGAATAAATATTGGTTTAATATGCAAGGGCTGTTCCAACACGAAGGGGAGTTTTATTCGCATTCAATACGTATCCTACGAGAAAAATTTATGCTGCTGTATGACGGAGAACGTGAGTAAATAAGACTCTATTTAGCAACAATGCAGGCTGTAGACGAATAATATTCCATATATGGGAAGAAAACAATTTAAATATTAATTTCATTTCACAAGTTCATTAGGCCAACGTAAACTAATTTGTATGAATTTCCAAGAAAACAAAAACGCAAATAAATGACATCAACATCTATCTCTGCATCAAAAAATATTTCCGAATCATGATATGCACATATAGTCAAAGGGTAAGAGGAAAGTATACTATAACAGGAATCACTGGGAATCTCGCATAACATAGAGCTATGAAATGAGAGGTAACGCTGGAACTGGGACGTCGAAAGGCAACGATTGACGTTGAGATATTTTCTCCGGTTCCAAGATGTCTTCCACCGCCTTTTACCTTGACTCAATAATAATAACCACGTTTACTGTGGATAACACCTCTCGGAGTTCCTCACCATTAACACACGGTTGCTAGTTGATATGTCAATGGGTGGGGAATCAGTTAAAAGAGGAATCTTATTGTTAACAAACCAAACTGGAGAATCGAACAGATTTTCAACTCGATGGAACCAAATGTGAGGTCAGAAAAACTTGTAAAGGGCCAATATTAAAGGAAAGTGATAAAACTCTTATCATAATCCACTATTTCCTAAATATATGCATGCAATAAAATGGCCTTTAGACCAAAGAGATTAGCTAGGGCTCTGCTCGAACTGAAGAATTCACTTAAAATGATTCACTTATACGCAAGTAAATTTAATGAAATGCATAAACATACCTCGCATAAGAAATTTCATACTCAATTTGTCTACATTCATTATTTTCCCCTAATTTCCTGCATGGCTTAATTAGTTTCAACACACACTTGTTAGTGTCATGACACTTCCAATAGGACGCGCCCATTGAGAACAACATATTTACATTTAAATACTTCTAGGGGAATAGACGTCACTATCAGCATAATAAATAAATGATATTTTGATTCAAAACTAAAAGGTAAAGCATTAAAAAAGCCAATAGCAATAAAATAGCATTACACCATCAAAATTTGCACTGTCTAACTAAATGGATTTCGAAAAAAATGCATAATATTAAGCGAATACGAGCAAGTAACACGTTGAACTTAACTTACACGACAGTACCTAAATGAAACTAAACGTTCCAGATCCTTCCTAGGTAACTGATTAACATATTTTTCCGAATTTTATTGCCATTTTACCGTTACTATCGCAAGCGGCTTTCTTTCCGGATAAGAAAAGAGACCTAGGTTGAAGTTCGAGGTCACGAGTGAGGCCAAGTTCACCAAATTTCACGAGTATTCCTTTATTTCGATCGTGGGCGAGAGATAATTACGTCATGCCTGTTCCCACGACACATCTCCCAGACACGCGCAAAAGCAAAGGCCCAAATTAAAGAAAGAATAGAAGCAATGTCCCGATGATTTTGAACTAAAATGTCTAACGGCGAGGGGCCATAATATATATCCTCGTGAATCCGGCGGTGATTAAAAGTCGGCAGTTTTGGTTCATGGGACAACGCCCTGGAAGGATGAAACGGCATTGAGTGAGAAAAATGGGTGATCGGGTGAAAGGGTTAGCTGGCGCAAAGATTACGAGGAGAGATATCGGCAGTCCCGCTTCGATGACTAGCCGCGGGCACTGAGGCAAGAAAGGACCCACGAGGCGGGTGGATGGGGGAAATGCGATTAAAAGGCGCTCGGCTAGAGGTCAGGGACGAAGGGAAGAGATCGGTTTCGGTGATCCTGAAGGGATGGACGGCAAACTCTATTTCCAGCCGAAGAGCAGACAGAACATATAACTCCATAGAACATAGATCACATGAAGTTTTCGTGATCACAGCAGGCCATGAATGGCACCACCTCCTCTTTCCTGTCCGAGAATGGTTGGGATAGCATTTCATGCAAAACATCCCTCGTTCTGAAAAAAGATTTGAGGTTCTCCCGGCGAATAGCTGTGGTGAATTCTATTCGGGTCTACCGGGTAAGTTTCTATTCTATTCTACCGGGTAAGCTGTTCCATAACTGCCGACGTTTCGGAGACCGGAGACTTCAGGGCTGAAGATGGAGAACGACTCGGTCTCCGAAACGTCGCACAGTGGGCCGGATCGCGAGATACTTCGCCAAAAACCCTAAAAACTTTTTTTTTTCTGACGCGTCGGCAGTTATGGAACAGCTTACCCGGTGGAAGACCCGAATAGAATTCACCACATCCCTCGTTCTCTCTATTTTTCGCAGTATAACATACAGTGATTAAATCTTTGTACACAAATTCCCCATTCAACTGTCTGTGCCGTGGGTAATGAAACCACCTTTGAAATGTCGTCACGCGCAAAATTACGTTGTTAGCAAATATATTAACGTATTATGAAAAAATTCCACAAGGAAACTAAGGAGCTTCAGCATGCAATTTAAAACTATCGTTTTAGCCAAGGGTAAATCACACATCACAAACACTTCAGCGACGGTTTGAATGCATATACGATATCATACCAAATCTGTTAGCAAATTTCTAAACAATTACACTGAGCAAGTACCCTATACTATCCAAATCAATTATTTAAATGGCTATCTTGGGGAACAGTATTACATAAGACGATTTTCTGAAAAAAACTGGCTGAGACTTTCCAAGATCATTGTTTCCAACTTGAGTCCTTGCGTCTCGTTCTGTATCAGTAAAAACTAATTCAACTCCAGTACCGATAAAGCCTTCTTCCACACATTTTTCAACTCGCAGTTTCCATCAACTTCCACTACACCAAAATATTAAGGACTTTCGAAAGAGAGCATCAAAGACCACTTAAGCTATCGATTTATCCCAACAGTGTGGGAAATGCTGGAGAAATATCAATTGTAAGAAGCTCCATGAATCTGGTGATGCGATATCGCGGTCTTCAGACCGAAAATTTTTCATGTACGAGAGGATTCCTTCAGAGAAGATTCGCTCGGAGACTACGGACGAGACCGCTATCCTCACAGACATAGTGCTTTTCTTCTCTTACCTTACTTAAAGCATGGGAAGATAAAAGAATTCCGCTTTTTCTCTCATTGCGGCGACATTAATTGCAAGTTGCTGCGAAGATGAAATAAATTACGTCATCCAACCTTAAATGGCCTTAAAGCGTTTTCATTCAACCTTAAAAAATGAATTTTCCTGAAACACCTTCAACATGTTCAAATACTTCCAAAATGTCATAGGCAGACATGGTAGCTCTCAGACCTATTTACGCACATGAGTGACTTTAATGAACATATATTTATTCGTTAATATATATTCATTATATCGTATATTCATTAACATCCACAACAGCAGCAATAATGATGCACACATAATTAACAAAACGACCACTTCTTCCTAATTTATCGACAGCGCCAGGGGTTTATGGCACCTCGGATTAGAGAACAGTGATCCAATTAGCGATTCTTCCGAACAGGATAGTTTTCACGGACCTTTTGTATTGTCATTCGACCCTCTGAGCGTTAACAAACGTAGGTTTTTGCCCTCATTTCTTCAACGTGCGATCTATACCCCGTTACGCCCTCTATAAAGCCAATTAGCTTAATGCTACTACTTTCTCTATCTCTCTATACCCCAGAAATCAAGGAAGAAATCTTTTCATAATGGAACTGAGGTAAATTATGAGCCACCTTCTCAGATGAACACTTGACTACACTAGATGATCACTAAGACTTTATGATAGAGATAAATAAAACTTAATAAATGTGTACTTATTTTGTGGAATTTTTCCATAGTAATAAAGAGATAGAAAATTGTGAATTCAGCTGGTTTATTTATGACACTCAGTTAGTAGAAGGTCTTAATGTCCATCTCCAAGGAGGGACAGCGAAATAACAAATTGAGGTATGATGATGGCATGCAATGCCGAAACCATGGTCGATTGAGATTTGTATAAAATCCGTGGAAGTGTACAAGTTTTTTTTTGGTGTGGAAGGGCACAAGTTTTTTTTTTCTCTATTCCTCCTTAAAGACGGACACTAAGAATTTGACGCATCGCGAATATCGAGTAGGAACACTGACTCTTGAAGGGTGAAAATTGAATTACAACGTTCCACAAAAAGTAGCGAACACAGAGATGACTGGCATTGAAATTAAAAACTCACATTCATTCGCGAATAAGGAGGGGACCCTCATTATTTCCCAACCCTAATCGAGCGGGAAATTCGCCCGAAGAATTATGCCCAGACTGTGAGGGTCACGGCCGGAACTGGCTCCGGAGTGACGAGGCCGTGCTTAATATGGGGGGCGAATTCCGAGAAGTCACGAAAAAAGAGACGGGGGATGAACGCTGAAAGACAGACATACACACACACAATTTGCAGCTGAATCGCTCGCTCAATTGCAGTCGGGAAGGGGGTTAGGACCCCATTGAGTCCGCGTGGGGTTGGAAGGGTGGCGTTCGAGTGGGAGGGGTTTGTGGGGGGGGAGGAGGAAGGGGTGGAGGGAAGATTAGACCCCGGCGAGAAGGCTGGACCACCCAATCGCTGCCGTCTTACAAGGCAGCGCCGGAGGAGATATAATGGAGTGAAACGTCGTAAAGTCCTGGATGGGAATCTCCAAAGCAACAGTGCCGGCGCCAGACCGCAATCCAAGCAATAACTGAAATTACTGGGAAATTTAAATAGAGTTGGATGAGAGGATGAATTAATGTCCCAAGGACCTAATACCGTCCCCCTCCCTAACAACGTAACAATAGCGTATCCGAGCTGACGTGCTTGATGCGGTCATTCCGTGCACTGACCGGTCGCTCCCTAGAGGTTATATGGCTTGATATCCCTTACCACAACGAGAACAGCATGAATTTCCGTATTATGTCGTAAGTTTAACACAGCGTCGTTTACAACCTCAGGAAGTTGACACAATGGACTAATTTAATTCGGTTTGGCGCACATAATGGGGTCGTTTACTATAATTTTTTTACTGTAGAATCTGATAGTTTGTAAAATAAAAAGACTCATATTTTTCCGTTTTTTGATCCGTCAATTATTTATCGAGTTATAAACGGCGAAAAACTGATGTTTTTAACCCTTTCGAAAAAGTGGGCGAGGTGCAACCTCTGACGTATAATGACTTCGTCCAATCACAACTGAGCCCGCGAAGCTACGTTGTCTTATCGCAATGGGGGAGACACAGCTGATTCTGCCAGTAAACAGTAAAATTATCCAGAAATGGATTATTAAAAAAATACAATTTTCCATACTCATTGCTCCCGATATAACTGGATATAACTCCATATTTTCTCTAGCTTATTTGTGCAATCTGTTACAAACATTAGTGGGAATGGAAAATCATCACATTTGCATCTTCAAGAAAGAAAAATAATGAGCTACTGCCGTATTACACTCTATGCATCTGGAAAGATAAATTTCATTGTCTGAAGACAATTAATGTAATTATCTAATGCCACTCTTTAACGCCAAAACACAAGAGCTGTTTCATAACATTCTCGACAATTTGGACGCATTATTATCACCAACTTCGGCATCAGCAGCATTTGTTCGCAAAAATCCACGCTAAAATCATTGAGCTCAATCGTAGTTGCGATTCCAAAGATTGGCATTGATAATGCACTGGAGAAGGGCTCTGGTGAACGTAAAGGATTGCCAAAAACGACGCGGTAAATCTCGCAGAGGGGTCGAGAAGATAAATCCTACGTTTAGCTCCAGTTAAAATAAAAGTAGATTTATTTACGGGGATTCAATTAACTCGAAGCGATGCCAAATCCACAAAAAGTCATCGATCCCCATCTCCAAGGGCACATTTGCATTAATGAGCAATGGCTGCCGATACGCGCAGTGCAAAAAAAATCAACCGACCCGGGCGCTTGTAATCTCCCGGGCATTTTTCAAGAGGGGCGGCGATTACCAATGCAATAAACACTTCCCTTGCATCAGCCATTTGGGGATGAAATGGAAAAAAATTAAAGTTGAAATTTAACGTCGTTGTTTGGAGAGCTGACAACACTAAACCTATGAACTATGGTAAGGATATGGTGCTAGCCATAAAAAGCGTTTCTTCGTTTTTTTCCAGCCAATTTATTTACCTACATTTCGCCACTGCGTGACGTCAGTTTTTTCACCAAAAACCTATCAAATCGATTTATCTTTCGGAAAACATCGACAATCACGCGCTGCATGCTTCTCTTAAAAAAACCGTGTTTCATCGATTTCAACGCCGGCGGTCAAAAGTTTTTCTTTTGTCAATAAATACAATATTATATCTACTGATAAGTTGGAACGCTTCTGTCGAAAAAAAAATTGACGGAACGAACAGGACGATGGGAACATTAAATTCTATATCGTTCGGATTATCACATGAAACCAAATACAACATCGTCATTTTCAGATGTAGGATAAAGAGACAACACAAGAATTTCGTACACTTATTTTCAAAGCACAACCACCACATACTTGAACCCGAAAGGTGGGGATACAATACGAGAGAAATGTATTAACATTATTCCACTTGTAAAAACAATCCAATAGCGATCCACTTGTAAAAATAATATATGTATAATATTCATACATTCGAACAACGGAAGCAATTTTGGTTCCAAGCTTGAAACTTTCCGTAGTTCTTCAAAACTATAACAGATCTGAACTAAGGGTCAGTGGGTTCTCCGCCAACATCCTGAAAACGTGACTTACATTGAGCATTTTTATTTACATTATACTGACATACAAGCACATTCGTGTGCAAGAACAGATGATCTCTCACTGCTCAAAAAAACTGCAATCAGGAAAACTATTCCATAGCAATTACGAGAGGATATCAGAAATGTTGCTTATGCATCACATACTGTTCTTTTACGTTTATGCATTCATTCAACAGACCACTCCCTTCTTTTAGGATTAACCAAGTTTCGCAGCATGTCATCGCCTATTAAACGATTGCCGAAGTTCGATCCGAAATAAAACTCGGGATGAAGTTGATTATATAAATCAGCACAAATAGTCTTGCGGATAAAAAAATTGTATCGCGTAAATAATGACCATGCACTTTGCACCCATTTGTATCTTTGCATGAATTTAGAATCTCACCTTGAACGCGTATTTTAGGCGTTACTCATACAACAGGTGAAATATTGTAGAGAAGTCTGTAGTGCAAGATGCATATGTAAACAACCAATCCCTTTATTACTATGTAGATACTAACCATCTAGCTGCATTATGTAGCATGTGTCCATGTAGTAGCCTAGTTGAATGTCAGTAGATCATGTTTGATGATCTTCACCTCCTGCGACACACCCTCGCGGTGGCTTGCAGGGTATCGCGTAGATGCAGGTGAGATGTAGATTAGTAGGGCAGATAAAATAAAAAATCCCCTCCAAGATTTTGACGCTTATTAAACTTAGCCAAGCCTTAAGCGATGCTTCGCGAATCTATGCGTAAACATAAGTTGATGAGTAAGCATAAGAACATGTAAGGAGAGCTAGTATGACGAAAACTGAACCCTAGCAACAAAAAACTTCGTCAATAAATAATGAACTATTGTGTGCCATGTGCAAGAAAGAATTGATTATGCCTACTTTTATTGTGTTGTGGCCGTGTATTTCGCATGGAAAAACGAAACCTAGTTGGCTCGCCCCAACTGCTAACTTTTTTAAGTTTTTCGCCTCTGTCTCTCCCGCTTGTTGGCGTGGGGGTAGAAATATAGGTATCTGCTGTTTCAGATTCGAATTCGTGTGATTTGAAATTTTCAAGTAAGTTTAATTCTGCCACAGACTTATTTTCCCTGTTGTTTCAAAGCCATATAAACTGACGGGAGATATTGGGCACTTAAAAACTACCCTTTGGCTACCTCGGGTGGAGGAAAAGTAAGTGATTAGTTCAACATGAACATGACGCCGTCCGTACCATTCCTCAAACATAACGCGGAGCGAGGAAAATTGAAAGGGAGGGTGAAAAGACGACAATAAGGGAGGGAACGAAACCTATCACGATGGATAAATACAAAGCGCATGCGATATTTCCAGGTGCTGGCCGTACTGAGCTATCACCAACAATTCTACGGGCCACACCAATATTTGACCGTCAAATCGGCCCACGCCTCACGTGAACGGCGGCGTTCCCTTATTGGTGCAAACATTGACGCCGTTAATTGCCAGGACGGGCTGGGAGGAAGGGGTCGGGTATGGGGGGTGATTCTGTCAAGTCGAATACGAGATTTCAACGTCACAACTATACTCCTACATGGAATAAACGCCATAGCTCGTAGTACAATTTAGGCTCCCTTAATCGCCGTGACCCGAGGTCGCCACACATTTGCTGGTGAGCAGGCGCTGCGATCGCGTTGGACGTCTGTCGTAGCTGCCAAAGTAGCAAACATCGTGTTTCTTTTCGCGCGGAATACAAGGTGAGAAGGCATGTAATTAATTCTAGCCAATGGGGAACATGCACTATTTTTTATAACTCTTTGAATGTGAAGTTTATAAGCTAAAATGTGCTTGGTAAAAATTTTACTGAAGAATTAAGTTGCATTACAAAGATATTACTCTTTGAAAATTGTACTTTTTCGGCAGCTTAAAAACACGACGTCATCGCATGACGTCACGGTACGGTATCACTAAGGGCGTTGTTTATCTGTTTATGCGTTGAGGTAAGTTGTTAAATGAATACTTGGCGATAACGTATGTATTTATCTCATTTGTTTATTGCAATAAACGACTGTATTTCGATTTTTTTATGTATGTACGTAGTATGGATGGTAACGAGCAAATCCTCCATTAATTATATAGGGGAGAGCGGGGCTATGCCGTACACTTAAGCGAAAATTGTTATTTCTCAGCTAATATTGGGTATAAAATTATAAGAAAATAGGCAAATTGTAATATGGATCATTGGCTTCCATTTGGACACAAAGCAATTTGAATTATTTCATTGTTTATATTTTTAAATTAATTAATAAAAAAACATGTCCCTGTACGAAATAGCCCCGGGGGTCGGGGCTATTCCGTACAGTAGGAGGGGCTATACCGTACAGTAAAAAAATCTCGTGATTAGGGAAGTAAATAGTTATGAATTATTGCATACAGCATCTTTTATCACTTATTACTTAAGATACTCAATTAATACTACATACAACTATATAGTTCAACTGATAATGGTATGAAAGTGTTAGGTATACGTTAATCGAAAAGTGCTAAAATTTTATAAAACAAAAATGTTTTAAGTTTTACATGAAAACAAAAATCACAAATAAATTTATCTGCAGACTCGGCAGCACTGTAAGCTGAGTGAACCCACCCTGAACACGTGCAGCACCACAGCTCCTTGTCCTTGCCAAACTCACCGCACATGAGGCATATGTCGTTTGAGCCCGAGGCTTCTCTTAGCAATCCTCCTCCTCCATGAAATGACGCCTGTGGGTCCATATCATTAAAAGAATCATCTTGACAAATTTCTCTTTTCTGATCTGATGACGAATCATCAAACATAATATTTCGACTTTTGGATTTCAAAGAAATATTTTGGACTTTGTTGGTCGTATTCCTAGAGCCTCTTACCTTAGACATGGGTTTTCTTGCTCTAGAGTTTCTTTTAATTTTGAGTACACCTATCTTGTTATTTTTCTTTGATACTTTTGCTCTTCTTTTTTAACTTTCATCTTGGCCTGCAGTTGTTGAATTTTTTTGATTTAATTCTTTCACTGTAGGCGATTCTTCCAATTTTTTTTATTTGGTGACAGTAAAAATAACTGAATGTTGTCGTCTTGAAGTTAGGCCTGCCTTCACTGTGTCCGACTGAGGTGTGGGGCAGAGAGATTTAAAAGATAGCTTAGCTTGAGGTCTTTTGCCCGTACAAGACGTGATGGGTGAATTCTGCGTAGATCCCTAGTCTATTTGATCAGGAGTTGGGTCTTCGGTCATTTCCAAATCCATATGGGCTGTAGTAGGGCTGTTCACGTCTCCTGAGACCGATCTGTCAATGTGATCCTGTGACCAATTTGTGATACGTCAAACTTGTGTTTGTCCATTTCAGGTGTAAGGTTGGAGAAAAAAGATCCACTTCTTGTTTTTCATTGTACGCAGTAATTCGACTCATACTTGTCGATTCCGGTTTTCAAACGCTGACTCTTGGGTTCCTCTTCAAAAATCCATGAAGCCAATCTTGCCCTGCTAATTTAACTGCCTTGTTAAATGGGTGTAGACTGCCATTTTTCTCAGCATATTCAAAAACCAAGCGGCGGAGCTCAACGGAGGAAATTCCATAAAACACTTAAGCGAGAGGTAAAACTTGTTCAGCTAATTAATTTTCCTGCACTTGTATGAATACAGGCATATGCCCCAAAACTAACTTTTTTGAGTTATGAGTCTTAAGTCTACCACTCAGCGTCGTTACTGGTACGTTGTGAGCCCTGGCTGGCTCCATTAATTTTTTAATGTTTTTTTATGACATCATCAAGAGCGGACTCCATTCTTTCTTCAGTCCATGTAGCTCTTTTGATTGTTTTATGATATTTACGGACCATCTGGAAAAAACCTCATTGTTATTGCTGCCAAATCATGTTTTTGAATCCAAATAAATAAGGTATTTCAAATAATATTTTTACGGTAATAAGTATTTCAACAAATATTTGTACTCTATAAAAAAGCTTGGTTGAATAGGGGAAAAGTAAGACTCATCATTGGTTTGACGTAGCCCTTCACTCGATTCTTTTATCGGCCAACCTCTTCATATTGACGTAACTCCTCTCTTTTACATCCTTCACAACTTGCTCCATATACCTCATACGAGGCCTGCCTCTTCCATTCATCCCGTTCACTTTTACTCGACGATTGTCTTCATCAGGCCATCGTGTCTCAAGATGTGGCCCAATAAGTTGTCCCTTCCTCTTTTTAGCGTTTTTAGTAGACATCTATCCTCTCCTACTCTTCTTAACACTTCTTTGTTTGTCACTCGATCGATTCATTTCATCTTCATCATTCTTCAGTAGCACCACATTTCAAATGCTTCCAGTCTGGACTTCCCTGCTGCTGTTGTTGTCCATGCTTCGCTGCCATATAGTACAATGCTCCAGATGTATGTTCTAATAAAATGTTTCCTCACTTCAACGCTTGTATTTTCAGCTGTAAGTAGAATCTTATTCTGGAAAAAGGCCCTTTTTGCTTGGGCAATTCTACTGGCAATTTCTCTTTTACTTCGCCCATCGCTGGTTACTTGGCTTTCCATACAGCAGAACTCTTCCACCTCCTCGATTTTTTATTTTCCTAGTTCAGCATTGGTGCTGGCTTCCTTTCTCCTACTGCATACCAATACCTTAGTTTTCTTTTTATTGATCTTCAGATGATATATGGTCATTGTTCTTTCCATATTCCTAGTGTATTCTTTAAATCTCCTTCTGTTTCTGCCATGATGTCATCGGCGAATCGTAGCATGCTGATTTTCTCCCCGTGGATATTCACTCCCGGAGACTTTTCTTTGACTTCTTGGATGGCTTTCTTGATGTAGACATTGAATAATAAGGGAGACAGTGCACTTCCTTGCCTCACTCCTTTCTTTATGCTTGCTTCTGTACTGCTGGGTCCTGATTTGATTATGGCCACCTGGTTTTTATACAAGCTGTGGATAACTATTAGGTCATTGTATGATACTCCAATTTCTTTCAGAACCTTTAGCGTCATATTCCAATCCAGGTTGTAAAGTAAGCCTATTAAATTATAATATTTGTGATATTTCCTTCATAAATTCCAGCCTAATAATGATGCCATAACAAACCATTTGGGGCTAATCCGTACACGTCTGTACGGTTTAGCCCCATCCCGTACCTCGTGGGAATTTTGTAACATAACCTCGAAACCCATCACCTAATTTATCATAACTAGTGATCAAAAGATAGCTTTAGAACAGTAGTTTCTTATGGTCTGATAATTACTAGTTTGAAAGTAAAGGTTCTCTACTTATCTCTTATTTGGCGTTGCCCCAAAATTATAAGAGAACACACAAAAACAACTTTTTTCAGTGTAACACCGACACTCGTAAGCTCAGAAGAATGAACTAACTCCTGCAAACTTGCGTGGCCCGTCGCTGGACTGCGACACCTATCTGACTTCTCTACCTTCAAATCTAGTCCCGGAAATTGGGTGTACGGTTTAGCCCCGCTGTACGGTTTAACCCCGCTCTCCCCTAATGTCTGTTTAGTGCCCAAGAATTTCAACTACGTCCATGCAATCGCTGGTTTTGTAAGAAGAACGCCGCCATAAGGGAGTCAACCAAAGGAAATTGTCGGAATGTGCTTTTTTAAGTATTTTTTTAGTCATCGTTTCTTTCGAGAAACGGCTTAAAAACTCAAAACAATATATTCACTTCGTTTTCTTTGAAATATAAATGTCTATCTCCGTAGCAATATGGAACCTATACCGTGCAGTGACGTCAGAAGGCGTTTCAGGTCACGTGACTTTCGTTGATTTTGGGGAACATTTTAATACCATTTAATAATCTTTGTGGTGGGCGTAGAAAAATTTGGCTTATATATTTAAATTTGCGAGAAACTTTCGCATCAAGCACATCATTAATCTTCGAGAAACAAATGTCATGCATATTCCCCATTATTAATCCTTTCATGCCTCCGGCTGTGAACGATGGATCGCGAATCGTTCTCCGCGGTGACCCACAGCACTCCATGTGAGCCAAATTTCTTTTGACTTTACAGGATCGCCCCCATGGAGTGGACCAACGGCGAAAGGGGAAGAGGGCAAGGTGGGAGGAAAGCGAAAACCAGCCGGCAGGGAACTCAGAGGTTTCGCACCAAGTTTTAGCGGAGCGACAGGAGCGGGAAGAACCGCGAATTGTTCAAAATTGTCCATCCGACGACAATGACTGCCCCCAACGAAGCTGTTTGCTAGTAAAACATGGAATTGCTGGGGTCTCACACAAAAAATCCGAGTTGGGGGAATTTTGAGGTAAAAGCCCCTTTGTTGGCTCGGTTAATAAAGGAAGTTCGACGAGAGAATTAAAACATTTGACGGGCAGGGGGAAAGCTCACGAAAGAACGCAGGGAGGGAGTGATTGAGGAAAAAAAGGGGCATTTTATTTTTTCTTTTCTTTACTGAAAGAGGAGAAAAGGCTTGCAATGTCCGTTCCCACACTGCAAGGAGAGTTAAATAGTTCCCCTCCGCCAATGAGGGCGTCTTCCTACCAGGGGTCCAACGAAAGAGACCCCAGGACAGCCATTGCTTGCCTATTGTGCTTAGAGGTCAGCACGGCCTTCCCCTTCCACATCGTTTGTCTCCGAGCGCGTCCAGTAATCTCCTCAATCCAGGACCTGTTGTTTAAGACGTCCGCTCCTTTCATAATCCCTTTCCCTTGCCTCCCAGGCAAGGCACTAAAGACCCCCTATAACCCAGCTAGCTTCTCTTCCTTCTCCTAGCCTTCTCAGGCACCGACTCGCCCTCTTACAACGCCCCCTCCACCCGACCCTGGGGGCTTCCGGCGATAGGAACTGGGCTGTAAACAACTAAGGATTCGTATCGTCCTGTGGACTTCTTTTTTCCTCGACCCCTCAGAAATGAGAAGAAAGAGATATGTTTAAAAAAAAATCATAGGCAGGAGCATTTTTGTCATCGATCCAGTCCCCTGGGAGAGGATGAGGAATGCGATCCTAAGTAATTATTGGTTTAGTCTCAAAAGAGGGCGTCATCGGCATTGTGTTTCGAACTCTTCCCCTGCACCGCCACACCCCTTATTCTTTAAAGTAGAAACGTACCCTTTAAAGCTCGTTCTCCATGATTTATAGTTCCCAGTCTCTTTTATTCCTCCATGAGAATTATTACTCCGTTCTGAACATTGATTGCAGTAAAACTGCGACGAAAATTACAGCATTACATTTTACACAATAAGTACTGCAGTGTAAAACTCCTTCAAATATTTTCGTTCTTACCCTCTCAGCAACTGGGGTCGGGTTTGTGCAGTGGTTAGCATACTGGCCGCTCACCTGAGGGGTCGGGTTCGAATCCCGGCAGTAGACGATAATTTTCATTGGTTTACCGGCCCCTACTTGTGCTTTGGAAAATAATCGAGTTCAGTGCTCCGTCCGTCGGATGAGGCGTTAGGACGAGATCCCCTAGGCGACTTTCATTACCCGTAGATAGACTGAAGTTGACGCCGGGATTCTCTCCACCCTTCATTCTTACATCCATACCCATCCATGTACCTTTTCTCCCGGTCTAAAACACCCACAAGTGCAGGTTCAGAATTGTATTCACAAATGAGGACGTTTACATCCTCTTTATACATCCTTTTCCACATCCACATTAAAACCCTCTTAAAATACATACAGAATATATATTGAATGCGTGTATCAGCCGTTTCAGGCTGAGGTTTCGGATGCATCCAACCCCTACAGTCGAAAAATATTTACCCAGTTCTTCATACAGTCGTTCAGCGTCAGTCGTTTCTCAAGACACAGGCAGGTTGAAATTTAAACTTAATCTCTTAAATAAATTCCAAGATAATTTATTCAGTGATGACGTTAAAAATATTTTGCGAAGCAAAACCTACTATGGTAGACAACCATAATCACAAAATTAGAGAAATTTATTGCCGAACCGACGGATACAAAATGTCCTTTCCTCGTACAATTAGGGATGTGCAATGTGCATAGCGGTAAATATATCCAATACGAATGTATCAATTGATAACAAAGGTATTTGCATGTTGGTATAAGGACTTTTAACCCAACTAACAGCATTATATTGCATGCTTGCTTGGTTTTTTTTATATTTTTTAAATTAAAGTTTAGACTAGTATATTATTACTAATTTTCTTAAGGATGATATGCATGCATGTTTGGTGAGAATTCACCTCCTGCCACACACATTATGGCGCCTTGCAAGGTATTATGTACATGTAGACACTAAGTTTTCTCCACATCCCTCATGATAAACAAATCTTCTGCTAAAACAATTCTCCACCTGGGTTTATCGGCACAATTCTCAAATAATCTAAGATTCCACCAAAAAGACTTTTTTCCCCGGGTCCATAATTCTGTTCCTTGTAATAGAATACAATAGGCTGCGATCGTCTGGCCAACTCTCTAAGAATCTCCAATTAGAAAATTTAAAAGTGGTTTTAGAACGCTAACCGTTAAAACCTTGCCCGAAAAAAGAACGGTATCAATATCAGTGACAGAAATCAATGGATACTGTTGATACTGGATTTTTTGACAATACTCAAATATTTAAATACATCAATTCCATCATGAGATACATTGGAATCTCCATTCTGTGGAGGAATTGTATGGAACATGATAAGTGAGAACTAAAAGGAACGAGTATATTCAATAAACGGAGAAAGGAAGAAATAATTTGTTACGTCACGGATCATCACGTGGATTACGGAAGCAAAAATGACGGGATGCTGATGAAGTTCAAAGGAAGAGCAACGCTAGGGGTAGGGGACAGAATGAAAGAAGATGCCTGCCCCTCGCCACACACCCTCGCGGCGGCTTGCAGGGTATTATGTAGATGTAGATTAAGAGGCAATAGGAAAGGGATGAAAGTAGAATATAGGTATGCTTTATTCATCCAAACATGTACGCAACGATCCATTAAAACCTATCATCACAGTTACAAAATGAAATGCAAACGGCTGGCTTGAGTGGATTAAACAAGAAAAAAACCTAGGAATAAAGATAATGGTCAGTGACTGGATTAATTGGATGGCCATAACGGGTCAGTAACAGGCATAAATGCTATCACAATTTATGACAACGAAAGATAATTATCAATGGCACGATGAATGAAAAACGTGTTTTAGGTGGAATCCTAGATTTATTAGGAATGCCATGATGGCATGATGGCACGAAGTTCACTCCTACACGCATTCCATCTCATTCTCTCTCCTTCACCCAAAATCCGACCCTCCTATCTCCAATATATATCACTTATCCGAATTTAATACTTCTCGCGTGTGGTATCTTATATGCATTCCCATGGTAATCCGAAAACTTTCACTTCCCTGAAAGCGAAACGATTAATTCGCGTAATTAGACACTGTGGGGAGACAATGGAAACAGTGAGTGTAAGACGCAGCATCATCTTTTCCATCTCCGATAAACCAGTAGCTTTGTCCCGGGGCACGGGGGTGATTTCGCTAATCATTGCGTAATTACGAGCTTTGATGTTTTCTGAACGGTGGTAATAAGTTCACTCCTACACGCACTCCATCTCATTCTCTCTCCCCTTCACCCAATATCCGACCCTCCCCCCTCTCATTCCGTTGATTAAGAAGAGGGGCGAAGGGAGAGAGAAAGAGATCGATCCCCGGGAATAAAATTCCATCCTTTGAGAGCCCCGAACACTTCCAAAGTTTCACTTTATCTTCATTCTTGGCAATGGTCCCCCTTTACTTCTAATTTGTACCCTTCCACCTCTCTTCCCGCCGAGTTCGCCGAGCCGTTCCGTACCGAGCGATCCCCGCATAGCTCCCGACGCATTCCCACGTGTTTTTACCCCTTTTAATCCTTTTGGGAGAGAGGGTCCCTTTCGCCAGGCTCGTTTCTCTCCAGCCACCTCCAACGAACCCTAACTCAAGAACTCAGGAGAATTGTTGACTCCAAAACCCGCGCTCCCCAAGAATCTATGGGCACTCATCGATCGAGAACCATAATATCACATCCCATGATTGCTATCACTTTTCAACCGGTTAAGGTACGTTTAGATGGGCATACAATTAATCGTGAAAAAAAGAAAGTACTTAGTTAATTCCACGATTTATTTTAAATGACTCGACCGGTTTCAACCTTTGCAGGTCATCATCAGGAGTGAGCACAGAGGGAGAGGGACGTGAATATATACCCGAAGATTGTGGGAGGCGGGGGGGGGGTCTGAGGGGGGGGGGGGGGGGAGTTTTAACAAAAAACAATGAGAAGGAGGTGGGGTAGGGAAGGAAGAACAAACCAGAAGGAACCAACAAGGGTAAACTGCATTAGACTATGGAGATGGAGGTGGGGGAACCGGAACGGAGAACAAGGGAGAAGAGGTCGACGGAATTAGGTCATTAAGCAGGTGGTTACCATGTACATTTAGATAAGATACAATTTCAAGTCATTTAAAATAAATCGTGGAATTAACTAAGTACTTTCTTTTTTCACTATGTCTAAATTCCACCAAGTAAACTTGCCGACCATCGATTTTATACAATTAATCAATATCAATCTACAATATGTCTATTAAATGAATTGAAATGGGGATCATTATCAGATCGTAGGCTGAAATTTAGACTTAATCCCTTAAATAAATCAAAGATATCTCATGTTTTCACTGATGGCGATAAAATATTTTGCGAACTCCAACTTACTATGAAAGACTGGACCACAATCACAAAATTAAAGCAATTGATTGCCAAACTGACTGATTTAAAATTACCTTTTTTCCTCGTCCAATTATGGATATGAATAGCGGTAAATACATCCAATAGTATAAATAAGGGTGGATGGATAGCATAGATAGTTACATGTATGCATAAGAACTTAGCTAACTCAACTAACCACATATTTTTGCAAGCTTGCTTTGCTATTTTTATCTTTTTTAAACTGTGAAGTTTAGACTAGTATATTATTACTAATCGTTTTTCTTGTTACCTAGTTGAGTTAACCCAAAGTCATTATACCAACATATTACTACCTATGCTATCCATTGATACACTAGTATTTATGCTGTTGGATATATTCACCTTCTCCTCCTTCCTCTAACAAGTTCACCAAACATTCTTCCCTCCATCACGTCCTTCAAACACCTTTGCCCTTTATTACCGGCTTCAAATTTCCTCGAATAACTTCCTTTCCTCTCCTGCCATCGCTAGCACTTCCTCGTTCGGCTCCTTTCAACCCTCCTCACCTTCTCCATCCTTCTTCATAACCGCATCTCAAAAGCCGTAAGTCTCTTTTCATCTTCTTCCCTCATAGACCGTTTTGCCATACCATAAAGTATCACGCTAAATTTTAATATTTTTCACTAACCTTTTCCATACGCCTCGACTTATCGACCCTGTCATTAGTTTCCTTTTATGATTAAACGCTTTTTTCATATTTATTCGTACAAAATGATTCAACTACATATTTTAATCGATTTTGAATGATTCTAGAAGATTTGGAAGAAGATTTTTTTTTAATTGGATGAAACCGCTATTTCTCAAATATCCCTATTTTCCGATGATTTCGGTCATTTAAAATACTAATTAAGAGGATAGGTACTCTGGTGAGTAATTATGCATTTAAATGTCAACGACTGGTTTAATGCCCTGTGCTTTTATCACTATAACGTTCACCTTTCACTTACGATTGAATCTTCTTTGTGGCATGCAGGTATGCTCACAGGTGACAGGCAGACATGATCATACTTTGAAAAATTTGTTTAACAATTAGAATGAATCCGAATAATGGGAGATCGATCACGCGCCTATGAGATTACATTTATTTATATCCATTGATACACTTGCATTTATACTATTGAATATATTCACAGCTATCCCTAATTGTACGAGGAAAGAAACAAATTTTAAATTTGTCTGTTCGGCAATCATTGCTTTTAAGGTCCTCAGTAAAAATATGGTCTCGGAATTTACTCAGGAGATTCAACGTATATTCCAACCTACGGTCTGACAACCATTCCAATTTTAGTTCTCCCTAATAGACTGATTACGCCAATATAATTATCATACCGTCCCTTGAAAAAACTTGATGATATTTCCATTGTGATCGGTCGATTATTTGCCAGGAGTGAAACCCGTTGGCTCCTTCTCGATAACCTTTCCGTTGGAGGACCCTTCACATCTTCCTCCTTCTCCCTTCTATGATCCACGACTTTCCTCCCCTCATGCGCCCCCACGAAGCCATCCCCACCAAACCGAAAGCATTCCCGACTCCTTCCCAACCGCAGGAGACCACCTCCATTCTCATCTGGCTGAATACTTCGCATCCCTGACGCTGTGCCGCCTTCAACACCTTCCCGTCTCCCCCTCCTCTACCCACTGCGCCATGTGATCCCACTCCTCTTTCCCACAATCCCGCGCGGCCATTTTTCTTGCCCTCCTCTTACCCCCTCACCTCCAACCTCCAATCCCAATACATTTCCATACCTGATCCCTTCCTCTTGTCTAATCCTCGGGTGGGGGAGGGAGGATTAATTAGATCCATTCCGGGAATGTTCGACATTTAACCCTTCCTCGAACAATGCGTGGAGTTGGTTTGCAATTTCTTAAGCAAATATTACATAATAGTCCCTCATGTTTTTCTTTTCATCTCGCGGAAAGCTCTTTTTTCTTTTCTTGCGCGTAGGAAGCATGAAAAAAATGAGGTCAGAGAGGCATGAACAAGATAGAAGGAACAATAATCTATAAGGGACTAATAAAAATGGAAGATCTAACGGAGAGGAGTAATAAAAATATTCACATTGTTTCTTGGAATAAAGCAACTCATCTCCACCAGTAATTTTTCAAAATACAATGCCCGGTAAAAATCAACAATGAAACACATACTTAAGAGTATTTCATTCTTTTGATTCCAGTCTTTACATGTAGAGACTTCAATTTTCACTTTTTACAACACGAAAAAGTAGAGATTCTTCCTTCTGCTCTCTCTAAGAAAGTATGTGCATTGGCGCCTCAAAAACCAATTCATTCCAAATCGCAATCTAATTCACTTACTCGTAGCTTTTACCTCATTCCAACATACAATTGTGTCTCATGAGCATGAAAAAACATAGAAGCCCATAAATCTTGGAATAATGAAACATGGAAATTGAGAGATGGTTTTCTGCAATCCAGATTACCTTTCGATAACAGTCCCTACTCCACTTTGAATACAAATAAATAAACTGGTGTGTTAATAAGTTTGCAATTATATTCATCTAATAGCAAATATCTTGTACTTAAAACAATTAATCACATCTGCCTTTCCATTCCTCATCTTTCCTGCAACAGGGAAAGACTTAACACTGCCAAGTCTATTTCTTGAGCCTCTAACTTTGCGTGATTAAACGAAACTTTGGTAGAGTGATGGAACGGACGGGGAGTTGCTTTCGTGCAGTGAAAGGGAAGGTAGGATTCCAAAAGAACGAGGAATTTCGGCTGTCAACAGGCGAGAACTTCGTACGTTGGCGAAGGGAGGAAAAATTTACGTTCCCAGCCGCCGAGACGCTGAGCCCTTTGTTTCGTTCAGAAGGCGTTGGAGCTTTAATTGCGGATCCCGAAGCCTAGGGAACCATAAAATCCTGGACAAGAGATATCGTTACCCACCTCCCCAGAGCAGTACCACCGATTCTTCCAAATTCTCCCTTCGTATAAGGCATCAGGAATGGGAGTTTATTCCTCAAAAACTATCCTGACCTGAGGAATCGCGGTCTATGTAAGAAATCGTTTCTATTTTCTACTGGAATCTACTAATGCCAGTGTCCTGCGGTAATGGCAGATGCATATGGGCATGAAGAATTTCGACAACCTTGATATACTTTTAGCATGACTCGATTCGTGATATACCCCACTGTTCACCAACCGATCGTAAGCACTCAGGCCCGGATCTAGTAACTTCTGTCGAGGTCACACTTTGATATGGGAGTCACTCTGTGTAACACTCACTGAGAGAAATAGACCTCTCACAAAAGGAACCCCTATTTCATTCCTCTTAGGATTAATTTTAGATTAGATATCCTCGCCATTTGAGCCTAATGGGGTCGTTTACCATATTTTTTATTGCCGGATATGATAGAGTTTGTAAAATAAAAAGACCCGTATTTTTCTATTTTTTGATCCGTCAATTATTTCTCGAGTTATAAACGGCGAAAAACTGATGTTTTTAACCCTTGCAACCTCTGACGTCATTGACTTCGTCCAATCACAACTGAGCCCGTGAAGCTACTTTGCCTTATCACAATGGGGGGGGGGGGGCACAGTTGACTCTGCCAATAGGACAGTTGCGACAGCACCTGTGCGAGCAGACCTTCTGAGAACCCCCCTCCACTCCCTTCGCTTCCAAGAAAAGCAGTCAAGGACGGGAGGAAAATGACGACAATGTTATCACAGCAGCTTTTTCGGTGGGCGTCACCTTTTGCTTATTTTAATTTTTGATTTATGAGTGAACGGTTGTGGTTAGAAGATTAATTTTTTCACTAAATTTCTTTTTTTTGTTTCGGTCTAACGATTTCGTGTACAAAATTGCGATTTCGGTTCCGAGTAAACTCCCCCATTCTACCTCTAGTGACGGAGCGGCACTTATCCAAGCCTAAATGAGTATGGTGATAAACACAACGCAGGGCGGAGTCTACTGCGGCCATGGAAACCGACTCCGCGGTTGAAATTGGAACGCCGCTGGAGCCTAACGATACCCACAACAGCAAGCAAGTAGTTTGAAACGAGGAAATCTGCCTTCTGCTTTCTCGCGTCCTTGTTCCGGAGGAAAAGAGCCTCAAGAGCGTGGGAGGAAAGAACCGAACACCAGGGTGCGTACTAGGATGCTCTCGACTTCACTTCCCTCTTAGCGAGAGTCGGCTTTACACTAGCACCACCGAAGTTTTCTCTTTTTCAAGAGGCTTCAAAACCCCGAAGCATCGCAATTCTATCCTCGAAAATATCACCGCACATGTACCTTCTCCTGAGCAGACCCTTCAAATGGCGTATCCAACTTTAATGGTTATTAGAATAATCATATTTGAAAGCATAAAAAAATATCAATTAACACACGTATCGCACTCCAACATATATGACCTTTACCTCCGAATGAGCTTTGGATTATGACATGGACGCAAAGAATGGGAGTTAAAAGACATGAGCAACCAAAGAATGAATTTGTGGGCGTTATAGTAGAATTTTCAATCCTGATACGTTCAACGTATTCCACGGATCCTTCAAAATGCATGTACTTTCAAAAGTTCAATTAACACTCATTAATAACTAATCCATAAGGAGCTATACACACAAACAGAGAGACATTCTGGATGTAATGATGCGGAAAAAATGGCAAACCCATTCGAAATATAAAGAGAATAAACGTCAATAAGCATCTTACAAAGATCTAACCTATAGTAGGCGATTATTATGAATGGGAAAAATTAAAGAGGCACATGTTTCCTGATTAACTAAGACAGTGCAACTTCTTTAACATATTGACCTTTAGAAATTGCCAACTCCACTTGGAGAACAGAAAGAATGCGAGCGAACTGGACGTAGTGACGGAATAGATAGCGCAACGAGATGAGGACAAGGGGCCAGGCAAAGGTCAACAGGCCACCCAGCGAGCTTTAAGCCAATCAATATATAAATTGTTGGCGCTCAATGCCCGTCGTGTGTATGTACCATGAGATAACCTACGGCATTAGCTCAGTTGTGTTGCAAGCACAGAGGAGCAAAGCGGTTCATAAAGAGGAATCCGACATGTTCCCGCAAAAGATTAATATTTCATACACCTCCGTCATACTTCTGCTTCATACCTCTCATGCTGTTGTTGCATAACACTCCTATTCAATTAGATTCGGTTTCAGAAAAGTCGTTTGGACGTTACGCGAAATCCATCCGTAAACTTCAACATTTCTAAATGTGTTAATGTTCTAATTATTCTTAGCATTTGCCTATGCATCATATAATCAACTCATAGAAAAACGCTCCTGTCAAAAGAACGTAGTTTCCAAAACACGATACTCGCAATCAGAGAACTATGTATAGCATCACAAAAATGATAATAAAGTCAATTTTGCGGAAAACGACTATGTATCAGGTTTGGTCAACCATAAATTCAACCTCTCACTTTCATGTAAGTAGTGCATAAATGGACAATATAGTTGTATCCTTGCATGATATAAAGTATAAATTAAGTTTTCACGAATTTGAAATGCATGAATGTTATGGATCACCCCCTACCACACACCCTTACGGGAACTTGCAGGTTATTATGTAGAAGTAGATCAACATATTTTCAGCCTGCTTTACCTACATCTGCTATTGTTCATGGTTAACCACCATAAAGGAACAAGTTCTAGACGCCCTTTGAAATAAAGTGCTCACAAATTTCAACTAAAAGCACTGGTAGAAGTTTAGGTATGAGTTCTCACTTCGTGAATCATTTTCCATCACATTTTTTACTTTGGAAATGACAGAAATAAATAAGGAATTATGCAATGTGATTAAAAATCAATTTGGCACAAAATTAAAAATACATTTCTGTGTAAGGAAGATCGTGAACGCTGGAAAAACCTACAGAGAGAGAAAAAACGCTGCGGTAGAGCCCATAGGCTTGGATTTCTACATTACTCTTACTTAATTATTTAAGCGTGCCAGGTTCACCCCTTGCTACACACCATTGCGGTGGCTAGCAGAGTATTATAAGAATACATAACATTTTCCAACAACTGCTAGAATTGGTCGCCTTTCCCTTTACCCAAACTTCACTCCAAGCCATATAACATCTGAAATGTAACTACCGATCGTCATGTTGAGCGAATTTCTTGGCGATACAAAATCCACCCCGGCTCCTTTTAAGACTCAAGTGTTTCAAATCCCTCGAGAAAACAACCTCCCTTAAGAGTAACACTTTTTTGGAAAACTCTCCTTTCTTCCGCGCGGTTATTTGCTCGGGCTCTTCATTAATGCCGAAACCCCGCCCACGAACCTAGCATCCTCCTCCACCCTTCCCAGGATTCCACCGCTCTTTCGTTTCGCACTCCGCCCTCCTCTTCCTCCGCTTTTCCCAAAACTTTACCTCCTCACTCTTCATTTCAATCATTCATCTTTCGCCTCTTTCGTTAATTCCACACCATCTCCCATTCTCCTCTTGCCCTCTCTCTCTCTCTCACGGACCCCTCGCTAACTTATTCATGCCCACCCTCCATATTCAAGCCAGCTTCTCCTTTCTCTCCCTTATTATTACCTTTTTTGTTCCCCTCTCTCCCAGTTGTATTCACCATCCAACCCATTTCCAGCTTGCCCTCGACCGAGAATCTCGCAGCAAATGCTCCGAAAAGGTCCCGTTTTCCAGATGCGGTAAGCGTCGTATCACACTCGTAACGACCAATCTCTAAAAACGTGGCGTTGGCACTAATTGCCAAAAACAAAGATTTTCTTGCACAAAAAAATCTAACGTAGACTATCCACGGTTTTTTCCATAAGATTTCGACTTATCAAAATTGAAACCATAATATTTTGAGAGAAAAGAATCACTGACAATATACCATCATCCATGGTGATTTAATTCAAATAACTTCCATGGTTATGATGGCAATGAAGTTTTAGCCATACATTAATTGATAGCTTACTTTCGCAAAGATTAGGTTTCCCTAATAAAAGGAGTGTCACTAATAAAAATAAGGCAGTAAAAGTGGCTTTCAGAGAGTATAAAACTTACATTACTGACATGTTGACTACAATCCCCGTTCAGTAAAATTAAGAATATATCCACAAGCGTGTTTATCATAATAACAATATAAATAATAGAATACTTGTCCAATACCTACAGAAGTCTCACTCCATTCGTGAATAGTAATTATTTACGGGAGGCGACCGACACCAATGTCATTTTATCCGTTTTTAGGAGAGGTTGGGTAATTGCGGTCAGGGGACCGAGCGTCGCTGGAAAGAAACCTAAGCTCAGAATTTGTCTGCTATTAATGAATAGGTGCCATAAGGACCACGGTTTAACGTACAGTCTGAGGGACGGAGTACTGAAATCGAAGTACTCTCCATAAGACACTCAACTAAAGACCATTATACTCATGGAAAATCTCTTCCACAGCCAGATTTAAACCCGCGACCTCAGGATGGGAGGCCAAAACTCTAGCACCACAACGACCATATTCGTCGTTGATACTATTCTAGTTTAGTACATGTGCCAGGAGGTTCTTCAAACGGAATCTTGTGGAATGTGCAGTAAATGATATGCCAAAAATCCGTGTAAGAAAAAAATAATGGACCATGAATGCTATCTAGAGTGTTTTGGTTGGCTACTTATGTTCTATGTCTACGTATTATCCTGCGATCCAGCGCAAGGGTCTTGCCGATGACGCAGTAGTGTGCAGGGAAATTCTTTACCCAAACGATAAATAATATTTAAATGACAACCTACAAGCAATTGAAAAATGGTGTGATACATGACAGTTAGAATTAAATTTATAAAAAAATATCTAGTAATTACGTTTTGGGAAAAGAATTGTTCTCCTCCTAGCACTTAAAAAATAAGGAAAATGAGTTAACAATTGTGAAACCCTTAAATAACTTGGAATAAGACACATGATCCTTACTGGGGTAAACACATACGTGAAATAATGTGTCAAGCTAATCGTAAACTGGAAATCATCAAAAGAGAATTGGCGATATTGTACTATAAATCAGCTAAATATCCCTTGTTAGATCTCATTTGGAATACGCTGCCAGTATATGGGATCCCTACGAAATCGGTCTAAAGAATGAACTTGAACGTGTGCTGCGAAGATCGGCAAGATATATAAAGGGACGGTACGATAATTATATTAGCGTAACCAGTCTATTAAATGAATTAAAATGGGAATCATTGTCAGATCGCAGGTTGAAATTTAGACTTTATCTCTGAAACAAATTCTAAGATCATATTTTCAGTGATGATGTTAAAAATATTTTGCGAACCCCAGCTTACTATGCTAGACTGGACCATAATCACAAGATTAGAGAAATTGATTGCCGAACTGACAGATTCAAAATGTCCTTTTTTCCTCGTCCAATTAGGGATATGAATAACGGTAGATATATCCAATACGAGTGTAGCAATGGATAGCATAGGTAGCTGCATGTTGGTATAAGGAGTTGAAGCTAACCCAAATAACAGCATGTTTTTGCGTGGTTGCTTTGCTATTTTTATCTGTTTTAAGGAGGGAAGTTTATACTAATACATTATTACTAATGCTTTTTTATGCATGATATGTACTGCATGTTTGTTGAAAATTCACCCCCTGCCACACAACTTTATGGTGGCTTGAAGAGTATTATATAGATGCAGATGAGGGTGTGTGGCAGGGGGTGAAGATCACCATACATGCACTATTGACAAAAACTAAGAGGTACAATGAAACTTCTACATGGAAACAAGTTCGATATAAGAGTAATGGGCAAATAGATGGTTCATGCTATTCAAGAGGTAGAGAGTTCAACTCCCGGTAAGGGCAGAGCTCTGAGGTAGAAACGTATTCGATTTAATCCTCCTTAGTCCAGATGATAAACCCATGGTGAGGTTTCTACGCCCTGGGTGCACATGGGTTAACGTAAGCGACTGGAGGGGATAAAAACCACAGAAAAGGCCAGTTCACCGGTAGGGGGAGAGTTTCCTGCACATTTCCCTTCACCCTCACATCTCCCCGAGGAGTACCCTTTATGCCCAACATCCCCGCCTTCAAAATTAATTATTCAACCAATCAGGGCATTAAGAGGAAACACGCTGCTTGGACGCACTTCACGCCTCCCTGACAACTCTCCCCAGGGGAAAGACAGCCACCTCACAGACGCAACCCTTCTCCACGGACACCGAATGATCTCATCGCAAAAGCTACTCGTGGGGAGTCTCGGGCATTCCGCTTGTAGTTTAAAATTGAGGATTCGAGCAGCAGGCAACATTAGAGAGCCTACTGACAAGATAAGGGTAATTAATATTTAAATTCATTGATAAACCGAAAAATAGATTAATATTAAACGCAAGTGTTTGTAAAAGATCAACACAGCAGCCTGGTTTTGAACGATCCTCCATTACATCCTAAGTGTATGTTTTCTGGACACCATGCAGACATATTTGATGAGAAATTGAGAGTAATTTTGGATGCCTCTGGAAGGAAATTTCTGTAGGGAAGAATTTGGGGAATAGGTCGTGATGACAAGATAAGAGTAGGTATACGATACGTAGAATATTAAGCACTTAACAGGTACTAGCTAGACTCTGATAAATTATAACGTTTGAATATCATTGAAAATAGGGTATAATATGGAATTGATAATAATACTGTAAATGAGAAGAAAACGACGAACGAATTCTACAACAGCACAGTCTTTCATGAATTTGAGCTATCTCACAGCATAATCGCAGTTCGTTTTAAACGAAGCGATTGACTTCAAATTTGAATTAGCGTCAAATCGTGGCAATTGAATAGAGGAGTACATAAAAATAGACAGGATATTTTCTGAGCAGTCGTTCACGCATTTGGGAATTTTTCCGTGCAATTCGTAGCTTTAAAGGGTGCAGTATTCGATTTGTTTCTCAATGCATCACAATACAAAATGCCAAGCATATTGTAAAACGGCCTGAAAGCTGGAAAACACATTTCACTATGCGCAATGAATATGAATAAAGATAGAAGAATAGGCACATGTTATGATATGATAAACATTTGCCCTTTTTGAAATATCAAAATATCAAAAATCATCCAATTTGGCCCAGAACCCGGATGCCGCCCGATTTCCAGCCGAGTGATTCAGTTTGTCGATTGTCGCTTCCCTTTGTCGATTTCGGTCAATGTGGATCATTTTTCCTCAGTGGAAATATTGCGTTTGCAATAAGCCTAGAATACAGTCACGAAAAAAAAGAAACCTTTGCAGTTTCCCACTTTTGACTTAATTAGAACTAATTAAGTAAAAAGGTAGTAAAACTATAAAGGATTATTTTTCTTTTGTGACTGTATTCTAGGCTTATTGCCAACGAAAAGCTATAGTAGAATTAAAATATATTTACGACTCTTGGTAAAGGGGGGAGGAAGCTACAGCACATGACTAGGGAAGGACCAATGAGGTTTGAGCGGGCGGCCTCAGAAAACGTTAGTCTCATTTCAAACTCAGTCACGCTTACTTCGTGTTCCTGTGTGCCGTGTTGCAAAAGTTACCGCTGCACAGTGGGGCCAAATCCCATTTTGCCGGACAAAAGTCCAAAACTGCTTTTTATGAGATAACGTCTTGAAATTTGGCACATATACACACAAATGATTGCTGATCATGGAATGGCAAGTCATTTTTCTTAGGTATTACCCGTTACTTAGATACAGAGGCTCAAACACGACCAAATTTCGAAAAAAGCGCCCGCTCTCATTTTTCTTCGAAAATCTTAAAAGTTGAGCAGATATAGCAGTAACTAAAGGATTTTTATGAAATAAAAAACATTACCAATTGTGAACAGGGTACTTTGCCTATACTATGCATAAGTTTCAGACACTTTTGCCTATATCTGAGTGCTATTACGTCACAAAATGGCGGACCCTTTTTTTAGACAAAATTTTACATAAAGTAGACAATATAATCCTTATTCGGAAAATGGTCTCTGGGATACTTCATCAGAGTATAAATTGAAGATATTTCTAGGTTATTCCGTAAAAATATTTGAAAAAAGTTTGCGACGCCGAGAATAAACTCGTTTTTTCGATCGAGCGTCGCGGCCCGGCTCCGCGCAGCGGGACCTGGAAATACCGAGGCTCCGTTGGATTGTTCATGTTGTGTGGATAATAACTCCTCGAATATAACTTTTTCAGGCTTTGCATGCTGTCACTGATTTCTAAAGATTCTACACTGAAGATTTTTCGGGGATATTGGTTCGAAAGAATGGATCAGTTAGTAGTGTCCATATGTTCTTCAGTGCACTCCATTCAGTTCACTCGTAACTGAGGTAAATTTGTTATTTGAATAATTTTCGGAATCATTTTCAATCACAACCACTCTTAGTAGGGCAAGGAGAGTGCTCTCAAATGTAGGAAAAGTCCTGATGTGGTGACGGAGATGTCACTTGAGGAGGTTTTGTCCCTACTGATCACTAGGGGGCTGACTTATAGTCAGTATAATACACTTAGATGCTCCGTTCTTAGTCACGGGCACGAGTTGTATCCCCGATGCGGATTACCCCGATGGAATAAGTATAACCGAAAACATGTGCGAAGTGAATCTTCAATATTTATTCAATCACACGGTCTCACGTGTACTGTAGTGCGTATTTACAGCGCAAACCTCCAGCGATGAAGTTAATTGCACTTTAATATGCAAGTACGGATTTGGACATTTTAACAATGGACAATTTAACATTGGAAAGTAGCTAACATTACACCTATATTTAAAAGCGGTGATAGGGAAGAACCTAGTAACTACAGACCCATTTCACTCACGTCAATCTCTTGAAAGATATTTGAGCACATTGTAGTCAGTTCGATCATGGGGCATTTGGATAGTCAGGGATTACTCATAAACATCCAGCATGGGTTCCGGAAAGGTAGATCTTGCGAGACACAATTAGCTTTATTCGTACACGATATTTTAGTCCACGGCGAAAACAGTACTGAAGTTGATGCGATATTTTTAGATTTTAAAAAGGCTTTCGATAAAGTTCCTCATGACAAATTAATCTTGAAGTTAGAGAGTTTTGGTATGAATAATGACGTTGTATGCTGGGTAAAAGAATTCTTAAGTGGGCGAGAACAGAGGGTTGTCATAGATGGTATCATATGATTCTTCAGGTAAGAGATTCAAGCGTATCTATTTTATCTTTGGCTAATCCGCATATAGAACAAACGGGCAATATTAATACTTTCCCAGTTTTAGCTGTGCAATTATCTGGGCAAATCCGTGGCCGTCGTCCTTCAGATTTTGCCGGCCCATTCGTTTCAGTGGCTCAAAGAGACGAAGGAAATTGCCAAGACATAAAATAATTATTTGCAAAGGCAGATTGACGATTTATAAAATTGGATTTCGGGATGTTATTCATTGTCCTATATGCCGACCACGGTCCATAAACTACTCATACATGGCGCGGATTTTTCGAAAGGGGCAATTCTTCCTTTAGGCCAGCTATCCGAAGAGGCGATGGAGGCCCGCAATAAGGACGCCATGAAATTTCGAGAAAGATTCACGCGGAAACACTCCAGGACGGCCACCATTGAGGACCTATTCAAAAGACTTGATCACGTTCGATCCGTTGCTTTCTTCCACCATATCATTGACTGCGAAGACTCATAGGAGGCTTCCGAAAGAATTACGAGAATTATTACTAGTAGAAGACAAAGAAGAAGCATAGAATCAAACTGAGATGATGGTTACGATTCGTCCGAGCACTAAGAATTTTGCTTGAATCGAACAATCGGCAAAGAAAGTTTGGTCAAAGGTGTTGTAGTGACGAATTCGTGGGGATGGGTGAGTGGTTAAGGAAAGGATAGTGAAAAGGCAATCGCATTGTCAGGAGCCCGCTACCAACCACCCTTTCCTTAACCGCTCCCTTACCCATCCTTGCTAATCCCTCATTTGAACACCACCGACCTAACTTCCTCTGCCGACCCTCCACCCTCCTTTCATTTTCTCCGGGTATTCCCTTCTTGGGGTTTTCCCTTCATTGCCGCAAACAGACCTCTTCTCACCCTTATCTCTCTCAAGGAGCGTATCGGTACACGTACGAACAACCCATCTCCTCTGTTTTTTCGCCTTCTTAACCATTCCCAAATATAAACATGGTGTGTGCTTTCAGAAATTTGTCAACTACCTGAAGAGGACTCGATGAGTTAAAACTAAGGATGCTCTGAGGGTGAAAATCATTTGGGATAATGATATTTATGTTTTGTTCAGTATCTTACAAGTAATGGCATTTCATTTATATTATTGAATTGATTTTATCGGTACTGACAATATCAAAATGAATTTAAGTCATTCTCGTTTATTGCCATCCTCTTTTCAAATTACTTTCTCTTTTTAAACCATAAGTAAGAATGGCGCAGCAAATTCTATGCAAAACAACATCAGTTTTTCAGTTTTGTTTAATATCTTATTGATTAATCTAATTGGGTTTCATCTATATTACTTTACTTTTCGTCGAGAGCATTGCAATTTGACACTATTACATTGTGTGATCAGCATGCGAAATAAAAATGCAAAACCACTGTAATCTCAAGTTTAAATGAATCCATCCCTCAAACCTAATAATCGAGTATCTCACTCAATACAAACAGATGATAATGCGCACAACAGAGCTTTTTGTAAACACTCATGAAATCATGCTGATTTTAAACAGATTTTTGAGTTTCATTGTAAGAAGCTATAAAGAATGATATTGTGAAAGTGATTCCCTTTAGGTAATCCTTAAAATTAAATATCAATTTTCATATAATGTCAGTTCAAAGTTACTTATAGGAGAGTATCCACTAATATTATTTCTGACGCATCAAAGAGTCAGATAACAAAGAGCAACAACAAGTTGTAATTTGCCAACCAGGCATGTTTTTTTAAGACTGCACATTGTCATAAAACGTTCCGTTTTGCGCCACCCTCCTCGGGTAGTACAGGCGTAGGATGTAGTTCGGGGTGGAGGAGGAGAGGGTAAAGGGAAAGAAGGGAATCCCAAATGTTGCCTTTTTATGGTTAACATACATGGTTCCCCGAGAACCGGCATTCTTGCTCAAGAACTGAAAGACGTTCATAATTTTCAGCATGATTCCGAAAATTATCCAAATAAAAAAATTACCGCAGTTACGAGTGCACTAATCCATTCTCTAGAACCAATATCCTTGAAAAATCTTCAATATAGAATCTTTAGAAATCAGTGACAGCATGCAAAGCCTGAAAAAGTTATATTCGAGGAGTTATTATCCACACAATATGAACAATCCACCGGAGTCTCGGTATTTCCAGGTCCCGCTGCGCGGAGCCGGGCCGCGACGCGCGATCGAAAAATCGAGTTTATTCTCGGCGTCGCAAACTTTTTTCAAATATTTTTACGGAATAACCTAGAAATATCTTCAATTTATACTCTGATGAAGTATCCCAGAGACCATTTTCCGAATAAGGATTATATTGTCTACTTTATGTAAAATTTTGTCTAAAAAAAGGGTCCGCCATTTTGTGACGTAATAGCACTCAGATATAGGCAAAAGTGTCTGAAACTTATGCATAGTATAGGCAAAGTACCCTGTTCACAATTGGTAATGTTCTTTATTTCATAAAAATCCTTTAGTTACTGCTATATCTGCTCAACTTTTAAGATTTTCGAAGAAAAATGAGAGCGGGCGCTTTTTTCGAAATTTGGTCGTGTTTGAGCCTCTGTATCTAAGTAACGGGTAATACCTAAGAAAAATGACTTGCCATTCCATGATCAGCAATCATTTGTGTGTATATGTGCCAAATTTCAAGACGTTATCTCATAAAAAGCAGTTTTGGACTTTTGTCCGGCAAAATGGGATTTGGCCCCACTGTGCGCTGTGTTTTGCTTCCATACTTCTCTTAAGGTGTTATACACTTGGCAACCTCTACGTGAACCCCCCTCCACCATAAGAACCTCCCCTACTCCAACAAAAGAAAACGCTCGGGCCGTCACGAAAGTGACCGAAGCTCAGTCGCGGAGATATTTGGATTCTAGTAAAGGTATCGATTAGGGATGGGTCGGTTCCACTTTTTTTCGGTTCCGGTTCGGTTCTTAACTTCGGTTCCGGTTCTTAATTTACCATTTACTTTGCATTACTCAATGGCAAGATAAAGTTAACAATAATCATTTTCAGAGACATACTGCTTGAAAAAGAATACTTCATTATATTTTTGTATATAGTCATTTTAACGACTGAATTAGAATAATTCGCGACTTTGAAGCATCTAAGTTTACTATTTCACCAAGTTTTAATGTGAAGCCTCCACTTTCGGAGTGTGAGTAGGTTTCAAACTGGTTTTCGCGCCAATTATTCCGGTACCGATTATTTTTGGCCTCGGTTCCGGTTCTAAGCTCAAAAACCGGTGGAACCGAGAACCGAAGAACCGAACCGACCCATCCCTAGTATCGATAAATATAAGTAGACCAGCATCTCACACATAACCGATACGACCCTCTGGGACTCGTAGGGGTCACTCGGTTATCACTTACGACATTTCCAATCCTCCCCCTCTCCTCCTAGCCCCCTTCTCCTCTATCCATCAACCACCACTTTTCATCACCCCAGGTTTTATCGCTACGGCTGCGAGGGATCTGTGAGAACCATTCATCTCGTCAGGTTAGAGGGACAGGGGTGAAGTGCCCGGGTTCGGGAAGGCACTGTGATGAGAGAATTGTTAAAAAGGGAGCAAAGAGAGGAAAAAGTAATGATGTTGTGGAATGGGCATCGTTCGGACTGAGGGAGGAAAGAAAGAAAGAAAGGGAGAAGAGAGAGAATGGGGGGATTAATAAAGAAAAAAATTTAAATATAATAAAAGGGAACGAGGTTGAGAGCAAAAGACCCACGCATGTGAAACTCATATTTTCGCTGCCGTCAATATACTAATTCCATCTAACACGGTAGGAAAGAATGGGTGGAGGAAAGAGCTCGAGAGACTTAGGGTAGAAGAGTTCCATTTTCAAAAGTTGAAAGAAAATGAAGGATAAAGGGCCGCTCATGCCGCCGTTGGTAGGCTGGTTTGTTGGCGAGCGGGTTTACGGGAGGTTGTTGAAAAGGGTGGTCGGGGGTTTGAAAAAAGTGATGGAAAAAATAGGAATTTTCTGTCCTTGAATGGGAAATGATTTGGGGGGAGGAGGAGCAGACCTTAGTTCTTTTGTTTTCGCCCGGTTCGACCCCACCACCGTTCCCATCACAACACTCACCCCCAAGTACACCCCTAAATGAGCCAACTCCGTCGGTGTGGAGGAGGAAGATCGAAGAGGGAGGGAGGGTGACGCGAGTAAAGAGAGGGAGGACAGAGAGCTTATTTCAAAATTCAACCCCCTAAAACCACCCCTCTTCCACTCCCTCCCCACTTCACGCAAAATCCCGCCTTTTATTCCCTCCCCCCAGGGCTTCATTCTTCCGATGCATTCGGGAGTTATCGGGCGTCGCTTCAGGAAACAGGAGGGAGGACGGCTTGATGGGTTGAACGTGGGGGTAGGGGTGGCCGGGGGGCTAAACGACCCTCTAAATCCCCCTCGCTAATCTGTACTAATTAAAAACCGTTGAAGAAACTTCGCTTCGAAGGGATGAGGGAACGCACAAGCGAACGACAAAGCCGGTACGGCAAACAATACTTTTTTTTCCCTCTTTCCTTTAGTTTCCGGGCAGAGCGGATGCCCTGGGCGCTAACTACCTCTCCCCTCCCTGTTGCTCCTCAACCACTCGCTGAGAGACAAAAATTTTAGCCAAACAAATCTCAAACAAATTAAATTAACAAGCTGCGCAGGGCATAAAAATAATCGCGAGGGTGGATTGGGGGAAGGGAGCAAAAGGGCACAATTTTAGCAGGGAGATATTCCGGTCGAATGCGCCCTCACTCCTTCAAGATTTCTAACTGGATAACCGGTTATATCGCAAAAGAGGGTTAACTCAAGAGTATTACTGCGGCTCGTTCATTGCACAAATCCAAATTAATTTGGCAGAATCTCGGAAAAAGAATAATTATGCGTTAAAAATAGGAAATTCCTTTCGCTTAATAGGTTTTTGAAATATGTACATACAACAATATATCTGAAATAGGAGGGTCAACAGTGTCCAGGCAAACACGGTTTTAAGTGCAAATTTCAAATAAAGGTAAGATAATCCCCCTTCAGAAAACGTTTAAATTGCAAAGTAAATTAAAAACTTACTGAAAAGTCAAAGAGTGTGCATTTAGAGGAGCACAAGAAGACTACTTCGAAGTTCACAAAATAAATCATCATGATAACTGACATTCTGCCGGTCAGAGGAAGATTTTTCTGAACTTCTCAGAAGTCCAGAACAGTATTTCACTAGTATTTACTTTCCATACATGCACTTTTTCCTTCTGATTAGTATTTTAAGCTCACGGTTGCTTCTAAATGTTGTCGCTATCCTCTGACGGAATTAATATATATTTTTAACACACTTATTCCCAAAACTCTACGTATGACAACTTACCTATAGCTTGAAGAGATCGCCATTCCTTTCGAGAACTACAGTGCCAACAATAAATGAAACAGCCCAAGTACAAAAATTGTAACTCTAATACTATGAACATTTAAAAATGTAAGAGTTACACAGCGATAAATAGGGATATCACGACTGCCACTATGAATTCATCAGAGCATATACAATCAACGATATGTAAATTAATTTTCCCTGTTCTACGATTAGCAGGAGTAGAAACAAGAAAATAAATATTTCGACTGCATACTAACGTTGTAATTACAAGGGGTAGCCTAACCTTAGTATTAATGTAAACATCTACGTCCAAGGCTTGATTCAAGGCAACCTTTGGGTTCCCCAGTCTTTGCGTCAGTGGCTGAAAATATTACCGGCAATACAACGTTCCTGAATTTCCAATTCCTATAATTTCATTTGCTTTTATGCGTTGAAGAAAGCTCGTTCCTTGAATTTCCATATGCTACTGAATATGTAGAACGCTGAAGCATTTGCAGCACCCTGAAGTCTGCTACTATTGCAACTGCTGTTCTCCAAAGCAATTCTCATTCCCTGACCCTGGATACTAGTTTGAATTTCGAGCAAGTTACCAAGGAATAGTGCAAGTATAAAATCTCCTTCACATGGCGGTCTGTCAGTAACCACTCCTCTTGAAATCAAATCGGCCACCACGTGACGGGGTCTATCGTTTTCAACGGGTCAACAGTGCTGTGACCAGAGAAACTAAATGCTGGACAAGATAACACGACGGAGGAGGGGGGGCTCTAATAAATACATCCATATAAACGAGTGATTCATTATGGGGATTTTAATTTTATATTTAATATCTATAACAAGATAATTTTTCACCAACGGTCATACAAAAGCGGAAGTTTATTCAACCCAAGTCTTTATTACTATTAACTCACCAGAAAACTGACTCTAATGCACTTTTGATAGGATCACAGGGATTAAGAAACTGTTGAGTGCGGAACTCACGTTTATTTTTTGATTCCCCGGGACAATAACGCCCCCGAGCACATTTGTGGACTTATCTACGAGCATAAAAACGGAAATGATAGCTACTTATTCACTCGCGAAGAAGCAAAGCACTCGTAAAAGCGTAAGCCACAGATTACCAATGCGTGCAAGCCCTGAGGGCAACAAGAAAGCAGTGAAAGAGTCGTTCTCAATTGGGATCACAATGGGAGACAATCGTAAAACGGCGAGAGATATGAGGGAAGAATGGAGTCACTTGAGGCTCCGCGGGACGAAGACGTCTGGATAGGAATGACAGGAACGAATACAAAAACGCGATAAATCCCGCTGGCACCGTCCCAGGACCGTTCACGACGGAACCCTTTCTTTCGCTCAGGGTATAACAGACGATCTTATTGGAGGAAATGACCCTGGAGGATGCGTGGGCGAACCAAATTCTCTCCCTCTCCAATAAGCCCGACTACTCTGGGAGGAAAGGACGCTTGGAATGATCTCCTCTGAATGAACGGATCTCCTTGTTGAGCGATCCACGACCTCTCGATACATGACGGACCAGCGACGTCGGAAGTGGGGGGCAGGAGGGGCATTCGCCCCCCCCCCCCCCCAGAATTTGCCCCGGGCACTTGAGAAATGAGTCTTAATTAATAAAAATTAAATTTCACTTGTTTCCAGCTTGCCTTTTCCCTTCTGACGCATATTCTACCACCTTCATATGCACTTTTAGCGAAATTCTAGTCTCTACCCTCCTATCCGCAACAAAATGCGGTCCCTTTTCATAGGAGCCGGGGCCTTTTCTTAAGAGCCGGGCCCTTTTCAAGGTTGGCCCCTCCCAGCGAAAATAGTTCCGACGCCCCTGTGACGGACTCACTGATGACAGTGGCAGCGACTCTAAAGCGAAGAGATAGCCAGAATAAGGTCTTTGGGGGATCGGTTTAGCTTGAAGGCTAGAGTACGGGCTTCCTATTTCAAGAGTCCCGACTTTGAATCCCGGCTGAGGTAGAGATTTTTCATCGGCATACCGATCCTAACTTAAATCTAAGCGGAGAGCATTTGATAGCGCTCCAAGTAACACATATACATCTACTGCATAATGCATACTAATAGTAGGCATTATATACACTGCGAGCCACCGCGAGAGTGTGTGGCTCAATTTTCCGTCCGCCAGATGAGACGTTAAACTGAGGACCCCGCGGCGTCTTTCATTACGCGTTAACTAGGGTTCCAACCCCTCCTCCGTTTCCTACCCTCATCCAAAAGTCCATTCAGCCGAAATGGCGAAAATGACCTTAGCTGTCGAAACCTTCCCCGAATAAAGTTCGGCTAACATAAAGGTTTTGGATCGGTTCAGAGTTTTCTCCCAACCAGGAGAGAATTATTACGAGTATAACTCCACACTAAATCGACTGATTGGACAACACAAAATAATATTAGAGATATAGTGTTCTTCACCGTTAGATAGCGTGCGTAGGTAAGGGAGCGTGGTGGCCTAGTGGGTAGAGCGCTTGGCTACAGATAGAAGGGTCCCGGGTTCTAATCCGGGTGAAGCCTTTGGACGCCCCCGATCAAAAACCCTCGTGTGCGACGTGGCCCAGGGAAAGGAACTGGCCCCCCAACCCGAATGTATGAAATCCACACGCCTGTGGCTTAGTCCGGGGTGCTCTACCCTCACCTATCGAAACCAACCTTTGGGTTGCATCACTGAGTGAGTGAGTGACCGTTAGATACAAATATTCTTTCACGCCACACACAACTCACGACCATAGTAACACCCTGATATACCACTGCACTAAGCCCGCATAAAAAATCACCCATTTAAACCGAAGCCACTTACAAGATGATTAGGTAAAGATATCGAAATTTTTGGATTTTTTTGCATATTTGCATAAACCATTAACTGTACATCGCATATGTGCAATGACTCGTGAATATCACTCCGCAGGTTGGTAAAATGCCTTATGAATAATTTTAGGTGTCTACCTCTTATTATAGCAATACTAACCTTTTAACGATTAGTATTGTGAAGGAACCTTTAGCAAATTCACGTAATGCGTTATAGGGGATTATTTGCTCCCTGCCTCATATCCTGAAAGTGGCTATTAGGGTTTTCAGTGCATCGACATTTACAGAGCAACCCGGGAAGCATTTAAGGGTGAGTGGCCGGGGGTGAATTTTCTAGATACATGCATTACATATAAGAGGTAATATACTAAGGACTACTCAATTTAAACGTCTTGATACGCATGCAAGCAAAGCAAGTGCAACTAAAAAATAGAGATCACCATTGTTGCTAAAGAGATTCTGAATGTCTTTCTGTTCTAAAAGCAAATTCAAGAGAAATGAGGGCAATTACGCCCGGCGGAAGGAAAACGATACCAAAATTATAATCGATTAGAGCAGTGGAAATTACGGGAAAGGATTTCGGGGGACCCTGAGAGGAAACAGGATCAATACGGGGCCAACAGATGCTCCACATCGCTCTGTTCTGGGCCAATCTCTAAATGGAACCAGAAATTCGTGTAAAGAAACAGTTAACGTTCTCCCAATCATTATTATCATGGCTTTAAAAATATCGAGCCAAACGTTTCACTTTTAATATATCGCGTTTAAAATCCTCGTTACCTGGTAGATCATCAGTTGAATTTTCATGCACATCTACCTTAATCTGATGTAAGATTTTTTTTTTCCAATCTTTCCCAACGTCAAATCCGATCGGCCGCTTCCTTGAAACCTTTTTTCTGCAAGATGGGAAAAAAACCCTGAGAACTCTTAAGAAACAAATCCAGATCCACTGCGTGAGAATCTACCGCTGCCATAACCCTCCCACTACACAATTCTGTTTAGTTTATTCTCACCGACAACCAAATAGACAGGTTATAGCTCTCACCATTAGCACAGGCACCTTCCCTGATTAATGGTGCACGCTACGTTCCACAACTTCAGCGAAGACGGATTCATCACACGAAACAACTAAGATGATTGCTTCTCATGTACCATCTCAAGACACGTTAACACACATGGTGATTAATCCCCATTCACCATCATAACAGGCTATTCATTGATGATTAACTCGTGCACTACTCCATAGCTTCATGTTAACATATTTCTGATCCTCCAATTTCAGCTATTCCTAACAACTCCCATAAAGACCATTAAAATCAGCAGACGATGTACAAACGTCTCGGATCAATCTTTACAATGGTGTCGAGAATTTTTCTATGGAAACATTTTTCTGCTTACATAATGGGGAACATGCACTATTTTTTTATAACTCTTTGAATGTGAAGTTTATTAGCTAAAATGTGCTTGGCGAAAATTTTGCTGAAGAATTAAGTTGCGTCACAAAGATATTACTCTTCGAAAATTGTACCTTTTCGGCAGCTTAAAAACACGACGTCATCGCATGACGTCACGGCACGGTATCACTATGGGCGTTGTTTATCTGTTTATGCGTGGAGGTAAGTTGCTAAATGAATATTGTTGATAACGTATGTATTTATCTCATTTATTTAATGCAATAAACGATTATATTTCGATTTTTTATTTACGTACAATGGATGGTAACGAGAAAATCGTCCATTAATTATATAATGCCTGTTTAGTGCCCAAGAATTTCTACTACGTCTATGTAAACGCTGGTTATTTTAAGAACAACGCCGCCATAAGGGAGTTAACCAAAGGAAATTGTCGGAATGTGCTTTTTTAAGTATTTTTTCAGTCATCGTTTCGTTCGAGAAACGGCTAAAAACCTCTAAACAATATATTCACTTCGTTTTCTTTTAAAAATAAATGTCTCTCTACGTAGCAATATGGAACCTATACCATGCAGTGACGTCAGAAGGCGTTTCTGGTCACGTGACTTTCGTCAATTTCCGGGAACAGTTTAATATCATTTAATAATCTTTGTGGTGTGCGTAGAAAAATTTGGCTTATATATTTCAATTGGTGAGAAAATTTCGCATCAAGTACATCATTAATCTTCGATAACCAAATTTCATGCATATTCCCCACTAATAGCCCCGACAAATACCGTGGATTTGAATATGCAGCAAGGTTCTGCTATTTAAGTTTCACAGATGTTCTCTTTTAACTCCGCGGCATTCCTCACTTTCATTATACCATCCTAGCTGCCTGTATTCTTCTGTACCTTCCCCAATTACCTAATATATTTCCTGACAAAAAAATGAACCGCTACCACAACACATTTCAGCGGTGTAATTCCAGTTGGAGCTCCTACGCGCAATTATTTTGATTTTAATATCCTGATCAGATCCAGATAAAATTCCAAATCAGAACAAAGGCAGCTTCGATAAAAATATGCACACACTTCTTTGATTTATCCTCGAGAAATAATGCGTAGTATTTGTTATAACAGCGAGAGTGACAGCGGACTAACATGAATGATTGACCCAATCTTACAGCTGACGAAGTTATTCAAATTCTCACCTCATATGAGACCTGATTGGCTGATATATGGATTGATTTCATATCATCCCTAACTTCATATACATATCCAGCCACATATCATTCTTACACTTTGAGTACCCCAGAAGCCAGTGGAAGGGGGCGGTATGTCACCATCCGTAAAGATGAGATGTTTCCGACGAAAAACTTCGAGAATAAATAATGAGATGTGGTGAACAATTTTCTTGAAATAGTAATAGTTTTAGCATAAATTGTAGTATAAGTGTGACCTGGTCTACATCATGCGTTGAATCTGAATAGCCGTGATTATTCTGAATAATATATACCTACTCAAGTTCATAGACATGTAGCCTAGATAGTTGAGAGTCGGTATGAAGAATTTGGCTAACCCAACTAGCAACACGTTCGTGCAGGCTTGCTTCGCACTGTAAAACTTGTTAAAAATCGTTCTAGTTTGACTTATATGTAGATACAAATCCTCTTTATGCATGATCGGTAGTGTATGTGTGGTGATGATTAACTCCAGCCACACACCTTTATGATGGTTTGTAGGATACTTTGTAGTTGTAGTTTTAGATGCGTATTAGTCGTTTATTTTGAGTGAGAAACGAATTCCTTTATCTCTATGTCCTTAGCTACCCAGCTACACAGGAAGCCTGGGTAGCTAAACTAGTGGAGTACCTGGCCGGAAATCAGGGGTCCGGGTTCGAATCCCGATCGAGTTGCATTTTTTCCAAGTGGAAATTCAACTACTCTCCTCTTTCTTTGTCACTTCTATCTGTCCTGCTGACGCAGAGTGGGGGGTAGAAAATTATTTCAGCTGTGTCACATTGGAATTCGTGCAATTTGAAAGTTTTATGCATATATAATCTTGCAAAAAAAATCTCCTGTTCCCCAACCAATCCCTTGCAATAGCTGATTGACTCATCCTCTAGGTTCATAGGAACGCGTGCCCACATTGCCGAAGTCTGGGCTTTCATGCCCGAAACATTCTCCCGACGAATAAAACTGCTTCGAATTCAATGGGCTTACGCTCGCACGTCCAAGCAATGTCCATCTGACAACCCAATCCACTGCCATCCATGACGATCGTAAGCCTTTGTCGGTCCGACGACTACGACCATGGGACTATCTCGCATGAATCGCGATTGGCTTCCGACTCGCCGGCGCATTCAACCTCACTCACTTCGATCCTCATCGAAATTCTATATTCGCCGGGCAATAAACATGAAATGAATGTGCCCCGGCGATGCAAAATACCCAGAAATCGCTTTACGCAGCACTCATAAAAGGGACACAGTACGTTAAAGCGCGAGACGGAGGAGAAGGGGTATCGGCATAAACTTTTTTTAACATACGTTCCATCAGGTTCCGCAGAGATAAGGACACGGACCACGAGCTCACCTGCAATAAAAGAAAGAAAAGTATTACTGATGATCGACTCGACATAAAAGTCTTGGCTCAGCAAAAAAAAAGAAAGAGACACGAATCAATTTATTTCACCACGGATCTCTTTACTTGCATGCTCATCAAATAGCAAGTAATGGCATCATGGAAAAGATCTACCTATAAACATGGGCTTATCACATGGTATTCAAGTATCATTCATCGTACACGAGTAGTATATAGATGTGTGTTCATTCTGCACATTATCAACGGGGGAGCATTTTAAAGAGACTTTTCTTCATGAAATATGAATGAACATTAAAAGCAAGTGACTTCAATGAGAGAAACTATGGCCAATAAATGATTCCGTCTCCCGAGACTCCGAGTGAGACATAATTAAATCACATTATACCACCGGAATTCACTCTTCCAAATACATGCAAAACTGTTCATGAATGAACCCTTTTCAGGGCAATTCACTTTCTTCAAGCAGAAAGACAAGTACGATTTAGAAATATTTTTACAATAACGACCAAAAATATTTCTCAATGGGATTTATCACCCGATGGCCTTCATTAAAATAGACATTGATTCAGTTAAAGGAATTTGGAGCGGTTCTTGATTTTGAAAACCTCTGAATGCAATTACATATATATCAATAGCTGTTGCTATAAAGAAATTAATTTTCAATCTAATTCGACGGACTTGAATGAAAAATAATCTATGCCTGCACAATACCCAACGACAAGGGTGAGTGTGGTAAAGGGTGAACATTCACCAGACATACATTTTCGAAACATCAAAACTTATGTTAATAAGTATTATATGATTTCTATATTTAGGCAAAAATACATTGAATTTATCGAATAAATAAAGTTTTCCACAGATAATACTACTGCTAATGAAAATACGTACCCTTTGGGACATGCAACGCACATGCACAATTTCTTTTTACAATCAAGCAATTCAAGGTTAGATTGTCTAATTCAGCGTTAATAAATCTTTAATGATCCATCTAGGTCCTGAATGAGATTTGATTATGCAAAAACTTGCAACACAAGCAACCTCGCATTTCATTCTTTTCGGGTCTCACGTGATGCGAAGGCAACTGTTTCCTTCGACGAACATCCATCCCTCACATTCAAGTCAAAGGCAGCACAGTGAAAAATTCAGAACGTTTTGGTGAATGGTTGATGAAAGTCTGCGTGAATATGGGAAAAAAGGAGGGGGAAATGCGGTAGATGCGATTGGAAGCTTATAAACAATGCGAGCGCAAACCTAATTGGTGGTTATGACGGATATATTTTCCGAACGCGCAAGAAAGCGTCGATTTTTATGGCAACCATTCACGTTACCGCATTTTTGTTATTGCAGACTCTGGAGCTATATTTTTATTGCCACACGCTCGCGAACTGCGGCGGGGAAAGGCGAAATTGGGACCGTCCTCAACGACGATGATGCTGTTAACGCCAGGCAAGAGCGCCCGTCCATGCCCACCGCCTATTGTGCACATCAAGTGAGCCCCCAGGGTTATGGCGGGAAACGACTGGGTTTCTTCACCTTTCAGTTTTCAGGGCAAAAAGCAATAAAATACCACGAACAAAAGCTTGGAGCAATTGCATATTAATTCCGATCGAGTCTAACAAGTGTGACGTGGCACTTAAAAGAAAGTAGAACGTGAATTGGGTTTCTTCGTGAGCTAGAGTACCGCCTTTCCATACCACGGGTTCGGGTTCAACTCTCAGCTGTGTTAGAGATTTTTAAGAGAGTACCGATCTCTTC
The DNA here is from genome assembly GCA_933228895.1 of Platycnemis pennipes. Lineage (NCBI taxonomy): Eukaryota > Metazoa > Arthropoda > Insecta > Odonata > Platycnemididae > Platycnemis > Platycnemis pennipes. The sequence continues at coordinate 30,711,242 of OW121855.1, forward strand.
TTGAGTGTTTTCTATAGTATCCTAGCGTAGTATCCTAGCTGCATGACAATAGTGCATGTTTGGTGATATTCACTCCCTGCCACACACCCTCGTGGTGGCTCGCAGGGTATTACGAAGATGTAGATGTAGTGTAGTCCAAATCAGTCATTCGCCTATTAGATAGGACCTTATCCATGGACTCCTTGGCTTTCAATCCAAACTACACATTACCACCTACTATTTTTTACCTATTACTACATATTTTTCATTTTTTAAATATAATATTCGTCAACAGTCCGTGTATGCATTGCCTACGGTGCTTTAAAATTTCTTATAAGTCATTAAAGAACGAAAATAGCCGAGTTTTATTTATCAACAACGTTTGGCTAGTAAATAAATAGTTACAAGGTTCTGCTTGAGTATATGCATTTAAAAAAGATAGATCTTGCACCTAATGATGTCTCACGTTGATAACTTGAGTTTTTGAAAAATTATCGCTCAAATTGGGGGCTTCCATTTTCTGAGCGCCAAAAACCGTGCTTTTTTCCAAATAAAAAATTTGTTGATACGGTGAAGAATCGCCGATGGTATTCACAAAACGTAGAAATTAATTTTCTTTCATTTACAGTTTATTTCGTTGCAATCGACGAATAGGTTATTGAGATAGAACACTTCAAACTCGAGTATCTCGACTTTTTGCATGGACAGTAGGTACCTATTCCCTTTCGCTGCGGCTCACTCTCCGGAAATCTGCTCGTCAAATGCGGAGGAAAAGTGAATGCGCTACAGTGAGAACGAAAAGATACGTTCACAGCAGCCTACCGTGCGATCGTACTAGGTACGTTCACAGCAGCGAAAGGGTTAAATGGCTCGTAATCACCTCCCCCGTCAAGTAATAATAACAAAACCAAGCTAAGAGAAAAAGGGCAAAACTTCAAAAGTACCTCAGGCATCGGCTTTATTTCAATCGGCCACAGGATAGAATAACTTCTCTAAAGCCTAGGGAATATAGGTAAGAGCCTTGGCCTCCAGGGAAGAGCACGCCGACACAAATGCTACATACACCACCTCATCAATGACAAGAAATGGAGAAAATGGAACGAACAAAAGTAAGAGTTTACAAATTTCCCCAGAAAATTCGGACGGAAGTTGGTTGGGATAAAGTCATGCAAGCATCCCCCCCTTCATATCACACGGCTGGATAATGAGCTGGAGTGGTCGGGGAGTTGCTATGCTAGCCTCTGAAACTGCAAGTAAGTGCATTATACTCCCATTAAGAACATTAAGAATCAAAATTGTTACTCATCTATCATAATAATCATAATTATTACATTTACAATCCAAATGACGATATATCTGGGAAGAAAATTATGCAACAATAAACGACAGTTGGAGTCGCATGGTCAACTAAGGAAATTATTCACTTAAAAAATCTTATAAAATAATTTTCATAATGCACATTTTGTAGATTTTTTAATGCAATCCTTAACGAAATTAAACATTAACAGATGTAGGAAGAATTGTGTCAGGGAAACCATCAGGTTCACCACATAAATAAAGTGATTTTCGGAAACCAAATTTTGATATCTATTTCAAGTTTTAACTAATTTGACATCCTTCAAAAGTATGTTTAGAAAATTAACTAATTCAGAAATTGATAATTTACACTGTACAGGAATACATTAGATATAAAGAATAGTATTATTTAGCTTCCCAGAGTTAAGACTGTCGTAACTGTGGCTACGTTAAAAGGGTAACATGAGTTAACGAACAATAATATTCTATGGAAAAATTATCGAAATATTCACCTTTGACTTCACTACGATTTTGATGTTCACGAGACTTAAACTCGCTTGGGAGGACGAGTATTCAAATGTATCAACGATGTAGTCTATTTTACGAACGTTATTCATGATTTCAAGTATGCAATATTAGGGTTCGAGGGAAAAGTGAACGGGAAGATTGGAAAAGGCAGGCCTCGTATGAGATTTATGGAACAGGTTGTGAAGAGTGTAAAAGAGAAGAATTACGTCACAATGAAAAGGTTGGCCGATAGAAGAATCGAGTGGAAAGCTGCGTCAAACCAATCCTAGGATTGTTGACCAATGATGATGATGAATATTAGGGTGAAGTCCTGAAATTTATCTTGCGGTCAGATGAATATCAAAATACAGTGTCTCTTCTAGAATAGTCTATACTTACAAGGGCCTATCACTCCGTGGAAACTCGCAATATGTATTTAAGGGTGAAGGGTAGGGCAAGATGCCACATTCACTTCAGCGGGAGGACGGAAATACCGAAGCTGGGGTTTTGGGTATCTTCCGAGAAATGCCTCTTTCCGCAACGCTGAACTTCTCGTCATTCTAAATTTCGAAAGGCTACCTTTTTTCACAAGTGTCCGAAATTACACAGTAGAAGGAATTCATTGGAAAAGGAAAGTTCGGACATGAAAAAATACCTGCAAGAATAATGACTTAAAATAAGCTTGGGAAAGTGGACGTGGACTGCCCGCATGTTTGTTGAAAAATATATGATGAAAAGCGAGATGTTGCCCTGATGAGAAGCCTTTGTGGGTATTAAAGACTCCACTGCATGTAAGTAAAATGTATCACTAGAACTTCGGAGCATAGTGCACAATCCATTTTTAGTACCTGAACATATCGCACCATTTATCAAATTCATGTACCTACATGTTTGAATTTTAAGTCTGCGCGAAACAGTCATTTATTTTTTATAAATATAACCTGACAGCATATTTGGCAATTTTATTATCACTTGCAACTTCAAGGGGAATATACAATGGAGAAACTGCTATTAAATATTCCGATACTCGTTAAAAATCCATCACCACCAGGCCAGATTTGTAAAAAACAAGAGTGATGAAGTTAGCCATGTTGATAAAAGGCATGTACCTATTATAAATTTCGGTAAAAAAAACTCCGTCAACCGCATCAAGAATTACCAAAAAAACTCAGCTTCACCACCACAAGCTCTATGGATTGAGATTCATCTCCCTCTCAACATCCGGGAATCTTTAAACTAAAGTGAAGGAATTATGCACTGCATAACCACGCCGATGCACAATGAAGGAGAACAAGAAAAGGAGATTAGCCGTGGACTCGAGAAAGAAGTGGACCGTAATGTGCTTTTTTCCACTATGGCGGGCTCGTGATTTGCAAGTCATGCGTTATTCCCACCATGTTCCCACCAATAAAACATTTAATTCTTGGAGAGTTGGGGGTGAGAGAGAGAGAGGTAATTGGGGGGTGGAGTGGGGTGAGTGAGTATGTGCGCGCGCAAGGAGAGGAAGTAATCAGACGGAAGAGGTCAAATGCATTTGGAGCCCGGAGAGGCCATTCACCAGCGTGGAGAGGACGCCAATGAACTCGGGCAAACCGGGAGCTATCTTCCCACCAGCCGGTCATCCACATCAATGACTGGAAGAGAGACCAACGACCAGGGACAATGAAAATTAAAACAATAGACGGGATGCGAAGGGGCAAGAAGAACGCAAAGGAAAGTGAGACGGTGTGGAGGAGAGTAGAACCGATGAATCCGTATAATTAACTCCTTTTGGCTCGTTCCTCTTCCAACCCGGCGGCATTGCCTGCTCAGAATTTCGCCTCGCCACTAGCATTTCGATGAGCGCGGAAGTACAAGGGAGATGGAAGCGGAAAGGGACGGAAAGTTAGACCTAAGGAATGTCGTGTGACGTGTGCTCAAGGGGAAAGATGAGCGAAACCATCATAGAGTAGAATTAAGTGGACGCTGTAGTGGACGCTAGAATTGTTTTTTTAGCACGTTACTGACCTGACTACCGTGACCGGTTGGACTGAAATACACCAAGCAAACGTCTTAAACACTACCACCTCATGTAAACAGAATCCCTGCATTTACAATGGGTATTGTACACCAATGTTACATTCATTGAGAAATATTATGTTCCTCCATATACAATAATCATTTATGTAGAGGTTGGTTCTTTCCCGGCGAACTAATGCTGTAAATTCATCGCGGATTTTCCACCGGGTCAGGTATTTTGCTGTCGATGTTTCAATGACGCCCTGAGGATGATGGCGGAGCCAGCCATTGAAACGTCGGCAGCAGAACACCTGACCTGGTGGAAAATCTGCGAAGATTTTACAGCAACGGTAATAATTTAGTTGCTCGCACTAGGTGGGTTACATTAGATAAAATAACACGTTCATTCAATCAAGTGGCAGTTTATCAATTATTGAGCGTATAAGGTGCATTTTTAGTTATTATTCACCCTAACCTTCGAGGTTGCTGGCAGAGAATTCCGTGTATTTCGATAAAATCAGAAAATGGAAATAAACTATTCCAGTACCACACTGATAAGCTTTGATTCATGAGGTATGCAGCCGATGGTGACGTTTTTATTTTGGCTATCGATAGTTCAGCAAAGAAAGTTACTTTCTAGGTTAATCACGGTAAAAGCTACAAAGTAACGTCCAAGAAAGTTTAAGAAAACGAATAAATGGGTATTTGAAAAATAGGCCACAAAAGACAGTACCTTAGAAAAAAACAGCTCGCGACCCGAAAATGAATCGAATCGATATGTGAGGGGCGAGCTAACTTTTTATCACTCCCAGAAGGGTTTGAAATTTTCGCATCAGTGGTGGCGTTGGGGGCCGATTCAAATTCCCCTTCGCTTCGCGCAGTTTCCGTAAAGTTTCAAGCAACTAGAAACTCATATGACCCAATACCTGGGGCTGTGACTGAGCCAAGAACACGATTGCATCTTTCCTCAAAACCGAGCGAAGACTTCCTAAGGAACACAATCGATCCAACAAGAATATAAAGATCAACACTAAGCTACCCATTTGGGCAAGGGCCTAGCCATGTTCATACACCGGTTCCCGTCATATCACCGAAGTTAACCAACGTTGGGCCCGGACGGAGGTTGGATGGGTGTCCCCCTTCCATACCTCTACCGTGGTGTTCTTGTCCCCTGTCTGCGTATGGCGGGCAGGTTAAATGTGGGTTGGCACAATGGATCTAAAGAGGTCTAAGTGCCAGGGGGGCTCCAGAAGGCCTCCGCCCACCCCTCCAAGCTATCCATTAAATCTTTCCCAGATATCTGAATCGGTCTCAGAGCGTGATTTGACGGTATAAAAGTATGCGCCAAAGGATGCGTTAAAAATGCCTTTCTTCCGATATAATTTTCCAATATGGGTCCGAAATCATAGTCTGCATCATCACTGGGGTTTTTTCGCTCACAAACTCTCGTTTGAACTATTACATTCGATAATTTTAACACCAAAGAGGAAGAAAACCATTGTTTTGAAGCATCTTAGCATTCATAATTTCAAGAGTAAACGTCATAAAAACAACGAATATTCAGGCGTGATGTTATGGAATTTCTCCATCAAGATCGAATGGAAAATACAATTTTCTACTAAATAAAAGTTTTAAACCGCCATATGTTTTTGATTCTACTATATTAGACGGGGAAATCACTATTAATCACATATCTACAGTAGAATTTGAAATGGAAATTTTAATGATTTGATATTTACTTTTGTTCTTCTCATTACAGCAATCATAAATGGTAAGGGATAGGAAAATAACCAACAGAGTGAATGTGTCATTCACGCCTTACCTTTGTAACGGAGGAAAAATTACCAATGACACCATTAAAGGACTAAATCGGGTAAAATTTTACCTTTCACAGACTACGCCGAGAAACATGTGTGACTAATAGTACTTGAAATTCGACCACAGTATTAAAGCTACACTTCTTTCCGATGAAATGAAATCAGTCCTACAGTCCAAATTGTCCATTCAATATCTGCACTCTGCCGTAGGGTCATTTGTGCTACATTACACTACCCACACACAAGGAAAAGTACGGAGATGAACATAGGGAGCGGTCTCCGAGATTCGAGATATTTTTTGACTCAAGGAAATCAGTGACAGGCTGTGACATGTGCGAAGAACGGGGAAAATTTCGTTACGCGGACCTCCATGTCATTATTTAATGCTCGGAAAGAGGAACCAGAGAACTGGGAACTGATGGGTTGCTCGGGGCACAAAAAAATGATACCAGGAAAGGGAAGGATACCGGGAAGAGAGGGACAGATGAACGGCTATATTCATGCGCAATCACCTCGAGCCCCATCAATGGCTCGCCTACTCAAAATGACAATCTGGAAGGATTAAGTTACGACAGATCATATTAAATGAAACCCAGAGGAAATTAGTGAAAAACACGGGAATCTTCGAGATTTTTGTGAGCCAAACAATCAAATGAATACAAAAATGTCAAGCAAAACCGTCAATTTTTGTTTCCCAAACACGGATTCAGCAGAAATACAGTGGCGTTATCATCTATATTATTTCTAGAACTTTTCTTTGGCATAGCAGACGGAGCAAAACTAAAGTCACTCTCAATATTGAACTAGAATAAAAATGTGGATGAATGAAAAATTGATTTTGAGGGGGGATATGCGGTACAAACCCGGGAAAACAAGCTACGTGGAGACGAGCTAAAACACTGGCCTTTTCCATGAAAAGACTTGAGAAATGAACATAGAAAACCGAAGAGAAAAGGATAACTCCCCCCTCAAGAGACAGAATCCATTTGCACCAAGTCAAATAATAAAATACTTAAGAGTACACAAAAGTTTCGCACCGCTCTGGACTCTTGTTACCTCACAATATGAATCGTACGCATGAACGCAGGCGAAAAAAACACAAGGGGAATCTCATCAAATTTTCACGTACGTAAAACGTGCGGAGTCTTGATTTAAAAAAACATCGCGAGCAACCGATGCAAAATAGAACAAAAAAATACAAAAACTATCAGCACATGGCCGGAGAACTCGAAGCTCCTCGGATAAAAACAAGGGAAAAATGCTCCACTTAGAAAATAATCCCTCTCCATTCGATCACCAAGCGCTCTTGCGAGGAAATGGTAAAATAAAATCCGTATGAGAATAAATATTAAGACGGAGAGTACGCGAATCCGGGGTAAAAGCAAGAAATTTCCTCAGCAGAACTACGAGTGATTACAATGGGACGCCATAAAAATAATTACGAATTTCATGAAAGGGTTTCTTCGCGTTCTTCAAAAAGAATTCCCGGCTGCATGCGTGGAAAAAAAACTTTCGGAGGGAAAAGTGTTTTGGAAGTACATTGCGAGGTTAACCTATATTTAAGAGCACGACGACTGGGTGCTTATAAACGGTAAACCTCCTGATTTTTCTTACTCTTGAGGCGGAAGATGCGAGAGAAAGAGATACAAGAAGATGGACACGCAGCAATCTTAGAACAAATCGAAGAAAGTGTTATCGGAGGGCGGAAGGGGAATACTATACTGGGTGCAAGAGAAGGAACCTACCTCACAGGACTTAAACTAGGCGAATTGGAAAGGAAACTTAACGACATGACGAAAAGCATCCCCGGAGAATCGGCGAGTGGAGATGGATCCGAGGAGAATAGGATGAGCGGCAAGCGACGAGAAGATTAAGGAACATGGGAAACCAGAAATGAAATATGGGGTGTAAAGAAATAATTTCGCCCATTTCAGGATTGATTCAAGATTGCAAAAAAATATACACGGCCTCTACGGCAAAGCCTATGCAACCGTTACAAAACATAATATGACAGGTTTTCATTGTAGTACACAGTATATAAACAGTTAAATGAGTAAAAACTTGAGCACTTTTCCACAATGTATTTAAAATTATAAATTACACAGCACGTGTTTCGGCTTACTAAGCCATCATCAGGTGTACACTCATAAACTTCCGTGACAGCAGCGCAAAGTTTAAGAGTGCACACCTGATGATGGCTTGGCAAGCCGAAACACGTGTTGTGTAATTTATAATTTTAATTATATTGTGGAAAAGTGCTAAAGTTTTTTTACTCATCTAATATGTCTCACTCCCACTACGTGATGCCTGATACTGTGAACAGTATATAAACAGCATTGCGGAGAAACCGCTGACAGTGTTCATACTCCTACCCATCTTAGTCAAACCATAAGTGGCACTGAAATATCAGGAAGTCTCCATGAAGAATATCTGTCAACTAAGGACACTGAATTAAGTATCAATATTTTGGAATACCGCATAAATTGAATAGGTATTTCTAAGAAAGGCGTGAACTAATATTAAGCATTCCAAAATAAAAACGCAAAGGCTACCACTACATGTAGGTATTACGATAAAAATGAGAATCAATATTTCCTTGGTCTAAAAGGCTTTATCTTCTTTTCTCGAAGAAATAATCACCTCCAATTTAAGAGCAGACCCAACTCGAGCAGTAAAAATACACATTTATGGCTTTTGAGGACCATGAGAGATTTTTGTTACTGTGTCTTTAAAATTTAGGTATCTAGTATTAGAAGATTTCCAATTACATAATTTTCGTAAATACCACCATGTTGGAGAAAACGATGTATGAGGATTGAATTATGCACGGCTGCATATATCAATTCTCAATATTATCCAAACCATCCAAATCCCTAGTGTGTCGCCAGTTCCTGTGTTTATCTATTCCCGGAGTCATAATTTCACCTGTATCAATCCGCGCTATATATATCACCAGAAAGACTAGCGATGCTCTTGAGTGCAACGCAATTGAGGGAGTTCATTCTGACTCAACCAAAAGCGAATAAGTGGAGCGCTTCCACGTAATAATCCACCCACAGCCAACCCCTACAAATCCCTTCCTCCAACGAATTAATCGACGGAGTCACTGCACATGACCCCGTATACTTTTTGCGACATTTGCGATAGATGTCTGCTGAATTCAGGCCTCCAACATGACCCCGCATCTCCAGGTCCGTCCCCCGAACCAAAGATCGCCTTTAATTCGGGGCAAGGCCGAGCCCGAACCAAAATATATCGAACATAAAGGAGAGAGAACGTCACCGGCCCTCTTGGAAACATGAACATACGCACACAAGGCTGCGGACGAACATACTTGAGCATTCTTCTCGTGTGTAAGGCATGAGCGTGAAAGGAAACATCCAAACATTAGGCAATTAATAGTGAAATGTTGTATGATGCACGCAAACCATTAGTGATATGTTTTGAAGCATTACACAACATACTTGAAAGTGCTGGACGATTTGCACTCTGCCACGAAGTGACTGAAAAAATGTTAAAGTTTTATCTGTCTTGTCAAGATGTGCCTTCCTAAAATGGTCAATTAGTCTGGAAGGTTCCATCGCCTCGTTTGAAAACACCCTTTCGCATAGTAAGCACATTGGATTGTACTTGTTTACATGTGATCTATAAATCCGTACTTAATATAATCCACGTTATACAGTCTACATTTCTTCTTTGGTGAGTCATTTCCTGCCATTCTATTTCTACAATAAAGGTTTAAATATTAAGTTTTGTTAAAAGCCGTAGTATGGCTTGCTGTATTCGTGCTAGAAGTTTTACCCATCCCAGAGTCTCAAGCAACGAAGATACACTTACCCCGTTATCACAACAATTGTTCATGAATCTAACTGATATGATGTTAGAAGGAGGAAACGGAGGGCGGAAGATGGGTGGGAAACGGAGGGAAGGAGGAACTGGAATGGGGGAGGGAAGAGGAGGAGGAAAAGTAGGAGGAGGAGCGGAAGGAAGGAGGGAAGATGGATGGATGTGAGGTCACTGGGGCGAGTAGGGATGACACGCGGAAAAAGAGAGAGTGCGGAGAGGAAGATGACGAGATGGGGGGCAAGAGGAGATAAAAGTGTGCGGGAAGGACTGGGCAGAAGTACAAGCGCAGGATCCCTCGCTTCAAAGCCTCTTTTAGGGTCAAGTTAAATAGGCACTAAAAGCTGCAGAAAAAAGCGACCCACATACTTTGATAAGCTAAAACTCATACCTAGCATGCATAAAAAATAAGGCTTGAGTATGACTATGAATGTGTTAATGACATAAAAACACTGTCGACACACGAAAATGCAGCCCACGTTGTTAAACAACTCTACACGAGAACACGACCATTCTTCATGCGGGAGTTTTTAATTTAATTGCTCACAGCGGGAATAAAAAAAAGATAATTTTATAACATCTTAGGGTTGAACTTTCCAGCATCCACCGGATAAAAAGCGGCAATAGGGTGATTTTTTTCCATAATTTTAAGAAAGAAACTAAGCAAGAATTTGAATTTACATCCTTTGCATTTCGTAATGGTATTGACCTATAAAATCAACCGATTCAGGCGAGATGTAGTGGAAGTTTGACATATTAGAATAAAATATAGGTGCACTTTTCCACAACTAATTTATTGATGCGTACGACGCGTTTCGGCTCACAGTTGGTGTCTTGTACCAGATGACGGCTCTGTGACCCGAAACGCGTCGTACGCATCAATAAATTAGTTGTGGAAAAGTGCACCTATATTTTATTCCAATTTGACCTATAATGACCAATGTGAATTTCACGCTAACAAAGACTTCAATATAAATTTCGCCAACTAAAGAGGAGTATTTCACACAGTTCGTGATTACTACTTGTGTTGTACCGATTATTGAATAGTTGGATGGATGTAATTTTATAACAAGTTCTTCGCATGCAAACTATCCATTTAATATTGTTCTTTTTTAGATTGCATAATTTTTACTTCTCATTACTCTACTCAAACTACCGTTTTTCTCCACTCTTTAACTCACTTAACCAACATCCTTCCCTCTCTAAAATTTTCCATTTGAACTTAAGAAATAAAGGTCCCAAATTAAAACTACCAACAATAGCCCTAGAATATAAAAATCTCCAAATGACGGCATTGATCAATCCTACGGCGAACTCGTTGGCAGAACAGCGAACTTAAAACTAGCGGCTGGCAGGCAAGAAAATTAATTTTTCCTCGTTGGCTTGGTTACCCTCGTTTGTTTTTTAACCACACCATGGGAAGTATTCAAATAAAAAGTACTAATAAAATCCACCAGTTAATTAAGTGCCTTTCTAAAGCATTTGCCCTTCCCTACATTTGCAAAAATGTGCCTGCAACTTCTAACGAACTTTTTGGACGCTTGAAAGATTATTGTAGATGAGCCAAAGAAATACAACCATCTACAAAGCAGGAATTTTATTTTATTTTCGCATGATTGGGATGAGTTGCGTTATTCTCCAAGCACTCAGGTCGCCTCTTATCACCACAAATTCCAGATAAACAAATCATCAGAATGTGAATCTATTTAATATGGCTTCCATGAACGTGTATCATCTCAGCGATCTCTTTGAGGTAACTTAAAATATATTACTTTCCGAAAGTTTCCTGAAAAAGGCTAACTTATACTTCCCAAAATGTTCTGCCCTCGAGTGTTAACCTACGACTCCAAAATTTTCGTCACGCAATATGGATATTAGCCAACGCCCAAAGTCAGAGAAACTTTGCATGCTTATGAAAGATGGACAAGCATACACAAAAGCACATGAAAGCTTTTGATGAGACCAGCTTCATTAGCGATAATTGGCAAAGGCACAACTACGCGGTAAAAACAAAAAACATATAAAATATTCTATTAAGGGCGATAAGATTGTTACCACTCAACCAGAAACGTTTAAGCAAGAAAAGTCAATATAAAATAATAAATAATAATGATTGATTTTCTTCTACCGTTAGGGGTAAGTTTTGATGAAGTGTCTATAATCTTCCATAATTTCATTCATTCATTGGAACGTTCCCTACGCTATTTATCCCATACTTACGAACCCTCTTCATACCGTTCTTAACATATACCTCTCTTTGTCCTCCTAATACCTTCCAACGATCTTCTTTTCTCCCCACCACGTTCAATACCTCCTTACCGTTCATCGCACTTACTCCGTTCACCTTCACACGCATATAACCCCAAGCTTCAATTTTTTCTCGCCATATTTTCCATACAGTTCATACCTAAGAAGCGCAAAAAACGACGTTCTATAACAAGCTATCTGAAATGTAAGTACAAAGAGCAAAGAACCACAAGGAAGAGTGCAAAAATAACACGACTAAACAGTACTCCATCAACTTTAGGTCCATATTTCCAACACGGTGAAGTTGGATATTGAAAGACTTTTGCTGGAAGGGGGTTGGTGGCAGGAAATGCGAGAGTGGATAAAAACGGGGAAAGAGGTGGGTGGAACGGAAAGAGAGGGAAAGCGGGAAAAGGAAGAGACAGCGGAAAATTGGATGAAGAGGTGAAAACAGCAAGCCTGGCGGGAACCAGTGGGAACGGAAGGGAGCAGAATGAAATGGAAGAGAAAAATGCATTAAGCTAAAACCTTTCAGTTAAAAGCATACATTTATGCATGTGCTAAAACGACGAGACGACGGCGAAGTTGCAATAGAATGAATGTCCCCAAACTGGAGTGCTCCAGCCATTCTGGTCGGGAGGAGGGCCAACATTTCGTTCATTTTTCACCCCCTGGCAGAATTGTGGGCTTAATCTCTGAGAATTTAAATTCAACAAGTCCCACCCAACGGTTTACGATGGTGTCACTAAAAACATTCTAATACACCATCCCCTAAAACATACCACTCGTTATCTAATTATCTTTTAAATTCCTAATCACTGGACTTCATGACTTACAATGACATTTCATCCCTACCAGACGTTGGAGAGAGGGTTCCAAGTGACTTCACATTGTAAATATTATCGGTATTCAACTGGTTGAAATTTGGTCTACATGGACGCATAATTCCTCCCACAACCCATATTTTGCTCATCCTATCACGACTAGGGTTAGTCCACGAAGATAGACTATGCATTGAGACTACCAAAATTTTCAGGCTGCATATCAGAGCTGGACGCCTTATCATAACAGAGGCTGCATGAATTACCTGTGACGGCATATGGATCTATCCTTTGTTTGCGCTATTTCAAGTACTGGTGGATTTCTGGGATTAAATATTTTTACCGCTTGTGAGCAATGGTGTTTCAAAGATAGATTAGTCAGCACAACTCAAAAGACGCTATCAATACGGGGTGATATAAAAAGTATGAACTTTAATTACATAAGTACCAATGTTCACATCATTGGATGCAAGACCGTAACGTAAGGCTGCAGCAAAAAAAACACGGTATTGCAATGCTGAATAGTCTTCCGTAAATACCTGATTGCGTGACTGATTTTTTTAATTACCAAAATATCACTTACCAAGTATTCCAAATTAGTGACCAACACATTAGTCCAAAATAACTACGAGGCATCATAAAATATCAAAGCCAATGGATAAGTTAGAAATAAATGCTAATTAACCAAGTACTAAAAAAATTACAGACCTTTCTCTAGTTAAGACCAAGATCCCCCTTCAGCAACCTTCTATCATTTTCCAGAGTAGAATACGTGACTACAGTCCAAACTCAAAAATACTGGAAACATAAGCTCATTGGTAGAGAAAGCTATTAGCCGCGAAACAAACCTAACATCATCATTAAGATTAACCAGAAGATACCATAGGCAGACAAAATGAGCGGGAGATTATGACGGAGAAAAATGGTTTAATATTGGACCAAAATGAGAAGGGGTTTCCTGGATTCCAGCCGGGATGATGGAGCGCTCATTAAAAACTCGTCAATTATGAGGACAGGGAGCAAACTATTCCTTGAGGACCTTTTCCAGCCGAAGGATTAAAAGGATGGGGGCGAGAAGCAGCAGCAAGGGTAACGGTGTAAACCACGAACTGGCAACAAGAGGACAGTGAACAGCGGAACTCGAAGGAGGGAAGGGAAACAAAGGCGATGGCACCGAGACAGATTCCGGTCCATAGGAGAGCCAACCCTGGGGAAAGGAAGGAGAGAGAATTTCGGGCCCTGCAGGAGAAAGAAAACGAATTCCAACGCAAAAAAAGAGCAAAACTAAGGGTCGGAGGAGGGGTTTCGGAGAGAAGGGTTTTGTTGGCAGGGTTAAAGCAGCGAACACCTCACACCCCATCAGCCAACCCCTGGGGAAGAGAATGACAATCTTTCCCCTCCCTTGCCCTTAACTATCCAGCCGTCTCACACGGAAAGAAGCCGAAGTCAACACTACATGGGCATCGATGCTTTACAGTTTGGAAACATCAGGAATAGCGCCCGAAACATATAATACCGCCAATGTTTTAATGGTAATTTTTACAGTCTACCAACCTCCCACTTTGCGAACCTCCAGTTAACAAGATACAAAAAATTCATGAACAGTTTTAAACCTTTATTTTGATCTCTCATTCACGCTCTCGAAATATTATTAACCCTGAGTTAACATAGGAGGGATGACCATATTTTGTTTTTTCAAGCATATTGGCATTTAAAAAGTAGAGCAGGTAAAATGGGACTGAACTACTGAAAATTACTATTTACCATGCCCGCACAATCGTTAATAATATTCGTATTACTTCTTTCAAAAGGTGGTGCGATAGCCTAGTGCAGGGGTGGCGAACCTGTTGGCGATTGAGTGCCAAACTTTATGAAATAAGAGTATAATCACTCGACTCGCGTGCCGACCCATCGAGTGAGATAGATGTATCGATCGAGCTCCCTCCCAGCTCCACGTGATGAAATAATTGCTCCGCGTGCCACTTTGGGCACGCGTGCCATAGGTTCGCCACCCCTGGCCTAGGGTGTAGAGCAAAGAACTGCTAACCGGAGTTCCAGTCCTGAATGGGACTATCCGGCTTTATTATTATGTTTCGTTCCATTTACAGGAACCAGATATCCCTGGGAAGCCATAGGCGACACAGGAAAAGGAGTACGACACTCTCCTCTGATGAGTAAGTTTCATTTTCAAGGTGAACTCCACCCAAACCGATCATATCGACTATGAGGTTCGCCACTGTGGTTGGTGGTGATTGCAATGTATGGGAAGTTTTCAGTCGTCATTTGCTGACACGTATTACTTATATGCTTGCTTAAGTTAAAATTTCGTGCGGTCATTTCAGAGAAAAGAAAGAATATTTAGGACAGGATAAACAGATATGATTAGGAGTCAAGATAACTTTGGTTAAAAAAGCTTCATGGATATATATTTTTTAAAACAACTATAGTTTCAATGTACGACAATACTGCTATGGACTATATCTAAGTCTAAAATGGAAAACCTACCAACTACACAGGCATTTTTATCAAATGATTCTGTGAAGACAAAAAGGTTTTCGAATTTTATTGTGCCTATTAGCTTTAATGTCCAAATATATGACGACGACTGGCTTGTACGTAAAAACGTAAAAAATAGACGACTCATACAAATCGATGGAGCTACTTCGATGTTTTTACCGACTATCTACGTCTTCCTTTCCATGCCATTCCCAAATAAACCAAAGGACAGTAGAAGAGGAGACACATTTTGTGGAGAGGGACCAACACGATGATCTCGGCCCCTTTAAAGCGATAAATCAGCCTCCCGCTCGCCCCGACACCCCTCTCCTCCCATGAGCAGGCCCCGGCCGCTTCTCTCACCGCCGCCCCTGCAGCCTCCACACCCAGGGCCGGCCAACACCCGCTCCCGCCCACTCACACGCACCCCGGGAACACAAAGAGAGCGAGGGTACACGCGAAAGCTTTCTCCTCTCGCGAACCAACCAGGGACGCGACGAACTCCAACACGCGCTCGAAAGGGCATTGGTAATGCCCCGTTTCCACTGCTGACGTAGCTACGCACGTAACTGGGGTGTGCGTTTTCGCCTCAGATCATATAAATTATACATACATGGTCTAAGGTTTACACTACTATCGTAGCCCAGCCCTGTACCTCCTGGGCAGTTGCGCTGACCAAGTTGCAAGTTATACGTTTATCTTACAAATACGCGCAGAACTCATGCATATTCTTCATGTTTTCGTCATTTAAAGAATCAAAACGCAAATAAGCATTCACTCGTGGGCGTGAACTAATGGCAGAGGCGTTGAGATGAGAAGTAAAGAAAAGACTAGCGAAAATTAAATATTCAGGCTAACACAATACTGTGCGTTAACATGGACTTTAAGGAATTATGAATAAATAGGCTTGAAGATTTCGAAATGTGGGTATGGAAAAGGATGGAGAAATTATAGTGGGTCGAAAGGAGGACGAACGATAAAATGCTTGAATTGGTAGAAGAGGAAAGAAATTCATTGAGTACATTAGAAGAAGGCAGAAAGTGTGTGCATATTGTGAAGGTAATTAAGGGGGTAGGGTGTATTGACGGACGTGATTGAGGGAAAAATGTTGGGTAATCGGCGAAGATGGAGGAGAGGAATGGGTAGTTTGGATAGAATGATGAGAGGTATAAGGGAAAGAAGAGGGACATCGTTTGAAATGCATAGACGGGAAGAAATATATGTATATTTAAACCTACCCTTACCGGTAGAAAACTAATAATAAAAATTATAATTCACACATTGTTAAACAAAATTGTACCATAAAATCTGTTCCCATTGTATCATGTTTCCGTCCCCCCTTTAAAAAGCATTTCCCCGTCATCCTGACCTTCAACAAATTACTTATCCCTCTTAACCATACGCTTCTAAGCTTCCCCAACCACTCCTGTAGTTTATACCTCATTTGGAGTAGGTATATGTAAGGGCTCACCACTGTGAGGATATCAGAGTACCCATGACACGAGAAAGTCGAATCCGGTAGGGTTTTACTCAATAAGAAGTACGAAAAATATAACGTCACGTTTTTCTTACACCAATTCACTCATTGTTAATTCTTCATTAATAAACTGTATGCTTTCGGTAGCTCAGTTGGTAGAGCGGTGGACTGTAGAAGGGAACCTTAAAGATATCCATAGGTCGCTGGTTCAAACCCGGCCCGAAGGTATTTTATGCCGGCCCCGGTGGCGGCGGGGTAAATCCCTCGCCTGTCGTTCGCAGGGTCGCGGGTTCGAGTCCCGCCCGGGGAGGACTTTCCACTGTCCGGGGCATGGGTGTTAGTGATTGTATAATCTGTTAATTGTGAGAGAGGACTAGACAGTCCTAAATTCGCAGATCAATAAAGGCCAGTTTAATTTCAATTTAATTTTAATTTAACTCTTATCGGGATTCGTCTCTTACAGTTTCCGCCCCGCCGCTAACGCCCAAGCATCGTAAGTTGGCAGCGTTAGGAACTACGAGCTAGTGCTTCCGTTCGTTCCAATGGCATCTCCGTTAAAACGCATAGCTAAGCTAGTGGTGGAAAGGGGGCAAAAGCACTCGAGGAACGGTGCTAATCGTCCGGGGAGGAAGGGAAAGGATGCGGCGACCCTTCTCCACGAGTAGCGCTGTCCAACCACGCCCACCACGGGGACATCGGCACCCGCGGGATGGACAGACAATCGATGCGGAACCACACTGCAGCTTTCGCTCCGGACGTGGAAGTGACAGGACCGTTCCGATGTACATCTACGAATACAAAAGCTCCCACAAGCAAAAGCAAGGGTGTCCGGCCGAGGTTGAACTGTCACCAGGCATGCATTAATGAGAAGGAAACAAACCTTTTGCTTGTTACTACAATTCGGGTTCTGATGTTCATTAAAACTCTAAAGTAAATCAAATTTAACTCTGTTAAGTCGATGGAGGCAGGCGATATTGGTTTGAATTTAGTAACGTTGAGCATTTTAAGACTAAAATGGAACATGTTGAACATGATAAGACCAAATGATGCTTAGACGTCGAAATCGATAGGTAAATACATCAACTATAAAGTAGAATTGCACCAAGCTATTTAAGTCTCAACATGTGTAATAAATTTACCGATAAAGTATAGTATCTTATCACACTACACATCTACTAATGAAACACTATCACGCATAATGCACGACAACAACAGAAACAAATTATAATTATTTCAGCAAAAAACAAAAAAATACATTACTTATTCCTATTTATTACCCAGGTAGCAATCAAATATAGTGCTTTCCGTTATTTACGCAGAAAAATGTGTCATTTTAAACCTCCAACTCGGCTTGGACGTATCTGACGCAAACAAGAGTGAAACTGTCTAAAATCAACACGTATGCAGCACTGCAATCGCACAAGCCTACTTTTTCTCGAATTTCTTATTACTTTACATACTCTCCAAAATACCTTTTTTCCTCCCTTTGGTAGGATTCTTATTTCAATGACGCACCTGCAATATGCCTTTGTCGCTACATATTCGTAACATTCCACTCATTTCTGCCAGCACCTTTTTTTAATTACACGACAGACTCAGTACAGCATGAAAATTTATTAAGATAAACTTTTAATAACCACATAGCAAATGAAAGAACATGTCCCGGGTTCCAACGCTTTAGCGTCATCAACCCTCATTTTGCTCAGTTATCATTTTGCGTAATCATCGCTAAAGCGTCGAAACCCGGGTCGTGTTAATTGATTTGCTATGCGATTTGCAATAGTCTACCTTATTAAATTTTCAGTATGGAATACCACAAAGTGACGGAAGAAAGCGTTTCATTCTACGTACAGCATCATTCAACCGTCCATTCCGTCTACCACATTTTCTATTCTACTCAGAACTCATTCATGAAACGCCTCCGAGCTATTCTCGTATCCCCTTCTCACCAACCCGATACTGGGAATATATAACGCAAAGATCGTATCTCGTGTCCTTCACGATCCTTTCACGTCATTCCTCAAGTCTCTAGCATAGAGGTTCTCTGCATCAGCCATTAAAAGTGGATCATTCAACTATAACTGATCGAATTAAAGCTACCACTACGCACATACTTACATGAAAACGGTGGTCCAGCAGCAAAGCGAATTCCATGCCACAAGTTTACTTCAAAAGTATATATCTCCCATTTATATCATCATGAGAGAAAATGCGACCTGCGTCATTCTCTCAACCAAAGATAACTTTCGGAAACAACTCTCACTCAATTATCCTCTCCAGCCTACCTACGAATACAACGACACGAATAAATGAGCTCACTTTTGGGGCTACCTGATTTGTTCGATACCGGAGAATAATGCCAATATTAGGATGATAAGACCTGGGGGTAATTTATACGGAGCAAACATCGTCAAAATACGTTCATGAACCCTACTTTTGAACGACTCAATTTTTACGGGAGTCACTGAGTATCGGACTTTTGATCCGGGGGAAAGCTTCATGGTTCCGGCAGGCTAGGAGGAAAAAAAACAACGTGCCATCAACGTCCATAAACAAACCGCATGAACGAATGCGAGGCGGAAGTTTCGAAGTTTATGGGGAGTGGGAGGGGTGGACCCAACACATTGATTCCCCCGGACGTACTCCTATCCGGAAGCCCACTCTCGCGGACTGCGATTTTGAGGGTGGGGGGCGTGCGAAATGTTTCAGGGCAAAATATGTACACGGCTATACGAGAGTACATACACATGCCTCTTGACTGAAGTAGCAGCGGAACTCCGGAAGCTATGGAAGAGTGTTTTTTTTTCTTTCTTTCCTTCGTGTTACTTTATGGATTTCTCGCCGACTTTCCTCCGTCTATGATTACGTCATTTCCAGGGCTTTTCCAGCGTAGCAGCGATTTTTGAGAGAAATAGACAGGGTGTGCGATGTTTCAGGGTGAAATATTGAAACATACCTTCATCACTTGTCAACAACCCTAATATTGGCAAGACGCAGTTCTCCACTCAGTTTTTCTATCAATCAACTTATTTATATTTACGTAATTCTTCTCTTTCACATCCTTCACCACTTGTCCCGAATTTATCATACGAGACCTTTCTTTGTCATTCTTCCTGTTTATTTTTCCCTCGAAGATTGTCTTCATCAGGTTATAATGTCTCAATATTTGGCCAATAAAGAGGTCCCTTTTCCGTTTTCTTAACATTATCAGTAGACCTCCCTTTTTTCCACACTTATTACAACTTCTTCGTTCGTTTTTCCGTCAAACCATTTTATCTGCATCATTATTATGTAGCACCACATTTGGCAAATACTTTTAGCCATGACTCCTCCGATAGCCTCTCTTCCGATTCCTCCTGCCATCACGTCTATGTATCACGTGGAAAGTTATTTTCGACCGAGATTTATGGTTCCACCTTCCAAACTCTTACCCCAAATGTTTGTAATCATTATTTGTGTTTTTGCCATTTTTTTCAGGCATCAAATGCATTGAAATTCACCCACACTGTCACCAGTATCGTCTATCTCCTAGGTTTAGAGTTGTCCATGATGAATAAGTCATAGGGCAATCGGATGGAAGATGGAGATGGCCCGGCAACATTACTTTTCAAAATGCTTACATCCCTTCCAAGGAACTTACCGACATTTCGCAAATATAATCACATTTCCCCTTATTTTTCTCAGAATTAAAATTCTCTTAGTACCAGGTTCAGTCCCCAAACTGAATTATAGCTGTTAAGGATAAGAGCAAAAAAGTGAATTTACTCCGCCCCGCCCCCTAGTAACTGCACTCTATATTAAGAGTGCAGATACTAGAGGTAAACCCTAGCGAGAGGAAACAAAACTCGCTCTAAAACCTGACTTTAAAAGCAGAAACACATAAAAATGTATGTACTTAGAAGGAAGCAACTAAACGACTCGTCGCCGGGCCCACCTTTATCAGTCGAAGAGAATACATCGATGACGTAAAACTCAACACGGTCAACTAAACGCTGAATCACTTGCGCGCCCCTTTAATAAAGTCTTCGATGCATGAAACGAGTTTTTACATTGTTTTGCGGGCACATTTCGACCTCCATTTTCCGAATATACAGGTCGAGGCCGGAGCAATAAGGGTCAGGAAAAGTCTCCGGCCGGCGCTGCAAGCCAGCCCAGTCCGCCTCTATTAACTGCTTTTATGTCCCGACACCCCTGCCGTAACACGCCGGCCGCGGTCACCCGAAAACCCCTGCCAACGACGCGACAACTACCGGCGGCGGCGACCGACGCGCCCTCTTTACCCCTCCAGGGGAAATTACGACTTCGGCAGCCCAGGGAGGGATTCTCGTTATTAAAAACAAAACATGATCTACTGATACTCGGCGCCCGAGTTCTCCCGGAAGAAGGCTCTTCCACCCACTGCTCCCTAGCCCGGCCCTTTAACGATAACCAGGGAGGCCAGAAATGGCGGACGCAGTGTCTTGTTATGGAGGGGATAAAATCCCATATCTACCCACTACCACCGAAGGGAGGAGAGTAAAAATAAATGAAACGTAGGAGACGGGGTTATTTCCGAAAAAGTAATACGAACTGGGCAGATGCAAGAGATCTACAAGAAGCAATATACCGACGCGGATAGAAGGAATCATCATAAATACATCAATACTAAGACTGTAGGATATTCCAAGCCTAGTGTGTGAACGGTGGTGAAATTCGCATTAATTGCCATGCGAAAAAATTCACTTTGACCGGGATTGGAACCACGGACGGCTTTCCGGGCCTCTGCGCAGACCACTACGCTACCCAGGATCCGCAATTCGCATGGTAATTTTACCGAGGTTCAGGTACTAGGTTTAGTGCCCTTGCGGTCCATCAAGGTTGGCAACGCAAGGGAGAAAGAGCTTCAAAGATGAACCCTAACCAGCGCTAAAGCCGCGCTTGGCAGTATATGTAGGATATTCCAAGCCTACCGCATGAACGGCGGCGAAATTCACATTTATTGCCATGTGAAAAAGTTCACCTGGTGAAGGTGAACCCCATTCATCTTAGGTCGTGGCTTCTTTGAAGCCCTTTCTCCCTTGCGTTGCCATCATTGATGGACCGCGAGGGCTCTTACGTCTAGTACCTGAACCTCGGTAAATTTGCCATGCGAATTAGGGATCCTGGGTAGCGTAGTGGTCTGCGCCGTTGCCCGGAAAGCCAAAGGTCCGTGGTTCTATTCCCGGTCCAGGTGAATTTTTCCGCATGGCAATTAATGTGAATACTAAGACTGGTTAGCAGCTCTACATTCTTCCCTATCCCACTGTAGCCTCTTTACCTGTAATTTTTCCTACCTATTAGTTTGTCTCTTGGGCTTACTCATGGGGATCGCCATACGCCCCAGTATGTTATTTAACAATCCATTGGTTCTCAATATTTGACCGGTCCATCATGCTGTTACTTTCCGTATGCTTCTCCATAGTTCTTTCTTCTTCAGCCTTAAAACGTATTTTCTCATTTCTCACCCTTTCTGTTTAATATTTAGTAATATAATATAATCTTTAATATTTAGCATCATTCTCCAGCACCAGGTTTCGAAGGTATAATGTCTCTTCTGATCCGCCTTTCCAACAGTCCACACTTCCGAACCGCAACGTACCAGTGCTCACTCTCATTATGTTCACATATACCGTCCCGGTTTCCGTAGCAATTTCTTTAAGCATAATATCTTCATGACGAATGTCATTTTTGCCTGAGGTATACTTCGCTGGATGTCCTTGCTTCTTCCATCCTATGCAATGCTGCTGAAAGGACCGAGAAAAGGAAATGCAGGGAGAAACCAAATC
Source organism: Platycnemis pennipes (assembly GCA_933228895.1). Classification (NCBI taxonomy): domain Eukaryota; kingdom Metazoa; phylum Arthropoda; class Insecta; order Odonata; family Platycnemididae; genus Platycnemis; species Platycnemis pennipes. The sequence goes on from OW121855.1 coordinate 30,733,527, forward strand.
TGAACGTACTCGGAATGTTGAGATCCACTGCCATGAATGGGGAATATGCATGAAATTTGTTTCTCGGAGATTAATGATGTACTTGATGCGAAATTTTCTCACCACTTGAAATATATAAGCCAAATTTTTCTACGCCCACAACAAAGATTAAAAAATGAATTTAAAATGTTCCCGGAAATTGACGAAAGTCACATGAGATAAAACGCCTTCTGCCGTCACTGCACGGTATAGGTTCCATATTGCTACGGAGATAGACATTTATTTTTAACAGAAAACGAAGTGAATATATTTTTTGAGGTTTTTAGCCGTTTATCGATCGAAACGATGACTGAAAAAAATGCTAAAAAAAGCACATTACGACAATTTCCTTTGGTTAACTCCCTTATGGCGGCGTTATTCTTAAAAAAACCAGGGATTGCATAGGCGTAGTAGAAATTCTTGGGCACTAAACAGGCATGATATAATTAATGGACGAATTGCTCGTTACAATCCATACTACGTAAATAAAAATTCGACTTACAATCGTTCATTGCATTAAACAAATGAGATAAATACATACGTTATCGCCAAGTATTTATTTAACAACTTTCCTCCACGCATAAACAGATAAACAACGCCCATAGTGATACCGTGCCGTGACGTCATGCGATGACGTCGCGTTTTTAAGCTGCCGAAAAGGTACAATCTTCAAAGAGTAATATCTTTGTAACGCAACTTAATTCTTCAGTGAAATTTGCGCCAAGCACACTTCAGCTAATAAACTTCACATTAAAAGAGTTATAAAAAATAGTGCATGTTCCCCATTATGGGCGAAAGGAGTTAAAACCGTTGGCAGGCGAGTTGACGGATCCGAGAAGCGTGAACCGAAAGTGAGTAACCAGCGCCGCATGGAGAAAGGAGCAGTATCACCTGCCATGAGCATGCACACGTACCTCTCAGAGCCGAAGGGAGCAGTGAAATTTTCTCTTCCTCCATGACTGCATCCCGATATTTATAACACCTCCACCGAGCCACCTCTTCATTAGAATGTGGATATTAAAACAACAAAACCCAGTCGGTCCAACTTTCAGCGGAACCTCTCACCAAGAACGAGAGACGATGAAAATATATCAACGCTAGTGCTTGGGCTTTTCGGTGCGGGAATATGTAGTTTCCTCCCCGGTAATCATAACAAGGTTGTGGAAGATGAGCGAGCGGTAAAATGACTCAAAAAGGCTATGGGATACATCTAAAAACGATACCCTGCAAGCCACCGCGAGAATGTGTGGCAGGGGGTGAAGATCACCAAGCATGCACTACTAACGTGCAAACTAGCAACTATATTGTCTCATGCAACTTGATTGTTAGTATTGACTTGATTTAGACTTGACTTGATCTATAGTATTTACGGGGTGAGACATGCATCATGCACTACAGAATACTCTAAAATATTTCCCCTACCTATCCCTTTCCTATGCTGCATATTCGGATACGGAATGCCACGTAAGGGTGCATTAGAACTCTTCAGAGATATATTAATCGGGTGCCATATTTTCACGGGAAAGTTGGAGGTGAAATCTGATAAACATTTACATTTAATTATAGATTCCTTCGCCAGTGGTGAAAAATAGCTTCAATAGATGACAACGGGGAAAAATAAAGAGAGAACTTAAATAAAGCTGCTCGCGAAAACAGAAAGCCGTCCACAGGTGGACTAATAATGTAATGGGAAGGCTGAAACTTAAGCCTTAGCAAGAAGAGAGGACAGAGAATCAGCTCGCACTTGAGAAAGAAAGAAGGTGAGAGGTCTACATGAACTCTCTCCTCTTCAAAGCAGGTATAATTACTACTTTAATCTGTTTCTCACCTCAAGTTTCAAATAGGGGGGTGGAAATAAAACTTTCTTATACTCTGACGGATAGAAGACCAGCTTGGAGAGCACTTCCAGTGCAGTTTTCCGTCCACTGAATGAGTGGGCCTCTTGGCACCTCCTGCTAATAGCAGAATAGTCCTAACGCCGGGTTTCCATCCACCCTTCCTTCATTCCGTGACGAATACTTACCCGTATTTAATTTCCCAACCATCCTAAATAGTGGAACTGACCTAAGCCGTCGCTCGCCTCCCTCGAATAATATTGTCACTCATGAGACTTAGGGAAAAAATAACTTGGGCGAATTCATCATGCGTCGCAAAGTTAACCTTCCCAGCGTTCTCATTTTCGCCCGCTTTCCTCCAACCACCCATTCGAGAAACGCCATCTCTGATCCACCTCCGTGGGTAGGCTAAGGGTATAAACTAAGGGAGAGGGATGGAAGTCAGCCGTCCGCAATTTACGTAACGCTACACATTTTCACCCAGAGCAGATTTTAATAGCCGTGTCAAAGCCACAGATCGAGAGAGGAAGAAAGTGGGTTGCTTCGAAAGCAAAGAGATACACCACGAGGGTGGGGAAAAACAAAAAAAGGGGGGAGGAGGAAGACGAAAAAAATTTCGCGAAACAAAATTACAAAATTGGAAAAAAAACAAACAAAGGAGATTCCTCGCGACGCTCGAATTCCAAAGCGTTCCCTTTTCATACTGAGGTCGGCCACGCTAGGCACACGTCCCCATACCTATAAGTAGGCACCCGTGTGGACCGTCCCGAACACACATACGCGGAAACGAGAGTCGCACGACGGAGGAAGGATAATAAACGCCGGAGACCCTTTTAATTGGAGACGAAGCGGAAGAGGCGCGAGGATTAAAGGAAGCAGGAGGAGCGAGGAAGGGCGGTATGGAAAGCGAGAGCATTCAGACTGCCACACGACTCAAATACGGCGACGCACCGGGTTGGAGCTTAGCTCAACCATTAAGCGAACGCTAAACCCACTGCCAACGTCCCCCCCAAACCCTTCCCGCCCCGGCGAAAGGACGGAAGAGGGCGGAATTCCACCGAGCGACCCTTCCCGAAGCTGTCACTACCCACGGCATTCTCCGCGATACAAACATACCTCCCTCCCCACGAAGGGTTTGAGGTGACGGGAGAAGTATTCGACGAGGGAGAAAGAGAGAGGTGGCGCCGATGGGGGCGTGGCTCAGAGGGTCTTTCTCCTGGGGGGAAAGGGCAGCATTCGAACCCGTTTAAAGCGAGTCAAAGAAGCAAAATAAAGGCCCAGATTGACGCCGAAATAAATGGGCATTTAGGAGCACATTCCGCACGTCTAAAGCAGCGTGGATAAGAATGAAAAGCGGGTTAATCCAACTAAAATAACCGGAGTGAATGGCGGGGAGGTTCAGATGAGGAGGAACGGTAAGCCGCGGGGTAAATGTGTGCCCGGCTGCTGAAATTAAACCCTCAAGATTATCAAAAGAAACGAGGGCCATTCAAACTGCTAATGAAAGCGTGCGAAAACAAATCTCTTCCCGAATTTACCAGCAATTACATCTTTATTTTCTCAGACGAGGGAGCATTGAATGGAGAACGAAGCTATCTGTAATATTTTCCTAAGTTACATTGTAATTAATGCGGAGAGAGGTCGTGAAACAAAATGGCCTTTTTATTAAACATAAATAAGGGAGTATCTCGGCAAAAATTTCACTCAATTTGAGTAAGCGGGCACTTACCAAACGAAGCACTTTATCACACTCTCAGCTGAAAATTGTTTAAGGGCAAACGATTCCCTAAAAACGTGTTAATTTATCTCCGATTAAAACATCAATAAGAGGGTCCATAAATTAGCTTTGGAAGGGCAATCTTTCTCGGTCGAACGTTTAGCAAGGTGTTGTAAATGGATTATATATTTTTGTTGCCAATCTATGGGTGATAATCCGCCATCGACGCAAGTCAACAGTACTCAAACCTTGTAGTACTCCTTAAAATCTTAAAATGTGCTCTTGAAATTCCTCACAAAATATAGAATTTTTAACGAAATATATATAATTAATTAACGATATTTACATAGAATTTTTATTTACTAGGAAATAGGAAAATTAGTATCTCTGCATTATAAAAATATAAATGCAATTCACTTAATAACATTCATTTCCTGACATACCAGTGTAGGTACTGAAATAAACTCCAAAGAGTACACAACAAAGAATATTTTGCTGCCAGTATATAATGCACGATATATTTTCATCATAGCGTCTTGAATTTCCTGCTAAAACTTCTTGCACCACTAGTTAAGAACTACTGTTGTACAACAAGACTCAACACGGAGAAAATAACTTCTCAGAGAAGTGCCCCGAAAAATTAGGAAAACAAAGCTATTCACAAACTTTAAGCCTCGATTCATATGTATATCGCGGAATAAAATAAATTTTCCCACGGATGTTTACGGCAACTGAATGCTAGTGAATATTATCGAAAATAAATGTGGTGAGGAAGGCATTAAATAAAACGACGCTGAAGAGAATAATAAAATACATAGAATGAGATTAACTGCAAACATTTCTATCGCGATCAGCCATCGCGTGAGTCTCAAGCGTCTGGAAATGTAATTAGATCACGCTATGCTCAATTTCCACAACCTTAAGTGCACCAAAACCTAATCTTATCACAAGCTGTTATACTTCCAACGCTAATGCATTTCGTGCACACTAAAGCCATTACAGTATCGTTAAACGATAGCACAAGATGAAAGTTCGCAATATAGCCAGTTCGCAAAAGCAGGAATAAACTGAACATATTTGTAATACAATGGATATTTTGTAACGAGAACGATACAAAGGCTTAAGAAAGAATATTACGTAATTGATTCGGCATGGGCACGCTACATGATATGGTAGGATTTATGTTGATAGGCCTGCGTTACGTACAAGAAGGGATAAACGAGGCATTGATTAAAAACTCATAATAATGGAGAAACGCAACCTTCAACAGTAAAACCAATACCAAAAAATAATTATTATTCATCTGTATTGTACCTGTATTTTTACTATGAGAATCCTCACAATTGATTAACAGCAACACATATAAGTACATACTTTCCGTAACCATTCTTTCTATCTTCCTTACCACCAAAAAGACGTAGAACGTAGAAAAAGACGAAGAAAGAACGTTCAAGATAAGAAAAAAAAACATATCAATTATCAAGATGGACGAGAAGTCATTGACGTAAATAAAAAATTTAGCGAATTAGGCAAATTGCATCAATCAAGAAGGATACATGAGGTAAGAGTCCCAGGAATATATTATCAAAAACATATCAGTGTATTGAGGTGTTTCTTTTGCCGAAGATATTTTCCAGATTCGAGGCAAGAGGAAATAACGAGCGCAGTATTTCGTCTAGGAAGGACAAAATGGAAACACTCGGTACTCAAATAGGTTAATTATCTAATAGCATTGCTTTCATGTACAGTAGGCTCCATTACAGCGCGTTCCATTGGAGTACGTTTAATCACCGTCCTTACGAATGCCAGAGCGCAGTTCTCCGGAATGCCTCCTTTAATTGCGATCCAAATGCTTCCCTAAATACCGATGAAATACCAGACTTCCTATGCTCGCATGAGTTCTACGTTTCTACGAAGTTCCTTTCGATAAAAACACGAAACCTTCCGGTTTATTCGATGGAAGGACAGAGTTTAAGCGTACCCACTACACCCGCAGTCACATTTAAGTAGGCCTGTGCGACACTACGGTATATCGTCTGCGAAATGCACTTGATTTCGCGACGAGATATTAAAACTGATATTTCGCAACGCGTTATCACGATGTCATCAGATATGCGATATCACCCGTAATCCGATATCAACCGATATTCGATATTGGGATATAGTTAATTCCCGTATCTACCGATTTGTCCACTGAAACCATGATATGCTGATATAAGCCCGATATTCGATGTCAACCGATATCATGCGACACCAGGATTTAGCCTACGATATTACCAATTTACATCGCGAGGTCGACACATCGACGCATTTACAATATCAAGTTAATACAGTAGTGCGATCTTCAAAACAGCATATCCCACAACCCTGCACGCAGGGTTTACTTGGCAGTTAGTTAGCGGAACGTTCGAACTAAGGCTGCGTCAACTCTCACAGCCACTCAAACGTTGAGCTGCGTCAAAACACAAACAGAGGGTGGGGGGGGGGGCGTGAAAGGGGTAGCGGGAGGGCGAAGGGGGGAAGGATTTAGGCACCCCTGTTTTGGATAGGGAATCAACCCCACCTGACAGCCCTTCCACACCTGCCCCCTGCAAAGCGATCGCGCTTCGGCACCTGAGTGTCCCGCACAACTTAAGGGGGATAAGTAACTGGATCTCATCCTCGACAGACCCGAAGCCCTTCTCTCACACCTTCTCATCCAGGGGTGAGAGGAAAGGGATTCCCGACTGGAAGGAGGGAAGAAAACAAGCAATGAGGGGAGAGAAAGAGAGAGAGGAGGGAGGTGATGTTGTAGTAGGGGAAAGGGGCTGGGTACGGCTCACCCCACCGATGATGGGATAGATGCTTGATCATGTGTGTGCTAGGAGCAAGGATCGAGAAGGCGGATGGCACCCTGATTAAAAGAGGAGGAGGGGAGAGAGGTTGAGGGAAGGAACGGTGGGAGGAGGAGAAGGATACGAAGTTTGGCCATTGGGTCGGCTAATCACATTACGGAGGGGATAAAAGGGTGGCGGGGGGTCGGGATAGAAGATAGGGGGGGAAGAGAGAACTATCTCGGGAGAAGGAGAGATTAGATACGGACGGAGGGGGGTGCGAGGAACGAGAAGATGCGTGGCTCACTAATTGAGAGACACGCCATACGGGGGCGCGCGCGAATATTCAAGACCGCGCCCCTAGCGGCGCCCCGAGGAACCGCACCCCATAACGGTTGGCGCCACCACAACCAATCTTGTCTTGATCTCTTACACCATTCCTCCCACAGCTGCTCATCCATCGGATATCTCCCAAGATCTACTTATCTCTCCTCCTTCAGCCAATATTGGCGATCTCTGGAGGGGGGCGCCCACTCCGGACATGACCATCCATTAATAACGTTAGGAAAAAACACAAAGGGAATCTATTCCCGGACCTCTGCTATTACGACATCGTATTCTTGTCAAATTAGGGCCGGCCCGCAGCGGGAGGGAACCTCTGGCCCGGGTAAAGGCGCCAAGCCTATTCAGGGAACGAGGAACTTTGAACTACGGGGAGAGTTATTGGTCAAGCGTTTATTACGCCAATCAACCGAAGGCCGCAACAGCATTGGAGAAGGGCGAATAGTCTTGAAAACATGTATGTCACTCCACGACGTTGACAAGAGAACCACGTATCTAGGAAATAAAGCATCAATAAGGGATAAATATGTCACCCAAAGGCTAATCCTAATATCAAAAGGATTAACATGAATTAATCGAGATAAATGTAGCGTATTAAACACAAGGATAATTCATGATCACTTTCCAAACCATACAATGAAATATGGAAAACTTGTTTTAAGTCGAGAGCAAAATAGAAAATATCGTTTTCACCGTGTTTAAATTTACTGTATCATAGTGATTTTGCAATTACACAGTTTCAAAAACCATGGCTTTGTATTTTAACGAATAATATAATGGAAGAGCTCATTCCCACACCTCTGAGAAAACAGGCGCAAATTGATTTGGTTCCATACATAAAAGAAGGAGGGATTTTCAGGCTTTAACGAGTATGTCATTTCACTATCTTATAATCCATCACATTTAATATAACGCTCGTGCTCTCATCTCAATTGGCAATTTGAAGGAAATAATACTCACGAAGATGCACAAATGAAACAATTTCTATCGAAAAAATTCAATATGACTCAACTCCAGCAAGTGGCATAGCGGATGCTCATCGCGTCTAACAACAATGCCAACTATCTTTTGGCTTGGCTTCTGTTTTTCCCCGTCCTTGAACCTGTATACGGAGCCACAGTTGAGCTGTCAACTGGTGAATGTAAATAAAGATGACTATCTCAGAAAAGTTTCGGGAGGAGGTCCTCCTGTCATGAAACAACTGGTTCTCTGCCAATCGAAAGCCTTATTCATTGAAGATGGCAGTCAACGCTGAGAGAATGGAAAAAGAAAAATGGGCGATGACTATAGCATTTCCTTCTCAATATCCAGCCGATTCATTGGCTTCCATTAAATATTCATAAATGCGGCTTCCTCAGAGATGGGTTAGAATTAAAGTTTCCTAGGCCCAGTGTCTATCAGTAGCTTGTATGTGTGTTCGGGATGGAAAGAGATGTAATTACGCATGACACAAAGCAAATATGGTCAAAGAGTACCATCTATTGAATTAAATATATAATTAGTCCATCTCACCTACGAGGGTATCCTCAACTCATGGAGAGAATTAAAAGTGCACAATTGTCGCAAGGTGGTGAAATTAACTTTTAGTTCAAAACGAAATTTAATATGAATTACCTAGCGCTAAAAATTGTTTTGTTTCCAGTATGTAAATCCATCCTATTTCGTAAATGACGCTGGTTAACTACTTCATTTATCGTCCAGTTATTCCCTCTCGTCTTTCCGTCCCTAGTACCGTCATAAATATACACGCGTTTTGACAACACAAATAAGATTGTAAAATACTCTCAGCCTCGCCGCATAACGTAAAGCTCCGAGTATCTATTCCGGTAAGCCGGGAATGGTCTCGGGAGTTAGTCTGATGATACTGTACTGAAAGTCTATCCAACTCATTTTAAAATAAGCGTAAAATTTTGGCGACAGAATTGAAACCCAAAATGAAAGCTTATCACATGACCTGCGGACCTTCGATCACACAAGAGGATGAGCCTTCACTAATTGATGGCAGCATACGAATATTTACGGCACCCAAAAAAAGTGACTGCCGGGACAGGGGTTATCAAAGTGTAAACGCATGGAGACAAGTGAAATGTCGTGGAGGCATACGAATATGAACGGAAGAAAAGGCCCCAGTTGAAGGAGAACGGAATGGACGTAGACTTTGGACACAAAATAATATTTGAAACTAAATTAAGATAATTTTGTCAGAAAAAGATTAAATAATCTATAGCTCAAATCAGTATGAACCTAACAAAATTTTTATCTGCTTTTGACGGCCAATGAGGACATATTTCAGGCATTTACGCACCCGTATTTCAAGGCAATACACAGATATACTAAAATTCTCACATAATATTGTCTGGATATATAATTAATATATTTCTAGGATGAATAGAATGAAGGCATACCAGATAATTACGAGAATAATGATCAGTGCAGCATTCCGTAAATTTAAAATTGTCCATACGACACAAACTATCCGCTATCCTGGAATAAAAAAATGTGATACTAAGCAATGCAACTGCAAATATGTCCAGTCATGTTGCACACATCTACTAAAAAGGCAAAAAGATTACTTTCATCCTTACAACAAGAATAAAATAAGCTCAAAATTATTTCAAATATGCTAGAATCGTGCCTAGAGATATGTACAGGATTGATTCAAATTGAAATAAACAACTATAACATAAATCATTATCATTTTATCATATTATCATTTATCGTTTTATCATTTCTCCAAACAACAAAAACCTTTTGTTTTCAGTACAACTAAATAGAAAGCTAGTAAATAAGTTTTAATCCTGTAGTTACTTGCTCAACGAATGCCACAGAAGCTCTCATTTTCCATCCAAGGATCCATGAATTCTATAGGTTAGTGAACATGTTAATCACCACGATGGCAGGGGCAATGATGAATGGGAAGGAATAATTCGAAGACAAGGCATTAACTTATGCATACACTCCTTAGAATTCTTGCCGTGCATTACACCCACTCACAATCTAAGGCGAATTAAACATATTAGTAGACTGAAATCACATCAAAAGGAAACAAGGACGGGGAAATGCGCAGGTAAAAGGGCAAATGAAAGCAACGGCACAATCTGCAAGTGAACGGGAAGGCAACCTATAAAAGTGAAGATAAAAACTCGGTCACAGAGGCGCCGGCTGAGGTGCAGTCACGTGGGCGTCCGGTGTCACGCCCAATTCACTAAACGCCGCACGGACTCCGAGAATCACTCCATCATTCACGAGCACGTCGATCATCTGGTCCCACGCGCTAGCTCGCTCTCTTATCCGCTTCGGGCGTTAACCTTGTCACCAGGCGCCGAGACGCGACATCTCTCAAGCCACGATATGGCCAGGCCATAAGACAGAACGGCCGACTTCTTGACTTCCCTCAAATCTAACCGAGTCAAGAGCGATTTCTCGCTCTGGCATCCGACTAGACGCTCGCCCGTGATCCTTGACTACAAGGACGTCAAAATGGCCTTCGAAATCATGACCTGCCACAGTCTTCGACGAAGAAAACTTGGCATTTACGGATTAGTGTCTTCGATTCATGTCTGGAAATGGAGTAATTCGAATGTATCCTTCCCAGCAATATGTTTACAATCACGGGTCATACTCTCGTTGCTGTCTTCGAAGATAAGTCAAAGTAATCTGATCATTAATGTTGAATGCGATGTGATCCATAACATTTGCCTCGAAAGAATCCGCGTCTACCTTTCGATAAGTTCATTAAACCATCTTCAGCGCAATAAACTACGGAATAAAAAATGAACCAAATTTATCAGTCCATTCATTAAAAATTTAAGTAAAACTTAAGTAAAACCACTACGCTAACCACTAATTTATCTCCTGGAATTCAATGAATATTCGCTAGTTTTCCTAAGGTCCACAAAATTCACTTTCAACAACGAAACTGATAGAGTATTTAAATTTGCACATATTTAAAACCCCTGTCTAAGTACGCGATTTATAAATCGACTTCAATACACCAAACGACTTCAGATTCATTGATTAACAAAATGATTTATACAGCAGGTATATATCGAAATGGCCAAGTTCTACCATCGTAAACGAAATAAAGCAATCACTGCGATGTTACTTACAGGCGAAAAGTTGTGTCGACGGGAGAGAAAAAGACATCGGAAATAGTATCAAGGTCTGATCTAAGAGAACATCACTATAACCAACGTGTTGTGAACCACGGAAACCAAGGAGGTTAGAATGAAAAGTAGGATACATCGGAGCTAATTCGAGAAGCCAGTGGCCATCTTTGTAGGCACGGCCAGATGGGCTTGCTACTCGCGGTACTCGTGAGGATGAAGTCGTTTGTCACGCGGTAAAAATTAGAGTGGAAAGATGAAATATACGATATTTTTATCAATAACCTTCAAAGAAAAAGATAAAAGTGCGCAAACACTCCAACAATTACCAAATATGAAGTTTAAGTTAAATTCGAACCACTTTTCGTGTAAAAATTAACTCCCAAGGTAATAAAAGGCATGAATATTCCCCTTAAATAGCCTTTGGAATATTAAATGCTGCCGCGGCGAAGAAATTTGGGCACAATTTCATTGTTATATATGTTTTAATACACATATAGTCTCCATAAGAGGCCGTAAAAAAAGGCAATGTATCACAAGGAGGATGTGGGATCCAATCGTTCCCAAGCAGGCATGTAGCCAGAAATTTGCTTCGGGGGGTGGGGGGGGGGGGGTTAATCCTATAATTTTCAGTGCTAGGCATTTACTTTTACAGTGCCCATTCCTATCTCTTCTCACTGGTAAAGTTCACTGCTTACCTTGTTATGAAGCAGTTAATTTGACCAGCCCTAGAACAGAAGTGCAACGCATACATACGTACCAGATTGAAAAGAACAACTATTAGCCTCATACATATGTTAAACAAGTGATCACGTTTCAAGACACTTAACGCTTGAATTATACGCAGTGTAATCCGGATTATCATGGTCAGTTAAAATAAGAACCACAAAAGCGTTGGAAAAAAATTTCGGCCGGGCCTGAAGCCCCTGAAGCCAATAAGTCACGCCAGTACTGACTCCAGTACATTCTAACATCGATGACCTAAACACATCCTCCAAATTGCACGAGGGCGGAACTTTAAAGAGCCGTATAGTTGTTCAGTTCAGTAAGAGGACAAAATATAAAATAAAGACACGCTGGCGGGCGAACAATATACAGGGTTTATAGGGGTTTTCATTTTCATTTTCCCTGACTTTTCCAGGATTTCCAGACCATTATTAGTGATTTTCCCTGACTTCTGTACGCCTGAAAACTCCAAGATTTCGGTCATTCATAGAGATAAAAGTGGTAGTGAGGAAGCAGAGAAGTCTAGACTTATGAAAAATTGTAGGTTTATTTTCATATTAATCATATGAACTTCCAGTAAAAAGAGATCAACAACTTTAAGTCCACAAAATAAAAATTATGATTACTTACATTGATATGCCTTCAGAAAGGGTTTTAATTGCAGAAAAATAAATGCAAAGAGGGCTAACCTGGCTTTTCCTTCAAACCTGATGTCATGTTAAAGTAGCTCTTATAATCAATCTTGATTTTTTCTTCCTTACATCCCTCTACAAATTTGGCTAAGTGAAATCAAATTTGACTGAGAATAACTTTTTTGTCACCAGAGGGACAAAGCAAAGCATTCTTGGCAAAATAGCTAGCGAATGAAAATGAGATGCGCACACCTTTCGCCAATCTTTTCACCAAATTGTGCAGGCTATATAGCCAGAAAGAACCAGAATAGGGCCCATGGTCTGCCTCCACAGCGAAGCCAGCCTGAGGCCAGTCTCCCCTCCTTCACCCCGCCCTCCACTCCTATGCGCAGTTTTTGATCTCTTGGCATTTTCAGGTGACAAATTCCGAATTTGAACGTTTTGTATTTTTCCCTGGCCACACGTTAAATTCCCTGACTTTTCCAGGATTTCCATGGCCGTTTTCATTTTCCCTGACTTTTCCACGTTTTCCAGGTTCCTATAAACCCTGATATATATGAGCACGAAGCATCTCTGAAAGAAATTTTTCTCTTACGCTGGACTCCATAGTCTCTTCATTCCACGGATTCGTTGACGTTCATCGGTGGATACAGCTGGCTGACACTCGAGGGGAGACGAATCGACTCTCCTCGTCACTCGATTCAGTCGCAGTCACAATGAAACGCCACTGATCGAGAGAGTCATCTGGGCCGCGGGAAAAATTACCTCCGCAGATGAAAACACAGTTACCTCGACGGAGGTAGTGATTTTTCATCGCAGCTCACCCGAGACAACCTCCCACGGACTGTTTTCAGGTTCGCGGAAAAAAAATAATTGATGCGAGAAGAAAGACAGCTGCCTTCTATCACGTCATGAGCGCCGAGATCATTGGATAAAAAACAGGGATTCTGCAGAGGTGAATAACGCGCGATGATTCAACAAGAGATGCAAGAACTCTGGGGAAAAATGTCATCTGATTAATTGGAGTCGAACTCGGTTCCTTCGATATCGTGCCGTCTTTAACCAGATCTAATCCCACAGCGTCCGGTTACTATTGGCAGGGGAGGGTGCCTACAATGGGGTCGTTTACCATATTTTTTTATTGCCGGATCTGATAGAGTTTGTAAAATAAAAAGACCCGTATTATTCCGCTTTTTGATCCGTTAATTATTTATCGAGATATAAGCGGCGAAAAACTGATGTTTTTAACCCTTTCGGAAAAGTGGGTGTGGTGCAACCTCTGACGTACATCGACTTCGTCCAATCACAACTGAGCCCGCGAAGCTACTTCGCCTTATCGCAAAGGGGGGGGGGGACACAGCTGACTCTGCCAACAGGAGCGATTGCGACAGGATCTGTGGAGCAGACCTTCCGAGAACCCCCCTCCACTCCCTTCCCTTCCCCTAAAAGCAGTCAAGAAAGGGAGGAAAATGACGTCAATGTTATCAAAGCATCTTTATCGATGGGCGTCACCTTTCGCGTATTTAAATTTTTGATGCATTAGTGAATAGTTGTGGTTAGAAGATTAATTTTTTCACTAAAATTCGTTTTTCGTTTCCATCTAATAATTTCGTGTACAAAACTGCGATTTCGGTTCCGAGTAAACGCCCCCTTTAACATAATTTTGGCCATTAATGATAGCCGGGCAACTAGGTAGAGGTAGGAGTTTTTCAGTACCCGAGGGGTGGGTGGAAGGAAACACGACATCCACAATAGCTTCCTCTTAACGAAAGACTCCGAGGAATGCACATTTTTACGTCCCATTCGACGGACAGAGGCTGATCATGAAGAGGTCTCCACACAGCACTCAAGTTGGAACGGTATGCTTTAAAATATTACTGCCACAGCTGAGATCCGGATCCGTGCTCTGGGGAAAGCCAAGGGAAGGGGAAATGAGGAGGCATATCCTCACTTCACTACACCAATGCGAACACCAGAGGTAGCTGTACCGCCGTGGCTTTCTCGGAAGAGGAATCTTCCCGTAAAAATTCCTCCACCTAGGATATATCATCTGGGGATACCGTTCGCGACCAGTTCGGTATTTTCAATTTTATTAACGTCTACAGTTACAGGCTACTCTGAGGTCTGTAACAGGGGTTGAGTGACCGAACATGCACTACGCACTTGCGATTTGAACATAAGTTGAGAAAATTAAATTGTCACTGAGATTTAAAAGGATCCAATCGATGAGGGTGAAGAAATACGACCATGTTCATGAAGAAAGGGAAAAAAATTCATCGCTTACAGGGTACGAATAATAGCCGATTGTTAGGCTCTATGAGCAGAAAAACTCCACTTTAATTCGCGACCACGTCTCCCTACCACGAAGCGCATTCAATTGAATGGCTACGATCCTCAAAAGCATGGACATCCATGAACGATCGCAAATCCAGTATAGCACTCGCCTGGATATATAGTTAATTAAAAGTAAATGAGGGACACAGTAATTGCCCTGCCGTCGAAAGGTCACACACTGTACGGCCTCAAAGCGCAGTAAGTCGAAACGAACGAGCCGGATGCATTTGATGAAGAATTGAGAGCAAACGTTGAAAGCAGTACAGTTGGACGAGATGACGCCGTGGACCGTGGATGAGCGGAATTGCAACCGAAATAACACCAGCCCAAGAATAATAGGAAGCGGAAAAGAACAAATTACAGAGCACGAACCGTTAAAGACGAATTATGTCTGCATTTATGGGTCCGCGGTCTCAGCTTCCTTCACAAGATCATTATTTCCGCCCCGTAATCCTTCAAGGTGGGCGACATAAGACTACCGCTTGCTCTGAAATTACGTCTGCCGCGCCAATATATGCATTAATAACAATCCAGCGCTTTATTCAACGCAAATTAACGGTTCTCTGTCGTTAAACTGCTACATCAGAACGCTCAACATCCGCCGGATGTGTCGTTTCAGCTGCCTTAACGTGGTTTCAATGGATTGTGCGGGTATGTGCGGCATCAGCACGTAATTAAGCCATTATCCGAACAAAAGCAATACACGTTTAGGTACCTAAACGAGACCATCCTTTCAAAGGACCTACAAGAGCAAATTTACAAAGGTCTCCTTAATACAGAAGCTATACCGTGTTATGTTTTTGTGGTTCACATTTTACCTAGAACTGTAATTGTAGCTCGCAGCTCATTCGTGGAAAATGTAAATAAGCCTAATAGGTACATTGTTTTGATAAATGCTTTCAAAATTTATGGTATAAGTAGGATGATAGAAGAAATAGAGATGATAACAAATGAGAAAATGAAATAACTATGGAGAATATCTTTTCGCATTCCACACCCTCTGACCCAGTATAAACGTTATGGGCCAGGAGTAAATATTATTTTATCCATTACGTATCTAAACGAAAATAAACCTTCTGCATTCATCACTAACACACGCTATTGAATAGTTACTAACTAACACACACTATTGAATAGTTTCAGTTAAATGCTAGGGGTGCCATTCTGATTATCCGCATTCATTGCTTTAAAGGGAATATTCATCAAAATAACATTTCTCAGGGGAAAATTTCCATTGCATAATCCTAGAGGAGTTAGACGAAAGGATTTACGTGCTAAAGCTGCGAATTGAGCCAGCTTATAGCTAAGAAAAATGTAAATTGGATGGGTGGGCGGGGGCCTTCCGGAGCCCCCCTGGCACTTAGACCTCTTTACATCCATTGTGGAACCCACATTTAACCAGCCTGTCACTCGCAGGCGGTACAAGAGCACCGCGGTAGAGGTATGGAGCAGGGCCACCCATCCTAGAGGTCCCACATCCCACAGGTAAGAAAACAGAATGCAAGAAATACATTCAAGATGATTGAGCAAGCCATGATGTAAAGCAGTAAAAGAAAACTATTTTCCTGCGGCGATATTTTAGGCGATGTCTTCACACAACCAAACCTACATAAAGAAACGCTGAAATATATTACATATCATTGAAGGGAAAACCCGAAACGAGCCGTTAAAAACATTACTGTAAACTATAAATAATTAGGGTAAAAATACAACACAAAATAAATATTATGACGATTATTACAGCGAAAGAGCATATAGAGTTGATTTCACAAAGATAGTAATCACTTGCATGAAACTCAGGCTGTGAGTAATGAAGTGGAAACTCAAAGCGATTTTGGAGATAGGAATAACAACCCTGCAATTCCACATACAAATTATATTTAATGCACGACCCGGGTTTCACCACAGAGTAGCATCATCAGTAGTATTGTGCCTCTTTGTTGCATGTCAGTAATACACGCATGGTGATTGTTCAACTCCTGCCACACACCCTCGCGGCGGCCTGATGAGTGCTGCACGAATATAGAATTATATCCATTCACGTGGGGATAGTCAAATCAGATAAACTATACTCCATCCGTAGTAAAGGAAGAAAGAGAAGAAAACAGAAATAGAGCGAGTAGCGCGCAGTAAATGGGGTCGTTTACCATATTTTTTGTAACCGAATCTAATAGAGTTTGTAAAATAAAAAGACCCATATTTTTCCGTTTTTTGATCCGACAATTACTACCCGAGTTATAAGCGGCGAAAAACTGATGTTTTTAACCCTTTCGGAAAAGTGGGCGTGGTGCAACCTCTTGACGTATATCGACTTCGCCAATCACAACTGAGCCCGCGAAGCTACTTTGCCTTTTCGCAATGGGGGGGACACAGCTGACTCTGCCAATAGGAGCGATTGCGACAGCATCTGTGCGAGCAGACCTTCCGAGAATCCCTCTCCACTCCCTTCCCCTCCCCTAAAAGCAGTGAATGACGGAAGGAAAATGACGTCAATGTTATCACAGCAGCATTTTCGGTGGGCGTCACCTTTTGCTTATTTTAATTTTTGATTTATGAGTGAATCGTTGTTGTTAGAAGATTAATTTTTTCACTAAAATTCTTTTTTCCGTTTCCATCTAACGATTTCGTGTACAAAATTGCGATTTCGGTTCCGAGTAAATGCCCCCATTCCTTTTCCATTCGTGAAAAGGGTCGCATCATGTAGCACCAAATACCAGCTTTAGCAAATGGAATCTTATTTTCCACAGAGTGACAGCAGAGATAAGGCACTTGAGGGAGTGATTAATTGTTAAACAAGTGAATTCTCGCCGCCCGCAAGGATCGAGGACTCTCAAACCTCTCCATTATCTCAACCCCCAGAGCAATGCGCGCGATCATTTTTTCCTCGCCGAGAACAGCTAAGCCTTTGATTCCTCGAGGAAAGCCATAGTTCTTCCGTCTTCCCTACCTCACACCCTCCCCACCCATCCACCCCCTTGCCTAGTGAGCAGAGGAGCGCCGGAGGAGATATTAACCGCGCATCTTGGAATATCCCATTCCGACCGACTCTTGAGAGTCTTGACAATGTGTCACGTCACCCCGCTAATTCCCGCAAGCACTTCCCCCAGACCAGAATCCCTATAATACCAGATAATGGAATTAGACTCAATTTACGCCGTCTCGAGGATAATCCGAAAGAAAGAAGACGCAGTCAGAGAAGGGCGGGATTGGGCGGGGTGTCAAGTGCGTGGGATGATGTAAGCGACTGAGGGGGAGGGGGGAGAAAGGCGAGACGTATTAAGGAGAGAAATGCGAAGGAAATGGTTCCATCTCCAAGGGAGACGAAGGGGGCGGGGCGGGAAAAAAGGAATGTCTAAATCAATTCGTATCTCCAAGACTTGGGAATGAATGAGGACTTAAAGCGCGTAAGCTAACACGTCGAGCTCCTCCCAAAGAAAGCATCACATTTTTTTCCATATATTCTCACGGTCACTTTCAATTTAAACATTTCGACAACGAATTGCGATACGCCAGCCCGAATTACACAATTATGACTGAAATTTTACCGATTACAGCAAGGATTCAGGGTACGTAACGGCGATTTATAAAATCTTATCAGTGAAGACCCCTTTCAATCCACACTTCTACAGTCTTAAGTTATCTGCCTTGATTTAATCAAAGAAGTATAAACTATGCTATATGCATGCATGTCCTCCACCCTTTATTCTCTCTCTGTATTGACTTTGAAGTCCTTCGGTACTTTAATATCCACTTCATCACTCTTTATTACTTCAATTTTCCACCAAAAACACATTCTCAGTGGTAAGTTTTTTGTTATAGCTTGCTTCCACTTCGCTACCTCTTCTCAATCCCACCATAATTCTATCTTAAAGCCTTCAATTTATTATCATTATTCTACCACGAACTCCATCTTTCGGGATCTCAAGCCACTTCTCGAAGTTTGGAAAGCTGGTAATGGTAAGTTTGTGACAGTCGCTGTCTGACACTCTATACCAACATGTACACCATAGAAGAATCTTCCCTAATTTCTCATTCAAGTCCTTAATTACTACATTTAGACTCAGGACTTGATAGGTATCAATTTCGTGTCGAAAAGTCGAAATTCAATACGCTAATGTCACGAGAAAGGATGCTGTTGCTCAAGTGGCAATTCCTTTTCAATAGATTTGAGCGCATGTCAAACTTCCCAAAATGTTTTTGCTGATGCTCGTCAAAATAAATTTTCTTATATTTATCTTTTTAGTTGGTTCTCCGAGTTGACAATACCAACTATCCCCCAAACGACGGGAGTCAACCTTCCAGTCGTTAGTCGAAGTGAGTCTTCCAGTAGCAAAAGTGATCACTTGAGGCGTCCCCTTCAGCTAAGTTGTAAGTTGGGCAGCCAATGGCAATGACGATTGGCCGGAGTGGGGTCCCGTCCTTATGGATTTTTGGGAGACCACACATCCTGGGCGGAACCGGTGCATGTGGCTGGAGGTTTTTCACCGTCTCTGGCAGAAGGCCAGCTTTTTTCATCACGGCGGTAGTCAGTCTAGTTATGGCATCCGTTTGGTCTCTGGGTAGCCTTCTGTATGGGCTGTCTGTGAGCCACTCATGGATCTACTGGTGATACTCCTCGGTTTTCATTAGAACAGTGGCGTTGCCCTTGTCTGCCGGTAGGACTGTAATGGCAGCATTCTTCCGTAATAACCGGAGGGCCACTCACTCCTTCCAAGTTATGTTCGGTTTTGGTGGAAGGGCCTTTTTCAGGACCAAGGAGAGTTCAGTCCTTACTTCCTCCGCCAAGTCCATTGGCAGCTTCCGTACCGCTTGCTTTATTCCACCAATGATGTCGTTATAAGGGATCATCCTAGGTGTGGGTGCAAAGTTGAGGCCCTTAGACAAAACCGAAAGGGTATCCTCGTCGACCCTCTCACCGGTTAGGTTGATAACTATAGTTTCGGTCCAATCGAGAGGGAGGCTTTTTGGTATTAGGCAGCCGTGAACACTTCTTCCTCTGTCTCTCCGTACCCTTTTCATGGAGTAAATCCACAACAGCAACACTTGGAAGCCAATTTTGAAATGCATCCGGAGCATGAGGCAGAACGTCCAGCCAATAGGAGGACTCATGGAGTCGAGCCAGGATTTCAGCCAATCAGGAGACACTTGACGTCCTGGCAGAATATATGTATATCACTCACTCAGTGATTCTACCCGAAGATTGGTCTTTGATAGTTGAGAGTAGAGCTCACCCCGTACTAAGCCAATGGCGTGCGAAATTCATACATTCAGGGTAGGGGGGCGAGTTCCTTTCCCTGGGCCACCTGCGCTTTCCTACGAAGTTCTGATACGCAGGAAATAGAATCGCGAGGATTTGTAGATGGGGGTGTCCAGAAAGGCTCTTGCCAGGTATTTGGACCCGGAAACCTCCGATCAGTAGCTCAGTGCTCTACCCACTAGGCCACCACGACCCCCTAGATATATATAAATCCACCAAATTTGTCACGGCATATAACAGCCCTGAGGATGGAAAAGGAGTCGTATTCCGAAACTTCGGCAGAGATGGAGCCTTTGACCCGGTGGAAGACCCGAGAAACTTTCACTCATCTAATACGCCGGGAAAAAACCAAATCTTACATAAAAAATTATTAGTTCACCTTCCGCGAAGGTTGAATGAGAAAAAAAATAGAATCGCAGAAAAACAGATCTTTCGCATCTTGACTGTTATTATTCTATTTCAAAGCTCGATATATTAAAGAGTTAGGCAGAACGCTGCGCATCAATTGCGACGTCATTTCCCCCTTCTCTCAATCGCTGCGATTCTTTTAAAGTATCTTAGGAGACCCGCCTCGAGACAGGAAAAAAATACCACGCCTCCATGTCCCCAGGCAGGAAGAGACGACTCGAGAAACTTCGCCCGATCAGAGCGAATTACCTTAATGAAAACACGAAACAATCTCATAACATTTAGTCGGTAATGAGTGGGCATTTCGTGTGCTTGGGCAAACAGGGTCGTCACGACATCTTTAACGACTCGAGTCACGAAACGGCACGTGAGGAAAAAAGACGACGAGCTGCCGCAGAAGTGCACTCGGATACAACCTCGCGCAACGAGCAGACTTTGGTAAGTACACACCACTCGACCCGGATGCCTGCTCGATTTTTTCCCCCCACCGCCTGTGCGAAAGCTCCAGTTCAACGATTCATAGCGGTGTACACGGAGCAAGGATGGAGCAGGAGAGAGAAAAAGAAAACCAGAGCGGACACTCAGCAGCGCTAGTAATCAGAAGCATCGAATTCCACACTCCACCGACCGAGGGAATTTTGATGAACTTCTCGGCAAAAAGCATGCCCGGATGACTGACGCACTCCCGATATCATTCCGCAAATTACTCTTCCTCCATCTAGCGTGAAGTCGCGTGGGCGATGCATAGCATCAGCATCACGTAAAGTTTAATAAATTGGATGGACGCTTTTGGGCAAATTAAAAGACGTGCTGAATCAATTCCCATGGATGCAAACATTCTCGAAGATATTTCATTAAGCGTTATTGCCACGGAATTAATTGACGACCATTTTCTACTCCCAGAACTGCAGATGAGGAATGGAGATGAGGATATCTGCGAAAAATGATAGAAAAATGTTGAAATGTTGTCTATTGATTAGAGTTCCATTCGAGCAATTCATTCGATTCAGTGATGCACTCGGTACGACAAATCGAGACAACAGCAGCTCTTACGTTACACGAAATTCTGTCTTCAGAGAGTAAATCATGTATTTCTTCTCATAAAAGTCATAAAGCACGTTTGAAACTGTATCCAAAATGTTGGAAAACTTGGATGGAATCACCTGGGTCTGACCCGCATACGTCTCGGTATGAGCCCAAAAACTCCGCCAACCAAACCTTGGTACCTAAGACGGCATACGATAGGGATACAATGTCACTTTCCAAGGTCTAATAAACCAACCTCCCACAAAAGCTTCATTGAAAGACCAAGGAAGTAACTCCCACTTTTGACCCCCGGAAAATCGTTACCTTTGAGAATGTTTCCATTTCAGACTTGAAATGGAGAAAAGATACCATTTCTCTCGAACACTCTGAATCGACTCCCACGCGGTTCGTCATTTACAGGTCCAATGACGGTCCAATCTGATCTCCTGCAGAGGGCATGGGGGACGTATATTGGGACGAATGGAAGGAAAATTGACAGCCGGCTGACCGGCAGCAAATTGACGTTCGAAAGAGGGACAAGCAATTAAACGCGGCGCGGCCAATTTAGCGGATATCCCGACCGAGTTAGAGCATTTTGAATCAACTCGGCAAAGGTGGGCTTAGCGGTAGCTAACACGGTTCCTCATTTTTCCGGACACAGCTGGCGATTACTCCAATTCATAACAGTGTACATTATTTTACCTCATTATTTTTTCACGGAGGATAATTGCAATGAAAACTGCGGTTTATGATTACAGCACTGGGGCATTACGGCCACCAAAACATAAAAATTCACGAATATTT
Source organism: Platycnemis pennipes (assembly GCA_933228895.1). Lineage (NCBI taxonomy): Eukaryota > Metazoa > Arthropoda > Insecta > Odonata > Platycnemididae > Platycnemis > Platycnemis pennipes. The sequence goes on from OW121855.1 coordinate 30,755,545, forward strand.
ATTCTCTTAACCTCCTTACGTCCTCTGCTTACCAATAATTACAAAAAGCAAAAGCTTGTCCAAGTCCATTAAGTCCAAGTAGGAGGTTACAAAGCAATACCGGAAAGGTGATACTGCCAACATGATAATACTATCAAAGAAAACTTAAAAGATCCACCAATCGAAAATAAACTAGGAAACAGACACAAAAGGCAGTTCAAGTATTAACTTACATTTTTCTAGAGAGGTTGTATAATGTATCCAGAATTATTGAAACTGTTGCCTACTCCATCCACTCACATTTTCGAAAATGCAGTATACCTACTCGAATTTCAGGATTGTACTGGTGAGACTTTTTTTAACGAATAAAATCGAGCAGAAATACAAAGATTAGGAAGAATTTAAAAACGAAGTACATTCAAATACGCTTTTAGAACATTACCACCTCATTAATAAAGAATTAATTATATTAAATAATTGACAGATACAGAATATCCTTCTTTCCTCGTACAATTAGGGATATGAATAACTGTAAATATGTCCAAGAGCGTAAACACGAGTGATTAAATGGATAGCATAGGTAGTTGCATTTCGGTATAAGGACTTTAAGCTTACCCTACTAACAGCATGTTTTTGCATGTTTGTTTTACTATTTTTATATTTTTCAAATTGTTAAGTTTGGACTAGAATGTTATTGTTAATCTTTTATATGCATGATATGTAATGCATGTTTGGTGGGAATTCGCCCCCTGCCATATGGTCGCTAGCAGAGTATTATGCAGATGTAGATGAAGTAATTTCATACGGAACTCATACGTTATATGCGACTGTCGTTATATGGAATTAGATGGATGCAATCCATTTATTGTACCCGAAAGCCTGAGAATTTAGAAGCACGAACCACTAAACAATGTAGCACATGTATCCAATCTCGAAGTAACCCAATAACTACGCAAAATGGATCAATGGTAACCGTGTAATTGAATCATGGTTATGTTACGACTACATGGCCGTCTTAACATATTGACAGAATGATTGCGAGAATCTTACCCTGTTTAACCGTAACTTTACGGTATTTTTAATGAATTTATTTTATTTTAAAGAAAGAAAACAACATACAGCAATGGCACCATTTTATAGTGGCCAATAACAGTACATAAATTTTATAACATATACAAGAAGAAAAAATAATTTTTTAAATAATTTTAAGTTTCAGAATTAATCTATTAGAGAAATTTAAATCGGATAGCTTTACTGAAGATGTTAGGCACATATTAAAAATACCAGTATGCTAGATTCGACCAGATAAATAGGATAATAGAGATAGATTATCGTGCTGATTGATTCAAAATGGCATTTTTCCCAGGTAATGTAAGAGAACAGAATAGGCAGCATAGTAAAGGTATATGTAGGTGAAATATTTTAGTAGTCTGTAGTGCATGATGCATGTATTAATCACTTAAATACTATAGATACTAACAATGCAGTAGCATGAGACCCTATAGTTGCTTGTTTGCATGTCGGTAGTGCATGCTTGGATATCTTCACCCCCTGCCACACACCCTCGCGGTTGCTTGTATGGTATCGTGTAGATGTAGATAGATGCAGATGTAGATAGATGCAGATGTAGAGACCTGCCTCTGGGGCCAATAGAAGTGAGGGCGTTGCCTCCATTGTATGGCGCAGTTGAGCGAGTAGTATTCCAGAGGCCTGCCGCGCTCTGAGCTCGCAAACGGGTCAACAAACCCTCGTGCACCACGATGGGACGGCGCACCACTGGAGACCGCGGCAATGCTCGCGGCTCCAGCACCTTTCTCCGCTCGCTTGTCCGTTTCGGGGGGCATAAATAACCATCGCCGCCAGCTAATTAACACGTTTGGAATCGAACCGAAAACCTCGTGTCGCTTCGAGTGTGTTGGCGCCACGCGCGGCGGGAATGCCCGTGAGGAGGAGAAAAAGCAAGGACCGTTACAAGAGGCATTTGTACGAACGTGACGACATCGATTAGCCAATGTAAATATCGCGGAGAAATATCGCACATCGGGACTAATTTATGGGGGAGAACATCCACTAATCATCCGGGCGGAGCGGAGAAATGAATGCTGTAGCTGATTGCAGCGGAGCGTGTAAGACCTGGGGATTAAACAGAAAGGTGATTCCTAAATGAATACACCGCGACGATGAGTTATCGGCGTCGTTGGAAGTATTCGCACAAGCGGGAGCAAGGTTGTTGGTTTCTAAATGAACAAACCCCCACGAGTCCAATTTGACGGTGAGCGTGCCCCCGAGGCAAGAAAAATGATTCTACAAACATAAAAAGATAATGTTTGGAGTCTTAAGGCAGAATCTCAGTCCGGTCTTAGCTATGAGGAAATAGCTCAAGCGACTCGTATCTCTACTCCGATGAGGTCACATGACAACCGTCTACGTACATAAACGAAAGTTCTCCAGACCCGACCACTTGATGATGATAATTTATTGAATGCCGTGTCGAGAGTGTGAATGATTTTTTTAATGTGGTTCAAGTACATACAAGTTTCCAATATAATAATCTGTTATATTGCAATACCACGACACTTTCTCGGAACAAGTTTCATTTAATTAAATCTTTCATCATATTTGTCATTTCTCTATGATATTCATTTGAATTTCCTCTTCACATAATAATTTTTCTCTTGTCTGTCTAAAATATAATTTAAATAACAATAAAGCTGGCCACAGGCGTGACAATAGTATAAAAGCACATAAATTAAAGACACTCACAAAGATAGTTTTCCGATATTTCGGTGGCCACTACCACCTTTCTCGAAGGAGAGGAGAGAACTGACTTAAGGAGCAAGGCAGGTCGAGGAAACAAGTGAAGGATAGAAGTAAGAGGGGCAAAGATGAGTGGGGAGGGAAAGGTTATGAGAAAATGTATGAGAAAATTAATTTAATTGATTTTGATGTTCACCATCATGGGTCAACAGTCCTAGGATTTGTTTGACGCAGCCCTCCACTCGATTCTTCTATCGGCTAACCTCTTCATATCAGCGCAATGTCTTTGTTTTACATCCTTTACAACCTCTTCCATATATCTCATACGTGTCCTGCCTTTTCCAATCTTTCCGTTCACTTTTCCCTCGACGATTGTCTCCATTAGGCCATCCTGTCTTAAGATATGGCCGATTAAAATATGCCGTGTTCTTTTTAGAGTTTTCAGCAGACTTCTCTTTTCTCCCACTCTTCTTGAGACTTCTTCGTTTGTCACTCAGTCGATCCATTTTATCTTCATCATTCTTCGGTAGCACCACATTTCAGATGCTTCCAGCCTAGACTTCTCTGCTCCTGTTATCGTCCATGCATCGCTGCCATATCGTAAAATGCAGATGTATGTTCTTAATTTTGATGTTGATGTAGTAAAATAAACTGGAATAAATGTGTGAGTAAAAAATAAAGCTATACTATAACGTACGACATGAATTTCAGGAAGCGGTCACCCAGGACACTCATCAACAAGATATGTGCAACTGCTACCTAACCAATACCTATGCGTCCACCAACCGTATTACATTTCACCTTCGGCTAGAGATGGAAAGGTCACCTGAATACTGTATACAAAGGGTCGAAGCACACCGTCGGGAGGGAGAACGTGAAACCGTAAACGGAAGGCATCGAACTAAGAATTACTACTGAGGGGATACTAAAAAAAGAGAAAGGTAAGAGGGATATTGACGGGAGGAATAAGGGAAATGAGAGAAGGGACTGTGACGCAAAGCTATGCGGTACAAGCGTCACTTGGACCGGAGAACCGCGGGGACGAGAGGGGGACGTATGGAGAAAGGGTGCGACCCAAGGGATGGTGGCGGTAACTGAAGAGAATAAAAGGGTGAAAGATCGAGAGAGAGAGAGAGAGAGAGAGAGAGAGAGAGAGAGAGAGAGAGCGGAGGAAAAGAGTAAGGAGATGAGAAGGGAAGAACCGAGGCGAGAAGGGAGACAAAAAAGGGTTAAGGCTTCCAAGAAATTTTGTGATGAAAAACACACGACCCATGGAAGGAAAAACCAGACCATAATAGGGGATGAAAGGAATTATATCATACATCTCCTCCAAATTTATGGGCACTTGATGAAAGAATTCCTTAATAATATATCGGCCATCTTTATTAATCCGAATGCCTACCGGTACCACGCATAATCAATTATGTCGTTCGTGCATTACGATTTTAATAAGAAAATGCGCCCACTAAACTAATCGCTTCCTTGGTGTCCAGCTTCTCTCCTACACGCACCATAAGCTCAATACTTTCTCAATGGAAAAAATTCACTAGAATTTGATGTTGAAAGTACATGCGCACGAATAAAATTCGACCACACTTTAGTCAAATAATTGTAAACAATTCAGCAGTTAATACCAAGTTAAAACTCAATTTTTTCATAAACCCCGCAATTTTTAAGAGAAAGATTCATGAAAAAAAACCATTTGCTTTTCGCACAAATCAAGATTGGATTCTGTCAATTATGTTTCTGGCAGGATAAACTTTCTTGGTTCAAAGATTCGCTCAATACGGGGGTTAACTGTTTACTTATGGGGGTAAATTACTTTCAGGCAAGAGATATAAAGGTTGCTCTGTATACATTAATATGAATCGATACTGAATTAAATGCAAGGACGACTGATTGAGGTTTAGACCGCAGTTTTAAACGCACCAACTAAACTAAGCAAACAAATTATCTGGACATAAGTGGTAGATAAAGAATAAAGAATGAAAAATCATTGATGACTTTTGAAATGTAGTGGAGAGAAGGTATGGATACATAGTTTTCTACCAGTTATGGTAGATTTTGATGGTGTATATCTACTCTAATTTGCATTACACCCATCTACCAGTTCCATTACCACGCGATTTCTTTCTTCAAGTCGGCACACCTCTTACCCTTTACTCAAACTACCAAGGATACCTTATCTCTTTCTTCCCCTCCCTCGCTTACCCAACATTCTTCCCTCAATAACGAACTTCAGCATTCCATTTCCATTAAGTACCTGCTCCATCCACCAACCTTCTCCTAATTCCTGACAACTATCTTCTCTCCTTCCCAACCATGTTCAACACATCCTCATTCATCCACTTTTCCATCCATCCTTTGAATAACAGAAAAGAATTATACACTAAAACTAAAATGTCCAGAGAATGAAGTTAATCGAGGAAATGAGGAGAAGGGTAAGTGCATGGTAAAGGTAATAAGAGGTGACATCGGGGTTTTAAAGAACGTGAGGTACAGGTGAGAACGATCAGGTAAGCAAAGCATAATGATGAGGAGAAGAGATTGTTTGGGTGGATTTATGATAGGTATTAATCATGTGGAATTAAAAAGGAGCATCACACTATATGGAATGCATTAACGACCCTTCGAAATATGCTCTTTATGATTAGAATTCACTCCCTCAGTGTACAACCAGAAGTTTGGCTTGATAGGTGAGGGCAGAGTTCGCCACGTACTAAGCCATTAGCTGGTAAAATTCACACATTCAGGGTAGCGGGGTCAGTTCCCTAAGCCACCTGCACTTTCCTTCGAATTACAATCAGAAAATCGCATCACGAGGATTTTATGTAGGGATATACAAAAGGCTTCTGGCCGGGATTAGAACCCGAGACCCTCCTGTCCGTAACTCAACGATCAACTCACTAGGACACCACGATTACCATTGTTTGAAGTATAATAATATAAGAAATTAATATTCCTCTAATGTTAACTTCAGAGAAAACTCGCAGCAGCAATTATCCTGAACATGAACACTGCCCCACATCACCAGTAAAATCTAATTTCTCTGCCTTCTCATTTCCCTCAGTAATTTCTCTTAGGTACTTCCTCTAAATCTCCCGAAATTCTTTTTTTGCCTTCCATTGCAACATCTCCACCAAAACTTCCACTTCCCCTATAATCATAACGGAATGTTCTTTTGTTTCAAGAGTACATAAAAATCCATTTTCCGTGATTTTAAAGTGTAATATAGTTCAATCTTTGAAGCAGTTTAAGCCTTGAAGGTGAAGGGGACGGCGAGGGTTGAGAGGGAGGAGAAAGAGAGAAGGAAAAGGGGGGATCGGGTGGATATGGAGTACTAGCCTCCTAGCATAGTACGGTTTAACATACCGTACATATGTCTCATACATACATATATATATATACATATACGTACATATACTCTGTACATACCGTACATATGTACGGTATGTACGGAGACTTAGATATACAGGGTATATCTGCGTGATACCCTACAATCCATCGCGTAGTGTGTGGCAGGGGGTGAAGATCACCAAAACATGAACTAATTACATGCAGCTAGGGTACTACATGGAAACATGCTAGATAATAGGGCCACATACAGCGTAATAAAGGGGTTGGTTGTTTATGCATACATCGTGCGCTACAGACTACTCTACAATGTTTCGCCTACCTATCCCTTTGATATGCTGCCTGTGTTCTCCAATAGTACGGGGGAAATGACATTTTAAATCTGTCGGTACGACAATCTATCTCTCTAATCTTATTTATCTGATCGAATCCAGCATTTCACGCTGATTTTTTAAATATATATCTAACATCTTCTGTAAAGCTATCCGTTTTATATTCCTGTAATAGATTTAACCTGTATTTTAACATACGATCCGATAATCGTAATCCGTAGTCTCATTGAGGCCTTTCGTTAATAGCAGGGCTAAACTCAACGCCAGGTTTCACTACCTCCGTTCCCTGAAAACTCCTACCTTTAACCAGTTGCCTACCTATACCCTCCGCCGCAAATGGCCGCAGTTGTCGGTCGCCTCCCCCGAATAACCACCAGGAGAAGGATCGGGATGAAAGAGATGGTGGGGGGGAGGATTAACAATTGAGAGCGTGGGAGAGAGGGATAAAGGAAAGGGAGACAGGGACGACTTACGGCTCCTACTGCGGGAGAGTTTCATACTTTCTAGTTCAGGGGCTCCACGAACTTTTTTATATCCGGGAGTCCCCATGAAAGCCACACGAAGCGTGGGCCACTCCTAACTCCAGGGCCTTGAACGAGAGGCTCAAGTGGATATTGTGCTCGCGAAAACTATAAACTAAAGCGGGAGAGAGCGACTGAGGGAGGGTGCGGAAACGCGAGCGATTTCCCCTTGAATTCCATTCTTTCGGAAAGAGTTCACGAGGCGTCGCACCACGCCCGGGATATTTATTCCCGATAGGAAATAAACAAAACGGCGTCGTTCCCGGGCGATGCCAGCACGGGCGCTGCCACTCGGAGTTTGCCACTGCGGGAGCGAAAGGAGGCGCGAGGATATTTTAACGGGTTCGCGCATGAGAGGAGGGAAAGTCACGGGGGATTCGTGAAATATGGGCGACCACGGTTCTCCATAGGAACCCTTCACGGCACCGAGTGCTTGAGTATTGCGAAGGCGGGGGTGAAGAGGAGATGAGGTGAACGTGGAGACAATAACTTGTATTTTAGTTTTTTTACTGATTTACGTGAGTTCAGCTGGACATGAAATACTTCTAAATCTACATAATACCTTGCGAGACTCCGTAGGGGTTCCCAAAACTCCTAAGGTTCCCATTCCACAGGATAAACCAACACGTTTCTCTTGCTCAATTCAATTTTACGGGCTTCAACTTAGTGAAAGTTAATGATATGCAAAATATTGAAACAGTGTTTGATTCTACTGAAGAATATATTGGTATTAGCTAGTTTTCAACGCATTGCCGTAGACTTCAGATCATTTTTTTTCCTTAAAACTAGTAGTCACTTAATGATGACACCTATGCGTTGAAAAGTATTTACTATCATTAAGTTATCTAGCCGAATTAAACAGTGTTTAAACATTTTTCACTTAATATGATGTTCTATTCATCCGCATTAATACCACCTTTCACCTTTCTGTCAAAACAGCCCGTTCTTCGCTTACCCAACGTGATCCATTCTATCGCGTCTTTCAAAACACTCTCCGATCTTATTTACCGTTCGATCCACGCACTCTGCCTTTCCTAACTTCTGCAGTCGATCTCCTATCCTCCTCTACCACCCAAAACACTCTCTCGCTTCTCACTCTTTCCACCCACATTACCTACTTTATCCTTGTGTGCAAGTCGCAAAGAAAACGATGCTAGAAAAATGCATAGTTTAACAAATCTAGCATTATTAGCTTGGAAAACAATGCTACCATTAACTGGCTAAAAACCACCAGTACTAAACAAATCTTATATTCTTAATAGAACATGCAAATTCGCAATCTATGCCCACTTCAGACGAGATGTGATATCCCCCAGTGCAATGTAAAGTGGTACAGGAAAGCGGAGGCGGCATTTGAAGTTGAAGCCACTGATTAGACTTGCGGTTTTTTTCATTAATTTAACGAGCACATATCCACCTACATTCAGTCTCTAGTTTACCGTTACACTTCGTTTGCTTGGCTTCATGAATGAAGTCACGTTTAATTATGTACGTGTTGGAGTGGTTAGCTGGGAGAGAGTAATTTGAAAACTTACCACACTGAAGGTCAGGATCTCGGAGGACGATTGCAATGAAAATCATCAGATCCTTAGGGATTAATGGAATTGATATCCGGTTTTGATTCCTTACCTGAAACAAAAAGAAATTTGAGTTAGCTACTGAAATTTTTTCTCGCACAACAAAGAATTCCGCATGCATTTAACAATTTCAACTACAATTATGCGCAGTGACTCGGAAAGTATGTATGACAGAGTGGCCAATTAATGGAAAATGTACAATGTATTTAATGAGCACGCAAGTTTTGAAACTGCAATAGGAAACAAAATTGTAAACAAAATTCTTTTCTCCAAGAGCTCCCACACGAAAACGCTGTTACATTTCGCACAAAAGGAAGCTCAGTGCGATTTTCTGAGCTTAAGCTACAAGGCGAGAGTGATTTTTAAAAAATCTCTGGCGTAGCATCAAATATGTGACGAAAATACATTTATCCACACCTCTTGCTCCCAGAAAGCACAGCTGACGCTCGGGAGTGGTGTGTACAAAGAGCAGAAAATAAGAGTTGCCCATATTTTATTCTCACCAAAGAAATTTCCAAGGGGAGACTACGAGTAGGTTCTGAATTTAAGACGCTGTTTCTTAGATTAAATCACATGTGTAATGAAAGACAGACCTTTAATTTTCTTAAGCATACCTACTCTTAGAGTTAAAAATAAGAAAAAAAAGCTTTAACTCCGACAGCAACTTGAACAGATGTTCAGCCTTTTAGCAACTGGGGGATCGTCTCAGTAGCACCCTAAAGTATCGTTTTTCTCAAAAAGAAAACGCACCATAACTTACCCACAACGAGAAAACACAACACCTATTACCCATAGCAAGAAACGACAGCTCTTGAACCACTACCTCTGAGTGGGGGGAATCTTAGAAATAAACTCCTACGTCCGTACTGTTAGGAGCTTTTTTCCCTTTGTTGATTTTTATTCTGCGAGATATTTTCGTCCCATGACCTCCTTTCAAGGATCGGAGAAGGGAAGAGACCTTAGGGGCATGATCGTAACAGAAGGGATGAGAAGGGACAGGGAAGAGGCAGGTGTTAGATGGAAGAGCACTTCCTCCGAGGTCCAACCAGGACCGTGATACAGAAGGAAGGATAGCGCGACCTTGGTTCCCTCCAAACTCACCTGGCAACTAAGGAACAGCTCTCTCGCCCCACCCTCCCTTTCGTGAACATGAGGGCACCGACGTCACGTCTCACCGGGGCCAACAAAACCAAGATGACACACTGGGACCCGCCCTCCGGTGGCCAAAGGGGTGATCGAACGCAGGAAGTCCCCGAGAGCAGAACGCCCCCGTAGAATACTTCGGGTGACCCGCCCCCGCGTCCACAACCTTGCATACGACCCAAGCCCATGTCACCAAATGTCAACTCACCCCATCAATCCAGTCCGAGTATTCAATCCAATATATCCAGTCCGAGTGTAGCAATGGATAACATTGGTAGCTGCATGTTGGTATAAGGACTAAAAGCTAACCCAACTAACAGCATGTTTTTGCATGTATGCTTTGCTATTTTTATCTTTTTTTAAATAGCGTAGTTTTGAACAGTACATCTATATCTACATAATACCCTGCAAGCCACCATAAAGGTGTGTGGCAGAGGGTGAACTCTCACCAAATATGCACTACATATCATGCATAAAAAAGATTAGTACTTGTATAGGTACTGTTCAAAACTACGCTATTTGAAAAAAGATAAAAAATAGCAAAGCATACATGCAAACACATGCTGTTAGTTGGGTTAGCTTTAGGTCCTTATACCAACTTGCAGCTACCAATGTTATCCATTGCTACACTCGTACTGGATACATTTACCGTTATTCATATCCCTAATAGTACGAGGAAAAAAGGACATTTTGAATCTGTCAGTTCGGCAATCAATTTCTCTAATTTTGTGATTATGGTCCAGTCTATCATAGTAAGTTGGTGTCCGCAAAATATTTTTAACATCATCACTTAAAATATTGTCTTGGAATTTATTTAAGAGATTGAGTCTAAATTTCAACCTGCGATCTGACAATGATTCCCAATTTAATTCATTTAATAGACTGGTTACGCTAATAAGGTTATCGTACTGTCCCTTTACAAATCTTGCCCATCTTCGCTGCACACGTTCAAATTCGTTATTTAGGCCGATTTCGTAGGGATCCCATACACATATCTTTTTGTATGTAAAAGTACATATACAAGTACTAATCCTTTTTTATGCATGGTATGTAGTGCATGTTTGGTGAGAGTTCACCCCCTGCCACACACCTTTATGGTGGCTTGCAGGGTATTATGTAGATGTAGATCAAACGGGTGGGCTGACATTTCTGACATGGCCACGGCGCAAGATTTGTAGTCTGCTTGCGAGACGCTTAGCCCATCCTGTCACCTCCCCATCCATATCAGACCCAAAACCTCTTCGGTTTCGAATCTTTTCACTTCTACCGAAATCTCCACTGAAGCCAAATTCAGTGCTAAAATAGCATTTACACTGTGTTCAAAATAAGAACCACCCCAGGGATAGGGTACTGAAGAACTGATGATGTCATACTTTACCTGCCTAAAATAGCCAATCAGACTAGTGATGCACTGGTCTGGATAGAATTTTATGGAGTACTTGTACACACCTTTTAACCTGAAAAACTTTTCCTTTGCCACCCAATTTATCTCTTTAGTTCACCATTAGTACTGTCTCTCGTCATGCTATCAATAAACCTTACTCCTTCCTCTTCTCCATAATCCAGAATTTACCTTTAACAAACCATCGCCTTTCACCTTATGGCCAATCTACCCATTCCGTCTCTTATTTTTCTCCAGCAACTTTCCCTCCCCTCCAACAATGCCCAGTGCTTCATCATTAGTGTTTCCTCCAGTTTTATCTATTCTCTACTCACCTCCCAATGATCCATGTTTTGTAACCGTACAAAATCTCGCTCCAACCTCCTATCTCCATACCAAACTCTTAACTAATCATTTGTTAGAACTTTAACGTAAAGTTCCCATCAGTTCTCCCCTGTTAGTGATCGCTTATGCAGTACTCCAACACATATCTTACGACCATCCAAACCCCAATTAATACACGCCAACGAATACGTACAATTTGGAATCCTTTCTTTTCGCTGACCTTTACACCTGCAGAATTTTTCAAAAATGTCAGGTTCTCTATTTGCCTCATGGATGGTTTCTCTAATCACGCAGTGTATACATTTCTAAGTTATGCTCGTGATTATGTTTGTTCATCGGATCTATTTCGGCTCTAAGTGCATGTATCTTATGAAATTCAGAGCAAAAATTATACAAAAAATTAAACTATAAGCTAATACTTTTAAGAGGTCTTTAGAATAAAATTGATGTATGGATAGTTTTTCGTGAGTTTAGGATAATAATAAAATAATAATAAAGAGGTCTGGATTTCAACTTACCAATTATAAAATTGATGGCTTCAGGCGTAACTTTATGGAATTTACTTTCATACATAATGAATGGTAGAATAAACTTAGTATTTCTACAATTATCTTTGGAGCTGATGGTGAACTAAAGAGAGAAATTACGTGGCCAAGGAAATGTTTTTCAGGTTAAAAAGTGTGTACAAGTACTCCATAAAATTCTATCCAGACCAGTACGTCACTAATCTGATTGGCTATTTTAGGCAGAGAAAGTATGACATCATCAGCTCTCCAGTATCCTATCCTGGGGGTGGCTCTTAATTTGAATAGGTCTTTAGAAGCAAATCAACTCGAATCGACCCTTCAAAGATTATTTTAAGAATTGTTCATAGACTCGTGTAGAGATAATAAACAGCAAACCATGAATACATTACAGATATTACCACGAGAACGGAAAAGAGCCGGGAAAGTGGACGCAAGCAAGTGTCAACACCTAACGGTTTCTCCACGGAAGCTAGTTCCAAACGGCTGAGCGAAACTTAGGAGACAGAGACGGCATAAACTTTAAAATGCCGAACGTATCACGGTTTATTTTTCCTCACAACTTCGACATTCACCTCCTGACTCGTTCATTCAAATGAAGCCCACGCGGCCTACCCGACACCTCAACGTTGAGTTGCTACCAGAAAGAGGTGGGGTTTTCGGTTTGTTGACCCAGCCCCACCAGACTGAGCGTTAGGAATCTGACACCATGTTATATTTGCATATGAGACTCGATCGTGGAGTTCACCTCCTGGATGATTCTATTGAGGTACGGGTGGAACAGGCAATTGATGGCCTGCCATTGAAAGCTTACAAAATACAGACACGTCCCTATTTATAATTTGCTAAAAAAAGCTAAGAGACCATGACTTGCCGTTTCGTTTCAGAAATATTTTTATTGTCACTGTACCTTATAAATCAATTAAATATATGGTTGGCTATTCAGGCGACCGACAGCTGAGGTCATTTGCGCCATTTAGGATAGGTGGGTAAATTGGTAATGGTAGGAGTTTTCAGGAAACGGAGGAAGGGTGGAGAGAACCCGGCGTCGGTATTAGTCTACTCTTAAAGAAAGGAGTCAAGGGGAACACGGCTTAACGTCCCATCCGACGGACATAGTACTGAACTTGAAATGCCCTCTACTAGGCACTCAAGCGGGGACCGGTTTTCCACTGCAAAATCCGCCAATGCCGGGAATCGAACCCGGGCCGTCCGGGATGGGAGGCCAGTACTCTAGCCACCACACCAACCAGATCCCCAATTAAATATATCCCCGTTATCACAAGTATACAACTTGGTAAAACACAAGAGCAACAATCCGGAAAAAAGAAAGTTCTTGAATCAACGATAGAACATCTGCCGGTCAAGTACCATGCTGCACTGATGGATCTCACCCACATGCATTTTACACCAATAAAAGCTTCAAATTACTTAAAATAAACGCGTCACGTTAAATATTAACTCAGAAGTTCGGATGTGTACTAAGTTCAAATCTTCAGTGGGGAGAAAAACAATCAGGAAAAGGAAATATTTTCAGTACGTGGTTCGGATAATGTTACAGATAACAGTACGAATGACACAGCGATTGATGGGAAATACTTCAATCCATCGAACGAGCAAGCTACAATCATGATGCATAAAAAATAGAACGCATGTTTAATTCTTGCGCTCCTTCCTAAGCTACTGTTCCCATTTGTGGTTTGAGAAATGAGCAAAAAATGTTTCGGAAGTACATGCCGGCCACTTGAAAAAGTGCAATCGCAACCTTAATTACACCTTAATTACACGAGCATGATTAACCCCGTATTCTCAATCCATAAACTAAGTTAATACGGCGCTGCGTGGATCTTCAATGTACACCTGCAAGCGATCTGGAGAAGGGGTGGTTAGATCTAGGCCAGAGAGAAGAGGAAGTGAGTCTTAATCATTAAGGCTAAGGGTTATTAACCTTAATAAGAAAAATTCACTAATAAGTAAGGAAATATTAGCGTGCCCTTTCTAGATGAACGTCTCTTTGGATACGTTCACTTTTATGCATCCATTTATTAATTACCTATCGGGTCCCTTATGGGGTCGTCTACCATACTTTTTTAATCGGCGAATCCGATAGAGTATGTAAAATAAAAAGACCCATATTTTTCCGTTTTTTGATCCGTCAATTATTCCTCGAGTTATAAGCGGCGAAAAACTGATGTTTTTAACCCTTTCGGAATATGGGCGTGGTGCAACCTCTGACGTCATTGACTTCGTCCAATCACAACTGAGCGCGCGAAGTTACTTCGCCTTATCGTAAAGGTGGGGACAGCGCTGACTCTGCCAATAGGAGCGATTGCGACATGATCTGTGCGAGCAGACCTTCCGAGAACCCCCCTCCACTCTCTTCCCTTCCCCTAAAAGCAGTCAAGGAAGGGAGGAAAATGACCTCAATGTTATCAAAGCAGCTTTTTCGGTGGGCGTCACCTTTTGCTTATATTTCAATTTTTGGTTTATTAGTAATGTAACGCCGATAGCTCTGTCCTGCAAGATGCCCTCACTTCCATTTCAGAATGGAGCTCTACCTGGAAGCTTAAGGTAAATCCCATCAAGTCCAAAACCCTGACCTTTACATTACGCGCCAATCCTGTGAAATCCTCCTATAGTTTCTCTGCCCAACCAATCCCAAAAGTTACATCCCATAGTGATCTTGGTGTACTTTTTGACTCCAAGCTAACCTTCGCCCCCCACATTAAACATATCTCTTCCAAAGCCATGGCTCTAGTTGGACTCCTCTACAGATTCACAGAAATACAAAGTCCTCTGGCTCTGAAATCCATCTTTTCCGGCTGTGTTCTTCCAATAATAGATTATTGTTCGCCAATATGGTCCTCTGCTTGTCCTACCAATCTCAAAGCTCTCAATAGGCCTCTTAACTTCTTCATCAGTATCGTCAAAAATCGCAACCCCCCTCTTCGGAATCTTTCGGCTAATTCACTGCTCTCGGACCTTGATATTATTCCTTTGCAACGTCGGCGCACACTTAGTGACCTCAAGTTTTTCCACGGAATCATGAGTGGTCGTTTCAGGTCTAACGACCTTCTCCCAATGTTCTCTCTCCGTGTCCCTTCACGTGCAACCCGAAATTCGTCTCTATTTCATCTACCTCACCACCGTTTATCTGTGACTCAGAGATCCCTAACCTACCGGCTGCCTCTTACCTACAACTCTCTCAATATCCCTTCCATTGACATAACATCATCCATTTCATCATTCACAACCGCTATCAACAGACTTCCTTCCTAATTTGATTATTCTTGTTTTATTTATTTTTTTTGTCCTATGTCCTATAATTGTGCTATTTATCATTTGTTAAATAAAATCCAATGTAAAGGTCTCGTTGGCTGTTTTTGGATTTCATGTTAAATAAATAAATAAATAAATGGTTGTGGTTAGAAGATTAATTTTTTCACTAAAATTCGTTTTTCGTTTCCATTTAACAATTTCGTCTACCATTTTGCGATTTTGGTTCCGAGTAAACGCCCATTGTTAAATTTTCCACTCCAAACTATTATTTTCCAATTTATTACAACAGATAAACATTTATATTTACTTTAGCATAATTAGAGTATAAAAACGGGAAGAAAAAAATTACAATCTTCATATAATGATGTACAACATGATGCCTATCACGATGTAATAGCAGTAAGGAAGGATCATCAATATAAGTTATGAGATACGAAATGTGGCAGGTGCTATGCTAGAGTGCTTATTAAAAACGGCTTGGAAATCGATATTAAACGGACATATTCGCAGTGATATTATTACTTTAATTTGCGGGCCATCGCATAAATTAAATAATGAACGGAAAGACATTGGTTGAATACTGATTCCAACACTCATACACATGGATCACGTGAAAAAAATTAGGACTGAATATGAAGGGCAGGGGATCAGCGGCCGTCACTGAAATGAAGTCGGCAAGAATTCGATGCAACCCTAATGTCGAACCCAATGAAATAGTCCAGCAAATACAAACACTCAGGAGGACTCATCTCGCTCAATCGGCCCAGCTCATTTTTCAATTCAGGGTAAACATTTGTGAATGCCCGGTTTACGATTATCCGAACTCGTATTTTTCCACTCGACGGAGAAATCTCAGGGACGGGAAGGAAAACAATTCTTCGGGGACTGCTATAGCTTCATTGCTGACGCGCCCCGAAACTAGACAAACGATTCTCAGCCCACGCAAGGTCCCAAAAATATCTTGTCTCCTTGAGAAAGGTCGAATAATACACACACGATTTCACTCTCATTCAAGGCGAAGCCCGAATGAGCCAGTGGGGATATGCAAAGACACTGGCGAGTTATAGTGATTCTTCCTGAGAATCACAGACCAACGCGATGTTTCGCCGATGACGATATGCTTAAAATAGAATATACATTAATCTCAGTCATTTAACGGTAGAGATAGGTCTACGTAGGCATAAGATTCTTACTCCAAGCCCCATCTTTCATCTCATTTAAAATAGGTGTAACGAAGGTATGCAATAAAGTGCGTTAACGTAAATATGAGACAGTTTCTGAAACCTTATCTTAGGACAAAACACACGCATAACACAAGTTTTGGAGAAAATGAGTCTAAAAACAAAAAATCCCAAAACTCTTCATATTAAAATAAAAAAATTTCTTGAAGTATTAACGTCTTCATTTACTGAGAACTCTTCAGGTTGACTCAAGTGCGTATCTCTCGTCGTGAGTTATTGTAAAGAGGCAAAAATACTACCGATTCAGTATTCTACAAATGCTGTCAGAATTTGAAACTAACAGGCAATTTAGACAGGGGAACCGATGAAAAAAAAGGAGAACTTACGCTGCTAATGCTGCATTCACGTCGGGAATCCGCGGTTGCTGTTTTGCTGTTTTTATTCGCTAAGAGACTACAGGGCGTCCGTAAACTCAATTCCGGATGGATCAATCATTATGGAACAACTAGAACACCGTCGGTGGTCAGCAGTTGAAGGCAAGGGAATTAGACCCAAGATTTCGATGCGATGTGAATCACAAATGATGCCGACAGAACCTCGTTCCGTACGGAATACATTTTCAAGTTTGCGGCGCCGCTAATTGCCACGGAACATTTTCCACGCGGGCAATGCTCAAGCAACACACGAAGGCGAGCCTAATTGCGATCGAACCTTAAAAGCGATCGGAGAGGGATGGGGAGAAAGAACAAAAGGACGAAGAGGGCGGGAGGAGGGGGGGCTGAGGAGAGGGAGGGCTGAGAGAGGGAGGTCAAATGAGCGAAGATCGAAGAACTTATTCATTACAGGAATCGAATAGACCGCCGTCATCCATTCATTACTTTCTATTTCACCGCGGAGGTATAGAAGGGTGGAGATTGGTTGGAGAGAGAGGCATAAATACTCTTTATCTAGCTACTGACTATCCTGCAAACCACCTCGAGGGTGTGTGGCAGTGACTGAATTGCCACCAAGCATGAACTATATCATAAACTTCGATTACACTACCTGCCCATGGATATATTTCTTGAATATCGTGCGGGACACACATAACAAGTTCTCCTTTTCATCTAATATGCAACGAAGTGTTTGATAATTGCCATTAATATGCTTTAAACATTTTAGTATTTCATGAAAAACTGATTCAATAATGATAACTTAAAAAATAGTAAAATAAATTAATGAAAATCCAACATTACTATTAATTTGTTTGTTTCATTAATCTAAGCCCGTTTCACACAATACTTGATCCAGTACAAGGTATAGTATACTCGCTAGTATGCTAGCTTTCCAGTGTCGTGTGAACAGAACCAGTACACTGGCTGGCAAGCATGCTAGCTAGTATACTCGCTGAGCTACTGGATTTCATACTTAATGCGGTACTAGATTTCTAGTAGGACCTAGTAGCCCAGTAGCCATCGACCAATCAAGTCACGTTACAGACGTTGTGCGAACTTCTCTTTTTTTAATTAGCATGGAATCATATGGAATAACCGATTCATAGCAAGCCATAGGTCGATGATCGTATGAAACCTCCCACGACGGTTCCAATCATACTAGATTCCGTCCTCAATATCAAGTAGCGGCCAGCACACTAGGTCTTGTGCTGGATCAAGAATCGTGTGAAACGGGCTTAATACATGTAGTTTCAATTACATTTTCATTTTATGATAAATTTATTTTATGGAGGCATCATGGTGTGAATGGTCTTGTTGCGGTTACGAATTGTTTTTCGAAAGAACGAAGATTTTAACATATCTGTGGTATTGCGTATTTGTCGAGTATAGTGTGGAGCCTTTATGATTAATTAACCCGGTCTCGAAGATACCGTCTCCCCTGTACTCCTGTAAAAGAGGTAGTCTGGGCTGCTGTCTTCCTATAATGAGAAGAAGCCGTGGCACACAAGTTGACCTCAGCTCGATCCGCTGACGGTTGAAGTTGCCCGCAACATCCCCAACCTCTCTCCCGCGGAAATCAAAAGATGCAGAGAGAGGATGAGACCCTTCAAGAGGTCGCACTAAGAAGACGAGGTACTACGCGACCTCCCCTCAACTCAAATCGGGACTTCCGCAGGAGCCCTCAACCTACATTCTTCCCCGGAGCCTTGACCCTTACGGTATGGCGGCTGATGCACGGGGGCTGGCTTTTTCTGCGCTCAAGGAGGTGGCTGAATCAAAGTAATACGGGAACGCAAGAAAAAGAAAACTGCTCTGAAGGAGTGTATTCGGTTTTCCGGGTCCGGGCTGCTGCGTTGCATCTCGTTGCGCGCCGATATCGATCTAAGTCCATCCGAAGCAGTGCTATTTATCCGGTTGCGCTGGACCAATTCGCTACCTCAAGATACGGATGTTATCCCGAGAACGGTTTCCATAGAGTAATTTGCATTTTTTTCTTTCGCGGATTACAAGTCTTCATCAATGCAACTGCAAACTTCAAGATTGGCTTTGGGCGGACGGAACAGTTTCCATTGCGTTTTTTTCCATATCGTAAAGCTGTAGCATCGAGGATTACTCTGAAAGACGCGAAAGGCGCCTGAGTAGACCTCAGAATTCAAAACGTTTCAATTTGAATGTATGCAAACTGAAATTTGGGTATAAACGCATATTGTTTGTGAAACAAAGTTAACGTGTAAAGGAAAGTTCAGAATTACAGGTGGCATCTCAATTTTTAACATAATTTCTCCAGTCTTCCCCAATTATACGTTATACGGGGAACTTCACAATCGTGATCTGCAATTAAAGCATTCAAAAATCTAACGAAAATAACAAAATGAATAATAAACCGTATGAATTATTGACGATGAGTTGTAGCTAATGGCTTCACAGAAAATTTCCTCCAATTTTGGGTACCTTTTTTTCGGTTTTTCCAAACTAAAAAATCCTCAGGAGTAGCTACTGCAATCGAATGCACAAGTAAACACGGCGTGGAAGAGGATGGGCAAACCCGTGACCGAAGAGTTTCTGCTGAGAATTTCCGCAAACTAGGGCAATGCAGCAATTCAGATCCGAAGCATCCGAGACTGATCAAAAAGAGTTCCATTGGCATATGCACAACGCATTTAGAGCACCGACCTCGAAATCTTCCGAATAAAAGTCTCCTCAAAGTAAGGTGCTGCGAGAGGGCTGTATTCACGAGATGGAACGCTAGAATGGAGGATCGGAGGAAGAGACCAAACGCTCCAGTTGGCTCCTCTCAGGCGTGAAAAGGTATCTATGAGTGGTTCAATTTTCTCATGGGTCCACGGATGGGTCGGAAATGGTATCCGACGGCGAAAATGCGAATTATATGTATATGAGTTTTGTTAAAGTAGGCCTCTTCCGACGACAAAAAAATGATAGCTCCTGGATTCTCAATACGACAAAGCACATCATTATCATAACTCAAAAACCTAAGATTGGTTTAACCCAGTCTCCTTTCTTCTCTCTGCTAACACCGTCATATTAACACAATTATGTATTCTCTTTCACATCCTTTAATACTCGCTTTGTACACCTCATGTGAGTCTTTTTCCTCTCTGCCCATTCTCTTATCTCTCCAAAAATTGTCTTTATCAGGCGATCATGTCTTAAGATATGGCCGATTAAGTTTTCTTTTCAGAGTTTTCTGTATACCTCTTTCCCCCCATTCTTTTTCGGGCTACTCCATGTATTACTCGGTCGATCGATTTTATTTTCATAATTCGTCAGCAGCAACAACATATTTTTAATGCTATTCCATCCTTGACCTCTCTGTTGCTGTCATCGTCCGTACCTCATTGCCATGAGCAAGCTTGTGATTAAAAAAAGTCGAACAAAATCATTATATCGCCATGGTAGTGAGCCAGTCTGGTAGCCCAAATGTTGTGGGTTCGATTCCCGCCTCGGGAGATGGTCCTGCTTAATCTTAGCATTTCAAGTTTGGTTAATATCATTATCAGTGCTTTAACGGTTGAGTTTTACATGAACATAAAACTATTACGCCGAAACCTACCTTAAATGGTTGGGATTTGGTAGTTTTTCTTCTTTTTTCCCCAATTACTTTTAAAGGTGTAGTGTTTGCTTTGTAGTGTTCATTTTTGTTTGTTGTGTCATTGTTCCTGGTGTGGATGCACCCCCTGCCACACACCCTCGAGATGGCTTGCAGGGTATGTCGTAGATATTGATATATAGATAAATCTGATCGTTTTATTACACTTTTTCCTTTATGTTCCTGCTCCACGACAATTTATACGTCGTCAATAACAATACGACAATATACACGTCATAAGTTATCTTCCAGGGTGCAAACGCCGTTTCACCTACAGGATTTTGCTTCGAACTTTGCGGCTTGTATACCCTCTTTCCTCCAGCATTCTAAGTATCTTTGACAGTCGGAAGTATCCTTAGCAGAATGAGTACCTTAAAATGTATTTCGATTTCTATGAAACCACTCTGCAATATTTTCTCTAGATTCCTGCACACAATGAGAAGGCATAACGCCCTTGCTCGAACGTGGAGGATAATAGCAACTTTCACAGAGTGACGACGGCCATCAGAGCACGAAAAACTAACATAAATAACGCAAAGCAATTAGAAATAAACTGCAAGTGTGGCACTCTCACCAGTGTTCCACAAACCGCCTTCCTTCCCGCGTAAGCGTTTTGCAATGCTCAAGCACAAAAAGCAGCAGGCATTACGGGTAAACATGATTAATCAATTTTGATCAATCCGCTCATTTTTTTTCTTCCTCTCGCGCGATATACCGTCGTAGATACACTAGCGCCGCCACTATCAATTTCAATCCTAAGGCTCCCGGCACGAAGTCTGCTTCCGCGAGAAGGTTGACGAGACCGAAGCTACGCGAGCTCTCACATCCTCCCCACGTTCCATTTGCTTATTGGTTGCCGGTCGCGCAAGACGCGGTGGCAAGGGGGGCGACAAGAGGAGTTGGAGGAAAAAAAACACGCACGGAGCGCGTCGCGCGCGCGCTGCCTTCACTCAAATTTCCACCCACGACACCATTCCACTTCCCCGACAACCGAAGAGGAGGTTGGGATAGAGAGAGAGAAAAAAAAGAATAAGTATGAGCGGGAGGGCATCCAGCCTGAACCCATCGCCGCGCCACCTGCCTCCCTTCACTTATTTTTTTTTTCTAAACCTCCCTCTCTCCTTTTCTCTCGCTCCTGCAGGGGAGTGGAAGTGCAAGCGGGATGTCAAAAAGAAATCCATCCACGCGTCCTCAGGCTCAGACCTCGGGAAAGGGCAACTGTTTGCAAGTTTCGACCCGCTCCGAAACGCACCTCAACACCACAGAGCTCTTGGAGCATCACTGAAATCGACAGAGGGAGCCTTCGCAGCACGAAGCAGGGGGTAGGAAAGATGAAAATCAAAAAAAAACTTCGAAAAGTTCAAAGGTTAAATTATTTCAGGACATGCGGTTTCGTCATGCAGATGATGTCTTCATCTTCAAGTAAGGGTCGTACCGAAATGAAACTTGGAGCGAAATCTATTATTTTTCGAGTTTCTCGTCCATTCTTGAAAATTCACGCGATTGAACATCAAGATATCTAATAGAAGAAGGGATAGCGTTGACAAAAACACGAGATGCAGTCTTAAAAACTATGAAAGGTGAAAAAGTGGCTTACACTTTAACGTGACGAATAAAGGAAGTTGTTTCAGGTTTGATTTTGTGGAATATCATTCGCGAAAGAAAATTACGGGCAATTTTCCACAAAATTAGGACAACATATAACAACAACATATACAACAACATCTTCAGGTCCATAACACCTGAAGATGGTGTTTACACCGAAACCGGTCAAGTAAAATCCTAATTTTGTGGAAAATTGCCAGTAATTTTCTTTCGCTTTAACGTGACACTATTCGCCCTTATCAGCTACGACAAGAATATCCTTAACTGATCAAAGATCGCTAATTCAGCGTTTCTTTTGTGCTCGAATGAAGAAGCTCAATACGATATTTCGCAATTTTTATAATTTTCAAATTCTACAGCTGTTTGATACCCATACATGCATTTCTCTGCTGGGCAATCCACCTATCTAATGAATTGCTACTTTTTTAACGAATGCTAGGCAACGCTGGATTTCAATTTCGAGAACAAAAGTGCCTGCCTAACAAAAATTTACAAAAATAATCTTTACGCATTCACTGCATCAGTGACCAAAAATCCAATTACGCCTGATGTCCGATATACCCAATTTTGTAAAATTGTCAATTTTTTCTTTGTCATTACTATGTATGATATTAGGATAGACTTACGTAGGGGAGGATTTGGAAGATCAATCAATCAATTGCAACGAGGAGTATTTTATTAATTTATTTCTTTATTTATCCTGGGCTAGATGAGACCATATGGACCCCTCTGCCCTTACCCCAAGGTTCATTAAGACACGGAGTTCAATAATTAAACAGTTAACAAACAAGAATTAAACCTTTTCAGTAGCAACAATAGCAAAACCTATAATAGCGAAAGAATATCGATCAAATTACTGTGGACAATGTCACTGCATCTAGCAGTGTTTTCTGTATTCGGTAAAAGAGAAGACTCGGAAGACAATACCAGGTATTACACAGTTGCCTAAATAATAAAAAAAAGTTACAAATGTAAACGATTTAAGCCATAGCCACTAAAAAGCCCTCGGAATAAGCAGTAGTTTCACCAAGACAGAATTGATTCACTGAAAACTGTGTTATCGTTACAGTGGATGAGTTAACGTTGTAACCGAAACATTTTCCAGGTCATTTTTATCAAAATATATTAATCATGTGCTCTCAGTGCAGTTAAATTGTAGTGCAGGACCAACTAGTGATAACACCGGACTAATAAAAAGCTAGCATTAGGAAGCATAAGTAGCGGAGAAACTGTTGGAGGAGGACCAAATGCATCTAGCATCAGATGAACCTGTTCCTAGAAACACTCCAGGGAAGCCTAAACACTGTCAAGAGTAAGGAATAACTCATCTCAGGTATCTGGTCGCGAGGCATCGTGAAATAAATAGCAGTAAAACTTCCACGAGAGGGGCAGAGATGAACGACCACGGAAAAGATGCATTGCGGAAGAAAGCTTCTTTAATTAAGAAGAGTTTATCAAGCTTAGATGTAAAACCCAACCACAAAAAAGGCAGATATCACGCTTGGAGAGGATTCCAAAGAAATAGGTAGAAGGAAGAGGTAAAATAAGAGAAATACAAAAATATTATTGGGAAAATCTTTGCCAAAGCAATAACCTGATTTTCAGCAATAAGTAAGGAACAATTATCCAGTTTTCTAGAAATCATTAGCTAAGAATGCCTTTCAAATCCACAAAAATCTATATTTCACGGCATTGCTATACCCCATAACATAAATAACAAGAAATAATTAATGTTATAAAGTAACAGGAATCATTATTTTTAATCGAAAATTTAAAATTTGACTAAGTTTAGGCAATCTGGAAGAAATCATCACTCCTGACCAGGCACGTAGCCAGAAATTTTCTTCGGGGGGTGGGGGGGGGAAGATTTTTGATTATCAGTGCTTGGTATTTTCTTTTACAGTGCTCATACGTATCTCTACTCACTGGTAAAATTCACTGCTAAAATCAGAACAACAGAATTATTGGGAAAAAATTTCGGGAGGGGGAAGCACCCGAAGCCCCCCCCCCCCTGGCTACGTTCCTGCTCCTGACCTTATTATCACGATGTCTTCAGATATTATATCAGTAATGACTAGCATTTAACATGAAACCCATAACCGTTCAAAAGAACCCACTGTAAAGCTTGCGCAAGCGCGAACTGTAGTGGTGAAACTTGAATTAAAATATCCACTTCTAATCACCGACGCACAATTTGCGACCTACATTCTACAGCCAACAAAATGCACTTGTACATACAACGAGGGAAAGGAGAGAAGCTTCGGAATTGCAGCAGGAAGTTTCGGTACACAAAAGGCAGTGGTCCAGTATCATGAGCTCTGCGAGCAAAACTAATAACAGGTCGCAACCTTTTGAGAAGAAGTTTCACTGCACTTCTCCTCGCGGGTCCTAATCCGATTGTCCAGAACTGCTTCTGCCACACGCACGGACTGGCAGCTTATGCTTCATAAGCCACACCGAAAGAAGTGAGGACAGAAGAGGCCAAATGACAAGAGACCTCACCGCGAACTTTCCTCGTGCTCCAGACCACGAAATACATTTTCTCGACGTCGAGAGACCAGAGAAAACTACACAAGGAACGTCTGCTGCGCTACGAGAACGCCCAAGCGCCTTGTATCTCACTTTTTTTTTTCGGGAACCCAAAAATTAAGAACGTACCCGTGCATTAAAAAGTTTTCATCCCCCTAACCATTACCCCACCACTCTTGAAGCTTCTTAAATTTCCAAGTTCTTGCACCGCACTCGCCCTACCTTTGAAGCGACGTCAAGAGGAGGAGATGATGCTTTCGTTAAGTTTCTGATTGTTTTCTTCTCGAGCGAACTAGATGGTGGTGAGGGAAAGATGGGGAGGGGGCGGGGTTGAATTGCTTTCCCGGTGCGATGAGTGGCTACGAGAGAGGAAGTGTTAAAAACTATTAATTAAACTTGAGTAGGCTTGCTGCGGTGTTTTTTTTTTTTTTGTCGGCTCCCTCAGCGTCGGGGCGGCGAAGAAGTTATGACCGAGAGCGGTGGTGGCGAGGTAACAGAATGTGAGGAGGCGATCCCTTCGCTCGCAAAGAGAGACATCCGCTTAGCGGCAGCACCTGCCGCAATCCTTTTCCCCACCGGAGTCCCCTCTTTCGACTGGCGCGCATACGTCCACCCTTCTCTGGCGCCAGTTCCACCTCTGCCTTCATTTCCATACGTTGGCGGAAAAGACACCTCTCCCACAGAGCGCCGGGATAAAAATAAACCTCAGGTGATCACCACCTCGAAATAATGACAGTATCAATAACTTCCTAAATGGAACGCAATAATTATTGTGAATGACATAATTAACCATGTAGCAAAGGGCCATCGGAGTAGTGTTTCAGCACAATTTTACGGTGTCACCTTTAGTCGTTCTTTTCAGAAAATGCAGTTCCACAGATAATAGTTCCCTTAGATTGTTATTAACTTTGTACTTCGTCCACACCTTTATTAACCAACCATTGGTTCAGCAAATGATTGCCACTATCAATGTCTTGATAATGAACATATGGAAATTGCATTAATTGCTGGAACCATGATAGATCAATAAATATTGTGGCCTAGTAATAATTAGTTACAATGAATTAGTTCCGCAAAGCGAGGTCTAAGTCGGTCAGTTTTACAGCAACAGCCATGCTCTGCCGTATAACTTCCTATAAAATTGCAGATTTTAAACGATTTTGTTCTTCAAATATGATGAAAAGGTCACATTATTCTATTGACAATCGATTGACATAATTCTGCTTGTTTTTTATGCTTCCATCACAATAAACTCGGTTCAACCCTAAGTCAATTTACTTTAGTCGAGTTTCTTCAACATTATTGAGAATACCTTTACGGTTCTCTCTTTGGTATTATAATAATTAGGTGTTCTCTGCATCTCGGGTTCTGCGTCCGCGTTTGTTGTCACCCCCAGTCAACAAACGCGGACGCAGAACCCGAGATGCAGAGAACATCTGAACAACGCCGCGGAAACCTTCGCACCAATAATAATTAGGTTTTAAGCTTCTTTAACCGCTAGGGTTTTATCGCACCGTCTAACCCTAATTGATCCTAAATTAAGACAAACACAAAATTCATACCCGAAGGTGGTTTCAAACCCTTGATCTCTAAAATCATTTTTAAAATCTACTGCATCATCATGCGCAAAATAATACGAGATCGTTTGACTTTGACAGAGGCGCTGGAAATACGGGACGAAGGACAATACGTGAATGCAATAATTTTACTTAAATTATCTCCGATTCAATCGGAACCCATATAGCAGATTGGAC
This sequence comes from Platycnemis pennipes, assembly GCA_933228895.1. Classification (NCBI taxonomy): domain Eukaryota; kingdom Metazoa; phylum Arthropoda; class Insecta; order Odonata; family Platycnemididae; genus Platycnemis; species Platycnemis pennipes. The sequence goes on from OW121855.1 coordinate 30,781,847, forward strand.
GAACGAATATGGTTTGCAAACAAATAACGTGATAAATTACAACCAAAATTATCTAAAGTTTAATGTGAAACCTAATACATATTCCAATCCCATTAAAGCAATTCATCGTGGATAGACAAGGACGGAACAAATATCCCACTAAAAAGTATATATATAATACAAATGAGATTTAATATTAGCACGCATTGCCTCAGCAATAAATGAGTAGCCGAAATTACGATTCGAATTAAACTGACATTTCGAAGAAGCGCTCATCTCGTTTTCCCTCGGCAACACGGGAGCTTTATTTCCTGCGGTGAAAGGCGAGGCATTTGGAATTCTCCCCGCGTGTACCTGCCGTCACGGTCCAGCGAACTTGGAGTGCGTATCGGAAATATGCATGAGCGAAACGAAAAGTCGGATTTGCGTATCGTTCTGCTCGCGCGACCTCGTGAGTTGAAATAAGAACTCTCAATTGAGAAAGAGACCCACGATGATCTTGGAACGTGGCCTAAAACATTTCGATCACGCGGGAAATGAAGCCTCCATCTCCCATTTTCTTTTTTTTTTTTAATCGATTGATTCCAAGTCTCATTTTTCCAGAAAGGGAAACTGCTCCCGCGAAAAAGAGACAGATGTTTTGGAAAGAGAGAAATGCTCAGGAAGGGCTCGGAGCAGAGATATTGAAAGAAAAGATAAGTGAACGCTTCCGTGCAGAACATAGCTCTTTCGAAAGCTGACAGTGGATGGAGGAAAACAGGAGAATGGAAAATGAACGTGGAAGTTTGAATTTAAAAAATGGTCTGGCAAAATAAGGAAAAGGTTGAGGAAAGGAAAATGGAGCAGAGGTTAACGATCTTAAGTTTTACTTGTAGGGTCCACAAATACGTGAAAATATGTTTCTGGGCGCTTTGGTAAGCCTACTCGCACAAATAGGGCTTCGCTGTACGACAACACATCGGCTTCCATTAGCTATGCTGATATCGCGACGTTGGTTACGGGAGCGTACGCTACATATCGGTGACTGATGTTTTGCGATAACATCCGGCACTGCATATGTATGCCAGGAAGTCGATGAATTGATTCCCTGTCGACATTAAGATACTATCGCTATGAGATATTCTCATCCATACATCGCACAGCCAAGCACATAAATACAATATCCTCCTTTGATTATAATTTCCTATGGGCTCTTACAACCAAAACATTTCCTGATTTTCCTTTTGCTTTGTGGCGTTACTGAAGAATGATGAAGAAAAAAGGGATCCGAATAACAGATGTAAAAGCTCTTAAAAGAGAAGTACGATTAAAACCATTGTTTAAGAAGATGGGACAACCTAATCGGCCCTAACTCTTGAGACATGTGATCTCATGAAGATAGCCGTCGAGAAAATAGTGAACGGGAAGAATGGCAAAGGTAGGCCTTTTACGAAATAAAAGTAGCATATAGTGAATGATATAAAAGAGAAGTATTTACATCTATATGAAGAGGTTAGCCAATAGCAGAATCTAGAGTAGAACTACGTCAAACGGAGGATTGATGCTCCTGAGTAACATGGCACGTTCGGTATAACATATTAAACATGGTTGGGAAGAATATTTATTAGCCTTTAAAGTGGCACATCCTTTGGGCTGATATCATCTCCCTCCACGATGTGGATTGTCATAAATAAAAAAACAGGGTAAAAACACTCGTTTTCACGACTTTGCCTAGATTACAACAATGTGGAAGAGTGATAGAGCATCACAATAAAACCTAACTTTTATCACAATTAAAATATACACATGTGTATATTTTAATGTACACAAACAAAATATACATATATGTATACCTAGTCCTAAAGTATTATATGCGTTTTCAAGACTGGTCTGTTTTTAAATGAGTTTGAGTTTTACGCGCTTGAATTAAAAATTGATTGGAGTCTACGAAATTTGTTCGACTAGCTCGAAATTTAAACGGGCTGTTCTTTGTAAAACTTGTTAAATATAAGCGAGAGAGATTTTTCCCTATATTGAATGGGAGCTGAGATATAAAGGCGTCTTACTTAAGGAGGTTGGCTCGCGTCTGCTTGAGTCAAGTTGTCTAAGGAATCTTATTAATTTAAGTACGAGTATATGCCTGCTAAGTGATCCTTACTTCACAAAGAAAATTACCTACGCTATTGAAAGTCATAAGTATCACAAGAAATACGATGGAAAGTCGAAGGATTTATTTTTTATGATAATTTTAATCAGCTCGACGATGGAGTCAATTCAGCATTTACTTTAAAGAAATAAATTCATGTACTCAAAGAATTTACTATTGTATAACACATGAATATTGTAATCAAACGTTATGTTATAATTTTTCTTTAAACATTCTTTAATATCTCATTAATAATGATATTATTCATACGCCAACCATTTTGGCTACAGCGACCGCAGCGCCACTTATAGTCAACTAACGCATTTCGTCTGCTACAAGCGCAGAAATTGGTGGATTTAGCGAAAAATATGGTAGGTTGATTCCTTTTTTTTCCTGTCATTTTATTTCTTGTAAAATTACGCATAAATATCAGTTTTTATGCAATAAAGACATGTCACAATGGTATTTTTAAACGTTATATTCCCATGTGATAGCCATGCTCGCCGTTAATCGTATGTAATTTCAAATGAAATTTGTGCAAAAAGGAGTATGGGTTGGTATAATTATCTTTGCTTAATTAGATAGAGGAACTTTAGTTCTATAAGTACTGAAAATATAAAAAAATGACGCCTCACTTTTCGGATCAACCTCCTTAAGACGTCAAGGCGGACGCACGTCCTCAGGTACACGACAGAAGTGGTAGTAATGGACATTTTGGGAACTATGAACAGTCGAGCAGGGATCTTTTGCTTCCTTCACCACCCTTGCAGCATTGATAGATCCGTTCATTCGCAAAAACGAGTCACTCAATCCTAGGAGATTCGTTCGTGAAGGACACAAATAGGGTCGGTAGTAACAAGTGGGATGAGCTGAAAGATTACTGCAGGGCTGGGGGTGAGGAGAGGGATCGAGTTTGGGCCGGGAGGGGGAGGGTAGGAGAGGAAGGGGGTCGCGTGGAGGCTGTCGGGCCGGCAGGAGGTGGCCTGGATGAAAGGAAACGAGTCATCAAGCAACATCAACACAGCAGTCGCGGGACGGAGGCGGACATTTGGGTATCAACCGTGCCCACTTGAGATGAAATGGGAAGCGAAATTTGACGGTCTCTGTTGCAAAGAGAGGGAGAATAAAGGGAGGGAGACACGCGCGCCACTTGCTGGGCTCGACTTGATCAGTCCCCAATATATAATAGTTGTGCATACTTGCAAGAGATGCGAATTCCCATACGTAAAGAGCTCATTGTAGTTTAGTAACATATACATGTCTTTAAAAATGTATCAAACAGTAGCCCCCGCTTAGCGATGGATCACTCTACGATCTGCATGCTAGGAATTTTAAAATGCACTGATATTTTGTCAGTGCCTCTTCAAGGCACTTAAACATTAAGTCACATTATTCCAGAATATTTCGTATCTATACTCCATTGTTTACGACTGAATGCACAGGCGTTGATGTAGCAACACCGTTTCCTGGAGAGATAATATGCTGGTTCACTTTCCGATGGAATCCACGTTACGAATGGTCCCGTGGAACGTATTTACATCATAATGCTGAGGTTAACTTAATGGCTACTTACATAGTATAAACCTATTCTAATATCCTATGCATTTACAGTGCCTAGAACATTGTTCAGGCAACAGAACAGTGTTCTAGGAAATTATAATAAGCTGTTCTTATGCTGCTTACGCGGTCTTAACCGCGTCATAATGCTGCTAAAAGATACTGATCTTTTTAATAAAATATGATTTTAATTTTTGAAATAAGATATATTTTTGTTCTTATTTTTCATTAATATGTATGAATATGTATAATAATTATGTTCTAATTGTCATTTAATTGCCGTTAGGCCACTTCAAAACATTGCTTGTTGATAGTAAAGCAATGTCGTCTGCAAACATAAAAATCATGCAGTTACTAATATGTTGAACAAAGCCATTTACCTTTATAAGGAACAGAATAGGTCCTTATATTGAACCCTGAGGAATTCCTGATTTGATTGTTTTCATTCCACTGTAAAAATCAAGAATTTTTACAGTTAATTTTCTATCAAAAAAATGTATTCTGCTTCCCATTAATCTTCTTATAATTAGCATCATCTCAGCCTTTGAAGAATTTTTGGCCTCTTTATCTTGCTTTCTACTGTAATAAAACATCTCTAAATAATTGACATGCCAAATGAGTAGAAACAACTTTAGATTGAAACCTAGAGGAAATTGGATAAAGACGGTTTTGGCAAACAAACGCAATTACAGAACTAGCCAACTTGGTCAGTCCAGGTATAACCGCACTTATACCCGTAATTACACGATAAATGGGAGGGAAGTCGAGGGAGATCGAGAAAGATACGAAATCAAATATTAGTGTACATGGGAGATTTTCGCCATAAAGATCGATTTTTCTTCAGAGGGATTAATTTAAACACAAAGCGACCATATAAATGAACGGAATCAATTCACATTCCATCTGTGGTCAAACTAATGTGTTCTCTCATCAAAACAGACGTTGACTCGAGAGGAGACAGTTGAAATTCCGATGGATTTTCGCAATAATAAGAGGCGACGACGACGCAGGACGACCAGTGAGTTGTAACCACCCGACAGCCGAACTTACTGTTCGAGAAGACATTGGCGAGACGAAAAGACGCCGTCGCCGGCCAGTCGGAGACGAGGGGGTGAACAATCAGGGGGCGGGGGTAAGAAGGGCCGTAAAATAACGCGAACGGAAAGAAAGGAAGTACGATGAAGCGCCGGCGCTACGATTCGGAGCAGTTGGGACGGAGTCGACATTATTTCTTCCGCCCGTCTAGCCTCGACCTCAGTGTGCTCCTCGAATAATGGAAGAAGGGGAGACCATTTCTACGGGGAGTCGGGATTGAGTGGCGCTAAATAAGGGTCGCTTGCGAGGGGAAAAAATACGAACGGCCGTCGCGAAGAAATTGGCATGCAATCCAATTCGGGGTCCTGAGACGTGTTGCTCGGAATCGGGCCAGGAGGGGATTTTCCAGGTTTAAGACGGGGCACTAGAGATTAAATCAGCATTGTCAAGCTTCTAAATATACAGTCTACATCCCGTATTTCACGAACTAGTAGAGTGAAAACATCGGTTTCACAATTTTCAGCGAGAGTGAGTCATAGACGGAAGGGAAATGAGGGGGATATATTGTACTAGCAGAGACTTACAGAAAATCCTAATGATGGTGAAATGTTCTGTGAGAGTGACTTATTGATATCAGTAGGAGGGAAACAATAGAAGAAAGAAAGCAGAGAAACATTATGATCGATGAGAAATTCGCGAAATTACCTGGAAATGTAATAACCGTCGATGGAGCTACTGATAAGTAATATGACCAGCAACCTATCTTCATACGGTGGTCGCCATGAAATTACTTGTTTTTTTAAGTACATTCGGAATTCCGTATGGGGACCTAAGTCCCCGATTTACATAAAAGTAAATCGGTCGCAAAGAACTTCTGCTAGTGACATTCTCTCTCTCGTAGATGAATGCTATACGCTAGAAAGGAATCAGGGGTAGGAATGCTATTCACATTCCTTTCGCAAGTAATTTACATATAAGACGTTTACAAATCAATGGTGTGGCCAATATATATAATATTTTAGTAAAAATAACGACAGGAAGTTGTTTACTACTTGAAAGCAGACGAGAAAAGAGAAACGTGAATGGGAACTTATGATAACACTAGTTTTATCAGACGATACACACCGAAAAACTTAGTTTCTGAAGTGTACACAACGTTAGGAAGCGATAACTGATTACGGCTACGAACTAACACGAGAACAACTTAGCCACATCAAATGGGACGTAAGCGATAAGTCGAATCTGGAGAAAAATCGAAAAAAAAAACATTTTTGAGGAAACAAGCCGCTCAAGGTTTAGAGAATAGCATTCATTCCAAGGTAAGAAGGCATTTAAAGTAAAGACAAGTAATATTAGGAAGCTTTTATGGTCACAAATTACTCAATGTAAACATAGCTCTAAACTGTTAGAGAGGAAAGAAAAAGGAAAGGAAACAAATATTGTGGAATTGATTCCCGAGATCTCTAAGGATGTAACTACCTTAGCCTGAACCCAAAGATTATCTCACAGTAGATCAAATAAGTTGTTCTGATTAGGGCGGTTTTTCAAACAATAAAATGAACCAAAATTCAAAACTGGCAATACGGCAAGGCTCTGAGGAATAACCGAACAAGCATAAAAAAAACAGCTCTTTCAAAGAGTTAAGAATGCAATTCATATCAATGACATACAAGGTTATCAAGATAGAAATTCCAACGATAAAGACACTGGAACAATGAACGACAAACATGACTCTCTACGATGCGAAATCTCTCAATAAACGAAGAGATGGAAAGAATAGCTATACAACTAAGATTTACCCCCTAATTTAGCACTTGAAATTTGGCAAAAAAACCTGCCTCGTTAACATTACTGAAATTCATACAAAATTAATATATCAGGTTTTTTATAACAGTAAAATTGTACCAGCCACGGTGTTATTTTAACTGTGTCCGTGATTTAGAATATAAAACTATATGTCATGATAAGTATTACATTCCCCATGTCATTTCCCTTCTCGTGGTCGATGTCCGACGTTTGTAGTTAAATGAGTAATGTGATTTAGTAAAGAAAATAACGCTGAAAGATGAAAAATGGATTCGAACAGGTATGATATTTTAGGGCTTATTATTATATACTATAGAATAGATATACATACAATACTTCGGAACAGGTAATTCTCGCTCCCTGTTTTCCAAGCCTTGTGCGACTCAGATCGACTTATTATCAGCAGCAAAGCATAAGACAAGCAGCAAGGCACAGCACAAAAACCACGAATAGCAGATATCTTTAACGACAGAACTTTGGCAATGACACGAGTTTCCATCGTTACGTAAACCTCCACAGTCGGAGCCGGGTGCAAGGAGATTTCAAACACCACCACCGTTAAGGTTACAACCAGAACGCTAAAAGTTTTAACCTATCAAAACTACGCATGTATTCCTTAAGGAGGTTGGTCCGAAAAGTGAAAGTCATGTCATTTTTTTTATATTTTCAGAACTTATAGAACGTAAGTTCCTCTATCTAATAAAGTAAAGATAATTATACCAACCCATACTCCTTTTTGCACAAATTGCATTTGAAATTACATACGATTAACGGCGAGAATTGCCGTCACATGGGAATATAACGTTTAAAAATACCCTAGTGTCATGTCTTTATTGCATAAAAACTGATATTTATGCGTAATTTTACAAGAAATAAAATGACACGAAAATAAAGGCATCAACCCACCGTATTTTTCGCTAAATCCACCAATTTCTGTGCTTATAGCAGACGAAATGCGTTAGATGTCTTCAAGTGGCGCTGCGGTCGCTCTATGTAAAATGTATGGCGTATGAATAATATCATTACTAATGAGATATTAAAGCATATTTCAGAAAAATATTATAACATAATGTTTGATAGTAATATTCTGGTGTTATAAATTAGTAAATTCATTGAGTACTTGAATTTATTTCTTTAAAGCAAATGCTGAATAGACTCCATAGTCGAGCTGATTAAAATTATCATAAAAAAAGAAATCCTTCGACTTTACATCGTATTTCTTGTGATACTTATGACTTTCAATAGCTTAGGTAATTTTCTTTGTGAAGTAAGGATCACTTAGCAGGCGTATACTCGTACTTAAATTAATAAGATTCCTCAGACAACTTGACTCACGCAGTCGCGAGCCAACCTCCTTAAAAATCAGCGAAGTCTTCTGCTGAACCAACCAATGTAGCGAGTTCTAAGAGACAACGTACTCTTTAACTCATTATCTATTTGGATTTTAAATAGACATCGCTACTTGGGAAGAATAGTAATGACGTCGCACACATTACTTATGGAGACCTCGACTAGATTTGTGGAAGGACGACATCGTGGTTGAAGTTCTGACATGGCCGGAGTAGTTCTTTCCTCTACACTGCCACCCTTATCATTCCTGTAACCCACACCAAGCCACCGATCTACCCCTATCTCTTCCTCCAGAACTTTCCCCCCCCTCCACCCTGCTCCAACCCCCACAAAATACGCCCACATCCCTCACTCTCACTCTCGGCATCCTCGACCACCCCCTCCGCGCCGGATCTTAAAGAGGACGGCCGAGGCAGCCTTCCAAAGGAGACACTTCCTTCCCCCTTTGGAGTCACTCCAATTCCGCGGCGCGGGGAGGCGGAATAACGCGGAGGGAGAAAGAGGTGGGTGAGGATACAAGTGTGAGATGGAGGGGTAAGAAGAGAGGGTGGGAAGAGGTGGTGGAGGACCTCGGCAGCCGCACGGGAAAACTCCGGGGCGGATATCGGCCGAGCGGACTCGAAAAAAAAGGGTGGCAATGCAAATAGGGGGTCGTTCCGCGTCGAAGATGTTTTCCGATACCCTCATGGCAACACCCATTGGAGTCGCCGTATGCGATCAACTGGAGGGAGCGAGCTCGCAAGAATTCTATTTGCGAAGTTTAAGGAAAAGACTCCAAAATATCGTGGAACGAACAAAATGAAGCTTTTCCCTATTTTTTTTATTCCCAACGAGAAAATAACTGAAGCCCCGGAAAGAAAAGGTATTTGTAATTACTTAAAGTAACTGGTGGGTTGTTTTTTTTTACAATTCACTCCCGACGAGAGCAGGAGCTACAACAAGCAACGGCAAATTTGAGACGAAGAAAACGACATGTGATGTAAATCAGTTGCGAACAATTAATATGTGATAGAGATAACTAGCTTTACAGTTAGTATACGGCGGAAAGTTATTTAAAACAATTGAGAGGTTGGAGGATATCACCTTGAATATGTTTATTCAAAATAAATATGAGAAAAAGCAATGCATGTAATTCTGATTTACAAAGCATTTTGTCAACAAACCAGCTGCGAGGAATAAAGGTTTTATCCTCGTAAAAAAAAGTCATCTAATTCCAATGATTGACATGTGCTTGCCAAAAATTTAAGACTCCCATTTAAGAAATCACTAAGTCATTAACAAACCAAGACCTAGACAGTTTAAAGAGGAAATTACTGTAAATATGGAAAAACAAATATTTTAATAAGAGTTCAATCAGAATTCAACAATTCCAAGAAATAAATCTTGATGGAATGATGCTCAGCACAATAATATCGAATGAGTTATATAAGAATTGCAAGTTAGCAACTCCTGAGTAAGAGGAAGTGGGGGATAGAAAAGCATGACGTAAGGGAAAGGGAAAAAATCAAAAGAAAATAGGAGAAGAAAAAGAGGGGAAAGGATGGAGGCGGGTGAAAGAAGGGGGCGGGTCAATAGAGGGAGAGAAAGGGAGTGGGAAGGAGAGAGTGGGCGAATATCGGTCAAAGGAGAAAGCGAAAAGAGGGAAAGGGGTTAGCGGATGAAGGAGGAGAAAGAGGGGAATCGAGGGAAAGAAAATAAAATAAAAAGAGGAAGATAAGCGGGAACAAGAGGTAAATGGAAATGAAAAAAAATGAAGAGTTAGTACCTCTTAGGCAAAATGCCCTCTAACGACGATATACACTATAAGCCTCACACGAAACCACAATAACTTACTCGATTCCTATTAAACCCCGATACTTGAATAATTTATCGCTTTATCAACATACAAAATAATCATAATGACATGATGCTATACAAATACTTAAATCCCTTAAATGATTGCTCATACTGTAAAAGAATACTCGGCACGATTTTAAAGAAAACATTGTAAAAATTTCGCAAACATGAGTCCACTGAGGAATTAATATCTCAAACGTTCATTTACAGCGAAATAGATAGAAAAGATGCTGTCCAGTGTATTAATCGGTTGCATTCATATATGATACCTAACCGCTAAGGAAACACTACAATTCTACACGGATATTTGAAGCGCTACCATAATTTTGATACTGGGAATCATATAGAAAAATTACGACCTCCTTCACAGTACGTAAAATTGGAGTTGGCACAAAGTAAAATAGTGGATTACTAAAAGAGATAGTGGATGAAAGCGGAAGGAAAGAAGAGATTATTTGAACTTATGCGAAGGAAGAGAGTCCAGAGGGAGGGAATGAAATAGTGGTGGTCCAGGGAAGGAGAGAGAGCGAGGCAGAGGCGTGAAGAAGCAAATGTACCACGCGAAACAGGGACAGGGAATGGAGCCAAGGACAAGGGAAGGAAGATTTATTTGCTTGTCGGAAAAATACCCTCGAGAGGTCGATAAAGCCCGTATAAATTTAGCACTTGCAAGCCACATCAAAACTATACGGGACCAAAGTCTCGCATAAAAATACAGCGTTTAAAAAGTTTTAAAATGAATCAAAATAACATTAACTTCCAGCATATAAAAGATGGGTAGGAATAATGCAGTACTGAAGGAATATCACATAAAGAAATTACGTGGGACGTATTTTACGTTCACTTAAACATACGTTACCTGATAGAACCGTGATAGTTGTATATTCGAGAGAAAACTGTTGGAAGGCCGAAATAACTCATCAAAGTTTATCCGTTAGCACTTACGTACAGGTTAACGAGATCCATTTAATCTTCAGGTATCAAGCCCGTCGTGCGAGTAACTGGCAGTTTGCTTTAGGATGACAGTCATTACGTCATTTTATCACGAGCATAAGATAGCAGAAGACCAGTAAATAAAAATAATACTCCAAGCGGATTGCGTGGAGTGATTCTAAGTTTACAGAGTCTTCTACGGTCTTTAGTAACGGTTTAGCATGAGAAATGAGAAAATTTGTAACTGCTGTCAAGATGCTTAACATTCTACTACGCACAAACTCTATCCGAGATATTGCAAACAAATTGAATGTGGTAGCTTTGACATCAAAATGAGCTTAGATAAAAATTCCGCGACGGCCTTGAATCGATAGCAAGTAGCATCAAAGTCTAGAGAATCATTCATCACAAACTTATAACGATAACTAAAAAACCAAAAGCGATAATGAATCCACCGATGTTGGCTAACCTTAGGATAGTGTCTGCTTTCCTTCTTCACCTCCCCTTTCCCCTCTATCCCCATGAACTTCTTTCTGTCCTCTCTTTTCTTCCCGCCTCCCTTTATCCAGCCTTTATATCATCACCTTCAGCTTTCAGTTACCTTGAAATGACTTAAAGTTTTATATTCACTAATTTCCCAATCGATTCCCGTTGCTCCACTAACGGGCATAAAACTTCACTTGCCCTCACCCAGGCACGTAGCCAGAAATTTACTTCGGGGGGGCTAAGTCTCGCGTAACATGAAACAAATCAGCCTTGCCCATTCGGTGCCGACATGTTACAAATATCTTCCCTTAATTTTCAGTTCTTGTTATTTAATTTTACAGGGCCCACACTTAACTCTTCTCACCGGTAAATTTCTCTGCTAAAATCAGGACAACAAAATTATTGGGAAAAAATTTCCGAATAATTTTGCCCCCCCCCCCTCCCCCCTGGCTACGTGCCTGCCCTCACCATTTATAATCTTCAACAGATCCAAATATCAATATCCATCATTCTAAGCTCACTCTACCATATACAAGGAATCTAAAACGTTTGATTCCATGCTACGTAACAAAATACTGAAAGTAGGTGCTAAAAATTAAATCGAAAACAGAGCCATGACATCTTCATCTCATACACGCCCTATTGTAATAACTTCGTTCTTAGCTGGGGATATCTCTTCTCGCGAATTGAAAGAAAGGAATCGTATCTTGAAGGTGGCACACTAATTCCACCTTCGTACAAGAGTAAGGCAGTGGACCGGGAAGAAATTCGAGAGAAGGAATACGTGCGAAATTCACGATGGAGAAGGCGGGGGTGAATGAACGAGGAAGATGAAAGTGAAGAGGAAGTAGAAGGGGAGGGGAGGGCGAGAAGTGGGGTAGTAGGAGGCCGGGCGGGAGGGGAGGGTAACCCAACCTCCCATCCCTCTCTCCCTCCCTCCTCCTCCGCGCGTGGGAGTGGCCTAGGGAGGGAGAGGGAGGGGGGATGTCTCGCGGGCGCGGCCGCACCTTGAGACTCGGCTACGGCGTGGGAGGAGGCGGGGCGCGGAGGCGTGCGGCCGAGGTGTGGGACGGAAGCCGCAGCGGATGCAGCCGGCTGCTCGCTCAAACGCCCGGATACTTTAGCTAAAATATAGTTACTTACCCTTTTCAGGCATGCTATGTAATGCACGTTTGGCGTGAATTCACCCCCTGCCACATACCTTTATCGTGGCTTGCAGAGAATTCTAAAGATGAAGATCATCCACAAGGCGGCGATCTCGAATTATTATTATTATTAGTGACATATCGGTTAAAGCAGGTTTAGATACGCATAATACTCACCCCAACCCGTATTTTTATACAACCGTTAACCTTCTAAAGGCCGTTTTACACGGTCAATGAAACTGCGCAAGTTGATGCTGATTCCGTTTGAGCAGTCGTCTGCGAAAGTTCGTGACGAAGAAAATTGCTTGCTTGACAGCTTTACACGGTGCATTATGTCAGTGACAATATACCATTCAGTAGCGATAATACCGTCAGTATATCACATAACGTCAAGATTTGTTAAGTAGCAATTAATTGTACGTGAAAGATGCGATAAATTACCACTACTTTAAAATATGTTATAAGACATATCCTTGTGTAGGCTTCCGCGGGTTGTCTTACTTGAAGATGCTCGTCTTTCGGGATTCCCTCCGCGTTGGTCCATAGTTATAAGACATAGTCTGAACATAATAGTGGAGACCCTTGTCCCATATACTTAGCCCAAAATTTGCACCACGAACGAACGGATGTGGGCCAAGGTAACAGGTTCTCCCTTTACGCACGAAATTTAAGCTTCCACGTGATTAATCGCCCAGCTCATCATTATTGCACTTTATTCTCTACCTAACCTCTGCATGTCTGCATGCCTGGTGCAGAGTAAGTTCCTGGCATGCATCCTTGAGGTAGCTATACGTAGCCGTATTTCCAAACAACAAACAGTGGGATGCTCCATATCCATCGCGCACATAGTGAGCCCTTCGTCTTGTATTTACGAAAAAGAAGGAAACTTCGGCGTAAGATAAAGAGAATAATAATTTGTCTCAATCCTTGGAATATGCCAACGTCTCTGAGCTTCACACGACAGGACGAGAGATTCGGAACGAGTTCGCAAAAGCGTGAAGGGGAAGTGCCACTGCATCGCTTCTCCCACTGCCCCCACATCAACTCCAACCACTTCACTCATTCGACTAATGCTTTTAACCCCAGAGGGAACGGAGGAGAGGGATCGAAAGAGAAAGAGCGTTGGGGAGGAAATAAGGGGCAAAAGAAACGAAAAGATTTCCACCCAGCCTTTCCGGGGTGAGGGAAGGGTGTGGCAGGGACAGGAACACGGCACCCGGACAGGGTTCCCCCACCCTTCCTCCAAAACGGCCGCCGTCCAATCCGTTGCGTGCGGACCTAATTTCATCAATGTTTTCGCCCCTTTCCCTCCGCACGGCGCTCTCCCTTGAAAAAACACGACCCGAGTCCCCAAACTCGAGCACCACTGAACTGCAGGAGATAAAAGAGACTGAGGTAGAGTGGTCCGGGAGAGACGACATTTCGACGAGTGACGAGTCCCCAATTTCTCTCGTTCTCTTGTTTTTAATGTTCGCCTTTGTTTACGTACACTTACGAGCAAACAGAGCCGGCGCCTCCGGAAAAATAAACTGAAGTCGTCACAGTTGGCGGCGTAACTACCAGCAAGTCCAATATTCCCAAAGAAACTCAATCACACCTGCGATTTTAACCCGTTCTTCGCGTTCAATAAATCACATTACAGAGACATTACCGGTAATGGTTTGGAAAATAGGGGTTGAAATTGTTGTAGCAAGAATGATGGCATCTTTTATTGAAGGAATAGGTTCAGATCCCGGCAATATCATATACCCTATTATTCAAGGGTATTCAGGCTCTACTTGATTTTGGAGTGGAAAACCTATCCAGTGCAGTATTCCATTAGTTGGGCATTAAAAATGGGTGCGTTGACTTTTACTGCAGGCTTATGCCGCCTAGGGTATTCTTTCCAACCACCCAGCATTCTTGTTATTATTAGTAGGTACTCTAGCAGTAAGGATTAAGTATTTGGGACCAAAAATCTATCCAACCCCTACCACTTTCATATGATTTCCTCCTTTGCATTCCCTATAAATCTCACAAATGCCCCAAATCTTTGTTAGCCCAATTGTCATAATCAGTGGAACCAGGAATAATGAACCATATGGAGTTTGGCTGTGTTGTCCAAAATTTCTTTTAGGGAGGGTTATCACAAGGTTCAGGAAGCTAAGCTTTTATAACCCCAAGGGACCTGATACTAACTTAGGGAAGTTCATGATCTGGTCATAACAATAATCACATTTCGTTTACTACCAAAAAGATTCGTCGGCTTTACTCTAAAGGTCCCAACTTACGATCTCATGCTTTGCATAACTCGTGACATCATCAGTCACGGATCAAATCGCGTACAACATGACTGACGTCCCTCTGTCATGGAAGAAATAGTCACGACGATCACTTTCTCGCACGACGAAAGGTGGAATGCTATGAAGACATTCAAGGTTGAGCATGGCACAATGTTTGGCCCTGGCACAGGTATTCTCACGGGGAGGGGACACTTCGCTCGTGTTCCTGTGGAACAATGAAACCAGACTCGCTCTTCTCGACCGGCCGAGAACAGTTCGTCACTCCTACCCCTTTCAAACCTTTGGCCCCCCTCTCGTCCCCTGAGGGGAATATCTCAAACAAATCGAGAGGAGAAGACGAAGTGGGGAGGACTCTCAAAGGGATCCTTCGAAGCTATTCCTTTGCCAACTCCGAAGGATGAAAAACGATCCTGAACGGGGGAGTGCGGAGCAGGAAGTAGAAAGGGCAGGATTGTCGAGGACGGATGGATGCCAAAATGCCTCCCGGGCTTTTGCGGACCAACAATGGACCCAGTCCGGAACGACAGTGATAAGTGGGGCCGTACAGGTTGGCCCAGGGCTCAGCACATCGCGGGAAGAACTGCCGGGAATGTCTATTAAATTTCGGGCAAAGGATTTCGGATTGGGCGTGGTTCATTCGAGAGAAGTAGGTTAGCAAAACTGAAGGAATGTCATAAACCACTAGTGCCTCGTACTATTAGGGATATGAATAACGGTAAATATATCCAGTACGAGTGTAGCAATGGATAACATTGGTAGCTGCATGTTGGTATAAGAACTTATAACTAACCCAACTAACGGCATGTTTTTGCATGTATGTTTTGCTATTTTTATCTTTTTTTAAATAGCGTAGTTTTGAACGGTACCTATAAAAGTACTGATCCTTTTTTTATGCATGATATGTAGTGCATGTTTGGTGAGAGTTCACCCCCTGCCACACACCTTTATGGTGGCTTGCAGGGTATTATGTAGATGTAGATGCATCCCATGCTAGTTATGCTGAACAACCGTTTCCATTAAATATAATGGATTTGTTCGGAAAGTGTGAACCAGTTTTAAGTTTGAGATTCTAGGTCATTTTTCGCAATAAAAATTATATAACGAGTATGGAGATCTTTTGAACTAAAAATAATTTATGCACAAATATCGTTCACCGCTGTAGATTTAGCACGCTCTTTTACGTTTCATCTACATAACTAAAAATAACATAAATGAACTATAGAACGACACGTACAAGGTACAACATCGAAATCCAAATGAAGTGGTTGAGAAATAAAGTTTTTCTTGAAGACATGAGAACGGAAATAAATTCCTGCAGTTTACGGTTCTCTGGACCCGGGTTCAAAGCCGGGCAGAAAGAGTTCTTATATTTGAATCCTTAAATTATCTGAGCTCTTTGAATCCAGACTCGGTCCGTATGACAAGACGAACAATCTTGGATCCTTCGGCGTATGTTATTGCCAACGCAGTTTCGCCTCACCCTTCCTCATTTGCCTATAAATCCTATCTGCACCCCACCTGCCGCCGAACCTTAATTGATCAAATGCGCTTCTTCTAAAAAACCACTGTTACATCTAAACACTTCATCCCATTAATCCTTAATGCCCCTAGCAAAACACGTCACGCCGATGTAATTCCCGATTTGAAAATTTCTCCACCGAACTAGATTGAATTTTTTCTAAAAAAATTACGCGAGAATGAAAGCGAGGGCAAAGTGACGTTTCGGAGCACTTTCGAAGCGTGGGAAGATGGGGAGAAGATTTGATTACTTTCGCACTGGCGGATAAAATGTTATTACCGAACGTTGAGTCAAAAAAAGAACTTTATGCCGACGACTGAAGTTATTTCACTCGAGCAATTTAATATCGGCTCGCATAAAAACAAGTAGAAGGTTGAATACACAAGAGACAGCACTCCCGTATTATCAAAGCACTTTTTTCGATTCGCGAGCCAGGGGTGAGCCATATGACTTTCTTCCGATCCATTTTACCAGAGACTTGCTAATAACAGCTGAGAATCCAAAAATATAGGCAAACCTAGAACATTCGGTCTATTTGGGTCGAGGGGTCGACCAGGAAAACTGGATAGCACGGTCCTCCGAGGGATTGTTACACTAACCTACAATGAGCAGTGTACGCCGGAGAAGCTAGTATTTTACTCCAATGTGATTACTTGCCATTTGCAATGAGTTTTATACTTCCCATAAAGTTTATAAACGTTAGTCAAACATCCATAATCATCTCTCTCACAAAGCAAGACAATATAACCAGGTTGGTAACGCACTGGTATGGCAAAATCAAAACGGTCATGAATACGAATCTAGTGTTTTAACTAAGACCAAAGTATTACACAGTGGGAAATTACCTTATCCGCTGAAGCACCTAAAACAAGACTACAAACCTCTCGCAGAAACATTAAGCGAAAAACTGCGTTAATAAAAGAGAAATCTATCAAAATATACGGAACTTTTTTTTAATTTATGAGCCAAAATAAAATGATCATAATCTGATTAATGAGTTTGATAAGGAGAAGGAAATCAAAAGATTCTGAGACCTGGACCATGCTCATTGAGGATAAAAAAAGATCGGCGGCATTGAAAGGCGGGTCGGGAAGATAATAAAGAAAGTGTTTTCTACGGAAATAGAGACGAAAAAGGAAGGTTACTAACCACAAGCAATAGGATCTTTCCTTAAGTAATTGAAGTAAAAAGCTATTAGGACCAAGGCTTTATAAAATAATCATTTCACATGCAAAGGAAATCTATAAAGTATGCCAATATATGGAGAGAAATGGTACCTATAGGTATGGGAGCATTTCAGAATAATGTGGAAGAAGAGATAAAACATATTTGAAATAGAGAAACAGAGTGGTCTCCGTCAAAACAGAACCAAACCATAGAACATCACCAGATAATCTACATCTATATAATACCCTGCAAGCCACCATAAAGGTTGGTGGCAGGGGGTATATTCACACCAAACATGCACCACATATCATTCATAAAAAAGTAATAGTAACATTATAGGTACTAGTAAGTAATTCACAATTTAAAAAAGATAAAAATAGCATAGTGGGCATGCAATATGATGCTATTCGTTGGGCTAGTTTAAAGTCCCTATACCAGCATGCAACTATCTATGCTATCCATTTATACTCTCGTATGTATGCCATTGTATCCCTAACTGTACGAGTAAAAAAAGGACATTTTGAATCAGTCAGTTCGGCAATCAGTTTCTCTAATGTTGTGATTATGGTCCAGTCTACCATAGCAAGTTGGGGTTCGCAAATTTTTTTAACGTCATCAGAGAAAATATTATCTTGGAATTTATTTAAGAAATTAAGTCTAAATTTCAACCGACGATCTGACAGTGATTCCCATTTTTATTCCTTTAATAGACAGGTCTAATATGGAGAGTGTAGCTACGTTTATGACAAAGTAATCGTTGCTAATATGCCGTTAGTTCCAGGTTAAGTTAGGGCCGCAGTTTTGCAACGGCGCCACTTGGTGCACAGTGCACACATTACGCCCTCATCAAGTACGGACCCGAGCACCGATTGAGGAGACGGGCACGAAATGGTGAGGGGAAAATGCAAGTCGCCCACGCTATTCGCTCCAGCACCACCGCGACTGCACACCACTTAATAAGGAAGCGCCCGTACGGTGCCCGTGACGTTACGCCGGCTGCGGACCCGTCACGGAGGTCAGGTGACCACCGACCGTCGGTGACTCTCCCCGACACACGGGGTGAGCAGGCAGGCTCGGCGACCTCCCCACGCGGATTCGGGTGACGTAGGCACTGCACGAAGGACACTTCGGCGGGAGGGGACGAAAGAAGCGATGGATGGGGGGAGGCGTGGGCGGAGCAGTTCCCCAGAGCGGAGGTGGACGGACGCCCTGCCGGCCGGCCGGGTGACCACGGGGAGCAATGGTAGGGAGAGGTAGGGTGTGTGCATGCGGATACCTGAGAATGAAGGCGAAAGACTCTACTCGTTCCTCACCAGTACTTTTTGGAATAAGCACTCAAGTGAATGGAGATCTAGACGACGTATGATCATGTATGATGTAGCTAGGTCCATCTAAATCTACATTAATCGGTACAGAACTGGTAATACTCATAGTAAGCAAGGTCTGTATAAAAATCTGGATAGGTGTCTGCTATTAAAAAGTAAGCTAAAATTTTGCGTTAAGTTTGAATCGGATTTGGAACTGATAACAATGAAACATGCTGAAATGGGTTTAATTTTTAGTACAGGAAGGTATAGAGTACAACAATGTCCAGCTTTACGGATACCAAATGATTCATCTAACTAGCTTTTATCCAATATCCCAGCAAACGTTAATATTAGATTTTAGTATTGAACTATTAGCATATCGACGGATCAAAATCGTAAGAGAGAAAAGCTTAAAGAGTTTATCCATACAATACGACTCTACACATTATTTTACGTACTTAACTCTGGAGTGCTCGCGTGGGTGACATATGTCACCCAGGACATAAAAATGTCGCATAGTTTATGAACGCGAATTGCTATATTGTTGCCTTCTCTGGTATTCCTCGAGTATTAATGTAGGTACTTCATTACATTCCTCTCAAAATTTTGACCCCAAAGAACGGACTTCCACTTCTTTTATTCAACAAATAAAGCGTTTCTCTACGGCAATAAAAGGTTAATAACAATGTACATCTACATCTACATAATACCCTGCAAGCCACCACAAGGGTGTGTGGCAGGGGGTGATTTCTCACAAACATGCACTACATATCATGCATAAAAAGGAATAGTATTAATATAGTAGTCATAACTACACTATTAACTATGCACCGGGCGTTTTAAGAAAGGGTCAGTGCTCTAGGGAACTGCCCACGAAGCAGACCTCCAAAGGGCTCGTAAATGAGAGAAAGAGAGAGAGAAAGAGGCGTAGCTTGGAGAGGACCTGTCTCCTTGATCCCCTTTCACGTTGCTAGGCCACAGAATAAAACCCCCCCACGGAGCATGTCCGACCATAAAACCCGAGTCGAAATTTGCATTCATAGTTAACCATGCTAGCAAACGTCACCTTACTACCATGGGAAGGGGGTCGCGGCCAATGACATCCCACCTCTGAGAGACATTGCGCGGATGCGATCAAAGATTTACGCGGGTCGACTGTTAACATCGATCCATTCGACCTTGGGACGCGAATGACCCATTTAATTTTTTTCCCCACTCGCAAAAATGATACTCTCCGACCCACGCGGTCGCATTCGCTTTCCATTGGAGCACACCAAAAGCGTATCCGCATGGGTTGGAAAGGCAAGCGGCTTAACTAGCTAGGCACACGGGTCGAGGGAAAATATGGGGTCGGACACTAACGTCGCCCGCCACTGGGTCACAAACCGCAACAATGGTTAAGCACGGGGACCCAAGGCCAGAGTATGTCCAGACGGCATGGCCGGGATAATTACAAGCGAGCACCCGAGGGATGAGGGCCAAAGAAATACTGCGGTGTTCAGGCTTGGAGCTGGCAAGATTTCATCTCAAGGGAGAGAAGGGGGGACGCATATAACGCCCCCCTCTGTTCAAAATAGCCCCCTCTTTTCCAACTCACGAGTGTTTTGAAAACACACCTAATGCGAGGGTGCAAGAGTTAAAAATATATATTCACACCGCTTTTGAGTAAATTACTCAGCGCCACTTCACACTCTGTCGCTCATAACTTCAAAGAATACGGCTAGATACCGGCAATAATTTAGGCGATTAATACTTGATATGAATGCATATTAACAGCGCCTCGCACACAAACGCTGAAACTGAGATCTAGAAGGCAATCTCTTAAATAAATTCCAAGATAATATTTTCACTGATGACGTTAAAAATAACTTACTACGAAAGACTGGAACATAATCACAAAATTAGAGATATTGATTGCCGAATTGACAAATTCAAAATGTCCTTTTTTCATACTACAATTAGGGAAACGAATAAGCGGTAAATATATCCAAAACGAGTGGATCAATGGATAGCATCGGTAGGAAGTTGCATGTTGGTATTAGGACTTTAAGCTAACACAACTAACAGCATGTTGTAGCATGCTTCTTTCGCTATTTCTATCTTTTTTTAAGCTGTGAAGTTTAGACTTCTATATTATTACTAATCCTTTTTTATGCATGATATGTAGTGAATGTTTGGTGAGAATTCACCCACTGCCACACACCTTTATGGTGGGTTGCAGGGTATTATAGTATAGTACTGTACATGTAGATGTTATGGGCCAGCTGCAAATATTATCTACATTACGTATCTGAACGAAATTTAACCTTCTGCATTCATCACTAACACACAATTATTGAATGGTTCGGTTAAATGCAAGTTTCGTTAAATTCAGTTAAAAAAACAGATGTAGAAGACTGATAACGCGCGAGACATTTGAAAATAATCTTAGAAATATCTAAGTGAGAATTAATGCTGCTAATTCATGGAACTTTTTATTTCATAGCAAAATATCTGACTCTCACCCGCACCGAAAGCGCGTTTACTTCTAATACTTCTAATATTACCATGAACATTCAGCATGAAAATTCAGAACAGAGGATATTTTTGAGCATGACTCTGCTAGAGAGGGCGTGCGAATTTAAAATAACGAAGGACCTAAAAACTATGATCCATATAATCCAACTAAACCTTTTGCTCTCAATTATGATCATTATCTCACATTTACGCGCGAGGAGACAATATTCCAAAATGGAACCGGTGCACCGGTGGATAGTTCCGGATGGACGTTTTTTCTACCACATTCGTTCAAACATTTTAGCCGCAAGAACTGCAGATATTAATCTCTTCCACCGCAAATGCTCACAAAAACCAGCCAGATATGACTTACAGGTAATGAAAGGCGAATAGCCGGTAAAGAAAATCATTAACTTGATCTTCCCATCAAGTGCTATCGACTGATGCTAATGGGACCTAATAAAAGAAATCCCAACGTCAGGTACAAATCAGGGTATTCCGTAAACAAGTATTTTGTAGAAGTAGATTTTTACCGATGGTTAGCATAGGTTTTTCTTATTACTTAGATTACTTTTATTACTTGGCATAGGTAGTTGCATGACAGTATAAAGCTTTTAGCTAAGCCAACTAGTAGCATGTTTATGCATGCTTCTTTCTTAAATCTTCTGTAAACTTTAGAATTCTACTAAAATAATGCAACTAATCCTCATTATGTAAGATAGGCAGTGCTTATTGGATAAGCCACCTGCCACACACTTTAATGGTGGCTTGCAGGGTATCATATAAATGTTGTAAACTGGTAGGACGGTTAACTCCAGAAAAATTGTCGCCTGAACGCCGATACCATTTTTATTTAACGTTCACTGGCTGTCATAATTCTAACCACGGATCTCGAGTTCCTTCAGGGTCAGCCTACGAAACCGGCTTCGCATAAATGGAAGGCTTTGTGTAACAACCTCTTTCAAGCCGTAATGCGTTCCCCAGAAACACAGAGAGTAGAGGGAGCCATAGGAGAATCAAACCTCTTCACTCCTTCCCTGGTGGCGGATCGCGTCTGTAGCGGTCGCCCAAAAAAGGCTACAGTCTTCTTGGGAATCGTCGGATTAATATGGGGAAGATAACTTAAAACCCAGATGCTCGTGATTCGAGCAACATCTGTGAGGACGTGCTCCGAATCCCGAGAGTGTGCTAATTGCTCTTTAAGAGACGGACCGCTTCGCGTTCGGGCACGTAACCGCCGCTCAACGCTGACGCAGCGCTCGAGGAGACAAGCTCCGCTAGCCACCACTCCGAAAGCGCTAACGTCACCACGACCGTGGAGCGACCCCTTGAGACTTTCGCTTTCAATCTTAAACATATTTCGGCAGCGCGCATTTTTCCAGATACGACGACAATCCTGTTGATGTTGAATTTATCTGCAACTGAGCCAGAGCAAAAAGAAAATACGTGCCAACACAGCTTTGAACTCTTGCCTTTGTACCTTGTACTTTAGTATCATCAGTTACGAGAAGATTTCAAGTATTCGCTCCGTACATTGATATCCTCCACTTCGAGACACAAGCTTGCGAGCGCAACGTAGAGAGGTTGCGAGTGTGGCGAGAATTTATGACATTTATGATCTCTAGGATGAATAATTGACAGATATTAAAATTTATAATATGCCAATAGTATGTGGGATCCGTACGAGGAAGGCATGATAAAGGAATTAGAGCGTGTTCAAAGGAGATCAGCTAGACTGGTTAAAATCCGTTATAATTTATAGCATTTAGGGCAGTGATGTTTGTACAGTGCAATCAATATATTGAAAGAGAGCACTCAATAGTCCTACAATCCCAGATTAAATATGGACAAATTTCATTTATGATCTTAAGTTTTCTGCCACCTTCCCTAATAACAACGGGACAGTTTGTTCATTGCAGATTTCACTATCTTCACCTGAGTCAAGGTATTGAAAATGTTCAAGGAGATTTACTATAGCTAAACAATTCATTGAACGCACTGCCACATCATTGTCAGAACTCTGCTAAAGACAACTCATTTTCTCAATGGGCGTCGGTGTAAACGATTTAAGGAGGTTGATCCGAAAAGTGAAAGTCATTTCATTTTTTTATATTTTCAGCACTTATAGAACTAAAGTTACTCTATCTAATAACGTAAGGATAATTACATCAACCCATACTCCCTTTTGCACAAATTGCATTTGAAACTACATACGATTAACGGCGAGAATGGCCATCACATGGGAATATAACGTTTAAAAATACCATAGTGACATGTCAGTTTTGCAAAACTCTGATATTTAATGCGTAATTTCACAAGGAATAAAATGACACGAAAAAAAAGGCATCAACCCACCGTATTTTTCGCTAAATCCACCAATTTATGCACTTATAGCAGACGAAATACGTTAGTTGACTTCAAGTGCCATTGCGGTCGCTCTAGCCAAAATGTATGGCGTATGAATAATATCATTACTAATGAGATATTAATGAATATTTCAGAAAAATATTATAACATAACGTTTGATTGTAATATTCTGGTGTTATACATTAGTAAATTCATTGAGTACATGAATTTATTTCACTAACGTAAATGCTGAATTGACTCCATCGTCGAACTGATTAAAATTATCATAAAAAATAAATCCTTCGACTTTCCATCGTATTTCTTGTGATACTTATGACTTTCAATAGCGTAGGTAATTTTCTTTATGAAGTAAGGATCACTTAGCAGGCATATACTCGTACTTAAATTAATAAGATTCCTTAGACAACTTGACTCAAGCAGTCGCGAGCCAACCTCCTTAAATATCGAGTAGTTAGCCTCAAGGAGCGGTATGAATGTCACGGTTTGTTGGACAGGGGAGGGAAGCGAGTATCGCCCGCGAGAGACGCAGGAGAAGGCACGCCCTTGCCCTTTTTGCCGCAGGACAACCGAGGCGAAAATCCACTGGATTCGGAGGAATCGGGGTGATCGATTACTGCGGGAAGTCAAACCGATAGCGGAAAAGTGAGGTGAGGTATGGCGTGACAATGGGGAAACGAGACCCTTAAGATTAGGGCACCTTCGAAATCGAATGCGAGAATCATATTTATTAAAATAAAACCAGGATCAATGGCGGGCCGATGAAATGTTTCTTCCCTTGACCTTGAACTCTACGGATTAGGGAGGCCAGTCCGCTCATATGATCTCGGATTCCTTATAACGAACGGATTTCATTCCTTTTGGCGACCCGGGAAAACCTATTTTCATTGGCGAGCACAAGGAAGTCACAATACGCCTGTGGGTCAATTTATACATCGCAATTGACAAAGAAGAGATTTAGGCACCAGAACTTGTACAGAAAGGAACTGGCGAAACGCTATTCCATTATTTGTCTCCTTTTTAATACCCGTAAATCTTATCGCGGAAGAAGATATTCAGAGCAGGGAATCATGAATTTGGCTACAGATACGACGTAATGTTTCACCTCGAGCGCAGAGTTTTGAAACATTTACATTTTCACATACCCTAAAATTACAATGCAATTAAGTGTAGGAGAAGGTGATGTCACTCCCTCATTAAGGAAGAAAGAATCAAAATGGAATTGGATTAAGAAGGGAATGAGTTTTGATGCTTTGGTGTTGTCGTCATGTTTGAGTTCAGGCCACGATTGGGGTTAGAGAATAACATATTCTTATAAAATTTTGTATGTAAGACTATTTCCCCATCTTTTTCGACTCGTCTCTTAACTCAGGATTTTATCATAAATATAGCGACACAATTAATGTGATTTTTATTCATATAGCAAGTTCAATTGAGTTGTCCTCTCCAAGGGGATCCAGGTTCGTACTTTTCGAGCACTTGCGACAGCCTCTTAGTCCTCCCACAGCCGTTCATCTCGAGATTCACTTCAGCTTACGGATCCAAGCGAAACATGCCTGAAGAGACGTCAGGAGGGCATGCTGGGAAGAGTGGAGTCGACGATAGCAGCCCGGACAGCGCAGATAGAGAGAGAAAGAGGATTTCCTACCCGGGGGACCGCTTCCCACACCGATTTCCCGCGAGGCGAAGAACAAAAGCGAAACGCGACCGACCAGACGTTCCCTCCCACACCCGCCAGCCACCCCCGCCCACTGCGTCGACTGGACCTGCCCCCGTCGGTTGACGAGGGAGGGAGGGGAGAACAGTCGGTTTGGAGCTAGGGAGGTAACCACGGTGCAATGGAGGTGGGTACCTGGCTAAAAATGCATTTTCAGACTTTCGCCTTTTCCCTCACTACGCCTGCAGGTACTAAAATAAAGAGTTCTAATTGTCACCATATGATGTCAGAAAGATGACGCTATGTCGCAAATGTTTCCATTGGCGCTTGATGCGTAACAAGCCGAAAGAAAAGTTAGTAAAATTAGAGAAAATATAGCCAAAAATCGCCCATATTTGAGGGAGCATTTTAGTAATATGAGACGAAATATGAAGCCATAAAAACATTTATTACCTTGAATAGTCTTTTATCTTTGAAATTACGCCCTTATACGAATAAACCTTGCATATTATCATAGCAATCAAGTAAAGCTATTAGCATGTTCTGCTTCTTATTGGAGAAATTGCCGCGATGTCAGCACCGTCTTTCTTGCGCGGTCCTCCGTATTCGTCCAGCTTTGCCACGCTTGTAACGGAGTGGGATATTTCAGGCATTCAACAGTGAAAACTAGAACTTATAAACTTTACACTAGCAGACGGGATGACGAAAAATCCGCAGCCTGGGGAAGCATGTTTATCTGAAGCATCCACTCCCCTTGATGCAGAAAGGAGTACTCTCTGCTCGACTCCCCCGCTCCCAGCCGAGAAACGCCAAACACGGAGCGGGGCGACGTTTCGCGAAACGAGGCCGTCTTCATTCAATCACGTCCGCGCCGTCGTGCACGCGTGACGCGAATCGCAGATCGAAGATCTTCGCGGACGGTTTGGGGCCGAGAAAGACCGAGAACAGACCGAGGAAAGGAGACGGATGAAGAAAAGGAGTCAGGGGGACGATTGACGAGGTTGAACTTATAAGGGATGGATAAGATGGGGCAGGTTGTGGCTCGAGTTTACCCGAGGAATACGGAACGGTCCGCATCCCCGCCTAGTCCAAAATATGCGTGCGCAAACGAGACCGCGAACAGCCAAATGGGTCAAACAATTACCCAAAAATACGAACAGGGGCCGCTTCTGTGAAATCCGAAAAATGTGAGGAAAGCAAAAATGGCAGGTGCACAACTGCTTCCTCACGAATTCGTTCGATAAGATCGCACGCTATCTCAGTGATCTACCACAAAACAGCCGGCTTGTCCAAGTTTCGGTATTTAATAATGCGGAACGTCCTTAAAATTAGAAAATCTCAATCCCCAAACCACACACCCTGCTTAATTAATATTAAACGGGCGGTTCGAAAACGATATTACAGAAAGCGAAGGCCTGAGCAGTAATTATAAATACAGCCGAGTTTCTCACACACTTTCCCCATGAAATCTGATTTGTGGCAGCCTGAGTTATGTTTGGAATACAAATATTTGCCAAATGAAGCAGTCTCTGGGATGGGAACCAGGTTTCGACCGCTACGCCACGTTTGCGGCCGAAAGAGTTTCATCAATGCGGAAATTTTTACATTAATATGCGTAAATTAACTTTCCTGGGACATTAAGCAATCGTATGCTTGAAATTAATTCAGTTGGCAGGTTTCAGTTCGGGGTTGGTATGGTGGCTAGAGTACTGGCTTTCCATCACGAGGGCCCGGGTTTGAATCTCGGCAGTAACCAAATTTT
This sequence comes from Platycnemis pennipes, assembly GCA_933228895.1. Taxonomy (NCBI): domain Eukaryota; kingdom Metazoa; phylum Arthropoda; class Insecta; order Odonata; family Platycnemididae; genus Platycnemis; species Platycnemis pennipes. The sequence continues at coordinate 30,808,653 of OW121855.1, forward strand.
TTAAATGGTAGGTACACGGGATCCTATTTGGATGCTGTGTGGAGAGTACTTTAAGTTCAGTTCTCCGTCCGACGAACGGGACGTCAAATCGATGATCACTTGGCGACTATCGTTAAGAGCCGGCTGATTAAGATGCCAGGTTTTCCTACACCATCCAACGTTCCCTAAAAGATTTTCTGCCACTATCCAGTTACCAACCAGTCCTAAATGGCGCTAAGGATATTAGCTGTCATTCACCACCCCCGAGTTAGTTAGTTATTCAGGGTAGGCGACCGACAGCTGAGGTCATTTTCGCCATGTAGGATAGGTGGGTAATTGGGTACCCAGTGGGGAATTAATTGTCCAAAAGATGTTCAAAGAACGTTCAGTCAAGACTATTTGAACGTTCAAAGATTATTCAAGAAGGACATTCAATGAACGTTCAAATGGCACTCACAGATAGTGCAAAGAACATTCATTGGAATACTTCATAGAATGTTCAAAGAATGTTTAACTTGAATGAACTGCAGCTGAACTGTTTTTGAATGAATAACTTATGAAGCATGAAGGTATATTATAAGAAGATATTCTCGAGAAACCACTTTCTTGTAGAATTTCTTAATTCTTAAAAGAATCCTGTAACTTAAATTAATGAGCCCAGATACATTCTACAGAATTGGATATGCATGATATGGACCTGGTAAATCATGGGCGTTTTCAAGTCTGTTTCCGCACTAATAGGCGCTTCAGACCGGGAGGAAAGGCATAAGGATAGGTATGGAAGGGATGGGGATAGGATAAGGTCCGAAGCTGGGCCTGGTAAATCCAAGGTGCTGATACGTTCCGGTTGAACATAGCCTAATAATTCATTGCGGTGAGTAAATAGATAGACATCGTTATTGCTCACAATTTTCAAATATTATTGATATTATTATTCAAATGTATTACCCTGCAGTGGCTTTACTACAATTTTTCATGCTTAACCGATATATGTAATATGACTAAAGTGTTCTTAAATTGCCATTTGAGGTTAACCTAGCATGGGTGCATTTTTGAATAATACTTCGTGGACTGGAAATGAACGATCTATGAACAGCCTCAAATCAATAGTTCACACTTGAACATTCAATGAACGATCTATGAACAGTTTCAAATGAATAGTTCACACTTGAACATTCAATGAACATTCTATGGATGTATGCTCAGGATAGTTCAGTGGTGGACTACTTTTGAATTAGTTCATGAATGTCTTTTGCATGGTCTCTCCCCACTGGGTAATGGTAGGAGTTTTCAGGGAACAGAGGAAGGGTGGAGACAAACCTGGCGTAGCCTACTCTAAACGACAGGCGCCAAGGGGACCACGACTTAACGTCCCATCCGACGGACGGAGTACTGAACATGATATGTCCTCCATTAGGCACACACCACCACCCCCGAATATCTCATACGAGAATATCGTATGACAGTTGCATTATATTTCTTTTCTACGTTCTCGTTTCTAACGGAAGTACATTTATTCCAACAGGGTAATGTTCGAGTAAACAGACTCAATGAAGAGGAGTAGAGGGAGGAAATTGCGAACGTAATAACTGTCACATACGACATAGTTGTAGGAGAATCGGATGGCTGAAGCACTATTTCCCAACGCCAAGGGCTTGAATTTCATTTCCGGGTCATCCGGGAATTATTCCAGTTCCTATTTCAGGGTCGCGTGGAGAATACTTCCTAACTTCGTACGCCGGATGGAGCCCTAATCGTAGACCCTTTGCGCCGTAGATTATGGGCAGGATGTAACGGCCGACGTAGGGATTTCCTCGACCCGACTCTCCCACCATTCCCTGGCTCTCTCACCTTACCACCCTAATTACCCGAATGGCGTGGACGGAGCAAATTACCCACGCCACCCCACAAAATAATGTCCACGGCCACCTTCTCACAAAGGAGTAACGCGAAAACGTATGGGAAGACCTTGGCTCCATTTTTACGAAAAATGGACCAAAAGAAGATGATAAACGTTAATGAAATCGATGTCTCAAACTGGGTCGTTTACCATATTTTTTTATTGCCGAATCAGATAGAGTTTGTAATATAAAAAGACCCGTATTAAACAAATCCCAAGACCTGATCTAAACAAATTCCAAGGCAATATTTTCAGTGTTGATGTTCAAAATATTTTACGAACCCCAACTTACTATGGCAGACTGGACCATAATCATAAAGTTAGAGAAATTGATTGCCGAACTGACCGATTCAAAATGTCCTTTTTCCCTCGCACAATTAGAGATACGAATAACGGTAAATATGTCCCATCGGAGAGTAGCAATGAATAGCTTGGTAGCTGCATGTTGGTATGAGTACTTAAAGCTAACCCTACTAACAGAATGTTTTTGCATGTTAGCTTTGCAATTTCTATCTTTTTTAAATAGCGTAGTTCTGACCACTATATTAATACTATTCCTTTTTTATGCATGATATGTAGTGCATGTTTGGTGAGAAATCACCCCCTGCCACACACCCTTGTGGTGGCTTGCAGGGTATTATGTAGATGTAGATGTATTTTTTTGTTTTTTGATACTTCAAATCTTTCTTGAGTTATAAGCGGCGAAAAACTGATGTTTTTAACCCTTTCGGAAAAGTGGGCGTGATATGTCATCCACTTCGTCCTTCGTCCAACTGAGCCCGCGATGCTACTTCGCCTTATCGCAATGAGGGGGAGGACTTAACTGACTCTGCCAATAGGAGCGGTTGCGACAGGATCTGTGCAAGCAGATCTTTAGATATCCCCCTTCCACTCTCTTCCCTTTCCCTAAAAGCAGTCAAGGACGGGAGGTGGATGACGTACATGAGCCTAAAGCAGCTTGTTCGGCGGGCGTCACCTTTTGCTTATTTTAATTTTTGATTTATGAGTAAATGGTTGTGGTTAGAAGTTCGATTTTTCCACTAAAATTCATTTTTCGTTTCCATCGAACGATTTCGTGTACAAAATTGCGATTTCGGTTCCGAGTAAACGCCCCCATTAGCACAGAAGAATTTCAGCTCATCGAGGTAAAATCGTCACAGATATTAAATATTGATGAAAAGATTAAAATATTTGTCATCATCAATTGTCATCTACATCTACGCAATACCCTGCAAACCACTGCGGGGGTGTGTGACACGAGGTTAAGATCACCAAACACGCACTACTGGCATACACTTTAAGAACTACAAAACTACTTCTACATGGAAACATGAGTAGTCATCAATCCTATGACAGATTTTACGCAGTTCTTCACCCTGATTTCCTATCGAAAAACCTCTCCATATTTGTATACTTCTCACCTTCTATTTCCCACTCAAAATATTTCATACAAGGCCTTCATTTGCCAGTTTTCTCATCATATTTACCCCGATAACTGTCTTAATCAGGCCATCATACCTCAAGATATGTCGCCTATTACGTCTTCCCGTCTTTTATTTAAAATCTTCATTAGACTTCCTTTCACTCTACTCAATAAAATACTTTGTTTAAGTCGATCAAATCTCTAAAATGGCAAACAAGATTCTAATAGTTCATTGAAGCTTTCGCGGTTCATGATGATACGTATGTTATTCGGGTGTTCCGCGTGATGTTCAGTTATGGCCCCGACGTTTCGTAACCTCTGCTGGTCACTTCTTCAGAGGGATATAAGGTCCTCGTTGCCGGTGAGGGTATTATATATCGCAGGTGGGTGGGTCGAGGGGGGGAGAGGGATGGGGGATGGACGGAGATGTCATTGAAAAATGTTTGTGAAGTGTGGGCCTCCACGTATGGCTTATTTGGAGGCCACCATCTCTATTAAAGGACCTCATATCCCTCTGAAGAAGTGACCAGCAGGGGCCACGAAACTTCGGGGCAATACCCGAGCATCACGCGGCACACCCGAACAACATAAATATTCTAATATTAGCTACTTTCCCTTGTAAGACCTTGTGTGATACATGGCAGTTAGAATTAAACTTTACAAAATGTGTGGTAATGAATTATTGGAAAAAGAATATCTCTCCTCCTAGCACTCACATAATAAGTAATAATGAATTAACAAACGTGGAATCCATTATATATCTGGGAATAAGACTGACACATGATCTTTCCTGGGGCAAACACATACGTGAAATAATGGGTCAAACGAATCGTAAACTGGGAATTCGTCAAATACGATACGATACCTTATAAAGGGCTTATTATTAGCGTAACCAGTCTATTAAATGAATTAAATTGGGAATCATTGTCAGATCACAGGTTGAAATTTAGACTTAATCTCTTAAACAAAATCAAGACCATATTTTCAGTGATGATGTTAAAAATATTTTGCGAACCCCAACTTACTATGGTAGACTGGACCATAATCACAAAATTAGAGAAATTTATTGCCGAAATGACAGATTCAAATGTCCTTTTTTCCTCGTACTATTATGGATATGAATAACGGTAAATATATCCAGTACGAGTTTAGCAATGGATAACATTGGTAGCTGCATGTTGGTATAAGGACTTAAAGCTAACCCAACTAACCACATGTTTTTGCATGTATGTTTTGCTATTTTTATCTTTTTCTAAATAAAGTAGTTTTGAACAGTACCTATATAAATGATAATCTTTTTAAATGCATGATATGTAGTACATGTTTGGTGAGAATTTACCCCCTGCCACACACCTTTATGGTGGCTTGCAGGGTATTATTTAGATGTAGCTGTAATATTCTTATGATTCACAACATCAGCCAATTTTTACCTAAACACCGCATATTTTAATCGGAATACGTGCACCAAAACACTGGACTCCTATCGCAATCACGACACAACTCATTGGCGTCCAGTCATGGGCATTACCAGCACATCTGCAGGCAGAATCCTTGACGGAGACTGAAGTCATCCGTTGGTAATGGTGTGCGGGAGAGTGGGACAGGAGTTGTCGGATGGGGCCTTAGGGGAGTGGGATGGGGCAGTGGAAAGAGGCGTAGACGGCTGACAAACGGAAAGGGAAAAGGCAATTCGTTATGGATCGCTGGCCACTAAGACGAGGATGCACGCCAACGAGATCGACTTCCGAAAATGGAGAAAGGTGGACTCGAGAAAATGTTCTTTTCGAGTCCTCATAAATGCGGAGCAATCTTCTTGGGAAATTAATTAGCCAAAACTATCCATTTTTGGCATGAACATCCCTGTCCCCACAAACCTTGGTCGTCCAACAGCCATCAAAAACGTAAGACATTCCTGTTGGGATGTATACACAATTGAAATCAACACACGTATTCTCAGAGTATAAATACAAGCGAAAGCCGCTGGTGAGTTGTTATAAACAGGTATGTGGAATCATTCATTTATTTCCTAAACTCTTCGATTACTCGAACTATTTTGGTCAACACTGATGAAAATTCATAAGATCTCTTTTCATGAATGATTTGCGCAAATTCAATGACAGATTTTATATACTGAGTGAGAAACGCACCGTAGAAATTAATTGAATGACGGGAAACTATTGTTATCACCCACATCAAGCTTCCACAAGTCACATGAAGTAACCAAAGTTAAAAAGACTGAGTGCAATTGTCATTAAAACAGTTTAATATGGAGGCAGCTACTTAAGGAATGGGTCAGAGGTGGCGTCGAAGGTGACATCACTCTTTTATAGTCCCACGATCTTGTATGATGACCTTAGTTCAAGTGGCTTTAATAATATGATTGCCGAAATTTATTTATGGAATTTCTTAGAATTTTCAAGCAATTGAATCTCAAGCTTTTTTTCAATCATCCCAGTCGACCAAGTATGATATTCTGTTTATCTATAAAGATTTACCGAGAGATATAAGTAAAATATCAAATGTATAAACAGCAAAAAAATCAGAATATAGTGAATTATGTTCCCGTATAACTGAAAGCTGGTGACGGGGAAGATATAAGCAAAGCTATGTCAATTACAAGCATGAGATTTCGATAAAACAGCAAAGAAAGAGGGATGAAAAACATTTACTGGAGTGAATACTGTTGCACAGAATTCGAAGAAGACGGGGAATTGAACGGCACTGATAGTAATACCATAATATATTTAAACTTATACCGATATTAATTCCATAAATTTAATCAAGGATGAAAGCATTCGAAATTTGGTGCGACATATGACGGATGAAGATTGAATGGATCGACCGACAGAGTAACAAGGAAGTCCAAAGAAGAAAGGGAGAAAAGAATTCTTACGTAAACCCTAAGAAGAAGACAGGACTTAATCTGACATATCATGAGACATAATGGCCTGATGAAGACAATCATCGAAGGGCAAGTGAACTGGAAGAACGGCAAAGGAAGGCCTCATATAAGATATAGAAAATGTGATGAAGAATATGAAACAATGAAAAGTACGTATCTACGGCTGTAATAAAGCGATGGGTCACTGGCGTTGGAGAAATTCTCGTAAACCCTGCTTGTGAGTGTGATTGAACTCACGAAGGTGACTGTATTTTGTATACAAACCTGAGTGAGTGAAAGATTGTGTGAGTCACTGTTCCTTTTTTTAGTTTTACCTTGATTCCCTTAATCTTGAGTGTGACGGTTTACTGCCACTTAAGTTTCTCCGTATGCTTGATTTTGTACGTGTGATTGAGAGCTCCCTTACTTTGTATATACTCCTTCCTTCCCCCTCTCCCAGCCTTTTTTATTTCTTTGCCCCCTTATGGTTACGGCATTGAGGATATTAATCTTCATTTGTTAAGAATATGAAAGAGAAGAAATATGAAAATATGAATAGATTAGCTGATAACATAATTGAGTTGAGAGCTGCGTCAAACCAATTTCAGGATTACTGACTGATGATGATGACATATGTTCACTAGTTATTTAATTGATTTAAAAAAAGCTCTCGTAATAAGCTAGACTGCTACTAATAATTACTGCAAGAAAATCGTAACCGTAGAACCGAAAAAATCTCCTCTCAGGGAAGTTCAACGATCGTAGTAGTAGCATTTCGGTCGTCAACCCCGTTGTTATACGCTCACCATCCACGTCAAACGAACCATACACCATGGAGAGAAGAAGACTGGGAAAATCTTCCTTTTTCGAATTTTAAACCCCTGTGCTCAGCGTACTGGCTCCCGGCAAACCGTCACTAGCGGGGCTTACGGAACGCAGACTTTGGACGCTTTAACGATACGAGAGAGAGAAAGGCTTCTTTGCCTCGTCGGCCGCGAAATGAGGGGTTTCATGAAGAAATTCGCGGCCTCTGACCGAGATAAGGCATCCCCGCTCGCGGAGGAAGAAACTCAGAGCGCTTAAGACACTCGTAAGTGGATGAGAGACTACAGGAATGCACGCTGCAAATTTTACACATCGACGGACGACAAATTCTTTCATAGGAAATGCTATAGGATCAGGCACCAACCGCGCCACATTCTGGACTCAATCCAATTTGAGCCTTCTGTTTTTCAAAGATAAGGCTTAAAAAATATTGCAATGAGCTCTACAGAGAAAGGCAGAAAATTATACAGAGGGCGCCTATTCTACTCCTAGCATCCAGTATGGCTTCCGCGTTGGGGGATTAAACATAAAGGACTTTGTTCTCTAAGCAATAAAAACTAACGGGCAAGTCAACAATTGTGGGGCAGGAAACTGACGGAAGATGATCGAAAGAGGATGTAAAAGTGCAAGGAAGAAGCATAGGCAGGTAAAGGAATGAGTGAAATGGAAAGAACGGAAATGTTTGATAAGCGAGAAACAGGATGACGAGAGAATGGATTTCGCAGAGTATTAGGGGAGACAGTTGATATGAAGGGCTGCTGGAAGGGGATGAACTTCACGTAGAATAAGCGGATTTTTTTGGGAGGCAAGGAGAAAGATTTCAATCCGATGGAAAAAAATGTATACAGGGACTGTCCAAAGAATAGCCAACGTTGGTGGAGAACTTATTATGGCCTCTGCAGTACCGGTAATTGGTTTAAAAAAACTCATTCGGAAACCATAAACACCCAGTAAAGATAGAGCGCGTAGTTAAAACCTCACCTGTACTGTACAATAAGATGAACAGTTAAAATTGGTCAGGACACAGAACTATATCATGAAAACACGAAGGAAGGCCATAATTATGGTAGGAGAGTCGATTTGACGGAAAATGGTTGTCATATATTTCTTACCTTTCACGAAAGAAAGTAAAATCCTAGCAATTGTATTGATTGTCAATCACGCATTAGGTACTGAGGAATGCACTTCAGTGGAATTAATTGGCATTAACATCTAGCAATATTGGTGAAGAGCCAGGGGAATGTTTTCAGGATGCGATTAAACCCTATTAAATTCACCGAGATTTCATCGCTACACTAACACTTTTTGAAAAATATTCCAATATTCGGAATTAAATGATGTAATTCCTTCCCAATCGCGGCAACATCTGTGTGTAATACTACCAACTTCAAAATCATTTACCAAACTATCTCGGGAAATTAGCCGGCGGTTGCAATTAGTCTGACACGTATTCAGTCTACATTATTAAATAACGCAATGACCAAACATTCCGTTCCACATACACCATTCAGAAACTTTTAGCACACCACATGATAATTTTATAACTACCTGAACTCCATTTCCCGAACTTTGTCCTTTAATCAATTATTAGCATTAAATTAATTCTGTAATTAAATTGAAGGTAAATGACAGATTGAGAGATGCTGTCGAGATTGCTTCACGGATCGATATTCTACGCCGCATACGACTTGACTGCAGTAAGACATCTTTTATTAGAAAGTAATATACAGATCCGGGAATAAATTTATTCATAGAACAAATGAATAGTGCTATATAATGTTTGGCATATAAAATATTATATTTCATGCCACCAAAGAACTAGGACCGCATAAATATCTACGTATGGGTATAAATCAAGCTAACGTTTACCATTAATTAAATTCCATCATAAAAGAGGAAAAAATTATTTTCCACCATTACCACGTCATAAGATTAAACGAACCAGGTAACACAGAGCTTGTCATAAGTTGAAAAAATGACTCATGCGCTGTATTTTTACACGAAAATACCGGCATCCGAATACAATTTCATTCTTCAGTCAAGGACACTTGCAAACTCAAATAATAACTAATCTCCTTCTTTACGCTTAGCTAACTTTCTTCCTTCTAGGACGTCCTTCTACTTATCGTTGCCTCTTGTTATATACGTCATCCACCTATTCAACCTTCATCTCATTTCCGGAGGCACAACGATTAGAAAGGTCGAAGAGCCATGAAATTACCGCACACCGACCAGGCGTTTAAATTTTTATAGCCTGACGCATGTCCATTGCCAAATCTGCTTCCTATGGCTAAATCCGGAGACGTGCTGAAAACAGAAATAAATATTACTAAATAGTTACTAAAATTTCTGAAAATGAGTACTTTCAATATCCAGGAAAAGACCTACGAAATAGGTTTTTGGTTTCATGAGGCATTTTCTGCACCATTACTCAGCTTTTGAGCATTTAATGTTTTAACATATACTAAAAGAGTTTTCAAGCGACCGAAATGACATAACTTCCATTAACTTAAGACTGTCGAGATGAGTTATCTCATCCTGCGAAATGAGGTTTGTAGATAGTCGTAATCACAAAAGTATTATCGATAGTCGCAATCGCAAATCCGAATGAATTAGGTTTCATCATAGAACTAGACAGTGTGCAGCGTAGAGCAGCTAGGTTCGTTAAAAGGTGTTACGATAAGTTAGTAGTGTTTCAGAATTAATAAAATAATTAGGGTGGGAATCATTATCAGAGCGTAGGTTAAAGTACAGATTGAATCTATTATAGAAATTTCTATCGGATAGCTTTACTGAAGATGTTATAAAAAGCACATATTAAAAAAACCAGCGTCTTATGCTAGATTCTACCAGATAAATAAGATTAGAAAGATAGATAATCGTACTGATAGATTCAAAATGGCATTTTCCTATGGCTATAAGAGAATAGAATAGGCACCATAGCAAAGGAAAGGGTAGGGGAAATATTTTAGAGTAGTCTGTAGTGCATGATGCATGTATTAATCACTTAAATACTATAGATACTAACAATCTAGATGCATTAGACCCTATAGTTGCTTGTCTGCATGTCAATAGCGCATGTTTGGTGATCTTCATCTCCTGCCACACACCCTCGCGGTGACTTGCAGGGTATCGTGTAGATGCAGATAATCTCCAAAAATTATTCGCACCTCGAATATTGAGGGCTACGGAAAAATCAAGAGTTGGGACAGTTGACACATGCTATTAAAATCAAATCATTGGCTGCACAGCTTATTTACATAGCATGCTATACGATTCGTACGCCATCCGCGAATATTTCGGAGAATAACTACATACTTGCCGAAAACAGACGCAACCGACAAAGCACAAGTACACTTGGTACACAAGAGAAAAAATTGAAGAATACGTCAGCGCAAACCATATGGATACGCAAGAAAAATAAAACGAAGCCCCAGGACAATTTAAAATCATTCCTGAGCCAATTCCCACCGCTTTGAAACGAAAGCCTCCATGGCCTCATTCCTATGACACACTGGGATGCCGAACGAATTAGCAAAAGCAAATGGTGGCGCAAAATTTAACCTATCCAATGGAGGACGGCGTCCTTGTAGTCCATGGGGATGTGGAGCTAAGGGAAGCTCCATCGAAGACGCCTTAATTCGTCACGGGGAGACAGAAATCCTTCTAGAACTCCCCGCAAATTTCTAGGAATGGAACCGCACAGGTAAGGTCGCCCTTTGTTACATCAAGGTAACGAGCGGAGTGTGAATAATAAATCACGGTGCGTGGTCGAAGATAAAAACCTTCAGAATGTGGCCTTATTCACGACCAATTCGTGCCTTGAACCTTCCGGTGCATCGAAAAGGTGACGCGAGGGCTAGGAAAAAAATAAAACTACTGCCGGAAGTGTCGTCAAAAAGAATACGACCGATTCAACTCCCAATACGAAATGGGAATGTTCATCAGCGCGGATCGCATCGACGGAATGCTAATCACATCGCTCCATAGTCGGACCGCGATAAACCGCACGGATTCGAGTGCGGAGACCAGATATGGCGAACCTTTTTGATGTGACAGCCATGTTCGAAAGAAACAATCTCGGCTCTTAATCGAGAAGTTAATGTTCTCATAACATTCCCTTCAAGGCGTGCTGAGAATTAAAATCGAGTTGAAAGAGGTTTCAAAACTAAAATTAGGATGCTATGTAAACAAGGTATTCTTTTCCGAAACCTTTTTGAAAAGTTACTTCCAGGAGCTGAGTGATTTTTACAATAGGTATTAATCGCAGACAATTAAATCCAAATTCGATTTATTTTATAAGTGTACATTAGCAATAAAATCACTAATGCAGTAAGTACTGTAAGTTTTGATTCCTTGACATAAGTGCGTACCTGACGATGGTTCACTCCCTGTCACAACCATTGAAGTTGGTTTCAGGGTATTGTGTAGATGCAGATGATTCAGCAATGAACAATTTATCTCAAAGCAACCTAAACTCATTTAAACCTGAATCTAAACTCTACCAGTAGGGGGAGGAATTAATCCCAACTCAAGATTTAAATAATTCTAAAAATAATATTTTATCAATTAGGTATTACCTCAACAACTAGTAACAAAAATACTATTTTATAATCCATTTATTTCCTTTAAAATATATAATACTACATACTAAGTGAGCGTATAATAAGACACAACGATTCTCAAGGAAGGAAATGAACATACCTCATGACTTGAATTTAAATCACGCAACTAATTAGTATAATGGAAACAAATTATTAGGGTGCATAACAGGAGAAGATTTTACCGAGAGCACTGATCATTTCATGTGCCTTTCTGCCACCATTTCAGGAAATTAGTGAAATTTAGGAGACTCAAAACGCAAGATAAGATTCAACCATAACATTCCTAAATTATGAAGAACATGTACTCATTACTGTGATCAGCAAAACAAGATACCTACGCGCTAGTAACTAGAGGTACAGATGATTTTATTTTCATTACTCGGAAAAAAGCAGTCAATACACTCGGAGCAAGAGCAATAGTCCGCGATGTTTACTACTCAGCTTGTGCACAGCAATATCAGTCCAGTATACATGCAGCCTTAGCTGAAATATCTTTAGTGTTGGAGAGGGTGGTTAATTCTAAGCAGGAAGCGATCATTATTAGGGGTTGAAGTGGAATGATTACAATGAATGGTGAACATGGCAGGCTCACGCATAAACACCCATGAGGTTAACGGTGTGGGCACCTACCGCGGAGGCATGGGAAATATTGCGTGGTTTAATTGCCAGATAAATTGCATCGTTTGAATATGCAAGATGGGTGATGATATTAAGCGCCAAATCGTTTCGCTGGAAGCATTAATATCGGGTCTTGCATCCACAGATACTCACACGAAATGCGAGCATGAAATCGGAGTTAAATTACGGACCAAAACAAGATGATTATTGGACACTTCGAAACGCACTGAGACCAATCGTAATTGGTTACAGTATCACCCATTACGGATGCAGTGAATGTTCAATTTTACGGCCGAGGCAATATTCATCACAGAGGTTTAGGTTGCTGTGAAAACAGATAGCTCGAGGAGTTGGGCATTTACAAGTGAGCACTTCACAGATTATGCTTGGCAAGAAGGAGATTTCTAAAATTGAGATCGACAGGAATAACAGCCATGAACGAAGAAATAAAATCGCATCATCTACGTAATACCCTGCGAGCCACCGCGATTGTATGTGGCAGGGGGTGAGGATCACGAAACATTTACTATTGACATGCACCTAGGATATTTAATGGAGACATGCTAGATAATAGGGTCATAAGCAGCTACATGGTTAGTATTTACATATTAAGAAAGGGATTATTGGTTGTTATTATATGCATTATGCACTACAGAATACTCTAACAGTATTTCACCTACCTATCCCTTTGCTACGCTGCATATTGTGCTCTCTTATGGTACGCGGGAAAAATGAAATTTTAAATATATCGGTACGACAATCTATCTCTCTAATCTAGTTAATCTGATCAAACCTAGCATAATACGCTGGGGTTCTTAATATAAGTACCTAACGTCATCTTGTAGTTACGAGAGGTAAATGAGAAGTTCTTAAAAGCTATGAACAAATATATTTCTGAAACGTTCAATAAAAAATGAATCCCACGAAAGGCATGTGAAATAAAATAAACTGACGTGGCTGCGTTGTTTAGCGCCATAAAATTTAGTGACTCCAACCGAAGCAATTCCTCATCTGTCGTGTCGTGTTTTACCGCCCATCCCATCTAACCTAGGTTTTGAACATTAAATACTGTTTTAAAAATTTATGTCTACGGCCAACCTCTTATTGCACTAAGAATATATAGTCCTTTCCCACAAGTTTACGCAACTAGCTTCCATTCATCTATAAACAAATTAAAACTTAAACATTCCTCTTTATTTCTACCCAGCTAAATATCTCCTTGTCTCTTTACACATTTCAAAGATGTCTAATAAGTGCTCAATTTTCAGTTAGGACAACGTTTCGGATCAATAAGATACAACGCTCTGTATGGGAGGTAAGACTAATCTAGCTGTTTCAGGAGGGCATGAATTGGTGAAGTAATCCATAAACATTTCAGAAAAAAATCGTAACCGCAACCTTTGAAAGATAACTTATATATCATCACTAATTAATTTTGAAACATAATTTTTCCATATCACCCTTATTAATTCCACATTTGGCCATCGCAATTCTTCAAACTACAGCGAATACCTACTACTGAAGTCATTTTCACCTATAAGATCCCAAAATAGCAGAACCTTTCCACCTATTCTAGTTTAAACTAACTTTTTCCTCAGCCATTTTACTTTCAGAGCATCTAAAATATTCCATAATAATTTTACATTAAGTTTACGAAGGCAACCCCACGATAAGGAGGCTCCACCGAATTATAAAGTAGATGTCATTCTTGTGAAAATTTCAGGACACATCATTTTTTGGCCCTTCTATCGATTGGCAATAAAAATAATGAGGCCTTTCCATTATATATTTCATGAAAAAAGACGCTGAAAATCAGCTATTTTATACGTGGTTATACGGCAGAGCATGGCTCTTGCAGTAAAATTTGCAGATTAATAATACGAAGAGAAATTTCGTTTTGACGAAATATAATATAAGATACGCAATTGTATGCAGAATTTAGTATAGTAAAAAAGTACTCGCCTTACCACACTTCTTTAATTGATATTAATAAATGGTTGCTCGAAAAAAAGCAGAAAAGCCTTAGTTACATGAAAGTGGCGCTACAGTATGTTGTTGTCATTGGCAACGGTACTTGTGACGGAACGTGCTTACAAGCGTATTTAGTACCTTAATTAAGGAATATAACTTACCAAGCTCCTTCTTATATTTTTACTGCAATTTACATATTTCATTGGTTATTGACATGGTGTAATTAATGTCATCGCTTCCAAACGGTAGCAGCGTCATTGTTGCCAAACAGTATTAAAAAATATGAACATTAATAAAATTCAAAACAAAGAGTTGTGAATAGTTTTAAACTAAGCAAGAAAATATTTAACCTATTTTAGAATACGTATTAGCGGGATTGAGCATGTATTCTCACTTTATAAATTAAACGTAGCAACAACACGCCAGTAAAGTTAAATGAGCTTGAAAAGCTCAAACGAAGTCAAAATGAGTTAAATGAACTTGTAAAAAAATAGAATGCCACTACAACGCGCTATATAATAGCATACTCATACAATTATTGTGCATGCGTTATCACCCTATAGATGATTTTCCATATAGGTGTTTTTCTGGATCGGTATTTATTCATGAAATAACATAGCTCTATTACGGGATTTTGAATCGCGGAGTCACGGTGGAACCTCCTCAACAAACTATAATAATTGCTTGCCGGATCACTGGGAACAACACGCATTGTTATGGCTTGAAATTAGCAATTCTCAGATGGGATTCAAACACGTTTCCTCCGGGGCTCACCGTGGCGCCAAAGCATCCAGACGCGTGAGGATAACCGAATTTCCCGTCATGAATCAATCGTAATAGAGCGAAAGTGAAACTCATGGCCGTAATCCGAACGCTCCCGAACACGTGTCCGTCCGACCATCCTCTTCAAATATGAGAGAAGGAGATTATCCGTTGATGGACGGAATCTCAAATCGCCACCGCCTTGTGCTCCTTCCTCTCATCCGGGAGAAGGGGATGTGTTAAGGACATCCACGTTCGAGTAACAGTGGAGTTCGAGCTTATTGGATGGGACGCCAGACGACTGGGAGCGCTGCTACCGCCTCGTGGCTTATTTCTGTCTCGCCGTTTATTAACTATTCGGAAGCGGAAACCTCCAGCCGCTTCGAACCTGTCACCTAGGTGACAGGTTTATGCCCCGCAGTTGGCAACACTGCACGCCAGTTACCCTCCCTCCTCTTCCTCCTACTCTTCCGCACTGGGTAGCTCGACCACCCTCTCTCCCTCCACCGCCTCTGCTTCCATTCGAACAGAAAAAAAACGGTACGTGTACCCTCCTACCTGCGCCTGAAAGGGGAGCGCCCGGACTTTTCCAACCATCTGGGAATACAGGGATGGTTCAAACGTGCTGAATGTATTCGGGAGAGTATAATCCCTTTGATAACTACGTCTCCGTGGCGTCAAATAATTAACCAAACCATTAAGTCGGGAAAATGGATCGGATAATTACCGATATGATGAGGTGAAGCTTCTCCTTGCTGCACCAGCGCTTGATGAATACACCACACACATGATCTCACACGCTGGATATTTTACAACCAGACCAAAATAATCAAGACAGAAATTCTACAGTTTTGAACATCATACTTTGACGGGTTAGTCTGTCATTGTTTGACCCAAAATTGCGACACAGTTTAGTGCAAAAACCAATGAAAGGCGACCAAAAGCGATTTGACTCATGAGGAGTATGTGGCGCCAAAAAAAAGGAATGCTACTATCCTTACTAAATAATGCAGGTAAAGAAATTCTAACCAGAGGACAGGAAAATGTCGGCATTGGCATGATCTGAAAATGCAAAGGCGCCGGAGACATTCTGACTTAAAATAAGTCTTCCATCCCCTGAGATGGAATTAGAATGGATTAGTAGAATTCTACAGCCTAGAGTAGGTTTTCATGGGACACTTCTGAAAATGTTTCCCACATTAAATTCTTCTTTTTCCAGCATATGCTCGATCTACCTTCGTTCTGTCCACACGGGCAGTCCTCTTTCTCTTTTCTCTAGCACTCTATCCCCAAACTTAACCTTTAGTCCAAACCAGCCTAAACCATCGCTTTTAATTACTTGCTCCATCCCCCAAACCTGCACCTTATTTTCTACAGAAACTTCGCTTAAATCTGGCTCATTGCCTTCTAATTCGTCTTCCTTTTCCACCATCGCACTTACTACACGAAGCAAAAAAAGATGAAACCATTGTTTGCAATTAGGTTTTTGTCAACACTGCATTGTTAGCAATCGCACATGGACATTTTCTAGTGACCCACGCTATCAACAGATGGTATCATATTCCCTCGTATATATTTCGACTGCCTAAAGATAACTCGAGGCGTCAAGCCTCAAGTTATCTTTAGGTATAAATCTGCTTTAAAGTCTTTTTCTTAGCCCGTGGAGTGATTTTCACGAAAAAATATTCGAGGCGACTGAAAAACCCTCAATCTTGCCGTAAAAAGAAGAGATGCTGGCTGAAAAGTTCCAGGGTCACGCAAGCCAAAGTGGTGTGTGCAATAGCGGCTTTAGTGAAGAAAAAAAAACATCAAAACTGTCGAAAATCCGTCGATTTTTTCAAAAGAAAGGAAATATAAAAGATTTGCAGTAACGCCCACGGGACTATTTTCGAGTTTCAATGCTAGATGTACAGAATCTACTTTTATTTAACGTAATCCACATGACCAGGGCAAATCATATTAATATCTAAACGCTTCCGTTCACTATCTTGTATTTCAAATATTCTTTATCAATTACATTAAATCAGTGGTGCGTGTTTAGATTCGTGCGTGCGATTGACACCACTGATCCACAGATCAATTCTTACTGTCAATCCTTACCGTAATAGTAATTCTATCCGGAGATAACTTTCCCATTAAAAGTAGTTTCTAATCGAATTTGACATTGAGGATATAAACCTACTACGGATGAATATCTCTCATTATACGTAGATCAATCAACTAAGTTTCATCCGTAGAACTAAAAAAGAAACAGTCAACATCATTAGAAAATAAAAAAATCATAAAAAAATAACCTTGTACATATTCACACTGCATTGACACTAGAATAGCGGCTATGGTTTCAATACACCAGTTTTATTTTCACCTTGATAAAACCCTTGTTTGCTGAAACCACGGTCAATATTCTAGTTTAAATACAGTGTGAGAACAATGTGAGTTTTTTACTTTATTATGAATATCAAAATTTTCAAGTAACAAAGCATTTAATAACATCAATAAAAATTGTCTATTTTCTCAGACAATCTCATTGTAGAAAATTTCATTTAGACCAATGAAGCCTTTAAATGTTTGACAGGGAAAGTGATAAAATAAAGCCTGATATGCTATTTCCGACATCACCAGTGAACAATGAAGTAGGGCTAGATAAGGGGATCAAAACACTAGAACAATAAAGGGAATTAGAACAATAAAGGCATTGCAGCAACTACCGTGTCCTCTTCAACAAAGTTTCCAGACGGAAGGGAAAAAACAGCGAGGAGGGCAACTAACTCCATTCAGTGTTTCGTGAGACAAAACTCCGTACACATGGGACGGGAGAACGATCATTACCCATGAGGAAGGGGGAAGAACAAACGAAATCACGAAAGCGAACACTCGTATAAACGCGAATGAAGTGTGGAGGGAGGTGATGGGATAAAAAAAAATGTAGCCCCAACATGCAGAGACATACACAATGGAATGGTGACCGCCAATTATTCCGCGAGAACGAATATCACTCCATAATCGCGATTCATAGTCGATCGATCGATCGACCCTCGTCAGTCGTCTCCGTGGGGATTCCGTGCACAGCAGACGGTGACCATTTTTTTCCTCTCTCCCTCGTGATTTCCGCGCTTTTAAAGGACCGTCGCCGACGCTAATCGCGAGTTCATCGGAGCCGAAATACGAGGTCTCTCCGGCGGATGCAAAGGAGACAGCTGCTCGCACATGGGAGTGAAACGGCAGGGGAAACAATTGGGAACGCAAACAAGGGGGAAGGACACAGCCGCCGCGAGACGAGGGCTGTTTTGTCTGCGGCGGAAAAATGCGGATGAACGAGACGGAAATGCAAAAGAGGATGAGGCTTCAGAAGAGGGAAATATGAAGTGGACGTGGCGGGTTCTGATAATTTGAGAGGGTCAGTAATTCGAGTGGGCTCTTTCCAGATGGCTGAATACTTCGGGAGCAAAAGAAATGGCATTAGAGTAAAAATGATTCAGATACAAGGCATCCACGAGGCGTCGATGATCTGTAGAAAACTAAAGACATTTAAAAAAATCATAAGTACATCACATTAGCTTTCTCTCAGTACGTTTTTCACCCCCTTCACGTGTGGATCTTTTCCTGCAGTAGGTTTATTCCATGATGGATATCAGCCAAAATACCCACGTATTTTTCACACGCATTTGATATTATCATTAGCATCTCCTTGATATTCTGTTTTCTTACCGTAATTTCATATCAGTTTCAAGTAAGTATATAAAACAATGTTTATTATGCATATCATATTTCATGCATTGACGAGAGGTTAGATGGAAGAGGGAATTATAGTCTCAATATCGCACTAATAAGGACGCTTATCTATAAACCTACATGGTTTAATATTAAGACAGATAAAATACGAGTAAATAACTAATATCGAGGGTACTTGATAGCACTTTGGCCTGTGAGCAGGTACATGTTTTTATCGTTAGTAAGGGAGGCACTCCAATATTAATGATATTCACTCCATTAAAGAGCGTTGGACGTTTGGGAAGATATATGAGTTTTATAGCCCAAGGCTCCACTGATTCACGTCCCTTACGTCGGACGTAGTACTCAACTTAAAATTGCTCTCCGGCACTAACTAGGAACCGATTACGAAGTGAAAAGTCTGGCGGTTCCATTCTGATGTAACATAATACTACACGCGAGGTAATTTTCAAGAAGGAGCATCATATACCTATAGAGCTTTCAATCTACCATCGGCCCTAAATTTAAATCCAAGAGGCAATTGAATTCCTACACATCGTGCTTACTTTATGAGGTCTTCAACTGTATCCATTTGTGATATGCAAAACTTTCAGATTAATGACGTTGACAAAGACTCTGACCTTATTTACTTTCACGGTCAAACCCAAGCATAATTTATTCCGTCCAGTTTTACGATTTCCTGGACCCCCACACCTTGCATTAGTATTCATAATGAAGAGAATACTTTCCCTAAAAGACACATGAAGGTTATTTAAAATTTAAATTACCGACGCTATAAAAACGTACCGTGACGGTAGTACTCATAACTTTAAAACGCGATTCCAATCCGAATGATGGCAAGAGTTCATTGAGCTTAAACTATCACTTGACCTTCTACCTCCGTGCGACCTCTTCGACCTCATACACTTTTGATTGGCCTACAATTACAAATATATCACCTCCCTAGAATCATAACATCAGGTGAAAAAAGATGAAATCTTGTGATGAAATCTTTACAATGCTGCGTTATTAAAAAAAATTTGAAGGGTAAAATGAACTTGTACCACCCGGTAAAGACAATCTTATCATATTCACACGAGAATAAATTAAGTTATAAAGTTTGCAAATATGAATAATGAACGGATGTATTAGATATAATCGCAACATGCAAAAACCCAGCCACAATCGTAGTTGGTGGAATTAGTCAATGAAATAACATATATGTACACCTTCCAGAAAAATTTAAGGGGTTACCTGAGGAAACTATTGCCGTCTCTTTATGGTATAACTGCTGGGCAGGCACGTAGCAAGGGGGGGGGGGGGGGTATCTGGTGCTTCAGCCCCCACGAATTTTTTTTCCAATAATTTTGTTGTCCTGATTTTAGCAGTGAACTTTACAAGAGAGAAGAGATAAGTATGGGCACTGTAAAAGTAAATACCAAGCGCTGAAAACTAAGTGGAGAGATTTGTAACATGTAGGCACCGAATGGGCAAGGCTGATTTGTTTCAAGTGACGCAAGACTTTTACGTTTCACTTTCAAGTGACGCAAGGTTCGTTAAAAGGTGTTACGATAGGTTGAGTAGTGTTTCAGAATTAATAAAAGAATTAGGGTGGGAATCATTATCAGAGCGTAGATTAAAGTACAGATTGAATCTATTGGAGAAATTTCTATCGGATAGCTTTACTGAAAATGCTAGGCACATATTAAAAAAACCAGCGTATTATGCTAGATTCGACCAGATAAATAAGATTAGAGAGATAGATTGTCCTACCGATGGATTCAAAATGGCATTTTTCCCCCGTACTGTAAGAGAACAGAATAGGCAGCATAGCAAAGGGATAGGTAGGTAAAACATTTTTGAGTAGCCTGTAGTGCATGATGTATGTTAAACACTATAGATGTTAACAATCTAGTTTCATGAGACTCTATAGTTGCTTGTTTGCATGTTAGTAGTGCATGCTTGGTGATCTTCACCCCCTGCCACACACCCTCGCGGTGGCTTGCAGGGTATCGTGTAGATGTAGATGAAGACTTAGCCAACCCCGAAGCAAATTTCTGGCTACGTGCCTGCTGCAGGGTAACTCTCTTTATGGCATTATTATCCGGAAATGTGCAGCAAATACAGCAATAACCACCTCATGGGAGAGTAACACACAACCTAGGCATACTTCTAGACGTATTTATTGCCCCTCACTTAATATCAGTAGAAGCATAGGCTCCATTTTTTAGCTAGCTGTCAGCATCTCGTTTGCCCCACCCATAAAACGGGCGGAATCAACGTACAGGGAGCAATAAATGCTCGGGTTTAGATCCATCCACTAATGCTCTTGTCTCTGGATTAGCGTCTGGCGTGCGCTGTCATTTTGCGCTTTCTTTTCTCTACAAATCCCTCTCGAAACAAGCGTCATTAGTTCGCCTCCAACCCTAACCACTGACTAATCCGGGAACCGAGAAAGACTTCTCGTACGAATCGGGAAAGATATCGTGCGTGCCCCACGATTAACAGCCTGCTGCTCACTCGCCAAAAAATAAACGCGAGTTTAAACTAACTAAAGCGATTCAAAAATGGCGAAAATTGCTCCGAAAAAAAAAGACATTTTGGCTAACGAGTCGTGGGGAAAAAACACCGAACTGAGCATTTTGAAGCAGTACGCCGTACATTTCCGGTAGGGTTGTTTTACGTCCCCATTACATTTCACCGTTTAATTTTGGTGATTGTGAAATGAACAGGAAACAAATGCACTTAAGAGCCAACCTGAATAATATCAAGGGAAAGGGAAAAACATGTAGGCAATGTGAAAAACATAACTAAATCGTATGCGTGGTTCGTCTAAATTTATCATGAAATAAAATTCCGGATCAATTTCCATGAAAATATAATAAACCAGAATAATTAAGAAAATCAGGCGTACCAGTTAATACAGGGAAAGGATTTTTTTTAAACTACAACCAAGAAACAACGGGATTCACCGCTAATGAGATAACTATGAAGAGGAAGCCAAGCATATTGCATGTTTCTGCTCTGCCCAATAAATTATACAGATAAAAATAGTGAAAAATAGCCCACGTGCATAAATATAAAACCCACGGTGACACCAAACGATGCATAACAGTGTCATAGATCCAAGTTCAAAGTTTACCGCTACATCATCAGAATGAGTAATTCTAACTAAATTTCCAAAGCTCACCAGAAAATATTTTAGTCACTTAGAAAATCATTTGGTCATTTGTACAAGGTCCATGATGGGTTGTACTGACGGTTATGTAAGCGATACTCTCATTTCTAACAACGACATTACTTTTTCCCAACTTCTCAATTACTTTTCACTGCATGATTTTATGTTCTCTTTTAGCCCAATGCCTTCGAAAAAATTCACGACGTATCTCCACTGACCATAGCGTGAATAGTATATATTAGCTCGCAACTGGTCATTGTATGTCATGTCTTGGCGATACTCTTCAAAACTGAACTAAGTAAGTGTAATGCCGTTACATAAAATTACCGACATCATTAACATTGTTATCTTTGAGATACGGACAATCATCCACCTCGAAATTAATTGAAATTGGGAAGAACTGACAGATTCAAAATGTCCTTTTTTCCTCGTACTATTAGGGATATGAATAACGGTAAATACATCCAGTACGAGTGTAGCAATGGATAACATTGGTAGCTGCATGTTGGTATAAGGACTTATAGCTAACCCAACTAACAGCATGTTTTTGCATGTATGTTTGGCTATTTTTATTTTTTTTAAATAGCGTAGTTTTGAACAGTACCTATAAAAGTACTGATCCTTTTTTTATGCATGATATGTAGTGCATGTTTGGTGAGAGTTCACCCCCTGCCACACACCTTTATGGTGGCTTGCAGGGTATTATGTAGATGTAATCCCACCCGTAGCGAACATGACGAGGGAGATATGCGAACGATCCCGCCCTTTCTGAGAAGTGGAAACAAAAATCGGAGCCCCATGCGAAGAAATGACCGGGGGATATTCTCATAGAATTCCAAGACACTAGCGAGGCAAGAAATTCGTGCATAGAAGGCGGAGCCGAGCATTCGTGATTGGTAGGGAGAAGGGGAGAGAGGGAAGAGAAGGAAGCTCGAAAGAACTCACGTCATCGTCACGATGGTACACGGATTATTATTGGTTTATGAGAGATAGAAATACGACAAAATTTTCCTTTACATCCGAAGAGACATCTCCATCATTTGATTCACGGAACATCCACAACATTCGTATTCGAAACAAAATCTTCCATCTAAACGACTAACTTCCCCTTCCATTACGTACTCCAAAACACCCTCACACCTTACTAACCGTTCCATCTACGAACTCCGTCCTCTTCTATTATCCACGTCATTAATGGTACGGTAATGTTGGTAGGCACAGTAAAAAACTGCAACACGCACATTGTTGGGGGTAGGAAATATGTACAAATACCGTACCGCAAGTTAATTCCACCCTGATCTGTCACCTTAATTTTCAATATCATTATTATCACTGAAGTTGAAGGCTGGCTGTTGGTGAAACGAGGAAGAGAAAGGAGAGGTAAAGGTGTTTAATATGATATGATACGAGACAGCTGTATAGGGATGAGAAGGGAGAAATGATCCTGGGAGGAACACTCAAAAACCTAACCTAACCTGAAAACTATAAATCAATCAAATAATTAATGTTCTACAAATTAAGATCAGAAGAACATAAAATACTTCTGTGCAGCCGGACACACCAATGTCCGTTAGGGTCACGTTGTTAACGGGCCGACTGTAAAACCCAAAGGTCGTGTATTCAAATCTCGGCTCGGATACGGATTCTGTTGGTTGGTCATTCAGGGGAGGCTACCGACAGCTGAGGTTATTTGCGCCAATATGGATAGGTGGGAAATTGGGTAATGGTAGGAGTTTTTTTTTAGGGAACGGAGGAATGGTGGAGAGAAACCCGGCGTAGGCATTAGCCTACTCTCAACGAAAGTCGCCAAGGGAACCACGGCTTAACGTCCCATGCGACGGACGGAGTACTGAACTTGAAATTCCCTCCACTAGGCACTCAAGTGGGGACCGGTTTTCCACTGCCGGGAATCGAACCCGGGCCTTCGGGGTGGGAGGCCAGTACTCTAGCCACCACACCACCCCGATCACCACGGACTCTGTTTTTGTCCAAGATTAGGCTTGGAATAAAGTTAAGCTACACGATGCGACATAGCCTTAGGGGTTGAAGCATGTTAAAGACCTATTCCTTCAAGAATAGACCCATAACTCACACCATATTTAAATTTTATTCCAATCACATTACGCACAACGTTCTTTCACTAAATTATACCTACTTTAAATTCCAGATACGTGGGAACTGCGGATGGAAAATGAAAATAGAAAGAATACGTTTAGGAAGAGGGTGGAGGGTAATGCTTGAGGACGGAATAGCGCAAAGAGGAATTAGAACAGGCGCAATCCCAGAGAACGCGAGAGCTGGGTCGAATGCGGGACAGGGAACCGCCATCACTCAAGGCGGTCCGGAGAGAGGGAGGCGGGGGGTAAACGGGCGTGTGGCAGGGGGTCGCGGGGGCGGGGCGGGGGCGACGTGCTCCCGAGGTGAGTTAGGTATTCATGCGGGAGACAAAGGGGAGGAAGTCCTGGGCGAGGCAGTGGGAGGCTGCAGCATCCAGAAGGGGCAACATCCCCTAGCGAGGCGAAGGAAATGGAAGCACATGAATACATACGTGGAGCTTATTTTATAGATGACTTAAAGAAAGGTTTTATAGGGTTTAAGTACTATCGCCGCTTTTAAAGACCTGAGGCCAAGGACTAGCAGAAGGTTTAATCGAGGATCTAAGAGCTTAAACATCTCAGACCGAGCGCTTCCGTATTGACCTAAAGTTCAAAAAGGACACCCACATTCCATTAGGTCAGGTGTAACGTAGTAGACTGGGATTCAGGTAATCTAACGTCTTAGATTATATTGCACCATCTAACATCGGTTCTTAAACTTAAGATCATAACCTAATCAGCTCTTAAGGAGGAATTCGATCATGCGACCCTTAGGTTGGCAGTACGGTACTTGTCCATCTTGTCCTGCCTTCAGGTGTAACGTCACAAAAAGACATTTCACACAAGCAGGAGTACAATAGGCTTCAGGGTGACCAACCTGTTATGGTTACGTAGATACCTATTGGTTTTATGTTAATTAATAATTGTGGTATTAATTATTTTGTTTGTCTGTATATTGGTATCCAAGTTATGGTTATTTGCTGTCGGAGATGAGGAAATGAACATTATAAAAAAGTTAGAAAAACCTCATGATTCAAAAATACTTACTGGCATTATTGTTTCAACTTAACAGTTATGTCGTATAGACAACCTAAACCTTAAGCCGGTGCCCATGGTCAAAGTTTCATTAAAGTTTTTAGTCCAAATAGTTTCATCAAATTATTTGCATGAGACAGAAATAGGGTGACCCACGGACCAGAGTTTCGGTCAAAAACAGATGAATCAATGAAATGCGAGAAAATGAAATAAAATGAAAATGGCTGCCACAACCGAGTGCGAATGAGCCGGGACAACTACAATTTCAGCTAAGAGGTCGTGCACAAATTGAATTAAAATTACACATCCATAAATCATGCATTATGTTCCGTACATAAATTCATCTTTTCCATACACTCAATAACTGCCTCAGGGCTTAAATAAATGCGATAGTTCCATCTCGTCGTGACCGCAACACCCCGATTCAAAGAGTTCCAATCAGATCACTCTAAAAAAACCGGAGTATGATGCTCACATTTTTGAAAGTCTGTGATTGACTGGTTTCTTACATTTGGATGAAATTCTTGAACAAGTTCTATCTGTTTGGACCAAAGGCTTGTATATGACAGTCTGGACCAAAGCATTTGATGAAAATTTAACCGTGGGCCACCGGTTTTATGAAAATATAGCACGAACGCCATGTGACGGAATTAGAACTCACGACCTTAGGGTTATGACGTAATGGCTGCCACGACCGGGAAATTTACAAAAATGAGATCATGTTCGCAATTCCCCTACCTGCATTAATTGTACCTACACAGTATTATGCTACAACGTTCTACTAGTAGTGTAACGTAGACGCAATTGGTACGTAAATGTAGAAACCGGAGAAAAATAATGCCCGAACCGGGCACACGTACCCCATTAATACTATACAGAATTACAGTGAAAAACAACGCCGCGAAAAAACTCAGACAAAACTGAATAAATGATAAAACCAGAAGTTAGAAATTCAATCTATTATGGCCATAAGTGCAATACGATAGTCGCAATATATATCTAGTGACTAGGTCATTAACCATTCGCTCAGCAAATAGACATGTTTTCCACGGCTGACTCACTTTACATTCCTGAGCTCACTCCCATTAATAAATAATACGACTAAGAAATGCATTAACTTCCATTACTTGCGATATCAATAAACACACAGAAAGGAATAATTAATCGCTCCGCTGGCTGGTGTCCACAAGTGAGTGAATGTAATTCTCGCTAAGTGATAATTGTTTTCGACTTGTTCGTTTGCAGAACAGGGAAAAAGGATACATAAATTGCAACGAGCGCAATAACTGCCATTATCACTTTAATTTCTACTTGAAGGAGGTAGATTACGCGACAAAACGAGGAGGAGCAAAAGGGACAATATTCCAGTCTTTACATCTACATCTACATCTACATAATACCCTGCAAGCCACCACAAGGGTGTGTGGCAGGGGGTGATTGCTCACCAAACATGCACTACATATCATGCATAAAAAAGGAATAGTATTAATATAGTAGTCAGAACTACACTATTTAAAAAAGATAGAAATTGCAAAGCAAACATGCAAAAACATTCTGTTAGTAGGGTTAGGTTTAAGTACTCATACCAACATGCAGCTACCAATGCTATTCATTGCTACTCTCCGATAGGACATATTTACCGTTATTCGTATCTCTTATTGTGCGAGGGAAAAAGGACATTTTGAACCGGTCAGTTCGGCAATCAATTTCTCTAACTTTATGATTATGGTCCAGTCTGCCATAGTAAGTTGGGGTTCGTAAAATATTTTTAACATCATCACTGAAAATATTGCCTTGGAATTTGTGGAAGAGATTAAGTCTAAATTTCAACCTGCGATCTGACAATGATTCCCATTTCAATTCATTTAATAGACTGGTTACGCTAATATAATTATCGTATCGTCCCTTTACAAATCTTGCCGATCTTCGCTGCACACGTTCAAGTTCATTACTTAGACCGATTTCGTAGGGATCCCATACACTGGCAGCATATTCCAAATGAGGTCTAACAAGGGAAAAGTAGCTGATTTCTCGTACATGATCGTCACATTTACCCAATACTCTTTTAATGAAACCCAGTTTGCGATTCGCTTGACCCATTATTTCACGAATGTGTTTACCCCAGGAAAGATCATTTGTCAGTCTTATTCCAAGATATTTAATGGATTCCACGTTTGTTAATTCATCATTACTTATTTTGTAAGTGCTAGGGGGAGAGCTATTCTTTTTCCAAAAATTCATTACAAAGGAGTTTAAGGAGTTTTCCCGAGACCTTTGTGCTCAATCATCATTTCACATTTTTTGGTGCTTACAGAAACCAAACTACTCCATTTGCAAGGATGAATCGAATTATTCCAAGCACCGTTGTTGGATGATTATACTTGAAAAACCGAGGTGTATGGTCGAGATTGAGTATGAAGGATGAAAATGTCGTTTCTTGACACCGGAACAGGGAGATATTTCTGAGAAACATGATATAAGGAATAAATTATTCCTGTAAATCAAACGTTTATGAAAGCATGAATCAGTAATAGATACGGAAAAGTTAACGGATGGTTAAGTATTAAAATTAAGTAAGTTAATTTAAGTATTTGCTGGAGGAAAAAAGTGTTAGTTTCATAAGCTGGATTTCACCAAAGAAATAATATTATAGAGATAGATTGTCATACCGATAGATTTACTTTTCCCGTGTATCATTAGGGAGCATAATAAGCAGTATAGAAGAGGGTGAAATATTGAGTAGTCAGTAGTGGTAGCTTTTAGTCGCATGCATGTAGGTCTTCGTAGCTCTTAGTTGCGTGTAAATGGTGAATGCTTGGTGATTTTCACACCCTGCCACACACCCTCGTGACTGCTCGCAGGGTATTACGTAGATACAAATGACGCTTCAATCGACTCCTCGGGCTGGGAGGATCGAATACTATAAACGATTATCTTTAACTTTTCCTCATATGTTTGGAATAAAATTTACATCTTGTAGTCTTAGGTGTGTATTCCGTGATAGCTGTTTTGAACACCTATCACAGAACGATATTTTGACGGTACTTTAGCAGCAACTTTGACGGTACAGATAACTGCTAATATCGCTCTCAAGTTCACGTAAGGGAGGGGAAAAAACGCCAAGGCTGAAATGCTTGTTGAGATAATGAATAGTGGAAGAGTAAAATTGCATTACAAGTTCATTGGATCGAGAGACCTGGAGCCCCAGTCTTGAATCTTTGGTTACTCTCTGAATGAATATTGAAGTTTTCGTTTGCAGTGAAAACGTCATATTTTGTTATCAACGTGGAAAAACGATTAACATGAAACGAATGACGTTATCATAACGACAAATTTCATTCGTTATAGCGAAAGAAAGATTTAAGTCTTGGGCCCCAGATATCTCTCTCATCTTCCTCCTTCCCATAACATTCTCATCTTCCTCCTTCCCATAACATTCTCATCTCTTGCAATTTCCCTCCAATCCTGAATGGCAAAAATCTTAAGCGTAACGAAAGATTCCAGACTTCCCCAGGAGAGGAATGATCATCTACATCTACATTATACCCTGCAAGCCACCATAAAGGTGTGTGGCAGGGGTGAACTCTCACCAAACATGCACTAAATTTCATGCATTTAAAAGGATTAGTATAAATATATTAATCTAAACTGCACTATTTAAAAAGATAAAAATAGCAAACTAAGCCTGCAAAAACGTGCTGTTAGTTGGGTTAGCTTAAATTCCGTAAACCAACATGCAGCTACCAATGTTATCCACTCCTAAACTCGTTCTGGATATATTTACCGTTATTCATATCCCTAATTGTACGAGGAAAAAAGGACATTTTGAATCTGTCAGTTCAGCAATCAATTTCTCTAATTTGGTGATTAAGGTCCAGTCTACCATAGTAAGTAGGGGTTCGCAAAATATTTTTAACATCATCACTGAAAATAACATCTTCGAATTTATTTAGGAGATTAAGTCTAAACTGACAATGATTCCCATTTTAATTCATTTAATAGATTGGTTACGCTAATAAGGTTATCGTACTGTCCCTTTACCAATCTTGCCGATCTTCGCTGCACACGTTCAAGTTCATTATTTAGACCAATTTCGCAGGGATCCCACACACTGTCAGCATATTCCAAATGAGGTCTAACAAGGGAAAAGTAGCTGATTTCTCGTACATGATCGTCACATTTACCCTGTACTCTTTTGATTAATCCCAGTTTACGATTCGCTTTACCCATTATTTCACGTATGGTTTTAACCCAGGAAAGATCATGTGTCAGTCTTATTCCAAGATATTTAATGGATTCCAAGTTTATTAATTCGTTCTAACCAGTCCATTAAATAAATTAAATTGGGAATCATTGTCAGATCGCAGGTTGAAATTTAGACTTAATCTCTTAAATAAATTCCAAGACCATATTTTCAGTGATGATGTTAAAAATATTTTGCGGACCCCAACTTACTAAAGCTAACCCAACTAACAGCATGTTTTTGCATGTATGCTTTGCTATTTTAATTTTTAATTACAAAATTTTGCATGATATGCAGTGCATGTTTGGTGAGAGTTCAACCCCTGCCACACACCTTTATGGTGGCTTGCAGGGTATTATGTAGATGTAGATTACTTATTTTTCAAGTGCTAGAAGGAGGTACGGGCTCTTCTAGGGCCGTAATGCCAGTGGGCAAGGTAAGGAAGGGTAAAATGGTGAAGGTTCTCATAAGTTTAGACTCACTAAGTCACGGTGGAACCTCCTCCACACATGGTCAACTCACTGGCCCTTGC
Source organism: Platycnemis pennipes (assembly GCA_933228895.1). Taxonomy (NCBI): domain Eukaryota; kingdom Metazoa; phylum Arthropoda; class Insecta; order Odonata; family Platycnemididae; genus Platycnemis; species Platycnemis pennipes. The sequence goes on from OW121855.1 coordinate 30,838,411, forward strand.
ATGCGTGAAGAATTGATTGGGTGTAGCAGCACAAAGCGAACATGTGGGAAAGGAGAAGCCCAATAATGAGCCGAAGGGGCAGGCAGCTCTGAGGCCTTTCCACCGACCGCCAAGAAAGGAAGACCCAGGAGTAGAGAGGAAAAAACACACTCTATCCCTCCACCGGAGGCTGCGTCCCAGCGGGCAAGAGCCTCCTGACCGAGAAAGAGGGACAGGCGGATGGCGTCGGTGGCCTTGGAAGCAAAGCATTCACGAAAAAAATGGGTCTCCCTCTCTCCTTTCCGACGCTCCACACAAACCTCAGCCATCCTTCCGACACCTCCGAACGATATTCTGAGGGGCCCGAGAAGAGGAATAGAACTGGAATTCTCGCAAGGGGCGTCCGCACACCGAACGCAGCTCGCCTCCGAGGTGATATGCCCGTGGGATTCGCAGGGCATAGGGCATAGGCATTACGCGTGTTGGGAGACACGGGGAGATATCTCCCTTCGTGAGTGGAATACATCAACCGAGGTCACGGGGAATCGGAGGAATACGTACGTGTCCCTAAGCTAGGCCGTTTCTTTGAAGGAAGAGCACAAGTTCGACCCAGATGGAAGCATCAGATAAGCGATCCCCCACAGGCACCAGCCGTTCGCGGAAAGAACTGGACGCTGAGAATGTGGATACTTATAAGCAATGCCGTGACCTTTCTCAAAGGAAGTCTTTGTAGCATCTTGATCTTAGCTCAATCCACCAAAAACGTGTTTAGAGTCCATAATGGACCAACTTCGAATAAAAGTATTCAAATTACATCTTTCAGCCAGTTTTCATGTACAATCTTTGTGTACATGAACATTCATGTTCATTTTACGAAATCGGCCTAAATAACGAACTTGAACGTGTGCAGCGAAGATCGGTGGAAGGGACGGTACGATAACCATATTAGCGTAACCAGTCTATTACATGAATTAAAATGGGAATCATTGTCAGATCGCAGGTTGAAATTTAGATTTATTCTCTAAAATAAATTCCAAGATAATATTTTCAGTGATGACGTTAAAAACATTTTGCGAACCCCAACTTACTATGGTAGATTTGACCATAATTACAAAATTAGAGAAATTGATTGCAGAACTGACAGATTCAAAATGTCCTTTTTACCTCGTACAATAAGAGATATGAATAGCGGTAAAAATGTCCAATACGAGTGAATCAATCCATAGAATAGGTAGTTGCATGTTGCTACAAGGACTTGAAGGTAACCCAACTAACAAAAGTTTTTGCAAGCTTAGTTTGCTATTTTTATCTTTTTAAATAGTGCAGTCTAGACTAAAATATCATTACCAATCCTTTTAAATGCATGACACGTAGTGCATGTTTGGTGAGAATCACCCCCTGCCACACACCTTTGTGGTGGCTTGGAGGGTATTATGTAGATGTAGATGTACAAAATCACTAAGGACGGGTGGTAGATTAAGATGGATGAATAAACTTTGTGCGCTGGGTATATATGTAATCATATAAATGGAGCCATCGTAACTATTTCTTTACTTTCCTCTAAAGAGAGCACAGAAATCGTAAAAGAGATTATTCAAGTACTACTGTCCCGTCAATACGAATACATACTTCACTAGGTATATGCTCGGTAATTCGTTTGCAATAGAGGATACTGTGATACAACTCCAAGCCTTCCCTTGATCAGTTCCAAAGAGACAAGAGGACAGAGACAAAAATTATTCCTTGCACACAAAATTGGTAGCTATTCCAACCTTTCACAAAGACTAGCCAGGGAAAAAGCGCCGCGAGTATTCCTATTAGGGGAAAATCTTTGGTTGAGAAGGGATGTGCGTGGTCTTGACTCCCAGGAAAAAAAGTAAGCACCGATAAGATTAACGCGCAGCCCTTCAAAGGCTTCGAATCATCAGAAAGGGGCTTTGACGATACTTAAGAATATTCTGAGGGGATAAAAGGAAAGCGATACCTTCCAGGTAATTCAAACCTTCTGAGAAGAGAGGAAGCCTCAAAAAATGTCTAGCTTGATCCCCATAATCGGCAGATTGAAGTTTTTGGTAAGATGGAGGACAGAGCACGCTACCGTTGAACGTCTTTAGGAAGACTAGACGCCACATAGCGGGTTTCAAACATCCATCCTTATTTTCACTCCATTTTGGAAATACCCGATGCAATTTTGTGACGTTTCTCGTTTTGTCAGTCGAAAACCCTCCGTTTCACGTAAGTTTATCTGGCCTGGGAACCAAAAACTAGATCGGGCAATGGCAAAACATTATTAAAACGTACACTTTGAGGTCTCACATGCGAGAGCACGTTGCTTACCGCCAAAATGATATTCACACACAAACGCATGATTAAATTTTTAATCACTAAACGAAACGAAATCTATGAGGACATAGGGGATTTATTTCTCAGCACGGGCGAAAGAAAACTATATCGATTACACCGAAAGGTTTCTCACAGGCAGATGGCCAACATCGAGGAAGAAGACGATTCCGATTTGGCCAGGAACAATTAGAAAAATCATATAATGTTCAACTACAGTGTTACCTCGTACTATTAGGGATATGAATAACGGTAAATATATCCATTACGAGTGTAGCAATGGATAACATTGGTAGCTGCATGTTGGTATAAGGACTTAGAGCTAACCCAACTAACGGCATGTTTTTGCATGTATGTTTTGCTATTTTTATCTTTTTTTAAATAGCGTAGTTTTGAACAGTACCTATACAAGTACTAATCCTTTTTTATGCATGATATGTAGTGCATGTTTGGTGAGAGTTCACCCCCTGCCACACACTTTTATGGTGGTTTGCAGGGTATTATGTAGATGTAGATGTACAAAATAAAATTTTATATTTACGACGAAACGAAATAAGACTCACTAAAGTTAACGTAGTATTTATGGTTTTGTAATATCCCCATATATTAATTCTTGCCTCAAAACTTTCTGTCTAAACAATCCAAGTTTTACACATTAATTCCTTCTTAAAATCTTCCGCGAACTGCGAACTATTAGTAGTAACCCTATTTCACCATCTCGAGCTATTCGCTCTTTCTGGCCGTGGATGGAATGCTTGAATTGAAAGCCTGATTGGGGAGGGGAGGGTAAGTGGAAGGGATGGATTTTTATAAATAGATAAATTAAAAAACCCGTAGAGCAGGAAAGTTAGGTTAGGGTTTGGGTGTAGAGAAGGGTTGTTTTGTTAAGGTACTGCTAAGGTAAGGAGTTTCTTCATTGAGGTAGGATTTATAATGTATGGTAGGATTTAATTTAAAGATGGTCAATCCCGGAAGGGGGATAATAGATTTTTAAGGGTTACCCCGCTTCTACCGCAACCGGGATGAGTAGTATGGTAAGTAGATTGGGTATGAGGATAAGGAATACTTATAGAAGTAGGTAATCAAAGGAAGGGGGTAGGAGACGTCTTCTCATCTTCGTCTGAAGAATGGCGTGACAGGCTGCTGTGTAGCTGATTGCAGGATACTGGAGTCTGGGTGGAAATGGATGGGAAGTTTCGATGAGGGAGATGGATGCGATATGTGGTAGGAGAGGTAGATTTTTTGGGAATAAAATCTTCCGCCTGTCTCCAAGACATCTAGGGAGACTCTCCTTTTCCTCCCCCCCCCGGTTTTACCTCTCTCACTCCCCTCTCTGTCATCCTCTTTCATACTCCATTAGCTATTAAGCATCTTCCAACCGCTTCCGTTGCCTTATTATTTCTCCGACCATCATTCTTTCCTCTCCATGAAAATAGAAACTTCCTCATCCGTATTCCTCTCCATCAAACTAACTTCCTCCATTCTCCACAGCAACAATAGTTCGCATGAATGAGAAAATACCATTGCTTATGAAACATTTCTCCGGAAATGGGCTCTATGCTTCGAACGACCACAGGGGAACTCATGATTCTAGCCTTAAAAGGATCACATACCGATGGAGTCAAATGCTACTTCCACAGACATGGGCTTCCAGCCATTTAGTCCGACGGCCACACCTTCACGGCAAACCCAAGAGACTAAAGGTCGGAGGAGGAATAGTTCGACAGAGCGTGCCTCTAGAATTAGTGAAACGAAGATCGAAAACGTTGAAACCATAAGATATTTAGGAGTAACAATAACTAAATATTTATCGTGGGGAAGACACCAACGGGAAATATAGGGGCCGAGCGAAGAGAAAGCTAGAATTTATAAAAAGAGTACTTGGGAAATGAGACGAAAAGACAAAAGAGTGATGTTACTTTTCACTAATTAGGCCCCTCCTTGAGTATGCAGCCAGTGTATGGGATCCGAATGAATTAGGTTTGATCAGAGAACTAGACAGTGTGCAGCGTAGAGCAGCTACGTTCGTGAAAAGGTGTTACGATAGGTTGAGTAGTGTTTCAGAAATTAATGCAAGAATTAGGGTGGGAATCATTATCAGAGCGTAGGTTAAAGTACAGATTAAATCTATTAGATAAATTTCGATTAGATAGCTTTACTGAAGATGTTAGGCACATATTAAAAAAAACCAGCGTATTATGCTAGATTCGACCAGATAAAAAGGTTAGAGAGCTAGATTGTCGTACTGATAGATTCAAAATGGCATTTTTCCCCCGTACTGTAAGAGAACAGAATAGGCAGCATAGCAAAGGGATAGGTAGGTGAAACATTTTTGAGTAGCCTGTAGTGCATGATGTATGTTAAACAGTATAGATATTAACAATCTAGTTTCATGAGACCCTATAGTTGCTTGTTTGCATGTTAGTAGTGCATGTTTGGTGATCTTCACCCCCTGCCACATATCCTCGCGGTGGCTTGCAGGGTATCGTGTAGATGTCTATTCATCATTTACCATTCACCCTATGTAGGGTCAGACTTCGCAACCGCGAAGGGGGAGCAAGACTTAATATCGAAGGCTGGCCATAGGAGAAACTAGATGCAGGGAAACGGTCCCCTCAATAAACAAGAAGTGTGGCCCGGCCGCCGTCAACTTCCCAACAGCAGGATGGGGGCAGTCATAGAGTCAGGAGCTACGGCTCCTTCTCCCCCATAGCAACGAGCGACGTAATAAGGAACCAATAAGAATGAGTCAGAAAGTCGTATGGGTGGGGTACGAGACAGCGTTCATTTCCTCAGTCAGACATAATGCGCTTTTCCCAGCACACCCCAATCTCATGCCGACTCCCAAAACATGGAGAGTATCCCGCACGAAAGATGGAAAATCAGCTGGCTTTTCCCTTGTTAGACCTCATTTGGAATAAGCTGCCAGTGTATGGGATCCCTATGAAATTGGTGTAAATAATGAACTTGAACGTGTTCAGCGAAGATCGGCAAGATTTGTAGAGCGACAGTACGATAACCTTTTTAGCGTAACCAGTATATTAAATTAATTAAATTGGGAATCATTGTCAGATCGCAGGTTGAAATTTAGACTTAATCTCTTAAATAAATTCCAAGACCATATTTTCAGTGATGATGATAAAAATTTTTTGCGAGCCCCGACTTACTATGGCAGAGTGGACCATAATCACAAAATTAAAGAAATTGATAGCCGAACTGACAGATTCAAAATGTCCTTTTTTCCTCGTACTATTAAGGATATGAATAACTGTAAATATATCCCGTACGAGTGTAGCCATGGATAACATTGGTAGCTGCATGTTTGTATAAGGACTTAAAGGTAACCCAACTAACGGCATGTTTCTGCATGTATGTTTTGCTATTTTTATCTTTTTTTAAATAGCCTAGTTTTGAACAGTACCTATACAAGTACTAATCCTTTTTTTATGCATGATATATAGTGCATGTGTGGTGAGAATTCACTCCCCGCCACACACCTTTATGGTGGTTTGCACGGTATTACGTAGATGTAGACGGAGCTGCAGAACAGATACCGACGTCCGAAATAAGACGCGCCTTTCTTCGACCGAGGATCAACCGTCATGTTTCGCTGAACTCTCCCCCGCTTCGCGATGCGAAATAAAACAAACACCGTCCGGTCATCCATCCAAGCGCACCACGGATTCCGAAAATTCCCTTACGAGCCGTTGTTGGCCGCACTGGCTTAAGAACCGACGGAAAAAAAAACCGGACGCACAACATTTCGCGGGCGGGAAGGGGGGAGGGCGCAAGCAGGTGAGGGCGCGCGACGTTGTCAGTTCTACGTCTCCGCGTCAAATTCAGTTGCGATGGATACACACTCCCGGCCGCGCCCGTCAATGATGCTTAGAATCCCATCTTCACCACAGTACGAATGCATTTTCTTGAGAATTTTTTCCGAAGAGGCAAAAACCACCGAGAATTCATCTACATCTACACGATACCCTGCAATCCATCGCGAGGGTGAGTGGCAGAGTGTGAAGATCACCAAGCATGCACTATTAACATGCAAACAAGCAACTATAGGGTCTCATAGAACTAGATTGTTAGTATCTATAGTATTTAAGAGGTTAATACATGCATCATGCACTACAGACTACTCTAAAATATTTCACCTCCCTATCCCTTTGCTATGCTGCCTCTTCTGTTCTCTTATAGTACGGGAGAAAAATGCCATTTTGAATCTATCGGTACGACAATCTAGCTCTCTTATCTTATATATCTGGTCGAATCTAGCATAATACGCTGGTGTTATAGCATAATACGCTGGTTTTTTTTTATATGTGCCTAACATCTTCAGTAAGTAAAGCTATCCGATTGAAATTTCTATAATAGATTTAATCTGTACCTTAACCTACGCTATGACAATGATTCCCTCCCTGATTCTTTCATTAATTCTGACACGCTACTTAAAATATCGCAACACCTTTTCACGAACGTAGCTGCTCTACGCTGCACACTGTCTAGTTCTCCGATCAAGCCTAATTCATTAGGATAGGATGTTCTAGCACATTCTTAGACCCTATTATGTAGCATATTCCCATTTAGTACCTCAGCTGCATGTCAATAGTGCATATATTAGTGACCTTCACCCCCTGCCACACACCCTCGCGGTGGCTTGCTGGGTATCGCGTGGATGTAGATGAGACGGATCTTAGGCGACACAAGATTATGAATCAATAAAACGTGGAAGTGCAACGGTTGATCCGGGAAAGAGGACAAAGAGATGCGTTGTTTTGTGAATCAGCTGCACACCACGGGCGAAACCGATACTTTCTCAGAAAACCGCACGGCAGAAGAAAAGAGCTGGGCGATCACCGGAGTGAAGCTATTCCTGAAATACCTGACTCAGTGATTCACATCCTGCTGATGACGCTATTTAAACAGGAAGTACGTGCTTTACTTTCGTAAGGTACAATCGGAAATGTCTGAATAATAGCTGAATGAAGAATCTCATCACCCGTCACGACGGAAGCGAAATTATAATGTCTTTCTGGAAACGAATTTTGTGCCGATAGCATGAAATGTAAATTTGTCACCCTGCGAAGTTGCACGTAGAATGTTTTCGGGATATCGACCTGTTTACTACGTGAGAAAAGGAAATCTACTGACCACAGAAACCATAAGATATTTAGGTGTAACAGTACTTAGGATTTATCGTGGGGAAGACACATTAGGGAAATATGCGGCCGAGCGAAGAGAAAGCTAGGATTTATAAAAAGAGTACTTGGGAAATGTGATGAGAAGGCAAAAGAGCGATGTTACTTTTCACTAGTTAGGCCCCACCTTGAATATGCAGCCAGTGTATGGGACCCAAAAAATTAGGTTTGATCAGAGAACTAGACAGTGTGCAGCGTAGAGTAGCTAGGTTCGTTAAAAGGTGTTACGATAGGTTGAGTAGCGTTTCAGAATTAATAAAAGAATTAGGGTAGGATTCATTATCAGAGCGAAGGTTAAAGTACAGATTAAATCTATTAGAAAAATTTCAATCGGATAGCTTTACTGAAAATGTTAGGCACATATTTAAAAAAAAACAGCGTATTATGCTAGATACGACCAGATAAATAAGATTATAGAGATAGATTTTCGTACCGATAGATTCAAATTGGCATTTTCCCCCGTACTATAAGAGAACAGAATAGGCAGCATAGCAAAGGGATAGGTAGAGGAAATATTTTAGAGCATTCTGTAGAGCATGATGCATGTATTAACCCCTTAAATACTATAGATACCAACAATCTAGTTGCATGAGACATTATAGTTGCTAGTTTGCATGTTAGTAGTGCATGCTTGGTGATCTTCACCCCCTGCCACACACCCTCGCGGTGGATTGCATGGTATCGTGTAGATGTAAATGTAGATGACCAATAATGCAATAGATTCAGTCATGAAAATCCTAATGTTTAAGGACGACTTTTCAACAAGGGATCATTCATTCTCGCATGCACCAACGGTCTCAGAACCTCTTCAGCGAAATCACATATGGCGATTTGCAACAAAAATAGCAAGTCCTCGTCTGCCAATCAACGCTCATCGTTAGTAGGAGCGTCAAATATTAACGGAAAACACCTCGTTGGGATTTTTTCTAAATTCCTGAGATGTTACACGCCACGTTAATCAGCCGAAACATTTCCATAAAATGCCAACCTTGGGATTTGTTCGCTTGGGTGAAGAGAGCGGGGGAGCAGCCTCCCACGCCCGCTGGAAGACCGCTCCCAACACTGGCCTTGCTCCGCCAAACCTCGGGACTCGTAATCCTTGGGCAGAACCCGAGTGGGGCGGTGAACGGACCCCTTCACGTGCAAGACGAATCATCTGCACTTTCAAAGCTTCGAGAACCTAAATGGGCAATGCTGACTAGCACATCACTTCTTCTAGTAAATACACGTTCATAGTTTAATTAGGTAATTTACAGAAATGACTACTTAATTCAAAACTATTATAATATTTTTTATTAACTAAGAATTATGTGGTATTATTGCCAACATTTTACGTGTTTCATCTACATAATACCCTACGAGCCACCATAAAGGTGTGTAAAGGTGTTTCGTTACTGCATGCTCAATGTTTTCCTCACGGTAGTAGTACCGAGACTCTTGGTTTCATAGTTTCAAATAGTGTTGAAACAGGGTAGTTTTTTGCATGTATGCATCGTGGTGTTCTCCCCTATTGACAATTGTGAATGTTCACCCCCTGCCACACACCGTGCGTGGATTACAGGGTATCATGTACAGAGTAACTAGGCCAGGTGGTCGAGTTGGAGTCGTGGTACTGACCTCCCACCCCGAGAGCCCGGGTTCGAATCCAGGTAGGGTAGATATTCTTCACTAGTAAACCGAACCCTCTTTGAGTACCTCGTGTGGAGTATACGAGTGCAGTACTCCGTCCGTCGGATGGGACGTTAAGCCTTTATCCCCTTGGCGACCCCAGGCTGGCATCCACGCCGGGTTTCTCTCTTCACCTCGTCCATTCCTAACCTAGTACATATCCCACCGGTCTGAAACACCTTCAAGTGCGGGGAGAGACTTGAAAACCACAGATGATGATGATTGACCGTACGGCTCTCCCTCGCGAGTAACGTCGGCGGTATGTACACACAAGGGGTCCACTTCGGCCCCCCGGGGGAATCGGTTGGATTAGCCCAGCGACGGCAGATGGGCGAAGAAAAACAAGCAGATAAATCTCCCCCGGACTGCTGCTACGGTCAGAGCGCCCGCTATATTCCACGCGTGAAAATTTATCACCGTCCGACATTTCCGTTCGATATGCGATCTCTACCACCCAGTGTATAGATGGGGACGGAAGCGAGGGAAACGCAGTGCCCGAACGAATTTTCATTCCCAGTCGTTCGATCAATCACCGATCGGACCCACATTAACCGGATGAATACACTGGGGCGAGTCAGTGCGATCTAGTTCGAGAAAAATCGACCCGGAAAGTCCCCGACATAATTATGCACAAGCACGCATCACGTTGATTAGGTAGCGAATGGCTTGAGCTGATGGTCAAATGTTTTCCAATGAGTTGCTGGAAATTTCTGAACTCGGACGAGGAAATGAAGAGAAGCACTCTCTGGGTTGACAGTGAATGATCACGGGGAACATTTTCGTCCCTGCTCGAATATTACCTTCGTCCCTCCCGCCACGATATCAAGAGAATTCCGCCAGAAAGAGAAGGCGAAAAAAAACGAACGCTTCGACGACAAGCTGCGTGACAAATTGGTTTTTATAAAGTTTGTCCCGACCCACCGAGGAAGGGGAGAGGGCCAACCCAATCTACTAATGCACGGCCAACTAGTGGGAAAAAAGATATCTTTCGAGGTCCCCAGAGTGAAGAAGACGGCAAATGAGAGGGAAAAGGAGAATGCAGATGAACGCGATCCGCAAATGCATGACGGCACTCATGCGATACGAAGAAAACGTGAAAAAGACGGCACGGGAGTAGGTACGGCCATCACAACAGCTCATCTGCAGTAAGCGCGAGTCTCCGAGCGAAGTGGTGAAATTAAACCCTGCAAGCCACACACCTTTATGGTGGCTTGCAGGGTATTATGTAGATGTAAAGTGTTGAATTCCAGTAACGAAAGTTATCCTAAGAACCAACAAGATGTAAGACCAACACCGATATTTCGAGCGTTAAACACCACGATAAAGTTTTCCTGGTTTGCAGCGTCATATGTATTGAAGAGCCAAGCGGAAACACTTTTGGTAACGGAACTATACGTTGAAAAAAGGTTCACGAACACTTTTCACTTTCCCTAGAAAAGATCCACTCTTGCATCCTTATGAACGAGGTGATTGGGCCGAAACTGTTTCAATACGTTTTTTAAACCCTGTCAAAGTTTCATGGCAGCCAAGCAAAAAAACTCCGAGCATCTCACTCCAACTACAAATTCGCATTTAGAGCAATCGCAAAGCGCAACTAACATATTACGAGGAAACTGATCTAAATAAAAACAAAATTAAGTAAAAAAATAATGCAGAAAAAAGATGTGGGTGAAAAGATAAGCACAACAGAAAAACAAAAGCATCAACTACTGACGAGTGAAGCGAAGTGTTTTTTTCCGCCATATCCAATTCCATGGGAAGGCGTAAATCATACACGGAGAATAGGAAACAACCAATTCTTAGAAATGTGATTCCGCCCGCAGTTCCAACACGCCTAAACCGACATTCTACGATATCGGAAACACCATTTTCCGATCTAACACAGACCACTGATATCTCCAAAGAGAAAAAAGCATAACATACGGCGAAGTTTCAACTTGTGACGAGGAAAACACGAACAAATGAACGCACTGTGGATAAAAGAGAGGAACTGCGGCTAGCGAGAACTCAGGAACTGCTCGCACGGCTGGTGACGGAACAGCACTCGATGGGAAAAGTGAAACCGCTGCCGACGATTCGGCCGGGCCGGATTGAGCTCTCGTCGGCGAACACAGAACCTCGCAGACCTCACATCGGAACGGAGCGTCCGAAACCAAGCTGGGGAGCCTTCCGCCTCTTCCCAGAATGCCGAGAGCAGATAGAACGGCAGACGATTAGCAAGCAAACGGGGCTTACCTTTCGTCTCTGTTGCTGGGGTGTCTTCCTGGCTGGCGTCCGTACAACTTGGAGGTCGCTCGTAGGGGTTGAAGTGCGGGGGGGGGATCTCCTTATTCCCGTTTCCCTCCGCTAAGACGCGAGGGAGGTGTACAAGGGGTCGTCGACACACGGTAATAATCAACTCTCACACTCCACACGCTACAAAAAAACTTGGCAACCACCAACGCGAAACACACCTTAACCTCGATCACCAGGTAATAAAAACTGTGCCTCTTTTCAACTTCTTATCAGGGCTCGCCCGAAGCGACACTAGTTCCACACGGATACAATTGAAATATTATTTTATACGCAGTGTTTCATGTACTCCGCACGTGACGATTTGATTGTGCTGCCTAGATGAAATACAGGCGCAGGTTTCAAAGAACCTTCCCTTTTCCGCAATTCAGCTTATTGTCGTTAAGCACACTCCAAGCTCTTCTCAGATATCCAAAAAGAGTAGTCGCAGCTGTAAGAGCAGTAGGTCGTCAGATAAACAAACAAAACACAAACACTATATTTTTTACAACGTGGAAACAAAACTTTCTTCAAACACACGAGAACTAACTAGGCGAGTCGAGACGTGTTGATTCAAAATGGGAAGACTTACGATGAAGACCAACGAGAGAGAGAGATGTGGTCGTGAAAAAAATTACTTGAAAAAACTAGAAAATTATCCTGTTGTTCCTGTTCGATGGTGAAGATGACGAACGAATGTGGACGATGAAAAAAACTATCCTCCCTCACACAGCGGAGGTAACTTCTCCCATGAGCACACACTACTGAAACATTCACCACACGGTCCGATCGGCACGTCCACGCCGACGACGCCTCACTCGATGGGAGCAGCACACACTGGCCGACCGACAACGGGGAGTCGAGGATGAAAGTCAGCCAGCCAAACAACCAGCCGCACGTCACGTGGGTCGCTTCGTGCTGAGCGGCCCCTTCCGACACGAGGCTCACCAAGGAGACTGCGAGAGGACGGCTGGCAGACTCGCGCCGGGTCCCCTCTGCGCATGCGCCGTTACTCAGCTTGTGGTGGGGGTTCGCGGAGGGGAAAGTGAGGGGGATAAGGTAGATGCGAGAGGGTGTGTATTTGTGTGTGTGTGCATGAACTCGCGAGGAGGGGAGGGAAGTGGTCCCTCTAGTTATACCGCGCGATGCATGGCCTTTTCTCGTCCAAGCTCGGAGGACGGGATTGGTAAATTATCTCTCTCTTCAAATCGCTTCCACGAATCAATCCATCGGATCGTAACTACAAATCTCCCGAAAAGATCAAGGATTTAAAAAAGATCGCTTTTCACATTAGCCGGTCTGAGCTTAATATGGTTGGAGATGAAAGGATGCCTGACACAGATATTAGATGGATACAAAAGTAGATGAACAATACTCAATCATTAATATTACAACTATACCGAATTGAAACATACACAGATATCCTTAGGAGAAAGAAGTATGTGAGTAAAAGCGAACATGATGTGTTGATGGTTACTATTTCCTGTTAGGAGTTGCAAGAAAGGCCAGAATTAGAAACGGGAAATTACGCTTCTCAGAAAAATTACCAGATATTATTCGTTATGTTCATCGTTATGTCACCACTCGCGTTATCTTCGTCACGTCTATATATACCTACCTACAATACTGCAGAATTCTTATAAATGGTCGTTTCTGCTGAATCTATTTTCATGACAAAAATGTCCTCGATTTAATTATATCGTCCTATCCTAGAAATACACATCAATATTCCTTGCCCTAAATATAACATAAAAACCATTTCCTTTTCTAGGCTTCCGTGACCTGATGGTGTGTTAGACCTCTTCGACATTTGTTCCGCTTCGATTCAATTTGCTTTAAGGCGCTAAGATAGCCTGCAAGAGAACTAGAGAGCTGCAAAAAAAAGATATTTACGTCTATCCGTCATCGGTGAGCACACCTGGCCAAAAACAACTCACAATATTGATTTTAAATGGGCAAAATCATTTGCAAAAGAGAGCCATTATTCCCTCGATTCGTCCGGTAAACAAAAGAGAACCGACACCATAATTTACTTCTCGACGTTTGGTATATAAGAAAGGTATTCAAACACATCTAAACTCCAATTACCAATGTCATGATTTACTTCCTAGAGTTCGATATGCGAGATAAATATTCGAGCAGACAGCTTAAATTACGCTTAAAAGGAACCAATATGAAGTATAGTGATAAATAAGGTTGTGCAATGGAGAGCTCAAAACGCGGTTGTGACAAAAGAAATATGTATCACGTTAGGTGCAAATAGCTCTCAAATAATTTTCCTTATGCTCTGAATAGGATAAAGTCCCAGATATACCAACATATTGAATCACATATATTCTCGACTAACTTGGAAGGCGATTTGTGTCCACACGTTGAAATCAAGTCGCCAAGCAAGCATTCTACAGCTCACTCGCATGGATCGGAAAGTTCAAGAGTAGCCCGGCAGCAAGCTCAAGCAAACTCAAGCAAACACAACACAGCAAAACATGCCACATCAAAGGTGAAGGGCAATACTTGGAATAATTAGTCTAAGAGTGATAATTTTCTTTGCTTGTGCTGCAGGGCACAATGATAGGCAGTGTGTGCAGCGAAGTTCATAAGATTTGTAAAGGGACGGTACGATAACTATATTAGCGTAACCAGTCTATTAAATGAACCAAAATGGGGATCTTTGTCAGACCTTAGGTTGAAATTTAGACTTAATCTCTTAAATAAATTCAAAGATAATATTTTCACAGATGATGTTCAAAATATTTTTTAATCTCCAACTTATTGTGATAGAATGGACCACAATCACAAAGTTGGAAAAAATTGATTGCCAAACTGACGGATTCACAATGTCCTTTTTTCCTCGTACAATTAGGGATATGAATAGCAGTAAATATATCCAATAGCATAAATACAATTGCATCAATGGATAGCATAGGTAGTTGCATGCTGGTATAAGGACTGTAAGCTAACCCAATTAACAGCATGATATTGCATGCTTGCTTTGATTATTTTAATCTTTTTTTTTCAATTGAAGTTTAGACTAGTATATTATTACTAATCCCTTTTTATTCATGATATGCAATGCATGTTTGGAGTGTGTTCACCCCCTGCTATACACCTTTATGGTGGCTTGTAGGGTGTTATGTAGATATTTTGACACAATTATAGCGGCGTTCTTATTTACATACCATAAATTGCTGCGAAGACTCAAACCAATCGATATATTTTTTTACCGTACTCGGACGGCGGCTACCTCATCTAAGTATCCGGAGCGAACGATAATAAACTCGCATAGGATATGATGATACATTCACAGGTCGAAGATACAAGTGGACTCCTGCAGGGGTTTACGCTATGGATAATGCTCGCCACTGCTTGAGTCAAGTAGTCTAAGGTATCTTATTAATTTAAGTAAAGTATATGCCTGCTAAGTGATCCTTACTTCAAAAAGAAAATTACTTAAGCTATTGAAAGTCATAAGTATCACAAGAAATACGATTTAAAGTGGAAGGATTCATTTTTTATGTTAATTTTAATCAGCTCGACGATGGAATCAATTCAGCATTTACTTTACAGAAATAAATTCATGTACTCAATGAATTTACTAATGTATAACACCAGAAATTACTATCAAACGTTATGTTATAATCTTTTTCTGAAATATTCTTTAGTATCTCATTAGTAATGATATTATTCATACGCCATACATTTCGGCTAGAGCGACCGCAGCGCCACTCGAAGTCAACTAACGCATTTAGTCTGCTATAAGCGCAGAAATTGGTGGATTTAGCGAAAAATGCGGTGGGTTGATGCCTTTTTTTCGTGTCATTTTATTCCTTGTGAAATTACGCAAAAAAATATCAGTTTTTTGCAAAAATGACATGTCACTATGGTATTTTTAAACGTTATATTCCCATGTGATGGCCATTCTCGCCTTTAATCGTATGTATTTTCAAATGCAATTTGTGCAAAAAGTAATATAGGTTGGTATAATTATCTTTACTTAATTAGATAGAGGAACTTAAGTTCTATAAGTGCTGAAAATATAAAAAAAATGACATGACTTTCACTTTTCGGATCAACCTCCGTAACGGTCCCATATCAAAATACTCGATACAGAAATCCCAGGATAAAATATGGGATGCAAAATCGATGTTCGTTATGATCGATCTCGCATCGCCTAGTGTTGCGTACCGGCATAGGAACGAGAGAGATCACAGGGCGTGGGAGGGGGAAAAGAGGGGAGATGTGGAATGTATTCAACGACGCAACTCTAATTATTAAAATGAATTCCTCTCGCTCGATTTTTTGCGCCTATTTCACGCCTCGTTCCGCAGACGTAAACGTGAGACGCCGGGGGAAAATGGAGGAAAGTTAGGCCAAATATGGGAACGAATTAGACGAAGCGGAGTTTCCGTGCGGTACTTAACGGAAGCTTTCACGGGAGATACCTCGGAGTAACTCGCTCCATCTATTGGATAAACGATCGCTCAGTCTTTCTTTTTTTTTCGTCTCGAGGATATCGGATCCGTATTTCATTACCCCAATTTTCATGGAATCTTTAATGAGTATTGAATGTAGCCGGCCGCTTTCGATTTTATCATGCTTAAGCGGAATCATTTTCCAAAAAAGGAACGATGAGGAAGCAATGTAAATAGAACAGCCGAGGTATTCACGGCTCCAGACTGCTCATAAGTAAGATGTAAGTCTGGGGAGTGGGTTGAGCGTGTTTAGAAAATACGAAGAGAGTCATCTTAAAGACATCGGATCAAACTATGCGGGTGCATTTTAAATTTATTCTGGAGAATCATTCCACACATATTACCATTTACCTCTCCTCTGAGATCGAAATAATGTTTAAGTACTTTTTTCACGCAGAGCAACATGACTTTAAAATTACCAAAAGTCACGATCAGTTCCTAATCAAAAAATGATGTTGCACGTACACGTTTGTCTAAGTATGTTAGGAAAATATTTTAGAAATATTTTAGGACCAAAATTCTTTTCAAAAGATCTAAGTTGATTGGGATTTTTTCCAAGATTAGAACTTTTTTAATTTCCAAAAGACTAAAAATGAACGATAGATGGATTGATCATTTAGAATTTATTAATTCAACACTGACATCCGTCCAATAAAAATACTTTTATTCAAGTTAATCAATACTAGGTTCTATATAAGGTAATATAAATTTGATCAAAAAATTCACTGAATACTCCTCGAACGGTTTAGAAATAAATACCAATTCAATATCAAAGACAAAAGAGCTTGATGGTCAACAAAGCTTGAATATAGCATGATAGGCAGCGGATATATTTACTCTGAAAGGTGCTATTTGACATTGATTTCATGATTCGTCTTCCGGAGAACCTCGGTACAGACATTCATCAAGACATTAAGAAACCATCCATAAATTTTATTTTGAATATGCCAAGGATTTTGGCATAAAATTTAAAATTAATTCTTGTAACCTGGCATTTTTTTCATAGCAAAATAAAATCTTGATCAATGCGATTTTTCAATAGTTTAACTTCCACTGTAACTTCGAAATGAAGGTCTTAACTCCATCACCCAGCAGGCACAAAAATAGGCAGTGTTTGCAATTCGATCAATATCTACGACCTCAATTCCGGAGAGAAGGGTATAACATGCTTCCCTATTTACCACAAACAACTTCCAATTCGCAGTGCAAACCTACTCAAAGGTTAAGGTGCATAACTTAGAGAATCTATTATAGGATTAGCGTGAATCAATACCAGTTAATCCATGATAATAAGCCGAGAAATTTGAGTGGCCTAAAGGGCAGTGTACTAATCCATAACCGGTGTTCACATGTTAAACCTTAATTATAGCCCGAGAGCAAAGCACATTTCGGAGTTTGACTGAAACTCTAGCAGAGACGAATAACTCGTATCATCAGGACGCATTTCCAGGGATTAATCCTCGCCACTGCATCGGATGACGTTCTAAAGGTTTAAATAGTCTTATAATTATGTAACTACCCAGACGTAAGTGTAGATTTTAGCAAACTACTTTATCATCAACTCCTAAGGAAGCTGTAATTCATTTAAGCATTTGTGCCGCGTTTGTCCATGTTGCAGAGAGAACATGGACGGAAGTGGAAGAAATATTTTTTCGACGCATTTCCAACCTTTTTTCTTCAAATTCTCCTTCCAAAATAACTCTCCTTACCCTTCCCACTTTACCCAGCCTTCTACTTTCAATAGCGACCTTCAGCATTCAATTGTAAGTACTTGCTCCATCCACCTACTCCGCCTTCTAATTTCTGATAAAAATGTTCTATCCTCCGCAGACTTGTACATCACTTCTTTATTCGACCGCTTTTGTGTATATCACGTTTCATCCATTCTCCTTCACATCCCTTTTCTTCCAATCTATTCCTGTTATCTTTCTCTTGTCCAGGTTTCAGACCGATAAAAAGCCATGTTCCACATTCGTATATATCTGAACCGTAATAGGCCATGAGCTGTTTACTAGCTGTTAACTGACAGATTCAAAATGTCCTTTTTTCCTCGTACAATCAGGTATATGAATAACGGTAAATACATCCAATACGAGTGTAGCAATGGATAAACATTGGTAGCTGCATGGTTGTATGAGCACTTAAAGCTAGCCCAAATAACAGCATGTTTTTGCATGTTTGCTTTGCTATTTTTATCTTTTTTTAAATAGTGAAGTTTTGAACAGTATATAAATACTAATCCTTTTTCATGCATGATATGTAGTGCATGTTTGGTGAGAATTCACCCCCTGCCACACACCTTTATGGTGGCTTGCAGGGTATTATATACATGTAAATGCTAGCTTTTTCTTCGAATCCCTGCTCAAGGTTTTCATCATTTGTCGAACGCCAGCATAGCCTGATCAATTCTTTTCCTAACACTTCCTCACCTCCTACCATCCAATATTCTAGCCAAGAAACAAAATTGTCCTGTTCCAGCCGATCAGCCAGTGCTGTTTCCTTCTACTTTTATTATACATTTAGCCCTATTGACATTTTTTAACATCAAATCTCATGATTTTAGTTTTCGTATTATTCATCTTCAAAATAATCTATAACATTGAATTTCCATGATCGGCAAACCTAAACGAACATTTGGAAAATAAGCATGATGAGTCCATTTATTGGTAGTATAATTTAGCATTAATGATTGAAGTATCTGAAAATGTAGATTACTATGTGTGTACGCAAAATCTTTACGAAAGATGGTAAGATTAATGAAGAGATTAAAATACGTGAGATTGCCGTGAGAGAGATCGTCAGTATTAAGTGGAAACTATCAAGCAAAGAACACTTGTCTGCGAACGCCATAAAAGCTATATATTAGAATGAGTCCCTTCTCAACTCATGCCATAAGTGAAAGCTGGGTACACCGGGATAAGCATGGCTGAAAGCGATGGGTATGTCGTTAAAAAAATTACAGATCTAGCAGGAAACGAGTGGGACATGAGAGAGTGTAGATTGGGTATCCTGGTAATTGACTTGAACGAAAGGAGTGTACACTGTTGGTGTGGTCATGTTGAAAGAAAAGATAGGTGTCGGATCAACCAGGCAATTTAGCAAAGAAGATTAATAATATGAGTTCATAGGATGGGGGTGTGAGCGATAAGGTTGAACTCAAATACAACCGACTCAACTGTAAGAAGTGGGGACATAAGAGCCATGGAGGAGTAAATGAGTTAAGGCAGTTCTTCCTATCCAACGTATAGCAAAAAATTTAACCGCAAAATTGGCGTTGGTAGGATCTACATCTACATCTACACGATACCCTGCAAGCCACCAAGAGGGTGTGTGGCAGGGGGTGAAGATCACCAAGGATGCAAACAAGCAACTATACGATCTCATGCAACTAGATTGTTAGTATCTATAGTATTTAAATATATAGTAGGATCGGTCGATTTAGTTGACACCTACTGGAGGACTATTCTGCTGAGAGATTCTCTTTTCGTTCTGTTGGTCCCTTCTTTATACACATCTTCTAAATTTAGTCCCAGTTTATCATTTAAATTGGACAATTAAGTTTATGTCTGTAATACAAAAGCCATCTTATATATCACATTGAGAATGTACAGATTGGGTATTTACATTTCGTTTTAGTTCGCCTATTTCGTGCACATGACTGCATTAGGAAACAAATCAGATACGAGTATGCTGCTGGACCGTTTGGTGAGACACACAAAAAAAATCATGTCATTAGAAAAATGTGACTTCAGAGTGTACTGTGACCTAAGCCTTGCTTTTATTGATAATGTCTACCCCGAATGGTATTTGTGATATTGAATGAATATTAAGATGGCACCAATTAATGGCAATTTGTACATATTGCATCTAAACGCAAATCCCCATATACCACATAAATAGCGTGCTTTCAGTTAGTAAGAGAGACTAAGCAGGAAGCGCCATGAATTTGCGGTTGGAGTACCAGCTGGGTGGATTTAAATTGAATTGATCGGGGTTGATCTAACTTGAAGAAATAATACCAAGTTCTTGAACAGTCGTGCAATATATACTCCTTCCTAATCACGTAGAAATCCGGTCAAATGCCAATAATATTGCCCTCATGAGAGTAATGAATACATTAATGATTATGATATTTCGTCGCTAACAGGAAAGGGACTTGCTACCATTCGCTTGAAGATTTCCTATTTTCTTAAAATCTGATATGAGGGGGAAGATAGCGATATTTTTTAGAAGAATACTAAAAGCATTGTGCCTGTACTCCCATTTCATCAAGGCATTTTTCTACCGAACCGTACATTGATTGCACGAAAATCAATGAGCAGCTGGCGTAACATGAGGTATGAGCATTCAATAAAAGAATATAAAACCCATAGACATCGGATATCAACAAATCTTCCTGGCCTGGCGTTTCGCGATACAAGACCTTCTACCTATCCTTGATTCTCGGCGAGACAGAAGCAAACGGGAAATTTATAACGCCATAAACCGGTGTCATTCGAGCAAGCAATACTGCGAGGGAACAGCGTTGATCCGGCTGAAGTAGCAACTGAAACAGTGTTGCTCCAAGGCGTCGCTTCACTTGTCGTACTCTTTTATTACGAACGTATACTGAGCATGCCGAGTTGGGCACGTCAAAAATATGTTCCCTGCTTACACCCGTAAATTAAAAAGGTTGAAGTGGAAAAGTATGCTTCAACACAACCTGGTGCTCTTTCGATAAACCGGATGAGTTTCGTAGTGTGCCGCAAAACCCAGATCCGGAAGTAAGAATGAAAAACATACTTATCCGCGTGGAGAGGCAACAAAGATTTTACGAAAATAAATAATAACCTTCACTTAACAACTGTGATTCATCACGACGAAAAATGCTAACTCTCAATCATAACATTATTTCCAATGTGAGAAAAAGTTATGACATTTCGTGATCGAGTGAACCGATTCACCTAAGTGAACTGTGTGAGCAAAAGTCGTTATTTATAAATAATCATGGATTTGCATCCCATAAATTTGCATCCCATAAATTCAAACCGACTTAAATCATAATTAAAACATCAGAAATCCTAACTTATTATTGTGACATGATGATACTCGATTTGATAAAACTAATCTTTCCCCATAGTACACGATTCAGCCTCCAACCCTAACCAGCAGTCTAGTGGTTCGAAGAACACTACTACATACCGCATCGTAATTCTTCGACCTATTTTTAAACCCCAATCAGCTTTGAAACTAATAATTGATCTCAATTCTAATTAAGAGTCGCTCTCTCTTGAATGAAGACAATAATATCATACTTCCCTTTCCTCTGAGATGCTTTATATCTTCAAATTACTTGAAAAGCATTACTCATCAATTGTCTTCTTACATATGAGGCCTTGATCAAAACAGAAGGATAAGAAAAATCTTCCCCCAATGGCTTCAGCACCATGCCCTTTAAATTAATATTAATAATAACCACTTGCTACAAGCATTGGCTAAGTACAATCATCAGGGAAATGTTACTGTCTAACTCAGTATTTGCGCTGAAATCGTGCATCCGACGTCGGCCGACGTGGATCGAAATGATGGCACATTTTGAGTACATGGCCCAGTGGTAATCTCGAACAGACTTCTTCAATCATCAATAAAATGCTTATGCTGGGCTTTATTAAGACCGAGATGAACTACGAAACCGAAAACTCGATTGTGTGAAGAGATGACGAGTAGAGATCGGAAGCTTTCTAGATTTGGGTGCGGAGAAGTAGAGAGGGAAGATATAGAGGTAGAGTATGGGAGACGGAAATGAGGGCAAATGATGAAATGCTGAGCCAGGTTGGAAAAATGCTGGTATTAATAACTAGGAGGCGCTGTAGGATGATGAAGTGGAAATTGTACGATAGGATAATTGTTTAATTGGGTGATATCATACTGAATACCCGGAATAAAGGTATCTGCTACTGATCTGAAGACAGAGATATTGCAGTGACGTGGCCAATCAGAACATTCAAAGCAATTAAATGATATGGTACTTCAGGTGCTGATGTCGCCTATGCGACGAAACCGGTCGAATTGTAGAAATAACCTGTGAAAAAAGTACCATCACATTTAATTGCTTACAATGGATTTTCACAAAGTAAAGCCTGAAAGCATCGAGTTTAAGAACATTCAAAGTAGAGAAGGGATATATCTTCAAATCCTTTCCTAAAACTTCTAGGTATAAGTATCAACAAAGTGAAGAACAGGACGGGCTGAAGAAATAGCTAGCACGCTGCCAAAATTAACACCATCGATAGCTGTTAGTGTACTTTGAAGCTCATATTTTTTAAAGGATCTACCTCCCACTATATTTCATTACCCGTTATATTTCAGCAATGAAAGTGTTTAAACTGAAAACGGAGTAACTAATGACTTAAAAGTGGGCAGAACATATGAATACTTTTAAGTGGGATACTACCAAATGAAAAAAATATGGGTTGGACAGGAAGGAAGTTAAAATACAGCTTACTACGTGGAAAAATAGTAAGTGGAGACTATCCATAGGCAAGCAAATTTTGGTAGAATACATTATAATGACATTAATCTCGTAGGAGTGACGGGAACTCAAGGCATAAGGCGATTCAGGTATCAAGCGCTCTGCCACTGCTGTGACATTTCACATAACGAATGATTGATTAGCTATTATTTCACTGTAATAGAGTGCTTCACATAGTTATATAACTATATTTAGATTTTACCTAAAATTCAATCACGCCAAATCACTGAGAAATGGACCCAATAGCATTCAATTTCCCAGCACATGGTATGTATTTCAAATTACATGATTTCATTGGTCAACTAATCACTACGGTATTGCCTTTTCCCGTATCATCATTCTCAATGGACGGCACCGTTCATTCGGTCCCCATTTTCTGTCTAAGCTCATGACTTAGTTCACTGACGGCCCTTAAATTCCCGTTGGAAATGTCAAGGGATCTCCGTTCGGATCAGAGCAGAAATAGAGTGCCGGAATGTTTGCAATCAATTGAACATTTGCCTCGAGCTGCGGACCGAATGGTATCAATTGGACAAATTTATTGAAAATAAAAGACATTTAATTCGCTCAAGGCTTCAGAAGGTGGAGCGAAAAGCCATTTCAAAAAGTTACGACGACGGCTGAGAAATTATTGAGGAAAGATGGGAGAGAACTCATGGAACGGAAGGCGAGAAAGGCCTAAAATGGATTTTGCGAGTTCAAGGCAGGTGACTGATGGAGTAAATCAGTTCAACATAAAATTAAAAGATTTTAAGATGAAGGTTTCTGTAATATCACTCCTAGTAGTGGAGTTATTTGAAGACAGAGATTTATTAAGCGAATGCGTCGTTCCTTGCCAACTTCGCGATGCCAGAGCGGTTGGACCGTCCAGTAATGCTCCCATACAAAATATTTTAAAAATATGTTCTATTTCCCATTGCTCTCTCCTACCCGATTGACACACATTTATTCTAAGCCATAAAAAGAATATTTTGAGAATTTCATGAGTTTTTAATTAATTTATGACAAAAACTTATAATTCCACCAGTAACTTCACATTCATCATAAAAGAGTCTTGACGGTACATAACCGTCGCCAGTAGCAGGCAGAGGTTTGACAGCTATAAATATATGACATTGACAATGTATATCAATCCCATGGTCGGAAAAATAAATGTAAAAGGCATGTACGAAGTTACAATTATTTTTCTGCAAAGCAGTAAAAACTGAAACCTGAAAAAAGATCTTCACCCTCTGCCACACACCCTCGCGTTGGCTTGCAGGGTATCGTGTAGATAGATGTAGATAGTAGCTTGAGAATCGGTCTCTCACTCCGAGAGACCAGGCTCGAAACCCGAAAGTGACAG
Organism: Platycnemis pennipes; assembly: GCA_933228895.1. NCBI lineage: Eukaryota > Metazoa > Arthropoda > Insecta > Odonata > Platycnemididae > Platycnemis > Platycnemis pennipes. The sequence continues at coordinate 30,862,195 of OW121855.1, forward strand.
ATATTTTTAACGATAAACCGGCTCCTAATTGTGAATTGCGTGGAGGACACTTCGAGTTCAGTGCCCTGCCCGTCAGATAGGACGTTAAAATGTGGTCCTCTTGGAGCGCTTCGTTGCCAACACAGGGTTTATTTCCACCCTTTCTGTTATACTCTTCCATTCCCACCTGTATACTTTTCATCCCCGTCTTAAGCGTCTTAAATTTGGGGAAAACTTGTAAATCACATGAAAACACAAAGGCAGCAAATAGAATGCTTTTATACATTCAATTGTAAAATTTTACCATTTTCACCACCAAAAAAACGCATTTGCTCACGTATTCGCGGTGATTAAAGACAACACGAAAAACAAGATTAGGAGCTAGGATAAAGCGAAGCGAAAAATACTTCAGGAAAGGAAAATTCAAGTGGTGTACTGGAGAAGAAGTGGAGCAGTACAAGATTATTATGTGTGAATTCCAAGATATGTCATGACTGGCTGAAACCAGAACGATAAAGTATTCATAGATATGCATCCATCCATTCAGACAAATAGCAGTGAGACTAATAACAATATTCTAGTAAAAAGGAGTGATTCATTGAAAATAAGATCCCGAGAGCTCTTCATACAATAAACTTCCTATTTTTCCACAGATTATTTATTAGTATGACGCGTATCAACGCTTTGCGGCATCTACAGGTGCCGTAAAGAAGTGAAACGAGTCGCACCAAAGTATTAATGGTGAAAAGGTAGAGTTGTTTATTTTCAATATGGATATTCAAACCTTCCACCAAATGAAGCCTGAAGTTATTGAGTGCAAAAAATATACTACTTGAAGGCAGGCACGTAGCCAGAAATTTGCTTTGGGGGGGCTAAGTCTAGTGTAGCGTAACATGAAACAAATCAGCTTTGCCCGTTAGGTGCCAACATGTTACAAATCTCTTCACTTAATTTCATTGGTTGGTATTTACTTTCTCAGTGCCCATTCCTATCTCTTCTCACTGTATAAAGAGCACTGCTTACCTTGTTATGAAGCAGTTAATTTCACCGACCCCAGAACAGAAGTTCAACGCATGCATACTTATCAGATTGAAATGAACACTTTATTAACCACACACATACATCAAACTAGTGATTACGTTTCAAGACACTTAAGACTTGAATTATATGCAGTGTAATCCCGATCATCATGCTCAATCAAAATCAGAACAAAAAAATTATTGGGAATAATTTCAGGGGGGGGGGGGGGTTAAGCCTCAGATACGAAAGAGACACCTGAGCCCAATTGGAGAGGAAAACCTGGTAAATATGGGATCTCGTTGGAAAAATCAAAGCCAGAAAAGCACTTCTAATTCCAATGTTATTCATGTTGCTAGGAAAAGTATTAGTGTGTTTAAGAAACAATACACGAACAACAATGAAATGCACCGAAAAAAGGCGCCTGAGCCCAATGGGGAACATGCAACATGCAACAAGGTGGTATAACGCGGAGGTTAGGAAATCACTAAAGCGACAAAGGGTATGCCACGCTAAGATGAAAAATGCAGGACGGGGTCTATCGGTAGAGGAAAAAAATGAGATAGTTCAAAACGATAAAAAATCGAGAGCATTAGCAAGGAAATCATGTCGGCAAGCGTTTACACATTTCAAGAGCAAGATGTTAGGAGAATATTTAGATAGCAATCCTAAAACGTTTTGGTCATATGTGAGAGAGCTTCAGGGAAATAAGTCCACAGTGCACACACTTAAAAACGATAAAGAAATCAGAGTCACCAGCAGTGTAGAAAAAGCCAATACTTTAAACACCTTCCAATGTGTATTCAACTCATCGTCACAAAACGCAGTGGAACCACCGCCTAAACAATTTCAGTGAGCAAATGCCCGAAATAAACATTTCATGTCGCGAAATAGAGCAGCAGTTAAAAAGCATTAGTAAAAACAAATCACCAGGTCCCGATCAAATTCCTTCCAGAGTATATAAAACATTAGCTCCTGAAATAGCCCCCTATTTTGGAATAATATTCAATCAAACACTAAAGAACCACGCAGTACCCAAGGATTGGAAAGAAGCTAACATTACACCTATATTTAAAAGCGGTGATAGGGAAGAACCTAGTAACTACAGACCCATTTCACTCACGTCAATCTCTTGTAAGATATTTGAGCACATTGTAGTCAGCTCGATCATGGGGCATCTGGATAGTCAGGGATTACTCATAAACAGCCAGCATGGGTTCCGGAAAGGTAGATCTTGCGAGACACAATTAGCTTTATTCGTACTCGATATTTTAGTCCACGGCGAAAGCAGTACTGAAGTTGATACGATATTTTTAGATTTTAAAAAGGCTTTCGATAAAGTTCCTCATGATAAATTAATCTTGAAGTTAGAGAGTTTTGGTATAAATAAAGACGTTGTGTGTTGGGTAAGAGAATTCTTAAGTGGACGAGAGCAGAGGGTTATCATAGATGGTATCATGTCGGACACAATCGAAGTCACATCGGGAGTTCCCCAGGGTAGCGTAGTAGGTCCGCTTCTATTTCTTTTATATATAAACGATTTGGGTACCGTTGTTAGTAGTAACCTTAGACTTTTTGCAGACGATGCGGTGGTGTACAGGGGTATATCAAATGAAGAGGACAGGAAATTGCTTAGCAAGGATTTAGATGCAATTCAAGAGTGGTGCGACAAATGGCAGTTAGAACTTAACCTTAAAAAGTGTGTAGCTATCAATTTTTGTAGGAGGAATGTTTCGATAGAGCGTATCTATAAAATTAGTAACACGAAGATCGAAAGGGTTGAAACCATAAGGTATTTAGGTGTAACAATCACTACAGGTTTATCGTGGGGAAGACACATCCGGGAAATATGCGGCCCAGCAAAGAGAAAGCTAGGATTTATAAAAAGAGTACTAGGGAAATGCGATGAGAAGACAAAAGAGCGATATTACTTTCCACTAGTTAGGCCCCACCTTGAGTATGCAGTCAGTGTATGGGATCCTAATGAATTAGGTTTGATTAGAGAACTAGACAGTGTGCAGCGTAGAGCAGCTAGGTTCGTCAAAAGGTGTTACGATAGGTTGAGTAGTGTATCAGAATGAATAAAAGAATTAGGGTGGGAATCATTATCAGAGCGTAGGTTAAAGTACAGATTAAATCTATTAGAGAAATTTCAATCGGATAACTTTACTGAAGATGTTAGGCACATATTAAAAACACCAGGGTATTATGCTAGATTCGACCATATAAATAAGATTAGAGAGATAGATTGTCGTACCGATGGATTCAAAATGGCATTTTTCCCCCGTACTATAAGAGAACAGAGTAGGCAGCATGGCAAAGGGATAGGTAGGGGAAATATTTTAGAGTATTCTGTAGTGCATGATGCATGTATTAACCCCTTAAATACTATAGATACTAACAATCAAGTTGCATGAGACAATATAGTTGCTTGTTTGCATGTTAGTATTGCCTGCATATACCCTGCAAGCCACCGCGAGGGTGTGTGGCAGGGGGTGAAGATCACCAAGCATGCACTACTAACATGCAAACAAGCAACTATATTGTCTCATGCAACTTGATTGTCAGTATCTATAGTATTTAAGGGGTTAATACATGCATCATGCACTACAGAATACTCTAAAATATTTCGCCTACCTATCCCGTTGGTATGCTGCCTATTCTGTTCTCTTACAGTACGGGGGAAAAATGCCATTTTGAATGTATCGGTACGACAATCTATCTCTCTAATTTCATTTATCTGGTGGAATCTAGCATAATACGCTGGTTTTTTTAATATGTGCCTAACATCTTCAGTAAAGTTATCCGATTGAAATTTCTCTAAAAGATTCAATATATACTTTAACCTATGCTCTGATAATGATTCCCACCCTAATTCTTTTATGTTCCCGAAATAATGTGTTTAAGTGCACCCCAAACTTGAAACAATAGATTTAAAAAAATATATCTGGGAAGATACACACCATTTCCGAGCAAGACGGCTTTTTGGGCCCGGAAGGGCGGGGGGGTTTAGCACCACTCCGGGGAAAACCGAAGAAAATGAAGACAGACGATTCTCGGTAAATTCGTTGCAACGGGGGCGAGGGAAGAAAACCGGGTCGGGAAACGAGCGGCGGCAATATCCTCCAAATACCTTCCAAGTTGCAGTTTCTTTTCCAATCACAGGTGCACGGCCAATGCGATCCCTCCTTCCGAATCACAATGTGCCCCCACTTGTGCTAATGGCTACAATTCACTTTATCCGGAAGGTCATTTGGTGCGCTTCCCGAAACGTTCCGAAGGCTTAAATATCGGCGAACGAAGAGGAGGGTTCTTTCCGGGGAAGCTTTAAGGCATCTTGAAATCAGGGCGACTGGGAAAAAAAACCTTTCACATACATTTCATTGGAATGAGGGTCTTAGAGAAATCTGAGTAATGGCGTGCTGAATAAACCACTTTGACGATATTTATGCTGTAAACGTTGCTAGCTCTCGTACAATATCAAGTCAACACTCCTATTGTACTTCATTCCACATTAATATTGACACACCGAACGTGAGCGAGCGGAAATTCTTTCCGAGAGCTATCTCTTACCTAGCCTGGTTGAGTGCATACCTACAAGCAATTGAAACTTGGTGTGATACATGGCAGTTAGAATTAAACTTTAAGAAATATCTTGTAATGAATTTTTGTAAAAAGAATAGCTCCCCTCCTACCACTTACAAAATAAGTAATAATGAATTAACCAACGTGGAATCCATTAAATATCTTGGAATAAGACTGACAAATGATCTTTCTTGGGGTAAACACATTCGTGAAATAATGGGTCAAGCGAATCGCAAACTGGGATTCGTCAAAAGAGTACTGGGTAAATGTGACGATCATGCATGAGAAATCAGCTGCTTTTCCCTTGTTAGACCTCATTTGGTATATGCTGCCAGTGTATGGGATCCCTACGAAATCGGTCTAAATAACGAACTTGAACGTGTGCAGCGAAGATCGGCAAGATTTGTAAAGGGATAGTACGATAACCTTATTAGCGTAACCAGTCTATTAAATGAATTAAATTGGGAATCCTTGTCAGATCGCAGGTTGAAATTAAGACTTAATCTCTTAAACAAATTCCAAGACCATAGTGATGATGTTAAAAATATTTTGCGGACCCCAACTTACTATGGTAGACTGGACTATAATCATAAAATTAGAGAAATAGATTGCCGAACTGACAGATTCAAAATGTCCTTTTTTCCTCGTACTATTAGGGATATGAATAACGGTAAATATATCCAGTACGAGTGTAGCAATGGATAACATTGGTAGCTGCATGTTGGTATAAGGACTTATAGCTAACCCAACTAACGGCATGTTTTTGCATGTATGTTTTGCTATTTTTATCTTTTTTTAAATAGCGTAGTTTTGAACAGTACATATACAAGTACTAATCCCTTTTTTATGCATGATATGTAGTGCATGTTTGGTGAGAATTCACCCCCTGCCACACACCTTTATGGTGGCTTGCAGGGTATTATGTAGATGTAGATGTAGATGTAGCCCGAAATTGACGTGTACTTTGTGTTTGAAAAGGAATATTTGAGCATAAAAGGTCGCGATGGAAACTTCAGAGGCACAGCATAAATAGATATCTCTATTGAGATTACGACACGCGTATTATGCTTCATTTAAGATGAAGTCAACTGTACGAGTAGAGTTAAAGCGAAATCTTTCGTATTTTATTCCGCAAAAGGCCAGGAAGAGGTCATGTTTAATTCATGGCGTCGGAGTCAAATCTGATCGAAACACAAGACTTACTTTGGGAAAAAATGGGATATGGCGCTGGAATCGTGAAAAATCGTGACTTAAGCGATCGGCTCTCATGAAGCAGACGATGGTGAGCGGGGTATACGAGGTAAAGAAGTTTCAGCGCGAGATAAACTTCCAAACGATAAGTGAAGCACTATCTTACGCCTTTCAGCAGAAAACGATCTTCACTCTGGTCTTGGCAGTTGAATCAAGAATCAAGTGATGCCAATCACTTGAAGGGTTCGATTACCGGTCTGCTTGAAGTATCCTATCACAAAAGTTTATGTTCTTAGCATAGTAATACACATATCTATCGCCGAAGCTTATCAAAAGGTAGCAACAATAAAAATATATCGCGTTTCAAAGCCTCGCGTAAATTGTAAATGATATGTAGTTGGGAACATTACTACATAATGAATTTAACTTTTACGGGCATTTAAAGATCGGGATTTAAATCCAGGAATTTTTTACTATATTAAAACCATTAGCAATTCTCAAATGCTCTTTAAATCGATCTGCGGAGGAATTTTAAGTTTTAAATTGTGAACTTGACATCAGAATTGATGGCCTAAAATTTCTTGAGGTAATGTTAATGATTGTATAAATTAATATATATCTACTTGGTATTGGTAACATTAATTTATTGGATGAAAATAGAATGCATTACTACATGAGAATCAACAAGTAAAACTATAGATGAAAACTTTGGTCTACATTTTTTGTTAACAACAACACTGTTATAAATAGCTAAGAACCAGGAGTTTATGAGGCAGAAAGGAGACAATAGTATACGTCTGGGGAAAATCTGAAAATTATTTCGCCATTTAAGAAGAAATTATCATTAAATTCTTTGATTTATGGAAAGAAAAAGGACCACGAAATCGTTTATAATTGAGAGAAAAAAGTACGTGGATCATTTCTGTTAGATAGATCCGTCTATTAAAACCTCGGTATCCATCTAGCATTTCTGGAATACACATTGATGATAGTGTAATTTTAACGTTCGCTGAAGTCTTATATGACTAAGGCACATAAATGGAAAACAAAAAAATACAGTCGGAATGTGAGTGAAAATGGCATGAACATGTTAGAAAATTACATCTACAACTACATGATACCCTGCAAGCTACAGCGAGGGTGTGTGGAAGGGGTTGAAGATCACCAAGCATGCACTAATAACATGCAAACAAGCAACTATAGTGTCTCATACTGCACTGCAGACTACTCTAAAATATTTCCCCTACCTATCCCTTTGCTATGCTGCCTATTATGTTCTCTTACAGTACGGGGGAAAATGCCATTTTGAATCTATCGGTACGACAATCTATCTCTCTAATCTTATTTATCTGGTCGAATCTAGCATAATATGCTGTTTTTTTAAATATGTGCCTAACATCTTCAGTAAAGCTATCTGATTGAAATTTCTCTAATAGATTTAATAGAATTAATTAAGGGCAATGAATTTTGCTGCGTCTACAATACTTCCAATATCTTAAAAAAACCAGAGAGGAGGTCAGAAAATACCTACATCAAACCTAATTATGAGCCCAAGAAAGAAATAAGAGCATTGGAAAATTTGTTCAGTGAAACGAGTAGGGATACCTAAATCGTTTGGATTTGTGAGGAAAAAAAGTACCTGTACCATTTCTGATAGACTGGCCAGTTCACCGCTCCTGAGGCCTCGAAAATTCCCGAAAGGGAGGAGAACAATGGCCGTGGGTCACAGCTGATCCAGGGATGTGATGTAAATAAAGAGGGGATGACCTTTATCGGAGGGGCACGGGAGGGAATAGACTGCAGCTAATGTGGTGTTCCCAGCCACCTGCTCGGTGCGGATCGATAGGGAGCCAGGAAGCGGGGCAGTTGCGACCGAAATTAAAGAAACTTGTTTGGACGGCGAGGAGAGAAGGGAAAAGGAAAATAGGTGGGCAGGGTTCGACAGGGTCGGGGTGAGCAGTCCATCTATCCCCCAGTACCTGCTCTAGCGGAAACTGTATCCAGCCGTGATCGCATCAGCGGTCACCCAAGGCCGCGGGGCTATTCAGACCGCACTTTGCCAGGCTTTCCCGAGACTTGTCTTACAGCGAATCCCACTTCCAATCAAATCACGACCGCCCACCTTCCCAGCGTGCATAGCGGGACTAGTTTTGTTCACCCCCGTGCATTGAATGCGAGCGGGATAGAACTTGGGACGGGATTATGGCCTCACTCTCAGGGCACCGTCACGTTAGCGATGCGTGGAGCATTTTTCATCGATGCTCAATCCCCTGCTCGAATATCAAATGGGGAGACTAATTAGGCTGATTGCGGAAGGGAGAGTTGATCAGACGGTTATGCATGAGGGAGGGGGAATGCTGGAGTGGTATGGTCACGTGCAGTCCTGCTATTAATAATGAGACGGAGGTTTTGAAGAAATAAAAAACAAAATAATAGAATTATTCAAAATACATTCCTTTTGCATCGATACAGTGAGTTGCACGATCTAACAAAAGACTGGAACGACCTTCGAAAGTCTTGTGGTATGACCCGGAGAGTTCATTCATATTCCATTGAATTCCTTTACCACCACCGAACATGCGTCCATTACTTGGTAAACTTAGTTTTTGTGACAAAAAATAAATACAGGGAGAAAATTAAGAGCCTACATTTGATTACTTATCACAAAAACATTTTTTTGTGGCCAAAAAATCTTGTCCCACTAAAGGGATTGTGGATGAGGATAAAATGTCACTGGTGAGTATTAACAGGTAAGATGATGGCAGAGTAAATCAATGGTACACACATTATGGTTATGTTTATGACTATATTATGGTATTTATGGTTATATTATGATTATGGTGTATTGAATACGTTATGGTTCGGAGAGTAAGAGGAAATACTCTATGAACACTATGAAGAGGATATTGATATTCGCACAATGACATTAAGAGAAAAGACCGTTACCTTTCATAGTATATGAAAAGAAAGGGTTAAAAGGGTAAAAACAGTGAAAACGATCCATGAAAGCCCACTCTTACCTAGAATAAATCATTCATTTATTGTTTGCAATAATGATAACGAGATGAAATGAAAATTCACTGTAATACGTTTAATGATGAGCTGTTTAGTTTCTACACTTTCAATTGGAACATTTTGGAACTCCATTATAGAATTATAAACATTTAACCCGCGGTAGCACGCGCTTTTCTTGTAACTCGGTAGAAAAGGCACGGAAGGAAGGAAGAAACTCGGCATTCTAGCACGCGGGGCGGGGAAAAGACCGACGGGTGGCCTAGGGCTAAATAAGCACTAATAAGTATTACAAAGAACATATATTTGACAATTTTAGTTGAAAAAATGTTTAACCAACGAATCATATTGATTTTTTAGCCGTGAACATAGAGAATTTAATAGAAAAATTTCTGATTACAAGACAAATATACTATTTACAACTCACAATCTGTCAATTCCATCGGCATTTTGGGAGTAATATATGCAGTTGAATACACAGTGTTCACGGCAAATGGGCTTTTTACAGGTTTTTGCATGCAATCTTTGTTTTTCTATTTTATTTGATGGGGAGTAAGCACATCGGACATCAGCATGGTGGCGCACGTTATCGCCACTCTCGGGTATACCCATATTTCCCGCACCCGGAGTCGCTGAGATAATTGCATATTTTGCTGTTTTCCCTTCTCAGCATGTAATCTCTAGTCAATAGTTTTACAAGATTAGTCAAATACTCCCTACGACGAACAGATTTACCTGAGTTTGATCTGTAAATGAAAATGATCGCGCCAATTTTCAACAAGGCAAAAAAAAAGTTTTAGCGGTCAGCGGCATGATATGCGAGTGATGCTACAAGTGGAATGTAAACGAACTGAAACGCCTACACCACCTTTTGTTGAGTTGTAATACAAAACAATTTCAGGTGTATTCGCTTGAGGATCCACAATGTCATTTCGATGCGTTTTTGGTACGAGCAATACAACATTGTTAGCTTTAGGTTTGTATGACACTAGCATAATTTCTATTGAAAACCAAAAATGTTATTTCCAAAAACTCTATCTTTCGACTTCGTGATAAAAATGGGTGAAATCTCACCCTGATTTTTTTCTTATCATTCCTACTGTTTTTAGATCATTTTTTAGAATATCAAGTGCTAACGTGAAGGACATGAACCAGTTATCAAGGGTGACATTTCTTCCAGTGTTATACATGTATTGAACCAGTCTTTTTACCACTGAATCTGGCTTGTAATCAATTTTATCTGGAGCCTGATTTTGATTTCCAACGTATACTTCCATATTACCGGTGTGAAGATTTTTTACATCACAACAGGCAAATATTTTGATTCCGTACTTAGACGGCTTGTTCGGCACATAAACACGGAAACTGCATCTACCCCGGAATTATTGTGGAAGCATCTCATCTACTGTAACTACTTCACTCAATCTGAAATCAACCCAGCAATTGCTTACAAAAGTTTCTAGAATGTCTCTAATTGGGAAAAATTTGTCTTTTTTCTTCAATTCGTTTCTTTCGTGAATTTTATCAAATCTCAAAGTTGTTATCGAAAATTTGAACTTATTTATACCCATTACAAGTCTATTTATCCAGTTCCTGTTCAAAAATTTCAATTTCAATTCAAAAACATTTCTATGATTCGATTATTGCACCCCAGCTACGTTCAGAAAATTCCAAAAGGGCCTTCAGTTCAATTAGGTCCGTTTCCCTCGCATCTCTTTGACGCAGAAAACTACCCTACATACCTCGAATTTTTGCGTTTGTGAAGGATACAATATCTGATAATATATCATCTGGAAAAAAAATTTTCCAAGGACCCAAAATATCTGATACATTTCATGCGTTACCCAGAGGTCCAGGTAGACGTTTCAGCAAATTTCATCTCTCAATTCTGGATCTTATTTTTGGCTTCACATCAGACCACTCTGTCACTCCGTTTTTTCCGACGAAGGAAGAAGCTCTTGTTGCGGGCGATTGCTAATTTTCACTTTCATAAGAAAATGAGCCGTGGCTCGAACGGTAAATAGTGTTGTCGCCTTCTTCATTGTCAATCTCCTCAAATCTGCGTATTCCCCTTCACTCTCACTGTGAAGCATTTTCAATATGTTATGACTCTCAGGCTCACTCATGGTCAGGAAATGTATGCTCGGCTTTTTGGTCACTTATTGAAAAAAAAGAGCTACTTATAGCAAATTTATGAATATATCTCATTTGAAATGATACTATAGCTGAGACAATCACCAGCATTACAGATATAAATTTATTGTTTCTTACAGTAATAATTACTTTCGCAAGGTGCACTGGTAAAGGGCGTTGAATAAAAGGTTGCGATCACCAAATGGAACTAGCGTATGCTTCACTCACCAGTTCTTTACAGACTGAAGCTGAGAAAATATGTACCCTAGGATCGAAACCAATTGTTCTACTCACCCACCTACTCCTATGACAATGTAACGGGGAAAATGTAGCGAAATAGCAATGTAAACTGCGAGATTGATCGAGTCAAGTCTCAAAAACTTCGCCAGCAGACACTGTAACGCGATAGCACGCGCCGGCGGGGATTCGACCATTACGAAATATAATGTGATGCATAGATTCTTATTCGTATTTATTGACTATAACGTGAAAAGTGCTCTGAAATAATAGATTAGAAGAAATGTCGAACAGAGGAGGCCGGAGTGTGCAGAGTAGGAATTTTTTTTGCGATCGGGCGGGGAATCCCCGCCCACGCGTGCCATCGCGGGTTAAATACTTTCCCACTGATAATTTTTAAATAAAACCTATAAAGAGCCGTTGAAAATGGCGTACTAACGTTTAACCACCGTTGAATTTTATCAAAACGTTTACAGAAGAAAATAACTTAATTAAAACTTTATTCATATGAACCTACACTATATAATTAGAATTATATCAAGAAATTAAATATAGTTTGGATAACAACTAGAATTTGACTTCAGAGAACAAATGACAAAGCCAGAGCAGAAAATTTTATTTTGAAAATGGTAAATTTAAACAAGTATTTTTTGATGCGTGAAGTTACACTCTGCCTTTCAGCCTTTTCTGAGAATGACACAGTGAAATAAGTTTTAACTTCATAAATCCATTTTCCTTAGAATATAACTTTGTACTATCCCAATATAAGCAAAAGAATTTAAAAGTGACAATCAACATTGTTTTATTGGCAGTGAAATATTCCGTCGGCGTATATACATAATTTTTTATTGCTGCTATTCATGCTTAACATGTTTCTCATATAGTGTTCGGTGGAAAACGAACATGTCAATCAATTTTCAACATATCATTTTTCATTATTTGCCAAACTAACACCGAAGCATCACGTAATGAAATTCAGGGTAAAATACCGATTGGCGATTTTTTACATTATATCCTGGAGATATATTTTGTAAAATACTGGATTTTAGACAAAAAGCTGATAAAAAGTAAATAACAATTCGATTGAGAGAAATAAAATACTTATCATCACTCGACGCGTAATGGATTGTTTGTCACATAAAATTTATTGTGGCATATTCACCAGTAATGGGAGCCTAGCTACACCTTTCTCCTCAATCAAAATTCTATTAAAACCGTTTTTTCAAAGTTAATCAGTCGAGATCAAATAGCAACGAAGATCATAAAGGAAGACAAATATTACGCTTATTTTACCAAGAGAACAGCCGGACGCAAATGATAACTTTTAGAACAAACATTCGATATCAAATGCTTTTATCCTCTCCCTGCAATGGCCTATCAAAAGACGAATAATATTGTTCTAAGTGGACTTTTAGCTCACGCCTGTACGATCAAGCCGGGAGTTGAGCACATGCGTTGTGACAGGTGTTTTCAAAGTTCAAAAAAAATTTTTTCCTGGAAAAATTATAAAAAATCTTAACTCTCCAAATTAAAATCAGCGCCATTATTGGGCATAAAATTCTAAATAAGTAATTCTGATTTTCAGTAGAGTTTATTACTCATCAGGGTTGGAGTTCTTTTCGTAAATATCTTATTACGATTCGGAAATCTTAACAAATGTCAAGCCATCACAGGAAATGATTGAGTTTCTCTACCAAATACTTCTACATAATACCCTGCAAGCCATCAGAAAGGTGAGTGGCAGGGGGTGAATTCACACCTGACATGAATAAAAAAGGATTAGTAATTATACTGTAGTCAAATTTCACAATAAAAATATAAAAAAGATAATATGAAGATAATCATTTTATTTTTTTAATTTTCACATGGCGCAGATTTCCGGTTGGTGAAGCAAGTGACAGTGGCCAATGATCTCAAAAAGAATTTTTCAAAACTACCCACGGCTTATTTGGCATCAAATAGTTTCGTCTGGTTGCACAGCGAATCACTAAAAAAATACAAAAGATGATATGAAGAGAATTATTTTTATAATTTTCACAAGGAGCGGATTTCCGGTTGGTAAAACATGTTACAGTGGCCAATGATCTCAATTACATCTACATCTACATCTACACGATACCCTGCAAGCCACCGCTAGGGTGTGTGGCAGGGGGTGAAGGTCACCAAGCATGCACTACTAACATGCAAGCAAGCAACTAAAGGGTCTCATGCAACTAGATTGTTAGTATCTATAGTATTTGAGGGGTTAATACATGCATCATGCACTACAGAATACTCTAAAATATTTCCCCTACCTATCCCTTTCCTATGCTGCCTATTCTGTTCTCTTATAGTACGGGGGAAAAATGCCATTTTGAATCTATCGGTACGACAATCTATCTCTCTAATCTTATTTATCTGGTCGAATCTAGCATAATACGCTGGTGTTTTTAATATGTGCCTAACATCTTCAGTAAAGCTATCCGATTGAAATTTCTGCAATAGATTAAATCTGAACTTTAATCTACGCTCTGATAATGATTCCCACCCTAATTCTTGTATTAATTCTGATACACTACTCAACCTATCGTAACACCTTTTGACGAACCTAGCTGCTCTACGCTGCACACTGTCTAGTTCTCTCATCAAACCTAATTCATTAGGATCCCATACACTGGCTGCATACTCAAGGTGGGGCCTAACTAGTGAAAAGTAGCATCGCTCTTTTGTCTTCTCATCACATTTCCCAAGCACTCTTTTTATAAATCCTAGCTTTCTCTTCGAATTACAACTTGTCAAAACTACCCACGGCTTATTTGGCATCGAATAATTTCGTCTGGTTGCCCAGCGAACCACTAAAAATATCTCCCCAAGATTGTCTTTTCTTATGACAACAATCGCGGTCAACACCGTTGCGCAGTTGCGAAAAAAAAACAATGTCTTAGAGACTGATACGGACCTTCGGGGCCCATAAAGTTTGACTTATACCCCCATGGACCTTGACAGGAGCTGCCCAGGTAAGTACAACCATGAGGGTATTCGGAACGTGACAACGCTTACACGTCAGGAATATAGACCATGCTGACCGAAAAGCTAATGCACCTTTTTCACTGACGAATGGCTCAACTTTTTCTGCAAAGAAACAATTATGACGGGACACTGTGTCTAAGAATGACGAAGTGAACTCTTCAAAGACTCCACGGAACCACAAATCCAGGTCCGACTTCCATTCTGCTCTAAGAGAGGCGCAGCAGCCTGTACGTGGGCACCGCACGCTATTACAGGATTAGTGGTAGTGGCATGATAAGTGATGTCGGTGCATAAAAGTTCCAATTGTGTGCATGGGCTTTCTGAACTTTGTCACTGGCCTACCTGCAATGTCAACACCCTTTGTGCCGGTGAGGCTTAGCAAACAATGCATGTTCCACCCTCAAAGGGGACACTGTCCCTAAATTACCTAAAGGATGTGTCCACTATGAACGTGAACACGACGAAGTTTGCTTCTATACTTCAAAGGGAAAGAAAAATTAATTTTTCATGGCAGAAAAGTTTCAAAGCATTTTATCCTTCAATGAAGGTTAATGTGTGGGACATGGGTCTATCATTTCATAATTCAATATTCATTAGAACCTTCGATATTACATTGTAGATTCTATTGAATTTGGGTCACGTGGCTGGTGCATGCATGAGTAACGTTTTCATTTTTTAGTTTTATTACGTTCCTTAGTGCAAGAAGGCAGATGGTGTTGACGTGGTGGACCATAGGTGAAAATTCAACCCCTGCAACACCTTGGAGATGGCTTGCAAATAACGATTTAGTTGGTTAAATGAAGTACACCCAAAAGGTAAATCACACGAAAATGCGTAATTTGGTCTATTTAAAAAGTAATGAACACATAATTGATATTCAATCACAGAAAAATAAGCAACAAATAACACTATAGTGCATTTTCAGTATACAATGAGGTCAGCGTCGATAACGTTGCTAAATGCCTCTAATTTCCAATTAATTTATATCATATATGGACACTCAAATATGCTTTATTTTTTTTTAATATAGGTATTCTGGGAACTCATGATGGGAATCAAATTCAAATTATATCAGGAAAATGACTAGAAAAGGGATGAACCCAGATTAATCAGAAAAAAACATGTTTGGAACTTGATAAGTTATTCTAATTTCAAATGAAAACAGATTATAACGTTCACCTAATTCCCCTTTTCGTACTTTTGTCGATTACGTATAAATTTAGCTGTTGGAGAACATTAACACTCCATTCCACTTCTCGTTTTTCAGCTCGAATTAAATGCCACCCCCTTTTATCTCATGAAATGTTAATCATTGTTCTCTCTCAACATATTTCACATACACTCCATCCTCCTCCAATGCCTTCACCATCCTCTTATATTTCTCTCGTGGCTTTGCCAAATTCAAATTTCCTTCGTGACTTAGGTATTCCCAACAAGAGTTCGATACTCTTTAGTTTTAGCCATTGAACGGGAGATCTTTAAAAAACAAAAATTGGAAAAGAGAAACAGGTTAATAAAAAAAAACTGTTAACATGAATAATTTTATCGGCAAAAACACAATATCAGAGTTGCACCTTGCCGACTGGCATTTAACACTTCAAATCTTTGCAACAGGACTTTGGATCGTCACTCTTTATGCAACATCACATTGGCAATTCTAATCCTTTCATATTAGCTTGAATGCGAACTTTAAAAGATCACAGAAATCCAAACGCTTACAATGTGAAAAACATATTCGT
This sequence comes from Platycnemis pennipes, assembly GCA_933228895.1. Lineage (NCBI taxonomy): Eukaryota > Metazoa > Arthropoda > Insecta > Odonata > Platycnemididae > Platycnemis > Platycnemis pennipes. Next base: position 30,878,097 of record OW121855.1, read on the forward strand.
TGAAATTTTGGCACATGCATTAGATTTAAAATACAATGATAACAAAATGGTAACTTTTACCTCATTAAAAAAAGAAGTCTTATTGAATACAAATTAAACTAATTAAAACTCGGAAAGTTTCAAACCTCTAATCCCATTACTTTTGCATTTCTTATAACGTATCATCTCACATATAGCGAACTTGAACGTGTGCAGCGAAGATCGGTAAGATTTGTAAAGGGACGGTACGATAACCTTATTAGCGTAACCAGTCTATTAAATGAATTAAATTGGGAATCATTGTCAGATCGCAGGTTGAAATTTAGACTTAATCTCTTAAATAAATTCCAAGACAATATTTTCAGTGATGATGTTAAAAATATTTTGCTGACCCCAACTTACTATGGTAGACTGGACCATAATCACAAAATTAGAGAAATTGATTGCCGAACTGGCAGATTCAAAATGTCCTTTTTTCCTCGTACTATTAGGGATATGAATAACGGTAAATATATCCAGTACGAGTGTAGCAATGGATAACATTGGTAGCTGCATGTCGGTGTAAGGACTTAAAGCTAACCCAACTAATAGCATGTTTTTGCATGTATGCTTTGCTATTTTCATCTGTTTTTAAATAGCGTAGTTTTGAACAGTACATACACAATACTAACCCTTTTTTATGCATGATATGTAGTGCATGTTTGGTGAGAGTTCACTCCCTGCCACACACCTTTACGGTGGCTTGCAGGGTATTATGTAGATGTAGATATAACCAGAGGAAGGGACTCAAAATTAACTGGCAGCTGTGGTAATGGAGAAGGTAAGATCAGTGGAAACCAAGGCGAGCGAGGGAATTAGTACAGGGGATAAGGGAGGAATTGTAGCTCACTGAAGAAATCATGCATCCTGCTGCATAGGTTCATACGTACTTTAAGTCCCCTTTAGCCTACCTAAGATCACCACCAATTGTTTTTGCTGTAATTAATAAGTTCATTTGATGGTTAAGTTATAAGACTGCAGGACACGATCGCGGTCTACGTGATGGAGTCGTGTGATGTGGTCCCCAAACCCAAGGTATGTACCCAGAATACCCATTCTACTATATCTATATCTATGACATACCCCGCGAGCCACCTCAAGGGTGTGGGGCGGGGGGTGCATCCACACCAGAAACAATGACACAGCAAACAAAAATGAACAACGTAAAACAAACACTACACCTTTTTTCAAGTAAATAGGGGAAAAAAATAAACTACCAAATCCCAGACATGTAGGACACACCCAAGAATACCGTGTATGACTTGAAATCCGACACCAATTTCATAGATACTCATGCATGCAAAAAAAGCAATGCATGCGAGTCACACCTTGAATTGAACATGCTGGAAATAAAAACAATACTATCAACCTACTCTGAATATTAACTCTATAATTATTTACAATTTGCGCGATGTCTAACGTTCTGATCTCAATATTCACGTTAACCAACTTCTTTTGGGCGCGTGCACAGGAAATATTCGACTAATGCCTCTCCTTTGTCCCTTCATTTCTAAATCAGCACGTTCTCGGTCGTCAATGTGAACTCTCGTACGGAGCACATCATCTCATAAACGCGCGGACACTTGCGATCTCCGAACAAAACGGTTCAGCCAAAGCCTCGGGAGAGAGAAAGAAAGGTGGAAAAGAAAATAGAGGGGAAAAATCGTCAGGAAAACCACGCTCGAAACGGGAGAAGAAGATGAGAGAAGCCTAGAGGACGAAAGCGAATGAGTGAGGGAGGAAAACACTCGGGACGATTTCTCGGGATGGAGGAAAGAGGGAAAAAATAACATTTCGGACACCGAAACGGATGAAGGGGAGCGGTTGGACGAAGAAGGCTGGACTCTCAAACACACACATACACACACACATACACACTAGTACAGCTTCCCTCCGCCTTAGCACCTCACTCGCTTTTCCTTTCCAACCGCAACAACCATTTCCCTCCATCGCCGAAAAAAAATAGTCGGGGAAGATGGGGTCTTCTCTTTTCTTTTGACGGCAATCCCTCAGGGTGGTCGGTGTGACCCTTATAAAACCCTCCCCCTCGTCCCACTCCCTTCCCTTACAAACCCCTTCGCCCCCACTCCCCAACCACCCACGCTTCCCTCCCTACTCCCGTCTAACTTCCAGCCACAGCGCACCAAATGTTGCACGTGTTAAGGTCGTCTCGGGAATTACCTCCTGAAGGCATCACGATTATCTCCAGTATTACAACGAGTAAGGCATGTATAATTAGACTAAAAGCACATCAAAACCCTTTTCTAAAACCTTAGTTTCTCTTTTGCTCAAAATCCTTATTTCTCTTGATCGGTTTACCTCCATTTCCGTTCAAAGGGCGGATCTCATCCACTCTTTTATTCGTTGACATAACATTCTTTCTTATATCTTTGTCTCAGAAGCACCTTTAAGCCTTATTACTTACTCCACTAAGGCCGTGTTCCAATTCGTCATTATGTACCCTTCAAACTCTTACCCGCTCTTTTCGATTGTCAACTTTCGGATGTGACGTCACGTAGTGCGGTTCCAATCCGTTTCAGAGAACATCAAGAAGAGCGCCAGGGCCTAGTGCACGTAAGGGTACGTCCATGCTCCCTTTTGCGCACTACGATAATAACAGAGGAGATTCAGGAGACAAAATTGTTAAGAATGGATGATGAAACGGACTTATATTATGCAAACTATTATTATTTGACGTGTGCATGTCAGGAGAACTTCATATATTTCGGGAACACGAGTCAAATTTTAACAAAACAGAATAGTTCTAATGAAAGTAAACAACATGGTTGCAGATAAACTTTCTTAAGGCGAAGGAAGTTGTGAAGAGTAATTTGTAATGTATTTAAGAAGTATTTTAGTGTAAAATGACGCTAACGTACGTCAGAAATGGCGCTTTCGAAATGAAAGAGTATTTATTACTTTCTATCGTGCGAGGACTACGACAGCAAAGTGGAACTTACGTGTTTTACATGCTGGAATAATTATTAGGTTGTTCTTACTCATTGGTAAATGAATGCCGGACCATCTCAAGTATTGAAAGTTAACTAGCCATACAATTGTATGTCCATGGATTAGTAATTGGCAATACGAAAGTAGAGAAAACAGTTTTTGATGTAAAAAGTCCATACCCAGGCATCAAATTCAATATTACTTACAGGTAGGTACGTACTGTTTAAACTAATGCTCTGTACTTTATCAAGAGCAGTATAGGGTACAACTAATCATGCTCGAAATTTTTAATGAATGTAAATCTTTATTTACTTAGTTGTTATCCAAATTTCATGAATACAATCATTTATGTAAATTTCTCCGGATTTCATAACTGGACAGTATTGTTATATTCACAATAGATCTTACATTGATAAAATTTGTTTAACGAGAAATAAACAGCATGTTAAGCTGTTCTTGGATATTTCAATTAATACCTTGTTAAGTAATAATATGCGTTGTGAATTGCGCCTGTTTATTACTTTGCGCACCAACATTTGCTGACATAAACTTAACACCGTTGCGACTTCGTATTAAAGGATACGAAGAATACCAAAAGATTACCAAACACCATGAAGAACGCCTCAAAAATAGGGTTTATTATTACATGCAGAAACAGCACAGAAAAGTAGTTTACTTTCACATCCCGATTGTGCTCTTCCGAAACCACACGATACATGCTCGTCAACTTTTTGCAGTAAACACCACTGCCACAAAGTGTCCATGGCGCTAATATCGGAATAGAGCAAGTAAGTGCAGAAAAGGGTGAAAGTGCAAGAAAGAGCTTAAGGGTGCAAGAGCGTAGTGCACGCCCTTGTGGATTGGAACACGGCCTCATACTAAATATCCTCCATACTGTAGGATGTAGATCATAGCACAATATTTTCCACAACCAATGTTTTTCTGTCAACTACACTTTCCAACATGGGGATCGGGTTGGTGTGGTGGCTAGAGTACTGGCCTCCCATCCCGAGGGCCCCGGTTCGTATCCCGGCAGTGACGGATTTTTCAGTGGAAAACCGCTCCACCAAAAACTCCCCACTTGAGTGCCTAGTGGAGGGCATTTCAAGTGCAGTACTCCGTCCGTCGGATGGGACGTTAAGCCGTGGTCCCTTTGGCGCCTTTCGTTAAGAGTAGGCTAATGCCGACGCCGGGTTTCTCTCCACCCTTCCTCCGTTCCCTGAAAACTCCTTCCATTACCCAATTGTCTACCTATCCTATATGGCGCAAATTACCTCAGCTGTCGGTCGCCTCCCCTGAATAACCAACCAACCACTTTCCATCATAATATTTTCATCCACCACACAAAATCTCAAACATAACAAAAGTTCTGTCATTCTCCCTCTTGCAGCTCATGTTTCGTGTCAAGACAACGTGACCCTTTTCCTATACTATTAAAATGAAACCTTACTTCAAATTCAGCAATTTTTTCTCAGGAACCGATTTGACTAGTCATACGAGAACGACGGCAGAAGTATATGCTATTCCGGGAAGACCGGCGACTGGAGAGATCATGTACTATTTGTATCACTACATCTACATTTACGTAATATTCTGAGAGCCACCATGAGGGTGTGGGGCAGAGTATAGTACCTAATATCTGTACAATACCATACAAGGGTATAGTATAAAATGATACTATATGGATGAGTGCGCAGGTTAGATTTAGCGGCAAGGGGATATGAGCGAAGGGAAGCTAGGCGATGACATTGACCGACTCCAAGACAGGTGTCAAAAAGTCGGTCCATTGATCCGTTTGGGCTCTTAGACATCTTTCGTGCAATAAATAAAATGGTCTCCTAAACAAGGGATTCGAATGCGAGCATTCGGTATGGGAGACCAATAATCAGGTTGCCATGATGTACTGATCCCTAAAACAACGATTCCTATAAAACTTAGTTTCATATGTCTTCGAAGTAAGCCGAAATATTAACGGCAAAGTAACACGGATAAAGCTAGTATTAGAATAAAAGTAAAGCAAAAGAAGTAAAGTTAGATGTGGAATTAAAAAGACTCATAAGAATACTAAAGTCTCTTAAACAAATTCCAAGACCAAATTTTCAGTGATGACGTTAAAAATATTTCGCGGACCCCAACTTACTATGGTAAACTGGACCATAATCACAAAATTAGAGAAATTGATTGCCGAACTGACAGATTCAAAATGTCCTTTTTTCCTCGTAATATCAGGGATATGAATAACATTAAATATAACCAGTACGAGTGTCGCAATGGATAACATTGGTAGCTGCATGTTGGTATAAGGACTTAAAGCTAACCCAACTAACAGCATGTGTGCTTTGATATTTTTATCTTTTTTTAAATAGTGTAGTTTTGAACAGTACCTATACAAATACTAACTAAATGCTTGCTTTGCTATTTTTATTTTTTAAATAGTGCAGTTTAGACTAATATATAAACACTAATCCTTTTTTATGCATGATATGTAGTGCATGTTTGGTGAGAATTCACCCCCTGCCACACACCTTTATGGTGCTTTGCAGGGTATTATGTAGATCTAGATGTAAATTATGATATGTACCAAATAAAGTAGGATTTGAGTGAACATAAAAATCTGACAAAATAAACAAGAGACAGCTTTTTAGGGTGTTCCTTGAAAGGCAATGGGCATAACAGCAGCGAAGTTCGAAGAAAAATCACTCTGGTGGAAGAGGCGTTCACTGAAGGAAGATAATTTAATGACACAGGTGTCGAGTAACGTCGCTAAGAAAAGATTGGTGAAGAGTCTGATTTAGAACGTGGTAGTGACTGGGGCCGAAACATGGATTTTAAGAAAAGAAGACGAAAATGGAATGTCGGCTTTTGAGATGTGAGTGTGGAGAATTGTAAATAAGGTAAACTGGGTGTAAGGAAAGATTTAAAGGGATGGAAATGGCAGTGAAAAAGAGGAAGTTGAATGGAGGAAATTTGAGAAGAGAATGGATTGAGCAGGTGTTAACATCTACATCTACGTAATACCCTGCGAGCCACCACGAGGGTGTGTGGCAAGGGGTGAAGATTACCAAACATTCACTGATAAGGAGCAGGGTGGTTGGTGAAACACGAAGGAGAAGAAGATGCTTGTTAAGAGAGGTAGAAAGAGGACAAGAAAAGGCAGTTACGCTGTGAATAAGAGAGGATGGAAAAACACAGCATCATCTGAAAGGTACATGCATACATCTACATCAACTCAATACCCTGCAAGCCACTGCGAGGGTATGAGGCAGGTGGCTAGGATCACCAAACATGCACTATTGACATGCAACTAAGCTACCATGTATAAAAAAATGTTAGATAAAGGGGTCACGTGCAGCTAGCTGGCTAATATCTACATAATAATGAAGGAATTATTGGTTATAATGGGATTTATCTAAATATTTTCTGTAACAATATTTCATCTACGTATACCATTGCTATGCTGTTTGTTGTGTTCTCTTATAGTAGGTACGGGGGAGAACTGACATTTTTAATACTTCGGTACGAAAATCTCTCTACTCTTATTAATATGGTCACATCTAGAATAATACGCATAGATTTTAAATATATATCTAACGAATTCAGAAAAGCTAACCGTTTTAAATTTCTGCAGAAGATTAATTTGTACTTTAACCTACGAATTGGTCATGATTTGAAACCTAATTCTGATACCCTACTAAATCTATCGTAACAAATTTTAACATACCTAGCTGTTCTATGCTGCACACTGTCTAGCTCTCTGATCAAACCTAAATAGGTGGTTGTATTCCGCTCCACGGGAACGGAAGATTGATAAATAATTCATATCCATCTAAACCTTTCTCCCCCAATGGGAGTCTTTGTCAGACCGAAGATTAAAATATAAACTTAATATCTTGATTAAATTCCAAAACAATATTTTTACTGATGACGTTAAAAAGAGATACATGGAACAGGTTGTGAAGGGTGTAAAAGAAAAGAATTACGTCAATATGAAGAGGTTGGCCGATAGAAGAATGGAGTGGAGGGCTGCGCCAAACCAATCCTAGGATTCTTGACCGATGATGATGATGAAGTTAAAAATATTTTGCGGATATTCATAATGAAATACAATATTAATACTCCACACTTAAATTTTAATAATAACCGACCCTGGTTTCGGCAACTCACTGCCATTTTCTAGGTGTAGAAACGTAGAAAATGGCACTGACTTGCCGAAACCCGGAAGTGTGGAGCATTACTATTGCATTTAATTATGAATATCACAAACATCCACAAAGTCACGCCTGAAATGACTTCTTACATTTTGCGGACTCAGACTTATTATAGCAGGCTGAACCTTGAACATAAAATTAGAGAGATTGATTGGCGAACTTACCGATTTAATATGTATTGTTTTCCTCATACAACTAGGGATAAAAATAGTTGTAAATATATATTCAATTGTATTTGTACACGCGTATCAAAGCTCTTATATTTAATTGTATATATACAAGTATATCAATCACAGCACATGCTGTTACACGTTGGTCTAAGAACTTTTATCTAACCCAACCCCTAGGATGTTTGTGAATGCTATATTTTATCTTTAAATCTTTTTTGAATTGACATTTTTCGACGAGAATATAGCAGGTAATATTTCTTAAGCATGATATTTAAAGAATCCTAGGTGTAAATTCAGCCCTTGCCAAACGCTTTTATGGTGACTTGAATGGAATTATATAGACGCAGATGAAACATACGTTAACCGGTGAAACAATTATAATGATAATGACATCAAAATTGAAATATTCTTAAGAAACTTGAGAGGAGGGCATCGGTAGCCAGGTACCAATGAAGACAAATCCTTATTCTGGGCAAAGACAGAGGTAGGGACTAAGGGAGTTGCCTGGGCACCTCGCCACAGCCTGCAGGGTTCTAGCCGAGAGCGATTTTCTTTTGTCTGTCCCTCTTTCTCTTCCCGCCTCCCACGCACTCATCACTGCCACGGGTCCCTTCCAGAATGATGTCCGACTTCTAATTCTCCGCTTCTTCCCCCGTTCCTACCCCCGCACCAGGGGTTAGACTCACTCACCGCCCACATCCCCCTGCTTTTCTTGCGGCTGCCAAAACCCGCTCGGCACAACCTCCGCTATCTTCCTCCCAACTCTCGCTTGTTCTCTCTCTTCCCACACCCCTCCCCCCTGCTCCTCCTTTCCCCTCGGCAGACTGTGGAAAAGGAGCCGAGCTGCCTCCGAGAGAATGAAAGTGCTAATGAGTGCAAAAAAAGGGTTCCAGGGATTCATGCCTCGCTTCTTCCTGCCAAAGCGAGGAGAGCATCAAATGGCGGATGTCACGTGGTGACGGTGGCAGTGGATAAGGGGGTGGGGGGGAGGAGGGAAGATGGACTCTCACGTACTCCCCCCCTCCCGCCCCCCCCCCCCCCTAAGAAAACTTTTCGCCCTCATTTCAAGTGTACACGTTTTTGGGTAAAGAAATGGAAGGCGGCGATAAACTGGCTCAACGTTGATATTTTTAAATGCATAATTGGATCGTGAGGTCAATTGAGCGACCGAAATTTCGAAGATCACGAGTTGTATATCAAAAGATGAAGACAGGAAATTGCTTAGCAAGGATTTAGATGCAATTCAAGAGTGGTGCGACAAATGGCAGTTAGAGCTTAACCTTAAAAAGTTTGTAGTTAGAGAGTTTTGGTATAAATAGAGACGTTGTATGTTGGGTGAAAGATTTCTTAAGTGGGCGAGAGCAGAGGGTTGTCATAGATGGTATCATGTCGGACACAATCAAAGTCACATCGGGTGTTCCCCAGGGTAGCGTAGTAGGTCCGCTTCTATTTCTTTTATACATAAACGATTTGGGTACCGTAGTTAGTAGTAAGCTTAGACTTTTTGCAGACGATGCGGTAGTGTACAGGGGTATATCAAAGAAGAGGACAGGAAATCGCTTAGCGAGGATTTAGATGCAATTCAAGAGTGGTGCGACAAATGGCAGTTAGAGCTTAACCTTAAAAAGTGTGTGGCTATCAATTTTTGGAGAAGGAATAATTCGATAGAGCGTTCCTATAAAATTAGTAACACGAAGATCGAAAACGTTGAAACCATAAGATATTTAGGTGTATCAATCACTAAGGATTTATCGTGGGGAAGACACATTAGGGAAATATGCTGCCGAGCGAAGAGAAAGCTAGGATTTATAAAAAGAGTACCAGAGAAATGAGTGAGGGAAGACAAAAGAGGGATGTTACTTTTCACTAGTAAGGCCCCACCTTGAGTATGCCGCCAGTGTATGGGATCCTAATGAATTAGGATTGATCAGAGAACTAGACAGTGTGCAGCGTAGAGCAGCTAGGTTCGTTAAAAGGTGTTACGATAGGTTGAGTAGCGTTTCAGAATTGATAAAAGAATTAGGGAGGGAATCATTATCAGAGCTTAGGTTAAAGTACAGATTGAATCTATTAGAGAAATTTCAATCGGATAACTTTACTGAAGATGTTAGGCACATATTAAAAAAACAGGGTATTATACTAGATTCGACCAACCAAATAAGATTAGAGAGATAGATTGTCGTACCGATAGATTCAAAATGGCATTTTTCCCCCGTACTATAAGAGAACAGAATAGGCAGCATAGCAAAGGGATAGGTAGGGGAAATATTTTAGAGTATTCTGTAGTGCATGATGCATGTATTAATCCCTTAAATACTATAGACACTAACAATCTAGTTGCATGAGACACTTTAGTAGCTTGTTTGCATGTTAGTCGTGAATGCTTGGTGATCTTCACCCCCTGCCACACACCCTCGCGGTGGCTTGCAGGGTATCGTGTAGATGTAGATGGTCTTCAGAAAATTACTGAAATATTTATCTTGCGATCGAATAAGGGTTCTGGTGCTTTATCAGATTCGGGACACTGTCCCGTGGACAGGTTCTATAGATAATGTGAAGATTGATTAGTTTGTGGAAATTCATCTTAATAAATTAGGATTTTCCATACTAATCATTGCTCACCCCATCATCAATTTTTTCCCTATACATTTTAATAAAATATCCAAATTTCAAATCTAAAAACATCTAATTTAGTCGCTCTGACAGTAACATGTAAAACATGGATGTCAGAATGTAAAGGTGATTTCTCATGTTCGCACATTCTTATAATAAATTTTATCCCAGTTTGTCCTATATGAAAAGAATGAAAATCATGTGTATAACATGCTAATACACATGATTCAATTCACTTTTTTCTTTGCCACTTATACACTCTTTAGAATTGTACAGCGATTACCTTTTCCCTCGTACCCACCCTTTCAGTACGACCGTCAAAATCCTCTTGCCCACTTCTCCTACTACATTTATGAGGTGAATGCTCATTCATTTTCCTTTCTTACTGAACCATGCAGAGTTCGACTTCCTTCGTCATCCTCCTCCGTATCCGGCTTATCTCCCCATCTCTCTCCAAGCCTAAACACGAATACCATACATGTGCAATAAGCCATAAGACAAAACAAGGAGTACTCATACCCCGTCTCTTCAAATTCAATGCTTTGGAACCAGAAGCACCAAATCTCTCATCAATTTATTTGCCCTTTCATTTGGGTCACTCCAGCACGAGGGACGTATTCTGTGCTGTAGGAGTTTGATTGTTTCCGGGCATTATCAGAGGGATTGGTAAACATTCTTTCAAATAATATTGTCAATACCCCAGGCACATTATGAAACGAGGATGGAAATCGCTGTTAGAGTGTGGTTTAAGATTTAAGAATAGGGCTGACACCCTTGTTTGCATGTCAATAGTGCATGCTTGGTGATCTTCACCCCCTGCCACACACCCTCGCGGTGGCTTGCAGGGTATCGTGTAGATGTAGATGTAGATAAGCAGACCCTTTTAAGTTAATTTGAATAAACTGGAGGCAAGTGTCCATGATGGAAGGCTATTTATGCAACTCTGATGAAAAGGTTATGGCTCTACTAAATTACTTCAGCTTCGCTCCCGGTATACGCTGAGAACTACAATCCTTAGTGGATGAACATAAGTGCGTTTACCATTAGTAAAAGTTTAACACTTTTCAGAATTCTAAACTAAAGTAGCATATCTTCATATTTTTTTACCCCACGCCAAAATGTTGACGTGTAGAACATATACTCCGAAGATGCAGACAATATTATTTTTTAGCAGTGTGAGTACTCTAGCAATAGATCTTTGGCATGGGAAATTCGTCTTTCAATGATGCAAGAAGAGGCAAGGAGATGAAAAGGGTGGCCACCCTGCCACACACCCTCGCGGTGGCTTGCAGGGTATCGTGTAGATGACGATGAATTGAATCATCACATGAACCACATGAACTGTCCATGAAGTTGATGGCAACATCACGAAGGAGAAAAATACCCAAATGCTAATGCAACAAAATGCGCCCAAGTACGAAAGAAACGTTATTTAGACCGCAAAAGGTAAAGAATATCGCGTTGAACTGGAACTCACACAACATTTTAGAAGTGTCTGCTTCAATGTACACATAGAAAGAATAATTTTCTCCACCAGCAATACATTGGTTTCTCCTTTTCTCAGTCACATAAACAAATTTTGCCAAGAAAAAGAAATGTTTATGAATGACACCCGAGAATAAACATGAAGAGGCAGTAACATGGATTGGCACAACTACCAGGGTTACATGGAAGAGGGAACTTTTAGTCTCAACCTCGCCCCAATAAAGACGCTTGTCTATCTAAAATTTTAGCTCCACTAATATTGCCGAAAGAATTACTTCACCAGAATCAATTGATGACTTAATGTCGGAATACCTATTCTCCTTAACTCTAAATTTGCCTTAAAAGCGCATTTCCTTTTTATTTTCAAGGCATCAGCCTTCATCACACAACCCTGACTTTGATTTGATGCGATGAAAATATAAGTTTTCAGCAACAGAAAGGTGGAGAATGAAAGATCCACGAGCCAGATGTGGACCTAACTAACACCAGTTTTTCTTGCATCGCAACATGTTTCCACACTTTCGAAAAGTTACCAGAGGCACTTTTCAAAATGATTGGTACGACAATATACATTCATGTGCTAAATTTATGCTCCATGCACCGAATTGCCAATCAAGTCAATAAATCTGACCGAAAAAGTTTTTTTATACACCAAGTCAACAAACCGAATGAGATATCGTAAATGAATCAAGACCTTGATAATGACTGTGTAAGTCGGAACCTAGGTCGGTTTTAATAAATTTGTGGAATTTTACAAAGTGAATTCATTTACGTTATCAATATGTGGTTCCACGAAGTCAAGCCTAGCAATCTGTTACATAAACCGAATGAGGTTTTACCACAATTCCTCAACCTGCAATTCGTACATAAAAGTGGATTTATTGTGCATGCATCCAAGTTTTACTCACATAAAGAGAAAGCCCGAGAATCTACAAGGCTGTCCGCAGATCAAATTTACATGAAAAATTCAAATCTCACGTATTCGAATCTGATACCTATTTCAGACATAATTCTACCGCGAACTACACCAGTAGGACTTACAGAAGCGGCAAATTAAGAGTGATCAACTGTGAAACTGAGTGGTACAAGAATTCGTTTTTCTCACACACAATACACAACTACAGAAGCAAAAAATAATAATTCTTTCAACCGGATTACATAGCATTCTACATTATTCATTAACAAGGTTTTTTTTTATCCAGCCAAAAGTCCCTCCAGTATATCCCTACGAAATCGGTCTAAATAATGAACTTGAACGTGTGCAGCGAAGATCGGCAAGATTTGTAAAGGGACGATACGATAATTATATTAGCGTAACCAGTCTATTAAATGAATAGAAATGGGAATCATTGTCAGATCGCAGGTTGAAATGTAGACTTAATCTCTTAAACAAATTCAAAGGCAATATTTTCAGTGATGATGTTAAAAATATTTTACGAACCCCAACTTACTATGGCAGACTGGACCATAATCATAAGGTTAGAGAAATTGATTGCCGAACTGACCGATTCGAAATGTCCTTTTTCCCCCGTACAATAAGAGATACGAATAACGGTAAATATGTCCAATCGGAGAGTAGCAATGAATAGCATTGGTAGCTGCATGTTGGTATGAGTACTCAAAGCTAAGGCTTTGCTATTTTTATCTTTTTTAAATAGTGTAGTTCTGACTACTTATATTAATACTATTCCTTTTTTATGCATGATATGTAGTGCATGTTTGGTGAGCAATCACCCCCTGCCACACACCCTTGTGGTGGCTTGCAGGGTATTATGTAGATGTAGATGTAGATGAAGTCAAAATCACGGCTGGTGGCCTACCACCTTCTGCCACACACCATTGCGGCGACTCGCAGGGTAAATGTAAATGTTGATACATATATTTCTTTGAACACTCGGTGGCCAGAGGAAACCCTATTGATATGCTTTGACGGCAGCAGGTAACGTTGGATAAAGATGTATCCAGCTTCTCACAAACAGATCACCCTCGCGTAATGGTTACTTCCTAAGACCCCTGCCTTCTCCTAAGGACTTCCCAGCAGGTCGCCCGGCTCCTTACCTGGCCTCATCACTTTCCCTCCTCCAATCCGGGCGAGCGTCTTCCAGCCTCCGTTCTCGAAATCACTGCTACGTCCCTCCCGCCCGGCTGGTTTCCAGGAACTATCGAAATGCACCTGGCCCCCAATAGCACGGTTCCGTCGGACAAGGGTCCCCCCACCTGCCGGCTAGCGAGTTGGCTGAGCCCTCGGGGGCACCAAAACAACAAAGCCGGTCTTCGGTCTCCATTGGAAAAAAAAGTCGAGGTGGAAGGAACGCTGACTGAGTCGTACCCTCTTTTGATTGACGCAGGTCTAAAAGAGTGAGAAGCTGAAGGAAAGGGAGACGCAGTGAGTAGGGAGATACCTAAGCGAAGAGGTTCTGGGAGGCATTCCACGAAAAAATCTGAGGGGCCATTATGAAGAGTAGACTTGAAAGGAAACGAGAGCAAGTTCCCAAAAGGATGAACAAATTTACCTCTCGTTTCAAATGATGGGACTATATCTTGAGCAGCTCACTGCGAAATAGACAAAGATGACAGCTTCATTTTGCTGTGTATGAACCTTGTTTATACTGAATGATCTAGGTCAATCCATAGCATAGGTAGTTGCATGTTGGTATAAGGACTTGAAGGTAACCCAACTAACAGCACGTTTTTGCAGGCTTAGTTTGCTATTTTTATCTTTTTAAATGGTGCAGTTTAGACTAATATATTAAAGCTAATCCTTTTAAATGCATGATATGTAGTGCATGTTTGGTGAGAATTCATTCCCTGCCACACACCTTTGTGGTAGCTTGCAGGGTATTATGTAAATGTAGGTACGAAATATATATTCTTATGATATCTGTGCATTGGTCTGAACAACAGGACAATTTACATATTGCTTGCTCTTCCCTACGTTCTCGTGTATAGAGCGCGAAGCTGAAATCAACGGACCATGGCATGAAAATGTAATACTAGTTATTGGCTAACGGATTTAGGCGTAATTTGATGGAACCAAGACTACTCAATATAGGAACGAAGTGTAATCCCTTGCAGTGCCGCAAATACATGTGGACTGGCACTTAAGCTCATACGTTACATCCCTTCGTGAGGGTTATAAATATTTAAGAGTAATTTCATGCGTAAATGTTTGTACACTCACTCGGAACTAATGTGGTCTTACCCATATTTTGTAAAACTTTTCCGGGAATCACTGCGACTTGCACTGAGAATCAAATTAGCGCACAGATAATTGCCAAACACTACATCCCCTAGACTAATCTACTCATTAATAAACATTGGATTTACTCATATGTTTGACGATTATTCACCCCATACCACACCCCTAGAGGCGGCTTGTAGGAAATACAGTAGATGCAGATATGTGAATCACACGTGCGCCCATTTTATAATCGCCAACCCTATGTGTGTTTTCAAGTCTGTTTCCGCGCTAATAGGCGTTTCAGATCGAGGGGAAAGGTACAAGTATGGGAATGGAAGGGAAAGGGGTGGACAGAAACCCGGCGACGGTATTAGCCTGCTCTTAACGAAAAGGCGCCGTGGGGAGCACGGCTTAGCGTCCCATCCGACGGACGGAGTAATGTACTTGAATGCTCGCCACAAGACACTCAAGTAGGGGCCGGTTAACCAATTAAAAATACCTGTCATTGGATTTAAATACTTCCACGGGATTCGAACCCGGGTCCTCCCGGCTAGGGTAGGAGGCCAGTACTCTAACCACATCATCAACCCGGCCCAGCCGAAGCGCCGACGTGCTTGAAATCCTCTTTTTCCACTTGGAAAATTAGGTTTCACCCACTTTTGCTTAGAAAAAGGTCAGACTAAGCCACTATAACAGCCATGATGCAGAGTACTTGCAATAAGCATAATTATCACTCGCGTTCATTTTCGTTTAGGAGACGGACGTATCGACTGCGACGATAGCACAAACCTTGGGCAATGTCACGATGTCACCGAGCGTTGAAGAAAGCGACACGCGTGACACCTGCCGGTGAAAAATGAAAGCAGATGGGCGATTGAATCGCATTAGGATTCCGCTTCAGTGACAGGCTTAAAATTTTCGATTGTAGGCCCTATATCCTGGCTGAGCGCAAATATCATTTCTGAGAATCTTTTTATTATTTAACATGCTAGTCGTGCAAAGCAAAGCCATGCCAGAGAACTCAACCTTTACCTTAAAGGAAGGCGAACATCGTAATTCCTCTGTTAACCCGGTTAACACGAAGCGTAGAAGCTTTCTACTGCGACGAAAGGTAGGACGTGGAAATATTGTAGTTGTTTAGCCGGTTAAAGAAGGGTTACATGTCAAAAACACTTCTAAATAATATATTGTCAGTGCATACCCCTCTGTTTCGTATGTCGTCCCTCTGAGGCTCCGTAAACATACAACTTCACTTCTCTAGATTTTACTCTCTAAATAATTAAATTATAATACTTTCCCCTATATTTCTCATTGCTACATAAAATAACTACATATTATCCGACGTATTGTAATCCATAGATACAATATATTGCCGTGAGTCGAAGGCCTCAGGGAACTTTAATTTCTTTTCTTTTGGATAACTTAATGTAATGAGTAAAGTGAAAACAGTAAATTCACTCCAGAATTTAGATACATATTAATCACCTTATTTTTTTTCTTTTTAAAGGAAATTCCTAAAAAGAATAAGGGACAACTTTATCGGCCATATCTTGAGACATGATGGCCTGATGAGGACTATCGTTGAGGGAAAAGTGAACGGGAAGATTGGAAAAGGCAGGCCTCGTATGAGATACATGGAACAGGTTGTGAAGGATGTAAAAGAGAAGAATTACGTCACAATGAAAATGTTGGCCGATAGAAGAATCGAGTGGAAAGCTGCGTGAAACCAATCCTAGGATTGTTGACCAATGATGATGATGATGACAATCACCTTCGGAATTTATCAGAATAATTTCATCTTGAATAACACTAAATATTGAATATTTTATTTCAGGCTCCGAAGAATGGCCACTAAGGACCATTATGGTGCGTGGCAGAGGGTTAATTTACACGAAACATGTATTACATATCATGCATAAAAAACTAGTAATAACATACTAGTCTAACTTTAATTTTTTTCGATAAAAATAAAAATACAAAGCAATCATGCTGAACTTAAACCAACATGCAAATACCTATGTTACCGATTGATACAATCGTATTGGATATATTTACCGCTATCCATATCCCTAATTGTATGATAAAAGAAGGACATTTTGAATCTGTCAGTTTGTCAATCCATTTATCTAATATTATGATTGTGGTCTACCATAGTAAGTTGGAGTTCGAAAAATATTTTTATCATCATCATTGAAAGTATAATCTTCGAATTTATTTAAGAAATTAAGTCTAAATTTCAACCTATGATCTGACAGTGATTTCCATTTTAATTCATTTAATAGACTGGTTAAAAAAAGGCGTTTTCATATACTCAAACTTCGGGATTTATTAATTAAGGGAATAGGGAGAAGAAGAGGTTATAACGTGTGATAAGGAGTGAGGGTGTTTTGAAGGACGCGATGAAGAGAAGGATGACGGATAGGTAGGGTAGAGGGAGGAAGATAACGGGAAGTTTGGTTAGAATGATGAGTGGTAGGAGGAGAGAGGAACTAAATATGGACGTCAATTGAGAAATAGAGATCGTAGGAAACATTTAATGCCTATCAAATCATACCTTGGCCGGTAGAACACTAATTATAAGAATAATAGTAAATGTAACAATTGGTGCATATTGAATGATTATATTAGAGTAAACAGTCTATGAAACTGAACAGTAAATAAACTAAAATGTGAATAATTATCACAACGTCAGATAAAATTTAGACTTAATCTCTTAAATTAATTACAAGATCGTATTTTCATTGGTGACGTTACAAGTATTTTGCGAACTCCAACTTACTATGGTAGACAGGACCATGAACATAAAATTAGAGAAATAGTTCACCGAATCCACAGATTTAAAATGTCATTCTTTCCTCGTACAATTGGGGATATGCATAGTTACAAATATATAGGTAGTCGCGTGTCCGTATAAGGACCTTCAGCTAACCTAACTAACAGCATGTTGGTGCAAGATTTTTTTTTCTCTTAGTATATTTTTAAATTGTTATCTTTCGACTAGTATAGATAATAATCCTTTTAGCATGAGAGAAAAGGCATGTTTAGTGTAAATCACTTTCATGGTAGTTTGCAGGGTATTGTGTAAATGTAGATTGTTTCCCAATGTCTCACACCGTCGAGGTGAGGTCGTGATGGGCACTGCGTAGACGTAGATTAATGGCAACAACTTAAGCACGTGCGTTCAAAAGACCCATTACTGCTACCCATTACAGTAAGAAGCGAACATTCTTAAAGTAATATGGAGCTGTAGCTGCAGAAAACAAGGCTAATAGGGTAATGCAGTGCGTGAAGGCCAGCGGGACGGACAGGTTACCTTACCAGGTACGGTCGGAGAAAGGGCATGTAGGGTAACCTAACTAACAGTATATTTATGCATGCTTTCTTTCCTCTTAGTATATTTTTAAATTGTTATCTTAACTTATAATAATTTTTATCCTTCAAATATCTTGGAATAATACTGAAACATGATCTTTCCTGTGGTAAACTCATACGTGAAATAATGGGTCAAGCGAATCGTAAACTGGGATTTATCAAAAGAGTACTGGGTAAGTGTGACGATCATGTACGAGAAACAGCTACTTTTCCCTTGTTAGACCTCATTTGGAATATGCTGACAGTGTATGGGATCCCTACGAAATCGGTCTAAATAATGAACTTCAACGTGTGCAGCGAAGATCGGCAAGATTTGTAAAGGGACGGTACGATAACCTTATTAGCATAACCAGTATATTAAATGAATTAAATTGGAAATCATTGTCAGATTGCAGGTTGAAATTTAGACTTAATCTTTTTGACAAATTCCAAGACCATATTTTAAGTGATGATGCTAAAAATATTTTGCCAACCCCAACTTACTATGGTAGACTGGACCTTAATCACAAAATTAGAGAAATTGATTGCCGAACTGACAGATTCAAAATGTCCTTTTTTCCTCGTACTATTAGGGATATGAATAACGGTAAGTATATCCAATACGACTGTATCAATGGATAACATTGGTAGCTGCATGTTGGTACAAGGACTTGAAGCTAACCCAACTAACAGCATGTTTTTGCATGTTTAATTTGCTATTTTTATATTTTTTTAAATAGTAAAGTTTAGAACAGTATATAAATTCTAATATTTTTTTATGCATGATATGTAGTGTATGCTTGGTGAGAGTTTACCCCCTGCCGCACACATTTATGGTGGCTTGCAGGGTATTATGTAGATGTAGATGTAGGATGGAGAAAGCAAAAATATTCGGGGCGGGAAGGTGACCAGGAGAGACCGTCCACCGGATGGAAAGGTGAGGGTCAGGTGAGCTGGGGGGAACGAGGAGTCGGAAACGTCAACGACCCTCTTTATTGGAGGGGACCCGGAGATGGTCGTGTCCCACTCAAGTCGGGAACTGCTGAGGAAAAGATGGCTACCGGAAAGTTGAAAGTGAGTCACGTCTGATTACTGACCGCCATAAAAGAGCCGGCGCCTTTGATTTCCCTCCTCCCTTTTCCCCTGACCATTAAGGGGACGGGAACAAAGCGGGCAGAATGTTTACGACTCGCCGTCATCAGCATCTCAGATCTTCCCGTGAATTCAGGAGACGGGACGTCCTATTCCCCCTGGCGAAGGGCACGTGGAGGCAGACATCGGCGGGCACATCAGCGCCCGATTCGGCGGACTTGCTCACGCCTTAATTTAAGGAGGTTGGCTCGCGACTGCTTGAGTCAAGTTGTCTGAGGAATCTTATTAATTTAAGTACGAGTATATGCCACCTAAGTGATCCTTACTTCACAAAGAAAATTACCTAAGCTATTGAAAGTCATAAGTATCACGAGAAATACGATGTAAAGTCGAAGGATTTATTTTTTATGATAATTTTAATCAGCTCGACGATGGAGTCATTCAGTACTTACTTTAAATAAATAAATTCATGTACTCAATGAATTTAGTAATGTATAACACCAGAATATTACTATCAAACTTTATGTTATAATATTTTTCTGAAATATGCTTTAATATCTCATTAGTAGTGATATTATTCATACGCCATGCATTTTGGCTAGAGCGACCGCAGCGCCATAGAAGACAACTAACGCATTTCGTCTGCTATGAGCGCGGAAATTGGTGGATTTAGCAAAAAATACGGTGGGTTGATGCCTTTTTTTCGTGTCATTTTATTTCTTGTGAAATTACGCATAAAATATCAGTTTTTTTGCAAAAATGACATGTCACTATGGTATTTTTAAACGTTATATTCCCATGTGACGGCCATTCTCGCCGTTAATCGTATGTAATTTCAAATGCAATTTGTGGAAAAAGGAGTATGGGTTGGTGTAATTATCTTAACTTTATTAGATAGAGTAACTTTAGTTCTATAAGTGCTGAAAATATAAAAAAATGACATGACTTTCACTTATCGGATCAACCTCCTTAATTTAGAAACTCAAAACATCGAATGAACGGGAGGGAGATATGCAACGAATTAACAAAACCAAAAACTACGGCCCGGCCCAGGTAGCGACGAGATAAAGACCTCGCCTGCTAATCCTAGGGTGGCAAGTTCGAGTCCCGCCTGGGTGGAGAAAAACGCACTGTTTGTCAAAAACTGTTTGTCAAGCTCTGTTGGTTCAGCCCCTGGGAAACCTGTTGACAGGCAAATGCCTATTGGAATCCCAGGGGTATATGGACCAACAGAACAGTATATGTAATCTTATGTATCTATTGAATCTAGCATAATACGCTTGTGTTTTTAATGTGTATCTAACATCTTCAGTAAAATTCTCCGTCTTAAATTTCTGTATTAGATTTAACATCTACATAATGCCCTGTAGGCCATCATATGGGTGAGCGGCAGGGGGCGAATTCTCGCGGAAGCTGCACTATATTGAGTGATTGAATCCATAGCATAGGTTGTTGCATGTTGGTGTAAGGACTTGAAGGTAACCCAACTAACAGCACGTTTTTGCATGCGTAGTTTTCTCTTTTTAAATATTGCAGTTTAGACTAATATATTAATATTAATCCTTTTAAATGCATGATATGTAGTGCATGTTGGTGACAATTCACCCCCTGCCACACACCTTTGAGGTGGCTTGCAGGGTATTATGTAGATGAATACTCCGGATGAAAATAAACCATAATCAGTCAATGATCCTAAGATTGGCTTGACGCAGCTCTCCAATCGATTCTCCTGTTTGCTTACTTCTTCATTCGCATAGTTCTTCTCTTTCACATCATTCACTACTTGCTCTACGTATCTCATGTGAGGCTTTGCAATTTTTTCCGTTCACTTGTCCCTCGGTGATCGTCTTCATCGAGCCACAATGTCACAAGATATGGCCGATTAAGTCTTCTTTTCAATTTTTTCAGCCGACTTCTCTTTTCTCGCACTCTTCTCAGGACTTCTTCGCTTTTCACTAGGTCGATCCATTTGATTTTCATCATTCTTCGGTAGCACTTGGTCTCTTTTTTCACTAAAAAAGAGGCCAAAACCAACGTTATACTAGGAAAACAGAAACTGGAAGAGGCGAAAGAGTTCTGTTACCTGGGAAGCAGAGTAACCAGCGATGGACGAAGCAAGAAAGAAGTAGTCAGTATAATAGCCCAGGCAAAGAGGGCATTCTTTCAAAAGAAGAATCTACTTACAGCTGGGAATACAAGCTTAGAAGTAAGGAAGCAATTCATTAGAACGTATCTCTGGAGCATGTTACTTGACGGAACTGAGGAATGGACGATGACAGCAGCGGAGAAGAAAAGGGTGGAAGCATTCGAAATATGGTGCTACTGAAGAATGATGAAGATAAAATGGATCAACCGAGTGAAAAATGAAGAAGTCTTAAGAAGAGTGGGAGAACAGAGAAGTCTGCTGAAAACTATAAAACGAAGACGGGGCAACCTAATCGGCCATATCTTAAGACTCGATGCCCGATGAAGACAATCGTCGAAGGGAAAGTGAACGGGAAGAATGGAAAAGGCAGGCCTCGTATGAGTTACATAGAACAGGTCGTAAAGGACGTGAAATAGAGGAACTACGTTAATATGAAGAGATTGGCCGATAGAAGAATCGAGTTGAGGGCTGCGTCCAACCAATCCTAGGATTGTTGACCCATGATGATTCGGTAGCACCGCAATAGAGAGCCCACATACAAGTACAGGTTGTAAGCTCCGTACAAGAACGCAATCAGCGATATTTTCTAGATGTCTTTACTTGAACCCCCATCTAAACATCCCTCCACCATATAAATGCTTCTTTCATCGAAAATATTTCGAATCAAACTTCATCGCAGCTATACTGATTCTCCTCCAAAATACGACAGACTAGTATAATAATTCCACAAGCACTGCCATATGACACAATACTCTGAGGAGGAGAAAAATCGATATCGAACCTGTTCCAACCTCTACTTACTTGCGGAATCTGGTATGAGGGCATTTGATAAAGATTACACAATGACGAGGTACGAGTACCTATGAGAAGAAGAATATGCTACAACCTGAGAATGCTATGGTGTATTGAAGCGTAGTGGCTAAAATAGGATACCTGTGGAACGCTTAGATTTTTTCTGCTCGTTTTTCCATTTAATATGGAATTCAATAAAGCCTCAATCTCAACGAGGCACTTCATACATCCATTGAGGATTGGCGAAGTAGTATGCTAACGTAATTAAACACATACGGACTCGAAGACAGTTCTGCTGCTTTCGCGGCGGGTACATTTTAAGTACATGCTTCAACCTCGATATGCTCTTGCTCATCGAAAAGTTGGCTTAAATAGAAAGGTTATCCAGGATGAAGAATTGTGAAATATACACTCAAAATGAGCAAACCGAATACATAAATTTCGCCGATAGAAATTAGGAATTCATTGCTGGTGTCAATCACAATCGATATATAAATTCTCAGATAAATCTTAGATTCTGTTTGAACTATTTAAATAACCATACTCATAACGTGGAACGAACAGAACTCATGAGGAGAACATGGATGCGAAGGAAATAATGAACATTTTAATGGAGTGTAACTTTGTATGAATGTGAGACATGGCCTTAATGAAACAACGAGGAGAAAAATATAGAAGGCTTTAGAAATAAGGTGATGGAGGAGTACTATGGGACTTGAATGTGGACGAATGAAAATGTGTTTTACAGCTGAACATGATTGGATAGGAAAGAGGACTGCTGGGAAATTTAAAGAAAAGCAGGGAAAGTAAATGGGACAGATAATTATGGGAAATGAAATACTGAAGGTTATCATCTAACGAAGAATGCTAGATAAGCAAAGAAGAGGAAGGAGAGAGGAAGTTATTTTGGAAGAAAATTATTAACAGGTAGGCAATACGCGGATTTTATTTGAGAAACTGCATAGGAAAAGAGGCCGGGGATGAATTTAATTCAGGAAGACATTCCGTCAGATCCTGCCCTAACCCTAAAGGCGTTAGGGCAGACTATCAAATAATTAATATAGTGTTAAACGGAGCAAACCAAATACAGTAATCATCATGTGCAATTCACATTTTCAGCAATTAAGGCTAAGATTCGCAGAATGTTAACGTAATCATTTCGTCATGATCGATTCACTAAAATTAGACCAGTGATTGTGGAAGAGTCAAATGAGAAAAACGGCGAAAAACCACACTTAAAAATCTTTCCCAGAAAAATTGAAATTCATGAATCACCGCGTTAATCTTCATTAGCTCTTTGGCACATGTAGGACGGATATATGCCGAATCTCATCCGCTTGGACATGCGATGAGACGGACCTGGGACAATCAATTTGGATTCACACCGAGAGGACAGCATGATCGCGTTAGCACATGCCAAGAGGACACGCGAAGTTTCGGAAATTAGATTCGAATGCAACTTCGTCTAAAATTCAATCCTGATTCCGACGGCATGGAAGCAATATCCCCATTCTGAAGAGGCATTTGGGTTATTCCCTTTGATTCTCGTTGGACAATTCATTTCGCTCACTAAAGATACAGCAATTTGATTGGATGCCGCAGGGAAAGACTGCATTTCATCAGGGATCCGGATGATGTGGTGGTTTAAGTAATGTTCTCCCATCCCCAGGGCCCAGGTTCAAATCCCGAAAGTGGGAAACACTTTACATTGTTAAATCGGCCCTACCTGATTAATGTTAATTCGAGTGCAGTACTCCGTCCGTCGCATGGTACGTTAATCCGTGGTCCCCTTGGTACCTTTCGTCAAGACTGCCTATTATGCCTACTCCGGGTTTCTCTCGTTCATTGCTACTTTTCCTTCCATTCCCATCCTTGTACCTTTCCTCCCGGTCTGATCCGCCTATAAGTGGGAATACATACTTGAAATCATTAACCACTGCACATTAAGTCCGGAAATCTGTGGTATGATTCCCGGCTGCCAAATGTTTTTTTTGAACTGATAACCTTTCCTTACGCCATATTAGTGTTTGTCCTTATGCGAACTACATGTCCCTTTTTCACTCCCATTTCAGTGATACTGTAATCATACTTGAACGAATTTCCAAAAGAATTATTTGGAATCAATTATTATAGTTATATTGATCAATCATTACAATTGATCTATAAATTTTTTGGTAGAATGAAGCCTTAAATTTCTAATTTCAGAATATATTCACTTCATGGTAAAATTGATCTAGAGATAAACGCAACATCAATGCACGCAGAAGGATTAGATCCCGCGACCCTCCAGTTGCTCATCCGGCGCTTTACGAATCTGTCTTCCTCTGCCGGCAATCACAGAAACATTTTTAAAAGCTGAGAATACCTCTTAATTTGTTTATATATTTTACATGTACTTGTGCGTTATTTATATCCTATTAAACATCATTTGTAATATTAATGTTGTCAACATCCCTTTTTCTCCACTGATTCGAAGTCTGTGTGTAGCGATGGTTAGACTATCAGTTGGTAGTTATTTTTTTTTACTGATTTTAGACAGTGTAGTGTAGAAATTAGTAGGTTTACGCTGATATATACCTAGGCTTTTTTATACAATTTAAGAGAAAAATATTTTAGACAAAAATGCAATGAAACCAAAACACGTACATGGAGTCGTAGTGAACAAATAAAGAAGAATAATGAATTATTGTCAGCAGGAGGTATGTATGTTGCCATTATTTGTGTAAACAAATAACTAATATGTTATTGTACATCATGAATGGGTTCACATAAAAAAATATCCTCGCTATTTTTTATATATACAGTCGAACTCGGATATAACGAGATCCAAGGGACCAAATGCTTTAGCTCGTAATATCCGTTACTCGTTATATCCGATACGAGTAGCAACATGTACTGTCACTCACTGTCTTTCCTCTCTTACGCACACACGCGCGCTCACACACATACTATTCTTGTGCAGAGGTGATAAAATAAAAAAGATTAATATAAGATGATTGAAATTACACAATGAACAATTTATTCTGTAAACTATCCACATACATGCTACATTTACAAGAAAAAGTCCTTGGTATGACAGTACAGCTACTGCTCATTCATTTGGACTAAAGATTTACTCGTTATAACCGTAAGGCTCTCTAATAGAGTCTCGTTTTAACCGTTATATATTGCTCATAAAATGCAATATTTCCAAACAACCCTTCTCTCTTTCCTCGCAATAGCCGAGATCTCGTTTTAACCGTGCTCGTTATAAATGAGTTTGACTGTACTTCCCTAATATTTCACTTAGCGCTGCAATAGTCGAAATAATATTTTATTGGGGGGAGAAAGGTTGACTGTGTCAAAGTTAGTTTCTTTTTTTGCCATATGGGTGAGGTGACCGGCAACTGAGGTCATTTGCGCCAGAGTGGATAGGAGGGCAACTGGGGAAAGGTAGCAATTTTCAGGGAACCATGAAGGGTGGAGAGAAACCCTGCATCGGCATTAGTCTGCGCTTAACGAAAGGCACCAAGGAGACCACGGCTTAACGTCTCAACCGACGGACGGAGTACAAGACTCGATGATATCTCTAAAAGGAACTCAAGAAGGGACTGGTATACCAATGAAAAATCCGCAGGTCCCGGGAATGTAACCCGGGCTCTCGAGATGGGAGCCCATAGCTCTTTCCACCACCCCAACTCCATCCCCCTTTGCGAATGTTTCGCACGTTTACTGGCTACCGTTATTAGTGTTCTACGATGAGGGTATGTCTAAATAGACATTACAACCCCTAAATTTCACACGATATTCCTTTGCAGCCCCTTATACTCCTCATTTTTATTGTTCAACCCGAAGGTTGGTTTTTGATAGGTGAAAGTATAGCTCAACCGTTGCTGAACTATTGGCGTGTGAAATTCACACATTCCGGGTAGAGCGGCCAGTTCCTTTCCCTGGGCGAACTGCGATTTCCTTCGAAGTTCTGATGAGCAAAAAATCGAATTGCGAAATTTCAGGGGGGTGCCCAGAAAACTTTAACTCTTGCCCGGGATTTTGAACCCGGGACCCTCCCTCAGCGCGCTACCCACTAGGCCACACGACACCTTTTCTTATCATTAATCCATCCAAAATACCAATGCTTCACCTCCCTCTATCCCGCCTACCAAAACATCCTTTCCTCAACCACGCCCTCGAAAGTACCTTCACATTTTATCATCTGATTCATCCAGATCTTCTTCTCGTCTCCTCAATTAACTTCTTTTCCTCTTCTTCCATCTCTAACACTTCCCCGTTTTTTCCTTCCTCCCCTTTACATTCTCCATCCAAGTCCAAACCCACAGCTCAAAAGTCATGTAACAAATGCATTTTAAAATCACACATGACATCCTCGTACTCACACTCTCCATATTCATATATACAGGGTGTCCAAAACCTCCCGTCCACCCCCTCAAAGTTGCCAGGAAAGATTATTTTTCAGAAGCTGTTGGCTCATTCGTAAGTAAATGGAGTATGCTCTATCGAATGGTCATAAAATCAACTTCCGATTTACACCGGAAGTGGGCTATTCAAACCGGAAGTTCATTTTTTCAAACGGAACATGCACATATTTTCCACAGATTCGGATTCTACGCTGAAAATACGTAACTTTTTCTCGAAACATTGTTTGATAAAATGTGATTTTGGACCTCTAATTGACCTCTAAATTTGCCGAAACCGGTACTTGGTACTGACACTAGGAATTTACACGTCGTGACCTAGAAAACGAATTCTGCGTTGTAAATCGTGTGTTTTACTTTAATTGTTACTGTTGTTTACTCTTTAACCATATCCAGAAACATAAAGTGACTTTTTGTTTGAAGGGTGATGGTGTATTCAAACCAAGAGGTATTCGACATGCTCCAAATTTTGTTTGAAGCTGGCTCCTTCTCTTGCTGCTGCACAATTATGGGTGGAACGCTACCCTGACCGATTTCCACACTCACGAAAAGTTTTTTCTCGACTTTCTAAACGAGTACGAAATGATGGAATTGTGCAACCTTATCACAATAAAGACCGAAAAATTGAGCGATTTATTACAGATCAAAAGTCAGCAGATATTTTAGCCGCAGCGATTTTAAATCCGCAGCTTCAAACAAAATTTGGAGCAAAAACACAATACCCATGATAAAGAGGGATTCGAACCATTGACCTTTGGGTTACAAGCCTGCATGTTATAGACCTGGCTACTGTGGCCGGCTATGCAAGTTTAATGAGGTTAGCTCATAGAAGGATTGAGTAGAGAGCTGAACAATATTAGGATTGATGATTAGTGGAACTGATGAAGAGTGAATAATTTTTCCTATTACATTGAAATAGCGTACCTACTGACAAAAAATTGCCGGTGCAATGCAAATCATACGATGCGTTGAGGCGGTACAAAGTAATCTGTTTAGATTGAAATCCAAAATCAAAACAATCAAATAGAAAGAGGCAAACGGCATATTTGTTATTCATGATTCAATGTGACGGACATGCATGTGAATTCTGAGGCGTTGAATATGAATTGTATTGAAAATATCACGCTGTTCCGGAAAATAAGAAAAAAATGCACAAAAGTTGTGCCACTCGAACGGAAAGTTTATCGGCCATTTGCATCACCGGAGACTTCACAAAGCACTTCACGGTGAAAGCTCTCAACAGACATGATTTAGTAAAGCAACCCGTTTTCATGTTATATCAATAGTATTTAATGTGGGATATTAATGAATATTTAATGTGGTGTTTTACGTTTTCTCAATTTTTGTGCTCTTTATTTCATTTGATACGAATCCTACCAAGCGCTGAGCGATATTAAGACTTATTATCATAATTTGTTACCACTGCTCCAGTAATATTCAATTAATTTAACTGTCTTTTCAAAAAGCTAGCCAACCGAAGGACCTAAACAATACTCCACGCTCATAATTGTCGATGAATAAAGAACGACAGGGAGACGAAAAGATAATTACTATTATAAATAAGATATTTTTCTATTTAAAATGGAAATGAAATCGGGAATGAGTTCATGAAATTTTCTTTCGAGAGAGCGTCATACTCTGTCACTATAATTCTTCCTTTCACCTTGTGGAATTATGACGAATGCGATATCAGTTCACCACGGTGCCTATGCCCTCAGCTGGATTCGAACCGGCGCCCTTGTCGTCATTAATCATTCCTCGCAGTCAAGAGAGCCACGCGGACAGCTATTGACCCGAGCCATTTGGGATGACACAGTTCCGCCGACGCAGTATTCGTGAGGATTTTTACTGCCAGCATTTTTTCTCCCCGAGGTAGGTAATCTCCTGAATCCGCCACAACGCTCGCCGACTTACCCGGGACGGGCAATTGGGATTTGAAGTTATTTGCGCCCATTGTCCGCTAAGCCGTCCGTGATCATCGATTTCTATCAGCCGCCCGCCCTGAAACGTGATCGCACGCTGCCACGGGATGAAGAGAAGAAGGGGAGAGTCATAACCCCTGGTGAAGTACCTACATTTAAGGGGGTCGACGCGTAAAGTTAAATAACGTTTAATTCGCTTAAGTTTTACTACATTTTCAGATGTAAATATCTCTCCTGATAAAGATAAACTTAAAAAACTGCCAAAAAATACAAAATGCATGTATCAGATACATTTGCAACATTGGGCACCGGGAGCACGTAACGCCATATTTCACAAGATTAAATATTCTGAAAGTCGAATCTCGTAGACTATATCAATTGGGACTTTTCATGTATAAACTTCCGGAAACTGGGCAACCAACCTACCTCTATAGCAATATGATTCAAAATAAAAATTTAAAAGTGAAAGCAACCAGAATAACCGAAAATCTACATGTACCATCGCACCATACAACAATTTTCCAGAAGTCATTCATAGTAAAATCTTGTCAGTTTTGGAATAAATTACCAGAAAATATAATAGACACTAACTCAATCAATGTATTCAAAAACCTACTATTTAACTATGTGAGAGGAAATGAAAACATAGAATAGGAATCAGACACAAGTAACCATAATGCATCATAAATTGCATAAAAAATTGAATATTGTAAATTGAAGTTGATCTTAGTAACCAAAAATTTAAAAAAATTGCTGTTCACTTGTATATTTGTCTGAATGACATGTAATAATTTGATATGTTTAGGTTTAAGGTATGATTGTCGCAATATCTAAGGTATGCAATATGTTAAGATATTAAGATTGTTGTAAATGAAGGTATATATTGTAATATCCGTTCTACTTACATCCTGATTTGTTTTTTCTATAAATTACACAAATCAGATCACAATTAAAAATCTCATTTCATGAATCTTATATATTAATTTATAACATATAAAACTGATCCAACTCTATTTTATTTCTGTATTTTGTGTGTTATGTATTATATTTTTTTTCCTTGCAAGAAAATTATGTTATGATGTAAACTACTGCCCCAATCGCTCCTAGGTCAATAAATGTTTTTTTTTTCAATTCTATTCTATTCCTGCTTTTTGTAAGAGTCCCCGCAGTGATGCACATTTAAACCTTTGCTGTAATGAAGGCAAAAAAGTTCCTCCGCAAACAATTTGTGCTCTTAAAATTAACCCTACTTTCCCGTCTTAATAAATCTACGTTTGATTACACAAAGATTTTTTTGAAAAGGATAGTTAAAAAGGTAAGAGACGATATTAAACGAACCAAGTTAAGATGCTTTCTCAAAAATACGAATATAAAATAGGTTTTTCCAGAAATTAAATGGCTGGATAATAAAAGCGTCAACCCACAACCTTTTTCTGCAATAATGAATCACCGAAATCATTGCAGGTACATGCATTACGTCGTCCTCGTGGGACCATATGGAACTCTCAGGAGTGGGAAAAATTCACGTTTTTATTCTTACGCCAAGGGTAATAATATTCTTTTTTGGAGGCTTTAGAATAGTAACAAAAAGAGGAGTGTTTTAAAAAAGATAGTGGTATCACTATTACGCAGAGATGTTCCCATTCATAATTAAACATGGGAAAAAACATCTTTCTCAGGCAATATGTGTGAGCCTTCGAATAGCCACAGAAATCACTAAGATTTTTTTACTGTACGACAATATGTTTTATTAGCTATTACTTTATTCTATAAAGTAAACTCATAACAGGGCCATTACGATGAAATTAATGCGTGGCAAAAATTAGCTAATGTGTAAAAAATGTTTAAGGGTATAATATTTTTCTATTATTTTATTTCTTTGGATTCCCGTCCTAAAAATAATGTTTTTATGGCAATATATATCGGTGTTTCTCGGATATTCAACCCGGTCAGGGACTTTCGCTGAAGATTTCGCTGAAGATTCCGCCGACGCTTCGAGGTGCGAATTTCAACGCTGCTTAAAGACGAAAAGTTAATCTTGATGCCCCTGACCTGAGGAAAGTCCTAAGACTATTTTACACAAATTATACGCCAGGGAAAAAAAACTAAATATAATATGAATCAGATTTTCTACGTTTCATCCATTTCACCCTTATTCCAGTTTATTTTCGAATGCACCTCGATGAAATATTATAAAAAGCTGTAACTCTAATGAAAATAGAAGGTGAAAACTTTTCATGAAAATATTACAAAAAATATATAAAAATGGTGATGCAAAATTCCACAGTGATTTAATAAAACCCAATCGATTTCGATGGCTGTAGAGACGGGTAACTGAAGAAAACACCTTTAATATGGAACTTTTCCACCACATCACACCTGAATCTGGTTTGTCTATGAAGAAAACAGATTACGAGCCTTATATACGAATACGTTAAGAGGGCAGGGGTTTTGGGAAATTAGAGATTTAGTTGGAGGAATGGGAGTAGGCAAAGTTTGGGAGGGAGGGAGAGGAGAAGAGGGCAGAAGTAAGGTTAAGAGGTCCTTGTGTAGGCTTCCGCGGGTTGATTGTAGTGAAGATGCAGGACTTACGAATTTTCCTCCGCGTTGGTCCATGATTCTTGGGTCAACAGTTTCGCCGGCGTTGCAGTCGGCTTCTTCAGGTCGAGTTGTCGATGCAGTACTAATTGAAACATTGCGTAAATTATTATGTAGGTAGGTAATCTCCTGAATCAGAGGCCGTCTTATATACTCATCCGTTGCGGTCAGATCCTCTGTGATTGGCTGTTGTGTTGTCTTTCGTCCTCCCACGTAAAACTCGCTTTCAGATGTTTTAGAGAGCGTAGCTATCTTCCCTATTGCAATTGTTATTGTTGTTGACTTCTATGACTTCTCGTATTGTTAGCGGAAAGTTTCATTTTTCTTGCGTGATGCGCTTTGCCTCTCCAAATTTAATATTGTGGGTAGGGCCTGTCCATGTGTCCAACACAACAAATGATCAAACAACAACAACAACAAAAATCGACACTTGAACCTGAAGAGCCGACTGCAACGCCGGCGAAACTTTTGTCCCAGAAATCATGGACCAACACGGAGAAAAACCCGGAAGACCTCATCTTCAAGGTTAAGAGGTGATGGCGCCTCTGGGTGGGTAGGCAAGGAAGAAGTCAAGAGCTTAAGACAGTGGGCAGGAACGAGTAACATTTAAATTCAACGCTGTAGCTGTCTAAATAGATAGGATTTTTTAAAATAACTTTTTATTTATTTATTTATTTAAGCAATTGCTTATATACAGCATTTGTGCCGATTAACAGTGACGCAGTTACCAACATGAAATATAAACGTGAACAATCAATCAAAACAAAGGGTACATGGTAAAAAATAATTAAGAGCACAAATAAAACATACGTGGAAACGGAGGTAATGGAGGGAGGTTTATTTATTCATAGGAAAATGGGACCTGGCGAGATTAATAAATGAGTTTAAAGAGAGAAAAAACAGATCAATATTATCCGGCAAAGAATTCAGTCGGGAGGAAAGGCGGTGGTGGATTGAACGCTTGATAAGAGATAGTCTAGGGACTAGCATATGGAATGCGTATGTGTGGATCGACAAGGGACTCTAAAATTAATGGAGAAAAACAATTCAGGACATTAAATGTGTGAGTTTAGAATATTGTAAACGCATTTTAAATCGGTTTTAATTCTTTGATCTCAGAGATCAGGATATATGCAATACTTAAGGTGTGTTTTTTCATTATTTTGGTCTCATCCTTCCATTTATCGCCGAACGACATCGACATTAAAACTAACCTTGGATCCTCCTCTAACGGCATGAATCGAAAGGTGGAATATCTCAATTTTTTCGATCACGCAGTCGAGGCTTCTTGAAGGGAGCGGAGAAGAATGAGAAGAGGGAACGGACGATCTCCAAGCTTTGCGGCCGATAATCGCGGAGGGAAATCTAATCCGACCAACCCTTCACCCTGCCTGGATTTCTTCCGATAGGCAAGGGGTTGGGTGTCATACTCACCTCATGGAATCCTCCTCCTCCCATTTCCCTATCTCTCGATCGCTTATCGGCGAAGATTTCCAGGCCCCTCCGACGAGCGCCATTGTCGTACGCTGAGATCTCGAAGGAATCCCGCTAAGTTGGGGAACGTCGGCAGCGAACTCAACCGCTAGTTCAGCGCGAGAAGATAAAATCTCGGGAGAGGGCGATTAGCAAAAAAAAATACATCATTAACGTATCGGCCTGCGAGGAATCGAACCACGAAGGCCCTCGGACGGGGTCGATTCAATGGCTGAGGCCTCGGCTCACCTATCGGAGGTCCAATCGGTCGGCGAAATTCACGCATCCTCGGCATGGGCGCCATTTTCCCTCTATCTGCCGGCTGCAATTTCCCAGGAAGATCATGTATCGAGAAAATCACCCGGATTAGGTTAAACGGGGGTATCGAAGGAGGTCTAAGCCGGACTTAAACCCGGGCCTACCGTCGGTAGTCCTCATCTCATTCCAACGGCTCAGCAGACCACTATGCACACTGACAATGACGGTATTTAACCAATGCTCGCTGCTTCATTTTGCAAGGGTTTAAAAATTTAATTCAAGCTCTAAGAATGGAGAAGCCAATACTTATTGCGACTCTACATAAAAAAATGAGTCAGACGCTATATGTGCCTCGTACATGATGAAATTGGAGTAGAAGGACGAAAGAATGAACACTTGTAGAAGATGCAGGGGAGTTGAATTCGATACGATAATGATGACATCATCATCATCACTCTTCATTAATCCCACGGTTTGATACAGTTCTTCACTCCACTGAGTTTAAAAGTAATTTTAGATAATTAAATTTAAGCATGACGTTGATCTGTTCACATTGACATCATTCTTATATTTTACATCCTTAACCACTAGGTCAACATACCTTCATTCATGGTAACGAATAAAATAGCACTTTTAGTCTATTCCACACAACTGTTTAATAAGCCGACCTAGGTTTCAACAAATTGTTGCCATTCTCAAGGCTACTATGCCAGTCACGATCAGTCACCATCTAGTCACAGTATGCAATTTTTCCCCTAGAATTTTCACTTCCGATGGTATTTTTGGACTTCTTCATTGCTCTCTCGATATGGTGTTCAAAATATTCTGGATACAGTGCACTTTCTATAGTAGTACTTACTTCTTTTCCTCACTTTTTTACAGCTGGATTTATAGAAGGTACCCAATAGGAAGAAATATTCCTGAAGAAGAGAGGAATGCCGCTGTATTTAATCCATGAAGTACCTACCTAATATAACAATGTAAATTCCATTGGCGGAAAACTCTTTAGATCATTACCACTTAGTAAGCCATAAAGACTCACTGCTCTCTTGCACGCCAATTCCTTTCACTGACGAAATGTTTTAGAATGGTAACACTTTAGCAAGGTAAATTTCGCTTCTGTAATCCATTGTAAAAAAATACGTATATTCCTGACATGAATATTATTCCGGTTTAATAAAATATTTAATATCTTATTTCAATCCAATTTCATCGGCAAGTCCTACCATTCCAAAACATATCCTGATTTACTATTCGAGCTCTGGCATTAAATGAAAGGTCGAGGAGAAATGCCGATGTATATTCCTATGTCAATTCATTTATTTAGGTAGCCAGAAAAAGTTGATGCAAATTTCATTCATCGCTCCCATTAGTATGGGGCGTTGTATTTTCCGAGGAACATTTTGAACGGAAACGGAACGGAAAATAGGCAACAAATTTTCACACAGAAAAACCTCGAACCAGGAGAGAACATTCGCGCTGATGCACAATGCGTTTAATAGATCGGCACTCGTCCAAAAACCATAGGTGGGGATATGCATTTAAGGAAGAATATACCGAGCCAAAAAGAGCAAAAACAGGACGCATTCATTATGGCATTCGGAATAAAATATTTCGGCATACTCGGCAGAGAAGGCTGTGAATGGGTCTCGGATGAGTGGGAAATGGCCAAAGCCCATGATGCACCGCGAAATTTTTAACCTTCCTGCCCCGAGTTTTAACGCAAATGGGAAGAGGCACGATAGAATTGGTTTGCGCAGATGAAATTCAACCACAATAAATAGAACTAGCGGTCGCTGCGCTCCATCCAAATTATTCTCCAAGGAGCACCCAGCCTACGGGAAATATATAAAGCTTCCCCCTTTTGAAGGGAACACGAGGGTTGAAGTGCGCATCATATCCGCGATACTGGTGAGGTTTGCAATAGTATCGCGATATCGATGCATCGACAATTGTATAATGTTTAGGTTGCAGTTCTGCTCTCAAATACGATCCCAAACGCCACCACCCAACGTCAGTGAGTTCCAACGGGGTTTATGCTCCTCTATTTTTTCCCCATGGCCGAAAAATGTGACACACTCGTGCTAAATGATTCCATAGAAGTGCGACGCGCGTTGAATTTTGATGGAAATGAGTCGAAATCGTCAAAAGACGACGGACATTAATTTCCCCGCACGTAGTCCACGAGCCGCTGCCGTGCATATTTGAAAAATGTTCATGATCACGACTCTCACGCGTGACATTACAAAATTGGAGTGGGAGCCACGTCACCACGCAAAAATTAATTAAGATGTCAATTCGCTCCGGGCACCCGTGTCTGAATTACCTGAACGAACTTTGCACTGAAAATTTTCACGCGCTTCCGGGATTTTACGCTTTCAATGTTAACACCTCGCCGAATCAAGGCTTTCGAATCACCACCTTTGCGGGTGAAAGATTTTCTTCGACAATTTTGATAAGGGTGCTTAAAAATCGCTTATGACCAAACGTTAAGTGCTCCAAGATTCATCGTGAATAAGAATGACAAACGCACGTCAAGGGTGACGTCAGAGAGATGGAATGGTTCACCTCGAAAAACTTAACCAACATCGCTCTCATTTTCACATGGTGATATAAATTCCTCCTAAAATACGTATTTTTCTGCTTCAGTGGTCCGATTATTTACTAATTACTCAATCCAATCGCACGCGACAGCGAAATATTGGAAGTAGACAAAAAATATTTCATTAAGGGATCATCATTGAGATATTTTAGATTATAAGCGAGAAAGAGCTACGAGTCCCATTAATAAGTGACACTTCAACCATAGCAAAAGACGTTTTCAACGACAATGTTCGGTAGGGGTAACACTTCCCCTCCCCCCACCCAACTGCATCTTTGTCTGTTCACACCACCTTGGACCAAATATGTTTGCAAAAAGGGTAGCGTCAGTCATTCAAATAAATAAGATTAATAGTAGTTATTGTGGGGAAATAATCGACCGCTATGGCCATATGAACAATTTAGAATAAGAAGGCAATGGGTGTAAGCTAGGAAGTCTCAAGGAACAAAGAAAAAGTGGAGTAATACCCGGCGCAGGAATGTGTATACTCTTGACGAAAGGCACCAAGGGACCCAGGGTTTAACGTCCAAATAGACAGACAGAGAGCACTGAGCATTGGGTGCTCTCAACACGGCACAAAAGTAAAGACACCGATAAATTTCTAGCTCAGCCGATAATCGAACCCAGCCACACTAAAGCTACCTACTACTCTTCTGACCAACAGGTCCTTCCACTTCGGCAACAGCCTCGTGACTGCGAGAAAATAGTTTTGAACAGTACCTATACAAGTACTAATCCTTTTTTATGCATGATATGTAGTGCATGTTTGGTGAGAGTTCACCCCCTGCCACACACCTTTATGGTGGCTTGCAGGGTATTATGTAGATGTAGATGAAAATGAGAGAGAAGGCAAATAGATAATCTAAAAACGAACACCTGAAGTAAAAAGTCAACCGAATGATGGGAAACGGTGAAACCAGAGCTCTAGTCTTCTATCCTTCTCACCTTTCTATGGTATGAAATACGCAAGGAGATAAAAACATACCGAATAGAAAAGGCGGGCCAGAAACACCAGAAAAGTAGTATGATGGAAATGCAAATGACGCAAAGAAGAGATGGTTGTGGAGAGCCAAAGAAATTTCGAGAACTGAGGTGAACGTACATGTATGCATCATTTAATACGCATTAGAAATGATGAGTCGAACAGTTACTATCAAACTCTTGACATGTCAGGATGAATTTAGACGATGGACTCATGATGTGCGAGTATGGAGGAAAGGAAGGAATGGAAAGGAAGTTGACAGACGAATTCAGTGAGGGCAGAGGGAGTGGATGGAGTAGGAAGAAGGTGTGAAGATCTTTTGAAGGACTCGATATTCAGTAAAGCCTTGTAAGGGAGGAAAATAACGGGTAGATTCGATAGAATAATTGGGAGTGGGAGGTAAAAGAAGATAAAACTTCTAAAAAAAGAAGATAAAAAACTATAGAAGGATATAATATGAAAAGTAGGGTTCGGAGTAAGAGATTTTAGCGCACCAAAACATACCATAAACGATGGAACACTCATAATAATTATAGTTTGCAAAGGGCAATTTGGCTATTTTTCAACAAAAAGCACGGTTATTAACAAGTTAGAATAAAAATATTTCGGTAACTTTCGCGTTGAGGAAAGAGAGAATCACATGAAAGATTCTCCTAGGCAGGAGAACAGAGCTAAGCTAGAGGCGAAGAATGCGCATGGAAGGGAGGAATAGCTTTCCCGTTTAAGTTTAATAGAACCTTCCGGCAGTATTTCTTCAGCAACAAAGAAGTAGGCATATATGTATTACCTGTCGCCACACCTGAAGCAACGGAACGTAGGAGCGGAATTCAAACTTTTACGATGGCTGTCCCACACCACCCGGATGAATGGCTGTGAGGACAAGAGAAGTGCGAGAAGAATTTCTTCGGCGGCGCGGAGGTTGGATTCCCTTGGCACCACCGCTCGGAGGTGACCCTCACACTGCGTCGGTGGGAACGGAGGCACCTCTTCCCTCCTTCCCCGGCTAGACTAAGCAGGGAGGACGCCATTGAAAAGAATCCCTAACGTCCCCTCACCCACTCATAAATGAAACTCTCCCCGGATAGGACTTTGCTTGTAATACCACACGTAAAACCACCTCTTTTTCTCCTCGGCCCCTCGACTATCGAGTCCGGGCCCTAGAGATGAAGATAATACCCTTTCGGGACCCGGGAGGGTTATGGCTTCAACTCCTCCTCCTTGTTTTCGACGGCGACAAAAGGTAGAGAGAAAATTGCGAGTGCCCTTCTAGCCTAGCGGGTCGAAAAGTTCGTAGGCCGATGGGGTCCAGAAGAGGACCCTGTAGTACACACACGCCGGCGCGCGCGGTTCCGTTTTTGTGTTCGTGGAAAGGTCCTTTCCTTCTCACCGCGTCCTTCCTTCGAAACTCTCTCCCCTCATCCTCATCCCTCGAGGGCCCGAGTCCTTTTAGGAAACGGCCAAAAATACGAAAAGTGGAAGGGACATAATGCCTGGCACGAGAATAACAGGGGGCAGGGGGGTGGAGACCATTTCCGCCTGAAAAATGGGCAAAGCACTCGAAGCAGTCAATACGCGAGGCTTCCCCCCTCGAGACAGCTCTCTTCCTTGCCCTTCCCCGTCCTTTCTCCGCCATTCACGCCCTTTGGCGGAGCGGGGCCCTGGATGGGCCCTTAGGACGGAGCCCTCCTTCCTTCTCTTCGGAGAGGAGAGGGGGCATCCGCCCCCATAGGGGCCACACAAGCTGTCGATGGGCCATGGGCCCAGAGGCCTCAGCTAGAGCCACCATGTTTTACATTCCGAATGGCTTAATTTATCTGAATAAACATGTTGAAAAAGTAGCTCTTCTCTACAAACGTGCATACCAAATTATTTGATGACGATTAAAATACTTACGTTTCAAAAAACGCAAGAAACACGGGTGAGGTATGATGGTGCCTTGCGCATTGGCCACCTACAAAGAAGGGTCCATTTGGACCAATTAACTGCGAAATATTGTTTTATCCGAATCAACTTTCACAAGCGTGCAATTCAAAAGCGTAACATACAATGATACGTTAATTTGTGAATAATTATGGGGTCAAATGTGATGCAGCGACGTCAAAGTCGCCCATTCATGCTTAGCATTTTTTTTCCGACAGATGAAGCCATCATGCTTATCCATTGTTGCCTGAAGTGAAAGGGGGAACTTCAATATGGCGTCTTCTTCCACAGTACCGCATTGCAATTCATGGCGTAAACTATTACTACACAATCAGATGCCATGACATGCCTCCAGAATACAAATGTCGTTTTGTTTTTTCGTTACAATTTATCTTTACCACCGTATAAATAACCCTCGGGAGGGTAGAATGACAAATAATACTTATAAATGACACTGCCCCTACGAAAGATTTGCAATACTAAACAAGTCCTCCTCTAACAGAGATAGAGCTTCAAATTCATCCTCACAAAATGTAGCTACAGAAAATTTGGTGGGAACAGGAAGAGGAGGAAGAGTGGAAAGAATTCCTGCTCTGGTAACTGTGCAACTGCAAACAAACACACAAACGAGCCCTCAAATATACATCGTATCAGACAGGAGAAAACTGAACACACACACAATGCTAATACTACAGAATCAAAGTGGAGGCTAATATTTAAATTAAAAATCTCCGCTTCTGTCGGTATTCGAAAATGAGTTCTCCGTATATAAAGCCAACCCTTTATTCAGAGGTATATATGATTTTCGATCATAAGACCCTCAATGGCCAAAGGTAATTTTTTATTATCAACTAGCTGAAGGTGCTCGCTGAAATTCAATGGGTGGGAGAAATATAATAATTACAAATTATATAAAGAAATTTTTAACATTTTTCATAAAGGGGGGATGATAAACTTGTGTTATGGATCTAACAATGACTCCAAGTCACTATGGGAACCATAAATATAATTAAAATCAATGTAAGCATCTAATTACTGCCTGGACTCATTCCTGGGCCTTTACAAAAAATAAGAATTGCATTTAAAAAACTTAAGAGGCCAGAAGAAACGAAGGAGGATGGGGCTGTGCATACGAATGTCTATTGTTGACAATGAGGCAAAAAAATCTCTAGCCTGTTATGCATGTTATGCTTGTCTCAATTCTCCAAATTCATGACGGTGGCGTCAATGAACTTCCTACAGATAAGTTTTAATGCATTTTATTGCAACAAGAGAACATTCTATTCTTATTATTTAGTACAGATGTAGCCCACTTTTACCAGGTACTTGTCACTCGGTTGCGCATATTTACACCTTCTACTGTATATTTGACGTTTAAATATATCACAATTTTTTTCATATTGCTACTCTTATTTTTCAAAAGACCTATAAGACTTCATATGACTTCATTTACGTCTATTATCACGTTCTTGTGTCTCAAAAGACAACAATTTTGAAAGCGGTCCACTTCCAAATACGGTATAAATCCATAAAATATTCACCTTTTGAACCCCGCAGAAACTTTCAATTAAATACTTTTAGTTTTACCGAATGCAAACATATTTGATCCAGGAGTAGCGCGAAATGTATGCCCGTATGATTTTTCCGAACTAAATGTTCGATCTAGATTCAAGAATTAGCGGCGATACCTCTTTTAGTGCCTTTCAATATCTTCACGAAAAGAACAATGCTGTTTACGGCGTCGCTTTTGGATGAACTTTTTTTACCATAATTGCAATGGATCCATGAACATCCCAGAGATAGGTACGTAATGAGAAATTATGCTCCATTGGGATTTGAATTTTATTCCCTGTTTTTTGTTGAACTATCTCAAATCTCAAGTTATCTCCATCTACGACGATTTCGAAAGCCTTCCATCTCTTCTCTTCACGTCTCTGGTCGGTTCAAATGCACAAACCCGAAAAGAAATAAAAAAAAAACATTCACAATTTGAACACCGCTGAAGTATTCATTTCAAGACTCCTAATGTTAACTCAATGCAATCCTTCTAAATCCGTGAGTAGTGCTAGCAGTCAGCACGCTTCTTTGTGCGGAAAAATATGGCTGACCTTGCTTCACGAATAGCCTAAAATGTCTTCTATACCTTCTTATATCCTCGCGCAAAGCACAATTTCGTTTACGGCTTCCCTCTACGGCGAACTGTTTAAGCATCAGCGATGTTTTCATTTCGGAGACGACAATGGCAAAGGCCTTAGCAACGCTCGGAAAAGAACCTAAATAAACAGTAAATTTCAACGAAAATTACATATTTTCCAGATACCTCGACAACAAAGTGTAAATCGGTTAACAGAATAAGAAAGTTTAAACATTTTACCATCGATACAGAATGAATGTAAGAAATCGATTAATATTTAGTTATTTTACTCAGCGAAAGAAAAAACTCTTACGCTACTAGATATGAATTGAAAAAGTCAATTTAAACCAATGTAAACACATAATTGGCGACAGGAATCGAACCCGGGCCCTTAGCCTTTTTTATATACCCTATACCACCTTCTAGTGTTTACGTTAGAATCTTAAAAAATTTCAGCTCAATCGGTTCATTTGTTTTTGAGGAGATGCGTAACGAACAGAACCGGCGGACAGACAGACAGACACCACTCCATTTTTATATATTAGTATGATATTGAAATGGATTACGAGAAGATATAAGTAGAAATCATCACGGAAAGGCCTAAATCATTTCGTGCCCCATCGGATTACATGGATCTTTCTTCATTCTCCTACTTAATTGGCGATGTGGCGATCTCTGGGCAGTCAGTTCCATAGTCAGGCAATATTTTGAGATTGCCGTCTGGAATGATGCTGTTCTCAGAAAAGGTTCCATATTAAAGACTACATAACCATTAAAGGCCACCCATCAACAGGAATACCATTCGATTGTTCGTTTTCGAAAAGTTTTCTCCATTTCCTTAGCAAATCAATTCGATATGATTACCTTTCATATTGCTTTCCGTTTAATATGCGCATTCATATATTCTTCTTATAATCTCCACTAACGCCCATTACATAGTTCAAAACCCCTGTTCTTCATCTGTTTCCGCCAAACTTTACAAACATTTTCCCCTCTTATCATCCCCTTCATCGTTCCTGACTTAATTACCCCTTCCTCTACTTCTTCCGCTGGCAATTTCTTCCATCAATTTTCTTCCACTTTCAATTCCAAAAACGTATTTGTCTTCCTCATCACCAGACCCAATTTATCCGATCTTCCTTCAACCCCAAATCCTCAAAAACCTACAGCTAAAGTTCATCTACTTCCTTCAAAAGCGAAAGTTTTAACCATCAGTTTATTATTATTAATGATCGTGATGGGTTTAAGTGATCATAAGATACGTCTTTAAATGACCCCGAGTGGCAGTATTTTACAAATTTTTAGCTCCTCATACTTACTGTGCCTCAACCTTTCATCTGAACAGCCCATGTTCCTCCCACTACCTCGCTTACCTATCATTCCCCCATCCCTCATGTCCTTCAAATACCATTGTCTACTAACTACCTATTATATTTACGTACTCTGGCTTCCAATTTTGGTCTACTTCTGCTAGTACCATTTAAGATGATTCAACAATTAACTTTACATCACACAGTCTAACCTAGTTAACTTTATTAACAAGTTTAATTTTAAAAGGTCACGGCATCATGCGTGTGGCCGGATTCAAACTCAAAAATTTATGTTGTCATATAGAAGCTTTCATGACCTACCGAAGCCGATATAGTTACTGCTACGCTTTTCCAGCTGTCATTATCGAGTAACTGATTAAAGTAAACCTCTCATTATACATTCGTCGATAATATAGAATGGAACATCCTTCTGCTGAGTAGTTCCTTATGTTTTCGGGAAGACACGAAGCATCGTACCCAAATTTACAGGTTACTTTATTTTCATTCTATCGAAAGATGAATTCTGCAAGGCGACGATGCAAGTAATCGGAAAAAAACAAGGGAAGAAATCTAGAAACAAAAGAAGTCTCGAACGTGATGCCAGAGGGTAGAGATCCCCATGTTGGACGCTCTTATTTGCAGGAGGTAGTAGGATATGGATTCCTTATCAATTTACAAAAGGTATTTCTTCATCCGTTATATCGTATGTCGAGACTGATAATTCAACCGAAGAAAATTCAAGTTGATTTTTCAAACGAAATATATGAGTGCAAGGAACTGATGATGCAAAAGCAGAATTTTGTGAAAAGGAAATTATGAAAATATGAATTTGAGTGTGATTTGTAATGCAGAGGCTGGAAAATCTATCTTTGACAAATTAAAAAAAATATCTACACTATCTTAACTCTAAAGAGAGAGGTCGTAGTTGAGCCATAAGTTTAAATTAACTTGCGAGCAGGTTCTAAGAGGAATTGGCAGGCACAAACGGGTTGGTTGGTATCGTCTCCACATAAGCTGTATCCCTCTCACATCTACATAATACCCTGCAAGCTACCATAAAGGTGTGTGGCAGGGGGCGAATTCTCACCAAACATGCACTACACTCAGTGATTCAACCCCGAACGTTGGTCTTTGATAGGTGAGAGTAGAGCTTACCCAGTACTAAGCCAACGGCGTGTGAAATTCACACATTCAATATCATGCATAAAAAAGGATTTGTATTAATATACTAGTGTTACTTCACTATTTACAAAAGATAAAAATAGCAAAGTAAGCACGCAAAAACATGCTCTTAGTTGGATTACCTTCAAGTTCTTATGCCAAAAAGCATTTATACATGTATAGCATAGGTATAGCATACCTATGCTATACATTGATTCACTCGTATTGGACATATTAACCGCTATTCATATCCCTAATTGTACGAGGAAAAAAGGACATTTTGAATCTGTCAGTTCAGCAATCAATTTCTCTAATTTTGTGATTATGGTCCAGCCTAACATAGTAAGTTGGAGTTCGCAGAATATTTTTAACGTCATCACTGAAAATATCATCTAATTTTTTTAAGAGATTAAGTTTAAATTTCAACCTGCGATCCGACAATGATTCCCATTTTAATTCATTTAATAGACTGATTACGCTAATACGGTTATCGTACCATCCCTTTACAAATCTTGCCGATCTTCGCTGCACACGTTCAAGTTTATTATTTAGACCGATTTTTTTGGAACCCGAGAGTCCAAACATGAACTGCAGGTACGCCGATTCCATCGAAGTTGAAGTAGTGTAGACTTCGAGGAAAGATAAGCTCTCAGGGGCATGTTCAGAATCTCCACTACAGCCTCAAATTCTACTGCATACGTCATTAAATCTCTATGATCTCTATCTCCATTACGAGTTCAGAATTGTACACAAATGAGATTGATATGGTTGGAAGAGGTACACAGATAACTCTCAGCATCATAATAATAAGCAATACCACCACTGCCGATAGGATATCTACACCAATTTGACTTTCAGTAGTGATTTTATGAAATAAGCAGCAGAAGCAAGACTGCAGTAGAGATTTTGAATATGGCCCTTAGTCTATATTTGATGCAAGTAACAAATGACGGCCTGCGTAATGCAAAATTTATGTTTCTATAACGGGTCTGCGCTCTGTAAGTTTTCTGTGCGCACGAATGAAGGATGTTAGATCCACATGTCAGAGATCTTAGGAGTATTCAAGATGTTTAAAATAAAATAAAAATACCTCTTGAGGCTAGACCTCTTGAGAATAGTGTTGGTTAAATTTGAGACCGTTTGAGGCCAATATATACGCGTGGAATCCTACAAATTGCATTTTTTTATATTTTAAACATGTTGCAGTTCCGCAAAGTCAATCCAATTACCCGAATTCAATATGTTGAATATAGCCGTTTTGTGGAAATGGCATAATCCACTTCAGAATCCTTTTCCCTTGGTAAATGAAACTGATTGCATGTGCATTCAGAGATTTGATAAAGTATCTCTTTTGCATGTGGCAAGATCAAGCAATTGATTTAATTACTTTCAAAGTACTGCAGAAAATCGACGAAATGCGCAAATCTTTGGGCGACGAATGAAATGAACACCACTACTACATCAATGGTATTCTACTGGTGAGGGTAGACATTCATGATCTAATCTATTTATGCACTTATGGAAGAACATTCCTTTGCGTTGACCTCATCAGTTCAATGCACGCATTATCCCCTTCATCCAGTCTTCTAAAGTCTTTTTCCACCCCCTATCTCTGCTAACCATTGATGAATTGCCCTCTTTCTTATTTAATATGACAGGAAATTTCTATTCTGAATCATTGTTTCTATAAACAAAAGTATTTTTCACGAAGTGAC
This sequence comes from Platycnemis pennipes, assembly GCA_933228895.1. NCBI lineage: Eukaryota > Metazoa > Arthropoda > Insecta > Odonata > Platycnemididae > Platycnemis > Platycnemis pennipes. The sequence continues at coordinate 30,922,589 of OW121855.1, forward strand.
AACTAATAACAAGCTCTTATTCCATGGAAAGTATCTCTTTGATTGATAAATTTTCCAACGGATAGCATTGAATTCTCGCGGCTGAGCTTAAAGCCACCGAGTGCGTCCACTGGGTTGCGGATGGTGGGTCGACCTCTAGATAGAGGTTAGCTGCGAGATAAGCGAGTTTACACGTCGAATAAGCAGTCGTGGACAAAAAGCGACGGCATTCCGAGGGCGTATTGGTCTATCCTTGGGTAAGGTAGGCCTTAAATAATACAGAACCTGTGAAGATGCCGTGACTTGGCGATGGAGGCCGCCAACAATTACGCTTCCCATCACTCGGAGGAGAGGGCAGCAGCTCTTCTTCACATGAGTGAAGGTGGAGACCACAGTGGTCGGTACAGCGACACTCATTTCACTGCAGGCGTGGTAACATTTACTTTAACGGCTGTAGTACTGCGATGTGGAAGGCAAGGGGAAACCACCACATTATTATCCCGAGGAGTCGCAGCTACTCCACTCTTTCCTTTATTATCAAGACGTGATGGCACCCTCTCGAGTAAAATACTCGGGAGGTAAAATAGTCCCCCATTCGGATCTCCGGGCGGGGACTACCCGAGAGAGTACATCAGTCAAGTGTGATACTCATTTTAGGGTAGGAACGTGGAACGTTCGATCACTTCGGACCTGCGGAAGACTGGAGAACCTGAAGGTGGAAATGCGGAGAATGGACCTCGATGTATTGGGAATCAGTGAAATGAGATGGCCCGAAGAAGGAGACTTTTGGAGTGGAAGTTATAGAATTATTCACACCGGATCACTGAATGGTAACGCAGGAGTGAATGCTCAGGAAGAGTGCGGGACTGCGTGTGAAGAGCTTCCTGCAATACAGTGAAAGGATTGTAATGGTTAAAATTGAAAGTAAGCCTACAGATACCATTGTGGTGCAAGTTTACATGCCTACGTCGGACTACGAAGATGAAGAAGTGGAAGACGCCAACGAAAATATCACTGAAGTAATAAAACAGGTAAGAGGAGAAGAAAACCTAATTATTTTAGGAGACTGGAACGCTGTCGTCGGCGAAGGACAAGATGGAAGAATAACTGGAAATTATGGATTGGGAAACCGAAACGAAAGAGGAGAAAGACTGCTGGAGTTCTGCGCACAACATAAGTTAGTGGTTACTAACACATTGTTTAAAAATCACAACCGAAGAAAATACACATGGAAGATGCCAGGAGACAGAGGAAGATTTCAAATAGACTACATTTTAGTGAAGCAGAGGTTCAGGAATCAGGTGAAGGACTGTAAAAGCTACCCGGGTGCAGACATCGACAGCGACCATAATTTAGTGATGATGAAATGCCATCTAAAATTCAAGAGATTGAAGAAAACAGTAAAGAACATTTGGCAAGTAGAAAAACTAAAGGAGACTCAAAATCAGCTGGAATTTCAAAAAGCAGTAGAAAACAACATAGGAGAGGACCTGACTGAGAAACCAGTAGAAGAGCGTTGGGAAAACATTAAATGTGGACTACAAAAAGCCGCAAAAGAAGTTCTTGGAAGAAGAAAAGTTGTTAAGACGAAACCATGGATCACGGAAGAAGTCTTAGTGCTGATTGAAGAAAGAAGAAAGTACAAGAATGCGAAAACTGAAGAAGGGCAGCTTTGCTACAAAAGAATAAGGAACGAAGTAAGTCGCAAATCCAGGAAAGCTAGAAAAATGTGGATGAACAATCTGTGCGAAGATGTACAAAACAACCTTACCATTGGAAAGGTGGAAGCTGCCTATAGGATAGTGAGGAACCACTTCAAGGAACGGAGTGCAAGATGCAATGCTATAAGGGACAAGAATGGAGAACTTTTGATTGAAAATGAAGACAAAGTGAAGAGATGGAAAGAATATCTCGAAGAGTTATACAACGGGAACGACCTCAGCACGAAAGTGATTGAAGAGGAAAGCGAAGTCGAGAAGGATGATATGGGAGCATCAATATTGAGATCGGAATTCGACGCAGCAGTAAGGGACCTTCGGATGAACAAGGCTTCTGGAATTGATGATATACCCGCAGAACTGATAAGGAATGCGGGAGAGAGGACAATGGCCCAACTTTATAATGTCATCTGCGACATGTACTCAACAGGAGAAATACCCAGGGACTTCGAGAAAAACATCATCATTCCTATTCCCAAAAAGAAGAGAGCAGAGAAATGCGAAAATTTTAGGACTATAAGCCTGACGACACATGCATCGAAGATATTGACAAGGATCATCTACAGAAGAATAGAACGAAAAGCAGAGGAGTTCCTGGATGAAGATCAATTCGGATTCAGGAAAAGTAAGGGTACAAGAGAAGCAATATTGGCCCTTAGGCTGCTTATAGAGAAGAGAATGGAGAAGAACAAACCGACCTTCATTGCATTTGTGGATTTAGAGAAGGCTTTCGACAACGTGGACTGGAATTCAATGCTTGATATTCTGAAAGGAATTGGAGTTTCCTACAATGATCGAAGAATTATCCACAGTTTGTATAAAAACCAAGTAGCTGTGATTAAATCTGGACCCAGCTGTGAAGGAGCAAGAATAAGGAAAGGAGTGAGACAAGGCTGTGCACTGTCTCCCGTAATTTTTAATGTCTACATTGAGAGAGCCATCAATGAAGTCAAGGAGAAGTGCTCTGGAGTGAACATCCACGGAGAAACAATCAGCATGCTACGATTCGCTGATGACATAGCTCTCATAGCAGAGACAGAGAAGGAGCTGAATAAGATGCTAACAACCATGGAAAGGACAATGACCAGACATCAGCTGAAGATCAATAAGAAGAAAACTAAGATATTGGTGTGCAGCAAAAGAGAAGAGGCCAAAACCAACGTTAAACTAGGAAAACAGAAACTGGAAGAGGTGAAAGAGTTCTGTTACCTGGGAAGCAGAGTAACCAACGATGGACGAAGCAAGAAAGAAATAGTGAGTAGAATAGCCCAGGCAAAGAGGGTATTCTATCAAAAGAAGAATCTACTAACAGTTGGAAATACAAGCTTGGAAGTAAGGAAGCAATTCATTAAAACGTATATCTGGAGCATGTTCCTTTATGGCAGTGAGGCATGGACGATGACAGCAGCGGAGAAGAAAAGGGTGGAAGCATTCGAAATATGGTGCTATCGACGAATGATGAAGATAAAATGGATCGACCGAGTGACAAATGAAGAAGTCCTAAGAAGAGTGGGAGAAAAGAGAAGTCTACTGAAAACTATAAAAAGAAGACGGGGCAACCTAATCGGCCATATCTTAAGACACGATGGCCTGATGAAGACAATCGTCGAGGGAAAAGTGAACGGGAAAAATGGAAGAGGCAGGCCTCGTATGAGTTACATGGAGCAGGTCGTAAAGGACGTGAAAGAGAGGAACTACGTTGGTATGAAGAGGTTGGCCGATAGAAGAATCGAGTGGAGGGCGGCGTCAAACCAATCCTAGGATTGTTGACCCTTGATGATGAGCGTTGAATTAACGATCACTAAATGACGACATGAATTCAAGCTGTTAGTAGTATTGGGCCTCTTGACTACATATCACAACTGTATTTTCAAGTCTGTTTCCGCACTTCTAGTCGATTCAGACCGGGAGAAAAGGCATAAGGTTAGGACTGAAAGGGAAAAGAGAAAGGGTTGAGAGAAATACATTGGTAGCTGCATTTTGGTATACGGATTTGAAACTAACGCAACTAACAGCATGTTTTTGCATGTATGCTTTGGTATTTTTATCTTTTTTAAATAGTGTAGTTTAGAACAGCATATAAATACTAATCCTTTCAAATGCAAGATATGTAGAGCATTTTTGGTGAGAATTCACCCCCTGCCACACACCTTTATGGTGGCTTGCAGGGTATTATGTAGATGTAGATGAAAATCAGGGATGGCATTAGCCTCCTCTTCGAAAAGGTGCCAAGGGGACCACCAACGTCCCATCCAACAGACGGTGTACTTTACCTGAATAATCTCCACAGAACACTCAAAAAGGGGCCCGTTTAACAATGATTAATATATTCCACTACCGGGATTCGAAACCGGGCCCTACTGATGAGAGGCCAGTACTCTAACCACCACATAATAATGCATAAACGGATTAGTAGGTATATTAGTATTTTTTTTGCATGCCGGCATGGAAGTTAAGTGTTCTCTCTGATTGATGAGGCATGCCTGGTATTGGTTCACACCCTGCCATTGCGGTTAATTACAGGGTATAATGTAAAATCAGGCTTATAGTCTGTGGAGTACGACTGGGTAACCACCAACGCAAAATTTAAGGGACTTTTCTCTCGTCCCTAGCTGGAACCCCATCTATCGGCATCCGTAACAACCGGTATCCACTCCTCCATAACTTCTTGGAATTCGTCAAAAGAGTACTTGGTAAATGTGAGTATCATGTACGAGAAATCAACTACTTTTCTCTTGTAAGACCTCATTTGGAATATGCTGCCAGTGTATGGGTTCCCTACGAAATTGGTCTAAATAACGAACTTGAACGTGTGCAGCGAAGATCGGCAAGATTTGTAAAAGGACGGTATGATAACCTTATTAGCGTAACCAGTCTATTAAACGAATTAAATTGGGAATCATTGTCAGATCGCAGGTTGAAATTTAGATTAATCTCTTAAACAAATTCCAAGACCATATTTTCAGTGATGATGTTAAAAATATTTTGTGGACCCCAACTTACTATGGTAGACTGGACCATAATCACAAAATTAGAGAAATTGATTGCCAAACTGATAGATTCAAAATGTCCTTTTTTCCTCGTAGATACTATTAGGGATATGAATAACGGTAGATATATTCAGTACGAGTGTAGCAATGGATAACATTGGTAGCTGCATGTTGGTATAAGGACTTAAAGCTAATCCAACTAACAGCATGTTTTTGTATGCTTACTTTGCTATTTTTATCTTTTTAAATGCTGAAGTTTAGACTAATATATTAACCCTCTTAGTGCCATCGAAATTTGGTGGTACTAGCGAAAAGTGCCACCTAAATTTAAGAGTTTTGTAGCACTTTATGGAAAAACACAATATGAAATTACTATTTTAGATATCAATGTAATGTTTTTTTATTTTACTAAAAAGGAACCATTTGTTGGTTATATAATTCTAATACATTGGATAAAGGATAAATTTAATTATTACAACAAAATTAGTTGGAAAAACAATTTTGCGCTCGAGCCGATATATTGGCTCGTGGCACTTTTCGCCCGTGGAGCAAAAGCCGATATATCGGCCCGTTGCACTACGAGGGTTAATATTAATCCTTTTAAATGCATGATATGTAGTGCATGTTTGGTGAGAATTCATCCCCTGCCACACACCTTTACGGTGGCTTGCAGGGTATTATGTAGATGTAGATGTAGGTAACCGGGGTAACTGAAGATCTCGTGGGGTAGGGTGGAGTTGCCTTTCTCCCGCATTCGACGCCGAGGGTTTCATTGGTGTACTCGCAGAAATATCCACTCCCAGGGTCTGTATGTTCACCTCGACCATGCAGGGAAATCGAAGAATCCTTGAGCGAAGAAGGTGGAATGCTCGGAGCAAGGCTTTTGCAAGTTTATTGACCGTGCATATTACACCACTGCATGCAGGGCAAACGAGCCAGGTACGAAGCGTACGGTCATTCATAGTCCCAAGAGCGCAACGCGACGAAGCAAGTGGAATGCCTCGATGGCCACGGTATCTCTCGGATGGGGCAGGAATCGATGAATCGTTAATGAAGTCAGATGGAGGAAAATGGGACGGGTATAGCTCGCTCGGCCGCAACATTGAGTAATACTTCGAATAGTTTTGAAAGAGAATAACTATGCGAATATGAAGAGGCTAGCTAAAGATAGGAGAATATAGTGAAGAGCTACGCCAAACATATTCAAGCAGCAGGTTGTTGACTGATGATGGTGAATATACAGTCGTGGATCAAGATTATCCGTTAGGATAGACGGAGTAGCGAAATGAATCGAACTGAACTGCTGAGAAGGCTGCTTAAAATGAACAGTCTCATCCTATATCACACAATTTGATAAATAGTAGGTGGTTAATCGAAGTCTATTTGAAAATAAAGCCTTTTTTATCAACTACAATACCTTCCTAAAAGTTTTAAAATAAACAAACCAAATTCAGGTGTGATGTGGTGGAAACGTTCCATATTAAAAGAAAGATATTGCGATTGCGAGTTTCGGTGTACTACACCATTGTCCAATGGTGTACACCGAAACTAGTCGGAATAAATTTTTACTTGTGGAAAATTGCAATATCTTTCCTTTAATAATAAGTTTTAAAATATTTTCGATCACTTTTCATAAGGTTCAATCACGCACACACAATTCATGTTCTTACATGTTTTGTTTGATAATGCTTTAAGTTGCAAAATAACCCAAAACCCATCAGCTACATCGACAAAATGTAACAATAGAAATACTGCTGAAATTCAGCGAGGAGAAAAAGATACCTATCCGAATCTCTAAATAAAAAAATTTAGCTCTGCGTACACAAATATAGGTGTTGAAAATCTTATCGGACGTTTTCCTTTAATTAAGGGATGAAATACGGCGAGCTAAAAGTTCCCATTGCGGATTTTCAACTTTGCGCCATGCAGCTTCAAAACGAGGCAATCAGTCTCTTAACTAGAAATTAATTGTACCAGGTCTTCCTTAAACCTTAAAGTTCTTCTTATTTGGCTAATTATGAACAACATTTGTTAAATATTTCGAAAAAGCAAAAGATTGTAATTCAACTCGTTCACTCCATTTGTTATCTATGATGGATGAATACCTAACGAGTTTTTAAATAGCTCTTGTAATTATAAAATAAGATACCGCATTTCTTGTTTCTTACACCTTAGAAGAACATGAGAGGTCACATTCTGCATTAGTAAGACTAGCAAGTAATATAGGAAAATATCTAAACATATGCTTTAAAAGATTTCTGAATTTCACACCCAAACGGTGTACGATTCACTTCTTCACCCATTCTATGCTGAGACAGTAGTTACAGTGAAGATGGATCGGTTTCTGGAATATCAAGCGTACTTTCGGCATGCAAAATATCAAATTCTGATTATCATGTTGCACAGATTTCAATTCCTATTTCAAAATGAGGTGGAACTGACTAAACCCTTGGGAATATTCAGTAAAATGCCAAATATTCAACGGCCAAAAAAGTATTCAAAGTGTACCAGAAAGAATGGAAATAATAACGGCTCTATGCGAAGGATGAACTTTGAATGGCAAGTACTCCATGTTTTAAATCTAGTGGAAGCAAATTCTGCAACATATTCGATCTGTGATCCATCTTTCTGAATTTTTATTCATGCATATACATACGCAGTAGAGTTCACTACAGCTCTTTGTGAGGAAGCTTGTTCCAACTTTGGAGGAGACAATAATAATGACGTAGAATCCAAACTCATGTCCTTAACATCCCATTTTGAAACTCCAAACGAGGAGAAACTTTCCAAAGTACTTCACAAACAATCAAACGCACGTGTCTTCAAACAACAATCAAGCCATTTTTGGCATCCTTTGAGGACATCGACGGAGCATATGTTGCCTCTCATGCGTGAATGTCCACTTGTAGAACATTTTCCTTCGCACCATTGAGCGATTCCCAAATCCGCACGACAGTCCATATTATTCATGGGTGCGAAATAACCCTGGGCTACATTGTGGCCACCATCTGAGTGTCTGGACCCGATTGTGTGATTTCACGCTCCGACGGGATTGTTTGGGAGAGGCGATGGGTCCGTCCTCTTCGGCTGGCGGATTGCTGAAGACCTTTAGGGCTGCTAGCCATTGTCACCCGATCCCATTGGGCCGAAGACATCACCAAAGTGATTTCGCGGAAAGGAAACGCGACAAAGGACCCGGTCCCTCGGCATCCTCTCTGCCGTAGGCTCGGAGGCGAACATGGAAACGCCTCGTCTGTGACCTTCCGTCTATCTTCCACAACGCGGAGCGGAAATGCAATAACCCGCCTAGTTCATCGCGAGGGCAACAATGGGATGAAACTCCCAAGGGCTGAAGCGGCGGAGGGAGGTAAGTGGCAGTGAGGTGAACTAGTAGCGAGTCATTTTAAAATTTATGGTCCCTAGAAGTTTTTACGTGCCCCTTTAGCTTTTCGTGTTCCAGGAGGGTGTATTCCATTAGGCATGCTCTTTATAGCCGCCCCACATGCATTATTAATTGCGTGAGGTTAAGAGGTAGGCGCAGACGGATGGGTAGGTTGGGCGAGGGGGGTGGGTGGCAGGGGGTGAGACGGCGAGCGGAGGCAATCAAAGAGAATGAAACAGGGCGTCTGGTGAGTAGCGTCCGTCAAAGTGTTCCAAGTGTAAATTCGGGCGAGTACTGCAATGTAACATCCACGTTAGGCTTGTTACATCTACGTTAGAGTTCAGGACACAAAAAAACGCAAATGAGGAAATAAATACGAAAAACATTCACCAAATACAATGACAATTACTTAAAAATACGTCAAATCAGCAGTGAAAAGTGTAAATATACGCAAACGAACGCCATGCTTGCAGTTTAAATAGGATAAATTTGGTACCAGCTTATAGGAATAGAATTAGCTCCTCACGGAGAATATGCTACACCAATTACATTCGTAAAAAAATCCTTTGTGAAGGAAGTTTATTACGTCCGATGAAATTCGGGCGTGTAGTCACATGTGAACTCTATAAGAGGCCGTAGAAAACGAAGCGTTTTGTGCCGAGAAGGTGGGAATTTTATCCTTCCCAACCACCCACATTCAGGCTTCGTTTTTATCCGTAGACTACCATACGTATGCAGCCTCCTGTACCTACTACTTGGTTTCCTGCTGACTCAAAGACCAAAGAACTGTTTCCGTTTTTGTGAAGGCCCGGATTCAATTACTGGCTTTAGTTATGTGTGTACATTGGCATATATTAGATCAAGAATACCGAAATAGAATTTGAAACAATGTAAGTTGCAGAGCACAAGATCGACTTCGTCCCTTTATGGTTTATTTCAGAAATACTCAATAACGCGTGTAAAATTTTACTCCCTCTCATTGAATTTAAACGGGCTCCGTCAGCGAGTAATACTATAATTACGGTGAGATATCACCAATGCACGGGCCTGGCCTTCCGTGGACCGCATGCGACGGCGGGAGAGGCGGGTATTCAAAAAAATAACGCGCTCTCATTTCAATTTGACGGCGCGTGAAATGAGCGCAATGGCTCAATTCTGGAGAAAGCTTCCAGTCCCGCGACGACCGATAAAAGGAATAAGAGCAGGAGAGAGGTGAGGTGGGTGAGCAGGTGACACTGGGAGAGAAGAGAGAGGAGTGAGGACAAAAGGAGAGGGGGAGAGGGATAAATAAGGGGAGGAATGCATGGCGTCAAAAGAGAATTGCCCCTCCCAGCGCACGAGGGATAGAAGTGCCACCCCAAGTGCGTAACCTACGTCGTTCTTTGGCGAAAAATAAATGAAGGAGACGATGAAAAGCTCACGCGAATGAGCGGCCCGCTCGCGGAAGATATGGCTTTATGTCGAGTCGAATGGGGAGATCGGAGACGGCCTGAATGGGAAGGGGAGGGGTTGAATAGGTCTAGACGCGGAAAAGAAGAATGGGCCCCTTGCCCCCTCGTGCTTCTAGTAGGTACCCACCACCCCCGGGGGGGTAATTGGTAATTTCGCATGTTATGAAGCGTGGAGGAGCAATGATGGCTTCCGAATGGATTTGACGTTATCCTAGTGCTTTCACCGCCCGAGGCCGTGTAAAAGTGTTGAAAATGGACTCCTTTTTAAGGCAACCGGCCGTCTGGGGTTAGTTGGCTGCCTCAGGTGATTGAGACCAGCTTCCCCACTGGTTCCCGTCGGCAAGGCTCAACGGCTGCATCGTAGCCCGGAGGTTTCGCTGGAGACTTTCAGGAGCACTTCGGAGCGTGGAACGTCGACGTGGCAGTTAAAGCTGAGATGATTGCACCTAAGAGGTTACTGCTCGCCTTCTCAATTTATTTTATCGTGTTATCTAATAAAGTGTTGCCCTTTTAAAACTGAGACATATTTAAGGGGAAAAATACGTACATGCTGAGAAAGAAAGGAGCGATTAGATCAATCACTCAACACTTGTATTCCCACGAAAAATACTGCTAGTGAAAAGCAATTAACTTTTTACTCACAATATTGTTCGCCTACCACGTAAAGTTAAGCCGTGAACTTGTTTGCAATCATCCACCTCAAACATTAACCAAAAAGGAATGCTCTATTAAAAGAAAAAAGGTAATTAAGCATTCATATTTTTAAGTGGAATGACCCAAAGACGTAATTTAGGTATTTATTTTGAAACTCCTTGAACGAAGTTGGGATGCCAGCTGCGAAGTTCGAAGATGAAAAGGCAAAAGTGGTGGTACTCCTTGGGGAGAAATAATGACATAGACGTTGAGAATCGACTGGTAAAGATTCTGACAAGGCTTGTGTAAGTTTACGAAAAGTGGACAAAAAAAGGTGAAGATAGGTTGTCGTCTTTAAGCATGTAGGTCTTCCATGTGGCAGCTCAAAGTTTACAACGTAAATGAAAAAATGTTGCGTTAGTATGAAAATATTTTAAGTGTCCGTTTAGAGTCGTGGTGATGTGCATGCAGGTAAATTAGAGCTCAAATCAATAAGTGTTCCAAGGGTACGGGGACCGAAATATTTACTCAACATTTCTGGATGACTTATACCGTTTGATCATATTTCATTATCACAACGTCAAAGAAGTCAGGAACTCCTCTCCACGGTTTTGGTACCTACTCCTAAAAAAGCACTGGGATTCAAGCATAGGTATATTTATATGAATGGTGAAGGTAATGTATCCGTGGTTTAGCATAGCAGTTAACTTATGGAATTATTCAACATCATCGAACAATTGCAACAATCCGGGTTTCGACCACACATCCAGTTTTAAAACCAGTAATTAAAAGCAAAAGTAATTATTTTCATTAGGTTTAATAAATGTCTAGTTAACCTTAGCCATTAGGCAGGGGATTTAACTGAGTGTGGCATTGGCTAGTGAACTAATAATAAAAGGTATTTATGTCAGAAAGTTAGGAAAGGTAGACGATTCAAGCAAATGATCATATGAAAATCGATTTCACTTCTCAAAAAATTTTAACCCGAGGATAGAAAAACCTTAATATTCAACCGTACATATATTAGAAGTAGTGGTGTGAGATGAGTGAAATTATTTATTTTATTCCTAGGAAAAATATTTTCCTTATTTGTAGCTTCTAGGCGTTCCAATCTAGTTCTTAGGTTCGCAAAAACTTTAAACGGCATAAACAAAATTATCGATTTATAGCCTGGATTTATGTCCGCATAAATTCATTAAAATAATGTGGTGACGTCCTAACCCACCGTAGATTCATTATAGTTAGATACAGACATAATAAATCAACCGCCGCCTCATTAAACGGGTAAAGCAACGACATATCATACTTGATTTTGCCCACCAGAGTCTATGCAAATTGGAATATATTGATTTTGGCCCATTACTTTCGATTAAATCGGAATTCAGCATAGTGATCAATCCAGTATGCCATAGATTTATACCATAAAATTCTTATGTCACTTGAATCGTTAGTACCTACAAACTGTATAATGCAATACAGTGCGTTGTGGGAGAGCAGAGGATATTTATCAAATTTACATTGATAGATTTAAAAATCTTTTCGCTGATCTACCTACGCATTTTAAATAAGAGCACCGACGACTCAATGTAATCAATTGTTCGCATGATAATGATGAAGGAGCCCATGCACTCTTGACCTTCTCTGAAGAGTTAATGTACCCTCTTGTTAATATACTCTTGCTCTGCATTTTCTCTCTTATGCTCACGGATTGTCAGATACTGATACGAGAGAGAATCAATTGGCACGTATGTAGATATATCTTTTTTCAGAGCACGGAAGAGATATCGATACAATAAACCGAGGAGAAACAGGAACTTTAATTAGCTGTATCAACTGCTTAATGAAATGCACGAATCACCGTTACTACGCATGGCAAGTGCTCGAAATAAAATGTCGCATGAGTAAACATTTTTATAAAATGTGCGCCTCAAAATTAATTACCATGGAAATCCTTTCCTCCGATTCAAGGTATACGAGATTACCGTTAATGAAACGACACTCTTTATTCTGCAAGGAAAACATTAAATATCCTCGTTCATTACTTTGAACCAACTTGGCTTGGCATTTTGTATATTTCAAGTGGGATGAATTAGTACCTACGCAAGACCACTGGACTCCCTGACACAAAGGTTTATTCATTTTTCATTATTCACATATTCATTTCGGGGCAAGGATCTAATTAACCCACTTATACTTGTAGCTTTCACAATTTTTTTACTTATGTCAACAGTGCCTGCAGTACCGAATCCATTAACTATCATTGATGATGGCTGAAATTAAATAAATGTCCACAAATTTTAAAAGAGCTGAAATAAGGTTTCAACGACGGTAAAATACTGCGTAACCGAGACGGATGGAAGGAAAAAAAACAATGCTGATAACATGAAGATAATTGTTGAATAGACTGGTCTCGGAATACAATCAGTTAGGGAAGAATCTGTGGAGAAATGAAAATCACTGTGATATTCCGGAAGCGACGTGCACTGAATGATGTTAACTTGTTATTTGTTTATAAGAGTATAATCCAAACCAGCGTGGTAATTAATGATAGCATGACTGATGAGATAGAACAAGATAATTTCCAAATATATTTTTATTTAAGAGGTTTCTTGTAAATGACATCAAAGTTTTATAATGAACAAGCTGACCCGGCCACGCGTTGCTGTGGCTCAATCTGGTTAAATGGAAAGCGCACGTTTATAGTATGTTTAATTTCACAATTATTATGGGTATACAATATATCTCAGCTGATCGATTGTTTTGCAGCTGGACACGCATATTTGTATATAATTTTAACGTCTTTACATGTCGTCACAAAGTAGAATATTTCAGGCAAGCATTTATTTCATCTGCTAGTGTCAATCGAGGAATTACAGGTAATGTTTGCCTGAAATGTCGTGCAAGCAATATTAATGCGTTCTCAAATGGTCTCAGGATTCAACGGAAATCTTGCAATGATCGATCCAGAGCCTCGAGCGATGCTTTGTGCACCATTGTGCATTCATCCCAAGCAATAAGTTGGCATTTCTGAAATATTTGTCCCTTGCCGGATGATTTGAATATGTTGCACGTGAGTGTTTCAATGAATTGCAAGTTCAATGGGATGCACATCCCGTCTCCAGTGTCGATATTGTACAAACCTTCATGGAGTGAACAAAACAACTAACCAAAGCTTCATGGAAATCGGATGAATGTTGTGGTAATGCATGAAGTTATCAATATTGTATCGATACAGTATCGATATTGTAACGATACTTTATAAAAATTTGATTAAAAAACACCTAAATAATTTCACCTCGATTTTGTATCAACAATGTATCGATGTATCCATATTTTATCGATATTATATCGATACAGTATCGACATTGAATTATCGATTTTGTAGAGACCTTCGCGGAGCGTACTCAATAACTTTCCAAAGTTTCATGGCGATCCGATGAATGGTGTATTAATGCATAAAGGACAAACACATTATATACATTCGATACAGTATCGATATTGTAACGATACATTTCTTTTAAAACACTAAATAATTTCACCTCAATTTTGTATCAATAATGTAACGATTTATTGATACTTTAGCGATATTATATCGATTAAGTATCGATATTGAAATATCGATTCCGTAGTCCTCTTTTCGGGAATGTACTCAACAACTTCCCAAAGTTTCATGGCTATCCGATGAATTGTGTAGTAATGCATAAAGGACATACACACACACACACACACACACACACACACACACACATACTTTCATTTTTATACAGAGTGTCCCATTGATCGTGTGTCATTTCTAACCTGTAATTTTAGACACTTCCTTTCGAGCCACAAGGATGAAATTTGGTACCTGGCTAGAAAAAGGATGTAAGTTTTGTTGAGTCTAAGCAAAATATGAAAAATATGACCTTTTGACCCCAGAAATAGGGTCCAACCTAAAATCCAAATTTTGCCTTATGGGCTTTCAATGTTAAAATATTCGAAGTACAAAAAAGATGGAATTATTCAGCGAAACTTTCGACTAATAGGTTTTTGGACACGAAGAACACGATGGAAGAACTATTGAGGTCAGAAATTGCAACTGTGACCCCTGAAAGGTCACAGTCAAGGTCATAGGGGTTACAAAAAATGAATCACGGCTTCAAACCTGTCGAATCATAGGTTTAAAAAGGTGCCAAGGTCGATTTTAAGGTCTTCATATCCCTCTTTTCATCTCATGACCTTCAAGGGTAACTCAGAGGTCAAAGGTCACAGGGATGGAAAAAATGAATGCAGGCTACAAACATGTCGAATCATAGGTTTAAAAAGGTGCCAATGTCCATGGAAAGGTCATAAGATTCCTCTTTTCATCCCTTGACCTTCAAGGGTAAATCTGGGGTCAAAGGTCACAGTGATTACAAAAGGTGAAATGAGGCTACAAAACTTTCGAATCGTAGGTTTAAAAAGATGACAAGGTGGATTTTAAGGTCTTCAAATCCCTCTTTTTCATCTCTTGACCATCAAGAGTAACTCAGAGGTCAAATATGCCAAGACGTGAAATACATAATATGAATGACATTATTTAGGCTGCCAAAGTAAATGTTAAGATATTCGGATCATAACTTCCATCCCTTTAACCCTCTGGGTCATATGGTAGTCGCTGATTTAGTTTATTACACGATGAAAAAATTCAATTGTTATTTCAAGTTAATTACTTTTATTCAATTAAAAATACTTAACCATACGTTTTATTTAAAAAAGTATTTTAGGTGTTATCCAAAAAATTTTCAATATTATAATTTAAAATGAAAATATCGAAGCAGTAAGAATGAAAATCAATTTTTATTCATTCTACGTACCCGATATTCCATGCCAGGTACAGTTGAAATTGCCCGATAAAAGCGTGTGTGAATATGTCTTCCGGCATATTCGGAGATGTGGACTCACACACGTTGTAATTTCTTTCTTTATTTCTTCAATGCCCGAAAATGTTTTTTTCACGACACCTGGTGGACTTTGACCCCTGCCCAATCGTTCCAGGTCAGAGACTTCCAGGAGGGATTTTACCATCGTATTAGGCACTATTTAAACAAATGCTTCGTTGTAGCCCCGCTTCGAAATTTGTCACTCCAAAGACCTTTGACCCCTGAGTCAATCTTGAAGGTCAAGGAAAGAAAAAAGGGATCAGAAGACCTTACGATCGGCCTTGGCACCTTTTCAAACATATGATTCAATACGTTTCTAGCCTCATTTCAATTTTTGTCACCATTTTTACCTTTGACCCCTGAGTAATCCTTAAAGGTCAAGGGATGAAAAGGGATCTGATGACCTTTCCGTCGACATTGTCAACTTTTTAAACCTGCGATTCGACACATTTGTAGCCTGGATTCTCTTTTTTCATCCCTGTGATCTTTGACCATCGTATTGGGCACTCTTTGAAACCTATGATTCGATACGTTTAGCCTAATTTCACTTATTGTCACCTTTTTGACCTTTGACCCCTGAGTAACCCTTAAAGATCAAGAGAGGAAAAGAGGGATCTGATGAGCTTTCCATCGACATTGGCACCTTTTTAAACCTATGATTCGACACGTTTTTAGCCTGGATTCTCTTTCTCCATCCCTGTGACCTTTGACCTCTGAGTTACTCTTGATGGTCAAGAGATGAAAAGAGGGATCTGAAGACCTTAAAATCCACCTTGTCATCTTTTTAAACCTACGATTCGAAAGTTTTGTAGCCTCATTTCACCTTTTGTAATCACTGTGACCTTTGACCCCAGATTTACCCTTGAAGGTCAAGGGACGAAAAGAGGAATCTTATGACCTTTCCATGGACATTGGCACCTTTTTAAACCTATGATTCGACATGTTTGTAGCCTGCATTCATTTTTTCCATCCCTGTGACCTTTGACCTCTGAGTTACCCTTGAAGGTCATGAGATGAAAAGAGGGATATGAAGACCTTAAAATCGACCTTGGCACCTTTTTAAACCTATGATTCGACAGGTTTGAAGCCGTGAATCATTTTTTGTAACCCCTATGACCTTGACTGTGACCTTTCAGGGGTCACAGTTGCAATTTCTGACCTCAATAGTTCTTCCATCGTGTTCTTCGTGTCCAAAAACCTATTAGTCGAAAGTTTCGCTGAATAATTCCATCTTTTTTGTACTTCGAATATTTTAACATTGAAAGCCCATAAGGCAAAATTTGGATTTTAGGTTGGACCCTATTTCTGGGGTCAAAAGGTCATATTTTTCATATTTTGCTTAGACTCAACAAAACTTACATCCTTTTTCTAGCCAGGTACCAAATTTCATCCTTGTGGCTCGAAAGGAAGTGTCTAAAATTACAGGTTAGAAATGACACACGATCAATGGGACACTCTGTATATAGAGATAGCTGGTGTCTGTGTGTAACTTTGCGTTCTCTGTTATCAAAGCTGTCATAGACGCAGTGCGTCTGCATGCCATCCTGCGAACCAATTAAGCTGTACGCAGGGGCAGACTGGGTACCCAAGGGCCCCCGCCGAACGAGGTCATAGGGCCCCAACACACAAACAACCCCCTACCTTCCGCAAAAAAGGACGAGACAACGAGAAACATTTAGGCTAGCATGTCTATTGATTTAGACAAAACAGTTCAATTGGCAATTTAAGACAGCAGTCTTTTAAGTCATTCTGATGCTTGAGTAAACATATCTACAATTTTATTCTAGTCTACATGAAAATCTAACAATCTTTCAACATTCATAAAAACTAGGTACGACTTTTCATTTTCCCGTCACATAACGGTTTTGCCGGGTCTTAGGAGAACGGAAGGCGCTGTGGGGGCCCAGTGATATCCGCGGCCCCACGGAGACAGGGGCCCCGGCGGGGATTCCCTCCCGCCCGCCCTGTCCAGTGAACAGGACAGTGTCCACCCCTGGCTGTACGTGGCATAGGGTGAAAGTAGTGAAGAAAGCCGTCAAAATGATATTTTTCTGCCAAAAAGAGGTATTAAAAAAATATGGCTGGTTATGATCATAAAAGGCAATTCACAATTTCTTGAAAAAATTAAACTTCGTTTGTGCAATATTTATGTAATGCGAGCGGGAAAAACGAATCCTTGTATCTCTTGGACCTTTAGACGGACTGGTCTAATTTGTCACTTCTGTCAGTCCAGCTGATGTAGCGTGAGTGTGAAAATATGCCTTCAGTATCAGCCTCCAACTCTCGTGATTTGAATTTTTCAACTAACATTAATCACGGAAATAAACCTTAGTCTCTTTGAGTTTCCAAACAGACAACCGAGTGACACTCAGTAATTCCACACTAATCTGTTACAAAACGCGCTGCTGACATTCTGATTAGTAACACGTCATTCTATTCAATCTCATTTGCAGAGCGTGACAGTCAGCAAGTCCTGAAGTGGATTAAATCAAATCGACGATTTGCATTCGGGCGTAAAATTTAGTAGGACTCAAATATCGGGTATCGATCGTTGAAAACGTCGCATCTAAAATTTTATTTGCGAGGACAATTTTCGTCCGTAATACCGACGAAAAAATATGATCTTTCACGCTCTTATTTTTTTTTATAACAATCACTCATTTATTCCCGGCAACCTGAGCGCTCAGTAGGTTCGTTCCAATTTCAAGTTTGAATTGGGAACACTTCAAGGGCCTCATCGAAATACTTTTATTTTTCCATTCCCTTGGTTTTCTTTCTCTGCCTCCGCTTCTTCCTTCCCCGTATTAAAACTTCCAAGACGGGGTTCTGTTTGAGGGACGATATCGAAACTTCATTCTGCCATTTCGTTGGCTACCGACCATTATTTGTTCAATATCCCCGTAATCGGAAAATTTTTATGTGCCCTTTCGACCGGCACTCCACTTCTATTTCTTGGATGCTCACGAAAATTTCTCCTCTAGAATGCGGGATTGATATTGGAACGGTTCGGATCGAGAAGTTACTCCAACTCTTGAGGGACAATTTGCATTGGAAATAACAGTGCTCTCCCAGGTGAATCGTTAAACGGAATGGTGATTGTAAAGAGTTAATGAAATGGTAACTTCAAGAAATAAAAGTCGCAATGAACTCAAACTTAGCCATCTGCATGACTACGGAGCACATCTGCACAGATTAGCATGAAACTTCGTAATATTGTGAATATGATTACCGAAAATGTAATTAACCAGAGACAGCATCACTGGAGTGAAAATAGGAAGAGTGAATTGCTTTTCTTCCAATTGATATCTACCATTCATCGTGAAAAAGGTATATCTGTGGAACAACAATAATTGCAATTATAATTCTCAAGTTGCTGGCTTAGGTTGTTAAAGAAAAATTTAAACAATATCTATTGCATGAAGCCGAAGGATATGTTTGCGGTGGGTTGTTATTTCCTCCATACAATCGCTTATAATTTTATTTCTCGCATTAATTACTATTATTACGAATTCATCTCAAAGTAACCTTGCTGTATATAAACAAATTGGACGCAAGAAATATCTTGTTCATTGGAGACGGGTTGAATTGGTACAGGGCTCCGGCAGAATTATGAGTTCACTCAGTAAACTGGGGAAATAGACAAAAACTTGAAATTAAACCAATAAAAACATAGTTCTCATAATAGCATATTAATCTAAAAAATGCCCGATGTCTTGTAATATTTGAAAATACAAATAAAACTCACAATTTAATGTGGCCGCAAAATCAATGAAGGTGTAGCTCAGGCCAAGGGTTAATGATGAGATAATTGTTTGCCATGTATCCCATGTACCAATTAATCGCCGAAATGATCAAGCAGGAAAAATATTTAGGCACATTTTTGAAAACGCAGGTGTATACATGACTCAGTAAAATGGTAGTTATGATGTAAAATTCAATAGTAAAGCGCGAGGAAACGAACAAACGAAAGCTTAAGCTAGCAAAATTGCGCCCGTATAAAAGTTTATGCTCGTATACATAAACAATTGACGAGCGCTAGTTTCCGCTCAAGAGCGTAAATCTGCGCTATTGAGACGAAGAATAAATAAAAATTCTGCGCGATATTTAATACTTACGTGTCACTTAAATTCCCCGAGAATTCAACTAAATAAAGTTCCTCAGTTTTCAAAGCTCGCTTTCCACCGGTGAAACTCTCCTGAACCAACTTGTGAAGAGTATTCATTTAGCATTAAAACACTGATTACAGTCCAATGACTGGTTATGTTTAGTGATTTGTGAGTATGCGGCTTGTAGGATTTACATTAGACTGTTGGTTAGCTTAACTTTATAAACTTTGTGATAACTAGTCTAAAAGTATGTTAATACCCACAAGCAAAGGCTAAGTAAATGAAAAGTTAAATGATTGAATATTACCTGCAACAAAGACTGGATTCATCAAAATCTGACAGTTCTTCATGAAGGGGATTTGTAAATATAATTTCAAAGTAATACGCCGGCCACGGTATATTTCTTCAATAAATTAGTGTTGATAATACAAATGTGAAAAATGTGCATGACACATTGACTTTGACCGTTTCAATGCACTCACTGTGTTGTTTCAATTGTCTAGATGTACGATATGTACTTTGGCTTCCTAAAGCAGATAGAAAATGGTAGTCATACTATTTCCAAGTCGTTAGAAAGTTACATATTTTAGACGGAGCGAAGAAAGTTCAATACGAATGGAGTTATTATGAGACGTCATTTGAAATTCCGTGAAAAGTTCTCATTTGAAATTCCAATTCGATGCGCCCTTTGATGATATAAATGGTGAGGTAATGCGCTTAAACGATTCATTCCAACAAAGTAATGGTTCCTATGACCCTCCTCTGGATAGATCTCGGCATCACACTATCTCTCTAAGCTATTCCTTATCCTTCCTGACGCCACGTGAGATTTCATTTGACCTCAATGCGTATCCCGATTCACATTATACCGTTAATGTCAACTCCTAAAAAAAATAGCGAGTTGTTCGGGCAAGGCCTAGCCTTGATCTCTCTAAGTATTCATAGTCGCTGTTGAATGCATGCATCCATTGAGCTATTCACTTGGAGCCATTTTTATGCAAACCAAAAGTCAAGGGGACTGCTCATTAATTTTTCTACATTCTTGTCGATTAAGCTTAATGACCATGGGCCTGTAATTTCAATTAAGGGAAATGCGAACGAGATTTTGTGAAGGGCAGAATCGCTTGACCCATTTCGAATATAGGGCAAGCTATGTTTAGCGCGTAAACGGAGTTGGAATTTGGGTGATTATCTGAGTGCTTCATAATTTATTTTCATAACAATTAGGTTAATTACATTTTGAAGGGAGAAAACACAGCGCCCAGGTTTTACAAGTATTTTGAATGGCAATGCACAGCTGAGGACCATATTCCCTAACTTATGCAAGTTTCTAGGCTTCAGCCATTAAAATTTTATTCGCGAAAGGGCTGGATATTGAATATAAAATTAAAGATATAGATAGTACGAAAGAGAAGTTCAAGAAGTAATTTTTCCGCGCAAAAAGAGAATAGAATACAGCGAAGGTTCATGGGAAAACCGGAATAGATATTTTAGATATTGATAAAAAAATAAAATGCAGTAATTTATTTTCTTAACGCGTACATTTTTCAACACTACAATCTCGTACATGTCCAGGGAAATATGTGCATAATTTAATGTATGCATGAAATGAATAATTAACCAAATACTATTACAATTAATTTCTATAAAGTAACTATTTAGTGTTAATTATAGCTAATATTTCACTTGTCTCGTTACTTTACGCTTAACATTTTCCTCAGGGTGATAGAATGGTGACTTTTGGTTAACAATATCAATCCAACGCCGCACCGGTGTGTTTTAGGAGTAGTATTGTTTTTTGCACGCCTGTATTGTAGTTAAGTGTTCTCTCTGATTGATAATTCATGCTTACTGATAGTTTACCCCATGTCACACACCCTCACGGTGGCTTACAGGATATTATGTAGAGGTAGATATCATTCTTTCTGATTATATTCTTTTGTGATTTAAAAATGTGTACGTCGGTTAATCACGGGACTAAATCTACTAAAACGGAAGGGCCCACTCCTGTCGTGCTCTGAGCATTAGAATAACTTCACTTACTGTGTAAATTACGTGAGAATGTAAGAACAAACGACAACCGACAATTCAAAAGACCCGCATTGAGCATGGACGTTGAACGGTTCCAGTTGTATTTATGGGGCTGCGCGAAAAGATTATCCCAGAAAATGTTGGACGAATTATGTTTTAACTTTTACCCATGTCTTGATGTGTAGTATAGGTATTCATAATTTAGGCAGGTAACACTCACGTTTGAGCAATTTTTTCAATTGCAATATCCGGAGTTATTCCTTCAAGAAGGGCTATTTCTCGAGAGCCAAACAAATAATCCAAAAACCAAGTTCCATTCATTCTGATGAGCCAAGTTTACCGTCATTGCCAACTGCTTTCCATCCCAAATCTCGGAATATCATTACTGATTTAAGAGCAACCCTACGTTTATCCTTGTCCCAGAAAACTCTCTCATGTCCTGATGGGAACTTCATCCAGTACCTTAAACATCTGGAGCTAAACTTTGATGCCCATGGGGATATAATATTGTATTATTACTCAGCTGAAGCACATATCCCAGCGCTGCAGGTTCTTCGAAGAGAAGCATATCCTTCGCTCCCCTAGGGACCAAAGACATCGCTCGGATTTTACATAAGGAGAGCACAGTGGAGGTCCAAAATGACAGAGTTCACATCGCATCAAAGCTTTTATGACTGAAGCCGGCCAACCCACCCCTCTCTTCGTCGGTTGATGTCCGGCGCACGAAACTACGGCGCAAGACGCCGGTGGTCATCAAAAAGGTCAAAAAAAAAGAAGATAGGCTTTGAGTGTGGAGCACGGTGCACCAGATCCTGGTAGTAATGGAGAAGAAGAACAAAGAGATGTAAGGGGAATATAATTTTTGCCAAAGAGTCATCTTCCGCTCCGATTTATTTATATACGGAGGTAAAGTTTGCCACTTCCTCCGATCACGGTAAATCAGAAGAGTATTTGGCGCACTGACTTCTTTAGTTTCTTGGCGAACTTAGTTTTTATCCAAGATCGTGGAAAAAATACAGTAATATCCATCTATTTCAGACTCTCATGTATATTTCTACAGCGTTAGTCTGGATAATGGATAGCCCTAAGAAGGGCCTCTGAACGAAATGCCGGCGCGCCGGTGTCCCTCAGGGCATCACTCGGAGTCGACTAGGGAATTGGGTTGGTGTGGTATCTGCAGCACTAGCTTTCCATCTAGAGATTCCAGCTCGAAGACCAGAATTGGTGGATTATTCAAAGGGTTTTAAGCTGAGATACGATTAACCGGTATCTGCTTGCGGACGGCGCACAGTGGTCGATTTCACTGATTTAGCGCGACAAAAGTATAAAATGCAAGTTCCTTGTATTCATGTGTACCTAATTGTGTTTAGTACGTAGCCAACGAACCAAAAGGGTTACGGAGAAGAAATTATACTGAAAATTCTGGTTTGTTTGACGGTAGCGATACATCGAATTGGAAGAATTAATTTCTGGGCCTCTAGTCGCACTCCGAAATCACAGCGCACCAGTCACATTCGGAGTGTATATCGGTTCGAGCTTAAGTGACATTTTGAAAACCTTCACGATAGATAGAGAAGATTGTGTCCAGTGAGTATTCACAAATTAATATTTAAGAAAATTTGAAAGGTTTGGTCTAATAAGTGTCGCTGAACAATTCGTTAAAAATAATAATTAATTTTTGCACGATGGATTTTTAGAGCTGGCGTACAAAAAAAGTTTCACAAGGTTTGACGTAAATATTTAGGACATTATATTCCTACATTAGGTATCTGTGAACCAGCAACAGCGGTATTTGCGCCCACTTGCGCCGAATGAAGTTATTCTCACTTTCCAGGGGCCGTGCACGCCATCTCGCGAAGAGATTTCTAATTCGAGAATAGTATCTGTCATATAAACGTTCATATTGTTGGTGATTGCTGGGAATTTTGTTTAACTGTTCGATCATGGTGGAACGAGATGTTTCAGGTTTGTGAATCTAATATTAACATGTTCCGACCCAAAACTTTCGGCCCTCGGAAGATTACAAATTGAATAGTGTAGTCAACTGCCTAGTGCTGTTATAAGTTTACTAAACACTCCAGTGAATGTGGTAAATGACGACTCAACGAAATCGGGGAGAGAATGAATATTCTTTTAATGAATTTTAATATGATAAAATTGATTAAAATATTTTATGCATTTAACAATTTGCAAGAAAACATGTTAATGTTACAAAAATATATTGAAATTCCTGTATTCAAAGTTTTTATGTGTATAGTAACAAATTATTTCTTTTCTATTTGAAAACAAAGCAGAAAATTTATCACTCCAATTTTTAGATGATAACACAGACAGCGAAACTTAAGTTAACAACGTAGAATTACTCATGGAGCCCACTTTTAATTCTATATTTTCATATTGTGCTGATAATGCGGTTCATAATTCCAGAAATTTCCACTAAAATAAAGCTATTCGATCGCTTAAAGTGAAAAAATAAGTTTGTCCCTCTCATACTCGAAAATCGACCACTGTGCGGCGTGGAGAGTTCTAATTCAGCATCCTGTCTGTTCAGTAAGATTTTGGTTGAAACCCTTGGTGCCATTTGCCAAGATCAGGTTTACGCTTACACCAGGTTTATTTCCCCCTTTTCCTCCACTCACTGAATCCCTTCTTCTTTCTTATGGTTCGCCTATCTTCAATGGTGTAAATATGTACAGTTGATGGTCAATCCCCTAAGAACAACAACAACAATTGGATCCAGCAGTATTTATAATCGTTAAAGGTGACCGACACCTGAGGTAATTTTCGGCATTGAAGACAATTGAGTTCTCGAGCAGTAACAAGATTTTTCAGAGACAGGGTGGAGTGAGATCCAGTGTCATTATCCTGCTACTCGTATTAAAAGACACCAAGGGGACCACATTGTCACATCCCATCCGACGGAGAGTATACTGAACTCTGTGACAGAGGCGTTCTGCTCACATCAGTAAGAAGGGACTGTTGTTCCTATGGCACTATGAAACTAACTATAGGATTTTTGCTTAAGGAGAAAATGGTGGAAAATAATGCGCCAGTTCCAGCCGATACGTTGATGAAATTTGCCAAGTAGTCCACAGTGAAGACGCCTCATCCAAAGAGTGAACCATGCTCATGGATATGCTTTGGAGCTAATATGAAAAAATAAAGAAATGTTGCACTAATAAATGAAAATAAAATTATAGATATTCATATGCGTAGGTTTTATTTTTTTATTAATGAGGTATGTTATTTTTGACAGTTCTTTCAACAGATAGATATGATAAAAACTCATTCACCTGTGCTCACCTTTAACTGCTCGATATATATAACAATTAAAACATTCAAGGGATGACACCTATTTCCTTACAGGCATATGGAAACGAATATTAGATCAAATAAGAGGACTTCAAAAAATTATTTAAACATTTTCTTCCGGCTTATTAGTGACCACAGATGATTTTATCAATGGAATAAAGAATTATATCCCAAATAGCGTTATATACATAATTAAGCATAAATGTTGGTGTTTATACATTATTTTATAATTTTTGCAGTTAATATTAAAATTTTTCTGCTCATTCATGTTATATTCAAGGATTTAATCAAATTTATTGGGCATAAACCGCATTTGGAACGTTTGTATTTACAGCATGGAGTTTAACAGTTTGTTTTGCTAATACATAGTTAATTAAATGAAACCTAGATTGCATTTTTTAAATTTCAATTCTCACAGTGGTATATTCATCAAAGTTTGAACTAATTTATTACTCAAATATGTAAATTTAGAAATTGACTGACTCCGATATGATTGGTGGGATATTTTACTAATGAAGATAATTCCCAATGAAATAACGTATCCATGTCACACTTCCTACGAATGACACAATACATAAACAAATATTGCCGAAGTAAGGATATTTAACGGAATGCAAACAAAAATATCGAAAGCATCGCAGCAAAGCTTAGAAAATGAAATAACATACTGGTTGACGGGAATAAATAGCATTTGTATGTATTATTATGCACAAACATTCAATGATCCTGACTAGTTGCGTCTGAGTCATTTTCCATGGTATAACATTTTTTTAAAAGTTTAAAGTGGAAAAGTATGGTAAATATAGTTTAATTAGGCTGTTAAATGACACGTACATGTTGGTGGGGACACGTGTACCCTCTGACAATGGGGAGTATGCATGAAATTTTTTTCTCGAAGGTGAATGATGTACTTGATGCGAAATTTTCTCACCAATTTAAATATATAAACCAAATTTTTCTACGCCCACCACAAAGATTATTAAATTATATTAAAATGATCCCGGAAATTGACGAAAGTCACGTGACCAGAAACGCCTTCTGACGTCACTGCACGGTATAGATTCCATATTGCTACGGAGATAGACATTTATTTTTAAAAGAAAACGAAGTGAATATATTGTTTAGAGGCTTTTAGCCGTTTCTCGAACGAAACGATGAATGAAAAAATACTTAAAAAAGCACATTTCGACAATTTCCTTTGATTGACTCCCTTATAGCGGCGTTGTTCTAAAAAAATACCAGCGTCTGCATAGGTATAGTAGAAATTCTTGGGCACTAAACAGGCATTATATAATTAATGGACGATTTGCTCATTACCATCCATACTACGTAAATAAATAATCGAAATACAATCGTTCATTGCATTAAACAAATGAGATAAATATATACGTTAATGCCAAGTATTTATTTAACAACTTACCTCCACGCATAAACAGATAAACAACGCCCATAGTGATACCGTGCCGTGACGTCATGCGATGACGTCGTGTTTTTAAGTTGCCGAAAAGGTACAATTTTCAAAGAGTAATATCTTTCTAACGCAACTTAATTCTTCAGCATAATTTTCGCCAAGCACATTTTAGCTAATAAACTTCACATTCAAAGAGTTATAAAAAATAGAGCATGTTCCCCATTCACCCTCTGCAATGCATCTGTACCCAATCCGAAAACTCACTCTTCCACCTATTGCACCTTCCTCACCTTTGGTTCTCATTTGTGTTTTCAAGGCTGGATCCGCACTAATAGGCACTTTAGACTTAGGAGAAAGGCACAGGGATGGAAACGGAAGAGTAAGAAGGAAGGACGGAGAGAAACACGGTTTCGGCATACGCCCGTGTCAAGCTGTGACGCACCAGCCAGTCTGTTCTCGGCAACGCTGGAGGTTGCAACTAGTATTGTAGTGCATGTATTGGCGAAAAAAATGTCATCAGACCTACGGCACTGGTCCTAAGACTTTTTTACGGAGTTCATAAAACTGCACCAAAGTATTCCTTCCCTCTGGCAAGTGAAATCAAAGGATTACAGCAACCGAAAACAAGAAAAACCAGGCATACTCCGCTTTAGTTAACAAGTTCAAAGTGGATCGTGAAGCAACTAAAGAGTCGGTTACCAAAAAGACTACCTTCTTTGTGGTATTTTAATTTCCTTTCCTTCAGAACGACGAAGACCAACTCCTGAGAAGATCACGGGCAATCACAGAAGGTTATGAAAAGGAAGTAAGGAGAGGGAAAGACGGTAACTGCCAGCGAAAATGTGTCAAGCTGTGACGCACCATCCTCCAGCGTCCGATCTTCCATCACAAAAAAGAGGGAACGATCCATCATTGATTCAACTACTGAAGTACTTCTACTGGCTGGGGAGATATTGAACGCCATTCGCTCCGATGAAGAATTTAATGCGTACGGGATATATGTGGCGCATAAATTGTGTGGTCTTAAAGGGAACCAAAGTATCTTTGCACGGAAGCTTATAAACGATGTTGTTTTTGAAGATGGACTGGTTGCAATTACGAAGGACTTTAAAGTTTTGAACTGTGCTGGTTCTTCTGGAGGGCAGCTTTGGATGGAACAGAGTTTTCCTTGTAATCATCAAGCAAATCCATCCAATCGCGCAAAGGGTTATCCACAATCTAGTAATCAAGTTAAGCGTATGAAAAGTTAAATCACAAATATCAATACTAATACAAATATCAATAATTCCTCAATGCTGTCAGGAACTTTGGCATACTATCCTAATTTGAAGAATAATCCCTAAAATTACGCAATCCCCAAAAATTGTTTTCTGTTTTATTTATTGATTTTACTTTTTTCTAGCTGTTTATATTTATTTGAAATCTTCTAGCCAACTGAGCGCTTTTTTCACTGATTGTGAATTTAAAAGAAATTAGTAGGTGTAAGTAAATGCTTGAAATGTCAATTTTTTAATGAAATTAACAATTACTTATGTTCATATACATTATCATATTTTTGTAGTCTACACACATTTATAAAAAACAGTGTTCCTTTCAAAAGGCGAAATATAAGTACGCTTTATTTACTTATCTTTCAATATTCATTTTTCGGAACGTTGTATTTAGCTTCAGACGTTCCCGGTATAATGAAGCTCAAAGCTTGTTTAGGAATTATAATTGTATATTCAAGGTCCATGTAGCTCCTGCCAGTCGCTAAAAACCTTAATAGGGCGGTAAATATCTCGTGGAGGCTGATAGCCGCACTAATGGCAGAATTCTGCTTTTCTATTTCAGAGGTTACAAGCATTAGCAATTCACAAAACGTGTCTGTGTCCATACGGAATTAATTGCGCTCATTTCTGGTTCCTTCTGAGATTCTCGGAGAAGATTCACATTAGAAAATGTGCCTCTCTTCAATAACAATTATTTTAACCACGACGGACAAACTTTGTTTTTTTCTTCAGGTTTCGGGCGCATAGTGCAATTATGGTCACTAGTAGTTCTTCCTCGATGACGATTTCGGAACAACTGGGTGAAAGTTTGAGCAGTGTAGCCGTACGATTTTCGTTAGTCTTGTTGGTCAGTCTTTCCATATCATGCAAGACTGACGACAAAACGTTACGTGCAGACCAGGCTTTAGGGGTGGGAGGCCTCTAGCCACCACAGAGTACCCTAGAGAGGAAGTACTCTAGCCATCACACCAACCCGATCCCAACCTCACCAGCCTGAAAGCGTTAGCCCATTGATAATGACGCGAAAGTGTCGAAACCGGTTAGGATCATTAAATCTTAGTGAGAAATACTTCCATAATGCCTATTTTCCTCACAGTTTACTTTAATGCTAGCAAAGTTTTACGTATTGGATTGTCAGATGATATTATTTCCATAAAATCTCTATAAAGGCTGAAGCACCAGATCAAGTGATCGAAATATTCCTAGTTATCAACGAAATCATCCGAACTTTAAGCAAGATTACAAAAGTAGCATGAAGAATTCTTATTAAAAGAGGTCAGCACGTTCCGGTTTAGTAAGGCCTCGTTTGAGGGAATTTCTCAGTATTTTTTAAAGATGAATCGAACATCTTCCTTTATTACACAATTAAGTGAAATAATAAAATTTCATTCACTATTTATCGATTTCCATTTCCAATGGCACGAATTGGATTTTCAAAACATAAAAAGATCATCAATCACCCGGATATGGATTCAGAACGTCTATAAAAATATTGAGGATGTATGAAATTTGATAACACAAGGAACTTCCCAATACCTTCGGATCATCTTCTAAGCTCCCATTTGTCACAACACTAGTACAACTCTGAATAGGAGCCCTCATTAGACATTTATGCTACAACGATCAAGTACGTACAGATACATACCTATTCCAAGAATACATTCGTTATTAAGGATGGCCTCTTTCAGCAATCCTCCACAAATGATTTTTCACTCGTAATAAATGAATGAAAAACCACCACGTATCACGAACAAAGCTGTGTAGCTGGGAAAAATTCGGAATAGTCAATACCGTAGTCAGGCTATCGGTTGAGGAAGAGTAAATTGGACGTGAAATTTTTTCAAATCTCTTCTCTGGCCACATATTCCTACACTGAAAAAAAATTTTGATTGAATTTATCATATTTTGAAAAATTTTATCAAAAAGTTAAGTTCATATGGAACTTTGAATTGCTAAGTTATTTCCACCAAGGCTGTTAGGTAAAAAAAATTGGTGAAAATTATCAAACTGTACGATAAAATTTATCAAGAAAAACTAGCCTTCCCGGTTAATTTTACCAAACTTGTTCGGTATTCTGGAGGGCATGATTAAATTTATCAGATGAGGGTATACCCATGCTCCCGATACGCCCTCAGTCAGTTCCATTTTTTCCCTGTCTCTTACGAGAAAAATGCCAATTTTTTCCTCCCTCATTCCTGCTTACCAAACAAACTTCCTATTTAAGACCATCAAAACATCATATTCGCATTTAAATTACCTGATACACATACTCTGCTGTAATCCGGCTTCATTCAGCTCTACTCAACCAATCACCCCTCCCCTGCCATACACCCTCGTCAGTCTTCTCTTAGAACTTTCTAACCTTTTCCATCCTTCTCCACACAAGCATTTCAAAAGCCACTCGCCTTTTTCCACCCTCTGTCCTTTGCATCGATCATTGCGGCGCTAAAAAATGCCACGTTCTATACTCCTTATGAGCCTTTTCGTTACTCAACTCTACTACAGATAATAATTGTCTCTTCTACGAGTCAACTCCTCTTACGATTAACGATTCCTCTTCGGACGTCGATAGCGCTAGACTTTCGTTATACTTAGTAATTGATTTAACTTTCCTAGCGCACGGATTCCTATTATTATTTTCACTACCCATTTCTTCGTTCTTGAGAATACTATTTAGTTTTCTTGTTTCTATACCGACACCCTTTATTTCCATTTAAGTTGAATGTTTGAAGCAGTAACTGGACTTAATTAACAATTAATTCACTCGAGAAGACATTGCTAGCCAATTTATCTCCTAATGATCTACATCTACATCTACACGATACCCTGCAAGCCACCGCGAGGGTGTGTGGCAGAGGGTGAAGATCACCAAGCATGCACTACTAACATGCAAACAAGCAACTAAAGTGTCTCATGCAACTAGATTGTTAGTATCTATAGCATTTGAGGGGTTAATAAATGCATCATGCACTACAGAATACTCTAAAATATTTCCCCTACCTATCCCTTTCCTATGCAGCCTATTCTGTTCTCTTATAGTACGGGGGAAAAATGCCATTTTGAATCTATCGGTACGACAATCTATCTCTATAATCTTATTTGGCTGGTCGAATCTAGCATAATACGCGGGTGATTTTAATATGTGCCTAACATCATCAGTAAATCTATCCGATTGAAATTTCTCTAATAGATTTAATCTGTACTTTAACCTACGCTCTGATAATGATACCCACCCTAATTCTTATATTAATTCTGAAACGCTACTCAACCTATCGTAACATCTTTTAACGAACCTGGCTGCTCTACGCTGCACACTGCCTAGTTCTCTGATCAAACCTAATTCACTAGGATCCCATAAACTAGCTGCATACTCAAGGTGGGGCCTAACTAGTGAAAAGTAACATCGCTCTTTCGTCTTCTCATCACATTTCCCTATGATCTTGATGTAGGCACACTCGTGACAATTAAATCGGTTGGGTTTGCCCATGTCCAAGCTTTAGTAAGACGGAAAAAGGATTGTGATCTCTGTTCAACGCATTACATTTGTTTTTATTCAGCTAAAAACAATAAAGTGTCAATCTCTACGACGCATGAAATTGAGATGGACAGAACTTTCTGCCATGAGAGCAAGTGTTTAACGAGTGTAACATAAAGACGAGGTAATCTAAATAAAAACAAAAAGTATGAGTTCTGCAATTAAATGCTTCGATTAACAAAGAAAGAAAAAAATGAAGCCCGCAATAATTAACTTGGGAAAGGTTTTTATAGCCGGCTGGTTTTTAAAAGAGTTTACCCAAACTTTCTAAATACACTTTCAAATCGATTCCATTTACCTATGCTCGAATCACAAATAATTCATTCTTCCGAGGTTTCCTGGAAGAAAAACTAATTTAGCGGGCCCATTATGACACGCTAGACACAAATTATTTTCCAGACATCCATTTCTGTTGATGCTCGCCCCACAGAAGTCATCAGGGAACAACGAAGCTTCTAAACGGAGGAAATTAGTTTCCCAAATAGGAAACCATGCAAAAGGGAACAATGTGACCGACGGAGAGGGAAAATATATAACAGCGAAATTACTTGCCCGAACAAACTGCCGGGCTTTCTTCCATGGGCCATTTTTTTTATTTCCACTCGGGGGAAATCTCTCCATCGTTAACCACGAGTAAAAAGTCTCGTCTTTTTCACAACGCACCGAGGGATGTAATACTATGCGTTTTTGCTCACGGGGCAACTAAATTAAAAAAGTAATGCGAAAAATAAGCAGACGAAGGGGGAAAAAAGGGTAGAGGCGAAAGTACTTTCGCGAGGAGTCAAGGGGACCAAGCAGTTTCGGGAAGAAGAGGTTGGAGGTCGAGTCGAAGTAGTTGAAGTCTAGGGAGCGATAGAACGGTAAGTACGGATGAAACTCGTTGCCATCAGGAAAGATATGCATCCTCCCAGAGCCAATATTCCCCAACAGTTTCCTTCAAATATTAAAGTAGGCATTCAATAGCGTAAAGAATTCCAACGGTGGGTTGCTCCATACGGCACCACTCCACATCGAGAAAAAAATAAAATAAAATGATTCTGAGACCGTATTTGCATTTAAAAAATTCCAATGATGGACTGAATTAGATCCGGTGGAATACTTGAATTTTACGCCCAGCAGAGAGATATTACAGTTCTCGAGAATTAGGTGAAATGGGAGACGGAAACTAACTAGCGGCCGTAGGCAGCAAATGAATGTATCACGCCTCGATCAGTTTGCATCGAACCGTCTTTGCTATTTTATGAAGGGAGAAGTTGTTGAACATGAAAATTCAAAGTCAGAATTATTAGACAACCTTGCAATGGACGAGAGAAAGTACTGTGGTAAGTAGTCTGGCGTGGATTTTAAATAACTTATTTGTCAGTCACAAGTTTGTGCTGTCACATTTAGGCATTGTTATCGCTAATTTTACCGGTCATTTAAAACTCAACATTTTTATACATTAATCGTTCCAATGGGGGCGTTCACTCGGAACCATAATCACTAGAGCGCGGAAAAATGTCTTCAATTTTGCAAAAAAAAGTCGACTAAATAGTCAACAATATTTTGGAAAAAAGTCTCAAAAGTCTGAGTTATTTTCGTGAGAAAGTTACTGAATTTAACTGAATTGTTGGAGAAAAGAGCCTAGAGATGCTACTCCAGGCATTAGGGGATTTTACTTGGAAAAATTAGAGGTAGTTCTGAATATTGATATATCCTATGCTTTTTGGGTCGCTGAATCCGAATTTCTAACTTCCCACCAAAAATTACCCCCGCAACCCTCCCAAAATTTGAAAATAACACAAAAAATAGCTTTTTTAGTTTTTAAATCGTTTAGTTTTGATTTTGGGAAAAACTAATCATATAATCGCAATATAAGCAACAAAAAAGGTATTCTAACATTTTAACGTAGGACGAACAGGGCCAGGCGCCAGCACGCCCTGAAACATGCGCCTCGGCGTCTCGGGGCTGTATGCTCCAAGTTATGCAATCCCGCTTAGCCACTCACGTCGTTTATAATCGCTCTCCCGTCTCCCCATGGTTCATTTTCTTCGAAACTCACCCTCCCATCTCATTGTTCCTCTATTCTAATATCTGGAAGTCCCCAGCACCCTACCTCCTACTAAAAAGGCATTAGATGACAAAGAGGGTGGAAGTACACTCCATTGTAAAACCTTGGAAACAAGGCGTTTTTTCAGTCAAATTTAAAGGGGAAAATTTTATAATATACAATACAAATTAAGTTTTTACATAGGATTAATAATGTTATAAGGCAGTTGAAACATGATTTAATAGTTCAAAACGTAGTTTTCTGCTCAAGAAAAACCGAAAATGAGAAAAAAGTACTTATTTGTTGTCCATTGTACCGGTCAGGACCCCTATTTTCGGGGAAGTTGAGGACCTTTTTCTCTCGTTTTTCGCGATAATTGTAAAATCTTCTTCTCCGCTTGATCGCAGACGAGGGTCCAGGTTCATCTACGTCAATCTTGCCTCGCTACAATGTAGGCTCATTTCATGATCATCTGCACACAATGTGACGCGTTCACCTCGTCGGAAATTCTAGATGATCTTTCATATAATTGTATCATTTTTCCACTAATATCCTAAACAAAAGCGGAGTGCTAGCATACAGTGTAACGCTGTCGGCTTGTCAGCAGACCACCCGGGTTCAAATAAGCTGGTTCATAATTAGATCAATGCATTCTTTCAGATCAATCTATCCTTTGTGAAGTCTTTGGACACCCTCAGCAAAAAAAAACTCGAAGTGCGATGTGGCCCAGGGAAAGGAACAATATGTGAATTTGACATGCAAATGGATCAGTACGGGGTGAGTTCTACCCTCACCTACCCAAACCAAACTTCGGGTTGAAGCACTGAGTGAGTGTGATTATTTCATGAACGGTGGAGCAATAGAAAGAATTCATTGTAGTTTCCGGAGCTATTATTAAAATTTCGCATTAACAATTGTTATGAGCTTACATTTTACAGTACATCTCTGCTCCGTGTAGTACCGCATGAAAAACACAGATGCATCCAACGCACGGTTGAACAAATGTGATCACAACAGCCAAATATTATCTTAGGCATGTGGTTTAAATAAAAAGGCCCATAAAAGTCTCTTTTAATCAGAAAAGTCCCGCCACGCCAAAAAAGTCTCTAAGAAAGTCATTAAAAACTGTTTTATTTGATGAGATTGGTGAAGATTTGTATTTAAAGCCACAAAAGTCCCACTTTTACAAAAAGGCAAAACACTTTTTTTCCGCGCTCTAATAATCACTTTCTTGTACACGAAATCGTTAGATGGAAGCGAAAAATAAACTTTCGTAAAAAAATTAATGTTCCATCCTGATTCATTCACTCATAAATCAAAAATTAAAATAAGCAAAAGATGACGCCTACCGAACGAGCTGCGTTGAGGACTACTACGTCATCCACCGCCCGTCCTTGAGTGTATTGAGGAAAAGGGAAGGGAATGGAGGGGGGGGGGGGGGGTTGCGGAAGATCTGCTCTCTCACATCCTATCGCAACCACTTCCATTAGCAGAGCCAGCTGTCTGTCCCCCATTTGGATAAGGCGAAGGAGCTTCGCGGTCTCAGTTGTAATTGGACGAAGTGGATGACGCTCTACTCCTTTGCACGCCCACTTTTCGGAAGGGTTAAAAACATCAGTTTTTCACCGCTCATAACTCGAAAACTAAATGACGGATCGAAGAACAGAAAAAGCGGGTCTTTTTGTTTTACAAAGTCTATTAGATTCGGCAGTTGAAAAATATGGTAAACGGCATCATTAATATGTCCAACATTACAAATATGAAGACTGAGGAAGTTGCGTCGGTTAAACACCGGTTAAGTAACAGGAAAGTCGCTTGTTTGAATCCTGCTTTTGCTATCCGGTTTGCCTTAGGTTCGAACTTCTATTGGGGGCTGTGATATAATTTCAGCATTCTAAAAACATGGAACTCAATTAATGAAAACCCAATTCAGCAACTATCGCCAATTTTTATGATTAAAAGGATAGAGTTGCATGATGAATTTATATCAACATCACTAATTCTACCGTCTCACTTGAAACCAGCTGGAGGAAGAGATAATGATAGCGTATAACTGAGTAGAACGAAGGGAGAGTATCCGAAATATCGGAAAATGCGGTGGGGGTCGGCCTGAATCCAAGTCTGGACCATTCTCTCATACGATCACGCAATAGATGACTGGGACATTATTGGGAAGGGATAGGAATGCCTCCTCACCCACTCATCCATTTCTCAGAAATGTTCCAAAATATGCCCGCCTCCGAAACATTAGTCCGTACCTCTGAAGCCAACGCATATATCCCCTTACAGGGTTTCTATAGCGATTCACAATAACAGCATTGAAACATTCTAATAAGCGCTGAATATAGATACATATCATTGTTTGAAGCTTCTATTATCCAAGTGCTTCTTATGGAAACACAGTTTTTTAAAAGGTGTACCATGATGCCCTGTGATAGCATATGAATCGATATTGAATGGAAAATACTTTAACCTTAGAGATAACAAGGGGTTAACTCAATGTCATTACTTGGTAATTTTATTGAAAAACAAAACTCTGGTGAAATCTCAAGAATATTCGTATGATCAACCATCGTTTCAACACCACGTGTTATAATCAAAGTTTACATATTCATCTTCACCAGCATCTATGTACCTAATACCCTGAAAAGCAGCGCAAGGGCGAGTGGCAAGGTGTGCATTATCATCAGGTATGAATTTGAAACCAAAATTGAATTACATTTGCTCTTAATAACATGCAAGCATCCAAAAATACTAGTCCCCACATGCACCACCTGAAAAATACAGCAAGGGGTGTACAATTACAGGTAAATCCTGATTCCCTTTAGACATCTGTATAGACAAATATTATACAGTCCAGCATTAAATTCATCATTAGGCTGTTTACACATTTCAATAAGAGCTGCTTTAAGTAAACTTCATATTCTGCACAAAAGTTGCACACAGGTACATATATACATGTGCGCAGTACCCTGAAAGCCTACTCTCGGAAGTGTAGCAGAAAGTAAATATTCACCAAAAATGCACTACTTACATGAAACTTAAAAAAAAGTTACTTCATTTGAGAAATGTGTTAGTTATGCATAGATCAGGCACGTACACCTAGTATTCCAGTTAACGAAGAAATATAATAATTATTAACTCGTTGCACATTCCGCAAAGTATATGACTTTATCATTCCCAAGTATTGCAAGGACGAAGTTAACATGAGCTAATCACAGCCATGCGTTATCTTTTTCCTTCTGAATCAAACAAGACTATTCATTCCATCAAGTAACGTTGAAATCGCTATTTTATATTATCACTCAATATATATGCTCCCATTCACTAAGAAAACCGATT
Source organism: Platycnemis pennipes (assembly GCA_933228895.1). Lineage (NCBI taxonomy): Eukaryota > Metazoa > Arthropoda > Insecta > Odonata > Platycnemididae > Platycnemis > Platycnemis pennipes. The sequence continues at coordinate 30,958,680 of OW121855.1, forward strand.
CTAGTGGAGCGTGAGTTAAATTTTGCATCAGTGCTAATAATGGAATACACTCTACCTATTCTGAAGACCTCCCTGAAATGGTAGATTAGCAAAACATTTTGATGACAACCAATTGAGAGGAATGGGAAAGGTGTGAAAAAATGTAGAAATATCCTAAATAATGGTTACATTTCCATGGGTATGACAGAACCCTCTGAAATTCCATCAAAAATGCTAAAATATTGTAGGTATTCTCTGATTTTATTCGTGCTAATTAAGCGAAAAAGGCTCATTAATATCGCTTCTGCACATTAAATGTTTGTAGCTCATTAATTTTTGGCAGTGGACTAGCGAAAAGGATTTGTACGCTAACATGGAATTAATAATAGTCACCAATGAATTGCGCAATTAAGGCTGTAATATTCAGAATAAAGGATTAAGAAGAGGAGCATCCGAGGGCCGTAATACCTTTCGAAGTCCGCTGAGCTGCTTTTTGTCTCACGCAAACGTAATCCCTGCTACTCAATGGTGACGACAAAAGGGTTAAACTCGGGTGGGAGCCTCTCGAATGGTCTCAATTTCGTCAGCCGAGGCCGACCGTTCCTTTGTCCGTCGCCGTTACTTCTCGCCCGAGATTTCTCTACCCTACCCATACCACTCCCTCGCGCAACCACCTCATTATGGGATGGGTAAAGAGCCGGCGGAGGATTATTTCATGGTTTCAGGCATTTCCACTCCGGCTTACCCTACCACTGTGATATTGAGAAGGGGCGGAGGAGAGAGGTAGAGGTGGAGAGAGACTGTTATTGAGAACGGAACATCTACATCTACACGATACCCTGCAAGCCACCGCGAGGGTGTGTGGCAGGGGGTGAAGATCACCAAGCATGCACTACCGACATGCAAACAAGCAACTATAGGGTCTCATGACACTAGATTGTTAGTATATATAGTATTAAAGGGATTAGTACATGCATCATGCACTACAGACTAAAATATTTCCCCTACCTATCCCTTTGCTATGATGCCTATTTTGTTCTCTTATAGTACGGGGGAAAATGCCATTTTGAATCTATCAGTACGACAATCTATCTCTCTAATATTGTTTATCTGGTCGAATCTAACATAGTACGATGGTGTTTTTAATATGTGTCTAACATCTTCAGTAAAGCTATCCGATTGAAATTTCTCTAATAGATTAATTCTGTACTTTAACCTACGTTCTGATAATGACTCCCACCCTAACTCTTGTATCAATTCTGAAACGCTACTCAACCTATCGTAACACCTTTTAACGAACGTAGCTGCTCTACGCTGCACACTGTCTAGTTCTCTGATCAAACCTAATTCATTAGCATCCCATACACTGGCTGCATACTCAAGGTGGGGCCTAGCTAGTGAAAAGATACCCCAAACGGAATAGGCTAGATGTGACGAGGAGACAGTATTTGGAAGCAGTGATGTTGGGAAATGTACGACTGTAGTGTGGTATGCGCAACGTTTGTTAACCCCAAATTACTACACTACGCTGCAAACAAATAGCTCTACACTGCATATAAATCGTCAGCGTGTGATACCCAAAAATTCACGAGAGTTCTTAATTTTTGTGTTCTCATCATCATCATCATCATCATCATCATCATCATCATCATCAAGGGACAACAATCCTAGGATTGGTTTGACGCAGCTTTCCACTCGATTCTTCTATCGGCCAACCTCCTCATATTGACGTAGCTCCTCTCTTTTACATCCTTCACAACTTGCTCCATATACCTCATACGAGGCCTGCCTTTTCCATTCTTCCCGTTCACTTTTCCCTCGACGATTGTCTTCATCAGGCCCTCGTTTGTGTTTTATGTTTGATTATTACACTAGTGACCAGATGACACATTCCTCAATGATGGTTTTTTTCTCAACTCTTTACATATGTGATCATGACATTTCGAAGAAGCGATAAAATGACACAAGATGGCACTGGTAACGGCTTCCTCCGCGTAATGTTGTGTCAAGGTGACGACAGTTTCTCCAGCCATCCTGCTGGCGTCTTCAGGTCAGAAGTCCAATTTGACATAAGATGGGTTTGAAATGGAGCGTTCAAATATCGAAGGAAAAATGTGGAGGTTAAGAATAGGAAAAACCATTGCAAATTGCGGTAGACGAAAAACACTACCTATCTTTAATTTGGGGCAACGTTCTGCGTTTCGGTACTTTTGCGCCGTTACAGAGGGAACAACCATTTGTCAATATCTAAAGACGGTTTGAGTGTTTTTTTTGCCACCACAAGAAGAAGAATTACTCATAAAAATAGCAATGGGGTCGTTTACCATATTTTTTATTGCAGAATCTGATAAGAGTTTGTAAAATTAAAAGACCCACATTTTTCCGTTTTTTGATCCGTCGATTTGATTTCTCAAGTTATAAAACGCGGAAAACTGATGATTTTAACCCTTTCGGAAAAGTGGACGTGGTGCAACCTCTGACAACTGAGCCCGCGAAGCTACTTTGCCTTATCGCAAAGGGGGGGGACACAGCTGACTCTGCCAATGGGAAATATTGCGACAGGATCTGTGCGAGCAGTCCTTCCGAGAACCCCCCTCCACTCCGTTCCCCCTCCCCTAAAAGTTGCCAAGGACGGGAGGAAAATGACGTCAATGATATCAAAGCAGATTCTTCGGTGGGCGTCACCTTTTGCTTATTTTAACTTTTATTTATGAGTGAATGGTTGTGGTTAGAAGATTAATTTTTTCACTAAAATTCGTTTTTCGTTTCCATCTAACGATTTCGTGTACAAAATTGCGATTTCGGTTCTGAGTAGACGCCCCCATTATTATGACCTAAGGTGATATTCAATTTTTAAACCACCACTCTATGAAATGAATTGTATGTAGAAAAATTGGCACAGCATAGCTAGGAAAAGTTTATTTAAAAAAATGTAAATTTCCGAGATTCCCATCATGACAACATCGTACAGAAAATAATGCATGTGAGCGAGGAAGGGAGATGAAAAGGATTGGAAAACTGAAGGAAAAAAAGAAATGAAGGAAGCGTACCGTGAATGTACAATGATGATGGATACAGAATTGATAAAAATAGGGACACTTTTGAACATACAGATAGTGGAGAAATGGCCACATAAACTTAGACATACAAAAACTAAATCATAATAATAAAGAAAAAAGCAATGGTATTGTGTTAATAAAGGTACTGTAATGGTTTACAGTTGTCTCTTTCGGGAACCACCGCGCCGCGTTTGGAACTTTGTCGTCCAAGCTTTCGCGTCCATTGCAGGCCGCATCATAAGGATGAAATACTGAAGATGAAGTTACATCCCCTCCCTCCTACAGGGAGAAGGGGATGTTGGGGGAAGGGGGGCATGTCTCTATGGCAATAAGTAGCCAAGATGTACGACAAAGAGACGACAAAGCTCCACACTCGACGGCTCCCGAAAGAGACGACTGGTGATTCTCCACGCTGCGAAAACTTACGCTCAACTGTATTGTAATGGTATTTACGTACAATATGGCGTACAGTAAAAATGATGATAAAACCATACGCAATTTCATGGTCATACAACACATGAAGCCATTACTGTCATGTTAAGGGAGGAAAGGAAATGACCAACTTAGAAAGAGATCAACAAATGGATTGAGTGAGTAATACGGAGAAATTAAATCTTGAAGATGAGATGCGGTGCGTGAGTAAAGGTATATAGGCGTCGTGTATTGCACGTTAGGGAAGCATGAATATCTAATTAATGAAAATCCAGGGAATAAATAGGCGCCTGTGGCTTTATGAAAGGGTTCTTAATGATTCATGTTCATTCAAGACCAAAATAATGTAGAGAAATCTAGAATGCTAAAGGATAATATCCTGCTTCACCGTACTGTTCAGTCACTTATTAAGGTCGTTTTACACGAGCATTGACACTGGGATACTCAGTGTCGCTTCCGTTTAAGCAGTCGTCCGCGAGCGTCCAAGACATAGTAAATATCGAGGACGCTGGCTTGACATCTTTATATGGGACAATCGTCAGTATATCAGTGACGATATACCATTTAAATTAGATTTAGATTTAGATTTGGATATCTGAGGAATATGGAGAAAAAATATGGAAATTTACAGGTATCCTGCCAAGATCGACCGTCGCTTACATAGACGTAACGTTTATACCGAATTAAAATAGAGGCGCGCAGCAACCTATGAAATGAATTTTATATAGAAAAATTGGCACAACATAGCTAGGAAAAGTTTATTTAAAAAAATGTAAATTTCCGAGATTCCCATCATGACAACATCGTATAGAAAATAATGCTATCAAGGGACAAGTTCAAAGAAGGACTGGTGGGTTTTTACCAGTTTTTGCACAAGAAAGACAATCCTAAGGTCAACACTTTTTCATCAAGGCACCTTTTTATCTTTGGAACAACAATGTGGGAACAAACATTTTCAAGAATTAAATATGTGAAGAACAATTTGAGAGCAAACTTGTCTTATGATAGTATCAGGCCTGATGTCAGGGACATCAAATCTAAAGCCATAAATGTTTGCTATTATGGCATTCTGGAAACAATTTCACCATTCCCACTAATACAGGCGTTCATGTGAAGTATATCAATGTCTTATTTAATGATAACTGAATAAAATAATATTAAATAAATAATTATAAACAATATCTATGGTTTGATTCTTCATTATTTGGACCTAGAGTGTGTAGTTGGCCCCTAAACTGCTGTTTGATAGTTTGATGCGGCCCGCGGGCTGAAAAGTTTGGAGACCCCTGGACAAGCTAACGAAATAGAGGCCTCTGGCTTTAAAGAAAAATTTAAGCTTCCACGTGATTAAACCCCCAGCACTTGATCATTGTAATTCATGCTCCTCCGAAAGATTTAAGAGCAAACAAAAACAACCATCTCAATTTTCAACAACGCATTTCGTTGATAGAAACCCGGTGGCTGTTCTTCGCCACTATACCTGCGTCATCTGGCGAGAAACTACGCGATTGCATCTATCAGATTAGAACGTTCTAATTTGCCAGCTGGCGTTCCCACAGTGGTGCAGATTTTCCTCAGAAGTCGTCGCAATATTTCTCAAATGGGAATCATTATCAGACCTCAGTTTGAAATTTAGACTCACGACAATATTTTTACTAATGATGTTACAAACATTTCACGAACTCCGAATTACTATGGTACACTGCCGTGGACATAAAATTAGGGATATTTTGATTTACGAACCGAGAGATTTAAAAATCATTTCTTTCCTCGTGCAATTAAATATATGAATAGCATGTTGGTATTAGGACTTAAGGCTAACCCAAGTAACAGCATATTTGTTCGTGCTTGCATTGCTCTTTAAATACTTTTTGAGTTGCTATCTTTCGACTAGAATATAGCTACTAATACTTTCCAAGTGTGATATGCAATGCATGTTTTGTCCCGTTTACACTGCTAGATTTTTACGATGGTAAGGCTTACCATGGTTGGAAATTGGCCGTGTGAACGCATTGCTAAACGAATAAAAATACAGGAAAAGAAACAGCATTGCACCCTGGTAAACTTTTCTACCACGATTGAGTTAATATGGTTGGCGCTAGTTACTGGTATTTTAGGGGCGTGTGAACGCAAGTAATGGTACAAAGATGGTTTGTTTTGAAGATGGAAGTGGAAATGGACGTAGAGTGTTTGAAGATGAAGAGACCGGATCGCACCATATGGATTGGAAATGATTCTTAGTTACAACGATATTTATTTAATCACACTGTAATATATTTTAGTAGTTGTATTACTACGTTCCACTGATTCGGTTGTTCAATAATGGTTTTAAGTAGTTTGATTTACCCCTGAATCCAGAGTACCTAAGCTTATATATTTATTTTATGTGCTTACCTTGCCGTGCAGAAAATATAAATGCAGAAATTAAATAACTAAGAAATTGCAAACATTCGCAGGAAATTCGACTCGCTTTATTGTTTACGTATTCGCTCCTTAGGACGGCGTTAAAAGTATTTTCAGCATTGTTCCCTTAAATAGCTTCTTTCATAAACAGCTGAATATGGTAAACTTGGGATATCGGACTTAAAAATACTGAATTTTGATAAGAGCAACAAATTATTATGTATACTTGTATGTATTCTATTTGGATGCATGAACTTGCCTAAGAAATGGGTTAACATGAGCGATAACTTATTGAGAGGTGAACAATCATTTCATAGCATGGTTCCATGATTGACTGCATTTCTTGGTCCGTGATGTCCGTATATAAGCTAAACGAATAAAAATACAGGCAAAGAAACGTTAATAATTTTAAAGTGTAAAGGTATCAGTTGAAATATAAGAGGAAAAAGAGGTAAAGGTTGAATGTCTTAAATATCTGGAAATTAAAGTCACGGAAGGCATTCATCGTTGTACAAGCTTTACATATTTTTTAACTTATTACTTTGGAGCTATTCAAAGCAAATGGCAATTGCATTCAATTTTATATTTAAAATTGATGTTTAGCAAAGTACTAACACAGAATCCATTGAGTATCTCGGAGAAATTACCCACTGGCAATCATGAGGAAGTGATTTAAAAAGAATATTTTGGTTGATTTATAAAAAGGGATCTAGGAAACTGCAATGATAAAGTTCGATAAAATAACTGCATCTAATTTGAACATTAGTTAAAATACGCTTCCAATCTTTGCAAGACAAAGTCCTTCCGCTACCCTGCCCTCCATTGTTATTTTGAATTAATTTCACTCTCCGATAGATGTCACTAGAGTATTTATGATGGTTCTGGGTAGGCCGTGTGAACGCAGTTAGTTTTAGCCGCCATATTAACTATCATTCTACCCTATTAATGTAAACGGGGCATTTGGTGTAAATACTACCCCCAGCCACACCTTTATGGTGGCTTGCAGCGTATTGTATATTAAAGGTGTGGATTTCTTGCGCAAGAGTTCTCTCAGCAGCCTGCTCATGAATTTGACCGTGCAAAACGGCCTTTACAACAAGCAACGGAATAGCGGAGAAATAGGCGGAAGAAAAATTGGCTGCAGGGGTAGAGTGAGAGGATCACAAGAGGGATTCCGGGTCTAATTACCTAATGCTTTGCCAAGGGACGATACCTTCCCCCGCCCACCCCCTCGATCCCTTTCTCCTTCGTTCGCAGGGCGAAAAACAGGGGCGCACAGTGGCTTGGGGGCGGGGATTAAGGGCCGGCTGGAGCGCGGCGAGGGGATGCTGGGAGGGTATGGACGGGTGCAGATCCGACGGGCAGGAGCGAAGGAGGGGTTGCGAAGGCGATTAGCGTAAGGGAGCCGCAGGACGATAAGAAGGGTTAGTCCCCTCTAAGGGTTAGGTTGGGCCCGTTAGGCTCCCTCGATCTACATGCTGAGGAACCGGTCCAAGCGCGCTCACAGGTTTCAGAGTGGATTGTATCGAGAGCCTAAATATCTGACGAAATCCTAGCTTGAATAATTGAGTAGAAAATGTCATTTGTGCATTACACATGCCATTGATCCGTTCAGATACAGATAAGGCTCAGTCTAAAAATCTGATAATCGCTCAATAATGGAGGACAATATATTTTTGGGCACTTTACCTCAATTTCCATTAGCGTACCCAAAGTATTCGGAGTCACTGAAAGCATCTACCACCACTGTAATATAAATCCACTACTCTATTCTAGTAACTAGTACCAGTTTAGGGTCGATCATCTTATAACTACAATAATAAACATACAAATATACTATAATTTTTGTTACTCATATACACTTAATTAGCACTGCACCCGTTGCTCCCAAATCATCAAATATTTCATTGAATTTTTAAATAGTTATCCAGATTCTGATTTTAGCGTGTGTAAAGGCAAACATTACGATTATTTACTAGGATCAGTTCAAAGAAAAACACTTCTTAGGCATTCATATCCCCTCCGTTATAATTATTTATTGGCGTCCTCTCAACTACCTAAAACTACAAGAAAACTACACTCCTCTGAAACCAGATGTCACAGATAGTACCATTTGAACGGTAAACGCCGTAGGCATAAATTTTGTCTTCTTCTTACTGTAGCCAAGCAGTGGTAAAACAAATTACGAGAAATTGAAAAACAATTACGTTTTGAGACATAAATTTTAGAAGATCTAGGGCAATAGCCCTTAGTATTCAGTAACATAATTTTTTTTAGAGGTCCTGTGCCTAGCACTCCGATGGTGAGATATCTACCCAACAAATGGCGTATTTGTTTACTTATTTTTATCGAGAAGATATTATATAGACGGACACTTTTGGGCACTTTATTTTGAGAAAGTGCACGAGTTATAAATTCTTGGATATTATCAAATGATGATTTTAAAATATTATTCAAACGTACAATTAGCATGTAGCAGTAGATTTGACTTCTTTTTACAAACATTTGTTGCCTAATTGGCAATCTTGTTGTTAATAAAGTTATTCTGATATCCTAAATCATATTTACCTGATCTAATCAAGTATGATGAATGGGTGGAAAATGCATTCGAATGTCATCAGAAAAGATTTCAGCGTCAACGTACTCGGACTAAATTACAAATTATATTGTAATCGCTCTTTCCATACAATTATTTCTAATATTATTTTTCCTTAAAACAATTATTCTTACGATCATTCTCTAATCCTGCTGATCTGCGATGTACACGCTCCAATTACATATACCTACAACGTAATGAATGCGAGTCTCTTACGTTAGTTGCGTACTTAGTAAACTGTGGATACCAAGTTAACATTGGTGAATAGGTGGGTTGAACTCTAAATTTTGATCCAGAATTTATACCAATATTGCGTCATAGGGAGTAAAATCACGTCAGCCAGAAATCCAGTTTATTTTCTTGAAAACTTGCTTTTAGGGATTTTATAACGTACTTAGCCATTTGGAGAATACTTTTACCAACGATTTTTGTGAGCCATATTGAGCCGATCATCATTGAATTTCAGAGTCATATTTACAACGAATATTAACCTATGTTTTTCACTTCACCTCCTGTCATTACCTTACTACGCTAGCAGCGCTAGTAAATTTGGCGTCAATGCTACCCGAACACAAATGCGCCTCCATTATTTACCAGGGTACACACCAACTTTTCAATTTCAATTTCCCCGACTCTACCGACCCCGACCAAGGCTTGGTAGCTCAACTGGTAGAGTACCTGGCCGGAAATCAGGGGGTCCGGGTTCGAGTCCCGGTACCAGTTGAGCTACCAAGGCTTGGTAGCTCAACTGGTACCTTGGTAGCTCAACTGGTAGAGTACCTGGCCGGAAATCAGGGGGTCCGGGTTCGAGTCCCGGTCAAGGCGAATGATTTTTTTCTCTGTGGAACTAGTGCAATTTCAGCGGGTAACGCCGCTAAAGTTTTCACGGCTAGTTCGTGCGCTTTGAATTCTCTAATTTGGTGATTACGATCCAGTCTACCATAGTAAGTTGGGGTTCGCAAAATATTTTTAACATCATCAATGAAGATATGGTCTTGGAATTCGTTTTAGAGATTAAGTCTGAATTTCAACATGCGATCTGACAATGATTCCCAATTTTATTCATTTAATGGACTGGTCAATGACGACACGCTGATGGCACAAAATGCGTACCTCGCCTCTCAAGCGCAGCAACACTGTGTTCAACCACGATTTTCATATTTTTGCTGCGCCTCTGGAGATTTTTCCCTGACCAGAATCAAATTTCCCTGACCTTTCCATGACTTCCAGGCCCGATTTCTGTTTCCCTGACATTTCCATGACTTTCCTGACCGGTATGAACCTTATTTACATACACAGTACACCAAATGCTTCTAAAAATAGCTGACGCGTACCAATTGACGGGGCCTAGGCACGTAGCAAGGGGGGGACTGCTTCTGGGGCTCAAGCCCCCCCGAAACTTTTTCCAAGAAATTTTATTGTTCTGATTTTTAACTGGACATCATAATCCGGATTGCACTACGTATAATTCAAGTGCTAAATGTCTCGAAACGTGATCAAAGGCTTGAATCATGTGCGTGGTTAATAATTGTTCTTTTCAATTTGATATGCATGGTGCGTTGAACTTCTGTTCTGGGGCAGGTCAAATTAACTGCTTCATAACAAAATAAGCAGTTTACTCTACCAGTGAGAAGAGATAGGAATGGGCACTGCGAAAGTAAATACCAAGGACTGAAAATTTAGGAAGATATTTGTAACACGTCGTCACGGTATGGACAAGGTTGATTTGTTTCAAGTTAAGATCCACTAGACTTAGGACCCCTCTCCCCCCGAAGCAAATTTCTGGCTACGTGCCTGACGGGGGCAAAAATTTAGACTTTAGTTACTGTGATAGGGGCACGGAAGGAAGAGGAAGACTAGGATGCTAGTGAGAAGGGTTGGATGAGGTTAGACGCCGCTGCGGGCGGCTGAATGATGGGAGGGCCTGGGGCAAGGAAGTGGAGTTTGTTTTCTCTCGATTGACGGCCCTCGTGCCGCCCTCGCCTCCAACCACCCCTTCTACGCCCCCAGGGGAACACCAAGCAAGGAGTGGCACACCCTTGGCCCTCTGCCACTGTTGATTCCCTCGGCAACAGAATTAATTTGGTTGGATCATTCACCGGCTTATTCATTCCTGTCAGCATAGGTAACTAAGGCACGGAACACATACCTGTAGCCATTAGATCCATGATTATTTATGGTGTAGTTTGTTGAGGGTTTTCTGTCAAATAAGAGCTGAAATGCACCTCTGAGATATGTCTGAATTTCAGGAAGTATACAAAAATACTAGATTCATTACAAATACAGCGCGAAGGATATGGAATGAAGATAAAACAGAAGAAAACGAGAGTAATGATATTTATAAAAACAAAAAGAACCACGTTGAATTTAAAAGTAAGAGAGTAGAAGCTAGAGCAGGAGGAGCAATTTAACTACCTAGGTAGTTCGTTGGAGGAGAAGGGATAGAGTAGCATGGAAGGAGAATTGCATTGGTAAAAGAAGCTTTCACTCGCGGGCGCGAACTAATGACAAGGGCGTCGAGTAGGGAAGTGAAAAAAAAGACTAGTGAAAAGTTTAGTATCGGAGTAGTGGCACTGTATGGCACGGGAACTTGGGGAGAGAAGATGAAAATAGACGAATGTTTTTGAGATGTGATATGGGTTTGGAGAAGGATGGAGAAAGTAAGGTGCGTCGAAAGGAAGACAAACGATTAGGTGCTAGAATTGGTAGGAGAGGAAAGAAATCTGATTGAAGAAATTAGGAAAAGGCAGAAGGTGTTGATGGAGAATATATCAAAGGGCGAGTATTGTCCGAGGAAGGAGAAGGACGGGTAGTTTAAACAGAATGATTTGAGGTATGAGAGGCTGAAGAGGACATTGCGTGAAATGTTAGCGTCGTGGGAAGAGTTGAATGTCCATATAGACAACTAACCGTTCTACCTTTACCGTTACAAGACTTATAAAAATAATTATTGTGCAGAGAGAGAGAGAGAGAGAGTTGTTTTTACTGTTGCATGGAATACATTTTTGGAAGATTAGTGCTTTTAATGTATTATTTTGTATAGGAGGAGCTCTGGGTATCCTCGTTGGTGGAGGAATTTGTGCAGGTTAAAAATAATGTAATGAGGGAGTCTGGGTTATTAAAAAAATACGGTGCCGTCAGATAGAAAGAAAGAATGGGAGGGACGTTTTGGTTTGTTAGGAATGGAAGCCATTGTTATGCTAGTATTGTTGCTTGTTATCAGGTTTCATACGCTGAATTTATTGATAGAAACAGCAGGAAAGGAACGATTTTAAGGTAGAGATGTTGCAGGTGAAAGTAACTCAAGTAAATGCGCCTTTCAAGGAGCTAGAAGAAAATGTTGGCGTAGAAAGGACTAGCCCTATTTCACATGATACCTAACCTTTTTTTTATCATTAAACGAGGCCCCTCGCTCAGTGATGAAAGTGGTTAGTAAAGCAAAATGAATTTTGAAAAGGAAAGAAATGGAAATGGTATAAGATGAATTCAACACTAGAACTACGAGGAGTATGGCATTGGTATAGGAAGTAGTGGAGAAGGGAGAGCACTTAGATTTGAGTGTTTGAAGGTCGTAGTGAGGTGACATCGTGGAAATAATGTCTTTGTTATTAGTATGTGGAGTGGAATTAAGGCGTTCGAGGAAGTAGTAGGAGTATATTTTATATGAGAGGGGGTGACAGTAGACTGAAGGTAGAAATCAACAAGAGCGCAAATTTGTTTGGTGGAGGAACTACACATTTAAATTTAGGTTCACACGGCAGTACTCGAAGCCAGCGGCAGTAAATATGAGACTGGTTTTCGCTTGAGCGAGTTCACCTTATTAGATGCCTTAGATGTATATTCGTAATCGGTGTACGGAACAGTTTATTCGGCGACTCTTAAAATTAATTTCCTCGTGACTCTCCGATAACTACAAAAAATTCGTAATCGTCTTTGAATCGGAGCATAACGTTTCCCCGCAACGCGTTCAACTGGTTTGTTGGAGTCGATAATCCCACAAGTATGAGATTGAATCTAAAATTTTTCTCCATATCAGTACTTGGGAGGAGAGCAACGTAGGAAGGCTGATCCGCAGCGAAGAGTGACTAATCATCGTATGGGGAACAGGAACTCTCACGCGTTGATATCGAGCACTACTTTATTTCCGACAATTGCGGCTATAACCTGATGAGATCAATTATTCCACATTACATTACAGAATATATTCTCTCTAGAATACGTACCCTCCATCTCTTACCGTAAACTGGAAAGGCATGTCATGATGTCGAGTCTTGATACAATTATAAAAGAAAACTGCTTTCCTACAATGTATTATATTTCTTTTCTTTTTTACGGATTGGCCATTACATATTGAATGACAAGAAAATTCGTCATATTATTTCATAATATCTTAGAGAGAAGATATTTCTATTAAACCGCTATACAGCCTTTCAAGTCAATTTATTCGCGTTAAATATCGCATTTAGCCTAATTATGGAATCAGCATGTATTTCTGAGTAACCTAAAGTTAAAGAAATATCCTATGTATTATGGGCTAGCATGTTAAATCAGACTTATTCTACGCCGAAAAATGCTGCGCACTGTGATCCATCCAGTCATACAAGCTTAATAGCAAATTACACTTATAATACACTAATTACACAAATGGATGGAATCAAAAGTACCTACCAATGCACTATCACGTCAAACTACGATTATAATCGTATCGATATTTATCCGCCCCATTGAATTTAATGGTCTACCAATATGCACTGGCCCTATGAAAGTGAATGCATCGATTTTTACCCAAACCCTAGTAAATTAATGTTTACACAAAGAATAGCTTTAACCAGTTGAGGTGCATACAATCGAAATTTCGAAAACTATTGTGTAGCCTGGTCGTTTTTAAAAATAAGTCAGAAAAAGAGCAAAATTGACTTGCATACCATTCACGGACCGATCGTACCTTCTCTACCTCTTCCGAAAGAATATGGAATGCAGCTTTTCCATCTCTTCTCCTTTCAATGGACAGTAAATTCGTCTAACATTCCGTTTGAAAAGTTGGTGTTACTTTCTAGACAATGGGAAAGTGAAAGGATGTTTTAAAAATGCTACTGAACCTCCTCCTAAACCCGAACTTGTCAGTCACCAGACCAGCATCCAAACGGAGTCAATAGCCCACTGGCATTTTGAAAAAAAGACCTGTTACGAGACATGGAACGTTTACTCGTTCCACTTATGCAACCAGACATGCTCTTAGAGAGCACATGCTACAGAGCTATTAATTTCCATTCGAGTCAATCGAGTTTCGACTATAATAGTCCCTAACACTGCCACCAAAACGGGAATGGCTTCTAAATGAATGGGTTGAATCTGTTTCAAAAGACGGCAGTGAACTCGTAAGTGAAAGGTGTCCAGATGGGAGAGGGTATCAAAATGAAATCGGAATTCAATATATCCAAAACGTAGGGATGATTCAGTTGGAAACCATTTTAGTTTTAGTTTGTGGCGGCGATATATTGTTTTCCGGAAGATGTAGCTGGGAGTTTCTTTTGTATTCACCACTGAAAGTGATTTGTATCGAAGGGAGTAATATATGTAGCAAGATACCAGAACGAAGCCCCAGAGAGCCAATAAAATCGTCGTTAATGGAGTTCCCCTCCTTCAAGGAGTAAAAGTGCTTTAAGAAATCGACTATAATTCTCTGGATTGAAATATATTCTCAATAATGTTACCATTTTATGCATCGCTCTAGTGAAAACGTGTCACAGAAACTTTCCCGTTTCATTTATTCAGACGAATTATATGGTGAATTAAGTTTACATTACGTAAACGTTCAGGCAGCAGTCGAATGTGAAATATGATATGCGCTCATAGTTATTTTGTGAGAAAAACAAAAAATACATTCCTGTGCTATTACCTATCAAATGTACGATACGCATTACCCTCATGACATGTTCTAATTATGGTTTTCTGGTGTAATTTCAAGTTCACTCTATGTGAGATTCTCAAGTCCGACTGGTTCGGATGGAGAAGCCAAGCACGGCATACGACTTTCTCTTAATGTCTTTAATTTGCTGGAATAGTTTCCCCACCATCACCTCGTTCCACAAGTGAGGCATGTGGACATGGCTAGCGTCACGTCGTCTCCAATGATGGTGTTTCATCTCTTCGCTTCCAAATCGCTAAAGCTATCCGAACAGTTGTCCACAGCAATCAGAGAGGAGAAAAAGTGTTAAGGAAATCTTCTCAGGTCTTCCAACGATTTAAAAATTTTGGAGTGGGCCGAGATCATTGGGTGTCAAGTTGGTAGTTCTGGCCTCTCACCTCGTATGTTTATTAGGCTCGAATCCTGGCAGTGGAAGATATTTTTCATTGGTAAACCGGCCCATAATTGAGCGCTGTGGGTAGAGTATTCGAGTTCAGTACTCCTTCCGCCAGACGGGACGTTAAGCTCTGGTTCCTTGAGGCCCGTAGATATGAGTGGGGTAACACTGACGTCAGGTTCCTTTCCACCGCTCCTCCTTACCCTGCCATTCCCATCCTTGTATCTTTCCTTCAATATGAAGCACTTTTAAGTGCGGGGCAGACTTGATACCAAAGATGAGATGAGATGGCATCATTTACATTTAAGATTAAGTTAGAGTCGAATTTCGGAACGTCGGGCACTGACTTTGTCAACCCACTGGAAGACATTTCTACTATTGGCCGAAAAGCATCAGGTCTTACTCCAAAAGAAACAACGTGTATCATGTACGAGAAATCAGCTACTTTTCCCTTGTTAGACCTCAATTGGAATATGCTGCCAGTGTATGGGATCCCTACGAAATCGGTCTAAGTAATGAACTTGAACGTGTGCAGCGAAGATCGGCAAGATTTGTAAAGGGTCGGTATGATAACCTTATTAGCGTAACCAGTCTATTAAATGAATTGAAATGGGAATCATTGTCAGATCGCAGGTTGAAATTTAGACTTAATCTCTTAAACAAATTCCAAGGCAATATTTTCAGAGATGATGTTAAAAATATTTTACGAACCCCAACTTACTATGGCAGACTGGACCATAATCATAAAGTTAGAGAAATTGATTGCCGAACTGACCGATTCAAAATGTCCTTTTTCCCTCGAACAATTAGAGATACGAATAACGGTAAATATGTCCTATCAGAGAGTAGCAATGAATAGCATTGGTAGCTGCATGTTGGTATGAGTACTTAAAGCTAACCCTACTAACAATATGTTTTTGCATGTTTGCTTTGCAATTTCTATCTTTTTTAAATAGTGTAGTTCTTACTACTATATTAATACTATTCCTTTTTTATGCACCATATGTAGTGCACGTTTGGTGAGCAATCACCCCCTGCCACACACCCTTGTGGTGGCTTGCAGGGTATTATGTAGATGTAGATGTAGTTGAACGTCATTTAACTCAAACCAGTGGCTACGGAGAAATGAGGAATGATGAGCACAACACCAATCAAGGTATGTTCAAAAGAACAAAATATCAGACACTGTGAAATTGAAATGGCATGAATAACTTCAAAACTTGCACATAGGGGACCAAAACAAATAAGCCGTCAAAGAGAACACGTTATCACCCAGCAATTTTTGTGTGAAACATTTCCTGATTAGAGTGTGTGTGAATATTATTTCTATAGTGTGAAACATTTCAGTGCACAGCAGATGACCGCACTATGATTAAATATTCTAGTTACATGAAAATAGTGCATGTTTGGTGATCTTCAACCCCTGCCACACACCCTCGTATTATGTAGACGTATCAGTCCCGTTCAGTGACCAAACTGGCGTTAGGTGAGCCCAGGTTCTGCATTGAATTTGGTTGCCTATTGAGGACGCTTTGGGCTGAACTGAGAAAATTATTGCTTTACAAACCGTTGAAGCTAATTTGCATGCGCTATCAAAACACATTACGTGTTGTAGCCTAGAGGATAAAGCACTGGGTTCCAGACCAAAGGTGCTAGGATATATCACTGAAGAAGTTATTGGACATGTTTTCTGAATCTAAAATGAGTGGTTTACTGAGTAATATATGTTTTTTCGAAGCTAAAGACATAGAGATGGGACTTATCCAATAAGTAGCGTTTGCATGTCGTTGGTCTCGGTATGTATGTACAATCTTGGTGAACTCATTTCTCACGAAACAGGCTATCCTTAGGTATGAATGCTGTGGTTGTCTTCACCACAAAAGTGAGTCAAGGTAATAAGAGAGCGATAACCACACCTCTTCTATGAACTTAATCCTCATCATGTTTCAGAGACTTAGGGGTACAAGCTCCGTGAAATTCTTCCTCTGGGGAAAGAAGCGTTCCAGACCTCATAGAAGCATTTCGCTGCAAATGAAGAAAAATGAATCAACCGTCTCAGCAAACGGACGCCACCATGACCAGAAAAGCCATGGGGATCGCTCCTCGGCAGCATCAATTACCTCCTCATGCATTCGTAAATCTCTCTGGAGGAATTCCCGAGGACTCATCCCCGTGAATCACGGTCGAAAAATTCAAGATGCCGTCGAAAATATCAAGCAGATGTCTCGGATAAGATGAATGGAAGGGGCGGGCCATATTATTTCCACTGCCGAGTCAGGGGCACGTGGAAGGATTTAAGGCAGAAATCGCCGTTTTCCCCTCTTTCTTTCCCCCTCGACATAAGCGGGAGGGACACAGGATGCCATGTGGATAGGAAACGCTGAAGGATGTGCCTCGCTCATCTTCTTGGAAATCCAAAAGGAAGAACAAACTACAACCAGAAGAATCTTAGGATTCTCGCCTATGGTGCCTGTGTTGCCTTTACAATATTTTACCGAAATCTTCATTACTTCCAATGAAATTGAGAATCCATGCAAGGGTTCAGCAGGAGTAGTTAATCAAGGGAGAAGTTTATCAACGATCTTCAACCTCAAAACCATAAATACAAGACCATTACGCGAGATTGCATGCAATTTAATGCACAAAAACGGCCCCCATTGACGGGTAATGAACGTTTTAAGGAAATAAAGTAAAATAAAATAGTTCCCGTAATTTCTTAAAACATTTGATATCTAGAATCGGTAAGTTTGACAGTCAAGAAGCACAAGGCTAAAATCAATCTTGATTATGTTAAGTATTTAGCAGTATATGTAGGTTTTGTGATGGTGGCGCCTGCATACAAATTCGTACTTATCCTTCCTTGCCAAAGCAAGACTGCGTTTCTTTTTGCATATTAAAAATTATGCTGCGTTGAGTAGATCTATTTCACTTATTGAGACACGCATTCTTTCGGGTTGCGTCCACGTACGTAATTATTTACCCAGCAGTTTCACCAGATCTCTTACTGGCAACACTGATGTGAGAAAAACAAAACACACGGACGCAATCTGAAGGAATGCTGGTCTCATCTGTTAAACGCCGCGAAAACCAGAGATTTAACATTATTCCATTATTCGTTTTTCTGTAATAACGGTAGAAAGAACCTAATTTTATTCCACCTATAACCTATGTTAACATTTTGAGGCCTCTCAAATATTCACCATCCACTTTTATAAATGTCTTATAATTTCTCTGACCAATAGCCTCTCCTCTTTTACGTGTTTAATACCTTCCCATTTACCTTTCTTTCTATCCTGAGAACTCTCTACATTTTCCGATACACCCACATCTCAAAAGTCTCCAATTTATTCCCATTCTCATGCTGTGGAGAATGAACTTCTCAACAAAATTACTCAGCTCACCATATAGAACTACTAAATCATATATTTTCATGCTTTTATTGCGAGAGTCCCTCATAAATTTTCCCTCTTTTCTGAGTACCTAATTTATTGTTTGATATTTTACCACGTGATTGATTTTTATCTAAAATACTCCCTAGATAAGTACCTACTCTATCCACAGAGCATGAAAATGCTCACAAATATACTCTAGCTTTTTTATTCTTAGATAATCCCATTCCTTTTGTCTTCCTATTGTTATTCTCCATCTCAATTTTTTCATACTGCACCGTTAAAAAATCCTTACCTTAAATGTTTACACTGACAGACTAAGTAACGTTTGATCATCAGCAAAATAACATCCCTAATGTGTTTGCCTCAAAACTTTATTCTCCCTCGTATCCCTTTCCATGACTCTCCATTACCTTTTACAGAATAAACATTTTTTTAATGATAATTGGCAGCTTTGACTCACCCCCTATTCTAATTCCCTATCGTCTTTCCTTAGCCTTTGTTGTCTCTAATGATTAGAATTTCCTTCAAATCAAATAGGGTAGTTTCCTATTATTGTCTTGATCGAAAGTTTTAACCTCTGGAGTACCTATTCCAAGCCGTTAGATTTTAAAATTACGTTAAGTATATTTCCTCATTTATTAAAAAGTGAAAAAAATCAATGGCGCGAAAACGCGATGGCAAAAACTATTGCATGCATGTAAATCATACGTGTGACGCCAAACTGTTTCCTCTACCTGCCATTAGGTGGCACTGCGGACGCTTCCAGGCAGACGCTGACTCCGTTAAAGCTTCATTAGCTAGTTTCGGAGGTATACTTATTCAGTTAATTTATTGTAATTAACTTAAATATTTATTTCATATTATTTATGCAGTTAGTTAGTTTAAAAACAGTTAGTATTCCTTTTACAAGCATATCATGTAGTTCGCCCATCGCCGCGCTACTTCCTGCCATGTTTCGCAGTTGCAGAAAACACCACGAGCAGGATTCCCTTGAGCCTATAAAACGACTAATAATACCATGATTGAAAGAGAAGACTTTTCGAACTTTGATAGTTTTCACAGGCTAATACTAATACATATTCACTACAGCTGAGGGGCCCTGAAAAACAATGGTAAGTTCAGGAGACGAATTATCCTATGCCTCGCAACGTAAACTACCTACCTGTTACGTCAGCAAGAAGGCAGCGCACCCCGCCATTTCAGAGCCTTTTCAAATGCCCTTAAAATTAACATTAAATTCTCTAGTAAACTGGGTTTTCTCAGTACAAATTTTTTGCGTAAAATAAATACATTTATGGCAGGGCACGAATCGCCATTAATGAAGTCTGTTTTCTTTGATGAAGGAAACTACCCCATTCTATTTCTGCGGTGCTTTCTTTGACTTCATCCAATTGACTACATCAAACGATCTCTCAAAGTTCACAAAAACAGTTCACCCTGGCCAATTGCGATGCACTCGTATAATTGCATCCTCATTACTTTTATGGCAGCCAATATTCCCATCCACCCTATTATGGACTCAAAGTTTTTGTTTTAGTACCTTGCGAGCTCTCAATACTTTTGCTCTTGGCCTGACATTCAATTGTGGCTAAGCTATGATGTTGATCGGCATCAGCTCCAAGGTCTCTGCAAAAGTTGATCACACTGTTCCTAAATTTTTGCCCAACCATAGTGAAATATGGTTGAGATCTCCAAGTATCTCCATTTTTCAAGGGTGTAGCAATACTTCCAATAATATTTAAACTAGGCTCTTGTGATTACCAGAGTTTTATTTCTACACACGCCATCAGATTACAGGTGGGGTCGACCACGATAGCCAGGCGAGTAGCGCGCCTAATTGGCAACCAAAAAGATCCTCGATCGAATCCCGCCTTGGGCATGAATGGTACGTCTGCCTTAAACTTAAGAACATGGGTTAGACGATATGACATAGCCTAAAGGGTTTTAGCCCCCAAAAAAACTAAGGTCTATACTATGTACTACTTAGTAGCGGACTCCTACCACACAATAATACCAACATAGACCTGAAAATCGCCTTTTCTCGCAATGGATCATCAAAAGTTGACCCTACAGAATAAAATGGACTTGCTATTCATGGCATTTAAAATACAACTATAACAATTTATTAAAGTTAGTGCATTGACGGTGGTATCTGATGGTGAAATTAAAATGTGTAATGCCCTCAGACAAAATCTCTGCAGATGATTAGGAACACGTCACGCTCCGAATGAATTCAATTTCCGATCGGGTGAAGGATGAGAATGGATGACAAAGCATACATGGATTAAGGGAGGAGCCGTAGCAGACGCATGAGAGGGTAGGTGGCGCCGGGAGACGGCGTCTACTTCGGATGAAAGGGGGAGATCCGTGTCTGAACCCGAAAGGGAAAAGGGAGCCAGCTTAAGCCGATGCCGAAGGGAGGAAGAGGGAGCGAGGGAGCGTGTTGCCCATCCGAATATCCGCGGCGAAACAGAAATAGATCCCCGTTTTGAAAAAAATTGTGAGAGCGATTGAGAGTGAAGAGTAAGGGAGTCTACGTTGTGGGGGGAACGCTGTGTGTTGCTGGGGGAAGGGGAGCGTGTAAATATTGAGAGATTCCGGAGAGATGAGACGGCGTATTTGGACAGTGGTGGCGCGCGAAGGCTGGTGGGAAGGCTCCGCTGCAGCTAGTGCGGGAGCGGTCTCGGGTTTCCCGAAGAGATGCCTGTATTTCGAATGGGGAGGGCGATGGGCGTGGCACCTTCCGTGTGGGGAGCTCGCCGAAGAAGAGAGGCACCGGAGAAGCACGTACGGTTCCTCTCGAAATCCATTATAATTTCACTCAAATCCACAGAGCGTTTTCCGGGGCATCAATTCGTTCTCCCCGGGGGGATTTCTCGCGGCCGGATGGGCACCTATGCTTTGGGGGTTGAAGGTTTCGTGCCCGGCTTCTGAGTCGATGGATCCGTCCACAACTCCCGCGGTGGGGAGACACTTAGGCGTCAATGATTATTGAGGTGTCGGCTCAAGGGCGCAGGGCGGAGCGGAACGAAATCGTTGAATGGAAGAGGAAAACCTGGCCTCGGGCAGTATCTCTGCCGGCGTTAAACAACCTTGATGCGTGCGGATTTCCTCGCTTTGGGGAGTGAGGATTTTCACGAGCCCTTAAGCTTTGATAGGCCTCGCTTGCCAACGCCCTACGAAAAGGTCGTTCTCTGTAGTTTACAGGAAGTTCATGCCCGGGATGAAATTCAATGCCGCTGCTTAAGGCAATCATAAGTTAGGCGAGGCATTGACGATCTTATAGATGTACCCATAGACCAAGGGCACAAGTAACGGGCATAAAATTCACTTTTTACAATAAAAGTTTGGGCGATAATGTCATTTAAATGCCTCAAGTTATCACTCTATTTAACAATTCCCAGGTGATTCAAAGTACTCAATAATATCAATGGAAATTCAGGTTCATCTATTTGATGTATTTAGATATAATTCGAAAAACAATGTTATGGATTCATGTTCTTGTACAGGAAAATGACAAACGAGGCCAATTGAGTTAGAATTTTGAGATATGACATTACAATAATGAAAAATAATCGTAT
Organism: Platycnemis pennipes; assembly: GCA_933228895.1. Lineage (NCBI taxonomy): Eukaryota > Metazoa > Arthropoda > Insecta > Odonata > Platycnemididae > Platycnemis > Platycnemis pennipes. Next base: position 30,980,427 of record OW121855.1, read on the forward strand.
GGGAAACACATGTTGAAAATCGGGTACTAAGCCTTCTGCCTATACTAGAACATCATTTGATTGACAGTATGTTTTCCAAATGCTCTGCGCGCCGATTTTCCACCGAAAAACATACGTTAGAAATGATCGGCGTTTCCTGACGGAAAGGCGGTGATGATTGCCAGTCTGGGAGGCTATGTGGGGAACCAATTTTAGTCACCAGAATTCAGCCGATATTGATTTTGATCCGTGATACTAATGCTGCACTCCGATATAACCTTTTATTTGACGGTATTGCATGGACATAAGATACAGAAAATGCTAATATCACCATGAAACTTGATATATTCCATAATTTGCAGCTAATTTGATACCATAATACATTTCTCACGATCACCGATAGTTATTAAATTACGCTGGAGTATATTTTAATATGAGAACGCAGAGGGATGAATTATATTGGCAGATATGCACAATTTTTAGTCACGGGCAAGCCAGAATGGATATTATACGATACATAAAAAAAAGTTAGTAATTTAATTTTTACCTAGGTACCTATATATCATCAATAGTTATTTATTTCTTAAGAATTTGTTTTCGCTGGAAACACGTGTCAAGAATGATGAGCAAGATCACTACTAACATTTAATACAAGAAACAAACTTACCTATTGAAACTTGTACAGTAATTATGCTCAAAATAATTTCTAATATTTAGCATGCTCTCTAATAACATCTATATTTATCTTTCTTACAACTTGTTACACTTGAAGCTCAAATTACCATTGCTCAAACGATAAGCTCCAATATTTCTTCCTCATTCTTCCTTTGAAAGTCACCAGGTCACGCTTTTCCTTTTAAAACGTTATTTCTGAGCAATGTGACGAGTTGAAATGCCGTTTCACTTCCTTATTCCGAGTAAAGTTCTTCAACTTACGTTCAACTGATGCATTTCCATTTAATTCTGCCCGGTCTATTATGCTGTTAAGATGAAAATGAGATAAACACGCACACAAGGAAGGTTCAGCAGAGTAACATACATTTTTAATCACAGAAACGGCAATTATTATAGCATTATAAAGGCTATTTCGTGAGTTTAATATTTCCAATTGCATCACAGCACGAAGAAAGTTGGGAACTTGATTGGCTGGTCTCAGGCAATAGGTACGATATTTGAAAAAGGCCAACTCCAGACAACCTTAGTTTGTATCATGAAACCTGTACAGTAAACCATTGAACATAAATCGAGTGTCGTTATATTCCATTAAAATCCAAGTAGCAAATAAAGATACCTCTGAAACGCAGGGAATCGTTAAAGGTGTTTGGGTAAATATAAGGTCAAGATGATTTACCACCGGGAAATAAAAGGAGGACGCTACGATGGAATGTCAATTTCCAATCTTGCCAAAGTAATGGCTACTTTCCTGCGGTCGGTTGAAATAATCTCAGTTTGGAGCTGAAACGTGACCGAAACGTCACGCTGCTTCACGGATTCCCTTATAGTATCGCAGATTCGAATCAATACAAGACTATTTTCATGTCGATCGCTAAAACGAGGAGGATGTGAGTGGGTACCCAGTCGAAACATCTCGCTTTGTCAGGGCAGGAAGTCTGTACAATAAGTAGAAGCCTTAAGGTAGAACCTCTACTACAAGTTCCTCCGAAAACATCCCTTGATATTTTGATATATTGTAGAGAAATCATTCCTTCGTCAATCCATGAAAAAATATTTGGGGGTCATCGGCCAATTTACGCTTATTACAGGATTTGAAAATCGTCATTTTCAGCCTCAAATTACATTGCTCTTATGGAAGAATGGTGACGTCCCTCCCTTAAAAATTTTATTTCTCAAAATTTTCCCTGAAAACACCATCTCAAAAACTAGTATATTTTGGCTGAATAATAAACGGATAATATGTATTTTTTTCAGGTTGCCTCATCGGCCATTTAAGGCTAATATTTATGATTGAAAAACGAAGAAAAGTCTAACTTCCGTTCCTTAGCCACCATAGTGACAGAAGTCTGGCAACGATGTTAGGGGAGTAATGAAAACAAACTGACCCAGTTACTCCGTCATTTATTCCTTACGTCACGATTGCAGACGATTTATGCTATGAAGTGTGTCTTTGATTAGTACCATTTGTACTGTACTCCCTGTTAGTACTGGTTACTTGAAGAATACCTGAGTGCGCCAAAATATTTTACACTTAGCAGTCGCCATACACGGAATATCATAGATCCCTGAAAATAATAGGTATAACACTGTTTACACGATAAAGTCGCTTCTTTATTGCTACTCACGATGGTCTATTAGTTATTTAAAAGAACATTTCCAATATTTAATGTATATTTCGTAGTATAAAGTCATTGTTTTCACCTAGCACTAAATAATACTTTGTTTTGAATACGTATTTATTATCACCCGATAATTTATTTCTCACCAAATAAGTAAAATTGAAAATATAAGTCAGTAATATGGTTGTAGGAATTTGAAACTAGACTCGATGCATACTGTTAATAGGCACTAATATGTTTGGTAATACAATTTCCCAAACCTGCTCACTGATCAACTATACAAGCATTCTCTAAGAGAATAAAATAGTTTCTCAAGGGAAAACTGATGGAAATGAAGTTCTGAGTTCTGATGAAATCTTAATTCTAGTTCCTGCAAAAGAGAGTTGTTTAGCCGTATATCTGTTACGCGAGATCCCAATCATCATGGCAGATTATTGGCAGTTAACTTTGCTGATAGTTCATAGCCCTTACAATTTTCTGATACGGGTCAAACCATGTAAACACTTATCAAATATGAACAATATTGTATATACCCATGAAGCCCGAACTAGCAGTATCAGTATACCTTTTACCAAGCCCGTAGCCAGGACAAAAATTGAGGAAGGATTTACTGATTGGGATCTAAAGACTATGTCCTCTAGAAAAACAATGCTTTTTACAGTACCAAAGTAGTAATTCATCTTTATTGCCTTTTTATTATCTGTCATACACAACAAATAATCTCACCTCTATGCTACTTCCTTCTTGAACTTTTCATACATTTACCCTCTAAATAAAAATTTGGAGGGAATTCACAACCCCCTCCCCTTCCACTCACTACAGCCTTGCCTTTATCCATGTAAACGGTAACGTTCCACCCACCATACTGTAAACAGCAATAGGATGTGTAGAAAATGCTTTCCTCTTTTTATTAATAGTACCTATTTTTTTCATTTCTTGGCTAAAATAATATAAGACTAAGGTGATAATAATTTTAAAGCTGCCATTAAGAAATGGTAGCTTTCAAATTAATATCGAAATACTGCTTATTCCTCTTCGGGCTGGCCTGAGATTACGATGTCAATACAGTATTTACAACGCCGTTCACTCTACATTTTATATCCCAATTACATTCCAGTCCGATGAAAATTTCTTCTGTTATATCAATTAACGTTAACACTGAATTACACGCAGTACAAATAATCAGCTTAGCCAAAACATTTATTACCACGATTCGACATCCAACAATAAATGCACTCAAAGAGTTGATTTGAAAAATACTTTCATCAGAATTCTGTTCCTTTAGATTTTACAAACAATTAGTCTAACTATATTAAGACATAAAGTTACCTTTAAAACGAACTTATGAAGCCATAACTCTAGCCCTCAAATGGAATTGGCGATTCAAAAAGGCAAACTGCACTGCCCAAGAGAGCTCAGTTATAAAGATTATCGCACTATAACGTAATAGAGTAAGTGTAATTTGTAACTACAATACAAAATACCGTATTGTAAAACTGAAGAGAAATGCTTGGAAACTAATAACAGAAGGCAACGAATCTCAATGAGGTAGCGCAGGCGAACGTTGGTGTCCCACAGGTGTGAAAAATTGGTTTCTATGTCAATATTTACACGTTCTTTACGGTGTTGTCCATTTCGTCGTCAGAAAATATGTCTAATAAACTTATTGTAATCAAGTTTCTAAGAAAAGATCAAAAGCGATTTTTAGGTCTGTTATTTTATTTTATATCTTAATTTATTATTATGAAATTTTATTGTTGCTCCTGATAAAGTTTTTTAAGTGCCTCTGACACATGGCGTCAATATAAAAGCCTTTCTTCATATCACCAAATTACTTCAGTTGGAAGAGAATTCATGTTTCGTATAGCCATGTTAAATAGTTGAAAATAGTTTTTAATTATTATTAACAACATTTTGAGCAATTTTATGTTGTTCCGGCATGCTATATTCGTCTTATGAAAGTAGTGCTTCGAAGCGCTGGTTCTACCTTAAACGTGACATGTCTTCGTAATGATACCTCGTCTTATAAGCATCTAATCAAACCAAATCAATGACGTGAAGGAAGTGAAAAACTTCACGACTAAGCAATCTTGGTGCATGGCTATCATACCGAAGAAAAGGAAAAATGCAGCGAAAAAATGAAGGTAATGAAGTTGCAACGCAATGAGCCTGCAGCAAATGATAATGTAACAAACATATGAACTCCTGCGAAGAAGTGTACTACGTGTACTCACAGGCGTTTCTGTACCCAAATGAATACATTGATGTTGGAATAATAAATGAGTACATTCCTGGATGAATATTGCCATTTGGGTACTCAAATACATGCGAATAAATAATTAATTCACATTTCTACTGTTGCAGTCGGTATATGAAACTGAATCCGTGAAATGATAAAGGTGCATGGCTATCGCCAAGTAAACCTTGCAGTTAAAAGAAACAAGCAATCTTTCTGACACCAGAAAGTTATTCTCATGTATTTATTGCCAAATTTACTGCAGCAGTAAGAAATGTTAGCTATGATATTTTAAATCTTTTTTGAGCTCAGAATAACTTTCAATAAATTAAACTTAACAAGTATTATCGGAATTAATATTTGCATACACGACGTTACACATATATATACAAATAAAAGTAAGAATTTGTCGAGCAACTTAAAAGTCTGACGAGTGTGCTTTCATTGCATGTCGCAGAGAAGGAGGATAAGTTGTACGAATACGCATTTGTATGTCCGATGAAAAGAAAAGCATTTGATTTGAAACGCCAAAATATATCAAGATAGTGAATGCAGAAACTCATCTCCTGACGGCTTAGAATTTATTCCCTCAGCAATATATATCGACAAGTATCTAGAGATGAATGAATCAATTTATTTAACTGAAATAATATTTACAAATTAGAAAAAATACGACCAAAAGTAAATGAAAAAATTTAGGAAAACAATTAAGTCTAGTGAGAAAAAATATGGCTAAAACAAGGTAGGATTGGAATCTTATAATAACTTTGGCTGTCGCAAATACTTCTTAATATTGACACGATTTTGGAACGAAGATCGATCAAAATAATACTAACATTACGAGATAGATATACTTCCAAAAATGAAGAAGATACTGCATATAAAAATCGGAGGAGGGGGGACAATTAGAAAGTAGTGCCAGGGTAAATGAAAACGCTGTATGAAGAGGGACTACTCACACGTTAGAATGAGGAAATAAAATAAGTCCCTCGAGAAAAGAAGAGTGATTAGAGTACGAAACAATCCCGGCAATGAAAATAGCAATATCATTTGAGAAAACGAGTTTTCACCCAGCTGTAACCCCAGATTAGAAAGAGCATTTTACTGCCTAGGAATTAAACCCTACGAAAGCGTCGTGAGTTTCCGGCTCTTCACGCAGTTATTTGACTATTGAAAAGCACACGATGCAGCGGAGAGAAATCCTTCCCTATTACCTGCCAGGCGTCAGCACTGCAATGACCTGATGATTGAACACTTAACGCCAACACGCATTCCCATCGGAAACGGTTCACCACCGCACGATCACCGACTCATGTTACTGATAAGATTAGGAGGGGCAATTACATTGCGCAATTATCTCACCCGAGTCGTCAAAGTGATTATTTCTTAACCAATTTTGTAAAATTATGAATTTTCTCCATAACTGAAGGAAATATAAATCCATTCGTGATTTGGGCGTTTTCAAATTTAATCTTACTCAAAACAACCAGCGCCATTTCCAGGAAGTAAGATTAAACCACGTGATCGGAGATATGAGAAAACGGCTTCGTACCTATGGAAAAACTTGTCGAATATTGAACACCGTTGACACTCCATCCGTAAAAAAATCAGGAATCCAAATGCTTAATCATGCACGTCCCATTACACAATATAAATCCAGAAAATCTCCTCGTGATATTGTGCAAGCCGTCGCTTAGATAGGGGATGTTATGACGCCAGCCTTTATTTATGAACAGCTTTCATGCTGTCATCAGAGATATTCCGCCGATATAGGACGACCTTTAGCAAACCCGGGCTTAAATTTTTCTCCCATCGCCGGGGACACACATAGCCTTCCCTCTCGTGCAAAAATCCGTTCCCCTGCATCGAATCCCTATTCACAATTTCCATTCTTCTGTCCTCCTTCATGCTGTCCAATATCCCTCTTCTCTTCCTCCTGGTTCCACCGTAAACCATTATTATTCCCTCCAGACATTTTAATAGTTCTCCTATCGTCCAAAATGCATCTTTTTTTACAAGCTTCGGAATTTTGCCACCGTTATAATCTCTGAGACCATGCTATTCGTTTGCCATCATCTCTGTCCACGCTATTGAATCAATCCGTCGCCATATCCACATCCCTACTGTAATCTCCCTTAAGCACACAAATTCTCTTTGCTCAAAGGCCATAGCTGCGATGTGTTTACCTTTACGCTCCCAATTATGACAATGAGCTCTGACAATGAAACTGAAGGGGGTCAAAGGTACTTTTACTGAAGTATATCCATTGGAAGCAGTAGATGGCAAAAGGTCACTAGAAAAAAATAATAACTGGAATTTAAATTGGTTCCGTTCACCTCACATACTGAGTGAAGAGATAAGGAATAGTTGCATGAAGCTTTCTGTCATTTTATGACTGTTTATATAAGTTTTGATTCCCTTAGACATAATATCATATGTCGCCTATTATTTCAACCATTAGTTGACTAGCATTCTTCGAGACTAAAGTGGCTACTGCGAAACATTTTCCTATTAAAGCTTAGATGCATAGTTTCACCTAGTAAAAACCTTGTATACGCAGTGATTATTTGTTATTATGAAGGAATATCACCGGAAGGACCCTTAGGAAAACTACGAATAAATACTGGACTTTAATCGTAATGATATATTTTCTCACTCACTGTACTCTTGTAACTTATACTCCTCTGCTCCACATACTTCCAACCGCCTTTCATTGTTGTGATTTAAGGTAATAAACATGTAATGCTTAACCCTTCAAACCTTTAACTAACATTAATGAATCTATTGAGAGCTGAAAAATTCGTTTATTTTATGCCTTCGAACTTGCGTCCTTTTTGCACGTCTCTTTACAAGCTATACCTATAGATTATTTGATCCTCTCTTGATTAATTCTCCAGTTTATGTAGCAGTTTTACTTTAACTTAAGGCAATTGGATAATGACTACTCATATGACGAAAAAAGGGAGGGGAAATAAAGCTAAATGAGCTTGAAAACCGAAATTTCCTTCACGCCCTCCACGCAATTCAGAAAAAAATCAGTATTTCATTTTTTTAAACACGCAAAACGATCAAAACGGTGTATTCTATACGCAACCATTCCAAGGCGGAATATTTATGCTTAGTGATAATAGAAGGGGGAGAGACGTAGTTAAGAAACAGAAAAAATAAATTGGACTAACCCTTGATAGATGAGAAGGAGATGTAGATTAGATTGGCACCTAGAGTCACTCCGGAACCATGCAGTTACGTATTGGGCGTTCAGGATACTGAGCATATACGCTCACACTGAGCATGTGTGTTTGCTTGTGTGTTCCTACATGTACTCACCAGCATGAATAACTTACTATAAAAAAATAATGCAAGGAAGGCATAAATTTCCCGGAAATTTAGTTTTACGAGGTTTTTCTTATTTGTAGCCAGCTGCGGCGTCAATAAACGAGTTGTAGCTCTTATTACTTACACCACTGCACTTCCCTTTATTCAATGAAGCTTCTGCAACACACCTTAGTGTAGCATTAAGGGGACCATGCTCATGTAGATTATCTACATACTAACGCATAGTGGTTACCATAACTGCAGTTGCTATTGACGCATGTGTACCAAAGGCTGATCAATAGAGATCAATCAAAGGATCAATACAATTCCTTAACTTACAATATTGGTAAAAACCAGAATAAAATTCACCAATTTAATTGCCTGCACTCCTTATCTTCAGCGCCCAACAACAAAATTAATAAAAGTACGATCAATGACAGTCGTAAGAGCGTTAAAAGTTAGAAAGGATCTGGAGTGACTAAAACCAGCGAACCAGCATGATCTAAGATTTGAAATACTGTCAATTTACCATGCTTCAAGTTACGATAGGATAAGTAGTGTATCAGAATTAATACAAGAATTAGGGTGGGAATCATAATCAGATCGAAGGTTTAAACTATAGATTAACTCTGTTCGAGAAATTTCAATCGGATAGCGTTACTGCAGATGATAGGCATACATTAAAAACACAAGCGTGTTATGCTAGATTCCAACAGATAAATAAGATAAGAGAGATAGATTGCCGTACTGATAGATTCAAAATGTCATTTTTCCCCGTACTATAAGAGAACACAATAGGCAGTAAAGCAAAGGGATAGGTAGGGGAAATATTTTAGAGTAGTCTGTAGTGCACGATGTATGTATTAACAACCAATCCCTTAATTAATATGTGGATACTAACAATCTAGGTGCATGTGACCCTATAGTAGCTTATTTGCATGTCAATAGTTCATTCTTAGTGATCTTCACCACCTGCCATACACCCTCGCGGTGGCTAGCAGGGTAATCCGTAGATGTAATTGTAGATGAAGTAAAAACCAATGACAGAATAAGTAAAAAATCCTCAAAAAATCGATAAATGGTGAAACAGATAACATCACACAACGCTGGTGTATGTGTTAACTAATGGAAATGCATATTGTGCAAGCGACGCCATTCGTGAATGATCAAATTAATTTGACACGAATAAAAACGAATATGAATGAAATTGGGTCCTCGGGATTCCATGGGGTGAGTGTTTCCACTCACGATAATTTGCGACGGCTGGAAATATCAGTGCAAACACAGGTTTTACGGGCTTGAACTAATCCCAGGACCTATGGGAAAATAAACATCTCATGATTCATTGGTCACGGGCAACTTTCCTGATGGCGCATTGGCTTTGCCAACAAATTGGACCTGGGGAGAAAGCGAATTAATAGCTTCGGTAGCGGGGCAACCCGTTACTCCCTAGGGGGTCTCCTCAGGGCCCTGGATGCACCGTTGTTGTTGCGTGGGCGTGGCTCGGGTGAAAGCACGCACCTGATGAACGCTTTCAAAAGGTGAGGTCAAGGGAGTGGTTGTGATTCGTTCGCGTCGCCAGCTGCGAACGACTCGTTCACAGAGTCTAATTTCAATGATTGGATTTCTGCCATTCTTGGACACGGTTGAAATAAAAAGTGGATTGGGTTGGCCATAAGTTGTTGTTGGTCAGGATAGGTGACGTAGAGCTAGGATAGGTTTGTATATAAGTGAGGTCAAGGGAGTGGTTGTGATTCGTTCACGTCGCCAGCTGCGAACGACTCGTTCACAGCGACTAACTTCAATGATTGGATTTCTGCCATTCTTGGACACGGTTGAAATAAAAAGTGGATTGGGTTGGCCATAAGTTGTTGTTGGTTAGGATAGGTGACGCAGAGCTAGGATAGGTTGGTATATAAGTAGGGGAAAAGGGACCGAGGTTTTAATATCCCGTAAGATGAACGGAGTACTGAACTTAAAGTACTGTACACTTAGCTCTCAATGAAGAACTGGAATATTTTGCCACTGCCGGAATTCATATCCAGGCCCTTAGCGCGAAATGCCCACTATGGCCAGGGCTCCAACCGTCAGCGCTGGAGATTCGGGAGATTATCAACACTGTGTTACAATCCTAGGCTTTTTTATCTAGAGCCCAACGTTCTTCCATTTACTTCTAGCTCAAGACCACGAGAGCTTGATTGCTGACAACGCGCAATACACAGTTGCTCACGAGAGCATAAAAAGTATTATTACTCGCTCTGAAACACCTACGATCCTAGTTCATAGCTCACCATCATCCTGGTTCTTTCCCCTTTCTAAACCCTTCTTTATTTCATTCTATACCTTTTTTGTTTCATGTAGTATTACCATTCTAGCTCTTAGTTGCATGTCAGTAGTGCATGTATGGTGATTTTCACCCACTGCCACACACCCTCACGGTGGCTCGTGGGGTATTACGTTGATGTAGATTTGATCCATATACCTCTTTCTTAGTGTATTCTCTTCTATTTTGCCCTCAACAATTTCATTAAGAAATGCAAGTAACATTCCAGGGTGTGTCCAATCCTTGTGGTTCCTTTTTGTAAAACTCTGCTTCATACAGAATTTTCTACCTTAGCTTTTCAATAAATTTCCTCATTTTTTTGATTTTATTCCTCCATTTAATCTTCATCACACGACTCTAGGCCTCGAAGAGTATGGGTAGCTTAATATTAGTAGAGCAGCAGAAGTTTCGAAAGAGAAAGTTTTCTTAATCAATATATGTTCAGAATAAACCGATTTAAATCTATCTAAAGGCCACTTTACATGATAAAATTTTTTGTACAATTTCTTTTGCAAACTCTTGCATCAGGAAATTGTACCGTGTGAAGCGGCAAATTGTACGAACGCTTGTGCGATTGTCTGAATGACTGAGCGGGAAATAGAACCTGTTCTAATTCCATTCAGACAAACATACAATTTCGTTCAGTTTATACAAGCGTTTGTACAAGAAATTGTACAAAAAATTGTATCGTGTAAAGCGGCCTTTAGAATATATGAAAGAATGTTCATTTAAAATAGTTACCTTAAATAAACTTTATATTGAGATTATAAACTGTCCTTTAAATGGTTTCACGGTAAATAGTCTCCAAACGCTCCGCACAAATATATCTCAAGTCAATAGTTTCGAGTTTGCTAGGATTGCTACAAGTTCATCATCACAGCCGCAAATTAAATGAAAAAATGAAATATAAAAAAAGAAAAATAAATAAATTTTGAACAATGTCTAAAAAAAACCCCTCCATCATATTTAAGTAACTGAGGTTGTCCGCGTCAGTTATTCTCATAGGTAATGTTTAGTGAAAAGTGGTCTCACCTCAGTGGCCAGCAAAACGCAATGAAATAAAACAGCAAAAACAAACTCCAGCATGTGTGATTTATCGAAATCCACACACGCACAAATTGCATTTCAATGCCTTCCCTAAAAAGAAGTGGATTTTCAACACAAATGCCAGGTTGAAATCAAACTGTGTTTTTCTTCATCAAAGCTTTTCTCATTACTATGACGAAAGAGGTAAAATGGGATGTCGAATTTGGGTTAATTAACGATGGAAAGGAATTTGAGGTAATCTAGAGGGAGTAATTCAAAATACGCTTACAAACAATTCAACCAGAAAGCACTCAGCAGAAAGTAATTAACAAGCCACAATTTTTCGATGAAAGACTGGATTAGCATGATCAAAGCTCACCTGGTACATATAAATATTAAGAGCCTAACGTGTAATTAAGATTCAGTTTCCAGTCTTGAAAGCTTTCCTTTAGCCGGGTGAGGTTTCCCAATGCGAAAAACATGATAGAATTCATAAAACCACAGCTGTTTGATTCTGAGGTGCTTCAAGACCCATCCCATCAGGATGGGGGCATTTAGTCGCTATTTTGTGCACGAAAATGTTAGATGAAAACGAAAGATGAATTTTACTGAAAAAACTAATCTTATAACCAGAGCTATTCACTCATAAATCAAAAATTAAAACAAGCAAAAGGAGACAGCCTCCTAACGAGCTGCGTCAAGGATTAGTACGCCATCCACCTCCCGTCCTTGACCGTATTGAGGAAGAACGGAAAGGGAGCGGAGGTGGGGAGGGGAAGGCCTGCCTGAAGAGATCCTGACGCAATCACTTCCATTGGCAGATTCAGGTGTGTCCCACATTGTGATAAGGCGAAGGAGTTTCGCGCTCTCTTTTGTGATTGGACGAAGTGGATGACGTACTAGTCCTTTGCGCGACCACTTTTCCGAAAGTGCTAAAAATATCAGTTTTTCGCTGCCTATTACTAGAGAAGTACTTGACAGATCGAATAACGGAAAAATACGGGTCTCTTTATTTCACAAACTACAGATTCGGAAATTAAAAAATATAGTAAACGACCCCATTCAAGCACTCTGATGCTACAATGCTATCGATCATGCATATGGCTATAAACGTTATAAACATGCGAATACCTGCCATTAAACACCAAACTATTCTTCTATTTATTTATTTATCCTGGGCTAATGAGGCCATATGGCCCCCTCTGCCCCTAGCCCAGGGTTCATTAAGGTATAGAGTTCAATAATTAAACAGTTAACAAACAAGAATTAAACCTTTTTGTAGAGCCGTATACACATAATTTTTTACAATCGTTTAAAAAATCTTGAAAGAATTTGTGGCTCTGCAAAGGAAAAGTAAGTACACTAAATTGAAAAAAGAAAATGAATTATATTGTTAAATTGTCATTAGCAGTCCATCCCCAAGGTTTAAACTCTGGGACGTCAGCATGCGGCAAAATCATCTTTTGCGAAAGCATATATATAAACTAGTCTTAAATGCAAGGAATTAAAGTAAGAAGCGTTTAGGCGGAGGTTCTTATGCAGGTGGGAGTATTGAAACGGCAATGCTGCTAAATTTTTAACTCGTGCGATGAATAAAAACATAGGTCTGGATACATCTAGGGAGTCGAGGGTAATCCCGAGGAGAGAGGATGGAACTTGAGATAGGTAGGGTTCGGAATAGGTAGAGAGGAGCGGGGATCCTTGTTTTTCATTGTTTTTTTTTTCGACATTCGTATGCATGTATGCACGCAGGCCTCCTTTCCGAACTCGGGAGGCTGAGAGGGAGAGAGAGGAAATATGTAGCGGGCGGAGCCGGGCTAGGGAATCGGATCGGAAAACGTAGAGCAGTATGGGTGGGGTGGCCGTAGACGGGGGTGAGAATACGGAAGGGCAGGGGGGGAAGGGTAGGGGGTAAGAGGGGAGGGTGAACACGGCCTGCTGGTTATCGTCGAAGCGGTTTCCCTCGATGGTGAGGAAAATAAACGGGAAGAGCCCACCAATCCGATTCGTGGCAGGTAAAAAGATTGCTCCGGGCTCTGGGTGTGGGAGGGATTTGTTACGGCTGCTTCGGCGGGGTCTGGCAGACTTTACCCTTTCCCCGCTAGAAAATCCTCTCCGGAACACGAAGCAGACAGACCTCGGGCGTTTGAAGTTCACCTCCGGAGTAACCGCTTGGTTATATTCAATCCCTTTACGTGGGTCGGTGGGAGTGCGTAGGTAGCAGCTCCCTTTAAATGTAGCTCTTACTCATTCGAGCTCAAAATAGCCAAGAGGAATTGATAATCAGCAATCCGTTTGCGTAAACAAAACAAATATGAATCATCTAGACTCATTCCTTAGGGATAAGTACCTACTAATGGATTATAGAGAGCAGACTCGTAAAGACCGAGATGTTTTGATAATTATAGTTACAGTACAAAACCTTAGTGATGGATGCAGGAGAGGGACACTTGATTTTCGCAAGCTCTTCTCGGTACACTTGCTGAATTGTTGCATGATTCGTATTCATTCAAAACATTTTATGCAAAAACAGCCTGAGGCATAGGAGTATACGTACAAGCGCGCCAAAAATATTCATTAGGAGGAGAAGAGAATCAATTTTCGCAGCTGCTCAATAATAAAACAGAATTCATGATCAGCTTCGCTGAAGTAAGTAAGCGGGTTACACTTGGGCCAGAAATAAATTTAACAGAATGAAAAAAGAATATGGTTCCAAGCTGTGCGCAACATGCGGAGGAAAGTGGAGCACAAATTATGTAGTATTTATAACTTGAAGAATTTGTCTTCGTCAAAAATAGATGGATCTTGTAATCAGAAACACTATACCAAACCCCTCATTGGAATATTCTCGAAATAATCATGTTTCTTATATTTTCCCCTGAAAAATCACGACATCTCCGTGGGTAGCTGAAATAATTCCTAGAGGAAGCACACTGCTGGAATTCAACAAATCTATTCTGCTCATCAACTACCTCCGCCTATACCTTCCAAAATTCTATTTTATTCCCGAATCTCAACTTTTTCCTACGTTCAACGTTTCCCAACTTTTCACCTAACCCTTACAACCCAGCATCAGCCAGTTTTGCATCCCAGCCTTCAACGTTTCGTCAACTATTAATTACCCTTACGGCCAACTCCTAAATTTTTTCTATATCTATCCAGATAAAACGAGTTCCACAATATTTTGATAACCATTTAATATTTCATTTAATTTGTGAGAACTACTGCTGGAATAGGTGTACCAAAAAGAAATTCATGTTTATATTCCATCTATGGGAAACCTCTTGATAGCGCAAAGAGGTATAATGTAATACAGTTATCAACGGACTCACGAGCTTGAATTGGATGTATAGACAATTATTGCGAAGAGTGGATACCTTCCATTCTACAGCATAACAAAATAAGAATTATAGATTTAATAGGAATGACTCTAGCGTATAATGCTAATGATGAAAGAAGATCCGCTAATGCAATCCTTTATAGCATATACGAGTGTTTGTAGAAAACTATAGAAGAGGCATATCACGAACTTCATTTAAGTTTCAAATTACGGGAACTGATGACACTTAAAGGCGAGTATGGGTAAGTTAATCAGTCAAATAAAGTACTTAAGTCTCAATTATTCACATTAAACAAGGATATAGAGATAAAATACGTAAAAAGAAGAAGCTAAGAATTGGAATGAGAGGAAAGGAATTAGTGGACATTAATAGGAAGTATTGTGAGTAGATAGAATAGGTGATGAGCAATATTGTATTTAAATGAATTTTTTAGGAGTTAGAAAGCAATTGGTGGAAGAAAGGATGAGAAGTTTCAGTCGCATCAGGAGATCAAGGAAAGGCACGGAGTTTAATGAGGACATCGTGGGAAATATACTATAGCTACCTTATCCTACCTTCATAAGTTGTATACCGAATTAAAATAGAATCAACCTCGGCCTCTCCTTTGTCGAAGTTTTTCATAGTTGAGAATATAAAATTACAGTTTTGTTCTTATTCACAACTGAACTAAAATCCCGTTAACCTTCTTTTCATTTAATGCCACTAACAAATGTTCTTATCTTGCATTATTGATCGAGTTTCATAACAATAAGTCGAGGCGTTCACTTTTATAATTTTAACCGTTGACGCACCTCTATCACTAACATATCTATGATAACAGACCACGCGCATATTTATGTGCCTTAAACATTTTCGGAGAAATATTTTCACCTGCTGAAATATTCGACCTGCTCCACTGATGAATACTACGAAATGCTTTAGCAGTCGCAAAGTTTCTCTTACTACAAAAAAAATGATATTTCACTTTAAGCAATATTGATGAAAACTTTCACTTGGATCCATCCTTTTTACTGGAGAATATTCCTTCATCTAAAAAAAAAAAGAACTTGTCCAGCAAGGTGCTAAGCTTGAACTAATAAGCATGAACTTTTACTTTTTCGTATCAGCCTTTGAATTGTTTTGCAATTGGATGTCACATATTTCATTATGATTAATATGCAACCATAAACCGGTTCACCAAGATATAAATTTTTCGTCAACTCTAAGAAATGGAGGTAAGAGTGGATTACTTCACCTATGAGTTAATATGCTAGAAACTTTCTTTATTCAAGCATTTAATGCCCTCAATCCTCTCAGTATACCAGAGAGCAGACAACTGCTATCTCTATTTTGCCATTTCCAATGGCAATAACTACTAGGTAGTCTACGAGGTTTTCTCACGACATCATTACAGTTATACACAGCCCCCAAAATGAAAAACATAATAATTTTTATTATTATTCTACCTGTAAAAAAAGGTTTTGATGGAAATGAAATTCCTCGATCCCTATTTTTCTTTATAATGTCCTTCTAAAGTTCCGAATACTCCCTACCTATCAGCATTATAATGAAGATAACGGTTCTACTTCCCCTAGCCCATTATACCAAAATTTTTTCCTCTATTCAGTCCTTAAGTAAACTCATTTATTACCTGTTTCATTCACTTTCTTTACCTTATCCTAGTGTAATCAGTCATCATACTTTCCCTCACCGTCTTCCATAGTACTTCCCTCTCGTGTTCCTTTCAAACCACCATACCTGCTCCCTTCTTTTTCACAACTGCCTACATCTAAAAAGCTGATGATCCATTTTCATTATTTTTCCATAAAGCCCATTTTACTAAGCAACATACCCCGAAAAGAGGGAAAGATGTATCTTTAGATATGAGTTGATTTAAAACAATCCTATATATGTTACTCTGTGGTTAGGAATAAAAGTCAAAATTGCGTATAAAAATGATATTACCTTTCAACAAGAAGTGAAAAAGGATGTAAACAAAAATTTATGACACGTTATTTTAAGAGTGGGCAAAATTTTGGGCAACCTTTCACCAGAAAGAGTGTCAGAGGAAAATATTGCGTTTTATCGAAACATAATGTTTCATTTAGGACATACATATTTTAATCGAACAATATATTTAATTTTATCCTTGATTTGACTTAATAAATCACTATATTTAATGCATGCAACTTTGAATACATAATAAATACAAATTACTGAAAATAAAAAGAGAAGGATTACAATTATTTTTTAGAGCATGGAAGAATATGTAAACTTGCAAAAAAACTTAAGCTCAACAAACCGGTAAGGGCAAGTAGGAACATCTTTTAAGTCATGTGAGCTTACAAGGAACGTGGAGAGGATTTCTCTTCTCTCGAGGAATATGATGGTATGAGGTTAACAATAGCATGACGGTACCACAGGAATGAGGAAAAAACTCAACGATACAATTTCATCAATTAAGACCCGAAAGAGAGGTACAATATATACCTTTTACCGTCAATAAAAGAATGAAGATAATTGTTCCACGAGGATGGGGCCCAAGATGACAACACGTGGGGCCATGGGGGGCCTTAGGCCTTAGACGATAACGCATTCGAGGCATGGAGACGAAATCAATCTCTAATGTCCTCATCTACATTGCGCCCTGCACCCTACCACAAAGATAGTGGAAGGGGGTTAAACCTTAATAAGTCATTCGTTATGAACGAGTAAACAATCTTATTATAAGTGATTAAACTAAATATTTATGGTTATATCTACATCTACGTAATACCCTGCAAGATATCGCAAGGGTGCCTGGCTGGTGGTGAAACATTAACAGGAATTAATTTCAAATCAAAAGAGGATTAAATTTACATTCACCCCAAAAAAATATTTCGTTAATCCATCACTTTCATATAACTGAGAGATACAAGTTTACTACCATATGTAAAATTGTTTGATAAGCATTCAGAAGACATTTGCAATTACTTAAATAGTTAGTGTCTACAAGTACTGCAATAAATATAGATCAGTCAGGTATTTATTTAAATATACTAATTATATTTTCAAAAGCAAGCATAAGCTAGTAATGGGTAAGTATGAACGTGTTACACAAATGAAACATACTTTGCCAAATATGGAAGATGAATTAAAATCAATTACAGCTGTATGTTTACTTATAAATTTTGCCATGGACAGACAGAAAAAGGGGAATATCTAACATATGAACCCTAATTATTCTCACGGCAATTTCAATTTGATCTACTGCTGTCCCTCACTGTAGGCGTTTAGAATAAACATGGCCCTTCATGGATCTTGGATGAGTGCACTGGGAAATCATATTTTTTTTTAAATTCATTACGCATTACTTGTTGCCGTGACGTGGTAATATCCTCTCACCTCCATCTCTGTGTCGCTCTGAGAGTAAAACACGCACTGCCCGCGACACGTACGCACTTGCCTACTCGGATTTACGGCGGAGGGCGCTCGGGGGTGTCCCGGGTGAACTGCGGCCCGACGACGTCTTATGTTTTATTACAGCGATCCCAACGGAAGGCCGCCGTATCGCGAGAGGACGTTAGAGCTATATTGAAAAAGGTTACGGGATACAACGACCAAGCTTAGAGCGAGCATCCTCACGTTCCTAATGGAAGGATGAAATGATATCGTAAAAAAATTTCGGGGGAAGGAATTCCGCGAGGTTTACGGCCGCCAAGATCGCAAGGAGTTGCTCGGCCCAGAGGCGATTCAATATTTTTCGCACATATGCGTACATATTGGCCTTCGCATCGCATATGAGCCGTTACCTATTTCCAAAGCTAATGGATGCCGTAAACGAAAAATCAAAATAACGGTCCGATGGTGATTCATGCAAACCAGAAATCTAGCATTATTTTCTAAAATCAGTTTAGCAGTGGATGAATAATATTATATTTTTCATTTACTGTATTTACGATCACCTTTTCATGAAATAGGGGTGGGAAAATCAAGAGTAATGAATAGTTATTTACCTCCCAGGAAATTCTTTAATTCATGAGAATTGGAAGAGGCGCGGATTCTGCGTAGTAGATATATGATCCAGCCTTCTATACGCTTGCATTCGTTAGGGTTTAGTTACATCATTCTTTTAAGCCCATTTATAGGAGTCGGTTGAATAACTGCCGGCCTTTTTGTTTTATAAATTAGAAATAAGAGAGCCCATTCATAGTGGTCGGTTTCAAAACTACTGGCATTTTTTCTTTCATAATAAAAATAATGAGAGATATTGGTGAAATATACCAAGAGTTAAAAACAAAAAAAGATTCTAATCTGTCACGTTTATTCTAATTATTGCTATCACTGAAGCAAAGAGAGCTTATTATGTACCGTGAAAATGTATGGTTGTTAGACAAGACAAGAAAAGGATGACGAAAGTGGGTTGGGAGCTTTATAACGTGTACGGAGTGGAATGGAGAATGCACATTGGATGGAAAGGCGAACGAATGACGATGTGTAGAACGTGGTTAGGGGGGGGGGGGGAAATGATTATTGGCAAAAATTAGGAGGAAGAGTCATTTGATGGAGCAGGTACATATGAACGATGTAATGCTAACGGTATTTATCAAAGAACATACTTCTCTATGGAATTAAGTATGGTATGAATAGGAGTTAGAAATGCGCTGACATGAAGAGAGAAATATTTTTGGAAAGGAGTTGGTGGGTGAATGAAATACAAAGAAGAGCATCTTCTTCTACATACATCCTGCAAGCCATGAAACTGATGTATGACAAGGGGTGAATCATCACCAGGCATATATCTTAAATCAAGAGGTGAAATTGCATGTAAGTTACTACAATACAGGTATATTTTTGAGACCAAAATATCTAGAATTAACTGCAATTTTCCCATGAATCAATATATCTTCACATTCAACACTGTAGAGAAAGTCATCATTGGCTGGATCGGATTTGCCCAGAAATAAATATTCACATATTTGTCAATTATGCAAAAGAATATTAAATTTACACTAACTATCAAGATGGGAGGCAAATATACTAACCCAAATTTACAATACCTGTTCTTATGGGTCCCTAGGGAAGGGACACTATCATAACCTACCCTGGCTGATAAAAGTTCAATTTTTCAGTCACCAAAGAGTATTACACAAACATTCATAATACTTGTATTAAATTTAAGGGAGAAAGGAATATCTCCAAACATCTTTGGCATCAATAATTACGTCTGCAAGATATTTATCTAGATATCTAGATGTTAAAAAAACCCACAGTACAATTTTATATTCAGAAAAAAGGTAAAGCTTCTGCACATATCATAAACATGCTACCTTCAGCTCAGATAAAGTAAAGGAAGTGAATTTCCGTTAAATTATATCGTAACATTGGTAGGTAATATCTGCCATGAGACCTGAAATTTCATCCCTAGTGAATGCAACGAACTTTTCAAGCAGACATATTTTTATTCCATCGACTGAATTTTGATAGAAAAATGTCAACTATGTGCAGTAAAATATTAGAATTACGTTACTTTTAATGTAGATTCTTCTTCCTGATATAGTTAGGATTAGTATTTCTAGTTCATTTTACGACCATCTCGAGTCGAAGCTAAAATCCTTAGCCTTGAATCGGGTCATGCGGATGAGCGCCCCTAACGGGAAACCCTTACCCTACTCCTGCTCACGAAAATCATTTCAGACGGCTCTCCCGTGAGCCTTTATGGCCAAAAGTTAGATGGGGCGAGGGCTGAGCCAATATCCTCTAGAGGAGGTTCGGTCACTTCCCCGGGAACTCATGTCATAGCTTTCCAGAGATACACTCACAAAACTTCGGTCGAGATCGTACCAAAGGGTCTCAGTGGCGTGCGTTGAAATCCCTGCGAAAGAAGGAGGGGCTCTTTGATTTCTCCCTGATGGACGTTGGAGCAGGCTGGTTCCGATTCCACCTCCTTTGGTACCAGAATAAAAACCACTGTACCGTAATAAGAGATGATGTAACGTGAGCGTAATTGTCAAAGCGAGGCATTGATGCCGTTGACCGCACTAGGGTACCTCGGTCGTAACATTTCTTTTGAGAGGGGCCGGGAGATACCCTTTTACCTTCCGTGTTGACGCTTGCCACCTCAGCGTTCGTGCCGTCCGCACCCGGTCCTACCTAAGGCTTCGACGTTTCAAAAGCGCGAGGCGTCCTCTCCCGTGCTACAAGGGATATGTGCCCTTTCTACTTTTATTTTACGCTCGCAATCTCTCGGCAGAGTGTCGTAAAAACCTCTTCCGAAGCGCGCGGGGTGAGGAATTTTGGACGTCCTCTTTCTTCCTATGTCGCCATCTCGTCCTGCGCCGTTCCACAACTTTTTATGCTGACTATCGTGTTTCGTGAGTGTTAGAATGTCCAAAGGGAGAAAGAGAGAAAGAAGGGGAGATGGGGGATAGTAAGGAAGAGGGAATTCGTCCTCGCGACAAGAGAAGCCAGCCGATTCGCGCATAAAAGGACTCCTGTGCGATACGGAACTTATTGCTTCGGCTTGATTCATGGCATGAGCGGTTACTTGTTGAGCGAACCCGGCTATATAACATGGGCACTACCTGTTGGGCATATTTAATGCCCCACTTGGAGGAAGACCAGATACCAGGATATTATAATAAAGCTGGATACATCAGTGGGATAAGGAAAAATCAAACATACTTATATGTAGGAACATCTAGAGCGGGTGGAGATTGATATCGTATCTCTCGTTTGCTAAAGGTGCCATGAGCTTTGATAAACACTATTTAGGATGCTATACAAAATCATCAGTGTATATTAACTTATAATGAGTTGGATAAAAATATTGTTAGTAAAATATTCTCTGAAAAATCTGCTAATACATACACGTGGCTATCATCCAGCCTTTTACGTAACTCGTAAAAAGCACACTAAACTCTCCACTACGGGCCATGGATAAAAACGAGGTATAGCCCATAATCTTGGGTGGTTCTTCTCGGTGTGATAACATAAAAATCATAATACGTGCTAAACAAATAGAGGCCTGCCAGAACGACGGCCTGATTCTGAGGTTAAATCTGACTTGCACTTTATTTTTGACATGGAATGTGCCTAAGTTGGGCTAGACTGTGAAAAA
The DNA here is from genome assembly GCA_933228895.1 of Platycnemis pennipes. Classification (NCBI taxonomy): domain Eukaryota; kingdom Metazoa; phylum Arthropoda; class Insecta; order Odonata; family Platycnemididae; genus Platycnemis; species Platycnemis pennipes. The sequence continues at coordinate 31,002,019 of OW121855.1, forward strand.
TCACCTTAGCGGTTCCAGCACCTTAAAAATTATTTTACGACAATTGATACTTTTCGAATTCTCAGTTCTGTGTGTCATTGCGGCTGACAGACACGCACATAATTTGTATTTAAGATGTCACCTTCTCCATGAACCAAAATAGAAAGTAATAGGGAGTATAGCAAAGGAATAGGAAGGTGAAATATTGCTAGAGTAATCTGTTGTGTATGAAATATGATTTAGCATTACTAACCCCTGCATGCTGGGGAAATAGAGTTGAATATATGTAGAGTAATACCTACATAGCCAGTAATCACTTCAATACTTTGTAGACACTGATCATCTAGTTGCATGTGACACATTTCCATGTTTCTAGTCTAGTTGCATGTCTAGTTGCATGAGACCCTTTAGTTGCTTGCTTGCATGTTAGTAGTGCATGCTTGGTGATCTTCACCCCCTGCCACACACCCTCGCGGTGGCTTGCAGGGTATCATGTAGATGTAGATGTAGATGTAGATGTTTCCATCAATTAGTAGCATTGTAGCACTTAATTGAATGTAAATAGTGCATATTTGGTCATCCTGAACCCCCTGCCATGCACCTTGACGGTTACTGGCAGGGTGTGACATAGATGTAGACCTTTAATTTTCTACTTGAATAATTTTGAGCCTGACTGGATAGTGTTGCTTTCATTTAGTCTTTCCTTAGACGCCGAGTTTTCCTGAGAATAAGACACATGATGGTCCACCTTTCTTGAAGTGCTTTAGGCATCCTTTGTTCTCATTTCCCTCAAGGCGCTGAATCACTTCTGAACAATTATTTTTATTTTATGATCTCAAATCTAATTTACATTCCCGATTAAAATTCACCAAATCCCTCTTGTCAGGTTTTAATCATGTTCAAGTGTCCACATCAAAATAAAAAGGGCTCTAAAATAATGTTTATACTTAACATATGACAGTAAATATGTGCTATAATGCATTTTTTACCCCCACCGTTGAGATTTTATAAGTACAGACTGATAAGTCACTTCTTAGCCTTCGCGTGGGATATTGTTCGCATTTCTATCGCGGTTCCTAAGCAACTGATTTTTAATCATAATAATATTATATATGGCCGTGAAATAAAATGATAACAAGGAATAAACAAATTATCCAAGTCTTAGATACCTCAGAAATTTGCTTAACTTTTGCACTACATGTAATATCGGTAATTTATTGTTGAAACGTATTCACATCCTACCTATTAAGGGCAACAATATTTTCATTTTGTGAGAGCTAGGATTTTTTTATAACAATTATCTATTTTTGAACGCATTAATGTGTGAAAGTTGACAATAATGAAAATAGTATGACACACGAAGATACGGAATTTAAATGCAGATGCAAACCCTGCAAATATTGGACCGCAAGGATGCTATGAAGTCATTAAGGTAGTAAGAGAACAAGATGAAAAAAATGACGGTGGCAGGATTTGTTTGACTTAATGGACAGGATTACACTGCAGTAAGGGATTAATAAATAAAATGATAATAATTGAAGAAAGTACTTAGGTCAGATACAACGCAGTTGCATCATCATTGGTCAACAATCCTAGGATTGGTTTGACGCAGCTTTCCACTCCATTCTTCTATCGGCCAACCTTTTCATTGTGACGTAATGGGGTCGTTTACCATATTTTTTTATTGCCGAATATGATAGAGTTTTTAAAAAGACCCGTATTTTTCCGTTTTTTGATCCGTCAATTATTTCTCCAGTTATAGGCGTCGAAAAACTAATGTTTATAACCCTTTCGGAAAAGTGGGTGTGGTGCAACCTCTGACGTATAACGACTTCGTCCAATCACAACTGAGCCCGCGAAGCTACTTCGCCTTACCGCAAAGGGGGGGACACAGCTGACTCTGCCAATCGGGGCAGTTACGACAGCATCTGTTCGAGCAGACCTTCCGAGAATCCCCCTCCACTCCCTCCCCTTCCCATACGAGCAGTCAAGGACGGGAGGAAAGTGACGTCAATGTTATCACAGCAGCATTTTCGGTGGGCGTCACCTTTTGCTTATTTTAATTTTTGATTTATGAGTGAATGGTTATGGTTAGAAGATTAATTTTTTCACTTAATTTCTTTTTTCGTTTCCATCTAACAATTTCGTGTACAAAATTGCGATTTCGGTTCCGAGTAAACGCCCCCAATCTTCTCTTTTACATCCTTCACAACCTATTCCATGTATCTCATACGAGGCCTGCCTTTTCCAATCCTCCTGTTCAATTTTCCCTCGACGATAGTCTTCATCAGGCCATCATGTCTCAAGATATGGCCGATTAAGTTGTCGCTTCTTCTTTTTAGAGTTGTCAGCAGGCTTTTCTTTTCTCTTACTCTTCTTAGGACTTCCTCGTTACTTACTCGGTCGATCCATTGAATATTCAGCATTCTTCTATAGCACCACATTTTGAATACTTCCACCCTTTTCTTCTCCGCTGCTCTCATCGTCCATGCCTCACTTCCGTAAAGAAAAATGCTCCAGATGTATGCTCTGATAAACTGTTTCCTTACTTCTACGCTTGTATTTCCAGCTGTAAGTAGATTCTTCTTTTGATAGAATTCCCTCTTTGCCTGGGCTATTCTACTAACTATTCCTTTCTTACTTCGTCCGTCGTTGGTTACTCTGCTTCCCAGGTAACAGAGCTTCTACACCTCTTCAAGTTTTTGTTTTCCTAGTTTGTCTTTGGTTTTGGCCTCTTCTTTCTTGCGCAGTTGCATTACGTACCTCTATGCGCTGATACCGTGTGAAATGTACACATTTAAGCTAACCTAATATGTCAATAGTAGGAAGAACGGAGGAACGAGAGAAAATTGATTTTATTATTGAGTGTATTCACAATTCTATTTTCAGTGACGGCATTTTCGAAACCCAAAGGAAGAGAATTTCATGATCATAGGCCAAAAGAGGACATAATCAGGTCGCTGGGAAGGAATGTAGCCGCAAGCTGACTCTCAATAGGATGGCAAATAGCAATACGGGTTGATTAAAAAATTCCTTCGCCGGCGACACTGGGCTTTCTTGGGTCACCTTCTCTGGAATTTGACCCGGATCATCGAGAATGGTAAATTTGATGTCCAAGGAATAAAGTCTCCGGGGAAGTTCATTACTTTCTTGGTGTGTTCAAGCCACTATGGAACGGCTTCGAAGATAGCTTAATAGTTCGATTCCGGTCCATTGAGAAGGAAATTGCGTTTTGGACGTCATACCTTGCTCTGCAAATAATTCACTGCCATAAATGGTTTAACTATCGAATGAAAAAAATGCTAGTCCATTGAACATGAAAACGGTTTGGAAAAAATAGCCCCATAACTTTTGTTTATTTATTTGAATATTAACCCGGGAAAAGTATGAATAGCAAGGTAATTAACTCACAGAAATAACACATAATTCATGACGTAAGTTAATTCGGAAATAACTTTAATATGGGTTTAAAATTAGCATAAATTTAACATTTTAAAATGATTTACTCCAAAAGTTTGGAGATAGGTCCGGATAGAATTCAAGTTTGCTATATATAGGCAGCTTTAATAGACTAATCCTTATATATAATATGTTTACATGTAGTAGTATCACTGTTAATAACATGTTAGTAGTTCATGCTTAGCGATATTCACCCCCTGCCACATACCCTCGCCGTGGCTCGTACGGTATTGTGTACATGAAGATGAATAACACTAACAAAATATCAAAGTCACACCCTTACAATGAGTAAAATACATTTATAAACTTCGATTGGCTGTATTTTTGAACTACTATCATTGCAATTCCTAAGCCTTATCCTGTCTCTATCCCTCATCTCGACCTACCATTTTCCCTTCTCTCTTGTTCCATTGCTTTACCTTGATTCAAAATAGAGAATAGATGTTACTTCTAGTATCCACTGGATGCTGTGATCAGGTGTAAAACTTCCATGGTAATGAATTTTCGGCAACGTTACACCTATCCATCTCAATGGAAACATATCCGAAATATTTTTGCGCCTCTGCTTCGGGTTGCTAGGGTCAATGCGCTGATTCGTTGGAAGGCTTTCCATCAATCTACCCGTAAGTAGATATAAAATAGCTCTACTAGTATAACGCCCTACATTCACCATCAATTCAATTTAGCCGGATTACATGGAACAACCAACTTTCTTCCACCCTCCCTAATATTCCCTCCCCGTTCGTCTCTCTCATTGTTCAACATGCCCTCTCAAACCTTCTTCAATTAACCAAGTCTCCAACCTATCTCTTATTCCCAACATTGAAGTTTTATCAGAGTTGGGTTGAAGTACAGATTGGATCTATAACAGAAATTTGAATCGGATAGCTTTGCTGAGTTGCTGGGCATATATTGGGAACACCAGCGTATTGTGTTAGATTCGACCAGATAGATAGGGTTAGAGAGATGGATTGTCGTACCGATGGATATGGAAAGTAATTTTTCCCGCGTACCATAGGAGAGCACAATGGGCAGCGTATCAAAGGGATGGGTAGGGAAAATATTGTTAGTCTGTAGGGCATGATTCATGTAATAACAACCAGTAATCCCTTTCTTATTATGCATATATTAACCATATAGCTGCATATGACCCTATTATCTTGCAAATTCCATTAAATATCCTAGTTGCATGTAAATAGTGCATGCTTGATGATCTTCACCCTACTGCCACACACCCTCGTAGTGGCTCGCGGGGTATTACGTAGATGTAGATGAAGTTCAGATCCGTTAAACTACATGCTCTATTCCAAGTTTTTACATATTTCCTCAGTCTCCGTCACCAGCTCTTTGCTATATGCACTTGCCCTCTTTCCCCTATGCCTCTCCCAATACACTTTCCACCACTACCGAATTTCACGTAACAAAAAAAATAACTGAATTTCTCATATTGTTCCAACCTATACCAACCCAATCAAAAACAATCAAATATTCTGCTTTTCCGAATTTGTCTTAATTTCCATTGTCAACGATTTGATGCAATGTTGACCATCGGAAAATATGACTGGATATGACTGAATGAAATTTGAACTCCTTGCTACCGTAAAAGTTGTGTATCCTCCGACATAGTTCCTCCTCACCCAATTAAAAAAGAATTGCTTTTTAGGCAAAGAAATATTAGGTAGCCAGTAAACAGAGAGGATGATCATCTGGAAATATCAGTCATGATATCACCCAAGAATACGAAGACAAACTAGTGCATTAAATGCGATGAGAATTCACTCGAGAATACGCTTAATTTTTCTGGGTAATATATTCAGGGCAAAAAAGTGCATTAAAGGTAGGTAATGGCCTCGAAAAGCACATTTCCTCAGGAGGGAACTAAGGCCAGGGTATTTCAGTAAATCTATGAAGATAAACTGAGCAAAAACCCTGATCAAGTGGAAAGCGATACATGAGTAACCAATCTTGACAAAAAGAACGAAAAGTGATGAGCAACAAGAATATTTCATAGCGGCAGTAAATATTGTAAGTGTATGGATTTCAACTTGGACCTAAATTTCTTGATCATCGCTGTTTTTTTGTTTTAAAAATCGTTCAAGCAATTGTTCCTTTTCAGATTCGAGTGAGAGACCTAACGCTTTAAATACCACATCACCTTAAGGAGGTTGGCTCGCGACTGCGTGAGTCAAGTTGTCTGAGGAATCTTATTAATTTAAGTACGAGTATATGCCTGCTAAGCGATCCTTACTTCACAAAGAAAATTACCTAAGCTATTGAAAGTCATAAGTATCACAAGAAATACGATGTGAAGGCGAAGGATTTCTTTTTTATGATAATTTTAATCAGCTCGACGATGGAGTCAATTCAGCATTTACGTTAGTGAAATAAATGCATGTACTCAATGAATTTACTAATGTATAACACCAGAATATTACTATCAAACGTTATGTTATAATATTTTTCTGAAATACGCTTTAATACCTCATTAGTAATGATATTATTCATACGCCATACATTTTACATAGAGCGACCGCAGCGCCACTTGAAGACAACTAACGCATTTCGTCTACTATGAGCGCAGAAATTGATGGATTTAGCGAAAAATACGGTGGGTTGATGCCTTTATTTCCGTGTCATTTTATTTATTGTGAAATTACGCATAAAATATCAGTTTTTTGCCAAAATGACATGACACTATGGTATTTTTAAACGTTATATTCCCATGTGACGGCCATTCTCGCCGTTAATCGTATGTAATTTCAAATGCAATTTCTGGAAAAAGGAGTATGGTTGGTATAATTATCTTTACTTTATTAGATATACGAACTTACGTTCTATAAGTGCTGAAAATATAAAAAAAATGACATGACTTACACTTTTCGGACCAACCTCCTTAAGGTAGAACCAGCGCTTCGAAGCACTACTTTCATAAGACGAATATAGCATGCCGGAACAACATAAAATTGCTCAAAATGTTGTTAATAATAATTAAAAACTATTTTCAACTATTCAACATGGCTATACGAAACATGAATTCTCTTCCAACTGAAGTAATTTGGTGATATGAAGAAAGGCTTTTATATTGATGTCAGGAGTCAGAGGCACCTAAAAAACTTTATCAGGAGCAACAATAAAATTTCATAATAATAAATTAAGATCTGAAATAAAATAACAGACCTAAAAATCGCTTTTGATCTTTTCTTAGAAACTTAATTACCAGAAGTTTATTATACATATTTTCTGACGACGAAATGGACAACACCGTAAAGAACGTGTAAATATTGACATAGAAACCAATTTTTCACACCAGTTCGACACCAACGTTCTCCTGCGCTACCTCATTGAGATTCGTTGCCTTCTGCTATTAGTTTTCAAGCATTTCTCTTCAGTTTTACAATACGGTATTTTGTATTGTAGTTGCAAATTCAACTTGCTCTATTACATTATAGTGCGATAATTTTTATAACTGAGCTCTCATGGGCAGTGCAATTTGCCTTTTTGAATCGTCAATTCCATTTGAGGGCTAGAGTTATGGCTTCATAAGTTCGTTTTAAAGGTAACTTTATGTCTAAATATAGTTAGACTAATTGTTTGTAAAATCTAAAGGAACAGAATACTGATGAAAGTATTTTTCAAATCAACTCTTTGAGTGCATTTATTGTTGGATGTCGAATCGTAGAAATAAATGTTTTGGCTAAGCTGATTATTTTCTATGCGTGTAATTCAGTGTTAACGTTAATTGATATAACAGAAGAAATTCTCATCGGACTGGAATGTAATTGGGGTATAAAATGTAGAGTGAACGGCGTTGTAAATACTGTATTGACATCGAAATCTCAAGCTAACCCGAAGAGGAATAAGCAGTTTTTCGATATTAATTTGAAAGCTACCATTTCTTAATGGCAGCTTTAAAATTATTATCACCTTAGTCTTATATTATTTTAGCCAAGAAATGAAAAAATAGGTACTATTAATAAAAAGAGGAAAGAATTTTCTACACATCCTATTGCTGTTTACAGTATGGTGGGTGGAACGTTACCGTTTACATGAATAAAGGCAAGGCTGTAGTGAGTGGAAGGGGAGGGGGTTGTGAGCTCCCTCCAAATTTTCATTTAGAGGGTTAATGTATGAAAAGTTGAAGAAGGAAGTAGCATAGATGTGAGATTATTTGTTGTGTATGACAGATAATAAAAAGGCAGTAAAGATGAATTACTATTTTGGTACTGTAAAAAACATTGTTTTTCTAGAGGACATAGTCTTTAGATCCCAATCAGTAAATCCTTCCTCAATTTTTGTCCTGGCTACGGGCTTGGTAAAAGGAATACTGTTACTACTAGTTCGGGCTTCATGGGTATATACAATATTGTTCATATTTGATAAGTGTTTACATGGTTTGACCCGTATCAGAAAATTGTAAGGGCTATGAACTATCAGCTAAGTTAACTGCCAATAATCTGCCATAATGATTGGGATCTCGCGAAACTGATATACGGCTAAGCAACTCTCTTTTGGAGGAACTAGACTTAAGATTTCATCAGAACTCAGAACTTCATTTCCATCAGTTTTCCCTTGAGAAACTATTTTATTCTCTTGGAGAATGCTTGTATAGTTGATCAGTGAGCAGGTTTGGGAAACTGTATTACCAAACATATTAGTGCCTATTAAATGTATGCATCGAGTCTAGTTTCAAATTCCTACAACCATATTATTGACTTATATTTTCAATTTTACTTATTTGGTGAGAAATATATTATCGGGTGATAATATATACATATTCAAAACAAAGTATTATTTAGTGCTAGGTGAAAACGATGACTTTATACTACGAATTATACATTAAAATACTGGAACTATTCTTTTAAATAACTAATAGGCCATCGTGAGTAGCAATAAAGAAGCGACTTTATCGAGTAAACAGTGTTATACCTACCTATTATTTTCAGGGATCTATGATATTCCGTGTATGACCACTGCTAAGTGTAAAATATTTTAGCGCACTCAGGTATTCTTCAAGTAACCAGTACTAACAGGGAATACAGTACAGATGGTACCAATTAGAGACACACTTCATAGCATAAATCGTCTGCAATCGTGACGTAAGGAATAAATGACGGAGGTACTGGGCCAGTTTGTTTTCATTACTCCCCTAACATCGTTGCCAGACTTCTGTCACTATGGTGGCTAAGGAACGGAAGTTAGACTTTTCATCGTTTTTCAATCATAAATATTAGCCTTAAATGGCCGATGAGGCAACCTGAAAAAAATACATATTATCCGTTTATTATTCAGCCAAAATATACTAGTTTTTGAGATGGTGTTTTCAGGGAAAATTTTGAGAAATAAAATTTTTAAGGGAGGGACGTCACTATTCTTCCATAAGAGCAATGTAATTTGAGGCTGAAAATGACGATTTTCAAATCCTGTAATAAGCGTAAATTGGCCGATGACCCCCAAATATTTTTTCATGGATTGACGAAGGAATGATTTCTCTACAATATATCCAAATATCAAGGCATGTTTTCGGAGGAACTTGTAGTAGAGGTTCTACCTTAATGCAACACTGGATTCTAACTTAAGACATATCGTCTCCATAGCAACCAGAGATGCTCCTCTGGACTCTCTCGCTAACATAGCAGGAAGGGTGGAGTCCACAGCGTCCAAATACGAACGAACTCGACTTGCGTCGACTTACCTTGAATCCAAAAGAGGAACGCTCTCTGAAATAAGCATTGGGGTGGAGGAGATCATTCTTGAAATCCGACAAGAATGCAAGGGAGTCGTGGAGGGACGTCTCGTCGAATTCAATTCCTTACTCCGCTGCGGGGACATGCATTGAATGAAACAACGGAGGGAGGTGGTCGGGGGAGGGACACTTTCCGAACGAGGACCCGCCCACATTGCAAAGCGGTAGAACATCCGGTGGCAAGGTCCCCCTTTCCCAAAAAAGTCTGTGTAGTGGTCCTGCACAGTCGCCCGGAAAGCGGAAGGTCCGTGGTTCAATTCCCGGCTAAGGCGATTTTTTTCAGTTGAAATCTGGCTTTCTTCCATCTTCCCCACTATTGTGTGTGTTCGTTTATTTATGTGTACCTATGCTTTTCCAATTACTATCATTAGTATGTCTATATATAAATGGTATATCAAAACAATTCAGCACTTAAATTATCTTGGAATCACATGAAAATCATAAAATTCACATCATACCGCAATTTGGGTATCATTTTCTTCATTACCCATGATTATTTGGCACGATAAATACCATCAAGCACCATTCTGTTATTTCTATTCGTTGCACTGATGTCCACGTGACCTGCTATGTAAAGTACATGGCTTCACAATTATCCACATGCTTTTGTTTGGAAACAAATGAATAATTTAAATGTGATTTTAATGTGATTCCAAGGTAATTTAAGTGTTGAATTGTTTTGATGTATCATTTTTTTAATTTTTATATATTGAGTTGTGGTGAAGTGCGTTGGAGTTGACCAATAGTGTACATATATTTATAGCCTTTAAGATGGAATAAGTAAAGTTCCGAAACGTTGGTGAAGAATTGCTGTTTTATTGTATTTACGACCTTACCTCGACCTTACCATCCTATTGTAAATGGAGGTCGATATGGTGAAAAATGAGACAAACTATAAACACATTATGTTAGCAATAAATATGAGCTTAGAATACCGTGAGAGATTCTCTGCCTTATTCTGTTATATTTCATCTCAAGCGTATTGCGCCAACTTTGGTAGGTTTGTCGAGTGTCCCTTCCTGCTATTCCGCAACATGAAGTTGATCTTTTACGTTACTTCCTATCCAGTTTGTGTTACCTTCATCACATATTTAAGCATTACTACCTTTTGCCTATCTAAAAACTATGCTTTGTCTATTTACCTATGAAGCAGTGGTGTACAGGGAAATTCAAATTTCCAAACGAAATGGAATCATTGATTAATGACCTCATATCAATTGAAAGCCGGTGTAAAACCGAATGTTTTACACCCGGCATCTCAATAAAACATCTCAAGAGAAATATTCGTTGCTATAAAGTTTTGGGAAAAAAATAATTCTTTCCCTAACACCTACTGTATTAAGAAAAGCAAATTAGCAAATGCAGAATCCATACAGCATCTAGGAATGAGAATTGCTCGTGATATTTCGTGAGGTAAACAGAATCGGGAAAACATTGGCAAAGCTAATCGTATATTCTACACCTACGCGATACCCTGAAAGGCACCGTAAGGGAGCGTGGCAGAAGGTGAAGATCATATTGGGGTTTTATAAAAGGGTAATAGGCAAATGCAACGAACAAGTACAGGAAAATAGCTCTACTTTTCCATAGTTAGATGTGACGGAGAATAGGCTGCCAGTATATGGGATCCTTACGAGGTAGGATGAAATAACAAACAAGAACGTAAGCAGCAAAGATCGGCAATATGTTTCAAAGGACAGTACGACATTCATGTAAGCGTCACGAGTGTATTAGAAAAATTTCAAAGTCAATCATTATCAGACCGTATCTTGAAACACAGACTTTATCTCTTAAGTGTCTTTCATGACGATATTTTTACTGATGACGTTAAACACTTTTTGATAACTCCTAGTTGTTGGGGTAGACTGGACCGCAAACATAAAATTAGGGAAATTGACGCTGAACCGGCAAATTTAGGTTGTCTTTCTTTCCTCTTACTCTCAGGGATCCCTATAGTCGTGATTATCTTCAATACAATACACACAAATGTTAATAGGTAACCCAAATAGTTTCATGCCGGCATAAAGGCAACCCGACTAATGGCATGTTTATGAATGCTTGCTCTGCCTTGATAATAATTTTGAATTTGTTATAGTTCTACAAAAATATATCCACTAATCCTCTTAAGCACAATAGGTAATGCATGTGTAGTGAAGATTCACCCCCTGCCACACCACTTTAACCTGGGTCGTAGGGTATCATGAAGATGTAGATGCATTTCGTACATCCAGAACACAATTATTCATCCCTTTTCCGTCCTTAATTCCACTCTAACATTCTTTCTTATTCCATTACCTCCTTAAGCATCCTCCATCTATGTTAACGTCTTTAATTTCTCCGATCAACGCCCATTACTTTCCTAACTACTTCCATGCATTTTCATGTCTTCTTATCCATCCTATAAGCCTTCTACCTTCCTGTCTACACCTATAAAGCCTAGCATTTCCCATCGCACTGTTTTTTGCAATGCATAGGTCTTGCAATCATATAGCACCAAGCTTCATATATTACAAATTCTGAAGATTCAGGCGATATGGAGTGGAAGCGAAACATTATAACACAGAAAGAAAACCTGTCACCTGATGATGCTGTAATACAGTGAAACCCGGGTCGTAGTTAAGTTTATTTTAAGGGATTTGGCTCGTGTTTTTCTTTCTGTGTTATCAGGTTTCATATATTAGAATTTTTTCTCTGTGATATGTATTTATTCAAAAATGCGTAGCATAATGTGATTATTGTTATTAAAAAAGTATGTGGAGAAGCTACTTCTTGATGCATCGCTGTTCCTCCTAGTTTAACATTAGAAGCGATAAAAAATTTCCGAAAATGGAGGAGCAGTGATCGAAAAAAAATTACTTGCATCAATAAACTGATTTTGGTGATGGTATTAAATATCGTAGAAGGATTGAACTTCGCGTAACGAATTTAGAGTATTCGGTTGATAAACAAAACAGCGGCTTTTCAGCGCGACGGATGGAAAATTTCAATTACAAGCGCACCCAGTGATGACATCAAAACAAAAATATCGATGGATGAGACACCTATGAGGTGTTATCGAGTGTCGCTGAAATTGACAATGGAACATGAAAACAGGGTAAGCCGCCTGACAACACTCATCCTTCATTTCCCTGTCACGACTGGAACATTCAATCATTCCCTCAGTTATTCGCCTGATACCCCATGTAGGTACTGGGAGTTGAATTTCTATAAATATCAAAGTGATTAATAAAAAGATTGAAGGGATTATAACGACCGATGACCATTTTAATTAAAACGATCGTATTTCAGTCAGCGATAAAAATGCTTACCATTGGTATTTATACAAAATTTTATTTTTAGTAAAGAAAAATGTTGATTCTACGATTGGCGAAAGAGACGGAAGTGTAATAAACATTCTTCTTTAGGCTTAACGGAATTATGCTAGTGTATTCATCTGCATTTAACGGGGTAAAATTCTACAGAGAGAGGAAGATGCTTTGCTCTATAAGAGAGTATATAATTAACGTCACATGGGAACCTTAATATAGCAATTTATTTTGTGCAGATTAATTTTTAACTGCCTTAAGAAAGGTAGGAGCTTTGAGGAAATTGAATTCAATCAGTTCAATGTCTGAACTTTGGATTAACTCCTGAGCCTTCAATAAATCCGCTATTTGAACGAGCAAAGTAAAATGCAAGCAGCATCTAATTTACAGTCATTTTTTTTATTCCACTTCTTTCGCAATCTGGGAGGAACTTTCAACGGGTGACATTAATTACTCGGAGAGGAGTTTCGTGCAGCACTCGAAAAAATATTCATTTAAACGATGAATAAAGAGTGCCTTGCTTAATTCTCACACGAGAAAATTTTCCTAGTACAACCGGTTTACTTGCAAAAGCCTTCAGTAAATAAGACTTGCATAGATTATTTTTATCCACTTTTCCTCACTCAAGCGAGTTTTAATCGCTTGATTACCAGGGACATTGATGGCGAATGGATTAAACGAATTTCCGAGGAATATACCAGCATACGGTGGATGCGATGACACGCTTAATATAAAAATGAAATGAAACCATTAGGTCCAGACAAGGTTGGTTTGAGAGGAACTTTTAGCATTTCTTTCATCAACCGTTAACTCTTTTTTTTGCACGCCGGGACCTCTTTTTATGTTTTTTTATTGACGAAGCACAATCACGTTGACGATTACTTTATGAGTGACTGGGCTTTCACCCAGCAAACCTGCTTCCGCCATTACATCCACTTCTCTTCCCACCACCCCTCTCTCTTCTATCTCTCGCATTTCATTCCTACCCTCTCTTCTTGAGTCCGCTCTCGACGACCAATAATCATAGCCCACCTCGCTCTCAACAAAGACGAGACCGAAAAAAGTCACGATGGGTATCGGTGACCGCTGCGGATGGCGTTGAGCGACGGTTGAGGTGATGGGATCTTTCACCTGAGGGGCCAATCAACCTAGCCCTACATGAGCTAGGCATATGCGAGGCCTACAATGCGGGCAAACACTTAAATACTCCTTCATGATTCGACAGAATTTTTGATGAAATAATTCAATTTCCCTCCACATATTTCTGTCATACAACTCAGATTAATATAATTGGAGAGAAACCCAATTGTAAATTGTTCGAATCAGACTTACACCGATTAAATTAAGACAAGATAGTCATTAAAATACCTACACCCAACCGATTACAGTGCACCTATCCTTTGCACAATGCTCATCCTTATTTACGGGTAGCTCCTATCTCCTTTATCCTCTCCTATATCCTAATGACAATTTCCAAATCTCCATCTCCCTGCTCCTCGCCTACGTAATGTCGATGGATATTTTCCAGTGAATTCCTGGAGAAGTGAGTACAGGGACGGTATTTTCTCATTTGGAAGGCTTGGGCCATAGTGGAAAGAATCTGAATCACGAAAAAGAAAATAAGAAACCGGGCATGGGAAGATTCTACAGATGACTGTAAAATAGAATGTACAATACACAAATTATAGTAATGCTAACATATATTGCTCTGCAATACAATAGGCATGAAATTATATGTTCTGTTATTGTTATTCAGGGGAGGCGACCGACAGCTGAGGTCATTTAGGATAGGTGGGTAATTGGGTAATGGTAGGAGTTTTCAGGGAACATCTACAGCTACGCGATACCCTGCAAGCCAAGCCGTGAGGGTGTGTGGCAGGGGGTGAAGATCAACAAACTTGCACTATTGACATGCAACTAGGGTTCTACATGCACAAATGGTAATAACAGGGTCACATGCAGCTACATGGCTAGTACATACATTGCAATAAAGGGATTGGTTGTTAATACATGCATCATGAACTACAAACTACTCAAGAATATTTCGCCGACCGCCGCGCCGACCGAACAGAGGAAGGATAAGAGAAACCCGACGTCGGCATTAGCCTACTCTTAATGACAGGCGCCAAGGGAGTCACGGCTTAACGTCCCATCCGACGAACGGAGTACTTGAAATGCCCTCCACTAGGCACTCAAGTGGGGATCGGTTTGCCACTTAAAAGTCCGCCACTGCCGGGAATCGAACTCGGGCTCTCGGAATGCGAGGCCAGTACTATAGCCATCACACCAACCCGATACCCCATGAAATATTTATAGCTCAGATTAAGTTATAGGTAAATGAAACTATTAAATGACATTTTAAATGACATTTTTCCTGCATGCAATGAGATAACATAAAGGCAGCATAGAAAAGGGATAGGTAGATAAAGAAATTGCTGGAATAGTATTGTAACGGTTCAGGCCGTTACACCTTTTCCTTCCTCCACCCACACCACTCCTTCACCCCCCTTCCCCATTTCCTTTTTTCCGTCCTCAGTTCGGATCGTTGGGGTGGGAGGAAACATGAGTGAATGGCTTTGGTATGTGTGTGTGTGTGTGTGAAAGGTACGGAAGGAATGGGTAGATCAACTGCATCAAGTGGGGCGTGCATGAGTCACAGGGGATGGTTGACTGGTGAGGATCACCAGAAGTGCGAGTATTCCCTTGGTGTGCCCCCCTCCATCAGTTTTTCCTCCTCCTTCCACGTCCTCTTCCCCTCCAAACGAGGTATAAAGAGGCGATCGCCGGGAAGAAACAGAGGAGAATCCACAAAGAAAATCACGGAGCGGAAGCGCTGCCGGATTGAGGAGTGATTGAGATTACCGGAGGTGGAGACCTCTGCACGGCATACGCGGAGACCACGGGTGGCGTGTCCAGGCCTGGCGGATACAGCGGGAGTCGAGTCGAGTTATCCAGGGTCCCGAGCCAGAGTCCAGCCCCGTAATTTTCGGTCACGTAAGATTGCTGTCCGACCAAATCTCCCCCCGTGTTAAGTAGCCTCATTGTCATCGAGTTACGATTGGGCCCGGCTACAGTGGCGGTGTGCTCCTCGATCTGTGTAATTAATGCCCTAACGTGGGTAGCTCCGTGAGAAGCATTTTCTCCCTTGGGAAGCACTTATAATTACCCCCCACATTCCCTGGTTTGTTGGGAAGAAGAGAACTCCATATTAGTTCACGTGTCCTGTAATTCAATAGTGCAATCCATTCATAGGCATGCTCGCGGAAATGAGCCAGAAGAGAACTCAAGATTAGTTCAAGTGCATTGCAATTCAATAGTGCAATCCATTTACCCGCATGCTCGCGGAAATGAGCCTTCTTTTATGTGTTGGCTGATTGGCTCTTAATTCATCATTTATGTTATCTGATCATGATCGTTTTTCCATTTTTTGTTTCATTAATTCATTAATCATCTCATACAAAGATATTCTCATGTCTCATCC
The DNA here is from genome assembly GCA_933228895.1 of Platycnemis pennipes. NCBI lineage: Eukaryota > Metazoa > Arthropoda > Insecta > Odonata > Platycnemididae > Platycnemis > Platycnemis pennipes. The sequence continues at coordinate 31,017,986 of OW121855.1, forward strand.
CTCATCCATTCATCATTAGTTGTAAGAAGGGTTTTTTTGTATTGATTGTGTCTGCAACAGAATATATTGGTTTGTTACGTGAAGTGAACGATACCTATTTTTGTTCGACTTCCTTCCCGACGATCCGAATTACCCAAAGACCCATTACCTGCCACCTTTCTTCACCCGACCCCGGAGGTAAGGCCAGGGAATTGTTAGTTTTGAACGAGGTCAGGAACCTGGCGATTGAGACCTGATCAGAGAAGGTCTTCCGTTTATATCTGAAAGGTGACGGAGTTTGTCTTTTTTGGCCCGCGCGTCTCTGGGGCGGAGGGGTACGCGTGGGTGGAGTGTGTCGTGTCCCGTCTGCACGGCCAGAAGGACGGGACCGGTACAGTATGTAGCGTATGATGTATGTTTAAACATTATTAGAAAGAGCCTCTTAATTACATCGCTAATGTGTAGTTACTAAACATTATAAGACGGTACTCTTATAAATAAATTATTTCCAGGAAGAAGTAGAAGTGTAGCTCATAGTTGCATGTTTGTTGAGCTTCCCCCCTAGCACATACCCTTACGTTGGCTCCTAGGGTGTTACGTAGATGTAGATGCATTAAGAACAATACTGAATATAGCCCTATATGAATGCGCAACCTAAACATTAAAAGGGCATACACTTCAAGCTACACTGGATTAGAGGGAGAAGACACGAATCTACATCTACATCTACACGATACCTTGCAAGCCACAGCGAGGGTGTGTGGCAGGGGGTGAAGATCACCAAGCATGCACTGCTCACATGCAAACAGGCAACTATAATGTCTCATGCAACTTGATTGTTAGTATCTAAAGTATTTAAGGGGTTAATACATTTAAGGGGTTAATACATGCATCATGCACTACAGAATACTCTAAAATATTTCCCCTACCTATCCCTTTGCTATGCTGCCTATTCTGTTCTCTTATAGCACGGGGGAAAAATGCCATTTTGTATCTATCGGTACGACAATCTATCTCTCTAATCTTATTTATCTGGTCGAATCTAGTATAATACGCAGGTTTTTTTTAATATGTGCCTACCATCTTCAGAGAGCTATCCGAATGTGTTAATAGAAAGAAGAAAGAGAAAACGATAAGACAGCTAGGTAGGATGTCACTACAGTGTAAAATGTAAAAGATAGATAGATAAGAAAGATGGATGGGAATTGGAGGAAGAGGAATGGCATGGGACGAGAGCAGAAAGATTTACTCAGAAGAGAAGACAAAACTTGCAATAAAACACCTTAGGTTATCATGGAGAGAAATAGAAAAAAGGCAAGCAGCCAAACCAAGGTTTCAAAGAGGTGGAAGTGGCGACGCATTTCGATGGCAGCTACAGGAATACGCGACGGAGCGATGATGATCGCTTCGGGTGAGGTTTACCCTTAGCACGGAGGTCAAAGGATGGGAACCAGTCGTGAGGCTGTGCGAGGAGAGATTGCTCAGCAGTGGCTGGAAAGGCGTCCAAACTCAGATGAGCGGCCATTAAAGTGATGGCGTCGCATTAAAAATCCCCAGAGGGAGGAAACGGGAATTGGGAAACCAACTCAATTATCTTTGCGAGTAATTACGATGGCCGAAGTGAAGAAAGCTATATACATTGGCATCCACGAGGCTCAGCTCTTTATGATGGATTGCCTAACTGGTAAATGGATGAGGCAACGCCTCACCTTATCGTGCGAATTACAGTCCTCAACTTTGAACTCGGTAAAAATGTTTGGCGTAGAATTGCTGCGAGTGTTCGCTTCCGCAGTTCAGGGCAGGTTGATGCAAGTTATGATTTCCCGAGAAAACATCGGTATTCGAGAATGGATATTCGAGGGATCCTTAAGGAGGTTGATCCGAAAAGTGGAAGTCATGTCATTTGTTTATATTTTCAGCACTTATAGAACTAAAGTTCCTCTATCTAATAAACTAAAAATAAATATACCAACCATACTCCTTTTAGCACAAATTGCATCTGAAATTACATAGGTTTAACGGCGAGAATGGCCATCACATGGCAATATAAAGTTTAAAAATACCATAGGGACATGTCATTTTTGCAAAAAAACTGATATTTTATGCGCGTGAGTTCACAAGGAATAAAATGACACGAAAAAAAGGCATCAACCTACCGTATTTTTCACTAAATCCACCAATTTCTGCGCTTATAGTAGACGAAATGCGTTAGTTGTCTTCAAGTGGCGCTGCGGTCGCTCTATGTAAAATGTATGGCGTATGAATAATATCATTACTAATGAGGTATTAAAGCATATTTCAGAAAAATATTATAACATAACGTTTGATAGTAATATTCTGGTGTTACACATTAGTAAATTCATTGAGTACATGAATTTATTTCTGTAACGTAAATGCTGAATTGACTCTATCGTCGAGCTGATTAAAATTATCATAAAAAATAAATCCTTCGACTTTCCATCGTATTTCTTGTGATACTTATGACTTTCAATAGCTTAGGTAATTTTCTTTGTGAAGTAAGGATCACTTAGCAGGCATATACTCGTACTTAAATAAATAAGATTCCTTAGACAACTTGACTCAAGTAGTCGCGAGCCAACCTCCTCAAAAACCACCGCGCAGGCCACGTCGACACAAATGATTCATTGTGGAACTTCCATCACTGATTTCGAAACTAAGAAGGAAGTCTTAGAATTTGAAATTGATAAAGAGTTAGTATGGTGATCCTGTAATGCCAAGCTTAGTTTAGAAAGTCTCGAGGAGGCAACATGCAGCAAATGAGTTGTGAACTTATCTCCAATAAGCTGTAAATGCATATACACTTACAGTTGCGTTACGAGACTTATGTCGAAACGAATGCCTTATTAAGGCTTGCTAATCCACCTCTGCCAATAAAAAAGCAGGCCACCCTTCCCTGTTGATATCTACTACGAATATAGTACCATTTGTCGAAATGAAATCTGAAGGATTTTAATTCTACATCATAAAAAATGTTTTTACCATGTAAAACCAAAAATTTTATTGACATTGTCTACATATGCAGTGAAATCCAGGGAAAGATTTCGTGTTATGGCTGTAAGCGAAAACATTAGGTAAGTATGACAAAAGAGGAGTTCGATGAATGAAAATGTATTAAACATGGTTGGGGAGAAAAGAAGCTGGCTGGCAAATAAAGGAAGCAGAGATATCTGATGGAGTAGTATGCTGGAGGAAAATGGGATGTTAGGCCGAGATTACCGTTGGCGGAAGACGTACCTACTCGTAGAAGAGAACTGAGTATGGACGTAAAGAAAAGTCAAATAAAAAGTCTAATATAGAGTGTCTCATTGATCGTGTGTCATTTTTGACCTAAAATTTTAGACACTTTTTATGCCACATTGATGAAATTTGGTACCTGGGTAGAAAAAGGTTGTAAATTTTGTTAAGTTCAAGCAAACTTTTATAAATGTGACCTTTTGACCCCAGAAATAGGGCCCAACAAAAAATCTATATTTTGCCTTATAGGCTTTAAATGTTAAATTATTCGAAATAATAAAAAGAGAGAATTATTTTGCAAAACTTTCAATTATTAGGTTTCCGGGCACGAAGAACACGATGGATGAACTTTCGAGTTCGAAAATGCAACCGTGACCCCTGAAAGGGCACAGTCAGGATCGCAGGCTCAACAAAAAGTGAATCGCCGCTACAAACCTGTCGAGTCACAGGTTTAAAAAGGTGCCATGGCCAATGGCAAGGTCTTCAGATACCTCTTGTCATCCCTTGACCTTCGAGGGTTACTCAGGGGACAAAGGTCACAGGACAGGTCAGTTACAACCTTTTTCTACCCAGGTACCAAATTTCATCTATGTGCCATGAAAGAAAGTGTGTAAAATTACAAGTTAAAAATGACAAAGGATCAATGGGAGACTCTGTATATTGAATGGCGCGTAAACATGGACTTTAAGGAAAGAAGGTGAAAACAAACCGTGGGGTTTTGAGAAGTGGGTGTGGAGAAGGAACAAGAATTAAATATTGAAAAGACGAGAGAAGAAAGGAAAGACGAAGGAAATGAAGACGAACGAAGAAGTGCTGGTGATATAGTAAATGAGGAAGTAGGTAGAATGTCTGGTTGGCGCAGAGGGCGAGTGTGTTTTGACGGACGTGATAGAGGGAATAATGTTGAGTAAGCGGAGTGGAGGGAAGAAAAGAACTGGTCGCTTGGATGGATTAATGAGGGTGAGAAGTATGCGCGGCTAAAGAAGGGATTATTGGAGTATTTAGTTACAGTAAGGAGGATATAACGTCCATTCAGGCCTACCTTTACCAGTCTAAAACTCATATTACCTTTTTCATGTCAAATAGGCAACCAATTTTAAAAGATCCATGAAACAGCTATCGAGCATTAATTAGTTTTCATGAGGGAGAATTCACTGCATGCTTAGTCACTATGCTCTTAATGTCAGATACTTCATAAAATAAATCATACGTATTGCTGTTACTAATTCCCCGATAATACACGCCTAGTGTAGAGCCACGCTGTTGTGTTGGTTTGTAGGATACATCTACATCTACATAATACCCTGCAAGCCACCATAAAGGTGTGTGGCAGGGGGTGAACTCTCACCAAACATGCACTACATATCATGCATAACAAAAAAAGGATCAGTACTTTTATAGGTACTGTTCAAAACTACGCTATTTAAAAAAAAGATAAAAAAAAGCAAAACATGCATGCAAAAACATGCCGTTAGTTGGGTTAGCTATAAGTCCTTATACCAACATGCAGCTATCAATGTTATCCATTGCTACACTCGTACTGGATATATTTACCGTTATTCATATCCCTAATAGTACGAGGAAAACAGGACATTTTGAATCTGTCAGTTCGGCAATCTATTTCTCTAATTTTATGATTATGGTCCAGTCTACCATAGTAAGTTGGGGTCCGCAAAATATTTTTAAAATCATCACTGAAAATATGGTCTTGGAATTTGTTTAAGAGACTGGTTACGCTAGTAAGGTTATCATACCGTCCCTTTACAAATCTTGCCGATCTTCGCTGCACACGTCAAGTTCGTTATTTAGACCGATTTCGTAGGGATCCCATACACTGGCAGCATATTCCAAATGAGGTCTTACAAGGGGAAAGTAGCTGATTTCTCGTACATGATCGTCACATTTACCCAGTACTCTTTTGACGAATCCCAGTTTACGATTCGCTTGACCCATTATTTCATGAATGTGTTTACCCCAGGAAAGATCATTTGTCTTCTTTATCCAGGAAATATCATTTCTCAGTCTTATTCCAAGATATTTAATGGATTCCACGTTTGTTAAAGTATGTATATATAAAATGTATATATAAATATGTAAGTGGAAAAAGTATCGAACAAAGATTATTTTGAATTAAAGGACGTTTGATATATGGAATATGGTTAAATAATATATGAATATTGAAATATACATGTGCTAGCAATCATTTCCATATAGAAGGATTCACCCATATTTCAAATAATATTACTCCTTACCAGAAATGACCGATTGTTGACCTAAAGTAATTGCTACCTGATTTAGCCTTCGATACTAGAGCCTCTCTTATCCTAAGCTGCCCTCCAGTGTGCAACAGCATCTCACTTAGCTATCAATTACATGCCAAATATTCTCTGCTAGATTTAATTTATGCCTTATAATGGATTCAATGGTCGCAAACCTCGAATGCTTACATAATAAAACGGTCCTATTTCATAAGGATCCGAGCAAAGTTAAATGCTAAAAATAACGTGATTCTCGAATTTCGTTGACACTGTACAAAGGAAAAGTATATATTTCTCCACTAAGTCACGAAATCAGTGAAATTAAACTAATGACACGAAAATCGCAACGCTTGTCACGCCACCAGGCGATGAAATCCAATCAATCACGACTGCCAAGCTTTTCCGAAAAAATACAAAATCAAGCAGCAAAATTCAGTTGAAATGAGCGAGAACCAATTCCTTCAATTCAATAACGCAAGTGAAAGCCAAATATAAACGGAGGTACTATACAGTACTTAATGAAAAATGAATATTACTTTTAGTGGCAATTAAAATAGCAAGGATTGACCCAAACAAAGTCCACAGAAAGCTTGAATTACATTCAAACGCTTGATTAAATTTCTAGATCTGAATTAATTCCATGCTATACTCAAAAGTAGTTAAATTCGTAGATGTTTAATCAGAGATTAATGATTTTTTAATGGCTATTGTAAAATGTATTTATATTATTGTCAATGATTTTTGTTTTCAATACTTATTATGATATATCATATGATGATAATAATATGCTCGATTTTATATCAAGTGGAAGGGCAGATGAAACAATACGTTGACTCAAAATTTGATGACTGGTATGTGTAGTTAAATATCCTTTTAAATTCGAGTGGAATGATTTAGTTTGTATTTTAAATCATAAAAATTTAAATCATGAGCTTTCGCTTTTCATACTTATTAGAAGTAAAATTATCTGCTTACTATGTTTCAATTGGTTCCCTCAAAAGATACGATGTGCTCTCTCAGACACCGTCAAGACTTTCTTCCTGTGATAGGACGTCTCTCCAGATTGAATCTTAAAGTTTGGCCTCTTGTGGAGAATCAAAGTAAACACCACTTTTTAACCACTAAAAGTTGCAGCAGGAAGTTATCTGTCCCTAAATGGAAACATTTTAACTGGGACTCCTAGTAAAGGCTGTGACTCCTATTACCTGGCTGTCCACAACAAACTCACGCTATCGCACAGATAACAATTATCCCATAGAAGTCAACTCAGGTGAGTGTGACCCTAGAAATATTCCAGTGTGTGAGATATGCCTCATCCGGCATTACCCATCTGGCCACTCATTGAAAGAGCCGTTGGGGTTTATCGTTTGAGGAGCCCTCTCGTGTAACATATGTTGCCAATGTTATTCAATACCCAAAACAATTTTATTAGAAATGTAATCTACTTTTATAGATATGTTGGTGATATTTTGTGACTTTGGACGGGTAGTAAACGACAGTTGGAACAATTTTTATCCCACGTGAACAGCATACAATGTTCAATTGACCATGGAGTTCCTAGGGACAAATTTAAACTTTTTATATCTGACCAGACATTTGGAGGACAAAAGACACAGGTTCTCCATTTATAGGAAACCGACGAACACCGATGCAACTATACCCAGTGACTCATGCCATCCGCACTCCCACAAACATGCCGCTTTCTATTCCACAATTCGTCGTTTGATTAACATTCCCCTCTCCTCCCATTGTTTTGACAATGAAATCCAAATATTAAAACAGATAGTTTTAATAACGGATATAACGAAGCCATCGTGGATAATATTTTCAAGAAAAAACTAAAGAAACGGGCCATCCAGCAACTTAACCCCTTGTTATCCAGCCATCAAAGCCCCACTAAATATTTTAAATTGCCATTCTTTGGAAATGTGTCTTATGCTACTTCACACGCGATCCCGAAAGACCTTTTTAAAATCTGTTTTTACACCCCTAAAACAATTTTAAGTACTTTGACTAACGCCAAAGATGTTTTTGACCCCAATCGGAAGAGCAGAGTATATACAATCAAGTGTGACGACTGCTCCAGCTACTAAATCGGACAGACGGGAAGAAGCTTCTCCAAAAGGATGAACGAGAATAAGAACTGCTTCCGAAACGGTGACCTGACCTCCAGCTTCGCACAACATCTAATTGAAGAGGGTCACCAAGGCTCCTTTGAACCCCAAATCCTCCATTTGGCCCCCAAAGGCCAAAAGCTGGATGCCTGGGAGCAGCGAGAGATTGGCCTCCATTGCAAGGACCCTGGGCTGTTGAACAACATCACCGATTTTAACCTCCCACCCCTACTTTCAGTTGTTTTGCCCACGAAAAATCCGCGTCCTATTCAACCTACCCCTAATCTCTTTCCCACAATTCACCCTCACATTCCCTCCCCCTCCCCTCCCCTGCCTGTTCCCTAACTGTATATAAAGGCACTCGACGGAAAATATTCTATTATGTACCTGAGGATGGCCTAACGGCTGAAACCGGTTGTACCAATAATAAAACTAGTGGAATTCACAATTTTCATTCTCGTTATTACTATGAAAAAATTCCGCAAAATAAGCACGCAGTCACTAAGTTTAATATGTGGATAAATGGAATGCATGCGGGGGACTAGCTCAGACCAGGCACGTAGCCAGAAATTTGCTTCGGGGGGAGGAGGGGGGAGCTAAGTCTTGTGTAACTTGAAACAAATCAGCCTTACCCGTTTGGTGCCGACATGTTACAAATCTCTTCCCTTAATATTCACTGTTTGATATTTACTTTTACAGTGCCCATACCTATCTCTTCTCACTGGTAAAATTCACTGATAAAATCAGAACAACAAAATTATTGGGAAAAGATTTCGGGGTGGGCTGAAGCACCAGAAGCCCCCCCCCCTGGCAACGTGCCTGGCTCAGGCACAGGGAAAATACAGAATTGATAACCAATAACAAGTGAAAATAGTCACTCAAAATTTTTCCTTCGGCCATTTTTTCCGGAAACATCTACATTTTGAACTACAGTTGCACAGCAATAAAATTTCGTCTTAAAGGAAGAAGAATGGGTGTAGATTGGAGGATTATAAGACATTAAGATTTGGAGACGAATGGTTGTCCAGAAAAGGTTGTTGGATGGATTTCTGAGAAGGAAACAGCGGATGCGGGATCAAATAAAAAAACTCTGAAACTAGTCTCTAGAAGGCTGGACTGGTCGGGAGGATGCTGGAACACAGAGAACATGAGAACACGGACTTTGGTGAGCATGAGGAATCATGGAAGAGAGGGCTGACCTTTTCAGTGAAGATACAGGAGTGGACAAAAATATTCCGGGAGTAGGAGGTAATGAGGGGTCAATTCGCCCGGAATCATTTAGGAAACAAATTTTACTTTGTAAGCTCGCATATAACAATAACAAAATTAGAGAAATTGATCGCCGAACTGACGTATTCAAAATGTCCTTTTTTCCTCGTACAATTAGGGATATGAATAATGGTAAATATATCCAATACGAGTGTAGCAATGGATAACATAGGTTGCTGGATGTTGGTATGAGGACTTAAAGCTAACCCAACTAACAGCATGTTTTTGCGTGTTTGCTTTGCTATATTTATCTTTGTTTAAATAGTGAAGTTTAGAACAGTGTATGTTGCGTGTTCTACGTGTATGTTGCGTGTTCTACGTGTATGTTGCGTGTTCTAGAGTCGGCAAACCAAACAATGTCTATATCTGCACAGACAATGGAACAACAAAAAATATTGTACACTCATAAGAATTGTGAAATTAAACATACTATAAACCTGCGCTTTCCATTTAACCAGACTTAGCCACAGCAACGCGTGGCCGGGTACAGCTTGTAATTACATATATCATAGCATATCATAGCCACCACCTCGAATAATATAATTCCCCAATGTACCTCACATTAATCGACAATTTTAACCCCAGTAAATCCACGACTCATAATTTTTTCTTACCGTTAAGTTTCTATCACACAAATGTGACGAATATACATATTATAATCTAATCACCAAAATACTTTAACCTTGACTCTCACAATATAGTCATTCTGCAGAGTCTCCCTATCGCACACAAGAGCCTGAATAATAGCGATATATTCAATCCACGCTCTTACTTCGCTGAAATGAAAGACTTTCATGCAAATATTTTATGATGAACGCCTATAACACTTTATCACCCTCGTTTGCTTGCAGCCATGCATATGCGTTTCCAGTCTTTTCACATACGTTGCATCAACGTCGGCCCAACACACCGTACGCATAATGCATCCTTCTTTATGCCACACGTTATTCGAGAACTCATTTCATGGAGAGATTCTCTGATTAATTTTCGTATCTTAACTGTATTGAACTATTGCTCATCCGTTTCAGCCTCATCCCGTATGGAAAACCAATTTTATTCCTCATCCGCCATCCCTACTTCCGGAGAATCAACAACTCCAATATAATCTTTCATGTGACATCCATTTTCGAAGACTTGCATTTGTGCAAACAGCCGATATGCGCATATCATGCCTGGCAGTAAACCACGGACACTATGACATAAAATTAATGCTCTGTGTACCCAAATAGCCTATTGAATGCCACGATCCACGCATTGCCAAGCAATATTTCTCAAAATGGAGGAGGTTTTGTGACTTGACGGACTGCTGGATAGGGTTTTAAAGGGAATAGTACAGGGTAAGTGGGGAACGGAGGACAGGAAAAGAATGGGATTTCAGACTGCATGAAGGTAGGCAAACTATATGAAGTGCTGAAACGGGAGATAGAGTGGAAAGGGTGCTCAAACGTCAATTGTCTCTCGGATATATTATTAAAAACACCAGCGTATTATGCTAGATTCGATCTGATTCATAAGATTAGAGAGATAGATTGTCATAGCAATAGATTTCAAATGTAATTTTTCCCCCGTGCTATTAGAGAACAAATTAGGCAGCATCGCAAAGGGATAGGGAGGCGAAATATTGTAGTCTGTAGCGCATGATGCATGCATTATCAACAAATATCTTTATTACTATGTGGATACTAACCATGTAGCTACATGTGACCTATACCACTAGCAAGTTTCCATGCAGTACCCTAGTTCGTGCGTCGTACCCTATCGTGTAAACGTAGATATATTTAGTTATGTGATGAAGATGATTTACCGAACACGTTTTCTGGAATATTCAATGTTTAATGTATCCATCACAGGTCCATCTTAAACCTTATTAATAGGCAAAACATTGATAGTAAAACTAGTTACAATATAATTAAAATTGCCATTTTTTACTCTAAAAATCTGCCGCGGCAGCTAAGATCACTAGCGTGCCTGCCTGAGAAACTCAATTGTCATCAAATTTCTCATGAGGCATCTCTCTTCGTACTCATTCTACCATTTTTTTCGGTGGGTTAGTGTCTTCTCCAACTCACGGTCAAATGGCATGGAACCTTGCATTCATTACTACTGTGTTTGCAGTATCAGGGGTCAGCCTATATATCCCTTGTAATCTATGGATATGTATGTACCTTTTCTTCAACCTAACATTCGCAGAGGAGCAAGAGATAAATAAAAGGCAACTGATGCGAAATTCCACTCTTCACTTAAGCTAGAAATTTTCTCAAATGACTGAGCTATTTCGCAACTATTTGACCGCAGCCCAAACCTTGGACCGTGCCTTGGACTATGGGTAAACATTGGGCAAACAAGGTGAGTACATACTATTGGGTAGAGTGACACGCAAGATCGCTTTAACATCAGAAGTTCGAAATAACGTACTCTCGGTAAGGAATCACCGTACATCTACATCTACTTAGTACCCTGCAAGCCACCATAAAGGTGTGTGGCAGGGGGTGAACTCTCACCAAACATGCACTACGTATCATGCATAAAAAATGGATTAGTACTTGTATAGGTACTGTTCAAAACTACGCTATTTAAAAAAAGATAAAAATAGCAAACATACATGCAAAAACATGCCGTTAGTTGGGTTAGCTATAAGTCCTTATACCAACATGCAACTACCAATGTTATCCATTGCTACACTCGTACTGGATATATTTACCATTATTCATATCCCTAATAGTACGAGTTAAAAAGGACATTTTGAATCTGTCAGTTCGGCAATCTATTTCTCTAATTTTATGATTAATCGCCGTAATAGCTATCCGAGAGTTATGTACACATGAAGGCTAAAACGAACCCCAGCATGCAGTATGAATTCAAGACTGAAAGGATAGTGAACAACTTTATCTGAAATTCAAAAAAGTTGACCGTTACCCACTCCTGCCACTTTCCGCCGGTTTGAAATACAATTCAGAGAGGATCATTCAAAGGGAAAAAACTCTCCGACGGAAATGAGAACTTTTTTGGTAAATTATTCGCGGAGAAATAATTACGTCCACGAAGTGTGTTTTTAAAAGCGGCAAAAAATCAACAAGACTACCGTGGCGGTATTCAACTCCTGAAAATCACAACAGCTTACAAAGAACGAAATTAATTTGCCTTGATATTTATTGATGGACAGGGAATTCAATTACTCATTCAATTTTTTCAGATCGAGATTAAAGCAAGTGTGCTCAGTGGGAGGGGAAACAGCGGCACTGTGCTCTCAAATCAGAGAATGTTCCCGGAAAATAGGGTAACGATGCCCCAAAAAGAACCGAGAGAGCTCGTTTAGCCTACAAAAATGCGAAATTTACAAGGATGCTGTATATTTTTGGTGATGAATAAGTACCCATGGAATAGAATATGAAATGAATTTGGTCATGAATTATCACCAACAATTTGGTTTCAGCCCTAAATATTCACTCAGTAATTTGATAAATTATTAATAAAGAACGCTAAATAATTATGGGCAAGCGTCATATAAATATGTGGTAAGGAGGAGGCTGCATGTCCTATGAAGGGAAAGTATTCGAAAAATCCGTTCAGCGAGCGAAAATGAAAATTCCCTTCCCTATTTCCTAGCTGCCGTACTTAAAATCATTCCGTAAAAAACAAGCTAATATAAAAAATTGACATAGTGAGTATTAATACCCATTAGTGGTATAAAAGGCAGTAAACAATGAATGAAAAGAGAAGACGAGCACTGGAGAGTAAATAAGCTAATGCTTACAAGATCCTGAAGGATGATACGAGCAGTTTTAATAATTTTCATCTTAAGTTGCAATTAGAGCAAGTTATTACATTGCTCCGACATTACAAACAACGATGGTGACTCTGTATTTTGGAACAAATCTATAAAGTTCTGATTCCAAACATTCCCAAGCATTCCTTATAAATTCTCAGCTGATACCATGACACCTTAAAACTACGTAATCGTTAAACAGATTCTTTCTGACGAGGACTCGTAACAGCGTTTTAGGCAGGCCATGCACGAGAGCTTAAGTAATCACGGCGCCAGGAGCAACTCTAAATTAATGACGTGAGTGAGAAACCGTTTCAAGAAAACGGAAAATTGCACGGCTGCGTACTTACCGTGCCCGGGCTACGTTGCTCGCGTCTCAATGTGTGTAATTTTGTCTCGGGCGTCCGAAAAGAACATCGAAGTTCGGACTTATTAAAAGAAACCCAAAGCAGCGTTTCCGCACGGACGCAGCCTACGTAGCAATTAAGCCCTCAACTCATTTTCCAAGAGGGTGTACTCGGAATACTCGCCCAGTTATGCATAATACAGGCACAACCGAAAATCTACTCACCCGCTTCACTATCAAGTCGAGTTTCGAAAGGGAGAGAAGTCGCGGGTCTTTTCTAATCGCCTCCCGCCAGGAAAATACGGCGATATCAGTGAGAGGGCTTAGGAATTATAGTGGTGAGACGAAGACCTTAAGTTACAGCCATGTTGCGGTGAAAAAATAATGATAATTGCACCACGTTCGGCCTTTTTCCCCGAGACGGACAAACGAGGCACTTGGGCCGTTATTCCTTTAACAAATGGGCCGGGCCGTTTACCGCCCCTACATGGAACAGCTCACGACTTCTTCCCCTTGCCCGAGTTCTTGAAGTGAATTTCCCGGGCGCACAGTCCCGACAACGGGGCGGGCGCCTCAATTTCGCCCGACCGAGATGAAGGATCGTCGAACCCGAAGAAATAAAGAAATAAATGTAGAAAAGGTGGAAAAGTCAACGGGGTAAAAATCGAGAATCGTTTTCACCCGTGGGCCAGCGGTGGCGATAATTGACGGGGAGCTTAGAATGGGGTCGTTTACCATATTTTTTTATTGCCGGATCTGATAGAGTTTGCAAAATAAAAAGACATGTATTTTTCCGCTTTTTGATCCGTCAATTATTTTTCGAGCTAAGCGACGAAAAACTGATGTTTTTAACCCTTTCGGAAAAGTGGGCGTGGTGCAACCTCTGACGTCATTGACTTCGTCCAATCACAAATGAGCCCGCGAAGCTACTTCGCCTTATCGCAAAGAGGGGGACACAGCTGACTCTGCGAATAGGAGCGATTGCGACAGGATCTGTGCGAGCAGACCTTCCGAGAACCCCCCTCCACTCCCTTCCCTTCCTCGAAAAGCAGTCAAGGACGGGAGGAAAATGACGTCAATGTTATCAAAGCAGCTTTTTCGATGGGCGTCACCTTTTGCTTATTTTAATTTTTGATTTATTAGCGAATGGTTGTGGTTAGAAGATTCATTTTTTCACTAAAATTCGTTTTTTATTTCCATCTAACAATTTCGTGTACAAAATTGCGATTTCGGTCCCGAGTAAACGCCCCCGTTAGCGGTGAAAGTTTACTTATATATAAATTTATTTTTCAGAAAAAAGGAGAACGCGAATAAGACCTCATGCTTTCTTTTTTGACCCTCTCAATTTTTTTCCCGGAGTGCAACCGTCCAGACACACACCACACACAGGCGGACACTCACGCCCGCAAATACACCGTGAACAGCGGCCGGGGGCTCGGCTGCCGTTCGTGAGATTATGAGTGGAGATAAAGCATTCCTGAAAAATACCCCCGCGCTCTCTCATAGGTGGAGGAGATACAGCGAAAAAGTCAACAGCTGGATTAATGGCCGAGACTTCATCGCGGAAACCGGTGGAGAGGCGGTAAAGAGAGAGAGAATCAGGTGGAGTTGTGTGCGGCCGAGCGGGTTGAGGGGGTATGAGAAGCCTCGGGGGAGAACTGGGCCGAGCCGCGATGCACGTAATAGAAGCACTTCGCGTGGAGAGTTTGGGTCCTTCAGTTCGCGGATTCACGCACGCCACCCATCACTTATTTGCTCAATCGTGCAATTAAATCCAGCGAGGAAATGCACTGGCGTGGGATAATCCGCCAGGATAATATTAGTCACGGAACGGATAAAACCTTTGAACACTTGAAACTGCACGAATAGTATTTCTGTACGACAAAAAAAGAGATGTTTTCTCATATAGAACTATACGACAAAAAACGACAAAAATAAGGGATGTTTTCTCATATAGAACTACATAATACCCTGCAAGAGACTGTGGAAAGGGCTGAACCATCATCTGTATGCATTGTAAATCATAGCTCTGTTAAGATTATGAAAATAATTAAAATCCTCTTTACTATAATTGATTTTTAACCTATACCTACCCTGTGTACTAGCATTTTTAACTTATTCTTAAGAGTAGTATTCAACTAGTATTCCTTTGCCCAAACCTAATATTTCTAAATATAACCGATGTTTTTGTATATAGGTCCTAAGGTTGTATAAAGGGCCTAAATTCTTAACCAGTTCCTCATTCTGCACCAAATTAATGAATACAATATTAAATAATATATAGTATCCTCTTTTTGTCAAAGTAAAAACTGTAAAAGTAAAGACTGTGTAAATAAAACTTATAATTTTGTTATTTATGCTCGCACTATGTACTTTTGCTAATCACTTATGTGTTTCATGCTGCGTTACAAGGTACATCCAAGATTTTGAATGGAAGTCTTAATACAGGTTCGAATCTTCTCCCAAGGGTACCTAAAATTACCCAGAGTTGTTCAATCCTTCAATGTAAGCATCAGTTTTTTTTTTAGAAATAAACATTATTATTTCGACATCCGTCACGTCAATTAAGTGTGCAACGTACTTGTCCGTTTATCTTGAAAATTGTATTAAAATGAAATGAATCGCAGTGGGAGAATATCAAGTAAAGTATTAAAACATACTGAGAGTAATAAGGCAATTTTATCGCTTTACCCATTACTTTAGATTTGAATGGAGCACTGACTATAAGTAATCAAGCTATATGATAATTCTTCTTGGATTCACTTTAAAGTAAATTTGTGCTCAACTCAATGTCTGTTCTCCATTTACAAACATGTGTTTACCGAAAACAATCGTGCGTATCATTGTTTCCTGATAGCTACAATATCAAGTTTCTTCTCTTTTCATTTGGTCACCCGCTGAGTGGTCACCCACCATTGATATACCTCGTGTATTCATTGAACTTCAAATAAATATTACCCATATGCATTGCATGCATTGTAGACTCATTCTGACTTTTCAATCTCTTTCCTCAAATTCACTATTTTATTGCACACTTCGTGGCGAGTAGCTTGGAAACCTGGGCACACTGGTAAAAAATTAGTAGCTCCTATCTTCGACGAACCTGAAGTTTTACTGCTTAGAGCCAACGCGAAATCACTAAGTGGGAAATATCAAAAATCAAAAAAGTTCCATTCATTCTTCCCGAGGTATATTCATCTTCATCAAAACGCTATTTTAAAAGCTAAATTAATGAGATAGAAGTCGAAGCTATACCCTCCCTGAGGCAAGCGATCGTATGACTTTAACTTGATGCATATCTAGGGCTGAATTTTCAATAACTCATTTCACCTATCCGCCAACATTTTGTACTTGGCAGCTAGCAAATGTAGCCCAGGTTTCTGCCTTTGCCATGCTCAGCACTGCCAGAAATAGCTTCAGAAGTCTGATTAAAGATAGTTACAATACGTTCTTTGTAATTAGTCAATAAATAATAGGAAACAAATTGGAGGGGAACACTGTGAGAGGAAATTGCCAGAGCGGTGTCTACTCCACCCAATTAATTTATGTTGAAGGACAATACGTGGTTTTTGGAAGATTAACCAACATATACGGGAATATATAAAAAAATCGTATGTATTTCTGCAGATATGTTCTCAAAGTGGCAGACTGGCTTCCTCATGCAAGGAAAAAAATGTTTACAATCTAGCTGAAGAAGAAGAAAAAAACTAAACGATTTCTACCCTACTGCTTCCGCTGAATTTCACGGGCAGGCAAAGATCTGCGGGAGCAAATTTGAAAAACACTCGGCGACGTTAACTTTCACGAGTCAAAGCCTTAGCAACCGACGTTCAAATTTTCGATCGAAAGGTTGATCGATAAAGATCAAATATTTCTTCGAAATGGATTGGGGTTGAGAGCGATTGATCACGCGTATAAATACATGGGCGGTAGACCTTCAGAAATGCTGCGGGTGACGAAATTAAGATACAATTGTATCGATGAATGCCTTGATTCTATATACCGAAGCCTGTTTCGTGACAAATTTCGAACACAGATACAAAGGGGGAAGGGAGGGATTGACCCAAAACCGGTTATCGCGGTGGGATCTCGAGAAATACAAGAAATGTATATTGAGGCAGCACTTTATGCGGATTGGCCAAGAATCCCCGCATCGCTCACCTTCCGCATGATTTGTTTTTCGTGATAACAGGAAAAGGGCGTGCTCGATACGATTGTGCCAATCATTGCATGGTACACAGGGATAAATTTAGATGTGTCATTAATGGGCACGTAAAAAGTTTAAACCAAATACAGCATGATGGATCCAAGGTAAAATCGAAGCATTTCCTCTCCATGTCAAGTAATCAGCAGGGAAAGTGACTGCAGAGCCGACTGATTTAAAAAGTCTTTCTCTCCTCATACAATTATGGACATGAATACTTGTGAATATATACAATAATATATGTACACGTTTATCAATGGTATCATAGGTAGTTTCATGCTGGCATAAGAACTTTAAGCTAACCCAAATAATTGTATGTTTGCTTTACACTTCTAATCTTTTAAAAATTTTTATGTTTCGATTAGAATATAGCCACTAACCATTTTTAAGCATGATGTGCAATCAATTTCCTGCAATGTAGGTGGAGTAGAAGATAATAGGTGGAAAAGGACGAAAGAAAAATTACGCAAAAACGTAAAAGGACATCATGGTAAACGAAGTTGTATTCTCACGCTCAACCAAGGATCATTTAAAAATGTAAAATAGGATTGGAAAAGGTTAACCGGATGAAGAGATTGACATATGAGTTAGAGAAGTAAAATATGCAGGAGATGAAAGACGGTTAGTTGGAGAAAGAACAACAGGATTCAAAAGTTGATGGATTGAATTTTGAGAAGTAACGGAGAGTTAAAGAGGGTTATGGGGAGAAAAATAATGAACAATATCTCAAGAGGGAGGAATAGAATAGTTGCAATGTAATTTTATGAACTGATTAACATAAAATAGAAATTGAATGGCTAAAGGGCAAGGGCAGTTCACGAACGTACCCATTTTGCAAGAATACTTTTGATCATTTCGCTACCTCGGAGGTCTTTTTTTGAGCATCAGGGGTTTAAAAAGATCAGGCAGAAGCTTTACGCAAAATTTGCCACGGTAAGCAGTCAATACCCACGCCATATAAGTGCAAGTTGAAGGTGGGCTCCCTAAACTTCGTTGGTTTTGCACTCGGAGCGTCATAATGCCGTGAAAGGCAACGAATTGTACTGCTCTGAATGTATTGATCAAGGTATCTCGCGCCCGAATTCGATATTTCGGTCAGTGAACGAGAGACTTAAGGCAAGGTTTTGCGGGATTAGGAGACCAAGCGGGTGGAACGTGAAATTGATTGGCCCCAGCCACTAAATTCACCTTGCGAAAGGGGTTAAATTATCTAAACGGTGTTTGGTCGGTCTAACTGCGGTTGGTCGGAATTTCTGTTAAGTGATTTAGATGCGAAGGATTTCGCCATATTGGTGAATTATTGAAATATTTCATATTTCTATTTTGACGGTTCAATTCCATTTAATTCGGCCCAATAAAAAATTCTCAAATCTCCTCTAAGTGATATATTTATTAAAGAAAGGGTTTTCTCAGTACATGAAGCCAATACATTTAATTCCTCAACCGTAGGTACATGCCTAAAATTAACTCTATTTCTAAGGAGATACATCATTTCTCAACTTTCCAATATGCATTATAAAGAGGTAATTACATTTTTTCTGAGGTTACTCATCTCAGAAGGATAATTATGTAGGCATTTGAAATATTTATAATTCTATACTATGTGATGATGGTCATTATTGCAGAAATATTTTAAGATATTACTTCAATTGTCTGGGTATTCATAAGAGTACTAACGCCAATAAATATGGAGCTACTGACATCTGTTTATTGTTTTAGATATAACAGTGTTGTTAGAAAGCCTTTATTATAATGATCCAACATTTTTACCGTATGATAGTCACTATCCCAGTTTTAGGAATTCCGTAATACAGTTTCATATGCCTCAAATTATGTGAAATAACTTTCAGAGACTCACCTGAGCTTTGATAGTACGGTACATGTACATCTGCGTAATATCCTACGAGCCAACGTGGAAACACGTTAGATAAAATAGCCTCATGGAACTAGTTGATTCGTATCTGCATATTAATGACGGGATCACTGGTTATAAAGTTATTTCTCCGCATATAGTTACTTATCTGTGTTTCCAGAGGGCATTCTATCAAAAGAAGAATATACTTGCAGCTTGAAATACAAATTTAGGAGTAAGGTAACTATTCATCAGAACATACATCTGAAGCATGTTTCTTTACGGCGGTGAGGCATGGACGATTACAGCAGCGGAGAAGAAAAGGGTATAAGCATTCGAAATGTGGTGCTACAGAAGAATGATGAAGATTAAATGGGTCGGCCGAATAAGTAACGAGGAAGTCCTAAGAAGAGTGGGAGAAAAAAGAAGCCTGCTGACAACTCTAAAAAGAAGAAGGGACAATTTAATCGGCCAAATCTTGAAACATGATGGCCTTTTGAAGACAATCGTCGAGGGAAGAGTGAACGGGAAGATTGGAAAAGGCAGGCCTCCTATGAGATATATAGAACAAGTTGTGAAGGATGCGAATGAAAAGAATTACTTCAATATGAAGAGGTTGGCCGATAGAAGAACCGAGTGGAGAGCTGAGTCAAACCAATCCTAGGATTGTTGACCAATGATGATGATCTGTGTTTCGCTAGCATGCATTGGATACTAATATTAAAACATGAACATGCACTGCAGACTACCTCAACAATATTTCACCTACCTATCCCTTTGCTATGCTGCCTATTATGCTCTCTTATTTTGCGCAGGAAAAATAAAATTTTAAAACAGAGTCCATTTTAAATACTGCGCAAGCTAGGTTGGCAATAATTTGCATTATTGTCCTAATCCACGTTTCATAAAGAACTTTACTGAATGGTATCATAATGGCATTGAACTGCATTCTATGATCCGTTTCGCTCCCCCAGCAAATAGTTTTCATATACTTTTCAATCTTTTGTCTCATCGATTTTAATGCAAAACCACCTCTCTTCTGTAATTGAAGAGCTAGGAGGAGATGTGAATTAAGTTATGATGGAAGAAAAGGTAAGTTAAACTGTCACATTTTAATAATCCTTCTCCCACTTATATCTTGGTAACTTATCACAGATGATAATGAGCATGACTTTAATCCTGAAAATAAATTAGTAAGACTTACTCAACGGACCATGTACCTGATTTCTCCATACACACGTATGCAAATATTCATAAATATAATTCTTTAGATGCATTTAGATATATGAATCCTCTTATTATAATTCTCATTTGATATTTTCCGCTCAATTTAACTCATCGTTATATACGATAACAAAATGAAGTCCTGGGTCAATGTGTGTAGCATATTTTCTTCGCTTAGTTCCCGAAATTAAGTCACGGGGATTGATTAGGATAAAATGCAGTACAATCAAAGCATTACGCTAAGTACCTGTGCAACACGACCGGTATTCCCTTTTACCTTGAACCTAAGGAAAGATAATTCTATCGCTCCATTATACTAAGTATCATTTAAAAAAATTTTATGTGGGTATTTGATCAATTCATATTCAAAAATCCAATACGAGAGAAAAACTCGAGTAGATTTTACGGTCTCTATATTCTTTTATATGTGAGTCTGTACTTCTAGGCTATAGACGAGAATTATCAAACGTTAAAATTGACCGTGATTACATCTACATAATACTATGCAAGCCACCATAAAGGCGTGGGGCAGGGGGTGGTCAGGTAGCCTCGACTCACTGACGCAGACATTTATTAGTTCTATTCTAAGAGTAAATACGTCTTCGCAAACACGATTCTGCTTCTCACTTTTTGAATTAAAAACTAGTTTATCAAATTTATTTACCTCCCTAATTATACCAGCAGCCTTCCTTTCTCCACAGCCATGCTTCATACCTTTTCCTGCGTCCGTATTTCCATCCATTGCACTTTCTTCTCCCTTCTACGCACTCTACGCACCCGAATTGTTATGCTTCCAGTCTTTGTACGTGATGGTGGAGTTCGTATCAGGCATATATATGGGTCAAGCTAATCGCAAATTGGGATTCATCAAAAGAGTATTGGGTAAATGTTACGATCAAGTACGAGAAATCAGCTACTTTTCCCTTGTTAGACCTCATTTGGAATATGCTGCGTATGGGATCCGTAAGAAATCGGTCTAAATAATGAACTTGAACGTGTGCAGCGAAGATCGGCAAGATTTGTAAAGGGACGATACAATAATTATATTAGAGTAACCAGTCTATTAAATGAATTAAAATGGGAATCGTTGCCAGATCGCAGGTTGAAACTTAGACTTAATCTCTTAAATAAATTCCAAGACAATATTTTCAGTGATGACGCTAAAAACATTTTGTGAACCCCAACTTACTATGGCAGACTGGACCGTAATCATAAAATTAGAGAAATTGATTGCCGAACTGTCAGATTCAAAATGTCCTTTTTCCCTCGTACAATTAGAGATACGAATTACGGTAAATATGTCCAATCGGAGAGTAGCAATGGATAGCATTGGTAGCTGCATGTTGGTATGAGTACTTAAAGCTAATTTGCATGTTTGCTTTGTAATTTATATCTTTTTTTAAAATGGTGAAGTTCTGTCTATTATATTAATACTATTCCTTTTTTATGCATGATATGTAGTGCATGTTAGGTGAGAAACCACCCACTGCCATACACCTTTGTGGTGGCTTGCAGGGTATTATATAGATGTATATTTGTATGAGAAGAGTAACGTTCCTGTCTGTGCATTGTAAAATACCGTTGATAGTGAAGAATTATTATCCTTCAGCATTCCAGATTCATTCCGTTAAAGGGTGTCATATTCCTAGTAGATGGCAAAAGAGAGTAGTAGCCTACTTTTCCATTAGTAAAGGCGAATAAACGCCCTCCCTCATCATCTCCTGTGTTTTGTCTGTATGTACCCGCAATAATATCCGCTTCACACCAAGAGGATAGATATGAGGGTGAAAATGGAAGGGAAAGGAGGAAGGGTGGAGAGAAACCTGGCGTTGAAAACTGCCTCAGAGCCAGCGAGCAGTCCCTCTTCAGTGCCTTGGCGGTCGTGACGGGAGTCGAAAGTGTTCTGAGGGATGACGCAACGCGGCTAAAACAGTTGGTGGGCAGGGAAAGAGGTGGGAGAAGTGTAGGCCGGGATGCGCTGAAGAGAGGAGGGTTAGATCAACACGGGGAGCATTGGGCATCCCTCGCAAGCAGGAGGCCGAAGCCGAACGGTGGCGGGGAAGAAATCAGGTATCTCACAGCAACAGAAAGGACACATAGGGGACTGGATACCACGCCTGAAAAGTCGATTACAGACCGTGGATTTCGTCATCGACATGGTGACGTGCCAACAAATAAAAAATTCACCATTCACCATTCCAAAATTCACCTTTTTCACCATTCGACGCTAGAAAGGTGAAGCTATAACGCGTATGTTTTTGCTAGTTACCAACCACTTTGGAGAATTAAATTAGAGAAATTAACAGAAAATAGACTCTTTTTTGCTGTAGAGGTTCTCCGCCAAAAGATGAGATACGAAAATGATTTTTGATCTGGGTTTTGGTTGCATCCTAGAGTTTTGAATGCAGGAACATAAAATTGAGCGTTATTTTCATTTAATCTCCATAATTATGTCAAACGTGGAGCATGCTTCATCGTATTTCGTACCATTAACTTACTCAGCGACCAACCGGAAGAATCGCTCGAATAAGTGTAGCAATCACTGAAAATATAACCTATGCTTATTACATAAACATATTCAAGGAAAAGGTGATTACCTACTTTAACATTGGCGTAGTCAGGGGGGTTATTTTGTAATCTCACTTTAGTGAGAATACGTCATACAATGTCACTTTTTCGTAGTAAAACTCCGCCACCCAGGCGGCGTGACCATCTACGGATCTCAAGCGGTGAACTGCCGGTCATGTGCTGGTCTTTCAGACGATTCATCCGCTCTGATCCGTATCTTTCGACTCTTGATCCGTTTCATTATCTCCGCCTGACATTAGTTCCCGTCTCATCTACATAAATAACGTGGCATGGAGCCACCATCGTTTCCACTAGAAGCTTGAGTTGGAAAAAAGGCAAGAACGAGAAAGATACAATCGATTGTTAATTGTATTTTTGGAATTTGCACAACGTGAAGAACTTAAACTTTCTTAAATCACGAATTGTATCTTATCAACAAATGATTTCTTGAATGGAACACTATTGAGAAAATGAAAAATGATGAAACATTATTAACGTAAAATGTAGCGAGAAACAAATGCAAATTCCAATATTGGTATAAAGGAAATTATCGGACATGAATTATCTTGACAGGCCATCCGAATAATTAAAATGATATGGACCAACAATTTTTCACTCACCTTCACCGTATTCCTCCATTTTTGAAGAAAGCGGTTGCCGTTGCCAGGCACTTGTTTATTCAACGACAGAAGCTTCGACAATTCACGATCCGTTCGTGAGCCGATCATTAAGAGAGCGAAACGGATCTCCCGCCTTCCCGCAAAGAGTCATTAAAAAGGTGAGATTACAAAATAACCCCCTGGTACCCAAGAAGTTATGGCGCCTAAACATGTTTAGTAAAACGTTAAAAGAACGAGTTCCGTTGGATCATGAAACATTTGATGCACTAGAAATTCAAACTTGCGATAATATTGAAATACATAATTTAACAAAATCATAAAACTATTACCACTCAGTAGAATGTCACTCTGTCACTTCATCAACAAAACTCAAAAAATCTTGTCAGTTCATTCATTCTAATTGACTTCGGCCAGCGGTGAGCAGGTCACACTGATGAGCAGGTCACACTGGTGAGCAGGTCACACTGAGCGGTATGCAGGTCACCCTGTTGATGCAAGAAGACCTTATTGGGTGCACACACACAACGAAAGAGCGGAGTTCACGATTTGGAGTCCTCAACATCTTCCGATCGACTAACGAACCTTTTTGCGGTGGACCGAGTCCGAGCGGGCCTTGACTCCACATATAAAACACAAGCTGGTGACATTGCCAGATTCTAAGTTGATCGCGTATTGGCGTACCAAAAAACTGTTCAAATTACATGCCAACATCAGCAGTGTCATAACATGATTTTTAGTTTATAGGACATTTTGTGCCTATTACACCACCTTATTGCCCCGTGGCAATTTCTGTGACCGTATAATAATTTTCCTAAACGGTTCAGGTCGTCTATCGTACTCAGAAATGGTTCAGAAACAGTTTCCTTCTTCTTCGCATCACATTATCTTCAATCATCTCTAAATCGAAGCTCCCTAGAGTGCATTTCCTTTCCATATTTTCTCCATCCATGTTTTCATGATTCCTTTGAATTCCTCCCAACATACCACTGATATATCAATATTTATTATGAAACGCTGATTTTCAAAAATTTCACTCCCCTCATGCCTGATAACGCTGCATATCTAAGAAACCTAAGAACCCTATTCTCTCATTCAATTACCGTATATTTCAACAGATAGGACGACCTTGAGATAAGACGAGGTGGAAAACTTTCGTCAAATTTTTTTTGTTTACAGGATTTTGCAGGATTTTAAATACATTAATTTGAAGTGAGTGTTTTGTTTTATTTTATAATGGTTATAATTTATATATATTTCAATCTTTTTTTTCTGTCCTATAAGACAACCCCGGATTTTGGGGGATTTTTATAATGATTCAACTATTGTCTTATCTGCCGAAATATGCGGTATACAACGCTCTTAATAGCATTATTTTTTCATGGAAGAGAAAACAAGCAAACCTTCACATACCTTATTTAAATCTCAATAGCATTGTTTATTCACAATTTATCACGCTGAACGTCACTACGATTACAACTAGGAATGCATTTATAATGTAATCTTTCTCCCAACGTACCAGGAGGCTGGTCCCTTCTACCTGTAGGTTGTGCTTTTCAATAGTTGGTCTTTATACTCTTGGTTTTCCATTCATACAGTCCAAAATAGCCTTGATAATTCCTGATGTCGTAACCTGCGAGGCACGACCATATTTGACGCAAAAAAATCGATTATATTTAGGTGTTATATTTAGATTTGTTTAGGAAGATGGTCCACGTCCCAATCCTGCATTTATCCCTCTTGACTGATGTTCCTCTCCCAGTAGTCCCCATCCGGAGATCCGAATGGGGGACTATTTTAACTCCGGAATATTTTACCGGGAGGAATGCCATGACGTCATGTTGAATGCAAGGCTGCTTCTTCTAGGGAGAATAGTGTGGTGGTCTTGTGATGGGAAGATGGTAACAAAGACTAATTTGAACCTAACGTTCGATGTAATGGACAACGATTCTCTAAACGGTTATAATGAAAGTTACATGCATGACTTAATTATTGACGGTCGTTGATGCACTACTGGCTTCAAATTTAGAAAAGTCGAGAAAGAAAGCAACTGCAACGTTTTCATTTTATAGCGGTTGGGCGTTGGAAAGAGTTCCCTTGATTTAAATGAGAGATAACATTGCCAGCCAGATCCAGACTCAGTCATTAACGACGGTACCTTTTTTGTGGGCGAAAGAAAAAAATCTAATTGAAGGTTCAGTAACAGACATGAGGAAATAGTTGGGGCAGATAATTAAAAAAATGCTCAATCATGCGTTTCACGTCACCCCAGGGTATTCAGAACATCATCATTACAAGGAGTTACCAATTCAAAGGTAGGTAAGTTGCTAAATTCCACTTCCATCTCGACTGACAGCTTTTATTTAGAAAAAAATATTAGTATCTTCTCTGCACCAAGTTTAACTCATTTCTCCAGCTATGTTCAACTCCCTCATTTCTTATTTTAATGGTGTAATTTTCACCATTCTTCCAGGACTTCATGTTATCAAGAACTCTTGTAAATATTCTCCTGTTGTTGCGACCATGCCTCACTACAATTGTTGAAGGCACCCTTGGTATAATATAGGAGGCACTTTCATTATTCTCAGTTAGATTGAGAAAATTCCTTCTTCGGCTGGATATTCAAGTTGAACCAAACATCCCCGCTTTTTCTAGCGCAGTTCTAAGTTTGTAATTGATTATTCAATGTTGCTTCATGCGATAATATACAATGCTTTAATTTGAAATACTTTCCGCTTAGTCTTGTGCCATTTTCTCATACGTTTCATTTATAATAAGTAGCTTCTCAAGTATTATCACCATGAATAAAAGTAACATATCATGGACTTCAACCTACTAAATTAATGTACTTGAGTGGAACGACTTGAAAGTTATTAGGCAGTGATAATATCTAATTAAGTAACAAGAATAGATTGAATAATTTCTATAAATATCGTGACCTTTATACGATTATTAAGTAAGGGTGAAGCATTTCATCATTTATAGTTTTAATCACGAACTTAGAATACAAAAACGTACAAAATGCATCGGTTGGTAGAATATTTTCGCATGCATAAGGAAAATGAATAATTTTAGCAGCACAGAAAATAAAGAAATATCATCTGAACTACTATAAACAACTTTCTAGTTTAGCACGTCAAGTTCACTCTATATCACTGATCAATAGAAATTCATTGATCTCAGCGGCAACACTAAAATTACATCGCCTACATTTTCTTACGTCACTTATCTTCGTGGCGGAGATTTTATGGTGGGCGTCTTGGAATAACGATACCAATGGTAATTGGAGAAAACAGATTGCACAGGATGATCCCTAAGCTTAAGTTTCGTTATGCAACTTGTTTTAAAACAATTGAGGATTCAGGAAGAAAAACATTGTTGGCCTTAGAAGTGCGTAAAACCAAGAACGTTATTAAATAAGATTGGCAATTTTCCACAAAGAAATCGACCGGTTTCGATGTGATACATCATCATCAGGTAGATTCGAAGTAAAGATTTCTTTGTGGAAAATTGCCAATCTTATTTAATTATGTTATTCCACCATATAACGCCTGAAACGACTCTTTTTACAAGAACGTTATCCTCTGTCCGTGACTCCTTACCGCGTAGAATGTAGCACACGTGAACATATTTTTCACAAACAAAATGCTTGAGCGAAAGGACAAAATCTTAAAGACTCTTTTCTATTTCAGCCATAATGTTTCATATTTAGGCATCTCAAATATCGAAACTTTTTCGACAAGCGTATCATATCCACTCATTCACCCAGGAGATATTCAGCATTTTCATGGATTATTCACGACATATTTACAGTAAGTTACAATGATTTATCGTACACAACGATAGTAGGTAAAATTTCCACAGGCAACTTGCTCAATTATCACAAAAACTAATCTTCCTGAACTGGCATAAATCAAATTTAAGCCTAAAGATGTAGGCGCACCTAGCGAAAAAACGACGAACTGGAGCCTCACTCAGAGACCGCGCACTCTATAGGGAATTAGTCCTAAGAGTCCAGACCTGTATTCTAACATCGTGGTTTTAATGTTGCCTTCTGGACTACCTCGATTCCATTATTTACTGCTGGTGCTCAGAAACTGGAAGGGTAAGGGTAAAGGGTACACGATAAAAGGGTAACTAATATTTTATTACACGTTTTAGAAAAGCAATAGTTTAGAGGCAATGCGTGACTGAAATTACCCGTTTTTATGATTCTGAGATTTGAATGACAATTTTCTTCCACGCACGGTAGGTTTTGATTGAGTATTCCTACTGTAATTTAAAGTTTTATTCGACCATCGATTTCATCCTTACGCTATTTCTCTGTTCAAGTTGGCGATCCGCTAACCTTCTTCGCATTTTTCAATACATTTTCTCTTTATTCCTTGCCCTCGCTGGCCTAGGATTCTACTTTCGAGAAGGACTTTTAGCATTTGATGTTCCCAATTTTATTATAAGTACCTAAACATTTTATTCACCCAACCACGAGTGTTTAGACAGAGCAATTTCCCTCCCAGCATCATCGCTACCACACCCACCAATATTCAATATACTACCCGAGTAGCAATACCTACTATTTCACCTGTTCTAGGCGATGCCTTTCTGTTCAACTTTTCGATTTTTCCTAGAGAATCGTATGATTTTATCCCAACTACATACACCTGGTTTCTAAAGCGTTCAGCAGCATTTGCAAAACGGTTGTCCCGTTTAATAACGCTTGATCATCGCCAAAGTGATGAATTTAAACATCTCTTTTCCTTATTTTATGCCTACATCAAGATCCTCACACTCCTCTTTAAGCTTAAAAAGCATTGAAAAATACTGAGGACTAGGGGTAGCCCTGCCTAACTCCATCCCCAATTATTGCTGTCATTACATGATAAATCCAAAGTCCAGATATGCCATTCAATGGATGACAATAAATATATTTCTCCCTCACTCTGAGGGATTATTCAATATGAGAAGACATACGGAAAACTGTATTCGGTAAAGCTAATATTGCGCTAAAATTTACGGGAACCTTATTTTGATAGGATAAACAATGGAAACTGAAAACTACGATCAGGCTCTCTTATTTTTTCCCCCAAAGTGCGAAATAAAGATCACCGACACATCCAAGAGGTGATAAATAACCGACGCATTTTTCAATAACTTGGGACCGTAAATTTCGAAGGTCAACACTGGTTGGGTGGGGAGCAGCAGAGCCGGGCACGGATTTTGCGAAAATGGATATTCCAAACAAATCGTTACTCATCCAACCAATAAACACGGGAGCACGGATATGTACACAAAGGCACGCGCGCGCAATATCGCGTACGAGAGCGTAGATGGATCTGGCATGCCATCGCCGTGGAGGCCACCCGAAACCGAGTTTATTTACCGTCACAGCTACTGATTTGGGGACAATAGAATTTCGGGTAGCGCAAACAGGGCGTTTGTTGCAGGTCGTATCGTGATTTATCGCCGGGGCGAGTAAGTACGACTTTAGCGGAGCTTTAAAAGCACGCGGAAATGCCTGCGACGCATTGTTCTCTCGCGCGTTTACACGGGACGTTACGAGGTGGGTGTAAACAAAATGCGAGATAGTGCAATAAGAGACCGTATCAAAACCTACGGGAACAGAGTGAAAGGTTCCCTTTTTGCAAGAATCACAAAAATGGCATGCGATAAATTCCGAGGAATGGAAATTTCAATAACTTCTGCGTTCGACGGCGGCTCATTGGTCCGGTTGAGTGGATGCCCCGGTGATATGTGACCTCCTCCTTTTCCATGGGTCCACACTGTGACCTGCTTTTTGAAACAGTCGTGAAGTCGACCACCGGGCTTAAATCATCGCGACCCATTCATGGGCCCAATTAATGCCTTTCATGAGACTGCTATTCGCAAGCAGTGTTCGAGAATTCAAAGCCAGATTCAATCGTACGAGTCGTAATGTGAATTAAAACAGGAAGCGCAGATGAAAATCTTCCAAAAATTTTTAAGTGCTTGAGTGAGGCCAGCTTCCGGTAGAGGGATTGTTTACTAGCAGAGGAAGATCATACTTTTTATCACTCGAGGAGGTTAAAATGTACAGCAGGCTGATTACTACCCTAAGGGTGAAAATGAAGCCAGAATAGCAGTGCTAGGGAAAAAATTTACCCTCACCTCCTCGCCACAAAACAAAACGTAACTCACCGCCTCTAATGCTCACTGAATGTATGTTAAACAAGTAGCTATGAAATTGTGCCCAAACATCATCGCATTCGTGTTTAAATCTTTCTAAGGCTATTTAAAGGGGTTGATACCTCACATAAAAATGTGTTTTCTGGCAATAGGCTTTTTCCCTCGCTACACCTGCTGACACTAGAAAAAAATCTCCGATTTTCACCATTTGATGCCAACAAAATGCCACTTTGTCGCAAATGTCCCCACTAACGCACGGTGGACAGCTCGATGGAAAGAACAATGAATAAAACTAGAGAAAATGTAGCCAAAATCACCCATATTTGGGGGAGCAGGTCTTGAAGAAGGGAGGACATACGGAGGCATAAAAACGTTCATGACCTAGAAAAAGTTTTTATCTTTGAAAATACTACTTTTTAAGTATACATTTTAAAATAGAACCGCAGCAATCAGGTAAATCGTAAAACATGCTGTTTCTTACTTGGAGTACAGTCGCATTGGCAGCACCATCTTGCTTGGACGGTCCTAACAATTGGTCCAGCTCTGTTACATTCGTAGTAGTGTTGATCTTTCTACCATAGAATTTTCAAAACTAGACTTCATTATCTTTATAATAGCAGACGTAGTGACGAAAAATGCGAAGCCTGGAAAAGTATTTTCACCCGAGGTATCCACCCGCTTCAAGGAAGGTATTAATACCATCAGTTGCCCGAGAAGTTACTTTTATTCCTAGAAGCTAGTTTGAATTTAACCTGTTTAAAATACGCATTTTGCGCTTGTTTGCATGCTTGCGTAGTTCTCTCCGTGTATCTGAAATTTTTTTTTAATTCACTGGATTATTTAACTTACTACTCTTATTAACTTTCGTCGCATGCAAAAAGAACTTCATCCACAAGTATTATCTACAGGTAGCGAGCACGTATGTCGGTGCCGACAAAGATGGCCGATCTTGCTTCTCAAATAAATCACGATGCCACTGCAGTAAATTATAATCTGCTTGTCACACCAATTTTCTACGTTGGAGACAACTGCTGAGCTATGTAATAATTCAGCGGAGAAATTATAAATTACTTCCGAAGATGAGAAAAGTTACGCATTTACTTTGAATATTCGAGTAACCATGGGCATACACTTTATTTGGCTCTAACAATGCCATCAATACCTAATGACATGAGTGGGATAATTGAAATTCATCTCAAATTGACTCGGGCTGTTTTTCACGATTTTGCTCCCATATCGTTGAGGTAAACCCAGTGAATTTTCTATTCATACGACGAATATTTTTGGAACAGAAACCAATTAAATATAACTGTGAGAAAATTTAGGCTGTATTCGGGTTACCGACCAGCCTTATCCGTTCATTTATGCTGCTTGGGAACTTAATATATATTGCTTCCAATTTCGGGCGCCGCAAAGAGGCTGATTCATTGGCTGATAAGATACGAAGATACCTTCCACCACGCTTATTAGGCGAAAATGGCCTTCCCTGCCAGCGCGGAGCATAAAATTCAAATGAGCCCACCGTAGATGTTAACGCATTGCGGCCGCACGGTTGAGGTCCCGCCCAATTTACACTCCCGGGTAATTTATGCCCAAAAAAGGAATACGGCACCTAATGAATTGCGTCTAATAGCATGAATACTCTTCGTCGGGAAATGAGTCATGCATTCACTCTCATATCCACTCCGTGGTAATAATACGATGCGTCTTAACGACCGCTCAAGCGCGAGAAAAAGATGACTGACTTCTCGTTATTTCAAATCAAAGTTTGCAATAGAACTCGTCGAGAACAAGGTTGCGAGAAATAAAGAAGGAGATAACCCACAAATGACAAGAGCATGGAACAATAAAGGGGCGTTTAGGAAGGAGGAAGTTCCACAATGAAAGAGAGCTGCGTTGAATTTGGCAAAATAGAAGGCTGCAGTTAACAAACATTAACCAACATACAAAAATCTCAATCCAAATGACTCTCTGCTTATTGTTCATGCGAAATAATGGTCAAGGGAAAAAAAGCCTCAAAGAATATGATTTGAGAAGCGGGAGTGGAAGGAAAGGAGGAAGTTGTTGAAATATATATATGTGTAGGTATATGAAGTATCCTGTGGTCACATTTGCTATTAATTTCAACGTTGTTTACTTAAGTTATTTTTATGAGAACAGCAATAAGATACACAAATTGCAGATATTCCAACTTCAAGAACAATCAGCATTAGATATAAAACATAAACGAGTCACCATAGTAATACAATATTATGTACCTAGTACATAACAAGACAGCCTGCATGACAATTGGTCACTTAACAGAGGGAGTTCTCCAGAAAACACTCAGGTGGGGGCCGGATCAACGATGAAAAATATCTCCCACTCCCGAGATTCGAACATAGGTCCTCCAAGTGAGGCCAGTACTCTAACCACTACACAGTCACGACCTTCCTTCCTTCGTATCAACCAGAACACCTACCTTTTATATATCTTCATCTACATCTACGCGATACCCTGCAAGCCACCACGAGGGTGTGTAGCAGGGGGTGAAGATCACCAAACAAGCGCTACTGACATGCAAATAAGAAGTACAATGCTACTACTACAATAAAAAATGCTAGATAATATAGTCACATGCAGCTAGATAGCGATTATCTATATAGTAATAAAGGGATTACCTATTGGTTATAGTAGAATTTATATAAATATATTTATCTTTTTTTACCTATCATGCTCGAGTTAGTAATGTTAAAACATGCACCGTGCACTACAGGCTAACAATATCTCATCCTCCTATATCTTTGCCATGCTGCCTATTATGTTCTCTTATGGTAGGCGGGAAAAATGACATTTTAAATCCATTGGTACGACAATCTATCTCTCTAATCTTATTTATCGGGTCAAATCCATCATAATACTCAGGGGTTTATATATGTTACATCTTCAGTAAACCTATCAGTTTTAAATTTATGCAGGTTTAATCAGTCGTTCAACCTACGATCTGATAATGATTCACAACATAATTCTTCCATTAATTATGATACACTAAATAACCTATCGGGCACCTAGAAACCTAGCAGCACTACACTGCAAACAGTCTAGTTCTGTGAACAAGGGCACATCATTCGTGTCCCATGCACCGGTTACATATTCTAGGTGGGGACTAAATAAAGAAAAGTATCATCGCATCTTGGTCTTCTCGTCACATTTCCCTAAAACTCTTAATAAATACTATTTTCCTTGGCTTGGCCGCATATTTCCCGGATGTGTCTCCACCATGCTCAGCCGTCATCACTCTCATCAATATTCTACTGCCTCTCAAATATTCCTCAGTGCATTTTCTGCGCCTTCTAACACCAATAAAGGTAATATCAATAAACTACTTATTCAAGGAAAATCGACATTTTTCCAATTCAATCTTTTCTTTCCATCGAATGTAGTTGATGGCATAACTTCAAAATTCTTCCGTCGCGTACTTCATCCACCAAATCATCGCTTCAAAAACGATATTCATGACCTCCTCCGAGAAATACCTATCGCACCATCCACTTTTAGTTCGTTCGGTGTTCCTCACATTTTGGACACAATACAGTCCGACGCCCTCCTGATCCCTGATACCGATTCCGAATCTGCGAACCAAAAAAACGTGAAAGACTCGGGATTGGACAGGAGGTCAATGCAGGGAAAAAGGTACAGTAAGGTCTAGGAGGCTTTACTGTCAACAGCGTAACGAGGAACGAGTTTGGACGCAGCGCAATCCAGAAATGCCAACACCACGACCTCCTCACCGGACGAAACCCCTCGGGGAGATAGCTACCTTTCGGAGAAAAGGGAGTTCAATGGTCACGCCACCTA
Organism: Platycnemis pennipes; assembly: GCA_933228895.1. Lineage (NCBI taxonomy): Eukaryota > Metazoa > Arthropoda > Insecta > Odonata > Platycnemididae > Platycnemis > Platycnemis pennipes. Next base: position 31,051,437 of record OW121855.1, read on the forward strand.
CACATAAACCTTCGCTTAGGGTAAGAATAAAAATTGACTCTCCATCGATTTCCCAGCATGCAGTTGGGCTAAACAAAAGGCTCTCTCTCATCACGGTGGAATTCCGTGTCGGATCCTTTCATTCCCATCTCCGAGAAGCGTAACGATCGATATCGAACAAGCGAGAAGAAAAGATTATGAATCGGACAGATTGCTCTTCCCCGTGGGCACTGCATTTGCGGAAGTCGTTTCCACCCTCCCACCGGAGAGAAGTCGTCGAGTAAAACTGGCTGACAGGTTGATAGACACTGATTACGCCTTTTTTCGGCTCAACATATGTCCGTTGGCTTGACATTCGCATTCTTTGCCGAGAAGAAGGAATATATTCGGTGGATTTCGAACAGCAACCTTTCCAGATTAAAAAAAAAATTCAAAGGAAACAAAAGCAGATGAATCGATCGCGACAACTCCACGAACTCGCGCGGTGGTCGAAGTGGATACACATATTTTTACATCGATTGTTCCCCAGAAATCGATTGTTCCTTTAAGCGGGCGACAAAAATGCCGCAGGATGATTGGCTGCAGGACCAAATTACTCCCAGCGCTCTCGAGCACGAATGCAAATGATTTCATTTCATTCCGTCAACTCAGATCACCAGTTTTAAGTGTTCTCACGAAAATTAATCTAAATTGAAATTTATTATTAACGTATTTAAATTACGTAGCAACCTACAGTAGGGTTGTGGATAACTCTTCGGTCATTGTATGATAATACAATTTCTTTCAGAACCTTTAGCAAGCAAGTAGAAATTAAACATCTTCTTCTCTATAACACAGAAAGAAAAACACGAGCCAAATCCACAAAAATAAACTTTACTAGGACCCGGTAATACACTGAAACCCGGGTCGTAGTAAAGTTTATTTTTGTGGATTTGGCTCGTGTTTTTCTTTCTGTGTCATCATGTTTCGCTTCCACTCATATCACCTGAATCTTCAGAATTTATCTTATTCACTCTTTAAACATCTAGTTTCGTAGCAGCACCCAATTAGACACCTTGGTGCTCACTAAATCCTGCCGTCCTTTGTACGAGTACCTTCACCTGCAACTTGTGGTAAAAAATACTCTCGATTTCAGGTGTAAAAGCGACATTTTATCACGTATACTTCTGTTTAAGAGCTGGACCGATTTTCTATTATTGTATATCGTAAGCTCAGAGATGTTCCTTGCATCACTCCGTCCTACTTATCTAAGTTTATTTTGAGAGAGCGAACTGGTAACAGTAACTTGGGGCGAGGAAAGGTTTGTCCCACGAGAAACTCCATGAGGGGACAGGGTAGTAACCATGAGTGTCAGTATTATCATAATAAACGATGATTAGGAGGGAAGAAAATACAGAGGAGAAAATTTATGATGAACGCAATACAAAAATTTTACTGTTACGGCATATTACAAAATTATGATATCGTTTCAACTACTCCGAATATTTTTTTATGTAAAGTTACAATATTACTCCATATTTTTGCGAACAGCATGAAGAGATTTTTTATGCATTCTGACACTGCGGAACAGTGTCACAAACAATAATATATATATATATATATAAATAAATGTAAAAATCAACATGAAGGTACTTAGTATCCTACAAACCACCGAAAAGGAAGGCCGCAGAGTTACTAGCATGAATTATCGACGAGTTAATAATCATAATGTCAATCATTGCAATACTGATTAGAGTGTTAACCTAATTATCCACCTGTATTCTTTTCTACAAAGGCTCCTTGGCCAAATAATGAACAGGGAAAGATGAACAAGAAATTGAAAATTTGTTAAATGACTAAACCTGGCCTGTGCGCCATACATTCCTAAGGTAACATTTAACGTAAAAGAATTATTTGCCAAACCTAAAGCATTTGAAACGTATTATACTCTGTGATAATGGTACTCTGAAACTCTGTATTGAGGTGAGCCCTGGGATAGGTGAAAAGGGGCCCATCTGGCCTCATTTACCTCAGGTAATATAAAGAAAAATCCAATCAAATCTTGTCTCTTTCTTTCCCGCTTCAGCATTTATCCTGAACGGGGAAGTTATTCAGGTAGGGGTTGATTTATTCTAGCGTATATTGGCTTGCTTGTTTATGCACATTTCTACATATTGTTCAATGAATATTATTGTGTTCTTCATGTGTTATTCATTGTAAAACATGTATTTTTTTCCATGTTATTATTTTGTAACTTATGTTAATTCTCTCCCAGTGGGGTTTTTGGTGAACGGGTGTTTACATGTTACTTAAGTTTTATCAGTATATTTCTAGGGGGAGAGATTCGACAGTTTCCTTGGATTTGGCGTCGCATCAATAAGAAACTAGATTTTTTGTATGTGAAGGATTATGTGCCATGTTTTGCTAACTTGACTACGTAGCCGTCGTGGTCCTTGCTCAAGTTAGATTTTAGGTCTGGACGGAGGTTCGGTCGGTCTAGATGTGTGATTAAATTTGCCGAGTGAACATGTTATTTGCACATTAAACCCCCCTCCCACCTCAGATTATCATCATACGAGATAGTTTCTACACAAATCTTGTAAATGCAACATTCCATTAAAAATCAATTCATTGCAGAACATGTGCGTAGAATGGAAGACTTAACCAAACTTAAAAGTGGAATGAAAAGTAAAAACAGCCTGCTTTCAGTGTGTTGGGGAAGAGAGATTAAATGACTGAAGGTCTTTGTCTGAGAGGTTATTTTGTAATCTCACCTTTTTAATGACTCTTTGCGGGAAGGCGGGGGATCCGTTTCGCTCACTTAATGATCGGCTCACGAACGGTTCGTGAATTGTCGAAGCTTCTGTCGGTAGCGCTATCTGTTGACGATCTCGTTTACTTTGAATAAACAAACAAGTGCCTGCCAACGGCGACCGCTTTCTTCAAAAATGGAGGAATACGGTAAAGGTGAGTGAAAAATTGTTTGTCCCTATCATTTTAATTATTCGGATGACCTGTCAAGATAATTCATGTCCGATAATTTCCTTTATACCAATATTGGAATTTGCATTTGTTTCTCGCTACATTTTACGTTAATAGTGTTTTTAGAAATCATTTTTTGATAATATACAATTCGTGATTTAAGAACGTTTAAGTCCTTCACGAAGTGCAAATTACAAAAAATACAATTTAAAATCGTTTGTATCTTTCTCGCTCTTGCTTTTTTTCCAACTCAAGCTTCAAATGGAAACGATGGTGGCTCCATTTTACGTTCTTTATGAAGATGAGATGGGAACTAATGGCAAGCGGAAATAATGAAACGGATCAAGAGTCGAAAGATACGGATCAGAGCGGATGAATCGTCTAAAAGACCAGCACATGACCGGCAGTTCACTGCTTGAGATCCGAAGATGGTCACGCTGCCTGGGTGGCGGAGTTTAACTACGAAAAAGTGACATTTTGGTTTGGTTTGGTTATTTATGGGAGGCGACCGACAGCTGAGGTCATTTGCGACATATAGAATAGGTGGATAATTGGGTAATGGTAGGTGTTTTCTGGAAACGGAGGAAGGGTGGAGAGAATTATCGTGGCGTCGGCATTAGCCTACTCTTAACGACAGGCGCCAAGGGGACCACGGCTTAACGTCCCATCCGACGGACGGAGTACTGAACTTGAAATGCCCTCCACAAGGCACTCAAGTGGGGACCGGTTTTCCACTGAAAAATCCGCCACTGCCGGGAATCGAACCCGGGCCCTCGGGATGGGAGGCCAGTACTCTAGCCACCACACCAACCCGATCCCCAAGTGACATTTTATGACGTATTCTCCCTAAAGTGAGATTACAAAATAACCCCCCCCCCCCAGATCGAAAGGCTACTGTGCCACACACAGCTTCTGCCCGGAGGCGAAGCAATTGAAAAAGTTTTCCCCCACCCCACTAAACATTCGTGCTGTTGCGTGGTAGGGCACACCTCGGTCGTGAAACCGCTCTCATCCACAACCACGCTATTCGTTTCCCCAAATTTCGAAAACGCCGTGACGAATTCCGGCGAAAGAAATGAATAGCCCCTTAAAAACGAACGCCGTAAAAATTTTCCATACTTTCGAATCATTTGTCGGGTGTCGACCCCACGACCATAAAGAGTTTCAGCTTCAAGAGGAATTCTTGTTTAAAAAAGCGGGAAAGAACGAGGCCATGTAATGGAGATTGCAAAACCGAAATGAACAAATTTGGAAAGCTGACCTCACTTCAAGCACCAAACAATGAACCGACCCTATTCTCCCGCAAAGAAGTCGGAAAAGCTATAGTGTTGCACGTCGTGGTGAAGCGGTCTTTCGCAAGAAATGATTGCCCTACATGCGAAAATCAGATATTCCAGGTCTGAACGTTGAGTTAAGCATGAAGTTTAGTGGAAAATCGTCTAATAAAGGGGTCAGATCGGTATGGTGCATTGCACACAAATGGATTTTGGATAATTCCATCATTGACAGGTTGGATCAGTCAGAAGACCGCGGCAATTTCGTCCCCCTTGAATTTGGTTTTTGCCTTTGTATAAAAATTGAATGAACACACTGTTTTGCCAATAGGAAGGTACCTTTGATGATAAAGATTATTGCGCGAAATGACCATGACTTCGAAGCGCCTTAAAAACCCACCCACTGATAAAGATTATTTAAGACAGGGAATGAAAGAGTAAATTTTGCAGAATTTCCATAGAGAAAATGCATTCACCACGACTGGTACTCGAATCCGGAACTCTTGATTTCTGGCCTGGTGCTTTAATCAGCCATGGTAATATGGCGTCTTTTTTCCCCGCAGATTTCCTGAGGTCTCAAAAATTACACTGTAAGTGCAAAATTAACTGGCGAAAATACAATATCACTCAGCTTTTCGCTATCAACGCTTCGTCATAGCGTAGTAACATTCTAGAATTTACCTTCCTATAAATAGTGCATGTATAATGATCATACCCCCTGCCACACACTCTCGTTGGTTGATTTAGGGGAGGCGACCGACAGCTTAGGTCATTTGCGCCATATAGGATAGGTGGGTAATTGGGTAATGGTAGGAGTTTTTAGGGAACGGAGGAAGGGTGGAGAGAAACCCGGCGTCGGCATTAGCCTACTCTTAACGAAAGGCGCCAAGGGGACCACGGCTTAACGTCCAATCCGACGGACGGAGTACTGTACTTGAAATGCCCTCCACTAGGCACTCAAGTGAGGATCGGTTTTCCACTGAAAAATCCTCCACTGCCGGGAATCGAACCCGGGTCCTCGGGATGGGAGGCCAGTACTCTAGCCACCACACCAACCCGATCCCCACACACACTCTCGTGGTGGCTTTCAGGGTATTATGTAAACGTAGACATTCCCTGCTTCTGGGCCAATGTCCACGAGGTTGAAGCCAAGATAAAGACCTAGCCTTGTATTTAAATATCTATTGATGAAAAATGATTTGATCATTATTCACTTCCGGAAACACACCCTTCAGGTGGCTTACAGGGTATCATGCACTCATGGCTCCTCTGTTAGCGACCAGAAGTGAGATTCAATTTTTATCCTTGTTGATGCGGCCAAAACGGGACGTCAAATGCTGAAATAAAATGTTCTCTTCGTATCAGGTGTGCTGATAATGACAAATGGGGACATACAAGCAAGGCGTTTGTATCAGAAGGACGAAAATATGGCGAGTGGCGAGTGTATTATTATGAAAAATATTGCTGTAGGAAAGATATTATATTGATCAAGTGCGGCTGATGGAGGAAAATGACCGGTCTTTTGCAGGGCATTAAAGGTGGCAGAAAAAGGAAGAAAAGATAAAGGGAAAAAAGTGGGGCATACCGAGTGTATGGTTAACGGAAATTCCAAGGATACTCCGGAAAATTATTATTTCTCTCCTGCAGGCAGCACAAGGATCATTTTCTGCAGAATACCCCATAAAAATCATTCCTACTGCACAGAAAGATGACCTCATTCGCACCCCTTTTGTTTCGACCAAACGAGTTGTTGGATTTTAACGATTGCTTCCGTTAACTTTATTCTAAGATAGTTTTCGAATATGTGATCTGCGACTTACTTTACGTTTGGTTCTTTCTTGGAGAAGTTTGCAACACGAGGACACATTCAATCATCACACATAACACTTATCAAATCTCAGTAGGCATATCATTAGCTGCAATTGTAAAGAACACGATAAGATGATAAAACTAAAAAGGTAGGTAGGCGTGTAAATGAATAACTTTGAACTCGCCCTTGGTGATGCTGAGTGTAACAAGGGGAAAAATGCATTGCGCCTAGCTTCGGCAGACGAATCATACAGGAACAACTATCTGACAACATGGAAACGTGAGAATTAGGGAGGCCCTTATCAGTATGAAGTCACTTAGGAATACATTTCTAGCATAGAATCAATCACTTATCTTTAACATACGAATTGAAAGTAATCCATTGACGATGATTGACAGACCGTTCGGCGTATAATTTAAATGATACGTCACTTAAAAAGTGACCTGTATCAGTCATGTAGGATAATGTGAGGACGAGACGTGTATTAAACGAAAGAAACCAACGTTTTCAGAGCGAAAGAATCGTTCGTTGGTTACGTTGATTATTTTTCCCATGTATCTCCCTTCGAGAGAGGTTTTTTTCCAGGAGAGTGACATTTTATCAAATCTATATAGTTGAACTAGGAATCAGTGATGAGAGAATAGCCCTCAGAAGCATTAATTAAAGAATACTAATATATAGTTCAGTAGTCTCCAATATCGGCCTTATTGATCTAACTACTTGCTCTCAGTAAAAATACCAAAACAAACAAACAATCACTGGGATGAATGATTATTAATATTTTAAATAAATGTTTCAATAAATTATTTGCAAAAAATGATATTATAGGGTGTTGAAAGGCTGTCGAGCAATTATGGATTTGTAGGCACAGTGAAGGAACATACCAATTAAAACTGTAAATAAAGTTTGTGACTATTTCACATAATTAAAATTACTATCACTGTATAATTGTCGAACTGCACACACTACGTACACTTTAACGTTGAAAAGAGGATGTTATCATTTTCAAGATTAATATTTGCAACCAATCTTCAGATTGATACTATATTTATTCTATGATATTGTTCTTTTCCAGAACCTTACAGTGGTGACTGTATTACACAGTGGTGACTATTATACTGTGTAATAGAGTCACCACTTTCCGAATGAAGAATATGAATTTACGAATGGAGAACCTAAGGGTGAAAGTAAACCTGACGTGCTTCTAACAAAGTATATCTAAATATGTAATTTATGGTGTAAAACATTAATTTACCGACTCAATTAAAATTTTTCGGAATATTGGAACTAAAAACACAAATTAAGACCGTTTATTGAATATCAAAGACTTCCTTTATGTGAAAATTGAAGCTAATTACGCATATCCACACGCGTTTTGACCACTCTGTATTTGCTGAGAAAACATTTTAATTGGCATATTTAATAGCAATCAATCGAAAAGTCAATGACGAGTGATTGCAATAAAATTCTGAGTGGATAACTGTAGCAAAATTCTTATCAATCTCCTATTCAGATGAATTCCTAGTAGGTATTACCCGTTATTCAAAACGTATATCCAACATTCGTCTTCATTTTCGGATTCGATCACGTTCTGTCATTTCGAGTGCCTCTTCAAAATCACCTGTGATTTTTTCCGGATATTATGACTAATCATCTAATCTTCAAATCATTTGTCAGTTGATATATCTGTTATGATATTTTTACGCGCTGCTCTACAACTCAATAAAAATTCTGCAAGCGTCTAGAATCCTAAAAGAAGAAGCTAGAAAACACATTTCTGCATATTGGATTGGAAGTGGATTAATATTTTTTTCACGTGATCCTTCACTAACTAGCTTTACATAAATATATCCTAGTACACTACATCCACTGTGTCTTCCCTCTTATTTTTATCCTACCTAGTGATACTATATTCAAATGACCACTGTTTCTCTCACCAGTACCATTTGTCTTCTTATTTCCTTCAGAAGTGTCTATCATACCCTCCGCGATAGCCATGAAGTTAACTACCTCTAGTAAATTAGACTAGAAGGATAATCCTGATCTGATTTTGTGACCCTTCAGCACAGCTTATTTCTTGCCTCTCATCATCCTGGTCAAACTTCCTGTTCATTTTCTCCATCATCCCCACTTATCAAACGAACCCCTATCCACCCCTCCCTGCAAACACCCTTGCCCCTTTATTACCCTTGCCACTGATTACCTTGTTCTCCTCATTTATTTCAATCCACTTCCACCATTTGCAGCACTTCATAACTTGTGCAGAAAAAGCTGTGGAACATTCCAATTTCCGTGCGTGAATACACACGAGGCATTATTAATTTCCAAAGCTATGCTTAGCGTGATTTTTCTCCATCTCGTACTCAAACACAATTTGGATAATTGGGATTGACCTGCTTTTTAATAGGAGTTGACTCTTTCATTTTCTCTTTGCTTTTAAAACAAAAAATTTTGGAGTAAGACATTGTAGTGTTTACCATTGTTATGGAATCAACCAAGTATGTTATATTTACTTTATCAAAGCAGCCGGAAAAAGTGTAATTGACCATTGAGGACAATGTTTTAGCTTTTTCCAAAGAGCACTCTATAACTTTTAAAATGATATTAATAGAAACACGTGAAAATCCTGGTATTATTGAAAATACCTGTATTCAATTTGGCCGCAGCAATATTTACGGAGCCAATCAGCATTATTTTATACATCCTATTTGTCCCTACATCATTTCAGTAGCATTTAATCAGAAACTTTTACATATAGGCGATATGACCTTTGAGGTCATGAGGCTTTCGATTGATTGAACTTGACCGATTCTTAAGCAAACATTTGTGTACAGCATGCTTATTCGGTATTTCTGGCCTAAGAGCAAATTCCAAGGATGGTAAACATATTCTCATGTGTATAATTTCTCTTATAAAATGTTTACTCTAACATGATCACTTATAGGAATAAAACAAATGCTACTTTTACTTAACCGAACCATTTTTGCTCAATTTACGGGTTTTACTACCGTAAATAAAAGATATAGTTGCTGAACTGATTAAAGGGGAATATTCACGAGGAAAATGATTGTTTCTGATTGCAGCCCCATCGTTTCTGAAAACTCACGGTCCAGTGAATAATTCCGCTGTTTTCCTCCGATTCTTTCCTCACTATTTCGAATATACGCAGATATTTAGATGAAAGTATCTTTCGATCCATGCTACATTTTATTCTCCTATGGCGGGAGGAAAATCGTCCGTTGAAAAAATGCCCACTAAAGTTCAAAAACCAATAGTTAAGCAGGTGGACTAAAATGCGCGCATGAACACAACGGCTAGTACCGCGAATCGCCAGACACGTTTTTTATTTCCCCACGCAATGCGATGAGAGAGCTCCGTGAAAATTTCGACGAGTTTTCGCCGCCACATGGCCAGGGACAAATAGGCACCAGACGAGACTTTTATTCAATTTTTATCATTCTATCCCAACCATTTGTTTTCGAATGGAGAGAATTTTGAAATAGGGACCGAATATTTTGAATGCTATTCAGGGGGGGTGGAATTGGAGTCCCCAAGGTTAATGCTTTAGAGTGGTACTCATTTTAAGCGAATGGAGTTTTAACGTTTATTACGCATTCCTCGAAAACGGCTAGCGCTTTCACGACCGCTCCAGCACTTGCTTGGCTGGATTTATTATTCTCATAAAGCAAGTATTTAAAAAAAATTCTGGTTTCCCGCAGTAAAATGTTGCGCCAAGCGCCAGGCTAAAAGTGGCGGAATTAATTACGATGAATAAATAATCCGTGCGCTAGAACATTTCGATGACTATTCATGAAACTTAGTTTTGGGTCTCCAGATGCAACACCCAAAATTGTCCCTTCGTATGTTTTTTAAGACGAATTGATGAAAAACTATAGTTCCATACTCCTTTGTCAGGGGAAACGAAGTACCTCTTACTTCTAAGGGCTCACTTCGTCAATTTAATAATTATAAAATCACGAAATAATACTCTCAATGTTATGAAAATGTGATGATGGGAAAAATTAACATAACGTTCTTGTAATATTATGCCTTAATTTTGAAATTAAAATATAATAAACCAAAAATCATGAGTAAATATTTCATATTCACAGGAAGGAATGATGACAAATCACATTCAGGATTGGTATCAAGGGGGATAGAGTGCACATGAGACGGCATGTTAGCCTATGGGTGACAATGATTATAGGGGTACTTGTGAACGATTAGGCCCTACCTCTGTAAGAAACAAATTGTTTTGTGCATCTTCTTATGGAGATTGAATGTAGGTACCTATATTAAAACATAAATAACTTTGAAAACGTAATCAAATCTCATCACAGCGGGACCAGATAGTAATTTTAAGGTTATTTAAGCGGCAAATTAATGTATTTGATTCCATTTGGAGTTATTTTTATTACTAAAACTGGTTTGAATTTCACCCGTTTAAACTACACATCTGGGGCTCGCTTGCATGTTTCCGCACTTTTCACTACATCTTTGTCGAATTTTAAAAATGAATTCTATTATTTATCCTACTACTCTAAGTTATCTGCATCTACCTGATGCCCTGCAAGCCACCACAAAGGTGTGTGGCAGGGAATTAACTCACACCAAACATGAATCACACATCATGGCTAAAAATGATCAGCAACTACGCTCCAGTCGAAACGAAACAATAAAAAAAATACTTAAAGCACCACGTGCAAAGACAACATCATCCGTACTCTGAGTATTGCGATTGTCGTACCGATAGATCTAAAATGCCATTTTTCCCGCGAACCATAAGAGAAAACAATAGTGAGCGTAGCAAAGGGATAGGTAGGTGAAATACTGTCAGAGTAGTCTGCAGAGTAGTCTCCTACCTGCCAAGATGGCTGCTGGATACTCAAATCAGCTGCTATGCCTCCTTCGGTATATTCTAAACTCCTTGGAGGGTAAAGCTCTAGTTTCACATCCCTAAAGTCCGAGTTCGTATCCCTGCAGCTGCAGATTTATCAGTAATTCTGGTCCCTATTTGAGTGCCATGTGGAGAGCTCATCCAAGTCCAGTCGGTCGGTTGGGACATTGAACCATGTAATCCCTAGCACCTTTTCTTACGAGAATCCTCCACGTTCCTCTCAGCATTTCTCGTTTTAAAAAAATATTGTGCCGACTCAAACCAAAGACCCAATTGTCATAATGGCGCTGATAATTTCAGCCGGTCGCCCTCCCAAATAATAACAGCCAGAATACATTTGGGACCGAAAAAAATCATGTAAAAAATAGTCAAGTTATGCTGTACAAAGTACTTATTTCTTTTCCGGTCAAACCTGTCTTAGCAGTAAGAGCTCCAACAACAATGGGAAACATGCACTATTTTTTGTAACTCTTTGAATGTGAAGTTTATTAGCTAATATGTGCTTGGCGAAAATTTTGCTGAAGAATTAAGTTGCGTTACAAAGATATTACTCTTTGAAAATTGTACCTTTACGGCAGCTCAAAAACACGTCATCGTATGATGCCACGGCACGGTATCGCTAAGGGCGTTTTTTATCAGTTTATGCGTGGAGGTAAGTTGTTAAATGAATACTTGGCGATAACGTATGTATTTATCTCATTTGTTTAATGCAATAAACGATTGTATTTCGATTTGTTATTTACGTTGTATTGATTGTAACGAGTAAATCGTCCATTAATTATATAATGCCTGTTTAGTACCCAAGAATTTCTATTGCGTCTATGCAATCACTGGTTTTTTTAGGTGAACGCCGCCATAAGGGAGTCAACCAAAGGAAATTCTCGAAATGTGCTTATTTAAGTATTTTTTCAGTCATCGTTTCGTTCGAGAAACGGCTAAAAACCTGTAAATAATATTTTCACTTCGTTTTCTTTTAAAAATAAATGTCTACCTCCGTAGCAATATGGAACCTATACCGTGCAGTGACGTCAGAAGGCGTTTCAGGTCACGTGACTTTCGTCAATGTCCGGGAACATTTTAATGTCATTTAACAAAATTTGTGGTGGGTGTAGACAAATTTGGCTTATATATTTAAATTGGTCAGAAAATGTTGCATCAAGTGCAACATTAAACTTCGAGAAACAAATTTCATGCATATTCCCCATTGTCGCGGGACATTAATTTTGTTCACCAATTTCAACTCAGAATAGCAACGGTAGCAAAGAGTGATTTCATCCTTAGAGGAGGTGCGCTGCATTTCAGACGGGTTTCACCAATCTCCACCTAAGTCGTGACCTATGGAAACGCGATTTCCAGACGATTTCACGATAAAAATTCACATAGGAAAGTACGTTGACGACACCTCTGGTGTTTTGCCCGAAGCACGCGACTTTTTTCACTGGAGATTCCAGCTTGACGAACCGTAATAAATCTCATCTTCTTCACGTAACGTGTTGACGTGAGGAAAGAATTAAAAAGTTCAGTGCTGCCCGTCGAGGGATTTAAAGGAAAACTGGTTTCGGGAATCATAAACGTAACATTACGTTTTCACGTATCTCATCAATTTCGTTTCGATACAGGACCGTGAGAAATGTTGCGAAAGGTCTTTAAAAATAATCTCGCACGAGATCTATCCTTAAGAGCTCCTTACCGATTTGCAAACCAACGACGCCAGACGAGTTGATCTGTATCTCCTAGAAGCGCCTCTGAGAGAAAATCGATGACTTCTAATTACCGATTCAAGATTCGGAGAGAAATCTTTGCTTGAATCAAGAACCGTTGAGTTGATACAGCAGTAACGTGTTGAAATCAAATAACGCAACTGCTATCGCTCTGGATTCATAAGATTTAGACGCGGTAATTGAAGCATTGAGAGGGCTATGTGCAATTAGTTTTACAACTCAATTTATATATAACGTACAATAACGTACGTTGCCAGCCTCGGTGGCGGCGGGGTTAAGTCCTCGCCTGCTAAACCGAAGGTAAAATTACCTACCCAGGGCATGGGTGTTTTTAAAAATGTGTTACGTCCATATATTAAATTGATTGCAATTCGGGAAATCCTGTAATCAATAAAGAAATTATTATTATTATTTGTACATGATTAACTGGAATAATAAAAATACTCAATATCGGCTTCGCTTCTTGGAAGATTTTGGTTTAAATAAATACGTTTCTTATACATATCTCTAAGTTATAACTCTAAGCATTAAAGTAAGTTCGTGGCCACCGGCTTTCATTGGTATACCTGCCGAAGAATGTGTGTAAGAGTTACAGGGAGCCGATGCTGCAATACAGGCCAGAGGAGGGTGAATAAATTCCATATGATTTTGCGGATGACCAATTCTCAGTAGGCCTGTGATAGATAGGGTTTAAATTGCTCATGAATGCGTTATTTATTCAGTACAGAAGGCATAGGATGAAGATAAATCTTAGGGAAACAAGTTGTGACATTCTTCCTAAAATACAGGGTGCGGCAGAATGACATCCCCGATTTGAGAACATTTTCGCTAGGGGCTGGGTGGGGGTACTGCGTTGGCGCTTTCGTATTAAGACAGCTCTGCTCATGCCATTTACAGTTTACAGCATGGTGTAGTAGGGAATTCAGCGTGCTTTCATGGTAGTGGAATTTATACAAAATGGCGGATCGACACAGCGTGCCTTTCGTGTTCGCTTTTCGCTCGCTCGACATGATCCCGTTCCTGATAAGAAACAATCCGCAATTGAGTGTCAAACTTTAGACAGACAAGTAGTGCGTTACAACGGACATCTACTGGCCACTCTACAGTCCTAAAGTTACAGTATGGTGGGCCGTTTTTGAGTTTGGTGTGTGTGGGATCCGTAATTTTTTAAGAGAATGGTGTTACTGTAACGGTTACGCCCACTCGATATTGTGCACTGACCGACTTTCTGATGCCTAGATTGGGTAATCTTTTTCATGAACATGGAAAGGGACATGTGTGGTTCCAACAAGATGTGCGACATCCCACACCTCTCGTCAATCCCTCGGAATTCTGAGAAAAATGTTTCCTGGGTGCCTTATTTCCTCGCTTGGTGACATAGGGTGGCCCTATCGTTCTCCTGATTTGTCGCCGTGCGATTTGTTTCTCTAGGACTACTTGAAATCCAAGGCATACCAGCATCGTTCTCAAACTCTGGAAGCCCTTAGGGAGGCAATAACGCAAGAAGTTGCTGCTATTCCACCCGAAATGACCCACAGGGTCATGGAAAACTAATGGGAGAGACTTAATCAGTGTATTGCCAATAATGATCAACAATTAAATGACGTCATTTTTGAAATTAATTAATCGAAAACTGCATTGTATTCACTATTTATAAAGATATACATTATTCTTGTATCTTTCTTGGTTTGGTTTTTATTTGCATCCGAAATCGGGGAGGTCATTCTGCCGAACCCTGCATAATCCAAAGTAAAACGGTAGCAACTGAAACGGGTTAAACATTTCAGTTACTTGGGCCGTATTTTGGTTTCAGGTGGAGATAGATCTGAAGCTATGTACAGCGGAACAAAGTTAGCAAAACAAAGGAAATATTAAGAAAATATTACATTATTAGATTTTGATAAACATATTAAGAAAATTATATAATTTTGCCCGGCAATGTGTGGAACCGAACCACGGTCCTTTTGAGAGGGAGGATAAGAGGAGATTGGGAGTGTTCTGCATACGAGGCTGGAGAAAATTGAATGGAGTAAGATGGAAGGAAAGGAAGTTAAATGATAGAAGAAGAAGAGGAAAATTTGCTGGAGGATATAATGATGAGGCCGAGAGAGTCTATGGGCGAGGAAACGAAAGTCGATGGTCAGTCGAAGGAAGACATTGAGGGCATATAATGTTGGGGAGCAGAGAAAGAGTATGAGTTTTATAAGTGGCATAAGGGGCTATCTAATTTGCTGAGTTTAAGTAGACATAATGTAGGAAAATAAACGATTCTAAGTGTCAAAAGAGAGTAGATGTGTTTCATGAAATTAATGCCTATGAGAGTCCCCATCCTAATGACTAATCTACTGGCAGGCACGTAGCCAGAAATTTGCTTCGGGGGGGCTAAGTCTTGCGTTAGTTGAAACAAATCAGCCTTACGCATTCGGTTCCGACATGTTACAAATCTCTTCCCTTAATTTTCAGTTTACTTTTACAGGGCCCATACTTAACTCTTCTCACTGGTAAAGTTCTCTGCTAAAATCAGAACAACAAAATTATTGGGAAAAATATTTCGGGGGGGTGGCTGAAGCACCAGAATTCTACATGATCTCTCTCTTTAGATTAGCGTTATTCTGCTTCTCTTCTATATTTCATTCAATCCCTTTACTCTTCCTTCCTTCTCTACTTTTACTTAATATTCAAGCTGCCGACAAGGAATACAAAACGCCACTGCCTCTTTAAATTTCACCCATTCACGCATACGCTGGTGGTCCATAATTTCTTTCATCCACTTCCTCTACTTCGCCACTGTGTTAGACACATCTTCCATTCATCTTCAACCCTAGCAATACAGCTATCCCTATGCATCTCCAAACACATTTTATAAGGGTCGCCAATCTGTTTTCACCCTCTCCCCTCCACTCTTCATCCACATCTTCTCTTTCCTAAAAGCCTACCTGAGGGTGTGTGGCAGGGGTGAATCATCACCACACACGCAATTAATGCAAGAAAATGATGAGGTATGACACATTTAGAAAAACTGGCTCCGACTGATCAATCACCACACACGTGAAGAAAATAATCAGAAGCTGCAATCGAGTTTCTGTTTCCAGCAATTTACTGACATAAAACAGTCTAATAAATCTAATTTATTCAGCTAAAGCTATTTAATTCTGACAAAGGGAAAGGGGCGAAATGTGAAACTAAAAATTATTTATTTATTATCTGATAACCAAGAGTTGTCGAGACACTTTTTACATTTTAATCACAGCATTGAAAATGTTTAAATTAAATATTTTACTACTTACAAGAGACAATTAAAGTCATAGAAGTAAGTGACTACATCTTAGCAAACACTATACGAATTCTTATAGCATTTCCAGCGCAAATTGCCTTCACAGATCTCTTCCGTTAAAGAAGAATTGATCTTTTGTCAAAGAATTTAAATCTGATTGTTCTCTGGCATGAATAGAATAAAAACGGAATAGTGTAATAATAAGACGAAATTCGGAATATCAGATTAATGTGTGGTAAATTTCACACAAAAGTCAATGCTAATACAATATAAATAAATTAATTATTGAATATTCCAGAATTTTCTTCATAAGAAGTATTCCAATCAGTTTACTCTTACACTCTTCTTCGTCCACACTATTAAATCAAACATTATTGAAAAAATTCCATAATTGTTTCAACATTTATTGCGGCTGATACTGCGACGATACTTGCTATTTGGCTGTACTTCCAGTTTGAATTAGAGGTGAAGGGTTTTCAAAACTGCGTTTTAAAAGAAAAAACCAGGCATACACAGAAATGGGAGGAAAAAGATAATAACGTTCGGAGAGGGCTCAAGAGAGAAAGGAAGAATGAAGCAAAAAAAAATATACATATTTATTAAACAAGAAGTTTTAGCTTGCGTTTTGCAATGGGAATGGCGTGCAAGTGAACAAATTTAATTCAGTAGGTATCCCTCCAAAAACTTAAATCGTTTTTTAATAGTAATGGAGTCACCACTTTACGAATGGAGAATAGAGTACACGAATTTACGAATGGAGCCTTACGAATGGAGAACCTTAGGGTGAAAGTAAACCTGCCGAGCTATCTTAGCATGTAATGTAATGCCAAAGTATATCTTAACATGTAATTTACGGTGAAAAACATTAATTTACCGACTCAATTAAAATTTTTCGTAATATCGGAACTAAAAACACAAATTAAGACCGTTCATTGAAAAGCAAAGACTTCCTTCATGTGAAATTTGAAGCTAATTACGCATTTCCACATGCGTTTTGACAACTCGGTATTTGCTGAAAAAACAAAAAACACAAAAATTGGCATATTTAATTGCGATCAATCGAAAAGCCAATGACGAGTGATTGCAATAAAACTGAGTGGATAACTGTAGTTAAGTTCTTATCAATCTCCTATTCAGATGAATTCTTAGTCTTACCCGTTATTCAAAAAGTGTGTCCAACATTCGTCTTCAGTTTTGGATTCGATCACGTTCCGTTATTTCGAGTACCTCATCAAAATCACCCGTGATTTTTTCCGGATATTATGACTCATCATCTAATCTTTAAATCATTTGTCAGTTGATATATTTGTTATGATATTTTTACGCGCTGCTCTACAACTCAATGAAAATTCTACAAGTGTCTAGAATCCTAGAAGAAGAAGCTAAAAAAAACATTTGAAATTCCGTTTTGCGATGGGAATGGCGTGCTAGTGAACAAATGTATTCAGTAGGTATCCCTCCAAAAACTTAAATCGTTTTTTATTATTTAAAAACCAACGTTATACTAGGAAAACAGAAACTGGAAGAGGCGAAAGAGTTCTGTTACCTGGGAAGCAGAGTAACCAACGATGGACGAAGCAAGAAAGAAATAGTGAGTAGAATAGCCCAGACAAAGAGGGCATTCTATCAGAAGAAGAATCTACTTACAGCTGGAAATACAATCTTAGAAGTAAGGAAGTAATTCATTAGAACGTATATCTGGAGCATGTTACTTTACGGCAGTGAGGCATGGACGATGACAGCAGCGGAGAAGAAAAGGGTGGAAGCATTCGAAATATGTTGCTATCGAAGAATGATGAAGATAAAATGGATCGACCGAGTGACAAATGAAGAAGTCCTCAGAAGAGTGGGGGAAAAGAGAAGTCTGCTGAAAACTATAAAAAGAAGACGGGACAACTTATTCGGCCACATACTAAGACACGATGGCTTGTTGAAGACAGTCGTCGAAGGAAAAGTGAACGGGGAAGAATGGAAAAGGCAGGCCTCGTATGAGTTACATAGAACAGGTCGTAAAGGACGTAAAAGAGAGGAACTACGTTAATATGAAGATGTTGGCCGATAGAAGAATCGAGTGGAGGGCTGAGTCAAACTAATCCTAGGATTGTTGACCGATGACGAAGCCATTTTCCTTGTAACATGCGTATTCTAATTTCAAGTCTAAGTGTGTTGTTAGGGAGGATCATTTAATTATGCATTTGTGACGAGAAAAATTTATGAACCAGCCCAAACATTCTTAGCTCACTTTGTACGTGAAAAAGTATTCCATCCCCCCTGCGGATAGGGGGATTGAGAATACTCC
Source organism: Platycnemis pennipes (assembly GCA_933228895.1). NCBI lineage: Eukaryota > Metazoa > Arthropoda > Insecta > Odonata > Platycnemididae > Platycnemis > Platycnemis pennipes. The sequence goes on from OW121855.1 coordinate 31,069,652, forward strand.
CTCCAAAAACTAAAATCGTCTTTTATTGATAGACATTGCGAATAGGGATTTCCCGCAAGGGATGAGAGCGAATGGCACACCTAAGGCAAAGGGACGACTCAGGAGTGCTGGCCGAGAGAAAATTGCCCCTCCCAAGTCGGGGATGGGCAATTGAGTTGGGGAACGCACGATTTAGCGCCACGTGCTTGCAAACCCTCCACGCGTTTGTTCCAAATGGCTCCCTCTCTCTCTCTCTCTATCTCGCACCCTTCGAGCACTCAGGAATCACTCCCGATCACGGGCGGTCACAGGATTTGCCCTCGCCACGAACGTAGACCCAAACAGTCCGTGTGGTGGACCGTACAGAGGCACGCCATCGACGAGGCCGGACCAAATGTTTGCGTTGCCGCAGGGGGGGTTAATTTGTTCAGGGCCGGAGACTTTCCCCAAAAGTCTGCCCCGGATACGTCCGCACGGGAGTACCCAGTGCCGTTGGAAACAGCTTCGGCACGGAGTAAACTACGCCAGGGTTTGGCCAAGTACATAGCTTTCCTATTTCCGACGACCTCATATATGCCCTCCGTCCATTGATTCGGAATTCGGTCGGCGTTTGATTCGCCGAGGCCAGGTGCAACTTTCAGGCTACACTGATTCGCTCAAGGCTACCATGCAAATATTTGATCCAGTATTGCCATTGAATTTCAATTTAAATAGGTTCGTCGAATTAGTGGAGGAACTGAAAATTTAAATTGAGTTAAAATAAATTCACAAATAAAAGCAAACATTTGCGTGGTGGTTTTATATAGTCATATAAAGTACAGTTTATATTTTAGCAGACACCTCAGTAAACGTTGTATTGGTGCATACTGAGAAAATGGCGACGGAACATTCTTCAATTTTTGTTTTTTTTTGACTTGGCGAATTTTAAATCCATTAATTGGTGGCATTTAAATAGAAGCAATCAAGAATTCAGAGGAGATAAATCAAGCAAAAATCAAGAGTAAAACTAATAAAGTCGGGTACTAAATAATGCCGGAACATTCAATTACAAAGCAATTTCTTGAATAGAAAGTGATTTAACACAATTATAGCCTATGAAAATACTTTGGTAGCTAATAAAATACTAATCACACCGGCCGAATTAGCAAACAAATAGCCAGTCCTTAAAGTAGTGCAAGAAGGTAAAATTATGACCTCACAATGGAGGTCAACAGACAAACAAGATACATTTCGTGTTATATTATTGAACCAATCGAGTCTATTTACGAATTTCTCTCATTTTTTGAAAATTTATGAATTTATGACCATTTCCAGGAATACCATGATGTACGTACTATGTCAAATAATGTGGAGTATTACACATTTATAAATATATATATTTCTTTTATCTATATTTCGTAGACCCCAAAACATTTGGCCTCTTACATGGAGCACTGTAGCCAGTAATAAGTACCTACACAACACACACAACCATGCCCATTGGTGGTGAAAACCTAACCAGAAAAGCTCGTGCCCACGAATAGCAGGCAAGGACTTTACTCCTCCTCCAATGCCGGCAAACATGAAAGATGTGTGCGGAATAAAATCCGATGGGAGTATCAGAGTTGTGGGGTTATGATCCGAAAAATAAACTGAAAGTAGCAGTAAAATTGTGTGCTATGGTTAACAAACTACCTGTTATTTGTGGTATTAGTATCAGTAAAAAATGTTATACTCAACCGTCTAATATAAATTAACCATCAGCTTAGTACTGAGACGAATAAATGCACCAATGACCGAGGCGAGATTCAAACAAGTATCCTTTGTGTCGACATATGACGTTTTACCTACCTGAATACTGTAGCCTGTAAACTATCAGAAGACCTTGAGATGAAAACGTACTCATGGAATGAAGATAACTGGATACATTACATGGATTACATAAGATAACTGGAATTAAATCCTAAAAAGTAACGCTAATTCCGAACGCATCGACTTCTCATGAGTTTTATCATGTGATGCGAGCGGTCGCTGTGACTCCAAAGGCAGCACGAGAACGCACCAAGTCGTGATTCGCATCGATCGCGAGTCGTTTGCATCTGACATGCCATGTCTTGGTGGGCGCGTGACGGGGCCAAACGATTCTCTTTTGCCGCAGACTGCTCATGAAACCACATTTTATGGGCGGCCACCGGCTCCCTCCGAATCGAAGACCGCAAAAATGCGGTCGCAGCCGAACATGACGGATGCGGAGGCGTGGGCACTTTGGCACGCAAAGGAACGCCGAGGGAGAAGGAATCAATTCGATTGGGGGAAAAGTCAAGCGACGCGAAATATCCCTGGGGAGTGGGGGAGGGGTACGGGAATGAAAGGGGTCGGGGGGAACTGGCTGCGTTGTTTCAATGTATTGGGTACAAAAACCCTGAAAAGCAACAAAGTGATATCATTGCGACGTATTATTCTTATTGCTTATTCAGGAGGAACATTCAAAGCGCATTCGAAGAAACTCACAAGCATTTAAAATGTGGTGCTACCGAAGAATGATGAAGATAAAATGGATCGACCGAGTGACAAACGAAGAAGTCTTAAGAAGAGTGGGAGAAAAGAGATTTCTACTGAAAACCTTAAAAAGAAGACGGGACAACTTAGCTGGCCATAACTCAAGACAAGATGGCAAGATGAAGACCATCGCCGAGGGAAAAGCGAACGGGAAGAACGGCAAAGGCAGGCCTCCTATGATATATTTGTAATAAAACAAGATAACACTTTTTCCACAGTCAATTTTTATGTAGGTACGACGCGTTTCAACCGTTAGGTCATCATCAGGTACACACATGATGATGACCTAACTGTGGAAACTTGTGAAAAAAAAATTGTGGAAAAAGTGCTATCTTGTTTTATTACAAACATGTATACTTTCCACTACATCTCGCCTACCACAGTCAATTTTACTCGTATGATAATTATGGAAAGGGTCGTGAAGGATGTGAAAGAGAGGAATTACATTAACATAGAGAGGTTGGCCGATAGAAGAATCGAGTGGAGGGCTGCGTCAAACCAATCCTAGGATTGTTGACCATTGAGGATGACTGATCTAGGGGTATTGGTTAAAATACATTGTCATAATATTAATAACCTGATCTCTTTCTTTCATATGACTTCTTTTGTCCTTCTTCCGTAAAGCTGTACTCCAACCTCCCATTATTTTTTCCAAAATAACACCTCTTATCCTCTTTCTAACATGTTTAACCAACATATTGCCTCTTCCTTCCTTCACTCCCTAAAATACTGAATGAAACACATCCTCTCCACTTATTAAGTTCTCCAACCAGTTTTTTCTGCCATCTCCTAATTTCTCCAATGAATCTCTTCCTGCACTTCCACCTCCAGCTTCTCCTCCATCTGCCTTTCCACCCACCTTACCTGCTTCATTCCCACACCTCAAAAGCCAAAATTCTATTTTTATCGTACCTACTTCCTTAACACATTCAACCCGGAATATTTCTAGTGTGCAATCGTGAAAAACGGAAAGGTTTATCCTCCACATTAATTTGGCCAGTCATTTAAATGTAATTTTAAAATTAGTAAAAAATTTTTTTTTGTAACAAAACTCGATAATTTATTAAAGACATGAGTTCGCGTCCTTCAGAGAAGTCTTTAGAGAGGTCTTCAGTGAGGTCATTAGAGGGGTCATTAACAGACGCGAATGCGCGTCCTTCGGTGTCTTGGCAACGCACCTCGGGCGCGCATTCGCGTCCGTCGGGTTGAACGTGGGCCCTTGTTTCGGTGCCATATAAGGCCTACTCCATCATTGTGACGCACGATAACAACGAAGAAATAGTTAAATGTGCTAATATCATTTGAAATCCAAGGAGAATAAAAAAACGCCTTATTCACGGTAACTCATCAAATTACTTGTTGGCAAACAGTAATTATAATATTTACTCTTCAAAAGACTCAAGTTGCCACATGTTATTGTCAACAATTTTTCGATAACAATGGAATGAACGGGGTAGTTCTGTGGTCAGGTAAATAAAGGTTGTAAGGGTTACTGCTGATTAACATGGTCAAAATTCAGGTTGATAACAGAAGAGATAAATGAGGTTTCTTATTTTTAAAGAAAGAAAATTAGATGGCATAAGACTAATATTTACTTCCAGTAAAGTATAGTGAAGTTCCAATAGTTTTCCTGCAAGAGGAAATAAGCTTGCCTCGGTAAAGGCAGAAAATCAATCAATTACTTGAAATTTTTTAAGATTAAAAAATTTTTATAAGTACATTTGACAGATTTCCGACAGCTTAGAGAGTAATTACCAAACTGAGGAAAGGCTGGCAGTAGACAGAGACCGAAGCGGAGAGGAGGTAAGGAGGGATGGGGGAACCGGAGGGAGGGAGGGGGAAGATGGTAGTCGATTACCAAAATTCGATTGAGAGAAATCGCTCCGTTATTATCAACCCCCTTTCCGCGCAGTCTCAAAAGTGGGAATCATCAACCACTGGGAATGACTGATCGATTTGATAAGACGCGGAGGTTGAGAGAGTAAGGTACTGAGGGGAAAAGTGGGGAACGGGTCGTGGAATGAGGTGCTTTGAGGAAATTACGCGGTGGGAGCGTGGGGAGGAGGGGAGAGGCTCCTTTCTGGTGAAGGCGTGGGTGAGAGGCCACCTGGATTAGATTTTTAGGCGAGACGGAGAAGAGGCAGGCGGGATATCTTCACTAGCGGACGCTACTTTTTCTCCCTAGCAGTTTGGAAATTAAATCACGGAAAGACTGGCCCGGACACATATTCACGCGGTTTTGCGGCTTCCATAGAAAATATTAAAAACGGAAAGTTCACCTTGGTGCCGCAGCCAATAAAACTCTCTCAATATTTTTACCAAGACGAACCTAAAATTTGCTGTGTAAAATGATCGGTATGAGGAAAACTTAAAAAATTTAAAACATGCTACAAATATTCAATTACAGAATGGCGTAATGAGAAGACGTTGGAAATTAAATCTAAGGATCCTGCGGCCGTTATCATAAATAATGGCTTTCGGACCTGTCTCCGCGTTAAGGGTTCTTTTAGCGACAACAGTTTCTCCAGCCATCCCGTTGGCTTCTTCAGACCTGAAGTGACGACGCGTCGATTCTTGGCCGTCTTATGTTTATAAATGAGAGCCTTAGGTTGGCCCTGATTGGTCAGGATGGTTCTCTGGTTAGTGTATTAAAAAGTCAACAACCATGACCCTTAAACATGAATACTCTCTTCCAGCTACTGGACAAAGTATAACCGTTCTCCCAGTTGTAACCTCCGTTTTTTAGATTTCTATTGCTTTCCGGATTATCCTTGGATAGTAGCGGCTCCCTAGGCAAACTGACTTTTACTTAATCGAAGTCCACCGTGTGGCCCGGTTCAGGCCACACATGCTCCGAGACGACGGAAAGGCTTCGTTTCTTCTACGTGGCGCGTGGCAAGATGTTGCAGGTTTTCTTCATGCATTGAGATATTTTCCCAAGTATCTAGAGTAAAATAATTTTTCATCAGATGTCCATACCTTCGAAAAAGTGGAGTTGTTATCAAACACAACGCTGGCGGTTCCAATTTCATGTAATTAAATATTTGAGTAATGATAGTTATGGGTTGATAAGCATGTTTCAATAATATATGCGACTGCAATTGAAAAAAGACAATTATTTCGTTTTGTTTTCACCATTTTAAAAGGTTTTCTTTCCGAGAATTCACCTGAATAATGAATTGAATCCCTACTATCAATTAATTTAATACAAAAAATTGCGCAAAAAATGAAATTCCTGAAAATACTTTTTAAAATAGCCTTTTGAACGAAAGCTCTCCTACACTATCGCATCAATGATCAACATTCCTTTTTTGTGCAAAAATTGATGGAACTTGTATGTACCTTTCTCCGATAATCTGAGCGCGGGATGCCGTAAAACGAAAGAAAAGGGATCAGAGAAGCAATTAAAAGAAAAAATATTCATTCCAATAAAACTTTGATAGATACCCACGTTTGAAACGTGCCATAACTGAAAATATCCAACAGCGGTCGTATTGATAAAAATATCATTAATTAATACGGAACATTGTGCCTTATTTACACAATTAAAGTATGGAAACAATACTGCTTCATCAAGAAAAACGTCAGATGCTTTATGAAAATTACGCCAAGCAAGTCCAAGGTGTAATGAAATTCTAAATTGTCGTCAAAATATAAATGTCGAGGCTGTGCAATAGAAGCAATATTTCTATCGCTGTGAGGTAATGTAGGATTCTGGTAAAAAAATGAAATTTTTACTTTACATGAAAGGTCCTAGCCTTTTTTAAAGGTGCCTGTGACCTGTTCCACTTTCCTTAAAGTTGAAAAATACAATTCTTTTTTCCAATGATTGTAAAACTTGAATATTAGCTATAATGATTTGTCCCATGAGAACAACGCATCTGGCATTACAGGAGATCCATAGATCCATTGTAATCATGTAGATATTTACTACATAATTTTTTAATCGAAGTCGAGAGAATTCTAGAATTTTCCACGTCGTCAGGCTCTCAAGTATGTCCTATCTTCAGACTGGATTTATTCCATGCAATCCTTGATATTCACGCATAGGTACGAACTGACGGAATCAGCACTTTTAAACATTCCCCTCCGGCTAATATTTTTACACAGACCAATTTTTTTTGTCGTGTCCGCCATAGCTTGCTGAAAGCGTTTCAGTTTCACAGTTTTCATTTAGATTTGCTGACGGCTGCCTTCACAAGAAAAACGTTCCCCGTGCTTAACGCCAATAAATATTTTTCTACATGGCATTTTCCTAAGATTTCGTTTTTTCCAATCAAATATAAAATATAAAATCAAATATTTTCTGCTACTGCACTGTGCGACTCAACTGTCTGGACTGAAATGTCAAAAACCTATCTAAACAATTTCATCAAAATAAGAAATCCTTCCTGAAATTAAGACACTATAACAATGCCTAGACTAAATATCGAATAGCATCTTACTGATTTTTTATTAGAATTAGAGGCAACTCAAGAATTTAGTTCTCAAAGGAGGCAGAGTTTCCTTAGTTGATTCTTTCTTTCTTCTAATGTGCTTTAGCACTGTTACTAGTGCACAGACACAAACAAAAACATTTTTAGAAATATCATTATTGGGGTTTTACTTTTGAGGATAAATATCATCATCACAGAGTTTTTCACTAAACGATAATGCTAATTATAAAAGGCAAGGTAAATAGCATGCCTATGGGCAGAGTTACTTGAATAAGACACTGCTCGCTGCATTTCCATTAACGGATTGGTTGGTTATTCAGGGGAGGCGACCGACAGCTGAGGTCATTTGCGCCATTTAGGATAGGTTGGTAATTGGATAATGGTAGGAGTTTTCAGGGAACGGAAGAAGGCTGGAGAGAAACCCGGCGTCGGCATTAGCCTACTCTTAACGAAAGGCGCCAATGAGACTACGGCTTAAGAGACGGACGGAGTACTGAACTTGAAATTCCCTCCGCTAGGAGGACATTTCAAGTCTCAAGTGGGGACCGGTTTTCCACTGAAAAGTCCGCCACTACTGGGAATCGGACCCGGGCCCTCGGGATGGAAACCAGTATTCTAGCCACCACACCAACCCGATCCCCTCCATTAACGGAACTCGCGATCATTGTCTTCATGAGAGTATCTCGTCTCAAGATGTGGCCATTGACGTTGATTCTCTTTTACGTTTTCATCAGACTTCTATTTCCTTGAACTCTTCCCAGGATTTAGTTTATTACTCAGTCGATCTGTTTTACCTTCATCATTTCTTTTGTAACACACGCTTTGAATAGTTTCTAGTCTAGATAATTTATAGGCTGAGAAATTAACAGTTTAGAAATGATTACAGAATCCGAACATTTTATGGATGGATCAGCATGTTTCATTTAGCGCCAAAATTTCATCAATTTCCCTTTATCCCTTAGTATCCAGGTCTTGCTGGTCTATCTATTTCATCGAACGCGGAGGTCATTTTTTATGACTTAAAAAATGCGAACGAAACCGCAAAAACCTCAGACCGCCGCGGGAGAACTCGCGTCTCCGGATTAACGGCATTGGCGGGAGCGTTCCCCTCCTCCGCGACGGTGATTCGAATCCGCGCGTCGTAAACATACGCCCGGAACCCCTCACCTGTTTTACATCCCGCGCGCACTCATTTGCTAAACTCTCGTCAAAAACCGAGAGATGCCACATGCCTCCCTTTCAGAAAAATATTCCGCAAGCCGGGAGCGACTGTTAGGTGACTCATCTGACCCTTTTCCTGGATTAACTTGGAAAGGATGCCAGGACGAGCACTTGTTCGCTAGCATTTGCCGTCTCCTTCACATCAGAAAGAAGGTTTACGCCTGAGCGCCTGAGTCATGTAAATCCGGCGTGAAGAGAATATGGCGAAACGAGAAATGACGGCTGTTTTACTTCATCGCAAGAAAAAGAAAGAAAAAATCGATTATAAACATCGCATTGAGTCAATCGCCCCAAAATACTTTAGGGAAACGATAATGTATCAGCTACTAACATGCGATCCTCAACATCTTTCACAGCCAAATCCCTTAACAAAATAAATTAAGTAACCACAACTAATATTATTTTGGCGACCACTGCCTGAATGTTTATACTGATTTCCTGGCCTGTATTTAATATTTATATTCATTATTTTCTTTGAAACATTTTTGGCATAATTTCCTAAAATCAAACCACTAGGCTGTAAAAAATAATTGTTGTTGGAGGTGCACTATATCACCAAGGAACTGGATACACAAACGCTTGTCTACCCCCAAAATCTGGACAGTAAGGGCAGGATAGAGAATGAAAATGGACAAGAGTCGTTTGTAGCATTAATGTGGAATAATATCGACACGACAATATGGGCGGGGAGAGGCAAAATACTGACGAAAACCGTAACTGAAAGAATAAGGGGGTATATTGAAGTATTTTTCGGAGTAAAATGATTGTCTTCTTTAAATTCAGGAAGTAAGAAGGAATGAAGAAGAAATAAAGAGAAAAATAGACTGATAGAATATGATAATTGTGATAAAAATGTAGCCTTTATATTCTGGTACACCACCAATTTCAAGTGCTTAAGTTGAGTAGTGATTAATCTGAAAGCAAGATTCGCTTCCTCAACTCAATGTACAGTCTACATTCAATGAAAGCATCCCTGAGGTTATATGGTAGCCCTATTGAGAGTCCTACATCTTTGGGCATCCCATGACAGTTTAATAACTCTGCTGTCTCAATCATTTCTTCATTTTCTTTCTCTTCCACGCTTACCCGGTATTCTCCCCATGGAGCATTTAACATTTCGATAACCTGCAATAATTGCCTTATTTGCTTCTGCTACTTCTGAATTTCTCCCATCAATTTTATTTATCAGGCAAAATATAATTCATAAATTTCATAAATCTCTTTCTCTCTCCTATTCCTCTCCCGGTCAATCTCAGCCCTCCTTATTCACCTTCTTGTCCATATTTTAAAATTATAAAATGTAGTTTATTTTAGTTACTCCTCAGATCACGTTTTGAAGCAGGAATGCTGCAGTAAAGGCTTAAAATATAAGAAATAAAGCTTCCGGGATGTGGATGTGGAGAAAGAACCAAAAGGCAAGGTGGGTAAAGAAAGACGAAGAAGTACTGAGCATGGTAAGGGAGGAGAGAAAGTCTAGATAATTGGGACGTTATAGGATAAGTAGATGGAGCAGATGGTAATAGGGGTGGTGTTTTGACAGACATGATAGAATAGAGAATGTTAGATTTGCTTTGATGAGAGAATAGTACAGGGTATTGTGACATAAAGATGAGAGTTGGGAAGTGGAATAATAAAAAGAAGAGTAGGACATCTCTATTTGAGTCGATATTGAGGATTAATCGTTGCTTTGAGTCAATAGATCATTTTGCCCCCTGAAAACTCATCAATTATACTTATACGAAGAATTTATTATAAATAAATGACTTTAGTGTCTTCATATTACTTTTGGGACTCATTGGCGTGCAGGTTTTTTTTAGGGCAACAGTTTCATGCCTTCAGGTTCAATAGAAATTTTGGTGGCTATTATTACTCTTGTCCCCAAAAGAAAACAACTTGACGGATATTTTGAAGACTAATATGAAGCCAACGCCGCGAAAGCCTCGTAGGTAAATGTGTTTAGTTTTTTAGAAATCAGGTAAGTAGACAGAGCGTGGTAGATATGTATGGTCCTTTTGCGTATGAATAAGAGCAAGTGCGTAAATTTCTTCTAGGCCAGAAGCAAGTTAGGTTTGCATGGTCATTATATAATTGAGATTTTATCCCGGGTGTGAATTTTATAAGATAATGATATTTTTCATGAGTCTACCTGTGTCTTGTTTGGTGTTTTTTTGTAGAGAACTTAAATGTCTGCTCTTCGTCCATCGAATTGGATGTTAAACAGTTGAAACCTTGGCGTCTTTCGTTAAGAGCTGACTAATATCAACGTCAGGGTATACTACTCACTTTAAACGTTCCCTAAAAAATTCCTATCTCAGCATGACTGCCAACATATACTAATCGACGAGAAATTACTTGACCCGCGGTTCTGAAGATGTACAACTTTTCCAATTAAACCAACCTCCATCGGTGGAACAATGATGGAAATAACAGCAATTTCTTCCTCGCCAATTCCTATTACGCAGTCGGCACGTTCCCCTGACACGCCGCGGTGACGCAAGACATGCGGAGCGCCGTCGCGGCACCAATCACGTCCCTCCTTGCGATTGTATCCCTCCGCGCGGAGTATACGGCGCGTCCGAATCGGGGGCTCTTGATTTGTGCAACCGTAAATGGAATGTCTCGATATTGGACCTCTCTCTCTCTGATTCTCTCACCCCGGCACCTTTCATCTCGTGCCCTCGGTCACCTCCCCAAGACTAGTGAAATGTAGAAGGAATAGAGAAAGGGGCTGAGAGGCTAGTTGCACACCCAGACACCCATTATCTCCCGGTAGTTTCGTGGGAAATTCCATTGTGAACGACCCCGTCACTTGGGGAAAAAAGAACGCCAAAAATGGATGCGAATGACTGTAACTATGGGAGAACACAGGCCTTCTCCACGTGGAAAAAAGAACTAATTTTCGTTGACATGAACGTAACTTTGTGTAATACTCTTTCTGTTGCAAGCAAGAAAGTGAAAGGAAGAAATTTTAGTAAAAATTCAGTTTATTTCATCAGGCTACCTGGCGAGTGAAGGAAAGGTCCATTTTGGCACGGAACATAGAGGAGCCACGTAGTTAAGCATTCAGTTCAAGGAGGATATATTATTCAGAAGGAGAATGTAATAATAGTTGGAAATGAGCACGGGAATAAGGAATTATTTCATGGGAACGTTAAACTGGAGCATACGCCTTACAGCACTGAGACGTGCAATAAAGGCCTGCGGAAAGGCACTAAGGAAAACTAGAGCATTTGAAGAGTGGTACTATGGAAGTATCACGAAGAAAACTTGGATAAATAACAGCTAAGGAACAATTGAACATCAGTGAAGTTTTGCATTGAGTACGAGAAAAAAGACGCAAAAGCAAAAATAAAGGAAAAAAGGTGGTCCAACGTTGTCGGACCATTCTTACGGATCTTCACCCATTATGGTCTCATAAACAGCTGTTTAAGGAAAAGTGAAGGGGAATAATTGCTAAAAAAACCTCATATGACATATGTGGGGTAATGGGTGTAAAGGGAGAAGAGGTATGTGAAATTTGAATAGGTTAGTCATCAAAGGAATCAATTAAGCTGGCTTAAACATCTTATGGTTGGCTATGATGTCGAAGGAAAAAAATGTTTTGCCTTAATTTGCATAATACAGTACAGTGAAATAAAACCAAAATGGAATATATTGGAATAATGATATTACCACCAGCTAATGGTTTTCATATTCTTCCATGAACCTGTCAGCAAAGATGTAATCCATTTTGACAAATTCGAGGGAAACATACACACCTCCGGATTTACCCCCGTAGACCAGAATTGCAGATGAAAAAAGATTTTCGAGGGAAGTAGGCAAACATTAAAATTTAAAAAGGAAAAATATCCCTGTTCGAACTTACGGGTTTGGTTCAGCAACTTTGACATTTAATACATAGCTTTTTATAAAAATGGAATCATAGAAGTGGCCTTTGAAATATGACCAGAAAAACAAAGAGAATAAAAAAAATAGGGGAAAGCAAAGGTTTCACAAAATGCGAGTGAAGGTACAAGTTTACACATTCCCTCAAAACATCGTTTAAATTTGCGTTTTCAGGAAATTAAAAGTTTTAGTTCTTTTACCATATCATTCAGGATTAAAGGCAAAGACAAATCGGCCTGTATCTATTGACACATAGTTCTTTGGTGAGACTTTCTGAGCAGTGGATGTCAAATAGCGCCCAATATATGATACAGACAAGCGTTGATGAAAACGTCAAAAACATTCCCACAATGGGGTCGTTTACCATATTTTTTTTATTGCCGAATCTGATAGAGTTTGTAAAATAAAAGGACCCGTATTTTGCCGTTTTTTGATCCGACAATTATTTCCCGAGTTATAAGCGGCGAAAAACTGATGTTTTTAACCCTTTCGGAAAAGTGGGTGTGGTGCAACCTCTGACGTATATCTAATTCGTCCAATCACAACTGAGCCCGCGAAGCTACTTCGCCTTATCGCAAAGGGGGGGACACAGCTGACTAGGCCAATGGGAGCGATTTCGACAGCATCTGTGCGAGCAGACCTTCCGAGAACCCCCCTCCACTCCCTTCCCCCTCCCCTGAAAGCAGTCAAGGACGGGAGGAAAATGACGTCAATGTTACCACAGCAGAATTTTCGGCGGGCGTCACCTTTTGCTTATTTTAATATTTGCTTTATGAGTGAATGGCTCTGGTTAGAAGATTATTTTTTTCACTAAAATTCGTTTTTCGTTTCCATCTAACGATTTCGTGTACAAAATTGCGATTTCGGTTCCGAGTAAACGCCCCCATTCTGAAATGGCATTATAAACATTTATGGGCCACCTAAATTTTTTTGGTGATAAGATTGGGGCAGAGTATCTAGAAAGGTTGTTTTCATCATCTAACTCCTCATAGACAAAAGACAACCTAGACCTTATTAATGAATTATTTTTAACTTATGGTGTTGTAGTGGCTGGGAAAAATGACCCAAGTGTTTTGTAAAATAATTATTCTGTAAAATACCATTATTATTTTAAATTCTAACCAGAAAAATAATGAAGTATCTAGAGGTGGATAAAAACTTGATGCTCCAAATCGCGATTTGGAACATCAAGTTGTGGAGCAACAATGGAACCGCGGTTCCATAGGTCATTGCTATGCTATGAAATCTAGCTTCATGAAAGGGGAAAAAAGGTAACACTATTGGACAATAAATGAAACATAATGACATTAAGAAAGATCAAATGAGAGTTTTATTGCTGGCCAAGAAAATTATTGGTGAAAGAATGATGTGAGTTTCATAAGGAATACGGATCATAACTAAATTGACGGCTACATGTTTACTGCTGATTCAGGAACCTCTCCGCAAACAAGTACGTTTTATCAATCGCGTGACCATTAATGCTACTATGAACATATGGAATAGTTCATGGATCTTGAAGTACGACTCATGTTCCATGTGAAAACTTCAGCCGAGCGTGTCAATGCAAACGTATTTTCAAGGGCAGTAAGAGTTTACATTTCCCCAATATTAGCTTTTTTTCTTCGAGGTAATCTAAATGTTAAAAAATGAACAGATATACGAAGGAAATAGCCATTATAAGAAATTTTTTACAATTGCAACCAGGAAAGTAGTCATAAATTTGCTTTGGGGAAGGGGAGCAGGGTGTGGGGTGGGAGGGGTAAGTCTAGTGTACCGTAACTTCAAACAAATCAGCTTTACGCGATAGGTGCCGACATGTTACAAATTTCTTCCCATAATTTTCAGTGCTTGGCATTTACTTCCATTGTGCCCATTCCTAACTCTTCTCACTGGTTAAAGTGCACTACTTACCTTGTTATGAAGCAGTTAATTGGACAGGCTCCAGAACAGAGGTTCAACGCATGCAAACATGTCAGATTGAAAAGTACAATAATTAGCCACACACGTATCAAACTAGTGATTACGTTTCAAGAGACTTAACACTTGAATTATACGCAGTGTAATCCTGATTCTAATTCCCAGTTAAAATCAGAATAACAAAATTATTGGGAAAAAATTTCGGGGGTGACTGAAGCCCTAGAAGCCTCCCCCCTGACTATGTCCTGATGCCTGATGGCAACAGTTGTTACAAATTTACAGCATTGTCGCCAATCATCGTCGTACGAAATATTGATCGAATTTCGTCGCGACGGAAAAGAACACATTGAAAACATAAAAACCTCATTAACGCACAGCAGTCAAGGCCTTTTTAATTTACAGGCAATGGTAAATAAATATAGTTTATGGCATTAGAAATATAATTTTAATCAAGTACCTACAAAACAAAGGAGGAATAAATAAATACATTTAAAAATGATGATTAATGGGATGACGCTAAAATGCATCATATTTCAGATGATATCGTAATAACAGAAAAGAAACTAAAATATCTTCGAATTAAGTTGAACATCAAGAAAACAGTGGAGTATGGAAGTAAAGAACTAGAGTTGCTAATACAACCACTAAAAAGAGGGTACCAATCAATAAAGCGATAGATGGAACATGGAAGCAGGCCTAACGCCACAATAAAAGTAGCAGGAGTGCCTGAAATCACCATGTATCGAAGTAATTTAACAGGAAATCGGAGGACAACGGATACAACCTAACGATAGCTCATGCTACATATGCGTCCTTGATTCTGGGGTAACTAACGTATCTTGAGAGGCAAACGAATAGATTATGAAAGCACAAGGTAGGAGTCTGTGGAGCATATCATCCGTCGGCTTTAGATAAGAACCCCTTGAAAAAATAGTATGTCAGCGCGAAAGTGTAGCGTTGGATCCGTGGTATCAAATGGAATTTACCCAACAATTAGCCAATAAATATAACAAAGAAAAGCTAAGTAAAAACCACATGTACACTTTTAAGAGAAAATACATCTAATGGCCGTTCCAAGGGACATAGTCCTATTATTTATGGTGTAAAAGATTTGCGTATCATAGTACATTAGGCGAACGTAGATATAGGGGAAAGAGGATAAAATCAGCGTACCCTTTGGAGGTGTGGGGGTGGAGGTGACTGATTAATAGCTTGCTACCGACTATGATAGATTATGATAGAGCAACACCACTGTACTGCTTAAAGTTTCATTCATCTATCGACTCTATCTCCACGCTAATTCTTTTCCTTGCGCATATTTCCTGTTCCTCTTCATACTATCCATAATCGGGCAAGTTCAGGTGAAAGGACAAAACAGTGCTGTGAGGTTGAGGGAGGAGAGGAAGATGTCTGAATGAATAAATTGAACACGTTATGAGTGGATAGAACGTGTTATACCGGGCGAAGGGTTTAAAAACGATGTGATAATAACAAGAATGTAGGGTAAGACATGAGAAGCTAGAATATGCTGTTTGGGCCATAATGAAGGGCAGACAATATGAGAAGATAAGGGAGAACTTCAATAGAATTTTTGGTTATCAATATTCATGCGGAAATGGTATAGGTATCATATGTATCATGATCAGCTTCAGTGATTAATAGCAGTGATAACGTGAGAGTAATGTAGAAGGATATCGGAATTTTAAGACAAGCCCATAGTAAGAAGTATACAATGGAAAAAGATCCATCAAGAATCAAGAAGAGTGGTTTTGGATATGAGAAAATGGAACACCGAAGCCATCTCAACGTTGAGACACTGATGACAATGAATTGCTGATTCAAGTTGCTCCTTTCGAGCCAAAATTCTATCCAAGAACTGAAAGCCTTTGGCGAGAATCGCTGTCACTCGGAAGGATGAAATTTATTCAAGCGACTAGTTATTCAGATGGATACGACGCTCGCTTTCAAGCCCTTCCATGCCGCCTTAAGAATGCCTGTGGTCGAGGAGAACTTTGCGCAAACGCAAGAAAGGAGACGCTGTCGGCCCGTCTTTCAACTCGGCTCCCTTTTGTTGTGATGCGAGCAAAACTGCGAGACTAAAGCCGCCGACTTCCCGTCTCCCCCTTATGGCATTATCTCCCCGAGCGCCGCTGATTGAGCCAAGGTGACGTCTCGCCTATTCGCACACGTCGATTCCGGGAAACATCGCCGATGTCGCCGAGGAAACGGAGGCTCGTGCCTCGTTTCGTTTCTGCAGTATCCAAGGGGAACACGGCGAGATCAAAACATAATGTCGTAATGGGCGCTCTTTCGCTTTCGGCTTCACCTCACGTCTTTTGTCTCGCCAGCCGAATGTCCTCGCGTGCTTGAGGGACATGCATTTATTACGTAACAATGATTTTCCACTTTTCTCGATCCCCACCTTCAATTCTCCGCAACATTCCCCACGGGTCGTTTTACACGAACTTATTTCAGTTATGAAATTCGTACCGAATTTACTCTCTCTGAATTCACCGAATTCAATATCAAACTCAAAATCGAATCGTGTTTATGGTTCAGTCGTTTTGCGCAAATGAAATAAATCATATGAAATAAATGAGTCGAATTCGATTTTTATCGCTGAAAAAAGAAATAAATAAGATACCTAATTATTTTTCGCCAGTCTCGTATCCAACAACAATTCACAGACGAGTAGAGCGTTTCAAGAAAATACAGATCCGAATGAATAAGGTTTGATCAGAGAACTAGGAAATGTGCAGCGTAGAGCAGCTAGATTTGTTTAAAGGTGTTATGATTTTGTAGTATGTCAAGAAGGTTTTCAAGAAGGTTTTGTGGTGTGTCAATATTAATAGAAAAATTAGGTTGGAATGATTATCAGAACGTGGTATTACAGAATATACAGGTATTACAGAAATTTAAATCGGATGGCTTTACTGAAGATGTTAGGCATATATTAAGAACACCAGCGTATTATGCTAGATTCGACCAGATAAATAAGATAAGAGTGATAGATTGTCGTACAAATAGATTCAAAATGTCATTTTCCCCCCGTATTAAAAGAGAACAGTATAGGCAGCATAGCAAAGGGATAGGTAGGGGAAATATTTTAGAGTAGTCTGTAGTGTACGATGCATGTATTAACAACCAATCCCTTTATTACTATGTATATACTAGCCACGTAGCTGCATGTGACCCTATTATGTAGCATATTCCCATGTAGTAGCCTAGTTGCATGTCAATAGAGCATGTTTGGTGATTTTCACTCCCTGCCACACTCCCTTGTGGTGGCTCTCAGGGTACTACGTAGATGTACCCGTAGTACTAGGTAGTACTACGTATACGTACCCAGCTCCCCCACAACCGGTGGGGGAGCTGGATTCAACGAAGTGGTACGACATCTTGCAAATCACTGCATACCAATACGTACTACAGTCGTTTCTTCGTCACATCTGAGGAAGAATTATCCCATCAATCACTCTAGAACAATTACTAAAGTCTTCTACATTTCTCTCACGTTGCCAGCAGTTTGGTAGCGTGAAAAGGTTTCAAAAGTAAATCACCCACACAATGCAAGGAAACAATAGCTTCTGGGAATGCGCCGGTCCGATATCGAAACGAGAGTTGGATCGCATGAAAGGGTTCGTCTGAGACTTTTAGTACTCAATTTTGAGCACTCAGAATTTAGTTCGATTTTTAGTACTGAATTAAGTGTTGCGTAAAATGGGATTAACACTTCTGGGGATCAGGTTGATGTGGTGTATCGAAGACAAGCCTCCAATTACGATGAACTGGGTTCAAATCCACACAGGGGTGGAATTATGGAATCCCCAACAAGGTTCTAAGAGGAGAAAACTCAGGCGTACAGGAGTACAGCACTCCACCCGTTGGATGGGACGTTAATTCATTTGGTGCCTCTCGTTAAGAGCAGGCTACATCGGCATTCCCTGACTTAATTCTCACCTCAACTCTGATGAGGTACTCCCCCATCCAAAAAATAGCATAGCTGCCGCTCGCCTCCCCGAATAACTAACAAATTCTCAATCCACCCCTCCCTTATAAATTATACAACGCTGCCAATGAACCTTCATCTATTTTGTGAATGGTATAACAAACATGCTTCATGAAAAATTTGTGTTCAAGCCGAAAGCTAGTCTAGTTGGTGAGGGTTAAGATCGCCAAGAACTAAGCCAAACGGCACAGATATGGGTAGGAGAGCTAGTTTCTATCCCTCTGGCACTTTTTTATCCAGAAAAATCTGGTATCCAGTGAGTACAAATAATTTGTTCTTTACTCGACATGCCAAACTACCTCTCCCGGGATTAGAACCGCGAACCATCCCGCTCAGGGCTACCACGCTTCTGATGTTTTATAAATCTGTGGCCACCTTATTCTTTTCTCAATGCTATTCTTAGTTTACTATTTTATTTCGTTCATTTAGACCAACAACAGACCACATTTGTTCAAGTGTTAATATTTTCATTTTCTCCTCTTTCAAAATGAATCAATTTTCTTGCTTCATTCCTTTCACTATCTTGTCGTCCGTCCTCGGATTTTCCGAAACCTAGTCTTAGTGTGTCAATATCTTTCATGTTCTCCGGGGTAGCTCCTAATTCTCTCAGGTAATTTTAATATTCAATGATTCAAATTAAAAATTTAATTTATACACTCTTTTGCATTTGCATAAATTATTTGAAGAAAGATTTAAGTCATAATGTATCTCTCTCCTAGTATTACTACGGAATGTTGGATCCCATCTAACCTGTCCATTGCGCATAGCAAAGGTTTGGCCTGACCTTCTCCCAAACTGTAGCGTTAGGCGATTATGGACAGGCATATGTGGCTCAGGGCAAAAGAACGCGATTAAACATCTCACTCAATGTAGCTCTCTCTTTATAACGCCAACGAACATGCCATCAAAGGGTTACCACTTGATTTTTCTCCTAAGACTTGTAATTCCGGAAGACTTTGCTGAAAAAATGGGTGGAGAGTCGTCTAAAAATTGCTCACTTGGTCGAGGAACGAGGAAAATGGGTCAGAGTCGACGAGCCCGCCACCAAGCGATGTGTCGAGATGCATCATGGGATTCCTCGGCGTCGAGTAAAGACGGGAGAGGAGGGGGGATAGATGCAGTAATCGCGACCTTGTTTCGTATCAGTTGAAGATATTGTCTTGAAAGGAGAGCTCTAAAAGGCACCGCTGGGATCACGTACAAATGATCAAACACGGAAATGCGCAGGGAGATGGCTACACATTGAAAAGAGCTATTCAGAGAACACTCATCGTTTATGGTGTAATTACTTAACAACCATGCGATTACTACCAACATACAATTGAAATAGCTATATTAGTGACACAAGGTAGAACTTGACACCATAACTATGTTGTAAGAGTCAACGTCTTTAGTCAGTATCATTAGATTTGTGGGAAAATCCAAGGTAGGAATTACCTCTACATTGCAGTTTAAAATTCAGGCATATAATTATTTTTTAATCGATTAAATTTCCAAGGTCATTTTAAATATTTAAGATCTCCCGTTCATTAAATGAATATGGATTATTCCAGCGGCGTCGGAAGTGGGGGGCAGGGGGGGCATTCAGCCCCCCCTCCAGAATTTTCCCCGGGCCCTTGAGAAATGAGTCTGGATTAATAAAAGTTAAATTTCACTTGTATCCAGCTTGCCTATACCCTTCTGACGAATATTATACCACTTTCATATGCACTTTTAGCGGAATTCTAGTCTATCTATCTGTCCCCCTATCCGCAAAAAAATGCGGGCCCTTTTCAAGGTTGGCCCCTCCCAGCGAAAATAGTTCCGATGCCCCTACATTATTCTATTTATTACCATTATTCTACCGACAGCGAATTTTTTGTCGGCACCGGAAAATCCCATGCAGGTCAATCCCAGCGTCACGGGTTCTATTCCTACCCGGGGAAGATTTTCACTGCCCGGGGCATTAATGTTTTTTCGTGGTTTAATGAGTACATTATAGGATAGGACTTCAAGGTCATTAATCGGCAGATTAAATGAAAATGAGATTATTATTAGCTCAATGAACGTCTGATTATTGATGGCAGCTTGAAAAATGCTAAAAAAATTTTTTTAAATGTTCACCTAAAGACTATTTGTAGTTTAACTGAATAAATGTGCCTATTTTGCGTAGAATTGATTTATACCAATTTTAAAGTTGATCTATGATATTTAACGTTTTTTGTGGATAAATAGAGCTTACAGTTTTCTATTGGTTGCTACGATGAGTTTATCACCATAATTAACGTTGTGAATAATAATTCTCGCTGAGAAGGAAAATATAAAATTCACGAAGTGAGACCAAAACTAAAAAATGACTTCTGAACGCACTCTGTCAATTTAAATAAGGCTTCGAATCTCGTGTTTACGACAGATTCATCTACTAGAGTAATAACTCTGTTAGCCCTCAAATACCCATTAAAGCTTTTACCTTTGCCAATTTTTACCTTACTACAATTTATATCGTTTCAGGGGGACAAATGGAAAAATGCCCAAAGGAGGGCAAGAAACATTTTCAATGGAAAATTACTTCGAAGGAGTTACATTATAGTCAATGCCGTTGCTAGAAATATTACTTTTGCGTTTCAATATAGTGTGCAATAAAAAAAACAATTAGGTATCTATTCAAACGTATATGATAGTTATCTAGAGATGGTAAATAATAAGGCTTGGTCCCACTGTTTGCCTTAAAATACTAATACCATCTACGAACCACAGTGCTAATATCTATTAATAAATCAGGTTCTTATGAGTGAACATCTAAAACACGATTCATATAGATTATTTTTGAATGAATACTATCCGCATATTACCCAAGCTATGTGCAAAAAGGAAGGATATTGACATTTCCCAGAAGCC
The DNA here is from genome assembly GCA_933228895.1 of Platycnemis pennipes. NCBI lineage: Eukaryota > Metazoa > Arthropoda > Insecta > Odonata > Platycnemididae > Platycnemis > Platycnemis pennipes. The sequence goes on from OW121855.1 coordinate 31,090,514, forward strand.
TAAGGGTAAGAGACCATAAATATCACCGATACGAATATTTGCGGACGGTGAAATTTTTTTGTGTGATATACCATTAATATTAATCTGATGAGATCCATAAAATATTATCACTCCGTATCAATTGAAGTTGACCTTTTACAAAAGATACAAGAGAATAGAAACGAAAATAGCAGACCTTCATTTCCCATTATAAGCCTGACACTGATCTTAATAACTTCTGGCAGAGGCAAATTTGTACAACAAGAAATAATTTCTTTTTGCGGTAAGACGACCAAATGTTATCAGTCTCGTGAAAAAATTCCACTCCTGATGCACTCTTCTAATGCAACTCCTGGAGGGCGAGTACTTGAGCCTTGCCGTACGAATTGCTTTGTATTTACGCAATGTAAATTCCTTTGTATCTTCCTTTGCTTGCCTGAAAGCATCGTCTCATTGCAAGGAGCCTTTTGTCTTGCTCTTCATTTGTTAAAAGAATCGGTGTCCGTCGCCCATAAGGGCCGTTCGAGCACAGGGGAATATATAATTGGCATTGTATAACAGATATGGGGATGACTCACTTATCTGGCGTCACCTGCCTTGAAAACTTTTTCCGACGAAGAATTCCTTCGCCTCTAGCATCTCCAAAGAGCCTTGTTAGTCTAAGTGTCCGTCCCCGGGATAACTTTCCTGGGGACAGCGTGTCAGAGCCGCCGCAAAAGTGCACCAATCCCTTGTCGTCTCGCGCATCAGGTTAAATTAATCTCCTCCTCTCATCTCATCCACTGCGTCTTGAGGGGAAAAAATACAGGAGGCCGGTGAGAAGATCCAGAGCAGGCTCGGAAAAAACGACAACTTATCAGAGTAATAGAAAATTCCAGATGCCCAACGGTATGGTGGTGGTGGGAAGATGTAACCCTCGCAACTTTTTCATAATTTTCGAGTCGGTTATTCTACTCTCCTTTACTTTTTTCATTCGAATACAAGAGGGAAAAAACATCACCCAAGCGTACCCGGATTATCCTTTCTGGAAAGTACAAAGTTTCTTCTTGCTCCGTGCTGTGGAAGGGGTGCATGTCCACAAGAGAGAGAAAGAGTGAGATGTCGGGGGCACCATTTTTTTCCAATATCGCCTCGGAATGCTGAGTAAATAAACTTATAAGGAGGAGAAAGGCGAGAGGCCTCGCCGGGCCCTGGAAGAAGGTCGCGGGTGGGGAAAAGGAGAAGGGGGCAGAGGGTTCCAAAGAAAAAGAACAGTTTTGTGCGGGTGTGAGTGCATGAGCGACTAAAGGTTTATATTTTCCCCTTCTTCCCTTCGATTCGCCGCTTTTTTTTACCCCGCGACCCCCACAGGCTCCTCATCCACCCCTCCTCCTCACCACCTCATTTTCTTCGCATATTTTCCGAGGAGAAACGGCAAAAAAAAAGTATTAAAGGGAATCGCTGCCGGCACAAGCGGGAGATGGTGAGTGTCGGGTGGAAAAGGGAACGGAGGGGAAGGAGAGAGAGAGAGAGATAGGGTAAGTTGGGAGAAGGGGTGTGGAAACATGAGGATGTAAGGGGGGGAGGGAGGGGGATAGAAGCGTTCCCCTCACTGCTGCCATGTTTGCAGATGCATCCCGTGAGACAATGGGGTCACATCCACCCACGACGCGATGGGAAAGAGGTCGAGCGTGTAGATGGGAGGGAGAGAATGGAATTTGTTCCGGGTGGAGGCTAGCGAAGGGGGAAAGGCAACGGAGGCGAAGTGGCTGGAGGGAGAAGGGAGTCTAACAAATGCACCCGCGAACGGGGAAATCGGAGAAAATAGGGTAGAGAGAGAGATGAAGGAACGTCATAGAAGAGATGACGAATGGATAAAGAGAAGCTGCCTGACTCCACGCACCAATGGCACGAAAATGAGCGAGATACTGCAGCAGTGCATGCCGGGCGTGAACTCCGCCTCGTGATAAGCAGCGCAACATGCCCTAATGTACTCGTAACTCCTTTTATTTTTTCCGCCCCACTCTTTATACCACATTCTCCTCAACGCCATCTCTTCACGGCCAAACAGATAACCGTGCGCATCATTGGATTATTTTTACGGATGGAAAAAATAATAAATCGATGGTTGGCGAGTTCACTTTGTGGAATGAATTCATGATTGGAAATAATTAACTTTGTTCTATTCCACAAAAAAGGGGTTGAACCCCTGATGATGACCTGAAAAGGTCGAAACCGGTCGTCAATAAAAAGTTTTGTAGAATATAACAAAGTTAATTGTTCCCAATCATTGGGAAAAATAAATCATATATTTTGGTGAGCGAAAGTGTGACTTGGATTAATAAGAAAGGGGATTATTATAGAAATCTTACTAATTTCCCTGTTATACATGATTCTGCGATTTTATTATTCACTTATTGCTTACTGAAACAAACTTGTCTAAATTGAAAGAATGCAACGGATTAACAAATATTGTCCCGCCTACATTGAAACTGTTATCTCAGTACCAATCCTACTACCTACTGTCATTCGATCGACGCCAGCGTTAAAGCTGAAAGCTTGAGCTTAATCTTACATAAAACCATTTTATTTCTCCTCTTCCCAAAATTAATGAACTCAATTAATGATTATGAATGGTGATAAGAGTTACACAATTTCTGAACATACTTATAGGAATTATTTCCCCCGAATCACAAGATGTCTTTTAAAATGCTGGGAGCAAACTTTTGACTTAAAATATAGTTAACCATGAAATTTCGCGTCAATGAAAAACAATGTAAAATGTCAAATGAGTACAAAGGCGATAAATTTATTTGAAAAAGTCATCAAATATGTAACACCAATGATTTCAGTGCATTATTAGCAATATTCTGTTCAAACTCCACGGTTAATCATTACCATTATACCAACATTTATATAAGCAGATCTATGTGTCTTAATTACTTATAATTGACTACAGGATATTAGTGTTATTTATATTCAAAGTGAAAGAAAAGTAAAAGAATTGTAGACTTCGTCCTCTACCAATTTTCCACAATTATATTATTACAGAGACTACTCCATGAGGTAGAAATATTTTCCCATGCATCTCCTAAATAAATTTATCTATTTATTGTTAACTCTCTGGGATATTGATTGAATTTTTCATTCAAATCACGCAAAAATAGTAAAAAACTTAATTTTTAGCGATTTAAATGTTTGGGATATAGTAAAAAACGAATTAATAATTCTCAGTGTACAATATTCTTCATATGGATATTCCACCCATGTCCTCCACGATGTTTACACATACGTCACGAAGAAGGACATTAAAATGTATGTCTCCACCGTGAGACTTGCAGGAATTCACCGCGGAAACCGTAATTACGAGAAGAAAACCATCGCAATGGAAAACGAAATTACGCCATCAAAGAAGGGAATTCGACATTGCGAGTGGTGCAAGGAAATCAGCGTCGAAGAGCTTGTTGCAATTCGAGCGAAACTTAATAGGGTTAAGCGCGCTGATGTTATTGGATGAGAGAGAGAGAGGGAGAGAGAGAGAAGGGGGTATGGCAGAGACGTGAACGCCCAAAGAAGCAGAAGTGACGTGTGAGCGTGGAAAATGGGATGAAAGCACTGGTGTGGTGCAGTTGCAGCTGTAATGCAATAAGGGAACGGTGGGATATATATATGGCTTTGAAGGAAAAGGGAATCAGCCCAATGGACTAATTGGATTGCTATGGCCGGGAATGGAAGGACAAAATCCAACGGTCTCCCCTCAATGAGGCGCCGAATGAGGAAAAATAAATCGCATAAGAGGTGAAACTAAGGGAAAAATCGTGATCGGACGCGGGAGATATTTGTTATTGAGAAGTGCGCCGTCCTGTAATATATTTCTCCCTCTCTACTCACATTCTCGAAGCACAACCCAGCATTCCATCTATTTCCAATCCATTCACAGAATTGCAATCTCTATTCGATCGTGTATCCAACTAATACACATCGTTCCGCAACGAAATCGAATGAGTGCAAGAACGAATGAGTATCTCCCTGAATTCTTTAGTTTCCTCTCGTTCGAGGCTGGGGGAAGGGAAATTACATGGTTTGCCGTGAAAATTCGTAGTCTTTGAATCCCTTTCTATCGTCGATACACATTAGAGGGAAGATTCTTATAATTTGCAACGACGTGAGGGATAAATAAGGTTAAAATACGACCATTGTACAGGTAGATGAATTACGACATGCCAACCTCAATATGCTCAATACGGAGGATCCAAGAATATAAATTTGGAAGGCGCTCTCAAACAATCTATACTCATTGATTTTCTATGCAACATTTTCATGTACCATTTTATGATCATGTAGAGTTGGGAAATCGAGAAAAATTTAATCAAAAGTACGAATATGTGCGTTTCACATTCACGAGCAATAGCCTCCATCGACAAAACCATTTTCTGTTCAAAAGAGGCAGTAATATAATTGGTAAGTAACGTTTCGATAAATTACAGGTAATACATTATAGTTACTTCATCTATATGCATCAAGTCAATGAAATAAACCTCAATAGCTTTATGATATGCACATGAGTAAAAAAAAACAACTAAAATATAATATGCTGGGGGAAGGAAAATTACATGGTTTGCCGTGAAACTTCGTAATCTTTGAATCCCTTTCTATCCTATCTTAGGAAACATATTGTAGGTGCAACACATATAAATATAGGAAGCTATAAATACTTATTTTTCGCTAATTTTTAAAAATCGTAAAATGATTTGCATGAAATTCTGACTTTTCGGCCATATCAGAACAAAAATAAAAATATTATTTCTATTAAATAGCGTGGCAATTTTTCCCTTGCAAACCAGATGCTGTTGCAGGCTAAAGACGTAGGAAGCGATCGTAGATCCAGGATTCAAATCTAAAAGATGCGTCTTGGGACACCATATTGGGAATTGACTAGTGCCTCTATTCTCTAATGCGTGAATATCACATGACGTTACACTTGGCACTAGGCAACCTCTTTCCTTACTGTCAATAAGTGAACTAACATATTCAGCGGCCTTTCAAATATTCGCTATATTCACAGCCCAGATTAAAACGTCTGGAAAATTGAAATCACCTATTACACTATGGTTACAAGTGATTAAAAAAATATGGCAAGACTGGACAAGACCTCAGAAAAACAAAGTTTCGATGAAATTCAAGGATAAAAATTACAGTTTTCTAATCATAATCAAATTATTTTATTCCTACTATACTATAGTCAATACCCAATAACTTTCAAGGCTACATACCACACATATTTCAATGAAATATGACATATCGTTTTCCAATTATGTTAAAAATATTTCATACAACGGTCTAATGTTAAATATTGACTCAATATATTCTGACAGTTGAATTAAAAAATGAGCATATTTATTTATATTTTGAAATATTAAAAGAGTATCGTGTATCTGTAAAGATCATTGGCTATGGAATTCCAATTTAAGTTTGGAATTCTCATTTGCAGTTCATTTCCAAGCGTTCTTTAAAACTTTTTCCGAAATAAATGATAAAATAATTAATTGAAGATGAAAATACAAGGAGAAAAACTTATGAAAGTCTGTCCCTCATAAATTTTCTATCGGTTGACGCCTTATAATTCTAGTACTAGAAGAACTGCTGCTATCATAAGCTCATAAACTTATCAATGGGACTACCTAATGGAACTGCTAGGCTTACTTAGCTTCTACTTCCCATGCTTTTCTCAGGGGACAGTACATGAATAACATGGAAACAAGCCATGCCACATACCCATAAGAATATCAGGGCTACAACATGTATATCTGTCTCAATAGTGCTGTTGATGCGATAGGGGAGGGTAGAGGAAGTAGGGCAACATGATATCCATCAATCATAATGCTCGGTTTACACGCCGGTCATCCAGATAATGATGCTCACAAACTAACCTCAGCGCCGGCTAATGCATCACAGTCTGTCTGTCTTCCTCTGATTAATATTTGTAATCTTAACTTCAAGCCTTACATGCTGAGTGGCACGACCGGTAAAAACCATCAAAATGCAAGGCTTCCACATTTGTTGTATGAAATACCTCCTATGAAGCGATTTACCCGATTATCGACAATTAAGGATCAAGGGGTAGGGTGGTGGAGATGGAAAAGCACAGTTTAATGTGAAGGATTGGTTTTCTAAGTCTTCCTCTCATTCAACCATTTGAACATTTTTTTTACCTGTGACGGTGGCGGTTCCTACTTATACATTTATCAGATTTAATTAAAAATGTTGCAAAACTGATAATTATCATACGTAAGATTTCGCTAAAGTCGAAAAGAAAGTAAAAATTATTAATACGAAATATAGGACATAACAGAGAGGTATGTACGATGCTGATGGAAAAGATCTAGATGCATATATGCAGTAATAACAGGTATACTGAGAATATACCATGCTTAAAATGTGCTCTAAAGTAATCACAATCCAAACATTTACAGTATTTACCCAGAAGAAAAGGATATCATCGACAGGTTCAATGGATATCACCCTACTCATAGGAGTCATTTCTTAATTACAATATATATAATTCAATGAATACCAAAGGACGAAAAATTCAAGACACTGTATTGCAATTAATTTATCATCACTCCCTATAAAATTTTCCTGCATAAGTCTCGGTAATCGAAATTGAGGGCTAGTAAGATGAGATGAATTCCCCACTCACCAATCTGCTAACCAAAGGATCAATGGTTCGATTACAATTTGGACAAATATGGTAAGTATGAACTTAGCTGCAGAAAAACCTATGCCGCAAAAAAATGACAGCTACACCTACTATTACATGATTATTAACCTGATACTGGCATATTATTGATGATACATTCCTTTAAATATTTCATTCCTACATATATTAAAATACCAACGCTACTCAAATATTCAATCACTTAAATTGAAGTTAAATGAATATTTTCAATTAAAAATGTAGTTTTCAATGAGAGAAACAAGTAAGGTTAAATAAATAAACGATCCACAATTTACTATGCATTAAATGAATAAAAAAGTAAGGTTGGAGGAAAGAGGACAATTCATCTCTCCCTATATCATCTCCTTTTCCTTTTTTTAAACCTCCTGTGGATATTTTAATACTGTCACTAAAGCTACACTCAATTACTACAGTTTATTATATCGAAGAGGACCCCCATGTTGACTCCTGATTTAAATGAATGAATCCCCTGGAATTTGCCCCTCTTACCTACCACCTCCCATCATACTATCGAGCCCAACATGATAGACCGTTTACTTTCCTTCTTGAAAGATACCTCTATATTTAAAAAAATTTAACTTATAGCATTTGAGGATTCTTACCTTTTTACATTCTCACTTTTTAATCATCATATGTACTCGTTTATAAAATATTGAGACAAGGTGCAAAATGACCTTAGCCGTCGACGCACCTTAAAAACTAAAACTACTACTACTCATCCTATCGAGACCACTCGCTAATTTCCTCACTCTACCTCGCATACCCAAAATTAGACACCATTCAACCAAATTTTCATTTCAGCACATTTTAATTTTTCGAGCCACTAGTTTTAGGCAAATAGAACAAGAGTCTATGATCCGACACATTCGATACTCGTCCGATATGCCTGCACGAGGAATAGTGTCGAGTTAAACGAATGAAAAAGGGTAGGAACAAAATATTTGCATTCATGGTAACAGATAAAATAAGACTTTTAGTCAATTCCACACTTTTTTAATAACCGACCTAGGTTTCGACAAATTTTTGTCATTCTCAAGGTAACTTGTATCTGAGTAACAGCCTTATATATCCACCAGGTCGTCCACAGACGTCACTATTCCTATGGACTCATGCCATCACTTCACGCACAAAATCTCAGCTTTTAGATCGTTGATTAATAGAATTCTCAACATCCCCATGACAAAAGATAATTTTAATAAAGAGCTTGACATTATCAAACTTTTAGCTAACCGACATGGTTTCGACGATTCTTTAATTTTAAAACTCCTTGACAGAGCACAGAAAAAGACCGCTATCAATACTTTAACAAATCTTTCTGCTATCTTTACTAGACCTAGGAGATGATGCGTGCTCCCGTTTGTTAATAAAATAACATACAAGCTATGGAATATAATTCTTAAAGACACTATGAGATTATCTGTTTACAATCCAACGACCATCGGTAAACTTTTGTTTAATTCAAAAGATCGAACTGATGAGTTGGACAGGAGTGGTGTGTATGTGCTAAAGTGCTTAGACTGTGACAAGATAAACATTGGTCAAACTGGTAGAAAGGTTTCTCTTCGCATCAAGGAACATAAAGAGTGTTTTATGAATCGTGACGACAAATCTGGGTTGTCAAAACATTTATGTGAAATGGGCCATTTTAGTGATTTTAAACCCAAGATTTTACATACGTTAACAAAGGGCTGAAATTGAACTTTTTGGAACAATTTGAGATTGTGAATAGCCCGGATAAAGAACGATTATGTATTGACTATATGTTCCCTACCCACTCATCCCTCCTTAAAATCCCCCTTCCTAGCTGATTCATACCCATGCAACTCACTTTCAGCTAGGGTCACATTCTTCCCTCCTCCTCCCCCCCCCTTCTCATTCACCTAACCTCTCCCCCCTCCCCCTTCCCTTCTTAACCGTCATTTACCGAAATCCCCACTCATCCCCCTCCTTTCTGCTTCCTTGCTCCCTTTTCCTCCCCCCCCCCTCAACGACCTGGTGCATATAGAAGGCGTTTACTCAGATACAAGTTACCTTGAGAATGACAAAAATTTGTCGAAACCTAGGTCGGTTATTAAAAAAGAGTGGAATTGACTAAAAGTCTTATTTTATTCATGAGATACTTTCAGTCGTAACTTTGTGGAAATCCTTGACAATAGATTTATTACAAACTTTTACAAACCACAATAATTTTTTTATTGTTGTTTGTAACGATTTATTGTGGTTTGTAAAAGTTTGTAATAAATCTATTATCTTATTTTATTCGTTACCATGAATACCGTAAAATTCCACAAAGTGACGCCTTCAGTGTTATCTGATAAAAATATTTGCACTCTCCAACGAACGATTGGAGCATAGCAGACGCCAACGGCAACATGGACTCAAAAATCTTCGGCTCATGGGCTTGCCGAATGCAGAAGCAGAGAGGAGAGTGGATGTCGCGCTGTGCGGGAGGATTTTTGTCTCGAGGACAGCGAGGAGGAGGCAAATGAGGGCGAGGAACAAAAGCGATCCGCGGTGCGAGAGCGGCGGAGTCATAGGTCATCGATTGGGAGACGAAGGCGGCAGCAGTTCCTGCTCCCCCCGTCTGCTCGGCAGACTCCCCACATCCGGGCACAGGTGCGAGAGAAATATGCGAGGCCCCCTGCGGAACGATCGTGAGAGCGGATTCCACGGAAGGTTTAACGCCTCCGTGTGGGAGATACGCCTCCGGAACGCATGTGGATCCGAGAATTTCCAATAAGAATTTCTCCTAACTGGCGAAAAATCAGGACGTCCCTACTATTGGATGACCCTCAGCACTAAGGGAATGAAAGTGACGGGGAAACTTCAACCGAAATGGGGTCGTTTACCATATTTTTTATTGCCGAATATGATAGAGTTTAAAAAATAAAAAGATAGGTATTTTTCCGTTCTTTGATCCGTCAATTATTTCTCGAGTTATAAGCGGTGAAAAACTGATGTTTTCAACCCTTTCGGAAAAGTGGGCGTGGTGCAACCTCTGACGTATATCAACTTCGTCCAATCACAACTGAGCCCGCGAAGCTACTCTGCCTTATCGCAAAGGGGGAGGACACAGCTGACTCTGCCAACCGGAGCGATTGCGACAGGATCTGTGCGAGCAGACCTTCCGAGAATCCCCCTCCACTCCCTTCGCTTCCACGAAAAGCAGTCAAGGACGGGAGGAAAATGACGTCAATGTTATCACAGCAGCTTTTTTGGTGGGCGTCACCTTTTGCTTATTTTAATTTTTGATTTACGATTGAAATGTTGTGGTTAGAAGATAAATTTTTTCACTAAAAATCTTTTTTCGTTTCTATCTAACAATTTCGTACACAAAATTGCGATTTCGGTACCGAGTAATCGCCCCCATTGTGCATTACATTCAAGATGCATTATATCTGACTGTAAAAACTAGATTAGAAGGCGAAAAGATTAGATGACTAACATTTTCGCGTTCAATAATCACCAATTTCCATTGATGAAACGATATTTCCTCTTAGAGATTCATTGATGGATCAACACATTTTTTTTACATAGTTTTTTACTGGTGAGGGTAGGTCTACATGTACATTAAATTCTTCCCACACCCCCATATTTCACATGATGTCCCTTTTCAGCCCCTCATACGTCTTATCTCCAATCATTCTATCCGAACCAGTCGTTAAATTCCTCACTCTACCTCGCTTACCCAACATTCTGTCCTCAACAATGTCCTTCAAAACACTATAGCCCCATATTACCTTCTCCATACTCACTATCAGCCTTCCAATAATTTTTAGGGTAAAACATTTTATTATTGTAGTGAAAAGGGAATGAGTGTGGATAAGAGCAGCTACCATTTAATATCCGTCTATAATTATGCACATTATTATATTATGATCGGTCAGGTACGTTGCGTATATTGAATGAAACCTACTCGTATAAGAACTCATCAACATGCAGGTTTTTTTTCTGAAAGTATTGTGCTGCATAGGTTTATATAATATTTGAGTGCAAATGATAGCACGAAAATCCGCGTTTTTGATTACTTTTTAGAGCAGTCTAGCAAATGTTTGCAAACTCTGAAAGTCGCCAAAAATATCGACGCAGCAGACACAAATTATTACTTTTCGTATAGAAAGGACATTTTTACCCAATCTATTCTCCAACTATCATTTCATCGGCTACCACCGATAATTTAGTTTTTAATGTAGACTCCCATCGCTATTTTAAATTATCTCCCCGTACATATCCTGTTTTTTTGTGTCACAAGACGTAAAAATTTAATTTTCAGAAGGTGACGAGGGGAAGCAGTTAATATAGAGTTTATATTTTTTAGTTAAAAAATAATATAATCAAGTCATCTAATCTGTGATGGTGTCTTAGAAGGAAGGATATTTTCCTGAAATGGAGCAACTTAACTTTCTCATCCTTGCAGCGATCACACTTGTCATTCCCATTTCATATTTTATTCACGAGAAAGGGTTTGGTGGCGAGTGGACTGCTTTTTAATGATGAGGCTAAGGTTCGAGTCCTGGCTATGATAGAAATAATTCATTGTGATTTCGAAGTCTTCTTATGTGGATACTGTGTGGAGCATACTACAAGGTTACTTTCATCTGTCTCTTCAAGCATCCTGCGTCTAGCTCTTCAAGATAATTCACTACCTATATTCATTCCCGAATACGTTCCGACTGACAAATTTGCTTTTTGGTACATCACAGTAGTGAACCTTTGAAGTCCTTCAATAGAGAGAAAATCGGCTGAGTGGCGTACTCATAAGGAAGATAGAATCGAATGGAAAATTTGAAAATAAAGGAATACACTTCTATACTAGTACTTCGTCTGCACGGGGAGTAAGATTGTTAGAAGAAGGTTGAGGTTGCTTCGTTGACAATCTACTACACCAATTCTCATCCCCGTAAACGTCCACTTTGTTACCGAAATACTTGGTTTGGGGTTATTTTCTCCCGCCTTTAACCTTAAATGACCAGAGGGGATTAGAGTCCCAATATCTTGAAGACTCCTTTGTTTATAAAGTAATCACTCTTGAGAAAAAATAGAGCTTTCAAGTCCCAGAAATGAAGTTATTATTTTAGTAGTAGCATAATATTAAATAAAATATTAAAAAATAGAGCTTTAGAGTGGTCGGGACTTTAAAGTCCCATTGGTCCAGAAAGGGTTAATTGGCTCTTTCGATCTATCCTCCTTTCAAAAACCTACAAAAGGGGTCAAGGTACTTGACTCTTTTTAGTCAACTTACAGGAAGTTCTTCTTGATTAGACAAAACAGAGGTAAAATTTGTATTCCACAATATATTTATTGAAGTCATACGTCCGGTTTGCTGCTGTTTGCTTCTGTTCTTTCTGTTACGATCGTTCAGCTAACGACGACCACTTGGTTGTGGAAAACGAATTCGCTGTAGATGCACCAAGGGTTAATTTCCTTCATCATGAATCCTTTCATACATGTGAAGACGGATTTAATTTATATTAAAGATCTGAGTTTCTGACGTATCTGTTGAAGTTGTGATTATAGCTTCATCACCAGATGAACTCATTTCGGGGGACAGTTTGGAGCTAGGGCATCAAAATCGTACGAAAAGAGTGCAGACAACGCCGGCAATCAAAAGGCAGGCAGCGTAAGCGTGAGTGAGGTCCTGGGAACGTCCAGGCCGCGTGCTGGAGACATAATCTCTCCTCAGCAGAGTCAAATGGATCCCTTTTTAAGGAGACACCCAAAAAAACCCGCCGCAACACGCACAGAGATATAACGACCCTCAGACACATATCGGGAACGAAGAAAAAGAGAAATTTACGGGAGGAAAAAATAGAGCAGTGACGAGAGTTGAGGACAGACGGAAACCCGCATAAGGCTATCCCCGCACTTGATAAAAATAAATGACTGGAGCGCGAGACGCCACCCGGACAAAGGGGCTGAAATTCTAACGGAGAGGAAAGGGGTTTTATGGGAAGGGGGGTGGGGGAGATTTATTACGTCAGCCTGATGCGAGGTCGGAGGACACATGGCGTGCCGCGGCACGACAAGGATTGTTGGAATTCCAGGCAGGCCACGAGTTGGCAGGGGATGGGCAAGGACAGCGGGGAGATAGGGCGATTATTTTTTTCAGGGTGGCAAGGGTTACGGGGGACGATAAGGGTGGGGGTTGACAGAGAAACCCACGAGATAGAGTAAGGAGGTGGCAGTATTGCCAACGTTCCGCGAACTTATACACACCGGCTGTCCCATTCGAATTCATTAGCGTTCTGCCAATGATGGTAAATTCTTAGAAAGTTCCAGCCCGAACTATTTTCTACATTCCCCGTCCTTCAATCGATAACACCAGCGTCGCTCTATGCTAGGGGTCCTTCCCGTTCGGAAGGCTACAATGGGGGCACTTACTCGGGAACGAAATCGCAATTTTGTACACTAATCGTTGGATGGAAAGGAAAAAAGATTTTTAGTGAAAAAAATTAATCTTCTAACCACAACCATTCACTCATAAATCAAAAATTAAAATAAGCAAAAGGTGACGCTCACCGAAAGAGCTGCTGTGTTAAAATTGACGTCATTTTCCTCCCGTCCTTGACTGCTTTTCGAGGAAGGGAAGGTAGTGGAGGGGGATTCTCGGAAGGTCTGCTCGCACAGATCCTGTCGCAATCGCTCCGGTTGGCAGAGTCAGCTGTGTGCTCCCCCTTTGCGATAAGGCAGAGTAGCTTCGCGGGCTCAGTTGTGATTGGACGAAGTCGATATACGTCAGAGGTTGCACCACGCCCACTTTTCCGAAAGTTTAAAAACATCAGTTTTTCGCCGCTTATAACTCGAGAAATAATTGACGGATCAAAAAACGGAAAAATACGTGTCTTTTTATTTTGCAAACTCTATCAGATTCGGCGCTAAAAAAATATGGTAAACGACCCCATTCACCCCAAGGAGATGCCTTTAGGCCACACTCAACATTCAGTGTCATATATATACAGGTATGTGCTTTACATTTTACAGTAAAATTTTAAGGTTTATTTTTAAGGCTTGTGTATATTTTTACAACTTTGAAAAAAGAATAATGAAAGAGAGTCCTTGCTCAGTTGCAAATTCAATGCCTTATACTAAGGTCATACTAAGGACCACTAAAGGCCTCAGGCCTATTTACTATTCTTTTCTAGCTAACTGCAATCTACAAACATCCACCATTTTGTTTGAATCCCTTATTTGGGGATATTATAGATTCTTTGAAGGAGTGCGAACTAGCCGCGATATCCTTAACGGCTTTACCCGCTGAAATTGCGCAATAGCAAAATTCCCGGTCAAAAAATCCCGGTCAAGGCGAATGATTTTTTCTCTGTGGAATTTCGCTAATGAAGATTCTATCAGGATGAAGTTATTCTACTTTCAGAAAGCGTTCTGAGCCAGTGCTCAACCACACAATGTCTGCTATTTGTAAAAGCTCATGACGCTTTTATCCTGGGGAAGCGATGGCCAGGTAAGATCCATTTGATTTGATTGATCCAAGATTTGTGCCATTCAGGATTGGAGGGAAAATGCAAAGAGATGGGAATGTTATGGGAAGGAGGAAGATGAGAGAGAAACCTGGGGCCCAAGTCTTTAATCTTTCGTTACGCCATAACGTATGAAATTTGTTGTTGTGATAACGTCATTCGTGTCAAGTTATTCGTTTATCCACGTTGATAACAAACTATGACGTTTTGGTTGGTAATAAAAACGTCAATATTTATTCGGCGAGTAACGTAAGTTTCTTGACTTGGGCCCCTGGCATTAGCCTGGTCTTAAGGCCTGGTTACACGATGCATTTACACGCGCGGGTAGATACGTGAACACATTCACCATCAAAATTGCACCGTGTAAACACTCAAAATTGCACAAATGCGTGAATGCGTGCACAGAAAATAGCCCCTGTTCTATTTTGGTGAATGTGTGCGAGCAATTTGTAGTCGTCAACAACAAAGTCAATAACAATAACTGAAGTTCACGTATGATGTCGTCTGTTTCGTAGAAGTGGCGCTTGATACTAGTAAAACAAAAGAAATCGCGTAATGCGTATCTACAAAATGGACTAACAATTGCGCGAACACAAGCATCGTGTAAACACTCCTCAAGTGCGAGAACGCGCATCTGTCCAGACATCTATTCACGCATCTGTCCAGCCACGTACTTGCGCGGGTAAATGCATCGTGTAACCAGGCCTTTAACGAAGGGCGCAAGTTGTCCAAAATTTAACCAGTTATAAATCTTTACCTAAATCATGATTCTAACTCGGGACATGAAGATGTATTGCCAGTATAATAGCAATGAATGCAAACCATTTCGCTTCTAACTTTTGTCGCGATATTCCGAGAAGAGTTTTTGCTATGTTAGATTTACGCGGGATTAATTTATTATTATCGCCTAAGATTTATGGTGACAAATTACGCAGATCAAAAGCCAAAAGGAAGTTTTGCCAGAAGGTAATTATTCAGTTATCAAAGAGCAATTATGTATCTGTATGGTTAGGAATAGTAGGTATGTAATTTTCTGGAGAAAACAATTATGATGAATACTGCACCTTATAATTACTAACTGAAGTATTCACACTAGTATGGTTCCAAAAAATAATGCCTTCATCAGCTTCCTAAAAATTAATAATGATTGACTAATTATTCTTTCTTCATAAATACATTTTTCTAACCAATGAGATGACGCTATGAAATTTCATACTTTCATTAAAGAAATTTATATTTAATAAAGGTTGTCAAGTATTTCACCACCTATATTATGCTATATCGCCAAATATTGTAACCAGCAATAATATTTACACAGCTGCGGCAAGAAATCACAAGTATTTGGCATTTAGTCCCCAAAAGAATGGCTGTGCGAAAAAGAGATTTTTGAAAGATCTTTCCCAAAGCAATCACATTTTAATGAAACTTTATAATATCGAATGTAAGTCGATAAAATTAATAAATTCTGATTTGCTCAAGATTGAATGAAGCTCAGCGATAGCGCAATCATCCAGCAAAATGTGAATATGTCGAGCTATTTAATTCTACTCTAATAATTTTATTAATTAACTTCAATCTGGGTCACTGCAAAAGGAAAATTGAAAAAAATATAATTCACATTAATCAAGTAACGGTAAAAGATGATTAATTATTTAGCCCGAAATACTCGGTCGTGAACGAAAAATAAAATGGACTGAAAAAAATCATAGGCCTCCCCGAATAAAAAACTTCTTATCATCACTTTTTTGTGGCGTGAGTGGTTCATGGGAGGCCAGTACAAAACCCACCACACCAAATCGGTCCCCTAGGGAGAATACTTTCGTTCGATTCCCAGTTATAGATGGATCGATCTGTGTTAATTATCTGTAGTTTGGCAACGTGCGTGACGGAGGAAGGGAACTATGTGTGCCCCAAGGCAAATGAATTTCATGGGAACGGGTTACACTGTTCCTTTCTGTGTTCCGCCCCCATTCAATCTCTTAGTTCTGTTTGCCATTAAAATTCAAAGTAATTTTAGCTGGATATATTCAGATACATCCTCATATTAGAAACCATGTCCTCGGGTTATTAGCTGAGCTTCTTTGTGGGGACGGATTTGGTGTGTTGGCTTGACTGCTGGCCTCCCATCTCGAGTGTCCTGGTTCGTACCCCGGAAAATGGAGAGAATTTTTTTTACTGGTATACCAGTTCCCACATGAGTTCTGCGTCTGAAGTGCCTGAAGCTCAGTACTACGTTCGTTGAATGGGTCGTTAAACCGTAGTCACCTTGGATCCTCTAGTTAAGAGCAGGCAAATACCGACGCCGAGTTCCTCTAAGCCAGGGGTTCCCTAACTTTTTTGTACTACGCCCCCCTCCAGTTAAAATGGAAACCTTTCACGTCCCCCTTCACTGTAAATTTTGTATGCATGTGAAAAAACAAGTATTACATTGAAAACAAAACATGTATTTTTACTATCACAAAATACAACATTATAAGTTTCAATTTAATTAAATACTGTTAAGAGAAAAACATCGACAAAAAGCTAAATATTTTTGCTGTAAAAGAGTTTTATACAAATGGATTGTTAAGTTTTCCAAACATCAAGGTTGATTTTAAAAATCTACAATATAAAATTAGTTAAAGAAATGTATGGATTTTATTTACTTAGAGATTTTTATTTTTAACTGGTCTCGCGCTCACGCCCCCCCTGACATGTCTTCACGCCCCCCTGGGGGGGCGCGCCCCCCACTTTGGGAACCCCTGCTCTAAGCTCTTCCTTCAATCCATAAAAAATTGCAACTCCATCTTTAAAACTACTCCTACTATCACATGTCTAAGCCAATGAAGGAGTATGCCATGAAAAATAGTTTTTGGCAAATTTTAACTACATAGTAAAACACCAGTTCTTCCCTAACCATATTCATGAAAAGAACTATACTAATACTATATTTTTCATCTGCTGCCTATCATGTTTCCCTTCATTCTATCGAATAATACCGCTTCTTTTTCTCTCATACCACAGTAGACATTTGGCTTTATACATAAAACGCTCTTCAGTAAAGCGTGTAAGGAAAATGTACGGAAACAATTTTTTTAATTATGACAGTATTATTGGGAATGTAAATAAAATTAATGAATTAGAAGAGATTGCTGAATAAATAATGGAAATAATTATTTCAGCGGAAAAGCCAATAATGGCAGTTAGTTATTTTATTAGGATGAGTGATAGGGCATGAAAGAAGATGTAAAATAAGTAAGGATAAGGGAATATTAGCTAACGTACCACAACAAGGAGTAATTATGAAAACCAGCGAACTGAAATTCATATTCATGTTTCACCGACTCCCAACTTTTGTGATGAAGTCGTAAGCCTTAAAGATGAATCTACTTGGTATCCACCTTTGCTCACTTTTTGCTTTAAGTTAGTTAAGTCAAGTAGAGAAGTTAGTTTTTTGCCAACGTGGATTTTCATCCACTATTTATGTGCATAAAAAGCAATTCAACTCAGTAGTCTGTGAGGAAAAGAGAAAATATCCTTTTTATTTCAAAGAAATTAAATAATATCCCTGATGCTCAATATTTTGGTAGTTTGAGCATAGATGTGAATGCCACCGATTGTTGAAAAGGGAGTCTCATCAAATGTATTTTATCCAGAAACCCGCGTCACAAAAGAAATGAAAAAACAATACAGAAGCGTGAACTCAATTCACTGAAACGCTGCGAATCTCGTCCCTTTCATTAAATTCTCTTCAGATTCAATTTTCTACTACTCTCCGTCTTCCCCCACTCGCATCAGAGAACGTTTTCACGTCGCGAAGTCAAACGGTACAATGTATTCATCCACTGTGTAATATTTTGTCGCCTGGCGTCTTTCAGGGAAGTAGGGAACCGTATACTCGACTAAGAGGGGGAACCGTTTGGCATTTTAACCTCGTAGGAGGAGTTTAGAGGAATTTAGAGACAGATTTTTGGCGGAGATACAGGTGAGGCGAAAGCAAAGTCCTTGATTCAGGAAGGGAGGAAGGGATGGGAAAAGGAGACTTCGGAATACGATTTCGCTCCGAATCCGAGAGAATTTTGATGTATCCGACAAGAATATCGAAATGACGAGAGATATACACACCAACCAAACCAAGTAGGGTGATGGCTGAATTTCAGTTACATCCATTTCTCTCATGGTAACGATTTCGTCAATTACTCCGTCTACTATTATTACCACTCCTTACAGAATTCACGTGTGTGATCCGGTTTAATTATCTTTTCAAGGGATCTGCACAACCTTTTGTTCAACTTCACAATTGTTCTGTGCTAACTTACCGTTAGCATCTAAAGAGCATTGTATAAAAGTGTCGAGATAATACGTCAATAGTAGCAGAGAAAGTTTAATATCCCTTTGCGGTCCAACGTCGAGGCTGGCTCGACAGGCCTAGCTCTAGCAGCAGGTCCAACGTCGAGTTGAGCTCGACATCAGATGGCGCTGCGATTATGCGCATTTTATGTTAGGTGCTGCAATCTTATGTCACTTTTGTGAACTTATAGTACCTTATGAAGCCTTTTCACCTATTTTGCAAATTTTCTTTCGGCTACTACTTGAATTCCACAAAAAAATTGGACCGCAAAGGGATATATACTACATGCAATTGTTTTCATGTGCAAAGGTACATCTGATTACAATCTTCAACTTTTTTTCTTCTCCTACCAGGACATTTAATACTTAATATATGTTTTACATCCAGTACAACACACATTCTTTATTCTTCAGCAATCTCAAGTTGTAAAAGTCTCAAATTTTTTCTACTTGTCTCTAACAGACGTGCTTCAATGAATTTCATGTCAAAAGGTATTTGGAAATTGAAAGCAAATATTAAGAAATAGCAAAAGCAAAGGGCAGTCAAACTGAGCTGTATACTGACTTGAACACTGTATTTGTAATAAATGTTTACCAAGCCATATGAAGGATTGATAGATTGGGAGGGTAAGGAAGTAGGGATATAAGGCATTCAGAGAATATTGAGCGAGGGATACCGTGAAAGGGATGGTATCCAACTTTTCTGCAGGAAAAACAACGTGTCAGGTACCCTTGCTGGCTGCCCTTAATTGAGCGGAGGTTTAATCAGAGACATTAAAGTGCGCGGGACCATTTGTTGTTGCGACAAACGGAACACGATACCGAGATAGGGAGAGGGTAATAGAATTGGGATACACGGAGATTGAAAAGATTGGTTTAAGGAAGCCACACCTCCTTCTGCTGAGCATAAAGAGGAATGGCTACAATCGTAAACGGTAAACCTTGAGCTAAGCTCAAGGATTGAGGCTGCGATAGCAAAGTGTTTAACGATTGCTTGATTGGTTGTCTTTATCCCCTCAAGAGGGAACGAAAGGAATTAGCATTAGTGTTTCCCTACTGTGGACGGCAGAACTGCAATAAACGAACAGTAGTGAAACAGTAGATGAGATTCACCCAGGGATGCGACCCGGAAAGGCACGTTACGCTTCGTGCCGTACCTGGGAGGCACCCCAACTCGGGAGTCCAAGCCTCGGCTTTGAATGAAACCAAACCCTTCACCGCGGGTGGTTTGTAGCACCAACTGACCCGTCACACTGTAGTTTATAACTTATTTAAGTTAAACATAAATCACAAAGCTATGTTAGTCTTTGTGTTGCACTAGTCACGCTGATAAAAATGGTGTTTTCATCGCAGTAATACGATAGATATTAACCAATTTACATGCTTTAGTATTTTAATGTAAATTAAACTGGCTTGGTATACTAATGCACGTAAAATGGTTAATATATATCGTAT
Source organism: Platycnemis pennipes (assembly GCA_933228895.1). Classification (NCBI taxonomy): domain Eukaryota; kingdom Metazoa; phylum Arthropoda; class Insecta; order Odonata; family Platycnemididae; genus Platycnemis; species Platycnemis pennipes. Next base: position 31,110,470 of record OW121855.1, read on the forward strand.
AACTGTGTTTAAAAAACCATTTTCATCAACGTGAATAGTACAACACAAAGATGAACATAATTGGGCGATTTATGTTTAACTTTAAGAAGTTATAAACTATAGTGTGACAAGTCAGTTGGTGCTATAAACCACCCGCGAATCCATTCACTCATACGAATCATTCACCTCTTATGTTGATCCGATCATTCACCTCTTATGAAACGTGGTGGATGGCTCCACTGGAGCTGTGCTCTTCACGACTGCAAGAGCCTACGATGAATATCAGGCATTTTCCATGGCTTACCTGTAATTAAAATAAGATTATTATGTTAACTGGTGTTGGGTAAAGAAATATGCAATATAGAACTATATCACGTCAAACGCTACCAATAGTTTAACGTGAGAGCCGATAACAAGCCTAAATCCTTTACAATTCATTCGAAACAAGAATTTGATGGTAATTTACCCACCTTATTTACTTTTCTGGACGAAATAAGAAATATAAAAATAAAGCAATTAACGACTATGTAATATCCTGAGTCAAATAAAATGTATGGTATTACATGGTATGCATATGCACAATCATATACCCCAGTTGATTAGTGCTTCTGGACAGATGCTTTCAAATGACGGAGATACGCAATTTATCTGGTAGGCTCGATGAAAACCTCTTGTAGTGGTTTATTTGCTGCTTACAGAATCCCTTGACATTTAGCGTACGACGTATAGAAAAAAGTCAATTCTATGGCTAAAATCAATTCCACTATTGCAAGGAGACTTCATTATTAATTTCCAAACTTTACAAAAGACGAAAAATATTCATTTGAAGACTTTCCCAAGCTTCTATCATCAACAATTTTCAAATATAAAGTATATGCATTGCTTTCATACCCTTCTGTTCCAGTAGATGGGTATATTATTAAAACCTCCATACATTTTAACTTTCAATTTTGCTTTGATCCCCGTTTTTTCGTGCCTACTGTTACATTTGATTTTCTGCCCTCTTCATACGTTTTCAAGCACTTTACAATTGTTCCCAAAAGCTTGCCTTCGCTCAAAGATCTGTTGGCACGTGAATTCAATCCTTTCAGGCGTAACCCTTGGAAGTCCATTTATGTTTTAATCCACAGCGTTTTTTTTATCTGGGTTGACTAGTTTCAACGCGTCACGGCGTCACCATCAGGTGACCATCATCACCAGATAAAAGAACGCTGTGGTTAAAACATAGTTTTCTTTTGTCATTAATCTGTTGACACTCTTGGTGATCCCTCCACTTTGCATCGACTAAACCCCAATTCCCTTGTCTCCTGTCACTGCCAGGCATACCATCCGCTTCAGTGAGTGACTATGCTTCGTAGTTGCCGGAAATCATAACTTCCGCTGTTATAGCTCATTATTTCCGACTGTATCAATGATACAGTGTACCATGTAATAAGAGAAGGATATTGTGATCGCTTTCCGTCACCTACCATTAAAGTTCATTTCTGATACCATAATTTAACAGTATTATTGATTGGATACAAACCAACTGATTATAAAATGCTTTTTCACATCTGCTTCGCAAAAGAATCTAAGCTGTGTAGGTTCCGGGGATGTCCGTATCCATAAAGGCCTTAGGACCTGAATATAGTTATAGCATGTTCCTAAACGGAAACAGATTTATTAATTTTATTTTGCACTGAAAGCTAATTTAGTAGAGAAAAATATATGCCGATGCAGAAATGAGAGCATATCTGTAATGAATTTTCACGAAAATAAAAAAGTTTTTAGTTCAGCCTACTTTGTTTTTATTAGTTTTTATTATTACTCTAGTTTTTCATTCCTGTAATTTTTTCAGTAGTAGTTTAACATTTACACTCGCTACTTTTAGAAATACATGTGAGTACCAATGGTTTTAAAGTCTTTGAAAAATCACCTTAAAGTTTTCCAATTTTGTTTCGAAGGAGAATTTTTCATTTGAAGACAAATATTCAAATAGGGGCGCTGTAGGGGCCCTATACTTCAATGTTTTTTTTACGTTAAAAGACAGTATCTTAGGTTTCTATATCAGTCTATGGCTTATATATGGAGCTTGACCATATCAGGAGCAGCAATTAATGCTCTCGCCAGTTGAGTTTAATGGTTCAGTGGGTTTTGTGCGAACTCTTCCAGTGGGTAAAGGTCAAAGTCTTCATTAAAGTCTAAGAAAAAAAGCAAGAAAAGCAAATTTTAGCATGGAAGATTCGGAAAATATATGAGATATGAGGTTTGAGATAGGTCTACGATACGGAACAGCTATATATTTTTTCTTAACCAAGCTCGAACGAAGCCCGAAATCGATTGACTATTCGTTGCGGTGATGAAGGAAGTGCTGGAGTAAGTGAGAGGGATGCTGAGAGGCGTATGGAGAGAGAGAGAGAGAGGGAGAGAGGTAAAATATTTATTAGGATTTTTTTGATAGATGGTCGAACATGATCACCCCAATCGTTTTCGAGTGGCCAGTACATAAGTCGCTCCCTTCAGCATCGCTTTCATCTCCGTGAGGATTTATCGCCGGGGGCGGACTTACGTCACTGTTTCGCTTTTTGCAGAGCGCTCTTCTTTTTTTTCTACCTTCAAACCCCGTTCGAGTTCAAACGATGTCAAAATGTGGCCCTCCGCAATTATCCGCGTAGAAGTAGGAAGGGAGACAGATGAGTTCATTGCACACGAATGGCTATGCGTTTCCCATCAGTACCCTAAGAATGGCTTTCACGTCATCGCCATAGGGAGTACCTACATCATCTCGAATCAGATTTTGCCATAAATGTCTGCCTCTCATCAACGTGGATGCATATATCTTTTTAAAGATATTTACTATTTATTTTTCTTTTAATTCTTAACATTTACTTTCCTTCCCAGCTTTTCATTTCACGTCCAGATGTTTGCACGTGGTTTAATATTGCAGTGGATTAATATAAGTACGTAATTGCGTAATACAATGATTATAGAACGAAGTTCTGGAAGCGATGAGAGGGAGAAATAATTTTGGAGTTTTGAAAACTTAATAACGGACTTTTCATGCTGCAAGCATGGCTTTCTTTCTGAGGGAATATTTTTGGATTACCATGCTTTTGGGAACTCTCCTTAAAGCTACAATGTAAACGGTAGGACTGTTCAAAATCCCACGAACGGAAGTACTATGAAGATGATTCCTACCTTCCGCTCTCCTCTGGTCGTTTAATGTTTAAACATCCTCCGCGGTATATAGCCTCATTAATATCTTTGTTTCGAATTTTTTGCTCAATTTGAGTTCACTCCTATTTTCTCCCTTAAACGTAGGATTCTGGAGACTTACTCAATCGTTATCTATATTACTGACTTTATTTTTACTATTCTTCAAGTACCCCAATTCGTAATAAGCGTCATTACTGGTCATCGTCTTTTCTGTAATAACTGCTTTCAAAAACATAAAAAATGTTCGTGTCAAGTGTCCAGTAAAGTATTCTAAACGTTTTTACAAAAAAACAATTTTTAGAGCATGCCATGTAAAAAAATATTGTTTAAGGGAGAAAATATTCATGAGGAAACATTGTGAGTGCTCTATGTCCTCTCTTAACCGCTTGAATGCAAAAATATTATTTTTCAATAACTTCTTCATAGTAAACATTCACCTTCTTTTCATTTGAAACCCCCAAGTTTTCCTCAAATCTTCGTATTATATACTATCCATTAACCCGTCCATCAAAGAGGTGTTCCTGGAATCAAAGGGACAGATTTATATCAGAAGATTAAGAAAAACGATAAGTAACTTGGGAAGGGAGACTACTTGGAAACACCCTTCATGCTATGAATTTCATATTCGACTGTGAAATCAACTTGTCTTCCGACGCGAGATATCGACGATAGCCACATTTTTTTTATCGATTGCATCTAATTTTTCGTAATTTCCTTTAGTCTCAGCGCTGTGTTCGAAAAATAAATTCTCCACACCTCAAAACGTCTCTATGGCGTGAATTGTGTTTATTATTTTACCTATGCGGTCTCCAAATAGGAGGTCACGCTAAAGATTTCTGGTATCACAGTGAAAAAATCTTCACGTTCATCAGCTCTTGGAAGCCAGTCGCTGTCAAATGGATACATCAGCATGGTTAAAAAATGAACAAGGGTATGGAATTGCGTTTATTTTTGGAAGTGTTGGATTCTATGTCTTCAGTTGAGCACGCGGACATTAACTCAAAAATTATCTTTGGTAAAGTCTAAGCAGACTGAGTTCAAGGAAATTTGAGGGAAATATGAACAGCCGATGTTCAACTCCTTACTGATACCCATTCACGCTGAATTTCAATAGTATTACTTGTAGTACTAACTATCGTGAATTTCAGAAGTATTATTCAGTTGGCTTGACTAGTGAGGGGCCGATCGGGACTCTGCCGTCACTGAGGTCGGATGATTTTTTGTATTAATCGAAAAAGCGAGGGATATTCGATAGAAATAGCCAACGATCACATACTAATTACAATTTAGCAGCAGCACGCCCTTATCGACCGCTAATTTGAAATAAGATATGTTTGGTAAAAAACGAAGAGAAATGAAGTATGCCGAAAACATCAAAGAGAAGACGGGACTACTTAATCCGCCGTATCCTGAGAAATGATTTTCTGAAGAAGATGCTCATCACAGAGTATTCACTGCGGATCACTTAAGATATCAAAATACACCAGATGCTAAATCATAATCACCCTGTAAATCGGCCTTTAAGGTTAACCCTGCTTTCTTTGCCATAGAAAAAGATGATTACTTATTTTTTTGTGATTAAGGTGACTACGGGATGAGGATGAATCCGGCCGAATCATATATCCGTCCAAAATATCTTCCCAAAAACACGAAATAGAGAGGGAAAAGTTATTTTTCTTCCATAACTTTTCGGACATGCCCAACCTGGTTGTGTATTAATGCATTTAACTTTTTTCAAGGGAGCAGATGGCATCCATTAGCAGCAAGAGAGTGAGGGACTGGAGGCAATAGTATAGAATAAATACTTGGGGCGATGGCTTTAAACCTTCCGTTAGTCGGTGGTAGCAGTGCATGGCCAGACCTCTCTCTCTATCCCTCTCTCCTCCCCTTTTCCTGAAGGTAACGAGTGGAATTTTAGCACCAAAACCAAGCTGCCGGGATGCTGGAACCCTGGACGCAGCAGACAAGCCGGAGAATGGGGCAACGCCACCCGTTCACGCTCTCCTTCCGCGCGGCAATAATGATTTCGGAGAAAAAATAACAAGAGGGTACTCTTGTGGAAGGGAGGTATGTAGTCGGTGGGGACACAACGTTCCACGCAAGGGAGGAATAAAAATACAAAACAATACGAGTATCTGGAGGAGAGCAGGCTTGAGCTCACCCTTCAGCCACCACCACCTCCTTATGCATTTATTCAGGGAAGGCGTAAATAATGCATGAATTAATCCGAGGGGCGGTACACAAAAGGTGGGGGACCAGTTGGAAGATGATGGGAAGGCTGGTAGTTGGGAGAAAAGCTGAGGTGTACAGAGAAAATAGCGGGGAGATGGGGAACGTCATTCCTGAAGGATTGAAAGGCGCAAGAGTGTCCGTCAACCGCGGAGAATCCCTTCTGGCTTTGAGGATCAAGCTCATCTCACCTCACGCAGCCAGATATTCACCTCAAGATTTTCGTTTTTCATTAAAATTCACATATAAGTAAATATTTTATGCCAGGTAGCATAGCCCTGTAGGATAGCGGCGAAATCCGATATAAATTCCCCCGTCCCATTCACCGACTAACGTGAAGTGTACACACGGGCGTTCATTTTGTCTGGGCAAAAAAAAATACGCCGGGGATTATGCATATCCCGCTAGGCACGTGTCTACTTCATTTTCATCCTTGGCTCGACGTGTTACCGGTGGAAAAAATTCCTAAGCGCCCATTTGCAAATGCCTCCCTTACCATCACATCCGGTGAAATTCATGGCTGCACAAATGACCTTCCACTATGCTGATGTTTTCATTTTTCCGCGCAAACGGGGGAAAACTTTTTTCGGGAATCATTTTTCGAGTCTGTATCTCATTGTGTGTGTCTCTCTCTACTGCGCGTTCTCAACGTTTGCATCCACAGTGTGACATTTTTTCCCTTCAACATCCGTGAGGCGCTGCGAGAATTCTTCTCTGTCATTCTCGCGTTGCTGGACACGAATATTAAGGGTGAACACCCAATTTTGTTAAGCTAAACAGACAATACTTCAATGAAGATGTTTCAATAAACGTATTTCCATGAATTTATATCGAACTAATATTTAACGAAGCAAAAATGCTTGTTTTTCACCAGTTCGACTGCGTCGTGCCTGCAACAGTTAGGCTGTAGCAGCACCAATCCGTCCGTTACGACAAGCTCATTTTGAGAATTGTCGTAGGTGGAAAACCACAGAAAATTGCATCCATCTCCAGGAAGAAAAATAAATGGAGTTCTGCGCTTGCATCCATATTTTACCCAGAGAGTTGCCTTAAAGATTTGTAGCAGGGAGCAGCAAGTAACCAGCCTTGAAAAAGACATTTGCCGAAAAAGAACCTTTCTGTGCTTCGGTGAAACTGTGTTGCGGAAAATAACATTTATTTCGTGCTAGAAAATATAAAAATTACGAAAATCTCAGCAGTAGTTTTAAGTCTGTACCGCGCTTAAAGGCGATTTAAACCGTGAAAGAACGTGCAAAGATGGTGGTGCTAGAGATCTAGAGACCTCACATCCGAGGATACGGGTTCGAACTTCGACAGTGGAAGAGATTATTTATTGATAAGCCGGTCCTAGTTGAGTTCTGTGCGGGGAGAACTTAAAGTTCAGTACTCTGTCCGTCGGACGGGATGCTAAACCATATAATCCTTGACAAGTTTCGTTAAGAGCAGGCTTTAACCGACGCCAGGTTTCTTTCCGCCTTTCCTCTGTTTCCTGAAGAATTCCTATCCCAACTCAGCAGTATGTCAAACGGCGTAAATGACAGGAAGTGTCATTTGCCTTTATGAATAACAATGACAATGTGCAAGGATAACAATGAGAGGAAAAAAGGAAGGGTGGATGGAAACCTGGTGTGGATATCAGCCCCTGCTCTTCAGAAAAGCCTACAAGGAGACTATTGCTTTACGTTCTCTCATCCGAATACTAGGCATGGACATGGACTGGACACTTAGCATGCAATGCCCTCCACAGGATTTGAATTTACCCACAAAGGATACCTTTTAACGACAGCATACGTCAACTCTTTGTGCCATGACGCTAAAAAATATTTTCCTCGACTATCGCGTACAATATCCATCATTGTGCCATTAACTAGTACTCCTATGATAAAGCGTGTCTATTTATTCTCTGTTTGCTGATAATTTATCACATATATGAAAAGAAATTTTGACCGTGGCAACGCTTCAAAACCTATCCTATCAACAACCGCCAATTAGACAGGCGTTACTGCCTGCAAGAGAAATACTAATCATGTTGATATCTCTAGCATTATGTGGTACTTCCCCACGTCAACATTAAAAGTCAAGCTTCAACTGAGAAAGTTTTTCTGTCCGCAATATAAAAATCGGGCATCTTGTTTCTCTATTCAATGCAGCAAGAAGTGTATACAATGCACAGAAAAACAACTGATAAATTTTTCTAGTATAAAATAAATCGTAGCGAACCTTTATGGTTTGATAGTAGTTGAAATCTGTGAACGAATTTTTATTCAGCGAAGTATTCACAAAAAAGCCACTCGTCCAGTTCCAAAATTAATTAACGATCTACGGAATTTAATAAATTACTGTTGTACATGTAAAGTCGAGGGGATAATCAGAGTAATACTAGGGCATGAGGTATTCGTTTTACCTTTGGATTCCACTATATTTGATTCTCCTTCATGCTTTTTCTTCCTAGTATAGTGAGAACATTTATCAATATTTCATAGTACCTTGAACGTACGAAATTTTCCAGTCTTGTTTTCTGCATTTTTAGAATTTCAGATTCTTGGTAACTGACCTACGACATACAACACAATGTTTAACTTTCATTTTTACTGTCAATAGTACATCCAGGAAAACTCCAGATATTAAAAGCTTTACAGAACATCCCCCAGTTTTCTTAGTCACGGGTTTCCGCGAGAGAGAGAGGGATATCATGGAATAAATTTATTCAAATTTGCAGCAGCAAAGCAATACAATTTACGTATTGGCCTAGAGTGAGCTATCCAATTGTAATTAGGAACGACTAGTTAAGGAAATGAAAAAGGGCTTTCATTAGTGAATTGAGTTATGAGAGTAAAACGCGTGGAAAAGGAGCAGTGGTGCGGGATGATATAGTACCATAATCAAAATCTAACCTAATTAGTAAAACGCTGTCAATGAATCAATATTACTCGTAAAGCAACAAGTTGTTCCTTAATTATTGAACTAAGGGGAGGATATTAAAAAACGTTTCCATCGAAAGTAATGCAAGTTTAATAAAAGAAACAGGTTGTAGTGCTATGGCCATGCATAGCCAGCTTTTCTCCGTGAAGTAATATTAAACTACAAACTGTCCTCCGAAGCAAATACATATAATTGGGTACACATCACAGGCGTATCACTAGTTTATTAACACAAAAATTCGACGCATCCTTCAGAAGTATCAATAAAATATCACTGAAACTGTAGTGAATAAAAGGAAAAAAAATATTCATCTTCTCACTGTTCCGGTTCGAGAGTTGAACTTATCGTTGAAATTTGCCAGACCAACCAGAAACTACCATAGAGCAGAAATTAAAATATTCATAAACTTGAAATCTTTCTTGGGGTAAACTTTCATTGAATCTAGGACCCTTTTCTCATGCCCACACAAATTATTCAGTTAGTTTTAAGTATTTTTTTCCCAGAAGTGGGCCAAAACAGCTAATGTGCACTGCAGGAACACGTAGATTTCGCAGGATAAATTGAACCAATTTTATGCTTTCATGAGATGAACTTTGTATGCAGCGGACGCTATGAACTCGACATTTTCTTACTTAGGGATTACTTATAAAGCAAGAAACACTCCAGGACTAAGATATACGAGCTAGAGATTCGAGGAATAAGTATAAGACCAGTAGGCCTAGGAGGAAAAGAAAAAATAGGTGTGAATTCATATTTTACAGGAGAACGACACGATCTGAAAATAGTAGCAGGAAGAGGTACAATAGAAAGAATAGTCTGTTCATAATTTTATTCATCTTGCGTTTATAATAGGCAATTTTAGTAGATATTTCCCCCGAATAGATTAATTTACTCAACGTGAATATCTACCGCGTCAAATGACTGAACCTGCTGGTGGTAAACGAATTTTTCTTCACGCAGCCTAAAATAACTGATATAGATTTTCATAAAAATCACATTTGTAGTATGGTGTTGCGAGATTCTTATCTTGAATGTTATCGCAAAGGACCCGTGGTATATATTCGTAACTATTTACAGGCTCTCTACGATATTTCCCAGAGTAGATTTTTACATTCCGTCTTTCAAACCAAAACACGGCTTTTTCACCATCCTTTTCCTCCATTTAAGATTCTCTTGGGCCTGAAGATGACTTTATGAGTTGCTCCGTGCAGTACATAAAACATTTTGTGGAAGAATCTCAATTTTTTTCCATCACCTTTTGATGTGTATGTCTGTGATATGACAACGTCATTCTCTCTATCGGATCCCTGCGTACGTATGATTTCCATATTTAATCAATTGTCTACAATCAATTATCTGACTCCTTTTTTATATACCCTAATCGTGCTATAAAATCTCAAAATTCTGGTAGGGTCCTCATTTACAGTACTTACTCCTTTTCTTCGAAAATCCTCACCAAAATATACAAGTATCCCATACGAGATAAATAAATAATGCTATCGTGAAGAAAAAAATATGCTCAACTTAAGATTGAAAAACAGTGCAAAATATTCATTCCAGCATTCGTCTAAACACCGAAATTATGAATGCAAGCATTTCTTTAATTTCCTCCTAGATTATGATAGCAGATATTTACAAAATTTTACATTGAATGCGAAGTTACTGTTCGCACATAATAATGAGGCTAAAATTTTGCTAATGGGTCGCGTTTCTTTGATCGTTAATGTAGTGGCCTTCCATCCATAGAAGCCGGATTCGAAACCCGGCAGATGTAATATTTTCAGCGGATTATTGGTACCCTCTTTAGTATCAGGTGAAGACTGGTGTAAGAACATTCAATTCGTATTTCATCCTCAGCTATGTTCTTCACCAGAGAGTTCTTTCATTTCAAAAACTGTAAATCATCACATCATCAGCAAGAATAAACCTCATTCAAGCAAAAAGGGAACCAGTCCGAAACTCGGGAATTCACCATTGATCACAATTTCAAGTTATTGGGCATTATTAAAGAACGAAGGTAAATCTAAATAGGACATCTCATATCAGTTCTATTGTGCATCTAAAGAAGAACATACTGAACGTATTACTGCGGTACTATGCTAACGAAGGTTTTACCTTCACTTCCTCATTTCCATTAGACCTATTTGTCATATTTAAGCCTTTCTTTCAGACAACTAGTAGGTACTAGTTGTCTTAAATGCTGTGTTCTGTATAACGCATGGCGCTCGACTTTATTTAAAAAAACAAGGATAAGATGCTTCCGACGCTTTTCTTCCAATTGCTATTAGGATAGCCTTTTCGAAATGTAGTCTATCTGCCTCTTCTATGGATGATTTCTCATTAGTGTCCGAGAAAACAACGCTCCGGAATAAGAGGGAAAGGCAATGCATCGCATTGGCTTATGAGAATTATTCACCATATTGCAGTTAGCTATCGATGCCTAACTTCCAAACAAACGTTCATCCAAAGCGAGCAAATATATGAACAAGTCGACTTGCCCTAAATTTTATGATACCGAATCATACCCCAGACAGCAGAATTAATTCATCACAATGAAGTATTGACCGTTTTCGCCTCTTCTACAAAATATTCGCGGCTAGAATGGAAGGATCTCAATATATTCTCTAGAGTGGAAAGAAAAGAATCCAATGAACTATACCAACTCATTTTTGTATCACGATCAAATCGTTCTAGTAAAGGTATATTTCTCAGGAAATATGTGAAATTCGGTAGCAAGGATAAGAAATATAATAAATATTATTTACGAATAAGAAACTAGGCCAGAGAGAGGTAGCGAGATTTGTTTTGGTTGGAAATATAATGACATATGATGGAGTATATGATGATTTTTGTCTGGGAATATATTTTAAACTTCGGGGCTATGTTATAGGCCTACCACTGCACTACACCATCCACTTAGTTACCAATGATACCGAATCAAATCAAATTTTTATAATTCTGCTTATTGCTAGTTAACGAGGAAATATTTTTCACAGTGTGCACAACCAGGACTAAAACGTGATTTTAAACTCCCTATTTTAATATTAACCTTGACTTTCGTCAAGGGGATCGCAACTGTAAACATTTATAACAAAATCATGAGAAATTGTCCCTTTACACGAACTATAGGCCTTCAGTACGTTGGTTATGCATTAAAATTCAACGAATGTTGATTTTATGGTTTAACAAAGCATCATTTCGACTTCTAGGACACATATTATATTCCACATCCCTCCGTTTAACGTGAACCGAAGCATGTAAAATAAACGAAATAAAAATCACGCAATGCATACGGATGCTCTCGAAAAACCGTTAAAATAGATAACGAGCAATAATGTACCTTTCGAAATGCTTGTCGGATGAGTAAAATCCACGATACGGAGCAATTTCAGAGAGAAAAACTTTCGAATGTATAAAAAATGAAAAGGAAATGGGGAGATTTGAAGGGATGCCCGGAGTTGGGAAGCTGTAACTCTCATTACTCTGGAGTGAGGAGGAGAGGACATGGGGAACGAGCTTCAGCAATTCACTGACTCCATACATTCGCCCTCTTCGCCCTGCGCCACCAGAATGCGACCGGCTCCCTCTCACACACGCCCTCGTACTCCCGAAAACACATCCTTGCCCCCCCCCCCCCACACCATGTGTCCTACCAATCCAGCCTTTCAGTCGCTTCGACCTTCGAGAGGGCGCGAGGCTCCTCCTGCTCTCGCGACCGTGCAGTAGTAGCGGAGTAGTGTATGTATTTGCGCGCGAGCGTAATGAGCTCGTAAAACAACGGCGCCTTTTCAACCGCCATTGGGTCACTGCGAAAGAGAGAGAGAGAGAGTGAGAGAGAGAAGGCTCCTAGCAGCTGCCAGGGACTCGAAAAATATTCATCTCTCGCTTCAGGACATCCGGGAATTTGCCAGTCGAACATTTGCGATATTATGGAAGCTTATTGAAGAAGTTAGATAAAATGATTGAGAGAGTACAAGAGAGCTTTTTGAGGCAATTCTACCTTGTTTGCTATCATAAATATCCTGTTCGATAACTATGTACAGTATAAAAAAATAACAGAAAATATTAAATTCCAAAACGTGGGCAACAGGAGATTGTTGAATAACTTGTAATTTTTACATGATGTCCTTATTAAATATTGAATGACGACTTATTAAGTAAATAAAACTTTTTAGTTTCAGCTATTACAGGGAAGCAAAAAATGAATTTTTATATCAGTGAAGTAAAGAGCAACTATTTCAAATATCCTCCAATAAATTAAAGATATATCCGTTATAATAACCTCTGTAACGGTCTACATTGATTTAACGGTAAGGAGAGCTTTCGGAAGGAAGTAATGGAAAACCTGAGGAAAGCTCACAATGTGCCCACTAATTTAAGGTAATGTTTATGTATTTTTCCAGCCAACCATGACTTTTATGATATTGTAATTATAACTGTTTGGATAGAATGATGGGAAGTAGTAGGTATGAGAAGCTGAAGAGGGATATCGTGTGAAATGTAGGGGTGTTAGAAAAATAAATGCCCATATAATCCTACCTTAACCAGCAGAAAACTAATAATAATAATTTGTCCTCACATCTGAACGCGATGCTTCTCGTCACTTTCTGCCGAGAAATATATCGAAAACGCTCTTCTCTTGGCTAACAGTCCACCTTTTTTGAATCTCTCAGCTCAATGATCATAGGTTCGAACCCCGCTCTGTACATTGGTGTTGTGCGTCTTGGAATCATACTTAGAGTGAGATATATTAGACGGTAAAATAAATCCTTAGAGTGAGATATATTAAGCGGTAAGTAAAATCCTTAGGAGTTGGATATCAATAAACATAGTCATCTTTATCTTGATCACTAGCCACCAATCCCAAGGCTTCATGGAAGCACCTCTTCTGCTCTCAGTCACATTATTGTCTAACTTAATCACATACTGTATAATTTTGCCCTTTTACACCATTCACTACTTACTTCATATCATCATCATCATCATCATGGGTCAACAATCCTAGGATGGATCAATTCTTCTATCGGCCAACCTCTTCATATTAACGTAGTTCCTCTCTTTCACGTCCTTTACGACCTGTTCAATGTAACTCATACGAGGCCTGCCTTTTCCATCCTTCCCATTTACTTTTCCTTCGACTATTGTCTTCATCAGGCCATCGTGTCTTAAGATATGTTGCTTCATATATTTCAAACGAAAACTTACTTTGTCATTCTCACCGTTCAAATTTACACTTCCAATGGAGCTGAACCAACCTCGGATTCGGAATCAGCGACCCAAAAACCTAAAAATACTATGGTCATGTCTAGTGATTGCTCTTAGATCAAATTTTGACCAATGTAATCTTTCCTGGCAATTTTTTCGGGGTGGACGGGTGGTTCTGGACACTCGGTACAAGGAAGAGAATTTCGTGCGGAAGACAAATGATAGACCGTTAGGATGAATGAAGGAAAGTAGTAGGTAATTAAAATGGACAAGATGATGACAAAAAAGTTTCATCAGAGTTAGAGTGAAAATGGAACGTTCTATCTGCACGGACGAAGGCTCAAACCAAGAGTAGTTTAGTCCTATAAGTAAGGAACCAATTCCTGATTGAGCAAAAAAATAACTTTTCCTCGAGCTATTTTATTTTCATTTTCTTTGCGGATCTAGAAGAGAAGGGAATGGTACCGCCTGGGAGGTTACAAGGGCCTTCCAATGCCGTTTCTTGACACAAACTTGTGGCAATAAAACTATAAAACAGAACCGCTTTCAAACGGGGAGTGACTGACGAGAGATTTGGTCTCTAATTGGAAGCCGAACGACCGGGTCATAAAGGGAGCGGTACATGCAACGCTGAGTCGTAAATTCAGGTCCTTTTCATCGGAGATGGCTGATCTCGCCAAAGGTTTGAAACGTCACGCATTCTCTATCAAGGGAAAATGTTGTACGAGTGATGATCTGAAATCTAGGTCGACGCACACTGGTTGGTAAAGGATTAGTTCTCGTAACGCCAGTAGTTAGGGAAAGGAAATTTAGAACCTCGCCTATGCCGGTGCTCCTCTTGGCAATAATGCAAGAGAGGCAATTTGTAAAAGATACATTCATGAGCTGATGATACCATAGTACCATACACTCCAAATAAGTATGAACACGCTTTCGAATTAAATCATGTTTTAATGAACGAAAGGGTGAAATGTCCAAAGATTACTTGATAATTTGAAAAGCATACTCGTAAATCGCATAGTCAAACTCTGCTGAGTTGGTAGTTTAGATGAGTGTGTGATTCACACAATCGAGAACATGAACTTTTAAGGCCACCGATCTACATTAAATTAAATTGGTAGGAAAAAGAGAAAAACTGTCTCTAATATTTGGATAACTGTATCCAGACCATCCAGACCAAAATATTACATACGGTGTTCTTTCTCACCTCGGCATACCTTCACTGAACTTTTTTTCATGTATCCGAGATATTGTCATTAGCATATTGTTGGTATGATATTTTTCCCATTGTACTTTAATTTAATTTCAGAAATGTATAGCAATGTTATCATGTATATAATGTTTCAAATATTGACGAGGGGTTATGTTGACTAGAGGACTTTTACTCTCAATCTCGCCCCAATAAAGACGTTTATCTATCCATCTCAATTCCCATTATTTTATCCTTATGTCACGTTCTCTTACTTCCTCTACCACGGGGTAAGCATTTAATGCCCTTTTAAATTAACCTTATCCGGAAGATCACTCACAATAATCATAGTACTTTAATTAGATCTAAAATTGAATATGGAGCTATTGTGTTGGCGCCTTATGCAAAGAAATATATAGACTTGCTGGAAAGGATACAGAAACAATTCCTTAGAATCCTTCTTTATAGAGAATATAACGTATATCCAATGCACAAAAAATATATATCATATAAAAACCTGCTAAATATCTATGGGCTTGTAACACTACATGTAAGAAGGAAGGGCATGGGCATTAAGTTTTTACACGAAATAATAAAGTATGGCAAAAACAGGGCTATTCTTCATAAGTTAAAATTTCATGCCCCACAATTTCAACAAAGGTGCAAACGAACATTTTTTATACCATTTGCTAAATCCACATATGTTTGCAACTCACCAATTCTAAGAATGTGTAAAGAATACAATACTGTTTGTGAATATTTAGATTTATCATGGAATAAAAATGTATTTATCGCCAAGACAAATTTTATTATCAATATTATATATTTTTTTTCTTTTGCATTGTATACATACCTATATGTACTATTTATATTTAGAGTTTTTTGAAAGAATGAAATTGATTATTGTAACTGTAAATAATTGTATTGTAAATTTGTTTTCCTTTGTTTTATTGGGAAAACATTAAATAAATAAAATAAAATGTAATATACAAAAACGAAGTGGTGTCTGTCCGTCTGTCTGCCAAATTTATGTTACACATCTCCTCAAAACTACTGAACCGATAGAGCTGAAATTTTGTAGTATTCTAGCGTATACACCAGAAGGTGCTATAGGCTATATAAAAAAGGGTCAGGGCCCAGGTTCTATTCCTGGCGCCAATTATGTATTTACATTGGTTAAAAATGGATTTTTTCAATTTATGGAAGAACAAGAGTGTCACTTTCGCTCAGTAAAATAACTAAATATTAGTCGATTTCTTTCATTCTTTCTGTATTTGATGGGAAATGTTTAAACTTTCTTATCATTTTAACCGATTTACTCTTTGTTCTCCAGGTTTCTGGGAATTGTGTAATTTATGTTGAAACTTACTGTTTTTTCGGTTCTTTTCCGAGCGTTGCTAAGGCCATTGCCATTGTCGTCTCCGAAATTTAAACAGTTCCTTATAGCGGGATGCCGTAATCGGCATTGTGCTTTTTGCGAGGATATAGGAAGCTACTGAAACCACTGTAGGCTATTCGTGAAGCAATATCAGCCATATTTTACCGCACAAAGATACGTGCTGACCGCTAGCCCTACTCACGGATTTAGAAGGTTTGCATTCGGTTAAAATTAAGAGCATTAAAATGAATGCTTCAGAAGAGTTCAAATTTTTGAATATTTTTTTGATTTCTTTATGAGTTTGTTCTTTGAACCAACCTAGGATACAAAGAGAAGAGATGGAACGCTTTCGGAATCATCAGCGATGAAGATAGCTTGAGATTTGAGATAGTTTAACAATAACCAGGGAATAAAATTCAAATACCAATGAAGCATAATGTCTCATTAAGTATCCGTGAGATGTTCATTGATACCATTGTAATTATGCTAAAAACGTTCGTCCAAAAGCGATGCCCTAAGCAGCATTGTTCTTTTCGTGAAGGTGTTGAAAGGTACAAAAAAACTAGGGATGCGTCGGTTCGGTTCTTCGGTTCTCGGTTCCACCGGTTCTTGAGCTTAGAACCGGAACCGGAACCGAGGCCAAAAATAATCGGTACCGAAATAATTGGCGCGAAAACCAGTTTGATCCAGCTCACACTCTGAAAGTCGAGGCTTCACATTAAAACCTGGTGAAATAGTGTAATTAGATGCTTCAAAGTTGCCGCGAATTATTCTAATTCAGTCGTTAAAATGACTATATGATTTATTTTATTACATCCAATTCTAGTAAGTGATGAATTACCTCCGTAATAACGATATTCTGAATGATAGGTATATGTTACGTCCACCTACTTTGGAGGTGCGAGTCCTCATATCATTTTCGTAAATTATATCATAATATAGTATATATAACACAAAAATATAATAAAGTAGGTATTCTTTTTCAAGCAGTATGTCTCTGAAAACGATTATTGATTACCTTATCTTACCACTAAGCAATGCAAAGTAAGTGGTAAATTAAGAACCGGAACTGAGAATCGGAACCGAGAACCGAAGTTAAGAACCGAACCGGAACCGGAACCGAAAAAAAGTGGAACCCATCCCTAAAAAAAACGTTTCGCCACTAATTGTTGAATCTAGATCGGCCATTTCATTCGGAAAAATCATACGGACTTACTTTTAGCGTTACTCCCAGATAAAATAGGTTTGCATACGGTAAAACTAAAAGCATTTAAATGAATGTTTCTGCAGGGCTCAAAAGGTGAATATTTTTATAATCTATACCATATTCCGAAGTGAACCGCTTTCAAAATTGTTGTCTTTTGAGGCACAATAAAGTGATAAAAAACTTAAGAAAGAATTAAGTCTAAGTAAAAATAAGAGCCACTCACTCACTCAGTGATTCAACCCGAAGGTTGGTTTTGATAGGTGAAAGTAGAGCTCACCCCGTACTAAGCCAATGGCGTGTGAAATTCACACATTCAGGGTAGGGGGGCCAGTATCTTTCCGTGGACCACCTGCGATTTCCTACGAAGTTCTGACACGCAGAAAACCGAATCGGGAGGATATTTTGGATGGGGTATCCAGAAAGGCTCTTGCCCGGGATTTGAACCCGGGATCCTCCGGTCAGTACCTCATTGCTCTACCCACTAGGCAACCCCCAAAAATAAGTGTACTATGATGAAAAAAAATTGTTATGTAGTTATAGGTCGAATATATAGAAAAACGTGTGAATATACGCAACCAGGCGACAATGGGGTCGTTTACTCGGAACCGAAATCGCAATTTTTTGCACGAAATTGTTAGATGGAAACGAAAAAAGAATTATAGTGAAAACATTAATCTTCTAACCACAACCATTCACTCATAAATCAAAAATTAAAATAAGCAAAAGGTGACGCCCACCGAAAAAACTGCTGTGATAACATTGACGTCATTTTCCTCCCGTCCTTGACTGCTTTACGAGGAAGGGAAGGGAATGGTGGGGGATTCTCGGAAGGTCTGCTCGCACAGATACTGTCGCAACTGCTCCGGTTGGCAGAGTCAGCTGTGTCCCCCCCATTGCGATGAGGCGAAGTAGGTTCGCGGGCTCATTTGCGATTGGACGAAGTCGATATACGTCAGAGGTGGCACCACGCCCACCTTTCCGAAAGGTTTAAAAACATCAGTTTTTCGCCGCTTATAACTCGAGAAATAATTGACGGATCAAAAAACGGAAAAATACGGGTCTTTTTATTTTACAAACTCTGTCAGATTCGGCGATAAAAAAAAATATTGTAAACGACCCCATTACCTGGTTTAAGTTGGCTAAGTCTGTGCTAGGTAATAAAATTAGAATTTACTCTAATTGGAATAAAATGCATTAATACTTATCCGTAGGAAGTTCATTGACGCCATTGTCAATAAGTTGGAGAATTGAGACAAACATAACATACATAGAAGGCCAGAGAAAAATATTTTCGCCGAAAAGATGGGAGCTAACATTTCCAAAAACCCAAATCTGCCCTCATTTTCAACAATAGACAGACAGACATTCGTATGCACTCTCCCTTCAAACCTAATTTGTATCTTCTGGCCTGAAAGTTTATAAATAATATATTCTTATTTTTTAGAGCCCCAGGTGGGTCCAGGCAGTAATTATATGTTTGCATTGGTTTAAATTATATTTATAGTTCCGATAGTGACTTGGAGCCGTAGCTAACTCCATAGCACAAATTTGTTAAAATTTCTTAATACAATTTGTAATTATTATATTTTTCCCTTTCGTTGAATTTCAACGGGCACCTTCAGCTAGTACTAAATGATAATGAATATATTATTCGGCCATACAAATGTGAAGGTTAGGCCAAATATATCAAGAAGGCACAAAATATTAGGAGCCGCAGTGGTTCTGATGCCCTCGGTAAGGACAGAAAAAAAATTGAAGACTTAGGAAGGTGGGTGTAGAGGAGAAAAGAGAAAGAGAGTTGGACGGAATGGTGGATAGAAGGAACTGCGGAATGTGGAAGAGATGCGCTTATTTGGGAAGGAGATAAGGTTTTTGCCAGAACTTCGAAGAAGGTAGGGTGAGTGGATGGAACAGGCATATGGAGCGAATGGAATACTAACGATTGCTTTCGAAAGTAAAATGCTTGGTAAGCGAGGTTGAAGAACAAAAAGTTCTTCAAACTCGCTTGAGGTATTATAATTGGTAAATGAGGCATAAATAAGGTAAAGATATTAATGACGGTATGAAAAGGGATAAGGTATAGTGATAAAATAATGACTTGGCGAGAAAAATAGTGAAGAGATGGACCCGATAGATGATTCAAATGCGAAGTAGAGTATTACCCTAAACATTAGAAAACTATCCATAAATCAATCAATGGTTTTTGGAAAAATCCATTATTCCAAATTATTGGACGGCATAAGGATCGTTTCGTAATTAACTACTCGGAGAGTTTCTGGCCTAGACAGGCCGGTTTAAAAAAACTAGAATGAAAGCACTACGAATATTTTTAACGACAACTAAGGGGCGATATGTAACATGAACGCAAGATAAATTTTTGAAATTTTTATTTTGGTTGCATCAAAAACTTCCTGAAATTAATTTTAACTCTCGTCCGGCTAAAGGCATACTCTCAACTCTAGAGAGCCGAAAATCAACATATTTGCTCCAGGGAGGGAAAATATATTTCAGCAACCGCAAAAGGAAAAAAATCCTATTGCATTTTTATCCTTGCACCTAAGCCTTTGACTTTAAGTACGGACCAAAATTTTTACTCGATTTAACTTGATACGATAAGCCATGTCATCAGCGCGAGGAAACTCTACCTGACGGCTAAATAAAATATAACTTCAACTACATGCAGAAGAAAATTAGTCTGCACGGTGTATTGCATATATCTACCTAGTTTCTGGAGAAAAAAGTGAACCGTTCGCGTTAAGGTGACACCTAATTTATCTTGCGAATAATATACCAGTCATGAACATTTTAAATAACATGCTCGGGTCATAAACTTGGCGTGTGGACAGTCAAGACAGGGTGAGTAATGTAAAAAATATGTCCTTAACAGATTTTATGCATCATGCCCCAGCCGTTAATTTGCTTTCTAACGTCACAACTTAATGAAAAAAACAAGAATATACTATCAATAAATTACATGAACCATTGACTCCGGCGCACCTTGAGACCAGAAATAGATTAGCAAAGTAAAAATTGAAAATTGCATTTTCTTTTTAAATATTCTAATATAAAAGTTATTTTCAGGTCATTGGAAGCGATGATAATGACAAAAATTCAAATACAACGCAACAAAACCAAATTTCTCTATGGATATCTGTACAGTGACTTTTCTGAGGTTAACCGTTATCTTGGTTCAAAATATAATTAGACATATCTGCTCTATCACATCAAGTATATATTACCACATTAAAAAAGAAATGAAGCTTAAAAAAGTGTCTTTATGACATTCTTACGTGATCTATTGCTACATTAATAATTAATATAATAATTATTCGAAATGTATATTGCCTCTAGTCAACCCTCTTCACTTAGTCTGTAGAGCAGGATTCATTTGAGTGTGCATAGATGTTTTCCTAATTCGCACTGCAGTTTTGTATGGCACATGGCTTAAATAAGAAGCTTAGAATGTATCTTCCTTCAATTACTGTCCTACCGGCTTAGAGCTCTTTCTATTTTTCTTCAACACGTGCACAATTTGATTTCTTTCCTTCCCCTTTATCGCGTTTCTACTAGTTGTGTAATATATATTACTACAGGTACATTTGCTACTACAGGTCGCAGAGCACACTGGTCGCAAAAATCTCCTCCATCCTTCTACTTTGCAGGCTCCTCCATTATTCTAGCTTCCACCTAGCTCCATTATTCCATCTTTGCTGTTCTATTATACCCATTATTTCAATTGCGTTTTGTAGTTTTTGGGTCCCTTCTTTTCATAGCGCCTCTTATACACTTTCTCAGGATTATATTTAAACTGATTTCCTCTTTCATCACTACATGTTTATATTTAAACTGACGCCACCACGTAGATAAAACTCTTCACAAACTTATGCTTTAACTCTTGGCTCATGGGTACCAATCCTGATCACCAAATACACAAATTCTAGCTGACTATCCAAGATTACTCCTTTTTCGGTTAAAAGAACGTAAGCATATTCTATTACTTCAATTGATTACTTCAGACAAATTTCCATGAAATAATTCTAATCAGAATACCCACCCAATATTCATCGCTCAATACTTGTTCTTTTTTGACGTATAGTCAAAGCATTTAACTTGTCCTGAACTCTTTTACGTGAAGATAAAATATGCGCGCATAAGCACATAGGCACTTTCTTGAAAGCGCTGCATTAAAATGCTTGCTCTAGACCTTGATCCATTATTTATTCAGTATAATAGTGATTATTCCTTCATATCATTATTCAATTTAGCTGGAAAAACCACGACTGATGAAAAAGATACTGGGGACAAAGATTAATGTACAGCTCATTTTCCGAACACATTAATGCATAACAGAAGCATAAGAGAGGGTTGGATAAAAATTTAATCCTGCGCAATGTTTTGGTGTTTTGTTTTTGTAATGCGTTTTATGAATTAGAGATGCATATATTGTGATGAAATCGAATATGCATTAATGTAATGAGAGTCGTTATTCGGTAATTAATTTACACAAAATTTATATTTTTATTTATTAGATCATGAGTTTTTACCTCCTTGTTGTGCTTGTTGAAGTTGAATATATTAGTTAATTAATTGGAGAGGCACTAATGCGGTAAAGTCAATTGCCACTGAGAACCCTCGAGAGAGAGGGATATTGTAAATAATGACGATAGGTGTGTGTAATAGTAAACATTTTTGTCGGTAATTAAATATTTGGTGATTTCCTGACGTATGTTGCATTTGAAAATTATCCGACCTTTCCAAAAAGTCATATATTTTGCGGCCATTATTTAGTTGGCTGCGAAATATATGATCTGTAGGAGATCTCGAGGGAGCTCATATATCTGTTCGTGTAAAGAAAAATGTGTTCATACTTTCGTAGACGTACCCTACGGCTAATATATACAAGAAAAAACAAGCGAGATAAATAATGGAGGAACTGAATACAATGGGAATCTCAGTTTGAGGAAGGAACTACTGCAAATGAGATCATCTGGAATTGAAATTTTCAAGGGGTGGACCGTGTAAAGTGGCCAGTGAGCAGGAAGCGACGTTACAACTCCTACTCCAATTCTACGGCTGCCTCTCTTTTCGGCTTCAATTTAATTCTTCAAATGACGATCGAGACGACTTTCCGGGATAATACGAGTTTTTTTGCAGGGGGGATGAAAAGAAGAGCTCAAGAATTTATTCCCTTTCATTAGGTTAATAAGAAATGTGGGGGAAATAGGGCAAAGACCAGAATGGATTTCTTGAGAATCCTTGCAAGAAAAAAGGAATGCCTGCAGTGAATTTTCTAGATATTTTTTTTGAAAGGTAGTGTCTTCTTCCTTTACATTCCCTTGGAAAGAACGCCGTCATTGAAAAGCAACTCATAACGAAGTAATTTGCTGCATCGGATGCTTTCAACGTCATCACACTGAAGGACACTCCCACAATTCAGGTTTCTTTGATTAGAGGACTCTCATGGCATAGCAATATCCTTACGCTCTACTTTCCAGCCCCAGCGCATACATCCAATGCCTTGTGTAAGGCGCGCATGCAAAATAGTCGGAAACCTTTTTAAGGATGTAAATACAGCTCTAGAAAACAGAGAGAACTTGGTGACTCCAATTTCAACCGAGTGAAAAGTATAGATTAGCAAATAAATTATAACTATATGTTTTATTGACTACATAATAGTGTAACCAAATTATTAAACATTGCACTACCAAATACACTGCATGATTAGATGAAAAACATCAATCACTAATTACCATCATTACTGATTTTGGCACAACCTAGTCCCTAGCCTACAACTCAATAATCTAAAATATTGAAGAGATTTTTGACATGTACATTTTCCTAAAATTATTATATTTAAAGGAATAGGATTCACTTCCATGCACGGAGACATTGAAATACTTCCCTATGGAGCACCCTTCTATAAGCTGAGTAAATAACACTTTTTTATAATGATAATGATTTCAGCTCCACATGTGAGAGATATGAAGTATTTTACGAAGAGAAAAATATCTGGAGACTGAAGATGTAACGTATTTTTTTCGGTACTGATAGTTTTCATTTTATTTATGGGGTAATGAAATCATTTTTTTAGAATGAATACCTATGAATTCTCGTTTGTGACGTTTTCCTTAAAAAGGGGAAAGGAGACAGCTCGATGTAAAGAATCCTTCATCATAGATATATCTTTTAACTGTGAACACAGGGGTTCTTCTTAAATAAAATGAAGATGCGAGAATAATAGAGAAATTCTTATGTGGACTGCAAACTTTGGGAGGAAGATTGTATTGAATTTGAAATAATTGAATCATGAACCTAATTGTAACACCGAAAACGTCGCCTAGCGCAAAATAAATTTGCCATGGAAATAACGACGAGTATTTATATCCTCCTATTATTATTTAGGCAAGCAATAACTCACATCGGCAGTGAGTAACTTCATGTTAGAATTTAACAACTTCAATTCAAGTTTAAATTTTTCATTAAAAATGTAAGACTTAAATTTTGTAATGAAAAATTGGTATTTGATGATAAATAAATAGGGTAATGATAACTGAAAGAAAATTAGAGCTTCGATTTTATCATCGTAAACAGAAGAATGAAATCTAATCAGGATTCCTTATATATTAGATCATTAGTAGAAACCGAGGCTAAGTTACAATCAACCTCGTCGTCAGAAGGGACCTGATAAAAATTTCCACAAACAAATCCTTGAGATGACGAAGAATGAGGTCTTAGAAAATGCCAAAAATTTTAGAGTACACTTCCTTGATAAGACGCGCACGTGTCTATCTAATGAATTTCATTTTACTCACGTGTCTAGAAGTATGCAATAGCCAAAATTGAATGGAAAAAATCTAGACTATTTCCTCATATGCGGACAAAGAAGATACAAAAATCAAATTAACACACATTTTTCTAGTAACCAACCCAAGGATAGCAGATAAAAGGTGAGTGCTGAGCAAATAAGATTACATTGATATATTCACAAAACCAGGCTACTTGGCACTTGCTACGGTCACACAAATGCGCAACGTGCAGCGTTCTTCAAATGTCTGTTGAGACCGTAGTTTAAATGACACTTTTTTACAACATCACATTCTTTACCACCTCAATCTCCATTTCCACGACCAGCGTGGATACGATCAGGCATCTAGCACTGATTCACCTCGAAATTTATGTCGAGTGAGTACGTCAACAGATGTAAATTACTCCGGAGAGCAGGATCAAATTCAATTACGTTTACGCCAACTAAACGCTGTACATGGATTGAATTTATTTCTCACCTCGTTAATTGGTGGAGAAATTAGAAACCGCACCATTAATAATCCGTCAACCATGAGCATAAAATCACTTAATGGGCCCAGAAAAACGAATGTTTTCCTGGAAAAAAGTCGATATCAAGTAGACACGCAAGATAAGTATGATCTTCCTATCAAACCATGGCTTCTCCATCCCCTTCCACGTCTAAATTAATGGGCAAAGAAATTTATGCTTCCATCGACTGTTTCCTTGCTCTCCATAGGTGCTCCGGAATCCACAAGAGCATTTGATTCCAATCTCGCGAGCAGCAACATAACTTAATGCTCACAAGCCATTAGAGTTATTTAATGGTCGATTCTTACACATAAATCCCTGCACACATCCGACAGCGAGGGAAAGAAGATTCCAAACAGATTTTTTGCAAGAAGATAAAAGGTGAGTGCTCAGCTAAGTTGCGATGGGCCAACTTTTACCTACATGGTTGCTTGGTGGAAAATAACTCGATTCAATTACATAAAATTTATCTGCGAAGGTCAAAGATTGCAGAATATACCGCGTACAGAATTTATTTTTCTCCTTAACATAAATTAAGAAAATAAGATTAGCCTTAAAAAATAAATAGCCATGAGGTGAAGTCGCAAATAATCCACGAGAGGATTAAAGAAAACAATTTCATATGCATGACATCAGCATAGTCAATATTTTTAGAAATAAAGTAAGACTTGAATTATGGTTGTAACCTTATTCAGAGTTCAAATCGTCACGGACCTACCTCAGACAATCATGTGTGCAACAAGAGTTAAAAAACAAAAAACAGATCACCAACATACAAATTCAAATTATAGCATATTACCTCTTATCCATGCAACAACATATAGTTACAATTTAACATACGTTCCCGTTGGCGGAAACAAGGTGAAATATCATCAAGATATCTAAAACTATCCACGTCTGATCCATATTATCAACTAAAATACCACACATTCCGCCACAGCACCGATCGGTCCACACAGTCACGCCTTCCCGCTCTTGCCAGTTAATGCACTCCTCACTGTCCTCCTCACTTCTGAAACTTCTTCCTTCACTCAACACAACAGCTAAAAAACCACATCAATCTCCGCCTCACTCGTGGGCAACGTCTCCATCTCGTTCCTCGCGCTCGACTCCCCTTCACCCCCTCCTCATTGTTTATTCTCCCTCGCGACCGCGAGCAAACATGGCGGCCTTGCGTTATGTTACATGGTGTACTGCTTAAATAGACTCCTGTTGTCCTGAGATGCTTAGTAAATATGTCATATAACCATTAAAATAGTAAAAATATATTTTGGACTCACAAAAAAACCATCTTAAACGATGAAAAAGCATTTCATTCCAAAATTCTAGACTAGTTCCATGAATTAGGGATTCAAAATAGTAAAAGCGTGCCATCAAGATAAAAAAATTTCAGACTGAGCCAGCGAAGGAACACAAGCAAATAGAATTTTCCGTCATCAATTATAGGATTTCCTCATTGCAAATCACCATTCGAATATCTCAGTGGCAATTTCCTTTATAACAACGAATTTCTCCCAATTCAGAGTGCCCTCGTTACTTCCCTTCCCATTCTTCGCCTTATCTTTTCCCTCAATGACCGCCTTCATAAATAACCAAGCATAAAAGTGTGTCCAATGAGGCGGTCCCATCTTGGTTTTAGAACCACCGTATTTCGTTTTCTACTACTTCACTTAGAGTTCTTACCTCTACCCGGTGCATCCATATGAATTTCATGCATCATCTGATATATTTCATTTAAAAACGCTTCAACATATAGTTCTCTCCGACAATTACTGTCCGTGTCTACCCAGCACAAAGGAGTATGATTGGATACAAGTTATATTCAAGTATTTCCTTATCTCCAATCTCAAGTTTCCAGCCGGGCGTAGCATAATTCTTCCCGAGTAGGCAAATAATATAAAACACAATTGGCAAACCTAAAGAGTAACACCTGGTGGAACAGTTGTTTGTGAATTTTCACAATTTTACGTGAATTAAAGTTTGCACTGTTTCCTGAAGTAACGTTATTTTAAATGGCGTTTAATTGTTTCATTGCAGTTATGGGCTCGAATAATTTTTATGCGGCTAAGAGAATAGATTTGGTACTTCCTTCTGAAAAGTTTATCGTCATAGGTCACAGGACAAAAGAAGTATCACATGAAAGCTTCTGGAAAAGAGGTATAAACTGGCCTAGAACCTACATTAACTGATAGAGCAACGATTTTAACCTCGCTACCGTACCGGTAAAGGATATAGATAATTGGGGATCAGATATAATGACTAGAATAATGGGCTTCCAGTCCGATGTCTCGGGTTCGACTACCGGAAGAGGTAGATATTTCAGTTGCATACCGACCTCTATCAGTGGTAAGTGAGTATTTCTTGTGTTATCCGTTCGCAGGATTCTACATTAGACTCTGTACCTCTTGAAACCTAGTAAATAGCAGGCAAATGCCAACACCGGGTTTCACTCCACCCTCCATCCCTATCCTGAAAAACTCCGACCCATATCCAATATTTCACCTTTCTTAAATGACGCTAATGACCTTGGCTGTCGGTCGCCTCTCTCGATCAATTAATCAAGTAAGGGGAGTGATAACGGGCTAGTATATTTTATTTTAGAAACGAATTAAATGTAGACGATCTTCAAAAATGCTTACAAGCAGACACTTGAGGGATAGGGAGACTTAAGAGAAGGCCGAGGACAGAGTTCATCGAGAATCTTATCTTTAGGTGAAAAACGAAACATTTTTAAGGAAGATAGTAATTCTTGTTCCAAGCAAGTTAGGAGTACCTGTACTCCGGAAACAGAATACATATTCTGAACCAAACTGAGTGCCGATACGTAAAGTTCTCCACCACATTCAGGCGCGCCATCACAAAAGTGAACGGCTTGAGGCGAAAAGAAAAATAATAATAAAAAAAACTAGCTCGTTCCGAATTTCCTTTCCGAAAACTGTGATACGAAGTTTTGTTCATGTTCACGTTAGAACGCAGTAGTAAGCATGAATTCCCCTTCATCAGCCGGGTTTTCAAGTTTCGTGTGAATATAAAGACCAACTAATAACTAACCGATATCGTTTCACGGTATCTCCGATGTGCGTACCAATGCCATACATTGATACATTGTCGCATGTACTATTATACATGTGGACGAAAATAGGCCCGGAGAGGGAAGGGGGGGAGGGTGGGGGGAGGAGAAACTAAACGTGCTGGTAGGCACTTAAAAATCCTTGAGCATTCGCTGCAAGTTCCATTACCTTCGGCCGCACGAAATAAATCGGGAAGGTCAAGTAAAAAAATATTTGAAAAAAACACATCATAGCTGAATGTTCTCCTGAGAGCGATGAATGGAAAGACATGAAATTTCGAGTGAGATAATGGGACGAGAAGTTACCTGCGTACGTGTATTTAAGAAGAAAAGGACATGCGGTGGTGATCGAGTTGCGAGCATGTGAAATAAGCAAAAATTAATAAGCAATAAATGGATTTTTCGGTTTATGGAGGGGACTCAGATAGCGAAGAACAATCATTGCACATTTTGTGGTACGCATTACTTTTCGGGGTTTTTGCGTACCTAATTGAAGGAGATGTCATATGGTTTCAAAAACCCATGACAAACGAGGAAACTGATTAAGTATTACTGACACGATGTAATAAAATATCAGCACATTGGAGTTTTGTAAGCTCCCCGAAAGTGATGCTGAAATGGGAAAAAATATGAAACGTTGGAAAAACATCTACAGGAGTCATTCATCCACATTTTACGCAATGATTTTCTTCATCCTTCTCACCATTCCCTCTATATTACGCT
Source organism: Platycnemis pennipes (assembly GCA_933228895.1). Classification (NCBI taxonomy): domain Eukaryota; kingdom Metazoa; phylum Arthropoda; class Insecta; order Odonata; family Platycnemididae; genus Platycnemis; species Platycnemis pennipes. Next base: position 31,138,881 of record OW121855.1, read on the forward strand.
ACGTCACTTTCTTTAAGACACTTAATTACGTTAAGCAGCAAATGAAGACTCTTATTAATTTTTTAAGAGTATTCATGATTCAGTAATCATCATCTAAAAGAATGTATTTACTATTGATTGAAACAAATTTTATTTGGACTAATAACGAATTTGAAATGTTTATTTCTTCCATTTTAACAGAAGGCTGGACATATCCCATCTTTGTCGGCATTGTATTGTAAAAATTGAACCGACCCCTCTTTCCGTTTAGCATTACATAGCGTATGGACGGCACCTTACCCAAAAATCTAAATTTTAGATAAAAAGAGATCTTCTCGGTCTACGCAGCTCAGAAGGTTAAAGTGGGCCGATTTTAGGATAAAATGTATTTTATAATCTGGAAATTAGAAGCTCTTTGCGAACTCAGTTTCGTAGTTATATATGGAGTTAATTTTTCTCGAAATACCTCGGGATGACCCCATTCGGGTTGCATGGAGAGAATTTTAAACATCCGCATTAGGAATTAGTCCAATAATGTATACATTGAATAGAAAATAATCTCTGTCACTCATCAGAGTAACTATTTCCATCAGGATAATTTATATTTGAAATTATATCGGCAATGATTGGATTTTGGCACAGGAAAACTCCGTTGTATTTTTCTGCATGGAAATTATTCACAAGTGGAGTTTTCCATTTTTACCGGTTACTTTGGGTAACATAGCAATGGGAAGACAGAATGTTCACATTTTTGGGTGCTAAATTAATGAATTTAGTTAATATGAAAAGCAAAACCTGTCTGTAATCCACATTTTAATTCAGTCACTCGGAATTCAGTTAGTATAAATACATATCGCGGTTTCATGCTATCGAATATTTATGAAGACTTTACCTAAATTAAGGGAAAATCATGAGATACCGAAGGCAGTTCTTTGGAAAACTATTTCAACAAGGCTCATTATGCGCATGGAGAGAATTTTAACCATCCGCTTTAGGAAATAGTCCAATAATTTATACATCGAAAAGAAAATAATCTCAGTCACTCTTCAATGGCACTATTTCCACCATGATAATTTATATTTGAAATTATAACGGCAATGATTGGATTTGTACACAGGAAAACTACGTTGTATTTTTCTGAATGGGAATTATTCACAAGTGGAATATTCCATTTTTACCGGTTACTTTTGGTATGGAGGGAATGTGAGGGACTGATGTTTTATCAAGAGGTGGATGAGTTGATCTCTCCTCCTCTCAGGTGAAAAGATGGTTAGGGTAAGCAGGAATAAACCAGATTTGGTAAAAATAAAATATCTATTTCTTTTAACGGCCCTTTTGAGGCAAGGAAAGCAATATATTGGTCAATCTTGTAACTCGGAGATAGTAAGGGGAAGAATTTATACGCAATGCATTTTTATGGAACACATTATTATTTTATGATGGTAAAATATGTCAGCCCAATGCATTCGTTAACTATTATATAAATCAACCAAGGGACTTGTACTTGAGATTATCCGAGATTAAAGTGAAGATTGTACGACCCGCTTGGGCGGACGTCAAGTCAAACTAATCATCTATAAATTCTCAGAAAAAAGTACGAGAGTAATGCAATAGGTAACAGATTCAACAAAGAAAAATATTAGAGTAATTCCAGGAAAACCATAGAATTAATAAGAAATTCATCGTGTTGTAACAGCTGAAGTACTGCGGAAAAATAATTTTTTGCACAGGTACAGATATGCATACACCTCTGCATACATCAAGGACCTACTGCCTATAAACATGGGCTATGCTTAAAGTCTAGCATAAGCTTAAATATTGGTTCCAAATTAGTAATAATTTTCTCAAAAAGATCAAAAGTCACCCGGATTCAAAAATGATGAAACCCAAAATGTCCACAACTAGTGATAATCACTATCTTTTTTACGCCCTCGGTGATTCAATTAAACCATCAATGTCTTCAATCGCTTGCACAGCATATCGATGCAGTTGTGCTTCTCATGCCTTTTTGTTATTTAATCCTCTCGTCTTATTACTCTGATCTTCAAGATTTAAAAAAAAATATTAAAGTCCAGAATTACATTGGAGCAAAACAAGCTGGGGTTATAAGATATTATAAGTTATAAAAAATAATCGCATCAAAACTGAAAACGGTGGAGGTCAGCTTAGCAGAGGGAAAAAACTCGAGGGTGAAGCCGAGAGAATATTAATATATATTTTGGAGAAATCTTTTTTGGAGTAGATGCACCGACTCGTTGAGCTAGCCCGCGGTGGTAATCGGGGTGGGGAAGGTATTGGTTGAAGTGGACGTGGGGCTTTTTTCGTGGGGCACAAGTAAGCCCGGACTGGCGGCGGAAGCGGGGAGCCGAGAGTAGAGGGGATGGTGGTCGGCACACATTCATGGCAACCTTTACCCCCTCCCAGAGTGAAAAAAATATAACTAAACTTACGGAGGCCTCGCGTATGGAGGTCAACGAGGTTATCACCGTTTTTTCCGAAAGGGTACTCGGCTACTCGAGAGGGCTATGGTCGCAGAGTTATAAAACTAGTCCAGAGAAGAGCGCCCGGATTTATTAAACATTGCTGTGGGACAAGAAAATATTTAATAAACCCCCGAAGCAGAGCCAAGTGGGCAAGCTGAGGTATCTAATCCCGAAAGAAGGGTTTCCACACGTGGAAGGGGTAAGAATGAGGTCGTTAAAGAGTTGTTCCAGGTATATATCAAACTGACGGCAAATTAACGTCCGTTTACTCATGAAAAAAATTAATTTAGCCATACCTACTGATCACTCTACCTGACGTAAAGGAGATCAATACAGCCTTCAAACATTGTGTAAGTTATAGCAAATATTGTACAGAGAAAAAAATCATTTACCTTGACCGGGACTCGAACCCGAACCCCCTGATTTCCAGCCAGGTGCTCTACCAGTTGAGCTATTGTGTAAGCTGTTAGGAATTGTTTTGCAAGCTTCTAAAACGTACGCGTAATATTTATTAGCAGAGTTCTTTATAAGATAGTGGGACAGCCAAATAGGTAGAGCGTAGAGCTACAGGTCGGAGGTCCCGGGTTTTTAATCTGGTGACAGTTTCTGGGGACACTTTCCGGACCAATTCAAGCTGTCATTCTCCATGAATCAGATTTTCAGAGTCACCAAACAAGGTACAAACAGAGTAACTGGTTCCACTACACTGACACATGAGGGTCATGTGTTCTCCTAGGGAACCGCAACCCTTTAAGTAGAGGTTGCAATCGTAGTCCACAAACAATGCATTTCATTACTAATATGCATCAAAATTGTTGCTCTTAGGAGAAAAATCAGCAACAGAAAATGCATGCACACATTCCACAGAAACCATTCCTTTCAGCTTCAATTCTTTTCTGCCTGAAGGATGCCAAGGCATTTAATTTACATCATTATTATTTTAATAGTGATATACCTCCTATTAAACGATAGGATAGACATAGCTCCTGTTTCACCGGGCACCCCTGCCCTTCACATACTGCGAATGCCTACCTGCGAATAATTTTACCCGAAGAGTGAGTGGGTAGTGGTACCCACAGGAACCCTATCGAAGTTTATCCAGAAAAAGTAAAGTTTATCCAGAAAACGTAGCCTTGAACGCGTCCTATTTTTAATAGTTTCAGGGCAGCAGATGATTTTGAAGTATCCCAGGTACAACAGGGAAAGAAACTGGAAGCCTATCTAGATATATAATATTCCCACACTGTTGTGCTGAGTACTTGGTAAGCTCTATCTCACAATATCGGCCGGTCTCCAGGTTGAACAGCGTAACTTATATGTATTAAATTAATGATTTTTGCGATGAAAATAGTAAAAATTTTAGCAATGTAACCATAGATTTTTATATTATTTATGTCTTTCCTATGCTTTTCTAGCTACGTTATCCTTCTGATTATTCTTGAATCGCTCATTTAGAAAGATTTAAATGAAATTCCCATTTCCTTCTTCTCAGTCACAAATCACCAATCTTTCATATTCATTTCACATTAAATATTGCCCATTAATGGAGAAAAAAAAGTAAACTCTCTACTGAAATGAAGAAACGATCAAGGAACGAGATTTTTTCTCTTTTCCTCAAGTTTTTATGAATTCTTTGGATCTGAGTAAAGGAACAAAAAAATAATATCTTTTGCTTCGAAATTGCCCGCGATCTAAAATGAGACTTTTCGTTTGAGTTGTGGCATTTTGTGTTGTGGGGAGCGTGACCCCCTGCCTCCCGAATTGCTAATGTCACGGAGTGAAGTGGGGGCACGCATGTCACTGTCATTCATCGCAGCGCGTTATCAACCATCCCCCTGCAGTCACCGCAAACCCCATCAACCTCTTCGACAAAACTACCTCCCGGAGGTCGCATTGCTTCACGGAATCAGGTGAAGCTTTTTTTGTTACCCTAAGACTAGATTACGAGCGCGGTTTGGGGACACATTTCTCAGAATTTCCTCTCACGTGATCGCCCCGGTATCGAAACGGCGATTTTTCTCAAATATCTCTCGGTCGAAATGAATGTGGTAACATAAATTCGGTGGACGGCGATACGTTTATTCGTACGACGCTTTAGGGTTGGCGAGGACGTGGGCGAGAGCAGATACTAGCCTCTTTTTATCTCGAGCCGTTTTAATGGAAAATTACGATTTAATTTGCATCGAATGGGGGTGGAAATGAGTGTCATTTTTCGGGGAAAAAATACATCGCCAAACGGGCGTATTAATGCGTGAAACAATAGCCCACGTCACGAATGCCACTCATTTCGATCGATGGGAATATTTCGTATAAGTTTGACCGAGCGCGAAGCGTGTTGATCGGTGAGGGAGTTAAGGCTTGATGTTTAACATCACTCTATTGCTCTATTTGTGGAGACGGCGCATTTTTCAGTTAAAAATACCCAAACACATTTTAGATCCATGATTTTATGTCCAAAAATGCTCACGAAATTGTGTTTTGCGGAATTGGTATTGGGTTTCTTTTAGTCTGATTCCAGGAAATCAAATGTTCCGGTTCTCGCTTGCTTGACGAACGGTCCTCAACATGCCAAAGGGTCCTCGCTCAAAATACCAATTTGTACCGAATCGTTAAATTTTTAAAATAAACGTGGTGTATTTCATCATCAGTTGGTATAGACCAAGAAAAATAATCAAAATCTTTGGGAATTCAAACAAAACATATAGCAATAATAAATTATCCTAATCCTCTTGTTAAATTTTCTGAAATTAGCTATGGCGGCACCAACATTGTGAAAACGTTGCATACAAACAAGTGCCTTACTATTATTTATAATAATCTGAAAATATAGTCTGAACTCACAAATATATAAAAGGATAAGATTAATTGCTTTAAATAGGCATGAAACTACTGAAATATATAACGTCAATCGACAGAACCATATTTGATTAATTAACATACTGACTGGGCAAGGATAAAAAGGCAATGCAATTGCAATGTCTCCAAGCGATTTTGAAAGATGAATAATCAACAGCATTGACGTTCCTCGAAGAAAAATTACGCACATAAAGCAGGCAAAGACTACAGCATAAAAAAAGCAGAAAATTCCTATTTTTCATCAAAGCCTATCCTATCATCCAATATTCGTTTTGGCCACGTGAAAACTATAGAGAGAATGGACAATGATTTTTGAGGGGAGGATAATTGGCAAAGATATTGAAACCATTGACCTAATTACAATCTCTCCTTTGTAGCAAATTTTCCTCCCCAATTTGCTGAAGTACCTACAGAGCACGGAAGCAGTGTTCAATAACTATTAACAGCAGTGGAGAAAATTGTCTCTCACGAATGGACGTCGTGAGATGGTAATGGAAAATTGAATCCACATTACAATTAGGTATAAGGGATTCGGATAAAAACTAGATCAGAGGGTTTAAAGTGGAATTAGATTTAAATCGAATATTCTCTTTGGGCAATAAGCTTATTTTTAAGCCAATTCACCTTTGGATTTCATTAAATTTCCGAAAATCGAGCACTTAAATTAGAGAACAGGAAGAAATAAATGTCGAAAAGCCAAAAAATATCATGTCACGTTCTTGTGGTGAATATGTGTTTGTTTTTTTCGCGCAGGGCATTTTTAAAACTAAAATAGAGTATACGGTACCTACTTTTAAAATACAAGGAACATAAAAACAGCAGGATAGACCTGCGGATCAACTACGAGGCATGCTAATCATTTTGTATATTAACCTGTATTTTACTCATGCCTGTAGCCAATTTCACGTAAAAGGGGTTAGATTTCAATGCAATTTAAGGCTAATTTTGATGATGTCGGGTTCATTTAAGTGGGTGGCATCCTATGAAATTATATTAATTCCATGTTTACCAAAATAAGTATGTTCCGAAAAGCCAAATTAATTAATTAGAAGGTTAACGCTTCCGTACTGGTTGCTGTAATCTCCGAACTTAGAAAGGAAGGATGCATCTTAAGCTCTCTACTGTGAGATTGGAGACCATTTCGTCTGCCTGGCTGGCAAAATAGTTAGTTAGTTTCGGCATGATGATAGACTATCTATAGCCTACCTATGATATTTGAAGGTCTTCGAATTACAATCATCATGTGAGGAAAAAAATATATTTTCATATTAGTTTCATCAACCTATCGTCAGGTTAAACACGTTCTTATAATTATCAAGTTTCCATTTTTGGTATAACACACAAATAATAGCCTCGGTGTTAATTAAATCAAATAGGTTTGCCGATGAGCAGGAGTTAGTAAGTAGGACTGTCTCCAGGATTGAAATCGTTATAAGATGTTTTAAAAATTGAAGGCGAATAATTTTTGATGAAAATAAATCTCAAAAATAATAAGATCAACGAGAAAAAAGCGATCCAGTATGTATTAAGTGAGAGGACGTAAATATAACGGGTGGAATATCATAATAGCGGTTGAATAATGGACGAAGAAGGAGGTTGTAGTGATTACATTGTGAGAAAACTACCTTCGGTTAAGCGATCGTTTAAAACAGAAGAGGGATTATGGCTAGTAGGTATACGGCTAGGGATGTAAAAGGAAGACTAGTGAACCTGAGATGGAGAGTAGATTAGGTATCCGTCCAAGTTTAATGCCCATATAAGGATCTGAGATCTAGGGGCAGGGTAACGAGAAAAGATAGGAAACTCTTGGGAGTAACGAAGAGAATGTAGAAAAAACGATGGGTGGACAGGCCGACGAATGAATCTATGTTGAACAATATTGGGGAAGAGGGAAGATTACTGCTCGAAAGTAGAAGGCAGGCCAGAAGAATCGAACAGACACTTAGGGACAATGGAATACACATGGTTATTGTAGAATTTAGAATGATGGTTAAGTGTGGGCGAGGAAGGAAGAGTAAAAATATACAATGAATATTACGAAGAAAGGTAAGAGATATGCCAAAATTTAAGATAAAATAGCGTGAGGAAGAAACGAGTGGTGAATGAAATTCAACGTAGAGCTACTCACTCAAAACCTACCCTGACTGGAAGAAAATGATCACAAAACAAATACCATCAGAGCTCCATTAATTAACGAACATTTATCGAACGCAACAATGGGCATACTGTTGTTGCATGCGTGCTGAAAGTAAGGAGGATAGTCGAAAGGGGGCAAGAGAATCGCGTGATCACGTAACACAGTGAACATTACCCTAGAGCTATATATAGTTACTTGATTCTTTATTTGAACATGGATTTCCACATAGTTACGCCGCAAAGTATTGAGTGCATAACCCTAGAGATTTGGAAACCCTGGAACGTTGATGATGATGGGAGACAATCGGTGATATTGCATCATTCAGAGCTGGCTCTGATCTACCAATCAATGCGTAAGTTCGTTCTAAAATCATTCCTTTTTTATTTTTTGGCTGAGAATATACACTATACATTCTTACGAAATCAACAGTGTCAGGCGAGATTTGGTGGAACAGCATCTTATTTTTGCATTAGTTGTGGACAATACCACATCTTAAGAAGGTTTTGTACTTCATTTATTTATAAACTCTTAATTTGAAACAGAGATGTTTAATGGCTTAGTATTATTTTTTATCTGTGGTATTAAAGCCTGTAACTGCAATAATATGAACTTTGGATCGGTAGGAACGGTATGAGTATAGGAACGAAACGGGTAAGGAGAATTGTTTAGTAATTATCATCTATGATTTCAAGCCTGTGTTCACACTAATTGGTGCTTCAGAAAGAAAAGACGCCAAGGGGACCACTGCTTAACGTCCCATCCGAAAGGAAGGAGTACTGTTCTCCACAAAACACTCAAGTATGGGCCGGTCTAGCAAAGAAATGTATCTTTCACCGCCGGGATTCGAACCCGGGAACTCCTGAAGAGATGCCAGTACTCTTAACAACTACGCCGATCTGGAAATTCTGGAAAAGGAGCGGTTTAGTAGTAACCTTGAAATGGGCGGTATATCATAAAAATCTCATTTTTTTTATCACTGTCTTGCCGCGGAATACAGGAATAAAAAAGTCTTTGGTATTGTTGGTGGATAGTGCAAATTTATCCATCGCGCAATGGACATCTATTGCATAAATATTGAATTAGATTTTGATCGCACCACTTCTCATAACGCCACGGAATCACAAAATACAAATGGTATGGTGAAATTAATGAGAGAAGTTTGTGACGGGAAGTGATAGCGAGAGCTATCACTTCTCGTCAATATTTGTTGCTAATATTCTGAAAATATTAGCAACAACACTGGATGAGAGAAAGACCCAAACGTTATAACAACTGTAACTGTAATTGTATAAATTAAAATTTATAGTGTATAAATGCCTTGCGCATAACTGAAAAGTTTAATAAGATGGACATTGTTAACCACTATCTCGCACGGGTAATATTTATCTGTGTTTTCAAGTCTCTACCGAAACTTATAGATGCTTTAAACCGGAAGAAAAAGTGCAAAGATGGGAACGGAGGGCCAAAGAAGAAGGATGGAGTGAAGCCTGGCGTCGGCATTAGCCTACCGTAAACGAAGGCGCCAAGGGAACCACGGTTTAGCATCCCATCCGACGGACGGAGTACTGGCCCTGAATACTCTACGCAAAACACTCAATTAGGGTCCGGATTGTCAATGAAAATATCTTCTGGCGGGATATAGGTAAATATGGTGCCTGATTTTGAACCCGGGCCCTCTGAGTGAGAGGCCGGTACTACAACCACCACACCAACTGGAACCTATTATCCCGCCACTTCTCCCCACGCTTTCGCTCGCACGCCCAGCGATGGTGTGCATACCTTAGGTGAATATTCTTTCTTAAGATATGTGGCCCTGGGTTGAAAAGCTGCCACATCCACCAAGAACAGCATAGAACTAATTATTCCTATTTTTCGGCGTAGCTTAGAAAAAAACACTAATTTGCAAAATATTCCACGTTTTTCTAGATAATTAGCGAACAATAAATATCAATGATTCAAGTTAAAAATTTACCTATAGTTTTTACTTTTGCACAGAAAAATTGAAAGAAGGACTAAAAGAACATCTTTACGACAAAACAAAATTGCTCAAAGGCAGCTAAAAACTCGTTATGATTGCTGTAATAATTTACCAATGGCATTGATTTTTAGGTATATGCTTATCCAATAGAGAGTCCACTCTTCCATGATAAAAATTATGCATCAACACCACCTTTGGGAAATTACATACTTTACCGCCTTGAGCCGGTAAATATTTTATTTTAAGCATAAAATGACAGGTATGATAAACGCAATATCACTCTCATCCATTTCCACTGTTTACACATTTCATTGGAACTAGGAATGTACTATTTATGCTGAGATCTTTTATTTTGATTTGCCAATCGTTTTTGCAAGGTGAAAGTCACTACAAACTGCTGGTCTAAAGGTCACAGGTTCCATGGACTGAGGGTACGTGGGGGACTCCGAGATCCATTTCGTTGCATAAAAATAGGAATTGCATGAGTGAAGTTGATTGATGAAATTAACAGAAGACGGAGAGGGTGGAATTAACAGGTAATAAGGTGCAGGTGTGTAATAAAGAGCGTCATAGAAGAGATAATGGTGCTGTTGTCGGGGTAGAGGGAGTGGAGGGAAATTGGTAGTTGAGGCTGAATAATGGGAAGCATACCGAGATGATGAATGACGAAGAGGGCTGAAATAATAATTTAAGCTCATCTTAATCTACCTTAACTCTTATACAATTAATGATACATAATACTAATTTAAAATTACCCTCACAAAATTATTGGAAACTGAATTTTGCATTTTGAAGTTCAAAACATGAAATTTAAATTATTTATTATTTTAAACAAATACCTATCACCATATGCACAAATTATCCTCATTGAAACGAAAAAAAGCAAAACTAAATTACGTTTCCTGCTCTTGATTAATTTTATTATATTTTTAACACTAATTAACATAGCTTTCGAAGTTAGCGAGGAACGTAAATTGAAATTTGTACGCATATCAGTCATTGAAATATGACTTTTATTTTGATATTCGTGGATAAATGTTAAATTCACCATATTCTTTCAGTACCTATACGATTTTCTGGAATTTCGTATCAGTGATTGCCGAATATTACTCTTCCCTTACCAAACGACTGAACATTGTTTAACTTGGATGACAGCATGAACATATCGGATTCCGGTCGAGTGGCCAGATGACTCCTGATGATGTCGAATCGCTAATATCGGAACCGGAACAAATCCATTGTGAAGGTTAGATGACCTCTCTCTCCAATAGTTTTCGAACATGGAAATTAGACTGGCCGATACTGTGCATCACCTTTTGTTATCCTCAACTGAACCGAGTTGCCCGCGTGACAGAATTTGAACAGGTATGAAGCAGGCTCGTACTTGTCAAACGCAGCAAGCAATGTGATCTTGAACGAATGTATTATCTCGACTGAAAGGCCAAGTGATCATTGAGCAGAATATAAGAATAGGGAAACGAAATAACATCATCAGAACTCTATCTAATTTCATTCACATTTCAAATAAATTCCACTATTGCCCAAATGCTTTGTTCGTTTTTATTAGAGACTAGTGAGAATTAGAAACTCTGCATTGACTATAGTTGCCATAGTATTCCATCATCAGAGCCCACCATGTTTCTCCAACTTTTCTACCACAAGTTTTATTAGAGGCGTATATATTTTCAGCAGAAACACCATGCTCTCAGGCAACTACTAGTTTATGGAATATTTCCGTTGAACTAGGCCAGCTACCTGCCAAAACGCCAAAAAAATCAATACTACGAACATAGAACATACAACTTTCCTATATTCTACATACAATCTAAATGGTTTTCTTGAGTCCACACACCTGTTTCACAACTCTATCCTTTCCTTTTCCTAATACCAAATTAAATGTCTCCTGAGCAATTAGTCACTTTATTGTATGCCCTAATTATTACTCTTTATCATTACTTATAATAATTACTCTGTAAACTACCTGATTTGACAGCGGAATGTATCATACTGTTCTAAAATGTATGTAAGCATCTTAATGACTCTTATGGCCATTCCATTTCCTAAGGAACAAATATGATAAACTCGAGATTTAAATGTATCATACGCAGAAATTTATCGCACAATATAGCCTATGGTTGACTTTTGAAGGACATTACTGCAAAATAAGCGTATAATTGAAATATATTTAAGATTTATGCACATCTTAACTTAAAGCCTTAAAGATATGTACTTGCAAAAATGTATTACTTCTTGATTTGTTCCCAAATAAAAGGATTTAAATCAGTTGGCTTGGACTTTATCACTATGAGTGAAAAATAATTGATAAGCTAATGTTTTCGGAGTCCTTTTAATGAATAAAATGTGATTACACATAAATTCCATAGCAGTACTTTTGGAGATTTTTCCACCGAAAATATCAATAAAGGCCTAGAATACGGTGTCCCAATGGCAGAATATTTCAGCACAGGACAATATTTGTAATACCGATTTTAACGCGCACATTGACATGTATAACCATCAGTTCAGATGTTTCATGTCATTTTAATTAGGTATTTTTAAATTGACACTAAGCTATAACGATCTCGAATTAAAAAATCTCCATAATAATACTTGACTTCTAAATCATTCGGCCTGGCCACGGAATCTGTTATATAAAAATCCGCTGAAATATTGAGACGAGGAAAAATATTTACGCAGATGATCCAATTAAAACAAACCAATTTAAGCTGCACCCTTTGGCCTTGAACTCTGTTATAACACAGAAAAAAAATCACCCGGCATATTCCTTTGACCGCATTTTACACTGCTCGCTACAGCGTATGGGCCAAGGATCCCTAGAAAGAGCCTGTAATGAAAAGCCGAGGGAGAGAGAGAATTAGAGTCCAGCCGCGTTGAAATGGTCCTTCTAGGTGACCGGTGGGAGGAGCTACGACTACCTACCCCACCTCCCGGCCTTACCTCCCCTTCTTTACTCTCTCACTCACTCACTGGAGGAGAGGCAAACAGTGTTGCCAGTTTTCCTCACTCCGGCGCGCTTAGGAAAACTTAAAGGCACAAAACTGGCCGTGGTGGAGGGAAATTAATTTAACATATAAATGTTAATAATCTTATTTATTGTTATGTTTGCCGTGGAACATTACATATAGCAAAGAGGCTTAAACAAGGCTTCCAATAGAGAATGAGAAGAACAAAACAATGAGATAATAATTCCGTTCTCAATTTCTGGATCTGAATTAAAGTTACATTGGTTGCATCGTGAGGAAATAAAAGTTAATAAAATACATTAAATAATACGCAACCTACCTCCAAACCTTACTAGACTACAATATAGTAATGAATAAACTGAAATGAAGCGATGATTTACTGATTTCCTATGGCACACGTGATAGTTTTTGGAAAACGTAGGCATAGTTTTCTTTCAAAACCTATCAATTTAAGTTAATAATCATAGCTACTAAAATTACCGTAATATTCAATAAACTAAAATTCTTTCTGTTTTCACAACAAAGTTGTAGTTAAAAACAGCTCGCGCATTTAGATTGAAAAAATTTCATTCACTCTCTTCCGAGGATGTGAATGACATGTCGGAATCTCCACTCGTGTCACTACCACTTAGTTCGACAATTATTTTGTCTATTTCTTTATCCATCAGCGCGTCACTTCTCCAGTATTCCTCTTCAATTTTCTTTACATGTCCGCAAACTTTCGTCCATTTCTCGGTGGAATATTCGGAACAAATGTTCTGAAACAATTCCGCTTTTTTGTTCAAGGATGTCGCCTCCAAATTGTGACGCACCTAAAAGAATGCAGGAAATTCGTAGTAATTAAAAAGTGTAAATCGATGCAGATAAGCTTGACATTTAATAATAAATTGAGGGAATCCAATGGTAGTTTATTCTTCATGATTGCCTGTTCTTTGAGGTCACCCCAAACCATCTCAATTGGATTGAGGTCAGGATGGTAAGGGGGCAAACGAATCACGTTCTCCACAACTAACGCTCCTTCATTCCGCTCAACAACGCTCGCAGGTGACACCAGATTCCCGTAATAATTAATAACGACAATTTTCCTCTCTCCTGAGACAATCTCCCTTCGTTTAAAATTCTCTTCACCGTGGAGGTACCAAGTCCCGTAGCCTGGCTTGAAGCTGGCACCACGTTTAAACTTAGTTTTTTCTCCAATTTTAAATCGTTCAACAACTGAATAACGTTGTACACGATTTCTCGAGCCTGACTTTTGAGTGGCCTGCCTCGGGCATACGAAGATTTCGACGAGCTGGCCATTGCAAATAAGCAATACGAGAGTTTAAGGACTCAAACTCTGTAAACAAGGACCAAAGTCGGAAAACCAAATAGATTAACCGAAACGGAAGCGTAAGTCAAAATATTACCAGAAAGAAATCAAAATCCACAAAGAATGTCCAAAGCAATGTCAAAAGTCAAGCGCGCAAAACCAAGAGAGAACCGTAACGAAAAGAGCTGGCAACTACAATGAAGTGACACTGGTAGGGGAGGCACGATAGGGGAAGGAAGGAGCCCAGAGTGGGGGTAGCCGAGGACAGAGAGGGGGTGCGCGGAAATTTTCGCGCAGGACCATTTCAACGCGGCTGGACTCTAACTGAGCAGAGTCCTTTTGCTGACAGTTGCAGCTGAGAAGAATGATCTCTTTATTCCGAGCTCCTAAGTAGGCCGAAGTAAGTCGGAATCGCTCCCAGACCTGCGTGAGGGGAATGGTTAAGTGGGTGGATGGAGGAGAAGAAACAAATGAAATCCAAAGGTTGCGTGAATTTATTAGCCAGCGTGGAAACGAGAGGGACAAAAATAAGAAAAAAAAAGCATCACCAATTGCGCACGGCGTTTCCGGATAATCTGGGCGACTGATGAATCCATTCTTTCACCTCTCAACTACACTGCCAGTCATTTCGAGACTTAAATTTCCCGAGAGTCAAACATTTTTTTAACAGGGGCGCGTGCAAAGTGTACGCTCTTCGTCGTCGGTTGAATTTTTCAGCGCAGTGAATTGCGCCCGGGGGAAAATGCTATTTCGCATACTGCTACTACACACAAGATCCCGGGCGCAAGCTTGCTTGTAGCGGACAGAAAATCGATGGAGTTATCCCGTGGCGTAGAGGGGAGTGGAAACGGAGGGAAATTTGCGACCGGGGGAGTGGAAAATTGAAGGTTTTTCCACGTCGCCTTTGACACCGCATCCCACAAAACCCTTGCGCTAATTCGGACGTGACATTGAAGAAGTGCGGAAGGAAAAAAATCGCCAATGAAGACGAAAAAGGTTATTTCCAGCATTAAATTCACTTCACACACGCGCGTTAACTTAAGACATATGTGTCGCAAAAACCAAGGGAGAACAAAATTGCACAGAAAGTAAGCCTCAAAAGTTGAAGGAAAATTATTCCTACTCGTAACTTTACCCTGAGTGGGTGATAATAGTTAAGCTAAGGCTATATGTTGTGAATTTACCACCTGACAGTCAAAATGCCTAATATCAATTAAATTCGGTTTTTGTGAAAACACCAAGTTATCGTATTTCATTCTGAATATCAATTAGGTACTCCATTTAGGGCACACTAATTGATTTCCACTTTATTATTGTATGGTGACGAGGGATGAATACAATATTTTCAGGAATTCGTAGATACATGTAGGAAGAATGTCAATTAAAGGCTAGCACTAGTAAAGGAAAAATTATCAAGGATAAACATATTCACCGAAGACCCCAGTTTTAGCTTACTTTTCTATCGCTAATTACATACAGTGAGGTCCGAAGATCGAAAATCAAACCTTGTGTTTGCTTTATGCTTGAGGTTTTATTTCGGTAGGAGGTGGTGTTATTCTTATAGTATATCATTGAACGGTACACATTGAGTCGAAATTCAGTATCTCATTCGAAGAATATGGTCATACTGGACGCTATTCAGACAAAGAATTTAGAGTTGTAGAGAAATAGCTCGGAAACAGACAGCCAAATTATGAGAGAAAAACATAAACATACAATAGACCAAGCAAAAGGAAAGTAATATTTGGTATTACCCAGGTCTAGCAAGCATTTTACGAAAGTTATACTAATAAAGGAAAAGCACATTTGGAGAATTTTCCTCTACGGCTGCGGGTCACAGGCAATAACATTGGGCAGAAAAGACATGACTGATGCATTTGCAATTAATTTGAAATGTAACACAAGAACAAAATGATTGATATCAAATAAATAGACCGGGTAAGTAGGAAGGTTTTTATGAGTGATTGGAAATATGGATTGGTTAGGAACGGAAAATAGGCGGAGAATAACATACAGGAATATAATAATCTTTAAAAATTGATAGAATACTGATGATGATCAGGTAGAAAGAAAATGTCTATACAAAATACTGAAAGGGAGAAAGGACAGCCGTATCTACATCTACGTAATACCCTGCATGCTACCATAAAGGTGCGTGGTAGGGGATGAATTCACACCAAACATGCATTATATGCATTATCGGGGACAACTGGAGCATTATAGTTCACTGAAGACATTCGTGAATGGAAAGTGTACACGAGGAAATGCAGTGGTAGACACCGGATGGAGACACAGAAAAGTAGCGAAAGATGTTAAAGAGAGTAATTTTGCCAATATGTGGAACCAATGGTAGAGAGCTGTGTCTGCGAACAAGTTTTGAAAGAGACTTGAGATAAGAAAGTGGGTAAGACGACAGAGTGAGCAAGTTGATGGCCAAGGTTAAACTAGCAAAACCCGGAAGGAGGGAGAGGAAAGAATGGCTTTGGAAATAGGGAACATAAATAAAACATTTAATGATTAATATACATGGTACGCAAACATAGAATTAACAGTAAAAGCATTATCGGTTTTGCACGTGAATACATCGTAAAGCTTTCACCTATTGTAATCCTCGGTACACAGACATTGCAAATTTCAAAAAAGAGCTTGAATCTTTTCTAAATCATTTATTCCCTAGGTGAAATCATTTATTGCGCCCCTATATGATGTATATAAAAGAAGGAGAAGCCAGAAGAATATTTCCTGATATTTCCTGCCAGATGATTGAGGTGACGATGACGTCAGAGATAGCTGGCCTTTAGGCATTGATCAATAATGACCATTTTCAAATGGTCATGTCCTGAATACCTATCACTTATTCGGGACGGATTCGATATTCAGATGAATAACCACGACCATTTTCAAATGGTCATGTCCTGAATACCTATCACTTACTCGGGACGAATTCCGTATTCAGATGTATAACCAAGACCAATCAGTAATTGATACAAGTGGAAAAAATTCCAAAGAATTCGCTAAACCGTCATCCTTCTCGAGAGTCAGGTATAATTATGGAAGTTCACTTCTATTCTTCGTGAAATTGGAAACTTTCGCGTTTTTTTACGACTACTTTCAATACCATTACGAAACGCAGTCCTTAAAATTGTCTGATACCGTAAAACGAAGCCACTTTCACTCTGGAAAATGGGATGGGGAACTTTTAGAAGAGGGGAGACCCTTTTTACGGTGGAGATATTGTGTCAACCTGGGTCGAATCAGACACTCCCTCGCAACCTGGAGATCGGTTTCGCGTTTGTTTCCTCAGAGATTCTTCTTTGAAAGTCTTCCTTTTTCCTCGCAAACCGCTAAAATTCCTCCCTCCTGCGGACCCCAGGAGAGATAAAACGCGAAGACGCCAAAGAGGAAAACTTCCGGACAGATTTCAAATGAGTCGTGTTAAATACGATGGCAACCACAATTCTTCTAAGGAGACACTTCTCCGATCCCTGACGACTTCGAATGGGGCCCATGTAATTTCGGATCACGTGACACCCTATTTCCTCGCAATCCTGGGGAGATGTCGGAAGGAATTGTGGGGCGGAAGGATATGGAAAGAAGGGAAGGAAGATAAGCAGTGGTAAAGGGAGGATCTATTTCTTCTCAACCGCTGAGGGAAGATATTCAGGAGCAAGGCCCTGTGGACAGCAGGTGTCACGGATCCACACCCGTTTGAGAAAGGAAAGGTAACGTCCCGAAAACCAAATCCTTTTCCCTATATCACCTGGGAGAGAAATCGAACGGTACTGGAAGGAATGTTTATAATATCGGTTCCGTAAATTCCCAAAGATGGCCTTAAGAGAAGACCCCACCTTTTTCCAGAGTAATAATAAATCAAAATATAAATTTGTACAAGAATTCTAACATTATTCTGGCCTGGATTCTATGGAGCATAAGTAACCAACTCGCTGCGATAACATTGCTTTCGTGCATTTATAAGGGAGATGAAAATTCTCTCAATAATATTTTTACGGATCACTGGCAGAATAAGACAATGAGGTGACCTGCCTCAGTAAAATATTGACATAATAGGGAGCTCTGGCATTTGAAAACTGAATTTAACAAAATAATTCCAACATAAAAAAATGAAGTACTAAAGAGTGGTACGTAAGAGGGATTTTAAATCATACGATATGGCAAAACATTGATTAGGGATTCAATTTATTGAAAACTACTGAGTATTAATAAACTATGCTATTTAGTGAAATACAAAGTATTGATACGTGAATAGGTAGGTAAAATTTTCTTCACAATTTCAGGAATCTCAAAAGCCAAACCTATCATACCAACTTGAAATAAAACAACAATGTCGACAGGGGAATCAGATACGACACAAGGATGTTAGGAGAAATAGATTAAAGCGAGCTGTGACAAATTGAGTGCATCGAATACTCAATAGAGAAAGGGGAACCTATGGAAACTATGATGAATATTAGAATGAACTTTGTTATACTTCACAATTATAGTGGAATACTTGTAAAACATAACAAACTAGTGGTTTCAGGAAGTTTATGGAACCTATTCGTGATTGAAAAGGAAACTTCATTTTGTAGTTCCACATAAATTTATTAAAACATAACGTTTAATTTAAAAACATAAATTTATTAAAATCCGGTTTGTGTTTTAATAAATTTATGAGGAACTACAAAGTTAAATTTCCTTTTCAATCAAATATAACAAAGTTTATTCTTATATTCACCACGAATTTATTCCACAACTTGAACTCGCCAACCATCGATTTTTATAAGGAAACTAGTTAAGTCTAGCAGAACTGCAGATCGGATGCTTTCCTGGCGTATGGTGTCAAGGAGTCTGCTCGGGTATTCCACGACATTTCTTCCGAATTTTCGATGGGCAAGTCATCTATCATCATCGGGTTTGTTTATTATTTTTACCCTGAAGGTGATGTACGACTCGCTTATCAAAACGTCGGGAGGAAAGCAGAGTGATATGGTAAAGTGCCCGAACAGCTTCAGCAGAACAGCTCCAAAGCCTATGAAACAGCGTAACAGAATTGTTTTCAAAGGCATTGAAATGAAGAACAGATGTGTCTGGAGAACGTAAGAATCGTCTATGACCTCCATCATCAATAAAAGCAAAAGAAAAGCCTACGCTGCAAAGTAGTTGTTCGAGGAGACTGAAGAAAAGGGCCAGGAACTATCCTGGTGATCCCAATAGCAGAATTTCCCCAGAAAAAAAATCATTCACCTTGACCAGCATATCCTGCCATCCAATGTTAACGATTCCTTCTCTGTATAAATTCTACAATTATGCATATCAGTTAGCAAATCTGAGAGGTTGGTTAGCGGCTAGTTCAAAATCCTTGAATTTATCTCGGTGATGACCAATTTGAGTGTATAAGGAATTGTATGCAACGCGTGACAGAAGAGAAGTATTGTAAATGCAAACAAAATGATTCATATGACGGTTTCTTCTACACAAAACCCGAATTGTTACTACATTGTGTTCATTGGACAAGTATATTGAAAGCTATTCAGAACACTGAGATAAACTGAAAGAAGAGGCATGTCATTTGACCGTGGATTGTATGTCACTGGTAATGATTACGGAGGGTGAATTGGAATGGGTAGTGAATAGCTCGGAGATTGAGACAGGGTTATCACTCTCCACCAATTTCGACCGGGTGCTCAAGAGAAATGGTTGGAGATAAATGGAATGGCTGGAAGTGAAAAAACAGATTGGTGGGGCAATGATTAAGTACATTAGGTTTACGATCGAGCATACATAATTTATTTCACCGGTCGGTCAATCACGGGAACATATAGGAGACAGCGTTAACGTGAGAGACGGAGACTTGGGTGATCATAGAAGCGGTAAAGGTGGAATATTTCACGTACTTAAAAACCTTTTAAATAAAATGAATATTCAAGTAGGAACGTTCGCAGATAGATGTTGTTTACTAGAAAGGAATATGTGAGGGGTTTTCGAGGACAATAATAAGTAAATAATTGTTTTAAACTCCAACTTGGAGCGTAATTGTAGCATATTGAGGAGTTGTGCACGTCTATAAGCATGGGTCTTTGATGTACGGTTTGGTAAAAAGTAGAGAAACCTAATATGTTAGCGAAGATGAAGGCAAAAGAAGTGAAAAATTAAATATGGCAGGCAAATAATATGAAAGTTTTAGAAGAGGACTGGAAATGTAAATATAAATTTGGTTGTAAAATGGAGCGGTTCTGTAGGAGGGAGCAGAGGGGAAATTGTTGAGAATGGGTAGAAGAGGAAAGAAAACAAACGAGGATTTTACATGCTATGAAGGCAGGCAGAAAATATTACCTTAAACGGAAGGTTATGCTGAGAGACGGGCACTGCCAAAACATCTACATAGACCGGAAAAATGCCATGATAAAGATAAGTTATCCTTCATGATATTGTGAATTACTCGTAGAAATATTCAATAAAGCAGTTGACCAGGAAATCCAAAATGTGAATATAAATCGACATATATCACCAGCTGCTAAATTCCATTCCTTGAAGTGAAGTACGTGTCTAAGCCACGAATTTGAAAAGGAAATCATGCAGTTCATGAGTTCATAATTGCTGATTAAGAAATGAAAGGGCAATGATAGCTATTCCTCATTCCAACAGAGGTCTGTCATTGAGGAATAGTAAGGGATGAACGTAAACATCCCTCCTATCCTTCCACACTTTCCTACTTTCCAGCGTCGACCAATTTTTCCACTCGCTTCCTCACCAGTTCAATCCATCGAAACGAAAAACATAGAGGAAAGTTGATGAGAAGGATCCGATCCCCCATCTTCGAGAAAGCCACTGGGGAGACATGACAAGTGTGTGTGAACTTTGTGGCCATGCGGCATGGTCTGAAGAGAGATATGGGAAACGGAGGGGGAGAGGTGGGAGTGCGGGAAAACTCTAGGAGATGAAAACCTCTCCAGCACGATACTCCTGTGGGAGAAAGAAACATCAAACGATAACCTCACCACCTCCTCCGTAAGATTCTCACTCGAGTCTCCATCGCTGGCCTTATTTTCCTTCCCGTCCGCCTTCCTTCCCCGGCGACACACGCAACACACATCGCATTCCCTCGAGCGAGAACATCCCGTCAATCCTGACACACCCACCCTCCCTCTGGCTGGAGGTCCAGCCACCACCTCTCTACTCCACATGTTTCCACGAGACACCAATAATGTCAATCTCTCAGACTCCTCCGAAACGTAAGACTATTGTGCGAAAATGATGGAAAATTTTTTTACCACCATGTTTGTAAAAATTACATATATTATATATGGGTCATTCCACCTCAATTCAACAAACGTTTGTCCCTTAGGGTCTCAGATTTTGATAAAAATTGGTGTATGGGAACAAAATCAACTCAAACTGAATACCCTCAAACAATTTTGTGAAAAAATTTTTTTGAGCGAATTATGCATGTTTTAATTTTGTCGCACTTTTAGCAAAAATCCGAGCCTTAAATCATCACTTATATATCCGCTGGTAATTATCATACAGCAATGATTAATAGCTCTTTTTAAAGATAAATCTTTATTGAATGCAAATATATAAATAAAAAATTATTGTCTTCTAAGGGACAAACGTTTGTTGAATAGAGGTGGAATGACCCATATATTACTGACTACTATATACTGCTTACTATATATATATATATATATTACTGACTACTCAGCAAGCCATCTCAAGGGTGTGCAGCAGAATGGGGGGGGGGAGAAATTGTCACCAAATTTGCACTCGATGAAGTTTACATCATGTGTGGTGCGACAAATGGCAGTTAGAAGTTAACCTTGAAAAGTGTGTTTCTTTAATTTCTGGAGGAGGAAAATTGGATAGAGCATTCGGAATTAATAGAAGAATTATGTTGGGAATCATTATCAGATCGTAGGTTAAAGTACAGATTAAATCTATTGGAGTAATTCAAAACGGATAGCATTACCGAAGATGTTAGATATATTTAAAAAAACCTGCGTATTGTCACAGATTCGGACAGATAAATAGGATTAGAGAAATACATTGTCGTACCAATAGATTTCAAATGCCATAACATTAGTAAAACGACAACACGAAGCGTTGAAACCATTAGGTACTTAGGTGTAACAACCACTATAGATCGATCTTAGGGAAGACACATCTGGGTAACATACGGTCGACCCAATAGTAAGCTAGGATTTATTAAAAGAGTACTCGAAAAATGTGACGAGAAGACACTACATAGGCCCCACCTTGAATATCCACCCAGTGTATGGGACCCAAATAAATTAGGTTTGATCAGAGAGCTAGACAGTAAGCAGCATTAAGAAGCTAAGATTTATAAAACTGCTTTGATAGGTTTAGTAGTATATTGGAATTAATGGAAGAATTATGTTGAGAATCACTATCATATCGTAGGTTAAAGTACAGATTAAATGTATTGGAGTAATTCAAAACGGATAGCACTACCGAAGAAGTTAGATATATTTTAAAAACTCTAACGTATTACGATAGATTCGACCAGATAAATTAGATTAGAGAAATATATTGCCGTACTAATAGATTTCAAATGTCACTTTCCCCCTTACAATTATAGAACACAACAGGCAGCATAGCAAAGGGATAGGTAAGCAAAATTTTGTATTCTATAGCGTATGATGCATGGATTAACATTCAATCAGTTTATTTTTTATGTAGATACTAACCATGTAGCTGCATGTAACCCTTTTACCCAGCATGTTTCCATGCATTAGCTAGTTTGCATGTCAATAGTGCATGATGAATATCGCCAACCATTGATTCAATAGTGCATGTTTGGTGAACTTCACCCCCGCCCACACACCCTCGAGGGTGTTGCATACACGTAAATGTAAATATGTACTACGAATCTAAGGATAGATTTCTGACAATATCATCCGGGACCAATTACAAATTCTACTTCTCATCCAGCATGCAAAGAAACATTTGAGAGGAACTACAAACAAGCATAATGCATATTAGTAATAAAAGCAGACATGCTTATATCCTAAAAAATCCAGCATTTTAATTAAATTTCCGATTGTTTCACCAACCCATATTGACCAAACATGCGCAATTTCATGCGCCAAACTTGCTTACCAAAACTGTCTCTCCGTTGAGTTACCGAGTTTTAATATTTTTATAGGGAGAAAATTAAAAAACCTAGCATAGGTATGGCAAGGAATGTGATTGTATCCATGAATGACTTATCTTATGCATATACGATCCTGGTAATAAAACATCTTAACTATAGTATTTATGTTTCTCATGAGTTAATATTTCAGCGCGCGAGAAAAAAGTTAGAAAAGCTAATGAGATTCTTGGACTTGCTTGAATATTTTTGAGCGCATTAATCACTATTCACATAGCATATTCATCAGCTCATTCACAACGTGATGTGGTATTTGCTGATTGAAATTAAATTATACACGTGCGTTGACTAGGGCTTGGCAAAAGCTTCAAGGAAGGGGAACACGCTCTATGACAAAGAGAATAAAGATAAAATGCAAATTGGCTTACTTCAACGTAATTAAAATTAGTTATGTATTACAATTATTTTTAATTCATAAATATTGGTTTAATAATTGGAATTGGTATCTATATAACTATATCATTTTTTACTTATGAATAATTGTTTAATATTAAAATTTAATTAGTTATCAGATACTGTAATGAGAGAGTCAAAAGAATACTTATCCATCACTTCTGTTATTTAACGAAAGTAAATTGCTACCTACATTTGGCGTTACATTATGAAAAATTAAATTTGCAGGGGATAAAATATTTTACATCCCTAAAATGTTCATAAAGAACAAATTACAAGTATCCATCAAGAGAATGACCCATGAAATCCTCTGGGCATATCACTGAGCTCAAAATTAAGATCCTTATTTACTTTGCACCACGACTCCTATCTCCTCCTCTACCTGAAAACGAACATCGCTTATTTGTATGAATTCAACATGTATATTCTTGAATTTCACTAAGTCAAGCTCAAGGCTCATTTATAGTCATTGACTCAATATTTTTGTTATAATTAACCACTTTGATAAATATTTAGAACTCATGATATTATATAAATGGAAATTACCATCTGAATATGCTGAAATATTATATATGACACTATCTAAGATAGGCTTGGCAGGTAAGGCTGATGATATCACAATGAATGACCAAATGGCTATTTTATCGTGGAAACATGATGTGTAAACAATATAGGGAGATGAGAAGAAAGGGTAGTTACATAAAATGATGTGTGACACTATGTATGCGGAACTAAAGGACATCGCATTAAGGGTAGGTATCATAATAAGAGCACTATTTCTACCCAAATCTACCTTAGCCTATAGAACATTTATGATATTAAAAACGTTAGTTCTTTTTTGCATTAAACTCCAATCTTACATTCATTTTCGCTACAGTAATCCGTCATATTGGATATTTCGTGCAATATTGAAGAAAAATGTTTTAAGCGTGTTTTCGGTACACGTTATGTAGTTGGCTTGTAGCTACTTAAATATCATATAATACGTAAAAGCGAGTACAAGGTTCAACAACCACAACCCACGATTAGAGAGCCTCACTCATTTCTATGGGGAAACGAGTTATGACGCAAAGATGAATGAGAATTCCATACAATTATGCTCACGCCACGATTATCGCACGCCGCCAAGCGCTTAATGAATAGATTCATGTTGAAAATCACATATTTTTCACATTTCCAACATGGGGTTGGTTAACGATACATTTCCAAACTCGAATACAAAATCGGAGTAAAATCTTTGAACTAAGCGGGGTTCCAAATGCCATTATGGCCTGCGATACAAGTTGGTTTTGCGAAAAATTTCCCTCTCCTCGGAAAAAGTTTCATTATAGGCGGAATGAAAAACAATCCCAGGATTACTGGATGACGTTAAGGATAGAGATGCTCCTTTGGAGGATGAACGGCCGGACTAATTGGCCATCAAAGACAAAAAGGGCCAGAGAACAGCGAAATACTGAGTCAACTGAACTTTTTTAAAACAATTTTCGAAATTAAACATGGTAAATGAAATAACTTTGTACTTTCCACGCAGCGTTATATGTTCCCCGATCGATTTCGATGACTAAGCGTCATTTTCATTTTCAAGGGGGGCCAACAGTTTTCAGTTGGCCCCCCTTGAAAATGACGCTTAGTCGTCTAAATTGATCGGGGAACATATAAACCTGTGTGAAAAGTACAAAGTTGTTTCATTTACCATGTTTAACGTTCGCAACTTCCACGAAGTATCGCCTTCATCCATTAATTTACTCTTTGAAATGTATTATTGGAATAACTATTTGTTAATTCACTGATTATTCGTTGAATTATTATTCCTTTGGATAATTTAAATCTCTTCAGCCATATTTTAGACACCAGCAAACAAATAAAATCTAATTAAAACTTGAAAAATGAACTCCCAGCAAAGAAAAAGAAGGTCAAATATTTGGCGAACATTTGGATTAACAAGCCAGGAGATAAATTAATTTATGATAGTATAAACATAGGAAGGAAATTTTTTCTTTTATTGCGTAGATAATTTATTCAAGGAAAGTGACTGATCGGAAAATTTCACGAGTCATGCTATTATGTATAGAACAGCATGTGCAGTACGGAAAATTAGATGAGATAAAAGAAAAAAATATTTCAAATTCAGGAGGGTATGAGTGCTCACATCGTTAATCAGGACTGAAGGAAATAAGGAAACCTTGCTAAATCTCCGAGAAAGAATTCCACATCCTGCTGTTACATATTCACTGAGAGTTCAATAAGGAGGTTGGTCCGAAAAGTGAAAGTCATGCCATTTTTTTATATTTTCAGCACTTATAGAACTAAAGTTCCTCTATCTAATAAAGTAAAGATAATTATACCAACCCATACTCCTTTTTGCACAAATTGCATTTGAAATGACATACGATTAACGGCGAGAATGGCCTTCACATTGGAATATAACGTTTAAAAATACCATAGTGACATGTCATTTTTGCAAAAAACTGATATTTTATGCGTAATTTCACAAGAAATAAAATGACACGAAAATTAAGGCATCAACCCACCGTATTTTTCGCTAAATCCACCAATTTCTGCGCTTATAGCAGACGAAATGCGTTAGTTGTCTTCAAGTGGCGCTGCGGTCGCTCTATGTAAAATGTATGGCGTATGAATAATATCATTACTAATGAGATATTAAAGCATATTTCAGAAAAATATTATAACATAATGTTTGATAGTAATATTCTGGTGTTGTAAATTAGTAAATTCATTGAAGACATGAATTTATTTCTTTAAAGTAAATGCTGAATCGACTCCATAGTCGAGCTGATTGAAATTATCATAAAAAAGAAATCCTTCGACTTTACATCGTATTTCTTGTGATACTTATGACTTTCAATAGCTTAGGTAATTTTCTTTGTGAAGTAAGGATCACTTAGCAGGCCTATACTCGTACTTAAATTAATAAGATTCCTCTGACAACTTGACTCACGCAGTCGCGAGCCAACCTCCTTAAGTACATCAGGTTAACAGCTAATACACCCAAGGAAATCGGAAAATAACAGTAAGAAGTTGAAAAAGAAATATAAGGGGTTATCGACTGGTAATACATTATAAACAATATAAACATTTTTTTTAGTACCCCGAATAACGATCCACCAGGAGTTCGTCGTTGGCTAACATGCATTGATAATAACAACACGATCACTTATTTACTTTTCGAGACATGATACCTCGGTGGCCTTTGCAAAATTTAAAAAATAAACGTACTGATTTCATGAGTGAGATGAAAACTGGTGGAGTGAAGGACGTATAAATGGAGACCGAAGCGCCACATAGAGAGACTATTAGAAATAGCAATACGAGGTAAAAGGAGAAGATAAAGTAAAAGGGTAGAATAACAAGGGATGGAATGGAAAAGGAATTATTTTTAGGAAGGAATAAATGAAGACCCAAAAATAGTTCGATGTGAACACTGAAATGTGGCCTCGGAAAAGGAAAGAAAAGGGAGAGAGTCATTAAAATGAAAGAGAAAAATGTTGGATAGCATGACTGTTTTCTTCATTTCAATGCAAAGCATTAGTAGGGCAATGAAAAACAGCTCAAAATTGTTGCCTCTTTTTAAGAGACTTAACCAAGGGTGAAACCTTTCTGGATCTAAATTTGAGCAACTTTTCTTTCCAGATGCAGAGGTCCAGTTAGTTATTTTTTTAAATTTACCTCGTATCCCGTTAAAAACTACCAAAATACAGCTCTTAGATTAATTAGGGCGAAAACTTCATGATTCCAATCAATTATCCACGCACAATCTTTTTAATGGTATATTCATTGCAACATGCTTTTTCAGAATTCATTTTAATTCTCACGTTTTTTAACCGGAAAAAATTTGGCAAAGAAAATAGTCAATGGCATATGTAATCTAGGGTACTCCTTGGCATGACAGATAAGAAAAATTTTAGAAAAAATGTAAATGGCCTAAGAGGAATTTCATGGGTGTGATTCATGACGATGGCGAACGGAAAACGAGCTGTATTACGTAATTGCCTCGCTGATCACAGAAAAACAGCCTGCACTGCTGCAACAGAGGTCATGTTTCAAATCAAAGCAATTAGCGTCTCTTTAGATTCGGATTGCAATCTTTCTCCAAAATTGCATATTAACATGGAGATATCCGCATCTCTTGGGTAGATATTTCCCAAGCGTTAGTAATCGGCATATGAACGAACTTAACTAGGTAAAATTCTTTAGTAAATACACAAGAAATTGTTGCGGGAATAAAAAAAACGAAACATACTATATACATAATATACAAACGATACTATTTAGAGGGGATCGGGTTGGTGTGGTGGCTAGAGTACAGGCCTCCCATCCCGAGGGCCCGGGATTCGGTTCCCGGCAGTGGCGGATTTTTCAGTGGAAAACCGGTCTCCACTTGAGTGCCTAGTGGAGGGCATTTCAAGTTCAGTACTCCGTCCGTCGGATGGGACGTTAAGCAGTGGTCCCCTTGGCGCCTTTCGTTAATAGTAGGCTAATGCCGACACCGGGTTTCTCTCCACCCTTCCTCCGTTCCCTGAAAATTCATACCATTACCCAATTATCCACCTATCCTATATGGCGCAAATGACCTCAGCTGTCGGTCGCCTCCCCTAAATAACCAACCAACCAAATACTATATAGACAACATGATAATAGGTGAAGATAATGCAAATAGAAAACAATGGGTAGAAAATTTGAAGGGAAGAAGAAAGGATAAATGGATAGATGGCACTGCAATTTGTTGGGTGAGGTTAAGCAATTACGTTGGAACACGATGATAAAAGCAACAAAGAAAAATTGGCATGAACACAGGAGGAGCATGAGAATGAGCCGGTGGAAATAAATGGAGTATGGAAAATCTATATGGCATCGAGAATCGCAATAATGAAGGATGAAAACGAATATAAATTGAGGAAAAGGAAACGAACGGAGATATAGCGAAGCATAAGAAGAGTTCTAAGAATTCTAATAAAAATGACAGGCATAAAGGAGAAGAGGATGAATGAAATGAAGGGAGGAAAAGTCGGAAATGTCGGACTCGGAAGTCGGAAATGACGTGACTGTGGAGTTTCTCCGTTCCGGAGATTGAGGGCATGTCGTCACAAAAAATGGAAATTCCTCAAAGAGTGGAATTAGCCAACCCCTCTGGGGAAGTATATATCCCACCTTTTCCGATACAAGAGGGAGTAGGGGGATATTTTTTAAATAAAATACGACTATTCCCGCCACTGTTATGCATAGGTTGGACCGAAGGATTCCGTGAGTATGTGTAAAGGTATACAATAAGCGCAACACATTCTTATCCATGGAATGAAAATCAATTCAAAATTCTTATACCGAGGGGATTTATTCACAGCGTTTACGAGAAAACCAGTCAATATTAATGGTAGGGAGGGTTGCGGTGGGAGAAAATAAATTTTGCTTCATAATATATAAATGGAACAGTCTAGTTAATGTTTAAAACATTTCGTTTTTCCAGGAAAAAAATGATCCCAGTGGAAGCAAGTTACGAACAATATCTGGTTATTAATTAAATGAATCACAAAACGAAAAGGATCTCCTAATAATGAGCAGAGCTGCATCAATGCGTCATGATACTTGTGTCTCATTTTATTTAAAGCCGCATATTCCTCTTTATGGCCTACAGTGATAAAAATAGTTTCCTATACGCAAAAATCAAAAATTAAGTATAGCAGAGTAAAAAAGGACAAAGTAGCTATGGGCACGGTACCGTTTCTAGGAAATGACGAGTGTTTAATGATTTTGGTCCTATGTGAGAGCATCTTTTTCACTCGTGACCCAATTTACGCAAAGCTCTGGCCCTTCGATCTTTTTAGTTGAAGAGTTTCGTTCACGGGAGATTACCATTAAAAGGTCACTATTGACTTATTGCAGTCTAAATCATACCCGCAAGAACAGTGCTGTCTATATAAAATATACAATAATAGAAAGAACATTTTACCAAGGTTAATTGAAAATAAAACAGGATCCCATTTTAAGTAGCAAATCTGGTGCTGGATAAAACGAAAGCTGGAAATCGTCAATGAAATATCTTTCAACACTTATGTGACGATTAAACGCCATTCATTAAAATCACTGGATTACATAATTTCGGCTAAATAGGTGGAAGAGCATTTAGGATTCACGCTAAAAATTACAAGTTTTAAAGCCGTTTTTTATAGTTTTATGCGTACCCGTGGGATTTAGTGCTCCATCACTAACTGCCGCCATTATCTGAAAGAAAAATAGCTTATTGGGAATTTTAAGGCTTCCAACTCATTGCAGTACCGTTCAGGTCACCTCACCCTGAGGATAGAGAGAAATAAAATACCGAGGGAAACATTCTCATCGCGATGGATCAAGGCTGGTGATATACATTATTCGGACAAGTTCCACATTGAAGTGATAACAGGGGTATCGTTTCCACCATCAATAAATGGAATGCATTTAGTTAAGGGTAGCACCGTGCATTAGTTTCATACCAGCATTACCTCTTTAATTTGCAGAGTGATCTGATTTCTGTATATACAAACTACAACTGCAAACATACAACTCCTAAAGTTACCCTTTGATACGGATGGAGGGAATGATTTCCACTATAATTGTTTCTCCTTGAAAAACAAAATTGGTAATTTTTAATACGGCAGTAGAAGCACTTCATGAACATTAAAACTAATTTCATCTTGTCCCAGGATCATAATTTGGTGCTATGACGCAAGCCCACATATATTACTTTTAGGTACTCAGATTCCTCCAACCATGGGTCCCTTATTTTAAATACAATTGTTACGGTTTGCAAGTTCATATGTAGAAACTGTTTTTTTCACCTAATATGTTAGCAGCAATACTAGTCATAAAATAAAGGATATTAGTACAGAATGTAATATTGGCTGTGTAAATAGCATGTAGAGCAAATATTGATGATCTAACTGCCTATTAGTAGCGTGTGTTGGTTTTTAAGGAGAGTGAAAGGGTAAGAAAGGAGCCTGTGTGATCGATGGAAACGAAAAAAGTTAAAGATGATTTATACATGATTGTTGAGAAGTGAAAGTTGATTAAGGTAATTAGGAGTAGGTGAATAAGGAGGATGGACTAATTAAAGGAGATGTCTTGTAGAAGGCCATGATTAACGTTAGAATTCTAAGGATTTTTAGAATAGACTGCGTGAAAAGCGTCACCGAAGACAAGCACGAAACCCTTGACGGAAATCTCGTGAGAAAAGAAACATTCAGATGTGCAGAATGAGAGTAGAAATGTCCAAAGGAAAGCTACCCTAACGATAGAACACCGCTAATCTAATGACCAGTTATAAGGTTCACGGGACCAAAGGCATGAAATCCTGAACTGAGATGAAATTCATAGAGAAAATCCATCCTTGTGAGCTCATCGACATTCAAATGCGAAATCAGTCATTAGGTCAGAGGGTAAGAACGGAATTTCAACCAAAATTTGCATTCTCGCACTGAAAACTCGTCGAGATATTCGACTGTTCCGGAAAAAAAATTGCCCGAACCTAAACGTCGAAGACTCCCGGGAGACTTCTTTCAATCAGGAATGAAAGGCAGGGTTAGGTCATGGGGATGCCGGAAGCGTGATAGGTGGGGGGGATGGTGTATGGTTGAAAGAGGAGAAGTCCGAGGAAACAGGCGGCGTGTGGAGTATAAGCGACTTGGGGCCGCCGGCAGGGTTGAATGAATGGCCCTTAATAAAGGTATGCGGCTTGGGATGGATCGTTATCGATTGCTCCACTTTCGAACCAGCAGCGCGGAGCTTAATGGACTGAGGAAGATATTCATCGAAGCCTCCCGCCGCTCAATTCGGGGGAAGGAAGAAATTTATTTCCACGCCCGATGACGGAGGAAATAAAAGGATAAGGGTTGACTCTCTCCAATCCCTCAAATCTTTTTTTCCTAGCTACGCCGATTCCCACTTTTGCCCCCCGAATGAACGAGAGAGGAGGTCTGACAAATGGGATCGTCACCGAGCGATTTCCGATAGGCGCGTTTCGTCCGATCGACGTGTCGAATCCATCCTGGGAATCCCGAATTTCGGCCACGAGAAACCTTCGATTACATGACCCTGCAGAAGACAGGGTGTGCTGGTGAATGTTCGATACTGAGGATAGAATCTAGAATGATAGCATTGGTGAGAAATTAGTCTTACTTTTTGGGGCCATTGGACAATGAATTAATAACTCTGTTATCTTCCCATACTCTATATTTATCTACATTTGTATCTGCAAATGCTTGACGCCTTAATCAGTGATTATTTCACATTAATTGCCATGTGAAAAAATTCACGTGAACCGGGAATCGAACCTCGGACCTATGGCTTTCTGGACGAATGCGCAGACCACTACGCTATCCAGGATTGGCAATTCACATAGCAATTTTACGGAGGTTCGAGGTACTAGATTTGATTTTGAGCCCTCGCGGTCCATCAAGGATGGAAACGCAAGGGAGGGCTTCAAAGCCACGACCAAGGGTGAACCTCATTCCAGCGATAAAGCCGCGCTAGGTGATAAATGTAGGATATTTCTAACCTGACGCGTGAACGGCGGTGAAATTCACATTAAATGCATGTGAAAAAATTCTCCTGGACCGGGAACCGAACCACGGCCTTTCTTTCCGGGGGGCTTTCCGGGCCACTGCGCAGACCACTACACTATCCAAGATCTGTAACTCACATGGCAATTTTAATAAGGGTCGAGGTACTACATTTTGAGCCCTCACGGTCCATCACGGATGGTAACGCAAGGGAGAAAGGGTCATTGCGATTATTTGCTGAAACTATGGTAGATAACAAAAACGTTTGGACAAATAACATGAAATAAAGGTATATTGGAAACTATGTATTCAAATTTTCACTTGTATTTAAATTGAGGACAATATAAGAGCACGCAGGGATAAGTGAACTACGAGAGTAGAGAGAAAGTCCTTCATTGATGAAATCTATTTCACCCATGAATGCAATGGGTAGAAAAGTGAAGGTCCAAACCCTCATAAACCGATAGAAGATTACTGACCAATCATTTGTTGCTTCTGATGTGTCTACTCAAAAGTATAGCCTGAACCAAAGCAATCATATCAATCAATCGTATTGAATAAGTGTGCTCAAAACAAAGATAGATCAAGTTCTCACATAATTCAGATCATGTAGGATATGGAGAGGGAAATAAGTCTGAAGTGTAGTGAAAGGGTAGCACACACGTTTTTAGTCATGCCTACAGATTTGGTGAGCGTCGGAACTCTAAATGGAATCAGAGCGAGAATTGGAGGTTCAGGGTGTTGGTAGGAGGTCAAAGGGGAAGAAGATAAGGCGGCTCGAGGGTTGGGTAGATGAGGCTAGTTGGCTCAATCCGCGGACACAAGAGAGAACACTTTTCACCGAGATACTGGCAAGGGAGGACGTTCCGATTTGTTTAATTAATCTCAGCCTGGTCCATCCTGACACCCTCTTACTCCATGAAAATAGAAGAGTTGAATAACTTATTGAGATGGTTAAGGAAAGCTGATTAATTGGGGATGGAAGAGTAATACTTTAGAATTAATTTCACAGCTTCTTTCCCATAAAATTGGCTGAGGCATGCGATATGTAGTGGAAAGTATACATATTGATAACAAAACAAGATGGCCCTTTTTCCACAAGTTTTATGTCGGTAAGACGCGTTTCAACCACCAGGTCATCATCAGGTAGGTACCTACATAAATATGTGAAAGCTCTGTGAGCCGTATATATATCCACTCAGAGGGAGAAGTGGTGGGAGGGGAAAGGAATAATTAGGATGGGGGAGGGGTGATGTGGTTATTGAAAGGATGGACGCTTGGGAAATGGAATGGCGAGGAGTGAGGAGTGACACGGAAACGTTTGTTCATTCAACAGGGTACTGCTTCCTCCCTGCACAATTTCCAATCTTTCTAAAATGTCCAGTCTTTGGCCTTTCCTCTCCACGTGGCGTATCTCCGCGTCAAGTACAAAAGTGTGGCGTTCTTCGAGGAGGTGTATCGCCACGAGAGAGGTGGAGTGTCCTTTGTCGCAACTTTTCTTGTGCTCCGACATGCGGACGGCGAAGCTTCGGCCCGTCTGGCCAACATATATATTGTCGCAATCACAGCACTTTAATTTTGTACTCTCCTAAGTGGAGGGAGGGAAGTTGTTTGTCTTTAGTTCGGCACAATAACCTTTCTAAAGTGATTGGGTTGTTAACACAAGTTGTTAGTTTGTCCTTCGGGATCAATTTAGCAATTTTATACGAAAGGTCGCCGATAAACTGTACTTTGCACCAAATTTTGGGTTTATTTGGGGGTACTAAGAGTGTACTCAAATTTCTTAAAGCTACGTTCTGTTGTTTTTATTATTTAGAACCCTGTCACTAATACTGCCTTTATAAACGCTGGATGAAGCGATGTGTTTTATTATTCTGAATTCATCGTGGAACTTTGGGGGTTGAAGAGGTAAGGACACCAATCTATGGATCAACGAATTGATGGCTGCCAGTTTATGAGACATTGGATGAACTGAGTCACTGGGGATAACCGCGCGATTGTAGTACTTTTTACGAAACACTCCGAATTTATCTTTGCCATTGATTATCGGTATTTCCAGGTCTAAAAGGTTCAGCCGTCCGCCTTTGTCCTTCTCTAACTTGAAATTGATGTATCGGTGTTGATTATTTAAATGGTTTAAAAAACAGTCTAACTGACGATCACTCCCCGACCAGCAACAGATGATGCCATCAACATAACTGTACTAGTACGTCACATATTTTAAAAGTTGGTGTCCGGAATTAAAAAGTTTAGATTCAAAATTTGCCCTAAAATTGTGGCCAACAACGGAGACAGGGGAGAACACATCGCAAAGCTTTCCGTTTGGTGATAAAAACTGCCATTAAAAATAAAACAGTTTTTGTTGGTGCAAGTTACTAAAAGGGAATGAATTTCCTCCACGAGGACGTCAATGATTTGCGAAATTCGAAGAACAAGTGTAGTCAGTTCGATTGATTCGTCAATCGGGACCGACGCGAAAAGGTTATCAACATCAAAGGAAACTGATCTGCAGCTCTGGGGTAGGTTGAGATTCAAAAGGCACTCAGTGAGGTGAATGGAGTTCTTGATACCGAATTTAGAGGAAAAGGAAGTGAAGTTCCTGGTGATACTGTTTAATTTAGCTGCCACTTTGTAGGTCGGGGCACCAATACTTGACAACACCGGTCTGATGGGATTTCCTGCTTTGTGGATTTTGGGGAGCCCAAACAGTATCAGGGGAAGAGGAGTCTAATCTAATTCATTTGAATTAGATTAGACTTTGTCCTCTCGTTAAAAAGTCCCATGCACGCCGCTATAGTCTTTTTGACACATCTCTGAAAACGAGGGGTCGGATCTTTGGGCAGGATGGCAAACGAATTGTCATTTAGGAAGTCAGCGCACTTACTAACAGAAAAAAACTGTTGGGCCACTACTTTCAAATCTGGAATTCAGACTAGAAAAAAAGATACCAATTAGTTTTTTCAGCTATACTCACCTAAAATGGATGAAAAAAATGATCTACTTATCATGAGTCTGCAGTTGGCGAGAGATAAAATTAAACCAGGAGTTACAAAATATGTAACCTGGTTTCCCAGACAACAAAATCGACTTCATCCTACTTTTACAGCACTTTCATTTCACAGAATGAAAGTGCTGTAAAAGTAGGATGACACTAGCCAACGCGATGTGGATGTTGCAAACATTAAACGACCCATATGAATTTTCTATCTGCAATTACAGCACACAATGGAGAAACGATAGGCAGGAGGAAATCATTCCGGTGTTCCGGAAACGTTAAAAAGATTGCAGTTAAAAACACAATGTCAACAATTCCTTTTTGTAGTTTTACACTTCAGTTAATAGGGAGAGACGGCAATAATATTTTTCATCGATGCTTATATGATGTGCTTCAATGATCCTGGTTGGATATTGATGGGAATGGAATTATTCTCACGTGGTAAGGAAGATTTTTATTTTGCTTCTACCTTACCATCACTTCATACTCCCTATGAAACATCAGTCAATAGAAATAGGTGATTTATCACCCTCTTCCTCGTAAGCAACGTAGAACTCTCCATTCTCCTGCTCTTTTCCCCATCATATGGGGAATAATGCTTCGAAGAATAATTTGAGTGGCACTTAGTGATGAAACTGAAGTTGCTATTATCTAAATGAGAGGAAGCAGCTACGCATCAATCCAACGCCTATATACACAATTACGTCTATAATTTCCACATCATTTACAGGGAAACGACACTGCAATACTCGTGACACATTGCGAAATATTAACTTTTTTCACTGAGGCTCGTTCATCAACACAGTAAACTATAACATTATCGTTTCATTGATTTTGAATCATTAAGCGTTGAACTCTTGTCACGGAGAACCAGTGCACCGAATTGAAAGAAAATATTTATTTCACATGCACGTCACCCAACTAACTTTAAAAGGAGATTTAATTGAAAATCCATCATCACTTCCATGGAAATTCTGTGAGAGTAGATTGTATAGAGGATGAGTGACCAACTCTCAATATTCATCTGATCATTACAGGTGAAATGACGGCGTTTACTCGGATCCGAAATCGCAATTTTGTAAACGAAATAATTAGATGGAAAGGAAAAAAGAATTTTAGCGAAAAAAATAATTCTAACCACAACCATTCACTCATAAATAAAAAAAATTAAAATAAGCAAAAGGTGACGCACACCGAAAAAGCTGCTTTGATATCATTGAGGTCATTTTCATCCCGTCCTTGACTGCTTTTAGGGGATGGGAAGGGAGTAGAGGGGGGTTCTCGAAAGGTCTGCTCGCACATATACTGTCGCAACTACTCCTATTGGCAGAGTCAGATGTGTCCCTCCCATTGCGTTAAGGCAAAGTAGCTTCACGGGCTCAGTTGTGATTGGACGAAGTCGAATACGTCAGAGGTTGCACCGCGCCCCATTATCCGAAAGGGTTAAAAACATCAGTGTTTCGCCTCTTATAACTCGAGAAATAATTTACGGATCAAACAACGGAAAAATAAGTGTCTTTTTATTTTGAAAACTCCATCAGATTAGGCAATAAAAAATATGGTAAACGACCCCATTAAAGGCAATGAGAATGAGGTAATGGGGAAAAACCGAAATTAAAAAAAATGAAAATTTTTCACGGTATACTACTTTAAAGATACGAGGCAATATAATAATAACTCTTGTACCTTTCAAAATAATAAAATGAGTGCCGTATTATTTTTGTACCACTTATATTTTCAAAATTGTATTAATGTGGAAGCTATATTTAAAGTATATTTGAATTAGGAAGAGCTGTAGTCATCATCATGTTCATGATTACATATGATGTCCTTAAGCCAGCACTCATAGAAGAAAGTGTTACTTTTAATAAGTACACCTGATTACGTAATAAATGAGCCTTTGAGCTTGATGACCGTTGCATCACGTTCAGAAACTGACAAAAAATATCACAAGACAGGTAAAGGAAGTCGTTAAAATGTGTTTAGTTGAAAAAAAAAACGGCTTCAGTCAAGCAAATAATGCCTTCAGCTTAGAAAGTTTTTTGATAGGGCCGGAAAAGACTGTTAACGTGGGAACAGCTTGCATCCCTACGTCCACCGCATAAATAAATCGAAAGTTTCCCAATTTATGAAGCATTTAATATGGCGAAAAACATTCCTTCCGCCAGAGTTTCTCATTAACCCTGAAAGCTGTCGAGTTTAAAGTGCGCTTTTCAGCGGGACAAAAATGGTGTGGGACGCTCTGCTTGCCAAGGCCTCGCTGCCAGGTAAAGTTCCCGACTAATTCCACTAGATTTTTATCTTGGCAGAGCGACATCACGTAGAACTTGCTCGTTAAACGGAAGCTTCCATATCCACCCCATCCCCCACCATATAATTCAGCTTTTTAATTGCGCAGAAGACCTTTTTCACCCCAAATTACTCACCAAATTGAATTTTTGTCCATTTCTGAAGCAAAAGAATTTAGCCTGGATAAAAAAAAATGTTTTGAGCGAGGGGTCCCAGCTTTTTGTAATTACGCGACGAATACGGAATCCGTCCTCAATTTCCATACGCGCAATTTATTTACTTTTTTTTTAAACAGACTGAAAATACGCTCGACACGGAAAGAGCGCAGAGATGTTCAAACTGATAAAACTGGATCGTACAAATGTAGTCTGCACTCAATGGAAAAAGCATTGCTCATTTAATCAGACTTTTGAGGTCATTTTGAGCGGAAGTTATTGTTACACAATAAGAGAGCAGTGGGTCATAACGTATATTCGATGCGTCCTTTAAAAATAAAAATAAACCTACAAATTTTTTCCTGGTACCAGGAAATTAATTAGCCATATCAATGCTTCATCGCATGATCATGGAAAGTATAATGGTGAAATTCGTGGAATGGATGCGGATTTTTCACACCGGATAAAAACATTCCTTCATATTCATTCATTACATTCTTTTGAGTGCTGAGTTAATATAAATAAAGGGTGTCAGCGGTGAACAAAATTTGATTTCAGTCCATTTCTCACCAACCTATCAAAAACTAACTAGACTATTAATGCATTGGCTTCATAATTTTAATTCAAGCATGCATTTATGTAAAGATAAGAATGTTACATTAGTATAAACACTCTAGCATATGATGAAGCTTCAGCACAGAAAAAATATGTGAAAAATAGGCCGTTCAAGTGATATACTATTATAAATTTAGTCCTTATTTAAAGCAAAAACTTTATTGGGTCAGAAAATATAAAAAAAACAATTATAGCTGTTAGCTATTCCATTCGACGTTTACTACGATTGCGCCATTGAAGTAGACTCCTTACCGTAAACGGCCGTAGCTATCAGGGTCGAACGAAAAATAAAAACAAAATTGTTATTTACTTAAACTTACACTTAGGCCTTGGTCACGAAGGCTTATCGAATGTAAGGTTTTCTCCCCAAATGCAACCGATGAGGGTTAAAGTGTAATAACAGATTAACAAGAAATAGTCTTTGTACTCATATGTGTCATTAATCGTCTCATCACATTGGTGTTTTTTGCGGAAATAAGTAAACCATATTAAAATAAAGCAAGTAGGTAAGACCTTGCCAAAAATAACAAGATTCGAAATAAGGTGAACATCACAGCCATAGCAAAAAATATATCATGTAGTTTTTAAATTTCACTTCTCTGACCTATCGTAATTACTTAAAAGGTACCGTGTCGCATTGTCACCACCTAACCAAGATTATCTGGTGTTCACCGACTTGATACACCACAACAAATATATATAACCTATGTTTTCAAGTGTTTACTCGCACTTATAGGCACTTCACACAGGGAGGAAAGGTACAAGAATGGGAACAGAAGGGCTAAGAGGAAGGCTGGAGAGAGACCCGGCATCTTCATTAGCCTGCCCTTTTCGAAAGGCGCCAAGGGAACCACGGCTTAACGCCCCATCCAACGGACGGGGTACCGCGCTCGAATGTTTTCCACAAAACACGAAGTGGGACGAAGTGGGGGGTTTTACCAATGAAAAATATTTTTGCCGCAACTGGGATTCGAGTCCGGGCCCTCCGGGGAAGCGGTGGATACACAAACTGCTGTACCAGCCCGACCGACAAATTTTGGAGGCCTTGAAAAAGGTGGCAAGGTTAGGCCCGGAAGGTGAAATTAGTGGGGTTTCAGGCAATGGAAAACGATTTAGAAAGAAACTAAGCGACAACATATTGCAAAAAAAGGTCTCTCTGTCACTGAGGTAACAAAATTATCATACTTAAGCAATGTATGATTCTTGGATGACCAATGATGATAATTTCAGTCGGATAAAATATGTTGAGCCCAGAGGAGGGCCAAACGCAACGTGTTTCATGTGGAACAACTAACGATTGTTCAAGAGTCCAATGAGATCGTTTGCCATAATTTTTTGTTACCAAATCCGATAGAGCTTGTAACATAAAAATACCAGTATTTTTCCGTTTTCGATCCATCAATTAGTTCTTGAATTATAAGCGGCGAAAAACTATTTTTTTAACCCTTTCGGAAAAGTGAGCGAGCATGCGACTTACACTTCGTCCAATCACAACAAGCCCGTGAAGTTACTTCACCTTATCAATTAGGGGGGGCACACAGGTGACCTTGCTAATGGAAGCTGTTGCGACAGGATCTGTGCGAGCAGACCTCCCGACCCTCCCCTCCACTCCCTTCCCTTTCCCTAAAAGCAGTCAAGGACGGGAGGTGGATGGCGTAATAAGTCTCATAAGAGCTTCTTCGGTACGCTTCACCTTCTGCTCATTTTAATTTTTGTTTCTTGAGCGAATGGCACTGGTTAGCAGATTAACTTTTTCACTAAAATTCATTTTTCGTTTCCATCTAACGATTTCCTGTACAAAACTGCGATTTCGGTTACGAGTTAACGCCCGCATTGGATGGAAAACTATAGGTGCTACGGAATATAAAGAAAACTAAAGGGGTTTCTATTGTAACTAGGGGAGAGAGAAGAATATAAAGAGCTAAAATAAGGAAATGGCGTTTGAAAGTCAGCGATAAGTGTGAGTGATTACTGCGTGAGAATTATCATGGTTGTTCCCAGCGATTTTCCAAAAGCTTACCTACTAGAAATCCTACAGTACAGCCGATCTACGTTATTTCAAGTTAAATGACCATGATTGCCTGGTCGGTATTAAGTTATCCGGGATATCTAAGGATAGCATGCTAAATTCTGCCTCGGACACGCATGTGGTAATCAAATTAGGAGCTCAGATCAATAGACTAAGGGGTAATGGATTCATACTGAACATAAACTAGGATTTCGAAATCAAAATTTTCTCATAAGGAGCACCATACGACATTGTTATTTCTAAGTAAGGTCACTAGGACTCTAAGCGGTGGATTTAAAATAAACTGAAGGAATGTCTCTATGTTAAAGTTATCTCAGGGGATATCGTAGAGGTAGCAACATATTGATCGTATATAATTGAATTTGAATAAAAGTAGTATATAATTGAAATTGAATAAGAGTAGTGATCGCTAAATTTTATTATAATATTATAACATTGATGTACTCTTGTATAACAAAGGAAAGAAATTTACCGGGAAAAATCGAGTTACCCTTTTAGGATCACTCTAAAATTTTAAATTCGTTTTGAAAATTAACATTATTTGATTTAATCTAATGTCCTGGTTTTATTCATTGGGGGTGTCAAGCATTTCCATTGATTCAGTTAAACATGCTCTGATACCCTATCCAGCATGATTTTATTTCCGTGCCTAATCCACGTTGTTTTTGCCGTACTTCAAACCTGAAGAGTTTAGTTTCGTTAATGCAATTATTTTTTATTTCTTTCACTTTGGAGATGGCATGATAGTAGCAGTATGCAGGTGCCATTATTCATTAAATACGCCCAATAGTATTAAATCATTTATTGATACGGAAAAACAACCAAAAGTAATAATTAATGCACGGAGATATCAGCGACGAGATTAAATTATTATGATTCTCTCGTCTGCATGCTTTTTTTCCCATTTCCCGTATGTAATGGCTAAGGTACTTCATCCCAGTAATGAGGTAGCGCTCGGCATTTTGTTACCAAAGCATTAATTAGATTGCATGCCAGACATATAATTACCCTTTGGTGGAAAAAATTAATATGGTTAGAAGTAACATAAGCTTATTGGTTTATTTGATATTTCTCCTCGTCAAACAATGTGAGCGAAACATTCGAGAGGAGCGACTATGAATCCTAAAAATGAATTAATTTGAATGGAAGCTAATTTGAAGCCCTGAGATCGTTGAGAATTGACCTGAATATTTTAATTTAAAATATATATGCAATCAATTTTCATAGTTCGAAATGATACTGCAGAAATAAATCTATTTAGGCAGGTGATTATTTCAGTCATCATTATAGGTAGTCCACCAACATTTGTAGGGATTTGGATGGTCTCTATTTGCTGCTTTACACCCATGCAGGTGGTCTCTTAAATAACATTCTAGCAAATACACGAACCTACACAAATTCCTCAACACATCTCCATCGTGACTTTATGCAACCAATGAAGTTATATTTTTTGACTTGCTCATGCTCCTTTCATTACATGATCTACCTCAACTACAATAACTACCTCTTCCACTCCCAGTTACACCAGTAAATAGGGTAGGACCAAGGAGAACAGAATAAATTAACAGAAATTCGTGTCCCACCAAAAATGTATGCAGTATTAAGAAATAATATCCATTGGGAAACCTTAATTTACAAGAAAATCTAAAGTGAATTACAAGTTCATTGGGAAAACCTCCAAAATGGTGGGAAACATCCATTAAAAATTCAGAAAGCTTGGAAAGTCTCCGCCGTAGAATTTGGTATCAATATTGGTATTCTGAGCTCCAATACTTCTTGCAAGTAGTTTTCTGCTACCGAAAAGAATGGTTGTGTCCCGTGGCCTAAGTTCGCACCATGGGTAAAATAAATTGAAACACTTAAATGAATGCTATGAAAAATAATTATAATTTATATAAATAAAAGTAAATTACAATAAGTTAGCTGAATAAAAATTCCTCAAATACATGTTAATGTGCACTCACGGAGAGCATTGTCTGTTTATCGGCGTCCGCAGCACCACCTAACGACAGGACGAAGAAAGAGCGTAATGACGTCACAGATATAATAAACCCGAATTATTTCGCATCAATATTTCCACACCTTTGGAAATTTTCTCTCCTTAACCAACGAGGGATACAAATTAAATAATTTTTTTTTAATCGAATGACTTCAAATACGTACTCCAGGGGTTATAACTTTAGGTCAAGAGTTGAAAAAAATAGGAAACTGTTCTTTTAAGGTAATCACAAAATGGGTGTTGACAATCACCTGATTAGTCCTCAGAAATTTCTTTTCCATTGTAAGTGTCTTCACGTTTCTCCAACCAACTTCCTTCCCATCTTACACCTCCCAAATCAAAAGCCAGCCCGTTACAAGCACTCAGTTTTCGAAAGAACCTGATTTTACTAGGTGATTGTTCACTGGGAGAGGAGGAACTGTGATGGGGAATACGGCGTTGTCATCAAGGAACTCTTCAAACAATTTTCACGAGGCTTGTGATTGCACAGTTAATGCATGGAAAGATGTGCAGTGAATATTTCATCGCAAATTTAGATATAAACTGCATGAAAATCTTCCGAAATGCAAGAGCGACTAGCTCGTCTTATTTTAACAACAGCAGCGCTGTGTTTCAAATATTCACCGTTGCATTAAAATACGCAATTTATCGCATGGTGTTAAACTACCCTTAATGATAGGTGGCAAGGAGTCCACGGACTTTGACCTATGTAAAGAATATGGTGCTGAATCAGAGCTGTCTTTCACTAATCACTTAAGTAAAGACCCGTATTCCACTATGAATTCCCTTCTGTGGTTTGATCGCCAGCCCTAAGGTCAAGATGCTTGTATCCGTGCATCCACAAATATCCGATATCCTGAGGGTCCGGGTATAATCTCCAGCCAAGGCAGATTTTACATTGGTGCACCGGTCCCTACTAGAGTGCCCTGAGGAGAGCATTTTGAGTTCAGCACTCCTTCCGTCAGATGGGACGTTAAGCTATGGTACCCTTGACGCCTTTCATTTAGAGCAGGCTAATCCCTACGCCGGGTTTCTCTCCACCCTTCCTCCGTTCACTGAAAAGTCATACCTTTACCCAGTGTAACCTACCTAACCCCCTTAGCGCTAATGACCTCGGTTGCCGGTCACCCGACCCCAAATAACTACAGCAACTAATCCAATGGGGTCGTTTACGATACTTATTTTATTGCCGAATCTGATAAGAGTTTGTAAAATAAAAGACCCCTTTTTTTATCGTTCTTAGATCCGTCAATTAGTTCTCTAGTTATAAGCGGCGAAAAATTGATGTTGTTAACCCTTCCGGAACTGAGGGCGTGCAAAGGACTCGTATGTCATCCACTTTGTCCAATCACAACTGAGAACGCGAAGCTCCTTCGCCTTATCACAATGGGGGACACACACCTGCCTCTGCCAATGGTAGCGGAAATAAAAAATGGGCGAGCATGCGATTTAGTACGTCATCCACTTCGTCCAATCACATCTGAGAACGCGAAGCTCCTTCGCCTTATCACAATGGGGGGCACACAGTGGACCTTGCTAATGGAAGTCGTTGCGACAGGATCTGTGCGAGCAGACCTCCCGAACTTCCCCTCCACTCCCTTCCCTTTCCCTAAAAGCAGTCAAGGACGGGAGGTGGATGACGTCATAGGTCTCAAAGCAGCTTCTTCGGTAGGCTTCACCTTATGCTCATGCCAGCAGACCTCCCCTCACCACTTCCACTCCCCTCCCGTTTTTCCTCAACACAGTCAAGGACGGGAGGTTGCTGACGTAGATATCCTTAACGCAGCTCGTTCGGTGGCTGGCGCGTAGCCAGAAATTTTCTTCGGGCGTGGCTAAGTCTTGCGTAACTTGAAACAAATCAGCCTGGCCCATTCGGTGCCTACATGTTACAAAATCTTCCCTTAGTTTTCAGTACTTGGTATTTACTTTTACAGTGCCCATCATTATCTCTTCTCACTAGTAAAGTTCACCGCTAAAATCAGAACAACAAAATTATTGGAAAAAAATTACGAGGGGGGGGGGGGGGGAGAAGCACCCCCCCCCCTGGCTACGTGCCGGTTCGGTGGGTGTCACCTTTCGCTCTTTTTGATTTTTACTTATGAGTCAATGGCTCTGGTTAGAAGATTAATTTTTTCACTAAAATTCTTTTTTTCGTTTCCATCCAACAATTTCGAGTACAAAATAGCGATTTCGGTTCCTAGCAAACCATGAGTAATCGAGTGGTCATAAAAAGAAAACATTCGGACTCACTACCGTTCGGACTCACTATCTTCTCTGGCGCTTAATGTGATCTCAGGACCGATTCCCAGCCTCTTGAGTGCCCTTCCCTCTCTCCCGGCATGCCCTGCGTCCTTCCCAAGGGCCTACCTCTGCGGAGGACAGGCTCTCCCCCTTAACCCAAGCGCCGGAGCGAGGTGTCATTGGCACAAGCCCTTCTCGTTATCATTCATGCACATCTGCCATGGCCGACCCTTTGTGATCCCCGGATGCTGTGGGGTGGTCCCCGCGGTTGGACCTGGAATCGCTGGCCAGCACCTCTCTCTCTCTCCCTCTCAGGACAGGTCCCTTAGCGTTTG
This sequence comes from Platycnemis pennipes, assembly GCA_933228895.1. Lineage (NCBI taxonomy): Eukaryota > Metazoa > Arthropoda > Insecta > Odonata > Platycnemididae > Platycnemis > Platycnemis pennipes. The sequence continues at coordinate 31,183,376 of OW121855.1, forward strand.
GATCAGAGCGCGCTCACTGGGAATTAATGTGGAATGCACTCCCTCGCTTACTATGCTGGGATTCCTGAAGCGGGCACCAAATGCATTGCTTGCCCTTGCTCAGACGAGGGATCTCCAAGTAGCCCATCCCCAAGGAGTCGTGACATCCTCTACTCACGTGGCGACCACCTTAAAGCATTAAATACCAACTTAACATTGAAAAGCATTTTACGTGCAAAATGATGCGTTGAATGTCAGTCATAGGCGCTAAACTGGTTTTCTGCATACGTATCCTCTTTTTCCTAATTTATAGTTTATTCCTTTCGTCCCTAGGCAAAAATATGGGTGATAAAATAACTGCCTAACTCAAAAAGGTACTTCAAATGTGGTTTTAATATGTCCGACACCTATTCAGTCAGAGAAAAAGTTATAATTTTCATCTGCAGGAAAACATATTGTTATTATTATTTTTCTACTGGTAAAGGTAGGCCTAAACGGACATTTAATTTTTCCCACGACCCCTCCATTTCACGCGATGACCCTCTTCAGCCAATCATACTTCCACCTCTCATCATTCTATCCACACTACCCGTTCTTCTCCAACTTCTAATTCGCTCACCCATGATTTTTTTACCTTAGTCTATAATGCGAAAGTAATCATCGCGTTTAAGACCGAGGTTATGCGTTTTATTTTCCTAGGGTTTTAGGGTATTATAAAATTCATTTTTCAGATGAGACAACTTTTCTATAGAAAGTATATTTATACATGATGCTAGATCAATTAATGTTCATTTACTTGGTCATGCGAATTTCCTAATACTTCTAAATGTTTGCTGCAGGAAGACATATTATATTCTTAAACTAGTAGTACTAGTCCTCCTAAACTACTCCTCATTATTCACTCCAAAATACCCTTTTTTCTCCTCCTTCCTCTCCGCATCATCCTCCCCTCAATGACGTCCTTTAAAACATCTCGTCTCTTATCCCACATTCCATGCACTACCAATTACTAATTTCCTAAAATCCTTTCCTACCTAATTATCTTGAACATTTCGTCGTCTGAAGTCCTTTCAACCCACCTTATCATCTCCCATCTTACTCTTCATCTTCACCTCAATAGTCGACAGTCTATCTTCATCCACTTCCTTTAATTACATGTTTTGGCTACGTACAACATCCCACTCCATATCAGGCTGTTAACTAGTCTTTCCACGCTTCGAGTCAACGACCCTATCATTAGTTCTCTTTCACTCTCGATGAAAGCGCTTCTCATCCGCACCTTGAAAATACAAATACGATTCGGTACCCTTTACCCTTAAATAGACCGCCTCATCAGCTGAACTCTTCCACCTTCTTTCGTTCATTTCATCTGCTCTACTCTGAGTTAATTCTTAATTTCCTAAACTTTTGAAATCTTATTATTCAATTGCTAAGAGACGTTAAGGACTTTTTAATCAAGTGCTACTATCTCAGGGCAGAATCAGTTTCCTTTCTGTGCTCAGTCAACCTCACAACGGATATTAATAATTTAATATTTCTTGATACAGTTTTCCCATTTCTGTTATATTCCGTGAAATGATCTACACTCCCCTGCTCAGAAAACTTCTCTACTACATACTTCTCTAATCTTTGTTTTCGTAACTCTTTAAACATAGGTGATGATTTGCAAAGAGTTTTTCAATTTTATTTTGCTCCTATCTATTCCAAATATAAACTCAATCGTTTCGTAGTCGAAACCTAGGTCGTGCTAATACATTCATGTGGTTTTACAAAGTTAAGCTTTTTATTTCAATATATATTTTCAAATATATTATTATACATCCATTACCACGGCAATGTAAATAAGTTTACTCCTTTACTTTTTTAGTAGTATTATGTTTATCAGGAAATTCCAACGATATGGATTTTTTTATTTCTAAGGCGTTTCATTTTTCGGAAACCTGGGTAATGGTAACTAACGCATGAACTAGGAGTTTTAATAGCAAAATACTGTTTCTTTTATAGATGATCAATATCCTTATCTGACTCGATAGATACAATTTGTGAGAAATGATATGACTTGTTTAGAACTAAATTGCATTTACTGGAACATAGTAAATGCAATATCTCAATGGCGTTCACAAATTTCACTCACCTGAAACTGGTCTTCGGTCTCGTTAAAGTATGAGAGTATGAAAAATCCCTTGAAATCGGTTAAGTTAAATAAAACACTACGATTTTAGAGTTAATAGACATATCGCATTCATATTTAAAAAACAGAAAGCATTCAAATTAGAAAATATTTAGACAGTGGCAAAGACTCAAACAACATGGTATTTCTATCCTTAGCCGTGTGTTTCAAATATGTGCGACTACGCTCTCTGGATAGAGAAATTACATAAAACTTGACCAATTCCGCGTTCCCAAATATCGTTGAAACGCAGTATATCACAGATTATGTGCATATTTAACACGATAGAATTCTTAGCAAATTTCCTCAACTTAACTTTTAATGCGGAAATATTTAGACCAAAACATGAAAAAAATTCTTACTTCTATGACTCTCGGTCTCACACTTAGTACATATTCCTCCGTGCTTAATCCATGCTCACGGTGAAATAAAAAATAACCTTATTTTGAATAAGCACTCTAATCCTGGCATATTCGTATTCCAGGCCATTTCTTTCACCAAATATTGTGTGGAATGGAAGTTTGAAGTTTTCAAAGAGTCGTCCGTCAATTCTGTCAACCACATAACTCTGGAACATATTCAAATCCTGTCAAGTATACATCGGCAAACATAAATAAAAGTAAACAGCAAAGACGTAATCGACGTAACATTCCCATTTTATTCACCTGAAAATGCTAAAAGCGCTGAAAATTGTGTTTCTTTTTTCCATTTGGCTAAATCTTTCTAGATGCCACTGCAGCTCTGTAACTACCGACCTAAACACATCTCAGGTTTAGCAAATACAGGCTATCCAGAAAAGTTAGTAGTCAACGTGTAGGGCCTAAAATCATATTTTCTCCTCCATTCTGATGAAGCTGCTAAAGTACTTCAAAATTAACAAATGGGGAAATATTTTTCTTTGAAAAAACAGCTTCCCTCTAGAGACCTCTCAAAGAATTAATATTTGTGAATTAATTGCTAATATTATGGGAGACTAAGGCAATCATGCATAAGGGAAGCTAAGGCAATTTTCGCAGTTAAAGAATGGTAGATATTTTATCGTCGCTAAATGCAGCGAAGGCAAGGTGAAGGAAAACCGAGAAATGAAATTGTTTTTCTAAGAAAAGCATGAGAGGTCCTTGGTTTCACGTTCCAATTCACAAATGTGGAACAGAATTTCAAGTGTTATTCAAACCACACACAAATAGCGACTTTTTTGCCTTTGAAAATATACCACTGCTGTGATTCAAACTCGTGCCTTCGGAACTGAATGATATTACTCTATCCTTGGTATCTATCTGATCCCACACTCCATTTCTCTTTTTACCGGTACATTAACGAGGTATCGTTAGTGCTTTATCAATAAATTTTGGTTCTAGGACAGTTTATGCCTCTTCTCCGGACCATTCCTGAAACCTTACACTAATTATATCCTATAAAAGGTACAGGTAAATGGGAAGCCAGGATTTTGTTAAATTTTTTCATTTACCTTTGGATTAGAGGCCGTTGCGTGAGTTACTGGCGCTTTATATCCAATTGCAGGATCTGTATCATAAAATATATTTTATGTATAAGCATGCCTTAATTTACACAAGTTTATTTGATTATCAAGTGACAACAAAACAATTGTGACAACAAAAGACAAGTATGCCCGGAAATGTATTCAAGAAATATCCAATCAGCGTTAAACAATCTGCATAGTTTATAAGTACTAGTTTCCAGTAAGTACTTCAATCACTGTGAAATGATGCAAAATTTGATGTTTTCACTCCTGTCATATGGAAATGGAAGGTAATTGCAGATCCAGTTCTAAGTGATCTTCTGTTTACGTGCTCAATATTTCCTTGGGTATAAACTTAACTTTCTTAATAAACTTAATTATTAATCCATTTTAAGGCATTTTACTATCGTAGTCAAACAGTAATTATTATTATTATTTTTGTTCTTCTGTATTTTTCATGAACAATAAATATTTTTCTATATATCTATCTATTCACTTTTTTTTCTATTCATTCTTCGGGTTCAAATTTTGGTACAACCTGTAAAATATTTAGCATTAATCGAAACTATACTTTTTAACTCCAAAATTAGTTCACAGCAGCCCTTATTACAAGCTCTGTTATATTTTGTAACTTCTTTTATAAATCAGTAACTGACTGCGTCATATACACAAACTTTCTCGAGGAATGTTCCTTTTTCCTTTTAATATATTCATTGCAAATACATAGATGTGGTACATGATGAAGAGTTCACTTATTATTCAAGAAAAATTTGTCAATTTTACTACCTCTAAATTAAATATACGAATTCAAGTTTGAATTTTCACGCTTGATACAAAGAAATGGGAGCGATTTACGCTGCTCACATCCATTGATTATTATTTCTCATTTGTGAGCCTAAACTATGGTCAAACAAGACAATAAAGATCACTGTTTATAATTATTCATAAGCTGGGCATAATGTGCTCGTTTTTGTCAAAAAATTAGTATAAGAAGAAAGTTATTATTCGGCGGTTTCTTAGACTCTTCAGTCAGGATGTATATACATACGTGGATTGCCGTTACACTACACAGCTGACGGAAACTCGTAAACCAAATTCCACCAAGGGAATACGATTCACCGTTGACGTTACAAGCTGGCTCTGATCGTAAACTAGACTGCCTCCATTCACTGGACGAGGCTACCCAAAACCTTGGCAAGACAATAAAAGGCCAAAGGTGTTATCTGGAGGATACACGTACTTCAGAGTTGCTGCTCTCATAAGATACCCAACTCAACCCACCAAGAGACAGATATCGACCCGTCAGATATCTTTCAGGATCCCAGCGTTATCTGGCGTCTTCAAATTCATTCAGCCACCTTCAAATGAAATTAGTCATTTTACCTGTATTTATCTACCACTAATTTTTGGATTACTTTATTTTAGTTTGGTTCTAGGTGCATCAGATTCATAGAAAGTTATCCAGTTTCGCATTTAGAAAATTAAAAAAATGCCTAATTATTTTGTGATTATGGTTGTCAGATTGATTGGAAATTCTGTCTATGTCACGAAAATTTGGTTCCCTGAATGATTGATGAAAATCAAAAGAACACCGTTACAGAAACTTTAAATGAGAGAAAAGAAACTTCATGAAGGCCTTGAAAAGACAATGTGGCAACCTCATTGGAGACACAAACAGGCGCGTTGATCTCCCGAACAGAGCAGTTAATGGTAAGTGAAATGTAATTATAACAGATAGAAGATACAGATTAGCGTAAGAATATACTAAATACACTTAAAGCTTTTAAGGAAGGTTACTCTAAGATAAATATATAATTAGATAAATTTAAGGATTGCGAACTAGCTGCGAATTCCTCAGCGGAATTACCCGTTGTATATTCTGCTATAGTATTGGGCGTTTGTACATTGATATTTAAATGCAGTGGATTCCCTTATTGTATGATTTTCAGCCCTGAAGATAGAATTAAGTAAATTCTGAAACGTCGGAAAAGTGTTGCATGTGTTTTGCTTTTGACCTGTTTTCGATAAACCAAATATTAAGAAGAAAACAATTTCCGTTATTTCAAATACCTCCCGTAGAATCGTGCACCTTATACACTGTACCCATCAACCTTGAGGTACATAATTTCTTCCTCTATTGTTATTTACACACAAATATTCAAAATGGAAACGCTTGCAGACGGAAATTACGATATGGAACACAGTCGCTGATACTCAACTCCGAAAACTTTCACTACATCTACATCTACATAATACCCTTTAAGCCACCATAAAGGTGTGCGGCAAGGGTGAACTCTCACCAAACATGCACTAAATATCATGCATTAAAAAGGATTAGTACTTGTATAGGTAGTGTTCAAAACTACGCTATTTAAAATAAAAATAAAAATAGCAAAGCATACATGCAAAAACATGCTGTTAGTTGGGTTAGCTTTAAGTCCTTATACCAACATGCAGCTACCAATGTTATCCATTGCTACACTCCTACTGGATATATTTACCGTCATTCATATCCCTAACAGTACGATGAAAAAAGGACATGTTGAATCTATCAGTTTGGCAATCAATTTCTCTAATTTTGTGATTATGGTCCAGTCTACCATAGTAAGTTGGGGTCCGCAAAATATTTTTAACATCATCACTGAAAATATGGTCTTGGAATTTATTTAAAAGATTAAGTCTAAATTTCAACCTGCGATCTGACAATGATTCCCAATTTAATTCATTTAATAGACTGGTTACGCTAATAAGGTTTTCATACCGGCCCTTTACAAATCTTGCCGATCTTCGCTGCGCAAGTTCAAGTTCGTTATTTAGACCGATTTCGTAGGGATCCAACACAAAGGCCATATGTAAAAAAAATTGTGACCAACAAGATTCGCCCAATTATTTTAAAATGCTACTGCGAATGAGCATTGTGCTAAAGAAAAAGAAACACCGTCTAAGATTATTCGAGCACTGTCCCTTCGCAGAGAGGGGCGTGCTAACTACTAGCCCAGGAACGCAGGGATTCGATCGAAGAGCCCGCCGTAAACCACTACCTGCGCGCGGCGGATCCAGAATGGCCCAACGTCAACACCTAATAGCACCACCGCCCCTAAAAACTCCCGCAATCATAGTTCCCCGCGAAGATGGAGCTAAGCACGAGAACAATACTCGCCCTCCAAAATTTCTCGAGAGAACTTTATTCTTTAAGATTCATTTTCTCCCGACTGCTATTGATCCGAAGAAGCATTCTTCTTCAGGGGAATCAAAACACAAGTACGGACCATCTCCTCACCTGCGTGGTGCTGGAGTGTTGCTGTTCTTCCCCTTTCAAATCAATCTCAATGGCCAATATTCCCCCTCTTGAGTCTGCAGCAAGACTGCTTCCTTGCACGCGACAAGGGATCCAGGCTATATCGGATCATTGTCGACAGAAACCTTTCCAATATTTCTGTCAGGTTGAAATTCATTCAGTAGCATTCAGCGTGAAATAGGTTCAGGGTAGTCACAGTTGCTATAAGGGTAGGCAATCTGAGGTTATTACCGTTATTAAGTACAAGGGAATGTTTCAGAGAGAGATGGGAAAAGAGGTAGCGGAGAGAGTATTGTGGGGAACTTTGCACTGGCTTAGCCTACACCTCATATCTCTAACTCTATGCGGGTCTATCCTTAACCTCCCATCAGAATCAGGAAACAATTGCTGACTCTCGACACTATCGCTGTTGCTGTTATTAGGGATGGCGAACGGAAACTAAGGTCATTTGCGCCATTAGTGTGTCTTTCATATGATATTCGTTCAAAATGACCGAGACATTGACATGAAACAAGTCGCACGAAATGAATCATCGAAATTAATCGGAATTCCCTTCTCTATTAAGGATAGATGGGTAATTGGGTAGAAGAAGAAACATTTAGGATGTGTAGGAAGAGAGAAAATAAAACTCGGTGTCGGCCATAGGCTACTAAAAGTGAAAGGCTCCAAAGGTTTAACGTCCCATCGGACGAGCGGAGTACTTAACCAAACGTTCTTTCCACACGAATCTCAAGTGAGGACCAGTATTTTGTTGAAAAATCTCCACTACTATCGAAATTCGATCGCGGGCCCTCGGGATGGACTGTCAGTGCTATAACCCCATAACAATTTAATACCCTTTTCTCCATTGCTCTCTACCAGGTACTTAACTACGATCTCACCAGTGTGATAACATGACATTGCTCAAATTATTTTCGTGTTGCGAGTCACCTCACTTAAATAATTATAGCAAATGACAAAGCATCAAATAAAAAAAAACAGTGCGTATATATGTCTCAGACCAATTATTACAATTCACTAATTTGTCTAAGAATATATACACTCGATAGGTTTACCTATCTCTGAAGCTTTAGAAATTCCTGTCAGGACAATTCCAGCAGTTTATCTCAATCTGAACTAATCTGAATTTAGCAGGCAATAATTTTCTTCACCTAAAAACCAAGAGATGCGATTAAAAAACGGTAGTGCTACCGAAGAATGATGAAGATAAAGTGGATTGACCGAGTGACAAACGAAGAAGTCTTGAGAAGAGTGGGAGAAAAGATAAGTCTCTAAAAAGAAGACAGAACAACTTAATCGGCCACATCTTAAAACAAGATGACCTGATGAAGACAATCGTCGAGGGAAAAGTGAACGGGAAGAACGGAAAAGGCAGCCCTCGTATGAGATACATAGAATAGGTCGTAAAGGACGTGAAAGAGAGAAACTACGTTAATATGAAGAGGTTGGCCGAAAGAAGAATCGAATGGAGAGCTGCGTCAAACCAATCCTAGGATTGTTGACCGATGATGATGAATGGAAAGAGGCTAGCCACGCCATTTAGAACATTTTGATCCGAACCGATAACAGTTTCGGTTTACAGCGATAAGTGAAATAATCCACGTTTCAAAATTATAGTCACCATTGCGACATACATTAAAGCAAGTCTCGTCGGTATGAAGAAGAAATAGGCGCTGGGATCATCAAAATCTCTTTCCAATCTCTCTTTCCATCCATTGTATGAAATCGAATCTCGACCCTTTTCCCTTACAGCCATCTCGGTCCAACATTGCGGGTGCCGAATCATCGAAAAACCAACATTTATCATCTCGTAGGTTACAGGTGTGCCTAATGGAGCAAGAGGTATCGGATATCTTTTTTTTTCATGCGATGAACTTTGTGCGTGACTCGGAACTTTTTTTTTTCAAATATTTTCTGGAATCGTATGTACATCGAAGTTTCACTCACAGGATTCCTATTGTCATGTGACGAGTGTGTTTTTACAACGAGCAGAAAAGAAATAACAGCTATAGGACATGTTCTTGTCTATAGGACCACACATACTCACTCGAAGTGACAAGTAGGTGTACAGGTAAGTAGATAGTTTATTTACTCATCATCATCATCATGGGTCAACAATCCTAGGATTGGTTTGACGCAGCCCTACACTTGATTCTTCTGTCAGCCAACCTCTTCATATTAACGTAGTTCATCTCTTTCACGTCCTTAACGACCTGTTTTATATAACTCATACGAGGCCTGCGTTTACTATCATTCTTCCCGTTCACTTTTCCTTCGACTATTGTCTTCATCAGACCATCGTGTCTTAAAATATAACCTATTAAGTTATGGATTATTATCGTGAAACAGTGCATTGTACTAGCTATTTATTACTATTTAAGTGGCCGCAAGAGGGTGTAGCAGAGATTGTTTGCTCATCAGCCGTAAAAATATTCTAAAAAAGAGGAGTCACAAGGGAAAAATGTGGATAATGATGAAAATATATAAAAATATATGAAAGAAGAATAAAAGTTATATTTATTTTTCATATTAGTATGCTGGAGTATTATACATAAAAATACTTTATACATAGTACATAAAACGAAAAAGAAACAATAAACAAGTAAAAAACTAATCGATTAGAACGTTAAACAGAACACTTCATTATTCTTATTATCTGCCAAGCATGCTAGAAGGAATATTTGCCAAGAAAATAGTTTTTTCCTCGTATAATTTAATATAGCTAACTAAATATTAGCTAAAAATTGTAGCACGGAGATATATACATTTATGAAGACACATGTATTCCGCAAACATATTTTTCTTCAATCCAATCAGCGGAAAAGATAATATTTTTGTTTTTCTTTCCCTTTACGTCATAAAAAACGTGCCATTTATTTCTGAGTGAAACAGAGCAAGAAAAAGATTTTAAACAAGAGAGGCAGAAAACTGACAAATCAACTCTTTGGACCCACAATTTTAGTTTTTAAGTGGGGCATTATTCTGGGGTCTCGGAGAAGAATTATTCGCGAAGAAGTTCGATTGAAAAGATGTCGAATGAGGAATCGTTAAGGATGGTAAGAGGGAAGGAAGCTGTTTGATGAATATCAGGATAAGACACAGTGAGCGAGATAGAATTGGAAAGAAGGGTTGTTGGTTTGAAGGACTTGGTAGAAGGAGGAAAATCGGATAGGCGGGGTAGAGGAAAAAGAATATTGGTATGTACATACATAGGGAAGAATAATGTGAGGTAGAAAGAGGGTGGAAGTAAATACGAATACTCTACAGTGGGGTCAGGATGTGAATTTTATTTTCATCTCAACTTAACGTAAATGGTACATGGTAGCGTTGGTAGTTAACGTTTAAACCAACTTATCTCCTTCGTAAATTGGTAATGTTAGAACATTTGCATAACGTTCTTAAAAAGTCGACTAGGGTTTGTTCAGGCATAAAATTGGGCCTTGCTCATGTAGCGGCACAACCAATAAATTTTCTCTGCCAAGTATGTTAGCATTTAACTTCTCAAAGCATTGGATTTTGCTTCCCACATCCATTTTCATCCGGATTTTCATTCACCTTTCATTTGTTTTCGCATAAAAAATTATCTGGGATTAATCTGCACCGAATACAATTTTAAATTTCTTCGGTGCAAACTTCTCCAAAAAAAATAGCTATCATCCATCTTTGTTGTAAGCTGGGTAGATAAAGTAGAATATGGGGTATTTTGGATGCAATAATGAGAAGACGAATGTATGTGGAACAAAAGAGGGATAACTGATTAAATATATGTGCTGTGGTGTGCCATTCTTAGCCTACCTCAAATGGTAAATCACTACCTAAAACTTCTGAAAAAAATCTCTATAAATGCTATAGACCTATATAAATATTTAAACGCGTAGAATCGTTGCAATTATGTGTTACCTCTATCAATAGATATTTTCAAATTTAACTGCATATTATTGCTAAGAAGTTTCATGAATTTTGGATCAATCGGTGAATCAAGTATTTTTGCTCAGTCAACTAATTTCAAAATATTATATATTATTCCATTCATCATTATCATTTTGTGTGTACAACTTTCAGCCATTCGGCGGATCTGCATCACACACGAGCATACTTTCCATTTCCTACTCTCCTCCCACTGACTATCTGCCGTCACTCTGCTCCAATCCTCTCCACGTTTCTAAATGTTTTTCTCCACTCCCTTTACCCATCTCTATAGTGATATTTCTCTTGTTTTATCTGTTCTGCGCCTCCATTTCATGTACTCCTCCGTGTATTTTATCTCATTCCATTATTTTCCATCCATTCAATCAAAACCACTTGACTCGCCAAATTTACCGTCTCACCCCTCTGATGTGACGGTTCTTTCTATACAATCACTATAATGTTCCCATTCCTTAACCAATCCGTTCTAGTATATTCCATTATGCATCTGAAAATATTCATATCACATGCCTGTTTCTTTCTGACATCTCTCCTCTTCATCCTTTCGGGGGCATATGTCAGGATTGGGCCATCCTATATATAATCTCTTTGCTCTTTTCCATCTCCGCTCCAGATCAAGCTTCTGAACCTTTACAAAAAGGCTTCCGCTTGTCTTCCTCTTTGATTTATTCCTTTGTAATTTCTTCCGTTTTCCTCCAGTATCATCTTTTAGTACTTAAAAGTCTCTGCCATCCTTGGTTGTTCTCTTGCTAGATTATTCCATCAATCAAACCTATCGATGCGCCATAATACGGAATCTTTCAATTTATGAGAAACCACTTCCCTTAATAATAGAAATAAATATTGGTAACATCAACTTGTGTGAGTTCTTCATCTATTTACACAAGAAAGGTATCATAAGACATAATGCAGATATTTGCATTAATATTTACAGTTAATTCAATTATTTGTTTCAAATTAGAGTTAAAACAATGCACACGGAATAGCACAAATCCTCAAGTTATTTAAATTATTTTGGATCCAAAAGTTACAATAATAGAAGGTAAGCAGATAGATAAAAGAAACTACTACTTAGTCTTTACTAGAATTATTATTTTACTAGAATTATATTAAATGTCCAGAACTGTTATCCCACATAAATTTTAATTGCCCAATAGTTTCCACTAGAAACCCTGATCTTTTTAACATACCCTACCTACTAAGAAATTATACTTATTTTTCACCCCTATATCGAATAATGAGAGACTCTAATGAGTTCTATGCTAACATTGATTATTTTAAAACATCTGTTTTATGTTTAAAAATCATGTAAGGTCGAATGCTAAATAATATTGTTTTAATTATTTGTATAAAAAAGGTATTTTTTTAATTTTTACACTGTACTTGTTACAAAATAGGTTTATTTTAATTTTTACACTGTATAATTGTGTTAGACTGTTGTCTCTGATTCTTGTCTCAATTCTTTGTATGGTATTACTACCTGAAATTTCTATTATAAGAAAAATGTACTCCATAAATATTGTGTTTATTTTGTGTATTTCTGTATTGTAATATGACTGCTTACTGTGATTTTTGTACCTTAACATGAAAAAGGGCTTTTCCCGTAAATAAATAAAATTATTATTATTATTAGAATTCGGCTATCAAGCGGATAGCAAACAGCGCAATACGTACCACCTCCACTTGTTAGCCGATAGTTTGGTATTTATTCGTACCACCATTGAATGTTTATTTGATAAACTTGGTTTCCCAGGCCATTATCCTCTACTGGTTTTGCGTTTTTTCCTTTCAGCCCTTCAGTTCTAACGTCCCCACGACTCAGCAGTATCCTTACGTTGGCAGCTTCCGGTGCGGGACGGTGAAAGTCTTCCCGCAGGGCAAAGCAACGAAGAGAGCGAAAGGTTTGCCTCGCATATTATTTCAAAGCGCATACACGGGTCGTGGTCAACTGCCCTCTCTAGTACACCACATCATATCCCTTGCAAACTTGTTCCTTTATGTTCGTAGAACTAGAAACGACCTCTTTGACGTGCGATAAACGGTCCACCTTGCTCTTGCTATCCAAATACCTCCTTCTCAACAGCCGCAAGGTATCCATGAGAAAAGTTAAGAGGTCAGTCCCATGTACTCTTTTGTGTGTTGTGAAGCAATATCTTGTGCTTTTACAATCCCAATCAGCCACTTCAGAATCAACCCATCGATTTCAATGTACAGCATCATTCCAAAAAGTTGCTTTTTAAGCCTACACTTTCGTGGAGCATAATTTGGTCTTCGGTGATCCAAATTCTTAGTATATATCGGACCATCTAATCAGAGTTTAACCATAAAAAATACCTAACAAACATCTACCTAAAATGCTTACTCTAACAAAAATTCCATGCACCACGTGGAATGAGGAATATACATGATATTTGTTTCTCGTGATATTATACATATCTCGTGTATTATCTCAATTATCTCAAGGATTTGATATACCAACTGAAATTTAAGCAGTGAACCTATTGAGCTTTATTTAGGAGGACAGACATGAGAGATATGATAGTGATGCTCATAACGGGCAAATCAAAAGTCGTGGGATATAATGGGGAGTATGCACCATTTTTCATCATCATCATCGGTCAACAATCCTAGGATTGGTTTGACGCAGCCTTCCCCTCGATTCTTCTATCGGCCAAACTTTTCACATTGACGTGATTCCTCTCTTTTACATCCTTCACAACCTGTTCCATGTTTCTCTTTCGAGGCCTGTCTTTTCCAATATTCCCCTTCACTTTTCCTTTGACGATTGTCTTCATCAGGCCTTTATGTCTAGATATGGCCGATTTAGTTGTCCTTTCTTCTTTTTAGAGGTGTCAGCAGACTTCCCTTTTTTCCCACTCTTCTCAGGACTTCCTCGTTACTAACACTACTTTTCATAGCTTTTTAAATATGAAGTATATTAGATACCATGTGCTTGGAAAAAATTCTGTCGAAGAATTAAGTTGTGATGCAAAGATATTACTCTTTAAAAATTTTACCTTTTCGCCAGCTTAAAAACACGACGTTATCGCATGCCGTCGCGGCACGGTATCACTATGGGCGATGTTTATCTCTTGTAAGTGGAGTTAACCCTTTTACTGCCAGCCCCTTTAAAGTAGACTGTGCGAAAAATGCCAAGCCCATTATGCCCAGCAAACGGGCAAGCTCATTAAGATATATTATAAGCACTTAATATTAATATATGATTTTTTTTTGATCATATATTTTCACTTTTTAAGAGGATGAAAAAATTATTCATGCTGTCTCTGATTTGAATGAATTGTAACCATTACAAATACATGATGATGTAATGTAGGTGGGCCGATATATCGGCCCCTTGGCAGTTTTCGCACAACCATAGAGGGCCGATATATCGGCCCACTGGCAGTAAAAGGGGTTATTGAAAGAATATTTGGCGGAAATATATACATTTATCTCAGTTCAGGAATGAAATGAAGGAATAGATATTTTATCTAAGTAATATGGATCGTAAAGAACAAATCGTCCATGAATTGTATAATACCTGTATAGTGCCCTGCTAGTTTTCAATCTGCAAATCACTGCCACGATAAAGCAATCGCTGTCTTTTTAAGAAGGATGCCACCATAAAGGAATCGACCAAAGGAAAATTGTCAGATTGTGCTTTTTCAAGCCCCTTTTCAGTCATTTTTTCGATCAAGAATCGGCTAAAATCCTCAAAACAATGCATTTGCTTCGTTTTCTTCTAAAAGAAAACGCCCTTTTCCATAGCAATACATGAAACCTATACCGTAGAGTGACGTTTCAGAAGGCGTTTCTGGTCACGTGACATTCGTCAATTTTAGGGAAAATTTTAATAGCATTTGATAATCTTTCTTGTTGCCATAGAAATTTATGGCTTACATATTAAATTCGTGAGAAAATTTCGCATCAACGACGTCATTTATGTGCGAGAAACAAATTTCATGTAAATTCCTCATTCCACATGGTGCATGGAATTTTTGTCAGAGTAAGTATTTTTAGGTAGGTATTTGTCAGGTATTTTTGTCCTGATCGAACTACGTTTAGGTGATCCGACATATCCATAAAAGTTGGATCATATGAAGCGTTTCCCGAAAGAACAATGATTTCACGATAAACACTCGTACAGGGGATGAAATTCTTTCCAAACTCGGGTGGGCAATATGAGGTCACAATAGAATAAAAAACAAAAGTACGAGAATCTAACTATAACAAACAATGTAATTTCAACCAAAAATAGACAAAGCAAGTACAAACCAACAATTCAGGGAAACCCTAATAACTTGCAACAATGGACCATGGCCCCTAGGAGACTATCGAGAATGACGAAGTCTCCAAAAAACTAACTCGAGACCGACGGACGTTGCCAAGAAGTGAACTCGTTGCCGTCTCGACTCGAACAGAGGGCGTGAGAGGGGAGGTATGTTCTGGCATAAGGAGAGGTTGTTTTCGGCAAGGTCAAAGTGGAATGGGGTTTAACGTGGAAATCGTCGATAGGTACATACATTTTGAGAGGAGGGAAAGGTGGTATGGGTGGAGTGGGCGAGGTGGAAGTTTATCATTAGAGCATCAGGAACTCTTTTTTGACTCCGGCGAGAGAAGACCAAATAACGGCTTGTACGATGGTCAAACTTCGTGTCTTCCTCGGCAGTCAGGGGGATGTATAAATTAAGGGCAACCCCGGTGAGGAGGCGGCGCGATATGGCGGCACGCTTTGTCGGAACGCTGCAGTCCGGAATCGATGCATTTTGGATTCGTAGGCATTGATGGCGTCGTTGGCTCCGCCTGTCGTTAGCTACGCCTGCCGTGCAAGTGCTTCGGCTAAGTCCGGAGGGTAATTATTCCGCCGAGGGGTAATGTCCAACGAGGGGAGAGGGGGGGGGGTACTAAAAATGCCACACATCTAAGACCAAATGCCTTGTACTCGAAGAAAGTGTAGAAAAAAAATAACTTTGTGAAATTACGCTGTGAAGCATAAATAATGAGCCTATTTTTCTTTGCGTATTAATATTTGTTAACCTCAGTTGTAAAAAAAATTCGTGCATAAGCTCCATCATCTCTACATTATTACTAACTCCTATGGACTTTATTGGCCAATAAGCTGAGATTTAGTTACCCTTTTTGACAGCCACCTTAGGAATATAAATTTAAAGTTTTACTGTTCCATAGGTGAATTATTCAAGTAGATGTCTGAACAGCCGATAAGAGAGAAATATTCAGCAGGCATTCAATGAATTACATTATATATATCAGGCACCATATTTTTATCAGAGCCAAGAACATTACCTTGGAATGCAACACATACGCACCATTTACGTATTATTAGAGAGCTGAGCCCTTTAGCTTTAGTAACGATTGCAACTTGGTGGTATTTCCCGTATTTCGTTCGGTAATTTGATGAATAATGAACATATGATCAACCGACGATGAGTCATAACTAATAAAGCTTGGTATCCGGAAATATCCGGAAAGTAATGAATGATTATCTAAACATTTTAAAGAAAATAAAATAACGCAAAAAATATAAAACGATAAATCAGTTTATTAATTGTGAAGAGTTAATTCTTTCTCAACCTATCCGAGGAAAAATCGATCAGTTGTAGACATTGTCAGCTACCTTCTGTGAACCATCATGCAAGGTGAATTATTTTCGTGCAATATGCCCGAATTGTTGTCTTGTTGGTGTTGGTTACGACGGCCTGTCGTATTGTTGGTGAAATTGGAAATGTATATAAGCTGCCTGTCGTGGTATGGAACTAACTTTGTAATGTGGGAAAAACTAATAGAAATGAAAGAACCAGGAGACATCCTGAATGCATCATACGTGCACATGATTGCTATGATACATGCATACGGCACAGTAAAATTCTTAAAATCGGAAAGAAAAAAACAGGTTAGAATTTAAATTTAAAGAAAAAATAGTTCCGTTAAAACACGTTTATTTGAAGGAGAAAGAATAAGGATATGATTAATTTATAAGATGTAATGGTAAAGAATATAGAATGTTGTCGGGATGAAAAGGAAGATGAATGATACAAAGTTAAATTATGGGAGAAGGTTGGTTGGAGGAATTTGAAGAAGGAAGCAAAAGTTGAAGTTGTAGGAAAAGGGAGAGACAGGAATTTAGGGGAATCTGAGAGAGACGAAAGTCGTGAATAAATATATATTTCGATTTGATAGGAAAAACAGTAAGATTATAGTAGAGGGATTGAATTATTATGGTGGATAGAGTACTAAATTCCTGTTTCGAGCGCCTGAGTTAGAATCCTAGTAGTGGTACTGATTTTTTAAGCGGGACTTGAGTGATGCCATCAGGGTCAATACACAGTCCATCTGATAGTACCTACTTAAAACTGTTGACCTTTTGGTACCTATCGCAAAGAGTTGGTGAAAAACGCAGGGTTATACTTCATCCTTCCACTATTTCCTGAATAAAACCTACCGGTTACCAATACCCTGATTAATGCTGCCAATGAGATAAGCTGCCTGTCGTATATTAAATTAGAGTGGACTGAATAAGTGAAGTGAATAGTCATGAAATAAGGCGGGAGATGTGAAGAGATAGGGGTTCGAAAGAGGGGAGAGGGATTAGTTTGAATGAAACGCCCAGTTACTCGTTGATATTGATGACCGAAAATGATAAGCATACGGAGGCAAGCATTAGTAGCAATATACTTGACAACGCTGGTAGAATATTAAGCATAAGATGTGGTAATAAAGGAACAAGAACAAGGTACGCTCAAGATACAACTGCTGCATGAATGGAAAAGATCCCAGCATTGGAAAGCGTACGGAGAACACGATTGATTCCATCCATAGAGATGCATGTATTGCGGCTGAATATTTTATCGTGGTGCCTGGATAGAAACTACGCCGGAGAGTGCAAATGGAATACGATTCTCGTTCTGTGGGGAAAAGAAAGATGGTACTCCAACCCTTACACTACGCCCAGGAATTAATAATCGCTGCAAAAAAAAGACGCTCTATTAGCGTCTGGGAAAACCGTTCTCTCCCAGCACTGAATGGGATACGCGAGCCGACGCTAGGAAAATGACAGTCTTTAAAGTAAGTGGGAATCCTGGGTGGGACGCACTTGCTCTTCGAGTCCGCTCGCCATCAAGACTGAATGGATTTAAGCCGCGTTGCATTAGTGAAAGGTGGGAACGCTCTGCCAACCTGGAGAGAGATGGAAACGGAAGAGGTGGCGCTGGATTAGAGTTACGCCCCGAGGCGGGTACCTACCCCGAGTGGATATATTCCCAGCGTCCCTCTCAGGACGTGTTTATGCCAAGAACGCATTCCGCGGCATCTTTTTTTTTCTTTAACCGAACCCTATTCCCAGCATTCCGTGGGAATAGATTTCTAGGACGTGCCGGGCCGGATCCGATTTCTGTCCCCACCGCTAATATTCCAACCAGATGAATGTCTTGCCCAGAAAGAAAAGAAAAAAAAAACTTCATCTCTAGACTTGAGTTGAAATTTCTCTCGGATACCGAAATTGATGAAATCCAGAATGAATTCCTAAGACTGCGTGTGTGCCAGATAAAACGGCACACTAATCAAACAAGGTCGTTATCTCTGAGAGTTAATCACTTATTATAAATAACTCCTGCGCTAGGCTGCGCTACGAAAAGCAAATATATCAGCAGGTTCTAGCAACAAAAAGACGGCAGAAATAGCTGGAGAAATTCAAGGAGTGTATATCTCGGGGTTAAGACGAGAAAATGCAACAAGTCTGCAGGGCAAAGGTCACATCAGATAATTTTTCATGCGTTTTATTTCAGCCACACGTGTTGTTCCCCGAAGTCTTTTTGATTCAGTGCACAAATGTTGATGTAAATTAAAACACTGTGATGGTGCGAGGAAGACTATCTTGGATGGATGTTTCTTTCTTGTACTTTATCTTCAAGAAAGCGGAACGAAAGTTAGGTGTACTTCCGCGATCATAACATATTATAGGCTAAGATATGGTCGAAAGTTATTAAAATAGAAACCATGATGGAATATGCGTACCAATTCTTAGCTAGAAGAAATTTTATTAAGACTTCCGTGGTCGTAACATATTTTATGCTAAATTTAAGGCGTGACTAGCTTAATAACCATTAAATTTTTAAATTATTTGTTTTGTTTCACGGAGGCAAACAGAAAACAGACAAACAGCCACAATACCTTTTTCTATTTATGCTCCCTTGTAGTTTCGATATAATCTAACACTGCTCCTTACTATATACGGGAAAAATACAAATTGGACCACTGAGTCTTACTATTTAAATCTCTAATTTTATCATATCCATAATTCCTACTATAGCATACTGGAGATTTTAGTACGTTAATCATTTTTGACATACTCAGAAAACGTGTCCGCCATAAATTTCTGCAGAATATTTTATCTATGTATATTAATTTTGTAGCGTGTCAGTCGGTCAGTCATTCCGTCCGTAATTCTGTATCCATTTTGTTTCGTTCTCTTCCAATTTTTGAGCTAAAAGAGTGAGGTTTGGTGCGTTGAGTGTGCATTCTCTGTCTGTATGATTCTGAAGTAGTTTTGGATTTTTAGCAGTTAGTGGTGCAGAGAAAAATGCAAAAGAAAATTGGTGTTTTCTCTATCTTTTAACATTGGAATCCAGTTGCCATTCACGTTTGTTTACGTTGCTAAGTAATACTGTTTAGGTTTTTGGTAAAGGGACAAAAATTGGATTGAAGAAGTTGAAGAAAATGGAATTCTTCATCAGTCAATGCTGTAAGTACGAAAATATTAATTGACGTTTTCGATGTGCAGATAGTAAAATAAAACAATTTTGCCTACCAGCCTCGTTCTTGTGTATGAAATGTGAATGTCAAAGCTAGGCGTTTTGAAGTAGGTACTTTTATAACAGTTGAAAGAAGGTTATAAAATGTTTATTATGTATTAATGTTTGTTGCTAAATCCTCCGGTTAATTTGAAAATACACGCAACATTTTAAAATTATCAATGGCTGTCCTACACCCTAACCATTCCGTTCTTTATCAAATTAAAATAATACATACACCTATATCTCCACCTAAAAGATAGGTATAATTATCTTAAGATCCTGTGAACACTAAGGTCATTTCGCAACTTTACTAAACACGACTAAAAACAAGTGTTAGAAAAACAATGCTTGGTAAGTAAGTAGATTACATAGAAATAGTGTAAACTATGAGTGGACACGATAGACTTAACTCTATTTTGGCCACATGGCAAAAGGGTTGCATTTAGAGCTGTTGGGCAAATTATAATGCGTCTTAAATTTTGGGTAGTAAATTCACTGAATGAAGAAATTTTAGAACGCAATCGATACGTTTGAAATTGTCACCCAATACTTTGCTCAGTTCCCCAAATATTTTGTGGTGTTTGCGTACCATCCTATATTTTACACAGTAGACAAGCAGGTGTTTTACCTAAAATATTTGCAAAAGCTCAAAAAACCAATTCTAACATAAATCTACCGAGACTATTCCAGAAATATACTAGTCCAACCTTTACATCGCTTTGGGTATAATATTTACCAAATATTACGTCAAAACCGTTCGATCGACTAGGTATATTAAAACCTCCTCGAATATTCCATTTTTCATCAATTTTAAAAAAGACATTCACTTACATACCCACCTAAAATATTTGAAAAGGCTAAAAGGACCAATTCTCTTTTTAAACTACCCAGACGATCCAAAAAAAATATCACAGCCACCTTTACATCGATTTGGGTGTAATTTGGGTGTAATTTTGTAGCGTGTCAGTCAGTCAGTCATTCTGTATCCATTTTGATTTGTTCTCTCCCAAGTTTTGAGCTAAAAGAGTGAGGTTTGGTGCGTTGAGTGTGGATTCTCTACCTGTATGATTTGGTAGAAGTTTTGGAATATTACCAGTTTGTAGTAAAGAGAAAAATGCAAAAAACGTGGTTTTTGACAGTGGGAGACAAAATATAATGAAAATATGGTGTATAAAAAAGTACAAAAACAAAGAGGATAATTAGAGCGGGACACATTTCTCCATTTATAAAATAATCATTTCCTTCTCTCTGCATACGAAATGCTTATGGAAACTCGGTGCACAAAAGTGTAAACAAATGCAAAGACTACTTTGAGTAGTGAAGCATTAACTGCCTGCCTGAAGCACAAGTACTACTGCCACCTATTGGTAATGTGTCATCAGTAGTTTCCAAACACTGTAAAATCTCATATGACACTAGAACACAAAGTTCACCTCAAGAGCACACCAGACTGACTGCCTGCATAGCAGGCCGCAGGTCTGCTAGTATGTACTTTAACTTACGATCCGTTAAATCCCCAACCTATTTTCTAGGATAATTTCTATTCACTAGTAAAATTATCGTAACATATTTCACTAGCTTAACTACCTACTCTTTGCTTCTACTGCCCAATTTTGAGTTCAAACCTACTTCCATTATACGAGTTTCTTCAAATAATGCTACTTCATTACCTCCTTCCTATACTCCCTCAATATTCCTCCCTGTAGTAAATACCTTTCCTATCGACCGTCTTTCCGTCTTTCTCTCGCCAAACAGCTCCTCCATATCATATTACACTTCTTTCTTTTCAACTCTTCATTCAATTTCCACACCTCTCTCGAAAATCTAAAATCCACGACCTCAAAAACCCCCGGATGCCCGGATCTAAATTTGGGCCAGATGCTAAATTTCGTGCAGTACGTCGCACCAAGCGTGGAAAGAGTTTAAAAATATTCGCGCCAACATTAAAATATTCACACCAGAAGAGTGGAAAAAAAGTGCCGAGCAAAAAATATTCTTAGAACATCACCGCCGTGGGAGAGGTAGAAACGACTAAGGAATCACTCTTGAATTCCGGTATTTTTTGAGCTGGTGTACAACTAAAAGGGATTCTCCTACCGAACTTTCCCCCCACGACTTTTCACTTATCACAATTTTTTTGATGTTAGGGTCATAAAACATTTCCAGGAGCTTTCATTCCTGTTACCTTAGGCTTTAAAAAAATAATCACAAGCTTTCGCCTTCAGCTAATACTTTTTTCCGAAATCATGCCAAGAATGGATATCTTCTTTTACGACGCATTAAAGCCATAAGCTTTTCGTCCAGGCTCTCATTAGCGATTACGTTTTGCTCCATTGCTTTTTTTCTAGGGCAAGCCGTCTTGTAGGTGACAACTCTGAGGTATACCGAGCCGAAAGGCAGAGACGAATTATTTCTTTGGAATATAAAACCAGAGGGGCGAATAGATCTTAAAAATCCTGCCGCAAATGGCGTATCATGTTATGAAAAAAGGAGACTAGGAAGGGGGAGAACAGAAAATATTTAACAAATACTGTAGATCTCATAAATAATGACGGTTATTTCCCGTAATTTTAAAACGCAAAAATATTATCGGAAATAAATAACAGGGGACACCAAATTCCGACAAATTTTTTATGCATGATTTTCCTATAAAGAAATACATGTATTGTGATATATTGTATATTAATATATTGTATAATGAAGAACCTTTTGTAAAATTTCAAGAGAAAAAGAGCAACTCCTATTCTGATTATTCCCTGCAAGCCTGAAGATGATTCTGGGCGTGTTAGCAAATAAGACACAGATTTCCTTACTAATAAGAAAAGCACTCCGGTAACTATTAATATATCCATAACCAGAAATATAAATAATATTTTGTCTGAAGATGTCGACAACTGCAAGGGATATTGCTAGATTTGTAATGGTTTTTAACCAAACCATATTCGATTAGATACCGATCCTACCATGCATGGTGATCGAGTGACTCATTTCTTAGAGAAAAAAAGGGCATTTTGGGAGTCAATTTAGTATGGCTGGAGCTCTGTACAACCCAAAAATTGAATATCACAAAACGGACCGTTCTTCACAAAAAGGAAATAGAAAACTATTTCAACTGTCACTAGGCATAAACATAAAATATCATTTCTACATTGTGCTCTGCCATTGAATGACATTTCCTAATATAAGTACCTGCCTGAACATCCAATTCACTACAGTAAATAGAACTAAAAAAGAAAATATTTTTCAGTTTTCAATTACTCTATCAGTATAACAGACTTATACGAAATAAATTATTTTATGCCACTACCGAAAAAGTGGAAGACCTCATGAGCCTTGAAACGCAGCGTGTAACGATGAACATTAACTGCTAAAAAATTAAGTCTTTTGGCTCTGAATAGCTTACTCCCACGTAGGTCTATAGCAAGGCCTTCAAAAGGGTGTTCACCACTGCTTCCAGGGTGAATACGTGATTCAAAAAGGGAACACGAAACTATTGTCCTCTCTGAAAAATTATTACGCAGGGGGATTTTCAATACCACGAAATTGCACTCGAGAGGAGTTAAGTGAATTCATATGATATCGGCGAACTTATTTCTTCCCTGCATACTCAGGGTTCGTTATCATATTTTTATGCATCATTATCTATTCTAGTTGCACTTCTCAGAAAATTCCTATTCCATACATGATATCCCCGTTTGTATAGGGAGCGTTTATGACTACAACATGACCGGTAAAGTAAAGGGACAGAATATAGCCTATCGCTTACACAGTAGGTATATAGCTATCGAAGAGTTGAAAAAGTACTCATGACAAATAATTATAAAAATCCCAAAAAAATATTCTAAGTGAAAATATGTGATATGTTTTGTACCATGCATTTTGACAAAAACTAGAATTGATAATTCAGTGACAAAAAATGGGGGAAAATACATGTTAAATCACCTTCCCAGTCTTTGCCGCAAAATCCCAGTCCCTATTTCCTGCTAGGTTCCCAAACGAGAAGGTTGGTGCATACCTAAAAATACGTGATAAAATTATCTCACAAGCATTTTGTATTCTTGTGTTTTGAGTAACGCCCACAGTAGACGAAAGATGTTCATTGGCAGCAAGGATATAAAATATTCACACTCCAGCACAATTGGAAATTATTAGATTTTTACTGAAATACTTGGCACAACAGTTTGATTTGGTTGCTATACCCGAAGTTTAGAGTAGTTTACCCGAAGTTTACGTACAAATGCTCATTGGTAGCAAGGAAATAAAATATTCACACTCCAGCACAATTGAAAATTATTAGCTTTTTACTGAAATACTTGGCACAACACTTTGATTTGGTTGCTTGAGTTGAGTTTAGAGATTACTCATCACTTTGTAACACGCAACCTACTTCTAGTTTCGTTGAATTTAGTTGAATCTATTAAGTGCACGTTACGACGATTTGATGCAAAGTAACTCGACTGAATGAAATAAGTTCCTGTGTATTAGTATCACTTCAATAAACTCGGAATATAGCATGCTGAATGATGCTAATCGTGACAAAGAAATGAGAATTCAAACCACCATCGAAAACATTTTACTATGCACTCCAGTGAGTCAGTGCAAGAAGAGGAAAATTAATGCATGCAAGGAAGGGGCCTTCATTGCACCATGGAAACAATTACATATCTCGGAATTAATTCGAAGGTAAAACTTCGGGTTTCATTCGCAATGAGGTACTATGAAATAAGAAAGGAATTCATGGAATTGGGAAGGTATTTAAGCGATGTGCATTTAATCTATTTCTGCCTTGTAAGCAGTTGAAGTTCGCAAATGAGGAAAGAAGTGCCTTTTACGTCAATGCACCAAAACTTATTATCGCACCGTCACAAAAGTAAGCGCCTAGATAAGAGAAGGTAATGATAGACCCTTAATAGTGCAGATTGTTATTCCCAAGGCAAAAAATGAAGACATGAATGATTCACAAGGGAAATCAACTGAATTAAAAAAAAAATTCTATAGCTACATTAGTTTGAGAACTCAAATTAATTACAAGGTCAGCGATTGAATAAAAAATTACGATATTAATTCCATTCTCGAAACTATCGCCTTTAAGCAAGAATGTAGCTGACAAAATAAGTCAAGAAGTGTTAAAACATAGAAAAATTAGTAAAACCGCAAACGAGTTGAACAGATTCAAAATATTTCTATACTTGTAGCTGATGCTCCCATGAAACATTTAAAAAATGTTAGAAAATTATTTTCACCCCGTAAATAACTGGTGGCGGTACATAAAAGCCTGCCAATAAAATTTCTTAGAGCCTAACAGATAGGAAGGCAAGAAACAAAACTATAGATAAATGGTCCTGTCTTCATTAGGCATTTTCAGGTGTAAGCGAGTAAAAGGACGACAGAGTCTTTTTAAAATCTCAGTAAATGTTAATAAGATGCTCTTGAAACAAGAGAGTTATTCAAGAGTATAACATAATAAGGAATCGATCATTTCCCAGTCAAGATCGTAGGTGCATACATAGAATAGGAACACAATAAAAAATCCGAATAATCCGAATTACCATGGGGACTTTCATGTGGGGTGTTTTTTTAAATTGTCAACATCAATTGCATTTTCTACGTGACGCCACCATTCGCATCGCTGGTGGTATAAATGAAGACAATGAAGGAAAGATGGCAAACGCAACTCAAACAGAAACATTGGGAATATACCACTCAAACTATGTAAAATTCCATTGAAATTCATTATTATCACTACCCGATGATTAGGTACGATCTTGCATCAAAACTAGTTGTACCAAATACATATCAGTTGCATTGCACATAGGTTGTGTTTTTAATTCAAAATGGATATATAAAAATAGTAACACAAAGATCGAAAACGTAGAAACCATAAGATATTTAGGTGTAACAATCACTAAGGATTTATCGTGGGGAAGACACATAAGGGAAACATGCGGCCGAGCGAAGAGAAAGCTAGGATTTATAAAATGAGTACTAGGGAAATTTGATGAGAAGACAAAAGAGCTATGTTACTTTTCATTAGTTAGGCCCCACCTTGAGTATGCAGCCAGTGTATGGGATCCTAATGAATTAGGTTTGATCAGAGAACTAGACAGTGTGCAGCGTAGAGCAGCTAGGTTCGTTAAAAGATGTTACGATAGGTTGAGTAGCGTTTCAGAATTATGACAAGAATTAGGGTGGGATCATTATCAGAGCATAGGTTAAAGTACAGATTAAATCTATTAGAGAAATTTCAATCGGATAGCTTTACTGAAGATGTTAGGCACATATTAAAAATCCCAGCGTATTATGCTAGATTCGACCAGCCAAATAAGATTAGAGAGATAGATTGTCGTACCGATAGATTCAAAATGGCATTTTTCCCCCGTACTAAAAGAGAACAGAATAGGCAGCATAGGAAAGGGATAGGTAGGGGAAATATTTTAGAGTATTCTGTAGTGCATGATGCATGTATTAACCCCTCAAATACTATAGATACTAACAATCTAGTTGCATGAGACCCTATAGTTGCTTGTTTGCATGTTAGTAGTGCATGCTTGGTGATTTTCACCCTCTGCCACACACCCTCGCGGTGGCTTGCAGGGTATCGTGTAGATGTAGATGATATCCAGTGTTAAGGCGCGTTTACACGTAGCAGTTGACTGCTATGACAGTCAACTGCTAACAACTATTAAGCCTCACTCGCATGTGTAAATAGCAACTGTGATGCAAGTTCAGGTCAATACGGGACACATGTCGAACACTATCGATCCTAGTTCGAGCTATTAGCAAAGGTGAAGCCCGTCTACTTTCCAGCGGAAATGTATCGAACACAATCGCAACAATCGCCAACGTAAAGATAAACACGACGGAATTTGGATATAACAACAAGGATAACCCTCCCAAAAACGTGAAATTCTACTCTTTAAAGAATGGGAACAAAAGATAATCGTCGATGGAATTTATTGCTTGATGAATTTAATGAAAATTTAAGCGAAATTCAGTATTAAAATAAAACTCTTTTTATTCGTTGTGGCAACGCCTAAATAGGGGCTTTAAGCTGCATAGAAGTTAACGCAGATGCATCATAGCAGTAGCGATATACCTAGATACATCGCGCATCTCGCAACTGTCATAGCAGTCAACTGCTACGTGTAAACGCTGCTTTAGGCCTGAAATTATTGAGCATAGAAGCATTGGGATGAGATACGATTTTGGTCAGATAGAGAAATAACGGCAGAAGGAGAGTCCTTCTACGTTACTGTGCGAGTCCAATGCTAAACATCTAAGGAAGGTGAGGGAGGAGTTTTTTTTCGAAGGGCCATGAGGAAGCGGAAGGAGAGTTGAGGAGAGCGAGGGCCATGGGTGAAAGAGGGCAAAGGGAGGGAGAACTTACGCAGCAGCTGGTTTTTTTTCCCGGAGAATGATGGAGCGATGTCCGGTACCTTTTTTTACGGAGACTTCCTCTTCCTATGATTTTTATTTCTCTCTCTCTGTTTTCCACAGAATTATGGTAGGATTACGGAATTAAGGAATTAAGAAAGTATATTTTTCATCTTCCCAGCTCACTCGATTCCCTGACTGCCTGGCTCATTTTCCCGACTCATTGTGGCTCACTGTCTGCAGTGCTCACTGAGGAGGAAGTGATATACAAACTGGGCGAAGGAAAGTGGAAAAGAAAACAATTGTACGCATAAGATGGAGAAAAACTACTCCATTGCCATGAGTTGATTAAGGAGGTTGGCTCGCGACTGCTTGAGTCAAGTTGTCGGAGGAATCTTATTAATGTAAGTACGAATATATGCCTGCTAAGTGATCCTTTCTTCACAAAGAAAATTACCTAAGCTATTTAAAGTCATAAGTATCACAAGAAATACGATGTAAAGTCGAAGGATTTCTTTTTTATGATAATTTTAATCAGCTCGACGATGGAGTCATTCAGCACTTACTTTAAAAAAATAAATTCATGTACTCAATGAATTTACTAATTTATAACACCAGAATATTACTATAAAACATTATGTTATAATATTTTTTTGAAATGTGCTTTAATATCTCATTAGTAATTATATTATTCATACGCCATAGGTACATTTTGGCTGGAGCTACCGCAGCGCCACTTGAAGACAACTACGCATTTCGTCTGCTGTAAGCGCAGATAATGGTGGATTTAGCGAAAAATACGGTGGATTGATGCCTTTTTCTCGTGTCATTTTATTTATTGTGAAATTACACATAAAATATTAATTTTTTGCAAAAATGACATGTCACTATGGTATTTTTAAACGTTATATTCCCACGTGATGGCTATTCTCGCCGTTAATCGTATGTAATTTCAAATGCAATTTGTGGAACAAGGAGTATGGGTTGGTGGAATTATCTTTAATTTATTAGATAGAGGAACTTTAGTTCTATAAGTGCTGAAAATATTAAAAAAATGACACGACTTTCACTTTTCGGATCAACCTCCTTAAGATGAATTAAGTAACTATGATAAGAGATCAAAAGATTGAAAAATCACGTTGGGAGCCCCATCAGTCTTGAACCGATGGCTGGTCACTATGATACCAACTCATTCAAGACTTATTTTCGTCATGCAATTATATTAAGGAACAAATTTCGCGATGTTATTCTCATTCAGATTTTATGACAACATATTTTTTTGCGGTTTTTTTAATGATAAATCTTTTATGAGTGCAGTGACCTGCTGTGACCTATACGATAGTCGAAACGAGCAACACTTGCAGCAACTTCTTATTTAATTCTTTCCCTTAAATTCCTCTCTTTATTTCTCGTATTTCTGGGTGAAGACTCCCGTGGTTTACTGGCCTCTCTTCCTCAAATAGCCCTCTCCTAGTTAAATCCTCTCTATCCCCGGCCAAACCGCGGTTTCAGACGACAGTAGTGGATGGGGGGATGGGAGGAGAAACGTAAAAAAAATTCCAGAGAACGGGTGGCGTTCCGCATTTGTTTTTCTACCCTCTGACCATGGCCGCACCGCCGCATAGTTTCCCCAACTTTTACGGAATGTTTTCGTACCTCTGTCTAACTAGCCTCCCGCACACTACCCGCTACTCGGAACATTCCTGCTCCAAACTTCTCTCCTCCACTCTTTTTTTTTTTTGAAAAAACACAGAGGAATTAAGTCCTATCACGAGGATTATGTTCCCTTTTTTACTCTCGTCTACCCTAGATGAGCTTTTATGACTCATTTCGAGACTTCATTTAGGGATCCTTACGGAATAGCGATGTAAAGCAGAAGTTTGGCCGCCATTTGAAACATGAGAAGACACGTTCCATTGACCACATTGCAATGGGTGCACTCTTCTGATAGAGTGAACTAGTGAGTTTTTTCGTAGTGTTTGAAAATGACAGTTTGCTACCAGCCGATATCAAAGACTTACTGATACACTACCAATCATGGTCTACAACTCTAAACCTAATTTAAAATCATTTATTCTATACTATCTCCATGTTGAACATAGACTTTCTTCATTATGCATGTACAGTAACACAAAACGATTGAAAATTATATATATCGCTATTCGGAATACGTTTCGCGATGGCTGAATACCTTCACCAATGCGAGAAAAGTGAAGAGCCATTTATCTATAAATAACAAGATATTTTCAATTTAATATCGATTTTCCCTACGCTGAGTCCCTCGTAACTTTTTATGAATAAACTTCAAGATCATGCTCACGAAAACTTAAGATATCGTATGGCCCTTTATAGAGCATCGCAAAGTAGCAATAAAATATACTTTTAAACAGCTCAGTGTTCCACACTGAGCTTAGGGAGGATACTAAGACTGCTTGCCAAGTACTAAGCTAAATGGCTTGTGAAATTCATACGTTAAGGCTGGAGGACCATGCATATGCCTTTCCTTAGCCACCTGGGTTGTTAGAAAAAGATGCTTCGACGATTTAGCACAACAAAATATAAGAATTGCAGCTAAACAGGAAATTTTTAAGAATATAGACAATGATGGTCAACTTTATGAGGCATAACAAATTTATGAAAAGCTCTTCCGGAATATAGGCTAAATAACTTATACATTAATAACTATTATGTTAAGATGGAAAGGAACAATATGAGCTCCTTGAAGGGCAGGATGAACCTTTAGATAAAGAAACCAATCAATGAAAAAATTCTTTTGAATTCATCACATGCTTTGGCCTATTTCATCTGATCACATCCGAGTTAAAAGAACTTCGCATGAGAGTCAAAAGGAAGAAATTCGCAAATCACGAGTGAGAGTCCAGTTTTAACGCGTGGAATATGGAACGGCAATATCGAAAAATAAAAATAATTTATGCTCAAAATCACTGAAGCCTTTTATATTTTTCAGGAGCAAAGGTGGCGATGGAAAAAAAACCTGGATGGTTAATATGCCAGAGAGCGGCGAAAAAGAAAAAAAAAGCACTTTTGATTAATAATCACAGCAGCAGTTCGATTTGAATGAGTGTCAATTCAACATGCCGTTTTAAACCACCCCGCTTTTATTTTTGACTTGAATTGAGTGCAAATGTCAAGTTTTTAACTGCACAGTATTCTCTCCTTCATTTACTGCTGGCTTTAATGTCGCAATAGGGAATGCATTTTTTTTAAAGTTGTCAGTCATGGGACAATAAACTCCTGCATACATTTAGTAGTACCATATTTCTCAGATGACGAAACTAATGAAGCAAAGTGACTGAGATGAAACTTTAAACGGAAATATAGCACCATGAATGAGAAATTTCATGAAGCGTTCGACTGAAATAATATTTATCATGATAAAGTATACATTTTTTCTTGAATCGCAATGCATGCATGTACTAATCAGTGCTATTTTTTTACATACGTTCATATAAAATGGTGAAAGATGTGTGGGATGGAATGAAAAAAGGTAATTGATGAATGAAAACAAGAAATATTTGATAATATCGATAGGGGTAGACTTAGTGATGATATCGATAGTGGTGGACTGATTGATAATATCGATAAGGTTTACAAAAGAGCAGCTCTAATCTTAATGGGAAGTCAGCTCTCATTTGATAGGACGAAGGTTTAGAAATTACACTAAATGGATCGTATATCCAGTGCAAAAATATGGAATTGGAATAATTCATAAAAATATAAGACCAATAAAATTTTCTAGAAGACAGTCCAGATTAAATTTACAAAACAAAAGAAGACACAATGTAGAGCAGGCAGACTATTAGATCCTCGAGTAGATTGCTGGTGAATAAAGAAACAACATCTATAAAGTTCAAAAGAGGAACACACTGGCGAAAATGGCGTCATCTTGTAGGAAATGGACAAAAGGGCGCTGAATAGGGATATTCAGTATATTGCGGGAAAATTTTGTATGGAGCCAAGCGTGAAATTTAAGGGATGTGGATGAAAATTAACAGTCAGTTTGTGATATGAGGCCGCGGAGAATTGAGAACAAGGTAAGGTGGGAAGAAATAAAAATAATGGACAAGTGTTGAAAAATATTAGAGGAAGAATAAAAGTTGATTGAAGAAATTATTAAATGAGAGAGGTGATATGGAACGGATGAAAAGTGAATTGTAAAAAACAATTCTGGGCATTTTCCACATCATATTTTTTGCAATTGTAAGATCGGTATTGGCCGTTAGGCCTTCCTCAGGTACACTAAAAATAGATTTCAATAAGAATGAGTTACTCTTAGTGTAAGGGAAACAACGGGGTATTTTTACATGGAGTCAACGTTTATCGCAACTTTGCGCATACCGTAGATATTTATTGGTGCATGCATTTCTGCACGGCAGAAGTAATATATCTGGTATTATAAGATGTACATTATTTTCATGAGTGTTCAAATTATTATTCCTAGGATATGTGTATGAATGATAACTGAGAATCATTGAATTAATACTTATTGTAAGACCAATACTTGTCTCTCTGTCATTAGTCTTGTTTCATCCTGCTTCGATGAAGTTACGGGGTAAATAAAGTTGGGAACATGCTCCTGGTAAAAAAAAACTTGACTCATACTTCGGAAATAAATAAAATTTCAACCTTTATTCACCCTCCACCTGGAAACAAAACTGTGAAATTTGACTTTCATGGGCCCAGCGGAGTATTGAGCAAACTAGAAAGTGGGCTAGCGAAACTTTTTGCGATGGCTTCATTTTAAGGGGAAAAAATCGCGCGTGGATTCGAGCCTAACTGGATACGGCAGGAAATATTTTCATCATCGGCGGCCCGAATGAGCGATCAGTGCCCAAAAGAAGGACTGAATGTACCCCGAAGGCTGATGAGTCAGCTTTAATTCGAAGAAATGAGTTCTGGGTGAGAGTACGCTAAAATACAGATGTAGCAGAGGAGAGGAACGTCTGTCACGATTGATAAAATGAAGGAAATAATGGAAGGTTAAGAATGGTAAATTGCTTCACCTTAATTTACCTCGCAAGGGCCATTTTTCATCAACTCTTTCCCGAAGGGGAGAGAGAACAAAGGCATTTAGAGAATTCATGCTTGAATATGAAAAGTAATACATTGATTACCTGCATTATATAACTGTGGAGTCGAAACAGAAATAATTTTATTGCATTTCACAAATGAGCAGAAATACATATCATGCCAATTATTCCAGTGGCTCTTATGGCGTAATCACAAGCACTGTGTTTATTTGCGTGGAAGAGTTATAATTGTCGATTCTAGATTTACCATGAGTAACATGTTTCTTTCATTTTCTCCTTAACTTCCAAGAAAAAACAATCAGAATTCACGAAAATAATGGCTTTACCAGGACACTTGAAATACGGAAAATTTGAATGGCACAGGACAAAGTAAGCCTATATTGTTAAGAGAATATGAAAATTCCACGAGAGTGTTCCACATGTATTTATATGAGCAAGGAGAAAATGATAAATATGGTTAAATAAGTCTCGATAGGGCCTTAAAAGGCAAAGTAGCGCTTGAAATCAAGCAAATCATTCTCATTTTCAAGCGACTGAGAACAATCGATGGTAGAAACTCATTTGAAAATCGCTAACTTTGCTGCTGACTGCATCTCAAACTGAAGTAATTAAATCCCCACGAGGACAGAGTTGTCAAAAGTTTCCTACGGCTTTGAGCATACCAGAAGCGAATTCCCCTTTATGTGAATATTCAAAGAAGCAACGAGAGAGAGACAGAGAGAAAAGTAGTGAGAGATTTCCGACCCACCAGATAAGCGCCTAGATCCCATCTGATGCACAACTCTCTCAATCCTTGTCTGGAATCGTAAATTGCTAATGTGGGGAGGGGGGGGGGGGGGGGGTGAAGGCGATAAAGTGGATATTTAGAATCATTTGATTGCTCTTGTTGGTTTCTGTTGAAGGACTCACTACGATCGTCAAACGCATCACTAATCGTGAAGTTTTTTCAATGGTAAAAGCGATGAGGTTTATCCATAGGTTGCGCTTATTTTTAAAATGCAAATTATTCAAGAATTCAGTCGACGGAGAATGAAATTCTAGTAGCCCACAATATTTCCCAATAGTCCAGAGTGTCACTTCCCCTTACAAAGAATAGAAGTAAATATGCCATCTTAAATTTATTCATCATTCAACCATGTAAAATTTGAACGTGAAGTATAAGTTTATCAAGGAGGGTTATCGGCCCCTAGATAAACTTCTAAAGTAATTCCAGAATTTGATTTATTTCTATTTGTATATAAAATGAGCGTCGCGTCCTACGTCCTA
This sequence comes from Platycnemis pennipes, assembly GCA_933228895.1. NCBI lineage: Eukaryota > Metazoa > Arthropoda > Insecta > Odonata > Platycnemididae > Platycnemis > Platycnemis pennipes. The sequence goes on from OW121855.1 coordinate 31,216,731, forward strand.
TAAATCACCAATTAAAATATTACTCTTCATCTCTCCTCTTCTCTCGATTCATTAAACACTGCTCCCATTATGCATTATCCCAACACTGCTTCCATCTATGCAATCATAATGGAAATTGCGAAAAACACGAAAGACCAACTTAACAGTAGGTATTCAAAACACCGTTGAAGGGTTTTCAATGAAAACGATTTTGTACCAATTCAAAAACATTCAACAATGTATGACGAGTTGTGTTGGGATTAGGGTTAAGGTAGGGCAGTGGAAAAATTAAAATTTTACACGAATCCATCTGTTCCGCGAACGGCACGCCTACTTTAGGTAGAAATGCCAAATGGGATAATGCATTTAGGATGTGAGGCCAGTTCATGTCCCCCTTGATATACTAATCACCGCTTTGTTACATGTATTGCATTTAGATTCCGTGTTTTAAGGGCTTTCACCGGGAATTTTTACTAGAACTTTGTAGAACACGCTTATGTGTTATTTCACTCTATCAACTACTTCCACGGGTTACACATTATTAAAGGGAGAGAGTAAAATATCCTATATGCCACTAAAAATTAAAAATAGGTATGTTGCTGATAATTGGCCAAAAACGTACTTCACATATCTAGGTTTCTACACGGAAGAATAACTGAAAAAAATCTAATATCTGCATGCATGCATGTTTACTATATTATGATACATACTCGAAACAACCGTGTCTTCCTACTGACTTTGACTTCCTACTGTCAAAGAGGTATAGAGAAGGGAAAAAAAGAGAGAACTCAGGCATCGGGGAGATATAGCCTCAATATGATAGCTAAGAATAATTAGTACAGGCAGTGAGATATAACCTTAGTAGTTATTTAAATATTACTACAGCGGTAGGAACCGGTCGCCGGCACTAGCTTGCTCTTAACGGAAGACATTTTGTAAGTGAGAATTACTTCAGCCATTAGATCAACCCGATCAACTCCTACCCACCCCCCGATCAACCATCACCTCTTTCTCCATCATCTCTAGTCTTAGGAGGTTGGCTCGGAGGTTAATTTAAGTACGAGTATATGCCTGCTAAGTGATCCTTACTTCATAAAGAAAATTACCAAAGCTATTGAAAATCATAAGTATCACAAGAAGTACGATGTAAATTCGAAGGATTTATTTTTTATGATAATTTTAATAAGCACGACTATGGTGTCAATTCCGCATTTACTTTAAAGAAATAAATTCATGTACTCAGTGAATTTACTAATGTATAACACAAGAATATTACTATCAAACATTATGCTATAATATTTTTCTGAAATATGCTTTAATATCTCATTAGTAATGATATTATTCATACGCCATACATTTTGCTAGAGTGACCGCAGCGCCACTTGAAGACAACTAACGCATTTCGTCGGCTATAAGCGCGGAAATTGGTGGATTTTGCGAAAAATACGGTAGGTTGATGCCTTTTTTTTCGTGTCGTTTTATTTCTTGTGAAATTTCGCATAAAATATCAGTTTTTTGCAAAAATGACATGTCACTATGATATTTTTAAACGTTATATTCCCGTGTGACGGCCATTCTCGCCGTCAACCGTAAGTAATTTCAAATGAAATTTGTGCAAAAAGGAGTATGGGTTGGTATATTTATTTTTACTTTATTAGACAGAGGAAATTAGTTCTATTAGTGCTGAAAATATAAAAAAAATGACATGACTTTCACTTTTCGGATTAACTTCCTTAATCCTACCGCAGGGTTGTTTCGGAAGGCACAGGGGAGTGCACCGACGCGAAAGTAGTAGAATGAAGGCCCTACCGAAATCTCCGTCGGCTGGCTCTTTCTCCGGGCCAACCACGTCTTGCTTTCCCGCAAACTATTCAAGCGTAGAGGCGCCCAAGAAAACGCCATCTCACGCAGCTAGGCCGCAGGGAGTTCCACCGCCTTCCACCCTTCTACCTTCCCCTCTCTCAAGCGCGAGCGTCCATTTGTGCTTTTTTCGTCTTTTTCCCGACCTCCGGAGTCCATTCATTTGGAATCACGCTTGAGTGCCACTTTCAAAGCCAATTTGAGAGGTCATTTTTCCCACCTCAGCCGCGCTGCCTGAGACGCGGTCCGTCAACCATCCCTGCCCGTCGCTCTTGTGTCCTCGACCCCGGGAAACAAAAGTGCCGGAGCGGGACGCCGCCGCCGGCGGGGATAGTGGCCGAGCGTTTCTCACCTCGAGACGTGAGAGGAAGGGGAGGAAGGCGGAGATGAGGGAAGACGGAAGAAGAGAGAGAGCATTGTGACAGGAGGCTGGGGCTAGAGGCGGGTGACTACTTAACTTTCAATAGGAGCACTCCGTACCAGTCATAGCAACCGCTAATATAGGGTGGTGACCTATAGCCGTGGTCCTTTTTCTCTAATAGAATAGGCAGGTATTGAGTACAGGTAGTAATTTTGCTAGGAACAGAAAATAGTTTGAGAAAATTCCGGAACTGGCATTAATCAGCTTCTGCCAGGTGCCAAAGGTAGTAGTAGTAGCATTGGTGTTTAAGGGTGTGTCGACGTCCAGATCATTTTGCACTCCCTCAAATGTGTAAAATTCACGTAATTATGTAATTAAGAGTCGCTACTACAAAAGACCTATTTTCATTAAATTTTATATTTACACTTTCGAGAAGATACCCAATAATTTTTTTAAAATAAAAAAAATGCGATCAAATTCATTTGGATGATCCCCTAGCAGATTTCCTAGGTCTCCCCTAATTTTTAGCCGCCTTCGAACGTCCCGGTATTTATCATACTCCGTCAGGATATGACTAATGCTGAACGCATTCATCACACCGAGTTGTAGTTTTCTCTTCACTTAAAGAGGTAAGAGTGAGTCAGGGGACTATGCCTTATCCTCAGACATGTGACGATGACCTCCTCCCGGGGACTGTTCCTGACGGACGTGGGCCACGCTGACGTTACCGGTTTGATGCTGCGTAACTTAGGTGCCAAAGGGCACCCGGTTTGATGCCAAATCCATCGGAATATTGAAGATTACATCTCGTTCTTGTTTCAAGTCTGATAACTTACCTAAAAACGTTTCAGACCGAGAGGAAAGGTATAAGGATGGGTATGGAGGGGTTAAGGTGCAAAGGCGAAAAAAAAACGGCGTCCAGATTACCCCCTCTTAACGTAAGGCGCCAAAGGGAACACGTGGTAACGTATCATCCGGATGGACGGAGTGCTAAACAAAATACTCTACATAAAGCACTCAAGTGGGGGCTAGTTTCTCCATGAAAAATATCTTCTACTGCCGAGATTCGAACCTGGAATCCGAAACTCACTTAAATCAGCATTCCGAAAGACACTTAAATATAACCAGCTATAACTCTCCATGAAGAAAAAATCTCCATATCCTGGAATCAAACAGAAAACGTTGGTTCCTGAACTTACCCTTCACACACCGCTTAAAAAGGAATTCCGTCTTCCTCTGAAAAATCATTGCCACTCATAGGAATTATTCCCTAGCCCCTTCGATTCCATAGCGCGTTCAATTGACACAACACCGACATAATGTTTCCTTGAAAAATGGTGCTAGGGAAAGAAGAGGAGAATACGTTGAAGGAGGCTGCGGTTGCAAAGGGAGGGTGTAAGTGAAATGGACGCGAAGGAAGAAAATTGATAAATGTGCCAGGAAATGCCTGGGGAAAAGTAGGCTGGCGAAGGAAGTTTTTTTCAAATGTGTTGGTGGATAGAGCTCCGGAGGTGTGTGAATATAGCTACAAACTGTTATAAAAAAGGAGAAAGCAAGCTCAGTGTGGTAGAGGGAGAAGAATAGAGGGAATTATGAACGCATGAATGATACAGAGTTAATAATAGAAAAGGTATAAACATGAAGCTTTCAAAGACGTAAGGGAAAAACTACGCAAAAATATCCATTCAAAGCCCATCCTAACCAGCACATTGCCAAATAATAGATTCCAGAGAATAGTATACCTACTATTATTTCCTCTCATTCAGTTTTCCTTTGAGGTAGGTTGACATATCAAAAGACAACGTATGTAGGGAAGACTAGTAATAACTATGTAAATACATCTTGTATACCTTATTAAGGCCATTAATACAAATAGCTTAGAAAATACTCCTGGAATAAAGCGGAGAGTATTGAATTATTGAAGAACATTCTACTTACATAAAGTAACCTCATTCCTGACGAATTACAAAGTCACCATGATAACTTTGTAACATTACAATACCTAGTTAAGATAAAAATTTCCAGAAATATTGAGTGCGAACGAACAGCTTATTAATTCGTAGAACGAATAAAAATAAATTGTTATAGACTATTATGCATCAAAATGCCATTTGAACCGCATAAAATGGCGCTCAAATAGCTGCCATATTTAGTATCATGAATGTTGAGGGGAATATAATTCATTCAGCTTACAACTACACACATCCACTGCATGCGTATAATATTTTGTAAACGAAAACAATGCTAATGCGAGATGAATGACTGATTAGAAAAGACACGCTCCATTACTGAAATACTTACGATAGACAAACTAGGAAAACACGCCGCCAGAACTTATTATGAAGAGACTTCAATGTAATAGATGTTCCTAGCAGTATTCAAGAAAATAAAAATACCGCAGGAAGAGAATCCTAACGCACAGCCTATTGGTAAGAGATTATATACACATGAATCTTAAACCTTTAGGAGTCTCATCTCGTGAGGTAATATTCGAAAGCTAACTAGCAAACTTGGGTGAATTCTTTGGCGCGTTGCATGCATTCATTTATTTCCAATACCCTCATTCGTCGATGACGCAGAGATACAAGCGTTCATCGCCTCTCTCCTGGCCACCATTCTCCCATTAAGGAAACTCCCAATTTTCACTGTCGAAATTCCCGCCGCCCTTCATCAGAACTGACCATTTCATTCAATTTTCCATCTTGAAAAACTTTCCTATTTCCACTGTCTTTCCGTCAATGAATTTCCGCTCTGAGCGTTCAATAATAGGTTCATAGAAGCAGTTCTTCTCTGAGAAAATCACACGCGATTGCCCAATTCATTTTCAGGATTTGGAAATTCCACCTCCAATAATCTTTTCAATAGTGAAAATTTCCGACTTAATTTACCTTCCTTTCATTTCCCTGCATTGCACAAAATGCAAGGCCAAGAAAATACTCAAGAAAAAGAACCATGATAAATCCACCTCGCTGTAACAGCTAAACAAAGTGGATTGCTTCAAATCTTTTCATACATTTATTTTCACTCCCTACTAGTACTTTAATACTACTGCTACTACTAAGCACTACTATTAGTTCCTCAACGTATTAAATGCAATGTGGAGTCTCTTATAACCGGCCATTCATTAAATATATTCATTTCCTGATATAATCCAAAAATAACGGCTGTAAAAAAATGCATCTTCGGCAAAAATCTCCCTTGGTTTATGGACTAATCACATTTGAAGATGCACTTCGCTGCAATTGTCAATCATTGAGTGAGGTTACTTGCAAAATTAATCGTGTTATTCTGCATAGGAGTTTCCTGTAACACATCACTTTGCCATAACGAAATTATTAAGCCAGCAAGCGTGTGCTGTAAGACCATGGTGTGGCCTAAAATAATGAGTTTCTCTGTCTGCATTCAGTGTTTTGCAATCGTAAAAATCTGAACCTTCCCACTCAACAGCTCCCTCACATACTTCTCCGAATGCAGAATATACTGAAGAGGAAAATTAAGAAGAAATGCAGCAAGGTATTTCTACTTGAATCAAAGTAAATTACTACACATTCACCTTCTCGTGAAATCTCGGTACTTCAATGACGAATGGGTTCAGCGATTAACTACTCGAGGTTGGGGAGTTAAATTGCTTAATTTACCTGAAATATTGACCATATTTATGTTATAATTCTCTGGGGAACTAGTGTAAACAAAATATTTATTCAGCGTTGATCTGCGCTTTAAAACTCTCTAATGGAATGACACTATGGCACGACAGAAGATTGATTAAGTAAAGAATTAATGGAGTGAAGGGATTAAGAATCATAATTAAATAAAAGTGCAGAAAAAAAATATCGAGAACAACTAATTAGATGCTGTCATTCCACACACTACCTACGGTCACCCGACATCATTATATTAATAACATTTTGGCCTGAAGAATACAATGCTCGAAGGAAAAGTAAATAGCAAGAATTGCAAAGGAAGGCCTCGCATGAGATATATAGAACAAGTGATGAAGGATGTGAAAAGGAAGAATTACGTAACTATGAAGAGATCAGCTGATATAAGAATTGAGTGGAGAGCTGCGTCAAACCAATCTTAGGATAGTTGACCTATGATCATTTTTAATTTCCGCAAATGTTTACTCAGGGTTTATTGTCGTTATCAGATAGATATTATACCGCAGCAATTATTTCTCGGGCGATGTGCTAACAAACATCTATATTCAACAATTGTTAGTTGCATTATATATATAACCGGGGTAGAGCAATGCAATAATTTTTTGACTCAGGAGTCAATTGGAAATTCACTCAAGTGGCCAGTTAATCTAAAAAGATGTGATGAAAAAAATTATCAGTCCTCACAAGTTAAACCCCTCTGAATGATAGCGGCCACAGATATATTCGTCATGTTAGAGAATATTCATTATTACATAAATCTTATGAACTCAAAAAACCCTACTATAGACTCTCTACGTGACATTAATGGACGTAAACGGCCCAGAAAGCTACGTTATATACCCCATGGAGAATCTGGATTGGCAGAATTAGGATGCGGGGTAAAGTAGGTTTGCCTATTATCATGGGTACTCTTACATATGCGTAAAAAATTTAAAAAGATTCCTCAACTTGCGGTTAAAAATATGAAATAGAATCCCGATACCATGCACTGCTGCAAGTTAGAAAGAATTGCTGTAGAGTTTGGTCTGCGTACGTGGTTTAATGTAGTTCCAATTACTGGGAATTATTAAAAATGTGACGGAAATTGGCGTCTTTTGAAATGTGGTTTCGGAGGAGAAAGGTAAAAAAAGTGCGACGGGCCAAAAGGTAGACAAATGAGTTACTTCGTGATTTTTTGGGGAAGAAGACAAGCTGCCTGGGAAAATTAAGAGGAGCAAGAGTAGCTAAATAGCATAAGTAATAAGGATTGGGATAATGGTATTCTGATAATGATTGCGACAAGCAGAATGATACTAAAAAGGTGAAAAGGTAAAAGGCGAATGTACATTAACGCGATATCGATATATAAAATGATTACGAACAATGAACTATTCATTGAGCCTATCATTAAAAGCGCGGCTAGACGGGTGATCTATTCAGCATTATCTCAGTCCATTTTCCTCCATTTACTCGTAATTATCCACTCAAATGAGATACAGCATATTAGAGAGAACAAGATGGAACACAATAATCGGCAATCGGCAGAAAAGAAAACATGTAGGATAGGTATTGAAAGAAAGTGTTAATGAAGTAGGGAGACAGAGCAGATGTACCTCGTCAAAATTGACACTCAACGGTAGAATATCAAATAATAATAATTCTGGAGTAATTACACAGATACACACGCGCTTCACGAGAGAATCGTGAGCCATTACTGTCTAGTTGCCTGGGACGCTGAGTTGTGTACATGCAACATCATTGAGCCTATCATTAACAGCGCGGCTAGAGGGGTGATCTATTCAGCATTATCTCAGTCCATTTTCCTCCATTGACCAGTAATTATCCACTCGTCCCGAATAGCGTAAATGGACTCGACCTCTGACGTGTTGCTCCGCCAGATAACTACTGCTACTACTACTCGAAAGCCCTGCCTAGCTGAGCATAAAGCTTTGGGAAACGGATTGAAGTGGACCAATTTGTCGCACTCTTGAACATTCATGGCCGGTACAGCCAGGATAAGCATCATCTCCGATATAGCGAGCACTGTATCGATAAATTTTTCTTTCGTTTTTGCCATGCCTAAATGCGTTTGAGTATTTCGGCCGACCCAATTAACCACTGAAAAAAGTACTGCGCTAAAAGTAATTAGAATACTCCGTTATTCAAATTAAAATATATTCTCACCATGCACATGCCATGAGAAATGTATGTTCGACTTCCCCACACCGCTGGATATTGCTCATGGCTAATAATTAGAATTGGAAGGTCACTGCTATTCCATACTCAAGAATAATGAGATCATCTTTCTCCATTATCTTTGTGTATTGGAGAGTTGACACAAAGCGACAGATCCAATAGCTACGACCTTAAGATGGACTGATATATATATCTATATATCTACGACATACCCTGCAAGCCACCTCGAGGGTGTGTGGCAGGGGGTGCATCCACACCAGGAACAAAGACACAACAAACAAAAATGAACACCACAAAGCAAGCACTACACCTTTAAAAGTAATTGGGGAAAAAAGAAGAAAAACTACCAAACCCCAATCATGTAGGACACACCCATGAATACCATGCATGCCTTGAGACCCGACACCAATTTCATAGATACTCATACATGCAAAAAAAGGCATTGCATGCAAGTCACACGTTGATTTGAACATGGTGGACATACATTGGATACGGTGGACACAGGCCATGCCCACCAGGAAATATAGAATGTATTACGAATTGCTAGGCTTGACTTCGTGGAACCATATATTGATAATGTAAATGTAGTAAACTTAATAAAATTCCACAGGCTTTTATTAAAACCAACCGACATAAGGAAATATAATTTCCGATACGAATTGAAGCTGTTGATCACGCCAAGAACTACTTTCTAAAGTGAAAAGAACGATGAACACAAAACTTAGGGAGTGGTAAATAAGAAGCACTAAAGCTTAAGGTTAAAGAAGGGAGCTCCGCTCACAGTCGTATATCGACTCAGAAGAAATAATTCTCACTCCGGGACGATACAATTGCGTTAAGACGATTGCTCTTCCCAATGCCCTTCTAGCATGTGATAAAATATTGTTGTGCAAACGCATTGTGCCCAAAGATAAGAAGGATGACAAATGATGTTTTCTGTTGAAACCCTCAATATTTTTTGGTAATCGCCATATAAAATCTCCCCTGTCATTCTTAATGGTGTCGATAAATTACAAACGTGTGGCGAAATATTGAAGCGATATCTGTGCAAGTCACACTCCTGCCAGTAATAAATCGTTCATAGCGTGCGCTGAGAGAATCCTTAAATCTCAGTGTATAGCGTTCTTAGGAAAATCAATTAACTCACAACCATTCCGATGGGATCCTAAGCCCATAAAATATGTACAAGAGAACGAAGGAGGCAAATATTAACCATTGACTTTGATATAAAAAACTATTTGGTGTAATTTATTTTAGCTACTGACCGGGGACTGAAGAACAGGAGTTTTAGTTACATACATATAACTAAAACTCGAGTACTTCAGTGTACATATATGCGCTCCTAATCACGCATACGTTCGTCATCGGAACGCACAAGATATTTTTTCGACTGTCTTTTTGTTACTGTAGGTCTCGCATTTCTATCTAGGCAGAGGATGCAGAATAGTATACTCAAGTGGGAATTATTTTCTTGATGCTCTCCGCATGACTCCGGGATTTCTTGGGATTTCTTCCGTGTTTTTTGGCTTGATGAAAACAGTTTCGCTGATTGTCCTGTCAGCGGCTTCAGGTCAAAGGTGTGGTGATGTTTATACTGTCTCGTTGGTTGGTTATTTAGGGGAGGCGACCGACAGTAGGGTGCGGCTTATTTTTCGAAAATCGGAAAAGCTAAAAGTTCCATCCATCAAAACATTCATTTTGATGAGAAAATACATGCGTGAAATTTTTGTTGAGCTGCGATATTGTTAACACGTGCCGCATGGGGTCTGAAATACCCCACTCAAAAAATGGAAATATCGCATCACAATAACTGCTACTAGAGTAAATATATGATTTTACGATCCTTTGGGACTGAAATTTCATTAGTTTTTACCTACCATTAGCCGTTTAGGAGATGAAGGAGGGCGAAGCGAGCTCGAAATGCTAATTAGGAGGCGCCGCGCCGGCGCGGACGAGTTTCTCCTGTCCATAGACCCCCCCTGTAAGCGGCCCACGACGACACCGCAACTGCTACGTTGTCTCGTGGCAATTGCATAGTTCTGGAGCACTCATTTCCTGTTTATGGCGAAGGACATGATGTTTTAGTAATTATTTCAATTTATTATTAACTCGGTCATAAAAATTTGCCAAACCTGTCATTTTCATTTAAAAGAAATCTGTATAGCTTACAAAATTAAATAGGCCATCTGAAGGACAGTACACTAATAAAAAAGAAAAATACAAGGAGTTTCAGATATCAATACTTACATCTGGCACCCTTCTTCTATGTTCTTGAACGAAAAGTAACAATTCCTGGTATTTATTCTCGTCTTTGGTCAAAGTTCTGCAAAATCTTTCAACAATTTAACTCCTCTATCGGCATGGTCATTAACTACTTGCAATTACTTGACTATTCTCTCACCATGGAGGTAACTTGAATTCCTCGCCCAACTGCTGACTGGTAGATCAGAAAAATACAGTTAATTTTCGAAATTTGAAAAAAATTAGCCGTTTTTTTGTGGCTAAACCAATTTGCCTTTTTCAGATCGGCCATCCTAGAGATGATTACTTGGAGCTTTTCGAGCTCTCAATTATATTTCATTAACGTTGAAAATAAAACGTTAATGAAGCCTACAAATCCCCATAATATATTCATTCAGAAAGTTAGTTAGCTCAATATCTCAATATCAACGCAAGAACTGCTACTTTATTTAGTGTTCACATGTACCTACTACTGTTCATATAAAAGCATATTAACGATCTGAATGGTAATTCCACCTAGTGAAGAAGACGTGGTACAAAAGTACTACATAATTTAATATTAAAATTATTTCAATGTGTTCCATTAACTCAAAAAACACATGTGTTTTTGGCATTACATCACTTTAGAAGATTAATTTATCGTTTCACAAAATAAAAACGACTTGGAACAATGAGTCGTAATGATTTACAGACTTGCAACTTTCACTCACTTGAAAAAAGTATGCACAAACATTCGAAAAAATATTCACGTTCGATTTTGTTTGTACATTTTAAATTCATTTTTAAATCTCCTCCAGCTAAAATGAAGGTGAAGGTAATTTTTTATCGTAAGAACCTATTCTCGAGTAAGTATAACAACTCGTTTTCTTTTTACACTAGTGCCTGCTATCTCCCGATTCCACACATCCAGCACATCCAAATTCCAACATTATTTATTATATAGTAAGTTGGTAAATAGGTACTTGCTCCAGCTCGTGTCCTGGAATGATTGAAAATCTCGTGGAAGCCTTCATAAATTTCTGAGAATGTTTTGTGATTATGTTAGCCATATTCTCTTCAGTTTAATAACTCGCAATCCAATATTTGCTGAGGTTTTATTTGCACGCATTTATTAGGTAAAACTCAGGGAATGTCATATCTAAGGATCCTTGATATCTCACATTCATGCATTAATATGAATAATGACTGCGAAATAAGTTACAAACAAATAATACCTAACCAGCCAACATTTAGCCAAATTATTTAAGGTTCCAAATCATTCTTCTTTGTCCAACCGTTTCTCTTGAATTCTAAATTATCAATTATGAAATTGGCTTAGCTAAATACTACGCATAACTACAGTTTATTTTTCTTCATCTTTCCATTTAATTTGGGTTGACTACGATAGTAAATTAATGCCCCTTAGAAATTCCCGTTTTAAACTAATCAGGCATTGCAAAACACATTAGGATTGACACATGTTCGTCAATCTCCTATTCTTGTGGAACATTTTAGCAGTGACCAATTTCATAGTAGTTGGATTAGGCTATGAGGTGCTGAAATTGCTGCACCTGTATGTCTAATCAAACTTCAACAGAAACGCAATTCCAAGTTAATTACAGCGCAGGGGAAATAACGAAACTTTAGCCTGCCAAGAGGTACTTCACCCACCTGATTACTACGATCCCGGGTTACTATGATCATTCACGGTGAAGTAAACAACATTCCCTCGTGAGTTACGCACAGATACCGTATTTACACGCGTATAAGACGCACTTTTTTTCGATTTTTGAGGCCCAAAAAGTAGAGTGCGTCTTATAATACTCTACAAAAGAGGAAAAATCGCGTAATAAATTCGTATTCGTTCGCGAAATAGATTCATTTAATCGTTGAAGAAAGTGGGATTACCCTACGAATAAGAGGTTTTAAAATCAGGGAAATGTGCCATTCTGAGGTAAGAAAGAAATAGTCAGTAGAATAGCCCAGGCAAAGAGGGCATTCTATCAAATGAATAATCTACTTACAGCTGGAAATACTAGCGTAGAAGTAAGGAAGCAATTCAACAGAACGAATATCTAGAGCATGTATCTTGGACGATGGAATGGACGATGACAGCAGTGGAGAAGAAAAGGGTAGAAGCATTTGAAATGTGGAGCTACCGAAGAATAATGAAGATAAAATGGATAGACCGAGTGACAAATGAAGAAGTTTTAAGAAGAATGGGAGAAAATAGAAGCCTGCTAAAAACTCTAAGAAGAAGACGTGAAACCTTATCAGCCATATCTTAAGACACGATGGCCTGATGAAGACGATCGTCGAAGGAAAAGTGAACGGGAAAAATGGAAAAGACAGGCCTCGTATGAGTTGCATAGAACAGGTCGTAAAGGACGTGAAAGAGAGTAACTACGTTAGTATGAAGAGGCTGGCCGATAGAAGAATCGAGTACAGGGATGCGTAAAACCAATCCTAGGATTGTTGACCCATGATGATGATGGTTAATTTTTCTTCTGGGTGTGTCTCGTATGCGTGGTAAAACGACGTGTGCGTCTTATATGCGTGTATATACGTTATTTGAAAAATCATCTAAGAGTAGCTGGATAGACAAACCTCCACAGATTATTTGTAAGGGGGAAACATTTAGGCGAAGGGAGAAAATCGGATGGGTCGGAGGAAAAATTTCCCTCCCCGAGTTACGACAGCACTCAGCGCGGGAGAGAGGCCCTCTAATCGTCGCCGCTCGTTTAAGAGGGCTGCCTGCACGCGCGCGGGCATTAATGCATCCACGCGTGTGCAGTGCCCACGGGAGCGCATAACCCTCCCTCAGCCCTCTCGCTTGATACGGAAAGTGGGACACGGGAGGCGGGGTTGGGAGCTCCCATCAACTACACGCGTGGTTACGCGCAGCCGAAAACACTCAGCAACCCCGCTCGACGGAGATAGTACCCGCACTCTTTCGACACCTGTGCCATTCGGAGGAGGGAGGAAGAGCGTATGTATGGGCGAACGGATAAACGTACGCTGATGGCGAAATCAATGCTCAAGAGCAAAAAGGAATAGATTTACTTTTTTTAGTTTTTAGGAAACCTAACTTCTCAGGCTATCCGTAGCATCTAACTGAGGGGTGGGAAATGTATTCCAGTCGAAAGTTTAAAAAATCATCCCAAGGGGACTTCGTCAGGCCACACGGCGTCGTGGGTCACATGCATACGCGTGTTGTTTTTGTTCATTTTTAAGGTTCGCCGCTAGGCCCAGTGTAGCCGTCTTTATAGAGAAAAAATCTAGATACATCTTCAAAAAGACTTAAAAAAGCAAGAGAGCCATATACAGTTTATTCAATATCCGCATTAAAGGGCTCATAGTATTAAATGTACATTGATATTACATTATATACATGATATACAAATATTAGATAGTACATTAATGCCTTCCCTCAACGCCCGTCTCTTGATCATGTGATAACCATTAAAGACCACCTACAACTGGTACCCCATATAACTTCAGGCTTTTTACCATCGATATAACCTAATCATAGCCCTTCTGTCAACAGCTACCATCTCCGAGAAGGAATTCGAACCCACGAAAAACATTTGAGGGGTATGGAAAACAGGATAAGTTTATCGTGACATCAGAATAAACCCTTCTCTTAATGCGCAATGGGAAAAGGGTTTAGCACCCTCCAACGTTCGGATAAATCGGATATTTCTTTACGCATTTTGACCAGGAAACCAGATAATGAGCCAGGACTTTTAGCTCCCAAACCAACTCAATCTTTTAACTGCTATAAGGTAGAGAAAAAACACTATCGGAAGAGTAATGAAATAAATAAATCAAGAGTACTAAGTAGTTCAAGATTTTTTATCATGCGGTGGGGCAAAAACAATTTATTCCCCAGCAAAAACACGCCTTCCTTTCTCCCGCAATGTACGAAGTACCTAAAACTAAGTTGAGTGTAGACGAGGAAATACTGTGGAAAAGAGAAGTAGTGTTCTGGAGACGTAGGCGAAGAGATGGAGGCCAAGGGATGGTGAGAGGATCTTTCCTTTTTGTCATTCTTTTTAAAGCAGCCAGTGAGATATTACGTTCGCTTCAGAAAATTTAGATGGTGGAAGTGTCACTTCTTGAGAGAGAGTAAAAGCGTAAGGATCTTCTGACGAAGACTCGAATGTAGGTCAAAGACACACAAATAAAAAATAAATCGAACGAAAAAATGAACTTATTTACACAGTGAACTGGGAATCATTCGGTTTGGATAGTAAGGGCAAAACGAAATAAATGCCAATGAATCCCTAGAAGTGATAAAGGTATTAGGCGTGAGCGGAACGCTGTGGTGAGCACCAGCGAAATTTCAGAACGCTCTACAGTTCTGATCGCTTGAGAAAGCAAAGGGGGAAAGCTGGGAAGACAAGGGAAAAGTGAATCAGACTCAAAAAGGATGGGATCGAATGGCACATCTCGGAGGGAAGAATCCTCGAAAGAGAATCCTTCAAAGGAGCGAAGCGAATGTTTAAGCACCCGATGTTATCCCCAGCTGACGCGCGGTCGGAATGCCGGGATCGGACTATGTTCATCGGAATGACACCTCTCCTGCTTCCAAATGCCTCGAGAATTCTTCATCCCCGCTGTCAAAGAGACTTTGAAAACAGAGATTTGTGGGAATTGGACTCGCATGAAGCGAATCGGAGTCGTGCGTGTCGAAATGGCAGAAGCACATAAATGCTTGTTTAAACTATGCGGGAGTGAAATTGTTCTCGAGAAGAAAGTGACGGAACGTAGGAGGAATGCTTACGTTCCGCGATACGTTCTAGATGTGGAATTCTGGATGTTATAGATAGGGAAAATGTCTTTTAAACTCAAACTCTATTCGAGTATATCGTTTTGATTGTTTCATTTGAATTCACTGGTATTGGAAGTTGAGAAAGATGGACTAAAAGCCATCAACCCCACCTCAAATTTAACCTTCTGTAAGCGTGTGAATATCAGACACGAAAGAAGTTTGCACATCTGGAAGAACAGTATTTAATATGTACGTATATGAGCTCATGTGAGTGGTTGAGGAGTGCGCTATTTGTTTGGTATTGATGGAAATACCTGCGCCAATTTTGTTAGAATTTTGTGGAATAAAACGTTATCCTTATTACCTCGAATGCTTTAAGCATTAAAGGTAATAAGGATAACGCCTTAACACTATCAATACGTGTATAAAAACTTTATTGTTACTACATTTGATTCGTACCGTAAATCAGTTTGCGAAATCTTTAAATCGCACACTGCAATAAGGGTTTTGGTAGTAGATCACGAGTCTTTACTGCTGGCTTCCCATTCAAGGAGGATATGTTCGTATCCAGCCTGAGGCACGCATTTTCAAATAATTACCAGTCTGTTTTAGATGCCATTTGAAAAGCACTGCACTATGTGTGCATTCCACCTTACGCTTGTTTTTTATTTGCTTTATGCTAATAATTGTTAATTAAGTTGCTTTATAGCATTCAAGTTAATCTGGTTTATTAAGTTTATATATTTATTTGCTTACAGTTGTTTGTTGATTACATTGTTGTCGGTGGAAGTGGATGAATGATGGATCATTAAAGAAGGGAGCTTGGAGTGAAGTCACATTTGAATAAATACCTAAAATAAACAACGGTTCGACGAAAAAATGCGTATTCCTTGACGCCTTGTGCAGAAATTAGGTTGCTGTAGACAGTACAGCTCTGCATCATTCTTTAAAATATTGGATAGTTCTAGCTAAATATTCACTCATCTGCAACTGCATTAGCTGCTGGATACCTCACTCTAATTACCAATGATTACAACAATTTCAGTTCCATTTTTTCCTCTATCGCCCAAATGATGATTTTCATGCAATGTTCACGAACACTTCGACAGATAATCGGTCTTAGTGGAAGAAACACACTATCACAGGGTGTAAAATAAAATAAGTTTTATCTTCGCGATCCATCCCCTCAATTTTGATACATTCATTTAAGAAAAGCTCTTAACCTAACCACATTCCCGAGATAAAATATTGCTTTCATGATGCCTGACCGCAAGTTGCAACAGTTTCTCATTAAACTTCCACCAATAACTAGCATTAACTCATCTTAGTGCTGCAATATTTACAGTGCATGTTAAAGTGATTAAAAAATAGAACACTAGAATCGACATAATAGGACATATTCCTATATGTTCTCCTTAATATTCAAATGAATAAATTATTTTTTTGTTCATCTCGGAATGTTTTGATACTCGATGTTTTTCAAAATATGTTATGAGCTCGAAATACTTCGATACGTAATTCATTCACCCATTCTAAAAGCGTATAATTTTCCTTCATCAACCCTCTAACTTTACTTTTATTTCAAAACGCTAAATCAGGGTTTCATACCCCTCCATCACGGGCTAAATTGACTAACCCAGCCTTCTCGTACGCAATTAAAATCCCAAAAAAAAAAAAATGGCGTAACCACAGTGGCCATGAGCAAGGAAACTTAAAGATAAAATTTTTAAATATTTTAAATTACAGTGAAAAATATATTCACCCTAAACTATTTTATTCAAAATGGTTCCAAATAGAGTCATAATAATTGATGCACGATTCAAAGCTTCTGTGAAAACAAAATCGTCGATCGAAAAAATAAAATATACCTATCCCGGCGGCACTTAATTAGTGGGATCATTAAAGTAAAAAATATCTCGAAAACATAGTAAAAAGCGAAATTGCTGGATATATCATGCAACGGCATCACTTCAGCATTTGCACCTAAATCTGTATTTATCCCACAAACCATCTTGAAGGTGAGTGGCAGAAGATCAAAATCACGTTTGCACTTTATTACATAATGGAGAAGGATTGACAATATGAAAACGGTTCTGAAATGTTAAAGTTATTTCAAGCAATTTGAAATGTCAAATATACCTGATACCCTGAAGCATTCTAATTACATCAAGCAGGTTTAAATAGAGAAATAACAATAAGAGTTCCGCTCGTTTCTATAAACCAAGCTATTGGCTTATGCACACGGAAAAAATATTTTTGTCCTCCGTACAAAAACCCATTTGCTGACTCGGTCTTTGTCCTAAAAGCAAAAGCATATGTCACTCTAGCAAACCAATCGTTGGAATAACAAATGCTCAATGGTGGCTGGAGCAAATGGCATTTGTTCCCCTGCGTTTGTTACGACAACAAATGCGTCTGCTAGGCGAGCTATGATCTTGCCAGCGGAAACTCTGAACAAAACAGTTTTGCTGTGCGTTGTGGGTGAAAGAAAATGGCTGCATTTCCACAGAACTGTTGAAATTAATTCTTAGAGATTTCTTAGCTTGTAATGAAAGTGCATGACAGCGAGATGAGCATATCTGATTATTAACCATTTTTACCTAAGTTTTTGCCTATGTATAGTTCGTTACCGTTTACTTAGGAACGTGTCTATGGAAAATATAAGTGTTCTACCGAATATGCGTTCATAATGCAAGGTAATGCAAGAAGATCTTCCAATCGGGTGAAAAAAAACATTCAGCTCGGGAAGTTACAGTGCATATATTTAATTTCTCTCCAACAACCAAATTAATGAAATATTCTTATACGAAGCACTTAAACGAAGCAATTAATCATCATGAACAGAAATATATTCGTTCGTTCCGTATATCCGTTCCTTCCGTTAGTAAGATCGTTCCTTGCGTTCCGTTCCGTACGGAACGATCTTATTAACGGAACGGATTTACGGAACGAACGAATATATTTCTGTTCATGATGATTGATTGTTTAATAGTGCTGTACATATTATTACCATTTTGGTAGAAAAAGCTGGCAATTGAAATTCTATTTTTATAGCATAAATTACTCCAAAAGCTACCCATGCTAGCATGTTTTCACAAACAGTGGCCAATGGAGAGAGGTATGTTGTGCTGAAGCATTCCGTTTAGTGCTGTGGTGTGAAGAGTTGTTGATTATTATATTGAGCATATTATTATGAGGTAATTGGTTTATTTGAAAATTTATTTTTGTAAATTACTCTACTTTGGTGAACTTGAATGATTTATTGTACATTATTTTTAATAGTAATTATTGTATACTATTTTAACTACCTAATGCTTTTCAAACTTTTATATGACATTTTTATTTATGTACTTGTGGTGCTACTTGATGCGATGCCCAGTTAAAGAGTCACCGGTAATTGTTTTATTTTAAAATGTATTGTTGTAAATAACTCTAATGAACTTGAGTGAATGTATTGTACATATTTTAACTAGTTAATGCTTTTCACACTTGTGACCTACCTATCTATGTGACATTTAACGTAAGTTACGTAGTGATATACTGTTTATTGTATATTGAATTATTATGAAAACGTGTTGATTTCATTGTTTGTATTTTTTAAATACAATGAAATTAAGCTGAAATATTTGTGTTTCATTTAATCCACTGCCCGCAATAACAATGGCAGCCATTTCGTTAGTCGTACAAAATATTTGCTGAAAAGTCCCTAGCTGGCGCTTCCAACCGTCCTGCTCGGGTTACAAATGGATTTGCTGGATGAACAACTGAATAGCGCAATGACAAATACGTTTGTCGCCCCGACAAAAATCCTATTTGTTGGCGGAACAGTAGTAATGGTACCGTCAGCCTATGTAATTTGCCCGGCAAACGAATAGAGCCCAGCATATAGCATTTGCTACGGTAACAATCGACTTTGCTGTCACTATATTGACAAACGTATTTTGCTGGGGTAGCATGGGATAGGTAACCTCAACAAAGTTTTTTTCTCCGTGCACGGTTAGATACCGGCCCCTTTAGGAAATCAGACAAATAAAATGATTTTTCAGGATGCTCATGATACAAGCACTAACCAAAATATAAGCTTAATTAAAATTTTCGGCCTGACAGACGGATTCATTGACAAAACAATGATAAAAATAATATAATTTTTAATTAAAATAATTGCTATTGTGCATTTTAAGCAAGTGATTATGTATACTCAACAATAAAAGCGTTGTAGATCATGAGTGGTGCTTCGCAGTTGACTGTTTTCTGAAAAAGACACTGTAAAAATAAGACATTCTCTAAAAATAGTTCTAATGCGTCTTATAGAATATACATTAAGGTGAGCGGTGGCCTTATTTTTTGGGTAAATATGTCATTCAAGTTTAAGGAATATCCACTGTTATTCATGCTTAGAAGAAACATTATTTTTCAGCTAACCGTTCGACAACCATTCCCTGGTCTTTAATGTGTCAAGTCTTCCGATCAAATCGGCCGTAATAATTGTGAGCGATAGAATCGAACGGGAAGCGTCCAATGTTTTAAGTAAGAATTCAATTTTAAACCAGGACACTTACTCCAACGTCTCGCTTGACGTTCCATTGCCCGGACACCCGTGTTCCACGTCCCTCGTAAATAAATTTTCCACGCGATGCTTCCCCCTGGAGAGCTTCGGACACTTCCGCGCTAGAAGTGTTCCAGTCCCAAGGCTGAAAGCTTTAAAACGCGGGCGTCGGAAAAGGACTTTAACAGGCTCCGCTGTTAAGTTTCCAAGAGAGAAGCTTCTCCCCCCTCTCCATCACGCTATCCAAACCCATCTCCCTCTCCACAGTCTCTCTATCTCTCCTCCACAGGAGGAGACAAAAGGCCCCTAAAACGCCATTATAAGGATTCAGAATAGCAGTCGGTGCGCCGTGGTGGGGTACTTCCATCTTGTCTCCAACACTCATCCTCTCTCCTCAAGGAGTTTTCGAGATAAGGTGGGACATACGGCGCCGGGGAGGAGAGGGGAGTGATAATGAGAGAAGGAGGGAAAAAAACGAAAGGAGAAATACTTCGCGATACTGTTTGTCCTGGGCTCACTCCTTGGGACGGCGCCCTTCTATAAAGGAGTGTTGAGGTTGTTGGAGTGGGGTGAGGGGGGGGGGGAGGGGAAAGGGTGATAGAAGAGGGGGAATAAAGGGGAATCGTCGCAAACGAGAATGCGTGAAGACCTAGGATGTGACGCCGCCGTTACGGGTAAGTTGACGCTTTCCTCTGCGAAGATGGTCGCCGACAACAATGCAATGTGCGTGACGCGTAATCTCAAGAAATTCGCTCGGGAGCATCTTCTTTGCTTGAATTGACGGCACGTGGGGAAATTATGAGATCACTCCGCTCAAAAAGTGGATATATAATGATATATATATAGAATACTATCAACAGATCCAGGCTTGATGTACATCTACATCTACATCTACACGATACCCTGCAAGCCACCCTGAGGGTGTGTGGCAGGGGGTGAAGGTCACCAAGCATTCACTACTAGCATGCAAGCAAGCAACTAAAGGGTTTCATACAACTAGATTGTTAGTATCTATAGTATTTGAGGGGTTAATACATGCATCATGCACTACAGAATACTCTAAAATATTTCCCCTACCTATCCCTTTCCTATGCTGCCTATTCTGTTCTCTTATATTACGGGGGAAAAATGCCATTTTGAATCTATCTGTACGACAATCTATCTCTCTAATCTTATTCATCTGGTCGAATCTAGCATAATACGCTGGTGTTTTCAATATGTGCCTAACATCTTCAGTAAAGCTATCCGATTGAAATTTCTGCAATAGATTAAATCTGAACTTTAATCTACGCTCTGATAATGATTCCCACCCTAATTCTTGTATTAATTCTGATACACTACTCAACCTATCGTAACACCTTTTGACGAATGTAGCGGAATGTATCCATTAATGTAAAATTTTATCCACTTTTCTTCAATTTGCTTCTTTTTAAAAATGAGTAGAAGTGCTTAAAGTTTTTCATTTATGTAAATTTAAAGGCACAATCTCCAAAATTATACTTAGGCACGCATACCTGTATTAGGAGCATAAAAAGTTTAAATATACCATTCATTAATAGCCAATATTCCACAGAGAAAAAATCATTCGCCTTGACCGGGACTCGCCCGGTAACGTCGCTAAAGTTTTCACGGCTAGTACATGATCTTTGAATTTAAATACCATCAATTAATTTGAACGATAATACTATTTTATAATTGGCATTTAATGGTACGTAGTTACAATTTCATGTAATAGTATGTTCATTTGCATTTTCCATCACACAATAATAATTATGGCATGCCCGACTCTTTCTTCGCATTTCTTTTTCTCTTCTGATTTGTTTAATATTTCATCCTACTGTTCCCAAGGCCTCTATGAGACGTTGCTTTGGAATTCCAAATATTTACTCTCCTGGTGATTTTTTTATCAATAAAACAGACAAAATACCACTAAAAGACTGTTGAAATAAATAAAAATTAATGCATAACAATGAGAATATTACTGCCAAATGTCACAAAAAGCAAACAGAAAGAATTTTAGTTTCCGCCTTTTATAGTATTTTCAAACAGCAAAAAGTAAAGAAAAATATATTTCAAAACATTGGATAGCGTGTTTTTCAAAACTAGATATTATTAACGTAACTAAGGCGCAAATAAGTCTCTCCTCAAAGAGTACAAAATACATAGATACCTGCAAACCCTGCAAAACTTTTTTAATTGAAACTGTTATTTTGTTATTTAAAAATAAAATTTGAAAACACATGGTAGTACATTATAAAGGCTATTTTGAAAGTTAAAATAATGATTTTTTATCAGTTACTGATTTTCATGGCCAAGTGAAGGCCATGATATGCATGGTGTTGACTTTCAAATGGGATATATTACGTGCAGAATGACTGACATGAAGATATTTTATTTAATCATGTATGTACTTTACCAATTGATTTTATTCATACAGAATCCCTTTGATAGTCACGACCAATTACTACGAAACTGAGGCACTACAGTTCAATCTTGATGAGATTGAAATAATGATTACCGATTCAAGTATTTTTATATGACACTAATCACCCACTCATCCTAAAGGTTGTACAATTTGAATTAAAACCACAATTTTTTGTGAGAACATAAAGCGGAAAAAATTACATTTTGAGCTCAATATTATTGGGAAAACAAAACACTCAAATTCGTAGTACATGAGATATTCACTCAACGTATGTTTCCGAAAACGACGTGAGAGTACCAGGATATTCTATTCACATCACGTATCTCGCATACAAAGAGAAAGGCCTTGAATAATATAGTTTATTTGTACCAAGCGCGCTAACATCCACCAGAATGTATATGGGGCAATTCTGAGAGGAATTACTACGAGTAATAGCATGTCAACCAACTATGGCATCGAAAGTAAGAAAAATAGACAGAGAAGAGAATTTCTGGAATATAGATGAATTGCGGAATAGAAATGTGAATTACCGTTTGAGAATAATAGAAGATTAAGCCTTAAAGTGAATTTAATGACCGAGGCGGTGAGCCACACAAAACACAATGGCATTCATGTATACAAATAGCATCGATCACGACAGTTAAATTTCTAGTTTTTTTTGTCTTATTAGAGGTCTCAAAAATATTATTATTTAATATTCAAAGGTAAAATCCATGGGAGTAATAATGTATGCACAAATCATTTAATATCTTAGAGGAAATGGTATCAAAGGTAGATTGGACGTAATTATAAAATGTTGGACGCAATTTTGACCGCCAATTTTGAATTTTCACAAATACTTAAAACTTGTTTTTGTGCAAATTAGTGAAATTTGGTGATGTTAATACTATTTGAACATGCTTAATATTGTTTAAATAATTAACATCAGGAACAGTTGTGCCCAAAAATATAGCAGAAAATTAGTTTATAATATTAGAATTTGATGATTCAAATAACTAAACCGAAATTGCTAAGTGACGAATAATTATTACAACTGAAAAATAGAACCACGAAATGGGGTGAGAAGATGGTCTTTACAAACTATTACTAAACCCCATCATTGACTAATTTGAGAATGCCACGAACTGTGAAACAATAATAAACTATACTTTACTACGAAATACTAAATAGCCAAATGAGCGGTTCGTTGAATATTTAGTTTTACCATTCTTGACAACTTTTAAGTATTTACTCTCAGAAGTAACATGGTAACAACTTAGCAAGTCGGTACTAAATTTTATGCGGAGCACATATGGTGTTTTCGATATCAGTTGGCGCATTTATGGATCAGAGGACTTCGTATGCAAGACCATTAATGAGGAGGGTTTATTAGGGAAACCTGAGGTAAGCTAAAGTACTTTTTCCAAAGATAATGATCTTCATTCCAATTATTGTAATAATGATACGCCATTATTCCCACTAGGAAAACAAAAACGTATGCATCTCCATTAACGGAAATTGGCACGGGAAATTTAACGCGAGAAAGAAAAGTACGCGAAAAATAACGCACCTCAAAAAACGTTGCCACTCCAGCACTGGTGTAGCAATATCCTCGTGTCACGAGTCCCATTCATTCTAGTATAAGTTTTTCCCCACCTACTAGGACATGGATGGTTGTAAAATCTCCTGACGACTCATAGGCTCAAGAGCATTTGTAGATGTTTCTTTTAACAATGTCTTCGGGTAAAATGATGTAACTACTCCGATTATTTCAAGTTTAAAATAAAAGTAGCCCAATTATGAATGAAATACTGCATTGCAAAGAATAAAATCCATGGTAATTCGGGAAGTATCGTTTTTCCAACAACAAAAAGGTAAATAAGAGCGTATGCTTTACCGGCGAACTGACTGAAGAAATTCCTATCGGGTTCTCCACCGGGTTAGTTGGTCCATGGCCATGGACCAACTAACCCGGTGGAGAACCCAAGAGGAATTTATTCAATAAAAAGGTATCGAAAACAAAGATGACTTCGAGAGCGGTCTCTCAAATATAATGGGGCGTTTACTCGGAACCGAAATCGCAATTTTGTACACGAAATTGTTAGATGGAAACGAAGAAAGAAATTTAGTGAAAAAATTAATCTTCTAACCATAACCATTCACTCATAAATCAAAAATTAAAATGAGCAAAAGGTGACACCCACCGAAAATGCTGCTGTGATAACATTGACGCACTTTCCTCCCGTCCTTGACTGCACGTATTGGAAGGGGAGGGAGTGGAGGGGGATTCTCGGAAAGTCTGCTCGCACAGATGCTGTCGTAACTGCTCCGATTGGCAGAGTCAGCTGTGCCCCTCCCTTTGCGATAAGGCGAAGTAGCTTCGCGGGCTCAGTTGTGATTGGACGAAGTGTTATACGTCAGAGGTTGCACCACACCCACTTTTCCGAAAGGGTTAAAAACATTAGTTTTTCGACGCCTATAACTCGAGAAATAATTGACGGATCAAAAAACGGAAAAATACGGGTCTTTTTATTTTAAAAACTCTATCATATTCGGCAATAAAAAAAATATGGTAAACGACCCCATTAGCAGGCATCATATCAGTTTGTGAGGTGATGTGAATCTAAAAATATATTTCTACCTCTCTTCTTATCGGGAATGGAAGCGCAATTATAGGGTAAGTGTCTGTGGAGCAAGGATGATGCAAGAATCCTTTTTTCCAATCTTAAATCCACGACTAGTGAACAAACGCAAATGAATAATATTCGTAAACCAAAACCTGCCCTTATTGGTATTAGTTGCCCTTTGGTCCTCTTTTACCCTTTTTACTCTCTTGTCAACGCTACCCGAACAAACCATCAGCACTCACCCTCTCGGTGACTTTGAGGATAACGTGTAGTCGTAGTCGAGAGGGGCAGGAGTAACAGCTCTGGCGTTGTATTCACTCAGTTCTTACCTGAAATACAAGAAAATTATGCTGTTTACATAAACCCTCTTTATTTTGATTAGGAAAAGAATGGGATTGTATTAAATGAATCATGAACCCCTCGTATAAAGTCATCTGATAAATATGAAATCTGTACATTAAATGTGAAGTACATCAATATGTGTGCAGTATGATGTACCCAAGTTATTTCTAGTTTTTCCACAGCTTCCCTAGTTTACACAAAAAGCATCATCAGTGAGAAAAAATATGAGAACTTGCAGGTACATGAGATAAGGATTTCCTTAATCCAAATTTGATGAACTCAAATTTCAGCTGCTATTCAAGTCTTTACCTCGTACAGTTAATATATTGAAGCTCTTCATGGACTTCTTGTCGGTATTTTTAACATCTTTCACGCCAATCAGCATAATTTCACACACAAAAAATAAGTTTTTGTAAATATGGGTAGGAAATATGCTAATTTAAAAAGAAAATTAACTTAGAAATAGCTTTTAATACTTACTCAAACCAGAGTCTAACAGGTAGAAAACTGTCAATCCAAAAAGACACAACGGCCGATCACTGTTTAAAATTTCATCTGGTTCGCATCCTAGACCATGGCGATTGAAATTGTGGAAGTACAGTATTTGTGACTGAAAACAATAGCCATCACTATATGAGAAGGACGTTGGTTTGAGAAATATCTGCACTTATTGAAGGGACTGGAAATGGATACGATCCAAACAATGGTTATAAACTAATGAAATCAATAACATTGTACTCTTGTCACTACTCGGATCACAGCGTCGAAACTGTCATTTTCAAGATAGTCAAACATGTCACGAGGTGACGCCGGAGAATCTGTCTCGCATACGTAATGGCTCCATCATTTTTAGTTGTTTAAACACTGGGCCGCTCGTCCTTGAGCACACTAATCAAGCAAGCCGTTTCCCCCTCATTCTATCAGCGCGACCCTTTATCTGCATGTGCCTCCACACCATTCCAGGCACAAAGCTTGCCTTTCCACGATGCATCCACCACTCTTCGCTACCTCCACTCCTATTATGTATCCCATCCGTCTCGGCGCCATCTCATTTTCCCATCCTACCACCACCCCCTCCGACCCCACCCACACCCACACCCTTCCCCTCATCCCCCTCCGCACCTGCCCCTAATGGCTTCCCCCCTCCTCCACCTGCCCCACCCCATCGACTCTCCGGATCCTAAAGTGCACTTGGCACTCTCACCTAGAGAGAGAGAAAGACCTGAGAGGGTCTTTGAGGGAGGGAGGAAGAGGAAACCACGGGGAAGAGTAATGGAAGGGGGGTGGGTTTGCGGGGGTGCGAATAAAGACCGAGGAGAGGGAAGGAATAGACGGGGAGGGAGGGAAACGAGCGAGTCAAGCGAGAAGAGTTCAATTTCGAGGGGGGACGGGAGAAGAGAGTTTGGCGTGGCCGTCGTCACGAGGGGCATGCCGGGAAGATGGAGAGAAGGAGAGATGTCTCGGGAAAAGGGGGGGGGGACTGCCATTCACAGCGTATTTAAGGAATTCTTCGGTAGGAGGAGGGTGGAGAGACAAGCGTCTCCCGGAGACAGGCGAGTAGGAAGATGAAACCCTCCACCCACCCTCTCAACCATCCCTCATCACCTTTTATTCCCGCAATTTTTCACGCCCGCGAGGGAAAGAGGGGGAAAGTGAAAAGTATTAAGGGATTTTATCAAGGGAGCTCGGAGACGAGGGGATAAGGGGAAGCGGGGTCCTCGCCATTGCAGGTGTGGGGTACCGCAAGGGGCAGGGATGGGACCACGAGGTTGATTCCCGCCGCCTCAGCGAGCTGCCAAAACCATAACGCCCTAATGTAAAGATTCTTTTCAAGAAAACTGGAAGCGTGTAATTGATACCGTCTACTCCAGCCCACGGAGCGAGATACTGTTACAGCTAAATTCTCCGGTGAAGAAGAATGTATTTCTTGAAAAAAATAATAGGATGACGGAACGAAAAGGAAAGCATAACGTGATTGACTTTATAGAGTGGCATAAGAAAAGTGAAACTCATCTCTACTCTTTTTGTTATACAAGCATAGTTCATTTTTACGGCAAAATGCAGAGATGTCACTGTAGGGCTAACTGGACCGAAATGACGTCAGAAATAGGGTGACCCAATCCGACACCGATTCCTTAGTCGTCATTCAACGGTTGTCGGGTCAACTCTCCCTATAAATAAACTTTCGTAAACCGATCCCTTCCGATAAGTTATAGGGTTGTCTGTGGTACCAACAACTGTAGAGGAGTGGATTTCAGAGCCAAAGATGGCGGAATGCGTAGATCTCCTCTGGATTTTGGGAATTGTTTATAGATGCCCGTTGGTATTAGTGCTCCTAATGTCTTTACCCTTACGTTTCCTTCAGCCTGGCAATGTTCATTTATAGTATTATACATGCCTGTTATAATGAAATGTATGGAACCTGAGGACTTAACGGATATTAGTGCAACGACTCCTTGTCCACGCCCTATGTACACTGACCGTTACCATTTCCCCCGTAAAATGACCACCATCGTAAAATTATCCCATAAGAATAGGTATTTATATCTCATAAGAAACCGTATAATAGGCAACCAATATAAAATAGTATAAATAAATGCATTTCGTATTGACTACGTCTCCCATTTGCATGCAAACGCAAGAAAAGAAAACTAGCGCAAATGGGAATGATTGAACTATATTGGTCCACATTTTTCAATTGTTCATATTCACTTTTCCACTGAGTAAAAGAGTTACCTGTATAAACTGACCAAAAAGCAACCAAAATAGCATGTCATGTATGTATAAAACGGTAATAATAACGAAAGTGAACTGAAACACTAATTGCTTGTTGCTCGTAAAAAAAGGTAAAATATACATATTCTTTTTTGATCCTCTGCCAATCCATTTACGCCGGTAAATACAGATTATTTACCAGCCCATAGCTCTCTAACACGACCATTATATGCTAGCGTAGGATGCATTAAAACATTAATTTTGCTCGTAAAGTGTTCATAAAATGCTTTCATAATATTCAGGGGCAAAATGTGAACTCAATTTGTCATAGTATCATTTACAAAACCACAAGGTCCGCCCCCCCCTTTCCCCAGCTAAAATATCCAGCCCGCGACCTCTGTAAAATTTCTTCTGCTTTTGACTCAATCGGCGAAATGAACTGTGGACATTAATGCGTCACATGAAACGTCGCGGAAGTATGACGTAATTACGAAAATGACAGTGACCCAGTCGACACTCCTACTTCGTAAAGTGTCGGGTGAGTTCCGCTGTAGGGATGTCATGACAGCGAATCGTAGGGACATTGCCACTGACCCTATCTACCACTGTCACCATTTCGCGTGCAGGGAAAGTGACAGTTTCGACTCTTCATACGGCCCTAAGTATAATAAAATCAATCGCAATCAACTACTGAAAACAACAGTTTTTGTGTGGCTGAGAATGAAGGCAATTGACTCAAACTTCGACAATCGAGGGATAATTCAGCTTCAACAAATTTGTGGCATAAATTGTGTTGAGTGTGACCATGTGGATAAATTTTTGAGGCTGTGAAAAAATTGATAAAAACTTCTTCGTATTTGCAACCGGCCAACTCTGATAAAAGGCAAGAACGCCGAGGCCTCACTTGGCAGAGTTACAGCTCCTAATGAAACACTTTTCAAGAGTGTATTCAAACATGCAAAGGGAGAGGCCAATAAAATCCTATACCTTGTTTTACTGCAAAAACAATTCTTCGTGCGTGCATTCATAAAAAAATAGAATGAGAAAACATTTTACATTTCCACATTGAATGAATAAAATATTAGCGCATTAAGAATGGTGCCATTAATGCCAGGGAAAGCGAAGCAATAAATTATTTAATATTAGGCAAGAAGTCATTGAAACATAGCTCATATGTGAGACAAGCTTTATCTCTCCACTTTGTCTAAGTTCGTAAATTTTTCTGGCAAATTCATTTGTCAAACAGAAGGCTAGTATTGAAAACATTTTAACATATCTCTGACGTCCATGATAGTCTCGCAAAAGCAAACGTTGCAGCGTATATTGCTTCGCGAAAAATACATCTGAATGGTAATATAAGGTTGGGGGATGGATTATCACCGACAGTGATGGCATCGCATTGCTGTCTGTAGGAAAGAAAATCCCGAGTCCTGAGACCCATATGCATTAATTGTTATTGTTCTGATATCTGTTACAAATTCTATATATTGAATGCAGCTCACCACTCGACTCATTTATTAGCAGACCTCTTTATACTTAGGTACTTTTCTTTTATTTCATTTCCAACGGGCTCCATGTATTTCGTACGATGTAATCCATTTCATTCTTCTCATCAACTTCCATTGACATCTGTATAGGTGAGACAACAATGTCACAGGATGCGTGTGATAAGGTTACTCTCGTATTTTTCTCAAAATTTTCGTCAAGATTCCATTTTTCTCGCTTCAATGTTGCCATACAGGATGCTGGAGAGTGTATGAGTTTTTTGTTGAACATCACCGAAACTTTGGCAATATTTATGGGCACACGCACTCCAAGCAAAAGTCATACGCTTATTAGTTTGGCATTTTGAATTCAAACGTGAAACAAGCCCATGAAAGTTACTAAATTTTTTCTACAATACAATGCACATAAAATATTACCTTTTGTCATAACCTCAAATACTGCAAATAAATTCGAACCAATAAATGATATTTCGATCAATGTACAACTTTTTTTGTATTTTCTGCCTAACAGGGATTGATACCTTTAAATGTTTGCAGATACAAGCATAAAAACTACTGAAAATAGGCGGAATCCGTTTAAGGCAGGCAATGTAAAAAAATGCCCTGGGCTTGAGGGAAAATTATGAGCACTAAAGAAATGGACGATTTGAATTATAATTGTTACAATATATTTCAAGCAAGTTATATTGTTGGCATGCAGAAAAATGAGAAGGGGAACGGAGCTTGATTCACATTATTATATTTATACTTTTATTATCTCTACGAAACTCAATACTGCGAGGATGAAGTTAGCCTTAACACTATGGTAATAATGTCGCTGGATGACTTGAGGAATAATTTATGGATAGAGAAAGCGTGGGATTGCCGTCCTTATCCGTTGGTGAAAGGATTTCAGCTATGAACGAGGTCACGTAATTGCGGAGGAAGAGTGAAAAGAACTAAAACAATCCGTGGATTTTTCCCAACTTTTTTCTGAAAGAATATTTTGATGAGGACTTTATTTGGAACTCACTTTCCAACACCAGGGGGGACGGGATTGTGTTACAGCCTGGTGACACCCCGCCTGCGGTGATCAAAGGAAAAACAGGAAGACGTGACGGCGACGATTTTCCTGGTTATATCAACGGGTCTTCTTTGTTTGGCTTTCATTGACTTCCATGATTTTTTTCCACCTTGGCATGGTGGCGGAAGATGAAATTTCCTCCGCGACAACAGCGCAATGTAGTTGACAATCAGTGCGACGCTGAGAGAGAAAATGTTTGCTTATTTTCGTATTCTTGCCGGACTTTCACCAATTTTAATAAGAGAAATAACACATTACTGCTCTGGTAAGCCGGATAAAAGTAAAATGACTCATACAAATATTCAATCTGTTTAATTTAACACAATTTAAATTTTGATTCATTCAATGCCCGTAATTCCGTTCCATTGCATTGTCTTTTACACGTAATTAGTAAATATTCAAGCACCAGGTACCAGCCCAGCACATTTTTCATAAATTACTGGGTTCTATATGTGAACAGTTTTAACATTTTTAACTTTTGAGCAACAGACGACTATTTAAGTACGTGGTTGGGACTACGGATCCAATTACGCACTCATGAAGGTTCGTAGGGGAAGGCTGAAACCGTTTCTAAGGACTTTACGCGAGTGAAATTGGAACGTCAACGCTGAAGAAAATGGCGATAGCTGTAGAGCACAAAAGTAACGTGTACGTAGTTGATCCCAATCACTTTTATCAGAGGCGTTTTTCTCAGGTCTTGGTGGTCGAATAAATGCTATCTTAATGTCCTTGTATTCATTATAGTAATGCTATAATGCATCGATGTTCAGAACATAATTTAATCAACTAAATTTATATCAGTTTATATATGAATGGGGTAGAGTGGAACAGCTGAGCGGTTATTTGTTGCTGCGAAAACCGTGCGACGATGCCACAACAAATAGTCGCAGACACGTCTCAGGCATTTGGCTTTTGTTTATTCGGGTTCTTTCTGCGTTGATGTACGTATTATAATGACTACAGTTTAGCCGGCGTTCCAGTTAGCGTGTTCACGTCCTAAGTAACTGACTGAAATTGAGTCCATCCTCAAAATGAATCAACGCGAAAAAAACCCATGTAAACAAAAGTCAGCAAATCGCCGCGAAAGCCTCAGTGCCAGACCCACATTTGATGGACCACCCATAATTGACAAAAAAACGCTTCTGACATAAATGATCACAGTATCATATCTTGGGCAAAAATATGAAATTAATAGAAAACGCATACATCATTCTTTTGCATATTGTGCTAAAATTTGGATTCTATCGGCTGAATAGCTTTTTAGAAATAAATTTTTAAGTTTGGCGTATTTGTTGAACACGTAAAAAACAGCCACTTTTTCCATTTACACTTTAATAAAAATATATTCAAAAATAAATAATTTATGCCCACAGCAATTAACGTAGAATAAAACAATAAAAATATGGTATGATTACATTTTCCGTAGTTATTTTTGTTACTTCATATGCCCTTGAGTGTACATAGCATTTGGTCGTCAGTAATAGCGTAGGTACTGCTAGTGAGTGTAGGTTTCGATAAAGAGTCCCCGAAGTGAACGTTACTGTCCCCATACTCTCGGCACCAGTCCTCTTCTGCCAGCCGCGGTATGCGGGTCAAATGACGCGCCAGCTTATCAATTCAAGGGTCGTGGGCTCGAACCCCACCTCGGGCAGTGATGCTGTGTTGGTCCATGGTCAAAGTACGATGGTGGAATACAACCATAGATTATCCAGCACCGTAAAAATTAATGCTTCTGATAAAAGGCTTCATCTAGCCAATTCGAGGAAATTGACGTTCAATTAAAACAAATGGAACGCATGCATTCTCCGCGTTAAGTACGTGCCACGTCATGAAAGACAAAAATAAAGGAGGAAGTAGGAATAAATAAATGAATGAGAGGAGAGGCCAAATATCCTTCCATCCTCATCGTCACCGGACTCCCCATTCATGACGGAAATATATACGATTTATGGCATCCAGGCGGAATACCAATCCCTATTTTTTTCCCTCAACAAAAGACAAGTGAAAATGGCCCGAACGAAAAAAAACCTGAAGTATGTCGTCGGCGGGATATGGGGGGAGGGGGAAGGGCGTGGCGTTCAATGCCAAAGAGAGAGAGGGAGACGAAAAGGAGGAAGAAGATGAGGAGGAGGAGTCGGAAGGATAACGGCAATAGGAGAGGGAGTAACCCTCATCCGGGGGTGTGCTGGGCGAGAAAAATATTCGCTCGAACCAAAGGAGAGTTCCTGCAGATGGAAGGGGCTTCGTAGAGGGTCAGACGTATTATATTAGGAGCTCCAAGGGTGATGGGAAGAAAGGGAAGGAGTGAAAGAACCATGGGAATAAGGAGGGAGGGTTGGGGCACGAGTTAAGATGGGTGAGCGCCTATTCCTATTGTCATTTAAATGTGTTCCATTCATCGCGCTCATTTTCAAGGGGGCGGACGGGAGCGATCAGGACCAAAAATTCGATGCCGATCTGTATTATACACACCCGCGGGGAATTTCCGAACTTTCCACGACCCCCCCACTGCGCGAAGCTTTTCCATTCTCTCCATCTCCCAAACCCCGCCCACTTCATCACCTAGCTTCTATTGCTCGACCTCCCCCATTCCACTCTCCTAGCGCGACCCTATTCACGCCGGAGAGGAAAAAAATATGCATCCAATTCGACAAAGTCCATTCGACCGACCCGATAGGATCCGCGGAATTCTTCCTCGCCAACCCACTCCCGGAGAGCCGAGGGTGGTGGGGAAAGTGGGTGGGAATCCTGAACTATGGCGTGTGGGCATGGGTTAGGCGACTGGTTTGGGCGCGTTTTTGAGGTTATATTGAGCGATTAAAGCCGTAATTTAGCCGGACTCCGGCTCCCTTTCCCAAGCTTCCAGCCACCGGATGGTGGTTGCGCGGCGCGGTAACGGGAATAAACCAAGGGCATCGAGGGTTTTTCCACCTGGAGTGTTATATCCTGATCCAGGGAATGGAGTGTGGGGGGTGGGAGGGGAAGAAATTTTTGGAGCACTCTTTTGAACACCGAGATGAACCGCCGTCAACCTAGGAGCGTAGTCAAAAATGCTTCTCCGTTGATGAAGCCGGAATTCAATTTTTGTTTCCATTCTGCCGCATCGAATAGGGCGGGTGGTTTAGCTGCACACTCCAATTGCCCTTTTCAAAGCTATGGAATCTCCGGAAAATACATCTTCCTCTTCAACTCTGAACCCTATAAACTCATGGCTGGTAGAGTGCCCAAGATAGAACGCCTTAAAAATATCACATTTCGTGAAAAGATACGCTCTATAATGACTACAGTGCTAAAGCCATTATTGCGAGACAACAAACCAGGGTTAGGAGATGCTAACTCAAAGGAAATCGACAATAGAGCCCATAAAAATGTGAATGCTGAAGCTTAAAAGGCGTGAAAGGCAAATAATAAAGTCAGACGAAAAAAATATTATGCGGTGAGTATTATATTGCCGGTTTATTCGTGTTATACATCTACATGAAATGACTTTTGTTACAAACGAATCATTGTTAAGCGTATTATCAATTACCATCATGAATTCGATAAACTATAAAGCAGGAAAAAAAATTGATCTCATATATTGGCGCAAAATAAATGTTATGTGCTTTTATTTTTTGCAAACATTTTTAATACAAAGTTTGAAGTTTGACACGTCAGTACTTAGGTACTGACGTGTCAAACCCTGGTACCTGAGACCCTGGTAAGTTTCCCGGTAAAATCCAACTGAAAAAGAACCACATCTCAATATAAATTCATTATCAAGTGGAAGTGTACTGTACAAGTGGGTAACTTGAATAGCAAACGATTTATTTATTTCATGAAAGCGTGGAGATTTTATCATCACATTCAAGATAATTAATAGATCCCGAGTGAGCTCAGTACCTTAAGTCTGGCGTAATATACTTCTTCATCATAATGATATCCCAATAGTGGAATCGCGTTACTAGTGACTGGATTAGCAAAATAAGATATGCACGTTTGAGTGAGCGACTAGATTTATTCAATAGTATTCCCTTCTTGCGTCTGAGGCGGGTGCTATCATATGCATATTACTTTTCGGACCATATAAGCGATAAATCATGACGATAGTAATCGCAGGACATCTGTAATGATGAGTATGCGGGGGAAGTATTTTGGAAACTGTACATCGGGCGAGAAACGACACTCTATGCTACATCGTGATCCCACCTCCCAGAACCGACTCTCGCCCTATCAAGTTTTCCCGCGCGCTGTTTGCTCATGTTTCCGGGTTGTACACCGCCATTTAATACGACTGAGAACCACCGGTTTTTAAGAAGGATTACCGCGGCAGGAACATTCTAGAGATAGGAGCTGAGGTTGTCGACCCTCGCGCAAGGGCGTGTCATAAAACAAGCAAACATCACGCGGCGTCGATTGTCGAGGAGATTTCGCGCCCATTGTGCGGTACGTTGAGAGGAATCCCTCTCTCTCTCTTCCACAAAACGACTTGAACGGGGGGAAAAGACTCTCTCCCCTCAAGACTAGAGGTTCTCCGGCGGGCCTCGAACCCGTGCGGGAAAAAATGCATGATCGTCTTGGCGGAAATGCTTCTTTGACCCATTCCACATCTCAATCCCTCGAGGAAAAAAAAATCCGCGACGCAACCAGTCTGAGCCGACGCCACTTGGCCCTTGGCGCTACCAAGGGAAGAAAAGGACTAAGGGCGGTGGAAAAGAGGTTGGGTGCTCCTCTCAATGCCACCCACCACCCCATGAACCTTGAGGCCATCATTCAATTCCAATTCAAAGCTTCCCGTGTTCACCGCCATCAAGATGTGGCGTTGATGTAGCATCGGATGGAAGGAGATATGAAAAGGTTGGGTGGAGGGAGATTTCGAGAGAGAGAGAGAAAGAGGAAGTTTCGCTTTTATACTTTTCACTCCACCCCCTGCTTACCTTCTTCATCCCTCTTGTTCTATTCTCTCTCTCTCTCGCTCTTCAACTTCTACTTACGGGAGGCGAGAGTGAAGGAGAGGTAGGGCTTAACTTGGAGGTAAGCATAAGGGTCGAGAAGAAGACTACGCCTCCCTTGAGACGGGGCAAAAAAACAATAAATAAGTGATGAAGGGGAGAGGTGGTGTACCGAGCGGCGAGCGGGTATGAGAATGTTGTGTGGGGTTTCATTTGAGACCGCGCGCTTTCCCCTCTTTCTCCCCTCTCTCTCCTCTCCCTTTTCCTCCATTTCCCTCCTTCGTTTTCCCCTTCTTCACTTCTCCCTCTTCCGACCGGATGGTTCTCTCTCTTATTCGTTCTTTTCTTTTAAGGAGTTGGGGCCGCGAGGTTCCTAAAAATTTCGTGCACCGCTTCAAAATCCGTTTCCCCCCCAACCAGTATGAAGACAGTAACGCGAGTGGAGGGCTTAAAGGGAATGTATAACGCCGGCGCCTTCACATTATCGAGGATTCGGGGATTTTCGCGACATGCGGGGGCGTGAATTATTGCGACAAAATTTGAATGTCGCTGAATGATTAATTACGGGAATATTTCAGAACCGCTGGATGCTAGTAATGTGAAATAAAACGCTAGGCCTGTATTATATGCATGCACTAGGTGCATATCATTATATATCTGTGTCAAGTGGAATTTTTTTCACCGATAGAATTATTTTAAGCCTTGTTCCATATCCATGATATAAAATAGATTTAAAACCTATGCTAAAACAGACTTTTAGCCACAAATATGGTTGCTAAACAATAAATTAAAGTAAAATTTAACGAAAATTGATGGTGTATCCAACCTCCATATAAGAATGATGATAATTTTAAATAAAAATGGCATAAAAATAATTGTAAACTGGTAATAATGTTTTTAGGCTCGTGTTTAAAAGTGATGACAAAATAAAATTAGAGAAGAAAGATATTATTAC
Source organism: Platycnemis pennipes (assembly GCA_933228895.1). Lineage (NCBI taxonomy): Eukaryota > Metazoa > Arthropoda > Insecta > Odonata > Platycnemididae > Platycnemis > Platycnemis pennipes. The sequence goes on from OW121855.1 coordinate 31,252,850, forward strand.
AAACAGATAGAGACATTCACCTCTCTATATAATGAATATCGATAGATGTGCGGTTTAATGTACGAGGAATTATATTTCCTGAAATAAATAAAATTGGACTGAATTTCAGAGTCAACGCAAATGATACGGTATTTCATCAAAAGACGAAACTATAATTAATGCCAAAAACTAGGAACAAAAATTTCACCGTAAAATGAGGAGGACATGGACATGTGCGGGATATGAGAGCTAGTTACTAAGGGGAAATAAAATTTAAAGGGGATGGTAACTTAAGTCCTCGAATGAGAGTTCGATGCTTGATAGAGAGGGGGGGAAATACTTCATATGGCATGTAAGGAGGATTGAGTACTCAGAGCGAAAGCGAAGAAGGTGCAGGAAAATAAACGCTCAAAAGTGAAGAACTCATGTACAAGTTGCCCATGATAGCCTATCCTGGCCGATAGAATATGATAATATATTACTACTAGTAGTATTCAATAGGTTTGCTTTACATCAAATTCTTCCTTCGCAACCGATCTTTCATATGATGCCCTTCTTTTGCAGCATCATTGATTGCTTAGTAATTTTTTATCTGTGAAGGTAGGTTTGGATGGATTGTCTCCGTTTTAATTCGCATTTAATTCATCCATTGGTATTCTCCCTACATCATATCTTTCTTCAAATTCTGGCATATTTCCTACCTGTCATCTTACTGTCCATTAAACCTCTTCACTTTCTTCCTCAACTCCGATTGTCCAGAATACTAACTTTGGTAATGACAATCAGCATTTCGATGTCCCTAATTGCCTGTTCCAACATCAAATAATTAACGATAAGTGGATAAGGATAGGCAGGCACAACCGTTGAAGGAGTGAGGGAATTGTTATTGTGATAATAAAAATGAAATTAAGTATTTTACGATGGTATTACTCTGGATGTTTATCCAACTGAACGAAGTACCATCAAAACGTATCATAAGAATTTCTCGGCTAGCTAAACCAACGATTATGCAACATTCAACCCAATCCAACATGAAGGAAGATTCAATATTAAGCGAATATCAAATGAAGCCAAGAGAAGTGAGTGAAACGTTCTCCTTAAATATCTTTGTCTTTGGGGAACAGAAAGGGTTTGGAATCGGGTCGCAGAGAGAGCAAAACTCGGCCGAGTCCAAATAGGTAGGGCAAGAGGGAGGCAAGGAGCTTTGAAGAGTAGCTTTGTGATGCTGGCCCACGAGCCTATTCAATAAAATGATTCAGGTTGGATCTCTGTGATGTTCAACCTATTATTCTTTTTAGCACACTACGTCTCTCCTGTTCTCCAAACTTCCACGTTCGCTGGAAGTAACTCCTCTATGCCATTAGTGGTGGAGGTGGTCAGGTAGTGTACTACGCAAAATATTTAGCTTAAGAGAGAAAAGCCTTTAGAATTTAGTATTCTCAATTAAAACACTGCCACGGGATTTTTCTCTTCTCCTAACAGAAAAATAAGGCTAAAGAAAAAGTCGTACGTCGTAATCACATAAACAGGTAAAATGGCTTTAAACCCATTTCAATTAATATTGATTTTTTCGTAGTATCTTCACTCTTGAACACTTAATTAATAGAATAGATAGCAAAATTTAGTGACGGAATATTGGAATGAGAATTTTAAATTTGTCGATTGCTGTTTTTTTTAAACCGTCGCTTGACACACGTGAAATTTGAAAGAAAATGGCAACAGTGGTGAAAATTAAGCGAGCTTGAAGGAGATAGGTAAGCAATAGGTTTTCTAGGTGATATAAAGATAGCTGGAAGCAAAGAGTATTGTACTTACTGTATGATAGAATAGTAAAGATAAAATACTTGGTTAATAGTTTCAGGCCTAACAATGTGGAAATCTTTCATCGTAGGAATGAAGGCTGAAACTGAAACACTGCAATTTCCACACAGTTTTATTGTCCACGACCATGGTTTCGTTGCAAGGCAACATCATCAGGTCAACTTTATTTATTTCAGGAATATCAGGAATTTTATTTATGTTCATTTGTTTTATAAGTGCTGGCTGGATATGAAAACTACGTGAGCACCAATACATTGCAAAATTAGTGCTTAGAATTGGCATAGAAAGCGTTTAGAATTAGCCATGGAAAAGGCTGTGGTGAAAATAAAGTTATCGATTGAGAAGATCAGCCTCCTCCGAGAAGTGGACAAAAATCCATGACGATGATGTTGCCTTGCAACGAAACCATGGTCGTGGACAATAAAACTGTGTGTGGAAATTGCAGTGTTTCAATTTCAACCTTCATTCCTACGATAAAATACTTGGTTGATTCCACAATTTATTTCGAGTCTACCGGCTTCAACCTTCACAGGTCATCCTGAGGATGGCATGTAAAGGTTGAAACCGGCAGAGTCGAAATCCTGAAGATGACCTGTAAATACTGAAACCGGTAGAGTCGAAATCCTGAAGATGATCTGTAAATACTGAAACCGGTAGAGTGGAAATAAATTGTGGAATCCACCAAGTATTTTATCTTTACTATGTCTAAGTTCCACGAAGTAAACTCGCTGACCATCGATTTTATTATATGGCAGAAATTACAAGGAGTAAAAAAGAAATTTTACAAATGAAATATGGACTGGTTAGTAAGAATGTAATCGTGTCTGGAGTATTCACTCACAAACCTATCAGTATTAGCAAAATACATATGATGATGTCACTTGTAAGAGTAGGCAAATGAATTTTCCGCAAAAAAATCGGGGAGGAGGAATAATAGAGCTTTTTGCTAGTTTCCTTCAATTTAAATCATCTATAAAACATCAAATTGAAAATTTTACAAATACAAATTCGATAACAAATAAAACTCGGGAGCTAAACAATTGATCGTAAACATTCTCATCATCGTATAGAGATCATGCCTTTTCGCTGCAATCTTTTGTCTCTCTTTTCCCCTGATAGGTATTTATATTTATTTATAATTCTGGCACCCTGTTACTGCTAGCACATCTATCATCGTTCTCCCGGGCATTTCTTTTCCTCTCCTTCCCAGGATATTTTTTTTCAAACATATGTTATACGCATTCTTTTTCTATATAACTATAGTAGTTTGATTTAAAAGGTGGCCATAAAGTTTTTTTTCCATTATCAAATGTTCATTACAAGGTTTCATTGTCCCTTTTCTTTTTATGACATTTCCTCATGAGTTTTTGTTTCTGCCCAGCTAATATAAGTGATTCTTCACCACATTCGCTCTCTGTCAAGAGAGTTCATCTTTTTATACACATTAGAAGTAAATGGCTTTAAAGATTGTTTCTTATTTCGTTTGCTGAGAGAGTTACTTACAAACAACTGCCTTCTTCCGGTGTATGATTTAATTTTACTATTTCAGTTTTCCTTCTAATAACCATGCAGTATTGGTTGCCGCTAAGTAATATATTTATGACGATCATAGTAAACAAATTGATAAAATCCGAAGTAGGAGTGTTGAGCTAATTCAAAAATTTTATCGGCTAAAGGTCTCTACACTGTCTTGCATATCAAATTACTTTAATTTTTAGCTTACAAATTAAATTATGCACAATTATTCTTCCACTAACTTGTCGTTACTTAGCCTTTAGTCCCGTTGTTGTTTGATTCCTTTCGTCTCGTTAATCCTTTAAGAGTTCCCTTCTCCTCCGCCCCAATTTTCATTTTTACTACTCAAGGAAGGAGAGAGGAGTTGAGAAGACTATTCAGGTGGAAGAGATGCTCTGAAAACCTTAAAGAAACCTCTTTCTTTCCCTCCCGTGATGTTCTTCGAAGAACGTCACGTTGAAATACCTTTTACGAAAATACGAGGTGTGTGTACGTGTCTCATAGAGCATCGAGCAAATGTCTGCCTGCATTGTGAAGAGGATCTTCTTTTCTCAGCAAGGAGGAAAAGAGGGGCCGGAATGCTATTTCTTTTCTTGACGAGAGGCATAAATGGCGGTTCTAAAGCTACATTGTTCTACAGATTTATCCGCCAGACGTGGGAACAATATCGAGCTTACCTATTGCTCCCTCTAATGATTCACCTAATAGAGCCAGGGGTCGTGGTCACAGAATAAACTTCTACGCGGGCTACACCCATGTAATTGATTCGAGAAGCTGAAGAAACTTAAAGCCAGTTGTCTAAATAAATTTCACCAGAACGATTTCCATTCGCATGGATTAAATCCTCAAAATGAAAAACCAACTTGTCCAAATCTTTACGCGTTCGAGAAAGCACTTTGAACGAACGATACAGTCCATTTCAAAGAACTAGAGATTCAGAGAGGCGTTCGACAGCGTAAGTTATTTGCGCCATTTAGGGTAGATGAGTATTTGGGTAGTGGTAGGAATATTTCAGGAAACGGAGGAAGGATGGAGAGAAACCCGGCATCAGCATCAGACTGCTCTTAACGAAAGGCTCCAAGTGGACATAGGTTGAACGTCCCCTCTGACGGACGGAATACAGAACCTGAAATGCCCTCAACTAGGCACTTAAGTAGGGGCCGGTGTGCCCCAGAAATATCCACCGACTGATGAGAGTCAAACCCGGACCCTAGAGATGGGCGGCTAGTACTATTACCGCCACACCAACTTGATCCAACCCTTTTTTTAAAGAATATGCTGCAATGAAATCATGACCGTTCAATCGGTAAACACGTTTTATAATATTTCAGCGTTTTACAGTAGATGTCTAATCAACGTATTTTTTCAGTTATTCTTCAACCAACTCTCCATAAAATGTCATCTTCTCTTAACCCATTTATTGATTTAAACACTAACGATGAGGTTAATCCACCACGTAATATAGTTGGTCAGTGAGGAGTACTATCAGCTAGAAAACTTCAGCAGATTTTTTAATCAGTCTTAAATATATCATGATACGCTGAAATAATCATATTTTAAGCTAAGAAAACTTTATTGCTAGTTATTAATAGGGTTATTTTCAAACCTTTAATGATACACCAAACATCATATATTTCAATATAACTCAAAGTTTATGTATGATTAAGGGGCAAATCCACACAATCTACAGCTATATTATTGCTATAGTCTTCCCGACTTAAGACCGGTATATCCTACCATATTTCTAAATTACCAAACCCTTTAATTGAAACTTTCATGAAAAGGAATGTGCTTTAGCATGCGTAGTTACACGTCTACTAAGACAACATTGTTAAAATCTGCTTCTAACACTTTTTCTGGGTATCGAAACACCTGATAACGAGCTTTAAGCTACAAGATCCAGCAATTTATCTTTCTAGAAAAACTACGCGCAGAAGTCGACACGGTAGCGGGACGCCTTAAAGCTATGTGCTTGACATTCATGAGAACTTCATTAAGACATTCTGGCGAGAGTCGCGTTGCACAAGTGAAAATCCTTTCGAGGGTTGAAATTCTTCGTGTGGGCGCAGCGTCGCGTAGAAAGAAGCTACAGAGAGCGGGGATTTCGGCGTTGTATCCCATATTGTGTGTGCACGCTGCGCGAGAACCCATTTTCCGCCGTAACAAACTTTAACACTCTGACCCCCACCCATTAAAACTCAAGTCGTTTCCCCATTAAAAATTTCTGGGAGCGCCAAGGTGCATGAAGGTAGCTAATGAACGCTAAGGTACGCGGAACGGCCATTCTAGTAACAACATTGGGTAAGGTTGCCTCAACAGAAGGACCACGGCATATTCCAGCCGACGGAGTGGACTAATTGATGCAGCAGGAGCTCTTAATTAACCTTGATTTATTTTCCTATATTCCAGAATATATATATACACCCTGTTTAATTACACATGCTTACTGGCATCTAGAAAAAATATAGTATTCGACTTAACAACACGTAGAATATGGTAAATTACTTTCACCCTTAAATGAATACCTATATAACGCCAAAAATGGTTATTAAACCATCTGACTATGATGCTTACCAAGGAGAAATACCTCAAATAAATTCGTCGGATTTTCACAAAATACTCGAAAATAACGAAGAAAGTAGATATGGCGTAGGTATACTTTTAAGCAAATGTTACGGTGGTTCAATTGAAAAGAGCAACATCGTATAGAGGACTAAAAAATAAAGACTTACAGAAAGTTTACAGAAATGGAGTTTACAGGCAAATTACTTTAAATATAAAAGATTATAAGCACGTACATGAAGTTAAACCACGAGAGTACTTCGTTTAACGGTGATTATATTCTTCCTATGTGTGGGGCTAGGGGCAGAGGGGGCCAAATGGCTTCATATAGCCCAGGATAAATAAAGAAAAAAATAAAATAAAATAAATATGCATAGTTTCAAGCTCACTTCACGTTCGTCCTCTTTTCAATTATTTCGCCCATTACATCTCACAACTAACCTTTCATAAAAGAAGAGCTCATAAGGTTGTCTAAATTGTCTTCTCTTAATCAGATGTGGTTAAAGCTGATATTTTAATATCCTCCAAGAAATTATTTATATGCACTTAGTATCTACTTAAAGAAACATAAGTTCCTTGCTTGGAAATGACAGCTAACATAATGAAATACGTGAATGCTTACCCTTCCCTTGACGTGTCATATGATGCATAAAAAGTTAAACAAATAAATTAGAAAAGTGAGTTATAGTCGTTTGATGAAATGTAGGAGCATATAAAGACATGTTCACGAAATACTATAAATATATGACTGCATACTGAATGGTTAAAATTAAATCAAACACTGATGGAGGTTGGGGAAAAAACAGACTAAACGTAAGCAGATTATATACAACCTAGACATGAATTACACATAGGAAATGTGACAAAATCTTTTGGATAGGAAAAGAAGTGAAAGCGGTAAAAAATGAGACAGAAATAGTCAAATGCAAGTAGCGATTACAAATAGCAGTTAAAATCATTACCGAAATAGAAAATTCTAAGAATGCAATGAGAAGAAACATTAGAATGTCTAAAAAATATTCAAAAATAGAGGAAGTAAGTTAGGCTAAAGTGAGAAATATTGTATTGGAACTGTATTTTGAGCAACAAAAATTCTAGATCACATATTTTCTGTCTACCAAAGTTAATTTGACTTCTAATAAATTAGACCCGTAAGTCGTTGATCATACCATTGATAATTACACACCCTAGCCGGAAAAAGACCGCTCCTTGCCAGCCTCATTAAAGTGCGCGGGAGAAATGCATGCACATCGAGCACAACTTATGCTAGAAATTATGGAATTATATCAATGAAATTTTAGGGGCCAACAGCAGTAGCCAAGTCAGTAAGGCACAGGCCTGGCAACTCAACGAACGAGGGTTTGAATCCCACCTCTGACAATGATACTGTGTTGATTTTAGATCCAAGTGTAAGTTAGGCCCTATGATATAAACCACTCATTGGGGCTCTAAGAATCTCAGGCCAACGATGGGCATCGTGTGAAGAATAAATATCTCGAGCTAAGAAGGCGTATATAATGACGAGGCAGCTCCTATGCAAGCTTCCATGGAATAGGGAAGCATACAGAGCATCAGTTTATTAGTCTTTGTTTTCGTATCCTGAAGAGAATTATTGATATATTCAACCAAGACGGTTAGGGATAAATTAAAAAATAATGAAACTTAGGACGACAAAGGAGATGATACTGTGGAGTGGTGTGATTGGCTGGAGTACTGGCCTCCAATTCCGATGACCCGGGCTCGAATTCCGGCACTGGTGGATTTTCCAATGGTATACAGATCCGATGGGATGTTAAACCGTGGTCTCCTTGGTACCTTTCGTTAAAAGCAAGCTAATGCCGATGTCGGGTTTCTCTCCACCCGTCCTCCGTTCCCAGTAACAAACTACTACCTTTACCTAGTTACCCACCTATCCTCCGGAACAAATTGCCCCAGTTATCTGTCGCATCCCCAAAACAACTTCAATTGCTGTCAATCCAGGGTCCAACGAGCACCGCAACCATACAGAAAGTAGCAAGAACTCCAGTCAATGAGAAATGACGTGCACCAACATAGCGAACGTGACCTTGGTTCATGGATTTGAGAAGGCATGCAAAATCCACATTTTAATCTGTGACCTATGCTTATTATTATTTGTTAAAACGTGGTATTTTGCGAATTTAATGTCATGAGTCTCATCAAAGGGAGTGGGAGTGAGGCACCAAGTGCTGGAGCATTGAAGATAATACCACTTCTTCAAATTTCAGCCACGATGGGGCAAATTCAAGTGACCTTTCGTATGTACATACATTGACACGTTTTTCGCGAACACTCCTTCCACACATTCGAGAGTACGACGCAATACTTGGTCAAGCTACTGCGTACGAGAGGGACGCGATTCGGCTGAACCGAGGCTCTCTGTCAAGAAGAAGTAAGATGCTGAGGAGGGGGCGAAAGGATGCGGCGAGATAAAAGGTTGAGGAGTGGACTCACCCGGCAGAGCCCCGTTTCTTGATGGGACGGGCGGCGAGTGAGATAGGCGTTTGATTTCGGTGCTTATGGTCCATGAAATGGGAAACCGCGGCCACCGCCTGTTCTCCACTCCTCTCAACTCGAAGCACTTAAGTTAGCACTCAACTCAAGTCTCCCTTCCAGATCCCTCAACTCAAGGTTTATTCCGACTCCGCAAGCTCTCTTGTAACAAAATTAAGTATCAGCAGGATTTTTCGTGGGGTTTGCGCCAGGCACGTAGCCAGGGTGGGGGGGGGGAGGGGGGCTTCTGGTGCTTCAGCCTAGTGATGGAAAAATGTCGGTCAAAATCGATTTTTCGAGCAATCGATTTTTAATCGAAATGAAAAGCTCGACTTTTCAGCAAAAATCGAAAGTTGAACCAAAAGATCGATTCATCGAAAAAATCTACGGTTCATTTTTGAAAAAAATGCTGTTGGTACAAAAACATGTTTATTATTCATTTGAAAAACGCTCATAATACATATTTGAATAACATAAAAAATCCCTAAAAATGTACTTAGAAAACATTCTTGAATTATTAGTCGTAAAAATTTACAATTTACTTTAATGTGGATTACCGCTTGGAACCATTCCGCTTCACTAAAATTTTTAAGAAAGATCAACTGGTTAGATGATTTCTTGATGATCTAGGGCGTGCCTTTCCAATTTTACCGGCACTAGAGAAAAGTCTTTCACATGGGACGGATGACGTTATCATACTCAGCATTCTGATCGCGAAACGGTACGTGTTGGGGTATTCACCCTTTATCTCCTCGCAGACTTTCAGAGGATTTGGGTTGAATTTCCTATCGACGGGTGGCCTGTTGAGGTATTGCCTAACTTCTACTGGCATCTACAATGGGCATCTACTTCTAACAAGAAGTGACCTCAGTGGCAGTTCATCGAGTACCTCTACAGACAACTACGCGCTGCTGAGATCAAACGAAATGGTCAAGATCGAAGTTGAAAAATCGAGTTTGGATCGAAACTCGAAGATCATGGCTCGATCTCGATTTCCTCGATCTTTGACTATTACTTTGACTTTGATTTTAATCGAAATCGATTTTTCCATCCCAACTTCAGCCTCCCCCGAAATTTTTTCCCAATAATTTTGTTGTTCTCATTTTAGCAGTGAACTTTACCAGTGAGAAGAGATACGTATGGGAACTGTAAAAGTAAATACCAAGCACTGAAAATTAAGTGACGAGATTTGTAACATGTCGGCACCAAATTGGCAAGGCTGATTTGTTCCAAGTTACGCAAGTTAACCCCCCCCCCCCCGAAGCAAATTTCTGGCTACGTGCCTGGTTTGCACAAATTTCTTTAATTATTTTGTCTTTTTATTCTGTGTGATTAGAGGAGGTGATCGACATCTGCATTTGTACCATCTAGAACACGTGGTTTTTTTGGAAAAAACCTAGGGTTGATGGTGAAGTAGTAGTAATAGCAAAGAGAAACCCAGCGCCAGTATAGCAGCTGTTTGGGGGAGGCGACCTACAACTAAGACCATATGAGCCATTTAGGACAGGTTGGTAATTGGGTAGAAGTAGGAATTTTTCGGCATTAGCCTAACCAAAGGTACACAGTTAATCGTCCCATCCGGCGGGCGGAGTACTGAACCGAAGTCCACCCAGTGCTCAAGTGGGGACCGGTAAAGCAATGAAACATCTATGCCATTGACCAAATTCGAACCCAGGTTCTCGGGATGAGAAGATAATATGTGTACCGTAGCTACCACACCGACTAGATTCCCCCGGCGTCCGATTTTGCTCAACCCTTCACGACAGAACCTAGCCTACCTACCTAGAGGAAAGCAGTAAAGCGTAGCATCCAAAGCAACTCACTCGAAGAGGAATGTGGATTTCACTGAAAAATCTATTATTATTGGGACTCGAACCCGTACCCTACGAAATGCCATTACGCCGGTATTCTTGCCATCTCACTGACCCGATCCCTTTCTTTGCATCCTGAAGCTACATACACCTCTAAATAAATTTACCTCGAGTAGTGGTAGCATGATAAATATGACCATACATTCCTTGAAGAGCCGAGTGATTAGATTCATCGCCCGTAACTAGTTTTTCGGCACCCAGATAGCAATGCCCTTCAAATTCTTTTAGCTCTTGTAGGTCTTGGCCTCTCCTATAGGTAACAATCTAATGATAAAATGTAATTAATGATAATGTAATGCATTACTGTTTTATATAATATACCAGATTCCTCAGATACTACTATTAATCATCTACGGAAAAATAGAGCGATAAGCAGAATTCTGGAGAACCAACAGATCATCATGTCAAATTGGTTTTTATTATTTCCATTTACTTTCCATCTACTAATCTGTGTTTTCAAGTTTGTTTCCGAACTTAAAGTTACTTCAGACCGGGAGGAAAGGCATAAGGATGGGAAAGGAAGGGAAAGGAGGAAGGGCGGAAAGAAACCCGGCGTCGGCATTAGCCTACGCTTAACGAAAAGGCGCCAAGGGGAACACGGCTTAACGTCCCATCCGACGGACGGAGTTCTGTACTCAAATGTTCTCCACAAATACTTAATCAGGGGTTAGTTTACGGATGAAAAATATCTTGAACTACCGGAATTCGAACCCGGGACCTTCCGGTGAGAGGCCAGTACTCTGACCACTAAATTGCCGATTAAGTTGGCACCTCTTATTCTTTAAGTGTTCAGAAGAAATCTCTTTTCTCTTCTTAGGACTCCTTCCCCGGTTTGTCACCTGGTCGAACAAATTTTTTCCTCATCATTCTTCTGTAGCGCAAAATCTCTCTCACGATGACTACTCTGCTCCTCTCATCGTCCACGCCTCACTTCCACAATGAGTGCTCCACACTTATGTCATCTCCTAACTTCCACGCGTTTATTTCCAACTGCAAGTAGATTCTTTTCTCGGTAAAATACTCTCCTCACCTAGACTATGATACCGAACTTTTTCTTCTTCCTTCACCCACTGATAGTGTTTCAGCTTCCCAGGTAGCAATTCCCTTCAATCATTTTTAGATTTGTTTCGCGAGTTTAGCATTGGGTTTGGCCTCTTTGACTAGCTGCCAAACTAAGAATAGATAAAGTGTAATATAATGACACTATATATGCGGTAGATTTCTCTAACCACCACATTTGAAGACGATGCAGTTTCATCAATATATTCAGGTCATAATATTTCATGAATATGACTGTCACAAGGAGGAAAGGCACCTGAAAACTGTTTCGTTAAAAACCCATCCATACATCGAATGAATCGCAATAACTCATCCGCGAGTATGCTCTCGCGGACCGGGGATTGATTCCGCACGTTCCGACACGAAGGCACGTTTTCTTATGCGAATCCTTCCACAACCCTTTCGGAAAAGATTCCAATCGCCCAACGCCCAATGACTGCTTTACGGTTATGCGCCGAGGGCGTACCGTGAAGTAGGAGGAGTAGAGGCTGGACCTAAGGAGCCGGAACAAGCGGAGTCATGTTTAAAACACATAATTTCCCCGACGAATTTGTTCATTTTTGACGCATAACGCGGGAGAGCGGAGACCACAGGTAACGAGTCGGGCCGTTCGCCGGGCGTTGCCTCCCGACCGAGGTTTAACATGTGGATGAGTGGGGATAGGATAACGGATCACGGCGTTGTACTTTTCCACCTCTTGCGTATGCACAAGCGGGCTTGTCCTCCCTTCACCTCCTCGAAGGTGGTACACTCCCTGGATCGGGGAAACGACGTGGGGGATGGGAAGGATGAGGGAGGTTTGGCCGGGAAAGGAGAGCGAGGGAGATGAAAAATGTGATGGGTGGAGATGGTCACAGTATGTATAAATACTCCCGCACTCTCACATTTTGACCGAGGATTCCACTTGACGGAAAATAACTGGCTTCGCTCAAGATACTAAGGGGATGGGTCATAGTTTACTGGGAGAAGAGGTCGAGGATTAATAATATGAAAAAATAATGGAAACCTCATTGGTTGTTAGTTATTTGAGGGAGGCAACCGACAGCTAAGACCATTTGCGCCATCTAAGAGAGGTCTGTTATTAGATAGGAAGAGGGACTTATAGGGAAAGGTAGAATAGCGGAGTCAAACCCTGTTTCAAAAACAAATACCTCAAAATGACAACAATTTAACGGCCCTTCTGACAGCCAGAGTACTGAACGTTTAGTAGTCTCTGTACATCATTCAAGTGACAATAGTACAGGAATAGAAATCCTCTGTAATTTCAGGGTTTCGTTCTCGGACCTTTAAATCTAGCCTACTTAATAACCCTATCTTCATTTCTAATGTGGAATCGTAGCTGCCAGTATGAAAAGGAAACGTAGCTAGCCACGTAGTTTCAATAAATGACCAGCTTCACAATAATTACTCAAATTCTCATTCAAAGAACATATAAAGCTCCAAACATCCACGTGAAAACATACAAAGATTTATGTATACAGAGAACTTAGACGATAAGATAAATTCTCAACTACGTCAATACATTATCCTGGCTAGAAAAACCTGTGAATTACTAAGGCATTGATAGGCAAGTATTAAAAGCAAGATTGGGAAATAATAACTCGATTCAAAATATTGTTGAACGCGACAGAGCACTCTGAGATGTGAACATATATCTGAGCGAGGAACATAGACAAAAATAGCCATCATTTTCTTTTACTCAATTTGAAAAAGCTGATCGGGATATAACAATGCAATCAAAACTTCCATTTCGCTTCTTTCTCAGCGTCTACATCATGGGTTTGCAAACTACGTCTCGCGAGCCAGGCATACCTTCTCTTTCGGTGCGTATATGTGGCTCGGAGCTGAACTTGAAAATGAAAATAAAGCATAGTTTATTTATGTTTTTAAGCATAAATTTAACAATTACAGTACCTCATGCTAATTAAAACTTGGTACAGATATCTATAAAAATATACATTAAAATTTTCCTTTTTTACTGAAATATTTATGGCTCGTGAATAATTTTCACGCGTTTGGAAGGGAAATATATTTGCACTTCCGTCTCTAAATTTGACGATCCCTGGCCTATACAATTACCTAACTTTTAATTAAAGCATCAATGGAAAGGTAAAACTGGGACTATAGGTAGGTAGGTAGGTTTATTGTTGTAGGGTGCGTCGACGGCTAGGTCATTTTGCACCACTACTCTGTCTTCGTGATAAAAGTAATATAGATTAGTCACATTCGCTTACGTCACTTATTTTATATATATATACATACATTATGCGATTTAAAAAAAAAACAATGAGGCTTAAATTTTATTGAATAGTCCTGTCCCTTTCAGAAATAAAATAACTCGACTTAAAACATTAGGGTCGTCTCCAAGGAAGGGACTATAGGAATTACTATATTATGTACAAAAGACGAAGAGGTCTTCAGACAAATGGTCAACGGAATACGGAAAGGATTCGGAGAGCATACGATATTTTTAAACTGGCATCATACCATTCTCTCTCTCATCGGAAGGGTCGGCCTAAGTAGACGGCCGCGACCCGCCCAAGTTGTTATTCGCGGCTCGTTCGGCGCAGAAAGGATGACGGGGTTCTCGTAAAATGCGAATGGTTCGTGGAGTACTCGCGCACGCATTATGCGTGGAAAAATAAAAGGGGAGGAAGAGGAGGAAATTGGCCAGGCTTCTGCCGCTTTCCACTCATTTTTTTTTCCCTCGACTCGGGCGGTGAAAGGTGGAGAGAATTCCAAAGAGTGTGGGAGGAGTGGGGCTGAATAAATGTAAAAGGAGAGAAAGAAGGGGAGGAAAAAATGGGAGAAAGTAAAAAAAAATAAACCGGTGATGAGAGGAGGAGATGGGGGAGAAGTTGGGAGGGGACGAGGATCATCAGCAAATGAGGTCACGCCATTTTGTGAATTTTTATAACCATTGCGGAACCCGAGACTCTTCGAAAATTTCTTCCTCCCCCACCCACCACGACACGACCCTTGTCGGAGTCATCGTCCTCCAGGAAAATGCCTATTCCTCCCCCTACCCTCTCACCCCCCCTCACCCCTCACCACCCCCGCACACAAAAGGGAAGCGGCGTAAAAGAGGAGCGAAGATGAAACTCATTTTCCGAGCAGCGTCCCGTGTTCGTAAACCTCACGCACGAAAACTCTGGAAAAGCATTCCGATACAAATGGTGATAATTTGCACAATCACTCCACGCAAGTATTCACTCGCCTATGCAGTGGATGGGGAGTGTTTCCAAAAGAAAAAATCCGTCACAAAAATCAACACCAGAGGCAATAGTCACATTTCCTGTCGATAAATTGACATTTTTCTATGATTAGATACGTCTATATACGGTATCCACGCTTGAATAGTAACACTGAACGAGCTAAACACTTTTATTTGACAAAATATTTCCGCGTAAAAACAGCTACCCAGAACGGCTGTCAATTTAAAAATTAATTGTTAATGCATCACGTTTGAATTTGAATATTTGATGACCGCATAGTAGAAAAAAATGATCACTCTAGTGTACGTTATGCAGACAATTGGATTCCACCTAGAGAATTAGGCTCACGGATCAGATAATGGAAAGATTATCAAGTATTAGTGCGTTCTTCTAAATAAGAGTAATGTAAAGTGGTTACTTGAGTACTGGTGATCATCCCTGAATACCCTAGGTCCAATCCTGACAGTGGCAAAGACACTAACTTGTATCACAGTACCTACTTGAGTGGTGTGGAGTCTTTGCGTTCAATACTCCGTCCGTCGGGTGGGACGTAAAACCTTTGGCCCCTAGGCGTCTGCTGCTAAAAGTAGGCTAATTCTGACGCCAGGTTCCATTGTTCCATTCCTCTGTTCCTTGAAATAAAACTGCTACTTCCGAATCACACACCTTAGCAGATGTGTTATTTGAATGGCTCAATGGACCTTATCCCTAGTATAAGCCACTCGTCTACTTCTATGCCACTATAAATAATGCAAAATTTGCTTATCACTATTGCCCATTTCAAATAAATATTGATAAAATATATATGCCGAGAAGATGGCTGATCATAAATGCAGAAAGAAACTGTTTTCTTGTGAATATTCATTCATTACCGTCTCTTAAATCGGTGTAAAAATGATTATTCACAATTATCCAGTAAAGTAAAAATAACTTTTCCATACCAAATGAACTTTCAAGTACTTCAATGAATAATTACACGGGATTGATTCTCAGTGGAGATTCAATACGAAAGCGAAAACTTTGATACTATCGATAAAATTCTATCAGCAAATATTAATGGTTCATTTTTATTTAATTAGAGTCATTCTTCGCTTTAACACAAAATAAAACGTGTTTCTGGAAAATTGAAGGAGTGCGTTTCTTTTTCACAGTATCGATATCCGATGAATATTTATGTATTTTGAAATTCCCATAGCTTTTGACCCAATTCCATTCGATAATTTTTCTCCACTCCGCCTTTTTTGCTTTTACTTTTAGAAAAAAATCCAGGAGCAGTTTTGAGGTTTCCATTCATAATTGAAAGAACTATTACCAAAGGGATGAATATCTCCAGACGCCATATTCCATTCCGAACTATTTACACGCAAATAGATTAAGCTACTAATTAGCCAAATATAATTGCAGAACTCGTTGTATTCTTTGATATTTAGCTCTCACTTGCTACGATCCGTCGATTAGAACGGAAGTTACAATTGCCAGAGGTGTCACTACTTTATGTGACGGACAAGTCTTTGGCGATGACCACCATGATAGCGAGTTAAACACCCACACTGAATTTAAAGACTTATTCATTTCAAAAACAGATCCATATATGCGACGAATAAGGAATAATTCGAAGTCATTTGCGCGAATCATGCGTTTTATGGCGGTAAAATCTAAAAAAATGTGATTATTTCAATGACCGCCTCTATCACATTTGGTTTATGACACAGTTTTTTTCATTGAAGCTCTGCCTCTAACACTAACGCGGAGCTTGGTCTTGGGAATGACATCAGTCCATTTGGAAAGAGAGGGATGAAGTTCGCCCAAGAAATGCAATTCCCTTCCCTCCAGGGATACGCACGATTCGACTTCGCCGGTGGCTTTCTGAGATTGGCGTGGCCGCGGGTAGTTGGCGAGATTATTATTATTGATAGCATCCTATCGGTGAAGGTAGGTCTAAATGGGCATTTAAGCTTTCCCACACTCGTAAATTTCGCACGATGTCCCTCATCAGCCCTTTATAACCCCTTCCTCATATCATTTGAACCAAACAACCTACTGCTCTCTTCCTCCTCCTCCGCTTACACAACATTCTTCCCCCAATCACGTATTTCAGAACACCCCCATTACCTTCTCCATCCACACCTTCTGCCTTTCCCTTTCTTCCCAAATCAAATTTCTTTTTTAAATCCCATGTTCCTGCACCATATACCTAGTGCCACGCTCCACATTAAGAAGGTTGGCTCGCGACTGCTTGAGTCTAAGTTGTCTAAGGAATCTTATTAATTTAAGTACGAGTATATGCCTGCTAAGTGATCCTTACTTCATAAAGAAAATTACCAAAGCTATTGAAAATCATAAGTATCACAAGAAATACGATGTAAATTCGAAGGATTTATTTTTTATGATAATTTTAATCAGCTCGACGATGGGGTCAATTCAGCATTTTCGTTAGAGAAATAAATTCATGTACTCAATGAATTTACTAATGTATAACACCAGAATATTACTATCAAACGTTATGTTATAATATTTTTCTGAAATATGCTTTAATATCTCATTAGTAATGATATTGTTCATACGCCATGCATTTTGGCTAGAGCGACCGCAGCGCCATTTGAGGACAACTAATGCATTTCGTCTGCTATAAGCGCAGAAATTGGTGGATTTTACGAAAAATACGGTGGGTTGATGCTTTTTTTTCGTGTGATTTTATTTCTTGTGAAATTAGGCATAAAATATCTATTTTTTGCAAAAATGACATGACACAATGGTATTTGTAAACGTTATATTTCCATGTGATGGCCATTCTCGCCGTTAATCGTATGTAATTTCAAATGCAATTTGTGGAACAAGTAGTATGGGTTGGTGTAATTATCTTTACTGTATTAGACAGAGGAACTTTAGTTCTATAAGTGCTGAAAATATAAAAAAATGACATGACTTTCACTTTTCGAATCAACCTCCTTAATCATTCGTTATTTTATTCGTGAGATTCCGTATGCACGCGACGGCGTATGGGAAGTAAGGAAAATACAAGCACAGATACCGATGCCATAGGGGAAGGGAAGTGTGATGGGGAGATTTGACGGAAGGAGGAACAGGATGGATTTAGACGGGCATCGGGGAGAAATCGCTGGAGCCGAAGAGTCGAGGGCAGGAAGGCAAGGGATTTGGATTAAGAAAACGGGAAGCAAGACGCGGATTGAAGATGGAAATGCAGGGGGCGTGGAAGAGGGAGATAAAGCCTTCAGGAGAGAGGGGGAGGGCTGAGTAGAATGGAAGGGCTTGAGTGAAAACACACTCACGAGGAGGGAATATGGGAGGGGCCGAATGGTTGAGGCGGCGTGAGAAATCCATTTGCCTACTACACCCTCCCCTGCCACACAACAAGAAGCGTGAGGCACGCAAAGGTTAGAAGGACGTCACGGCACACATGATTACCTAATGACTTCATCAAAGGTGGGGTTTGTGTTGGTATTTCAAATTGGCCTCATAAACCTTACTGAATATTCAGGTCAATTTAGGAGGTCTGGTTTTTGATGATTAAAATATTGAAATTCCCACTTAGAGAGTCTAATTAACTTCAAATTAAAGTAAAAGATTGTAGTATTGATTGATTCAAAATGGCATTTATCCCCCGTACTATAAGAGAACAGAATAGGCATCATAGAAAAGGGATAGGTAGGGGAATTATTTTAGAGTAGTCTGTAGTGGATGATGCATGTATTAATCCCATAAATACTATATATACTAACAATCTAGTTGCATGAGACCCTATAGTTGCTTGTTTGCATGCCAATAGTGAATGCTTGGTGATCTTCATCCCCTGCCACACACCCTCGCGGTGGCTTGCAGGCTATCGTGTAGATGTAGATGTAGAAAAGATATTTGCGTATCGTTCCTACACTAATAGAGTGTCGTACGGAAAACATTTGAGTACAATAACTCCGTAAGTTGAATGAAATGTTGAACTGTAGACCCCTAGGCGCCCTTTCCTCAAAGTGAAATAATGCTCTTTATAGGTCTCTCTCGACCCTTCCCTAGTTGATTCAATCCCACGGGATCATATTCATCCTTCTGAGACTCCAAATGGCTGAAAATGTACTAATGTTACACTCATTTGGTTCATTCTCACTTTTTCCTAGGGTAGTATATTCTGGCTAGGAGTATAATCACGATGAACTGTGTAATTCATTTCCTCCCTTCAATGAATTTTCTGCTAAAACAAACCTATTTGTGACATACCTCTCGGGTAGTTTACAATCATTGTTTCAACCATGAGCTCTCTAACTACATACTTCCAGAGAAATCGTTCGCAAACATTTCACTAGCAAAGTCAAATTTCACTAGCATTATTAAGGAACATTTTCAAAGCCACTTCTTACGCAATCCATCTCCGTAATATTTTACAAACTCAATTTAGTACACCATCATGCAGAGAACTGCTAGTGTATGCCACATTAACTAAGACAATATTTCATCACGCGTATTATACGGAATTCTAAATTTCCTAACCCATTTTCGTATAATTTAAATTCCAATTTCCATCCTCTTTTCTATCCCATCTAATACTCCGTTTAACACCAAGAAAATAAGCGATCTCATGAACGCCTCATCACATGATTGCTTTTTCACTATTTTGAGCAAATTCAAATCGGCAAATTCTCTCTTCTCTTCACTCGGGCATATGACTTCCCCGTAATCCCGTTGTACCCTCATAGTCCATTACCATTTTTGATTTTTGTATGTCATATGAGTAAAAGACTATGTTTCTGGCTCATAAATGTTAATAATAAGTGTAGACCAACAGACAAAACAAAAACAGCCCCGAGTTGGAAATAAGCAACTAGGCAAATGGATAAATGTCTTTCAACAAAAACAAAAATAAATCACGTTTTTATGCATGCATGCCAGTTATAGGAATTACTGAGTGTCCAAGTTTCTTCATAAGATGAACTGTTCTAGGGAGCTCAAAAATGAGAGAGTCATTGATGACATAGACAAAAGACATGTCCATTAAGTTTCAAAGCTAATATGTACCTATTACGATTGGCATAGTTTTCTATTTTAAGTAAAAAACACGCAAAAACAAAACCATCTTCGAAATGCATGTCAACGCAAAGCGATAAGAAAAGGAACTATTATTTTAGAAAAAAGAGAAAGCAGGGATGAAATAAATTAAAACATGTTTCGAAATTTTAGATAGTAAAAATATGAGGCTTGCGATGCCTCGCATTATCAAGAATCATGAGTGAGAAATGATTCAAGCCAAAACAACCCTCTGACTGTGCTCTATTTCTATCTAGTCTCCACGCTTTTGCGGATTCATTTTTAACCCCACAACATTACACCGCAGGGAGTAATCAACATGGAAATTAAGATGGGATGCTGCGAAATGAGCATGGGGTACTGCATTGCCTCACGCAGAAATAGCATGCTAAGAAGAGGAAATGACGATTGAATACCATGATTTATGTCGTATGCCTGGAGAGAAAATACATGCAGAGAAAGAGCTGGATGAGGCCAAGGTAGAGTTACTAATGAAAGGAAGCTGCTTGAACGGAGAAGGCATGAAACGGTGAATCAGGGAGATGACTCGAAGCAATCGGATGTTAGTTTCTTGCTCCATTCAAAAAGAAGTTTATTCGGACAGCTTAGAATGGAGAAGAAGAGCGTCAACTCAACTTATAAATCCCAAGAATGGATTGAAACAGCTTTCCGATTGATAATTCTATCGACACTCCCGTTTTAACATAGCGTATTGAGAGAATGGGGTCGTTTACCATATTTTTTTATTGCCGAATCTGATAGAGTTTGTAAAATAAAAGGACCCGTATTTTTCCGTTTTCTGATCCGACAATTATTTCCCGAGTTATAAGCGGCGAAAAACTGATGTTTTTAACCCTTTCGGAAAAGTGGGTGTGGTGCAACCTCTGACGTATATCTACTTCGTCCAATCACAACTGAGCCCTCGAAGCTACTTCGCCTTATCGCAAAGGGGGGGACACAGCTGACTCGGCCAATGGGAGCGATTTCGACAGCATCTGTGCGAGCAGACCTTCCGAGAACCCCCCTCCACTCCCTTCCTCTCCCCTGAAAGTAGTCAAGGACGGGAGGAAAATGACGTCAATGTTATCACAGCAGCATTTTCGATGGGCGTCACCTTTTGCTTATTTTAATTTTTGATTTATGAGTGAATGGTTGTGGTTAGAAGATTAATTTTTTCACTAAAATTCGTTTTTTGTTTCCATCTAATGATTTCGTGTACAAAATTGCGATTTCGGTTCCGAGTAAACGCCCCCATTCTATTATTTTGTTCTCACAATCCTTTTCAATATTTTACCCCCTATAGTTCTCAGCACCATCGCGCTAATGCTAATTTTACCGCACCTAGATTACTGCTCTTGGCTGTTTACAAATATCGGCAAAGAAAAAAACAAACTACAAGTGACTATGGACTCTTCAATACACTTTATTTTTCAGCTAAAATGGGATTGAATTACTACCTCACATGTACTCATAAAATGGATGAAATATAAACAATGTCGCCTATTTCATGCCATTAGTCACACATTAATAATAAGATCATTCTCTGATAACCCACATTATATTTCCAAAAGATACACCTGAATAAGAGATATTCATTCAATATCAACCAGGGGCCGCTCCGATGACATTCATTTCCCCCAAAACAGAATTCTTCAAATCCACAAATACCTCCTGGTGATAGCTACCGTAAATATCGTAAATAAAGAACGTGCATTCAATGAAAGTGTTTAAGTCTCATGTCTATTCCATACTTCTAAGTAATAACTGGTATATTTCTTTGTAATTATTAATGCTCCTCTGATATATTCTGTGAAGTAGAAAAATATATTATTCATACATATATTTACGAAATCCTGTTCTATCCAATATTGATTAATATGCAGTATAACTTGGAAAAAATGTTCAAATATGTAAGTAAGAAAGATGTTCAGAATGCGTGCGATACAAATGTGCATTTCGAAGCTGATTATTATCGAGTTCGAATTCAAATTGGATTTTAATGTGTATTTCTTAGTTTTTATTATTTTAATTTTCTAATTTACTAGTTTCTTTTTTGTATTACATACTAATGTATATCTCGATGAATAAATATCTCGCGGACCACAAAGGCCTAAGATAATAAACGAAGCAATAACAATTCCTTCTTTTTATATCACTCAGAGCTTGCTTCAAACTTGCAATTTTCCCATCCAATTTTATCTCAGAAATCGTCATCTTGAGGCCACCATGTTTCAGGACCTCCCATTTGGTCATTCTATCTTATTTTGTGAGGGATTAGATCGGTGTGGTGGCTAGAGTATAAGCCTCCCATTAGGAGAATTCGGGCTCGGATTCCGGCCTAGGGAAAGAGTATTCATATGTACACCGGTTCCTAGTCGAATGATACGTGGAGAGCACTTCAAGTTCAGTACTCAATCCGAACTAATGGGACGTTAAGCGAAAGGCAACTCTTAGGGTCTTTCGCTAAATATAGGCTATTACTGACGCCTGGTTTCTCTACACCCTTCGCCCTATCCTAAGAAAATATCCTGCTTCCACTATTGAGCCACCCAACCCAAATGGCGAAATGACCGATTTTAATTTATTTTTAGGTTACTTTATAATTGAACTTTTTAAAGAATAATATTTCAGCATGTTCACTTCTTTTCACATGAAGTTACGGTGTTCTGCGATGCACGATATAGGAATGTATCAAAAAGGTATTCTCCTGAATTCTTTTTAACCAGAGTGAATCAGCAGGATTGAGCTATTCATGATTTTTGAAATCTTTTAACATAGGTGTGCCTGGTATATGAACGACAAAAATACTGGAAGCGATGCAAAGAAGAGTTGGGAGCACTCCATGAAGTTCTACCACAACCAATAGAAAACTATTAATCGATCAAATGAAAGCTGAGGATAAGAAGTATCGATTTATGACTCTGAAATAACCTGCGGGCTCAGTTACGATTACGAGACAATAGGAATCTTAGGGTGTGGCGAAGATGCAGTTTTTTTACGCGAAACCGTTTAATGGCAAACAATGGGATGTATTTGCAAACAATTGTTCCATGCTTAATTGAGGAATATTAGTTAAATCGGAGTGTATCGAAGAAATACAGAAGGATGCTTATATAAGTGCACGCCTTCATACCGTGGCTATGCAGCTCCAAGGATTGTATCTTTTTGTAACCAGTATTGTCCCCTCTGGTTTCTCCAGCCACCTGGCTGTTGTAACGACACCCAGAAAGTTAATGCTCTCCCTGCCTTCAGTAAATATCTTACAAATGTACCCTTAATGTCAATGTCTTTGTTTAAGTTAAGGTCTGTTGGTAAATGAAATGAAGTACACAAAACTATTTTTTCATCTGTAGTAACTCACTGCTCGCTGTATTTGTTTTTTTATGCTATACTTATCAATAGTGCATGTGCCTTTTAACATTGAAAATGATTTTTTGTAATATTCCAACCTCTTAACACGTTAACATTTTTTAGCGATTGAGCAGTTTCTTTTGCACCATAAGTTTCTAATACATTAAAACATTAGGATCTTAATCCAATATGCAGCACAGATTATTGATTAGTTCCAATTTTAGTTTCACCCACGTTATAAACATAGCATGATTATTCTTGAGGTAACACCACATTACCCTTAACTATTTGTTCATTACAGCTCCGTCTGGGCAGGCTACTGAGATTATTTACAGGATTCAAGAATTATAGCACTAGCCGAGAAACACCTTAACGGGAGTAACCATATGAATAAGCACAATAGCAAGAATCAATTTATTGAATATTACCCTAACGCACACGATGAAGTGGACACCCCACCAATATTCTTAGTTACATGAACCGTATCCATAATCGCAGTCACTGTAAAGCGCAACGAATCATACGGCAAGGGACATTATTTTCTCCTTTTCTTCATACCTTATTTAATTTTCGTTATCGCCGCTGAAAAAAGTCGTATGCGCGAGCGTATAAGATGGGGCGTGGGAGGATGCAACGATGGAATGGATACCAACTTTCCTTTGTGACGATTGGAGACTCTTCCGGTTATGGATTTCCCGCAGACTTCACAGTCTTCCTCTCGGCTAAGACGGCTAAGAACGTTCATTCAGTCCCTTTATGGGAACATCTTCCCTCCTAATTTGGTTCTTATCGCTCCGCCTACCCATTTAGGCCAACGCCTATCCTTATTTCGTCCCCACGCCTCCTCTTATTCTCTTTCTCCAATCTCCACGATTACGGATGCTGAGAAGGGCGACTCCCATGTTTTTATACGCTTTTCACTTCACGGCAATTTCGACGCTTGTTAACATTCGTTAATGTCTCCATTTCGTCTGCATCTTGGGCGCGTATAGGATTCCTCGAAGGCGTTGTGTGCTCTAAATCACATCTTTACTCTTTTTGCTGTGATTCGATTAGTTTTATACCAAACGGAATTGTATTTGCAGAATGAAAGCCTTGCATGTGAGATGAAAACGATAACCTCAAGTGACAAGATATAACTTCATGTCAGGATTATTGCTAATGCATAAATTCAGTGCTTGAATATTGATTTTTCGACTTAATGCAAAAATATTTGCATATAATACAGCACAGATTTGTATAGCAATTACTGGCAGGTACACGGAATAATAAAATGTCTGGAAATTACGATATGCTGAAAATTATCACGGAATCAGCAGTTTCTCAAGACAAACAATCCCATTTAACTTTTAGCGAAACTGAGTTTTTTCTCTAGCACCCATGGCCACGACATATAAATGCATTCACTAAGCCCATTTCATGCAAATAAAAATAACATGAAATATTGTTTACGCTCATAAATTTAATGAAAAAAAGCTATCTATTGTGCAAATACCTTCTGTAAATACTAGTTCTCTGAATTTCTTATTTTGCATTACCTACCTTCCTTCACCGCAATAGTTTGTTTTAAAATAATAATTTTATAAATGTTAACTTGGTAGCGGCTGCATGTTGGAATTTTTCAAGCGCTTTTCAACTGGGAGTTTCATTAAAAATTCCAGCACGCGAGACTCGTTAGTCCAACTTTGTATTTCAGAATCGCAAAGGAAAATGTGCCAATGTGAAAGGCAACGTTTTCCATGCGCGATGTATATTCCAGTGAAAAATGAGTCACAATGTAAACACTCATAGCTTCATCACTGCTTAAAACTTTTGTGGCGAATAATTACTTTTCATTCGATAGGAATTTGCTTTATGTACGTACACAACAATTATACATGGGAATTTTTCTTAAGTTCCTTTATTGAGTGGATATAGATTGTTGTTTATACCATATTAACATTCCTGATGCCATTATAATTTTTTCTGATTATTTGGAATCACGAACTCTTAATTTCAAGTGCTCCGGGAAGCATTCGTTCTTTAGATTTGTAATAATTGTTTTGTTTAGTTCCAAATAATGACACCACTTATATTCTGCTTTTTTGGGTCCATTTTGAAATTAATGGATAAAAAAATACGAGATACCTAATTCAAAGACCGCGAACTTAGGCGTAGCAAAGGCCGCGAAAACTTTAGCGGCGTTACCCACTTTAATTGCACAATAGCAATGCGCATGACCACGGCTGCTGTGTGACATGATATGTCCAGCAGTCCGCTAACATCTAGTTCCTTCAAGCCTCTATGATTTCCACAGAGAAAGACGACGCCTTGGTAGCTCAACTGGTAGAGCACCTGGCCGGAAATCAGGGGGTCCAGGTTCGAGTCCCGGTCAAGGCGAATGGTTTTTCCTCTGTGGAATATCTTGCTAACGAGATACCTATATAGTTTTTAAATAATTGATAAGCCTTGATTTGCAATCACAGGAAAATTCACAAATTTCTTAAGTAACCCATACATAAATCGCCTATACCACACACTTTCATCCATTGTCGTCAATTTATATACCGTTACAGCCAAACGGTAACCGTATTTATTCAAAATAATTAACGTTTAGCATCATGGGGACGGTGCTATACGTGAGACATTCTTATATCGATCTAAGCTTAATGTTTAACGGTTGCATGCAGATACTAATAGCAGTGTTTGAGGAGTCAGTAAGATTGTATTTATCAGGGAAGTAATGTCGAAAAAGTCGTTCACGGGCAATGCAGTGTGGATGCTAAATCAATCCTTAAGTACACCTCTGTGTGTTGCGTTCACATCAAGAGCTTTGCGGAATGATAGGCGAACTCCTTAGTTTCCCATCATACTCAAGAGGCCTGACTTCGACCGCGAACGAGAAAGTGGAATCGTGGAACAAAAGACCCCATCTCCTTAGGCTGCTGAACCTTTAACCCAATATCTCCGACCTAGAGACTCGATTGGGTTCCGCAAACACCCTCCAACTCCTCGCACCAAACGCGGTTATACACATGGCCAACCCAACGTTCCAGAATGCCTCGAATTCCCTGTCTACACCGCTACGTTTCGAAGTTAATCAACGCGGAACATCGTAATTTAACGTCGACGCAAGCCCCGTCCCACTTCCCTCCTAAGCGGTGTGACGGGGTCTTTTGCATAATATACTTTGGGGTGGTTTGAAGCAGGCTTGAAGGGCCAATACCCCCTATTTCCCTCCTCCCAACACTCAGATAAGGGTGACAATGCCAGTCATTTGCTCATGTAATCTATGCGCGAACACTTGGTGGAATGAGATCCCCTCCCCACCTTAACCAGCCATCGCCCCTAACGTTCTTCGGGTCGCAAAATACTCTCGCGCTCCAAATTCTCCCTTTCCCACCCCCGCGAAATGGCAGTTCGCTCCAGGGATCCTTTTTTTATCCACTCGAATCTCGACTCCATATCCAGCCACACGCATCCCCTCTCACACGTACGCGAGGTTCTTCGCCGTTCCTTTCCTTCCAAGCCTGTACCATCCCTTTTCTCCTCTCCTCTTCCTCCCTCAAAACAGTCCACTCCCCCTACTATTCCCCCCCTCAGTAATAACCCATTCCGCCCCCTCTGAGGTCTTGCACTACCTCCCTCCCTCTCGCTCTTTCTCCTCAGTGATGTCACCCTCTCTCTCTCTCTCTCCATCCCATTTCTCCGCCCACCCAGCCCACCGCCTTCCTCCGAAGATCTAAAACCCCTTAAGGGCCCATGCCAAGTCATTACTGAGGGAAGTTGAGCGTGAAGAGCGGCCATCCCTCTACCAACCCCCACTGTTCACGCCCACACGGCCTCGCTAGCCGGCCCTGCTTTCCCTCCCAGCAGCCTCCTGCGGATGATGCTCCTTTTCCCACCCCTACAACTATTCCATTCTTCTCCTTCGCCTCCTCTATGCTCCCTCTCTATATCTCTCGCCTGCAGCTCGTCTTTCGTCCCGTTCTCTTAAGTTACGCCTACTCCTTTTTGCTTCCTTGGTTGGGCGCAAACTTTTTTTCCTCTCACTCGCACGCGGATGGCGTTCACCGGCCGTTCCTCGTGTGTGTTTGGGCCCTCCGCCTTTTTCGCCGGCTCCCTTGAGTGTAAGGGCCGCTTTCCATTTCCTCCGCTGGACAGAAAGATGCGCGGGATCTGTTTTTTTTTGCTCACAATCAATCTCCCTCCAATCCCACAGATAATATGAACTACCAGTCATAATATCCAAAAATATCAATTGGGTTCTTCGAATCGAGATTATAGCATTAAAGCTGATCCATATGCGTTGCTTCTCAAAAAATGCTTCAAAGTATTACTTTTGTTAGCTAACCCCACCATTATTTCACTCAAAAAACTTGAGCTCTTACTGTACTTGGAGGAGGAAAACTACGATAAAAATCAACAAAATATGAGCAGTAGTACAATGGAATAAATATCACAAAAAAATTAAATTTTGCTGGGTTTCACTATATCATATCATCACCAGGTAAAGTGTATCATAGGTGCATCAACATATAAAAGAGAAAAAAAGGGGGGAAAAGGGATGAACGTGAAAATAGACGTTAATAGGTGGTCAGCAAAAAAGTCACCGATTACCGTCTACTTCTGCGTCAATTCAACCCTATTTTCTTGCCTCCCATAAATGTCGGTGCACCTATGAGGTGCTTTACATTGATACAGAAACATGGGTCGTAATAGTTTAAATTCGGTAATTGTAGCAAATTTGGCTCGCGTTTTGTTTCCATGTTATCGTGTTTCGCTTCCACTCCCTATCGCCTCAATCTACAAGATATTCGGGAGTGGTGACCGACAGTTTACGTCATTTTCGTCATTCAGTGTGGGCGAACATTTGGCTGAGATTGGAATATTTCCAGTAACAGAGTAAGGGTGGAGAGAAACATGGCATCGGTATTAGTCAGGTATGATTAATGAAAGGCACCAACAAAGTATTTACTTCCCATCCGACGGACGGAGTACTGAACTTGAGGTTCTCTCCTCACAACTCTTAAGTAGACACCAGTACACACATAAAAATCTTATGAATGTCGGGATTTGATAACAGACCCTTTTGTATAAGAAGCCAGTGGATAATCTAGCGATCATACCAACCTGGCACCCGTAAAAAATATCGTTGAGGGAATACCAAGTGGATTCAATCATTCAGTTAAAATCTCTCAAAGAAAGGCACTCTCACAGAATATATCTTAAACTGCTAGCAAAAAAACCATGTAATAGCCACTTCAGTGTAATTGGCGTTCTAAATTGTGGCCGCAGCTCATCTACTCGGCTCACAAGTGATATTTCCTGAAGACGCATCTCAGATGCTGAAGAGATGAATCATCTCTCGACTACTGCTGAATATCCCTTCCAATGGACGAGGTGCTTAATCCCCACAGAGCACGAATGGAGACTGTAATACCAGTGTATAAAACATCCCCAACCCCAGAGTTCGAACCCGAGCCCTAGTGTTGCGAAGCCGGTACTTCAGCTACCACAGTAACACGATCCCCACCAACGGCGGATAATGGTTCCTTAGCTTCGTCCCCACAGAAATTCTCCAACCGTATCGAAATATTCAATTTAGTCCAATCCCTCCTAGAATTTCTGATGCTCTTCATTTAAATTTACTTCCCATTCAATGACAGTGCACGTCTTCCCATCATACAAATAATGTGGGAATAGATGAGAAGCTTTTTTTTCGACGTCAAATGTGAAATTTCATATCCCTCGACCCGCCGGTGAATCAGTTTCCTTTCCCCACCCGACACGAAAGAGCACGGAGTCCCTTCCCAATTGGGTCGTTTACCATGTTTTTTTATTGTCGAATCTGATAGTGTGTGCAAAATAAAATGGCACGTATCTTTCCGTTTTTTGATACGTCAATCATTTCTCGAGTTATAAGCGGCGCAAAACTGATGTTTTTAACCCTTTCGGAAAAGTGGGCGTGGTGCAACCTCTGACGTATATCGACTTCGTCCAATCACAACTGAGCCCGCGAAGCTACTTCGCCTCATCGCAATGGTGGGGACACAGCTGACTCTGCCAATAGGAGCAGCTGCGACAGCATCTGTGCGAGCAGACCTTCCGAGAACCCCCCTCCACTCCCTCCCCTTCCCCTAAATGCAGTCAAGGACGGGAGGAAAATAACGTCAATGATATCAAAGCAGGTTCTTAGGTGGGCGTCACCTTTTTCCTTATTTTAATTTTTGATTTATGATTGAATGGCTCGGGCTAGAATTTTAATTTTTTCATTAAAATTCAATTTTCGTTTCAATCTAACGATTTCGTGTACAAAATTGCGATTTCAATTCCGAGTAAACGCCCCCATTGATTCAACGCACGGCCACAGAATGCGAGCTGAGGAAACTGGCTTCTCACCCAACCATGCTGCTTACCAAAGTAACATTTTGGGACACAAATGAAAACTGCCGAGACGTGCACCTCTGAAAGGACTTGATGAGGAAGTACTCGCATTGATATCAATGACGGGAATCACTATTCTATTCTTTGAAGGTTATGCTTATTCTTCTCCAAAAAATTTAGGTTGGCACGTTCTTGAACAACACATACTTAAAAATCCAGCTTACTATAGTATTGTGTTTTTATAATTAAAAACAGAGTAATAGATAGTACGATAGATGCAGTAATATTGGGTTTAAAATGCCATACTTTCCTTGCACATTTTGGTATAGTAATAGATTAAATCGAATGTACTTCGATTCGAAGCGAAGGGGAGAAAAAGGATAGGCAGTATACATGTTAGCCTGTTTTGCACATTCTTACATGAAACTAAATGTTAAAAATGCATTGTTTTAGGACGGTTACAAAGCAAATTTTAATATTTTTTTAAGTGCCGTGTCCTTTCAATAGAGCTATAGCTTTTAACAAATAGGTACCTTAAACGCATGAGAGTCTTACTTATTTTTTATTCATTTCAGAGTTAAAATAAAAGGAGATCCCGCAACGTAGGTTCTAGCGAACGCTAAAAAAGGGTTTTGTTTACTTGACATTGCGGCTTTTCTAAGGCCAATTCACCCTCTGCCACGCACCCTTGCGGTGGCTTGCGAGGCATTGTGTAGACGTGGATGCAGATGAATGCTCCGCTGAGACTTGCGAGTCGCCGATGGGCTTGCCGAGAACCCATTGATATTGCGGCGGATACCCTAAGAGTGCGACGCCCACCATTATTTGCAGAAAGCATCAAGAGAGAGAGAGAAAGATAGAGGGCAGGGGCTGCGAGGAGCCGTTTTCTATGGATGGGGTGCGACCAAATAAACCATCTCGCGCAGCTGATTTATGACTCAACGGTCATGTGAAGGGTGTGTGTGTATGTTTTCTTTTTCTTTGCACGAAGTGGAGGAGGCGTGCCTGCCCGCCGGGACCGTATGACTTCACCGCCGAAGTCCCTTTGGCGCGTCTTCGGAACGAAATGAGGTCGCTCAGCGAGGCGTAAAATCTCAATCATAATTGCGAACACGCCGAGGGATACGGGAGAAATGATGAGGGAAAAAAACGTTTTTGCCAACCACTCCATCACCTCGAATCCTCTCAAGGAACCGAGATCAGTTTAAGGAAATTGAAATTCCCGTTGCGGCTTCGAGAAAATGAGGAAGAATCCAGTCCCTAGCCGAGGGTGACGGTGAGCTCTAACGGGACGCCTTGGAGAGCTTTCCGGGTGCAGTTAATACACGAAAAACCATTCGTTATCACTCCGAGGTCAACAGTTGTTGCATGTGATGTGGCAAAAAATTAAATGGAAGTATAAATTATTAACGTCATATTAACGTGATGAGCGCAATAAAAACGGTACATTTTTCAATGAACCGAAGGAGGTAGTGACATCATTTTTGACATTGACGTAGCAAGAACAAAAAAAATTCAAGAGTGAAAAAAGAGAACAGAGCTCTACTTAAAGCCGCTGTGAATCTTTCCATACTAAAATACGGAAGATCATAGAATTTTTAGTTGCTCAAATTTCTTGAATATTGATCAGGGAAATACGCCAAAGGAAAAAATTCTTCAATTGAATTTTATTGCATAAGAAAACAGATCATTCACAAAACCACGTCGTCAGTACGAGAATAAATGCAAACAATTTTGATGGTTGGGTAGTAGCTCAAAATGATATACGCTGTACCTACAATTGAGCCCTTTTCGACAGGGTCATTAACAAAACTATTCAGTGTCAATTTCTGTTTATCAACGCTTCATTGAGGTATGTACATTACAGTGGTCCAAGCAAATACATCGTCAGTGAGAATGTATAAGTTTTACTCGCTAGTGCGGTGTAGCCATGGGAACTCCTAGAGACTAGAAGGTTGTTGGCAAGATAAAATTCATTTGAACATTTCAAGACACGATTTTGAATTTGACACTGCATTTGCATATATACCCAACACTTCATCGGCATGATAGACAAGAGTGACAAATTAAGTGAAATGAAGTGACGGACCGTGTTACACAAGAAATCGTTTCTCCTATGCACAATACACGACAGCAATGCAAAAATAGTGTAATGTTTCTAATTATTACCCATGATACCTCATTATTAATTAGAACATTTTCACTTCAGCAAAACTTGACTTCAAGTCAGATAAACTCCATCCTCTGCCAACCACCCTTGTGGAAGATGGAATGCTAAAAAGTGGATGTAGAGGAAGCAATAGATTTCAAGTGGAATCCAAAGTTACTCGTATCTGTTTCGGATTGAAGTAATTCCACAAACGTACGACGCATACCATTTGATTTGAAAACTGCAGCCTCACATAATGCTAAACTATTAAATAAAATTTTCGGACTATTTAGAGGCCTTTTCGACTGCAGAGAGTCGCATTGATTGGTAGTATTTCCTTTATTAACGTCCTTAGTTTCCATGGACCATGCTATACTTGTGCAATATGAAATGCAATTCCTTATTTTTCATTGATATAACTGAATAATTATCAACGTCGATATATAATATACCTATGTCAATGCATGATATTAATAGCATATCTATTCTTTAAAAATCACTAAAAGAGTGGCTCATTGGCTAATACTGTTTTGCTCTTTTTTGTCCAAAACGCTACACAGCAAAAAATATATTTTCACTAAAGGCACCTGCTGACAAGCCGCTTTGGCTTAGCAGGACCTTAACTGAACTGTTATTTTTTTATTATGTATAGATTATAACCCTCTATTGTGATTTCACCACTACATTGTAAAATGGGAACCTGCTGATAAGCATCAGCTTAGCAGGACCATACAAGATAAAAAATAATTCATAATGACTAGACACTAGAAAGTATGCTTGTAACTGTTGTAACTTGTAATAATTTATTTTTTTGTAACCCATCCATAAGGAAATTACAGCATGTAAGCTTTTTTGAAAATAAATTTATTATTATTAAAAAAAAATCACTTCCGGCGCATTGACAAATTTAAACCATCCCATCCGACAAACTCCCAAAAGTTGTTACAAATTGATCAATCGTGCAGGGTTTTCATCGCACAAAATCTTTCAGTTCCCTCCGCCTTTCAAAGACTACTTTCAATCGGAAACGGACTTTCCCTCTGGCTAGGTGAGGATTAGGTACCCTTTCAGGAAATGAAATCGGTTTGGTGGAGTAAGAGCTTTCCACGTGCGAGTTCAGTTTGGGTTCCGATCACTCTTCTACCATAATAGTCCACCAGACTACGTTTGCAAAACTTTTGGGACAAAAAAACCAAGACCTATCCCTCACAAAAAAAAATATTTTTTTCCAAAAAGGAAAAATTGCATAAACATAATAATATATAAATTAACCTTTTTTTTAATGTCAACAACTACGAAATTGGCATTGACAAATAATGCTATGATAGTGTCATTTATTTTTGGCAATATATGCTTCATGAATGAAACTGAGTTTTTTCTTTGCCATTTGCCAGAGTCACATACCTATGCACCACAAATCAAGCTTTAGTTTGCCAACCCCTGCACTAGACAATTGCAATCCTTTAGATTGCCAGCGGCCGTAAAAGCTCTCAAAGAAGGCCACATTTCACTACAAAATGGTAATCTTGAGGATCAAAGCGAAATTTAATACACTGTGTCTAATATAACTAAAGAAAAAATAACTGCGTCGGTAACAAACCTTATCCAGTTAATATGGCGTCAAAACAGAGACATATTGTAAATTATAGTTGGAATGCGGTGAAATTAAAATATAATATAGACACAAAACCTGAAACCTGATTGATTCATCGACGCAGTCTTAATCTCCCAATCGTAGATTTTAAAAAAAGGTTCCTAAGCCAATTTGCACTGTGCCAAATTCAATTCACCTCTTCAATTCTGCAAAAAGTTTATTAGAATGGATTGGAAGGATTCAGTTCTACAATGGATTATGGCCTTAACAGTGATCAACGCACATAAGATGGGCTCGACATTTCTTCTCCAGAGTTTCACGTCCAGATGCATTTAGCACTGTTCCGTGTTTCGTCCAGCAGAAAAAAGTGATTCTATATTCATCCTGCTCCCTCCCAAACAGTTAAGCATTCCTTTTTTACATTTTGGACGAGTGGGATGGGAGAAAGAACATGGAGATTCATCAACGGACAAATACAACGAGTTCCCATGGACAAAGTCAACGAGGTAACGGAAGATTTTCCTTTGCAATAAGATGCCAAAACTTCTTTTCGTTGAATACTGAGCGAGAGAAGGGAAATTATGGCATCGTGAATGGAGATTTACAAGCCTATTTATTCGAGTATATTCCGAGATTTTGATGGTATTCATCACCAACCAACTTCCAAAGCAAAAGAATGTTAATGTTTCGCGCAAAAAGCCTTCTTTGCGTCACCTTCGTTGTAGCTCATGTGGAACACCTGAGGTTTTTGGGTGGAAAAAGAAAAAAATTACTAATTTATGAGCCGTGAATACCAGTAATTCAAGAAATTATCATCACGCATACTTCAAACATCCAACACAGTCACAATGCTTGCCTAACCGAGGAGAAATTTCCATTGCCACCTCCTATCGACGATCAATATAAAAATGAAATAAATTATCAACGACGTTCAAAACTACGAATCCACCACATTGTAAAAATAGTAAGATCAGATTCAAAGTTTTCTTCTTCTTTGTTTCTACCCGGAAAACTTATACAGTACATATATACATACATACAGTATATGTATACACAGTAAGAAACCCATGGAAGCCGAGAAACCAACGATGGAAAAAGAAAGAAATAGCAGAATAGCCCTGGCAAAGATGACATTCTATCAAAAGAGGAATATATTTACCGCTGGAAATACAAGACTAGAAGCAAGGAACCAATTCTTTAGAACCTACATCTGGAGCGTTTTTCTTTATGGGAGTGAGGCATGGACAAGGACAGCAGCGGAACAGAAAAGGGTGGAAGCATTCGAAATGTGGTCCTGCAGAAGAATGATGAAAATAAATGGATCGAACCAGTAAGTAGCGAGGAAGTCCTAAGAAGAGAGGGAGAAAAAGAAGTCTTCTGAATACCCCAAGTAGAAGACGGGACAACATAATCGGCCACATCATGAGACACGATGGCCTGACGAAGACAATCGTTAAAGGACAAGTTGACGGGAAGAACGGCAAAGAAAGGCCACGAGATATATGGAACAAGTGATGAAGGATGTGAAGGGAGAAGAAAAACGTAAATATGAAGAGATTAGCCGGTAGAAAAACTCAGTGGAGAGCTGCGTCAAACCCATCTGAGGATTGATGACTAATTATGATGAAGGAGGAGGCATTGAAATCACCACATGGATCCCCTGTTTCAGATTATTATCATGAATTCTTTTTATTCTCGGTATACCACGACCAAAATATTCACTGAAGAGCATATTACCTATTCTTTCCACTAATGGGTGTTTTTACTCGGAACTGAAATCGCAATTTTGTACACGAAATCGTTAGATGGAAACAAAAGAAGAATTTTAGTGAAAAAATTAATCTTGTAACCAGGACCATTCACTCATAAAAACAAAAATTAAAATAAGCAAGAGGTGACACCCACCGAAAAAGCTGCTTTGATATCATTTACGTCATTATCCTCCCGTCCTTGACTGTTTTTAGGGGAAGGGAAGGGAGATGAGGGGATTCTCACTGGGTCTGCTCGCACAGATGCTGTCGCAACTGCTCCTATTGGCAGAGTCAGCTG
This sequence comes from Platycnemis pennipes, assembly GCA_933228895.1. Classification (NCBI taxonomy): domain Eukaryota; kingdom Metazoa; phylum Arthropoda; class Insecta; order Odonata; family Platycnemididae; genus Platycnemis; species Platycnemis pennipes. The sequence continues at coordinate 31,287,926 of OW121855.1, forward strand.
TTTCTCCCCCATTGCGATAAGGCGAAGTAGCTTCGCGGGCTCAGTTGTGATTGGACGAAGTCTATGACGCCAGAGGTTGCACCACACCCACTTTTCCGAAAGGGTTAAAAACATCAGTTTTTCGCCGCTTATAACTCGATAAATAATTTACGGATCAGAAAACGGAAAAATACGAGTATTTTTATTTTACAAACTATCACATTTGGCAAAAAAAAGATATGGTAAACGACCCCATTGTGCCATGAGGGTTTTAATATGTGAAGATGAAAGCAGTACCTATTCTCGGGTCAGTTAGAAGAATATATCATTTGATGAAAATATGTAGGAAATGGCTAAAAATATAATTACAATGGATCAGTGCAGGAATCATTAAATCATTAAAAGCCAGTCAATAATACATCGGCAAAAGAATCATTAAACACGAATAATTTAAAAACTTCCAATCAATTGTGAGAAAAAAAAGAAGAAAAATCTGCAAAAATGCTTACATGAAACTGGTTCCAAATACTCCGCTCACACGAAAAGGCCTCGAAATTTCAATGAAGCTGACACAAAGGGCAAGATTTATCCCTCAGGTTGATAAAGATAAATATTGATTATAGCATTTCAATTTATAAATGCACAATGGGGATAAGTCGAAATAACCATCGTGGAAGAAATGTATGGCATAGAGAAAATCTGCGCCTGAGTTTCTATCTGGGTTCATGGAGATCTCACTTTAATTACCACCAGCATGCTTTCAAAACCCGGATGAAAGCTTTTACAAATTTTCGCTCGCGAAACAAAGTTCATATTTTAGAGAAAGTTTTAGTAAAGATAATGTGCAATAGATTCCATTCTTTCCTCTGGCATTTAAGAAAACTATACGATATTTAATAGAGGAATAAAATAGACATCATAGCGGTCAAATTTGATAATAATTTCAAAACACGTAAGCGCATTTGTGAAATTCATTAATTTTTATTCAGCGGATGAATTATTTCAGCAATCAACGTTTAATTAGTAATAAAAGTAATGCAACCGTGAAATAAAATTGTGGAGCATGGCTTGATTTCAGAAACATAATAATAGTGACAAAAGAAACGACAAATCAGCGTTTCGAGTTACCGCAGATAAAATATTTTCTCAGACAGACCTGCGTAGAACAACCACCATGATCGACATGCTTACACGTATGGACATCGCTAAACTGAGTAAGTGCGTGCAATGCAGTGATGGAGACGGACGGCGGAGAAGAACTAACGTGTCACACAACACCGCGTCGCGCTCCGCACAAAGGGACGACACTCGAACATCTTTCCGAGTGGTCCTTGAGGTCTCACGGATCGCAAATTCACGACGCTCCATCCCGCTATTACGACGCATTCCGGCAATCGTCGCTATTCTCCCCGCATCGGCGGTGATGAGAGGACGCCATATCTTCGGCGTCATCAAGTTCAAAAGGATTGGGTGTCAAGAAGCGTGAGGAGAGCCTGCCGTTAATGCCGAAACCTTTCTCCATAAGACAGCGTGTCCTATGACCTTATGTTTCAGTTTTTTGTGCTTGAGTCTGAATGTGTGTATTCATACGTGATTTGAAAGCAAACACGAGAACGGTAACGCATCGGCTTCGCGAAGTAAAGGATCGAGAAGTCTGTAATCATCAATACAGAGGAAATCTATATGTAATATATATTTATGCACATGCAAAGAGTAATTTCATAGTTGGGTATGACGTACTGAAGCATAAATGCGCCTAGAAGTGAACACCCCTAATTAATAAAGGAAATATTTTTGGTAACTATACTAGCTGAAGGTGCCCGTTAAAATACAACGGAAGGGAGAAATATAATAATTACAAATTGTATTAAGAAATGTGAACAGTTTCAATGAAAGGGCGATAACAAACTTGTGTTATCGAGTTAGCTGTGGCTTCAAGTCACTATCGGAACCATAAATGTACTTTAAACCAATGTAAATATCTAATTTCTGTCAGGACTCATACCTGGGCCTTTACAAAAATAAGAATTTCATTTAGAAACTCTCAGGCCAGAAGAAACAAAGGAGTAGGAATGAAGGTTGGAATTGAAACACTGCAATTTCCACAGTTTTATTCTCCACGACCATGGTTTCGTTGCAAGGCAACATCATCAGGTGAAATATATTTCAATGAGGCCAGATCAGTTTTTTAGGAATGATAAAATTTTATCTGGCATATTCTGTTTGTTATGTTTGTCTCAATTCTACAACTCCATGACAGTGGCGTTCATGAACTTCCTATTAATTATTGCATTTTTATGATACGCTTTAACCCTCGAGCGCCCACGGTTGCGTATACGCAACCGGCGTTACAATGTTGCGAACAAGGTCCCTGACGCCACAACGTTGTTGTCATCGGTTTATTAAACTACTACATTGTGCTCAAGTCTTCAATATACGTGTTCCTATGACTTTTTTTCTACATCAGTCGAGCATACGACAGAAAAGGTGCCAGACGTAACGCGTGGTGATGCTCACGCTCAACATGAATGTCCGCTTCGTGTAAGTAGAAGTATAATTTTTATTCCTTGCATTTTCCGGCACATATTTGCATGAATTTATTGACATATACTATGCAACTACTAACTTCATCAATTGCTAGTGAATTAATGACTTTATTATTATGATAATTGGTCTTGGTACTTGTGGTTGCGTATACGCAACCACGGGCAGTAATGGTAGCAATAAACCTATCACTCAAATCTCGGCTATTTCTTTTCATTCTCATTTCACGCTGAAGTTTTTAGTGTAAGTTTTACAGGGATGATATGTGTTGGTTTAAACCTTTTAATCCGCAAAGAAATACTTTCCGGGTATGTATTTGAAAGAAAATATTGATCGGTACACTCCAATTGTTGATGCGTTATTTACTTCAAACATTTCTTTAGATCTTTTTAAAAAATTAGTTCTTAATTTGCATTATTGAAGGCTATAAGGAGTACTAATATGAATAAACTACAATTTTCAGTAACATTACGTTGAAAGAAGCGCTGGATATTATTGAAAGTGATGATATTGAAGGTGATTTAGATGCCATTTACATAGAACCTCCGGAATACACCGTCGCTTCTGATGAAGATTCCGCAGAAGAAGATGACGCCAGCAAAGTTGACAATTTATCTGGTCGGCAACTGAGTGCAGGTGCCGAAGTTGTTGTCCGCAGGATACCTGGCAACATTTCAGCTGATATTGGGACTGTGCATGCCGTCATTCCTGGAGAGCAGAATTACACACCCGCAACGCCGAGTGAGTCAGCTGCTGAACATACTTTGAGTTTGAATGAGAATAGATATATTCACAAAAGGAAAAGAAAAGGTGTTCATAATCAAAAGGACCTTGTTTGAGAGGAAAAAGATGGCAGTAATTTCTTACCCCCTTTTCCGGAACCAAATTACTCTGAGTATAGGGATAAGTCATGCGTAGAAATGTTCGAATTATTTTTTGATGATGATATTGTTGAGCATTTAGTGACCGAGAGTAATAAATACGCGCTCTTCCTGAACTTGTCAAACCAAAATATTGAGAGAGATGAGGTCAAATGTTTTCTTAGTATTCTTTTGCTTTCCAGTTATCATCATTTACCAAATAAGAGAATGTTTTGGGAAGAAAGAGGTGATACTCGTAGTGAAATGGTTGCTGGGGCTATGCGCCGGAATCGCTTCCTAGAAATATGTAGATTCTTGCATTGTGCGGATAACAATAGCCCAAATACAAGTGAATAAATGTGGAATTTGCGCCCTGTGTTTGAAAAGTTTAGCCTAAATTGCCGCACGCATTTCAGGCCAGTACGAGACATTGATTATGACGAGTGCATGATTGCATATTATGGCCGCCATTCTTGTATATTAGAGTAAATTCTATTCTTATTACATAGTACAGATTTAGCCTACCTAAACCAGGTACTTGTCACTCGGTTGCGCATATTCACACCTTCTACTTTATATTTGACGTAAAACTATATCACAAATTTCTTCATCTTTTCTCTTATTTTTGATTAACTTCATTTACATTTACGTTCTTTTGTCCCTAAAGAAAACAATTTTGAAAGCGGTACACTTCATAATACAGTATAAATCCATAAAATATTCACCTGTAGAACACCCCAGAAACTTTCGTTTAAATACTTTTTATTTTTACCAAATGCAAACCTATTTGATCTATGAGTAGTGCGAAAAGTAAGCCTGTATGCTTTTTTCGAATGAAATGGCCGATCTAGATTCAAGAATTGGCTGCGATACCTTTTTTTAGTACCTTTCAATACAAGCAGTAAAAGAACAATGCTGTTTACGGCATCTATTTTGGACGAACTTTTTTACCACAATTCCTAATGGCATCAATTAACATCCCTCAGATACGTACCTAATGAGAAATTATGCTCCATTGGGATATAAATTTTATTCGCTGGTTTTTGTTAAACTACCTCAAATCCCAAGCTATCTCCATTCACGACGATTTTGAAAGGATTACATCTCATCTCTTCATGTCCCACTTCGGTTCAAATTCACAAACCCCTTAATAAATAAAAAAAAACATTCACAGTTTGAACACAGCTGAAGATTTCATTTAAATATTCCTAATTTTAACCGAATTCGAACCTTCTAAATCCGTGTAGCGCTCGCAGTCAGCACGTATCTTTATGCGGAAAAATATGGCTGACCTTTCTTCAAGAATAGCCTACAATGCCTTACGTAACTTCCTATATCGTCTCGAAAAGCACAATTCCGTTTGCGGCATACCTCTATGATGAACCGTTTAAGCATCAACGATGTTTTCATTTCGGAGACGACAATAGCAAAGGCATCAGCAACGATCAGAAAAGAACAAAAAAAAAACTAAATTTCAACGTAAATCACACATTGCTCAGAAACATCGATCACAAAGAGTAAATCGGTTAAAAGAATAAGAAAGCTTAAACATATTTCCATTAAATAGACTAAGAATGAAAGAAATCGATTGATATTTAGTTATTTTACTGAGAAAAAGATAAAAATCTTGCGCTACCATAAATTGAAAAAGTCGATTTAAACCAATGCAAGTTCATAATTGGCGCCAGGAATCGAACCCGGGCCCTGAGCCGTTATTTATACAGCCTATAGCACCTTCTAGTGTACATGCTATAATCCGGAAAAATTTCAGCTCAATCGATCCGCTAGTTTTTGGGGAGATGAGTAACGAACATAGAAATGACAGGCAGACACCACTTCATTTTTATATATTAGTATGATTTTTACTTGTAACTATAGTTGAACATAATTATTCTGTCGTCTTTTACAGAACACGTATAATGAACAGCTTGCTAGTTCATTATGTTCCTGTTAAACGAATGCTGTTATTTGATGTTTGATCCCCAAAAAGAAGGATCATCTCATATTATTCTTCCAATTAATCCACTTTTCTCTCATTAAATCACACGTCCAATGAACACATCTTCCGCTCATCTGCAAGGCATTCAGAATTATCACTCTTCTCCTTCCCCTCACACGTTTTTCTAATATTCCCCTGTTATCTCCATTTTAAACGTTTCAATACCTTTCACTGTTTTCATTTCTTCAACCAACTTCCTTTCCCACCGTATTTGACAGTTAATTTTTCATCTTCCTTTTCATCTACCAGCAGCGGTTGTAGTTATTGGTTTATAGAAGTTCCAAAGAGTGCGATTATATTGCACTGTCTAACCGAACATCTTAATCCTGGGACAAGACTATTAAGCATGTTCTGAGAGGGATTTGGACCCTAGACCCTTGGGTTGCCAGACCAGCGCGAAACCAACCTGGCTTGTCTTACCATTCACGTAGGCTTCTTCAGTTGTCTCCAGCCTCTTCATCAAGGAATTCGTTAGAGAATCCTACACTTTTACAATATGGGAATATACTCATGAACAAATGAAAAATATTACTTAGGCTTTAAAGGTAAGGATAAGCACATTTAATGCAATATAAATACATTATAGTTTAAATATGTGCTCACTTTTCCTAACCCGCGAAGGCTGCTCTAAAATAAGCTTTTACTCAAAGTGGAATGCAAATCAGCGAACAAACCCGATCAAATTGGATTTAAAAGGCTTTACCATATAGAGCGAAGGCAACACTTTAATGCTCGTATTAAATTTAGGCTTTTGGTGGAAAATCATGTATTAAATTTGGGTGCTATATGCGTGGAAATATAAAAAGTCATCTTGCCGAGCATATTTTTCTTGGAGCCATCTTTTTTTTCCTCCCGAGGAAGATATACCGCTTTAGCTTGCGCCGCGAAACGACTTGGATTATGCAAATGGCTACAAATTTTAGTGCCAATCCTCGGCGCAGGGGAGCGTGCGGGAGGGACCTCTTTCTTGGGATCACCGAGCCTTGCCGCAGCCAATAAACACGCGCCAAAAACTCCTTTCCGCCAAGACACCGCAGGCCGCTTTCGGTGCACGGTGCTCAAGTCGCAAACTCTGGGCGCAAATCCTTCGTGCGAGGGTAAGGAGAAAGTGACTCCACCAACGGAAGAAAAAGAATCACAAACCCCCAAGGAAACTGTCAGAATAAAGCGAGGGTTTTTAGTGCGAATGTAACGTGAGTTAGTACGTAAAGAGGATCGTGTGCTTCGAAGTAGATGGCTGCAGGCACATGAATAACATGTTTCGCAAATAGAGTAAATCTTGTGAAACTCAACTTGCACTCTTTGCTCACGATATTTTAACTTCTTGCGAAAATAATATTGCCATGGATGCTATATTCCTCGATTTCAAGAAATCTTTTGACAAGGTGTCTCATAGCAAATTCCTTATGACATTAAAGTCTTACGGGTTAAGGGATAATATTATATCATGGAATAATGACTATGTCAAGTCTTGTATGAAGGAAAATATGTTCTCGAAAACAACCACTTTTGCTTGAAAAGTGAAAATTGTGTTAAGGAATTTTGAGCAAGATAAAATAATTTCGAAGTAATTCAAAATACTGTCGTAAAGGTTTAGGCAGATAATGAGGACGCTATTCATTAAAGAGAAATCAATTCAGCTAACAATATAGCAAACCCAATAGCAAATCTTCCGTCGCATTTTCTAGCGAATTTGAGGGAAATTTAATTTTGCTGGAATACAGTTAAGAATATTTGCGGCTGTTTGATTATAATAAAAAATATTTAATTATTAGAAAGATTTTTCGCTTCCCAGGACTAAACTACCTCAACGTCGAAGTATAGGCACCGTTTCGCATGCATGCATTAGTCAATCAATAGTTAGAATGTTAAACGAAAAGCCCTAACTTCACATTTCTGTGTTATTACTGCTGACGACGCACCACAAAAAAGAAAAAAATTCACTTCCGCTAACGTGAGCAGCACACAAGAAAACGTTTTCTCCCTTAAAACTGTGAGTTTCCTTTCCCATCATCATTCCTAACTTTTCGGTGCAGTCTTGCTAGGAACAGATCGTTGACGATTCACGGGAAGACAAACGATTTCCTCGTGTTTGTGCGGTAGTAATTCGTCTCCAAAACAGGCCGTATTTTGGGCGAGTGATAAATCAGAGGGACAGTTAACAAAAAATGTGGACACGACTGCAGAAGCAAGGCATTCACCTCGCCTCACCGTTTCTTTCCTTTGGCCGCTCCACGCCTCACAGTGCCACAGGACCCTCGATATGCGGTCGTGTCAAGTGAAAATAAAATTACTATTTAGGGAATTTTGAGCATTGGGTTGTTTAAAGTGATACCTAAGTAGCCTAGAGTGGCCTCCGGTTAAGTGCAAAACGAGCATCAGTTAATTATAAACATTGCGAAAGTCCTGTGCCCGTAGCAAGTGCATCGACTGATGTCAATATAGTGCCAATGGATACTTAAAAATTATAAGCAAATAGTATTATTGATCGAATTCTATTTTGATACATGTATTCACCAGGGGAAATTTATTATAGTACAATAAATAAAATATTGATTAGTATAATGTATGTAAATTATTTCAATTTGCGAAAAGAATACGTATCGAAAATGTGAAATTTTCATTTTAGAATTCTTACCTCAAGATAAAAACTTAAAATATTCCTGTGGAATCGTGCGTTGAAACATAGTGCAACGTGTTTTCCATGATCTTAGCTATCAAATAAAAGAAAAATTAGATGCAACTGCCTGCAACAACAATTGTTATATAAATAAATGAATGCAACTCATGCGTATAAGCGATTACATGGTGGATAAACAAAGAATATTATCTAATTTTCGGATTTTTACGCTAAACTAATGATAAACAGCTTCAGTAATAAAGCTCTATGAGATTCTCATTATCAATACAAAATTGTAAAAAATAGGTGCGTCTTATTGATGGACACGTGCTTTAATTTGACGGGTATAGCCCGGCACGTGTTCACTTTCTATTCCAAGCCATGTAGTCGACTATACCTACATTCTACTTCTATTGATTAAACCGATAATTTTGCATGCTTTTCAAATATATTGTTTTTAGTAACTATTATTGTTTATTAGTGTGGCTACATAGTAACTTAAAAATATTTATAACATATGTAATTTTAATTTCATATTGAGCGGTCATAAGGACCGAATTTAACGTTTTGGCTTTACACGACTCAGTGCATTTTTTTTCTTTTGAAATATTTTTTTCGCTTTTTAAGCATTGTCTACTTTGAGTACCTAACTATACTTGTTGTTTATTTAATCAGTTATATACAAAGTTCAAAATATTAATTCAAATGTATAATTTTTATTTTTAAAGGACAATGTTACGTTTGTGTAACATGAATACAGAGATGCATTACTTATTGCTTCTATATTAGTTTGCGTGATTTTTAAACATATAATATTTTTTGGAGTAACTATTATTCGTGATTATTTGTGTTTACATATACACTTCAGAATATTTAAAAATTCGGTACCTACCAAGGTTTATTTTAGTAGATCGCATTTAACGTTTTTGCTATATACTATGAATATACAACGATTGTGTGCATTTTTATTGCCTTACATTAGTTTGCATGCTTTTCAAGCAATTAATGGTTTTTGGAGTAACTAATTAAGTAACTAATAAACTAAGTAAGTTGTTTATGCAAATATTTACACACACAAAAATTTTGTTTGCAGATTCCACCTATGAAGTTTCATTTCTGCTAATAGATTCGACCCGGAAGAGGGGCTGATTAGATTTTGAAGGCTGGAACTTTTTAGATTAATTAAAGGACACTAAAATGATATGATTGACAATTTATGCACAATTCTCGAAGGAGCCATTAGTGAAGAGCATAATTTTTACTAGAGAATGGTTGAAGGTGGACGTATTGCCCTACAAAAATTGTTTTATGACCTTCATGCTCGGTGGGAGAAATCGAGCCGTATTGATGATGTGTTTTTGATAGCTGATTGTTATTGGCTTGATAAATTCATTTCTTTAGCAGCCTCAGTTCCAAATACACGTACCTATCATCAACTCACAGTGTAGCAACAGCAGTGGCAGTAGCATAAAATGCAATTTCCTATCTTAGAGTGATCGTCAAAAAAGACGAAGGACGGTGTCTGTGAGCTCTACGTCATCTTGCTCTGATGAATTCCCTTACGCCGCTATGAGATATCGTGAAATCGGTGATGTGGATTCGGCTACTGTGATTGAGGATATTTCGCAATGTCTCCATGTCACAGCAAAAGGGTTAGAACCTTTATAGCCGTAAATACCATAGCAAAATAGGTCCATAATAATAGAATGCATGTTATGTATTAATATATGTCAAATCCTCCGTAATTCAGCTCTGGGCAACCATTTTCATTTATACCCACCATACTACAACATTTTTAAGCAATATGTTATATTTCAGAATAGAAAATGTACGTAAAAAAACTATGGAGAAGTGGATGTCCACTCATTACTGAATGATTCAGCTGAACGAATTTTAAAATTGCAGTCTGAGATATGCCAAACTTATACAGCCAAAGATCTCAATTTTCTAGTTCTAGTCTGTAAATGGGGTCTGGATGGCACCTCCGGGCAATGCAATTACATACAAAAATACTTTGATGACAATGGTGCTCAATTGGATGATTCCAGCATAACAAAGTCCCATCTTGTACCCATGCAGCTACTGGTCGTCGAAGAAGGCGAACAATTTTTTTTTTAATTCGAAAAACCTTTTATTTTCAATAAAAATAGACAACAGATTTAGTCTCAGCATCGAAATAAACATATAGATGCCAAATGTCATGTTAATCGGATAAAATTTGTTTTCGATGTCCGCCATATAGTGATCCTGTCATATAGTGCGCCGTGAGCATTCAGGAAGATTTCAGGATGGGTAGAGAGACTTGTAAGGGAGTTTAAGAATGTAAGGAAGACAGGGCCCAAGTCGAGTGGTCATTTCGAATCGGGAGAGGGCGCTCGGCGTGCAAGGAAAATGCATATCTACTTCAGAGAGCAATCAAAGAGAAATAAGCAATATATACGCTATTGAGATAATAACCTGGTAAAACTTGTTAACTATTTTCTATTAAACGACCCTGGATTCGACTTAAGTGATTTTCAAAGTGCACACCTTGGTATAAGACTCCTAGAGCCGGGTTGGTGTAGCCGGTCACAGTATTCATCCTTTCCCTTCCGTTCCCATCCTTATACCTTTCCTCCTGGTCTGAAGGGACTACTAGTGCGGAAAGAGACTTTAAAATACCCATGTTAGAGATTTGGCCTCGAACCGGGAGGGCCCAGGTTCGAATCTCGACAGTGGAAGATATTTTCCATACGTAACCAGACACTACTTGAGTGCCTCGTGGAGAAGATTCGAGTACAGAACGCCGTCCGTAGGGTGGGACGTTAACCCGTGGTCCCCTTGGCACCTTATCGTTAAGAACAGGCTAATGCCGGCGTCGAGTTTCTCTCCACCCTTCCTCCTTAACCTTCCTTTTCAATCCTTGTACCTATCCTCCCGATCTGATGAGTCTATTAGTATGGATGGAGACTGGAAAACACTGAAGATGAAAGTGTGTTCTGTAAATTGGAGATGGTAGGCGGGGACCATCCGAAGCTCCCTCGCTCTTAGATCCCTTTGGATCGATGGGGGCGTTTACTCGACAACGAAATCGCAATTTTGTACACGAAATTGTTAGATGGAAACGAAAAAAGAAATTAAGTGAAAAAATTAATCTTCTAACCATAACCATTCACTCATAAATCAAAAACTAAAATAAGCAAAAGGTGACGCCCACCGAAAAAGCTGCTGTGATAACATTTACGTCATTTTCCTCCCGTCCATGACTGCTCTTATGGGAAGGGGAGGGAGTGGAGGGGGGTTCTCGGAAGGTCTGCTTGCACAGATTCTGTCGCAATCACTCCAACTGGCGGAGTCAATTGTGTCCCCCGCATTGCGATAAGGCGAAGTAGCATCGCGGGCTCAGTTGTGATTGGACGTAGTTGATATACGTATGAGTTTGCACCACGCCCACTTTTCCGAAAGGGTTAAAAACATCACTTTTTCGTCTGTTATAACTGGAAAAATAATTGACGGGTAAAGAAAAACGGAAAAATACGGGTCTTTTTATTAAACAAACTCTATCATATACGGCAATAAAAAAATATGGTAAACGACCCCATTTGCATTCCCCTGGAAAGACAAAGAACCATTACCCTATTCACTTTGTGAATAAAGTGAAACATGTAGTTCCTGTCCCGCGCGAAATTAATTATTTATTACTTGTCATTTGCTGCTAAAGGTGTGTTTTAACGGAGGGAAGTGGATGAGGCGAGGATTTTACACTAAAGAGATTTATTTAAAGAGATGGGAAGAAGAATAGATTTGCTGGACATGATACGTGACATTTATTAAGGATTTTAAATCCAATAAAAATTATTGGGACAATTTGAAAGATGAACCCTAGGAAAGCGGAAAATGTGGTAAGCAAAAGTTCCTTAAAGATGCTACATTTGTTATTACTAACCTCAGTAGTATAATATTACGATATTATTCAAATATTCGGATTACAATACTGAATTGTTGTTGCAGAATAGAAGGAATTTGTAAAGAGCAACAATAGAGGAAACAACGTGCATTCGCGATGATGTGGAAGAACAACTGAGGTTATATCGCACCGTATAACCTAAATAATCAACCGAAATACAAACACAACTTCCAAACCGAGGCAAGATTAGGATTGGCGACCTTTAAGTTGCCAGACTCTCACTTTGCCAACTAGACTACTACGCCTAGGATAGAGTGCAAACAGCAAGTAAAATTCAGGAGTAAATCTTATTTAAAAGCCCACTTTACGAAATGCAAATGATTTTGGCTTTAATTCTGCCGAGCCAAGGAAAAAATTTTCGTGCTAATAACCATGCATATTCGCTAGCTTAACAGCCATTAGTTTTTAATTGCAAAGTCGATAAGAACACCCGATTCAATTTACTGCCAACGCCTTATAAGAGCTTATTCTATCCTTGAACGCTCGAAATAAAATTAAGTCCAGAGCCATGGCGTTTTAATCAATGGAGGGAGTTTTCGAGTCAAAAATGCACCATTCATTTTTTCGAAAGGAAAAAAACGCACTGAGTCACCGAAATTTTCGTTGCCTGGGTCAAAGTTGGGCAATTTATTACGGCATCGCTATGGGTCTCAAGGAAAGTGATTAACAAACTGCAAACAACGTTCGTTCGTCCTGCCCAAAAATATGGGATTCATTGTCGATTCCCTTCGAATACGGCTACGTCGACCATAGAGGGCTCTCTAACTCTCCCTCTTTCCCTTTTTGTTATTCCTGGGACACTTCGTGTCAATATTTGGACGATTCCTTAGCGAGGCTATCGTCACGGCAGAATGAATTTGTTTGAACTTAGAAATGAAATTACGGATCCCCATCAAAATTCCTCCCCGGGAAGTTTTTATCCGCTCCCGCCTCCTTGCCCTCGCTGTCCTTTTAGACGAGTTCGAAGTTCAAACAAAAGCCTCGACGGCTCCCCTGCAATGTTTGAGTGGGAGGGAGGGGTTGAGGGGGCATTGCGAAGCCCGGAGCATCACGCTTTAGTGATTCCGAACAACGGGACGGCACTCCTTTGGGTCCACTCATCATTTTTCGAGCACTCCTAGTCAAATGGATGCCCCTGAAATCATAAGGGAGCATTTAATTATGGGAGAGAAGTGAGCGGTATGGTAATTTCATTTCGATTTCGAACGTCAGAGAGGGGAAGAGAGCAAGCAAGTTGGTCGATTGAGGTGGGCCAATGGAAGTTTGACGTTTGAGGAATCCATCAGGTCCTGGCTTCCAAAACACATCAGGAAATTAGTCAAAATAGGAACGTTAATTTTAGTCAGATTGTATAGAATAAAACTGAAAACCGTTTGAATGATTAACGTGCTATCCAAATATCGAAGACTTGGCATTTCAAGCTCAGTATTTAATGAGAATCGCAAGAGTTAAAATATGAGAGAGTAACACAACTAATTGTTGGAAATAAGCTAATTATTTAAGAAAAAAATTGTAATAAACAAGAAATATGATAATTATAAAAATTAGTATCGAATAGCTAAAGGCATAAAAGCGATAAGAAATGACAGAGTAAAGGATATACACGTTTGGTATCTGTTTTTGCCATAAATGAAACAAAATATTTGCCAGATGAAATGAAAATAAATACCATAATTGACGAATTAATACCAAAATTTCAACTTTTTTTTAAACTTTCCATTCTCATTTCCAGAACTTCCACTACAGATATTTTATATTGTATTCCATTCCGAATGAATAAATTCTGGATATTTAGTTTTAACTCGTATATGGATTGGATTTTCATCCTCATTGCACGTACCTAAAATTTAAGAGCACATCTTATCTCATATTATAGGGAAGGGAATTTTTTTCACATGACGGTTAACTATCACATTAAAGCCGGAATTTTATTTCGTTGCCATTTTTTTCCCTAAAATATTTTTATAAAATGCTAGCAATATGCTCTAATTCTGTGACGCTTGTTGTAATTAACAAAATTTAACAGGATATGGCATTTGACTTCGAGTTAAGAGTAACATTATTCCTGAAAAAACGTATTCAATATAGAATCCTTTTTTGCAATTGAGTTAGCCGTTAATAAGGCGTAATACCTTGTACTAGTAAAACGGCATAGTAGTAGTAAAAGTACTTAACCGACTTAGAGGTCTTTCTTCGGAAACGTTGAGGAAGAAATGCTTGCAATCCATTAGCACGAAAAGGGTCTCAAGTTTTATGATTATTTCAAAATTAATTTTCATTTCAAGCAAGGGACTTTATTAAGCCATAATCTGAGAAGCATTCATAACATTCAATTATTTTCTTGCTCATGGAAGTACAAGAGGAGTTTATGAAACAGGAAAAGGGGATATGTTCTCCAAACATGTAGCTTCCAAAAGCCAAGGAAAATTTAGCGAGAAGATTTTCCTTTATGTTCATTAGTTAGCCACGATATTCACAGACTTAAATCATATATTTTCATCACCTACGATCTCTCCACAATCTCCACACGAATCCCTACGCAGGCAACGATTCCCTCAGCAGCTTCGTACTTCGTTGCGTCTATTGGAAGGTTAATGATTTCAACCTCAACTTTTCAAATTCAAATCTCTCGCAATCGGCTTTGCATAAGCCACTCGTTACGTAGTTGGCTATTTTGCATCCCCTTATATTCTACATGAGAAGCTACCAGAGCTGAGAATTAATCGCGTTCATTACCAAGAACAGTTTTTCGCAAGCACTTCCATTCCCCGTAAGTCTCGATAGGTGAATTCTTTGATCAAAAATTTTAACAACACTAGTACATGACGACGCTTACATAGCATAAATCCCTTTCCTGCTATATTCATTCAGGAATAGGGAAAAAATAGGTGTAGAACACATTTTTCCCATCGGTAGCCTGAGGGATATAGTAAAAATATTAGCATGAGAAATGTATGAAGAAGTCGTAAGCACGTAAGAGCAAATGTAATCTTAAAAAAGTACTCCTTATAAAATGTAACCATAATAAAACTAAATATTGATAGTTAATGACCAAAATAAAAACTTTGGTAACGGCACTAAATAAGAAATTACTAATCCGGCAGATCTTTGGACAAAACTGAAATGAGAGGAGGAATTTCCTCTTCGAGAAATATTATTTAAAATATACGTCGGATATCATATCCATGTGCAAAATAATTTAATATTTACTTATAATTAATAAACTTATGTAAGCTGACTAAATACCTTCTCGCTAACTTCAGGCTACAGAGAGAGAATTAAGGCCACAACAAAAGGAACTGAGTTTTCGAGAAAGTTTCGTTTCTGATATGCTGGTTTCCTTGAATCAATAAATCTAAAATTGTTGTTCTTTTTTGTAAATGACATTATTTTCACTCAAAGAGGAAGTTTAGATCAATTTTTTAGCAAAAATGAGCCATATTAATAAATTAGAAACGCATTGAATATAGATGAAACTGTCTCTGCTAAGTTTGTGAACTTATTGTTTACCGTTTCTTTTGGTAAAGCCTTCTCGGGCTTTCCACCGGGTTAAATATTTATAGAACACCAGCGTTTCAACGGACGACCCGTCCATCGTCTTCAGGGTGAGTGAAACACTGAACTCACTCATCACTCACCCTGAAGACGATGGACGTGTCGTCCGTTGAAACGTTGGTGTTATATAAATATTTAACCCGGTGGATGGCCAGAGAAGACTTTACCAAAATATTCGCCGGGAAAGAATTAAATCATATTTTACCGTTTCTAATTACTACTACCGATGCAATATACTTTTAAGCCTCTATCAGGAGTGTACTTGGAACCATGTTAGAAAAGGTATGTTAAGTGTTTCAGGATACTTTATTCCGACCCTCTTCTTATATTTTTTTCGCATGCCACATAAAGAAAACTAATTCCTGAACCCATCCTTTGAAATTATCTTTACATAATCAGTCACTTTTTCCTAGCTAGATGATGTACGATGCGAGCGTATCATAATATTTATGGAGTAAATAGTAAATTTTGGCTGTAGAAATTATGTGGGAGAGGCGACTGACTGCTTAAATCATTTGCACCACGTATTATTCATGCGTAATCGGCCAGTAATAGGATATTTTTAGGGATAAGAGGAAGTGTGGAGACAAACTTGGGTCGGCATTAGATTACTCTTAAAAAATAGCACCTGTGGATCCACGGTTTAACGTCTCACTAAACGGACAGAATACTGAGCTTCAAGCGCTCTCCACAAAGCGATTAATTAAGAGACCAGAACACAAAAGAGAAGTCTTCTACCACTGCCGGGATGCGGACCTAAGAACTCGGGGTGTATAGTACTTTACCATAACTAAAGCCCGTTTCACACGACACTTGATCCAGCACAAGGTCGAGGATACTCACTAGTATGTTTGCATTCCAGTATCGTGTGAATAGAACCAGTATACTGGCTGGCAAGCATGATCGCTAGTATACTCGCTGAGCTACTGGATTTCCTACTTGATGCGGTACTACTTTTCTACTAGACCCAGTAGGACCCAGTGGCCATCTACCAATCACGTTCACGCTACAGACGCTGTGCGATCTTCTCTTTTTAAATTAGTATTGAATCATATGGAACAACCACTTCATAACAAGCACAACGTTGATGATCGTGAGAAACCTCCCAGGACGATTCCAATCATGCTAGATTCCGTCCTCAATATCAAGTAGCGGCCAGAACACTAGGTCTTGTGGTGAATCAAGTATCGTTTGAAACGGGCTTATGATGAAAGAGGGATTGAGTGGAGCTGTAGATACGTATTGAGGGGCAAGGTTGTGCTGAAGGATTGGAAAGGGGAAGTGTGCGGGTTAGCGGGATACAGGGAGAAGGAGATCGGGTGGTTTGAATTTAATAAGGTGACGTAGGACCAAATCCGAGCCGAAGAACATCATATGAAGGATATAGGTAGTTATAAGGGTCCTATGACCATTTAAACAAATATTAAACGTTATGTCGCTAAAATTAGTGATAAATAATACTTAACCAGCACAACCTTGCCCTTTAATACGTATCTACAGCTCAACTCACGCCCTCTTTCATCATAAGCCCGTTTCACACGATACTTGATCCAGCACAAGGGTGTTTAATCGGAACCGAAATCGCAATTTTGTATAGGAAATAGTTAGATGGAAACGAAAAAAGAATTGCAATGAAAAATTAATGTTCTAACCACAACCATTTACTAATAAATCAAAAATTAAAATAAGCAAAAGGTGACGCCCACCGAAAAAGCTGCTTTGATAACATTGACATCATTTTCCTCCCGTCCTTGACTGCTTTTAGGGGAAGGGAAGGGAGTGGAGAGGGGTTCTCGGAAGGTCTGTTCGCACAGAAGATGTCGCAACTGCTCCTATTGGCAGAGTCAGCTGTGTCCTCGCCATTGCGATAAGACAAAGTAGCTTCGCGGGCACAGTTGTGATTGGACGAAATCGATATACGTCAGAGTTTGCACCACGTCCACTTTTCTGAAAGGGTTAAAAACATCAGTTTTTCGCCGCTTATAACTCGAGAAATAATTGACGGATCAAAATCAGAAAAATACGGGTCTTTTTATTTTAAAAACTCTATCAGATTCGGCAATAAAAAATGGTAAACGACACCATTCCCAACGATTTGATTTCACAAATTAAAAGAAGTCTAGCTAACAGCGAACTAATATTTTGGATACCGTTCCACTTACGATGTCTATCGACGTTTCGCCATCCAGTGATCCAACTTATGATCTCTTCCGAGAGTAAAGTGTTCTCTTCCGCGCAGATAAGAAAAGGCGAGATGAAAAAGACTTTCCCCGCAAGGCGAATGGAATTCCCGTCGTGTCAGGGCCTCTGCCGTGATCCCGTAACTCCGTAGCCATCTCTATTAGCGTGCCGTCGTCGTTTTAGGGAATTGAGTGGCGCCGCGTACCGCGTGGAATTCTGGGAATCCGCGATCGAAGTGGAGCTCCGAATACGCTCCCGAGCACGGAAAGATGGAACGGCGAGATAGAGAAGCAGGCCATACGTACTTCTCCTCTGCAATCGGTGACGACGGGATTTCACCCATGGCGAAAGCAGAGGAGAAACGGTTCTTGAACGTTATTTCGAGCGACAATTTCCTTGGGCGTTCCACCTTCCAACTTCAACAAAAAGTGTTGCGGTTATTGAGGTTACATCGCATGTGCTCCGTTAGTAAAAACGAAAGCACATTGTATCCACATAAAAATGGGAAAAATTTGGGCGGTACATCATCAGAAAGGAGAAGATGAAATTTCTCGGTATCACTCAATCGAAGTAAGGGACATGTAATAGATATAATCAATAACGCCTAATTAATGCGATTCAAGTTTTTTTAGGCAAAAATTCGACATGTACTCCATAACAAAGTTAAATCAGTGAAATATGACAGTAATGCTAAAGGTGATTATATCAAACCAATCATAACCAATCATATTTGATCATTGATTGAAAAGGGTTGCCGGCCGTGGTTCGTCCATGGGCAGCAACTTTTTGCCTCCAGCCATCTAGCTTGCGTCTTTGAGTCAGAAGAAGTCCCCTATATAAGATTGATGGTTTTATTACATCGAACTTCTGGGCTGAAAAAGCCGGAGACGAGACAACGCGGAAGTACGCCCGGAAACCCTTTTCATCAAACCAATTATGTATTCAATCTTCTAAAGGCAAGTATTGGTTATAATCGATTATATCTACTATTTTTTTATTGTCTGGATACTACGGCTTCAGAAAACTGTTTTAGGCTTCACTCTGTGGAAATTACGAATATTCTTACTTTAGGCGTAACTTTGTGCAAATTACGATATCGGTAAACTGGTACATGTATTTCTATGTAACCAATCTATTTACTCCAGTTCCTCCTGCTGAGGCCTCCTGCGTTGCCCTTGACCTTGTGGCCAAGTAGTGACCTGAAAGTTACTAAATACTTCAAACCTCTTTAACAGTTACGTTGGAGCAAGATTATTTTCTCTTGAACAGAATATTTTACCAGCATACGACAAGCCTCGCTGAAGGGCCACCGATATCACCAAACCTGGTAGAATCCTTTTTGAATTATTTTGAATATCAACTGCTCGAATTATTGCATCCTCTTATTAAAAAAGTAAATTAGTGGTTTTGATGCGTGAATGATATTATTTGCATTAAGACAGGCACGACAAGACAGTTGACCGCATTTTGGCTCTAGGAAATCCTTTACATAATTGATTTAACTTCACCATGGTTATTTTGGTAGTGAGATCAATTTTTTAGGCTAAACTATTAGGTACGTTAAAAAAAAGGCTATCATAAACTTTCTCTCCATCTCTCTCTCTCTCAAGCTCAACATTACAGACTTTAAAATTCTGCTTGATTCTCATCATAAACATCGGCAGAATCTAACCAATTTTAGTTTTATATCTCGTAGAGTAAATATATACCAAAATCAATATCTCGATTTAATTGTGAGGAATTTTCCATTATCAGCATGATTGCCACCAGAAACGGTTATACCCAGGTCTATGATAATCACTTGATGAAGCAGGTAGAGAAATCGAAAGCAATACAGTTGCTAACTATTCACCCACCCCCGGATAAAAGATTGGTATTCAAAGCCATTTTTTCAGTCCGTTACGTAGAATTTACGTGGTTGACAAAGGCTTTCAGTCGCATTTTTTGGAATAATTCGAAAATTTAGCAGCCCAAATATTTTACGAAACGACTATGTATTCTCTACCCATTCTCCTCTCCTTAAAATCTTTCTCCCCTTCCCTCAACCTCCTCCCCTCGTAGTCACCGGCAATCGTCCTTCACCATGTTGCTCTCACTCCTTCACTTATACGAACTCCAGAATGATCCAACCTTCCCGCTTCCTTCATTTCAAATTTTTACTGTAATATCTCAAACCCCCTTCCGTTCCCTCACTCTTCTCTTACCCCATCCTTCGACCATATTACCTATTTTTACACGGCTATCCATGAGAACGTCACTGACTTGCTGAAATGTTGGTCAGTTGAATTAAAAGAGTGGATTTTTACCTAATTATCTTTTTCAATACGGATTCGCTCCATCCTTCATTTGTTTCCTAAAAAACTACTACCCCTATATAATGGGGTTGTTGGCGTACATTGCTTTCGATTTTTCAACCTGCTTCATCAAGTGATCATCATAAACCTGGGTATAACAGTTTCTGGTGGCAATAATGCTGATAATGGAATATTCCTCACAATTACATCGAGATATTGGTTTTGGTATATATTTACTCAACGAGACATAAACCTAAAAAAGGTTAGCTTCTGCCGATGTTTATGATGAGAATCAAGCAGAATTATTAAGTCAGTAATGTTGAGCTTGAGAGAGAGAGAGAGAGATGGAGAGAAAGTTTATGATAGCCTTTTTTTAACGTACCTAATAGTTTAGTCTAAAAAGTTGACATTACTACCAAAAAATGCATGGTGAAGTTGATACAATTATGTAAAGGATTCCATAAAGCCGAAAAATCGTTTTACTGTCTTGTCGTGCCTGTCTTAATGCAGATAATATCATCTACGCATCGAAACCACAAATTTACGTTTTTAATAAGAGGATGTAATAATTCGAGCAGTTGCAATTTAAAATAATTCATAAAGGGTTCTACCAGGTTTGGTGATATCGGTGGCCCTTTAGCGAGGCGTGTCTTACGCTAGTAAAATATTCTGTGCAAGAGAAAATAATTTTGGCTCCAACGAAAGTCTAAAAGAGTTTTCTCGGAACCGAAATCGCTATTTACTACACGAACTCGTAAGATGGAAACGAAAAATGAAATTTGACTAAATGTTAGCCTTCTCACCAGAGCCATTCGCTCATCAAGCAAAAATTAAGACTAGCAATAGTTGACGCCCACCGAACGAGTTAGAATATCTAAGTTATTCACCTAACCCCGTTAACCTTGACTGGAGCGTAAAAGAAGGCAGAGTGGAAGTGGGGACGGGAGGTCAGCCTATACAGATCCTGATGAATCCTGTAAACAATCCAAAACAACTGAAAAAATATTTCCGTGCACATTTTGGCGTCACTAAAAAGTGCAGGTTCTGGAGTTTATTCACTTATTCACAAAATAAATATAGTCGAATATTCAATGCCTTTCAAAATAACCGGAATGGAGTCTAACAGCCACTTCCATTGGCAGAGTCAGCTGTGTGTCCCCCTTTATGATTGGGTGACGGAGATCCGCAGTCTCAGTTGTGATTGGACGAAGTGGATGACGCACGAGTCCTTAACACGCCCACTTCTCCTAAAGGGTTGAACACATCAGTGTTTCGCCGCTTATAACTCGAGAACGACTCGACGGATCAAAGAACAGAAAAATACAGGTCTTTTTACTAACAAACACGATCAGATTCAGTAATAAAAATATAGGTAACGTGTAACGTTGTGATGTAAATGGTGTAACGTATTCTAAATGCCACACATGCCTTATTCCGTTGATCGCCTTCTCCAAGATACAAGTACTAATGGCTTCATTTTCGTATTAAGTAAGTGTTTTTTTTGCATATATAGACCCACATTTAAGCATCCGTAATAAGTGAAGCACTTGGACAGTTCAAAGTTCGGGTCACTGGCTAATTATAACACAATACGACCACGAAGATTTCAAACACTAATCCTCTGCTTTAAAAATTATGTTTTGTTCCGTGGAGAAAATACACCTGGTTGCAGATAGAATTATTTTTGTGTGTATCTTGAAGACCAACGTCGGTATTTTTCGAGGAAGACAGACCCTTGTGGGAGGAGAACTGCAGGGATTGAAAAAGAATTGGGAGTTGGAGGACACAAGGAAGAAGAATATGAATTATTGAGTTGGTCGAAATGGAAAATATGTGTCGCGAGAAAAGGAAAGTTGAGAGGAAACCGCCCAAAATGAAGAAAAATGGATACCGTCGGATTGGAGGACGCGGTGAATCATCTGACTGAGACTGGGAGAGCATATGAGGAAAGGTAAAACGATGTCTATGATTCGGCATGGAAATAAAAGGCCAATGTTTGGAATGAAGGCAAATTACATTTCTCAAGACATATTCATGGATGTGGATTATAAATTAACTGTCAGTTTTGTACTTGACTTTTTGGTTTTCAATGTAACGCTTTTGCTACTACCGAAAATTAAATCAGAGCGATAAAATTCTCCACGCATACGTCACAATTCACTTCGATACGCCTCATATTCCCAACCAAGCCACTTAGAGCACTCCCTATTCCTAAGTAGGTAATAGACTTTGAACTTAATAAATAAATTTCTTCCATAAATTTACTCCATTTATGCATATTATGCCCTCTGAATCGATACCAAATAAAATAACAGCAAAATAATGCCATAAAATACAACAAACATCAGTTAGTAACTACCTTCTATATTTAAATTATTTCCAGCAGAAGTTCCTCTTTGTCAGCCATTTTCAAGGCTGGTAACCTACTAATCCCCACCACAACCTAGTTCTTGCGGTGACACGCAGTGCGACACATAGATGTTGATGTCTTTACTCATTGCACAAGACCAATTTTTGTCGAACTAATTTTCCATACATGCTGACATATCTCACTCGTTACCAATCCGACCTAGCAAAAATATTCGGGTTGAATACTGACAGCAAGAAGAGGCATGAAGAAAGAGTGCTGTATATTTGTGTAAAGCGCACCATTGCCTCTGCGTGAAAATTCTGAGCACTCTGTACTGTCTTAGAAATAAATGAGGAATTAGGCCTTAGATTCCGGAATGAAGAACTAGATTACCCCGAAAGAGGTACCGGGGTCCAACAAATCACAGCTCACAATCAGTCGGAAACGTTTCAATGAGTTGCGCTGCAGGTAGCACATAATTTAGAATGCAAAAAGGCAGAATAAAGTCCATAATAATATACAGGGTGATTCAAAAAGAATACCAAAACTTCGAAAATCTGTATTTAATCAAAGAAACATGATGGAACCTTGGGTAATCAATGTGAAGAGTACTTACAAAGTTAAGTTGTTACATCAACTCGATACTTCTACTCGATTTGAACGAAAGGTACCCACAGCAATGGATCGCCACCAGGCAACTCCTGACAGAGCACTTCATCACTGGCCTCCAAGAAGCCCTGACCTCACCCCCTGTGATTTTTTCTATGGGGGTACGTTAAAGACATGGTGTTTCGACCACCTCTACCAGCTAACATCAAGGAACTAAAAGAACGAATAACTTCAGCTATCCAAACTGTTACGCCGGAGATGCCACAGAGAGTGTGGAACGAGTTCGAGTATCGAGTTGATGTAACTCGAGTGTCTGGAGGGGGTCATATTGAATATCTATGAACTCGTTTTCTGCTGAAAAAAATTTTGTTAGTACAACTTAAAAAAAAACTTAGTAAGTACTCTTCACATTGATTAATTACCCAAGGTTCCATCATGTTTCTTTGATTAAATACAGATTTTCGAATTTGCGGTATTCTTTTTGAATCACCCAGTATTATATGTTAATTATTTCTCTTGTCAACATCCTTCTTCCTCATCTATCACAAAACTTGTAAGCGATGAAAAAGGTAGCAGTGGATAAGATTCTTTTAACATTGCATACTCAGTTAATACTAAAAGACATTGTTTTCTCTTAATCAAAGTTAAAAACATTTTTTACACAATACCATAACGAAACAGGAACAATTCTATGGAAAATTAAATAAACAATAAAGAGGAAAGGATTATACTCCTCTATATCATTACTATGTGTGCTACTGAGGATAATTATTGTCACTTTACGGAGACGCTTATTATTGTGAACCTATTAACAACTTGCTTATTTCTTATTATAGTTAGTTATTTGGAGAAGATTAAAAGGAACGCACGTGTCTTCTACCAACAACAATTATTGTCTTTGCCATTTCGTACATAGGTACATTTCGCTATTTCATGTCAGAAATCAAACAAAAGACCAAATAATACATTTTTTGAGAGGAGAAGGTTAGATGTGCGAACGTTTTGCATAGGTTTACTGTTTGCATGATAATGACCAAGAATCATGATGGGGTCCCGGGGAGATGATGAGATTGACAAACGAAAGTGGGAGACGCTTAAGTGGTTGAGTGGATGTGGATGCGCTGGGGAAGGAAAAGAGGTGACAGGGAGGAGGAGGAAGATTGATCGCTCCCATCACTTAGATCGCGGGGCAGATATTAAAGATTGGCCCTTCCAACACCGGCCGACCCCTCTCCTTAAGAAAGCACGAGTAAAGAAAACACCTTCGATCCCGTCCATTTCATGGCAAATATATGGCATGAAGGATCGTGATTCGATTCGATCGTGATTTAGTATTAAGAGCCTATCGTAGACATTCCCTACAATAGAGAAATACGGTTTCCACCACTTTAAACAAGAATAACAGGAATCTGCGACCATCAAAGTCGTTCTCTCGATATAGACGAAGTAGCAAATATCCATAAAAACAAACCGTGTTGACTTTAGAGGAACAAAAATTATGCAACGATATAAGACCTAGTATTTTCCCGGCGAATACTATGAAGAAATGTTTATCGGGCTTGACACCGGTTAATAGGCTCCATTACTGCCAACGTTTCAAAGAGCGACTCGCTCTTCATCTTCAGGACTTCTGAATCAGGCCCGTTAAATTTAAACTGACGTCTCGACCAATTAGGAGGCACCTGACCCGGGCAAAAGACATATAATCGCAATAATAAAATCCGGCACTGAGAAGGCCTGAAGATGAAGAGCGAGTCGCTCTTTGAAACTTTGGCAGTAATGGAGCCTAATAACCGGTGCCAATCCCGAGAAACAGTTCTTCAAATTATGCAATGTTTTCGTCTAACATATTTGCCCACAATATTTGTGTAAAGTTCATTTAAAATAATTCACCGTTGTTTCTATAATATATTTTGCACGACCAGGTTTCCATGGTACTACAACTTCATCGCATCAGATTATCTGATGGTGATTTACTTGCATCAAAACCTGAACTTGCAAATTATATAATAAAAACGGTATTAAAATATCAATACTTCAAACCTAATACTAAGTACAATTATTGTAAAACAGGAACTTCCTGCCGGTTAGAGAACAAGACCTCCTGTTCTGGAGAATCAAAATAAGACATGGGGGAGATGGGCATAAATAAACCAGGAAACCTTGACGCTTTGAAAGTGTAGCATGGACAGGGGAGGATATCACGCTAGAGAAAATTGCCCTGCACGGCTCTTTGCGACAACCATCAAACGATCCCCGACGACATGTCAGCCGAAAATGAAACGTTGACGCAGGGAAATCAATACGGAAACAAGGAGGCCAATTATTAGCGTTACCGAACACCGATCGACCCACTCACTTTGGAATCTTTTCATCGGGAAACAGTGTAAATTTGAATCCCGCAGCACGCAAATCTAAGGCCGCATTTTCAAACTCGACACACGCGATGCAAGTCGTCGGCCACTGCTTCGACAGAAGAAATGGCGTGATCGATATAATCTCGATTTAAGAACTCGAGCCTGTGAAAATGCATAAAATGCTAATTGTATCATGGCAAGGTGCAGTGAAAGTGTAACCGTGGAGTCAACTGAGAAGAATGTAAATGATTTGGTGATTTACTAGTTCCCCAAAACTCTAGCGCCACACGTATGAATACTTGCACCGATTACCAATACATTGACATCATTAGTAGCCTTTTTATTAATTTTTAGCACCAAAAACATCACTACGTGCTTAAGATATGGGTATAAAAATAATAAATTTTATAATAACAAATAACAAGGTTGACAACAAATAGAATTAGAACAAGAAGAGGTAACCAGGTCTTAAACTAGTTATGGTAGGGAATGTCCTTATTGCCATTTTTACACAAAGATCCTTCTCATAGGCAATTTCTCTCTTCAAATCGGTTTGTCTACTATACCTCTTCATATTATGCATTATTTTCCACACTCCTAATCAGTATTCTGTATTTCTCTATTCAATAATTTCTGGCAACAATCTTCTTCCTCCACAATTATACTCATCACCTCTTCAATCGTCCACCTTTCCATTCATCGTGATTTTACCATTTTCTTATTCATTTGGAAGGCTTCTGATAATTTTTCGACACCCTTCTCCAATATCCACATCTTAGCTCCATATAAAACCACACTCAGGCCCATTGAAAACCCTCTCTGATTTACTTTTTTTTCCAAGTCCGTGTTTTTTACTCCTATTCATACTATCTGTAGAACTTTTTCTCATATCTCCTCGACCTAGCTTTCTCAAAATTCTGGCGATCTCAATCATTCCAGCCTCCCCGAGTACCCGTTCCGTCCAACTACTCTGCCTTCTCCCAATTTCCACAACCGGTCATGAGATGAATCATCTCATCACATCTCTTCCTCAACCATGTTCTACACCACTTCTCTATTCTGCTTTTCCGTTCATCGCAATTTCTGTATTCTCCTTCCCACCCGCATTTTTAAGGCTGACAATATTTCTCGTCTTGTCACGTCTCGTATTTTTGATCTACATTTCTATATTTAACCAGAGTTAAAAGGCTCCCTATGGTTAACATTCTGGATCCAGGCAAATCTCTTTAGTATATTTATTGAGCATTTCAAGTGAAATACAATCAATAAATACAATATTTAACTTATTCACTTGTCATTCTGACATAAACTGATATAAGTAACTTCCCATCAACTAACTTTATTCAAACTACCTTTAGAAGGAAAAGAATCACTGCTTTCTGAGAAGTCTTGAAGTGTTTAATCACATTTTTCCAGGAAAATACTCGAATGAATTGTTTTGCTTGTAAGTTAATTAATTCCACAAAAGAGACTTCCCAGAAATTATTTCCCGGCACAGAATACGCAGAATACACATTATGGGGAAATGATAACACATCCACGTCTATTTGCACTTGCGAAGAAAATTTTCTCTGGGAGTATAAATTAAATTTGTGTTTTGACTTTATTTCATAGAGTTTTTGTTTTAATTGACATGAACGCCCTTTTTCTGCAAATATGCCAAGATTAATGAACTCAGAGTCTGTTCATATATAGCAAAATATACACAGCCTATGAAACAATGCCAATTTCGAAATTCCCAAAGTTTGAATACCCATGGTACCGCTAGGACCTAAGGATCCATTAAAAAATTTAGTGAACAGCTTTCGATAGTTTTATTAGTTAGATGTTAGATTCATTGATTCTGCTCAATTTACCAAAATGTAGCGAAGAATGCTCAGCACTCTGTAATTATAATGGTTATTTTAAACAAACTATAGGAAACAATCTAGAGCCAGCAAAGAATTATGTGAGGAAATAAAGAAGCAATAGCAGTTATTTAAAACACCCACAAATATAATTAAGCCCCAAACTGTTTAAAACACCCTCAACAGCCACGAAAAATTCAACCGCGTCTTGTGTGTACCACAGCTTTGAAGAGGAAATCAATTTTCCTGGATAAAAAGAACTCCTTTCGACCACAACTCTAATAACCAGTGGTATCGTGGCCTGCACTCCAGCGGCAACGATAGCCCAAGAATAATTATCGATGAGTTAAATTAAGTAAATACATATATGCATGCATGTATGTGATCACTGAATGGCGATTCGGAGCCCTCTGATTCTTTCACGCCCTGCGAAAACCTGCTTTGTTCACCGATCGATCAATGGTGAGGAAATTCATCACCCCCGTGGGACAGATGTTTCAGAGGACTCGAACTACAAGAGGCGAGCCAATTACTCTCCGGAATTCAAACGGGCACTCGTCGGTTCTGGCACGTGCCGGCCGCAGTAGAAATTGCGTTTCCTCCCCATCTGGGCGGCCATTATAAGGTCAATTCCTTCCGTAATCGAGTTAGTTGAAGGCCACGCTGACTGGTGACCATGACAGGAGCGGGTTTGAAGCGATTCTTTCAGCGCACGACTTTCATTACGGTTTCCGGTAAATGTCCACTGCAATGCCAATCGACGACATGCGCTTCAAGCCGTCACTTGGAAGGGTGGAGGAAATGGTGACATGAGGACTACTTGAATTCACACAAGGTAAATGGGATTGGACGTAAAATTCGCTTAGCAAGGGCGCCACACTTCGTGGAGATGGGGCGACGACTGGGTCAGGTTTTTATATCTGCACCACAAGGTCTGATGAAAACACGTGTATGTGCATATTTCTGCATTATTCCTTTACTTACTTACTTGAGTTTTATTTTACCTGGGCGGGATAGGATGTTGCCGTCCTCTCCACCCCCCGCCCAGGGCATAAAAGATACATTATTGGTTCAAGTAGGTACAGTGGAAAAATGTATAGTTAAACACATTGTAAAATGTAAAAAAAACAAAAAAGTACAAAACATTTTGCCTTATACAAATCAAAAATATTACAGGTATAATGTAATCAGTAAACGTCTGATCCTCCATCTGTAATGTAATCAGTAAAATAAAATATATATATATGAAAAATATTTTTATAAAATAATGATAAACATAAGAAGAAAATGATAAAAGATGAAAAAACAAAAGTATATAGATGGATTTTCATGAGATGTAAGTTCCCAGTAGTAATTTGTGGAGCATTCTTTTAGCAGGAATAAAATTGTTTTGCCCACCCACAAATGGGTAACCACTACGCCAGTGGTGAATTTCTCATCTGGTATACTAATCCATATTTTATCTTATTTCTCTGTAATATTTAAATGAAAATCTCTTGTTTTGTTCTATCTACCTAGTGATGTTCTGTATTTTGAGTAATCAGTTTTCTTGTATCTAGCTTATGTTTATTATTACTGCTTATTCTGTCTTTCTCCCTCTGACCCAAATACAAAATTGTAACACTGAAAACAAAATGTCACGTAGTATTCAATGTTTTTTTAAAATATTCTATTGAACCCTTGATTTTTGTTGTTGTAATATCACACTGTGAGCTCTATTGTAACATTTCTTATTTATTACTGTACCATTTAACATAAAAAACATTATTGTTATTATTATCCTCCCAAAGCAGCCACGTTTTATTTAAGATTTGGAAATGGTTCAAAAAATAAACTAGTACTGAGAAATGAGTCCATTATACGCGTCTCTTCAATGATGCACAAATTTTGAGATTTTAAATGATGGAGTCACTCTGTATTCGACATAAACAATGCCTCTCAACATCCTACGCTCAAGAAGGTTCATACGTTGTTTCAGGATGAATTGATATTCTCATATACCGCTTCACCTTTTTACTGTAGAGGAATAAAACAACTTCCTATAAATAGGTAAACAACTCTAGTGTTCACGACTGGTACTTACTACCATTAACAAATGGCCATGTCTTCAAATAAATTGTCGAGAAAAAATTCGGTTTTGACTTCAGACAACTAAATAAAAACTAATTCTGAAGATTCAGGCGATATGGAGTGGAAGCGAAAAATGATAACACAGAAAGAAAAAACACTATTACGGCATCGTCAGGGCAATGCTGTAATACAGTGAAACCCGGGTCGTAGTAAAATTTATTTTTGTGGATTTGGCTCGTGTTTTTTATTTCTGTGTTAACTCAATAAAACATGAAATTTAAGCGAAAGAAAAAGGAACCATTTAGCATGAAGCGATAAGAATAATCATAGTAGGAATACGGTGAGTGGATGAACGTATAATAAGAAGTAATGACATATTGAAGGACATGAAAGAGTGATGAATTGCCAGCCACGGTGATTAGGTGGTAAAGGGGGGACCTAAACACCATACGATCGTGGGTTCAAATCCATCTATGGATATGGGTCTTGATTTATTTTCAGGACTAAATAAATAGGTAATTTAAGCTGGTTTGTTCATTATAACTATAAACGCTTATGCACTCCATAACATAATTCTAATATTACTACCAGAGGGAAGAGTGTTGAATTGAGAGGGTAAAGGAAGGAATTGCCTGGCAGGTTGAGTATGAAAAATGAGTGGTAGGAGGTGTGCGGAACCCTTGTGGTAAAGATGTATATCATGTAAAAATTAGGCCCCGTAATAACTGTAGCACCCATCTTATCCCACATTTACTGGTATAGCACAAGCAACAGTCATAATATTATTAATAATTGGTATTCTACCCTCAACATCCTTGAAATGAATTAGGTTTCACAAACGATTACATAGATAAAAACTGCAAACTGTGCCATTTTTTGGTACCCCCCCTTCTCCCCTCGTTGTACATTACCCCTCGGCGGACTAAATACCCTCCGGACGTAGCCGAATGAACGACAGGCGTAGCTAACGACAGGTGGAGCCAACGACGCCAACAATGCCTACGATTCTAAAATGCATCGATTCCAGACTGCAGCGTTCCGACAAAGCGTGCCGCCAAATCGCACCGCCATGTCGCGCCGACATATCGCGCCGCCGCACAGTGGTCGGAAATCGAAAATTTTTGGACAAAATTCAAAAATAGCTTTTTTTGAGATATGGACTTGAAACTTCGCACATATACTCACAAAAGATTGCTGATTAAGGAATAGTACGTCATTTGTCATGATTCTGAACCGTTAGATAGATACAGGGGCTCAAATATGACCAAATTTCCAAAAAACTCCCGACTTCCTTTTTCTCCGAATATCTTCAAAATTATGTTGATGGTGTTGTTGTGGGATGAATTTGATCGAATAAAAAATGGTATGATCTATTAACACAATGCTTTGCCTTTAATATTTTTTAGTTTCGAAGATTGTTAAAAACATTTGTGTGCTATTACGTTACAAAATGGCGGAAGCTGTTTTTGGACAAAATTTCACATAAAGTAGAGAATATCTAGCATTTTAGGGAGAGACCTGTCAAGTGACTTATATCAGAGCATTTTTTGAAGACTTATAGATACGAAACTGAAGAGAAATAAAAAATAAGAAATACTCATGATTTTCCGACCGCGCGTCCGGGGTCCGACTCCGCGCACCGGGGCTGGAAATGCCGAGACTCGCTTACATTGCTCATGTGGAATGAACCCTAAAGCTTCGGATTCGACGGGATTCCGATGTAAACATTGCCACTAACCTCCACAGACCCTCTATGGACGAAAATGGTGAGAATATTGTATCGAGCGAGCGGATAATTGTACGTGTAGTAGCGTTCAAGTTATTTTTGTCGTGAACGTTGGGGAAGCATACTTCTTATTCACAGCCTTTAACCAAAAAAAGTGTCTAGTCTTCTTGTGGACCATGCATCCTTCTAGAAAGACACCGCCTGGGATTGTTTTGTATTACTTTTGCCCCCCTGCCCGCACGCACACGCTAAAAGATGCACCGAAGTGGTCACAGTCCCCCCCCAAAAAGGGTCCTGCGAAAGTGACATGTATTAAAGGCAAAAATTATCAAGAAAATGATGAAAAAATTCACGCCTACTCCTCAAATACAAAAGTATTATTCGTTACAAAATATCCTGAAACTTATGGCTACCAACTAACATATCTAATTATATGATCTAACTACCTATTTCTTTGTATCCAAAAAACAGCCTTTCTTACGCGTATATCTAATTAAATCAATCAAGTAAACCCATGTCCTGCTGCTTCTTAGGTGCTGTTCACTGTCGCGTCTTCCCTGAACGATCTTCCGATTCCGCAGAGTTTTGTTAGATTTGTAACGAAATGGCAATCTCTTGATATCTAAAAGTATAAATTAGCGTTTTTACCTTAAAATCAGCGGATGTAATTACTAAGCATCCATAGTTTGAAAATCATTTCTTTTACTCGAAGTATCCACTCCATTTGGCACACTGTCATTCCATTTGGCACACTGTTATAAATGATCAAACATTAATTTAGAGCCACAAAAGCAATGCCATTACAAATTTGCATACTATCAATGTCATGCTAGCATCAATAATACTATCCTGCCACTACATGTAAAAATAATTATGAGAAAATGATCAGACCGGTCGTATTCTATGGACCCAAATATAGAGAATAGGCATTAAACAAAGACGCAGAATGAAAGTCTGTCGGACTTTCAAAACCAAGTAGTTAGAAAAACCTTAGTACCAACGTGACAGTATACACATCAAACACAACCGTGAAATTACGGACCTATTCAGGGGCTGAATTCTGTACATCCTACCGACACCTATCGGTGTCGCCAACTCCCCCGACCGACAAATGTCGGTGAGAGCGATTCCGGTGACACATTCTACCGACATTTGTCGTTAATTTTACCGATACTTGTCGGTAACGACGAGTGAACCAACCGACGATTTCCAAACCCACGCTAGGCCTTACCGACATGTATTTCGTCTCTTCGCCAAGTGCATGCTGGGTAAAAACAGTGAAAGATCCGTCTACGCATAGCGACGGACGTATGTTTTGATTATCTACGAGCGTGGTTTTGATGAATTGACTTGTGCAAATTGGTAGGTTTTCTGAGAACTGAGATCGTCCTTTATTTGCATTTCCATATTAGCATTAAGTATTGCTAATATGAAACAGATTAGATTGGTAATTAAATCTTAGCGATATAATTCGCGCTTAGTTATATTCGTCCTTAATTTGCAAAATTAGCGCATCCAAAACAAGTTTGCTTTAAAGTGTCCAAAGTGCGGAGAGTGAGAGGTGATCTAAGTTCTTCTTTCCTTTATTAAATAAAAATATAGTTTTATTTATAATTTTCTATTTACTAAGTATATTTTTACTCCAATTACTATAATATTTATACGCAATTGCAGTTTGATTTATTTAAATGTTTGACGGTAGTGACTTTATCGCTAGACTAGTAATGCATTTTACATCTTAGTGGTTGGTGTTTTTTAATTATCAGCCGAAAGAATGGCAGAGGGATATCTTGCTTTAGATCAAATGTTTATGTAATACGTAGAAAGTAGACTCGAACGTCGATGATCGTGCCGGGATAGGAGAGTGGAAGGAAGCCCACGACCCGTTTGAGCTGGACAACGAGGAGTTTATCAATTTATTTCGCCTCTCCCCACATGTTGATTCGGTTCTTATTGAAACACTTCGGCCGATATTGCAGCGGGAGCGGCCGATCGCCATTGCGAGTGAGCAGTGTGTTCAGTTCATTCCAATGTATTTTCAAACGAACGAAAGTCATTATTCACTTCACAGTTTTTTTATCAGGGTCACTTTTACTTTCGTACCAATTACTGTTTCTAATTCTTAATATTGCCTCCCAAAAAACAAACGTTACTTACAAAACAAACTTACACTTTAGCTGACTGCTGCCTACTACTTACTGTGATGCCTCTTTAATTTGTAATTTCGTCGAAGATGTGTACAGAATTCTACCATGTAATCTAATAAATATATTATTATTACATTCCTCCTCCTGTAGCAATTCCCTCTCGACCTGACTTGAACTTCTCGACTATTGTTTGCACCATCGTATGTTTTAAAATATTGCCCAAATACTCTGAATTTAATCTTGTTTGTGTACGTATAGTAACTTGGATATGTAATTGTTGGCTTGAATGAATGTGAATCACAAATGATCCACGTCAAGTCCACTGTAGGTTTCAAATGACATTACTACGCTAAGTTCCGATAAAATATTTCGCATTTCGATGGTGCACTTTTTCCTGTTTGTGTCATGCTATATCATTGGTCAAAACTTATAGCCTCGCGTGCAGGTGCTCTTCCTTACCTACAAATGCTTGACGTCAGAGTTTCGTCGCTTGCACCGACGACTGTCGGTAGGTGGCGGGTGCAGAATAGCTCGACCATTGGTGCAAGCGACGACCGTCGCTAGTCATCGATACCGATAGGTGTCGTTAGGTGTGTACAGAATTCCACCCCAGGTCCTAACATTATAAGCATTTGGAAATAATGAGAGCCAAACGAACTTCTTAGTACCATTCCATGTTTCACACGCAGTCATTTCCGATAAAACTGAAGGTAAAATAAAAAGTAAAAAGCAGGTAATCACACCATGAAACTGTATTGACAATAACATTCCTAACAGTCATGTTGGCGGAAGAGAGAAATTCATGAATAAAAGTTCAGAAATACAAATCTGGTGGGCAGGTCATTCCATCAGGACAAATGGAGAGGTCATTTAGGTGTAGCAATCACTAAGGATTTATCGTGGGGAAGACACATAAGGGAAATATGCGGTCGAGCGAAGAGAAAGCTAGGATTTATAAAAAAGTACTTGGAAAATGTAATGAGAAAACAAAAGAGCGATGCTATTTTTCGCTAGTTAGGCCCCACCTTGAGTATGCAGCCAGTGTATGGGATCCTAATGAATTAGGTTTGATCAGAGAACTAGACAGTGTGCAGCGTAGAGCAGCTAGGATCGTTAAAAAGTGTTACGATAGGTTGAGTAGCGTTTCAGAATGAATACAAGAATTAGGGTTGGAATCATTATCAGAGCGTGGGTTAAAGTACAGATTGAATCTATTAGAGAAATTTCAATCGGATAGCTTTACTGAAGATGTTAGGCACATATTAAAAAAACAGCGTATACTGCTAGATTCGACCAGATAAATAAGATTAGAGAGATAGATTGTCGTACCGATAGATTCAAAATGGCATTTTTCCCCCGGACTATAAGAGAACAGAATAGGCAGCATAGCAAAAGGATAGGTAGGGTAAAGATTTTCGAGTATTCTGTAGTGCACGATGCATGTATTAACTCCTTAAATACTATATATACTAACAATCTAGTTGCATGGGACACTTTAGTTGCTTGTTTGCATGTTAGTAGTGCATGCTTGGTGATCTTCACCCCTTGCCACACACCCTCGCGGTGGCTTGCAGGGTATCGTGTAGACGTAGATGTAGATATCATAAATACCAGGTGAAGCAGGATTTAAGAAGGATGCAGTAAGGAGAGGAATATGTTGAAGGTCAAATAAATGAAGGCTATCAGTTGGAGAGGTAAAATACCATAATAGGTATAATGTGACCGAGAGAATTATGATCAGCATATACATCAGCGACTACGAATGTCTCTTTATACCGCATTTAAAATCTGAATAAAGGAAGTTCTCCTGTCCAAATTAACACTCGAGGAGTGCAGATTCGTGAAACTTCATCCATCATTGGAAACAGATTCTGAAACTTTTTCAGCAGCCAATCATATAATATTGTGCCGAAAAAATCCTCCGAACGTATCCCTTGATTTGTTCGCAACCCGCACACCTACACCTCGGCCAAAATTACTCGTGATGAAGAAAAGTTTCCCGTGTCTAATTTTTGCTTCAACGTCAGCTGCACGGAATTTTATTTTCTTCGAAATTGAGAAAGTTGGAATAAGTTGGAGAATTGTAACATTGATCCGTCGGCCTTTCTGATTGGGTTTTCATCCAAAGGGGATTTATTTACTTGAACCCCTTTACTTAGACGGCTATGAGACGTTGAATAGGTAGAGGGGGTGAAAAAGTACGGAAACTATGTCTTGGATTGCGAAAGAGCTCCTCACGTCTCTCAATCCGAATAGGACATCCCCTGCCAAAAGTTTCGAAGGCATCCCCTTGCTCATATTACTCTCGTGAGAATTAACAGTTCAACCTCAATACTTAGAAGCTCGTCACCGGGTAGAAATGAACAATTCCAAAAACTTGATCCTCCAAGTATACACCACCAAGTATTGTCAAACCCACTGTCAAGGTATTAAGCAAGAAAAAGTTAAACTTGACTTCATCATGACTCATGGCTCATCAAGCAAATGAAATTAATTTAATTTAATTACCGTTGCAAAAAATATTGAATTTAAATTAGTTATATATCGATGTATTTTAGTGGATTTTGAGGATAAATATCACTCATGTTTCACTCAAATTCTATACTTTAGACTTGCATTTACCCGAGTGCCTCGCAATGAAATATGTACCTACTTTGAAATCATGGTTGGAATAGGCTAGCTTTTAGTGAAGTAGTAAACGTTATAATACAACCTGATAAACGACTATTCAACATTCTACATACTCATTGCTACTTTATTGAGAGAATATTATTTGATGGCAATTCAAAGCTAAAATTCATCAAAAGAGTTGGAATACGACTAATGGTCTATGGCGACACTTAGAGGAGGTGAGTATTTGGTGCGAATATTATTAAGGAGGTTGGCTCGCGACTGCTTGAGTCAAGTTGTCTGAGGAATCTTATTAATTTAAGTACGAGTATATGCCTGCTAAGTGATCCTTACTTCACAAAGAAAATTACCTAAGCTATTGAAAATCATAAGTATCACAAGAAATACGATTTAAAGTGGAAGGATTCATTTTTTATGATAATTTTAATCAGCTCGACCATGGAGTCAATTCAGCATTTACTTTACAGAAATTAATTCATGTACTCAATGAATTTAGTTATGTATAACACCAGAATATTACTATCAAACGTTATGTTATAATATTTTTCTGAAAGATGCTTTAATAACTCATTAGTAATGATTATATTCATACGCCATACATTTCGGCTAGAGCCACCGCAGCGCCACTCGAGGTCAACTAACGCATTTCGTCTGCTATAAGCGCAGAAATTGGTGGATTTAGCGAAAAATTTATCGAAAATCCTTTTTTTTCCTGTCATTTTATTCCTTGTGAAATTACGCAAAAAATATCAGTTTTTTGCAAAAATGACATGTCACTATGGTATTTTTAAACGTTATATTCCCATGTGTTGGCCATTCTCGCCGTTAATCGTATGTAATTTCAAATGCAATTTGTGGAAAAAGGAGTATGGGTTGGTGTAATTATCTTTACTTTATTAGATAGAGGAACTTTAGTTCTATAAGTGCTGAAAATAAAAAAATGACATGACTTTCACTTTTCGGATGAACCTCCTGAAGTGAAGAAAGGTGTCTCACCGCTCCAAACCATTTTAAACCCGGCGTCACCATTACCCTATTATTCTAGACGAAAGGCACCAATGGGTCTATCTGTACTGCACTTGCCTCAACACAATACGATCCTCCAACGATACACACTAAATTCCTAGCACTATCGAATAGACCCACATTCCCGAAGAAGCCCGTATAAGCGTAGATATTTGGAACCACCCCCGAATCACAAATAGCACATTTCTTCTTCTTTGATTCTTGTGCATCTTGCATAATTCCTCTTACTTCTGTCAAGTTTCGTTTTTCGGTTAGATTAATTTTCCTGAAGAAACTTTTCGGAATGTCATTCCACACGTTTGACAAAGATCCAGCTCCATTTGATTATTCAAGAGAAAATATGTGAATATCTTCAAGAGAAAGGCAACCCGGTGAACGTATTCGACCACCATTCTTCAGCGAGCAACCTCGGGGCTGAAATACAGCAGGTGGATATTCCGTGAACGGGGTCAAAGGTGAGAGAGGCCAAAGGGAGACTGGATTCGGAACCGCTTCTTATCTCCGTCAACCATCCGCGTGCAAGTCATAGCCACCCTCCTCCTCTTTTCAGCCCCAAGGTGAACGGTTAGGGGTAGGGAAGAGGTGATAAAGGAGAGAGGATTTAGCTTATCGGCATTCTCGGGTGTCACGACCTGGCCTTGTCGGCCTCCAAGAGGGAGCAGTCGCTAACAAGTGTATCGGTCCGCGAACTCCGTTGAAAATGTCCTAGGGGGTCGAAGAGGTCTCCCAACAATGAAAGGCATAGGAAAAGATGCTTCTTTGTCTCAATTCCCTCTCTTCTTGGAAACTGAGCTTGAAAAGTGACTCCCATTCGGGGAAGAAGAGTCTTGTTGTTAGGAGAATGGGACAAAATACAAACAAACGACGAGCATTGAATTAAATACACAAAATCACAAATTATGTCTAGTAAATTGATTCGCACAATAGAAGAACATATAAAATATGAAAAGAACATCAAAATAAAACACTATTTTGTTAATAATCATAGTTAGGAGAATGAAACAAAATAAAAACAGACGATGAGCATTGAATTAAATACACAAAATCACAAATTATGTCTAATAAATTGATTCGCACATTATAAGATCATACAAAATACGAAAAGAAAATCAAAATAAAACACTATTTTGTTAATAATTAAGCAATTGTTAATATAAGCCTATGATTTTAGGAAAAAATTGCCGAAATATGTACTGGAAAATAAAAAAGAATGAAACTTTGTTACGTTCACTTTATATTTCAATAGTCATGACCCGAGTTTATAACGTAGTTACATCTTCAGGTGACTGATCATGTATACATCTTCTTTATACTATTATAAGTTGTGTGCGACAGTAAGGTATCACATACTTAAGCCTGAAGTTATCAGAAATATGTACTGTTCATTGGAGTTTTATAAAATTCTACAAGTATATTGACTTGAGAGTCATCATACTCTGAACCTGATGATAATATTCTAGTGCTAAATCACGCTGAGTATTTCACAATAAATTATGTGTAGTACAAACCTTAGTATATTATTATTAAAATTCCGTTCCACCATTTTAAGTCAGACCTTAGGTTTTAAAAGAATTGCTCACTGAAATTTGACAATGACAATCGTAAGCACATTATGAGAATAAAAAACGGAGGATTTTCAATAAATTCCAGGTATTTTTTATTTATTTGTGGCCTCTACTAATATCCCCTGTACGTGGGGAAAGGGTAACGAATGTTTTTAAAAAATGTTACACGTTCCATTGCCCACTAAAATATGAGCAGTCTTGCGAATAATACGTTTCATATAAAAAGTCCTGAATTAATAGGCACCGGAACATTGAAAGGGAATGGATGAAAAATGTATCCTCGCGATCAATAGTGAGGAATTTGTATAATTAGTCTCTTTATGTAATTGATATTTAATTTGATACTTCCACACTCAATGCAACCCTAAATTAAAAGATATTGCTTTTACGCAAAGCATGAGAATTTCCAATGCTTTTAGGGACTAGACCATCAGACTCACTAAATATAAATTAACTCAATGGAGGATATACATCTTTTTCAAATTTACTGAGGAAAATATTAATGCATACATTCATCAAATCTTAAAAATAAAAATCGTTTATTCTAAGGCCAGTTATACATGTAAAACATGTCCATTTTTTACAGTCATACATTGAAGATTTTCACCAAAGTTGAGCACAAGGATCTCAATCTTTATCGCGTTTTCTCGTGCTTCTTCAATCATTCCGCTTACCCTGATCCAGGTGTTCGCTAAGTATTATGACTCATTGGCTCACTGATCGGGTTTGGTTTACTGATATGTACCGAATGTGACATAATATTTGAACATTATGTCGCAACACGGTATGGTTGCAGCAGCGATATATCGGCCACGTTATTAGGTATTACCATGTCATATCACACGAGAATATGCGGAATACTTTATGATACGATATGCGACATTGTAACAAACAATATGATACTGTATGCAATATAATATACGATAATGTCAGCCTTCATAATGATGATGGTATACCATTGATTCTGTGATTTGGAGTTCAACATCGTTCTTCGATATTTAAGCCAGTATATATTCTCTTAGGCTTCTTTTCCCAGGATATTTCAGGGCCGTCCACACCTCAGACGAGACCATCCCCAGCGAATCTTGCGCTCTCTTTCAGCTCTCCCGCACCCCGCGCACGGCCCTTATCGCTCCGCTAATACCGCACCCGCGGCCATTAAAGCCCTATCTCCCGCGCCGGGCGACACTGTCAGAGGACGGCGTGAAAAATCCCCGTCGGTGTTGAGAACTCCACCACCTCCTTCCAGGCCCTCGAGAATATCTCATGCCCCCGGTAGGAAAACCAACCAAGTTTCTTTTCGAGGCATGAAAATGGGAGGCGTATTGTACGTAAGAAACCCCGCTAGGGGGTTGGAGGAAAGCCCTGGCGGGGGTATTTGACGTGGTGTATTTTGCAACCCTCCTCCCTCCCTCTTTGACACGGACACTAAGCAGGAAAGCTCCGTCTGCGTAGGCTGAGCCTGTATCACGCCAAAGAACGTGATGATACCTTACAGGAAAGGTGGTCACGTCTGGTATATAAGAAAGGTACATGTATTTTCAGCCACCAACCCACATTGTCCGTGCCACACAATGCAAGCATGGGGGGAGTTCGCAAGTTGATTTTGTTTACACTGGAATATGCGATTAACTTCGTTTCAAATCCTCCAGTTCATCATCATCATTATCATCGGCCAACAATTTTAAGATTGTAAGCGGGTAACGCCGTTAAAGTTTTCACGGCTAGTTCGTGGACCTTTGAATTTAATTTTAAGATTGGTTTGACGCAGCCCTCCACTCGATACTTCTATCGGCCAACTTCTTCATATTAACGTTATTCTTCTCTTTTAAATCCTTCGAAACTTGTTCCATATATCTCACACGAGGCCTGCTGTTTCCATTCTTCCTGCTTCAGCTGACTTTACTTCCCTCGACGATTGTCTTCATCAGGCCATCGTGTCTTAAGATGTGGCCTATTAAGTTGTCCCGTCTTCATTTTGTAGTTTTCAGTAGGAATCTATTTTTTCCCACTCTTCTTAAGATTTCTGCGTTTATCACTCGGTCGATCCATTTTATCTTCATCATTCTTCGGTAGCACCAAATTTCAAATGCTTCCAGCCTTGACTTCACTGCTGTTTTTAATGTCTATGCTTCGCTGCCATATAGTTGAAGGCTCCATATATATGTTTTAATGAAATGTTTCCTCACTTCAAAGCTTTTATTTGTACTACAAGTAGAATCTTCTTTTGGTAATTTGCCCTTTTCGCCTGGGAAATTCTACTTGAAAGTTCTCTTTTACTCCATCGATCGCTGGTTAATAGGCTTCCCAGGTAACATAACTCTTTGACCTCCTCTACTAGTTTTAACCATCCCTTAATTGTAGGACATTTCAAGGCTTCCGTGAGTACGGTGGTGAAATTTATATTAATTGCCATGAGAAAAAATTCACCTGGACCGGGAATCGAACCACGGACCTTTGGCTTTCTGCGCGCCACTGCGCGGACTACTACGCTAACCAGGAACCTTAATTGAAATGAGAATTCTCAATTCAATTAAGGATCCTGGGTAGGGTAGTGGTCTGCGCAGTGGCCCGGAAAGCCAAAGGTCCGTGGTTCGATTCCCGCTCCAGGTGAATTTTTTCTCATGGCAATTAATGTGAATCCCTTAATTGGTGAAATGGTGGACGACAACAATGCTTTGAAGATTTGAAAAATACTGGTAAGAAATATTAAAGGCATTGACACATTTTACTCTTTACCTAAATTCGTTATCGTCATCATCAGTTTCTTCCAATTATGTTAAGTTCTTGTCTAATGGACTCCATGCTTACCCTCAGTATTTCTATTGCCTAACAGTATAAAACCCTACACCACTACTTCTCTCAGGGTTTAGATACCTTCAAAGATCACTGATGCTCATCTAAAGCCCTAATTAATATTTCAAGTCTACTTACTTCATCATTTGTAGCTTTTAAAAACATTAAATACACCTTTTTATTATGATGTAACCTTTAGTCTTCGGTCCTAGGTTACCGTAGGGCAAGCCCTTTTTAAACGAGACTTAATTAAGTGCCTAAAATTGAGCTCAATTTTGCACATGTACTCAATATTAAATACTGAAAGTCTGGTATAAACCCTTTCACACGAACCAACAGTCCGTTCAGATTCACGACTGGCCGAGTGGCAGTAGCTATTGTCAGTTTATATTGGTTCGACGTGTTTATAATGAAACCCGATATTAATGCTCCGTCTGTAATGATTTTGAAACGAGAATGGAAGAATTATACCTCAGACGAAAAAAAGAAATGGCTGCTGAATTGGTATTCAATGGATTTCATGATATCGCACCACTTCATTGATTACAGCTCCACCACCGGTATTTTCTTAAAACTTTCTACTCGTCTGTGATTGGTAGTTGAACGCGTGACTCGAATGAAAAATAAGTACCATACTTATAAGGGTACAAGGGAAGCAATATTGGCCCTTAGGCTACTTATAGAGAAGAGAATGGAGAAGAACAAACCGACGTTCATTGCATTTGTGGATTTAGAGAAGGCCTTTGACAATGTGGATTGGGATTCAATGCTTGGAATTCTGAAGGGAATTGGAGTGTCCTACAATGATGGTAGTTGAACGCGTGACCCGAATGAAAAATAAGTACCATACTTATAACTGTTTTCCGTACTGAAAATCGAATTTGAGCCATTTACATGATTCAATTGAGTATGGTAAATTTGGTTCCATTTTCAGTACTGAATTTAGTGTCGTTAAAAACTTCCTTTATACATGCAAATAAAATAGAAACGAGCAATAATCAATAGGTTTGTGACATTGCTCCTTCACTTGTAGTACTTATATAATTCATTGATCAGAAGGAAAATAAAAATAGAATTGAAGCCGGTGATTAAATTCGTTCATATCGGCCGATCGGGT
Organism: Platycnemis pennipes; assembly: GCA_933228895.1. NCBI lineage: Eukaryota > Metazoa > Arthropoda > Insecta > Odonata > Platycnemididae > Platycnemis > Platycnemis pennipes. Next base: position 31,330,145 of record OW121855.1, read on the forward strand.
CAGTCTATTGCATCAAACGAAATGAGATTAAAAATTACTCGAGGCGGAAACGAGATCCCTTCCTTGGTGGTTACGGATAAGGTATCGCATCTTATCTACAATAATTCGGACGGACATTCAAATTATCAACCGGCCTATCAGGTAATAGTGATATATAAAACATAAAACGGCGGCTGTCCCCATTATCGTATTCCCGCCGCAGGCAGCGCCACATCTGACGGAACTTCCGATCCCTTGGAATGGACCCATTTATTCATCAACCACGCTTACGTCACAATTCGGAAAATCAGCTCTCTCCTTCTCGCATGGGAGCTTAATTGACTGGTTTATTGGATCAAAGAAACTCCATCCCGTTCCCCGCACCCCTATCACGTCATCTATAGCCCACAGACAAAAAATGCCCCGATTTCGGCCGGCTGATTCACTCAGAGGTTGAATTTATCGAACGACGATTCTCCCATTCGCCAAGAAATACCCTTTACCCTCGCGGGGTGTAATCCTCGAACTATGACTCACTGAATTAATCCAATCATTTCGCCGCCAGTTAGGATTTACCCATTCCGTTCACTTTACCTACTGGTCTTCCCTCTCTCTCTCTCTCTCTCCCTTTGAGCGCAGGCTTGGTTCAGCTGAAATACGCCCACGGGGAACGTCAATCCCATTCATCGAATGGGAGGAACTAACGACAGAAGATGATTCTATGAAGAAGAAGGTGATAGGGAAGGAAATTTAGGACGGGAATGGAGACGTTGAAGGCGCTAAAGTGGGATTTCGAAAGGTTCATACGTGTCCTACCTAAGCATATGAGTAAAATCGAAATTTAGCTTAACCACACAGTATTTGACATTTTTATCACGACATAGAATCCAAATATCCACACTCTTAGAATCTGATCAAACATTATCACAAGTCGAGTATTATAACAGATTTAAAATTTTCACCATTACAGGTTTTGCCGCGTATTTTTTTTTTTTTGGTGGAAGACAATTTTTTTGCGCAATTTCATTAGGCAGCTTCAGGTCAGATTCCGAAATAACGGTTTCCGCTGAGTTTTATATATGGGTCTGTCCACCGTTACTCTTGTGACATTTTGACGCATTTGACTCCATTAAAACTGTCAGAGTTATGGAAATATTCGATTTTTCAAAGTAAACACTTTAGAATGAATTAGAATACATAATGTTTATTAATTACATCCGAACATTTAGGACTCAGATCATCAATTTAGTATATAAAAAGCACATGGAAATCGTGTTATGTCTTGTGACCCAAAAAAGACAGTTGAAATGCACTATATGACATAAATCAATTTTCTCTTCATACAGCAAAATCAAATTTGTTCGTGAAGTTTAAATGTTCGGGGTAGCACTTCAGCAATGAAATGGGTACATTTAACATGAAACTAAAAAACTAAAAAAATGATCTGACTACATATGTGGGCTAACACTATAAGGGGACATTGTAACAGTACATTACTTCCATTTTTGGTTATTAATTATTATACACACTACATTTCACCCATAATGCGGCCATAAAATCATATGTGGGCTAACACTATAAGGGGACATTGTAACAGTACATTACTTCCATTTTTGGTTAGTAATTATTATACACACTACATTTAACCCATAATGCGGCCATAAAATTAAAATATAACCCTTGTAGAAGAGATGTACATAAGTAGTAATTTCTTTACGCCGTTTTTTTTAATATTTAGTGACATTTTAAAGTTGGTGATATTTGACGAGTATTCCTTACTTCATTAAAATCCCACTTTAAATAAATTTTCTGATAGTTAATGAAGGAATATATAAATATATTATTTTCATACATTATTTTCCAGTCTATTCATTTCATTATGCAAGAAAAATTTTCACTCTACCATGAAAATCTCTTTTTTCCAATTTGTCCACTTTCTACTGGTGCTCTTTTGCCATATGCTCTTTTCCATTGTTGCTCCGCTCTGCTTGGTTGCTGTTTCAAAAACACCTTCCACGAATTAGGTATTTTGTAACCGTCTTCACGATTTAAATTCGGTGTTTTCATAATTTCATTAAATTTACTAGTAAAAATTGGGCAGTGGGGTTTCTCTTGCTTTTAATTTTGCCATATCGAGGTTTATTTCATGACCTGGCTCACTTCACGAATGTTCGGCAATGACTCATTGGCTGAATTTCTCAATTTTCGTAGCCCGTTGTTTCTTGGAGACTGATTTTTAAAGAACTGGGCGTCTCTCATATACAAATACCACTTACTACACGTGCAAGGTATTTTTTTAATTCTTTCATATATTTGTTTAGGTATTTTGCTGGTTCCAAAGATTAGTTTTACATAGCTTTCCACTTACTTCTATATCCGCAAACCTAGGTTACATTTGATCTCTACATTCTCTTCGGATTGTCCTTTGATTTTTGATGTATTTCCCTGTTCAACACCTTCGATCTGAAGACGCTGACTGCAATGTCAGTGAAACTGCGGTCAGCAAAACCCAACGGACGCGGTGAGACCCCGAAGAGAATACAGAGATCACAGAATCAACGCCGCGAAAATCTTCGAACCTACATTACGTAGCATTTATATTTTTCTCCTGCTCTACTTGCCTAATTTCAGGTCTTCTTTGTCATGCTTTGCATTCTTTTTTACCTCGTCCTACAAAATAAAAAAAGTTCTAAGCAGTAACAACTCTTATGGACTTTTTGAGTTAATTCAGAAATATGACGGTAGACATTTCTTTTTTCTGGTAATGAATAGATGCTTAGCGAGGGGTGTATCTTCCTCTGCATAAAACTTGGAGTAGAAATATGATGAATCGGGTTGATCAGGTGGCTAGAGTGCACCTTGCGGACGCATCAGTTTATTAAAATATGCTATATAACCCATAAGTAATCCAAACTTATATAGTTGTAAGAAAATTGTAATATGAACCAGCGAATAGGGTGGATAAAGAGGTAGAAAAATGATCAGAACATGGAAATATTAAGTTGCCGGTGATAACAGTGACGTGCCTCCCTAATAAATTTCACTCCATGACGAATTTCTTTAAACTCAAGCAGGCTACCTCAGTCACAAATTTTCCTTTGGATATTGTTCGATGGACGACTGTTTTCTTTGACTGCCGTACCGAAATGAATCACATTGCTTAGGCTCGCGACGCACTCCGACGTGATACAGGGCTCCGTATTCCGTAGAAACTTACGATCGTGTACGAACAGGTAAACATGGCCTGTTGATTGAGAGGAAATTTACAATGCACCTTCCAGAGGCATCGACGTTTACAGAATTGATCCGTACATATTGTTTCCGCAGCGCGCACCATCTAGAGTTCGCAATTTTCCGACGGCACTCGAACAATTTCCCCTCGGGCAGCACTCACACCGGTCGCGATCCAGAATAGCCGATTCTCGTTAACAAACCATCGTAACAGTAGAGACAGGGAGAATGGATGCACTTCACGTGATTTTAGAGAGCAAGGAAAGCCGCGAGAGAACGTTTTGGATATGTGGAGGCGTTCTTCAATGAAAATGGATAGGATGTTTATGTGATGATCACTGCAAGTCATTGAAAAAGTTCTACATCACACCAACACGTGGCAACGCCAAATGATGGCAATACAATGGACCAATTCGACAGAACAAATTTCAGCTACATTTTGGACAGTTTTACACAATTTCCTACGCGTTTTTATCCCATCGGGCTGGCTGTTACCGTGACCAGACAACCCGCGATTGATACTGAAAACTTTACTTGAACCTGCGGGCATTTGACAAGCTTTTGCACAATGTGGTTGTCAATGATAGGCCATACTGCGGCCATTATCTGGTTCTCATGGCCTCTACTGCCTTGCATTTGGTGGGAAACGTCCGTATTTCACCATCCTGATTACCTTTCCCAGTAAAATTCATCGTATTGAGATAAAACCTAAGCATTCTGTTATATTTTATGAATCTCGCCACTCATCTTCATGTCTTTTGGGCTTCTTACAAGAGTTTTCTCGAAACCCAACTCAGTAGGTATCTAATTTATTATCTCTCTGCATTCACATGCTCAAACTCTGCATTTTCAATCTCTTTCGTACCCAAGTCACTCCCTGCATCATATTCCAACGCCAAGTCACTTTCGTGCTCGATTTCGCCCATTTTAAGTTCTATTATTTAATAAATTGTGAATTTCTCTGATGTTTTCATTCATATTTATACTTATATTTACAATGCAAATTTCAATGCAAAAGATACCTTCTTTTGAGTAATCAAAGATAGCTATGACAATGGAAGACAGCCAGAGGATTTACAGAAGAGTGATATGATCGCAATCCCTAAGATGCCAAGGACAGAGCATTGCGAAGAACACATAACAGTGAGCCTGGTGTCACACACATCGAAAATACATACTAGGATAATTAGCAAAATAATAGAATGAAAGATCGAAGGGAATATTTCGGAAAATCAATTGGGATTATGGAAAAACAGAGGAGGTAAGGAGGCAATACTCAGCTTAAGGATACTGGCCGAGAAAATGATACGAGTAAACAAGCTGTTGTATGTGGCATTTGTGGACTTGAAAAATGCCTTTGACAACGTCGAATGCAACAAAATGTTCAAGATATTGGAAGCAATTGGAATATACTACAAGGATAGAAAAATAATGTATAGCATCTACAAGAACTAGGTCACCAAAATGCTCAACAAAGAAATAAACATTCTCCGGTTTGCTGATGAGATTGCAGCCGTAGCAGAAAGTCGAGAGGACTTGCAAGCATCCCTGACCACAGTGGACCAAGACTTCAAGAATATAATATGAGCATCAATAAGAAGGAAACTAAAATCCTAGTGTCCGGAAGGAAGAAACTGAGGGCAGGAATCACACTTAGAGGATTGAAATTGGAACAAGTGGAGAACTTCACCTACGTCGGCAGCACTGTATCTTGGGATGGAAGAAGCTCGACGAACATCAAGCAAAGAGTAGCTTCAGCTAAGGAGGCGTTTATGGGACGACTACTGTGTTAAAGAACCTGCGGCTGCGAACAAGGAATCAGTTCATCAAAACATTCGTATGGAGCGTGGCACTCTATGGATCAGAGACATGACACATCGGGAAAGCAGACCAGTGAAGAATTGAAGGCTTTGAAACATGGTGCTGAGTGAGAATATTGAAGATTACATGGGGAGTCAAAGTGAGGTACGAAGAGGTGTACAGAAGAGCAGATGAAGAAAGGACAATATGGAAAATCCTACGGCAAAGAAGAACCAGAAGGATAGGATATACCCTGAGACACAATGAATTAGTTTGAAATAAAATGGAAGGGAAGATCGAAGGGAAGGTCCCGCGAGGAAGAAAAAGGGACAAATATATAGGGCAAATAAAGAAGGACGTGAGAGAGAAAACATACCAGGGCTTGAGGGAATTAACACTGAATAGAGCAGAATGGAGGGCTGCAGTAAACCAATCTTAGGATTGAAATACTGATGATGACATTTCAATGCAATACGAAGCACAAAGCACTTTTTTCAGAAAACTAGACATGATTTATGATGAATGATGATCGAGATACGGACGAGGCTCCAGGAATACGGTGAAATAACTATTCATTCTGAATTTACTGAAAGCCTTGTCAAAATGATAAATAATTATGAAAACATGGACCATTTCACGTACAGACGATGAATACACAATAATGGATATTGTGAGCTGAATATCCAAGTCCTCATTTGATTTCCCTATTATAGTTACGTAACAGTTATACATAAATATTTGTTTTTTCGATTGATCAGCATTGAAAGTTAACGTACATTCTTGCCTGAAAATAAAAAGGACTTTATAACTTTGATTAGCAATGAATTCGACAGCATAGTGACTTGACACGCTCACCATATTACCTTACGTTTATTAATCTCCTGCAGTTCAAGAGTGACATGTAAAGGACTGGTAATAGTTTACAACATGGGATATAAAGAACTTTAAAACAATGCAATAATTTGATATACAACATCCTCCAATACCTGTGGGGAGCCAAGGGTATTTTTACAAGGGTGAGGTGGATGCAAAACACATTCAAATCACAAGCTCCTCTTATCTCAAATTTCGTTAACATAGGAATAACAATTTATTTATATAACAAACTAATAATTAAAAATTTAGAGAAGAATGGATTCCAAAAATAATTCGGGCACAATAAGGTAAGATCAATGTATAATGAAGTGAAATATCTATCATCGCACTTAAGCTTCTTAGATTACGAATATTATTCATAAGAGTACCTTCTTGAAAAACCATGATACAGAAAAAAGCATTACTTTATTTAAAGGATTTTACAATTGAAATCTTATGACTAAAATATCGGTTAACTCTGACTTTACCCTCCTGCATTGTGAAATAAACCCCAGTATTTTCAAATCCACTGTGATCCATTTTTGTGTAAATATACTCAAATTCTATCAATTTTATATTTGACCGTAGTTTGCGCATTGAAATTGGATCCAACTGAATATCAGTAAATAATTATTTGATCTTACAGGCACATCATGAATGTTCAAGATGAAATAAGCAGTCATTTTAATAACAAGGGTAAAGAGCGAGGATAATGTTTATCCGGTCACATATTCTTGACACGTTGCTCTAAACCCTTTGACTCTCCAGTGCTATTCGGGAAATAAAAGAGAATTTCGAGAAAAGAATGGACTATGCGAGGACTAACAAAAGACGCGAGAAACCTTTATGAGATCTGAGACAAATTCAGATTGTCGTTTCCAATCCGTTCATCCACCCAATCCCACTTCCACCCCAGTTCTCTCCTTAGGCAAGGCAGTGATACGCATGGCAGTTAATTAATGCGAGTAATGTTAGAGGGCCTATTTTCACGATTTGGGAAATAATTGGACCAGAGAGAGAGAGAGAGCGCTAACGGGAAGGATGCCTCGTTGACGTATTTGTATGATTACAGGGAACACCGAAAAGGCCTCATTAGCCTCGGAAATCGATGACGTTTCGAAGAGCCTTTTGTGGTGCCTGTCGGAGGATAAGGTTAAGAAAAGGGACGAGAGATACAAATATTTCAGAAACTGACATTTCATCCATTGAAAAAATTAGGGTATTTAAAATGGGCATGGGGGAATCGAAGCTGGAGTCAAAATTGGCGGAAATGGTGACCTATTTCCTGCTCGCGATTAGTGACCCGTGTGGCAATAAGTGACACGCATGGGAGAATCAGAGAAAAAGTAATAACACCACTTGATAAACCTACCGTGTATTTATTGGTTCGAATTAAATGTGACGATTTTCCTGAATTAACTGGATAAATTCAGCTTTAAAATTCCCTATTGAAACTGCACGAGTATAAAACAAATGCAGCTTCATTGATTAGCGAAACTGAAGTAATACACAAGCAATTTTCCACAAAATAAAAGTTTTTACTTCGACCCGGGTTTCAATGCTGATGCATCATCGTCAGGTCTGATCAGTCAGGATCAGTCAGACTTATCGTCAGGACGATGATGCATCAACATTGAAAACCCGGGTCGAAGTAAAAACTATTATTTAGTGGAAAAATGCACGTGTATTACTTCAGTATGTACAAATTCCACTCGATTAGGCGAGAATCCTCGGATTTTATAATTAGCGATACATTACAAGAAATAGATTTACGTACTTTCATCACAATCCTCGATGACCAGTTTACTTTTGGGCGACACAAATCAGACGTATTCCGCGTAGGAGACTTCCTTACCGTAATTATTATTTACGCTACCCTTCACCAGCATCAATTTCAAGAAGAAAAATTTGAGAAAAGGAGAGAACCGACAGGGTTTTTGTGGGATATATGAAAAGAAGAGTTGAAAAGGATAATATGGAGCGTAGCATTGTTGGCGCGGACATATGGACTCAACAAAGAGAATGAAAATAATCGGCTTTGGTAAAATGATGGAGATAGTGAGGTGGGTGGAAAGTTAGATGAAGGAGGAAATGCCTCGGATAATTGGAGAAAAATATAAGCTGATGAAGGCATTGAAAATAAAATGGATCGACCGAGTGACAAATGAAGAAGCCTTAAGAAGAGTGGGAGAAAAGAGAAGTCTGCTGAAAACTACAAAAAGAAGACGGGTCAACCAAATCGGCCATACCTTAAGACACGATGGCCTGATGAAGACAATCGTCGAGGGAAGAGTGAACGGAAAGAATGGAAAGGCAGACCTAGTAAGAGTTATATAAAACAGATCGTAAAGGACATGAAGGAGAGGAGCTACGTTGATACGAAGAGGTTGGCCAATAGAAGAATCGAGTAGAGGGCTGCGCCAAACCAATCCAAGGATTGTTGACCAATGATGATGATGATGAAGGAATTAGGTGAATGCAGAGTAAGCGGAAGAAACGGACAGTAAGGGACCAGGGTGTTTTAAAGGACGTAATAGAGGAGGGAATGCGGGGTACATCTGCATCTACGTAATACCCTGCGAGCCACCACGATGGAGTGTGGCAGGGGGGAAGAATACCAAGCATTCACTATTGAAATGCAACTAGGATACTACGTGGAAACGTGCTAGATAATAGGGTCACATGCAGCTAGATGGTTAGTTTCTACGGAGTAATAAAGGGTTTGATTTTTAATGCATGCATCATGCGCTACATACTACTCTAACAATATTTCACCCACCTATCCCTTTGCTATGCTGCCTATTGTGCTCTCTTACGATACGCGGAAAAAATGACATTTTAAATCTATCGGTTCGACATTGTATCTCTCTAATCTTGTTAATATGATCAAACTTAGCATAACACGCAGGGGTTCTTAATATGTATCCAACGCCATCTGTAAACAAATCAGCTTCAAATTTATACAAAAGGTTTAACCTAAATTTTAACCTGCCTTCTGATAGTAATTCCAATCCTAGTTCCTCCATTAAGCTCGTAAAACTAATGCAATTATCATAACGGCCTTTAAAAACTCTAGCTGATTTTCTTTGCACACGCTCTAACTCCTTTAAAACCTTCAGAGGGTAGAAGGAGGAGAAAAAGTAACTTTTTTTACGGTATGATTAAGGGTAGGAAGGAGGAACTAAAGAATGAATCATATGAACTACAAGCAACCCCTGTTTCGTCGTACTCTTTTATGTTACTTCTCAATCACTAGATCAGTAATACTACTTATTTTCAGTGCCATATACAGAAGCAAAATCAATATAGAAAGAAATCATTTAACTTGACCGGGACTTAAACCCGAAACCCTCTAATTTCCTGTCAGATACTACCAGTTCAACTACCAAGACATCGTATTTCAGTGAGGTTTTCATACCTGCATGATATAAAATATTTTAAGTGAATTACAATGCAGGCTATAAATAGCTATAATGAAGTGAAAATTCACACATTTCATAAAAATCCTGCATGAATGTTAATTATTTTTCTTCATGATCAGATATAGATATGAACTTTGAATAAGGGCTTAGGAAAAACTAGCTCTGTGATCATTTAACTTGTGTACATATATACAAATTCGCAAATAGTTTGCGAAAATTTAGATATATATATTGCGTATCTCTATGCATATAACACATATGGGCGTGAAATTCAAAAAATGATACCGTAAGTACTTTCTTCTGCAAAGAGGCTTGTTTTTCAGCAAGTAAAATTTACATTTACTCACGACTGTCCAACCCACTTCATTTATAGTCTTTTAAATATCTTCGAGAAATTGGAAATATGATGAAAATGGTATTAATTAGAGAAATAGCACAAAAAAGTCATCTTTCTGCCGAATGAACGATTCCTCCGCCATTGACGCGTGTGACCTAGGAAGGTGTTTGAGCACGTTGCCTCCGAACGATCTCATCTCTTCTGATCTGTGGTTTCAAGTCTGTAGCCGCATATGGTGCTTCAGACCCGTAGGAAAAATTCAAGGATGAGAATGGAATAGTAAGGACAAAGAGTGGAGAGAAACGCTGCGTTAGTATTACATCTACATCTACATAATACCCTGCAAGCCACCATAAAGGTGTGTGGTAGTGGGTGAATTCTCACCAAACATGCACTACACACAATGTTTAAAAAAGGATTAGTATTTATGCGCTGTTCTAAACTTCACTGCTTAAAAAAAGATAAAAATAGCAAACCAAACATGCAAAAACATGCTGTTAGTTGGCTTAGCTTCAAGTCCTTATACCAACATGCAGCTACCAATGTTATCCATTGCTACACTCGCATTGGACATATTTACCGTTATTCATATCCCTAATTGTACGAGGAATAAGGTCATTTTGAATCTGCCAATTCGGCAATCAATTTCTCTAATTTTCTGATTATGGTCCAGACTACCATAGTAAGTTGGGGTTCACAAAATATTTTTAACATCATCACTGAAAACATGGTCTTAGAATTTGTTTAAGAGATTAAGTCTAAATTTCAACCTGCGATCTGACAATGATTCCCACTTTAATTCATTTAATAGACTGTTTACGCTAACAAGGTTATCGTACCGTCCCTTTACAAATCTTGCCGATCTTTGCTGCACACGTTCAAGTTCATTATTTAGACCGATTTCGTAGGGATCCCATACACTGGCAGCATATTCCAAATGAGGTCTAACAAGGGAAATTTAGCTGATTTCTCGTACATGATCGTCACATTACCCAGTATTATTGTGATGAATCCCAGTTTACGATTCCCTTGACCCATTATATCACGTATGTGTTTACCCCAGGAAAGAAGAAGTATTAGCGTGCTCTTAACGAGAGACGCCAAGGGGATCACGACCAACCCATCCGACGGACAAAGTACTGAATTTGAATGCTCTTCACAGAGAATTCGAGTTCATTAATCCGTAGGGGCTGAATTACTAATTAAGTATATCTGCCGCTACTGGGATTTGAACTAGGTCCCTCAGAATGGAAGAACAGTTGTACTCTCACCTCCACCACCAACCAAAGAAACGGCCCTCGTTGACCTTCACCTATTTTTACCGTGTGCCCAACGGAATTCCATTCCATATTAAACGCTTCACTGGGGACCAGCCACTGCCCCTTCAGCACGAGGACTTTTTGGACGAGGCCCTGACGTGAGATTAACGAGAATGAAGGGTTCGCGACAAAGTTCAAAGGACAACGTGACGCACGACAGAGAATGGCTGTAAGTCCATGATGTGTGGGGTATCCGGAAGGTTTGTCCACATCATTAATTAAGAGCGTTCTTTGGATGTCCCAGCGTAGTGACGGCACGCCTTTCTCAGCAGCGGAATCCCACACGAGATCAAGACGTGGGAGGCGTGAGATGATGGCTCTTTCATGGAGGAGGAATAACGTAGGCTTAAGTTTTCCACGGTAAAAAAACCCACATAAATTTTCAATCGAAGGCGAAGGCCTGAGTTACCGTTCGGGCCGTCCAATATAATTACCTTCTGTGGAGTGGAAATGAGGGCTGGATGACGTTTTTTGAAACGCCTCCTCGTGGAGTAGAGTGAATACAATTACAATAAAGTCAAAAGAGAGGGAGACAAAAGCAAACGTGATTCATGTAGCGAAAATGAAAGGGATTGAGGAGAGAAAATTAGAGAAAGAGCTAAAGAGTGAGAATGAAGTTTTCAGAATCAAATCAGCGTTGAAGGGTGAATACATCACTGCGTGAGGATAGGCGATAGATAAAATTAGTTACAGGGGTAGTAACATGACATGAGACGAATAGCTGTTTCATCCAACGGTTATGAAGACAGTATTATCGACAGGATTCTGAATAATAAACAACAGAACGTGGCTTTAAGAAATTTGAGAACACTTTTAGTGCCCCCAACTATAAACAAAAAGTGGTGCAAATTACAGTTTATTGGTGACCTTTCGTATAAAATTGCTAAATTGATCCCGAAAGAAAAACTAACAACTTGTTTTAATAACCGAATCACTTTAGAAAGGTTATTGTGCCGAACTAAAGACAAACAACTTCCCTCCCTCCACTCAGGAGTGTACAAAATTAAAGTGCTGTGATTGCGACAAAATATATATTGGCCAGACGGGCCGAAGCTTCGTCACCCACATGTCGGAGCTTAAGAAATGTTGGGAGAAAGGAGACTCCACCTCTCTCGTGGCGAAACACCTCCTCGAAGAACGCCACATTTGTGTATTTGACGCGGAGATACTCCACGTGGAGAGAAAAGGCCAAAGACTGGACATGTTAGAAAGATTGGAAATTGTGCAGGGAGGAAGCAGTAGGTCCCCTTTGAATGAACAAACGTTTCCGTGTAACTCCCCACACCTCGCCATTCCATTTCCCAAGCGTCCGTCCTTTCAATAACCACTTCACCCCTCCCCCATCCTAATTATTCCTTTTTCCCACCCCCCACTTCCCCCTCTGACTGAGTGGTATTGTCGTCGTGACATTATGGGTAGAAATGGTAGACTGGTTGGCCTTAGGGTAGCTTTATTGCTCATGATCACTTGTACATGATACACTTAATTGTGACAAGACGGCGTCGGAGCGGAGGGGTAGGAAGCTGGTGGCAGTCTTGCGTTTTCTCGCTGACTTGACCGGGTGCGGAGGGTGCAGGCAGAGGCAGTCTTCCTTTTCGCCGACTTCCGGGGAGCGGGGAAGGCTTGTCGTGCTCGAGGCCGATAGAGCCGCGGTGCAGGCTGGGGACGAACTCTCTTGGGCTTTTACATTTTCTCCTTATATACCCAATTTTTGGTGTATGGGTGTTAAAATAGGGGGTGCAGGGGATGGAAACGGGTGAGCAGAGGGTGGTGAGAGGGGGGCAGGGAGTGGTGAAGGGGGCAGGGAGCGGTGAAGGGGGCAGGGGGCGGTGAGGGGCAGGGGGTGGTGAGAGGGTGGCGACCTCCCCGGGTGTCCAGAGAGGATGGGCGGTAAGGCTGTGGGATACCACGATATATCGTCGACGATACTTGATATGCACTTGATATCGGGAGTCGATATTTCTAAACGCGATATCACGATATGTCGATATCCGATATGTCGATATCCGATATCCCGATATGTCGATATCCCGATATGTCGATATCCGATGTGTCTATATCCCGATACACCGATATCCCGATATGACGATATCCTGATCCCGGTATTTTTCTGTCACCCTTAATAATGTCTCTATTTAGCGCAATTTCTCGGTAATGGTTGATCGGATTGAAGTGCTATAAACGGTCTCTTCCTTATAAAATATTATACTTCCTTAATCGTTAATTATTTATATTGTCTAATTAGCTATTCTTATTAACTATAACTTTTTTATCATAAAATTTGGATGATGAGAATGGAATGGCCATGGTGTGAGTTCATCACTGAAAACTCCAATTCAACAAGATAAGAAAATTTCACCGTTCTTCGACCAAGGAAAAATGGTTATAGTTCAGCTCTTATGGGCCGTATCAAAAAATTGAAAAGAACCTCTATTATCTAAAATTATATTCTCTTTCGGCTTAAGTTATTATATTGTAAATCGATATCCGATATCCCGATATCCCGATGTCAATATCACGATATTTCCTATTTATATCACGAAACCGATATATCGGCGAATCCGCGATATCAGAATGATATCGTCGTGCGATATTCAAAACAGCATACCGCACAACCCTAATGGACAGCGTTGAGACACTGACCCGCGGTCCAGGATGACCCACCTAAGTCCCCATATAAGTTACTCCGTGATGCTCGGCGATGCAATTTACTTTTTCTCTACATATATTAAAAAATTGACCAAAAATGAGGGTCCGCCATTTTATTTAATATCTTCGGTAAATAATAACAAAAATGTAAGTAGACTACATTAAAAGAAAGATACAAAGCTGTTTCATCTAATTACATCAACTTTTATTCCAAATAATCACCCATAAAGGTTCAGAAAGGGCTTGATTTTGAAGATTTCGTGAGAAAATTGAGGGTAGACAGTTTTTGCGAAATTTGTGCATTTTTGACCTCATACAAATTGTTAATTGTTGATTACTAAGGAAATTGCCTTCAATTATCGGATGCACAGGTCTTTTGAGAATATTTATGCAAAGTTTCAGCTTCCTGGCTTGAAAAAATCACTTTTCGACTTTTGGCCAGGTATTTTCGATTTCCGACCACTGTGCGATGTGCCGAACCGCCCCTGCACACGTGTGGCCAGGGGCGACGCAGTCTGTCGCTTCGTTCACACACTTTCTGGACCCCCCCGAAATCTCTTAACCTCAGTATAGGTATATACGGCTCACAGGCCTTTCACAGATGTATGCACCTGATGATGACCTGATCTTGTTTTATTATAAACGAATAACTGTGGTGGGAGTTAATAAATGATAAAGATTACTCGAGGAATGGGGGTAATGGATTAGAGAGTATCAATATAGGTACAAAATGTGGTGTTTACTCGGAACCGAAATCGCTATTTTGAATTGTTTGATGGAAATTAATATTCTAATCAGAGCCATTCACTCATTAATCAAAAATTATAAGAAGAAAAAGGTGACGTCCACCGAACGATTCAGGATTACTATGTCACCAACCTCCCGTCCTTGACTGCTTTCAGGGAATGGAGGAGGGGAGGGGGGTCGGAAGGTCTGCTCGCACAGACCCTGTCGCAACCACTTCCATTGGCAGAGTCAGCTGTGTGTCCCCCATTGTGATATGGCTAAGGAGCTACGCGATCTCAGTTGAGATTGGACGAAGTGGATGACGTACAAGTCCTTTGCACGCCCACCTGTCCGAAATGGTGAAAAACATCAGTTTTTCGCCGCTAATAACTCGAGAACTGATTGACGGATCGAAAGACGGAAAAATACGGGTCTTTTTATTTTACAAACTCCATCAGATTCGGCAATAAAAAGTATGGTAAAGTATGGTATTGATTTATTATTGGAAGCAGTAGGAAGGTAGAATTAATGTTTAAAGTGCTTTTTATGGTGCTCCTTGGATGATGTCGCATCGCCTGACATAACCTTGTTCCTAGTCTTATAAAAATACAAACACAACATCCGGGTAGGATCGCAACCTGTGATCTTTGAATTTCATGGCGGTACGTAACAGAATAGTCAACGATGATTGGTACGATCAAGCATTAACAAAATATTCATAATGATAGAAATCTAAATATTTTGGTGACGAGAAACATTTTAGTGCAATGCGGCAATGTTTATCCAAGTAATTGTGCAGAATAAAGAGGGATTGAGGATGGAAGTAGTGAAATGTAATTGAGTTAGCAGTGAATGAGAAAGACAAGTAGGTTGGGGTTGCAATTACAAATTAAATTTAATCAGTCTGTATTAATGGAAAATATAATCAACGGACCCTATATAGACGAATATGAGCAGGGTTTACAGCCAGCAGTGAACCCGTGAGTGTATAAACCTTTTGAATCCGGAATTTGCGTGTTCATTAAAAATTTCCCTCGCGAAAACTAGCATTGGTTACTTAAATTGGGAAAAAAGTAATATAATGTTGGCAAGGGTGCAGCCGAATGCATTGTGAAATTGCAGGATAAACACGTATGATGAAATATTATGCAATTTCAGTTAACGTACGAAGTGGAATCGCAAAACTTTTTTCTTTATTTCAGCAAATAACATATTCCAATTTCCTAACGTAACATTAATGAATATCCACACCAATTTCTGTTACCAACTTTTGTATTTTCCTATGCACACAACATTTTCCCTTCGTGACACAATGGAAATAAAACATACAGTCCTTTTCTCTTTGACTTGCAAAGAACCTCCTGCATCTCGCAGATTGTGGCTAGCGCGAGAGAATAATGCCCTTGGGAGTGTAGGGATACTAATTTTATCCCATATTTTCAGCCACGATTGGCGAATGCCATTCCCCGGAGCGTGAGATTAAAATATGGGGTATCATAGAAGGGATAATTTCACTTCCCTCTCTTCACTGCAATGAGATAATGAGAACGTTTGAGCAAAGAATGGTAATATTCATTAAATGGATCTATTCAATTTGTCACCCCGGTCCGGAAGCAAATAAAACGCTAGTTTTTACGGCATCTGCCTGCCCTGAAGGGTTTATTTAGCGTGATATTAATGGCAACTTTAAGTCAGGGGGCACAGAAAGTTCCAAGCAATGTAGAAATGTTTATTGCAACATTAGTATTAAATTAATGTCATTTTTTAGGAATGACAGCTCACCGTAAATCTGTGAGAATATATGTGCCTCGGTTCCACGAGTTACACCATCACTTTTCCTGGCTACGTTAAATCTTCCTGCTGATCTTCCCAAATCGTTCTCACAATAAATTATCACCAGCAATTCTTCAGGGAACAAAAGATGTCATAGGGTCACCAGAGAGCAGATAAGAGCCATAATATCTAATTATTAAAATAAAAAAAATCTCTCGTCTGCAGTATGCACTTCCCAAGGGCAATGCGCCAGGTCCTTTGCGGAGCATAACTCATGGTAACCCCAGATTTAAGTTTTTTTTTTAACCGATACCCTTAAATTTTTGTACCCAGGCTTAAGTCGGATCATAAAGCCTGCACGTAGTGAGAAAAGACATTACTGTAATGAACTGCTATGGGAATCCAGTACACAACACCGATAGAACTCAGTTGTTACTAAATGTCCAATGCTGCACAAATATTACGGTTAATAATTCTGCATGTATTTAGCGGAAGAGCGAAGTGAATTTACAACGTTACTGATTTCCGAATGGAGAGATGATAAGAAAAAATTTCAAATCCATTTTATTAAAGATACAGATTTGACCTCCCGAAATCCGTAGGAAAACAGCAATCAGAAATTTTATCAAAATCAGTATTCAAGGTTTAATGCTCAAACTGAAATAATAGCATCCGCATTAACAGAAAATATTAAACCCTGGTCAACTTTACCAAATATCTTGCAAATACTTAAAATGACCAGAGCAAAGTTACTCTTTAAATTTCCATTTCAAATCAAATGATCATGTATGTTTGGAAAATAGATCGGTAAACTCAGGAGAGTAATATCCCCTAACCTGAAACTCGGCTTTGATTCAGGAATAGTTGCTGAGAAACTTAAGATGGTGTTACCCTATGAATAAAATACCAGTGACTTGGTAAAACTCCCCAATAAATAGTAGAACTGTAGGTACTACTGGTTTCGTCTTTATGGCAGCATTCGGTAAAATCTCCCGTGATGTTCACCCTTGAATCAAGTTATCTGGGCAACTTGGAGTTCACGAAAAGTGTTTGCGCCATCAGTAGGTAAACCAACAGTATAGTTTTAATACATTTTGTGGAAATTTGCTAAGTTACGTGAGTTTCGCTTATCCAGTGTGCAGTGGTTCCACCAAGTTAGGTGTGAGAAAAAAAATAATTTGATGAGATGGCTTTGACAAAGAACCAACTGATTTCGGAGGTTCAGGGGAAGCAATAGATGATACCATTCCTCATATAATATTCAATGGTTTACTTGTACTACTCTATATCATATCAAACCTATGAAAGCACAATCATTAAATACCTATCCACAGCTCATCCTCAATCACTCCTCATTACACTTCATTATCGTCCATTCCCTCAAATAGTATCCAAGCGTGAATTCCTGTTTACGCTAAAATTCGATCACATGCAACAAAATGTATCTATGTTGGAATGTATTTCGTAAGGAAAGATATTTACTTCTTATAACAAGCCTCAAATATAACTTATTTTCAAAATCCACTCCTATTATCAAACCCACTTTGGTCACTTGCTTACCGTAAATATTCCCTACTTTTCCGAACAGTTTTCCGCATTTACAAAAAAATTCACAAATGTGTCGTTCTTATTGTATAGTGTTAAAATTGTGTCCTTAGCGTTAAATATAGGGTAACAATAAATTGAAATCAATAATTCAGTTAACCTGAAAGGCTATGCGTCTCCCAGCTTTTAAGTCTGTTTACATCTCGCCTTTTTATTCAGCGTAATTTTGCCACCAAAATAATAATTTGCCGTCAACGAGTAATGTAGAATATCAATTTACCGAGAAGTATTGCGTAAAATATCCAGGAAGATAAGAAGCATTTCTCCATGAGGTCAGGATACAATACGTGTATTCATCATTCATATTCTCTATCATCGACGGCACAGCTCCTGTTTGAGTGACCGATCTCGAATCGAAGCCATATAATGCATTGCATTGAATATACGGAAGGGCAGGGGGATTCGAAACCAAGGTTTAAATGTACTGGAAGAGGCATTGCAGCTGATTTGAGAAGCCAGGGGCCATTTCCGTAGGCCCAGATATTACGGCTTGCTACTCGCGATACCCACACGGATCAAGTTGTTTTTGCAAGCGGTGCAAACTTATTTCCCGCAGTAATAAAAGCCTGACTAAAACCCACTTTTTAATACTGTGTTTTTTTAAGCCATCAAAGATAAGTTAAGGTAGTAAGGTATGGAACGAAGTGCATAAAATGACGGAAAGTCGTCAAAGAATCAGAGGAATGTGGGTAAGCACGCAGGCAAGCGCCAGATATTTAGTTTACATAGGTTAAATTCGAACCATTTTATTAAAAAATTCTCTTAGATGGGGATCAAACGCTTCAATACCTCCACAGCCTTAGGAAGATAAACTGATGCCAATGCGAAGAAATTTAGAAAAAAAATTTAATTGTTATTTATGTTTTTTTTAATGTGCAAAAGAGGTCATATAAAACGGAACGAAAAAAAATTTAATTGTTATTTATGTTTTTTTTTAATGTGCAAAAGAGGTCATATAAAACGGAATGTTTTCTACAAAGTATGTGGGGCTAATCCTTCCAAATCACCACCATTTCGCCTTCGCTGTCTTTCATTTGCTATTAAAGCAAAATAGTTCTTCCAATACTTTAGAGTATTACAAATGCAATCTTTGTTAGAATGAAAAGAAGAACAGACACCTGATTCCCGATGAGGCCCCTATCCCTTCCATCCCTATCCTTATACCTTTCCTCCCGGTCTGAAGCGCCTATTAGTGCGGAAACAGACTTGAAAACACCCATGAAAAAAAGAATAACAATTCTTCTTTCAATTCTTAGGATGTGACAGAGGAAAAAATACCGGCTAACTGGGATAGAGGCAGCATAAGAACAAGCATTTAGGAAAGGAATGATATGTTTTAGGGGGTATGAAAAGGTAAATAAGGGCACGTTATGAAAGACAGAGCTCGTAAGAAGGACAATATGCCCATCAAAATTTGCCATAACCATACATATATATTACTGCATATGGTCTTACTGTACTGGTCTCACATATATACTACTGCATAATATCCTGCAAGCCAATGCGAGGGTGTGCTGCAGCATGGCTTTTTAATGAGAGAAAACTATACTTACACGTACTATATTGCTGGAATGCAAAAATACTATTCCGCGTATGCACTGCTTACTTGCGACTGAGAATTACAATGGTACTACTTGATGGAAAATGTTAGGTACGACATACAAATGTGTTGAGAGGTCAATCAATGCTCTTAGAAATGAGACCGTAATGTTGACATTCACATGTTTCCACGGAAAAGGATGGAGAAGACCAGAGGGGTAAAAAGAAGGACGAAAGAGGAAGTACTAGAGATGACAGGAGAGGAAAATGATGGAAGAAATTTCAAGAAGGCTTTAAAAACATGCAAATAGTAGCAATACTCGCTAACGTCAAAAAGTGACATTTTTACTCTACCGGCACATGCGATAATGCCCGTATTTCGGATATGGTATGCTCTAAAAATGTAACGAGAACTGGAATGGATGTAGCAGTGAGTGTTGGTCGAAGGACATACTAGAGGACGGTTTACGGTAAGCGGAGTAGAATAGGAGGAGAACGGGTAGCTTTGAAAGAATAATGAGAGGTAGTAAGTATGTTGAACTAAAAGAGAAATTCATATAAAAGATAGGGGAATGGTGAGAGTTTGATGTCCATTTAAACGTTACTTCCAACCGGTGAATCACGAATAATAACGTTTAGCAATACATTAGGAAGAAAGCCAAATTCAAATTTATTTCATAGAATATTTAATAAATTCCTAAACAAATAAAATAATCCAAAGTTAGTACATTTGCTACTCATTCATTTGACCATGATATTGCTTAGCTTTAAGCAGGAAACAAATGGTTATGCTGAAAGATACGTGTCCAAAGTACCAGTTCCATTTTTAATTTTCAAAATGCATTCCGTCGCCAATTCCATCATGAGTTTTTGTAGTATCCCTAAGTAATCACGGAGGACTCAAAATATCTGCTGCTAAAGTAAAACTTTCATTTTATGCCCCAATAATTCTGCGCATAAATTATCCGTTTTTTCACGATTTAACGGCAGGATTTTACTAAGCTTCTGAAAGGCTTGCTCGTGCATAAAACTGACATGAATTTTCGAAAATATTCATCGTCCCAATAAAATTATTCATTTTTCCCACCTCTCCGGCCGTTGGAATAGGCCTCTCTCGAAATGTTCTGAAATATATATTCGAAGCGTTCCACATTTTTTTTTCGCCCCACACAAACCAACTAGTGCTCACACGTGCATATATTTCGAGATAACAATTACTTTTCCGCGGCGAAAATTTATTGTGGGACCGATTCCCACAGTTCGTGATTCGCACAATTATCTAGCACCTGCTGCATCATGGTGTTCCCGTTGTCACGGCAGAATTATCGGGTCAATCCGTCTCCATCCTCTCATACCCCGCAGAAAATATAAATTTTGTTTCGCGACGGGATTAATAAGTGATTTATTTGGCGTTAAATCACGTAATTAGGTTAAGCCGCTTGTTCTCGGGGATTTGTGAATTGTGTCCGAGATGATAACGGTCTTGCCCTGACGCCCCGCCATGCATATTTCCACCGTATTCTGCTTTTTATCCGCATGCCAGCGCCGATGCCGTCCGCCGTTCGAAGTATTTTATGAAAATGTCTTATTTTCTACGACTTACCGATGGCTACCCAAAAGCATTTGGACGTTGATTTAGGAATTAGACTCCCATAATAATTTTTGATCTTTTTTCTCACGATGACGGTTGTAGGTAAGCTCTAGCAGACATTTAGGAAAGAGGCCATTTTAGTTAAAACAATTATATTTTCATTCTGCGTCCCTTGAGGGGATTCATGATCTCCAATATGATGAATTTTTCATCAAACACGCAGTTGACTGAGGCATGACGAAAATAAAACCGTTCATATGCCTACCATATAATCTTTGACATGCTTATAATCCTCACGTTTTACTCATTTCATGAATGGTCCATTTTCCAATGCATGTGAGTTTGTAGTTTTGGCAGAGTACGACTGAATCCCGCTTCGTGTGCACTTCTATGATTTCATCATTTACGTCTTGACGTTTTAGCATGCTGAAACATGCATATAAATCAGTTATTCAATTTTTTGATGAAATATCTGCGTCGTAAAATCTTATACTACTACCATACAAATCCTAAAAATCATAATATCTCGATGTTTTTCGAATGGAATTTAATGCAAAATATCGATGGAAATGTTAAATCCTCCGATGCCTCAAGACATAAAATATATGGAAATTAACACTCTCTGAACTAATTAGTTCAGACATACACAGATGGCCTAAGTCATTGACTGGAAATACTTAAATATTGACAGGTTCCTGGGTTTTAGACTATGATTGTTGGTGGCACAGGCAAGTTTTATGCAGTTTGCAAAGGTCTGATCCAAAATCTCTATCGAGTCGTCAGATTGTGTTTTAGAGAGATACTAATGGAGATGGCGCTGAAGAAGCTGAACAGCAATGACAAAGGACACTAACGACCATTCATCAAATCCATTACAGGCCAGTTCAGGGCAAATAATAGTAACTATTTTACAAATAGTATGATTAGTCAAAAAAATCAAAAAGAGCCTCTCATCTAAAAAATTCATCAATAAAGGGGTTTAGAATTACATTGCTTCTTCGATTCGCTTCTTCGATGGCCGATAGAAGAATCGATTCTTCTATCGGCCAACCTCTTCATATTGACGCAGCTAGGTAATTGTTAATTAACTTTCATGGGAATAAAACGCTTGCGTACCTTCCTCAACAGCCTTAGGAAGATAAAACGATGCCGCTGCGAAGATATTTGGAAAAAATGAATAATGTTTCATTATGTTTGCATAAACATCTAGTCAACAAAAGATGTCATATAAAACGGAATATTTTCTACGAAGTATGTGGGGCTAATCCTTCCAAATCAGCCTTCGTTTTCTCCCACATGCTAGCATACCAATGGTTCCTCTAGTTCAACGTTGCGATCAAGAGCCCTTGATCGTAATAACTATTACCTTGAACTTTTGGCAGGAAGAGGAGAGACCTAGACTTCTTATACTCTCAGAAAAAAAACGTATTATTAATGCATTCTTTGATAGAATGATAATAATAACAATTATTGAATCAATTCTTAGGATATAATAGAGTAAAAAAAACTAGGTAAGCAGGATAGAGGCAGCATAATAATGAGCATATAGGATAGAATATAATGACGAGTTTTAGGGGATATGAGAGAGTAAATATGGGCACTTTTTATAAAAGTTAGCGGATGTAAGATTGAATGTATCTGGCGCTGATGATCAGTGGAGCTATAACGAAAACTTGTCAGTAAAGAGTGACATAGAATGTACATGGTGGTACATTTTGACCTTGTAGGCCTCAAATCTAGATTTACCGGTATGGGCCTGTTTAGATGAGAACAAAGTCATCAAAGAACTTCTTCAAAGCAGGAAACACGTCTTCGGCTAAACTTGAATCGGCTTAGTGAATGAAATCATCATCATAAGTTTTCATTCATCATCATATAGGCCATTAAATTTCATTTTTTTGTTTGCGCCATATTATTAACATTTTGTAAAAAAAATTAATTTGCAACTTGAATTATTGGAAAGGATCTTGTTGTACCACATCTTTAATAGTAAGCAACGGAGATTTTCTTTTGAACGGCTTAATATGTCGTTACATGTTCCTGTTTTACAGCGCTCTATTGGCATATTATATCAATTAGGAAGACCATATCTTAAGGCCGTTTTACGCAGTGCATTTTTTGTACAATTTTTTGTACAAACGCTTGCACAAGAAATTGTGTGAACGCGGCAAATTGTGTGAACGCTTGTGCGAATGTCTGAATGACTGAACGGAAAATAGAACGGGTTCTAATTCCATTAAGAAAAACATACTATTTCGTTCAGTTTCATACTTACGTTTGCACAGTAAACTGCACCGCTCAAGGCGGTCTTTAGACGATAATCTCGCTTTAAGAAGATATTGCTGTTTTTGGGTTTTATTTCTTGATTTGCGATAATAAAAATATCCGATTCGAAAGTGCTAAGTCACAGAAGGAATTCGGCATCTCGAAAGCTGGCATCGTATCTAATCCGTCCATCCATCTAATCTAATCCATCCACAAGAGGCTTCAGCGTGGAATCGGAGTGGGGATTGAAGAGGGTTGAGGTCAGTCAATATCCTTTTGAGGGATTTGATGCAGATGACCGAATTAAATCCAGAGCAAGCCGACCTCTTGTACCCCCACAGACGCACGCTCTGCTAAACCTTCCTCCCTCCTTCCCCAAACCCGTCCAATCGCCGGCCGTAATCTCAAAAATTCATTATCAATCGCGAGAGGCCGTCCCAGCTTTTATGGCCGCGTTGTCCAATGATGGCCGATCCCAAGCTGATAATCTCAACGAGCGTTTACTCGCCATCCGGACGGTCCGCGGCGAGGTGGATGGTGGGGGCGGGACCGGGGAGTTTCTGCCCCCATCCGCGAGGGGCGGGTGGGGTTGTCTCCGGACCTGGCAGGGAAGATGGGAGTGGGTGGCTCGCGATCGAGGAGGACTGCAGCCAGAGGAAAAACACATCGCAGGAGGGGGCGAAGGGTGTGTTAAATTGCGATCGGTGTAGTGGGGCAAGCCAGACGGGATAAATGCAAACGGATACGTGAGTGAGAAATAAGGGAGGAGGGTGTGTGAGGGAGAAATTATGACCAGCGGGGCTCTTGAGCATGCGAGGTTAATAGCCATTGGGAGGTGATGTGGTTCCAAAGCTGATATCCGCTACACGATCTGGAGCAGTTTTTTGCAGATGGCAGTTTTGACCTGCACGTAAAACGGAGTAGGATAACGGTGACAAATATCGAGACCTGTCATTTGCTGCTTGCCATAAAAATGCTATTTATTGCCATTTCGTTCCTGATTTGAATTTGTACGAATTAAATTGAATTAGTGGATGACATGGATGTAGTCAACTTGTCTTGGGATGGCTTAGATACTAGATATGAAAATCTAAAATAAAACTTTAAAAATAAATTTCGCATTAGTACCACACAACGTCCCATTAATTAAGCCAAATTTAAATATTTTCAAACGATCACTTGTATACATGGGCCCAAAGGTTTATACTTTGTTCCCCGATAAAATAAAAAATGCAAAAAATTGTAAATTTTTTTAAAATTTAGCAGTCATGGGTACTGGCAAATGAAAATATTGTAAGATTCTTTTGATGTCATCAGATTTCATTTTTCTCCTTGTAAAAAAATATAAAAAAATTACTCGTTGTTTTGCAGTTGTACTCATATTAGTAAATATTCAGATGTAAATGGCATTTATTGTTTATTGTTACTTTTTTATGAAACTTTCACTTTCTATTATCACCTTTGTATGAAAAAAATAGAAACGTTAGTGAATAATTATACAATTATGAAGGTTGCTTCAGCACAGGTTCTCCTTTCAGGCAACCCAGCTTTCTTATTTTCTTTAGGTAATAAATTCAGTATTTTGTATTGTTTTTGTTGAAAGCAATAAAATTTACTTACTTACAACATATAACAACTTTAAGACGCTCGTACTAAAGTTGAGTGGTTCAAAATAAGAATTCGTGCATTGTTATATCCATGTGAAAATTATCTGTGAGGCTATCTGAAGTTCACATTTAAACAAAACACAAAAAGGCCAAATTTACCCTTCAGGACATTTATTGATTTTGGTCGTGGCTCAAGAACTCAATTTGTATCCATAAGTTGAAATTCTTAATATGCGTGGATTACTTACATAACGAATAATACTATTCGGAAATATAATTGAGCAGGCGTAAGCTAGAGATAACTACAATTAAACGTGGGAGTCGGCAAAAGCTGGATTTTGTTATACTTATTCTTAAAGAAGCGATTACATAAGATAAAATGGTTTTCTATCTGCCATGATGTTGAATACGATGACTTATGAGGGTACATTGCATACATCCGTTGTGTGTCCAAGAAAAAAGTATTTGACTAATTGGATGGAACTTAATGATAACCACTATTTTCAGTGTCAATTACCCTAAATGCTACCATAAGCACCCCATTTTTTCGATGCCCATAGTGAATTCAAGCAGCAATCAAATGAAGAGAGTCAACAAGCCTCCTTGGTTTGAAGACTGTTTATTTTTTATGAGTCATACGCCACTGTAATTATACTGAAGTTTCTTCTGGAATAATAACTAGGCGTCGCAAACAATATCAGCTTCTGCTAGTTTTAAATAAGATACTTTTATGTGATACGTTCCCCGATAATAACTGCCGATACTTGCAATTTATCCTGTATCTTTATCCTTTTACCTGTTATTATCTTTATGAAATGTTTTACATGGTCTGGAGATAAACTCCCTACGCATAAGGAGACCAGTCTTGGCATTTTAGAATAGTATACACTCTCAATGTTCTTGAAATTTTCATTATTTATCCCAAGAAATATATAAGTATATGATAAACCTCAAAACTAGAATTAAGTAATTCTCGAGGTAAAGGAAGGCAAAAATTCACTTGAGAGCCAGAGTGCACTAGCTAAAATAGGCGGGAAAGCTACGTTATTATAAGTGCATATTGAACGACGACGCGTCGTGACAAAAACTTTTACAAGATAGGGAAATCTCAAGGGTCCTTCCTATGTCGGTGGCCCGCACGGCGAAAATGCGTCTGTTAAAGACCTCATGTCTTAGGATCTATTCGGGAAACAGACATACGGCAAACGATATTCGACAAAGTGTGATTAAACTTGGACACTGACAGGACCACACCGAGGCTCGCGAGCCATACTACTCGGTTGTTATTAAGTTTAACGAAAAACGCCATAGGGTCCACGGCTTAACGCCTAATCCCACGGATGGAGTCCTGAACTCAAAGTGCCCTCCCAAAAAACCTCGTCAATAGACCAGTAAGCTTATTCAATGTCTGCCACAGCCTGGAATCGAACCCTGGTATTCGATATGGTAGGTCAGTACAACCGGCCATTACAAGGGCATAAACGATATACATAAACAATTTGGGTACCGTAGTTAGTATTAAGCTTAGACTTTTTGCAGACGATGCGGTAATGTATAGGGGTATATCAAAAGAAGAAGACAGGAAATCGCTTAGCAAGGGTTTAGATGCAATTCAAGAGTGGTGCGACAAATAGCAGTTAGAACTTAACCTTAAAAAGTGTGTAGCTATTAATTTTTGGAGGAGTAACGTGTAAAAATCACTAAAGATTTATCGTGGGGAAGACACTTCCGGGAAATATGCGGCCGAGTGAAGAGAAAGCTAGGATTTATAAAAAGAGTACTTGGGAAATGTGATGAGAAGACAAAAGAGCGATGCTATTTTTCACTAGTTAGGCCCCACCTTGAATATGCAGCAAGTGTATGGGATCATCTATGGGAGCAGGTAGGTTCGTTAAAAGGTGTTACGATAGGTTGAGTAGCGTTTCAGAATTAATACAAGAATTAGGGTGGGATCATTATCAGAGCGTAGGTTAAAGTACAGATTGAATCTATTAGAGAAATTTCTATCGGATAGCTTTACTGAAGATGTTAGGCACATATTTAAAAAAACCAATGTATTATGCTAGATTCGACCGTATGAATAAGATTAGAGAGATAGATTGTCGTACTGATAGATTCAAAATGGCATTTTTCCCCCGTACTATAAGAGAACAGAATAGGCAGCATAGCAAAGGGATAGGTAGGGGAAATATTTTAGAGTAGTCTGTAGTGCATGATGCATGCATTAATCCCTTAAATACTATAGATACTAACAATCTAGTTGCATGAGTCCCTATAGTTGCTTGTTTTCATGACGGTAGTGCATGCTTGGTGATCTTCACCCCCTATCACACACCCTCGCGGTGGCTTGCAGGGTATCGTGTAGATGTAGACGAAGGGCCACCGCACTATCCTGACCTCTAGGTTTTTTGAAGTTTCTCAAGATGTGTCTAAAGTTAGTTCCTCATAGTTCTCTCATAGTGGAGGTATTTATTGAGTAAGTAAGACAACCTCAGTCATCCTCGGTTCACTAATTCTTCACGATCATTTGTCAACAATCCTGACATTGGTTTGACGTAACTCTCCACCGAATTCTTTTATCGGCTTATCTGTTCATAATTACGTATTTCTTCTCTTTCACATCCTTTATTACTTGTTCTTTATATGTCATACAAGGCTTTCCCGATCCGATCTTACTGTCCACTTGTACTCCAACGATTGTGTCCATCAGGCCATCATATCTCATGATGTGACCGATTTCGAATTTTCTTTTCACTATTTTCTTATCGCTACTATTTGTGGAGTCCACCAGCCACTAAGATTACTGGGGTGAGCCTCAAAAAGGATATTTGAGTACATGGGAGTAAGTAGGGTTTTTAACAGCACTAATTTACTTAAATACATAAGTACCAACACAAATAAATTCCTTCAGTTATTTCTTCTCGCTTTAAATCCATACTAAAACTCCCTATGTTAACAGCAAAGTTATCTAAAAGTAGTACGAAGAGAAATTCACGTAATTTATTTTTGTACGAACATCTTTTTTGATATAATGTCATCATAAAATATTATTATCCAGCATGGATTGATTGGGCTAAAAAGCAATTTTAATGGTACTCTAGGATTATAACGCAGCTAATTTTTTTGAAGCAAAGTAATACGATGACCATTGTCGGTGTCACTTACATTTGCTAACAGTCCATGATATGCCTCGTTTTTTAAAAATTCATCGCCACTCTATTGCTTACAATCAACACAAGTTTTATTCACCTAATAGATGGGTAGTTTGCGTTGAAATTTGGCATAAAATGGTAATACCGTCTATTAATGCTCCAATTGCAGCCGTTCGTCTCATAATGAATTGATGAAACAGAATATTTTGAGCCTTTGTGCCATTTAACACAGTTATGAATTTTATGGCTGCCGTATTGTTTTATCACAATCAAAAGTTTGCAACGGTGAAATTAGTCGAGTATTATGGTTTTAATTGCCATAACTCTGATCACTTTAACAATGGCAGTAAACGCAGAACACTCTAATTTAACGATTGGGCATAATTGAACCTCGATTAAAACGAATTCACGAGGAGTATTCAGTTTTTTCTGTGTCTTTAAATTCGAATGCTGTGCGAACGCAAAAACCTAAAATCTCTCTGAATTTATGGCTTATTTATGTGATTAATTTTAAGTTATATTTTAATATTTAGGAAGCCATATTTAAATATTTCAGATTGGGTAATTAGTAATCAGTTATATCTGCTCACCAGAGTAGGACTTAGTGGAGCTATCGAACTATCTTATTCATACGTAAATATTTCAGATTGGGTAATTAGTAACCCAGTTGTTGATACCTTTTCTTAGGCTTGTGTGATGAGTCGATTAATCGAAGTCATCGACCATCGACTGCGATGAGTCGTTGAGAATCATCGATGTCGATGAGTCGATGCGAAGTCGAATGCGATGTCGCTGACTCGATGAGTTGATGCGAATCATTGATGTCGATGAGTCGTGATGTGCTGCTGACACGAAAAACGCTACTACTGCTGACGACCCCTTCCTGGCGGAGCTCCACAAGTACAAGGAGGTCCCGCTTCCTATTCCTGCCGCTTCAACGTCGTCAGAGCGGTTCTTCAGCGATGCAGGGAACGTTGTGTTGGACGACCGACATCTACTCACCAATGAGAATGCGAGAATACGATATGAGAATTGTATTATACCACAAAAAAGAGTTGTTGCTTAATTTGTAACTTGGTGCTTGTTTCGCTCTTTAATAAATAGCCCTTGTCCTTCTCAATTGAGTTTGACCCAATTCAGTCTTCACTTAATAGCCAAACCAAACTGCCTACCGAGACATCTGCACCGATCATCGATAGTCATCGATCATCGTGTACACTCTATTCGATGATCGATGACAGCCATCGTCATCGAAGCATTTCGATGAAATTTTTTCATCGACAATCGATGACCAAAATCGGTCATCACACAAGCCTACCTTTTCTCCTACTAATTAGTAACCATTTGTATCTGCTGGTCAGAGTAGGACATAGTGGAGCGATTGTACTATCTTTTGATATATACTTACCATTCTTTTCCTTGCCTATTTCTCTCTATAGTTCATCACATTCACTCTCTTACTTCGTGCTCTCAAAAAAGGCTCATCAGTCTTCCTCTTTCTCTCACTCTACCGTCGATCACTGCCTTCAAGATACCACCGTCTTCCGTACTTGCCAAATCCTTTCACCAATCTCTAAATCTTCTTCCATCAACCCTCCCTCCTCCCTTACCACGCCAAGTTCCTCATTATCAATCTTTCTTACCGTCCATCACATCTCCTTTTCGAATCTATTTATAATACGAATGGCCATTTCATTTTTGCATAAAAGTCTCCAAATGTTTCTTGTCTTTCGCTTTAAATTCCCTCCACATTATTTCCTTCAAAATACTCCTTAATCACTCCACCACAATCTGATTGGTATTTATTGCCAGTAAGGGTAGAATTTGATGGAGACCCTACCCTTAATTGCGCTGCATTCATCTATCGGCTTCACACAAGCCTATTTCCATCCATGTCTCGGAATATTTCCTACCCCTCTTCATGCCATCCATGATATACTTTATCGTAAACATATTTTATACTCCTCACCCACCTGTGACAACGATCTTCTGAATTAATCTGCTCTTAAGTACCTGTTCCATCCACTTACCCTGCATTCTAATTTCTGCCAATAATAAGTCGTAAGTCTGCTCAATATCTCTTCAAAATTACACATATCCTCCATTCTCCTCCACAACCACTTTTTTAAGGCTTCCAAACTTTTTTCTTCATCGTTGTCAATTCCCAACATTTCGAGTCTCATGTCAAATTAGATCATTTAAATGTACCCTTGATATGCAGTGCGTTAATTTGGAATCCTTGGATTTCAAATACTTATATTTTACGATGCACGGAATATCAATGAGACGTTAGGAAACCATGCATGAATGAGTGGGGGCCACGTAACCGTTAATATATAAATTAGAATAGCGATATGAGACATACAATGATTCCTGAATATACTGACCAAAAGTGTACTATATAAAATCTAAAACACATGCTCATCACTCATCTTTCTTCTTGCAAACCACACTTTATATATGATACTATGATACCTACTCTTTCCTTGAGTTAGGTTTTGGAAGCAAGCAGCACTTAACTAGATCATCTTTATTTTCCTGGCGTCCTTTTATTACGCTGATTTTCACTATCCTGTCCCCCATCACTCTCTCTTTAACGTAACTTCTTATAAACCCCCCCCCTCTCCCGAATTACGTTACGTAGGCAATGAACCATCACTTTTCCTGTACGATAACGCAAAAAATCTTCAAAAAACCTTGCTCATTTCTCAAAAATATTTATTCACTAATTGTTACGTGTGTCACCATTACTTGTAAACTGGGAATTAATTCAAAATGCATTTATCTCCCAACGCAACAGAAGGCTTGGCATCCCCTCACTGTAAATATTGTCTCGTATAAGTTCCGTTACCTCGAAGTAGAGTTCGCTCCTCCCTCGTGCCTCACGATAAGTAATTTATGAAAAGCTCTTGTTCTCACCTTTTCACTACCTCCTCTTCAATTCCTTTCAATTACCTTCAATATCTCGCTTATGTCTTCTCCAGTGTCGGAACTTCATTTGTTCGATTGGATTCCTCCCTCTAATCTTTTCTTCGCGTATTAATTGCTCGTAATTATTTAATGCTCTATATTTTTCATAAAATGCACCTTAATTTCACAACTCAAGGGAAATTTATCCTCCCCAGTTACGCGAGCACAATATTATTACAATCTCCGTGCACCTGGAAAATGGTCAGCGTGTCTACTACAACGACCACTATGAACAACATAGGTCACCAACTCCTCAAATGACCACGCTAACAGTATTATTCAGATAGTGGTTTTCTTACAAAATAAGTTCAATGTTTTTCACACCCGTTGAATTTCAACGGGTAGCTTCCGCTAGTACAACATAAAGGAAAGGTCATGGACTATAGACCTGCGAAATTTATGCTACCATGCCATCGACCTGTTTAAAAATTGGTACCTAACTACCACTGTTACCACCAGCAAGAAATTGATGACTTCGACCTAATTTCATGCGAATGCGAATTTTCTCCCCTTTGAGAGCGAAGCGTCAATGTTTGAGTTTGGTGATGTGAAATGAAATATAAATCGTAAAGTAGTTAAGTATGTGTGGTATATGAAATAACATTGCGAATCAAAGTGCTGGGTACTAAAATTAAGCTAAGAAGAGAAAGTGGAAGGGACTAGCTGAAGTTTCTAATGAGAAATAACAATTTTCAAAATAGGTCGTGGTGATTTAAGTTTTTCTTCTCAGGATTTCTAAGCTTTACTTTGGTCGTTTCAGCAGATGTGAGCAATAATGTAGAATTCCAGTTATTACACGGCTGAGGCATTGAACAGCTAAGTTAACATACGACAATAAATGTAGGTAGGTATTTTGATATGTTTGAAGGTTTGAAATAAGGAATCAATTCATCAGTACGCTCATCTGGAACATGTTTCTTTACGGCAGTGAGGCATGAACGATGACAGCTGCAGAAAAGAAAATCGTGAAAGAATTTGAAATGATTCGAATGATGAAGATAAAATGAAACGATCGAGTGACAAATGATGAAGTCTTATGAAGAGTGGGAGAAAAGAGAAGTCTGCTGTAAATTCTACAAAGAAGACGGGACATCTTAAGACATGATCGCCTGATGGAGACAATCGTCGAGGGAAAAGCGAACTTGATGAACGGCAACGGAAGGCCTCGTATGAGATATATGGAACATGTCGTGAAGGGTAGGAAAGAGAGGAATTACGTAAATATGAAGAGGTTGGCCGATAGAAGAATCGAGTGGAGAGCTTCGTCAAACCAATTCTAAGATTGTTGACCGGTGATTATTATGGTCCAAGATTTACACAGGGCATGGAGGACGGAAGGAGAGAAAATCGGCCTCAGCATTGGCCGGAACTTAATGGAAGGCGCCAAGGGACCAACAGGGAAACAGACGGACCTAGTACTGAGCAAAAGTTATCTTCATACATAAATCAAGTAGGGACCGGTATCATCATCATCAGCCAACAATCCTTAAGTTGGTTTTAGGCAGCTATCCACTTGATTCTCTCATGTTTAAATCTCTTTATATCTATGTGTTTCTTCTCTTTCACATCCTTCACCACTTGTTCTGTATATCTTATGCGAGGCTTTCCTTTATCCTACTTCCCGTTCACTTGTCCTCCCACAAATCTTCATCGGGGCATCATGTTTCATCAGGGGCGGCGTGGCCAGGGCGGGAAGACGGAGATTCCCGCCCTTTACGTCAAAAATAAGATGTTTATCGCAGCGAAAGTTTTTATGTCATTTATATATTATTTACAAACCTTTTGCCCTTAACGGCCTGAAACGCGTTTTTAACGCACACACTTTTTCATGAGGGGGGGGTCACAAAAACCGGACCCCTCTGGACGTTCAGCTGCCAGGGCCCCTGAGCTCCCACGCCGCCCCTTGTTTCATAATATGGCAGATTCAATTCCATCTTCTTTTCAGGGTTTTCAAAAGGCTTCTCTTACCTCCCACTCCTCTTAGGACTTCCTCGTTATTTACTCGGTCGATCCATTTAATCTTCATTATTCTTCTGTAGCACCACATTTCGAATGCTTCCATCCTCTTCTTCTCCGCTGCTGTCTTCGTCCATGCTTCAGTGCTATAAGGAAGCATGCTCCAGATGTAAGTTCTGATGAATTGTTTCCTCACTTCCACACTTGCATTCCAGCTGTAAGTTTATTATTCTTTTCATGGAAAGTACTCATTGCCTGGGCTATACTACTAACTATTTCTTTCTTGCTTCGTCCGTTTTTACGTCATTTTTCGGCTTCCCAGGTAGCAACAATCTTTCCCCTCCTCAAGTTTTTCCTTTCCTTGTTAGTTTTGGTGTCTTTTCTCCTGCAGATTACTAATATCTTAGATTAGTTTTTATTGATCTTCGGGTGATATCTGTCCTCTCCGTAGTCATAAGATTCTTCTTCAAATCCCTCTCTGTCTCTGCTATGACTGCTATGTCACCGGTATGACAATGAAAAAACTCAGAAACTGCCAAGATTTAAACCCGCGCTCTCGGAATAGGAAACCAGTACTCTATCTAGCACACCAACCCGACCCCCAATAACTTCTCCGCATCGTGGGAGAGTCACTTCAGCGTTGCGCATGAATGAGTTGATTCTCCGGTGTTACAGTGACTTACCTCAGGCGTCCGAGGCAATCGATAGGTCAACTCGCGTCCAGTGTTTACCCTCCACATGCAGTTTAAGGTGCACGTTCACCCCCGACCGCGTGTTCCCGCCGCTTTATTCCAATGCATCTCGCCCGGTGGCGATCGAGCGGATAGATAGTCGAAATGAGTCCCTCAGTCCTCCACGACACCACCTTCACCTCCATCCTTTCCTTTATCTCCGCATGTACACGTGTATCTCTCTCCCTCCCCATCACTTTCGCTACGCCTACCTGCAACAACCCACGTCCCGCCCTCTCATTCAACCTTCCCCAAGGGCTTCAACGATATCGACTCACTGTGTACCTACACGAGATCGTTCCACCTAAGGGCGTCTTGCACTGGGTACGTCACACTTCAGGAGGTTGGCTCGCGACTGCTTGAGTCAAGTTGTCTAAGGAATCTTATTAATTTAAGTACTAGTATATGCCTGCTAAGTGATCCTTACTTCACAAAGATAATTACCTAAGCTATAGAAAGTCACGAGTATCACAAGAAATACGATGGAAAGTCGAAGGATTTATTTTTTATGATAATTTTAATCAGCTCGACGATGGAGTAATTCAGCTCTTACTTTAAAGAAATAAATTCATGTACTCAATGAATTTACTAATGCATAACACCAGAATATTACTATCAAACGTTACGTTATAATATTATTCTGAAATATTCTTTAATATCTCCATAGTAATGGTATTATTCATACGCCATACATTTTGGCTAGAGCGACCGCAGCGCCACTTGAAGACAACTAACGCATTTCAATTGCTATAAGCGCAGACATTGGTGGATTTAGCGAAAAACACGGTGGGTTTGTGCCTTTTTTTCGTGTAATTTTATTCCTTGTGAAATAACGCATAAAATATCAGTTTTTTGCAAAAATAAAATGTTACTATGGTATTTTTAAACGTTATATTCCCATGTGATAGCCATACTCGCCGTTAATCGTATGTAATTTCAAATGCAATTTGTGGAACAAGGAGTATGGGTTGGTATAATTATCTTTACTTTATTAGATAGAGGAACTTTAGTTCTACAAGTGCTAAAAAAATATTAAAAAAATGGTATGACTTTCACTCTTCGGATCAACCTCCTTGGATCTCTCACTGATATATTTATGAGTGAGAGGAGTTACCGTTACCGATATGAGTGAATTCATCTTTCAAAGGAATGTGGAGACAGACATTGGGACACATGCGGAGGAAAAATTAAATTACTTTTCTCAGACTAAAATCCTAGGATTTTTATGTAAAAAATGATAAGTATCCCGCTGATAATGCAATATGGAAATTGAAAAATGAAGATGACAGATCAAAAAGGTAAAGAGATTTTCCTGACGAAAAGGGCGCATTAAAGTTTGAAATCAAGAGATAACAAAATGGAGGTTGTGAAACTAATTAGCTACCTGAGTAGAATGCTGGAGGGAAATAAAATTGCAGCGGAAGTTCGAAGGAGAGTTGCGTGGGTGAAAGAGGCATTCACTCGCAAAAAGAAATAATGACATTTTCTTCGATTAGAGATAAAGAAAAGAGTAGCGAAATGCCTGATTTGGAGTGATATAATGTATGGTGCCGAATAATGATTTTAAAAGGAGGAAAATGAATATATGTATATAGACAAGTAGTGCTGTTGAGATGTGAGAGTGGATGTGATTTGAGATATTAAAGCGGGTGAAGATGAAGACGAATGAGGAATTGCTACGAGTGGTAGGTAAGAAAAAGAATTATTTAGGAAACTAATGGAAGCAAGAGGGAATAAATGGAGCACGTAACAAGGGTCGAGGTTCTTGAAGAACTTGATGGAGGGAAGAATGTCGTTGTATAAGGAAGGTGGAATCAGGAGAAGAACATACAATTTGGATAGAATAATTGGAGTTAGGAAGTATGTTGGAACTTAGAAAGGAGATCATTTAAAAAATAGGGGTCCAGGTCAAATTCATGTTCATCTAATATAACACGGTATATTGCTTTTATTAATAGTAGTACTCATTTGATATACTTATTATTTAACGTCCCATTCGTCCTACAAACTACTGAGTATGAATTGCTGTCGTCGCAGCTACCAAGTAGAGATCAGTGTAACCAATTAAGAAGTCACTACCACCGCTATTGTACCAACTCCGGATGTTGAGGTTAAGAATCCAGTACCATAGTGCCCACACTGACCCAATCCCCTAGAATAAGAATGGAATATGTTAGAGTTGTTCAATTCTTTGTCTTTAATTCAATTGATTAAGATTAGCTTATTTGCAAAAATTCTCCATTTTAGGTCTTCGTTTGTTTCACCAGGAGAGTTTCCCGTTCTGATTCCCAAATATCGGTTGTCACTGATTTATTTCCGAATTTCATTTTCTTTGTACGCACCCAACGTCATTTTAGCAAATGAGAACTTATTATCAGATCTAAGTAATTTTAAAATGGTTTTTCGGTTTTAGAAATAGGTATTTACTCCCTTTTAAGAAAAACTAACTTTTTGGAATATCTCATTTTTTCTTAAGTTCACAACTGAAGTTTTAAAAAAATTTCGCCATGAATTTAAATTTATTAAAATATCTGATTGTTCCTTTGGGGACATATTCTCCATCATCAACTTTATTTGCCAGGCATCGTTATATTTTCATGTATACAATTCTTCAAACGTACCGCCTCACATCTCAGTGTCTAAATCAGGGGGCACCTGTTCTACTTGCTCTGCGGTGGGCTTTTGGTCGGCATTAATATACATTTTATCTTACGGAATCTGTCTCTCTATTCTGACATATTCACCGTAAAATACCTTAGGTGCCCTAACATCTCTTTGATATGCCGTGCATCTGAAATGCTAGAATTGAGGATCCAAGGATTCGACTTTGATATACGCATGGCACATCAACGGTACCTTTAAATGCCCTAACGTGACACGAGACACGTGATGCTTTTAATTGATAGGACTCCTCGAATTCTGACTTAGTGGGGATCCCGATTAGTTTATTAGGGCAAGTGGTTTCGGATCTACAGCAGAAATGAATGGAAATGTGAATGGGAAACAAGGGAGAGTCAATGTAGAAGAAGAGTAGAAGAAAGAAGTCTGAAAGAGTTCAAAAGATTTACTGCAAAGAGCTGTCGAGAATGAAAACAATGTGAGAAATTTTGGGCTCCAGAGGGAGGAGTGTTGGAGTTAGGGGCGAGAGGAGTTTTAAGAGCTTAAAGAAAAAGGCCAGAACTCTAGTGGATTAGTATCGACCATCAACCTTCCTTTGAGCTCCGATCCCCGATCCTCGATCCTGCAATTATCCCTCCCCCATCCACCCTTTCTCCCAACACTCGTCTCATTGTTCCACCAAAAGGATCTCCCCCTCTCACTCCAGCATCCCCAACCCTCTCTCACATTTCTAACACATCCCTACTGAAGCCGACTCTTAAGAAGGCGTGAACATCCCTCCCCCCTCCGCCGCCCCTAATTCCCCGACACACCTTTTTCTTTATTGCAGTTTCGCGCCACTTTTACGACCCCGTACATCCAGTGGCCTAGATCCCTCGACTCCTCTACACCCTTCCCACCCCGACGATGTAATTTCGGAGGGGATGCTCTCGCCCGAACACTTCCACTGGGTGGGGGGCTGTGCTGCTTGCATCGGGACGTACTCGATTGGGAGTTTCTTTCGGTTGGAGCGGGAAGAGAGAGGCGTGGGTGGATTGGGAAACTGGAAAGACGGAGAACTCATCCGAAAGATATTTTTTGCATGCCCTCCCCATCTCAAGTAGAGCGTAAAAGAGTTCGCAAATTCGCGAATGATGAATCTTCAAGACAGTACGAGTGGTGGCATCTCTCTCGTCTAGAAGAATCGAATCCGTCGATGTCGGAGACATTTTCAATCGGATTGCTTAAATAAATTCCCCATCTATTCTCCTCACCTTGCGAGAAAGAAACTTTCAGAGTTCTTTTATTCCACTTTACAAAATGGTCGCACATTACGAAGCAATAATTAGTCGAAATAATCATTGGATGTCCTACTAGATAAATTCGATGTAGTATCTTCCACTACTCTATTGCAGTAGTACTCTCCCGCAACTCTATTAAACTCTAATACTCGATTGAAATAAAACTTGAGCCCTAAAGACAGACCTTCTCCATACGTAAAATTAATTGACTTTTTTGCAGTTAACACAGTCAACGTTTCATTGAGGAATCATTTTCAGTTGAGATAAAATATATTTTAATATAGGCACGCGTTTATTGAAATCTTTCTGAGTTGTTACGTCAACGTTAATGATTTACCAATCGCTTTCCTTTGGTTATTGTTAGAAAGCTAAATATTCACTGATTTGTTTATAGGACACTATGGTACCTTTCTCGTTGAAACTTGTCAGAAAAGAGGTAACAACCCATGCACAATAACTATGCCAATATGTCTTTACCGTGACTTTTCAGTTGAGGACCACAGGATAGTGAATGAAGGACGGTGCATAAATTCTGAAAACTCAAAATTGCCCTTCCTTTGAGCATCAAGCGTTCATTTCTCAGGGAATATTTCAATACGTAGGCCTGATTCCCAAGAATTAAAACCTTAATAACAAATTGCTAGGCTTGACTTGATGGAACCACATATTGATAATTTAAATACATTGTGGAATTTTACAAAGGGAATTTATTTACATTATCAATTAAAACCTTAGTAGCCTGGTATATTTTGCTATTAA
This sequence comes from Platycnemis pennipes, assembly GCA_933228895.1. Taxonomy (NCBI): domain Eukaryota; kingdom Metazoa; phylum Arthropoda; class Insecta; order Odonata; family Platycnemididae; genus Platycnemis; species Platycnemis pennipes. The sequence goes on from OW121855.1 coordinate 31,368,310, forward strand.
TCATATTCTTATTAATAAAAATAATATTAGTATTACGCGAAAATTATTTCTTTTGAAACTTCTAGCTAATTAATTTGCCCTAATATTTGGATATTGGTGATTAGAAGCATATTCCATAGCTAATCAGGCAACCAAGGCGTCCTTCTCCTTGTGGAATCAGGAAGAATCCTGGTTGAATTCGAAGGATTCGGGTTCGAATTTTAAGTATTTGGAAATTATACTGTGGCTGATAAAGTTTGATTAGTACATATGTCTACCCGTTGAAGCAGAAGTTATGCCACCAAATATGGATAGGAAATAATCCCCGGCAAATAATCTCAAAGGATTAACGTCTTACATTTTAAACAAATCTTCGAGTTTTTTAACGTACACACTGAGGTTTTCTTCGTCGAATCACTCAAATCCTTCTTTCCCTTCAATTCGGTGCTCAGGGAATTCTAGAGGAACTGAGGCTTTTAGGCGCCAGTCTGAACAGTGAGAACAATGCAGTGCCGTACCCTTCCTCCAAGGATGTGAAGGCATTTTCGATTCGCCTTTTTTCTCTCGGGTGGAGAGAAGCAACCCTTAAATCGATGGTGGCACGTGAAGCTCCTTCATCAATTAATGAATATTCTCGAAAGGTTCAACGAAAAAATCAACGGCCAATCTCCTAACTCTTTTATTGCTAGTTAGTCGCCACGATTTTTTCTTAAAACCCCTTCGTCCGTTTCTAGGCCTAGACACTTTTTACCTAGAAATTATCGTCCAATGCGTTAGATGCGGATCCTCAAGACGCAGTCTCTCGATAAGGATGGTGGCCAATTCAATTATTCCTGTGTGAAAATTTTGGGATAGTAATTGATAAGTAGGTACACTATGGAATTACCCAAATGAGAGCATCATCTATTGGCTGGGGAGTTCAGAACAACATCAGTCCCCTAGCTACAGGAGCAAGAGAAGGTTAAAGTCAATGAGTCAAGAAAGGAGTTGCGTAATTCAGTTGCCATTGAGAAAGTTTCTTATTCATCACAGCATCAATCATCAGCAACCTTCCTCAAGAATTTCACAACCTTTTACATGGTGCAGTATTTAATAAAATAAAAAAATAGTTGTGAAGCATAATCATTTTAAGCTCTTAAGGTAGATACGTTCCAGGAAGAAGGTAAAAATGGACTAATGTGAATTTATTAGGTTATCAGCAAGAGTATTAGATTGTCTCAAACCTTTAGAATGTCGTGCGAACATATATGACAAAAGGAATTTCCCTTTTAAGTGAATTGTGAAACTAAATTCTAAGAGAACTAAAATGCACTGTGACTGTGATTTGACCCCACCCTTATGGTCGTGCAGAGATATGATATAACTACATTCTACGCATCATAGCGTTTGTCGCTAAAAATAAACAGAATTAAATAAAAGACTGCGGGTTCTATCGCCCTATTCTCACCTTTTTTAAATCTTTCCTTCCGGTCGTTCACAGAAGTTAATCGCCCCCACTAGTTCCTGTATACTAATATCTTTAATCGTGTCATCCACTACCTGTGATGGATGAAGAGCAATTAGGAAATGCGAAAAGGGAAAGATGCCGTCAAGAAAAAGTCTAAAGAAGGAAAATGAATGAAGAGCAATTAAGAAATGCGAAAAGGGAAAGATGCCGTCAAGAAAAAGTCTTGAGAAGGAAAATGAGAGTAGTAAAGCTCTCTCCGTGAACTCCACTGGTTAAAATAAAACCGGAAGTGTTAAAGTTCTTTTGAAACGAACCAATCGGAACTAGTTGATTGCAGCCCATCAATTAAAAGCTCAGCCAGCCGTCGATGTAATTTTGCCATACCAGTTTTGCTCAAAGGCAAAGGAGAGTAAAAGCTGATAGCCCATACATGGCGAAGAAATTTAAGTAACTTGAGTTCAAATATGGAGATGGGCGAAAGTGTATCAATGCTCGCCTCAAGTTTCTTCATTCGCAAGGCAAAGTGTTTTAATGAATGCTCGAACGAGGATGTGCAGTTTGAAGGGAAATTTATGGAAATGACTTCGTCAAAAGTGATCGATAACGTAATATTAGCACGTATTTTTTCGAGGAGGAACTTTATCTTATGGTTTAATTTAAGTGGCAATTTACTATTATTTATTTATACAGCCTCAGTTTCTTACGATTATTTTCAGTTCACCGTCAGCTTATATTCGGAAAATACGTTTTTACAAATTTGGATTACAGGATCACCTTAAACAAATAGATGGAAAAAAAGACTATCCACAATCCAAAATACAATTAACAATAAATAGCAATAAAATGAACTTTGAATGAGTTTTCATAACCATAATGAATTTGCAGAATCCAATAACTGCCCTTGGGGATTTTGTATGAGCGTTTTAAAATACGCTATTTAACGTATGCATATAAATAATTATAGCTACAAGTCCTCGTTAAAATTCAACATGCGCGTTATGCATAAAAACACGCCTAAAACCGCGTAACCTTAATTTCTATAGCCTTTGAATATATTAAAAGGAATTGTATGTTTACTTATAATTTGAGGAATTGCTTACTATGCCTTGTAAATCAAAATTTAAATTAAACTATTCATGGACATCTTGCAAAAAGAGGTTTGATTTCCTGGCGTGCTACTATGATTGCAAAATTTCTTCGTTGTGGCTGACTTACTATTTAGAACTCTATTTAATTCTTTTCAAAACCTGAGCGGTGAAATACCTGGCGTCATTCTATATGACTTGGCTTGTTTCGGTAAAATGCTCTCTTTGCCTGGACTAATGTACTGACTCTTTCTTGTTTCGTCCATCGCTGGGTACAGTACTAAGTAACAATATTATTTCATATAATGAAGTATGTTATCGACCACTATATTTTCCATTTCTACATAATATTATTTTATCTTCTCAAGACTTTAATTCTTTCTGATGTAATTTTACCATTGGCTCTTCCCTCATACCTCATACCATGTCGTTCATCACTAAACCAGTTGAAATTATTTTCGTGTCAGGTTTACATTCAGCATATTATTTCCCTCTTTCTATGACACGAAAGATAATTTGCCCTTTGCAGACGAATTATTTAATCCTGCTGTTGAAAATGTTAGAGCAAACTTTATGAGCATAAAAATATTTGTAATTGAGATACTACAAAGTTTTGATTATTTGAAATCCTAAGAGTAATTTACGTATTATATTGGAGTAATCAGGTTAGTATAGGGCCTAATATCTTTCTGTTTTTACTATTCACTCGAGCAGGGAGAAAATTGGAATTGTCTGCAATGGATTTCTATTTGATAGGTTCAGGTAATATTAAAACTTTTTCTTGTGAGTCCTGGCATTATTGTAATTTATGGATTTTGCGAGTTTGCCCATAATCGGACGTTTCAGAAAATATAAAGTTCCGTCGACTTGTGTCGCGTAGGGAATAATTTGAGATGATCATTATCTGGCTTAAGGTGAATAAACGATGGGCCATGTTGTGCTAAATGTAATTTGGGCCAATTAAGCATACTCTTGCTCGTAAATCCTCTCCTTTAATATGAATGCATGGTGACCTGGTCGGTTTAATGGACCTATTCATATGGTGATGCCACTGGCGATGTTAACTAATGTTAACGTGATTGTCGATTCAATTTACGACTGAATCTACTTTTCATTCCACTTCTATACCTATTAGCGGAAACGCTTGGCTAGATTTAGTAGCTACATTAGCTAAATTGTGGCTGATGCAAAAAAGATATTCATTAAACCTTAAGTTAAATGGAACCGCCGAATGTAAAAAGTGTTAGTAATAGTAGATCAAATGTGGAATTACTATAGTTCCTTGAAAAATAAAATTAGTTTTTATTTATAACGTAGGACAGTAAGAAATATAAATAATTTTTTTACCCTCCTTCAAGTGATTCTTTGGAGATGAGTGACTTCTTAAGCCAAAATTGCCACGTCAGGATAGTTGGGTATTATGAATGAAGTCAGGAATTTCGCAGGGAACGAAGGAAGAAGGGAGATAAACCTGGTGTCGGCATTAGCCTACTCTTAACAAATGGTATCAAGGGGTTTATGATTGAACGTCCCATCTGACGGAAGGTGTAGTGAACTTGAGGTGTTCTCCATATAGCAGTCAAGTTAGGACACGTATGCTAATAAAAAATCTGGCACTGCCAGGATTCAAATTCGGGTTCCTCGGATGGACGACCAGGAGTATAGCTATTATGCAGGGCTATAAAGAAAGACAAGATTCATGGGAACTAACAAAACATACTAAATTTGCATTACTCGATTTGTGGGTTGATAGCCAGGAACGGTTTGCTGTTGCCTCATTTCAAGAGTTTATCTCGGTCAGAATTATTTAATCGCTGATTTATCGCATTTTTTCCATGGAGACCATAGGACTATATCGTTGTTTAAAAAAAACTGCAAAGAAGCTTCGTACCTTTTTTTAATATTAGATTTTCAGACGCAACACTTCGTGCACGCACTTGAGCAATCAGAAAATATATTAATCTAAATATCTAACGTTTTATTTATTAAAAAATACGCCTGGATGCTGCAAATTAGAAACTTGAAACAGGACAGGAAATTAAAATAGTGAAATATTACCGACTCGGCGGTCGTAATTACGGACTGTCAGGTCTGTAATGTTATTGCCGTTCCAATACCGTGGCCGCAACCGGTACCACAAATTAAACATCAAGCGCGTGCATTACTTCGCATAAAGATCGTAACGCAACGGGACGCAACAAGGGGGAAATTAATACCGCAAACGGCGCGAAGCGGAGCATATAAACCGCTCGGAGGGACGGGAAATGTAGTAAAGGAACGCCCTCCGAGGGACGCAACGCTACACACTCGTGGCTGGTGCCATCTCAATGATTTTTCCCGCTCGCCAGGTGCAAAAGCGCGGTCGTGTGGGTGCCGGGGAGGGTATGGGGCGAGGCCGCGGCCCACGGGCAATAGGCGTCCGTGATCCCGGCATGGGTGTGGTTGGACGTGAGAGGGAGTGGGAAGCTAAAAGGGGTGAGGGCATACCGGGAGGGTAGAAAACGAGAGTGCAGGGAAAAAACGAGGCAATGCAAATGGAGAAAAAGGTAATAATGAGACTGGTGCAGTCGGGAGCCCTGCGGGACACGCTGCTTCAAGTGTTCTCCGGGAAAGCGATTGGGTAATTCCACGAAGGGAGCAAGGGAGGTAACGAGGCTTTCAATTTCGTCATCGGTTTGGTTCGAGTGGCCTCACCCGCTTTTACCCTCTCCACCCATCTCTTTGGGAAGTGCATCCTTTTGGATTCCACGTGTCTGCTCGCCTGAAACCTAATGCGATTCGAGTGCACCGGCTTATTGAAAATCCTCTCGTCGTTTCTCCGTTTCTTTCTGTGGTGGGGGTGGGGAGGGAAGAGGTGGTTACACTCCGGGCGTCAAATAACGCGCGATTCTCGCGATAGCAAAAAGTACCTAATGGTGAACGAAGGCATTTCTGTCACTGGAGTTATCACTTCTCCGCTCGGGTTCAATCAAAATATGATTTAAATTGGATGAGTCCGGCTGGAAAACTTTAATTCCTTTCCAGCCACTGAAAGGGATACGGTTGACTAAGTTGCAATTATAACTGGAAAGTGAGCGTTCATACCTACGTTATCTTGTTCCTCCGAATAAACCATTAAATGCCTGTATAAAGCTTATTAAAAATAAATAGACCTGTGCATTGATATTTTGTGTGATGCAATATCTATTGATTTCAGCCCGAAAGTGGTGAGAAAAAATAAGTTTTTGTCGTTACATGAGGGGTGTGGAAAAATGCAGGAAATTAGAAAAAGGGGCTCTGTTTATTTATAATCGCGAGACCCTACACATTTTACTTTCCATTGACTAAGCATAAACGTCTATCAACATTAACCCTATAAGTGGCTTTCAGTGTGATGTACACAAGAATGTTTCTGTCCGAATCGCGGCGGGCGATTTCGAACGCCCTAGGCCGTGTGGCTTGTTTGGATATGCCGGTAGTGGTAGCTTGGTCGGAAATTCGCCTGATAAAGGAATGGCCGCTGGATTGAATGCTGCTTCCGGTATACGAGCTGTGCTTATCTTAGAATTAAGTTAGGCAAAACGATATGTAATTACTTATGCGAATAGAGCGCCACTGGGGTGAAATTTCACCATTTTCTATCAGAATCCTTGAGAATAAGCATATACATACTTATCTCCAATTCCATTCACTTTAGCATATGCAACTGTTTGGTACCACACGAGGTATGCCAAAAATGAATAATATTTATCTTTCATGTATTTTTGGTATCTGAAGAAAGTACTGTCCCCTCAGCGTACCGAATCTAAAGTTGAAAACCTACATCACATTAAGAAATTGAAATTTTCCATAACCTGCATTTGGCATTTCAACTAGATATTTGGTGGTGATTAAATTAATCCCGTTGAAAGTGGCAATACCGAAAATGATGTTAGATTCTATCACCTATAGCTTGACTTCAGCTGTACCCTCATCCTTTCAGTATCATTTTCGGCTTGGAAAAGCTACCCTGGTCTTTATGTCAGGATTTGTAATTTTTCAACATTATATAATTGTAATTTATGGAAAGAAAATATGCATTATTTCAAAAAGATAATTCAAAATGTAAGTAAATCATATTGCTTCTTTATACAAATAGAGTGAAAATAAGCAATTTGATTATATATGTGGAGGGACTGAATAGAAATTGAATAGACTGTAGGATCAGTAATGTTTAACATGATCAAAGAGGCTAATCTACAGGCAAGAGTTCGATTTACTTGTTCAGTGCGTGAATAAAAAAATACTTAATCGCCGTAGATGAATAATTAATACATTACACTTGAAATACATGTTCCTATACTTGTATACTTGAACTCATTGTATTGGATGAATAATCAATAAATATATGCACATATTCAACGTGGAAATAAAAGCGAGAGCTGATTTGTGTGGTGCATCATACACAATCTTTAATAGCTAAGGCATATTGCTAAAAGTGTATATACTCTGACGAATTATTGAAAATAGTAAAACTTTTAATATCATCAGCATGAGCGTAACATAAAAAAGTGACTTATACAGGCCTAAATACCTTAGTGGATATTGCATTCTGACCAACTCATCGATTGTATAGGAGGCTATAAACCCAAGCTGGGTACTTTTAAATTTAAATGACGTACCCTTAACTATTAATAATTTATCTATATGGTTCGACACTCTTACAAATGTAAAACTGAAAACAAATAATTAAAAGTGGCGAAGAGTCAATGAAATATCAACTACGGAAGATTCTAAAACAATCTAGCCAAGTAAGCCATACAATAACAGAAGCCTTCTGGAAATCATTTATTCCAAGGAGGTCTTGTTTAATGCGAGGGAGATATTAAATCATTAGATGCCATTGCATGATATTCTTATTTGTCTGTTAAATATTCTGTTTAGAATCAGACGATGGCTATAATTGGCCGACGTATCTGTTAAAACTATTTAACTACAAACAATAGACAGATGGGTATGAAGTTGTGTCTAATTATGGCCTGGTAGCTCACTAAATACTAGGTAAGCCAGATTGCGTGTGAAATTGAAACATCAAGGACGATGGCTTACTTCCTATCCCTCTGCAAACTACAGTTTCCAAGAAAGTTCGGGTATTGATGAGAAAACAGCCGACCTGTAATGGCTGGAGATGTCTAAGAGACCTCTCCCTGAAAACGAGCCCAGGGCGTCCGCTCAGCAGCCGAGCACTACACCATCTCTGCTACCACAAAAATAAGCATTTGGAGTCATATCAGCCACTCGGGTACAACAGTTGGTTTAGTGATGAATTATTATACCAAAACGTGTTTCTACAATGTCACGTAGTGATGTATTACTATCATTTGCATTTCTTTCGTTGCAGGAATGCACATTACTACATATATTAAATTGGAAGACTTGCTCGACTATCTACTCAAAACTGAATGCTGGATTAAATATTAAATATAGCCGCCACTAATTAATTTATCTGGCATCCGCCTATAACTGTATCGAAGCATTCAACTCCCTGAAATAGAAAATGAAATTGACTGGATAGCAATAATTTCAATTAAACCGTTACATATTATGTTTCATGTAGTGTGCATTAGTATTTCTTATGCCAGTGACATTAAGTTTTTTTCGACGCGATAGATTTAGCCACCATTTTAACAAGAATCTTAAATAGATGAGGCAATAGATAACTGCGAACATCGGCTATATTTTGAAAAAAAAAAGTGGGCACGAAGAATATTTTCACAGCAAATACACTGTATTCGTCAATGCCCATCTTTTATAGCAATGCCTTCTCAATTCCTGACGTTCGGGTCCACGCTGGATATGACGGATTGAAATACGTGCAGCAAATTCGCGAAAGAAAGACATGGAACTCTTATACAACTGGTCAAATGATTGCACGACTCAGTGTGTATTCAACGTAATATGTATGAAAATATTCCCTTTATTCTTGTGGAAGGGAAAGTCTTCATTACTTTCCAATTATTTGACAGGAGTTCACTTCTCACAGCACGGGGCAAGCATATTTGGACAAATTCGCTCCAGAACCGAGGAAATCTTTGTCATGTCAACGATGAAACCATGTGGAGCGGAACCCGCTTTGAGAGACAGGGAAACCAAAGCAGCTTTAATTAAAGGATTTGCGAGAGCTGCGAATGGGTAAAAGAAAATAAAACCACCAAAATTTTGATTTTTAGGTAATGCACGAGAGAGATTTAGTGTATTTTTTCCTACTTTACCGGCATCGTGACACCTTTGTGCTGGCGTATGCATGTTTTTCGACGCAAAGCCACAAACCTGTCCTCTCCCTCCCCATCCACGTTCAGACATAACCCTTTTCTAAATGCGAAAGAAAAAAACGAAAAGAGTCCATTCAAATATTTCCGCATCCCATGAAAAAATTTTCACATCCATCACACGCCACCTATTCAGCTGTCCGCGTCAAGGTGAAGACCAAGGTTCTCTCGGAAAAACCACCGTGGCCTTTTTTTTCCCACGGGTCAGCACCCAATGCCACCCAGGAAATATCCCATAATCCCGGGAATGGAAAAATTAAAGTTTCTCTAAGGAATGAATGGGGGAGGTTGGGTTCTTGAGAGCCATATCATGTGTCATGAAAAAAACACGATATATTTCGTGATGGGGGTTGAGGAACGTCACAAACTTGAGTTGAAAGAAAAGCATTCACGCTTTAATTTGCCTCTCCGTAAGTCAACTTCGCGGGTCTAGAGGTTTTAAGTCGTCGCCCTCAAGACTTGCAGAAGCCGTGCGTGGCTACGAAAGTGAAGAAAGTTCCTAAACACTGTTTACATTTCGCACACATGCTTTGATTATCCACATTAAGTTATTCACTCTGTTTTATGCACAGTGCAGTAAACGTTCGTCTCCACTTACTAAGGGAAAAATTCCTACCACGAAAGTGAAGAAAGTTCCTAAACAATGTTTACACTTCGCACACATGCTTTGATTATCCGAATTAAGTTATTCACTTTGTTTTATGCACAGTGCAGTAAACGTTCATCTCCACTTACTAAGGGAAAAAAACCAGACCACGCACAAGAAGGCTTTGAAAATATTCAAATCCAGCAAGAATAGGAAAAACTCCTACTTAATTAGAGTCGAAAATTCATGGCTTAACAGAAAATGGTGGTTGCCCTTAACCACTCGTAAAACGCATTTCATCCACAACCTAATGCCTTTTTATTCTGTGGAGTGTAATGGCCCGGACGGGCGCATGAATCTTGATACAATTTTGTTATTCTAAATTTCACTTTCCCAAAAGATATTTGTGTACTGTAAATGGGCGTCTCTCAGAATAGCCAACAGCCAATGCCTCGGGAGTAAGATTTCACTTTCGACTTAGCACTTCCCCTTCTCTCCTTCCCCTTGACCGGTAAACATCCTCCTTTTGCCTTCTATATAATGGCGTGTACGGTGGATTTCAGGAGATTGCTGAAGGAAAAGATTGGTGAATCGTTTGCAGTCAAAATGTAGTCCATCATTGGAGACCGATGCGCGGACCGTTGGGTCCGTGCTCTAAGCCGCGCTATCCACCCGTACTGAACGTGCATTCTCTCCTATCCTCCCGAGCTAGAGGTAACGTGTATAACTCTATTTTGGCTATTCGAGACGCGATTGGTTTAACTTTTGCTTCCGAATAAATTCTGTCTATAGCACGAACACTTAACATTTATCACTTGTTCCCGAGCTATCAACAATGGTGGCAGCGGTTTGGGATTCATTGTGCTCGTAACGGGCGGGATGTTAATTGTTTAAGGGCGTTAAGAGGGATTGTTAACGGGTAATATTAAATGTAAAATTGGGAGTTACGTAATTCTTTCAGCCGTTGTGATTTAAAGTTTTGGCAACGATTAACCTTCCGAGGACGAGTATTTTATTTAGCTATGTTCTTTGGGAAATATTACTTTGTGTCTCGTCCCGTTTCATTCAAATTACGAGCTGCCTAGGTACTGTGAGGCCCATTTGGATCACCTCATAGGCGTCGGAACAATCTTACTATAATTACTGTAGTTACCATATTCGGTTGCCCACGCGATATGAAGCAATAATTCAAAATCAGAAAATTTCATAGTTTTTCGTAAACGGGAGTTTGGTAAGAAATTACCTCGGGAAAGGAGAGATTGTGTGTTTTACGGTGGATATTCTTTTGAATGCGCGATTAAACACATTAAGAAAGCTCGATTTTAAATACGAATAATAGAATATGGAGAATTTCGAGAGAGTCCGATACGGGTGTTGGAGGTGAAGACATCGGCAGCAGAGTGGAGTGAGAGACCTGCGTCCACCTGGAAGAAGCCCGACGGCTGAGACGAAAGGAGTGGGACTGGGACATCCAAAAACAGCAGCAGGAGATGCCGCAGGCAACGCGGAGACAGCGCGACTGAGAACGTCATCTTCGCCACGGAGTTAACGGAGCTTGTCTGATGGAAGCGGACAACAGTGGTGCACAGTACCGTAAGAAGAAAAGACTCAATACTATTGTTCACAAGTTGGTTCGGGAAATTAGAATGAATTTTGGCAGCACTATAACTTTGGGAATATTTTGGCGATATTGAGATTTACTTTGGCCGTATAGTGTTAATGGGGAACCTGTCGAGGAATGACAGAGAATTAATAGTTGTTGTTGGAGTAATGAGGCCACTTAATGCAAGGGATGTAGTTAATGGCAACTCCGAAATTCACCTCTCGAGGTAAAAGAGGTAATTTGAAAGTGTGGAGCATGGGAAATGCCACTTTCGCGTAATAACGGCCCGTCAGAAGTAATGAGTGCTCTATTCCCTAACTTTGCCTTAGTATCAGTGCTTGTCTTTGGTTAACCATGAAGAGACGAAGTGATTTGTATTGTTGTTAGAGTGAGCAAATAGATTGAATGTTTGGTGCATCGTGTTTGTGATTGAGAAAGTTTTCCTGATCGACCTGCCCAAGTTGCAATATCCCTCCCCCATCCAAACACCATCGTCGATCCTGAGAACGACACGTTGGAGCCATCTCACCGTGCAGCTCAGCGCAGGAGTCCCGACTTCAACGCCAGGCGTTTCGGCAGAAAGAAGAGCAAGCAAAGAATATCAACACCTACGTCAACACTGCGGAAATCACCTTTATTTCGAAGACCTTACTGCTATAATTTTTGTCATTAAAAAGTTGAATTCTTTCTCCATTTATGTAACTTTCAACAAATCTTGAGTAATTCAATATTCATTCCAGTAAGCAATTGTAAATCAATGTTTGGTTTAGATAAATACTTTTCTGTTAATTTTTCCTAATAGACGGTTAATAACAGTGCATTTTTGTACAATGGTAAATATCATTCCAAATTTCATATAATATGGGTATCGATTTTATAATTAACCAACAATCCATGCGGTACATGTAAATTTTTTTGAATAAAGTGAAATTTATTATTCATTTTGGTAAATGTGATCGATCTCGAATAGAGACCGATCAATTTAAAGAAACGTGGGAGTATTGTAATGGCCCGGACGGGCGCATGAATCTTGATACAATTTTGTTATTCTAAATTTCACTTTCCCAAAAGATATTTGTGTACTGTAAATGGGCGTCTCTCAGAATAGCCAACAGCCAATGCCTCGGGAGTAAGATTTCACTTTCGACTTAGCACTTCCCCTTCTCTCCTTCCCCTTGACCGGTAAACATCCTCCTTTTGCCTTCTATATAATGGCGTGTACGGTGGATTTCAGGAGATTGCTGAAGGAAAAGATTGGTGAATCGTTTGCAGTCAAAATGTAGTCCATCATTGGAGACCGATGCGCGGACCGTTGGGTCCGTGCTCTAAGCCGCGCTATCCACCCGTACTGAACGTGCATTCTCTCCTATCCTCCCGAGCTAGAGGTAACGTGTATAACTCTATTTTGGCTATTCGAGACGCGATTGGTTTAACTTTTGCTTCCGAATAAATTCTGTCTTTAGCACGAACCTTTTTACTTCATTACTTGTTCCCGACACCAAGGGCAAGAACCCACAATTATGTGTACAGGTTCGAGTCCCTGCAATAGCATGCAGGGCCGAGTCTTCACAGAGTACGTGCAAAAAAAACGCAAAATAATTAACTTTTTCTTAATAACTTGCTTTTTCTAAGTAACTTGCAAAATATTTGTATGGCAGGTGAAAGAAAACGCAAGTAATAACGTGAATAAACAGTAATAAAAGGGAAAACGAGGCCATTAAAGCATACAATTGATTGAAGATCCCAATATTAAGGCTCGATGCACCATATAAAGCAAAAATGCTGGCCACTGATTGAAACTGACCATTAGTAGATATTATTATTAGGTTCTTTTAATGGATGTACTTTAGAGTAATATACGCACTCGTTTACTCATTTTAAAATTCGAATCAACGAACTTGAGGTTCCAGAACCTTCTGAAATCCTTTTCCAATAATGGCTAGCAATGGTGAACTTTCAGCCTACGTTGCTTGAGAGAGGACATGACGGAACAATGATGGAACAGAAAAATCTCGGTGTGAATGTCCTAGAATCATACATATATTAGAAATATTCCTAGAAATATGTTAAAACTGTAAAATATTTAAAACTGCACTTCGATTTACGGTCAGATATGGTATGATAAATATATTCACAAAGTGATATCCAAAAGAAAATCAGAAAAAATGTAATTTATGCTCTTTCATTTTATAGCCAGGTCTAAAATTTTTGAGTGCCATGCATAAAATCTCCCTCGTGAAGATTATATTGATTTCTATAAAAGTCTAAAAGACAAATTCATGAAACCATTTCCGCATATGAATTGAGCTCTGACTGCGCTTTGAGTATTTAAATCTGAAGAATTATTTAAAGGTATGTTCAGCTTTAGAGATGAAAACAGGATTTTCGAAAAAAAAAAGAATTGCTGTAATAATTGGGTGATTTTGCCTGGAAGCGTACGACATTTCGTCCCTGGAAATATTAATTTCAAATAATAACAGAAAACTAGGAAACCCATGAGAATATATTTTGAAGTCCAACCTCAGAACAATCTTATAGCAAAGACTGAGAGCTGAACGAAATTAAGTTTTAACCAGAAGGTGTGCATGAAGTATGTATAGAATTATATTCAAACATGAAAAATTTCTCCATATTATGCCTTTTCCTCCTGGGTGAATGACACGAAGAAATATTATCAAATGTTGGATTAACCATTAAAGTCATTAACCTCCCCGAAAATTTTGTTTTAGTGCTGTTTTGTCCAATAGAAAAACGCAATAGCACCCATGTCAGCCATGAAATGTACCGATTTTTTTACCACATTAAGGTACTCGGGGTCAAAGCAAAAGATACCTTCTTTGGAATAAACAAAGATAGCTATGACAGTGGGAGACTTCCAGAGGACTTCCAGAAGAGTGAAATGATCACAATCCCGAAGAAGCAAAGGATAAAGAAATGCGAAGAGCACAGAACATTGAGCCTGGTGTCACACACATCGAAAATACATACTAGGATAATTAGCAGAAGAATAGAATGAAAGATGGAAGGGAATGTTTCCGAAAATCAATTCGGATTTAGGAAAAACCGAGGAGGAAATGCCGTTGTGTGTGGCATTCGTGGACTTGAAAAGGGCCTTTGACAACGTCGTATGGAACAAGATGTTCAAGATACTAAAAGCAATTGGAATACACTACAAGGATGTAAGAATAATCTATAGCCTCTACAAGAACCAGGTCACCACAATGCAAATGAAAGAGGGAAAGAAGATAGTAGCCAATATAAATAAAGGAGTCAGACAAGGACTCAATCTCTCCCCAGGGTTATTAAATGTATACCTGGAAGAAGCAATAATAGCCGCAGAGGAAAAGGGTATCAAGGGCATCAAGGTGAATGGCGAAGAAATAAACATGCTAAGGTTTGCTGATGATATCACAGTTGTAGCATAAAGTCGAGAGGACCTGCAAGCGTCCCTGACCACAGTGGACCAAGCACTTCAAGAATATAATATGAGCATCTACAAGAAGAAAACTAAAATCATGGTGTGCGGAAGAGAGAAGCTTGGGGCATATATCACAATTCGAGGAGTGAAATTCGAACAAGTGGAGAACTTCACCTATCTCGGCAGCACTATAACTTGGGATGGAAGAAGCTCAACGGACATCAAGCGAAGAATAGCACAAGCAAAGGAGGTGTTTATGAAGAAGAGACGACTACTGTGCTCAAGGAACCTACGGCTGCAAACAAGGAAGCACTTCATCAAAACATTCGTATAGAGCGTGGCACTCTATGGATCAGATACAAGGAACATGGGGAAAGCAGACCAACAAAGAATTGAAGCCTTCAGAACATGGTGCTGGAGACGAATGTTGAAATTAAATGGACAGATAAATTGAGGAACGAAGAGGGGTACATAAGAGCAGATGAAGAAAGGACAATATGGAAAACCCTACGGCAAAGAAGAACCGGATGGATTGAATATACCTTGAGGCACAATGAATTAGTTAGAAACATAAAAAGATTGAAGGGAAGGTCCCGCGAGGAAGACCAAGAACAAATATATAGAGTAAATAAAGAAGGACGTAAAATATAAAAAAAAAAACCCGGGCGTAGGGGAATTAGCACTGAATAGGGCAGAACCAATTGGGTTCCCCAGATTGGGTAAACCAATCCTAGGATTGAAATACTGATGATGATGATAAATACAGAGTATTTGGGCTGATTAGTGCGTAGTATTATTGTGACTATCCTGAGTGCGGCCATATTCCATTCACCCGCTTGGTTATGTTTAGTTCGGGTGCATACAATGGCTGTCCACAGAGAGGTTATTATGACTTGGCGTATTTAGGCCAAAAAAGGGTCATAGTTTGTGCTGACTGGGAGGCTTTTACGCGAATACACTTAAAATTTCAGTGGAATTGTGTTTACTTTCCATGACTCTAGAATTTCGAGCGCTGATTTTCTGTCGTTAAATGCTGTATAAAAAACTCGAGCTATGGACAATAACAGAATTTCCACAGAGAAAAGATCCACCATGACCGGGACCCTGAATCCCCTTTCCGGCCAGGAGTTCTACCAGACTGCCGGCCAGGTGCTCTACCAATGAAGATACTAAGGCTCGGTAGACTGGTGGAGCACCTGTAGATCACCTTAATTGCTACCTAATTGGCAGAGTCCCTGGTCAGAGATCATGGGGTTCCGGGTTAGAGTTCCTGTAAAGGCGGATTTTTTCTGTGGAAATTCTGATGTTGTGCTCTTTGGCGGGTGTCTCCGCTAAGGTTTACGCTGTTATTTTACAACCATTGACATTGAACGATAGAAAGGAAAAAACTAATTAAATAGCTTGAGTATTTTTAGAATGCGAAAACCTGGATTTCGTTTCCTCTGTCTAAATTACGAACTGCGAGTCATAATTTTTGCACCTTCCACATGAATCTTGGGACACATTCATTTTCATCTTTTATTTCACCGCTGCCAATTCTGTAAGCACCGCTAGGTGGCGACGTGTCAACAGGGAAAAACGTCTCTCGCAACAAGCTTGCATCCTCTCTCTCCAACATCTCTCGCGTGACACATCCGCCGAAATTATTAAAGGAATACTCCCCCTGGGAAGTGAAACGTAGCCCGCAACTTTCTGTAGGTCGTTGCTACGGAAAAATTCGCCCATGATGAGACGTCATGCATAAATGAAAGAGAGGCATTCGGAAAAGCGATGAAATATTTACGGGACCTAGGTAAAGCAACCTTGTTGACACGACTTCGTTTGTGACTAGAAGCTGACCTTCCCCCTCCCCCATAAAATGGTTTAGAGGCCGAGAGAACCAGATTCTAGTGAACCCTAGGTCACGAGTGAATTCCTAATGAGGGGCTAAGACCTCTCTCCTGACCTTCCAAGGTAAACTTGCGTCATTGCTATGAAAAAGTAAAACTCGGTCAATGTACAGTGGTGATCTATGAAATCGGATTTCTGGTAACATGAAGAGCGCCAATTTTGTGAAAAAAAACACCATTAACACCACTAAAAAAGACGGGACGTAATCAATTCGAATAATGGGTGATAAAACAATCAAGCCTTCTTCAAAGGAAATAACGCTGCCATTTAACGAAGGTATGTTCATCAAAATTTGTAGTTCAAAGTAGTCATGATTAATTCATATATAAATTTCATTTTAAAGAGTTTTATACCATTTAGGGTACGTTTAGATTCCGTGCTCTTATTCATTTGGGCACTGTATTATTTCGAATGACCCCTTCTTTGCTATATTTTTCTTTTTAGATCACTATATTTCTTATCTTTTTCAAATCACTTAAATTTAACTCTTCTTTCATCCGTCTAGCTGACCCAATATTCTATCGCCAACAGTAACCATCAAAATTCGGTATCATTATTTTGGTAGGAGTTATGCACTAGGTGCTACAAGAAGACTATATTGCCCGACTATTTAATAGGGCTATAGTCTGATTTCAACTAACAATGAATCGGATTATACACTAAACTAATGATTCAGGGGATCAGAGAAAATGTGGTGATGTCTAAAGATATTAGAGAATTATCAGAGAGAGAAACGAGTTATCTTATATGATTTCGGTACTCCATGTAGAATGGTAGTACTATTAAAAATGTAACTTTGTCAAGCATCCGAATAGCAAAACCCCTTGAAATGTAAGCATCAACAAGGGTCCTTCCCTGTGTACAACATTTTTTATGAGCTTACTCAAAATTGTACGCTAGATAGGATATGGTAAAGCATGCGAATAAAACATTTTATTAGTGCCTAAATGTAACTTTTGTCAAAATCTCATAAATTATCAATATGTATCCATAAAGAAAGGCCGAGGCCAAATTCACCAATTAGGTAGCTAAAATTTATGAAACTAGAGACTTTATGCAGAAATCAAGTGCTATTTGTAGAGAATTTTAGGAAAAAAAATACATTCTTACATCAATATATCAATAACAAATAAAATAAATAATAATGAAAAACAAATGAACAATAAAATAATAATTAATGCGGAAACTATGGAGTAATAAATAAAATATTATTACTTGGAATTTTGTATTGCACATTCTGAAAAGCTAGAATAGAGCGGCAAGTCAATGATTTGTGGTTTTAGATCAGGAGAATAATATGTGAGCAGTCTATTTCCTCTGGGAAATATTACGGTAAAGAATATATCAAAGGGTAGGGAACTCAAGAATGGCATTCATTGATCTGAGAACGGTATTTATCCATAGGCACTTTCCTCAACAAAATATGGATAACCATGAAGCAAGCAGATGTAAATATGAAGTACATAACGCAATTTTCTCGCGGCTGAGCTTAAAGCCACCGAGTGCGTCCACTGGGTTGCGGATGGTGGGTCGACCTCTAGATATAGAGGTTAGCTGCGAGATAAGCGAGTTTACTCGTCGAATAAGCAGTCGTGGACAAAAAGCGACGGCATTCCGAGGGCGTATTGGTCTATCCTTGGGTAAGGCAGGCCTTAAATAATACAGAACCTGTGAAGATACCGTGACTTGGCGATGGAGGCCGCCAACAATTACGCTTCCCATCACCCGGAGGAGAGGGCAGCAGCTCTTCTTCACATGAGTGAAGGTGGAGACCACAGTGGTCGGTACAGCGACACTCATTTCACTGCAGGCGTGGTAACATTTACTTTAACGTAGTACTGCGATGTGGAAAGCAAGGGGAAACCACCACATTATTATCCCGAGGAGTCGCAGCTACTCCACTCTTTCCTTTATTATCAAGACGTGATGGCACCCTCTCGAGTAAAATATTCCGGAGGTAAAATAGTCCCCCATTCGGATCTCCGGGTGGGGACTACCCGAGAGAGTACATCAGTCAAGTGTGATACTCATTTTAGGGTAGGAACGTGGAACGTGCGATCACTTCGGACCTGCGGAAGACTGGAGAACCTGAAGGTGGAAATGCGGAGAATGGACCTCGATGTATTGGGAATCAGTGAAATGAGATGGCCCGAAGAAGGAGACTTTTGGAGTGGAAGTTATAGAATTATTCACACCGGATCACTGAATGGTAACGCTGGAGTAGGCATAATGCTCAGGAAGAGTGCGGGACTGCGTGTGAAGAGCTTCCTGCAATACAGTGAAAGGATTGTAATGGTTAAAATTGAAACTAAGCCTACAGATACCATTGTGGTGCAAGTTTACATGCCTACGTCGGACTACGAAGATGAAGAAGTGGAAGACGTCTACGAAGATATCACTGAAGTAATAAAACAGGTAAGAGGAGAAGAAAACCTAATTATTCTAGGAGACTGGAACGCTGTCGTCGGTGAAGGACAAGATGGAAGAATAACTGGAAAATATGGATTGGGAAACCGAAACGAAAGAGGAGAAAGACTGCTGGAGTTCTACACGCAACATAATTTAGTGGTTACTAACACGTTGTTTAAAAATCACAACCGGAGAAAATACACATGGAAGATGCCAGGAGACAGAGGAAGATTTCAAATAGACTACATTTTAGTGAAGCAGAGGTTCAGGAATCAGGTGAAGGACTGCAAAAGCTACCCGGGTGCAGACATCGACAGCGACCATAATTTAGTGATGATGAAATGCCATCTAAAATTCAAGAGATTGAAGAAAACAGTAAAGAACATTTGGCAAGTAGAAAAACTAAAGGAGACTCAAAATCAGCTGGAATTTCAAAAAGCAGTAGAAAACAACATAGGAGAGGACCTGACTGAGAAACCAGTAGAAGAGCGTTGGGAAAACATTAAATGTGGACTACAAAAAGCCGCAAAAGAAGTTCTTGGAAGAAGAAAAGTTGTTAAGAAGAAACCATGGATCACGGAAGAAGTCTTAGTGCTGATTGAAGAAAGAAGAAAGTACAAGAATGCGAAAACTGAAGAAGGGCAGCTTTGCTACAAAATAATAAGGAACGAAGTAAGTCGCAAAGCCAGGAAAGCTAGAGAAATGTGGATGAACAATCTGTGCGAAGATGTACAAAACAACCTTACCATTGGAAAGGTGGAAGCTGCCTATAGGATAGTGAGGAACCACTTCAAGGAACGGAGCGCAAGATGCAATGCTATATGGGACAAGAATGGAGAACTTTTGATTGAAAATGAAGACAAAGTGAAGAGATGGAAAGAATATCTCGAAGAGTTATACAACGGGAACGACCTCAGCACGAAAGTGATTGAAGAGGAAAGCGAAGTCGAGAAGGATGATATGGGAGCATCAATACTGAGATCGGAATTTGACGCAGCAGTAAGGGACCTTCGGATGAATAAGGCTTCTGGAATTGATGATATACCCGCAGAACTGATAAGGAATGCGGGAGAGAGGACATTGGCCCAACTTTATAATGTCATCTGCGACATGTACTCAACAGGAGAAATACCCAGGGACTTCGAGAAAAACATCATCATTCCTATTCCCAAAAAGAAGAGAGCAGAGAAATGCGAAAATTTTAGAACTATAAGCCTGACGACACATGCATCGAAGATACTGACCAGGATCATCTACAGAAGAATAGAACGAAAAGCAGAGGAGTTCCTGGATGAAGATCAATTCGGATTCAGGAAAAGTAAGGGTACAAGAGAAGCAATATTGGCCCTTAGGCTGCTTATAGAGAAGAGAATGGAGAAGAACAAACCAACCTTCATTGCATTTGTGGATTTAGAGAAGGCTTTCGACAACGTGGACTGGAATTCAATGCTTGATATTCTGAAAGGAATTGGAGTTTCCTACAATGATCGAAGAATTATCCACAGTTTGTATAAAAACCAAGTAGCTGTGATTAAATCTGGACCCAGCTGTGAAGAAGTAAGAATAAGGAAAGGAGTGAGACAAGGCTGTGCACTGTCTCCCGTAATTTTTAATGTTTACATTGAGAGAGCCATCAATGAAGTCAAGGAGAAGTGTTCTGGAGTGAACATCCACGGAGAAACAATCAGCATGCTACGATTCGCTGATGACATAGCTCTCATAGCAGAGACAGAGAAGGAGCTGAATAAGATGCTAACAACCATGGAAAGGACAATGACCAGACATCAGCTGAAGATCAATAAGAAGAAAACTAAGATATTGGTGTGCAGCAAGAAAGAAGAGGCCAAAACCAACGTTAAACTAGGAAAACAGAAACTGGAAGAGGTGAAAGAGTTCTGTTACCTGGGAAGCAGAGTAACCAACGATGGACGAAGCAAGAAAGAAATAGTGAGTAGAATAGCCCAGGCAAAGAGGGCATTCTATCAAAAGAAGAATCTACTAACAGCTGGAAATACAAGCTTGGAAGTAAGGAAGCAATTCATTAAAACGTATATCTGGAGCATGTTCCTTTATGGCAGTGAGGCATGGACGATGACAGCAGCGGAGAAGAAAAGGGTGGAAGCATTCGAAATATGGTGCTATCGACGAATGATGAAGATAAAATGGATCGACCGAGTGACAAATGAAGAAGTCCTAAGAAGAGTGGGAGAAAAGAGAAGTCTACTGAAAACTATAAAAAGAAGACGGGACAACCTAATCGGCCATATCTTAAGACACGATGGCCTGATGAAGACAATCGTCGAGGGAAAAGTGAACGGAAAAAATGGAAGAGGCAGGCCTCGTATGAGTTACATGGATCAGGTCGTAAAGGACGTGAAAGAGAGGAACTACGTTGGTATGAAGAGGTTGGCCGATAGAAGAATCGAGTGGAGGGCTGCGTCAAACCAATCCTAGGATTGTTGACCCTTGATGATGATAACGCAATTTAATAATTATAAATAGGATAGTTATATAGAGAGAAAAGAGGAGGTACGGTTCTCTCTGAAGAATGTAATAGTGAATGCCGAAATATTTCTATCACTTGTCAGTGTTGCCTTTTCCTGCTCTCTATTTTATATAAGCATATTACAGTATATGCATAAGTAAATATTTGTACCAAAGTCTTCTGTGTTTTCAAGGAGAATGACATTCATTCAATTAAATGGTAACAGTAAATAGGTCAGAGTTTAAATTTCCCTTAATCCATTTGGGGAAATGTTGGAATACGATTACTATCATGCGCATAACTTGAAGGATAAATGTTCTTAAGGGTTTTACATTAAGGAAAGAAGCCATTTCAGGGAAGTGCGGGGGGGGGGCTTTGGAAAGGGACCAACATCACAAAGATTCACGTCTCGTTATTTGAACACGGCGCCATACCCTTCATTACCAACCACCCTTCATCAAACAGCTATCAGGTGGCGCTTCTCGCCCAATTTCACCCATTCGGCCAGGCGTCGAAACATTAGGCTCCCGTACCTTAGGCTACGGCGATGTGGAATCCGCTCGCGATAGGGTCGGGGAGAAATCATGCAGGAGTAGGATCCCTTAAGGGATCCAAGCGGAGGATAAGGAGGGGTTCTGGTTGTAGTTTGGGAGGAGTACTGCGACTCCGGCAGCCGTAAGGAACATGCGGCTTGAGTAAACCCTTTGATGTCCCGGGACCGAGAATCTCGTGCTATTCCAAAACCAACCCAAAGTCTGAATTATAGAGACGTGTTTGAGAGCGGAGAGAGATGGAAGGAGATGGAAAGACAGTAAGTGCGAGGAGGAGAAAGATGTAAGGAGGAAGAGAGATGTAAAGTACGATGTTCTCCAGCACGAAGGGAAACTCGGCTCGTATTTTCCTGGCTCGGAACTCGGAACTATTTTACAGGATACCTATTACACCATCCCGGGCTCTTTGCCCTTTATGGTCGAGGTTGGAAAAATGATAAGGAATTTAACGGTGAGGGAGAAAGGTTATTTTGTTTGGGTAATAGCTCGACGGGTTATTTTGTTGGGGTATATAATGAAGGAGAATCGGGATAGAAGGGTTATTTTGTTGGGGTATTAATATATGGAAGGATCCGGAGGAAAGAAGGGTTATTTTATTTGGGAGTGAGTCATTGTATAGGAATTTAGCTTAGGGATGCCTAGTTGTTATGGGGATAATTTAGGGAAGTAGATGGACGGGTTACTTTGTTTTAGGTTTTATATAGGGTCAGGAAAGCTGGGAGAGGTTTAATCAGGTTCTGGTGGCTGAAGGTTGGGGAGCTGAGAAGCTCCTTGCCCCAGGCCGGTGTGGGAATAAGTTGAAGGAAGGGTGATTGCTGGTGAAATAGGGTAAGATGGATCTGCTTCTTCCTGCTACGCAACGCCATGGTGGAATAAGTGAGAAGTACACTAAGTGAGCGACACACGAAAAGAATCCGTGATAGAGCCAGCGGAGGGGATAACAATTTTAACCGGAGTTAATTGACTGAGGGAAGAAAAACTAGTAGTTTTACCAAGACTATACATATCAGTGCTCATAAAAGGAAGTCGTTTTATGAATGTCGAAGCCATCTTGGTAATAATCCTCATCATAATTTGTCATCGCATAAATTAGTTGTTAAAGTATAAAATGTCTCGCGGTAGATCTGCCTCATACAAACACCTGGGCTTGGGTAATGTGATTGTTTGGTTTACCCGTTCGGGGTCAAATGAAAATTGATGGACAAAAATGTATACTTAGTGCAACCCCTTGCGGTAAAGTCGGTCACAGCCAGCTTCTACGTGGAATTATTTCTGTTCATGAACGTCCCGATCCAGAAATCAGTGTGGATCACCAAGAGCCTGAACTCGGAGGGGGTCCCAGAAGACTTCCCACTCGTTGAGGCCTGAGAGATTTGAAAACACAAGGAAGAAAATGTTTTGAGGTCAGGTTGATGCAGTGATTACATTACTAGCCCTTCATCCCGAGAGCCCGGCTTGCATCGCAGCAGTGGAAAATATTTATTATTGGTAAGCCTACTTGATAGTGATGAAGACAGAAATGAAGGAGAGCAATCGAGTTCAGTACTACGACTGATGGATGGAACATTAAACCGTGGTCCATTTGTACCATTGCACCATTTCTAAGAGCAGCCTCATGCCGACTCAGAGTTTCTCCACCCTTCCCCCCAACTCTTCCATTCTTATCCTTTCACCTTTACTCCCGGTCTGAAGAGCGGGCACTGACACTAAAACCACAAATAAATTTGCTCTTGCTTAAAGAATATTACTTCATCGGTGTTTAATGGAATTCGAGCTTCATTGATTGTTTGTTCGATGTTCGAAAGACATTGTCTTGTAAGAATGGGGGCGTTTACTCGGAACCGAAATCGCAATTTTGTACACGAAATCGTTAGATGGAAACGAAAGAAGAATTTTAGTGAAAACGCTAATCTTCTAACCCGAGCCATTCACTCATAAATCAAAAATTAAAATAAGCAAAAGGTGACGCCCACTGAAAAAGCGTATTTGATACCATTTACGTCATTTTCCTCCCGTCCTTGACTGCTTTTAGGGGAAGAGAAGGGAGAGGAAGGGATTCTCGGAAGGTCTGCTCGAACAGATGCTGTGGCAAATACTCCTATTGGCAGAGTCAGCTGTGTCTCCCCATTGCGATAAGGCGAAGTAGCTTCGCGGGCTCAGTTGTGATTGGACGAAGTCGGAAACGTCAGAGGTTGCACCACACCCACTTTTCCGAAAGGGTCAAAAACATCAGTTTTTCGCCGCTTATAACTCGAGAAATAAATGACGGATCAAAAAAACGGACAAATACGGGTATTTTCATTTTACAAACTCTATCAGATTCGGCAATAAAAAAAATTAGATAAACGACCCCATTGCTGTAAATTCACGGCGTTGGCTGTTGACCCCTATCAATACTACGGAACTCATAATAGTTTCGTAGCGTCGCGAGACCACTAAAGTTTCTCCTCATCGTAGAATAGAAATAGGTAGTAGAACGATATTATTTATACTGGATGATCTCTCAGTATAAGCATGAAATATTTATTTATCAATTTCGTGAATGGTTGTATTTATTCTAATGTGCTTTTTAAATAAGAGAGACGTAATACTGACTACTAGACATTCTGGCCGGTGGTGTACTTGTGCTAGATGTAAAGATTGCTGCCTTGAATTCGTCTGTAATGTGGACAAGTAAGGTCAAATACTTAGCAGTTTCCTAGTTAGCGAAGGATAACCGGAATTATAGGGGCGAATGGCCACTAGAGCTTTCGGCAAACGAATAACAGCGCACTCATTCATTTCCGTAAAATTTTTATCACTTGAAGTTGGCAATTATTTACTAACTTAAAACTTAGTTCTTACGCAGGACAGAACAACGGCTGAGTTGACGAAACAATGGGAGCCCGGCGCATATTTGGAAGCGGAGATATTTCACGGCTCCAACTCTCCTCCCCCACCACCCACGCACCCTCAGCGCCAGTCTCTTTCCTGTTGCGTGGGCAAGGCAACGCCCTTGCCCTCCGCTACATCTTCCTCTCACCGGTTGTGACCTCTTGACCTCTCCACGTCTCCTCCCCCCCCCCCCCCCCCACTTCTCCCGCAATTCAACCCATCACACCCGCCAGCCCGCGGGTCAGAGAGAGAGAGATGCCTCAAAAGCACTCGGCGAGCACGGGATGTGCAATATTTTAAGGCCCACGCCGAGTTAAGGCTCCGGCTCGCTGGACCGGATACGGTCGGTTCGCCCTCTCAACCCTACCACCGCCCATTTCACTCGCCCAACTTCGTTTCCCCATTCGACCTGCCCCGACGGCTCGACTTCACGTCAGTAATTTCTTCCCCTCATCTTCATTCCGGACGAAGCCATATCTATATGACTCCGGGAAGGTCCATGGTTTCCCCGCAACAAAATCTGGGCGTGGTCGATTGATGGCCCGGTCAAAAAAATAAAGCTCTATTATGCCCACGGATTTGTGTTCCCGGAGCGACTCGGATTTGGCTCCCATTCACCCAAGAACGGGATCGATCGATCGGCATTTATGTCGGCCGCCTCTACACAAAGGGTTTCGGTCCTGAACCTCAATCGTCGATCGTGGGATGAGCGGGAGTTTACATCACTGGATCCTGGTTGACCGCAATATTTTGGCAAAGATTATCCTGCATTCCCGCGACCCGATCACCGAAATCAATCGAAATCGCCTTGGTTATGAAACGGCTGGATCCGCTAGAGAAAAACCGCGATCCGATATATCCTTTTAAGCAATCTTGACGAGTACTCCTCGATTCAAAGGCAGTGTGGTTGATTAGGGACGTCAAGGAAGGGTAATGTGGATCGTGACCGACACAGAGGCCTTGAGAGCAGAGTGAGAAAATTGACTAAGGTCTTTTTAGGTGCATGGAAAAGGTAAGATGAGTGGGAAGAGAAACGAACAAAAAATGATAAAGGCGGAAGGGGAGAGAAGGATATTGATTGAATTAAATTAGGAAAATACCGAGAAACTGGAATGAGCAAGTAATAACGGCAACGAGTAAAAAAATTAATCTGAGATTTCATTTCATCGAACGCGGTCAATAACATAGCATTTCCTTAGCAATAAGACCACTAAGACAAATGTTGAAACATGCGTTGGAGGATCAATAAGACAGCAAAAACCTATAGAGTGTTATTAAAGGCTGAAAAAAGTAGTTATCAGGGTCCAAGGAGAGGATATGAGTCAGCAAATGCAGGCGAGGAAAACTGTAAACATCGGATACTGCTATTTGGTAATGAAGCGGAAAGTACCTACACTATGAAGATTTTTTGAACAACAAAACGTTGTGAATCTCTGAAGAAACTTAAAAAAAGCAATGAAAATATGATGCTACTTGTTGAATATTGCAGTGCTAAATTGAGAATGAAACAATAGCAGGAATAGCACAGATAAAAAATCATTCACTTTGGCCAGGTCATGAAAAATGATTTTTTTCTCTATGAGATTTATTCCATTGTGAAATTTCAGTGGGTAACGCTATTAAAGTTTTCACCGCATGTTCGCAATCCTTCAACCTATGAATGAAACGCCAAGAAGAAAAGAACAGATGGGAATCGCAATGATAAGAAACTATTTTCAAAAAAAATCAAGGTCAAAGCACTATGAGAGAAAGAAAACAATAAAAACTTAGGAGAGGATTTTATAACTGAACCGATTGTAGAATGGGGTATTTAGAAAAAGGCAAAAAGTGAACACATAGGTATAATGAATAACGATAGATACTCAAGATATTAAAGATTAAAGTTGGAAGGAAAGAATATAAATGGAAAAATGACAAGTCTAGGCAGAAGTAAAGAAATAAATACCAAACAGTGAAGGAAGCAAAATTTCTACTAGTGAAACAAGGCACGTGTCTCTCTTCTATGCGAGAATTTTCAGGTGAAAGTGAGAAGGAGATAATTTTAACGAAAATGAGGTGAATATTTCACATAAATAACAAGAATTTAAATGGAGTTAATTCATCGTCTATTGGGGAAGATTTCGTTTCTTTTTTCGGTCCTTTTAAAAGTGGCATATGCGTAACAAAATCTCCTGATATCATAAATTACGACACAAGGATGTTTATTTAAATGCGAGCAAGTGGTAGACCACAGAACGACAAAATCAAAGCTAAGCCCAAAGTTTTTCCTCCAGCTTCACAAACTACCGGAGCAGTATACATATTATCTGTGACTAGGTAACGCCGTTTTCTCTTCATAATTTATAAAATACTGCTATTCCTCCAATACCTCGCTAAAGACTTCAGCTGTCACTGTAACTTCGATACATTTCTGTAGAATGATACCCACTCCAGATTATTTTGAATGCTCGTTTATCCGTTTGATCCTTGAAAATAAGAATGTGAAAGAAGAAGAGGTAAAGTTAAATAAAAACCATAATTTTAAAAAATGTCAGCGCACTAAAACATGGTCATATGGATCATTTAACATCAATTCACTCCCTAACTGCGAATGATTATACCATTTTTTTTAATTTGAAAAAATATTAATGCGCGTGGTATATTTTCTACAGCTTGTTGTTCATAAACTGAAAGTAAAGATAAACAAGTGAATAAATACACACCAAGCTGGGGAGTTTTGCTGGAGTTTTAATTAGACATTTTCAATAACGAAAGGAACTCTAAAGAAATACTGACGAGCAAAAAAATTTAAAAAAATATTAATTACGGCCAAGAAACAACAAGTAAATTAAATGAATGAAAATACCACGAGTATTTCTTCATTGGGATATAAAATGAAGAATAATTACGGAACGGTGGTGAAATACAATATATAAACAGAAAAAAAACAAGTTCCAATAACGAAACAAGTTCTCAGATGAGCTAAATATCAAAATGATATGTGTAAAATAAATTGGTACACGGGGTCAACTGAGAAGCATTTCAACGGTCTAAAGCAGATGCTTTTTACGCTATTCAAAGGGCCACGAACTAGCCGTGAAAACTTTAACGGCGTTACCCGCTGATATTGCACAATGTCCCGGTCAAGGCAAAATGATTTTTTCTCTGTGGAAAATTTGCTATTGTGCTTTTTACGCTGTTGACAGTTTTATTTCCATCAAAGGAAGATTTTAATTTGTAATGAGACTTGTTTACAAGCAAGCGTTACGGACATGTGAGTCCCCTTTCCGTTACACCATGCCAGGCTATTTGAGGAAGCAGCGTTATTTCGCAAGCAAACTCTCGTATCGCCGGTATCAATATTAACCGTATACCGGTAAAAATCGCACAGGACTCTGAAAATCCAATGATTTTCCGCGAATCCGTTATCTCGCACATGGATTACGTATGAGCTCACTCTATCTGCTATTCCCAAGCACAAGAGCCAAAGTAGGAAGGCAGTCGCAAACTGTAGCATCCTTAATAAAGATGATGCCCGACAGAGAAACGAAAAAATATTGCCCTATTCCGGAATCGACCCATTCTCTCATCTTCCACCCTATTTTCGCCACGAATAGGTAGAAATAAAAGAATTAAGAAAGTCGATGAGTAGCTACGTCACAATGAAGAATGAGTGGGAACATTGAGAGGGGAGGACGAACGAGGGAAGTGGAAAAAATTCAATAAATTATCCCGTTAGGATGGAACGATTCAATTTCCAGCCCGCGGGACGTTTTGCGAGGAGCATTCCCGCAAGCCCAAAAATTTCCTCCCTCCCCGAAGACTCCATCTCATCCCTCTCCCATTAACCCCATGCCCCAAAAATACATATATCCTCACGAAACTACTCTCCTTCTCGCGCCCCCCCCCCACAAAAACGTACCCCCGAAGTCATCTCCCCCCAGGCACCCTGCCACATATCTTACTAAACCGAAAATAAACCCTCTCGCCACGGGCATTTTTCGTCTAATACCTCACGGCCGAGCTCCCAAGGAAGTGATTCGACCAGTTGGATCTCCGAGTCGGTGTCAGGGGCGCAGCGGTATTACATTCGAGGGAGTTGGTGTTGCAAGGTTGAAAGAGGGAAGGGGGGAGTATGGCTCACGGAATTCGGAGATCGCATGGGACGGATTTCGGTTGCTTTAATCTTTTTTCCTCCCGGCGAGAACTTTCACTTTCTCCGACCGATTTCATCGTCCGTCACTCCCCCCAACTCCCCCTGCCCGCGGTAGAGAGTCCTACAGGGTGTAGTTTTGGGGCCAGCACACGGAAAGGACCAATATTCCAAGTAAATGGCATGCCTGTATGCTAACCGGCGCATGAAAGAGTAAACGCTCTAATGAAATACGACAGAGCTCGCTGTGTTCAGCTCCAAACATTCATCCACCTCATGATTCCCAGGCAAAGTTCATTGGTGTCGCTTAATGCCAAAGAGAACCGATGCGGACCCGGTTGACGCAAGCATTGAAATAAAGAGGGGGCAATGTCGTTTCTCTTTTTGTTAAGACCTCACGTCAAATAAACGGCGAACACTCAGACACAGTTCTGTAACCTCCAACACAAAAAAATGGACGGAACTCGCAGAAAATTAGTTTTTTTTAAACAGAGAAAAATTGACAGCATTTTGATTCGCAAACTATAGGGTGGGGGCCCAAGATTTCCTAAATGATGGATCAAGAATACTGCCCGCTGTATATTTATAGAGTCTTTTTAACAACCATTAGACCGCAGGTTACAATTTGGACTTATCTGTCTTCAGCCTATTTGAAGCCGATCTCTTTCCCGGCGATGTAAGAAATATTTCAAGAACTCGCGCACAAAAATGATAAAGTGATCACGAAAATATGGTTACAGAAACAATAAATCCACAGC
This sequence comes from Platycnemis pennipes, assembly GCA_933228895.1. Classification (NCBI taxonomy): domain Eukaryota; kingdom Metazoa; phylum Arthropoda; class Insecta; order Odonata; family Platycnemididae; genus Platycnemis; species Platycnemis pennipes. The sequence goes on from OW121855.1 coordinate 31,397,814, forward strand.
AATATATTTTAATTGCCAATATTTATTTAAACAATAAGAGCATGACTCATAGCAAACGGTTATGAGAAACTAAATGGTCTAAGTTGCATAATAACCTAAGGTTTTCTACTCAGCTAACAACCTCTTGCGTCATTCTTCAAGCATATAACTTATGCTTACTTTCATGTTTTACCGCTGTAATATTCAAAGGGCGCGTGAATTATGTACAAGTGAACGTTAAAGTTGCGCTCCACGAGTAAGCATATTATATCGTGGTTCTTGTGACGCAAGCGTACTTTTCCCGAATCAAACACAAATACGCAAATATACGCGATGAAGTAAGCTGTCTTCCATCTATGCATATTAGAGTCATTGATAGTTTCTACTTCTTAGGGTGGTTTTGATCGAGTGCTTCTATTATTCTACGCACTATATTCTACTATTGGCTTCCTCCCTATGCTGTTTCTCTCTTCAAATTGGCGTATATCCTGCCCCTCTTCATGCGATCCATAATAACCCCTTTTTTCTTCCACAACCTTGCTAACATTTTACCGTCGATAATGAATTTCAGCATTATATGCGACCTGTGTACTTTCTGTATGCACTTATAAAGTGTTCCTCTTATATCTTCTCTGCTCCATCAATGTTTAGCGCCTCTTCATTTGTCCACCTTTGTGACAATCATACTATCTGTATTTTTCTCCACACCCATATTTCTGACAAAATCTTTTCTTGTCATCTTTCCCCAGAGTTCATACCACAGTTCCATTCAAAATCTTACTATAAATGAAGCTTATCTTGTTGCTATTGTTTACCGAAACACAAAGCATGGTGAAAAGAAGCACCAGATAGACCACATAATAAATTAAACGTGTGTGTCCAACTGTAATCAGCAGGACGCGGGCACTTTACATTGAAATCAACAAATATATTTAAGAGTTGTACATCTGGACGTTTCTAAACACTAGAAAGTGTAGAAAAGTAAATATGATATACTGATTATCTGCATAAAAATAAAGGTCTACTTCCATCACACCAAACGTAAAAGAAGACTATGGAATAGGTAATAAAATGATGATTTCTATGTTTCCTCTTGTCGATATTTGAAAGAAGGGGGAAAGTTATCCAAATGAGATGTTGATACTTGAAAATACGTATTTATGCCCCATCAGCAGCCGTCCATTTTGCAGCAGTATCATTTCATCCATTCACTGGAATTTCTGTGACAGGGGTGGATTTAAGACCGGAAAGCTTTTGAAGAATCAAAGAGAGAAAGACATCTCACATCAAAATGATTTCAAGGCACTTCCTCTTCCAGCGCCTCACATGTCATATATTATTATAATCAAAAGGACTCCCAGCTATGTGTCAAGCGTTGGAACAGGCAGCATAGACACTTATTGCAAGCATGTGAAGTTGCGGACGCGTTCAGATTGACGTGAAGATGCCTTCAAAGGCAGAAAAGCATGTCTGAAGCTTTTGGGTGCTGGATAACAGGGTAAATAAACGCTCAGGGAACGTTTTGCACCTGAGCGAGGCAGCCAAGGAAACAGTATTAACATAAGCGCGTAACATGCAGTATGATCTACATCTACATAATACCCTGCAAGCCACCTCAAAGGTGTGTGTCATGGGGTGAATTCTCACCAAACATTCACTACATATCATGCATTTAAAAGGATTAGTATTAATATATCAGTCTAAACTTCAATATTTGAACAGATAAAAATAGCAAACTATACATGCAAAAACGTGCTGTTAGTTGGGTTACCTTCAAGTCCTTACACCAACATGCAACAACCTATGTTATTGATTCAATCACTCCTATTTGCCGTATTTACCGCTATTCATATCCCTTATTGTACGAGGAAAAAAGAACATTTTGAATATGTCAGTTCGGCAATCAATTTCTCAAATTTTGTAATTATGGTCCAGTCTACCATAGAAGTTGGGGTTCGCAAAATTTAAACGCCGTCACTGAAAATATAACCTTGGAATTTAATTAGGAGATTAAGTCTAAATTTCAACCTACGATCTGACAATGATTCCCATTTTAATTCATTTAATATTATGATTCATGATCTCATGATGTCATAATATCATGATTTATGATCTCAACGTTCATCCCATATTTTGGCTACGATTATTAGATGGAGAAATCCATGTTTAATACATAATCACTGCAAAAAAATGTTGCCCACTTGATTAATTTTTATGGTTGCTTTTCCAGGTTAAGGAAGAGAATTCTTGGCCATTCTTTCACATCGTATATCTATCATTATCATTTACATTCATTAATGACCTCTTTCGAAATTGATCTGGTAATATATGCAAATTAGCTAAATGAATTTATTTCTCAAAAAACAGAACCATGAGCAGAAGAGGCCTGTTATAATTCGTTTAAATGCTTTTCTATTCCAATCCATGTGAAATAAAGTGGCAAAACCCCCTCATTTTAATAATTTTGAGATATTCGTGGAAAAAAATGCATTATCAAGCCCCAAATGAAATTATTAGTATGCGTTTTAGTACGCTGGAAAATACCTTCCCCCATATTAGCTGCATTCAAGTTAATTTTCTGCGATATATCCCAAAGTGCAAATAACTTGAACAACTTGAAAACAAGAAAGCCCTATCCTAGATTTAAAATTCGGTAACTGAAAGTGTCTTAGTTTTTGAGAGCAAAGACAATATCAAATATAGCGTTTATTAAATTAAATACATGTAGTGAGCATAAAGAATCGAATGAAATCAATGTATGAAATCTTAAGCCTATGATTTTTTTTCCAAGGACATTTTTAGACCGAATTATTTGCCTTATGTTATATTTACTTCCTTACGTTTGGCCTTCTATATGAATGAGTGGACTGCCTTCATCGTTCCTCATTAAGAAATTGATTTAGCCGGGCTGACAAGCACATCGTGAAGATTGTGTTTACGGACCACTTAAGTTTGAGTGAATGGGATTTATGCCTGACATGACGTCAATGATTCATTGCTATTGAAGTGCTGAAGTGCTGAATAATATTGTAGTTGTTGCTTTACCGGGCAGCGAGGCGAGACAAAAAAATACGCAGCATCACGCGAACATTTTATATATTCAAATTCAATCATAGCAACCGATCCCAGCGTTATAAATCAACATCTGATGATAGCCTCCACGCCCTGACAGTTGACGAAATAATCGCTGTAATTTCCCGAGTTTCCTGCCGCACAATCCATCACGGCAATATCGTAATTCTAAGATGTGGTTCGGAAGAGAGAAGGAAGAGTAAGCTGCTCTTTCCGCGCGGGGGTAGAGGAGAGGTATGACGACAATGGTAGTAAGTACAGCGGTAAAGCGAGCTAGTCTACTGCAGGACACGCACGCCGACTTACCACACTCTTCTAAAGAATCATCTCCCGCTCCTCGAAAACCCCTGTTAACCTCGAAACTTTCCCCGGATAATCCTCACACCCAAAGCAAACAACCTCTTACTACTGATTAATCATTCACCACACTCCCTCTGCTTTCCCTCTTCTGTCAAAACCTCACTCACTCATTTACATCTGTGGAGTACGCTGACAGCTACCTGGAGGGTGTGTGGCAGCGGGTGTATCACTAAATATGCCTTACCTTCATGAAACTAATGCTACTCCACTAGGGTTGGGAGTCAGCTATCAACTCACCAAGGTAGTTAAGCACGTTCAATCAAAAGAGTTCAAGATAAATAATACTATGTTCTCACACACTCAGTTATCAACCCGGAAGTTGGTTTGACAATTGTGGGTAGAGCTCACTCCGTAGCAATTAGCGTACGAAGTTCAGGGTAGGGGGCAGTTCCTACCCCTGGGGCAACGTCGATTTCCAATGTAATTCCCACGGTCAGAAAATCGCACTCCAATAATTTGAGGCAGTGGTGCCCAGAGAGGCTTCACTCAGCTTTGAACCCGGAACTCCCCGGTCGATATCACAGTGCTCCAAACATTGGCACACCACGACCAAGAAATAGCTTCGTAGGAATTATTTATCGATAATTTGATTGGATATTTTATTGATAATTTTTAATCCTATCAAACACAAATTGCATATAAGGAAAGAAGATGAAAATAGATTGTCGGGTAAGAACGTGAAAGAGCTAGATATGGAAGGGAAGGAAGTTGATGAAATAAATAAGGAAAAGCTGAGTGTCTGGATGGAGCGGGTATCAAGTGACAAAGGTGTTTTTAATGACGTGATGGAGGCAAGAATGTTGGGTATGCGGGGTAGAGAGAAGAATGGGTAGTTTGGATATACAGAGTGAAAGTATGAACGAAGATGTAAGTATCAATGTATTAAATGGAACCGAAGAGTATCGTATAAAAAATAGGGGTCGGGTAAGTTTTATGTCCATCTTAACCGGTAGATCACTCACAAGAGAGAATAGGCTTGCAAGAATGCTGTTCAAAAACGTTAGTGTGTATTACTAAAAAGTTCTACTTTCATTTCACCTACATACCGGATTATTATTGCCAGTCACGATTTTTTAATGCTTACGAGAAATAAAACATTATTAGCTGTATCTGTACGGGAGCGTAATCTTACTATTCTGATTCTTCAGTTTAAATACGTATATCGTAATACGTCGGTGTTTTGGTACATTTCCAACATAATGGGGAAACAGATCAACTTCGTATTCTCGTCAAGGATACATTAATTGTTTTATCCGAGGGCCTACAGCGATTTAAATTCGAGTTCTTCAAGTAAGATCGTAAGTCGTAAGAAGTAACTCTTCAAACCATACCCTCCATTTTCCGATTGAAATTTTCCGCAAATCACCGCACCGCGGAGCTGCGTTCGCGTACGCGTGGAGAGAAGTTCAAGAGTTCAAAACATGTTGTACAGGGGGGGAAGAGACTCGTTCCTCTCGTTCTCGTTGACAATACCCTCTCACCCCTGACGTGCATTTCGCAAATTATATAAAGAGCCCATAAAGGACTTCAATCAAAAAGCATTGCGAAATTAAGGTTTTGAATACCCACGTGCGCGGTTTGCTCGTGCGACGAAAAACATTTCGAATGGCGGGTGTGGGATGGGGAATGTCAGACGGGACGGAGGGTGAAACGGTCCTTTCGAAAGGCGAGGGGGAAGAATTGGGACAACAATTGTCCCTGCCGACAACAGCGCAACTGCGAGGACGTTGTTAAGGTGCAACCCACCCTCCTTGAGACACCACACTCTCGGCAAACTCCCCTTTCCACTCCCAAGGAGACGACCGTTAAACTCGCGTTTATCGAAAGGGGGGAAAAAATAGAGGATCGAAAACGCACGGACAATGAACGGCGTCTTTTGACAAAACGCATGCATAGCGCACGCATCAATATAGGGAAATGTGTGTGTGTGAGAGGGGGGGGGGGAGGGGGTTCGCGCCAAAACATTTCGCTGCTCATTTCTTTCCCCAAAAGGCAGCTTTAAACGATACAATTATTTATACAACTTCTTGTACTAACTCTCTAACTCTTGTATGAGAAAATTGTACCGTGTAAAGCGGCAAATTGTACGAAAGCTTGTGCGATTGTCTGAATGACTGAACGGGAAATAGAACCTGTTCTAATTCCATGCAGACAAACATACAATTTCGTTTAGTTTATACAAGCGTTTGTACAAGAAATTGTAAAAAAAAAAAATTGTATCGTGTAAAGCTGCCTTAAACCTGGGTCAGATTCATATCTCCGACCCTCCCAATTATGCTCTCTCTCGTGTCCTTTTTGAAGCACTTTTATCCATCAAATACAGCTTTGTCTACGTCTTCTTGCTTATCAGAGATGAGGAAACATTCAGGGCGTAGTGGTCGATTTGCCATTTCTACTTCAGGGGGGTAGGGGGTTGTAGTTTAATTTCTGGAAATGGAGACGGGTTTCCAATGACATTCCGCCTTCCTCCGAATTCGCGATTAAAAAATGGACTGGTCTACAGGATATTATATTTTTGACTTTCCCTTCCCAACGTGCCCTTCCGTTCACGTTATATGGCAGTCACAAAAAGCACCGAAATATCAAAATGGCAGATGAGGGTAAAAAGACACATCGAGAGTAGGGAGAGAAAGAAAATATTCCGTCAGCAGGGACAAATGTCTCAAGAGGAATAAATGGAATGACAAGACGTGAAAATTAACTATGCTGAGCTGGAATTTCTAAATAACAACAGAAAGAAATATATTGAAGAGAAGCAAGTGTAAAGTTGTGCACATTTCTTACATGCATATGCAAATGAGAAAATAAGCCATAATTTACAAATAATTTACTAACTATATTATAATATGAGGCAACGTTTGGTTGTATAGTTTTCAAGGTATTAAATCGCACTATGTCATTTATTTAATCGCACTAAAATGATCTGTTGCATCGCACTATAGTGGGTAATTTTAACTTTATCCATATATCTCATTCCTGAAACAGAAAACCTAATTTAAATACGAAGATAAGGAACATATGTTAAGTATTCCTACAATCATAATTATAAAAATGTATTAGGCATTGAAAGGAAAATGTATTTCAAATAGTGTAAAGAACCTTGGGAAAGATGCAAATCTAAGGAGAGAAATAAGAGTAGGAAAGGAGCAGTCGGATGAATACAATGCAAGGAAGAGTAAGGACACTCGATAAAAACCTACGCTAGCCGATAATGGGGTCGTTTACCATACTTTTTTACTGCCAAATATGATAGAGTTTGTAAAATAAAAAGACCCTTATTTGTCTGTTTTTTGATCCGTCTATTATTTCTCAAGTCATAAGCGGCGAAAAACTGATGTTTTTAACCCTTTCGGAGAAGTGGGCGAGGTGCAACCTCTGACGCATATCGACTTCGTCCAATCACAACTGAGCCCGCGAAGCTACTTTGCTTTATCGCAATGGGGGGGGGCACAGCTGACTCTGCCAATAGGAGCAGTTACGACAGCATCTGTGCGAGCAGACCTTCCGAGAACCCCCCTCTACTCCCTTCCCTTCCCCTAAAAGCAGTCAAGGACGGGAGGAAAATGACGTCAATGATATCAAAGCAGCTTTTTCGGTGGGCGTCACCTTTTGCTTATTTTAAATTTTGATTTACGAGTGAATCGTTTTGTTTAGAAGATTCATTTTTTCACTAAATTTCTTTTTTCGTTTCCATCTAAGGATTTCGTGTACAAAATTGCGATTTCGGTTTCGAGTAAAAGCCCTCATTGCTAATCAATAAGTCAACTATACTTGAAGGAAGAAATTTATTGCAGTTACATCGCTGTTGAAGCTCAAGTCTCACGATTTCGTTATGTTTGGATCCCGCGCAATGAATATTTGTATCGAGGAAAGCGCGTGGGTGGGGATCGGTGGCAGTGTTGCTATACCCCTCGGGATATGGAATGCGGGAGTGACGGATTGAGCATGCTCGATGAGAAACGATCTGAGAAGAGAAGAAGGATACGTGCAAAACGAAAGCGAAAAACATGGGGACGAATCCTACGGATACAGGAATGAAAGAAAAAGGGGAAGGTAAACGAAAAAATCTCCGCCAGAGATTGCTGGCGCGAGCTTTGGTAACACTGGGAGATATCAACTCGCTCAAAGAGAGGTGGAAAAAGGAGCGCGACGGCAAAAGATATTCTCTTGGAGATAAGAAGAGAAAGGAATAGACGTGGGTGGAGTTGGAACGGAGGCCTGGATAGGGAAGCATCGAGTGAGAAATCTAAGGGAACCTCTCACGGAAATATAGCAAGGAAGTGAATGGTAACAGCTAAAGAGAGGAAAGAAAAGAAAATACCAGGTAAAAGTAAAGGGAAGGAGCAATGCATGCAAAATTCAGTGTGGGAATGATTTTCTTTTTCCGGCAAATTTAGTTCACATAAGAGCATCGATATTAAGATACAACGAGAAGAGCATCGACTATGTGCAGAGTTTTTAAGCAATGAAATTTTTCCAGTTTGGGAGAAACCGCAGAAGCAATGACCCTCCCATGTAAAGAACTATCGATCTCTGCATATTAACATCATCTAAGCATTTAATTGTTGTCTTATATCTATGAGATTTTCCAGGGAGGAAGTCCTGAGTTACCGACACTTTACCATCGCGATATCTAGAGCTCATTCTTAGTTTTCATTCACATTTGACTTTTTCAATAAGTGCTCCTGTCTTATTAAGGTGGCAACAAATGAGGCATTGAAAAATTAACAATATTTCTTCAATACTGAGGTCTTATGTTGCCATAATTCCGTTTCTAGTTATCTTCAGTGCTTGCAGATCAGTATTTCATCCTCTTTCCTCGGGCATATTTGTATGCACCACGTATTAATTAATGAACCAGAATTTAGTTTAACACACACCTTAAAATTTTATTTAATCAGTAAACTTTCTCTACAAAAACGATATTTGTCAAAACCAAGATCACAATAGAATGCCTATTCGACACTCCAATTTAATAAAATAAATGGTTGGCGAGTTTACGAGTTACTCCAATTTACATTTAAAAATATCTAAATTCTTGCAATTGAATAATCAATTTTGCCCATTCCGCAGAATTAATTTTGATTTCTCTGCTGTATCACCTCAAAATCGACAGAATATATATTTCAGCAAAATTCATAAGCTGGCAAAATTTAGTATAGCCTCAAAACTAGTCAGTATTGCTTTACAAAACAAATCTTTGGGAACCTTTATTGAGATACATGTGTACCTGAATGGACCATAAATACAATTTGGAAGAGCAGTGTTTTTTAAACAATAACCTACCATATCCCACGAATTCATCGATTATTCAGGCATTAATTTATAACATTCCTCAAAACAGAAAAACATATCATTAAGTCTATCAAACTTTAGCAAAAATGATTCACCTCATTCACATCCCAATCGTTCTCAATACACAATTCGCGATAATACCTTTGAATTTCAGTCCGTTGTAGCTAGTTCGGTAACGGGACGGTCTAGCAAGGGAAAGGTTGCAAGTTTCAATCTCACACTTGGCATGTATGTCATGCTGGTCTAAGGATTAAGGCCATAGGTTACACCGCAAGATATAAACTTCGCCGTTGAAGCACCTATAACTTTAAACAACTACTACTTTGAATTTTAGTAAAATGACTGGTCGAGTGACTGCAATAGTCTATCCTCCTGCCCTGATCGGAGCTTGTCGCATATGGAATGAAAAATTAGAATCATTTAATTAGAACGCTTCCGGTACATAATTTTATTTCGAGTTTTTAATGGTTTTAGCAGGTCTTGCTAAAGTAATTCGGTCTCCCATTGCTGTTCCAAACGTCCAATACCTACGCTACCTCTGCAGATCAGGAAACAATATACCTACTAAACAAATATTTTAGGAGTGCAAAAGCCCTTAAAAATAAGTAATAGGGGGTATTGAGGTTTTCCAGCATTACTGCTGGGAAAATATGCTCATTAACGTATTCAATTTTTGGAAGAAAATTTTATACCGGTCAAAATTTAGCAAAGGATTTTGTTTGAAAAATTAGCAAACACTTGTGAATTAGGACTAAAATAATGTCTTGATAGTACCAAGTCCTAAGGATAAGGATGCTGCGATTAAGTCGAGCCCTGCGCATCATAATTTTTAGGTTTACCGTCTTATTCATACTAAATGCCAACAAGTGAAAATATCCCTAGGACAAAGAAGAGAGCGAATGTAGCCAGTATCACCTTAACTCCATATTGGATACAGGTATCTTCTGACATTTGAAGTGAAAACGATTCTAAAATTTAAAGTGATACGCACTTTCATCAGTCAATAAAAAAGTCCAGTGACAATAGTAGTCTATCTACCTGTCATGATTGGAGCTTGTCGCATATGGAATGGAAAATTGGAATCGTTTAATTTGCATACTTAAAGTATATAATTTTATTTTGAGTTTTATTAACACAATGGTACCTGAAGTAAAAAAGGTGACTTTTCAACTGGAATTAGGTATGACTTTCAAGTTTAACGTTGGAAAGTAAGATAATGAAAGGGCATGAACAAGCAGACAAACTCTCCTCTCTCCGACGTTGAACGCCATACCATTCACCCAGAGGAAAAACTAACCAGCCCATCACTTCCTATAACATAGATTTCAAAATCTTAAACCAGACCGTTTATCAGACATGAAAGCCGGTCAACGATTTTCCCTCTCGAAGATCGCTTATCATTCCCTTTGGACCACCTACATATTCCATTTACTAGAGCATTGCCTACATAGAGAGAAAAATTCCAGTTTTATCGCTTCCCCAAAATTACACAGGTAGAGGATAAACGGGCAAACCGTTTGTTTAAAATTGCATCCGTCCGCTTTAACTCATCCCCGTGGCTCCGAACGAAATTTCTATTTTCGGGAACAAAAACTCCTTTCATTCCCAACCCCAAAACCGTCCCGTTTTGAACACGGCCCGGCCCCAAATTTGAATACGGCAACCATCGCGGATTCGAACGGGGATTGGGAGGGGGAGAGTGGGAGGGAGGAGAGGGGGGGGGGGGGGGAGAGGGGAGGGGTTTGGATGGGGGAGAAGTGGATTATCAGATAGGCGTAATGGCATTTCGAAGGGAGCGCTCGTGGTGGGAGAAAGACGGGGATGTGGAAAAAGGAGAAGGTTTATTCTAGCCCTAACATGTGGACGTTGCGAATGACGGCAGGTTTCGAGGCAGGCGGGAAACGGGAAGGGTGTAGCGGAGAGCCGACCGGAGGTATCCTGAAGGATGTCCGGTCAGGGCGGAAGGGCGAGAGGGAGGTTTTGATGGTGGCAGGAGGGCTAAAGGTACAGGGAGCAGAATTGGAAGAAGAGGGAGGGGTTTTCAGTGGGGAGGAGGGGAGGGAACGCGAAAGCCCTGGCCTCTGATTGACGGGTCAATGAGTCGGAAGGCATTCATTGTTGAGTGCATGGTCGGCTGGCGAGGGGCAGGGGGAGGGAGCTTGAATGGAAGGGGGATATTGAAGAGGGACCGTGGAATCGCTCGAATGTGGGACAGGGGAGACGGGAGAAGCTGTCAAGGCTGGACGGATAAAAGGAAAGGATAGAAGGATGTGGCGGAAAAGACTAGAGAGAGATAAAAGAGCGAAGGAAAAGGAGACGTGTAGAGGCGGAAGAAGGTGGAGAATCAAAAAAGAGGCAAAAATAATTGGAATGATGCCAATCAAGGATTTATTGCTGCTCAAAAACTACTTATTAACCTTTCTTATGCGCAGAACCCTTTTTCAGAATGTTTGATGCCAAATGTATTCGTCAATGGGGAATCCGCGCATCAGGTTAGGGATCTGGGGAAGTCCAGAATATGTTCTAGACAACAACCCCGACCGCCTTGAACGCGTTACATTGTTGCTGAAAGGGACAGATCTTTTTCGTAAATTACGATTTTCATATACTAATGTATTTCTTTAACTTAGTTTTTAGCACCTGCAAACCAATTTCAATTTTTTCGCGTCGTCAGCAAACAAGTATCTATCAAATAACGCTAATGAACATACCTAAGCATTGTCTATGCTACAAAGCCTAAGGTACATCTAATAAAAATTAGCAGAACTTACCCCTCCAGTTAACAGTAGACCCCACATTACAAGTGTTGTTTGGTCGGGAGACCCGATTGGTCATGATACTATGACCATTAGTACTATTTCACACTTAGCGAGCAACTGAACAGCGATAAATAGGAGTAAAAACTGAGTTAGAGATCTTGTGTTTACTGCCCACTTATATGGAACCTATAACATTGATGATGAAGAAAAAACACGTTATGATAGCGAAATGTTTCCTTTGGAATCTTGGGCAAGCCTAATATAGATGAAGGTAGTGGTGAGGACTAAAATATTCACCAATCAAGCCATATTATTTCATCACGAACTTTCAGCCGGGCCCATAACTCCTGACGTACCACCCTCATCTGCCCAACTCACTCACTCTGAACAACCTTCATCGATCATACACTCAAAGCCTACCAGGGAATCAAGTGCGTGGCATGGATACAGGCGATGGGCGAAGATTTCGATTCCAGAGGTCCTTCATTCGTGCGCATGTCAAACGCATGCACCCGATTCAGAAAGGCCACACGGCCTGCACATGGACGTTGCATCAATACGCCCATATTTGAAAGGCCCACCAATTCAAGGCTTCCACACCACCATCGGAATCAGAGGAGTGAAATCAAATTAGGAGCTCCCTACATGTAGAACACAAGTGCTTTTCATCACTGTAATCTACAGGTGATAAAGCACACAAATATCTTTTTCAGTTTAGGGAGAAAACGAGGTCCATGTGCAAACGTTTTACACTGATCAACCCATTCCAATATGGAAGCCAAAAGACGAGAATGCAGCCAAGATTTAACGACAGAGAAGGAGGTAATTTTCACTCACTTTAAATATGTCTATTTTTCGCAGAGCCTTCAATCTTTCATGCAAAACATTTTACCAGATTTATAGCCCTAATATTACACTTGAAATTTGACTTTGGTTCTCTTAATGAATGAAAAAATAAATACCTATGCTTATCCATATTATAACGATCAACGCTCGGTCATATGTATGCCTAAATTACTTTCCATCTTAAGTCATGTGCAAATACCTGAATAGCAAATTAAAATTGCGTTTGTAATCTTAATTGATAACTTATTCCTATATCTAATTCTTGTTTAGTGAAATTTCTTAATCTAAATTGAGAAATATTTTGATGCAACTTCATTGGATGCTATTTATTTAAAAGAGTAAAATATTCAACTTGCAAAATATATTTTATTAAAGCCACTCTCCCAGAGAGTGTCAACGTGAAACAAAACCTCTGGTAAACTGGTAAAGAATGAAGACAATGTAGAGTGTAAACAAATCTTAGAGTATCTTAAATAAATTTAAAAAAATACCAGTTAATCTTCATAATGTAAGAATATGTTAATTCAATTCATTATACGATTAAAAATAGGCGAAGTCATAAATAATGATTTTTAATCGGTCTTATTCCAGGTAAACTGAATGAAGAACTTTACGATGCAGATGACCTACGAGCAGAAAATCCGTATTACAATCAGTTCGTATTCCTGCATATGTTAATTTGGACAGCAGGAAGATGTCATGGGAGCATTGTAGGGAATTCAATGGAAAAAGGGTGGGAGTAGGAAGAAAAACGAGTGAACTGACGGGCGAAGATGGACGAACATACGAGCGGATGAAATCTCGCAGACCATTGGTGCGCTAGACAGTCGAAGAAAGAAATCCGTGATATGATTCGGGGACGGGAAATAGGAAGCAGGGCAAGGCCTATAATCGGCCCATCTCATAACACTTTCATGCCTCTCACATAGTTCCTCTCTTCCTTTCTCGTCCTTACAAACAATTGTATATGACAAATGACTATCGGGTTTTATACGTTCGTTTCATTCTCACGCGTATCAATAGCAAGGCAACGGGAACTTTTATCTCTCGGTAATCAGTGATAAAGATCGGGAATTTGGCTTGGCAGCAGTCGCTTAGCGCGAGAAAGAGGTGCTTTCGGCCGTATGCAGAGGGTCTATAATTTTGGTGAGTTCAGTACTTCCTGGAAAAATAATTGGTTGGCGGTGGTTGTTGAAGTATATGATTAATCAAAATCATTGCCTCCCAAAACAGATCATGATTCTGCCAAATAGATCACTGGAAAATCGATTAACGTTAGCAAAATTGTGAGACGTTTTAATATATTCAATACTCAAATATTTCGGGCGGAAAACAATATTATGATTCATAGCTTATTAGTGGGAAAGATAACATCAATGCAAGATTTCAAAGAGTGTTCAGTATTAGCAAGGACATATATTTGATAATATTCACTGAATTTTGCACGGCTATGGCATCACCAATAAAATTAATCTGACATCAAAGTATGGGTGTAAAATTTTGCCACACAAGAAAAAATAAAATATAACAAAGTTGTAACAATGACGGGTAGATTCCCGTATGCTAATCCTCCGTCTCTAGCGAGAACGAAAATGGAATGAATTCGTAGTGGAGGATGCATGTGAACGTGAATTTGGTAGTTGTTAGTATTCTCTAGGTCCGTTACACAAGAATATTATGGGAGAAAATTTCCCGTAGAATTTTTTAAGCAAAAAACTTGCTGTGATGATATAATTTTTTACGGCAACAGTTTTGTTTGCGCTATGGGAAAATTAAATTGAAAATAAAATGGAAAAGGTGGCATTGAAAAAAATGAGCGTTTAAGTAAACGTGGTGTTCATCCACTTATTCCGAGAGAGCCTTAGCCTACTCCATAAAATATTAAGATGAATTAAACAACATGTTTGTGCATATTGGTTACCATCTGGACTGTTGTATCCTCATACTAGGAAGCAATATGAAAAATATAGTCGAAATAGGAGACTAATGAATCTCAACTGAAAAAAACCTGAACAACTTATTAGTGTAATTGAACAAGCGGACGAAGTGTAAATGAAGTCTACCGTTCTGAGATATTTGGTTTAGAGAATAAATTGCCCAGTCATGTGGTTTCTTAATCAGAATGCGATTGAAATTATTTTTAAGTGATGGTAGACATTAGGATGTATGAGAGAAGGATCGTGTGAGAAGATGATGAGTGTATTTCACATGTTCGAGTTTGTATATACTTCACAACCATTCTTCCAAACACCAGAATTTTTAAAGGCCGCTTTACACGATACAATTTTTTGTACAATTTCTTGTACAAACTCTTGCATGAGGAAATTGTACCGTGTAAACTGCAAATTGTGCGAACGCTTGAGCAATTGTCTGAATGACTTAACGGGAAATAGAACCTGTTCTAATTCCATTCAGACAAACATAATATTTTGTTCAGTTTATATAAGCGTTTGTACAAGAAATTGTACAAAAATTGTATCGTGTAAAGCGGCCTTTAGAGCTTAACTAATTACGCCACTTCTCTGATTTTTTTAGAGCTACTATCTACAAAAATATCTTTGGAAGTTATGCTACTTGGATATACCACCTAGTAATATTTGGCATGCAGTCTTCAGTCCCCATTCACCCTCGATATAACTAAAAATTATCTGTAAAGGCATTTCAAAACACTCCCAAAACGTTTGCGCATAAAAAAGACTAGTCGATATAAGTAATAGTGTAATATTTTCACTAAAAATTTGAAACTTGATGGCACAGATTTAACAGCGATAGCATAACATGCATTGATATAAAAGACGAGGTGAGTAATAGGCTTTGAGAGGAAACAATGGAGGTAGGAAAGTTGATGAAAGTACGACGGATAAAGTATTGTTATAGGATAATGATGGGATGATACATGGGAAAAATTTCAATGGACAGGATGGAGAGGGGGAAAGAATAGGATGTTCACAAAAGTGTATATTGAAAATAGTGAGTACCAATGAAAGGATAAATAACTTTTTCCAAGGCATTGTCAAGTCTGATATTTGGAAGAAAGCTAAATAGGTACTTAATAGATGTGTGGGGTAATACAACTCAAGAAGCTATCTTGTATGAGATTTTAAAACTACATATGCAGTAACGGCCATACTGCCCAATGCGTCTGATGCCTTTAAGAAACGGGGTCCGATACATTTCCTCATCGGCATTATAAAAAACAATGTGAAAAACTAATATAAGAGGAAACTATCCAAAGGAATCTAAATTAAGTGATATACCGCATGTTACATTCTATAATAGTACACCAAACATGTTCTCTTTATCAGCAATATCGTTTCCTATCGGTGGTCACAACAATATTGATGCATGAAACACCAGATGGATGAAAATTGGATTGATTAGAAGGAATTCTAAGCCGCCATTAAAAATAAAATTAAATGAGATAGACGAAGCTCACCTAATTAATGGGGCAATTTAGAAACCCCGTTTTCGATAAATTGATCCGCAGTCAATTTGACCTTTCTCTCTTTTCATCTTCGAGGCGACCCCATCCAGATCATTTAAGAGATCAATACATTTGAAGTCGTTCGGGAAAGTTTGAATGAACGAGGTATACCCTGCGGCTGGTCACGATTCCCATTCATAGTGAAACCTGGAATTATGGTAGTCACTGTTTAAGGGATATCCCGGCAGCCCACACGGAAAATAGGAGGCAATTAAGTTCCGATGGATTCGTCTACCGTTTCAACGAAATGTATTCAATCAGCGAGAAGAGGACGGGGCCCGAAACTCCGGATTATTCACGGTCCATTGATTTCGAATGCGCTCGTTTTCATCTACCGCTTGTGTTTCGATCGCACGGGAGTTTATCATGATGCCCACGTTGGATTTTCCACGAACTCCTCTATCACGCAAAGCACGGATCATTCCCATCTCCACAGCTTTAAACTTGATCAATCCAATTTTTGGTTCGTTTGGAAAATTTCTGCCGTGTTGCCTCGGAGAACTTAGAAAGTGAATTATCGACCGTTTCCTTGTAATATTTCGTCCAATGGGGGCGTTTACTCGGAACCGAAATCGCAATTTTGTGCACGAAATCGTTAGATGGAAACGAAAAATGAATTTCAGTGAAAAAATTAATCTTCTAACCAAAACCATTCACTCATAAATCAAAAATTAAAATAAGCAAAAGGTGAAGCCCACCGAAAATGCTGCTGTGATAACATTGACGCCATTTTCCTCCCGTCCTTGACTGCTTTCAGAGGAGGGGAAGGGAGTGGAGGGTGATTCTCGGAAGGTCTGCTCGCACAGATGCTGTCGTAATCGCTCCCATTGGCCGAGGCAGCTGTGTCCCCCCCATTGCGATAAGGCAAAGTAGCTTCTCGGGCTCAGTTGTAATTGGACGAAGTCGATATACGTCAGAGGTTGCACCACGCCCACTTTTCCGAAAGGGTTAAAAACATGTTTTTCGCCTCTTATAACTCGGGAAATAATTGTCGGATCAAAAAACGGAAAAATACGTGTCTTTTCATTTTACAAACTCTATCAGATTCGGCAATAAAAAATTATGGTAAACGACCCCATTGACCATCCTAGGAGTCATGCTTCGGGAAATTTTCAAGACTTACCACTACGTCCCTGAAAATAGCCTTGTTACAATATACTATACGATATGTGGAAGCGGCTGATTATTTGGAAAAATAAAAATATTTCGATTTCATGTGAATAACGTTTACAAACCTAGTAATCTACGTCTATTTAATTCATATGCATATAAAATATGTCCCAATAATCAATCACATGAGAAGAGAATACTCATTCTGGAGTGGTTTTAAATTATTAGCATTTTAAGGTTTATCATTGGATGAATGTAATGTGGGTGAAAAATATTAGAAGCAACGCGTTTTTTACCATTCACTCAATACCAGATCTTACCATCTAGGTTTCCTGGTTTTTTGTATACCTTTAAATAAATCGCTTGAATTGATGATCAAATAAATAAGCCCCAAAAGTTGATTTTTAGCAAGTGAACCAATGCAAAGATAGTCAAGGCCTTTCGACAAATCAACATATATTGTGACGTCATTTGCGACAACTGAACGCAGAGTTATATATTTAAATATCGCCGATCAGGGGATATAAAAGTCTTCATTTTCACGTCATCTCATAGTCTAAGTGATAAGAGGAAATAATGATGCATTCAGGAGACGATGCAATAACATCATTTTATTTGCACTAGTGATATTGATTGAAAGACGGGAAGGATAGGGGTAGCGGTGCAAATTTAGCTACCAATAACATTATGTATAGTATGCTTTTACATAAAGTGGAATGATATTTGAATCCAATTCTAAAAACAATGTAGCCTGGAGTCCACATAACGCAGGGATTCATTAATCTCGTATTTACTTTCAGCATGAATGCAAGAAAACTAACTAAATTAATGATTAAACATCACGACCACTGGATATAGATAAAAATTAAATGTGAACTGTGAAATAACGATGTTACTAATGGATAAATATAGAATAACATGTTATTTCCGCTAAATAATGGGAGCATATCGGAAAATAATTCGAATTCCAAGCGGTTTCTAATTTTCATTCAACTCTTTTCGACATTCTCGTCGAAGATTATCTCCAGTTGAGGATGTTTAAAAGCTACTTGGTGCCGAAATTTCTTGGTCCATCAATGGCTAAGAATAATAGTACGATGGGTGGTTTTTCAGTTTTTGAGGGGATGAACATGGGTGATCCTCAAAATCATGAGGCTCAGAACCTTGAATTTAACTAGCCACCTACTTAGTTCCCCATTTCGAAGCATAATGGATTTTTGAAATGAGATTTCTGAACGTTAATCGGCTTGATTTGTTAACATGACTGGTCCTTTAGTTCAGTAGGGTTGCTGACTAGACGCGAAGTCTTGGATGAGCTCATGCCGTTGCTAACAGAATGAGAGGCTGTGTAAAGAAGACGCTTTGACTCACGCAGAATCGTGGTCTCCGTGTAGATGTTGTTGTGAAGACGCACTCCTTCCGTTATCGCACTATTCTTCTGAGGGGTAAGTCACGGCCTCCTTCAACAATGCTTGCTCCGCAAGCATCGCTAATGTGCCCCCATTGAGATGGTTCATACTATGAGGTACACAAAGGAACTCGACCATATCACTGCTACTGGGAGGCCATAGCCGTTGGCGCACGTGACAAAGCGTGCTAATTCGTGCGCAAAAGGCACGCTGTTTCCCCCATGCGGATGCTAGCTGTAGAAATCTCCCATAAACACAACCTCGAGCACATGACAACGCGGATCACGTGAGTTTAATGCGGGGCATGTTAGCCGTAACATCAAAGCATAATTCTTAACTTTGTGCTTTGTGAAGTGGAGATTGGAGCATGGAGATGACACGACTGTATGGAATATATAAGCTCCGCGAGCATTGTCGAGCATAGTGAATATGCGCTCGGTGCAGGCAAGCGTGAAAAATTTCGACGCCACAGATGTATCACTATGCGTGGAAATCAGAATCTGCCAGGCTTAAATGCACAATTGATCCATGGGATTCAATTAGAATGTTGAGGTCACCGAATTTCTTAATTATCGAATCATCATCATCATCATCATTGGCCAAGAATCCTAGGATTGGTTTAACGCAGCTTTCCACTCTATTCTTCTAACGGCCAACCTTTTCATTGTGACGTAATTCTTCTCTTTTACATCCTTCAAAACCTGTTCCATGTATCTAATACGAGGCCTGCCTTTTCCGATCTTCCCGTTCACTTTTCCCTCGACGATAGTCTTCATCAGCCCATCATGTCTCAAGATATGGCCGATTAAGTTGTCCCTTGTTCTTTTTAGAGCTTTCAGTACACTTCTCTTTTCTCCTATTCTTCTTAGGACTTTCTCGTTACTATCTCGGTCGAAACATTTAATCTTCAGTATTCTTCTGTAGCACCACATTTTGAATGCTTCCACCCTTTTCTTCTCCGCTGCTCTCATCGTCCATGCCTCACTGCCGTAAAGAAACATGCTCCAGATGTATGTTCTGATGAACTGTTTCCTTACTTCTACGCTTGTATTTCCAGCTGAAAGAAGATTCTTCTTTTGATAGAATGCCCTCTTTGCCTGAGATATTCTACTCACTATTTCTTACTTGCTTCGTGTATTGCTGGTCAATCTGCTTCCCAGGTAACAGAACTCTTTCACCTCTTCCAGTTTTTGTTTTCCTAGTTTGACATTGGTTTTGGCCTCTTCTTTCTTGCTGCACAGCAATATCTTAGTCTTCTTCTTATTTATCTTCAGCTGATACCTGGCTATTGTCCTTTCCAATCGAATATTGCTGTAATTAGAAGAGGCAATCGATTTCTTAAGTTCCTATTAACTCGTTGAAATATGTTGTTTAAGGTACATTTTACACGAATATTTTACTATAGATGAAAAAAAATCACCAAACATAAAATCAACCTATTCCCAAATTGACATCGATATATATGCATAAAAATTCGCACTTCAGGATGCCAAACCTTATGAAAGGAATCGAAAGGTGTCATGGCGAGAAAAGCTCTAAGTTTTGCATATCTTGTATTAAATTACCCACTCTTTTCTTCTCATTTGAGAAGATGAGAAAGGAAATATGCTCCTGCAATACTCGTATTTATTGCGGACAACAGAGTCATTGAAAATTACCCACTCGTGTTAAAAGATATGTTCACAAATATGCCGTAAAAGCGTTTCCTATGCTACATATGAGAGCAGGGGAGATAATACAGGATGAATAGAATGAACTTGGTTATATTTCACAAATATTTACTAACCGAACGGTTTCGAACTTCTCAGGTCATCCTCAGGGGTTTAACAAGTAAAAGACGGACTAGGCGGCATATATATGTACCTACAGTCTCAAGCCAGTGAAAAAAGAGGGGGAGGGAGAATGAGGCAGTCATGAAAGGAAGGTGAGCGAACGGACTAGTGGCGAGGAGTATAGATAATACAGGGTTGATGAAGAGATTGATTTGAATGTGAGGTGTTTTACTTCTACTGGGCTCCTGCACACTTAATTTGATTGATTTAAGGTTGATCTGAAGAGTTTAAGTCATGTCATTTTTTATATGTTCAGCACTTATATAACTAAAGTTCCTCTATCTAATAAAGTAAAGATAATTATACCAACCCATACTCCTTTTAGCAAAAATTGCATTTGAAATTACATACGATTAACGGCGAGAATGGCCATCACATAGGAATATAATGTTTAAAAATACCATAGTGACATTTAAAATCAGAGTTTTGTGACAGAGAAGTAAATATTGGGAATGCACATGCATTTCACAGGTACGGAGAGGTAGTAGGTATACTCCGCTTCAGCACTACGTCAAAGTACCGTTATTGCACTGCCTAAATGCCTTATCTGTTTTAAATTATTATTTGAATTTGAATAATTTATACATTCATCTAATTTTGCTACAAAATAGATTAACTCCACTCCTCTCAAGTCCATACCCTTCTCTATGCTGATGATTGCAAGCTTTACAAGCAAATTAATAACACTTCTGACTGTATTAATCTTCAATGTGCCTTAAATCAAACCTCCCTGTGGTGTGATACCTGGAAACTTAACCTAAACCCTGGAAAATGCAGCATCATGACTCTTGCTCTCAAAACAAAACCCCTGAATTTCAATTACACCATTAATTCAAGTCCCTTAAACAGAGTGACTACTATGAAAGACCTAGGTGTTAAAACCGACCAAAAACTAAATTACTCCGACCACATTCAGACTGTAAAAAGTAAGGCAATGTCCCTATTAGGCCTTCTTTACCGCTTCACAGAAATAAAAGATCCCAGAGCACTCCATTCCTACTTCTCAACAATCGTTCTTCCCGTAGTTTCATATTGCTCCCCTATATGGTCCATATCAGCCCCGACTAATCTAAAATCCCTTGATTGCATCCCCCATTTCTTTGCCAAAATAGTCAAACACAGAGTCCCACATTTCCGCAATATGTCCTCAAATGCTATTCTGTCTTCTCTTTCCATTTATACTCTCCAAAACCATAGACTTAAAACTGATTTAAAACTCCTCCACAATACCCTTAACTCGATCATTGACTGCCCCGAACTGCTTTCTCTCTTCAACTTTAGGATACCAACTCGATCCACCCGCACGCATTCACTACTCCACCTGCCTACTCCCAGGATATCTCTCACTCAGCGCTCACCGCTTTTTCGCCTCTCCTCCCTTCTTAATTCACTCCCTCACACCGTCGATCCTTTTTATTTATCATGTAACCTTTTCACCACCCAAGCTATGTCCCACCTGTCAACAAATTAAATATTTCCCCTATCCATGTTGGGCTCAGCGTTGTTGATCTTTATGTTGTTATTGTATTTTTGTCCTCTTTCATGTTCATTGTTAAATGTTTCACTGTAAATTGGCGCTACTGCTGTATGTGAATAATGATTTAAATAAATAAATAAATAAATAAACTCTAGTAGGTACCAAAGAGGAATCAACATCATTGTCGTATATAAGACCTTGATGTTTTCGGAGTATAGAGGAAAGAGGATTGCCAATAAGCATTTGTGTTGTTCATATTAGAGCGATCGAGAATAAAGATCATTTGCGTCTTTAAAGATGGACGGGTACATGGAAAGAGGTAAGAATTTTAGAAAGGAGCGAGGGGAGGAGAAATCCGGCGTCGGACAAAGTCTAAATTTAAAGAGCCAGTGGTGAATAATTGCCCCATGGCAATCTTGCGTTTGGTCCGCTCCATTGGGCGCTTCAAACGGGCGATCTTTGGTGAGAAATTTTTTCGGCCAATTTTGGCCGCTTTATATATGCCGCCGGGATCTTGTTTCCGACGGTCCTTTTCAGGTCCCTTTCAGGTGTTCGATGTTAGTGTACGGTGATCAATGTTGATTTGGTTCTCCACGCAGCAGCCGTATAAGAAGCGGTGTAACACTGAAAAAACTGCCACTACTGGGATTTGAACCTTCGGCTTCTTAATAAGAAATCAGTTATTCAGCCTGCGTACCAACCCCACCCTCTGTAGCGGTTAAGCATTGGGCTGAAACATACTATGTTTTCCGAATTCCTTGCTTCTGACTGACACTCTGACACTGAACGGATAAAGAAGTTATTAAAACGAGTGTGCGTTGAAAAAATCCATTCAAAGTCCTTTCCTTTGATGTTTATCTGAATGTCAAGAGGGAGATCGGTTTAGTCCAATGGAATCGGAAAATTCTATTTATGAGTCAAATGTGAGAGCATCCGGGAAAGTATTGGTCGATATTAAGGGAGGTGAAAGTGTTTTGTGAGGACAGGACACCGTCGGGAGTGAGAATACAAAAAGCCTCAGAGAATATGAACCGGAACCTGGGAAAAACTATTTCAATACACGCCCACACCTTTCCGTGAAATGGTATAGCGGAGACTGAATGACAAACTAGCTATGAATAATAACAACCTGGATATATTGAGGTGAGTATTAAGACCCTAGAGCAAAACGGGAAGATATTAGGTTAATAATCTTGGAATAGGTCAATGACCAATGCCCACCCCTAACGCCGAAGAAACTGCGAGCTGCTTGTAGTAGAGCACTGAAAGACCTCATATCAAACGCAAATAACAAGCTAACTGCTTCATTTTTGTTATAAGATGCTGCAGATAAAGGCGTTGATATATAAAACCTTAGAAGGACCAATAATCATTTCTTTGATAGATTAAATCAAAATTGATCTGCTATTATTGGAAAAACAACTACCTACACTACATTTAAAACTTAAATCATTCATGACAATTCTTAATAAACATGGTCTTACATGCCCCTAATCTGAAATTCTGGTCTTTCCAACGAAATATGAGTTAGTTGTTTCTCTAAATACTTTTATCTCATAAAAATGATCTAACGCATGCATAAATAACAGTTTTAATGTCATATAGCCAAAATTTCAATTATGTATTAATTATTTCAATAATTATTATTTCAATTATATTTGAAACCTAATGGAAAGTGAGGGACCAAACCAGATCATCTTATTATCATAATGATATCTAATCAAGATATTGAACAATGGTACGTAAGTAATGGTAGCGGACGGAATTTGGTATAAATCCTTCACAGTTGGGAAGTTTAAAGAAATATCTACTTGGCTGTTTCCACATGTGTTTTTTTCCGACCATGGCTTCAATGCAGATTATCGAGGTGGATTTTAGGAAAAGGACAACACTATATATAGCCAAGTAGCAAGGAGGGGGAGGTGATGAGAGGGTGTAGGGGGAGGGGAGACGTTCAGGTGCTGAGGAGGTGGTTAGGGGAGTGGTGAGGAATAGGTGCTTGGGCTAGGTGCTTGGGTAGGTCACAACTTCCTTAATATGTGCATCACATATCCCTCCCGCTCAGAATCAACGTGCACCTTCCGCTGGTTATTTATAAATGAATCAAAAGACAAAATAAGTAAATATAAAAAAAGTATTTGGAGGAATATAAAAATACCATAGCGATTAATGAAACTATTGAATTAAGTTTCTAATTAGGAATATTTTGTAATTTAAAATATGCTATGAAAAAATATATTCGTGGCAAGAACGTATGGATAAACGTAGTGTGGGAATACACATGAAATAGGTAGGCTTGAGAAATTTAGCCCGGAGCTTTATTAAAGTTATTAACCACCATTAAAAATTGGAAAATTAAAAGTAAAAATAGAAAAATGTGTCATGAATAGATTGAAGTAGATGAAGGCAGCACAAAAAACGACAAAGATTTAATTAATCGATGGGAAAAGATAAAAGTGAATGTTGCTACGTGAGTTTGGAATATAAGGGAAAGAGGAAGAAGAGAAGAATGCGCGAGAAAGAACAAAAGGGCAGGAGAGAAGGGATGAATAGCGGCTGAGCCCACAAGTATCCATCACTCCTGTGCACATTTATCTGCTCCATATAACATGAATAGCTGCAAATATGGAAAACATCTCTGGCTGCGGCGGGAAGGGATGCGAGGGGTTTCTGAAGGGCAGGCAGGGAAAGCCTTTCCCGCGGAAACGAAGGAAAGAATAGGTGGAGTTATTTTATTCCACCTGCGGACTCGAATGAATGGTTTTTTTATTTGAAAAATAATAAAATGGCTGCTCTTGGAAGGAAGTGGTGGAAAAATAACATTTTGGAAAGGGCACACCTGCTCCGGAAAAAGGTAGGAATATCGACGACCCTTTTATTTTCCTTCCTGTTCATCGTGGGTAGGGTTGAAATTTCGTTGCCAAGATTAATTCGTTGGTGAAAATAGACTTTATTAGTGGTCTTGTTTCTATGATTGATGAAATGGTACTTTGGTATAAAAAACCCCCGTGTCTCTTTTTCATACATCCAAATTCTGAATGACATGACCTCGGGTCAGTATTGAATATTGCGGCTAGTAACTCACATTTTTGATATTTATATAAAAAATTGATTGAATATATTTCAATATGTACTGTAAAAATATATGTAAAACACATCTTAAGTATTGCTAAAAAATATAGAATTAAAGTTATTAATGTAAATGAGGACGAAAATAAACCCGCTTCGCGACAAAAGATCTTAAAAGAGTATGATAAAATGTAATATTAGGCCCAACTGCAATGACTTTCTACATAGCAGAGGAATGATCTAAAATTAAAATAATAACAGGTATAAAATATCTAAATGAAGTAAAAATGCACTTGCATAATATTCAGTCATTAGTTACAAGAGTTGAAACATTTTCAAGCCCTCCTCACTCAATATAAAATATCTTATCCATTCCTCCCTCATATTTGTTCCAATTGTCTTCTCAACAATGCCTTCAAATTCTCCTCTAAGTCTTTTCCACAACATTTAGTTCTGATGACCAATTATACTCTCCACCAATGAAAAATATGAGGAAATTATTCTGTGGAGTTAGCATTCTCTTTTCCCCATGAATACCTGACCAGAACATCGTAATTACTATATTTTCATTCTGAGACCTGAAAATTTGAGCTGAGATCCCTATTGTTTGAGACTTAAGAAGTTATTAACCAGATGCTTTATTTTTAGAAGCTCCCATCCATTTCATTTGATAAGCTGCTATTCATTGTTGTGGTGGTCTGACCGAAGATTTTGAGGATTCGTCCGCCGGTTCTACTTTCGATCGCGGAAGCAGAACTTGCACATCGAACTTAACATACGGTTCTCAGATAGGATGAAGTTGTTTTTCTCCTCACTTAGCGGCATTCTTCCTCAAACAATCTCCTTCATTATTATTCCGGCACGGGGAGAATTTACAATGCAAAAAACCTAGAGCACAAATGAAGACAGTTTAGACAAAGAAAATAATGCATTTTTGAACCAGAATTCAAGGTTGAAGTGAATATAAAAGAACGCATATGACATCAAATTGAAGATAATTCAAGGTTAGGGAAAAAGGCCATGTGAAATAGCCACTATTAGCCACTAAGTAAAACACAAGAAAATAAACTCTTAGTGTATTCAGAAAATCACACGACGGTGAATTTTTAGTAGAAAGGAATGCAACACGATGCAAATAGTGTAATAACATTTCATACTTGTAATCAATTATATGACTTATTAAAGTCATCAACCATTCACTGAACTGACGAGAAAATTCGGCTATAACTTTGAAGCAGATAGTGAAACATAAAATTTCAAACGTAAATATCACTCAACATATTTTTCATGATTGATGCATTTAAATTTTCAGCAGAACAATAAGGAAAGAAGATAACTTGAAACGTGAATATAAAACCTCCCGTTATGTTAACAATAGTTGTTTAACCTGCTTGATTCGTCGATCAAATTTTCAAACGATAAGTGGTAATAAGCGGCAAGCTACTGAAGCATACAGCAAACACTGAATCACGAGGGTGCTTTAAAGAAACAGCGGTGGAAATAATTTACCGGAAAAAAACATGGAAACAAGCGAAATTAAACGCGAATAAAGGAGAAAGAATAGGATTTCAAAGTGCACCGGAAAAGAAAAGAACCATTCACAATTGCGCATCACTCAAAGATCGCATTTTAATACCAGCGAGTTCACAGCTCCGTCACGGAATATCTGCAACGGAGAGGAGGGTTTTGATTGATTTATGATAACATTGCCGGAGAGAAGGTCTGTGATTTATCTCACATCATGAATTAAAACTTCACGCCTGTCGATTATTACTGAGCAAAGCAAACATATGCTTAACGGGAAAATCTCTTTTCATCGATACCGGCTGAATTTGATACGCGGCTCAATTTTTTCACCCTTTCCTTTAGTGCCGTCATCGACTGCTCCGCAGAAAAGTCACATTGCATTCAACAAGCATGCATTCATATCTAATCCAGGTTCGTCTAACTATTTTACTGATAGGCAATATTCTAAATTTCCGTTCCAGGGCTGTCCCGTCAAGGAAATAGTCAAGGAAATTGGGTGCAACACCATTGAGCATCATAGTAGAGGTGTTGCAAAACGTTTCAAAGTTTTTATATGAGGTAAAGTCATTATAAAATTTTCTTTATTCAATTTAAGTGTCCTTCACTTTGATTTTTTTATGATTGAATTTCCTTGGCTGTAAAGCGTACTGAATACTGATACCTAATGATTAACCTTATTAACATTTAAAATGTTGGAACGGCCATAGCACACAAAAATATCCATGAATTGGACCAATTTTTCCCCAGAACATATCCTCGATAGTGGGAATTAGGGACTAGAATAAGAATGATCCAAAGGAGGGAGAGAGTGATGGACATCTTTGATTCAATCCTGATAAAAGGAAGGGGTTCTTGTCTTATAATGTAGCAAATGACTTCACATGACTTGTATGTGTGGGATAAAGTGGAGAAATATCATGGATGGGGAAGGTAACAAAATACGAGAGGTTAAGGATATGATATAATAAAACTAAAATGTAAGTTTCGCTACATTTTACTGCTTGCGGTGTATTTACACAACACCATGGGAGCTGAAGGACCTTCAAGTGCAGACGAGAGAAGTGATTTTAAAGTTGCAGGATTTTCACTTCCTTGAATTAATTTTCTATTTTCTAAGTTCTGGAAAATAATTTTGAAATTTAAATTCGGTCAATTAAATTGCTGCAAAATCAATAGATGCACCTGAATTAATATTTTCAAATGTAAATCTGATCAGAAAATTTAGCCGCTTAAAGGAACGACCCGAGAGCTGTGATTTATTAAGAAACGAGATCCTGGAGGAGATATCAATTTCATTCTTTAAGGGGGATTCCATTGACCATTTACGTGGATTCCGGCCCTACAAGAGGTCAAGAAAAAGGAGAGGCCGTTCTCGTAAGACAGGTGCACCGTCCCTTTCCGGAAGCACTCGAAAGCCGAGGTGCTTTAGAATTGCCCCTCCAAGAGCGCTGCTGCTTCGGGCGTCGGGTCTGAGGGCTCCGGGTGTTGCAAACGAGTGGTGAACAGGAAAGCAACATAAGGTGGTTGCGTGGAAGCAGTATTGAACGCCCCTGAGGGCAGCCTTATTGAATCAGGACTTCGCCAGCCAAGACTCACGGTGGTTCCAATATAAAGTAAGCCGACCTACTTTTTCCCAAGTTAGTTTCTTAAAGCCACGGGTGACATTGTTCTTTCGTATTTACAAAGGGTACCCGCTAAGCTTCAACCGAGGGGAGAAATATAAACGGATATTATAGCATTGGAAACTCATGTCTCTTAATTCCACTGCATTAGTGTGGTAGATTTTAGTAGCATGTCAGTAGTATACGTTTGGTGATCTACACCCCCAGTCACACAACCTCGCGGTAGCCAGCAGGGTATTACGTAAATGTGGATGTATACAGATTAAAGTACAGATTAAATCTATTAGAGAAATTTAAATCAGATAACTTTACTGAAGATGTTAGGAACATATTAAAAACACCAGCGTATTATGCTAGATTCGAACAGATAAATAAGATTAGAGAGATAGATTGCCGTACTGATATATTCAAAATGACATTTTCCCCCGTACTAAAAGAGAATAGAATAGGCAGCATAACAAAGGAATCTGTAGGGGGATTTTAGAGTAGGCTGTAGTGCATGATGCATGTATTAACCCCTTAAATACTATTCATACTAAATATCTAGGTGCATGAGAAACTATAGTTGCTTGTTTACACATCAATAGTGCATGCTTGGTGATTTTCACCCCCTGCCCCACACCCTCACGGTGGCTTGCAGGGTATCGTGTGGATGTAGATGCATTAGGAGCCTCGTTCTGCCAAAGACCACCTCTTAATTCAGCCGTTGTATACGGTGAAAATTCATGCACAAGAAGTTGTTAAATGCACAAATTTTATCGTGTACGAGGTCATTTTACAATTAATTTTGCAAGGAGTTACAACATGCTCTAAATTATTGGAGGAAACCATCAAAGATCTCCTCCGTAGCTTCTGCGCATGACATGTGACGGTGGTGAGGTGTTTGTATAGTATTTGTAAGGTTTGTGTTTTGTGTTTGCGATCCCGTTTTGTCCTATAAGTGTGGAATTTTCATATTGTTCATATTGGAAGCTTTCATATTGTTATATTCATCGTCGAGGTGTACGTGTAATATTTCTCGAAAGTTGAGTGAGACGCACTAACAAACGTCAATGAAATCAGGAGACGCTATTCAACCAAATAAAAATATGAACGAGCATAAACATGGTATTTGGAGGATAAATGATGGGTTTAATAAGCCGATGGAAGAGTGCAAGTAACCAATCGTATAATTTCTTTTTATTATTGCTAGGGTTAATGCTGGAAAATTGTTGTAACCCAGTTACTGTGGCAGAATTCTTCAAATACCTTCGTCATTATCACTAAAATTAACTTTCGTCTAAATTGTGCCCAAGAATACAAGAAAAATACTACTGTATACTCCTTAAGAATTCGTTTCACTTCGGAAACTTAAGCGCAGGGCGTTGGTGGATATTTCAGTTCCGCTGGCTGACAAAAAACGATATCTGCGCATGTAATTGGTGCACAAATCGTGATTGCATGAAAATCTGTGATCGTGTACGGCCATCAACCAACGTCTGGTAAAATTTCCTGGTCAAATCTCGTCGTTCAACTTTTGTAACAAGATCCTGTGCAAGACATTTCAACGCGTGCAACGGCATTTCCTAGTCCTCCGGCTACGGCAAACAGATTTTTTCGTTTAAAAATGACCGCAACAGGAGGTGTAACCCTACGTGGTTCAACCAGCTTGGCCTTGATTCAAAAATATTCAAATTATATGACATATTGCTAAGGTAGGAATGCCTTCTGCTTCCGACTATTCCGACTATATCCAAATTTTATTTCTATGCCCCTATAATTGTTCTCCTTCTACCCAGTATACTCTGCATTATTCCGTTTATCATGTTCCATCATCTTCTTCCTTTTTAACCTGCCATATCAAGTCGCTCAGCCTTCTGATTTATTCAATCTTCTTTTCATACGGCCCATCTGTATCACCATCTTCCTTCCCTCCCACCTTAACTTCCTCATCTTCTTCACATCTCAAAAGCCTTATGTCTTCGTACACATAATTTAAAATCTGAACATTAGTTGGCAAGGAAATCTGAACCTTAAAAATTGTAAATTTACAAATTTTATACTAACTATATTCTAAAAAGCAAGCTATTTAATTGAGCTATATATGAATCTGTACAAATATACCGGAATTTGTCATGATAATCAACATATCTGAAACACGGCTCCTCCATGTCAATATGATAAACATCACATATCTTAAGAGCCACGCCCAAAGAAAAAACAAAAACTAACAATGGAAAATGGCATCTAATTTAGAGATAGAATGGTTAAAAGAAAATTATAAACATAATACTGTTCGATTGATATAACTTTTAAGAATAAAAGAAAAACAAGGAATAGTCTAAGCGGAATATCACTTTACAAAGATCGAAGAATATGAGATTAAGTAATTATACAGTTGAAAATTATTAATGTCCTTTTAAAGGATTATATTTCTCGTTCGCAACTAGTGATAAATGTCTAAAACACTGAGTCACATCATATTTAAAATATAGCTGGATTTGACTAAGCCAAAAACCAGGCTTTCCTCACTAAGACCCAACCAAATATTCCAGACGGAGTTGAATATTCATAACGAAAAATTCTAATGGGAATCATCAAAGCTGTATTTTCATTTTAAAGAAAGTTATTTTTTAAGCTTATACTGGAAGGATTGATTAACGACTTTGAGTAAAAATCCAGTTCCCTTATTATCTCTCCATAGCCACCACACCTGCTTTGGAAATTCAAACCTTAAAGGAAGACAGCAAATAATCAAATCCATAACCGGACCGTAACAGCGCAACCCGATACCAATCACCCCACATTTTTCCGGTAATTTAAAACTTGAAATCCCATTTTATTTGCAACAGCAGTAAATTATAGACCTGTGACAGCGTTATGATAACAAATATATGTCATGCATTAGCTTTGTTCATGATTAAAAACCTAAATAATTTCATTCCGAAAACAATGAGAATATGGATTTCAAGATTGAGTTACTGAGACAATTTGTGATTAGATAGTTGGTCTCGCCTTTGTCTTGAATAGATAAATCATTCATTGTAAAATCGTTCTGTTTTGCCAAGTTAAAATGCAATAATAATATGATTCAGAAACACTTAAAAACTAACAAGTTATAGAACATAAAAGTGAGGATATATATTTGCTCAGAATAATTAACCTTAAAAATTGATAAGCATTGATTTACTCTGGCCATAAATATAAATACAATTCATTGCCCGCGACCAAGTCAACTTCATTCAAAGTATTGTTGAGGCTGTGTATTCCTGCTTAGAAAAAACTACGGCATGCACGAAAATTTAAAAACAGAGGTAGATACTCAAGTGAATGTGGAGATGATGCAGATGGATTAGGATGAGAAGGAAAGAATATTGTCCTTTTCTAACGTTTTTTCATTCACCTTGTATGTCCGCATCACAAGTGGAAAAACAATGTTCAGCCGTACCTGAAAAAATAGGCAAAATTAAAAACAGAAAACATGCCGCAATATAGTCAATGATTTAAAAATCTACTTTATCGTATTTGAAGTTATTAGGTAAAAAGGCCAGTAGTTGAAATCAAAGTTCTGGTGGAACTTTAACAAAAAATTCTCCCATAATAATTCGATTAAATGTACATACATTATAAGAATTATGGTAAGCATAAATGATGAAGTTGTATTTTTAATGCCTGGAATTTTTCACATGTGACGCTATAAACAAAGTTTTTAGTTAGATAACAATATAAATACAGGTGTATATTGCATGACATTTCAAAATAGTTATTACCATCTCAAATGAAGCGATTCAACTTAAATAGTTATTTAAATTTACGTGGTAAAATAACGTCTACATTGATGCGATACCCTGCAAGCCACCGTGAGGGTGTGTATAACGCTAATATTTGGTGGGTAGAGAGAGGTACATAAAAGTCCGGTTAGTGAAAGTCCAAATACATATTACTAAGAGTTTCAAATTACATAAGCAGGAGCTAATGAGTCATTGAGTTATCATCCAAGGAAAACAAAAAGGCAAAAGATAACATTGAGATCCAGCTAAATTGTAATCAATTTGACAGATAAAATCCTTTCATAGAATCGAAAAATATTTTGTAACAAATAACGGTACTCGGATAAGCCGAGAGTCAATAGTACAGGTAATGTTAGCCGTAAGATCATATAAAAATGAACAGTTGAATTCAAAAGAGATTGTGTAAATCCAATCACCACATTTTGATTGATGGGCATATGTGTACTGCTTCACCCTAAATTATAATGATGAAGTACCAGACGTTGGTTAAGTCTTCATCAGTGAAGATGCCTGAATTCACTAGTCTCAATTCTAACTGCACATTTTAAAGTGGCAAATTGTGGGATAAGAGACACATAATAACGGATTCTTTAGCCATAGTATATTTATGGTATAGAAATTTGTATTGATCCATTGCATGAGTTAAACATTAGCAAATATTTCGCTGGCCCAAAAAAACATGCTTTTAATTTATTCTAATCATGCATAAAACCTGCAGCAAAATCATGGTAATTGCAAATACTTAGAATACATTGACAATCTCGGTTTCTAGTTATTTTAAGCAGTGAAACTCTTTGTTTTTTTAGTCATATTGATGGAAATACCTATTTCAGCTCAGTGAAAAATATTTGTGCAATATTTCGAGTTTTGTAATATTTATACCTTATCTTGAGGCATTACCTCCACCTAATTTAAATTCCTCGTTGAGGTACTTGAGTTTTTCAAAGAATTGCCCAATTTCGGTAATTTCGAGTTGGTATTGGAACGTATGCGCCACAAATGATTACGTAGGTATCCAATTACAGATTGCACACGTTCCAACCACTCTTTATACAACTAACAGCTATATTCGCGAGCTTCCTTGAAGACACAGTTATTACGATTGTTGGCCTTGGATTATGGTGACTGGGTTGCAAGTCGTTATCCAGAGGAATGAATGCCCAAGCAAAAGAGACGACCGAGAGATTTTGCTTTTGATAGTGAGAGTTAAGGTGTTGTGCTGCATCATCGGGGAATGTGCAAAATAATTGATGCTGAGAAAGCACATTAAGATCCTCATGTGTACGGTCTCTATGAGCGCTGTACCCTTCAGATAGTCGCAATTAAAAGTGGAATGCCCTCAAATATCAGCCAGTCAACAAGACATTTTGCTAGCAGCTCAAGTTGGGTTTTACAAGCAATGGATACCTTGAAGAGATAACGTGATGCAAGCGAATGCATTGAGGTCATGAGCTACGAGGAATTCGTGTTGTTAAATGTATTCTACTTAGCTTCCTTAGAGCGGAAGACATCAGATAGTTCTAAAGTGTAGAAAACAGATAAAGGAGTATTTGAGGCAGGGAGGCTACGTTGCATATTGCCTTTTTGAGGTTAGGAGTAAGAAGAAACTAAGGATTGAATGTGAGATTATTCCTGGAAATCAATGGGGTTGTTGAACAATTTTTTGAAAATTGCTGAATCTGAAAGAGTTTACAAAATAAAAGAAACGTATATTTTCTTACTTTGATTTGTCAGTTAGTTTTCGAATTATAAGCGGCGAAAAACTGAAATGCTTAACCCTTTCGGAAAAGTGGGCGTGCAAAGGACTAGTACATCATTCACTTCGTCCAATCGCGACTGAGACTGCGTAGCTCATTCACCTTATTACAATGGGGGACACACAGCTGACTGTGCCAATGGAAGAGGTTGCGACAGGATCTCTTCAGGCAGGGCTCCTATCCCCACCTCCGCTCCCTTCCCTTTCCCTAAAAACAGGCAAGGACGGGAGGTGGGTGACGCAGTAACCCTTGACGCAGCACTTTAGGAGGGCATCACCTTTTGTTTATTTTAGTTTTTGATTTATGGGTAAATGGCACTGGTTAGAAGATTAATTTTTTCACTAAAATTCATATTTCGTTTCCATCTGACGATTTTGTGTTTTTCAGTTTTTCAGTTCTGAGTAAACGCCCTCATTCACCGCCATTGCGTTACCAACACTTTAGGTAGAGTGATTATGGTATTGAAGTAGACCTTCTCTGATGCGTTTCATCTATATTACCTATATAAATAACGTGTGACTAGTGTGAAAATATCCCAAAAACATTTTTCCTGGAATAAATAAAACTGAAGTGCGATGCGATGGCATTTCGACGGAAAATATCCCGAATACAGTTGGCTTACAGTAAGAGAAGAACAGTAGCACTAATAGTTTTAGTACGCTGAACCAAGTTTGTTCAGGCACTCTCGAGAATTACAAAAGCCTCTCCAACAATAAATCATATTACCAATAGAATTGGAATTCTGGAAAATGCAATGCATCTATAATTAAAGGAATAATCCCGATCCGATCCAATCCGATAAACGTATAATGCCATATTAATTATTAATATCATTCTCCAACAATATATTAGCGTAGAGGTCTATTTCCTTGTGTGCATAAATGTTTTAATCCTTTCAGGGTTAATATGGATGCAAATTGTGGTAATAGTGAAGATTTTGGGTGTAGAGGGAAAAACAAGGTCAGGTGAAGGTAATTGATTTTTACGTCAAAATTAATCTAATACAGATAAATTTTTACCCAAAGCAGTTTTAACAAACGAATCTTCTAGTAACATACTCAGAAAAAATTTGGCGGGAGGCACTGGTGAAATAAACAGCTTTGAATTCAATTTGAAGGTGTGCAGAATGAGACTAAATATAAATAGCACTACTGAAAAAATCGAAAATCTCAACACTTTTGCATCAACTACTCCGTTGTTTTTGCCAACCATGTGAACAATTTCTCATCATACAAGACCAAGAAATTTAGAAAAATTCTTTAAATTTCAAAATATACAGGGGACTGTAAACATTAACAATTAAATTATTCATTTGTCCTAAAATGGTGCGAGCCTTGAATGTGACAGCATCACGGCCTAAAGTATGAGAAATTTTGAGAGTTTCAGCAATCGTTCCGTCTAACACTCCCTTGAAGCCTAAGTGACATTCCTGACACAAACTGCCGCAATAGTTGGAAACAGCTTGTTTGCACAAAAGCCGTATAAGAACAGGAAGGCTGTTGCTTACTTATTTGCAAAGAGGATATTCAAAATGACCAGTCGTCCTCACTTAATGCCTTGGGCCGACGTGAGCATCACCGGATTTTAAAATTTACGCAGACAGCTAACAGTGAGGTAGGCTTCTTCCGTATTCATGAAAATATATCTCGGCTTCCCATCCAGCGACTGATTAGTTAGCCCACGCATGAGGTTAAACAAAATTGTTCGGACCCTCCCACTCGTTTGCCAAACGATATATAAATATCCCAGCCAGAAAGGAAGCGCATTAGCCCAACTCAAATATTGCGGTTTTAATTCGGGCCCGGCTCCGAAAATTTTGACAAACTCGCAAAATCTGACGTGGGCGCAACAGTGATGAAAGGGTGGTACGGCCGCGTGGCTTATGTCTGTGCAGAAGGGTGAGGAGTTATCAGGTCTCTGGCCGGAAGGGTGACCGCTGCTGGATGTTGATTAGGGATGAGGGGGAATGGGAGGACGGAAGCATCCCCTGTGTTTTATTAAGCGGGGGTAAGGGGGCGTAGTGTGAGCCATGGGGAGGAGAGAGAACTGAGCTGGCTTCCGCGGTGATCTCACGGTTCCCCAGAACGAGGAGAATGGAAAAGAGGAGAAAGCTGTGTGGGCCAGAAAAAGGGCCGAGATGGGGATTAATGGAAAGGAAATATTTTCGGAATTCATTAATTTCCTTCACTGCTCACCCCCGGTAATGCTTTTCCTTCCGACTCTCTCTTTCCTCATTCATCCACTTCTTCCCACCAGGGTGGATATGTTTTTTTCTTTTTCCTATCTCATAAAATAGTTATAATATTGCCGATTGCTTAGACCACAAGCCGTGAAAAGAGTAGTTTTGAAATAAAGTTTAGTTCAGGCTTGCCCACGACGACTGCAGGTAGCTTGCAAAAGAATACAAGCGAGAAGGTACACCATGCCAGGGTAATGAAAATCTCTTTAAGGGTGCACGCTATTGCTACTATTAGGGGTTAGGGACGTTACGATAAAAATATATCGTGTAATGTATAGTGTCAGCAACCATAAAGTATACGATGTTGTGTTTTGCGGTTTTTTTTAGTTTGCGTATTCTGGGATTAAAGGAAAAAATTATCATTAAGTTACTACAGTCGTATTTTTATAGCGCAGAGAGGTCCTCATAGAGAGCACAAACTCTGCATTCTGGATAAGACGGTGGGAGAACACATTTTGTGAATTCAAGGAGTGTCAACAACTGAAGGGTTATAAAGCGCAAGCACAGGAACTTGCATGCAATCAGTCCTATTAGAATTTCACTACGGCTATGCATAGACAGCATTATTACTGAAATACTTTGTAAATTTCCACAATAAGTATATTACACCGGACCAGGTGTCAGCAAGATACTATCCTTATCAAAGCCATTACCATTATCTTATTCTCAACTTCAGTCGCCTCTCTTCTCCCACCCCCTCATACATCTCATACCTATATATATGGCACGCAGCTGATTATAACTTAGCCTGATACGTTAACATGGTTATACATCCCTAAAAGTTAGTTAGATATGAAGATTCCATACATGTAACAGTTGATCTCACAATAGTAACACAATTGAATAGGGTTACCTCTCATTTTAATTATAAAGTTATTCCTTTACTGACGAAAAGAAACTTTTGAACATTCCATGTTCCCTTAATTTTCCTTTCCTTGTAGTTTTGGATAACTTAAAAGCCAAGAGGCGCATAAAAAGACGCCATCCGATGGCAGAGGATTTTATATAGTGCATTTGGGACGGCAAGAAACAATTGCAAACGGATTGGGCCTGTGTTGTTATTTGTTCTGTAGACAAATATTTATGGATGACATGGACATTTTACAATTTAAATTTAAAATTTCATGAAAATTCAAATATTACGTCATGCATTCCCCTAATTCATATTTTAAATTTCGTACCTTTCCTGTTATATATTAATTACTCCTCGTAAAACTTCCGTTGTAAACACAAATATTCCTTCAATAGTTGCGTTATCCAAAAATATTTATTGTTAATCTGTAATGGTATTGCTTTGGCTTTGGAAGCGGCAGTTCGTGATGTCTAAATCTAGGTACTCTACTGGGGTTTTACCCAGAGTTTTCAAGTTTACCCTATTTTCACGGCTAGTGACCTATATCCACGCCCGACTTCATTTGAGCATGTACACAAATGAATTTTAATGGTGTTAATTGAGGGGGTATCGATGATTAAAAACCCAGTCATGAAATGCGTGCTAACTTAGAAAAAATAAGTAATTTTATTTCAATGTCATGGAATATGCTTTATTATTAATTATTTATAAAGCATAATATATGTTTTATTGGCCGGATAGGGGATAGTGCATTTCAGCGCTCAATCAAGTACGGAATTGGTTTCGACTCCTTATCTCTAGTAACTGCAAGGGGTACTTGATTTGCGAATAGGATGAGTCGGTACTCTCAAGAATCCTATAATTACCTAATTTTTTTCCTTTTTCTACATTACCCTCCAATCTCTACACTCGTAAGAATTTTAAGGTGAGTGAATATGGAAAATTACAAATAAAATTAAGTGGTCAGATGTACTGAAAACATTAATGACCACTCCGTTTTCTAAGAGGAAGGATTGTTCATGATCGTATCTAATACATTTATCGTATATGATCGTATCTACTACATCCATACTTATGGAAACCGGGCAATCAACCTACCTCTATGGCAATGTAACTCGAAATAAAAATGTAAAAGTGAGCATGACAAGAAATACCAAGAATCTATATGTACCACCGCACCACATAATAACTATTCAGAAATCATTCTTGGTTAAATCGTGTCACTTTTAGAATAAATTTCCGGAAAAAATAAAAAAAACAGCCTCAATTCATATATTTAAAAATCTACTGTTTAATTATGTGAAAGAAAATGAAAACATAGAGTAGACATAAGATTTAGGTAACCATAAATCCTGATACTATGCATAATAAATTGAATATTTAAAATTGGAACTGGATTTTAATAACAAATAAATATTGCTAAACATTTGTATATTTGTCTTGATATCTGTTATGACTCATAATTTATAATCACCTTAAATGGAACTTATGTACTAATTTATCTTATGTAAAACTTATATGTATATTATATATCTTTTCTTCTTTGCAAAAGAGCCAACATGAGCATAGCAAAATATGATTTCCTTTGAATCATTTGAAGAATATGCAGACTCAAGGCAGCTGAAACGTAAGGAAACATTTGAGAAATAGACTATCATGTTTCAGAATATTAATGGCTTTTTTAATTTAAAAAATAACTTATATTCCTCAAGTAATTATTCGGAATCACATTAGACGCAAAGGATACATTTTCATACAACTAATATATCATATTCCATTATTTCAAATACGTTAACTACACGTGGTTTCGGTTTTGTACGAAAATAGTCAGGTGTACTCGTTCCCCACGAGATGTTCCTCTGCTTAACTTCTTCTCTCTCACTTCACTCAAATGATACCATTTCCTTCAATCTTTACTCCTTCAAATTAACATTCTCTCTAACTCCTCCTTGTTCCATCCAAAAATACTTTCTCTTCCTTCCTCTTGGAAGCACAAAATATTGCGAAGCAACATTCCAACGAAAGGGAAAGGAGGAAGTTGTTTACACATGAAGGAATATAAATGACGTGGACCTAGGCATACTTTTGGAGGAGAGAAAATTGCTCGAATGAATATGGAAGAGGTGGGGTAGATAGATGGATCGAATATTTAAGGGCAATTTTATACTGTACAGGTGGAAGGAAAAAATGTAAGTAAAAACGAATGAAAGAACGAAAGGAGATACTTTTTGAATTAATAGCGGCAGGGCGCTAAACTGAAGAAAGAATAAAGAGGTAAAAAGGGAAATGAACTCTTCAAAATATGCAGACGAGGGTAGCATTGATCCTTAATAACCTACATAAGACTGTTAGAACACTATGGTCTTTTTCTCTCAATTGGGTAGTATTGATTTGCGATCTGAAAAGCATATCACTTTGTATCAGTGATAGTAGAAGTCGGCGAAGTACTTTCACTATATCACTCTATCTATTCTATCATTGAAAATTAGCTATTACACAATATGTTGATAAATAGTCAACTACT
The DNA here is from genome assembly GCA_933228895.1 of Platycnemis pennipes. NCBI lineage: Eukaryota > Metazoa > Arthropoda > Insecta > Odonata > Platycnemididae > Platycnemis > Platycnemis pennipes. Next base: position 31,436,798 of record OW121855.1, read on the forward strand.
CTAATAAAATATAAAACTATTTTACAATAAAACCGAATAGGAACAATATTTATTCCTGGGACAGGATTCCAACCCTCGGCCCATAGACTGTTAGGCCGAAATGTTACTATGCTAGCAAACGCGGCTTACTTGCCAGAGAGCCAAGACCATTCTATTTTTTTATAGTATTCAGATACTAATCAAGTGAATACATTTTAACTCATTATCAATGAATCCTTGTCACAATAAAACAATTAAAGAAATTAGTGTTCAACCCGAATGTTGGGGTAGGACTCACCCCAAACTAAGCCATTGGCGTGTGAAATTAGTAATTCATTTAGGGTAGGGGGCCCAAATATTTTCCCTGGGCCACCTGAAGTTCGTACAAAGTACTGGCACGCACAAAATCACATCATAAAAATTTTTGGTGGGGGTTTCAGTAAGGTTTCTCCCGGTTTAAACCCGGGAGAATACCCAAAACCGGTATCTCAGCGCTCTACCCACTAGGCCACCATGATCCTCAATAAAACAAAAGATAAAAAGTTTTATAAACTATGTAGTATCAATATACAATAGATTTGTTCTCTTCTGGTAGTACTTAATCACACAAAGTTCACATATTGCAAATAAATTTAAGTGTGTAGTATAAACGATACCAATATTAATGGGTCTCGTTTTACGCCTTTTAAAATTCCATTAATCTAGTCGCCTAATGTTTGCGGAATTTTTCTGAGACTCGAGGGAGAGATGGACGCACGGAGAGTGTCGAAACCCGCAGGAACGCCCCCCTGGAAGAACATTAGCCCACCTCCAGCGACCGTTCTTTCCTCGGAGGAAACAAATAGACCCGGAACGTGGAGTTGTTTGGGCGTTGACCTCGATCGATATTGCCTTTGCGGGAGCGAGCCTAATATCGGGTGCGACTCGAAGGGGTGCGGAGACTGACGGGGATATCGGGTGCTCGAAGAATTCCCTGCTCGCTCGGGGTCGCGAGGAAAAAAAATGAATTTTCATTCACGACAACGAGACCGCACTTTCACATGCTTTGCCATTATTGTTATGTATATACTGCCGAGTAAAGGAGGAATTCGCTGATAAAAAAAATAGTTCGGGTTACGGTGTATCGTATCGTTTAGAGGCTGGACTCCTAACCGAAGACCATTACCATCTTCTGAAGGGGCCTCTATATTTTTATCGTTCTCCTAAGCCCACCCCCTGATCTCCAAAAGTCTCTCTTCCCTTTTCAGGATACTCTGAGCCCTACTTTCTCCTTTGGATAATAATAGGTAGTTATTTTCATCCGGTGGAACTGCTCCTGCCGTCGCAATATGGTGGTATACAATTGTAATTTGAAAACGAGCTCTAGGATAGCCATTGTTCCCTCTCGATTGCTCCTCCTCTGATGCTCAAGAAAGTTTCTTTCATTCCATTTAACTCAGTAAAAGGCACTACCAAGAAGTCAAGGGCAGTGCTGGTTCACCAAAAAAGTATTTGAAAGGATCTCAATAACTTTAAAATAGAAAGAAAATTTAGAGTTTTTGATTTTTTTCCTCTTTTCTTGAATATGTTATTATCAATATTTAAAAAGTTGAAAATTCATGAAGACTAGCCTTTTACTGAGTATGAGTGACAATTACCAACCCTAGGTTTTTTAAGTTGAATTACATATTAAACATTAAAAATTCTAGATCACCTTCAAGGCCTAAAACTTTTACAATCATTTACAATTTCATTTAAGAACCACGGAGTAAATTCAGGTTTACACAGAAATTGTTCCCTATGATTTTATTTTACTCAATTCACGTAACAGCTGGGATTGGAAAATACAACTATCAGCATAATATGCATCTGACGTAGAAATTTAGATAGTTCATTTTCAAACATACGGCATGAAAGGTCTTTCCACGGCTATGGAACCGGAGAGGGATAAAAATCTGAATGGGTAAATAAAATAAGAATTCTGAATACAAGTGGCGAATACTCATAATTTAAAAGAGCCATATGAAATGTAAAGCTATGTTAAACAGCTGCAAAATAGCTACAAGCCAAAGCTCACTGCTCGCATATTCTGGTGAAATTCAGGTAAAAGGATGAGATCTGAATTCAAATCCCAGGATAATTCATTGCATTCTCAATGCTAAGTGAATGGAATTTTAATATACCTAATCGATTCGTCCGTCACACGGGACGTCTACGGATTTAATGGTGTATTTTGTAAAGAGCACGCACATACCGTGGCAGGATTTCTAACTATCTTCCCTCTGTCTACATATAGTTATATCATTACATCCCTATGCCTGGCAGGCGTGAGGTAGACTATAAATCCGAGAGCTATGATCATTTTACCAAATATGTAATTAATTATCATTAAGGATATCCACTCAATAGGGTATCCTACGCATTTGTTCTCCATCATTCCTCAAATGTGAAAGCTTTGGAAAGAATACAGGAAGCAAAATGCCGACTGCTTGTGCCAACAAGCATATTTCCAAATTAATGATTAGAACCGTGCTACAGTATTAAAACCAAGCTACATACCACCATGTCATCAAATCAGTTAAAGTACTCAAATATCGTATTTTACATGCAGTTGATGCTATTATAAATTGCTTTGAAAGGAAGTCATCTGTTGCTCTAACGGTCAGTGATCTCTTTAAAGCCCTTGATTGCTTCTCCCATCAAATCGTTCTTCAAAAACTAAAGTTTTACGGTATAAATAATTGCGAATGCGAATATACTATTTGAATCTTGCCATTTCTGAAAGGAATCAATTATTTATATCAACAATAATCTGCATTTGTCTCTAAGTGTCTCTCAGGGTGTATCTCAAGGATCAGTACCCGGTCCAATTCTATTTTTAATCATGATCAATGACTTACCTTCTGATATTCCATGTATATCTTTAATTTACGTCGATGACACTAAATTAACCATGGAAAGGACAATGACCAGATATCAGCTGAAGAAAATAAGAAGAAGACTAAGATATTGGTGTACGGCAAGAAAGAAGAAGCCAAAACCAATGTCAAACTAGGAAAACAAAAACTTGAAGAGGCGAAAGAGTTCTGTTACCTTGGAAGCTGAATAACCAACTATGGACGAAGCAAAAACGAAATAGTTAGTACAATAGCCCAGGCAAAGAGGACATTCTATCAAAAGAAGAATCTACTTACAGCTGGAAATACAAGCGTGGAAGTAAGGAAACAGTTTATCAGAACATACATCTGGAGCATGTTTCTTTACGGCAGTGAGGCATGGACGATGACAGCAGCGGAGAAGAAAAGGGTGGAAGCATTCGAAATGTGGTGCTACAGAAGAATGTTGAAGATTAAATGGATCGACGGAGTAAGTAACGAGGAAGTCCTAAGAAGAGTAGGAGAAAATAGAAGTCTCCTGAAAACTCTAAAAAGAAGAAGTGACAACTTAATCGGCCATATCTCGAGACATGATGGCCTGATGAAGACAATCGTCGAGGGAAAAGTGAACGGGAAGATTGGAAGAGGCAGGCCTCGTATGATATACATGGAACAGGTAGTGAAGGACATCAAAGAGAGGAACTACGTTAATATAAAAAGGTAGACCGATAGAAGAATCGAGTGGAAAGCTGCGTCAAACCACTCCTAGGATTGTTGGCCAATGATGATGACACTAAATTCATCCATGATATAAACGAGATGTCTAGAACTAATGAATCCTCCAGTGCAATTACGACAGTAACATCAAAGTGGTTCTCAGCTAATAGCCTGGTTCTAAATAAAGACAAAACTCAGGTGACAACCTTTTCACTTACTAGGTACATCGTCAATTCATTGTGAAAAACTATAGTAGCTTTGTTTTTTTAGATAGTAAATTACAGTGAGGTCCTCACACTTCAAAAATTGTTAATGAACTATCGAAAGCTACCTATATGCTCCGAAAATTAAGAACTCCAAATTCTCAGGATGACCTGCGAATAATCTGTTTTTCCTTATTTCACCATCATTTAATTTATGGAATCAAATTGTGGGGTCATATTGCAGCCTCCAATTATATATGTATTCTAAAAAAAAACGGCAATCAGGGACATAACTCATTCTTACCCCACAAAGCACTGTAGGTCTATTTTCAAGCAGCTTGGCATCATGATTCTCTGCAGCCTATTCATTCACAAAAGTGTATTTAAAATGAAAGATAACCTCAATTCCTATGAGATTAGTGCAAATGTCCATTTCCAGAATACTAGGAGTAAAGATAATTTTTTTTTGTCTCAATGCAGACTAAGTCATGATTTCATATTTTAAAATTGCACTTTTTATCTATGCATGCAAGAAATGTTACCATTAAGCATTTTAAAAAGATCCTCTCCTGTTTGATCTCCAAAATATTTTATTCCCTAATTGAATTTATTAAATGTAAAAAAAATTGACATTTCCTTCTAATATTGGTGTTTATGTGTTATTTCTTGACAAAGACTATTGTACTGTATTTTTGCTGAATTTCCAATAAATGTATCACTCTTACTTACTGATAACTAACACTTGTCATTAAGACTACGTAACTTATATATAAATTAATTTCTATTTCCAAAACACCTGGAGAGGGTTTCTTCCTTTCATCTCTGAGCTGAAAAATTTATATTAGCTTGCAACTCACTCTACAAAATGAGTTGCCGATATTATTTGTCTTTTAGTTTGCATCCATAAATCACTCCAAAATAAACCACCTCCGGCACGTTTGCCTTCCGGATCCCAACTGACTAATTTCGAACTTCATCAACTAGGGAGGAAAACACGTGAGCGTTTACCATCTCTGCAGAACAGCGAGTTCTGCGCGCTTTGTAATCTCCTCACCTGATGTCACTCCAATCGAAGGAGGATGCACCTGCTCTCACGACAAAACACACATCCCGGATAATAACAGCAACTCTATTGACAGTTTAGGTTGCCGTTCATTTCAGAGCACCTACTGCCCATGTTATTCAGAAAACCAAGTCAGTGAAATATGTCAAGTAAAGATCATTTAAGTGAAAAATGAGATTCAAAAGGTACATCAGCTCTAACCAAGTCCGCGCCTGAAGTTCATGCCGAACTGAAGACAGCATAAAGTGACCAGGATGTGCTTACTTATCCAAGTTATCGTATTTCATTCCTTAAAAACCATTCTCGCAGAATGGTGCTAGGTCGTTCTAGAATGTATTACTCCCAGAGGTTCTAAGTCGTCTGAAAGATTGTGTGGAGCTAGAACTAGACACTAGGAAATGCCAAATGACAACTGTATGGCTATTATGTACAGAGTGAATACATGGAACTTTGGAAACAGAAAGATTGATTGTCAAAATGAACAAATTGTCGAGTGTGTTCTAGTCATATTTATTGGCCAAAAAATGGAAGAATATTTCGGAACTGTAGCTTGAATGCACTGTAATTGCATCGATTCACGTGATTTCACTCATAGGCACAAGATAAGAGTCATAATACAAGAACCATCTTCTTATCGATTCTATTTATTTCAAAAAGATAATTACATTTGAAAAAATGCTAAAAGTATGGATTTGTCAATTAACCAACCGTTAAATTAATAATTTTATATTTTTTTCTACATACGCTAAGTAAACTACTATACTTTTACCACGAAGCATGGCAACTCTAGCGAATAATATAATGTTTTTAATTCTAAAACTATTATTTAGGCGTAGTGATGAGCATTCATACTATCAAGTATGTATTCGTACTCGCATGATATCAAAATCCTGAGTATATCATTCATCATAAACCCCCCTACTATCATTGCACTTAGTAGGTATGCCTAATGTATGGTACACTGCGACGTAGAAGGCATAATTGCTTTTGAAACATGTTTACACAAGTAAGAACAAACATAGTAATGGTGAATGTGCAAATATACGAAGCGGGATTAAAAAAGAAGGCAAATTATAGATAATATGATGAAATGGATTTCACTACCTTGGAAAAACTTATAGGCCATTGAATGCTGCGATATTTAATATCTATAGTTATTACTTTCTTCATGAATTTGCCACTCCCCATTACGTACAGATACACAGGGCAATGCAGAGAGTTTAAATTGTCAACCCAATTTCAGTTTTTAGCTACACAGAACGGAAACACTTTTTTAGCTCTAAACCTTGAGTTTTATTCTTTACGGCAAGGTCGAACACAGATACAGAAAATTCGAAATTGAAAAAATTATACATATCACATTAAACATTCGGTAGAATTATTAATGTGATATGAATAGAATAAAGAAACAGAAGAATAGAATAATAAAGTAGTGTTTAACCCGAAGTTTGATCAGTTATGCTGTTATCATTATCATTATTATGTTAGAGATAAAAAAATACTGACTTACCTAAACGGCATATGAAATTCATACATTGACCTGCAGTTTTCTAAAAGGAACTGGCTCCAGAAAATAAACTCACGTGGGTTTTATTGGAACATGTCCAACAGACTCTATCGGGATTTTAACTCGGAACCTAAGATTAACAGCCAAATACTCTACCTACTAGTCTTCCACGCTCATCAACGGAATAATGATGATGACTACACCGAGAGAAAAACAAAACAGTTCTAAAAATAGTGGGAGAGAAGAGATTTATCATGAAAGCTTAAAACAGAACTAGCGACTGCCGAATCGCCAACATGGATATGAGATAAATGGTCAAATGGAATAATAATTATGAGCAAAATGGAAAGATTTTAAATAAAACAGGGAATGTAGTCCACCCAGCGCTTTGGAGTTGGAATATGATGTGGGATCGAAAATTCAGGGAATAATTACATACGTAAAGTCATCAATGGGTTCATTCGCAAATATTATCATATACCACGGAAAGATAATGGTTCTTTTGCAAAATCTTCCATCGCACTTAGAAAAATGTACAGGTTTTCTGGTTTTCTCTGGGGGAGGCACTTCCGTCTGTCCTAGCGGCGAAACTGGAAATGAATAGTGGGACGTAGAACGTAATTTATAGTTCGGTTAAAGTCAGAGGAGTTCAAATGGTTGCCATTCATAATTTTTCCTTCACCTAAAAAGAATCCGGCAGTGAAAAGGGAAGGGAATTCCACTTCTTATGGTGAGGGAGTTTCCCTTTTGTTCCGCAAACAATTCATCATCATCACCATCAAATTTTTCACCTTATTATTCCCCCGTAAACTTTGGACTCCCCTCATTGGACTTGCCCTTTATGAGGCTAAACAAATTCTTCCTCGCTGACCATTGAGAGTGCGTATATCAACATTCCATCCACATTCTACCCTTTTGACCTTTCTCCATTTCGGGGAGCTGGTAAAAAAGAAAGTTTTCACTACCGTACCTTTTTGTTTTGCGAGGCCGTACTATTGAGTTTAAATGAGCTTTGGAAAGGTAAAAAAGATGACTTTCAAGTGGGAAAATATATTTTGATAACTTGGCGTAGACAATGTTAATGCAATTAGAATATGAAAGAAAAAAATAAGCTGAACGAGATAAAGTTATTCTGTGAAATATTTTAAGGTTAATCAAATTTTATTTCATTATCTTTATTATATATGTGTTATTATGCTTATTTCTGATTCAAAACACGTAGGAGAGGAATATGATCGTAAATGAAACCCGGTTTTGATATGGTTTGGAAAATTCATTTACTCATTGGTTTTAGCTGGTGACAATAATACCTTGCATATAAACACATACTTTAGTCTCACGTATAAATATTAATCAGGAAAATTGGACATCAGTGCATTTGCAGGATTAATCCGGGTCAAGAGAGAATGAGTTGTTATATAACAACTAGCATATGATTAAGAATCTTAGAAAATGTCACATATAGATATTTCTCGTGCATTATCAGACTTGTCGCTTAGATATGAAGCAGAAGGACTGCAAATGAGGTCAATGAAAAGGATGTTGCTCTTCATAGAGGAGAATTATGGGAAAACCCGAAACATTTTATTTTAATCACGCCCGGTTTCTTCCATAACAACAGTGCATTTCTTCAAAGGAATTAACATACTACATTTCATGCAATCAATAATCATTTCACACCTTAAGAAATATTTCAATTACGAATCCAATTATAACTGATTTTCTTATAAAATCTGAATAGAACTAGGCCAGGAGCAGATCACAACTGCGTCAAGCCTCAAGAAAAATAAAATCTGTTCAGCATTTAGAAGTCACGTCGGAATACAAAATTTGCCTTCCTGGCATGGCAATTGAAATATTTTTGCTCCGACTGCACACAGCTTATTAATCCAGTGCTACCTTAGTTTTTACAGCACACACACATGCACCAAGCATCCATAAGGGTACTGACTGAAGCAACTCAATATTAGCCATCGTCTCCAGGGTCAGGTAGTTCAACACCCCATAATTTGTGTTTAATTAATTTATTTTGAACCACTCATTAGGTGTGAGTGCTAAGTCATAGTCCATTTACACCCTTAAGGAGTTTATGTCAGCAGGATCCGCCTGATCTACACTAATCCCAATCTTAACACTTCACGGGGTCTCTTCAACCACCATCCTTAGCGCTCTCCATTCCCATTCATTCTTCTTCCGGCGCCTCCCTCGCCCAACTTTTTCCATCTAGCTCACCCTAATACCCACCCCTTTCCCAGCAGAAAGCTACATTTTACCCCATTGGGCTTGGTAGATGGACTATGGGTTTAGCGGAAGAGGAGACAAGTGGAGGGAGAAGGGTCCAATTCCCACCTTCCCAATACATCGCCCTATTTTTTAATAGTTCCTCGAGGGTGGAACGGGAGAGAGGCTTCCCCTTACCCCTTTACGGAGAATGTTTCCAAAAAGTTTTTCCTCACCTCCCAGATTCCCCTGACCCCCATCCCGAAAACCCTAAGGTGGCCAAGGGTAAAAGGGGCACGGGAATAGGATGAGGCCGGCTCCCAATTTATGGCCGCGATAAATCTCTCCCCCGGAGCGGGCCTCAACCCAGTGTATCTGCATCGAGGTGGTTTTGCGCTGGTTGGGAGGGAGCGGCGGGCGCGGGAGATGCAGAAGGGGCGGCGATTTTCGGATGCAGGGGTGTGAGATCTCGATGAGAATCGTGCAGCGCGGTGGAGTACCCCAGGGGACGCTTGTATCGGTGACCAGACAGTGGGGTTGCCCAGAGAGCAAGTTAGAGCAACGCCTAGCACATTAAAGACCACTAGCGGGAGAGGGAGGATGATAATGCCGACGGCCAAATGATCCTATGTTGTGTCGACCGTGGAACCACCACTGAGTGATGACGGGACATTTTAACCCTTGAACCGTGGAATCAATTACATCCTTTATGACCTTGACAGTAAGTTGTGGTGCTGATAGCTATTTTTACAAGCACAGTGTAAATGAAATAAATGACGCGTAATGAGTCATTTTAACAGATAATACTAAAGAGTTAGGAATTTAAAGGGAGAATTAGGAAAATAGAGAAACTATTTTTAATATTTTTTAAATTGTTTAAGCGGCCTAAGAAAACTTATTAATATTCTTTCTTAGAGCATTTTGCAGAAGAGGGAATTCCCTCTGCAAAATGACAAAGTAACCATGTGGAAAAAGTACCTATCACAATAACATAGGGGTAAATTGAATTTCACGCCTTCCGTATCGCCTTTAGCAACGCAGTTCGATAATTTGTTCTCCCTTAGAGCTGTCCAGAAATTGATGCATGTGATACAAGTGATGCGTCTGTCGCATGACAAAGATAAAACAAATTTCAGAATGTCTCGTTGCGTAAAATTTTTGCTCAGTCTCTTGCTAGAAAACTTTTACTCACAAACCATCCAAAACCATGCTCGACGCAAGAGTTTAGTTTAATCTTTTTCTTTTATTCCGAGCCTAATTGAATTAATCTTATTTTTTGACTCTACATCTACGAGACTACCCCTCAATACTTCCTAATGACTTTCTGGACGGTGTAGTTATTCACATAATATTGCTATTATGGAATCTCTATTTATTTCAGAAACTATATTAGCGAATTGTTCTACCGGCACAGTTACTGCTCACCAAGGTTAATATTTTATCAAGCCTTTCTACAATTTTAGGAAGTATTTCTCTTCTCTAATTCTAAGTATAGCCGTACTAGGTATAGCTTTTAACCCATCTCTACAAAACCATATGCGAGATGTATTCAACAGAAGAAATACCTAAGAACTTCGAGAAAAACATCATCATTCATTTCCCAAAAAGAAGAGAGCGGAGAAATGCGAAAATTTTAGAACCTGACGACACATGCATCGAAGATATTGACAAGGACAATCTACAGAAGAATATAACGAAAAGCAGAGGAGTTCCTGGATGAAGATCAATTCGGATTCAGGAAAAGTAAGGGTACAAGGGAGGCAACATTGACCCTTAGCCTGCTCATAGAGAAGAGAATGGAGAAGAACAAGCCGACGTTCATTGCATTTGTGTATTTAGAGAAGGCTTTTAACAACGTGGATTGGAATTTAATGCTTGGAATTCTGAAAAGAATTAGAGTATCGTACAATGACCGAAGAATCATCCACAGTTTGTTTATAAACCAAGGAGCTGTGATAAAATCTGGAACCAGCTCTGGAGAAGCAAGCTTAAGGAAAGGAGTGAGACAGGGCTGTTCACTGTCTCCTGTTATTTTTAATGTTTACATCGAGAAAGCCATCAATTAAATCAAGGAGAAGTCTTCTGGAGTGAATAACCACGGAGAAAAAATTAGCATGCTGCGGTTTGCTGATGACATAGCACTCGTAGCAGAGACAGAAAAGAAGGTGTATAAGATGCTAATAACCATGGAAAGGACAATGGCCAGACATCAGCTGAAATCAATAAGAAGAAAACTAATACATTCGTTTGCAGCAAGAAAAAAGAGGCCAAAACCAACGTTATACTAGGAAAAGAGAAACTGGAGGAGGTGAAAGAGTTCTGTTACTTGGGAAGCGGAGTAACCAACGATGGATGAAGTAAGAAAGATATAGTCAGTAGAATAGCCCAGGCAAAGAGGACATTCTATGAAAAGAAGAATCTACTTACACCTGGAAATACAAGCTTGGAAGTAAGGACGCAATTCATCAGAACGTATATCTGGAGCATGTTTCTTTACGGCAGTGAGGCATGGACGTTGACAGCAGCGGAGAAGAAAAGGGTGGAAGCATTCGAAATACGGTGCTACCAAAGAATAATGAAGATAAAATGGATCGACCGAGTGACAAATGAAGAAGTCCTGAGAAGAGTGGGAGAAAAGAGAAGTCGGCTGAAAACTATGAAAAGAAGACGTGACAACCTAATCGGCCATATCTTAAGTGTCTTAAGATGGCCTTATGAAGACAATCGTCGAAGGAAAAGTGAACGGGAAGAATGGAAAAGGCAGCCCTCGTATGAGTTATATAGAATAGGTCGTAAAGGACCTGAAAGAGATAAAATACGTCAATATGAAGATGCTGGCCGATAGAAGACTCGAGTGGAGTTCTGCGCCAAACCAATCCTAGTATTGTTGACCCATGATGATGAGCCGCACTATATCTCATGCTATATACAAATCATATCAAAGAACAAAGAACGTTTCACTCCCTCTGAAAATATCCATAAAAGGCCTCGGACATTGATATTGAATTAGGTCAGACAATAAAACAACCAAATCAAACAGTTTTCCGACAGTGAATTATATCACGCCAAAGATTTTATAATCACTTCATTTGTATCATCGTAGTAAGGAGAATTCAACATGGAGTTTATTTAAAGCCACGAGTCCACAGTCTAGTCGGCAGTTTTTTCGATAAAATGATCATAAAAGGAACGAGTGAACCATTGAAATAGGCATTCTAATCCCATTAGTATACCCACTCCGAATGCCCCTGTAGAACTGAAATGCAATTTATCACAGAATAATATTGAGTTTTTAGAAATAATTTAGACAGCAATGCAATTCAGGGCGTAATCTAATACTAACGTAGAATAATCAAAAATTTGTGCCACATGAACATCCATGATCAAAGTAATTCTGCTTCGCCAAGCATACTAATATGTTTCGTTGCTACGGTTGCTACTACAAAAACTACACGAAGAATATTATAAAAGAAGAATTAATTCAATTGACTAGTTACATTGTTTTGATCGTGAAACTAATAAAAACCCTGAAATCACTCTATGAGGGAAAATAAAGCATGGAAGTAAATAAATTATGAGCTTCATGAGTAGTAGTGTTAAAATCTTGATATTTTTATAATTCGATGATCTATCCAATTAATTTCAGGGGATTAATGAAATAACTTCTTCTCAAGAGTTATTTCTGAAAAGAGAGAGCGATAAATTTACAAAAAAGGACCTCTAATAATTATAATAAGAATATCAAAACAAATCTCAGGGATTTAAATAATGCTTAGAGCATTATATGATAAGTGAGCTGAAAGGATGTAGTCAGCAATTCTAAAGATTGTTCCTGCGAAAATAGCTAATACAGTTATGTATCACCAAGCATTTTCACACGAATATCGCCATACTCAGACCATTCTTCTTAACTAATTCATTCATAATCCTTTTAGTTATTAATAACTACTCGTTATTACTCGTTGAAGCAATGTACCCGTGTTTATATCTTTCTGTACTTTTGCAATGGAGTGAACTAAGCGGACCATTTATCAAGGCCTGTCCACATAGGGAGAACATTTTCTGATAATTTGGTTCCAAGAGAGTTGATGTGCGTAATATATACCTATGTGATACATTAGGACCCTATTTCAAGCACCCGAGACTTCCTCGATTATATACCGACATGACGGTTGTAATGCCCAATGTAGGGTCAATCGAGGTCAAAGACTTACCTCATGTTTTCTCCTCCCTTGAAATAGCGCGATTCTCTCATCACTGTTAAATCACTGTTTAATAGCTACCTTTTGTGATGTAATCTGTTACATCACAAAGGTAGCAAAGCAAACCCTAGAAATGATGTGATCAGATGTAATATGTCTGATTGTGACGATCCAGGAGATCTGGTCATTCAAATCAATGACCTTCTCTGATTCAAGTGAACATTTGTATGAAAGCCATATTTTGCTGTTTGATTAATTGTAATCCATCAGAGAGCTCTCAATTGTATAGCCTCATACGGAATGTTATCCAAAACCCCCTGAATGAAAGCTTGAAGGATAAAGCAGATATTTTTTAAGCAAAATCTAGAAAAAAAGGGTTGGGAATGTGTTGCCAGAACCGATATATACCTTGATAGACTCATTTAACACGAGTGGCGTAAATTTTCGGTGGTCAAATAGATTCCGAAAGCCAAAAGAAATATTATAATATATAAGGCACTTCACCTGCTGTTGCTAGTCATCAGTTGGCGTACAGAGGAAGAATTAGACTGGCACATAAACGCCCGACCGACAACCCTGAAATTGGATTGGTCTTTGATTCTTCCTACAATCGCCATATTTAAATAGGAAATTCCACATCGGCTCGTTACAATCCATAGGATTCCTGAGGCTCTAAGAACACCTAATATAACTGTACATTTTTTTGTAATGATTGATTACGCAAACAACCCAATCCAATTTCATTAATAATATGACCACAAAAGTGATCGGTATATTGATAACGTTTGATGCCAAGATATAGATAGTATTCTTAGGATATTTTTCTGCAGTTGAACATGGCGTTAAGCATAATAAAATTAAGTTTGGAAAGTGAGTGAATTGTATATTGACTATCTTTGAGTATTTTAATCACACCGGCTTTCTAAAATATCTGGATAGCCATATGAGTTCAATGTGATTCAATCACCAATGACCTAAACCTAAAGGATAAGTCGCTACGCATTTTGTTATAATTAGTCATCCCGTGGAACCTGGCGTTTCCTTCACTAGAAAGAGAATAAGAAACATTTTCCCAACGGCCTCTAGTATGGGACACTACTGTATGAAACAGGAAATATTCCTTTTCAAGAAATTCAGTGATATGCAGTCTCCAAGATGGAAATCCGGATGATTCGTTAACACTTCACATACTAAAAGAAACGCTTCGTCACTGTAGAATATATTCAAAACGGAAATATTACCAATATCACCTCTGTTGTAGGATCAATTTTTAATGGGTGTTTTTCAAGGCTGTTTCTGCACTAATAGGCGCTTCAGAACGGGAGAAAAGGTATAAGTATGGGAATGGGAGGGACTGGGGTCACTCACTCCTCACTTAACATTTTTAGGATCAATTATATTACCCTTGGTTCTATTATTTTAAATCTGGATTCCAAAGCAGTCCGCAATTTCCAATGGGAAGACTTGATAAACGATGCTAACTGAATCAGTTAGCATCGTTAGCATCATTTAGAATCTTGTCCTGATTTGACAACATTGGATATAGTTGCATTATTTTAAATCCATAATTACTTATTCTCACATGAAACTAAGAGACTCAGCACTACCATCTCCATTTTTTTGGGAATTGTACTTGTAGATGCCTCTCTTTGCTAAATATGGCATCTTACATTACATTTTTCTAAGTAGGTAGTTACAGGGTAAATATGTTTAATGCTCTGTATAATTTCACCGCTCAAACACAAATACATGTACCGTCAGCACCTACATACGTGTTAACATACAGAAATTCTCAGATGCTAGGAAATATTATCCCAAAATTACTCCGCAATATGTCTTAGAATTGGAAAAATAATGAAACTCTCTCATTCCGTTTGAAGACTTTTCTTTCTCTTTTATTTTATTAATAGAACTTTTTGCCTGAATGCCTTCTAAAACGCATACGTTTATTATTTAAAGAAAATATTGCTTTACTTTGAACGTCAAAGGAAACAATGCAAGCGGAGTTTGTTGCCAACGTCGACCACAGACCACAGAAAGGCTCCTCGACCGTCCTAAAAGAAGCGCCAGATCCCCGGATGAATGCGCTTTCTAGTACAGCTCATGCGAAACCTCATCTGCCGCTCTCAAAGCAAGCCCTGTTCAGCTAACATTGCTCGGTGCCGTTACACGTTACAACAGGCCAGGATGGCCATGGCTTTTCCTTGGATATCAAAAAGGAGCAAACGAAGTTAGTGTGTTCCTATATCATGGAGTTCTGAGGGGCATAGATGCCTTACCCTTAGACAGCCGTTCAAAAATCAATATCTATACATGCCTGTAAAATTATTTATTATTTTTTTTTGATAATGAAATAATCAAAATTATAACGGGTTGCCGAGTAACCAGCAATGAACCAAGTAAAAGAGCAATTGCCAGTAGAAATGCCCAGGCGAAAAGGGCATTTTACCAAAAGAGGATTCTGCCTACAGCTGCAAATACAAGCGTGAAAGTGAGGAAAAATTTCATTAGAACATTCATCTGGAGCATTTTAATATATGGCAGCGAAGCATTGACGATAACAGCAACAGTTAAGTCAAAGCTGGAAGCGTTAGAAATGTGGTGCTACCGAAGAATGATGAAGATAAAATGGATCGACCGAATGACAAACGAAGAAGTCTTAAGAAGAGTGGGAGAAAAGAGATGCCGAGATGAGAGAAAGGTGGGATGAAAAGAGACGTCTACTGAAAAGCCTAAAAAGAAGACGGAACAACTTAATCGGCCATATCTTAAGACACGATGGCCTAATGAAGACAATTGTCGAGAGAAAAGTAAACGGGAAGATTGGAAAAGGCAGGCCTAGTGTGAGATATGTGGAGCAAGGTGCGGTGGATGTAAAAAAGAGGAGCTACGTCAATATGAAGAGGTTGGCCGATAGAAGAATCGAGTGGAGAGCTGTGCCAAATCAATCCTAGGATTGTTGACCAATGATGATGGTGATGATGCATGAAATTGCTGTCGGTAACCCACAGCTGACAGGGAATAACCAAGCAACGAAGATATTATCAATCCTCAATCTGCTTTATTCTCATGCGTCACTTTCTCCTTGCTCAATTAAATGTGCTGTTTCTTTAATTAAGTGTTAAATCATATTCATTGCTCATGAATTATCATAAAATCTGTTCCATGAAGCTGCACTTTTAATCATTTCAATGGCTAGTCTGAAAACAATGAAGTAAATTTTTTAACTAAAATTCTCCTGAGTCCCATAAGCTTGTCCAAACATGCATCCAGTATTTTCAAAGGATTACTCTCCGCTCTTATTCTTCTTACAATATCCCGATGATGCTCAGATAACATTAGCGCATTCATTTCTTCTGAGGCAGAATGAACCATAGTCCATGGGCTAATCATAAACATATTAGAAATATTACACACGTTTCCTGTTTAGCTCAATTTTGCATATTAAACAAACATAAATTGACTCACACTACCCACGAATTTTGCAATATTCAAGTTGCACAATGCCTGAAAAAATGTTTGCATTCAGAATGCAATATATTGTTGTATAACCACAGTGTAGAAGGCTCAGGGAAAAAACTGGCAAACTCAATATCATTCTATATTGTTTTCACGATAATAGGTGGAAATTGCATTACCCTGGGGGATTGGCACCAAAACAACGAAAATAAAATTAAGGTTTTAATTCAACAATAAAATGCATGGCAAGGAGCGATAACAGTCGGGATTATTTTGAACTCATTTTCAGTAACTGATGATTCAGTATGTTAGCAAAAGCAAATAACGCAAGACTAGATATTAGTCGATTGCACATTTGCTATGATAATCAGATCAGGTAAATCAAATAAATCAGGAAAAATACACATTATTGGGTAAAAAGTGCCCGCTTTACGTCGAAGACAGCTTTTCCGAATGCTGAATAGGTCAAAAATTTTCATGAACACGATGAAACGAACAATATGGATTTATACACGAGTCAATATGGAGCTCAGAGCACATGACGAAAGTGAATATTGGTTGAGACTTCAGATAACCTGCGATACAAAGCTTAACCTGTGGACAACAGTCTCTCATAATGAGTGCTAATACGTTGTCTAAATTGCATATTCTTTCGCAAAATAAGCTTGGGATTAGATTTATGACCTCATGTCTGAGAGACGACTTTCACTTGACATGTTTAACTATCTAACCATTGCTTTGCACACTTTTTTCTCTTAACCCCTTTTTATATTCAAGGGATTTACATCCACAATATGAGCTTTATGTTGCTTTGTGGAGCACTTTGAATATTTGGATGGAAGTATTTTAAGATTGGAAATTTTGGAAAACCATTGCAAACTCTTTTCTTCTGTATAATTAATGCCAAAACGTAAAATTCTCAAGAACTTCAATTTCGAAGGTGGATTCATTCAAGACGTTAATATTAAAGGCCACATGAATTTTTCAGTGAAATGCAATATTTGGCGAGGAAGCAAGGAGATTAAAATGTGATGGAATTATAATCGTGGCTATCCAAGAAGCAAGGTCACCCATAGGGTTTGGTACGAATAAAACGGGCTTGCTAATCACAATACTCACGAATTAAGTTATTATCGCACGCAGTAAACCGTAGAGCTGTAAAATACGTAATGGAATGCATGCAGAAATTGCGTATACACGCAACCAAACGCCAATTATTTTGCTTAAACAGCTGTAATTTAAACCATATTTAAGGGATAGAAATAAAACACAGCGACATTAATTATATTAATACCTCCCTTCAATAGCCTTTGAAATGTTAACAGTGGTATATGCGATGAATTTTGGGTGATATTTCATTGTCGTTAATTTCTTAATACACTTGCAGTATCAATGAGGAGCAATAGAGAACGCAATGATTTGTGTTGAGAAGGTGGAGCTTCATCATAACCCATGGGCCAGAATGCATACACCACCTGCAGTACATTATGACCACCTTGGAAAGAATCCTAATCCTTTTTAAGTTTAATTGGCATTAAAAAAAATATGGTGTTAATGTATTAGCGGGATGACATGTAAGTGCCTGATATACAATACAGATTTCATCAAATCGTAGGATTTACACTTTTTTATTTTGATACACGTGAATCTCTGATCAAGTGGTCAACCTTTTGACAAAAACTCGCAATGAAATCCGGATATAGAGAAATCCACGAGGTCTTACTACCTTCTTAGAAAAAGTTTACACTCCTAAATAGGGCATGAAAAAGTGAATAATTCACATAGAACTGGAAATCCATAAATTTTATCGATATAACTAAACTCTTTCGCTAGAAAAAAAAGAGGCTAAGATGCTCCGTGATGTATTGGAATAAGTCTTCCAAAGATATTTTTCCCGTAAAACTAGACGCGCTCTTCCTGGTCGAAGGTTGGTCGTTCGACGGCTTCATTTATTCCAACACGACGCTGTCTGAAGATTTGTGGATTCGCAGAGGGATTACGCAGCCATTCGCATTCCACAACCGCACTCCTAATCTCCGCTCAAGTATTTCTCCAAAGTCCTTTCATGCCACGGACTTGAGTTTAGCCCGAATGGGAAAAACAAATTGCCGGACATGGGCGGCAGAATTAAGAATTTCGGAAGAGGCACGGGAAATGCAGATGTGAATAGCGAGGTGGAGGAAGGTAAGGAAGAGTGAGGACAAGAGATGAAAACACGAGGAAGGGTTGAGCCCGGGACACAATCAACGTTAAACGGCTGAGGTGAGACGTTTACGTGAAGCGTGAGACGAGAACGTTCTTTCTAGTGGACACAATCAACATACGCGACTCGCGCGTCTGGAACAATGTTTACTTGAAAACAAAATCGCAATTCTGTACACGAAATCGTTAGATGGAAACGAAAAAAGAATTTTAGTGAAAAAATTAATCTTCTAACCACAACCATTCACTCATAAATCATAAATTTAAATAAGCATAAGGTGACACCCACCGATTGCTTTGATAACATTGACGTCATTTTCCTCCCGTCCTTGACTGCTTTTAGGGGAAGGAAAGGAAATGTAGGGGGTTCTCAAAAGGTCTGCTAGCACAGATGCTGTCGCAACTGCTCCTATTGGCAGATTCAGCTGTGTGTCCCCCATTGCAATAAGGCAAAGTAGCTTCGCGGGCTCAGTTGTGATTGTACGAAGTCGATATACGTCAAAGGTTGCACCACGCCCACTCTTCCGATAGGGTTAAAAACATCAGTTTTTCGCCGCTTATAACACGAGAAATAATTGACGGATCAAAAAACGGAAAAATACGGGTCTTTTTATTTTACAAACTCTATCAGATTCGGCAATAAAAAATATGGTACACGACCCCATCGACTGACGATATCTGACGCAAAGGAAATCTGTAGCGAACATAAACAGGAGCTTACAATTCATTTTCAAAACTGTAGAGGTACTTACGTTTGCCGTTAATGAAGTAACCAGATCGCATAAGTTCATTATAGTTCACATGACTTAATTCATGAAAACCTTGTTTAATCCTTCCTAACGAAATGTTCACTATCTAACCAATGTCAACATTGGCGAACAAGCTTTTTCATGTTACCTTATAAAATCTCACTAAAACTTCAAATAGTATTCATTCGTTGATTCCCTTATTACAAAAAATCAGGAAATTCTCTATGCTAAAACCTAAGACTGAAATATGTTTTACAGTATCTGAGACTAAAATTTTAGTTCAGGAGAGGCATGCATCCACTTGTAACTTCCATAACTCCCCTCAGATGGCTCCCTTTTCGCCAAATTCTGGGGCAGTTTTCATTGGATCATTGGACAAGCGGATGGAATAAGGTGGAGGGGAGAATAGAGGAAAAAGAGACCAAGATGACTTTATCCAGTCGAAATAACACAACCCTTTAAATGCTCCCCACCCCCGCTAACTCCCTATGGCCCACAAAAGATGATCGTCCTGGCAATAATGGCGCGGTGATGAAGCATACGCATTTGAGAACACGTTTCGAAAGACAGAAAAGATGAATGTGCTGTGGGGAGGCAATAAAGATTTCAGGCCACATTCATAAATTGTGGCGGAAGTCGCCGCTACGCTTCCGCGAAATCTCAAGTGAAAATCACGCACCTGGTGAAAAATATGATACATGCCGATGAGGAAAAGGCATTCGTAACATGATACGATAGCCCTCTCTGGACAGGACCGCGGGAACTGATTGCAAAAGGACTTCAGCCTCACAAAAAAATTGAACTAGGTGTTTAAGTTTTTTTGATGTGTCTAGAAGAATTATCATGTGATATCCGGGTGGATGCTGCAGCATCTAACGTGTATAGAAACAGCGGCTGATTCAAATTTTAAACTCAAAACATTTGGGCCAAGGTGTGTTGTAAAATGTACCTATCATTAAATGCTCCCCGTACACCAAAAGAAGATTGTCATGAGGAAAACAAATTCCCTCATACCAGAGGTGTATTGGTTGGGTTGATTTCCAAAAAGTATTAAAGGGTAAATTAAAACGCACTTTACATCCACTCTAATAACAGTCCTTATGTTAAGGAACGAGTCATTTTAAGTACATATTAACAATACAATGAGAATATGTACTTAAAATAGAGGAATTTATGCATATTATTATTAATTCAATGTCAAATCCACTAATAAAGGCTCACATTGGAAAATTATTTTCTCCTTAAGGAGTTTATTGTATCCTGGCAGCTCACGGGTAATTACGGTTAAACGACGGATTGAAAATTAACTATCCGCCAGTAAGTAACAACTCTATGCCACCAAGCGTGATAATGGACCACATTGATGATTAACTCACCCAATTGTGCATTAGTTAGGAACATGATGTATCCATTGAATTTAAATAAAACTTTTAGTATTATGGGCACATTTAATTTATTATTTGGTAGAGTATGTAAGCACACGGAGTTTTATCTCAAGAAATGAGTAATACATTCAAAACGCAAAGACAATGACTCTAATAGTCGAGGAACTACAGAAAATTGAATGAGTCAGGTGCCAACGAGTACATTACGGGCTGTTCTGAAGCACAAGAGAGAATCTCGCCAGTCAATTGGGAAGAATCTACCCCAAGGAATCCCCCGATCCACAGTTACATCCCTCCTCTCACCCACCGTGAAATAAATGCCACTGTCATCCCATCTTGACATCATTAAAGCTCTGAGAGGTCCTCCGACGACATTGGGGTACTCGGCGACACAGCCAGATGTGGGGAAACCGGGAATGCTTTTCCCTTAAAACATCTGACCGATTAATCAACCCCGGGATGCCAAAGGCCAGGAGCCAGCGCCGGATTGTGAATGTCACTGACGGAAGTTGGGTCTGGAGATGTAAGGTCCACTCAACAGGACACCGTCCGCGTTCCTCAGCTAGAGAAACACGAGTATTATTCAGCACCACCTACATGCAAACAGGCGAAGTATTCCTTTTTACCCAAATGCTCGGCTTGATTCTCCAAACAAGAGGACATTTGCATCTGGCGGAACGAGTCCGGAAGTAGGAAATATTCCATTTCTCTCTCTCGCTAGTAACAAGCTATTCGGCTGAAAGCACTCACTAGTCTTGGCCTGGCGAGTTATTGGGAGATTCCTAATACTATTTTTCCTATGGATTCACAGTTTGGCGGTGGAAAGTATACTTATGCTTCTGTGATCGTGTTTGATAACATTGCAACTGGAAAGACAACTCCGAGAGATTGGGTAAAATTACGGTTTCATGAATTTAATATGAAATCGAGTAGTGAGAATGTTTCTTGTTCAACCATTTTAAGCCTTTTTTTCAAGCTAAGATCCTTACAGCAATTATTCAACATCTCCTTTTTTTTCCAACTCCCATACGCAATTTACCGAAGTGATACCTCAACAGCTCATTTCCTAAGATTGGTTCGACTATGATCGCCTTTTAATTCTCCTATTGGTTAATCTAATAGTTTTCAAACATTTTCTCTTTTAGCACGCTTACCTATTCACTCCATAATTTTCTTGTATAGCCTTCCATTGTTTTTATTGCCGCTCACTTTTCCCATTACGTCAGTTTTCAGTCAGATCATCTTGTCTCAAGATGTGAGTAATTAGGCAGCTTTTCTTGAAATTTTTCATCTCTCTTTTCTGTCAATCATCTCAGGCCTTCTTCGGACGTTTCTCGGTCAATCCATTTTATACGAGTTAGCACTCGTAGATTCTTAGACAAAACACATTCAAATCTTGTCATGTATACAGCTGTTTTGTTCCATTCTCACTTTCATAAAGACAAATAATCTATATGTATGTTTTAATAAAGTGTTTCCTTACTTCTAAGGTAGTATTTTCGGCTGTGAGTAGATTTCTCCTTCGGTAGAGTGCCCGCTTAACCTGAGCTCTTCTGCTTCTTATTACTTTCCTGCTTCTCCCATCGCTGGCTGCTCGGCTTCCCAGAGAGCGATACTCTCTCATATGATGCCAAATGAATAAAGATAAATGAGGCTTCACAAATTTTTATTTTTAGCACATTCATTATCTCGTAATTGGCACAGAAAATAATGAGTTTCATTTTATCTGCTTTGTCGACAATGTTCTCGCCACTTTCATATTTTACTCCTTATGATACTTCCTATGGCACCCAGTCAATTTAAATACCCAGTTTCTTGCTAACTACCCGTTGCGCCCTTAAAATATCTTCACAATTTCTTTTTGCCTTCAGAAGTGCCTACCAACGTTTTCCATTTTTTACAGCGATACCCAAAACGGTATGGGATGCAAAATGTGATATATTAGAGCTATATCGTATTTAGCAACATAGTTCATATACTTGTCACTCTGTTCACAACTCATTTGGTACAAATACGTAAATAATAAATACTAGGACGATTGCAATTAAAAATATAAATCAATTTGAAGCAGCTTGCGGATGCTGAAACGAGGTTACACACTTTGATTTAATCAAGAAACTGCTCAGAGCGGTGCATGCATCATGCAGTGGCGCAACATATGAAATTTCCTTATGCACACGTATCGCAATTTTTTCCGCTCCTAGAGGCTAACCCCCTGGTTTAAGGGTCACTGGGACAAAGGTTCGCGGATTATCAATCACGAGAACCGCGTGGAATACGACTCGGCCCTCGGACAGAGTCCACTATCCAATCGACCCCAATCCACGACACCGTCTTAGCGCAGCATCCTTTTTTTTCGTGTATTTTCGCCGTTCTAGCCGCCGCGCCGCTTTCACGTTGCGAAAGGTGGTGGGTTGGGGGTGGACGTAAGAGAGGGAGGGCGTAGCGTCTTCCGTGGCGCCAGGCAGGTGCGTAATGAGACGACGGAGGCTGTGGAAGAGGTGGGAGAGGGTGCCTTCTTCCCTAATGGAGCGGAACGCGCCGAAGTTTTGATGTTGGCGCGAGATTCGGACGCCCCCAAAACGGTCGTGACCTAGGGTTGCCAACTCTCCCGTTTTCCTTGGAAGACTACTGAAATTGGATAATAATATTTAACGTCGCGCGTCTTTCTCTTCCCTTACCGCTTTCACCCAGCTATACTGTAACGTCGGATCCCTTTCAAATTATCTCTGCATTCCTTCGTGCACCAATGTATTAGTTTTTTTTTAATCCCATACAACTTTCTTACAGGAGCGGCTCACAGTAAATTACAACTCCCTTACTCTCACCCGAAATGATCCCGCGAGCAAACCCTTTTACAATGTATTTCTCGGTTGAAACTTTCGCGGGTAATTATGGATGTATATATTTGTTCTTCGGGTGTACCCCGTGTACTATTACCAGGTGTGATACCTGATGTTTCGTGGACTTTACTGGTCACTTTATCAAAGGGAATCCTTTCCCTTTGATTAAGGTACACCCGAGGTACACGCGGGGTACAACCGAAGAACAAATATACACATCCTTTTACAATGAGTCAACAAAAATAATCTAACCAATTTACAGAACAGAAAGTACCTAAATAAAATGATATTAAAGAATCGAATTCCAAAATCGTAGCACCTAAGCATCAAACGTGACAATATCCAATATTCCGAGTCCAGTGTACTTATTGAGGAGTATATCTGAGGTGGTCTTTCGTTGCCTGCCTCGGCAGAGTTTTTTACGTGACACTATCTTTTAAAAAATCACCTCACAGGGATCAGATGGCTTCTCCGAGCCATCTCATAGGTAACAAGTTCTGCTAGGTCGATACGTGGACAACCTTATCCTTCCTTCGACTTCGAAGGCTACCACCCTTCGTCCATAAGGCATTGGAACCTCTGATGCAACTCTCACTGCACCCGCCTATGAAGTCCTACAGGCACGGGTTCAAGAAAATCCCTCCCACCACGGCAAGAAGTAGCTGATGAGAAGAAAAAAATCATCTATAATGCTGTGTATTAGACGGTTAGCATTTCCAGTGAATGAAAGCACCGATTTTATTCAAGAATGGACAGCATCACCAAGGCAATACAAAGGGGGTTCTCCACGATCCTCTCACTATTCCATTGATTACCCTCACCTATCTCATTTTAATGAAAATCTCGGGAAAATCATGTCAATTTGAAAACTGTATCTCTAGGTAGACATTGTTATCGAAGAATTATGGAGGTAAATAGTTCGACTGTGTAAGAAGCAAATAAATCCGAAGGAAATAGGAAGAAATAAGAAGCCTGATGAAACTTTGAAGTGAATGCGGAACAGCGTAATCTCCCATATGGCGAAAAGAGTGGCAAAGGGAGGTGACGTGGGAAATACAAGGAGCAAATAGAAATGGACGGAAACGAAAATACTAATGTACAAATGAAGAGTTTAAGGCAAATTGAACTTGAGTGGAGAGTTGAGGTAAGTCGACCTTAGAATTGATGACTGGTAACAATGAGGTATGCATACATCAGAATGAAAAGCCGTAAGTTCGTAATTCCACAACTTTTACTCAGAAACGAGTTTCGACGACAACGCCATATTGATAAAATGTCATCAGGGATAAAATGGAAAGGAGATATTTTGCTGGTTTTTGGAGTATTTAAGTAGAAGGGTTTATTTTTCGCACGGGATTCCGCACAAAAGTTCACCTGACGTTGGACGTAAAAACCACTTGAATTCTCTCTGAATGAAATCTGTGGAATTGCACAGATACAGTTATTCATTCTAACATGAATTGAATCCGTTAAGTAATGCCTGCAACCAACAAGTATATTCACTGCGATTAAACTGCATTAAATAAACCTTCAAATATATACACTGTGACCAAACTGCACATACATGGTGTGCATTACTGGAAAATGCAATATCTGCGGTAGTTTTAACTATGCTCTACCCATAAATCTCCAAGAATTTTTAAGTTACGGAACGGAAAACTCGTTGAATCAACTCTTTAGTAATTGACAACCTTATTGTGACCGCGATGGGACCCGTTTCACCAAAAGAGGCCGAGGGCCTCCTCTCCTCCCCATCCATCCTAACGACCCCAGATTATCCCCTAAGTGGGTATTTAGCCTCGCAATTTACTTCACCCCCCGTTTCGCCAGACTCACACCTCGTCATCACCTGAGATGCACTCATACGTGGAAGCCCCACGCCGAACCACTATTCCCCCATTTGAAAGTTACACCTAACTTGATAAGGCGAGCCTTAAAAATCAACAGGGATTCGTTAACTTTAGGCAATACCCCAGGTGTCAACATTAATCAACTTGAAATGAATGGGATGCCATTGGAACCGATATTGTTCGCGATTTCCCTCCGAAATATCTTGGTACCTTAACCCTTTCGCTGCGAGTGATGATAATGCCTCGTCATGAGAGCCTATTGCTGGTATTTGCAAGTAGAGTATGTCTCGTCTTGATTTTCATTTGAGTTTTTGTCTTCACTTATTTCATTCTAACTGTTCCGCGTGGGAAAATGCAGAGAATGATAAAACACTTTGATTTTATTCACTAAACGGAGTCACGGTCACTTTCAAATTTTTATTTATATATATTGCATTCAAGTGTCAGGAGTGAAAATTTTTACTTTACATCTACATCTACATAATACCCTGCAAGTCACAAAGGTGTGTGGCAGGGTGTAATTTCCCACAAACGCACTACATATCATGCATAAAAAAGGAATAGTATTAATTTACTAGTCAGAACTTCACTATTTAAAAATATACAAATTGCAAAGTAAACATGCAAAAACATTCTGTTAAGAGGGTTAGCTTTAAGTACTCATACCAACATCCAGCTAACAATGCTATCCATTGCTACTCATGCTACTCATTGCTACTTTAGAGCACCCATGAACCAGTTTTGCGTATAACACCATCGCAGGGAAATCTTTGTCTTCTTAAGCAGGGTTGGCGTGAAGTTTTCTCACAATATTTTGAAGCAAAACGTGAGGGAGGAATAAAATAACGACAAAAAAGCAATGGCAGGAACTGAATGAATAAATTTTATCGTACCTAAGTACGAATCGAATAATCATCGGAAGGTAAAATGAAGGTAATAGAAAGTGCCAAATAATAAGCAAGTACATACGCTTAGATTACAACACTCATGGCAATATAAGGATTAAATTGACAATATCAATACAAAAAAATTTAAATGAAAAATCGCTGGCTGTGAAAGGGAACAAATTTTGCCATCAGGAGAGAGGAAGTGTAAGGCACAGAAGCTCTCATATATATCTACTCAGTTCTCTAGGAATGTCATAAAGTCAGCCTATACTTTGCAGATTACGAATTTTGAATGTTAACATATATACTTCACAGAAAGCCCTGAAATTTCTCATAACATTTTTAGTTAATAGTTTAATTTATGAGTAGAGACTTGGTTGAACGATAAGCAGGGCAAAGACAGGACAAAAATGTAGCTTAATCTTATAAGTTTGCTTGGTTGTTCATTCATTTAAATTAGGACAGCCTCCTTGCATGAGTTCCAGTTTTTTTCAGTCGGGTGGATTTCGGAGCAACGTCTCAAGCCGTCGTGCATAAATTTCAGCGCTGAGACCGGTAGAAATAATTCATCACCCTTCTCCTTAAGTATCAGTATGCGGAAGCCATCACGATAATTTAGCTCCTCCATTACATCGCGTTTATTCTTAGGCAAGCATTTTCGTAGCAGTCGGTAGGCTACGGGGGGACGCTAAGTAGCGATATTGTGTTTGCCTAATGCATTTGGTCGGTCGCTCTGAAACCTATTCCGGTACCCATCAAAAGGTTAAGAGATAAATAGGAGAGGTCTTTCCCGACCGGGAAAATGGGCGCCTACATTGACCGACATGCCGACTTTATCAACTCAGAGCTTCCAAGTCAGCTTGTCGGTTGGAAAAAAGCGAGCGCGTGAGGCGATATTTTCATAATAAAAGAAGGACGAAAAGAGCTTTCTCTCTCTCTTTCTCCCCCTACGGAGCCGGGAGGAGAAATTCCAAGCGGGCTAGGCTTGCACGCAGGGGCGATGCACTTAAAAACATTTGCGGAGAGAGAGGGGTCTAAGCAGGCACTTTCTCATCTCGGGAACACATATATATACATGTACGTGGGTACATAAATGGCCGGGGTGGTGGATGAATGGGCCGGGTCATTTATCATTCACCTCCAACCAACAACATTACGCGCACCCATCATTCCTACCTCCTTCCAGAGACCCGTCTCTCACTCCATTACCCCATTCCTTTGACTTCACGAAATTTCTCTCTCTCTCTCACTCACAAAAACACACACGTCCGCACAACACACCCCCAATCCTGCCCACCAGATCATTCCTCTCAGATTTTCCCAAAACGACGCCACGGCTCGCGCTAAAAGGGTTCCCGGAGTATGGAGACGGATCGGGAGTGAGGCGGATAAGGGGCCCGGAGTAGCGGAGCTGGTCCTAGGACACGACCTGCTCCTGGCGATGTTGAAACCCTATGCCACTACCCATACGGCCATATCCTTTCCGGACGCCAAGCGATTGGCTCGCGAGATGGAAAGGGTGGGTTCGGGCTGGTTGCATTGGAAGACGTGCTAGGAAAAAAATAGTGGTTTTCCTCAAGGAACGATTGTGAGAATGGTGCAACCTACTATCTCCGCTCCAGGATTTTTCCTACTCAAAAGGATTAATAAAGAATTTTTATGCAACATAAAATGGAAATATATTTTAATATTAACTGATCTAATAGCTAAAATTCTGGGTGATTAAAAAACTGTAGCAATTTTCCAGTTATATTTTTAAAAAATTTACAATTACACTACACGTGTTTAGGCATACTAAGACACCTTCAGGTATACTCACTCATTCTAGAGTGTACACCTGAAGACCTGAAGGCTTAGTAAGCCGAAACAAGTGTAGCGTTACTGTAGGCTTTGAGTTTCCGGGTTTCTCTGCTGCGTTATTCAAATATTCGGAAGATAACGTTTCGTACCCACTGCAGGATACATCATCAGATCTAATGATGTATCCTGAATAATTGGTAGGTTTTAAAGGAAAATGAAGGAAAAAAACCATTTTGGATTGACTGGAGAGTGGCTGGCAATACACTCACTTGAACAAATATATCGTGTTTTGTTTTTGTGTTCTGGACTTGTTACGTTGTGTATTATTTTAACGATCCACCAAATAATTATAATATATATATTTAATAGCCGCATGGATACTGGTTGGGAGCGCTAAATATAGTTGCGTTGGGCAAATTATGATGAATAACAGTAGTTTAACGAGAGGAAATGAGAATTAGATGAGGACGCTTTTGATAACGCCAAATGGGGTCGTTTACCAAATTCTTTTATTGTCGAATATAATAGAGTTTGTAACATAAAAAGACCCATATTTTTCCGTTTTTTGATCCGTCAATTATTTCTCGAGTTATAAGCTGCGAAAAATTGATGTATTTAACCCTTTCGGAAAAGTGGGCGTGGTGCAACCTCCGACGTATATCGACTTCGTCCAATCACAACTGAGCCCACGAAGCTACTTTGCCTTGACGCAAGGGGAGGGGGGGGGGGCATTGCTGACTCTGCCGAGCAGTTGCGACAACATCTGTGCGAGCACACCTTCCGAGAACCCCCCTCACTCCCTTCCCTTCCCATAAGAGCAGTCATGGACGGGAGGAAAATGTTTTTTTCATGGACGGGAGGAAAACAGTTTTTTTCGGTGGGCGTCACCATTTACTTATTTTAATTTTTGATTTATGAGTGAATGGTTGTGGTTAGAAGATTAATTTTTTCACTAAAATTCTTTTTTCGTTTCCATCTAACAATTTCGTGCAAAAAATTGCGATTTCGGTTCCGAGTAAACGCTCCCATTCGGGTATGAATGGATTAAAAAAAAAATTACTCTTGCCAGGAAAGGGTCGAAAAATATACGCACGTCGGCTCTGCCCTAGTTCAATGCGACGAGAGAAGCGCGAGGGATATTCAGGGGGGGAGAGACAAGGGGCCTTTCTCGATGGAGAAGGAGCTTTTGTTGACACGCTGGCCATGCCCAGCGCTCCGCTGAATTCGCCGTGGGGTCACGGGACCTTTGGCGGGAACAATGGAGTGTCGTCGAGGTCGGCCCGAAAGCACACGGCACCGTCTCCCAGAATTCCCGGCCGCCGCCATTCTCATCCGCGCGGCCTGCCGGGGACAAGTCGCAGCCCGAAGTGTCCGCAGCAGGTGGCGGCACCGAGCGTCTTGGAAATTCAGGGGCAAAATCTAGCGGCCGGAACTAATGTTTGTCCCACCTATTATATGCCATCGTTAATCTTCTGAAATGCGAGTTCATTCCGCTCTGCTGAGACTTTCTAGCTCCACGACAAGCAACCAAAGTGAATTCATAAAAAGAACCCCTTGAATGTGAATGGGGCGCAAAGACGAGGCAGAAATAAAGACAGAGGGAAATTAAATTGACTTGAACAATGAAAAGAACTTCTATACGGCTGTAATAAATAACAAATGAAGATTAATATCCACAAAGCCGTAACCATATGGGGGCAAAGGAATAAAAGAGGGGGAAGAGGGGGAAGGAAGGAGAGTATATACAAAGTAAGGGAGCTCTCAATCACACGTAGAAAATCAAGCACACGGAGAAACTTAAGTGGCAGTAAATGACACATTCGCACACTCACTGACATGTTACAAACAACCGTCACACACAAAATTAAGGGAATCAAGGTAAAAATAAAACGAACAGTGACTCTCACAATTACTCACTCACTCAGGTTTGTATACAAAATACAGTCACCTTCGTGAGCTCAACCACACACACAAGCTGGGTTTACGAAGATTTCTCCAACACCGAAGACCCGTCATACACGCAAGAAAAAATAATAAAAGTGGGAAATAGCAAATAACTAAAGTAAATACATAAAATTGATAATAACTTTCAAGCAATCATTCACGTGGGTTTGCATACGATACACAGTCACCCTAGTGATTCTCATTCACACGCACACATATATGAAGGGTTCAGGGACTTTTCCTCAATCATGCACTCGGGTTTGTACATTCAAAAAGTACAGTCACCGTCATGAATCAGATTCACGTACACAATCAGGGTTTACGAGGAAATCTACTTCGCCAGTGACCCGTCACACTCACAGGGAAAGAAGTAAGGATGGGGAAAGGATGCCCAACGTCAAAAACTGACACCGGGTGTTTCGCCCGCCAAGCAGGCCTCGTCAGAGGAGAATGTCAATCAGGGAGAGGAACAGGAGATACGCAGAGTCAAGAGGGGAAGCTAGAGGTAGGGGGTAGTATGTTATGATTGGTTGGGTGATCAGGAGGCAGATGATAGAGGTGTGGGGGGATTAGGTGAGGGAAGGGGGAAGGCACTTGGTTAATTTGTTCACAAAGAGAAATTAAGCACGAGGAAATTGGCCCTTGGTCGCTGTTCATAGATTTGCTGCAACTCTTCTGTATATGAATACTTTCGTATGCGTCTAACAAATGATCTGGAACGTGTTTCAAGATTTTTACTGCCACTTAAGTTTCTCCTTATGCTTCATTTTGTACGTGTGATTGAGAGCTCCCTTACTTTGTATACACTCCTTCCTTCCCCCTCTCCCCCCATTTTTTATTCCTTTACCCCCTTGTGGTTACGGATTTGTGGATATTAATCTTCATTTGTTGTTAAATTGACTTGGTTAATAAACTTAAGCATGAAATTCTGTCAACATCTGGACATTTAACAGAACGAAAATTAACAAGTAGTTCGTATTATTGAGTAGGGAGCAGACGCATGAGGAGTTATAATATGATTTTACAAAGCATCAAAAATATATTCAGAGTAAAGTCATGGATAGATCATTCTCTAGCTTGAAACATACAACGATGGATGGCTATGTTGGAGGAGACAAGTTTATTTTATGATGTACCTATACAATTATAATTTCATAGGAAGGTTTCAAGACCTGAAAACAATTTAGCACTACTACCATGCCTAACCTTAAATTCTTGTTAAGAAAATTTTAATTATTCAATTCAGTTTCGTTGAAATGATTTCTTATCCGTCCGAGTGTTAAGATGCACGGCTTATGTAAATTGTTTAACAACAGCTTAATAGAAAAACAGTACCTAATACTTAATAAAACTTTAATTCTTTGTCTTAATGTCATTCTCCTTTCTTCAGAATTGATAGATAGGAAATAATAGAACAATGGAGGAATAATAGAATATTGACATCGCTACCCCCTGCGGCCCAGAGGAAATTGATACCTTTATACACAAGGCTTAGCAGACTCACGAACATTATGTATCTTTGTGACAAGTACCATTATTGCATTGCATGGTTTATATGTTAACTGCCACCTAGGTGGTAAATCCGGATTTAACTCCTTGTTGCGTAAATCATCTTCTTCTGCAACACTCCACCCATTCATTTTACGGATTTGCATGTTCCAGTCACTATGTCAGCAAAACTACGCAAAATTCTTCCTCAGCATATGATATATGGAGTCTGATGGCGAGGAAAACTTGAACAATGGCCATTAAACACGAAAACCCCCAGGATAAAGACCATTACATTTGGAGCAAATAATTTTGGATTCAGTCAGGACTCAATAAGCGGGAGAAAAATATTTCATCAGAAAGAAAATTTATGGGACGAGATGCTGGTCCGAAAACTGCTCCAAAAATGGGGGTCAAGAATTCTGATCATTATTTTCATCTGATGGGTTACATGCACTGCTTATCGCGCTACCAAAAGTGGTGTTAAAAAAACAATTAAAGCTGGCAAGATACGCAAGTAAGGAAAGATATGGCTTGTACTTGGATGATGTCCTAACAGGCCGTAGGCGCATTTATCCTCTTCCATAGAAAAACCATCCTTAAGATGAATGCATTGTTGACAAGTCGACAAGGTAATAGTATTTAATGTAATTTTTTATGTAATAGACACCTGGTAAGTAGTGTAACCAGTGATGAACCAGGCAAGAAGCAGTCGTAAGAATGGGGTCGTTTAACATAACTTTTTTTGCCGAGTCTGAGAGAGTTTGTAAAATAAAAAGACTCATTATTTTCCGTTCTTCGATCGGGCAATTAGTTCTCGAGTTATTAGTAGCACAAAACTGATTTTTTTAGCCATTTCGGCATAGTGGGCATGCAAAGGACTTGTGCGTCACCCACTTCGTCCAATCACAATTAAGACTGTGAAGCTTCTTCACCCAATCACCTTGAGGGACACACAGCTGACTCTGCCAATGGAAGGGGTTGACTTCATTGAAGGGGTTAGACTTCATGCGGATATTTCCGAAATGCATTGCATATTCGATTACACCGTTCTTTGTGAATAATTAAAAGAACTTTAGAAAGCTTTCAGTCACGCCAAAATATATTCCAAAATATTTTGTTGTTCCTTCGTTTTAGATTATTTACAGGATGCGACAAGATCTATGCGAGCGTACTTTTCGTCCCCAACTTCACCTCCCTTCCTTTCCGTAAAAAAGTCAAGGATGTGAGTTGGATGGCGTAGACATCCTTAACGCAGTTCGTTCGGTGGGCGTCACTTTTTGCTTATTTTAATTTTTGAATTATGAGTGAATGGCTCTGGTTAGAAGATGCTTTTCACTAAAATTAATTTTTCGTTTCCATCTCGAGATTTCATGTACAAAATAGCGATTTCAGTAAACACCCCCATTGCCCTAGATAGGTACTTTAACAAAATAAGAATCTCCTTTCAGCTGTACATACAAGCTTGGAAGACAAGTCATCCGATCCTAATTATCTGCATTACTCTTATTTATGGCCGTGAGTTATATACGATGAGTGCCGCAGCAAATCAACCAAAGGAAGCATTTTAAATGAGACTGTAACGGACGATGAGGAGAAGCGGATGGATCAACTTAGATTCAAATAAAGAAGAGAATAGGGAGAGATGAAGATACCTATGAAAGATTTGGAAAGAAAGCACCATACAAGTTGCCATTACTTGAGACTTAATTAATAGCTCTTTAAAGTCAGGTATCATGGGAAAAGTGAGGTTTGTTAAAGGAATGCTTCGTATGAAACACATAGAGTAATTACTCAGGAATGTAAAAGAGGACATATGTAAATATGAAGAAGTTATCCGATAGGGAAACTGAGTCAAATCTAATGATTGGTGACAGGTAATGATGATCAACGAGGTATTGAAAAAATTTTAATTCTGATTAATCACATTATTCCTCAAAAAAATAATTGCTAATGTCACGATTCACATTAATTTTGTACACATAATGAAATAAGAAAATTTACTAATTCACAAATCATGCTGGTGTTTGTGAAGCTGTAAAAGACGGCGGATTAAATGAGGCTTATCCTCGCTCCTTGACGATCAAGTGCTTTATCTTCCAATGAATACCCACCACGAGCATTTCACACAGACATTGAAATGATATCAAGGAGAACTAAATTTCCTTAGCTAACTAAAGCATCAGTTCGCATAATGGGCAACGTCTATTGTTCTACTGGGAGCCATGCATTCAATACGCATACACAACCCCGACTATTGTGTTTCTCACCACAAAATTAAACACAGCACTCCTCAAAAGGCCCTTGTTCGAAGTCTGCTAATACGGGCTTTCAAAGTCTCTCCACGATTTGATCAAATATTAACAGCTTAACGGTATGAAAACTATGTTAGTACGTAGTAGTATGTGATGAGAGGTGGTAACGATCCATGTGATTTAAACGGTGTTCACAAGCTCAACCCTCCATATATATTTACATGCTTACCAATAATGCATATTTAAACACTTAAACTGTGTATAGCACCGCTATATTTTAGCATTTAGTAAAATTTTACCGTATTAGATAAATAAATTTATATTACAGCAATACGCATTTAAAACCATCTCAGACAAATATATTTCCATTGAAATAGCAAATAAAGAAGCCCCAGCAACATTGCAAAATCGCGGCTTCATGGCGATCCAAACTTCCACAATGAAAACCATTCACAAGTTAGATGTCATTATCTGCTACAACATTAAAGTTCAGAAATTTTCCAAATATAATGAATTATCTTTGGGAAATGGCGACCTCAAAGTACGCCCGCGACAATAGACAAGCTTAACCATTTCCACTGATTAACTGAGGAGGGAATTATACATTTTCTTTCGTGAATAAGCAAAAGAATGATTACCTTCAGCAAAGTAAAAATTAAATACATGGAATAATCCAACTCTTCTGGAACCCAAGGGTAAAATATGGAAAAAATTCAATGCCGCATACAAAGAAAGCACTTCACAGACGAGCTCTGAAGGGGGTCCATACAAATTTAATTGCTTCCATTTCAAACAATAAAATGGAATTTTAATCTTCGTAATTAGGTTATTTAAGTGCTCTCACCTTGGGGAAATAACTCTTCATCCGCTTTTACAACAGAGTTTAAGTAATGCGCATAAGTTTCAGATTCCGCGGTGGAGATTGCTAATGATTTTGATGCTCGATGTCTTCGGGCCACCGTGGTGCTCTCAGTGCATCAAAGAATCAGGATCTTTGTTTAACTGCGCAGATGTGCATTCAGAGCTTCTAGGAAAGCTTAAAATGAAGGCTTTATAATGCGTTCACCGGAGTTTTTCAACCGAAAATGAAGATGAAATGTTAAAATGAGTCCAGCGAGGAAGTTTTATTGTGTTTTGATAACCGTGCAGTGAGCTAATTTCCCTTGAGCTAACAAACGCAGTGTTCCTTTTGGTTAAATAAACATAAAAAGGGGATAACAATTTTTTTAATGGCAACAAGGAAATAAACTTAATCCATAAAAGTTTCATTACACATCCATGGTTAAAATTTCACCCAATTCACTAATGACAAAAATGAGTAAAGAGAAACAAGTACTTTTTGTCCTAGAGGAAAGTAACCAACCTAGTTTTAAGTTGATTAAGTGATTTACTCATGAAAAACCTGGGATAAAAGTAGAAAGACTTTAATAAGAAAACAGTTTTCCCCATAAAATGGGATAAAACTAACAGTACCTACTAATTGGGTAAGTTTGGGTATACTATTTGGGTAGGTATTATATTGGACGTGTCCTTCAGGAATGAAATCAAATCTCAATGCAGAATTTTCTACAGTAACTGATGATTTTTGCATACAGTGCAGGAGATTTACCCCAAACATACCAATCCATTCAACAGATAAAAACCCTTAAACTGGTACAAATGAACAAAAGGGAAGAACAATAGGATGACCTTTAGGAGTTTTAAGAAATTAACGAGTGAAATTACGATGCTCAAACAACAAAAAAACAGCTGAAGTGCTGAACTGCCGCCCGACGATGAATATGAAGATAAAAATATAATGAATGAATCATTACTCGATAGTCTTCCAAATTTTCGTGAAGTAGCTACAAAGAATCTACCGTACGTATTAATATTAAAATCATGCAATCCATACACATTCCAGTCATAGACCAGCGAATAATGCCTGCTGCATTAATTGTCTGCTTCAAGTATGCATATTAATCACCGGATTCGCTTTTGGTACGAAACCGAATGAACACATTAATGGGATGGAGGCTTAATAAACCGCGCCCGCATATGAGTGTACTGAAGGAAAGAATGTAGATGAGGCTTTGCTTCCAGAACAGTAGCGATAATGGCAAATAAAAGGCCCTACTAAAACATAATTATGCATTTACTACACATTTGAAATCAAGATGATCCATTACTTAATCCGTAGGCATATCTATGGTCGACATTTATTACAATAGCCCTAAATAGTAAAAGCTTCCTGATAACGGAAGACTTGAGCTTTGGGATTAATTTCTCAAAAATGTCTATCGATAATTTCACTAGATAAATGATGAATGTCACGCATAAGTAACAGAGT
Source organism: Platycnemis pennipes (assembly GCA_933228895.1). Taxonomy (NCBI): domain Eukaryota; kingdom Metazoa; phylum Arthropoda; class Insecta; order Odonata; family Platycnemididae; genus Platycnemis; species Platycnemis pennipes. Next base: position 31,472,735 of record OW121855.1, read on the forward strand.
AAAAGTGGATGAATACACATCTCATTCATGCCAAACAGTGTGAAATAAAGAAAGGAACTCAATTATATTTAACAAAATTACTTTTCAAATGATATGAGATTGTAAGACAATGCCACATTACAACCATTTCACATTGATTTTGGGATTAATTGAATACATTTTAATTTAAGCAAAACTGACGCTATTTACGCTTCTTTCTATTGATTTTAACAGATAAACGTATCTCGACATACTAGAGGAATTATTTTAATAACGCAAAATGTTAATCACTAATGCCTATTATTTTTATTCACCTTTTGATTATGCAAACAATTAAGTGGTTAATTAAATGAAAAATTGCATATTTTTTGAAAATATCTCCACGACCTTTCAAGCCTTTGGTTCCTTGAATTACATTGGCATAAAATAAGTGACTCTCCAACGCTGACTCAATGTTAACCTAACTGCATGCAATTTTATGGTACACAGCCAATAAGGGGCACTTAAAATACTAACCCTGAGGAACTTTAGTCAAATAAGTAGGTGCAGAATTTTTTATAAAGTTATTTAAATGTTGGTTTTAGCCTAAAATATTTCTCCGCATTATACTCGGTCTTGATGTACTAATTTTACAATTAATAAAGGAAGCTTTATAGATCCGAAAGTTACTAAGAATTAATAACATGATTACGTATTCATATCAACTCCGTTTACCTGGATTGCCTCTAATGATGAATTAAAATATTTTGAGGGAGTAAAATTCAGCAAGAAGAAAATAGAATTTACCCTAAGTCTTAAAAAACTAATATAGGTTAATAATGCTCAGTGAATTGCATGAATCATGTCAGATTTTGGAGATAACTGTCAAGTGCCAATCTCGTATAAATTATTCGCGGAAACACGTATCGAGACGCAAGAGAGGTGAGTGAAGATCAACTTGGTGATAAGACAGAGCTGTCCCACTAAAGTGAATCCTGCTGCTCAAATCAATCTGGCACTGAAGACAGAGTGAAACGATTGTGGGAATTGCTAACAACGTTGGCCACGCTGGTATCAGTTCTGGTTTTCAGCCACTGCTCTTTCAGCTGCGCAGGCGAGAATTTGCTTCGAGAGGAGAAGCGACTGCGAACGCATTTAACATTTAAGGCGAGAGACTGTTCGCCGAATATGCTAGTCACGAATCCTCCGCGGCTCTTCTGGTATTGCGGCCATTCAGAGCTACACCCCCACCTCCAACTTAACCGCATTTCAAACCGGCCAGACCTGGGGATATGCGGTGGCCGATTGTACTAAGGGTCACTCCGACCTCCTACCTCCTGTTAATTTCTCCGCTAAAACAACGGCTAACGAGCAGTGACCCTGAACTTTAGATATTCCTCCCCTGAAAATATGACCGGAGATGTGTAATCCACGTCCACTAATTGTCGTTGGATGAAAACCGATGTTCATGAAAAATAATCTCACCCGATTTAATTGAGAGAGAGAGAGACTCGTGGGTGGGGGCCCGCAGCGCTGCTTTAAATATTTCGACCGGCTACGGAGATGGAGAAAAATGGTACCAGTTGTCGCATAACGCCGTGGGCAGACCCATGAACTCGCCAGTAAAGTGAGGGTGTTTTAAGAGAGTGTTTACGATGGAAGCATGCGTGCGGTTCGCGCAAGAAGAGGCAGAGGTAAGGGTTGAAAGGGGTGAGAGTCGAATAAATGGGGCATTAACTTCTTTTCTGCCCTTCTCTGCTCTTTATTTTCCATCCCAACTTGCCTTCGCGTGGACCACTGAAACTTTTCCTTTCTCCCAAAGCAGACAACCATTCCGCCTTCTCCCGTACTGCAGCATTTATATTTAAATTTCTTTGTTTCACTGATTTCTTGGAATCTCCATGGCGCTGACAGCTTCAGGACATAATTTATCGCTACTTCGGTACCATGGTGAAGTAAAGTCTAATTATAACCAAACCTGTAATCAAAATGCAACTAGATTAATTATGTTAGACGATATTCGTAAATTCGCCATTGCAAATGCATACAGCAGCATCAAGCGCTGGAAGTTCCCTTTCATGATATGACATTTAACACGACTTTTATCAACTTAAACAATGTAGAACAGAATTTAAGACCTTACATTGCTCAAATAAGAGACGAATATAGTAGCATAGTACAGCACCACCGAGAAAATACAAGAGATTCGAAATAGTTGATTTAGAAAATGAAAAATCATTTCCCTCGGTCTCAACAATTTTCCAATCAAAAGGCCTCGGACTCTTTTAACCATCTTAGTGCCACCGAATTTTGGTGGTACTAGGCAGCGTGAATTTGAGATTTTTGTTACACCTTGTGAGGAAAAACAATATGAAATTTTTTTAGACATGAATGTAATGTCTCCTTTATTTAACTAAAAATATTTGTTGTTTATAATATTCTGATACATTCAATAAATGATAAACCGGAACATGATAATAAAAGATATAACTCATTAATACTCATGTTATGTCACTCTATAGGACCATACGATAAACGAGACTTTTGTGCTTTCTTACGCTCTCCTACAAGCCCTTACCATACGTTACTGCTTCTTCTTTCAACAAACAGCATTATTGGATGTAGAAGTAGTTATTTGGGGATGGCGACACACATCAAGGGTCATTTATGATTTTGTGACAGGTGAGTGGTAAGGGTATTCGCTAGGTGCACGAGGTTTTCAGGAAACAGAGGGAGTATAGAGAAAACTCGTCAATAGCTTGCTCCTTGGTACCTTAGCGAAAGGCGCCAAGGGGTTCAGGTATAACTTCTCATTTGACATTTGAGTTCTGTACGTGAAATATTCTCCATACTGCACTCAAGTAGGGACTGGTATATGATAGGAAAATCTCTGCCGCAACCGGGATTTAAACTCAGACCCTCGAGATGGAAAACTTTAAAATATTTATTTTTCTTCTCTGCTCTTTTAACTCCGAGGAACACGTAACTTCACTTCCAGCATAAGAGTTAAATCCAGGGATAAAAATGTGAGAAAAATATATGGATGGAGAGTTATGGCTCTTGTCTTCATTCTCCAGTGACAGAGGGCGGTGAAGGGCAGGGGGGGATGGCGGGAAGGGATCCGGGTGAGGCAAGAGAGGCCTGAGACCGGGCCTCGCATTACGGGACGGCGGAGTGCGTGGCTAATCTAGGCCAGGCCTAGGTATTTCGACCTGCGCGGGAGAGAAATGGGAGTGCCGGGAGGTAATGTAGGGAGAGACGGTGGCGGAGGAGGGATTTAAACGGATGAGACGGCCAAGATTGGGAGCGGAGCGGGTTAAACACTCGTTGGGGAACGGCAAAACAACGGGGATGGCCGAGGGTCGGTAGGAACATCACGGGTGGAGAATTACGAGTCTCGCGGACATTTGCGGTGGCCAAAGGGAAGAGTTTTTATTCCTTCACAGCATGGACCGTGGTTAAAAAAATTAATGTCATGCCAGAGCAAATAAAAAGGATACTTTTCTCCATTTTTGTCTTTGAGTGCATTGCATTTCGAGTGTACTTTATTTTTTTATTGGCGTGTTCTACTTCGAGCCTGGCATTACATTTAACTTCATTCCCCTATTTGTCCAGAATCCCTCCACATGGAGGTATAAGTTAAAGACTCTGTAATCGTCTCAAAAGAGCCTACCTGGAAGAAGAAATCAAATCACGGAATTATTCTCGTCTAAATTCCTCGGAAGAGGCAGTCTATCAGGAAAATGTCAGCTTTAAAAATTTTACAGTTCAATTTTTCCATATCTAGAATTCTGAAAATAGTTTTTTCCTCTGTAGTATGGCCATTGCTGAAAAATGAATTCTATGCCACAACAGGTTCTACTTTGTCATTTCCGCTGATTTTGTCTTTGAGCTCATATAGAAAAACGGTACCTTTTTTTATAAACCTATTCTACTTCATAACTAGCATATTGCTGCATTATCTAAAAGTACTAAGCCAAATAAAAATCCGTTCGCATGATGGTACTAGCTATAGAATCTTACCGGGCCAAAATAATAATGATGGCACACGAAATATCACCCTCTATTCGTAGCAATTAATAAATAGCTTTAGTAATAATATAAATATCACCCTCTATTCGTAGTAATTAATAAATACTTTAATAATAATAGATTTTTAATGTCATTTAATCTTCAGAATAAAACCATGAACATAATCAGCATCGATGCCGGAAGTAGATCTGCTACCTGTCGTTTCGTAGGTAATACCAGTGAATTACGGACTCAACAGTTCCAGCCATACTTTTTCCATATGAAGCTATTTTACTTCATTGCATTTAATGTAATACATGCCACATTATTTGTGAATATATATATGGTACAGTTGGTTCACGTAACATCATATTCATTAAACAAGAAGTTTCATCACAATTGACACCATACGATGCTTTCCCAGATGAATGAAGCTGAAAGTCTGATCAAGGCCTGATCAGTTGCGTCTCATTTTGGCGTTTCCATTTCCAATTTCACTCATGGAAACAACATTGATGATCAATGCACCGACTTGATTTTGACTAAGGCTACTCGAGCCTTTCACTCAGTTAGGAATTCAGCCGTGCAAAACACAGATGATAGTGTAAAAATCTGCAAAATGCGGGCTCTCTCTAGTATCTTGCGGTACCGTCCAATAATACACTAAAAAAGAGTTTTGCTTGATTCTCAGATATTGGGGAGGTGTTTGGAGTAGGGATTTAAAAGATCAATATTAACGAATGCATACACGAGCATAAAGACCCGATAGGAGTATGGGCTAATGGGCGTGTCTAATCTGTACGTAATTTGTGCAGGTGGAGTGGATATATTCCCCTCAGATCTTCGTACTTGGTTCCTATCAACTATTGTCAATCTTCTACAGATAGAGCATTTCGTCTCTAGCTATTATTCTCATTTGTGAATTTCCATAACACGGAAAAGAGCAAAAAAAATATTGCTCTGATACTCTTTCGTCCCTACTAGTACCATCGTTAGCCGCAGAATTCACAAATTTAATTAAGGATTGCGATCAAACAGCAAACAATCTTTAATCTACTGTTGGGTTCAATAAGAAGCTTTACGCATTGATAAAAATCATCTTTGTCGAGTGGGGGTCCTCCAGATTATCCGGGTTCGTGCCTCGGTCAAGGTGGTTTATTATTTTCTGTATTTTATTAAACCTCTGTATTTTTCGGAATTCAAAATTCATATAGCGCACTAAAGTTTGCAGATGATTTATAATATATTATTAAAGGAAAGGAGTGCCATCTTTAGCTCCATGACACTTCTGGCTCATCTCCCTCCTCTTCAGATAACGTCCAACTTTCAGTAACTAACTATCAACCGTTGTCTACATTGAGTGACTCTCGTAGCTATAATATTTACCATTTAATCTGCCACCTAGTATTCCCTTTCTTTGCCTTAGCCCTATTTGGCCTAAAGTGACCTTCATTCATCCCCTTCAATTTACCATAGTTATGATACGCACCTGAACCCTCCCTATCTGACTCCGAATTATTTTCCCTAATTTACTTTTTATGTTCATAATGCTATACGCATTTCCATTCAAAGCCACATCATTCAAAGCGATCGATGAAACACTCTCTAGTGACGCTTTATTAAGATTGTCTACGAAACTCTTCGGCCACATCACCCCTTTTGAACGTTAATATTATAATAACTCAGTATTCTCCTTTATCGGGAGCATCAATAACAACTGTAACGAAGAAACTAACGAGGTTAATACCAATTAAGAACAGAGATATTTAATAAAATGAACGTTTTAGGTCTTAATAGTGCTTCATCACCTTGTATTTTGACTGCTATTAAACGTCAAAATCACTATAATTATTTTCATATAGGTATTTTAAGCATAGCAAAGTAAAAAAATCTTATTAAGGTATTCAATTTTACGATGCAATGCATAAATATAATTTTAATGCTCATCTGTTGCTTTCAACTATCATAAAAACATTATGATGTTTTTCTATTGTCGCATGTAGAGCGTGTTATAATAAAAGTCCCGGTATTTTTAAAACATGTTTCGGGGATAAATATAGTATTAAATCGCGTATGTTCACGTTGAAATGCAGTGGAACGCTAATGTATATTTTACTTTGTAGCCCTTAAGATTAAATAATAACATACCGAAATGTTGGCTAAGAGAAAAATTGTCTTGCATTTTGATTTGCTCACGGTAAAAATAACTAAAAATTAACATACTCAGAGCATATGAAAAGCAAGATACAACAGTTTTTTTTCTCAGAAGAAGACTGGGAAAAAGTACGCTTCCGAATGAAAGAATACTGGCGAAAGAGAAAGGAAAATAAATAGAACTGAGTAAACGTAGACCATGCATATGTGAAACGACATAAATATGACCTTTGAAAATAGAAGTACGTAGATGTCCCCTTCAACTGGTACCTAGACCTAGTAATGCAATGCAGGTTGTTCTGGTGATATTTTTCTGTGGCAGAGGGTGACATCACAAATAGCTGAAAAGTGAATTCGAAACAGCTGACAAGACAGCAGAGAGAGGAAGATTCGGAAGGTGTTAGGGAACGTTTCTATGATGGGCCTAATAGAATCAAAGGAGGACTCGGCTTTCTTGGGCGCACATTCTCAGCCCCTCTTCAGATGCTTCGCCTCACAAGACGAACTCGCTGGCTGCGGGGGATATTCAACGCGTCGACGGCCGCCCACCTGTTCGCGTTCCCACGACGGCGCCTCCGTTCAGGAATTCCGCCCGTTCCGAGGGAACAACGGGACGGCGGCGGTGGCGGTAAATGCTGCGTGATGCACTTCCTCCCCGAGAAATTTCGCAGCGAGAAAATTTTCGACAAGATTCCAGAGACCGCCGCAAATTACTGCGAGTGCGAGCTGGTACCCCCTCAGGGGGGAATGGGGGGAGCATGGGAATCCATATTTCGCGGCGGGCGCAGGCAAGATTTGTAAAGGGACGGTATGATAACATTATTATCGTAACCAGTCTATTAAATGAATTAAATTGGGAATCATTGTCAGATCGCAGGTTTAGACTTAATCTCTTCAACAAATTCCAAGACCATATTTTCAGTGATGATGTTAAAAATATTTTGCGGACCCCAACTTACTATGGTAGACTGGGCTATAATCACAAAATTAGAGAAATTACTTGCTAAACTGACAGATTCAAAATGTCCTTTTTTCCTCGTACAATTAGGGATCTGAAAAACGGAAAATATATCCAGTACGAGTGTAGCAATGGATAACATTGGTAGCTGCATGTTGGTATAAGGACTTATAGCTAACCTAACTAACGGCATGTTTTTGCATGTAAGTTTTGCTATTTTTATCTTTTTTTAAATAGCGTAGTTTTGATCAGTACACATACAAGTACCTACTAATCCTTTTTTATGCATGATATGTAGTGCATGTTATGTGAGAGTTCACTCCCTGCCACACACCTTTATGGTGGCTTGCAGGGTATTATGTAGATGTAGATGTAGATTTGATAGGGGGTTATGTGCTTGCATCTTCGCGGACCAGGTGATTTACGGGTTATATCTCGCTTCTAAGGCCAACTAGGATAAATCTTAAGCAGAGCCTTCACATGTAAAGAGCGCCTGATTGTATGTACCTGCAGTGAGTTGTGATCAAATATGGGGCAGAATGATCATTATTATTTGTCTTCCACCTTTAATATTAGGCCCATATGAGGATCGGAGTCTTCGTACGAACTTAAAGTACCTCTGGATTAACGCAGTATACAGGCAAGAATAAGTGTTTTCTGGTTTAATTTGAGAAATTCAAAAGAAGAAATCTGAGCAATTTGAGCTCAAAGGAATCCAATAGCTCTTTCCGTACCTACTCAATGTAACAGCTATTGAAGGATCAATTTCATGTGGCAGGCATTATATTTTATTAGGAGAAAACCTGCTCAAGTGAGATCTATGAATATACCAATTTTGAATCAGCCATGATAGCCAAATCGGTATGGCGCTTATATGGCAGCTCAAGGAACCAAAGTTTGAATCCTGTCCAGGGTATAGTTGTTGTAAATATACTGGTATTAAGATAATAGATGCTAGATGGTACGATATAACCTTAGCTATCAAAGCACCTAAAAAACCCAAGTTTATTATTAACATTTTTTAACTTATGAAGTTCATAATTTAAATATTCGGTCTAATACATTATTATTATTACAGGGTTACCGGTAAAGGTGTGTCTAGATCGTCTAGATTAATATTGAATTCTTCTCACATCCGTAAATTTCTCACGATGTCCCTCCTCAGCCGGAGAAACTTCCTCCCTTCCATCAATCTCTACAAAAAACTGATTTTTCTTATCCTACTGCCTCAACAATTCAACATTCTTTACTATAAATACCTCCTTACCGTCGCTTTAATGAATGTTGACTTCGTCGAAAGTCGATTTTGATTTTCGACAGTCGATTTTACATAGATGAAAAAACGATGTAAAGGCATGCAATTACAGTTATTTTTTTAGTTTTATACAAGGTATGATTAATTTTCATATAGTATCCTCACCCAGCCAAGCATTCTCTCATTTTTCTAGTGTCACATGTCTCTCCCTTTTCAAATAAAAAATGCTCTTCTTGTCCTCCTTCCCTTCAATGACTTACGATGCTTCTTTATCTTTAAGCAGGCACTATTGTTTAGTCAATTGCGATGTGAATGAATTTCAGGGGCATTAACTATACTGTCATTATTAAATTAAATGCAGTGTTTCAACCATTATCATTAGAGGAAATAAACAACTATAATTTGGTAGTCACTGTGAAACGATAAAGATTTCTTAATGTGAGCGTTTATGGGAGGGAAAACTGATAAAAGTTTAAGTAAATTATAGTTATTTTCTGAATAAATAAGGACCATAGCTATAAAACTCACTTAAATAGTTCACATTATGTTAAGTTATTAAGTTGTCACCATCCGATGTCTGCTAATCGTGTCACTAAACGTACGAAATACACGGTAAATTTTTAGTACATCATAACCGATTTGAAAATAAATGCGCGGGAACCAAAATATTACCGTTTCACGAGGTATCAAAAGATTATCAGAAAATCTTTCACAAACTTAGTTGAATAAAGTGATTTCCTTTCAAGAAGCATCTAGTCAAATCTGTAGCAATTTGCAACGCAGGCAAAGCATGGTAAGATCAAGGCTCACATGTTAAATTGGAAAACCACTATTTCAATGAATGACTAATCAACTATCACTATTTCAAATCAAAATCACTATTTCAGTGAATACCTTATTCACCAAAAGGATTAGGTGATAACTTCTAAGTCAAAAAGCAACATGTTTAAGGAAACTTTCCAGAAGAAGAGTTGCCAAAATAACACGAGAATGCGGCCGTTAGGTTCCCGGTGGAAATTCTAGCCAAAAGACTCCCAGTGATATTCACATAATTTATTCGGAAAACATTCTAGACGTGCCACAGTGTGATTTCGAAAGAGAAGGCTTTAAATTACAACTATTTCCGGGGTAGAACCATGGCCAGATTAAGATTAGAGGAACTCAAGATAATAGCAATGTGCGACAACCACTTGGAACCAAGAAAAAGATGATGATTATTCATTCATGTTAGGTCCTTAAATTTCAGTATATTTTTGGGGAAATTAATATTAGAATAATTTGATTTTCTAGCAGGTACCGTTACAAACATTGCATCGCCAAACACATCTTCGGAAATTTAACACACAACTTAATGCTTCTAACACTAATCCTAAGAATATAATTGTGGGTACGTCAAACGTGTAACAAAATATGTTTTGCAGCCAAACTTGCCTAAAATGGACTGAAACGTCTCTACAGAAAAGGCATTTTGAAACCACAACTGCACCAATATTCCAATATTGCTTAATTCATATGAGTGTCTCTTTCACCAAACTTCGACATTGCAAGCCTATCATGTTATTATGATACAATTACACACTTTCCACGGGTAAGATTTTGTTTGCCAAACGCTGGTCAATGGGCGCGTTCAAATTAAATCAAAGAAATTATGAAATAAATTTGCAAAATTAAGCTTCATTACCAATTTACCAAAAACAATGTAGGTTCAATTGTATCTCATAGCGTTACTAGACGCACGTACATATACTCAGAGTACTCTAAATTAAGTAAATATTTCGCTTCAGAGACTTGAATACACAATATGAAATTGATGACACATAATAATGAAGCTGGTCGATTACAGCCATTAAATAAACAATTACATTTACAATGTGTTTACTAACATGCGTTTAAATCAAGCTTCCAACTTACTTACTTCCTTACCAAGCTTCTGAACTTTCTGAACTGAAGCTTTCGTAAAATTTTCTACAAAATCCTATGGTGCATTTTCCAACAAAATATTAGACAATTCATTTAAAAGTTGGCTTTTCGTGATTCTATGGACATAATGACTTTATCTCAGTGCTCCGTTCTATAGACAAACACAAAGTTCTTCAGAGTCATTCTGTTACAATGACTGCAGAGGACATATTAATTAAAAATATAATTTTATTCAACCCTCCGAGTAGATAACCCTATCCACTGCACGGTTCATCAGGTCGTTCACCAATATGAACCGAATTCTAATTCTTTCTTTTATATGTTTCTCTCCAGAAGTTGAAATTGGAGATGAAATTATAGAAAAAAATGAACGAGTAAGCATTACATAACGAAAGAGGGTTGGTTAAAATCTGTTCGATCACATTAAAATTGGCCAGGAAGGCAACGTTTTTCCACATTGACAATTCTGTAACCAATTCCAAATTATTAAGATTCCACTAAGAGTGTTTTCCTGTGGACTCGGTCTCCGAAACGTTGACAGTTATGCAGGATCTGACCCGGTGGAAGAACCGAATAGACTTCATAGCAGCGGATCGCCGGGAGAGCATCAAATCGTACTAATATATGTACATGTTTATCAATTAGAACTCCAGGAAGCTGCATGCCGGTATAAAGACATTAAGCTAACCCAAACAACATGTGCGCTCTTGAAATCTACTCTTTATCTGCTTTGGTATCAGCTTTTAAAATATTTTATAGTTGCTAGAGTCCGATTAAATGCAGCTAATAATCCTCTTTACGCGTAATTGGTAGTGCCTACATGTGTTGAAGATTCACAACCCTCCCACACACCTCCAGGGTGGCTTGCAGGTTATTAAGTAAATATAGATAAGTAGATTACATTTGGGTAGAAAGATGAATTTGCAAAAAAATGAATCCCTCCCACCATAAAAACTATTGATATCCATGATTTTTTTTCAAGAAAGTGATCAAGTGACCGAGTTGACAAAGGTCATTGACTATATTGAGCGTTCGTACCCCAAAGCCCGTGCTTGGTACCTTAACGATTGAATGGACCCACATGAGGACATGGTAGAATTGATCGGGCGGTGGGGGGCAGGGGGGAAGGGGCAATTATCTCTTTTTAAAGGACAAAATAAAAGAGGACCGACATTATTTTTAAAATTTTCCACGCATTGCTCTCGAAAAAGGGTCCGTGCAAGAAATTTTTATTTTGATGAAAACATTCCACTTCCGCACATAAATGATCGTAGATTGTGCATCTAGAATAAATTACCTATATTAAAAATTATCGCAAAATATCTTTTTTATTTTAAGAACGAACTCTCCGGCAGCCTCCCGATCACCATATACAAACGATACATCGATATCGATAGAAATTCCTCATTTTCGGTTCATTTGGTTCACTGAAAAGAACCTTTTTGTGTTTTGAAACATATTTGAGCTCATCTGGACACGAAATAAAATTTTTAACATTTCCCCTTTCCAAGTTTATTTTCATCCACATTCTATTGTGAGATATCAAAACACTAGCGTCAATGTTTTTGTTCTATCGATATGAAGCATTACCTAAGGGCTTTGAAACGTTCTACTTTTCAGTAGGAACTTTTTCAACTTCAATTTCCTTATTTGAGAATATGTTTTACAAATATTTTTAAAGAATTTATCAGATAGAAAAATAAAAAGGACAAGGAAAAAATATAAAAGGATTTAATCCCGCGCTACCGCTAATCGGTGGAAGCTGAACACAGGGACGGATGCGGCGCTTCGATGGGAAGGGAATGATGTAGGGAATACGTAGGAAATTGAATGGAGAGAGAGAGAAGGAGGGAAGAAAGAGGAGTGAGAAGTTGCCGTCGGAGTGAAAGTACTGCTCTTTCGATAGTGGTTCCCGACCGGTCGTTTATTCTTGCGAGCTCGGCGAACAGCGAACAGAGAACAGTTTTGGTGGACGCGCGAAAAAATTAGACCAACCTTTAGTTGCCCCGTTTATGTGGCGTGATTAATAGACGCCTTCCAGTCTGAACGTCGACCATCCGGGCTAGATGGAGATGATTTAGGCGACTTAACCGTGCTCAAATAAAGCATCAATGGTCGCTCATAATTGGTATAATTGAAACCAGTTTCTCAAGAACATCCGGGATAGAATACGTGGAATCGTTTAGAAAACATAAGTATGTAGACGGTTTGCTTCCCAAAATCGAATCTGTCGGAGGGCTAGCCAATAATTTGACAAAATGCATTGCTTAAACTTTACTTGGCATGATGGGATGGCGAGTTCCGACCACTCCCGGAGAGGCACTTGCGGATGCATTTAGTAACTCCTTAATCTGAGACTTCAGGTTTGATTTAGTAAAAAAAGGAACGCAACTGCACTTAAAAAATTAGCAACATTAGCACTGCAATATTGCTTATCACGGCGAAGTACCTCTATTCACTCCATTTTCACCTGAAGATGCTGGAAGAAGCGAAACCTGGTCATGATAAATCATATTACGGTGGAAGTTTCTCAGTTTTTAAGTGCAATTAGTGACTCCTGCCAGGGCCACCCGAATCAATTTTGTAGAATGGAATGAGCAGGACGATAGGAAGTCCACTTAGTCGTGGGCTCTTCGGTGAGCAGGTCGTGAGAAGATATCTGACCCAAAGGGAAGCCAGGCTAAAAACTACTGAAACAGGCACAAGAAAAAACCTCAATAGAAAATGTTTAGCATAAAAATCAACCAGGAAAGGAAGACATTTGCGCGATAAAGGCGTATCCTTTCGCATATAAATATTTCGAAGCGATGCGTATCCATCAAAATCATACATTAAGCGGTATATTATAGCGATTGGAGAAATACAATGCGATGTAAGATCGTTCCTCCTCGGAAAACTCAACGGGGGGTCAAGTAAATAAGCAAGAGTAATTTGTACTACCTATCTTTCCATCTACTTCAGAGGTAAATGTCTCAGCAGGAGAAATTTTGCAAGGGCTAAAAAATATCCCAAACTTTCATTTCCTGCTTACCAACAAAGCTGTGGCATAATAAATCAAATTTCGATACGGAACAGTATAAATGGTAATGAATACTTTCGTAAAAAGGTTGGACAGCCAATGATGAAAGAAAGGCTTTTGCCAAGGCTATAGGCCAACGATAATTTTGGATTCAAAATGTAAAACAGTCATATAGGTAAATTTGAAACATTTTCCGATTATTATTTTCAGGACGTATTTAAAGAATGCAAAAGAATCTTAGTGTCAATAATTAAAATTAACATTATAAGCCCTGAATACATGTATTCATTTGTTTAATCACCAAAAACGGCACAAGGCTATTGCATTGGCTGACATAATCAACAAATAAAGAAAAATAATCACAAACAAAGTAAGCATAAAATTAAACAGAATGAGGCAATCGCAAGAAAGGGACTTAGGGATTAGAGAGGGGTGAGTTATGCAAGGAGCGTTTCAGGGAGGATTTGAAAACGGTGGCAGGGGAGAAGAGGTCCAAGGAAGGATATTTTGAGGCCAAGGAGTTAAACAAGGAGGGGATTCGGTGGAAAAGAGAGCGCTGGGAAATGGAAAGGCGGAAACGGGGAATGTGAAGCAGACCGTTACTACGTAAGGGACGAGGAGGAACATGAAGACGAAAGAGAGGGAGAATTTCATTTGTCCTTAGAGACCCGCTGAATATTCTGTGTAGGAACATCATATCCGATAGGATACGGCGATGAATTATGTTTCAGATGCCAAGAGAGGAAAGGATGAAATCACGGGTGGAGTTTCTGAAGGTGGGGAGTCGATGGCGGGCTATGGCGAGAAAGAAGTTGACTGGGCGGTTGAGCAAATCCAAGGTCGTTGGACAGGCGGTAGACCAAATTGGTGCAAAGTACTCCAAGATGGGAAGAATGCAAGTAATCCCAGGTTAAATTATTGCTATACTTCGCTAACTTAATTCCAACACTTTGTAAAACATTTAAGGATGATATGTTTCAAAAGGACATTATTTTAGATGAATTCAAAACAGATAATTAAAGAACGTGCCAAGACACCGAAGGACGCGCATTCGCGTCTGTTAATGACCTCTATGATGACCTCACTGAAGACCTCTCTGAAGACTTCTCTGAAGGACGCGAACTCATATCTTTAATAAATTATCGAGTTTTGTTATTCAAAATTTGTTAACTAATTTTATAATTACATTTAATTGATGGCCAAATTAATGTGGAGGAAAAACCTTTCCGTTTTTCACGATTGCACACTAGAAATATTCCGGGTTGAATGTGTTAAAGAACGTTTTTTACCCTGGAATTAAATAATTATATTGACTGAAATACTCACTTTCTTGCTCGTGTGAAAAAAAATCTTTATTTTTTGAACTCCTTTATACCAGTTAGCGTAAAAAAGAGGTGCAGGTAGGTAAGAGGAAAGAAGCGGATACATAACCACGCTAGTAGCTTTCTAGACTTTTCAAAGGGTTTCTCGAGGGAAATGTAGAAATCCCTTAGCGTATCATTGAACTTTACCCTCAAAGGAATTTCATGAGCAGAAGTAGAGTAACTGCTTGAGCAAAGAGTCGAATTCTTAAGAGATTCTGAATTATAAATAAGAATATTCGGGAATTGTAAGGGCTCATCTTAATTTCAAAGGTTTCTTTCCCGGAAGGTAAATATACTCTCGAAAATCTATGATTTATCAATCATATCATGATCATCAAAAATCAATGATTTATAAGAGCAAAAAATTACACTTAGTTATTATGATACAGATGGAGCAAGAAGTGGGCCAAAGTCTTTTGAATGCAAGTAGTTTTTTTCATCTCGTGGCACAGCAAATGTTTTAGTGAACTTTAAAACTCTGGATTCTTTTAGACATTTAGCGAGGCTTGTAGTAACTGAAATCAGGGAGCACACTATGTAGTAACAGAGTCAGACCTCTTAAGGAATTATGTTTTCGTAGAAATCCCTCCAACGCGTACATACTT
The DNA here is from genome assembly GCA_933228895.1 of Platycnemis pennipes. Classification (NCBI taxonomy): domain Eukaryota; kingdom Metazoa; phylum Arthropoda; class Insecta; order Odonata; family Platycnemididae; genus Platycnemis; species Platycnemis pennipes. The sequence continues at coordinate 31,487,979 of OW121855.1, forward strand.
ACACATTTACAGCAATGAAACATGGCATGAGATCAAACGTCAACAACTATGAAAAATTTTGAATAAGTCAATTTGATTTTCAATATCTAAATATTAAAAATTAGAAATTTCGCAATGACCCGACCGTTACAATTCTTTCTGGAAAGTTGTTACAAACTTCATTCTCAAACCAAACGATAAATAGGATATTGATAAAACCTTAAAATGGAAAGACTAGGATACTATTGTTTGGTTGATTTTTAACGTCGTACTGATGTTTAAAAGGTGAATTTTCTGCTGAATGCATACATAAAAGTGTTATTTTCGCCTAACACAGCAAGCAAATGAGAACATCCAGAAATCTATGCAAGAGTATAGTTGATCCATATGCAAATAGCGTATCTTTTACAGATGAGAGCTGAAAATGCTTCTCAAGACCATTTTAGTGGTTTTTTCATCCGACAAGAGCCATTTTCCCTAGATGATGTAGGTGTCACTCAACCCTCACCTGACGATCCAAACGCAGCTTTTAAAAGGCCTTTCAAGATCAGCAAAACACGTTTAAAATTGAATGTGCCAAGATTTTTTTCCCTGGTCCTTCGCTTAAGCACTTCGATTTTTGTTCCCCCGCAAAAGAACGTTTTGCAACGCAGGTGCGGAGAGCAGGGTGAAATTCTTGCGCAAGTCAACTGGCATTTGTTTCCCGAGGCGAAATAAAAATGCCAGAGGGCAACACTGGAGGTGGACAAGGAAGGGTAGGTAGGTAGGGTCGAGCGGAATTTTCGATTCCAGCCTGCTGCTTGCATCGCGTCCGGGACATTTTTTTTATGATGGACCGGTTGGGCTTTAGGTGTCACGGGTAGCCAACGGGTCTCGTTGAGTGTGCAGGCACGCGTGTGTTCGACGACATAATGGAAAGCGTGAGGCTCTCACGAGGTAACCGAAAACTCAACCATGACAAGCGTCGCAAGGGACACGTGAGCCAGCATTAGATAAATCGCTGACCTTTATCGCGCCCGGGAGTAGCCAGGGTTGTTAAGGGCGTGAAATAGCACGGCCGTGCTCGAGATATGCGATTACGTTCGGAAGAGAAGCTCGAAGAGGCATGCCCACTGCTGGACGTCACTATACCTCTCATTACGAGCGATGAAGATTCGCGCGCAGGTATGTAGTCACAAAAATAATTGACATGATTAGTTCGCGTAGAACGAAATAGGAAAGGACTCCGCATAGAATTTCATGGTTTCAGAATTACTAGTCCATACCCATAGAGAACACTTCACCATTACCAGTCATCAATTATTAAGGAGGTTGATCCGAAAAGTGAAAGTCATGTCATTTTTTTTATATTTTCAGCACTTATAGAACAAAGGTTCCTCTATCTAATAAAGTAAAGATAATTATATCAACCCATACTCCTTGTTCCACAAATTGCATTTGAAATTACATACGATTAACGGCGAGAATGGCCATCACATGGGAATATAAAGTTTAAAAATACCATAGTGACATGTCAATTTTGCAAAAAACTGATATTTTACGCGTAATTTCACAAGAAATAAAATGGCACCAAAAAAAAAGGCATCAACCCACCGTATTTTTCGCAAAATCCACCAATTTCTGCGCTTATAGCAGACGAAATGCGTAGTTATCTTCAAGTGGCGCTGCGGTAGCTTCAGCCAAAATGTATGGCGTATGAATGATATCATTACTATTGAGATATTAAAGCATATTTCATAAAAATATTATAACATAGGTTTGATAGTAATATTGTGGTGTTATACATTAGTAAATTCATTGAGTACATGAATTTATTTCTTTAAAGTAAGTGCTGAATGACTCCATCGTCGAGCTGATTAAAATTATCATAAAAAAGAAATCCTTCGACTTTACATCGTATTTCTTGTGATAATTATGACTTTCAATAGCTTAGGTAATTTTCTTTGTGAAGTAAGGATCACTTAGCAGGCATATACTCGTACTTAAATTAATAAGATTCCTCAGACAACTTGACTCAAGCAGTCTCGAGCCAACCTCCTTAGGACCTAAGATTAGTCCTTTGTAATTGGCCTTGTGCTGTTTTTGGACTGCATTAAATAAATAAATATTTATCACCTACACTTATGGCGATATTCAGAATCTTAACTATAGCCTCGCTTCTACTCCTTACGTCCTAAAATGCTTACGAGTCAAATTGGTGTACAGATTCTACCTGAAAAGGTGGTGCTATTACATCGGAGAGTGACGCTGAGAACTGAGTTGAGATTCTGTGAATGGCCGGGCCATATTTATGACCTTTACTATAATCTGTGAATTATATCTTGGCAGTAACGTCACGCTGCAGAGTTGCCATTTTGTTGTGGATGCTCTCTTCTTCCTTTTCATTCGCACACTTTGGTGAACAATTGACTGACGTTTTTCAGAGTGTAAACAAAGTTTTTCTTTAACTATATACCCCACCTTCGTATTTTTTACGTTCATAAGTACGTGATTTTTAGCTTCTCTCATTGGCGAAAAACTAATGTGTCGTCATCAATTTTGATAGCGTCACTGCCAACTAAGGCCGCACAGACAATACATTCTCACTTCCAGTGTTTACGACATATAATCTCTATTACGAGTTCGACTGGGTATACGGATTCTCCTAGATATGGTTCGAATCAGTATATAGAGTGGTAATACCAGCTTTGCAGGGTGAATCTGCACACTAATTAGCCCCAAAATAGAGATTTTAGGATACAAGCAGTGGGAGTAAGACTGTAGTTGAAATTTTAATATGGCACTTACACGCTGCTTTCTCTTAAGCTAATCTCTCCATATTTATATAATCCATCACTACTTATTTTACATATCTCTTAGGAGGTCTTCCATTGTCATTCTTTCCGTTCCCTTGACAGATGTTCTAATCATCATGTCTCAAGCTATGGCCGATGAGACTGTTCTGTCATCTTCGTAAATTTCAATAAATTTATAACCAGAGATATGTTCAACACAATATTCATATAAAATAGATTCATGACAAGGAAGTGACTTACAAAGGATACTTCGGATGAAAAATACGATTCACCTAATAATTTAATTAAGAAAGAGAACATTTTAAGTTCACACCACTTTCTGATAACAAATCGCAAAGAGAGTATTGAAACGTATGCCCTTTTCTTAAAAAAAACCACGGGAGGCATAACCACTGGACTCCTATGAGAATCGTGCCAAGAAATATCAAACTCACATAAAGTAACCTCATAGTGTGTATTTTGCTTTACAATAATATGCTACGAAGAAGAGAATAAATAGGTGAAACAGTTCTTAAATTGGAAAACCATCGGAGCATTCATTTTTTAAGATACGTTGAGTGATTTGGACTTTTTTTTACCAAGTCAACGCCCTCAGTTAGTCAACTTCTCTACCAATATTTGACTTTGCTGGGGAAACCACGCCAACGGAGTCGAAAATTAATGAAACGTTCAATTCTTGACATTTAAATTGTCTGGAAAGTTTAAATACCACTGATCACTAGCTCTATCAATCAATTAGTACTGTAGCCTACGTCTAATTTGTGAATGTCGATATAATCTGGACTAGGTATTTGTAAACTGGTTTCCCGGCCTCATAAAAAATTTTACCAAGCCCGCAAGCTGTGCTTGGGATGAGCTTGATTGCCAAGGTTTTTGACAAGTGAAAGCGGACCTCATAAAGACGGAGTACGTTTAGATGATCTGCAGATAATATCCTTCAATGAATGGCAGGAAGCAATTGATGCACATCGATGAATATCTAATGTAACTACCGATAGATTCTGTGGCTCCAGAACCGTTGAAATGCTCTTGACTACATTTCAAGCAAACAATTTTGTCTTTCGATCGTTTAAACAAGATTTATTCTCTGAAATGGAAAACAAATGATAATCATTACGTAGAGCTCAAAAATCTGAACACGACTGACTAATGTAATCATCAACTTCTAAAGTAAATGCTGTAAAAGATATTTTATACTATCACATTGGATGTAAGAGAGGCAAATTCGATGATATTTATCTGACATTTACTTAACCGTTCCAACTTGAGGATAAATATTTTAAGAAATCATTTTTTAAGGTTTTAAGAGTGCAGCTAAAAATTGATGAACTATGTACCTTGGCCATCGAATGTAAACCAAATTATATGGGTAAGTATTGAAAGACTTTCGATAACTTATAGGTAAGCATTCATCCTTCATTGGCCTACTTCCCTAGCCGCTACTTGAAATAGCTCACACACGAATATATTGTCGAAGGTTTATTCCAATATTTAGCGAAGCTGGAATTCATCTCTGTACAATTCTGAATATTTGGCCCTGATTTGGTCCATGATAACATGAAATGTTCACTATTTCTGCCTTAAACCTAGTAAGTACTAAGATATGAATTCCAACGTAAGGATCTGCATAGCATTATACATTTGAATTTAGTGCAAACATAATAAAACTTGAAACTTAATGATCGTAAAATAACTAATGAGGGTACTGGAGATTTGAATCGAGCGGAAAAGGACAGAAATATAAAGCAGAACATATAAACTGGGGGATTACTCGAGAGAAAATTTATTTAAGATAGTTTGAATACCCTAAATACGGCTGAAAGACATATTATCAGTATTTAAATGCAGGTTTTCTGAAAAAGAAACCAACGAAAACTCTTTAAAATTAAAGTCCTGTTGAGCATCTGGAAATGCATAAAGAAGAGTTAAACATATCCATACTCTGAAAGGATATTTAAGATAGGGAATTGGCGATATGACAGGTGCTAGAGTACCGATATTTTCCTGAAGGTTTCCTGATCCGGTAATTGAACCAAGGACCTTTGGTTTGCCGGACCAATGCGCAAAGCACCACGATACCCATAAGTTATGATCAAGAGGGAATATTGTTTCTCAAGAATAATAACTTCCTTGAAATCAATTTCCACCTTCCGGGTGCTATCCCCGATGAACCATAAGGGGAAAGAGCCCCTATAGATTTTCCTAAAAATTGCCTATAGGACCAAGAATCCTGGATAGCATGGTAAAAAGTGCATCAGCTCAGTAAGCCAAAGGCTTTTTGTTCAACTCCTTGTTCAGAGAATATTTTTCCCCTGACAATTATCAACATACTTGCATCCTATACATGGCGACCAAGTAATACCTTAGAGGAGTTGGTGTGCTACACAGTGAGGGAAACAAATATTGAAATACACTGATTTAAAGCCACTCTCCTTAGATTATATTCTTCCTCGTCAAGCTTGTTTTAAGAAGAAAGCTAAGTTTTTACAGTGTAAGAAAAAAAATACACCATGCGATGAGAACAAGAATAGGCGAATACTGACCTTGTACTAATGAACACCGGAATACTTATACGAAGTAATCTGCTTTTGTAGGAGTAAGTAAACTAGAGTCTAAACCAGGGGTTCCCAAACTTTTTTGCACTACGCCCCCTCCAGTTAAAATGGAAACCTTCCATGCCCCCCTTCACAGTAAATTTTGTGGGCGTTTGAAAGAAACAAGTATTACACTGAAAACAAAACCTGTATTATTACTATCACAAAATACAATATTATCATTTTGAATTTAAAGTAATACTGTTAAGAGAAAAACATCGAAAAAAAGCTATACATTTTTGCTATAAAAGAGTGTTACGCAAGTGGATTGTTAAGTTTTCTGAACATCAAGGTTGATTTTAAAAATACACCATAAAATTAGTTAAAGAAATGTATGGATTTTATTTACTTAGATATTTTTATTTTTAACTGGTCTCGCGCTCACGCCCCCATGGGGGCGGGGGCGGGGGGAGACCAGACCCCCCCCCCCCCAGTTTGGGAATCCCTGGTCTAAAGTGTTGTCATTGCGAAGGGCGTTTTAACTTCCATTTCATCAAAATTAATGTTTTCTTTTTAAATTCAAATATCTCGATAACTCCTGAAGCTTCATCTACATCTATCTACATCTACGTAATACCCTGCGAGCCACCACGAGGGTGTGTGGCAGGGGATGATTTCTCACCAAACATGCACTACACATCATGCATAAAAAAGGAATAGTATTAATATAGTAGTCAAAACTACACTATTTAAAAAAGATAGAAATTGCAAAGCAAACATGCAAAAAAAAATTCTATTACTAGGGTTATCTTTAAGTACCTACTCATACCAACATGCAGCTACCAATGCTATTCATTGCTACTCTCCGATAGGACATATTTACCGTTATTCGTATCTTCAATTGTTCGAGGGAAAAAGGACATTTTGAATCGGTCGGTTCGGCAATCAATTTCTCTAATTTTATGGTTATGGCCCAGTCTGCCATAGTAAGTTGGGGTTCGTAAAATATTTTTAACATCATCACTGAAAATATTGCCTTGGAATTTGTTTAAGAGATTAAGTCTAAATTTCAACCTGCGATCTGACAATGATTCCCATTTCAATTCATTTAATAGACTGTTTACGCTAATATAATTATCGTATCGTCCCTTTACAAATCTTGCCGATCTTCGCTGCACACGTTCAAGTTCATTATTTAGACCGATTTCGTAGGGATCCCATACACTGGCAGAATATTCCAAATGAGGTCTAACAAGGGAAAAGTAGCTGATTTCTCGCACATGATCGTCACATTTACCCAATACTCTTTTGATGAAACCCAGTTTACGATTAGCGAATCATATCATTCATATCACGAATTGAAACAAAATGGCCGGGCGCCTCCGAGTCCTATACCCTCGAGGCACAAGAAGGAGATCGGGGAGAGAGAAAACAAGCAAACTGCCGAGAGGTTGGCAATAGATTGTGACGCCCGGACAAGATATGAAAACCGGACAAACGAGGATTGGAGAAAGGGCGGAAATCCAAAATAAGGACAGCACCGAGTGTTTATGGGCATTCGCGTGAATGATGGCCGGGGAAACTGCGACCGAAAACTACGTAATATAAAATGAAATAAAATGCATTTAAAAACCACAGTTTTATACATCAGGTACGATGAGGGTGTTAATGATTTCCAGAAATCCGTTGGAAATAGAAAAGGAAAACCTTGGGAGTAAATAAGTTAAATGCCACAGTGCTGCGAGAAATCTCCTATATGTATAACCCGTTAGAAAGAGGTAAAAAATCAACGACGTTGTGTGTTTAACGACCTATATCCAATCAAAGGGCGACTTAATATCCTAGCAGAACAATAGCCTTTAAAGGCTTTCACAATCATAATACAAGCAATAAGACGCTTGGTAATTAATTCCTCTCCAAGGATGAAGCATGGACTGACCAGGAGATACCTATAAGCTTTTTGGATTTTTCGTTTACCAGCGATATTTTGCGAACAGATCTCCAATGATTGCATTCCATTGAAATCAATTTCGAGAACAAACAATATTGGACAGGGAAAAACAAATTGTCTGCGGTTGTCCATTTTTATGACTTGATTAAAAGAGAACGTTAAATATTTAATTTGCATAAATATGAGATATTTTTATTTGCACTTAAAAATCATAGTTTTTTAGAATAACAGTTGAGTAGAAACTCTATTGCATGGGGAGCGAAATTTTTATTTATTACGCTACATATAATCCTACGAGAATCGCTTTGGAGACTATTTCATTTCGAATCGTAACGGCTGGCATGAACGGGTGAGTAGTTTTACGAGAAACTAAAAAGTACACACGTCCATTCTCCTTTTTAAAAGAATAATTTAGAAAGTTTTCAAACAAATATTCATTCAGTTTAACCTTTCACGTATACTTGGATCTTGTGCGAAGGCCTCTGTAGCCGTAATCTAAACAGAAGACGCATACAAACATATATAATAAATAATTTTGTCATCTGCTCGTATTTATAGATGTACAAGCGTTAAAAAAGTGCTTTGTCTAAGCACCGTGGTCCAATGTTCCACGATAATGACAATGTTGCAATTTATTTGCAAATAATAATAAAGGATAAGTCACGTGACTTGGGGGTTCTTCCTGTCTAATATCAACCAAGATAATCCAGTCAGCATTACTGCCCTGGACAGTAAGACAGACTGCCAGGCAGAATGATCTGAGGGAGGCATGGAGCCTGAAGAAGTCTCGACTTGAACAAGCTATTTCTTCTTTAGAGCTTTTTTTTCACCATTATATCGCTGTATTTCAGGCTTCGATGTTGTATTAAAGTATATGGCATCGCAATTCTTTCAGAAACATTCTGTGCCATTGTGACACAAAGGCATAACTTTTTCTACTCTCATTCCTTGTTTCACTCCAGTGATATGGCTTCAATCATTCAGTTGCTTCTTTATCCTGCAATATGTTTCCATGTACCTTCTAACGCCAGTTTTTTTCCGCCTAGAAAAAGGATTTTCAAAGAATACATAGGAATACTCTAGTTTTTCTCATATTAAAATTACTTGAAATTATTTTCCATGCATTATTCATAACGAGCAAAACTAGCAAAATATAAGAGGTCATTGCAGGCGTAACCTTGTGGAAGTTTTTAATATGCATAATAAAATGTAAATGCTTGTAATGTATTTGTGTTTTTATTACCACGCTTGTAATTGGGGGATACCTGTAAGCGTTAAATAAATTATTATTATTATAAAACGCAATGGTATTACTCCAGATTAATTTAATGATAGCCGACCTCGGTTTCGGCAACTCAGCGCCATTTTCAAGGCAACCTTTGTGTGGAGTATTGCCATTGTGTTTTACTATGCCTAGCAAAATATTCTCGATTGAATAATTTCATTTGGTTAATTCTCTTTTAAGATCTAGGTTTTGGTCCTTAATGACCTTTTGAACCCCGCGTAGTCTGATTGATTTGTTACTTGATGCATAGCGAGAATTTGGAACAAATTAGGAGTCAAATGATAAGTTTTTTAAACTTCACCTTACCATTTGACCTTTTTCCGAGGTAATAATACTCAATAGGCAAATTTTGTTAATAGGAAAGAGCTATCTGGCTTGAGGACTTACTTTCAAAATACATACTGAACTGATTCACCTCATAAACAATATTTCTTCCAACGCCATAAGATGGATTACGTACCTACCACCTGACCATATTTTATAGGCATAGACTACTCATTGAAGCATAAAGACATTCTCATAAAAATGAGGAGTATTTCTCTTCTCATTTTCCGCAGTAGCCAGATCAGTTACACTCCGCCCTTCCAACCCGATGGTGCCGGGTTACTATAATGGGGGCGTTTACTCGGAACCGAAATCGCAATTTTATACACGAAATCGTTAGATGGAAACAAAAAAGGAATTTTAGTGAAAAAATTAATCTTCTAACCACAACCATTCACTCATAAATCAAAAATTAAAATAAGAAAAAGGTGACGCCCACCGAAAAGGCTGCTGTGATAACATTGACGTCATTTTCCTCCCGTCCTTGACTGCTTTTCTTGGAAGCGAAGGGAGTGGAGGGGGGTTCTCGGAAGATTGCTCTCACAGATTCTGTCGCAACTGTCCTATTCGCAGAGACAACTGTGTTCCCCCCATTGCGATGAGGCAAAGTAGCTTCCCGGACTCAGTTGTGATTGGACGAAGTCGATATACGTCAGAGGTTGCACCACGCCCACTTTTCCGAAAGGTTTAAAAACATAAGTTTTCGGCCGCTTATAACTCGAGAAATAATTGACGGATCAAAAAACGGAAAAATACGGGTCTTTTTATTTTACAAACTCTATCAGATTCGGCAATAAGAAAATATGGTAAACGACCCCATTGTGTGGGCTGGTAGTTAGGCCTTCAGATCAACTTTGTGCCACATAGTGCGGCATGATCTCAACAGTCACAACACCTTTATGGCCATCCATTTATTATGAAACCCTAATTTTTCACTTCTTTTACGTGATGCCTATCATATTTTAAGACCCCTGCCAAACATCATTGAGGTGGCTCGCAGGGTAATATGTAGATGTAGATGTAGAAGACCCATCCCTCGTAAAAACATAACGCTGCCAGTACAACACTTTTTTTAAAACACCCCATGCCAAGCACCCTTGAGGTGGCTCGCAGGGTAATATGTAGATGTAGATGTAGAAGACCCATCCCCCGTAAAAACATAACGCTGCCAGTGCAAATATTTTTTACAGTGAAGAAAGATAATTATTCAAAAAGAACTTATTTTCTCCTCAATTATATATTCATTCACTAAATAGTGTATGCATCATCATTATTATTTAAACAGATAATGAAAGTATAATGTATCTTTCTCTAAACGTAACGAAAGACTGGACTCCCATCTCCTAGTCTTAAGTAAGTCGTAACGGTTGCCCCTTACGACCTAGTTTCACCAATTCTCACGGAGGTAGGTGTTAAGTAGATATATTAACGATTGCTTGCTGCCAAGAAGATTCTGGTATCTAGTTAACGTCTACCCTCGTACTCCTGCAACTCCTTCACGAAAAAACATGGACCGGTAACAAATAAATGTTTACGCTGCTGTTGATACAATCTTCATGCCAAACAATGACGGGCACCAATGTGATGTCTGCCACCTCCTATAAGACCGTTATCTTGACACGTTTCATAACAATGCTATCTCATCCAAATCTTTTGCGTAAGAGAAGCGAAAGGAAAAAAAATACATATAAATATCATGAAATCAGGAGCACTAGAAAAGGAAAAGGGAGAGAGAAAAAAGGGCAATTTGAGGAGTGGGCCGGGCAAAGTTTCGCCGGCGAGAGATTTTTCGGGCCTCCGCAGATAAGAATCGAATTAAGAGATTCTTTTCAAAATCTCCCGAACGTTCTTGAAGAGGGGGGAGGGAAAAAGGTCTCGGGCCTCTGAACGTATCGACCCCGGAGGCTCTGGAGCCGCGTGCTTTAAAAAAAAAAAAAAAAAAGTCGGTGCAGCATTTAAGGCGGCCGGCTAAACCTGAACGGGTGAGAAAGTTGGTAAGCGGACGGAAGGTGTGGTTGCGAGGGAGGTAGGTGAGACACAGAAAAAAGGTCAGGAAAAAACGCGAGATTGTGGGGTGGGAAGAGGTAAAGGGATCCACTTTTCCTTCAACGCGGATGACGACCTGTGAAGTGACCCTTGACGAAAGAAACAGTGCCCACCCTCTTCCAAGACGGCATCGGAAAGATCTCCCGGGTTCATCCGTCCCTCCGTCCCCTTTTGAGACTTAATTTATGACCCGCGAGCCGTATCCTACGCGACTTCTGCGGGGCTCTCCATTTCAAAATGATAATCCGTCCGCCCCCTGAGTGAGATTTCCATTTCATCACCGTGATTATGAGGCCATAAATCATTGAGGGGACGAAAAAAATGCGGGCAGGCGGTGGAATCCGATCCGTGTGTAAACTTATGAACGCTCGATGTTGACAGCTTTAAGCACGAAGTCGAAACAAAGGTAGGGATATACATCAAAGGGGTTCAAGTTGAGTCTGACACTTGGAAAAATATACGCGCGAATGTTTACCAAATTGGTGTTTGTTTTACGGAACTTTTTGTCATCGGTTCATCCCTGGAAATTTTCATATTTTTTCACGAATTATTTTAGCTTGCAATGAGATTGATTAAGCTTGACAGTTTAACCTAATTGCATTAAGGAAATCAATCAATGAAAATAAAATAAAGATCTCTGGTTACATAGTTCCTCTAGTTATAGCTTAAATTCGAGAGCACTATTCCATGTCAACTCTTATTACTCCTTAATGCCTGTTCATCTCGAATTTGTGAGATAACCTATTGAGTACTTGAAAAATTCAAAATTGAAATATCACATTGACATGTCAATACGCCGTAGTGTTTTAATTAAAAAAAAGCTTGCATTTACCTTTTAAGGCATGCCTTCAATATGAATCAGAAAGAATCATGATGTCTAGTTGGCAGATGTTACACAATTTTAATCTCCAGTCTAGCGCCACTCGAGAGGTGATTCGTTTAGTTGAAACAAATATGCTGAAGGAAAAGTTCTTGCCAATTGGTTGATGAAGAAACGAAGTCATTCGTAAGACAAAAAAGCGATAGTAAAAGAATTTAATGCAAGGCGCAAAATTGAGTTCATTCTCTAAATCAGGACCGTGGGGTACCTCACTATTTTTATAGTGATCAACTTCCCGTACCAAGTAAAACAGTTTAAAAATACATTTCTCATTGGCTAATTTAGGATAGAAAAGACTCTTTCTTTGTAGTCGGCCTCAGTCTACACAGTATTATGCTCCTGAAATGTGGTAGTCCTAATGAACGACCGTGAGTTTAAAACTTTAACTAAGTCCTCAAGTTACCTTCTTATATTCAATTTTAACCTCTATTAATGGAAGTGAACACGTTTATCTCAAAAACGGCAGTATGTCACGATGATAGTAACTACATTAAATGCTGGATTCTAAGATTAACTCTATGTTTTCTAAGCTTAAATATCGCAATTCAGTTTTTTGTTCTACAATTTGACAGCTCGTCTGACCGAAAACTTTTTTGCTGCGAAATTAAATGGACAAATTATCAGTCCGATAATGCAAGGAGTTTTTTAGTGAGTATACGATTACACGTAATTAATGGCCAGTCGTGAGGTCAACGTCACGAGACGCTAAGTTGGACATTTGAAGGCAAGAGTCTTCGCAACTTTCATCATTAATGCGCACTCATCGAGATTTACTTTCGCCATACGTGCTGTCATAAAATTCCTTGGAATGTCCGACGGGGGACACTCAAATTCATAGCCACGCATGCTTTTACCGTAAACTGGAATGAACAATGGCGATTTGAATGCACCACTTGGCGAGGGCCGTTAGCGTTCAAACATACGCCCGGAGGTCGTAACCAGTTTTTTTAAAAGTTCCTTGGAGTGGGAGGGTCACACACTCCCACCTTAAGAACTCCTCGAGGCGAATTCGCATTCATTGAGGCGTATTAAGATTTTTTTCCCTTACGGTGTTAGGACCCATGTTCTCGCCACCTCCGAATCCAGCTCCTGACGAAGCCTTTCTCTCCATTCTCACTTTAAATTTCTCGACGCTATACAGTTGAGTAACTTTTTTATGGTAACGCTAAACGGATTGCCTCCAAAGTTTTAGCATAGGTCCTCCAGATTCATGAGAATAGGTGAAGTAACCCAACTGCAACAATTCATAGCCTGGTGTTAAATCGAAGGCTGTGTGATATTTCTCCCGGAGGATTTGACGCGCAAGTGAGATACACGCTTAAATTCTGTGCTCATCGAAGCGGTATACGAAAAAGAGAAACGTCGATTAAACCACTGCTATTGTTCATCTGTCAGTTTTAATCCAACAAAGTTGGGACTGGCATTTCACAGTATTGGGTAGGTCTCTCCCTTCCAAATTTTGAACGTTTATCAACCCATACGATTCTTCTCTGAAGCGGAAATTTCTTCGCACCAGCTTTCCACCAGCTTCCATGATATTCTTTCCCCCGTATTGCCCTATTGCCCTATATTCTACATTTTATAACATATTTCTAAATCTCATCGCCTGCAGAGATAATTTTCACCATCATTATATGTTCCTTTCTAATATTTAATTGACAAATACGATCAGAGGGGGTGAATGGGAATTAAAAAGGGGAAAAGAGGAAAAAGGAAGTATATAAGATCAACTCTGTGATGACTAAGCGTTTATTGGATAGTTGGAAAATTATCAAAATGCAATATTGAGCTCGTAACAGGAGCCATAGTAGATCCGATATGGAGATGAATTTTTATAAAGCGATCTAAAGTGATGCCGAAATAGTAAAAAGGCTTGAATGGTTTTTGTGATTGAAGGATTTAAACAATAACACATAGTTCAGAACAGTTCACTTAAAAGCAGAATTTATATAAAATTGAATTTAGCGACTGGTATCATGAGAAGAAGAGTTAATGCAAATTACTTACGAAGAGAATTGTATAAATAAGGAGAATGAAATAATAGAATCAAATTATCTATACTGAAAATATTCTCCCTATTTAATGATAATGTATACCCTTAGTTTGTTCCCTGTCTAAAGATGTTGCATATTCGCAAGCCTTCGGTAAGAATACGAGTTCCTGATGTAATTATTGTGCTTAACACTGATTTGTTCTGAACTATGCTAATTCCTCTTGTTTCTAAAAACTTCTTGGCTTCACAATCATTAAGAAAACATTTATTGTTTCACACAACGTGTCGTACTATGAACTACTAAAACCCCTAAGCCAATGCTCAAATCATCTTCATTCTGAGGTCCTTTGTGGCCCTTCACCTCGAAGCGAATATTAAGCCTTCAAATTTTTTTTTTTAGGCTTACGTTGTACCGTATTACTTCAATCTATCTGTCCATATTATCTGCCTCACGGCGGGTCACTTAAATGGAATCGTCGGCTAAAAAAATCGATTTCCATTTTCGACCCGGCTCCCTTCTCATCTGTGACGAAGCAATCTTCCCATTCTTACTGGAACTGCCAGGTGCTCAAAATGTCATACAGGGAGTAGGTTAACGAAATGATGTGTCTAGACATTAAAATTCCTTGCAAATCTATACAGGATATAGTCTTTTATGACTAATTAACAACATCCTTAAACCAAGAAAATGGACTTCATTCCAATACACATTTCATTAAGGGCAAGCAAAATTTTTCAAATCAAAGTCACCAAAAGATTCTGCTCATCGTTCAGTAGAGGAATCAAAATATTATGAACCTAGTGCCGAGTTACGCACAAATATCACTCTCAAAATTTAAAATAAAACAAAATGGTATCTGCATCATCTTCACCAGTTATCAATACTAAAATTGGTCTTACGCGGCTCTACACTCAATTCTTCTCCTAGTTCATTTATTGGTACTAAGGTAAATCGTCTCTTTAGCAACATAAATGCCATGATATATCTCATAATAGGCCTTACTTTCGAAGTATTCCCTATTCTTTTTCCCTTGCCAACTATTTTCATTTGACCATCGTGTCTGAAGATATGTCCGATAACCGAAATTTCTTGACTTTTAAAAATTTTATCAGCCCTCTTTTTTCCCATTCTTCTCCTGACATCTTTGTTTGTTGATCAATCCCTTCATTTCAACTGTATTAATCAAAATTCGCATACAATACAACAACGCCCAATAACCCAAATGAATTTAGAGGCTACTCCAGACTTGTTTGCTTCGTGCATACATAGCAGTTCCAAATTCCAGGTCTTTGATGGAGGAAATTATTCCGCAAGGAATCATGTTTATATTTCTGCAGCGTTACCCGGTATTTGAGAGTCGTTTCAAGATATTTTTATAAGGAGAATTTGAGGAGAAAGTAGAGATGTACTTATCACGAGGCTGCATTACATCTACATCTACATAATACCCTGCAAGCCACCATAAAGGTGTGTGGCAGGGGGTGAATTCTCACCAAACATGCACTAAATATCATGCATAAAAAAGGATTAGTATTTATATACTGTTCTAAACTTCACTATTAAAAAAAGATAAAAATAGCAAAGCAAACATGCAAAAACATGCTGTTAGTTGGGTTAGCTTCAAGTCCTTATACCAAAATGCAGCTACCAATGTTATCCATTGCTACACTCGTACTGGATATAGTTACCATTATTTATATCCCTAATAGTACGAGGAAAAAAGGAAATTTTGAATCTGTCAGTTCGGCAATCAATTTCTCTATTTTGTGATTATGGTCCAGTCTACCATAGTAGCCGTTAGGGATGACTCTAAATATATGGCCACTATGCCACGTCTATCGTATCTTCCTATTCCTCTTTCGTCTTCCCCAGAGCCCGACTTCCATCAGCACTCAGACGGCCACAGACGCACACGTACCTATCCCCAAAAAAAGCTGCCCTCTCATTTCATCTCCGGAATATTTTCCGCCAGACCTTTTCCCGCGCACCGGACGATTAATCTCCTGCGTGAACCTGCACTCCCGCGGGGTCTGGAGGCGGTGTCCCGGGGGTATTTGACGTCCCCACGTCGGGCGTTCCTTCGGGCGGCCTCGGAGGGAGTCTTCAGGGTGGAAGGCCCCGCGGGGGAAGTGTTCCTGTCCGAACAGAAGAGCGGAGTCTCCTCTCTCTCTCTATCCCTGGTCTGAAAAATGGCGAGGGAGGAGGAGTAGGTAGGAGGCATCTCCAGCGAGGGCAGGTAGCAGCGCACAGTATAACACGGGAGAGGGACGAGGGAAGAGGAAGACCGTCTGCTGGCACGGAGTCGTCGTCCTCAGTATAGGGGAAAGTTCGGGTGTGCAGCTGGCGAAATCGAGACGAGGATTCCTGTTGGCGGAGGGGGTGGATAGTAGGAAGTGATGGGTCACTTGGACAAGCATATCGTCTTTATTCCACTTCTCCTGTTGATAATTACTCAATCCCATTGACCAGTTTTACAAAAACTAGGAGGATCTTTCAAAAATGCATCATCTCTCTCAATAGCCTCTCGGTGGGCAGCCATTATATGCAGCCGAACTAAACATGACCAAGCGGGTGAATGGAATATGGCCGCACTCAGGATAGTCACAATGCTGCTACGCACTAATCAACCCAAATCCTATGTATTTATCACCATCATCAGTATTTCAATCATAGGATTGGTTTACTGCAGCCCTCCATTCTGCCCTATTCAGTGTTAATGGGGTCGCTTACCATGTTTTTATTGTCGAATATGATATAAATGTAGTCGAATATGATGTGTGAGTAAATGTGTTGATTGCTTGTGAGTGTGAGTGTAATAACTTGGCATCCTTAGCAGGGTCCCATCAGCTCTGCGAATGACCACAGGTTGTAACCCAAGTTATCTTAGCGAGGTGCCTTTAGCCTCGCGAAGGATACCATCTGGGTGGTGGTCTGTGGTGTTCCCTAGGGGGGAAGTAACATTCCCGTTAACACCACAGAAGTGTGATTGTGGCAATAACCTGTTAGTAGGGTCCCATCAGATCTACGAAGGATCCCAGGTTACAACACAAGGTTACCTTAGCGGGGTCCCTAGAGCCTTTAAAGATTTCCATTCGGGCGGTGCGTGTGCGGCTGTGGTAGTCCCTGGCGAGGAAGTAACATTCCCGTAAACTACCACTGGAGGGTGTTCTGGTAGAGAAGTTTTTTGTTTTGATGAGTGGTGCCAAAATTTTACGGCCATTGGTGACTCCTTTTGAACTGTTGAATATGATAGAGTTTGTAAAATAAAAAGACCCGTATTTTTTCCGTTTTTAGATCCGTCAATTATTTCACGAGTTATAAGCGGCGAAAAACTGATGTTTTTAACCCTTTCGGAAAAGTGGGCGTGGTGCAATCTCTGACGTACATCGACTTCGTCCAATCACAACTGAGTCCGCGAAGCTACTTAGCCTTATCGCAATTGGGGGACACACAGCTGACTCTGCCAATAGGAGCAAATGCGACAGCATCTGTGCTAGCAGACCTTCCGAGAACCACCTACATTCCCTTTCCTTCCCCTAAAAGAAGTCAAGCACGGGAGGACGGGAAGAAAATGGCGTCAATGATATCAAAGCAACTTTTTCGGTGGATGTCACCTTTTGCTTATTTTAATTTTTGATTTATGAGTGAATGGTTGTGGTTAGAAGATTAATTTTTTCATTAAAATTCTTTTACAGTTTCCATCCAACGATTTAGTGTACAAAAATACGATTTCGGTTCCGACTAAACGCCCCCATTCCCTAACGCCCTGTTTGTTCTCTTTCTCGCCCTTCTTTATTTGCCCCATGTACTTGTCTTTTGTCCTTCCTCGCGGGACCTTCCCTTCAGTTTTCCTTTATATTATATTTCTTACTAGTTTATTGTGCCTCAGGGTATGTCCAACTGGTTCTTCTTTGCCGTAGGGTTTTCCGTACTTTCCATATATTCATTGATCTGCTTTCAAAGGTTAGTTGTTGTTATTTGGGAGAAACGACCAAATACTGAGCCCACTAGCGCCAGAGAGGATAGGAGGTTAGTTGGGTAAAGGGAGGAATTTTCTGGGAACGGAGGAAGGGTGGAGAGAAACCGGTCGTCCGCATTAGCTTGCTCTTAACGAAAGGCGCTTAGGGGCCCCATCCGACGGACGGAGTACTGCACTCGAAGTGTTCTCCAGAAGGCACTCAAATAGGAACCGGTACACCAATAAAAATCCACCATGGCGAATGTTTTAACCTGGAACCTCAGGACGGACGGCTAGTACTCTAGTCACCACTCCAGCCCGATCTTCGCGTTCAAAAGTCAAATCCAGTTGTATCATAAAGGACATATTTCATCATTGTTCAAATTAAATTTAGAAATTGAGAATATACTTAAAGCTCTTTTAAAAAATAATTTCCGCAATTGTGGAAGTGCTTTGTACCGCGATGTAAACGATGATAAACACCGCTGTACAGCTTGGACACAAATTCTGATAGCCTTCCTGATACGTCAAATTCTCGTGTATGAGCCTGCTAGGAACTTCTAAATATTATCTGCATAGTTATGAATTCATGAAATCCCATTCTAACGATTTTACAAGTCAGTTTTCTTGACAAAATCTTCATTGGCAACAGAAGACAGAGTCCAATCCCCTGTTCTCATGTACATTACTTCGGGCTTCGTTGCGCTGTCTCGCCCACATCAAAAACATTATCACATATTGCACCGTCAAAATAATTATCTACGAAATGCCAATGACATTAGGTAGGTTTAAGGATTACGAATTCAGAGATCAGATAAGCGGCCGGGCTTCTCAGTTAGCGGGATCATCTATCGGCTAAAACACTGCGAACAATAAAAAAACGTAAGAAGTTACTTTAAACCGAAAAAAAATGGAAAAGCTAAATTTTCAGAAAACCTATTACCCTTCGAGCTCTACGGTGGAACTTTCGTGAAACATGCTTTTGGAACAAGCCTCGTACATTGAGGATTCAAACAATTATTTCATCATTGGCCGTTTCGCGCACTGTCTCTGCCTGTCATTTGCATGCAATGAATTTCGCCTCCATTCGATGGGGTACGGCTCACATTTTTGGGATCTCTTCGGCAGAGAATGAAAAAATCATCGTGATATTCCACTATTATTTTGGCAAACCAGCATTCATTTTTTTCAGCTGTGGACATAACCTGATGACATTTCTGCTGGTCGAAACCGATAGCTAGATAAAACCATTAACGTCTGGAAATTTGCCAACATCTTTTCATTTCTTCAAGAATCTTTTGTTTTCCTTCCAAATGATGCATATGTAATTTACAGTGTGTTAACCCCCGGTCAAGCAAGGGTCAGATTTCTCGAAGAGTCAGGGAACTCGAGTGAATGTGTTGGATCGGAAGTGAAAAGGAGTATTGACTCGGGCAGGGAGTGTGTAAATATGAGGCCCCAGTAGGTGGCAGGCCGAACGGTTTTTTGAGGAAAATTCCCGCGCATTTAATCGAGTTGCCAGATTTCGCCAATCGTAGCGACACCTATTCCAGGTGTCCGGCTTCTCCGCAAAGTGCATGTGAAAGTGCCTGTGGTAGCTGCAGTTTTGGAGGACTGAATACTGCTGTTCTACGACTTTTTTCAGTGATTCTATCCAGTAGACTTCCTGAAGAAACGATGAGTAGATCACCGTGTTGTTTTGTGCCTGGCTGCACCTCAGGATATGAATCCACTAATAATTACACAGTCCATTAATATAGTATCCCTGGTCTCGGGGATGAAATCGGAAGATGGCTGTTCACAGTGATCACTGAACTCTTTCCGTGATGCTTCCATGGGTTACTGCCCCATTGACCCCTAACTCGAGGACACAACGCCGAGGCAACCGTTCGAGGGAGATGACTGTTATTCGACGCCCGAGGCGGATGACCTCCGAATACAATCTCGCATAGAACTATCTGAATTTTTATTCTTGATATACCTAACAATCCCTAACAAGGGATCAAATATAGAACATTCGATTACATTTTGAAAATATGTCGTGGAAAATTGGGTATATTTCAATGATTTTACCTTACGATTAAACATCGGTACAAATCATCGTAGAACACTTCCCTCTTAAACTTTCACGAAATTCTATATTTCTAATTCACGAAATATCCAATGGTCACGTTCATATTGCAAAAAGAAGGGCAAAATCTACCTACTTATTTTTCTCATCCTCTTATCAGATTTCAATCCTACGTTCCCCACTCATTGTTTCAATTAACTTACTCTCATTTAAAACATATATTCCCTTATCCACGAGTTATCTTCTCGAGTTACAGCTATCTCAAAATAGATTTTTCTTTTTAGTAATATCTGCTCACATTTTAGTAGTAATACGACAAAAACCTGGGGGAATATTAACATAATGCCTCGAACAGAAACTCTTGATAATTTCCTATCTTCAATAGATCCAGCACTTTCATTTTGAAGGGTAGAAAAGGACGTATCTATGGAGCCCTGAGGAAGCTGGAAAATATGTGGACATCAATAAGAAAATATAAAATCATGAATAACGGGTATTGGTATCTAAGTTACTTGAATTCATCAGTGCCAAAAATATCTGCGCCACTTGCTGATTGGTAACTTCCTTGCCTGTCATGCACAATACTATCACGTGCATTCCACTATTCTACCAAATTTCGTTATTTTTACCCACGAGGAGTTTCTACGAGCATCGAAGACCACTGTAATTGAAATTGAAATTTTCATGGGCTTCTTCAGTTTTTTCCGTGGAAATAGTTTTACACATGTTTATAAAAAAACTACAATGGATTAATAATATAGATAATCCTCATTTGCCGTTTGTAAGTATTCCTTCAACAGATACCTGATACATATGGTTTAAATCAGAAGAAAATAAATGAAAGGATTACTCTACTTTACATTATTGCGGAAATCAAAAGTATTCGAGTAATTCCTCGATACATTTTCACAATTCCCCCTAGCACCAGTAAGTAAGTAAGACACGAATTGGAAATAACGATCTACTTCTGAGAGCCTTGCATCCACGCATACCATTCTGTTACAGTATTTTCGGCATACCAGTTATTTTCACGCCAGATCCAGTCAGTGTACTAGCGGTGATAAGAGAAAAAATTCTGTGCACTGCTTTGCAAAGAAATTAATATTCTCACAGCATAAGCGCAAAACCATCCTTAACTACAATAACTTCAAGTATAAAATAACAGTAGGTGGAAAATAAAAGGTTTACGAAGGATATTCTGCTTTCCATCGCCACTACAATGGTGGAATAGAAGTCGGGATGAGCAAGTGCCTTCAGCCTCATCTACATCTACATCTACACGATACCCTGCAAGCCACCGCGAGGGTGTGTAGCAGGTAGTGAAGATCACCAAGCATGCACTACTAACATTCAAACAACCAACTATAGTGTCTCATGCAACTCAATTGTTAGTACATATATATTTGAGGGATTAATACATGCATCACGCACTACAGAATACTCTAAAATATTTCCCCTACCTATCCCTTTGCTATGCTGCCTATTCTGTTCTCTTATAGTACGGGGGAAAAATGCCATTTTGAATATATCGGTACGACATATATCTCTCTAATCTTATTTGTCTGGTGGAATCTAGCATAATACGCTGTTTTTTTTAAATATGTGTCTAACATCTTCAGTAAAGCTATCCGATTTAAATTTCTCTAATAGATTAATTCTGTACCTTAACCTACGCTCTGATAATGATTCTCACCCTACTTCTTTTATTAATTCTGAAACGCTACTCAACCTATCGTGACACCTTTTTAAAAACCTAGCTGCTCTACGCTGCACACTGTCTAGTTCTCTGATCAAGCCTAATTCATTCGGATCCCATACACTGGCTGCATACTCAAGGTGGGGCCTAACTAGTGAAAAGTAACATCGCTCTTTTGTCTTCTCATCACATTTCCCTGATACTTACTACTAAGCCTCTTACTACTAGGGTCCATAACATGCTCTCAAACCTCCAGTGAGGCTATTGAGTAAAAAGAAAGATAATGGGACGTGAGGAATTTCTACGGAGACTAGGACCGGCGTTGCGCGTGGACTGTGTTAATCTCCTTCCGATGCTACACCCTGGCGAGATTATGAGGGCACACTGAGTGCCTGGATTGGGAAGGAGGAGGATACACGGAACTTGAGGAGTCCTAGGGGTACCGGGAGAGACAGGAGACGGGTACAGACGACCCTGCGGGGATGAGTGCCTTTTAATTCCCCCTCCGCCCGATAGATCCTTTATCATCCACGGGAAGCCCATAAATCAAGGTTCACTTTTTATTTCTGTTTTCAGCGGTCGGCGCGGCTGCCAGGACGGTCGAGAGAGCGGTGCGCGCTCGGGGAATTTCATTTTTTTTTCTCCCGTCCGCTCGGTAGATGTCGCCGCGGACACAAGATGGTGGTGGTCGTGTGGTGGAATGGGGGAGGCTTAAGGGACGGGACGGGGGAGGGATGGGAGATAAGAAAACGTTGAGACGATTAATTGGGCGAGGCCCAGGGCCCGAATGTTTGCGCCCGTAAATTGGCTTCACGGAGACGACTCCAGGCACTCCCCCCGTTCGGGTTCCGTCCACATCTCGAATTTCCTGCTTCGTAAAATTCTGCCGGAACGGATTTCCCGTCTTCCCGAGCGATTCGACAGACGCCTGCTTGGATGAATTGGCGGTGATTCGGAGCGATGCCCCCTTTTTTTAACGCACGCCAGTGTGTTCACTTCATGATTCAATGAAGTGAAATCATAAATCGGGCATTGGATCCGACGAACACTTTCCGAGGGGTTTCTTAAAGTAAAACTCGAAAGCAAATTGCAAGAATTATTGGTGGATGAGTGCACGTGTGGCTGAGTGTTGGGATGGATTGGCTGAGGGATAACAAATTGGCAACGGGGTAAACATATTTACCCCATGAGACGTCATTCAATTTATTACTTGCACAGTGGAATCTTTGATTTCTTTGGAATGTAAGATAATCTACGAGAGATCGAAAGGGAGGCAAAAGAGAAAAAAATACTAATCATGCGATGGCTAGCTCATATTCCCTAAATGTCTATTCCGGGGCTACAAAAACCACATTACTATAGACATAACATCACTGTAAAAAAATTTCTAATTTCTAAAAAACACTAATTATACGATGACTAGCTCATTATTTCCTAAATATTTAATGCTGGGCTAAAAAAAAACACATTACTAAAGACATAATATCACTTTAACAACCTTTCTTTTCGAGGCCGTCTTGTGATGACTGATTGTTACATGCATATTTAAGAAAACAATTTGATTATTTCATAATTATCTTCTTTGCATTCAGCATTGAAGTAAATAGTGGAAATATAGGTACTGCAGCCGAGAAGACTTCACAATACATATTTTTCGTACTAAATGATTTCGGGATACATATTTAGTTATTGGAGGATAAAGCATAAAAATTATAAACTCATATTACAGTAGGTCAATTACTTGGAAAAACAATTCATTATTTACAAGAAAATATAAATGAGAAAATGTATAGGTGACACTAACGGAATGGTTGAATCTTTTGACTTATTATAAGGAGCATTAATGTTTTATGCTTTGTAAGCACATTTCTACGAATAATGGCATTCGGAATCCTTAAATATTATGATGTAGGCACTTTTGTGCACTTGAGCATGAGGATCAAGTTTTCAGGTTTTACCAGACAATATATTAGACTTTTGTAGGTACATATTTAGTTCCACGAATGAGTGCAAGGTTAATTTGAAACAGGCATATATTTTCTTACTATAATTCTTCTTAGTTTTGGGAATATTACTATCTCTTGTAAGTATTGTATAGTTTAATCACAAATAACATCAAAGGCCAACACCTGAATAATCAAATTCACGAAATCCACGAAAAAACTACGTTATTAACTAATAAATTCAATTATTCGAAAATTGGTAGCAAGGTTTCATTAAGAGCGATTAGAGGCCTGAACTTTAAATAAATCTAATTTGCCATGTTTTACTCAGAATTAATTGTAATCCAATCAGTGCTTGCTTTTATGATGCTATTAGATTTTCCCAATTTCATTATTTAAGTGTTTTACTACAAGTATCTAGTATGAAAATCAGTGTTAATACTTTTGAAAGAAATCAAACCCACCAAAGAGATTCCAATTAAAATTTCACAGAAAAAAAATCAATTGTGAGGCGGCAGAGGAAACTTCGTAAACTTTTTTTTTCCATCTTGCATATTTAAAGAAGGAAATTGGTACCTTCCTTTTCCGCAAGATAATTCATTAACTAATACGATGAAGTTTTCAAGACGGCAAATATCCCGTTAGAAAAGTGAGCATTCACGATCAACGACGGTTATAACTCACCGAGACTTTTCTACCTAATTTCCTTCAGCTTTGCCTAATCTTCTCGAACGCGAACCTCTTGCTTGAAGTGCCCAAAACATCTGCGTCGGAACATTTTTTACTCCGCACTTCAGTAGTTTGGGCTTGCTTTCCTCTGGCCGTGTCACCGACGCTGAATTATCGCGGCCTTCCATCTCCCCAAAACCGGAGTCTCATGCTCCCAGGAGTACGGACCAGTCAACGGTCGATTTATATATTTTCTTGAGCGCGGCAATAATAACATACGCTCCTGCAGTTTAATCCTTTTTATTAGGAGCCAAGACTGCCTCCGTCCCTGTTGGATTT
Organism: Platycnemis pennipes; assembly: GCA_933228895.1. Classification (NCBI taxonomy): domain Eukaryota; kingdom Metazoa; phylum Arthropoda; class Insecta; order Odonata; family Platycnemididae; genus Platycnemis; species Platycnemis pennipes. Next base: position 31,512,443 of record OW121855.1, read on the forward strand.
AAAAAAAAATTAATAAATACATAATGTAAATCCTCCTCTTCACCTACCTACGGGAATCCTGAGTGATAAATAAAAAAAATTAATTTTTGAACTCTGCTCCTTAAGCGTGAGGGTTCTTCCGAGAGAATTCTTGGGGAAAAACAAGAGGGGTGTTGGTGTACCTCGGGAGGATCTTGGAGATAAAAGCCAGTGGGACGAGTCGGATAGGTAGGGACTTTTCGAAACGTGTGCGCAAGCGAGATAATACGGCATAAAACTTTCACGAACGCAAAAACAAGACAAATCTTGGTTCCGAAATAAATTCTTCGGGCTTTCCCGGTCGAGAGTGGACTGTCACACTCCTCCTACCCTCCAAGTCTAAAGGAGTCTTCCCCTACCCCCTCCGGACCCGGCTACTCTGTACACAGGAATGCAGAAGAAATCCGTGAAGTCAGTTCGAAGGCCCCGGCTTCGCAAGAAATTCCACGCTTGGAATCCTCATCCCCCATTTCGTATCCCTCACCCCCGTGCCCGCTTCAGTGGCGGCGCCTGGCGCGAAAGGAAGACACTAGGGAGGAGTCAAATGGAGAGAAGGGAAAGATTTTTGACTCGAGAGAAGGAAAAGGTGGGATGGGACGAAAAAAAATTGAGACGAGCGGCTCCTGCAGTCGTAAGTTTACCACTTAATCTGGCTCCTCTCCTCTCCCTCTCTTTTCATATCGTTTTTCCTCCCACTCCTTGTCCACAGCCCCATTCGCTTTTCTCAAAACCTTTTCGGATGAAAAAAAAGAATTCCTCACCGCTTTCCACGGTTTCGACCCCAAAGGCCACCTCTTAAGTTTTTTTTTGCCTTTGAAGTCATGGCGGTCATGAGGCGTGTAAGCCAGACTGTGTCAAAATATCTTCGGCCGCGGAAGGGTTAAGTCAGGATAAATTTAATTTAGTTTCGCCGGAAAGCCTAAATGAAACGTGCTTACTGAACTTCACAATCCCTTGAAATCCACCTCTGCGATGGCGTTTGAAGCTTACTTGAAACTTCACTACGGTAGAAAGACATAGAGCATCTTATCCACTTTTAGCTTATTCACAAATTGACTTTTCCAATTGAGAACTACAGGATTTTTAATTCACACGAAGCAATTTAAACATCATTTTATAAATTAGAATCTTTTGTGTTGACAAAATTAGTCAGAAATTATATCACATATCACAGAGTCAATTAATACACAAATAGAACGATTTTACCGTCATCACCTGACTATTCGAATTTACATTATCAACGTATCTGTAGACAATCCATCAATTAGATGGTTGTTGGCGTCCTTTTGAAAATTACACAAAGAATACAATTGTTTGGATGACGAGATTACTTTGCGAGCCAAAGTTGGTCTTTGCAAACTTTAAGAATAAGTTGGTAGTTGAGTATCGGTACAGGATATTTTTGGAGTGATGAAAGTGCGTGGAGAAACCGTGCTGGCCTAAGTTCACTGTCAAAGACGAAGGCCAAGGGTAAAGTCTTAACCTACTCTATGAAAATGAGAAGGTGCTGTCTAAGGTTCATGGGTTTTAGATTCCATAGACACGGTGTTTCTGTTACTAAATGGATCAGCCACCATTTTCCCAATGAGGCAAATGTTGAGGCAGTATTTATTTCTAAGGAATAAGGATTCTGCTCACTGAATAAATGCAAACTTGAATTTTCACATTGCGTTGACCATGAATTTTCACACTATTGCAACACAGCCGTTCAGTTTATCAAGGATTCTGCTGTCGCTATAGCTTTAGCTATAAACTGAGATTCGATGCCAACAGCACAACACTAAATCAATTATCACAGCTGATTTGAACCTTAAATACTGGAAAAATCAAATAGAGCTCCATTTACCTCTTTAATTTCAGAAATTCACGAATGACACTGTAATAAGTGTTTTGTCCACATTACAAACTCGCCCTTGTAATGATTCGTATTATATGCACACGGATAGCAATGATCCTTCCTGTGCATGAGTTTTGAAACATCCCGCTCTTCTCTCCACGTGAAAATTTTCAGAAAATTTTCGCGCAGAAAACGCAGAAAAAAAAACAGGGTGACGGATGAAAGTGTGTGAGAGTTTGCACACAGATGGAGTTCCACGGGAGCACTAACTTAAAATGCTTTAGCAATTTTATGAGAAGTATCAACGTTTAACGATGTTTTCACTACTCGATTCACTGACCAGGAACAGGATTCAGCTGAGAATCATCCCTGCAAAGGAATGGACGATAGTTCCCATTTCGTTTTGAAAGAATGAAAAAATAATGTTTCAACCATGGTTACAAAGGAAGCACTAAGTTCTCTTTCACAGGATTTGCATACAATAACAGCTGTACTCGCCAGTATGGAACGCAATTTAATTTGAAATACACCGTCGAAATTTCCACTCCAGTTTCAATTAGTTTCATTTTTTTGCCCGTTCGTACAACGTTCTTTGCTAACGAAATTTTGACAAAAATTATGATTACCAGATTTCAATGTGTGAAAAAACTTAAACTACCTCTTTAGGCACATCGTAAGAACCGTCATTGAGTGTTATCAAAGGACTACATGGTTTGCACTTTTATCTACAACTACACTGTGCCCTTTTAGAATGGGTGTAGAATGGGTGTGTGGTAGGGGGTGACGCCACACCAGGTAACCACTATGTACGAGTCATGATAATAACACCGTCAATTATTTATTTACCTCACCATCATAATCACCACAAGCAAACAAAGCCTCATATCTCATGAATATTCACGGGTTATTTTCGTGACAACTTCAATTTAATCTAGTACGCGAAGAAAGACTTCGCAATTAAACTGTCGAAAAATATATTAACGACTAGTTTCGCTACACTATAGCATCCTCAGGTGCAAAAAATAATTTTAAAATTATTTAAATAATTTTTTAATACCTGAGGGTGCTACATTGTCACGATATTAGTAGTTAATAAATTATGTTTTAAACAGTGGAATGCGAAGTCTTTTTTCACCTCCTGGCAATGGAGTTCCTCAAATTATCGGCCGCTTCAAGCAACTACTTAAATTTAATAATTTAATATTCATAATTGTGCTCGTAAAGAATGACGTTTTAAATCATTCCTTATTATTTGTCTTTTGACATTGTGATGGCCACGTCTGGAACATTAGGCATGGGTTTTCTATATATATTCAAGTACATATAGTGAAAGATATTGGTAATCTATACAGACATGCTACTTAAATATCGGTAGGACATTTAACTTTTATTTTAAACGCACAATCGAATGGTGGTTCCCAACCTAATTCTTCCAATAATTTTGACACACAGCTAAACCCATCATACCACTTTTAATATCAAACCAAATTTCGTGAATTCTGCTATTCCAAATTGGAGTAAATAAAAACTTGTAAAAGTAGCAGTAATTTTTGAGCACTGAATTTGACGTCTGCAAATCTCATCAAAGTATTTTCACGCGAAGCTTCAGAAAGATATTTGCTCTACTAATTTGGGTTATGCAAAAGTGACAAAGTAGGATTTCCCCCTGCCCCATTGTTGCTCACGGCTCATGCAACATCCTGTTCTTTCGTGAAAAGTACGGCTCACGCCCCTGCGGTTGGCTATAATTCCCTCACTTATATATGAATTGCAACCCATTTATTGGGATGATAAACCACTGCGTAGGTAATTGGAATCGATGAACGAGATTATATGGGGTGAGTAAAGGGGGATACGTGGTGGGGCGGGGCGAGGCTCACCAATAATAATGGCCACCCTTAATCAATCTTCTCTCCCTCCCGCCCGCCTCCCAAACCCTCTATTCCCGAATTTTGCCCTCACAGCACCACTTTTTACCCCAGAAAACACCATAACAAGATGTGAAGAGTGTCGGGGAAAACGAGCGCGCCGGGCTAAAATGGATGTTTGCTCACACATAATCCGTAAATGAAATGTGCCGCTGTGGCGGAACAGAATGAAAGCAAAATCGACGGCGGGCAGTGAGGGGGAGGGGGGAAGGGAAAAAAAATTTAAATTGCGAAACTAATAAACGCCCTGGGCGGAATAAAACCGCGGGAATAATTACGGGAGAGTTTCAGTTTGAACGGCTTGTTAGAAAGTGGGCGATTTCAGCGGGGTGGTTGACTCGAGCGACGAAACGAGAATTCCTCCGTTCCTCTCTCCCACGGGAGAGATTTTTTTTTAGGCTGAAAGAGGAAGTGGTGCGTAACAATTAACGACGGCTGGAAATCGTATTCAGGGAGCTGACCCATTAAGAAAGAACTTCTGCGGAAACCTGAAGGGTATGGGCGAAGCGGGAATCCGGATCGCCGCGTGTCCGCGGACGGAAAATGATCCATCATCTTAATTCGGATATCATCCGGCAGGAGGCATGGCTGTCAGCCGAAATGGACACGTATCAGTGCAAGGAAACTGTCAGTAGAAAACTTCGACTTACACGTGAGAGGAATGCGTTCATTATAATTGTGTAAAAAATTTCATTTTAATCTTTTTATTTTGACCCAGAAACCGTTCAAGATAAACAAAACACATAGATAATACTGCATATAAAAATAATCATTGAGGAATGCCAATGATATATTTCCATACTATGTACCTATTTTAATTGAAACGAAATTAATTCCACTTTACTCTCTTGGCTCAAAGTATTAAGCTAACAATTAAAATGTAATTATTGTTGTGCAGTACGCTATTCGTTTCGGTGATATTGGACTGGGCAAATTTCAAATTTGCAGAGTAATTGAAACCAGTTGACACCATACGATATATTATTAACGTAATCACTCCTTTTTACTTGCGAAAAACATGTGAAACATAAAAAACACAAGTAAAAAAATTACTAATGGAGCTGAAATTAATATAAAAATATGAATTCGTTCACAAATAATGTTAAAAAATAATGCTAAAAAAATTTTTTTTGAAAATGAAAATTTTTCTAAAGTATAAACGCCTTATGATGCATTCTACTCTAAAGTATTTCGTTCTAGTCTCATATTTATAAAAAATCCACATTCTCAAAAATTGACATACCGGATTCACATAGTTTCAAATGACGATTTTCAGCTTCTGTATTACCCTTAATTCCTCATTTAATCCTTTTTTGCTAATATTTTCCTCCATTAAGTTTCTTCGAACTGGCAAACTTCTACCGATCAGCCCATTTGAAAAGCTGCCGTAATTATACTGAAATGTAACTAAAAAACTTGCTCAGAAACAAGGAACGGTTGATTTATGGACAGAAGCTGGATTTTCCGGAGAAGAGGAAGGAAAACTTCCCCCCGTACTCAACATGCCTGTCCAGTTTCTCGTAAATAAGGATGAAAGTAACTGTTTCAACGATTATCAAGGCTTCTTATACAGAGCCCATCTACTTCACGTGGTAGCGGAGACAGACGGAAATGAATGGATGGCCAGCAAAGTCTAAAGCCAAAGAGTGAAAGAAATTGGAGGAATAAATGAAGTTCCATCCCAAATATTTAAAATACTCGAAATGTCCCATCTCCGAGGGAGATTGTTGTGTTCGGGGAGGGGGGCGATGGAGGGGGGCGATGGAAGAATGCGACTTAACCTGCGGTTACTCAAGCCTGTACGCGGACTTATAGGGTCTTGTGACCGTGGAAAGATAGAAGGATAGGAATAGAAGGTAGGGAGGAAGGGTATATAGAAAACCGACGTCTGGATAAGCTTGCTCTTATCGAATGGTGCCAAGAAGACTGCGGCTTAACGTCCTATTCAAGGTACGGAGTACTGTACTCAAAATCCTCTTGACAAAGTACTCGACTTATCGGTTATTTTTCATCCACTACTATGTCAAGCGCGCCACCGGAAAATTAAGCGAAATCATGAACAAAATGCGGCATGCATTCGCTTGGTCGATTTCAGGGTATTTAAATTGCCGGTCATTCTCAATGAATCCTCTGTCGGTTCGATGGGCGACCATTCCCGATTTAATTAATTCCCACCCATTCACTTTTGAATAGATGATTAATTAGAGTAATCCAATGACATTTACGCAGGATTGCCTCGTAATACTTGATTTATAACCTGCTCTTAAGAGGCGCTTTATTTGTGACACATCCACATACAAATAAATGTGAACTACTCACAATTTGTTTTTAATTTTTAGGGAACTTTTAAACACACATATTTCAATCTCGTCATTGCAACAAATGAACTATCCAGTCTCATACTTTACGCGAGACGAAATTACTATACATCTTTGCAGTCCTGTCTTTGGTGTCTGAATCTTTGAATTTGTGTTAGGTCTCTCATGAAAAATAGAGAGTAGGTGCTCGACTTATGTATTTAAGTGGTGGATATCGAAGTGATATTACTTGAAACCCACAGAGATGTTAATGAACCACCGTTTATCGTAGGAGCCGGACTTGGGTTAAAGATAACATTACATTAGATGGTGAGATGGACTTCACTTCTGCAGTGGAAGCAAGTAAAAGTTAATGTGTACATTAAGTACATAGTAAGTGAAGTTGATTCACCACCAGCAATGTATAATGGAGGTGGATAGCAGGGTATTCCGCAGGGGTCGATATAGGTACCCGTCAACTTTCTCGCGAAAACGACGAGCAGCAACACAAATTCAACGCGCGATTGAGGGATAAACTCAACGGCTTCAAACAGCCCAGAAATAATTTCCCCAGTCTAATACTTGAGAGAATAGAAGGCCGCAAAGGGCACCAAAACAAATCAATTAGCATCATCGGCAATCGGCCGAATTGGACGATAGAACGTGTTGGGAGACGAGAGCACGTACAAAGGCCTCGGCGGAACTGGAGACGGCGGCAATTAGCCGATAAGGCGCCAAATGGAAGCATTTGAACAAGAATCGCGATTGAAGCTTAGCGAACTGGTTTAGGTAAGGCTGATGGGGGAGGTAGAGGGGGGACGGGGGAAGCTGGGCACTTAAGAAACGGAAGTGAATGGGGGGGGGGGTCCAACTTGGGGGAAGAAAAGAGATAAAAAAGGATGTTTCAATACAGAAAACAAATTATAGGCTCCACAGAGTCTCCAAAGTGCAATTGTCGCAGATTTTTCTCCTCGTAACGTCACTCAGAATCAAAGCGCTACCGAATGGAGAGCATAATAAAAGAGGAAACATAAAGGAAGCCTTGTGGAAAGAAAAAAAAATACATCACACACTGAAACACGCCCATGAAGTGGAGAGACTTGAGTTTCATTGCTGGAGAGAAGTGGACCCTCTACAGTGGCGGCTCCGAGCGGAAACAATAAGCACTTCCGTCCCCCCCTTCAGACGCACACAAAGTTTCCGGGCTGGCGATTAAATTGTTTCGGGAAGGCCATTCATGCACGTGTGTTGGCAAGGCGCTGGAGAGAAGGAGAGAGGGCAGAGGGGTTGAGGAAACTATACAACACTCGAGAGCCAACTCCTCTTCGCGCCACTCGATGCTGTTTGGGGAGGGAGTGGGGAGTGTTTTGAAGCGCCGAGAACGGTCGTAGTGGAGAAAAACGGAACAAAAAATACCTCTCGAACCCAGACCATTCAGTCTGTTCCCTCCCCATCACATCCGTCTCCTTCTATGGGTCTCCAAAAAAATCCAAGAGCGGGTAAGAGAGGGAAGGTATGCAAAAACAATCGAGGAGCCTGAAAACTTGGCGCGGAATTATCGATCAATCGATTGGGTCAAATGGGGCGTGACAATTTCAAGGGTGACGACTGGATCCATTAAAACCTTTTTCTGACGCCATTGCCGTGAAGCACGCATTCAGAAGGGTCATTGACCAAATGGGGTGTTATGAAACAATAGGTGAATGGTAAAGACATTCCTAAGGCACTTGAACCTGTTTATCGCACGTTATAACGATATAACCAACTTCAAGGCAGGCATAGAAGCTGTGGTAAAAATGAATTGGTTTGCAGGGAATTGGTAGTTGCAAAAATTGAAATTCAAATTTTTATGAGTAATGAGTGACAGTTGTGGGTTAAAATCACAAAACGATGTAAAGTAAATCACAAAGCAATCATGGTCGTTACATGACGTCAATGAAAGTTCATTCGATTACGGAACAGTCCAATCCTTTTTATAGAAAAGAGAGTTGTCACGAAAACCAATGCTTCTTCCACTATTTTTCACTCAATCGAAGAGAAACTGTATTTAAAATCTTCACTTATTTCTAATACAAGTTCTTCCAGAAGAATATAAGTAATTAAATAATTAGAAAAAAAATCAATATTTTATGAAATATGCTCAATTAGAGTACATGAAATAATGGCTTTTATGTTTATTTGCAGGGAATTTGTGGCTTAGAGAATAAACTACTTCGGTTTACAATACTAGCGAGCTCATTTTTTCAGTTTCTCCTCACTATTTTGAAATCGAAGAGGGCGAAAGAAACTGAAATTGACAGTTTAGGATTGCATGAGGTAGAGCGAAAATTATGGAATAATATCCCCTAGAGAACAATATTAGGGTTGTTACTCGTATATAAACATAAAGAAATAGACTGCTGAAACGTCTAATAGGAAGCATGGCATTGGATGATAACGAAGCAGAAGAATGGTTAGTTTGGTGAACGGTGTGGATTTCATCTTGCAAAAGATTGTGCTAGAGTTAAAAGAAATAATTTAGCTAATTATTATAGAAGGGTATTTACGTGGTTCACATTAGCTTACACCATGTCGTAATAAAAAATTCATCCATAAAAAATATAAATTTTCACAACACTCGATTCACCCAAAGTTATTGATACTATGTCGGCCTGAAACGAACAGTTAATTCAAATGTAACGGGAATTGACTTCAAAGTCCATATAAAAATAGCACAACCATTAAGGGTAGAATTGTACTTTCCGAATTTTCCTGACATCTTTAATGGCTTAGACCGGGCCAAGCCGGGAACACTATAGAAGGAAACCAGGTACATTATCTAGCAGCGGATTTATCTCACCTATTAATTGGATGCTAACCTAAAGATAGTAAAGTATTAGGGTACTCTCCCTATATTTATACAGTGAAACCATACCATAATAAATAACCTTTATCCAATCACAAATATTATCTATGACCGAGGAGGGATTTCTCTTGGTAGATATACCACAGCGTAACTATTTAATTTGATTATACAAAATTGATTTCCCATACAATTGCTAACGGTTGATTACTAAATATTATCACTGTATAACCTTCCAAATCTGAGTGAAAAATAATCGGCGGTTTTGTACGAACTAACTGCGACAAATTAGTAGTGCGAATTGGTAGCGGGAGAAATCGCTATCACACCAGCAGTACAACGCATGCAATAACGCTTAAATTCTGGTAGGCTGGAGTGAAATATCGCAACCCATCACAACCCAGATGGAAGATAGAGGAGCGCTCAATTTGGGCCTACTTTATTACTGCCGTGTCTTTAACGGAACGGCCACAGCACTCACTAAATGTGGGTCGAATCCCGATTTCCTGCAAGAACGTGATCCGACGAATTCGGCGTCAAATGAAGGCTGGTTGCCGAACTCCACTCGATCGATCATATCCCCCTAAACACCTTCATCCTCGCTATCTCTCGCCATCTCGAACCACGTTCATCAATTCCTCGCCTTTCGCCATCGCTTCCCAAAAGCGCCCCCTGGGGCGCCACCGCCGCCGCCGCCTCCGTCGATCGCTTTTCGCACTTCACTTGCCCCACCTCATCCTCCGCCCTTCTCTTGCGTCACACGCATTTATCCGCAGCGTGAGATTCTTTCCGACCCACGGCCTCACAATACTCTCCCCCCCTTGGGTGCTCAACATTCAAGGGGTTGCCCAAATTTTGGCGCCTTTGTTCCCACAGAAGCTGGAAGAGGTACGTACACGCGGAAATTCCATCCTCACCTCTTACAGACTGCTTTACGAGGGCATAAACGATGAGGAAGCCTGAAAGTATGGTCTGAAGCGGGAAAGTTCAAATGAAATGGAATGCAACCACATGACGGATATATGTTGAAGATGTTCCAACAACCGACACGCTTGAAATGCAGAGGGTGATAAAATGCAGTGAAGAATAACTAAATAAAAAAATGTTTGACTACATGGTAAATTGGAAACAAACATAAAAAAATAACGAAAATAATATTCGTCTAGAAAATTGAAAGACAGAATGAACACACTCCAAAGGTAAAAGAATAAAACGGTGCTTAGTGAAAACCAAGGAAGCAGAATAGGTGCGTTGATCTAATGAGGCTAAAACGTCGACTAATATTAAGTCCACGCCACGGTAACGTCTCATAAGTGATTTGAGATGGAAAAAGTACTGCAAAAACATTTTAAGTGCACTCTAAAATTAAAAGGGTTTTCGTTCACGTGAAGAGCTAATAGTGAAAACAAAAAAAACGAACATTTTGACGAGAAATTTCAGTCATGTGGGAAAATATGGGACACTTTTCTAAAATTCTTCTCATCGAATTCACTGTAAAACCTGATTAAACATGAAAATAAGACAAAAAATAAGAGGATAAATTTCGATTTCCATCAACATGGAAAGGGAAACAATATTACGATAATTTTTAAACTAAAGTGTGGAAGAAACGTTTCCATAAGGATAAAGGTAAGTTGAATGGGCATCGCAGAGCAACATGCGGATTTTAACTTCCAGTTTACTGTAGGTATCGGCAAATAAATGCTGAAACAGAAGTTGTGAGTTTATCACTCTAATAATTCACTCTATCGTAAGGATGGGACGTTAGTTCTATTTAAATTTCATTTCTCTAACATTATTTCGTTTCATAACATTTCTATTTATAACATTCCGATCATAATATATACGTTGTTTCCTTAAACCATTATGCCTTTCAGATAATACAATTCTATTGATCCCAATCGTGTTACTTAATCTCGGCTAAATTCTTCCAGGGATGTACTTGCATGCATCTCAATGTCTGCACTACTCGCTGGTACTTCTACTTCGATTTTAATTTAGTCCTTTCAGCAAACTCATTTTCTTTCGCAGGCAATTTTCCTCTGTTTTTCTCTTCTTTAAGCTGTTTCATCAGCTACCTCCGTTTTTCCGATGAACAATCCTAAAATCATGCTGGTTGATTTAAGTCTACCTTTTATTTTCAATGGCCGAAAAAAGTAAATATTTTTTATCCGCACTCTCCCGCAATTGAACCATTTTGCATGAAAATCAATATTATTGTACATAAAAGTATTTTACCCCAAGAAAGTGCACACCCCTTTTCGACTGATCTTTTCTTACTGTTCAAATTACCCCTCACAGATTCATATTTACTGGTTGACATCTAAAACTGAACGATACTAAATTATTACGTAGCCATTAGTTGATAACTGTCAAATTTTAATTCGCTTTACCCAATAAAAGTTTTATTTCCGACTTATATTTACCTTTTTTACCTAAATTAGCATTAGCTACTAAGAGGTAATAGGCACGGCATGAATATCAGTTACCAGCGCTAAAACGTGCGATTAAAAGAAGGCAAGCCAGGTGTAAAACAGTGAAGGATAAATTGAGTGAAAAAGTTATGATAGGAAAATTTAAGCGTCTCAATACACTAAAAGCGTTTATAAGACTGGAAACCATTGTCAATCTCAATGACTGCGTGGCAGAATCAAACACGAGGCATGGTGAAGGGAGCAGATAAATATTTCAAAAATATAAGAAAATATATGAATCCAGTATGAATCCTGGTGAATGAAAAACAATAATAAACCAAACCACTACCATTTACGCAGCCCCTGCAATGAGTAAATTTCTACCACTAGGATAATTAAAGCGGAGAATGAGTTTAGCAACGGCATAGGAAGCACGATGAAGTCTTCCGTAGTGTAAACTTCGGATCACAAATCGAATCCGGCAGCTGGATAATTAAGCGAACCCAATTCTCCGTTAATCGGCTTAAAATTGGAAATTACTGCTAATGCCATGACTCATGAGCAACCTCGTGCTCCTTAGCCAGAAACACAGAGCCGCGCCAAGTCGAGGCGTGCCATCCTGTGAGTAGGTACCCCTACCACGGAAATGCTGGGAGGTGGAGTCTCAGTCTCGGGTTTGGAGAGAACGGGCGTCTCAGCTGCTCTCGCCTTCTGATATATGAAATTAGGAGTGAAGGTGAATGCCAGGGTATCTGAGCGTGAAAAGAGTGCGCGACAGAAAGACGAAAATGGGAGAATCATGGCAGAAATTTGGAATAACACGCATGTGAATGGAAGAAAGTAATTCATTGCTTTTGTTTTCTTTATTTTCAAACGTCTTCAAGGAAACATTATCCACATGACTTAATGTAAAACATAAATGTTCGCAACATTAGTAACTCTGAGAGAAATTAGCCTTGTACTACACACGACAAATTAAAATGATATCACCAGAATATCCAGTACAGAAAATAGTTTCATAATTGCACTTGGATTGCATGGATTGCCAGATTGAAATGCATGTCAAAAGACGTAAACGGTATATTCCGGGCAGAGCAGAAAGATACTTAATGTTAAATAAAAATAAGAAAAGAAATCCAGAGACAGGAAATATTGAGTTAGTGATCGGAGATTTGATTGGACTGAAAAGACTAGAAGATTATAATAAAAAATAGCCAAGGAAGTATATTTCACGTGGACTATTAAAAAATTGTTTAGTTTAACAAATATACTCCAAAGAATGCTACTGTATTACTATAATGAGGAAATATGAAAGAGTCTGTCCAGAATTATTCACATCTATACCAGCGCAATAAGTTAAACTCGTGCAAGAAAGGAATAGCAGGTCGATCAAGTAACATATTTCGTCTTGCAAGTACTACCACTTAACTACTTAAAATAGCTCTAGTACAAGCTACAATCCTGAAAACTGTAGGTTATACAAGAGTTACTCCATTTCCACCAGGGTCGAGTTAATGGAGATGGTTGGGGTCGAGGGAATACTGATAGAACTGCAGTATGAAGTTCAGAGTTACAGAAAGAACAGCAAAGACCATGACACCAAACCCATGGTGGTGACTAGTCCTTTAATTTAGTGCTGACATTAGGCACATAATCCAGTCTTAGGACTACAGAACATTTCAAAATGATATGTTGGTGCCTACATGAGTGCGGTTTGGAAACGCTGTGGTGTAGTCTTTTGAATACGTTTAAAAGAATGTACGCCTATCGTTAAGAGGAGGTAATGCTTTTGCAGGTTTCTATCCATCCTCCCAAAATAATATCATTACACAAAACTAATTGCATAGCCTAAACATCAAAAATGATCTGAGCTTCTGGTAGATTCATCTAATAACAACATAGGACTGACAAAGTGAAAATGAATGAAAAAAATGAATCACTCCCAATAACATTCTGATTTCGTTATTATCGGAAGAGTGGGAGTCAAAGCAACTTATATTACGGTAATAGGAATAGACAGATAGAAGACGCTTCAAGCGTTGAAATGAATATTGGAAGAAGCTGCTCACTAAGTGAAGGGCCCTCCTATACCTGTACTGGAATTAAATTAGATTTTTATTTCAGAAATCGACAAACCCCTACCTACTCCATGATTGAGAAGCGTATGGTTGGAAACGATTTGGAAATAGAAACGAAGAGTATAGCGCCCTCATTAAAAATATCCGAGAGAGAGGAGGAAAGAAGGAATAAACGATGAAAATTTATTGATGAAGTCCTTAGACATTAATATAATTTTATAATATAGTGGCTGGTGGAAAATGGCCAATGCTTATTGGTTCCCGAAGGAATGGTGCACGAATAGATAAGTAAATTGAAATATTGGTTTTCGGAAAAAATCATATCATTGGCAGAAAATCAAATTCCAAGTTGTAGAATTAAATGGCGATCACCCTTTCTCTATGCCATTTTCAGGTCCTTGGGATAACTTCCTGGATCGGAATTGGATAAAAAGAAGCTGGAGTTGCAAACATTAATTGGAGTTACTACTCTGAAAGTTCTCAGAATGACCGTAAACGTTCAACTACACAAAAACTGATAGATATAATCTATAAAGCATGATAATTATGCATAAAACATTAACATTACAATATGAAAGTCGTCACTTTTAATGAAGAAACGGAGGGTATTGCAGAAAAGCTGACCTTAGCAAGTGAGAAAATAATCTGAGAGCATATTCAAGGTTACATGAAGTAGGACAGAACGGAACGGAGTCCAAATTCTTTCAAAATATGGGATCTAAAGTTAGGCGGAGTAGAGAACTTTAATACTCCAGATAAAGGTTTTTTTTTAATGCAGGTGCTCAATATGTTTTAAAATGTATTTCATGGCTTACTACTGAACTATAACCAATATGATAATAGCTATCTAAATATCGTTCTTTCATTTTCTTTTAAAAACACCTCAATTTTGCAGCGCAGCAAACGTTGCCAGCAGTTTCATATTAGTTATTTACTTTAAGCATCCAATAACTGAGATCAAGTGCGGATAAAAAGGTAATTTACAAATTATAAAAGGTCAGATTAATGTCTCCCCGAAAAAAGTATTTCTATCTTCTATTCGTATTCTAATCTTTTAGTACATATGATTTCAAATTTTTTGCACACTTCAAGCTTTATTATATCATTTAAAATAAGGATAAAATTAAATAAATGTCAGTGGTAGCACCTATATAAGTCCTCGAATATGTTCGTTTTTCAATTCTTTTTCGACATTGTTAGAAGACACATTTTTGGTGCAATATTTCTTTTTCAAAAATAATGGCCAAGTCAAGGGAAATATTAGTTATGAATAACATTTTATAAGTGGATCTTCATTTCGTACCATTACAGGCAAGTCCTGCATCAAAGCTATAATATGTACAGATACATCAACCTATATATATACAGAGTGTCCCATTGATCGTGTGTCATTTCTAACCTGTAATTTTAGACACTTTCTTTCGAGCCACAAGGATGAAATTTGGTACCTGGCTAGAAAAAGGATGTAAGTTTTGTTGAGTCTAAGCAAAATATGAAAAATATGACCTTTTGACCCCAGAAATAGGGTCCAACCTAAAATCAAAATTTTGCCTTATGGGCTTTCAATGTTAAAATATTCGAAGTACAAAAAAGATGGAATTATTCAGCGAAACTTTCGACTAATAGGTTTTTGGACACGAAGAACACGATGGAAGAACTATTGAGGTCAGAAATTGCAACTGTGACCCCTGAAAGGTCACAGTCAAGGTCACAGGGGTTACAAAAAATGAATCACGGCTTCAAACCTGTCGAATCATAGGTTTAAAAAGGTGCCAAGGTCGATTTTAAGGTCTTCATATCCCTCTTTTCATCTCATGACCTTCAAGGGTAACTCAGAGGTCAAAGGTCACAGAGATGGAAAAAATGAATGCAGGCTACAAACATGTCGAATCATAGGTTTGAAAAGGTGCCAATGTCCATGGAAAGGTCATAAGATTCCTCTTTTCATCCCTTGACCTTCAAGGGTAAATCTGGGGTCAAAGGTCACAGTGATTACAAAAGGTGAAATGAGGCTACAAAACTTTCAAATCGTAGGTTTAAAAAGATGACAAGGTGGATTTTAAGGTCTTCAGATCCCTCTTTTCATCTCTTGACCATCAAGGGTAACTCAGAGGTCAAAGGTCACAGGGATGGAGAAAGAGAATCCAGGCTACAAACGTGTCAAATCATAGGTTTAAAAAGATGCCAATGTCGATGGAAAGGTCATAAGATCCCTCTTTTCCTCTCTTGACCTTTAAGGGTTACTCAGGGGTCAAAGGTCAAAAAGGTGACAATAAGTGAAATTAGGCTAAACGTATCGATCCATAGGTTTCAAAGAGTGCCCAATACGATGGTCAAAGATCATAGGGATGAAAAAAGAGAATCCAGGCTACAAATGTGTCGAATCGCAGGTTTAAAAAGTTGACAATGTCGATGGAAAGGTCATCAGATCTCCGAATATGCCGGAAGACATATTCACACACGCTTTTATCGGGCAATTTCAATTGTGCCTGGCATGGAATATCGGGTACGTAGAAAGAATAAAAATTGATTTTCATTCTTACTGCTTCGATATTTTCATTTTAAATTATAATATTGAAAATTTTTTGGATAACACCTAAAATACTTTTTTAAATAAAACGAATGGTTAAGTATTTTTAATTGAATAAAAGTAATTAACTTGAAATTACAATTGAATTTTTTCATTGATTAATAAACTCTAAATCAACGACTACCATATGACACAGAGGGTTTAAGGGATGGAAGTTTGGATCTGAATATCTTAACATTTAATTTGGCAGCCTAAATAATGTCATTCATATTATGTGTTTCACGTCTTGGCATATTTTACATCTGTGACCAATAAGCTAAGTGTAGCCCTTTGAGGTTAGGAGACAACAAACAGGACCAAGTAACTTCATCTAATTCTTCACCCTTTCGAAGCTAGAATTCGACGCGTCTAATGCCCTAAATCTAGGATACACCTAGTGAACTTTTGCCCTTTCCCAACCGTTCAATGTCAGATAATTCCTGGAGGGACGTTACCATCGTATTGGGCACTCTTTGAAACCTATAATTCGATACGTTTAGCCTAATTTCAGTTTTTGTCACCATTATGACCTTTGACCCCATGAGTAACCCTTAAAGGTCAAGGGATGAAAAGAGGGATCTGATTAGCTTTCCATCGACATTGGCACCTTTTTAAACCTATGATTCGACACGTTTTTAGCCTGGATTCTCTTTCTCCATCCCTGTGACCTTTGACCTCTGAGTTACTCTTGATGGTCAGGAGATGAAAAGAGGGATCTGAAGACCTTAAAATCCACCTTGTCATCTTTTTAAACCTACGATTTGAAAGTTTTGTAGCCTCATTTCACCTTTTGTAATCACTGTGACCTTTGACCCCAGATTTACCCTTGAAGGTCAAGGGATGAAAAGAGGAATCTTATGACCTTTCCATGGACATTGGCACCTTTTCAAACCTATGATTCGACATGTTTGCAGCCTGCATTCATTTTTTCCATCCCTGTGACCTTTGACCTCTGAGTTACCCTTGAAGGTCATGAGATGAAAAGAGGGATATGAAGACCTTAAAATCGACCTTGGCACCTTTTTAAACCTATGATTCGACAGGTTTGAAGCCGTGATTCATTTTTTGTAACCCCTGTGACCTTGACTGTGACCTTTCAGGGGTCACAGTTGCAATTTCTGACCTCAATAGTTCTTCCATCGTGTTCTTCGTGTCCAAAAACCTATTAGTCGAAAGTTTCGCTGAATAATTCCATCTTTTTTGTACTTCGAATATTTTAACATTGAAAGCCCATAAGGCAAAATTTTGATTTTAGGTTGGACCCTATTTCTGGGGTCAAAAGGTCATATTTTTCATATTTTGCTTAGACTCAACAAAACTTACATCCTTTTTCTAGCCAGGTACCAAATTTCATCCTTGTGGCTCGAAAGGAAGTGTCTAAAATTACAGGTTAGAAATGACACACGATCAATGGGACACTCTGTATATAAGCCAACACATATGCTATGACTTTAAATAAACCGGTTCTTAATAATGAGAGTAGCGATTTTTAATAACCCTAGCATAACACAATGACTTGCGAAAGAACGTGAGATAGTTAAAAGATGGTGAATAGGAATTGAAGGATTCAGTAAAGCCTTTTTTCTATCTCAAAAAGAAGATTTTCATCACGTAAAAAAACTTCCGAAATGGAGATCGTGTATCCAAAATGAAACTCAAACGTAGGCAAAATTATATTGTCAGCACTGATTATTAGCAAATTTTTGTAACGAATATTTTGAAGGGAATTCAAAGCCAAGGGAAAGGAAATGAGTGGCCCTCATCGGAGATGAACAATATTATAATGATTTATGGCAGGTTTAGCAAATCAAATAAACTTGTAGCGTATTTGTAACACATCAGGAATTTTCAAATCATTTTCGGGCAAAAGATGGAAGAAACGGTGAACTGGAAACATTATTTTTTTTGGCTCCGAAGATGATGACGATGAATTCCCTTTGATGTTTTGCTCAAAAATTGATAGAGGGAACCGGAAACGCTTTTGCGTGTCCCGCTTGGAAACGAATTTAGAAAAATCAACGTCGAAAGCCCAATTAGAGCGCTCTATAGCTATAAAGCAGCGGAAAATAACCAAAGTGATTCCGATTTCACTCCGCAGTTAGTCATTTTCTCATTAAAGTTAGGCAAAATCACATCAGTCTGAAGACGTTCATATCTGTCGTCTCAACAGCCACAAGTGGCATACCGGAGCCACTAGCCATAAAATCATCATCCTATTACAGTAATGTTTGCTAAGATATCATGATCTTTAACCAATATTGCGTCTCATGGCAGTTTGAAATCAAATTTCACCTTCCAAGATATTAATTCCAAAATGTAATTGCTTAAAACCCCTTCATTATGGTGAAATTCGATTCCCTGTGACAAATCCATTCAGGTTCGAATGAAATGATAAGAAGGGAAATGTAAATACACCTGTGCCGCCAAATACACAGCAGCACTAGCACAACAGAGGTACAAAGGACAATAGGGAGGTTTCCTTTTATTTTTCATTGTATTGATCGAAAGTTTATAATCTCGGGATTACGTGCTTTAAGCCGATCAATTTTGAAATGAGGTACCTCATTATTTAAAAAGTTAAAAAATCAAAGGCGCAAAAACGCGACGGCAAACCGATAAATCAAACGTGTGACGCAACACTCTTTCCTCTACCCGCCACTAGGTAGTGCTACGGACGCTTCCAGGCAGACGGTGCACTCTGTTAGGGCTTATTAACTAGTATCGGAGGTATATTCATTCAGTTTATTTATTATGATTAACTTTTGTCTTTATTTTCAAATGATTATTCGTCGATTCCTTTAAAAAAAAGTTAAAAAAAAAGTCTTCATTGTACTAAGCGCACCGTGAAGTTGCCCAATGATCGCGCGAACTTCACCCCATACTTTGTTGTTTTTTTCGTTGCTGGATATTTGCTCCAATCCTCACGTTTTTCCCACACATGTGAATCATTTACACTACATTTTTCTTTTCTTTTATTATAACTTAAGTTGAAATTAAACTAGTGAAGCGTATTTTTTTAAAATAGGTACTCTATATACTATGTTGTTCATTGAAATTATGACATTTATTGTACTTTTGTGTTCATAACATGGATGTATATGTTCATATGTTGGATTGACGATGGGTTAAGTGGAAGAGGGGACTTTACAGTCACAACCTCGCCCGAATAAAGACAAGTCGTAGGAACAATATTACAATATTTGTAACTCCATGTCTCCACTCTCACCGTAGCTATTACTACCACACATCCCAAAATGCGCTATGAATGTTTTCCTTCCTTAAGTGCACATTGAATTTACCTTCCTTCAGACGTCATAGTGCGTATTATCCACTCATCTACTTTTAAAAACCTTTTTACTTTAATCAAAGAATTATACTCTCTCTTATCAAGCTATACAGCCATCATAGCCTTTCATGGCTACAATTCATTCTCTCACAGGCTTAATATTCCTTTCCTATTAAAAAAAAATAAAAATATGGTTGATATGGATGAGATATTGGTCGTTATTGCATAATGCCGTAAAAAATCGATAAGAAATTTTACGCAGGTAGAAAATGGAACAGTTTATGTACTGATGAATTTCATAGTGAAAATGGCGGTGATCGAAGAGAAACTGGTGGATAATCATGAAGGAAACATGAAAATGGGGAACTTAAGAGAATATTTACATAAAAGCCTAGAATAAAGCCTAGAAATAAAGAAAAAAAAATCTGCCATGTGCCATTTAAAACGCTGTATAACAAGCAACGTACTAACGAAAAAATAAATTATACTTTCAAAGTGCATTCACATTATGTTTCAAGTTTCACTGATTATTGAATGCATTTAGATTGATACCTTTACGATAAGAATATCACCGAATGATTTAACTTCCAATGCCGACGAACCACTTCGACCCTGAATCGCAAGCTAACATCAAGCAGCATAAGCTCATAGAGGCATCTACAACTTCACCATTTCACCCTTACCAGCAGCAGAGACATATTGTAGGATGTTTATATTTTCCCCCCATAGCCTTGAGAGAGAATGGGAGAAACAAGACTTGCAATCATCCTAAGAAGAGAGGCCATTGCCGAAAGCACAGAGGCTCTTCTAGAACGGGGAGGTCCAAAGGCCAGGGAGGAGAGAAATTGCAGCCAGGAACTTACGAGCGCAGGAGAGAAAGAACGGTGGGAGGAGCTTTGGAGTAAAGGATGGAAAGGGAGATAAAAAAGGAGATGTGGAGGAGATATGGAGGTGGACCAGAGCGGCGAAGAACCGGAGGATTACGAAAAGGCTGGCTGGAGAGGCTGGGAAAGCGGGGGCGGACCACTACGGCGGCTCTCAAGTAAACCGAAAGGCAAGTGGAAGGAGGGTTGAGGGGTGGAGAAGCAAGTGGAGGAGGTGGGCGGAATATTTTTCCGGGAGTCAAACCCAGCGGGGAGTTGGCAATGCAAGGACTTCCACGTGAGGCGGAGGGAGGAGAGGGCACGTGAAGGGAGGTCAAGAGATGGATGAGTTTCAGGGTGGCGGGTTGGAATGAAGGGGGCCGCCGGAGAAGGGCTCCGCCAAAGGACGGCGGGTACGCTTTCAAGTAAATGCTCGGTAAAATCGGAGCGGGGGTCAATCGAGCGCCCGCATTTTTATTCCGCTCCCTCGCTCGCAATAATAAGGGCGTTTCGAGACCAGACCCTTACAATAACGTGGATGAAATTTAGAAAAAAGTTTTACTAATGCTTTTACATTATTAAATACCATAGTAGGGTACCTATAATATCTCTTACAACCGTAAAATCTTCCGGGATAGGATTTTTGTTTCAGTTCCGAATGCTTTAAGCGGAATCAATGAAGTACCGCATAAAAAATGAGGTCACCATCTTTCTTGAAGCTCTCCCTTTAACCAGGACAAGTATTTGCCAGGTGTATAAAATGATATAATAAAATTAATAGAAGAATTAAGCAATATCACAAAAAATTTCGTTCCCTCCTACTGAAACTGACTCACGCACACTGACTCAGAAACGATTCTGTAGCCTTCAGCGGCAGGCCTGATACGTGCCTGTCTCACAACCTAATTGCTACGGATCTGAATTCCAGGTAGGGCATGGGTGTGGTTTTTTTAAGATTAGGTAACATAATATTTGATAATATTTGACAGCACGAATTTATATTATCGTAGATGGTAGAGCACCTTAGCTCCCAATTCTACTGCTGCTTCTTAAATTTCACAGTTATCTCCGCTCAAAAAACTCCCATACTAAAACACTGTGTAGGTTCTCACACTGGCATCTTGAAGATGATCTGCTGATTACTGCTAAAGGGGACCGTTTTTCTGGATGTGTTTCCTTTGTTAAGTTTCCATGGGGATGAATATTTAGAAAAAGATTGAAAAATCATCAACACATGTCAAACGATGCAAGAATACATCGTAGCTAATTCGTAAAAAAAGAGCATAAAAACATGTATCCGCCACAGTTTAAATTGATTACCTATATCCTAATAGGATTGTTAAAGTTTGAAAGTATAAACAGTTGTCTTTTTTGTGATATTTAACCATTCGCTGACTTGCTATTTAAACAATCATCGTTTGTCATCACATTAGAATCGTGGATTCCAAGCCTCATTGGATCATAGCTCTTGCGTTTGTCCTTGGGATGATCAAAATGGAAAAAACGTATACAGTTCCGCAGTGCTTTTACTGAAATCCAATCGGTTTTAATGACTGTAGCGTCAATGTCAAGGGTGAAAGACACAATGTCAATGCCTTGACATTGACGCTCTAGTCGTTGAAATCAATTAGATTTTAATAAAGGTACTGTTGAACTATACAAGATGTGGTATTCATGTGTTTGTCTCAGCGTTCCACCATGCATTGATTACCTCCATCAATTTTATTCATTAGAATGAAGTTTAAATTGAATGGTTCTATAGAAGGTAATCTGCTAAAGCACTCAAAAACCTAAATTATAACACAAATATTCTACTCTTTCGAATTGGGCGTTTAATGCTGACATCAATTTTGACGAAAATATGTGAATAAAATAATTTAACTAATTAGTATGATTTTCAAAAATGAACGTTCTGCTTGCACTTCAGGAGCATAAAACACACAGAGGAGAGCTAACTCCAGACAGATAAGTTTGGTCCGGAAGCAAACGCTGCGTGGGGTCGGCAACAGAGTTTAGAAGGATGGAGATACTCACGCGATGGGAAGCGGAGGTCATCCTGAGCATCTCTTGGGAAAGAGAGAGATGAAAAGAGTTCAGGGATGTGGAGGAGAGAGGGGAACGAGGTAAGTGGAGTTGTGGGGGGGAGGCGAGGGTGGAGTGAAGGGAAATTGGGAGAAGGGGAGGGTACTAAGGGAGGAGGCACGAGAGGATTGGGCATAAGGGGGCTTATTACGACCCAGAAGTGCCCCTCCCCCTCGGATGACCCTTCCTTCTGCTACGACGGAGATGCATAAAAGCCCGCTCGGACGCCACTCACCCCCGGTCCTTTTAAAAGTGGATTTAAAGGCAAATCTCAAAAGCACGACCAAGAACTTGAGGGAAACGCTTATTTCGGCTCCCGCATATACATATATTTCTTTTTCCATAATCTCCTCCAGCGTTCATCCGCTTCCTCTCCCAGCCATATCCGGGCTGTGCCCGCCGTAGCCCTCGAGCACGAACAAGCATGCCAACTTCCATCTCCCTCTCTCTTCATCTCTTCCCCACGGTCGCACCCTTTTCCGTTCCTCCCCGGACCGTCCCTTGCAGCTTCCGCTTTGTGGCGTCCCTTCCAGATCGTCTCGGAAGCTCTTGTGTTTGCGAGGATACGGATCGAGGCCACGCGCAGCACAAGGGTGTCTCGTTTGCCCTTATATCCCCTCCGCAAGATCTCGCGGCCTCTCCATGAATCTCGGACGATGCGTTGCTGAGGAAGTAGGTAAATGTCCCCGCGAAACGGCCGGCCGCTGAAATGACCGCTCTGCGTAAAGAACTCGCTCATGTCGAAGAGGGGTGACCCCAAACATCATCGCATTTTATCCACACAAAATAATCCACCAAAATAGCCAATAACCCCGCCACAAAATTTACATCATACAAAGAGGATATTAATATTATTTTTTTTCCATCCGCGATATACTGGTTACAGTAACAAAATTGGAAATTGCCGGAGGAAAAACGCTTCCTGGAACGGGAATCGAACCACGGACCTTTGATTTGCTAGGCCAATACACAGGCCATCACGCTACCCAGGATCTCAGTCCCAAAGGCAATTTAACAAAGCAAACCTGATGGGAATTTAATAATTTCCACTCAACCTACTTTTAACTTTCACGCTTTTAATTTCACAAACCTCCCATTATTCCGTCCTAACTATCCGTTCTCCTCCTCTCTCTTTTTTCACATGTCCAACATTCTTCCTTCTACCACTCATTCAAAACACCCTCACCCCCGTTGCATCCAATCCATCAGTCCTCTCCAAATTACTATTGTTCACCAATTTTTTCCTATCTCCTTTCTTTCTTTTGCCTACTCCACCTTCCTACACTCCATAATTCTCCTAACTCCAACCCTCTCTACGCCCCCATTCAGAGAGCAGACTCTCTATGTAAACCCAGCAAAGGATAATGTGGATTGAAATTCCATGCGAAAGAAAAGTTGTTTCGAAATCTTTTGATTGCTCACCGCAATTCAACTCTACGCGTAATCCCACGATCTGCCGCAAGATGGCAGGTGGTCTTTTTGGCAATGGGTAGTGTGTGTAAAAATGAGCTGTAGAATAATTCCATCTTTTGGCCGAAAGACCTCTTTTAATATAATTTCTGTTTTCTCAGATAATTTGAAGCAGTATTGAAATCATAATATGGAGATAAATGTACTTTTTAAATAGACAAATATTTTGATGAACAAATGTTTACGTTTATAGCTTGAAAACATGTTATTAACTATAACCTTCCTCGATGCCCTTGGTAATGCTGTGCATACTATTAGAATGGATTGAATACAAAACAAACAACGAAATTAAGAATTTCGCTGTAATATTCTGCAGAGAAAACAATAACCTGTTAATATTTAATTACTTATTTTAGGAAAAACCCATGTTCTTGGTATCAAGTTTCCTCTGTTCACACTAATGACTTTCTGAATTTCCGATATCAAAGCTGCCATAAAGTTTTTCCTTCTATCGCAACCTGCAGTATTGCTTTGTTATATGATTCTATCATATCACACTATGCATTATTTCATGTAAACCTCGAACAAATTCCAAAACATTTTATGGTTCTCATTAAATATAATTTTTTTACTTAATTCTCTCTCTTCTCATCACATTCAACAGGCATATCAATTACATAGATACGTGTCCTAGAAATTTTTGCGAATCAATGAAACAAACGAACAACATCGACAATATTTGACTAAGCCAAACTGCGGCAAGGTCGATTTCGGTTCAGCGAGAATTTTTATTCATTCAACGCTTGCGAGCGGTCTGCCTCCATCAACATAAATTGCAAACGGGATGATTTACATTTGCCACGCATAAAAATGCCGTTTCTTTACGGCAGTGAGGCATGGACGATGACAGCAGCGGAGAAGAAATGGGTGGAAGCATTCGAAATATGGTGCTATCGAAGAATGATGAAGATAAAATGGATCGATCGAGTGGCAAATGAAGAAGTCCTAAGAAGAATGGGAGAAAAGAGAAGTCTGCTGAAAACTATAAAAAGAAGAAGGGACAACTTAATCGGCCACATCTTAAGACAAGATGGCCTGATGAAGACAATCGTCGAAGGAAAAGTGAGCGGGGAGAATGGAAAAGGCAGGCCTCGTATGAGTTACATAGGACAGGTCGTAACGGACGTGAAAGAGAAGAACTACGTTAACATGAAGAGGTTGGCCGATAGAAGAATCGAGTGGAGGGCTACGTCAAACCAATCCTAGGATTGGTTTGACGTAGCTGATGACGCTTAACAAGGAAAGAAACATTCCGTTCTCCTGTTTGGCCCATCTACGTTCCTAAATATTTTCATTAAAAGGAACTCTGGTGATTTTTTGAAGAATAATGGAGTTAAAACGCTTAATCCTGCATCCAACTACTGACTTTCGGGCTTAATATGTTAACGCGAATGGCATTCTCTCGGATTAATCAGGATGAATCAACCTCAGCAATCCATTTTTGCTGCTAATATTAAATTTTCAATGATGTAAATCAGTCGAAACAAATTTGGAAAAATTACCAAGTGCCAATGGGTAATTTGGATAGAAGTCAACAGAGTTCACGGGAGAGACCACATTCGCATTTTACTGTAAGCTACGAAAGGGAAATGAAATTGAGGGCACATTATTCCCATGAGGACTACATTTTCCACGCGGGCTCAGCAGAATAATACTAGCAGGGACATCTCGGGTAGGCCGCCAAAGAATCTCCACCAAGGTAAGCGCTGGTCGTGTTCGCCCTTCCTACCAACCCACCCACGTAGGAGGGGGTGGGAGATCGGAAGCCAGGACCAATCAAGTCGCCTTTCCCGTTCGTTCCTTGGCCGAGACCCCAACTTACCCCACCAATTGCGTCGTTCCCTTTTTTGTTTCAGCGGAAAAAAGACAAAATGTAGCAAGGGCGTGTGTGAAAGTTCAAGCTCGACCTCGGTCGGGGGGAGGCTTGGGATGCTCAGGGCGTCTGCAGGACGTAAACATTCAATCGCATCTCTCCCGAAGGGCCAACTGTGAAGTCTTACACCTCCTCCCTTTCCCTGTTCCGGTGGAAAAATTGATGACGGCCCTCGATGTCATTCCCTCCCTTCCTCTGACCATAAACATCGGAATGGTTACCCCCGAGCCACCTTCGCCGTCGGCGCAATGTCATTTTTTCCCCACTATCCTTCCCTCTCCTCTCTGACCTTTCGCAAAGTTTTCGACAATATCGCGGGCAATTACGATGCATAAACAAATGGAGTGGGATGGGTGAGTTGGGGTGAATCGGCGTCATGCGAAACGAAAGCCGTGGGGTGGACGGAAAAAAATGTCACGTACGGTACCATAAGGAGTTTCACTTGAGTTTTAAAATCTTCCTCTCCGGGCGAAAATATGCAACGAACTTTCGTATCTGAGTCAGGCATTATAGAATAAATATATTTTTATTCCAAGAAAACCCCTTGTTTATTGAATGATGGCCCTCAACCGGTAAGATTGTCATAGTGACAATATATGATTTGAAGATATTAGTAAGGGTCATTCAGAAAATAATTTAAAGGAAAGTAAAAGGCTATTCAGGATGTTTCCGCCTGAGTTTATGAAAATTGTAAGGTCCAAAAAAATTTATTTTTACACTGTAGTAGGTAATCGTAACAAATTTCTTTCTATTCTTGGTTTTGATAATCGCGAGTAATATGAAATTCTGTTGTGAGCGGGATTATTTTGAATACTTGTTGTTGGGAAATTTCTATTGTGAGATTTCCATTTGTCTATTTTCACTGAGAAAGTGAATATAGTTTCACTTTCGACCTTGCGCACCTGGCCCTCAGCCTTTTCCGGCGGGAGAATAAGTTATTTGCATCTCCCGAATTTTCCTTGCATGTTTTCTAGTTATGGAAACTTCCCACTTCCTTCCTCTTTCGCCTCCTGCGTGGAATATTCGCGGAAGACCCTATATATTAGCTATCACGGCTAGTATATTGGTTAGTTAGTTAGTTGGTTGGCTGGTTAGTTGGCGGTTCTTCCATGATTGTTGTAGGCGTTGTCGCTTGATTGTCCCGACCGTGTTACATTGACTGGTAAGACCCTTCGCCCTGTACTCTGAATTTTCCTTCACCCTGTATTTTGTACTTCTTTTGGCTCCCGCCACGAACAATCTCCCCAAAGATTATAGTTTGCCTCTTGTGAATAAATGTTTTTGGGTAATCTCGAAGTTGTTTGTCTATTACTCTCACCATCCCGACGCCAAGGGCAAGAATCCTAATCATATTTAATTCTTATCGGCACTCGCTGCATCCGGCTGTCTCGTAGGAGATAGCAAGACGTCGTCGCGGGATGCATCATTTTGAGACGAAAATGACCGAGTGGCTGAGATTGGTCATGAAATTAACAGGCAGTAATCATGAAGAAAGAAAGAAGCAGGGTAAGAAATTGCACTGCTTGCTTTCATTTTCGTGGTCTAAATTCGAAAAGCTATTGCGTGAGTCAAAATGAATTCGGGATGAGTAACCTTGGCAAAAATACGAATTCTGCGTTCACTGGCGACCTATCTACTATGGAAGACTCATAAAAGTGGCATTCCCATATGAGGATCCATTACTGTGGAGAACATAGAACCAGCTAGAGATTTCATTTCAATAAAAAGTAAGGATAACGACTAGCACCGGAAAAGGAGACGGACAAACTTTCACAAAGAGAAACGATAGTTTTGAGAGGAAGAGCAAAACTGCTATTTGTGTCGCAGAAAAACTTGCGGTGCACAAAGAAAAAGGGGATATTTATGTTACAGGCGAAGATAGCGTCTTAACAGAATGAAAGCACACTGTGAGAGGGATAAAAAAGCTAGGGAGTCAGAACACGCTGTCTTGGAAATTACGTACGTAGCATACTTCTTTGCTCTAATGAGTTTCGGATAATAGCGTCACTAGAAAAGGCCTGACTACGAAATTTTGATTCGTAGCGTTTTGTACAATGGTGACGGAGAATTGGATAGAGCGAGTTTACTATACTGAAGTTCTAAGAATATTAAAGGAAATAGGATTTTTTTGGAAAATCTGAAATAAAGGATGCATACCCTTATGGGACTCATGACACCACCAAAAAGCGTTATGATGACATTTTCAAAGGGAAAGTGGGTGGAAAGATCTGTTTTTGAACATCATGGATGGTATGGACATGGAATAAATCATGAAGAAGGTAAAATATACAACTATTTACACGTAAATAATTGAGCCAAAAGAAGAATCGAGTGGAGAGCAGAGTAAAACAAATGAAATAATATGAAAATAACAGTAACAGAAAAAAGACTAGTATTTCATTTTTGTGGAAAATTGATTATGAGTACTATTACCACATGGACCTGAGTCAGTTTTCCAACCTCAGCTGCAGGAATGAATGTTGGTGATATAAACAAATCGACAGAACCTGATTCAATGCATGTACTAATGTACGTTAATAACACCATAAAAAAGTTTCTGTGAAAATGTCCAATTGTACAAGGTAGTACCTAAACAAAATAAAGTAAAGAAATTTTAAACAGTTTTGGCAAGCACTTCAGGGGAATTTTTATCAGGAATGTGGAAATAAAACACTATCACCAACTCACAGAAAACGGATGACGAATTATTAGTCATTAATTAATAGGTCATTCACGTCATTTGAGGTATGTGGAGATTTGTAAGGAGGAAGGAATTTTAGAATAAGTGTTGGAAGGAGAGATGAATTCTCTCAACACAGCAATCCTTATCAAGTTCCGGGATCTGAACCTAGGCCCTTGAGATTGAATACTAGAACTATAGTCACCAAAGCAACTCAATCCCTGAAAAATAATCTAAATTGAAAAAGTTTTACGACAGCAAGGACCACATGAAAAAAATACCAGTGGTAAGTAAAACAGCAATAGCATCTTATTTTATCTCTTTGACTCGTTGCATCCAGGCATAGTACGCCTGGAGCTTTTTTTTCTGATGGCCATTGCAGCATATCATCGGGAGGTGCAAGGAATTTATAGGCTCAAGGAGGGAGCCAATTAAGTGATTATGTCCCGAGAACATTATCGGAAAAGACATTTAATAATCTATTCAGTTTCTTATCCCGTCCTCCTTCACGGAATCACTTAAAATTCCAATTATCTCCTCTCTCGCTTCCACTCTTATCTCCGGCAAACTCTCCACACTTCTTCCTCTTTCCTCCGTCTTTAATGTCATTTTCCGCTAACTGTTCCCTCCCCCAGCCTGAGCGAGACGCATCTTTTAATCTCGTCGCATTTCTACCCATTCCCTCGTTCCACACGGTTAATGAGCACTTTATACTCGTAAAGCACTTTACGAGACGGATGAGAGGGCGAGGTCCATGAGGGTACAACGCTTTTGGATGAGGGAAACGAAGGGTAGAACGGGATGGAAGCGGAGAATTCTGTTGAGGCAAGGAGGCGATGGTGTAGCGGAGCGGACCATTAGGCACCCTTGAACGGTGAAGGAATCGTTTGGGAAATGTTTACCCCTTCCTGAATGTTTGTATGTCTATTCAATCGGCTGCGAAAGTTGATTTATTGGGAAACAATTTATTAACACGTTATATAGACAACATCAATGCCGTTCTTGTTATTTTAGCTTGTAATTGTTGAATTTTAATTGCGCTAATTGTGCTAAGTTTATGAGATAACCAGCTGATGTAACAGATACTGCTTGAAAACATTTTAAATTTATATTTTGCTATGGCAAGCGGCATCATAAAAATAATTTTTGGATAAAAGCTATCTATCTAGTTCTATCAAACTATTTCTGAGTATTATCAAGCTATTTCTGAGTACTACGAGGGGATAAATGGACGTGATGGAAGTTATCGGAAACATAATTGAATGGGGCATGTAACGCAATTCATACGCAATTTATAACCTTGTATATCCTTATTATAATCGTAATGCAGTGAGTTGAAGGACATTATTTTTAACATTTACATAATTACTTTGTCAGTAACGGTGATTTTATGCAAGTAATATGTCTGTAGAATATAGGTTTAAATTAGAAGCTGTAGTGATTTTTTGCGAATTTGGTTCATTATTGGTACATTTTCCTCCGGTTAAGGTAGGCTTCAATGGATTATCCCTTCTCTCTTTGGATTTAGGTCATCTATTGGTTCAATTTTAAGTCTATTTTTTCTTTTCAAGTCGGCACACTTCCTACCCGTATTCATGCAATCCATAATAACATTTCTTTTCCTTCCTCATCCTCACTTTACCAGAATTTCACTTTCGATAAAAAACTTCATCATTTCATCGCCCCTAAGTACCTATTTTTTTCACTCATCCTCACTGATTTCTCCTAAATTCCGCCAGATATCTTATCTTCTCCCCTATTATGCTCAACGTCCTTTCATTCGTACGCCTTTCTGTTCTTCGCGCTTAATCCATTTTCCTGTGGCCCAAATTTCTAAGGTTTCCAATTGTTTCTAATTCGCCTTCCCATGTTTTCACGTCTCTGATCCAAATACACACTCTATGTCAAACTCTTCAATGTATTTCTCCTAACCTCTCTGTTCAAGGTTCTCATCAACAGCGCTGGATCACTAAAAAGTAGAGTTTATTTGAAGTCGGTTGGGCAAATACAAGAACTAAGATTGTGTTTTTGACGGGAATACATGTCTGGTACGGATTCATCCCATGCCAAATACCTTTGATATGGTTTGCAAATTAGTGTGTAGGTACACTGTCTCCACGATACACCTTGTTCTTTTAGGTCGTTAAAATCCACATACGCACAATATTACTAGAAAATTAGAGAAAATGAGAGATTCGGAAATGCAACAGGCTCTTGAATGAGCTCTTTCATTGCGACTTCATTACCAAATGAAGGTCACGAAATCAAATATAAATAAGAGATGGGAGAAATAATTCACTTCGTACTTATTACACGAATTTATTTTAACCCAACCGGTTTAGACGTTAGCACGTCATCATCAGGGGTACAATCTCATAGTGGCATAAGTACAAAGTGAATAATTTCTCCCATCATGCTACCATTCTACAAAGTAGAGCCTGCCACAGTTGAATTTTTTATAAATAAGAGAATTGAAAATAAGTTATAACTAGAAAAATTTAGCATAAAAAGTTATTTAATAGTCAATTATTCCCGAACAAATTGATTTCAAGATAAATTTATGAACATTATATTTACCTTGAAATTACCTCATTCACTTCCTTATTAAATAAAAATATTTTACCGTGTGCTTATCCGAATCCCACATAAGATGAACTTATTTCTTTATCAAATCTACAATAATTGGCCTAATACTTTAAAAAAGGCACTAATCTTGTACAAACTTTGCCTTCTTTGCATCAAGACTGAAAATTATTGCTGCGCCATTAATTAACTTTCCTTTGGGATTTCCGTTCATTCGATACAGGTTTATAGCATGTCTCCTGGAATTCTAGGGAATTAACTTCCTTAGCATCACGCCAAAAGATGTTCAGAAGAAGAAAAAGGCCCAATCGGAGAGGGGAAAGAATTCCCAGAAGGATACGCGGCAGTGGAGCGAGTGGAAGGATATGGATGTAATAGGGTGGGGAGAAATGGGAGGAGGAGAGGAGGCACTCGAGAAAACCGACTGGCCAAAAAGGTCGAAGAACTCGTATCGCAATAAATGTCGAATTGCATTCGATGCTGGCTGGCGCCAAGAGTACCTAAGGCAAAAGATATCTTTCATGCGCATTCACGAGCAGCCTTTCCAATTTAGAACGAACCAATTGATCGTTCGTAGAAATATATACCTTCCACAGATAAATATGATATTTATTCGTATAAACACTTTTCTCGATCGTGTAAAAGGTTTCATTTTCACCTTTCCGACCGTTGCTCTTACATATATCTTAGAGTTATGTCACTTTACCATTGCTTAAGATTCATTTTATTTGAAAACAAATTATATTAGACTATTGTAATAATATTCATTAAAATTTAGGCAACAATTGCTCACCATCAGAACTTAGAACATATCATAAATAATAGAGGGAGACACTTTAACTTCGTTCAAATTTTTGCTTATTCCTCATTTTATTCGCGGCCTAACAGTCGTATCCTGAAATATATTTCCAGTATCATTATATATGTTTACTGAAATATGCATCTCTCCCTCCCAATATTTACAAAAACCACGACATATAGGTTTATGTAAGAGTAGATTTTCCGTGGGTCAATGACTACCCTAGAAAAGTAGGCCTTTTAGGTCAATTTACGTAGACCCACAGTAAACCCTCTACTTCTAGCACTCTCTTCGGCTTTCCATCTTAATTTGAAATATCTATTAGAAAAGAAAATCTCTCGTTGCAAACTAAACTTCTAGTTTTTCACAACTCATATATGGTAAGAAAGATATGGCATCAAATAACTGAGTGATGGAGAAAACATTTGATATTGAATACAAATATGAATGTAAACACTGCAGCTGCATCATCGTGCAATGGCATTCACGCTGCAAAATGGACAACTGATTATTTTTTCGTGAAACTCCTGCTTGTAAGTCCGTTTTGATTTACCTTACCATTATTATCACTAAAAAAATATTTTTGAGGACTCTAATTCAAGTTTTTATTACGTATTTCAACTTTTTTTTATCCTCCTAACCAATTTATCTATGCAACGAAAAGGTAAATCTTGATATTTAGGTCAACCTGAATTCCACACCACACAAACCAAACCACTGACGATATATGTTTTACCTAACCATCCTTTGAAATGTGCAACAGGTTTCATGAATATTCCTTTATTAATTTATTAAGAAAATGCTATAATATATCGTCGGCGGTATTTATTAAGAAAATGCTATAATATATGTGACCGAAATGCCAAAATTGAGTTTTTGGTAACAAAATGTTCGTCTCGTCAAGGCGCATCTACCTATGAAACCCAAAATGTGATATAATGGTATTAAAATATTAAATAAAATATATTATATGTATATAATTGATATACAAATACTATTTTAACACTTTTAAATAATTTTTTGTGCCTCCTGTAAAATTTTGTATTTAGCACATACTGGTTTCAAGAATCCGCCAACGATATATATTTCTACCTAACCATCCTTTGAAATGTGCAACAATTTTCATGAATATTCCTTTATCAATTTATTAAGAAAAAGCTATAATTTTCTCGGCTGATGTGTTCTTATTGTTTAATCATTAATGGTTCCTTTAAACACTTTTCCGCGAAGGGTCTCTAAATCAGGATCGGCTATAAAGTCCTTGATGACTGCTTTTATTTAAGAGTTCTAAGCTATTCACCTACTAGTTCGTGATGTAATTAATCCAAAACGGAATACCGTTTTAACTGAAGTGAGTGTCACAGAGCTTATCACATCGATTCTCAACAAGTGGTCACATGCTCGCGAGCAGCTTCTTTGCCAACTGTTCTACCTCCGTCGGCGAGTCTCCAATGTGTTTTTGCCACCCCTTCCACGCACCTACTTCGCGACCGAGGTCCAAATGGAGGCGTTAACGACCAGTACGCCGCCTCGGGAAACGATGGAGTCACGAGTCCGCGAAAAGTGACGACCACGTGGCGAGTCGTCGAACTGCCCCGAGAAGTCATCGGCACACTTAAAAAGGGCCGCTTAGCACCACAGCGGCGTCGGCCATCCTCGGCTCCGACCGATGTCCGACTTGCTAGCGGATGCTGCATCTCCTGAGAGTAGAACGCGCCCAGCGGTGAATGGGTATCTAGATAATTCGCACGCTTTGACAGCTTTTTTCCTCATACAATCAGGGTTATGAATAACGGCAAATATATCCAAAACGAGTGTAGCAATGGATAACATTGGTAGCTGCATGTTGGTATGAGCACTTAAAGCTAACCCAACGAACAGCATGTTTTTGCATGTTTGCTTTGCTATTTTTTCTTTTTTTAAATAGCGAAGTTTAGAAAAAGTATATAAATACTAATCCTTTTCTATGCATGATGTGTAGTGCATGTTTGGTGAGAATGCACCCCCTGCCACACAGATTTATGGTGGCTTGCAGGGTATTATGCAGATGTAGATGAAGTTCTTTTTGGGGATGGTTGATAGCTTCCCAAAACCACTGGAGTTTTATTTTGTCAGGACTAAAATAGTCAATCTTTGGATTCATGAGAATATTTAGTATTAGTTGCTAAGGAACATTGGCTGTGTTTCGTGGCATTTTTTTTACCAATAATTGGATATAGAGTGAAAACTATTTTTCCGAATCCATACGTGATAATAGCTCTACAAATACCTATATACTAGCGTGAAGACATTTCTATATTTCTTTTTTAAATTGACTAAATCTTTTTCGTAATATTTTTCTCTTTGGCTGGACCAAAATTTTCAAGATTAATTTCGTGGGTCAAATATCTCATCAATATTGGCGTATGTAGGCATTAGCAATGTCAACTTCTAGGCAATAGGTACTAACTTACGAAAAAAAAGATCACCCCTTATTTGTGACTTTAACCTTAACAAGATTGGTACAAAATCATATTCATCTCCAAAAACAGGAAAAATACAACTTCAATGAAAATTTGGCCAATTATCATCAACATTGAAATGGACAATAGGGACGCAAGCATATTTATGGATTTATTCATACTAATCCCATTAAACAATCCTCAAAGAAAACTCCTATGAATTAGAAAATAATAATGTCCGAGGGGTTAATTTCTTCATATTATAACCCAAAGTACATGTTACGTATTTAACTGTGATCATACCTTAATGCAGCTAGGAAACTATGATAATGATTAGCCAGGTTATGATAATTCAGCATACCTGCAAAGAAGAAGAAAAAGCCGTAAGCAAATATTTTAAAAATAAGATATAAAATTACAATATCACTCCATACAGCAAAATTCGAAGAAAATTAAGGTACCACACCAGTGAAGGTGCGATCAATTTTTCCAAGCTTATTTTCCGTTAAGCGGAAAATAGTTTTTAGTGCATAGGGAGGAAACAAAAACATACTATTTGAAAATGATTATGGAGATAAGAAATAAGGAAATATTGACATTCTTAAAAGCTTCAGAGATGAAATTCGCCACAAATACTTAAACTGAGCTGGCGGTTACTTTTTTAATTCCACTCGTACTTCGAGGGAGTGAACCTTAGTGGTCCAACTCCAAACGAGACAATATTTTGAATGACATCTCGTAAAAAATGCTCACCGTAAGAGATGCGAATCTGACATGAGATTCAATCTCGACATCGAAATGTCTATTGAAAGGCAATCCAGATCGTATAACACGGCAACACTCCTCCTATAAGTTCACGACGAATGAAATCACGACGCAGGACCGAATGAATGCCAGTTCCAGGCCTTTCTCCGAAGCGAACCCTTTCACGAGCCCTCCTCCCACTCCGAGTTAATCGATGGGCCCCGATGAATGATACATTCAAAGAATTCCTCGGAGACGGCATAGGAAATCGAAGCGCATCGAATATTAAGCAGGGACGTTGTCTTCTTCCAGACCTCCCTCCCATCGCGCTCCCGAGGAGAGGAACGGATTAGATGAGAGGAAGAAAGAATAGTGCGATCGGAAAACTTCCAAAAGCCTTTCGAGCGTTCGCTATTCGCCCATCAGATGACGGGCGGAACTCGACTCGACGATTTTCGCGATACGGCATTAGACTTGCCGCCTGAAGGAATCTATTTTCTCCTCTCCCTTTCTCTCTATCACAAGCAAAGAAGAAGGAACCTCATCAAATCGCGCCAGTCGGAAGGTTCTCTTGCCATCACTGAATTTGGGTCACAAGATGCAATGTCTGCCGGGTAATCGCCGCTAGAGGACATCCTCTAAGGAGGAAGAAGGGAGTAAAAGAAATAGATATCCATTCTATCCTCATACAGGGTCAAATCTTTGGCAGTAGTAGGCTTGAATTCCACACCTATGTCGGGTATGCCACACCTTATAACTTGTGGTTTCACTCTAAACGTGAACACAACAATATTCCCTTGGCGATATTCTAACTCGCGAACTTTGGGAGGCTAAGCCGATCTGTCTACCGCGGCCTGATGTCTTAATTTGATGTGATTGTAATTTGACCCCCTTCCTGCCCTGAATGTGAGAATGTCACACGTCAATGCCTTGGCAAGGGTTGAGCCTCTCCTATCCCCTCACCTATCAAAAACCAGCATTCGGGTTGAATACAACTATCATCATTACTGTTCGTGAGCACTGGCTGGACAGACCTGTTTCGTTTTACCTTTTCTATCTTTGGTTTTCCCAAGTTATTTTTCTGTTGAACCTCCCTCCCTTTCCTACTCCCGCCTTGCATTTTCGCATCGCTTTTGTTTTGTGTGTGTGTGTCCGTCAAGATAGCGCCGCAAGTCAGAGGCTGTTCCCTTGTGGACTCAGTGAAGGTCAGTTGGGGTCTCGGTCTTTATAGTGGAGTTCACTCCAGCTCGAGTCAGCTGGCGGATTGGTGAACATTTTTCAGTCTGGCAAGCGGGAGTAAGTATTTCCTTTCTCTTTGTTTTCTCTTTCCCCTTTCTTTGCCCCGTACTTCGCCATTTATTTTTTATTTCATTCCTTATTGTATCCCTTATTCCTATATTTTCTTCCCCGTGTTTTTCCCTCCGTTAAACCTCTTTATAACTTGTCTTTCCATTACGCGTACGACCCGCTCTCTCGAAGAACCAGTCCCATACTCTTGAACAATTACATTGCTCCTAATCTGAATTTAAGCAGGTAAATGCGTCTTTCGGAGATCACGCAAGATCAAATTAGCTGGACCATAAGAAATTGTTTATGATTTCTTAGAGCACACTTAGCTGGAATACTAAAGAATTCACTAATGCAATTTTAGTGACTGATAACTCGAATAACAGATGGATTCGGGAAAACATGACTTCAGTGTTTAGTATTGGATCAGTATTAGCCACTTCTACTTTGCTGAAACTGCCCAACTGGCTGACATGAAGTTTGGCCGCCCCTACGCGGAAACAGCTGTGCATGTACCATTTCGAAATGCTGTGGTATTGGCACAGGTATTATTGAGGCATTATTCTTCAAGAGTAGCGAAATGATCGGTAGCAGAAATATACGGTGGGGAAATTGAAATCAAAATCTCCGACTGTATCCTATTTGAAGGGTACCATGGAAGTTTGCTCAGAAAATATACCAAATCCAAGCTGATGAATGAAACTAAAGTCTTTCACCACAAGGTAAATCTGGCTGGAAAGGTTTCAGTTAACCAATTACCCACATACTAGGTCAAATGGTAAATGAATCTACCACATCATAGTATAGAAGGGAGATAGTTCCTTTCCCTGAATCGCAAATTATCATCAACATTGAAATGGACAATAGGGACCTAGGCATATTAATGGATTCATTGATATTAATCCCATTAAACAATCCTCAAAGAAAATTTCTATGATTTAGAAGATAATAAAACCTGTGGATCCCGAGAAAGATCCACCCAAATGTTACCCAGTTGAATGCCACGGCTTGACGTTAAGCTACATCTGTCAAAAATGTCTTCTCCCTCATTTGAGAAAGAATCTGGTGTATATTGATGCCTAATTTGCATGCAATAATCACTCACGCACTATACATTTGAAGCTGTCATTTTCAGTTATTCCCTACGTAACATTTGAGAATTGTGGGAGGGAGAAAATTGAAGTGCAGGTTGAAAAATTGCTGATAAAATATTTACGCTCCATCGTGGATACACTGTCCTGCCGTTGACAATCACTTTGACTAACCGTATATCTAATGAGCTGTACAGGACCTGAACAAGCAGTGACTACCAAATAAACTCAATCGATTGACAGCGCAATTCCGGATGAATAACTCCAATCCGTGAAGCTTCATGATCAGTCGCCGTTAAACGATGCGTATAGAGAACAATCGGTAAGTTTTCATATAAATGGAAGATAAACAAATCCTAAACGAGATTCAAACGAGAATCGAAATTGAGACGGTATTTAATTGTTACTGGACGGAGTTAGTGGGGTGGACGTGGGCATATCATCGAGCAAAGAGGAATGAGGTCAAGTAAAAAAAAGAGTTGACAATGGGAGTCCGAGCGTTGGAAGGGGGCTACAGAGGACGATAGGGTTGGGACGTGTATCCAGGTTCAAAAGGTTGACATGAGCAGTGGAACGTCCGGAGTTTACAAGCAGATAACGATGAGTGGGGGCGCATCATCTAATCCGGACACTCAGAAGCAAATCCACCACACTCAATTCACGAACGAACTTCCTAAAATTTAATTTTATAGCCCATTCCAATCTGGTTTCGAATCTAAAACCTGGATGAGCGACTCTGAAGACGAAAATTACTTCACACACGCGAACGATTAAGTAAGAGATAGTTATATAATGGATGATAACGAGAGAAAAAAGTGATGGCAATGATTATTGGTTGTGTAGCAACAATTGTTGCTATCCCGAGATTTAAAAGTGAATTTTACCAGCGAAATGTCAGTATCATAGTATTATAAGTACTAATGTAGAAGGGTTTTAACAAGGTCCAACTGCTAACGATAGGCGGAGGGGTAGCATACATTAAATGAAATCATATTCCAAGATAGACTTAGCATTTATATCTGATGAAGCATTCACACCTGCCATATTTTGGCATCCAGACTGGCTGGTCTATCACATGGATCTCTCGGTCATCTCAAATGTCGATCTCAGTGATTCTCAGTGCTCGTAAAATAGCTGAGTAATCAACTAATATGCTCTCGACATTAAATGACCAATTTTCTGGATGGCCCAATGCAGTCTTTTTCATACTTTTATCAAAGCAATTTTCTTCGCTCTTAAGTAAATCTATGGAAGTACTCGTGACCATTGATCAAATCAAATAATTTTCACATGTCCGAGGGTTATTTATAAAATAAAGTATTGCTGCGCTTGCAACTCACTTAGGTCAAAAATCTTGCGATACAAGGGATGACAAGGGATGATTTGATTACACTTAGCTCTAAAAAGTGGGAAAAATCAACTGGGAAGTGAAAACAATTGTCAGAAGGCCCCCGCTGTTAGTCGTTTCACTGATACACGAACGAAATACCACACAAGTGATCCGCTACACCGTCAGCTCGAACCGCTTCTTCAATA
Source organism: Platycnemis pennipes (assembly GCA_933228895.1). Taxonomy (NCBI): domain Eukaryota; kingdom Metazoa; phylum Arthropoda; class Insecta; order Odonata; family Platycnemididae; genus Platycnemis; species Platycnemis pennipes. Next base: position 31,551,161 of record OW121855.1, read on the forward strand.
GAGTCATTCTTTAAAGCTGTGATTTTTAATATATAGTGGTAACGAATTATTCACATAAAAATAAACAATAAAAATAATCATAAAACATTAAGAATATATACTTATCGCACCATAAAATAGAGTAGTGTGAATGTATTACTATTTAAAATCATTTAAATAGTGTTTTACGTCGATGCAGTGAAATAAGATTTTTCTATTAGTGTGGATTATCAATGAATGGTTATGAAAATTGTCATTTTCAGTATATTTACTAACTCTATTCATTCTACGGAAAATGGTGATTCCCTTTCTGTTGTCCACTTTATGTCACGGTTTTGCTGAATCTAGTATAACGGAAAAGTGGGAACCTCCTGTCGTTACCAGAATAACACCTTACAGCATCAAATTTTATTGGAATGAATGGCAAAAAATAGTGAAAATTGGGAAAGTGTGAAAATACAGAAAGTACACCATATAATGGCCCAAATGAGTATGTTGGCGTGAGAACAGTTTGAACCAGAAACCTAATCAGTTGCTTGATTTTACGCAGGTTACTTATTTGGAAGAAAACTGGAAACTACTTAATACCACGAAGCAATTATTCAACCTACAGAAACATTTCGTCACAGCAATGGAGAAAGTAAAACTGTTAAAAACTTAGGCAGATGCGAGTGAAAATATGGATTAAAATGTTACTGAAGCAGTGAATGTCAAGGTGATAGGGAAAAGCGAAATTTTAAAAGTTGAGTTTAGCTGGGTTAATAGGGAAGAAGTTGCAAAAGATCTGATATTTTGAATATTATGAGTAAGACAACAGACGTTTGTGGATCTTGTCTGTCTAATACCGAAATGTATTGTTGCCATGCCTAAGCAGAATACGGATAGTATAAGTACGCATTTAACTACAGGCGATCATATTTTTTAGATACAGTTTAATTCCATTCGGAGGGAATAGGCCCCCCTAATCCTTGACATATTAAAAAAACACTTCAATTTCACCTTTTAAAGGCTCACGGATAAGTAAAGTAAATGATTGTTGAGTTCTAAAAAATCACTTTCATAAGATACAACTCATAATCCATGATTGAAATGTACGCTGATGGTGTCTTTTTGAATTAGCATTCCATGCAGGTGAAGTATTTCATTTTACGCCATTCAAGAAAACGAAACCTTGGGAGTCGAGTGTATACCATCAGTACGATGCCACGGATAGAAGAATGCCACATCTAGGAAAATTGAAACAATGTGCCACCATGCAATTACTCGAGTAAACTTCCTTTAAATTCTACATTTTGTTCAGCTTTATCGGCAAAAAATAACTGTCTTTCCTTTAATGACTATAAAATGGAAGACTCAGTGATATCATGAGCTAAAAATCGATGCTAAGCGTCAGCCTAAGCGTCGTCATGATCGATACTGTATTATGCAGGATTATCATGATATTGTACTATTAGGCTTCCCTCATATTTCAATTCGTTAAGTGATTTCACAGCTCAGATTTCTTCCGTTAGATTTTTATTATTTGCTACAAGGGAAATAATTTATTCACGATGGTGTTATCCCCGAGAAAATATAAATAAATTACGCGGCACTAAACAGTCACTAATTCTTACAGTAGTTATTTCTCATGGCTAATCGATTTGGATTTTTTTAAACTAGCCAGCGTAGTATATTTTCATCTCGACGTGCATTCGTTAGAAATCGGATCGGATGAACGATATTTCCCCTCACTTTAATTGAATAGATATCATCAGAGATGTAATACATATGAAGTTAAAGTGATAGAACAGGAATAATTGATTACCGGATGTAAATCACGCAACGTTAATTAAAACTATGGGCACGAAGATATGAACAAAAAGGTATAACGCCCAATTAAGCCCTTTTCATATGGCAGAGATTGGATTGAACGTCGATTATACATCGATTTATGCCGGTGAATACTATACGTGCGAGCAATAAATTTTATGCTCGATGGACGATAAATAACAACGGTTGGGAAGAGGTTGGAGGAGAAAAGGAGAGAGCGCGGAAAGATTTTGAAGGAGTTAGGGAAGAGAAGAGAGTATAAATTAAAGGACGAACTCCTTGTACTACCGAACATAAATTTGTGAAATAAAGTCCGTAAAGAAAAATTGAACAGAAAAAGATTCATGATAAAAGATCTTTCTACAGGCTGTAATAATGATGAAATATACGACCTGGAAACTACTTTGCCCCTATTAACTAAGGGCAACGACCTTGAAGCCATACTTCAATGGTTTTAAAGGCTTAATTGCAACAGTATGGAAGGGATTGGTGTGTTCATGACTGAAGGGGAGCAATCCATTTCTGGAACAAACTCTTGGCACATTCATAAGACCAACAGAAGTGAAATACGATCATGTGAGAATTTCAACGCTTAACTAGGTCAAATATAAAACTTTTACACAGAATTTCAGGAAAGACAAAAGAATTTTGATTCTGGTTGGTGAGGCCAGACGGCTTGGTGAAGTAACGCATTTATACCTATTTCCTATTTTTAGGCTGGAATTACAATGTTTGCATGGATGTTCCAGATAAGAGAATTATAAGTTAGGTATTCATGGAATACGAACGACATTAAGTGTCATTTGTGCTATTTAGAACAGGTGGGAAATTTCATATATAGGTAAGAATCTTTCAAAGAACATAGGAAGAGTGGAAAGAAACCCGGCTTCGGCATCAGAATACTCTTAACGAAAGGAGCCAAGGGGTCCGGGGGTTTGGCGTCCCATCTTACGGATGGAGTATCTACTGAACTCGAAGTGTTTTTACATAGTAAAGGAGAAAAATATATGCTCCACCGGCCATCGAATCCAGGCTTTCGCGATGGAAATTTGATAACAGTTATAGCTAATATGTAGAAAATCGAGTAACCCTGATTTATCCGCAAGCCTATTGATCTTCTCTGCATCATGGCTTTTAGAGTACCAAAATCTATGGTCAACTATTCCATTAACTCAATCACTAGCATCACTAGACTCCATTTAAAAATATTATTTCTAATATCACACAACCTTTTATTACGTTTTTCTTCCCGTTATGCGCGTTATTCCATTCTTTTCCATACAAATATCTCTAAGGATATTTCAATTCATAGATTTTATAGTCATCTCTACGGAATACCATGGATTGATTACCTTAAAATACAACGCTTCACGTCAGATAAAAGAACTTTATAGTGCTATGCTACAAATATTAGCGTGTTTATTTTTCTGAACCCCTTCATACGTTCTACGAGAAAAAATAACGCACGACACTGTGGACGGGAGCCACGGGAATCTTCACGCATCCGAGTTTTGGTTGGCTGGCTGGTTATTCAGGGGAGGCGACCGACAGCTGAGGTCATTTGCACCATTTAGAATAGGTGGGTAATGGGTAATAAAATTGGTAATGGTAGGAGTTTTCAGGGAACGGAGGAAGGGTGGAGACAAACCCGGCGTCAGCATTAGCCTACTCTTAACGAAAGACGCCAAGACCACGGCTTAACGTCCCATCCGACGGACGGAGTAGTGAACTTGTAATGTCCTCCAGTAGGTACTCAAGTGGGGACCGGTTTTGATACTCGATACCTAATTCAGACTATGTGCGGAGCATATATACCATGCTTAAAGCACACCATGCGTCACATCCTGCCAATCACTCTTATGGCGCCTTTCAGGATTTATTATTACAGAAGCGGATTATCGTATTTGCATGAAAGTTCAGCGAACAAGTCACTTTGTTCATTTACTCCTTTTAACTTTAACTCATTATATAAGCTACTATGCCCTCGTCTTTTTCAAAATGTTTTTTTTTCCAGGAGGAAACTTTAACGCTTTAAAACATGGTAGAATTACCTACGACGACCTCGAATTTTAAAAAGCCTTGTAAGAACTTCTATCCATTGGTATAAAAGAACTGAGCCTGATTCGCATCACAAGTACTTACCTCTTCAAAATTCATTTTACTCGTCTTCTTGACGCTAGGCGGGATAAAGCTACGAATATATTCAATTTTTTCAGCGTGGGGGTCTCTCCATTCGTTCTAAATCCTCTCTCAAATGGACCTACCGACCATTTTAACACTAATAAACGCCTCCACCACTCAACTTTATCTCCAAGCGATAAAACCGAAACAGGCATGGTCACTCTTAGCTTCCGTGTAGAACATTTCTTCGGGAACAGGTCCGTGAAATCGGTTGTCAGCCTCAAAAACAGACCAACCTTTTTTAATTTTTACTTATCAAAGAGCTTCCCCACGGTGAAGGTGATGAATAATGAGAAGGTTAAGTAAAAAGAGATGATACAACAAAAAAACGTAAAGAAAACTTGGGCTCAAACATGTTTAATTGCTGATGAATTAATATTTTTTCCACTTAGAGGAGAAGCTGAGATCAAAATGGCAGTTAATGAGATGTAGTCATGATGAGGGATGAAGAAAAACAGGGTAAGATGAGCAAAGTGAAGCAAACCACTCGTGGTATAGTTTAAATTTAACTCTCTTCAATTTTCTCTCACTTAAAATTATACTTTCCTGGATTAAATCAACTCTCTCGTGATTGCTATTTTTGGCATAATAACCTCAACGCCAGTGATATTTCGTGTTCTGAATATTTGATACATGATCAAGGTTTATAAGATACTGGAAACATTGACTGGGAAAAAATGAAGATACTGGAATGTGATATTCGAAGGCAGTGAGAAAGTGAAAGCTATCACAAAAAGTGGAATTCTCTCACGTTGGGAATGGGAAAAGAGAAAATAAGCACTAATGAAAGTACAGAGGAGGATATAAATAAATTAAAAGTAGGTACCGAGAATCATATGTGCGGTGACGTGCTGTTGTACTCCGAAATTAAATACGTTGGAGTCAAAATCCTAAGGAATACTCATGCTTGAAAACCTTTCCCATTTCTGCACGGATCTTACATTTATGCCTAAGACGCAGGCTTTATCTTCGCAACACCACACTTCAGCACCTAATGTACCACCTCCGTAGAGCAAAGAGCAGAGATAGCAACAGGGCTTTTAAATTCATTTTTCCACTCTCTTCCGCGTATCCTCACTTTATTCCCAAGTCACCCTTTTCCGCCGTCTCCCTCAATCTCCCCCTTCTCCTTCCTCAAACAGTGTACGACCGCATTCCTCCGCGAGCCTTGTATCTTTTTTATTACATCCCCTAACTAAACGAGCTGGTAAAGTGATATGATCTAAGCGCTTTCAGAGCCCGGGGATGGGGGGAGGGTGAGGTGGGAGGAGGGTGAGGTGGGAGGAGGAGGGAGACACATTCAAGAGGACGGCGAAGGAAAGGTGCGTCTCTTAGCCTGGAAACAAGAAAGAAGACAAGGAGAAAAAATAAAGAATAGCAGAGGGATTAGTCGTGATAAAAAACTTGAATCTAGCTAGAAAATCCGTCAACTCTAGAAAAAGGAGGGTTATGACATGAATTCCATTTCCGCGCAGGTGTATGAGAAAGCTGTGATACGTATTTAAAAGTAGTGTGAAGCAGTCTACTAAACGAAGTCCCGTGTATGCTCTCATTATTTTGCAGAAGCTGTGCAGTCATTTTCGGTATACTTTCATCCACTACCGCACTACCTTGCCAAAGGTAAAATATAGGGTCAACACAACACTAACTGTATTATATACCCTGCAATTTTAGATGCACTTTCGTACTTCTAAAGCAATGTAGTAGTTGCATTATTCTGTTTTAAGGGGAGTATTGGCATCGCGATCAATAGCACCTAAAGCATTATGCCGAGTACAAATGGCATAATATATTCTGATAGCAATGACACTCAATATTAGATAAACAGCTATCGAGCTAGCACAAAACAACACAGCAGCATGTTAAAGTCACACAAGTGACGATGGTATTTGAGAAGCACGACATTATTAGTCAAAGTCAAAGACATCGGTGATACATTTTCTGTCATTAAATACCGTACCAAGCTCTGCGAAGGATATCAAAACTAAAATAGTTTTATGGCATGAGAAACTAGTTTTCTAATGACAGCAGGAGGGATATATTTACGCTAAAACTACTTAAGATAAGTGATTGTATTTTATTCTTAAAGTATAAAACCTTTAATTTCAGAATCACTGCTGTTATTAAATTTTACGCATATAAAATGTTACCGTTCAGAGAGATGGATTAAGATAATGTTACCACAACTGACTGAGACTTTTTTGAGGCATTCCAATGATTTTGAGGCATTTTTAATAATTTGATCTCAAATAATAGGGCACCATTAAATACAGTAAAATAACAGCTTTATTTGTTAAAACTCTATCAATATTTTTTTATACAAGTGAGTAGAAATCAGAGAAGTACGATTCTGGGTAGAGGGACCGCCCTTTGAGTGGTAACAACGTATTTGTAGAGATGAAAACAGTTTATTTCGTCTATCATTAGACTGTCTTGTAGAATTGGTAAATCATGCATGAAGTTAAGAAAAATGGAAATGGTTTGGTAAGAGGTATTTATTACATTTAAGTCATAACTAAGAAAGCATGCAAGTAACGAATAAATGGTTTACCAATGAAATAGGAACCAATTTTTTTTCACTGATGACAGGAACGAACGTTACTCATAGACTATGAAAAGTGGACAGAAATGAACAATAAGAGATCATCACATTTTTTAGCATAGGTGGAAGGAAAACTGGAATTTCGTAATTAAAAAGCAGGAGGAAAATACAACAGGAAGCTTCATCAGATTTCAAAAATGAACAGGAAAATAAACTGCCAATTGACCTGAGTGCAGAAAACAGAAAGTCTGCATCCACGAAAAGAATAAAAGAAGTACCCAGGTGCATATTATAAGGGCACCAGTTCCTAGAGGAAAAAAAAAATTGACGTATCCCGACTGCTTTTCGCACTTTTTGGTAGTGGCAACATGTGAGCAGATTCTCACACGGAAATAGATATAGACGGAGTAACTTCTGCTTCCAACTGGCCGTCCAAACCTTCATTAAACGACGAACAACAACAATCGTTATATTTCTTTTCTCGGACCTGGAAGTAAAATGCTTTTCCGACACAAGTGTCTGAAACAATCCTCACTCCCAAGTTCGTACCTACTGTATCCCTTCCATGTTGTAAAAAGGCCAAAATCACGTCACGTCTGTCCGTTTCCTTCACGGAGCGTTGGGCTGCATCTATTCCTCCGTGGGTCCCCTTCCCCCACATCACTCATGTCCGGTTGGGTCTCTCAAGTCACGGAACGCGCCGAGTTGACCACGTGAAAAGAAAATGGCCGAAAAGAGAAAACGCGCTCCGAGGCCGAAGCCAGAAGATCGTCAAATGGCGCGAGAGGAGTGGTGAGTTGGTGAGACCTACTTTCGCGCCAAGGAGTGGGGGACTGGGGCGCTTGGAGTAGTCAGTGAGTGTGTGTGAGCCGAGACTCGCAAAAGGTGAACCGAGAGGGGGCGTGGTCTCGTCACTGGGAATTGAGGAAGCTGCTCTGGAAGGTGGAGAAAGAAGAGAGCGGGGGGCGGGACGCCAAGGAGTTTAGAATGTACTGGAGGATGAGGCATTGCAGCAGATTTTGAGAAGCCGGCAGCCATCTTAGGCGGCACGGACATGTGGGCTCGTGAAACATAATACTACACGCCCGGATGAAGTAGTCCCTGGATGCAGTAAAACTTATTTTCCGCACTAAAAATCCTGATTAAACCACCCCCTTTTATAATTCATTGTTTTTAAAACCACCAAAGGTGTAGTATAATTTTAACTTTTCGGCAGATATTGCTCCAAACATCCCAGAAGATAAATTATATTTATCCGTCAAGTCAAGATACATTTACATATGTGGATATGTACATGTATCTTGACTTAACAGATAGAAGTACAGATGTAATACATACATTCTTTCGGCAGGTCTCTACCATTATTGGTACATCACATCATAAGTTATTCACCTCCCCCATTTATAAAATACGTACCATTTATCGGGAGGGTAAGGATCGAAACCAAGAAGTTAATAATGTATTGAGGATGAGACATTGCAACCTATTTTATGAAACCTGCGGCCATCTTGTTATTTACGGACATACAGCCTCGCTACTCGTATTTCTCGTCCGGAGGAAGTTATCTCTGCACGTGGTTAAACTTATTTCCCGCAGTAAAAAATTGTGATTAAACCTCCCCTTTTTACACAGCTTTGTTTTTAAAGCTACCACTGGTTTTGCAGAACATACTTCATCGGCAAATGCTGATCCAAACATCCCGGAAGATAAGAGATGTTTATCCATTAACTCACTAATGTAATCAGAGCACTACAGCTAATGACATTGCTTCCATTTGAGCTACTCCCTCTCTCAATAAGGGGCCATCCGTGTAATACACCATATGTGAAGAGCAGGGGTCGAAACCATGGAGGTTGGAATGTGCCGCGGGAAGTATCTCAGCTGATTCGTGAAGCCAGCGGCCATATTGGTAGGTACATATATAGGGACTTGCTACTTGCAGTACTCGTCCGGATGAATTTCTCTGTAGAACGCGGTAAAAATTTAGATTAGTATGATGACTAAAGGAATTACTTTATAAAATTCATCAAAGCAGAGGAAAGTTCATTCACACGCAATCACGCAATATGCAGTTTCAATAGGTTAAATTCGATCCAGTTTTAGAGCCAAAATTAGTTTCAAAGAAATATCTGTATTAATGCGTCCCTTAAATTGCGCTAGGAAATTTAATCGACGGCACACCGATGAAATATGGGTACTATTTAATTGTTATGTTATAGTTCACATGCAGTATCCATATTAGGCGGTATAAAACGCAATGTTTTTTGTTGTATTGCGGGGTTTTGGCTTGATCGTTCCCAAGCTACCCCGTTCTTACTTCACTGTCACACGTCATTTATGTCAAAGCCTACTCCAGCACATGCTTAACTCCTTGGGTGACGATGGTACCTCTCGTTCCGTTCCTCCGCCCCAAGGTACAACACAGCCACACCTTCACTTCATCCCATTCCCCGAATCAATTCCCAAGCCAGTCCCGTCAATTCCGATCCAGGACCGCATAACCGGTAACTTGCTATAAGTGGCATTAGGGAACCACGGTATGTAATCAAGAAATTGACTTTTCATGACCCTTGTGATTACATCGAAAGAGAAACCTAATTGAGTTATTTTTATGAGCTTGTTTCTCTTAAGAAAATGAATTAAATATAGAGAAAGAGTAGGAGTCAAAATAAATTACATTCGGTAAGTGGGTATTTTAAGGTCCTAATTATATGATACAAGAAATAAAATTTTAATTTGCCATTTTTTTTATTAATTACTGCTTCTAAAAGTCGCATAAGGGTCGCGGGTTCGAATCCTCCACAAACTCTAACATAACTTCCAAGAACATCCTACTCTACCTAGTGTCAATAGGCAGGAAAATCTATTCAGTTCAGCATGAGGCATACTAAAGTATCTATCAGGAGGGAATTCTGTTTGACAGAAGTAGGTAAGATTCGGGGGTGAAAAAAATCACCTCGAAAAAGTTGGTCCCCTGGCCAAATTTTTAAAATTAGTGTTCCCGAGAATATAACCAAAGCGCCTAGCAACCAAAATTGCTGTAAAAGCGACAAGACTGGCATAGGCGTATGAACTCAGAGAATTCATTTATTCCATCGAAGCAAAAAAGTATTGCTAAACTGCGTACTCGAGGCAAGCTTTTCACGGAAATAAATTTATACACATTCCAGGAGGTAAAATGTTCACTTATCGGATCAACTTACAGATTTTTGTGCCATAATAAATCACAGATTGGCGACAGTTATTAATATAGACTAATATGGTTTCTTTGTATCCTTAAGTTTCTTTTTAAAGAAATTTAGAACAGAAGCAGACGTTAAATTATTACGTGGAGTTACATTTCCTTTTTCATCTTACCCTTCTTTGTGAGGATTTAGCTATTTATTAGTTATTTGAGAGAATGCAAAAAATTATATCAAACATAAAAGTTATCAGTAAATATAAGCAATAATCACTCTCCATATGGAGTCGGTCATGGTATTCAAAGCCTAATCTGTCTTTACAAATACTATGAGTGAAAAAGCATGGCAAAATAATAAGCGAAAAGACACCTATATTATACTTTATCATCAACGTAAGAAAAGCTGGCAACATGAAAGAAGTGGACTGTGGGAATTCTACAAAAGACCTATTTGAAATTCAAAATTACGTCAACAGAACATATTTTAATTTAAATTATTTCCATGCTACACTGAAATGCAATGAAAAAAATCACATTTCCAAGAATATTTGATGACAATTCATCCAGAAAATTGGAGAGTTTAAAACAAATCTTTTCCAGCACCCAGGAATCATTAAGGGGTAGGTAATGCAATTCCACCTCCTTAAGTCACCACCCTCTCTGAAGCCAACGGATGTGTGGAGGAATAATTTCCAAACTTTGTTAGGCGACGAACTCGGCGTCAGCTCTCCACCATCCACCCCCTCCTTTCATCCTTGACGTGCTTATCCGACCACATACACACACACACACTCCTTTGCCCCCCAGGCATCCCGCGACAAAGCAGTTCCCGGGCGAATCCAGAAGTGTCACGGCCCAATGATCGCTCACGTAGGGTTCCCTTCCAGCCATGCATTAGCCTGCATCTCCAACCACACACCCCAACTCCGTCTTCTGCACCCAACTCCGTAAAACAATTCCCAAACTTCCCACGGCTCCGAGAAGCCCTTTTCTTTCGCGTCACCGAGGGTCAAAGATCATCCCCTTTGACGGCTATAGTTCTACTGGATTGAAAACACTAATTCCAGCACAATTTAGGGGGAATGCACAAATTCTGGGTTTATAGCAAAGCAAGAATGCTAATTCTTGAGAATAAACGTCGAGGTAGAGGTGAATTTAATCGGAGGCATTGTTGTTTCAGGAACAACATTCTTGTAAGCCGCAAGGATCAATGGAGCTCATCGAAGGATCTCAATTTCTTATTATTTCTTTAGAATTATCTTTTCTATCATCTGTAGCCAATAATATCCATAGATATGAAATAGTGAGTGCTATTTCATGCACCCAAGTAAACGTATAATGGTATACGTATTGTAAACGTATAATACCCTACCAACAGGGTGCTTGTAGCATTGATCTTACGAATGTTCGTCTTTAATCAACGTTATAGGATTCACTAAATGAGCTAAAAGTACGAATATTACATTCTGTATTTAGGTTTATAATATACAAGTTATTGTGACTAATTAGTGGTATTATTAACCAGTGCATTAAAAATACATGATAGTGCATTTAAGGTACACTTTCTTTATGCATCGATATTTTTAATAGAGAGCAGCTGAAGTTTTGTTCAACATTTTTCTGCAAGGTGCAATAATTAGAAACTGAAATAGAGTTTCTTAAATATTTAATACTTCCTCAGTCACAATAGAAACGCCGAATTAATGTGTAATGACTTGCGTTGCTCAGGTTCTAGCAACTAGCCATTCAGCCATTTCCGTTGATCTGTAAATTTTCGGAAGATGGAACAATGATGGTCATGGTTTCGTCGCTTTTAAATGTCTTACCGTGACTTAAGTTTAATTTGAGTTTAAGTTGAATTTGAAACTTGAGTAAAAGCCGTTATACGAAGACGTTGGGGCGTATTTAACCATTAACAATCATTCTGCAGAATTATTAGAACATTATTACTAAAGTTTACCATATTCAAGGAGTGGAGGTTGCTACTTGTTTTTTAGACTTGTCGGACTTTTAGACTTATATAGAAGTTACAATAATGATCATGGACACCAACACCGATCACAACTTTTGCAAAGTGGCGATTGGTGCAGGCTGCTCACTTGGTCGTCAAAACTTTTCCTGACTTAAAGGAAAACTTGAAGAATTTCATAAATTTTCTTCTTCAACACTTTTAAATGTGCACATGAGTACTTGATAATTTGGAGCCTTATCAAGTGCGCTAATACATACTCAATATTTTAAAAAGAAAATACAATTAGATAACAAACTAATGAAGGGAAGTTTATCCTGATTCTTTTCTCCTCCATGAATATCTTAACAATAAGATTTCATTTTTGGGGCTTATTCTGTTCTGATATAAGAGACAATTGGTCTACGAATGCAGTTCTCCTATTGTCTTTTATTTTTTGATAAACTCCAACCCAATTCCGATTTGTATTTATATTCACTGGCTATGTCCACGGATTTATTATGAACACACTTATATCTTCCATGTGACGAGAATTCGAATACAAAGTCGTACGACAATTCAACGTTTAATGATTAAAAATAAAATACTTTTAGAAATTTTCATATTATTTTAAGCATCTTTTCCTACGGTGAAATAAGCTCTCACTGGCATGGGTCTCGGATCACTGGTGAGTAGATGAATTTTAAAAAAGGGAAAAATCATATCAACACCAAATATAGATAAAGAGATCATGTATCTTGAATGACTTTTGATAATGCTGGCAGCAGTCATTAATCTATTTTTTATATTTTACGTCGCAGTTAAAACGTATTAAGAATAAAATCTTAGAGAAAAACTAGCATTTTACTACTGATGATCGTTATTATTTAAATATTAGTCTAAATATTTTTTTCACAAGTGAAGACTTCTAAGTACCGGCATCAAAATATATCAAAGCAAAGAAGGTAATAATTTCATCATCTAGATACTTGATTTACAGGTTTTTCAGTATTAATACGATGAAGCGCAAATATAACTGCGAAAAATCCATTTAAAATGTTGAGAAATGAATATAGTAATGATCTATTTTGCAGCTAACCTTTCTCCGTGAGAGTTCCAAAACCCCGAAAAGAAACGTAGAGGAATATTTCGAAAGTCATTTTCTTGACAGGAGTTTGTGTGTTGGGGAGAAATGTCTGAGTAGGAAAAAAAACTATAAATTCTGCTTATCAAAGTTAAAAAACCGGTGGCGCAAGGAGTTATTTCGCTGTGTCTCATGTCTTAAAACTATTAAATCGTTTGTAGACATTAATATTCCTCGCAAGGGAGATGCTTGAGGGAATCATCAATTAGCATTATCACTTCGGACTCCCAAGTGTTCAGAAAACCTCGTAAAATTTCGGGGCGCCTGGTACAGCTTCCGCAGGAATCGCCCATTCTAAAGGCCGTCAGCTGGTCCGTTTGGAACCCTCTCCATTGGGACGACGTTACCTCGATAAATTTGTTCTCTTCTTAAGATGAATTTCTAAAAGTGGCAGTAGACGGCACCATCTAAAGGGTCGTGTCCACATCACAATAATTCCGAAAAGCACTAAACCTTGTGTGTGGTCTCTAATTACCCAAAGTTATGTGGTAATAAGGAATTCGATTTTTTTTGCCAAATTCCGATCAGTTCACATAGTTCTACTTCAGGGAAATATCTTTTCAAAAGCAATAAAATTTACTATGAGTGCTGTTTTAAGGTCTTAGAAACAAGACCTAACAAAGTAGGACTAGGAAAACTTACTGATATAGGTGAAGACATTACAATTTTTACACAGTTCTTGTCATAACTGAGAGAGATTTATTCACCAGGTGATCTTTTTAATACAAATGTTTCGGTAACTTTGTACTTAGAGCCTTATTTCTGGCAATATGATTGTTGAAGAACACATTAAATCTATGATGCTCTTAATGTCTACCTTGCAACTCTTAGTCAGAGTAACACAACAATAAGTACGTATTATACTTACTCTATGGTAAAACTCACATTCAGAAAAGATAATCGTCTCTAAATGCATTTGGCTCCTAAAATTGTACCAGATTTTAACACAACTATCATCAAGCAATAAAAACATATTCCGATTTTAAGTTTTCTTACTGTATCCTGTAGGTGAATTACCAGTATCTTTCAGGAGTTTGCAGTGAATTTCATTCCTTTGTTGCCCTACCTACCTATAATTTCAGTTGGAAACTTTTTATGAGTACGGAATTCGTTGTTGCCAATTCCACATTTTGTAAGTTCACGGGAGCATTTTTTTATTACATTTGGTTTAGACTGCACCAGTGCACATTTCTGCTGCACTGTGTGCAATAATAAAATGCTCCATCACGATATAATGTGGTATTGGTTTTTATGTCAAAACTTTCCCAAATACATCAATTAAACTGCATTAAAGCAACTTAAGTTTCCATCCCCTATCTATGTGATGACTAATGGCGATCTTACTGAAGTAAGTTAAAAGTGGAAATGCAATTGTCTTCGGAAACATTTTTAACTCACTACGAAACAAAGTTTTCATCGTTCACGTATCTAAGGGAAACGAAGAAAGAGTGATAAAGTTCTATGCACAAACATAATAAAACATTAAAATATAGTAACAAAACCAAGTAAGGTTTTCTACGAAAACATTAGTTTTCACGGTGCCAATTGCACACTAGAAAATTGACATTTAATACAAAAAGGTGTACTGAATGTAAATATTTTCCAATGCACAACTCATTTTGAACGTAATTACTTTAAAGTATTTATAAAGTAACTTCTTTTTTCTTCCAGTTTCTTATTTAAGAAATTGGAAGAAAAAAGAAGTATGAGGAATAATAGGCGAGCTGAATAGAAGAATCGAGTAGAGAGCTGCTTCATACAAGTATTATTTTAGGTGCCGTTTAATATAATGCTAAATTCCAAACGCTAGATGGCAATATGCCGAGGCTATTTTTAATTTAGGGCAGTAAGTTTCCCCTTATATGTTGATAATACACCAACGGTATGCCATTTTACTACGACAGAGCTAGAGGACTCAGTATTAGTATAATGAGCAAGATCTATTACGGAGCCATCCTTCATAAACATTTTGAAAATTATTCCGACACGCCTTAAAAACGGTCGAAAGTGATGCTATTTGTTTGATTCGATACCAACCGACATGGCAGCCGAGTGATTCCTGTATACACACATGGTCCTTCGACTTCAAAAGAAGTGAGATTGCAATCGACCATTAGAAACCACCTCTAGGTACTTACGTCAATGAATTGGTAAGGAAAAAAATAGTTAGTTAGTTATATTAGGGGAGGCGACCGACAGCTGAGGTCATTTGCGCCATATAGGATAGGTGGGTAATTGGGTAACGGTAGGAGTTTTTAGGGAACGGAGGAAGGGTGGAGAGAAACCCGGCGTCGGCATTATCCTACTCTTAACGAAAGGCGCCAAGGGGACCATGGCTTAACGTCCCATCCGACGGACGGAGTACTGTACTTGAAATGCCCTCCACTAGGCATTCAAGTGGGGACCGGTTTTCCACTGAAAAATCCGCCACTGCCGGGAATCAAACCCGGGCCCTCGGGATGGGAGGCCAGTACTCTAGCCACCACACCAACCCGATCCCCCGGAAAAAAAATAGAAAGCAGTTGCTTCAGAAATATGTCTTACGGCAATTTAACGGCATACTATTTATCCAAGAGCTAACCGAGCGTAATCCGAGTCACGATCCTAGGATGAATACATCTTTGCTACAGACGAAATGCAAAACCGTGACCATGGGGTTGACTATGAGTTCGCTTTACCGACTAGACTACTACGACCACATCAGGAAAACATACGACATCCATGGAGCGGTTAAGATTTATTTTTTCATTGTGACATCTTAATAATACTACCGTATTTTTCATTAAACGATTACAGCTTCAGAAACAAATGAAATCGAATTTAACACATGCACAACAGAAGGATAATATTAAATTAGTTTATGAGAAACTTTTAATCGTTTTTCCCAATAAAAAAATGTTTTTTCTTCTTTTGAAATACCATCAAACCACGCAAATGCATTATTCAGAGATTTATTTTCTGGTTTCGTATCATGCCACAGAAAACCGCCCAGTTAGACTGTTCGCTAGGAGTAGTCATGACAACACCCAGAAACTAAACTTTGTTTCTACACTGCTAAAACTACCACCACGGCTCCGGTAATTAGTTCCACGATTCTAAATACTCGGACCTTAACGGTATAATCCTTTGTACACCATTACCTAGAAATCTCTCTGCGTCGCTTGATTATAACTGTATCTAGAGCAGTAAAACCAGGGAAGGGAGAGGATTTCGCTGCTTCCTCATTATGATGTTTCTATCTTATCTCATCTTGAGGAAGTGGACATGAATGATATTACAAAAACTTTTTCAGTCAATGTCGTAAATTTTGACAATCAGGAGAACTATTAATTCATGATCTTGCTATCAGTGAGGGCAATTCCATTAAAAATTTCATTCAAAAATAATTTTCTTTCCTCTTCCTAAAAGAGCTCATGCTTTCCACCAATTCAATAGGTACACTAAATTACACGAGTTTAGGAATGTGGTATAAAAGGAAATGGCCTAATTATCACCAAAACGTATTCACTAAAGTAATGGAGTTTACGACGATGGCATTTCTCCCACAAAGCTGAATTTCTTGTAACTCGAGGATCTAAAGGATTCGAAAAACGACTCGAAGGAAAAATAAGGGTAATTTTATTCTACAAACCCTACCAGATTCTACAGTAAAACATACGGTAAATGGCCCCATTCCAACTGTAGAATACATACTTTCAATGGTAACCAGATCGAATTTAAGAAATCGTTTTAGGCGTGACTTTGTGGAAGTTTGTAATATTCATAATTAAACACAATGGTAATACTCCAAACTTAATTTTAATAACCAACCCGGGTTTTGGCAACTCAGTGTGTTTCATTATGAATTTCTTTAATAATATTTATATGAACTTATTGGAATTGAATACCTAGAAAATGGCACTGAGTTGCCGAAACCCGGGTTGGCTATTAAAATTCAGTGTGGAGTACTACCATTTGTGTTTCATTGTGTGTAACCAGATCATCAAAAGTTTAAACATAAAATTTAATTCAACAAGATAGTGGACAGTTGAATTTATCAAGATAAGGTTCACTTAAAAACTGAAAGGAATCGTCCATATTGATTAAATTTAATTTTCAAATTTAATAGCGGATGAAGATTTCTCCATGCTCACACAATTTTCCGTGGATTGTCTTATAGTATTAAAAGGACTCTACTAATTGCGTGTGGTAGTAAAAGCTTTTATCATTAGGTTGTTTGATGGCAAAATTGTCTTACGCAGGAACTAGGTACTTCTCCTGTCTCCTCATCACTTCCCGCATAAAATAAGAATGAGACCGCTTCCCTCGCAGACTGAAGAGGCACGATCGTACCGCGACAGCTGAGAGCATACCAACACATTTGCTGCTATCAATTCCTATCCAATCACTCACCCAGAATGCTTTCCTCCATTAACCTTTTCAACTTAATTGACGTTACCTAGTTCCTTACTTAGAAATTTTCTTATATTATAGGATTTCACGATTAATTCAAAATTAAATCACTTTGCGGCCTCAACGAAGTGTGGACATAGAGATATTTATGTTTACTAGTAGTTATAAAAATTCATAGCAGTATTCCCAACAAACATTTCTTGTTGAAGTAGGAAATGGAAATTAACATCCCTTTGCAATACCCTGTAAACATCGTCTTCCAGCTCATGTTTTGCTTTCTGACTGCCTGATGTAAATGAGAGACTGTGTCTTTACAGAAGGATGTGTATATAGAATTTTTGCATCACTTTGAATAATATTATTACTTTGAGTTTACCCTAACGAAGTTGGAAACGCTAATTCCCTTTATGAAGGCCACTGGTTAATATATACCATGAAGGTGATTACTCTCTCAAACAAAGTACCCAATTAGTTATCCCTTAATTCTTGCACAAACTCTCGCACTGCTTTCATTATACTCCTCTCAAGTAACATCTTGATTAGTTATATGTTCCTTTTTCCATTCCTATAACTTTTTCAAGGATCATTTTACTCTTATGAAAGGTGTGCGGGCACTTCTCGAGTAGGATGTGTGTTGGTTGTGCAATCCAATGTTCAATCTTTAGTTCGTGTAGCTTCATGTCGATCACTAAGGACTTATACCAATAAGAAGAACCCATGGCGAACTCTCTAATCTTGACACTATCTTGGAATGTGATCCACTCTGCGTGGTGTGGGGAGGCTACTAGTGATGTGTGGAGCAGGGAAATGTAGTGGGAGATGGTGTCCATCATGTTGTACCATTCTTTAGGTTCCTTTCGGACCCAGATCTTCTTGGCTCTCTCCAATGCTCAGCTCGTGGAACGAAATTTCAAATTCATTTCTAATTTCTTCAGATGCCAATTCCCATACACATAAGTAGCCTAAAATTATCATCCAGAAAATATACACGTTGCAATAACTATAAATAATGTTCTGTGATTAAAATCAGTCCATTGTTGTTCATTTATCACAACTGTATTAAGAATGCGTAAAATAAACAATATTACAGCCTCTCTGAAATTTACCCACTTTTAATCTATAAATTTCTTTTGCTCAACCACTTGTTTTCCAGTTTTTTTTCTTGCGTGGAAATACAAGCGTAGAAGTAAGGAAACAATTTATTAGGACGTACATCTGTAGCACGTTTCTTTACAGCAGTGAGGCATGGACGATGACAGCAGCGGAGAAGATAAGGGTGGAAGCATCCGAAATGTCGTGCTACAGAAGAGTCTTCTTCTTCTTTGCGTGTTGTGTCAGGTCCCCAACGTTGGCGATCACTGTTGTGAATGCTTCCCTGTCCTGCGCCGTCCGGAATAGCTCCTCCACACCTTTAATATCGGTCCATTCTTTTACATTTTCCAGCCAGGATATTTGCCTCCAGCCAGGCCCTCGGCAGTCTTCTATCTTACCCATCAGTACCAACTGAAACACATGGTATTTACTTCCACGCAGAACACGACCCAAGTATGATAATTTACGGACCTTTACAAATGCCAAAAGTTCACGGTCTGCTCTTGCGCGATTCAGGACTCCGGTGTCGGACACCATGAAATTTTGAGCATTTTTCGGCGAAGCCACATTTCAAATGCTTCTAACCTATTCATGATATTCACCTTTAAGTCCACATCTCGCATCCGTACAATGGAACAGACCACACGTAGCATTTTATCATCCTTTGTCTCAGTTTAAGGTTAAGGTCCTGGTAAGGTTTAGGTAACAGGAGAATGATCAAGATGAAATGGATCGACCGAGGGACAAATGAAGAAGTCTTAAGAAGAGTGGGAAAAAAGAGGTCTGCTGAAAACTCTAAGAAGAAGACGGGATTACCTAATCGGCCATATCTTAAGACATGATTGCCTGATGAAGACAATCATTGAGGGAAAACTGAACGGGAAGATTGGAAAAGACAGGTAATGGATGAGATATATGGTACAAGTTGTGAAGGATGTAAAATAGAAAAATAAGGTCAATATGATGAGGTTGGCCGATAAAAGAATCAAGTGGAGGATTGCGTCAAACCAATCCTAGGATTGTTGACCGATGATGATGATCACTTTTCCTTCGCGATTTCACACAAAAGTAGTGACAAACCTCCCTTCATTGCAACTTATCTTCCCAAGATACTTCACACGCATCCACTCAACTTTCTTTCCTTTCTTGTTTACCTTGCTTTTTCTCCTCTGCCCATTTTTTGTTCATCCCGTCCCATTTCTCCATTGGCCTCCATTCACTCATATATTATCAAAAATACGCTAAAACTCTCCGTTCTCGTTTCGTGAAAGAGGTGAGAAGAGGATTGGGTAGAAGGGTGATGGAGGGGGAAGGAAAGAGGACGGATTAAAGGCTATCGTCCTTTTTTTAATCCCTCTCTTGTTTTTATTCTTAAATGTTTTCCATTTTGAAAGGGATAAATGCCTTAATTGTATGCATTCATATATATCTTTCTACTATTCTCAAAACTAAGAACAAAGAAGTGAATATTATGTGCATAAAAAACATTTCTTAAATTTAAATGGGAATTAAATTTATAATTAAAGGGTAAAAATGTTTTTGTGAAGCATACATATATATTTTTATTATTCTCCAAGTGAATAAACAAAGGGACAAATACAAGGTTCATCCAAAAAATATGTCTTTATAAAAAAATTAAAATACTTTTGCTTTGCTGTTTTATCTCATAGAAATTTTCACTATAATGCTAAGTAGGTAGTTTCCAACGCTTATTTCGGCATTTTTCAGAGTGCCTTACCATTTTCTGTATCCTACTTTCATTGAAAGAAGCAGAGAGAGACAAGAAGCAGAGCATGTTGCAACTTGCTCCACGCACACTTCTTCGTTGAACCCGGATGAAACGAATTTTATCGTGAAAGATCAAGATCACTTGGTACCTAGCAAGGTTATGAGCTCTAAGGATTATGGTTGAAATCATTCCAGGCCAGCCAAAAGTCTTCATGAATTGTTTTGCAAATTTGCTGAAATGGACGGTCATAGTCGTGAATGACTGTAATACTGAGTTTGACTGAGCTCGAATCGGAATTTTTTATAATTAATTTCAACAGAGTAAACACCACAAAGTTCTAAAAAAGTAATTGACTGTCTAACTGTTGAATAGGCGTCGATATATTACCAATGAGTGAAAGGAATTGGTGCGGATAGGCAAAATTGCGAAACTAGCGTAGCAGGGGCGAAAAAAGCATACAGGACTTCATATGCCAACGCTTAGGCATGGCATTTGAAATCTGGAATTAAACTACGACAGGACCACTCATAGTTTTGGACATCAAACTCCACTTTGTATTCCAATCGTAATCACCATTAATATAGCCATTTTTGAGCTATTCACACAACTTAATACTGTTGTATATAAATTTAGTTTTGTATAAATGCTCATCTTTGTTTTTTATCTTTTTTGTGAAAGATGTATTCTGTGAATGAAATCTCAGAATGTCCTCAACAGTGTTCAAATGCATCCAAAATCCCAGAGACTGCAGATCTTCAACCAGACCACAAATCGAGCTGTGTGTTAATTATGTTTAAAGATTCATTTGAATCCATTCAACGACTTTGAGGAATGGCGGGTTTTGAAGGAGAAAGAATCTCTCGTGGTCCTCTCAAAAATTTTCCGGACGAGACGAATGAAAGGTGAGGGAGGGGAAAGGATTTGGGATTGAATTTTTAGTCCCAAAACACTTGACAGTGACGGAGATTACTCACGGCGAGCACGCTCTCAGGACGTCATTTCCATTATGCATCATCCCTCGTGCAGTGCACCAGGCAACGAACTCTTGTTCCCCACTATATCCCACGTTCAGGCTCTCCGGAACGAGCAAGAGTTTTTTAAAAACCCGCAATATTCGTGCTTTTCATATTACCGCAGAATATGACAAAATTATGTGAAACTGCTTTTTTTACACGGAGAGTGTGCACTTGCAGAAGTTCAAGCAGTTATTAAATACTCACGAGTTGAAACTACTAAAAATATTCAAAAAAGATAATTGGAGGACATTTCCACAAATGACGGCATTAAATTATGCCTCAAAATGAGTTCATGTTCTTCCCATTCCCTACTGCAACAATCCTTTAGCGTTCACTGTTAGTAATCGTAATATAATCGAGAATTTCAAGGAAAGGGAACATTTTTTTATTTGACGGTGCTTCAATAGAAATTTTGAAATTGGATTTTAGAAAAAGATCCTTAAGAGGACAGTAAAACTATACTGTAAGCGTAATCAATAATGCTGCCAAAAACTTGTGGTTGAATCATTCAAGGATTATTTTCATATAAATTCCGAGGATTCTTGCGAAATGGAGTGGATTTTGTCCATATTGGAATAATGATTTGCAATTTTCCACAAAAAAATTCAAACCAAATCCCAAAAGATAAATTTAGAGTTTCCTTGTACACCTCTACTACATCATCCCGGTTTCTATGTAATAGCAAAGATAAGTTTGAAAAAGGAAATCTTAGTGGTGCATGTGAAATCACATGTTGCGAGTGTCAGGCGCAATATATTGGGCAGACAGGTAGGGAATTCACAATACAAGATTCAACGAACACAAAAAATGCATCACCCAATGAAGTTCAGCATCCATGGTGGCCAAACATATTACAGAGTGCGGCCACAGTCCAAATTTTAAAACCAAAGCCAAAGGAAAAAATTAGACGCCTTGGAACTATGTCCAACGTGCAAATTCCAATGTTTCCCTACGGAACGACCATCTATACACTTCGCATTCCCCCTCCTTTCCACTGAGTTACAACAGAGTGTTCCTAAGACAAGTTTCCACCCACCCTCTCCCATCCTCTACCCCCATTCAAAGTGTTGAGATGTCTTACTAGGAACCCCCTCACCCGCCCGCCCTCAGACGAACCCTGCCTCAAGTGGCTCACGCCCGTTAATCCGCGGAGCTGCCAGGGTGCCCAGGAACACTCTCCCTAAACCACCATTCACCTTTGGACCTTTGGAAGCAGCAGCCCGGAATTTTTGACCTGAGCCGAAAGAAGAGAAGAAGACCGCCTTCAATTATTGTTTGCCACTGATTTGTGTTTTTTCTAAGTTTGATAACCCCGAAAAAAACCCACCATTTCCCAGCTCTTCACTCCTCTCCATCCCCCTTTCACCTCCTTCTTCGGTTTTTCCATTCATCAACTCTCCTCTCTCCCCTCCTATCCGTCACCTCGTCCAAAATATGTGTATATTGGCTACACCTAAAACCATTTGTACCCTGACGATGAAGTATCAACATTGAAACCCGGGTGCATTAAAAGATTATTTTCACGTTGCTTTTCGGAATTTTAACATTAAATTTTGGTCTGATTTAATAAAAGATTATTTATCAACCACTACAAAGGTAGACAAATAAATTTGAACAAGTGCTAACTAAAATTTAAAAGAATATCATATGAAGCATTATATGCAAGTGGTGTAACATTTTTATGAGAGAGATATCAACAAAAACACTCACATCAACTCCTGGAGTAGGCCAAGTATCCATTTCCAGCCGAGAGATTCAAATACAGGTACCGTTTTCAACACTCTTCCACGCATTAAGGCATCATCATTGGCATATTGATGACAATTGACTGTCATATCTATTTCAGTTAACCCTCCGTATCACACAACATCAGAAAACCCCAATAATAACCGTCTTTGAACGATAGTTAATAGAAAAGAGCTTTAGTTTTTATGTTTCGTCTACCATATTATGCAACAAATATCGTGTTTGTGAACAACCCGGATATAGACAGCTTCGATTGAGGAAAAATTGATAAAAATAAGGAAAACCACTCTAACCAAATTCATACCATCTAAAAGTCACGTCAGGTTGAGTAAGTAATTCCATTTATTAAAATAATGAGAGCATACCGAACACACAGCTGAAGGAAAAAATAGAAACACAACAGCAGAGTGTACGCTTAATTCGCCTTGTGTACAATAAAACGGTGCAGATTTTTTTTAAATGTGAAAAATAGGTCATTCTAAGCTTCTTACTTACACATTACACATAGTCCCAAAATTTGGTTGAATCTGCTTAATCGGATTTTGAGGGAAAAACTGTGGTGAAGGATGGGGATTGTTCATATCCATTATAATAAATCAGCACCGAAGAAAATTAACTGAGTATTCAGGTTATGATTAATATGGCAATATGCCTTACGAGAGATGTGTATCTGTTAATGAATGGGGGTGTTCACTCGGAACCGAAATTGCTATTTTGTACGCCAAATTGTTAGATGGAAACGAAAGATGAATTTTTGCGAAAAAATCACTCATGACCCGAAAATGAAAATGAGCAAAAGGTGACGTCCACCTATCGAGCTGCGTTAAGGAATACTACGTCATCCACCTCCCTTCTTCGCGGCCTCA
The DNA here is from genome assembly GCA_933228895.1 of Platycnemis pennipes. NCBI lineage: Eukaryota > Metazoa > Arthropoda > Insecta > Odonata > Platycnemididae > Platycnemis > Platycnemis pennipes. The sequence continues at coordinate 31,574,786 of OW121855.1, forward strand.
GTTGTGATTGGACGAAGTGGTTGACGTACAAGTCCTTTGCACGCCCACTTTTCCGTAAGGGTGAAAGTCATTCGTTTTTTCGCCACTTATAACACAAGAGCTAATTGACTGATTGAGGAACGCCATTGTTGATGCATTAAGGGTGGTTTGTATAGAGGATGTTGCAATTAAGTACCATACCGTCTGAAAGACAGGCGAATAATTATCCCCACAAGTTCAACCTTTCTCGAGCCAAACCCTGTATCAACGATCGATCCGTATATAAAACCCAGGAGAACATCGAAAAGGTAAAGATATCTCGAAGATACGGAGAGAGAGAAGCCACGTGTAAGCCACGAAACAAAATAAACAAGATCACGCTCGAATTCTAATGGGGCGGGCCATGCACCATTTGACTGATTGGTCTCTTCCTGTGACCCTACCTTGAAAATAGAACCAAGGCGATAAAAAAGGTATTTCTGTCACGTCTGGAGTTTCCCTGCCCATTCCAGAGCCCTTCCATCTTTTTCTTTCACGAGCCTCCCTTTTATTCAAAGATGGAGGGAACGACAGATATCGAGGCGTGGTCAGTGGCAGAATTCAATGGGGAAAGGTCACGAGAAACAGGTAAGGAAGATTTTTAGTATGAGACCGGTCAACCTCATAAGATTTCACACTGACAATCTGTGAGATGGAGAACGATTCCTTGCGAAGAAAGGGGACGTAAAATTTTATATTGTCTGTGTGCACAGCAAGCGAGATGGAAATTGTCATCAGGTTCACACATGACCCACCAAGCCAAAGTTCAATTCGTGGTCTAAGAAACCTTGGTCCTTTGGAAGTGTGGAACACATTTGATTGCTGTCCATAACAGCAACATACGTTTTTGCAGTGGAGGCTTATCGCCTTTTGCGATAATTCATTTCATATATCCCCGGGGGCAGTGGCTTCCTTGAAGCACGATTCCATGCTTAATGAACCGTAATTGAAAGTGAATTGAGTAGCTACTCTAGATCCTCATAAAAAATGTCTTCGGAACTAGAATCATTGGTAATATGGTGGTCTGCAAATTGACCCGGTAAACTAAAGGCCCTTGGTTTAATTCCCAGTCTAGTAAACTATTTCCCTACGGCAATTTTAAACACAAGAAAGAGATTGTTAGGAAATAGATTCGGGACTACAACAAGGATTTTTAAGCTCATTGATTCTACTGTTCTCGTAAATATAAAATTTAACTTAAAGTACAATGCATAAATCATAGCAGCGTTTATAAAACGTTTATATTCCTTAAAAATGTATTTGTCGCCATAGCACCATCCACATGTGTTTTTGCATATGATAATCTTGAGGTCAAAGCCTTTTGGGAACTAAATACTCCATGTAAATTGTACCAGCTGAAAATGTCCTCGAAGACATGGATGGGCACTCAAGTTTAATTGCGTTTCTCTCTCATAAGCGTTTGAAAACATAATTGTTTCATGGAGTTAAATCCTGCAAAATAATTGAGGAACGTTCACCCTTATGGATATCGTAGTTTTTGTTCACAAAAAATCGTAGTTTCCTGAACTGCCCAAAATAACGGCGTAGCAGGAATTCTTGGTTCTATATTAGTAGTTAACAGTGTAATTAGTTGTTAATAGCTAACATGTTTACTATTCTGACATGAAAAGTTAGTGACAACAGGAGAAACAAACAGAAATTAAGCATGACCAGCATGAATACCCTTGTTTCTAATGAAAATTGCTCCCATCTTTGAGTCGATCGTTCACTCATGATCTGTAAAACCTATTAGTATAGTATATCGAATTTATCTTTAAGCTTTTAGACACCAAGTTAGCATTACATAAGTTTTTACATTGAGTATCTGGATATGGTCATCACACGATTTTTGCTGATTTGCATTGCTAATGTGTGTTATCGTAGCTAAATTTGATATATCCGTGGCTATATCATTCCTTCTCCGAACGCCTAGCAAGCAGTACAGTCGCAATGTGCTAAATAAGATCTAAGATTTTCCCGGCGAGCTAACTGTAAAAAATCTTCTCGGGTTTTCTACCGCAATGTGCTATTTGATAAACAAGAGAGAATGTCAATTTTGTGCTCTTTTCCGGTGATTTCTTCTAATTTTATTGGCCTCTCCGTGAGTTAAAACCTAAATACTGTTTGCGTGTCCATCACGAGTAACACCCCCTATACCCATAAGTAGGATAACAGACGAAGGCAATTGACCGACATTAATATTTAAGCCAGAAAACATGGGCTAGTTAAGAGCTTGAGCCTCATTTGAGAATAATTTACTTGACTGAAAATTTGAGTGAATAAAAGTCATTTGAGCTTTCCTTTCTACTTGTGCGCACTCGAGAAACCTATCTCAAACGTTAAGGAATTATAATTTTACTTAAATAAGTTACCTGTTTTCCGAAGGATTCGTTTTCAGATAGCCGACTTAACAGTCAATGCACCTCTTAACTAATGACTGAAGGAGTATTGATTCATTTCTCGAGAGCGCTGGTCCAAAGCTCGCGTCAACCTTCTCAAAGTTGGCCGTAAGGGGAAAGGCTAAGGCCACTTTAAGGCATCTCCCCCATCTTACCCAGAAGAAATATTTTCCCTTCACCCAAAATTAGAAATTTCCCTCTTCACTGGAAGCGAATACCGCCAAGTGCGTCCCGGAATTTAACTCATTCTGAATTTAATGAGGCTCCTTCGGTAGGAGAAGGAAGAAAAACGGGGAAATACCCATGGAATAAGAATGAATGGAATCAAAGAAGTCAAAACGGAACATACCGGTTTGATATCGTGCGAAGTCGGGTGGCGGAAGTGGGTACAACAAGGAGCATGAAATCAATTACATTTCGTAGGAAACTTTTCGGCAAGTTACGTATGACGGACCATTATTTGAAAAAAGTAAAAATTATTTCCTACGAACGAGACTACCTTTTTCTTACACTTAGCATCCTTAGTCATCTGGACGCAAATTTTAAGAAGCAAGCGATATGATGCTTGACTACTTAAAAACTTTAAGTTACAAAACCTTTAACTTCAGGTGGTTTGAGTACTGGTTTCCCATTCCTAGGGCCAAATTTGGAATTTCGGCGGTGACATGACTTCTCTACGGCATACCTCTATCAATTTCTGTCCATTGCTAATGCACTTTCAGTTCACTCAGGCAGAACGGAAAATAAAATGCATAACCCCTTCAACTTTTTGTCGAATAAAACTCATGAGTACACCCTCCCTTTCCCCGCTCACTAGAAATTACACCTAATAACGCATGATACATGCCAACAAGTTGAGGTTATAACGAATGACTATTATTTAGCATACTATAATAAATATGATACCATAATAAAATAATGAAATACTAATATTTAGCATACGTGGCCAGTTCGCGGTCCTTCAATTTGTTATACAGTAAGCACCTTTCTGTTTAAAGTTCGGCCTTAATCTCTTGGATGGTGGCGCCATGCGCACGACATCGACTGCTTTGTGGCATAATATGTCTAGTATTTCGAGAACATCTAGTTCATCTAAGGCCTCTAATATTCCACAGGGAAAAATAACGCCTCGGTAGCTTAAATGGTTAAAACCTGGCCGGAAATCAGGGGATCCGGGTTCGAATCCCGGTCAAGGCGAATGATTTTTTCCTCTGTGGAATTTCTGCTATCGTGAATTTCAACGGGTAACGCCGTTAGGGATTTTGCGGCCAGTTCGCGGACCTTTAATTTGACTACGACTCATTATGCTTACCTTACAAAAGGGACCATATTCTGCTACGGACTTTCTTCTTACTCCATCCTTCGTATGAATATCGTAACCAACATCATAGTTTCCCTTTCAACTATTCAATTGCAAATGTAATCTTAACCACTTCCTTTTCACAATATACACGGCGTAGTTCGAAAGATATATTCCACCGACAAAGAAAATTCCTAATATCAACATTTGGGAAAGCGACAAAATTTTACAATCGGGAATCATGCCAGATATTCAACGTCACATGTACCTAAGACTGGTTTTAAAGGTTCTCCCAGCTATAATTTCCGGTCGTAAAATTTTAAAATTTTATTAAATACTACCTCGAAAGATCTCATGCGGGCCCCTCATTTTACTCTTCCAAAACTAGACCCGCCAACTGCCTTCCTGTTCCGATTACATCCGAAACTTTTTTTCCTTTTGCCGGTTCTTATCTTTAACCTGATCTTATTCGCATCTATGGCGGTATCTTAGAAGTCGCCTTTCTAGGCTCGCAATCTTTCCTAGCAATCTCACACTGTATTCTTCAAAGTTATTTTATCACAACGTATTCTTTTCGCATCTTTGGGTTACTAATGCGAGTTTCCCTAATGGTTTTAAGTCCCATTATAATGTAATGGATACGCAGCTCCCTTGAAAAGAATCATAATTTTTTTTCAATAATTACAGATAGTGCAAAAAATCCCAGTCCTCATTCTAGCATGACGAACATATTACAAAAAAACAATTATAAAAGAAAAAGATCTTAAAACCATGACTAGTTTCCGGAATAATTCTACGTGAAGGAAGAATTACGAGCCCATTACAAATAAATGTATACTGTCTCCATGATGCAGCCCTAATAAACACGGAGCAAATAAAAGTAATGAGAAAATGAATAAATCTAAAAAGTTAGCTAGTAAAATTTTAATATTGGCTATTTATTTTATATTTTCGTACACGTTTCAAGGAAGGGTGACATATTGTACATTACTGTCCTCAAACATCCTCAAACTTTTCACATTAATATAATTTCAGCAACTTTCCTCAAAAATGGTTCTTAAGTACTTAAATACTCCCCATATATCAGCCTACGCCTTCCAATTATCTTTCTATCTGCAATATTTCATAGCAGCGGATTTCAATCGATAAACTTTATCCCTATCCCAGAAGTTGTAATGACTGCATTCCATTGAATGATTATTTTCATTACGCTCTGCAAACTAAATCTGCGTAATCAGTACCTCACCTCCTCTCATTCGTCATTAAAATATGCTGCCTTGCCTTCCTCACTCTTTTCATTGCAAATACATCAAGGAACACAGGCGACCACAAGTGTCCCTAAAGCACAATCGTAGCTCTCTTACCCCACTCCAATTCTTCGCCCTTATTCCGTCTTTAGATTACCATATGGTGATAAAAAAACCTTTAAACACTACCTCACCGTTGGATGAAATTAGCAAACTAATCCAATACCTTCAAACAAAACGATAAATACAGCAAACTGACCGTAGTCTAGACTTCTCATCATACACTCATTACTGCGAGGACGTGGGTAGTAGTAGTTATTCGGGGTCACCGGCCGATAGATAAAGTCATTTACTCCAATTAGGATAGATTGGTAATGAGTTAGAGGGAAGCATTAGCCAGGAAAGGTTGAAAATGTGGCGAGAACCACGGCGCTTGTGATAACGTGCTGTAAATGAACGGTACAAATGTTTACACGTTTTAACTGTCCTCATCTGACGAACGGAGTGCCGAACTTGAAATGGCATCCACACAGCAGATACATACTGATATAGGTACTTGTAATAAATAGAAACTCAATGCCATGGCTGGGATTCAAATTCGAGCTCTGGGATTGGGAGAACGTAACCCAACTCCAGGTTATACTTTGCCACATCCTTTAACACCACATAGATCGCAACTGAAATAGGTAATTCTTCTCTTTTTCACAAGCCATTCTTCAAATGCTAAGCTTTATGAAAATACTGACTCTTGGTGGAGGAGCCTCTATCTTGAACACTTTCCTCTGATTTGAGATTCCTCAAACAAGAAAAAAATTATTACTTTCCAATACATATTTTCCGAAACAGTTAGTGCCCAAAAAATTGCTAGCATTGGTCCTGTAACCCCCACGCTTTCTTACATTATTGGTCCCAATCTTCTATATTGCTAAACTAAAGATCATTTATTCGATCACTATCTTAAATAATTACAAAAATATCGAGGTTTTGATAATGTACTGGTTAAGGTACTAAAACATTATACGTTATTATTACCCCTTAACTATTATTTTCTGCCTTCTGGGATGCCTCGCCATATCATGCGTAGTTATTACCGTCACGAAAATAAGGCTTTCATTATCTTAATCATTGACGATTTTCTGGACGATTCGTTGCGATGACTAACGATTTTTTCTAACATTCAGAAAGAAAAAAATCCACCTCAACAAGAACTATAATGAGGACATTAACAAAATGCGCCCTTAAAGCGATCGATTCGGACATATTCTATCTATAAAACACGCAAATCTGTCAGCTTTTGATGAAAGAGAACACACTCCACACAGTGAGAGAAAGGCATGCCTGAGGATTCCATCTTCATTTATATTTTATCTGATATTCATTGAAAGGGAGGGTGGCAGGAGGTGATCTCACACTGGGTATGTATAATGACGAGTGAAAAATCATGTTCTTAGTGATAGTGATTACACTACCAATTTTATTGCTTGAAACTAGTCCACTATGGAACATGGATGTTCATATCCTTTTTTCTACCCTTAACCAGCGTATATCCAAACGAATGGCGTACAATTTAACACATTTTTTCGCCACGTATCAACTAAGCAAAAGTATAGTACAAAAAACAAAATTCATCCATTCACATTTACGTCCACATAGACAAAATACCAGAAAAAATACGCAATGTTGGTCATTAGATTGAATCAGAACCAATGTAACAAAGGAAAATGGAAGAACAATGACTAAGTTAATGTTTTAGTAATAAGTAGTGAATTACTTCACCTTGAAGGATCAATATAAGATTTAAAGATTTAGAATGAAGATTTAAATACTAGACTTTGTAACATCTGGGAATTAATTTTCATCTATATTCGTTGCTACTATTAAAGTTATGGCACCTTAATACATTTGGTATTGCTGATAATTTGAATATTCGGGTTCGCTATGGCTGATTTTCCCCTTAATCTGTTAGCAGTGGCAATCATATCGAACACGTTCTTTTAAGAAATACGTTACTTTGGTGTTTTATATTCAGTAAGTTAGTTATTCAGGGGAGGCGACCGACAGTTGAGGTCATTTGCGCCATTTAGGATGGGTGGATAATTGGTAATGGTAGGAGTTTTCAGGGAACGGAGGAAGGGTGGAGACAAACCCGGCGTCGGCATTAGCCTACTCTTAACGAAAGACGCCAAGAGGACCACGGCTTGACGTCCCATCCGACGGAAGGAGTAGTGAACTTGCAAAGTCCTCCAGTAGGTACTGAAGTGGGGACCGGTTTTGATACTCAATACCTAATTCAGACCATGTGCAGAGCATATATACCATGCATAAAGCACACCATGCGTCACATCCTGCCAATCACTCTTATGGTGCCTTTCAGGATTTATTATAGAGGTGGATTATTGTATTTGTATGAAAGTTCAGCGAACAATTCACTTTGTTCATTTACCCCTTTTAACTAAACTCATTATATAAGCTACTATGCCCTCGTCCTTTTCCAAATGTTTTTTTGAAACGAAAGGCGCCAAGGAGATCACGGCTTAACCTCTCATCCGACGGACGGAGTACTGAACTTGAAATGCCCTCCATTAGGCACTCAAGTGGAGATCGGTTTTCCACTGAAAAATCCGCAACTGCCGGAAATCGAACCCGGGCCCTCGGGATGGGAGGCCAGCACTCTAGCTAACGTAACCCAATCCCCGTTTTATATTCAGGAATATACAAAAAGAAAACAAATCAAAATTTCCTGAGGAGGATGGGAATTTAAGAGAAAATAAGAGCTCTTTTTTTGGTACCGAGAAGGAGTGGATGGATCCGGGGTGGAGTATTTTCCGGTTCGTTATGCAATAAGTGGGAGAGAGGAAAAAACGTCTGATACGAGAAAGCGGAAGAAAAGGAAGCGAATGAAACGCACAGATTTGCTGTGAGATCCCAGCCTTGGGAGAAGGTGATTAAAATTGCTGAGAAAAAAGAAATAAAGTCTACAATTTGAAACAAACCTGGGCGTCAATGCCAAACAATTAATAACCCAACTTTTTCACACCGATGACGTTTTTGTCCGCTAACTCTAGAGGATAAACTTAAAGCTGGAGTGTTTTTTCATCTCTCAAACTAATGGTGAATAGATTGATGGGTAATGAGCTTATGATGTCCATCAAGAGAGATGAAAACGAATTTAAGACCTTTTCTTTCACTTTCCTCAAAGGCGACAGTTCACACATGAGAAAAATCTTTCCAGGCATGTCAAAAGTACTTGCACTACAGGAATAGTTCTTAACTCTATGAAATTTTATGTGTTGATAAATTTAATCAGTTCATGTTATTTTTCACAACAAAGACCCATTAATTGTAAGCCGGAAATAAAGAACTATAGATAGATACATTTATTATCGTTTGAATAACTAACAGGGGTATTGCCGTGACTTAAATCACTTTGAATCCTAATTTTAAGAAATACGAGTACCTTTATAGTCATTTCCAGATTAAAAATAAATAATTGAGAGACTAACATTAATAAAATAGAATAAAATTGATCTTAAGAAGACATCATCGGTTGAAAAGGTCGATATAAAGTCTCAATACCATTAAGAAAACTAAACTCTAAAGGTAATATACTTTAATGAAAATATAGATAAATTTGTCATTTGAATACTTCAAGTGTCACGAGCTCAATACGCAAGGCAGAGAGAAGCTAGAGCGGGGATGACTAGACTCGCGGGTATGCCGTTGTCGTACCAGCCCTTGAAGTGGCATCCTAACACAGATACAGCAGTGGTACAAACCGTGTCGTGTCCCCGAGTGATACCTAAGCACAGTGGCGACATTCACCAGTCACATGATTTCAACGCGGCGAAACGCAACAAGTGGATTATGTACCCTCCATTCTATTAGGAGAACATGGTTAGAGAGATAACATCTAAAACTGGGTCACTTGGGTAACTTCTGACTCAGGAATGTGCCCTTTTTGATTACAATAGCTACAATATTTTTGTTTTATTTTTCTAATACATTTTTCTAATACAAGCCATTCCCTAATCATAATCATAGCTCTAACCCCTAGATCGAGTACCATTAGTTTTACGAACAAAATTTTAACCGCTGGCCTAGGTGGCTTGCATATGCAAGCTATTGCCCTCGCAAGAAACATTTCACATCATTCTACCACAGCTACAGGAATATAAGGAACAAATAATAATTTGAAAATTAATTTATTTCATAATTTAAAATAAATCCATATGTTAATGCTCATGGTGTTTTCAAGTCTGTTTCCGCGCTAATAGGCGCTTCAGACCGGGAGGAAAGGTATAAGGATAGGGATGGAAGGGATAGAGGGGATAGGGATATGTGGTCTGAAGCCTCCCACCCGGTTCTCCATATGTTACTCATGGTGTTTTCAAGTCTGTTTCCGCACTAATAGGCGCTTCAGACCGGGAGGAAAGGTATAAGGATAGGAATGGAAGGAATTGTTAAATTTATTCTTCTTCTTGGGTGTTTTCAAGTCTGTTACCGCACTAATAGGCGCTTCAGACCGGGAGGAAAGGTATAAGGATAGGGATGGAAGGGATAGAAGGGATAGGGATATGTGGTCTGAAGCCCTCCATATGTTAACTTATTAGATAATGACTATTTTATCCGGAAGGAGATGAGAGTTGTCTTAGAAAGTTATATCTCAACTGATTCAGAGTTAAAAGAATCGTTGACTGATTGACGACATTATTTCCGTCAGGAACGACAGGGAAAATTTGACTACGAGTGTGTAAAGGTCATAGGGTAAAAGTCTATCAATTCCGAGAGACAGAGTCCTCTACATCTGACAATGAGAGAGATATAGCAGAGTCATCTACATTTACGGCAACTCAACTACAAATTCTGATAACTGTAACTGATATTTTTTAGTGATATACTTCGAAGTTGAGTAGCCGCCATGTAGAGGACTCTATCAATGTGGAGCAATTTTAAAGACGGAGAAACCTTTAAATAAAGAGTAGTCTTAGAGAAAAATGAAAATAAAGAAGCACTATAATATGATTTATTAGAAGATTGATGATATTCAAATGGATAGGGTTAGTGCAAATCAACAAGTTATAATAATGTGGAGAAAAAAGTGGTCCAATGAAAAGCATTGAAAATAGACGGAAAAATTAGTACAATTTAATCATAGCCTGAAAAAAAGGTTATCGAAAGGATACAGTTGTCGAGGAAACATTGAACGAGAGGAATGGAACAGGCAGGCATTAAAACATGTAATAATATGTGTAATGCTAATATGAAGTTGTTTAGGCTTGTTCGATGAGTCGATCGATCGAAATCATCACGAAGGCTAAACAAAACTTCGATTGCCATCTTCTATCAACAGCGATGGGTCGATGTGGATCACGAGTGTCGATGAGCCAACGCAAATCATGCTGAGATGAACTACTAGACCGATGAGAATCATCTGGGATAAAAAAAATGCAGATATTTAGTAGGGAATTAGTCATAGCCCCTACCAAGGCAAAAGACTAATTACATTATTTTTTGTGTTCATTTATAATGATTTTAATAAATATGGAAAACTTAAATTGTGTAGCCAATACACAAAATTTAAAAATGACATATTTGGATTACATTAGATGGAGCCAGAAAACAAATCTACAAGTCTTATAACCCTAAGTACAAAACTTTGGATACGACGAGTTGACCAAAATGGTGTCCTGAGAGAATTAATTTTGGAGATAAAAAAGCACAGGTAACAACTCAATTACTCATTATATTATTTTATACATTACTGATTATTTTGTGCTGCTCCTAACTATGGTGTGCATAGCTATCACCTATTTTGATTTAGCATTGTGTCAAAATTGTTCAGTAGTACCGGAGGAACGGGAGAATATGAAAATCGAAAAATCGAAAATTTTCAATATCAATATGCAGTGTATCCCGGGAAGTAGGTAAGAATCTGATTTGCGTGCATCTACTTCATACTTCTTCAAAATGGGTACAATGTGCAGGTTTACCTTACCGCTGATTTAATGTGGTTGTTGTTTCGCTTTCTTAAATAAATAGACCTTGTTCTACTCAATGGGGTCGTTTACCATATTTTTTTATTGCCGAATATGATAGAGTTTGTAAAATAAAAGGACCCGTATTTTTCCGTTTTCTGATCCGACAATTATTTCCCGAGCTATAAGCGGCGAAAAACTGATAATTTTAACCCTTTCGGAAAAGTGGGTGTGGTGCAACCTCTGACGTATATCAACTTCGTCCAATCACAACTGAGCCCGCGAAGCTACTTCGCCTTATCGCAAAGGGGGGACACACCTGACTCGGCCAATGGGAGCGATTTCGACAGCATCTGTGCGAGCAGACCTTCCGAGAACCCCCCTCCACTCCCTTCCCCCTCCCCTGAAAGCAGTCAAGGACGGGAGGAAAATGACGTCAATGTTATCACAGCAGCATTTTCGGTGGGCGTCACCTTTTGCTTACTTTAATTTTTGATTTATGAGTGAATGGTTGTGGTTAGAAGATTAATTTTTTCACTAAAATTCGTTTTTCGTTTCCATTTAACGATTTCGTGCACAAAATTGCGATTTCGGTTCCGAGTAAACGCCCCCATTAAGTTTGTTCCAATTCTATATTTGCTTGATAGCCACACAAAACTCCAAAAGGAAACATCATTCAAAATCTTCGTTCGATAATAGCGATACCTAAGAGCTATCGATTGTAGTACTTGCCCCATCCGATGACGTACGAAAAACATCGAAATCGAAGGATTTCCATGAAACATTTTTCTGTGAAAAACAATGGGGATAATCGGTCATAGAGAAGCCTATAGGGGTAACCGATAAACTAGTTGAGAGTTGTGTCATACAAACTGTAGTGATGACTTGAAATGCCTTAATACTTACCCGAAGTACATGCCCTGCATAAACTATAAACGACAAAATAGTCATAAAATCATTCTTGAAAATGCTCCATACCCATACGCATACCGTTAACACACTATCCCTCCCCTTTGACCTCAACTCTTCTCTTTAATTCACCCTCCTATTCCCGCCCTTATTTCCTTATTACCGGCTCTCTAAAATGGCCTTTATACGCTAAAGAATGTGAGCGTTTCGCCGCGTATTTCGAAATTTAATACGCTCGGATCCTCATTCGTGTGCCTGTCACGCACGCGGCTCCGTATTTGTGTACGAGAGACTAGAAATTAAGCATAAAAATATCGAACGTGTATAAAGGACAAACGTGAAACCGCTATTTATTCCAGGAAAACCCCACAGCAATAATCTTTTCAAACTATTGTAGCTGCAGTGGAAGGGTCTTCAAGGTTTATCGCCCTCTGAGTAGAGGAAAGGGAGCCTATAAAAGGATCAACGAAGGATAATTAGGGATGGATTTAGGAAGGCGTTCGGCTTGGAAATATGGAAAAGACCGAGAGAAAGATTACAGGAAATAAATTCGCGGAATCAACTAGTTCGGAAATTTCACGCTTAATGATGTTTCCGCAAACGTGGCGCTCGGATTGAGGCCCATTCAATTATTTCTTCAGCCTCACCCTCAGCCTCTTTCATTTCTGAATCAAGAGCCTTAACTCTCTGAAGCTCTATCCCGACACTGCATTCTTCGAAGCAAGGAACAGCGTTGGCAAGATGTGTAAAGCACAGCTTCGCAGCAATTTAATAGGAAATGATTCTGAAGCGCGATATCTAATTCCGAGTCATGTTTTGTAATGATGACAACGGAAGTACAACCATCCGTAAAACGGAGACATGCCATGTTCATTTCATGTTCATACTCTATCGTTGACAGGTTTTGAGCATGATGAAGAATTAACTGGAAGTGGGATAGGCTTAAATCTTACAGAAAAATTTAGTTAATTTTTGCAAAGCATTTATTTAAAAATAAATCGGTTCCACGAAATTCCTGTGTACACTTTTTCCTCCTTATTGCTATTTTAGCGATGAGAGAGAAAAATGCCTGAACGGATCCATCATTTTACTTCAAAGATAAGACGAAGATATTTTGGAATAAAATTGAAAAAAATATGCAGAGAAAGCAAAAATACATTGAAAACTGATCTAATTACAACTTATACAAGCCACAAAAATTTGAAATCTCTCCCACAAACACACCTGATGAAGGTGCTAAGCATCGAATTAATTTTTCTCTAAACCTGGGTCGCGTGAATAAGCTTTAAATTTGCTTGTGGTTTGTAAAAGGTTTGAATAAATCGGTATTAAATATGGAATTCCACAAAGTTACCAGTGAACTAATTTATCTAATAATATGCTGGTTTAATTTCACTTTCAATGGTTGTGAAACCAACCACGAAACTTCTTGTTCTAAACTAGATTAAAAGATTGGCTTTTTCAGAAAGATAGTACAGTTGAAGTAGATAATGTGTCTACGAATCCAGTAAATCACAAAAGAATTGAAGATGGGAATTCCAATTTTCCAGTGGACATACCAATTATTTCCAGTGAAAAGGTATTTTTCATAAAAGCGATCCTAGAAGCGAAGGCTGTTTAAGAGAATTAACAAATGCTGCAATTCTCAAACTTTGCTTGACAAGTGAAATACCTTTCTCCATATCTCGGTTCAACGTAATTTTGCAACTAAACATAATGGATGAAGCCGTTATTAATCACCATGAAAGTTGTATACGGTCTCTTAATTATGCATCTACCGGAGAGCTGATTTTGGTCAACAAACCTTAAATTTCTCATGCGGACTGGATGACATACAACCATGAATAGTGAAAGTCGACACTAAAGGTCATCATTATACCAAGGTACCGGACGGCGGCAAATGACTGCTTTTTCATAAAATAACCATGGTTGTGGCTGAACGCTGCAAGTATTGCTAACCACTCTCGCTTAATCACATTAATTTATTCGAACCATAGGTATCGCTCCCTGAATTTACACTAAAGAATTCAGTTCATCATCAATCACAACAGAATCGAGACGAAAAATATTTATCTGGCATCGGGAAACAAATTCCTATTCGTGTTAAAGGTTAAATTTCACAGACTCCTATTAAAATCTAAATATGTATATATATATCTAATTTATCTTTACCTATATAATCCATAAAATTTACCTCTAATATAAAATTAAATATTAAATTACCTTTAGCCCGTACCGTAACATGCAAAGGAAGATGATGGCTGAAAGAATAATTCATGGGTACATGATAATTATAACCTCAAACGGAATTTAGTGTTGTCTTACTTCCAAGTTTGGCTTAAACCAGCCTTTCAGTTTTTGCTCAACACCTTAATTTTCTTTTATTTAGGGAAATTTAGAAAAAATTTATTTTCCTAAACCATTTTCCCCTTCAGTTGAAAATATCTCCCATACCCCTTTTTGAAATCCAAAATCTTATAATGTTGCTCTCTAATCGTCCTATCTTCCCATTCTACCATACAGTACAGCGCACTCCAACTGCATTTTCCTACTGTTTCCTGCTTTATTACATCATTTTCCTCCTTTCTGATCACATTCAGTACTTCAATGCCAATTTTCCTATCTGAACATTGCAATTTCTTCATTATTCATTATACTCATATTATCTACTTCTCAAAGGTCTATGTTTCACAAATATAAAGTGCGACAAACGAATATTAATGATAGTATAATAATATTAAAAAATGGCACTTCAAATCCAAGCTAATACAAATTTCAATTCATACTAAATCATACATTCCTTGCAGGTTTCTGGATTGTTCTTTTTATGAGGAGAAGACAAACCTCCCAAGCTACTAAACCCCATATAACAAATGGGTTAAGAGATTGTCATTACCATAACCAAGAATGAAGGAAACTTCAATCATGTTAGTTCAAAAAGTGGGTTTAATGCCATACATTTTGGAATGAACAATCACACGTTATTTCAACAAAATATCTTCACTTTCTCAATAAATGCAAGAAATGACTTTATTGCACGCGGCATACTAATTAATTTTTAATTTGAAAAATTATAACTGCTTAATTTGCCATAAGGTTTTTTAATCTTCCTAGCTACTGCAATATGCTAATAATATAGCTCAATGAGCGTTTTAATATAAGAGGAATTCACCAAGAAGACTTCGTATTTATAGCTAGTTATGTGCCTATTTGTAATTACATATACCCAAAGAGGCCTGGTGTACGTATCAACTATTTATCTAATTTAAATGTCGTCAGAGTGAGTCAAAAAATACGAAAATTGATGCATTACGCAAGATCTCAAATAAAATGATGCATTAGCGGAAGATAAATTACAGAAAAACAGGCACACGAAGAGATTATTTGAAGCAATATGATTTGAATGGAATGAAATGAAAAAGATATAATACCAAAGTGGAGCATCAAAGATTAGTTTTGAAGATGAAACTGAGGTAAAATTTTTATAAAACAACAAAATGAAGGGCAGGATAAAGCATACGATTGAATGCGTGAAAGCAACAGTAATACTTCAATGGATAAGCAAAGCCATGTTTAAAAGGTAGAACAAATATAATATTAATAACTTCCTCATCGCATGGATTTGAGAAAATAAAGATAGAGTTGTCCCACAGTGAATTAAATGCAACACATCACTGAAAGGGAAAGGGTAGGCACCTTACCATCACTCACTTCAAGATTATCTCAGAAAGGGAAGAGGATGGAGTAACATGAATATGTCTAGGGATCTTCGACAACAGGAAAAAACAAATGAGCAGAGGCCGAGCGTAGGGATAAGTAAGGGAGAGAGCAGGACGGATTAACAACAAGAACGGCGACGAAGCCGGCGACGATAAATGGCAAAAATAACGATAACAAATGGTATTAATAAAAAAAAATCCTCTCTACATTTTAAAAAGCGTGCGAATTTTCGCATGGCCGTTAATGAGGTGAAGGGGGTGAGGAGTTGTAAGGGATGGGAAGGGAAAGCGCTGGATGGGCTCTTCGCAAAGTCGGATTAAACGAGGAAGAAATTGGCGAGAGAAAGAGAGAGAAATAGGACCGAAGGGAGAAGGGGAATTGGAGAGAGAGGAAAAATGGGAAGGAAAGGATAAATACGAGGAAAAAACAAGAGCCGTTGCGTCGCGGGATTAGGAGACAAGAGGGAAGATATATATGGGAAGATAGCGTTGAGCTTGGAGCGAGAGAGAATATATTTAAGGCCGGTCAAGAGATTATGAAGGAGAGGGACTGCAGAGAGAAGGAGTTGGGGCATAACCGAGTCCGGAAGAGTTAGTTGTGTTGCGCAAACATTATAATCAGAGAAGAATCAAGGAGGAAGAAGACCTCAACGCGGATGGAGATGGAAGAAGGAGAACCTTAACGAGTGAGGTTTATGACCCGCTGGTCTAGGACATAGACTTTAGGTTGGGGAAAGGGAATTATGTCTGAATTGTTAAAAGTGATGTCGTTTAATTATGCTTCCTTTACATGTACTTGATTAATAATAATGAATAAATTTAACTGCTTAAAAAGTAAATCAATACAGAAAAGCATAACATATGCAAAAATGAAGCATTTTGATAGCCCGTAAGGTGCACCTGCTGTGGGGCTACCTACTGTTACACCATGTTACATCTGAAGGTAATCATAAACAATGTAAAATACAATAAATGAATATTCATAACGAAGCGTTAACTATAGCAAAATTAAAGAGAAAAAATATGCTGTGCAAAAATAAAAAAGGGATAATTGTATTGTGCACTTCACAAAGCTACACTTCACAAAGCTACACTTAAAAAACTTCTTATGATTTCCTTTTGCAGTCCATATCGCCACTTTGTTTTCGAAGAACATAGTTCAGCAATCTGTTTTAATTATATTCATTAAAGCAAAACGTAAATTTAAGATAGGTAATGTTTAAAAAAAATGTTTTCCACATTAGAATCAGATTTAATAGCATAAGATCAGATCAAAACCATCAGGAGTAAAAATGTGATCAGCTCTGTATTTTATCGACTGTTTTTTTTTGCATTACGCAAAGCAATTTTTTCACGCTGAACGCACACAATTTCATTACTTTGTATGAATGACCAGGGGCGACAAATATGTGTGCATGTGCAATAGGGTGGGCCGAAAAAAGGTTTTTTTTTCCGGATCAAATTTTCCCTATGCGGGAATGGTTATATTATCCAATTTCAAAAAAAATTTGCATTCAAGATCCTGATATCAGTACACAACTTTCCCGCATAGGGAAAATTTGATCCGGAAAAAAAACCTTTTTTCGGCACACCCTAATGTGCAACGTGGGTCCCGATGGGTGTTGGATTTTTATCTACGGCAGTATTTCAAGTAATAATACTTTATTTCTTAAAAAATCCAAATATTAGAACACTTTATACATTAATAATAAAACATTTGAATATTGATAATAAAACTGATAGTAAATAATATTGTTAATTATTGCAAATTTTCAAATTAATTGATTATAAATTGACATTAAATTTTTTTAAACTTCTATGTGCAGAAAACATTAATATCTCATTAATAACCCGGTTAATTTTTTTCAATTTAATTACGTACCTATATAAAAGTTACATTTTTTTTGGATCCCTATCATTAAACCATAAAATGCATATACTAAAAAATATTTTTCCGAAGTTCCCTCACATTAGCCTGCGAAGTATGCAATTATCATTACTGCAATTATGGGATAAATGAATACAATGTGAAAGAGCACTCTTTGAAGAAAATAAAGCTTAATGGGAATTTACTCTTTTCTTTAAACCCCTTTCTTTAATTTTCCTTAACGGACCTTTTCTCTATTGGGAAAATGAAATATCTCAGACTAATTCCTGTAAAAGTGCAGGTTTTACTCAAAAACCAACAAATGCTTCTATAATTTATGAGAGGGTAACGCTCTGGAGCAGATAAATGACGAAGGGCACCTTCCAGTTACTGAACTCTCATCATGAAAAATAATGATGAAAGTATGCAAGAAGTGTAAGATTAATTCAGAGACGTCGTACACATCACTTTAATAATCTTTCAGGAGGCGACACCTGAGGAAGCGACATGTGAAAAACAATGTATCGAAGAAAACCAAAAGTATAAAAAATGCCAAAAATGAGAGTAGAGTTTAATGGCAAATTTGTTCGAAATAAACGGGAGACGAAAGCCGGAGCGAGATACTTTTCATAAATTAGGTTCACTCAGATTACTCAGATGACTAAGCACAAACCCTCTTACAGAAATCTGATTTCACATCTCATTCAGTTTACGTAGCTTAGCTTCGGTGTGCATTCATTGGCCTAAAGACGTAGAATAATATTATCAAAACTCAGCACGCCCAGCAAACTCAGCACGACCCGCTGAGCAACGGAACCAATGGAGCAGCATCATATACAGTACGTTTATTGAAAATCGATGTGAAACGAAAGAAACGTGAGAAAATAATAACATATTTTGAGAAAAGTGTGCTTGAAAAGAAAGTCCACATTCTCAAATTCGTTTGGCCCTGACACTCTCGTTAGCACAAGGTAAGTTCATGGAAGACTTAACGATACGAGTTCTTCTAAGTATAATCTTGGATTTATGCTTATTCATTCTCAAGCAATTTTCCTAATTCAATTTGGTGTGGATCAGAAATGCAGTCAAATTCACAACAAGAAAATCGTATAGAATTCACTTCTGAAGATGTCTGTGGGATAAATATTTGGCGAATATCAAAACAAGATTCGAAGAATTGATCGACTTGATTTAAAGAGCCTCTGCAGGAAATAGAAACATTCGTAGCGATGAAAAGGTATTTATTATAATGAAGGTAATACGACGACTCAAACCCTGAATAGAATTAAAATACTGCCAATAGCTAGGAGTATTCTTCAATTCTTAAATGCCTCGATTGGGCGGGTAAAAATATGCATCCATCTATACAGAAGCAAGAATAAATGAAGGAGCTAGAAAAGAATTTGGATGGCCCCCGCTTCTTTATAAATGCATACTATGAAAACTTCGTGACAACGCCACGTGGAAACAAGCCTTGTAAAAACACTGAAAATTTTAAGAAACAATGTTGACAAGATCTTGAAGGCTGATAAAAAATGATTCAGGTATAGTGCAGCCAAAACTACAAGAATCTCAAATTAGTTGTAAAGGACTGACGTCAATGTTCAAGTAAATAGACTGAGTAATTGAAGAATTTATGTAATATATAGTAGATAAGGAATAAAATAAAATTTCTCAAATGAAAAAATTCGTACGATGCATCTATACACTTAGTTTCTGAAATATTATCAATGTTAAAGTGAACAGTAGAGATGGAAAAGACATTAATTTGCTTCATAAATGAATCGGGTGGAGAGATAGGTAAGTCAAAGCAATCTTATGATCGATGACTACTGATGATGCTTAACAAATATCCGTGAAGCTATTCGACACGAATCATGAAATTTATACAAAATACTTAAAAATAGTGACTAATTTTGATGGCAGAAAGACAACTACGTTTTCAGCAACGCATCCACGTTATAACCCAACCTCATTAGTGATTTAATGAATAGCATGCGAAATAAATAACTTACAAGGTGACTTCCTTAGATTGAAATGGATATGATGACGATGCTTGCAATGGAGTTCCATTGATCACGTCGCACAAATATGGTTCCAATTAACTTCGCACCTGATGATGATAATGCCTTGATTAATTAAATTAAGCACCTACCGGCTTAATGATGCTCTACACAGGGAGTGACGAAGATAAAGCGCTCATCGGAGAGAAAAAATAAACAGGTACCTAAGTTTCCCTTTGGGGATACAAATATTATGCTACCAATGTCATCACGTTTGGCTACATCAAATAGTTTCCCATAGGTTTTCTGTTATAGAGACTACGGCTACACTCATTAAAAAATGAATCTTAATATCATATTTCGGTTGGTATTATAATTTTGTAAATAAAATGTGATGAATTCGTTATTATTTTCATCGAAGTTCGTTTGTTGCAGGTTGCATTTTAAATTAAGCCGTAATCACAGTTTGTAGTATCTGAAAAAGTAGTACCTATAGTTAAAGTAAAGCGATGGTAAAAAGCACGAATAATGTTGTTAATGTGGATATACCTATGATTATGGGCACAATTTCACATAAAGAATGCCATATGTACATACAAATCATTAATGTTACGATTAATTAACCACTACCAATGTAACAAAGCTGAACTTCAGAAAAATGCCATGAACTTTAAAGAAAATTTTCATCACAGTAATTCACCATGTACAAAAATAGACCATTAATCAGTCACATTAAACCTAACAATAATACTAAATGTGGTATTGAGTAAAGCATGGGCTCAGGTTAGGCTCGCGGGGAGAAGAATACAAGTTACGTAGCTCCTATTAGCACCAAAGCGATCCCTCAACTGGTGCAGCAATCCATCAGGACATGTTTCATCATTTTAAGAGCCACGGTACAGCCGGCTCATGATTTGGGCACGTCACACGCCTCACCTCCATCTTGTGGGAGATGCATTCACGATCCCGCGACCCTCGGAAGAAAAAATATAGACTTAAAGCGGAACTAACTCCGCGACAGCTCTGGAGAGGAGATGGAGAGAGAGAGAAAAACTTCATCGGACTCATTAATAAAAATGCAACCCCTCTATCAATAATTGGCGTTCGCATCGGGACTACGCCGGGGACTGAAAAGGCGAAACGAGAAGGGGGGTTGGCTGTGGAAACGAACAAGAAGAGGAACGCTAGGAGGGCTTCACAACCCAATGGCTCAATCGCGTCTTTAATGTGCACGCCACTCACAGGGCTAAGACTTAAACTACTTGACCCAGAAACGAGGCAGGCACCCGCGCCTGTCTAAAATTGAACTATCTTTCGCTCCCTCCCTCCATCCCATCCCATCCGACCACCCCATCCCAAAGCAACCCCCTCCCTCCTCCTCGTCCGCTTTCTCATTAATAGTTATCCGAGAGGGATGGCGGGGGGGGGGAGGATAGGAAGAGGGGGTGAGAGGGCCTCTGGTAGGGATGGGAGAAGGAGGAAGTGGAGGAAGAGGGGAGGGGGTGGAGGAAGAGGAGATGGGGGGAGGAGAGCTATGGGGAATACGCTCTAAATTCCGCTGTACTCGGAGGGGATGGGATCTCGGGGAGGTCGACATTTAGCCTTTAATGAGGGTCGCCTTAATAAATCATAGCGTGAGTTGCAGAGAGAGAGGAAAGGGAGGGGAGGGTGTAGAGGTGAGACAGGGGAGGGAGACAGGGAGGGAATCACTCGCGAGGGGAGGTTTAGGTGGCTGCGGCATGCGGGGTTGCGGGAATGGAGTGGTCGGGAAATTTATTTTGGAACGACCCACCTCCTCCTCTTCCCCTCTCACCCCATCCCGATGGAATATCCTCGAAATACGCAGGGATTCAGGTTCCAGTTTTGTTCCGCATCAGTGTGCTATCAATTACGTGCATGCGAAAGAAAGTCGCTTCTCAGAAAACAAAGGGTTCTCAGAGCGACATGATGGGCGGGGTCACGATTAGAATCACATGAGCTGCGAATGGTTGACGAAAATTTGGCACAGAGCGGGTTGAGCCCTGAAAACAGTATCGTTTAGTTAAGGATACTGTTCCCATTGATAAAATATGTGTTAAAATAATAATTACAATTAATCGGCGTAGGCTTTAAATGAAAAAGAAATTTTTTAAATTTATTTTAATTAAATTTATAACAAATGTATAACAAAAGAAAACCTGAACACATTAGACCCTACCTACGAGAATTTAGATGACTATCAATCACTCTTAGAAGAAAATATTTCCTGGGATTGTTTATATTTAGATTATTCCATAATCATTAGCCATCCTTATGTTTGTTTCCCAACTTGATATATTACCTAAAAGACAAACAACTGAATGTTCCTGAAAAATTAGACAACGAGTTTATGTTTAATACTCACCACATAAGAGTAGTGTATATGAAAAATCTTTTGTTGTTAATGCCATAAAATTATGGAATTCTCTACCCACGAGCCTAACATGTACGCAATCCATACTTTCTTTTTAAGAAAAATACTGAGAATATCTATCTAGAACTTTGTATAATTAAGTCTTTCCCACCTTTATATATACCTGTAGAATATAATATGTAATGAAGAACATTTTCACTTATAATTAGATGTATACAATGCTTTATGCAATCGCTTATTGTATTGCTAAATGCCGACTGGTGTACAAGTTTAATTTGTATTGTTTTTCGTAGGTGGCTTTGCCACAGAAAATATATAAATTGTATTATTAAAAAAAATATTTGATGCGTAGAAAAATAGATAGTTACTGGAAACTCTTTCCATTTTGTATACGATGGATCTTGTTTTCGTTCCAATATTTCTTTAATTTTTTTCTATTTACCAGGGGAACTGAAGAGTATCGAAAATTATTGTCAAAAAAGAAAAAAATTGTAGTACCACTCATACGCAGAATTTGTACGCAAACAAATTTCATACATCTCATATCCACACCATTGACTAAATAATTATAAATATTGAAAATCAATAGTAGTTGAAGCGTAACCAAGACTGGCACTTTCACCATTTTAGCTCAAGCCAATTACTCATTTCCGTTGCAACTGTACGAGTCAAAAATATCTGGCACTTAACTGAAAACCATCGACGCAGAGGATTATGGAAAATTGGAAAAAATATTTCATTCCATGATCACACTATTTTCTACTTATGATGGCAAAATTGGATGAATTACAAGACAAACTTGCCTTGATTATAAACAAAATCATAATAAGAGGAATACATATTTGTCAGCTTTAAAGAAAATTAAACACTAATGAATGAATATTAAAATGATTACTGGCAATATCCGTCCGATTCAAGATGATGCGGAACAGAGGATTAAGAGCCGTCGAATAGTAAATGAATGAATGAAATTTGATGTAAAAGGAAAAGAGTGCAAGTATTTAACATGAAGATGGCTAGAAGGAAGTCATCAATGTGTAGAGCTGAGAGACGACAGATCGTAAGACGATTTGTGTCAAAACCAATCGTTAGGAAATAACTGTCATGGTGCATATAAAGTTAAATAAATCCATGAAATAATAGTAAATATTAAATACAACTCCGATATTAGTATATAACATTAGTGATAAAACGTATATGATGTAGAACATGAAAAAACTATTATAAAAATTAGCAAGCATTGTGATGCTCTCGAGAAAAAGCAAAGGGAAGTCAAAGTTTTGCTCAAAAACGATAGCAGATGGTGACTTTTCACACGAGCGGTTGATATTTGACATTAGCCACGGTGAATACATTAAAATCAATTTGTTAGTTACTTTTAATGCAAAATCTCTACGGCTTTATTTTGCGTTTCTAAAATAGAAGCAACAGACGCAGATACAGCGCAAGCCGTTCACAGTTTATTCCAATGATCGGTCTGGTTGCTAAGAGACGCAATAAGCTCATAGGCCAGTGAAATTCACCCATTGAATTGCGCTTACTTTGTTTGCTGTATTTCATATAATCACACGGCTCACACAGATTAGGTTTAACTAGACTTAATCTAGGGTTTCTATCGGATTCGATTCCTGCAATTATAGTTAGTATTCCAGAAAATTTTCTCTGGTTTGCTACAAGCCAATCCTGACAACTTTTTGAAGTTTTTGAATTCAGGGTGTGGGGTGAATAGAATTAGTGTGACGCAGGGAAATAAGGGTGAATGACGAAATCTTTGACCTTCTGGGGTGAATTAAAAAGTTGCTCGTGGATATTAAGGTGTCAATGACTCAAGTACTAACAAGATTTGTATACATAATCGCTTTGTTGATGCTATAATGCTGATTATAGGTGTTTTGGACAGTAAAAAAAATGAAATATTCTGTTCTTTGTTGAGGCTTCCGCCGAGTGCAGAGTTTTATGATCCATTTCTTCCGGAGTTCCTTCTGTGTTTGTTCATGTAGAACAACAGTTTCAGCGTAATAATTGAGAAATAAGCATCATAAACCTCTGGCCTTAAGACGCTACCTGCGACGCTAGCGATACCGTTGACGCCGTTGACAGTTAACAATTGACCCGACAACATGGACAGACGCGGAAGGAACCCCAGTAGAAATGGAACTTCAGGAGCTCTTCTGATTTTAAAAGAGAAATTGTGTAGGAATCCTCCAGCCAGAAAATGCGATGCAAAGATTGCTAGGAATAATTTATCAATGGTAACCCTATCCGGTAGATAGCAAATAGTAATGGAAGAAATAAGGGTAGTAAAAATTAGAAATTTGTAGCAAAAAGCGATCAAAGGGAAACAAGAGAACAATTGCCTAGGAAGTAAGAATAGTGAACGTAACTAGGGGATAGTTAACTTGGATACACAATAAGGAATACAAGAATCCTTTGCCAGTAACAGGGAGCACCAAAGCATTAGCTTTTCCTTGAATTAGATGAAGCGAACGTATCCCTTTGTGACATAACAACTCAGCCCCCAAATCAACACTGCAATAAGTAAGAATTAGGGATGGGTCGGTTCCACTTTTTTTCGGTTCCGGTTCGGTTCTTAACTTCGGTTCTCGGTTCCGATTCTCGGTTCCGGTTCTTAATTTACCACTTACTTTGCATTGCTCAATGGTAAGATAAGGTAATCAATAATCATTTTCAGAGACTGAATTAGAATAATTCGCGACTTTGAAGCATCTAAGTACACTATTTCACCAGGTTTTAATGTGAAGCCTCCACTTTCGGAGTATGAGTAGGTTTCAAACTGGTTTCCGCGTCAATTATTTCGGTATTACCGATTATTTTTGCCTCGGTTCCGGTTCCGGTTCTAAGCTGAAGAACCGAACCGACCCATCCCTAGTAAGAATGGAGGAAAACATCCGTTTCTAGGTGACGTGGAGGTCTAGGTGAATGAAACAATAGGAATGCAGAGAGGAGTTACGTGAAAGTCGTGGTGGTGTCTGGAAGCAAAGTGACGCGTGCTTGTTAAAGGGCATCATTTGAGGGGTGTTTGGCATATGTGTGTGCGTATCAGCATAGGTGGGGAAAGAGATATTGTTGTCGTGTTGTGTTCTAAAATTGTTGTGGCTCGAAAAATGAAAATGTGTATGGCCTGATTTGTGCAAAGCTGAAGACAGGTGACTAATTGTTTGTAGGGTGTTTGGGTTGTTTTCGCATTGCAATACGTGAGGGAATTTGTGAACGTTATTTAAATTAATAAATGTAATGTTTAATATATATTACAACTTGGAACATGGTCGTACATATAAATAAAAATTTACTTGACATGATGGAAGCAAAATTTCGAAAACATCGTGCCGCTTATGAAAAACCACGTTCCCACAAACCTGGCTGAAACATTTTGAATGTTCTCGAAAAATTGGTCAAAACGCTCTTAAGAACTCCGAGTGGGCATTATTCCAACAAGTGGTAATGATATCAGAAACGTTGCGCAGCGCTTACATTTCTGAAATTTACGTTCGGCATTGTGTGAAAAGCTAAGATACGGACGACTTCATTTTCTCTTCAAAATTCCCTCTTTAACCGAAAATGAAAGCAGCCACAGTATTGCGGACCGACTTCGGTAAGAACAGAGTAGCTTTTTGCCTCAGCGTGTTCAACTAGAATTATTAAAACATCGAATCATTATATATGCTCGTCCATCATTAATATTGGTGGTGATTTGAAACCCAAACATTTGAATGATTAATGTCTAACGTTGATATTTTCTCAGGAATATTTTGCCCTAAATTTCGAAAATCCCATGCACACCACACATCATAAAAATCAAGAAGGGACTACATTATATATAGAATTAATATAATTCATCCCAATACTTGTTGAAGAACCACTTCGTTTCTTTCCAAATAGAACTTCAATTAAAATAAAATCACGGGTGATTACGCGGAAAGATGGAATATAATAAAATCACGGGTGATTACGCGGAAAGATGGAATATAACAGCTCGAACCTAAAAAAATGGGGTCGTATACCATATTTTTTTATTGCCGAATCTGTTAGAGTTTGCAAGATTAAAAGACCCGTATTTTTCCGTTTTTCGATCCGTCAATTAGTTCTCAAGTTTTAAGAGGTGAAAAAGTGACGTTTTTTACCCTTTCGGAAAAGTGGGTGTGTAAAGGACTAGAACATCATCCACTTCATCGTCCAATCACAACTGAGACGGTGAAGCTCCTCCGCCCAATCAGACTGCTGACTCTGCCAATGGAAGTGGTTGCGACTGGATCTCTTCAGGCAGACTTCCCCTCCCCACCTCCGCTCCCGCTAGGGTAGCGGAAGGTATGTGACGGGAGGTGGATGACACAGATGACATATCCTTAACGCAGCTCGTTCGGTGAGCGTTAACTTTTGCTTATTTTAATTTTTGATTTATAAGTGGTTATGAGATAAATTTTTCTATAAAAGTTATTTTTCGTATCCTCCTAACGATTTTAAGTCCAAATTAGCAATTTCGGTTTCGCGTAAACTCCTTCATTTCTCATTGATTGAAGTACCCTTGTTCAATTGATACTCACTCGAGAACAGCCCTGATGAAGCAGCTGCACAAGATATCCCGTTGTAAGTCCGTTGTAAGTAAGTTGTAAACGTGTTGTGACAGTCTTCCAACATTGTTACAACGCACTTCCTTTATATTTCACTTCCAACGTAGTTGCAACGCATTTGCAACGTGATAAAGCGCGTTGTATGTTGTGAGATCAACATTGCAACGCACTTTCGTACACTGTCAACAACGCAGTTACAACGCGAAGCCAACGCGGTTAAGCGCGCTGTAGGTCTGTGGAGAAAAAGTACTTGCAACGCACTTTCTTACGCAGCCCACTATGGATTCGTAACATGGGAAAGCTCGTTATAAAGTTTGTTCTTATGGACTGCCATGTTATTGAAGAAATTCTTATTTTTCTCTCCTGGAGTTGAAATAACATCAGTTATGTACATTCTACAACGGTCAAGCAAAAATGTATCCACAAAAATGGTCATTTGGGAAATTCTTTAAGAGCGCAAAATACCCCAGTGGCTATACTTTAGTAAGTTAATAATCGCAATCGAATGAATGCCAGCCAGCAGCTGTATATATATATATATATATATATATGGTCTTCCGACCAACATTTTTATCCAAAAGCGTTACTCAGATGACGGGAAACAGGTCGTATAAATAGGGTAGTTTCCTTCATCAAAGAAAACAGACTTCATTAATTGCGATTTATGCCCTGCCATAAATGTATTTAATTTACGCAAAAAGTTTGTATTGAGAAATCCCAGTTTACTAGAGAATTAAATGTTAATTTTAAGGCCATTTGAAAAGGCTCTGAAATGCCGGGGTGCGCTGCCTTCATGCTGACGTAACAGGTAGGTAGTTTACGTTGCGAAGCATAGGAAAATTCGTCTCCTGAACTTACCGTTGTATTTCAGGGCCCCTCAGCCCTAGTGAATATTTATTAGTATTAACCTGTAAAAACTATCAATGTTGGAAAAGAATTCTCAGTTAAACATTGTATTATTAGTCATTTTATAGGCTCAAGGACGTCCTACTCGCTGTGTCTTCTGCAACGACGAAGCATGGCGTGAAGGTCGTGCGGCGATAGGCGAACTACATGATATGCTTGTGAAAGGAATACTAATTGATTTTAAAAGAATCAACTGCATAAGTAATGTTAAATAAATAAAGAAAAGTTAATTATAATTAATTTACGGAATATATATGCCTCCAATACTTGTTCATAAGCTTTAACGGAGTGCGTCGTCTATTTGGAAGCATCCGCAGCATCACCAGGTGGCAGGTAGAGGAAATAGTTTGACGTCACACGTACGATTAACCGGCATGCAATAGTTTGCCGTCGCGTTTTCGCGCCATTGATGTTTTTCACTTTTTAATGAATGACGAAAAATACTTAACGTCATTAAAAAATCGAACGGCTTAAAATACGTACTCCAGAGGTTATAAACTTTCGATCAAGACAATAAAAAAATAATAGGAAACTACCCTATTAGGTGAATTCAAGGATAGGAATAGGGTTTAGGCAGTTGTTTCTAAATGAACGAGAAAAATGACTAGTGTAAATAAATAAAATGTACTTATCTTATGTAAATAAAAGCTGATCACTCTCTATTTGCAAAAAATATTTTTCAGTTTAGGTGTTAGATGCACTCATGCAAGGTATTCTAGAGTGTTTTGTATTAACCATTCGATTGGCTACATAGATAGAGTTCCACGTGCATATGTGCCCACAACATAGACAATAATGGAAACGCGGCTGTAACGCGCTAACAATGCACTTACAACGCGATCTTTTGAACTCAGAAACGGGGTTACAACGTACCCACAACACACATACACGATGATGGCAACGCGGTTATAAGGCACTTACAACGCATTTGCAACGCGTTTGCAACTGACTCTGTTCAAATTTTACAAGGTTACAACGCACTATTCGAGGTTGCAGAAACACTTCCAACGAGTTTACAACGCGTATTATTGCGTGAAGAACAACGTACTTGAAACGCACTTCATTCGTCAGGAAGACCTCTAAATAAAATGCCAAAAAGTGAAAGAGAAAAATGTACAGCCTTTATATTCATTAAAATTCTTGTACTGCATTTTACCATGGAATTCTCTTCAAACATAGATTCTTAAATACTCTCTGGAAGGAGTTTTCAATATCGTCTACTTGGTTAACCCACAATCTTCCTTCTTAAGCGAATTCCGTTCATCCGGAAGTAATTCCATTTAAAGGCCTTAGGTCATCTGCGTTCCTTCATGTTGTATATAACCTCAGATCCCTTCTACGAGTACACTCCCGCTCACGAAAAGTTCTTTACTTCGTTTTCAACATACCATAACCTTGTAGTACGAAACCATTGTATGTGTTCAATAAATAAACCTCCTGTACGTCATAATTGATTGAATGGTACCAGTAACTATTCTCCCTCGAGTCAATCACGCTCAAAATGGCAATTTCTCTTCCAAATTTAATCTCGTGCATAATAAATGCCTTTAGATAATTAAATGCTTTTAGCCGCACAGCAGCCACTATCCTTCATAACTTAACTGAGAGCACATGAACCCCCGAAATTTCCCTTTCTCCATTATTTTCGGGCGTCCATCTCATCTTGGCATGCGGCCGATTCCAAGCATGAAGATATTAGACGGCCCCGAAGGGAGGGCTGGGGGAAGGGGTCCGTTCTCATCCTTTTGCAAGAAACACAACGTCTTGCGACTCAAGGAATTGTCGGGTCGGTCGGGTAACGAGCAGGAACGCTGCAGCAGCACGCGAAATTCCATCGCCCGCCACCAGAGGGAAGCAGAGACGTGGAGAAGTGGAAAATCGCAAATCGCCGGGAGTGGGAAAAAAATACGCAAGACGATGAGGAAGCAACGGAGATTAGGTACAAGCGGTAGCGAAACGGGGCGAAATGAAAAATAGTATTTTCCGCTTCGCGAGCGGCGCCATTTATTCCTTGTCTACCGTTGTGCGCGCGAGACAACTCACCAAAATAACCGGATACTTAAAAGGCGAAGGAGCAGAGATAATGGTAGAGAAAAAAATTCAACGACGATCTACACGGAATGGTGCGTTACCATGCTAGTGAGTGTCTCCGCATTAGCGTGAGAAAGTATTTATTAATTACATTGGAGGGTAATTAATTTTCTTCTCTGTCTTTCGACGGTACATCTTGGTGAGGCTAACTTCTCTCCTCCTTTCATTCTCTCAGGCTGACTGAAGCTTAGAATTGGTGTTTTTTAAGTTTAAAATTTTTAACTTTTTATATCGCTCGCTGTTTACGGGACAACCATTAAAAGCCACAACTTGAAAAATGGTGAATAATTACCAGTCATTTCAAAATCAGAAAAGATCTGAACAGAGTGCAGACTCAATAATTTAAGGTACCATATTGTAGATTTGATGTGATCTCTCGAGAGAAATATAAAAATCTTAGGACCTGGATATTGAAAAATATGAAGCCAGTGTATGGGATCCAAATGAATTAGGCTTGATAAAATAGTGGGAAAACCCTCAAAGTAAATCAGCTAGATTTGTTAAAATGTGTTACGGTAGGTTTAGCAGCAAATCAAAATTAATACAAGATATAAGATAGGAATCACATAAGGGGGCTTCATCGAAGTATGAAGAAAATGTTATTTTTGTGAAAAGTTCTGGACATATAATTTTATGGCCCTTCTATCGATTAAAAATAGACTAATGACGCCTTCATATAATATATTTGAACAACAAAGACTTTGAAAATCAGCAATTTGGTACGTGGTTAAACCGGAGAGCATAGCAGCTGCAGTGAAATTTGCAGATCAATAATGTAAATAGAAATGTCGTTTTGACGACAAACTAATATAAGGAGCGCAATTTTATGTAGAATGTATTATTGTAGATAGGTGCTGGCCTAACTACACTTGTTTAATTGATACTAATTAATGTTTGCTCGAATAAAAGCAGAAAACCCTTGGTTACATGAAAGTGGCGCTACAGTATGTTGTTAACATTGGCAACTGTACTTGTGTCGGAACGTGCTTACGAGCCTATTTACTAACTTAATTTAGGAATATACCGTGCCAAGGTCCTTCTTATATTTTTTATGTAATTTAAATATTCTCATTAGTTATTGATGTGGTGTACTTAATACCAATGCTTCCAAAGGGTAGCAGTAGTAGCAGCGCCATTGTTGCCAATCATTTTGCAAAAATATAAATGTAAATAAAATCCAAAACAAAGAGTAGTATTTGCAAGGGAATAGTTTAAAACTGAGTAAGAAAATGTTTCACCAATTTTAGAATACGCAGGAACAGGAATGAGCATGTACTATTTATACTTTGGAAATTAAACGTGGCAACAATACGCCAGCTATGTTCCGAAGTCAAAACGAGTTAAAAGAGCTTGAAAAAAATTGAATGCAACTGCAACGCGCTATGTAATAGAATACTCATACAATTTTTGTGCATGCGTTATCACACTATAGAGGAATTTCCATATAGGTGTTCTTCTAGATCGGTATTTATTCTTTAAATGACATAGTTCTTTTACGGGATTTTGATGCGGGAAGTCTTAGCGGAACCTCCTTGAAGCCTCAGGTCAAAATCTTGATTAAATATTCTGCAGAAATTCACAACGGATAGGTTTACTGAAGATGGTTAATGTATACTACTGCGTATTTTGTTAGATTTGACCAGATAAAGAAGATTAGTAAGATAGATTGTCGCACTGATAGATTTAATATGCCATGGTTCCCGTATGCCATAAGAGAGTATAAGAGGCAACATAACATGTGTATAGATCTGTGAAATATTTTTAGTCTATAGTGGTAGCTCTTATTTTAAGTCTTAGACTTAGTACACCATGCTTTGCAATCGAATCGTTCGATTAACCTAACTAACTAATGAAGTGATGGGGATACTGAAATCTGGGGTTATAAGTTTTTAACTTTTAGTTATTTCACGTATTTATAAACCAACTAAAATGAGAATGAAAATTGTGCTCATACAGCAACAATTTTTTCTCAAATTTTTTAAACCAAGTTTAGATGCCATTAATTACATAAGGCTGGTAATAAACGAAAATTCGAGAAAGAGTAACTTTTGATGAATAACTTGACTTCGTCCAGATAACGTAAATAATAGCCTATGCTATGAATATTTATATTGTAAAATCTGTATAATTTAGTCAATTTCTAGGTTTGACTGATAATTGACTTTTATGTTCCCTCAAAATCGTCTAACTAAAAAGGGTGTAGTTACAATCTGACACAATATGCATTTCTGAACTCCACAAACTGAAAAGGAATATGCACCTATACGCTATAATTTGAAGTTCACGATATGAATTAGATGGCTGCTGGACCTGATGAAAGTGTAGGTATAATTTTAGATGGTATTTTGCGCAGTTTTCATTTTCTGCCCCAGAAATTTTAAGAAGAAAACCATTTCAGTTACAGACAGCACTGAATGAAACTGTCTGAACCCTCAATTGCAACCTTGGAAATACGTACTTTCATTGCATTGCCCAAGATTAAATTAAAAAGAATCGGATCTTTCCATCTTATGGGAGTTTGCCCTACTGTCGGAATGCTTTCATAGAGAACAATCTCACGATTCAAGGGAAGGTTCAATTAAGGTCAGGGCGAGTCTTTGTTTGACTCCTAGAAAAGAAAATGTCTTCAAGGTATATTTAGATTCAAGAAAGAATTGAGGCAAGATTGTCGGAATTAGGTCTGCTCACAAATTCTCATTTAAGTTCAAATCATTAACTTTTAAGCTCGGATTGAATGTTATAGAAGAAAATTAAAATGCAGAGGAGGACAAAATCAATTATAGATTAATGAACAACATGCTTAACTGATGAAAATGATCAGTCTCTATGAGAAACACATTTTAACTGATTGGCAATTTGACAATTCGACAGATTAGAATGGTTTGACGGTTTAACAGTTACGTGGTGAGAAATAATTGCATGATACATGTGCAGAATCAGCTTAAATATATGCTATTTAAGACAGGAATATGTAATGCATGTTGTTGCTAGTGGACATAACCGACAACTAAGACCAATTGCGCCACCAAGAAATTGTGCTTATTTGAATAGAGGGAGGAGTTTAACGGAAGTAGAGGAAAGGTGGAGATAAGGATCCGGTAAGATAAAGCCTGCTCGGAAAACAGTTACGAAACGAAAGGCACCAAGAGAACAGTGTAACATCCCATCCGACGTACGGAGCATAGTACTCGAATTGTTCTCCACGCATCACTCAAGTAGGGACCGGTTAAATACACTGCAAACTGAGTACCATTACGAATATTCAAATTCAATTCCTCGGAATGGGTGGCCGGTAGTGTAGTCACTAATGATTATCATCACGTTATCCGACCAAAATGATTTTCTAAGTTTGTAGCAAAGTCACTGCGTTGAGCAAAAACGCTGAAATATTGCTGAATTAT
Organism: Platycnemis pennipes; assembly: GCA_933228895.1. Taxonomy (NCBI): domain Eukaryota; kingdom Metazoa; phylum Arthropoda; class Insecta; order Odonata; family Platycnemididae; genus Platycnemis; species Platycnemis pennipes. The sequence goes on from OW121855.1 coordinate 31,607,602, forward strand.
CGATGGAGTGCGGAGAAAAAAATGAATATACCTCTCAAATTTCATGTAACAAATGAGAAATTTAAAGTGATACGTCTTTTCAATTCGCAGGATATTATATAACTGCTGCATAGCAAAAACTCAAAATTCTACATTCATGAAATCTGTATTTGAAAATATCATAGCTGATACACAATAAAGACGTCTTATATCTTTCGTCTTTTAAATTTCATAGCTAAACAGGAAAATCTCAATTATAGAACCGGCCGTTGGTACATTACATCCAACTTTTCTCACCCAGCTGTATTGAGCATCTGAGCATCAACTAGATTCGTTAGACTAGTTTATTTCTCCCGACAATATTATGTTGAATATCTTATATATAGTTCTTCTTATTTATATTTCTTATTTATATTTCTTCCTATTTATATTTATTAAAACAAAAACTTGAAAAGGTGAAACAGTTCTGTTACCTCGGAAGCCGAGTAACCAACGATGGACGAAGCAAGAAAGAAATAGTAGAATAGCCCAGGCAAAGAGGGCATTCTATCAAAAGAAGAATCTACTTACAGCTGGAAATACAAACGTAGAAGTAAGGAAACAGTTTATCAGAACATACATCTGTAGCATGTTTCTTGACGGCAGTGAGGCATGGACGATGAGAGCAGCGGAGAAGAAAAGAGTGGAAGCATTCGAAATGTGGTGCTACAGAAGAATGCTGAAGATTAAATGGATCGACCGAGTAACAAATGAAGAAGTCTTAAGAAGAGTGGGAGAACGGAGAAGTCTGCTGCAAACTGTAAAAAGAAGAAGGGACAACTTAATCGGCCATATCTTGAGACATGATGGCCTCATGAAGACTATCGTCGAGGGAAAAGTGAACGGGAATATTGGAAAAGGCAGGCCTCGTATGTGATACATGGAACAGGTTGTGAAGGATGTAAAAGAGAAGAATTACGTCGCAATGAAAAGGTTGGCCGATAGAAGAATCGAGTAGAAAGCTGCGTCAAACCAATCCTAGGGTTCTTGACCACGATGATGACGATTATATTTCTTCTTTCTAACTTGTGTGTAATACCACACTTAACCCCTCAGTGACTTTCTTCTACCGTGCCATACACTACTGAGTAGTTATTGCCTCAGAGGTCTCCATTTCCTTCCATCCTACTTTGCACCTACCATATGCATCAATGACATATTCTTCAATTCTAGTGGTCTTATGAAAAAGACAATTCTGTCATGAGCCCAATGCAGAAAATATCCTTAAACTTAGTTTTCCAAAAGTAGTAGGGGCCTTGTTTGATGATATTTTTATCTTTATGTGTTTAAAGGTTGGACAGGATTTACATCCTATATAGGGTAGGCTGTTACATTGTTTCATTATTATCAACAATCATTACTTCTTTACATGACGGTTTTACGTAGCTCTCCATTCAGATCTTCTATCACACAAGCTCTTCACACTTGCATGCGTCTTGTTTGACATGTTTCCCTGCATGATGAATACATTTCATTGGAGAATATTTACCATTATTCCAGATGCCTTTACCCCTACGACAGTCTTCATCAGACCACCATGTCCCAGCAGCTATTTTGCTTAGATAACATAATTAATTCTACTAGTTCAAGGGTTACATCCCGATCATAGTGGAACTATGAAACTGAATTAATGGGAAAACAACATTCCTACAAGTAGCCTATAATTCGGAGTAACAAGCAAGAAAACTGTGGTTATTACGCTCTGATTTCATTTCATGAGAAAAACCTTACTCTTGTTAGTTTACGCAATTTTAACTCAAGCCTTCTTTTGTAATGATACCCTAAATAAATTTTCTTTTCTTTGCTCGCAGGCGTAACTTTTCTGAAGTTCAACGTGCCTAAAATTCACAAATGTAAGACCAGTTTCTTCCACACATGTTAAGACCCTAGTGTACCAAAAAAATGAAAATCCGTTAACTTGATGCGATTGGGAAAAAACTACCAAGGCACACATGCAATGCGGCGTTTTACAGCGGAATAAACGCGGGTAATTACTTAAGAACTACAATATAAAAATGGGACCTTACGGCACTCTTCGGAAAAGTACAAGTTAACTTATTAGGAGCGTGATAAGATTTATTTTTAAGAAAAAATGATTGAATTTGAAAACTAGGTCCAACAAATATCATATGTACTCTATAATACAAATATCTATGCCAAGGTTGAAAAAGTCCCATCTCTCTAAGCGCACAGTGGAGGGTTGGAGTGATTTTTACCGCGTGATATTGCACCAGGAGAAGAAAGCCAAAGGCTCGACGCTCAGGAAGACATAGGGATTAACCTGCACAAGAATGTAAGCTTGGCTAATGACAACCTATTTCGAAATCATTCACCCTCATTTGACCTCACCTTGCTCACGAAATTTCCGCTCCTTCATCCTCGGTTAGATCTCCAACCTCCACCCACCAGACGTAAGCCATCCGTATGAATACTGAGCCACTGGAATGTATTTATATTTGTATCTTATGATGCTGCAGAGGCTGAAACTAATTGTACCATTAAATAACGTGTGTGAAAGGAACTAAGTGTGTTCATTGCGATTTATAAACTTCCCCTTGCATTTAAGTGTTTTTCGGAACTCATAATAGGAAAACCACTCCAGATTTTTCAAAATCTGGAGTGGTTTATCATCGAATGGGTGCCGTGAAATACACGTCACCCCTTTGTTCTCTCGTCCATATTATTAGCCCATCTATGAGATTCTGCTCTAGCCCTCATCTGCCATATCCTTCCGTACTCGCCTCTTGCAGGCGCTAGCGCAGAATCATATTCCCTCCCTCCCTCATCTAGAAAACATACAATCATTACTTGATACCCCATCTAAAAGAATGGGGGTAACTAACGCGGCTAAAAAGCTAGGATGCTGCTCCTCAGGAAAATGGGAATGTGAAGAATGGGAAATGTCTTAGTTGAAACACATATTGTAGTCACAAAACTAATTGATGGTATTTGGCAGGGATATAACCGTAATATAGGGATTTAGGGATATAACCCTGTTAAAAGAACAACAGCAAAGCGGTAGGAAACAAATATATGACATTAGGTTGATTAACAATTATGCTCACCAATGCTCAACGAATATTATTAGTGTGTTTTTCTTCCAATGTATTTTTCGGGACGCATTCACCATTGTTAAAATGCCTCGGGTTAAGGAACCGATTTTACGACTGATGCAGTACTCTTCCCACGATCCCTATCTTTTATATTATGTACTTCAACTCGTTATAACTACTGGCTTCCAGTAGACTAAAATTTACCATCCCCCTACTCTTTCTCCCTCGCCAACCGAACATACTCTCCTTTTGTCATGCCCTTCTAAACATCCTCACTCCCTGTTTTCTGTTATATCCAGTAACCTTCCCATATATTTCTCAATCATCATCCATTTCCATCCTATCATGCCTAGCACGCCTTCGCTCGTCTCCTTTTCCAACCACCCCACTGTCTTCATTCTTCTTCATATCCACATCTGAAGAGCCCCAAGTACACATTTATCTTCTTTCCTCAAATCCCATGTTTAAAAACCAAGCAACGCACCAAAAAACGCAATATATATAAATTTTTTACCTTCTTCACGTCCCCGTCATATGCTTTCTTCTACGAGTAAACGCCTATTTGTCGTAAGACTTTCCAGTAAGTATGTAGAAATAACATCGTTTTACGCTTCAACAACAGTCCTCTTTAACGCTTTTCTTCTAAAACTATTTTCTACAAGGACAAACCGGCCGATTAAGTTTTAAAATCGTCTTTGGGTCAAAAGAGTGATCACTGGCGCTCATTCCTAATCAACTGAAGGTGAAGGGATAGCTAGAAATCGAGGAAACATTCGGTGCGATTTTGGAAACTTACGTAGGTATTATGCTGAAACCAATTTGCAGTTTCCATCTTATTTACTCAACTTTCATGGTAATAACACCTTAGTTTCATTCATACTCACTAAGAGTCGTGCAAATTAATCCCGAACAAATATGCATGCACAAAATATTTCAAGTTAAATCAGAGGTTTAAAAACAAATATCCGTCAGCCATAAACTTATAATTAGCTATCGATTCAGCTAGACCTCGAACATTTACGCAACGATAAAAAAGCATGAAAAGAAACTGCAGTCATGTTAACTACTTCGGACTGCAAAATCTCGTACAGTTTGGAACGCAAGGGAACATTATGATGAGGTAGAAAATTGCTTCATCAGAGGAGAAGTAGAAAGAGGCCGAGTCCCATGGGGAAGGGAAATAATGTTGGTCCCAAGCGAAATGTTTTCGGGGAGAGGGTGACGAACTCTTTCTCAGGCGATCATAAAAGGTGGATGGAGCACTTGAGGTTGGCAGTGGGGGGTGGGGGGGAGGGAGGGAGAAATACCGTGACTCAAGGGAGGGTTTTTGCACTGGGGAGTGCGAGATGAAGGCAAAAGGATGAGAGGGAGGTGTGGTCCTTCGGTGCTAGGAGTGAGAGCAATGGAGGAAGCACATAATAAGTTATTGCCGATAAATTAAGACTCGGATGACGCGCTCATATTTTGATTTCCCTGCTTTATTTTGCGACGGGGGTTGAGGGTGCAGGCGCGCGCCCTTGTTCGCGAGGGGTTATTATTTTTCGCGTGATTTATGACTCTCTGCATGCACGCCGCGAGGGGGCTCGTATGGGAATAAGCGGATAAATTAGCCCTCGGGTCGATTTATGGAGAAAGGCGGACATTCCAGACTTTTTGGAAGAGTTCTTTCGAGTCCACTTGAAAAAAGGCTTACCCTTTTTTTTCATTCAAGGGACCCATGGTATTATTTTTGTCTGAAACTCATGCGCTTCCCGTGGAACATGAGCCACCTACTGTTTCCATTCCACAATAGGTCCACTTTTGGACCAGACGGGGCAGGGGTTTTTAAGGTCGGGTTTTTTAGGTCAATCGAGACATGCTTTTGCTCACATGCATGAAATTGAGCCCGACTCAGGGCCAACAGAGTAGATTCTGCTTGAAGGCACTCAAAAATTCAAATTTTACCTTTTCAAATGCTATTTTTTACGCGGCTGCAAATTTTTACGCTTAAGTTAACATCTGAGTTCCCTCTCTAAAATCAAGATTTTCATTGATGGAATGTGAGATACCATTTATTACGGCATTTAATTTTCCATTCGAGTGGTATTCTTGGAAACTTGAGATATTTGAAGAAAAAAAACAAATATATATGTGAGACAAGATTTGTACCATTTATTTAGCTACTTCTGAATGTTTCACTTAACTTGTGTCCTCGATAATTTAGAAGTCTCACACGATGGATGGATGAATGAGATGTCACTTATTCATTTTCATATTTGTCAATAAATATGTCAATAAATTGTCATGACTAAAACTTTACCTACCCAACAAATACTCCTTAAAAATACTACAAGTCAACAATCATTAACATGTGCCACGTTGAAAGAGTAGTCAATACAAGTGAGGCATTTATAAGTATGTACAAAAGAAAACTTAAGTTCCCTTTAAAAACACATGCAGAAGTACAAATCGCTATTTTCTCACAAAGATATATCTTGGTGAATGTTTTCCAAAAATCGGTAGAATATCTTCTTCCTAAAATTGGTTTATTTATGAACGAATTTGCAGTATACAGGGCACGGAAAAGGCTTGCAAGATTATTTATTTGAATTATATTATCAATGTGGAACGAGCTCACAAGAATGATGACAAGTGCACTGAATAGCTCAAGAGACTATTCTATTTTTTCTTACCTAATACGCGTTAAACGATCCGTTATTTCCGAAACGTCCCCATTTATCCTAGCTTAATTGAAGCTCCTCCGTCCGCAGTGAACTTAATGGGAACTTTGTCACAAGATTTGTTGGGCATTTACAAACGTTTAACGGATTTTTTAGTCCACGTCCGGATAGGCTGGGATGTGAAAAATGTATCTCACTCTTTCCTCTCTTCCAGGTATGCGAGGGACAAGCCACTTGGCATTGAATGATGGGGAAACTGAACAGGATGAGTTGCAGGAATCTGGGGAAAAGCATTTCCGGGTTTAACGTGGAAATCCTGAGTTGGCATGGTCCGTGAGCGAGGCAGTTTCCCCGTAATCTCGGGAACGCTGTTTACGTCGGAGACGATATCGAATGGAGGCAAGGCATCAGTCACAGGCTTCATTTTACTTATCATCACGATCTTTGTTTCAGAAAAGGTGTGGCAGTGGATTGTTGGCAGTTTATTCCACCCAAAAAGCCAGGATCAAGAGAGCTTAGACATTTAAAAAGCCGTCAATTAATGGGAACTGGCATGAACTAAAGATAAACTTGTGTACTCAACTTGTCATGTAATCCATGAGCCTCAGTTTAATGATTTATTTCTACAATGGGCCAATAAAAAATGGATTGCACTATTGATATTTTTGAAGGAGATCAATATCTCAGCTATTTTAGCATAGGATTGTAGGGATTTTTGGAAGAGCTAGGAAATTTTGGATGGGCGACAGAGGTGGAGGGAACCTGGCACCAGCAAAAGCTTGTCCTCTAATACAGGCGCAATGAGGTCCACGATTTTACGTCCCATCCGATGGTTGTAGCTCTGAACTTGAAGAGCTTTCCAGAAGACGCAGGGCAGGAATCACTAAATTGCTGAAAAATCTGTCCCTCCCGGGATTCGAACGGGAGCCGTTAATCTAGCGACCACACCCAACTAATCCCATTATATATTGAATGAAGAGCCATTGGTTTATACGGACTAGCTGGTTATGAGGGAATGTAAGAGACCAGTTTATTTTGCACTTTTAAAGGAAGTTGGGTGCTCGGGCTCGAGTAGGATTTTTAGAAGGAAGGGCTGGAGATTCAACACTCCATTAAGGACCAGTGTTTCACTAAAAATATCATCCCTACCTTGAGCTCTATCCCCACTCCTCGGGGTGGAAAGTCAGGAATTAAGTCACCACCGCTAATTATACCACCTCGAGAAGTGTTAGCTGGAACTATAACTTTTTGGTAACTTATGGCGTAGTCTAAAAGCAATAGTACCATAACTAAGCATAACGGATTCCAGCTTTTTAAGATGTCACTTCCTTAAACTACTAGATACAAAGTATATTCAAATAACATATATAATTGCAATATAATTGAGTCACATTTAGCTTCGTATACCTTATTTCAATAATAGAAGTTATCAGCAGAGCGTATGAGTCGACACCTATAATAATATTAATCTTTAAGGATACGTGGCATAAAGTAGAACATTTTCTTCCTCCGTTGCTTTAATGTGAAGTCACTGTATTTATTCACATGTTAGGGAAACTAAAATTATAAATAATCATCACCCGCACACTCCCACTCTTCCCATCAATAATATCCTCTATAGAGCATTTTTCTGCGTTAGCAATTCAAGCCATCATTTAGAAGATCAAAGTTATAGAAGAAGATATTTTCAAATTTAAAAAAATCACGTACACAGTGACGACAAAATCCACAATTGTCTACATATTTTATTTCATCAATTATAGCATTTCATGACAAAAGTAATTTGTTAAAATCACCGTAACGACTCAGTGCGAAAGGGAAAACACAACTCAAGGGTCACTAATACACACGTCAAACGTGTTGACTCCAATCTGACAATTTGCCAAGGCAATGAGCAAGGGAAAGAGAGAAATTATGGGGTTAGATTTCCATAATTACTGGGGAGATATCATTAATACTGAGAATGGGGCATAAATTAAGGGATTGGAATGTAAGAGAATTGCCGCCCCGAAGCGTTTCATTATTCAGGCACGGTTCTTGGACGCGTGGTTGGGAATCTCTAATGTAAGGGCTGCGAAGGGCTGACGGACACAGCAAAAGAAGGAGAGGCCGTTGAGGAGCGGTCGGCGATGCCCCCGGGATATGTCGGATGGCACTTTCGATTTACGCTAACGCGATCCCGGCCCGACGGCGATTCTGTAAAAGCCTCAAAGGCAAGTTTTGCTCACCGGAAACACTCTATATGCGCGGAGCAATAAATTTCGGAAAAAAATGTTTTCCTTCACTTGGGCAGTTAAAGTGGAAAGTCATCGTTTCACTTCCCACCGTTCAAGCTTTTTCTCTCCACATAACAGTCCTGAGAGCTATGAATACTTGAGACTCATAACTGACTCGGTTGGTATTCATAAACGGCAATATATGTAATGGGGTTGAAATGACGAGGGAAAAATCTCACAAAACAGAACTTAAATTGAAGTTACGCGCCATTGAAACTTTAAATATTTTCATTGAATCCAGATGTTTATAGGCAGAGATATAAAGGCGATCATCCAGAGTCTTTCATCGGACGTTATTGCAAATAAAATCGACGATTCGAATTTGCACGCCATATGTGGATGTGTCTTTAGCCATTAGCTTTCACTGCAGTCCGTGTTATCGCTGATATAATCGGTTTTCTCTTACTACCAAGAGCAGTCCAAAAACACATTTAAGTTGCCAAGGGATCCAAATAATCGCTAATCGTGTTCTTAATCAAAAATGTTGCTCTTGGAAGAATGTTTTCCCTAAAATAAACCCCAAACGGAGTGGCTTTATGATCAGCATACTTAAAAATGCGTTCGTGAATAAATATAGGCATTTTTCCAATGCGATACCATACTCACCCCAGATTGTGTAACACACCATAAATGTAATAAAATAATGCACCAATTAACGGCCAAATAAACACAGAGATGTACATAATTATTCCGTGCTACCCTATGTTAGATGTCTGTGAAGCAATGCTTTAGAAGTATATCATATGTACGCAATGTACCTCCTTTAATGTATATTGTATGGCTTTACCTGTGGTGTTGTATTCTAGGGATCTGCAACAGGAACACATAGGCGTATTATAATTTTTGTATATTTCATCCCTGCGGTCCTATATTTTGGATTTCATGGATAATGGATAAACCCTCTGATTATGGCAAATGGCATCCCATTTTTAGCACTGGTTCTGCAGGTAGGTACTCATCAGAGAATCAAATATAAGAGGTATTTGTAGTAAGGCAATGGAGTAAAGAAACTGTGTTTTCCAAACATATAACCTGTTATTCGACTCTTAAGGAATAACTGATTCCTAAGATAAGATATTCTAACCACTGAGATATCGCACAAAAAAAATTTTTTACACGCTAGGTTTAAGGAAAATCTTTCTCCAGCACATATTATAATCTTGATTAATGTAAAGCTTAAAATGAAAGGAAAAGAGCTTAAAAACAAAGATATAGTTCACATTTCACTGAACTGATGAAATTGCATGTCACCAACGATTTTTTAGAAAGTAATTGCGTTAAAAAGTAGATTGAATTCTATTGATAACAATGCTATTGGAGACCTTTTTCTCGGAAAATAAAATTAAATAAGCATGAAAATTCGCATTTTAGTTGAAACCGAAATGTAAATGACATATTAGCAAAATAATTTTGTCTTTACTTTCTAATGCTCTATTCTTTTCAAAAAATAATTTTTATCTTTACTATTCTTAGAGACTTTAATTTCCATTTAAGTACGGTAAAAAGTGTAAATGGTGAATGGTGAGGTAAAATATTTATTTTGCAAATATGGAAAATCAAAAAATTAAGCGACACATTGAAAACACACGAAGACAAAAAATATGCCGCGCGTAAAACGGTAAGTACCTACCGTAAGTCCAAGCTATGAATCCATCTCACTCTAACAAGTATACGCAAGAAGGAAAAACATTGATAAAGCTAACTATTAAGAAAAAGATAATCAGTGTGCCTTTCCATACTACACCTCTGAACATGTAAAAAAATGATAGTATTTCTTTATTAGGTTTAAATGGAATTGTTAATGTATGCCCCCGATTTCAGTCCGAATGATTCACCGTTATTTTATACAGATGTAGCTATTAAAACGTTCGTCACTTTCAAATGTACTCTTACCTCGGAATTTTTTCTGTGTTAAGCACAGAGTCCTGCAATACTGAATACGAAAAGGGGTTCAAACAAGATTAATAGTAAGATACATATTACTAATTAACAACATAACAGCAGCTTTTCAAAGTTGTTTTCGGGTAGTTATATCAGGGTTACATGAAAGGAATAACAATAATGAATTTAGGGCGAAATATGCAATAAGAGTTCAGATGATAACTCACATTCAAGGAGAAGAATTTAAAAAATAACCCCTAAAGGTAATCGCAAAAGAATATTGTGGGTATGCTGAACGGTGATTGTTATTGGGAGTTCTCATAAAATGAGGCTCAGAAAAAAGAACTAAAGGAGTTTATAGGCTACATGAGATTTCGTTATCATATAATGTTTATTGTTTTGGAGGACTACAGTTGGGTGGAGGGAAAATTGAATGAGGAGATCAGGAGAAGATTGAGGGAATAAATGGGGTAAGTAGTAATAAGTGAAGGTGCTTAGAGGAATGTGGAGGAGGGAAGAATGTTGGGTATACGGGGCAGAGAGAGGAGAAGAACGGGTATTTTAGATAGTGATGAAAGTTAGGCTAGACGTGGAACTACAGAATGAAATCATTTGGATAATAGGTCACCTAAGAAGAATTTTTGCCCATCGAACCCTAGCCTATATTATCCAGTAGATTACCAACGATAACGAGGTAATATGATGACATGTAGGATAAAGAAGTGAATAAAAGTATGTACCGTAGGAGTGTGGTCATGAACTGATATTAGGAATTCGTGAATGTTGAATCAAATAATTATAAGTTCAAGTTATGTTTATTTGGGTGAATTTACTCTGGCATACCGACCTAGGAAGGCAAACCAGAATCCTTCTGCTCCACTAAAACGGGACAATGAGTGAAACGAAATTGATTTCTCCTCACGCATAAAAGTTATTCTGACAGATAACCATAATTGAAAGCTTTTGAAAGAAAAATTCCTTCTTTCTAAGGGTGTTTTATTGCATTAGTGAAAGACGTCAATTTTGCGATCAAAAGTGACGCAATAATTACGGCGTGCAAGCAAAATTGAGTTCGTAAGAGAGAGAGGAGGGTCTCAGAACCAGTATTACCTAGAACGAGAGACATTAATGTCTTTTCTCTGCCGCGCGAATATACGCAATTTTGGAAAATGTGGCGTAATATTGGGAAAATGGGTCGAAGTAGCTTGAAAAATGAAAAAGTGAGAGTGTGGCGCTACGTCCCTCCACTCCCCATGCACCTATTCCAGGTTTTCGTTCTTTCTACAACGTAGTTAAAAGATATCACCTCAATCTGGGAAAAAAGCCACTTTATGGACCCACTTACTCGCAAGAGAGGAAAATAGAGATTCGGAGAGAAGGAACCGATTATATCATCCAGTGCGGTTCTATGTATGTGAACCAAGGAAGGTATTTTCAAGAATCTCATCAATTCCATTTCCTCCCAAATTTTAAGAACCCACCCTTTCAGTTAGAAACCTAACTATCGTGAATCGTCGGGAAGAGAAACAAGATTTATTAAGTAGTGAAAGGCATTTTGAAAAAGGATGGGAGGAAAATTACTAAGAACAGCACAAAAAAATTTCCTCAAAGACCTTATTGGAAGCGTCGACATTGACTTAAACAGGTGTGGACCAGCGGAATGGATCAAAAGGTCATGTTAGGCCGAAGTGGAAATGGCAGATTGGAAAAAAGTGCCTTGCTCACGAAATAAAACTTGCACACGGCAAATATGACAACTACAAGCAATGTTAAATAAAAATTCCTACAAATATTTATCGAATTTCAGCGTCATCGAGACTTTGAATTTAATATCTTTTTTGCCCACGTCGCTATGCAGACCTATTAACTTTTGAAAGATTCTTGCTTGTCATTGCAAGTGAAAGAAAATGTATGCATGCATCAAGGCATCACTTACAGCCGCAACCGCACTAATTCATTAATTGTCACATTTATTCGGTACATCTTCTCCATTTACCGCCAGTAACTAATGAACAGCATAAGAATATATTTGCACAAAATCACATTCTATAGAAACGAAAGTTTGTGACAGCAATTGTTGAAAAATTTATTCTAATATTTTTTTCAAAGATGTGTAATTAATGCTAGGGGAAGGCCCTAATAAACTAATCCAAATTACCCCTTCCATAAATGTGTACTTTCGCACTACTTCAACCAATAGTTATAATCTAGAATTGAGGCAATATACTGCAACAGAGAAGAATTTCCACGGAGAATAAAAGTATTCTTCTTGTCTAGGTTTCGAGAATAGAACTTCTGCATTCGCGCTAGGTATTATAGCTCTTAAATGCAAATTTAAGTGTTTTTTTGTTGATTAAAAAGGGTACAACTGGCAGCTACTAGATATAACTGCAGAATCATGTTATAATGACAAAATAAAACGAATTCCAAAAAGGATTTCTTTTTCAACAAAAGCGGAAGTATCAATTCATAATTTTCCTAGCTCACATGACAATTAAATAATGGCATAATTCTCACGAAACAGGTTAACATATTTACTACTAAGCAGGTAGCTTTCAAGCGACCTACCTAAAATCAGTTGAGTAAAACTACTGATAATAAAAAAGACGTATCAGAAATTTATTGAATTAAAATGGCCACTTGTCCCCGGAATGAATTCTGTGCCCAAACGTCATGCTCATAGCTACACTTTATGCATCGGGGTCAGACAGGAATTTAAAATAACGAGCAATTTATTTTCCATACGTATGGATAGATACAAATTGACCAACATCAGTATAAGTGGAAACATACTTCATTTCAAGAATATTTTATCATTTCACGTTCAATTTCCGTAATCAATACTTGGAATTCTAACGAATGTCTTGAGTTATGCCGTTCGCCGCTCCAGGTTTCGTCCACCTTTGATAAATGCGTTGTTTATATGGGAAAAAATCATTTTCAGACACCCGTTCCAGATAGTACAGAAACAACTTTCAAACAGAATTTAATCCTACACTAACTCCTACTCATAATCGGGTAGCACTTTTAGTAAAAAATACACATTCTCGAGAGAGGTTCGACGGAAACTTCGACGCGTGGAAATTGATGGAAAGACACGATCACTTAGACATGATCGAATGTTATTTATTACGCATCGTTAGAGGTGATACGATAGTTTACTCTCCGCGTTGCGACTACTTCCGAGAGTTTAATCTACGACCGTGACAAATAAAACTAAGCGGTAAACGCACGCAGTCAGGGACCCCCAGCCGTGAAGTCAAGAGACGCTAACGAGGAATACCAACGCCCGCAGCCCAGGGATGAAAACTCGCGTTCCCCTGATTCGAATCCCCTCCTCATTAACCATCTTGCGCTTATGATCGCCGGATCAAAAAGAAAAGCGAAAATATTGAACTTTCCACCGCTCAACCTTTGAACACCTGATGTTTTCCGCGCGGCGTAATAACAACAACAGATTCCGCGAAAGAGAACGTCTCGGCGGGCGGGCGGACTCTAACCTCCGGCGGTTGATCGTGTGCTTCGCTCCAAGCCTTCCCTCTGCTGAGGGCGGGAAGGGTGGGTGATTGGTGCCGTAAAAAGGTTGAAACGAGGCCAATCACCTCCTACACTACCTCCCTCCCACTCCTCCCCTTCAATGTACTCCGGCCACCTTCCAAACCACCCCTTCTCTTTCTCTCTCGTCCTCCCTCACACACAGAGCGTCTCAGCCGCTCCCTCGAAGCAAGGGGAAGCGGCTGGAAGCCCGCCGGCCGATGCCCCATCCCTCGCGGCCGAAAGGTCAAACCCCTCCCTCCCCAAGAGACCGAGAGAGAAGCATTTCGCATCGCCTGGAGCCGTCGGGAGGCGGCGGCGAGGCCGGTGCCCGGTGGATATTTCGAAAGGTATTTTTAGACATGTGGCGCCCTTCCCCTTGTTCTGCCTCACCCCATCCCTCCATGAAGGGGGTGGGAGAACCTGGAAACCGTTTCTTCAGTGACGGTGACGGGTTATGGGGGTGGAGGGGGGAGGCTACACTTTCTTGTAAGTCAGGATTAATGAAGTTCACGCTCACAACAAAGGCAAGAACCTATACTCCACATAAACCTAGGCCTCCTCCGCGAAGATAGCGCAACAGGTGAGATGGGGACATTGCTTCGGTGCTATAACTAGTGCTTCACTGATTGAGCCAGTTAGGTTTGCATGCGATGCATGTATTTACCCCTTAAATACTATAGATACTAACAATCAAGTGGCATGAGACAATATAGTTGCTTGTTTGCATGTTAGTAGTGCATGCTTGGTGATCTTCACCCCCTGCCACACACCCTTGCGGTGGCTTGCAGGGTATCGTGTAGATGCAGATGTTTAAAAGAAGACGTTATGCTTAAAAAATTTCAATTTCTCCAGCAACTGTCAACGGTCAATAGTTATTCCTATACATTTTAAACGGTATCCTATTTTTAACAGAATATTTCCAACTTCAATTTCACATAACTCAAGCACAGATTCCAGTTCTTCTTTCGTAACTTACTAAATATATTGCCCTGCATCAAGTTAGCCATGTTCCATTGGCTCATGTCATGGAACCCATCTACTGCCTCGGCACCGTTTCCTCCAAAAATCTTGATTCTTTCCATAACTACAAAGGATAGTGATTCTAATCTAGACATTCACTTTTCTCATCAATCGAAGCTCAAACGTCCGAATATCATTGCTAAAACAAGTGCTTCACTGATTGAGCTTAAGCATTGTAAAGGAAAAATTTAAATTCTTGGTCAATTGTCCAAGACAAAAAATTATTCCGATGTACTTAGACTCATTTACTCATTACTCAAACTTCTATGGTCTATTTTCATTAATCTAGCATCATCCAGAGTGATTGTGCTTAATATTTATCTCATTTTTTCTGTTATTTACATGAACGTGGTATCTATTCTGTCATCACGCTTGTGAAACTCGTACTTTATGGTAATCATGGAAGTTTTTATTTGCACTTACGGCCATCGCATATTCAATCAGTAATTGTGCTGACTTCGTTTGATTACTGATCTTATCGGACCCCTATCAAGCTCTAGATATAAAGTCTGGATATGAACGAGCACAAATTTCATACCCCGAAGTACATTTCTTTCTTTTTCACTCCTTACAATTTGAACTAGAATGGGTCGATATTTCGGATGAAGCAGAGCGGCTTCGATGAATGTTCGTCACTTTATACCACTTGCATTTTCATTACTGGACATATTTTTTTCAAGAAATAAAAATAACGTAGCGACGAGCATTTTGACAAATAATACCACAATTTTCCCAATTGTCTTTAACTCTTTTCTGAGTTTTGCATGCAATTTTTGCGTTTATTTCTATTTACATACTGATTTTTCCCTCGAAAAATAATTATCTTGTGTTTACCCATTGATTATTAAATTAGCTTTGCTTCCAAGGGAAACAGAAGCAACAATCGCCGGTTGAATAAATTTCCAAAGGCAAATCGTAAAGCGCATACAAAATATAACGAGGATTCATTGTAATCCTTAATAATCAGCAAAAAAGTCAATTACTTTTGAAAAACAATATGCATTATGAGAAATTTGTGGTTTAGGCCAATTTTCCAAAGATTACACCAATTTTCTAGCCTATAGATTTCGTGAAATATGCGAGAATGCACACAAAAAAGGTATAAGGTATTACATCAAGGGTACTGAGTTAAGTGAGCTAATAACTACTCGGTTCTTCTTTAGAAGTTACGGTGGTGGTTTATTTCGCTCTAGTTAGGCCTCACTTTGAGTGCGCTGTGAACATTTTTGACTCTGGATGGAAACAAATTTCACCAAATGAACAAGATGTAAAAGAAAGTCTCGCCTTCTTTTACTTTCTCTAAAGAACCAGAGTGTCAGAGCTCTATTAATGGGACTTGAATATTACCCTGAAAGAACTTTTAAGATTATTCATCAAGGTCTTCACACCGAAGACTTACAATTAGATTTACCTAAGCAGGATTAAAAGTTTTTAGATTGTAAAGTCATCACATTTCAGATCTGATCACCCGAGTCACGGTCTATATTTAGTTTCTGAATCAACAAATGATGCTAAACAGATAAATTAACGGCGATCTATCTCATGATATTCATCATCACTAGCGTTTTACGCAGCTCACCGTACAATACTTTTGTCTTCTAAAAACTTCATATACACACAATTCTTCGCTTTTAGGTACTTCACCATTCGTTCTCTCACATCTCATGCGACCCTTTCATTTATGATACATCCCATACACTTTTTTCCAGACAACTCTCTTCAGACTTATAAAATGAAGAGAAAGTCACAAAATTGAACCTTATGAAGAACACCTACGTATCAATTCTAGTTTAGACGACAAGAGAAGAATAACTTCATCTGCTACCATGTTTCAAGAAGGCCGTTTACGTAGGTTTTCTTCTTTCCAAAATTTTCTACTGTCCTTTTTTCCCTCACTTTTAGAGTAACGTCTTTTGCCTCGCAGTTCATTCATTTTATTCCCATCATAGTAGGTATTCTCCAGATATACCTACATCCAAATGAAATCCTTCCTTACTTACAGATGTTAGTATATTGTTAATCTGGTACTCTTATACAATAGGGGCATTCGACTGATTATTCCTACTTATTTATTTAATGCTTCTTCCCAGATATCCCCGTACAATTAGAGATACGAATAACGGTAAATATGGCCAATCGGAGAGTAGCAATTGATAGCATTGGTAGCTGTATGTTAGTATGAGTACTTAAAGCTAACCATACTAATAGAATGTTTTTGCATGTTTGCTTTGCAATTTCTATCTTTTTTAAATAGTGAAGTTCTGACTAGTATATTAATACTATTTCTTTTTAAGCATGATATGTAATGCATGTTTGGTGAGAAATCACCCCCTGCCACACACCTTTGTGGTGGCTTGCAGGGTATTATGTAGATGTAGAGATTCCTTCGTCTAGTCTTTCTTTTTGTATACCGAATTCAACGCGAACTGCAGCTTCTGCTTTTTTACTTTATCTTCTGGCCATATTTCATCCAAAGCCTTCCCATAAGGTTAGAGCTTCTTTCGTAGAATATGCACTGATCTATTGCCTCTTTCTTTAATGTTCAACGCTATATTGTGACCTTAATGGGGTATACTTGTTTAATTCAGTGCTTTAAAGTTCCAACGGCTACGGTGCCCTCTCGGGAGAAAACTCAATATATTTTAAGGCCTACTATGATCTTCGCTACACCGAAGAAGGAACGGGAGTAATCACTATGATCATTTTCTTTGTGCATCAGCAAACGACTCCAGGGCAAAATGACTGGGGAATCATTACGGGGAAAAATACGGGAATGTCAGCGTTTTTCAGTACTGTGGGTGAAATACAAAGGAGGTGACCTCACTTTCTGCACAACATTAATACAACCAATTTCAGGTAATGGCTCCACGAAGAGACAAATGAAATGCGTAATAGCCCTTAGTGAGTCGGTTTATCTGTCCCACCCAGACTGATTTTTCCCGCCCAAATTGAATAACGTTCGGGAGGTAGAAAGCATTCAGCGCCCACAGGCACAGATTCCATTCAGCCTTCCGTCAGATGTTGGGAGTCTCTCCTAATGAGGTGACGAGAATGCCAGATTTTGAGCATCGTAAGCAAAACAACTATTTAATCTACATTGCGTCATGCTGAAACGAAAGTATTGTAGCCGTAATTGGATATTTGAAGTGCATGTTTAGGTCACTTATCACCACTACAACTAATATCCTACTGGTATTTACATGTATTCCACCGCGGATCACTTAATCTAAGCAATAACGGTAGCTGTATACGGTCAATAAGGCTAGTTCCCTTAAAACCAAATTATTTTGATCATTTTCCCATTGTTCAATTTTTTGTTTATTTAAAATATATTTTAAATCTCCAATAATATTTGTATTTTTGTATTAGTTTATGCATTGTCTTTTTGAGTTGTCTTTATCACTTTATTAAAATTTTTCTTGTCTTATTTCATACTGCAATATTTGCATAGTACGGACGACTATTCTTTTGTAAATTTATATAATGCTCATATGAGGATGAGTAGCCTCCGAATACGTTCCAAATTTTTGTTAAAAACTGTTGTATTGTATATGAAATAAAATATTTTCTCTCTCTCTCTTTAATAAGTGTTTCTCGTGCCACCGGATATCTCTCGCACCCAGTGAGAATGTATCAACACTTAATAGTCACCTCGCAATTGCAATAATAAGGGAGTGTTTCCTTCTTCAAATATGTAGTTATTTGCAATGGGTCAGTGACCTATCCTTACTCAAGTGACTGCAAAAGAAAGTGAAATAGCAAGCCAACGATCAAGAGCAGTTCAACGACGCAGTGTATCCTTGCTAGTATATCGTTCACAATTTGGCTTAAAAAGAGCTTCGGTCTAGAGCTGTGAATCACTCTATACAGAGCGTGCAGGGAGGTAAGAGTAGTGAGATATAATGTAGGCCAGAGTCGGGGAATGAGCTAAGTTAGTGATTAAATTCCCGTACCTCAACCAGCCCTTCAGGTATGAGGCAGTTACAGGTGAGGCAAAGCAATGCTAATCCTCTCAAGTGCTGCATGGCTCGGTGAATTCAATTCCGAGCGAGGAATTGAACACGGAGGAAAGGAGGGGTAAGAGTCTTAGTCATCAAAGAGGACACGAACCGACTCGGGTTGCGCTCTTGACGGAACCAAGATTGCTTTCTATTCATATTCACACGTTTACCTAGTCTTGTAGAAATGTCGTAAACCCCAATACACTTGAGTTCGACCTTACTAATATCGTGGCATATCGACAAGCCCTAGGTATTTCACGATGCTTAAGATATGATTATTCAGAGGAAATACTCAGACGATATGCAAAAGCCCTATATAACATTCTTTAACTGCTTGGCCACAGCTGCTACTCTTTTCCTTCAGCCCTTCGTAATCTAATGGCAATTTTTAGCACTATCATTCCAAGTTAAACGTTCCTTGCTATGAGTTTAAGACTACTGAAGAGAATTTCAGTTAGTATTGAAATAGAAAATCCACCATATGCATGCATCAATGGATCTCTTTTTTTAAACGCTGACATCAGACTTGTAAGCGTCGAATATTTGGTGAAGGTAGCCCCGACTGATGTTTACTTTCCTTAGTTATACTTCCTTACCATTGAAACTAGAGAATGTTATGAATTACGTGTTAATTTTAGCTTCATTTACTTAAATATTTTGAAATGAACGAACGAATTATTGCCATTATTTTTATTCTTTAACGAATTATCGCCATTTATTTAAGCTCATTTCGTCATTTAATATCATCTCATTTTATGCGTACTCGTTAGAATATTCTCGCATTGGACGTACCGACAACAAGCTTAGATTCATTGACCAACGTTGAAGGAGATACAAACATAAGTTTAGTAACTAGTTGTTCCATTAAAAGCCTTCAAATACGTTTTTTATGAACTTAAGAAAACAACGAAGAAAAAAAAACAAATCCTTAGTGAAATGTATAACCGCAGGCGTAAACGTCACCTCAATATCTAAAACCTAGATTTGGGTTAAATAAAATGGCTGCATGAGTAAATTTGTGGAAATGTAGAAGATAACATGTTAAGATGAACTTTTGCTTTGAAAATGACGATTTTTCCACGATTCGAAACACTTAGGTGAACAATAATTTTATTTTTCCATCCTCATCAATAATAATGCAACGTCTGAACACAATTCAACGGGATCAAAGTGCACAAGGGGATATAATATAGAACTTCTTGCTTTACTACATTATAGTATTTTATATCCATTTTCCTTTACACATTGAGCAAGTAGGGGGAGATGGAAGGAGTTAGTGTGAATGAGGTAAGTAAATACAAAAAACCAACTTTGAAGAGTACGCCTGGAGTTGTTTTCCATGCTAATACCCCTACATTCGTCTTGAGATCACGATTCCATTTCAACGACTGATGTGTGGGCACGCAGAAATGTCTTTATGATTACTATCTGCTGATACCGCCGACATCTGTGGGGATAACAAAAGATCCAGCATGAGTTAATTTGAGCGCGTGCTGTCTATCGATCATTACACGGAAGACTATGGAATGGATGGTCGATCGAAACGATAGAACGTTTCACGGACATTATTCACAAACTCGGTCTGTCGGTGAGACAGTGGTTGGGAGGGTCGCTCCGTGACCAAGTACACAAGCCGAACAGCGCACGGAACGAGGTGCCCTCGTTACCCTGTCTGTGCCGTGAGCAGCGAGAAAGGATCAGGCGTGATCCAAGGACTGAGGGAATCTGCAGGTCTCATAACGAGGGCGACATAGGAAACCCTCCCGTTACCTTTCCCAACGGGTTAATTCCCCATCCATTGTTACGTTTCGCCGCCCTCGCGATCAAAGTGAGCACAATAAAAAAAATGAGAACGATCGCTCGTAGGAAATACACGAGTGTGGAGTGAAGATGAACGATTCTCACTCAAATGGCCGGAATAAACAATCATTATGAAATGTCAAGGTGGTGTTCACAACCTAGGATGTTTTTTAAATGTTAGCGTGCTAATGTGATAAGAAGAAATTGCGGTATTACTTTTCCAACTAGAAGCTCACATAGAATTTTCAGCTATAATATGGGATCCATAGGATGTAGTTAATATTTTGGAATTGGAATACAGTGTTGCGGAAAAAAATATTGAGGAATGTTCTCTGCATCTCGGGTTCTGCGTCCGCGTTTTGTTGACTGGGGGTGACAACCGTTTCGCTAGCCGTCCTGCTAGCGTCTTCAGGTCGAAGGTGGGGAAAGCTGCTTTTTCGCCGTCTTATATGCGGACGCAGAACCCGAGATGCAGAGAACATCTGAACAACGCCGCGGAAACCTTCGCACCAAATATTGAGGAAGCCTAGTCTAGGAAGCAGGGATCCTGATCCAGGATCTTTAAATAGCACATGTACTTGCGATATCGTTATTTGTGCTCAGAAGAGCCAAAACATGATCAAAATCCATCGAATTTTGTTATGTGATTCATATATTCAGTTTTTACTGGTGAAGTATTTGTGGCAGTTCCTGAAATTAGTGCCCTTCTACAAGGATTAATGTTTTCAACAATGTGACTTTAGAATATTCACCCATCTTTAAAAGACCATATGCGACATGTACTCAACAGGAGAAATACCCAGGGAATTCGAGAAAAACATCATTCCTATTCCTAAAAAGAAGAGAGCGGGGTAATGCGAAAATTTTAGGACAATAATCCTTACAACACATGCATTACAGATATTGGCAAGGATCATCTACAGAAGAATAGAACGAAAAGCAGAGGAGTTCCTAGATGAAGATCAATTTGGATTCAGAAAAATTAAGGGTACAAAAGAGGCAATATTGGACCTTAGGCTGCTCAAAGAGAAGAGAAAGTAGAAGGACAAACCGACGTTAATTGCATTTGTGGACTTAAGGCCGTTTTACACGGTAATTGAAACTGCGCAAGTTGGTGTTGATCCTGTTTGAGCAGTCGTCTGCGAAAGTCCGTGACGTAGAGAATTGCGAGGACGCCTGCTTGACAGCTTTACACGGTGCAATCGTCGGTGCATTATGTCAGTGACAGTATACCATTTAGTAGCGGTAATACTGTCAATATATCGCATAACGTCAAGATCTATGAAGTAGCAATTATTTGGACGTGAAAGATGCGATGAATTACCACCACTTTAAATGTTTTACGCCATATTATAAACATAATAGTGGAGACCCTAGTCCCGAATCCTTAGCCCAAAATTTACACCACTAACGAACGGATGTGGGCCAAGGTAACAGGTTCTTCCTTTACGCACGAAATTTAAGCTACAAAGGCATGATTAACGATAATTTGACCTATGTCACCCAGTACTCGTTAAAAGAGTAAATGCTTACGTATCATCACTCATAAAAAAATGTTACAATCCGACGACTCATGTTCCACTAATTTATATCCAGGGAAAACGACATTACGAGAATTATAAATTGCCGCATTTCCACATCCAAATCCTTGAAAAGGCTTATCCTATATCTTAATCTCAATTATTTGATACCAAAGTTGGCATTTTTCCGCTTAAGTGTCTCCGTGTCAAGTGTATTACCTACTTGCGTTTGATTTTCATGCATAGTAGATGGAGATTCAACGTTTAGTCAATAGAGATCGCTACTAGACTAGTGCATATTTCCGTGATATAGACTTATTTATTTAATTGACAGAGACGGTAATGCTTAAAAAATTATTACCCATGCCAAAGTACTAATGGAACTGAAGCTTTAAAGAGGCAGGGAATTAATTCATTCGTCTTAATCGAGAACATAAAAAGATCTTTTAAAACCTGTTTTGAGGAGCACTCCAGAATACCACCTAACACACTATAGCCCCATGCTGCGCTGCGTAAAGGAACATGGATGGAGACTATTCTCCTTTGTGAAGCATTCTCTTGTCTGATACCCAGTCCCTACCATTCGGTGCCACTACGGCGCGACATGACATTTAATTTGATGTAATTTTTATACGAACTTAAAATGAAGAATACGCAAATATAAGGTACACGGCTACGAAAGAATTTTATATTTCAGTGGAGGAAAGGGAAGCACTCGACTGTAAAATTTACCATATATATCTATATCTACGACATACCCTGCAAGCCACCTCGAGGGTGTGTGGCAGGGGGAAATGTTACTCAGGATAAATTTTAAAGATTTCAAGAAGCAGGTTAGAAACTACGTGTGAAAAAATTCGTTCAAAAAGGAACCAAAGACACCTCAAATGCCTAATAATTTATGCAATAAGAAGCCATGCTTCTCATATTGTACATATTTGTAAAATTCAAATACATGGAAATGATCACAGTATCGATAAGGGGCCATGCATGGGGAGAAATTGCTACAATATTCCATTGCAGTTACAGGTATATAGGAAAGAATATCTTTTGGGACATATCAGTAGAATCTATTCGGGAGGAAGTTAGCTAAATAACTGGGTAGATACTTTTTTGAGCGATAGTAAACCATAAGCTAAATTTCCCATGCAACGACGGAACCACTTTGTATCACCAGTAGAAATTTAAATAAATGGAAGGACGAATTATTTGCCAATTAACAGAGGCAATTTAGGTAGGGCTGAGCAACTCGGTATGAAAATACGCAATTTAAAAAAATACACTCACGTACGATCAGGATAACTGCACTCGTTGTAATGACTCCTTATATTCTGAAAGAGTACACCGGGAAGGAGTAATGCCAAGTGAAGAAATTAAAGGAGCAGATCTGAGGCATTGACAACTTCTTCGAATTCTAATATAACAAAGGCAGAATGGGTAAGATTAACAGACTGAACAATCGAGTGGGCAATGATTGGGCGAGGAGGGCCGGAATTACGATGAACGTTTTCTGACGTGACGGAACCGGACGGTAGCATTGATGAAGTTAGGAGAATGGGAACGCAATGAAGGTAATCACAAAGGACGGATGTTGACGTGCCGTTGACGTACGTTGAAAAAAGGTTGTCAAGGTCTAGCTTTCCCGTCACGTTGGTTTCCATCAGCCAATCACGAGCTACTTGAAAATCAAGTTGGGGACAAATGTTCGGATGAGGGTGACACTTTACAAAAACATTTTTCGGCCACTGGAAATCGTCCTTTTTCGATGAAATTTTCACAACACAAACTGCTATGATCACACTTCACTCACGCTAACAAAGTTGGGAAAAAGGTAAAAACTTATGGTTTTACACCAATTCGAACCCAAGAGATGACTGTTCGCCGCGCGCGCCGCCATATTGGAAAACGGCAGTGTTTCCAATCTGTCGTCGATCGTGATATACCACCAACAATTGAGCCGCTACGCTGGCGTTCTCCGCTACCGTCCGTTTCCGTCACGTCAGAAAACGTTCATCGTAATCCCTGCCTAAGGCATGATATCTCTGAGTCACTCAAACACTGACTACTGCCAAACATTAATCAACTAAAATTTAGAAAAAATTGTGCTTGTGACGTAGGCGATGCTAGATTTTAAAATAGTGACATGACAAGAGAGGAAGGAGACAAAGATATTTACTCAGTCAATCAAATGGTTCCAATTTCCACACGATGTGGCATGTCTACGAAGATTGAGGGAGGATTTACAAAAAGGGTATTCGTGACAAAACTGAAAGTGGTGAGATTCTCTAGAAGGAAGCTGGCAATATTAAATAAAAAAATATAAGTACAAACTGGAATAGGCTAGACATTTCCGATGATTGAGTAAGTATTTAGACGACGCACAAAAGACACAAGTCAAAATTGCGTTAGCAAATTAAGCTCTTGCTAACTGAAAGGAACGTATGACAGAAACCCTTTATAAAGGTTATCAAGGTGTTTGATCTGGAGTCTGGCGTGCTCATGAAATATAAGCTGGGCAAGAAGAGAATGGAGTCGTATGAGATATTAGCATAGAAAAGAGAGAAAAAGGAAAGTTGCCGGGATAAAGTTAAAAGGCAGATCTAGCCGGCATGGAGCAAGAGAAAGTTATTTAAGTTTATGATGGAGAGTAGAATACCGGAGAAGAGAGAAGGAGAAAGAAAAGGACATGACTAATTAAGAAAAGTAAAATATATAGTATGTTGAAAAAAGTGAGATATTGTATTGGACAAAACGTTCAGTATTGTTGAAAGGGAGTACAATTGACCCATAAATACTAACACTGACTGGTGGATCAACACTAACTACCTTCTGTACACACATTTTCTCACCTATATGTGAGTTATGTATTGCATTCGCTATCATGCATACCCAAAGAGGATGAAGTAGAAAAATATTAAACAAACTTGGGTGAAGATAAAGCATAGTTAACCAAACGAAGATTTTGTAAACATTCATGGCATGCAATGGGTTGCCTATTGTAAAAGACTTAGGGGTGCGGTATGGTGTAGTGGATGTGGTATTGAGGTGGTCTACACTTGCCTCTACTTGTTACACTTGCCCCAACTACCTTACCAAGGGACCGGATTGGAATTCCAGTGGTAGCAGACATTTATCATTATACTGGAGAACATTTCAAGTTTAGCACTCGTCCATCGGGAGGGGTATGAAAAGTTTTGTTTGCCCTTCCTCTCCTCCCTGAAAACTTCCTGTCTTCATATAACTCCGAATCTATTCTATTTTAAATGGCAAAATCGATTTAAGCCACTGGTTGGCTCACCCACTAGATACTGAAAGATACATATCACACTAAGAATCCAATTAAGTAGTAAAAGTGTTGAAGCTTTGGTTGAAATGTATCAGGGAATGATAGAGGATTATGTATACTAACAATTACTATCTCACTATCCACCATATAGATGTTCTTTTATAACCCTGTCGAAATGCATAGTGAAGACAAAGGGGTAAGCACATCCGTTTTTCCCCTAAAAACCATCTTATAAACGCCTCTACACGAAACGAATAAACACAAAGTACATTTAACTTTATTCTGGTGGAATGACGACTCCGCTTTCTTTTTCAACTCCTTTCGCTTTTTCTATCGCTTTCAGCATATTTCCCAACTAGCACTTCAACATTCTGTTTCCGAAGTATACGGTTTACTCTTCTCTTGAATACCATTGCAATATTCTTGTAAAATTTCATTATCGCGCTTCCATCTCACATTTCTTCTCTATAACAAAAAATACGAGAAGATTCTACAGCCAGTACGCCTGTGTATCCTTCGTGGATATATTTAAAAGCCTGCGGAACTGAAATATTGAACGAAAATATCATCATGACAAGCATTCTTACAGAAAGCGGAGGGATTGCAACGAAAAACACTGATAAAGGAGTTACCGGTAAAAAAAAAAGAATTGAATCTATCGATATCGATAAGGTATCGAATATATCAGGTTAGCCAGGAATGTGTATGGATCAAAGGTTACGCGATATGAACAGACAATAATTTTGATTATGCAATCACACTTTTCTCGCTCACATCAAAAGAATGTTGGGGAATCAATTCAGCATCCAGGGTAGCAGTCGGAACATATTATTTTCTTATAGATTAAATACTTAAGCGTCCATTACACATCTAATTTTAAAAAAATGTGAGGGCGTATGGAACGAGATAATTACTAACAACTCTTGTCAAAATGGATAATCACCAGCATGAAATTTTCCGAGACGACTCTGCGCGGTTGCCGCGCTAGGAGAAAGAATAGAACATCTTCGGGTCCACGCGGATGCGCCAAGTGTGAGATATGGCAACGGGGAAAAAGCAGAAGGCTGCCCTAGACCGAGTATTCGGACGGAAGGCGGAGTGAAGGAGGTTGCTGGCTCTGGAGCGATGCACGGGGGTGCGAGTGGCGGGAAGGGGACTGGGGAAGGAAGGGTTAGGGGGCGTCGGGAGATCTGAGCGGTTAGTTAGAAGTGGACCACACGCATTGAGATCAGCTTGAGTCGCCGCCGACGGCGCGTCGCCCGGGGCGAAGGGTGACGAGGCTAGACTGCCGCTGACGGAGTTGCCTCGCCCGGGGCGAGGAGCGTGCGTCGCGGTGGGGCACTCCGCCCCCTCGCCCCTCACACACGACGGAGAGGGGCGGATGGAGGCGGGAGAGAAAGTGTAAGAGCACCTCCATATCTCCTTTCTAACGAAGACAGGGGCCGTGTCTTATCGAATGGCGAATAACGGATCCTTGACGATGACTGGAAGAAAAAACTACCGTTTCGATTTTTTCTCCGACATCAAAGGTACAATATGTACCTACTATCACTGGTAGGTTTGAGGGTAATCCCTTTCGGCAATTCCCACCCACGTAGGCTTTCTCTTACCTTACAAGTATACGCACGTTATCCAAAGTAACCTGGGTAACATAGATGGAATAAAAGAAAGTGGTGGAAGCGTGCGGAAATAAAGGCCTAAATAGAGTAGAGAATGGAGCCATGAAGAAAATAGAGAAGTAGCGAAATAGAGCAGGAATACTTTATCAACATACCCAAACCAGTGGAACCGTAAATTATAATTATCGGTTTTTTTTAAAGTAACCTGTGTATATTATGATTAGTTTTACACTCATTGTATATATTTCGATAAATTTCTTTCCGTAACAATCACAAATTTTTCTCCCACTTCACATATCAAAAAAAAGGTATGGTCAGAGAATTAGCCCTCGTTATAAGCATACAATATGTGTCGCACTTATTGCACCGTCCACTTTTTTGTTTATCGACTCTTGACAGTGTAATTACTCCGTGGATTCGTTATTGAAATCGGCAAGCTTATTAAGTACAGAGATGACGTGGCTGACAATTATACATTCTATCGTCTGCTTTCCCTCTAGGACCTTTCCCCAGCGGACTTACCGCGAGTGCTAAGTCATCTCCGTATTGCATTTCGAATGAAAGAGATTGATATTGGGAACCAACTCAAAAAGAGCTCGACTCGGTGAAATCAAAGGGATCAAAATTTTCCAACGCAGCCACCGGATTCCATTATTCATTTTTTCGTTCCAACCGTCGCATTTTTCACGGGCGGGGGGGGGAGGAAGGAGGGGGGGAGGCTCATTATAAATACCCGAGCGGGCCAACAACGATCTCTTTGCAACCGACCGCGCGAGGAAAAGGGTTCGGCGCGCTCTTGTTTTGCATCATCGGGGCCAAGAGAGCTTTCTTACGCACAGCGCCCCGCGGCGCTTGGTCACGCTCAGTGAGATAAGAATGCCACCCGTGCACGCGGACTCAAGCATGTATATGTATACATATCTGCTTCTCTCTTCTCTCACACAAACACAAGCACGGTAAACTCTCTCCTTCTCTCTCCTCCGCACCGTTGTCCGGGAAATCTGAATCTCTTGAGCTCCGTTAAGGGCGCTCAATCGCATCTGGGGTGAGTGGAATGAATCGCGTTTACGGCTAAATTATTGACTACGGCGGGACAAAGAATGTCCCCACATCAATCTTTCGAGCTTAACGAGGCGGTATAGTTACACCGCTCCTCGGTAGTTAATCCAGCCGACGGACTGCGGCAATGCAACTGCCGTGATTAGAACTGCGGCGCGTGGTAGGACTCACGGACGGGAGTTGGACTAACTCAATCCAGGGCGGGGGCGTTATCGTCACGACTCAGCTTTGCATTCCTTCCTGCCCCCACCTCACAAAGGAGTCCGATTGGCTATAATTTATAGCAATGCATGCTGACCGGATGTTCTTATCTATGGGAGGAAGAACGACTCTGCCGATCCCTTTTGTTGCAGCAGAAATATTGACGGTATAGCAAAATGGGAACGAAAATATATCTGCAATATTATCTCTTTGACCTTTTCTTGATCATATATTTCACACTACATCCACGAAAAAATTTCATATTTTACATTATTATATTTCTTCACACCATAATTAATCAACAACGACTTCCGCTGTTATAATTCTATGACATAGACGCATGCGATGACATTATCTCTATATTCACGTAGTTCAAGACTTGAAGAACAGGTAGCATCTGGTTTTCTAGTGTTTAACACGCTAAGGTTATAGCACGGACTTAGAATAGTCAGGACTGGACACTTCTCGCTATCCTAGTCGCCGCTATTGTCGCCGAGAAGAAGCTGTCCGAGTAGATGGCAGCACTGTAGCTCGCCCTAAAATACTTTGTCGTTGCATGGTGAGGACACATATGCTTTCTGTGTTTTTTATAATATTGTCAGAATCAGCTTTGTAGTACTCATTTTATTTAAAGTACTCACGGAATTATTTCGCGAAGATTGTATATAAGGGCCATCGTTGTATTGAACCAGGACCTTCGGGTTAAGATAGTAACCCGGAGACGGTCCAATTTTTTTGTGCCCAAGAAACTGATAATTTTGAGAAAATGGGCAAATGCCATTCTTAGGAGAGATTTTGCTACCAATCCTGAGCAAAGGGTCCGCCAGAAACATTTTTCGCCGGAAGAAATCACATGGAAGGAGCTGCTAAACGACCGTAATGGAAAAGTGATACATATAGATCTACATAATACCCTGCACAAACGTGCTTTTAGTTGTAATACCGTAAATTTCTCATTCCAACATGCAACTACCTATGGTATCAGTACTTGTATTTATAAAATTGGAAATAATGTTTACACCTATTCATATCCCAAATTGTACAAAGAAATAAGGACATTTAGAATCTGACAGTTCGGCAATCAATTTCTCTAATTTTATGACAATGGTCCAGTCTACCATAGTAAGTTGGAGTTCGCAGAATATTTTTAACGTAATCAGTGAAAATTATGTCTTGGAATTTATTAAAGTCTATAATTCATCCTACGGTCCCAATTAAAATAACTTCCATTTTAATTCATTTAACAGACTGGTTACGCTAATATAGTTATCGTACCGTCCCTATACAAATCTTGCCGATCTTCGCCGTACACGTTCCAGTTCGTTATTTAAAGCCCTTTTCATAAGGATTTTATATATTGGCGGCGTATTCCTAATGATTTCTAACAAGGGATACCTGTGGTTCGTACCATTAGTGTTGTTTTATAGCAGTTGGTAAGCTAAAAATCGATCAGTCTTCTTGTTAGGACGTAATTAGTTACTGGTATTAAAATTATTCAATGCTTAATATTTAAAACTTTAGCTCGGATTCCATTAAATGCTTGAAAATCGTATAACCTATTTTGTTTAATCGCATGTGAACCTAACCAAGGCATGACATATAACTTCACCACAGTCGCATAAACAACTATACCTTTTGTTGAAAATTGTGTGCATCAGCCTTCGTTAACAAGGGTTTTCTGGATTGATAAGAGTTTGTGCCGTAACTATGCCATTTACGGCATTAGCTTTCACTTTTTAACTTGAAAGGGATTCATGTCTTATATGATACTCAAGAGAACATCCATATTAAATTGGGGAAAAAATATTATGATGCAATTGGATTGCACGTGGTGCTAATGACCTTAGTCGTCGACGCACCCGTAATCCCAAACCTACTAGAGAACAGCGGGGAATTGGAAATTGTCAGAAAATTTGAACAAGCAATTGCTTGTGTGGGATTTGCTAAATAGGGTAAAAATGGAGAGAGAAGTAATAAATTCCACCTTCTGATTGAAGAGGCTGTTTTGTTGACAATGTGCGCCGGAGAGAAGAAGGCTTGGATCAGGAAAATGCATACATACAACAAATGTGGTCCCAAAAAGCGGTTTCGTTTTTATGAAGGGTGCTTTTGATCAGCTACTAATGGGAAAGTACAGTCTTAAAAAGGTGTTACAAGGGCACTTTGCTGAAGAAGAAGTGGACAATCACAACAATGACAATCTAGAAAGAAAAGCTTCATAAATGTTAACATTAAATTGCAACTTCACGGGAGAGTTCCATTACTGGGCAGCTGCGAATTTGCGAAATACCTGTCAAATTGAAGATAACCCTTCTGCAAATAGTCGGGTCTGCTAAGGCAAACGACTGAATATTGATGCGATAATACATATAGAAACAAATTATGCCCATGATGCTTCGTTTTTTCAATTGATTGAAAAAATCTTGATTATAAGGAAGGATCATATTTGATACGGTTTGATATAAATTGTAGAAATGGTCATACGTGAAAATGTTAGCGCAAAATTCAGAGACCATAACTTATAAGTGACAATAGATTTTGGGGAAGATGGGGCTGGGCTTAGTTTACAACTATGAAAACATTGTCAGTGGCCGTTGGAATACTTTATCAACATTTTTTCGTTTTTGTATTCCGTGTGTTTTTCACTTCAACTTTATCGCTGCTTAATCGACTGAAGGCCTAGCAGACGATATATGTTAAGACTGTTGAGGAGAAATTCGGACGTCGTCACTTAGTTTTCCACGCATTCCTGTCACAGAACAGATATAGAAAATTGTATCCACATAATGCTTCAGAGCTTGATTCTATATTTTAAAGCGAAAACATCCATTGAAAACCTCTTCCATCTATCTCACCCATATAAACTACTAAGGGAGCAAGGGCGAGCGTTAGTGCTGCCACCTACGCAGTGAAACTCTCGCAGGGCGACAGTAACGGCGACACTGGTTTGCATGGCTGGGATAGGGGAGTTGCACTGGGCTGGGTTATAGGTATCAAAATAGCTGCAATAACTTCAAACCTAGTACAAACTAAACATTGATTATCCAAGTGGGACACAAATCAGTTACCCTTTGGATGCCAGACTGGTGCGTCACCAACCAAACTTTCATGGTCGCTACCAATTTATCGGTCGTGGTGGCCTAGTGGGTAGAGCACTGAGCTACAGACCGGAGGATCCCGGGCTCAAATCCCGGGCAAGAGCCTATTTGGACGCCCCCACCTATAATCCTCGCGAATAGATTTTCGGCGTGTCAGAACTTCCATTAGAAATCGCAGGGAAATGGTACAGGGAAAGGAACTGGATCCCCTACCCTGAATGCGTGTATTTCACAGGACAATGGCTTAGTAAGGGGCGAGCTCTACTATCACCTATCAAAAACCAACCTTCAGGTTGAACACAGCTTTATTAATTAACCATGATATATCTGAGGATCTTTGAGTTGATACGCTCACATTGATTACTGAATCAATTTTTAAACGGTAAAAAATCAAGTGTATACATTACTTCTTAAAGCCATTTTAATTATTTCTGCTTTTAGAATATAAAAAAAATTATTAGCTGTTCCTAAAAATAGTGCATCCCTTAACTCTTAATATTTTATCGGTATTACTTAGGAACACATTTCCATAATCTATCAAAAATAATTGGGGGTTTAACTTGGAACCAGAATCGCTATTTTGTACACGAAATTGTTCTATACAAACGAAAAATGATTTTTAGTGAAAAAATGAATCTTCTAACCAGACGCACTCACTCATGAATAAACATTTCAAATAAGCAAAAAGGTGACGCCCACCTAACGAGCTGCGTTAAGGATTACTACGTCATCCACATCCCGTCCATGACTGTGTAGAGGATAAACGGGATGGGAGCGGAGGTGGTGAGGGGAGGTCTGCCTGAAGATATCCTGTCGCAACCACTTCCATTGGCAGAGTCAGGTGTGGGTCCCCCATTGTGAAAAGGCGAAAGAGATTTGCGGCCTCAGTTGCGATTGGACGAAGTGGATGACGTACTATTCCTTTGCTCACCCACTTTTCCGGAAGGGTTAACAACATCAAGTTTTCGCCGCTTATAACTAGAGAACTAATTGACGGATCTAAAAATAGGAAAAAATACGGGTCTTTTTTTCCAAACTCTATTAGGTTAGGAAATAAAAAAATATGGTAAACCACCCCATTCCAACTATGGAATACAAGCTGTTAATATTAGCCACATCCTCTGAAGTATTAAGGTAAAAAATTATGTAACAAATAAGTGTAAAATTGAATTTATCAAGATATGATCAATTAAAAATTGATGGAAACGAGCAGAAGAACGGAAAATATAAACTCTATCAAATTTGGCAGTAAAAATATGGTAAACGATCCCATTTTATTTCTGCAATACTTGTGTCGTGTTTATTGGTGAATACTCAGGTACATAATTCTGCAAGATATGATTTCGTTCAAGTACACAAATGAAAAGATATTAAATGAGATGGTACTTTTTTCACAGTTTATTTCTACAAATCGACCGGTTTCGTCGTATAGGCGACATCATCAGGTCCATGAGTATGGCAAGTGGCAGAATATATACAATTTTTAAAAAGGGGTGGAGGGGAGGGAGGGGGAAGAAGCAGGTGTTAGGGGTAGGTGTGTAAGGGAACGTGGAACTAGGCGTGGGGGTGGTGGATGTAGGCTAAGTGGACGCTTGGTCAGGTACGCTGTTCACGGTGGGGGGTTGGGGCATCATCCTCGAAAGGTATTTTGAGATGATGTCGCCTATGCGACGAAACCGGTCGACTTAAACAAATAAACTGTGAAAAAAGTACCATCTCATTTAATTGCTTACAATGGATTTTCACAAAGTAAAGCCTGAAAGCATCGAGTTTACACAAATGAAGTTTATAGCCATTTCCAAAAATTTTAAAAATTAGCCGACGGCTACAAGCACACGATACATGAGAGCGCTAAAAAAGTACATCTACATCTACATCTACACGATACCCTGCAAACCACCGTGAGGGTGTGTGGCAGGGGGTGAAGATCACCAAGCATGCACTACTGACATGCAAACAAGCAACTATAATGTCTCATGCAAATTGATTGTTAGTATCTATAGTATTTATGGGGTTAATACATGCATCATGCACTACAGAATACTCTAAAATATTTCCCCTACCTATCCCTTTGCTATGCTGCATATTCTGTTCTCTTATAGTACTGGTGAAAAATGCCATTTTGAATCTATCAGCACAACAATCTATCCCTCTAATCTTATTTATCTGGTTGAATCTAGCATAATACGTTGGTGTTTTTAATATAGGTATGTCTAACATCTTCAGTAAAGCTATCCGACTGAAATTTCTCTAATATATTCAATCTGCACTTTAACCTACGCTCTGATAATGATTCCCATCCTAATTCTTTCATTAATTCTGAAACGCTACTCAACCTAACGTAACACCTTT
Organism: Platycnemis pennipes; assembly: GCA_933228895.1. Classification (NCBI taxonomy): domain Eukaryota; kingdom Metazoa; phylum Arthropoda; class Insecta; order Odonata; family Platycnemididae; genus Platycnemis; species Platycnemis pennipes. Next base: position 31,640,983 of record OW121855.1, read on the forward strand.
TAACGAACCAAGCTGCTCTACGCTGCACACTGTCTAGTTCTCTGATCAACCCTAATTCATTAGGATCCCATATACTGGCTGCATACTCAAGGTGAGGCCTAACTAGTGAAAAATAGCATCGCTCTTTTGTCTTCTCGTCACATTCCCCAAGTACAAGTATGGTGGATTCTTCCAATAGGGAGTTTCCTGAGAAAAAAAACCTCGTGACCAGTCAGTCACGTCATACACCTCCTCTTCCTCCTTGCGTCATCGCTCCTTTTCTTCCCACGGAAAAGAATCTCATCCTACGAGCGTCCTGCCCATCTGGTTCCCACCAACCTCCCCTCGTGCTCGGTGACCCCAACCTTAAGAGAAGCAGATCCCGGCTTGGTGAGCGCCATTCGTCATCACATCACCCAGGAGGACCACTCTCTCCCTCTTCCTCCTCAGCAGCCCGCCATCATATTCGCCTCATTCCGATTGGCAGAGGACCCTTCCCTTTTATTTCACTCCCATCTCTCTTTCTTCAAGGAGGACAACCCCCTTCCCCCTCTTCCTGACGGGGCCCTTCAACCATCCCCTCCGTTCCGGCGATTACGACTTGAATGTGTCTCGCGACGTCCCTTTCATGCTTGCCCTCCACCCTTCCCCCATCCGATTTGCATTCCACCTTTTGAAAACGGGGCCTCGGTCGTAAAAAGAGCCGGGGATTAATCTTCCTCCCCTCCCCGCTCCTTAGAATGTCACTCGGGTTTTGGGGCCCGCAGACTTTCGCCCTCTTGCGAGGGCAACGCGAGAGTGGTCCACGGTCCCCTTTCCCTTCCACGACTCCTCCTCCCCACCCACTTTCTCCAGCTCAGAAAGATGAAGATCAAAATGGAGGCTTGAGACAGACGGAGACAGGACAGACAAGGTGTCAGATAGGGGTGAATTCCGAGCACGGAACTGAATTTAAAATACGTAATATTCCACAAGTGTTCCCTTCTTTGTGCTCGCCATAAAGCTGATGAATTATGCACTCCATTGATCCGAGCAAGGCAAATTCAGAACTGCGATACCTTCTTATCAGACTTCCACCGATTGAAGAAGGTTTTGATATGCATGAATTAATTTCCGTGCGGCTTAATACACCATCCTTCACATTATCTTCTCTTTTAGCTCTGCTAACTTCTTTCCTCTATCACTGCCGCCCAAACCGTCCGCTGTTCTCTTCTTTCCCCATTTGTCTGACATTATTCCTTCTTCCACGTCCTTCAAAATCAATCTCGCTCCTTGACACCCACTCCAACCTCTCACCTTGCCCCATCAAGATTTCCTCAATCATCTGCTTCTACACCTATTTCCAGCACTTCCTCGTTGTACCTCTGTTCACTCGTATTACTTGTTACACTCACTCTCTTACGTCCAAATTCAGCAATAAAATATTACCCCCAAAGTTCATTTTATGGCACCATGCATTGCCGCGCTCCATATTTGACTTAACATCGGCCATTTCTCACCGCGTCCACTCTAGGAATAGTCCGTCTGTTTACAAAGTGATTATTCTTTAAAATAAGGCTGATAACTTCTGGCTTGACTATGTGATACCTTTTCATAATGGAAAATAAAAGAATGAAACTTTGTTAGGTTCACTTTATATTTGAATAAGCACGACCCTGGTTTCATAACATAGTTACATCTTCAGGTGTAGAACATCTTCACATAGAACATAGTTACATCTTCACTTGAAGATATAACTATGTTCTGAAACCCGGGTCGTGCTTATTCAAATATAAAGTGAACCTAACAAAGTTTCATTCTTTTATTTTACATTTGATTATTCTTTCCTCATATCAGAAACATCACCGATTTCCCTCCAACAGCCTACGGAACTATTTGATGTATTTCTCTATTCCATTACAAAAAAGTCGTAAAGCCAATATTCGCTATTGAGTGATGAATCTAGTAGTTCATTTGCACATTGCTCATTTTCTTACAATATTCCTTATTCAAAAATATCCCTTATTAACCGGAATCAGTTAATCTATGAACAAAATCAGGAAACATCATTGCTCTACCTAAGCTTGCAACAAACATGCAGCTTTAACCTAGCCGTTTTACCCAATGGAAGTACATAAAGGGCTAAAACTAAGGGGTACAGACGTATTTAAATGTCCTTCAGAGTTAGTATAACCACTCCTCCTCACCTTTAGCTACTCTTGAATATATATTAGGAAACGCCACTCTCAACCCCTTGGGGACGACAAACGAGATGACCATAGAAACTTCCAGAAGGAAGTGTGAGGAACCCGGCGGATAATCAAATAGACTTTCACTCAGATATTACTCCGAGAAATCACTACATTCTACTTCTGAAGACGCCAGTTTTGCTGAAAGTTGTTCGCCATGTTGTTAAAATATTTTCAAACACAGCAGCATAACCTTCATAATTTCAACCAAATAATTCAGCGCCGTTGAGCTCGTCTTGACGAGCAGTGACGACTCGGTGAAACTATCAAAAAGTTTGCAAAAATATAATATTATACTACTTCTAATACTTGTAAATGCATGCATAAAGAATCTAAAATGTCATGAAACTCATTCCTTTCATCCTGATTGATGGGTAAAAAATAATCGCTACATTTTGGTCGTTAGAAGCAATTTTAGATCCAGCGGGCGACAACAAATTTAGAACCGGTTGGAGCATTTCAAAAGAATATTTGGGGGAAAACTATTTGCCTTTGTTTCCGTCTACTAGGGCTAAAAGAGAATCATTTTGAATGAGGTCGTCACGTTAGGAAAGACAAAATCATTCATCAAGAAATGACACGCTAAACGAAACATGGGAATGTGAGGGTGAGTTTCAAACGTGCATTAAGACGGAGAGCACTGAAGTTGCAAAACTCTCCATCCATCCGACCTAATTCAAACATTTCATGACTCTGCAATCAAAACATTAATGAAAGAACGAGATGGGGTAGGAGACAAAAGGGGTAAGGAACAACAGAACTCCCATTGGAAGGCTGGTGAGGCGGTGACGATTTAAGTCGACAAGCGTGCGAGGATATCCGAAGTGTAAGCAGGGCTGTTCATTTTTCACCGATGTCGAGGGAGACAGCCGTGACCCACTAATCCGCTTTCGCCCCCGAGAACTAATCGAATCACGACGGGAATGCCTCCGAAAGTTTTTGATGACTGCGACTATGGGGAAGGTCCCACAAAAAAAGAGCCTCCTTCCCAAGTTCCAGCACTCGAAATACCGTTTCAGCCGAAACGTTCGGAATTATGGAACGAAATGCTCGGAAGACATTTCGCGAAGAGAATTTTCCATTCTTTCACGCTCTCGGGACCTTTAGCGCAGGGGAAAACTAGAAAGTTTTGAAATGATAGCCGGATAAAAACAGGAGCTTTCATTTTGAAACGCATGAAAACTTCTGTGAAATTGAATTTTTTTTTAAGCTTCAAACTCGAAGCATCGTTTTTGTCTGAAGAAACTTATGCTATGATTCATGTATATTATCCATTGAATAAACAATATCGATTCAGGCGAGATGTGGTGGAAACGTTCCATATTAAAGGAAAGATAATGCAATTTTCCACAAGTAAACAATTTTTATTCCGACTAGTTTCGGTGTACTACACCATTTTCAAGTGGAAGTGAAACTAGTAGGAATAAAAATTGTTTACTTGTGGAAAATTGCATTATCTTTCCTTTAATATTATCCATTGAGCTAAGTTCTAGGATATAATTTTAGAATTATGTAGCAAATACGTATCTTATTTTGTCATAAACTCCATCGAAGGTAAACTTAAAGTATGGTCACAATTTAGCCACATTGGGAGATATAAGTTTTTTGATCCAGGAAAGATGCCACAACGTTTTACGCGTTCATTACGTATCTATAATTCAATGGAATTACTAGAGAAGGTAACATTGGCATTAATGGTTGAATTTTTATCTCTCTTTGCATCTAAACTTTGAGATTACATCTGCATCTAAGGCTTTGGGACCGAAATTGTTAAATGAAATTGTACCGTTCAATCCGTCCCCATTTTATCATATACCTGTCCCGCCTTTGAAAGCATTCCCCTATCATCCTGACCTTTCACACATTGCTTATCCCACTTGATCATACCCTCTATGCTTTCGCAACCACTCCTGCAGTTTCTCCCTCGTTGTATCTATAATGGGTTGGCCACTATGAGAATGTCAGTGTACCCTTGACAATCGCACGATAGTGTCAACATAAAGTGTGAAAAATGCATCGTTCAATTTTTTTTGTATCTCTCACCTACAGTACATATGAAAATTTACACGGCCTGTGTAACAAAATCTTAGAAAATTTAAACGCAACAAAAACTTGAAAATTTCTCTATAATTTTCAATTTTCTATGAGAATAATTAGATAAAAAATGGCTATAACACCATGATATAATAAAAGCCACACTATTGGCCAAATATGAGTGTATTTTTGTTAGCAAGCAAAGGCTCACGGGAATGCAAAGGCCAAGATACAGATACGCTGGTGAGCTTGAGAGTTTTCCGTTCTTGCGCGAACATAACATTAACTCGACACGGAGAATAATGGTCTTGAGGAGCGATTACGTTCAACGGATAGGGCGATGATACGGATCGCGTTCAAGTACGTCACTCACTAACTGCCGCAACCGAGCCAAAGTGTCTCCGCTTTAATCTCGCGGGAAGGAGAGATTCCTTCACACTTCCGTAGATAGCCATAATGGGGAATGGGACGAGGATGAGTTGGGGGTTACCGCGCCGCGGCTAGTGGTGCTCGGTGGGGGAGACTGAGGGGGTCGGTAACTGGGGGTTGGCCTCACAGCCTTCCGCCCGAAACTTATTTTGGGGCTGTTGTTGATTTTGCGTTCCCCAGCATCAACACACCATCTTATCCCTTCTAGCTGCTCCCTCCCACTTCCGTCGACACTCTTCTTTGGACCCGCCCTCCCAAACTCCACCCGACCCGCAGAACATCAAGTACTCGACCCGAAGCACCATATCGCCGAGCCATTTTCGTTCCATTACCCATCCTACCTCCTCAAAAGTGAGTCGTTCCGCCAAATTGCGAACTAACTTATCCCCGGCTGCATTAGGACCTTGCTAAACATTAGCGGGACAGAAAATGGAAGAAAAACCTCTATGAGGTAAAATATTATACAACGATTTCTTGCATAATTTATTTCAATTGCGTAGAGGAAGTGGTGCAAATGTGGAAACCCTGTTTTAAATTTTTTTATAATTAGTTTGATTTCTAATGGAATTTTTCTAAATTCATGAAAAAACCTCACAAAGATATTATCCTTGATAACCGCTTTTGGTTTTATCCTTAACTTAACGTTTACTTTGTAAAAATAATAGTTAACTATAAATTGACACTTTGATCAGATTTTCAAAATGTGCTGGTAATGGGGAAACGTTCGTTTTCTGGTTAAAACACTATAACAAAATTAAATATCACAACATCTATTTATTATACATTGAAAAAACAACACAAAGGCTTAAGAATTGATAATCTTCAATAAAATGTTCACTTGCAAAAGTCAAAAGTGTAGTTCTCATTTTCACAACAGGCGCACAAAGTATGGCACCATAACTCACAAAGTAAGCATTTAATCCAAAGTTCCCCTCGAATATCTTTTGAAAAAGCCTCTCCGCAAAACATACATAGGGCGTCATCCTCTTCTGCTTGCATTTCACCCACAGGCATCTCCATAACTGATTCCCCTGAGAATAATATGGATGAATGTTCGACATAATTTATAAATAACTGCCTTGTAATTCCATTGACATCTAAATGTTTAAAATATTTAGTCAAAAAGAAAGGAATACATCCGGTCACTCTTCCCATGCAGAACAAATACATATTTCCAAAGCCCACTAATCGAACGTACTTCCATCCCGCACTTTAACATCATACCACTTACTGTCATGCTCGATAACAAAGAAACCCAATTCCATTTCTGACTCCCAAACTTTTTTCATCGTCCTTCTATGACCTTGATCACCCCTACTCACTTATCTCTGATCTTCGTATTTTTATCATTGTTTTACACTCCTCGTTCACGATAACTAAGCGCAAAATGTTCAATTGCTTGTGAATACATGCACATAAAATATGCATTGCCATGACCTCGATCAACATCTACACGAATATATCCGTTACATTTTCATTCTGGCATTTCAAGTATCCGATAATACTTAAATATCATTGGTTTATAATAAAAAGTAATAGTTTAATCTTAAAATATTTTAGCAGGGTGCCAGTGCGTCTTGACCACGTTAGAGAAATGCTGACTCATAGCCATTATAAATACTGTAACAATTTTCTAAGGAATAGGCAAATAAATGCGACCTGAAATAACTTAACCATTTATGCAGACAAATACATATTATTTTTGCATTTGTGCTATACCTTAAACTCATAGTAATTGTGAAATATATTGCGTTAATGCCATAAGCAAGAAGTAAATAAACATACAAAATACCTGGTATGAGGGCTAAATTAAATTGTCGGAATGCAGAGGGTGCAATCTGTCCCACAACAGAACACGATACACCGTTCTCCAGTGAGAGTAAGGCCAGAAAAATAAGCCTCCAAGAGAAACGGGAGGATGTAAATTAGAAGCGATTCAATATAATTCAAAGGTATTATTGAACTCCTTACACTTTGGACAACTTTGCAGAGGAGTCTCAAGTTTCTAATACAGGTAAAATCACATATAGCAATGCTATTGATCGCAATGTACAAGAAATTTTACTTTAAGTGATATTCTTTGATATATTTCACCACTATATAAGGGCTATCTTCAATGGCTGGAGTGAGGTATGTAAACAAGGAGTATTAAATAATAAAATAGTAACGTAAATAGCTATAGTAAGAGAATCAGCTTTTTCAAGGAACAGACAGAAAAATTTAACAATTACATGTCCAGAGAAATAGTATTATTCCAAAATCGTTGGGTACACTGATGTTGCAATGGATGAATCCGTGATCGAGGAGAAACCAAGTATCTAGAAATTTTCGTAATATAGAAGAAGAAAGAAAGTTGGAAGAAAACTCGTACAAGATAAGTCGCTCTATGCTTAGGGGGGAAGGAAGCGGAAATGATGACTTTAAAAGGGCGAGAGGAGATTAAGCCCCTTCGGAGGGACCCGCGAAGTCAATTTTTTCCTTCCTCGTCAACACAATCCTAAACTTAGATCACCTTGGGGAAAGGATCACTCTCCCTCGCGCAGACATCACAACTTCACACACAGATATCCTCCAACACCCTCCTTCTGTATCCAATGGCATCAGCCAAATATTCACCTTTACCTGAGCTAAATGAGAACATTCCGGTTAACTCTCTTCCCCCCTTACTTGGTCACACCGTACCCTTATAATAATCAGCGATATGATTTGGCTACGACGGTTTGAAAATTCATCACGAGATTCTATCTTTGTAACAGATTATGGTGTCAAATGAATATTAAAAATTCAAATGTAACTCTCCTCATGTGCATACGCTATATTATAATTCCGGCATATTAGTTTTTGACAGTCATTCCACTGCACTGGTTTCTAATCGAAAACAATAGTTAAAATGTTTATAGGATTACGCCAGTGCTACATGACCAGTCTAGAAAACTACAGTCCCCGATATATATATTTTAAATACAGTAGCGGCCCTATAAGAAAAACGCTAATAAATGTGAACTAAATGCTGACAACTACATAGTTAACATTTTCATTTGTGCTTTCACTTTAAAGTTAGAATAATTGTTCAATAACTTCCGTTAATATCATGCCTAAGAAATATATTAACATGTAGCGTAACTAGTACGAAGGTTAAATAAAATTTTCAGATTATATATAGTCAAATATAAAAATAAAAAATGAATGAATTATATAAATATGCGAACTGTGAACCCATATGACTTATAAACGCTCATTTTGAAATATATACATGATTTTGCAACTATTCTACCTATTTATGGCAGTAGGTAATTTCTTAAGCTCATATTTTTATTGAATCAAACCCGGCACGTTTGGATTCATACCACAATATTTACCTATTTCTTGTTTTCTTGTTGCCAGGACCACACAAATTTAATTTTGATTAAAAACGTCTAGTGGGTCTACCTTATTAAGTCCCAGTGGGTCTACCTTATTAAGTCGTTGTCTTGAAATTGTAGGTACCTAGTATACATGATCTTTCATTAAAAAGTTTGCTCTCTGAGAAAAGAGAGCTGGAGAAAACGCGTCATAACACGATACTTGCACACACTGGTTCACTTATACAAGTGGCTGTCGAACATTTAGGAAAATAACCAAGTCTTATAAAATAACAGCAACCCTGTCACTGTTATCTAATTATAATCCAAAGTTACTTATTCGAGTTTTAAACTACGTTTCCAAACACACCTCCCCTCCTCCCCCTCCCCCCAGGCGACTAACAATAAAATTTGAATCGAATTTTAGATTTTGAGCGATAATCTAAGATTTTTTTATTTCCCACAAACACGTTAAGAAGATTATTTCAACATCTTTGATGCATAGATTCTTAGAAGGGCGAGCATAAGTTATATGGATAGATTATGAAAGAATAAGTAAGGAATGCGTTAACAAGTTAGGAAAAGAACAATGGATAGCAAATATCTAAAGTGGGCGGCTGCAGAAGAGGAAGAGGGAGGAACAGGGAAAGGTCGGAATATTAAAGGGTTCACGCCGAGGAGAAGGAAAAAGGAAAGAAAGTGCGGAAGCGCGATTCGGGAGAACGGAATGTTGGAAGGAGATTAGTGAGCGAATAGCATACGCAGTGCTTAAGATGGGAGAAAAGGAATGTTCAAGGAGGGAAGAGATGACAACATGATGGTGATATATAGAGAGGTATGGACTATCTCAAGGCCCGAGTGTAGTGGTAAAATTACCAATAAATTATTACCAATTTCACTCGAAAATAATTTTGTTCCGTAGGATTCTGCATTTTGGTATCTGCATTCAACGCAGCGAAAAAGTATTCGATCGATTACATGTTTTCTATCATCTTAGAACCTCTAGATCAAACTTTAGATGGATATGATCCTAGCATTTAAATTATTGGACGAATATTCTCACCTGCAGAGAAATAATTATTCATTAATTTGAAGGACTAAAATTAATTCATGAAAATAAAATGGAAAATAGCGCAAATAGATTATTAGCAACTGCCGGAAGCATTCTGTTGAGAAAAGATAATTCTCAGACACGTCAGAAATTAAAAACCCAGACAAACATTCCTTGTAATTACTTTCCACTAATAAAGCATGAATGCTGAATAAATTAGCGGCGACATACGTGTCCTATCAACTTTTTCTCAAACTAGCAGCAAAGAAGGAATCAGGTGTGTACAATTTATGATCAAATATCATGTGGTATTGACTGATTTATTAGTATACATATGTATAGTGTTAATTTGAATTCTTCATTTTATTACAACCTCAAATCAAAGTCAAAACTGATAACAAAGAAAGTACAAATGGAAAAGAAATTTCTTAAACAGAAAAGTACTTTCAGGGAGTAATAAAATGAAGCTCGTCAGCTTCCTGGCATATAAACTGATATATATTAGAGGGCAAAGTGTTCCCTATCGTGTAATGATCCCGTTCCGTATTGAGTATTTGGAATAAAATAACGCTACTTTGTACCTTTTAGCAACGAGAAAGGAAGATACGTATCTGTTGCTAACTATGACTATACAGATATAACACATTCACTCCCTGAATTCTCGTACATAAAATAAAAATAGTTCGAATTTCGTTCATAAAGACGGCATACATAGGATCTGATGTCACTCCGTCACTCCACATCGGTAATATCGAAAAATTGCAGAATACTTCGGAAAACGACTCGCAGGAAGATGGAGGACTTGAGAAAAGATCGGATCCTCTTCACTGAGCGAAGTTGAATACCGCTCCGTATTGCCAATATTCCCGCGATATATTTTGGCAAGCTCTGCTCAGACCAAACCTACCCACTCCACTCCTTCCGTCTCCAACCCCACCTCCTCTCCTTCCATTCCTCCATATTTATGGCCCCACCTCACGGCAAAAAGTAAAATCATACTGTCATTATTGATATCTATAGCCCTTATGGATCCACCGGATGGGAGAAAGTTTCACTTGAGTAATTCTCCAAGTTTTTTTTTCGAGAGTAGAGAATATTCTGAAAGATGGTTTCGTCCCACGTTACTCACAGCATATATCACATACCTACCTACTTACGTCCCGTAGATAAAATGACTTGTGAGGAGAAATTTCAACCCGGGAGTACTTTTTATGAGACTCTCTTTCCTCGCAAGTGTCACTTTTATTTGAGCTGGGTTCAAACGCACATTTCTGCGAAACTTTAAAGCAATGCTGAGTGGCACTGATCTTCTTCACGTATCGAAAAAAATACGAACTGGAATGCTAACTGTATTATAATGTGGAATTTATTCAATTCTACCAAAATAGCGGATCAATTCCATTAAATAATCGTGTCTCCTGTTACGCAAGAATGCGCTTAAGTACTTCATTCATTGAAATATTAAGTCAAACATCAACAAGTGCGAAAAGTATTTTGAAGGGAAAGAATTTTTTCTAGACAAATCAAAGTGGTAGACAAATCTGATTTTAAAGTACTCTTATTTAACAAAATGCTTGCCAAATGAAACACAAAGTTTACTGTGAGGTTGAATAGTAGAGAAAAATTATGAAAATCTTAATGGACTTAATCAAAATAATTATCTCAGTATCTTTCTGCTATACAATCACTGCAGGTCCTTAAGGAAAAGTCCAAAAAACGTCCAAAATTTAGGATACAACAAATTTGGTTGAAGAGAATGCGGGTCAGTATTTTTCTATTTGCATTGATTTTCATTTCCCGTTTATAAGATTAAAAAGACAGAATACGCTAAAAGCAAATATTTTCTGACGGAATCCTACATACACTTGTCGATCAGCATTGGTTTAATTAATTATGCTATAATTTCTGCCATTACATATGGCTTAAATATGACTACTATAGGACTATACCTATATAGATAAAACTTCTATTTGAACTAAGAACTTAAGTTAATGCAACAGTCATAGCACTAAGAAAATTTGCGCAAACTATATGGCATATTTTTTTTATCTTTAAGAATAAACTAAATGCCTCAGTATCCATCATGATGTGCTGCACACGACGATAAGGTTCTGATCTGTATGATATAATCGATACCGCATTATTCCTGGGAAGAGTAGGAACAACCGTGCAAAAAAGTGTCAAAGGAAGTAAAACAAATATAAGATACACGGCAGCTGAGGAAGAAGATATGTTAAGTACCATTCAACGATATAATAAAAATTCTTACTGCAAAAGTCAGACCTTGAACCAATAATAATATATAAATTCATTTTATTTTAGACCTGTATTGGAATAACTAATTATTTGAGGAGATTGGAACGCGGTCGTCGGCGAAGGTCAAGATGGACGAATAACTGGGAAATATGGATTGGGAAACCGAAATGAAAGAAGTGAAAGACTTCTGGATTTCTGCACACAACATAAGTTGGTGGTTGCCAACACATTGTCTAAAAACCACAACCGAAGAAGATACACAAGGTAAATGCCAGGAGAGAAGGAGATTTCAGTTAGACTACATTTTAGTGAAGCAGAGATTTAGGAAACAGGTGAAGGACTGCAAAAGCTGTCCTGTCTGCAATGTCTGAAAGCAACCTGGACCCAGCCCTGAAGAAGAAAGAATAAAGAAGGGAATGAGACAAGGCTGTGAACTGTCTCCAGTAATTTTTAATCTTTACATCGAGAGGGCAATCAACGAAATTAAAGAGGTCTATGGAGTGCACATCCACGGAGAAAAAATTAGCATGCTGTGATTCGCTGATAACATAGCACTCGTAGCAGAGACAAAGAAGGATCTGAAAAAGATGCTAACAACCATGGAAGTGACAATGGCCAGATGTCAGCTGAAGATCAATAAGAATAAAACTAATATATTGATGTGCAGCAAAAAAAGAATAGGCCAAAACCAACATTAATCTGGAAAAGGTGAAAGAGTTCAGCTACAAAGAAGCCGAGTAACCAACAATGGACGAAGCAAGAAATAAATAATCAGTAGAAAACCTAAGGCAAAGTAGGAATTCAGCCAAAAGAAGAACCTACTTACATCTGGAAATACAAGCGTAGAAGTAAGGACACAATTCATGAGGACGTACATCTGGAGCATGTTTCTTTACGGCGGTGAGGCATAGACTATGACAGAAGCGGAGAAGAAAAGGGTGGAAGCATTCGAAATGTGGTGCTACAGAAGAATGCTGAAGATAAAATGGCTAGACCGAATGACAAACGAAGGAGGATTAAAAAGAGTGGGAGAAAAGAAAAGCCTGCTGAAAACTCTAAGAAGAAGACGGGATAACTTAATCGGCCACATTATGAGACATGATAGCCTGAAGAAGACCATCGTCGAGGGACAAGTGGATGGGAAGAATGGCAAAGGTAGGCCTCGTGCTAAATATATATGGAACAAGTGATGAAGGATGTGAAAGAGAAGAAATACGTAAATATGAAGAGATTGGCCGATAGAAGAACTCAGTGGAGAGCTGCGTCAAACTAATCTGAGGATTGATGACTAATGATGACGATGATTGGAAAAACTATGGTTTTAACAGGAAAATGTGTTATTGAAAACGAGAATACGTTTATATTTGTATAAAGAATGCAAATTATGAATAAATGAACGATATACCATTTGACCGAAGTACAGGTCCAAATGTCTTATAGATAGCCATTTGCCAAAATAAAAAGTAACTTCTGAGAAAAATTGAAGTGAACGCTAATTATTCAGGCTATAAGTTATTTAAAAAATTGAAGAAAGCCACGTTTAAGTCTGCTAGTAACCAATGAGGCCTTACTTAAAACAGAAGAAGAAATAACTTATTTTATTCAAAATATAAGGCCTAATTGCCGAATAGGAATAATCCTGTATACTTATAATTTATTCAGATGGCTTTATCTGGAAGTGGCTTACAAATTTTCTTACAAAACTTCGGATGACCCGGAAAATGTTGGTGTGATGGATTTTGTGGCGGATTTCTCTGGGAACAACTTTTTCTCTCACTAGCATACGGATGGCGATCCTCTTACATTGCATTTGGAAGGAATTATCACGCCTCCTCGAGATCATGTCGCCCTCAACTCAGACGCAACACAAAAACACGGTTCCACAACCGTAACGATGGCATTCATGAAACCCGCCGACGGCAAGGAGTGCTGCACGGTACATTTCCACTCCAAGCAAGACGGGCAAAGTCCGCCGCTTTCCTCCGTGGACCAGCAAAACATCTGAAACTATTGCGCGAAGGCCCGCCCGGCCATCCTCCTTCCACCTTCTTGGTCGAACGAGCACCGGGAACGCTTTCGATGGTTCTTGCGCCCGACGGAACCAAGAACCTCGTTATGCCCGAGTCGCCGAGGACGAGGGCATCGGAGGGTTAATGGGGAGGGAGGGTATGGGGGATGGAATTTGGCGAGGAAGGGTGGCAAGCGAGAAAGAGAGAGGGATCTTATGGGAACAGGAGGCGAGATTTCGAGCGGGTGGGCCGAGGAATTAACCGATTAGCTCCTTCTCACTCGCAGTTCAGTGTCTGCGCAAAACGGGTGATTGATTACTTTAGGAAGAGTTCGGCTCCTCGAGTTGTACGGCTCGACCCCTTCCCGAAAAACCCCCGCGGGTCTACCCGTCTCCCTACCCTTCCTAGCAACGCCGATGCATCTGCTACAACCAGAAATTTTCTCGGGTGGTAAAGATTATCTGCATCTACATGATACCCCGCAAGACATCGCAAGGGTGTGTAGCAGGAGTGAATCAACACCGGGAATGCTTTGGAAATATAAGATAATAATTTAATCATCGAAATAACTCCCCAATAAAAAACTAAAATATTACTTTGAGTTAACTAGAAATTTAGTGTAATTTATGGCTAACATTTCACGTGTCGAGTGAATTCTTAATATTTTCCTCAGTATGGTAGTATTATAAATATTGATTTCATGTAAGCTATGAATACACGGGGCAGAGTTCAAAGTTTGAGGCTTTACTTTGTGGAACCACTCGATTGGAAATGAAAATCCACTTTGTACGTTCTACACAAAGGTTTTATTGGTTTCAACCATGGTTTCGACAATATATGTCTTGATAATGACATATATTGTCGAAACCATGGTTGAAACCAATAAAACCTTTGTGTGGAACGTACAAAGTGGATTTTCATTTCCAACACGGGGCAGTTTTTTATGCATATATGCATGGTAGTAAGTTGATTGATAATTATCAATCCCGGTAATCAATTATGGCTGGTGATGGTACAGTCACTGCCTCACACTCTTGCTTTGGCTTTCAAGGTAATATGTGGATGCAGATGTTATATCATTCAGAATGAGCACCATTACTACATTTTAGGCAAAAAACATACTAATACATGCATACACTACTCACATGAAAGGAAGAGTCAAAATACGACCACCTCGAGGAAAATATTTAGAATTAAGTTATGAGATAATTGAAAAAACACTAAGTTGTTTGTTAATACGAAACAATGCCAAGAGTTGATTAGTCATATCTTTAATTTATTTATGAACTAATATTTCCTAGAGCATGTATGAATCAGTAATTTCCTTCACCAACTCAAATAACATACGGAGACAATGGCGTCCACCCCTTATCACTACAAACTCCTCACCAAGATTAATCCCCACCAACCCACCCCACTCAATCAATGCAGACACACTCACTATTTTCATCCCCTCGATGCACAAAGCATCATAATACGTGCAGTAGCACAAGAAATCAGGGAGGTAAACGTATTTCCATTATCGCGTGCGTGTATTATGCGAAAGAGAGATAAAGAGTAAATTGTACATATCAAATTAAGCCATGAAATATTTTGACGAAGATGAAGGTGGGAATGTGGAAAGTCACTCCTTACGTAATATAAGACCTGTTAAAACGAAAGAAGAGGGCTGATTCTTCCGGCGAGGAAATTTCCCTTCGTTCTCTGATTTTGGTTCCAACGTACACCCTTTGGAGGTTAAAATACTAAGAAATTTTTCAGCTCTTCCCATGAGATAAAATATGAAAAAAAGTTAAGTAAATCGTTCAGGATGGGAGACGCAGGAATTTAGTATCCCAGAGTGATGTGAACTGTTCCAATGACTCATCATTGATCGACAGGAAGCACGAGTTCCCGATTTATTCACCACAGATACTGATATCATCAGAATTAAGGAAAATTTTTAACGTTGACAACAAGTACGGAAAAATTATTTTTTCTCTCAGGTCTAGTACCCATGACCGGTGAGGTCATACATTTCAACTTATATATTCAATTCGAAAAGAAAATTCACTTTGTACATTCCACACTAAAGTTTTATTGACTTCAACCACGGTTTCGACACTTTTATATAATTATCAACACCTTGATATTGACTCAAAAGTGTCGAAAGTTTCGGATGGGAGAGGTCCATTCCGAAAGAGTGAGACGGGGCTGTTGCTATAAGGGTGGGAAGTGAGGGGGGGTGGGGTTACCAAAAGAAAACATCAAGTCTTAAATCATAAATTCACCACACTTTTATGTCATTACCTAAACCTTGATAATGACATAAAAGTGCCGAAACCATGGTCGAAGTCAATAAAACTTTAGTGTGGAATGTACCAAGTGAATTTTCTTTTCCAATCTCGTAGTTCCACAAAGTGAAGTCTCAAGCGTTGAACTGTGTATTATATTCAACTTAGTGAAATGACTCGTTCTTCGCAGTTTATAAACGGATACAATTTGCAAAAAAATGTTTGTAATGAGAGAGTATTCAACTTCAACAGGAAATTTAACTTTATGTATTTAACTTGAACACTGAGAGCAAGTATGGGGTTTAGCATTATATTCACAATTTAACGAATTTTGTACGAAATTAAAGTGAAAAAATAACAATAGTAAAAATATAAGCCACTAATGATATGAAAAAGATAATTACTGAAGAAGATCAAAACTTGAATCAATGACAAAAGTTCAGAATTTAATTTAAAATACTATGCCATACTATAGTACAATAGTCTTTTTTGTCTTATTATATGCCTACTTAATTGCCACCAGTATTACAACGGGCAAACCAAATGGGTTAAGGTAAATAGGAGGATAATTTTATCATACCTTATTCTTTTCCTTTAGAGCCAAGTAATCAATCGAATTTCGTTTAAAGAACGCGTAAGTATTTACCTAGGTTGCCTCACTAAAATCACAGAATGTGTTTCTGACAGTTAGGAAGATCCAACAAAACCTCAGCTGTGCTGAAGTAGTGCTGAAGTGTTCATATGCGAATAAAGAACAACTGTGATTCCTGCTGAAAACATGAGGGAACATTCTTACACCAACATGGTGATTGACTCTGAGAACGACATTTCTTCAATGACTTCCGTAGTAAGCGTACACGAATTCTCGCAGTATCGAACGCGTACCAGGAACCGAATTCCCGCAATTTTTCTACTGAGGAGAACGAGGACCGCTTGACCTTTCCCGGAGAAGAAGGCAAAGCAGGGGGATATAAACAATGCCCCAAAACTCCTCTGGACCAAGAGCTTCCTTCCCTCCCTCCATCCATGTTCTCAAACCTTCTCTACGCCTCACCCCCTTCACCTGCCCCTCTGAACAGATTCCACCCCCCTCTCCAGGGGAAAGACGACCGGTCCGTCTCATGGTGATTGATTTTTAGCGCGGAGAAGGGGAGATTGATTAATCGTTCCTCTCGGTGTGTCCCGGGCATCACTTGCCCGAAGCGGCCGATTCACGATGAGGCGCGGTTAGTTACGGACGGACAGGCGGGGGTCGCGCACCCCACTCTGCCCCGTTCGACCGGAAGGGATAGGTCCCTTCCGAAAGAGTTAGATGGGGCTGTTGCTGTAAGGGAGGGAAGGGGGGAGCGCAGTGAGCAGGAGGAGGAGGTGGAGCCACTAATTACGCCCGCGGCGGAGGTTTCGTGAAATTAATTATGGAACGCCGAATGGAAGGAGTGAAGGGAGGTTTCGAAATTTGTTTTTCGTGCTCTCCCTCCGTACGGTTGTGGCAAATCCCTTCCTTTCCTCTCTCTCTCTGTCTCGTCCCACACTCCATCTCTCTCAACAGACATCTTATTAAGCGAGAGAGCACGAAAGAAAATGGATCAAGGGCTATAGACATGTATCGCACGAAGGGATCGATGACTATCCATTCGAGGGATTGGCTGAGGAGGAGATGGTTTGGTTCCGTATTAAGTTAGACAAAATTTCCGCTGTCAGCTGCTGCATTAGAGTAAGTGCCGAACTACTTAATTCATGTTTTGGCCCAAAAGTGCATAAGAAACACTAGAAGTATAATTAGAACAAGGAGACTCTTAGACATGGAATAGTCAAAGAGTTATTTGGAATATTTACTAACAGATGCTTTAACCACTCGATGATAAGCTGTCAGAATTCAGTAAAAGTGTAATCTATAGGTAATTTTACATGGCGGAAATAATAGCTTTCCGTCTCTATTAAGTCAGCGGATTAATTTACTGAGCTATTCTTAGAGACCTAACTAATTGTAAGACGCTGACGAACATGAAAATACAATGGGGCAGATATAACCTGAAGATAAATAAAATGAAAAAAAAGTTATTGGTATAATCTAGGAGAATAAGGCCAAGGCTATCGTTAATAATGGAAAACAAAAACTTTGAGAGGTGAGCGAGTACAGCTACTTGGGAAGCCGAGTAACCAGAAATAAACGAAGCAAGAAGGAAATAATCAGCAGAATAACTCAGCTGAAGAGAATATTCTACCAAGAGAAGAACCCACTTTCAGTGCAGGGAATACAAGCTTGGTGTAAGGAAACACATCATTAGACTTACGTATGGAGCACTTTTTATGGTAGTAATTCATAGCGGATACGGGTTATTACAGCAGTAGAGAAGTTACGACTAGAAGAATTTGGAACGTGGGTTATTGAGGAAGGATGTACAGGTAAGATATGCCCAAACCGAGTAATAATTAAGAAACCCTGAGAAGAGGGAAAAAATACTGAATCATGACGAAAAATATTAAATAGAAGGAGGATCAACTACATCTTAAGACATGATGGTAAAATGAAGACTAATCTTGGGGTTGTAGACCTATGGTTATAATTATAGTTAGCAGAAATATCACTGGGTATTTTTATCAATATTATATCTTTATGATCCACCTCACTGCACCATACTGCAGGGTGACGTCTTCGGGAAAGGACTGTGCTTTTATTTTATTTCAACCTACGATCGGATCGATATTCCCTATCGAACTCTAATAAAATTTGACGTACAGCTAAAGCTATCATAACATCTTTTTGCGACCTTAGCCACACTTTTCTGTGCATCATCCACATTCAAACACGTCACACGAGCTTTAGGATAGGTGGGAAAAACGTGAATTTGTGCTTTCACGCCGAGAGAGCAGTGTAGCGACCGGGAAAGGGGAAGTTTTGAGAAATCGTCCCACACCCAGAGAGAGATTGGAAGGCGGGAGGAGGGGAGGAGGGCGGATACAACGAAGAGAAACTATGACGGAGAATTATTGTTAAAATATAGTGCCGAGACGTGAAATCGTGAGCATGAAATGATTGAAAGCACGTGGTTCTCAGTAATACTAAAGAAAGACGAAGGGCTAGGGGAAACGAAAGACTGTAAACTCGAACCGGAATAAACGAAAAATAAGGCCCAAGTTGAGGGGAAGAAAATTAGCAAAGCTATGGATTGGATCTCATTAGGGCCTGCAAAGAACATCGACTTACAATATCCGACATGAAAAATAACTCGACATTAACATAAGGGTAACGTAAAAGAGATTTTAACCCACAGGTTTAGAGCATATTAATATTTTTATAATACGAGTACGACTAATACGTCGATATCCACGATTTATTGCGATAAGTTCCTATTGGTTAATTAAATTTGCCAATATTGCCGAAGAAATTACTCATTCATCACATTTCTATTATTCAAATAAAATGTTGGGTTAAAAGATACCAGCATACAAGTATATAAGGCATACACAAGTTTAAAATTAAAACGGCGATGAAGCTGACAAGCTACGTTATTACTGACATCGTTTTCAGAGTAAACAAAGTAAAGATCTACTTACTCGTTATTGCCTTCCCCTATGTCCATCTCGCCGTTCTTTGGTTGATATGTATCAATGCATCTAACATCACCATGCACAGGGAAAACTATTTCATTCATGCAAATCAATGTGTTCTCATTACATGTCTGCGAGAATAGAAAATGTATTTTTTGCAAGCGAGAGCGAACATTAATGCATAAGCAGCTTCAATGTTGTAGCTTAAATTTTTCGTCAATCACGACTAGCGACGGAAAAGAGAATGAAATTATTTGTATGCACGTACGATGGCAAGGTACCTATTAATTAGGCAATACCAGCAGGGGATAGTTTACGATCAATTTCTATATTCAAGGAAACATATGCAAAGAGAACTGTGAGTGGTGAGATGTGGATGAGGAGAAGAATGGAAAAATTTATCCGGGTGGGTTGAAAGAAAACTTAAGAAAACGAGGTATGGCAGGGGAGAAAAAGAAGCTGGCAGAATAAATCAGAAGACACCATAATGGAAGGAAAATGTGCTGATACGAAAATGAATGATAAAAAGTGTAATAGGGGGAAATAATAGGTTGGGGTGGCAGGTGAGGCAGAGTATGTGCGTTCTAGCAGAGATGAAACCATGTAGGGTATTTAAAAATTTAAAGGAGAATTTAGAGCAGGAAACACGCATTGGCTGGCAGGAGTAGGTATGTTGCTTAGGTGGGGAATAGAAGGCAAGGGCTAGACACCTATCTAAGAAAATCTATCCATTTTGATGGTAAACTTGTGACAGTTATGTTGATTTTGATGATAAGCACCCATACAGGATTATGCAAACAGAGGTACAAAGTAAGTTCTTTGCAGAACCGAAGAAATCGGATTTATCAAAAATACCATCTCAACAGTTCAATGAATACCATTAGGAAAAATAGTGAGCCAAGCAACTATAAGGCATACATGTAAACGATAAAAATAAGACCAAGCAGTAACACTTACGGATGACTGAATTTCTGATGGTGCGAGTTTGAAGTGAAAAATATAAGATTATTTAGAAGGAGAGTTTGTCGAAATCGAATGCCAAACAATCCTATAATGGGGCAAATTAGAAGGAATTAATAATGTAGATGTAATTAAACTAAGAAAAGGTTGGTAGTGCACCTCAAAGCGAGATAACCCAGCAAGCAAAGCGGCGCACCCACACAAAGTGGGCTTGTATCTTCAGAGAGTATATTTTATACATCCCTTAGAGACATTTGATCAGCGTTAATAGCACCTAAACCAATATTGCAGACGTCGCCAACATAAATCAGTCTGCTCACAAGAATGGAGGCCGGGATATAATCGCATCGAGCAATTTCAAAAACTGAAAGTCTCCAATTACAAACAATAAGAAGAATGAATTCATGATGTAGCAAGCAGCCAGCGATTACTAGGCTGGGATAGAAAAAAAATTATTTGGGTGAGGTCATATTACATAAACATTCGCTCATTAGAAGTGTAAAAGATTGATAACTTCTGCTGAAAATGAAATAAAGACGTCGCTTTTCATTATTAGGCCATAGTTACTGGGAATGTGTGTTCGAGAAAAGTGCCAAAAAGAATGTTGAAGGGATGAAAAGAAAATTTTAATGTTAAGATTGACATAGTGTGTGTCTTTCGTGGATTTTGTGAGACCACAACTCTGGGGAAAGAGGAAAAAAGAGTTGCTTTAGAAATGTGGGAATGGAGGAGGATAGTAATAGTGCAATGGACATAAAAGCAGAGGAATGAAGAGATGTTTAATGTTTTTTGGTGAAAAAAAAGGGTTGTTTCAGAAAGTAGGTGAGGGAAGTGTAGCAGGATGAAACAGATACTCACGGAGAATAGAGTGTAAAAGGTCCTTATTATGGTTAAGAGAGGTAGGGGAAGCAAGAAAAAAGGTATTTGTGACCTTAAGGAGAGGAACAAAAAATATTTGCAGATTTGAAGAGAAAAATAACGAGGGAAGCAAGCCATTAGCTGAATGATAAAAAAAGTTGAAAAAGTTGGAACGAACACTTTATGAATACTAACCGGCAGATTACAGAAAAAAGTGCAAATAGAGTAATACGAAGTGCTTAGGGTAGAACGAACACCGGATTCATCAAAGTTAAAGTAAGAAGCTGAGGTGAAATTTCAACAGACGCCTAGACAGACCTCATTATTTATGCATGACAGGGTTTCATTACAAAAATATCAGCCAAATCATAAATGTTTATGTCAACCACAGAGTTTACATGGATTTAAATTCTCGCTCGAGATTAGGAGAACGAACTCCGCACCGCAACTCCCACCCAAGTTAAGGCCTAGATTCAGGTTTTTGAAAGGTTAGATCTTTTGAGCTCCTTTCTAGCCGCAAGGGATTACGATTCCGAACAAGTAAGTCTACATTCTAAGCTCCTGGGTTGATATAAACTTCTTCGCTTAAAGATTATGTATATTTTGACATGCCGTCCTATTTGACCTATACTTCATCAATTAATCTAAGAGTCAGAACTTGACAAATGAATTTATGGACTGGTAATTAGTGAACACCTTTCTGCCGACGAGAAAATTAAAAATGTTGTCATCATGACATGAAGTCACAAGCAATCATACCAACATGGTCACAATAAATTCAGAAATTGACATCGGGGAGGAAAGCTAATCAGCCTTGATACCTGCCCTACTTAATGATTCTTAACCAATATTTTTTGAGGACAGAGAATCAGGTGTTACAAAAGATAAGAAACGATGAAAAGATATAATCATCCATTTTCAAAATATTATTGATCATACTAGTTAGATAGAGGACACCAATGAAATAATATGAGCATATTATTAAAATAATTGTTTTGAAAGGTACTAAAGTGATTTGTGGATAAGGAAACTTGCTTGAACGAGTTTGTAACACAATTCTACGTAATTTAAGGATGTGAACGTTATACCGTGTTGTAAGGCAGGTAAAAATTACCAATCGCAAGCGTAAGTCTTAAAAATTTTATTTTTATTTAAATTCAGCCTTTGCTGACTTTTTCTAAGCTATTGCATACCTAGTACCTACAACATTTCACATAACAGATGACAGTTGTTTTAAATTTATAAAGGATCTGTACAAATTGATGAAAGATTTTGATGAAAAGTTGTACTGGTATACTTCAAAGATAAATGACTTAAGCTCAACGTTTAAATCTGTCATCGGACAAGGTGCTAACTACAGAATTTTTAGCGGAATGGTGGTAAACTACAATTGCCCCAGTAACTAGCTCTTGCCTTGTACTTGCACGATTGTATGCAAATGTGAATAGGAGATGAGAAAGGGAACGGGAAGAACTGGTTTCCTCGCACTATAAGAGGGATAGGTACCTGTGAATGCATCCAATAGTGCATATATATACAAGTGTATCAACGGATAGCCTAGGCATTGGGACTTTAAGCTAACCCAACTAACAGCATGTTTATGCATGCTTCATTTGTTCTTTAAATCGTTTTTAAATTGCTATATTTCAACTAGAATAGAGCTATTAATCCTTTTTAAGCATGATTGGTGTAAATTCACCCACTGCCGCACACCTTAATAGCGTCTTACCGGGTATAATGTAGATGTAGTAATTTTATCCACATCCGAAGAAGATAGAGAGAGTGGTTGAGGGCTAGGAAAGAGGAGAAGAAAAGGTTATGGGATGGAAGGGAAGAGAAGTGAGGAAATGGAAGAGGGAAAGCAAGAAGGCCCTCGACGCGGAAGATTTATATTGCCGGGAAGAGTACGACGACGGGGAGAAACAGGAAATGACTTGAGGAGATTGGAGAGCGAGGGAAAGAGTTTTTTTCCCTTTAAAAAGGGAGACGGGGAGGCGAGAAGGAAGGAGTTAGAAGAGAGTGGGAAGTCTAAAGCGATGTTCTGCGAGGGAAAGCAACGGGGGACGACGAAGGATGGAGGGAGAGAGAGAAGGGAGGAGGGAAGATGTGTTGAAGGAGAAAAGCTACTGGAATTAGATTATCCCCGTTGGTGATTTTGTACCGGGCCGTTCCCGGGAAGGAGTGGCGGCTCGGGGTGCGAGGCATGGACGAGTCTCCAGCCGAATGATTTATTCCTCCTCGTCACGCCGACGGCGGGCGAATAGAAATATTAATCCCCAAGTTTTGCCGGGATCACACACGCGCGGTGAAAGTGCCACGGCCACCATCAAACACGCAGGAGCTCGCCCATGACTCCTGAGGACATACTCCCTGTCTCAGAGACCGGTATCCGTGCAGCGGGATCCCAAGCGAGTAAATTGGAGAAAGGGATATGATTGAAAGTCAGGTGGATTACCGCGAGCTAGCAGGAGGGTTTTTAATTCAATGCAGCTGGGTAGTTACGATCGGGTGCGCAAACCAATCACCTTTCTGTGCTCATTCGTAGTCTCACGGTTGTATGTACGCGTTTGGAACGCTCCAACCGCATGTTGGCAGAACTGATGTTTTTTCCAGACTAACGGTTTCTAATATTTGCCATTCATGCAAATCTCGATTACGATCGCTTAATGAAATACAACTTTTATGATTGAATCACAGAATTATCATCGTCATCATCCCTTTGAGTGTTAACTGTTGGTTTACTAATATTAACTGCCTAATAACTGCCGCCTAATATAACTCCCTACGGATAACATATGGACTTGGGCATTTTCCTTGATTAAAGCTTATTTACGACTTAAAGGTCCGTTCCCCAAGATTGCATGTAAATGTGAATAGAAGTAAAAAAAAAGGAATGGCAAGAGCTGCTTTCCTCGAACTGTTAGGTTTATTAATAGCCGTGAATATATTCAACAGTACATATATATAGGAAACCTCTCACCCACCAGATGGTTCTAGGTTCAAATCCAAGTGAAGCATCTTTTAGCAATTCCTGGTGTGGCCTTCCTATGCCTTATGTTTATATGCTTATGGTGAACGGATTAAAGCGAGAATACAGAGAAAAAAATATAAAAATTTTCCTTCACACGAACTTGTTGATTTCACTTGAAATGCCCTTCCTTTTCACGTAATTATATTTTTAAGAATAAATGTACGACCCAATATCTTCCAATTTGGACATTGGTTTCCAACTAACTTGTTGGTCCACCAATTTGTTTTACTTGGAATGAGCTAATTGCAACGTGGCTTGTATTTATTTTATTCAATGTATTTATTATCCTATTTTATTTTTCTCTTATCATACATATTATTTTACTTTTTCAAAAGTGATGCATTAATAAATTTTTTATTCGAAATTCTGACAGGTCGGAGTAGGCCTACGACAGTAAATGTTTACTTCCTCAAATTCTTTCCTAATCCCCGTTTACACTTCGTACCGATGGTACTTATTATTATTCTGCCAATTTTTGGGCCACTATGAGAGCACGTAGATACAAGGAAAGGTGTAAAGCTGAAAAGAGATGAAGGTTTTTATGAGTCACTGGAAAGAAAAAAAGAGGTTTGCCATAAACGCTCAGAGTGTTGGCGAGGAAGGGTCAGGGCTGGCGAAAGGAAGAAATGCTGAGTGGTGGAAAGAGGAGAAAAAGGGAGTAGGGGTTGATAGAAGGGTCTCAGGAGGGGTTAAACCCGATCGCCGCACGCCTGGAGATTGGACATCGGCAGGGATTGCCGAGTAAGGAAAACAGAGATAGTGGGTGGTTTCTATAGGTACTAGGACAATTTTAGACCCTAGGTCAAACCCTCAGCTACACGATTAGAATTCCTGGTAATAATAAAATAGAAAAAAAACACAGTGCAATTTGAAGAATGGATTGAAGTAGCAACTGTAAGGAATGGCTTGAGCGGATAGGAAACCTTCTATTTACTCGTGATTGAGATATTTTTTTGATTGAATTGATCAGCCATTTAGATTTTAGAGTTAGCAGACATGCTGTAATGTACATATGTTTTTCACTGCATAGTATTCAGGGAACAGCTAGCTATTTGTTTCCATCCGTAGCATATGTCTCTTTTATTATGTTTTTACATAGATGGGCAGACACCCTTTAGCTCTTGAGATTGTAATTTTACAACGAAATATGAAAATTTTTAAGAATCCAAACTAGTTTTCTAATAAATATTGTTCAATAGAGTATGGCCAAGTACAATAAAACATACATAGTAAAATTTTCTGTGCATAAATAAACTCTTGCTAGCGTTGATATAATATACCTACAGCAAGGTTGCCTTCTCTAAAGAAAAATCACACATCAGGCTATTTCTCAAACTATTATGCCATGAGTATCATCCGTCATTCCATGAATTTCAAAGCTTTAGCTGGTGACATTCACATTTCAGCGAAAGGGTTAACACTTTAGACTTTCATCTACTTAGTATAACTCAGTAACTAGTCACAGGATAGGCAAGCGAGGAAGTACGTTGCTTTTTAATCGTCACGGTTGTTAGATAAACAAACTTGAAAACCCTTTATTTTACTCTAGTGTTTTGGAAACTACCCTTACGCAAAGAACAGCTACCGTTGATCGACAGTTAAATGTCCTCTTTTTCCGAAACAATCCTGTAGCAACAACGAATATATGCAAATTCTTTAGTGCGACAAAACTGATCGGAAAATATCAACTGACCACGAGGAAAATGTTATTTATGCATCACTGAGCTACCATAAATTAACATAAGAAGGAAAAAATCTCAGATTAGAAATAATAGAATAGCAATTGGAATTGAAAATTATTCGCAAAGAAGAGATGTGGAGACAAAATTGGTAGATTGGGCTGAAAACTGAGAAGTTCTAATGAGAGTGAGAGAAATAGAAACCTGATGGATACTATAAAATATCTAACTTCCTAATATCATAGAAGACAACCAAAATGCGCATATTCTAAACATGATGGTCTGACGAGGGCAATGTTTGAGTGGATAAAATATAAAAAGAAAGAATCGGAGATATATGAAGCAGATATTGAAAGATTTAAGAAAGAGGAATACCGTATGTATGAAAGTATTAGCCAATGGAAGAGAATATTCTGCTGAGAGAAGAGAATAGCTGCATTCAACCCACGATAAGTTCATGGTTAGAAATTTAAGAATTATATATAGGTATTGTCATGCAATATAAAGATGAAAAAAAGCTATTAGATGAACATCTAGGCACCCGATGCCATTCCTAGTCATAACTCTTTGTCACTTTCAGTGTCAGTTTCACACTCGGTCAGATTTGAATTTATTGAACCAAAGAGAACGGAACTGAGCCAGATGAGGAGTGGTGGACAGATCGACTGTACCCTGTGGCGAATTGCTTCTTCTCATTCCCTCCATGCATGGTTTGGCGCCGCGAGTTCTTTTCCTTTTCCGTAAAAAGTGAAGGTCCCTGGGACAGGATCCCTTGAGGTCGGCACGGGATGCTGAGGGTAGAAAGAGGAAGAAGAACGGAAGAAAAGAAAGAAAGGTGAGAGGGAGGAAACGTGAGAGGGAGGAAACGAGAGAGGCGAGCAGAGAGGAGGTTGGGGTTGGGCGGTTAGTGGAGGCAGCGGGAGAAAGTCTCCTGGAGCAAAGAACAAAGAGGAGAGGGATCCGGGCAAGCTGCCGAGAGGATGAGAAAGGGATGGACCCACCAAAGCGTTGGCAAAACGGCTTGAATTAGTGCTCTCCATTGTTTAGACGTGGTAAAGGAACCGGAAACAAGGGACACCCCCGCAGTCAACGAAGTAGTCCTTGTTACACTCGTGAGGAAACCTTATCTCCCCACTAAGAATATTCCAAAATTAATTTGGAGATTCGCCTCCGAGAAATCTTAACCGTACGCGCCAAAAACCCCGTTCTCATCCTTTTAAGGCACGTAATAATCATGGAGCAAGGAATCTTGGCGGATGTCAGGAAGGAAACACTGAAAAATATGGTTCTCCAGTCGAATCATTTTACCGACAAATTAAGCCATAGGATGACATTAATGCTATCGCAAACATTGCATACAATTGCACAGTATTAAAAAAACCAAGAAAATGACGCGTGCTAGATAGACGCTCTTTTACTGCAGTGCAAGCAATAATACTCTCGTAGAGCTCATTTAATTAGCCACGAAATTAATAGAATTCCATATATTATCTGGGTTCTTCCTCATTAAATATTACACGACAAATGTTTTCATTCATTTCCAAACCATTCTGTATGAAAACATTTTATAGCCTTTGCCTTCACAGGTAGTTAAAAGAAAGAAATGACTCGACAATTCTACTAAACGTATTAAAATAACTTACAACAGGTTTTTATAATAATATGATATTATCAAATGCCTGTTGATGTTTCCTTGAAACCCTAAATTTTACAACCAACCACTAATAACCGAATTTCGCCATTTCTGTGCTAATTACACTAAGGTGTAAATGTGATAACATAAAAAATTTGGCTCAGAAATTCTTTCCTATATTGCAACGCATTCTAGGCCACATCGAGAATACACCTACTGACATTATTTTTTCCCGAATCAAATACCGCTAAAAATATCCCCATAGGGAGCTCTGTAAAAGCCTAAAAATTTAAGTACCTAGCGCTCTAACCTGCCTTTAGAAAACAGTGAAGCGGTAATGGGAAATGCAAAGTAAGAAAACTACGTCCTGGGGGAGGAATTGAATTCAAAAGGCGGCTGTAAAGAGAGTTCAAAGCACACCAGGGGGAAATAATCCGGCAAAACTCGCTCAGATATGTAAATAACTGCCGCTCCTGACTTAAATGCCTGCAATGGGCAACAAAACACACACACGGTTACGTTGGGCATGGGGTGTTTCTGCCGGAAAACAAAGCGACCGACACACAGGGTGCCGCATTCCGGTGGCGACCCCCGTTAAACATGACTTTTCTTCCTCTTAACTTCCTCCTCCGCCGCATCCCCCCCCTCCCTCCTTCCTTCCCTTCACCCACGTCACTCCATAACTCCCCTGTAAAACCTAACCTGGGACAGTGCCCCGAGACTCCCTGTGCAAACCGCATTCCAACCGTCACTATCATCCATTTACTGTTTGACCCAGATGAAGGAATTTCCCAGCGTTTTATCCCCGTGAAAAAAAAATCAATATCGAAATGGCAAAGCTGGTTAATAAAAGAATGTGAAAAAGAAAAGATACTACAAATATCTGTTTGCCTTGAAAATGCATTACCTTCTATATAAAACATAGATGATCAATAGCATAAATTTATCGATGCGTAACAATTTATTTCATAACTATTGTATGTGATCATTTAGTTAAGGACTAGCTTCATATAGATGCATGTTAAACTCTTTCCCCGATCATACCTTTAATGTGATACATACCTTTTTGGGCTATTCCCTTAGCTTCTTTTCTTCAGTCTATAACAAATGATCTTCTTGACCCGAATGAAGAATACTAATGGAAAGCCACCCAAATATTTTACAAGAGACTATGATATAAATCTCCTACGAAATTCCTGAATAAAGTCATAACACTAAGAATACCCCTGATAGACGACAATGACCTAAGTATATAATTAATATGAAAAACAGGGTTTCATTTTTTACGGTTATAATAACAAACTTCTTAAACCAAAGTTTACGACAATTCTGGTGTGAAAAGTTACGTCAGCCAAAACCTTAATATTCTCTTCTTCCATGGAAGTATGTGTATGTTTAATTATCTTTTGAATTGAAATCCATGCCTGTTGATGGATCACCCCTGTCACAGACACATGATTTTGGGTATTATGCAAACGTAACACTGGGCATTTAAGAGAAGTAAATGAAAGCAATTTTAAGATTGTGAAATGTGGACTTGCGGGGATGAAGAAAGTAAGGGGTATCTCGAAGGAAGGAAATTTGATAAGGAAAGTAATAAGAGAGAAGAGGTGGTTGAAACATGTATTGTTAGTATTAGGTTTCTAGGTTTAAAGGGATATACCTAAAACTCATCCTATGACTACTATTTTTTATACGATGTTAGTTCAGAACGCTTTGTAGGTCTCACTATTCTATCCTAATCAATCCTTCTTCTCCAGCTGCTACTATGGTTACCCAACATTCTTCCCTGTATCATGCCGCTTATTATCCGTTCAATTCACTTACACTATCTTTGAATAATTTTTTCAATCAACACTCATGAGGAAAAAGAGTTGTTTGGTAACTACCATATACTTCTACCAAATACTGTTTTTCAACATAATTGGTGCATTTCGGTTCACACAGTAAAGATCAAAATTTCTAATTCTTCAACTTCAACTCTACCGAGAGTTTCCTTGTTTCTCTTCTCATACAACAACTTTAAGTCTCTTATCCTTCTTCACAGCTACATATCGAAATCTCTAAATCAATCTTCATCCCCTTTCCTAGCAGAGGTAGGAAGCAAAACTAATGACTATGGGGAACTTACGAGCACCGTTAAAAGATTTAGCGTTAATCCTGCCTTGATCGTTAGAAACATCCTATTCTCATGATAAATGCATGGTCCGACGAAATGAATTGAATTCTGGGTTGTTTTACATGAAACATTGACTGAATTGTAAATATGTGCTGCAGAGCTTGAGCAATGACTAACATGCAATTCCATTTTACAAATGGGGATAATATGAAAGCGTTTCTCTACCTTGATTGGTAAACTTTTCATCTCAGGTTATTCCATTGGGCGCAGTTATATTCATTTAGGGAACGTATGAAAATTTCATGCTCATCCATTTGAATCCTTATGCATTCTTAAGCCGGTTTGTGAATATTATTTCTTATAGATGGACTGCGAGATCTTTACGGAAAACAAGAGTGCAAGATTTTTTCTTTTCATCTGAATTCTTCTTTTGAAACAAAAAAATGCGCAATAATAAAGATATTATTAACTATTCGATCTCTCTATTTACTATAACAGGGAAGCCAATTAGAAAAAGATCATAATTACTAAGTTACACGAGTAACATAAGGTTGGAATACACATTATATTTCCATAAAAATTGATAGAATACTTTCACTACAGACGGAGATAACGCAGCAAACTTAGATCAGATTGAGTTAAGTGGACGAGAAAATACATGATTATGGTTCGTAGTTGATGGTGCGTAGTAGGTCCGCTTCTATTTCTTTTATACATAAACGATTTGGGTACCGTAGTTAGTAGTAAGCTTAAGACTTTTTGCAGACAATGCGGTAGTAAATAGGGGTATATCTGAAGAAGAAGACAGGAAATTGCTTAGCAAGGATTTAGATGCAATTCAAGAGTGGTGCGATAAATGGCAGTTAGAACATAACCTTAAAAAGTGTGTAGCTATCAATTTTTGGAGCAGGAATAATTCGAAAGAGCGTACCTAAGAAATCAGTAACACGAAGATCGAAAACGTTGAAACCATAAGATATTTAGGAGTAAGAATCACTAAATATTTATCGTGGGGAAGACACATCCGGGAAATATGCGGCCAAGTGAAGAGAAAGCTAGGATTTATAAAAAGAGTACTTGGGAAATATGATGAGAAGACAAAAGAGCGATGTTACTTTTCACTAGTTAGGCCCCACCTTGAATATGTAGCCAGTGTACGGAATCCTAATGAATTAGGTTTGATCAGAGAACTAGACAGTGTGCAGCGTAGAGCAGCTAGGTTCGTTAAAACGTGTTACGATAGGTTAAATAGCGTTTCAGAATTAATAAGCGCACTAACTCCAGGAACGGTAATAAAAGAATTAGGGTGGGAATCATTATCAGAGCGTAGGTTAAGGTACAGGTTAAATCTATTAGAGAAATTTCGATCGGATAGCTTTACTGAAGATGTTAGGCACATATTTAAAAAAAACCAGCGTATTATGCTAGATTCGACCAGATAAATGTAGTTGAAATATTTTTGAGTAGCCTGTAGTGCTTTATGTATGTATTAACCCCTTAAACAATATAGATACTAACAATCTAGTTGCATGAGACCCTATAGTTGCTTGTTTGCATGTTAGTAGTGCATGCTTGGTGATCTTCACCCCCTGCCACACACCCTCGCGGTGGCTTGTAGGATATCGTGTGGATGTAAATGTTGGTTAAATTATATACAGTTCACCGAAGATCCTTTAATATTAATACAAATTAATCTAACTAGAACTAAAACAGACTTCATGAAAACTATAGTTATTCGTTGAGGGAGAAATAATTACTACTTCTTCTCAACCCACCGACTCTTTAGATTGATCTAGTCTATTAGCAAGCAGATTTACGGTAGGATGAAATTTTTAAATTTATGTTTTTACACATTGTATATAAATAAGACTTAATTGCTTACATGACAAACTAGTCCGGCAGTTTTTTCAAGTAACCTTCGAATTAAATCCTCCTCCTCCATAATCACACTATTATCCTCCGACCAACATCTAACTCCAACTAAAAAACTAGATAATTTCTTTATCTTCTTGAATTACTGCATAACAACTTTCTTCGGTCCCACAAAGTATTAGTAGTATTTGGGTGTTTTAGGTGCGTCGACAGCTGAGGTCATTTTGCACCACTCTCACCCATGGGTGAATAAAATGTATGTAATATAGCACTTCCCTCAGTTATATTTATCTGATAACATGTGCAGGTCGTGGTCTAATACAAGGATTTTATAGTTTATTGAAAACATTAATGTCTTTTAAAAAAGCAATTATCCGGGTCAGACTCTCC
Organism: Platycnemis pennipes; assembly: GCA_933228895.1. Taxonomy (NCBI): domain Eukaryota; kingdom Metazoa; phylum Arthropoda; class Insecta; order Odonata; family Platycnemididae; genus Platycnemis; species Platycnemis pennipes. The sequence continues at coordinate 31,672,677 of OW121855.1, forward strand.
AAAGAATCGCCTAGAATAGTTTCTAAGGTCTCGTTAACCTTGTGTTTCTCCCTAGAAGAACGGTATTTATCACACTCTGTCAGGATGTGTCGCACACTCAGAGGGGAGTCGCAATCATCACACCGAGGTAGTGCCTTCTCTTCGGTGAAGAGGTATGAGTGAGTCAGGCAGTGTGCCCTTTTGGACCCACAAAGAAACACAAGACGTTGTATTACATAATATTTGAACGAGCGGGTGTTAACGCAGTAAGGATGTTAATCAAGTCTCCGGATGGAGAATACCTATGCTTATCTACGACGTAATTTCGTTCCGTTTGAAGGGAACACCGAAGCTGTTATCATTAACCTTTAAGGTTATGGCACCAATATGATGACTGCAATTCTCATAAACTGCAATCAAAAACAACCCAACGGAGACTTATCCCTGGGCTCATATTGCTATAACGGAGAGCTGATATGTGGCGACTTTCACCGCCCTCTTAGTATTCACATACCACCGCTAGTTCCACAAGTAACTACCACGCATTCATGACGGGAAAATCCTGGTGGCTTAATTTGGATGGGATATGCGGCCGGATTAATGTGAGCCAAGGGTACACGCTGCATGGGTTACCGCGTACTTGCGTGCGAAAAGACCGGACTTTGGAAGCCGATGCCTAGCGCCGTTTCAAACACCGAGGTAAAACCGAACGCACGCAAACCGTTGGAAAAGGGTTGAGAATGCTGAAAGCTTTTTCATTCCTTTGTTTTCAGCGCGTGGAAACTTTTTCCGGGGGTCGAAACGGGGTAAAAATGCACGTGCAGGCGATTTGTGGCGAAAAGATCCCGCCCTGGGGGGGTAGAAAAAGGGTGAAAATCCCTCGTACCATTTTGCTCCCCCGTCTCCACGTCCTACACCGTCCATTATGCTCGAAGGATTAGGTGAGGAAAAGGAGAAGTTTTGGGACGCGAAGGGAACGCTTGGATTACCTACTCACTTCGCACGGGGCTTAGGGTACCCCAGTCGGCGTGAAACGTTTCACGGTGGAAAACCAGAGCCGGGAGCGGAATCGCCGATAATCGGCATATATCCTGCTCGCTACTACAGCCCCCCCGAGCCATCCGATTGATTGATTTGCCAGGTTCGAATCTAGGTGCTGGATGGAGTGGAGCAGTTGATGCCTAGAAACTCACCTGCGGGCTACATGATTTCGGAGATCATCGACAAAGGGTCATTAACAGCCGCAAACGGGTCGTGAGGTTACTCTCTCTCTCTTTCTCTCTCTGTACTATTACGAGGGCTGTTTTTTCCCCTTTATGAACCCTCTTGCAGCATATTTCCCAATCAGGGAAGCTTTTAAGGCAGCGATGTTCAATATAAAACTCTATGGAGTGTGTCTTCTATATGTTGAGTAATTATAGGTAAGTATTTCAAATTCATGGTTGGCGAGTTCTAGTGGTGGAATGAATACATTTTGAATATTAGAATACACTTTTTTACATTCTACACATATTTATTGAACGACCGGTTTCGGCCTTCTCAGGTCACCCTCAGAAGTTAATTTTAAAGTATAATTAAAATTGACCTGAGGAGGTCGAAAGTGGTCGTCCTTAAATATTTGTGGAACACAACAAAGTTTATTCTAATTTTTATCATTCCAAATTCCATTTAAATATTACTCGGGACGGTAAAGGCATGGAAAAAAAGGGGAATGAAATTTTAAAATGTCTCTCCGTTTCTAAGGTATTTTATTACACACGAGGCAAAACTCAGAAGAGATACATCTGTAGACATACAACTATGTAGAATTACTATTGAGGACTATAGTTATGAGAAATATGATTGTTAGGGTTTAGAATCAATAGATTAAATATAAATTTTCAAATATTGATTGCATTGCAAAGTGTACCAAGAACCCCTGACCTGGAGAATCTGCAATACGCTTTGGGTATTAGTAAGGATGGGATTGAATTTTTAAAGAAATAATAAAATAAGGAATGTACTTATTTAAATCTAATGAAAGTTGCGGGCTTGAATGTTTATAACTCATTCAGCGGGACCGATTACTTTCCCTGTTAGGCAACGCATGCATGCTGCACGGATTGTGAATTGAATTGAGTTTTGAATTGAATCAAAATAATTACCAGCTAAAATGAAAAAATTACACAGTTTGTAGGAAAATCCATTTTGAATTGAAAATCTTGTCCCTGTGTAGCACACACAAGCTAATTGAAATTAACCAAATATACTGAAAAAGGAACTTTAAACTTTAAGCTGGAATTTTTGTTTGGATCCATAGAAGATAAAAACCTCAGTACATCGACAGTGTGTTAGAAATCAGGATATCTCGAGTAAAAATAATGAAGTTTTTTTAAATGTATATCATTCGCATGAGAAATACTGAAGTAAAATCGGAAATTTCCACCCTTAAGGCTGTTTTAGAAGGTTGAAGGCTACCGAGGCAAGGAGTACGAACTAGGAGAACAATGTAAGTATTAATCATGGTTGTCTGTTAATTGATCTGAAGAAAATATCAAACAGGAAAGAGAATGTTCAAGAGAAGCAGGAAAATATAAATCAGATAAGAGAAGTTAAGGACAAACCTACATTTTTGGCAGAATACTAAATAAAAATCTTACCTATTGGTGAGTCGAAAGAGAATTAATTTATTTAGCGATTTTTAAAGGTAAATATTATATAATTATTCTTGATTTACACTAAGTGGGTACTAAATTAAAGACGATACAATGAATATGTAACTTCTCATGTCAAGGTTAGCCCTTCAATCCTAACAACCTTTAAGAAATGAAATAATTGGAGAAAATTACAATGCCGCCAGTTTTGTTCGAGACTTGAGTGTTATTTGAAGTGTGGAATATAATTTGAAATGCAACGATCGTTGAAAGTTGTAATGATAAAAAATGTTTTTCTTGAAAAAAATTCTTTTGTTCTTCAAGGAAAAATTACATCTTAACGAATATTTTGCACAAATCCTCGGCGGAGAAAGAAGAAAAACATTTCATGGCATTCAATTTCAATTCTTATCCACGTGGAAGACTCGAGCAACCAAAGCATACGAGTGAAGTCGTGAATAATTCTGTAACTACGCGGCTTTATATTGTTGAGTGTTAATAAAACAAGTGAAGTCTGTGACTCAGACATGGAATATCACAAACATCTTCGTGAGCGGAAGAATTGAAACCGTCGCTGCACTTCGTGTATCATATTTATTCATATTTATTTGCAAGCGCGATAGAATTGTAAAACTTTCAAGTGCCACTTTACCCGCCTCTGCACCACAAAATATTCCACTAATGAATACATCTGCTAATGGTAAGTAGTCAAGTTTTACAAGAGGTAGAATAATTTTTTATACGTAAGGATATAAAGGCAAAACCATTTGGTGAATAGGTATTTTTATGATGTTAAAAAAGGAATTATTTAATTATCCCATTATATATAAACTATACGGAAAACATTATATGGCTAAATACAAATTCCGCCGATGGGGATGAACTCACTGTCCACTTAGCATAGAAGAAAAATCTGCATCAGGAAAGCAAAAATCAGGAGTAAAAGTTATTTCTACGTATTAAATACTTCATATTCAAAACATTCAAACTGCAACTTCGTAAAATATAAATTTAAGACATACTCAATTAGCTGTATTGGATATTTTACATGTAATGCGAAAAGATCGCCTACAGGTATGTGAGCCGCATAATAACAGAAATGGAATTTTAGAAGAGCTAGAGTAGGAACTGAGAACAGCGTAAAGAATATTTTTCATGCAAGCCATACATCGCTCACTAATAGAATCTCGCTAAAAAAGAAAAAGGCACTCGGACCCCTTAAACGAAAATATCGCAAAATTAAGGAAATTCAAATTATTGATTTATACTCACATGTATGGCATGACACTATACTACATGACCTGGAACTCCCTCTTTTTTTTAAATCACCATTTCACCTTACCTGGAAATAAATTTATGATAAAATTAATATTAATTCATCCTTAAAAGGATGAATAATTGTGACAAAATATACTAAGAATACATTAGATAATAAATAGAAGAGAAATTTAAACATTAACCAAGCATAGATCATTTTTTAATAGGGTTTGTTACTACCTTTCCTTAGGCATTGTTAGTACCTATCATTGAATTCATCTTCATCAAATATTCCTTTAATATTCATTCATTTAATTTGCCCAAAGCACGGGATAACATAAATGTTAAGGTCCATCATTATCAATGAAAATCACAATAACATAACCACATTTTTCTTATAAACTCTAGGCACACAAAATTTTGAAAAACTGATATTCACATAGTTGAAAAAAATGAAGCCAAGATATTGGAATTCGTTCAAGAAGCAGCTGTTATCTAAGTAAAATTTATCACTCGAGAATACTTCCGGAGCTTATGGAAGCTTTTAGCCAAAATGTTTTGGAGTAGAATTCCAAATATAGTTAACTTACCTTGAGATCAAGAATATTGATTGTGGTAGCTGTTTGGATTGTAGGTCGAAATATTGTTAATGGTTAGATTCTGATTGATTACCAATTTTTCAGGTGGAATCCCTTACGTTAATTCACATTTATATATCATTCAGAATAATAGCGGCTATTATAATTGAGTTTCACCAACAATTTAAATGGAAAATGAAGAGGTTCAATGCTTAAACACGGGAGTAGGAGTGGTGCTCCAACTTATGTGTTTATAATACTACGTCTAATTTCGACCCTACGCAGGACTATAGACGGATCGAATACAGCCACGTACGAGTTGATATTCGATCCTGTAAACTTCGGGTTACCCGGTTGGTCCGTTTGAGAGTACGACACGAGTGGCGACTTATGTAAAATTAGCAGAATAGAAACTAATAAATGATTTCAATTGTGATTAAACACATTTATCTCGAACCATTGCCAATGAATAAGAACCAGAAAAAATCGCATGTAGCGATAAACGCGAATTTCGGCGAAATTTCGGGATAAAAGCGACATATCTGCGAATTTAGTAAATATACAAAATGAGGTTATAAATACAAAAAACAGCAGGAAAAAATCAATCGAAATATCTTTAAATGATTTTCTTTATGAAATATCCCATTTTTATCCATTAAAAATATAATTATTATTATATGAACATATCAAATTAGCATATTTTGAAATTAAACGTAATAAAACACACATATGTGAAATGATTATGCAGCACAATGAGCAGAGGATCGTTGTTGCGCATTTTGTTTCACCTTTATCAGTTCATGAAAGTGTTTGGGCGCGCACTTGCATTCACATGGTGCATCAGTCTTGTGAAGCAGTGTAAATGCGAGATAGTACGAGAAATCAGACTTTAAAACTTAGGTGCAAGCGGGTTATCCCAATTATCGACAAATACGATACAAAGTTAAACTTCGTATTTGCGTTACGGGAATATACGTTTTCCCCCGATTTACAACGTATTCATCGGGTCATTTTCAGGTCATTTTTTCGGGTCATCGGGTTTTCATCGGGTCCCATCCCATTTCCTATATCTCCAGCATATGTACAACCCCGAATTTATACCAACACATTTTCCGTTTTCCCGCTGTTTGCGTTAGATGTGGGTTAGAATGCGATAAAATTCTAAGTATAAAACATTCCCTTCAATGAGAGTTAGCCATGCATACCAGTGCATATAAAATACTTTTTACCCTGTTTCGTGCATATAAACTACAAAAACACGAGAGAGGAGTAATGTGCGGAAAAATTTGTACATGGCTGCATAGCGTGGCAGTACACAGCGCCACTAGTGACGGGAAGATGAAATGTTGACACCCGCGATCCTTTTGCCAGGAAAATCTTCGCACTTTGAATAAATGCGTGTATGACGCAATTTATAGTTTAGGAACACCTTTGTGTTTAAACTGCACCGAATTTTATATTGTGAAGAATGAAGATGAATTTTGAACCAGACATTATGAAATGTTAAAAATGCATTAACTGAACTGGTGGACGATAGCAGGTAATCATTCGTCAGACCATCACGCTGGATTGGTTCTACAGTTTTATTACAGATTACTACAAAACAAAAAATTTTGAACCTTTTTTGTTGCGTGAAAACCGCATTGAATGAATAAATTTATTTCGTTGAGAAATGCTTGTAGTTGGATAACTGCTTGCGCTAGTCGGCCAGCGACGCAGCTCAATAGTATCATGTGGTTTATGTTATCCTTCTTTACTCCGGAACAAATTATATTTTACTGGGAAATGGATGAGAATTACAAAATTTTCAGATGACTCGAGGGTTTTCGGGTATCTTCCGCGTTGATTCATCTTTCTGGACGAAAGTTTCTTCGGCACTCCAGACGCCATCTTCAGGTGCGAAGATCGCGTCCAATCAAATTTCCTTTGTCTTCTTTCTATATATTTCCTATACCTTCGTACTATGTATTTCCTATATCTAATTTTCCTATACTTCGAACCTGAAGATGGTTACCATTTGGTTGGTTGGTTAAAACATTGGTTGAAATATATTGAAAAAAATTAATCAGGACAGCTCTATTCTTTAAGAAACAATTAATAATATTGCCCCTATTCAGTTTATCAGTGTTTCTTATTTACATATTTACTCTATATTATTAAAGAATGCATGTAAAACGGAAAATTGTCCTTCTCCCACCTTTTGTATTTCCAGCAATTTACACTCACTCTAGCGGTCCCTAGAACAGTGTAAATAGGAGTTTTACTATATAGTTATTTAGGAGTTTCGCTTGGGGAAGATGGGAGGTAATACTGTTACTGTGTTTGTACAAGCTCAAATATACAGTGGTAATGGACTTCATACTTTCGATAGTAAAATCCTTATTTGTAAGCATCGGAATGCACGAGTTGCGCGGGAGAAAAAAGAACACCATTGTGAAGCATATAGTATTTGTAGAGCACATAATGACTCTCTGGGAAAAAATTAAGCTTGTCATACAAAATTCCAAGACATCTGTTGATTTGTCAAAATTGCTGAGTATTCATCCTACCCCACGGAACATGTCCTGTACCCAAAGCTGAAATCAATTGAAATTGAGCTTCAGGCCATTCTAGAATGTCATTTTGGAAAGCATACTTCAGCTGCTCTGAAAGATTTTTATGAGGTTGAGAGTGCACCCACAAAAGACAAATTCAGGTGTGGTGTAGCTTTTAAATGTGAAGATAAACTTGCTGCATTATTGAAAAATTATCCAAATGGAAAAGTTTTCACGGATATTGGAGAGGTCTTTTCAGCCAAAACTATAATAATAATGAAACCACCTTTCTGATGTTGTGGAGAAGGCTTTGTATCTAAGCAAGTGTAAAGACCTTACACCAGAAGAATTTTGCCGTGGCTACAGGGTGCTGAAGAGCACATTATGTGAGGAGGTAGAGAAACCTACAAACAGAGAAGTCAATTTAACTTCAATTCATCTCTCAATGAAGGATGAACATCCGAAGTTCTCTACAGAAGCCATCCAAACAGTGTATAAACCTACTAATAATGTGGACAGTGAGAGATTTTTTCTCGCTAAAAGACAGTTATGAATGACAGAAGAGCTAATTTAAAACATGATAATACTTTTTCTTGTAGCATGTCATTTGATTCGATTCCATGCCCATATAAACTGTAAATAAATAGGCATATAAAAGTTCCCCTTCCCCCTTACTAGCTTGCTTTTTATGTAGGTACTTGAACCTCGAAACAATCTTTGATATGATTAGTAGGTATTAGCATGACGTCGTATTGAATTATAAAATAAATCAGCCGTAAAATAGGTGACAATTTTTCAGATAATCATTAATTTTCTAAAATAAAATTAGCTAAAAACTTCGTGACAGTGTAACTCATTTTATCATGTTAGAAAAAATTCTTAGTGTCAGATTAATTTGTCATAAAAGGGATTGCATGAATTTAAACAAACTTATTGATTGAAGTAATGATATATTTACATATTGTGCTAACTAGCTTAAGGTAGAACCTCTACTACAAGTTCCTCCGAAAACATGCCTTGATATTTTGACATATTGTAGAGAAATCATTCCTTCGTCAATCCATGAAAAAATATTTGGGGGTCATCGGCCAATTTACGCTTATTACAGGATTTGAAAATCGTCATTTTCAGCCTCAAATTACATTGCTCTTATGGAAGAATGGTGACGTCCCTCCCTTAAAAATTTTATTTCTCAAAATTTTCCCTGAAAACACCATCTCAAAAACTAGTATATTTTGGCTGAATAATAAACGGATAATATGTATTTTTTTCAGGTTGCCTCATCGGCCATTTAAGGCTAATATTTATGATTGAAAAACGATGAAAAGTCTAACTTCCGTTCCTTAGCCACCATAGTGACAGAAGTCTGGCAACGATGTTAGGGGAGTAATGAAAACAAACTGGCCCAGTACCTCCGTCATTTATTCCTTACGTCACGATTGCAGACGATTTATGCTATGAAGTGTGTCTCTGATTAGTACCATTTGTACTGTACTCCCTGTTAGTACTGGTTACTTGAAGAATACCTGAGGGCGCTAAAATATTTTACACTTAGCAGTCGTCATACACGGAATATCATAGAGCCCTGAAAATAATAGGTATAACACTGTTTACTCGATAAAGTCGCTTCTTTATTGCTACTCACGATGGTCTATTAGTTATTTAAAAGAATAGTTCCAATATTTTAATGTAGGTATATTTCGTAGTATAAAGTCATCGTTTTCACCTAGCACTATATAATACTTTATTTTGAATACGTATTTATTATCACCCGATAATATATTTCTCGCCAAATAAGTAAAATAGAATATATTAATCAATAATATGGTTGTAGGAATTTGAAACTATACTCGATGCATACTGTTAATAGGCACTAATATGTTTGGTAATACAATTTCCCAAACCTGCTCACTGATCAACTATACAAGCATTCTCCAAGAGAATAAAATAGTTTCTCAAGGGAAAACTGATGGAAATGAAGTTCTGAGTTCTGATGAAATCTTAATTCTAGTTCCTCCAAAAGAGAGTTACTTAGCCGTATATCTGTTTCGCGAGATCCCAATCATCATGGCAGATTATTGGCAGTTAACTTAGCTGATAGTTCATAGCCCTTACAATTTTCTGATACGGGTCAAACCATGTAAACACTTATCAAATATGAACAATATTGTATATACCCATGAAGCCCGAACTAGTAGTATCAGTATACCTTTTACCAAGCCCGTAGCCAGGACAAAAATTGAGGAAGGATTTACTGATTGGGATCTAAAGACTATGTCCTCTAGAAAAACAATGTTTTTTACAGTACCAAAATAGTAATTCATTTTTACTGCTTTTTTATTATCTGTCATACACAACAAATAATCTCACCTCTATGCTACTTCCTTCTTCAACTTTTCATACATTTACCCTCTAAATGAAAATTTGGAGGGAGTTCACAACCCCCTCCCATTCCACTCACTACAGCCTTGCCTTTATCCATGTAAACGGTAACGTTCCACCCACCATACTGTAAACAGCAATAGCATGTGAATAAAATTCTTTCCTCTTTTTATAAAATAGTACCTATTTTTTTCATTTCATGGCTAAAATAATATAAGACTAAGGTGATAATAATTTTAAAGCTGCCATTAAGAAATGGTAGCTTTCAAATTAATATCGAAATACTGCATATTCCTCTTCGGGCTGCATTGAGATTTCGATGTCAATACATTATTTACAACGCCGTTCACTCTACATTTTATACTCCAATTACATTCCAGTCCGATGAGAATTTCTTCTGTTATATCAATTAAGGTTAACACTGAATTACACGCATAACAAATAATCAGCTTAGCCAAAACATTTATTTCTACGATTCGACATCCAACAATAAATGCACTCAAAGAGTTGATTTGAAAAATACTTTCATCAGTATTCTGTTCCTTTAGATTTTACAAACAATTAGTCTAACTATATTAAGACATAAAGTTACCTTTAAAACGAACTTATACAGCCATAACTCTAGCCCTCAAATGGAGTTGGTGATTCAAAAAGGCAAATTGCACGGCCCAAGAGAGCTCAGTTATAAAAATTATCGCACTATAATGTAATAGAGCAAGTGTAATTTGTAACTACAGTACAAAATACCGTGTTGTAAAACTGAAGAGAAATGCTTGAAAACTAATAGCAGAAGGCAACGAATCTCAATGAGGTAGCGCAAGAGAACGTTGGTGTCGAACTAGTGTGAAAAATTGGTTTCTATGTCAATATTTACACGTTCTTTACGGTGTTGTCCGTTTCGTCGTCAGAAAATATGTCTAATAAACTTGTTGTAATTAAGTTTCTAAGAAAAGATCAAAAGCGATTTTTAGGTCTGTAATTTTATTTCATATCTTAATTTATTATTACGAAATTTTATTGTTGCTCCTGATAAAGATTTTTAAGTGCCTCTGACACATGGCGTCAATATAAAAGCCTTTCTTCATATCACCAAATTACTTCAGTTGGAAGAGAATTCATGTTTCGTATAGCCATGTTGAATAGTTGAAAATAGTTTTTGATTATTATTAACAACATTTTGAGCAATTTTATGTTGTTCCGGCATGCTATATTCGTCTTATGAAAGTAGTGCTTCGAAGCGCTGGTTCTACCTTAAGAATTGATACTTAATTCTAGGTTATTCGATGATAAATAATAGATGCTAATTTCAGTAAAACTAAATGCTAATTTCCTAAAAAATAAATGCTAATTTCCTAAAATATAGATGCTAATTTCCTTAAAAAAATAGATGCTAATTTTCTAAAAAAATAGATGCTAATTTCCTAAAAAATAGATGCTAATTGTGCAAAATATAGATGCTATTTTTTTCGGTCCCTACCAATAAGTATAATAAAGAAACCAGTGAAATGTCATAGGGCTCACGTAAGTAGGTAGAATATCGAATACTGTAGCAAATTCAAGGATTGAAAACTAGTGGCGTAATGAGCACGATTACGGCTGCTTCGTGAAATGTTCAGCAGTTAGTCTTACAATATATTCCTTTAATCATACAGTAATCCAGAGGAGATGAGGACCCTTTGGTCGCTTACGTGATTCAATATCGAGCCGGAAACCAGGGGGCTTAAGGTTCGAGCCCCGGCCTATGTGACAGAGGGAAAATCTTTTACAGGAGGCCAAACATTTTTTCTGTGAAAATTCTGCTATATTTTGTAACAACCACAAAAGGGACTGAGGGACTCAGCCAAGTACTTTTTTACGCCCACGCTTCTCCTCAAGAGTTGAGGTAAAGGCAACGAAAATATTGAGTTATATACGTGTCTGAGCACAAGGCTAAACCCACAATTGATAGGTGAAAAACTCAAGGAACGCTGAATAAACACCGTCTTACCACTTCCAGCTCCTGGGAGTGGGGGGACCGTGCAAAAAAAAATAAATCTCCAGATGGGAGAACTCTGTCGCTAAATCCCTTCTCGACTCTCCTTTTCGTTTGGTAGGCTGAGGCTTGGAGAGAGAGGAATGAAGGGCGAGAGGGATTGTGAGAGTGAGTGAAAGAGTGTATTGAGAGGTAGTAGCGGGCGTGGAAGAGATGAGGATTTCGAGGAGGAAGATGTGGTGGAAGAAGGGAGAAAAAGAGAGAGAGAGAGGAAGCGATACGCAATGGCAGTGAGAGAGAGAGAATGAAACCAAGGGGGGATGGGATTTTCATCGACGGTTATCAAAATCCGAGTGAAAACTCAGCACAATACCACCCTCAAGTCACCTATTCCAGAGAAAGGGAAGATGTAAAAGAACGCGTAGAGGGAAAGAAATCCTCGGAGTAAAAAAAAATCTGCAGAGGTTTTTCAGAGGCAATGGTGAGGTACATGGAGCATTGGATGAAGTGAAGGAAATCTCGAAGGGATGGGGTATCAGAGACACTTAAAGGATCGGCGTGCAGAACTCTGGTGGGAAGGGTCCAAGGAGGGGGAGCGGTAGAGAGCGGGAAGGTGCGAGCTTAGGTTCGAAGATGAAAGAGTTGCGTGAGAAAGAAGGGTGGAAAGCGAAAAAGCCTGTATGAGAAGGAGCAAGGGAGGAAAAATCTCGGCGCGAAACGCATAGGGATCGAAGGTTTTTCGCGTGTGGGAAAGTGGAAAACCAGATGCGTGCGTGGAACGACAAATAAGAAATCGGGGAAGGTGAATCGCTGGGCAAAGGGAGACTTTTAATATGATTGCTTTCTGCGCTCCATAAACGCTCGCGGCAGAACGTAATATCGCCGAGGAGAAATATTTCCCAGGAGTTTTTCCACCGGTCGTAATCTTATTTTCATCACACTGGCCATGTTATTTTATCAGTTCAATTTCGCAGAAAAATATGAAGACTTCTTCCTCTTTACGCTATCATATCGCTCCATCAAGCTGGGTAAACGTGCTTTAAAATTAGGCGTTTCTCCTTACAGCAGCTAAATCCGAAAATGACGAATTACGCGAAGGTTGTCCTTACTACTATCATTGTTACGAACTATCAAGTCATTATTACAGGGTAATAAGGAACCCCGTAAAGGGGTAGCAAGATTGCACCAAATTTTTAGCACTCTTTTCTCATGAAATACAACAAATCATGACTATTCATCCTGTAGTTTCCATTTCTTCCACAAGGTAACCTCAAAGTTTGCTTATTTCGGTACAGTAAAAAAATAGAAGTTTTTGAAGTCGTAGGACATTGCATTGATGGATGAAAAAAAACAAGATAATGAGAAATATTGTTTCAATGAGAATGTGAAAAGCTTGAAATAGGAAGGAAGAAATGGGAGAAAAATATGTACGCATAACTTACACATTAGAGTAATATAAGACTTAATTACTAGGTAGATAGAAGCTAAACAGAGAGAAAACTTTTAAGAATATAGAAGTAAATACAATTATAGTCATGAAAATAATGGACAAGTTTGACCCATTTGAACAAAGCATTTACAATAAGTGAGCTGGAAAAAACTGACTATGCAAAGGAAGTAGGCAGATTGAAAGAAATTGACAAGGGGAATTATGGAAAGGAGAAGAGTGTGCAAGATGTCATCACATCGATGTTCACACAGAATTTTTAACGTATAAACACAACCAAATCTACATCTAAACCATCATAAAATAAAATGCGCAACATATTTCCTGCGGGCGACTATTTTGATAACGAGCTTATTAAAATACTGGAAGTAAGATAGTAAGGAAACCTTATAAAAAGATGTTGACGTATTCAATGGATGAGATCGATGTACAATGAAACATTTCCCAATGTATACTTTCTGGCGAAGAGGACAGCCTTTGCCTTCTATTCCAAAGTAACACGAATCGTAAAAGACAAGAATCACTCACCTTCCATAGAGGAGGAAAAGAAGAGAGTTCGAAAAAATATTCAGTGAATTTTTTGATCTTTAAATCAACATTGAGAAGAAGGATACATTATTTCCTGCATTAAAACCAATTTCAACTCTGGGAAGGCAGAGATTTTATCGAAAGTAGGTATACATTTTGAAAGTAGGCGTAATTCTATGGTATTGATGACAAAGAATAAACCATATTTTTTTGCTCTCCTGGACCTGGACCTATTGTGGCAATAGTAAACGGCATGGAATTATTTTTGCCAAACATACAGTGCGAAGTATTTTCAGGGGGGTGGTACGTCATAGGTACGGTGTATCACGTATTATTATGTTGGTATACTTAACACGTTTTCACCAAAGCTGAGAATATATATGCCTCTAAAAATAAACATCGTTGTATCTCAAATTCCTCATGAATTTTTTAGTCTGGGTTAACTTGCTATGAAAAGAATGATCAAAGTTTGGGTGTGAGAATTGGTTTCACTTTCGAAAATTATTCATAAAGGACAGAGGAAACCTTTCAATCACTAGTGCCTAAAGCACAATTAATGAAATTTTACTTACGTCCATATATTAACTGCAATTAACAACACAATACGTATCATCAAAAAGTTCACCACACATAATCCTTTTCATAGTATGATTAGGAATTAAATATTATTACGAAAAATATCGTTACCATTGCTTTTCGTATCTACCATCGTGGTGGAAATATATCGTTTTGCTGAGAACTTTTGGTATCATAACGAAAATATTCAAAACAATTTTTCACATCACACGACTATGTAACGTGGAAAGTGAATTCGAGTTCTTCTACAGTAACAAAAACCTTCGTTTAAGGCTTTACTAAAAGCATAAGATAATTTAAATAACAATTAATGTGCATTTTTTATATTCACATTTGACAATCGAGATACGATTACATTTAGTCACTACCGGTACCATATATTTAAGGAAAATGAATTAATTGAATGAATGAATTTCTCGAAAATCTTTTACTCTACAACTTTAGAATTCTACACTTAAAAATAAAATCGATGTTTTCCAAAATAGGCTAAATGTATTTACGCTGATGTATACTTAATCATTCAGTGATTCATTTGTCAATAGATAAAAAACATAGCAACATGGAAGCTAAGAATACAATTTAAAAGAGAGACATTCCTTTAGGGACTTGATCATTTATTATTATCTTTGGCGTTCTTCAATAGCTCCATAGTCTTCCTACTTGTCACTGTTTATTTTGTATGAACAACGACAACGATTGAAGTTAAGTTATTCGTGATTCATATTGCCTAAAATACTAAAAACCGAGCTACAGTCTTGCTTGTCTCCTTTACCGCATGCAATATTTTATTCTTTCATTATATACCTATAACACATATAACGACAATTATGTAGTTTTGTGCTAAAAATCTTTCTATTCTCCGGATTACAACAAAATCTTCCACCTTTGGAGACGAATTCATTTTTTCTTACATATTTCGGTGTATGTTTTCAGAGGAGAAAAGGAGGAGGTGGAATAGATAAAAGCAAGTAATTCAGGTTGAGCGGGTAGAGAAGGTTGTTATTAAATAAAGATATTGGACAAGCAAGGGATAAGACTTAAGACAGCGAGCATTTCAGCATATCTGGAAACAAGAATTGCATAAGAAAGAGAATATTTGAAAAAAAAAGTATTTGTGAAAATCACTATCAAAGCCTACCCAAACAACTCATAAATAATCATTGCATGAGTTCCACCACTTACGATAGATTCACGAAATTATTCCAAAAATGCATTGTGAAATATGTTTTCTCCTTGAGTTCCACATGCTTCACAACTCTCAGCATTGCATCCAAACTACATCTCCTCTGCCATTCACCCCACTTACCTAACATTTCACTCTATTACGTACTCCAAAACACCCTCACACCTTATTAATCATTCCATCTACCTCCACTAATTCTTCTGACTGACTTCTCGAAATTTCATTTATGAATAACGTTTTCTCCCCTACCATCCCTAGTACATTACTTGCGAGTTAAAATGTAAAATCTTGGAAAAAAAATTACGGTACACAAAAATTCCATGAGTGTCCCAGAAACAGTAATTAAAATCAAATTTATTCATTAATCTTGTTTAAAATATATTACTAGTAAGAGTGGTTCTTAGTTGCCAACACAACGAAAATGATTTAAGTATTATATATTATGAAAGGGAAGAAGTAATAGCCAGTGAATTTGAAAATAAATAAGCGTAAATTTCTCCACAATGATGAAAGCATGCCTCACCTGATAAAGTCCTGATAACAATTTCTTCGGTGAATATTTTCAATTTTTAATGATAAATCATTGATTTTCAATTTTCAACCGTAACGCTAACAATAAGGATGTAGAATTAAAGAAATTAAGTGGAAAAGAAAGTATTAAAAAATATATAAAACGGGAAAAAAGTTACATTTCAAAAAACCGAGGTCATGGGAGAAGGAAAGAGAGTAAATTGAAAAAGGGTGAATTGAAATTAAAAATCTAAAAAGGGAAAAAAGTATAATAATCACATTCTGACCTTTGAAAATGTTGATTAAAGATATTCAGCAGTTAATGACACTTCTTTCATTAATATGTTCGACTTGAAGGGTAAAAAATAAATTTTAATGTTGAATCCAAATAGGCATTTAAATTGAAAATGAAATGAGAGACAATTTATTTGCAAACAGCCGTAAAAGGATAAATGGAATCAGGAATTATGTCAACTCAAAGAAATGAATTCTTTTTTATGAATGTGAATTAAGAGACTTGACGGAAATTAATGTCTACAGGCGTAGGAGTACCTCAAATCTCCAGTATTTCAAGCGAAATGGAATAAAGCTTTCATATTCCAGTGATTCATTATTCGTAGCTTAACTGTCGTAGATTCAAGGAAAATATGCAAATATTCTGAATAATTTCAATTTTACATTTTTAAACTCATGATCTTCTGCAAAAGGCCATTTTTTATGTTTACATGCCATTAAATGCGTATTTCTTAAGTTCCATTTCACTTCAGTTCATTTCTTGGTGCAATCTTTATGTCCAATTACTTTAAATCTCTAGTAAAATATATTTAAAATTTCATCTTAAAGATCAGTAGCTAATAATCATTGAGCATGTTAATATTATCTAATTCACTCCAATAACTCTTTTATCCGAATCTGTCATCCTCATGCATCGAAATATTTTACATCCATCACCTGCTATGGCTGGTGTACCACGTATTATTAATATTATCTAATTCACTCCAATAACTCTTTTATCCGAATCTGTCATCCTCATTCATCGAAATATTTTACATCCATCACCTGCTATGGCTGGTGTACCACGTATTTTATTTTTGCAACTCTATTGAGCAATCGTATTTGTGTGGTGGCAAGAGTACTAGCCTCTCATCCTGAGGGTATTGCTAAAATTCTCTACAGTGCATTATTCCGTCTGTTGCATGCTACTGTGTACCCCTTGGTACCAAGACGATGAGGACTCCGAGTTTTTCTCCTTCTTTCTTCCATACCGTAAAATTTCTTACTTCTTCCTAAATCACATTTACATTAATCTGCATTGTGCAACTTATCGTAGTAGTCAGTTGCCTTCCAAACAGCAAATTTGGTACACTGACACCTTTCACACTTTTCCTCCATACCCATTTGAAAAACTCTCCCACTCAATATCTATCTATAGCGTTTAATGACTTGGCAATTTTGCACCACCTGTTGGAAAATGTAACACTAATCTTCATACTTTATTCTAAATTCGTCCGATTCTCTTTAAATTTAAAAGTTAAAATCCTCCAGCTATCATTAATATTTTCCATCGAAGTACCTAACTTCAGTCACCAATCCTGTATCTTTCACTTCTATAATTGGTCTCTTTATTTCTTGCAGTATAATACCACTGCAAAAAATTCTGTTGAATGATTTTTCAAAATGGTCGAAATTATACTTTTTCGAATTTATAATTAATGAAATTTAGCTCATCATGATGGATGAATACATAAAAATGATTTATATATTTTCAAACTTAAACAATAGACTTAGGCATTTTTTTAACTTCGCCAATTATACCTTCAATGAGATTATATCATTTACGGGAGTGAAGTAACAGCAAATAAAGGAAAGAGAGAGAAGTTTGCCACAGCTATTTCAAAGGATACAATGGTCAAGTAAAAACCATATTTGATACCAGAAGATGAGGGCATGATTTTCCAAACCACCTGCAGGAAATTCCGACTGTAAATCTGCGCAAACATTTTAATGTATTATAATAGGCTAAAACACTTTGTTTGTAATGACAAAACTTATGAGACAATAAAATAATCGATAATATGAGAATATGCATACCATGTCTGCATTAGCAGTGTTGAAGAAAATAAAAATTACGATGTTTTAGAGTTCATTTATAAGAATAATAATCTGTTAGGGGAATTGTCAATCTCTCCCTAGAGATTTCTTTATCCATCAGAAATACTAAGTTGACCTTTGTGCTATTGATTTAAGTCATTGCTTGTTAAGATATTTGATTCGAGGGCCAAAGAGAACAAATTTTACAGACCGAAAAGGACGCTGCTCCCTTGAGAGCTTTGCATCAAGGATGCCTTTCAAAAGGCGAGAAAGAAGGCAATAAGGCAGAATTTCGAGGCGAACAACAATTTCATTTTGAACGAATGTGAAACCAATATACAAGTAACAACTGTCAGTTGTACAAGAGAGAGCACTGTCAGAGGCACGCAACATTTCGACGTCTTCGTCTAAGGACAAAGGAAAGTAATCCTCGGAATTCAATTGACAAACGAACGAGGAAAATGTTCCTTTTGCGTGAATTTTGAGAAATCAGTTCTAAAAACGGATTGGAGAACGTTAATACTTGGAAAATAATTTAAATGCAAAGGGTTAATTAAACGTGCAAAAAGCCATCGTACAAGACAGGAGCGGGTAAAAGCGTTATTGTTAGTTAAAATTCCAAAAAGAATATATCCAATACATTTCTGTTGAAGCGATTTCAAAGTTAAAGATTAGACTGGATAGTATAACACCTTGATAGGTAATGTTCCCACAATAAATCAGGAACATTTTCTGCAACTATGGATAAAGTTGCAATAAATTTTGTTCGCAATAAAAGCGCGTAAGTTGCAATACAGGAAAGTTAAAGCGGGCGAGAGGGCATGTAATATTACGTAGGAGAGCTGTTTAACAGCATTTTTTCAACACATACTAACTGAAGAAGAGAAGACTCGTAAGGTGTCCATTAAATTGGATCCAAAAAGAAAATAGAGAACGCTGAATTCAGGAAAATAAAACTCAAGTGAAACATACTTGATTATTACAGAGCGTTCATCAAAAGAGATTACTGTTGTCAATCCTTATCGACCAGATCACGTAAAGCTAGTCGGATCACCATTATAATGGACTCAAAATCAAAATTCAAGCATTACAATCAATTCATGTACAAATCTAACCGAAGAAAAGCTTGACTGACCGAGCAATCTTAAATGATCACCTACTTCCCAAAGTTTTTGTTTCTACTGATGCAGTTAACACTGATAAAAACTTCATCAAAAGGGTTTCAAATACCGTTTAACAGTATAAAGGACATCCAAATATTACGGGTCACTGAGGAAACGGGGAAACTATTACGATATACTACCAAAAGGGTTGGGGGAGAGGTTTTCGTTTCATTGAAGGAAGAAATGTATCTGCATTTTACTCAAATATCGATGCTGCATAAATAATAATTAGAGAATCAATAATATTATGGAGAATTAAGATAGCCATGCACTTAAAGCATTACAAAAGAAAGTGTTCATTGTCATCGCTGCGTCAATTAATGTTAGGGGTTGGGGTGGTTTTAAAGAATGCAACGGAGAGTTATAGGTGGGGAGAATTATGACCGAAAAAGGGGGAAAAATCAACGTTTTGTAAAAGATTAATATCTCCTCATGATAAGTGCAATGCGAGTATCAACTTCATGCGTGTATAAAAATTAACATGAGCTCCTATCCTATCTCTCAAGCTAGGAGGTATAAATAAAATGTTTTGGCACCTTTTTTGACCAAATCCGGCTCTCTCAAGCTGGCTGGAGGTTGAAAGGACGTTTTATCAAGCCAACAATTGAGATAAGGAAGGGAAAAATCCTTCACGACGCGTAAAAAGCGCGTAATGACTGTTTACAGTGGATACGGCACCGTTCGTTTAATCGCGACGACAGCTTGCACGCACCCGCGATTACGGTCGAGGCCTGCTTCCAGCGACGGCTGCAGTTGATGCTCCCCACCCACCCTTCCTCAGTCTCACCTTAATTTGCATTTGGGGGGGAGGGGGGGCTCGAAGGGCGAGACATTCCGACCGAAATGATGCAGGTGGTGGGGGAGGAAGGATTTTAAGCATCCCACCCTCTCTTGGCCACGGGGGCATTAAGGAGATACCTAAGCCGGCAGCCTCATCCCCACTCCCACAGCTTATCGCCACCGACGGGGATTAGCGCTGAATCCGCCGTCTGCGGAGACGGTCCGCGATAATCTCGGCAACTCGAGTTTTAATGGTCCTCATGAATTTCGCAGTTTGCGCGGGGTTACTGCTCCTCCCCCAGGGAACGAGGTCCGCGGAGGGGTTAAGGGGCGCCCCTTGGCGATTTTAATTTCTTATTATAACCCATCTTCCCTAGGGGGGCTGGGGGAGCCTGAAGATGCCGCGACAAACTTTGGCACGGACGCGAGGGAGGAATGGTTGAAACAAATGCGCAGAGGGGGGCGAGGGTCCAGGCGGACGAAGGCGAAAACGGGCTCCATGCCAGCTACGAGAGCAAGGCCTTTCCCCACTCTCGATTTTGAGAAGAAAAACTCACGTAATTAGCAAGCATGCCACTATCGTTTTCCACCGACAAGGGCAGGCTTTGATGGAATATCGCTGCTCTGCTTTGTTTTCTGAGCAACTTCTCCTCGAGTATTTCCATCTCCAGATCAAAATGCATTCTACACCTCATTATCCTATATTAAATTTCCAGATTTTTCCTCTCCCTCGCTTTCGCATTAGTCTTAATCTGCTTACGGCTTTCACTTTTAAATACTAGGTTGATACCTGCTTACTTCTCCCCTCCAATGTCTCACTCTCCTCATTTCACAAAAAAATTCCTTTCTTCCCATTACCCTTCCTAACGCTTCGTCATTTGTCTTCTAAATTGTAAGTTGACTTCTGTATATTCTTCTCCAAACTCAGATCACAAAATCCTCGTTTTTTACTCTTTCCCCAATTTTTTATAAGTTTCTTCAATATATTATCGCTCAAGATTCTCGTCAGGCATTCTTAATTACTAGGAGTGCCAGTTTAGCTTCAAATACCTTTTTCAGCGACTTCTCTCATTTTAGCATTAGTACATGAACATTCATTTGATAATACACAATGATAAAAAGCCCTATTGCAATTATAAAAATTCATTCCTTAAGTTCTATTCAATACCATAGATTTCAGCACAATTTCACCTTGTTTAAGACTTTTATTATTACTCTTCCTGGGATACAGGAAAATGTCATTTATGAATGATACTAGTATTCTTTTTTCATTTAAATCAATGCAATAGCTATTTTAATCGTTCGTCTGAATATATACTTTATTTTTGGTCATCGGACACCTACCAGATTTCAATGGTAGGCATCTAACTGCCTGATTTAAGGCCCACTTACGCCTCCTTTACCTCCCCCACATATCCGTTAAGAAGTTGTTTAAGTAGTATTAAACTGGCCTCATCTGGAGTAGTTCTAGTGGGTTGGCCTCATGGGAACTATAGTCTGATGATTTTAAAGGCACCCTGCCAACGACCGTAAACAATTAGCATAAATTCCCACTATGACACATTCAGCATGTGAACTTCGAAATGTCTCCTTCAAAATGTCATTTTTAAAGTAATTTTCAAGCATTCAAACGCAGGAAAATCATTTACAAATTTTATTCTTCGCTCCTATTAGAACTACATCTAGAAAAAACTTTCAAATATTTTTGAGCAAATCGATAAACAACCTACGTTTTAAATAGAATTTTATAATCAAATATTCATAGTTGGAAACCGAAGTCGATAATCGGTAGTTCGTAAACTTACTTTTCTAAGAGGTACATACGTATCAGACAATTGAAAAGAAATTTCGATTTTTACATTCCACACACAAGTTTCATTGACTTCGACCACAGTTTCGACAATTTACATGTCATTATCAAGGTTCATTAGACAATATATCTAACTAGCTATCAATCTAAAAATACGAGTGAGTGAATGAGGATTAAAAATAAATAGTAATTGCAAATTTTTACCTTATTTTAAAACTTGATTTCAACTGAGCCACTAGCGTTTAGCTTGTTAGCGCTTGAAGCTTTATGATAAGCTTCAGGCGCTTGAAACTGCGTCACAGTGGTTAGAATGTGCCTTCTTAGGGTGAATCGTAGAATGCCTGAAGTGTGATGAGTCAGCTTCACACGGGTTACCTGATTTGACTTCCCAAGCGTAGCTGGGTGGCTCTTGAACGAAAGATCTTTCCCTTCTGAGTCCCAAAAACGTAAGAAATGAAACGACTAGTAGGTTAAGCGATATGATATGAAGCAATAAGTATGGCAAAATACGAGATGAGGAAGAGGTAAGAATTTACCCCCCGAAGAAAATGTGTAAGCCAAATGCGATTCAAGATTAATGCTTGAAGAGGTCGCCCGTAAGACCCCAAGCATCAAGCAGTCCATATATTCCGATTTTTGAGAGAGATTTGAAAGAATTAAAATATTACATGTACACAATCCTCAGAAACTTGTGATTATGCTCCATCATCTCTAACTACATTAATACTTAACGTATAAAATGAAAATAAATTATACATGAAATACCTATAATTAATAAACCAAATCAATATGGATAAAGAGTCGATCCATGACATGCGTATATTGAAATAAAGGTGAAGCCAAAAACAAGAAGACTACAACACTAGGATACGGAAGGGAAAAGGAATGGATACATAAACCTTAATGGGAAGACTTTAGATGTAGTGGAAACATTCGCACACTTTAGGAGTTCCATTATATGCGTTGGAAGACGGTCGACGAGGTGGGACAGAAAGGTCTGTTTCCGAAACCAGATACTGGAGAAGAACGCGAAAAAAGGCAAGAAATTAGGTAATATATAGAGATAACTGAAGTAGAAAGGACTTTATGGAGCAGAAATAAAGGACAAAATGGACTAAGCACTCCTTGAGACTATATAAATAACATACTTGAGGGGAAAACAAAGGTGAAGCCCGAACGCCGACTACCAAGGGACAAGTACCTAGGCAAGACCTAGAAGAATTAAAGGAAGTTAAACCGAGTTGGTAGAGGGTAAATATAGGGTTTCAGTCGAATATACTTAAGAATGATATACTGATGATTATGAATGAAAAGAATGATTAATGAAAGAAGATATAAATTTAAAAGAAATTACTATTCTATTTTCATGGAGGTAGAGAGCTTTCTGAATTACTGTTTTTCATTCATATTTGCCAGAAGAGAAGGAAGTGTAAGAGACCATCACTGAGCCATTGTAGGGGTCGTAATTTTGGCAAAGTCAAAATTTTGGAAAGGAATGACATCGGGAGACAACTGTTATGATGTTATTTAAAAATGGGGCCACTCCCTGTCTGACATTGGACGTCACAGGGTCTAGAATAGCTCCCAGGGACCCTCACTGCTAAGCCAAATGGCGTCCCTTACGGCGCAAAGTCGATTTGGCGGGGAGGGCTTACATCCGTCCGGGGGTTGAAAAAAAATTGGCGGAACCCATTCACCTCAGTTTTAAGCGAGCGAAAGTAGAAAAAAAACGGGGTTTGAAACGAAGAGAAGACTTTCTTCTAAAAACATCGCCCGTCTCAACAAGGGTCACCTTTGGAACCCGCCGTACAATCTCTTCTTACAGTCTGGGAATAAAAATACTCATGAGGGCGGAAGACGGAAAGGGGAGAGACGGTGTTTCCAGACGGGTGGGGACCCATTTACCTCAAGGTATAACTTCCTTGGGGAAGAGAGAGAGAGAGAGGGCGTTAAAAATATCGCATGAACATCTCCGCAAAAAAATTGGAAAATTGGGCTCCAAGCTCCTGCTCCGTCAGAGAACGCAAACGTAACAATATTCTCATGAATGAAAACCTCATGCTTTCCCCAAAAGTTGCAAACAATCTTTTTTTTTAACCTTCTACGAAACGGATAGGGGAACGCATACAATTTGATGCATTTAATTCTAATCCAAGTGAAATGTTCCAGGCTGGAGCAGTAGTAGGATTAGTTTTCAAAGTACTAGGTTACATCGTGCCGTCAAACTAAACCTAATTCGGCTTCATCCCTGTAAAATGCGATATTTATACGTCAGGTGTTATTCGAGCCTATGATTTGCCAGTTCGGCGCGTTAGTAACCTGACGACCGCGAACCATACGTTCCTATTGTTTTGGAAGTTCCTGGAAGTCACATTCTAATTTCATGCATGAATATTGAAGTTTTCATACATTTTTACACTTTTTTTACATTTTTGCCCTCTTATTTATACATTCATACATACGGTAACAATACCGCGGAAAATGAATGAACAATAGTTCGTTCAAATACTTTTAGCTCTGTAACGGGAAATCACATTTAGTAACTAGGAACATATAAAGGGGCGGTGATGCATAGAGTAGTAAAATATCGGCAAGAGAGAACTGCTTTCGTATGATTTTTTTTTTTTTTTACAACATAAACATAAATTTTACTAATTATTGAGGTACCACAGAATTATTATTGTCATAATGGTTAAGAATAATTCCTCACAAAGTCAAGATGATCATAATACAACGAAATTTTCCACCAGTGCAACTACGTCATCGATTACATTTCTGCTAATTAAAATAGTTTTGTCGTTTCTTAATACGGATGCAACTATGAGGAGTGTATCAAAGCCATAGTTAATTTTATAATGCAATTTATTTTACCTTCACTTGATGTTACTTTAAACAAAATATCATGCAATGGTTTTGAAGAGATACACGTCTTTGCTTGTGACTTATATAGTCAATCATTTTGCCTGGACCATAATGAAAACCTCTATTTCGATCGTATTAACTTCGTGAAGTTAATTTACTATTCTGTTCCCAGTAAATTTAAGTTTTGTCATATTGCAGCCCCAGCATTGGCCAAGAATTTTGAGAGAAAATCGCAAAAATTCCTTCCTTTTGCACTTCCTATTACCTCATCTTCCGGTAGAATAAGATTTCTGAAGAAGAAGAAGATGATGATGATAAATAAAGATGGCGTTTTAGAGTTGAAACCGGAAATATTAAACATATTGTACAAGAAAGAACTAAGTTTTGATTCTTTATAAAGACCCGCTGGCATTAAAATATGCTAGAAACTAGTCATAACATTAAAATGTCCGTGAAATCATGGTGGCAGAAACGTGTTGCTAAAATATATGGAATATAAAAACTAATTGAGGCTATATGCTATGAAATTACATCAATACTATTGCGCAAACGCTAAATACTAGCATGGAATGAACTGGAATAAATAAAAACTAAATAAACATTAATATGTTACCTAACCTCTTCAATGGTATTAGTTTGCAGACTAGAAGTAAGCTCAGCAAATATTCTTTTGTAATGTCCATTTCTATCTCTCTGGGATCAAATACCCTCTACTGAATTCCATTGAAATTAACTGAATGCTGCCAATACATTTCACACATCGTTACTTTATCTTCGTGAAAATAATAGTATATGATTCCCAATAGGATAAACTCTCTAACAAGAAAAACAACAAATTTCCCTCTACGCTTATGGTGATGGTGGAGATGACGCCTTACTTAATGCAATGGCGAGTGAAATTCAAGCTTCAGGGTAGGAGAGCTAGTACCCTATCATGTCCTTCCCTTTTTTCCCGGAATGACCTATAACTCAGAAAATCACTCAGATGAAGTTAAACTGTAGCTTAAAAGAGGGACCTTCTTAGGACTTGAAAACAAGGCCTTATTCAAGAAACATATGATCTACTCATAGGGCTACCCCGCCGTAGTAAGCTATAACTGTGTATGCACTGCACATGTTGAGCAATATGCTCTGCAAAATGGCTAGGATGCATGTCATACGAGACATTATTTCTCCTGTATTGACACTACGGAATTGAATTTAGGGTAAAGAAAACTCAGGGGCACGCATATTCCATGAGGAAGCAATGAAAAATGGTATAGCGTAAGGACAGTCACTTCAGCGCTCCGCTATCTATGGTATATTGACCGTTGATAATAATTGGTAAACTTGACTCGATTTATCGTTTCCAATCGATGCTCCCGTGCGAAGGAGACTGGTATGCAATAAACGGTCCAAGTTTAATTATCTATTAAGAACCGGATTATTTACGAGGGCAGTTTGATAAACCCCCGACTTCTTGAATAAAAGATATTTTTTCGGCAAAAAGCGTTTTATTTATCAACATAATCTCCTTTTAGCTCGATACATTTAGTTCAGCGTTTTTCCAATTTTTTTTATTCCTTCCAAATAATAAGGTTTCTCAAGGCCGTCAAAATAGGTTTTAGTTTCAGCGATAATCTCTTCATTCGACCCAAATTTCTTACCGCCCAGCCATTTCTTCAGATTAGGAAACCGGAAATAGTCGCAGGGGGTAAATTTGGAGAATATGCTGGATGGAGTAGCAGTTCGTAGGCTAATTTATAGATTTTTGCCATGGTGACTACACACGTGTGCACCCGTGCATTGTCTTGATGGAACAGAACTTTCTTCTTCTTCAAATGTAGTCGTTTCTGCATCAAATCAATATCGAATCTGTCTAAAAACTTGGAATAATATTCGTTGGTGATTGTTTT
Organism: Platycnemis pennipes; assembly: GCA_933228895.1. Taxonomy (NCBI): domain Eukaryota; kingdom Metazoa; phylum Arthropoda; class Insecta; order Odonata; family Platycnemididae; genus Platycnemis; species Platycnemis pennipes. The sequence continues at coordinate 31,698,857 of OW121855.1, forward strand.
AGCCTTTTCAAGGTAATCGAAGTGAATGACACCGCGTACATCCCAAAAAAATGTGGCCATGACCTTGTTGGCCAACAGACCCATCTTGGCCTTCTTTGGTGCACGTTCACCCGCAGAAACTCATTGTCTTGATTGTTCCTTGGTCTCTGGTCTGTGTTGTGTTGGATCCATGTTTTGTCCACGGTTACGAAACAGCGCAAAAACTCATTCGGATTGCGTCTGAAAATCGCCAAACACTCCTTTGAAGTGGTCACACGGTTGCGTTTATGGTCGAATGTGAGCCATCGCGGCACCCATCGCGCGGTTAGCTTTTTCATGTCCAAATATTCATGTAAAATGTGATGTACCCAACCAGTTGAGATGCATACAGCCTCACGCACTTTAATTCTCCGATCATCCAATATCATTCGAAGGATTTCATCAACGACTTCTGGCGTTACGACCTCTTTTGGGCGCCCTGAACGTTCGGCGTCACTTGTACTGGTACGACTACAAAGAAACTCAGTAAACCACTTCTTCACCATTACAATTGATGGTGCAGAGTCCCCATCGTATTTACCAAGTCTGTTCTTGGTTTCAGTGATGGTTTTTTTACACAAAAAATAATGCTTAATCAGCACACGAAATTCACTTTTTTCATTTTCGTTAAAATTCACGAAGTTGTCTCCTTTCAATTGCTGTAAAACACAAGCTAAATGACGAACCTTGCTCACAATAGGGAATATGCATGAAATTTGTTTCTCGAAGATTAATGATGTACGTGATGTGAATTTTTCTCACCAATTTAAATATATAAGCCAATTTTTCTACGCCCACCACAAAGATTAGTAAATGATATTAAAATGTTCCCGAAAATCGACGGAAGTCACGTGAACTAAAACGCCTTCTGACGTCACTGCACGGTATAGGTTCCATATTCCTACGGTGATAGACATTTATATTTAAAAGAAAACGAAGTGAATATATTGTTTTGAGGTTTTTAGCCGTTTCTCGAAAGAAACGATGGCTGAAAAAATACTTAAAAAAGCACATTCGGACAATTTCCTTTGATTGACTCCCTTATGGCGGCATTCTTAAAAAACAGCGATTGCATAGACGTAGTAGAAATTCTTGGGCACTAAACAGGCATTATATAATTAATGGACGATTTGCTCGTTACCAACCATACTACGTAAATAAAAAATCGAAATACAATCGTTTATTGCAATAAACAAATGAGATTAATGCATACGTTATCACCAAGTGTTCATTTAACAACTTACCTCCACGCATAAACAGATAAACAACGCCCATAGTGACACCGTGCCGTGACGTCATGCGATGACGTCGTGTTTTTAAGCTGCCGAGAAAGTACAATTTTCAAAGAGTATATCTTTCTGACGCAGATTAATTCTTCAGCAACATTTTCGCCAAGCACATTTTCGCTAATAAACTTCACATTCAAAGAGTTATAAAAAATAGTGCATGTTCCCCATTTCACAGTTGTTTAATAATAGATAGCAACAGACGGGAGCATTGTTGCATTTAAAGTTGCTGCGCGGGAAATTAAAAAAGTCACTGACTTATCAAACGACCCTCGTGTTCGTTCGGCCTCAATTGGAACAAAATTAGCCCCTTCGCGGAACTGTCCCGCGGTAGGCGATAGAGGGACAGCTGCGTCTGCGTGGACAGCTTACGTTTCGACGCGAAAGCGGACAGTGGGACGATGCGAAGGCTTCCCTTCCGCCGGGCACTCGTGCTCCGGCTTGGATACGCGATCCACCCATACGCACGAGATATTGCGGAAGGTTTGACGTGCCGACCGTAGTTTATATATGACGCGAGAATTGGGATCCGGAGTGAGTGTCCAGGTGGCAGGGAGGTCGTTAATCCCGGTTCCGCCCCCTCCCCCGTCCCGCGATCGTGTTCAGAATTCGCTTACCGGGAGCGGTAATCGAATCAACTCCCCGGGGCGAGACAGTGTGTAGGGGGTCCTAAAAGGGTGTGGGATACAGTTCGGAGCGGCCATATCCTCATTAGGTGCGCTGACTCGGAACGATCTGATTGCCAAATCTTTTAGGAAATGTATCCATACCTTGGCTCGGAATGAACAACCACTGAGCCCTTTCTCAATCAGCAAGTTATTTCCTCGATTAATATTATTTGGTATCCTACCGGTTGGAGTAGATTTTAGTTAAATAATTCTGCTCTAATTTCCCTCTTCTCCCTTATTTTGTCATAATGAATCTCTTCCTCACATCCTAGCTTCCATTGAATTATCGAGCTTACTTAAAGTACTTACGGAAAAATTCTAAATTGTTAAAATAAATTTCTGCAGTGGAGTCAAGTAAAGGAAAATATATGGATGGTCCATATATCCATATTTTAACATGTCTCTCAACAACATTTATAAATTTGTTGTGAAACTAACCATTAATTAAATAAATACTCTTGGTGACAATTTTCCAGGATTGCAAAGATATTAGGAACAAAATGACCTGATTAAAAATAATTGGTGAGGTAAGGTAATGCTGACAGAAATAAAATCTAATGTCTCCTCCCCAAAAAGCTATCACGTACTAAGTCTTTGCCCAAAATACTGTTTAGGTAAACATTTCACATTACAATTCCCCTTCAATCGTGCCTTTCTTTGATTATTTAAATGATTTCCTAGTGGAGGAATGAGTATCCAGTTCTGCAGTGGAGTCAAGTAAAGGAAAATATTTGGATAGTCTCCGGTTCCATGAGCCTATGAGTTGCTGATTCGTGCGCTGATATCCTGTTCCAGTCAATGGAAATTGCGTGGAAAATGAGATTTTAAAACTGACTGATCAAGACATTTTTATGGGAATGATGACATATGTGGACCATTGATGATACTAAATTTCAACAATGCATAAAAATTACATTAACAAAATAATGAACAGCTTCGTAATAGCACAAAGAAGGACAGAATAAGTAAGTCAAGTATGAACCTTTGACTTAATCAAAGTTCATTTGCCATTTCCAAACGCCGTAGTCATAGCATTTCTTCTTTCTTACGAACACATTCCATTCAATTTTGGACCAACACAACAACAGGTCAATAGCCAAAATTTTCTTAAATAAGATTTCTGGGTCTCTTTCCTTTTTTACACTTTTTGTTTCATTGCGGAAGTAAGTGTTATTAGCTAATGCCAAAACTGAAACATTTGCGCCGTACTACAAGATTGTATTTCTCGACACAAGTAAATACAATGCAAAAGGTTTTCAATGAAGAGTTTGCTTCGCGGTAAAGCACAGATATAACTGCAGGGGTTTACATTCTGATGAAATTCATTTTATGAATTATGTTCCGATAAATAGCCGTCATGCACAGCGTGGGAAACGAAAATTCAGGCACAGACTGGATTTGACAAGGCTTGCATCATCACAATGGGAAAATGGTAATACTCACCTAGACCGTTACGACATGATAAAATACATATCTAGAGACGGAAATTGTTGTTAAAGTGAATGCTTTAGCTGAACAGAAGTGGATTTTCTAAAGAAAGGAGAACTCATAGGAAAAAGAAAACTGAAATATTAGTAAGGTAGAAAAGATTGATCAATCAAAACAAGAAAAAGGAAATGACTGCGAAACTACGGGATAGAAATCCACGATAGAGATGATAGACATAGACAAGGCAGGGAAGTACCCGCTTCCGCAACTACTCCTAATCAGAATTATTCCAAATACATGATGACAGATGAGTGTTGGCGGAAGAAAGTTAGGAGACGCGTTAAGTTGGTGGACAGAATTATTGGATAAAATGGATAGATATTCGGGTCATCAAGTGGTAAATACCCACCCAATAAAATTGATGCTAGGGCACTGTATCCACCAAAAAGAGTACACGAGAAATACGATTTACGGTTAGATATGACGATACTAAAGGAATCGCAATTTTAGAATAAAATCTAAAAGTAGATTAGCTAAATATGTGATGGTAGAGCTCACCTCGTATTCAACCAATGGTGTGTAAAGTTCGCTCACTAAGGATAGGATCCTATTTCTGCGCCAGCCACCATTTCTATAGAATCTATAATAGTCAGAAAATTACACCTCAATGGCATTAGATGGGAGTTCCAGAGATACTTCGCCTACTTTTGGACCCGGGGCCCTCCGATCCGTTAAGGTGTGATAGTTTCAGTTTCCAATAGTGTCAGTAACTAAGAAAAATATGAGAAACACCACGAGTTTCTCATATTTTAGCCTTTTTCCGTTCGGTTTAGTTTTTTTATTTTTTTGCCAATATGTCCAAGGCTTCCACTTGAGTGGAAAGTTTTCGATTATTTTTTCACTGAAATTTTGTTGTATTTATTCTCTCCGGAGCCATTGGCAACCCCACGATAGATGCTTCGCATAATTTCACGAAGACCACCTGAGAGTCGGTGCAATACTTAAGCATTCTCAATTCAGTGTTTCCGCCGTCGGGTTTCGAAATATGATTCGGAACCCGCATGAATCGGAAACTACTGTGCGGAACGTTCCTTCACCGGTCGTAATTTTCCCGAAGAGCGACCCGTTCGTGAACAATTCAGTCCCGGAACACAGACCTGAGCAGTGCAAGACCCATGGGTTACCGGGGTCCGAGTAATTTTCAGGGCAGAGTCCCATTAATAATGGCCCACATTTGGAGTTCAACTTCTCGACTACTGCTACACTTGACTCCCGCTGAACGCAACAGTATTCCGCTCACATCCAGTGAGGAATAAGTTAGTGATTTCCTAATTGCCCTAATTTCGAAAAAATAATGTATAGTCCCTCGACTGTTTTCCATTCATTTATCCTCCCGTCAAAAATAAGTATGTATATGCACAATCTTATAAATAGCCTTAAACCTTTATTGATGGTGAGAAGCAGGGGTTGATTCATCACCTGATAAGTTCTAGACCTATGGAGCTGAAACACAAACTGTGGATAAAAATAATACCTTAGTACATTCAACCATTTTAATACTTTACATCCATATTCCCGCGCACTGTTAAAGGTAGTGACTGATTAGAGCGAAGGTAAATGAGGAAACTAGAATTTGAGCAGTGGATTTTGGCATAGAAATTAGAATGCAGCGATTGCTTTTGACAGGAAATGCTGCCTGCTGCCCTAAAGGCTTTAGAACGTTCCTCCATGCCAAGTCAAATTTTAAGCTACCTCTGAAATTTTGGAAATGTGTGGGGTATTTTAAATAAAAATAAATTGACGCCTACTGATTTGGACAAAAGGAAAATATTATGGCAAATACAGCAGGAAAATACATACATTTCCTCGTATCAGGGGCCTAACTCAGCGTGATTTGTAACTTCTTTTTGTATAATAAATACAAATGGTGAGGTATTAGAATTCAAAAGTGATTCCCATTCCGGTAGAAATGACAGCCATTAAAACGCCAATCAACAGATACCAATTGATTCACTGTTCAAGAATAGCAAATTCGTTTTAAAAATTTAGAATACCTATGTAAGCCTAAAAAGGACAAAAAGTGCATCATATGCTGACGGTCACAGGATGTATTTTATATGCCCATCTAGGCCTACCATAACCGATATATCATTAATAATAATGAGTTTATCTGGAAAATAGGTTTACATCCCTTTTGTGTCAACATTTTTTCCTCCTTTCATAGAAAGGCGAAATTGCGATGTAGACAATATCCCTGCAGAAGTTAAGTATGGGGAAAAATTCAGTTCTGGACATACTCAAGAAAGCTACTTTACCCATCGCTATCATTATGGCTAATCCAGAGTCAACTTGCCCAATACCCCCAATACAAATATAAAACAATTTTGATTCATATATTTATAAGCATACTTAACTTACACAGATTCTCTACACGTATTATTTCAATCTACGCTAATGCGCTTAGCATTCATATATTAGTAAATAGTTTATTTTCTGAAATTTTCGGATTACTAGATAGTGGTGATCACGCAAGCATTGCAATTACCTAAAAATAGCCAAAGATATGTCAATATGTACACGATGATGTTTGAGAAAGCACTTACGGGTGCTTTAATATTTCTGAATATAGATCGACAGTGATAAAAATTTAAGGGTAGAAACGTGGAACGTGAGATCCCTGCGGAAAATTAGAGAACATGAAGGTGAAAATACGGATAATGGACCTAGATGCACCAGAAATCAGTGAAATGCAATGGCCCGAAGAAGGAGACTGTTGGAGTGGAAGCTACAGGATTATACACAGGGGATCTTTAAATGTCAATGCTGGAGTAGGGATAATGCTCAGAAAGAGCACCGGTATGGTGAAAGATTAGAAATGGTAAAGGCCGAGATATACTTATAGATACAGCAGTGTTACAAATTTAACTGCAGGATCGAACATTGGAGGCAAAGAAGTAGAAGATAACTACAATTATATCACGAAAATAATAAAACCGGTAAGAGAATAAGATAACATAATTATTTTTAGATATTGGAACGCTGTTGTCCGAAAGGTCAAGATGGAAGAATAACCGGGAAATATGGATTGGAAAAATTAAATGAAAGACGATAAAGGCTACTAGAATTCTACACTCAACACAATTTAGTGGTCACCAACGCATAGCTTAAAAACCACGATCGAAAAATATATACGTGAAAAATGCAAGGAGACCGAAGAAGATTTCAATTAGACACAATTTTAGTGATGTGTAGATAAGGAACCGGGTGAAGGGCTGCAAAAGATACCCTGGGGAAGATATTGGCGGTGACCACAATTAGTGAAGATGAAATTCCATCTAAAATTCAAGAAAATGAAAAAAATAATAGAGAACATAAGATAAATAGAAAATTTGGAGGAGGCTCAGCTGGCATTTCAAAAATCAGTGGGGGGAAAACACAGGAGATAATTTGATTGAGAAACCAGTTTGAAGAGAGGTGAGAAAACATTAAAAGTGAAATATAGAAATCCTCAAAAGAAGTTCTAGGAAGAAAAAGTGTTTTCAAGTAAAAGTCATGGATCATGGAAGTCTTCGACCTGATTAAGGGAAGAATAAATTACAGGAATGAGAAAACTGATGAAAGGCAACTTTGCTAAAAAAAAAGCATATGGGATAAATAAGACGAGAAATTCTAGAGAAATGTGGATAAAGGATAAATGTGGAGATTTACAAAGCCACTTTACACTTGGGAATGTGGTCGCGAAGTATCTATAGCGAAGGAAAAGGAAACACTTCGAGGAAAGGAACACAAGATGTAATTTCATAAGAGACAGAATAAGGAACTTTTGATGGATAAAGAAGATAAAGCAAGAGATGGTAAGTACATTTAGAAAATGTATTTGCAGGAACAATCTCAGCGCGAAAGTAATTGTTGAGAAACGTGAAGTCGAAAAATATGAGATGGAGGCCTCAATCTTAAGAACGAAGTTTTATGCAGCAGTAAGGGACCTACGAACGGATAAGGCTTCAGAAATTGACGATATGATTGCAGGGCTAGTTAAAAACGCATAAAAGAAGATATTAAGACAGTTTTACAAAAAAATTTGCTATATTTACTTAATAAGAGAGATACCCATGGACGTCGAAAAGAATGTCATTATTCCAATTTCCAAAAATAAGAGAGCAGAGAACTTTAAAAATTTTAGGATCATAACCCTGACGATATGCGCTTTTCAGATATTGACAATGATCACACAGAGAAGAATAGAATAAAAAAGCAGAGGAGCTCCTGGATTAAAAATGATTTGAATTCAGAAAAACGAGGGGTACAAAAAAAAGAAAATTCGGCCCTTAGGTGGCTCACAGGGAATAAAATTGAGAAGAACAAAACGACGTTCATTACGCTCGTGGATTTGAAGAAGGCTTTTGTTCACGTGGAATGGAATCCAATACTTGGAATTGGAAAGGTATACGAGTGTCCTACAATGGCCGAAGAATTGTCCACAATTTATACGTAAACCAAGTAGCATATGCTTGAGTCTGTATCTAGCTGTTGTAACGTGTCAATTTTAGCATTGCCATGCTTGGGATTTGGGGAGCCGCCATGTTGGGTTTTGTATAGAAAATTTATGCAGAGTCATAGGGCAATATGGCGTCGGCCTCGACAATGGCTAATTTAGCAATGAGCATGGTGATTCGGGGCATTCGGGAGATGCAATCCCAATAATAGAAATTGTATCGGTGGCTATTGTTGAACTCGCGGCATGTTACGCAGGGAAACTAATTTATGGCCGAGCGTAAACAATGAGGAGTTTGCCTATATAAAGAGGGACGGAGAGCGAGACGGGGCTTCTAGTCTAACAATACTCCAGATCGGAGAAGAACCCTCGTTGGGTGGGAGATCAAAAAAGCATTGAGGTCTAGGAAGTGTCACAAGGGAAGCGGAGTCCACGTCGTAGAATCATCCGGCGGGATTGGACCTAATCGGAGACAGGTGACGAAACATCAGCCAAGACGGAGAAGCCAGGGTACACGAAGGAGGCGGGGATCGCATATTGGAGGAAATCAGCCAGGAACTCCATATAAAACTAGAGGGATAAAGCGGTCCACTCCCCACTACTTTTGTAGGTACATAATTTTAAGAGGGTACTTGTTGTTTTGTATGTGAAGAGTGAAAAGTGAAGTGGCTCGTAATCATTGGAAGTGATTTATGGCCTGTAAATTTGAGCCTGAAGAAAGTGAAAGTGAAAGTGATATTGTTAACGAATAGGAGGGTAATTTATCATATTGTTTATATTTATTTGTGTTGTGAGTCAGTATTTATGTGATCAACAACAGATAGGCAAGTGGCATAACAAATAAAGTGTTCAAAAAATAAATAATATATTACATTAATGACTCCCAACGTTTAGGCGTGTGAGTTTAGTTGTATTGAGTGTGAGAGAAAGGAAAATGAAATTGAATAAATTACACTGTAGAGAAACAAGAGCAAAGTGAGACAAGGTAGTGTATCCCATAATTTTCAAATTTGTCATCAACACAACCGTCAAAAATCAAAGGGAAGGTTCTAGATTTAAATATTCGCGGAAAAAAATCAGAATGCTTCCATTCGCCGATGAAATAGCAGTCATGGCAGAGACAGAAAATGATTTGAAGAAGATTATGGTTACCATAGAAAGAGCGATGATTAAAGAGCAATGAAAAGAAATCTAAGACTTGTATGCAGCAGAGGAGAGACCAAGACCAATGTTAAGTTATAAAAATGAAGACTTGAGGAGGTCAATAAGTATTGTTACCTGGGAAAGCTACGTAAACAGTGATGGACGAAGCAAGAAGAAATAGTAGAATAGCCCAGGTGAAAAGGGACATTAACCAAAACAAGAATCTATTTACAGCTGGAAGTAAAGGTTCAAAATTGAGGAAAAAATTCTTTGTTACTTATATCTGTAGCGTGCTTCTTTACGTCAGTGAAGCATGGACTATGACAGCAGCTAAGAAGTCAAGAGTGGAAGCATTGGAAATGTGGTGCCTCAGAAGAATGTTGAAGATTTAATGGACTGACCGAGTGACAAACGAAGAAGTCCCAAGAAGAGAGGGAGGAAATAGAAGTCTTACGAAAACCATAAGAATATGAGAGGAAAGTTATGTCAGCCATATCGTGAGACATAATGGCTTGAAGAAGACAATCGTCGAAGAACAAGTGATCGGAAAGAATGGAAAAGGAAGGCATCGATGGAGATATGTAGAATAACTGATGAAGGATGTTGTAACCTGCCTATAATGATAATATTGATATATATTGATATATTGATATTGATATATGATATATAATGATAATAAAATAATAATAAAATACGCTACGTCAAACATAAAAAACAAACAAATTATTATGTACCATAAATATGTAATCTAGGCTATTGGCGAACAATCAAAAAATACATATAGGCATGAAAAATTATAGACAACTCAAATGAAGCACAGCAATGCACATGATCTCAAAATCCTATTCTCAACTCTCAAAATCCATTGCGAATATACACACCCCGTCTGGGCGATTGTCCGGCCGCACATCCCTCTACCAGAACTTTCACCCGTGGCAGTCCACTTCTCACCACACTTCTAAAGCAAGCTCACTCGCAAGAGTACCCAAGGAAGACAGCCCCGGTGCATTATTGGGATCCGGCGATAGTGCAGCTACAACAATACGCCCAAGGCATTCTTGTGTGAGGCAATCCGACGACATCTGGCCATTGTCGAGTGGCTTATTGTTTTGTTACAATTTGAAAGAGAAGAAATGCGTAGATATGAACAGATTACCTGATAGAAGAATCGAGTGGAGGGCAGCGCCAAACCAATCTAAGAATTTTTGACTCATAATGATGGTGATATCGAAGGTCAAAAATAAGCAAATGTAAGCGGTGATTTTATCTTGCGTTTAATAACTCGCCGAGCATGAAGCGGGAACCGATTACTGATCTCTTCCAACGAGTAATCCGCTCGGGATAGCGAAGAGGTAGGGAGAGAGGAAAATAGAGGAGAAACTAGGGCTCTATGCGGAGAGGTAACACGTTAAGAGCCGGATGGCTGTCCCCGAAGCCTATCTCTCCCTCGCTCGCCGGCATATAATTCATCCGACCGCTCACAGAAAATGAATGAATCTTTAAAAAATCTCTGGCGCAGGCAGCGATGCTTTGACGGGGTTGCGGCCGGCGGTGCGGTGCAGATGCTGAGAGGTGGGTGGGCAGAGCACAAGATGCATGAGCACACAGCGAGAGACACTCTCCAAAAGGTTAATCCTGAAATTCCGAGCGGGACTATGAAGAGGACCGTGCGTGTGCGGGCTGTTTGCTCGGGACTCGGCGAGCGCACGGGAAGCACTTGCGTGGGAGGGGAGGGAGGAAATCAATAGCCATATCAAGGGTCGACATTTATTTCGCATCTGAAAAGCCCCACATATTTCCAGTTCTTAAAGAGAACAGCTCATGGGTCTTCATCGTCTTCGTGCAAAAATAAACTGGTTCTTTCTCGAACGCTCCTGAGCTTAAGACTAAGAGCAACTAAAGAGCAAAATAAAAAGAGCAATAAACCCTTGCCAATAATGTTCATGAATCCAGATCATACATAAATTCGAAAAATGCATGTACTTGATACTTGACCTACAACCAATGATAATATTGGCCCCTTCTTGTTGACTTTAATGATTAAAAAATCTACCAAATATATTTAACAAAGGATAATACCACAAAAATATCATTAGAAGGGTTTAACGTATATCAATTTGCAGAGAAAACCAACTTTTGTAAATAACTTCGCTGTTATTCAAGGTAAAGGATAATATATACTGTTATGTTTTGCAGTAACCTTCTGGTCAAGTTATTCAAATGGACAGGAAATCTCCCAGGTAAACTAAGAAACTGATATGTTTACATTTCAATATGTCCATGCAGTGTGATTATTTTATACATTTGATAATATTCTTCTTTCAAAAGGCGATTTAAAAAAGATTGTTTTCGATGATTTTTAGTGCTCTGAAGAAGAATTTCAAAATGAAAATTTTTCAAAGCTTTGTTAAACAGAGGTATGATAAATGATTGCAATTCTTTCTGCAGACACATGTAAATATCACGTTTTGCATATTGCAAAAAGTAATGGATGACATTTAATCCTCAATTTATTTTTGGCACTTGCAGACAAAAATTTCAAGGTGAAAACATACCAGAAAAACGATAGCTAAATACTGATATTTATTCATTACTTCAATCAAAAAAGAATTCAAGGTGAAAACATACCAGAAAAACGATAGTAAATTCTGATATTTATTCATTACTTCAATCAAAAAAGAAGTAACTCAAATACTGAACTATGTTTCGACTTGCTCTCCCACACGTAATTTATATTTGTGTTTCTCTTAATTAATATATTACTGGTGAAGTGATCCTTTATTTCTGAACAGATTAGAGAAAGGTGTATATCTAAGACGATACGTGTAAAAGTTTTGTTGTTAAATGTTTTATAGGGTTTATTTGGAAACTAACGGCCGATTTCACCCAAACAAGGCATTATCAGGCCCCATTTTATGAAACCAAACGCTAAAGTGTATATAAAGTCAGCGAAATCATCGCTTTTTTATACATCCTGAAGATGAAAATCTAGGAATCTGATCGTTATCTGATGATATATTCGATTCACTTTGATGAGTGTCATTGAGCTACAATAAAACACCTACGGCCGTATTCATAGATTTCTCGTTAAACCTGTGTTGTGGAGGTTTATCTTAGTCCGGTCTAAGTTTGGTTTAGAACGGACCTAAAAGTTGGTATTCATAGCTTCGGTCGAGGGAGATAGCCTCGGGGACTAACGTAGTCCGAGGCCCGTATTCATAGTCCCGATCTCAAGATCAACTTGCACCAATATGGCCGATGGCGTAACACCGAATATCGTTTTTAGATTCATTTATATTCCATACGCTTCGACGTTTTGGAGTTATTTTAACTTATTTGTTGTAAACAATAATGGCAAACCACATTTTAATTACTTTGACGGGTGAATACGATTGTTGTTATTTGTTTGGGATACCGCTTGAAAACACATTGGGTGAATGAACGCTCGAGCACTAATGCGATTATTCTTCGCTATTATTGACTTGTTTTTGTATATTCAGGCTTTTGGTGATATTATTTACATTATTTGACGACGATTACTCTTGTTAAGTACGGTCTGGTGCTTTCCCGGCGGTCCCGGATCGGGTGCGCATAAAATTCGCTAAGTTCTCACGGGTGCTCCACCGGGTCAAGACTTCATTCTCGCTTCATGTGGATATATCTTTTGGAATACGCTCTTGATCTTGGCTTCGCTTAACAAAGGTAAGAAATTGTTCTGCTGGATCGTTTAACGGTGCAATTTTGACCAATGCACCCTGGCGTTGGATGACGATTACGATCAGCTTCATATTTGTAACTCTCCTGTTTTCTTATATTTTCTGACTCTGAAATCCTCGAATTTGATTCTTGGTGAAGTGATCTTGATTTTAGACGAGTAATGGTCGGTGTTTTGTACCATGATTTAGGAAATTGATGGACGTTTTGGACGAAGATGAAGAGAGAGTACCGAAGCGATATATTAGGGACAATGAGAACCCATGTAATATTATTCGGATGAGGAATTTTACAGACGGCGCCTATTTTCTGAAGACACCGTTTGAAATGGTATTTATTCCATTGTGGACATCGAAGAGGGCCAGTGAAACAGGGGTCTTCCAGTTCCAGAAATGCTGCAACTGCTAGTTGCTCTAAGATTTTATGCAACCGGAGACTTTTTGCAGGTGTGTATATGTATATTTATGCTGTCTGATTCACATTATACATTAGCGCTATTCTGATGCCAATATTGATAATTTTCCCACAATTAACTTTTAGGTTTTGTGTTTGTAGTCAATGTACGGAATGAAAAATATGATTGCATACAACATACACAGCCAATGCCAATATCAAAAATGGAAATAATGGCATCGGCAATGAGTCAGCATTCATAAATTATGTAAAAAATGCAGTAGAAAGATAGTTATTAACGAGTGGTTGAGGATATTTGGCATTATATGAATTTACTACATACCCATGACAGGTAAAATAAATAGAAATACTTATACAATTAAATTCTATTAACTAATAGAAAGTGAATTTATTGAGTGCAATACTGTGGCAATACTTTGTTCGTGAAGCAGGAAAACTTAATGTTGCAAAATTTCTGCTTGTCTCTCCTGCCAATGGTAGTCAGTTCACAGTATGTCCAAATATTCAAAATTACCCCGCATTAATAGTATAATGAGAGAACACTGCCGATATTTAATACATTGGTGTAATTAGTAGTGTACAAATTATGTGGGATTTGCACATTGGCTAGAGTCAAAACAGTCTTAAACATTAATAAGTTATGAGAATTAGAAATAATTGCAAAGAAAATTAAACAACCTATAATTGTTCATTATTTTATTATAAATTATAGGTTAATTATTTGGATATGCACCTATAAAAATGTATCAATTTCATAGTAATTACCATAAGTGAAATGTCTCACCACATACTAATCATTTTTTAGTAAATATGTGGCTAACTTTCTTGAGTGTTAGGAAAACTAAACAGAGTGCAGCTCAAATGTATGTGGTATTCCACTATATATAATGTAGTTTTAATTCTCGAAAGACAAAAACGCCCTTTGATAACAAAAAACTTATTCTCCAGGTGCAATTTAGCCAAGAGAAGGACAAGGAATATCATTGAAATGGAGTTCTGAAACAAATGTTCCAGTGCCTTCGAAGAAAACTTGTAGCAAATATGAGGACAACACAAGTTTGTTGCTTGTACTGTATTTGTAATTGTACTGCACAATATTGGGGCACACTATCAAGATCTATGAAATTAAATGGATGACGAATCAAACACAGTACCTGTGCCCCATGCAGCCCAAAACCACCAGCCATTACCCATCTAAAATCAAAATCACCATGTTGAAATGTTATTTGGCAGTAGTTTATTCAAATCATTTTTCATTATAGGGTTGTAAATGAGGCAAATTTTACAATAGTTTATAAAACTAGGTTGTTTCAATGTAATCAATTATTATCTCTGAAAATTGTTACATTTTAAGTTAAGTTCCTTTTGTAATATTGTCATTTGAAGCCTATGGAGATCCCCTTTTCTCCTCTCCTCAACCTCAAACGCCACTCTCTTTCTTTCCTCCTCCTCCTCAAGCAGTTTCATCTTCTCCTTAGCCAACTCCACCATATATTTATGTTCGTTGGTTACTCGGCTTCCTAGGCAGCAGAACTCTTTCACCTCTTCCAGTTTTCGCTTCCCTAGTTTAATGTGGGTTTTGGCCTCTTCTCTCTTGCTGCACACCGATATCTTAGTTTTATTCTTATTGATCCTCAGGTGATATTAGCAATTTTTATCAGCAGCTTTTATCAGCAATTAATTTAAATATCATAATCTCATCGCAAAAGAAAATTGAGGCAGTTTCATTGGATGTTTACTAAAAATACATCACATTGCACTTATCTTATGAATGTAATGATGAACTAATAGTGAATTAATGTTGTGACTTTCAGTGAATTCCCAACTTCTTTAAAGTGCTGAAAGTCCGCTTTTTTGTATCTACACTATATATGCAATAAATGTTTGGTAATTTGATATCCGGGGAACTCATGAATATCCCTAATTATAACCAGTTTATCATTATGTCCTTTGGTGCTATTATACATTATAGGTATTTGTTATAAAGGCTATACAATGTGCATGCTAGGCATTAAGATCATGCAATCTTTTGAGTTATTCATGGATAGTTTATCTAGCACACATAGGTACTTTTCCTCCCGTTAATAAACATGTTAATTATGTATTCACCAGTATATTAGTCACGATAAACTTCTCCTAAATTTTTATACTAGTTTATTTTCGATCAAAATTGATATTAATTAATGTGAAAGGCTGTTTGTGCACTAATAATTAAACCAACAAATAAAATTGCTCTTTTCTAATAGATTGATATGCTCACAATTGAATTGAAGCTTTTCTTCTACAGAAAAGAGCTTGTTTACTCCCGTAATAATTTTAAGCAAGAACACTGTATAAAGGACGTTGATTTCCAATTTTAACAGTGTTGCCACTAGGCGCGCCAAAAATAGAAGTTCCATCTTTGAAAATAATAGAAAAAATGAAAATTAATGAAATCGAGACGAAAAAAAACTTCCAACATCACGACTGGATCTTACGACCTCCGACACTGGAGCCGGCGATCGTTCCCACTAGGCCAAGTTGGATAGTGCGCGTTGCCTTAAGGTTACGATTAGCGCGCTGAAAATAATGAATTTTAATGAATTTATTACAGTCAAAGTAAAGTCTATTCAACCAAACTACGACGTGTTCCTGGCAGTCTTTGGCATTCCGAACATCATAAAAAATATGTCATTCAAAAAGGCGTGCAAGGTTCGTAGTCTCCCCTTATTAGATCATGCTGTAAACAAGTATACCTACTTGTTAATATTTAGACCTTCATAAGTGATCAAAAAGAGAATAAAAGTGAACTATAATAACTGATTCAAAAAATCTAAACACTTAAGTATAGCGCCTGCTCTCGCAAATGAAAATAACAAAAAACTAGATTAACTAATTGCCTAACATGAGAACAAAACTACTTTATCAATCTAATGCAGTAAATCTAAAAGTATTAACATATGAATATAAATCTAAACTATTAAGCTAACGATATCCGGCGTGATACTACAGATACAACTAACTAATAATACTTTCACATAGGTGTTGGAGGAAGAAAAAAAAATTGTATGCCCAATTCAAGAACACCATGTATATACAGTGTTCTTGGTCCAATTATAAGGCAACTGTCTGCCTGTCGGCTTTTGCCTACTTTATTTTGTTGCTCATTTGTTTTGTTTATTATTTTGATGCAACGAGATGTTCTCACCCTGTAAAAATGAGTTAGTCTAATAGAAGCAGTATTTCGCAACGGTTCTTTCCACCAATTTGGTCTTCTTTTACTGTATTATTTTTACCCCGCCTCTCCAAATTTCGTTCTTTTTAAGTAAACGCGAACATATTTCAACAGTAGACTACCTGTAAAGAGGAGATAAATCGAAATATTTCAGAGAACACCTTCGTAAATCGACACTTCATAAAAGCTGATGAGAAAATAGCTGCTCGATGCACTTAAACTCATTGTTAAACCATGATGCCATAGGTTTAACTTTCTCTGGACTAAACCTACCTGGATTAAGGTCGGTCAGTGCTAAAACGTCACTATGAATACGGGTTTGACGAAATTGCCGGACGAACTTCCTTAAACCTATCTTAGTCGTAGACTAACGAATCTATGAATACGGCCGCTAGTGTAAAAGCTCATAAAACTAGCTAAAACTCGAATATATATGAAGTGCAGTTGGAGCAACCTAAAATAGGTTGTATAGCCTCACATACTGAGCATACTCGTACATTAGCGCCGTAAATGATACCTAAGTCTATTCTCAGATGAAGATAAAACGGATCGACTGAGTGACACGAAAAAGTCTTAAGAAGAGGGGGAGAAAAGTGAAGTCTACAGAAAAGAAAGTGGGATAACTTAATCGGCCATATCTTAAGGCTAGATGGCCTGAAGTAAAAAATTCTCCTTGGGTAAATTAAAGTAAAGAGTGATAAAGGGAGGCTTCAAATATGTATGGAGCAAGTTGCAAAGGATGTGCAAAACGAAAATAAAGTCAATATGAAGATGTTAGCCAATAGGAGAATGGAGCGGAGAGCTACGACAAACAAATTTTAGAATCTTTGACTGATGATGATGGAATTCTATACCTTGTAATGGGTAATTACATTAGATTATATATGTACATAAATTTATCCCCCCTTGTTTATGAAAAGCTAGTGGACTAAAAGCAGCAAATAATGACACAAAACCAAGTGAATATATAAAGTGAAGGTTTTGGTGCAAAAAAATCTGGTAATACACACAAACGAAGTAATAAAATACAATGAGTGAGTGAGAACGTGATTTTCATATTTTATTTGTTTTTCTAATTTTCCTTTTAATTTCACTGTCGAGTTGCTGGCATTGGAGATTTACTCGCTTACCCTGTTTGCATTTGTGGTGGGTTTGAGCCGCTTTCTCCCAAATCCACCCTTAGTGCCTTTTAAAGGTTACGGCTTTGGGTTTTTACACCAATTTTACAAAGTAATAAACACAGTAAACATATGAAGCATGGGAAAAGGAAAATACAGTAGTTGGTTAATCGTCATGCAATACTTTTTTTTGTTTTACCTTCTGACGTTAGGTGCAATGTTCTGGCTCGGAAAGACAGAGTTTTCCCCACACAGGATTTTCCTGAGGTCACGGACAAATACAGTCATACTGCATCACTCTCGGAGACGGTGAAAATCAGAGAAGGGAGCTAACCTCATCCATAAAATAGTGAGAAGACAACGCAAAGACTTTTAATCAATGAGCGAATTTCGGATTCGCTCATTACACGGAGATCGCGTGGATGTAGGCTGGATGCAGGAGCAGATGGAGAATGCGCTTAGCGAAAGCGGGGAGGGTGTCAGCCGGGCACTGGGGCAGCGGGTCGAACCCACAACCGACCCCTTCCCACCCCGCCAGGCCCGGACCACCTCAAAAGGAGGGGAAACCGACCCAGAACTTCGTTTCGAGGGATGAGAGGAGATGATAGACTCACAGCACACGCCTCGTAAACGGAGGGAGAGTTTGTTACTCAGTCAACCGGGTTGGTGTGGTGTTACTGACCTAATTTACTGTCAGTAATGACCTCTCAGCCAGAGAACCCGAGCTCGAATCGTCGCAGTGGATGATATATTTCATTGGTGAACTGGCCCTTGAAGTGAGCTACTTGGGTGATTCGTGAAGAAGTCCAGAACTCCGTCCGTCGGATGGGACGTTAATCCGTGGTCCACTTGGCGCATTTCGCTAAGAGCAAGGAAACGTTGACTCCGGGTTTCTCTCTACCCTCCCTTACACCCCTTCATTCTCATCCTTATACCTTTCATTCTGGCCTGAAGTGCCTATTACTGCGGTTGCAGACATGAAAACGCAGATTGGGCGAGACTCAACCAGTGTGGGGGTTGTAGCGGCCGTAGCAGCAATAAAAAGGAGAGGATACGGAATAGGAAGGTCTGGGAGCTCCGCAAGATGTTGAGGAACGCGGGAAATAAGCCGCTGATGTTAAAGAGGATGTTTTAAAAGATTATGAATGAGCGGCCCACCCCTGAATCTTGCATATATTTTGCGGTTTCTTTACCGCTTTTAGAGGGATGAACTCACCCCCTCTAATCAATGAGGAGCTGGGGAAGAAGAGTAGGAATTTTAAAAACAATTCGCTGGTCAGGCCTTCTCCGCAGGGAAAAAAAGGTGGGTTTGGAACCCGTTGGCTGAAATTTCTACTTTTTCTATCCATTGGTCTCAGAGTGCAAAAGAAAAATAGCCGATCATGCGTACATCTAAAGATGGAAAATATTACAAAGCGGCCCTCATGCTCGAAGTAAGTAGATGTACCATAAGCCACAAAAAATTAAGTATAAAATTTAAAGCTTATGAATGACTGCAAAGTATAAATACATAGGTAATACCCCTAATTAAATAGTGTAAATTTATCATCATCACAGACAAAAAATAGTATCCTAGCAATAAAAATAAACAAAAGAGAATAAGCTTGATGTGATGATTAATTATTACTTGATATCTAAAATAAATATGAGAGATTGGTGTACACTTTTGGCGCAGTAGTTTATACCCATCTAAACGAACATTTAGTACTATTAATAAACTAATCTAAAAGAGAAATTTTCTATTACAATGCACACAATGAAATTCATTAATTAAAAGGTCAAAGCATAATAAAAGCAAACACTTTGAAACGACGTTGAGTGTATTACCAGGAATGTTTTATCGCACAATCAATATCATTACTGGTCATTTCTCAAAACTTTTGTCCTCTACAAACGGAATAGAATACAGTGTCATCGTTTGTAACTGTGTCAAGCATTAATATAATTCTAATATAAACTGGACGATTATGAAATGAAATTTATTTTGTACTTTGGGGAAAGGAGACAATCAAAATGTAATGACAGTATAATTGAAAATTTAACAGAATATTTTCAATTACAATCGGCCAAAGCGAATCTGCAAATAAAACAATTAACATGTCAAATTATGGACTGATTATTTCTCTAATTTGGCATTTGATGTTATGATCATTACCTATAGACCATCCCAACAAATGATATGACAGCAGATTTCTCTTTCTCCATGAATATGTAGGTATATTTAAAGCAACACCATGTAGGCCATAATCTATAAGCCTATAAAGTTCTACAACGACTAATCCCACGAGGAGATTAACGGAATTGTTCATGATCATGCAGAGTAAGTAATATTTAAATAAACGCTGGTAGGATAGGTTTCCGGGAAACTTAACAGCCAACCTCTTAAGAACGCAAAACTTCCTGTGAGCGCAAGCTAAAAACGCCAGGAATATATTTTTTCATACCTACACATAAGAAAATGAAGCAATTTAGGTCTCTTACAGACAATAGACATCAAGCTCCAAGGACCTCTCCATAGACATCGAGCTCTTCTACAGACATTGAATACAATTTGGACTTCATAGGGTATAGGAGATTAGATAAATTTATTTCACCTAAGGCTCTACATTTACCAGTTGTTAAAAGCAGCGGATCCATCTAGCGTGCTCGTGGTTGAACAGAACCACCAATTACCATTTTCTACCAACCATTACTTGAAACAATTTACTCATTAATATAGGAAAGAAAATGGACACTAATACAATATCCCGGATTTTGTTACGCAAATCGGTGATCATTGGTTTGGCAGAAGCAATCTAACATCCAAAATAGTTTCGTTAATGCAATGCTGTTTGTGCTACATTCAACCACAATATGGAACGTCGCGAAAACATTATTCAGTATGCGGCATTTTAGAAGGTTGCAAAAGGTAGTACACCGTTGACGAGTACGAATAAAATACTCCCGTATTCATTAAAGTCAACACAGCATATTGATAAATTACGCTGCAAAGAGCATCCAGTGCGGATACTTGACAAAATTAATATTCAATACACCGCCAATATGATGGGAATAACATTGGATAAGTTCAATAATTGATAGACACATTACCAAATTGTGAAGCCTCTAAGAGAATACCAATCAAACGCATTTAAATTTACCCACGTGAATGATGTGCTCGTGGTGGCCTTGTGGGTCGCTACTAACCGGAGGGTCCCGGTTTCAAATCCAGGGCAAGAGTCTTTCTGGACACTCCCACCTAAAATCCTCGCGATTCGACTTTCTGCGTGTCAGAACTTCGTAGGAAACTTCGCAGGTAGCCAAGGGAAAGGAGCTGGCCTCCCTAACCTGAATGTGTGAATTTCACTCACCGATGACTTAGTACAGGGTGAGCTCCACCCTCATCTTTCAAAAACCAGTGTATGGGATCCGAATGAATTAGGTTTGATCAGAGAACTACACAGTGTGCAGCGTAGAGAAGCTCTGTTCGGTAAAAGGTGTTACCATAGGCTAAATAGTGTATCAGAATAGTTACAAGAATTAGGATGGGACTCATTATCGGAGCGTAGGTTAAAGTACAGATTAAATCTCTTACAGAAATTTAAATCGGTCAGCTTTACTGAAGATGCTAGGTATATATTAAAAATACCAGCGTATTATGCTAGATTCGGCCAGATAAATATGATTAGAGAGATACATTGTCGTCCTAATAGATTCAAAATCTCATTTCCCCCCCGTACTATAAGATAACAGAAAATGCAGAATAGCAAAGGGATCGGTAGGGGAAATATTTTATAGTAGTCTGTAGTGCATTTTTCATTTTTATCATCTAATCCCTTAATTACTATGTAGATACTAACAATCTAGTTTCCTGAGATCCTATAGTAGCATGTTTGCATGTTTATAGTGCATGCTTGGTGATCTTCACCCCCTGCCACGCATCCTCGCGGTGGCTTATCGGTTATCGCGTAGATGTAGATGAAACCAACACTCCGATTGAACACAACACGTGAGTGATGACCAAGAAAAATTAAATCTAAAACTCAAAAATATGTATGATCGTAGAAAAGCAAATACCTGATGGAGTTCATTTTTGAGTAAACCTGTAAGTAACTAGCCACTCAAAAATAAAGCAAGAATAATACTAAAAGTAGCGAGCGAGATTTCTGTGCTGAGCTAGTTAAAATCTACATAGGCACGTTTGTAAAATCTATGTAGGTTTTTGGTCTGCTTGTTTTTGCCTTTTAGGTAACAAATCGAGTCCAATACTTTTTGGTTTATATTTCCTAGTTTAATATATTCACCATCTTCTGCTACTCCACTTAACCATAGACAATATCCTTTGTTTTGCCAATTTTCAAATTTCTACCTTGAGTCACCAATGCCTATCAGATTCTTGTCCATGTAAACAAGTGTCTTTTGATTATTTTCTTCTGCCTTTTCAATCACTGCTATTTAGCATGCCAATGTTGCCACTATAGACCTAATGCGGAAGAGTTTTGCTTAAGGTGGCTGGTTCGGTAATCGTGAGTCATTGAGAACTAGTGCTCATATAATTTCATTGGCACTAAAAAATTGCTTGGAGGTGATTAAATTACACGACATTTTAACCGGATGCCTCAAATTCTCAAGTCATATTGAAACATTGCCCTTTTTAATTTAATTATTGACATGAAACATAACATAAAACTTGACTTAATTCGGTTTCTGGCAACCTGAACGTTGTCACTCCATGCATATCCTTTGACCTTGGAGATGTTGGTTTTGATGTATGGATTGAAAAAGTATGTAATTATGTGCTATGGGTATTTGCATACTTTATAGTGATGAAATAATTGTGATTAAACGCTTAAACATTTATAACATTTGTTTAAACCATTTATTTAATCTCTCTTTGTTACTGATTTGTGAATAAAAAAACTTTGCTGTTTCTACAATTTGGAACTTTAAGAAACAATCCTTTGTAGAAACAGCAAAGTTTTTTTATTCACAAATCAGTAAGATGGATTTCTACAACGTAAAGGCCTCTACTATTAAGTGCTCTCTTTGTTACTCGGCAACAACGCTCATTCTGAAATTCGGCACTGCTGTGGTGTAGGCAATTGTTTCTGTGTTTCAGCGGTCGTAACGGTAAGTGTCGTATTAGTCTATTCTCAAGAACCATAGATTAAAGCACGAAATTACATTTTGTACAGGTAGCCTCGTTGAATTAAAAAATAGAATGCTTTCTTCTTTAATCTATGTCGAGAACTCTGTCAAGGGGACTACATTGTAATATTCGCGGACTTTGTGGTGTGATTTGTTGTGGTTTCTCGCGCGTTCGCTTTCCCTCGTCTGATTCCACGTTGCCAAATGCACCTCAAAACTTCGCCCGCGATATTTGAAAATTTAAGCAATATTTTATTTCTTTCAAGGGGTCCACCATCTTTCATTTTGATCATAGCTTTTCTACAGAGAGATAGGAAAATATGGCGCCTGCCCCTACAATGGGCGATAATGATAGTCCGCGCGGTGGTCAAGAAAGTAGCGAAAACCTAACTCAATTATGGATTGTAACAAGTTTTGATTGTTAGTCGTCACGGTTAGAAACGCGAGTTAATTAATTTTGGCCGTACTTTTAACAATGGGCGGAGTTCGTTACAGAAAGGGGACAGTAGATTGACTGGAGGAGTCGAATTTCAACAAACGGTCCATGTGGAGATAAATCCAAGTCGCGGGGTTGTCTGAAATAAGGGAAATCTGCAAAGGACAGGATTCCGGTATAGCAGCCAAATAGGACGCGAAAAGCTGGATTTTAAACATCTGGGTGGAGAAATCTCGGGGTTGCAGACGGGTGCAGCTATTTCGACTTCAAGGAGACAGACGAGGACTTATCAGAGAGCCTGCGCGTAATTAAGTGGTCCACTCCTCACTAAAAACCTGTATATATTAATTATAAGAGGGTTATTTATTTGTATAAGAGTGTCAGTGATCAGTGAAGCGGTTCTGAAAGTGATAAAGTGGTCTATGGCCTGCCTGTCCTATTTAAACAACAGCCTGAAGAAGGAAGGGAATTATTGTGTCTTTGTATTCTAAGAAGGATATTATTTTGTTTTGATTTCTTTTGTGTGAGAGATATCAGAAAGTAGGTGACGAATTTGAAAAGTGTAATATCTGAAGTGTATTTATTTGAGCCTGTCTGGGATTACACTATTTTGTTAAATTGAAAAATGTCTAGTTTCCATAACAGCAACCTGCGGTGTCGTAAACCATTAGATATTACATTGTACTACATAGGTTTCCCGTTATTTCGCCCTTTCTTCATACATTTTGATGCTCCAATCCGAGGCTTAGTTTGAAAGTGTTACATCCCTGATTTGAATTTATCGTTATTGCGTCGGTGGGTGATTGATTTCTGGCCGGGTCACTTTTACTACCCAAAGTTTGCAGTTCTTTTACCAAATGCTACGTTGTACAGCTCTTAAATGCAGTTTAAAGTTGCGTTCCACATGGGAGCTTCAAGTATTTCCGTCACTACATGGCTTTTGATACTATTTACTATGTTCTCGCAGTAATAATGCTTAGAAAAAGCGAGGCTTTCTTTTGTTGTATTAACAAACAGCTTAAAATAAATCCTATTACATCATTTACTGTGGGAAGTGATGCCATGAACTCAAATTCCTTCGTATCCTTATGGTCACGATTATTCGCAGTGCATTCTATGGGTACAGGTGGGGGGTGTTCGGAGTTCCCACTCGTTGATAACGGCAGAAGCCTCGATGGTAGCAGAAAATGAATCTTCGACGTCTAAGATCTTATTTTTGATTAACCTGAAAATAGGATATTCAGCTTAGATCCCAGAGAAACTTAGTATCTGAACATCAATTATTAAGTTAATAATTCGGACCACTGGAGAATATTAATTTTTTTATCACTGAACCTATGGAGTGAGTGCTTGTTTTAGTGCCTTCAATTTCCATCGTTTGGTCTATCACCATCTGCATAGTAATCTGCAAAAACCCGCATTCATTTGCGAGAGGGCGTGACTATACTCGCTCTTATCGCCGCGCGCACACATCCACATTGTCAGTAACCTAATTGTTAATCGACCCACAGAGATTGTCATTTAACCAATGCATATTTTCAGAGGGATGCTGAGAAATTCTATCACAAGTGCTGAGATATTTAAATACATTTTCGCAAGTATTGGAAAAAAATTAAAGGTTATCAGACTCCATGACAGTACGGAAATGTAGTAATTATGACAGAATATTAATGATTTTTAGCAACTTTTATGCATTTCACTAAATTAAAATTTTTATTCTAAAGCCATGGTGGCCAAGAATAAAAACTTGTGGCGCCAATGGGAGGACTTTCCATTACGTTGGGAAAAATAATTCTACATCAAGAAAAAATTTCATTATAAATTCATTCCCTCTTCAAATAATATTGATGATACGTATAACATCTATGGAATGAATATTGGTATTTTGAAATATATAGGGATTTATAAAGACACTGTTTTATCACTCACAAAAAAGAGAAGGATCACTGACTTCGCTACTAAATTTAGGGAGGGTTCTTAGGGAATGCTGCTGTGTGTCACAGGAGGAGGAGGTTTGATATAATGAGAAAATCAGTGCTATGCAATACGTGGATGACCTTTTACATAAAAGCAACCACGTATTAAAATCGATCTGTAACCATTAAATGGAGCAAAATTTGTGTTAATTATTTTTAATACATATATATAGAAAATTCAGCCAATTTTAATACGCAACTTCCTTAGACATAATATTACTGTAGTAAATCGAGATGGGTATAAACGTCTTTCAATATTGTATTTTCCTCCAAAGCTTTGATGTGTAAATTATGGAAAAAAGGCATTGTTCTTTGCATATGCAATTCATAAAATGCACAAAAGACAAAGGTCTTGGTTAGGAGTCAAGGCGCGATGGGTAGATTTTATTGAAACTTAAAAATGTGAAGCTAAAATGTCTAAAGGTCAAAATGTCCAAAGGTGCAGACACCGTACTTTGCCAGAGTTAGAATTATTCAGTGTATTCCACCACCACCAATGTCGCTGCGCACGACCCAGTCACCACATGCCGATTGCCCGTGGGATTCAGAAGGGAGGGCCCAGACAGGCGTGAGAGGATCGCTACTCAAGGGGATCACTACATCCTGTTTTCCAAGGAGGAAAAAATCCTCAGAACCACAGATTCCCTTGGCACGGGGATTGGATCGTGGAAAAGCATGGCGACACAGTTCGACAGGGATTGAGGCATTCAGACATGTCACCCGGAATTGTCGGGGTGGAGATTCCAGAGGGAGGAACGGAATTGAGTAAAGGTGACAGGCATGAGAGAAAGAACTCTCTCTCTCTGGTAAAGAGCTTCCCTAGCTTGCTTCTTCGAACTGGATGGATCCTAATTATCACCACTCCTTGGAGACCCGAGAGGGGAAGCCATGAGTTGCCACAAAAATGTGCCCACCTCTAGGGAGGTCTTGTTCCTTCACTCGAAATGATGGCCTTAATTTCACGCATTGCGCAAGAGAGGCTTCTCACTTCTGGCTACGGAGCAAGGCACGAAAGGCGTGAGTGGCCCAGAAGAAGACAGCGACCCTGACGGCACGGTGATGAGAAGATATACGCCCTCTACGTCTTATCCGCGTGCTACCCGGCAAAATTGATGCGACTTACAGCAGAATCTACTCGAGTAGTTTTTGCACGTACACTCTCATCCGTAGAAAGCAGCGGTTAGTGAAATCCTGTAGAAAAAGAACCCAGGTACACCTTCATGAAGGTATCATCACGACTCCCCGGGCATTTGACTACCACCGAGGAGAATGGGCTGACTATTAAGTACTGAGTGTGGCCTCTGCAGAGTTTAGATATGCACATGAAAGCAAATCGGAGACTTATGAATATCGTTTAGGAAACAGTGCTCATCTATGTTAGTTGTACACGAAGGAATGTTGGCATTTTGCATCTTGCACGACTGCTATTCAATGTTCCCCGTAAAATAGACCACATGCATGTAAAATTGACCCAGACCATGTATCCGTATTAAAATCATGATGTTATATTTTTGTCCAAGTCCAAAATTATTATACAATGCAGTAGAGTATGCGAAAAGACGAATTCCATACGATTCACAGTACCTTCACCACGGTCACGCAAACCTCTATACTTGATTTATCAAAGCTAAAAAGCTAGCTTTAGCAACAATTGAAGTGATAATATATATCTCTTTTAAACGAAATCATAGCTATTATTACAAACAAATAGCCACCTAAAGAAGACCACTATACTAAAAGGTTGTACATATGGCAACAAAAAGATTACTTTGAGGATTCACAGGCCATGGTTTTCGCATTTCCATCTAGTTTTCATAAACACCGCTATAATACAGGGTGCGGCAGAATGACCTCCCCGATTTGAGAACATTTTCGCTAGGGGCTGGGTGGGGGTACTGCGTTGGCGCTTGCGTATAATGACAGCTCTGCTCATGCCATTTACAGTTTACAGCATGGTGTAGTAGGGAATACAGCGTGCTTTCATGGTAGTGGAATTTATAGAAAATGGCGGATCGCTGATTTCGACACAGCGTGCCTTTCGTGTTCGCTTTTCGCTCGCTCGACATGATCCCGTTCCTGATAAGAAACAATCCGCAATTGAGTGTCAAACTTTAGACAGACAGGTAGTGCGTTACAACGGACATCTACTGGCCACTCTACAGTCCTAAAGTTACAGTATGGTGTGCCGTTTTTGAGTTTGGTGTGTGTGGGGTCCGTAATTTTTTTAAGAGAGTGGTGTTACTGTAACGGCTGCGCCCACTCGATATTGTGACCGAAAACTTTCTGATGCCTAGATTGGGTAATCTTTTTCATGAACATGGAAAGGGACATGTGTGGTTCCAACAAGATGTGCAACATCTCACACCTCTCGTCAATCCCTCGGAATTCTGAGAAAAAATGTTTCCTGGGCGCCTTATTTCCTCGCTTGGTGACATAGGGTGGCCCTATAGTTCTCCTGATTTGTCGCCGTGCGATTTGTTTCTCTAGCTACTTGAAATCCAAGGCATACTAACATCGTTCTCAAACTCTGGAAGCCCTTCGGGAGGCAATAACGCAAGAAGTTGCTGCTATTCCACCCGAAATGACCCACAGGGTCATGGAAAACTAATGGGAGAGACTTAATCAGTGTATTGCCAATAATGGTCAACAATTAAATGACGTCATTTTTGAAATTAATTAATCGAAAACTGAATTGTATTCTCTATTTATAAAGATATACATTATTCTGGTATCTTTCTTGGTTTGCTTTTTATTTGCATCCGAAATCGGGGAGGTCATTCTGCCGCACCCTGTATTTTTACTTTAAGACAAGGAAAATTTTTTAGCATTGCTTTAAAATAAAATCAACTAAAATTAACATGAAACGATAACTGTTTCCTAATGCAAATACGTACGCGATGGAAAATTCAAAAAAATATAATCTTTCTACTAATAAAACAATAAAATAATATAAAAATGTGTAACTACATAAAACTTTAAATTAAATTTCTGCACATTATTCGTTCATATTTAAATTTTTGCCGTAGCATGTTACATTTTTTCTACCCTACACTGTAAACTCCATCATCACTTCGTTGCACTATTTACCAACAACTCTTTCTGCAAATGGCGTGACCTCCTGAAACTTTTACGCTTCATTTTTATTTATTTATAAAGTATAAATAGTTTTATTCACTCTTTTAGTCGAATATTTTAAAACAAAGATCGTTTCTCCTACTTTCTGAACGACCTTTTCACTGAGCGTTAGCTTGGATTGCATGGGCAGAGAATGCGAAGAAAATAAATTAAAAAATATCCCTGAGTAACTGCCTTAATTCACTTTATCCTAACTGTATGACTGGTGGGTTTACCTTGAAGGCCTTGGAAGCCCAGAACCTATCTGATAATTACACCCACCTGCTACTCCCAATTAGCTCGGGAATTGGAGACGTCGAGGCCCTGTTCTGCTGTTCAGAGGGAGGAGGGCGGGCTCAATAGTCGAGGGATTCCTGAGGTGTTGGCCGAAGGGGATGGCAGTGGAGCGGAGGCGTTTGCCGGGAGATCGCATCATCGGACGCCGACCTGAATGGAACGGCGGAGAAAGAAAAGGGCGAGGGTATGAAAGGGCGAGAGGGCCCATCATGGGGGGGGGGGGGGGTGCCGGACCCTCCCCGCTGGAAATCCTCCTCCAAGACCTTTTTCCTCCTCCGGGCCCACACATCTTTCTGGTTCAGTCGGCCACGAGGCGGCCTTCATTCAATCCGCCCCTCGCCCTGACGATATCTCCCACACATCTCCCTTTCCACTCCACGCTCTCCTTCCTCTCGCGCATCTTCCTTCTTCTCGCTCTCTTCCCACTGGTTCTCCTGTATTTTCACTTCCCACTTCCTCCTCTTCTCCTACCCCCAAAAACCACTCATCTCCCTGGCGACGACCCTGAAGTGAGTTCCCTGCTCGCTCTCGTGTGTCCACGACCAATCAGTGACGCGACCAATGGGAGAGCTCGGTAGGCTATGAATATTCTTTCCTCGAATGTATAGATTTTGGTACAAACATTTCGGCAATCACAAAGCTATAGGCGGAAGGTGGATCAATGCTGCAAAGTCGTCTCTCTCACTGTACATTGAGTTTATTTAAACAAATTCATTTTCAGTCCGAAATAGGTTTGATTACACTCAGCAAAATATATATGAGATCCATAAGATACACAATTGATTAAGGATTGAAGAGTACACAGAAAACAGTGCACTGGAAAAGAAAAAAACTACGTATCTTCACAGTACATACGCCTAAATGGCATAAGGTAAATCATTGCTTGGCTGCTTGAACACTCAAATGATATATGGGATCCATACGAGACATACTTGGTTAAGGATTGGAGAGTGCACAAAAAAGAGTGCACTGGAAAAGAAAAAAAAACTACGTTTCTTCACAGTACATACGCCTAAATGGCATAAAGTAAATCATTGCTTGGCTGCTTGAACACGCAAATGATATATGGGATCCATACGAGACATACTTGGTTAAGGATTGGAGAGTGCACAGAAAAGAGTGCACTGGAAAAGAAAAAAACTACGTTTCTTCACAGTACATACGCCTAAATGGCATAAAGTAAATCATTGCTTGGCTGCTTGAACACGCAAATGATATATGGGATCCATACTAGACATACTTGGTTAAGGATTGGAGAGTGCACAGAAAACAGTGCACTGGAAAAGAAAAAAAAACTACGTTTCTTCACAGTACATACGCCTAAATGGCATAAAGTAAATCATTGCTTGGCTGCTTGAACACGCAAATGATATATGGGATCCATACGAGACATACTTGGTTAAGGATTGGAGAGTGCACAGAAAAGAGTGCACTGGAAAAGAAAAAAAAAACTACGTTTCTTCACAGTACATACGCCTAAATGGCATAAAGTAAATCATTGCTTGGCTGCTTGAACACGCAAATGATATATGGGATCCATACGAGACATACTTGGTTAAGGATTGGAGAGTGCACAGAAAAGAGTGCACTGGAAAAGAAAAAAAACTACGTATCTTCACAGTACATACCCCTAAATGGCATAAAGTAAATCATCGTTTGGCTGCTTGAATACGCATTGCACTATGCAAAGTATTTAATACCGTAAGGAGGGGAAAATAAGAAATAAATCACGCCAAAACCTAAATATCAGCTCATAACGAGGAAAAAAGCTATTGAATACTGGTTTTCAATGCAAAGTATAGAAAATAACAAATATTCCAATGAAGGAGGATGTATGGCCAATATTCCGAAAAAATATGACTGAATATTTTTGAACATGAAAGTTGAAAATTACGAGTTGGTATAGAGATAATCGAAGAGAGAGGCACATCTTAATCGTCATAATACCTTTCAAGCCACCATAAAGGTCTGTAGAAGGGGGTGAATTCACACCAAACATGCATTAAATATAATATGATGCACGAAAAGAATTAGTATTTATATTCTGGCCTTAACTTAATTTGAAAAAAAGATAAAGATAGTGAACGTGAATTACTGAATTAATGAAAAATATGTTTCTCAGATTCAAGTTCACAATCTTTTTACGGGTGCAATGAATACTGACGATAATAGAAATCTCAATAATGAAAATATATAAATATTTTTGCCGTGGAAATATAAAGCTGGTCCACTTACTTTGCAGTCATATATTTAAATTTTAAATGTCAGTGCACTCGGATGGGGATAGAGAAACAAATCTTAATACTGGAGACGAAGAAATACCAGTTAAAAATAACTAACAATCTCTATTTAATAAGAAGAAAAATATTAGCTCTGTTACAGCATTGATAAGAAAAAAAGAAGAAGGGAAAACTTAATCGGTCATATCTTGAGACACGATGGCCTGATGAAGACTATCGTCGAGGGAAAAGTGAACGGGAAGATTGGAAAAGGCAGGCCTCGTATGAGATACATGGAACAGGTTGTGAAGAATGTAAAAGAGAAGAATTACGTCACAATGAAAAGGTTGGCCGATAGAAGAATCGAGTGGAAAGCTGCGTCAAACCAATCCTAGGATTGTTGACCAATGATGATGATGACAGCATTGATTAAACATTGGCAGTTGTTTATTTCCTCGTGGGACACATTTGCTTCCTCTTGAATTTAAGTACCACCTAATGCAATATTTGGAATTTCAGTTTCTCAGAAGGGTGCACAATGATGCCGAACTCCAAACTGTGGTTTACGTATCACCGTATAAAAAATTGTTTTGCGCTACTTTTTACATGCGCTCTACAATAATGAATTCTAAAGCATCCTATCCATCAAATGCTTAAGACTTAGAAAGAATATCACTTCCTATAAGTATGGTCTGACATTTAAATATACGAGAAAGTGAATCTGATGAAAACCAACTCGTTTAACAAATTTTGGTTCTAATTTTAGCTAATTTTCAAGGAGTTTCGCTTATATATTTTCATACTTAATAGAATTAATGGAGATATATTATCTCCCCTCATTTCTTACAAACGATCCCACAAAGGTATTAGATAACTCATGTTAACTTGGCTTATCGGATATTTCCTTAAGAATAGAAAAATAACGCTCATCTGAGGTGTAAAGGCCACTTACACTTCTGTCTCCTTTCCCCATCTTAATACACACCATTTTTACCACTGTAAAAATACGCAAGGGATCTAGTGAAATACGTAGATTAAAAAAAAGCCGAATATTCAGGCAAAGACTCTTTAACTACCTGTTTCAAAAACAAAGTTCGGATAGTTCACCCTCTGATGCGGCTTTTCCATAATAAATGTAAATTAATGCAATTGTTCAGATGGCATATTTGTAAATATTTTATTTTTGTATTGGATTATGCATTGTCTTGTTGAGTTGTCTTCATCACTTTATTTAAATTTTTTTCTCGCTTCATTTCATACTGTAATATCTGCACATTACGGACGACTATTCTCTTGTAAATTTATAGAATGCTCATATGAGGCTGAGTAGCCTCCGAGTATGTTCCAAATTTTTGTTAAATATGTTGTATTGTATATGAAATAAAATATTTTCTCTCTCTCTCTCTCTCTCAAAGGGAACCCTTTGGCTCATCTAAGCAAATAATTAACTACCATTGACGGCTGTATACATTTTGAAGGAGTACTATTAATTAATATAAAAGGACCCCAATTGACTCGAAGACATGGAATGGAATAAAAAGTCTACAGCCTAAAGTTCATTCCTTCGCCTTTAGAGAGAAGGTTGATATAGAGTTTGGGGCATTTTGAACCGCCGGAGACCTCCCAAAAAGATAAGAACATCGGAAGGGAGACTTATCGTCCCAATCGAAATCGAAGTTGGAACGGTTACAGGATGGAAGGAGGCGAGGACCCGCAATAAACCAGAGCGCTCATTCGCCGGCGTAACTTTTTCGGACGTCGTCAGAAAGGCGGCCGATGAATAACGCCGGACCTGCCCTCATTGATATACGACAAGGCAGTGTTTATTAGTCTAAAGAAGCTCGTTACGCTACTGACGTATGCGAGAAGGCTGACCGAGAGTTCAGGGAGCGAAGCAGGGGAGGAAATTGTACTGGCAGGAGATGCTGACACCGCCCCTTGCTCTCCCTTAACGTTTATGGCCAGTCTGGGAGCCTCCCCTCAACCCACACACCCGTATTTACTTCCCCACCATTGACCTCGAACCCTCCGTCTCCCTTTCAACTCTCCCAATGTTCTGAAAATCTTTCCAAGCCATCCATAGGTATACATATAAAAAACCCACCGCAAATCCACTCCCCCCGAGCCTCACCCATCATCATCACCATGGCAATCTCCCGCCCAGAGCCAGTTTCTCCCATCCCCCCTCATTCCGTCGGCTTTCCCCGTCATAATACACGCCATTTTGACCACCGTAAAAATAAACCTTTTTTTTATTCATCCCTCACTGCGTGGGCTGCTCCATACTTCTCCTCCTGCCCCCACCCCCTGTCTCATTTTTGCCGTAACCCATCCCCAGCCATTTCTCCCTTCCCATCTCCTGGATTTGCTTTACGACTCCAGCCCACCGTGGTCCCTGGTAACACGCTTTCAAATCCGCAGCCTCCTTCATCCCTCCGTATCCCTCCGCTCCGTCCAAGCACTCATGGCACGTGAGTCCCGAGGCACTCGTATAACACGCGAGGCCAAAAAAAAAAACCTTCCGCGTCAGTAAATAGGTTATGTACCAACGGGGTGGGTGAGGGCGTAGCGGCGTAAGTTCACGCCTCTAAGTGCGTACGTACCGCCACCCTTCATTTTTTTTCTTCGCAAGCCTCCCTGTCGGCTAATTCCGTTCGATTTGCTGTGTCTTTCTCCCTATTCATTGCTCGGAATCTCAATTTTAGTTTCAATTCCAAACTGGGAGCACCGCGATGGATCTGACAAACAAACACACCCTTGGCACACAGCTTAATTCCATGTCAAGGCATCTGGTGTAAATTCGAATTAGCTCAAAACTGCCAATTACGAATAAAATTTCAAACCCCAATGGGATAGCATTTCCCACATCATTTCATAAATGCAAACTAATATCAGCTTCTAGGAATTATTCATAAATATCCAATCAAATCAAAATCTTTAGTGTTGTTTTAAACTAAACGCAGAATACGAAAATACTTCATATTTAGCAGGAAATAGCCAACACTTTCACTCATATACTTTTGATTTATAGAGGCCATCACAAGCCATGACAGAATAGCGCACATCTCTTGGACATAATAAGGGCTTTCTTCTCATACGTCTCAGGTTGCTTAGGTCTGTCTTGATTAGGACCAGGAAAAGGAGGTATCGCATGGACTCTAAGACGGTGGATTGAAAGAAGCTTCACCTACCACAATTAACATCAATACCGTTCAGTGGTCATGCTACTAATCAGCTCAACGTTTAAATCACAGTATTTGGAACAACGTGGAACGCCAATAATCAGTAACCCTGTCGATAATCGTGTACCGAACTTGTTGAAAGCGACTCAATTAGGCACTCATCGGCATAAAACATTCACGTGTCTATTCCCAGTCGTATTTTTTTTCAAGAGACAACAAACAAATCCTTCTGTTTAATATTCACTTCATATACACGGAAAATGTAAAATAAAATCTCTGGGACATGACAATTTTGATAGAATGGCAGCTCGGCGCTGGTGGACTTGTCACAAACATTCTCCAAACTCATCAGTTTTTGCTGAATAATAAATGACTAACAGAGCGTTAATATTCACAGCTGAGAAGAGTGGAATCCCTTGAGGGCTTATCGCACTCTAATGACTCCCGATCCCGTCTTTATGAACGCTACTGTACCAGTTATGACAGCGTGATTGTTCAGAGATTCACATTTTTGTTATGTATCATAAAAATAAGGAAACATGCTGTATAGAGACCACATTCATATGCAAGAAGCGGAAATGTGACTTGAAAATATTTACGACAAAAACTTGAGGGAAAACAAACTCGTATTACATTCGCAATTTTTGTAACAATACAACTTCTGAATGGTGCCATACACCAAAAACTAAAGGGAGTCACTTTGTATACAGCAGTTGACTTTTCGAAGAGCCATCGAAAATAGGATATTCTCCTTCCTAAATGAATTCCCATTTCTGAATCATGTAAGTTTTAAATTGAATCTTCATATTATTTAAATATCAAGCAAAAGAGTAGCGTTTAGATTTTTTCTTTATCCTGGTCTATGTTTATACTTATCTTTAAGTTTATTTTTTTAATTACAAGGTTTTCAATGTCAGTATACAAGTTCGGCTACCCACTGATGGTAAAGTTGTGCCTATTTATGTTTAAAAAGCTCGAGTTATGACAATATATCATTTGATCGTTCTCATCATCATTGAATATTGCTAACACTTGAATCACTTCAGCCAGAAATATTATAATAATTACTAACTTCTCTTGGTGAATTACGCAAAAACTGTGTATTTACTGACAATGAGTATTTTCAAAGAGTTTCTTACATTTTAACTAAATATGAACTATTTCACACTCAAGAGTGGTCCATGATTGTAACTGTAACTATATAGATGTTAAATAATTTCTCCCGAGATTGAGTTCTTAAAGTGGCGAGAGTGTCATGCAAGAGTTATTGAGGAAATGTGTTTTTTAAGTGGGATGGAGGAAGGAGAAGAATAAGCACTTTGAATTAAATGATAAAAGAAAGGAAATAAAGAGGAAACTCAAGTGGGAAATGAAGTTGGATATGAAATATGATATATCCATCCAACTCCACGTTATTTGGGGAACGCTGACAATAATGACGAAATATCTCCAGCATGATCCCATACAAGCAGGAGAAAATGACCGAGGGAAAACAGCTTAAATCGCCACATACAGTGAAAAGTTATTTGTTTTAGGACAAAAGAAGGACGCACGACAATATGATAATTCTCATCAACACGAGATTCTCATAACATTTTTTTCAAGGGATTTTTCAGCTGCAGAGAGCCGCAAAATGGTGAATAAGTGAAAAAAATCCGCAACTAAGGGTGAGAACTGAAAGTCCTCGAGCCATGACCATGACGGATATTCCCGATTACATATGTGAAAATATGTGAACTCCCCATCGTGGGCGTATTTACTGCCTCGGATTTTTAAATAGGCATGATAATAACTAACAAGTGGCGCGCAACTCGTACCTGTCATTGAAACAAAAGACATAAATAAATACATATAAACAAAATTTGCTCCAGACTGGAAATCAAACTCCAGGATACCGATAAAATGTAGGATATTGCAATCCTGCCACGTGAACGGCGGTGAAATTCACATTCATTGCCATACGAAAAAATTCACCTGGATCGGGAATCGAACCACGGACCTTTAGCTTTCCGGGGGCCACTGCGCAGGCCACTACGCTACCCAGGATCACTAATTCTAAAGAAAATTACCCCTAAATAGAATTGCCATGCGAATTAGGAATCCAGGGTAGAGTAGTGGTCTGCGCAGTGGCCCGGAAAGCCAAAGGTCCGTGGTTCGATTCCCGGTCCAGGTGATTTTTTTCGCATGGCAATTAATGTGAATTCCAGGATATCGAGTTACATGGATAAAATGAAGTACTTTCAATTCAAAGAGGGAACAAAAAAAATGAAGTTAAAGTGAAAAGGTGAAGCATCAGATACATACGGGGATACCTCAGTAACAATCCAATTGCTGTGGCGTACAGCAAGAGTGACCGTTTCCACTTCGTCGTCGAATACCTCACCATTCAATTGAGATATTTCCTGCCACCAATATCCACGAGTAGGTGGTCAAAGATGGAGATGATGGGCCACACCATTTCTGGAACTTTCAACAGGCCTATGAAGGCGTGACCGCTCGGTAAGACGTCACTCGCTCGAGATAATACTAGCTTGTCCCTGTCTCCCTTTCTATCACGAAACTATCCCAAAAAGCCACCTCAGCGCTGCCCTATCCGAGTAGAATGAGTGCGGGGAATCTTTGGGGCGTTATGAATCGCTTATGACGGGAATTCCCCGCGCAGGCGACAAGTGGGGAAGGATTGAAGTGGTCTACAGGATCCGGAGTCGCCTGGCTCCGAAAATATGGGCATATTTTTTTAAAAGGTTTCAGAGAGAAGAAAGATGTAGAGGTGGGAGGTTTGGAAGTGGAAGTGGGAGATGCGGACGTTGGTGAGAGCGCCGCAGATTGCCACCGCAGCAGGGAAGTGGGAAGGACTCCCCACGGCTCAGAGGAAGGTCCCAGAGGATGGCCTGCCCCCTGTTGCGTGAAATTCGAAGTGACGAACCCATACGAGGGTTGGCTCCAGTGTATCTCACATAGAAACCCCATGAAATCCCCCAGCCATCCCCATCACCCATTCTCCCCCTCCGAATACGGGGAGAGGATTTCTGATCCAGCACTGCTCCCGTCAACCATCTCCATGGCTGTCCTCAAGATAGACGAGAGAGATGTGGTAAGGAGGGAAAGAAGTTTTATCACCGATGAAGACGGTGCCACCATAGGCTATGGTGACACGAAATACACTTCACTCAATACACCACTCCCTGTGTGTAAAAGTGCTTCAAAATTACTCAAATTTTAGAAAACTTTCTTGGATATATCACTGATAAATGACCAAAAAAATGAAATTGCATACTTCAACGATATAAACTAATAATTAAATTTCCATATTGTAACGATAAGTGTCGTTACAAGTATTTTTCTTTGTTTTTTTTAATTTCCCGCGTGTGACGCTCAAAGTGCGAAGCTCGGTGCAGCCACGCGGGGTAGATAGTAACTCAAGTCTCCGATGTGGGCGCATGTGTTTTGGGGTGTGAGGCGGATGTGTTTTCGGAAGAAGAGAGGAGGCGGTCGGTCGAGGCTGACCGAACCGGAGCACGGCCGGAGTGATGGCACTAGACTCGGAGACGTCCGATTTGTGTTAGGAGAGGAAGACTGCCTGCCGCTAAGTAAGTGACGGAAGTATCTTTTTTTGGTAAATTGTACTGTCGCCTGTTAAGAAGAAACCGTGTTATATGTAGCGAGGAGACGAATTAGGAACTGCTACAATATAGAGGAGGCAATTTTAAGTCACTTATAGCTAGCATTTACCGTGTCTCGTTAGCGCAACTCTAATATATTCCTCGGTGGGGGAGGGGGGGTAGCATCGTTCTTCTTAATTGTATGTAGATGGTATATGCACGGAGTAATTAGTTAGAAACGTTAGTTTTTTGCATGCAAATATTCTAAATTGTGATCGTATTCCATTTGATTGATATTTGCGGAGGCTTGTTGGGTATTAGGTAGCTGTAGATGTATTTGATTTTACTTGGGATATTATCCTGCTCATATGAAATATCTAAAAGTTAAAAAATAGTGTCAGAGTTGCAGAGAAATGTAGCCAAACAAAAATGCAACTATAATTCCAGGGCTAATAATTATTAAAAGCAATGAGATGTAGAGTGCAAGCCCAGAAGTATCGTTTAAAAAAATGCTGTATGTATTTTTAATTTTTTACACCTTGTTTTGAAGTCATCATCAGAGCATCATCGTTAAGCGAATGATTTCCCTTTGAGATTGAGGATATAAAATTAGCCATGCACATCACCCTAAAACAAACTATTTTGTATAAGGCTAGTATCAACGGAAATGCATTTCTGATAGCGTTGCATGAAAATTCTAGTGCCTCTGAGGGCTTTTCTTTTCATTACTGAAAATTTTATCAATATATTTATTGATTGGCTGATAGTCGTATTTAAGTTGCGTTTAACTGTAATCAGTACTCGAGCCGTGACATTAAGATCATTTCTTTCAATGTAGTCCATAATGATGACATCGTCTAACTTTAGCACGCATAGAGGCACAGAGGTGATTAAGGGCACTATGGAGGTGTAATTATCCTGTGATACTATCATGAAGACACTGTCATTTTGGTACACCTTTTGTAGGTATGTCAATATCTTTGGGCATGATACTGCAAAATTTTATCATTTAGAGCATGGAGAGTAAAATCAATACATACTTCAAAAGTTGTCCATAGCTGATCCCTGGATAGGTATAAGGATATATAATTCTGAAGATTCTGGCCATATGTAGTGGAAGCTAAACATGATAGCATAGAAATAAAACACAAGCCAAATCCACAAAAAAACTGATGATGCTGTAATACAGTGAAACCCGGGTCGTAGTCAAGGTTGTGGGACGTAGTAGAGTTTATTATTTTTGTAGCTTTAGCTCGTGCTTTCTTCCTATATTATCAGGATATATGTATAATTAAACAAACATGATTGAGAGAAGAGAATTTTAGACAGGTAATAAGTGCAGGGAACGAATATATATACGAACGAAAGAGTACTGGGTAAATGTGACGATCATGTACGAGAAATCATCTACTTTTCCCTTGTAAGGCCTCATTTGGAATATGCTGCCAGTGCACTGCAGTGTATGGAATCCCTACCAAATCGGTCTAAATAACGAACTTGAACGCGAAGCATTGGCAATATTTGTAAAGGGACGGTATGATAACCTTATTAGGGTAACCAGTCTATTAAATGAATTAAATTGGGAATCATTGTCAGATCGCAGGTTGAAATTTAGACTTAATCTCTTAAACAAATTCCAAGACCATATTTTCAGTGACGATGTCAAAAATATTTTGCGGACCCCAATTTACTATGGTAGACTGAACCATAATCACAAAATTAGAGAAATTGATTGCCAAACTGTCAGATTCAAAATGCCCTTTTTTCCTCGTACTATTAGGGATATGAATAACGGTAAATATATCCAGTACGAGTGTAGCAATGGATAACATTGGTAGCTGAATGTTGGTATAAGGACTTAAAGCTAACCCAACTGACAGCATGTTTTTGCATGTATGCTTTGCTATTTTTATTTTTTTTTATAGCGTAGTTTTGAACAGTACCTATACAAGTACTAATCCTTTTTTACGCATGATATGTAGTGCATGTTAAGTGAGAGTTCACCCCCTGCCACACACCTTTATGTTGGCTTGCAGGGTATTATGTAGATGTGATGTAAATGAATATAAACCAAATAAATCAAGGAATATGGGGAATAAGCCTAAACGTAGATGAAAACTGAGTGCCCTTAGAAATATGAAACATTCATAGGGAGGCATGTGCCTACTGAATGCCAAAACGCTACAATGCGGCAGCTCTCTACGTGTACCATTGGCATGGAACGAAGCCCTATGTTCCTGTCAACTCGTACGGGTAAATTGGCGAACCGATTTATGATGTTTTTAGAGCATTACTTCCCCGACGGAGGATTGGAAACATTTCCGCACACGTGAATTCCACGAATATTCGTTAACATGTCGACTTGGCCTGAAGCCAAAATTGTTGCGAGCTTAATCCGGGAGTACATTCTTGTTTGAGGGCATGGAGTCATGAGGTCTGGGAGTATCAATATAGAATGAAGAACGAAAAAATATACCAACGAAAGGGAATCATTTTTTAGGTGAGTCCCAGCGCTTGCACGGTAACGAAAGTGTACATAGAGAGGAGAAAGGTTTCCGCTGTCGCTTCACGCGGAATTTCGAAGAGAGGTAGTAAACATCACAAACTCACCCTTCTCCTCCCCCTAACCCCTCGGCTACCGCCAGTTCTGCATAAATTTACAGCGACGCGGGTGAATTATTTGGGGTCGGGGTG
This sequence comes from Platycnemis pennipes, assembly GCA_933228895.1. NCBI lineage: Eukaryota > Metazoa > Arthropoda > Insecta > Odonata > Platycnemididae > Platycnemis > Platycnemis pennipes. Next base: position 31,739,002 of record OW121855.1, read on the forward strand.
TAAGTACACATGGGGCACTGCAGGATTATATTCTCGAGCAATTATTTTCGAATGTGTCGGCGGTTGCTCGTCTTTGTCTGGGATCCGACTTTAATGGCGGCTTCCGGGTAAAGAAACTGAAAGCTTTTTTGTTAGCAGTCCCTAGAGAAACGCATGCATCGGCGAGATTAGCGACCGTGCGATACGAAGGAAAAAGGTACCTTCTACCCAGCCACATTGCCTTAAATAATTTATATGGTTACCGAAGAAGGTGAGAAAACTACTGAGACTCTAGGAGTGACTAACATACAACTATAAATTATGCCTATTATTGTTGAACATTCAAAGACAGTAACAGTCACTGCAAAGAGCAATTTTACAATAAAAAAAGTGGACAGTCCATTTCAAGAGTAATTTACCGGTTAAGGTGGTCTTAATTGAGAAAATAGTAAATGTTTTATCCACTTGAATTGTGGATTGCGAAATTGTTTACCTTTCCTTCTCCGCATTTCAGGTCGGCAGTACCTCCAACTAAACGTCATATATAAGATAAAACCCCTTCGTAGATTTATGGAAGGAGGTAAAAGTGGAGACCGCAGACAAATGGAAAAGTAGTCGTGTAAATATCCAGGTTAACTATAAAGATAAACTTGGATTCTAGGAGTTTCAATTACATTCTTTGATTTTAAAATAAAAACAGATAGTCGATCACTTATAGTGATCCAAATCAGCCCTTCACATAGTCTTATCTGGATAATTCGTTATTTGCCTTTCCTTTACTTTAGACGTTGCCTACCTTCACAATCACATCTTTTGATGCCACTTGAATATTTTTCCAGTTCTAAGTTTCATGATTTTAACTTTGGTCTTGAAAGGAAAACGAATGTACTTTAGCTACCGATATATTCCAATCAAAGGTTATTAACATCTAACAGAGTAGATGCACCATGTGTGCTATCGCTCTGCTGCCTGTTAGGATTTCACCAATCTGACGACGTGGTTCTTTGCAAGATAATTCTTTTTTGTCTCCTAATGAAGTTCTCCAACAGATCAGTATGACGTGCAGGACATTCCTCCGTTTCAATACCGTTGTTCATTACGAGAAATGAAGCAAATTAATTAAATACAAGCCCCACTATTTGCCTCCATCTGTACGGATGAAAAGTTAAACATCGATATACATTAAATATATATGACCTGGGTTCTAATGATCTTTGATAGGTAAGGCTTGTTTACCTTTCACTTTCCACTTTTCAGATCGGCAGTATCTCCAATTTAACGCAAGAGGTACGCCGGCCTCTTCAGATCTGCAGTTTCTCCAATGTAACGCAATATGATTAAACGTCGTAAACCTATTGGACCAAAGTTTTGCAGACAAAGTTTTGGACGAAACAAAGAACTTCCTTTAAATTTCCATCTAAATGAACACAACCAAACAATCAGAGACTAACAAAAATGTCTGTCTCATTTTTTTTATCAATTAGATTGGAGCTCTCTGAAATGAGTGTTGCGATCAAAGCATGGATCAAGATGACTAAATATGACGCACTTAGGCAGCATTGTACATGCTGAGAGTATGAAAAAAATAAACTTCATGCACGACACCAAGTGCATAGTTTAATTAATTAAACTTAATAAATAAATATACTATTTCGACATATAACATTAAAATATCCACGACATTCACATTTGGTTTTGGCAGCTATTTTCATTATTTACTACATATTACCTCGTATTTCCTTGAATAGTGTATTTTGGGCGGACACATTGCACTGTGGGAAACCCCTACATTTTTTCATCCAAGATTTATAAAAAATTGGATGAAATCAAGCCAATTGGGACAAAATTTGAGATATGTAATTTGGTCCCAATTTTTGGATAAACAATTTGAACCCAAATTTGATTTGAAAACTGCAAATATACATAGATCATTGGCATGTTTTAGCATAGCGATGAGAACCACCAACAATTAGAAGGAATTAATAAATCGTATTTGAAATTTTTGGTACATATGGAAATGCATTAAACACGGACCCTCCAAATTTTAAGAGTTTCTTTATCCATATTTACGAGAGATATACCGGCGCAATATCGACGCAAACTGCCACCACGCCTTCTTCACGAAGCATGCATCTGTTGTAACACTAAAGAATCACACATTACCCAAAGATAGAAAAGTAACTAATATTAAACCTATTTTTAAAAGCGGTGATAGAAAAGAACCTTACAACAAAAGACACATTTCACTCATGTCAATCTCCTGCAAGATATTTGAGCATATAGTAGTCAATTCAAGCATGGGACATTTGGATCCGTTTCTGGAAAGATGCATATTAATAGATGCAATTATCTTTATTCGTTCACAATATTTGAGTCTACGGCTAAAACAGTAGTGTTGAGAATGTCATATAGAGAACTCTGGAAAAATTGAGCCAGTTTTTCCGTCTAGGAAGCTGAATAACTAGCGGTGGGTGAAGCAGGAAGAAAATATTTAGTAGAATAGCCCAAGCGAAGATGAATTATCATGAAATAAAGAATTCACGTACAGCTGGAAATACAACCGTGGAGGTAAAGAAAAAATTAATCAGAACATACATCTGGTGCATGCTACTTTATGGAAATGAGCCATGGACAATGAAATCAGCTGCGAAGACAAGGCTGAAAGCATTCTAAATGAGGTATTACGGATGAATGATAATGATGAAATCAATAGATTGACTTTCTCATCAAGAATTCCGAAGAAGAGTAGGGTAAAAGACATAACCTGAAAACCTTAAATAGATAATGGGACTACTTAATCGGTAATATATTGATACATGATGGCATTATAAAGACAATCGTTGATGGAAAGTGAATGGGAAGAAGAGGAAAATAATCCCTCGCATTAGTAATATGGAACAAGTAGTGAAGGATGAGCAAGAGAAAAGTTATGAGGAAATTCATATTAACTGCAATGCGAAAAACTTCACCTGGACCTGGAATCGAACCACGGATCTTTGGCTTTCAGGCCACTGCGCAGACCACTACGCTATCCAGGATCCTTAATTCACATGGTAATTTTTACCGAGGTTCACGGTACTAGATGTTGAACCATTGCGGTCCATCAAGGATGGCAACGCAAGGGAGAAAGGGCTTCAAGGAATCCACGACCAAAGGTGAACCCCATCCAGCGCTATAGCCGTGCTTGGCAGTAAATGTAGGATATTCCAAGCCAAATTCTAATTATGCGGAAATGATTAGATTAAACGATAGAAGAATAGAGTGGAGCGAAGAATCTACAAACCATTTTTAGGGTTACCATGAGTTTAAGTATGATGGAGAATGGGCCATCCTATATCCAATACCCGATTGAGGTGCGAGTAAAATTAGACCGGATTTTAAGTGAGAAAAAAACATGAGTCGATAGCGTTAGAGAAAATGTAGGTCTAACTGTATCGAACTGTATATATTCCCGATAAACAGGAGTGAAATGCTCTTTATAGTTACTTGAAACCACGAAGCGCTACGAAAGATCTGCTGCACGACAAGATAATTGCATAAAATAAAGAGACTCTCATGCATCAGATTAATGTACTCCCCTAGTGCACTCAATTTTCATCGCTGGAAATAACAAATAAACCTGCATAAAATTTTCATTTTAATTTTTAAGCAGGGTTTAAACCGCAACTAGCGTCATTACTGAGGCACATGACGTCCTGTGTCATGTGTCCACAGTGTAACGAAGAGGAAAGCTTGAGGTCAAGAGCCTTGTGTGTATTAATCGAAAGCTAAATGAGGAACTGACCTTCAGAGACCACCACGACGGGTTCATTCACTTTGACACCACGTCAGGAAGGAAATTCATTTTCGTGGAGGAAATCCTATTTGCACATTATCGATACCCATCCATTAATCGAACGAGACTGACTCAGTGAGGCGAAATATTCTGCCCACGCGACGAGAAGCTCAAGCAGGCAGAGAGAATTGAGGAAGCACACAAAGGCACGAACGCGACAGGAACACTAAAAACACCCACGTATAAGTGATCGGATAAAGATATTAGGCAAACGCTAAGCCAATCACCGCCAAGATCTCTGATGATTGAATTTTACTCAAAGCGAAGGAAATACATTTCAATACGGCAAGATAAATTCATCAGTGAGTTCGATTTCATTTTCTTTAGCCTTTTTGATGGAGGTAGAACTCAGAAGGCCAATGATAATTTTTATATCTCCGGGTCTTGTAAAGCGGTGACAAAAAATATACATGCAAGACCTCTCTTTATTATTTTCCAATCCACATCTTCAAAATTACTAGTTAATTAAGAAAATAATAATTCTTCTTTTATAAGTTCATCTCTTTCTCTCTATTAGAAGCCCGTTTGCCGCAATAACTATTTACAAAGCTAAAAGAAAGAAGTAAAATGAGTTAAAAAATTATTGGTATGAAAAATAACTTAATTAAGTTGCGTGCCAGAACGCTCTTATTTTGAGACTAGTGAACATTTCGCTCATATTCAATTTTTCTGCATTCTTCAAGCAAATCGAAACAATTTTTAATGCTGAATCACATAAATGACGGAAATGATACCGGTAACCAAATAAATCTATATAAGTCTCTTTATAAATGAGTACTATGTTCAGACGTGATTATGAAGTTGCCCACACTTTGTGTCGTACTTCAAAGCTTAGACAGCTCATTCTCAATGCTGAGGATGTTGACAAGCTAAACTAATTTGCTGCTAAAAATTCATTACTGAAGTAGATAAAATAAAACTGAAAACGAGTCACGATTTGGTCAATTAACATCGAAATATTTTAAGTAGCATAAATCCAGTCGTAATGAATCAATCCAATTTATTGCCTATTCATATTGCCAGTTAAAATGGAGATGAGAGATATGGACTTATAGTGATTTTTTATATAGACTTATAGCAATTTATAAACAAATTGACACGAGGAAAAACTAAAATTAGACATTATTTATAATTGTACAGAATTCCTTTCATTTACTTTGAATAACTTCACGCGCAGATGGAAAATTATAATAAATTAACATTTCAAAATTAATTAATATTTCTTACCAAAAGCCATAATTCTTATCAAATATTACTATAGATTGTGAAGAAGCATATCATAAAAAACGAGAATAAATATCTTTCAATGAATTTGCTTCGAAAAATTATGGTAAATCCCTCTCAATTTGTTGCATTTATAAGAATTGAATCGCTTTTTCCTCGCAATAAAAAATACTTTAATAAGTAAAACATTAATATTACTGAGTTAGCCTTTTTTAAAATATTATTTCCTGGAGATTTACTTCAATATTAGATGGAAAGGTTAATTTTTTTCAATTCCAAAGTCAAAATGTTGTTGTATGAATTAGGCGAAAGTCTCTACGCGTGCCAATAATTACCTCAAATTTGTTTTTAATTCTTTCTTATCTTACCAATTGGTTACATCCAACAATTTAGCTTCAGTCCGTTACTCCTTAAACTGCTCTTACTTATAACGTCTCTTGTTTACTCGAGTGCCTAAAGGGCAGCGAAGTGGGAAGCATAAAATTGCAAGGAGGTCGAGGGGATAAAAAAGGAATGAAAAATCCTTTACTTGTACGTATTTCATCACCCTCTCTTTCCCTTTCAGCGAAACATTACACGCGGAACATGAAGAAGAGTTTGGTATTTTTGTATTTATGAATCTTGCCATCTACTTTCATAATATTACAAATCCTCCAATTTAATTCAGGAACGCGAATTCCACTGTTTTCTTTGTGACACCCTCCCCATCAACTAACTCAATCTCCGCAGAGAGGCAAAAAAAATCATTTCTAACGTGGGAAGTCGGGAACTTATGATTAACCTTTGATCATTATCATCATTGGTCAACAACCCTAGGATTGGTTTGACGAAGCTAACCTCTTGATTCTTCCATAGGCCAATCTCTTCATATTAACGTAATCCTTCTCTTTTACAGAAATCAAAGCATGATTGTGCCGAACGTGCTGCTAAGCACATGATTCGTTCGTTTGCAATCCCAATCCAAATTTTAGTCTCACAAAAGGGACTCTAGGCAAGTGAAAGTTAATATGTTCACAAGCTAATTTTAGATGCAATAACGAAAATTAAGCGGTGAGTACTTCGGTATAATGTTCGTACATTTGGTTAATAAACAAGAGGAAATTATGTTAAAATTCTGCTTCATCATAACTTTGCGTCTGATACAATGAGAATGATGCTAAATGAGTAAAATAATATGTCTAGAGAATGTTCCGCGTGACAATGATCTTTGCTGTGCACTAAAATCATTAGAAATTTCCTTTCCCAGACAGTTCATCATGCAATTGTCGTGTTCATTTTGTGTTTGAAAATTTTGAGTTTGTTTGTCGTGCGGTATGACATTACGCAAGCGTTAGAGAAATGCTGAATTAAAAATATTACATTTTCAACTGCAATGCTCAAATTTAGTTTTCTTTAATTTGCCTTGTCATTAACACAATTTTCCATGTCGCTGTTACTCCTGGGTTGAAATTCTATAGTTGTTATCTATATCTCGGGTTACGTGATTATTAAGTCACCGAAAGTATCGGTAAAATGTTGATATATTATTGAAATAATAAAAATACTTTGCTTCCACTCTGATAACCGTCATTTTATCTTATACTGTCTAACGTTTTCCTAATATTTTTAATGGTTTTACCTCAACTGGTGATAATTTATCTAATAAAGATGGAAGGCCTGAGTTAAGGGTAAGATACATGAAATTGTATTTTACAAAGTAAATTGCATTATTATATAGCGCATTTGTAAAATTTGGTGAGCTACACTGTACCCCCATGTGTGTATGATTGAGATTTGAGGAATATATATGGGGAAAATGAAAATTCAAGTTAAGATACCTCTTCACCCAACCTTTTCTTTTTTAGGTAGAACTGACAGTAAGAGATCAGTTAACTGCTGAAAGATATCACTGGTTAATCCAATTACTTTGGAATATATTGAATACATGAATGAAGATAGAATACATATATTTTGATATCAAATCTCACGGTGAAGCAAAACGCTATCTCAGCATACCATTGCTATGAGAAATACGTACACTAAATGCCATCCAAATCTAAAATATCTGTATGATCAAGGTAAGTAAACATGAAGTGATGCAGCGTTGAAACATATTTAAATAAAATATAAGTGGATTGAGTCATCTTCCGATATCCTGGGTAATGATATGCGTGTGGCACCAGAAAAAGATGAGAAAATTGAATTAAATACGTAATATTATATAAATTTTATAAACTCAGTAACGCAAATTTAAAATTAATTTTTCGCTGAATGTTTTTGTGCCACAAAAAAGTTAAATTATGATCTAAAACTTTGAAGCTGTCGAGTATTATAATTAAAATCACATTCCTTCAGGAAAATAATGATACCTTTGATTTTTTCGCACTTTATTTCTGCCGGATATGGTTTCGACATAACATGTCGTTTTCAAGGTTTTTAATGGGTCATAGTGTGTCAAAACCATGGATGAGAAATATAGTGTGGAACATACAAAGTTATAATTATTTCCCCCTGAAGCAGTTTTCTAAAGGAAAGCCTGAAATTTTAAAATGTATTAAAATTAGCCATATAGTCACTTATATCAAATACAACATAACACACCATAAATCTCCAGGAAAAATAATTTCTATATTTCGACAATTCTAGCCCATTCCCAAAGGCAAAAGACACGAAGGGAGAGTTTATGCAAAAACAAGGTTACGTTACGTATTTTTCAAAGTAGCCCGTGAGGAAAACACCCCTATGGAAGAAAAGGAGCGGAAAATATAAAAGAAACAGCCCATTTAAGAAACAGAAATGAAAGTTAGCTTGTGAAGTGGAATTGAAGTAGGAATCCTCGCTATCTCCTCACCTCGGCTCTAATGATATGCCACTCTTTTGCAGACGTCTTCCCACGCCTTTGATTTTCAAAAGACATTCATCCCCATTTTCCCCAATCCAATATTTCCCATCCATTCACCATCCCTTTCCCTGAATTCCTACCCTAAAATTAAGAAATCAATCCTATACTGAGGGGCACTTTCATTTTGAGGACTGAAGGAGGTCAGGATGCGAATTTTTGGGATCCTTCCGTCAAACACCAAAACTGCGCTCCATTCCACTTCCAAACCCCTCAAAAGCAGAAGAAATGAATTCCTTTGGGGTGGGAAAGGACCCACTGAATAGGTCATTAACATATTTCGTGAACATTTTGAGTTTCATTTCGCAATTCGTTCACTTTACCCGGTTATCCTCTTTAGGCCTGGGAGGAGAAAAATCGTCGGAGCAAGTGAGAAGGAGTTTTTTGTACAGCACAAATGAATGAAACACTACTACAAAACATTTTATTACAGCTGAATTTACAAGGATGGGTAATGCGAATTTATAATATTGAAGCATTAACTTTAATTGCAAATGACCGACGGGAAAAAAATGTACCTCTTAAAGGAAAGTTGGTTACTCTACTTCCGAGGTAACAGAACTCTTTCACCTCTTAAAGCTTTTGTTTTCCTAGTTTGACATTGGTTTTGGCCTCTTCTTTCTTGCTGCACACCAATATATTCTTGGTGGCTTCTTATTATTTATCTTCACATGATATCTGGTCATTGTCCTTACCAATTTCAAGTAAGATTAAAAACTTCCTACAAAGACTTAGTTAAAAAAGTGTTTTCGCTTACAAATATAATAATTATGCTTTTGGCTCAATCAAAGGGAAACAACTTTTAATAGTGATAAATCCACACACTCTAAGGTTCATTTTTCATGGTATCTACTCTATTTTCTCTTGATATTCCTTGAACCTTACACGCCATTGGACTCCGAAATACGAAAAAATGTACTTGTGTTAACGTTACGTGAAGTCGAAATCCCGATTGTTTCACCAAGTAGTGGTAACACCAGGTATATATTTCAGTATAATTTCAGAACACGAGAATAAGGCCAGGCTGTTTGAAAAAAAGGGCTAAAAATATGGAAAATCAACTATAGTGACAACTTCAACGTGGCCTATTCTTACTTCGCGGAACAACAAATAAAATGTCCATAATATACATACCATTGTAGGTCACTCTCAAAAAGAAAGGAATCATGCTCGATTGAAGAAAAAAATGTGCTGGATGTGAAATTGCAATAATTCGGGATGAAACAGGAAAGAAATAAAAATGGAAATTTGTGTGATACGGAAAGACCATTATGCGTCATAATTGTATCTCGGGGAGGAAATAAAAGAGAGAGGGAAGATAGAAAGGAAATTGGTGGAAATGCGCATAAACTGCAAATTCCAGCCTTGACGAAGCTGTCAACAAGGAGAGACATTCTAACGCAGACACGGAGCCTGTTACCCGTCCCTAACAGGAAGTTTGTCCTAGTGCTTATGCTTTCCCGCGTTACTTGAATGTTTCCCGTGTTGCCTACGCATTGGCGCCAATTTAGTGGGTAAAGACATGGCTGGCATGCAGAGGCAGAACATTTTTCAGAGAAAAAATTTCTCACGTTAGACCATTTTAAAACCACGTCGCGACTAACGCACACCCAAAACTCGAATAATTAAACTCTCTCTGCAAATGACCTCTTTAATAAGCCTGGATATTTCAAAATAGAGTCGTGACTCGACTGAAAGCCTCCGAAAGCATTTACTGGGCAACGCTTATTTTCTGGATTCTGGCGAAGTGATTAAATTGTCTTTTTCTTCTTTTTGTTAACACGACGAATTGTAAAAAAGAACTAAAAACGACTAATACCACAACAAAAATGATAGGTGACATTAATAGGGCTGGTATTCAAAAAATACTACAATTTTGTGCTACTTTTGTATTTTAGATTATAACTCAATCCTTCCTTTTGTTCATTAGGTCAAATAGTACACCTATTGTGCGTAAAACATTAAAAAATGATAGCTTAATGATTAACGTAAAATCATAAATTAAAATGATTAAGAGAAAGAGAATTTCAAAGTTTCAAAAGCTGTTTTTGTTTTGAAAACTTCGGTACTTGTAAAATTATTATGAGGAGGTCATCACAGATTGATTTATTGCATCCCTTATATTTCAAAATGATCCACTATTAATTGAAAGGATATAAGGTGGCCACTCGTATAAAATCAGTCCAAATATTTAACAATCATGAATACCACATACAATTAAAAATACATAGATCCAAGAGAACAGAGGTTGCACGTTTAATGTGCAAAGTGTATGTAAAATAAGGGTTAAATTAAGCCTTTCACTTAGTGCTTTTATCTTCTTTCAGCTATACATACATTATGCGATGAACATCGTTATAAGCCGTAATGGAATGACAGCGATTTTTTAAAGCAATTCAATATAAAGGTGATAGATATATATATGCTAAAATTTCGCCCTACGATTTACTTTAAGACTTCTTGTTAGTATGATTAGTCCTTTCAGATTGAACTTAGCGGGCCAATCACATGTATAATTGAAACGGGTTAACTTTGAAACATTAGCCACAACGTTAATCTTTTATTACAATAAGAAATATCTTTTTATTTTGGGTTTGCGATTCAAGTGTCCACGGTTCTTCTCCAAGCAGGTTAAAAAAATAAAATGTACTTTCAGCCATCCATTGGGGCTTAGTGGCGGAACAAAATCACTCTACATGACTCGAGCTCATCTGGTAATTGATCTTGGCATGAAGCATTACGAAAATGCTTTATATTTATACCTGAAAAATATCAGCAAAAACCGTTAAATTTTTCCGCTTGAAGTTCCCACGCAAGCCTCCATGCTTATGGCAGGAGAGGAAATTCTTGGAATCAATTCCGAACTGAAGGAATGTGATTCGGAAGTTCCCCTTGACCTTTTGACCTATGCGTTGCAAAAAGAGAATCAAAGAATGATACTTATGGCTTTCCTTTTGATATGTTAGATGCATCTAGTGCCATCCCCATCCATGGTCAATATATCTTGCGACTGAAAAATACGAACGTTCTTTCCTACGACCGTGCATACTGTTTAATCACCTTCGCGCTCCAATGGTAACCACCACCATTACTTGAAAAACCTCAACTTTCATTCGAATATACTGTTTCCAAACATCTGATTGCCACAGTTGACACATTTTCCGCTGCAGATTAAAATAAACTACTGTGTAGGAGTTTTTCTACTCTTAGTGCAATGATCTTGGTGTAACACGGAAGATATCATTTATGTGACAGGAAATGTACTTGATGATAAACTTTAAATGTATACGAAGAATTGCCATGTTTTACATTGAAATATGGTCCATATTTACGAGCGAGATTATGCTATCATAAATGAATTTTCCAAGATAAAATTTCTCTATGATAAAGTGCCACTAAGAAAACTGTTTCCAGAGGGAAATGTGGGACTTATCGGTCTTGGCACTCCATACAGACACACCGTATAAATGAATTCTTTGATTATAAGATGGTTGAAGCATATTTGGAACATAAATCAATCGGGGTGAATAACGAAATTATCTAATAACTCGAGAATTCTTCATAAAAACACGGTGTTGATTTGAAACTTTAATATCTAGCATCAAAATATCGTGAGTTTGGAATGAAATTTGAAATGCTAAAAATTGACATGAGGCATTTTCCATGAGATATTTGAATTAACCCAATGAAGGAAAACTGAAAAGGTAAGTTATAAAGGAAAAGGTAAGAGATAGGCATGAAACTTAGCAAGCATGAGCAACGGAATGAAGTGCGAAGCTAGGTGAGAAAATAGCGATAATGCAACGTGAAGATTGTAACGGAATGCAAAATTTTGCATGCACGGGAAAGAGAGAGGAATAGTACTCGAACCAGCAAAAGAGACATGTGCAGCACGTTACACTACTAACAGACAACGAAATTGATATACTGCGGAGTAACGGTTAATATAACTAATTATAAAGTTACATCTCATTAATATTTCTAATTGACAGTAATAATCGTGATAAGAGTTACACAATTGTTAACGGGTAAATAAACGTAGGACACAAAAGAACGTATGAATGAATGGTATTTTAACATTTTTTGTGATAATAAGTGCCCGTTCAATGAATATCTTCAAATCGTCATTCAAGCGTCATGCCTAAGGTTACATGATGGAAATTCTTATGTCAATAAAGCGCCAGGCTGTTAACTTTCGCTTTAGGGCATTAATGACGTGCTCGTTAAGGAATTTAACTTGGTACTAATCGATGGTAGAAGTTGCGGTGTTGACATACCACCTGGACCGCCTTGTACGTGATTCTATTACTAGAAAGATGGAAATTTATAGTAGGAGGGTGGGGTAATAACGGATGGAATTTCCATATTTACTCTGTTTGCCAGTAGATGCCACTTAAGTAATTGTTTTATCTTTGAACCTGAGCGAAAACTTGCTCTTCAAGGCAATACCTATGATGGATCGGTCCTGTGCACAGTAAGGGGTTCAAACAGTATCCACTACACGGCTGCATCTGTCCGCAATAACCCTGGGCCAGGTGTTTCCGGATGACCAGTTTGGTAATCCCAGATAATCTGAATTTTAGTCGCCTTTAGACCTATGTATAGAATTTTCTTTTACTCTTTTATGTTTCAACAAACTGACTGGGAATCACTCTGATTACTACTATAATTTTAATAAATGATCGTCCTGAGTTACAGTGCCTTAACACAGTCAGAATCTCGAAAAATATGGTAATTAAAGGGGACGTTCCTGTCTTCTGAAATGTGTTGGTACTATTCCTTGGCACTTCTGTACTTCGTCCAAATACAGCAATTATTTCATTATTTTTTACTGTCGTAGCAATTGCCACTGTCTCCAAAAGGCAGAGACTTATTGTACAAGGAAAGGCATTAACAACTATGGGACTCTTTAAGTATATTTCTAGGGAAAATCATGTAGGGTTTTTTATGATTTCCACTAATAATTGAGTATTCACTGAAACTCCACGGTCTAATGCCTTCACTTGATACACTCGTTTTTAGCTTGATGGACTCGTTTTTCGTTTTTAGTTTATGTAATTTCGCATCACCGTCAATTTTTCCGACTGAAAACATAAGTACTCGTCGCAAAGAAGATAAGTAAGGCCCGGCACACACGTTCCGGTATACCGGTGAGGTTTACCTGTACAGGTGACCTTTACAGGTAAACCTGAGCGTGTGTGCCAGCCGCTGCAGACCAAACTGCACAGGCGTAGCGACCTGCGCAGGCGACCGAAGAAGAATCGAAATTCAATTCTTTCTACCTGTGCAGGTGTGTAGACCTGAGCGTGTGTGTGAATCCGGCACTCCGGCACGCCTGTACAGTTTTTAGGTTAGTTGTGGCTAGTTCCTCGAGTACAGAGCGTCGGTCGTCTTTGTATTTGCGTGTAAAATAGTGTTAACTAGTGACTACGCGTATGATAGTGCTAGTGACTTTTGTGATCGTCATGTCAAGCCGAAAACGGAACCAAATTATAGAAGAGTTTATCGAAATATATAGGTCTGTGGCGGGTGAAAAGTAAAAAGTACCACGACCGTGAAAAGAGAGATGCAGCCTATGAAAGACTTGTGATTAAATTTGGTAGACTTCTTCATTCATCCGCAAATAATTACGGTAATCTGTAGAATCTGAACTTAACTCTTTTAGTAATCTTGTATGAGTGTATTAATTTCTCTTTGTAAGCCAATCTTTACACCAAGCTTTGCGTTTTCGCTTATTTTTACACTTAATGGCCGCTAACAAACCGATTAAAGCGATCGCATCGTCTTCTTGTTTGCTCGCCATCTCTCAACTGAGTTAAAATCTTCCGGTTTACCGTAGCGTGTGTGTGCTCTAGCCTGCACAGGTATACCTTTCCAGTTTACCTGTGCAGGTTTACCTGACAGGTATATCGTAACGTGTGTGCCAGGCCTAAGAGTGGAAATGTTCAAGTAAGTAATAAGTAAGTTAATAAGTAAGTTCAACTCACTAAAACTTAACCTCTTATTTCGAAGTATTTACATACATATAAGTAAATTGACTGAACAGGCTTTATTGGAAACTGCATATGCTGTCCGGAAATGCCACGGCAAAAAGAGTCCGGAAATGCCCCGAATGTAAATAGCACTTAAGAGCCAGTTGCATCGAAATGAGTTGGCAAGCGTGCATTCATTCAACGCAAAATCGACGTAAAAGTACATAGACTAAGATAAAATGACAGCCATCAGGATGGGATTGATTTTAACGCATGATAGTTACTTCAAAATATGTATTTATGCATAATTTTTTCACCTGTTTTGTATGTAATTCCAAATTTATTAATTTTTGTACGCCAAACGCCTTCACCAACCAACTTAGCACATCAAATTCTCATTCTCGTTTTATTTTCTTCTGCTATTGAAAATATGGCGATGCTGCGGTCGCTTCTACACAAAAAATTCAAAACCTCCGGAATTACTCCATCCTCCCGTACTCAATACATTTGTAGGAGACACACTGTACACTGGTGTGTATAATTTTGAAATCTTGATAAGACTGGTACCTTTTCATCATTTGAAACAATAATACGGAATGGACTTTAATAAATAACATCACAAGTTACGCATCCATTCTCTCTGTTTTAGGTATTTTTTCCTGAGGACAGATTAACCTAAATTAATTCTCACCAGTAATTGTTGGAATTAACTACTTTAATTTTTGCTCAGTAATCTATTCATCAAGCGATACTCATCTCATATGGAGGCAATCAGCATGTGTTAAATACTTACCAATTCTAGTCAGTGTTACATTTATCTAAAAATAATGCTGAAGTGTTTTAGTAACAAAAAATGCCTTGGAAGAGCGTTTCTTCTATTTTAAAATTTTCCAACATTCAGAGACTGTAAGAACTATCTAAATCTAAAACTGTTACTAAAATATTTTAATAATAGTTCAAATTTTAGGGATAAGTACAAGGTTATTTCTTCACTCTTAAAGTTATCTCTTCACTAAATACAAGCTTGTTTCATACATTTAACTTTTTACAGATCCATACAAGTCGAAAAATAATTTAAATACCCAAAAACATAGATATTAAAATGCCTTTATCTGCACATACTTTAGATGAAATAGTGCGAGCTTCTAATTTGGCTAGAATGAAATTGTCCGAAGACTGGGAAATCCAAATGCCAAATTAATGATGGAAAAGGATGACTCCGAAACCAGTTTTTCGATTGTCTAGGCAATCATCAACGGGGAGAGCAAGGTAAAACAGGTCAGCACCTGTCGAAAGCCAAGCGAGGAGTGCTTTCGACAGGTGCTGACCTGTTTTACCTTGCTCTCCCCGTTGATGATTGCCTAGACAATCGAAAAACTGGTTTCGGAGTCATCCTTTTCCATCATTAATTTGGCATTTGGATTTCCCAGTCTTCGGACAATTGCACATACTTTGTCCAATATCAGTTCATGAACACATATTTTCACTGCATACTTTTATGTGACAACAGTATAAAACACTCGACAAAATGTTGAAGATTCGAAGAGTCCACGTCGTGATTTGCCAAGAGATATTCTCCATTTACCGTCGAGATTTCAAGTGTAAACGTTGACTTTAGGGCCTGACTCGAATTTCCCACATATTTTCCTGAAAAGATGTTCGCAAGCCATTCAGGTTAATCTCTCCCGACGACCTTATTATGAACTTAACTCCAACCCCCTCGTAGGTGTGAAGGCATCCCGGCGCAGGTAGGTGACCCAATTCCCGCACCCTGGCCAACTTTTCCTCTCCCAACTCCCTTTCTGCCTCCATTCAGGGACTTTAGATTCCTACCCTTTCCCCCTCTTCCCTCCGGAAATATTCTTTCCTCTCTTTCTCTTTCCACACCCCTCGTCACCCCCTGTTAATTGCACCGCATAAGCGGCGCGATACGAAAAAAGTTACAAGACCGCTCTCATCTCCCGGCGCCGTTGCGTTGAATTTAATGAAGAAAAAAAAGTGAATTGCACATTAACTACTCCATCTCCCCATATGCCCGCCCAATTAAGATCCCGCGACGGCACGCGGGTAGGCAGAGGAGCGAACGTACATAATCTCATGCGCGAAAGGCAAGGACCCAGCCCGTGGCGTTCCACACAACTTCGCCGGCCCTGCAAAAATGCAAAGCTCTTAATCATTAAAAGCTTTGGCGCAAACTGCGGATACAGTGCGGTGCGCGATCCTCATCTCCTATATGCAAATCATCTCGACTCAGAATTTGCCCGGATAGGCGTGGTTCCCGCGTTCGACATTTATTCATCGTCCGGTCCATTCTCTTTCGTTGCCGAGTCTCGGTCCGTAAAATTATATATCGTCTCTTTATCCGTATTTTTTTCCTTACGCTTCACGTGCATTTCTTTCCATTATGTTTTTCTCCAGTTAGGCTGGTAATATGGTGCAGGACTGGCATACGCCACCACCTCCGGTGCCACAACATAGCACTTCGGAAATTCGTTCATAATTCCTTAGTGACTTTTAAAGGGATTTCCCCATTTGTTAAAAGAGAAAACGATTACTAGCAGCAGCAATTAGTAAACTACACATCGATTGTACTGCGCTCAAGAGAAATGAATCTGTGATGGATATAAAATATAGCAAAGAATTGGCTACAATTTAAATAACGATAATGACTAATTTTCATATTTAAACTGATGTATCCACAAACGATTTTAGGCATGCCTTAATAATTTTACCTAAATATCGATTTAAGGAATGTGGGTTTTGACCTCCTTCTGAAGGTCTCTACCTAGTTGTTCATTCACTCCTTCGTTGAAATTTACCTCACTCTTCAATTTTCCTAGAACCTTAACCTCGAACCTCTGGTTAACTTTTCACCCTAAGCATGATTAGTGCATAGGCTTATATTCATGCAATTTTCTTTCGTCGTTGGCTTTTGCCTAAGTTTTGCCTATTTGAACTTTCCTGCGAGTTTCCGATTGATCGTAAATATTGTGTTTGATTTCCTCCCGCGCATCTCATGGCAAACATATCACGGATCAATGGTTTAAAGAGAAAAATGATATGAATATTCGATTTTGCACCAGTATAATGCAAATAAAGTACATAAAAGTTAATGAGATGGTGGTCAATATGGTGGAAATCTGCAAGTTACTCAAAGTATAGTTTGTAATTGTCTGGCACAATTTTTTTCCTGGGAACAGGCATTAGGAATCAGTAATAAATATTTGCTTACGTGAGATCTTAAAACCACAGAGCGCGACTCCCAGGAACATGCTTAAACAAGATGTTTACCCCATGATAGATCTATATTTTATCCTGCAAGCATCCTGAAGACGTTTAATAGACTATGAATTGATATTTAACTAGCCAGAACAAAATATTAATTTATAATACAAAGAAAATTGGATTATTGGATGAAAGAGATCATTTAAATGTGGTTTGAGACCAACCGACGTGCTTAAAGCTATTTTAAATTGCTATCCATATGGTTAAAAAATAATTTGTGGACTCCATAACGAAAGGAAATACTAAATCTAGGAAAAATTAGACGTGTACGTGCGACGTGGAACCATGTACATTTTATGGGCACGTTACTGTACATGATGTCTGAAATTCATTACTGACGACATCGCATTCCGATAAAAAATCCCCTATTCCTTTTATGGCTTACTATCTAAACTAATCAATATATTTACCATTTAATCCAAAAACTAATCTCCTGTAATGGAACCATTTTTACAATTTTTCGGATACATAACACGAGAAGAATATGATAACATAGATGTAACGTAACAATTAGGCTCCCATGTGAGCTCGCGGCGGCGGATTAACAATGCTGTCAATAAACAGGGGAGTTAAGAGCAAGCACGCGAGCGAGACGGACGCTTCGGGGAGAGGTAGGCCCGAGAACCCACGAGAAAGAAGGACGCGTCGGCGTATAAGATAGGGACTAATAAGACTGGGACGCTTGAGAGTAGGACACATCGGGAAGATTAAGGAGCAGAGGCGAGGAAAGGTGATCGACGGAGAGGTGCAGGCGCAGTATCACGGGGAAGGTGTCGGCGGGAGTTTGACACAGCACTCCGGCCCGATCTCGAAGAGACAGGTCCAGACCGTTCAGACCCACCAATCACGATAAGTGAAAAGGGATCGGAACAATCAATATTTCATTCAAAGAGCTTACGCCCATTTCATAAGATCGTTGAGAAATTGCTAATTGGTTAATATAAATGTGTTTGGTATCAAATATGTAAATTGCGCCCAATCCTTGATTTCAAAGGAATTAAATGTATCAATTGAGTGCATGAGTAATATGAGTGGTATCAGTGGCGGATCCAGGGGGGGGGCACAGGGGGCAATTTCCCCCCCCCCCCCCCCCTCCCGAGAAAAAAAAAAAGAGGTAGTCAATCAAGTATGCACTGAACGTCTTCGTCAAGTTACAGAAAATCGTGAAAGGCTGAGGCCTATTATTATAACAATTATCTTGCTTGGGCGTCAGAACATCCCTCTAAGGGGTCATGGGGATGACGGCCTCAGCTGTAAACCAAGGTAATTTCAAAGCCCTGATGCAGTACAGGGTAGATGCAGGTGATAAAATACTTGAGGAACACCTAAAAAGTGCATCTTCCCGTGCTACCTATATTAGTAAAACTACTCAAATATATTGATAGAATGTTGTGGGGAAGAAATAAGGAAATAAATCCTAAAACGAATTCATGAAGCTAAATATTGGTCAATACTGTTCGACGAAACACCTGATGTCTCGCAAGGAACAAATTGCCTTAATTGTAAGGTACCTGTACAAAGAAACTATAAGGGAAGATTTCATTACATTCATTGATGCCTACAAGTCTGCTGCAGATATGAATGATGTGCGGTTGACAGAAAAGACGGAAACAAAACTTACTGGTAGGACTCTTGGTAAAATAATTTTAGAAAATGTGAAAGAACTGGGTTTAGATTTGAGTCTCTGTGTAGGAATTGGTACAGATGGAGTATCTGTTTTGACTTCAGAAGAAGTCGGTAGTATCACAGAGATTCAAAGAGAGGCAGGCGGTCAATGCAAAACGGCTACCATGCTACAACCATGCCTTGAGTAATT
The DNA here is from genome assembly GCA_933228895.1 of Platycnemis pennipes. NCBI lineage: Eukaryota > Metazoa > Arthropoda > Insecta > Odonata > Platycnemididae > Platycnemis > Platycnemis pennipes. Next base: position 31,757,991 of record OW121855.1, read on the forward strand.
CTCTTTCGAAGCAACCAAAATCCAAACCATCAAAAATGCTGTTGGAATAATAAAGGAAGTTATTTCGTTTTTCAATCAGTCATCCAAAAGACATGCCATTATGAATTCATTCTTAGGAGGTCAGCTTGTTAGTCTTTGTGAGACTCGATGGGTTGAAAGGCACGATGCTGTCATTTTATTTTACTTGCCTTACCGGAATTAGTAGATGCCTTCACAGAAATAAGTTAATGGAAGGAGTCTGAATCGGCCAAAAAGGCTGCACTATACGTTAACTCAGTGACTAACACAGATTTTATTTTTCCATGTGCTTGATTGACATTTTGAAAAGAATGTTTACTCTGAGTAAGTTACTGCAAATGCTAGCCGTAGACATAAACAAGGCTTCTAATCCTGTAAAAGATACTTTGACATCTTTGAAGGACAGTAGAAAAAACTGCGATGAGTCCTTTACAGAGATATGATGTGAGACCGAAACCACTGCCGAAAAGCTGGGAGTACAGCTAGTAATGCCAAGAATCGTGAAGAAGCAGCGTCACAGAGAAATCCATGACACTGACACAGTTGTAGACTACTACAGAAGATCCATGTACAGTCCACCTCTGGACAATGTCATTGTTGATCTTCAGACACGGTTTTCCCAAGACACCTTAATGTGTTTTGATCTAAATATGTTGTTGCCTGTATGCATTCCGAACTCTAACACCACTGCTGCAAATGAAAAAGTAAATGTCAAAGATAGGCTTCAGAAAGTTGTTAGGAGCTTAAAACATCTTCTACCTGTTCAATCTGAAGCTGTAATCGATGGGGAAATAAATATTTGGAAGACAAAGTGGTTGAGAGAGAAAGAGGAAGGAAAGAAAATTCCGGTGACTATAAGTGGTTGAAGAGCTGTGATGAAGATTTATTTCCCACCGTAAGAATTTTATTGAAAATTCTTATCACACTGCCAAACAGTGTTGCAAGTTCTGAGAGGTCATTCAGTAACCTTAATCTTGTTAAATCATGGCTACGAACCCGAATGGTAGAGGAAAGATTGAATGGGTTATGTCTTTTATTTATGCACAAAGATATTGATGTAAATGTCGACAAGTTGCTTGAAATTTACGCTAAAGGAGGAAAAAGATGATTACAGTTACAAGTAATATTTAGAATGTATGTAGTTTGTAGGATCTTGTTTTTTCCCGGCGTATAATGCTGGTGAAGTCTTCACGGGTTCCTGAGAACCCGTGAAGACTTCACCTGTATGTAGTTTGTAAAAGAGTTGTAATTAAATTTCTGAATACTAATTATTTTGAACTTTCTTAGTCTTTCATGAATTTGGGCATAATTATAAATTATCGTTGTAGGATAGGTTTATCACTTATATCAGAACCTTTGTCCTAAGTTCTTATTAACTACAAAGTATTCTCGTAAGTTATTCTAGTACTCTAGTAAGTTATTTTGCTTTTTAGTGAATATCATAAAGGGTGTTGATTAAGCTCAACTTTCCAAAATTCAAACTACTTTACTGTCGATGACAATACCTTTTTAAGTAACGTAGGATCTAGTTTTTTCCCGGCGTATAATGCTGGTGAAGTCTTCACGGGTTCTCCACCGGGTCAGGGAAACGGCTAAGGCCGACGTTTCGACGGCTAACACTGCCATCGTCCTCAGGGCGTTGAGTGTCAGGTCCAAGAAAATGCCAGTATATATACTTTTCGCCTAGGCTCAGGTCACTCCTGATTGGAGTGACCTGATCAGGAGTGATCAGGAGTGACCTGAGCCTAGGCGAAAAGTATATATACTGGCATTTTCTTGGACCTGACACTCAACGCCCTGAGGACGATGGCAGTGTTAGCCGTCGAAACGTCGGCCTTAGCCGTTTCCCTGACCCGGTGGAGAACCCGTGAAGACTTCACCAGCCTTTTTAAGTAGTTCAGAGCAGTGTAAAACAGTGTAGTGGTTTGGTCATATTAAATACAAGTAAGAGTAAGATTTTCAGGAAAGAAATCAAAATATCTCTGTACGAAGATAAACCAATGTTTTTTGCTGCCTAAGTCAAAAGGCAATAGTCAAATAGTATAAAAATTTAAAATGTGAAAATATGCTGAAAACCAGAAAAACTTCACCATACACTACAAATTCACCATTTTTTTTATATCTTTACAATTTTCTGGGTGAGAACCCCCCCCCCCCCCAATTAGGTGATATTCCATACCACCAATACATCATAGCATAGCATATTGGCAGATATTGCCCCCCTCGAGATATGGGCCTGGATCCGCCACTGAGTGGTATTCGTTAATCAACTGAAAATCTTGTTGCCTGTATTTTATGTGCATGTATTGTAAGTGTGTGTGTGAGATAAGGAGAGTTGAGTTAACCGGCATAAGAAAAAGAGAAGACGTGAGAGGGTTACATAGATGAGGAATAAATCATCAAGTTCACCAAATAAGTCTAATGCTTCTGCGAAGAGAGGACCATTCAATCTATTAAATTGAATATCGTCTTATGGAAGGAAAAGAGAATTTTAAGTTCGTCATCGGCAATAGAATGATTTCCGAGCTAAAATTTTGAGATAAAATAATAAATTACAGAGCCATTATAGGGTAAAATCTCCATTTCAATTTGAACCAGTTGAGTATTTCATACGCTTATTTAATTAATTGAATTTAAAAAAAATATTTTTAATTTATCTAATATTTAAGCTTTTACAAATTTTTACTGGCCAGGGTATGTTTAAACAGATCAGTTCTACTTCCTCTCGCTGTACTGAACGTCCTTTTTCTTTCACTATTTCTGCATTGAGTTCAGAATTTGTCCTGATTTTATTCGTATCGTTTATAAGACCATTCTTCCTACCTCCTCCTTTCTTCCCGGCATTATATTGTCCATGAACCTACTTTTAATAACACAATGATTATTAGCATTCTTTCATACACATCTTCCCTCCAGAAGCACGTCCATTATTAAAATATTAAGTTCCCATTCCGAGCAATACACCTTTTTTGCTATTCTTCAAACCCAACCCAACGTCCCATATGCCTCGAATCTCTCATCATTTTGTCCCCAAACATCCATGACTAACACCCAAATTACACTCTTCATTCAACTTCCATTAAAAGGATTCTTAGCATCAATTCGAGGGTTCATGTTATATTTCCTCACATATTTGTAATTTTGCTAAGAATAATTATCATACGGTTCTTATAATACTTACTTAGTCCACATTCTTCTGGGCAAAGGCCTAGCCACGTTGACACACGGTTTCGCGTGATATCACCGAAGTTAAACACCGTTGGACGGAGGTTGGATGGGTGCCTCCCCTCCACACCCCTACCGCTGTGCTCTTGTCCCCTGTCTACGAGTGGCGGGCAGGTTAAATGTGGGTTGGCACAATGGATCTAAAGAGGTCTTATTGTTAGTGCCAGGGGTGCTCCAGAAGGCCCACTCCTACAATTTACATTTATTTTTATTTTAGTCCACATTCTAATTGAGCACTGCAAATTTAACTAGAATGGAGAAATTTTCATTTTCACGATTCACGTTTCCATCTTCTACCTGCAGTTTCATTTCGTCACTTTTTACGATTAGCTTTCATCCTATACAACCTGCATCGATTCCGTATTACTAAATTTTTGCAATTCATGAACATTAAATGTGTATGACTCTAAGACTCTAAGGTAAACGAATGCAAGACTAAAATCATGCACTGTAAGTTACTTCAAAGGAGACGGACTTTAGGCGGTATAAGATGATATACTTTTCTACATATTCATATTTATAATTTATTTCCCATTACTTATCATCCCTGTAACGCACAAACTTGGAGAGTAACTGAACTGAAGTCGAAATATTATCATAGGTATTATGATCAAATACCATAGTTGAGGTTAACCTTAAAATAGAACCTATATAATGTTGATTACAATGCCGCTCTTCCACCCAACCTTTCTCTCAGTCCAATAAGTACTTACAACACACATATCACGAATTATATGAAAGAGGCATTTAGTATTTCGATTGATATCGCAGATATTGTCCGATTTCGGAAATCACTCCGATTAATTTCCGACACTATCAAAGATTAGGATTAAAATTAAAGGTTTTTATGGAGAATTAAATGTTTCTTTTTAATAAAAATAAGTAACTATTATGCATCATAAAAGTTTTTCAATAAATTATATATGAAGGCGACATTTCTGCTACGTAATATTCGAGTTGCTAGCAGGGTATTAAATCACAACTTAAATTTTTCCCGGAAAAATAAAAAAGAATATTAAATAACGAGATATTATAGTTTCCTCCGCGGGTATTACTGACAAAAACTGGGAATAAATAAAACGAAGAGAAAGCTAGGAAACCTTAATGACGATATTCCACCGATTATTTAACACTGGTTAATTTTAGAAGTTCGCTAACCCAAAACGCCCCCCATCTTGGATGGTGCTCCTCACTCTCTATACCATCTCGGAACACGAAGGCGTCACGGGAGAAGCAAGCTATCAAAGGGCATTGGATGAGAAATGAGGCAGGCCTAATCCGGGAGACTCACATGCAGGCCTGTGAATGACCCACGGTCCATTCTCCAACCCCGCCAAAGGACGTCCTCTTCCTTCCCCATTCATACTGATCCCGGGGATACTGTTGGGACGAATGTCGACGCCCGCGTATCAACCAATCGATTAGGCGCCGGCGACAGGACGAATTATGTGAGTACTTCCATCGACGATGAAAGGTCCACACGGTGAAGGTTAGATGCCTCATGCTCCCCTAACACCCAAGAGAGAAGTTCCTACGATGCTCCAGTGGAAAGATTGGGACTCATTCCATACTTCAATCGGTTTATTGCATACACTTCGATAAGGTACTTTTAAGATCACTAATGATTTTTAATACTTAACCATATAGATAAGTATCCCTTACTTTGCGTATAGCTATTATAATCACTTGTCAAATGCTATTGAAAATACTACAAATAAAATCTATAATAATCCCTCTGGGAGCATATGGAAACTAAAAGACATAGCCAAAATAAATAAATAACAGAAGTGAAAATAAACAGGAAGCAATTATCTTCCTTTTATTTTTACTATGATAGTTCTTAGCGACAACTAATTGGAACTATATGATGAAAGCGTTTTACGAAAATGCCTTATCGGCGTAGAACTATTACGTGCCTCACATCACGTATTAAGTCGCAATTTGGACAGTCCTACAGAATTGCATAAAAATATTTATAACAATCAATGAGAACACCTCCGTGAAAACAAATTAAAAACTGTGGATCCGTACCTTTCAAATCGGCACAGGCGTTTTATGTAAAAATAAATAAAATGCAGCTCACTAAGATAGCTGATATTGTATTACCTGAAGTAATGTCAAAAGAAGAGAGGTTCTCACGAGGAGGTCCGAAGTAAATACAACGTCGGGCGTGAGTCATCTTTTCCATTTAGATAGATAAAATGTCCGTCAAAATTTACATGAAATCAATTGGTAGGAGAATTAAGTTCACAAAATCACAATGCATTCTATGGGAAGAAATAATGAATTTAATATGTCACCAATTATTCATTATTTAAAACTAAAGGTTTGCTCCTATTATTTGTTTAACTGCATCAGACAACTAAAAAGAATATAGAAGAAATGCAATAGAACGAAGTAGAAAAAGATAATACTTTATTTTACTAGTTGAGAATCTTCTAATCTGGAGGGATGTGTGAGATAAATTAAAAAAAAACAACGCTTCATAGCATTCACTGCAAGTAAAAAACTATGCGTGACGGAGAGCTCCTGCCTGACAACACAGCTTTAATTACCGGGTTTAAGAAATTCCCTGTTTCCATGTCCGTCAGGGCAGCTTAATACAAATTTAGGGATTCCAAATCTATCAATTATTACGTATTTACTCATTCTCTGAAACCACCGATATTCCCTCTGTCGGGACACAATTCTTTCCATGGGAAAATACTGGTGAAAAATTAACGGGAAAAAAGCCCATTTCAAACATTAATTTTAATAAAACAGAAAAAAAAATTAACCACGATCCTTTTTATTCGTACATGGAACACGTTATTAGACCAAAATGTAGATTTTCCCGTGAAACGCCCTCATTTACATAAATTTCCATCGCAGAGGTGTACTCCAAGGAGACTAGGAATAGTGAGATTTAGAATTTTTTGGAGATTTAATAAGTTCTATTTTATGTGCCATTCACCTTGATAAGACTATAGATGCACTGAAATATCGGAGTATTGTCAGAGATAGGGAGCACCATGCATAGTTTATAGTTTATTAGGTTTTACAATGGCTTGTTTGTTTACACTCGAAATGTTCTGGATCGCTAAAACTATAATAATAAAGATCGTGCTATATTCAAGGCCTAGTTCAGTTACAGCGATACATGAAAATGTTTATTTTTTCAATATGTTTATTCAATAAGTTTTTGAAAAATGTTTATTTTTCAAAAACTTATTGAATAATATCCGAAGAGAATGATTTAATACAATATGGTTACTATACAATGGGGTCTCCACTCTCAAAAAGTGGGATTCAACGCAATAAATTACACTTATCTAAGAGGGTATGATTAACATGAAAATTCAATTGATAAAAAGCTATGGAACCAATAGTTTATAAAGTAGAGGACATAAACTACCTCTAGCTATCCTTGGGACTTCCTATGATGTGCTAAATTCAAACTAAAGTATAATTAACGCTTTATTTTTAATAAGCCACCTACAGGTTTCTACGAAGATTCTGCTGATTTCCAAAATGTTACAAGCTATAGGATTTACAAGAGATTCTTCATGGTTTCATCCCTATTTCAATCTGTTACCCTGCGGTTAGAAACCACGGAACTTTTTGCTGCACTATTAAACCGTCTCATAATAGGTACTACAAATGCTGTTGATTAATAAAGTTAAGGTTATTAACATCTATTCCAACAGAGTATTTGACCGTAGCAAATTTCCAACGTTTATACAGATCAAATAGGCCATATTTTTCCATTTCAATGAGAAACTTTCGCTCAGAATGTATCTACATCGAAAATATACAGAAAAGATCGTATTAAATACAGTTTTTGAAATAACTTCATGATTTATGAGATAATTAACGCAGCCATTAAATTCGCAACGAGTAGCTGGAAGCGAGAGAACAAATGTTAGCAACTGCATAGGTTTGATGCCATTATTTTTTTCCAGATTGAAATCTTTCTCTCTTGCAGAAGTGTAATCAAACTGCTTATTTCCGCGTTTAGCACAGAAGCGTGGTTCACCGCCGTCGATGGTGTATTGTATGGTGTACAGTATTGGTGCGCCAGAGGGTGGAATGCAGCGCGGAAGCAATCAGGCGTGTGTGGAATGGCTTCCTTTCCCCAACTCTCTTCACGAATGATTAAATACCACGGTTGGTTGCATCTATTTGTTCCGTTTCATGAACGGTCAATTCAAGGCATATAAATCAGATAATTCGATTAAATTCCGTGCGAGTATTAGGGGAAGAGCTGAATTTTCACAGAGAAATAATATTTAAAGTTCACTTTCAGCCCATTTATTCAATAACCTCTCACTAAAAGGGGTTACCATCGAGAAAATATACATTCGACAAACATGAATATGAAATATTCACTACAATTATATGAGATTGGGAATGAACATTTATTTAACTTAGAAATACTGCAAAATGAACACACAACACAAACGTAATTTCATTGCATCTTAATTATTACCGTGAAAACATACATGAATTGCAGCATTTCAATGATGGTACATGATATATGGAAGGAAGAAGTTATCACACGGCTATACGATACAAAGAGATATGCTATCCCTTTATTTTACCAAAAATACTGTTAAAGTATTGAGCAAATTCAAGGAAAATATCTGAGAAGCAAATCATTTCACCATCATTCTGCTTACGAATGCTCTTTCCGTACTCTACTCTTATCCTATTTCAATAACTTAAAACTTTGGCTTAATCACTTGATTCCCTACATATTCTTCCGTCCTATTTTTTCACCAGAATTACAGTATTCACTCAGAATAATCCCATTCATTCAATTTTTCAAGGATGAGTAATTCGGCCTTACCTTTTTTTCATCTGGTACAATCAGTTTACACCTATTTTTTCCAGATTTACGATATCTTGCTAATAGCATAGTAGACAGTAGGATAGCATGAAATTACTTTTGTTTTCCACAAAACTGACTGTAGTAAAATCTGGCTGTGATCACTGAAAATCATGCGAATACACATGCGAACATCAGTTTGTATTTCAGTTCTTACATATTTCATCCATATAATATTTCCTATTTTCCTATCTTCAGCGGTCTGTTACCAAGTATCACACTACATTTGCACGTGACCTAAGAACAAAGTGCCAGCAAATTACGATATGGCTTGTGTACAGCACTTTACGCATAATATTTTAAAGCTCCCCATCAGAATTTAAAGGTGAAACTTGGCCATTTATTGATTACATACAAATCTCTTCAAATGCCATGCATTTCAAATTACATAGAAATAATGGGTCACAATTAACAAAGGGGACGGTGCTTAGGTGTCTGCTGACAATATCGGAAGTATTTTCTTTAAAAATGGTTGAATAAGTCAACTACAGGGAAGGAAGACTAAAGGTTGTGGGTGAAAAAAATCGATTGAGACCCAATATTTCGAAGTCATTTGAATTACTCGCTAGATACCCAAAATGGAGGAAAGTGGTAGTGACCTAGTGCTTCGTGGTTCCCTCTCGTAATTATTCAAAGACAACCTCCGTGTTGGACACCACATCCTTTTCAGCAGCCTCCGTTAAGAAAGAACCCCACGACTCCCATTCTTCCCTACTCTTCCCCACCTCCCCGTCAAGTCCTCCCCTAAATTTTCTTCCTCCACTAAAACCTCCTACCCTCACAGCAAGCACCGTTTATTCCACCCCTTTCCCACTTGGAAACTTGCGTTCCTTCGCGCCCCTTTCCTTCTTTATCTTCAACCCTTAATTTTCGCCCAATTTTTAGAATCGCTCCGCGTACCCTTTCGAGGGCACCGCTCTTATTCACAAAACCCCTTTGATCTCTCTCCTTCGCCCCACCCCACAATCCTTGGCCCATCAGTTCCACGAACGGCCGTACTTGCCAACCTTTGAAGTAAGGCCCAACGGAAAAGGCCATAGGAATTTTTATCCTTGTATGCAGATGTGGCAAAAGCGCCACCAGGACGAACCAACTAGTGGCGAGCACCTAGAAATGTATAGCTAGATATAACACGATCTCTTTGTTGCTACTCAATTGGAAAGAGCATAGTTTCGATTCCCCGAGTCTATCACACGATGCACTAAAAATATTGATCTAAGTGCTCAATATACCCTTGGATTACAACTCTATATAAATACAATATTTAATTTAATAATTTACAGCCAGGAAAATAGGAAAGTTTAGGATATTCAGGAAGTTGAATCATATCTGTTAACGACAGTAAAAAATAAAGACTGGGTAGCCCAGTTTAACATATCGAACAAAGACATGGTGATGCGATGAAGACAGTTGATGAGGGAAAAGTGAGATAAGTATGACATTATTGAAGCATGTATTGAAGGATGTAATTTTAAACCGATAGGAGAATCGAATAGAAAGCCCTGTGACACCAATCCAAATATAAATGGCTAATTTTGATGATCTACAGACACTTCGTTCTAGTAGACAGCAGCGTTCAAATACGCTAAAAATGTCACTTGTGGTTCATACAAATGGAGATGATTGTTGTAAATGACACAAACGATGAACAAATACAGTTAGCTTCTTAAATCAACCTACTGGCTCATGTATGGATTGAGTATTTCACGAAGACTAGTGAAAAATCCGTTGTATATGGCTTAGGTTTTACAGAACCTTAAGATCACAGCTATAAGAGAATACAGCATCTGTACCCGTCGGATTTTAAAGCCCACCATATTTGGTTGGGCTGATTTAATAATCCGACCCATCACCGACCTGAATACGGTGACCTTAGTTTATTAAACATTTTTTTCATGCTTAGTGTAGGTTTTCAAGAAGTCTCTACTGATTTAGGCATAACATTTGCCAAATTGATCCTTCCTCAAATTTTATCATTTTTATTCAGTTTATTTCCAAACTATCTTCATAATGATTGAAGCTTTCTTTATTCTTCCCTCTCTTTGATTAAGTAGCAATTACTTCGTTTACGGCCCATATCATCCTCCTGGCCCTAATTAATTGTCCTATTTTTCCTCATTCCAATATCCACCAACAAATTTCTTTCCTTTTTCACCATCCTCAGAACTTCATCATTCTTACTTTCAGCACATCGTAATTTCTCCACTCCCACAGCCCCACCCTAAAAGCTTCCCATCGTCTCCCCCCTCTTTCCCCAAGGTCCAGGTCCAGGATCCTTTTTGCGCCAGGTTCCATTTATTCCGTAGCATTTTCTTCACATCCCTACGAAGATTTTGAGCATTAGTTAATTTATATTTCCAAAATCCCCTTCTGCTAAAATGATGTCATCCTAATATCGTTTGCTCTGTGCCTTTAATCATGACGGCTATTAAAATGCGTAATTATTAGAAGTATGGCTGCGTAAATAAGGGAATATTCGTGGATGTAAAAACAAATTAAAGCCATAATTCTATATTTACTTTGTTATCATCTAATGACCGGCTACTGTCAAAGATCGAGGGCACTTTATTTTTGCTCAAGGTAGACATAATATTCGGTTGGTAACACCACCTCAGACCCTCTTCCCTTCCTCCAATAATTCCTCCTTGCTTTTTCATAGGCAGGGCCCCTATTGTTTTCTCCGCATTCCTAACTCTTTCGACCCTCTCAGACGCCTACTCGCCCAGCAACCACTTGGCAACCACCCCCTCCCTCTTTTTCCAACCTTTTCCCTTAGCCCACCCTCCCGACAATCTTCCTTCTTCTCTCTCATTCTCCCACCTTCACTTCTTATTATCTCTCTCACTCCTCTACACTCTCTTCTTCCCCAGACCCTCTCTACCAAGGGAGCTCTCCGAACCCTTTTCCCAAAACCCCATATCCTGACTGCTCTCCCCAATTCCAGGCTCTCAACCCTCCTGGTCAGGATTCCTTCTCCGGCCCTTAATCCTTTTAAACCTCTCATTTCCCCACCCTTTCTCTTCCTTATGCCTCACAAGGAGGTATTCCTGTACTTTAAATGGCCCATAAATCACCTTTAATTATTCTTATTTACATATCTCCAGCCCTCCCCACGTTTCACTCCTCGTTCCAAGCGGCCATTTAAATTCAGCGGCGATAGCTCCTCCTCCCACCGGCTATCTTCCCAAGCATCGCATCGTTCGCCCGCCGCAGGCCACTCGCCACTCGATAAACCCCTCCCCCTCTCATCACTTTCCCTCTATCCACTCAATCAATCTTGTTCCTTTTGTTTTGGAAGTACTCGGCCGTCTTCCGTCTCCCTAACTCTTATCTCCTTCCGTCCGCGGTACGCTTGAGGAACTAATTTTTTTTTCAAACTACAGAAAAATGATCTGAGATGATTTCAAGGTTTTTTTATCATTAATAAGTTACTCCACGGCAGATCACGCAGATATTAAATATTTTTTCTTGGTTCTCGAGTTTCTCATTAAAATATTTCAGCATCTATGATCTGAAGATGATAAATGTTTATCTAGACCGCATTTCTGCCCAGTATCCCTCTCACTCCTAAGTAAATTTCCGCCAACAAACTGCAAGACCTATAAAAAGGGAGTTATGCGTCTGTGTTTGCTGTTCTCTCCAAGCTAAAAGAAAAAATAAATCATTAAATAAACGCTAAGAGGTATTTTTGATTCAGGATTTAACCCCGCAATGACATTCGTGGAATCAATGCAATTATATGCTATTCGTGGAATAAAAAACAAACTCATAAATGAATAGGTAGCTGCCGTATCACCTTCAGAGCTTATATTCTAATTTAACGTACCGAACTGCAATATAATATTGCTTGGAAAACTATCTAATCACGTTGTATCTAAATAAAATAATTATGATGATTTAATGAACATTTACCCCCAGTTAATTTTACGGGTATCAATTAAAATCTGAGTGCATTTACTGATATTATGATCCTACTAAAAAAATTACTCTTCAAATGAATTCTCTGGAGAAATCATTATTTCCTCTGTTGGGGTGATTGTGTTTTGGTCACACGCTACGTTTTTATCTACTCACAAAATTTGTATTAAGAAAAGTGAAATTCTCTCTTTGAGGATTATTCCTCCCTAATTTTGATAATATATATTTGATATATATTATATTTGATATACATATATACTGATTGTAATATAATGTAATGCATTGATATTACAATATGTACAATGTATGTACAATAATTATGTAATATGTACAATATGTACAATGTATGTACAATAATTATGTAATATGTACAATATGTACAATATATATATGACATATATACTGATTGTAATATATTGATATATTATATATATATTAAATATATATACTATATATTTGATATATATTATATACTATATTTTATTTCTTACAAGTTTCTTATGCAAGGAAACTAATATACAATATATATGTAAGTGAAAGTGCAGTGAGAACTAAATTCAAACATTAGTTAGTGATAGTTTCAACATTTCATCCATTAAGTTGGATGATATGTTACGTGTCCTTATTCCAGTAAAACTTTTCCTAATTTCAATAGTTCAAATTTGCCAACAATTTCGTACTTTTCCTTTTGAAATTATCACTGCACGAACAAGTTCAATTTTCCCGGATTTTTTAATTACTAATTCCAAAAAAATGACAAATTGCTAATAGGTGGGAATAAAAAGAACTCATTCAGTTTTAACGCATGAGGTAATTGAGATAAGTGAAATAGGTTAGCACGAAATTGAAAACTTCACAAGTTTTAATGTGAAATTTTGTGCGGAGCAATAAAAAAGAGTACTAATCTCGTTTTCGACTCAACAGCTGAGGGATAACACGTGACTCTCAAGAAGTAAAACGCGGTAACCATTATCTCGTGCGGATTTTGGGATAATTACAGCACACACTGCCCAAAGCATAAATTATCTAAAAATGTTTAATGCAAGTATAAATGTTATTTAATGACTCAAAGGATAATTTTTCCAGCTCTTCACTAGCAAGTAATTGCAAAAGTTCGTAGTGCTTCATAAATTTCTCACCTCAGAACAATAAAGCTTTGCGTAAAAGTAATAATTGTTGCCGTGCTTATTTATATCTTAAGTATTACATTTGATTAAATAGCTTTATTACGCCAAGACTGGGAGAAGCGAGAACTATAGATGGATAAGCAACAGCCCGATATCGGAACTCACGGAAAATGTCTATTCGATTCTGCTGTAACTATTAAAAACCCTTCTACTCATTTAGAGTAACTTAACATGAATAATTCAATTTCCATCCCTAACATGTAATTCAGGAACTGATCGATATGATATAATTTCGTCAATAGAAGTTAGCACCTACGCGCACCCATAAGCTCATAAAAATATGTCGCACACTCCATTTCATTAACTTTTTTCACTTCCGTAAATTAATTAAAACACTAAACCGATTAATTAAATTAGAGTAAAAAAATTTAATCGACCGAAAATCTGAGGGATGCAATCACCAAGCGTAAATTCACCCACACAGACTCATCGGGAAAAAGTGTTGAAGCGAAAAAAAAAGACTTTTCAGAGCGTCGATTAAAATAATGATGCTCGTCGCAAGTGGTCCTGGAGAGCCCAGAGTGCAGCGGGAACGAGTCACTGCCTCCTAGGGAGAGAAATGCAATTATGCGGGCCTCAATGTATTAGGTGCTGAGGCCATGAAATGGGGGTGACTTTGAGAGGAATACGTGTTGGAAAGGGACGAATGCTGGTCAGACAAACTTGCGCCGTTTCTCTTGCTCACGAACCTTAGTTTTTTTTCGATTTTTGGGAAGTTAACATGCAGTGAAAACCAATACTCACTCATCAATACATAAATTTAAAACATATCGTTCATAAAGGTGGATGAAAGGAGTTGGATATTCTTTTTCCAATAGGTAAACCTTTTTTAATTACTTAAATGTCCCAATAATGTTGTGGTTTTCCGTTGGAAATTATCACGGCACGATCTATGCTCTTGATCACGGAAAAACAACATTATTTATATAATTGATAATTGATCCATTGATTGACAATTTTTTTCCGGTTTCGGTCTGATTTCATGGATGGATGCCTGACTCGACTCTCCTTTAAATTCATTTCTCGGCTCTTTCTCTGCAGTGTTCTAATTTTGGTGTGTTTTATCTTCCTCCCCCCTTTTCTTTCCAGCTGACCCTTGCCCAAAAATTTACCTTCAATAACTATTTTCAGCATTCCTTTGTCCCTAAGTAACCTTTATCGTGCCTTATAATTTCTGCCAATAATAAGATACTTTCTAAGAACTTACTTTTCTGAAAGGTTTCATTATGTATAAAATGGACGTAAAACACTAAAATTAATTAAAACTATTTTACTACTTAGCTACTTAAAACTTATTATGGAACACTACAGTCGATAACAGTGCAAGGTAAAACACATGCGGAATGTCTAGTTTGTTGTTATTCGTTGTTTTATTCTGCTAGCTGTAATATTCACCCTCAACCATATTAGACACGTCTGCCGTATCGTATATTAAACTTTCTTTGTTCTTTTCCACGCCCCCTTTTTTTAAATATCCAGAATATATAATGTGAGGGAAAACTTTTTCGCGTGGAAAATACGACATAAGGTTCCGCTCTCGTCCTAAATATGAAGGGAAAATAATCATTCACTTCAGTTTTGGCGTAGTGTTAAACATTTTAGCGCACACGCAAGATGCCACATTCCAATTCGTGTGGCTGTCCAAAGTATTCATTTGCATCTAAAACGGTGTATTTTGCCACTACAATTGTTTATAATTCTTCCCTGAAATAAAAGGTTGCTTATTTAAATACCAAGAGCAAATATACAAGTATTGCCTTAACTGTTCAAGAGAATTTTAGAACAAGTATCTTAAAGAGGAGTAGGGACAATGGCAATTAATCTTGTCTATGAAAATGGTAGGTATCTAATTTAATGAAACTTTCCAAGTTTTTCTACCCGCTGCTTTTATACAAAGCTCAAAGAAACTTTCCTTTTCGGCGGCATCAGATTATACTTACGATAGTTAGAAAAAATAGGAGCCACGGAGGGTTTTCAGTGTTTTGATAGATCAGATTGAATGTCTTGATTTATTTTTTTCCAGCCTACATAGATAATAATTCCATAAAACTTTCGTTATTCCCTTCAATCGTTCCTAATTACCGAACTGTAGGTTTATAATCAAAACGATAGGCCTTACATTGTGGCTCATTATAGTTACTATTGACATAAGTCGCGAATAATATAAGAATATTTAACATTACTGTTGGAAACAGCGGTAAAAACAAGAATGAAAACATCGCAAAATATGTCTCAACTACCAGTAAGTCCCCTCTATAGGTGTGCTTACTTCACTAACGATTTGATAACTGAAAAAATATCATTTGAATTGGCTTCTCGGACGCAATTCCAAGAGATTCCTGAAAAGTTGGAAGCAACATACTGCTCAATGCATTCTAAGAATACAGCTTTCGATATGCCACGGCAGTTAACGTTCTCCAAGAGAAACCATCATATCAGAACCACCAAATGACTTTATAACCTAACCCTCGGCAACATTTCGGCAATTTTCAGGAACGGACGCAATCAAAACCCGCTTCCGACAGTAACTCCTCCCCACAGCCGTCAGCGGTCGACGAAAGCAGACAGGAGGGATGGGGTTCGGCCGAAGGAGAACCCTGGGAGGTGCCGCTCCAGGGGTTGGCCTTCGAATTGAGGTTAGAGGCGCTAAAAACAGCCTTCCACGCTTTACTGCGGTGTGCCTGGGAGACAAAAGACTTACGTTAGGCGCGTGAGGAGGGTATCAAGATATCCAGCACCGACGGCAGAACCGGGAGCGTTCGGTGGGAAATATAGCCAGAGGAGGGAGGACACCAGTGGCCGGATCTATTCGAAAGCCTTTCGTTGGGGTTAGGGAATCCTGGAAAGGGGCTAATGGGAGAGAGGGGTAATATATACGCCGTGGGGGTCACATCCAGACAGTAGGGGACCATGAATCAGGTGTCTTGAAATGGGATCGCCCGTATGGGCAGGGTTGAAGAGTAAGGGCATTGTGGGTGATGGGAATTCTCTCTAAGAAACATTGCCCGTAGGTACTTATTTACCTCTATGATTTCCTCAGCAAAAACGCCGACTATTGCCGATTCCTTCGGATCCACAATCTTCTGGCATTAACACTGCTTCACTAAAACCAGGACGTGGTTGGTATATTGATCCTGTTTTTAGGAGATGTCAGTCAATTAACTCTAAGGGTACAGCGTAGGGTTAAAACTTGGGAGTTCAACTATGAGTGCAGAATTGTCGAGAATTTTTCAACGTACCTAACATATGAAACTGAACACACACACAGTATTAGCAGGAATTTCTTCCGGGGTTATCTTCCGAGCAGGTCCGTGTTGCTCGGTTGACAGTTTCGAGACCGTTGTAGTTGGTATCTTAAGGTCAAGTGACCTGACATGAAGACGCCGTCCATAACTTCGGTAAAATTGTCATCCGAGAGATGTGTACTTACGCGAGAGTTACTTCAGGAAGCTTAGTAACCTGCGATGATTGAAGCAAGAAAAAGGGCAGGGTTGGTGAAGTGGCTAGAGGACTGGCCTCCCATCCAGAGGACCCGAGTTCGATTCCAGGAAGTGGCGGATTTTTCCGTGGTTAACCGGTCCCTACTTGGGTGCCTAGTAGAGGGCGTTTCAGGTTCAGTACTCCGTCCGTCGGATGGGACAATAAGCCGTGGTCCCCTTAAGATTAGGCTAATGCCTACGCTAGGTTTTCCTCCACCCTTACTTCCTTCCCTAAAAACTCCGACCATAACACAGTTACCCACCGATACTAAATGACGCAAATGACATCACCTGTCGATTGCTTCCCCTGAATAACTAGCTAAATGAAGAAAGGAAGAATTATTCTGTGAACAGCCATGGTGAATATAGCATTTTAACCAAAGAATACTTGATTGGAAGCATAGAAGCCAGGAAATAATTCATTTGAGCTTACATCTGGAGCATGCGTTTTCATTGTATTCAGGAATGGGCAACAAAAAAAGAATAGGAGAAAAGACTGGAAGAATTTCAAACGTGGTGTTGCAGAAGAATGATGAAAATAAAATGGATCGCTCCAGTAACAAATGAAGAATTATTGAGAAGAGCGGCAGAAAAGAGGAGTCTGATGAAAACTTTGAAAAGAAGACGGGATTATTCAATCAGCCATTTCTCAGACAAAATGGCCTGAAGAAGACAATTGCTGAATGACAAGTGAACGGGAACAATGCCAAAGACGGGTGTAGTACTTAATTTTTGGATAAAGTAGGTGAGGACGTTATAGGAAGTACATGTGTGAAAATGAATTGATTAAGCGATAGAATATATGTATATGAGCTGAGATCTACGTCACGCAAATCTCAGGATATGTGACTTGAGATAATGAATGAAACTAGAAAATAAGTGCAATAGTGGAATGGAGTTGATACTGTTGCCCACTTACAACATACCTACTCTTTCTGTTTTTCTTCTCTTCTAATCGACGAGTTTCCTTCCGCCCTTAATGCGTTTCATAAAAAACCAACGTTTTTTCCTAAATACTTCCCTGGATAAGAAAACGCAAGAGTCTATATATCTGTCGCCTCCGGTGCAAAACTAGCTTGGAAAATTCAAATATGCAAACAGAAAAGCTGGTAACTAAAGTTCACCGAGATTATGATATCTGGAATTCCTAACATTTTTTGAAATGTCTTGTTATCATGAAACAACCCTGATGCAGAGTGGTTTCAAGAAACGTACAATTCAAAAAAATAATAGAACAAGGCGTGTATTTATCAAAGTTGAGAGCTTTCAATATATCCACTTAAGCAATCCTTAATAAGGGGTTAAACCTTCATAGCTAATGCCTGTTGCGTTTGAATAACCTCACAAGCTGAATTCATGGAGCATGGCAATCGAATCTCTCTATATTTGCTCTCATTGCATGTAACCTTCAGCTAACTGAACGTTCTACACAAGATTTACTCGTAGTTGCTTCTACGATGAACATTTAGAGTTAGAAAATTTAAAACTGGACAAAATAGGGAAAAAAACCGGATTGAGATGAAGGTGATGTTAGTGATTGATAGACGGAAGGGAAAAGGTATGTAAAATGGAAAATTTTAGGGGAAAATAGGGAAGAAAAAAATTCATTGCAGGATTTCAAGAACATATTCAGGTTTCGGACGATAAAGGGAACTTATGTGCTAAATGTAGGAAAGGAGCATTTCTTGGGTCGTTCTCCCTACTCTAAACGTGACTGGAATATGAGCGTATATCTACCCAATTTATCGGCAATAGAACTCCGGTAAGATTTAGGCATGGGTTGCTGAAACCACATTGATAATGGTGAAGGCCCGTTTGTTTGGAGATTTTCTTCGAAATCAGTTATTTTATCACCAGCATGAGAAACCAAGGATTGAATGTAGGAAATATTATCCTTCCAAAACTAATTCACTGCCCTGATATAGCAGCATGGTTAACTAGGGCAGAAAAGTATTGAAACCTAGTATTATGTCAAGAGCTTAATGATTCCTCAAAATAATATTAGCTTTATCATAAACCGTGATTTAAAAATTTAGTTGAGAGGTTATGGAAAGGCCTTATCTTGGAGTGGTTGTAATCCAGATAAGATTACGACCCTTAGCATACCTATCCACGAACATGGCCCAAGTAATTAACACTTTTACCTATCCCAGCTTCTAATCGAAGTGAGACATCGCAGTGGGTCCTCAGTTCCCCTCCTGCCCTGATTTTATGTGCGTGAGTACTTGATATTTCTGTCAGTGACACATCCACCATAAATTATGCACCTAATTTCGAAACCACTGCAAAAAATAACAAATCCGTGAAGAACCAAATGAGGCAGCCATTTTTGATGACTGTCCATACCTCTACTAAACGCGGAAATTGCTCCTGCGCTTTTAGTTCGTGAATTCAGAGAGGAAGAAATTGAGGATAATGAGGACATCGTTGAGATCTAATTAATTGAAAATATTAAAATAATACGATACAGAGCCAATTTTCTACCACACCTCCCATGACATAACAGATCGGACACATAAACACTACGGCTTTACCAATATGGAACAAGGATACATATTTTAGGACCGAGATTGCGCAATAAATTATCGAAAGCATTTCACCCACAATCTAGTTGAAATATGCTCATAATTACTCAGGAATTAAAACGATATACCATCTAGCATTGGAGGACATTGCTTAACAAATGTATGAATATAATAGTTATGCTATTGTCTTTCTGTATTCATGAGAATAAAGAAGGTATTATATAAGCATCGTCACTGTTGAGTATTGTCATTCTGTAACAATAAAAATCTCAGAGTATTTACACACAGACATTTCTGCGAACATATTATTTTTATGCTGATTGGAATGAAAATATCACTTTGAAAAACTACAAAATCACTTGGAAACACATCTGAATATTTACCTGAGTAAAGGACTGTTTATTTCTACAAGCATTTTAATTACTCTCAGTAGCACTTTCACAAAAGCGAATGGATGTGTGGAGACACATGGAATTGCATGCGTGCTATTTAATAAATTATACCGTACGAATGAAGATACATCATATGATCAGAAGTGAGTGACTCTACTAGTGACTCAAGAATTATATTTTAACGTGCAGAATCAACAACAGTTGTGCCGAACCGCACAGCCTAACTTGATTCTGAGCTTGTAATCACAAGATTAATCCCATATCTATGGCCTAGATGGAATTCTAAACTTTGAACTTTGAGTCAGTCACCAGGATTTAAGGCAGGCATTTAATCAGCCTGCCTTAAAGAGACGGTGCAGATCAAAGGGATTGTTTGATGCATGCATTTCCTAAATAGTGCGATTAAAATAGCAGAATTTCTTTTGTAAGTGGGTACTCCGTTAATGGTTTTGCAGAAAGTTCACTATCCTAGAATCGAGAGCAATTATAAATTTGTAAGAGTGAAAATATAATAAAAACCCATAATTATATATGCGGCTTAAAAGACGCATTAAAAAGAAGCCATCGTTCATGTATTCCTTCCCTTGCTAGTGGACAGGTGAAGGGAACCTCACGGGGTAAATCAAAGTGGCTACAAACAGAAAGATAATGCAGTGTACGTATCAAGTTTGTACTGTTTTACTTCGAGAGTTTGCACAAGAAAAATTTGCTTTGAAACGTAACTCCCTAATCACTAAAAACACCGGCGTATGAGAGTGAGCGCGTATCAGAACTTGAAGTATTTTAACGCGAAGGAATGAGGTTGGGCCTGTATTGTCCACCCTCATTTTCTGTGATGAAAAAAACAAAATACTAGAAACGATGAGCGGAGAGAGAGAGAGAGTGTGAGAAAGAGTTGTTGGCAGGGTACTTGCTGCAAGTTAATCCCCGTTCGTGCCCCGGTTCTTCGCCGTTGATTGGCTGTCTCATCCGTGCATGATTAATATTTCACCTCGGGCTAAGATCGACGCGCAGCGAGACGCGGTTAAGGGTTAAAGGGAATAAAGGAACGGCCGGGTGAAGGAAAGAGTGCAAGAAGGGTCGGAACTGGGTCAATTTGCGTGCGTACTCGTGGAATAATTCAGCCATGCAAGTATACGCTCCCCGCGCACCGGAATTCCACCCTTCCGCCGCCTTCCTTCCAAAGAGTCTTGCTTTGCGTTAACGAGACCCTCGTCCGGTGACTGCCTGAAACCTCGGCGCTCCAAATTGGCTGTACACCTCCGAGAGTTACACCTCGCGACCATTTTCACGAATACCCATCCCACATTACACCATCCTCTTCGAACTAGCCCCCACCTACGAGCAATTCGAAGCTTAATTTTTCCAAGAAACTGGGAAACCCAAACCAACAACAGTGATATCAATTCGTCTTTCACCACTTGATAGAAAAAAAATCAAATTTTCAAGTATTAGACGTAGAATTATCCCCTGACTCACTACATAAGATAATTATAGTACAAAATTACGAGATGAACAAATGACAGCTAAGCTCGTACAATCTATTTACTTACTTGAATTTAAATATATGCGTAGAGATTAATCTAAAGGTTCCAAGTAAATTTCCCATGGAACTTTTCTATAAGAATTATAGCTGTGCGCGAAACGAAGGAAATCCAGTCAATTGGCAGGTATAGCTATTTATATCTACAAACAACCCTATGAGCAGCCACAACGGCGTGAGTCAGGAGGTGATAAGTCTCCAGCTATGATAATAACTTTCGATGAAAAAGGGAAATTATTATTAACTGTGTTTGATACAGCTTTAATAATGAAGATTTTTTTCGGTCCAGCCATGTACTGCGCGAGGAAAAAAATCATTCACCGAACAGACCAATAGGCCCTCTCTTATTATCTCTTCTTTCTGAGCTGCTGATGTAGGAGTAGAAATATGTGCAGTTTTGGACTCATGTAATTGGAATTTTCTCATAGTAATTGGAATTTGAACTCACGTAATTGGAATTTTTCAAGTTACTCCAACCATACAACCAAACTTCTGTTCTCTAGGATTCAAGTGCAGAGCTGAGCATGGATACGCCATCAGAGCTGGCACTTTAACCGGCATAAACACTACCGATTAAAAATGAGGAAGAGATAATTCACGGGCAAAATAGAGAAATCAAATTGAACCTTTTACATTTATATTAAAATTCAGATGGTAACTAAACCACTGATCACCTGATAAAAGATAGGCGAGTTGTTATTCTTGCTGAAAATAACAGTATCGTAGGAATCAATGATTTTTAAAAGCGTCCCCAACCATTGTATCCATTAATTTGTTTTTAAAACTAATTTAAGTTCGGACTCAGAAGTACTTGAGTTATTATGTCACCAACTCAAGCACACAAATACGTTGGAAGATGCTTTCATCCTTCCTCCCCACGCTGACTGGATCTCTCTTCCCATCACATATGATAAAGGTGGGTCGCAATTAGATGGCAAGGGTAGCATCATAATCGCAGACAAAATGGCCGGAATACCGAACAAAGAGATGGAATCCGCGAGCTTGCGGAAATTATATGGATTCTCCCAGTGTCGAGACAAGCTCTCGTAAGGCAGCGCGAGAAATTACGCGTGACAAGTAGACGTATTCCCGAGGAGCATGGATGGCTCGAGACTGCTTGAGTCAAGTTGTCTGAGGAATCTTATTAATTTAAGTACGAGTATATGCCTGATAAGTGATCCTTACTTCCCAAAGAAAATTGCCTAAGCTTATGAAAGTCATAAGTATCACAAGAAATACGATGGAAAGTCGAAGGATTTATTTTTTATGATTATTTTAATCAGCTCGACGATGGAGTCAATTCAACATTTACGTTACTGAAATAAATTCATGTACTCAATGAATTTATTAATGTATAACACCAGAATATTACTATCAAAGGTTGTGTTATAATATTTTCCTAAAATATGCTTTAATATCTCATTAGTAATGATATTATTCATAGGCCATACATTTTGGCTAGAGCGACCGCAGCGCCAATTGAAGTCAACTAACGGATTTCGTCTGTTATAAGCGCAGTAATTGTGGGATTTAGCGAAAAATACGGTGGGTTGATGACTTTTTTCGTGTCATTTCATTCCTTATGACATTACGTATAAAATATCATTTATTTGCAAAAATGACATGTCGCTATGGTATTTTTAAACATTATATTCCCATGTGATGGCCATTCTCGCCGTTGATCGTATGTAATTTCAAATGCAATTTGTGCAAAAAGGAGTGTAGATTGGTGTAATTATCTTTACTTTATTAGATAGAGGAACTTGAGTTCTATAAGTGCTCAAAATATAAAAACAGAACATGACTTTCACTTTTCGGATCAACCTCCTTAATGCGAAAAGTGCCTGGGTTCGTCTCGATGGAACTGTATTTAATACGTGCGAGTCAACGTATGGGGAAAATAAGATTCCTACAGCTGCTCGAGTAAGCCTTCTTTTTTTAAACGAGCCAAAGGAATACAGGGAAGGAATTAGAGATATCTCAAGTGGGGAAGACTGAAGTAAAATGGCGGTAGGCACGGCGTGAGAAACAAGAGGTGAAGCTAGTGGGAAGAACGTCGGATCGCGGTATGGTTGGACGTGTTTATGATTCCTCGAAGCAGATAGGGACAAGGGTGCATCGCAAGAAGGTAGGTAGCGGGAGAGTGTTCGAGCCAAGCGGCTTGCGTCTGTCGCCTGGATACCTTTCAAGCGAACCGCCAACTTACGATCCGTGAGGTTAATTGAGAGACACGAGTGAAAGAGATCTCTTCCGCAGATATCGCAGATGAGACGGCGCCCACCGTGAAAAGATCCGACCGGAAAACAAGCTGTACACAAACGTAAACCAAGCGCCGGCATTAACTCACCACTTCTCACCCCCTAGTAAATAAAAAGAACCAAACATTTTTACAAAGAAAACGCTCTTTTTGAAGGGTTCTTCTCCTGCTCAACGTTCCCGCTTGAAAACTACCGTAATGGTTGATGGGTTAGTTTCAACACATATAAGAAATGTTTTTGTGAAAAACACAAGACATATATAACGCGTTTGATACTTATTCATAATACATTTTAAAACCGTTTATTTCGGTGGTTTCATACAGGAACGTAACGGTGTGAATGTAATCCCTTGCCCTTGCCAGTGTCATCATTTGATTGAAGAATAATGGTAGTGTTAATGCTAATATCTAAGATGGATAACGGGTATGTTCAACGGGTTGGTGTTTGACAGGTGAGGGTGGAGATCACCCCGTACTAAGATATTGGCGTGTGAAATTCACACATATTTAGGGTACGGAGGCCAGTTCTTTTCCCTGGAAAATCTAAGATACAAAAGACAAATCAAGTAATAAGATGGCAATAAAACTTTTCACACGGATCTGGTACCGTACCTAAACGTTTTATACGGTTATGAAACATATGGCTCAAATTCTACCCATCAGCACACGAATAAAGAAGGGAAGTCAATAATTAAATGATGAAAAAATATGAGATGTAAGAAATATGTAACTAAGGGCATTTAAAGGGGAAAATGAACAAAACATTCTCTCAAAAAAGGAAGAAGAGGCAAGAAATTATTTCAAAATTAAGAAATGCAGAGAAGAAAGAAAGGAAGATTCCTGATCGAAGAACAAACAGCTTACAAAAGTGTTAATTAACGATATACAAGGCAGAATATAAATATTCTTAATGTTATAAAACAAAAAAAAACTTCTAATGGCCCAGTGAATTTAATTTATTCCCAAAAATAGCGAAGATGCACACTGTAATAACACCTTATGTATAAACAATCTTGTATCAAATATATAAATGCAATTTTATTCAAAAATTGGCGATTGAATTGCATATAATTGCATTTTAAAACGGAAAAATATAACTGAGAAGGAGCCCCAGTCCGACCGAGAAGATTTTCAAAAAATCTATATTATTATCTGAAGCTGGAATCACGTGAATGTCACACCTGCTTAAAGGCTTGACGCTAGTCTACTCCTTTTAGAAAATAAATTATGCCACCAGTCTAATTTATATAAATTGCTAGTGGATCTTTGCTATTTTCTTTGTCAGTTCAGCCGATCACAGACACCGGTAACCAATAAGGGGAATGACTCGGTTTACGACGGATGATATATATGATTTGCGACTCCATGATTTGCGACAACAGATACATCCGCAGTTCAGGATTCATAGCCTTCCTCAGTATCATCGTGAGATAAATATTGCACCAAGCCACCATACAATCCCTTAACTACCCTTTCATCCCCGCCGACTAAAACCCTGAGAAACGAAGCAGGTGGTAAAAAAAAATGTCACTCCCACACAGTATCTTGAGCGAAGAATGCTCGAAAAATGAATGCACTCGCGCTTTCGCGAGAGTTCTCGAGTTGAAAAAACAAAAACGAGAAAGAGCAACGAAGGTGAAGGAACGTTGCGGCTCTTATCTCGAGACGCGTAACCAGCTTATGGGCCAGGCGTCCTCCTCTTCCCCCCACCACTTTCTCACAAGATAACGTTCTCAAGGAAAGCGCTTCGCGGGTCGGAGGAAGGGAAGTGGAGAAAATCGAGGAAGAAGGGCGAGGAGCGTGTTTTCAGGAGCCGTTCGACTCACATCTCCACGGCATCGTCATCATGTGGGAGGAAAGAAAGAAAAGAGGGAGATTAAGGCCACGAGGTCCGCAAACGGATGAAAGAGTGCTTCATCGATGGGCGTAGCGGAGCTGGCGGTCATGTTTGCCAAGCCTCGCGATTCTCAAAGCCCCCGTAATGAGGAGATCACGAGCTGAAATGGGGGTAACTTAAAGTTGCCCATCATCTCCACTTTTGCTCGAACGTCGAGTCAGTGTGCCCCTGAAGGGAAGAACATAAGCCATCCTTTCACTACTCTCACTACTGGGTCACTCCATTTTAAATCGACAAATGGTCGTTGGCTCACCATCTCAGATTTCAACGTAATTCGGCTCGTGAGTACTGCCTACCCTTGTGACCCATAATCCGTTGACTAAATCCACAGATGGAATTTGAGTTATAGGCAATTGTACATCACTTTGTCACTTGAAAAACGTCATTTTACGCTCTATTTGTACAACCTCCAGCAAACTTATTTTAGTTAGCACAAATATAAAATAGGTATCAATAGAAAGGACAGATACTATACTTGATACTCTTAATCTTGAACGACGATTTTGTGCAAGTTTTAATGCTTATTCAACTGCTCTAAGTCAAAATACAAAATGTCGTTTTTTTGTTACTTTGGGCAGTAAATAAACCCAGATGGACTTCAAGTAACCTTCTAATTTTCCTCGTGTTCATACTCACGTGTGTGTAGTGTATGATTAAAAAGTAAAATGTAGATTTGAACCCAACTTCTCGGAGGAAATATCCCAAGAACCTTAGAAATTTGGCAAAAAATGGTTTTTCGGAGTTCAAAAAATCCATGCGGCACAGGTTTTAAAAATCAGGTGAGACTGATTTAACAAGTACTAAAGATGTTCTTTCAAGAAAAAAAAAGAATTGAGAGAATTGAGTTGTGCTTTTCAGGGGTTGGATAGATATAGGGATTGGAATTTGTACAAGGGTAGGCACTACTCATGAGCCGAATTTGGTTGAAATCTGAGATGGTGAGGCGCCATTTTTTGGAAAAATTGGTCCATGTAAAATGGAATGACTCTTCGAATTTTGCCGATCTACTTTCCTAATACACAGAAAAAACCGTTGGATACATGTTATCCCAACTTAAAACTGATTTAACCCACTTTCATCACAGATGATAATAGTGAGATGTTCTATGATACTTAACGTTGGGTGAAACGTTTTAACTATTCGAAACACGTGGTTCTAAGTTAGGTAATTGAGATAACTTTTCAATAAACAAGTTTATTTGGATACTTTGGATGGCAATAATTGTAGTGTGCGATCGACATAGATTTTACTTCCTTTCCTTGAACAAAAGCATCATCATTCACATCGTTTGAATAAAATTCGTAATAATAGTTTTACACGACTCATTATGTCGATCCACTACATTTTTTCCCTTCCATAATACGACACGTCTTGTAATCCTAACTCCATGCATCTCGTCCGAGGTCATTCTTTGCCATTCTTCACAGTCAATTCTTCTTTGACAAATAACTTCATGCCTCAGGCAATCATGTCTCAAGATATGGCTGATTAGGTTCTCTCGTCTTCATTTTAGACTTAATTAGGCCAAGTAGGAAGTTCTGTCTTTTATCTAAAGTTTTGATTACTGATTCATCCAACTCCTTTAAAAATATCCTGGGTTTGGCACTCCAAGAAATCATTTAGTTTTCATCATCAATGGCAACAATGTATTCTAATTTCATCATCTTTCCAATTTTTTGACCCTGTTATCGTCTATGCCTCTCTGCCATAAGAGAGCTTGCACCAGATTAAGTTTTAATGCACAGCTTCCTTGATGTATAAACCTTCATTAGTTTTAGGAAGGGATTGACAAACGTGAGGCAAGATATCAATTCAGAAGGAAGTAAAACTTTGTTATTCCACAAAAACGAACTACACTGTGCCAGTATGGAAATTATGCCAATTTGTGTGGAAATACAAAGTTTTACTTTCTTATGAATATGTTGAATTTCCATAAAGTTATGTCTGAAACAGTTAATTTTATTAAGATATCAATTTCCAAAGGGCAACGGAAATGGCTATTTTTCTCTTCGGTTGGGTATTTGTTTTTGGTTAACGCATATTATTAGAATTGAAAATAAACATAACTATCCATTAAAATCATCATTTATTTAATCTTTTTATCGAAAATGCCTTTAAAATATCATATAACTAGGGTACTTCGTGAGCTAAAAACAACATAGAAAAGAATGTTAACAAATAAACGGCATCTGAAGCAGCTTATCACCTAGTATCATATTTAATCAGGAGCTCTACCTAGGAAGTAGGTGAACAAATACTTTGCAATTCCATTTAAAAAAAAGATATTCATTGAAGATGACTGTATTCGTTCCACTGTAGCATGGACGGGACGCGGAGGTATGGGGATGAAGGTTTTAGGGGATAGGGCGGGGGTGCACGGCGTTGTGTCGGGGTGTAGGAGGTTCAGATGACATGGCCGACGTGAAGTTCGCATGGATTGGCGGCGGATGGGGGAGAGGATTGTGGCAGGGAGTCTACCTATAATAATGGGGATATGATGCAATAAAAAAACAGAAAATATGTCTCACCGCAGAAATAATACCTGAACTCTCATAAGGTGATGTGAAATGTGTGCATCACACTCCTCAGGAGTCCATTAAATGTATCTCATGACACTCTCTACCAAACAGGTTACTTGTCTAAATCATCAGAAGGATTGGCATTAACATTTACATCTTTATATACGTTTTACTCATCGATCCGCTACAAGGGCGTAGGATATGGGTTGGTAGGTCACCAACCGTAAGGTTGAAATTAGATAAAAATAACTGATTTTAGTTCATGAATTAGGGTGTTTACTGTGTTTGAAATAATTATTCCTTACTTGCGTTGCAGTGGAGTATTTTTTCTGGGGAAACGAATTATTGCATCACTCGGCCGGAAGTTGATTCCTCTTAATTTATCGTCTGTCTGCCCTACGGATATGCTGTGCAGCTGTATCTGTCAGCAATGTCTGCAGTGTCAGATTCGTATTCGCGTGATTTGAATGTTTCGAGTAACTTTAATCTTGCGAACAACCTGTTAGTCACTAGGGTTTCTAATACAAGCTCCCCCTATAGCAGAGTTGCACTTTCGGTACGTTCACAGGAGTTTTATTTTTCTAAAGGCGCTGTTTTCTACTGTAACTTGTTTATTTTTCCAGCTAAATCATTATAATTGGGGTCGCAAATGCTTAATACATACTCCAATGGAGGCAATGCATGTGTAAAATCAAATTTTTTTTCCACTTGAACACTTCCCTTCAGATCTGCTGTTAATTCCAATCTCTTCTGCCTTGTGCCAAATTTTTTCTGCCAGAATTGTGTAACGGTGCATTTTTCACATATTTAAACCCAGCCCTTACTTTTTGCCAAGAATTGATAGAATGGGGTCGTTTATTATATTTTTTTATTGCAGAATCTAATAGAGTTTGTAAAATAAAAAGACACGTATTTTTCGTTTTTTGATCCGTCAATTATTTCTCGAGTTATAAGCGGCAAAAAACTGATGTTTTTAACCCTTTCGGAAAAGTGGGCGTGGTGCAACCTCTGACGTATATCGTCCAATCACAACTGATCCCGTGAAGCTACATTGCCTTATCGCAATGGGGGACACAGCTGACTCTGCCATTAGAAGCAGTTGCGACAGTATCTGTGCGAGCAGACCTTCCGAGAACCCTCCTCCACTACCTACTGTTCCTCTAAAAGTAGTCGAGGATGGGAGTAAAATGACGTCAATGTTATCAAAGCAGCTTTTTCGGTGGGCGTCACCTTTGGCTTATTTTAATTTTTGATTTACGAGCGAATGGTTGTGGTTAGAAGATTATTTTTTTCACTAAAATTCTATTTTCATTTCCATCTAACGATTTCTGTTAAAACATTACGATTTCGGTTCCGAGTAAACGCCCCCATTAAGATCGGGTTGAAATGAATCATAGGCTTTTATGTGGTTACTTATTCATGGACGTATGCATAGTTAGCAAATAATCATAAGTTAGTTGTAATTTTGTTATTGATACCTTTAATGTAAATAGGTAATTGGCAATATAAATAAGGAAGACGTCTAAGAGGATCTACATACTATGCAAGCAAATCGAAAACAAGATATATTGCAACTGAGAATATAATATAATAAAATTGGCGCAAACCTATTGACTCACAGAAATCAATACTAATGACCGTGAAATCCTTTATTTAAGGATTTCGATTCAGGTCATCCCCATATTTGGATTTAATGCCGATGATTCACAATCAGGTGGTAGAAGGTATTAACACGAGTATGACCCAAGCAATTATGTTTATGAAAATCAACATACGGAGGGAATTGACAACTAAGTGTGAAAAATTTCACGCAGTCATACGATATTCTTCACCAGAGTAGGGTAGGCTAAAGAAGCAGTAGAATTTAAAGTTTTTCGGTGATTGAAATATTTGCAATGATAAGAGTTCTGGAATGTTGTGATAGTTGGGACAGGAAAATTAGAAGATAATTTCAATCCAAACGTCTACATCTAAATTGACAACCGAGTCAAAATAAGCTCCCATCCTACGAGGCAAATTCCGAGAGCGAATATCTCACATTTCATTCAAATATTCCTACTTTATCTAGGATGGTTATATTCAAGAATTGCCAAAATATTTGCCACACGGTCTTTAACTTGAGAGTACAGAAGACTAAGACAGAAGCAAGTTGACTCTATGTACAAGTGAGAAATAAGGAAGTGTCAACTATTAGCAGTCGGCAACGAAAGTGGAAAGAGGCCGTCACGAGAGGCATTGGAAAATTCATCATCGAGGGTCAACAATCCTAGGATTGGTTTGACGCAGCCCTCCACTCTATTCTTCTATCGGCCAACCTCTTCATATTAACTTAGTTCCTCTCTTTCAAGTCCTTTACGACCTGTTCTACAAAACTCATACGAGGTCTGCCTTTTCCATTCTTCCCGTTCACTTTTCCTTCGACGATTGTCTTCATCAGACCATCGTGTCTTAAGAGATGGTCGGTTAGGTTGTCCCGTCTTCTTTTTATAGTTTTCAGCAGACTTCTCTTTTCTCCCACTCTTCTTAGGACTTCTTCATTGGAAAATTACGGAGTATAATGTGAATGGGAAAATTTGAATTGGCTTTCCGAAATCATTTTGTACGCAGAAGATATGAATACCTACAAAGGGATTTAATGTTAGTTACTACGGAGGGAAACTAGGAGAGTAACTGAATGGGTGGGGAATTGCAGGCATGGTCTATCCCCACAAGTCTACCAGTAGAATTGGGTAGAACACATCGCGTGAAATTGATAGCAATGTCAAGAGGGAAGCGTTTACAAAACCAGGATAGGGCAGTCACTGCAAGAGACGGCGAAAAATGCAACGACGCATGCAGCCAACCTTGCATTGCGCGGGGAAATAGATTTCTTGACGAGCGGTGCCTTTCGACCTCTCCGACGCGAGTAAGCGGGCGGGCGAGGTGACGGACTCCTTGGCTTCCCCTTCTTTGCTGCGGCACTCGCCGAAGACGGAAGGCCCCGCACGTCGGATTAGCGTCGACTCGCCAATTGACGACCGCAAGGGCAAACGGTCGAAGGGTCCTGGCAAGGGCGACGAGAGGGAGAGATCACCGGGGAGGAGAGATTAGCGCTCGTCTGGGCATCTCCAGCGAGGAGGCGACGGACAAAACACTCGCTAAATGCGCCTTCAAACGGTTCTCCCTCCTTGAATTGCGTCCTCGTGCCTCGGGTTCCTTTTCCCGACCCATTGCATCATCGCGTCTGAGGCGGATGCTTCAATGGAGTTCGTTAGGCAGGGAATTTATCGCGACTTTGGCAAGGGGACTTTGGTTTGTACTCGCCAGCCGGAGAAATGGAACTGTTTACTCCGACTGAAAAATTATTATTTGAATCAGACGATAAGGCGCTCCAACTGCTTAATTTATACCATAACATCTAACTAACGTGTTGCTTGCGGTGATCTTAAGCACAGCATCAATGGCTGAGATAGGATTCGAATCCGCGACTCTTACATTGGCCAGCCAGCTTGGTATCGATTCGCCTAATATGGATGCCTGATAGAAAAACCGAGTTTAGGAAGAGTAAAACTAAGTATAGCTATGAAGATAATCGAAAGCATAAAAATGACTCTTCGAAACATTAGGATCATAATGCGAACAAAGCGCAAATAATTTTTAATACACTAAACAAAAATGTATATAAATGCATGATAGGTTAGTTATAGCCCTACACTCCCCTCGATTCAATGATATTTCTATTTAATCAAGGACTTTTTCAGCGTTCTCCTTACGTATTCCTTTGCATTCGGCCAATGAATTAATGCGATACGAGTACATAATGTCTATCTTGTGGAATATCGAGGTCTATGTATCAACTCTTAACTATAATATCCCTATTGGATATATCTGAGCCATCTGATTTCACTTTCGAATTACAGTCAAAATCAAAAGTTTCTTATTCAACACTTTAGTACGTTTTTTTCATTTTATCTGCCCATTTGATCTTATGCATCCACCTCTCTCAGGCACTCAGGTCTCAGGCCTCGATGGTACCTTACCTCCCGTTCTCATATTTGATTATAGTAAAGGTAACTACACTCGAAGTTCAATATTTCATTCCAAAATTCCCAGCAATTCATCTTGATTCCATTCAGAGTGTTATACGCTTCCATCTCTAGTGTCGTAAGATATCATCAAATCTTCCTCAGGAGCGGAAATATTTTAAATGCTCATTTACAAATGCGGCAATCTATGTGCGATGGCAATTTTTGAAAACAAATAGCACAAATGTTCAACTTCACAAGCGCCAAAGCATCGGTATCTTTAAAACTGCAAATACCTCCGAATGATAGAATCTCGTGGGCTGCCATAATATTCACTAGGGACTAACTTGACTCGCAAGCCATGTAACAAGTTTCGAAATTAAGGTGGATTTCACATCGCAGGCATTATTTACATTTACGAAAAGCCTTGTGAATATTTTAGAAGAGCTGAAATTTTGCTAAATTCAGGGCATTATCTCATCATTGAATAAAATAATATTGATTTCTTAAGCAAAAAGAAATGAGCGTGTTAAGAGCTAATCGGAAAATTTTGAAGGCATCCTCAGAAGCGATGTTGCAAAAGTTTTCCGGTGCATGTTAACTAGATTGATTGCACGTAAACGTCGTAAACCATTCAAGCGCTATTAAAAATTTGTGGGCAGACGAGTAAAATACCGGATATGTAACTAACATTAAAGCCACTCGAATAAATTAATTATCAATATTAACAAAAAATACTTTTCCACGCAACTTATTTAAATATTTTTGCGAGATACTTTGGTAAATTATATCTAATATACCTAATAATTAAAATGTTATTCATTAAGTTTTATGAAAAAAGATACCTAAATTTAAATGCATTCTGTCCCACTGAGGGGTAAGGACACAAATATGCATAGAATAATAAAAGTCGAGAAGATCCACCATACCCTCTCCTAGTCTCCCTCCACAATATTACAAAACCCGTTCTCCCCCTCCTTTAAGGACTGAAGGGTAAACGTCAGGACTTAAGAACAAAATTTGAAGCATATAATGGTCCGAAAATATAGATCATTATCAGTGATATGAAAGGCAAAAATTTTAACTGGTTACAAATCACAATTTTGTCTCACAACTTACGAATTATAAAGTGCTATAATTTAACTTCCGAAAAAAAACTAAATACATAAATACCTATGTTGAATTGCGTTTTGAATTGGCCTCCAAAAACCAATGAAGGGTAAAAGGTATCAATAAAATGCATGAAAATTATCTGGTACACTTATGGTTGAGAATAATACTATATTAAAGTGTGGTAATCATATTTACACGGAGAAAATCAGCATTTTGCGATTCACCCACGAAATATCACTCATGGCAGAAGCCGAAAGAGATTTAGAGATTTAAGATACGGAGAAGGGAAAATTGAAGCATGCTTCTTCATGGTAGCAGAGCACGGGTGATAACAGTAGCAGGGAAGTCAAGGCTAGAGTCAAGGCAAGGTGATACTAAAGAATAATGCAGATAAAATGAACCAACCGAGTGACAATCGAAGACGTTTAAGATGAGTGGAAGAAAAGAGATGTTTTAGATATACCTTAAGTAGAAGATGGAAGGACTTAATTGGCAATATCATGAGACGTGATGACCCGATGAAGACAATCGTCGAAGGACAAGTGAACGGGCAGAATGGCGAATAAAGGCCTCGTGTGAGATATATAGAACAATTGGTAAAGGACGTGAAAGGGATTAATTACGTAAGTATGAAGTTTTAAGGTGATAGGAGAATGCGACCAGAGAGATGCATCAAATCAATGCAAGTATTGAACTTCAATGAATGCCGTTTGGACAAGTTATATCCCTACTGAAATTCTCGTGACGCATATTCAATATTCATGAGTATAAACTTACAGCCCCTACTTAAATCTGCATTACAAAAATTTAATGCTTAGTGAAATAAAGAAATAAAGATAGTGAAAGAAAGAAATAGTGAGTAGAATAGCCCAGGCAAAGAGGGTATTCTATCAAAAGAAGAATCTACTTACAGCTGGAAATACAAGTGTAGAAGTAAGGAAACAGTTTACAGAAACAGAACATACACCTGGAGCATGTTTCTTTACGGCAGTGAGGCATGGGCGACGAGAGCAGCGGAGAAGAAAAGGGTGGAAGTATTCGAAATGTGGTGCTACAGAAGAATGCTGAAGATTAAATGGATCGACCGAGTAAGTAACGAGGAAGTCCTAAGAAGAGTAGGAGAAAAGAGAAGTCTGCTGCAAACTCTAAAAAGAAGAAGGGACAACTTTATCGGCCATATCTTGAGACATGATGGCCTGATGAAGACTATCGTCAAGGGAAAAGTGAACGTGAAGATTGGAAAAGGCAGACCTCGTATGAGATACATGGAACAGGTTATGAAGGATGTAAAAGAGAAGAATTACGTCACAATGAAAAGGTTGGCTGATAGAAGAATAGAGTGGAAAGCTGCGTCAAACCAATTCTAGGATTGTTGACCAATGATGATGATGAATGCTTAGAGAGACATTCAAATTAAAAAAGACAAGCTTTATAAGCCTACGATGAGACCTGTTAGAAAATACCTCTTTCACGTAAATTAGCTCATAGAACAACAGGATATTTCTATTGTGAAAGCATTTCCCATGCTGCGGATTGACCCCTTAATCCAGATCCTCCTGATTGGGTGCGAGAGACGTGCCCTGGCTCGTTAGCAATCGCGGACTCACGCTCTTCCGCTCGAAGGCAAGAGGGACGCTAAATAATTCATCACCGTGGCCTGCTTGGGGCTAATCCCTGCTAAGGATCGGGCCTTTGGGCATCAGCGGTGGGGGTATAGCCCATCCCCTGCCTTCCGCATCCTATCAATCGGAACCGGCGACTCTTTAATCGAGCCGTAAGGCATGGAATCCAAGGCCCGACGAGTGTTGTTTAGGCTCACATTTCCGCGATGCCCTTATCCACCATTGAACGACGGCATCAGGTTTGGCAGGGAAGGCAAGGTTGGGGGGAGGTGAAACTTTTGAGAGTGAAAGTGTGATACGATGAGGGAAGGAGGGGGATTTGTTTGATATGCTTTGGCTAGGGTACTGACAAATAATGACAGCAACGGTGGTATTTCATAGGTTAACCTGTCCCTACTTGTGTGGAAAGCTGTTAAACTTCAGTACTCATTCTGTCGAATGGACGTTGAAGGATGGACCTTTGTGTCCCTTTCATTGACCACATGCTTATACAAGCCGGATTTCTCTCCACCTTTCCTCTGTTAACTAAAATAATCCCAAATATCCCCAGTTACTTTCCTCTTCTGAAATACAAAATAAAATCGCTAAATACTTTTGAAGTAGGTTTTATCACAGCTAATTTTAAACTACGACTGAAAATATGATTTCATGACATTCATTCCATCAATATTTTCTTCATTTCTTGCCTCGTGATAAAATCATCCATTGAAAGAGTTGTGACAAACTAAGCTCAAAATTTTACCTAATGGAATCAATCTCGTCGACCAAAATCATCCTAAGTTATCAATTATGAAATCTTGGTCCATGAGATGAAATTTATTGCACAACATTATTGGCCAATTAATGAGGCAAAAAGATAAGTTGAATGCAGTTGTTCGGAAACTCAATTTTAGCAGTTAATTTAAAGATTTAAAAATAAGTCTCTTATCATGGTGAAGCCAATATAGCCAAGCGACTGCTTTGGATTACCTTCACGGTAAGAAAACCTTTTAATATAAATAACAACTACCTAAAGAAATGTCTCTGCGTAGCAGGTTATACATTTGATGCTGAAAATGTGTCTTACCCTCGAATAGCAAAATTATTTGTGAATCATAGACTTCATTTTTTTCAGTTAACTCTTGAAGTAAATGAGGGGATTTTGGCCTCTTGCTTTCATCAAAACTTCAAATTACGTTGGCTTGCAGACCATATTTTGGACTGTGAACACAAATGAATCCATAGTTTTTGTAGTGATCCTTTAAATATTACTAGTACGTTTGATGATGTCTGTGACATTATTAGTGGTGGAGAGTACGATGACTTTTATGTGATTTATTTACTATTGAAAAATGTCACTATACCATTTTAAGTTGGAGGCAAATATTTTAATGCCAGAAACAGATCAATGTCAAGTTTACAAAACTCTCCAAATGTTAATAAAATTTTTATCAGATTTAACAGAAGCCTATCATCGTCTCCAGCAGCGAATGTCTTTATTCATCCTATTGTAAGGTGCTACCTGAAACATCTTTTCAAAAACTTGTAATCCTCGGGGGAAGCAATTCATTCTAAGATAGCGAACTAGATAAGTTACCGATATAGAATATAACAAATCGCAAGAAAATTAGTTTGCTTATATCCACTTTTCTCGTTTTATATTTATAAGTGCTCTTGCACCATTGAATCCGTAAGCAATTTTAAGGTAGAAAGGATTTCTTTGATTCCTTTTAAATGAATTTTGCATTTTTTTAATATTTCAAATACTAATTTGCATTTCAATCGCTTTAGAAAAAGCGTTTCATATTTTGGATTTCAAATACATTGGGAATAGTACTTGAATCTTGTATATCAGATACTCCTCGGCCCATACTTTGCCCAGCCCTGGAGGGAACTGATACGCTACACTCTCTACAGGGATAAAGCCTGTCGTTTAGCCGTTAAAGCCGTATGCTGCAATTAAGAAAAATAAATAAATGTATTTCTTACTTAAATAATATAAATAATAAATAACATATAATAATAATAAATAAATAATAATTTAAAGAATAAATAGGTAATTAAATACTTCCAGCTTCAGCACTCGCAAAAAAGATGACTCGATTGAATCGTTGGGGAATCTTTGAGTGTGTTAAGGAGCGTTATAGCGATGGAGAAAGCGTTAAGCTGAATGTGAATGCCCTATAACTCCTGAGCCAGGAAAAGGATCGAGAGGAGATGGAGAAAAGGAGTTAGAGAGGGAGTTGGTGCACGGGTGGGCAATGGTAGAAAGCACACCGGAGTTTTGGGGGCGGGAGCGCCGCCACCCCGTAGCGGGAGAAGGAGGAACAAGCGTAAGATTTGGCGGTTAGATGCGGTGTGGGAAAATAAGGGAGAAAGGGAGTGCGGACCATTTCGAATTCATTCGGAATCCGAGTCGTAAAATAAGCAACGGCACGGCGGCGGGTCTACGGAGTCAGTTCCATGCAAAAGAGCAATAAAACGCCTAACGACTCGATAAGCCGTGGGACGATAAAATAAAAGAACAAGAGGCTTAGACTAGGGAGAGTAGGGGGGATGTAAATCAATACCATTCCTATCGATCTGACGGGATACTAATTTATTCCGTGGAGTGTATTATGCACTCAAATATATACCCGCACGGCAATCTTAAAAACACACACAGGGGCAGACCCTTGTCTCTATATAGT
Organism: Platycnemis pennipes; assembly: GCA_933228895.1. Taxonomy (NCBI): domain Eukaryota; kingdom Metazoa; phylum Arthropoda; class Insecta; order Odonata; family Platycnemididae; genus Platycnemis; species Platycnemis pennipes. Next base: position 31,795,226 of record OW121855.1, read on the forward strand.
CGGTCGATTTGGGATGAGATCTCCGAGATGTTAAAGTTTTCGGAGATAAAACTGAAAGGGAAAGCACGGGGAGCGGAAACGGCCAACTGCTTGCATAATGAAAGAGAAGCAGTCGCGCGAACCTTGTTGTATTAATGAGAGAACCGTGCCACTTAATAACCGAAGGGACATCTTAAGCCTACAGAAAGGAATAAAATGAATCTGAATCTGCTTGCATCAAGTTTCATCTTTTCTATACATAGGTACTACTAGAGAAGAAGAAGAATATTTTAATAATATTTTTAAAATTTACAAACATTATTTTTTGAATAAAACAGAAGCAAATGCTCAATATCTCAATTTTATTTTTATGAAAATGTATAGAGACCGCTCAATTTTTAATCCAAAATATTGATTAGAATTTTGCTTGAACTTTATTGCAATTTGCATCATTCATTAAAATCATGTCACGCATAAAGCTCACGCTTAAATTTTGATAAATATCTCAATACATATACCGGCAATCACTGGACTCGTAACCGAACCAGGACCGATATCTATCTTGGCATAAGCACACTACTGCATTTTGCAAGCAAACCCGAATGAGTCAAGGATTGAGTGAGTTTTCTTTGCATTTCCTTGCCTTTATTACTGTTTATTTACTTAATTTTGTGTGTTTGACGAGTAATTGACAATTGCTACAATAGCCCAAGTGAGCAATTGCGCGAGTGTATCCTTTGCATTAATTTATTTTTCATTTTATGCTTGATTCTGGGCGAAGGAAGAGTAATTGAGAACTTCCTTGCCTTGCATATATTTTTTTGTCCCCTCCCTCCCATTCTACCGTCATTTTCCATTCTAAGGAGCGTGATTTCCTCCCCTTCCTCGGCATCTTAAGATTATGGCAATAGGACATTATTTCCTACTTTTGTTGAAAGCCGTAGACATTCATTGTTCTATTTATAAGTATCTTAAATGTACAATTCAATTAAAGAAGAATTCAGAGTCGATCTCGAGTATTTTACGCACAAAAAATTCATTATAAATAATTGATTTAATTCATTAAGAATATCCTTCAAAGATGTTTACATTATTTTATCAAACCATTTGAATTGAAATACTGCCTAATTTTTGGCAATAAATATTCTAAATCTGATTACTTAAGAAATAAAAATGAACAAGGATTAATAATATACATTTTGTGCGTACATTATCCCACAGAAAAATGTTCTATGTTTTAAGGATATTGAACATGCTCCGAAAAAGGTTAGGTATTACTTGTATGGAGAAAAAACTGGTTGACACAGTACAAATGGATTTCCATATTTTTTATGACTAGGTGCCATACATTGATATTATGGATTTAACCACTTAAAAACTTGCCCAGGGGTTATTTTCTGATGTTTTTAACGTGTTGCATTGAAATTTTAACCAGCAAGAGAAAAACCTTTTTACAAGCATGAAAACTAATGGAGTAAAAAACAGGGAGAAGAAATAAATATTTAGGTAGGTTAATCAATAATTATTATAAAAGACAAGGTAGTAAGTGAAAAACGGGCTTGTTTTCTCGGCATTTAATGACTTGTGATTAAGAGGTTTTGAAATTAATTATCTCGGAACAATAACTTGAATTTTTAAGGGTGGGGCAGTTTTGAGATTCATAGAAATTCTAAACGAGCTTTATTTTCGAAATAAAAGATATGTTTCCAATTTCCCGTTGTGATTGTTAACTTCCGGTATATCGTGGAAATTTAATTTTGAAAAAAAACGTCAAATTGCGTTTATGAACATTTTTAAATGAATATTCCCTGACGTTATTAAAGAAGCAATGTCTAAACGCAGCGAATCAATCACAATTAGCGCCATTGATGTTCAAATACGATGAGGTATTTCATACTATTCCTATTTATATCCTCATAAAGTCACCAAAGAAATATGATTGTACTTTGTTTTTGAATGAGACGAAAAATATTGTTTATTTAGCGCTATTACCATTTTATATATTTCAAATAAGGAATACGCAAAAAAGGCAAAAAATAATTTGAAAGCACAGCATCAAATGAAATAAATACATTAGGAAAAATTATCGAGTATTATCTACTGATTTTTGGAAAATGGTTACTAAAATAATTAACTGATATGATTTTTCATGGATACTCACTTTAAGAATATTTATTTAATAATCATTTGACATATCCCTAGCTTCATAGCCTCAAAATCCTTCTTGCTGTGTAATTTCACTGTATCACCCCATAGGTACTAGTTCATCTCATCATTTGCAATAAATTAGGAGTAGCAAAGTATCATTTACCTTTAGGTCCACCCTAACAACCAAAGCAGTTGCCAACAGGATATTGATAGGAATTTTTGGGGGGCTGGGAAGGGAAGAGAGAAACCCGGCGACGGCATTTTTCAGCTCACATAAAAGGAAACAGGGTGCACGGTTTAAACTTCAGTCCACAAACGGAGTACCGAGCTCAAAGTGCTTCACGAATTTTCAATTCAAAGTGCAAATATGACGTTTCAAACAGAAATGGTGTATACATGCTTCAATGTAATAACTTTGATGCCTCTTACATTGGTCAAACCGGACGAGCTATTCACACCCGCGTGAAAGAACACAATAGCTGTTTACGAAAAGGGGATTACAGTTCCCAATTTGCCAAACACCTCATCGAAGAAGACCACACCAGTGACTTCATCCCCAAAGTGTCCACACCCAGTGCAAAGGTCACAAGTTGAATTTCCTCGAACAGTTGGAGATAACGTCTGCTACCAGAGATAATGCACATTTGTTGAATAAATATATGTTCCCTTCCAACTCTCCCTTCCTGAACTTACCTTTTCTCTCCTCCCGAACTTGACCCATCTCCTCAACCCTCCCCCCCCTCATCCGGCCAAGTCACAACTAGTTACTGCTCTCCCCCCCCCATTTCCCATTGTTGCCCCAACCCCATGGATCAAGTGAACACGTTGTGGGTATATAATGAGCACGCGGACTCTCCGCGCTTACCTTGATAATGATTGTCAAACAATCGAAACCTAGGTCGGTGAAAAATAAATTTGTGGAATCTTACCAAGTAATCATTTTATTTATTATTTACTTAAAGTGCTTGTCACGCAGTACTAAATTATGGACCTCTTTGTGTATTGAAGTAAACAAAAGACTAGTGAAAAGTTCAATATAGGGTGGAATCGTGGGCTTTGCAAAAAGAAGATGAAAATAGACTTGAGGCTTTTGAGATGCGGGTGTGGAGAAGGATGGAGAAAGGAGGACGAACGATGAAGTGCTAGAATTGGTAGGAGATGAAAGAAAATTGATAGATAAAATTAGCAGAAGGCAGAAAGTGCGGATGGAGAAGGTAATTAAGGGTTCCTTAAAGATATGGGCAACAAGGTGAACAAAATCCCATTTCAATGCGATCATCAATACTACTTTTTAAGATTTCTGCACTTCCGCCCCTCAAGATGGACTTCAAATTCTACAAATTTCTTTGATGACATTGTATGAGAATACTACAATTGGCCACAAATTCACTCAATGAAACATCTCAGAAAACTGTTAATGGGGGCGTTTATTCGGAACCGAAATCGCTATTTTGTACACGAAATTGTTAGATGGAAACGAAAAAAGAAATTTAGTGAAAAAATTAATCTTCTAACCACAACCATTCACTCATAAATCAAAATTAAAATAAGCAAAAGGTGACGCCCACCGAAAAAGCTGCTGTGATAACATTGATGTCATTTTCCTCTCGTCGTTTACTGCACTTATGGGAAGGGGAGGGAGTGAAGGGGGGTTCTCGGAAGGTCTGCTCGCACAGATGTTCCCGTAACTGCTTCGATTGGCAGAGTCAGCTGAGTTCCCCCCTTTGCGATAAGCCGAAGTATCTTCGCGGGCTCAGTTGTGATTGGACGAAATCGATATACGTCAGAGGTTGCACCACACCCACTTTTAAGAAAGGGTTAAAAACATCAGTTTTTCGACGCCTATAACTCGAGAAATAATTGACGGATGAAAAAACGGAAAAATACGTGTCTTTTTATTTTACAAACTCTATCATATTCGGCAATAAAAAAATATGGTAAACGACCCCATTGCCAGTAAAGGTACGTTATCTGCCTATACATGCACAAATTTTCCGCCGAGAAAGGGCTAATAACCTGATTATGCTATTTTTCCGCGAAAGATAGGATACAGGGCTAATTTCAGACTATTTTAACGAGTTCACCAATACTGTTCCGTAAAGAGAGGTTGATCCTTGCGTATGACCATGCGTGACACATTAATCCTCCTGAATTATGGCGATACATGGAGCAGTCATAAAGAGGTCAATTCTGTGCCGGGAATTTAGAATTTCTCAGGTCAAAATCGCAATGAATCATCGTTCCTCTACGCTGCACATAACCCTTGTGGTCGACAGTGGGAAGAAATAAGGCCGTGGCCCATTTTTACATGTATTGTGAATATATTTTCCAGCAAAAAAAGTAATAAATAGCATACATGACTTTTTCAGCTAATGCTAAAAAGGCCAAGTTTGAACTCAGAGAAATACACTTTTACACATAACGCAATCACAGTGGTAAATGCTTTTCAACTTGAAATATGAAATGTCAGTACTATATTAGCGTACACGTATCACCTTCTCTACATCTATCGTTGTGATGTGCAATAAAAAAGCATCAAAAAGATAAAAGGATTTCTCCCAAGATACGATACGGCATTAAAAAACATATCTTCACACAATTGACACACTATTTTGATTACACTCATGAGCATAAAAAATTGAGCGAAACGCATCGAAATTCATATATATTGATGTAAAAGTCTATGACAAGGATCCATTTAAGCGTCAATAATAAAGATGCTGCCTTTTTGGTACACTCTTCGCAACAATATACCGTCATGTGAGTGGTAAAAGTAGTTTTAAATCGTGAATCATGTCACGGTTAGACGAGCAATGAATCAAGAACGAAAGAGGGGATCACTATTCCAAGGTAGACTGACGCATAAACTAAATCAATCGCAGAAAATTTAGTTCCATTATTTTCCCGAGTTTGTTAAAGCACACGTAATAAAACGACATCGTATGTACATACAATGGTAGTTTAATGAGACCAAGAATATTAAAAGTTCTTTCTTCACGTACAAACTGTGACCACAATATATTTGTTCTCTGGGAGATAAGTGGCTCTTTTATTAATGAAGGATTACCTGATTAACAGTCATACGTAAATAGAATAAATGTTGTAATTTCACATTTATTTTGAATTCCTACAAGACCCTTAACTTACAAAGCATATCGGTTTTAGATTTACACATATGATTTGATAATTTGGCGTGTAAGCACTACTGGCAAAGAATTGTTTCCTTTCCCACGTGATAATGGATATTAGAAACTGCATTGATTTTGAAGCTGTTTCGTTTTTCCAGTATAGCAATAAATAATATATATAAATCACAAACTACCGTAATTAACGGTTACAATTTGCTCTCAATGGTTCTGTTGGCTTGTGTAGATGCAAACGCTCTGCCCCATGCCCCTACGGAGATTTTTAAAGCACTGTGTATGTATTTGTAAAGTATTCTTAAGTAAACACGTTTCTTCTCCTTTACCTTAAGACTCGCCCTTGTTGCTGCAACCAGTATATCCTTTTATCTGCTGCTCTCTTGGACTGTACTCTTAATATCCATCGATTTTCATAATCTCGGTGCAAATACTGCATTGGGTTTCCTTTCTTGCGGGGACCTTTTCCTTCGAACTGTTGGCAAGAAAGGTAGTACGTCTAAACAGGTGACCCAATAATTTTATATTCATAATTGTCTTCATTTGTCTTATATTATCATTTATTTTCTTTTATACCTAGCCTATCTTTGACATTATCCCCTGCCGCTTCTAATTAAAATCTCTTTCTTTTCTCGAGGGTTCAACTCTTACTTCCAAGGAACAATTTACTCTACAAGACTGTTTTGGCAAGCATATTTCGAGTACCTGTATTCGAACAAAACTCGTTTAACTATCTAAGCATTTGAGATAGTGGTATCTCAAAATAACACTAAAGAGTAACGGTTCATAAATTATTTGAATGCTGACCGCGTGACCTGGTTTATCTGCGCCATAGAATATCGGTACTTTATGGCGCTCTTGGGGGCAATACCCATCAATATGTGAGTAGTGGTGAGCGTAAGCAAAACAACGGCAAATGATAAATACGTAAACAAGAAAGAACATTACCCGGACTTGTGCTCATGCAAAAAAAACAAAGTCGCCTTAAGTAGGCCTGTTGCTGATATTACCTCATCTATCCAGATCAAATATGACGAATGTATAGGATTGGCAGGGTGTAGGGAAGATACATTTTTTATGAGCTAATAAACGAATTGATTGTCTCAATCATACGTAGTCCAATGCATGCATCCATCCAAAATAGTGGCCACGGTTCGGTTATAAAGGCATTATTTCAGAGTAATAAACATTTGAAATATAGATTAAGCTAATGTGGCAGCTACAAACTCCTTCCCTCAAAACAATTACTTTTCGAATTTTTGCTGTTTTTAGCAATAATCATTTAGGAAATAGCCTATCCAAAACTGACCAAATAATGCAGGAAAATGAATAATAATAATTACAAATGATGACTAATAAACCACAAAATAGATTTTGATTTATAAGTTAGTTTGAAACAAGAAAAGCGACATCTGTATTCTAGAGAAATTTCTAGAGGAATATTAATAAATATTAATTTGAATTGCATTGCCGTATTAGTTGAAATGAAGACTTGTGGAACGTTTACAATGCTGTGATTAAATGTTAAAACGCTGATGCCATCTGAGGGCATTTAATTCGGCCTAGACTTTGATGATCTTTGGCCTCGACTTCGATGAGATTCTTGGAAAATGTTATTTAAATGCGATTCCTTCCCATGCAAAGGACTACCTGACACCAAAACTACTTCAGCTGTCATCTTATTTACATCTAACCCAGCTCCTTCGAATTATAATGCGAGAAAATGTTTATCGCGTTCGTGAGGCGAATAGATTACTAGTATCTCACACTGAGATCCCGGTTTGGTTGCCTGCTACTTGGATTAGGCTTATACCAGACACCGTCTTTCTCTCCACCCTTCCTCCAGTCCCAAGAATAAAATGGGTATTCTAATTCCCAAGTAGATAATTTAAGTGGCAAATGACCTCAGCTGTAGGTTAACTCTCTCAAAAAAATAGTAAAATTTGATAAAATATTTTCGTTTTCAATGGAAGGTATCCCCTGCATCGTCTGAGGGCTTCTGCAAACTACATAGTTCATCACGGTCAGCAATACGCATTCTGACATTTTACATGCAGCGTGCACAAATTGCTACCCCAGGGTTGCTACTATGTCATGCTTCCGCGTTCGGAATAAGACGTCATTATAATATATCGAAGATAGGGGTAAAAAAAATGTTCCTTCGTCCGGTGAGACCTGCTGCAATAGAAAATAATAGAAAAAAATGAAAATTAATGAAACCGACACATAAAAAATTTCTCATCGTCAAGACTCCACCTTGTAATCTTCGGTATGAAGGCACACGACCGTAGCCACTACACCAGCCTAACACTAAGTTGAATGCAGGTTTCTTGAGCTTATATTTAGCACACTGAAAATAATGAATTGAAATTAACTTATTACAGATAAACTAAAGCCTATTCAACCAAACTTCGACGTATTCCTAGCAGTTTTTGGCATTCCGAACATCATGAAAAATATGTCATTCAAAAAGGCGTAACAAGGTTCGTGGTCTCCCAGACATGTCAATTGCTTAGTAGCAAACCCAGTACTGAGTCACGTGATCATTTATAATCTCGAAGAGGTATGTATATTACATACATGTATATGTAAGGATGAAGAGTTATCAACTATTAAGTAAAATATCAGCATAAAAAATTTCGAAAAAATTTCTTGATGTGAAATATTTTGTAAGATGTTGATAACTATAAGGTGATCTGCAGTCGTCGTACTTCGCTCTTGCCACGGGCGCCGCCATTAATGTTTTGTGATGGTGAATACGTAAGCGGTAAGAATATCGCTGAATGTGCGTAATTTGTTACCGCGAGGATAGTGCCCTGTGATTCTACAGTATGTGTAATCAAAAAGCCTCTGAACACCAATATATCTTAATGAAGTACAGGGCAGACGACACGTTGGGAGTAATTGAAAATGAAGATTTGCTAAGTTCGGCCAACGATGCCTTCCTAAAATTGAGGGCTGAGGTGAGAGTTATATCTTATGATTTCTCTAAAAAAAGGTCGAGGTCCCCAGTTTTTCAAGCAGAAATTCTCGGGATATCAGGCAAGTTTCCATATATTTGCTTCTTGTGAAACAACATTTTAACTTAAATGCACTAAGTTATTGCAATGTTAAATGTGACTATATTTAATACGCTGTAAACCTGAATAAGTGCCTGCTCATCGATGGAGAGCACCGGAAAGGTTTGGTTTCTGGATGAGGAAAGGGAAATGGGGAGAAACCGACGTGGAGTCCTTCCCAAAACCCTCCATTCGGATAGTGATGACTCGTGGGGGGAAGATGTTGACGTGCAGAAGGTAATTAATTAAGTAAGTAAAATTTATTCAAGATTTAGCAGTAAAAGGTATGGGTTTTCGCCTAGACAAAATTCGAGAGATTTCATTAATCAAGAAGATTTGGCTGCACAGCAAAATCTGGCAGAGGTGTTTCACTTTTTTAAAATTTGATTGTGATTTTTCACATTCAGTAATATCGTATCACTGCAATGGTACAACTATTTCAGTGTATTCACTTTTGTTGCATTTGATGTTAAAGTAATGTTGCCATGTTGTTTCAAAGATATTATATTAGATGATACTGTGCTTGCACTTTATGGTATTTGGAAACTATGCATATGTAGGTATATGGCTTAATTTTGTTTGCTCGATGCTTTACTGGTGCTGAGACACGATTCTTCCAAATTCCTGTTTATCCTGTTCTCATTCTATGTTGTGTCTGTGAGGATCTTATTAAGTGTATTTCTCCACTTATTAATTTTTCCCTTTCATGAGCCTGAGATTCAGGGTTGCTACAGGTCTTTAAAATCAGTAAAGTCAGGAAATTTAAATCTGGTCAGTAAAATCAGGCAAATTCAATGCTGAGTCAGTAAATACTGGTGGCCAGTGCCCCCTTATATACTCCAATCTTGCAGCAAAAATTTCACTGGCTGTCAGCAGCACCTGTACAGCATTAGTTCCTATTTCTGCATCTCAATGCTCACAACAAGAGCTACTTGTATTTCTACCAAGGAGTCGACATACAATGTAATATCCCTGATGTCTGCAAATGTTAAGATAAATAGTATCTATGGCTTTGGCATCCACGTTTTGCTCAACTCAATGCTATCCCCTCCTCGCCAAAATCTTTGACAGGCTTTGGTAAAATTAGAATTTTTTCACATTAATTCATTTCATTAGACTGACTATAGTAATGTTATGATTTGTGGCAGTCCTAAAGGACATTTTATTCTGATTAAGGTAATGGTATCAGTGAAAAGGAAAAAAAAGCACAGTATGCAGATTGAAAAGTACTTTTTATGCTTACCAAACATGCCTAGTGGGAAGTGTAAAGTTATACATTGAAATACTTATAAGGAACTTACAAGTTCAATTTAGCCATGTCTGAAGTGTCTCTTAAGCAATTTGTGGTACAAAAGAAGACAGTAGTACTACAGGTCAAATATGTCAGTCATCTTTTTTCAACATGGTTACATTTTATTTTTTATAGTTAGATGGTAGGATTGTAATTTCCCACTACTTTACAATATTTGGACCAGAGAAAGGCTTATTTTATCGGTTATCCCATAAAAGTCCAATTAATGGCACATGGTCTATTACTCCCTCATTTACCTTTATAGTTTAGTTAGTGTTCATTTTATTATGCCATAATATGTTCCTGAAGTCAATGAAATTGTTTTAAGTCTTTGTTTTTCAGAAGCCCTATGGGTCATTTAGGACATCTTATTGGGGTTATTTTTGTTAATGTGCATTTTCTTGTGCAGAACATATCCTGCAATAAATCATCTTTTTTGATTGTTGATCTACCATATTGTTATGTGCAATTCACAGCATTTTATTTTAGTTTCAATTTAATTCTTACTTAAACTCATGTACTCTGGAGAAATTGTACCTGAAATTTTGTTTATAAGATAATAATAAATACTCTCCTAGTCATGCATTTATGCCAATATTTCACCCCCTTCTCATGCAGAATTGCGGACTTTGTCTCTTTATTGCATTTCCAAAAGTCAGTAAAAATCTAAATGTTGGTCAGAAAACAGTCAGGGAAATTGGGAAATATCAAAACCTATATGTTGCAGAAAATCTGAGATGTAACTTTTTACACTTGTTACGTGAATGTCAGTTAGTGCAAACTACTGCAGTTGATTATTAAGCTGATTTCTAGGTGCTGTTAAGTTTTCTTGGGCTGCAATCATAGCAATAATTTCGGTGTTGAAGTTTTCTGTTATTCATGAATTTCTATACTAATGTTTTAAATGGTAGTTGCAGGATGAATTGATACCAGGCTCAAAAATATACTTGAGCAAGACATCATACAGGGGCATTAAGTCTGGAGTTAAGCACACTAGTAGGCTTACCATGGCATAGGTTCTCCTAGAGGAAGTATTTACTGAGGATGCACTTCTCTCATCTTCACCATTGGGTACCAATTTAGGGAGTGGACCTCGGCACCCTGCATTATATGCCCCAGCGTATAAGGCCATTTTAGGTGGGATTTTGTTATTGATTATTAGATTGTATATCCATTTGGACAATTTTCACAGTATTAAAAATTTTAACTACTAAATACATAATGGAAATATAACTAAGTATACATATAACAATACAATTCTGGTAAATTATCTCCTTTCCAGCCTAACTTTCCAGCATTAACATTCATATGAATATTCCTGGTATAAGGAATACTAATAACATACACGTCCTTTACCACAGATCAAAAATTTCTTACCTCAGCCCAACAGTTATGAGAACAAAAGTTTATATTTTACAAGTGCATTTCAACCATCAATTACCATCTAACACTAAATGAAAACGTTAAGTAATTTTTAAAAGTGATGTATTACAATGCATTGAATATTTTTGTGACAATGAGAATGTGTGAAAATGTTCAATTTTTAAAAACATTTTTTGCAATGTAACTTATAGTGTGTCCCATTGATCGTGCGTCATTTTTGACCTGTAATTTTAGACACTTCCTTTCGAGCCGCATGGATAAAATTTGGTATCTGGCTAGAAAAAGGTTGTAAGTTTTGTTGAGTCTAAGCAAAATATTAAAAATATGACTTCTTGACCCCAGAAATAGGGTCCAACCTAAAATCAAATTTTGCCTCATGGGCTTTCAATGTTAAAATATTTGAAATACAAAGAAGACATGTAGCAACACTTTCAACTAATAGGTTTTTGGGCACAAAGAACACGATGGTAGAACTTTCAAGTTTGAAAATTTCAACCATGATTCCTGAAAGGTCACAGTCATAAAGTCACAGGGTTTACAAAAAATGAATCTCCGCTACAAACCTGTCGAATCATAGGTTTAAAAAGGTTCCAATGTCGATGGTAAATCTTCAGATGCCTCTTTTCATCGCTTGACCTTCAAGGGTTACTCAGGGTCAAAGGGTGACAAAAGGTGAAATGATGCTACAAGCGTATTGAATCGTAGGTTTCAAAAGGTGCCAATGTTGATGGTAAGGTCATTAGATCCCTCTTTTCATCCCTTGACCTTCAAGGGTAACTCAGATGTCAAAGGTCACAGGGATGGCAATAAGTGAATCAAGTCTACAAACGTGTCGAATCAGGGTTTTTAAAAGGTGCCAAGGTCAATGGAAAGGTCATCAGATCCCTATAGTCATCCCTTGACCTACAAGGGTTACTCAGGGGTCAAAGGTCACAAGGGTGACAAAAAGAGAAATGAGGCTACAAACATGTCAAATCATAGGTTTAAAAGAGTGCCCCAGACGATGGTCCCTCCATGATATTCTGACCTTGAATGGTTGGGCAAGGGTGAAAGATCACTAGGTGTATCCTAGGTATTTAGGGCAACAGACATGTCGAATTCTAGCTTTGAAAGGGTGAAGAATTAGATGAAGTTACTTGGCCTTGTTTGTTGTCTCCTGTCTCTTCACAGCTGTTCGAAATGGGAAGACGGGGAAACAAATAAGATGAATCTGAGATTATTTGGGCCGCCAAAGTCAATTTTAAGGTACTCAGATCCCAACTGTCGTTCCTTTAACCCTTTGGGTCATATGGTATTTGGTGATTTCGAGTTTACTAATCAATTAAAAAATTCAACTGTGATTTCAAGTTAATTTCTTTTATTCAATTAAAAATAAATTTATCTTATGCTTTATTCAAAATTGTATTTTATGAATCCAATATTAAATGAATATTAAAATTTAAAATGAAAATATCGAAGCAGTAAGAATGAAAAATCACTTTTTACTTATTCGACACACCCTACTTTCTGTGCCAGGCACAATTGAATTCGCCCGATAAAAGTGTGTGTGAATGTGTCTTCCAGCATATTCGGGTATATTAACTCTGCACACGTTGTAATTTCTTTATTTCTTCGATGCCCGGAAATGTTTTCTTCTCCACACCTGGTGACCTTTAGCCCCTGCCCAACAGCTCCAGGTCAGAGACTTCCTGGAAGGATTTTTACCATGATATTGGTCACTTTTAAAAGAAATGCTTCGTTGTAGCCCCGATTCGAAATTTGTCACTCCCGTGACCTTTGACTCCTGAGTTACCATTGAAGGTCTAGGGAAGAGTAGAGGGATCTGAAGGCTTTCTTATCAACCTTGGCACCTTATTAAACCTATGATTCGACAGCGTCATTTCAATTTTGGTCAACCCTATGACCTTTGACCCCTGAGTTACCCTTGAAGGTAAATGGAAGAAAAGAGGGATCTGAAGGCTTTACGATTGATCTTGGCACCTTTTAAACCTATGATTTGACAAGTTTGTAGCCTCATTTCACTTTTTGTCAACCCTATGACCTTAGACTCCTGAGTTACCATTGAAGGTCGAGGGATGACAAGAGGGATCTAATGACCTTACAATTGACATTGGAACCTTTTGAAACCTATTGACAGGTTTGTAGCGGTGATTCATTTTTTGTAAACACTGTGACCTTGCAGGGGTCACGGTTGAAATATTCAGACTCAAAAGTTCTTCCACCGAGTTCTTTGTGTCCAAAAACCACTTAGTTGAAAGCTTCGCTAAATAATTGTCTTTTTTTGTATTTAGATTATTGTAGTGTCGAAAGCCCACAAGGTAAAATTTGGATTTTAGGTTGTACCATATTTCTGGGGTCAAGGTCATATTTTTAATATTTTGCTTAGACACAAGAAAACTTACAACATTTTTCTGCCAGGTACCAAATTTCCTCCATGTGGCTCGAAAGAAAGTGTCTAAAATTAAAGGTCAAAAATGACACACGATCAATGGGGCACTGTATATTTGAATTATACACACAATTGTAACTGCAATGTATTTTCTGTGCTAATAAAATATTACTAATATCATTTCAGATGCTAGTATTATGGTTGCCATTATTATGCGGCCATTAATTTTCCGGAGGTGACTTTAAAGAATTATCATCATGGGTTGGCATCCAAATTAATTAAATTGCGGGAAGAATATAAATTTGGGGCCAGAGTCCTTCAGGAAGCATGTTGTGTTTTGTAAACCTATTTGTCTTTTATGCTTCTGTTATTTATGTTAATAAACCATATTGAATGTATATGTATTTTGTAGTAATTTATTTCTTGAATCCTTCACAGTCCTCTAGGAATTTTACGATAAGATTTAATGTTTAAAACTCATTGGAATTTTACGATAAGATTCAATGTTTAAAACTCATTGGAATTTTACGATAAGATTCAATGTTTAAAACTCATTGGAATTTTACGATAAGATTCAATGTTTAAAACTCATTGGAATTTTACGATAAGATTCAATGTTTAAAACTCATTGGAATTTTACGATAAGATTTAATGTATAAAACTCATTGGAATTTTACGATAAGATTTAATGTATAAAACTCATTGGAATTTTACGATAAGATTTAATGTTTAAAACTCATTGGACTTTTACGATAAGATTCATAGTTGAAATCTTATAGGAGTTTTACGATAAACCTCATTGGCAATTATAGTGCCAATGATTCTTATCGTATTTTCCCAAAACTTTTTTTACAGTGCACATTAAATGTCATAAACGCAACTGTAAGCAAAGTAAAGAATAAAGAGATTTAAAACCTAACCAAGCGATAGTTTGCTATATAACATGAATTATTTTCAGTGTCTTATGTTGGACGAAATTTTAATGTCAATTAAATGTACATGACAAAATAGCCTATCCTTATTTTTTCACAGCAGGGTAAAAATGACAGCGAATCTATATTCAATACTCATAAACAACATATCCCTGTGAATCGCGTGCACTACGTAACAAAGCCTAATATGATAGAATAATCTCATTGATTCTCCAAAATAAACCAAAAAACTTAATTGCGACACACAGCAGTACCACAGCAGCATCTACACGACCAGAATAGCTGTAATTTTAAAAATCAATGCAAGAATAAAATTTTGGGATTATTTCTTTACGCTGTTAAAAGGGGCCCGGTGTATATTTGACTGTGTATATTTTTTCCAACTCCTGACGTATACCAGTTAAAATCAAGAGAAAAGGATAACCTTGTATACCTGATGCATTTAATACGTAATTACTGAAGATATTAACATAAAGCATGCAGTTTCTCATTAGTCACTACCACTAAATCACTTATCAGTTGTGCTCTAATACAAAAACCAACAAAAAATATAAATTTATAAAGTAACAATACGAAAGAAACCGGTGTAGAACATTCAATTTTCTACTTCCCCATAAATTGTCGTTGTCTGTCATTGTCCAAGCCTCACTGCCATAGAGAAACAAGCTCCAGATCTACGTTCTAATGAATTTTTTTCCTTACTTCCACGCTTGTATTTTCAGTTGTAAGTAGATTCTTCTTTTGATAGAATGCCCTCTTTGCCTGGGCCATTCCGCTATTTCTTTCTTGCTTCGTCCGTCGTTGGTTACTCGGCTTCCAAGGTAACAGAACTCGTTCACCTCTTCCAGCTTTTGTTTTCCTAGTTTAACGTGGGTTTTGGCCTCTTCTCTCTTGCTGCATACCAATATCTTAGTCTTCTCCTTATTGATCTTCAGGTGATATCTGGCCATTGTCCTTTCCATGGTTATCACCATCTTATTCAGCTCCTTTTCTCTCTGCTACGAGTGCTATGTCATCAGCGAACCGCAGATTGCTAATTTTTTCTCCGTAGATATTCACACCAGATTTATGACATGATATGCAAGTGGGCGAGAACTTTCTACAATGGTTCTCACCCACAAGTATAACTTCTGGCCGAGGTGTGCCTAACAGGGGCTGGTATGGGCAGTGAAGAGAGTAAGGAAGTTGATCGTACACGTGTATGTGGGGTTGGAAATGAGCGAAGTAGGTTACGGAAGGAATGGAATGGAGAAGAGGTAGGGAACGGGCTACGTAGGGGCTGAGCACGTTAGCAGACTAATGTAATCTCAACAACAATTTGCACTCAAGAGATGACGCCCTCGTAGACTTCCTTTTTGCCGCCGAAATTCCCGTCCCCGAGGCGGCATCCGCGATATGCCCTTGGCTTTCGCCAGACTCCCATCTCGTCATACCTCCACAACCGCCTCACACACGTCGATATCCCGGCATTTTGCGCAATGTTCCCAACCCCCTTGTGTGCAGCAGGCACCCTTCCGCGCCGAAGGAATAAAATAGGGGGCGGAAAATCCTTCCCGACAGCCTCTCGGATCATATCCTGAACATCCTCACCTCTCTTCCCCTCCGAGATACCGAATATCGCGGTGCACGGGTTACGATGAATGGATATCGTCACCGCGACGTCAAATACGATTACGGAGTTTCGACCCTTGTTTTTCAATTCTATTACGCTTATGGGGGAAGGTAATCGTTGTGTCCAGCAGAGTTTGTCTTACGCAGAGCGTCGATCGGGGATTAGCTGAATCGGTCGCGATGTGCGAGTGTAATAATTGGATACGAAATAAGTCGACAAATGCTAAAGCATTCTGTCCTTGCTACGTGGTTCGTCCGCGTCTATTCTGCGTCAGAAATTCTATGAGGCATTAAAGACTGATGGATGCGTGGGCTACCCGACCTGAGGGAAAGGGCATCAAGGTAACGTACGAAATAATTCGAAATTAAACATTCGGCCTAGAAGATAATTAGACAATTTACGCTTAAAAGTATTTAAACAATATTCTCTCCAATTCCGAATAATCTAACTCCCCAGAGTATTCATTCAGGCCATGATAGTTGTTTCTTAGCCTAGACGAGTCTCTCGCGTACAAGAAGTGGTTAATTTCATTGATAAATATTTATCGAGTAGGCAAGATACCTTTGTTAGAAGGATTCCATTGAATTCGATTCTCAAACAAATTAGAAGTAAGCAGTTTTCCCATATATGCCATGAATTATAATGCCAATTATTAGATAGACTCTATATACAACCTAAGGCTTCAAGGATTTACACTATTCGGGCATTTTGCCTAGATTTATGACTTACAAAGCGCCTAATGACTAAAAAATAATTCTAAATGTTATGATATTTTGAAATATTACAAATGCCCTAACACATAAACGAGCTGACATAAATAATTCCTGCAGTTTTACGCCGGGGTATGTGTAGCCAAAACGGAATATATGAGTTCGCATCCATTGTAGCGTTGAAAAAATCTATTAATAAATGGAAAAGTAAATGTTACCATGCATTAAAATCATATAGTCAAGGGAATTATAAGTTTTTCAAACTTTAAATTAATACAATGATGAAAAACTACTGATTATATACCGCACATTATCACAAAATATGGACATTGAACTATGCTTACTGCTCCTTATTAATGAATAGCTGCAGAGTTTTGCACCATAAGCGCGAAAATAAAAATGCCACTTTTAGGCCACAGCAATATGCCATTTAAATCAAAAGAATATGATAATGGCACTTAAAACGCCTTTTCGATTTTTGCCCATTTGATACTTGAGTATAATACAGCATGCGGATTCACTCGGCAGTTCTTCATAATGACTCGCAAGAAAAGGAAAAATTCTGGCCATAAGATACTATCGAAAGTAGGCGCAGTCAAATTAATTTTACTTCGTAACTATATAGCTTTTCTTTCTTGTGAATTTATTTTCCCATTTGCCTTCATCAGCAACTTTTTCTGCCTATTCCGGTTAATGACACACTAAATGAATGACTAAGGAGATAAAAATGAAAGAGGACTTTGATGGAAGAAATAGATAGTTGATCAATAGAAAGTTAATGGATTCATGATCAAAATAATGTTGAAATATCACAGAAATATTAGGTCTAAATACTAAATATTCTAGACTTTATCACGCGACTTTGGTTTCTAATAAATTAAACCCTCGAAAGGGCTTAAAACACGCTATCTTAGATAATACTAACTAAAATATGGTCAACTAATTGGAAATCAAAGGACTTAGAAAAAGGCCACTCACTTAATCCGACAGTATCGACTTCCTCCCATTTTTAATTTTCCTACAGTGGTGTTGACCATATCTCCGATCCAGAGAATTACGCCTATTTCCCAAATATGAAGCCAGTGTGTCGCATGACATTGAATTGCAGCGAAGACACCACGCGTTCAACAACCAGAAAACGGATGATAACACCTTAGATTGTAATCGAGAGCAATATTTCTCACCCGTGCCTGACACTTTTGTGTTACCCAACACCACTTCGAGGGGGATACGAGATTATGCGCCTCGCGTGCATTATCTGTAACGGATATGATTTATCAGAGTCACGATACCTCTTTCCCACATGAAAATAACAAGTTGTATTAAAAGTATGCACCGGGTTGTTGCATTTTCACGCTCGGTATATCTTCATGCTCATTTTCTTCTGGCGGGTCCTGTGACTGGGTGAAAGATTGAGCAATATTTTGCAGAGACATTAGGGACGCCTAAAAGTATATCAACCTATCTTCTCTGAACATTATGCCGGAGACCTTGAAAAAGGCAGCGCTGTGCTAACGACTCCTGATTTGCATGGAGGCATAAATGACCCAAACCTTCGGTAAACTTCAGCAATTAATCGTTGCTTCTCCGTATTTGAACTAACACCACGCCGACCTTTCATTTGAATGCAGAAAGTCGCTGCAAATGCGTAAAAAAGAAATTCACTGGGTATCAGCTACACACATTTAAGAGATGATGGTAGTTGTTTGTAGCTGGTGATGGCAATTGTAAGCTTTCTTTAACATTGCAGAAACTATCAATTATTTGATGGTAGCTCTAGAGGACAACGACTACATTATGAACAATAAGCAAAGCCATCATCTATTTTCAAGAAAACTTATGAAACTGATGTAGATAAAATTAAATTCAATGGAAACAAAGAAAATTACCAGGAGGTAACTATTATCAGAACGCAGTTTAAAATTTAGGATATACCTACCTTTTAGTTACTTTTGAAGCCGATTTGTTAACAGATGACTTTAGATATATATTAAGAGCCCCTGTGTTTTATGCTATGTTTGATTATGTTAAGAGGATTAGAGAGACATTTTGTCATACCAAGAGATTTAAAATATCATTTTTCCCATGCATCGTAAGAGAACACAAGCATAGCATTAAGGGATGTGTGGGTAAAAAAATTGTTGGATTGGTCTGCAGTGCACGAAGAATGTTTTAATATTAATAATCTATGCATGCTAGGGAAATACAGATAAATATATTCATTGAAATTATTTGTCATTATCTTTCGTTACTGTGTAGATACTACCCATCTAGTTGCAAGTGATTCTTATTCCTAGCATGTTTTCATGAAGTTGTCGCATTGTAGCTCTTAGTACGTAGATGTAGACTTAAATGAAATGGAGAACAAGGTGCCATCCTAAAGTTTGATGGGAGAAATACAAATTCATTGGCAGTAAAATAAGAAAGAAGGTAACTAAATCTCACAGACCTTATGATGATCGATGGAGCTCAGTTGATGATCCCCTTCCGTCTGTGACGACCTCCGCCTGTCCACGGTTTAGGGTATCCTGAGGTAAAAAAAGATATATAATATTCCTAAATTAAATATGAATCCATAGCTTATGTCATAAAGCATAAGTAGACAATCATTGCCGATAAAATCATTGACAGAAGAAAATGAATAAACTACGCACTTTATAAACAACTTACTCGGGTAGGCTGATAGTAAAATGAAATAATAATTACCACTCCATGAAGATTAGGGTATAGAAAAGTAAAAAGCATGCTTTAATCCAATTATATTATGTTCACATCACGAAGAATTATTTTATTATTTAATATTGAACGTCATTTTGGCTCGTAGGTATATGAGACTGTTGATTTTCGTCAGTAAATGTTTGCAAGCGGCAAAAGTGGTTTTGTGGTGAAGAAATACCTTTAACTGACACATTGATCGTAAGCAGTGTGTTAAATGACATGTAGCACCAGTATGTTATATTGGTATCATTGTGCTTCATTGCTAATTTTTAATGTTATGGGTGATTAATTACTGCTTTGGATATGGATTCAAATGTATATATTCACTTTGCCATCCGTACTTTCGCTCATAATATACCAGAGAACTATCCGTCTTGAGGACAACCGCCAATGACTCAAGTCAGCCCAAGGTTCCCGCTAGCTAATGCTTTGTGCCTCTCGTTGTGATGATACATGTCTATGTAAACCAAAATCACCGATAATGCAGCAAAACTTAATTTTCCTGCCCTAAATATGAAAGAATCTTGAATGGTTTATAATTATTGATTCTCTCGGGCCCTTTTTATCTGCTTTAAACCTATCTCGGATATCCTCAAATAAGCTACGCAGAAGGTTAGTTAGTTTATGTTGTAACGTTGGAGAAATAATGCATATTAGGTCATTTACAATACAGTCAAACATAACATACTTTTATTTGTACGCGATTGAAAACGTAGGTCTAAATTACTTCCCACCAAGAAACCAGAGTGAAAAAGGAAATGAAAGAAAGCATTGGCACGTTATAGATGGTGAGTAATGAGAGACAGAAAGTAGCATAAAGAGGAAATAATAGTGTAAATTAAAGAGCGTTTTGGAAATTTTGTAAAAGAAGAAGAACTACGCGAAGCAATGGACTAAAGAGCGTGCAGTACAGAAATTGATATTGGTTGGTAAGTTTCATAAACCACGATATCGACCGATGATAAACACAATGAAAAAAGTCTTCAGCGTAGTACTTATGTAAGGATTCCATTCATAACAGTGTGACACGGTGATTTCCTCCGCTTCAACCCCTCCAACTTTTTTGTGGCTGAACTATACAACCCGCCTCCATTCCGCCCTCAAAATAGCCGACGGCTGTTGTCACAACATTCCCCGTCACATGTCCCCCGACGCATCGCTTGGCAAGGCATAGATTCATGATTTAGACGCTCTTTCAAAGGAGAGCTCAGAAAAAAAATGACACGAGGGTTGAGCGAGCAAACATTCAAGCGCGTATCAATCTAACTATCGCCCCTGCGGCATCTAGGGTCGGAAGATACAGGGCCCTAAAATCCCATTCAAATACGATCCCTTTCATTTTCCTCCATCGCCCGACGCGAGTCCCCCCCCCCCCCCACAACCCGCCACCTCTCTTCCCATTTGCAAGTCCCGAATTCCGTCCCGTTATCGGTAAAATCAGGGACTCCCTTCAACCCAGAGGGAGAAAACCAATCCGCAGATACGGTGTCGAGACGAGTTCAAGAGAGTGAGAGGGCTTGAATTCGAGGCGCGTGACTTGTTATGGGTTCGCGGGAGACTCGTCTGGGGGGCGGGTGAAGGGGAGGACTGACTGCCTCGGCTTGGCAGCTGACCAAGGGCACGCACAGTTTTGGAAGAGGGAGGGGGGGGGGTGAGAGGGAGAGGTTCTCGTGTCATTGAGGGAGGGTGGGGGAGAAGGGCAAAGGACAGACGCATGGACGTGACGGGGACGAATGGGGAAAAAATTGGCTAGAAATAAACTTGTTTGGGACGAATATACACCCCAGTTTAGTGCCGGGAGAGCTGGGGCCTGCGAAAGATTTTAGCGACGGGAAGTTTAACAGGGATCGTCCCCTTTAGAGTCGAACTTCACGACTTACTGAGCTTCTCTTCCAATAAGCGCCACGCTAAAGGGGACTCTGGCAAGACCGCTCGATGGTCGCATTTATGTGACTGAGCGAGAATTCCGAGAAGAGGAGTGAAGTGGAGGAGATGTGGAAGCTAGAGACGTCGCTTCTAACTTCATTACAGGGCATGATGCGGCATATCATGGGGTAACTATCGCTCCGAGGTAGTTAGCAGTCATGAAGGAAGCAAAAGTTATGAGAGAAAACATTTTTAAAAAACTGAAATACCCAATACCGTGCAGGTTTTCTTCATTTGCTCAGCAGATTTTGCCAGAGGCAAAAATGATAATGAAATTGAATCCACTGGTACGTCAAGCTGGTGCTTGACCTATCGAACTCAAGCAGTTTTGCTTCCTTTTCAAACACTACTTGCAGAAATACGTTGCAAAATAAAGTTCACTTCAGTGTCTTTCTATATTTTTACGACTTAATCAGTAAGACCATTTTGGTTCAAAGACACGCTGTCATCCCTCGTGGAGAAATCACCTCAAAGAAAACGCGTAAGACGCGTCGTCGAAAAGCTTTTTTTCACGTCCCGTCTCCTGAATGAGGGTGTGAGGGGCATGGAGTAGGCGTTAAGCAATAAAAATGATGTCGCATTATGTTTCACGGCCTCTAGAGATGACAAGATATACACGAGTGATAAACAACAAGTATTTTGCAAGGCGCACTCACAGATGACTGCAGATATGCGCATTCAACCCACTGGAGTCATAAAAAAATAACTAAGAGAAGGTCAGTCAGTTTTACCACCGTCAAGGGGCAACGGAAACATCACGAGTTTGAAAAAATGGTGACAAGGAAGTTGGATTGGGACTAAGTGAGCCAAAAGGAATGAGAAGTATGATTGTTTATTTATTCCATACAAAATATACGTAGACGTAAAATATTTTCTTTTCCCCTCCTGAAGAAGTAATGCCACGTTTAACAAGAGATAAATTATGAGAAATAAAGACTTTCATATTCTATATTGGATTCGAATACACTTAATTACTGCTGCTAGGCTGGCATGGTTTAGAAGCTCCACCACGGCCGGCTAATAACTCTGCTATTATTGACAGCATCGAAAAATTATTCAAAAATAGGAGCAAAAATTTCTGTGGATTAAGGATAAAATCTTTTTATTCGTTTCATATTCAGGTTTTTCCATGAAAAAACATCCATTGTGATATTTTCCATTTGGGAAAGAAATTAAAATTCCTATCATCCATCAAAACGCTTAAGACTTTGGTCAAACTATTGAATTTAACGGGTAAAGTGTGGCAAAATTAAAGCTAAAAATGTTCTTAGGCATTTTATTCGGCAAAACTGGATTCAACAGTTTTTAAATAATTAGATTTCCAAAACATTACAATATTTTACGATTTCGACTCCTTAAAGGGTTGCATATCCTTTTACCACGAATGAGGGGCTACTAAAATAAAGTACCTATCTCCATTTCGTCGACATAACTACTCAAATGGAGCAGAAGGACGAAAATAGTTCATGGACAGATGGAAGAGGACATTGGAGAAAATTTGCAGCCAAAGGGTAGAGAGGAGAGTAAATTGTTAATAAGGTAACCAGGGATTGGTTGAGGATGCTGTCTGGAAACTCAAGACCTCTCGTGAGGGAGGAGTGTCAAACGTTCCCAGAGCTTTTTTTTGTGGAGTGTTTGATGGGATGGGTAGGAGGCAGAGAGACCTCTTCGTTTGAGTAGGGTAAGAGGAGACGCCTAAAAGAGAGAGGAATATTTTGGAAGAGTTTAAAGAATTTTTCAAAGGGACATCAAAGTTCGACGAACCCGTCCTCCACGACCAAAAAGGGGTTTTAAAAATAAATAAGTAGTTAAGTAGTTGAAAGCAAGAAAAAAAACCACGAGAGGGTAACCGCATGGGCGTAATGGAAGGAAGAGACCAACAAATTAGAAAAAAACGATTAACAGAGCAGCACCAAGGTCTCCTTCTACGTGGACACCTGCACTTTAATGCCGCAATGATTACATATATTTTTCCTACTGGTGCCATAAACCTAAGACACCACACGGCCTTCAGCTAATACGTTTTCAAGGGTATGAACAAATGGCATAGATATTAGTCAGGGAAAGTAAACGACGGTTGGGGTCATTTGCGCCATTTAGAGTACGTAGGACTTTGGGAAGAGGGGAAATTTTCAAGATTTTGCTTCAGTACGCATAACTTAATATTATCGCACTCTTAACCAAAGGTGCTAAGGAACCAGAGGTACGGTGCCTCGTCCGACGGACTATGCACTGTACTTTAAGCGCTGTAAACACGGGACTCAAGTAGGGACCTGCATTCCAAAACAGTCGGAACTTGAATGCAGATCCACGAGATACAAACCAAAATATCTGCACTATCTCCAAAGGTTTTGCACACCGGCTAATCGTCATCATGAATTGACCATATGCCTGAAGATAACAAATGAATCATAATGCAGCGAATGGAATTGAGAAACGAAAACATATTGGATAGGCATGTCATAGACAAGAACGTTTCTGTAGGGAATTATCATAAACCGAAAACATTGAGCATGATGAAGATTGGAAATGTCATTTTAAAGGTATTAATTGAGCATAAAATAATGTAAGATGGCAAAGAGGAAGCAATAAAATAAGTATTTTAAATGGAATATAGTGATAGGTACTGAAATAATCGAGTGAAATGACAAAAACATCGGGTGAAGAAGACCTTCATACGCACGTCATAATTGGTGAATGATGTAATTCAAATAAAATTAAATAAACTTTGCCATAGCTATTGAAGGGAATCATAATTTAATAAAATGAAAATACCTACTTGAAATGAGTGAATGGTAAATATATATCTCGTAGTTCATTCACATAAGTAGGAAACTCTTTTTTGGAAGCGGCTGTTGTTTTCCCTCTTAGGATAAAATCTTTCCAGGCTCAGCAATTGACGTCATTTCACACTCATTCCGTCTTGGACGGAATACCCAAGGGAGGCTAAGATACACGTAGTATATTCTCTCGTGAATTACCACCCCAATGCTTCCCGCTCCTCACATCTCCCAAACCACTCCCGTACCTCCATCCCTCTTTTGACTCTCGTATTTATTTTTCCCCTCCCTCCCTTCCGTCCATTTCTCCCCAACTCTCCCTCTACTCCTCTCCCTCCCCCACCCTCCAAACCCCCTCACAGCTGCTCGTACCCGGGAGCATCTTGCCGAAGCAATTTATGGCTTCCTTTTTGGGGCGTTTGGAGTTGAACTGAATAATGCCTCGTGCAGAGCCAAGGAGACAGAAAGGGAGTGAGGGAGAGAGAGGGAATAAGTGGGAGGGGTCAAAGGAAGTGGGAAGGCACGAAGAAGTCAGCGAGGGTCAAGGCGAATGTGGATCAAGGGAAACGGCCAGGGTCCGACGGTAAACCTAAGGGAAAATACCTCTCTCCCTTTTTGGTGACTTCTAGACGAGGGAATCGTCTAGCCTGCAGCAGTCTTGTATAAAGGAAAAAAAACTTGTTACGGGCAGGAGAATAACGATTGAAAGTGAAAGGGTCAATAAAAAGTTCTCCACTTGCCATTTGCAGGTATCTCTCTATTCAGCAGGAACTTTTCCATTCACAAAAGCACTCGTATTTATACGAGAGATTGGACTAACAGCTAAGGCAATCTCCGACATTCAGTAAAGATTGCTGAACAGGTAGGAGTTTGGTAGACCTATGGAATCCTACCAATCTTATCTCTCTATTAACAAAAAGAAAAAACAACCTCTATGATCAAAATTTGCACCTTTATTGCGATTAAAAACGCTGTAAGTGGAGGATTGATTGAATTTCAACTCAAAATGGATATGAGAAGTTGCCTTTGTCATTAGGATGCAATCATTGGCTAAGGTCGTTTTCGTCAATGAGAAGAAGTGGAATGTGGGGTAAATGTAAAAGTTTTGGGAATGAAAAAAGGGAGGAGGGAACACAGCTTCGGCAAAGGCCTACTCTAGATGTAACGTGTGCGCGGTTTCACGTCCAATCTGACGGCCTGAGTTTTGAATTCTCGATGCTCTCAAACGGGCAAGATAGGTGGAACTCGTACGAAACTTCGTACAAATTTTGACCTCAGCCCTTTAAGATGGATAGCCAGTACTCTAGCAACCAAAATTAACCAGTAGTGTTTTAATTTCTAGGCAACACTCATGTAGGGATCTGAATGCAAAAAGCGTCTGCCAATGCCGAGATAAGACGTCGGAATCGATAGCAAGTGCTCCATCCAGCACAAAAGTCCGATTTGTAACTTATTCGTTGATATTTATTCATATATATTGAATGGCCTCAAAACTTTCGTGGAAGGAATAAAATAATTTTTCCGTGAACGCGAAAACGTTTCCCAGTGGAAACAGAATGGGCACAAGATGAGGCTAGGAAAGCCTGCTTTACAAGATAATTATATGCTTTACTATTGCTAACACCATTTTGACTTTTCGATGGTTAATGGATCTCCGAACTCCTGGTAGCGATATCATTCACATACAGCATATGCGAAACAGCGGAGCCGTTATTACTAACACGAAAAATACGGCTGAGTAGGGTTTACTCCAGTAAACCAGTAAACAACGGATTAGTAGCAAAGCAAATCACCATCCAGAATAACCCAATGGCTAGAGGAACACAATTAAGGGGCATGCATTTCTTCCCTCAGTAATACATGAACGAGTTACAACGGTCTCCACAAGTAGCAGATGCGAGTTAACGCGAACTTTATTGTTGCTTCCACACACCTTACTGGTGAGTCCCCTTTTTCACTCAAAATCCGGTCT
This sequence comes from Platycnemis pennipes, assembly GCA_933228895.1. Lineage (NCBI taxonomy): Eukaryota > Metazoa > Arthropoda > Insecta > Odonata > Platycnemididae > Platycnemis > Platycnemis pennipes. Next base: position 31,821,265 of record OW121855.1, read on the forward strand.
TTCTTTTCTACGAGCAGAAAAAGATTTCCGGGAAGGTAATTTGGACTAGAAGAAAATATGCTTGACCTTCGCTTGGAGAAACGAAAACTCATGCAATATTTCTCCAACTAATAAGCATTCTGTAAGCCACGGTGAGGAGGAGGATTGAGGCAAACTTAATAGGTATTTTTCCAAAGGAATATCTAAACACTTATAAACATATTATGCCTAGATAAATAGAAAAAAAACAACAGGAATTGTCACCACCAGGATTAAATAGTCATTTACCGCACCATAACGTGACTACTAGAAAAAAGAAGATCTTAAACCATATGCGATTTTGCTAGCGGAAACAAAACTTAATACGAAAGGAAAAGTCAAATAAAATACTTTTCGATTAGCAGAGAATAACAGAATTATTAAAGGAGACAATAATAATCTCGTCAAGTCAAGCATCAAATGTATGAAATATTTGGTATTGGAATAACTGCTTGACCATAGGAAAAGTCCTAAAATTAACGTTGTGAGAACAGTAGATGCGGTTTAAAAAATGACCTGCGACACAGCATATTTTGAAAAATGTATTTTACTCCCGTCACAGTTATCAACAAAAGAATGAAGTGATATGCTTGCAGAGAAATGGGTCACATTAATAGTTCTTTCTTTGCGCGCACGGTTGGAGACCATTCTTAATAAGAGAAGAGTATGCTGGTGCCCTAGTTTGTAGTAAACTTGTACCATGTAAAATAACTCTTAACACACGTTAAATTTTTCAAAGCAAAATACCCGTTGATACAGTAAATTAAGCGTGACCCTTGACGATATATTCAGACAAAGAGATTCCTAATCCTACAGTAAACATTTATAGCACCGCGTCAGGTGAAGGTGCACCTCCTGTCGAAGAGTCTTTGCTGTTTCTCCGGCTGTTTTTCTGTCGAGTAATACCAGATCATGCAAGTTAAACTTCCAATTGCTCCAAAATTAAAGAACGTTCGCATTAATCTAGAACATATGTAAGAAAAGTATTGAAAATGACAGAGAAATCAATACTCCAGAACTATGGCAGATAGCAACTTGTGTTGAGAAGTGAGGAACTATTTTCAAAAATGCTTCGGATAACGAAAACCATCTCCCGCCCACTGTATATGACATTTCCGCATATGTGAAGAGCCTAAATGGACTCAAAACTGCAATTGAACACGCTACGTAATGAAGCAAATGCATGCCCTTATTTTTTCGTGCAATTAGGGATATGAATAGTGGTAAATATGTCCAATACGAGTGAATCAATGCATAGCATAGGCAGTTGCATGTTGGTATAAGGACTTGAAGGTAACCCAACTAACAGCACTTTTTTGCATGCTTAGTTTGCTATTTTTATCTTTTTAAATAATGCAGTTTAGACTAGTATATGAATATTGATCCTATTTTATGCATGATATGTAGTGCATGTTTGGTGAGAATTCACCCCCTGCCACACAACTTTATGGTGGCTCGCAGGGTATAATGTAGATGATGCCATAAAAATATGAAGAGATATTTGAGCAAAAACAAAACCCAATTTACATTTCATACAGAAATGAATTCGTTGGTCATTATCCTCCACGCAAATAACCCCCTCTTTTTCATCCCCTTAATTACCATGCACATTCTCATATCGCCCCCAGATGTCCCGATGAAGTGATGAAATGACTCCTCTGGGGATAATGGCTCTTCTTGAACCTATTTAATTTTTAATGGACTTCAGAATCGGGTGTCAAGGAATTTCTGAACTTCCATTTTATGAGCTTTCCACGGAAATCTTTTTTTACGACCGCTCATACTGGTGCTATTCGTCAGTGGTTTAATTGATCGCATTTTATAGGAGAGTTGAAGAGAAACTACCCTTTCCTTTAACCTCTCACCAATGACAAACTGTAGGAAAATGTTTGAAGAAAACTTGAGTTTGAGTTACGTTACTTTAATTTTTAAAGTATTTTTTAGCTTTACAAGAAGATACTTCTTCATCGGCCATAAAATGAGTTATGAAAATTTCTCTTGGCTGAAGATTATGCTTCGAACGGAGACTCTTAATAGCGCTAAGAAAGAATAATACTCGTACGGCCAGGATATACCGTAAAATTATGTTTTTTTGGTGTATTTTTTCACCTTATGCCAGTGTTCTAACAGGTTATTGGAGGAGAAAGGTAGAAACTTCACCCTGAAAGTCTTCTTCTTATGGTAAAATATTTGAGAAATGCAAAATATATAAGCATTACACAATGTATCTGCATCATCAGTTTAGTCATTAATAGAAAAAAATGAAGAAATCAAATCACCAGACGGAAATATGTTAAGGGCAAAGTACTCTGGTCTTAAAGAGAGTAAAGTATTTGAGACTAAAGAATTTTATGTGAAAAAATCTTTAGATAAAGATTTTAAGGAAGACGAAAAAATAAGTTTCGCTTTGCTGAAGAAAAATCAAGTTCATGGGGATAACTGGATTGTGCAGAGTATGTGGAAGGAAAATTTAATAGGGGCAATGACATCCTGAAGGCTACGGAAAGAAGGAAGAGAAGGAGAGGAAAGAAAATGATGGTTATTTCAGGTTAACTAAACTAGAAGTAAATAAACTAACTGGACGAATAAAGTTGAAGAAAACGACTAAACAAGAGAAGTGTGGGAAGACAGTAAAATCAGAGTAGGAATACACTACCAAAATCCGATCACCCTGGTGGAATGCAAGAAATATTGAAAAAAACATAGTTACAACTTTCTTCCGTACACTTTACGCACAAGTTACCACCAACCATTAATCTCCTAATGTGATTCCTAACAACAAAACATATAGCATTGTCCAAGATGGTGCTTTCTGCTGATGCTGCAAGATTTGGAATTCATTTACACGTCTTCGAACTCGTTTCACTGCCATCTGACGGGAACTTCTTGAAGTTCCGGCTTCCCCTCCCTCACAGTGACCTCTCTCTTCTCCTCCTTCTTCCTACGCATGAACTGTTAGGAGGTAATAATTCACTCTGCGACCAAGAGAAAGCGACTATTTTTTCCAGTAGGGGATTTTCCTTTTTTAAGCGGTCTTCGCGGAAAAGCATTTCTTTTTTTTTCATGCCGGCCCTTGGTTCATTCGACGAGACTTTTCTCAACGTCTGATGTATTTTCACGGCCACAATAGGAGTTTCACGCCCTCGTGCCGTTCCCGAACTAATTCTATAAATATTGTTGGCCAAGATTTCCGGAATTCAAGCCTTTTATCCCACCTATATTATCATAAATAGTATCTATCCTCGTCATAGTAAATTACAAAATAATATTTTATTGCCTAAAGCATTTAGATAATGAAAATATGTATTCCTTACGATAGGGAAGGTAATATAATTGCCTGCACTTCTCACGAGGGCAGAGGAGAAACACCGCATAAAACTCACTCGTTGACTCACCATTTGTACTAATATTTTAGTAATATTCCAAAATATTTGATAATTGTTATGAAATAATATTCCATCATAACTTTGCCCGAACTAAGAACTATTGAATTTGAATTCACCTTTTTCTTAATTGCATTATTAATTCAAAAATACGGTTTATATTGTTTCCTTAGTGGAACTTCGCCTAAACTGTGTGGAAGAAAAGTTTCCTCTTTGTGTAAAAAAAAGATACAAGAATACACTATTTTCCTGGAGAAACAAGGGGTCGGATTAGGGAGATGAAACGGCTACATTTTAGGATGAGTTACTAGTAGTAATTTCATTTCCATGACCATGTATTAACGAAACTAAACGGTAACTAAACTTGACATAAAGTAATTTTTACCAACAAAAATTCAGTAACACCTGATAAATATATACAACATCCATGCATGATCCTTGATTGAAAGGCTACATCTAGACTTGTGTTCATTTGTTCCAAAACTTGACACTGACAAACAATCGTATAAATTCAAATGAACTACATATTACCTTTCGAGTCAGTAGACATGAATTTAACCATCAGGTATGCCATTATTCTGTGATTCCAGTAAATCGTTCGACGGCATAAATTCATTACCAATAAAAAGTTACACAAGAGGGCTCACCACGAATTCATGAAATAGTTGGAGGATTTTTTTTCCTTTTGCGTTGCTCTCTCTGACCTATATGACAGGTATTGGCAAGGAAGCAATGATTTGTTCCGCAGAGTGGCCATTTTTTTCCTTTCCCTCTACATATCCCACAGTCGTGTGAAAACAAATTAATCTACGACTTTAAATGCAATAATGAATTCTGCGAGCTTAGTGACGTGATTCGCAATCTAATTAAAATGATGATGACAAGCATTGCTGGCACAATTCTCTTTCTACTAGAGAACGTAATTGTGTTACATCACTTAGGAAAATGATAATACATTAGCATTAATGGGTAAAAAGCTGTAATGTCGTTTCAGCCGTAAACACACTATCAAGCCGGCATGAAAATAGTTCCTACTTCAAAAAAAGGGAATTTTGCAAATGTTAACTAATTTTCTTGTCCATTATTTGAAAATAATCCTTCAATTTTGATTTTTTTCCCAAATTCCTTTATTATTAATCCTTACTTATCATCAATCATTCTTTATTATGACTATCATTTCTGCGATGCAATATTGTCATGGTGTTTCTTCTCGGTATTCTTATCATCTTCAGCTTTACCTTGCTTGACCGCTTGGCCTTTCATGCCATAGAAGGTTACATTAACACGCATTATTCACAACCGTCTTCATTCATTGATCAAGTTTCAGTGGAAAGTACCTTTATATGACAATCTAAATAAATAAAATTGAAGTTTATTATGACAAAGAAGACTTGATCGAAATACGGTCCAATCCATTCCTTTGTTAACACGACAGCATACTCAAGTAGACGATTGAAAATTTGTTTCTTTTTCCATGAAGACATGTTTTTTATGGCTTAACCATACCTTTATCTATGTTCTATATACCCTTAAATTATATCCTGCAATTTTTGGTGATTTTAAATTAATTACATAGAGTTTTGATCAATCTAGAGTACATATCTACAGCGGTTGCTTAGCATGAAAAAGAGATAAGTGAAGTTACAACGTAACCGAGGAAGAGCTCTTATGACTGTTTTTCTTTCACATTTAGCATTGATTATCAGGTCACAGTTGTTATCAGTATCCTGGGTCACATCTAATACCTCGCTAATCTTATCCCCACAACCACGAATTCTCGCCATTAGCGACTTTCACGGTAATATAGACATGTTCTAAATTCCTCAAATTCGAGTAATATGGAGGTTGGCGCGTTACTTTTAACGAGTTGAGGACGAATCCAACCATCATCACCCGAATGCTTTCACAATTACGTTAATGGAAAGACAGAATACACTTCAAAAAAGATTAGCCATGGTGAATCTTCTTCTCAATAGTCCCTTATCGCGAGGCGAAAGCTAAACAGTTTAACGTATTATTCCTTACCATAGTAAATAAAATTATAGAACATGGAAAGAAGTTTTTTACTTGAATGCAGAAATATTCACAGAAGAACTTGTCACATTCATCGAACAAAAAAACAAAATAACCACTGATGTCAAAGAATTTTTTTAAAAGAAATTAAATAGGGAATATAGACTATGAGCATTAAAGGAGTAGCAAATACACTTAGGTGCGTGGTAGCAGTAGGTAATGGAAGACACATATTTCTAATATTCTCAAATGCTCAAAAAATATTGAGAATCACCCAAATGAATTCACTTTGTAAAATTCCTCATATTTTTATTAAAACCGACCTAGGTCCGATAATGGTCAAGTGATAACCGAACAAGGTCTTGTGACCTTGATCAATGACTGTGTAAGGCAAAATCTAGGTCGGTTTTAATAAAAATCTGTGGAATTTTACAAAGTGAATTCATTTACGTTATAAATATGTGGTTCCACGAAGTCAAACCTAGCAATTTGTTATATATTAAGGATCAAACTATCAGCATTTAACAATGACCTTAAATCTTAAGTGGCCATGGACATCTTAAATCGTATTAACATATAATCTGGAAGAAAATTAATAAAAGTTGATATGAATGCCATGCAGAACATATATTTCACCACAATTTTCTTAACTGCTAAATAATTGAAGGTACCTACGCCATTCGGCAAAATCTGCCCGAGAAGAAAGGAGAGAGACCTCTACAAGAATGCTATCCTATTTGAGTAAAAATGTTGTAGAGATCGTGGCTTCGTATTGAGTGAAAAGCAAAGTGTTTTAAACCTTCAATCCTTCTTATTTAATCTATTTTGTGGAATTAAGGTACTCAAGTATTATTCCGGTAATTTCCAGAATGTCTGAAATAAACTCTTGCCAATCATCGGGCCTTTATCTTGAGTCCAAATTTCGTTATCAACCGAACGCGCTCACAAATTTCTACAATAATTCGATTGGAATACCATGTTTAACCAGTTAGGGAAAACTAAATGTCTACCCTCGGAAGAATATCTATAATGGCTACGACGACAGGCAAATTTCCTTCCTCCAGGCCATAAAGCAACACTCCTCTTCCCCCTCTCGTCAATCTCCCTGCCACGCGTCACCGCGACAGTTTCTGCTCTTCCTCAAGACCCTCACTCAAACCTCCTTGTTCCAACTTCCTTCCCCTCACAACCAAACCTCCCCTACTTGGAAGGAGTCCAAGCGTCATCCGCGATTATGTTCTAGCGCGCGGGGGACTATGGGAAGGGGCTGAGCGTCCGGGTAGCTGTGCCCGTGGGGTTCCTTGAGCTCGCTAGACGCATAAAGGGGGATGGCGTCTGACGAAGCGAGGAGAGAAGGGGCAAGACGGTCTTCGGAGGGAAGGGCAGACGGACGAGGATGACTGGGGAAAGTTTTTGGGGGAAAGCGAGCGTGTGTTTAGTTTCCTAGGGGAGGAAGTCCAACAGGCGCCTCGGCGATGTCTGTTGGGGTTGTGGCGAAGCCGGGAGGGTTGAAAAGAGTGCTGGGGGTTGAAAGGGATCACCGGAAGTCTCCGATATGCGAGCCATCAACCCCCCCAGATACACTCCCCGGCTACATTCGTCAGAGCGAGGGGAAAACGGCCCACGCACAAACCAGTGCCGCGGTCTACCTCCAGGGAGGGAATCTGTGATGAAAGATACACGCCGTTAAGTCAGGAGTTTGGTGAAGATTTCCTTCGGCGCATGCATTTTTCATAACCTACCTTCAAGGGACTTTACGCAAGGAAAAAAGAGGAGCATACGCGAACATCCCTGATTGGATCCATTCAAACATTGAACGGAGTTGATAGATTTCTTGGTGCGAAATATTACCGGGAAACCATTAAAGGTAGAGAGCAAGGAAATGAATCACGTCCGTCAGAATTAGCCAAATGGCAGCCTATTATCCGCAAGAGATAATGACTTAATTATGGTTGCCATTTATCGGTAAATAGGTACATATCAGTGCCCTCCGCCCCCCCACCCTAATAGTAGCAATATAAGTAAATATGAAAAACTGAAAACTGTGGTGGACAAATATAACGACAAAAATATGTGCTTTAAAATAGGTTTCATAAGTTTTTAAATCAATCAACTCATGATAACTAAAGAACCTCTATCATGCACCGTGATTGAAATGTAATTAGCCACTCTGTGTGTCCCAAGGCTTCTAAACACCACGAGTGCTCTGAGATTAAGTGATAAAACGTGGAAGGAGAACTCTTGTTACAAAGCAACTCGAATTCATGGTTGTTTCGCAAAAAAGTAGATTATAAGTTGGTACAGCTACCGAGTCAGATAAATGAATAAAAATATTCCGAGTAAACTTCTCCACTTAGATTTGGGAAATGTAAATATTACACTGTTTATATTTGATTTGTTTACTCTAGGTAGCAGCGGCTGTCAAAGGGTGCTTAAAGCTCTGATTAAGAATTATCTATTAAATAACTAAGCTCCAGAAAATAGAACTTATTGTCAGCTTATAGCATAAATACTTCGTAAAAAACGTCACGCTTATATTTATTACATTTGAAAATGGCGAATATTATATCGATGGTATTTGAGAGTCAACAATTCAGCCTGCAATTGTCAAGTTTTTTATTAGTATGCGCATTATCGGAAGGAACATATTCCTAATTATATTATCTTTATTATTCGTTGAAATTGGGATTATGTAGTACTAAATTCCTCTAATGCAGTCGTCATACACTACACATAAGACGTCATCAGTCAAAAATTTATTGTTTGATTTGACGCAGCTCTCCATTTGATTATCGGCGGACCTAATCATATTTATATAATTATTCCCTTTTTTATCCCTCATCGCTTGTTCTACATATCTCATGCGAGGCCTTCCTATTCCATTCTCACCATTAACTTTTCCCTAGACGTCTTATTTTCGTCTGGCCATTATGTCTCATGATATAGCCGATATGTCCCATCCTTTTCTTAACTTTCAATAGACTTCCCTTCTCTCCCACTCTTCTTAGGACTTCTTCGTTCGTGCTTGGTCAATCCTTTTTACCTTAATCGTTCTTCAGCAGCACCATTTTTCAAATCTTCATGCGGCATACTAATGTGGCGATTATATGAGAGAAAATACTTTAAAAGAAATATATTGCAGCTAAACAAGTTTGTTTCGAATACCGACACGATTTTTTTTATTTTCGGTCTTTTAAGGAAAGAGCGAACCTCTTATTACGTGTAGCTACGTTAACAATGTTCATAAAAATGTATAATAACAAAACAATATCACTATGATGCCCGTTAAGAATCAGCGTCTAAAAATTGACTGAGGCCGTTAATATTGTGAAAGTTTGGAAAAGTATTCAAATCACCAGCATTGAATAAAGCTTCGGGTAATAGCTACAGCTACCGAGCAGCACTCTAACGCTATTCAAATAATGCACATTATCAATATCTTAAAAATCAAAAGATTACAAACAAAGTGAAATAAGGTGCACTACTAGAAATAGAAATGCTCTAGCTAGAAGTGCAGTTATTGCAAGCATTTATATATGATGTACTCTTTTTATACCGGAATCTGTGCATAGATGATGTTGCTTAGTATCCCACGAGTGGATGCATCAACTTCTTGATGATAGTTTCCTACTTTATATGAACATGTATACTCATAAAACGACGATGATAACATGTTTGCAGTTCCATAAGAATGAAAAACTCGTGATGGCACAGTCATCGCTTGAATACTCTCCCATTCGGATGAATAGCAACATCACGGCACCCCATGTACCTTTCAAAATTCCGAGCTCCCTTTAATGCACCTCAATTCCGCCCCCACTTCACTTCGCCGGGTGAGGAAAGTGGTGAGTCCTTTTATTTCCGAAGGGCGTCCAAGGTGTTCCGACGCCCTGAAACGCCACACGTGCCCCAGGAGAGGGAAGAGGGGAGCGGGGGTAGAAGGAAGGGAGAAGAATAGAAGAAGGGGTGCGAGGTCGAATGCGAGGAGCTCCGGATTCCGGTGACTTAATCACCACTTTCGGCAAAGTGAGGGGGATGGACGATCCCTGAGGAAGAAGTGGGGGAGGGGGTGAGAGCGTGATAAGAATTCCGCCGGCAAGAAACTCCACCGGGGTAGACAAAGCACTCCTTAAGGCCCCCAGGAGTTGGGACGACAAAGGTTCCAGCCGCTCCGGGGAAGCATAAGGATGCAAAGAGGCATTTATTTCGTGACTTTTTCCCCCCACCACGACGAGGGCTCTTAAAAAGGGCATTAAGCTTTCATTTCCTTGCCGTACGCGCATTCACCACTGCCTTTAATCCGTGCGATAATCGGGGGTGCACGAAAGGGCAATGAAAAAGTAATAATCTGTCGCTCCGACTTTTTCGCAGCGCGTGGTTGGAACGTTTGCCAGTCCCTCGGCCATTACGGTATTAACAACAATATCTCTCTGAAATAAAATTTCTTTTGATTAACGGAACGGGAGATATTTCCGTCAGTTACCTCTTGAACCAACTAACACTCATAAAGGAGGAGTCATTAACAGCCAGTTTTATGGATGTTTGTTCCTTAAATATGAGATTAAAGATGATTCACAACGCTTTAATTTCAAACCTCTTGGACTCTCTTTCCTTATTCATTCGAGACCGGTGTGAAAACCGTCCGATACTTAAAAAGCAGTGAGTCATAACGCTATGATAATATCTCAAAAACAAATTTCTCATTGCTTTACTGATCGTTTTTAAAAAGGCCTATTTACCTTGTGTCTAAAAGAGAATGCCGTGAAAAGATACAAATAATAAAAAAATTTGGGGATCAGAAAATTCGAGTAAGAAACTTTCACGTTCTTTGACGCTTTCGGATGATATTTGTCCCAGTCGTGGTCGTAGTCGTGGCCTAGTGCGTAAAGTGCTGGACAGCAGACCAGTAGGTCCCGGGTTCCAATCTCAGGCCGTATCTTTCTGGAAATCCACCCCTGAAAATCCTCGCTATTCTATCTTCCGAGTGTCAGAACTTTGTACGAAATCGCAGGTGGCCCAGGGAGAGGAATTGGCCCCAATACCCTGATTGTGTGCATTTCACATGCCAATGGCTTAGTACGGGGTGAAATCCATCCTCACCCATCGAAAACCAAACTTCGGATTGATCACTCATTTTTTTCTATGGTTTTCAGGTTTGTGCCCGCACTTATATGCACTTCAAACAGGGAAGAAAGGCATACAAATGGGAATATGAGGAGAGGGAGGAAGGGCGGAGAGATAGAAGGCGTTGGCATCAGCCTACTCTTAAAGAAAGGCGCAAAGGGGACCATGACTTTAGGAGGTTGGCTCGCGACTGCTTGAGTCAAGTTGTCTGAGGAATCTTATTAATTTAAGTACGAGTATATGCCTGCTAAGTGATCCTTACTTCACAAAGAAAAATACCTAAGCTATTGAAAGTCATAAGTATCACAAGAAATACAATGTAAAGTCGAATGATTTCTTTTTTATGATAATTTTAATCAGCTCAACGATGGAGTCATTCAGCATTTACTTTAAAGAAATAAATTCATGTACTCAATGAATTTACTAATGTATAACACCAGAATATTACTATTAAACGTTATGTTATAATATTTTTCTCAAATATGCTTTAATATCTCATTAGTAATGATATTATTCATACGCCATACATTTTGGCTGGAGCTACCGCAGCGCCAATTGAAGACAACTACGCATTTCGTCTGCTATAAGGGCAGAAATTGGTGGATTTAGCGCAAAATACGGTGGGTTGATGCCTTTATTTTCGTGTCGTTTTATTTCTTGTGAAATTACGCATAAAATATCAGTTTTTTGCAAAAATAACATGTCACTATGGTATTTTAAACGTTATATTCCCATGTGATGGCCATTGTCGCCGTTAATCGTATGTAATTTCAAATGCAATTTGTGGAACAAGGAGTATGGGTTGGTGAAATTATCTTTACTTATTAGATAGAGGAACTTTAGTTCTATAAGTGCTGAAAATATAAAAAAATGACATGACTTTCATTTTTCGGATCAACCTCTTTAATGTCTCATCCGACAGATGTAGTACTGAACTCGAATGAAAGCACTCAAGTAGGGAACGGTTTAGAAATGGAAAATACCTACTGCTCCCGGGATTCAAACCCAGGATGAGGGAAGCCAGTGCTCTAGTCACTGCACTAACCCATTTATCTGTTCATTGCGAAAACTGTTACAAATATCACAAAATAGGAAGCCACTACACGACCCGAGTTTTGACGACCGATCGTCATCTTCAGGTGACGATCTGAAGATGATCAATCGTCGACACTCTGGTAGTGTAGTGGCTTCATATTTTGTGGTATTTGTTACAGTTTACGTGGGGTCGTGGTGGCTTAATGGGTAGAGCACTGAGTTACCGACCGAAGGGTCCCGAGTTCCCCAAATTTGGGGAACCCAAAAAAGGGGTCCCCAAATCCCAGGCAAGAGCCTTTCTGGACCCTTCATCCTCGTTATTCAATTTTCTGCGTGTCAGAACTTCGTAGGAAATGGCAGGTGGCCCAGGGAAAGGAACTGGTTGACCCCCCTAACCTGAATGTGTTAATTTCACACGCCATTACTGCACTTTATTGATTTATTTATTAATTAAAAGCACGGGGTGAGCTCTACTCTCACCTATCAAAACAAACCTTACAGTGAGTTACAGTTCACGTAAGAAACAGGTTGACGAATGAATACCAGTGCAGAGTTTTATTTACTACACTAACCCGCCTCCCTGTACACTACGGAAATATGGCTGAGTAAATAAGGCTCTAGCACATGGGAATGAGAGAGTAAAAGTGGGTAAATTTATAAATGAGCTTTTATTTAAATAAAGTAGACATTCCTCTAGTCTGCGGATTATAATGATCGGTACGCAGCTATGTACTACCCTCCCTTCCGTTCCAATTTCTCTCATCCATCACCCCTCCGGCTCATCCTCTCCAGCTCCAAAACTCTGCATCTTAACCCTCCCTGTCAACATGACTCCCGCAGCGTCTCCATCTCCCGTCAGCACTTCCCGTTCGAGGTCCCCCCGCCCCTCCCCCACCATGCCACTCTTGGCGGCCCGTGAAATCTTCCCCTTCACTCGAACGCGAGAATCCCCCAAACCTTTCCTGCACACCGTTTCCCTTCCCTTCCAAACCTTACCAATCTCCCACGAGCGGTAGTCAGTCCTATCATCCAGATTTCGTATCCGTTCCCGTGCTCTATCTCTCAAAGTATACGACGAATGTTTCTGTTCTCCTGCAGGGTTCGACCCCAAGAGTACAGGAGATACATTTACTGCCGTATAAATCCACGTTTGTGAAGGATCAGCTTATCGCATGCCTTCCCATTCATCTATATCTACATCTACACGATACCCTGCAAGCCACCGCGAGGGTGTGTGGCAGGGGGTGAAGATCACCAATGTCAATGCACTACTAACATGCAAACTAGCAACAATATTGTCTCATGCAACTTGATTGTTAGTATCTATAGTATTTAAGGGGCAATACATGCATCATGCATTCGCTCTATTACAGGGCAAAATAAGTTATATGACCAGAAGCATAAGTTGAGTTCCTTGTTAAGAATCGAGTTACACATTAAGCATCTCGTCGGCGCCCAGCAAATACAGTGAATCCAAATATACGTACTCTACTATGCTCGCAACGTTTATCCCTATTGGGTTAGGGTAGTGACCAGAGTATTGGCTATCCATTCAGAGGGCCTGCATTTATATAGCATTTATATAGGTACTGTTCAAAACTACACTATTTAAAACAAGATAAAAATAGCAAAGCAAACATGCAAAAGCATGCTGTTAGTTGGGTTAGCTTTAAGGCCTTATATCAACATGCAGCTACCAATGTTATCCATTGCTACACTCGTGCTGGATATATTTACCGTTATTCATATCCCTAATAGTACGAGAAAAAAGAGACATTTTGAATCTGTCAATTCGGCAATCGATTTCTCTAATTTTGTGATTATGGTCCAGTCTACCATAGTAAGTTGTGGTTCGTAAAGTATTTTTAACATCATCACTGAAAATATTGCCTTGGAATTTGTGTAAGAGATTAAGTCTAAATTTCCACCTGCGATCTCACAATGATTCCCATTTCAATTCATTTAATAGAAGTTGCACAGACTTTTAGCTGATTTACCGCTCCCTACTTGAGTGCTGGATGAAGAGCAACTCCGCATGTTGGAAACTAACCGTTTAACAACTTTCGTTAAGGGCAAAATACCAATGAAGCTGTTTTTCTCGTGCCCCACCTCATTTCCTTGAAAATCCTACCTTTACCAAATTTCCAACGTACCAGTTATTCGATCGCCTGACTCGAATAATAATTACAACCAGGGAAATGTTTTCAATAAATCATTTGCTTGACATGACACAATTGCTATCAACAGTATATATAAAGTATTTGGGAGTTAGGAAATCCAAGGTTAATTGAAATGAATACCAGGGGGGTTGTCTTTGAAATCGTCGGTATTATCTCGAATAGGTAACCAAGGAATCACGTGGGTTAAACACGAATGGTTCGCAAATTTGTTTCATTTGAATTGCTCAATATATAATATCACTAATTGTTTTCACTTGAATTCTATCTCATCTGGGTGATCTATGGTCTAGACATGTGAGAAAAACCTGGGTAAAAATAATAAATGAGATTGTAATGAGCGATTCAAACATTTTAAGTTGCCAGCCATTCGTTTATACAACGTGATACCTTGGTTACCTATTCGAGATAATTTCCACGGTTTCAAAAACAGCCCTCCAGGCAGGAGATCAATAAAACCATTCCAACTTGTCTGAAAAACTACATTAATAGACACTTTGTTTCCCACTCAATTAACTACAAAACCTTCAAAGCCAATTTACGTTTTCAACCAATAACTACACAATACTATATATCTGCCAGAAATGTGGGTGCGATTCCCAATGAAATTTCACAGTAACTGAAACAAGACGTACTTACCTGCTATCGCTTAGTTCCAAATGATAGCCATCTCAACGAACGCGTCAAATGAGTGTCGGTACATTGAAAAATGAAACTCCGTAGATCGTTATCGTACGTTAAAGTAGGGACACGAAAGTGAAAAATTACTGCAGTGTTATTACGAGGCTGCAATATTAAAGTCTTCATTCACAGAACGCAATAATCGCAATTGCTATAATTCTATTTCTACGGTTACAAATACTCACTTGAGGTTGACAAATTTATTGTTCTTCCTCTTGAAAAACGCCCAACATTCTCGAATGAATCGACACGATGAAACATAAGCTACAGAAGTATGCACTTTTATCGAGTAAGAGATGCAAAATTATGTGCGGCCTTCACACAAGGGAGAAAAGAGAAAAATTGCTGCTTCCACTTTAACGTTACGGCCGTCGAAACATGAATGGCGAAATTTCTTCGGTAGCACGAAAGAGAAAGACGAATCACTAATGCTGCGAATGCAAAACGTCGACATGACTAATGTTGCTTTTGAGCGCCTAATGATCCGAAGGAGGCTTTTCTGGAAAGGCTATGAGGTTCCCTTCTACGGACGTTTTCCCATCCCAACATGCCACACACGCTGTGGAAGCTTAGCCTTGAAGCCTTGAATCTCACGGGCTTTCTACGTAGCCTATATACACGTGGCTGGGTTGGTAATCGGATTTTAATAATAACGACCGATGGGAAGAAGTTATATTTCTCACACTCCAAAAAGTAATAGCATTCCTGTAGTCCTGCATTAAGTACGTTACTTTATAGCGTAGGTTTCCTACGATAAGTCATTCCAGGCATTAGCACATTCCATAGCTTGCAGGGAAATATATTGAGTAGATTTAAATTAAATCGGCAAGCTATCAAGCAGGCGGGCACATTCCATTACTCAAGAGATAGCATATTACTCGGTCGCTTTTTATATGCATTGATCCTTACAACTGAGGTGATACAATTATGAAAGCTGAGGTCATAAGCTTTATAGAAGATGAGTGGGAGGTGGAGTGCAGTTAGATTTGTCGAGAATGGAGGTAGGTAGCTTATGATGAGCGCAAAGAGGCCAATGACTTAATATACTGACGAAGGACTGAACTTCAATCGATCTTCACACTAATACAAACAGACCGAAATGCTATTGACAAATTTCTTCCACTGCTAAGGTTAAAATCGGAGCCTAGGTATTAAATGCAAGTGACGCCGTTGGGTTCAGGTAATTATACTAGATTATTTCCCTACTATGTAAACGAATCACTCACTCAGTGATTCAACCCGAAGGTTGGTCTTTGGTAGGTGAGAGTAGAGCTCACCCCGTACTAAGCCAATGGCGTGTGAAATTCACACATATTCAGGGTAGGGGGGCCAGTTCCTTTCCCTGGACCACCTGCGATTTCCTAAGAAGTTCTGACACGCAGAAAATCGAATCGCGAGGTTTTTAGATGGGGGTGTCCAGAAAGGCTCTATCCCGGGATTTAAACCCGGGGCCCTCAGTAGCTCACTTCTCTACCCACTAGTCCACCACGACCCCCCATGTAAACCAATAGATGAAAGTAAAAGGACGAGTAAACTAAACGGAGAAAGGAGAGGTAAAAGGAGAGGAGTCTGGTAAAAGTATAGCATAGGGACAACCTAATTAGCCATATCTTGAGAGTTGATGGTCTGGTAAAGTCAATCTTTAAGGGAAGAGTGAATGGGAAAAATGGCAAAGAAAGATATGGTATGAGATATGTAGAGAAGGTAGTCGAGAATGAAAAGGAGAAGAATTATAAAAAAGGTTAACTATTAGAAAAACGAGTGTAAAGTTGTGTCACGCCAATCTTATGATTGATTATTGGTCCTGATGGAGTCGAAAATAGCATGGAGTTGGGCATATTTGCAGTATAGGGACTGGAATAGCTACTGAGGAGTTTATTGCCGGAAAAGGGGTCGGAGAAATGTATCAAAGGGGGATCTCTCCAAGTACCAAACATACAAATGAGTACAAATGACGATTTATCTATCTACTGACTACCCTGCGAGTCATCTCGTGGGTGTATGGCAGGGAGTGCGTGGCATCAATGATACAGGATAGTTTATTTTTACAACCACTCTAATGTGATATTACTATGAACAATATAAACACCGTGCGAGACAAACTCTACAAAATCCAAATTCCATCCAAAATGCACGGAAACATCATAAAAGTACTACAAAAGTGCATTATATATTAGGGGTTCATGGAGAAACGCTTGGTTCTTACAACTCCACAACTCTAATCTTATCCCAGTTTGATTGAACTGTTTTCGTCTAACATGGATGATACTGACAATTTATGTTATTTTCATGGTACTTCATGCTATGAAAAGTCTTCATGATTTATTACCACAAAATGCTCATGCAAAGAACGATTTTTTGGATCTAACTGTGATTGCGGTTTTTTTTTATCTAATCTTGTCAGTGTGGCCATGTGTACCGGTAAAGCGTGGGAACTTGGCAAATTCTTTCGGTGTCAGAGGTAGACTCGTCTATCCTGTCCCACGTAAAAGCATATGCCTGACTTGCTGAATTCGCGTACGAAGGGCTTGCAATCCTACTGTCCCTAGTGACCAAGTAACACATATCCCCTCATCATAACAATTGTATTCAAATAAGTCCGTTAATTCTGAATGCTATCCAATTCCTTATTAAATCCCTTTTCACATTGGTCTCAAATACTAGAGATATGTTCCACTCGTGGCCATGTTAACGCAAAGTACTGAGACGGTAATTGAGGATGAGCATCTCACGCAAAAATCACGCGGGATTTTCCAAATAACATAACGAAATAAAATAAGAATTTATCAACTGATTAATTATACTGTTGATGCTCAAATGCCTCTACAATCGATGATATTCCTACAGAGATAATTAAAAATACAGGAGAGATGATATTGACCCATCTTCACAAAACCGTCCTCGACATACACTCAACAGGAGAGATATCCACAGACTTAAAAAAGAACGGTTTCCTTCCTATTCCTATAAAGAAGAAAGCGGAGAACTGCGAACGTAATCCATGCGATCATAACCCTGTGCACACATGCATGGAAGATATTGAGAACGATCATATAGAGAATAGAACGAAAAGCGAAGAAATTCCTGGATGAAGATTGATTCGGATCCAGGAACATCAAGGGTACAAGAGAAGCAATATTGGCCATTCGACTGCTCTTTGACAAGAGAATGGAGAAGAAAAAACTGACGTTAATTACGTTTGAGGATTTGAAGATGTTTTTTGATAACGTGTATTGGAATTCAATGCTTGAATTCTGACAGTTAATACAGTGTCCGAAGATGAACCGAGAATTATCCACAGTCATATAAAAACCTAAGTGGCTGCGATTTTATCAGTATCCTGCTGTGAAGAAGCAAGTGAATAGGGGGATGAGTGAGGTAAGGCTCTGCGCCATCTCCCGTAATTTTTAATGTTTACATCGAGAAAACTATCAATGGAATCTAAGAGAAGGCTTCCTAATTGGATATTCACGGGGGAAAATAGCCATTCGCTTATGACATAGAAGTCATAGTAGAGAAAGAGTAGGATTTGAAGAACATTCTAGTAACCATGGAGAAGACTATGGCCAGATATTAGTTTAAGATCAATTAGAAGGAAAACTAAGATAGTTGCATGCAGCAGGAGGGGAGAGACCAAAACCCACGTTAAACTGGGAAGAAAAAAACTTGATGAAGTGAAAGAGTACTGTTACCCGGGAAGCCGAGTAATCTCCGATGGACGACGTTAGAAAGAAAAAGTCATTAGAATAACCCAGGTGAAGGAGGCATTCCACAAAAAGAATCTACTTCATCATCATCTTTGGTCAACAATCCTAGGATTAGTTTGACGCAGCTTTCCACTCGATTCTTCTATCGGCCAACCTTTTCATTGTGACGCAATTCTTATGTTTTACAACCTTCACAGCTGGAAATACAGCCGTAGAACTGAGGAAAAAAATCACATGAACGCATATCTGGATCGTATTTCTTTACGGCAGTAAGGCATGGACGATAACAGATAAGTCAAGGGTGGAAACGTTCGGAAGTTGGTATTATAGAGGAATAAGGAAGATTAAATGGATCGACCGAGTGAGTTACGAAGAGGTTATTTAATAATAGCCAATTCTCACTGTAAGTATACCTGGTCCAAAATAATAAACTTGAATAAAGATTATATGCAATAATGTCCAATTAGATGACTGAATTTCCTCCGATATTTAACAATAGATGGAAGAATATATCCTCCAACACTAAGACACTAGTCTATTCCACGAATTTAAAGCAACGCTTTACGAAAAGAAAACTTTCATCAGCTGTGGATATCAAGCTTTGACCACGATGGCTCTGATCAGAATCTCAAGAGTGGACAGGGAGAAATTTAGCACACAAACATCAATCACGTAGAAGTAGGTCAGCAAATCGAACATACCTTTCTCGGAGATAAACACTGGGTACTCCTGGAAGCGGACCTTTACAGGATCGGTCCAACAGTTCTAAGTCCTAAAGGCCATCGTTGCTCATATGCTCCTGTATCACAGATTCTTCAGATTCAGGAAGATGTGGTCACCAGCTTTCCGGACGGTGAATTTCCAACTCAATTTCATGCTTTTTCACTTTCTTCGCCTCACCACGTCCGATTGCTCCGACTTCCACACGCGACTGATGCGTTGTCCAAAAAATCCACTGTACTTGCCTAAGGCCCATTTTACTACGTCCTTGGAAGAGCTGGGAGGGTATTGGAATTGTTCGCGAGAGGTTGTTGCCCATGGTTAAGGCTTCAATGGCTGCACTGAGCCATTTCACCTTGCCCTCCTGGCGGTCAAATGCAGGGACCCTGGAACCCTCTCTAGGTCAGGTTCAACATTCTTCAAAACGAGTGTGAGCCAGCCATCGGCACCGCGCGCCGAATACATGGTCAAAGTCCCCCGAAATAAACCCAAGCCGTTTCTTTTAGCAGATTAGGAAATAGCCTTCGCGCACTCGAAAACTCCGAGCTCTTGAATTCGGCTCACTCAACTTGAGAGCTTCCATCAGAACATACTAATGAGGGCATGTGACAGGCTACCATAGGGTTCTACAGTCTGCGATACTGGAAGAATATACATTGTGTTTAATTGTCTCATACAAATTTATTCTGTTCGAATAATAATCATGGTATAAAAAAAATTTGTTTGTGAATAGCGTATTGAGTAATGTGCGAGGGACTTCTAAAATGTGTCTGTTTTATGACTAAATGAGTAAAAGAGAGTTTATTGGCGATACATGATTCTCGGAGGCGTTTTTAAGAATATAACTTCAACAATTTTGAGGAGAAAGGAATGGTATAGAGTGGAAAACCAGCGTTACGCAAAAATGGAATGCTTCTATTTTTCTGGGAAAATTAACAAATATGAGTAAGGACTTTTATTTGTACATTCCTGCATGATCGTAGGTGTAAATTTATTTCTCTTTGATTTTTAATAAATTCTTGGCGATGGTTCACCTCCTACCAGACACCTTTATATTTAAGTGAAGGGTATTATGCAGATACATATATATGAATCACTCGTTTATGTAAAGGCATAATATCATTTGATCGCAGTAGCGATGAAGAGTTCCAGACTTTCGAGGGAACGGTTCGCCCTTGCCTTTTCATCACGCCATATTCCAGGAAGCGCATAGAGCTTAAACGGAATTTTCTTGGTTCCAGATGTTTCCAATACCCTATTTGCTTCTTTCGGTTTTAAGGAGTACGATTTTTGTGCTGCCTTCCCGAAAATGAGCAATTAAGGAAAGAGTCGTAAAAAAAAACATCTGCGGACGCCACAATGCTTCCAACTTTTTCTGCAGCACCGAGCAAGGCATTCTGGGAAAAATTTACGTCCCCTCGTTAAAGCCCCAGGGGTAACAGAGAGAGAGAGTTCATTACCCGAAACGAGGCGTTTTCCTCTGCCATTACTTGGATGAATGACTGAGGGTTTCGATCTCGCAGCTGCTTTATGACCAGCTTCTAGCGAGCCGCAAGAAATCATTCTGAAAAAGTTCCTGGTATACGTACACATTGCTTACATCCAAATATTATTCAGTACATTATAAAATCCAAGGATACTAGCTGGATACTAGAAGAAAACTGGTAAAAACATGAGCTCTAGTAACACAGCGCTCGTTCAAATCATACAGTTAATCCATTGGTAACTACAGTTTATTCTTTGAAAATTATCTTTTGGTGATAACAAAACAGTATAACTGAACGAAAATTGGGTACGGAAATTGAATTTGAAAATGCAACCCTTTTATTTGAGAATATGATACGATCAAAGTCGTAAAACCACCAAGGAATAGAGATAGAATAGAGATTAGATTAATTTAATCATTAGAAAACTAACAGCAGCATTCTTATCAGCAACGAGGGTTGGACAATACATTGAGAAGCAAACAGGTCATAATTTGTGCATTACCCTCAGCTCTGTCGGACCAAGAGGTAAAACAAGTAGTTTCCTCGCGCATAGCCCTTAAACAAGCAAAGCATAATGTTCTTAACATTTTGGAATAGAATTTTAATTTTTTTATCAAGGTTTTCCACCTATCCTTCAGAAAAATGCCATACTGCAAAAATGCAATACCGCTATCTGACTCCGCATTTGAACGTACTTGATCCGGGTCCAATATACTAACTGCTTATTTAATGCATAGCCTCACTAATGTGAGAGAATATTATGACGACAACAATGATTCAGTGGTAATATTTATCTTTGTCAAAAGGCGGTTCCTTGTATTGCAGCCACTCTTTTCTCTTCGCAGCTATCGACTCCATCAGCTCGCATGAACCACAGTTATTAATTTTCACTATGCTTTGCACCAAGGACTACATCTACACGATACCCTGCAAGCCACCGCGAGGGTGTGTGGCAGGGGGTGAAGATCGCCAAGCATGCACTACTAACATGGAAACAAGCAACTATAGGGTCTCAAGCAACTATACTTCAGTGTGGAATAAGGGTTAGGAATTCCCTGTGCACTAAATACTGTGCATTTAAAGTTGACTCACACTTGCCTTCTTTCCCAACAAGTCTCCCTCCATTCATCTCCATCCACTCAATACCCTACCAGGCACCATTAGGGAGTAAGGCAGGGGGTGAAGATCACCAAACATACACTTTTGAGACACAATCCATTATGTTACTAAGAAAATCACTAGGCCTCATGAAATTATGAAAAAGTTTTTTTTTTCTGTGTGGATTGCTTTTAGGAGTAGGTTTTTCTTTACATTTACTTCTTTTAGTATTATTTTTAGTTTTATTCAGCTTTTACAGCTGGTTTTTGTAAATCTTCTCCTAAACCACATTTATGATGGAAACAAATTAATAATTATGCTGTCCACGTGCATATTCAGCATTCGGTGGACTAATCCTATTGTATTATTATTGGCTTTTCTGCAAAGCCGTAGTCAGGACACTAGTGTGTCTTGGTGAAATGCATTGTCCTTGGGATGTAAGACTCAAGCAACAAGTCCTTGTCTCCCCACGCTCCCTGCCATAACCGTCCAACATTCCGTCGACTGGGAACATCCCTCCCGACAGCGCCCAGATTTCGCTGCGGGATGCCATAAAGGAAAGCAACGCTGTCAAGAGCATACTTCATCGCGCACCTGCTAAGTTCGCCCACACGCAAGATGGTACTGCGGGTAAGCAGGAGATGGCACCGTTCCCCTACTTCTCCTTCTGCTTGAAGTAAACCTTTAGGGATAGGGCGCATGAGACTTCCCTAAGCCATAATAACCACGGCGTTTTCCTTCTATTCAAACCTTTGGCAGTATCTCAGTCTGTTACCCTCAAATCTACATCTTATCCTGCGAGCCTCCGCAAAAAGAGTGATACCGAGGAGTTGATGGTAGTGCATCACGCGTGAAATAGTCAATTTGTAAAAAAAATACTGGAAAAAGATATCGGTGAGACACAAAGAAGGATTTGATCTCAGCTTTCCAGCGTGTCGTCCCATTTCAAGTTTGTTCTTCTTTCGGTATCAGGGAATATAATTTCATCAAGCGCGAGCTTTCGCCGACCTTTCTGCCGGCTTTTGCCATGAAAAATGATTGTGTTAGTTTGCTGGATCCCGTATACTGATGTTTGTGCGGTTGCAACAATGGAGACTGTTAACAGTTCTAATTTGAATGGGGAACATGCACTATTTTTTATGACTATTTTAATGTGAAGTTTATTAGCTAAATGTGCTTGGCGAAAATTTTGCTGAAATATTAAGTTGTGTAACAAAGATATTACTATTAAAGGTAGTTGTTTCAGGCTTAATTTGGTGGAATATCATAGCGAAAGAAAAAATGGCAATTTTCCACAAGAATAAAGATATTTAATTCGACCGGTTTCGGTGTACAACACCTGAAGATGGTGTTGTACACCGAAACCGGTCAAATTAAATATCTTTATTCTTGTGGAAAATTGCCATTTTTTCTTTCGCAAAGATATTACTCTTTGAAAATTATACCTTTTCGGTAGCTTAAAAACATGACTTCATCGCATGATGTCATGGCACGGTATCACTATGGGAGTTTATCTGTTTATGCGTGGAGGTAAGTTGTTTTATACTTGGCGATAACGTAAGTATTTATCTCAGTTGTTTAATGCAATAAACGATTGTATTTCGATTTTTTATATACGTAGTATGGATGGTAACGAGTAAATCGTCCATTAATTATACAATTCCTGATTAGTGCCCAAGAATTTTTACTACGACTATGCAATCGCTGCTTTTTAAGAAGAACGCCGCTATAAGGGAGTCAACCAAAGGAAATTATCGGAATGTGCTTTCTTAAGTATTATTTTCAGTCATCGTTTCGTTCGAGAAACGGCTAAAAACCTCAAAACAATAAATCCACTTCGTTTTCTTTAAAAATAAATGTCTATCTCCGTAGCAATATGGAACTTATACCGTTCAGTGACGTCAGAAGGCGTTTCAGGTCACGTGACTTTCGTCAATTTCAGGGAACATTTTAATATCATTTAATAACCCTTGAAGTGGGCGCAGAGAAATTTGGCTTATATATTTAAATTGGTGAGAAAATTTCGCATCAAATATATCATTAATCTTTGAAAAACAAATTTTATGCATATTCCCCATTTTTTATTATCCTTTTCCATAGGTATGGAGACCTATCCACCATTCATGTTGAGGTTTTTCTGACTTTTCAATATATCTAATGCTTCCCTGATTATTTTTGAGAAGTATTCTATTCAATTAGAAGCATGTTTTGTTTCCTCTAACCATATGTGTTTCGCGATAGTATTTTGGCACCAATAGCTCATCCCTATTGCCTATCATGCTCCTTGATACTTTCATTAATTAAGAGACGATGATTTTTACTTAGTAAATGAGAACATTATCTCGCTATATTTCCAGTGAACGGCAGGGACGAGTAGTGCATCGTTAGGAAAAAATGCACCGGGTTAACTGCCGGGATTGATTTCACGCACAAACCTAATCAAAAATCCACCAATCTACACACATAATAAGCTATTTTTCTTTCAAAAATTCAAAGGCAGTAATTAAAAATTATTTCATTCTAACCACGCAACGACACGTTGAGAATTGCGCATCAGAGAATAAAATACGCAACTGAATGGTAGTAGTAGAATTTATTTGGAGGTGCATCGATGGCCAGGGTCATGTCGCACCTTCATAAGGGCATTACTTCCATAAAAAAAATATTTTTCACATTTCCGGTATTTTTTAGCGAATATTAAAAATATATGAATAAAATGTATTCAGATTTTAGATAAGAGATTGGTCTCGCGGAGGTACATAAAAATATTGTCTACGTTTACTGAGTTATCGCCCAATATATTTCTGAGAACCGCGGGGACTTTAAATTTGTCACGAAGCTCTTGATATTTAATGCAGTTGGTTAAAAGATTTGCGACAGTGAGGCGTAGGTCGGCGTCGGTACAGGTTGGCGGCTCCTTCTCAGAAGAGAAAAGATATGAGTGAGCTACGGCCAAATGGCCATTTATCAACCTTGTTAATATAACTTCCTCTCGCCGTATTGAGGGCTTCCAAACTCCTACGTCAATGTTCACTTCATCATCATCATAAGTCATCAATTCTCAGATTGGTTTGACGCAGCTCTCCACTGAGTTCTTCTATCGGCTAATCTCTTCATATTTACGTAATTCTTATCTTTCACATCCTTTTTTCTAGGAGAATCATGCCCCAAACCTTTAATTTTCAAAGGATAAAAGTTTTAGGGAATATTTTCGATAGGCTGTAAGGAAATGCCTTAGAAAACATTTTTTTCAGGAAATTTCACATGCTCCCTTGCTTTTCCCTACGTACTAGGAAATGCTTTTAGGGAAATTTCCAACCGAGCAATCTCTGTTCAACTTTTTTTTCATGCTCTTTGATAATTTAATTCGCTGAGAGACCACACCCTTCAACGTGCACTCTTCCGCAGCCACATGGGATTTCATACACGCCTTCGTGTGTAAGGCATGGAAGCCAGCCTTTCTCTCCAGAAATTACGTCGCGTATCCCTAATTTGTTGTTAAAAACGGAAAATAATATTACATTCTTCTAGAGTCTATCAATGCCGTCTGTGATTCCATCGATGCAAGGTAAAGGTACATCGCTATCAGTAAACGTTTCCTGGGGAAACTAGCAAAAGGGTGGGTGACAGTTTGCGCTCAATCAATTTAACATTCAATGACAACACACAGGACAAGCTTGATGTGGGACAAAGAAAATTTATCGACATGTAAAAACATACTTATATTGCGTGGTAGTTGTGTATATTGTATTGTATATGAAAAAAAGATTCCTTATATATTATTATCCAAAGGTAAGTCTCTCTTCATTTTTCACTTTTATCTCTCCTGCTGATGTAACAGGCATGAAAGTAAAAAATGTCAGCAATATCTAAACCTAACTAGTTTGGTTTTAATTTTTCTCGTAACTAATATTACAATCAGTCTTCTAGTCTCTAGGTGTCCCCAACAACCCTTACAATACCAGAGCGACACTTTTTGTACATTAACAAGAGTTTACAACAACTCGTCCTGCCTACTTTGAATGTTATTTAGTTCCCAAATAAATTCCTTCCTTCTCTGATGCTCGATCCATACTCCAGCTGAAGGCAGGAAATCTCTCTTTGTCTTTTTAGATCCAATACATTGACACAATGAGTTCCATAAATCCAGTATCTTCAGTGCTGGCTACGGTAGTTATTTATGTGCCCCCACTTGCAGAGGAGTCTCATGCAAATTCGTCGCGATTACCGACGTAGCTAAGGTCACTCCGCGTCCGAGACGGCTCGTGCTAGTTGAGGCGACGCCATAAAGGTCGGTTGATTCGTCATAACTCGGCAGGGACGACTGCCATAAAGGTCAAAGGGGGACGCTTTAATAAGGCATTCTCTGTCATCCTTGGATCTGAGAGTGGAAGGAACGTCATGCGCGACACGGTGATGATGTAGAAGGAGGAAGAGGGAGTGAGAGATGATGGGAGAGAAACAGAGAGATTAATGCCAGAAGCTCTTCACAAAACATTGCCTGGAATTTGACGCCTACCAAGGAGCACCTTGCTAAAAAATCTGCAATTGGATCTAATGTTATAGAGATATGCCTAAGCAATTCATAAAAGAAGTCTTAAATAGGAATAGTTTTTGGGTGTTATTTGGCTGATACACCACCAGTTTTTATCCATATTCAGCTTTAAATAGATACCTGGCTATGCTCAAAAATCATGTATGAGTTTTAATTTGGTTGTCACTAGAGTTTATCGCAAATGGGGATCATGCTGCGGTGTCTAAAGTTCTATCTTACTGCCCTGGAGGCCCGGAATCGAA
This sequence comes from Platycnemis pennipes, assembly GCA_933228895.1. Classification (NCBI taxonomy): domain Eukaryota; kingdom Metazoa; phylum Arthropoda; class Insecta; order Odonata; family Platycnemididae; genus Platycnemis; species Platycnemis pennipes. The sequence goes on from OW121855.1 coordinate 31,847,505, forward strand.
TCCCAGCATAGCAATATTTCACTTGAATTCCAGTACCCCCTGAAGTAGGTACCGAATGGTCCAAGCATACCTTTGGTAGATTGGGATCTCAAACTATTTGCCTCTCAGCGGTTATCGCTAAGAGTCAGGTAGTTTCGGCCATATCCTTTTCCCCTTCCTTCCTAAGTTCATAATAATCCATAAATATCAAAGTCGCCATAAATATTGAAAATAACTTTTGGTGATGGCCACCTCCCACATTAGAAACCGATCAAAATTTATCTGGAAGAAAATGTACGGATTCCAATGCGATTTTCTTCATGCCTATTGAAAATATAAAAAATGTGAAGATGGTTTATGATATCATTTCAAGAGATCATGGTATGACGTTATGAAATCGGAAAAAAACTATTTTGATCCTTGAAATTCACAAAACTGCCATCTGGGTACGTTTCACGAGCACATATGTCTGAGAGCAGTCCGAGGTTACCTATCGATCATATCATAGGATTTTGAACTAACTAAGCTTATGCTTGTCAAGAGTAAATTTAACAGAAACCAGAAAATGTACGTGTCTTCGCTAATCCGCATAATAACTACGTAATACGAATGTGTACAATTAGAAGGGAGAATCTATATTCAGAAAAAAATCAGAAGTTTCTATAAAAATGCTCACTGGAACAATAGCGTGATTTGGCCAAGTAACCCCATTATTTCACACCACCATGGGAGAGAAAAAAACACTTTTATGGAAAAGAATAAAGCCATGCCTATTTCATTTATTTTCTCTTTATTTTCATGTTGATAGACTTGGATAAAATGCAACTCAGGACAACGTTACCTTAGAACGTCTTTGAGTGTAATGAAAACAGATTTCAAAAGTGCACGAAACATTTTGTGATACTAGCTTGTTTAGTACGCACACCAAATTTACAATGGTTTATTTCTCTGAGTATGTATAGTGGTCTAAAGATTCACTAGCAGTTTGGATAATTGGTTAATTTAGAATGGGAAAATATGAGATGATTCATCGGATTTTGAGCGGAGCGTATCATAAAAAGATATAATACTCGGTGATAAAGCTAAGCATATCCATGCAGTCAATAAATCACTTCTCTACTAACAATATATATCAGAATGAACACCACAAAACTTAAATAAAACCCATACTTATTTAAAACAAATGAAAGAACATCATTTGTGCGAATTATCCGTTGGCATGTTAGCATAACTAAGCTGATGGGCATTATTTTCACAGAGTATTTTTTATGATATATGAGTAAACTTCAATTTTTTAAACAAGAAAAACATCAATATGTAGCATTCTCAGTTCCATTATTTATTATTTAATAAGTAGTCCTAAAGTCCTTGTCTTGCATGCCATACTCAGGAAAACCGCAATATATAGAGAAAACTTCAAAACTCTGGCTCCAATTATCCTTATACATGACGGATAGGTAAGGCTTTCGTCATTGAATTTTTTCAGCACCAGCACCAATATCGTACAATACCAGCTTCCCTGATCATAAAACGGATAACTTCACTTAGTAGGTACTCATTTCTCATCATGCATGTCAAATTACTACCTAAGGTTTCTTTACTAATGGTTCCTTCCTATACTAATGGTTTCTTTAACTGGTGGCATATCAACCGATTTCACTGAGTATTAATGGGAAATGTTGAACGCTTTTAATGTAAAATGATGCCCATTACAGGTAAGCTAGAATCCATTTTTATCTATTTTTAAGAAACTAAGAAACATATTTCATATGGTAATTCCCTGTATAGTTGTAGTTGAATACGTTATTAGCGTGGATGAACCCGACCATCAGGCAATACTTTTCAGCATCATTACAATGTGCTATTCACCAAATTGTACCATGGAACCAAGTTCGAAAAACTATTATTTTTGCAAAAATTACAAATAAATTTCGAAGGTTTTCATTCATAGTCCAATACATTATACCCGATTGTTTGCAATTTCAGAGTTACGCGATTAAAATTACTCTTATATTAACTCAATCTGATTTAAAATCTACAGAAGCTTTCCTTTTTCATCACCCAAAATGATGGAGAGATTTAAACTTACAATTTAAATTGAAATGCAAACTCGTTATAGTTGGGAAGGCAGGGATAATCTCAGCGGGGTGGGAATTTTAGTTCAGGAAAGGAGATATCAAGTCTCACTGAAATACTCTTTGGCTGAGCGTTTCTCGGAATACGATTTCACCAGATTTTGGAAAAGTCAAATACCTTTGAGATTTCTTCCATAGGAAGAATTTCTTCGGTGACAATTGCTCTGCATTGCCTTTCTCAAGTAACTCACCGGGGTATAAATTCTAAGTTCACTTAGCGCTCGATTAACAAAACTTATAACTTTACGATGACATAATTATTGTCATAAATATTAACTTTTATTTTTAACCATGCCCATATTGTTATCAATGAACGTATTAAAATTCCGTTTTTATCAATATCAAATAAAACATTCACTTATATCCCCACCTAAAAGATAGATAACGATTGCATTATCTTAAGGTGTGTGATAACTAAGATCATTTTTGCACCTTTACTGAACTAGATTAAAAACAAGTGTTAGAATATCTATACTTGGTAAGTATGTAGTAATACCTACAGAGAAATTGCGAATTCTATGAGTGGACGGATAAACTTATGTTGTTCTGAATTGTTCATATGGCAAAATAGTTTCATTTAGAGCTATTAGGATATTCAAAATGCGTCATATAATTTGGGTAATAAATTCACTTCATGAAGAAATTTTAGAACGATTACGATCGTCACCTTGCTCAGATACCCAAATAATTTGTGACGCACGCGTTGCATCCTTTATTTTACACAGTCAACAAACAGGTGTTTCACCTAAAATATTTCTAAAAGCTCAAAGAACCAATTATGATTTATGTCTACCCAGATGATTCAAGACTTATATTACACCAACCTTTGCTTTGTGTATAATATTTACCAAATATTACGTCTAAACAATTCGATCGACTATACTAAAACCTCCGAGACCAATCCATTTTTATCAACTTCAAAAAAAGACATTCACTTACATCCCCACCTAAAATTTTTGAAAAGGTTCAAAGGATCAAATCTATTTTTAAACCACTCAGAGGATCCCAGAAATATATCACAACCACCTTTACATAGGTTTGGGTGTCATATTGACCAAATATTACACCAAAACCATTAGATGGAATACACTAAAACCTCCCAGACAATTCCGGGAGTTTACGTTTTTGACAAAGGGACATGGAAGAAGTCGAAGAAATGGGATTTAGTTATATCAATTAATTGTGTAATTATGAAAACATAAATTGACCGTTTCGCTGTGCCATTAGTGAAAGAAAACAATTAATGCCTACCGGTGGCTCCGATGTTGAGTATGAACTGTGAATTGCGAAGCTAGGCATTTTGAAAAACTACTTTAACATTTGAGGCAATGTCTATAACGCGTACATTAAAAAAATGAATTTTTATAGTTTAATATGCATTGTGCATTGTAATTTATTTATTTTTTTCGGAGTCTTGAAATAATTTCTGACATTCGTGACAAGGTTATTCAACATTTAGTATCAATTTAGAAAACGTATTTTTAGATACATAATTTATACCTACAGTTTTTGCAATTTAAACGTTTTACTTTTATGTATACTTTTTAGATATTTTCGGTAACGTATTAACTTTTTTTGTTAAATCAGCATATTTATTTGAAAACACGCGCTCCATTATAAAATTTCATGTACCCAAGTCATTCGTTTTTTATCAATTTCGAATAAGGCACTCTCTTATATCCCCTTCTAAAATATTTCCCAAAGTTCCAAGGACCAATTCTGATTGTAAACCACCCAGATGATTTCAGAACAATAATACACAAACCTACCTATACTCAAACCATTCGATTAGCTTTACTAAAACTCCAAGACCATTCCAATGGCACCGAGTAGCGGTAACCCTAGAGGCTGAACGCGCTGTGCGCGTTGAACCTCTAGTTCTTTTATAATTGTCAGTTTCCCGAAGCTCAAAAATTGTTTTTGCCATGAAACTGCTGGCATTTCAGAGAGAATCCGAGATCCACTCAGAAAGGTAAAATTTCTTAGAAGAACTTTAAAAGGACTATAAAAATTCACTGCGATGGACAAAGTTTTCGCATTTCTTAAACGGGGCGCATCTTAATTTTAACAGGTTAAGATTTTTTAAGGGATACGACGGAGCTATCAATATGAATCCGTTGAATAGATTCATCTTAGGCTTTCTAAATTAGTAAAAAATGGCCACCAAATGGGAGTAATAGCAGCCTATGGAAGAAGACATTTTTAAAATTTCATTGCCAAACATTCAACCTAGGTTTGAGTCGTCAATATTACGCCCAAATTGGCCGTAAAAGATTACATTTTCACAAGTACAAGATTATTCTGGACACAATTTACCAGGGATTTGAATCCTTTAAATCCGGAATTAATATATTATATAATTTTCACAGGCATATAACAGTATATTCCCAGTATTTACAAAGTGTAAGTGTTTAAAAATGTGTAAAAACTCGTGGCTAAGCTTAAAGCCACCGAGTGCGTCCACCGGGTTGCGGAAGGTGGGTCGACCTGTAGATATCTGCGAGATAAGCGAGTTAAGTCGTCGAATAAGCAGTCGTGGACAAAAAGCGACGGCATCCCGACCGATTGGTCTATCACTGGGTAAAATAGGCCATTAAATAATACAGAACCTATGAAGATGCCGTGACTTGGCGACATGACACAACCAACATTTATGCATTCCATCACCCAAAGGAGAGGGCAGCAGCTCTTCTTCACATGAGCGTAGGTGGAGACCACAGAGATCGGTACAGTGACACTCATTTCACTACAGGCGTGGTAACATTTACGTTAACGGCTGTAGCACTGCGATTTGGAAGACAAGGGGAAACCACCACATTATCATCAAGAGGAGTCGCAGCTGCTCCACTTTTTCTTTCAATCAAGACGTATTGGAATCCTCTCGAGTAAAATATTCCGGAGGTAAAGTCCCCCATTCAAATCTTCGGGCGGGAACTACCCGAGAGAGTACATCAGTAGAATGTGATAGACATTTTAGGGTATGAACGTGGAACGTGAAATCACTTCGGACCTGCGGAAGACTGGAAAACCGGAAGTTGGAAATGCGGAGAATGGACCTCGACGTATTAGGAATCAGCGAAATGAAGTGACCCGAAGAAGGAGACTTCTGGAACGGAAGCTACAGGATTAAACACACAGGATCTCTAAATGGTAATGCGGCAGTAGGCATAATGCTAAGGAAGAGCGTCTGGAGGCGTGTGAAGAGCTTCCTGCAGTACAATGAAAGGATAATAATGGTGAAGATCGAGACCAAACCTGTAGATACCGTAGTAGTGCAGGTTTACATGCCTACGACGGACTACGAAGATGAAGAAGTGGAAGACGTCGACGAAGATATCACGGAAGTCATAAAATATGTAAGAGGAAAAGAGAGCTTAAGTATTTTAGGAGATTGGAACGCGGTCGTCGGTAAAGGTCAAGATGGAAGAATAACTGGGAAATATGGATCGGGTAATCGAAATGAAAGAGGAGAAAGACTACTGAAGTTCTGCACACAGCATAAGTTGTGGTTGCTAAAACATTGTTTAAAAACTACACCCGAAGAAAATACACGTGGAAGATGCCAGGATACAGAAGAAGATTTAAAATAGACTACATTTTCGTGAAGCAGAGATTTTGGAACCAGGTGAAGGACTGAAAAATCTACCCTGGGGCAGACATTGACAGTGACCATAATTTAGTGATGATGAAATGCCATCTAAAATTCAAGAAATTGAAGAAAACAAAGAAGAATATATGGCAAGTAGAAAAACTGAAGGAGGTTCAACATCAGCAGGAATTTCAAAAAGCAGTGGCAAACAACATAGAAGAAGACCTCAATGAGAAATCAGTGGAAGCGCGTTGGGAAAACATTAAATGTGGACTGAAGGAAGCCGTAAAAGAAGTTCTTGGAAGAAAAAAAGTTGCCAAGAAGAAGCTATGGATCACGGAGGAAGTCTTAGACCTGATTGAAGAAAGAAGAAAGTACAAAAATGCGAAAACTAAAGAAGGGCAGCTTTGGTACAAAAGACTAAAGATGGCAATAAATCGCAAAGCCAGGAAAGCTAGAGAAATGTGAATGAAAAACCTATGCGAAGATGTACAAAACAACCGAGCACTTGGAAAGGTGGAAGCTGCCTATAGGATAGTGAGGAACCACTTCAAGGAACGGAGCGCAAGATTCAATGCAGTAAGGAACAAGAATGGAGAAATATGGTTGAAAATGAAAATGAAGTGTTGAGATGGAAAGAATATCTGGAAGAATTGTACAACGGAAACAATCTCAGCACAAAAGTGATCGAAAAGGAAAGAGAAGTTGAATTGGATGATATGGACGCATCAATATTAAGATCGGAATTTTGGGATCGGAAGGATCGGAAAGAGCGGAATCGGAATCGCAGTAAGGGGCCTTCGCATGAATAAGGCATAAGGCATTGATGATATTACTGCAGAACTAATTAAAAATGCAGGAGAGAAGACTTTTACCCATCTGTATTAAACCATCTGCGACATGTACTCAACTGGAGAAATGCCCAGGGACTTCGAGAAAATCATCGTCATTACTATTCCCAAAAAGAAGAGAGCGTAGAAATGCGAAAATTTTAGGACTATAAGCCTGACGACACATGCATCGAAGATATTGACAAGGATCATCTAATGAAGAATAGGACGAAAGCCTGAGGAGTTCCTGGATGAAGATCAATTCGGATTCAGGAAAATTAAGGGAACCAGAGAAGCCATATGGCTCTTAGGCTGCTCATAGAGAAGAGAATAGAGAAGGAAAATCCGACGTTCATTGCATCCGTAGATTTAGAGAAGACTTTTGACAACGTGGATTGGAATTCAATGCTTGGAATTTTGAAAGGATTTGGAGTCTCCTACAATGACCGAAGAATTATCCACCATCTATATAAAAACCAAGTGGCTGTGATTAAATCTGGACCCAACTTTGAAGAAACAAGAATAAAGAAAGGAGTGAGACAAGGCTGAGCACTGTCTGGAGAAATCTTATGGAGTGAATATCCACGAAGAAAAAATTAGCATGCTGCGATCCGCTGATGGCATAGCACTCATATCAGAGATTGAGAAGGAGCTGAATAAGACTCTGATAACCATGGAAAGGAAAATGGTTAGATATCAGCTGAAGATCTATAAGGAGAAGACTAAGATACTGGTGTGCAGCAAGAAAGAAGAGACCAAAACCAACTTTTAACTAGGAAAACAAAACTGGAAAGGTGAAAGAGTTCTGTTACCTTGGAAGCCGAGTAACCAACGACGGACGAAGCAAGAAAGAAATAGTCAGCAGAATAGCCAAGGCAAAGGGGGCATTCTATCAAAAGAAGAATCTGCTTAACACTGGAAATTCAAGCGTAGAAGTCAGGAAACAATTCATAAGAACGTACATCTGGAGCGTGTTTCTCTATGGCAGCGAGGAATGGGCAATTACAGCAGCGGAAAAGAAAAGGGTGGAAGCATTCGAAATGCGGTGCTACAGAATAATGATGAAGATTAAATGTATCGACCGAGTAAGTAACGAGGAAATCCTAAGAAGAGTGGGAGGAAAGAGAAATCTTCTGAATACATTGAGAAGAAGACGGAACAAGTTAATCTGCCACATCATGAGACATGATGACCTGCTAAATACAATCGTCGAGGGACAAGTGGACGGGAAGAATGGCAAAGGAAGGTCTAGTGCGAGAAATATGGAACAAGCGATGAAGCATGTGAAGGGGAATAAATACGTAAATATGAAGAGATTAGCCGATAGAAGAGAGAGAGAGCTGCGTCAAAGCAATCTGAGGATTGATGACCAATGATGATGTAGTGTTTAAAATGGGCATTCATGATTAAGTTTAGCATGCCTCACTGAGTATTGAATTCTGGAAATCAAAAGATAATGTACGGTGAATGTGTTTCATAAAGAGTTTGAAATGAAAACAAAGCCATACGGAAAAATCAATATCTCCACGTAATCATACCATTGTAAGTAAATACGGACTTTATTATTGTCATGATAGTACAGGCCGTATATTGCTTTCAAGAAAATCCAGCTGACCACCAAACTGTCTGTTTTTAACAAAGTATCGTCTGTTTCTCCGGACTACATTTTTTAAAACCCACTAGTTCAAAAATCGCAAAAATATCTTAAGCTCGGTAAAAGTGAACTCATAATCTTATTGTAGGAAATAACAATTTTAATCTCAACAAGATAGAAATCAATAACAGCCTTTCGTCAATTTATTATTAAAATAAAAATTAAACACATATTCGTGGATTTTATTGTTCTATGAAATACATTGACTGTTCTCCCGCTGAAATGTTTCAACTAATTTGATAACTAATAGAAATCGCACCTTAGTAATTCTGCGGATTTTAATTTTTTTAGCCATTAAACTCATTAACTTCTTTTCTTCACCATGCTACCATAATTAATCTGACCAATCGTTCTCAATAATCATGAACTTAACTGACATTGCATTCCCCAATTAACTACTTACTTTATTGATAACATCAGCATAACAACGAAATGACAATTGATAGTTTAACTAAATACGTACTTAACGAGTTCATCTTTAATGATCGATACTATTTCAGTCTATATTTTATCGAAAAACAACTCTATGAACTGATATTTACCCTACATATGGATTTTTTATGGAGAATAATATTTTTGTAATTTATATGTATTATATAATTATTGCTACGGAGAAGACCTTTCCTAGAGTAGAATCAGAAAAAATGTTTTAACGTGGATAAAAATATATGTCTGTAACCTCACGTAAAATTATCCAATTGTAGACCTTGGCTAGTTCCTAAACATTTTGTTAATGTTTTTTCGATGTTAAAGGTTACAGAGGAATTTCGAATAACTTATTCATCTTAAAGCATTGGATTCGTGGAAAAATATCACTTTTGTGACATTATACCAATCCTAATAATTCAGGGAGAAGTAAGAGATGTACCATGGCCATATTTTTCATCGTAGAGTATCGACAAAAATTCTAAATGGCTGTTTAGTTATTTATAAGCTTACCATTTTTCATATTCAAACATAATAATCATCAATAAGGACAATATCAATTGAATCTTACTTAATCTAATGCTACCTAAGCGAATAACTTGATAGTTACTTACGCACCTTTATAATTTTTAAAACTATTATTCTAACCATAAAACGGCCGCTTTAGAGAATCTTGGAGTTAGAACAGGCGTTCTACGAGACATTTTTTTATCCTATTATATGTACATTCAATTGCTTCTTCGTACTTTTCACCTGTTTTAAACATTGGCAAGAGATAGCAGGAACGAAGTCATTCCTTGATTTCTCTGCCTAGCGCATAGGATAAATATTTCTGGTAATATTAATTATTTAGGTCTTATTTTGGAAGCAAGGTTTTTACATATTCCTCGTCACAGGTTTTTACATATTCCTTCTTTCCTTCAACCTCCTCCAACTTCCATTCACCTCTAAGAGTACATCTCGATTTCTTCCGAAACCAAATCCTCTCAATCCCATGGCAGCCTTTATATTACATCGTTCATACCCCAGTGCATTCCTACCATCCACTTCTTCTGCTCCCATTGATCTTATTCCAGCTCTCTTCTCCGTTCCTGCTCTACATTTATTCCTCCCCATTCCCTTACATCAAAGATTGATGAGCAATAACGCATTGAAAAAATATTCCGCCCGTGCGGGAAACCGTAAAAAAATCCCGGATGGAGTCCCGTAAAAACCGGGACCGCTTGTCATCCAATCTTGCGGAGAGGACTCAGGGAACTTCTTCCCCCCTTCCCAAACCATTCTTCCCTTTTGCAATCCCGTCTTGATCTCTTCCGCAGATTCGCTCGACAATAAAACCCACCACCTTTCGTTCCACCGCGGTCCCTTCTACCTCCGACCCAGCTGCGCCTGCACATACATTATCGCCTCCACGGCTTTCTCTCTCTATCTCTCCTGCAAACGACGCGCTTGTGCAACTTTTACGCCCTCCAAGGGCTCCTTGAGTAAATTGGACGGCGGGAATGCGATGGAGGTTCCCCTTGCCCCCCAACTCCACCCGCCCACTCCAACCTTATTGTCTCTCGAACGTTTTCGGAATCCCACCTCCGAAAAAACACTCTGTTAAAGCAAAATTTTTCCGCCTTGATTGAATCCATCCTCCGCGAACTGCTTTCGTTCCCTCTCTCAGAATGACCCGCCCATTATGCATGAAATTGCGCGATTCCGCTACATTCCCGTCCTTTATTTCTGAGTTTTTGGGAGTGCAAGTGGTTTTAACGGAGAGATGTTCGCTTTTATACAATAGCGGGAAATGTCTTCCTTCTTCTCTGTACTAGCAACGCCAAGATCTTGCTACATCGTGTGACAAATACCGGTGGAGTTACCACTGAACAGCCATGATCATGTAGAAAATATTGTTAGGATAGCGATAGGAAACGAAACCACTAAACGAGATACCACTGATCAGGCACGTAACCCGGGGGGAGGGGGGCTTCTGGTTCCTCCCCCCTCCCCGTAATTTTTTCCCAATAATTTTGTTGCTCTGATTTTAGCCGTGAAATTAGCAGTGAGAAGAGATAAGTTTGGGCACTGTAAAATTATATACCAAGCACTGAAAATTAAGGGAAGAGATTTGTATCATAGTCGGCACTGAATGGGCAAGGCTGTTTTGTTTCAAGTTACACAAGACTACTACGCACCCCCCCCCGAAGCAAATTTCTGGCTACCTGCCTGCCACTGATGTTATCATATCGTAGTTTACAACCACCCAAACATTTCATATCCCTCAATTTAGCTTGATTTTGATCAAATCTGAAATATTCTTAATATAGATGAAAGGCTTAGTGCTTTCCGGGTGTATACAATTGAAGAATAGCTTCCAGGTTGACAACAGGGTCAATAGATCTATTACTGCCAATGTTTCGATGTCCAACTCGATCCTCATAATTAGGGCTGCTGATGATCGAGTGACATTTGGCTGTTGTATAAACATTCACACAACATAAATACCATAACTAATAGGTACCCAATCTACTACTATAGTAAAATAACTATGGTACGTAACAATCGGACCATAATATTTATATAACGGCCAAATCTCAAAGTGCTTTCCTAATTTATAAGATTTTTATTCAAATCTTAGATGAACCCGTTTCTAAGCGGCGCTCCATAAGAAACTTCCTTTGGAATTTCACAGGAGAGATGAATTAACTTCAGCCAACCATAATTGGACGAAAATGAGCGTAATTGAAATAACGCTAGGAGAATAATTGCCTTGGTTTACTAGGATTTTACCAAGAAATGAGGGCTGAAGACGATATAGAGCAGACGATATTGAGCAGGGATTTAAAGAGAAGGTGAATAAACAGCTGGAAATGAAGCGTGGGTTTATGTGGATCTGAGTCCAGGTTGGACTCTAGAAAAATGTTGATCTTAAATTAAAGTTCTGATAATCAGTGGTAAGGAGGGGAATGGAGAAAGTGCGATGGGTTGAACTGTGCACAAATGAATAGATGCTGATCATGCTTGGGGAGGAAAGAAATTTTCATTCAGAAATCATGATTGAAATGAGGTAGACATGGAGCCGAAATGTAAAAGAACTATAATTCTGAGTAGGGTAACTCCATCAAAACTCACACGAACAGGACAATATCCTCATACCACTAGAAAAGCATTCTAACCCGTGGAATACTATCAGACAACAAGAACGAATGCAAACGTTTTGAGAGTTGAGATAATGATGATGAAACTTTAACTCTAGTAGCCTTTGAGTATGTACATTGATGTGCGTAAATATTTATATAATTTTATACAATTCCAGTCAAAGATTTTGCTCACATTTGTAAGACGTTTTGTTTTGAAAATCCGGAAGGACATCCTCTTATATCGTCTTAAATTTTCGCAACTAAGGAAACTGACCTACGAAAATACTCTCAATAAAAAATGCTTAATTAATAAAGTAGATGTACACTAATCGTTAATAATTTCCACGAAGCTTTCTCGCAGCCAATATTTTGATAAAGAACACAGGAAGATGCAAATCATACATAAGCCTGCTACTGTTAATTAATATGCTTGTTCTCTTCAACATTGGCTGTATGACGCTTCCCGAAACTTCTTAATAATACTGGCGTAAATTATTCCCCTAAAAGGGATATTTCTTAAACCTGAGAAACCAATTACTCTATTCTTTAATTGACTACATAACAATGAAAATATTCTAGCATCGATACAACATAATCTAACAGGATATTACATGTAAAATTGAGCGAAGAGATTCTATTTATAATGACAAGCTAACAGAGGACCATCCCAATTCTAACACAAATTGAAGTGGCTGGAGCCTGTTCGTGATTACCCAAAGCAATTTTGCTCTCTGACATGTTCTAAAGCCTAAGAAACCCTCACAGTAACAATCCTCACTCTCAAAGTGGACGGTAATTCTTGCTGAGGGTTTCAAAAATAAATTTTGACAAATAAAATGCATGAAATAAAATAAGTCTAAAAAGGATAAAGTAAGTGTGCGATTAAGGAGAGAGTAAGTACGCGTTTCTAAGTTATTGAAAATTAGTCATCATTATCATCGGTCAACAATGCTAGGATTGGTTTGACGCAGCCCTTCACTCAATTCACCTATCTGCCAGCCTCTTCATATTGGCGTAGCTCCTCTCTTTTACATCCTTCACAACTTGCTCCATACCTCATACGAGGCCTGCCTTTTCCTTTCTTCCCATTCACTTTTCCCTCGACGAGTGTCTTCATCGGGCCATCGTGTCTTAAGATGTGCATCCATTAAGTTGTCCTGTCGTCTTTTTAAGTTTTCAGTAGACATCTCTTCTCTCCCACTCTTCTTCGCTTGTCACACGATCGATCCATTTTATCTTCATCATTCTTCGGTAGCACCACATTTCGAATACTTCCAGCCTGGACTTCTCTGCTGCAGTTACTGTCCATGATTCGCTGCCATATAGTAGAATGCTCCATATGTATGTTCCAATGAAATGTTTCTTCACTTCCGCGCGTGTATTTGCAGCTGTAAGCAGAATCGTCTTCTGGTAAAATGCCCTTTTTGCTTGGGCAATTCTACTGGCAATTTCTCTTTTACTTCGTCCATCACTGGTTACTCGACTTCCCTGGTAACAGAAATCGTCCACCGCCTCAATTTTTTTCTTTTCCTAATGTAACATTGGTCCCGAATTTCTTTCCCCTCTGGCATATCAATACCTTAGTTTTATTTTTATTGATCTTCAGATGAAATCTGGTCATTGTTCTTTCCATATTTCCTAATATCTTCTTTAAATCTCCTTTTGTTTCTGCCGTGTCTATGTCATCGGCGAATCGTAGCATGCTGATTTTCTCCCGTGGATATTCAATCCTGGGGACTTTTCTTTGGCTTCTTGGATGGCTATCTCTATGTAAACATTGAATATAACGGGAGACGAAAATTAGTCGTCTGTGAAAAATACTTTTTTTTACTAAAGAACATGTGCCTTTCTTCATTCATTTTAGATGGTTATGATCAGTCGGATAACAAAGAAGCGTTATTTGTTTTAAGTTTGACGAAACTGAAAATTAGAAAAAAGGTGTTAAGCTATCAATTCCATCCTTATTGATTCTATTTTCGTGGGGAGAACAAGTGACTTTCATAAGTTACTAATGATGAGAATTGAAAATGTAAATGGTGGTTCTTTGGTCTTTCCGAATCAGGATATGACCCGAGGTTTTTGGCTGAATTCTAAATGTACGGTACTTTCCTGGCACATAAATAATTGTCCGTGTCTTTAAAACGAAAAATAAAGCGGGCATACAAAAAACTCGACGACTTAAGGGTTGTTGCACCGCGTAGGAGAAGCTGGAAGGGCGATATTTTATGCGATGGCGGAATTGCCAATTCAACACTTCCACCCATCTCAGGGAGAACTCCCCATAAAAGCTGAAGCATTTAAGGTGTGGTCAACTCTGTCTGCACACCGACGGCTGAGGCCTGGCAGGGCTGACCGCAAGGGAAAAATTTCTTCCGTCTGCTGTTTTTTTCCCCTACTTTCGGTTTCGCACTCACCGGGTGTGGCAGAAAGCCTCGCCTCACCCCTTTTTGCCCAGAGTGGGAGGAGTTTTATCATCCTCCTATTTCCACACCCACCCCTTCATATTTTATGCCCGCCTTCTTCCCTCTGCGACGCTGGCGAAGGGGGGGGGGAGGCAGAAAAAGAGAAGGAGGAGTGCCCCGGATGCGAAGGGCGGAAAAAAGCCATTTGGGCGCAGCGGGTTGGGAGGTGTGACTCTCGTGGTCGGCATTGCGGTCAACGTCAAGGGAGTAGGCAGATGGGCGTCAGGTAGTCCACTCCCGTACCTTTTTTCAAGGCGCAAGAGAGCCCACGGATCTTTATGCGTGATCGTCTGACCCATCACCTTTAGATGATCATCGGCTCCTCCAAACGGGGTACGTGTACACGTGACGCAAAAATGACTTGATTCCGCCTACCTATATGTCTAAAACTGCAGTTAGCTTGTGCTGATAGAGGGAGGCAATATGCAACTAAGGTAATCAGCAATACAGCAGAGGCTTGGCTATTTGGCCTCCAGCTATCTATCGCTCCGTAATATCCAAGGTGCTCCAATTAACCGTGATCTCACGTGATGACACGATAGCGATATTTAGGTATTTCGGTGTAACTATCACTAAAGACTTATCGTGGAGAAGACACATCCGGGAAATATGCGGCCTAGCGAAAAGAAAGCTAGGATTTATAAAAAGAGTACTTGGGAAATGTGATTTACTTTTCACTAGTTAGGCCCCACCTTGAGTATGGAGCCAGTGTATGTAATCCTAATGAATTAGGTTTGATTAGAGAACTAGACAGTGTACAGCGTAGAGCAGCTAGGTTCGTCAAAAGGCGTTACGATAGGTTGAGTAGTGTATCAGAATTAATACAATAATTAGGGTGGGAATCATTATCAGAGCGTAGGTTAAAGTACAGATTAAATCTATCAGAGAAATTTAAATCGAATAGCTTTACTGAAGATGTTAGCCATATATTTAAAAAAAAACAGCGTAATATGCTAGATTTGACCAGATAAATAAGATTAGAGAGATAGACTGTCGTACCGATAGATTCGAAATGGCATTTGTCCCCCGTACAGAACAGAATAGGCAGCATAGAAGAGGGATAGATAGGTTAAATATTTTAGAGTAGTCTGTAGTGCACGATGCATGTATTTACTCCTTAAATACTATAGATACTAACAATCTAGTTGCATGAGACCCTATAGTTGCTTGTTTGCATGTTAGTGGTGCATGCCTGGTGATCTTCACCCCCTGCCACACACCCTCGCGGTGGCTTGCAGGGTATCGTGTAGATATAGATATAGCGAAAAATAAAGAAAAAGGAAAGATAAGAGAAGTGTATTTAGAATAGTTTTAACTTCCAGAGAAGATTTTAAGCATATGTAAGCATATAAGCATGCATAGAACCAACCTAAGGCAAAATCATTAAGAATCAATAGAAAAACTGTGTTCAACCGATTCAGTAAAATCGTCTCATAGATATTGAACGAGTTAAAGAATTTTACATCATGCTAAATAACCAGCGGCACATATCTGCAATAGAACCACAAGAACTGAAATAATTATCACGAGGTAATCTTAACGCAACGTTAGAGGAAGGATTAATTGGGTTAGCCAGATATTTATTTATAACAGAGGAATGGATAAAATCTTACAAGAGAAAGGATGACAACCATAAAAATTTTTCTAAATACGGAGCAAGGTGTGGCAAAGAGACAGCATCCAGAAAATAGGGAGGATCACGAGGGACACGAGAGATGGAAAGACATGGGAGACTTCGTGAGTGCAGATGAGATGAAAAAAGTTCCATGGACGGAAAGAAGACAACATGTTGCTGCAACGGAGAACCAGAAGGTAAGTCTTTCGGGGAATTAAAGAAAGAGAGGAGTGATGTAACTGGTGCTGGTGAAACTGAAGTACTGAAGACCACATTTCAAGATGGATTGAAAGGTAAGCAAGCAAGATGAAGTAAAATAAAATTCGCATTGGATCGGAAATAAGATGTTACTTGAAGAGATGAATACCATGGGGAAGGAGTCATTCGAAGAAAGGAACGCAAAAAATATTCTCCACCAGAATCTACTCGAGTCGTTGTAGAAGTCACAACAATATGCGTAACACGGATTAAAATCCTGAAAGCTAATGCGAATTTCAAAAAACCTTTATTCTTTACTCTTGGTAAAGAGTGAAGTGAATCGTTTCACTAAGGGAATTTGAATGCATAGCTAACCGGACAAGCTAAGAGGGTGCATAGCTAACAGGGCGCATAGCTAACAGGGCGCGCCAATCACGACACCTATGACACCTGCCCAAAGCACAGCTAATGTCGGGCCAAGGACCCGGATAACAAAGTGACCCCCAACTCCTTGCAGGGACCCCTCCGAGGGTGGAATGCAAAATGCTCCCTCACAGGTGGCCACACGACTGACCGCGCCGCAAACAACAGGATTGAGGCATCACGGGAAGGGAGGGGAGAAGAAGATTGAGGGCGCTATTAACCTTGAAAAGGTTAAAAAATACAAATGGATATCGAAAAGCGAGAATCCATTTCGGCGACGCCCCGTTCCGGGCTCATATATATTTTAGTTCGGCGTTTGGATGGACTTGTACGAGCGGATCGAATGTGACTTAAAGATTCAGAAAGGGGAGAGTTTGGGGGCGGGTGGGGGTGAGGGAGAAGCCGGAAGGGGTTGGGGTCAGAGGCTGGACCGGCCACCTGCGCTCGCGGTGCAATCAGAGGCGAAGGACTTGGCGCGTGCAGACGAGCAAGGCGACGAGGAAAACATTCGAAAGCGACGTCGCGTCCCAGCAGATCTACTCGTGCACAGCAACTGCGAGTTGACTCTAGGCTACGCGGCACGATTCTTCATGGTATCCACCAGGCACGAAATGCGTCATACCCAACGGTAATACCTCGCATTGCATGTGAAGATACTCTACTTATCTACTTATTAGGTGATATTCCTTATTAGGTGTGTAGTTATTAGGAGTATGTTTTAGTTATGATTAGTATTAGGAGTCTGCTTATCTACCTATTAGGTGACAGTAATCTACTGAAGAGCTAAAGATGATATTCATTTAATTCTAGATATTTGAGAACAAGAAAAAAAGGCAATGTTGCAACAATAATAAGAAGAAGAAATTTATTACTACACATTTCTTAAATGTACAACTTTAGTAACTAGAATGAAGGACCTTTAGGTAGCTTCAATGGTTAAACACCAGTGTAGAAGCTACCTTCCTTGAATTTAATGAAATGTTAGTCACACCAAAATATCAATTTTAAGTACATTATAAATATATATCATTAATTATGACACGTGGCAAAAACATATCATGTGAAGAAATGTAGATACAAGAAGAGATAAATAAGAGCATACCAAGATTTTTTTTATTGCATAAAAATGCAATAGTAACTATATATAACTATATATACATATATATTTTCACACACACACATTAAAAAGAACATTTATATCATGATGGGATACCAACCAATCTTTAGCCGTAATCGTGTGTAATGTGAAGATACTCTACTTATAAGGTGTTATTCATTTAATTCTAGATATTTGAGAATAAGAAAAAAGCCATGCTGTAGTAACTAACATAGTAGTTTTCATTTAAGATTTTCAGTGTTTTTCCATTTCAAGCTTGTTCTGATTTTCGGCAAGACTTTTTTAATTTAATTAAGAGTGAGCTTTTGCCACGTCCAGCTTCGCCGGGCAAAAATTGAACGTCTTGATATATACTTAATGCATAATAAATTTCTTAGCATACTAAGGCATTACGTTTTGCCTGACGACGCTGGCAGAAGGAAATTATTTTATTATTAAGGGATTAATTAAATTTATATCAGTGTTATCGAAAAGCAGAACAACCTCGAAACTAACGTAGCATTTGATCTCATTGTTTAAATGGTAATGGTTCACTCCTTGAAACAATCCATTGTAGAGGTAGTTTACAAGCTATTATGCTCATGATCCGGCTGACAAATTTTTGGCGTGTATTAAAATAACCTGCACTAAGACCCAGTAATAACCCGTAATACTATATACTAAGGTAACGATATGGCTTTGTAAATTTGCTATAAGATGTACAAAATTACCGTTTATACTAGTGATGGCCGGATCGGATCCGTCGGATCCAAAGATCCGCGGATCTTTCATTTTTCTCGGTTCCGGATTCGGATCCAAAGACACGGTATAAAAACGGATCCGGATCCTATATTTTAAATTTTCGCGGCTTAGCGATCGAAGCGCCCCGTGAATGGAATGTAGGTGCGGTAGATATTGACAAGAAGAGGATGTGTAACTCAGGTCACGAAATTAGATGAAAATGTTCCCGTGCAACTAGATGCAAAATAAAGAAATATGACTTTTTTCCCCATTAGCCCGGTATCGCGAGAAAAAAATACGTAGGATGTCGCGCGGGTAGCCTACATTCGCCGGGATCAGGCGGACAACTAGAGCCAGTGTACTGTGCGAAGTTCGATCCCTATCGCAGTTAATTTTTTTCTTTCAGTCATTGCATCGAAAATGTTATCATATTCACTTTCAAACCATTAAATCTGAATACTCACTTTATTATACTTTTGTTGTTTAAATTAGATTTACAAATGTACCATTGATAAATTAAGGATGGTCGGGTCGGATCCACGGGTCTTTCATTTCATTCGCAACTGAAATCATATCCGAAAACAGTAAAAATTCAGATTCGGATCGGAGATTTTAAAATTTCACGGCTTAGTGATCGATGAGCCCCGCGAATGGAATGTAAGTATGGTAGAAACTGACAAGGAGAGGGTGTGTAACTCGGTCGCGAAATGAGAAGATTTTTTTCGTGCCAAAAAAAAACAAAATAAAAAAATACTCGTCGTGACTTTTTTCCCCATACGCCCGGATGCGCGAGAAAAAAAATTAAGCCGAATGTCACGCGGGTTGCCTACATTCGAGATTCCCGTGAACCTATGATAGCGTAGTTGTTAAAAATGAAGGCTAGTGTACTGCCGGTCGCGAGTTCGATCCTTAACACTGCCCTGGAATATAGGCTATGCTGTATTCCTAGGGTGATGCAAGTAGGCAGTTAAAAAGAGTGGATTAACAGAAATTTCATGTCAATTTATAAGTTTAAAAAAAAAAAAAAAAATTGGAGTTAGTGAAATGCTTGGAAAAATTTTTTATTGCAGAATTAAATCGTGGAATCATTACGTTAACTTTCCCATGTATTTTTAGCAACGCATTTATAAATGTAGTTTAAACGATAGAAGTACTTAAAAGTCGGTATCCACACAGAAATGTTGGAAATGAAGGATGATAAATTTTTTGATTCAATGGCTGAAAGAAAAATTTTAAACAGCGATAAGAATCGAACTGCTATTGTCGGCTTACCTGATTTTGGAGAATACATGCTCCCCACATGTCATTCTACTT
Organism: Platycnemis pennipes; assembly: GCA_933228895.1. Taxonomy (NCBI): domain Eukaryota; kingdom Metazoa; phylum Arthropoda; class Insecta; order Odonata; family Platycnemididae; genus Platycnemis; species Platycnemis pennipes. Next base: position 31,867,092 of record OW121855.1, read on the forward strand.
TTTTCTTGCAAACCCGAGCCAATGGAGAAAAAATCCGAGACTTTTTTAATTTTTGCTTCTAGTAGCATGAAAAACGGCTAATCTCATTTCAAGATCAGAGTTACACAACCTCTCCTTAGGGGTATAAAATTCTCAAATTTCATTTTAAAGGTTATTATTAATGAAAATTGCAAAATTACTAGTTTAGCAGCTTGAAATATTCTATAATAATATTTTCGTCTTGAAAATGGAATCCCCGGATATTCCATAAATGGAATCTCTTGGCCGCATTAAAATAGTTTGTGTTTCTAAAAAAGAATTTGAAAGCATTCAAGGATTTGATTAATAATTGGAAAATAATTCCTTCATTAATGAAAATAAACTTACAATGTTTCTTTCAACTGCACTCTAAAGAATAGTTGTACAGGTTTCAAATTGTATTGCATGATGAGTATGTGATAAGGAAGTTGATCTTTATATTAGAAGTGATAAGATATAGTTATTTCATCCGTAAATCTTGATCTAGGAAAATATTATCCACAAGGATGATTGGAAGTTAATTTTTTCGACAATAAATTCACTTTTTTTGGCAATTCTATTGTTGCTGTATTTATATATTTTTTTTAAATCTAGATTTTGAAAATCTGAATCGAGTATGTGAAACTAAGGATCCGAAACCGAGATAAAGATCCGAAACCCAGGCAAGGATCCGGTTCCGGATCTGGATCCGACAAAAAACCTGGATCCGTACATCACTAGTTTATACATATTTTAAGTTTAATAGTGTAAGGTGTAAAATATATTTCAACAATAATAGTGTAAAATATATTTCAACAATAATGGTATCGTCAATTATTAACTCTAAAGTCCGTTCTCATTCACACAACTGGGTTAATCGAGCAGTCTCTGGTGAGTTTTTCAATTTTTTAGTGCGCACATTAATATTTTATGAGAATTTTCTCCAAATAATGGACAGATTCAGATCGCAGCATACATTAAACCTAAGGGAAGTCACGTTTTGGTTAACGAATATGTTTCCAGAACAAATGTTCTTCGAGGTGAGTGGTGAGGTGAGTTTTCACTCCATAGCATAGTAGTAATTGTTATTTGTGGGTGTGATAGACAGTGGAAGTAATTCGCGCCATTAGTGATACGTGTGTATTTGGTTTCAGGTAGGGATTTTCTGGCTATGGGAGAAGGATTGAGATACACGTGACAATGGCATTAGCCTGATCTAAACAATATGCCAAGGAGTCCACGTTTAACGTTCCATTAAATGGTCTGATTGCTGAGATTTAGGTGCACTATATTAGGGACAGGTATGCCATTGAAAAATCTCTCCGGATGACTCGATTCTGAACGGGCTCTCAGGATTGGAAGTTAGTATTCCAGCCATCACATCAGTCAGCTCCTCATTCTTTATCAAAGTTCAATTAACACGAGGTGACGTTAATCTGTACGCTTTATGGAAAACAGGAGGCCCGATTCCATGAACTGAAGCTATGAATAAAAATTTCATTAAGACAATAAGTAAATCAAACTTTTCGGTGTAAAATTTTTACTCTCCTAGTTACTAGTAAGAACGTAGTATATTCAGCCACGAATTTTCTACGGAAATAGTTTTTTCATTAATACGATGTGCTTTTGTTCTTTTTTTCCTTTACGTCTTCTTGACCAAGTCCGTTATAACCTTTCCTCTTATCCTAGCCATCAGCTACCAGGATTTTCTTCTGACATTTTTCTAGTGCTTTTTTAAATGTCAATTTATTTGTAGAACTGCTTGTTCCCTTAATATTATTACTAAACCCTAATTCGAGGAAGCGATCACTCTAAAAATGCCAGAAAATTAATTCCTCCTGAATTCTTCGTCATGTAGAGAGTTCCGGCAATTTATTTGCACAAATACAATGCCTCCAGTAGAAATACAGTAAAACAGTAAAGGTGGTAAATAATGATGCCATGCCACTGTTACATTTCACAAGGATACTCGTGATTAAGTCTATTTTGTACCGAGGCCCCTGCAAACCATCGCAAATAGAAAGGCGTAGTAAGTTCCCATCAGCCAATTAATAAGGGCAAAAGCACCAGGTCAATGAATAAATCAGAAATCATGAATAAATATGAAAATACTTATTTGAGTATTTTAATATATATTCATATATATTCATGTCATTTCGATCTTACGAGAGAGAAAAGGAGATAACAGATTGGCCTTACATGTCATTTTAGACCCAGGAGACGCTAAAGGAAGGAGTCAGATTTGCTTCCTCTATCTCACTAATAAACAGGAAGCTAATGGTAGTAAGTTCAACTAAAGCTTACTTTTCTTCTTTCACTGAAACTTTGACATGATTTGATGGTACTTATATACACAAAAAGATAACTCATTTCGCAACAATAATTCATAAGAGTTATTCACAAAGTTTGATGTGAAAACAAACATATCTCCGGCTTCTCATGGTCATTAAAAGAAATTACAAAGAGGAGTTGCAAATTTCATGCCCACGCACCGAGGCCGTCATCCATTCATCTAAAATATGAATCGCGATTACATGATCACTCTTTTCTCATCATCTTCCCTTCCTTTTTGTTCGTTATATCTCCAAATAGATCGGATTGAAATACGCGTAGCGCGCAGCTCGACGACACGCCGATTCACTCGCGGTGTCCACTAAATCACGGCCGAAGAGTGGATGTGGGAGGGAAGGAGGTGGGTTGCGAAGATGGAGGAGGCGGAGAGGGCCAAATCGATTAATGAAGTGTCCTCAGCTTATGAATGGCTTCGAAAGGGGCGGGATTGCCCCACCCCCCCTCCCCTATCGCTCCGTCCACTAAAAACGAATCTGCGATCATGTCGGAATCGCCCGTAAAAATTTAATGGGAACCAAATTGACGGGGAGGGAATATAAAACTTGAATACCCACATATCGAATGTTTAATACTGCGTGGCGAATCAGGGCTTGGGGAGAATTTCAGACTTCTGATACGCGCACGAGATAATTTCGACCGATGATATCACCGTCTGGATATGTAGAGGCGCTTCTGAAAGGTCTAGGACAAGATTAATAACATCCCATAGGGCCATTCCTTTGGTCGCAGCCCTTCGCTAAGGAATGATGGAGGATCACTTATTTAAAACCTTCGAAGATATTGTAAGCTACCTTTGATTCTCAATTCTAAGAACAAATTTCAATAGTAAAGTAACATATATTAAACGTGATTCTAACTATATGGGGTATAAACAAAGTTCCTCTTGAAGCACGTGTAGTGAATATCAAGCTGAATAATTATGTCGTACGCAGATGCCACTGGAAAATAAACAAGGTATAAGAAATAAATTGTCCTTCTACCTTGCTGAAGAGTGTCAAATTGGGGTTGATGCATGAATTTGACTTTATTTAGGGATTATCTGCTCAACTCTCAAAGCAGACCAGCCTACGGTTCGAACACTGCAGCAGGAAATGTTGGAAAAAAAATTGCGACTCAGTTCTCTCGTATAGGTGAAGCTCCCGAGTCTAAACACAAACCAGAAAGCGAATTTGATCATTGAATGGTATTTCAACATCCAATCATCTTATCAAGGTATTTTTATTCTTCGGTAATTCAAAATATGATGTTATTTCAAATGGTGCAACTCAAGGTTCAAGCTAACGACAAATGCAACACCCCAATTCTCTAATTCTGAGAGAAATGATTTTTATTTTATTTTTAGGTCTCCAAATGCTCAGATTATTTAATGGAGTCTAACCCTAACTAACCTTCACCTTAACTTTAGGATAACTACAACGACGAAACCCAGACCCCACAGGGATGTATACCCGGGATTTTGGATTTCCAGGCCGGCATGTAAACCAACTGGTCATCACGGTCGGCCTTGGTCATATCTATATGATTTCAGAACATTTTCAAAATGTACCCTTACCCATTTAACAAAACTTGTCCACTAAATTGAGAATGCTCTTAAAGACATCACAGTCCCCTTGAAAAGGAAGGCTAATGGATAGATCCTTGACTTAATTCATGAACGAAAAACAGCATTCATGCTCGGTACCCTAATTCGAAAATTTAGGTTAAAAGACCGGCGCATTACCGACCTGGCTAACATGCTCGACTGTTCACGAGCTCTGTAGACGTGGCACTTTTAAGAATATATTATTAATAAACAGTTTTATCTAGCTCAATGACTCGAGTATGATAAATTGACTGATTGAATGAGTTCTCCTACTGAACCTGATTTTTTAAAAACATTTTCTAGTGCTCGTTGGGGGAATTTCGTATGGAAATGGGGTAGGAACTATACTTTCCAAGGTAAGGTTGACGGTGTTTTAGCCAATAGGGTAGTTTCCTACATCAAAGAAAACAGACTTCATTACTTGAGATTCGTGCCCTGCCATAAATGTTTTTATTTTATGCAAAAATTTTGGACTAAAAAATCCCAGTTTACAAGAGAATTAAATGTTAGTTTTAAGATCGTTTGAAAAAGCTCTGAAATGGCGGGGTGCGCTGCCTTCTTGCTGACGTAATAGGTAGGTAGTTTACGTTGCGAGGCATAGGCAAATTCGTTTCCTGAACTTACCATTGTTTTTCAGGGTCCCTCAGCTCTAGTGAATATGTATTTGTGAAAACTATCTGTGAAAATTATCAAAGTTTGAAATGTCTTCTCAGTTAAACATGGTATTATTAGTCATTTTATAGGCTCAAGGTCATCCTGCCCGTGGTGTCTTCTGCTACCATGAAGCATGGCGTGAAAGTCGTGCGGCGATGGGCAGGAATACAGGAATACTAACTGATTTTAAATTAATCAACTGCATAATTAATATTAAATAAATAAAAGTTAATTATAATAAATTAACGGAATAAATATGCCTCCAAAACTTGTTCATAAGCTTTAACGGAGTGTGCATTGTCTACTTGGAAGCGTCCGCAGCACTACCTGGTGGCAGGTGGAGGAAATAGTTTGACGTCACACGTAGGATTAACTGGCATGCCATAGTTTGCCGTCGCGTTTTCGCGCCTTTGATTTTTTTCACTTTTTAATTAATGAGGAAAAATAGTTAATGCCATTCGAAAATCTAACGGCTTAGAATACGTACTCCAAAGATAATAAACTTTCGATCAAGACAATAAAAAAATAATAGGAAACTACCCTATTGGAGGAGATGTAACCTCAAAAAGATTGTCTGCGCCTACTCTGCGTGAAAGGCTTCGTAGAGAGTTTGGCGCTGAGGAGTTTGAGACCCTCAACCGTAGAATCTCTCTCGCAGCCGTCTCATTCAAGTCCGCTGCTCGCCCACGCGTCTTCCCTTTCCTTATTTTCGCCTCCCCAACGTCCTCCTCTCACCCTACCCCACCTCCTCAAACCCCCCCTACCACACTTCCTCCCATTCAAGACCCCTCCAGTCCACTCGCCATTCAAGCCACACGGTAGGCATGAAGCCCATTTATACGAGGAGGTACGCCCACCGAAGGCGTCCACGAGACGTTTCCGTGCTCGAGCACTCCCCATCGAGGAGAACAAGCCGTCTTAGCCTCCAAGGAGAGCAGAGAAAATGCGCCACAATCATTACGTTCGAGGATGAGACGAAATCAGGTCGTCATATCGCATCAACTCGTGAGAATTAGTGTGGTTTAATTCGCACAAGAAGTGACGCTGATTTTGTCACATAATTTGGCTAAGGTTTCAATATTCGCAGAATAATCCATGAGAACAAGAGAGATTTCTGTTAGATGGTGAGCATAGGCGCCCCGTCACCATATCAGCTGCGAAACTCGTTTAAGTTTGCTCCTAGTTCGAAGTTGATACATTCCCTGTGCATGCAAGGTGAACCAAATGAAGCGTATCATTTTTATCAGCTGGTTACTGGAACAAAGATCACCTCTCTACCTCTCTCTATATTTAAAAAATGGATGACATCCTATTATTAATAAAGAAAATCATTTTTCCTTAGTTTAAAATTTAACTACCCGATGTAACGATATGACGAGCTTGTAATATGCTTCTTTACCCAATTATGAGATTTATAAAAACAATACTTTGAACACTGGCTGAATCTCAACTCGTATTTTTTTCTACTACACTTTTTAGTCCTCCTCCAGAGCCAACTAAATAGGCATAATAGGCATCTAAAACCAGTTTTGAGCATAAAAACACGACACTTCCTACATAAAAATGACCGGCTTTGAGAAATAAAATGAAAAACGAAATTAATGAGATTTTGTGGCCAGCAAACGGTAATATATAAAATCAATTCAAGTTTGGTTTTCATCGCAACATTTTTTCATCAAAAACTTTTGTTTTAGCGAAAAATATTTTATCTTCGATATTACCATAAAATTACTCGTGCATAAATTACCGTAAAATTAATCGTACAATTAATCCCATGTACACCCTTCCAAAAATACATTATTTTCACTGATACCAATCAAAATATGCCCAAAAATACATTATAAGGTAATGAAAATAGAGGTATCAGGCATTATTTGGAGGAATTACAGCATAATACAGAATAAAAAATGTAATTTTCCCCTGAGATTTCTTCCATCTCTGTGGAAAATTGCATTTTGTATTCTGTATTACCTTAGGTAAAGGTATAACGCGAACACATATTCATGTGTTGAATATTCAGATTTTTCATAGGGTATATTGCCCTTGGTGAGAAACGAAAAAAATCTCAAGATGAACCAAATGATAAATTTTCGAAGCACATATGATGCAACCTATCCCACTCTTCACGTCCAGACAGACGTCCTCGCCACTCAGGCGATTAAATTTCCTTTTGCTAAACTCACTACAAGGAAGGTGCATTCTCACTCCAGTGGATGGACAGTACCGAAGGCGTTCTGCATCATGGACTTATCTTCGTCTGCTGCCCCCTTCTAAAAAAAATTAAATTCCCAGACAGCCGACTACACATCATCTAGCAAGCGCATTCTGTTCCCCGCACTATGACTCGAAAACTTGTTATATTTTATAAAAATATGAAAACATGGGTATGCTAAGGATTATTCTCCATGATTAAAAGCAAAATAATCTACATCTACATAATACCCTGCAAGCCACCACAAGGGTGTGTGGCAGGGGGTGATTTCTCACCAAACATGCACTACATATCATGCATAAAAAAGGAATAGTATTAATATAGTAGTCAGAACTACACTATTTAAAAATGATAGAAATTGCAAAGCAAACATGCAAAAACATTCTGTTAGTAGGGTTAGCTTTAAGTACTCATACCAACATGCAGCTACCAATGCTATTCATTGCTACTCTCCGATAGGACATATTTACCGTTATTCGTATCTCTTATTGTGCGAGGGAAAAAGGACATTTTGAATCGGTCAGTTCGGCAATCAATTTCTCTAACTTTATGATTATGGTCCAGTCTGCCATAGTAAGTTGGGGTTCGTAAAATATTTTTAACATCATCACTGAAAATATTGCCTTGGAATTTGTGGAAGAGATTAAGTCTAAATTTCAACCTGCGATCTGACAATGATTCCCATTTCAATTCATTTAATAGACTGGTTACGCTAATATAATTATCGTATCGTCCCTTTACAAATCTTGCCGATCTTCGCTGCACACGTTCAAGATCCGAAATAATGATAATCTGTGAATGTCGCCCAAGCAAGAGGAAGGAAGGGCTTAATTTCCAGAGATGAAACTGTCCTTAATTGCTTTTCTTCGTTCAATATCCAATGTTATGTTATTTCAGCATGAAGTGTACTAAGAATGTTCAGTAGTAGTAACATTTATTTGAGAATAGAATTCGATATTTTATTTCTAGCACCCTTTTATATCATTTCTCTCACGAATTTTTTCACACGTTCTAAGATTCCACCTGTTTTGAACTGGACAAGGAAGATCTTCCCAAATAAGAACCCAAGGCTTCTTAAGATACAATACTGTGGTTTCGTATTTCTAACGAGTTTAGGCGTTCATGGGGCTACAGATATTCTTACGGCACCATAAATGAGACGGCTGAAATAATCACATTTAATCGAGAGAAAGATACATGGAGAACCTGCAGCAAAAAATGATTCAAAAATCCTATTTTAAATGTTCACCCTAAACTGCGAATCAAAATGGCATAAAACATATGCCATCATCGTTCGATAGTCTATATAGAATATTAATGAAATACGTATACTCTTTTAATACACTGGGTGAAAAAGTAGGGATACGCTGGCTTTCAAAAATGTGGTTGCTAGCATGTCTTCTACGCATACCATGGACATGATCACTAATTATACAATTGTAGACACCCATTGCTTACAATAAAAACATACAATAATTGAAAAACAATAACTCATTGAGTTTCTTGATTCAAGTCCGGATGAAGGTGGATTTCTTTTTGCTCATTTGCATTCACCGTTTCCGTGTTCCTGTTACTTAGTAATTCATTTCTTGAGCAATTAGAGTACGGAATTGAGGCCACTTTAGATCATTGAATGGCCTTCAAGGAAGATAGCTACGACACGCATTTACGAGACCTTGGCTCAAGTCCGATGGCAAACACAGCGGGGCAATAAAGAATGCGCATGTCCCTTATACTCGCGTAGGATGCATTTCATATCCATATCCTTACAGAAAACGAGTAAACTCCTACACAATTAAAATCTGCTGATGCTGTATTTTGTGGAGACGGTGGCTATGGTCAGTAGCTGTAGTCCTCAACTGTCATATTATTCGGGAAATTAGTATGGGGCAAGCCACGAAGACCTAACGTTGCCTGATGTTATTGGATTTTCACCAGTCACGCATAACGAAATCAATAAAGTATTTTCTAGTGCTGTATCTCAATTATTTGAAAACATTTTCCACAATATGTTTTAATTATACTGCGCCTCCTTCTCTGTTTAGCGCAAGATAGACTGATACCTATACATGCAGTTGAAAAGCATAAGTAACTGGCACACATGGTACTAGAATGTATTTAAACAGAGGTCATGGAGGAGTTATAGACTCTCTCTCTTCAAAAAAATCCAAAGATGCTGCTACTTTTAAATGGAGATTGAATGATCTCACAGTAGTTCACTCCCCGCTAGATCTTTTCTTAACCACATACTCCTCATTGACAAGTGCAGAAAAATACTTGCTGTGTTAAGTAGCAACACTTTCTATTTCCACCATTTCCAAGGACATATATGTTGGAAAAGTACGCAGTAGGGAGAATCGAATTTATCTATCACATTGGCAGCTCATTGCGCTATCGATATGACCTAATCTATAATACATTCATGCAAGTAAAAACCTAAAAGATATGCGTGAGCTCTGATAATGTCTGAGAGCATACCTACAAGCTTGAACGAACCTATGGCGGGTGGCCCAGAGTTAATCGGTGGTACGTGAGTTTTCGGCGTTTGACAATGTGGATTGGAACTTAATGCTAAGGATTTTCAAAAAACTGGAGTATCATACAATGACCGAAGAGTTATTCACAGGTTGTATAAAAACCAGGTGGCTGTAATCAAATCAGGACCCAGCAGTATAAAAAAAGCATAAAATAAGAAGTGAGACAAAGCTGTGCACTGTCTCCCGTATTATTAAATGTCTACATCCCGAAAGCCATCCAAGAATGGAAAGAAAAGTCTCCGGAGTGAATATTCACGGGGTGAAAATCAGCATGCTGCGATTCGCTGACGACATAGCAGTCATGGCAGAAACAGAAAAAGATTTAAAAAAGACACTAGGAAATATGGAAAGGACATTGGCAGAGATAACCTGAAGACCAATAAAAAGAAAACTAACGTACTGATTCAGTAGAAGTTAAGAAGCCAGGAAAAATATTTAACTAGGAAAACAAAAATCGAGGAGGTGGAAGAGTTCTTTTACCCGGGAGGCCGAGTAACCAGCGATGGACGAAGTACAAGATAAACTGCCAGTAGAGATGCCCAGGCAAAAAGATCATTATACCAATAGAACATCCTACTCACAGCTGCAAATGCAAGCGTGGAAGTGAGGAAACATTTCATTAGAACATACAACTGAAGCATTCTACTATGTGGCAGCGAAACATGGACGGTAACGGCAGCAGAGAAGTCAAGGCGGGAACAATTTGAAATGTGGTGATACCGAATAATGATGAAGATAAAGTAAATCAACCAAGTGACAAACGAAGAAGTCTTAAGAGTAAATAGCTATCATAGTGAAAGAAAAGAGAAGTCTGCTGAAAAACTTAAAAAGATTACGTGACAACTTAATCGGCCATATCCTAAAGCATCTACATCTACATAATACCCTTCAAGCCACCATGAAGGTGTGTGGCAGAGGGTGAATTATCACCAAACATGCACCACATATCATGCATAAAAAAGAGTTAGCATTTTTATAAGTACTGTTCAAAACTACACTATTTAAAAAAAAGATTAAAATAGCAGAGCATACATGCAAAAACATGCTGTAAGTTGGGTTAGCTTTAAGTCCTTATACCAACATGCAGCTACCATACTATAGATACTAACAATCTAGTTGCATGAGACCCTTTAGTTGCTTGCTTGCATGTTAGTAGTGCATGCTTGGTGACCTTCACCCCCTGCCACACACCCTAGCGGTAGCTTGCAGGGTATCGTGTAGATGTAGATGTAGATGTACCAATGTTATCCATTGCTACACTCGTACTGGATATATTTACCGTTATTTATATACCTAATAGTACGAGGAAAAAAGGACATTTTGAATCTGTCAGTTCGGCAATCAATTTCTCTAATTTTGTGATTATGGTCCAGTCTACCATAGTAAGTTAGGGTCCGCAAAATATTTTTAACATCATCACTGAAAATATGGTCTTGGAATTTGTTTAAGAGATTAAGTCTAAATTTCAGCCTTCGGTCTGACAATGTTTCCCAATTTAATTCATTTAATATACTGGTTACGCTAATAAGGTTATCATAGCTGGCATGATATGCAACATCATGGCCTAATGAAGACAACCGTCAAGGAAAAAGCAAACGGAACTAATGGATAAGGCAGGCTTCGTATGAGATGCATATAGTAAGTTGTGAAGATGTAAAAGAGAAAAATTTCTTTGATATAAAGATGTTGGCCGATAGAATAATAGAGTGGAGAACTGCGTCAGACCAATCCTAGCTGACCGATGATGATGAAGTGCGTTTTATTGGTAACGCGAACTAAAAAACTTCATTGGTGCGTATGGTAGTGCTGAAATAGGGGCAAGAGACGCATCTTTGTGGAAGCATCACACTACTCCCCTCGTCTAGCGCCATTCAGCTCCCGCCAAAAACGCCCACCATCTTCCGAGGAGCTAGCTTCAACGGCCACCGCAATTCCCTCCCCTTCCCTCCCGCTATCTTTTTTCCCAACACCTCACTTCCCCTTCGTCCTGAAGCCGCCTCCGCGAAAACGTCCTCGTTCCTGGCTCCGCTTCCCTCACAGTTCGCAGTCCCGGGTCTGCCTTCGGCTATAATGTTAAGGGTGAGTCTCGGGGAACGGTAGGCCTTCGCTTCAACCTCCACTTGGCCTCGTGACTTAATTCCACGACGTCTCCCCATTCCTATGACGCACTTGAACGCTTTCTTTCTCTTCCGACTCACCTACTGACGCGGCAATATCTCAGTGGCTTCCGCCGCTCTTTGTCCTCCAGCAGTTAACTCGCACCCACGCGCTCGGTCAAGTGCCAGCGCCCAGCGATGTGTTGGTGCACCTGGGACAGAAGTCGCGAACGACTGTCACCGTAGAAGTACAGTGAGCTACAATGATAGGGAATTGGACCAAGATTATAATACTTTAACTTGCTCCACCCTCTCAATCTATTCATTCCGCCTAACGTAACTTGAAAATAGAGATATTCTTCAGACAGAAGCTAAATATTTTCCCGAGGCGGGATTCAAATCCATTACCTGTGGGTTGTCAGGCCAACGATTTAATGATCGGGCTCTCCTGGCAAGAGTGACATTTGGCTTTCAAAATCGTGTATTATTCTCCTTCACAATTTTTCTTTCCTGAGAGAATAGGTATTTTCTCATGCTGTCCAAATGTCCTTTTTGATTCCTAATCGTCGCAAATCCACGGCATTCGACATACTGTTGTCCCTTGTTGCAATCATCAAACGAAATCCACTGCTAGATTACCACTATGAGGAATGTGTGCTGTCCCGAATTCGAGGCCCGATTGTGTATGCTGCTCGTGGTACAAGTTTTTCACGTACCGGTACTTTCTAAAGTACTGTGCCGAAAAAACATTCAAGTTCAACATGCCATCCGTCAGACAGGACGTTTATCTATTGACCCACTGGCAACTTATTACAAGTACGCTGATGCCAGTGCCGGGTTTTTATCCACCGTATCTCCGTTAATTGATAATTTATTGGAATATTTCTTTCCAATTAATTGTATATCGTTAAAGGTGCAAATGAACATAGCTGTGGTTACCTCCATGAATGTTAATTTCAATAATAGTTTTTCCCCTACAAAACCTTAATCCTGCTATCCATGTGTTTTCAATTCATTCCTATTTTAGTTTCCTAAGAAAATAGTCACCAGAGTGGTGGATCTGGCGATAGCGTACAAAGGCAGCTTCATGTAATGGATAACGAAAGCTACAACGTGTGGCAAACGTTAGTAATACACTGGATATAATGCTATCCATATAATGCTATACTTTTCACGACACTTTCCGTCACATATTTGATTAAGGTTCTCCAGTGACCAACGTGTTTTATCAAATGCTGCTCATTTTTAATGCTCCCGAGAAATAATTCGGACATACATATTTCTGGATCTTCCTAATATTCACTTCCTTCGTAGTGGTGACGATGCCACCCTCTCCCTTATTTATTGAAGACGCTTGCCTTTAATAGCGATGCAAATCGTTCCCTTTCGCTAAACTCCCTCTGCGTGATAGATGGACTACTGGCCTCCCAACCCGTTAACCTTGGTTAAAGTCTCGCTATGGCAGAGATATTTCAATTGGCATACTGCTCCCTACTTGAGTACTGTGTGGAGAGCACTTCAAGTCCAGTATTCCGTCCGTCGAGCGGTAAGTTAATCCCTTGATCCTTTGGCGACTTTCGATAAGAGCAGGGTGATGCCAATGCCTGAATTCTCTACATCCTTACTGCGTACCCTGAAACTTTCCAACTTCAACCACTGGCCCACCTATTATTAGCGGTGCAAATGACCTTATCTGTCATTCGCCTTCCCCGAATCACTATACTACTCACATTCTCAAGTTTTTATGGCGACAGCTAAATTTACCACGCATGTATTTCCTCACTTATTCACGGTATTTTTTCTTTCCCCGCGTACAAGTAGGTTTTTCACATGTATCGACTGAAATTCCTTCATAAAATGTATTCCTATGTTTTTAACTTCAATACTTCATCGTTATATTTTCCATGACTAGAAGAGGAAGAAAAAAAGCCTATTTTATGATTTTCCATAAATCCATGAATACGAACGTATGCTTAGCTGTAAATCATAGCCCTAGCCAATAAACGGGGGAATTTTTTAATGTAAGTGCAAGTAATTGGTAATTTTTTTAATCCAAAAATATTTAAACAATGTACATGACTTCGTATCTACGAGGTTAAAGAAATCTGAAGCCTTTGTTCCAAGAAATCTGAGCGTTCCTTTAATTTTAAATCAGAATGAATATCTTCTGATCATAGATAGGTATGCGATAAATTTACCTCCAGGCTGAAAACATGCCGAATAGAACGGTACAGTGTGGGGATTCATTCCAGGCGGCCTATCGCCATTTAGCACGCATAGTTACTCAGCGTTCACAACCGCACCAGCGCTGGGTGAAGGAGACCATTGGACCAACATGGGAAACGCCCCTTCGGTTTAATCAACGAACTTTTACGTTGATATTCTTGAAGGGCTGTGTTGCGAGGCTGGCGAAGACCTCCCCTCCAGCGCCCAGGGGACGAGAGGAGAAGGGTGACGTAAGACGGAGGAAGGACACGTTTCGCCGGGAGAGGGCGTGGGCGAGCCTCCTTTCCTCGGCCACCGGCCTCTCCGAGACATCGTTGGCTGTCATGAATGGGCGAGCAGAATCCGCTTGAAGATTTTTACGAGCGTCGAAGGGAGTTCCGATAGCGGTTTTGAGAAATGTATTAAATGTTTCATTCTGGTGTCCCGAGGATCTAGGGTAAAATTGGCGTTAGCTCAGATATATAACCTACTTATTGCTTCCTTTTAACTAATTTTGTCCTACTACCTAACAGACCTTATTTCACTAAAAAAAAGGATTGATTCCTCAGTGAAGAGAAAAAACAGCATAAAAGTCTAACGACTGATAAAAAATCACTCCTTGGACCAAAAATCTCCTTTTGTTAGATTTTTCTTCCTTCCTTAAAAGTCGGTTCTGAGGTGTAGAATGTGTATTGATTTATTTTTAATGAACACCTAAACAACACAGACGATCATTACTTTTAATAGTATCAGTTTCAAAGCATAAACATCCACGCTCAGGGCAGTGAAAATCGCCCCCAGGCGGGATTCGAACCTACGACCCTGGGATGGACAGGCGAGGGATATACTCCACCGACACCGGATCCGGTTACGAATAGACCCTGGAATGGCAGAAGTGTAACTAAAATTGCAAGCATGGACGTAGAGTAAAATTCTAGATAAATTATATCTTTCATATTCCACTGTCCACCGAAAACAATATAATAATCTGGGCTAACGCACATTCAAGTGATGGAATAGCAATGCAGCTACGTAGTCAGACGTCGCCGAAGCTATCTACTGAAATAAATAGAACATGAAATGCATTATTGACCATTATCAACCAGAATACGCTTAGCGAGACGAGGCCTAAGGTGAAGGATAGTATGAACGAGCAAAATATTATGGAAAAATTAGAGTAAACATTTGTGGCATAAGAAACGGTAGCCCTTTGTAGTGTGTGGGCTCAGTGCGTTTAGGTACATGAATTAAGACGGATATTACAATTACATGGGCTAAAAACGTCATATCGTTTATTAATGTATCTCTACAATCCCTAAAGTTATTGGGCAAGGGGAAATTGAAGAGACGATTCTGAACGGCCCAGTTAGAAGCTTTGAAGAGCTGATGAGGTGAAAAAAGGGAAATTATTTCAGGCGAGCTCTAACGGATATGTTGATAAGTTGGAGACCAACTCGTGATCCACTGAAAAAATAGTACACAACACAATGACACAAAATTCCAAGAAATTACAGTAGGTTTAGTAACTTGCATATTATAAACCTAATTACCAACATGGTGGGTTAACCATAGGCTGACTCAGGCATTTTGAAGGGGTGAAAATAATTTATGAAAACGCTCTGATGTAGCGTTTCCCTATTCAAATCATAAACTTTCCCAAGAAATCTTAAAACCATGATGCTAAAGGGCTTTCAAGGATAAGGAAATATATTAATCTCAGAGTTCTCGGACAAGCAGTTAACAAATATCGAAATCGCGACGATTATTAAAAAAAGAATATTTTCCCAACTTGAGGCTGGTCCATTTGATTGAAATCAAAACTAAAAATTTAATCGAATAATGAGTGAAGTATGACTACTATTTTGTGAATAAAAAATGCTTCAGCAAGAAATTGCCTGATGCTTCAAAATAGTTATGACGCGTCTTGAATGAACAAAAATAACGCGTTCATTAAAACATAACATATTTAATATCGATAGTCATCACTTTCCGAAGGAAAAAGGAGAGGGTAAAAAATAGCTTGACAATTGTTATCAGTATTGCTTCTTAGGCAAACGCCAGCAAAAGTCCGTACTGTTTAAAATTCACTTTTCCTCGGCCTTTTAGGACGAAGAATGGTATGATAAGCTGACATTTATAGTTTCTTACTATACATTTTCTATAAATCCTTTCATTGCTCTGAAATTTCAATGCACCAATGTCAACTGTAGATGTATTGTGCCATATTTTTCTCCTTATTTAATTTTTTAATGCCTATACCTATCATAATAGATTAATAAAATTGAGTAATTAGCATCACATTACTTCCTAATAAATCATATTATATCGGAAATCAATTCCGATAAAAATATAGTAAGCAGTGTCACATCGTGCATGGATATTAAATTATTTGTTTTATTACGATAACAATGGAGGAATGTTGTTAAAATATCTAATGCATTTCTAATATTCAAATTATATTAATTCACCATATGCCTCAGCGGTGTATTGTGAATTCATAAAATAGGATAGTCAAATTAGGGGAATATTTTTTCAAAATTAAAATTAATTGTAGAATGAAAGAGGTTATTATTTAAAATATTCATGATGAAATAGATACTTGAAATTATTGCGAGTACAATTTAAAAATGCTCTGGGTCGAAAGCTAATTTGTAGACTGAATAGGTATTTTTAGCATATTTACAGTCTTAATAAATCAGCGTGAAACAATTTAAGTAATTTCACGTAATTAATAAGCTTTTAATTCACTAATACCAAGAGAGAGCCTCATCGCGATTGTAACGTAAATAGTCTTTTGAGTGGAATATGGAATGGAATCTCTTATTGTAAACCATTAAGCCCGATAAATCAAATCTAAGATAAGCCAGTCATGATTAACGGAGCTTTTAAAAAAATTAATGATCGAAGGAAATTGTTTCTGCATGTTGGCTGGATGGAGTAACCTGGGTGTCGGAATGAACATTGTCGGCACCGTATTATGGAGAATGTCATGCCTTTGAGGCCATCCATCATTTTAAATAAATTCACTGCCCCCTGACCCAAGTCGTAATTGTTCCATCAGTCATCTCACGAGTGCTTCTTAAGGCCTACTTCGACTACGCCGTCAACAGCTGGAGAAACAAATGCGCAGCGCTAAGACGCTGTTTATACCTCTCTGTGGCAAACCAAGAAGAGATGAGGAAGCAATTATCCTCCATTACGTGAAATTGCTCGATCACGTGTCGGCTATTCCATAGATTTTATACTGTTTTCACGTGTCTAATTATCATTTTGTAGCAGAAATAGCAAACTCACGTTCACTTTTTGAGCCTAAAAACTTAAAGATTAAATTGCTACAAATAGAAATTTTCATTTGAGCAACACATGATTGTAAAAATTCAACTATGCATATTTCGTCAGAAATGCAAAAATGCATTTCTGACGATATATCCATAAGCTATAAGATAAGCAATATTTTCCTAAGATGTCGACATGAAAGCTCTCAGCTACGCTTAACACTTGATTTTCGCTACTGTTGGTCAAGGCGGCTCATAATTTAGGACTACCATGTACAAATATGGGAAATCTGGGAGAAGATAGCTCAAATTATAGTTCCAAACCCAGTAGTAAATAGCAATAATATAACCGACAATTCATTACCTTGTTGCTGCAAGGTTCATCATAAAATACAGTAAACACTGATGAACTTATTGGTTTCATTAAACGTTGCATTAAAAAATTGGACTAGATATAAATCATCATTGAGTATAGTGCAGTGCAGTGTAAGAATAATCCCCTATTCCAATATTACGCTCATTTTTACCATAGTGAGGAAACTCTCATTTCGATTGAGCAGCCAACTAAACTATTTGACGTAAATATATTTACCCTTTCACACAATCCATTTCTCCTCATTTCTCACACGCGGTATTTCTTTGCATTTCTGGAATTCACCCCTCAACATTCCCTAGACGACTTGCTCATTGCAATAAATCATGCGCTATTTGCCAATTTTTCTCTCCGTAAGTCCTTCATACCGTCATAATCACCATCAATGATCATAAATCACAAGATTTCCTTGCTGAATCTCACCATGCTAAAGGTTGAATTATTTGTTAGAGTACCTATTCTCTTCCCCAAGTCCCATTACAACAATTCTATATCCCATTCGCTTCTCCATCAAGGACTGGCTTCACGTCACTATCGTATCCGAGTATGTACCGTGTAATACTTCAAGGGGGATCGGGTTGGTGTGGTGGCTAGAGTACTGGCCTCCCATCCCGAGGGTCCGAGTTCAATTCCCGGCAGTGGCACATTTCTCAGTGGAAAACTGGTCCCCACTTGAGTGCCTAGTGGAGGGCATTTCAAGTTCAGTACTCAGACCGTCGGATGGGACGTTAAGCCGTGGTCCCCTTTCCTCCGTTCCCCGAAAAGTCCTGCCATTACCCTCCAATGCTAAATGGCGCAAATGACCTCAGCTGTTGGTCGCCTCCTCTGAATAACCAACCAACTGTAAAACTTCAATGCCAAATTTTAATTACTTGATGGAATATATTTTTATCCTTCTCAGAATCACTTCATTCAATTAGCTAGGTCAATATGATCTGAAATCATCACTAGGTGAAAGCTTATGAATTTTTAATGCTTCCCTCTTTTTCGACAGTCATTTTCAATGCATCATTTGTACAAGAGCCTTCAATAAATTTCTCAAACCATATTATATTAGTTTCATCGCCAATCCTAAGCAATTTTTCAATCACAACATACAATGAGAACACGAAATCTATACAATAAAGCATTTTATAAAACCGGTTCTTTTTAAAGTGTCAATGATAATATAATCATCTGGAGTGTTGGTAATTCTTTATGGACTTAGCTTCGAGTGTTAAAGATGAAAAATGTTTTTCCAGAGATTAGTTCACCACATTATAAGCTACTAATATGAGCGTATTGATGACAATAGTTTAGTGTATACATTGTTGCAATTGTTTATTTTACAATTGCGAGACTTGTTGATAGAGTTCTTTTTATTCATTTACTTAGGATATACATTCACATCTTGTAATGTATTTTCAGTATGGAATAATTACTAGCTTTTTTTTAACAAGCTCTAATAGTTCATCTTAAATTAGCAAAAATAGTGATACTCCCAAAGACATCGACTATAAATAGATACCTACTAAAAAAATGTATTTCAAGCCTGCAATAATATCATAGTGGCCATTATTTGCATGTATATTTTCTTAAAAGATTATTTGCGTGTTTTTGTAGCTGTAAAGTCCAATTCTATAGTGTACAAGTTCCATTCTAGCCGTAAAAGGACTTTTCACATTTATTCAAAAATAACCGCTTGAAACCTGAGAAAAAATCCTAAACTTTCATAATCAAGATTTATTTCTTGCTAAGAGGATAGACGAAAATAAAGCCTTTTCTTTGTGAGTCAAGGGTAATTTACTCAGAAAAGTCATCATCTTGCGACTTAGAAGTCGGAATTGATCATCCAATAGGTATACAAAAGGGAGATTATCTAACGACCTATAAAAATTAAGGTAAAATGTTATTTTAAGCTTTTAACATACCGCATTTTGTAATGTACAAAACAATGTTGATGAATTCTGTTAGATGAACTAAAATTTAGCTGCAGAGACAATAATAGATAAGTATATACACCCGCAATTGATGCAATATTTGCACAAATGTCTCTTCTCAACGCAATTTAAAAAATCAGCCGTTAAAAAAAGCACCTTGATTCATGTTTATGCCTTAATAGCATTCCAAATCCCCAAAACTATTAATGTAACAATAGTAATTCAATGTAAATCTCACGAGCGATAACACGGGACTATGGGGTGAAAAGTGAGGGTTTTAGTCTTTGCTTAAAACTCAAGGGGGTTTAATTTCCCATAACTAGACGTAATTTCATAAAAATGATCCATTAATTACAAAATATCTGCGATTAAATTGACCATCAAAAATTGCCATATTTTTAAACATTCCGAACGACACGGCAACTCGGACCCGCTTTAATGGCGATATCTCGATATGGACCGAATTTTGATAGCGAGCCATGACCGAAGTCTGTAATTTTATGCGATTTAATATCCTCCCCCCCTCCCCCCCCCCCCCCCACACCAATTCCATTCAGCCGTTTCCAGTGGCCGAACCGGAAATAAAAAAAAAGGAAAGAACACCAAGGAGTCGGAAAATTAGTCAGAATGAAGTAGTGGTTGCTCACACCCCACCTTCGTCCAAGCCGAGCTAATTGGTGCCGTGGCGAATCAATCAAAACACAGGCTGCAAAGCCTATAATCTGCTGCGCAAGGCCAGCCAGGTGGCTACGAGGTGGTGGTATTGAAATCTCCGCTGAACCTGCGAAGGTCAACCTCGCCCCTCTCTCTTTCTCTCCCGAAGACTATTCCTTCCGCCACGCTCATCAGACGTTTCATTCAAGGATGAGGTTGAACCGACTTAAAAAAAACAGGACTGACTGACTGACCAATCACCGGGTAAACTTCATCTACATCTACATAATACCCTGCAAGCCACCATAAAGGTGTGTGGCAGGGGGTGAACTCTCACCAAATATGAACTACATATCATGCATAAAAAAGATTAGTACTTGTATAGGTACTGTTCAAAACTACGCTATTTAAGAAAAGATAAAAATATCAAAATAGACATGCAAAAACATGCTGTTAGTTGGGTTAGCTTTAAGTCCTTGTACCAACATGCAGCTACCAATGTTAACCATTGCTACACTCGTAGAAAATTGAACCATCTCATACACAGATGTACTATAGTACTAGTAGCTAGTATACTAGCTACCCACGGTCGATCTCTAGGTAACCATCTCTATGTAACCTACCCTTTGCCAAGCGACCTGACACATCTGTCAAATTAATTAACTTCACCTAATACATAAAACTTAGAGTAAAATTAGGGAACAATGAAAATAACGTATCTACGGCTGTAATAAATAACAAATGATGACTAAAATCCACAAAGCCGTAACCATAAGGGGACGAAGGAATAAAAAAGGGGGGAGAGGGGGAAGGAAGTAGTATATACAAGGTACGGGAGCTCACAATCACACGTACAAAATCAAGCATACGGAGGAACTTAAGTGGTAGTAAATGGTGCATTCGCACATTCACTCACATATTACAAACATGTTCCTTTGCCCCCTTATGGTTACGGCATTGTGGATTTTAATCTTCACTTGTTTTTGTAAAATTAGGGGTTTATACGCTCCAATCAATTAGGTTATATCGCACCAACTATCCTTCCTATACAGTAGATATAAAATTAAGATATTAACAAGAACAATACCAGAGAACGGATTCGAACCTGCTCCCGAGACAGTGAAACTAGTTGTAGCAAGGACATGTGTGAAATAAACTAAGTCGGTTCTTTGAATTTTATCGGTAGACACCTTTATGTTAACGTTTTGGGACGTTAACGTTTTAAGTATTATTTCCATTCAAAGAAGCGGGCGTCAAACTCTAAATGACACCATCTAAAGATATTCGGAAGACACAGGGGATATTGTGTAAAGAATGCAGTTAATATTGTGAATATCACATCGTGATATTCACAATATCAACTACAGTCTTATTTCTGGTGCTTACGTCATAAAATTCCTACAATGAGTCAAATCGGTATACAGGTTCTACTTGCAAAGGTGGTATTACTAACTAATTCTGAAGATTCAGGCGATATGGAGTGGAAGCGAAACATGATAACACAGAAAGAAAAAAAAAAACACGAGCCAAATCCACAAAAATAATAATAAACTTTACTACGACCCAGAATTAACTGTATTACAGCATCGTCAGGTAAAGTATATCTAAGATGCACCAACAGATGTATGAACAAAACAAAATAAGGGGGGGGGGGGGAGGAGGGAAGAAAGGGGAGGAACGTGGAAGTGGACGGTTATTGGTGGTCCTCAGAAGAGTGTGAGGAAAAGAAGTGTGGGAGAGGTGGGAAGGAGTAGGTTACAGGATGTGCGGTGGTTACAAATGAGTGGTAAATATAAAACATAAGTCTCGAACGGTTCTTTTGAAGACAAGACAGTCCCTGATAGTTGGTTGCGGCACAGAATCTCGTCCGTTGGGTGCTTCGCTGAGAGGTCGAAAATTCTTTCTGTGTTACGGTGGTATTACTACTCAGCGTGATGCTGAGAACTGAGTTAAGATTCTGAATATGGATGGGATACATTCAGAATCTCAAATATACACTCGCTTCCATTGCTTACCTCATAAAATCTATCTTATGAGTTCGGAAGGGTATACATATCCTCCTCGATATGGTCCGATGCCCTATACAGCGTGGCAATACCAACTTCGTAGAGTGAACGCACACCAATTTGACTCGAAGTAGATATTTTAGGGCGTAGGCAGTAGAAGCGAGACTGTAGTTGAGATGCATAATATGGCCCCATAAGGGTCGCATTTTAATGATCTAGGAAAGAGGGACCTGCGATGCTCAATCTTCGGTCTTCATCGCCCCACTATTTTTGACAGCGTTTGCATAATCCCATTATTTTAATTTTTCTTTTTTAAACTTTTAAAATATTTTATCTCAGCTGGTAGATCGCAAGGAATGAGGGATAGGGCAAGGCAATGAGGCTAGTAGCACCCTTCGGGAGGAGGATGACTTGTTCACAATGATCCTAAAAAAACAAAATAGTGACCTGTAATGTGGCTCAGGTTTCTATGTCTCACATTAGCAGTAAGATATATGTTTAATAATTTCTGTAATTTTAATACCACTAAATCCACTCCACTGGAAATCCACTAAATGCTTTTTGTGCATGACAAAATATCAAAGCAATTATTGAAATGTACGAGTGATTCTGAGTCAGCATGTTTGATCAACAATTCACAGAAAATTTAGAATTGCATAATGCGGTGTCATACATTATATGCCAGCCATAAACATGTCACTCATCTTGTTTTTTTCATATTAATCTGCGCGTAGAGGTAAATTACTTTCAGTAGCCATCCATACGATTATCATTTTGACAGAGTCATATCCGCAAATCATTAACAATAAACGTCTCTTAAGCACATGTAAGTTATAAATAAAATCCTAATCGCTAATTGATTGCAATTATAGCTGAGTTCTTCTATTTTCGTAACTATTTGAGGTCACAAGTTGTGAATTCCTTTTCCTAACTGAATATTGCTTATAATACCAGAAAGGTTTTTAGAGCACCAAGGAAGTATAATCGTTAAATTATAAAATTAAATAAGGGCGTTTAAAGTACTAGTTACGTTTGGAACGATCTTCAAGTGATTACACTATCTACACTGAAGGACTACTTGAATTATGGCTATATAAGGGAGAACAAATTATTTTTCTGTGCGTTTTAAAGTGCGTTTGTCATCACCAATGTGTTAAATGTAAATGCTTTGCATTAAAATCATTTGTTAAAACACAAACTCAGTTTCCTTGGAATATGTTTCATTTATAATTGAGAATATCTAGTAAAGAAGTATAATGCAGTTTTTTACAATTAGAGGAACAATACACCGATAAAACTAAACGCCTACGTTACTAGAAGTAATGGTATTTATTTCTTAGTTTCCTTCCTAACACATACAACTTAATGAGTGCATAATTTAAAGCTTAGCGGTGAAATTAAATGTCTTGTTCCGTTACATTTAATTTGATATTCGGAAAAAAGTGCAAGGAAAATGGAATTTTTAACCATATTTTTCTGCTCAAGAGTACTTACACGCCCGACATAACCTTGATTGAATTCGGCTGCAGCCACCAATCCGCCTGCTGAAAAGTATCACTGCTCCATGCTATCAATAACTCTGCAGCATACGTTATACCTCTTTATTTCTTCAATCATATCCCACGTTCGTAATTTAGGAAGCTCTATAATTTGATCCAGTTAGAATTTACATGGATTTCTACAGAATATTCAATATAGGGTGAATTTACAGCTTTTATGAGCAATATCTAACCTTAATGAGCTGAGACGTGGGAAATATCTACAAGAAATGATGAGATAGTTTCATTTAGTCTTATTGAACACCCACGGTCATAATAAGTACCCTAAAGCTTCGAGCATACCAGTGTGTTATTTTTTCAGAAAACCCGAGAAAAGATTTTTTTTCTTTCCAAGAATAAAAATTCCAGTAAAAAGCACCCAATATGATTTTTTTCAGCCAATCAGATGTTGACAAGCGAGGTCTCAATCGAATCGATCCGAAGAACAAGTAGGACATAAGCAGTATCCTGAGGCCAGGTGATCGAAAGTCCTCAGATCACGCCAATGTTTTCAGTGCTCTACGGTGCAAAAGGTCAAACCAGAAGAAAATACAGCGGCTAAATACAAGATCAAACAGGTAAAAGCGTAAATAAAACCATATTTGCTTCTGCAAATTACGTTAATACCTTTAGGGAGGATTCATTATTCCTCATTAAAGCCCTTGGTTCATTTGCATAGCAAAGACAGGTAACATAGCCATCATCCATGCAATAAATATACATATATCTACACATTAGAATATCATAAGAGTGCTGAAAATTGCATTTTTTTCTGCTTTAACGATCGAGTTCCACATGGCTACCTGTAAGTACTGCTACTAAGTACCTACTGATTTCCGATTAGTGTTGAGCAAGGAAAAAATGACAACAATGAAAGGAGACGATAGCAAAAATTAAAGGTGAAACAGAAAATTTTCATAAAAGTTAACTTAAATCATTGGAAATTTCACTAATAATTCAGTAAAGTTCAGTATAAATCATTATTAAATACTTCTTACTGCCCATTTTCCGACAGGTGAAAGTGGGCACCATGAAATAAATGTGATCGATGCGTTCTTCACTACTACCAGAAAGCGAGGCGAGTTTTCGATGAGACGACACTGATAAAATTTTATTTATTTCTTTATGGGATATCAACCTTTTTGCAATGTAAAATCGTATCAATCTTTAGTCAAAGGTTAAATTGGGTGAATTTGTCTTTTTCGGAGGATAAATATGTAGGATAAGGAACTTTTTATTACTTGTAAATTAGTGAATGCATACTGAATATCTAAGCGGTCTCTTTGAATTTATATCAGAAAAATGGCCAATTTATCTCAGGGAATTAAATATTAATTAATCACTCAATTAAAGTTATCGGTCATAAAATGCAATACAGCTGTAGAAGAGTCACAGAAGACCTCGGCATTAATTTTAGTTTTATATTTTTTCTCGCGTGACATTGGTGATAAATTACTTAGTTTTAATTATTCGTGTTGATTATTGGGAAAGGAGGAGTGACATGGGCAAAGCGAAAGGAACCATGTAATTAAAATGCCCATTGATCTTCACGGAGGGAAAATTTTCGAGAAATATAACTTATCGTATTGGAAATGGGTAATCATATCATACTAATATATAAAAATGAAGTTGTCTATCTGTCTGCCAGTTCTATGTTCGTTACGCATTTCCTCAAAACTACTGAATCGATTTAGCTGAAATTTTGTAAGATTCTAGGGTATGCACTAAAACGCGCTACAGGCTATTTAAAAATGGCTCAGGGCCCGGGCTCGATTCCTGGCGCTAATTGTGTATTGACATGGGTTTAAATTGACTTTTTCAATGCATGGTAGCGCAAGTTTTTCCTTTCACTCAGTAAAATAACTAAATATTAATCGATTTCTATCATTCTTTCTCTTTTTAATGGGAAAATGTTTAACGTGTTTTTAATTTAAATATTTAAATGCTCGATTAACCAGCGTTCTCCGCCTTAAGGCACCTATTCAAACACATAAAGATATGTCACTGGAATCCACACTTCCGTGGCACTAAAATGACATCAATAGTTGACTTGTTTTTTCATTAAGTGCCATTCATCAAATTACTATCAACAAAACTCAAATACCCTTGGCCTATAGCTGATTATCCCTCTCAAACAAGATAAACTCCCAGAGAGTCGAAAACATGAGCCACATGCAGCATACGTGATTAAAAAATTTCTGTAAGTGCTCGTCAATCACAAAATATTATCACAAAAGGCAAAAAAGTAGCGGAAAACTTTACATTTTTTGTAATTGACTGTATTGAAATAGAGTTAAATTATCATAACAGAAATAGAATGTCAAAGCATGTGCACGCGAAATATTTCACTACGATATCCTGAGGGTACTTAAATATGTACTTACTACATTTATACCTTGTTACAGAGGCTTTTACGATGACATCTCCGATAATCAAGCTACGATCACAAATATTGTCTTCGCGCATTAAATTTCAATTGGGCTTTTCGACTTTTAACTCAAACACCCAACCCAACGTTGCAAGTCTCATCATTTTCCCTCCTCCAGTAGACTAATGCTCCCTCAACAACTCTCGTAATACGGGTAAACGAATGTTAACTCAAATGTAGAAATAAAGTGGAGTAAAATTTGTGATATGAAAGGCATGATTAATGAAAAAATCGTACATTTTAACAACAATATCTCAAGGGCTACTAATATGTACTGCAATTTGCAGCATAAAAATATTTATTTAGGAAATTATAGATCTATATAGTAACCTAATAAATAAAATTATAGATCTATATAGTTAACCTAATTTAATGACGATAGAGACAAAGATACGCATACATTTTGTAAGCAGAAAAAGCAACACTTTGTAGCTGAAATTTAATGCTCGACTTCGAAGTACACGAGCCCACCCTTACCTAGCGGAATAAATTAGATGGTCTTTAAACTTTTTAGGACCATCGGAATGTTATATTACCGGTATATACGAAATTAACAGTATGTACTCTCTATTAATTTTTATTAATGATCAAAGTAAGTATTTAACACTTCATTATCATCATCGCACACTTAATGCTTTGCCTCCTCGCTTATAGTGTTTTAAAGGGCTAGGGAGAATATCATGATTATTGCGGCCATGTACATCCTTAAGCAGTTATTCAAATATTGTTGATCGTAAGAAGTTTAATATGAATTCAAACTCCTTAAGCACGAAATATAAAAGAGAAAAAAAAACAAATTAATTTCTCTTCAGAAACAGACTGAGATTAATCCCTTTAAGATGGGATTGAAAAACGGGGATCTCCCAAATACCAAAAGGGACACTGTTGAATTCTGAAGGTTTTGAAAATTAACGACCATTCTCAGATAGGGAAAGAAAAGACATAGGGATGAAAATTTATTTCCATTTTTTTAGGAAGGGATCGCTTCCATGAACTGCTCACATTCCATATTGGCTGGGATTTAGTTCCCTTCCTATTCTAAAGTCGCGCGACATGGCTTGGAGGAGTACAAGAAGCTTTTTCTCCACCTATAATGCTGAATTCCCTAGCCCACACTTGATTTACGGGAAAATTTCCCGGGATAGGCGATTGCCAAGAAAAATGGAAGAAAACGTATAAATCTGGACTTTAAGCTTGAGGATTGCCGCTCTCAGTAAGCCCTTGTCGAAGTAACCACTGGATTGGGAAGAAGATATACGGCATTCGGTCTTCGTGTGAAATAAGAAAAAGAACCTATCATGAATTCCAGTACTTTCTGGGCAAAGAAATATTGAATGGACTGCATTGTCGTGAGGAATCCATCGCCTTGGGTGTAGCCTTCTACCTTCCACCTCTGCGATTCAGAACCGTCATCGGCTCGAATCAAATGAAACCCTACCTCAGTATATAGTTGGAATTTTTAGTGTCGAAAGGAAATCTAGAACTTGATAAAAAAATGAGGTACAACAAATTACAGTCCCTTGATAATGACACGTATGTGATCAAACACGTCGGACGATTAAAGGTTGTGTGGAAAATTAAAACGATTCTTTCTTATTGTCAACTATGGAATAAATCTATAATGTGAAGGCCGATTTTGTTTCTATGATACAAAAAATTACCTTGGAGTATCTTTCGCTGTCACTCATCATACTTCCTATACACAGTTCACTTGCTTCCAAACTTAGTAGTTTCAAAAGTTAATAGAGTAATAATTGCGTTGGTAATACCTATATTGAATTTAAATGAACGGGTATCTCCTTGGAAGACAAATAGAAATATTACTCCAGCATCAGCTCCATTGTTAAGGCTTAATATATGAGAAATTTATGTTGTGCAAATCATCAAAAGATCAAGTATAATATTAGTTAAAATATAGAGTTTTTTAATCAATTGACCTTCTTCGAGTTACAAACGTTCGGGAATCAATTCCTAGTTTTCACTGCGAGAGTCTATACTTTTCTCGCATACAGTAGATACCAAATATAAGTACTATTGTAAACCTATGTAGAATGTTGCTTTAAAAATCTAGAGACCAATATATCAATAATTTTAGTGTTTGAAACTCTAAACTTATCCATATAAAAAAGAAATTAAAATTAAATAGGAAAGACATTTGTCAATGACTTATCTACCCTGACCACACTGTCAATAAACTAACGAGTAACAAGAAAATGGCAAGTGATTACGACTCCAAGTGCCAATTCACATATTCTATAATAATATAGGAGGACTCATGGAGTCAAGCCAGGATTTCTGCCAATCAGGAGACACTTGACGTCCTGGCATAATATATATAAGCCCACAAAATTTGACACGGCATATCACAGCCCTGAAGATGGAACACGAGTAGTTTTCCGAACCGTCGGCAGAGATGGACCTTTGAACCGGTGGAAGACCCGAGAAACTTTCACTCATTCTATAATACCTTCATGAACTACAATTAGATAGATAATTTTAAACTGTTACTTATATCGGAAATTCCGGTTGTTCCGCCCAAAAATCAGTACCCTGTATCCACCTCAAAGACCGTAAGAGGAGGTGAGGACATCAAAGAGGAGGCGAAGGAGGCCGAGGATTAGCCGGAAGGGAATCTGATCAATGGACCAAGACGAACCAGTCGTTTTGGGGATTAACTCCTCTCTCCCTGCCGTCAAGTTCACTGGTCGCGTAAACAAAGGAGGTAGACTCCCTCGAGGAGCAACTTACGGCTCAGTGGGCACCATTAAATAATCGTTTAACATGTGCCACTAATAGGGAAGCTCACGAGGTCAAAGTGTCAAGGTGTTAGCTGGAATCGGCTCCCAAGACTCGCGTACTTTTCATCACTGGGTGAAAAATCAAGCTTACTTTAAAAGTACTCAAATCTGCGTAATGAAAGCTTCAATTATCTGAATGAAAATATTTCTCAAAAAATCATTAGTAGGCTATCAATCAATCAATAATCATGCAAACATATACAAATACCGACTCAAGTACGCTTTGAATGGATACATTTTCGCGGATAAGGTAAGCTATTAGCATTAATTTAAATGTTCTCCTATTGCTAGATAGGGGTTAGATGGAAGAGGGGACTTATAGTCTCATTTTTGCCCCAATAAAGACGCTACCTCTATACATCTATTGCTAATGTCGTATCACACTGGTAAATATGAAAAATGGGAAGTCTGATGGCAAGGGTACTGGCGTCCCACCCTGAAGGCCGAATATCCAATTTTGGACGAAGCAGTTTTCAGACGAGTTCCGGTTCTTATTGGAGTATTGTGTGGAGAGCTATTCAGGTTCATATCTCGTCCATTGGATGGGACATTAAAGTGGCCATTTTTTTACTTAAGTCAATGAAGATTCTGGAGCCGAGATTCTCTCCACCCGTATCACAATTAATTCATAAAAAATGACGTCACATTTACAAAGCGTCTTTAATTCTTTATAAATAGATTATCTTAATTGTCAGTCGCGCCCACTAATGGCAACAATTACGCAAATTCACTTGATGCTACTCCAGGCCCTCGGTGGGATTCAACCCCACTTCCTTGGTGTAGCCAGACAAACGTGTTACCAATCTGAATACTGGATTTGGAGACGCAATTTATCTCGTTAGTGTGCGACAAGGAAAACGTAGCCAATGTAACAGACAGCAGTAGAAGACTTGGGCTTTTAGGTGATCTAACAGCTAACGTTATATCGCAATGATTAGCCTAAGGTTGAAAAAATATTGACAAAACATCACATCCATAGCCTGGAAGGGATTGGAGCTTCCATTCTCGCACGTTACCGACCGATAACCAGCAGGCGGTTTGTGCCAAGTATAATAGATGTATCAAGTACGCAAGCGTCATTGGTTCTTCTTGTCAATGATATCTAATTTGCGCATCAATCAATTTGAGTCGACCAAGGAATGCCAGGGGAAATCCTTTGGCTTAGTAAACTGGTCGCTATTATCAATAATTATGTGCCCTTATTTTTCTTGTGGTACCTAACCCTTCTTTAAAGCAACCTCGGTTATCCGTATTTTAATTGAAATACGAAAATATACACTGCAACAGCACATACGCCAACTACTTTAAAAGAAGTGAAAAGTTAATAATAAAGTTCCTTTCCGTTGAATCATTTAACGACATGCTAGTTGCAATAGGAGTCTTAATAATATAAGTAGAATCAATTACAATTGTAATTCATCGTTTATCAATACTAATTAATACCAACGATACAGTTAGTTATCGTTGGAGAAACATCTATGAGTCTGAAATAGCGTGAGGCATTTAGCAATGCCTTTATTTTAAACAGCTTCATTTCAGTTCAATAATTTATATTTTCAATGTGAAAAACTTCAGAGAAAAAAATATGTATTGACCACTAATCACACGGCACGGCAGCACGGTCATATGGCACGCATAAATACCATTTCGGTCTGAAAATTAGAGATAATTATTGTTAATACATGTACAAATTTTCTTTGAGATCACGAACGCGAGAGAGTTTAATCAACATAATAGCATGGCAAGCCAAAGGTCCTTGGGCCGATTCCCTCTCCAAAATAATTTTCCCATCGACAGCTTCGAACGCACAGTAGGCATTCATGGCAATAGTTATGATCCCTTACAGCGCCTTGTTTATACATAGACTCCATTATGAATGTATTGATATATTTAACCTGTTGGAATGAGATGTGAAAACTCAAATTTAAGCAAGGGGATACTTAACTTTTAAAGAGTACTGAATATCCTAGATGAACTGGATTAATTGGGAGGAGAGAACATTTCGTGTGGTTGGTTGGTTATTCAGGGGGAGGCGACGACAGTTGAGGCCGTATGCGCCATTTAGAATAGGTGGGTAGTTGGGTAATGATAGGATTTTTTCAGGGAACGGAGGAAGGGTGAAGAGAAATCCGGCGTCGGCATTAGCCTACTCTTAACGATAGGCGCCAAGGGGACCACAGCTTAACGTCTCATCCGACGGACGGAGTACTGAACTTGAAATGCCCTCCACTACGCACTCAAGTGGGGACCGGTTTTCCACTGAAAAATCCGCCACCGCCGGGAATCGAACCCGGACCCTCGGGATGGGAGGCCATTACTCTAGCCTCCAATACCAACCCTATCCCCCTAATTTCGTGTGAGATAGAAATATTGTATAATAATAGATGACAGAAATAATAGATAATTATTTAACACATCCAACCCATTTTTTTCCATAACCACTTCAGAACTCTGTTCTCATCCCATTATAGTCATCCAACCCCTCCCATTCCCCCGGGATCAGCACCAATATTTCCGACCGCGTTGACGCATCATCAATGTTAGATCAATGACGGTGACGGGGCAGGACGTAGCAATCCCAATCTAATTTAGTCAACGGAGTGAGGTAATCTGTCAGCGACCCGTGAGAGCGCGAACTTAATTTCGGTCGGAGGAACCCGCAGAAGAGCAACACTGGACAGAGAGAAGGAGCAGAAAGTTTCGGAAATGCCCGGAGAGTGGAAAAAGAGGCCTTATGTTCACGACGGGGGACCGAGAGGAAATTAGCGCCATCCCTAGGATGTGATTGATGCCCTCTTGCAGTCTGGACGTATCCCTGAACGGGTTCCTCTCCCAACTCTCCCTTTCACCCTGACCCCATTGGAGTGCGACCGCTGCCCTCTCGTTGGGTAGAGCACATCTCGTGTGTGAAGCTCAAACCGGCGACCATTGTGGTCATAGGAGAGTCATGTGGGCAAGGGAGAGGGGTAGGACATAAATTTGCGGATGCTGGGCTCGAATGGAAGAGACGACCGACCTCGGCAATCCTGGATTCGTTTGAAACCGAAACAAAGATGATAAAGTTAATGTACTCCACCAACGATTCCCCTAGAAGAACTAGACAGTGCATAACAGGGTGGGCTTAGAGCCCATTATCGTATTTATTAACACAAAATTGACCATTTTTTATACATAGGCACGAATGGAAGAGCCGACCGACCTCGACCAACCTGGATTCGTTTGAAACCGAAACAAAGATGATAAAGTTAATGTATTCCACCAACGATTCCCCTAGAAGAACTAGACAGTGAATAACACGGTGAGCTTAGAGGCCATTATCGTATTTATTAACACAAAATTGACCATTTTTTCGATACATAGCCGCATGAAGAGCGTTATTTACCAAAACCACAGGATACTGCTCTTTGTAATGTGTCTAACAATTCACAGAAAGTTGTAGTTGTGCAAGAAGTAATAATGATATTTCAGACTTAAGTTTCTCTATTTAGTGGTGATCACAATAAAAATTGCTGAAGTTTGTATAAAGCGTAAATGTACGCAATATGGTATATTGAAATTGGATTTTAATGAGACGGAGGCATTTATATAGTTCTTATTTGATTAATGGCGTATTTTGTAGGCGTTCCAGATCATTCGAGGTCAAAAAAAGAACGGGGTTAGCGTGGACAAACTAAATGCTTGATATTCTTCCATCGAGAGATGATTTCTGTGCACGTCTCGATTGGAACTGCTAACCAAGGGCAGGCCTGTAACACTAAGTGGAAAATAAACAGTGAAAACCGGAAGTAGGGCACAAAAGCATGCAGAAACAATTGCATATTGATTCAAATATCTGCGTATGTTAGTAGATGAATGGTTTGCTGGAATCCAGCCGCTCTTTGGGGCTACGTTGGTAATTTGCCAGTCTAGTAAAAAGTCCGTTTTAAATTTTATCTGGAACGAAGATGTATTGTGTTTCTTAGAATATAAATTAGATTTAATTATGTTTAGATGATTTAAGCAGACAGCCTTTACAAGGGATTAAAAACCTTGCAATATTCATGGACTCAATCACTCTCACGATGACCCTTTCAGATGAAGTACAACCAGTAGTAGTTGGCGTTATAGTTTGCAGTTTAGGAGCCATAAAATTTATTCCAC
Source organism: Platycnemis pennipes (assembly GCA_933228895.1). Taxonomy (NCBI): domain Eukaryota; kingdom Metazoa; phylum Arthropoda; class Insecta; order Odonata; family Platycnemididae; genus Platycnemis; species Platycnemis pennipes. The sequence goes on from OW121855.1 coordinate 31,899,858, forward strand.
ATCTAGTACCCCAAAATGTGGCTCAAATACTATGATATTCAAATGCAAAATGAGAAAATCATGATACCCTTCATGAAAAGGAAAATTTTAAAAGTTATTTTGTAATCATTTCATCAAATTCATAGAAATTGCATTAATCAGCAAATGTACCATAAATAGGAAAAGCGAATGGCTTGGATTTCAAAAGAGACTGATTTGATAGTTTTGGCTATAATAAATGTTTTTACAATACAGTAGTTAAAATGAAAATCCTTTACTACGGTCTAAGAAATGAAAAAATCATTTTTGAAGTAATACTGCTTCTTAAAGTGCTTTTCTTGCCTCCAACCTGTACCTACTTCCATTACTTTGGACACTAGAGCCAGACCCAAAACTAGTGTCACTAGTCATTCTTAATTAATTAATTAACCAACCTCGGCAATTTCATCCTTTTAATAAAACAATTTTTTACTTAGGTGATAGGTAAACGATCACTAATTCCTCACTTTTTTTAAATAAAGGACATTTGGATACACCTACAGCCTAAAATGTCCTGTAAGGCCGTAGTGAGCGAGGGGGGGAGGGGGGTCAGGGGATTTCAACCCCCCCAGAAATTTGGAGACAAATTAGGGATAATTGGAGTAGGTATATTTCATTTTTTGACCAATTAGTCGATGGGGACCGTCTCAAGCTCCAAATCATTGAACATGCTCCCAAAGGTTTTTGGGGCCACATTCCATGCTCCAAACCAGTAACCTAAGGCCCTAGCCAGAAATATGTTTTAGGGGTACAGTCATAATTGAGCCCCCTCTCCCCCGAAAAAAATTTCTGGCTACGGCCTTGTGCTAAGGAATTTCTCATCTATCAGCATTGGTGTATCCTGTTCATTCAATTTCTCTGTCTGCCATGTCCTTAAATGACAACAAAATTCTAGCATTAAATGACAACTTAAATGACAACTCTAGCATTATGCTGGGCATCTACAAATTATAAGGTAATGAAGGAGAATATGCACTACAACGATTAACATTTGACCTTCACTACTGCTTGAAGATAATTGTAATAACAAATGAGAATTTATATTTCTCTGAAACTAGGACACTCGAATATATAACCGAACCAAATAAATACATGCCTCAAACCTCTTTATTGAAGATTTTCAAAAAGGGGACTCTGCTGCGAAATGGCTTTGATGACGAAAAAGGGTTTCGAACGAGCGATGTCTCCCTCAATTAATTAGAATTAAAAGCATCAAAAAAGAGCATACATAAAGCTGCAGGAAAAAGGTAATCACTTTAAGTACTTGTAGTGATTGCTGAGCCCATTTGAACGATTACTGTTGGATGTATACCACTTTTAAAACGTCCTTTAACTTCGTGGATACATCTACGGAAAATGCACAGGTAATCACATGATAATGGAAATTAAATATATCTTTATTTCCGTGCATTACAAAATATAGTATCGTTTTAATATAAACTACCAAATTTGCTATTTTTGTCTAAGACCCTAAGTATCATCCGGCTACTAATAACGGAAAATGCTAGGTAAAATTTCATCAAGGTGTACATTATAATTTTTTCACGAAGTGGGAAAGATATAATTAGTGATCATTAAACATGAAACTTTTAAATTATATGCATACATACATCGGTAGTTAATTAGATAGACTTCCAATCCAACGGAAGGAAAATGACGATATACTGTTGAAAACATATCATAATTAACAAACAGGGGTGAGATAGCATACTTCAAAATTCAGAAGAAATTTGTGCAAACAGCGATACCACCGGAAAGAGTAGTTCACATGCTACGTACCTAAAGTAACAAGCCACCCACTTATTCCCCGTACAAACCCATTTGAATCCAATATTTTGGAACCAGGCCAAAAACAAAGTGAAGAATTAAGTCACCCCACATAATTTTCTGGCCCATTGATAGGTATTTTGACTCAATGGATAAACTATCATGGGCAATCAAGGTTTGAAAACATCGATGAAATTGCGATTTGCATTGAATTTGAAACGAAACATAACATTTCAAAATTTTGGTGGGAGAATATTGTCAAAATTCATTATGAAACAAAAAAATTTCACATAAATGCAGAAAATTCATCTACCGGGATTGCGATACCCCTATGTACATTTTCGATGCTACTATAGGTACTGATTGAAATTTTCGGAAAATTGCAACGAAATCAGGAATTTCGATCGATGCGGTCTGCCGATTAGAGCCGTGAATCTAGACCTTAACTTCAAACTAAGAATAAGTTACTTTTCTTGAGTTTATTTTACGCAATCAACCTGAAGACGCCAGCTGGAATGCCGGCGAAACTGTTGTCAAGTGAAGCCAACGTACGAGGAGCTGTCCCGAAAGAAATGCAGAGCCATTTATTTTTCGCATTTATTTGAAAACCATTATGAAGAAAGTCATCGTCATCATAGTAGAAATGAGGTAGACTCTTCTCTCTACCAGAAATATGCTAACTTTGGCTCGGAAGCCATAGACTCTTGTGGTACGTATGGCTCTGAAGTATAATTTAAATGCGAAACAAAGCATATTAAATTAATTTATGAACCCTTTTTTTATCATTTCAAAATGGCATTTATCATAGTTTTCAATCAATATTTACTGATGAAAGTTTGTTTCCTTGCCTTAAACAAAAAATTACTTGCTACGGACCGAATATATGGAAACCCTCAGGTATTGTTAGCTAAATACTCACATTAATTAAAAAACAACGAATGAACTTAGGATGTAATAATTGTTACATATATGAATGCAGGTGATGCATATGATTACATGTTTTTATATTATTTTTAAGCTTACGTAACTAGTAAATATTTGTTTTACAGCTTTTCACTGATCTGTGAATTTTTGTAAGGAACAGATTTGCCTCTACAACCTTAAAAGCTATCCTGCCCCTGGCTTTGATTTTAGATTATAGATTAGTAACAATAGGATATAAGGTCCCTCGACAGATGAGTTTTCCGGTAGCTTTGTTTGATAGCTTATCCGGACAGCAGCTAACCTTACTTGAGAGCCGTTTTTGAGCCCCTCACTGCATGGTTTTCTCCGCTCAGGATTTTCATATGAAAATCCGTATTTAAACGATAACGTCCTTCTTTCTTACCCTTTTCATATATCCGGCTGGTTATAACGTTCCCTTTTTCATTTTATTCTCCTCCTTTAGGTAAGTAAGCTCAACAGTCCCCTCTCTATTAGGACCCATCCATTAGTACCCTAATCCCTTAAAAAGTGTCCATAATCAATTTTGATACGCCATTCGCGTTTGCTTACAATTCTTCCAGATTTACTTACAAAAGCCAACGCTTCTTTGCTTGTCTCCATTATAACACAACTCGACCTTTTTGTACATCCTCTCCATTCAAGTAAAAACGCAGATCAAAATAACATTTGCTTACAGAATTGAACAAACGGACGAGTTTTTTTTAACCTTCCTCCCCGTTCACCCCCAGCCAAAACCTCTCAGCGTCCGACGGACAACGTACCTATTTCCTGGTGGCAGGAAGAGACCAAATTGACGCACGCTCTGTTCCAAAGACACTCTCACAGATCTCCGTGAAAGAGAGCAGACGGAAGAAAGGAGATGAAAAGGAAGAGGCCGGAGCAGAAGGAGATGAATGACAGAAGGAGAGGTCAAAGGTGAAAGGGTCCAGTATTACGGATCGTATTTGAACGAAACAGGAGTCGGGAGGAAGGGGATAGGGAATGGTGGCTTGAAGTGGCGATATGAATTGGGGTTCACTGGATGGAAGGATATGGGCTGCCAAGAAATGACTGAAGGAGGATTCTGCGGTAGAGAAAGAAGATGAAAAAAGTTAAGAGTGAGTGAAAAAGGCAGGATGAGAGAGGGATTGCCGATTATAGAGGTCGTTGGGGAAACGAAACGTTGATGCATGTACACTGAACTGAAACTGACGGTTTTCGATTGCGTAAAAGATGATAAAACATATGTCGTTCACCATATGGCCAAGCTAGTAGTAAACAACAAATTTCACATTCAAGAAAGGGATAAACTGGTAACAATGTCCACACATATGGCAGACTGACCGCGGTTTCGGCACGTTACATACCGACAGCATGATAAAGCATATCACCCATGTGTAAAACTTCGATATCTCACTTGGTGATCGGCCCCCTTATTTTCCCTTCATCAAAGGTTTACAATCAAGTTCCATCCTTTCCTAGTACTTCCTTTTTGATCTTCCTATTATTCCAACTTAAGCACTTCGTCCTTCCCACCCCGAAACTCCAATGTGGTCAGTTTGCTTTCATCCACTTTCCTCTATGCCCATGATCCCGCAATACAAAATGCCGCAATCCATGTGGAATCTACACTAGATCTTCTTCAACTCCTTATTTAGCGCCCAGTCAATAGATCTTTCATACATGTAAAAAATTGTCTTCGCCAAAACATTCCTATTTTAAATATCACAGGTGATTATAAAACCCCGCAAAGAGGTAAATAACCAACCAACTTACAATTCAAGCAAATAAATTGTTCCAATAAATAAATATCGTTTTTCATGGGAATAATATGGAAAAACATCGGGGGAAAAGTTAACAGGTTTTAGCGTTGCTCAAAGAAAATTTGTGTAAAATAAGGTTTAAAAGATGATGACACATCATAATAAGGGCAAATTACTAGCAAAAGATATGTCCTTTCACCAGTTAACCGAGCCGCGGCATCCTCTCTCAGCAAAGCACAAAAAAGGAGATCACTTAACGTGCCGCCGTAATGCAGGCGTAAGTAATTGCCACACGGGTGGTCTTAATTACCTAAGTTATGCGAACCTGACACAGAGTCATAAGATATTCATTGCAGTGGCGGTCGGTGAGAGGAAGCCACCGCGTAGCTCTCTTGGACACGTCAGAGCCGCAAACGAGTGGCCAGGCGAAAGGCGAAAGGGATATATCTCTCGCTCAACTCTCGTTTCTTTATTTAGCCGCTCCCGTTTCGTCATCGAGTCATTATCGTGAAAATGAGCTTTTGGTTACGGAGGGAGAATTGCATTTCCTCCGTATCACCGGCTGGAATTGATTCCAATGGCACAAGGAAGTAATTACAAAATTGACGACCAAGTAGATCTTTTCAATGGGAAGCTGTCAAACTATCATTAAAAATGAGGGATAAATGCAAATCACATTCAACAAACCATCTAATTCGCTGACCAACGAATGTCTTCAGCATTAAAGCAATCACTGAAATAAAGCCTTTAAATAACAAGGAGCATAACTATCCCATAACTCTGTGCTGCTGTTCAGCACGTGAAAATCTAAATCCATGGTGGTTTCAACGTAATGAGACAAAATCATATAGTAAGAGTATTATCTTGACAAATGTCGCATAAAATTTCTTCTCCAGATTAAACTTTCATTCTGTTGCAACACATCATTTAACCAATTTATCAAAAATATAATTAAAACTTTGATATAATATTCCATAAAATTTGAGTTCAGTAAGCGTTCATAAGTAAAACATAAGGAAACAAAAAATGAATTACTTAGTGTATTTATATTCATTTGCAACGTCGAAAAATTACTCCTTTCCAACTGTTTAAAGAATAATTTTTCCCTTCTATTTATACCACAGTAGCATAGTCTTAAATTTTCTTCTGTGACTTAAATGATTACTAAAATAACTGAATTTGATATAAAGACGTAATTCAATCCGAAATCAATGGAAAATCAATATAAAGTCCCTACATAAATATTCGGACATGAATTCTTTACCGCCTAGTTATTATTTTATTATTTTTAATTAAGCTCCACGAAAAAATAACTGTATCTTTTGCATAATACACTTGCATTTTTGTGGACAGCTGAACACTGATATTATTCACGGGGAGATCAGTTTGTTGCGATAGTTCGAGTACTGGCCTCTCGTCTCCAGGACCCGGGTTCAAATTCCAGCAGTGTGAGGAGCGTTTTCAGAATTATATATCTACATCATCATCTACATGCATGCATTACCCTGCAAACCACCGCGAGGGTGTGTGGCAAGGGGTGAAGATCACCAAGCATGCACTATTGACATGCAAACATCTACATCATACCTATATCTGGAAATACAAGCGTAGAAGTAAGGAAACAATTCATCAGGACCTACTATCTGGAGCATGTTTCTTTACGGCCGAGAGGCATGGACGATGACGCAGCGGAGAAGAAAAGGGCGGAAGCATTCGAAATGTGGTGCTACAGAAGAATGTTGAAGATTGAACGGATCGACCAAGTGACAAAAGAAGAAGTCTTAAGAAGAGTGTAAAGGCCTGGTTACACGATACATTAACACGTACGAGTTAATGTGTAAATGCATGAACGCGAGAATGAACGCGAAAATGCACCGTGTAACCACCCCAAAATATACAAATGAATGCGTGAACAGAAAATAGAACCTGTTCTATTTAATTCATGCATTCGCACAAGTTGCGCTGAAACCATTCACGCAAATGTACATGAACCCGTACGTGTTAATGTATCGTGTAACCAGGCCTTAAGAAAAGAGAAGCCTGCTGAAAAATCGAAGAAGAAGACGGGATAACCTAATCGGGATTATACCTTAAGACACGATGGCCTGATGAAGACAGTTGTTGAAGGACAAATGGATGGGAAGAATTGCAAAGGAAGGCCTCGAGTGAGATGCATGGAACAAGTGATGAAGGATGTGAAAGAGAAGAAATACGTAAATATGAAGAGATTAGCCGATAGAAGAACTCAGTGGCGAGCTGCGTCAAACCAATCTGAGGGTGATAACTAATGATGATGACTGTCCCTACTTGAGATCTGCAGGGAGAACACTTCCGAATTCAGTACTCCGTCTTTCGGATGAGACTTGAAACCGTCTTCCTCTTGATGCCTCTCGCTAAGAGTGGGCTAAATCTGACGCTGCTTCTCTCGGCCCTTCCTGTTCCATAAAGCATTCTATCCATAAACCAACCTTTCCTAAATAGTACGAATGGGCGCAGTTGTTGGTCGCACCCCTCAAATAACTAGTACTTATCTTATTGTTAAGTAAATTTCACAAGTTGGGAAGCCAGTGATTATACACGATTTTTCTCCATCATGCTTTTAAACACAGTAACAGGTTTTAAATCTCACAAAATTGTCATTGAGTACACCGGTACATGTTAAAATAGTCTTTAAGGGCCGACCGTGTGGAAATAAATCTGTTCTCAAGCACCACATGCAGTGGCAACATTAGCATTGTTGCTGTTAGAAAAAAACAAAATTAAACGAGAGCAAGGGTTTTCCAGGATTATAAATTCCGCAAGTAGGCTTGCAGATCAATTTACGTCATCTCTATTATGACTGACGTCGATAGTGGCAATTAACATACGTTAAATCACTCAATATAAACCATACAGCACCCCATTCCTATATTATGATCGGTACATTTATTTAATCCAAGTTATATTTTACGACTATTTCAAACTGTTTTCCATTATTTCAGTTAGTAATTAACAAGAACGACTTGAATTAGCAATGCATGCGACAAATCTTGAACGGAATACCGTGACTGTTTAGTGAGCATCGTCATTTAATAGGGATAAATCTATACTGCTAGCGGATGCTGTGTGGAACATTTATTTTATCAAGGTAACAAGTCAAAGAATGAAATTGGATATTTATGAGAAGAGATTTGGCTCGCTGCTACATTCAATATTCATACTATTAGCTTGTTCCATGTGGCTAAGTCGGAATAATGGTAGGATAACTGCAATCTAAGTAAATGAATGATACAATAAAATGAGTCAAGTAGTATAAGTACGGATGATATAATGGACAAAATTGTGAAAGACTAGAGAGTAATAAATTACCTCAGACACGCAAGGAACGCATGGTTTCAGTAAGCAAATGAATTTATCCTGAAAATAATAATTTTGAAGAAAAATAGATATATATAGGCACTGCACGTACAACTTAAATTTCAGTTTTATTTTTAAGAGAAGATTTGGATTGATTGAAAGTGGTAAAGTTTATCATCTGATACGACTAACAATAAGACGCTGGAAAAACAAAGAATTGCTGAAAAAAATGAATAGCTTTATTGGAGATTTTATTACCTTATTTTTTGTACGTCAAGTTCGAATAAAAACCATATAGCTATTAAAATAGTAGGAAAATGAAGTTATCTCATCGAAAATATGACATCCTATCTGACACGATATGGAACATGTATCCTTCATGAAGATAATTCGTTTACGGAAAATTGAAAGGTGTCGTTCGGAAGAAGTAGAGTATATCAATGCTTTACGAGTCAATCCCGAAACGAAATCTCATTACAGGTATGTGTAACAAATAACTTGATATATTAACAAAGGTTTCGCAAAAGGTTTTAGGGCACCATAATGAATAACTGTGACGAATGCAAATATAGATGGACAGTCAATAAGAATATTCAAGGAAAAAGTTTTCCTATAAATTGCACCCTCTTCTGATCAATTTACCACACAGGTTGATGGGTAAAAAATTTCTGCTTATGCAATTTTTAACAAATAAATTTCGGTTATTTTCGTATTTGTAGATGCGTTAGGATATTTTAAGGTAAGATTCCTTGCTGAAACAGCCCACATGACATCTTATTCATGCCTTTCACTACTCCCTTCAAGCTGGAGCAATCTAACAGGCCATTCAAGGATCTCAGCTTGACCACTTCTCTTACGCACATTGACGAGGAGTGGACGGCCGGCAAAAAATAAAGGTTCTCCCTTTACGTAAGAATATCGGAAGCCCTTCAAGGGTACTTCGCCAGTTCAAAACGAAGATAGATGACAAGAATTGAAGACAACGAAAAACAATTGCTGAGCGCGACAGCGTGCCGATGCGATCCTCTTATGTTTTTTTCCCGCGAATCGCGTGGACCGGAGGAACAAAGATGAATCGCTGCGCTTCGGGAGGGAGGGAAAGAGAGGATACGTGGCAGTAGCTCCCACTCACATCAGGGTTGAAACCACGTCCGCTCCCTAATTGCAAAAGGGCCCTTCGGACCGAATGAACGCCCACGGTAAAAATGGGGATTTATGGCTCTAGGTGGCGAGCGGTGGTTTGAAGCCGTCCTCCTGGGCACTAACTAGAGACCAGATGCAATTTATTGACCCCGTGCGGGTTTGGGAGGACCCTGGGGAGATGTGAGCCGAGGATAAGGGGGTGGGGAACGCACGGTCGGGAAGACGGAGGGAGGAAGAGTTGGACGCGATGAATGCAATCATCGCGGTATCTTTCTCGGAATTCCAATGCGGCGGACAACCAACGGAAGACCGGAGAAAGGATTCTCTGGGAGGGAAAAAGAGGAAAAGAGACGGGGTTGCCGTGGATAAAGTAGCGGATCTGGACGGGGAGTCTCAGAAGGACGTTTATTCAATGGATGCGCTCGAGGAAATGTCTGCATCCTCGGTTAAAGGACTCGTGCTTCAAATTCTATTCCTGGCGTGCAAAACCAAATGGTGGAGAGGAAAGTTCGAGAATTGGACGGGAAGGAAGAGGAAAACAAAAGAGAGTCTGATTCCGGATAAACGAACACGAGGATTGTAAGCCGTTGTAGCAGTCGTCCAGATGAACCAATAAAATATCACCATTGCGGGGATGCCGAAGAAAGGCTATAAATTCAAGTGCGCGAAGGTCCCGTCACACAGATTCGAAAATAAACATCCTTCCGACGACTCTTTTTCCTCAGTCAATGGGAAATGATAAAAAAATAGTTTTGTACTGCAATTGGAATTATACTAACTAACAGCTAACAGTTACTCTCAAAGTAAAGACAGAAATTGCTAAGCTACAGCTAAAACATTTCAAATAACGATATTTTCTTAGGATGACATTTGTTTGGTCTTCTTTACGATGCTCTCTCTACACCAAACAACGATTATTATTCAAAAGTCGGTCTCTACCAGGACTGGTAACGAACCTCTAGTGCATGACTTCTCAGAAAGAGAGACCTTTAAACCCGCTTATTCGTTGGTGGTATCACCAAATATTACGGAAATGTACTGCGTGCGTCGTTTTCCTTCGATTCATTCAGATCTCATGCTTGTCACACCTGTGGATTCACTGTAATACTAGTACATGTATCATTGTGCAAGACTTAAGACACTTGGTGTAACTATAGATTCAGAACTGCATGCCCTTGTTGCACTAATCAGACACACCTAAGGAATCAGAAGATTGGTCATACCTTTATCCATGATAACTGATTGGAGGCTTAATTGTTTCACATCACATTCACATCAACACATCATTGGCGCCACAAAATTGCAAACGCTTAGGATTCATAATCTTAAAATTTTATATGAATCTATCAGCATTAGACAATAGTTTTCATCATGTTCCTATCTCAATACAAGAATTGCAGGACCACTTTGTCGTGGTACAAGCTAATCTTTTCACAAAACTATATCACTTATCTGAATTTAATATCATTTTGGAATATATCCTAGTTTTCTCTAAACATAACACTGATTCATCCCACAAAAATCAAATTAGTAGAAAGATAAACCCTGAGAAACTCACATTGCCTCAAGTTATGATTGTAATTGGGTTTAAACCGGTGGAGAGAGTAAACAAAACTGCGTGGGGAAGAGAATGAACTACAAAGATACCGCACCAGAGATTTCACCTGTAATATTCCCCTAACATTACGAGAAAGCTTGGCGTTGAAGATGACCATTTGGATGTGCAATAATCAGTTTCATAGTACTGTACGTTAAAGATTATAAGTTATAGTATCAAAATATATTCAATTACATATTTTCTCTTCCAACTCGTCATTTTTCATTACACGAAATATGTAAGCAGGATGCCAAGTAGTGTAAAATTGGAAAATGTTTTTCCATAGAGAATGAAAACGCCATGCACGAAAGAAGTTTCAATATTATTAACACTAATAGCACTATCTTCACTGAGAAAATCATTAAACGAATGGTTGCTAAGATAAATTTTCCAAAAGATGCACAGCTTGAAAAAATAAGAAAATTAACCAAGGGCACCTGTTGACAAGCCGCTCTGGCTTAGCAGGACCTAAATTGCATTTTATTATTTTATATTGTATTTTACTGTAATTTATTGTATATTGGACTTAAACTGTATTGCATCATAAAAAAACTAAACACTCGTTGCAATATATATTTACGATAACCTGATGACATATGACTATTTACTCGTACTCATGGAGATAAGATCTTAAATTTTTGAAAAGGAAATAAACACTATACTAAGGAAAATTGAGGAAATAAAAGCTATTAATTGGAGAAAATTTAGGGAAATAAGGGAATATGTAGAAACAAATCTCAAGTGGATTTTTGGAAGTAAGATGATATGTATTGGCGTAGAGTGGAGCGCTGGGAACACTAATAGCGACCCAAAAATGTCATGATGCTACTTTCGGAAGGCACCCACCTTTACTTAATAACAATTTATCCATATTCTCCAATACTAATAAAATAAGAATCATAAGATAAATAGTAATTTATAAGAATCATCCAATTGGTAAGAGGCGTTAAGTGGGAACAAAAAGGGAACTATTTTTCATCGACGACAGTGCAACCATTTCTACGACAGCAATTCAATTTCTTACAACGGTCAACTCAGCTCAGTATCCTACTCTTCAAGGCAGCTTAGAAAAATGACTAACTTATTTTCACTTCCTCTCTCACCTTCACCTAGTCTACTAATTTTCCATGAATTAACTTCCTAAAAATAGCCGCATGAAATTGATCAGAAAAGAGGTATTTAAGATATTTTGTCGGATAAGGGAAGCTGTAGAATAAATTGACTAATACAATTAAAACGGAAGAAGTAAACAGAATATACTATGAAGAATAATTTCCATTTGGAACAGCACGCAAAGAAATGAACCAAAGGGATTGGACGCAAACTAATATGTAATGGATTATTCAAACCTTAATCGTGATGTCGACAAGTAAATAGAAGAAACAGTCCCACAATAGTGACCATGTGACCAAATGAAGACGTATTCCGGGAATAATTACCTAGATGCAACAAATATAGTAAAAACGTAGACTGCAGTTAACTAACCTTAGGACTGTAAAACGTCGAAATAATATAATAAATGTAACATAATAATGCGTCACCAAGAGATCTATAGAAATCGACAATCTATCTACGGCTACATCTGCGAGCCACCGTTTGGCATGTGGGCGGGGTAGTGGGTCACCAGCCAGCTGATGATATTCCCTAATAAACACTGCTATATAATAATAAAGTAAGGTACGTCATTTTTTTTAATTATTCATTATTTTCGCCGTTTTTTTGTGTGTAAAATAAACAAATTCTTGTATTACTCGGCCCAACAGATAATCTCTCTTAATTCGTCGCTTCTGTGTATCCCGCTGATGAAATGTGAGCGCAGAAATATAACTGCGAAATAGCATTCAAATTCTTTTGATTTGAATTATTTGGAAAACTTTAATCTTGCGAACATAATTCAGGGGTTTCCCAACCACACAAACTGCCAAGTAACATTCTGAATTCCATATGAATTTGTTATAGTAAACATTTATTTCATTTGTATCTTATTCAATTTCCGAGTTATATATTTAATCTTTGAATCAAAAACGCTCAGTGTATTATCCAGGTGAGGCCTTAGCAGTGATAAATGCAATCTTCCTCTTACGTTCGCTCGAAAACTTTCCAACAAATATTTCAAACACGACTACCTGATGATGAGCGACGAGTTAGATTAATGAAGCAATGATAGAGACGGTATGTTGATGTGGATTCAATGAATGGAGAAGGAAGAAGAATGCGGGGCATGAAAAATAATAATAGTCACCAAAACACACGGCCGTTGAAGAGTCTCCTCCGTAAAATTCAATTTGGGTAACGGCGAGAGAGAGACTGTAGCGGATGCCACGAGATGCAGTCGGAGGATTGCGCCCGGGAGCTAGGGGATGGACACTCGGTCGTCCAATTGGATCTAATATAAGGGGGAGGCTAATTGGAGAGGAGGCATTGCAAGTAAGCTAGGGTAAAAGAACACTGGAGACGACGTGACGTCGCGACGGTGGGTCGTGCAACTGCTTGTCCAAGGGGAAAACCGGGATTATTTCCGAGAGGGAGGAAGAGAGAGGCAGTGAGTGCGCTAGACTAATGGACAATGGAGACAGCGGAAGAATTGGGAATGAGGCCTACGAAAAGTAAAATTCAGACCGTGTGTGGATTCAGAAGCATCCCTTTTCTTTCCAGTCCCCTGACTCAGGCAATCTCAAACATTTCCTCTCAAAAAGTAGAAATTCAAGTCTTAATCACTGTCGGAAGTCGGAAGAACTTTTCTTCTTCACCCTCCATAATCCGCCTATTTCAAAACACCTTGCCACCACCTTAATTTCAATGAACTTAACTTTTACTGCAGTATTGGATTAAAAAAATATTGCTTGGACACATCACTCACTTTAAATAATCTATTTAACCATAACTAATTTTAGAAAAAGTAAAAAACATTTAAAATTCAACTTCTATGTGTGCCCCCATCAGGGATTATGAACCTGCGTTTATTCAGTCTCTCCAATCCCAGTTTGATCTAAGCAAGTTAATTTTATTCTCTGATACCAAAATGAGTACTGAACTTCGATAAATACAGTACTGTGGGAAAAATAGGCCATTTTTACATTGAAAATCGCATAATAATGGGAATTTTGCGTATATCTCCATTATTTTTACTTTGTAGAGAAACGAAAAATATATCGAATGAATAGCAAAATTCTGAGGTATGAAATAAGATACCAATTATTACAGTACATAGTGCGTGCTTGCGTTGAGCAGTGATTTTTCAACTGATACGAACGTTGGCTGAATTTCTTTTATTTTATTTACACAATAAAAGCTGAAAGAAAATGATTTACATCAACCCTAGGTGGTATAAAAATCTAATATCGATGCACAATCAATTCAATACGATTCAACAGCCTAAAAATGATAAAGAACATGGAGAAAAAAAATGAATTAGGATACAATGGGAAAACTAAACCTACTACATAAAAGCCGTTTCCGAGCCAGAAAATGAGGCTTATTACACATTAAACAAATAATGTTGAGAAAAAAATGAAGGATCACTTATTCGTACAAACACAAGATATTTCAAAGAGAAAAAGTGTGCAGTACTACAGAAAATGAATGAATGGCAAGGGTTACAAATGCAGACGTCAAGTTTCTATAAGGAAATTAAAAACATCTTTTTAGGAGCACCACTTTGCTTTTTAGAGAAAATGTGCATTTTTTAAATCTTTGACCCAGAGATGTCTCCTGAAAAACTCTAGCTAGTAAAAGAAAATATTCCTTTACACACGACATTATCTAAAGCAAAGAATATACCTACCCATAGGCATATTTTTTTAAAATAGTGTACTCAAATCACAGAATCACCTTCTTGTCCGCTAGCAGCAAAAAAAAAAATACGAGAGCCCATCACCATAAACTACAGAGGGTAAGTAGAAGAAGACTCGACACCTGAAGCGGAGAAAGTGTCGCAGCGAGAGAGAAAATGCTGCGAACCGTTTTGAATACAAAGAGCAGTGCCCTAATCGCTTCGTTATTTAAAAATTCCGAGCGCACGAGAGGAACTTTCCTCGACTCTTTTTTTAAGCTTCCCCGTGATAAAAAGAAGATCGAGCAAAGGAAAGAAAAAAAAAAAGAAAACGTGACCCGCCCCCCACGTGACTGGGGAACTTCAACCATTTAAGCCGAACTCGTTCCCATGGAAGGATTAAAAAAAAAAGGGTGAACGATAAAAAAAGAAAGGGCTGACGCGTAAGGTACGTGTAAGAGGAAACCAGGAGGGGCGGAAACAGATAAATCGCCTTTCCCATGGACCTGTCTCATTCGCGGATCCTTCGTCGAGCCTCATTTAGAATAGGTATACCACTATTATATGCGATAGGAGGAAGCCTTAATTAAAGAACTAGAACGTAAGAGAGATGGGCACTTTTTACAAAGTCGCAATGATAATTCTCGCAATACCTGAGTTAATGTTAGTAGCTAAGTAGATGAACTCCGATGGGAATTTCCTTCAGAACGTAAGATAAAATTCAGGCTAAATCTTTTAAGTGTATTTGAAGTTTGCATATGAAGAACAAGATTACGGAATTATGGATGGATTTAAAATGCTTTTTTGTAGTGAAATGTAGGTGGATTAATCTGAAGAGTTTCCGAAATATGTTTTTTACGTAACTAACTAACGTTAAAAAACGCCCAAGCAATCAACGAGTACGTATTTTATACTCCTACGTCGGCAGTTTCATTGCACGCTACGTTAGGATGCGTAAAAAACTTTTTTTCCAAACAGAATATTATTGTACTTATCGGTTGTATAGGCTCAAATACCGGCAAAGGCAGATATTTTAATTGGTGTGGCGATTCATTATGAATGACAAGGTAAACTTTGTAATTCCACAATTATTTCCACTGGTATACCAATCCTTGCATGATAACTAGAGAGAGAACTGTCGAGCTCAGCGCTCCGTCCGTCAGATGGAACGTTAAACCACGGTACCTTTAGCGCCTTTCACCAATAGCAGGCTGATCTCTACGCCGGAATTCTCTCCCTTCTTCCTCCTTACCTTCACATCTACATCCACATCTACGCGATACCCTGCAAACCACCGCGAGGGTGTGTGGCAGGGGGTGAAAATCACCAAGCATGCACTATTGACATGAAACCTGCTACATAATAGGATCTCGTGCAACTAAATAACTAGTATCAACATAGTAATAAAAGGATTGGTTGTTAATATATGCATCATGCACTACAGACTACAATATTTCCCCTACATATCCCTTTGCTATAATGCCTATTGTGTTCTCTTATAGTAAGGGGGAAAAATGACATTTTGAATCTATCAGTACGACAATCTATCACTCTTATCTTATTTATCTGGTCAAATGTAGCATAATACGCTGGTGTTTTTAAATTGTGCCTAACATCTTCATTAAAGCCACCCAATTTAAATTTCTGTTATAGGTTTGATCTGTACTTCAAACTACGCTCTGATAATGATTCCCACCCTATTTCTTGTATTAATTCTCTATTCCTATCCTTATCCCTTTGCTCCCAGTCTGAAGGTAAAGTACGAGGCAGTGCTAAAGCCACTGGCAATCTCACCCACACGCATGTGAGGAGGCTTGCAGGATATTCCGTACATGTAGGCTTGTAGGAGAGTGTCAGGAGTCGGTCAAGGGGGAGAGACGGGAGAACGCATATATGCACGCCGCTTCCCTCACGTAGTTTTGCGAGGAGGAGTTGGCCTAAGGGTAAGTGAAAGGGCAGGGAGAATGAAGGAAGGAGATGAGCGGCACATGACGAGACAAGTTGACTCTCGGAGAGGGGTGGATCAGATAAGGTGTGGGAGGCCAGGAGAAGGAAGACGTTAGCCGGGTGCGTGGAAATATACGGGGATAGACGAGAGTTGCTTGGAACTTTCAAGACTCACTCGTAGTCGTTGAGACAAAAAAGAGGGAAAATGCGAGGGTTTATGTGGGCTGAGGGCGTTATCGCCGAGAAGGGGTTGATGTTGCTGAGGGAAAGATACGAGTGAGAGTGTCCCAAGACCTTCCCCAATGCGGGACGGAAGGGAGAGGGATGCAGCACGTGTGGCTTTCCATCTATCAAGGAGTTTGCCAAGAATTACCATGTGGAAGCAGCCGGTCAAACCTGAAACACAAGAGGATTATCTCCAAAGGAGTGACAGGAGAAATGGAGAGAGGAAGAACTGCAGAGAACTACGCAGGAATCCCGAGTTTTGCTCATAGAATTCGGCAGCCGCCGCTGAACTTTCCTGTATACATGCAGCAAAATATTCTTGGGCTGCAAGCAGCATAAGTTATATCCCAAGTTCTAAAATATTAGAAATGTTGCAGGAATACTTGTTTAAGTGATAATGTTATACACGTGAAATAACTACAGTAGGTATTATTAATTAACAAAAAGGGTTTACCGAATTCATAAGCTGAATGACATGTTACGAATCATGTTTGTTACCAAACTAACACAAGAAATAATTTCCAAACGTATGCCTGCGTCATGCACTTATAGTACTCCAGATATATACAGGTAGACCCCACGATAGTCAATATGTTTGCATTCAAATCATATCTCAGGTGGAAACTTCCTAAACTTCATCGAGAAGAAATCTGACGTAAAAAAATCTGTACTATAATACGGAAGTTTTTGAGCAGGTGGGCTCATTAACTTTGACTGAATGAGCAATATCTTAATCAGAAATTGTCCAACGTCTATTTTAACCTCACGAAGATCAAGGTTATGCTGGATGATACTTGCGCTTAGTCAACATTGAGGTGTATGTGCTATTCTCTATATGGTTAGGTAAGATATTATGAAGGAAATCCATTAAGATGGGGTTTGCAGACGCCAAGTCTCCGCCTATTCGAGCGGAACATTGCAGCACAAGAAGGAACCCTTCTGGGCATATATAATTTGTTTCCTCATCAAGCAAAGAGCTGTTTGCTCGAGAGCAAAAAAAAACCAAATCGAGCGAGAATTTTCCCACTCCCCAGGGAGTGAAGGGGATGGAGGGAAATGTAGAGGGAGTCGCAAAGCAGTCCGTCTGCGAGTGGGTCCGGGGGAGCAATCCCATTCGTGAGGCACGCCGGGGCACCAGATGCTTCTCCCATTTCCCCCATCCACTCAAACCTCTTCACTTCCTTTAAAATCCCACACCGCTGCCCTCAGGATCCCGGCATGCATTGCCTTCACTCCTTCCCCGCGGTCGTAACTCCTCGAGGCAATTCAAGGATTGAGACAAACGAATAGACGGATTCAAGAGAAGAAACTTTGGGAAGGGAAGGGAAGCTGTTAGTCCACTTCGTATGTTTTGTCCCCATTTATATCGAAGAATAATAACAGAATAATGACCCCCTAGCAGAAGGATTTTCAATATTTCACTAGAGCAAAGCATGCTCCATGTATAAGTGAAGGCATCAGCATAATATAGACATATATTTATTCAAAATGAAAAAGAACATGCTTATATTTGACTGATATTACAAGACGGTAGAGATATTTATTGGTGTATTGGGATTGGGTGATAATATCGCGTAATTTTTTTAATAACTTTTTTGATCAATTTTATTCCGCAAATTTTCTTCGCCAAGTTAGCTCACCTTGGCATTAAAAGCAGGGTATTCTAGACATAAATTAATTATTTGAACAAAAACCATGTGAAAGATCATCCGAAGGCTTATTGTGCGGCCACAGTAACCTTCACCGCATTTCAAACACAACAAGAACAAAAAAAACGTACAGAAGACCCTTGACTTCGAATCGAATTTGTCAGTATTGATAGTGGTGAACTAAATAATAGTTGTAGTGTTACTGATACTGGTAGAGGATAGTGATAAACAGGTGAAAAACATAATAATTAAAATTTCACAATAAAGCGTCACTACCTTTTGGAAGTCTTCTGTGGATTATCACTTCCTCCTCTCATAAAGAATGGTATTGCAATCAAATGATTTTCATGTTCCTTAATGTGCACTGAAAATATCAGAAGCTCTAAGGTGTAGTAAGCCAAATGATCCCGATGTCCACGCACCATTAAAACCAAATTACTATAAGGTGTAATAAAGGAAAGGACATTTTTCAGCCGATGCGCCACCGCCTTAAAAAAAAATCTTACTTCGTATGTTGAGGACGCAGAAAACTTTCGCTCGTTGGCAAATAAAGCTCGGAGCCAAATTTCGCCCGTCCGTGCAGTTCCGATACCCTAAATTCAACATTGATGCTTCCTTCTTTCTCCTCCACTCCTATCGACTTCATCCATGCAGCCATAGCCAAGACGCAAGCAAGGTTTTCTGCAGATAAGCGACAATGGCACGGAAGACCTACGTCACCACACCAAAGGAACATGAAGAGAAGGAACGTCGATGGTAGGGGAACGAGAGAAGCGTGGCAGAGACGAGAGACAACATGGCGGCAACGAGAAACCAGCGATGATCCATTGTCCCCACATTAATTTCCCTTTGTGCCTCATATGTCCGCGATAAACCCCATGATGCGCCGGGACGCACGGAAGCCAGGAATCTCCTCTCGCACGAACTTCAAACTACTGGAACGTGATTTTCCATACCCTTTGTGGTATTATGGTGCGTCGTTGGCACGAGCACATCTATAGCGGAGATCACCGACGCATGCTGTAGCCACTGAGGGCGCAACTCTATTATGCCTTGGAAACCCAAGCTCCAGCATTAGGTTCAGTGAACGGTGGTTGGAAAGCCTCAGAGGTAGCTATTACCCGGACAATCCTTTTATACACTATTTGTTGCTTGGGTTATAGTAAACGAATAGGAATTTATCAGCGAAAGCAAGAGTCATCTACAATACTTAGTAGAGAAAGTGTTTTTCTCGTTTTATTAGCCCAAATTGTTCCTATACGGCTGTTTCAACTGCAGCACGGGTTGAATACATTTATAATACTACCTTTGCGATGAGAGAGGAAACCTACAGTAAAAGGTAATTCAAATACGGCGCATTATTTTTTGTTTAAATTCCTAAAAAGGGTAGAGTATACTTTTCTACAAAGCCTGTAGTGAATAATGTCAACCTGCTACCATTTTAAACCAAGTAAGTGCATTCCTATTAGAAATTAAAAATACCTACCAATGTTAGTGATGTTTGGAACCACTCAGTCTCTCAATTTCAAATCTTGAAATGAGAGATATATCAGCAGAAATTAACATCATACTCTGGAAAACCTTCCTAAAACCTCAGCTAGCAAAACTTCTCGGTGCTTATTAACAAAATCAAGGCAATTAAGTTTATAAGATTTGTATTTTAAAATTTGCATATTACCATGGTACTTGTTTACTTTAAATGCTATGTAAATATATTGGAAGCATGAAAATATACATCGTGGTAACAAGCAAATAAATTACTGATTAGAATTAGTTCCTGGTGAAAAAGTCACTTAATAAAATACTCATGATAAATTGGACTTACTGCCTACAAAAACAGCAGTGAAAGGCTTCACTGTACCAATAACTTAATGGGAGCTGTGCATTTGGCTATGGTTGCATGGGAGCTTATTATAAATATTGTTTTTACACATCAGGACAATGATAACCACTAGCAGTGGTTAACTAATTGTTTCTGCTTAGGTAATCTCAGTATCGACAGGTGCTATTATCACTAAAATAGCAGGATAAAAACGATATAACTTTAAATTCATCCAACAGAAGAATATTCAGCCTCATAGTTTACATCTATTTTTAATCCACATGACTCAAAAGAATCCCAATTTATCATAATATTCCTTGCCTATACTTATTACGGTTAGTAATCAATAAGTATATCTCCCAAAAACGAGAAAGCTCACCGTAAGGAATATTGTTCCCACAAAAAAGAAGCGATTTAAACAAATATTGCGATACAATATCTTAAACCTTATATCTCATAAAAAATAAACGCAACAGTAACACCGAAGCGGAGTTTAAACACTATATTGCTAAGATATATTCATATACAAAACCCTAACCGAGAAATTTCACGAGAGAATATATATTCATATACAAAACCCTAACCGAGAAATTTCACGAGAGAATGAGTGAGTAGCCAGTCTTGTTAGTAAAAAAAGGATTTACTCTCCTAGTTTGCCATGATCCTTGCTGAAAATATATAGTTAAGAAAAAAAGGAGCTAGATACAATATTTATAGTAAAGGGGTCTATACCAGAGGCATTAGAACAATGCGGAGCTCCGTAGCTCAAAGAGATAACGGTCGTGTTGGTAAGGCTGACAACAAGCTGTTCTTATTCCCCCAATGGTGCGGGTTATTATTACGCCTCTGGCATGGGTGCCGTGTTTCCCTAACGATTACATTAGGTTAAACATTACGATATAATTTACCAGCTGGCGCCTTTTGGTACCTTATTCTACTAATGCTACTAGCTGCAAAACCCTCCGAATATGACCTTGCACCTCCCAGACTTTTCACCTCACACCCTTTCCCTTACTTTCTCTTAGTCCTTTAAGTTTAACAGAAACAATAACGGAAACACTCATTCGATCCTTGACCTATATATTTTCACAGAGGATCTCCTTCAACTCTTCAACTGTTAATTTGCACTAACTGATTAAAAGAAAGATAATTATATATTTTGTATACACCTCCATTTGGCGCATCAAGAAATAGCATTGTTTCCCCAGAGTATTATGAACATAAGATATCAAATATGAAATGATATGAATAGCAGAACTATACGTGGATAAATAATATGCACAGTGGCAATGCACTCATTAAGTACTTAAACTATGGACATTTGCTACCTTTAAACTTATTGCGTTTCAATATGATAACATGCCCCAATACCTAAGTTTACTTATAATGATGGCTGGGCAAAAATACTGATATATTTTATATGAGCACAAATGAAAAAGAATACTAAAACAATCTTGTAAATGATTGTGATTATAGGAAAACAAAGAGAGTAATTCCTTTTCACAAAGTAAATCTACGCATTCAACGGAGAGCGACAATGCGAACGAACGATTGGAATGAAATTCAAGAAATGAATCAACATAATATGATTGTAGCACGCACACTTTTATCCTAAACTTTCTTGTTAAAGAGGAAGAATGTGGTCAATGCTTTGGAAAAGTATATCTTCAGTGGGTTAACTATTCTGAAGATAAAATAGAGCACCCGTTCATTCCCTCATTTTTAAATATAAAAACCACAAATATTTTCAAATGGCATCAGTCCGAAATTTTTAACTGTACAAGTACGAGAAGACCGCACTTAAATTGATTCCGCTTGCTTTTAAAATAATGAAATATACATCAACAACTAACTAATATCCTCAAGTCACCGCAAGGATGTGTAACAGGAGATGAACAATCACCAGGCATGCACTCAAATCAGAGAGAATTAGTTAACACTTACTAACATGCAGGCATGCAAAGGATACTACTCCGTGATATACTGCTTACAATCAACGGAGAAGCACAATGATACCTCCCAGAGGAAAACATTGTGCATGGAGTTACGAGACACGCGAATTTTCAGCTATGAATGACACCAAGTTGTAAGCGTATTAAAAGTAATGTACTAGTTATTGATTAGTCAGTCATGTCTATAAAACACTAAAATATTACCTTATATTTACTACAGCACGCATGATTCCATAATGTTAAAACACATACACCAACAATATAATGATTTTTGAATTTTGGCTGTTACCACATTACAATCACATATGCAATGAAGCTGATCTATCATCTTTGGAGAACGATATTAACCTTTCAGACAAGAAATTTCGATGTCGTGTAACTTAATTGCTTAAAACGCGGGAGATTTCCGATTGACCCTTTCTCAAATACCGTTATTCCCACTATTTTGATGAGCACTCACTCGCTTTTCTCATTGAAATACATCTCGTTATTCGGTTGTCCATAGGAATAATACATATCTTCAAAGTTAGTATTCCTAAGCTCAAAAAAGTTGAATATTTTAGCGTCCCTTGTGTTGCCATTTTAGACCTCACGGCTTCAAATACCCCTTTAAGAAAATCAAAAATATTTTAATTTTAGAATTTGGAAAAGACTCTCCATTTCGAATCGTCGAGGTGCTGGGGAGGGAAGGAAGTCATTTTGTGTCGCTGGGAAGAAAAACGATCTGGTTCGATTGAGGAAAAGGGTTCGTGTCGAAAGCCTTAAAAAGCAGGGGAAAATAAACAGGGGTGCACATAAAAAAGATGATATTAGCCGGAATGGCAGGCACTGGGCCAAATGGAGAGAGAAAAAAAAATCCGAAAAGGAGGGATAGGGGGCGGAAAAGGGGCGAGGGGGGTGGAAAATGGGGGTGAGGGGTGGGAAAGGGGGGGGAGAGGGTGGAAAGGGGAGACCGACAGCGTGACTCATTTCCGCTCTGGGATCCCACATTCCACGGGGTTGGAGTAAAGATGCGCGCTGGGCGAGCATATATTGGGAGGAAAGTGGATTCCTCCACTCTTGAGGCTAGGACCACTCCTGCTCCCATCCCCACACCAGGGTCTGGAAGCGTAGCGCGCGATAGGGCGACCCTTTCGACCGATGAATTAGAATCGGGTCCGCTCGCCGAAATAAAAGAAGGTCGTGCACATAATGGCGCGTGTAATTCTCCGTCCCCGAGCAAACGATTCTACCCAGATCCCCATCCCACGCGGATCCGAGCGATTCCCGAGACCTAATGGCCACTGGCTATTTTCGTTTTTTTTTGTTATTTCCCGGCGGGCACCGCACCAGTCAAGGGAAAGATGAGCCGAGAGCCAACTTCCGATACCGCTGTCCCATTCCTACATTTTCCGTAGCGGTAGACACGGGCCATGGATAGTGCCCCATTATCAAGTGGGCATAAAAACTGTTTACGATGAGGGTTAAGGAAAGGAAGATATCTTTCTGAAGACAAAACGTGAATGAAATGCAAAAATGATAGAACTGAGGTTACACGAAAACTGTTTTTTATTAGTGAGTTTTATTAGCCATACGGCAGCAGAGAAAAACATGAAGCGTGAAGATAAGAATACCTTACTTACTTAGAAATAATTCCTGAACCGTAATTTTCAGCGACATATCGCAATGAATCAGTATTACTACAAGTTTTAGAACGTAGCACTTGATGCAAGCACCAATATCAATGGCATAGATCCCAAAGCACTTTGTCAAATAGCGAATGAAAATCTGGGTAGTTGGTCCAGTTACTTTCCCCAGGCCACTTCTGTTTTCCCAAAATGATTTATTTTCCAGAAAATAACACGTTCCTTGATTATCTGAAGGTTTGCGCAACCGCGTAAAAGGCCTTCCCTGGACTCGTACCCAGGAATTTAAATGAGCCTCAACCTCAGCCATCTGAGCTCAAGACTCGCCAAATAAAAAGATATACAGCTAATTACTATTTGGTATTCGATGATTTTTCAAAATGTCTAAAATTAAAAACAGATTTCTCACTAGCATCAATCACAGGAGGCTTAATATCTACTTTTCTGCGTTGATGAAAATATACGCAACGACAATCCTGCATGGCTTTTCTTATTGCATACTTCTAATGAAACACTTTCCATAATCAATGCATTGCGTAGCATGGATGCGTACCCAAACTTTCTCCCCTGATAGCCACTCATACTTTTCCATAATATATTTGTCAAAATTGTAAACTTTTAGAAAATTACACCGAATATTGTGCCATTAGAAGGTTACTTTGGTGTGAGACATGGAGAACCTAGAATTGCAGAGGTAAATTAGGGTATTTCGTATGTGTAAACTAGATGGAAAAATTAGATGCAATACAAATCACAGAATAGACCACATACTAATGCGAATGTTTACATAAAAAGCAGAAAAATATCTGTAGGTACTTAAAAGAAGTGTAAGAAAATTTGAGGCATAAATAAAGGAATATAATGCAACCATTTGGGCAATTTGTTGTTCTCTAGCGAGTGGCTATTTATTGACCAAAATACTCTGCACTAAAACTTAAATCCTTTTCTATCATGAAATATCGCAAATAAATGGCTTTAAAATTCAATTCTGACTTTAAACAGGACAGATGTAAAATATAAAAGCATTAAATGCATTTTTTAGCGCATGACCAACAGATGGTGGGATGGAGCAGGGTGCTGCCAACAAAGCGATTTGAAGACTGCTAGGGATTTTCCATGCATTAAGTAACACGTTACCACTTTTTAGAGCCATTTTCTTCCTCTATAACACTCCGAAACCTTCCCTACGATAACCCCACTTAATTAGCTATCGCTACCAAGGAACCCAGTCTCTATTGTGAATGATAAAACAGACAGACTTATGAATATCTTGTTTATTACCGAATACTATCACTTATCTACAAAAAATTATTGGTAAATTAATTGCCACTTGACAAAGTAATTATTAAGAATGTATACATCCCCCGAAAAACGGAGGACCTGCCCTTCCTTTCGTTGGTGCAGCGAAATAGTTGGTCAAATCCCTCTCTCCTCTAGATTATTTTATTAGCGTAACCAGTCTATTAAATGAATTAAATTGGGAATCATTGTCAGATCGCAGGTTGAAATTTAGACTTAATCTTTTAAATAAATTCCAAGACCATATTTTCAGTGATGATGTTAAAAATATTTTGCGGACCCCAACTTACTATGGTAGACTGGACCATAATCACAAAATTAGAGAAATTGATTGCCAAACTGACAGATTCAAAATGTCCTTTTTTCCTCGTACTATTAGGGATAAGAATAACGGTAAATATATCCAGTACGAGTGTAGCAATGGATAACATTGGTAGCTGCATGTTGGTATAAGGACTTAAAGCTAACCCAACTAACAGCATGTTTTTGCATGTATGCTTTGCTATTTTAATCTTTTTTTAAATAGCGTAGTTTTGAACAGTACCTATACAATTACTAATCTTTTTTATGCATGATATGTAGTGCATTTTTGGTGAGAGTTCACCCCCTGCCACACACACCATGGTGGCTTGCAGGGTATTATGTAGATGTAGATGTACATCGTTACGTAATATATACATCGCCCTTTAAAAGGGAGGCCAAAGAGCAAGTGTATAAGTAAACGTTATGGGGATAATGGAGTGGAAGAATCACTTGGTTTAAGTTGTTCTATTTCTTAGATTATATCACACCTATCGATTTAAACTTCGGTAGATGAGTAGAAGGTTCCACGCCAATACGTAACCAGATATTTCGTAACGGGCATCTCGTAGTCGTATCTTCGTAAAAGGACAGTTTTTATTCGTGACATCGTGCAGCCACGACACTTCGAGCTAATATTAAGCAAATTAGCTGTAGATGAAAACTTTGAGAAGATGTTCAATTCCAATAGCCAATTGAAAGAGGAAGAAACATTCTCCGGTACCAATATTTTGGTAAATCAAGTCACCATAAACAGGTTGTCCCTGTTAATGGTGAACTGGTCAATAATTGCTTCTGGAGATTGCATCTTCTTCTTTCGATTGGATTTTGGACTTGAATTTCTTCTGGAATTTTAAGCCTCAAGCGCTTCGTATTAGTTACATAGAACAGGTCGTAAAGCAGGTGAAAGAGAGGAGTTACGTCAATGAAGAGTTTGGCCGATAGAAGATTCGAGTAAAGGGCTGCGTGAAACCAATCCTAGGATTTTTGACCCATGATGATGATGAAGTTACAATTATAAAAAGTAAGAAAACGAGGGCTCTACGTGAGATTATCTTTATGTAAAACAATGTAAATTTTGGCATAACCATAAAACAATAAATTATAATAATCTCGCGTGAGTGATACGGAGTGAGTCCTGTAAATAAGAAAACACAATTTCCTCTACACAGGCGAAAGAATGAATTCGCAGTTCTTAGGCAGCAGGGGCGCACTGAGAAGATTCCACTCTGTTAAAACATCGTATCTCCGGAAGTACCTATATAACGTGGAGACCGGAGAAAAATGCAGTTTGTTGTTGCATGACTCCTGTTAGTCATAATGGGGACTACACTAAGACTGCGGGCCAATCAATAGTAGCTATTGCAATACTTATACAATATACATTAACCACCATATCTTAGGAAATATTCTGCGAAGAAGCAGATGACAAATGGCATTCCTCGTTGTGTAATGCCTACTTGGCCATGATTTGCACATCTACCTCGACGTAATACCCTGAAGTCCCCCGAAGGGTGTTTAGTAACAGGAGAACCATCAAGAGGCATCCATTCAGAATTGAAACATTATTTCCATCATAACGACGTACTATCGAGCAGGCATTCAAAAATATGAAACAAGAACTACTTAGGTGGAACTGAGCGTTAGAATGTCACGAACTTATCGTAACATACTATGTGCATGAACGTGACATGTGTAACTAAATGGTGCCTGTCTACAAGTATTGATATAGCTACTATTGGTTGGTCATTTTTTTCGAAAAATGATTCAACTGAAATCTCAAATCATTCATATACGAGTCATATTAAAATATGAAAATGTTAAAAATACCACTAAAAGCTTCGCTGTTGAATCTATACCAATATTAATTGCCCACTACTGTCTTCGTAGTAATCTATCACTGTGCCTAATTGTTCTCAGCAAAAATGAATTTTTGAACCTCTCAGTCTCACTATTTACGTCTCTACTTTTATCTTTATGATCTAACACATCGTAGTACGCTGGTGCTTTTACTGCAATCGTTTCACATTTAGAGAATATTTCAAACGTAAATTGATGCTAAAAGGCTTTATTGATTTATAACCTAGGATACGATTATTATTCATAACTTATGTATTTTTTTAATTTCAAAAAACAGATATAACTATCACTAAACTTTTGAACAAGTCTACTTGCTTATCTCTGCACACTTTCTGGATTTATAATTGCATATTTAAATATCTTACACGGCGTTAATGTGAGAGAAACACGCCTGCGGTTGCTTGGTACATCCCTTTTGCCGATTTAATTAAGTAGAGTTATCCGCTTCCCAATCTTTGTGTAGTGATTGATTCTCAGATGTTATTAGAGAGTTATTTCTACAAATTTGCAATGCTGAAATAACTGCGGCAGTGGTCGAATTAATATTTCATACAAAAGTACAAAGGAATATCTTAATATTTGTTTCGTTCAAACATGAACTTTTCAAAGACAGGGTAGTAGTTAAAAATATAACGAATAACTGATAAACAAAAACGCATGCTTTAGACCATGACTGGTCATCGCGGCGCGCTCGGAAAGGAGAAGACCGCAGAGAAAGGGCGGGGAAATGAAGTGAGAGGTCTCCTTTCCTTCCCCACGGACAAAAGAACATACAAAAGCGCAATTTTCAAGACCCGAGTATAATTTTCCGCGGCCGTAAACTGCTCGGATGCGGAGAAGCGGTGAAATAGGGTTCCATTGGCCCAATTCGGGCGAAAAATGTGCTCCAGACGAGATTGCGGACCGGGACCGACCCGCGGATCCCAGGAAAGTCTTTCTTTTTTCTGTTTGTTTTAAAGCCGGATGAAAAATTTCGTCCCGAATGGACAATGCATGAAATTTTACGTTGGGGAAGGAGAGATCTCTCGCTGAACTCGGTGAAGAGAAAAATGCTGAGCCTAATATCGCTGGCATTGGTAGGATGGAGGAATCGCTTCCCAGTAACAGGTGAATTGGAAAAGATGTGCATCGGAAATAGCGCTGGCTGGGTAGAGGTAGAAATGAGTTTTTTGTGATCGAACTGCTTATATTATATACATAGCCGTCTCACTAATACCCTAACACAAGCACAACGTCAATATCCTCAGCGATAGGGGAGAAAACCTGGGAACTTTAAGTTGCTATGGGGACATATTACTGCCCTGGCTATTATGGTCGACAAACGGAATTAACCGATAGAACTAAAACTATTCAAAGCTGTAATCTATGGCCTTGGGAAAAATGATGGCTCTTGCATGGACCCGTCAAACCGTTATTCGATACCCAATGAAGGGAATCTTTACACCCTGGCTGTCTCTTCAATACGTTTGACTCTGACAGATAAAAAAATGTGAAACTCATGAGAAATTTCAATGCCCTAATGAGGACTTTTTTATGATGAAGAGAAATCATCAAATATTCCGGGGAAATTAATTCTTGCAAAGGACGTCATTCAACTCGGTTCTTCTATTGGCTAGAGTTTTTATAATCTCTCGAGTCTCCTTATTTGTACACCTCAGTTCTAGCTTCATGTACCTCATACGAGGACCTCCTGTTCCAGTGTTCCCATTTAATGCCTTCTACGCGTCACACTCCACAAGGAACACAAAAATTCCTGTCCCTCAGCATACAACATGCGTCGCTTGACAAATTAATATGAAAGCAAGAAAAAATAAAATAATTTTACATTGAATCCAATGGCGGTAAAAAGGTGATTGTACATTATAAGATATTCACATACAAAGTGAATTTCATCAAACGCATAAAGTAAATATGAGTTAACTATGAAGTGAGCTATTCCGAAGAGATGCAAATAAGGTAAAATTCACTATGATGATGCCCTCGCTATGTAGTTATGGCACTAGGAAGTAGAACCTTAATTCCACGTAAAAAAAAGACAGGAGTGAATTTAAGTTAAAATAATATCTATAAATATATCTTGGGTTAACTGCTCCAAGAATTTCCATCAAATACAGTAGTCCTAATTGTTTTCATGAAAGTTTTACGGTTTTCTTCCTCAAAAAAATATCATGGTCCTTATTACAGGAAGTACCACGAAAAATTGTTTTGGTCAATTTAATCCGGCATCAGAGGTGTAAACCATTTAGAAGAGAATAGGAATTAATATGGTGTTCGAAAGGAAATCAGAACACACGAATACTGTCGAAAGATCAAGCGAAAAAGACGTCGAAGTAAAGGAGTGGTGACGCGTCGGCTGCCGACTGTAGACGGAGTCCCGCCCCTCCCTCTTACCATTCAAATTACGGCCCCTTCATGGTTCGGCTCCTTCGTCCGCAAATCGCATTAGAGAGATACTCGGGGAGGATCATCCGCTTACGTCGACTTCCTCGCTCCTCCACACTCTTTCGCGCACCCCACCTCCTAATCCCTTCGCGATACCTCTCGGTGGGGAAGAGGAGGCGACCATATTCGGTCGTCGTCGAGAAAAGGGATCGGAGAACACTTTCGATGTAGCGGAGTAGGGTGAAAACCAAGAATGGGTCGATTCTAGTTTTTTTCGACTCCAATACCGATCGAAATTCCTATGCTGTCGATTCTCGATTTCCGATTCTGAAATTGTGCGATAAGTACAAATTTATTTACAGTACAATTTCTTTTATCATACACAGAAAATGTATGACACATTTAGCAACAAAAAGGGATAAATATAAAAAATTGTGTAAAATTTTTGCTTGCTTTTAGATGTTTAAAAACTGGAATAATAAAATCTTGTTTTTTTTCTTCTAAAAATTGCAGAAAAAATTACGATAAAAATAGATAATAAGTAGAGTGTAGATGACCATATGAATATTCATATAAACTGGCTTGTTTAGTAAAGAAAATAGGTGTTATATGAATTGTACATAATATAGCTTTTCACTTCTAACAAATAGCGGAAAGAATGAAAAAGATGAATTAAGAGGACATTGAGATTTAACTTAACCGCGGATTAATTTTCAATAATTAAATGCCTCATTATAATTTACCTTTAAATTTCACTACAAGAAAATTACAACCGAGAATATCATATTTCTACTAAAATGGATTGGAATGAGAGCAGCATACCAATTGTAGATATGATTGATGAAGAATACAAAGCTCCGCAGCGAGAGTTTCTACGAGAAACCCTTGCACGGATCCTAAAACTTCTGCGTTCCTTTGCTTTCCTTCTCCTCCTACTGGGATGTCAAGCTGTAACATCGCTCGACTGACCGATGTCTATCTATTTTCCCCGCGATCCATACCAGGACGAAACAGGAACCGAACAATTGGTAGCTCGGCGTTTTTCGATACGAATTTCTATACAGAAAAGGCCCCTTAGCTATCACAAGGGTGTGATAGATAGACGGTTAATTCCATGGTTAATGATTCATGAAATGTTTCTAACCAAAGGAATTGGAGGCTGACATACAGAAATATTTCTACCTCACACCCCACTAACACAGGATGGATTATTGAAATATTAAGTGAGATTACCTGTCAGACTCCGGGACACATGCTTTCGTTTTTTTCTACGCACAGCACAAGGCTGCAACGGAGAAAATGTGTAATTACTTTAAAATAAAAACGCATAAGTTTCTTTCAGCAACATGCTATACTACGGCTGTTAACCTACCACCCCCAGTGACATGCTCATTCCGTGGCTCGTCGGGTGAAATATAGTTGTCGCTCTAAATAAAGCCTTTCCACTCTTTGTTCCACAGTTTGCATGCTCTATTCTCTTAAGAAAGCTATCTTTTAACAGATATAACTATTAGATCCTACTAAGGATTCATGAAATGCTGAAAATACTATAAGGAGTTGGATGAGAAACTTTGAAAAAAATTGTATGCGCAAAGCTGGTATCGAAGGAAGAATGAAAGTGAAGTAAAATAAAAAAATGTGGTTTAAACAGCATGTGGAGAGTTAGTGCATTCGCTGATTAGAAGAGAAAAGAGTGCCATGAAGACGCTAGGTATCTGCATTGCAAAATAACGTTAAGTGAATCCATCTACATCTACCCTATAGTTAATAATAATCTATTTTTAACATTATTTTCAGCAAAATATCATTATAACGGCTGCTGACATACTACTTTCTTGTGACGGCTCGCATGTGGCATGATACCTGATATAGAAGGTATAATCCTAATTTACTCGTCTATGTGCCCCCCTAATTCCGTTCAGGGATCACTGCGACGTTTAATGCGATAAGAAATTTGCATAAAATGTCTTGCGGTATTTTTCAATTCTCTTTATTATGACAAATATGCTCGCCCATTCGCAGTGTAAAACTTCTTTATTTTTATATCGGATATTTTCGCTGCAGGTACTGTTTTTAATAATGTTTTTCGGGTTCGGCTGCATGTGACGCTTTGTTAGTAGTCTAGCATTCACGGCCATCTAAGGACGCATCTTCAGGACAATCGTCATGAAGATGCGCCGTGCAATAGCCGCAAAAGCTAGGTCACTAACTAAGCGTCGCACGCAACCGACCCCGAAAAGCTTTATTAACTACATTAAATTTAATATATTTATCATTCACTGACTCTACGCAAGCTTTAAATAAACTAACGACTGAGTTACTTAGTGAACAAGAACTGTTTTCCAACTCCATGGAAAAAAATGCGACATGGCTGAGTGACAAAAATGAATGCTCTACGAGCTAAACTTTATTATTAAATACATTCAAGAAAGTGTCAAGATAAATAAGAACTGAATATCTTGAAATAAATACAATAAAAAGTCAAACATACAAAACCAATGGCAATAGTATCAAATTTTTATCTGCTAACACATAGTTTCAACAGTTTGCTCCCTGATGTTCAGCACGTCTGAGTCACTTAATTATTAGCCTAATTTTCAATAACTTTTGCTAAAAAACCACCATCAAATGAGCAATGAACTATAAAGTAATTTCTTCCGAAAATGTTTCTCTGATACTGATCTAAAGTAGGTTTTGAATAAAATCCTACGTTTCGTCTCGCAAATGAATTAATGCAACGAATCTGATTGAGAACCCAGTATTCTACTGAATGTTGCTTGGTTCTTTACCAAGGAGGACTAGTGAAACAAAAAGTAAAGAGAAGCTTAAGAGTGCCAAATAGTTTAAATGAATTGTTTTTGACTGTCCATACGGGTAGTTCTGAAGTCTCCATGACTATACATAAGACCATCAAAAGTAAAACATGAAAGAATACGCACTCACCTCCGCGGAAAAATATTTATTTTAACTGGAAACCAATTTTGAACTCACCTGAAAAGAGAAAATATAGTTAGTGAAGACAAAATTACGTTTCTTTATATTAAAATTATTATAAAATTAATTAAAATCAATATTCTTGGTTACATTTTATTAATTTATTTGCGTGAAAGAGAAAAAAGGCATCAGCCGCATAAAGGATATTCCACTCAATATATCCATTTGATTTTGATTTTACCCCAGTAGTTGAGAGTGGAATTTAGATTCAGTCTCTGAAATTTCATTTTAATAAGATCTGTCGTTCTTTATAAACCTACATTTTACAAGATATTACAAGCATAATTTGAAAAAGATATTAATTACTGGCTAAGAGTTTTGCAGTCTCTATTCAAGTATGATTTCCCTTTGCATCTTCTCTGCCCTGTTAATATTTCCTGATGCCTCCCTTAAGATTATAAAACATCGAATTATCTACGCCATTTCACTTCCGGAAGAACTAGTAAAACTACTGCAAACGTAACTACAACTTCTAAATGAAATTGCTTTAAGAGATAATGATCAGATCTTAATCAAACTCAGCATAACTTTCAGCAAATGACCGATTGATTACAGACACGAAACTAAGGGAAGGCAACTTCAATGTAAACTGGACATCACACCTCATAACTACCATCAATTACAAAAAAATAATAATTAACTGATATTTTCCGATTTGAAAACAGTAAAAACATGTGTCAAGCATCATATGGATATGCTTATTATGAAGTAGAATTTTTATAACAATTAATTTTCTACTTCCCGGAGCAGAACAAAATAGTACGTCCCTTCAGTTGTCAATTTTCGTAATGCATTATGGACAACTTTTGCCATTTGATTACATGATGCATGAAAATTCAGTAAAAACTCAAGTTAGTTCCCCGCAACGATGAAGTTCTTGTTTCTGGGGAATTTCAAGAAAAATGCTTGTGAATTTCACCTGTTCCAGGAAATGAGGAACGATTCTCGCTTGACAATGTTTGATACTTATTTTTCGTGGATAGAATTATGTTTTTCTTCTCTACGAAGCATGAAACTCACCGTAGAATATTTTTTGCTGCGATATTTCACGGGTAACATGCCGGAATATTTCCGAGGGGCAATTTAACGCGTCATTGCGTTCAAAACAATTCGCCAGGGCATGTCTTCCAGTTCTGAAAATATAATACTCTACATTTTAAACCGCATGTGAAAATTATCTGCAAATTCTCTCGCAAATATTTCTGAAAAAATTAGGAGATAAATATTCTCTGCTGCCGTACACTCGTGTAACAAACCTGAAACACGATCACCAATCTAAAGTTTACGTTCCTCACATTTAGTGCTCTCATCAAGAAGATATCTTACGATTTCATGTTATGAAACGTACATTCAAGTCTAATCCTAAGTCTCACCATAATTTTAACGATATTTTACTTCACTGAGACCGATAAAACCCTGTATCTTGATGCCTCAGGTACTTGCTAAATTCTCGATTTCTCAAGTAGCTTTCACTTTTATCGTGCACTCACACATAATTTAATGATTATTTCCGCACGCAATGTTCTATTATCAAAACTCGATCCGTTGAGTATGTCTGGAGCATCGGTTGCCGATAAAAAGTCTGACCTATCCGGTGGAGGACGAGATAACTTGAGTAATATTCTCTAGAACGAAGAAGAGAGATAAAGAAAGCCAATCTGGCCGCTTTCAGGAGGCCGTTAAAGTTATGCCCTTCTCAGCGGCACTTTAGACTCAAGAAAGTTATGTTACCATTAATAGCTTCGTGGTTAGGATTATTTTCTCGCCATCATAAGGTATTTCCAGCTAAATAAAATAGTACAACTCAGCAAAGAAAATTTTAAAATGTTGAATTGATGTTCAGTCTATGTTACAACCCCGTAATCTTTGACCCGTAAGCTGTCACTGAAAATGAAGAAAAAATATGAATGTGACCTAATGTCCCTAATAGGTTTAATCTTGCCAATGTCCAAGATCGTAATTTTATTCTTAAACAGGAGAATGCATAACACTACACATGAAAATATAGGGGAACATTAGTTCAGTTAACACACACTGGGCTGTTCGAATTTCGATTGAGGAGTAAAGAAAACTTATAACATAATTTGAACGATTTTCACCATAAAAATTACTCCGAAAAACGTTTAGACAATTGACACAGGAAAAGGTAGCTTAAAAATTCACGGAATTAGAATCAGTAGAGTACCATTTAGACGCTCACTAAAAGAGTCAGGAATTGACTTGGAGCCGTTCAAAGTCCCAGAAGTTGCACTGAGGCCTAACTGACATGATCGTTTTTCACGTCAGTGTTCAGGCATCATTTTTCAGGTACTGGGAAAACGATAGCTGAAGTAATCATGTTCACCACACAAACGGTAACTTTCTTCGCCCCTATAAGAAACTTCAAATATTCAATTCCTAACTTACAAAGCTAAATGTTGATTACAATGCGGTCGTTTACCATATTTTTATTGCCAAATCTAATAAGAGTTTGTAAAATAAAAAGACACGTATTTTTCCGTTTTTTGATCCGTCAATTATTTATCGAGTTATAAGCGGCGAAAAACTGATGTTTTTAACTCTTTCGGAAAAATGGGCGTGGTGGAACCTCTGACGTCATCGACTTCGTCCAATCACAACTGAGCCCACGAAGGTACTTCGCCTCATCGCAATGGGGGGGACACAGCTGACTCCGCCAATATGAGCAGTTGCGACAACATCTGTGCTAGCAGACCTTCCGAGAACCCACCTCCACTCTCTTCCCTTCCTCGAAAAGCAGTCAAGGATGGGAGGAAAATGACATCAATATTATCGTAGCAGCTTTTTCGGTGGGCGTCACCTTTTGCTTATTTTAATTTTTGAGTTAATGGTTGTGTTTAGAGGATTAATTTCTTCACTAAAATTCTTTTTTCGTCTCCATCTAACGATTTCGTGTGCAAAATTGCGATTTCAGTTCCAAGTTAACGCCCCCATTGACGTTCGATTAATATCTTCTACATTATAAAGATGCTCCCATGCGATCTGATTGGCTGCCGTTCAGGTTCTTGTGAATTTACAGGGATGGAAATAAAGGCATGCTCAAAGGATGAAATAAGGGATGGGAATCCCTATCATTTCAGCTATCGCAATGATCTTTTGGGATGTTCATTTTTTAGCTGATATTTCAGCTATCATTGTCACTGGACTACAGGACTACTGCAGGACTACAGTAGTTGTGTATGAACTAACTTGGAGAGAAAGTTAAAAGAGTTAGCAGAGTTCTCAGGTAATCGAATACTAGGAGCCCTCTCAGCCAAGGGCTTATGATAGATAATATATGCGTTAATGTGTAAAAGTCAAAAACAACGAAATTCAAATCTAGCAAGGGTGTAACAATGCCGCTACATGGATAGTTAGCAAGAAGAAAAATAAAAGGAGATCACTATTGCAGTTTGAAGATCAACTGCTTTACCGAAGAGATGTTTGACCGTTGGAAAGAATTAATTAGAGAGGCGTTTTGGACGGACATACAGTAAAGACTAGTGAAGAGTGACGTGATTTTGATGATGCCGTAAGCTGGTCTTTCAGGAAAGAAGACAGAAAGACTCTCTGCTTTCAAAATCCGGAAATTGAAAGGCAGGAGGAAGTTAAACGAGAAAAGGCAGCAAATAGAAGGTAAGGCAAGGTTGATTAAAAAATGAATAAGGAGAAAGATTAATAGGATAGAACTCGTAGTAAGGGTGAAGGCATTTTAAAAGACATGGAAGAAAGTAAAGTGAAGGGTGGGCGTGGGAGGGGAAAAAGAACTACCAGTTGAATGGAGTTATGACAGATAGGAATCATGCAAAGCTAATTAAAAATCACTTGAAATTTTTCAACAGTAGCTTTAAGTCTGTCCTATATGAAGTGGATTGGACCGAGATGAAAGCGATCAAACAGGGAGAGTAGATGGAAAAGGGAAGGAGCAAGTGAAGACAAAAAAATTTGTGAAGTTTACAAAAAGGAATTTTTCAGGTTATGAAGACGAATGGAAAGAAACAAAGCATTAGCATATGAGTGATCATAATTCATGGTACCAAAAGGATTATGGGTTTACATTCCATCCATAGGATGGTGAGTTGCGATAATATTAATCTCTAAACGATACTCAAGTAGGAACTGGTATTAAAATGAAAAATCAGCCGTGTCTTCAACCTGTGTCTTCAGCTCCAACTGAATCCAGACTGAATGCTTGGATTATCCTAATACTTTATAGGAGGTATTACATATTCACTAAACACTATATAATTTCCTGGTTTACTCCAGTACTTTTCAAAATGAGACGGAAAAGATAGCGCAGATCCCGCTTTCTCCCAAGTATTTCTCTATTGAAAGGTACCTTTCATTTACCAGATCTTCTGCATGAATGTCTTTGAAAAGAAACCTAATCTCGACGCTAACGCATCACCTTCAAGTACATCCTGAATTAAATTTTCCTTTTTACGAAATACCTTGAGATCAAGCTTATTTGGGTGCCTCGGAATCTTTCAAGCTTCGGTAACTAATTAGTAGCTTAGGGTTACAATTTAGTCTAAGGAACTTTATTAATATGTGTAATATTTGATGCTTCTTATCTTTATATTCTTTATCATTTGGTCATTTATGGACCAAGCTGAAATGTGTTTGATGATGCTTTAGAAGTTTTGTTTGTTATGAGTCCCTTTCTCCTTCCCCCTATTATCGTTTCATTCCTTTCATCTATTGTGTTCCGTTATCAACTTTTTTTCCCTTTGTCTCCTTCGGGCTATTTGCCCAACAGAGGCCATTCACCACGTCCACGTATTCTACTCCATCGAGGACCTGTGGTTTCGTAATTTTTGCTTAAGTAAGAGGCATTGACTTGCAAAGGAAAGCTAATGACAGGGTCGTTGAGTAGTGATTAAAAATACTAATGAAACATTTATAATGGTAATTGGCAGTGTTTGTAGTGAATACATTGTCTTAAAGCAGGGGTCTCCAAACTTTTCAGCCCGCGGGCCGAATCAACTATCAAACAGCAGTTTGGGGGCCAACTACACACTCGAGGTCCAAATAAAGAAGAATCAAAACATGGATGTTGTTTATAATTATTTATTGAATATTATTTCATTCTGTTATTATTAAATAACACATTGATATAATACATATAAACACCTGTGTTAGTGGGAATTGTGAAATTGTTTCCTGAATGCCATAATAGCAGACATTTCTAGCTTTAGATATGAAGTCCCTAAGTGACAGTGACCTGAGACTATCATCAGACAAGTTTGCTTTCAAATTGTTCTTCACGTATTTCATTCTTGAAAATGTTTGTTCCCACAAGTATGTTTTTCCAAAGATATAAAGGTGCCTTGATGCAAAAGTTTTAACTTTAGGATAGTCTTCCTCGTGCAAAAACTCGTAAAAACCCACCAGTCCTTCTTTGAACTTGTCCATAAGGGGCTTAGGTGCTGCGCGCCTCTATTTTAATTCGTTAAATACGTTACGTCTACGTTTGCGACGGTTGATCTTGGCAGGATACCCGTAAATTTCCGTATTTTTTCCTCGGGTAAAAAGGTATCCACGGGCCGGATGAGAGGGCCTCGCGGGCCGTATCTGGCCCGCGGGCCGTATTTTGGAGACCCCTGTCTTAAAGGAATAAATTTAAAATAGACTAGCTATAATAGAATAGAAAGCTATTGAGATGTGGGTACGAAAAAGGGTTGAGGAAGAAAGATGGGTGTAACAGAAGACGAACTATGAAGTACTAGAGATTGTAGGAAAGGAATGAAGGGTGATTGAGGGAATTAGAAGACGGCAGAATATGATTAAAAGTTAGGGTCGGGTCGTGATAGAGCAAAAAAGTCGAGTAATGGGAGGATAAGAACGCGTATTTTGTAAACATTGACGATAGGTAGGAAGTATGAAGAGATGATATTGGATATCGTGAAAAAATAGGGTATGTGATATGAATTATATGGCCATTTATACTTGTCTTCAACGGCAGAAATCAAAAAATAATAATAAGGAATTTTCACATCTGTTAACCAAATTAGAATTTTATATATGATATTGTATACATTTATAATAAATGTATCACTATATCCTTTAAATTGAATTGAAATCTTCCTCCTTTATTAATAAAATATTATTTTGACGTATTTGAACAAGAAACTATATTCAGAGGCGATCAACATAACGGTTATTGGGATGTTGTCATGACAATAGAATGCGCTCAGATTATTTTTTTTAGGCAGGTAGGTGTACTAATGCGATTTATGTTTCCGTTGGCTCGTTGTGTATCGAAGAAGAATCGAAGGGTCAATGCTCTACCGAGAAAAAGAAGTACTTCCTTATCGAATCGAAGAAAGTATTACGAGCGAAAATTAGTAGAAATCTCCACTTCAAACAGGATAACGCTCAATCGCTAAAAAGGATAACCTTCCCGAATCGTATTGACAGCGACAAAAACGATGTTAAAGCCTGATAATTCCCGGACTTAAAAAAACAGGACGCAATTTTTCTCAGGAGAGAAACGTTCGAAAAAAACAGCTGCGTGAAAAATGAGTTAGGGGGGAGATTAATGCGTCTATTTCGATGTTTTACTGCTGTCGGCCGCTACGATGTTATCGACGCCCAGAACCGATGTCCACCTCTCGCATCGACCTGCTTCCTTTCGATTCCCCAGCCAGCCGTCCACACAAACGACCGGTGAGGGGGGGGAGGATAAGGTGGTCTCCTGCAGGCGGTCTGGTGGGTGGGAAGGGATTTCTGAGGCGAGTAACACTGGTAGCCGAAGAAGAAGTCAGGTCTGCGGGGAGGAGGGGCGATGGTTTTGGAGCGAGGAGGAGGAGGAGAAGCTGCCGGCTGGGTCTGCTAGCCGATCGAAGAGACAGCGACTTAAACGGGAGGGCATCCACCGGTTAGCCTTGAGAGCTTTTTAAGACTCCGCGAACAGATCTTTTAAATGTGCCCGCAAAAAGGCCTTTGGGTATGCAAAGCCGGTCTCCGAAGTGGTGGGAGTGGAGGAGATTGAGGGAAGGGAGATGGAGGAAGTCTCCTGTGCGGGGAGGGAGAGGAAAGATGGTTTTTCATGAAGCTGGCGGAGTCGGAAGGGATCTCCTGCTGTTCCCGGTGTCTAAAGAAGGCAACTGGGGGCATCTGGCGGTGGCAGCACAGAACACGAAGAGGTACGCCTCCCAGTACCGGATTGAAAAGAAAAGTTTGAGCTTTGGCATTCATTCGTAAGAAGAGAAAGACTGAAAGAGGTGCAGCCTACGGCAGTGTGGTGTGGCTCGATTGACAAAGATTTTTTTCTCGGATACAGCGACTCACCGACTTCAAAAGAATCATTGTGTTCAACACGAGGGTAAAACGAGAAATGAGTAGGTGTGGTAGCTAGAGTACTGGCTTCCTCGCTCGAGGTCTCAGATTTGAATCCTTGCATGAGTATATCTTCTCATCGGATTAATTACCTTGCATAAGGAGGTTGATCCGAAAAGTGAAAGTCATGCCATTTTTTAATATTTTCAGCACTTATAGAGATTAAGTTACTCTATCTAATAAAGTGAAGATAATTATACCAACCCGTACTCCTTTTTGCACGAATTGCATTTGAAATTACATACGATTAACGGCGAGTGTGGCCCTCACATTGAAATATAACGTTTAAAAATACCATAGTGACATGTCATTTTTGCAACAAAAAAACTGATATTTTATGCGTAAGTTTACAAGGAAAATGACAAGAAAAAAGGCAACAACCTACCGTATTTCTCGCTAAATCCACCAAATCCTACGCTTATAAGAGACGAAATGCGTTAGTTGACTTCAAGTGGCGCTGAGGTCGCTGTTGCCAAAATGGTTGGCGTATGAATAATATCATTACTAATGAGATACTAAAGAATATTTCAAGAAATATTATAACATAACGTTTGATATTAATATTCTGGTGTTATACATCAGTAAATTAATTGAGTTGCATAATTACATACATTGAGTTACATAATACAATACATGAATTTATTTCTGTAACGTAAATGCTGAAGTGACTCCATCGTCCAGCTGATTAAAATTATCATAAAAAATAAATCCTTCGTATTTCCATCGTATTTCTTGTGATACTTAAGACTTTCAATAGCTTAGGCAGTTTTCTTTGTGAAGTAAGGATCACTTAGCAGGCATATACTAGTACTTATTAATAAGATTGAAACCTCCTTAAATGAAGAAGATTGGAAGTAGAGTACTTTGTTCATCGAGCGGGTCATAAAACCCCATTATCCATAAAACCATAAAAATTAATTTTGCTCACAATGTGAAAAATCGGACGCCGAGCTTTTTTCCCACCCTTCCTCTGTTCTGTGTATAATTCCTCTCTCTCTCCTTATATATTCACCTAACATTCATTGGGTAAATTTCCTTGGCTTACCGTCGCTTCCTGCGTACTACTGACTCCTTAAGAGGTCTGTTTAGTGAGGATAGAGCCAGACCCGTCTCTAGGACACTAGCTAGGAAAATGAAACAGCGTGCCGGGGTGCCTATGACCTAGGGGCAGACAGATAACCACATATCAGACGCCGTATGATACAAGGGTCGTAAAATCGAGGGAATCTGCCCAGGACAAGTGATTACAGTTCAAAAGAGTAGGTATCTACTTTAGAGGTTAAAGAAATTTAATTTACAGGCGTGGAGCAAAAATTATAAATAAATAAAAACTGCTAAATCTTTAACTTAAAATTCATAATTAAATTTGCCAAAATGAAATGATAAAGAAATAAATACTAAGTGTGGCAATTGTTTAAAAAATTCACCAAAATATTTATAATTTCTAATAGAAATAAAATATTTTGTTTCAACAAAGAAAATATTTATAAAGATTAATGCTGAACTAAAGTCCCTATATGGAAACATTAAATCATCTTGAGCTTAATTTGCTATCATGTAATGATTTGGAGAGCGCCAAGATTCCAAATTCAGGAAAAAAATTAATGTTTGACTGTAGATTGTGATCCAAAACTGTTTTGGCCTTATAATATTTGAAGTACATGTAACATAAAGAACGCAATGGTACGTATTAGGTTCAAATCATATTCGATCAGTACATTAGATGAAGTAAACTTCAAAACGCAATGACCAAAAATATGATATTAGCGAATAATAACAGATAACTTTACCCAAACACTCTATGACTGAGACTTTGATGTCACCCTTCCAAAGCGCGTATTTCATGATACGAGCAAAGATTTTTCGCGTCTGCTTCTTTTTCCGCGTCGTTGGTGAGGTCGGCGAGGCGCTTTGTGATTGTCACTTGGCTAGAGGACGCCAACCGACCCAGATAACGGGACCGTCGTGTGTAAATTGAGGTTCGCGACTGAAGACTCAATAAAACACACTCGCCCACTCACATCCGCCTTGGGGACACAAACTGCGGCGACCGCGAGCATGAAGCAGCCTTGATACGAGACAGGGACTAAGTACCCGCTTGTGTTCCTAAGCCGCCACGTCTTCAGAGGTAGCGCCACCTCTTTATCAACTAAGCGCAACGGTGCTAAAAAAAACTTTCCGGCGATGAAATCATTCCCAACACTAGTAAACAAGCACGCGATGAGGACATGAGTTCAGCAAAATAACTTACAATAGTTACAGGTAGTAAATATGTGCATCGAATATGTTAAAAGAAAATTTTGATGATCGAATTCGATACATAAACATCTAAGACGTCCACGCACATTTTAGAATTACTTCACAATATTATTATAAAATCATAATAAAAGATGAAAAAGGAAGAATATTTTCCTCTCTTTTTGGATTTGACCGGGTCAATAAATGCTTCAGTGTCAACTCTTTCACCTACGTTACAACAGGCGTCTTTTGGTTGGATCACTAAATATCTTGTTTTTATTTAAAAAAAAGCTATGGAATAAGTCAACCTTAAAAACACTGTAACGCAAGCAAACCAGCTGGTATTGGTACATTATGTTATGCGGGGAAATCATAAATTGGGAGCATTATATTAAAAGGCCACGAAAGCCCCCGTACGAATTTTAATGATCTAAGCAATATAAAGGCACGCAAAATAGTGCTACGCTCCATACCAGACTTTTAACTAGCCTAATGGTCCCAAAAATCCAATTCACCTATTCTTATCTGGTATTTTCCAACTTCGTCAAATGAATAAAAGTATAGTTTTTATTTTTAGTGCGTGCTTTTTTTACTTTTTTTACTGCTTTTAGTAATTTTTTACCATTTAATTCGATCTTATCACAAAAAAACCAACTAAACTACTATTTAAACCTAATTCTCTAAGGAATGGACATAACATCCTTACCCTTGATGGGATTTGAACTCGCGGTCTCAGGATTCCCATACCATTACCAACCAACATTAATTTGAGTAGTGAGTTGGATTTGGTTTTTTTGGAGCATCAAAGGTATCAATTAATTTCACACTTTCTAACCCACGTTATCAAATATAAGATAAATATAACGACATTTTGAAGTGGAAAACGAACAAGCTGAACCAGTGAGTTACGAGACCAGTTCGTTACCGACCTGGCTACCACCGTGGGACTTATTGTTTTAGGAGGAGATAACTTTGCGGAGTAAGATTTGGAAAACAATGTTGAATAATTAAGGAAGAGAACAAATATGTATGTGCTCCGGATTGCATGAACACGGAAGATGTATGGAGATTTAATTTTAGAAATGAGTATTTCTTATGAATTAGGTACAGAATTATAGTATTTTGATAAAATAAGTACCTATAGTTTTGATTAGAATAGTTAAAAACGACGATGGTTGCATCGTAATATAAATCGTGAGTTTAAAATGTAGAGGTTGCTCCAGAAAATACTTCATCTTAGCATCGGTAGAGAGAATCGGGCGGCCAACGGATGTAAAGCCATGTTGATAAGTGACCATGACTGAGCCTTCAATGGGATTTTAGGCGACCCATTCTTTCAAATGCTTCATGGGACGGAAAAAAAATTTAAAAAAGGAAGCCATTCTCATCGGCCGAGGGTGGAAAGGAGCGGTATGAAAAATTCCTGCTCCCAGTCCGGCGGCGGGATTTGAAATGGGACCGCTCCCCGAGGTCTGAGCGATGAGCGCATTAAAGTGACGGTTGGCTCAGTCCCTGTCTGCAGACGGGACCTCCCGCCCCTCTTTGGGAGTGGGGGGAATACGACAGCGGACGAATTACACCGGCAGAGACCCGATGGACGACTCTGCCAGCCGTTTGTCTGCACTGTGACAGGACAGGGCGAGGTGCAGCACGTAGAGGATGGAGGGTGCTGTTATAGGGGTGAAGCTTGCCCTCAACGTCATTACACTTGGACTTCTCACAGTGTTACGACCATTTACTGCCATCGCGGTCGGAGAATAATGAGAACAAACAATTAATCTTAGCATTATGCTCATATAATATTTAAAATATAATTTACTTGTGTAATATTTCGCAAAATTTCAAGAGTAAATACTGTAAATATTAAGCCTATTTTAATGATCATAAGTATAAAGTGAGGCCCTTAAACCTTCGCACAGATAAAGAATAGTTCTTCTTTTTGCCTTGTGCCATTTAGGAACGGAATAGGTTGTCAGCCTTCTTCTTTCGTGAATTGCCCCATTCAGTAAAGAATTTTAGTAAAGAATTTTAGTAAAAACTATGTTAAGTTCGAAATCGAGTAATTAAATTGATTTCTTCATGATATGTCCTGAATGATAAATGTCTACTGCCAACCTGTGTTCATGTTGATACGTACTGCTATTTAATTGTGTTAATTTCATTGTGTAGTGTGTTATTGTGGAGTGTATTGTAACATCATGTATTAATCCACTTACCAACCCTTTTCCACCGGATTTTAATCCACTTGCAAGCATATTTTTATTTATTTATTCATTACTACCTCGATTGAATCGAGCCACACGCTGTGCCCCGAAAATGTGAAGCATAAAATTTTACT
The DNA here is from genome assembly GCA_933228895.1 of Platycnemis pennipes. Classification (NCBI taxonomy): domain Eukaryota; kingdom Metazoa; phylum Arthropoda; class Insecta; order Odonata; family Platycnemididae; genus Platycnemis; species Platycnemis pennipes. The sequence goes on from OW121855.1 coordinate 31,944,147, forward strand.
ATACTTTTTATGATGTACTTTATTTCGAACTCGTCATATATCAAACTGACTCAATACAAAAAATACCGTTCACTGGTCACAGCATAAATATAACTTGCTATACACCTTTAACCTTCATCATGTTCACCATTCACAATCAATTCAACACAATCACTGGTTATTCACTGCCCTTCATAACATAAAACGTAAATAATATGTTACTTGCTACATACATGCGATACATTTACTCAGATACTAATATCTCAGATGGGCCTGCGGCATTGACGCCTTGTTCTCCCCACGTGAGATCGCTCGACTATGGACTTTTATCTAGTTGCTTCGCGGAGCCGTTCGCAGTTTCCTGCTACCAGAACTTTGTTCGTGAGGAGGACTGGGTTTATCCCATAGTGTTGCTCGTCCTCGATAAAAGTGACTGACGCGGGTTTTCGCCAAAAACAATTAAAAGTCTAGCTGTCGCAGGTTCCACTCGTGAAGCACTCCTTAGTTGGAGATGGACTTCCCAAATCTACGCTTGCCCATTGATACATACCTTGTTATAAAACTCTTCACCTTGTTGTTTAATCAGAACTCGCCGAAATGTCGCCGGCATTGCTGCGGAAAGGAGAAATTCATTGCACTTAATTCCTCTTCTGCGGCTCTGTGATCGTTGCATTGAAATGTGGCGTCCCTTAGTTATGTAACAATGTTCCAGAATAAGAGCTTCCCGATTCACTAAATGAAGTAAGTAGTCACCCTAAATAGTACCCGAGTAAACCCCTGTGCTACTTTTATTTAACAATTATATGTTATAATGATGTTTTTTAGCAACTCTCATGTTATTTTTTATCAACTGGAAACCTTATATCTGTCATAATACCATGTGCATTTGTTACTCTCCGCGTTTTGTATCTAAGGTTTGAAATAAAATATTATTTTCTCTAATCCGAGGCTGGTTTAGAAGATAGCGTTTTTCCACCTTCCTCAGACCCAGGGGACTAAAATGTATACTTTTCAGGAAGGTACGTATCACACGTTAATTTTGCATATGTCAGAAGCCAAAGTTTTTGCATGAAAAAGTGTATAGGAGAGAACAATATACATATACAGTTTTCGATAAATATATTAGTAATTTATACCGCACACAGTTTCTCTTGGCTAACAAAGCCAATAATACAATATTTCTTTTTCTTTCAAATACATAAGTACCTGCATATTTTAAAATTTATTAGGGTGGAATACGAAGGCATTGTTAAAACTTTTGCCAAATATAATTCGAGCTTAAAAAATATAGACACTATATGACAATGTAACTTATCATTAAATATACTAAGTATATTTCTCTAGACCAGAAATTAAATTTAATTTTTAAGAAGACAGAGAAGAAAACAGGAGAATTTGTTTATTTCTCCAGAAATTTCTGAAAATCTCACGAAGTTATTGGGGTTTGTTTTGTCTTTATAAAACAATTATATAATTTTCTTGTATGTTGTTCAAAATGAATGCAGGTCAATAAAAACTATAAGCAAATGTTTTAGTTAATTTCTTGTTGTACCTATTTATAAGGATTATGTAAATAACAGATTAACTGTTGCTAGGGTCTCAAAGTACTTATTTCTGAAGAATTATTAATAATTATGTTCAAAAAGCTATAATCATTGATACATGTTTCACTGTTCCTTCAATATTTAATTGTATTCTGTTTGTAGTGTTAACTAACATAGAAGTGTTAAAAAAATATGTACTGCAGATCAAGGACAAAGGTGTTTATTTTAAAAATGCTTCAAATTCTCTGTTAGCTGAAACACAAGTCTTTAAACAAATGTATTATAATGTAATATAAACCATGGGTTAATTACTAAATTATCCAGCACCAATGATAGCATCTACGTGAATGTAGCTGCAACACACCTATTCTATGTTCTTATTTTTGTATTTCATCTAAGATGGTCGAGTCGGTGACCCCAAAACGGAGAGACTGTCCTATGGGGCACATATATTCCAGACAAATCACTGCATAATTAATAATAGTATTTATCTAATCTGGAATAAAAATCAATATTATTATTATTTTAAAAAATAGTTTAATTTAAAGGTACGGAATTCTTTATCAAAGAATATATCAGACTCATATGTCATTCGAGTTACTGAATATGCTGTTTTCTGAAGGAAATGACTGCAACCAAGAGACGAAAATATTAGTCCATTAAGACGATAAGTTAAGTTAAATGCCACCATTCCAACACGAGACATTCATTAAAGCAATATCAAGTAGTAAAGAAATATGAGTAAACTGACTGAAAGGAGTGAACCCCAGAAATAATATGCCAATTTGCGTAACATGTGATTTATTCAATTACACTACTAATACCTCTCAATGATAATAATTTGCATTTTACCGCAAAAAAACCAACAATAGATGATCCTGAGCAAGCTTGCCTCGTTCTTTTTAAAATCCAACAACCAGTTGGACACTAAAGTATCAAGTTTCCGTGATTAAAAAAATACCACTCTAAGTGATCCCGCGGATAGACTGTTATCCACTGAGGGCCTCAATGGGTAACCTCAATGCTTTTTTCGCATTTTATGAATTTCATCACACACTTGAAGACAAAATTACGGCTTAATTATGTTGTTTGGCACTTAGACTACTGAAATGAAGTCATTAAAAACTTTTAAAACAGGTTTTATGGACCTAAGGTATTGATTAAAGGATATTTCCAGCAAAAACGATTGCGTAATTGCTAAATTATTTTCCCAAAAAATGTTACCACCGAAACAGGTCCCATATTCATAGATTTGAAAACTTTTAATGAAAGCTTGGAAATGCGAGGAAAATATGTCAATGATAATTTAGTTCCAAAGACATAGGTATTTGATACAAATTGTCCAACAGAATACTAATTGAATACTAGGATAATTACAAGTTTTTACACAGGATTCTTGAACATAACGTATTCATTTCAGGATATTTCGAGCGAAAGACGATTGCGTAACAGTTTTGAAGATATTCTTCCGTGTAGTTCTTTGTAAACTCTTCTTAGCCAACAGTCTACTTATTACAGGCATAATTTCTTGGAATTGAACGAATACAGAGAGAGGGAGAAACCTGTGAATGGGCCGTTTTTAAAAAGGTAATACGGAAAAAAGGTTTTATGAAATGCAACATAGAGATGATTTATAAAATCGTTGGAAGCCTCAGATTAACCCTTAATTGCGAGTTTAATCATCATGGAACGAAAAAATCTGCACTGTTTCTGAGTGCGAAAAAATAACAGAAGTAAATATTCTTTCCGAAAGAAAGGTTGAATCACGGGCATAGACCGTCAAGTAAAGTGCAAATAAGGTAAGAGTTACGAGTATATGAAAGAGTTGTGACAAAATAAAAAGTATATTTAATTTTTGTTTATCCATTGACAAATTTCGTTTCGTTAAATTTAAATGGTGGAACAATATGAGTAAAAATGACAATGGTTTAAGTACAATTATCACAAAACATAAGTGTGGTAGCAACGGCTACATTCATGTATAAGTATATCCCCTAGGGCTGATACGCAGACGACTACATGGCCAAGGATCAAAAAGGACGTAATTCAATTTTACGAAATATCTATTGGAACTGTTAGACGTATCAATCGAGGAAGGCAATTGTAAGCCAGGAGTATGTTCTAAAAAAGTTATTGATAAAAGTTCTCGACCCCAGACCCTTGAAATGGAAGTATAGCTCTCTAGACTATATCCGAAACCTTAATTTGACATCTCGTCACATCCTTTACAAGAACCCAAATAAAATTCCAAATCATTGACAAATGCTTCTTATGACTGGCATTCATCTCGTGACTAACGCAATAAATCTTCACTGTGTCTAAAAATGAACTCATTCCCACTGTGAAATAGCTAACTAGCGTATGGTCATCCACATCTCTAATTCACTCAGCATTCCTCGTACTTTTATCCCTTTGTAAGTCGTAAATCTTTGGCAATAATAGTCCCTTAATTGTACTTCGTCCCTTTATGCTACTCACCCACACTCTTCTTAAGGTACCCTTACGAGTTTGAGGTATACGCATGTTTCCAAGAGGCCTTGTATCCTTTACGTGAAACTTACTTTAATAAATCAACCATTAAGGTTCCCCAGTGTACTCCGTCAAGACCCAGGTTGTAGTAAACAACACAAGTCAATTATAAAGAGTATACCTAATATTCCTTTGCACCAATGATGCCATAAACGCAATGATATTGTTCGTGGCCTTCCCATCCTAATCTAAGACTGAACTTCCCCTTGGAACTCATCTTCCCTTAAGCCTTCCGTTAATAATCTTGAGTACAGCCTTCACCGAGCGCGTAATGAAACTAATGCTTTTAAAGTCTGTATAAATCAATACACTTGTAACATGAGAATAAACTCTTTTTTAATGCCTCGAACAAAACTTCAATGAGTTATTTCTTTATACTCATTAAATTGTTTCAGAATTTGAAAAGGATAGAAAAAGAGGGTATGAGAATTCTAAATCGTAGAGGGATTAACTTTTTGGATACATCTTGACGTATGATGGTTTTATGAACAATGCCGTCGACATAAAATTAAATGGAAAGAATTATCAAGGAGGAATTAGAATGAGATACAAAATATTTTTTTAAATAAATATATAAGTTGATAAAAGATAAGAATCTGAAAACTGAATCAAGCTATCATATATTAAATTACCATTTATGAAAATTATAGAATTATATTTACGGATTTCGATTTTCATCTCAGCAAAATTACACAAAATATCTTGATTTTCCTGAAGAGAAAATTTGTTGACCGCAATTAAAAGAAGATGTGGCGGGGAAATCTTTACGTCTACTTCCGCTGGCATCATTCAGAGCAAGGAATCCAATTAAAGATGTCAATCACGAATATGCTCACGTAGAATCATCTCCACAAGCCCTTCACGGTACGCTGATTCTGTTTGGCTTTTTCTGATATTGAGCCAGGACTGACGCAATATCAGAAAAGGTAGCGCAAAGAGAGATCGAGAGAGAAAATTAGTTTGTCTTTCTCCCCGTGCTACTCAGAATAAGCTTTTAGGACTGCTCTCTAATACCGTTTGCCGTTCGTTTCGAATAAAACTTCCCGTGTACTCAGTCCTGGGACGATCGCGAGTATGCATCCCTCGGCAGTTGGAATTAATGAATGCTCGCCCCAAAAGCGCAGAGTCCGTCAGTCTCTTCTTTGTTTTACCTTGTGGGGAGGAGACGGATGATGTCCCAGCAGGCTCTGCGCGCGGAATTCGGAAGACGGATGGCACAGCAATTCCATCAACGTATTAAGCAAAGCTTAGGTGTTCCCTTCTATTGATATATTTTATCCTGCCTAGCGACTGACGCCGGCGCTGTTCGTGTCGTATGACTTAACCCACTCCAGCATTTAACGTCAGGTCGCGTACTAATACGAGATCCATCTAGATAAAACTTGGTGTTTTGCAGACTACATTTGCATTCAGTTAATATAGCATATAAATATAGAGCACAATTTTGTGAACGATATAATTGACGGGCGATTTTTAATTTTTAAATAGAGAATGACTCAATATGGCGGTCTCAAAAAAGTAAATAAAATAACCATGGTAAATAAAAAAACAACACTTCATGGTCTGAGCATTTATTAGCCCAATGGTCCAGTGCCATTATGATTATTAAAATTATTTTACTGGCCAAGGTAGGTTTAATAGAACACATGGTTCTTCCCAAAAAACTACCCGTAATTACACTGTAGGTACTCCGCTAACTCGAGTGACTCCGTTGGCTTTCCGGACATCCAAAATGAAGGTTGGTATCCCTTGATGACTACGTCAATTCGGACCTGAAGAAGTCCATTGGAAAGCAGACGAAACTGTTGTCAAGGGACACCAACCAAGGCGAGAGAAAATCCAACAAAAGAAGGTGGAAGCCCTACCTCTAACATTCTTCTCTCTATTACGACCCTCACAAAACATTTTTCCCATATTTCCTGTTAAATCCGCTCCCTTCTGCTTTTTTTAATTTCCTCAATCCTCCTACCACCCCTGGAACTTATTCTACGGTCTTACTTTTCACTCATCACAGTTCTCCATCCTTCTAAAAACCCTGTCTATTTTCATCGTCCTTCGTTAGAGCCTGTTCACCGTACTGTATTTTAATTTTCACTATTATTTTCTTTACGTCCATACTCAGCGACACTGATAACAACTTTAATTTATTTCTAAATTAAATTGAATGCTTCTATACACCTTTTATATAAATAGGGGGGATCGAGTTGGTGTGGTGGCTAGAGTACTGGCCTCCCATCCCGAGGGCCCGGGTTCGATTCCCGGCAGTGGCGGATTTCTTTAGTGGAAACCCGGTCCCCACTTGAGTGCCTAGTGGAGGGAATTTCAAGTTCAGTACTCCGTCCGTCGGATGGGACGTTAAGCCGTGGTCCCCTTGGCGCCTTTCGTTAAGAGTAGGCTAATGCCGACGCCGGGTTTCTCTCCACCCTTCCTCCGTTCCCTGAAAACTACTACCATTATCCAATTATCCACCTATCCTATATGGCGCAAATGACCTTAGCTGTCGGTCGCCTCCCTTAAATAACCAAACCAAACCTATATAAATAGGTACACAACCCAGGTACCTAAATCCCCCCGACCCACTTGTTCTAGTTCGTGACCTCATACATTAAAAAATTTAATACGGCTCTTTGGCCTCACTCACCACATAAATACGAGATTATACCATTTGATCACATATAGATTACTTTTTAATTAAAGTGGAAGTTAATAGCGCCTTCAATATCACCGAAATAATAAGCATCGGCTAACTGCGAAAATGTACATGCAACATTTATCACAGTGGCATTCATTTTAACCACCTAGAGAAGAACGGGCCGATACATAATATAAAATTAATCAGGGCACCAGTCAATGAATATAACATATAATTAAATAAGAATGGATATAGTTTCATTAAAATACTGAAAATAAATGCGCTGCCTTTTTTTCTGGGCCCGAATTTACGCAACAAAGAACTTCATATTGTTTTTCAAATTCGGAAATGTACGTAGCCAGCTAGTTGGCTGGGGCATTAAAAAATGGATATTTTATATCTAAACACATATATTTCATATATCCCTTGTAAAAGCCAGCCCTACGTTAAAATGAACACATAAGTTTGGTATCATTTCTAAAAAATTAGTAAAAAAAAAGTGACGATCTACAAAACAACTACCTACACAACGGCATTGTCATGTAATGTCTTTGGAACATTAGGTGCCAGTACATATCGGCATTAGGCTCCGAGACTTCACGTTTTTTCTCAACATAACATTTATACTATGAGCTGGAAAAAGGGTTAAGCTCGAACGACAGAAATGACATTTCCTCGATATAGGTCAAAATTTGACTAAATTCATACAGATGAAACTCTTCCTACAATTCCTTCAAAAAAAAAAACATTCGTTTTTTCAATTAAAAATGTGTCGGCTGAATGCGTACAGTAAAATAGCTCGTTTTGTTACTGAAAATAAAACCAAATTAAGGTTTAAATGTGTTGAGAAGTACAGTGTACATCAAATAACAAGTAGATAATCTGACGTGAAAGATAGGCCAGCGCTTGTTGAAGCAGCTAATATAAGAATCCATGGCAAATGTAATTATACTCTTTGGCGCAAGGCATCGGAAAATTGCATATCCCGTCTCTGGTTGCAAACGAAGGCGCATACGCGGAACATAAAACGTTCGATGTTTCCAATCATTCCTATCAATCGATTCAGGTAGAGACTGGCGAATATCAAAGAATGACTGCTACTCCGAACCTTTCTATCTAAATATTTTAATCATCAAAAGAACAGCTGAGAACATCTAGAACGATGCATTTTGACCAACAGAGACCTATTCTGACATTCAAAAATATAGCATGAAAGTCAAATTAGGGGTCATTTGATTTTCACCTGAAAGAATGGACGCAAAAATCTTCTCACAAGTCCAGTAGCCTTTTGAAACACTGAAAAGATGCAGTAGAAAATTAGAACACCTCGGCACCCTCGAGACATGAGGTCATAGTTACCATCTTCTTACGGGTCTAATTATAGGACACTCCTCTCTAGAGAATGTCTGGACCGAAACCATTTTCTCGGAAGAGGGGATTCCACTGCGTCGTCTCCGCTTTAATTCCTTGAACGAGGGCAATTTATTCCAATATTAGCGCCAAGGAGTGTAGCGGGGCGGTAGGCTCTTTCACCGCTGATCGACGACTCGAGAATACCGAAGATAAGGCTCCACACAGCTCCACCAGCTCAAGGAGTGACATATATTCACCGACACAGTCGCATCATGATAGAACGAACAAGATTCGTGGAAGTGGAACCAATATCTCCAACCCCTAAACTCTGTGGGTGGCACATTACCATGGCAACTGCAAATAGCTGGCCAGGCGTTGGTGGAAGTGGAAGCAGACCCAAAGGAGATCTTCTGTCTGGATACGGGAGATGGTCTATAACGCTCCTACGTAAACATCTTGGGTGACAGAATGAGTGGAATGGGTGGGAAAGAGAGGAATGACGAGGTGATGGGAACTGTGGGAAGTCAAACAAGCGACACGCTAAAAACGTGGTGAGAGAATAAACGCGCGTAGTGTTTGCATGAAATGGCTTCGAATGTGGCATCAGATCCGATAAATTTATATAGATTTTCGAAGGATATAAGTTTGCTCAGGTAACGCGCCATTCGCGTATAAAAGCATCCCCCGAAGAGAATTCCCGACAAACCGGAGGAGGAGATCCCGAAAAAAAAATTCTAGTACGGCTATTGAGTAAAAAACCTCCCCTCAGTTTCGGAAAAACAGAAAGGGATTTCGGCAAAATGATAAATACTTTAAACATCTATTGTTTTATTTTTCAACATGGAAAGGTTTTTGCCTCTTTTTTATTTAACCTGCGAATTAAGGACTAAGTCCTCTCTTCATATTAATAGGGTGGACGTCACAAATATCCATGCCCCAGAGAGTTAAAATCCTCCCCGGGCGGGATTCGAACCCGCGACCCTGGGATTGAACGGCGAGGGATTTACCCCGCTGCTACCGGGGCCGGCAGGGTATGTCCTTTGTGACAAATTCATAATAAAAGAGCAAGCACCTTCACGTTGTAAATGCGAAACACATTTACCCGAACTGGTGCTCACGAACTTGGACCTATCATTAAAGAATTAGGTTATAAAACTAAAAGTAAAGTGTACTTAGATAATGACTTTTAGGCAGTGTAGTCAAATATGTAAATGATTCTTTATTCTCGAAAGTTCAATTTAAAGTATGAATTATTTCACTACCAATCAATGTGGCGGTAATATTAAGCGTTCAATGATTGCGAAGAATTTTTTTACGAACTGCAGTCCCTTGCGGTTGTCACCTTTCCTGTTCTCTCTAACAAATGAATATATTCTACAATCTCATGAAAATGGATTAACTGTAAAAGTGATTTTACATACAGTATTCCAGCTCTGAATTCTTCAAAACAGCATCATAAAATTTTAAATGTCATTCAATGAAATCGCTGACCCACATATCCGTGACCTTTGGAGGCATTGCACTTTGTTGAATAATGGTCACCCATGGTCAAAATAACTAATATATCCATAGCCATCGGATCCTAAACCAAAAACGCAAATATCTAGATTTTCCAAAAAAGGAGCGATAGAGACATGTGGAACCAAGTGGGCTACGGTGGAAAGCTTTATACTAAACCTATATGAGCCATGACAAAACAAAAAAGCGGAATCCTATGAAAGTTGTATCTATGCTTGTCAAATAACCGATGGGGATGTAGACGGATACAGACTCACAGGAGAGCTTGAACGATACGAAAAATCCATGGAATCTGTCTCTGATAACCTCTCCCTTGAACATGGCCCACGAGTCGTATTTTCCCTCGGGTGACATTTCCCCTTGTCTCGAGCAGATGATTTCTCGAGACTAGATGATTGTCTATTATCCTTCCTGCAACTGTTTTCAAAGGAACACCGCTTCTCTGAATACGACAAGCAGAAATCCATGCCCCTAGGATAAGGCCTCTATATTCGGGTGCGGATTTTCTTATTTTTTCCAGGCAAATAAGAGTTACCAATATTTCTTTGGAATGGAGCAAAATATGCAACAGCTATTTTCAACTTCATTGCCTTCAGATTGGCTATTTTCGCGTTTCAGCGCTACGAAAAAATGGTATGGGTACATTTAAATAGTACGAATCATATTAGATGCAGGAAAGTGTGAATGAATAACCACAATAAAAGTCAACCCTAGAATCTATATTTTCAGAAGCGTTAATACTTTTGAATGTACTTTTTCATTGCTCTTGGGAAAAACTCTAATTTTTTGGTCGAATGTAAGTAGTTAAAAATGAATCAGGAGAAACATTTAACTCGTGTAGAATATATTTGATAAAACGCCGTGACGAAGAAGGACATGAAAAAGATATGAGCGTGGATAAAATGGCTATAAATATTTTTCAACAATGGCAATTGTTGGTTGAATTAAAAACAAAACGAAAATAAGGATATTCTCAGTGTAAATGGAATAAAATATTTCAAGGACTTAATTAAGGGCGTGTGCAATTTTACTGGAGATCTTGTTAGTTATATCCGTGAATATATATACGCACGTGAGAGATGCATTAAAAGATATGGTAGACTTAATAATTTATCGATTCATTAAATTCCAATAAAGGGATGTTGGAATATAATATATTTACGACGACTTATCATATAATTTCAAGAGAAATTGGGATTTTGGGATAAATGAACCCTAAGCAAAGCATCAGATTAGATTAAATGGGCTGAACGCCAGAAACAAAATGTACACTGCCTGATAAATAGAACGAACTTGCGTACATCAAAAAATAAATAAAAGGCAATAAAATGAAATACGAGGTATAAATCGCGCAAAGAATGCAATTCTAATACTTTTTTTGGGTGTTGAATATGTATGTAGAGTATGTTTAAGTTAAGATAAGTATAGTGCAGTGAACTATATTTACCCATTTTCATTACAAGGGACCTAAAAAATCTGCATTTAAATTTTATCCTGCAAGGCGCCACTGCGGCGTGTGGCAGACGGTGATAGGCCACTTGCCGTGAAGTTGAGTGTAGGTGGAAAAACAATTGATAATGTATCGTAGTATAATGTGCTATGTGTTGGAAAGATCGTTTTGTGCTTTCCCTGTAGTCATATATGACGTACGTAAGAAATGAGACATGACGAGTAAAAAATGGAGCAGGAACTACTAGCACCAGAAGGATAAAAACACTCCCTCGAATTCCAGAGAAGTGAGTATGAGCAAGCAGTCAGTATGAGCAAAAAAGAGCATAAACAAATGGAAGGAATACAAACGGAATTACAGCTTGAAAAAAAGTTTAATATACAGCTGGTGAGACAACATTATGTAAAAAAACATTTTTAGTGCATTAACATAAATAGTATTTTATTTACTATAATGACCATATTTTGACCCTTTAAACACATACATTCCAAGAAAATAAATCTTAACCCGTAACTGGAGGCCTTTATCCCCTAATGGGGTCTTTTACCATATTTTTTTACAGCCGAATCTGATGGAGTTTGTAAAATAAAAAGATTGATCCGTCAATTATTTCTCGAGTTATAAATGGCGAAAAACTTATGTTTTTAACCCTTTCGGAAAAATGGCGTGGTGTAACCTCTGACGTATATCGGCTTCGTTCAATCACAACTGAGACCGCGAAGCTACTTTGCCTTATCGCAACGGGGGGACACAGCTGACTCTGCCAATAGGAGCAGTTGCGACAGCATCTGTGCTAGCAGACCTTCCGAGAACCCCCCTCCACTCCCTTCCCCTAAAAGCAGTAAAGGACGGGAGGAAAGTTACGTCAATGATATCAAAATAGCTTTCTCGGTGGGCGTCACCTTTTGCTCATTATAATTTTTGATTTATGAGTGAATGGTTGTGGTTAGAAGATTAATTTCTTCACAAAAATTCTTTTTTCGTTTCCATCTAACGATTTCGTGTACAAAATTGCGATTCCGGTTCCGAGTGAACGCCCCCATTTCTGATTAGGTGATGTAACTATTTAAGGTATCCTAAACTTGTATATCCATTACTGATGGATTAAAACTGGGTATAGCCAAATAATCATTGATTATTTCTCGGCTATTTCTCTGATATCAATAATCTTCGATATTTAGAATAGCAAACCTATATAAGAATGATAATGCTACATTAAACTTCCATGTTTTAAAAAGGAATTAAGTAATCCTAAGAACATAGAAAAAATTGCTTGAAATATATTTCATTACCGGAGAATAGTTCTAGAATTTATGAGATATTAAGGCTACGTTCCTCATGAAAAACACGATTCTTCTGAAAATAAATCTTTAGATGAAACTTGACTAGTCAAAGAGTCGGCTAATACAAAGCATTTTCTAGATAATTGTCCCTAATACCGAGAAGAGATCATTCCAGCAATGTAGATGACACCCACGGAAAGAGCAAACGTACATTACGTTGACAATATTTCTGCTTTACCTTTAAACGTGGATTCACAATTTCAATATAGAGTAGAGCAACAGAAAGAGGAAGGCTAACAAGAGAAAAATTGACAATAACACACCACTGGTAGCGTAGTTCGCGTTTAAATCTACGATCGCAAATGCTCCTTCTGTCCACAGACGAGCGGATAAAGGATTATTGGAATCCACGTCTGCATGCAAATTTTTCTCTAAAGACATCTCATTTTCCGATAACGACGCATCATGCTGCATATTATATGCCGTGAAAAACGTTAAAAATATTCCACGAGCCGACGATACACCATATTGAATTTTTATCGTAGGGTATTCATTAATTTCAATGCGGCGCCCAAATGGAATGTTCCAATAGAAAGGCAAAAAAAAGGAAACAGCTGCAACAAAGTGACTTCTCATGTGTGACATATTATTTACGGCTTTCACTATTCTCCGAAAATATTGACGTGTAAGCCATAAAAGAATATAAAAATGTGTATGCTCTTAATACTATACGTTCATGTATAGTATTAAGAGCATGTTCATGTATGTTCATATATGTTTAACACTATCGCTGAAGTGTAAGAGAAACTTAACTTTGTATTTTTTCACACTTTTATTTGAGACACCCTACCGGTTTCGACACTCAGGGTTCTGATATGTGCACGGAGGCAAGCCCTTATATATACTCCAAGAGGGATAAACTGCAGGATTGGGAAGGTTAGATATTATGTGTTGAAGGTCAGGATGACGGGGAAATGCTTTTTAAAGGTGGGACGGGAACATAGTACAATAGGGATAGATTGAAGGGTACAATTTCATTTAATAAGTTTGCCCTTATATATACTCCAAGAGGGATAAACTGCAGGATTGGGAAGGTTAGATATTATGTGTTGAAGGTCAGGATGACGGGGAAATGCTTTTTAAAGGTGGGACGGGAACATGGTACAATGGGGATAGATTGAAGGGTACAATTTCATTTAATAATTTTGGTCCCAAAACATTGGAAGCAGATACAATCTCAAAATTTTCTAAGAAATCCAGCTTTTTCACACACTTTCCCCAAGGAGATTCCCAGGGGACAATTACCTGCGACAAATCAAGAGGGAGGTAATTAAAAAGAATTACAGATAGACAAAAGAGCTTGCACAGTAGGTATATAAAAGAAATGATGGATGAAGTTAATCAAAGGACTGATAAATATATTGACGGAAATCAAAAACAGAAACTAAAAATTTTATTTATTATTTTAAAACTTTCAATGGGGAAAACTGCACCACGCGGTGGTGGCAATATTTGAATTGCATATAACACAAATAATAACTGTCTCTCGCAGAACTCCGATAAAACTTTAAAAAGAAAAAGGGTTTTTAAATAAAATGTAATACAAATTTTAATTTCATACGAATGGATGCAAACAAAAACTATTTTTTATATTCCCAATGACCTCAATGATTGTCATATTACTTCCTAAAGCATTGTAATAATTTAAAATTTGAGAGTATTGCTTTTTGATTTCTTCATTAAATATATACAACATTCTTCTATTTCCTTTCTTTAATGGCAATAAATATAATAATTAAAAATGTCACCGAGCAAGGCTTGGCCCCACAGGTCGTTACAAATCATTTGAACAAAATTAACTCCGGAAGCCGACCAAACAGTGATGAATATATTTGAACTACATGTAGCACGGAAAATAGTTATTTCTCGCGATAGTGAAGTACACGGTGATTTCCTCCTCCTACTAGTAAGTTAACAAGAGGGATGATTCAGTCAAGTCTAAACTTCAAATCTCAAACGTTTCTCACTTGTCCCCTATCCAGACAAAGTAGACAAGCCCCGAATACGAAACCGGAGCCGCAAGACATCCAATTAAAATATCAGTCTCCCAGTTTCCCGGAAGGTACGCTAATTGAAGGTGGAAGACATCCTTTCCGGCAGTGGCTGCCAAAGGAATACGTGATTCCTCACGCCGGGCGCGATAGTGGAGGAAAATCACCTTTTTATCTCTCCTTGGCGTCCAACCCAATTCCTCGAGGACTGCGGCAGCGTATCCAGACCCCACAAAGTGTCTTCAGGTGAACACAATCCTTCTGAGCGCGAGATTGGATTACCCGGTCTCGCTGGGGAACGGGGCAGAAGTATTCAATTAAGGAGAGAGATTGTTTCAATCATATTACGTGCCGGGATGGCGAGAGCAGAAGTGAGGTGGCCGGAATATGGAGTCCACCGAACACCACTTCGACATGCTCACCTTGGGCGTCAAATCGCACCGTTACGCTTGCCAATCATATGAAACTTTAAATGGCAGATTCTTCAAAAGGCCGAAGTTTTCAAGATTAACCCTGTGGAAATTCAATTCAAATAGAATGGGAAATTTTAAAAAAACTTTCTATTTAACCACTGAATTTTGATTTAAGTTTGTGGAATGATAAAAAGTTTTTAATGTCTCACTCTATCTTTCAAAATAATGAATTCACTACGGCATGTACACTCAGTTATGGACTCTAATACGCTTGGATTATTACAGAGGAGTTAGTTCATTTAATTTTAGGAATCTCCATAAAAGTTTATAACTAATAAAATGGAATTTTATAAGGAGCAGTGATTTGGGAAAGTGACCGAAAGCTTAATAGATTTTTACCACCATAAAAAAGTCAAGGAAAATTGGGAATAAATCGGAACTGTTTAAGAGCAAATGTGGAGCGAAGTCCGGTGTCAGCGTAAGACTAATCTTCCCCATGGCATCAAGGAGTCCACAATTTAACGCCTCATCTGAAGGACAAAGTAATTAACTTAGAATTATCTTCACACAGCACTCAAGTAGGATCCGGTGCCACACCGATAAATCTCTGGCGCTGTCAGAATTCGAACTAGAGAGCTCTAGAAGTTAATCCCCTAGCCAAGTCACCACCGCCAATCCGATAACCATTATTGAAATTGACATTTAAAGACAAATATCGTAGCACAGATCTATGTAGTAACATAAAAGAATGCTTACTAGATGATGAATTAGGCGTAAATTTCCGTAAATTACGTTCCTTCTGATAGATGATTGCTTTTCCGTTATGCTCACCTTGCATACGTAGGCTCACTGAAGATTAATCATTTTCAAAAACCTTCATACTTTTCCTCGCTACTGTATCACAATGGTACAAAAGCAAGACGGGGAAATTTAGTATCATTACGTACAGTGGCAATATGCAACAACGAAATTAAAGAGATAAATCCGTATCTAACAGGGTATGAGCCAAATTTAACACGTGCTCTCGGTGGAACCAGACAAATCAAGGAGCCTATCATATCGTGCGTCCTGCTAAATGGTCAATAACCCAGTTGCGGACCGTGATGGTGCAGTAGTGTTTTTACTGCGCCAACCAGATGGTGTCCAATACACTTACGGAACACTTATTGCTGCGCGACGGAATGAAAACGGGATTCCTCCTCTCCACTCTCTTATCTCCTCACAATCCTCATTCAAGCATACACCACTTCTTTTTTCTTAACTCTCAATTTGCAAATATCATATTTAAATGGTATTTATCCCTTTGAAATCAGTCGATTAATGCATGAAATATTTCTGTTATCAAAACGATGATGGAAATGAATAACATCCTCCCAGAAGAATCATCTCGGATTAGTATTTCATTATTTCCATTTAGGAAGCCGAGTAAAGCATTGGGAGAAGCAAGAAGGAAATAATGAGAAGAATTGCTAAGGCGAGGAGTTGATTCTACCATAAAAGAATCTACTTACTCGTGAGTATTGACTGAGTGAAAACCTAAGATGTCGAAGGAAGATTGAGAAAAGACAATATTTCAGAAAACCTCAAGGTACCATAATGTTTTCTGGCCAATTTAAGGCCGATTTAGATCTTATCTTAAGGTTTATGGGATAACTTACTCCTCAATATTTTGACATAAGGTGGGCCAATGTGAACAATCGCCGAGGAGAAAGTGAAAGTGTAGGGAAGGAAAAGGAAGGCTTGCGGTACATGAAACAAGTGGTTAAGTAGAAGGGGGAGAAGAATCATTTTATGCAAAGAAATTAGTTGATAGAATAATAAATTGGATCCATGCTCAAATTAATCTCAGGGTTGTTGATTTGCGAGATTTTGATTTATGACGAGCAGCAGCAGAACGTGTAATTCGGAAAAAGAACTTGGAGTTACCGTGGCAAATAATTGAGCATGAGTCATGAGCAAATAACTGTTGAGCGTATTATTATAAATTCTCTTTCATTCTCAAGTTATCTTTTATAAAGCTTTATCTGAGACGGTATCACCAGGATGGTTAAAAAAAACAAAGTATCCTTTTTTTCATGAAATATAACCATTAATTTTCCGAATTAAAGAAATGACCCCCAAACACCAGCTAATTTCCTGAAGATATTCGTAAACATAGGTAATGTTTATTCTACGGACGTCATTAAAAACATTGCCACAAAATAGTGAAATATACTCAATAATTTTTAACCGACTATGATGGAAAAAATTTTAAAACGATAATTTCGTCAACTCATTTGACAAATAGGATAAAACAAACGAGAAATAAACGCGCACTTCTACGTCAACTCATTACAACAAGTCGGCGGAATATTGAGCAGACGCAATGAAGTCCACCGGAGACGCATTCGACTCACGTGCGCGCCGCATTCGACAGATTTGATCCGAAACCTAGAGGCATGAAACGCTTCCGAAAGCACGACACGTATAGGGGATGAAGGAGCAGGAGGGGTGGTTGAGGGAGAACGAGGGGAGGCAGGCGGTGGTGCTTCGCAATGGTCCTGTTTGGCAACTGGAAGCAGGAGCTGGTTTACATGTGCCGTATCAACTTCACGAATCGAAAAAGTCGAATATTCTGGAATCCTAAGCAGGGAGGTTGGAGAGAAGAATACGCAAAGAAAATGCACACGATCGACTCGATAACAGCTTCTCCTCTCGATGTGCATTAGGTATCGAAAAATCTTCGGTGATTCGACTGAGCTATATGAACATCTATGCGCCGAACAATGAAATTACTCCCCGGGCGGGATTCGAACCCGTGACCCTGGCATCGAAAGACGAGGGATTTCACCGGGGTCGGCGATAATGGATTTAATTCGGACCAGTTTTAGTGATACAATCTTCTCCCCCTACCCCGCTAATTCTAGTGCATACAACTTGCATATCGTGACCATTTACGTTCCCTTCACGTTCGAAAATGAAGCTAAGTTTCTTCTCAATAGTATGCAGCTCTGGAGTATCCTGAGTTACTCTCCACCCTTCCTTGAAAAATTCATACCCCTGCAAAGTTGCCAAGCTAAAAAGGACATATGTTCTTTACTACCGATCAGATCCTCCGAATAACTACTGGAAGGTACTACTTGCACCAAAAATCAATTTTATTGTGCTTTCCGATGGCTTCCTTAGTGAATAACGTACCATGAGAGTAATGAGAGTCGAAGACTTACAGACCAATTATCTCAAATTATACAGTAATTTTTCACCAGAGTCATCTACATATCGACAGCCCTCTACAAAGTGGTTGAATAGCCGCCATGCAGAGAACTCTGTTTTTAACCTCTCCGCCCTGTCATATACATCACAAGTTACACTTAATAAAGTAAAACACTACGCTGGGGTATTTCTTGAATGAGCAGACATATTTCTTGAATGTGTTTATATTCAAGAGATTTGTCTGCTCTAATTTGTACTGTATATTTACCCTGTATGGCATTACATTGCTTCCTAACAACTAGAGGAATCCCCCAAGTTATGTATCATATGCGTTTCGACACATGCTCCGTAAGTCGAAATTAACGTAAGTCGAAAATTTATCCAAAACTAAGTAAGCAGGTACTCCCGATATTTAGATCGATGTGGAGAAATGCGTGGAAGATTTTCGGGCAAATTTCCTTCAGTTCACTGCGAAATTCAAGAATTCTTATTTTTGTTACGATTTAGTTTTGTATGTGTAATTTCTTTTGCGTACCAATTTATAACTTTGATAATCATTAGATATTTTCTCCGCCAGCAAGTATAAAAACGAATATTTTACTTTTTCGCGCTTGCGTTCGTAAATTTAAATAAATTTTCCACTTACGTAAGTACGGATTTACGTAGGTCGAGACTGACGTAACCCGGGGACTGCCTGTTCTCCATATCCAGTATCTGCAAAAAAGGAGTATTGACGGCGTAAATCACGTCATTTTCAGCACTAAAGACCGAATCTGACTTCAAGTTACACTAAATAAAGAATGGGGTCCTTTACCATATTTTTTATTATCGAATATGATAGAGGTTGTAAAATAAACGACCCGTATTTTTCCGTTTATTGATCCGTCAATTATTTTTTTAGTTATAAGTGTGAAAAACTGATGTTTTTAACCCTTTCGGAAAAGTGAACTTGGTGCAACCTCTGACGTATATCGGCTTCGTCCAATCACAACTGAGCCCGCGAAGCTACTTTGCCTTATCGCAATGGGGGGGACCAGCTGATCCTGCCAATAGGAGGGGTTACGACAGCAGGTCTGTGCGAGCAGACCTTTCGAGAACCCCTCTCCACTCCCTTTCCTTCCCCGAAAAGAAGTAAAGGACGGGGAGAAAATGACTTCTCTGAAAGCTTTTTTGGTGGACGTCACCTCTAACTTATTTTAATTTTTGATTTATGAGCGAATGGTTGTGGTTAGAAGATTAATTTTAGCTAAAATTCTTTTTTCGTTTCTTTCTAACGATTCATCGTGTACAAAATTGCGATTTTGGTTCTGAGTAAACGCCCTAATTCTAGGGCGTTCTAGGGCGCATCAAGTCTTAGGGACAGTATAGGGAGATTAAACATATTCAGAAAAGTTGTCAGGGCAAATTATCATTATTATTAGTAGTTTTCGACCGGTGAAGGTAGGCCTAAATGTACAATTCATTCTCCCATACCTTTACAGTTCACAGGATGACCCTCTTCAGCCCATCATGCATCCTGCCTCCCTAGTTCCAAGCTGCCCGTTGTTCGCCTACCTCTTTCCCGCTTACCCAAAGTTCTTCCCTCAATCATGTGCATACTTCAAAACACTATCACCCTGAATTACTCTCTCCTTCCACACTTTCTCTATTTGCCTTCTCGAATTTCATCAATCCAATTTGTTTCCTCTCCTTTCAAATCTAGCATTCCATCGTTCGTCCTCCTATCGACCCACTTCACTTTTTCTATCCTTCTCCTTACCCACGTCTTAAAAGACCTTATTTTCATCTTCTCTCCGTAAGGCTCACGTTTCCGCACCATAAAGTGCCTCGCTCTATATCAAACTTTTCACTAGTCTTTTCTTCACTTCCCTACTCAACGCCCTTTTTATTAGTTCACGCCTACGAGTAAAAGCTTCTTTTGCCAATGCAATTCTCCTCCTCACTTCAATGCTGCTATACCCTTTTTCTTCCAACACACTACCTAGATAACTAAATTGCTCTACCAGCTCTAGCTTCTGACCTCGTACTTTTATCGTAATACTGGCCCTGTTTGTTCTTGAAAATCGCATTACTTTCGTTTTCTTCTGATTTACCTTCATCTGGTATCTTTTGCACTGTCCCTGCAACGAATCCAGCATTTTTTGCAAGCCTCGGGCTGACTGGCTGACTAGCGCTTGGTCATCCGCAAACCTCACGATTTTATCAAATTTCCCCCGACCTTTACTCAGGCATCGAGTTCAGCCCAAGCCTCTTTCATCAGTTCTTCCTCCTTATATATGTAAAAAAGTACGGGCGATAACGGACAGCTCTTCATAACTACCCTCCCTATTGTAGCCCAATCCGATTCTCCATCCGCTACTCTCACTTGCGCCTTCTGTAATCCAAAACTATGTCCTTGAAGATTCAATAGCTCGGTCTATGGATCAGCAGTTCCTGTACTAACTTTGAAATCTAGTTTTCCCAATTCCCTTTATTTCAATTGCCATGGCAGGGAGGCACTTCTTGCGTGAGTTTACCTGGTTGCTGTCACTTATAAGATTCCACCCTGAAATATATAATCATATCAGTATATAGTTATCTGATTTAAGCTTTGAATTTTCTTTTTCAGACATGCTTCTCTCATTTAAAATAAAATGATCTAGGAAATGTGCATAAAGGTAGCATAAAATTTGTCATATATACCCTTGCACACCGAAGACGTGCAGAAGAAGAACGTACGTTTTCCCCAATCTTCGTACGTTCTTTCGTGGATCGATTGTATGAATAAACGTGACGTGAACGATAGCAGCATAATTCGATTAAGTAGGGTGAAGTATAGCATCTCACACCGTCACGGGCCATTTGCATACAATGAGTAGCATTCTCGGAGGGTAAGATGCCATAGGTGAGAAAGGATTTAGACGAGGAAGGCAGGGTTGCAGGATGGCGACGAGCGGAGGGTGAGATGAACGCGGAGGGAAATGAAAAGGTGGGGTGAGAAAGCGTTTTCATGTCTTATTTTATAAAACGACGACGCGTGCTGGGGTGAGCTCCGAAAGGAGAATAGAGAAAGTAAAGAGAAGGGAAGGGTAGCAGATGTCCCTGTCTATAAATAAAACTTGATACACAGCGCCAAATTGGGGTGGAGATATATTCATCCACGGAACTCGGTTCATTAGACGTGACACGGAGGAGGACACGCCCGCACGGGATAAAGATACCGCGATAGAAGACGTGGGCCAATAAAAATAGCGCACGTACTTCCTCCAATATGTCCCTGGGGTCAATTGATGTCGGTCATTCACGCACGGCCACAATTAAACAAGCAGGTAAAAAAAACTCATGACTATACATAACTCCATATTCAGAGATCACGCACCCTACATTTATCTGCAGTCAAAACTTATGAAATAAGTTGAGAAAGACACAGAGTTATAAAAAGATAATTGAGATAATTTATGCATGCGGACACTTTTATAAATTTACCTGATTTAAAATCCAGTCAACAAGAACTAGAGAATATGTTTACTCTAAGTCTCTAAGTAGTGAAATACTTCAATGCTTTGGTTAATAATTTCCCAAGCATTGGCGTCTAAAATGTGTCTATTCGTAGAGGAAATTTACAGACAAGCTTTAGCAAAGGGTAAAAGCACGAATAGTATTAGTGGCACAATGGACAATACATAAGAAATAAATGTCAGAACCCATAATTGGATCTATGCTCTTTTTCCTTCTCGTCGTCGAGGCATATGCAAATTTATTCTAGAGTTTTAAAACTTTACTCTGGTGAATTGGGAGAATGAATTTATACAGTACAAGCTGACCCGGCCACGCGTTGCTGTGGCTCAATCTGGTTAAATGGAAAGCGCACAATTATAGTTGGTTTAATTTCACAATTCTTATGGGTATACAATATATCTCAGGTGATCGATTGTTTTGCAGCTGGACACGCATATTTGTATATAATTTTAACGTCTTTACATGTCATCACAAAGTAGAATATTTCAGGCAAACATTTATTTCATCCGCTAGTGTCAATCGAGGAATTACAGGTAATGTGTGCCTGAAATGTCGTGCAAGCAATATTAATGCTTTTCAAATGGTCTCAGGATTCAACAGAAATCTTGCAATGATCGATCCAGAGCCTCGAGCGATGCTTTGTGCACCATTGTGCATTCATCCCAAGCAATAAGTTGGCATTTCTGAAATATTTGTCCCATGCCGGATGATTTGAATATGTTGCACGTGAGTGTTTCAATGAATTGCAAGTTCAATGGGATGCACATCCCGTCTCCAGTGTCGATATTGTATTCTCGATATTGTACAAACCTTCATGGAGTGAACAAAACAACTAACCAAAGCTTCATGGAAATTGGATGAATGTTGTGGTAATGCATGAAGTTATCAATATTGTATCGATACAGTATCGATATTGTAATGATACTTTATAAAACTTTGATAAAAAACACCTAAATAAATTCACCTCAATTTTGTATCAACAATGTATCGATGTATCCATATTTTATCGATATTATATCGATACAGTATCGACATTGAATTATCGATTTTGTAGAAACCTTCGCGGAGTGTACTCAATAACTTTCCAAAGTTTCATGGCGATCCGATGAATAGTAATGCATAAA
This sequence comes from Platycnemis pennipes, assembly GCA_933228895.1. Classification (NCBI taxonomy): domain Eukaryota; kingdom Metazoa; phylum Arthropoda; class Insecta; order Odonata; family Platycnemididae; genus Platycnemis; species Platycnemis pennipes. Next base: position 31,966,713 of record OW121855.1, read on the forward strand.
GGACAAACAATTTATATACATTCGATACAGTATCGATATTTCAACGATACATTCCTTTTGAAAAACTAAATAATTTCACCTCAATTTTGTATCAATAATGTATCAATTTATCGATACTTTAGCGAAATTATATCGATAAAGTATCGATATTGAAAAATCGCTTTCATAGTCCTCTTTTCGGGAATGTACTCAACAACTTCCCAAAGTTTCATGGCGATCCGATGAATGGTGTAGTAATGCATAAAGGACATACACACATACACACACACACACACACACTCCGTGGCGTTCGGACGCTCTGATTTGGGCTCCCGATTTTCTGAGTTTTGTTGTGTGTTCTACAAACGTCATTACTAAGTGTTTAGTATCATAGTGTGCGCAAACACTACCTGGATTGTTTGGTATAACAACCATCTTTGAAAGTTCGGTGGTCTAGTTTTTATTGTTGTTTTTGTGTCCCGAGTCAACTCGGCTTGTCTGATCGCGAGGAAGAGGCCGCCGCCGGCCGGGCGAGAGCCCGGTAGGGCTCGGGATCAGCGGCGGCAGGTGAATCGCGAGGCGATGGCACTATTTCAAACCTCCTAACTTCTACCAACTCTACTGCTACAACAACCATAATGGCTAAATCAACTCCAGAATCACCCCGGAAAACGAAGAACGGATCACCAATAAGGAATATTGGACGCCTTAATCTTCTAGACAGTGCGGAGGAGACAGCACCTACTACTCGTCTGCGACGAGAGCATGGAATCCTAGTTTCTACTGTATGTACACCAGTGGTCCCAGTGCAATCTGAAATAATTGTAACTAGTGCATCTCGTGGTAATTGTCAGACAAAAGTCACAGCAAGTGACTTCTCCTCTACCCCCATTTTGCGTGCCGCTAGCTTAGATCGCTTTCCTCCCATCCCCTCCCACTTCGAGCCAATATCCCAGCCGATGACCTTGAAATCGCCGGCCGATGCTTGCAGTGCTTCGAAGGACCTCCCTCCACCGCCAGCCGCCTCCTCCTCCTCCGCTGGGGGAACACCGCCCCTCCATCCCCTCACCCTCGCCCCTACTCCTCCTCCTCCAGCTGCTGCTGCCAACAATACCCTCTCATCCCACTCCGGCCTCCCCTCTCTCCTGCCGCCTCGCGCGAGAACTTTCGCTCGCGTGGCAAGGGGCGGTGGCGCCGAGAACCACACCGGCCGAGCGGACGGATGTGCTGCAGAGGGCAAGACTGTATTTGCTTTTCAAACAAAAAAAATCACGCCAATCCCTGGAGGGCCTAATAAAAAAAGGGGAATTATTCTCCCTGCCCTTCCAGATACCTCAATTCATACATATGTACTCAAAGTTGGTGAGCTTTTGGGGGGAGGGCATAACATTACTCACGCTTCACGTCTTTCCCATCAAAGGATATGCATTTACCTGAAGTCAGAAGAATTAGTAGAAACCTTCATGCTTCATCATGGTGGTGTCACCATAAAAAGCACCTGGGCGGAAGCTAGGCGATTTGTCACCAATACTGAAAAATTAATTTTATCAAATATTCCCCCTGATGTTTCTGATGGTGACCTTATAGAAATTTTAAGTCAAGCAGTCCGCATTGTATCCCCTATTTACCACCTTACTATTGGAATGAAGGAAGACGGTTATGATCACGTAAACTCCTGGAAAAGAATGGTTTACGTGGTCCGACGCGAGGGCGTCTTTCTCCCTGACTCCTTTCTCGTGGAAATCGGAGATAATCCTCATAGGATTTATTTACAACAAAATGATCAAAGGTGTCATTTATGTAAAGGTTACGGGCATATCTCATCGGATTGTCCTCGTTCCTTACCTCCGGGAGCTGAGGGCGATGAGGTGAATGCCCAACACACATCACATACCACACCACAGAAGGAGGGTGCTACCTGCCCCCCTCCCCCCCCTCCTTTCCCGCCGCAGTCGCTCGATGATGTCGTGCCAGATGGCACTGCCTCCTCCCGTACTGCCCTTCCAATTTCACCTATTACCTCTCTTTCCCCAACACTAAAAAACGCTATTGAAGATATTACGCAAAATACGCTCAATGATGACATTCTCAGTGAGTCTCAAGAAAAGGATTTTGACACTCAGTCCTTTTCTTCTCTCTTATCCAATGCTGACGAGTTGTATGATGATCATGCTCCAGGTACCTCTTTTATGGCTGAACGATCGGGTAAGAGGAAGAAATCTATCGACGAGGACAGCATCAAGAGTGTTCCTGACTCCCCAGAGCGAAAGAAAGGCTCCAAAAACTTGGACCTCATAGGGCTTCAACAGATTGAGGATTTTTATATAGAAAATCCTGACTTCAGTTCAATTCCCTTTGAAACGCTAAAGAGATATCTAAATGCAGTTAAAAGAGCTGATCCACGTAAAAAAGCGAAAGAATTGCTTATAGACGGCAGTGAACTACGATCCACTCTTACTGAACTCGATGAGAGAAAAATTGTGAAGGATCGGGCGCTGAGCATTAGGCTGCATAGACTTGTCAACTCTCTAAAATAATGAAAGCAGTCACCAGTAAAGCGTCTAATTATTTTATTTTATCATTAGGATTTTTTTTTGCATCTCCTAATAGACAACAACTGTCAATTTAATTAATTTATTTATTTGTATATTTTATTATCATACTGTTGCAATTATATTTGTAACACATGAGTGAGCTACGAGTGATGACTTTGAATGCTTGCTCAGTGCGCAGCGTTATGAAATGGGCTCAGCTGTCCTTGTTTCTTAGGAGATATGAGCCAGATATCGTTTTCATTCAGGAAACAAATACCGACTCACCTACTATGAGATCCCTGCCAATGTATGATTTTCATTTTACCACTCCAATGGTCCCACATGCAGGGACCGCTATTGCAGTGAGGAAAAGTGTCAACATTTGCTCTGTGTTACGCCATGTGATAGTACCTGGGTATGCTTTAGCGCTAAAAGTCTCAATTAACTACCCAGACCGTCAAACGTTCCTTTTTATTTCCATATATGGCCCTCACATACAGGATAATGCAGTCGAGGTAATGCATTTAGTTAACGGATACATTACAAACACTGTATCATCACATGTCAATCAAAACACATGGATAATTCTTGGGGGTGACTTCAATTGCACTCTGGTCCCCAAAGCTGATAGAACGAATGGAAATGAGAGATACCCAAGGTTTGCTGCCGCCTTAAGACGACTAGTTAATCAACATCGTCTCATTGACGTTTGGAGACGTTTGAGATCAAATGATCCTGGCTACACCCACATGAGCCATGGCGGAATAGCCACTGCTTCACGTTTAGACCGATTTTACGTCTCTGATCAGAGGGTTGAGCATGTTCGACGCGTCGAGACACTGTCCTCATTTTCTGATCACAAGGCCGTCATGATGTGGTTGACTGTGTCACACGTCACACGTAGGTCACCTTACTGGCGGTTTGACAACACACTCCTTGAAAGTGAGGAATACTGCAAACACACAGAATCACTAATTTCGTCCTTGTCAACGCTACGATCCAGTAATGGACCAATTGCTGATTGGGAGGTTATAAAGTCCGAAATAAAAGAGCATGCTATAATATATAAAAGGGGTCTCAGGATGAATACACGGAATGAGGAGGGCTACTATGCTAGAGAGGCCAAAGCCCTGGTGGCCAAGGTGGGCTGGGAGGGCCTCCTAGCAAATGATGCACCTGCCACCGCTCACTTATCTCAGTGGGCATCAAAGGCAATGCCGGTACCTATCACAAGACTCAAGATTCGTGGGAGGTGGGAATGCGATCCTACAAAACTTGCTGCTGAGGTTCGTCAACACTATGCAACTGTGTTTAGTCCACCATTACATGCAAATTTTGACCCTACTACAGACGATTCTTTTCTTTCTACTCTCACTCCTCTTACCGAGGATGATTGTCAGTACCTTGAAACCCCTCTCAACTCGGATGAGGAATTAAATGCTCTGAAGAATTTAAGTAAAAATAAATCTCCGGGAATTGATGGACTGACCCCTGAATTTTACTTGAGATTCTGGGATGTTTTGAAAATGCCCTTCCTAAGAATGGCTGATGAAAGTTTCGAAAGGGGAAAGCTCCCCCGCACCACATCTACTTCGATAATAACGCTAATCCCAAAGACTGGGAGGGTGGAGACTGTTGACTCACTCAGGCCATTGTCCATCACGAATACGGACTACAAAATTATAGCGAAGGCCCTGTCGAATAGACTATCAAAAGTAATCTCCTGTGTGGTATCTGAAGAGCAATCCTATTGCATTCCCGGTAGAACAATCTACGACTCGATTGCTTGTACTCGAGATCTAATTAACCTTCACGCTAATGGACAAGAGCCATTAGCTGTTGTATCCTTAGACCAAACGAAGGCTTTTGATAATGTAAACCATGCATTCTTATTTGCAGTGATGGAGAAGATGGGCTTTGGGACGAATTTTAGTAAAATGATCAAAACCCTTTACACTGATTCAATATGCATGGTACGGATAGCAGCAAATCTCACCAGTCCCATTCCTTTTTGCAACGGAATTAGGCAGGGTTGTCCTCTCTCTGGACAGTTATACTCCCTTGTATTTGAGCCGATGATAAGGAAACTCAGATGCGAGTTAACCCCGATAGTCATCCCTGGCCAGTTACAATGCAATATTGTAGCAAGTGCGTATGCTGACGACATCACAATTTATATAAATAACAATGACGACTTCAGCAAAATAACTGAATGCTTTAATATATATTCTGAACATAGTGGTGCAAAAGTCAATATGTCCAAGAGTCGCGGCCTGTGGGTTGGACCTTGGCAATCAAGGGAGGACGACCCCCTGGGCATACAGTGGTCTACAAATGGTATAAAGTGCCTGGGCACATGGATAGACGTACATTCAGAGAGACAACAGGAAATCCTAGACACCGACATCCGTACTAGAATCACCAACGCCATTCGCAGATGGACCCCAAGAGCAGGGCCTATGTCACTCAGGGGTAGAGTATTGATATGCAATCAATTCATAGCGCCTACCATCTGGCATATCTTGCACTCATACTCTCCTTCTGAAAACATAGTACGAAGGCTACAGGCCTTACTAGTTCATTTCGTATGGTCTGAAAGGAAACACTGGGTCTCCTCGGACATAGTTTCAACGCCTATAAAAGAAGGCGGCCTCGGTTTAGTGGATATCTCATCTAAGTTGATTGCTTTCCGCTACCTTACTGCTCAGCGCATTGCCCTCGGCACAATGTCAAGTGTAGGGAGGGCACTGGCGCTGGAATGCATCAGACGTGAGTGGGAGGTGGATGATCCTCACGCTCTTTTCTCCGAGCGCCCTGTTCCGTCTGGCCGTCGCCATAGAATTGACCGCTACTACCGTTCAATCCTGGAGGCCTGGAGCGTCCTCCGAGTGGAACCTTTAACACCTCCACTTGTAAGGTTCTCCGAAAGACCAACTCCTACAGGATGGCCACCTCCATCGCAAACACCGTCTTTCACTTTCTTTAGTAAAAGAAAAGGAATAAACATCATTTTGCCTATCCCAAAAAATACTATCTACAAGGAATGCTTGTACACTCAGCGTGGGCATCTGTGGCCGCTCAAGGGGAGGTACTCAGACGATAAAATACTCTGGGACACAATCCGAACCTGGCCAACTTTTGGCGTAGATGCAGACACTGCGTGGAGATTATGCCACGGGGCTTGGGCTGACGGCGTTTTTTTATCCCGCGTCGGAATTACACCCACGGCGAACTGCCCATGGTGTCCTTGCACGATGGCCACGGCTTGGCATCTGGCCTTTTTGTGCCAAAGGGTGAAACCGCTATGGAAGATCGTAGTCGGGTGCGTAAAGACCTTGACCGAAGTTGACAAAGTCTTACTTCTGCACTTGTATGCTGGAATGCCCTGTAGTAGTTCCTCGCAGAGAAACGGCACTATCTTAGCAAACTACCTCATCACCATAACCAAATCGACTGTATATAGAGAAGTTACGTTATTTTATAAAAAGAAAAAACAAACCATTGACTATTCTCAGGCCCTGAAGAATAGAATAATGAAAAGGTTGATAAACGAAGAGGCATACCATCGTCATAAAGGAACCTTAAAAGACTACTTACGCCTATGGGGTCATAAAGACCTTTTTATAAAACAACAAACGGGAGAGGTCAATGAAAAATGCCCATTATTTTCAATTTGAATAATAAGAAGAGGGTTAACTATTATATTTTGAACTGCAGAATGGTATAATAAAAGTTATTAAAAAAAAAAAAAAAACCTTACCCCAGATTAAAAATGGGTTATACTTAGGATTCCCCTTTACCCCAGAAAATAATAACAGGACATCCTTAGGTTTTTTCTCTTACCCTAGAGACTAAAATAGGATTCTCTTAGGAACTCCCCTACCTTAGAGACTAATAATAATAATAATAATAATAATAATAAAAAAAACACACACACACACACACATACATTCATTTTTATATATATAGACAAGCTGACCCGGCCACGCGTTGCTGTGGCTCAATCTGGTTAAATGGAAAGCGCACGTTTATAGTATGTTTAATTTCACAATTCATATGGGTATACAATATATCTCAGCTGATCGATTGTTTTGCAGCTGGACACGCATATTTGTATATAATTTTAACGTCTTTACATGTCGTCACAAAGTAGAATATTTCAGGCAAGCATTTATTTCATCCGCTAGTGTCAATCGAGGAATTACAGGTAATGTTTGCCTGAAATGTCGTGCAAGCAATATTAATGCGTTCTCAAATGGTCTCAGGATTCAACGGAAATCTTGCAATGATCGATCCAGAGCCTCGAGCGATGCTTTGTGCACCATTGTGCATTCATCGCAAGCAATAAGTTGGCATTTCTGAAATATTTGTCCCATGCCGGATGATTTGAATATGTTGCACGTGAGTGTTTCAATGAATTGCAAGTTCAATGGGATGCACATCCCGTCTCCAGTGTTGATATTGTATTCTCGATATTGTATAAACCTTCATGGAGTGAACAAAACAACTAACCAAAGCTTCATGGAAATTGGATGAATGTTGTGGTAATGCATGAAGTTATCAATATTGTATCGATGCAGTATCGATATTGTAATGATACTTTATAAAACTTTGATAAAAAACACCTAAATAATTTCACCTCAATTTTGTAGATCAATAATGTATCGATATATCCATTTTTATCGATATTATATCGATACAGTATCGATATTGAATTATCGATTTTGTATAAACCTTCGCGGGGCGTACTCAACAACTTTCCAAAGTTTCATGGCGATCCGATGAATGGTGTATTAATGCATAAAGGACAAACACATTATATACATTCGATACAGTATCGATATTGCAACGATACATTCCTTTTAAAAACTAAATAATTTTACCTCAATTTTGTATCAATAATGTATCGATTTATCGATACTTTAGCGATATTATATCGATAAAGTATCGATATTGAAATATCGATTCCGTAGTCCTCTTTTCGGGAATGTACTCAACAACTTCCCAAAGTTTCATGGCGATCCGATGAATGGTGTAGTAATGCATAAAGGACACACACACACACACACATACATTCATTTTTATATATATAGATGACTTATAGGTAAACATTATGGGTTAACTCAAAAATAAATGGCTCTTGATGCTTAATTTCATGGTTTTAGCAACACCTTTACACCCTTTAGTAAAAAAATTATTCTTATAACCTTCTCAATAAGAGAACCAAATTATTATTAATGCAAGTATAGTCTCCAGTTTTCACTCGAAGAGATTCTTAATGATTAGACTTATAGTCACACGGAAAACTGCAATTTCACACGAAAAATTAAAACACATATACGTATGAAATAAATCATATGCTTCTTGGGAAAATGAACTGAGTAATTTTACTAGGTAAAATGGTCAATGAATACCATATGAGAAGCTAAATTTCTTCAGCTTGAAAGATACAACTCGGGTGGGAATTAAAGAGTTTCGCAAAGAGGTTTTAACTGTTTATATTTTCACTTTAATATGAAAACTGACAGGGCCCAAAACCAACAACATGTGCTGCGTTTAAAACACTGGAGAGCAATAACGTCTCCGGATATGACCGACTCTTCCTTGCGAAAACCGTGAAATCCAAATCATCGCGGGGAAAACAGCTTGACTTCAACGGAAGGAATGGGAATAAGAGAAAAAGAAAGGGGCCAAGTCACGTACTGGGTGTGGACTTAAACACAAATGGCCACAACCGCAAGGCAGAGATAAGAAAGGGACTTTCTCGTCCCGAAATTAAAGGATTTACTGCCCTTTTCCGCGTAAAATATTCCCAGGGACCATCTCTTTCCCTGCAGCTGCAATTTAATAAGGAGGAGAGCTAGCGCTGCGAAGTTATTTCCGAGCCGTGGAGAGAGAAAGTCACCCGAAAGAGCCGGGAGAGGTCGCGGAAAGAAATTAAGAAAAAAAGACGAACGCTCTCCGCAGTGACCCTGATTGGAATAGGACAGATATTTTTCTCAACATTTCCCGCAATTTTTTTCATTCAACCCTCAGGGAGAGAGCGTTCGCTGCCTCGCCTCTGGATCTATTCCCCGCTGACGGGGAAATGAGAGGAGAGAAAAAAAGTTGTTGAAATTCCATCCAGAACCACCATCTCGCGGGGATTCCGCGTGCCCGCGCGAAATTAAATTCTTCGTGCCAACTTGAAGTGTCTTTTGCGTCGGCCGGGACGAAATGAAAGCTTGGAAATTAAGCGATTATTGTTATTATTATTGCTCTGAAGAATATTTGACCCGTAAAACACTGAGAGACGCGACATTCATTCCCACCGTAGGGAAGGCTCAAACGCTAAAGTGTCAAATGCTTATTTTCACGGTTCAGAAGATAGCTTGGTAACTTTCATAAACCCCCGACTCCCATCGCACTATAGTAAAAATAAAAAAAATTTATGCAGATACCCTTAACGTTTTAAAACGGTTTATAGCTAACTTTTGTGCATAGGCTTAGCTTAAAAAAAAAATGGCGTTAATCATGTTTCTCTTTTTGAGCAATGGAGGCTTGCTCCATATTTAATTATGCTTGAAACCACATGAAATGTTTTCGCATGCAATAGCTAATTTCAAGGGTAGTTATACAATATTTATTAGTAATAAATTTAACAGAATTGACTGCTGAAGTGATTAGGAGGAAAGATAATATGTATCCAGAACACGTGAAAGAAATAAAAAAGGCTATTAGTTGAATTGATGAATTGAAGTGAAGTTGAATTGAATGACTAGGAGGCTAAATTCTTTTTACTTGTTCTAGTTTGCTCGTTGTTTTACTAGTACAAGTTTCATTTGATGAGTTGGAATAGAATGCAAATATGCAGAGTTGAAGTAAATTAATGGTATGTAACAGTATACATAATATACACCTGATTTGGAGCAATACATACGTAAAGAAATCTATCATGGCGTATCATGTCATAGAGCGTAAATAATATCACTGAGAGCTTAAATATTATTTTTAAATCATTTGTAATTAACACAATGACTGTTGATACACGACGTATGCAAATAAAAACCAAGGAAGTTAGATGGTACTGAAGGAGGCATTGCAGATGATTTGAGAAGCAAGCGGCTGTCTTTGTCGGGGCTGACATAAGGGCTTGTAACTCACCCTACCCGGACGATGGAGTTGCGTTTGCGCTCAGTAAAATTTAAAGTGAATTCAATAATGGAAGGAATTTTAAAACTCGTCAAAAGAACAGAGGAAAGTGTACAAATACAAAAACGTGTCAAATGTGCAGTCTAAACATGAAAATCTCGAATAAGGTGTGGCAGTCAAATGCAGACGTTTACTCGGAACCAAAATTTCGCTGTTTTATACGCGAAATTGTTAAATGGAAACGAAAAATTAAGTTTGTTAACTTAACTTTTCGTTTCTTAAAATTAACTTCAACTTTATCTTCTTACCAAAGCCATTCAATCATAAAGCAAAACTTAAAATAAGCAAAAGGTGACGCCCACCGAACAAGTTGCGTTAAGGATTACTACGTCATCCACCTCCCGTCCTTGATTGTTTTGAGGAAGAACGGGAAGGGAGCGGAGCTCCGCCCCACCTCCGCGGAGGTGGAGAGAGGAGGTCTGCCTCAAGGGATCCTGTCGCAACCACTTCCATTGGCAGAGTCAGCTATGTGCCCCCAATGTGATAAGGCGAAGGAGCTTCGCGGTCTCAGTTGTGATTGGACGAAGTGGGTGACGTACTAGTCCTTTGCACGCTCACTTTTCCGACAGCGTTAAAAACACTAGGTTTTCGCAATGGAATTCGGTAGTAAAAAAATTCGTAAACGACCCCATTCATTCCCAAAGGGAATCAATTTAAAACCTTCCTTAAATTGCCTTAGAAAGATCACAAATCCCGCTACAACGGATTTTGAGTGCGATTTCAATTTACATTTGTTTATTGATAGACATGCAGTCTTCATTAGGGGCCGATTTAAACGCAATGTTTTGTACGGAGTAAGTGGGACCAAATAATTTCCAAGCATTCCCAATCTGGTTCTTTTGTCACCCATAGGGTGGCATGCCATTGCCTACTACAGTACATTCTAAACTTGAAAATATAAAAAGAATTTGGTCATGAAAAGGTAAAACTATATAAAGCATGGCAGATACCTTATCCCCGCACTGAAGATATATCGAAAGAGGACTTCACATTCATCTCTTATTGCTTAAAATTATCTACTTAGATAGACCTTCAAAAGGCTTAAAACATTTTTTTGCCAATTTTATTTGGAGCGATCTTGGTTGTGAAGTCAGTAGCTAAAAAGGCTATGAGACTGTTTCTAGCAAAAACTTAAGAGTAAATTAAACAGTCGTCCAATTACGTTCAAAAAATCAACAACACGCATAACAGGTACTCTATTTCCGTGAATCCAGTTTGAGCAAGCAAGGTAAACTGGTAGGTAATCTCCTTTTCCTGGAAATCAATACTACGAGCATGTACATTTAATTTACTGGACATCGGCACAAAGAATGATTCACGCTATTTCGTATTATATGCTTACGGTACGATAACATTTACTTTGAGAAATTTAAAATTGGTAAAGTAAATATTGCCGGAAACAATGTATTTATGAGAAAATGCACAAAACGACATTCTGGTTGAAAATCGTCCATCCAGATATTGGAAATAGCAAAATGTATTGATAAAGCAAAAGTTTTTTAATCCCACAGAATAAAACATCACACGCAAGGGTGATAAAAATGTTAAGAGAAAGGTTAAATATTCCCACGATTCCATAACGCCACCAAACTTTAGATTAAAAGGCAATTACTGAGTGTCTGACGACTGGAGCCAGCTTTACTTTGGTTTGTGAAACTTTGCTGATTGAGGAAGGGAGCTGAAATGTAAAACAGGGCCAAGAAACCCGAAGTTGAAGTTTCCTCGCGATTACTTCTGCATATATCTAGGTGGAATGAAGTTTTATTGGCGTCTGGCTTTATAAGTGATTAGGCACACCATGATAAAAACTGGGAGACAAAAAATATCTCATATGAGCCCAAATTTCATCCATGCACCGGGATCCAAAACGCCTGCGCCGGTGGCGGCGGGGTAAATCCATCGCCTGTCAATCCCAGGGTCGCGGGTTCGAATCCCGCCCGGGGAGGATTTTCACTTTCTGGGGCATTGATGTTTGTATAGTCCAGTATGTTAATTGGAAGAGAGGACCTAGTCCTAAATTCGCAAATTAGGATAAGACAATTAAAAAAATTAAATAATCCAGTCTTAGAAATTGAATGGCGAATAAAATGAGGTTTTGACACATAATGCATGCGATAATAATGACAAGGGCAATAAAATTGTAGTTGTTTAACATCTCAACTGACGATGCGGCCAACCTTGGACGAAAAAACTTGGAAAGCAATGTTTCATACGCTCATGTCCCTGATAAGGTTACTTGGCTTTAGTTCACGTGGAAAAAATCAACATTCATCCATTTAATTTATCGTGAGCTACAGTCTCCTAGCCACTTCAACTAATAGAATTTACAACCAAGATATACAACCAAGGCTCTTATTTACAACCAAGGCTCTAAATACAATTGGGTAAAAATTTTTAAAGCATTTTGAAAGTCTTTCAATAGCAAATTGTCAGCTATAAAAGATGCATGTGAAGTCCTCTTTCTATATATTCTCGGTACTGAGATAGGGAGTCTTCCATGCCATATAGTAGGTACGTTATCTTTTCAAGAAAAAATTCATTTACACTACTATTTAGAGATATTCAACAGTTCAAGGGTACTTAAAGACAAAAATTCTATGTTCCATTTAAAGATGAACGGCTACTTAGAAAAAGCTTCACCAATCTAAAAGTATTCGACCTTAGAAAAATTATAGCTCCCGTCGAAAAATAATCATGATAAGGTGTCGCCGGTGTCTAGAGTAAAAAAAGGATACATTAATGAGCATGCATGCATTTTTTTCACCGTTGTCGTGCATGTCAGTCACTGATGGGACTCATTGTATCAGGTGCTGCAATACGTACTCGTTTGATTTCCAGTTCGATATAGATGGTTGCACATATTCGTAAGGGATGCGTCACCATGTTTTGTCAAAAGCTTGATAATTCTCAAGCCGAAGCAATTCGTAAGATTCGGCAGGTGCTCGGGGAGGATGATATTGGGAAACCAAAATAAACGAGGGGCTCGGGCGATTCAAAAACGGCTGCACATCTCTGGCAATTCACTAGAGCTCTGAGATTCCACAAATAACTTACGGTGCTGCATTTTTCGAGAAGGTGCACACGTTTACTCGGAACCGAAATCAAAATTTTGTACACGATATCGTTAGATGGAAACGAAAAAAGAAATTTAGTGAAAAAATTAATCTTCTAACCACAACCATTCACTCATAAATCAAAAATTAGAATAAGCAAAAGGTGACGCCCACCGGAAAAGTTGCTGTGATAACATTGACGTCATTTTCCTCCCGCCCTTGACTGCTTTTCGAGGAAGGGAAGGGAGTGGAGGGGGATTCTCGGAAGGTCTGCTCGTACAGATAGTGTCGTAACTACTCCGATTGGCAGAGACAGCTGTGTCCCCCCCCCTTTGCGATAAGGCGAAGTAGCTTCGCGGGCTCAGTTGTGATTGGACGAAGTCGTTATACGTCAGAGGTTGCACCACACCCACTTTTCCGAAAGGGTTAAAAACATTAGTTTTTCGACGACTATAACTCGAGAAATAATGGACGGATCAAAAAACGGAAAAATGCGTGTCTTTTTATTTTACGAACTCTATCATAACTCTATCATATCAAAAATATGGTAAACGACCCAATTAGATCGCCGTTTGACAAAATGGAAAACTGCTGACACAGTTGGGATCAACGAAGATTCCGCACTTGATTTTTACGGCTATGTGATGCACTGCTGTGGAATGGACCGGGCCTGGTAGTTTTCGTTAAAAGAAACTAGCAGTTTCAGCACTGCTTCGGAAAAAAAACACTTATGTCCATTCGCCACCCCTCATTCAGCAAAATATTGTATTCCAATTTTTTTCCAAGCAGCCTACCCACCACAAATGGTTTCTTTCGGCTTTTGATAAATACTGAAGATAAAGACACACCAGAAAGGCTTTCAATTTGGAGTGTAAAAATAAGATAGTGTAAGGCGCAACGCCAGACCTGTAAATGCCTGCCAGACATTCCATCGACATATCACTTCCTCGCAAGCCGTGAGAACTTCATCGCAACTTGCGTTAATTTTGGTGATAAGTAGACAGAGAATACCGAGCGCCACTGTGATTGGACAACCTAACTTGTGATCGCGAACGCTATCACGAACGTGAACGCAAAGAGAAGTCCGCGTAATGCAATTTGCGTTAAAACTTGGAGTTAGAGAACGAGAATTAGGCCCTAGGAATGTTTCCAGCAAAAAAATGATTAGTTGTCATTAATTGTGTGGAGGTGCAAGGGGTCTCATTTGAAGACAATCAGGGTTCCAACCTTGTCTTAAACGCAACAATTATTTCCCCGGCCGAAGATACTCCGGTACTCTGTTTATCTCTTCCATTTACACTCTATTTCTTTCTCTGTACTTCTATTTCTTAACATTTGAGAAAACAGTAATGAAACAGCGTAAATATTCATAGCGTAAATATACTATGGAGCCTAAAAAAGTAAATATACTATGGAGCCTGTCGTAACATCAATTTGTGATCTTCATTGTAGGGAGAGGCGATGAAAATATATTTAAACATTTCTTGATATCGATGCAGAGGATGCATAAGTACCATGAACGAGTATTCCTAAAACATCACGAGGTCACGTGATGTCAACAAACCAGGTGGGTTTCGGGATACAGCTGCTAGACTATCGTTGGAAGCAAAGCAATGGATTTGTTTAGATGCGATTGATTTGTAAAAATCTAAGAAACTGTAGATGAAACAATGAATATTAATGAAATGAAACGGTGCAGTATTACATCCTGTCATACTGAATAAGCTATAGCGAAAGTCCTGGATTATCGTTCAACAAGATGCCAAAGAGCCGCCTGGGCCAAGGAATATTTCTTGCACTGGGAGAATAAAATCCGTCCCGTAGAAATAAGTTAAACATTTCTCCAAGCATGTGAGTGCGCTCCCGATACTTTTCAGACAGGGAATTACAAACCTTAATATCAGTTAGGTGTTTCTTAAAATATCAGCAGTTTCAGCCGGTTTTTTCTTCTCTCATAGTATAAAAACGTTAGCCTAGGACCAGGTTGCCATTTTTCAAAACTGTAAAAAATAAGTGCCTTAGCAAGTTGTTAGTGCCCCAGAATTCCTATGATTCCCTTAAATACTAATCATCATTCACATTTCCAAAAACAGCACTTCTACTCCATACACGGTCCGAACTAAATAACAATTTTAGCTTATGTTTCAAAGAGTAGGTACATACACGAAAAGATAGATAGCATTACCTACCGAGTTATTATACTCTGGCAATAGCTTTAAGCTATTTTATACGCATTTTACTTGAATAATCCACCAGAGTACATTAGCCTTGCAGCTTCCCTCTTCTTTTGGTAATGAAGAGCACGCTCTCACATACATTTTTCCATATGTTTAAGTTTCCGATGAATAAGGCTATTACGACACCCCAAGAGGGTATGTCCTGCCATTTGCAGTCGGTTGCTTCCGAAATATTCAACGAGCTTAAAGCGCAATTGATGTCAAAGTTTTTTTAACTTCGTTGATACTGAATCCCGTCGATCAACCACTGAATCCCTTTGAACCTGATTTTCTCTGTCCTCAACAAGGCTTCATAGATCCGTCAAGTAAAATTAGTATAAACGTTAATCCTAGAAAAAAACAGATGCTGGTGAAATAACATAGCCACAAGAATTATTTATGCACGTAATTTTCCGACAGTTGTATCCATTGCCGTTCGCCGAGTATTTCAATATTTTAGAATATCGTTACCTGAATATACGAAATTTGAAAAGTCACGCTTAAGGGCCACATTCAGTATCTGAACTACAGTCTCTCTCCTTGTACTTGCATCATAAAATTCACTATTACGGGTCAAATTGGTGTACCTACATATTCTCACAGCAAAGGTGACATTACTTCTCAGCGTAACGCATAGACGTAATTGCATTCCGCTTCTAAGTATATTGAGGATAATATGCATACTTTTTTAAACTCATAATAGAGATTAAATGAAGCATGCAGTATAAGTGAGATTGTACTCAAGAATCTTAATATGTGCTTATGTCTAACTGTAAACACACATCGTTCGTCCCCAACTGACGCTAAAGACATCTGCCGTCAACCTGGTTGATTAATGATTCACGCCTATTGGTAACTCGCCCATTGCTGAAGATGAGAAAGAATATTGGAGTGCTGAGTCTATTAAGGGAGGGGAGAAGATTTTCGAAGAAATTCGGAAGAGGCAAATGTGTAAGATGGAAAATTTAAATAGACATTATGATACTGAAGGCCCTTATCACTGTTAGCGTGTCGGTAAGCAAGGCAGAGGAATTAATTCATATTTTGGATGCTCTAAATAGGGTTAAGAAATGCGCATACCTGAAAAGAGAAAAAGCAGAGCAAAGGAGCCCTTATGCAAAACGTAAAGAGAAGAAGAGAAGTAATACTTTGAAAACTAACCCACCGTAACAATCAATGGAAATGGTCTTTATCAGAAAAATATTGTTTGAATAATGAAGACAATGAGAATATTTATAGCATAAATTTCCGCGGGCAACTCCGATAAGGTTCTCGCAGAAAGTTAGCGATCCTTCAAAATGAGAATATTAATGCTATGTAATATGCTAACACATGCGTCTTTAAAAATGCTAAATATTCGCTGAAACTAGTAATAAAAACTAAATATCAAGCCGAGGTCGAAGAAAGAAGGGCGCATTAAGCAGAAGAAAATGAATGTCTTTTGGCCACATATATTCTGACCCTAACGGTGCCATGTCGCTCTTTTTTCACGTGCAGGGATCTTCTGAGTCACGTTGCACCTTCTGTTCCAAATGTACATTTATTATTTCGCACAGGAATGATGGAAGGTTAAAATGAAAACTAGATAGACCGAAGGAGGCGTGTTTAAGGATAGGGCAGTGGATAAATTTAGGATATGAGTTTTGATGGAGGAGACACGGGCGGAAATGCCCTCCGGATGGTTAATTCTTTTATATAAACCACTGTGGGAATCTATCATGATAGCGCCAAATTCATCGATAGAGAGGTCCATAAAAATTATGAACTGCCGTGAAGTTTCAGTGAGAAATTAGCAAGAGGCTAACTCAGGGTGCAGGTAACTCACATTCCGGATAATTCATTCATTGCGTAATGTTTAAATTTCTCAAAAGAAAATATTATGCAAACTAATTCTTCTTCCTCAAAACTACTACTCTGATTTTCTTCCTCTTTACTTAAGAGACCCGTTACATAAAGATAATGGTTGTCGAAAGAACTAGAGCCAGGGAAATTAAAAACACTGAACGAATTCCCAAATGAGGCGTATTCATTTCGAATCAGGGTTTAAAATCAAGCAATCAATATAATTCCACAGTTTACAATATTATAGTGGATTACGAATTGCAAATAAATAACATATTAAGAGCACATACTGTAACACATTGTAGATTTAAATTCTGAATTCCGTGAGAGCCTAATTATTTTCTTTTTATTCGGCGACAAATCTATAAGTATCCATTAACATTCGCAAAATGTAAATCCTAAGAAGTATTTCAAATTTCTACGAAAAACATCAACGGTATCAGGTATTTAAATAGTAAATTTTTGCCTTTAAAAAAAAATTAGCGACACACAATAGACCCATCCTATAAATAAGCTCATGTGCTCCACACGTGATTAATTAAAACCGTCTAAGGCACGGATCTACGTCCGTGATAAAAACTGTCCGTTAAATAATGACTTCCTGAATCCATTAAAAATTAATTATAATTTTAAATGCGAGTATTTACAATTAGAATCCTGGAATGTAGAGAGCGAAATCTCTCAGAGGCAGAACACCCAGAGGGAGTGAAATGCAGAGAATAAAACTTACTCATGAAAAACATTTCGCCTGAATTGGGAGGGGGCTGCTTGTATTTTTTACGAGAGATATATGAGGGATATATACTGCATCATAATTAGTGCCCTCAATCCATTGACAATCTCAAACATAATGCATCTATGGTTATTATAGGTGAGTGTAACATAATGGAAGCAGAGCCTGAAAATGAATTAGTTATTATTAGTAATTTTAAGGGGCCATGTCTGACCGGTAAGGTCGTACCTAGGATGTGTGAGACATTAGACGAGGGAAGGATTTTTCAGTGATAGGAGGATAGGTGGAGAGTATCCTGGTGCCGGTATTGCCTTACTCTTAACGATGGATGTCAAGGGGACAACGGTTTGTAATATCCCATCCGACGGGAGTACTACTGCACTTGATGTGCCCTCCACAAGATACTCAAGTGGGGATCGGTATACCATTGAAAAATCCGTTACTACCGGGAATCGAACACAGGTCCTCGGGAAAGGGAAGAAGTTACTCTAGCCACCGCAAAGACCCGATTCCCAATTGCATCACGGCATTCAAACTCCATACTGTTGAAATTAAAGATGCAGCTAGTTTGATATCATGAGCGTGAGGGAAAATCATGGGAACAGTGTATTACCCTCGAAAAAACTGGAAAAGACTCAGCAAACGAGACGCATAGAGACATCGCGAAATAGTATTCCATGCGCTACCAAGAAAGTAGGGAAAAAGGAAAATTAAATCAACACAACACTCTTGAGGTGTATCCTGCTGTTACTTTGATTAAATTTTTCTTGTACTTCTGTGCCCCTTGAACCCTGTCAAGGACTTTATTGCTTGACGGAGAATCATCAGGGCATCCCCCTATCAAAATGAAAGCATACATAAATATTCGAACAAACGAGGAAGACAATGCCTTTAAGGCCTGCCACTACTTCTTCCTCATAGAATAGCGCTCCGAGCAATAGTATCGTCTATGCATGGTAAATAAGGCCCGGAGAATGAAATCAACTAGTTTTTGACAGGGGAAAAAAGGGATGCCTGCGGAGATGAAGAGGTAAAAAAAATGTTAAAGGAAACTTTATTTTATTTCTGAATATAAGATCAAAGCTTTTTAATCAACGTGGTAACGGAGAGATATGAAAAAAACGAGGGGGAAGTCTCTGGTCTGAGAAGAAGGGGGATGATGATGAGAGGAGCTGTGCGAAAAAAGGTATGCGCGGGACAGTGGTAGGGTTTCTTTGTCGACGGGAGTGAGGAAAAGAGAAAAGAGAGAGGAGAAAACATGGAGGAGGAGTAAAGGTGAGATATGGGATGGGAGAAAGGGAGAGGCTGAAGTTGCGGTCAGGAAGAGAGGGAAACCCGGAGAAGAGGAGATAAATGAAGGAAAGGCCGACGGAGATAAATGAAATGTGTTGTGAGAGATAGAATGCAAAGGTCCGAGCAGAGAGAAAAGAGAAAGGAATGTGAAAGTTTGGAGCGGCGTGATGAAGAGGAAATTAAGAACAGAGGCGGATTTAGTCACCCTGAGCCCAGGTGAACCGGAGACTACACTCTTTGACTCCAGTTTTTAATAACTTGCATGCCTATATAATTTTAAATATACTCCTCAAAGCTTTGTGCCCGTTTTCCTTTTTCATTCGATAGAACATAACACCATCTGCGATTGATACAGTATGAAAGGTCAGTGATTGCCAATGAAAATAAAACAGAATAAGAGTTTCAAATAGGTGCTAAATGACCTTAGGTGTCGATGCACCCCAAAAATTAATTCTACTACTACTACTACGAGTTTCAAATATCGCAATTTAATTTTGAATGAAATTTGAGTGTTCTAATTTACATTAGTATTCAGAAAACTCAATATTATTCTGCATCTCAATACTGTCTCAGTCAATGGAAAAACACAGCAGAGTTGGACATAAATATAATAGGAAGGGAATTTACAATAGCAGAAAAATTTCAAAAGTATGTTTTTCATCAGCGCAACAAACTATGGATAAATTATCTTAGTTTTTGTCTTTCAATAGCTACATTTATGTCAACTAAAACTCGAGCTACTTCACTTAGCTCAGTCTTCTCTTACCTTCCCATTGTTTTTATTTCCTATTGATATCAGTGTACTTTCGCCATTGAAGCTTGAATACAAACAATATAGGAAGCATGGCTTTTAAAAACATTATTGCATTGAAAAAAGGCAATTTTTCAGCGAAATGTTGACTTTAAACATTAGAAATTGACATAGAATGTAAGGATTTCTTTCAAGCTAGTACATATCTAAGCTGATCAATGCTAAATTTATATTTCTTAAGAGATAAAGATATTCTTCACCTAAAGTTTTATGGGTAGTTGATACGTGTTAAGCAGTGGTTTGGAATAATTAAACGAAAATTCCAATTCTGTAGAGCTGACCGAAAAAAAGGAATTTTCTCCGAGAGTGTTATATTAGAATTCAGCAGAGGGCTTCCTTTTCATAGTAAAATAAATAATAGCTGTACTGCAGGAGGTAGAAGGACAAGGTGGCTGAGGATTTCCGTCATATAAATTGGAGGAAAAGGAAGCTGGGCACAGGAAGATACGGAGGAAAAGGATCAGCATGAATTTCATATTTAATGCATAGGTATCTGAGTGATATGACTATGGAAATGTTTGATGAACAAAATTAAATACTGATTTTGTGTTCATTTAGCAGACCGGTAATGAATGCTATGAATGTACTCGAAGATGCCAACATGCCAGGCCTCTTAAAGTACCTACTACTTAAATACCTAAAAAGTTTATTTCTTTAACTCAAGTGGCTTTAACTCCACATATCCCTCTAGAAACAGCTGGGTATCTAAAACAACACCAAATATCACTTTCAACAAAATTCCAAAGGCAATGCTCTTGATACTTGAGTTCAAAACTAAAACATTCCATTCAAATATCAGTTCTTGGAACGATACCAAATAAATGGCTCCCCTACTTCTGCCACTCTAGATGCCAGAGGACGGTGGTCAATACGACATTTACCACCGGTGGGTCACATGATTGATATGCACGGGATGCTTCAATGCTCCAGAGCTAATCCGGCGGCGAGATATGTTTGAGCAGGACGGGGAAAAGAATAATTTCAGCCGAAGATAAATCGACCAATCCGGACTTCCACAAGGGGAATATATCGTGCCGAGGGGATGTATGCTGTCAGGTTTGAGACCCGCATCCTAGAACTGTACCGTTCCTCTATATTTGCCTAGTAGGACTACATTCGCTTCTGCCTTGAACGTAGGTGCCGAAGAGAGAGACTGATTGGATAACTGATTGATTGATTAGGCGGCGTGTTTGCACGATTAGGGTTATGTCGGACACACAGCACGACCTCTCACATCACAGGCTTCCATCGGGATACTTTTTACAATGCCTTACTTATGAGGGTTAAGCTGGACAGAATGGGACACTCTTCATTTAGGAATATGTTATCTATTTTTATCTTATTTCATCTTCGCATCTATTACATTTCATCATAAGATTACAATTAATTTTTTAAAGAATATTACTCAGGGTTATAACCCATATGGACGCGAAAAGATAGATATAACCGAAATACAATCTTAACTATTAAGTTATGATCTGAAACTAGAAATCCAATTGCAATTATCCAGGGGAGTAGTATTAGATTAGATAGGGAGTAGTATTAGATTAGATAGGGAGTAGTATTAGATTAGATAGGGAGTAGTATTAGGCTTTAAGGTGCACCGAATACTATTTCTAATCGCCCCATCTAACATAACAGAACACTAAGGTCGATGAATTTCGACTATTCAGAATTAGTTGATCGTTTTGTTTCTATATAAATAAGGTTTATGTACTGGAAACATGCTCTACAGTCTTAGAGTGAAAGTGAATCTTATAATGTTAGGAAAATATTTTTTTTCTGCCAATGTGCAGGTTAAGCTGGGTTTAGATGGTCATGAAGCTCTTATTTTAACTCCTATTCTAAACCCTATGTCCTTCTTCAGGTCAGCATAATTCCTGCTTATTGCATGCAAGCTACCTGATTTCACCTCACCCTACCCCTCCTACTAAACATTATTCCCTCTAATTCGTCCTTCGAAACATTCTCGACCAGCTTCATTCAGCCTCTAATTTTCTCAATCAACTTCATTTCTTTCTTTACCTTCTCTAATGAAAAAATTGCCGTTTTGCATGTAAATGAGTACAACGGTTTTTGGAAACAGTTTTCCTTCGAAGAATATAAAAAATAGAAATATACTTAGAGAGAATTTTTAGCGATATCCAAACAATAGCCTGAGTTGAAATATTAGGAATTAAAATTAGTTAAAGATAATAGAAAAGTAGCATCAATTATATTATAATAGCTCTGGTAACTGCTCAAAGTCAGTTTTTTTTTTAAATACGCGTTTATGAAATATCTAGAAAGTGAGTTTTATGATAAAGAGAAAGCTAAAATCAAGCATCCAATGGGAAATTATATCAAAGCATTGAAAAGATATTGCTGTCGTCGTTTTTAATATCGAAAGTATGATTCACATCATGATTTCCCTGGGACGATTTGAAATAAAACCTACAGCGACAGTGAAAATGATATAGATCTATAGATTTCGTCTCTCACACGGCCATTTTCATCATTTCTCTTCGTATAATATCGCTTCCGCGATAATATTAACCAAAATATGTGTAATGTGGTAGTATAATATTTAGTATCATAAAATTTCTCATATTTACACAAATTACTACCGAGTCACTTCGGCGTTCAGCGTCCACAAGCCTGAAATATTGCTTCATATGCATTCCTCATTAGAATAATAATATCCAGGTTTTACCTTAAACATTAACACTGCTAGTTCGATACGAATCCACATGTTGTACCAAATTCCTTTTTGTCGAGTGCTCTTACAAGCTGCTATTTGAGTTCCCGAACGTTTTCAAGAACGAAGAAAAGAAAGGGTCGTGTGACGGAGAAAGCAATGCGACTTTCAGTATTATTTTAACACAGCTATTCCTAAAAATGATCAGCTTGAGTTCAAGCTTTTCAGAGATCATTTAAGATAACATTGTTGCCATTTATCAACTTATTTATCGATGCACTACACCATTTATCACCTAATTACATGGTCAAGAGCCTATCCTCAGGCTCACATATTGAATCCCTGCAGTCTTTTAAAATAAGGTTCTGTAGGCTTCTAGCACTTTAGTCTTCTAAACACTGGCCATCCAATAAGAATGGAGAGGAGGAAGAGGATGTAAAAGGTAATAAATACGGGGAGGGTCGCAGCAGGTGAGAAAAGATGCCAATGATACGTGAGAATGGGAACGGAGGGAAATTGAATATAAGGAGCCATCGCCTAATTGCTCGAGAAAAGATCGAAGTGACTTTTACCCCCAATCCTCTTCAGCTCCCTTCACCGGCGCGCCGCCGACTTTTTAATTAAAGACCGCCGAATCAAGGGGAAAGGGGCGGGGGGGGGGGAGGGTTCACCCAGATTCCTCCTTCAACCCACCCACTCCCGGTACGAAATTCTTTCCCCAAACCCTGTCCTCGGCGACCAATCAACCCCGAGGCGCATCTCGGAGGGTGGACGAAAGGAGGCGGGGGGCGAAATAGGGAACGGAAAGGGACCCGCAGCTGGAAATGGGGTGAGGAAATGATGTCTCGCGCGGAGAATGGACCGAGGAATAAAGGGCTTTGGTGTGTGGGTGTGGGAAAGATGGTGAGAGAGTGGTGTTGGAGAGAGGGGGTTGGGCTTATGAAAATGGAAAGTAATGCAGGAGAAAAGGGTTGGGTGACGGAGGTGGCGAACGGGCGAGGTTGGTGAAAATATGGGTGGATCTCGGGCGAAAATAGTTGCGGCGAGGGGAGGTTAGATGATTGGTTCGCTGCAGAGACTGGTGGGAAGGAAAAAAAGAGGCCCAAATTGGAGAGACAGACGAAAAATTGGTTCATAAGGGTGTAATTGAGATCTCAAGATGCATTTCCTTTCCCCTCTATATTTTTGTCACTTTCATGTACAAATAATGCCCGTTCCATGGAGACAGTTTTCGGGTAGGATGTAAAATCCACGCAGTAAAGAATGAGGTTAGAAGAAACAAAAGGACATTCTCCTGCTTGGTAACTCTCGAAAGAGCATGTGATCGTGTAACAGTGGGTGTTGATAAGAATCACCAAAGAATAAAATGACTACGGATTAGTATTTTCTGGGTAGATCTCTACTATATTATTGCTACTACTTTACTGTGTTGCTTTTTTGTTGCAAACTTTATCAATGTTTTCTTTATGTACTGCTCTTATGGGGAAACCCAGAGCATGAAATAAATTCAATTCAATACTAGCTCCACCTTGCAAAATTAGCTAGGAAAGGGGCTCATTAATGACTATTTAAATAGTTAATGAATTAATTAATGAATTAATTAATAAATAATTAATGACAAACAAACAACAAAAACTGCCAAAACTATTTATTACACCCACATAAAAATGTAAATGTGACTATAAACAGGAGTAGTTATGTGCCGATAGCCATGTGTATACTTATTGCGACCTCAAGGGATATAAATTTAATAATGTCTTTAGAAAACGAATGTATGGTAGCATAAAAGGAGAGATGATATTCTAAAATGGTCACTAAAAGAGCACTGAAATAAACAAAACTGCATATATATCAAGGATGATCCGTAAGGGTTAAAAAAAGTTGTAATCATAAAACTATGAAAAGGGAAAATATGCGGAAAGGGTCCATTAAGAATAAATCTCACCAAGGAAAAACATCGAATTAATTCCAACAACAAGGGAATAATTTTGGCGATATTTCTGACATCATTGGACATGTCAGTTTATCAAAATTGGTGAATTTAAAGTAAAGGAAATCAACAAAACTGTACTATTCACCTTCTCATATTCATCATTCCAATCTAGTGGTCCAGCCGAAGAATAACCACACCCTGTCAACATGCCATAGCTTGGAGTGAATACCATCTTAACTTACCATTTCTATTCCTAATACTCACGCATTTTTATGAAATAAAAATTAGGCGGTTGGAGAAGTTGCAATCACCATAATTGGCCATTTTTTATCTTAGTTTTAACATAGTTCGTGCAAATCTTATAAGTTAAATATGAAACATGCTTGAAGAACCCTCTCTCATATTGAAGAATACTCTATGGTGGAATTGATATGATATGATAATATTTATTGCTCCAGCAAGTTATAAATAATGCAAAAAAAATGCAATAAGAATTTCGTAGCTTTAGGTGAACCCTAAGGCTTTTGCCTGTTGTTGGGTTCACATTCAAATTATACATACAGCAATACTGGCTTATATTCTCATAAAACAAATGTCATCAATTGAACATACCATTGAATAACACTGTCATATAGAAATTACTTATAGTATTATGGAACATTATATGGAAATACAATTAAAGTTATAGGTTGCTTTAAGACATTACAACAAAGGAAAAATATTTAGAACTACTACTACTAAATTACCTCTATATTTATGCTATCTCTCGTGAATAGCCAGATTCTGAACCCGAATGTGCTAATATTTTATTCCGTACACATAATGTATTTAGCGTGGAGGGATTGGATATATAACTCTCGCACTCTCACATAGAAGGATCCTCCTCAAACAAAATAATGTCTCCTTACATTTCCTCATAGATGAAATGCAATACTAATATGGTTTTTAAAGTTATCCCAAATTGCCTCCTAAGCTGCTAACAAACCTTGTTGTGTACCAGAAAGTTATGAGTCCCGGAGGGAAAAGTAATTTTTATCTCATATGAGCAGGCAGCTGTAGACTGCTTTAATTA
The DNA here is from genome assembly GCA_933228895.1 of Platycnemis pennipes. Lineage (NCBI taxonomy): Eukaryota > Metazoa > Arthropoda > Insecta > Odonata > Platycnemididae > Platycnemis > Platycnemis pennipes. The sequence goes on from OW121855.1 coordinate 31,992,047, forward strand.
CCTATAAACATTAAATCAGTCAGGGTGGGTGAGAAGGATCAATGAAGATCTATATATCCAGAAAGGAAAAGAACGGTGAAAGTTTGCGAGAAATTTATGTGGCGATAAACGGAGCCGTTGAAGTGAAATAACACTGTAAATGGCGCATGAAAAGGTGGTTATGGACGAACTAAAATGGAGGGCATAAAGAATGAGGGAAAAAAGGCGAAGGAAACGAAGAAAAGGAAGAGGTGAGATGAAGAATACGAGTCCTCTGGCTAGGAATGGGAAAAGAGAGCAAATAATCTTAGAGCGAGTTGCATGCAGAAGGTGAAAGCAATGCATAAGACCGATGTGGAAGAAAGTAGGGTACTTCGCGAAAGTCACAAGTTAATACATTATTCCACGAAGGATAGTTATCATTTTTTGATGGCGAGCGTGAAATATTAGTAGGAACAGTGAAGAAATTTTCTAAAAGTCATGCCTCAGAGCAATGCAATATTCTTTTATTAGGATTGGAATTAGATGAAACACTATTTTTTCATCCAAACGATAAAACTTGACACTAAAGAGGGAAAAGGAAATGTATGTACCTACACAGACGATATGCTCGGTGGTTCTGTGCAAATTATGTTTATTAAATAATTTAATTAATACAAAAACCCGGACTATCATGAAGAATCGCGTGAAAATTTGGAAAAGGTAAGCCTTAAATTCTTATTAGTATAAGTCGACCCAACAATGCAATGTCACAATAAAACGACAGGATATCATAAAGCATAAAATTCTCTCACGACTGGGTATCGGATTGGTGTGGTGGCTAGAATACTGGCCTCCCGAGGACCCGGGTTCGATTCCCGGCAGTGGTGGATTTTTCAGTGGAAAACCGGTCCCCACTTGAATGCCTAGTGGAGGGCACCTCAAGTTCAATACTCCTTCCGTCAGATGGGACATTAAGGACGTTAATAGTAGGCTAAAGCCGACGCCGGGTTTCTCTCCTCCCTTCCTCCGTTTCCTGAAAACTCCTGCCATTACCCAATTACCCACCTATCCTAAATGGCGCAAATGACCACAACTGTCGGTCGCCTCCCCTGAATAACCAACCACTCTCTCACGACTGTCTCACTCTGTGGTTGGAGCGAATAAAATGACTTTCCGCATGAATGAATAACCTACCGCAGTATATCAAGAAATATATGCAGGGAGTCATAAGCCATCAACGTTAATGTAATTATGTTTTGATGTTACAACTTCAAAGTCATTGAATGAAGCCTAAAACTAATAATGGCATGCTTTGAATAGAGGCGTGTTTTCGCTCAAAATTAGGTGGTATGACCTCTACAAAATATTCTCCCTATTCGTGATGTGAGAACTTTCGGTCCTGATCATTATATTAACGGCCAATACTGCTTTACAACCTGGATCACTATGTCAATGCTTTTATGGTGGGGAACAAGCAGTAGTGAGAAGAGGGTAGAAGGCCTCGGGAGAAGATATTGAGGAAACGATGGAAAATCATAGTAACGGGGCTGAGGTCAGTGCGAAGCAAAGAAGAAACAGTGGAAATGCTTCCCCAATAATCTCCGGTCGATCGAAATCGACGCCGCTTTTGAAGGAGTTCTTTAAGATGGAAGAGAGGGGCGAAAGAAAGTGGAAATGAGAGAGACGACGTGAAAAGAAGATGGAGGGAGAGAGAGAAAACGTGGGTATTAAGGGATGGCGAGTGGGAGTAGGGGTTGGAAAAAAAGGGAGGTCTATACGTGTGGCGAATTCAAAGGAAGATATTATTGGGACATAGCGGGGAGAGGTGAATTCCTTCCGCGATTTTTTTTCGGAGGAAATTGAGGCGAAGGTGAGGATAAGAGACAAAAGAAGCTTTAAGGTATCGGCGCGGTTTGTGTGCCAGAGAGAATTTTTCGCCTGAGGCAAGGTGGGTACAGGGGTTTGGTCGTGGGACATGTAAGGGGAAAGAGGATGGGAGGAGGGAGAGGACCGAATTGTGTTCCAATTCAGGGGATGAGAGAGTGAGATCGGGATCGTATTTTCCCAAAAGATGGCAGCACGTGACCCGTTGGTGCTAAAGGTGTCGTTCGGAACGAGAGGGCCTGATTACTGCGACCTCTGATAAGAGAGTGAAGAAACACTGCCTTTGATTGCAAACACCCTTTATCTTATTATCAATACAACAGCCTAAGAGCAGGAATGGAACCATAATATTTAAACACCACAAGTACAGTAAACTCCCGATTTCCCGTGTTAATGACTTGCAAAGGATACACGGATAATCCGATGTTTGGTTTATTTAGGATTCATTTCTCTACGGTTCGCCACCAAAATAAATAAACTCTCTAAAGGCCGCTTTACACGATACAATTTTTTGTACAATTTCTTGTACAAACGCTTGTATAAACTGAACGAAATTGTATGTTTGTCTTAATGGAATTAGAACAGGTTCCATTTCCCGTTCAGTCATTCAGACAATCGCACAAGCATTCGTACAATTTGCCGCTTTACACGGAACAATTTCTTCATGCAATGGTTTGTACAAGAAATTGTACAAAAACTTGTATCGTGTAAAGCTGCCTTAAGAGGATAACACAATCTGCCAATGCAAGGATCCCCGTTGTACAGAATAGCATTTTATGACAACAATGAATCTAGTAGAGCTGTCCTGGCGTCAATTAAATGTTCGCAAACCTGGGGTTACGGCACAAAGCCTGGCGTATGACATCGGACCGGTCAGTAGGGCGGTGGTGAAAGTCTTGATTGGAGGAAAATAGCAAAAGTTTACTTATCTTTGAGACCACTCACTAAATAGCGTGGCGATGCACGGATAATCCGCAGTCCGGCTAATGTGCGCACGCATAATCGGGAGTTTACTGTGGTTGAAATGTGATGTTAAAGACAATACAGAAGTAGCACTACTGTTCGGTTGTTTCTTTTCCCTTCCATTCTCATCCTTTTATACAAGGGTTGTCCGTAAAATAAGGTTCCCATTGTTTTTTCACATTGAAAAACATTTATTTGCCACAAATCGTACATTTTAAAAAATTTTAGGTTTTACCCTATATTTCTACATAATTGCCATTGAGATCGATCCATATTTTCATACGGTGTATCATTTTCTTGATGCCCGAGTCGTAGAACTTTCCCGCCGCGCCTAAAGGTTGCTTAAAACCGCTTCTTTCGGGTCATCTCCGGTCCTGAAATGCGTCCCACCCAGGTGTTTCTTTGATTCAGGGAAGAGATGGTATTCACTTGGGTCTATGGCCGGGCTGTATGGTGGGTGTGTGACAATATCCCATCCAAATTGGTTGAGAAGATTGGTTGTCACAAGGGTGGTGTGCGGACAAGAGGACCGTTTGTGATATTCCGTAGGCATTCTTGGGACCCTCCTTGCTCAAACCTTAGAATACCCTAAACGATCTGTCAAAATCGTGTCAACACAGATTCTACCGACCTCAGGGATCAATTCGAAGAGTTCTCAAACAGTTGCACTTCGATCTTTAAGCATTGCTTGTTCCACTTTTGCAATCGTTTCGTCAGAAACAGATGGCCGTCCGGAACGCTGCTCATCATGGACGTCTGTACGCCCGTCTTTGAACTCTTTGGACCATTTTCGTACGTGTTGTACAGCTCATACAATTTTCTCCGTAGACTTCAAACATCTGGGAATGAATGTCCATCGGTGCAATGTTTTTTGCACACAAAAAACAAATCACAGAACGCAATTCACACCTGGCGGGAGAAGCGAGTGGTAGCTCCATGTCGAACGGCTGCCAAGGGAAGACAGAGAGTCGCAGACAGCTGTAAGGCTAGGGATTTGGAGTGGAAGAACCAAGCTACCCAATCGTGTTACCAGATCCAGCGCGAAAACGTTCGTCGCGACTACAGCGCCTTGGGAACCTTATTTTACGGACAACCCACGTACTTTCCTCCCGGTCTGAGTGCCTATTGATGCTGAAACAGACTTGAAAACACACATGCAAAAGTTCCGTTGCCAAGAAGTTGGATTGATGTAGTGTTACGATACACATGCCGAGGATAGAAATTTGGCGGATCGAATCGAAGGGATGGGTTCAAAACCCAGCGTTGGAAGATTTTTTTTCATTCTTACCGGGCTATCCGATGAGATTTTTGTGTCGAGCATTCGAGTAGAGACAACCTCCATATCCGTAGAATGGGACGTTAAGGCGTGGTTCCTTTGACACCTTTCGTTAAGAGCAGACCAATGCCGACGCCGGGTTTCTCTCCACCCTTCCTCCTAACCATTCATTTCCAACCTTGTAGCATGCACATACCTTCACTCCCGATTTGAAGTTCTTATAATTGCGGCTACAGGCTTGAAAACACTACTGAGTAATTCCAATTTCAACTGGTTCAAAACCTCATGATTATACAATCAAGTCTATCCTAGAATACAACTTTAGACAGTGAAACGCCATGAGGTGAGATTGAAACCCTTGACCTTTACGTTACCTTGCTGACGCGTTACAGACCTGGCTATCGTGATCAGCCTGGAGAATAAAGAACACAAAACCTATATACCAATTGCTTATAGATATTGAGTCGGAAAAAATAAGAAATTACATTGAAATTCCGAATCTGTGGAGGGGCAACCTCATTGAACAAATTGGAATTATAATTTAAGAAACCTCAATACATTATATGAAAGGAATTCCTGAAGCGAGATATTCATTCATAGTTTTCTACCGGATAGGCTTCTTTGTGAAAGAGTATCCCCACTCAAATTTACAATTCACTACTACATCGGCTGCGTTCGATGTTAAAGGAGTATATATCTTAATTTACACTTTTAACTCCTTAACGTCGAGGTTATAATGGCTACCGACGCTCAAAAATGATACAACGAATTGAATCAACTCTAAAAAGCAGTACCATACTGTATGATCGTCGATTTAAGGGGCACGTTGTTCAAAATTATAAACATATCCGTATGCCTGTTCGACAAAATTGTACGGCGGACTTGCCGGTATAGTAGCAGTCATTAGAGCTGTTCGTCTGATCTTTTCATGAATTGAAGACCCATTATAACAATTTTCCGACCATTTTCTTAACACACTCTGTCAATAAAAGGTTCAAAATTTTTGGAACTCAATGAAACTAATAGAAAACAAATTTCTCATATGCAATGACAATTTTACACTGACATGACAGCTCACTAATGAAATAAAAATGTTTACCTTGTCTCTGGTAACTTTTCCGTTCCCGGATTGTGCGTGGGAGAGTACTTAGGCATTTTCCATGCTCAATTAATCCAAGGTTGATGCATAAATCCATTTTCTGGATTAAATACTCATGTTGGGACGCTACGATGATTTAGGTAGCAAAGAGCACTGAGGGAAAGTCATTAGCAACTAAATTAACATTGAAAAAGAAAAACAAGAAAGGCTTATACATTCAATAAGTCGCTAAGTATCAAAATTTGCGGCAGCGACAATTTTAGCGTTCGGGGAAATTTAAAAAAAAGCAAAATATGGGTGGCAATTCCCTCACGGAACGGACAACCAAAGAAAAGCTTCGATTATAACTTTATTAACAGGTGAATTTGAACTTTCAGACGATGATTTTGAATATTTAATTTGATGAGGGATTCAGTGAGGTGTACGAGGGAAAGGGAGCAGGTTAGCAGAGATTTTTGACACTGAAGAAAGGCGCCCAGCTCTCTTTTTCAAAAGCTGTCCCTCCAAATTGCTTGATAAAGGAACCTCTTTTTTCCCTACACTTCACTTCTTAATGACGCTGTTGCAAAAAAAAGACGACTTTATACCTCCACACTTTCCATCCCATCAAAAGCTACAAGAAATCTTGATGCGAATGGGGGTTTACCGAGTTTCAAAAATTTTCCAAGAGTAATCCATCAAAACTTTGATAAACACCGTTAATAAGAGCAGAGTTATGACACACTCGTGTCAAGTGGAATATAAAAATTTTAATCTTTAGCACCTGATAGAACCACTGTTGTGTATTCATATTCAAACCACAAACTATTTGATCAATATATTAGAAGGACATCATAAGTTATTGCACGCGATGGCGTTTAATAATAGAACACAATAAAATTAGTAGTTCATTCCCAGGTTATCATCTAAAAGGACACTGCCTTGCGCAAATGACCTCAGCTGTCGGTCGCCTCCCCTAAATAACCAACCAACACTGCCTTGCCACTTGCAGTCACTACAATCGTGAGGAATATGGATCCTATCAAATGCAAGAAATGTGTTGCAATTTACAAGCGATCCACCCGTTTCATCCATGAGAGGCCTACAGTGATGTTCACAATCATTATAATTACAAGTCATCAATCTTAGATTTGACACAGCTTCTCACTGGATTATCGTTTGTGCCTTTTTAATTATTTTGACACATGATTTTACACTTATATTCCTTAGTACTTGCTACATAAACTCAAATAAGGTTGCTCACATAAGGTTGCCTCGTCTTCTCTCGAAAGTCTTTATCAAACGTCTATTTCTTCGAATATTCTCAGGCACCATTTGCTACCCTCTCGATTCATTTTATCTTAATCATTTTTCTACAGATTTATAATTAAAATGCTTTCTTTTGAATTCTCTGCGGACGATATAGATGAAAAATACTACGCATAACGCCTTCCTCCTAAAATCATATTGCTCGTGAAGAATTTTTCCGATTTCATACACTCGTGACATACTTATCAACACTACTCCTCCCCTTAATATATCTGAGACATAGTTGATTTTATAGTCACCTTGTACTGAACAAACCATAGATTTCTTTCCGTAATTCTAATTTTTTACATGATACGCAACGCTAAAGGAAATACATGGCAGAAATAAAATTAGAAAGCACATGAGTAGCATAAAATACGTGGGGTGTTCTTTTGAAGGCAGGTATTGCGAATTTTTAGATGCACGATTGTAGCCTTATACGATAATCAAACACCCAGATTGGTTTGCGCTTCCGTAAAAACATCAAGCTCCTCAAAGAAAATGGCATTTAATGGTAGATACTTAAAGAGTAAAGGCTAATGGAATGAGTGCGAAGTGGATGAATAGTGGATCGGAGGGCTCCACTTGAAATATCTAGACTAACCATCCACCTGCTTCAAGCGAAATCCACTCTTCCCCCGGTCATCTTTGAAAGCTTCCTTCTAAAAACTTCTACGCCAAACTTCTCGTGGCGTTGTCCACAAAATGTCATGCAGAAACAAATTAAGTCCCGCGACGAAATTTCAGGCTGCCAACACCTTCTTTCATGAAAATTACCGCCTTTTCTTCACTAATTTCCGATCAAAGTTAAGTTTCCCCAAAAATGTCCAATTTTAGCGGATCTTCCAAAAGACTATTCGAACTGCGTTGATAATTATTTTCAAGGGAAGCGGGAAATAATTAGTGGGGTCGGCCCGTAGTTTTTTTAAATGTGACAAGGGAAACTCTCACCTCCATACATTTTTCCGCAAAAATGGCATATTAGAAAAAGTTAATGAGTTCTGGGAGGTGATTTATATATGTTATAAGTTTATTGTTTATTTACACTACAAAAAATATACCCTATTTACTTATTTTTACATTAATGGTTATTTCTTAAATATATTTGTAATGTAATAGCTGGCGTATTGTACTTAGTTAGATAGAAATAGATAGGTATAAGCAGACAAGTTGCTACCATCCTATAAAATATTTAAAAAATAAATTATGGCCTATAAAAAGGGTGGTGTATTTAAGTATTAGTAGCTTCAATATAAAATATTACATTATTATAAAATATTACATTCACTTATGCTCATCTTGATTATGTAAGATCCACATTCATGATCCACGAGATAAACAATCCCTGATGTCAGTGAAAACACTGAATGGACTGATAAGAACAAAATGATCAATCAAGAGTGAAAAATATGTGACGATAGATGATAAATAAGCAATTAGTTATTATTATTATTTGTTACACGAATAGAACTAGAAATCCTAGCAATCAATTTGAATTTAAATCCATGGTGCCTTACGCCATTACCTATCGAGTGAGATGTCTTTGATAGTCCTTTCCTTTCTACTATACCGATTTGTATTTGGATCGAGTTAAAAATTATGTAATCTCACATAAAAATATTTGTGATTACTCGATACATATTCAGTTTGAAAATGCAAAATTACATGCTCGCGAGGGCGATGGAAAATATAAAAACATATCAACTCACTTATTATACCACCATGTAATGATAATATTTACATTTATGAAGTTACTGTAGACAAAAATATTATAAACTTCATAATAAATATGAATGGCAAAAACACAGGGTGTTATCAAGTTTTTTCAGGTAGATGGAAGAAAAGGTGATTCGGCTAGACTAGTAATGCCGGGTAGAGGAAAAAAGGTTGTACCCTGAAAAATATCTATAGTGAATAGCAAAGCCTATAAATAGGCTAATTTCTCATACGCAGATAATCACATCTGGATGAGATTATCTGCGTAAGGTGAGGCTTAAGGTGAGGCTTTGGGTGAGAACAAACCATGGCACAGAAATATATCTGATATCTTCAGAAACCTATTCTTGCTTTCTATTTCAAATATTTTATAACAGTCATTTCACGTCAAAAAAGGGGAAAACAGGAAAATTTTCCCCGACCATCTCCAATTTCCACAAAAATTTGTATGCATGTTTCCAGTTCGTGTATTAGTATATGTACAAAACCGTTTTCTCAAATATCGAGTTTATCAAGAATTACAGCTATTTGTAATTTTTAGATTTTTACAACTAAGCCCTTAGCTTTATGCCTATATCTCTTCATATAATTGAGCTATAAATATCCAAAAAAGTTTGTTTTATTAGTTGAAAGTTGGAAAATGATATTTTTGGGACAGATTAAAATTTATAAAAAGTTTTTGAAAATTTTCAAAATGGTGAAACTTTTGAACCTGATTTGCAAAAATACGTACCCCTTCGATTAATTATATTCTAATATAATATTATCCTGTTTCTTTGATCTTTGGTCCATTAGGTAATTGATATTACATGAAAAAAACGCATGGTGATATACTATCTACTTTTAGTTATCTCAGAGCGGAAATATATAAATAAATGTGTCCCTTGCCAGCAAAAAGTAACTTTCAAGAGTGAAGTTCTGGACACTGTACTCGGACTGAGCGTTGAAAGAGCCAACTTGCCACAAAGTCGTCGTAGTTTTTTCAAATATTTGAAAGTGAATGTCCTTTTTCAATCGTGCCCGTCCGAGCCAATGATTGCCTAGCTTTTCCCGTCGATAAAAAACATAGGATGAACCGTAGCAGCTTCTCGTGGCATACCTATTGAACGAGACAGCACCCATCAACTGTGACCGGACAAAAGGACAGCTCAGTGAGGGTGACGGTGAGAGCCCTCAAGGGTAAGATCAGATAGAGTGGACATCGAAAAGCTGGAAACGGATGGAAGGGTTGAGAACGAAAACAGAACGGACATTTTTCCACGCATAAAATCTAATTTAGAATGGCACAATTCTTTTGAAGGGATTCCGACACTAAGTAGAATGCATGAAAAGTGGATCCAATCATTTTCAATTCCGAAAACTATGAGTACCTATAGTACCTATCCGCACTGCATATTTTATGCGAAAATTCTAGGATATGAAGGAACGTTCCTCATAAGGTGACTGTTATATTTAATCAGGAACCACGAGCGTGGTATCGCCTATTTTTATTGTTATGAAGCATGGAGAGGAAAAAGCGTCAATTGTACTACATAAGAACGGGGCCTGTATAATGCGGTATTCATTTTATCCCTCGGAATATATAATTCAAAGTTAACATGCTGAATAAGTCAATAATCGATTTGTTATGCAGCAAAATTTAGTACAGTCGTTTTTAGTATCAATAGCAGAAAAATCCATACTAATATTGAAAATTTCCTTTGTAATTTTTTAGTATTTTTTAAATAATTAGTTCAGAGGACTATAGAAAAGTACAATTTATAACTTGTCATAACAAAAAATGTGATAAATTAACTAACCTAATTAACAATGATAATTTAAACTGGTGCATGCAAAAAAAATTCCTTCATGCCTCCACTTTAGGCATGATCATCTCATAAAAGTTACAACAAAGCTAACTGCCAACACACGAGCACCTAGACTTCAAAATAATGAACTCTGAAAGTATTGCCAAAATAAATGATAGTGAGATAGTAAGATATTTAATTCATCAGAACAAAATATTAATAATAAATAAATTACAACTACCTATGCTTCATATTTATAGAACAAAGGCGGACGAATATTTATTGTGTTTATTATGAGATAACATGCTTGAAGTATTGAGAAGTGTCAACTATTATAGGTACAAAATTGAAGTATTTGAAGAAAGGAAGAGCAATTAAATATTTAAAGAAGAATGAGGTAAGATAGAGAAAATGTAACAATATACTTGGGTATATGTTGGAAGAAAACATTTAGCTCTCCAAAATCTTCGAAGTAGAGTCTCTTCTGAGAAAGACTCATTTCATTGTACTAAAGTAAACGAGTGATGGTCGTTTAATGGGAACAGTATATGTATAGAAATAAACGAGTAAAATGTTGTTTCAGGACGCGGCGTATTTAAAATCTGGACCTTGAGTGAGGTGGATGAAACAAGACAGCCGGCTTTTGAGATGCACGTGCGGAGAAATATGGAGAATGGAAACCGGATTGGAAGGAGGAAAAACGAGAAAGTGAAGAGGGAAAGTAAGTTGTCTGAAGATTTTTGAGGAGATAGAGTAAGTAAATGAACCGAAGAAAGAGATTATTTCATGTCCATCAATATATTAATATTCAGAATACTAATTTGCAACAGGGAGTAGTATCTGATGGAAAACCGAAGTCATATTTAGATAACTGTTTAAGGAAATTCGAAGCAAAAGCATAATAACATGCCCTTAAATTTCATTCAATTTTCCTCCTAACCCTATTATTTCAACTATTAACTGTTGGCATTAGGAACATACAAAAAAGCCCATGTATTGTTAACTCACAATCTGTTAAAATGCTTTCCGAAACGACACAAACAAGGCCAGCCATATAGCAAGATATTCCACAGAGAAAAAATCATTCGTCTTGACCGGGACCCAAACCCGGACCCCCTGATTTCCGGCCAGGTGCTCTACCAGTTGCGCTACCAAGGCGTCCTCTTTCTCTGTGGAAATTCTCGCGGCTAACTCGCGAGCTTTGAATTTGTTAGAAGGCCAGCTAGATTTAAACCCACGCATAAACAAAAATACTCGAATTAAAGAATTCAATAACGCAGTAGTATCACATTTTGAATAAAGATAACCTTAACTTATATCCAAAGCATCCGAAGCTAATGGGGTTGACCCACGTGTTTTCATTTCTGACTAATACAAAATTTGGCAAATCTTTGTCACGTATAGCGAGAAATTATCATTAAGATGTTTACGGAGCTAAATAGATAAGGTTGTGTGAAGAGTTGTTAAGGTTTGTACTTTTTTAGTGAAAGACTAGGTTTTAGGTATTACCCACCAGCTATTTCTCAAAAATATATGGAGAGACGTCTTAACGTTTGAAGTTTTGATGTGCCAGAGATCAAAGTTAGAACAGTTTATACCTTCCGCGCATTCTTCGTAAAGAAACGTTTGTATCTGTGCTTTAGGAGTCATTCACGGGAGAATATATAGAGTTCGCCACGAGAACCTAGCTTACCAACAATATCAACAGGGATTTACCGCGTACTCGGCATAAAAAGGATTCTTCCAGTTTTTCGAAACTCAGTAATTTTCTCCAGTAAAAAATCAACATTTTCGATAACGGCAGGGAAAGCACAAGGGAAAATGTGGCTGCGATGCCCCGAACGACAGAGAACGGAACAGAACGAACAGACTGACGTTATATCGGGCAGCAACAGGAAAAAAATATATTTTCCCCACAGTCCAGCAACTCTATTCTCCTGTCAGCATAGCTGGGGCGTCGAAATGGCCTCTTGCCCCCTTTAGATGAAGCCAGGGGACACTGCATACATACAAGTACCTATTTCCTCACCCCTACGGAAAATTGGGGATAAAATAAAAGGTTGAGTAAGCGTTGCTTGATTGACAGCCATATCTCTTTCTATAACGACTCTACGAAAGTGATAAGAGGCCGAAAGGTGATTACGTGGGAAGGAAAAAAAGGAGTCGTCTGTAACGGAAGGAGAATGACACTGGGGAGGGTGTGATGGGACGTAGAGAGGGAGGTGGAACCACTGCCAAAAGTTATTGGAGGAGAGGAGAATTTATTTCGTCCCACTGCTTGCTCGCCACATGTCAGGGGACGAACGCGAGGGAAATAGTCCCGTCGTCAAATAAAAGGATATAACCCACTGAAATGGGATGAGCATCGAGGAGGGTCCACCCTTTCCTGCTATCAACAGAGTTTCGATGTCAAGGCGTCAAATGCCGACTTGGAGGGGAAGATATTGGCGTCAGGGAGGGCAATAGAACGGCATTTGAAGCGAGGACAGTCGATAAAGCTATATAGCTCACCCCCGCCGGCTACATTAATCGAATTGAAGTAGCACTAGCACTGTATAACCTTCAATTGGAAGTCAGATAGGATTAAATCACATTGCTGCATGCTAGACAAAAAAGTTAACGCAAACGTAGGCACTTAAGAAAGGAATATTATGTCCTTCCCTTGTCACCAACTTTTTCGAAATCCCTAAACGAAGTAAGAATCTATTGTATTACATGGTCATCTTTTGCTATTAAATCCTTTACATACACAACAAATGCCTCAGGAACGCAAAGTTTGAGGATCTAAATGGTAACTTTTATTGAAATCTGACTAATGAGAATAATCCTTAATTTCAGCACATAATGTTATAAAGAATGTATTTATGGGAAAGTTTTGATTACAATGTTTTTACGAGTTAGATTAAGCTAGGGATTTAATGAATCTAAGTATTCCCATGAGGATTGACACACCTCAGCAGATGGTATGTAGATGAATCATAACTACATGGTTCTACATTCTAAACACAACTACATTTTTGCATGCGTGGTTTAGTTATGAGACTCCAAAAATATAGAACGGAGGAAGGTGTAAAGGTAAAATTAAAGGGCATCATATGCATGTATATTTTTCAGATAGAGATCGAACTAAACCTTTCATTTATCCAAAGGGGATATAATGTACTCCACGGACTAACGTGATTCCCTATCATCTTAGTAGCTTAATATTTGGTGATAATTTTTCAAAAGCAAATAGTACAATTTTATTATTTTAGGTTTAATTTAATTTATTTGACTAGGCTTGAATTTCCCCACTTCTCCCTCCCATTGAAATTCAATGGGTACCTTACTTTATTTTTTCATAAGTGCACTACCAGATAATGCCCGGCATCCGGGATTGACAGTGAATATGTACTAAATGTTTTCACTCGGCAGCTTAAAACAATTTTTCACTTTGTGCTCTTTTTAGCCCCAAAAACATCCAAGTTATCTTAATATTTCATGACAACGGAGCAAAATAAAGTATTTATAAGTTCTAGTATATAAGGGCCTGTATGAGTATCTCTAGTAAGAAAAAAATATTTGTATTTAGCATGAGTGATTTTGTCGACGATTTCCTCTAATGAGCCAAAGATTTCGTTTCTGACGAACGAAAATGGTCTGTTGCAGTTACTCTGACTGTGACCCATGAAATGAAGGGATTCGCATCAATAATTGCACCCGGTGCAGCAATGGATGCATGTAAATCTTCTCGCATGAATGAAAGTAAAATGTGAAAAATGGCCCTTGTTGTGGTTCCATGATTTATCACTGCAATCGTACCAATTTTCCGCTGCCTCGAATCGATTAATTTATTGTTCGGCGTAAAATGGCTTGTAAGAGAAAATGTTTTTAATAGTTCTGCATAGACTCGACAGTATTATGCAACTAAAGCGTAATTCTTTCACCATTTCCGTAGCATGCAAGGTGCAATTTTCTCCCCTCACAATTCAGCGCAAGGATGATTTAGAATTATTACTAATCTAAGTAGATGCTCGTAATTAGTAAGCAATTTGGCTCATCGTATATCCGTAAGCCAAGATACTTCATACGGCCCATTTCATTACCAAATAAAGCCGTAAATTAACCACATCGCCAGCTCTCACTCCAGACAAAGATAGCAACCCACTCATTTCTTAAACTTCATCGCTTTCTTCCCCCCTTCCATCAACACCGACTCATCACCCTCGGCACCCTTCTAAATTCCCCATAACTTAATTTTCCCACCTTTTCCACCCCCACCAGAACGCACTTCACTTGGAAACCCACCCCCTCCCCACACTTCAACCCGTATCCAGGGCCAATCGTCGACCCGTTCATCCCAAATGGGCCCTCAAGAAAGTTCAAGTGATTAAAAATTTTCGATCTCACCAAACCGCCACCCCCCTATCCCCCTCCGTTCTTCTTTGACTTTTCATCGCAATATTATATAAAAATACCTGCGTCGATGCCAGAAAAAATTAAACAAAACCTAGGAGATCAAGTATAAAATTAAGAACTTTTGAGAATCGAGATTGAAGCAGACTGAGGGGAGGCGATGAAGACAGGGAGTCAAACCTGAGGAATTTTCCGCAAAGCCGAAAGCGATTTAGGAGGGTGAGAGAGAGAGGGGGATGAGGAAGAGGTTGGGATAGCCAGGGGGGGGGGGGAGGGGGAAGTGCTGGAATTTAAAAAGACTATGAAGAGGTCCTTAAGTAACTAAAGGGGAACCAGGTGATTAAGAAATGGTTTGAAAGACTCCAAGAAAGGAAATAAGTGGTACGAGATGGGTTAAAGACAAGTTTGACAGGATATCATGGAAATAAGAAAAGAGTAGTTTGTTTTGAGCACTAAGAGCATTTTCACCAAAAAGAGCACTCCCTGTCTTTCTCAGTCACTTATGGCTGGGGAGTTGGACCACTATGAGCTCTGAGGAAAATAACCATAGCTAAATACTGTTGATTTCATAACTTATATTTGATTTCAAAAATACTTTCTCATTCTCTCCAATCCAAAGACTAGATTATCAGTAAACCTAAGTGTTTAATGAATTTATTGTAGTATTTTTCACATAAAATCGCTAGCTAATGTAAATACCCACAGTTAGCAAGTTGATTATGGTATCAATGTCATGATGCCATCACCTTTTTAGCAGTAAGATAAAACTGAATTCTAGACTAGAAATTTCTCTGTATTCACAAATGTATAGTAAAGTGTATATGTGAGTATTTTGAGTAATAGTTTGCGCATTGATTGATCAGTATAGAGGGAAATATTAATTGACTAGCAATGCGGCGTTGTCACAATATACAGGGATAGTCTATGCATCTGAGTTCGTTACAAAATTAAGCATAATCTATGGGTTCTTGGGATTTCGTGTGCTGGCAGTACTAGCAACAGGACCTCAAGTTGCCTATGCACTAGCATATATTTTCTGAGATCATCGCCTCGTGTTGCAGTTCTTCTCCGCTTTGCCACGACAGTATTTAAGGATTTTGTATCCTAAACTTTTCTTATAAGTCAATTTGATGCATCTAATAATCACGGCTAATAGTACGCCATAAAAAATAAATAGTACGAATTAAGCGGCGATAATAAAAATAATCTCATAAAAGAATGGTATTGAGTGCTAGAGCTGAAAGACACTGAGCAGTTTTCTACATGGTTACGTCCAAAAAAAAGTGAGCAGTTAAAATGAAAATATAAGGCGTATTTCGGGAAGGAATTATTACCATTATTGTTAATAAATAGGCCACGGTTAAGTAAAACGAAATAAATATAGCACATATAATAGTAAAAATACCATTTTGTGTTTGTATTACTATATTTACAGTAACTTAATTAGTCAAATATCTAATACTAGCATACCTGTGCAGTGGGAAAACGATAAAGATTCTCTAGTAACTACGGCAATTTCCACGAGAGAGGAAATTGCCCTTTGAAAAATCAACAGGAAAAAAGGATTAAAAAGCGATCTTGGAAATCAGAAAAAATAACATAATTCCCCTCGCGATGTTTTTTTCCCGATTTACATCCATGAATATTTATTGATGATTTAAAAAAATCGTTTTCGGAAACTTAACCTCAATAATGCACCAATAGAATAACTAAATACTTGCTCTTAAACTCGCCATGCCAGCGATTTTCTCAGTGGAAGGGTCTTTTATGAAGGGGAAGTATTCCCCGCAAGTACCAAAGAAGATCAATCAAGCTACTTCAAGTTATTTCGGCGGGTCCGGCATGAATATGATTTTACTCGCTCATTTGAAACTTAAAACTCAAGGAAGAGGCCTAGAGACGGAAATGCCATGCTTTCAGTCTAAACTTGTAGATCAATCGAATACTGGCCGGAATTTGTGCCTTCAGATGCCGAAAGACAAAAACGACTTTCCTTAAGTAACAGATTATATAGCTCGCTGGCTAGAATTTTCTCAGCGAAAATACGAATATCTTTAGGTAAATTGGGTTGAAAATTTGCTAATGAGAATTTTCAGTTTCTCAGCGGGTCTGAATTACTTGAAGAGAATGTCTTTCTTTGCTATGCATTCCCTACTTCATTGTCAACACTTAAAAAAAAGTTTTTTTTATATTTTAAAGTCCACCATTAACCATACTAATACAGCACGATAAAACTCATTAATTGGCGAAAATATTGACCATAGAGCACCTAGTGCATAAATATTGTAAATGGCTTAAGATTCATTTATATGTCCTTTAATACTTTGCCCACCAAGGACTGACATCAGGAGTAGTTGAAGATATAATCAGAGGTGAATGAAAGTGGGCACATTTACGAATGCTAATAATGAGTGGAGACGAAGAGGCCTTGTTTTGAGGGCACACGGGGGAATAACACAAAAGCAGGATTTGCTGACCAAAAAACATAGACAAGTCAGGTACGAAATGGCTTCTTAAATAAACGTATGCAGTAAAATTTACTGTGCATGAATAATAGATTTCGAATCTAAGTGACTGATTTAATCAAATAGAAATGCTCCTTCTGTCACCAGGATAGCTTAAAAATTAGATCACACTTCCTAGGGGGGTTAAAGGATGCAGCAAAACTGATATTTTTTTAAAGTATTAAATTGATAACAGGTTCATTTTGGTTAGTAACTAATTTGGATGGGAAACAATTGCGCGGATGATTATGCAAGAAACATTACTTTCAGGCGGGATGAGAACAGTGAAAAACATTACGATGTTCATGATTTTTAATTTTTTTTACGCATAGCTTTCAAAGTTTTTGCTGCCTAATCAAATACATGATTATGTCATGGTGCAGGAAACAATCGTAGCGGTGACTGTCAGGAAGTAGAGTACGGTAATGGCCAAAATTGTGCCAAAAAGCTGTAATCTTATTGTTGTGTCAGGTAGATATTAGGCTTTTCACCACAAGAGTTTTGGTTTTAAACCAGGGAGTGTACGCATATTAAAAATTACTTCCGTTTCTACTTGATTTTCTCCTGGCAAGACATTCAGGTACAATAATCCATTCGTCGATGAAATGTTAAATTGTGGACATCTTGAATAATTTATTTTAGAGTAGATTAATATCGACGCCGGGCTTTTATTCATCACGTCCCCACTCCCTAATATCATTTCAAGTACCCACCAACACACAATGGCTTAAGTGATTTCATTTGAAAAACTTCTTTTCTGATAACATCAAAATCATATATCGTCAATGATTCCAAAGATGGGAAACAATTGCGCGGATGATTATTCATGAAACATTACTTTCAGGCGGGATAAGAACAGTGAAAAACATTACGATGTTCATGATTTTTAATTTTTTTAGTAGTAGTTAAGTATAAAATATTAATAAAATATTTCTTTACCATATACATTCACCATTATTCGGTAAAGCTTCATGATACACTTCATTCTTCGGGTTGCTATGGATAAAAATTTAGGACAAGGCCAAAATCTAATGTAAAGGATATATGATGCACGCGTGCTGAAAAACAATTCTTGCTCTTGTTTTCATAAGCTTTTTTTAACTATATTATACGACTCTTGAAACTAGAATGAAAGTAACGAGAACCGAAAGAGATAAAGGAGTGGAATAATCCCCGAAGTATCGACTGCATCGCATGAATTCTGCCTAAAGCACAGAGCCTGGAGTTCATGGGTAAACGTGAAGGCATGAGAGGGTGGGTTTAGGGGAGGGTAAAGGGACAGAATATGGGTCGTTCTCCCATGGATGCAATGAATACGGCAATACTGACTGCCTCGCAATGAGATTCACAAAGATGCGCTCCGAAATGGCTTTTATTTGCCGCCATTAATTCCCAGCGAGGAATTCACAGACGACTCCCGCTCCCACGGGTTAGAAACCCGCAGAGCGCGAAAGCAGGCAACTATAAAAGAACGACGGAAAAGGAGGCGTGCTGCTTCTTTTGTGCAGTCTTGGCGAAAAATTGGAGGCATTACAAAGGAATAACGGCGCAGGGACTCGCCATTTTTGTCGCCTTCCCACCTCAGGATCGCATTATTATGATCGCACAAATGGTTTCGGCATATTTCCCCGGAATTAAAAGTAAGGTAGAGTACGAATATTAGCGTCTATTATTGCAAGGAGTGATATACATGAGCGCGGGAAATAGGTGGTCAATAAAATTAACTTTTACGGTTGTAACGCAAAGATATGATGCAATTTATAGGAATTTCTTCGTTTACCATATTGTTTTCATTTACGAATCTGATATAGTTTGAATAATATAAAGACCCATATATTTCCATTCTTTGATCCGTCAATGAGCTCTCGAGTTATAAGCGGTTAAAAACCGATGTTTTTTACCTTTTATAACTCGAGAAATATGGGTGTGCAAAGGACTTATACGTCATCCACTTCGTCCAATCACAACTGAGACCTCGTAGCTCCTTCGCAATAGGGGACACACAGGTAACACTGCCAATAGAAGACACCTCCCCTTCCCACCTTCGTTCGCTTCCCTTTCTTCCTCAACACAGTCAAGGACGTAGTAAATGACGTAGATTTCCTTAACGCCACTCATTCGGTTGGCGTCACCGTTTGGTCATTTGAAGTTTTTATTTACAAGTGAATGGTTCTGGTTAGAAGATTGATTTTTTCACTACAAATCCTTTTTGTTTCCATCTAACAATTTCGTGAAGAAAATAGCGATTTTGGTTCCGAGTAAACGCCTCCATTAGATTGTTTTGAATTCACAAGTATCTCACCCTTCCTCCACACAGAAATGCAATCCGCGTTTTATGAAATTGCAATATCAGCGCCGTGAAATGTTAAACATAATACGCAGAGAATTGTACTCAACGTCCGTTACACGTACTCATCAAAGGATAAGCATTTTGATGGGTCAGCACCAGGTGTTTCGCTTAATTGGCACCGAGTTTTATATGGCAACTACGTCCAGTGCTAGAGGAATAAAATGGAAATGGAACTCATTATGCTTAATCTGTGATATTGTTCCCCAGGCAAGGATAGGCAGATAATTAAAAGAACGTAAAATTATGCAGTGTCAGCGGAGTGTTCTGCTTGAATTTTGAAAAAGTTTGCTTGTACTACATGGATATTCGAAATGTGTACAGTATATTTTTTCCACGTCCATATAATGCACTTGACATATTATAGGAATGAATATGTGTCATTAAATTTTGTTATCCACATCTAAAAATAAAATAACACGGTACCGAGCTGATATGAATTAATTACGGACCTATCCATTCTCTCCTTTCTTTTTCCGGATACCATTCCCTACACCACGTTGGCAGGTACGTTGTATTTTAATGTCGTAGAGAGAAATAAAACTTTATAGAAAATTTGAAATAACTCGTATAGCATGAAAATGGGAGTTGATTTGTAAGAGTGAGCTGATCATGACACATTTATTACTTTAATTTAATGACTTAAGTCAGTTGTCAGTAGAATCACAGCCACACAGCCAGATTAGGAATATGAAGGTTTAAAGGATCCACTAACAGCATGCAAATCAGAAATCAATAAGCCAAATGCGTTGGATGACTTGATGTATATCCGCACGTCTTCGAGAGGTTGATCAGCTAGGTTTAGCGTAAGGAAGTTTTCATATTTATTCTCTTTAAGGTGTAGTCCGCATTTAACTATAAGTATAGAGTGATGAAGACAATTATTAATGTACCCATATCTTGGTGTAGGTAGGGGTCAACCTAAAATTGCCAACAACGTGTAATAATAATAAAAATTACCTTGTATTAGCGTTGTTTTACATGTCAGGGTCAGCGCCAGGTGTTTCGCTTAATTGGCACCGAGTTTTATATGGCAACTACGTCCAGTGCTAGAGAAATAAAATGGAAATGGAACTCATTACGCTTAATCTGTGATATTGTTTCCAAGGCAAGGACAGGCAGATAATTAAAATAACGTAAAATTATGCAGTGTCAGCGGAGTGTTCTGTTTGAAATTTGAAAAAGTTTGCTTGCACTCCATGGATATTCGAAATGTGTACAGTATATTTTTTTCCACGTCTGTATAATGCACTTGACATATAATAGGAATGAATATGTGTCATTAAATTTTGTTATCCACAACTAAAAATAAATATCACGGTACAGAGCTGACATGAATTAATTACAGACCTATCCATACTCTCCTTTATTTTTTCGGATTCCATTCCCTACACCACGTTGGCAGGTACGTTGTATTTTAATGTCGTAGAGAGAAATCAAACTTTATACAAAATTTGAAATCACTCATATAGCATGAAAATGAGAGTTGATTTGTAAGGGTGAGCTGATCATCACACGTGTATAGCTTTAATTTAATGACCTATGTCAGTTATCGTTAGAATCACAGCCACTCAGCCAGATTAGGAATATGAAGGTTTAAAGGATCCACTAACAGCACGCAAATCAGAAATCAATAAGCCAAATGCGTTAAATGACTTGATGTATATCCGCACGTCTTCGAGAGGTTGATCAGCTAGGTTTAGCGTTAGGAAGTTTTCATATTTATTCTCTTTAAGGTGTAGTCCGAATTTAACTATAAGTGTAGAGTGATGAAGACAATTAATAATGTACCCATATCTTGGCGTAGGTAGAGTTCAACCTAAAATTGCCAACAACGTGTAATAATAATAAAAATTACCCTATATTAGCGTTGTTTTACATGTCAGGGTAGACGTTTTTTTTCACCTCCATTACAATTTGGCATTTTCGAACATCGCATACACTACGCTATTTTTTGCTAGGTTGACGTCTTACCTCCTTTTATACTGACCGGGACTGCTAAGACTGGGACAGGGACTGCTCGTAATATATCGTTCTAAACCCGGAAAGGGAAGGGATTTTTCTTTAGTATTAGGGTCTCTACTTGAGTGCTGTATGGAGGACAATGGGGTCGTTTACCATATTTTTTTATTGTTCAATCTGATAGAGTTTGTAAAATAAAAAGACCCGTATTTTTCCGTTTTTTGATCCGTCAATTATTTCTCGCGTTATAAGCGGCGAAACTCTGATGTTTTTAACCCTTTCGGAAAAGTGGGCGTGGTGCACCTCTGACGTATATCGACTTCGTCCAATCATAACTGAGCCCTCGAAGCTACTTCGCCTTATCACAAAGGGGGGAGACACAGCTGACTCTGCCAATCGGAGCAGCTACGACAGAATCTGTGCAAGCAGACCTTCCGAGAACCCCCCTCCACTCCCTTCACTTCCCGAAAGAGCAGTCAAGGACGGGAGGAAAATGACGTCAATGATATCAAAGCAGCTTTTTCGGTGGGCGTCACCTTTTGCTTACTTTTAATTTTTTATTTATGAGTGAATGGTTGTGGTTAGAAGATTAACTTTTTCACTAAAATTCATTTTTCGTTTCCATCTAACGATTTCTTGTACAAAATTACGATTTCGGTTCCGAGTAAACGCCCCCATTTGAGGGCAGAGCTCTGTACTTGGGGCGTTAAGCTGTGGACCTCTTGCCGCCTTTGGCCAAGAGAAGGGCACTGCCAACGCCAGGTTACTTACAACCATTCCTAAAATACTCCTAACTCTACCCAAACATCTATCTTTCCTAGATGGCTCAAGTAACCTTAGCTATCGATCAGCTCCTTAAAAAACTACCGCCTCCTTCGACGCACTCTCCCAACAGTTTTCTTCTCGATAAAACCTTGCAAAAATCCATGGCCTTTTAACAATTTTCTCATATAATGTCTCCACTTCCTTCTAACTGGCCACTTTTTTCCCTTTTCCTCTCTTCTTCTCTTCTTGGTAACAATAGGGAATTCAACCTAGCTGGGGAAAAGCCTTGTTTTGCGTTCTTCATCAGCGATTCTCTTTCATTAATAAGGATATATAGAACTCTACGTGAACTCTTGGAAATCTATGTGAGGATGGAAGGTGGTGTAAAATGATAATCAAGTTGGAAAAGTGATGGCCAATCAATATGCGTACAATAATCTCAAATTAAACATTTCAGTTGGATATAAAGTACTCAGAAACACGCTATGAGACATTGGTAATTTCAATCAATAAGACTTCCTTACGGCACCAAAAATAATTGAAGCCTTTAATTCATTACAGGTAGCAAAAGAAAAACACATTGCCAGCGAGTAATTTTACGCCACGATTTTATTTTTCTCAGTTGCTCGAGGCATTAAAAAAACAACAATAATGAAACACCTGGGAAAGAATTTGAATCATTTACCGAAATACGTTTATTATTCATAATATATTAATGCAATCCACGCACTGACATGGAAACTCTATGAATAATGCCTGGATAAAAATTATCAATCGAGCCACCAAATTTTTCATTCCAGCAACTAAGTTTTCAAATTAAATTTCACTATTCATATTAACGAGCCTCTACATGGAAATAGAGAGAGGAAAAAATCTAATCAGTGGAGAAAATTAGGCCACAAAATTCGTAATATATGTGATAACGGTCATATTTTCCCTTGGAGTGTAAATACAGATTAAATTCGGATAATAATCCACCCGTCAGAAATGTATGAAACATAGGATTCGAGAGATTATATATTGTTGTGGACTCTATGAAAACTATTGGGGAATTAAAATCTCTGCGAACATGCATGTGAGAAGTGGATGAGACACACGTGCATGGAATTTATGGACATTCCTCGAGTGTTTATGCATCACATGCAGGAGCTTCGGTAGGAGCTGCTAAGGTTGCAGGAGCTTCTATCACGAGGTCGAATTTCAAGTTCAAAATTTCCTGACTTACGGATGCCTTGAGATGAATGGGGGTATCCTTAACAGATAGGCGTGCTACCTCCGTTACACCAAGCTGGCTTATGTATGGGTTTTAGATGTGGCCTTTAGGATTCCATATCTGGTCCTATCTATAGACTCAATGTTCCCTCTTTAAAGTTTGTTTAAAAACAAATTTAACTGATTATGTGGTCATTATTTTGAACTTGTGAACTTGGATTAAAATTTCGGTGGGAATAATAACACTTTATTTCCTAATTACAACGTCAGAATCAATGACGTGTTTTAGTGGTTGGTGCATGGAAAGGTATCATATTTTTTCTATTGCACAATGAATATCCACTTTCACAAAATTACACCAAAAAGGTCTTCTACGTTTTCTACCGGTAGGGGTTGAGCATTTGTCCTCAAATTCCATAATCACGTGTGGGTAATAGATATTAATACATCTTTCTGAACGATTGCTTAGTGCCAAAAATCACTGTGTTTACCCACACGTTCATGTCATCTGAGGATTTGGGATCAGAATTGGCATAAATTCCTGGTTCAAATAGGCCGATGAACTTCTATAAAGAATGTTCCTGTTTAGCATCATGAATGCAAGTCTGGTCATTTTCCAACAATAATTGAAACTAGTCGTGACCTTTTATCGCTAGCCTGGTTTACTTTGAATATTCTCAACAGCGTTACTGCTTAAGAATCACCCCAACAACTCATATTACATGCTATTTACAAACGAAGTTGGAGATTAAAGAAATCCATCACCATTTACTGACACCAAGGAATCGCAATGTTACCATGATCTCGAAGAGATACATTTAAGGAAAGAGTATTCATGATTTATGATTTTTTTAAAGTAGACTCAACGAAAGTTGCTACGACGTAAATACATTCCAAATACTTCGTATTCATCCATCGAACGCCAGGCAAAAGAGTTGATATCTTTAGGCAAAAGAGTTGATATCTTTAGGCAAAAGAGTTGATATCTTTAGGCAAAAGAGTTGATATCTTTAGGCAAAAGAGTTGATATAAAACGATGTCTATGCATATAACCCGGTGGTAAGATTAGTAGTGTGATTTTTATCCTGGTCACTCCTCAATGCTTCTTCAGACAGTACTCCCGAATAAAAATTGAACTATTACATAGAATATTCATGTTTTCATAGAAAATAATAGGGGTGAATGAGGTCGATGTAGGCAGTCCATACTTGGAATTTTAAAATGTCAAGTATTTTAAGAAAATAAATTTGTATCATTCGAGAGTATATTTTTTTCCAAACGATTTCGACGTCGGAGAGTCATTGTCATGGAAGCAGTGCTATCGAAATCGATAGGAAGAATAAATTATATTGTAAAATGGCACAATGTTATTTTCCTAATATGTTTAATTGTCGTGAAATTGATAATAATTCGTTCCTGTTAATAATTTCGTTACAAAAAAGCGATGATATTACATTTTCTTGTAAGTTACTGAACGTTTACAAAATGGATAAATCATATATTTTTCCAAAAACATTTAGAGTTTTTAAATAACAGAAAGATATCCTTTAATATTTTTAATGTGCAGCGATGATTTAAATATTTTTGACAAAAAGCGTCCACTTGTCACAAATGCATGTAGAACATTTAATAGAAAATTCTATATTAATCACCCAACAGCAGAACTTCCGCTAATTTTTTCGCATATTCAGCTTATATTTCATCGTAGAGTTAAATTCTTAGAGCAATTTCGTTGGTTCACTACTTGGTGCCCCAGAAGTTTCATTAACATTATCTATTCAGTTAATTCTCATCCGGATCCTATGGACCAGCAATGAATTTGCCAATCCTAAATTATTGCGGTGAAAATGGCTAGCGATGCAGTAAATAGAGTACCACAGGTATTATTGATCATGTCACGGGTTAATTACTATATTTTTCATCAAAACAGCAACAAGAGCCAATAAAAATAAACTAATGAATACATTCCTCAACCGTTTCTTAAATATTACACACCTATCTGTGATGGGTTCTTCAGCGTCCGAATTTATTCAAGGTAAGGAATTAGCATAGAAAAACGCAAAGAAAGATTTATCAAAGCATCGGCATGCAATATTACTGCCACGTATATTATAATCTTGTTTTTTGTTTCTTCATTACAGTTCGTACATAGTGGAACTTTCAAAAGCCAGAAAGCCTATCATATAAGATCTATTAGACCTTGGGGGATGCTACACGTAAGAAGTAATGTGGACCGGATTCCTTTACCGAACACAATAAAGTTTGTCTTCCACGAAGAATTTATCATTTGGAGGTACAACTTGTTTCAACGTTTCTACATCAGGTGCCTGATGCAGTTTTCCTTCTCTTTTGAAGTTTTTCCTTCTCAGTCGAACATAAATTTTTACGTACTTAATCCTGAAACTTTCAAACTTATTGCATTCATCAAAAAAGCCTGAAATACCCCATGGGATCAATTTATAAAAAGAGTTGAACAAAAATGCCTGTTGCGCATATCAGCAGTGAATATGATGTCAAAAAAAGTTAATAGCATTGAATGTTTATGTCAGAAGTTATGAACGAAGTCTATGCATATAATATTTACGAAAAATGTAATAAAAGATCATTTTATTGCAAGCATTCAGAAAGAAGATAAGTATAAAAACATTATAGTTTCCAAGAAGGAAAACGAGTCGGAAGGTCCAGCCTAACTAATGACAGGTAAAACAAATACCGGCTCCAAGTTTCATGTTGCTGCTGTACTATATAATGTGAAATACATCACCGCCTACGAGAGAATCTGATACCTGAGATCTGCGTTCTCATTCGTCCACGTTATTCAATTACCGTTCCGGTAACAACCGTCCCACATCTCTCCGTGGCCAACTGCAGGATTCTGTCACGTAGCTATTAACTACCACATTTGTAAATCCCCGAAATTACTGCCATGAGCAAACACAGAGAGGCAAGAGCGAAATCAAACACAGGTTTGAGCGGAGTCGCACGATGCGCGAAATGATTAAATTTCGAGGCAGGCGCACCAGTAATGCAATTTCCGGTGATTGTACAGCGAAGACAGATTATGACACTCCCAAGAGTATGTGCGTCGGAACACATTTCAAAGATGCTTTGAAAATGATATAGTGAATGATTTGTGGAGAGAGAGAAATACAGAGAAGAAGGATATACACCTATGGTTTCATCAAATAATGAGATTTAATGAATTCATCTGCGACACAGAGACTTTTTCATAACTCACATTTTAGCCGAAAAACACTTCGTAAAATACTATCCTAGCAACAAAGCAAGCTATTAAATATGTGTGATAGTAAAAATTGACCTACTAGGAAAAATATATTATTAATATTGGTGTTCTACCGGTTTAAGTAAGTTTATTTGTTAATGAGTTTCTTATAACGGAGCCTTTTTTTTGCATAATATGCCCTTTTTTTAGTTCCACATGCCTCCCATCTCTCATTAGCCTATCCAAACCACCAGTTCTCATCTCTCTACCCCACCTATAGTACGTAACATTCTTCCCTATATTCCTTCCTTCAAAATCTCTCCATTTAATGCTCCATTCAATCCCTCTGCCTCATCCTAGTTTCCTCAATCACGACTTAGTTTAATAGGCTACAATACTGCCTATAGGCAGTAATGGAGCCTATTAACCGGTGCCAAACCCGAGAAACATTTCTTAATAGTATTCGCCGGAAAATACAAGATCTTATATTCCTCAATCAACTTTCTTTCCACCCCTACCATCTCAAGCACCTCCTCATTCCTCTTCCTTTTCACCCACTTCACCTAATCTATCCCTCTATGTGCCAATCTTGGAAACTATTTTTATTCCTTATTTCTTATATCAAGGTTACGGCAGAGTCCTCTGGATTGCCAAATAACAACTAATAGTTTATTATTGGCAATCCAGAGGACTCTGGGTTACGACGCCACACAATGCCGCCATTTCTTGCTCTTCATTAATATTTTCCAGGGTACAAAATGACTTTGGCGTCGAAGCACCATAAGATAACAATACTACTTACTATTTTCTTAAATCTCCTCAGCCGCAACCATGTCATTGAATACATCTTAAGAATTTTTTTATCCGTGGTAACCGTGTTGGCAATCTGTAGGCTTGGAAATCCAAACGATCCATTAGTGTCATCGTGTGATGCCAAATTGCATCCGTAGATATTCAATCAGTATCCGTCGGCACGATTTCTAAGGGAGGCATGTACGCTGACTCATCATCACGTCATCAATCCAAATTGGTTAAACGGTAGTGTCCACTTCATTCTCTCATCAGATAACCTCATCATATTTACACCAATCTCTTCTTTGTCTTCTTCACTCATAGATTATCACATCTCACACAAGACCTACCTTTGCTATTCTCTCCGATCACTTTAACGAATTTATACTTCAGACTACAACGTCACAAAATATGGCCAATCAGTAAAATGAATGCTTTACAGGGGCTCACTTTGAGGAACTGAATCTTAAGTATTAATATTTTGAGCCAGTTAAGATTACAACAAGCTTAATGCGAAAATACAGCTTTATATTTTATTATAACGCCAAATTAGTTTAAGTTTTCAAACGCATTTTCTTTTATCCCACTCTTCTTATGATATATTCGCTTGGTTTTTTGTTGATTTATTTTAGTTCCGTAATTTTTCCTTATCATCGCCATTACTAAACTATATGTACACGGGAAATAAGGAGATACCTTTAACTAACGACTGCTCTCAACCAGATCAAGCGCTTATCGAACATGTGTAGGTTTATTCGCAGGTTTAAAGCTCAATAATTTAATAATCAACAGAGAAAGAGGACGCCTTGGTAATTCCACTGGTAGAGCACCTGACCGGAAATCAAGGGGTCCGGATTCGGTGTTTCGTTAGTTTATTTGAAAAAAAAACAAGATCCCAACATTCTAACCCCCTATATTACCCATATTTATCACTCACCATGATGCTTGTTTGTGCCCCTATTCCGGCCGCAAACGAGTTCCTCTAAATTATCTTTTCTTCAGCGTCTTCTATATCCTGCAGCCTCTACTTATGCCCAACATTCCTGAACCATTTAGTCAATTTATTGATACTTATACAGGTTCTAAATATTAAATAAGGTTTCCACGATGTGGCCCTACTCTTCTTTGCATTTAATCTTACATATCCGCCATGGTATGAGGTTCAACATGAAGTAGCTTGATATCAGCCTCGAGTCATTTCCAAGCATAAATCAGCTAACTGAGTCCCCAGAGCTGTTTCTGGTAAAATATCCGTTTTTCTAGAATAGCACTGACAGTTAAATCTTCTCACTATCATTGCACCAGCTCATATATTTTCCTATTCATCCTTACACGAACCTCCTTTCGTTCAACTTCTTTGGTATTGCTTTAACTCTCAACATATTCTCCAATGACCTTCCAAATCTAGCTGCATAATCTTTCCATCTCCCAACACATTAGACACTTTTTCGATTATTTTCTCCACATATATAACACAGTGTCATCTTTCCATGCTTGCATATAGGATGGTCCGGAAGAAGGTTAAACTTTAACTGAATTTTCCCATGTAGCATGAGAATTTGCACTAGGGAATGTGTAGATGAATTTGGGGTTGAATTAAATTGAATATAATTTTATTGTC
This sequence comes from Platycnemis pennipes, assembly GCA_933228895.1. Taxonomy (NCBI): domain Eukaryota; kingdom Metazoa; phylum Arthropoda; class Insecta; order Odonata; family Platycnemididae; genus Platycnemis; species Platycnemis pennipes. The sequence goes on from OW121855.1 coordinate 32,020,841, forward strand.
GTAAAGCAACAACTCCGTAACAACAAAATGCAATAAATGAGTAAACGAACTCTCAAGAGGATTACAGTATTGATTTACAAGCTACTACGAATAATGAAACAAACAAATAGGTATATGAAAGAAAACAAAACAAGCAAGCAATAAATAGAAAGGGAAATTTCAATCAAGCATTCAATCGTGATTAATACACACAAATTATTCTCAATATGGTATTTAAGCTGCACACAATTCAATAGAATGCCTTCAAGTTTGCAAATAATATGTTATAAGTTGTTTACGTAGTCAAATAGATAAACAATAATGAATAATAATGTACTATCAAAATTTATGCAACAAAAAATACAAAAATTAAAATTGCGCTTGAAATTAAAAGCTTTCTCGTCGTTGCTAGAGACCATATTTTATTTTGTACATTTCGATGGACATTAAACTCTCAAGCTGACCCTCCCCATTAGAAGCGCAATATTCCTGCTTGTCATTATTCTAATCAAATAACCTGTTTTTATATTCACTAAATATTATAAAATATTTAAATTCTCTATTTTCGAAGCAATTAAAACATTTTTATTTCATCATTTCAAGTCTTAAAAACCGCAGTCTTTTTCTTCTCATCCTTCTTTCCTCCTAGGTTAATTCTTGTCCGCTACAGTTATCATCCCAGTCATCCCACATGCTAGTCATTCCTTCATCTGTTTATTGGCAGAATCGCTCCTTTAAAGAGCTTTATCACTCACAACACTCACTATTCTTGGTTTGAACAGTAGTCTCCTCTTATCACCCCACACACACTATCCAGTAGCGTTCTGTCAGCGATCATCCGCAAAAATTTTCATCCCCGTTACTTCAAGTAATCTTTTGGTTTTGGAGGTTTCCGGTTTCGGTTCTCCCACATATGTTAAAATTGATCCCACTGTAGACTTGTAAAAATTACACTTAGCGTATTTCCTGAATACATGTTTCGCCGTACATTCATGCATACACATTCAATGTATTCAGGGATCCCGGAATTCCGTTTGCTTTTGTCAATTGCTCTCCGACATTCTCACCAATATTCCTGGAGTTTAAAAGCTCTTATTCCTAGATATTCAAAGGATATATCTTGCTGATTAACTTTCCTGTCCAACTTCAATCTAAAGCGTAGGGGTTTGCTTAATGTTTCCAAGCATTCCTTGTTTTTGGAAGAGATTACCATATTAAATATTCATGCATTACATTGAATATGTGCTGGAGTCTTTGTTAAAACCTTCTGCCAATAGAACGACATCGCAGGCATAACAGAGAATTTTTATTTTTTTCCATTACAGTTATGGATAGGATACTTAAAAGGGTGATGAGGTGAAAATGGACGCGGCAATAGAATATAAATCAAGAAACAACAACGTCAATTATGTTTAATTTCAATTGCGATGAATCTCACATCCAATCTAATGGAAGTGTATTTCAATAAATACAGAAAGAGTACCTATTTAGAATATTCGTGCACCCCAAAATAAATCCACGATGCATCGGCTCAGAGAGTGATATTATTTACCGGCCTTTTCGACTCGTTTTTCACCTCTCATGTACGAGACGGAGGGGATCAAATAGTTAGTGAGGAACACAACTTTTGGGTTATATTCGGTCGTGAGGGAGAAGAGGCGGTAACGAGGATATGACGGAAGTGTGAGGGGAGGAGGTTGACAGGGAAGTCAGCTTAAGGGTTTAGGAGAGAGTCAGCATCAACGTTTCACGCGATCGTAAATCAGGAAAGGGAAGCCAGATAGGGAGGGGCTGATGGGGAGGAGGGAGGGAGAGAGGGATTTCGGAAGGGGGACCGGGAAAGGGGAGGAGGGACCAACACGAACAGAACAAAAGGGAGGATATTCGTCACAGCAATGCGTAGGAATTTAACAAATGACGTCTACAAATCCGATGAATACGTATCGCGCGAACATGAACGAAAGTTTTTCGAGGAAAAGTATACAATTTGATCCAAAATAGTAAATGAATCATCATCACAGGTCAACAGCCATAAGATTGTCTTTGACGCCGATAACCACTCGATTCTCTCATTTGCTAACCACTTCATATTCACATAATACTTCTCTTCCACAACTTAATACTACTCTTCTGTTCCGGGTTCCATACACCTCGTCCGTGACAATTCTTTACCACTCTTCCCGTTCACTTTTCCTTGACAGTTGTCTTCATTTTGCCATCATGTCTCAACATGTGGCCGATAAAGTTGTTCTGTTTACAGTTTTCAGTAGACTTATTTTTGCTCTTCTCCCCTCTCTAGTCTTCTTCATTATTAACTCGCTTCATCCATTTAATATTCATCTTCTGCTAAACTACCACATTTTGAATGCTTGTGGCTTGGGTATGCCTCTGCTGCTGTCGTCGTCCATGCCTTACTGCCATAAAGAAGTATTCTCCATACGTATATTCTAATGATTGTTTTCATACATCCACGCTCATATACTTTCAGTTGTGATAGATTCTTCCTTTGACAGAATGTCCTCTTCACCTGGAGTATTCTACTCAATACTTTCCACTCGCTTCATCCATCTCTAGTCATTCTACTTCTTACTCACCTCTTTGACTTTTGCTTTCCAAGGTTAACATTAGTCCTGGCCGTTTATATTCTACTGCATACTAATTCTGAGCAAAAATAATGGTGAATGTGTGCATCACGATTCATTTGTGTTATATTTATTAATGTGAAAACTATCAAATTCAATTAGTTCACATCAAAAGTAACATATATCGATAATGATCTTTTGCATTTTTCAGGTTTTCTTCTCCTTGGAGTCTATGGTGGTTGAATAGCTAGCCACTCAACTGATGAGTCCGGTGTGAATCCAGGCAGTGGACTAATCTTTTTCATTCATAAATGGACCCCTGATGGAGTACTTAGGGGGAGGTAGGGAGAATCAGTGTTTAGCACTCCTTCCGTAGGACGTACGCTATGTGTCATTTTTGGAATATTTCACTTTATCAAACCATGGTTCGAGGTTGTTTTGTTCTAAAACATTTCGATTGTAAGATTTTTTATGAATTTAGTAAACATTTCAACTTATGCTGTAGCTTGTTTTCACTTTCTTTCTGAATAAAATTTCAAATTTACCTCGAACACCCGATATGCCATTTTGGCGCATTTATATTTTGCATTAAAATATACATAAGTTTTGGTTCAAACCATTGTTATCCTGAAGGTCTATTTATTTATGTTTTAATTTTAATAAAGCATTATACGCATAGGTCAGACCCTTCACATGACGCTAATAGGCACGTAGTGGAAGATTCTGAGTCTAGCGCCTGAAGGCTTCTTACGTAAAAAAGAATCATGAAACACTCAATGATGTGAATTCACTGAGATAAAACTGTAGTACAATGATGCAAATTGGAAGATTTCGCTGGAGCAACTAGATGAATATTTAGCGATACCTTATGTGCGTGGTAGCGTGGGAGCTCAAGGGTTGGATGTTCATCGGACTGGTAGAATAACTGGAGTATATAGTTTTGCAAAGATTTTATGGTTCGATAAATATTAACAAAGTTTCTTAGATACTTGAAATTTGGTATTATAGGTATTAGGTTCAAGGGGCTAGAAAAAAAACAAGTTTGCCCACATGTCGAACGTTAGGAATGAATTAATCTCTCATGCGCAAATTTGCTACGTGCCGGGCTCGTTCTTGAACGTTGTCGAATATTTTTTCCTTCAAATTCAGGTATCCGTTCACGTAATTTATGCCTACGTCTAGATGGAGTGGACAATAAATGGTGAGGATGTTTTGGAGGGCGTGGCAGAGGGATGAAGTATGGGAAGTTGTGGTAGAGCGAGGAGAACGAGTAGTTTGGATGTTTGGATAGATTAATGGAAAATGGGAAGAATACGGACCAAAGAAGCACCTCATGTTCAACTAAACCTATCTTCAGTGGTAGATCACCAATTATGTATAATAAAGATATTTTTTTTAACTTTTTTGGTACCTACGTGAACTTTAATGCTTAGGAACCGTTATGGGGTCGTTTACCATAATTTTTTATTGCTGAATCTGATAGAAGTTGTAAAATAAAAAGACCCGTATTTTTCCGTTTTTTGATCCGTCAATTATTTCTCGAGTTATAAGCGGCGAAAAACTGATTTTTTTAACCCTTTCAGAAAAGTGGGCGTGGTGCAAAGTCTGACGTATATTGACTTCGCCCAATCATAACTGAGCCCGCGAAGTTACTTTGTCTTATCGCAATGGGGGGGGCACAGCTGACTCAGCCAATAGAACAGTTGCGGCAGCATCTGTGTGAGCGGACCTTCCGAGAACCCCCCTCCACTCCCTTCACTTCCACGAAAAGCAGTCAAGGACGGGAGGAAAATGACGTCAATGTTATCACAGCAGCTTTTTTGGTGGGCGTCACCTTTTGCTTACTTTAATATTGGATTTATGAGTGAATGGTTGTGGTTATAAGATTAATTTTTTCACTACAATTCTTTTTTTGTTTGCATCTAACGATTTCGTGTACAAAATGCGATTTCGGTTCCGAGTAAACGCCTCCATTCTAATTTTGCACATTACTTAGTTTAAAAATAAATATCTGTTTCCTACATGGTTCACGGGTTACGTGTCCGAAAGTGAAAAAAGACGTGGAAATCGCACTTATCATTGTGCATTCCTCCAGCGATTAGCTCGCGCGCCTCTTAGTTTCTCGGTGGAAAATGTCCCTTTCCGCATGCATAATGAAACACTGGCTTGTGCAACCCTTTCGGCTAACCTCATCCGGACCATAAAAGCGATGTCCTCACTTGCAAACTAGTGGCCGGAGACCTATCGTACTTTCAAGAGCCCTGGTGTTCGCGAACGGGCGGAGGATGCAAAGGATCGGAAGCTTGGGAGAGGGGGAGGGTGATGAACCTCCAGGGCCACCTCTCGCGTCGACTGCCACATCCGGCGGATGGTTGATGTGGCAGGAGGGGCCTGGTTGTCTGCCTCTTCGTGGGGGAGAGGACTGCGAGATGGATGGAACGGACAAGCCGAGCGCGGATTTCTGGGGAGCTGAAATAAAAAGACCTCCGTGGAATTCGGGAGCGTTGCAAGCCTGTGAGTTAGATGGGCGCGGGTCGACAGGGGTCAAGAATGTCCCTAGGCTGCGTGCTTGTGGGGGAGGGGAACGTCAACAGATGTGGGCTGCTCCTGGACCCTGGGGCATCCGGCGACCCCTTCTCGGCACCCTTGCTCCAGCCCCCGCTCTCACAACACCCTACACTTTCCGCCTGCGTACGACACACGTATTTCTCTCTCTAGCACGTATATACGGTCGTTCTCTTGCTGTATTCAAAACATTGAACTCACAAAAGAGCTCCAAAAAAAGTACGCCTCTTAGTAAACATCCTCGGTCCGGGGGCACATACTCACAGAGATGGGTTATCCAAACTACAAATTACATTTCACTCTAATATTACCTTTTCTATTTCTCCCCACACTTGTGCAGAGCATTTCCGCACACAAACACCATAGTTACTATACTTTTAACGCCCTTTCATTGTCTTTATTTATAATACTCTTACATTATGTTATCATTTGTTATGGTCTACATGGAAATTGTAATGATATAAGTATTAAATTCATTGTTTAATTTTCGTTCAAGCTAAATTTATTTATAGCCAAATTAATACTTATCAATATAGTATATTAATAGCCAAATGCCATGATCACGAAAGAGGTAGGATACCATCATTTGTTTGAGAACTCATATGCCTCATATGAAAGCATAACGTTCGACAACGATCGTTCTGTTTTCGTAAGGAAGTGGCATGATGTAGGTCCAAGATTTTTTAGGCCCTGCTTTAGATTATTTTAATTATGACAATGTGTGATTCTAATATTATTTTTAAATTCCTATCAGCCATAAAATATCTGTACCTCCATTTGCTGGAGTTACCTATATTGTCAGTATAAATGTGAGACGCTACAAACTTATAGAAGGAAATTGTGATCACAATTAGGGCATCCTAAAAGTCGTCAGTTTCTACGTTCCCAACGTGAAATAGGAGACATTTTTCCTTTTATTCTACGATGATCCAATTAATGCTAGTTCTCTACAGTTTTTCCCATACCTTAAACTTCAAAAAGAGGGCTTGATCTCTAATTGAATTTCTTTCTGGGGAGTGTCGAATTATTATTGCTTATTATCGTAATAACTACATCACTAATGTATAGTTACATCTATAATTTAGATTTTTTACTTTTTCCCACCTTTATACCCGTGAAACAAAGGTTTTTTTTCAAAGCGTACGCCTTATTGTAACCTTTCGGATGTTCTAGGAACCCATCTCCTTTCTTTTTTCTCCTTCTCTCTTCCTGCTAGCTGGAATAAATCCCACTCCGCTGACCTTTTCCTACTGGTCTAAAAGTACGACCCTCGAAAAGAATACGGCGTGCCTACAGCACCCCAAACCGTGCAGCCGTCACCTCAATCACGCACTACTACTATGGGTAGGAAGACAGAGGTACAGAGAACGGATGTCACGTAGTGCGTCATTTTCCCCTTTGAGTCTCATCACAAAATCGCTCCCGTTTCCCGTGGATTTTTCTGTGCAGGGAAACTAAAAAAAGGGAAAAACGCACCGAATTTCTTTCGTTCGGAGTCCACGAAAGCTATTTCCCACCCCCGACTCATTCATTCCCTCTTCCCCGTTGACTCATTCACTCCCTGGTTTCCTATCCCCACCCATTGCTTCGGTCTGGTAGCCCTCGGGAATAAGACTAATGGGACGGAGGGAATCACCGTTGGAAAAAAAGGAATCAGGAAGATCTCGTAGTCCAGTTTTCCAGCTTATAAATTTAGAGTTTGACTACGACGAATGCACACCGATAACGTGCGAAATAACGACAGTCCCTTTAAAAAGGTTCCGTCGGGACTTCGCGAAGCAGGATAAATGAGAAACCATTTTACCGATGCTGGATATAAATAATAATATCACAAATAATACGCTCAGCTTGGAATTAAAGGAACTGTCAGAAATATCCAAAGGTGTAGACTAATTTTGAGAAATCATTTTGCCACAAGAACCCATTAAGACAGTCGAGTAACAGAACATATCATATCTGTGGAAATAAAATATCCACTTATCGTGAATTTCATGAACCAAAAAATTTCACTGAGATTAACGATACAGTATGGTCATAAAAAATTGATTGCTGAAGTGAATAAAGTGATGAATAGTTTTTTGCCAGTTCAAAAACAGACTTTACGCCTCGATCCTCATAACGCAATAATAACTTCAAATACGAACACATAATCTAATGAGTCATAAAGAGGCATTCTTTACACAGAATAACAGGATTATATATCGCACATTATTAGGAGAGTAATATCTACGGTAATACATAAAAGGCAGCATTACTAACAATCACCCTCCCTTAAATTCGTCCAATGAGGGTAAGTCGACCACAGAAGTCATTAACTCAAAACACTGTTACGAACGCCTCTTTATCACTAGGAAATAATTAAAACCTACACCTTAATCTATGAAGTAAAATTACCGAGAAAATTTAAGCCCTTCCCAACAACCTCAATTCGCAGGTAAGCCGAACTTCATATAGCCTTTTGATTGATCAACGATAACAAAAAAAGACTTTTGAGTTAAACCACTCTTGGAGAAAATGAAATGAAATTATGTAAAGTAGAAATCCAATTCAAACCTGGGGCCCGCTGAGTACTCATGGTGCAAACCAATATGTCACGGGTTCGAATCCCACACAGGGCGTGGTTATTGTGTACGTTCATGTGGATATATGGCGCGTCAAGATTTAGAATCATTTATGTCGTAAATATTGTCCTTGTTTAAGGATACAGATCTTTGGTTAGACGATGTGATATAAACTTAGCACCTAAAATACTACCAGAGCAATAAATATTCAAATGCACTTTGCCTTAACTTTCGATGAAGCATAATTTGTTGCCATGTAAAGTAAAAATGATTAACTGAGTATCAAAGCACCACACTTTTGAAAGAGAACCGCCAGCATGAACAACAATAACTATTCTAGTTGATGTCTTGTGTGAAAATTCAGTTTCCGGGAAACAAATTTGCATCCTATTGTATATGGGTAACTAGGTCAACCAGCACTCACACACAAACATGAGCACCATGCTCTTGAAAGACAACGTGTACGTGTTTTGAATGCAAGGTAATTTTCATTGTTTTCCGTCAGTGGTGATTTTCTATATTGTCCAAGATGAGAATATACCTACATTATAACTGATAGTAACCTACCAAACGACATGTTTCACTTCAGAGAATCGATTTTGTGGAAAAGTATATATTCAATTTATTATGATTCCTAGGCTAAAAAAATAAATACTTTAAAAAAGATTAAAGAAATCTCTCATCCAAGAATTATGTAGTTGAGAATGAAAGATAGATACCACCGTTAGATAATAAAAAACTAAAATAAATTCGAAAATGTTATCACTGTTCAAAGTACCTATTCTTTTCTACAGTTCTACACAAGTGCATAAAATTCCTATAAATTAATTGTTTTAGTCGGTGAGATCAACCCTTTCCGCTCTATTTCAGCTGTTGCTTATTATTGACGGAATGAACTCTGCCACTGCTGAGGATCAAACTAACGGGGTACGTTTTTTCCATGTAAATGATTACTCTCAGGCGAGAAAATACCCTCTGAAACACCGGAAGACGACACACGGCTAACCCTTTTCTTCCGAAAATTCCCAGACGCAATTCACATACCTTCCCCTTTTTTAATTAGAGGAAATCCCTTGCATAGCATGACTCACCCGATGAGCCATTTTCCGCCCGATTTCCCGCGTTTCTTTTCGAGAGGACAACTGCAAAGCATTTGACATCCGCCCACCACCGAAAAAGAGAGAATTTTGAGTTCGAAAGCGAATACTCGGGGGTGGTTTTTCGGTCCACGATTCGCGGAAATGGGATGAAATTAGTGTTGCAGCTGACTCACATGGGGTGACATTCATCTGCCCTCTCGGGCGGGTCACAAGAGTCACAGGATTATGGAAAGTACTGAATCGCATCAACGCAAACGCAAGGAAAACTAAATATGCACATGTGAATCACTCACCTCTCCTGAAAAACAAGTCACAAAACGTTATAAAAAGGATCAAAGTAGCTTCGAATATTCACCGCTTCTTTTCTAGATTTTTTCTGGTTAGTCCGGGACTTAAAATAGAAACTAAACGGTGAATGTTTACAGACCCCAGGTCGTATAAATTCCCAGAAACGTGCGAGGTGAAATAAGTGGAGTGATATAACCTGATTAAGTTAAATAGGCACGTAAAACACGGTAGGTAGCAAGATAAAACTTTCAGGTAGAAATCAAATGCAACAGTGTTTCATTCTACCAACTGTGTTCTCATTCGCTCATCTCCAGCCTCAGCATTTGACTAAAAGATTAAAAAATCTTTATTATATTCACCTTCATTCACCATTATATCATCATAAGTCTTTTCATTCGTTATCATATTGCCGTTTATGTGAATTTAAGGATTATCAGGGAGTCAAACAATATAGACTCAGTAAAAGGGGTTACCACATTTCTTTTCAGATCAAGGATTTTAGCCACTAACCGCTCATGTTTTCGGGATACACTGGGATCACATGTCATGTCAAAAGGAATCTTTTGGTAAAGATCCAAGAATAACAGTTTGCATTATGTGCATAATAGTCATATTTACAGAAATAAGGCACTATTGTTCTGAGCATGAATTCTGGAAAAGCGCGCGCTGACAAAAAACTGACTACAATCTCTAGAAAACTAATTTATCAACACCATACTTTTGATAATTTTGTCATGATTCAATATCATTACTCACCACTATCCGGAGGAGAAAAGTATTCGCTAGCACCGATGAACGAAGATTCTAAGACCTGCAAAAAGAAAAGAAAATCATTACGTAACTGAAATATTTGATTTTATTGGAGTACCTACATCATATCAGGTTACACCTTAAGAACGAAACGCAAATTTTTATCAACTTCGAAATTGTTTTAAAGGTGTAAGCTCAATTTAGTTTAAGAGTTATTAATTAATCTCTGAGATATTTTTTACATGCTAAATTGTTAAGCGATTGCTTGATTTAAGACAAATTGGCATGTAAACATCCTCTCTGTAGTTATTCAAACCTTGATAGGTTGTAAATCATTTCTATAACTAAGAGGTTTCATAATTTCTCTAATAGCAAGTATGTTCCTATATATGTTCACTGTGATTTCATGCATTTACGAAAAAAGTGAGAAAAATGGATGGTCATATTCATTGTGATTTGATCCATTTCTCTTCGAAATTTATCAAGGACACGCACTCATCTAATGGGATAGTAAGATCCGTTTATCACACCAGACACACCACATTTCTTTCCTAATATTTCAGATAATTCTTAAAAGTAGGTCATGTAAACACGCAAAAATTAGGTTGAAAATCCGTCAAGCACGACATTAATTATGGACTGTTAAGCTTATTTATTTGTCAAAAATCTATTATCATTTTTATTCACCAGTGGGAAGGAAAAACTGAACCTCCCAATAAATTGATTTATGCAAGCAGGGAAAAATAATTTTCACCCGAAATAAAAAAAATACATTGATTTCAATTCTCTAGCAAGGAGACGAGAACATTTTAATGGTGTGACGCAGAAAATGAAGTCGGGATACCGCCGCAGACTCCAGCACGGAATCCAATCATTCGGATTATTTAAACGCGCAACATCCATTCATGGGAGGGCAGACAACACGATGGTTCCAGCGTATAGCGGCCAAAATAAAAGGCACAAAATTTTTATAAAAAAATATATATATACCAGACGCCATAATGGAACGTAATTACACTGGAGGGCAACAAAGGGTGCTGCAGACCTGTCTCGGAGCGCAATTAATAGAGGTGGAATGATTAAGGGGAAAAATTCGGAACTGGATAAATACAACGCCGCACGAGACAGACAAAAAAACGCGTTCCCAAGGCGCCCGACGTCGATTTTCACCGCTGGAAATTGGACGCGCGGAAAATTTGCCCTGAAAAATCACCCAGAGTAGAAACGGAAGCGATGTGATGATAGGAATTGAGATACAAGGAGTGGGAAATTGATGCTTTATTAGTACACACGTTCTTTCCTCAACCAAACATTAGGCAAGCGCATATAAATATGAAAATATTTAATTCCAAGCGTATTGGGTAAATCGCCACGATTAATCAGACGTTGGAGGATGTAATTATGTCGAAGAGGGAACAAAGCTTAAGCTATACGGAAACAACCCGCCTCACCTTTTTGAAATACAGGAAATAAGGGGGATATAAATACAATAAACGGGGAAATTTATTTGAACAGATGAAACAAGAAAAATATGCGAATCGAACGACCCGCTGACTAATATCGAATACCACAAGTCAACGATTTTTACGACCCTTCAATTCGTGTCCTCTTTAAATAATCTTTGTTACAGTTGGAAAGCTTTCAAAATTAGTTATTTTTGCGAGGAGGGTCAATCCTCAGTGAAAAGTTTGATCAATTGTTTTACAACTGAATTTATGTTCCTGTGTTATTCGCGCCGTCAGACAATCGGGTGGTTTTGAAGCCACTGCCCTTCCACCTATTCTACGCGGCGAACTACCGAGGTTAATTTACGTCACGCCTCATATGAAATTTCAAATTCCTCAAATCAACAACTAAACAACGCTTTCGAACGAATAAGAACTACTACCGAGTATGAAAAAGCACACCAGTGGCTGTATCACAACAAAGGAACTGGAGAAATGCCAATCAATGACAACAGACAGTTATCCATAGGACACGTTACATCAATAGAACAGAATAGAAAACAATGAGGGCAACAACACGCCTCAGTTTCCCTCTTGGCAATGATCGTATTTATTCAACTGCGAGGAGGACTACAGTGGAAAATATAAATGGCTTGAAAGGGTAAAATAACAAGCTCAAATACACCTTTGTCTTCCGCCCTCTCTCAGCGATGGAGTTTCATGCTAGTCGTTTACTTAAAGCCACCTCGTCCAGCTGGAATTGCTTGTGAATGGGGGCTAAAACATCAAGAAGAATGGAACGATGGTGGAAAACTCAGCTTATAGCCATTGAACTTTTCTCAACCATGCGTTCTCAAGGGGTCCACGGCGTTGCGTACCATTTGACGTTTGGAGCATTAGAGTTGAAAGCTCTTTACAGGTCATGTACTCAAGGGCAAGTACACCACGGAAATAAACTTCCATCGACTGGATTCAAATCTGGTATAAACGAAGGTGGTGGGGAGATGAGAGTCGGTACTTTAGCCACCACAACAACAGGGTGACCATACAAGGACCACATATACTTATTCCGCTCTACCTTAGAATCAACTCCATGCATCAAAATCAAAAGTTCAGCTGCGCGATTGCTGCAAAGCTGTTTGTTACAATTCAAAATGTATCCTAGTTAAACATAACATTTTTTCTACCAGCACCAGGTGAGGTCGAGAAAATGCCAAGCGAAATAAGACCAGCAGTACAGTAAGAGGAATTAACCCTATGATTCATTCCTTCTCCGAGTACCATTTGTACGATGAAGGGAGAATAACGAAGGCGTGAGCGGCAAGAAACTTGATAGAGGCGCACATTTCCTGGAGCCCAGAAGTATAACCGGCAGATAAATGTATGCCATCTCTCTATTATCAATTCAATTCGTATCTTAAAATACTTGAGATTACCAGCAAGAGTCTCAGGATTGTTCCTGGCTTGTGAAAATTCTAGGAAAGCGTTAATATTACGTGAAAGTTAATCAAGGAGATGGGCAGAATTCAACACATAAGAAAGACGACATTTTATCCATAAGTTTGTACCTACAGGCTTCATAACTTCTACAATCCGCCCCCCAGCCACTTACCCACTAAGTATTAAGTAAAAAAACAATCGTTATTATTTATCTAGAGCGTTTTTCCTTATTGCAATGATCAAAAAATGCCACAATAAAGTCAATTATGAAAGCATTCAAAATGTGGTGATACAGAGGAACAATGAAGATAAAATGAATAGAATGAATAAGATACAAAGAAATGCTTGGAAGAGTGGAAGAAAAGAGAAATCCGAGGAAATATTTTTTAAAAAGTTCTTCATGAATCCGCCCCTCATTTAGAGGAATCATTTTCTGCGCAATACTACAATTGGCCACTTCTTGACAAATGGCGTCTGATGTAGTCAAGTGAAAAATGAGCGATAAAAATGGGAATTAATCCCTCGTAGAGAATATTTGAAGAAATAAGTTAAGGATGATTGATGACTTCACGGTTTCCCGGAGAATTAAATTAATTAAAGGCATGCAAAGAAAAACATTTTAAAATGACAGTACGCTAGTAGAAATTATCTCATATGTGCTTTAAAGTTTGCATCCTGACTTAAGGGCACTTCACACTGAGAGGAATTATATAAGAATGGGAATAGTAGGGTAAGGAGGAAAGATGGTGAGAAATCCGTCGTCGGCATCGGCCTGCTGTTGGTGGACGCCATCAAAGGGGACAACGGCTTAATGTCCCTTCTGACGAATGCAATACTTCACTTGAAAGCTCTCGACAAAGCACTCAAACAGTCTTACCAATGAAAAATATCCTCCAATTCCATGATTCGAACCCAAGCCCTCCGAGTGAGAAGCCGGCATATTCTTAACTACGACATAACTTGAGAGAATGGAGCAGAGAGCGGCCTCAAATCAATGTTAGTTACTCATTATAAACACAAGTCGCTACTTGTGTTTATAATGAGTAGTAGCAGGATTAGATTTTTTGGGTGCTTCGACGGCTTGGTCATTCAGACCACAGACAACCTATCTATGCTAATAGCCATATGAACTCTTCAAAAAGCTAAAATCTTAATATACAAGTTAAAATCTGCCTTCCCATTAATATTCAGGGGGTCAGATCTTTGTGTAAAGTCCATTTTCTTTTAAAAACCGGATGATTAGGTCTATGGAATCGGGTTCATTCCTTAGGACTTGTCCTAGATCCCCCTCGATGCCAAGTCTGTCACGTGCTGCACCATACGGCACGCTACGCACTCCGTCAGGAGGTGTCTCACGGTCATAGAAGTATCACAGTGATCACATCGTGGTGGAGTTTTCTCCTCTGAAAAGAGGAAAGAGTGCGTAAGGGCACAGTGCCCTATCCTCAGGTGTGTGATCACCACTTCCTCCCTGCGAGTCCTCCCAACTGGAGTGTTAATAATGAGCATCTTGCACGTTTATGCATTAGTTTTTTAGCAAATTATTGAAATGAACAATTGTTGAAATACCGAGAAAAAACTAAATAGCGTAGGTGTAAGGAATGAATCAATAAATAACACTTGTACTTGATAAATAGCTGATAAAACTCCAATAAGTTCCATGGATATCAATGCAGGGCTTCTTTTCATCTCAATGAGAGTAAGAATGCAGGCCTAGTAACAAGGAGAAAAGACGCTTAGGTAGAGGCCTGGACTCATCGTGGGGACAAACTAGGCTTCAGAGGGGAAGACTAGCTGTTCGATTGCCCTATGCCACGTACACGGGCTGCAAACCACCTTTATTCCGTTCACAGTACATTCTGCCACGAATTTCGAAAATCTGTTCCCTTCCACCCACAAGGGAAAGCACGGAGGATCCCGAGCCCACACGCGCGAGGCCCTTATCCGCCCAACAGTACTCGCAGCCTCCTCGCCCACCCTCCCGCGAAGAGCCCTTCGTTTGTTTCCCGATCCCGTGCCTCGATATTATCCGCCTTCCGCTCGTCTCATCTCATCCCGAACCCAACCACCCGAAACGCTCGATACCTCCCAGAGGTCTTGGCATGGAAATGTCATTCCCACGCTCCGAGCCTCACATCCGTCTCATTTCTTTTTTTTTTTCTGCCGAGGCTCACTGAGTTTCGGAACAATGCGTGTCCTCAAACTCTGCGCGGAACTAAAGCAGAGCGAATGCCGATTGGAGCCGAAGCATCGATAAAACCTTCGATCAGGTGAAGACTCGTGCTTTAAGAGGGCCTAGAGTGAGCCAATGTGAATAACAAAGTTGGTGATACTTATTCTTATTCTTAAAAATCCTCTACCTATTCTTAAAATCAAGTTC
Source organism: Platycnemis pennipes (assembly GCA_933228895.1). NCBI lineage: Eukaryota > Metazoa > Arthropoda > Insecta > Odonata > Platycnemididae > Platycnemis > Platycnemis pennipes. The sequence goes on from OW121855.1 coordinate 32,035,931, forward strand.
AAAATGATCGTGCTGGCATCAAATGTGGAACAATAATAACGATGATGAAAGGCAATTACGCGGCTTTGGTTGGTCTGGTAACTAGCGTACTGGGTTCCCATTGTGAGGGTTCAGTTTCGAATCCTGGTAGAGGAAAATTATTCAGTGGTTAACTGGATCAGTTTGTACTATGGTCCCCTAGTCCAGTACTCCATACCTCACTGTGAGCCCACAAATAACAAAATTATCTGAAGGAGAAATATACAAGTTAATACACATCATAAAAAGCTTATACGAATATTTATAATTATGACTGGAATGATAAAAGGCTCATTATCATCATCGGTCAACAATCCTGAGATTGTTTTGAAGTAGCTCTCCATTCGACGCGATCCGAGTGTCTCCCTGTGTCCATTCGCGAGCATCATGAGTAGAACCAAAGAAACTCTCCACTTAATTCTCATATCAGCTAATATCTCCATATTTACGTATTTCTTCTCTTCCACATCCTTTACCAATTGTTCTATTAATCTCATAATCATCATCATTGGTCAACAATCCTAGGATTGGTTTGACGCAGCTTTCCACTCGATTCTTCTATCGGCCAACCTTTTCATTGTGACGTAATTCTGTCCATGTAAGTATTGCTCCCCTTTCGATAATTTTCCTCAGAAATCATCGACAAATTCATCCAAGAGAAACAGTTATGCACATAATTATTAATTCATACATATTTAGTTCTTTCCTGACTGCGTTTTTCACCATGCGTCTCAACATTATAGTGCGCTATCTGAAATAGGACAGTTAGTGAGGCCCATATAAATAATTAATGGCTACGAATTAATACAATTCAATTAAAACATTCAACGATTGTTTAAGTTCACAATGGATTTATTAATATTACGCATTAAATAGTGACGCTATATGGCCTTAGTAGAGTTATGTACATTATTCAAATATACTACCTACTTATTTGCTCTCATAGTGCTAACGACTTGCTTTCCATTTCACTCATTATGGCACAGATTACATGTTCACGGGGAAAAACATTTATTATCTATCCGCCCGTCAATCCATTGCCAACCTAATTTTTGTGACACATTTGTCTGTCACAGGTAATACTTCTCAAAATATTTGTTACGACCCATGACATTACATCGGCTTCATAACTACTCTAAAATATAGCAGAGGGTCATATAGTAATTCCTATTCGAGCTCTCCTACTCTCTCACAATTATTATCCTCTCGCAGGAACATTATCCCCAGCAGGCAATCTTAGAATTTCAGTTTTGTCCCAAAACATTAATCTTACCTCACAAAGTCCCAATGGAGGAGCGTAATATATCGCTAATGATCACATGTTCACTCACTGTCACAAAAAATCGCCGGACCAGTGAGAGCAGCAAAGAGCCCTTAGAACGGAGAGGAAAGGAAATACATGCGCGTCCATCTTCATTTTTATTCCTGCCACTCCCCGACCCTTCATTACTCCCCGCTTATTCCCGCCTTCCCTCCTTTGCCCATTCACAGACTGGCTCTTTTGATCCTCTCTCGGCTCTCCATATTAATTCTCGCCCTTTGCCTCCTCTCTCTTTCCCGAGCTCACTTTCCTAAGCCAAATCCCACACAATACCCAGAGCCACGTCTTGACTCAGGAGGGGAAGTGAGAAGGAGCACAACACGGAGAAGAAGACGAGCACGAGAGATGAAGAATAAGATGTAAAAGCAATGAAGGGAGGAGACTCCTTGGAAATCCTCTCGCACGAGAGCGAAAACATAAAACTAACGGAGGGAGAAAGGGAGAAAGAAAACGCGAGGAGGACGATAATGAAGTGCGCGAACTGGGGCGAGAGAAAGTAAAGAATGCGACGAAAGGTGAATGAAAACACAATGGGCAAGTCTCTCCCGAGACTTCATTCGAATGGTAATGAGAGGAACATTTTTTTCCCTCACTCCTCATTTTTTTTCAGCGCGAAGTTCTTCCAATGCTCTTTTTCATTAAATGAAAATCTTGAACGCTCTCCGTGTTGAAGAAGTGCGAAATCTCCTGGCGAGTTAGTGAATTTTCCGTCCATTACCTTAGTAAATTACTTCAACCCTAATTCAACACTTAGCACCTGAATTTGAAAAATCGTTTCAAGGCGTCGGGGTTAAAAGAGGTACTTAGTTACCTGGATTCTCGGATTCATCGTAGACTTTCCACGAAAATTAGAACACTTTCAGGGCTTCTCGGGCAATGCAGCAAAATCCAATGGCTTACGTACAATCCTTCATCATTGTTATTACCAATTCAGCATAATTGAGGCAACTACCTTTAAGGTTCGAACAAAAGAGAATAAATTTAATTATGGTCCATTCTAATTTGATTATCTTACCTATTCGAGTACCTTGATGAATTTCTGATTCTGCGATACTGTCAATAGATAACTAATATCTATAAAAACATGAATAAATGCAATGAACTCGTTCAAGCATAATTATAATAATGGAAAAAGATATAACATCACTACTGGAACGTGTAACTTAGGGAAATCAGGGAAGAGGGATTTATAGTTTAATATGATAGCATAAATATATTTGAATATCGACCGTCAATCGGCAGCCACATAGAAAGACACTTGGCAAGCCATGAAAATATGCTATCAATAAATTAACTGCAATGAAGTGGTATAATATTACAGAAAGGTCTAGGTGATATTTAAACGTCTATAGGGAGAAATATGTGGCTAGATAATTTAACAACTATCCTGAGAATAAAAGGAATAATAAAATTAATGACATTATCAATTATTTACTGATCGAGAAAAAGCTTCAAAACATTTATTTAAGAAGGCAACAAAATATTTATGTACGAAACTATATTTATTTCCCCAATAATATTAATCAGGTAATAAAAAACATTGAAGATTAAATTAATATCCTCAAAACTGAAAGAAATTTCCAACGTCCAAGTGAGTATTAACACCTGATAATCAGTTATTTATGCAGAATTTTCTAACAGATATAGTTGTTTTAAAGCAAATTCTGATATCCCGAGGGCATTAAAATTTGGCCTTCTGGTAAAAATAGATTGGTGGCCAAGGGAGCATCACCGCTTGCGGTAAGCGGCTGTAGGCATGGTTCTGCATTCCCAGCCGTAGGTAGGTACTGGAGCGCCGAAGTTGATTTTCCAATGACCATTACCTCGCGAGCGGAATACCAACTAGGGTGCTTATTGGGTATCCATGCATGAACTCAATGACTGGCGACCCAATAGGTGTATGGACTAATTGAACGGATGGACACGAGAACAGGAGGAGCGTGCCGGGAAAGAAAATGTGCCATTTAAGCTAACTGCTTAGTAACTTTGGAGAAAGGGAAGGATTGATCACAAAAATATCATCACTGCATGCCTACTTTTTTCACCGTTCCCAAGAACCACAACCTAGGCGTGCTGGGATCACCTTGTACGTTGCCATTATGCCTTGAGCTGGACTAGCGACAGCAACGAATATTGCTCCTAACAAGGCCAGTCATGCAGATTAGTCGAAGAATAAGAGTAAGGTGAAAGATGCGCTATTTCCTCAGAGGGAAGGATGCAAAAGGGACTCCTACCAAGCGCGGCCACTCAAGCGAAGCTATCACGTTAAAGTCACTGATTAACAGAGATAGTTAACCATAGCCTGCCTGTTGATGCAGGCTATCTCACCCCCTAATATTTCCCACATCCCCACGTAAATGAGCAATATTTCATTTCATTACATTTATTAAATATTATACAGTATGACAAAATAAGCCAAAAACCTTCTCGCGAAATTTAAACGCTCTATTATTTGGAAAACCATAATTTTCACGAACATTAATTTTATTCAAATCATCAGCAAGCCATCAAATGTTAAACCCGCAGAGTAGAGGTCTTTTTTATTCTCCTGATTGTCCCGGATTCGACCCTTGGCATTTTTATACTGTCCCAAAAGAATAAACAATGTTATCGAGTTTTCACAGTGTAGGTACTCTTTAATTTTAGAAACATCAAAGATAAATAGTCCCAGAGTGAGCCTGTACCCCTACGGGTGCAGAGGTTTCTCCTTTTGTTTCTTTACACTTGGTCAAAATTTGTCATTAAATGCAAACTTCCACGCATACACATTTGCAATAATACTTTTTATGACGAAAAGCATTCCAGAATGCGCAAGTTCATGATCGTGACTGCATGAGAAATTGCAGTTTCATGAATTGACCAAAGCGTATCATTTGAAGTATAGATTACAACCCTAACTTTTCGCCAAGCATCAAACTATATAGGGTTATTTGAATGCTAAATTCAATCTTTCAAGCAAACAGTAGTGAAACGTGACATAACAACACAGTTCAAATTACGTACCTCCGTTAGCTCCGGATAATATTCATGCTGTTCTTCACTTTTAGAAGAAATTCTGATATATTTACACTTTATTTTGCAGTTTTCATTACTCTTTATCTTTATTGCTCTACTTTTCTACCAACCTATATTCTTTCCACTGTGTTTATAAAGAACCTGACAGCAACAGCAACGATTTGATTGCCAAGCTTACTAATGATTGCTTGCGCGCATACTTGAACGATTTAAATAATACTCTTCGCTCGTTTACATTCACATGCCAATGGCTTAGTACGGGATGAAATCTACCCTAAACTATCAAAAAACCAACCTACGGGTTGAACACTAATTTGTTTTCCTCGTTTATAAAAGTATCACACTCCTCTACAATTTCCTCAGCATCAGAAACCTGTAACAGACGGAATAATCTACTATAGCTCTTTTCTGAGACTGCGAAAGCTAAAATAACAAAAGCATTCTTTCCTACTCCTACCCAGTTATGTAGAAATCCAATCGGCATTGACGCAAAAAAGGTTTTCCAGGGATTTGGCGGGTGAAATTACGGAAATATTCCCGTTGATTGGCAAATGTAGACACACTTTATAGATTGCTCTTTGCGCTATGTTCATTCAATGATGTTTTCTTTGCTCTGACATTATTTCAAACTTTTGTGAAAACATCATTTTGAGCATAAATAGTTCATTGCGATAGCGATGCAATTTTCATTAGACACTACGAGTACACTCGTATGGTATCTAATGAAAATTACACGGCTATTTGCGCTGTCACTAAGAAGAGCGGAAATATTTAAGAATCGAAGGATTAAATAAAATCCAGCTTATTTAATACTGTCGTATGTTTCCCAAAATGTATTGAAACGCTGTATTTAGTTTTTGAATGCTACCACGATGCAATAAAATATTGATTGTCGATATAATCAGCATAACAGAACAAGTAGGTCCCTTCCATCACAACGATTCAGCAAAGAAGCAAGCGTGGAGTTCTTAAGTTTTTATCGGGGAAATTTGTTTTGACCTAGCCACTATTATGCTCATAACGATGCTATGAGAGTAAAAAATACAAAGAGGGATCCCACGGAGCTATTGTAGATTTTTCATAATATAAGGAGCACACGGCGCGAGCAGCAGAGCAAATGGAAAAAGCCGAGCGTACTTCTATATTGATTTCTGGAAACTCCAAATCTCGACAGTTTGAGACTCACAGTGCAGTGATACATCCATCCCAAGCTACATCATCACGACAGGCAGACGCAAAAATTGAGTTACATTGACCGAAGGACCAAGGAATACTAGAATGTGTATCTCCCACGCATATGCCATGGCTACATATTAAACAAAGCATAATTCTTCAAAACATATCGGATCCTTCTACGATATTATTTACCAAGGTTTTGCACAGCAAAATGTCTTTTCCTCGGCAACCACCCAATGCCATACACCCTTGTTCCAATTCGCGATGTAGCATGCAGACGTAGATGTAATTAACTAAGCCCGGAATAGGCATTTTTTATACTTGATGCATATATTTTGCCTAAACGAATTAAAGAACATAAAATATGTGAGAAAATATCGCCAATTCCGGCCTTTTTAGTAACGTAGTAATAGCTACTTAGTAAATTATACTGAATTCAGGGCATAGCTATGCCAAATTAGTCCTGGAGTGATAAAAATGTTTTAAATTGTAAGATTCATATAGATAAATATCAACGAAGTTACCTTTAAAAGGCCAAACGTTAAAAGACCTTTCAGTGGTAATTTTGCATCTTGAGAATCATCAATGAGATATTGGAATGAAAAAAGAATCATCAGCAGATTCCACCACTACCCGTCAATATAATAAAAATATCAACGCTAGTTGTATCAACTACTCTCTGTAGCTTCACATTGTAGCTTCGACTCATAAATTATTATACGATAGAACGCAATAAACTCTTACGTCAGGAGCAATGATTACAATTTTCCCCAAAGGCCATGAAATCCTTGACATTTCACCTAAAATTTTGTGCACCACAGAACATAGCCATCTCATCGCCTATTCTGTCTCCTCAACCAGATCACCAGGGAGGACAGCGATGAAGGTCACTGTCGCATTTGATTCGAATGCGTGCGACGATGCCCAGGAATAAAAAAAGAAGGTGAAACTTCGAGAGACGGAGAGATGATGAGCATCGCGACCACATCGACGCATGAGCGAAACGTATTTATCGTGAGGAGCATATTATTCGGCCGGAATGAGGCCAACGAATATTCCCCGAGGGGCTTCGAGGGAGAGGAGGAACGGCCACTGGTGTCCCGGGCCCTGCACTGCGGTCGCAAACCACGAGAACAGCCGCCGACCGGATGGACCGACTCGCAAATCCGATATTCTCTCTCTCTCTCCCTCGGTTCGTCACAGACCGAGAACGTGGCGTTGGCCCTTCGACCGGCTGTTGGCGTGGGAGTTGTCCCCCCACCGTTCGCAAAACAACAGAGGGATGGGCCCGCTAGGTCGTCGATATTGAAGGGCCCCAGAGCAAAGACACTTGCCATGCCACATGCTGACTTTTCCCCACACTCCCGCAGTAAACCGCACAAAATCTCTCGCTCCCTTGGCGAGCGAAGGACGTGAAATATTAAGGTCGTCGAATGCATACGCGATCGCTGAGTTCATTACGAAGAGATGACTCTAAATAATTCTCCATAACAAGGTTATACTTTTAATATAATAATTTATTTCTTCCGTACATATTTTGATACAGTTATTATTGCCGTTCAGGGAAGTGAGTTAGCCTATTAAGGCAATAAGCCTGTGACTAGGCTAACTTCAGAATATAAGTAACCGGAAATGAACAACATAGAACCAAATTTACTCCGTACATAATTAAAACGAGAAATAGGATTGTTGTGCGTAAAAAGAGAAGAAGAAAAATTGATACCGTAAAATCCAGAAATTTAGACCAAATTACAACATAGAATTACAACAAATATGACTTACAGCATAAATCACACACGCTTTACACAAAACTTATACCCTTTACAATAACATTTCAATGTTATCAATAGCTAATATCCATTTATGTATCAATTTCCGATATTCAATAAAACAAGGAGTATTTTTGATCATATTAGGCTGGATATTATACAATTTTGGTCCCATATACACAAAACTCCATTTGTACAGCGTTAAATTTGGTTTAGGCATGCGGACCCTGAAACCCCTTCGATTATTAAGCTTCGTATTACCCCAAATAATTATGGACTAGGTATACTTGGCAAACAAAACATTTTTAACACTTTGAAACAGGACATATATCTCAGCGTGAGTAGCGTGATGTTTAGCTCAATAAACGAAGGATAAACAAATATAACACGTTCATCTGAAATGCACTCAATTTTATGATCATCGAATGAACATTCTACTCTAATGATAAGCTCTGATAGATTTCCTTTCATCTTCTTAGCAAAGAATTTATCTAAGAACCCTTGCGCAACTTTTGTACAACGATAGCGTAGGAGCTCCATGACTCTTCTTATTTCTTTTCCCCAATTCCAAAATAGCTTACCTATTCATTGTTTCTACGTTGTATAAGCAGTAGATCTCGATTTAAGTTACTCCAATGGCTAATTACATTTCTTGATCTAACCTATGATATTAAACGTAACAAAATCACGCAATATCCATGGGCTGGGTGGGATTCCAAACCATCACTTATGGGTTTCGTATGCCAGCGATTTACCAACCTAGTCACTACGGCCGGGAAGTAGGACGTAGCTACCTCGTACGATTTGTCCCTCACAATCACTGTTATTTACCCTCTGCATCCTCCAAATTTAGGCTTACAATTATATTTCCCCAACCTTCAAAACAACCTCAATAACATTACTTCGTCCTTCTTTTCGCCCATACTTTCCACATTCCCCTTCACTTCATATTGCTGAAGCTTCCATTTTTTTCAATATCTTCTCTCAAGTACCAAGGTCTCATTTCCGAAAAAAAATGCGATTGCAGAGGAAAATGCTGTATGGTGGCAAGGCAAAGGCAAGCGTCGTAGTTCTCCCTCAGAAAGATGTCTCAATTTCAAGGTTGTGTAACTTGAGCAAGGTCACTGCCATCGACCCACATTTTTCTTACACACATTTGGATTTAGGAATCAATAGTTAACCCAAAAATTATAATACCATATCGTGGGTGCCTAGTGGGAGCACTGAGCTACTTACTGGAGGGTCCAAGTTCAAATCCCGGGCAAGAGGCTTTCCGAACGCCATCACCTAAGATCCTCGCGATTCGATTTTATGCGTGACAGAAACTAGTAGGACATCGCGGGGCCAGGGAAAGGAACTGGCCCCCCCTACCCTGAATGTGTGAATTTCACACGCCAATGGCTAATTACGGGGCGAGCTCACCTATAAGAAACCAACCTTCGGGTTGAACACACGTTTTAAAAAAATCAAACTAAATATCATTGCACCTAAAGCAGCAATAACCAAAATAGTCACTTGAAATTCACCACTAGTCAATTCTTGTCAATATATGGCAAAAGGACTTGAGTACCTACGACATTTGAAAACAAGCGCGACTGTTGACTCATTTAGTGGCTGATTTGGCAGATGATGAAATACGACACAGTTATTTGTGACAAAATAAATACACACGAAGAAACAACTGGATTGATATTCATGGATCAAATAAATCACAGCAAACTACTATGAAACACAGCTACTGAAATTTCAAGCTCACATTTTATTATTGTTACTCGGTAAAAAGATATTTCTTCTTTGTAAAGATATTTTTATTTTCTGCTTTTTCAAGGTTCGAGCCTTTAAATGGCATTTTTATTTATGATATAACAATAGATAAACTTTCGAAGTCTTTATTTGTGTAATACTTTATCATGAGCATTATTCTCTCATGGTAAAGACAAGTAACAATATGTATTAAAGATCATGGCAGATTTAACAGAAACTTTAAAAAATGTAAATAGAATAAGATTTTACTAAACGAATGGAGAAATGGACTGAAGCAGAATAATGCTCTATATAGAATAAAAACATTAAGGATTGTATCTTTAAATATCTTCACTAAGCCGTATTTCTCGTTCCATGGGCAACGTCTCAAGCATTCTCCTTAATCTTTCCCACGAAGAATGTTTTCTTTAGACCGTCGTCCGCAAAAGATAAGCTCAAAAGTTCTCTTTCCCTTTTAGAATATCGAAGTGATTCGTGAAATAATACTACTTGAAAAATTGGGCTCTATCAGTCCCTCTGCTAAAAAAAATCTTTTTATCTCCTCAAGGTCTAGTCATAAGTTTTTAAATTGTAACAATAAATAATCACTAATAAAACAATGAATATACGTTAACAGGAGGACTAATACATATTATTGTCTTCTTTAGCATAAATATAATTTATAGGATTGAATGGTATATACGAAAATAAAGGAACCCTTGGCAAATATTTACAATAGCTGTTATAGTTGGATAATATTACGTGCGAATGAGGTATTATACTAATGATACACAATGGAAAATAATGCAGCTGAGAGAGTTTAGCTGGAATTTAAAGAAAAGGCTATTGAAGGACGTGACGTAGAGCGTGGTTCTGCGAGGATCTGTCTTAGCGAAATATGCCAAAAAAAAGGTTTTGAAGGCCTTAGAGGTGTGAATGTTAAATATAGTAGACGAAGTGCATTGTATCACAAGGTGGATGAGGAAATGAGGATGGTGGGTAAGAAAAAAATGTTTTCATCAGAACATAAAAAGTGCAGAGTTTTAGGATGAAACAGGTATTTAGGCATAAGAAATATTTTTAGAGCATCCAAAAATTGAAATTTAATCAATCAGGAGGACATGACTAGAAAGATAGACAGATGTATGGATAGATGTAAAATACATTTATTCCAGCGTTCAATAAGAGATTAAGTAGAGGCATGATAAGCGAATATATACCTACAATGTAGTTTATTAAGTTCCTTGCCAATCTGGCAAAGTTTTTAACTTTACCAGTTATGTTAAATACCACGATAGCATGTAGGATAATATTTACAATTTATATCAGCCACTTATAAAAACAAAAGGTTTAAAAAAAAATGTCTTCCTTCCTGGTTTCTCCTCAGTAATTTGCACGTTCACTGACTAACACCAGGTTTACTAAACACAAAGTAACATTCAAGCATGTTTTTTGATAATTCGCCCTCTGGAAAACCCCTTAGAATCATACAAGATACTCTATATTAGAAACAAAACATTAAATTAATGTTTATTCATAAATAATGAACAATAACTAGCCGTTAAAGTTATCACTCAGTCAAATGACAAGAAAAGACAATTGGATTGCATTGCAACTATTTATTCTAACCCCGTGTTGTATGAGGCATCGATGAGTAAGGGATGCCTCCTTCCACATGACGCACTTATCAATATCGGTGACTAAGTGAAGTGTGAGGGGGGGCGCACCGAGGCAAGCAGATGAGTGTGCCCGATGACTAAGGAAGACGCACCGGCTTATCAATGGAAGGACCGAAAGGACAGATTATCGTCAGTCTGGGACTCGGAAGCAAGAGAGACGTTGGGCTGGGCCCTCTCTCTCTCCTTGTATGTGCGCCGGGCGCATGTTGTACCGTTTGTGTTCCGTTCTATTAAAACTCTTGTTATTGTTTGGGAGCCGATCCTTTCATTGGTATATTCCATTACCTTTCCCGTCTGATTCTCGCGTATCCGCACTTAACCCTTTGAGGCAACCGCTCGACTCATCGGGTCCTTCTATTTAATTGTCGCCAATATCCCGCGAAGACGCTGGGATACGACACCCGCGATACTGCCAAAAATTGAGCACAACCAGTACAACACTAGGTAAAGTAGCTGAACAATTGCTTTAATGAAGTTAAACTCAATATTCATAGCATCATGAAATATCTCTTTGATACGCAAGACGATGGTAATAATGAAAAATAATGGAGATGGGAAACTGTTTCCAAACAGCGAAGAAAATTGTTATCCTGTGACTTAACTGAGAACCCAAATTGTAATTGATTTAGCCGGAATCTAAGCTGTTATGGTAGGCATAAATTCATTTTCTGAAGCTATTTCCGTGTAATATGACGTTAAAAGAGGAAGCGACATAAACCACCACTATTCCGCGTCACAGGCGCGAGAACACCGTGAAATTAACGGAGCTTATATCTCTTCGGGATGGCCCGGTAAAATCTCAGTAACACGGGCATTAATATGCATTCCTTTCAGGTGCATCTCCTGGGAAATTCACCGAGATGAGTGCCGCAAAACACCGTTCATGGCCATCTTTAGATTCAGTTACTATCGCCAACTCATCTACATTCAAAACGCTGCTGAAAATTTCACCTTTGAATAGGGCGAACTAAAGCGCATAACCATTTGATAACTAATAGCGTGTACAGATAGATAAATCAAAAGCCATCTCACAACCCCAATGGGTTGTACCCATAGAAGTTAAAATGAACAGAGGGAGGCATTGCAGCTGATTTGAGAGGCCAGCGGCCATATTGGTCGGCACGGACATACGGGCTTGCTACTCGTTACACTCCTACGGTTGAAGTTGTTTTTACACGTGAATAAGGGAACGTATTCCTAAAATGAGGAAGCGACATAAACCACCACTATTTCGCGTCAAGGGCGCGAGAACACTGTGAAATTATTGTGAAATCACCGTGAAAGACCTGTATTAAATCAAAACCATAATTAGTAACCCTATGGTGAACTTGAATGGGAAGCAAAGACCTCATCAACCCTAACGATGTGCGAAAAATATTTAGGAGAACATGGAAAAATTCACTTCCTTCTATAATAAAATAAACATATTTTGGTAATAGTCACGCCTTTGTATCAACGATATCTCTGTAATTGATTGAATAGTAATTTTAAAACTTCTCAATACAGGGTATTCGCAGTGGAATAAAGATTGCACACCATAGGTAGGCCATTGAGCCACTTCTGAAAAACTTCGCATCCATTTCAAGTTTGCAAAATTTATGCTTTAAAATTGAAGAATAGACGAAATATTGCTATTCGTTTTCACTATATCACTCTCTCAAGAATATGCTACCAATATACATAGAATATAGGTGGAATAGCCTCGATCTCAGACGCATTGTAGAGTGTTCAGCGCAAAGCGGCCACTATGGTGAAAAAGATGCCATAATAGGGTTAGCAATTTGCCTGACTTGCTGAAAGATTTAAATCAGAATTTCTGTCAGGTAATTATCGAAGTATTAAATTAAAAATCTCGGTTAACATCCGGCCGATTTTGGGGGCATTGTTTATCTAGAGACAAAAAGTATATTCAAACATCCAGTAAATATATGATTGGTAAAGATACTATTTCAGAGATTTAAAAAATATATATTGTTCCGTCTTATTTCCGTGAAAAAGAACAACATTAGATATTATCTAGGTTGAGCAAACTAAAATTCGAAAAGTAAATTTCACATTTTTTTGAAGTCTCTATAAACTAACCATAAGGGTGTAATTTTAACACACACGTCCTAGCACCTTCATTATGCAATCATAAATATTTGTGAATAAAGTACATTAGCTGATCCCCATTAAGACAGTTGGAAATATAAGGCTAAATAGTACATGAAAATATGAGTTTCCTTGGAGAATTTAGAGGAATAAAAAATGAAACCTATGGGGTGGTAAAAAAACTCGACTGCTTACGGAACGCTATTACATGCTTCGTATGGATTAACCCGTTACGTAAATTCTCATTATTATATTTTCTGTGCCTTTTAAATTGATTTCTGGCTGACTACAGCGCATCTTCCAAAGAGAGATGCGTAGTTTTGGATGGAAAATAATCGAGGTGAAGAAATATAGTAAATTTGCTGGTAAGCATAAAGAAACAGCACAAAGATAATGCACCTCAGATTAATTGATTACTACGAAAATTTTGTACCTTTGTTTAAGGAGAGCAACCGTTAAACTTACCAACTGAAGTTATAATATATTCTTGAATTTATTATGTTTACCGCTGTTCAAAGAGGTCACAAATATGGTACTACAGTAACTAAAATGAAGTACAAGGGACGCTTGCACAAATTCAATAACTTTGTTGCATACTTTGTACACAACTTTTAAAAAATTAATAATATATAAATGCTAGCTCGATAAAAATACAAGTTCGATACAAATACGGGACAGGTATTTCAGAAATCGACACGGATTACATTCACGTCCAAAATTAAAAAAAAAACTTCAAAAAGTGAGTAAATTTAACTTATGAAAACTAAAAAAATTAGAAAAAATGATTTGAAAAAAGATAAAATTTCAAATACGTTTTTAACCCAAGAGTGAACGGGGAGAATGGAAAAGGCAGACCTCGTATGAGATACATGGAACAGGTTGTGAAGGATGTAAAAGAGAAGAATTACGTCACAATGAAAAGGTTGGCCGATAGAAGAATCGAGTGGAAAGCTGCGTCAAACCAATCCTAGGATTGTTGACCAATAATGATGATGATGAAGTAATGATACAGTAAAACATACATTTTTCACCATACTAATTTCAATGTGACGCATTCAAAATATGCAATTTAAGCAACTGATAAGCAATTGGGATAATACCTATATTAAATATTATGGTGTATTTCTATAGTTCAGACTGCTAATTCCCAATACAATGGAGCATATTTTCCAGTCATGTGAATAGCAATCACGTTAGCATCATTACGCCAGAGGCCCAATTGCAACTTTGCCACAAAATTTGAAATGTATTTCACACAATCACAACTAATATAAAGCTAAATTATAACAACGATATGTTTAGCATGTTCCTCATATAATAAGGATAATAATAAGTGATTGCAGCATTTACACAATTAAATTCCAATATTTGAATGTTATTATTCATACAGTGAGGACAATTCCAATTATAATCAATGTCACTTTAAATGACAAAGGCATTTATAGCAAAGAGATACTAAAGTTACCTCGTTTGTCTGTGAGAGGAATCATCTGACCGGAAGTATGTTGGCGTTAAATTCGCATTTCACACCTAGATTTATGAAACTTCGTGTAACGGAGACAATACAAAAACAATGTTTTATTTTTTGTTTCAATTGAAATGAAAAATTAAAAAAATCGACTTATCAAATCCGTCATTAATATTTAGCTTCAAGAGATTTTATTCTGTGGAAATGAAAAAAAACTAAACGATGCCTTTTCTGTCTCTATAATTCGATATCCATGAACAGAACCGTTCTTCGTTTCCATCAATGCCACGGTGTACAAATCAAATAAAACAAAAAATATACTGTTTGCCGAGCTAGTTTCACCAATAATCAAATCACGTAAATATCAAAGTGAATTGTGTTACGTCTCCTGTAGAGAAATCTTATGTTTCTAGATATATCTTCCAACTGATATATCTGTTAATGCCTTAAATTGAATTCAATTAAAAGACATATTCCGGACCCAATGTAATACTTTTTCCTTCGTCCAACGAAGCTATGTTTTTATTAAAAATTAACTGTGTATATGTATTTAATTGTTTGATTTGGAGCACCCCCAGTCCATCAATTTCCTTATTTCTCTCTCTCTCTTACATTTTGTTGCTCATAGGACACCATTATTTTTAACTTGTTCCCCATAACATCTGGAACACCTACTACGGATTATATGCCAAAATAGAGGGTAAAACTGGATCAAGATTTGGAAAAGCTCATGACTACACAATTTAAACGTGTAAACCTCTTCCATCATCATTAGCATGGGGGTCTTTTTTACGGAAAGCTTTTTATATCCTCCTGAAATTCACGTTGCGGAGAACAGATGACATGTACCATAGATCGGTACTTCATACCGTAA
This sequence comes from Platycnemis pennipes, assembly GCA_933228895.1. Taxonomy (NCBI): domain Eukaryota; kingdom Metazoa; phylum Arthropoda; class Insecta; order Odonata; family Platycnemididae; genus Platycnemis; species Platycnemis pennipes. Next base: position 32,051,085 of record OW121855.1, read on the forward strand.
TGATCAAACATAATGTACGGATTTTTAAATTGGCGATAGTCGGTTCTACTGAGGCAGCATGGTAGCACACAAGCAAATATTTTACCATTTTAGAATGCTATGAATATAAGTATCCCCGTACGAATTTTGGATGATACGTAAAAATTAATGAAAGATCCGTTAAAAAAACATTTACAGAACATTAAAATGTTTGATATAGTCAGTAAGTGGCATGGACTAGTTTTATCTTAAATATAAAATGTTTTATATTACAACTGATAGGTGAAAAAAAACTGCATAATTATCAAGTGCGGTGCATTTTAAATACAAAAGAGGGAAATAAAAAGCAATGAATTTGCAACACACCAAAAGTAATTCAATGAAATAATTGCGAAGGCAGTAGTGATGTACTGAATAGTTCTAATGTATTTAGATTGGTATAGTAAAAATCACCTCTAATACATTTTTCAAGTTTGGTTCCCTTGAGAAGGTCCCATTTGTCTCAGACTCAGATTTAAATTTCGGGGACCGAATGCATGAGTTCAAACAAGCAGCAGGTAAAGCGTCCATTTAATTGTCAATGCTGTACACACTAAGCATATGAAATGTGAATCCTGGAAAGAAGTAAACTCCCGAGATTGCCACACGAATTGTAATTGCGTCAATTTAAGTGGACAAACTATTAATCCGCATAAGAATGAATGGCACATTACCGGTCAAATCATCAGAGCACTGATAAATTTCTCCATTTTGAGAGATAAGAATGGGGAAGGAAATGCCTTCAGCATTTAGTTAACGATAATGAGCACGATATTCTTTTTAGTGACTCGATTTTCTATATTTCTTCCACTAAGAAATTTTTCATTCGCGATAAATGCACCAGTAAATAAAGTCAAAAAGGCTCTTTAGGTCTCGATTCTACCGTTAAATTAACCGAGGAATTACACAGGAGCTGCTTACTCTTTGGCATTCCATATAGCTCCATAGGATATAGGTATATTCGGATTTTCCGATATCCACATCAAAGTTGTATTATTCTAAACTCCAAGGCTTTAATTAATACAAGGCTGGACCTTATATCCTGCGAGAACTACAGTGAAAATAGTTGTAGAAGGAGCTAGGATTCAACGGTTTTTTCTTTCAAATGTGATCAAGCAACACGAAAAAGAGGCAATGCAAGATTAGAAAAAGGGAGGTGAAAGATCACACCCTGCTCTGGGAGCCAACACCTTCAGCTATCACCTATAATCAATGATACTCATTCTCCACTGCAGTATTTACTCCCTCTATCAGGGATTTGAATGCTTCGCTCGTACGATGACACCATTGACGAAGAGATTCCCTCTCTCTGGCAAACAGCAAGCCACCCAGCCCCCTGCTTAAAAAAAACCATTTACCCATAATGACTTCCAAGAAACAAGATTTCATTTAGGTACAGTCATAGATGTAAAGAATCACAACACCCACGGGTGCTGTTCGAAGCAACTTCCGTGCTAAATTTAAAAGCCAGTCTCCCTCGATCCGACGACCCTGAGGCGGGCTAAGGTTGAGGGTAGTGTACCCCGATTGGAAGGGGAGAGAAATGAGGACATTTCGGGATTGTGGTCTCAAATTTGAGGGTTGTGTGGCGATGCTCTCTTGTTTCGTCAGCTCGCTTCGTTCACCGCGATTTAATCACTCACGGGTGATTAGTAAGAGGCTGTTTTATTAGTCTACGAGGAATGAACACGCTTAGAGCATTCGATGATATTATTGGATGAATGGGAATTCAATAAATAAGTTTTCGAGAATATTGTTCTATATCTTATACTAAGTCCCGAGCCTTGCTTTATTTGCATTATTGGCGAGTATTACCTCATCAATCAAATAATGAGAATCATACTTTCAATAGCTATGCATACCGCAGATATTTTCTAGCAAATTCAATGTTTTTGGAAACTGGAAAATATTGATATCCGATTACCTATTCATGAATTTGAGTGCGCGAAGCCCCTTAAAAGTGATGGATGTCGTTCTTTGTATTATCTGAACGGATTTCTTACACCTAGATTTTTAATACTTATGTCGAACTTAACAAGAAACTTATACGATTCGTCATCACGTGTCAGTCTAGTTTTGCTTACAGTAATCTGCTATTGATAATAAAACGTTGTTTTTCTTAGGTTTTTTCAAAATTATGATCGATATGAAAATTCATAAACAACGTTTAAAGTGATAAAAAAAAAAAAGTTAATTTTACAGAGCTTTCCGTCCGTGACAAGGATCTTTAAAGCTTACTGATACCTACGTTACTTTTCCTACATGATGGATCTGAGCTATCCACTCGCCCGTTGATGTAATAATTTAAGTAAATAAATTAATTTAATAATAACTAGATATTAAGTTCATTAAATGGCGTTATTCAACAGTTTATCTATCCCTCGAGGCATAGGCTGATTCATGTTGCTGCAGAGCGCAACCCCTCTGTTTTCCCATTCATTTTCTACTTGATGCCTAAGCTCATCGGGATTGACATGTCTTAAATATTTTCGCTGAATTTCTTCATTTGTGCATGCTAAACGTTCTCCATTGAGTTCAGATTCCTTCAGATGATTCAGTTGGTAATGCGCAGGTACGTCAATCCAAAAGTCGCTGGTTCGAATGAGCTGTAGTCTTTGGTTTTAAGTTCTCCAACGGCAAAGTTTATATCACAACGTCTATCACAATCCCCTAATCCTAGGACAACCCATTAGATAGCCACGTAAGCGTGTTGTTTTCTTGGCTACCACGGCCTTGGGAGTTTGAATTCCTCCTCGGGCTTAGTCGCCACTTTCGTCTCATCTTTAGCATTAGGCCAGAAAATGTGAAATAAACTAAGCGGTTGGTGCAGCTAAAAATGGAAAGCTACCACTTAAGTCACCTTGCTTCTTTGGAACATTTCCTCACCCCTCAATTACATAATTACCTTCAAGAATGACAATTCGTTACCCATTGCTACGCTCCTTTGTGGTGATCTCACTAATAGCATACAAACGGGGAATAAAATATACATTCAAACAAACTATTGGTATGATGCGACGCACGACAGCGTAGGGAGATCCAGCGAAGGATACGCAAATTATAATTGAAATTATGCCTGCGACACACATACCGTGCGAATCTTCTAAGAAGTCTTCTACGGACTCATGTTATATTAAACTGTGGCAGAATTCTGAAATAGATTGAGAATTCCTGACCTAAGGAGAGGGTTTCGGGGTCAAGAGCTGTGGTTGCATTTCTGAAGCGTGAGGTGCATCTACCACGAGATGCATTTTATCCCACCGAGTCAGCTGTTGCTTGGAAATGGGTCGCGTCGGCTCCCCCTTGCGAAAGGCGATTGGGTGCCACCCCGTGGGGCCTCATTCTCGATCGTTTCAATGCTAAAATATGTCAATGGGAGAGGCCTGGCTGGTCTTCTACCACTGCAAGGACTGAGACTCAGCAAAAATAGACCCGCGAAGGATCTCCTCTTCTCCATTGACTCCACTCTCTACGACCGATTCCTAAGCATTCGACCGAAAAAAATCAACACGTCTCCTCCCCTGTTTAGTAATATACTTCAAGCAAGTCAACCCTTGGAGTGCTTCCCTCATGCGAATGATATAGGTTTCTTAATGATAATAAGCAGCAATAAATGCACATTTATATATCGAAGAAGACGCCAATGAAGATTTGACACGAGATAAAGGAGTAGTGACCAAAATTCACAATCGTGCTTAGTGTTCTACCAAAAATGGTGGATTCTAGTACAATTGTAGACTGTATTACCACCTTCTTATAACATTTAGTGATATACCGCACTCACATAGATATTTTTAAACGGTTCAGCAATGCCTCATCATCAACGCCATAGATAGGTAAACTACTACTACTATACTACTACTACTACTACTACTACTACTACTATACTACTACTACTATACTAAACTACTACTACTATACGGAGACTGAGCGACTAAATGTCTCACTCACAAGAATATAAAAATTATTCAAGAGAAATATGAACGAATAAAAAATATAAAGAAACTATATTAAACTACAGCATTTATTATATTTCTACTTGAAAAAATAAACAAACATTTACTCTCATTGGTATATTTCAATGTGAATAATGATTCTGAAATTCCTAAGAAATTGTGTGTGCGTCCGCTTTTAGCAAATAGGGCTTTTTACTAAAGGAAAATTCAAAGTTCAAAGTAAAATTCAAAGGAAATTTCAAAGTTGATAAATATACCATAATAACAAAGAAATAATCAATTTTTATTGCTTAACAAGTATTCTGAATTATTATTCAATGAAAAATGTATCGGTAAATTAAACCAGGAAACTTTGTACATCATTAAACATTTTTTTCCGAAGCCTCATGTGGACACAGTATAGAGTTTTGCAAGTCGCTGGTGATCAATCTCAGATCTACAACATTAGGTTTGGGGTAATTGAGACCGAAAGACACGAAAGCCGTCAGAAAAAAGACAGGTACCATTTATGGCCCTTAAGTTGGCATGCCATATGCAATTAAAACATTATTTACTTATCACTTTTTGCTTTAGAGAGGACAACTCCAGTATATAACGCGATTTACACTATTTCTCCAGCCAACGGGTTACCTTACCAAAGTACTTATTCTTTCTGTCACAACTTTGCTTCTCCTGGTTCCATGCTCTCAACTTCACTTCCCTTGTACGCTCTCCTCAAATAGCTCCTACTCTTTTCATGTTGGAATATTGATTCAAAGAAAACGTTCCTTCAACGCTTGAGTCTAGCACTCTTAAAAGAACATCTCACATCTACCCATAGAGTTTTTTTCTTCCCTGTCCCCTCAGTGTAGCGGAAAAAAGTATATCTTTATGACTCTACCATAATGAGCGGTATGGAAAAGGTAATTCAAGACTTTGTGAGCGGAAAGCACAGAGAAACAATCTTATCTAAGTCGTTTTTATTGATTGCAGTAATAGCAAAAACGAAAAGATTCCACTTAATGCAGATGAAACATGATACAATGGAAAATTATTATCACCAGATAGAAGAGACAAGGTATGAAGCAAAGGAAAATGGAAGTAAATATTTTTTTGTTTTAAAAATCATCAGAAAGGAATTATCTAAATCACTAACAAATCTTCTTAAATTTTACGCCAAGGCATTACGAGTGAACCGCCGATGATACATCATGGTACAAGATCCTTCAGCATATAGCAGAGGATTGAGGATATTAATCGCGTTCATAATATATAAATATTCATGTTATTTCGAAACGATAATCACACGCTTTTTAAGCAATGGAAGCACTATTTCAGTAGCCAATGATTAACGCTTTTTTGATATAAATTACAATTCAAATTTATAAACTAATATTAAAAGAATTTAATGAAATTTTAGAATACAGATTTGTAATTTTTATTTGACTAACTACGTCTTCATTGCCTCAAATAAAAGAATAATTCTGGTATTTTGTAACTTTGTGGCATTTTTTCTACACAGCATTTGAAAAAAGAAAAGTTTATGTGGAACTAAAAGTTTACAGCTTTTATTTTACAATGTCAAGGAAAATAAGGGGATCGTGGTGGCTTAGTGGGTAGAGCACTGAGCTACTGACCAGAGGGTCACGGGTTCAAATCCCGGGCCATGTCCTTTCTGGATACCCCCATCTAACAATAATAACCTCGCGTGTCAGAACTTCGCAGGAAATCGCAGGTGGCCCAGGGAAAGGATGTGGCCCCCTACCCTGAAAGTGTGAATTTCAATTTAGGGGTGAGCTCTACTCTCACCTATCAAAGACCAAACTTCGGGTTGAATCACTGAATGAGAGAGTAAGTGAGTGAAGGAAAATAATACACATCGTTTCTCCTAACACATTCAATTTATAAGAAAACTTTCAGCTCTAATCCATACAGCCGAGAAAATGTTGAATCCTTCGAGGCATTTTTCCATTGGCGTTTGCCAAAACTATGCACGTCAATATTTTCAATAGAAATGCACCCTCTGCTCGTAGCGTTTTCATTGGATAAAATCAAAATCCTAAAATTCAGCTGTTCAATAAGGGAAACAATTCGCTTTTCCAACTCATAGTTTTAAGGTAATCTCCTCATTTGTATGTAAACTCATTTGGTGACTGTGCAGGGATTGCAGGCAGCTGGAGGGGCGGTCGGCCCCACTGGACTAGACCGATATAGAGAATGATCGACCAAGAACGACTTGACGCTCCGATGCGAATCCCATCTTCTCCGTCCGTGGGTGGCATGTCGGTGCAGGTGCTGCGGGCACGAACGTGTGCATCGTGAATGCACTGGGGGAAACCGGAGACGGCCTAGGAATGAATCGCCTGGGATTATGCACGGCTACCGAAGGGGGGACGTCCTAGGAGACAGTGATTACCCATTAGTCAGCAACAGTTGTCGGGAGAATTTAGGGGCCTCCCTCGGATTATTGATGGATTGTCTTATGCATATTCAACGAGTGGTGTGCATACTTTGTACTCGTAACACATGACCAATGAATTATTCGCAGTCACGTGATATCCGAGGATTCAGGAAGTGTATATGCGATTGCTCCCGTTCCCTTCTCCCTCTCAAATTCCCATTTCCAACTGTCTTAAATAAGCTGCAGACTTTCTCTCACTCTCAACTAAAAATTAAAATGATGGGTGAGAGAGATAAATTACGATAATATGAGATGAAGGCGGGCAGAGTTACGGAGAGTTGAAAAGGGAAGATATAACGAGAGAAAAGATGAAGATTTTCAAATTATGCTAAATATGGGAATATATGATACATATTTATGATAAAAATTGCAATCATTACTTTTGTACGACAAATTATCGTTCATAATGAGTAAAAAAAACTGCAATAATGGGTAAAATTTACCTAAATTCCTAACTTTCAATAATAGGGTCATATCATGCACAAGAAAAAGTAAAAACAGACAGTAATTCTAAGAGGCATGTTTACCCTAAAAGTAATTCGTGATGTGAAGAAGAATAGTGAAAGTACGAGCCAAGCACAAACCATGCGTTGTTCAAAAACCTAATAATATTGAATAAAATGAACACTACTTCAAAAAACATGACTGAAAAAACTGAGTATCTATCTTTGATGAAGCACTATGATTCTGAATTTTTAACCCCCGGGTATTGAAACAAAATATAATATTAAAGACACTGTTAAAAACATCCGTTTTGCAGCTTTAAATATAGCATGTACGAAGAGATTACCACTTTTATTATTTTATTCTCACGCAACAAATTTTGTTTGCTTTTAATCTTCCCAGAACTTCCGATGGATAGCCCATCACGATTGTTCCATAAGTCAGCTAGCGCATAAAATCAAATTTCCCTCACATATGCAAAGTTATTTTAAGGCTTACGCAAATAAAATTTTATGGATAAGACATTACCTTTGTAAATTTCATATACACGACTCGAAAGAGAAAGGCAAAGAAAATAGTAGCTGTATTTAATACGATGATGAGTCGACAGCTGCGTCATAACGAAAAATCCGAGAGAACAAAACGGTAGGCACAAGGGTGACGAGATATGTAATGGCGGATAAAAGAGCTGGAGAAAGATACAAAGTGGAGTCAATATGGTGGTGAGTGATGTAAAACTCATAGATGCCACCGAAAGTAATATACAAGGTTAAATATGAATGTAAACAAGAATAAATACCAATAAATAAATACAAAGACCAACCAGAATTGGTAAAATTCCAAAAAAAAGGATGATATAGAAATCAGGTTATATTGGTGGTTAGAGTAGAGATTTCATGTCCAGAGACCTATGGTCAAAACCCCGCTAGGAAAATAGATTTTTTAATGGAGCGATATGTGGATGGTTTATACATATTAATACTAGTCAAGTAGACTTACACGCTATACATTTGACTACAGATGCTTTTCCTGAAGAGTAAGCTAATGCATACTGAAGGTTCTTCTTTACAATCCTTCCTTTCCACAATTATTTACCTAAAATAATCCATCTTGTACCAAATATCCATTATCCTTGTTCCCATTTATACTTTTAAGTCTGTGCCCAATGTTATAGGCGTCTCAGTTCCGGAGGATTTGAGGAAAGGATGGTACAAAGATGGGAATGGAAACGGAAGACGGGTGGAGAGAAACCCAGGCTCAAAATTATGTTAATTATCCGCAATCCGACGGACGGAGTATTGAACTCTAAAGCACTCAAATAGGTATCGGTTTACCAATGAAAACTATCTTCCACTGCCGGGATTCAAACCTGGACTCTTGGAATGAGCAGATACTCTAACCACTACACCAACCTAACCCACTCCTGTCCCCGCTTGTGCAAATGACCTTGATGTTGATCACCTACTACTAATATGGTTATCAAATTCATATTATACATTTATTAAGTCAAATATTACATAACAGCTAATAAGGGATAAAGCTGCAAAGAAAAAATTTTCTTCTTAAAAATCACGTCTCAAAACATTAAATTATTAGTTAATTTTTATTTGAGCAAATTATTAAAATAAAAATACACACATCTTAAAAATCCGGCGGTCTTAACTTTTACAAGGATAAAATAATCAATTATGTTGCCTCACCGACTGGATAACATGTATGACACATTATTAACACTATCATACAACTACGGAGGCTCTACAAATCTTGTCGTCGAATTTATTTATATTTAAAGGCAATAAATTTATGGCAGAATTTTTATTTATTATATTGTACTACTCTAGGACTGAGAAAACGTTGCTTGTAAAATGTTGCATCCGGCAGGATCCGGCTCACAAAACGGTGTTTTCTTTTCTTTCTTCTGCAAGGGTAAAAGACTAGATCACATTCATACATAATGCACGTTCTAATTCTAAGTACATCTCTCAGGGGGAGAGCTCAGCTCATTTCAGCAGAGCGAGCAGTTAAAAAGGGAGAAAGAGTTCAACTAAATTATTCGCACGAAGCGGATTAGGTTTTTCTTCGAGATCGAAAAGGGAACTGCGAGAGCTATATGATCCTGTTATGAGATCGCTTCCGCCAGAAAGGTGTCTTGAGTTATGGCCGAACGATAATGAACGAGGAACACTTCGTAGAGGGTGTGAGCACTCAGAAGTGGAGGGCGTTCAAATGGGTGAGCCCTGCCTTGTCTCCGGTTGCACTTCGTGATCCGAGATGGGAACGAATGAGGGAAGGACTGGGGAATAAAACGCAGAGGACAATGATCACAAGGCTTAGCCTTCAGGCCGCGGTCCGTGAACCAGGGGGTGAAAATAATTTTTAAACAATTTTCATCATCACCATCATTCATAAATCGTCAGATCGGTTTGACGCAGCTCTCCACTGAGTTATTCTATCGGCTAATCTCTTTATATTTACGTATTTCTCCTCTTTCACATCCTTCATCATTTGTTACATGTATCTCACACGAGGCCTTCCTTTGCCATTCTTCCCTTCCATTTGTCCCTCAACGATTGTCTTCATCAGGCCATCGTGTCTCAAGTTATGCCCGAATAAGGTGTCCCGTTTTCTCCTTAGAGTTTTCAGCACTTCTCTTTTCTCCCACTCTCCTTAGGACTTCCTCGTTACTTACTCGGTCGATCCATTTAATCTTCATCATTCTTCTGTAGCACCACATTTCAAATACTTCCATTCTTTTCTTTTCCGCTGCTGTAATGGTCCATGCCTCACTGCCATAAAGAAACACGCTCCAGATGTACGTTCTAATGAATTATTTCCTTACTTCTACGCTTGTATTTCCAGCGGTAATTAAATTAGTCTTTTGATAGAATGCCCTCTTTGCCTGACATATTCTACCGACTATTTCTTTCTTGCTTCGTCCATCGTTGGTTACTCGGCTTCCAAACTAATAGGACTCGTTCACGTCTTCCAGTTTCTGTTTTCCCAGTTTAAAGTTTCCTTAGGGCATACGAATGTAACTTGCTTGAGAACGCTTCTATAGGCCAGGAATGCATCACGTTTCTAACCTCTCATATAATTCAAATAGATAAGAATATACACTAGATAGATAGATAGATGGGTATTTAATGCTCAAAACTCATACATAATTTATACAATCATCGGAAACTAAAGTGTCAGAATTCAAGTGCTTAACGTTCCAAAACAAGGCGTAATAAAAATATAAAAATAAATAAATTAACAAAATGCTACATGCAAGAGAGCCATTCACATGAAAATAATTACAGAGAAAAAAACGTTTTTTTTCAGGTAGACATCTATAGAAGCTAAAATTATTGATACACATGGAAAGATACACATGATCAGAAAGTTGATAATAATAATGATCATTTACCGAATGTTGGCCAATATGGTAAGGCAGAAAATGAGGTATATTGCTTGTGTAATTGATTGAAGATACTGGTACAAGATCAGGAGCGGCCTTTGGACTAATGCTTGCCGTGTAAAATTCCGGAATTTTCATCTTTCTTGGCAACTATAAAGTGGTATACAGAAAGGTTGGGGCACCAATACCCTCATATTTGAATTTTATACGCCATTGAGCTTAGTTCTTGACGAACACAACACTCAGAAACTAGACAAATATTCGGGTTAAAACTGTGAGATTGGTGTCGGGCCAGCAAATTTTTTTCTTCATAATTTTTGCCACCGTCTTCCAGGGAGAAATTGGGCGTCGCTCATTAGGTCCCCGAGCACCTAATGAAACTATGCCTTGGGGTAAGGGATGCGAATGGAGGATCAGTGAGAAGGACCCGCGAGGACGGGAAAATGAGGTCGGGAGATTGGTTCCGTCTAAATCATAACAGAGGTAGGTATGGAAGAAAAGCGGGCGGGAATGCGGCGAAGCGAAGAAAAATAGGGAGAAAATTGAGGGCCTACGTCGTTTCGTGGAGGACACGGACCTCGATGGCCCAATTCGAATGAAGACGGCAGAGTCTGGGAACGAGAGATACGAGTAAGAAAATATTTAGCGCTGGGAGACCTGAGGCGAACTCACCCTCGTTTACGCGCTGTCAAGCAGCATCCTAACCTCATCAACCGGGATAGGGGAAGGCAGACTAGTTATTTCTTAATTAGAGAACCAAGTATCTTCATAATTACCAACTTCAGTGTCCTCAAGAATACCATCCGATTTTTCGGTACCTGGAAAATCGGATACCGCTCATATTGTTTTACCAAAAGCTAATGCAAACCTACGGATGTACCAAAAAACTTCGAAGCTCACGAAAATCAAATTAAAAAAGTATAAATATTTAACAAAAACTACTAAACACATTTAAAACTTGGAAGGGCCAAATCCTTTTTAAAAAAAGTTAAGACTGAATTAATGTAAGATTTAAATTCACGAAGCCATCCTGTGAATGATATAACCATTATCTTTAACGAAAATAAACTAGCAATGATGCAAAAAATAACTTTCTCTCCTTTCAAAATCAAAACCTCATTTTGTAATCTCCAATGCGATCCACATTTGAAATATTACACAAAATTGGCTTATGAACGACTATGCTTTATTTCGTATCAGATTTCGCGAGGTTATTCTCTATCGATTCCACCAAAGTAATTATTTTATATCAAGAATGCAACCTAGGTGTTCTAGCTTCAACTATAAGTTACACTTCATCCCTAAAAGTTAACTCTATTTTTGCTGAAAATGGAGAATGAGGATGCAAAAATCAAACACTTTTAGCGTAAAATTTATGCAACGAATCCTTCCCGGTGGCGGCGGGGTAAATCCCTCGCCTGTCGATCCCACGGTCGCGGGTTCGATTCCCGCTCGGGGAGGATTTTCACTTTCCGGGGCGTGGATGTTTGTATCGCCCAGTCAGTTAATTGAAAGACTGAGTCCTAAATTCGCAGATCAAAATAAGACAGTAAATAAATAAACTAAATGAAATAAAAAACCCGTCAAATGCATTAATGAGCGCCGATTAGAGTTATCAGTGGATATATTTGAGTCACTGACTGTCGCGCTCCCAGGATTGAGCATCAAAAGTAGACATGTCTGGCATAATAGTTTCCAGATTCGGAAAAGAGAGATGGACATTATTTACTGCAAGTCTGTTTAAAGATCCGGGGCAAAAGACGGAAGCAAAAGATCGAGATGACTTATGGAATTATTATGCAAGACAGGAAATCATTCCTCCCTCTCCCTTGAGCTGAGAATGGTACCAAGCACCTTGGAAATCCAATGCGCCCCGAATCTCTCAACTTACGCCTACCCTCAGAATTGCTCGGTAAATAAATTTGATGGAAGAGGATTGTGAGTTCAGGTTCAAATAGGGAGTGCTGCGGTAAGAGGGATTGAGGCAATAGAGTAGGAATATACCAATGAAGAGATAAATGGGAGAGATGGAGTAGAAGGGGTAATAAGGAAGCGGAAAGGAGAGAAATGGGACAGAGAAATGAAGGAGGTTGGATTGGTTGGAAAGAGCAAATCCCTTCCAGTGTGAGGAGAGGTGACGAAGGGCGTGCCTTGAAATTGATACAGACTGATGGAAAGATTTACGGGCGAATATACGCGAAGTGCCCGGGATTTAAGTCATGTGTGCAGGAAATCTATACCTACGCCCCGAGCCATCAATTCGGGTAAGTAATTGCGGCGAGGCAGGAAGTTATTTTCTCGAAACGTTCACACCCACGAAGGTGCTTAATAAGAGCAAATCGCCAGGATTTCAGATCTAGGAACACCGTTTTGGCCGGGGCGTTCAACATTTTATTTCCTTCGAGCACCCTCCTACTTTTTTTACAGTGATGCTGGAGGAAATACGTGCAAAATCACATACTCTTTGCCAGAACAATCGTTATAACTCAGTCAATAGTTTTAAAAATACTGATCCAAGGTCATAAAGTACTTAGTTCAAAATATAAGATTTTGTAACGTTTCACTTTATGAATACCAAAATGAGATATACCTATATAATTAACGCTTTTAAACAGACACCAGAAAATATACCGGTATATTTCGACTCATGAAAATGAACAAGAAAATATGAGTACAATAGTATGTAGGTACTTCAGAATTCATCAGAAAAAATGAGATTTAGTTAAACTAAGTTCATTAATTACGTATAATATAAAATCATTGGATTTATCCTCAACTAGCATGCAACTTAAAACACGTTCATTTGGTTTGGTTTTAATTATATGTAGTAGAATTTAATAGTATTTTATTAAACCTATTATTCCATTTACATCCTTATAAATCAGCAACCACTAATACAAATACTGAAAAAAGTTACATAAATCATATTTTGATAAGGTTTTGGGAGAACGAATTATAAAAAAATTCATTTCTAACAAGAAAAGCATATTTCTCTGCTTTGCAACACATAAAATTTCGCTGTACTGATTACCGCTATGGATAAAAGATTCCGTGGAAATCGCCAAGGGTGGCCGTATGTTGCTGAGAAATATAATGTGTGGTAGCACATGTAATGAACCCATGAACAAAGCAATACCAACCGCACTTATATCTTCACAATTTCACGTAGAAACATCGCCTAACCTAAGATATTAGTCAACAGGTGAGAACTCATTGGAGATACTGTTCGTTCAATGAGAATTCTCGTGAAAGTCAAAATATCAAAATCCTTTCTCTTTTGAATGAAAAGAGACTTTGGAATTTCAGCCTACATAAACTTTTTTAATTAGCTAGAAACTCCATATGCGTACAAATTCTCGAACCAAATAATAAAACAATATGCAAATAAACACCTATAATGTTTTCTACCGAGTTTTCCCGGAGCCTGACAGCATCAAGCTTGGGTATCTTAGCGAAAAGGAGGCGAATAAAATTATTTAAAAATGAAGCTTGAGTGAAAATTATCTGGAATTAAAACATAAAACAAAGACTAAGTGGTATTTAGAGGCGAAGAGCACTTTTTTTCGACGTTAATTGAAAATATAATGTTTCACCCAGAAACCAAGCAGAAAACTCAGTTGACTACCAAAACTCCAGTTCGCTATTTGCTAGTGTTATAAACTAAAAGTTCACGAAAAGCTAAAACAAGAGAAATCCATTCACTCTTCATTAACAAGGCGTGCAGAAAGAAAAACTTTAATGGATATATGAAATTGTATCTGTTGAGGAAATCAAGGTGCTTAAGGCATTGATATTTTCTATTTTCCTGCCTAATTGGAGCTAATTTCCACAGTGAAATAATCACACCGTAATATGGCACCGTAATAGAATGGCACATGAAATAATATGCAAGTCAAATACTAATTACGGTAGACGAAGTCTGAGAGTTTTCCAAGCAAACAATGAAAAGAGATTTACCATTAGGTAATTTTCTTATCGCCGATTCTGTGCTACGGACAGTCACATAAACTGTCAAGTCATTCATCTGATAAATAAAACACGTAATTTTGGAACGCAATTTCACAAATGACTGGGCGGTTAAAGTGAAGTTTTAGTCCAATATTTTTGTATGGGCATACTTAGGTGTAGGGTTTATATTACAGGGACAGAAAGACTCAGGGGCCAAACAGGTAATGGCTTTAACAACTGCGACACACCAATCCTCACTTTACAGATAAAATCACGCCGATTTTCTCAATCTACTGCAAATCGAGTTGATTTTTTATCCGTAAAAATGTTTATTAGATGAGTATTTAATACATTTTACGCATGTATTCACTAGATTCCAAACAAAAAATCAGTTTCCATAGTTTTTTCATAGCTCTCATATATCTCAAACCACTCATAAATGCATCTGAGGCACTAAATACAAAAGATACTCCACTAATAAAAATCAGACAAAGAAGAGTATTTAGGGAGGATCCTTACCCATTACAGGAAGGAAAGGGTAAAGAATGGCGGGTCCTAGATAACAGGGAACACGAGGGAGAGGAAGGTGACTGTACACCGGTTAAACTGAATGCGGAGTCACAGCAGCGGCAGCGGGGTTAGAGAGAGGCTCTGGGATTCGAGATAGATGGGCGTACACTTCGTGGCTAATGGCAACCGACACCCAGTTAAACAAATAAATAACGTATCCCCCACCACGGCACGAATGAACTAGGAACAGAGTCGTGCTTATGCCGTCTCACGGAAGCATTCATCACGTTTCTCACGCGACCCATTTCGTTGCTGCGTGGGCGGAAAATGATCCATAAATTAGTTTCAGCAAAAGACCAACGATGCTGTTGTTGGATGCGTCTCCGTCTCTTTCTTTCAGTTTTTAGCTTTTCGCTGCCGCATAGACTGTATACGCAGCAATAAAATAGCTGGAGACTTTCAAGTCACAAAAGTAAATAAAATTTGATGAAGACGGAACCTAAAAATTGTAGAGCAGGTCTCAGCCAATAATTGCAAGCGACGAGTGCGTACGACCCCTTGAACTAACAGAACCTCTACTCCACAGCACCTAACTCCTCCAGAATTCCCTCTTACTGCCGACGCTCATGGTGAGCCATCGTCCTAATGCATCTCAATGAGTACATTAGCTAAACATAATATGTGAGATAAATAAGAACTGATTTGTCTGCATAAAGTTGGCAGAAAATAGACCATTATAATCGGATATACTTCTAGATAAATTAATTATGCAATACTGAGAATATATACCAAAAGTAGAAGAACCTACACCTTAAAAGAAAACACCAGACCGCAGAGAATATCAAATGGTTTTCGATAATGAAGATGGTTAATTCAAGTTGACTCAATTTTCACTCACAATAAAAAGGAGCGGCATTTCGAAAAGGGTAAACGTAACTTTGAATTGAAAAAAAGCCCTACAGGTGATGAAATGAAACTAAATTAGTAGTCAATTAACATGCAACGCAACGTGAATGAACGAAAACAGGTAAACACAGTACAGAGAATGGATTGGGTTTGATAATGTAATACTGACTTCCCATCCGGCGGGCAAGGGTTTGAATTCCTGCGTGGCAGACACTTTTCTTTGGTATGCCGGTTCCTGCTAGAATGTTTTGTGTGCAGAGAAATTCAAGTTCAGCACTGTGCTCTTCAGATGGAACGCTTAAGTGTCGATCCTTTGCGCCTTTTCTTAACAGACGGATACTGGATTTTCCTTCCAGCCTTCCTCCGTTTCTAGAAAAATCCTTACCTCTACCCTATTGCCAACCTGAGAAAATGACATTAACTGTTGTTCATTTCTCCCGAATAATTATTACTCCACTAGTATCGTATTTATATCCGAAAGAATTGAATAGATTGACGTGTACATCTAGGTTACTGGACTCTTATCTCGAAAGAATGGGTTAAATCCCAGTAGTATCAGGAGATATTCAGTAAACTCAGATCTATCTATATATTGCCATGAGGAGAGCCAATTAAATGAGTTGAGGCGTTACATAGTACATTTTGGCGTTGAGGCGTTACATTGTACATTGAACATACTTCGTTTAAAACATGCTATAGCCGGCGCCAGGTTTCTCTCTCACTATCCTCGTCCTCATGATTCTACAAAAGCCTATACATCTACTTGCCAAATTGTTATGTTAAAAATTAACTGAGCTGTCGGTTGACTCCAACAGCAAGTACAACAACAATAAATAAATGTTGTGTCCGATTTCTTCAGCATCATACAATAAAACAACGCCTATATAATTTTACTTCATATATTATAAGAACCTTGTCCAATAAGTCAGGCAGTTGTAAGAAATCATCATCAGGCAGCAATCCTGAGATTAGTTTTAACAGTTCTTCACTAAACTCTATTGGCTAATCTATTAATATTAACGTATTTATTCTCTTTCACAACCTACATCCCTTGTTTTATATATTGTTGGAAGAAACATCGTGAAAGTCATAAGAGAGAAAGAAAAAGCCTAAAGGTAGTTGAAAACCATCTGAGTGATAAGGCAAATAAAGAATTCACCAACGCCATCTTGGAAAAATTTCTTAAGAAGCAAGATAGCTCATATGCACTAACCAGATGGCAGCATTAACGATGGCGTTTTTATGGGAGAGATTCAAAGAAAATAGAATTATTTTTGTTCACATAAAAGTATTTTTATTATGATCAAAATATTTAAAAATCAAAAGTATCCACCGCATTTAATTTTCATAAAATAAATACCTTTACTTGAAGTAAATTAGGGAAAAATGTAAATCCCTGAGTACACTTCGCTGTATTATTGTGACCAATTTAAATGCTGAACTCAGCTATAAAACCATGACTCAATGGTTCACGATATTTAATCATCGCAGGTAATATTTGTAAGCGTGAAGGAAAGAAAACATTTCATCATAACCCACAATTCGAGCACTGTTCTCAGAGAATCGTCAAAACAGGTAACATTCGAAATGTGATGCAACGCAAGAATGATGAAACGATCTATTAAGTAAATTCCTATGAAAAGTGGAAGGAAAGTGGTATTCTGAAAATTCTAGGAAGAATACGGGACATATTAATCTGCCATATCATGAGGGGTGATGGCCCAATTAAAACCAATGTCGACGGACACGTGAACGGGAAGAATGGCAAAATAGCGTCTCGTATTAGATATATAGAACAAAAGATGAAGGATGTGAAGGAGAAAGAATATGTGAAAATGAAGATATTATCTGAAAGGGAGATTAAAGTGGAGAGCGGCCTCAACCCTCAAAATAAGGATTGTTGACTGATGATGATAAGGTTTAATAAGAGAGAATTATAATAGGACATTTATGAAGGTAGTCTGTCAAGGCGTCAATATAGTAGATTCATATTTTGGTATTTTCCGTTTATGGCCTTTATTTCGTAACGATAGGTTAGCCTGTATTTATGTAAGAAAATGCCATTTCTATTTCTATTTAGCTCTTATTATCCTCTCTTACTTAACCGCCGATTGTGCACATAGTTACTTTGCGAGAAGCCATTCCTCCTGTTCCTCGATTTACTCATACGCAGCCTCACTTTTCTTGTCCCTCCCTAGCCCCCTATAGCGCGCCTGTTATCTCCCTATATAGCCCATATTTGTACTAGTCCATGAATTCAAATTCAAAACTCTACAATTTACGTTCAATATATTGATAAAGAAAGGTAAAACAGTCGGCATATTAGCTGGAATCTAATCTATTATCTAGGAGGGATGAATACAATAATGGTTGCCGTCAGAAAGAGGAAGGGCATAAATGGATTCCTATGATATACAATGCCACATAAGAATGATGAGGTCCTGGTGATAGACCTACTGACGTTATGAACTGATAGTTATTCCTATAATCATCTCTCTTAATCTCGAAGATCAGAAATCTAAATTATGAAATGAAGATGGAGTTACCTTAAAAATAATTTGAAAAACAGTAGCTTCACAGAGATATAACTATTCTGAAAAGAAATAATTTTTAATCCTTTGCAATAGTCATTTATTCGCACAGTAAAAAATCTAAGATCTAAATCAGAAAAAATATCTAAATAGGAAATAGCACAAGACATTCAATCGCCGATAAGTAGTCTCAAAATACAGAGCTGATATTCACTAAGGATGAGAAGTAAAAACTTTAGCGTTCCACAGGGTAAAGAGATTTATTCCGACATGTTTCACTTCACTGAAGCATCGTCAGGTACCTGATGATGCTTCAGTGAAGTGAAATATGTCGGAATAAATCTCTTTACCCTGTGGAACGCTTAAGTTTTTACTTCTCATCCTATATTATGGAATTCCACAAAGGCTTGGCCTCTACCATCCACTGATCTTCACTAATTTAAAAATACCGTTACCTATTCAACTATTAGGGCACTGATAACTTCGCTAGGTTAAAAACAAGGTATTATTGTTTTCCCTGTAATATGGAGGCATAAGAGTACACACTTTGACCCATTGCATCAACCTCAGGTCAGTGCTTTCTCTAATATACACCATTCATTATCCTCCATTGATTTAAAAGCAATTTAACCCCCTAAGCAGAAAAAAACGTTTCTCCAAATCTGGGTCGAATCTCTCAGTAACTGCTGCATGTAAAAATTAAATATTAAAGCTGTTCAACTTCAAAAGCAAAAAACTCATACCACCTCCATATGCAAGCTCAAACAAAACATTTGCGGTGGCAAATCGTTCCCGCACGCGTGACCCTATGAGGTGCTCTGCCAGCATTGAAATTCTACACTCTCCTATAGCAAACAGAGCTCGAGAAATATTTCCCGCTCTTGGAACAGTACTGTGACCTCAAATTGACCAGCAGCACAACCTTCCGTGGCAATACTAACCCACACAAGACGTAAACGGATGGTGACACTTAAGTAGGCATGCATGAGGCATTTCGAGATAATCACCGTCATTACGGGTCCCCTTTCGTGCCAGGCGCTCGAGATCATACCACAGGCAGGCAGAAGGGAGGGAAAGCAGCGCACGGGTCCGAATAAGAGGGAACCAAAGATGAAATATGAAGGAAGGTGGAGGGAAAGAAGAGAAGGAAATGGGGGTGGAAGGGAGAGATATCATCGTGGAGGAATTTTCTCCATCGTCGGAGAGGAGCTTATGAGCGAGGGATGGGTGTGGAGTGCGTAGGAGGCGTAGGGGTGGAGGAAAGATCTTGCGACGTGCGATATAAAGGACGAGATGAGGGCGAAGGAGGTCCCGGCAGAGTAAAAGGAAGGGAATTCCGACCAGAAGAAAGACGCCCTCGTAGAGGGAGGGTCTCCAAAAGAGGTCGACGAGGGCCTTCAGGGTATAGGGAGGGAGGGTGGGGTTCGAGGGAAGTGCTTTATTGGATAGGGCGCGTGGGAGAAGCGCTCGGGTGACGAGCCCAGGACGGATAATAGAGTCAAAATATCGCAAAAATGATCCTATCTGGCATAACGTTGGGAGACGAGATGGGAGAGGCGGCGGCGGCGTTGCCTTTTATTTTCTCTTGCGAATGAATATTTCCTACGCCACGCAATTTTGCGTCTTTCTGGAGGAAAGCTCCTCCCCTCGCATTTCAAGGTCATCCAGGTCCCTGCCGAGAACGCATTTCTAACCCACAATAGTGGATCAAAAATGGAGGTGTAAAAGAACGTCTAAGAACATGCCTGCTAAAAAAAAGAAAAAATTTGGATCATTACGATGGCTGCCCTAATTGTATTCTATTAATATCTTTAGGAGTTCATGGCGTCAATAATTTCTAACTTAATATCAATGACTCACAAAGAGAGGCATCAAGAACACGCTGCTTTAAATGTGAACGCAAGTAGGCTAAGTTTGTCAGACACTTCCAGTTTTGAAAGAGTTTGAGCTGAAATAAGCAACAAAAGCATAGGTGCAAAGCTGGAACTACAATTCACCTATTTTTCATCACAGCCCTTATATATGAAATGATAAAATTTATCGTGAAATGCAAAGCGGTAATTCAATTCAAATTTTTTGGATGCCTGTAAATTACCATATTACTCAAACGCATGGTGTTAATCCAACTAAGGATAAGTGGATAAACTGGTTAGGTAGGAGCAAGTTAGGTCACGTAGTACATGACGATTGTTTGTTCATAATTATCATAATGGCAAAGCTTTAGCATACTAGATTCTCTTAGATACTACAGGCAAATCATAAAACTTTCATTTATGCATTATGGCAATTAGTATAAATAATTGAGCTAAGCTTATTATTATAAGATGATTTAACTTTCAGATTTGCATTGCAAAGGCAGAGTGGATTTCTTGAGTATCTAAATCTTCGCTTAAAGAAATGGATTGAGTATAGAGAAGTAAATGAAGAATATCCGGTGATCATGAAATGAAAATCCTTTCCTGAGTAAACCCTTGTATGAGATGTACAGAACAAAGGATGAAGGATGAAAAGATAAGAAATACGTAAATATTAAAGATTATCTGAAAGAAGCATTCAGTGAAGAGCTGCAACAACCAATCTCATGATTGCTGACTAATGATGTTAAGTTAACATTATAATATGTATTACATAATTAAAACTTAAATGAGTAAAATATTATTGCATTAAAATGATGCAGTTCTTGCTGATTTAATTTCATAACCCAAAATTGGACTTTTCAATACCCATGACCTCAAATTCCTGGTACTGCTGATCTTATAACCCATAATGCTCCTTGATCACAAACATTATGCATAGTCCATTATACAGTAGGCTACCGTGATAACTAAGTTAAATTCAATAAAAATGGATCCACAAGTACATAAGGATTGTGAACGATATAATTACTTTTCGAAGATATAGACAGCGATATGTACTCAACAGGAGAAACACCCAGGGGCTTCGAGAAAAACATCATCATTACTATTCCCGAAAAGAAGAGAGCGGAAAAATGTGAAAATTTTAGGACTATAAGCCTGACGACACATGCATCAAAAATGTTGTCAAGGATTATCTACAGGGCAATAGAACGACAAGCAGATGACTTACTGGATGGAGATCGATTCGGATTCAGACCAAGTAGACTACAAGAAAAGCAATATTGGCCCTTAAGCTGTTCATAGAGAAGAGAACGGAGAAGACGAAACCGACGTTGATTGCATGAGTGGGTAGAGAAGGCGTTGGACAACGTGGATTGGAATTTAATGCTTGGAATTCTGAAAGGAATTGGAGTGTACTACAATGACCGAAGAATTGTCCATAGTGTGTATAAAAACCAAGTAGCTGTGATAACATCTGGACCCAGCTGTGCCGAAGTTAAAACAAGGAAAGGAATGAGAAAAGATTGTGCAGTCTCCCGTAATATTTAATGTTTACATCAAGAGAGCCATCAATGAAATCAAAGAGAAGTCTTCTGGAGTGAATATCCACGGACAAAAAATTTGCATGTTGCGATTCACTGATGACATGACGCTCATAGCGGAGACATAAAAGGATCTGAATATGACTAATAACCATGTAAGAACAATAGCAAATATTCCACAGAGAAAAAATCAACGTGATCTTTGAATGTAAGGACAATGTCCAGATATCACCTGAAGATCAATAAGAAGAAAACTAATTACTAAAAACTAAAAAGATATTGGTGTACAGCAATAAAGAAGAGGCCAAAACCAAAGTTAAACTAGGGAAGAAAAAACTGGAAAAGGAAGAAGGGTTTTGTACCGTGGGAAGTGGGGTAACCAACGATGGACGAAGCAAGAAAGAAATATTCAGTAGAATAGCCCAGGCAAAGAGATCATTCCATCAAAAGAAGAATCTACTTAAAGCTGGAAATACAAGCTTAGAGGTAAGGAAGCGATTGGAAGCAAAGTAAGGAAACAAACGTATATATGGAGCATGTTTCTTTACGGCAGTGAGGCATGGACGATGACAGCAATGGAGAAGAAAAGGGTGGAAGCATTCGAAATATGGTACTACCGAAAAATGATGAAGATTAAATGGATCGAACGAGTAAGTAACGAGGAAGTCCTAAGAAGACTAGGAGAAAATGGAGGCGCTCGGGGCTAGATAATGGTAAGCCTCACACTGAAAAATATTGAGATCTGTACGCTATTCTTATCTGCTAGACGATGGGAAGCCACTGGCGGAGTATTATTTGAAGAAACCAAGAGATGGCAGCACACACCTTGTTGTTAATTGCACCAAGACACAACACCTAATTTAGGGAATTTTTCGAACCTTCAGATGTCACTCCTGTAAAATTTCCTAAATGTGGCTTACCATTATCTAGCCCCGAGCGCCTCAATTGAAGTCTGCTGACAACTCTAAAAAGATGAAGGGACAACTTAATCGGTCATATCTTAAGACACGATGGCCTGATGAAGACAATCGTCGAAGGAAAAGTGAACGGGAAAAATGGAAAAGGCAATCCTCGGATGAGATATTTGGAACAAGCTGTGAAGGAGGATAAAGAGAAAAGATACGTTAATGTGAAGAGGATGGCCGATAGAAGAATGGAGTGGAGGGCTGCGTAAAACAAATTCTAGGATTTTTGAACGATGATGATCATTCCTTTGGGGATCTCTACCTCAAAATATTCAATCAAGGGTGAATAAAGTTTTGATTTTCAAATTGTAGTCCTAAAATTATTGATTATAGATTTTCCTATGATATTATATAGGAGGGAAGAAAGGGATGCTCTCGTTAATAAAATCCAACTTATTTCCTTAACATTTAATTAATTTGGCCTCGGGGCCAAATTAATTAAATGAAATGTTTGAAAAGTGATGTGGTAATTTGTCATTAATTAAATAAAATTATTTCTACAACAATATTGTGAAATAGTACCCTGATTAAAAACTAAACATTGCAAAAGTGAATATCAGAGCAAAAGAGCTATAAACTGAACATGAACAAATGCTACAAAAATATTGTCTGAGAAAATACCCAATAGATTAAGTCTATAATAGGCGGTGATTCGTAGGTGGTTAGGAAATGATTAGTGAGGGAATAATACTAATATTACGTGTTCTTCAATATGGAAGTTTCATATCCTGTTTCTACTTTGTCCAAATTACACTGAAATGCTTATTACAATTTCCTTCTTCAATCGCTCATGAGCTGCAAATCATGCTATTAGACCTATTAATGTCTCTAAACCTTACACCAAGAGCGAGCGCTTAAATCTCTGGCAGATGTGCCCATCATGGAAACACCTCACATTATATGATAAAAGCGCTCAGTAAAGCCGTAAAAAATACGAACTAGGTTATTGTGATGCATGTAACTGAACCTTATAACAAAAAACATCGATTAAAGGGCCTAAGTTGTCTACAGATGAATGATATAATCAAAAAAGAAATTTCTGTTGACATGGAAATGCAATCGCACGCATTACACACAACAGTTTGATTCAGATTTTAAAAAAAATAACAGATATAAGATTAAAATGGTAGACTTTGAAGATCTATGTATGCTTGTATGAATCATTACCATAATAAATGCATGATAAGAGTATTTAACGAATGTTTCCTTGCATACTTGATGAAAAAAGAATTGCGAAAGATGGAGCTTTATGCCTTCACGAAGTATTAGCATTGTAGCTCATAGTTGGCGCAATTATTACATGTTTGATGATCGTAACCCCCTGCCACACACCCTCGCGGTGGCTCACAGGGTAGTACATAGGTGTAGAGGAAATGAAAAACGTCCTTCTTGGGTGAGCCTTGATTAATAACTACACACCGCAAACATAGAAAATTATTCAATAACTTCATGTTCCATTGCTATTTCATTTATCTAATAGGTCTAAGTAATGTTTCACCATCGAAAAATGAGAAGTTTATCGCTCACGGACGACGTATCAATCAAATCTCTTTTCCCCGTATAGCGCCATCAGATGGGTCGAGATATCGACAGATCATAGAGCGCGGTAATGTGAACAATGCTTGCGTTCCATAACTTAATAAACCAAGATGTATGGAATGCAATTCCGACGGCAGTAAAAAAAATGTGTCTTGGGAGAAAATTGAAGAAATACCGGTGATACCCCAAGCGCGTCATTCACGTCTGACCGGAAATGACCGTCCGTTTCTCTCGTGGGTGTCTCGTTTTGTCTTTCGAATTATTTCCCGGACGGAGGAAAGCCTCAGAAACGGCTTTGGAGGAAGCGGGGGAGGTCGGACATATTTATAGTCGTCATGGGCATCGTCCGACCTCTTCTCCCTTCTTTCTTTCACCCCTTCCCGCCAAGGGCAGGAGAAGAGGGTATTCTCCTTGTACCCGCGATGCTTCGCGTGGATCTATAGCCCGCGAGATGCCCCATCGCGTGTCTACATTGGAAGAACAAATGAATTTCGCCATGCGAGGAGATAATTCCTCGCTTAATGGCTGAAAGGCGCAGATGGAGGATGGAAGATATCCCCTTACACGCCGCGGCGAAAGATACGGCCGTTCCACAGGAAGCTTCCATATCTCGCCATTGAGGCAAATAGGAGAGACGCCAGTCGTCGTCTTGTACGCTTGATACATGGTCTTATTCCAACTTGAAGCAATTTCTAAGGAATCAAACCATTGAGAAGAGGGAATTTACAGTGCACAGTCTTCTGAATGCATACTCTGCATGATTTTGACTAGGTATTGATTTACAGGGTACTTTTTTTGCGTTTTCCTTTGAAATCATTTGACGTAGAATATAAAATTAATACTTTCACGATCTAAAATCATAGATCAAATCAAACTGAAGCAACTAATTTACACTCAAACTCACTAAGCAGCAAAACACGATATAACCAGAATGTCAAATTTAAAAAGACTTGGAAGAAATTGAAGGGTAAAGCACTTTACAACACTTAATGTTATGGGTAAAATTATGATGTCCGAAGTCGCTAAAAATATATCACAGACTGAATTATGAAGGAGCAAATATTCTCAATCATTTATAAACTTGCTCGTTGGAAGCGTAATTCAGCATATTAATAGATGAGCAAAACCATTTATTTGAGACAGAAATAATGGAGGCAGACCAATCACATATAGTAGTACATTGAATGATTCACGGCTGACAGCACAAAGTGCATTATCACAGAAAATAGATATTCATAATGATTATGGTGTATAATTCAAATACAAATATGTTGCTAGTGGACACACATCAAATTGTTTAAAGAACTTTATGAATACCAGAAGCAATACTTGCACGAGGAGATCAGTGATAAATAAATTCATAGGATAGAGGCAAGTATACAATCTTTACGGAAAACCAAAGTCTGTTTCGACACTTTAATATGCCATCCCTGCTCATCGGCCTCATTTTAAATTCGGATGCAATGCGAGCATACTTAAAACCGGTTAGAATCATTAAATATTTGTGACCAAATAATTGAAAGTCTATTGCTTTTCATCAGCTCTGTGATTAGTTCTCTTTTCCAGCACCCCTTTCACCTAGGCGATTCCAATTTTGAACATAAGTGTAACATTCATTCATTTCCGGCGTAAGTTTTATGTGACAATAATATTTTTTGTTCTACCTGGCGTTTTCCAGCTATTGAAATAAACTGGTCCTTTTTATTCTATAAAAGCAAGTTACTTGCGTTTTGAGTTATTTAATTGCGTGCTGGTATGTAACCCTTGGCCCTTGCGATAGAAAAGAGGCTTTGCAGCTTAAACAGAAGCATATTTATCCTAAGAACGATGCAACAGATTAGCAAAATTTATCGAAACACGAATTTTGTGAATCTCAATACCATCTTGGATTAAACGATAATTAGTATAGCAGTAGTTTTAAATTTTTTTAGCCAGCAAACTTTTAAAATTCTTTCCCCATGGTTGCATTTGATTTCTAATGGATTGAATCACTAGTTAAACAAATTTATGAAGCAATGAAAACGATTTAATGCCCACTTATGTAAATTGTGGTATTTACAACATTCCGAGAGAATCAGACTGTTCCCATTCCATGTGCGCTAATAGTGGACTACAACATTTAATGATGCATATAATCAGTGAATCCGTGGGCATAATTAAATACTATATTCATTTACTCATTTCTATCAAGAAAAAAACATGTGCAGTGAATATTTTTCTACGAAAGCATGTTATTGGCGAAATTTAAGGTGTTATATATTAGAATATGTTGTATGATAGAATGTGTTATATAATAATAAAGGCAATATAAGTACACACAAAAGCTATAGTATTTTCATCTGAATTTGAGATCAATACGCTTAAAATTGCAATCTGTAAATATACACAAGAGCTATAGGCAATAGATGTGTCGAATAGCATATTTGTCGAACTTGAAGATCACATAATCACTCGAGGATCTAAAATTTCGAACACCTCGAATTCTATAATACTGATTGATATGCTTAATGTTATGCTACTAATTTATTTGTTTCCTGCTTTATGTAAAAAGCTATTTATTGATTAAATTATCCAATTAAATTCTACTTTAAAAAAGTCAAATACATAATAAAGTAATTGTACTGCCTGTCTATCACTGGGTAAGGTAGGCCTTTAAATTATAAAGAACCTGTGAAGATGCCATGACTTGGCTTCGGAGGCCGCCAACAATTACGCTTCCCATCACCCGAAGGAGAGGGCAGCAGCTCTTCTTCATATGAGTGAAGGTGGAGACCACAGTGATCGGTACAGCGACACTCATTTCACTACAGGCGTGGTAGCATTTACCTGAACGGCTGTAGTACTGTGATGACACCCTCTCGAGTAAAATATTCCGGAGGTAAAATAGTCCCCCATTCGGATCTCCGGGCGGGGACTACCCGAGAGAGTGCATCGCTCAAGTGTGATACTCATTTTAGGGTATGAAACGTGGAACGTGCGGTCACTTCGGACCTGCGGAAGACTGGAAAACCTGAAGGTGGAAATGCGAAGAATGGACCTCGATGTATTAGGAATCAGTGAAATGAGATGGCCCGAAGAAGAAGAGTTTTGGAGTAGAAGTTATGGAATTATTCACACCGGATCACTGAATGGTAACGCTGGAGCAGGCATAATGCTCAGGAAGAGTGCAGGACTGCGTGTGAAGAGCTTCCTACAGTACAATGAAAAGATTATAATTGTTAAAATTGAAACTAAGCCTACAGATACCATTGTGGTGCAAGTTTATATGCCTACGTCGGACTACGAAGATGAAGAAGTGGAAGACGTCTACGAAGATATCACTGAAGTAATAAAACAGGTAAGAGGAGAAGAAAACCTAATTATTCTAGGAGACTGGAACGCTGTCGTCGGCAAATGTCAAGATGGAAGAATAACTGGAAAATAAGGATTGGGAAACCGATCAAAAGAGGAGAAAGACTTCTGGAGTTCTGCACACAATATAAGTTACTGGTTACTAACACATTGTTTAAAAATCGCAACCGAAGAAGATACACGTGGAAGATGCCAGGAGACAGAGGAAGATTTCGGATACACTACATTTTTGTGAAGCAGAGGTTCAGGACTCAGATTAAGAACTGCAAAAGCTACCCGGGTGAAGACAATGACAGCGATCATGATATAGTGATGATAAAATGCCATCTAAAATTCAAGAAATTGAAGAAAACAGTAAAGAACATTAGGCAAGTAGTTAAACTGAAGGAGACTCAACATCAGCTAGCATTTCAGAGAGCAGTAGAAAACAACATAGGAGACGACCTGACTGAAAAACCAATAGAAGAGCGTTGGAAAAATATCAAATGTGGACTAAAGGAAGCTGCAAAAGAAGTTCTTGGAAGAAGAAAACTTGTTAAGAAGAAGACATGAATCACGTAAGAAGCTTTAGTGCTGATAGAAGAAAATACAAGAATGCGAAAATTGAAGAAGAGCAGCTTGGCTAGAAAATAATAAGGAACGAACTAAGTCGCAAAGCCAGGAAAGCTAGAGAAATGTGCATGAACAATCTTTGAAAAGAATCATGCACAAAACAACCTTGCCCTTGGGAAGGTGGAAACTGCCTATAGGATAGTGAGGAACCACTTCAAGGAACGGAGCGCAAGATGCAATGCCATAAGAGAAAAGAATGGAGAAATTTTCGTTGAAAATGAAGACAAAGTGAAGAGATGGAAAGAATATCTGGAAGGGTTATACAACGGGAACAATCTCAGTACGAAAGTTGTTGAAGAGGAAAGCGAAGTCGAGAATGATGATATGGGAGCATCAATATTAAGATCGGAATTCGACGCTGCAGTAAGGGACCTTCGGATGAATAAGGCTTCTGGAATTGATGACATCCCCGCAGAACTAATAACAATTGCTGGAGAGAAGATATTAACCCATCTCTACAAAACCATTTGCGATATGTACTCAACAGAAGAAATACCTAGAGACTTAGAGAAAAACATCATAATTCCCATTACCAAATAGAAGAGAGCGGAGAAATTTGAAAATTTTAGGACTATAAGCCTAACGACACATGCTTTGAAGATATTGACATGGATAATCTACAGAAGAATAGAACGAAAAGCAGAGGAGTTCCTGGATGAAGATGAATTCGGATTCAGGAAAAGTAAAGGTACAAGAGAAGCAATAATGGCCCTTAGGTTGCTTATATAGATGAGAATATAGAAGAACAAACCGACCTTTATTGCATTTGTGGATTTAGAGAAGGCTTTTGACAACGTGGATTGGAATTTAATGCTTGGAATTATGAGTGTCGTACAAATACCGAAGAATTATCCACAGTTTTTATAAAAACTAAGTAGCTGTGATAAAATCCGGACCCAGCAGTGAAGCTGCGAGAATAAGAAAAGGAGTGAGTCAAGGCACTGTTTTTAATGTTTACATCGAGAGAGCCACCAATGAAATCAAGGAGAAGTGTTCTGGAGTGAACATCCACGGAGAAACAATCAGCATGTTACGATTCGCTGATGACATGACGCTCATAGCAGAGACAGAGAAGGAGCTGAATAACAACCGAATTAACAACTATCAAACAACCATATGAAGGAAAATGGTCATACATCAGCTATAGATCAATAAGAATAAAACAAAGATATTAGTGTGCAACAAGAGAGAGGAGTCCAAAACCAACGTTATACTAGGAAAAATGAAACTGGAAGAGGTGAAAGAGTTCTTGTTCCTGGGAAGCAGAGTAACGATGGACGAAGCAAGAAAGAAATAGTCAGTAGAATAGCTCAGGCAAAGAGGTAATTCTATGAAAAGAATCTACTTACAGCTGGTAATACAAGCTTAGAAGTGAGGAAGCAATTGATAAAAACGTATATCTGGAGCATGTTTCTTAACGGCAGTGAGGCATGGACGATGACAGCAGCGGAGAAGAAAAGGGTGGAAGCATTCGAAATATGGTACTATAGAAGAATGATGAAGATAAAATGCATCGACCGAGTGACCAATGAAAAAAATCTTAAGAGTGGGATAAAAGAGAAGTCTGTTGAAAACTATCAAAAAAGACGTGACAACCTAATCGACCATATCTTAAGGCACAATGGCATGATGAAGACAATCGTCGAAGGAAAAGTGAACGGAAAGAATGGAAAAGGCAGGCCTCGTATGAGTTACATATAACAGGTCGTACAAGATGTGAAAGAGAGGAACTACGTTAATATGAAGAGGTTCGCTGATAGAAGAATCGAGTGGAGGGGTGAAACCAATCCTAGGATTTTTGACCCATGATGATGATGAATATTGAATGTTGAATGTGACTTGAGTAATGACTCAATCTCAAGCACGGAGCAAATTTTAAACAAACAATAACTTTATTACTACCCTGTGCGCGATCACAAACGAAGTATAACGATAATGCAAGCGATCTTGAAAAGAGGCCACATATTTCAACTGGAGAAATGTGTCAACGATAACATTAGAAGTGTGTTTAAATGGGTCCAGTATTTAGGGAATAAGTAGAAAATAAAATCTGATTGTAGGTTGAAGGATAGTCAAATTTTCGGGGTTTGAAGGACAGACTAAATAAAAGAATTTAGGCTGAATAATATTCCTAAGCTCTTAAAAAATTCTTAAAACATTCGCAGTATTGAGATATATTAAACCATAAAGATAAATACGGGGCTTGGATTGTCAGAGAGTGAGTAAGATTTAAAACCTGTATCTTACGTTTAAATAAGGGTATATATAACCTAGGTAAGGTCTAAGCCATAGGAAAGAAAGCAGTTAGTACATGTAATGTTAATTTTAGCCTGTTTTTCACGTATTATTTAGAATACTTCAAATTTAGATTATTTTTTTAAATTGATAGATTTTGGATATGATGAAATAATAAGAACAAGAACGCAAAATTTAACACTATCAGGGAACCTGATGGGACGGTTGGAACATCTTATTTTTACTTTGATATCACATTGGATGGCAGTGGCGTTGATGTAATGATATAAGGAGAAAAATTCCCATAACTAAAGGGGATCAGGTTGGTTTGGTTGCTTGAGTACTTACTGGCCTCCCATCCCGAAGGCCCAAGTTCGATTCCCGGCGAATTTTTCATCAAAATGGTCCCTACTTGAGTGCCTAGTGGTGAGCATTTCAGGTTTTGTACTCCATCCGTCGGATGGCACGTTAAGCCGTGGTCCCCTTGGCACATGCCCTTAAGAGTAGTAATGCCGACGCCGGTTTCTCTCCACCCTTCCTCCGTTCCATGGAAACTCCTACCATTACCCAAGTACCCACCTTATCCTAAATGGCGTAAATGACCTCATCTGTCGGTCGCCTCCCCTGGATAACTTAACATCCTTTAGCTAAGCTGTCGTTTAGCATCAGAAGTGAACTTTAGAATAGAATATTGAGCACGGATGCAAAGAGGAGGCTGATGAGGAATTTGATATAGAGAAACATTTTGTATAGTTCCGTGCGAGAGTCAGGCACTACAGGTAGAGGTCGATAAAAGGTTCGTGCATTTTGAAACATGGCTGTGCAGGAGACTGGAGAAAATGCTGAAGGGTTAATGAAGAAATGCTTAGAATGGTTGGAGAGGAGAGAGAACAGCTGGTAGACACTATGAGAAGACAGCGTAAGTGGATGGAGTTAGGGGCAAAGAAATATTGAAAGTCGGTATCGAAGGTCTCGTGGATGAGCTAAAGATCACCGAGTGCGTCCACCGGATTGCGGATGGCGGATGGGCAAGGGCCTAGTCACGTTGAATCTCTGGTTCAAGTCAGATCACCGAAGTTAAGCAACGTTGGGCCAGGACGGAAATTAGATGGGTGACCCTCCTCCATACCTCTACCTCGGTGCTCTTTTCTCCTGTCTGCGAGTGGCGGGCAGGTTAAATGTGGGCTTGCACAATTGATCTGGAGACATGTAAGTGCCAGGGAGGCTCTAAGAGAACCCCGCCCACCCCTCCAATTTATTTTTGCGGATGGCGGGTCGACCTCTAGATGATGACTCGGATCTGGCAAATGACTGGGGAGCATGATGGTGGAAATGCCAAGAATGAACTTCGATGTACTGGAAATCAGCGAAATGAAATTGTCCCAAGAAGGAGAAATTTAGATTGAAATCTTTAAGATTACAAAATCGGGATATTTTTGGAGCAGAAATAACCCTCAGAAAGTGTGCTATAATGCTAGGGAAGAGCTTTCTGCTGCACAAAGAAGGAAATATTATTGTGATGATTAAGACCAAACGTGTAGATAATGTATTAGTATTGGTTTACATGCCTAGAGACGGATCAAGACATAGAAAGAGTTGGTTGTAGAAGCGGTATTCATCGAAAAAATAATCGAAGGGTATTAGGGGTAAAATCGAAAAAATTCCAAATAGTTTTCCTTAAAAATTTCCAAGATAGATACCCATTCTTCCTACAATAAATGGTTGAAAAGTCGCTGGTAACAACAGCATAGAATAGTGCATAGATTGGTTTCAGTTTTGTGCAAAACTAGACGTTAAAAAAGACGCGATATTAATTAGATATTTTTCCAAAAAATATCTGAAAGTCCTTTCATTTATAGCGACCTTTCGTCCGTGAATGCTTTTGATTTCTCTGGAGACGACAAGTTTCGTTACGCGGGGAGGAGGAAGTTAAATCCCCAAAGCTGCGGTGGACTGCGAGATATACTGTAGTTTAAGCGGTTGCCTTAAATTATTCAGCGGAACGTGCCAAGATTTAATTTCGTCTTGTTTCCGAGCCACGGGGTATGCATTTCAAAAAGCTGGGAACGGATATTTTTCCCTAAATTCAAAGATTCCCCTTGCGAAAAAACTGTGTCAGACACAGGTTCTGTGTGAATGACTCAGTACCAGATGGTGAAGATGGAAAGATGATCTCAGATTCGCAGACTTCGACACAAGAGAAGCCAGAAATAGACACCAACCAAGCTATGTCCCGGTTTAAAGGGGACAAGGTGAAGTAGGAAAGTTTGGTATTCGAAATGATTGAGTATAAGCTGAGCAGAAAAGAGAGATATTTCCGTAAAATAGTAACGACGTATTTAAATAATATTTCATCATATTTGGTGTTTTATACATTTTTCGGATATTTCCCTAAACTCATTTAAAATAATCGATTACATCACATGAAATTTTCTTATCCTCTTCCCTCGTGCAACATTGTCATTTCTCGTGTCTCAAATGTGAAATTAGTAATAATTTAAATGCCTAGGTATAAGACAAATAACCCCATTCATAAAGTTCAAATGTAACGACGACCAAAAGCCATTTTTCTAGTTAAGGAAGGTAATATTAGTGTAGAGTTTTGCGAATCAAATAACTTTCTTTTTCCAAGGCCGTTAAAGATAATATACAAGGTGGAAAACTAAAGTGGAGTTAACGCAACCCACGCCTCATATTATATTTTAGATAATTTTTTGGCAAATAGTGATTCAGCAAAAATTGAAAAAGTTAATGAACAAGACGGCAAGTAAAATGCATTGCCTTCTTTAAAACTACAGGTCCATGTTAGGCACTGAACATAATGGACGCAGAACCTTGAAGGTAGATCAATTAAAATAGAGCACTAAACACGCAATATTTCTTACAGCTACTCTGCCTGCAATATATTTACGTCATACATTTCTAGCTAGAGAGGCCAATTCAGTTCAAAGACTAAATGACAGAAAAATAGTATCACAGTGTTCAATGGAAAGGAATCCGCATTTTTTATAATCGGGTATATTTCGAAAGAAAGTTATTTTCAGAGGCAACTCACAAGACTTATCTCTCTCTATCCATCACCGTATTCGAACTTTCCTACCCGATTTCACTTGCTCAAGCTTAACTGCAAGATCATTCCCTAACCTTTGAAGTTATTAAAGCATGCAACATCGTGTGGGGCTCGGATCAACTTGCGCGTGTTGATGATGCAACATACCTAACACAAGGTTCTAAATTTATATTTAAAATGGCAACATTTCTTTACCCAGCATCTCCCTATACTCCGTTACCACTCATTACGCCTGAGCTTTCACTATTTGCTCAAATAATCCATCAGTAATTTTGAATCCATCGCATACTAAAAGTTGAGTTAAATCAGAAGGAAAATTGTGAGGATGGGACAGGATGGAAGAGTAGGGAGTATGGAAAGAAAACGAGCGTCGACATTGCCATTCATTCAGCAAAAGGAGCCAAAGGGTCCAAACCTATCCGGCGAAGATGTACTGAGCTTATAATTCACTTCCGACGGAATCAACAGAACTACATAGTTTGCAGCAAAGATCAGCTAGTTTTTCTAGGCGGCGTTACGACGGGTTGAAGATTGTATCGAAATTATTGGAAGAATTAGGTCGGGAATCAGAATTGGACAGAGGATTAAAATACAGAATTCAAGCAAAAATTTAAGCTACGACAAAACATAAAATCACCAGCGTACTAGAGCAGGGTATATCATGATGATAAAATTAGTGAGATAGATAGTAAGGCAGATAAGTACAAAAATGCTCCATACTCAAATGCTCTTTTCCATGCTCAAACAGGAGCATCAATAGATTTCAATGAAGATACTGGGTAATATTAGAATAGGTACTTTATATTTTTATGAAGAAGAGTAGTCTGTATTGATTTTTTTAACATGTCCAGTTTTTAACATTAATGACTTACGGATTAGTATTTTGCGTGTCGGCATGATAGCAAGTGTAAATTTAATTATCTTTTGATTTAAATTGCATTGTTCACCTCCTGACATACACCCTTTCAGTGACGTGTTGATTATTGCGTAGATGTGGATGAACCTGGTTCCTGAGATAAAAGTACCCTTGCTACCTACTGGTTTATCAAGCGATGAAATGTTGGCGATAACAGATTTGAACTCGCATATATTCACCCGAAAAGGTTTAGGATGATGCCATTGGATGATCTTTCCATTGTTAGGTGCACTCAAAAAGGTAAAAAAAGGTAAGTAAAAATAATTTTTTTTCGTGCTTCTAACTAATTTCTTCTGTTTGCTTAACCACCTAAGCGTCTTGGACCAATACCAAATCCCTGACCTTTGACTTTCTGGTAATTGGTAGACGCCACCATTTGGTGGGACGTCTCGTACACGGGTCTAACGCCATCATTATCTCTCCTCGATGCTAATTGGAAATGACTGGGAGGCACTTTTTAAAAAAGATGTAAAGGGGTTCCGTTATGATATAACGATGGCGCTAAAGCAATGCTACCTCACGCTCTTTTCCCCGTGTCGTGAGACGAGTTCCTTCAGAGCCTTGTTCTCCTGCACGAAAACCCACGGGATACAACTAACTGGTGGCAAATCAACCGGTTTCGGAAGCGGCATTTTGTGTATTCTTGAAGGACCATTAATCGCCGGAGATGGCTATCCCGGCGAGCAGTTATTCAATTTAATTCCGGCTTGATGCGTTAATTTATTATGTTCGAAATCAAAAAAAGTATCCGCGCCGATGGTGGCGCCGAAAATACGAGACGGAGAATGCAGGCGGACGCCAGCGAAAAATAGCGTCGGACACCAAATCGAGGAGGGTGAAAGCGATGCGAGGTAATCGAAGCTTTCGCGACTCATGTTGTTTCACGATGTAATTAATTCTAGCTAAACGAACTCGTCGAAAATCGACAGGTAAGATAAAAATGGCTTTACATAAATATGTCGGCAGATCATGACTTTTTATGAGCATTATGAGACATTTAAAATCTCGTTAAAATTTTATGAGCTAACTTCTCTGTAACTTTTCACGAAAAACATGTTTTACTCAACCCTTCCCTCTTCCTTTTAAAATTCTGGCTCAACAAATCTGATCATATTTCTTATATGTGGCACATTAACACAGCCTTCATTTGCCGCTAGTTGTCCTGTTATTAGAGGAATGAATACCATTACCATCATTTGAGAATAACCATGTTTCGGGAAACATAAACTTAGGATATCACTAAACGTCTTTCCCAGCCTATGTTTCCTACATTAATGACTTATGAAAGTCTGCCTATCTTGGACTTCCGTCATGCCTAAAAAAAACTCATATTTCTTTAGAATATATTGCATCATATGATATGTGGTGGAACGAGTCTATATTTAAGTAATGAAAGAGCACATTCCTTCCTTATGCTTGAAATTAAATGAAAACTAAACCTTTATCCACGATTCCTCACTCACGTTCAGACATACACTACTACCTTTTAAAGGTTTTGTTTTCTCTTAATAAGCCCACCTCTGAATTTTAGCAGCAAAATAATTTCTTAATTGAACATTCCTTTCCAACCACCAGTCTTTCAGATCTGCACACTCGTCTTCCACTGCATCCTGTAAGTATTTGCATTTTCTTTTAGCCCAAGCCCAAAGAATTAATTTTGTTTTTTCAATAACTGATGCTAAATTTCGATTCTGCTATTGATGAAAATTTAATCAGTAAACATTTTTGCGACTGACAAACAGACAATCATTTTTGTGTGGAATAAAATATGTTCGTCATTTGTGAGAAAAATATATGTATATAGGTATGGTATAAGAATTTACACTATTAGAGAATCAAAAGTTCAGTTATTTAATATTCATTGCACTCTAATGTACTCTCTTTTGCAACAATGTTTCCTTAATGGTCCGCTTTTCTGGGACCAAAATTAAGGTCATCCTGGTAAAATCCCTTTCTTCGTGGTTAACCGTTGAAAAATGGGTTATTTAACATTGTTCTAACAGTGTTGAGGCGGTAGGTGATCCTTCTGGCCGTCCTCCCAAAACGCCAAACGATATCCGTCGCCTGACCACCTAGCGTGGGGCCCCTTTACCTTCACTGCATGCGTCCACCGCAGGGGATGGGAGAGGGACTTACTCGGCTGAGTGTGGACTTCTCGTACACAGTGTCTCTAGCCAATAACCCCAATCTGACATGCAACCGCACTAGTTTCAAAATTAAAGGCGATTCGCGCGTCACGCCAAGTTCTACAGGGAGGTTTCCTTGAGACAAAGAAGAGAGAGGGCTTTGCGACTAATTCGCCCTCACTCGCGTCTTTCCTTTCCGTGTCCTACCTCCACATTTTAAAACCATCCCTCGTCCCGACGAGGCGTTTAAGCCCTCGGGGATTCCAATTCCGTGCAACGGAGATGTTCCTGATCGCAGAGCTGGTTAAACTAAGGGAAACTTGTTCTTAGGGGGTCGCGCACACCACTGGCGCCCTATGGAACGTAGTCGTGTTCCGGTACGTAGCACGGAATTGGCTGGAAAAACTAAAGCACGCGCTGGACGAGACGTGAGTTGAGGTTTTCTGCTAGCTTCCAAGCTCAATTCTCAAGGATGCTAGTTGCGAAATAAACTACAAGAGTGTGGAGCACAAAAAGATCCTCCTGTGTTCCGTAAAGTAAAGACTCCGTGGCGAATGCAATGCTGCATAGGCCACCAGAAACTTCAGCTTCGACGATGAACTCCGTCAAAAGCGAATAGACAGGGATCGTTGGTGCGGAGTATTGAGAACTGGCCTCCTATGCTGTAGGCGTGAGGTCGGACCCCGGACGTGGCGGACATTTTTTCATAGAATTTTTGAAGTTTTAGAGGGAATTGCATTGCAACTTCACATTTACGACCTTACTGACACAGTCATGGTGTCACTGCGGTGCGGCACCATAAGGTGGAACGTTAGACGTCCATCACCGGAAGATGAAGTACGGCTGCGAAATCATGGTCGTATCAATCAATCAGTGGATTGGAGTGTTTTTTCCCTCTCAATTTTCATTAGAGGAAAATTTCACCAACTAACACCTGGTACTATTCGTTTTACTTCTGCTCTTGTTCCGAAATGTGTGCTGTGTGTGTAGAATGGGGAATATGCATGAAATTTGTTTCTCGAAGATTAATGATGTACTTGATGCGACATTTTCTCACCAATTTCAATATATAAGCCAAATTTTTCTAAGCCCACCACAAATATTATTAAATGATATTAAAATGTTCCCGGAAATTGACGAAAGTCACGTGACCTGGACGCCTTCTGCCGTCACTGCACGATATAGGTTCCTTATTGCTTCGGAGATAGACATTTATTTTTAAAAGAAAACGAAGTGAATAATAGTAATAATAATAATTTCTATAATGATCACAGGTGACCCCAATTACGATCATTTTAATCTATATATGGACAACACATTTAAAAACACTCATGCCTTGGACAGTTGACTTTTACCCAGGCGGGACTCAAACCCGCGACCTTCGGAATGGCAGGCGAGGACTTAACCCCGCCGCCACCGAGGCCGGCAATACGTTGTTTTGAAGTTTTTAGCCGATTCTCGAAAGAAACGATGACTGAAAAAATACTTAAAAAAGCACATTCCGACAATTTCCTTTGGTTCACTCCCTTATGGCATCGCTCTTCTTAAAAGAACAGCGATTGCAATGACGTAGTAGAAATTCTTGGGCACTAAACAGGCATTATATAATTAATGGACGATTTGCTCGTTACCATCCATATTACGTGAATAAAAAATCGTAATACAATCGTTTATAGCAAAAAGAAATGAGATAAATACATACGTTATCGCCAAGTATTCATTTAACAACTTACCTCCACGCATAAACAGATAAACAACGCCCATAGTGATACCGTGCCGTGACGTCATGTGATGACGTCGTGTTTTTAAGCTGCCGAAAAAGTACGTTTTTCTAAGAGTAATATCTTCGTAACGCAACTAAATTCTTCAGCAAAATGGTCGTCAAGAACATTTTAGGTAATAAACTTCACATTCAAAGAGTTATAAAAAATAGTTCATGTTCCCCATTACGAGCGCAGGGCTCAATCCGTCGAATAGGACCCTTGGCCGTGGGAACGTGGACCCTTTAGCACCTTATGTTCAGGTTTGGCTTATGGCAATATCGGTTTCCTCCCCACCCTTCCTCCGTCCCCATCATAATGACTATCTCTACACAGTTACCAACATATTATAAGCAAAAAACCTTAGTTGTCAGTCATCTTTCCTCATGATAACAACAGTGAATATAAAATACAAAAAATGCTATGTGCATGTATTAGGACACTATAGGATATGCAGCTAATAAAATCTAAGTGAAATAGGATAAAATATCGCAATATAGCCAGTGCTGTGAATCTTGCTGAGATCTTGAAAGTACGATACGGTGATAAACTTAGCATCAATATATAAGAGGTACCCCACATCCACTCCACATTGTGGTCACTCTTTGATCGCAGGTTGAGAAACATATTATGTTTTTGCTTTCATTCATATTTCTGATCACCTTATCATTAACGTTCAAAGCTATGAACAACTCCTTCGTTATACGGCAGTTGTAATTATCATAACAAGAGTTTTTTAAATGGACGCCCGAAAAGATAAAAACATCTGTTATTAGTATATCAGATAGGACTGAAGGCGTCACTTTGTGGAATTTCGGTATATTCATGGTACGAATAAAATAAAACCTTTTGTCAACTCTACACAACTTTTATTATAAACCGACCTAGGTTCTTTTTAGGTTTTTTTCCTCCCCCCATCACACTGTTACGATGACCTGGTGGATATATAAGGCTGCTGCGCAGATATAATGTACCATGAGAATGACAGCAATTAGTCGAAACCTACGTCAGTTTATTAAAAATTTGTGTGGAACAGGCCAAAGGTTTTATTTTATTTGTTACCATGAATCTCTTATTATCTCAATAACCCAGTAGTAGTTACATTAAAGACTAGATATGAAGTCAAAATACCAGGCCACCCAGTTTCTAAAACTTAGGTAAAAAGTAGTGGCACAAATAAATAAAATGAGTATGCGTTCCACTAACGTTGAAATGTCAACGCCAATGGATTTGATGTTACGATTAGCGTAATATAATTGAAAATATTATAAAAACAAGGCGGTTGAACGTTTATAAGCATGAAATTAAGTTGATAATTATTGTTTATGATTCACTCGTACAGTCAGATCCTTGACGCAGTATTCAGAACAAGTTTTTGCATAGTTTTGGGGTTAAATGAATAGTTCTAATTTAAACGCATGACCAGGTTAGTCGGTGTGTAATACAATAACGGGTAGCAACAATTGAGATTCGACTTTTTCACATTTCCCATCATTTTTGAGAGATTTTCTCAAGCCAGATCCTTCCACTCGCTTCGCAAACTTAGCTTACCCATTGGTACCTGACGTTCCTATCATGAATTCAGTGCTTTAACCAAGAACGGTTTATATCCAGCTGAGATTTATTCAAGAAATATACGAAGAAATTCTCAGAAGAAGCCATCTTGGGGAGGAAGAAAGCATAAAGCTGAGAGTTCATCAAACACCTCCGCCTTTTCCCACTTTTAGAAAAATCGCAACGAAAAGAGCAAAGGAGTGGAACTCTACTATACACCCTCCTTCAGTTCAGAGAAACTCGGAAGAGATAATATAAGGCAGAAAGACTCAAGGAGGAAGGGCAACTTCAGCTCTAAGTAGAAGAGGAGAAGGACGGAGAGGAGCCGAGGGTATACGGGCGATAAAGCCACCTTGCTTTACAAAAGGGGCGTTCCCCACGCAGGGCCGAGGTAGAGAAGATTTACCAAGCGGTAAAGACAAACGCAGGCGCAACAATGGCTAGCTCTTTCTTTCCAGTCCTAGAAATGTTCAACGGGAAGATAAGGTGGATGAGAGAGTACGGAGAAAAGAAAAAGGGGCAGGTGACGATGCCCACAGAAATGAAGAGCTGAGTGTAAAACAAATGCCTATTACTCAAGCCATAGGGAGTGTGCTGCGTTCAAATGTGACGAAATTATTTGCATATTTAAGAAAGAAGATGAAAATACCTTAAAGCGCTAAATGAAGGAATTGAGAAACTTTAAGGAAATAAGACGGACGGTAAGGAAGGCAAATAGAAAACAAAGCAGGATCAGATAACAAGGAATATATTGCGGCAAGGAAATTGAGTTACAGTAGGAAATTAGGAAAAGCCATTATAAATGGTGAGATAAGGTTTAAGACTAATATATTTAAGGCTATATCATGGGCAAGGGCCTAGCCACGTTGAATCAGACCACCGAGGCTGAGCAATGTTAGGCCCGGACAAAGGTTGGATGGGTGGCCCTCACATATGCCTCTACCGTGGATCTCTTGTCTCCTGTCTGCGGGCAGGTTAAATGTGGGTTGGCACAATGGATCTAAACTGGTCTAAGTGCCAGGAGGGCTGCAGAAGGCCCCCGCCCACCACTCCAATTTATTTGTTAAGGCAATATTAAGGTGAGAATACCGCCAAATCAGGGAAGGAGAGGTAAAAGAACATATCTGACTACTTGGATTTTATTCAATATCATTTGCAGCTTAAGGATCTGACGACTTATACTTGTAAGGAACTCAACGGAAGAAACAAATATTCAGCTTCGGAAAATGTTACATATGCGTCCACAAGTTACGTGAAATTTTATCAATAAATTGAACTAAATTATTTGCGTATATAGTAATACGGACGCTGATGGAGTCCTCAATTCGTAAGAGCAATAAAGGATCCATTTTATCCTAAACCTGTTTTTAGCGTATGTGAAACAATAGTAAAATAAGAGCTAACTGTAAAAAAGTATAGCACGAGAAAAAATGAAATAATTGAGCGTGGCTGAAACCATGCCAGGAGGATGAGAGTGGTATACTAAGGATTAGCTTCATTCAAATAGCGGAAGTTTAAGGGATCTCACGCATTGTTAAGGAAACGAAGTAAAAAGGACGCATTGATGATATATTTCGTAATATAGCGGGTAGAAAGTTTACTAATCACTTTTTCAATGCATTTAAATTGACCTTCAGCGATCGATGATGCATCCAAAGATTATTGATCTTGCCGAATACACCGAGGATCATGGCGCTTGAATTGCCTATTAGAAATATTCCATTTAAAAAAATAGCCAATTTAATTTAGAAAAATTTCCAAATCTGAAATTTTCCTCTGAAAATTAATTGTGACCTACAATGACCTACCTGTAGAAGCATAAACACTATAATTGGTCAAAAAATGGTAAACCAGCTGAACATCGAGTTTCCCTCCTATATTTATTTAACTGTATAATCCTCTCTGAGTTTTCCTTAATAAATGCAATGTAAAAAGAACATTGGCACGAATAGCATGGAATAAAGAGATCACGAATCATGGCACAAAAAGGTATTTCGCATTGTTTTCACGACTACTTAATTCTCATTTCTAATAAGTGATAACTTAATTATAGCTACATGGCAAAGCATACAAAAGTCCTATCTTTTTTATCCCAATATTCGGACAAATAATTAAACGAATTAAAGACGAATTTCTAATGGTTAGGTGATTGTCATTTATCTAAAATCTGACAACACGTAAAATATTAAAATATCTAAGTCACGGAGTGTTGTTTTACTAGACGTTCGTAAACGTTTTTAGAGAAAATGACTGATCCTAAATGTTTGCTTCGGATAAAAACAATTTCACAAGATTACTAAAAATAGCAATTTCCCCGATGCACATTTTAACACAATGCACGGTGTTCTACGAAATTGACATGTTAAATTTTTAACTGACGATCTAGTGCCAGATAGTTTCCATCGGAAATGTGATAAGGGAATTCTGTATAAACTTGGTTTTTGTACAGACTGTGTATAATTCTTCGGTCATTGTAGGCTGAATAACTCAGGCTAAATTAAAAATATCCTCCTCTTCTGGACTAATAAAGGCTAGCATTTTATATGAAGCAATTTATGCAAGTTAAAAATAATTGCTTTGGAATTAATGATATGTTTCGTAAAATGGCGCATAGAAGGTTAATTAATCACTTTTTCGATGCAGCTAAATTCCAGGTATAATGTACCCTCACTACCACGTTTCAGCTCACAAATGTCACTTTGTACATTTAAAAGGATAAAAAAAGTGGGATGATTCACCCTTT
The DNA here is from genome assembly GCA_933228895.1 of Platycnemis pennipes. Lineage (NCBI taxonomy): Eukaryota > Metazoa > Arthropoda > Insecta > Odonata > Platycnemididae > Platycnemis > Platycnemis pennipes. The sequence goes on from OW121855.1 coordinate 32,093,509, forward strand.
TTCATTAAAAAAATCGAATGTTACGAACCCTTACCTTTCGATCTACTTGAGTTTAAATGGTGAATGACACTCAAGATTGAATCCAATTAAAGAAGACCGTCTTTTTTCAAAACCCTATTTTTTTCCTATTCTTGAATTAAAGAGGAAGCAATGCTGTTCATTATCGGATTTTGGAGAATATCGATAATGAGGAGAGAGAAAGAGGCTCAATAATGAAGGCTTTTTTCAAGAAGTAACGACTGAGGAAGATAAAGACGATGTTAAAAATAAGATTTATATTTAATGGACCAAATAACAATAGTTGCAAATGAGTAACGCCTATTTTTAACGGACAATGGGCTCCAAATGGCGAAAATACATAGGGATATTGGTTAACTGCAGTACTAATAAACGTAGATGGACAAGGAAATTATATTTTCTCCCGGATAATGCTATGGAATCCCTCATAAAGTCATCATTTAAACATGTAACGAGCTCCACGCAAATCGCTCATTTGAAAAAAAATCTAGGTGCTGTAGTCAGGGAAGGCGACATACGAGTACCGTCAATTGAACTATTTCGTGGGAATTTGAGATGGAAGATATAGGAATGTAGGGAGGGGCGAAAAGAAGGGGAGAAATCTGGCGTCGGATGTAGGAATAGAACATGAAATAATGTTTTTTTTTTTCTAGAAGTTAAACAAAAGTTTGGCTGAAATGCTATTGTTCGTTGCAATAATAATTTAATTAAAACGACTAATCAAACCATAAAACCTGTATTTAGTATTTAAATTGGCTTTATTAGAATACCACCATGAAGAATGTACCATACAATAAAATAGAGGAATAAGAGATATATTATACACTCTTAGACCGTTTGATTTTCCCTTTCCAAAACTAAGTTCATCGAAAGTAATTGATTAAACATTGAATTAAATATTTCAACACACTGAATGGAAAAGCAACGGAAAGACTATGGAAGTAACATATCAAAAACATCTCTCTCATAAAACCAGAGCACTTTCGCAAGGAGAAAAACCACTTTGTAAGATTCCACAAAATTTATTTACACCGATCTAGGTTTCAATTACAGTACAATCATCATCAATACCTTGAAGATGATTGTACAACAATCGAAACGTAGGTCGGTTTCTCAATAAATTTTGTGGAATCTTACAAAGTGGTTTTTCTCCTTCTACAGTCAAGCGGTTCCACCAAGTAAAGCATTAGGACTTCCTTTTTTTAGAACACTTTAACTTTTAATCATTCATTTCAGTTCGGATTCATGTGAAATTACACTAGTCAGGCCATCAAACCCAATGCATTCAGCATAAACCAAGATATTTTCCTTCGGGTCCGGTCAATAATATGACGCATTATGAATACGCTGCTTTTAAAATTGTATAAGAACGATAATAATTCATTTGTTTCATTATACGCATATTTAACATCACCTCAATACTATTCCACATAATTCCATTAAATTACATATTGTTATATGAAAACCTCCATGAAATGTATGCGCCGGTACAGCTTTTTCATCAAATAACTAATTTGGAAATAGAAAGCTCATGTTTTTATGGTAAGCCAAAATTTCAGATATGACTGCAAAAGATATTTAATTGTAATCACACTCTTTTCTGATTAGTTATTTAGTTTCTGTTAGAGCAGGAATGCACCATGAACGGCAATTATTTTTCGATAGAGAGTACTAAAAATCAACATGATCCAAAGTATTAATTTTGCTACACCATTATCTCTCTCACATGTGCTATCTCTATCATTATCTCTAACATAGCGACCACGGAGACGCGACAGATATGCACTAATTAGTGATCTATTGGTACAAAGATAAAGAAATCGCATGTAATATTAATCAATCAACGGATGACATTCGCAATAGTTTACACTGTTTGTAATTACATCGGCGAGTTGGCACCACATCACCTTTCCGTTGGGACGAGGAAATAGCAGAGGTTTTTGTGAAAGGATTGAATAAAGCAAAAGAAAGAAAAGGGGAAGAGTTTAACGACGACTACGCTGCGATGGAAGCGCACTATACAGAAGAAATCCGAAGGAGAGGGATTGGGAGGTGGGCAGGCCCTATAAAGGTCCCTTGCTCTTTTTAATACAGCCCTTTTATTACCTTGGAATTGTTAAAAAGAAAGAGAGGAGGAAGGTGAAGATGTGAAGTCTCCTGAACCTCCTGAACCCCCCTCTCTTAACTAATCTCAGGAGAATCCACGCCTCGGTCGCAATATTGGGTCCGAGCAAAGAGGACCATGCGGGGGTGGAGCAGGATATGGTCTAAGGGTGGGAGAGGGGGGTGGATTTCAATGCAGACGGGTGATTGGAAGGGGTGGGATCAGGGTTGGCGTTTCCAGGGAAGGGTAAGGGGACAGCGGAAGGGAGAAATAAAGGAATGGGGGGTGAGGGCCTCTCTGGGGAGCGTCCTTATTTTATTCCCAGCGAGCAAGGGGAGATTAATTTTGTATTTTTCTCAATATAGGCACGGCTGCAGACAGCCGCTGTGCATCATGAAAAGGGTTCACGGGATCGACTTAAGGAAGCAGGGGTTATAAATAGGACGCCAAACTCATCATTATTGTTATATGAGGGGCGCGGGCGAGGTTTCTGACGGTAAGGTCGGACGAAATTGCGAAAAAATGGCTGGTCTCTGAATCAAATTTGAAACTTTCTTTACTTTTAACGGAATATAGTCGATGGAAATTAAATTGGGTGCTTTTTTAATTACTAATTTGAGATAATTATAATTAGCTTAAATATGATAAAAATCCATTTCGAAGTAAAATAATTTTAAAATAAAATTATTAAAAAATACGTTTTTACGAATTAGCATACTTACAAGAAGCATATTGATGAGATAGAAACTAAAATCATTTAGATTTATCAACAATCAAATAATTTTCATTTGGTGACGGTCTAAAATATAAAAACCTTAACAATAAATTGTTATTAAAATTAATTAACTCATATTATTTAATTATGAACCTTGTATTTATCATTATCGCAATACTATTACATACCATGCAATAAATTACATCATATTGTATGAAAATTGTTGATATATATTATTGATTTATACATATTGTTGATTGCACCGATTAAGTTGTTCCATAAAATAATATCTTCAAATAACTACCTAATAAATCATTTTTAGATAGTAAACTGAAACAACAAATAAGACTAACTGAGAAATTAAGATATTGAATGTTATTTGAATTAGTTTTTTAATATAGTACACTTATTCAAGAAAAGCATTGCCTATACTTCATCTATTGCCCTTACCTTGATACGTTATCTATTACTATATGCTTAAACATTCTCGGCATTTATGAGTATATATAATTCCTAACTTGGTTAAAATGTATCATTTGATACTCCAGGGAAATTGAGATATTTAGGCCGTCATTAATAGTTGTTGCATAGCAAAAATTCAGAGTTGCAGATCTCACTTCATTCATCCTAATATGAACTGTTTAAATAAGCATAATTCATATCAGCAGAGCATATAGCCAATTTGGCAGGCGATACTGGTGAACAAAGAAAAAATATTGGTTCACCCTGAAATTCAAAGAAATAGCAAACAAATATGGTTAATGTACGTCATGAGTTTTGCAGAAAAGAAAGTTGTGGAAAATTTTCTACCCGATACCCATGGTGATTTAGAGGCAATGGATAGTAAAATCATAGCTCATGCGTACAATCACCCCATAATGGCGAACTAGTGACATAGCTACGGCTTTTCAATTGATTTAAGCTCACACGAACAGAAAACCCTTCAAAATGACTGATAGAGAAGCCTCCTGAAAACCTTAAAAATAAGATCAGCTTAATCGGCCGTATCATTGACGCATGATGTTGTGATAAAGACAATTTTAAAGACAAACTTTAGCGCCTGCTAGTAGTGCACGTTAGGTGACAACGCACTCCTTGCCACATTCCCTTAAGGTGGCTCACAGGGTAGTCAGTAGATTTAGATATAGGTGCCTACGTAGAGTGAGACATCATGATTCTGTTCAAGTATAAATCAGCTACTTCGACACTTCTTCTCGTAGTCACACACCCATATTGCCATCTAATACCTCCTGTCTCGCACCATAAAATCATCTTCGTTTCCTATCGCTCCCTTTTCTTTTATCCCTCTTTTATTGCAGCCTTCAGAGGCCCACCCTTTCTCAATTCTTCCACCGCATTTTCCTTCCTCCATCGAAATTTTCTCGTCGCTCTCTTGTCCCCATTTTCATCATGTCCTTTTTCAATCGACCTGGCAACTACCCAAAAAAGTAGAGGGTGTTTTGAGAGGTAGCGGAATGCCGGAGAGGGTGAGGGTGGAATTTCAGGTGAACGAGGAACTAGAAGGTAGAGATATTCAGAATGAAATGGAGGCGCACTGAAGATATGGAGATTTAAAGACACATTTAAAGACGGTAAAGCGGATTGGATGGGAGAAAATTAAAGGGTCATCCAATATTTTTTCGGGTTGATGTGGTGGTTGGAGTTCTGAGCAGAGGACCTGGGTTTAAATCCCGGGATTGGATTATTTTTATCACAGGTAAACCAGCCCCTTCTTGAGTGGTTTGAGAGTATTTGAGTAAAGTTCTCTGTCTATCAGATGTGACGTAAAATCGTGGTCCCTTGGTGCCTTTCGTTTCGATCAAGCTAACGCCTACGCCACGTTTCTCTACAGAATTCCTCCTAGCCCTTCGATTCCCGTCCATATAACCTTTCCTCCCGGACTGAAGCGCCTATAAAAGCGGGTACAGACTTGAAAATCACAGATAGGTCTTGATGATAACTCTGTATAAAACCCTAAAATAATTGAAAATTTTCTTACCCTCAGATATTTGCTAAAATATATGTTGCCATAATTATTCAGCCTTTTCTGCACTATTTGCAAAATGTTCCAATGAAGCTCTGGCGGAAGAATTGAAAATTCACAAGGGACGTGAAACTTTTTGTTCTCTGAGCTAAAATTTAGTGCAGCAATAGATAGGTACTTCCAGGAATGAGGATCGTATTTTTTCCACGCGTATGCGCAGAATGAAAAGAGAGCTCTATCCTAGCATGGAGGCCAGTTTACAGCATGTAGGAAAAGGACTAGTATTTGTCAAACCCACCCATTTCGCACCCTTCTTCCTCCATACGACCCTTCCCTTTCCCCTCACAAGCGTCATCCACACTCCCTCCTCCTCCACACCCTCAACAATCCCAGGGCCACAGAAACCAGTTCCGCTCTTCCTGTAGCTCTAACTCACTCTCACCCTCTTCAAGACCGATGAGTTCCATGGGACGCGTTTCAGAATACACAGCATCTCACTCAAGCCGCGAGGGCACGGTGGGAGAAGGGGATGAGAGGGGCGAAGGGGAGGGTGAAAGGTGAGGGTGGTGGTGGTGGTGCTTGTGTTTGGTGATGCTAGTCGTATGAGGAACGCCTGTTCTCGCGTGCCCTCTCATGTCGGGAGCGGGCTGGTTGGGACGGGAGAGACGCCGCCGTCGGAGAATACATCCTCCGCGGCAAATGGAAATTAATTTGAATCCCTTGTTTTTTGAGTCGGTCGTCACTCAAACACGATCCGCTCACACGACCTTCAACTCCCCCACAACACGTTTTTCTTTCCTCCCACCACATCAACCTTCACTCTCATCGTCTCGTCGAACAACCCAAGACATCCGCCAACTTTCCACAAAACTGCTGATTTCTTAAAAACCTCTTCGCCAATTTAATTATTTTTTGCCTTTTTATTTTCACAGGAGATCCGTGAGGAGGAATTATCTCTTTCCCCAAAATAAATTGTGGAATTAATTTAGGCTGGAAGGTATACAAAATATCCTATTGATGAGGTTTTTGGGGGTTGTAATTAATTGAAGCATTAATTAAAGTACTACCCATTAAGGTATGCATCAAAGGAAGCCAGTTACATACTTATCATCGTTCCTCAGAACATTTCAATAATCTCTCAGAGCAACCCAAGCTTTCTAAATATCCTAAACTCTCTGATTATTACAATTACATCGTCAATTCCATTATACGTCCTTTTAATTCCACATTAATTCATAATAAGGAACTATATTTTTCCTTCTCGGTGACTACGTAAGGTTTAAGGTAAGTTTTAATAAATAAAATATATTCTGAAGAAGTCCCTGGAGCTGTAAACATGACTGAAATGAAAATGTTCTGATGCTTCTTCTACGATTTTGATTGCGTTTAGGCGGAGGGGAAATAATTTAAATTGCTCCTCCAAGTTTAAAAATTACACCATTTTTCACCTCGTTTCTCATAGCCTCCACATACTCCATATCTGACAGCATTCTATCAAGTATAATGCTCTTCCCTGCCTAAAGTAAATCATGTCCGCATCCAATATTTTTACTTAAAACACAATCATCCCTCATTATTCGTGGAATACTCGAACTCAACCTCCGCCTAATTTCAGAAATCAATATATCCTCCCCCACCATTCATCCTTCTTCCTCGTTTGTCATTACTTACTATCAATTGTACTCGCATCATGAAAGCTGTCCGTTTATGCTCATCTCGCGTTCCTCAAGGCATGAGCTCCCTTGCCAAACAACATCAAGTTCATTTTTAAAACTTGCAACGGGCCTTAGCAAAGACAAACTCGCAAAAAATTGTTAATCACAAGAAAGAGCAAAGGCTTGCACGTGCCTTATAATGTCGTATTTCAATCAAGTCGTTGTTAAATTCCAACGATAAACCACTAATAGAAATTATGCCTGAACTATGCCTTTACAGCTGAAATATTCAGCTGTAAAACGAAGGATGCATTTTTAAAACGGTCAGTAGTTTTTTGGCACCACATTTTATGAGCATCAGAAATTAAGATCTGTAGGCTAAAATTTGGGTGCAAAGTAAATATGGTTTCAAAAATCAAGAATAGCAATTTATTTAAAAAGGATATTTATTTTACGTTTACTCCTTTAATTTGATTTCAAGTTGAAATGCACAATCACAGCATATATATGATTAGGATATAAATCTCGCATATGCTAACCCTGATTGCTCCAGGGTTTCGTTCGTTTGACACTCTTATCTGCACCAGACAAAGGTGTTTTTGACTCAAGTATTTACAACATTTTCTGACCCTTAACCGAAATAAGTCTTCAAAAAACCACAGAGAGCTAAATAACGATGGAAAATGAGCTTCCTCCACGCCACATATGCGTATTTCAACACTCGAACGATAATGCTTATTCAACATCATTTCATCATCCCAGAATGTCAGCGCAGGAGCTACATGAGATTCTTTGGAGCAAGTTTTTAAATGCGCCCCAGTTTTTCAGGCAAAGGTCATTACAAAACATTAAGCAAATGCAATTTTTCAAATAATTACGGGCTTGTTTTGGATGGAAGATTTATTATTATGGACCGCAAAAATGTTTGGATCAGCTAGCTTAACTAAAGAACTCTAAAACCCCCAGTTTTCATAATATGTCGCAGAAAGTTTACGCCTGGTAAACGTTTTGGAATTTTCACGGAAAAATATTCTTCGCTTATCTGTTTATTCTGTATACCTAGGAAATCAGGGAAAATTTTAAACTGAACTGGATTAACGCTTAGTAATGATATAAAATGAATGAATAATGTCGAATAAAAAACATTTTCTGTTCACACGAAAAATATTCCTTCTTCGGAGAGTTAATCACTGTCATTCTGAGTAAATGATAAATTATCTTATTCATTATTACCCACCAGTCACTCTTTGGGGTAAACTGTTGCAATGATCATTTGGAAAATAAATTTTACAAAATAATTGAATAATTATAACGTTATTCTCTCATTTATTGGTTACTTGGATAAATTAATTTTCTTTGGGAGATTCCCTGAAGATGGCAATAAACATCATTAAAACGTTAGCAAAGAACGTAATATAAGATTTAGTTCTTTCTCGGAGAATTATATTTATAAATAATTCTTGGGTTTCAAGCCAAGAAAGAATTTTGGCTGCTAACAAAATTTCTTCCCCTAAAATCATGTACCTACTTTGATGAGGCTCAACTGGTCTCAAAAGCGAATGTGTATTGGAATCGACTCCATTGCAAGAAGCCATTGATATCAAGTTGGAAAATAACTTGAATCGCTACTCTTTGTACATCCTTATCATGGAATTGAAACCGTTATTTGAAAAAATAATGGAAAAAAGGAGACAACAATGCCTCCCGGATTATAATAGCAGGAAGAGAGCAAATCTTATTTCTCTGAGGACGATGGAGGAGTGTTCCATTGTAACGTGAGCAGCCAAAATTCTTACTGGGCTTGAAACCCGAGAATTATTTATTAAAGAACGTAATACGTACTAATTTACTATAGAAGAAAGAAGTGATGGAAGGAGGGAGATTGCACCCACCCCTGAAGAAAATTGATTCCTTCCGAAGAAAACCTTTTCAGTGAGATCAAGGATTCTGTAATTGATGATACTGAGTAAAACGTCAAATCCAAAGAGCAGGTATCGTGATATGATTGATTATTTATTTATAAGAAAAGATAATAGCATTAAAAGGTTTAAAAAATTCTGAGGAAATGAATCATATTTCCGTGGCCATATTTTATAATACGAACAGCATGCTAACGCTTGCTTAATATGTATTAAGCAAGCGTTAGCATGCCTGTACAGGGAATTTCATTTTAACTAAATCAAGATCATCATGGGTCACCAATCCTAGGATTGGTTTGACACAGCCCTCCACTTGATTCTTCTATCAGTCAAACTCTTCATATTAACGTAGTTCCTCTCTTTCACGTCCTTTACGATCTGTTCTGTATAACTCATACGAGGCCAGCCTTTTCCATTCTTCCCGTTCACTTTTCCTTCGATGACTGTTTTCATCAGGCCATCGCGTCTTAAGATATGGCCGATTAGGTTAAACTAAATAAACTCTATGTTTATTCTTAGTCCAAGTATATAATTTGCATCATTAGACGTAAATCAGCAATAGAATGGAATAGGAACAGAAGGCTCAGTAGAACATTACCTTTTCTGGCAAAATATTTTTTTAATTGCATGTACTTATTTTTAAAGTTACATACTTGCCTTTGTATGAGGTCCAAACCAAAGAGGCTACCAAAATATTTCCCTGATTAATATTATTCTTTCCTTAACCCCGAATATGATTACTTTTATTAATATAAAAACTATGAACGAAAAAATGGCCATCCGTGGTGACAAGATTGGAGCGCCAACTTCACAGGTCACATATTTGAATACGCCGTGGAACATGAATATTGGTTTTAACCCTGGATTAAATGCTGTTTAGAAGCGTTTAGAATATATCTTTATACGCTACAGCCCTTCAAAAGCTAAAATTTTAAAACGCTATAAAAAACTTCGAATTTGAATAAGGAAAATTCAAATCACAATTCTTACCTATACGAGATTGATGGAGGCCTAGTCGTGGATAGCTATCAAATAGTCGTGATAAATCTGTGCGGCTCCTGAGCCTTGACGTCATATGGTATTTTAGTAGCTTCCAGCAAGGAACACTTTGACATGGATAGTGAGCTGTCGACTGCAAGCGTCCAATTTTATTGCTGAAAGAAACTTGCCTACAAGCAATGATATTCTTAACCCAGGAAGAAAAGATCCATCACCGTCATTTTTGTCACTGTATACCTGTAAAGCTAGAAAGATCAATCAGGTAACTTGCTGAAAACCATAGAAAATGCACGATACAAAGCTACTTAGTTCAAATTTCACTTCACCGACATTGAGACAGCAACTTTCCCCGAAAGATATTAATAAATTTAACCAAAGTTTCAACGCCTCGACACATAGTATAAATCACGGAAACAAGTTTCCAAGAGAAAACGTTTGTTACTAATACTCCTATAGCAGTGGCGCAGACCTACCTCTTTCATGTCCTTCATTTCCTCGTGAATTTAAAATGGTGAAATAATGGCATTCTGTTCCCTCACAAAACAGATGTGATGCGTGAAATCAAACGCGTTCAGGTGAACGCGATTACGAGGGCCTCATTATTATTTTCAACTCCGTAGCCTCGTCAATAAACCTAAAAATGAGGCAAATTCCATCATCATTTTGCATAGAACTTAACACAAAAAGTAAAAAAAACGTGAAACAATAAGGTCATACCCACGAAATGGACGGAATGGCAAACAGAAATGATAATGAGCGTTGCAGGGTAGAAATATTCAATCCTTTCAATTTTTCCATCTAATCTCTTTACTTAAGGCATTGCAAGGGGGGAATATTTACGAGGGCATTCATGAAACCATAGACTTAGTACCCCTCTACAAATTTGCATCAGTAAAATTTTTAATTTTCTGGAGGATTGCGGAATCAGAAATGAGTATTGACATAAAATGAATGAATTAATTCAGAAATGAAGATCGACAAATTCCACATAGTCAATAATGAATGAGTGAATTTAATTAATCAACGACATAACGGCAATTTTAAACTCAAGCAAAAATAGAAAAAAATAGCGCCGACTTTGAGATCATTTTCTTGTGACACAATCACGGTAATGTGAAGAATTTAGGTAAGTTGTTAAAAAATTTAATAGTATATTGTCTGAATATGGCAGTCAAAGTGCCGGCAGAGCTTAACTGGGACATTCTGCGCAATTCATAGAGTATAATCATGTTCTCTTCCCGTTACAAAGGACCTAGATATAGCAAAGCGGACTACGTTATATTTTCTACGCGTGAGGGCTTACAAGTTTCCCAGTCATTAAAGGAAGTAAAATTACGTACTTTATGAACATTTTCTTATGATATACATAAATCTGAATAGATTACAGTTGATACCAGTACTCCCAGAGTCAATTGAAAACTCCATTAACAAAATATTTCCCGTGGAAAACAGAAAAAATTGACCAAAGTAAATAAAACTATTTCTTCAAGGAGTTCATCTCAGAAGATATGGAAGAATTTAATGAAGGAACCATATCATTAAATATCTTATAACGGAAAATTATGAAAATTCTATTGATCAAATAGCACCTACAGGTACACAGTTACAAAAGATCTAACGAACGAAGTTGTTGGTGTACTAGTAATTGGAAGTCAATTATTGAGCTCATGGCCCAGGCTGAGTGATTGTTTCTTGAAGAATAAGGCAGTTCACCTACAGTTCATTAACGAGGGTGCAAATATCAACATTTTTCATAGGTGTCAATTCATAAGTTCCGATGACGGATCGTCCTGCTGGGACTATAGTATCGTGAAAACGTATATTGCTTCCGTGAGGACAACGTTTTTCAAGCTTATTTTAAATTTTTAAATCGATGCTTCTTTGCTATTAGATTTTGCTTCCACAATACTTTTATGCTGCTTTTTAAGAAGGAGAAAATGCCGTGAAACACCAAATTTGGTCATCAACAACCACCCATATTTTTGAATTTTCCTTGCTATTAGCAACGCAAGGAACTATTGTAGTGTAGGTACTGACCCAATACTCATTGATGTTTCTGATCATCTGATAATAGCCGCAAAATATTAAATATTAGCAACGCAAGGAACTTTTGTAGTGTAGGTAGTGACCCAATACTCATTGATGTTTCTGATCATCTAATAAAAGCCGCAAGATATTAAATATTTCAGACATGTCCATCTAGACGTTTGCTTGGAACCGAAATCGCTATTATATACACGAAATCGTGATGGAAACGGAAATGACATTTATTGAAATCATTAATCCTCAAATCGGAGCCATTCACTGATTAATTAATTATTAATAGACTCAGAAGGTGACGACCACCAAACGAGCTACACCAATGAGCTACACTAAAGATTTCTACGTCATCCATCTCCCAATTGTAATTGTTTTAGGGAAAACGCGAGGGGAGTGGAGGTGGTAAGAAGAAGTCTGCCTGCACAGTCCTGTCAATTCCTGTAAATAATCCAAAACAATAGAGCAGCGGAGTTTTTTCGTATGCCTTTTTGCGTGACTAAAAGCGTGTTCATTTACTTATTCACAAATTACGATAAACTCCAATATGCACTGCCTCTCGAAATACCCTTCATGAAGTCTAACGACCACTTAGATTGGCAGAATCTTATGTTTGTCCCCCAATTGCGATTGCGCGAAGGAGCCGCGCAGTCTCAGCGCTGATTAGAAGACATGACGGAACCCTTTCGCACGCCGACTTTTCCGAAAGGGTTAAAACGTCAGTTTTACGCAACTTATAACTCATGAATTACGAATCGAAGAACGGAAAAATACGGGTCTTTTTATTTTACGAACCCGGCATCGTATCATTCGACAATATAAAATGTGTAAACGACCCCAATATAAACTGGTTAACAAACCAGCTTTCCATTTCCGGCTTTAAAACCAGTATTACTATGAATATACGTTTTCTATAAAATCTGCCTTGACCTTAAGGGATATTCAATGGAGAGGTGAGAAGGCTTTCCCGTCCTTTGCACCAATCTGTTTACAAATGGGTTTCAAATATTTACCCAAAAACCCAGTGGAAAATCATTTCTCATGTTCACTTAATAATCCCTTAGAACAGTTTGAATGATTTCCTTAATTTTTTACCCTTTCCACTATAACTATACTTTCCCTCAGCTGACAAAACCTCATTCTATCCAAATAAATATTAAATCCACATACGAAAAAATAATTTGAAACCTCTTTCCCCCTATCATATTCAAATTGATTGAAAAACTTTCCCTTCATCACAGATCTAATAGATATAGAATGCGTTATACTACCCCGTTATCTACCTAAACGACAACAAAATGGCAATAAAAAGAAAATCCATGCTTATCAACTTCTTACTCTCCGTCAGGAATATTCTCAATTTATTTCATGCCTTCAACATCTCTTGCCTCTTTCGCGTAATCTCCAGCGCACTGTTTACTGCTCACCGCAATACCAAACTCGAGTGCCTAATCTAGTCTTTGCTCCATAGTCCTATTCCAGCGGTAATCAATTTTTCATTAATTTTGCAAACAGAAAAATGACTTCCAACAGCGATTCCATAATTACGAATTAAATTTTTTGTTCGTGTTGCTAATCAGTTCTTTTCACTGGACAATTATCAAATCCACCTACTGAACTAAAGTCCTGATAGGGAAAAAATAGGCAAAAGGTTTTAGGTGAAAATGGGAAAAGGTGGAGTATGTCGATCGAAAATTAAATTAGGGCCAATTAGGGGTACTGGGCGCCGTAATTGGAGGAAGTTTTTTTTTAAATATGTCGTATTGTATGAAAGGAGAGACATTACGGATATTATGAGGATAAAATACTGATCAGTATGAAGTAACTTTAAACACATTTCGCCATTTGGAAACATCGAACGCAAGAGTAGAAATGCTACATAATACCTATCATATTAGAGAAAAAATTATAACAGCAATAAATATATTTCCCTAGGCTATTGAATAAAACTATAACGGATTACTCACAGGCGTGAGAGGAGAAAAACAATCATGTCATGACAGTCACCCACCTGAAATAAAAAGTCATCATTAACAAGGGCAATATCCATTTTAAGTTTTAACATTAATAAAAGCAGAACAGTACAATATTTTACAAAACAAAACCACAAATACTAAGCTACATATAAAAATACGTATATACACACATCATAATTTATGTTACTGTATCAATGTGTAGGACAACGAAGGATAATTATAATTTTAAATGAAAAAAATCAATACAAGTGAAAAAAATTCTTAATAGCAATGTACCTACAAACTTCTTTACGTTGGCGTTATTTCACCGTTTAGGTTTTTGTAAAATGCTTCCACTTTCTGTCAACATTTCTGATTTTTTCCCGGAGTATTATCCTCTTCGTATAACATATATCTCATCACCCATTATGCTTTCAAAACCATTATATCTGAATAACATGAAGGGAGATAGGGCACATGGTGAATTGAGGAGGGTAACGACATGCAAATCACAAACACAAATGACAGTGTAGACAAATACCTCATGTAAACTACGCGCATTTTGAATGTGTTTTGAAAGCTACCTACTACCACCATTAGAATGATGTGTATTATAGAAGCGATAAGGCCGTCGACGATGCAGTGATAATTCCTACTCTTCAAGCTTTAATGGAATGATATTCAATCCACTCCACGGTTTTTCATCCACTTTCCGTGCCATTTCCGCAGTTTCTTAATGATTCAACTTACCATAAAAATATCCGGCAGCTTAACATATATACCCAAATAAGCCCTCACAATTGAATTGAGAAGCTCAAACTAGTTTAGTTTGCACTCGTCAGAATTAGGTTAATCCCACAACTGCCAAAAATACGACACGTACGCGCTGTCGCTGCATAGCCGATGTGTTCCGGGGCAATATGGTATTATCGGCTGGCTTTGGATTGCACTAGCAGATTAGTATGCCTATTCGATGCGCGGATGTTTTGATTCGAAGTTGTGGCCACCGATGCGAAATGAAAGAAAGAGACGATTAGCGAAATGATTCGGTTACAGATGGAAAGTTGCACCCCGGGGCATTATCCAATTGCATCGACGCTTGGATCTTCATTACATTGCAATGGTTGCAGAGTATCCAATCCGTGAATCGGTGAAAACCCCAAACAAGTTATATTGAAGCATTGGAATCGGGAAATGTACACAATGGAAAATTGATGATCATCGACAGCAACTGGAACACGGATTCCCTGATGCATGCAGCACTTATGAGAATTAGGGATGAAAAAACAAACGAAACAGCAAAAAGAAACTCATGCAACAAACAACGAGTAACCCTAAGGGTAAAGTACACGAAAAAAATCCTGCAACGTCAATTTTAGCAGCGGTTGTTAAAAGAAATGTAATAGAAGGAATTTTAGGTGGCCAATATAGTTGAGTGCATGTTAATGTAAACGATGATGAAAAGACGCATTCTGAGCAGCCTCAAATGAATAAGAGTTGACTTTTCTTCGATATGTTTGATGGGACGCTTTAATTAAGACACATAGCTCTCTCTTATTAGATATCATCAATAAAATTAACAATTATGATATACTGAATGAAAGAATTTCAAAGAAAAAACTAAACTTACTTTTACATTGCAAAGTGGATACAAAATACACGGAAAAGTAGTAGTTTTTGGTTCAAGCGGCTCCAACGTCTATGGAAATAGTGCAGCGTCTAACCTAAGCCGTAGTCATACGAGCTCAACATCCATTGCCTTGGTGATTCAAACTCGCGACTTTTGGTTTGCCAGGCCAGCGCTTTACCAACATGGCTAAGATGTGTGGTTAATGGGGAAAATTGTGGTCATAAATTGGTGTTTATACTCCAAGTAATGGAGGAGAATGAATTACACACACACACACCCCGAAATAATTGGTAGGCATATAGCATTTGTGGCTGTATTTTGCCTTATTCTGATAAATCTATGTTTAAGAAAAGGTCATGAGTAAGGTTACTTTTTTACAGTGCAAATTGCTATCCTTCTTTCATAATTATGTTAGAATTCCACGCAATATCACCAATATCTTACGAATTTTCCAACATTATTTCCTCATAAATTAGTCTATAAGTTGAATTAATGGATGAAGGCGATACTTTGTGGAAGTTTCGAACGTTAAACATTGTAAATGAAACGACTTTGTACTATCAACTTTCAGCTTTATTCAGTTGGCCCCCCTTGAAAATGACGCTGAGTCGTCGAAATCGATCGGGGAAGTTATAAAGCTGAAAGTGGATAGTACAAAGTCGTTTCATTTACAATGTTTAGTCTATAAGTATACAAAAACGTGTAAATAAGTCCATAATCAAATATAAAACATATATAAACGCTTTAGTGCTCAGTTTCCTTGGGTAAAATTAAGTTAAGGATAAACACAAAATCTATTACCTACAAAATGAACTTATGGAGAACTAATTAGGCTTGACAAAAAGGAAGAAGCCCAGGTGAAATGGAACAATATTCATTGTATTTTATCATTAAATATTTGATTCACTACGCACTGAGACTCATTGTCATCTTCAGGTACAAGTGAATTGTTTCCATAGCTTGTCCTAATTTGTCTTGTCCACTCCGACTTTTCCACAGCATTTCCAATGCACTACGCATTTATGCTGAAACACGCGAATAAGGAAAAGTGGAAGTGTTGCTTTATTGAGCAAAATAAAATGTAAGAATCATTTTTTGACGCTCTAAATCTTAGCGAACTATGATGTAAGCTTGCCACGCACGCTCGGTTTCAAAAACGTCCTCAGTCAAAAAAAAATATCAAAATTGAATTGGAATACCGGGAGTAAAAGCCTCGAAAAGGCAAGCAGATTGGTTAAATGTATTTCCCCACGTCCCGCCCTTAAGAGGAAAACGGCTGTGACACATTTCGAAACCTCATCCATCAAGCACTCTCAGCCCTTGCTTCCCTCATTGACCACTACTTGTCGAACAACTTTTATTTACTGTAGAAATGAATGGTAGGGACCTCCCTAACAGATTCACCTTTATGTGCGTCAAGCCACAGAACGTATCGGAAATCACTGTTTTGCTACAAAATGTGCCATTGAGAAACAGTGCTGCTGCAAAAACATTTTAGGCATTCAAGTGCTACGCTCGATTTCTTGAAGAACCAGCAGTTGCAAGAGCATGAAACTTGGAAAATCATTAAACATCGTCAATCCACAGAGAGTAGGCTACTTTTCATTTATCTGATAGTCCCATTTCCGACTTTACTCGTTTTATCATAGTCCTAAAAGAATAATTGGCTAAATCTGTTTTTCAACATGCAGTGTCACTTTATTTTCGCAATTTTCATTATTATCCTACAGACAACGAATATAAACCACAAGAGAGGAAATACCATACAGAATCTAAATTTTATCATGAATATGATGATACCTCACCTGGTCGGAATCAGGAGGTACCGGGTTCGATTTCCCGTCGAGGTGGATTTTCCCTTTTAGAATTTCGGATAAAGGGGTTTTTAATGGTTAGTAGGAAAACTAAATGTCATTTAAACTCGAAAAATATGGCAGGTGTCCTCCATGAAACATAATGAGTATGATTAATCGAGGTAACAGGAGTGGAAAAATTGATGACAATTAACAACACATGCGACATACGGGGAGGAGGATTCGAAGGACAGTAAATAGAACTGAGAAACTATGAAGATGTTATCCGACGGAGGAATGAAATGAAGGACTAGATGAAACCACATTAAGGCACAGTCACAAGCATTCACATCATTACTTTCCAATAGCTACCCCTCCAACGCAATACTAGGCGGGCTACTTATAAATGCACGGCAAATATTCGTGATCAATGAAATCTCGTCCTCCTTCCCTTCCCCAGCATCCATTGGTTCGCCACGAGACGCCAAGTAACTAAAATGCGAGGAGCCGCTTTTAAAAAGGGCGACGGCGTTCGACGGCCGATCCCAGGAATATATTTACCCTGGGGCAGCCACGGTGTGCAACGCAAAACGCCCCAAACAAATCGGCCTACTTCTTTCCGCAAACTTAACCTGAAGATTTTTCACTCGAGTCTTAAACGGGTCCTCCACTTCGAAGCCGGCTGTCTCTCACACAAGGCTTTCTATAAATATCCAAGAACATTGTACACACGTCTATCTCTGTTTCCACTAGAATTAAACCTACACCGGTATGCATACTTCGCAGACTATACACTCTTGCCGTGGTTTTCAGAGTATTGTGCAAATGTAGCTATAGTTTAGTAACTTGAATGTCGCCTTGAAAGCACATGGCATGACCATTACAAAACATTGCAAACGTAAAATAGCATCAAATAGGAAACGTGTAGGTATCGTATACAACAGGCACGTGCAAAAAAAGGGTTAGTTTCCATGAAGGAATGTCATTTTTGTTTATGCGTAAGACAATTGTTAAAAGGAATGTATTCCCATGTGGCAGTAAGAACGAGTCAGTAGAGCGCATAACGTTTCCACAGTCACTATTGAGCACACTATTAAAAGAATTAGGGTGGGCATTATCAGCGCGTAGGTTCAGGTCGTTAAGGTAGAGATTAAATCTATTAGAGTAATTTCAATCGGATAGCTTTACTGAAGATGTTAGGCACATATTAAAAAAAACCAGCGTATTATGCTAGATTCGACCAGATAAATAAGATTAGAGTTATTTACAGCTAGTTACAAGATAAGACCTTAATCTTGTAACTAGATTGTCGCACTGATAGATTCAAAATGGCATTTTCCCCCCGTACTATAAGAGAACAGAATAGGCAGCATAGCAAAGGGATAGGTAGGGGAAATATTTTAGAGTAGTCTGTAGTGCATGATACATGTATTAATCCCTTAAATACTATTGATACTAACAATCTAGTTGCATGAGACCCTATAGTTGCTTGTATAGTCGGTAGTGCATGCTTGGTGATCTTCACCCCCTGCCACACACCCTCGCGGTGGCTTGCAGGGTATCGTGTAGATGTAGATACACTATCTACTGATAGTGGTTTCCTTTCATTTTTTTCTAGTATTAGTCCCAACTTAGAATGTTATATTGCACCGTTAAAATCTATATTGGTTTTATGAATCCTAAGAAAGTCACACCTTACAAGGGCAAGGTGGTGTCCAAGGTTGATGCTTACTTTATTTCAAGGAGCTAAAAACGTTTACGCAACACCTCAATACCGAGACTGGCTACTAGAAAACGGTATATCACCAATTGACATCATCAACACATCTTTATCCCACAGTATCACATCTTTTGACACATCTTAGATCCTCCACTAATCACGCCATTAACTTAAGCAGGTAAGAGAAGTAAATAGTACAAAGCAACAATGGAAAACATTCTGCAAGGTGGAAGGAAAACAATTACGGTGAATCCAGTGAATACAGCAGAGCCCTGAAGGGAAAAATTCCCATGCAGGGCCACCGACCAGTGTTGTTATTGTGTTGTTATTTTTTGTTAATATTTATTTGTTATGTTTATTGTTAAGTTTCTCATGTACTCCATTTACTTGGTCGGAATAAACACCTTGAAATCGAACAATAGAAAATTCTCGACTTTCACCGCCGCTAATCTATTGCCGAAGAACGTGATATAGAATGAGAGAGGCTAAATTCTACATTGGTTTTTGGTTACCAGTGCATTTCAATTGAGGAAACTCGGTGAAATATGGGTGAGAAAATGGTTTACATCAAATTTTCTCGGCGTCTGTAGAGGTAACAGGGGAATTCATTTGCTGAGGAATTAATGCATGGAACAGGTACGCTATAAGACAACAAAAGGTAGGCATTTCTATACTGGGCATGGAAAATATACTGGTATTTCAAAATAAATAATAAAGAAATCAAATATTCAGATTTTTCAAAAGACAAGTGCTATACGCTGCGTAGTTTCTTCAATTTTTTTAAGCTCAACTAGAGGGAAAAGTTTCTGAATTACTTCTCATCTGTGTGAAATATTTAAACTAAGTCAATCCTCAATATCATTTAATGTAAGAAGATCAATGTACAGAATATATATATGTGAAAGTATTTAACATATATCCAAGCTCATAATATGTGCAGTACATAGCCAATCAATTCAAACTCAAGACTAAATTATCGATTGATGAATTTTGGATACTAAAATAATGTTTTAAGTGAAATATATTCTTGCTTCTTTTGAGACAGCGATAATTTACATGGGGAAAGTCACATAGCAACCATAAGATTAACTTCCTTCTTTACTTTCATTTGAAAAGAGTAGAGATAGGAAAAACGTAAACATTCATTATATGTGATTGGTATTTGCATTCCACGCGTATGTAATTATTTACCACAGTATGTCCACAGGCTTATGAAGCATGAAATTAGTTGATCAATTATTATTATTAGACACTCCGGTAATTTGGAAATCTGGAGGAATTAACTGCATGGAAGAGGCTCCGAAAGTACTAATTCACGTAACACGTGAACCGAGGATATATTTGAAGATAAACTGATGAAAGGAATACAGAAAATCCCCAGGCATTAAGTGCTTCTTATTAATTTCCTGATTAGAAATAAAAAATTTGTCCACCGTCCCCTTTTCAAGCAAAAGCGAGGCTAAAAAAAAATATGGTCGTGAAAAGAACACGGAAGGTATGTGCTGTGTTTCTAAAATAGCTTCGACGGGCCAGCATTTCCCCGAGTCCACTTTGCTTTAAGGCGAAAAATTACTCAACGTCTTTGAACCATCTCTCCTTTCCCGAGACGTATTTGCGATGTAAATGGGCCCCACTTCCACCACGTCAAAATATTTTGGGCCCTCCGGGGGACCACTCGCTGCCTCCGATGTTTGAAAAACCAAAATAAAATAAAACGAAAGAATAACGCCTAATTAGCATTCGGCGAAAAATTCTCTCGCAGCACGATCATCGACAAATTGCTCGTTCAAAAGGGGAGTAATGCGTCTATACATGGACCAGATTTTCCCGTTTTCACTCGGCCTCCCTCCCACTGAATACCCTGGGGGGATGAAGCGGACAGATGGAGGAGGTAAGCGTGTGCCAAGGAGGGGGTTGAGAGTCCGTTAAGATTCTCCGTTAAGTACAAGAAAGACGGATCACTTCGCTGTAGACAACAACGTACCCAGGTTGCCTCATAGCTTTATAAAATATTTTAAATGGTTAGGCATTCTTGAGTCATAGCTATTATCAGATACAGGTAGCAAAAGACGTTTCGGATAATTAATTGGAGGTATTTTCTGCTTTTATTTCTAAAAAACCATCTTAAATGAAATAAATCTAAACTTTGCTAAGAGATCAAGTCCTAATATTGAATCACTTTGGAGGGGCTTCATCATCATGATGATTATGGCGTAGTAATCAATGTATCGTGAAACACGTTAGACAGCATCTACATAAGGATGTTTGTTTGCAATTGTATTAATAGTGATTATAGTGCGTGAATAAAATACTAAAAGACCATTAAAGTATTTTTGATAGAGACCAAGCTCTGATCAATGGAAATACATGCATTGAGTACAATCTGTTTATTCTCCCGTAGACTAAAGCTGCACCTGTCTGAAGGTTAACACGTTTCACTCATTGGTAGTTAGCTATAATTTTAGTTAACATTTACATAGTACAATGTGTACGTAAGTCTTATCTATTTGGTGATTATTCACCACTTTTACACTTCGTCGATTAGTTATGCAGTTTAGTTGAAAACACCATAATGTGATGTGTGGTAAAAGAATATGATTTCAGAGTGACAAAAATAGCATATCCCTATTTATAAATGGTAAAATTAGAAATATTAAATGCATATGGAAGTTTTGAGCGTTTCATAGCAGTTTAATGTAAAGTTATGAAAGTTGATAGTCGATTAATCTCTTAGAGTGGTAATTGCCTAGGAGAGTAGGGGGTGTAACCGATAGAAAGAGAAATACGCTCGTTGGTTCTTTTACCGGACAATTCATGTCCGCTAAACGCATTCGATTTTATTGAAGTAATTTAGAGGCTTTCCGTATAAGTTGATGAATAGTTTTCTAGGGTCCTACGTCAATTCAACCATAAAAGCATCGCACGCGTCAAACAGCAGGTAACTATGCAGGTAACATACACAACCGTCAACATAATAACCCAATTGTAACTGCATTGCAATTCCTACTGTTAAGTCAGCTAAATTCACCAAAACTCGGGCAGCTTTACCTACTGCGCCGATTATAATTTTAAGTTACCTCAATTTTGAACAAATTTCGGGTTTGGACCACACACGAAGAAATAGAGAAAGAAGAACGAGTGAAAACATTCAGCTCACAGGGCAGATTATTACGTGATTACCTGCATCTCACCCAGGAATAATTTCAATAGATCTTGAGAAATAATCACCAGTGATTAATTGCACGTGTAAGCTTAACATGAGCACTGACGTATAAATAACCAGACTCGACGCACAAAAAAGGGAAAGGAACTGGTATCACATGTTTGAAAGTACTACTCATACATTTAAGTCGTGTATTAATGCATGCCAAACCATGCTAGATTCATATGACAAATAAAACAAAACTAGGTTCACAGTATTATTAATGCTTTCCTTGGCCAACTGTTTTACATCAAGTAAAAATTACAACCCTTAAATTTACTATGTCCTACCGTTTATCGATCCAATCAGCAATTAATTTTAAGTGAAACTTACTCTTCTTGATTCAGATACTTGCGTTTATAATTTTGGCTAAAATGCCGCTTTAAGACATCAGAGATAAAGTCTCATAAAGCGGAATATTAATACTGATTGGAGCACTAATTTCGGAATAATTTTGTCCACTGTAACATCGAAAATAGATGCAAAAATGTTTGAACTATCAGCAAGAATAATACAGGGACATTTGGTAAGCAAACTGGAGTTCAGTAATAAAAGCTAACAGAGGCAAAAGGACAGAAATTAAAAATAAAAAGTGCATAAAATATTTTGCCAAAAAATATGATAGATGAAAATATCATTTAATTCTTGTAATATATATATAATTTTCATGAGGCACACACTGTAAATCTGATTCAAACAACTGCTAATACAGTAGGATTAGAGGAAGTTTCAGCATAATTATGAGAACCATAGAGAAAGGATGTGGCGAAAGAAGTTTAGAACAACGAGCTGTAAATTAGACACCCTTTATCATATGATACATGATTTCCAAATGCATTGTATTATCCCTTGATAACCGTCAGTTTAAAAAAATGGCAACGATATAATAACAATTGCCTAATATGAGCTATTAAATTAATATTTCACGTAGAATATTGCCAAATTAGGCAGGATTATTATCAATAAAAACTATATTACGCGCCGTTTTAAAAAAGTAGAGACCTAGGCCATCACATTATTATTAAAAGCTCAAATTCTAAGCATAAAAATATCAACCAACAAATACTTGGATTCCTTAATTACGATACAGGAGAATGATCACGTTCGAAAGAGATACAGGTAACAACTATCCCATTCGATTTCGCGGGCATGCTTGTGAAAATATTCCTGGTAGTGGAAATAAATTCCGGCGAGATATGGTGGAAGTTTTCCCTTATGGATGAATGAAAGTACTTAGTGGACTCCACAGTAAGTTTTATTGGATTTACCTAGGTTTCGTCACGTTGTGTCAGCTGATGATGACACTACGGGTCAAAACCTAGCTCGTTCCAAAAAACTACTGTGGAGTGCACTAGGTACTTTAATTTTATCCATAATTCCTGGTAGTCTTCAATATCGGTGGCAAAGTCAAATAAAAATAATACTTAACCTGCGACATGATACTCATGACATAAACTGGGTAAAATCACGAGAAAAATACGCAAAAATTCGGACCACTCTCATTTCTATGCAAGTATACGACGACGCTTCCAACACGGAGATAGACGTGAAAATGAAACAGTTTAGTAATTCCCAATTAGGGCAATTTATCGGTATTTAATGAAAAGTGGCGTGTATTTTGAACTTATCGCTACCCGAGGGGATGGATGCCTGACCAAAAACCACTCAATAAGCGGGAGGAGTTGCCAAAGAGTTAGGTTCCCCAGACTGTTTTGCATATAATGAGCTATTCGAAACGATATTTGAAACCCTCTCACCCTGAGGCGTTGCTTTCTCGAGGTGAATATGTAAATTTCAGTGACGCAGTATCAGCGATCCGTACGCAAGATTTTTTTTGTAATCATCAGCACCGGCATAATGTGTTTTCGAAATTATGCACCCACAAGCCCTGTGTTCTTTTACGACTACTTCATTCCCTAAAACTATTGAGAAACCAAGTGCGCGAAAGTAATCTCGTCATCATCATGGAAATTTATAATATAATCAGCTTCGTTGGTTAGAGATTTTGAAGAAATTAATTTTATGACGCAGAAACAATGACGGGTATTGAATTGAAATGCATTGATAAGCTTAACTGAAACCAATATCACAGATTGGGGCGTAAACGAAACCTTTGATCAAAAATTAAATTATTCATTAAACGTCAGCGCTCCGGGACAACTACCCCTTATAAATAAAGCTCTCAGTTGCATGATACATAATTTTGTAATTTATTTCCAGCTCGATACTCACTATCTGACAAAAGCTATGTTCTCTCATTACTAAGAAACTTCTTTTTAATTGAAGATGTATTGATGGATGGTGAAGGAAACATTCAAATCTTTGCTTATAGATATGAAGAAGATCATTTAGAGAATTGATATAAGGACTCGGGTGGATAAACTATGAATATGTAAGAGACGAATGCAACTTAATTGAAATTTGTTAGCTAGGCTATCACTTCAATTCATGTACATCTACATAATACCCTGCAAGCCACCATAAAGGTGTGTGCCTTATTTGAAAATTAATGAGCTCTTTTGAGGCATGATAAATTGAGCCCTTTTGATGTGTGATAAATTGGCCCAAGTTGTGTAAATCTGCTCAGCATTTTGCTATTTTTGAAACAAAACATTTGGAACATAAGAACTCAAGAACTTTATCTTTAATTGTCCACTACATTTCAAAGTACTAGTCAATCACATGCTTTATCCATAAAATATATAAGCCTAACCTGACCTGATTTTTTAGTAAACCATTTACTGACGGCTATAACGTTTTACTTATATAAAGTGCTAACGACATAATTTGAAGACGCACGTTAGAGCAATATCTTCGTATAATTTACTTTACACCAACGCATTCAATATGTCACTTCCCAATAACTTTGAAGTCAATTCCAAGGCATAATATTTAGTCTGAAAATAACACTCCGTAGAGCATTCAGATGACTTAAATTTCCTTCGAGAAGTTCTAGTTTCATGCTCACCATTGTCAATTGTAGCCATTAAACTTCAACTCTTTTAGCCTTTTTAAAGTAACCCTTAATCAAATTGCGGGATTAAATTGTTGTGGTGACTAGAAAACTGGTATATTTTTTAAATTAACTTGTTTCGATACACTGTAGCATCTTCAGGTACGATTAACTGCACCTGAAGGTGCTAGTAGTTTTACTTGAAGATGCTACACTTATCGAAACATATCGAATTATTTACGATTTCCTACTGCGTCATGGAATTCCGTAAAGTCTCGGTTTCAACGATCCACTTCATAGCTTTGACTATTTTTTAACTTTAGAGCTCATTTCTTCACTAAAAATCTTGAAAAAATTTATGACATAGTATTGAAAGTGCACTTACGGAAGTGTAATTTGTACTTGTTGACTTAAGTATGGCTGACTTAAGTGGGAATAGAATTACGAAAAAAAAATATATATATAGCTTTTAAAAGAGCAGTAGTTAGGCTGGACTGAAAATAGTGAGATAAGCACATGCGCGAATGATGGAAGACTTACCGGAAGACTCGAGAGGAGAAAGATTGAGAAAGGAAGTTGAAAGATGAGATTAAGGGATTAGGGTGAAAATGGAGGAGTCGTTTAATTGGACGAAGAGGCGCTCACGGACTAAGACTTGGAAGAGGAAGTGAGAGCGCATGTGGGAGGACAGGGATGGACCATACATATTAATGAATAAAACCATTAATCTCGGTAAACAATTTTAAATTCAAATGCAAATATTTGACGTTAAGGTTTAAGAAAAGCTCTTCGGTTCCTTCCGTAGCTCAGATTTATCACATTAATATCCATCTAATGAATCTTAAGAATGGTTTATATCACTATTAATCATCAACCTTTCCTATCGCTATAAATAAGATCATGTTTCTTACCCAATCCAGTATTGCACACCCTCTCAGGTATTAACGCGCAGTATAATACATTATACCACAGAATAGCAACGTACAAAAAGGTAAATGAATGGATATATAGTGAATAATAGTGAGGAAATGTCATTCACGAACAACAATAACTACTTGATACACATTCAACTGAAACAGAGCAAGAGAGAGCCTCTTTATAAATAAAATATTTAATCTATGAACCAATCCTGCCAATTTGTTTCCCCACAATGTAAGCACATCTCTCTATTACGTGAATAAATAAAACCCGACGATTATAGCATATTATTTCCTTTCTCTCTAACAAGGCAAAGAAAGTTATTTACCCAATTGCGAATACCATTGTCCTAATCCCACTCATTCTAATACGTACTCAGCTTCTTACGACTTTCTCATGAGTTCTTATGACAGTTGAAATTGCTAATCACCAACAACGAAAAATTATACCAATTCTTTTTTTAAATTTCCTCGTTCGCTAACACACTCTAAAAGCCTAACAAAAACAACGCGTCCCTAAGATACAGGATAGGATCTCTTTTTATCTCAGATGGTACCCGGCCGGAATGGGTAGGCATTTGGCCAAACGGATAACAATAAAATATAAGGAGTAAAAACACCATGAAAATAATTATTTCCTTGATGAATAAATGTACGGGATAATAAAAAGATTCTTTTTATTATGGTGCATTACGTACTATTTTAAGTACACTATGGACCGGAAGAACGGCAAGGGAAGGCCTCGTATAAAATATATAAAACAAGTGATGAAGGATGTGAAAGAGAAGAAATACGTAAATATGAAGACATTACCTTGTTCGCACTGAGACAAACCATGTAAGTATTTTCAACGAAAATATCGAAAAGTATGCTTTAAAACAAATAACCATTTCTACGAACGACGAAGCTACCTTCTTAATTTTGAGTGAGAGAGGAAACAAATTTCGGTGATGGAAGAGCACACGCCGCCATAAATGATAGACCAACAATAAACATGAAAGTTAAGGAAGCGGTCAGCTCATAATAAAATATTTTCCCAAGAGGACCTTTATCCGAATGGAGTCTCACGGCAAATTGAGTTTCTGGAGTTGGAGCGGAAAAATATATGTGCTAGAGGTATACATATATATTTGTATTGCGTGGATTGCTAAAGGTGGAGAGAGAAGAAGAAAAAATAATAGAACGCGTGGAAATAAGGTAACGCTGGATTCGGTGCGAAGAATAACATCTTCCTTCCTCCAGCTAGGAGCTTGCGGGAATAATGGGAAGTGCAATGTGGGAGAGGATACAAATATTAAAGAAATATTGACCCACCGGCACTCCGAAAAAAACAAGTTCTACCACGCGAACTGATGATACAAATGTGGCCGAAAAATTCCCTTATCACGCTAGGTGGAGAGCGACTGATTTCAGTAATTTCTGGTATTTTATTACAAATTTCGCTCACACTGCCCAAAACCTACTGGGTTAATTACCTTTATAAACGTCTGCATTGTTAACCCCTTTTACTGTACACTGAAAGCCACTGTAAGGGTACATGGCAGATGGTATGAAGTCCTTGTTTATGAGAGAGGGAAAATTAACATCCCAAGGTTCGTTCGATGTATCGCTAATATTCGAGGAATTATCGCGAAAACGATAGCGGTCTTAAACCACTAAAATTGCACAATACGTATTAGTACTTTCGAAGAGGAAAAATCATTCGCTTTGACCGGGATATGAACCCGGATACCCCTGATCAGAGTGTTCCGGGTTCGATTCCCGGACATTGCGAGTATTGTTTTTCTTTGTGGAAATTCTGCAATTCCTCATTTCATCTTTCCCTTCCATTTCAGCATGTCTCTCATAACTTCCTGGGGATGCCCGAGAAATAACTATCTTATTAAAAGTTCAATTTGGATTTTAATGAAATGAATTTGGATATTAAAAATCATAGGACAACAGCTCGGGGAACTTTCCACCTCAAATGAAGTACGATTAATAGCTAAATATTATTAAGTTATGATAAATTCTACCTATGCTGTGTAAAGACGTAATAGAAATCAAATAACTTAAACTACTTATTAAATACACTCCTTAAAAAAATATTATTTCAGAAAAGGATGGCATTAAGATATGCCGCCTTTAGAGGCTTAAAACAGTCACGAACATTCTTTTACTGCTAAAGGGCATGTTCAATTACCGTTTACTTGATGCACTCTCCACGTAGAAGTAACTGCAACAATGGGGTCGTTTACCATATTTTTTAATTGCCGAAAATGGTAGAGTTTGTAAAATTAAAAGACGCGTATTTTTCCGTTTTTTGATCCGTCAATTAGTTCTCGAGTTATAAGCGGCGAAAAACTGATGTTTTTAACCCTTTCGGAAAAGTGGGCTTGGTGCAACCTCTGACGTAAAACGACTTCGTCCAATCACAACTGAGCCCACGAAGCTACTTCGCCTTATCGCAAAGGGGGGGATATAGCTGACTCTGCCAATCGGAGCAGTTACGACAGCATCTGTGCGAGCAAACCTTCCGAGAATCCCCCTCCACTCCCTCTCCTTCCCATAAGAGCAGTCAAGGACGGGAGGAAAATGACGTCAATGTTATCACAGCAGCTTTTTCGGTGGGCGTCACCTTTTGTTTATTTTAATTTTTGATTTATGAGTGAATGTTAGTGGTTAAAGATAAATTTTTTCACTAAATTTCTTTTTTCGTTTCCATCTAACAACTTCGTGCACAAAATTGCGATTTCGGTTCCGAGTAAACCCCCCATTATTTAAAGAGCCATAAATTGGACCTCACGTTAACCAGATATTACAAAGCTGAGCTTTAGCAGTTGGTTTAGAATCTAGAATGGTGCATCAACAGACTTTAATTCGGAGGCAGCTACGCCATGCGCCAAATCAACGTTTGAAGAGAGGTTTATATTACAAATAACAATTATAAAAAATAAAAGTTTCCGAACTCTCCTTTTTTGACAAAAGATCATGTACTTCAACGTATAGCTATCTTAATTTCCCCCAAATTTTAGCGTTTCTTAGCCATACAAAATTTCTCTCCAGATCATTCATTACTTCCTTTCCCTCAATATATTCACTAATTTTCTGCAATATAGCCTCAGTTCCATTAGTAAAATCTCCGTCGCAAACGCAATTCAACTAAATATTTTGGTATTCCATATACCATCGTCCAAGACACTAACCGAGTGACCATTTACTCTGTCTGTTTACATTTTCTGCCCTTCTATCCCACTTAGCATTGACTACTTTTTCCTCGATATCTAACCACATTAGTTTTCTTATGATTAAAATGTATCCCATACCTTCAGCACGGAACCTATAACGAATTAACATAGCAGCAACAATCCACTGAATAAATATAAATGATGACACCGATATTACCCTTCACTGTGAAATACAGAGGCAACGCTATCCTAACTTCAACGGCTTTTTAGCACTGTAGGATTCACAAATGTTTTAAGTACAGTATAACCGGGATGTACTGCAATATTCTATTAACCGCAAACACTAAAAATATGCTCCTGTTATATTCACAGCTGAAAAAGCTAATATGGCTCAGAGCGATTGCAAAAACCTAAGTCCGCTAGCATAGATATATTATGTTTTTCCGTTAATCATAGGGAGCATTAGATGGAAAGAGTGAATTTTAAAAAGTAAAACGATTAACGATTGACCAGAGTGTTAGTCGGAATGGCTTTCAAATATATGTGATGGTAACCAACGGAATTACTCTGGTGACACAGAAATACATTCATTGAGTACATAAAAAAGGGATAATAAACATTACATATAGTTTTAGATATTAATATATTAAAGAATATTTTAATTATTCTTTAATTATATTGATTAATTCAATTTTATAAAGTAATATGAATCGAATTTATTCATGGCAAAACAGAATGTAATTTTCATTACTTTTTACTTATTCATATCTTCAATTACATAATATTATTTGGCATTAAGTGTTCAAATAAGAATACATGAATTTCTATTTGAATAATTTATGCATATTAACTCTTTTTCATACTGCAACTCAATTTGACTAAATATTTAATATAGAGTAGGGTATAATTGCAAAATAAATTATAACTATTAGCAAATTATTATAGTACCCACAGAAGTTTTATTTTCATATGATCTTGGGTCTTACAAGTAGCAATAAAATATTTTCAGCATTCTGAAAAAAGCCTACGTCTCGCAGTAAAAAACTGTACCTCCCGTTAGTGACACAATGTTAGATATAATTTAGCGGTGAAACTACAGATCACATAACAATTTAACTATAAAAATTTATTTGCCTTTCCAGCACCTAAAAACTGAAAAACATTGTATCCAACTGACTATACTGTCTTTATAGCATAGGAAAGAAGTGAGGAAATGGCCGTGATTTTTGAGTGCAAAGACGATACCATCGGAATTATGCTGGTGTCATTTTTTTCGCGCGCACACTTGGAAATTTCATAGCATGCCATCTTTTGACTATTAATGACTACCTTCAACTAAATCCATGATCCATGCACCCGACAGAATGGGAGTAAAATATATCCGAAGACGGAATGATACAAACGAGCCACTCGGAGCGTTTCAAAATACGTTTCCTCCGCCCCTTATCTGATGACCGTAAAGACCTCACACTATTTTTTCCCGTAAGCTGATAGCCAACAGTATTCATTGCCAATTAAATCACCAGGTGGTGTTTCTCCCGGCGACTGTTCACATTCCTTATCCCCTTTGGTTCCCGCAAAGCGTGTTCTCAGCTTTTCTACGGGAGTGAGAAAGGGAAGAGTGAAAAATCATTGGATGTCGAATCGGAAAATTGCTTACGGTGCCACACCCAGGAGGCCTGTCACTTATATTGAATGCTTGGAGATATAATACAAACCAAATTAGGCAGAGCCTTCTCCCCTTCCCCAGAGTCTTTTCTTCCCCCTGAACTTCTTCTCCTTTTATTGATGTCAGATGGTCGCTTTGAAATCTTAGCAAGGTAAATAAATTTCTCATGGACTGGCTCGCTTTTCACGCCATGCTATTGGAGCATATTGCCGTCAAGGCCTAGACAACTATGACTTGACCGATGACACCAGGAGCTTATGAATTTCATCAACTCAAATTGATATTTCCCTTGAACTAATGCGCAGAGATTTCATGGTATTTAAGGCTAGCGATAGACACTCATTAAATATAAAGTTGCAATCAACGAAGAACACTTGTGAGGAGATAGACTTAAAGATTAACTTGCTCCCAAAAAGTAAAATTGGTAGTTTTTGCAACATGACAATCACAGAGAGAACTTAAAATTAAACCTACGGTATTCAGAGTCAGTTATTAATCAGCATGTACGTAAACTTGAGAATATTTTAACTCTACAACTTCAGCTGCGAAATTTTTAAAAATTTTAGGAGTAGAAGAAATAAATTTTCTAGTAGTTAGCGGGAAAGTATACGATTTAAATAATGGCTGATAATTAAGAAGGGATATAAAAAGAGGACTTTTGAAATACGTTTGTAATATGGAGTGTGGAATTGCATGGCACTTAAGTAAGTTAGTTATTCAGTGGAGGCGACCGACAGCTGAGGTCATTTGCGCCATTTAGGATAGGTGGGTAGTTGGGTAATGGTAGGAACATCTCAGGTAATGGAGAAAGGGTGGAGAGAAACCTGGCGTCGGTATTAGTCTACCCTTCACGACAGGCGCCAAAAGGTACCACAGATTAACGTCCCATCCGACGGACGGAGTACTGAACCTGAAATGCACTCAAGAAGCGACTGGTTTGCCACTGAAAAATCCGACACTGCCGGGAATCAAACCCGGGCCCTTCTTTACACATTTTAAAAAACGTTTTAAATCGTTTTAATGACTTTAAATAGCCTCTTTTTCCATGTGATTATTCCGCTCACCAGCCAATAGAGATATTAATCAGTCAAAGTTATTCGAGGGTGACGACCGACAGCGAAGGTCATATGTGCCATTTGAAAAAGGAAGACATGTGCGTAGAATTGAGATTCCTCAGGGAGGAAAAGGGTAACCCCGGTATTAGCCAGCCCTCTAAGAAAGCCGCCATGAGCCCACAATGTACGTCCCATCCGACGGACGCAGTACTGAACTTGAAGCACTCTCTGCACACCAATTAAGTTTTATGCCACTAAAAAATACGCCCTCACCAGGAATTCAAACTCTCTCCCTCTCAAACTCGAATTCAAACTCGGACCTCGGAAAGGAATCCATCTACTCTAACCCCCACGACAATCCAATTATATCATTTTCCGGTTATGCAAAAGAGACATTGCAAATGGTTAACTATTACGGCTATGATATTCATATATCGTGAAATGGATTTTGTTAGTTATGTTTATAGATAGTTTGAAAAATCTGGCTCTTGATTTCCAGTAGGACATTAGTTCCGTACACCTAGAATATACAGTTTATAATTTGAAAATTGGCTTCCATAAAATGGAGGAATGGAAAAGTAAAAGTGTTGGAATTTTATGATTAGATAGGCTTGTAATAAACGCAAAGTTATTATTAAATAGGCACTGACAGTAACTTGGCAACTCAATGCACCAACCAAGACAGACGTTGAGGAGAGAGCAGGGAAATGAACATGTAGAGAACGATGAGGTATAAGAAGAGACGCAGACGCAACATACTAAATATAAATAAGATAATGAAGAGAAAAAAGACGACGAATGGACGAGGAAGAAAGTGAAACCTGACGAAAGCGATGGAAAAAAGAGCAGTAGGTCGAGAAGGGAAATAAATAAGTATCTGAGAGGAATAAGGATATCAGCAAAGAACGTAGAGCTATGGACGTACTATGTAACGAAAGTAATAAGAAAAAAACGAGTCGAAAAAGTGAAAAAAACTATTTTGGAAGGGTGAAATCACTGTTGAATTTAAGAAAAATATTTCCAAAAAACTGCGGAGAACACTCCTCAACTAAATAATTTCTTTATTCATCAAAATAATGGCCACTTAACTCGACCTCCATTCGATATTTTTTTTTTTCTTATTCCAAATTTTTCGGTAATCACCTACCATGCAGCATTGAATCAGAATAGCGGCCGCTAAGGAGATGGATGAATCGCTGAGATGCTTACGAACAGTGGACCTCAGCTCCATAAAAACCATTCGTCTCGGGTTCCTGGATCTTAACAATAGAGACGTCTATGTCCGACTCCTTTCTTGTTTTCAAGCTTCCTGTGTTGATGGGGAGACTGGGAGGTAACCAAGACGACCGCTCCAGGGCAGCCAATAATTACGGTCCAATGAACCTCTATAATTACTGCCGTCCCGAATCATAACGAGATAAGAGCTGGGGAGGGAGCTTTATAAACATAAGGGGTGGGATGACAGGCGAGGGAGAACTGGTTTACCGCGTCGGCCTCTTCTTGTCAGGAGCCCTGCTTTCACTACCGCCAAAAGCCTTCGTCTCAGACGGCGAGCACACACCTACCACCCATCTTTCACCGCGCTTTAACATTCACACCATTATCGTCCTCATATTTCGCGCACATTCATTGATACAACAGCGTGAAATAAAATAAGTATCGAACGTTCTCATAAATCACCGGTTTCGTGCGGGAACTAATGGACAAATTCTTTTGGAACGCACGCGCCTCATTGGATCGACAGCGAGAAGATCTGGTTAATTAAAAAATGCATCAATAAAGAGGACGGAAAAGACATCGCGGAAAATCGGTCAACAAAATTCGAAATAATTACATAATTTTGTAGTTATTTCGGGTAGGTAACCGACACCTCGTCACTTATGAGGAAACGGAGGAAGGTTAGAGAGAAACCCGGCGTTGGCATTAGCCTGCTCGTAAGAAAGGACACCTTGAGTCCACGGTTTTACGTCCCGTCCAACGGACAAACAACTGACCTCAAGTAAGGTTAGAGAGAAACCCGGCGTCGGCATTAGCCTGCTCATAAGAAAGGACACCTTGAGTCCACGGTTTTACGTCCCGTCCAACGGACAAACAACTGACCTCAAGTAAGGATCGGTACACCACTGAAAAATCACTGCACCTGCTGGTATACAAACCTCGCCCCTCGCGAAGGTAAATATACTCTAGCCATCACACAGACTCGATCAACCTATATAGATATAGCCTAGTATCATCTAAATACTCTAGCCATCACACAGACTCGATCACCCTATTACATAGATATATCGCTGTTTTTGTCTGCATATTTTAGTTCTCGCTTGGAGAGGTTTCAGGCTTGAAGTCCAAAGGGACTTTTTCTGATAATTTTTCTCTTTATATTCCGTATAAAACAAGTAGGCAAGTCGCTTTAGGACAGAAATAAAGATTATTCTCGATTTATAAAGAGCAAAACATCACAACATCGTCCTCTTTTGTAAGGTAACATGGGAATGCAAAATGATAACGTCCTAAGTTTGATAAATAGCCAGAGGAATAAAAAAAATAATTGAACGACGTGATAATATCCGATGTTATTCACTAATGTATCATTGCATAGTAAACAGTCATGCATCCAAATCCAGAAGCACGCATGCCATAAAGGTTGTCGAAAGAAATGGGTCTTCTTAAGCACCTTGCAAGCACTCTCAAGGGATTCTCATGGTTCTGATGAGGAAGTGAAAAAATAATGCCAATATTCTTTCTTAGCGTGGAATCATGGAATCTTCCAAGCATTTTTATATAGTATCACATAGGTCAATTCTACCAGTTTGGCAATAGCTTGTTCCGCTGAATAGACAGGACACTCAATGTATTTATACCCATAGAAACATTTCTGCTATAGAATAATTTGCACCTGCAACGTTGCACCAGTTCACATAACTACTCATTTCATAGTATAAGCCGTAATAACTACATAGTAAATTGATTACATGTCTTATCTTACTCTTGCAGTCCGAATCATAACCTAAATAGATCATTATGAAATGTATCAAAGTTCACCCATTAAAATCATTATGTAGTTTCAAACTTATCTCTGACTTTCATGCCATATTCTACATGAACATACCTAACAACACTTGTTAACTCCTAGCAGACAACCACTTCATAATTGCGTAAGTCTTCTATTCCACATCATGAACAACTTGTGTTATATATTTCATGCAATGCCATCACTTTCTATTCTTCCCAAACACTTTTTCCTTAACGATTACCTTATCAGGCATTTGTCGCAAATATGGCACATTCAATAGTCCTATCGTATTTTCAATTTTTGTTTGCAACAGACTCCTCTTTTTACGGGTCTTCGTTGGAATTAATAGCTAGTCACTCGGTTCATCCAATTCCATCATTCATCCGTATCCACATTTTAAATATTTCCAGTATTGACTTATCCACTGCTTTTAACATTTTCATATAGAGTTACGATCTATATGTAAGTCTAATGGAGTGTTTCCTAACGTTCACGGTTTTATTTCCAGTTTTACGTAAATTCTTAGCAAGGTCGAAGTACCTTACTAAGTCACCTTCTTTCTTCTTCACCTGGGCGGTTCTGCTATTTCCTTTTTTCCTTACCCACCATTAGTTATTTTTTATTACAGATAGTAGTACTAGCTCACCTCTTCTAACTTTCTCTTTCCGAGTTAACTATTGGTCTTGACTTCTACCTCTCCTCCAAACACCATTACCTTGTTTTTTTTTCATTTATTCCTCAAAGTTCTACGGCTCAAATTTCCCAGAAATATTTAAACGTTGTACGTGTAAATAAAGACAACACTAAGGGGATTACTTGAAGCGAACGCATGGACTTCAACATTTTACGTTGATCTTGGCCTCTTCTCTTCGAATTCATACCATGCCTTGCCTTGTTTTCTATTCGTTCAATTCTCAAGTGCCAAGTAGAATTTTCAAGAGATCTCCAGCAGTTTTACAGGTATGAAACGACAAAAGTAGGGTGAAAACTCGAAGCATACGCATGACCTTTACCAATTGACAATATGGGGAAGCATATGCGCCAAATGACGACAACTAATACATGCAGACATTCTCGCCAGTTAGCCGCCAATAAGTGTTCAAGCCAATTTATAGTTGTCAATGGTATGATAGAACTACTTACAGCTCACATGTCATGCACTTGTCAGAAGATCCATTACTTTGTTAACTTGTTTCTGATAGTAAATATGTGAGAAACTTCCCCATATGTGCTACAAACATTCACCATGTAATATTCATGCATTGTGATGATTTTAGCATGACTGATTTGATATAACTCATCATAAGTGAAGACAATTAACCAGGATCTTTAGTCTATTATCGATATGCCAAAACATTCTTATTTAGTTGGACGAGACAAGATAATAATTGGCATGCTGTGGAATATATAGTTTTGCATCTAGATATTTTAGTAGAGCACTTATTCAGGGGTGTTCCAGCAATAATGTACAGTAGTCTCGTATTTAACTTTGATAAGTATTCAGACTTCATTACTTTCTGAGCAAATGCATTAATCAAAAACAATACATAGTACTTTATTAACATAAGATGAATACCCCACGCATATCACAAGGATATCAAAAATTTAGAGGATTCAGAAATTTAGAAGGGCTTCAGACGGCGTCACAAGTAGCTGAATATTTTGAATGACGACGAGATACAAAAATTTTGCAAATGGGGGGACATTCAGAAAAAAAGTGAAATTTCAAGTAGCTAATAAGCAATCGATTTAAAAAAATCTACAAAAATAATAGTTTTCTGAATTTATCACGACAAAAAGATGTGCACAATGATTCTGCTAAGCTAGCTCAGCGAACTTCACTCACATAGTTTTTAGGGTTGCATAGGGTTAGTGAATTTGCGCCAAATATGACACACTGGCATGCGAACTAGTGGAGGGGAACAGCTACCGTGCTTATACGCAGTGCTAATAATATCATGAAAATTAAATGCTTTGGTTTGGTAACGTAAATTTTGTCCTTTGGTCCTGTTACTAGTTCACAGAATTAAAAATGCACATGTTCAGCCATCATGCGAGAAAGCACTTGAAATATGGTTTTTTAGTATAATACTAAACGACATGTTGAAGATTTCCTGGAGACGAATAAAAATAAGCCATAATGTTTTTCCATCCGTCAACGCCTTTGGACACACCTCGCAGTTCGTTAAAATAGGTCGATCGTTCACCGAGTTCATCTCGTCCGTACACAGTAATTGCTTTCCGCGCGCCCAGTAATTAGAGTAAACGCCACACTTTGACTCGGCTCGTGCGCCCACTTACTTTCTGGAAGAAAGAATGAATCGAGACGAATTAAAAACGGCGTCACAGACGCTGGTGCCATGGTAACATGGACAAACGAGCGGCGAATAAAAAACTTTCGCATTCCTTCCTCCGCCGCCCCCTCCAAGCAAGACCCTCAAAGAAGGAGCAATTATGAAAACATGACTGTGACTGGGTCACTGGACCAGGGTAAGACCCGCCTAATGATCTGACTATTCATCAACCTCTTTGACTAGAGACACGGCCACGACCAGTTCCATTCATCCGAGATGGCAAGCGAACGGTTAACAGCTAAGTATCAACCATTAATCTCTCACTACATTCGTGGAATGCATCCATTATACCTAACAGCAAGTTCAAGCAGGAACTCCGTCGAGTGACGTAGAATTCCCTCATATTTGTTTAAGGCAATTTTTGATTTATCCTTCTGACATATAGCTGTATGGAAATTCTTTACTTTAGAAACTGTTCACTGATTGATTTATGGCTTACGATCGAACACGCTTCTGGTGGGGAAAAAAATCTGGAGCATGGAAGAATGAAAATATATGCGAGTCGTAAGGTAGGGAATAGTTTGGAATATAAACAGAAATTAATTACAAACCAATTAAAAGATCAATTTGAGGAGGTATTTCCTTTCCCGAATAACTTCTTTAAATCTCCTTAATTTAGGGGTGAATATTTAAATACCCTTAACATTTGTAAAATTGCTTGGATACTTTCATCTAAAACTTCTCCTTGAAAACAGCGGCATATTTATTCAAACAGAAAAGCCAAGAAAAAATCACAAGGCATGTAGAAAAGTTTTTGGTAGATGAGTCGATGGAAATTTTATCCCACTCAAAAGATCCCCAAAGGTCTATCCAGAAATAAAATGATTTTCCTACATAAATATAGGAAAATGATTTCCAATTGGACGAAAAAAATGGATGTCATAAACTCTTGCAGATTATTCGAAACCATCACCTTTCATTTCAGTAAATTTGTACATATTTTGATATTCTAATGGATATGGTAGGTTTGATATAGTAGGTACTCTTATGCATCAAATACCACCTCCTATACTTTTCTTGAAAGAATGTATCCCTAAAAATGCACTTTCCTAGATATCTTGAATATTTAGGTAACCATCGCTCCCATCGCTTTTCCATCCACTTAATCGGACTAATTTTCACTCTTCCCACCATTCTTCGCGTAACATAGATGAAAGTCACTGCACTTTACATTCCTGTTTTTACTTAGGAAAGCAAAACATAAACGAAGGTAGATAAGTAATTACTGAGGATTAACCTTTCGGAGCGAAATAATACTCGCTGAAAGTGAAAGTTCAATGCAGATGTATGATGTCTTATATGCGAAACATAAACAACTTCCACATCCCACGAGAACGTGCTGAATCACTACATTTCCAGGGGAATTTCATATTAAAGTCGAGAAGACGATAATGGCAACTAGTGATAAAACTCGCAAGCATTAATTCATAGGGAGTAGCTTAACTGCCAGCAACACAATATGTAATAATTTTTGTAATAATATTAACTGCCACGAATATCAACATTAAAGAAAATATCAAAATATAAAGACGTCCTTATTTATGTAAAGATATTTTTATTACACGTTTTAAATTCACAGTGTATTTTACTTCCATATAAAAGAATTTATTTAAAAGAAAAAAATGTACTTAACATAACAGTGATTCGTGGTTGGAAGTTTTATCCTTAACTATGGTTCAAGGGTTAAAATTAAAATGCAAGTACGCAACTGTAGCAATAATTTGAACAAAGTTTTTAAATTTGGCCCGATTTCCGTATTTATAAATGTAGCACATCGGTAATGGATTTAAAATCTTACTTTACGAAGATTCTCTAAATTTAATTACCCCCATAAATAAACAGCCTAACTATAATTTGATATTTTTGAAAAAAAGGACAAGAAAGCATATTTGATCACATATGGCGTGATCAAGACGAACCATCCTCAACTATTTAAATTTTATCGCATATCATCCCTTTTTTTAATAACTATTACAAAATTAAAATCTCAAGCGTCAACGCGGAAAACTACCTTGAACTGAAATTCCATTAGCTAGAATGTAATGAAAATTCGTCACCTAGCATATTTTTAAAAGTCCATAATGGATCTTAACGAGTTAAGCTTATGAAGAGCATGGCATAAGAAACTATATGAAGAAAGTAGGTCACCAGTTAAAAAAAAAACTAAAAATCCTTTTCTCTTAGGTTAGAGGTGGAAGGTTTACGCATCCAGGAAACAAGGAATTTCACACCAATCAAACAGCAATTCCAAGTAGAAACTAAACCCCCGAAGACATCAATCAAGTTAGTAAAAACAAAAAGACGCTTGGAACGCAATTTAAAATACGCACAGTCGTCATTTATCTTCATCAATCGCAATCAATCCTCGGATTGAAGTAGTTTCTCCCTCTCTCTCTCTCTCTCTCTCTCTCCTCTCAATCCAATCCCGTCAAAGCGCAGGCGCATACTTATAATTCTTCATGAGAACGTCTGTCACCACCCGTTCAATACATTTCATCCAGCGTCTTCCTCGGTAGTCCGTTACTCCCTCTGTTTCCACCACCGTTGCAAACAGTAAGGAAATTCAGCGTCGTAGGGTAATCGTTTATCCTGTTATTCATACGCTTCTCTTATATTTTGGATACCCAATGAAACAAGATGTGAGGTAGAGCAAGTATTGCTTCACAAGTAATCCAAGAAAATGCAGACACCAATAGATGCAATAAACGGATTTAATGACCGAAAAACAGGAGGTGAATAGCGTGAATAGTAAGTGAAAATGACTCTTAATAAGAAGGCTTCAAAATAATTTAGACAAAAATAACGGGAACAATACTAAAAGGAAGTTTCAACTTTACTGTCAATTAGTAGCGATGAAAATAAATTACAATACGCACAAATTCATGGGTTAATTAGTGAAATTGCTCCACAATGGATAAAAGAAATTAAATTTGCCCATTTCACTGATTTGCTTTATTCACCAAGCACTAAACTAAATAAGGGAAATTTTTAAAAGAAAGAAATGAGTCAACCAAACGTCAATGGATGCAACTTAAAGTTAAATATAATTACGAAGTGCAGGGAGGACTTCAAGAAAGCGAATTAGATCGAAATCACAAAACGTTGATCCAAAACGGAAGGAAATTCAAGAGTGAAATCGATCACATAAAAGAGTTAATAAAAAATCCCTAACTTGTGACCTTTATTAAGAAAATATTACTTAATGCAGAATAAATGAAGTGGCAATCGAAATAAGAACAAAAAGAGAAGCCCGCTGACGAAATTGGCAAAATTCGTCCTAAGAATTCCAAGTTACAAGAGAATGCACTCTGCAAGACAATGCACTCTTAAATACGCAAACAAATGAATAGTAAACAAAGGAGAGTGGCTTTTTAAACTAAAAAAGTTCTCCCAAGAGCACCCGAAAAGTGTCAGTCAGCTATGGTAAAGACATGGCTACAAACCCTCGTGAGCAATCACATTTGTTATTTAGTTTCTTGGCATATTCAAATGACTGGCTCTTTGGGTACGTACATGTGGCTCTGACTTCAAACTGAAAACGATAATAAACTATGGTAGTTTCATTCTTGAATCACATATTGCCAACAATAAATAAAGCTATTGAATATAGCAGTATTCTGTAATGCGATAGTAATTAAAATTAAAAACAACTAGTAAATAAATACATAATAATATATATGCAAATATCCCTATTCGATCAAATACGTGTACGGCTCTTGAATGATTTTTAAACACTTGGTGAGGAATAGGTTTTGGCTACTTCTCTTAGAATGTTTGCCGAGCCCTGACACTTCCATCAGACGTAGATTATTATGCGTTTTTTATAGTGAAGTCCGCTAATTCTTCACCAAAATTAGCCGTTTATTAGGGCGGACATTTAACAATGATGTCGTCTGGAGAAAGCATAGCAGACGGATTAGGTGGCTAGGTCCAGTGGCGCATTCAGAAAGTTTTTATGGGAGTGGGGCCCTATCTGCCCGATCATTTGCCAAGTGTAACCAAAATGTTCTTTTAATCAGTATATTTTGAATGTTATACTAGGCCATATAAGTTATTGCATGTATGTGCCTATAAGTAGTCTAATCAGATATAGTCATACTCGAGTAAAATGATGCAACGAGTTTTACCTATTTTTCAATAGCTACTTCCATGTAACTGTGACTAGTCAATTAAATATTAATTTGGGTTTTCTAAGCACTTCATCAAAACATTCGTATGGAGCGTGGTACTCTATGGATCAGAGACAGGACATCGGGAAAGCAAACCAACGAAGAATTGAAGCCTTCAAACATGGTTCTGGAGGAAAATGTTGAAGATTAAATGGACAGATAAAGTGAGGGACGAAGAGTTGTATACAAGAGCAGATGAAGAAAGGACAATATGGCAACCCCTACGGCAATGAAGAACCAGATGGATTGGACATACCTAGAGGCACAATGAATTAGTTAGAAATATAATAGAAGGGAAAGTCCCGCGAGGAAGATCAAGGAACAAATATAGAGGGCAAATAAAGAAAGACGTGGAGAGAAAACATATCAGGGCGTGAGGGAATTAACACTGAATAGGGCAGAATGGAGAGCTGCAGTAAACCTAGGATTGAGATACTAATGATGATGAGAGAGCCAAGGGAGAACAAAAATGTCATTCTTGATGGGAGAAGAACCATTGCCAAGTCCTGAGATGGCAAGGGTATGAGAGAAGGGTGAGGCACACTTACAATTTTTCTCCCGAGGTATCCGGTGCACCAAGATGAAGGATTTGATACTTTTCAAGGAGGCGCCTCGCTCTCATTCAATTTCAAGACGGACACCTGTAGAACTCCTCTCCATTCCCTCTGATCCCAGTCCTTCCCACCCTATCATATACGTCCCCCGCAAAGTCATCCCCCATCCCCAATCTCGAGAGATTCCGAGGTGGGTGGCGACGAATTTATGACAGTGAGGGTGTGCAGACGCCCTCGGGCCTATATATCCCCAGCTCCTAGCCGAAGAGATATGTTCTGTGGTGGTGAAGGACACGAAGTGGACGCAAGATGTGAACTGCATCGGGGGTGGAGATAGTACAATGGTATTCGATTCAATGGGAGTGGACGTAACATACTTAACTTACAATTAGTTATATTTCACGCAAATTTATTGACCTGTTTCGACCTTAGGTCATCATCACGTGTTAACCCCTGACCTGAGAAGGTCGAAACAGGTCGGTCAATAAAGTTGTGTTGAATGTGACTAAGTTAATTGTATTCATCATGAATCCATTCCACATGAACTCGCCAACCATCGATTTCGTAACATACACGGTCTACCCACCAAACAGCCTAGAGGGTGCATGGTAGGGGATGAGTTGTCACCAAAAATGCACAAAGTATATGCACTAAAGCTTACTCATATTACCTATCTAAGGAGAGATTTCCATAAATACCATGTGGGATGCACAATACAAGTTCTACTTTATCCAGCATGCAGAGAAAAATTCGAGAAGCATATACTACAAGCATACATAAAGCGTCTTATTATACCGTGCAGATATGCTGAAATTGTAAAAAAAATCCATCTTAATAATCCCATCTGTTTGTTTCATTAATCCGCATTAATCCTATGTGTGCAATGTCGTTTTCATCTTAAGGTAAATTTATTTTATGTACGCAAGATCGTGTAAGAAGTCTTGATTGTGTTATGGTCACGGATTTTTTGAGGAATGTACGAATATTTGAATCTGTATTTCACATATACCTATTATTCTTGTGGTCCTGCCATCCAATATAGTTTTGGACCCTACACACATCTACATAAATCAATTCTCACTGTGTCAAAAGTTAACTCGATGACACTGAACTTATGTAAAAGCCTTAGTCTAGTTTGTTGTCTTCGTGTCTGAAGGGTCTCCTTCCCATTTTGTCTTGCGACAAAGGTAGGTACATTTATACCCTTAGCATTGAAATTCTTCTCAAATGTAGCTAATCTCCCCTAAATGTAATTCAATCCCTTTTCCCAATGATCCCTGTAGTAATACGAGCGCCAATCAACCAAATTGGGAAGGATTAAGCTACGCCATCTCGTCACAAAACATTGCTTAACAAGAAGTGAATATATAACAAATGTTTAGGCTTGATAATGACTGTGTAAGTCGAGTCCTGGGTTGGAAGTAATAATACGTCGGTTCATGTGCAGTTGACGAGCTTATCTCTATCGCTATGACCACATATATGATTTGCCTAGAATTAATTCGCAGCATAATACGCTTTGATAGGTTTTAGCCATAGGTAAGGATCAAGATATATTAATTACATTAACTTATTGCTAAATACGGCATTTTATAATTCTGAAGTGATGCAAGTTGTCAAAGAAAGCAGTATCTTTTATAAAACGTGCATTAAATATTATTATTTCACGTTTAACTTAGCCTACGTTGGACTAAATCTGAGAAAAGGAGCTAGATGAATGGAGAAAGTTGGAACAATCCTTTCGATCCGAAAAAACACTACCACCGTCATTTCAACTCCCGCTTGGCTTCCTTGGCTGGGCAGAATGATCCATGGAATATTCTAGGGAGCTCTAAAAAACGCTTAAATCTCAATGGGAAAAGAAAGAA
Organism: Platycnemis pennipes; assembly: GCA_933228895.1. NCBI lineage: Eukaryota > Metazoa > Arthropoda > Insecta > Odonata > Platycnemididae > Platycnemis > Platycnemis pennipes. The sequence continues at coordinate 32,136,956 of OW121855.1, forward strand.
ATCCATTTATCAAACGGAATTCCACATTCCGGCAACATTTAAGCTTGGGACCCGTATGAAAAAGCCGAACTGTGGATCTTCTATTTGGTGAGATTAGATGTTCTGAAAAAATAGTTATATGAAGCCAGCAGAGTGCCCTGAATATCCGCTAAAGTGCCGCTACAGTAGGTATCAACTCCGGGAACCATAAACTTCAATGATCGACTTTCGAAGAGGAATTTCTTACCAGGCCAATTGCAAATATTTCCGCAGAATATAAATGATAAAGATGCGTAGTAATCATGAATTCATGATGACAGTTTTCTCTCCATGTAAAGTTATAGGTGCCTACGGGCGTAAAAGTAGATTATATATGTGGTTATTTTATCTGCTACCGGAGACTGCAATGTGAATGAATCGTATTTTGGTGCTCGTCCAAATGATGAAGTATGTATCACATTATTATAGTAGTACCTACACTGCCACAATCTCTTCGTTATTTAGTAAAAGATAATGATAATCTCTCGGTAATTCCTTCTCTTGAAAGCATACCACATTGAAAAATTATACATGAAAATATTCACTGCGTCACATATTTATACAATACACCCCAGGCTGCCCTATGCGTGAACACAATACCCTTAAGCATATGCATCACTCTCACCCACTGGATGGACACCTATATTTTCCAGGTAAGCCTTCATTCCATATGTTTAACTTAAGTATTCAATATAATTTGTATTCTAAGATATTAAGAATGCATCCAGTCATGACACTTTATCTCATGCATATAAAAAACATCGATTTAGACTACTATTACTGAATACAATTATTTGTTAATATAAAATCCACAGCTAGATAATAGCCTTAAAGATAAAACAAAGGTGTACCTAAATTCTAAAAAATTCGCCAGAAACATTTATGCGTCAACTCCGCTTTTTACACTATGACTCAAATAGTACTCCCATGCTCAATACTATAACCAAGAAGTTTTTACGTAAAAATTGCCACTCAAACATTATTCTTTTGAACGGTTAAAGAAAGAAGGGTTCCTGCAGTTTTCAAGAAAGAATAAAAATTAATAATATTTTCTCCTGAATACATACGCATTGAAAAAAATTTGTTTTTATGGTATTGTAAAGGAAGTTATCGAGCTTCGAAATGGTCGTTTCTCGATTGATGGACAGTACGTGACTGTTTCAACCACGTAGAACAATTTCACTTCTTCCCGATCATTAGCAGCAGAGCATCATACCCACGAATGACTGAAACGGTAGCGTCGGATCTCAACGTCCTCACACAGCTGACGAAACCCACAATAAACCTCTCACTGCATCGTTCCAATCAGTTGCTTCTGGACTTGCATCGTACTCAAAGTGTCCTCGTTTTGTTCCCACAGCCAACCCCCCTCAGCAGAGATAGTTGCACCGAAAAAACCGGGAACAAAACGGAGCCGCCGACGCTTCCGAATTCGGAAGTCTAAGGACCGCTGAAGCAGTTAATGGAGACTCCTGGCTCCCCACAGAAGGCTTAGGGAAGGAATCAAGGCGAGAAAAACGACATCCTGCTTCCCCCCCACCCCAAACCACCGCCGATAGTGAGTTTCCTTCGGGCGCGGGAAAAGGGGATTATTGCTCCGGGATTGGAGGAAATCGGAGAACCTTACCATTTCTGGGATGAGAAGACCTCGTTCACGGGTCACCCGCCCATTATAGCCCTTCAGAGACCTCAGTCCCGACCAGGAATCAAGGGAAGAAAGGGTGTAGGTGATCCAGAAATGGGGATTTCTAACTGACGAGAGGAGCCAAGGGAAAAAATGGTCCCAATCCAGCACGTTCCCGTTATATGAGTGTATGAGCCCCGGAAGCTGTTTGGGGTATAGAACATATCGCTTTCCTTGCATTCAATGAACGGATGTGCAGATATAACCATAAATAATAATAATCATAATAATCACGCCACTTTAAATCAAATAAAACAAAAATAAAATAATATTATAAATGAGTGATATTGAAATGTACATACCAAGTAGAAAACGTTATGTCCATAGTTATGGCGTACGAAATCTAACTTCTTTTCTCAGCATTTTACCTAATATAATTTGAAATACTATAATAAGTATAAATATATATAAGATCTACAGGCAAAGCCGGCGTGATATGCAATTAAGAAGAATGGATATTTATAATTTTCCAAAATTTAACAACATGTGTGACGATAGAAGACTGTGTGATGCGATGCCAAGACTTCTTAACATTTAGCGTGCTAACCTGGCACAGGTAAATTGTAATAGTGATGTAAACAGAAAGGTCAAAAATGTTATGCTAGAAAAGAAAGTTTAATCCAACAGATTTCAAATTGTGGTTTTTTCTGTTTTCATTCAAGGTGTGTCACACTAAATATCACATCTATGTAAGTACCTATAAGTAAGTATGACGACCAATTTATACGCAGGAGGCCTTAAAAGGTATAATTTTATTTTTAAATCTTTGTATGATAGCATATGCTCATTTTTGATTCTGTATGCATGCACGCATATGCTTGAAATAAATAACCAATTTGAATTAAAGGACATCATGCAAGATCGATACGTTATGCATCGATTACAGGGCAGAATAACACTGATCATAGATTAGATTGGTTTTTAGTCAATCCATATGGCTATCACAAAACATACTTGCAGAAAAGGAGGAAAAGTCTTATTGAGGGTGACGCTGAATAAAGCGTCGCTTGTTTTCCACCCACAGTCCTATTACTTTATTTTCTAACCTTGTATAACATCAGTATGTGTCAAGAGCACGCAGAAAAAGGGCATCATCCAGAACTGTGTGTTTCACATTCACTGTTCCCCCAGGAGAAATGCTCCCTCGGGATTCGGGACGTGTGATTTTTCCACGCTCTCTCAGAGCCACAGAAAGAAGTTGGGGGAACATGTATGAGCAGAGGCCGTAACTTTCCGCCAGCCCCTCGGGGGAAGGAGGCCTTCGATTCCACAAGACACAATCCTCGGGCACAAACATATTGTGGGGAAACAGCAATGGGAGGAGAGGGCGAGAAGTTTCCCGGATATTATTATTTTGCCGAAGAAGACATCTTTCACTGACTTCCATAGAGATGGAAACTACCCAAAGGGCAAAGAGACAGATGTGAAAGAGAAGTGAGATGAGCAAAAATACAAACTAATTCACATGTAAGCCATCATCATCATGGGTCAAATATCCTAGGATTGGTTTGACGCAGCCCTCCACTCAACTCTTCTATCGGCCAACCTCTGCATATTAACGTAGTTCCTCTCTTTCACGTCCTTAACGACCTGTTCTATATATAACTCATACGAGGCCTGCGTTTTCCATTCTTCCGGTTCACTTTTCCCTCGACGATTGTCTTCATCAGGCCATCGTGTCTTAAGATATGGCCCATTAGGTTGTCCTGCCTTTTTTTTATAGTTTTCAGCAAACTTCTCTTTTCTCCACTCTTCTTATGACTTCATTTGTCACTCGGTCGATCCATTTTACAGAAGTAATTGGAATACCGGCAACTTGAAGCAATCAAGAAATTTCGACAATTTAGTGATGTTTTACTACATCGGATTGGAAACTAGCTATCGGCACAAAAGTCATTTCCATGGCTATTTCATCCTTCGGCTAATCATGCGTCAGCCCGCTGGTATTTCAAGCAGTTTTCAATGTATATATTCTCTGCCTTTCCACTCTTTATACCTTCATTCATCTACCAATCCTTAACCCACCATATTTCTGTTGCCAACTGTTGCCTGCTTGCTTTACTGTTACCAACTTTTACCTTTACATCCTTAATTTCCTTCGTTAATCTCCTGTGGTAGCGGTAGATTTAATTTTAATGAGCTCCAATTGTCAAGCGTATATGGCGCCGTCTAACCTGGACATAAGCCCAAGTCAAACACGACGCACATGACAAAAGTGGGATTCAAGTCTTGAGCCTTTAGGCTGTTATACAGGTGTGGTAACTTTATTGTTACTATTGCCGTCACCTGCATTTCTGCCCAGAAACTAGTGTCTCCGTCCATCTCCAAACCCACATTCCAAAGGGAATCTTCCAATCGTTGTTAGGCGAGCCCAATATTTTTATCATTTTGCACCCGACTCCATTTCAAAATTTCACATTTTTTTCTTAGATCTATGTCATTTCCAACTCGAATAACTAATTACGATTCTCACTTTCCTATAAAGATACCATTATACTCAACGTTTCACATTTTCGTCCGATATACCTACTTCTTTCTTCATGCAATGCGTTAATTATTCTAACGAAAGTCCTTCTTTTTTTACTATATTAAACTGTGTGCAGATACTCGTGCATCATACTTATCTTCACTCCACATCACAATGATTATGTGAAATTTCCTAAATCACGCGCAAGCCCTTCCCAGAAAAACTAACGCTTGAACATGCGTTAGTGAACAAAATCAACTATTTCTCCCCGATTCTTCACCACCAATATCTTTTCCTACGCCTATCTTCACATTCCCCCTACGCAAATGTCAAAAGTAATCGCAATTATGATAGGCCGTTCTCTTTTCCTGTCTATTAACCCGCTCATTATTTCTACAAAAATTCAATATTTCTCTAAAATAAGAGTATATTTCGGCCTAATTTTCCAAGTAAAACTGACTATGATATTGTAGCTACTGCAATACCTTGGTCACCTTTTTCTTAAATGTTCTCTCCATTCTCGACTTTATCCTCAAAACATCTCACATCCCTAATTTCCTTTTTCTCCGTCAACATTTGGGAAGTTGCTGGCCGTTAGTACAGAGCATCCAATTTTTTGTTCCTAACATTAAAATAAATTTCCTGTGGACTTCAAGTAAGAGTAAAATGTTATTATTTTAAGTAGCTCTCACTACTATAACTAGAAGGATTAAGAGCCATTTAGTGCAGAAAAGCAATTTTAAAATGTATTTAGTTTACCCCTTTACCACCAATCAGATGATGAACAACGGCCTTTATAACAGGGGCATCTACCGCAAAATATTGCAAAAGTATGCACGTATAGATGTCAGAACATACACACTCTTCATCATTCTCGTACTAATTTAATTGCGTTTATAGTCTCGTAAATCTCCACCCACATGAATCATCTACGGAAAAATGAAAAATATAGGAAAATATGATGTAAAATGACTAACAAAATAGCGTGTAAGACATATACGAGCGTCACGTCTTAATTTTCCGCATACAGAATGCCTGAGAATCGTTTTTAGAAAACAGCACAACATCAAAATGCGTCAAAATTGCGCTCACGCTCAAAGAGCCTCAAATACTGATCTCCCAACTTTGATTGCATCACTTCCACTCCAAGTAGGCTCCATTCTGGTGGAATGCAAACGGAATATCCTATCGCAATTTAAACAGCAACATTGTTGTGGCGAAAGGAAAAGCCTGCTGAAGTCCCAGTTAATAGGGCCCTCCCCCAGTGCTCTTATCCTTAACAAACATTTCTTAAGCCATTGAGAGGGAAAGCATGACGGTGAGCTGAAGGAGGCGCACCTAATTTAGATTAAGCCCCAAGATGGAAATCTTTAGGCACGTCAACGCTTATTTTCGGAAGTGTTCATTGTCAAAAGCTTGGGATGAGAGTGTTAAGTTCACGTTCCCATGGTATTTCCCAGAAAACAAGAGAATTTAATAATAATAATTAATGAAACATTAATTTCACTCCAACAATTGCGTATAAAAAACCAAGAAAAGTGGTGAATTTATGTACCCCAGAAGAAATCTTTCTTATGTCGGAGTCGCGGCTATTCAATATTACGTAAAAGTGTATATTTACTTATGAATATGTCATAGCACACACACAATTATTGTGCTCACATAACAAATCTATTAAGAACTTTTTAGAACAATAGAGGTATGTGCAAAAATTAAAGTAGGTCATTGGAACTTTTATTTTAATGAGATCTAAAGAATAGTTTTTAAACATACTTTAAAATCAATTTATGCTACTATGTAAAAGTCGAGTGACGTGTAAATTTCAAATATAATTCTCAAGTAACCATTATCATAATGCAAAGTAGTCTTTCGAAATATTACGATATTTACAAAGGAATATGCTGATAGTCAGAATTTCACAAAGAACGGCAAGTCCTGTAATTTACGAAGTGATTAGGACTTCAAAGGCAATGAAAATAATTTATTTTTCTGTTGAACTACTTAATGCTAATTGTCTTTAAAAGTAGATATTTTTCAACAAGTAACATTTTTTAATTTATCCTGAAACGATATCAGTCTACAACACACCACCCCTCATGAACTTCTGATATGTAATCCACTCCTATCTTATTTTGTTTCGTGGAAACGCTTCCGAAGTCACGGCGGCGCTACTAACGTCGTCTTTTTCGTGGCATGATTAACTCCACCGCGAAACTAACGAGGGACGTACCAGGTGGGCCTTCGCGCAGCATTTCAAAGATGGGATGTATATGTCACGCGATTTAGAGTCCAACATAGTTGAAAACATTTAAGCTTATCGCAAAAAGTAAAATTTTTCCCGTCGATCAAATGGATTCATTTTCACTTGGTTATTGGACCATTGTGAAGGAGCATCGTGGATATTTCTCTAGGATCCAAAATTCCACCAAAAGCATCGAACGTTTAGTTAGATCAGGATGTGTAGTGTTTAAACTTCTATAAATAAAACGTGGCAAGTAATAACACTGAAAAACATTTACATCTTCTCAGTTACTCAATTGTTTTAATGAGTTTAAAATCAAGGAAACCAACGTAAGCTAACCAGGGAAACCTAATATCTGAAAAGGTAAGCTATGTTGGTATCTCTGCGAAAAATTAGCATCAAAGCCACTAATAAAGACAAAAGGGTGTATATTGTAGCTTAGGCTAGAGTTAATGTTTACTTTCATTATATTTTCTTAATTAATGTTGTATTTCTCTTCATCCCAACGTGGTTTACATGTGCATTATGATTGGATAAAAGACTTTCTATAGCAAACAACTACTATAAAAAAGTGGTAAATATGAATAAGCATTGATACTGTAGTTCTTCCAAACGCAGAAAATCATGTTAACCGTATTTTTTTCCCCAAATGACCTTTATTACAGCCGTAGATACGTTCTTTTCATTGTTCCAAATGGCCTCTTTGATGAATTTTTTTTACTCCCGATTTTATCTCTATCCCCAGATTATGGATTAAGGGCATAAAATGAATAAGAAAGCTAACTTTTCCATTTTTTGAGGACCCTGCATTCTTATTTTATTATAAATTTTCATCTGGACATTTAGAAAAATTCTTAATTAAATCAGTAATTTCTTAATTAATCAGACATCTTAATTAAACCTCTAGCCTTGACGCACCATTAGATCCGTATTTGATATATTCTCACGAAGAAGAGCCCGTTCAGATTTATTATTCATAACTTAGTTTTGTCTATCATAAGCACTTACCAAATCTAAAATTACCATAATGGACACAATACTACAGAAAAGATAAGAAACTCTGCAAAACTAACTGATTATTGGTTCTTATTTATGAAACTTTAATTTAACATTATTTTAAATGATCAAAATCAATGCTCTGAAGCACCATCATTAGCCGAATATTTATCCAATACCTTTTTTTATGGATGAGCTGCCTTCTTCTGTTGGATTCCAAATGGAGGCGCCAAAGGATTCAATTAAAATTTCAGTACAGTCAACTGAACTACTTCTATTACTGAAGCAGACGAAGCTAAGGCAATGTCACCTTCAAAAAAGGCATTAAGTAGGTAGTAAGAAAAATAAATACGAAGGAAGCACTCCTCAAATGGCCAATCCTAACGTAAACATAGGGAGAACGCCATGCAATAGCATCCGTCACCCAACTTAGTGCAACTGCTAAAATTTCCGTCGGAGCTAAGATTGAGGCCACCACGGACAGGCAAACGCCACATAGCGGGGAAACGACGAAGCAGAGGGAGGAAAGCGACTAAGGCCAAGAAGAAGAGGAGAAGATGTGAAAGAACGAGTATCACAAATAACTCATTTTTTTAAGCTAAATGTTTTCTGCTTCAATAAGAGCCACTGCTTTCTAGTTGATGCACGAATAAACTTTCACTGCTGAATGCAAAAGGAGTTACTCAAATCCAATTCAATATTTACGATCTTGTCTCCCTAAAAAAGGTCATACATCCGTCTGTAACAAACTATCTTGGATAAAGCATTCTATATAATTTATAATTTTTTGAAGCATTTAAAATTGGTCTCACCACCAAATAGAAATTTCAAAACAAAAAATGACAAATCAAGAAAAGTCTAACGTAGAGTATAACTCAATTACATAAAAATTCGACGTGCATGGCGAAAGGTATTAATGATACACGATACACTTCAGACTCTATTCATTAAAATAACCAAATCTGTAAAAATCCCGTTTTTTTATTGCTTATTCTTAATTGTTACTCTGATTGAATGCCAAAGGTATTAGTCTTATGTCCATGAGCAATTAAATAAATACTATTGCATTGTTAAAATCCAAATAAAAAAGACATTATTACATAAAATATCTTACTCTTTCTTTCTTAAAAGAGAATAAAAGTTATCAGAGATATCATTTGTTTGTAATATACCGCGCATTTAACGTACCAGTTTGCATTCTAATGACCTGGCTGTAGTAAGTCGGGACACTCAGATAAATTACTTCCCCATCCGTAAGAAGCATTACTTAATTTTTCATGTTATAGAAAACATCTATGGGTAATATTGATCCTTTCGAAGCAATCTCGAATTTAAAAATAAGCTAAAAAGTATTGGAGCACATGTGTACTTACTGTTAAATTTTAGAGTGTAATATTTCGGACGGTATGCATACCTGAAATGAAAAGAAAAGCCAATTATTTTCCACAGTAACATTTAATACCAGTAAAGAAATAAGATAACGAAGGAAATGAAATGCACTACTGATTGTCCAAGATCTCTATAACATAATGTAATTAGGCGATCTACACATATTTATAATCTTAAGCATTAATTTATCAATGCATTTAAAGTGGTTGGTTGGTTATTCAGGGGAGGCAATCGACAGCTGAAGTCATTTGCGCCATTTAGGATAGGTGGGTAATGGTAGGAGCTTTTTTTTAGGGAACAGAGGAAGGGTGGAGAGAAACCCGGCGTCGGCATTAGCCTACTCTTAACGAAAGGCGCCAAGGGCACCACGGCTTAACGTCCCATCCGACGGACGGGGTACTGAACTTGAAATGCTAGGCTAGTCCCCACTTGAGTGCCTCCACTAGGCACTCAAGTGGGGACCGGTTTTCCACTGAAAAATCCGCCACTACCGGGAATCGAACCCGGGCCCTCGGGATGGGAGGCCAGTACTCTAGCCACCACACGAACCTTTTAGTTTTAAAGTTTTTACTTTGTTTCTACGATCCTAGCATTTCCTAAGGAATTTCTGACCAAAAAAGTGAGCACCGCTCCAGAAACTCTAAACCTTACACTCCCTCATGTTCCTCATGCGTATAAAAAGAATAATCTTCACTGCTTCTCCACCTGAGGTGTTTTCCCTGCTGTTGGAGAGAGACGGGGAAAAATCACTGCTGTCATTACGGAGAAAATGGATGCGCCCGTTCCGCTTCCTGGAAGCACTCAAGTTCAGTTCTGACATTTTGACCAAGAGTCCTGGGATAACTCGCATGTCAAACGAAGATATAGTTTGACGGCGGGGAAGTGAGTTATTTGAATTCCGCTCACCGATCTTAGCCGCGCTAGCGCTGGGAAATACTCGCACACTTCCGCCTTGTTCCTTCGAAGATTCCGTGCCGTAATATTTGCTCCTCTTGTACCACTGCGAGAGAAGATGACGTCGAATTTTACTACCGTTTCCTTGTATCAATACAGTGGCAGGAAATGTGCCAGGAGGGCAGGATTTATGCAAGGAAATGTCTATTTTCTACTCTCATTCACACAAAACTTGAGTTTATCTGATGCAACAACCAGATGTATGTTAATATAACATAAACTACCAAAAAACTTGAGTATCACATATAAGCATGCCTGACCAATGTAATTGAAGGCTTGTGCTCTTTATAAAAATCCTGTAATTTATTTAATTTGAATTTTTTGTTATTGAATTACACTAAATACAATGAAAATTTATGTTACTAATGCTTAATGAAATGGGAATGCAGAGAAAATTTGTGACAATTCTCGTTTTCTCATGTCCAGTAATCTCAATCTCTCGGGAAGCCACAGCTTTTAATTAGGGTAAAGGGGGGTGAATCGGACCAGCGGGTGAATAGGAACGCTTTTCAAAAAGTGCGCTCAGACCCGAAACGGTATCACTTGAGACTGACTACGTTTTAGGAATTGCTTCTTTGTAAGCTTGTCCTTCTAGTAGAGTGAAAACGAGAACTCGACGACTGAATTTAAGCAAATGATACTCTGTCGAATGGAAGCCTACCATACGAGAGAGGTGTGAAATTGGGTATTTAGAAAACCTCGTATAGGTTCAAAGTAAGGTGACATTGTAGCGCTTACTCAGATTTCAAGTTTTTCTTTCCTGAAAGGAAATCTAATACCATAGCTGCCACATTAGGTTACTTTTTTGAGCCTTGTATGAATATCGGAGTTACCAAACATGATACAAAATCATATTACTTAGTCGGGTGAAAAGGACCAGCACGCGCAGGAGTTCAGTTCCAAGCCGCTGGTCGAGGGTGAAGCATTGAACCAGTTATACTCAACTGACACTTGGAAAAATTCCTTCTGCTACTGAAAATTAAGTAGATATACAACTAATATTGATAAATTGCTTACTTACATTTAATGTTTTACATTAAAAACATCAAATGTTTATAAGAATCTTTGAGCGAAAGTGGCTAAAAATTTGTTTTTAGGCCATACTCTTTTATTTAAGTATTATAAGAAGTTTAATGGAATAAACCTATTTTAATGCTATTCTATATCACGTTATAGATATTTACTACGTATAACGAGGAGGAGGAAAGAGATTTTCCCCGTCAAAGAGGTGAATTATTACGGCGACGAGCACGATTTACAGGCTGAGCGAGAGGTAAGCTACCTTCGTTTGATGTAACATATGTTGTGTACTGTTCCATATATATTAACCAATTATTCGCTGAAACAATATCATAAAACATACGCATTTCGTGATGGAAATTTATTGTTAATAATTCACATTGAGTTCCATACCTATACATTCTACATTACTCAGTGGTCTATATTTTCCAATCTGAAAGAAAAGGAAGTGATATAATGTACGTGATAGAGGGATTGCCAGAGTATTAAATATTATATATGGCAACAGAATTAGTTGTGGAACGCCTTACAACCTCCTTTTGATAGCGTAACATTAGCAAAATTTCATTTAAAACGTATTTATGAAAGTGATAATTTTCGCTTACCGTTAATGTTTTTCCTTTTGGATTAAGATGGGGAAGTACCGGCGAAAAACGGAACAGACATGGACAGAGGAGGATATGAGAATGGCGCTGAAAGCTTTCAGAGAGGGAAGAAGCATGAGGCATTCTGCCGAACTTTTCCATGTTCCCCGTACTTGCCTCTATCGTAGGATAGTAGCGGATACGGAAAAATTGAAGACAAGAGGGGGGCAAAATGTCTTCTCAGTGGAAGAAGAGGAAGCATTAATTAGAATAATTCTTAGGTTATGTGAAATTGGGTTCGGATTGACAAGAGATGATGTCATGAAGGTGGCATATGAATTTTCCATTGAAAACAACATAAAAAACAATTTCTGTGCGTTAAAAAAACGAGCAGGCAAGGATTGGTTCTTGAATTTTATATCTAGACATCCTTTAAGTCTTCGAAAACCCGAAGGTTTGTCAGTGGCTCGAGCTGAGGGTTTAAATAAGGAAGATGTAGACGATTTTTTTTTCAAAGTTAACTATTTCGATGCCTGAGGCTGGAGTTATGGATAGGCCCCACCTTATATACAACGTTGACAAAACGGGATGTGTATTAAATAATCGCCAAACCCAAAAGAATGTTGCAAGAACAGGATCTAAGGTAGTCATAAAACAGACGTCAGTGGAAAAGGGGGAATTGGTGACAGTTGTTGCGTGCTGCAATGCAAGTGGACATTACATACCACCTTTTGTAATTTTTAAGGGGAAAAAGTTCCATAAGGAATGGGAGGATGGATTTCCGTTGGGATCTAAAATTTTTATGTCCGATTCAGGGTGGATAAATGAGGATCTTTTTTTGGAGTGGCTAAAGCACTTTCAAGCAAACAGGATTCCTGGCCGATGCATTTTAGTCCTCGATGGCCACGCATCACACAAGACTCTTCCTGTTCTACTGTTCTGTGAAAGGAATGAGATCACTCTCTTATCACTGCCCAGCCACACTACACAAAGGTTGCAACCTCTGGACAGGTCTTTTTATAAACCATTAAAGACATACTACGATATTGAAACAAATGCGTATATGACAGTTTGTAAGGGGGATAGAAAGATGACTAAATTTAATTTTGGTCGGCTTTTTCGAAATGCATGGAGCAAAGCCGCAACAATCGGCAACGCTGAAAATGGATTCCGATCAACAGGAATATTCCCTCTGAATCCGGGTATCCTGACGGAGTTAGATCTTCATCCTTCTAATCTCGGAAGCTCACACGCCCCAGAAGAAGCATCAACTCCTTTTTCGACAAATTCATCTTCCGATCAAAAATTAACTGCCAGTCCCTATGAAGAAAGCCAATCCTCGACATCAACATCTGAGGAATCGTCAAATACTTTCGGTAGGTCTTTCCATAATTTACTACCTACACCAGAAAAAAGAATGAAAGTCAATGTGAAAAGGTCAAGAAAGCAAATTGCTCAAATACTTACTTCTCCAGCTGTAATAGAAGAAACAAAGCAACGACTGAAGAAACAAAATATTAGGAACGCGAAGGGAACTTGCAGAAACTTATATGAATCATCTTCAGATAGGGACGGCAATACTGAGAATGGGGAAAACTCAGCTGATGATACGCTTTGTGGCTTCTGCTCCAAGTCTTGTAATTGTGCGAATTCGTCAAAGTTTAGAGACTGGATTAAGTGCATGAAGTGTAATTGTTGGTACCATGAGCTGTGTGTAGGTGCTAAGGGGCGAGATAAATTTACTTGTGGTAAATGTGCATAATTGTTTTGGTAAATTTGTTCTATTTTGTTCTATATGTTCAGATTTGGTGATGTATGTCTATTTGTAAAGTTATGTTTGACTCTAAGAAGGTGTCGTCGAAACATCTCCAGACTGCACTACATTGTTAAAAGCAATGATGCAAAATTTCAAAATTTTAAGGAATAAAACTTAAGAAAACTAAAATTTATAACGTTATTTTACTGGTCCGATTCAGCCTCTAATCTGGTCCGATTCGCCCTCCAAGTGGTCGGGCGAATAGGACCATGCAGTTTCTTGAAGAAATTGCTCCAGGACCGTTCTATTCAGAGCAACCACGCTGAAAATTGCGTTTTAAACTGGAAAAACATCAAGTCCTTTGCTGATAATGCTTTCAGAATGTAACTGTTTACACAAACGATGAAATCGACGATTTTCCTTTTTGTGGCCCGATTCACCCCCCTTTACCCTATGCATAAATTTTAGTTTTTATTAGATTTTAAGGTGAAAATAAACCAAAACGCCAGGTAATTGGGGAAATATATTTGGGAAATACAATTACGAAATAAATTATATTAATAAAGTATAAATGGTAAAATTGATTAATATTCTATTGCCAGCTACTAGAGTAAGACACACTTAAAATGGAGTACTGTTCATCTTAACTAATACCCTGAAAGTCACCAACAAGTTGTGTGGCCGGAATGGCCCCTCATTAAGCATGAGTAACTGAAATAAAATTAAATTTACATGCCCTAACATGCACGCATGCAAGAACATTATTCTGGGCATGGACTACTTACATGAAACTTAGGAGTGCAGTGCAAAAACACTACCAAAACTGCATTTGCATTTCTTATTTTATTTTCTACTCTACAATGAGTATATTTTTAAAGCTGAAACATAATTTCATTAGTGATGTGGAAACGTTTGTTGGATAGGAACGACACCAAAAATGGTGGTGAATTTTAATCAGTAAAATGCAATGTCAAAGTCACGTATCCATTTTAAAAAGTAAGCAAATACTCTTCAGAGGCAGTAAATTCGGATAAGACGGAGACGAAGCGCTAAAAACGATTTGCCCAACTGTACGGAAATCGAAATTTAACTGATTGCTGTTTTGAGAATCACTGACTTTGTGCAAAACAAAATAGCTACCTGCAAATAATCTAGACAGTAAGCTGATTATTCCTTCTGCCACACAAGTGTTGGCTCTTCTGATTAACAATAACTCACTTACTCATTTTCACAATTATTCCTACATTATTATATTTTACTCTTGCATAGCACACAAATGATGACAAAACACCTCTTACCTGCAAAGAGGGCATTATGTATTAGTAATTTTTTTCAAACTGTAGTTAGCATAATATTAACTTAGTAAATCGTGTAGTTTTTCCAGACCGTGTTTCGCTTTTCAGCATCTTTAGGCATGTAAAAAGCAAAACCTGGTCGCAATAAACATTTTTCTCTGTGGAAGTTTCTCATTTTTCAAGTTCAGTTACACTGTAAAAAGTAGATCTGATTTTAAGGTACAAAAGTGATCTGAATTTCAGATGCAACAATTTTAAGATAGGGTATGTTGAATTTTAGCAGTAATATCTTGTCTAAAAATAAGGCAGTTGAACGACTGAAAATCAGACCAAGTGGACTTATTTTCAGATAGGCCTATGCTGAATTTAAGACAGCCCTGGTCTGGTATTAATGCGGGTTGCTATTGAAATTCAAGCCTACTCTGAGGGGATGTCTTATTTTAAGGCAGGTGCAGGACTGAAAATCACACCAGGTGGGACTTATTTTAAGATAGTCCCATGCTGAATTTAAGACCAGGGCTGTCTTAAATTCAGCATGGGCCTATCTGAAAATAAGTACCACGTAACAATGCGGGTTGCTATTGAAATCAAAGCCTACTTTTATGCGATGTCTAATTATAAATACTAGATATTTAAACACTTCACACGAACACAAACCAAAACCCTAATGTTTCCTATTTTTATTCGATGATACTGTTTCACTGACTAAATTCTTCAATAGAGCAAACGTAAGTCATAGAATTTCCATTGAAAAAGATTCCAGGACTGAAATAGGAACACATGGACAATAACTTCAAAGATAATATGAAAATGTCTACTTTTATTGGAAACAAAGTAATCCATACAAAGTCTTCGATACCACAGATGTGTGCCAGTATCTTCAAACCGAAGCACGAACTGTCACTTGATGAGGGCGACTATTTTTTAGTTCTTACAACCCTGCCGCGTAGACAAAATAAGGAAGTTTACTCTCAGGATACGTCACTCAGACAACTGGCTCCCTTCTGCAAATAAACTAAGTATCATTGCCACATTCTCACACCATTAATTCATCGCACGAAACTTATTTCACCTACTTACAATGAAATTTGACTAGACTTCGAATTTTACTTCCTTACGCTTCGTAATTCTTGTTGACATCCTGCTCCCTGAGGTTGAATGAAAAACACTGCGTTTTGTTTATCCTGCTTCCTGGTTACGCTCCGCCCATCAGTCTCTGCTATTGGCTGGTTAGCTCCAATTGCGGAGCCAACCAAGGCGTGCTTATTTTCAGCCCGGGTGATATGAATTTCAGATCACAACCATCTTATTTTCAACATGCAGTGGTTATGATCTTAAAATAAGACGGAGGTGTGTCTGATTTTCACGCATCATGAGTTTTAAATTCAGACCACTACCGTAAAATCAGACAGCGCTTAAATTCAGATCGCACTGAAAGTCAGATCAACTTTTTACAGTGTATGTTCCGTTTCCACCTCATCACGCCTGAAACCTCAGAATTTGTTAGTTATTCCAGGGAGGATACCACAACTGAGACCATTTTTGCCGTTCAGGACACGTAGGTAGGTAGATGTTGAAATTTTTCCCGTAAGAGGCGAGCTGGCGGAGGGAAACCTGGCGGGAGCATCAGGCTGCTCTCAATGAAACTGGTCAATTAAGTCAATGTCTTAACGTCTCATTTGATGGACGGAGTTATGAACTCGATGTGGTCTCAAAACTGCACCCCAATTTGGGAAAGATAAATCGCTGAAAAAAAATTCCGTGTTAAAGAACGGATTCCATCACAGACCATCGGGACTGGAGGCCAGTACTCCAGCAACCACACAAACTTCATTAGTAACCTCTAATGTCAATTATATGGAAAGTAAGTGGGTGGAATAGAAGAGGAACTACGAAGTGCCAGGAAGAATGAATGGAGCGGGCAATATGAAGCGAGGTGGTTGCGTAATTGGGGTAGAAGGAGGAGAAGACCTAGTTTAAACATAATTATAACAGGTAGAGATCATGCACGGCTAAAGAAGAACATCGTATTAAATATGTGGGTCGTAGACAAAATTTTATCCATTCAAACCCACATTGATCGCCAAAGAACACTAATAATACTTGTCACTCATAGAAAATAGTCTATATCGACTCATATATGTTATACAAAAGACGATGATTGAATGAGAGGAAATATACATTCAAAGAGGTCACTCAACGAACGTTGTACATACACACAGTCAACCCATTCCCTAGTATTCCAGGCAATTGCTGCCTTGCGACGGCCCCTCGTAGCATGGAGGTAGTTCCAGGCCCTATTATTTGACTCGGTACGGCACACGACGTTTGGTTGACCCACAGAGGGCGTGGTCCGGCCGTGATGGATGAGACAGAACACCTGCGGCCAAATAGTCAAACGTGGATGGGAGAGGAGTTACCCCCGCCGCTATTACGGCCATGGGACAGAGAAACGTCCCCGAGACAATTCAGAGCGGTGGAAGGAAGAGAAATAGAGGTGACTTGCTCTCCGATTCCAATCTGAGGCAGGAGAGGAGACGGTTATGTGTAGTGGTAGCATCATACTGTGCTGCGCGGACAGACGTTCCCACAATACGAGCCCATTAAGGTATGAAGCAAGGGAGACAGTAGGAATGACTCATTAGAAGTACTTCACTGTTCAAATCCGAATTCATGTCTATTGAACTTAAGACATGGATGAGTAAGAATTATGCATGATTCTGTTGAGTTCCATGACAATATTCTCAAGCAGTGGACAATTTCATCAGAACTGAAGATCATCATAAACTGATAACGATTAAAATTCCCAAACACTCTTTGTTAGGGAAAAACTAGTGCAAAATATATAATTTCCAACTTCGAAAAGAGCGAAATCGTTTTCATTCCTAAACCCAGGTGATAATGTGATATGAAATAAAATATATAATTTCCAACTTCGAAAAGAGCGAAGTCGTTTTCATTCCTAAACCCAGGTGATAACAGGTGATACGACCTAGATAATTGCACGAGTATAAAATAACAAGCATGCGTTGAAACTATGGCCGGCATTTTTTTTAAATACAGCTGGATATAGAATAAGTGAAATAATAATATGTGAGAATAGTAGAAGTTTTATTTTCTGTTCATTTTGATTATCAAATACTTTCACAATGACTTTTTAAAAATTAAATATATTCGCACTTTTCTTCGTCCATGGCGTCAATCCAGCTTAAATCGAAAAACTGTTTTTTATTAATCATTACTGAATCAATAAGATAGAACCCATATACGTATTCCTTCAGTTTTGAAATATATCCAAAGAAAATACCTTGCTATCTTTTGCTAACTCAGTTATGATAGCACGCCATAATATAACCAAATCTACTTATTACCTTTAAAATCTGGAGGCTGAATGACTGAGAAACGAGTTGTTATTCTTACATGATACGTATTAGGAGTTCGCAGCCCAGAAATTGACATGCTGCAATTGCACTCCGTTCGTCACGAGTTAAAAAACACAATGGACATGAACAATTCGCTCTCTCAGTTCAAACGGAGGGATGTAGCCTCAGCAGTAGGAGTAATTAATTCCACTTCTATCACTATTAAAACTCATTAGTGTCACCGCAGGAAAAATAGTTAGGTGCAGGCAGGATTCAATGCAACACAGGAAGGACAAATGGTAAACATGCGTCGCTATTACCCAAGACTTTGAGAATGTTGCCAAATACTCCACTGTTTAGAGGCTCAATCCATACATAAAACGCACCGTTCAAAGTGGTCTCCATGTAGAATGATATAGGGATAGTGTTCTAGTTTAAAATCTCTACTAACACCGGGTTTCAAATACTATTCCTTTTGAAGGCCAACCCTCTAGCATTTAAATGTGCCTAATCCAGTGACACAGGATTGAAACATTCGTTTCATTTTTCCAACAATCACGTTAAATAACATGATTACGAGAAACAGTTACGCTCAAAAGTTAACCCAAACAAACTATATATTTAATGAAAACTGTACTGAAAAATTCAATCTCTTCTTGGGTTTCTTACTCAACAGATCGGAATCAACGGAGTTAGGTATATTGGTAAATCGTTATTCTGGCAACCAAAAGGTCGCGAGTTTGAATTCAACTTCGGGTAAGGATGTTTTATTTATAATAGAAATTTGAAGTTAGGGTAGATGAAACAAAATAAGCTCAATCGTTAAGTCACCTAAAACACAAAAAAATACGTATGTCGTTATAGCACCTAAAATATCAATGACTGCGAAAAAAGATTGTGTGAAGACAGAAATAAACCATCACTAAGGAGAGGGTATGGAAGGTAGGTTGAAAGGGATAAAAATATTATGGACAAAGATTAAGCGGGGTAATAAAACGCCGAATGATATATAAAAGCGTGGAGAGGGAAGTCGACCGCGGAACGGATGGAATTGTGGGCAGTGCACGCCAGAAGTGGAGTCACCCCCTGCCACACACCACACCGAGAGGCAGGGTACTATGCAGACTGATGAAGGATTGGGAATTGGAGTCGGATGTCTTCGGGTGGGTCGATGTGAAGTGTCCACCTTGTGGCACACCGAGGTCCGCAGATTGCCTTCGTGCGCTGGTGTGCTACCAGCGCCGACGCCCATCAAGGGAGGAAGAGATTGGGGGGTCACCTGACGTGACAGGGGAGAAGGGAAACAGTGCACGAGTGGGTCATCAGAAGCAGTGACCGGAGATTGTTCACTCGGAGGCAGGATATGCGATGGGGGTGAGTTGAGAGGAGGGAATGGAGTGTTTAACTAGCGGCCCTACCCTCCGAGAAAAAAAATCAATATTGGATAAAAAATGACAAAAATTATGGTCTGATGACAGCAGTAGTGGAGGGAAAAATGAACGCGAAGAATAAATTTATATGAAATATAAGACGCATGCAGTGAATGATACAAGAGAAAAAACGTGTAAACATGAAATGTTAGCCGTAGGCAAAAATGAGTGAAGAGCTGTGTCAATACAATATTGTAATCTTGAACTGATTTTGAAGATAATTAATAACATATTTTGAATATCTACTTAGAAACTATAATTGAAAATTAACAAAACAGGGTTCCGTTATAAAAACATATCAATTTTTAACATCTGAAAATTACCTAAGAATTCAAAACCGACATTGCAAAGTAAAATTATAAAACTTTGTGACTGTGTGCTTATTTTGTGGAAATAAATTTTCCATAGCAATAAAGAGATTTTAGATTGTGAATTCCACTGGTTTATTTTCGGTACTACAGTCGTACTGCACTACTACTACCGGTCGGTACTATTATAATTATTGAATAGCTATGGGTTTTTTCGTTTAAATGAATCATTTTTATAACGTAACGGCCAATATCATTGATTATACGTTGAACATAATGTGAACGACCTTATCCTCTAGCATTTTTAACCGGTGTGGGATGAGAAAATACAAGCAGAGGGGCTCGAAGAAATGCATCGCGGGATACAAAGACAACCTGCCTATTGATAAGTGCGTGAGCCAGGACGCAGGTCAATACAAGCGCAACCTATCAATGTCCTGGGTGGACTACAGGAACGCTATTGATACCTCCTCTCATGAACTTGTAATAGCAATGTTGAGATGCATGAAGGTCCACCCAGAGGTTTCGTTCTTGCCTCAAACGTATGTTATCGCTGTGAAAGGCACGCTTCACCATGCCATCTGGCAAGAAGATTGTACACACGAATTTGGTAACATACCACCGCGATGTTATCCAAGGCGATACACTTAGCTCCCATCTGTAAGCTTAGCTCTCCTCCAAATTCCATTTCAGTTGAGGCGTGGAAAGGGATATAAATGCAGTGTCACATGAAATCTAAAGCGTAAGGTTACCAATCTTTTTTTCATGAATGTGAAGTTTTAGCATTCAAGCGCAAAAGACCTGCGTTTGACGTTGGACACCGTACGAATATATAGTGAAAGGTATGGATAGAGTCTATCCGACGAAAGGAAGGATTTCGGATAACAAGAAAGTCATACAGCTTATTGACGGACTTGATGAGGGCTATACATTCGGCACTCTCGGCTTTCCCCAGTGCTGGATGCAGAAGGTGAGAGCAGTGAAGAAAGACTCACCGCCTAATACAGGCAGACACTAAGGCGCATGAGTAGTTTTCACCTGTATGGTAAGAACAAGGTTTTGTGATCGATGTTCGCGGTTCCGACACTGCTCTACACCTTCGGCTGCATCAAGCGCAATTTTGATGAACTGACAAACTTCGAGAGTGGAACAAGTGTTGGCATAAATTCGTTCCTATTCTAGGTTTGAGCATGGAGCGTACCTTCAGCAAAGACGCAAGCGACACTTCAATATTTTCGCTGAAGGAACACGTGGAAAAGCTCGAAACTAAGAAAGCGGAGCAATACGCGCCGGTCCGCAAGCACACCCAGACGCCCATGCATGGAAGTTTCTACCGAAACTTGGATATATATGGGCTATAGAAAGAAGCTCACGTTTGCTTCCTTAGCTAATAAATCTTTCTTGTCTCTTCTTTCGGCCAATTTACTTAATGTTCCAGTTTATAGTGATTGCATAGTGTTAAGAACCTCTTCACTCACTCAGTGGTAAACCCCAAGGTTGGCTAATGTTTACCGTACTAACAGTACAGTAGAAACAGTTCTTCATTACTATAAAGAAACAGTTCTTCATTACTCTGATGCACACAACTTTATTCTCATTATTTCATTTTCATTATGAGTAAATCTATAGTCCCAAATCACTCTCATTAGTTATACGATGCATAAGCATGACCATGGTAATCTCTTGGCAGACTGCCCAGCTAACTCAATGTCGATTGCAAGCCGAAGCGATAAAATTTGCCCTAATCCTGAATTTATAACTTATACCCAAGCTTCTCTAATCTCCTCTCTAGTCTTCTTTTATTAAAAGATAATTGAAGCAGAACGCTTTTAACGCGCTAAATCAATAGTCGCATAAATTATAATATCATACCACACAGTATTTTAAGATTTTCAACATAATTCTCGATCTTCATTTGGCCTATAACCTCGAATTCCAGATCTTGAAACTAGCGTGTTTCTTCTCCTTTAGATCCTTCCCAAATTGCTATATATTATCTTCGTCGTAGCAATTCCCATTCTTGGCATTCACTGAACCTACTAAGTTACCAAAATGTTTTTGTAACTTAATGTCCTCATCATTACGACTTCAACTAGCTAATACTTTGCTGATCCCTCATATCGATTAATGCTCCTTGGTGATGTCAAACATTTCAAAATCTCAATTATCTAAACTACAAAAAATCCAAAACTGTGTTATACGTTATGTCTGCGATGTTGCATATTATGAGCACATTACTCCATATTACCAAAAATTAAAAAAATTTAGAATTGAACCGCGAAGAAAATGGCAAATGGGTGTATTTATGTATAAACTCTTAAAATCTGAAACCCCTTAATATATTTTCCAGCCTTATCTGGATAATTTAGCCAAAAAAACAAGGAGTATTAGAAACAAAAATAAATTAATTATACCCTGTCACCGGACCACTATGTATCAAAACTCCTTTTATGTAAAATCATGTAATGTATGGAATTCCATTTCTCAACATTCGAAGGACATCATGGTAGTAGATAATTTTAAAAAAGTTTGTTTTTATTTCTAAAATTTAAATTTGAGGTTTATGTCAATAATTTGCACTTGGATGTATTTTTTTCCTTATGTATTTAATATGAAATTTAATGTTTATGTCAATATTTTGAAAGCGGATGTATTTTCTGTATGTATGTAATACTGTATTTTGCTATATTTAATACGAAACTTGATGACCATATCAATATTTTGAAAGTGAACGTATTCTCTGTATGTATATAATAATATTTCTTTGCTTTATTCAACATGAAATTTGATGTTTGTCAATATTTTTGCAATTTCAATAATTAATAACAGTTTCAACGTCAATTATTTGCTTGGATGTATTTTTCCTTTTTATCCTTATTTAATTTGATTTTTATGTCAATACTTTGAAAGTGGATGTATTTCTGTACGTATATAATATTGTTTTTTTTGCTTTATTTTATGTGATACTTGATGACTATGTCAATATTTTGAAAGTGGATGTATAAGAAAATCCCACAAGATTTGTCTAAACTTTTGTGTATATGTACTCATGCTCCAAAGGAAATTATTCCTAGAGCAAATAAAATATCTATCTATCTACAATTGCCTCCATGAGGTCATTGTGACCGATAGCCTTCTATTCAGGTAATAGAAGAGAATTCCTTTATCCGTATCCCCCGAGAGGCACTTAATAACTTGGTATATTATAACTCTCACATTACTCTTTCTAGCACGAAAATTAATAACGAGTCTCATGCGTCAAATTACATCCAAGAACAGACGTTTCCTTAGCCATTTTCCGTGAAAATAGAATCGTCAGCAAACAGAGACCACATAGCGACGATATTGCCGAGCCAAGAGAGGGCATTCGGAAACTTATATGACCCACGAGGAAAGATAATTCCGACAGAAATCGATCAATCTCGGATAATGTGTGGACCTCAACATCACGGGGGTCGGTGACAACTACCTACGCGTCCCTTCGCTACGGAGCATGCACACAGTAAAACAATGAACACTGCAATATGGGCCACGAAGACACCCAGACTTTTTGACATCATTCAACGCCCAAACGGGATCATTGTGAACCACGGGATTAATTAAGTTAATTTCTCATGTTTCATATGTTTCAAGTCATATAAGATGACACTCGATTATTTGGTCAAAATATACAAACCCTTAAGAAAGAAACCAAAATATTTAGGAACCCGAGGTAAATAGCAACAGTATTCCTATGGTATTTATCAGTACTCCGTATTCATGTATTTATTAGTATCGCAAAAGTATTTCCACTGAGACGCAGAAATACTACCCAGCAGTATTTATTGATATTCATTATGCATCAATCAGTATTCCACTGGAAGTATTTATAGCTATTGCTTACGTAGTATTCGGTTTTCTTTATGCAGTATTTATATGCATCTCTTTAGTATTTATAGATATTTCTACGTTGATTTGCAGCATGAAAAATGAGACAATTAAATGTCTGAATTTATACATTACTAATCACATGTTAATGACAAAATTCAAATTCAGGGCGCCAAAGGAAAGATACATACCACCAAAATAACAGGAAGTATCTACTGTAGCAACTCAAAATTACACATTCTCACACGTTTTCACATTTATGGGTCAGATGTGAATAAGATATTTGCTGTGAAACCAGTCAACAAAGTGGAGATTGATGATTAAATATTGATGGGATCCACACAAATGAAATACAAATTTAATAATTTTATTCTCTTGTTAAGACTTATTTATTTCTTAATCATCGAGTTTTGATTACAGTGTATTATGGGGTATCATATTAAAATTAACGCCAAAAATTAAAAAGTTATATGTGAAAGTCCACCACCCCATAACATTATACAATGAAGTACCTCGCAATTCACAATACTTTTACATTTGAATGCAAATACATATGCTCATCAAATTTCTAGTACCTAACATTTACTCAATCATTCCAGCTTATGGTATTTTCAATGTCACAGAGGAACTGCTGCAGAGCTGAAGAAAATTTAACTTTTATCACAACACTTTCTGTTTCTAATCATGAATGGCACCTTTCATTGGCACTTTCCACTACATATGTAATGTTTATTAAAGAATATAAAAAATTCAAATCCTTGGGGGGGTACATTTCATCTTAGGGGTAGTAGGTATTAATGGGTTTATTTCAATTTTGCAGAAAATATGTAAAATGACAATGAAAAGGGAAACAAATTTTTCTCCCGACAAATGAAATAACTTCAAATTTATAGCCTATAGCATCCAACCGAGTTTCAGACATGATGCACATGACGCAATTATATCTCTACAGTTAGCTATCAAAATTTTGAAATTTATACTTCAGGAAGAATAATTTCCTCTTCCATTTAAGATTTTAGAGCCAGTAGTCATTGGTGTTGAAGATATGTGCAAACCATTAGTGATTCCCAGTACTGATAATGAAATACCTGCTCCACAACCTATATGTTATCCATATCTATTTCATTCATCTGTCATACAATTTCCTAGGAAAATGAAGAAAACCGAATTAACTCATAACAAATAATAATTAAGTAATTAACTACAATTGTTTAGAGAGAAAAGTATATTTTGCTTTGAATTCCAATTGAAAAACAAGGAAACTTCTTCATAACAGATATTTATGCCTCAATTTTCTCAATTTCTATTCTTCCAACAGGTAATCATATAAATGTTTGGGAAGTTATTATTCATTTCTATACTTAAATCTTGACACTCCACATTAACCTTCATGCACCTGCCTTAAATAAAGAAAGTGGTGCACCAAAACCTACCATAGAATATACTAAAACTTCTTATTATGTAAGAATCTCATTTATTGCGAGCCATATCACGTAGCTATTTGGTTATGTCCACAAAAATCCAACCTAAATCCAGAATCATAATCAAAGGGGAATGGAAGTAGACCATAAGAAGCAAGTAATTTTCTCCCTCCTTCCACAAACTAATTTTGAGGCAGGTTAATCAGCCCTTCTAAGTGAAGGTAAGAAAATCTCAGACACCCCCTTGTGCCCCTTGGGTAGTTGGGAAGCACTGTGTGTGTGGAGTATGATGGGTGCATGAAATACTTTGCCATTTTGGATGTATTGCCTATTTGTTATTGGTTTATTAAGTATGTAATTGGTGTCTGGTGGTATAACATCCTTCAAAACATCAAGGTGTTAAAATATACATGTTGTCTGCCAAGGAATTATGTGGATTTTTTAAGTTAATTTTGTTAGGCATTACTCTGACTGACAATAGAGAGACAGTGGCTGAATGTGTATGTGTCGATCCCACTGGAATCCATTCATAAAGGCTGGGTTTCTTGAGGGTTATCAAAAAAAAAATACATATATACATGGCAAGGGATTATGTCACACAACCACAGCACCAGAAATGTCATGCAATTACCATACCCTCAACACAGACTTAAACTACGTATATGAAAAATGTCCATATTACATGGGTATTAAACTGTATAATAAGATACCTACACACTTAAAATATATCTCGATCAATTTCTCAAAACAAATATACAAGAAATACTGATCGATGAACCATACTACTCTATTCAAGAACATTTGGATGATGAAGAACATTTACGATGTACTAAATGTCAAATTGTATCCATGTACCTCATATTATGTATATCTCTGTTTGGTTTTAATTTATGTACCAGTGCACTAAATGCCTAATTATATCCTAATATTTCAAACTATGTATATCTCTGTAGGGTTATAATGTATATATCCCTAATACTGCATATATATTTCCCCAATATTATTTTATACTTTGACCAACTTACCCTAGCCATAGTTAAACTTTTGCAAGTGCAACGTGACATTAAATTATATTATTATTATTATCATGTGCTTTCCTGCAGTCGCAGAATAATTACAGCCACAAAACAACAACATAAAATCACATAACTAAACAAAAAAAACATGATTGACAAAAAATCTAAACCATGTAAAGAAGAAAGGACCAACAAAGAGTCTAATTATGGAGACATCAATATACATTAATAGGCAAAACTATATTTACATCATGTTTTTGCAACATCCATAAAACATTTTATAATATATATATTTCCACATATATGCTAAATGTATTGCAAGAAACAGTTTCTGTTGTTTTATAGGTATTTATTTGTTTCTTTTTTCTGTTTACTTACTGTATTAATGACTATAGAAGCAGTTGGTGTTGGTGAAGTACATATATTGATAGGAAACTTGTATGGGGAGTCCAAATGCCCCATCATAGCTGATCTTGTCATGAACCAATTACTTGATGAAGTCATATCCTAACTACATTTTATGCTCACACATATATGTAAATATGTAGATGACATTGTTCCAATTTCCCCCAACATAGCAATCCTGCACCACATTAAAATAATATTAACCTAGTGAGAAATACCCTTCCTAAAAATAATTTTACCAATACACACATCAATACCATCCTTTGTAACAACAAGATTCCCATACAGAATAGTCAACATACCCAACATTAACTATGTTACCCTAAATATTGTAACAACAAGATCCCTATGAAGAATAGTCAACCTACCCAACATTAACTACGTTGCCCTAAATATAAAGATAACAGTAGACAAAAGCACAATTTCCCACAGTAATTCCACACATGACAAACCTGGCAATGAATCCATAAACTCACCATATGCAACAAATCCAAGACTCACAGTAGCATACCATACATCAAAGGCTTGTCAGAAATACTACCATAGCACTCAAGGAAAAAACATTGACTCATTGCACATTCTAAGAATTGCTCACCTAAGTTGTATTTATGTGAATTTCATTTAATCTGTTTAACGAATTCCTTGGTCAACAAATCTTAATTGGGTGATTATTACAAGTTGCCTGACAACATATATAATAAAACATCACCTTCTGGTTCTACAGGCATTAAAACTGAACCTAAGCAAAAAGAAACAAATATGTAAACTAGAAAATGACAAATGAGAAAGTTTTTGCAATAAATTTGTATGTATGTATATTTAAACACCTTGATGCTTTGAATAATGTTACACCACCAGACACCAATTACTTACTTTATAAACCAGAACAATTCGGCAAGACATCCGAAATGAATTGACAACGAGACAGCTACCGCTTTGAGAAACAAGTCAAGGGATTTGGTTTTTATATACAATGTAACTAACCACCGTGGGTCCTCTGGGTAGAATTGTAGAAGTGACCTCTAATCTTCTGTAGGTAAAATTATTACTTAACGTCGTTCATCAAATAGCATATTATTCATAATGAATGACCACTCGGTCAGGTTAATGTTTCAACGATAACCACAGTCTAGCATCAATACATACCAGTCACACTACATTGTATGTAGGAAATCTAGACAAAACTCTCGATGTCTATTTAAACCAATTCATACGGAAACACTCACCCACATACCCACACAAAATGTTTACTAAACGTAAATAAGATGCAAGAATACTTCACACAATATCACAAGCCAATAAGGTATCACCTCAAATTAACATGCTTAGGCAAAAACATACAAAATGTTAGACACTTGTGAATTTCGCTTGTGCAATTTTCGGTAAGGATCAAAATGAACATTTGGCGTGAAACTATTTCAAATATATTCTTAACAACAGAACAAATATAACTAACATAAAGCAGGAACGTCAACAAATAACTTGGGCAAACACACACAAAATCCTGGCGTGTACATTAATAAACTGCCTACGTTCACTTCAAACAATCCAATCCAATGTACATGAGTAATAATAGTTAAATAATCATTTAACGTTAATAACTAAAATGTTACGCGAACAAAGCCACCAATTATTCTCTGCGACCAAAACCTCGCGGTGAACTACTCGCGGCAGCTGTTCGTCGACTGACGACGATTTTCTCTTATTTTCACTGCAATAGCCCGCCAAATTCAAACACATCGTTCATCTACTAAAATGTATCTTACCTTGTAATTTCCCGTTTTATGGTGTCTAACTTTGTAAGTGGCTGATTTATTGGTGATAGAGGATAAATGCATTTCTTCAGCCTTTGTATCCCATTTCGAACAGAAGCTAAAACGGAATAAACACTCCGTACAAGTGTTCATATTTCCTTCGTACCTTCGTACTCATCTTAAGGATAATTTGCAAATGGCTTTGAATGACCTGAAGAAAAAATAATAGAGAATTACTACGAGTTCTTTGTCAATTGAATACAAATTTTCCGCCATACTGTTTGAATATGGTTGTCAAGGGAAATACGATGCTATTCTCTAGGAATTCTGTGCCTACCCAACTACTGATAAATACGATACTTTTTCCAAGGAATACCGCTAAGCAGCGCTGTTCGTATTCCTTGTATTCCGTGAAATACGGAAGTAGAACTAATAAATACTGCACCCTGGACGATGAATAGGATCGAATAGCGTAGAAATATGGAAGGAAAGGGGATAAATAGCAATAAACACGAGAGGGTTACTAATAAATACTGTTGCCATTTACCTCGGGAATTCATTAGAGGTATAAAAGAAGGGTAAAATAATCCTAATTTATATGGTCAACAACACGTTAAAGGTGCCAAAAATAGAGTAGGTACCTACATAACCGCTACAGCTTAGGTGCAGTCGATATTTATAATAAAGTACACTATCAAATCCCTAAATAAGTCTCATAGCGCCTGCAAGTAAGAGAATAAATGACAATTAAGAATTAAGATTCACGGAAAGAATATTTTATGCGTAACATGCATGCCCACACATAATTTTGAGAGTTACATAGGATACTGAGCTGGAAAATTATGACAACATCATTTTAGATAAAATATTTAGGAGAATATATTCATTGATTTCCTTATTAATTAACAATTATAATTTATGCCTCTATTAAGTATATACCATTTATAAATCATACTTTTAGAACATCAGTTTATAAGTGTCTTACCTGCATTCAAATTTTACTTTTTTCTTAGGATATAAGAATTATATCCCCTATGTATATGTTACAAACGAACTTACCCACAACATTGTTGGCATGTATAAAATAAATTTTTAAATTTTAGAAAATAATGCTCCAATAGAGGGATAAATGAAGCTTCTGAATGTAGAAAACTCGCAGTTGTTCTGCATAAGCCAATAAGGATATCTTACTTGTAATAACCGTGACACTTTAAGACGATATTCTCTCCCTATATTATAAATTTTGCGAGTTATTTCATATAAGAACATTTCGAACGAAATATTTCCCTGATTATAATCTTCGCCTATGATTTTCTTTCAAAGGTGGCCATATTTTCCACCAAATTTGTACAAAAATACAACAACAAAGTGGCGAAACAATACGCTGCAGATTAATAGAAACCATGAATTCCAAACGAAAACCATGTTATTCTAATCATTACCACATTTTCCTCACTAGGTAAACAGTAGGGGAAATATGACCATCGGCATAATCTTTCATCCCGTCCCCACAAAGCCACCCGAATGAGAGTCTGCAGATCTATCAATGTTGGGAGTGACGATGCATCTCCTACAGTAGTTCGCCATAACTTTGTCATCTCGTGCAATATCCCGTCCCATTGACTGCTTGATTCATGACGGTAACTCTATGCAAACGGCTCCCAACTAAGGAAGCTTCATACATCTTGCCCGGACGTGAGCCAAGGAAAACTATCATCCACCCGGAAGGGTCGTAAATTTCTCTTGGAATTCAATGGTAGGCTTGAAGTTACATGCTCTACTTTGGCACTTCAGAGTAACGTATTTCTGGACGGATTTTTCCCTGTTCCAGTCGGGAAGTCACGCGCAAGTCGATCAAAGCATGCATAGGCCATGCATGCCTCCTCGCATAAGCAGGCATGCCTCCTCGCACTCCGCAGCATAAAAAGTTGGTAAAAACATAAAATGACTCTCCCTATTCCGAATATATCAATATGAAGCAACGGAATCAGTAAAATATACCCCTTCGCAAAATATAAAACTGCAATACTCATGCAGCAGATGGGAATAGGTATGGAGGTAGGAGGGAAACTCGGTGTCATTATTAGTCTGCTCTCGACGAAATTCGCCTAGAGAACCACAGCTTCACATTCCATCCGACGGACGGGGTAGTGGAATTAAATACTCTACACAAAGTGCACTTCAGTAGGGGTCGGCTTACCAGTGAGAAAATATCAGCCAGGAATCGGCCAGTAAATCTTATTGAACAAAGATGAACCGCCGCTATTATGTAACTGCCTTTGTAAAGTGAACATGACTACCATACAAGGATATTCAGGAAAATCTCGCGTGATAAAAATCAATAGTTTTAATTATAACTTTACGAAATTACAAGACATCTTGCATTTTGGAGACAAATAAAGCCTAGAATGTTTTTTTGATATTATTAATTTTACTTCATTCCCACCAGAGTGTTCTGTATTGCCAATAGTAAACCTGGAGAGGCGGTATTAAGAATACCATCTAGACGGACGCTGATTGCCACCAGAGTCCTCTGGATTGCCAATAATAAACTAAATATAGCCGATTCGTCGCATACACTTCCACAATGGGAATTGCGATGTCGGCCATCTTTACTCTCACATCCCTATACAATCTTACGGGGAGAAGGGCAGTAATCTTCATATTTGGAGGAATGTGAGACATCTGAAGGATTTTGAATTATCATACGCTAAGGAGGTATTGCCTAAAAATTACAGGAGCATTACACGAGTAATTCTAACCAAAACAATTATGAAAATGGTGGAATTAAAGAATGTACAGAGTGTCCCATTGATCATGTCATTTTTGACCTGTAATTTTAGCCACTTTCTTCCATGTCACAAGGATGAAATTTGGTACCTATGTAGAAAAAGGTTGTAAGTTTTGTTGAGTCTAAGCAAAATTTTAAAAATATAACCTTTAAATTTCATTCATGAGGCATAAAGGAAAGTTTCTAAAATTACAAGTAAAAAATTATACGATCAATAGGGCACTGCATTTTGAAACCTATTTCGGTGGCAATGAAACGCAAGCAAGTCATGAGATTCGTCATCAAACCTAAAAAAAACAAGTAGCAAACGTGTACTAACAAGGTCAACTCACATTAGGTTTGCATAGCGTCATGTAATCAGCAGAAATAACTATAATGCGAGGGACTTCCCAGGAGTCACCCGACAAAAATCTTGCATTAGGTCTCTGGGCAAATTTTTAAAGTGTATGGAAATGCTATTTAAAAGTAAATTATACTAAAACAGCTTAGCGATGAAAACTAGGGATGGGTCGGTTCCACTTTTTTTCGGTTCCGGTTCCGGTTCCGGTTCGGTTCTTAACTTCGGTTCTCGGTTCCGATTCTCGGTTCCGGTTCTTAATTTACCACTTACTTTGCATTGCTCAATGGTAAGGTAAGGTAATCAATAATCATTTTCAGAGACTGAATTAGAATAATTCGCGACTTTGAAGCATCTAAGTACACTATTTCACCAGGTTTTAATGTGAAGCCTCCACTTTCGGAGTGTGAGTAGGTTTCAAACGGGTTTTCGCGCCAATATTTTCGGTACCGATTATTTTTGGCCTCGGTTCCGGTTCCGGTTCTAAGCTCAAGAACCGGTGGAACCGAGAACCGAAGAACCGAACCGACCCATCCCTAATGAAAACCATGAATTTATCTAATGTATTTTTCAGAAAATAAGGAAAAAAATGCCCAAAGACCACGCCCACTTTAAAACATATTGTGATTGGCCGGCTGAAAATGGCGTCGGGCCCTGCAACGGTGAGGAAAACGCCGGCATGTACAGTACCTGTGGACGTTGTTTTCAACTTTTGTTGTCGGTTTGGCGGGATTAAGAATGGCTACGGACATTCATGATTTATTTAGATGATTTGGAGCCTGAGTTTGTCAAAGCTGACGAAAGAAATTTCCATAAGCCGCAACACTAGCTGTTTACGTATGCAACAGCACCATTTTTAAAAGCAGCTAAACGAAGCTTCGTTCAAGCTTAGAAGAAAATATTATTCAAGCGGAAAGCCAAAGAGTGAGGATGGTAAGGTAAAAGGATCTCAATGTTTGAAAAGGATTTTTCACATTTTAATTTCGTAATATTTAAAATATGGCGGTGATGAATGCATTGGTGTTAGGGTCGTTCATGTGGAACACGGCGATGGTAACATTTTGCAAGTTAAGTTAGATAAAGGTAGACTTATGTTATGGCAATGCAGAATATTTTGTGAGAATCTTCAAGCGTAGATATTCTTACATCAACTTGAACTTTTAACTTAAAACATTCCACCAAAGGTGAAAAATAATGTGAAATCAGGCCCTTCATGCATCTGGGGTAACTCATCGCAAATAACAACAATAAGCAATTGATTGCTCGAGTAAGAAGTTAAGACAGACCATGTGAAAGATATATATGTCTTTTGTAGGTAGTTTTCCAATCAATTGAATCCCAAGAATTGCTGCGAAAGATGAACTTCAGCACTATAAGAATTACTTTCTTCCGGTTTAAATTAGTGATTGAGAAAGGACTTGGTAATAAAAGCAACACACGAAAACGAACACGTATGTTTGAGTACTACTACCATTACAGGAGAAAGCGATCTGTTATAAATGGAGAGTAAATGTGACCAAATTAATTTAGGAAAAAGCGTCAACTTATGGACAATAAAGTCTTTCGAATGGAGTACACTCGTTCATATGTGTGCATAGATTAAGGCACAGTAGACTGTAATGGGCAGGGTTCGTAGTAAATCTTGAGCTAACTCAATTGGCTCGCAGCCAGGAACCTGTACTCGTCGTGAATGGGTGTACTTGGTTATAAGCACCAAATAGAATAACTGACGCTCGTAAATAATGCGGGAGAGTCCGTTGTCAGTGAGGCAATGCTCACTCAGGGCGGCGAGGAGGGCAAGGATCACGTGTCATGTCACCCGAGTCTAAGAGAAGAGGGACTTCCAATAGGGTGAGGGTCAAACTCGGAGACCCTCGAGCAGATTAATCTCAGCGTCCTTGCTCCATTCTCAATACTTATTTACGGTGGAACTTATTTCTCAATCCTCTCTCTATCAGCACACTTTAATTCAAGTCCTAGGACTAGCTTCATATGATATCACAATCGCAAACATTTAGAGAAAGTGTCGCCCGGTTACTGGAAGGGCAACGATGGAATATCCATGAGACTGGACGGTTGCCCGTAAGATTTGCAACGTCTGTTTTCCTTTCGCTAGGGTACGCCCGCTGCTTACTATGTCGTGCTCTTCATTCACGAAGATAAGCACTGACTCAGAGGGAAAAGGGAGAGGGATTGAAGGGGAATTTACTACGGAAAGAGCTCGCTGCTTCTGGCATTAGAACAATGAATTGGTCCAAAAGTGTTCAACAGAGACTTGAAGGGGGAGGGTTCCCAAAACAGGGCCTACGACAATTGTTGTCAAATATGTTTTTGTTATTTTATTATGCTATTGTTTTGATACGTTTGGTTTATAATTTTTGCAACTGGTCTTAAAAATAATTCACACTTTATTGACTTGACTTAGACGAGAGGGGATCAGTTGGTCATAGGGGCGCGTTACGGTCGGTTGTTCTATTTCCTTCCAATCGCACTTACCGCATTAAGCCAGTTCAATTTTGTAGATTATTGTACTTTGGAATCCTTTACCCTGGTATCCCTTCATCTTAATTTCCCTTTTCTGATACTCATTGGTTTAGTGACTTTTCGTTTGTTCTCCACCGTTCTGAGTATATCATAATCCAACAGGGGGAAAGTTCGTTTCGCTTCGGAAAGTGGGCGGAGTATTTATTTACCCAGAGTGGCGTCTAACTTTTTGTCAGTCCTTTCGTATACCCATGGCTATTCGCGTGAGGTTCAAACGCCACATTGCTCGAAAA
Organism: Platycnemis pennipes; assembly: GCA_933228895.1. Classification (NCBI taxonomy): domain Eukaryota; kingdom Metazoa; phylum Arthropoda; class Insecta; order Odonata; family Platycnemididae; genus Platycnemis; species Platycnemis pennipes. The sequence continues at coordinate 32,170,829 of OW121855.1, forward strand.
TTTTAAATTCGGCGAGTTAGAGGCTGAAAACTCTGACACAACTATCAAAAAACAATATGGATCAAGTTTCATAATTATTGTTCTTTAAATTTTTCCATAAATTATCTTTTGCACGGCAAATAAAGTACCAACCCGTGCCATCCACCGTTTCCTGAACGCATGAGGTGAGATGGAAATGTAGACGTTGATAATTGTTCTCAGTAATTCACTTCATCTACACTCCTACCCACGTAGCTATTTTTTCTTTTACTAATAAGTGTTGATTTGTCCCAAAAATCAAGGTTTGAAGAAAGATTGAACAATAATCATACGATATAAAGCGTTAGCACGATTGAAAGCAAACTCAATACGCTCATGCTTGGAAATACTATTCTTTTAGCAAACGTTCCTCAGTCAAAGTTATTCAAAATTTAACTATCTTAAATCTCAAGCATCTCTCAATCGACGACGATTTCGAAAGCGTTCCATCTCATCTCTTCGTGTCCCAGGTCAGTTCAAATACAAAAATCGGTAAATAAAAAAAAACATTGACATTGGAACACCGCTGAAGCATTACTTTAATATTCCTTATATTAACCGAATGCAAACCTGCTTAATCCGTGAGTAGCACTAGCAGTCTGGACGTATCTTGGTGCGGAAAAATATGGCTGACCTTGCTTCACGAATAGCCTACAATGCTTTCAGTAGCTTCCTATATCCTCTCGTAAAGCGCAGTACCGTTTACGGCATTATACTTTTTGCGAATTCTTTTATGCAGTACACTGAATCAATCAGCTAAAAATCCCGCTGTGTCCCTGTAAAATGTAAGTTATCAGAAAAAGTATTCGTTCGTAAATTAGGTCCATATATCCCCCAATTATATATTCTGTCTAACACTACGCTTTCAAAATACGTATAATTGAATTTCTCTCCTCCTTAACGTTTAATGGGGCATTTATAAGAGTGTTTTCGGGGAATTATATTCAACCCATAAATTTATAATTTAAAACAATTTACTTTGGATAAACAGGCAAAAGAAGCCTTCCATTCCTTAACGTTTCAGGTAGTTTATTCTACACTTTGTGGCTTATGTAGCAGAATATCCAAGAAATGACTCTCTAAGAAGATTATAAAGTCGTCATTGAGGATAAATAACTTAAAATAGAATTATTTGAAATTGATGCTCGTAATATTTAAGGCTAAATAATAAACAAAGAGGACTGCGATATTTAAGTGGTCTGTCATCGTCTTGCTCAAGGCATTTTACAGAGGAAATCGGTTCCACCCTTACGCTCTCTTATCTCTTTTAGATCCTACTACCATCCTCGGCCAGTCTCGAGAGTGGATGCATTAACGTACATTATAGCCTATCTGGACGCGTTGGAGACATTATATGCGACCGGGATGAGAAATAAAAAAAATTATCTCTGAAACATCAGGTGATGAAAACTTCTGGGTTGTGACAGTTAAGCTTACTCCGCGAAGCTATGCACTTAGCGCTTGCACAAGAAAGACTGCACTTTGCTGCGGTGAAAATGGATAGCACACTGTCTTCTCTTTTTCCATCGCCTGAAATGTCGCTCTCTCGTATTTACAGAAGTAATAAAATCGCTTCAAGTAATATCCCGAGACGTGGAGCGTTTCTGAGGCTCTAGTAGCCTCGCCGGCGACGGACGTTCGTGCAATTCCAGCAACTGTTCCTCACGCCTTTACATATATCGCTTTAAACTTCCTGCCTGCCTGGGAGGACGCGTTATACGCGTCTGGAGGGAAAGTGTCAGGGTGATTTAATGACGCACGTAAAAACTTCCCACCGACTCATTTTATCTCGACGAGCGCCCGGGATGCGGTGCAACGCTTTTACGATTATCTCCCGCTCATGGGATTCTGAGGATTTGGAAGGAGGGACGTGCGGCAGGTGCAAGATAGACTCTACGTTTCCCACACACCCCTTTCGATTTTTTGGCGTTTCAACTTCCTCGCCACTGAGAAGCGAAAATTCTCGCAGTTCTAGCCGTGATAGTATTTTATTTATGAAACCGTGTCTAGTTCATTCCCTTCCCATACCTAAACGTTGCTTCTTCTACTTAGCGTACGCCAAGTGGCTGGGCCGCATCCGAGAGAAGTTCTTGCCACCAATTAGCTTACAACTAGAAGATGTTACTAGGAAATGGGCGTTGTATGGCAGGCGTTGTAGGAAATCTAAATCATTGAAATGCCTACGTGAGGAAACTCTTTCCAATGTAGATGTATAGACTGAAAATTATGCCACAGACTTAATCCTATCGTAGCTTAGATCATTACGGTTATGATAGGTGGTTGTATGGCATCATTCAATCCGCATATCCCTTTATCACATTTTGCCTTCATATTTTATATTTAAAATTCCTTCTTTGATACATCTCATTTTATTTTTTTGCACTTTGAGGAAGCTGGCCATTTAGGTAAAATAATATTGATAATAATACCAGCATAGGTTTTATCTGAAATTGCAGACGATACAAAAAGACAATATTATCACCTAGCAGTAACTGTTTCGTTCAAACGTAATTTCAAGTACATATGTTGAAAAGAAAAGAATGTTCCGAATCTAAATTCAATGACACTTAATAATTAAACTAATAAAAATTGTGTCATGAATAAAGGTGCTAAATTATGTCATGTTCTCAACTCTGGCAAGCTTCATTGCAATAGAAAGAACTATTATCTTTTGGAGGAATGGCACTCGTCTTCAATGATGGCTGGAGTAGACACATAGAAGTCATATGACTTTCTCCTTCGCACATCAGAACATGAGGTTTAACTGATAAAAGCCTCATAATTGTAAATCATTTAAGAATAAAAATAAACTATTTTTATAAATTATCATACGCCTGCCATGAAGGGAATATTGGTATTACTCCGTTTGATAGGAAGTGATTAGCTACATCCCAACACGCGTAACATTTTTCTCTCTATCACGTCCTTCAATCTCCCTCACCATGCGATGCGCATACACGCAAGCGATAACAAAAATTGAAATATATCTGCCCAACTGAATAAAGGAATACAACAATTTGTAATTCTATACCTACTAACGCCCACAACACCAAAACAGAACTGATGAACATCGTTAAAAATAGTAAAAGTGATGACGAAGAGGTTACTCTTTTACACATCCATCCCTTAATCCAAACAAGCCGTGTAATAAGCTAAGCGCATTAAGAGCGTAAAAGATAATATTCAGCTGTTTGGCAGCGTACATGAATACTGCATTAAGGTATTCCGAATGCGCCTCTGGACACGAAGTTAAAAGGAATAGGATCCTTCGTGAGCGGGGCATCTATGCCAACCGCAGAGGCGTATCCATTGGCATCCAGCGGCAGTCTCTTTTGTGGCAGGAAGTTGTGCATTCGAGCGGTCGGGAGAAGGTGGAGGACATGAGGTCAGATGACATCGAATGGAAGATTAACGGCACAGGGTGGCGAATAGGATAACGCTTCCCTCACGAGATTAACACAGAGTGCGAGTCGTCGCTAGTTCAAATGTGTGTATCGCAAAGGTGCACCCTGCTACCGCAACTCTCCGGCGACAGATGATAAAACGCTTAAAACAGATATTAGGGTGGAAAACAGAAGCGCAGTAACCCTGAACCACCGTCACTTTTCCGGTCGGCTTCCGAGCTTCCCATCCCTCTCACTTAATCCATCACACTCTTCGACAATTTCTCCAAATGATCAGAAAATTTTTGAATGCTCTTTAGAACAGAATAAGAGCACATATGTGAAACTGGATCCAGTAAACGGTCCTTTACAAGGTATAGCAACTAAATTGATTGAGGTTTTCACGCAATATGATGGGTCGACAAACAAAATCTCAGGTTATTAGTTTGGAAATCATTAAGAGTGATTATTGGAAATTAAGGCGTGAAAGTATTGCAGTTTACAAAACAACCTGGATAAAAATTTAAATTCCGTATAATGACAGAATATCCATTCACAAATATCTTTTATAGAATACAATAAGAAAATGACAAAGGAGCTCAGTGGATAGAATAAGGCTACTGTCCGAAAGTATGTACCGTATACACTTTTGAAAATGCTTTTTCCAGCTACCATATCTGTTTCACGGAAAGGCTAGGCTATTTTATAATGGCGAAATTGATCCAAACATCTATTCTAAAATTAAACTCAAAAATCAAACCACCACAATAGTAGGCGTTTTTTATAAACATATTTGATCAAAGTAGGAAGAGGAATACAATTAATGACTCCTTGCAAACGCCATATCTCGCTTTAAAATAGCCATACTATTATATTGGATGCTTCAGTCTCTCGAGTCAAATTTTAGCTTTTTGAACACAGTCTAACGTTTGAGGCATAACAATCCACGAGATTGGAAATTAAACTTCGCGTTATATGCACATTCCACAAACATACTTTATTTACTTTGACCATGGTTTCGACATTATCAAGGTAATGGCATTTATACCTAGATACATGACACCTTGATAATAACATTTACACGTCTAAACCATGGTCGAAGCTAATCAAGTGTGTGTGCGGTTGTACAACGCGACGTTTCACTTCCAATCCTTAGTTCTTTCCTCGAAAACTCTGGTATAGGCCCAATCCGCAAGGTGTTACTCGCGAAAATTCACAGATTCCTTGCAGTGAGTCTCTACCTCTGCAACGTCCGTAGGCGCGATCTCGCATACACGCCGAAGGCTGGACTCTAATGATGTCGAGTCGTGGAGATATCAATGCTCGTGGAAAAGAAGAGTTAACGCTGTGAGAGGAATATGTCACCTTAATGACCTAGTTTCGCTGGGGCTTCCAGCGGCTGTGTCCAAAGTGTGTGAATTGTGCGGCTGTGCGAAATGACAAAAGTGAGATTGAAGACTTAAGAAAATACACTTCCCTAAAGATCGTTTTCGCATCCATATTACGCCGGGAAAAATTCTCTTCCAGTTGATATCGTTAATGGGTTGTGAAAGCGGTATTGATGAAAATAGCTAGGTAATGGAAAATAATGGGCGATGATACTTCCCTGGAAGTTATGGATGAGGAGAATATTAGCTAGAAGAAAGGGTGAGGAAGAGAATTGCATATATGAATTAAATAACCAGAGGCAGGGGAAAGATATAACTTACTACAAAGACCTCAATGAAGCGTTCGAACTGAGTTCCCTATCTTATTTGGGATGTTTATTATTAATCTCTTACGGTTTTTCTCCTCATATATTTTATCGTCTACCATCTCAACCACCATGCGACGGCAATTAGCCTTTGGCTACTCAACATATGAGGAAAGTATTTATTAAAATAACGTTTAAAATATCATTTTACCATAATATTCATTTCATTTTCCAAGTCAGGCCAATTTTACATTTATTCAACAAAATAGATCCCAAAAAAATTTGAAAGTAATACTACCTTTGGTAATTATCTCTTCTTTTAGCTCTATTGGCCTTATCTCGGAAACAGTAAATTTCCATGAAGGTTATCAAAAACATTCAACATTATTTTTTTAAAGTGTTTACTTTCTCAAGTATTATAAAAATAATAGAAAATGTTATTTAGTAAAGTTGCACATATTTCCATGGAATGGAAGTGATGTGAAGATGTGACAACCGGAGAGGGGATGAGTTAGACAATCAGAGTGACCGGGGCTCATTAAATGGACCTATTTGCGTCTTGCGTTGAGATTAGGCTAATGAACCACGGTTTCCCTATATCCTTCTTCCGCTACACATACTTGCATCCTATATCTGAACACCTATGGAGCAAGAAGTGACCTCATCGGTCGGATGACTACATCCCATAACCACTAAAAACGAAATTATGCATAGAAAGAACATCTTAACATCCACGTTCTGTGAACAACACTGGCATATATTTACTGAATTCATTGATGCAAATATAGTCAGTAAATTACCTCCCTCCAGTGATGATTTTATCATGTCATGTGGATGGGAAAGGAGTTAAAAACTGATATTTTAATATTGTATTTCACTGGATGCTGTCCGGATTTATTAATGCCATTGCGCATTCACACGAGTGCTTTGCATTGCAATGGATTGTATTAGTCTTTGCTATTGATAACCTTAATTCAAAGGAAAGAAGACGTAGGAAAGTGAAGCAAAAAATAATAACGGATTAGTACTTCCTCCATAGTTTAACCAGGACTATAAATAATGAAAAATAAATTATATATGTGCATAGTAATGGATTATAATACTCGGCAATAGAGCAGAAGATGAAATGGCTGAGCATAAGAAAATGCTATGGATGCCAGGTTAGATGAATATGTGGTAAAAAGAAAGTAAGTAGTGCAAAATTGGTGTTGAAGCAGAGGAGAAAACGAAACGAATCTCCACTGTTTATTCGAAGAAAAGAGAGAAAAGACCCAATGTGTTACATCAAGAGACAGAAATACATTATTGTAGCAATTTCTTCACTGCCGATAAATTTGCTTCTTTACATGCCAGCGAGGTGGGTAGAAGACGTAATTAAAATATCGACATTTAGTAAAGCTATATGAAAAAGTTAAGAATAAAAGGCTATTAAATTTTTATATGTCTTCCGTTTACTTTTCTCTATCCAGGAGTAGCGCTCAGGGTATTAAACAAACTCTTACCGATTACATTTTCATCACTTTCCTTCCCTTACTTCAGCCTAATGCAAGGATTATAGCCTTTGCGTTAAAAGTAAAGAGCTTGAGCAATATCAAAAATCATCAACCATTTCTTTCGATATGAGAAGTTTTGAAGCGGAGAGTATTTACCGCTAGCACTAGTTTTAAGGGTAAAACAATGTGTTACGAAAAGGTGAGAAAGTAATTCAGAATTAATCATCACCATATTTCCGATAATGTAATTTTAATGCATTTTGTGAGCGCCTGCACTCGTTTCCACAGAGACACCTACTTTAATCTCGTCCAAGCGGACATCTTATAGAAAAATCACAGAATATTCAATTAAATTATGAAAAAAATGATGTTATTTCCTTCGGTACTCTTCTCTCAGAGACGCAGAGAGCGGCGGAAACGGATGAATTGTATATAATTCATTGAAGCCAATCCCAACGCCTCCGTATTCCTCGCGAAAGGTTAATTTCTCATAGATAAACAGTTCTCTGAAAAACGGGATTAATACACATTGCACGCCCCTGAAAGAAAGACTCAAGTATTTTATTATGAGTAAAGGTTTCATGCAATTTTGAATAGATTTAGACCCCACTGTTTTTTTCTGTTCTTTGTGGAACAGGTCTATCACAGAATGAAAAACTTGGCAACATTTTACAGTCTTTGCCACTATCCGACAGGTCTCAACACTTCAGCACCTGAATGGATGCCTCTGTATATATTCCCAGGAAAGTATGTAATGAGATAAGAAAGAAATACGATCGGCTATGTTATATAAAACGGATAGGAAAACGTAGCATATGGTGGAATATCTACAGTAATTCCGAGGAAAAGGCCAATAAAAACAGGATGTAAGTACTTCATTTGTGACTTTAAAATCTATTATGGGTAGCGTTTTAGTATCGTATTATGATCATTCCAACATATATGCATATAAATGCTTCTGCAGTACTATAATGGAATACATCAAATTTAACAAATGTGTCAAAAAGAACCTCATAGATATACAGTAAAATTATTAATCATAAATAATACTGAAGCTTATTTATTTGCATGATGATAGATTAGAAAATGAATATCTTAATTAATGATGAAGCCATGCGCAAAATTAAGAGTAAAAGATTTAAACTTTAATTAGAGCCAAATTGACGCATTTAAGGCTTTCAGGTAGAATCACAAATATTAAAAAATAAAAAAACCAGCCATGTAAAAATATCAGAATATAAAGTAACTCTAAAATGATTACAGTCCTTCAAATATGAGCGATGGATTTTCAGTAATTAAGAAATTGCTAAAAAATTAGAATTAGCCAAAAGGGCTTCGGTCCTCATATTGCTGAAAGGGCCTCCAATAAACAGCCTTAAATCCAAAACATGTCGGGTCAGTACCAAAAATGGGTGAAGTGACCCACGACTGAGGTTATTTGTTTGTTCCATACACGATGGAAGCCTAATTATGTAGAGGTAAAACTTTTTCTGGGAACAAAGGAAACATGTAGGTAAACCCAGCGTCGGTTTTAACAAGGTCTTAACTAAATACCACATGGGGTCCACAGTTTAACGTCCCATCCAACGGACGGAGTACTGACCTCGAGGAGATCTAATGTCCAGTAGAAACCGATATATCACGGGCATACACACCTAAGCCGACCGATGGGCGATCACTTCTCAAGCCACTACTACATCATCTGGCATTGTTTGATGAAAAAACCGACAACTTCTAAAATGATTAATTTATCACGTTAGCATACTCGGTGCTTTGGCACTAGCTGTCATAAATATATTAAAAATTGAGATAGGATCACTGAACGCCAATTGATAGACTACAATCTAATATCATCCATCTAAATATTTACCAATATCTATTACAAATACATTACATTAATTTAACTACCGATCACTTGAATTGCATCTGTTTAACAGTAGATAATATAGATAAATACTCCAAGCTTAATAGTAGATATACCCTCTAATCACGAATACCAACCGATACCTCATAATTGATGACATTGGGACCAAGAAATTTGCCATGGTACAGAGTGATGATGTCCGTTTATTAAATTGTTAAAAATGCGTGATCTTAAGAGCTTCACTGAATGATATTTCGACATTTAATTTCCCTCGTATTCGGTATATCCAACATATATATTTCCATCGTATATTCGGTAAATGAATAATTCAAAGTAACAGATATTTATGCTTTGTGAACTGGTATACTGAAAACACATTGCCGTTGGAGGAAAATATTTAATAAATGAACAAACAAGTAGGAAGTTGTAGTTCCATGACATAAAAAATGTTACTAATTTAAAAGATAACATACGTATCTCAATTAACAGAGTTAAATGATCAAAAGAATGCATAATGGTGGAGCATTGAATGTTAATATCCAAGTAGGATTTAAGTTAAAATTGTAGGTGTTAAAAAAAGTATTAGAGTTTGTACGTCTGTCACATTCAGCTACGTGTTTTATACTTGCGGAATATAACGAATTAATCCTGAATTAAGCACACTCTACCTCAGGAGCGTAATGGAGGAATAGACAGTAGGGATGTGCGAGTACTCGAAAATTCGAGTCGAGTCGAGTAGTTGGTACTCGACTCGAGCACTCGAGTATTTTTACGAAAGTCGAGTCGAGTCGAGTAGTTTTTGTCGACGGAGCCGCCAAGGCCAATAGGTTCAGAAATCTGCCGACAGGAAGCACTATCATCAAAATCGAGATCTCTGGTTACACGGTAGATAACACGTACGAACATGTACTTACGTACGTTCATTTACATTTGCGTGAATGGTTTCATGTACGTTTACGTGAACGGATTCATGTACGTTTGCGTGAACGAATGGATGAATCGGTGGTTACACGGTCCATGAAACCGCATATGTACCGTATTCCTCCGAATATAGCTAGCCCCCCCCTTTTTGGCCGAAATATTCGCGGAAAAAGTCTGGGGTGGGGGACTATATTCGAGCTCAAAGCACTAATATGTCCGTTGTTAAATTCCATCCTCTGAGTTTGAAGGTTTAGATCACAAAAATGAGTAGTTCAATTTTAAAATAAAGTATATCGAACTAAATCTTGTTTATTTATACGTTTAATAATGTCAAAAATATATTTTTAGTAGTGATGGCCGGATCGGATCCGTCGGATCCAAAGATCCGCGGATCTTTCATTTTTTCGGTTCCGGATTCGGATCCAAAGACACGGAGCAAAATCGGATCCGGATCCTAGATTTTAAATTTTCGCGGCTTAGCGATCGAAGCGCCCCGTGAATGGAATGTAGGTGCAGTAGATATTGACAAGAAGAGGATGTGTAACTCAAGTCACGAAATTAGATGAAAATGTTCCCGTGCAACTAGAAGCAAAATAAGGAAATATGACTTTTTTCCCCATTACCCCGGTATCGCGGGAAAAATTACGTAGGATGTCACGCGGGTAGCCTACATTCGCCAGGATCCGGCGGGCAACGAGAGCTAGTGTACTGTGCGAAGTTCGATCCCTATCGCAGTTTAATTTTTTTCTTTCAGTCATTGCATCGAAAATGTATTCATCTTAAATTTCAAACCATCAATTCTGAATACTCACTTGATTATATTTTTGTTGTTTAAATTATATTTACAAATGTGCCATTAATAAATAAAGGATGATCGGGTCGGATCCACGGGTCTTTCATTTCATTCGCTACTGAAATCATATCCGAAGACAGTAAAATTCAGATCCGGATCGGAGATTTTAAAATTTCGCGGCTTAGTGATCGATGAGCCCCGCGAATGGAATGTAAGTATGGTAGAAACTGACAAGGAGAGGGTGTGTAACTCAGTCACGAAATGAGAAGAAGATTTTGTTCGTGCCACAAAAACAAAATAAAAAAATACTCGTCGTGACCTTTTTCTCCATACGCCCGGATGCGCGAGAAAAAAAATAAAGCCGAATGTCACGCGGGTCGCCTACATTCGCCAGATTCCCGTGACCCTATGATAGCGTAGTTGTTAAAAATGAGGGCTAGTGTACTGCCGGTCGTGAGTTCGATCCTTAACACTGCCTAGGAATATAGGCTATGCTGTATTCCTAGGGTGATGCAAGTAGGCAGTTAAAAAAAGTGGATTATCAGAAATTTCATGTCAATTTATAAGTAAAAAAAAAATTTGGCGTTAGTGAAATTATTGGAAAAAATTTTTATTGCAGAATTAAATCGTGTAATCATTACGTTAACTTTCCCATGTATTTTTAGCAACGCATTTATAAATATAGTTTAAACGATAGAAGTACAAAAAAGTTGGTATCCACACACAAAGGTTGGAAATGAAGGATGATAATTTTTTTGATTCAATGGCTGAAAGAAAAATTTTAAACAGCGATAAGAATCGAATTTCATTACCTGCAGTCCACTACCCCACTCTGCTATTGTCAGCTTACCTGATTTTGGAGAATAAATGCTCCCCAAATGTCATTCTACTTTTTTCTTGCAAACCCAAGGCAATGGAGAAAAAATCCGAGACTTTTTTAATTTTTCTTCTAGTAGCATGAAAAGCGGCTAATCTCATTTCAAGATCAGAGTTACACAACCTCTCCTTAGGAGTATAGAATTCTCAAATTTCATTTTAAAGGTTATTATTAATGAGTCATTGCAAAATTACTAGTTTAGCAGCTTGAAATATTCTATAATAATTTTTTCGTCTAAAAAATGAATCCCTGGATATTCCATAAATGGATTTTCTTGGCCACATTAAAATATTTTGTGTTTCAAAAAAAGAATTTGAAAGCATTGAAGGATTTAATTAATAATTGAAAAATAATTCCTTTATTAATGAAAATAAACTTACAATGTTTCTTTTAACTGGACTCTAAAGAATAGTTATACAGGTTTCAAAAATGTATTGCATGATGAGTATGTGATAAGGAAGTTGATATTTATATTAGAAGTAATAAGATATAGTTATTGCATCCGTAAATCTTGATCCAGGAAAATATTATCCACAAGGATGATAGGAAGTTGATTTTTTCGACAATAAATTCACTTTTTTGGTAATTCTATTGTTGATGTATTTACATATTTTTTTTAAATCTAGGTTTTGAAAATCGGAATCGAGTATGTGAAACTAAGGATCCGAAACCGAGATAAAGATCCGAAACCCAGGCAAGGATCCGGTTCCGGATCCGACAAAAAACCTGGATCCGTCCATCACTAATTTTTAGTTGGTTATATTAATTAATTTTTCGACTGAGACAGATAAAAACGCCGGATATTATTCAAGTTCCGGGAAGCAAGTTTGACGCCCACTTGAAGATGCACATGAAAAGCCCCTTCTCTTTTATTCGCATAAGATATGGAACATATATTTATCTTAGACTAAACAAAGTTTAAAATAGATTACTCAGTTACTAATTACGTAACGAATAATAATAAAAAATGCGCTATCTCAGCATGCGGGAGTCGGAAATTAGTTCGTCTTGATGGTATTCTTCGTGTTTATAAACTAAGAGCGTGTAAAATGACGTAACAAATTGGGAGAGTTAGATATGCTTTCAACGTGTATATATTTATTTCGGAAAGCGAGCTCCACGCGACAGGACTTTTGGCCTGGAGAGATAAGCTGCTCGAGGTTTTCAAGTTGTAAGCTACCGTAGGTACCGCGCGCACCAAACACCACGCGAGAAAATTTCTCTAGTATGCACAGGAAAAATATCCTTGCCTATGCTTGAATAAAAGTTTATAAGTTGCAGTATTCACCAAAATAAAATCAGCGATAAGAGAGATAGCTTTTGTCACCTCATTTCTCGGCTTCTCGACGAAAGAAACAAATTGCATTTTAAATTATCTTCAACTCAGTCAACGCGAGGAGGCATAGTGACGGTATGCTTCCAAAGATACCGTCAGATCTTAAAATGACACTGACTTGCATTCTTAAAGGCGATACTTTTTTCCGCTATTGTCGAGTCCTCATGACTCATTCACAGCGATAGGCGATCTGCTTGCAGCAGATGATTCCACGCGCGCGCTACCTTTCCAGGCATGCTCCGGACATTTGAGCGTGCTTTTATAGCCGAAAATAAATATATATCGATATCAAATAATCAACGAATTCTACTGAGATTTCATAAGTGGATTCATATTAATGACTCGAGAGCAAGAGAAAGGTCCAAACGGTGATTTCCGGAACGGAAAGCATGCGGGACGGAAAATAACGCAGTCTGACAAATTCATCAATAACAAAAATATTGATGAACGTAATAGTGTGAAACGTCGTATAACTATTAACAAAGCCCTTAGCTACAATATGTGAAAAGGAAGTTTGATATCTCGATCTGTGTTGTTCTTACGATGCCCGAATTCGATGGATCCATCCGGTATAAAAAAAAATTCGCTAAAAATCCGTTCTTAAACACATACTTCAGTAAAAAAAATTGTAAAAATATTTTAATACTACCAGTAAACGTAGAAATAAACAAGCTTTAGTTTGATATACTTTATTTTAGAATCGCTTTAGCCATCTTGGAGATATTGGTCTTCAAACTCACGGGTGAAGGAAATTTTGTAACGGATGGTAGGCATCCTATTATAAGGGCATTACGGATGATATAGGTATCGTATAAAACTTATAAGTTTTACTATTCCATTTTTTTATTTACTATTTAGGATTATAAATTACATCATTAATTTCAAGTTCCTAGTCATATCTTAAGATAGATAATTATCTATAATAAATTTTTGTTCAAATATATTTCCTTAGAAATTGAAAACTTTAATCCACAGGACTCTATACAAAATTCATGTACCTGCTCACATTCATCCGTGAATGAAAAATCATTGTTCAAACATTATTAACTTGCATTAATGGATATTGGAAATAACCCGTGCTGATATTGGGTGTTCATGCATCGTGCAAATGGGGGTGATTGACACAGATCATTTTTATGATTCTAAGTTCTATCATGTTTAGGCAGAAATCACCGATTTTGAACAGATCTTGCCATTAATGGTAAGAGGAAGAAAATTATATGTATATTAAAAAACTAACTATGTAATTAACGGCCAATCATAAATTTGAGGCGCGAGCTTATCAAATATTTACTGCACAAATAAGGCATATTGTATGAAATTCACTGTACTGTTGGACTAACCCTGGCATACACGACATCACTGAGAAAGCGTTTAGTTCTGAAAAGAAATACATAGGAATGTGAAATACAAGGAATGCTCTTCTAATTAGGCTTATGTATTCCTTAAGGAAAAATATTTTGCTTCCTGGCTTACTTTCAAGTTAATAGGGCATGTCACTCATATAGGCCTCATATTATGCCTCTGTACACTCTAGGTACCGTACTGCAAGCTAATTTACACATTTTTGAGTAATCCTAGGAATGAAGGTAATTTTCTTATTTCGAGAGCTACCGGAAAATTTCCATTATGTCTTTTGGCCTGCGCTACGTGCCATATTAATTTGACTGTTTATAACTATGCATTAGGTAGGTAGATCTGCCATTTGATAGTCAGATTGCTGGCTAACTTTAATTGCGATGACTTAAGTAAGAACTGGGTCTCTTCACTCATGTACAATAATGTACAAACTCGACTCGACTCGATACTCGCGAGTACTTTACAACTCGACTCGATACTCGACTCGAGGTCAAAAAGTGCTACTCGCACATCCCTAATAGACAGATCACAATACAGATAAAATATGCATATATGTTTTCCAATATACGAGGGTAAACTTAAAAATAAGGTCTCCAATTTATTTTTTCATAGAAAATGAAATTTATTCATATTGTTGGATACATCGTTAGAAAGGTCATGGCTTCAGCTATTTTTCAATGTAGTCAACCTGGCGGTCGATGACTTTTCTCATCGACACGATGAACTTTTGCATCCCGTCGTGATACCAGCTTCCGCCCGCGTTGCGAATATAGGCGTTGACCTCTTGCACCTCGTCGTCCGTCGCAAACTTCATCCCTCCTAGGTGTTTCTTCAGGGCGAGGAACATGTGAAAATCACTGGGTGCGAGGTCGTGGTTGTACGCAGGGTACCCGATCACTTTCCACCCAAACTTCGAGATCAGTTCCTGCGTCTGATTAGCCGTATGAGGGCACGCGTTTTCATGATGAAATGAGACCCCCTTCGTCAGCATTCCTGGACGTTTGTTCTTGATGGCGCGCCGAAGATTTTGTAGTGTGTGGCAGTATCTTTCCTTATTGATAGTGGTTCCCCGGGGCATCCAACTCCTCTTCCAACTCCTTCACCGTTACCCGGTGGTTTTCCAGCATTTCCGCCTCCACTGCTTGCACTGTCTCATCTGAGTGCGATGGCTTGCCACTTCTTTCCTCGTCGTGGACGTTTGCGCGGCCGGAAAGGAACTCGCGGCACCACTTGCGAACGTTTTTAACATCCATACATTTTTCACCGTAAACTTCAACCAATTGGCGATGAATGTCGATAGGTGCCACCTTTTCCGCGGTCAAAAATCGTATGTCGGACCGAATTTCACACCTGGACGGAGACTCGAGTGGAAGCTCCATCGCGGACTGCTACTATGCCAAGACTGAGCTGTCGACAATGCTTCGTGGCAGCAGAGTGGTAGTGGGGAAATCAAGGAACACGGCGGTGCTACCGGATTGCACCTAGCTCTTCATGCGGCGACGCAATGACATAGGAGACCTTATTTTTAAGTTTGCCCTCGTATATTGTATGACACTGAACAGTTATATAGTAGACAATTGAATAGCATATTCTATTAGCCATGACTCGTATATCATATTTTTGGTGCATGACAGAACTTCAGTTTGAGTAATAAACTTGAAATTATTAATTCCGTGTAATCAGATATCAAAATCAAAGTATTTTCATCCGATGTGAGATGATTCATTTGAAATTTTTCAATCCACTCAGCTGAAAATGACACGATTTGAGGAGCATCAGTGAATGCCATTAAATTGTATCACAAATAATGGCTGACGCGAACATAATTACCTTCGTTTATGGATTTGTATTCTAACCAGCGTATAATTAAAATTGGGAAAATAAGAAAATATTGAATAAAATACATTTTTTGTACAAAAAGGAACAAAACTAAAGGACGTTAATAATGCAAAACACCACTAGTGCTTCGAAAAACCTTAAGGTAGGTACATTTTTAGCACCCCAATTTATGAGTACTGAACTAAATGAGCCATAATAAATGAGAAACACTCAAAAAGGGCAATCAATTCATCTAATTGTAAGTGAAGCGTATTTTTGGTCCCGCATGACCTCACCCGCATGTACTTAAGATTATTTTTTTAACTTATAGGCCATATTTTTAAACTCGAACAAAAATATTCTAGAACCATTTCTTCCTATCGCGTTGATGAGTGGAAGGCAAACTTTTGAGAAAGAAAATGCGAAACCTGTCCCTCACAACAATTTAAAAATCACTCGAGGGCCGTTGATATATTTGTGCAAAAAGGTAAAATAACATTATAACACTTGAAATATGTATTATGGCATTTAAATTGAAAGTGAAATTATAACATGCAATAATTTTGCTCATATTTTTCTTAAAATAAGGTTTCGCAAAAAAAATCGCTCTCAGTATGAAAAACTACCTTTCATTCCCGAGAATGTTTTCGTACGCTCGGTTATTGACTAGCTGTTTTCAAGTCACGATTCCTATGTGGCATAAGGAAAAAAACAATGATAGTTTATGTTTCCAATTTCCAATACTTTAACGCGTGCCTCATGACTTGCTGTTCACTGATCCCCGACATAGACGATATCGTGAATGAAGCAATAAAGCATCCAAAAGGGTAAAAAATAGTGGCCAAGGGGACCATTTGGATGCTTACAGAAAGGAAGCTAATTGGAACTGCCAACGCTCGGGAACGAATAGCAAGAGAAGCAACTAAAATCGAATACAAGTTCCACCGACTGGTTGGAAGTAAGGAAGGAATGCACATCGCCAAAATTTAATCCTTAATGAGTGCCACTATTCCCTATCGCTGAAGCCGAAAAATTGATACCCAATAAACAGCATCTGCGCCTTCCCTCTCCAAGTCCCACCATTGGAAGAGAATCAGCGAGGGACACAGAATCTCGAACGAAGATAAAGCGTCCATCTCATGTTTGCGGAACATCCGAAGACTCGGGTGAATTCTCTCTCCAGTGTACGAGAGGATGGAGAAAAAAATTCCATAATTTGCCACCCATGACCTTTTTATGGGGTCCTTAATGAGAGGGATTCCGAGGAGAACTCCCTCTTTTAGAGTCGGTTGGTGAAGGGGGAGGGGTAATAAGGGAGAGAAAGGGAGGGAAAGAAACGAAAAGTGTGGAGGAGAACGGAAGGCGGATGCCTTTGGGGGTGGAGGGGGGGGGGGGGAAAGATCCTAATGGCTGGGCCCAAAAGGGGGAAAGGGTGATGGAGGGCTCGGGGGGAAGGATAAAGTGGGCCCGGTTCCAAAAGATCTCGGAGATTGCCCGGGAGAGATCGAATGTCGCCCACTGGGAGCTTATCCAGGCTGGACACACGATCCCAAAAGAAGGGGAGGGACAAATAGCCCGGAAGGGTTATGCTAGGACCCTGGCGGTGAGTTGAGTTTGGCCCCAGAGTCGTCTAAAAGGGTTGGCCGTGGTGCCAGCAATGATTTCATTGGGGTGAGTCGGAAATTAACCTGGGTCGGGGTTCTGATATTCATTCGATGTCAATTTAGTAGTTTTCCCCTCATATTTAATACATAATAATGAAACTTGCGACCGCGAAGGAATTGTATTTCCTACGTCATTGAACCGTAATTTCAAGCAATAACTTTTTAAAGTGAGCTTTTCTCGGCATAATTTTTGAATTTGTTCGCTGCGCAGTGGCCTATTCCACGGATATTTATGCCGGAGCATTCCTTAGGTATCTCTGAATCCTTAAAATGACTTATGCCTTCACGAGTTCCCATATTTACGACCCTTAAAAACCAATATCCTCATTTCGGCGAAGGACTTAGGGAAATTCAGCCAATTAAACCAATTTAATTGGGTCTGATATGAATTTCCAGGATTTGGGATGGAACGATTGAAATGCGTGCTTAAAGAGGAGCATGTTTTGAAATCTAGGCCCAGTATACAGCTTTTTCTCCTTAATTAGTGTCAATTCATTCCAAAATATTCCATTCATATTCAACATTTTTCATCATTAGAACAGGCTATAGAATACATTGTGCACAGTTTTATAAGAATAGTAATGACATGCTATAAATATTATTTCGAGTGAGTTAATTAAGACGGTATACGACGCCAAATATTCCACATCAGAGTAACAGAATGTATGCACGTTGTACAACCTTAAACGCAAGTACTGTATCATAGAAACGTTCGAAGTATTTTTTTATTATACTAAAAAGGTGGAAATTGTTACTAATTCAAGACTCTTGACATAAAGATAATTATGCAATACACCTTTTAGATTATGATAGGAAGGTATAACAGAGGGCAAGGTAAGATCCCCTATTCCGCTGTGTCAGGTACGTTTTCATTATCTAGGAATCCAAATACCTAGAATGTGAAGACTTCTTCAATAAAAATGAAAAAATATGCGTATTTACTTCATTGATAGCAAAAAAGAACCACTTATCCATTATTTTACTTATTGAGGAATCGTAATTGTGAATTTCAGAACATTTTATTACGACATGTTACTTGTTGGATAATGGGGATGAGTAAATTTGAGGAAAGGGCAGTGTAAGTTAATGCTCCACCGAAAATGGAAATGTAAAAACGATAAATAGAGTGCTCAATGTTTTATGTCCAGCGAAGAAGGTTATTTATAGATAATTCATAAACACTTTATTTTTTAGTATTTCCTCATGCTCCAATGATTTCCTCAGGAAAGCAAATCACATATTCCATACAATACTTAAACCACATTATATTCCAAACTGTGCTATATTCTCTCTGATTACTCTCCCATTTACTTTCCGATTGGATAATGATATACAATATAGGACAGAAAAAACTCAAACCTCTGGCAATGAATTTCAAGCATAATGGAGGCCAGCAACTACAACACCTTCAGATGCATATGCCGTTGCTTAGAAATGATGATATATTTATTTAAATTATTAAAGCAGCCAACGACAACGGTCTTCAGACCTTCGTCAACTACCAACACAACAAAATGAGGCAGAATAGGTGAACAGAATATAGTTTATGTAAAGAAAGTAATTATTCGCGGTTCTTTCACCTAAATAGCGAAATAAAAACCAGCAAATTGTCCCCAGCAGGGGAAAGAAAGAACCAAAATAATGTGGGCCCGCAGTTCCAAGCTGTACACCGAAATGTTCCATGAAATCCAGTTTCAAGAAAAAAAAATGACATTGAGTCGTCAATATTTATGGCCTCCCCAACCACTTCACGGCTTTAAGTATCCGAGCACACACGATCTCGTCCCCGAAAATCCGGCATGGGTTGCATTCGCAATGGGATAGGAAAAAGCATTAAGCTTATTTTGGCATTTCAACGATAACTCCCCGCATGGAGCTACAGAGCGTACACCTTCTCCTGTTTTTCTCCAGGATTCATGATATAAATTTTGTTGTTTTTTTCTCCTTCGAAGTTCTCTGGCCCCATAACATTAGATCAAATAGAGGTCATCGACTTACGGTCTGATAACTTGCTCTCAGAGTTTCGGCAGTTACTTCGGAAATCGGAGGTTAAAGTACACGAAAGAAAAGAGCAATAAATTTTCAGTTCAATCGGATACCTTCTAATGTCCTCGTGCTTTCGGCACATTGGTAATATATAAGGTTCAAAAACTCTTGGCTCCACTGGATCCCATATCAGATTCACTTATCTTATGAATTCAAATGAAGAAGATCTTATGAATAAAATACATTTTTTTCGCCAACATTTCAAGGGAAGACTCAGAACGATAGAGATAGTTTTAAGCTTCAAATAGGTGGTCATAAGACAAAAAAAAGCTTTACCTGTTTTTGTGGAGTTAGATATTAAATGTTATAGGAAAAAAAATTTATTTCTGTTGAATTTTTTTTAAAGTTAAAAATAAAAGTTTTACTATAAAACCAATATGCTGATCACACAGCTTCAGTGAAACTTACTAATGGCAAAATAAAATAATAAAGGTTGAAATACCATTGCTGTCAGTAGAATTGCCCGAGCGAAAACGGAATTTTACCAAAAGAAGATACTGCTTACAGCTGCGAATACAATCGTGCAAGTGAGGAAACATTTCATTAGAACATAACATCTAGAGTATACTAACTATACGGCAGAAAAGCATGGACTATAAAAGCCACAGAGGGGTCCAGGCAGAAACATTTTGAAATATGGTTCTACCGAAGAATTGTGAAGATAAATGGATCGACTGAGTGGCAAAGAAAGAAGCCTTACGAAGAGTGGGAGAAAATAGGAGTCTGCTGAAAACTCTAAAACGGAGACAGTATGGCAGCGAAGCATGGACAATAACAGCAGCAGAGAAGTCCAGGCTGGAAGCATTTGCGGTGTGAAAAGGGTAAGGAGTAGAAAAATTAATCCCAGCTATTGCCTTTCCTGGTACATGTGTAAGGTACCCTTCAGGTAAAATTTTAATTCCACCCAAACGATGTTCCTAATATGCGGCATGAATCCGTAAAGTATCCAAGCCTAAGCATGTTTACCATTGTCACGCGTTCAGTGATCAATTCGATCGATCCAATATCCTCGTAATATCTTCAATATAGTATTTCGCGTGTCGATAGAGACTGTATACCATGCTTAAAATGAAAATTTTCAATAATTAGTTCCAAACAACTTGAAATATCCAACGGAGTCACCGAGTCTCTAGGCCCCGCGTGGCGGAGCCAGGTGAAGCGCGATCGAAAAACTGCGTCAATCAATTTCGTAGCCGCAAACTTTTTTCCAAGATTTTTTCTTTATATTTTTAAAATATCTTTTATAAATACTTTGATGAAATTTTTGCGCTGGCAATTTACTTAAATTAAAAATATTGTCTACTTTATGTCAAATTTTCCCCGGAAAAAGGGTTCGCCATTTTGCGACGTAATACCACACTAATATTAACCAAAATCTTCGAAACAGATGTAAAATATACATAAAGTACCATATCACTGGAATAAAATGTATTTTTCTTCTTGAAAATCCTTAAAAATCTCCACCAGCAGCTTAACTTCAAATATCTTTGAATAAAAACGATATAGAGAGCCTGTTTTTGGAAATTTGGCCATGTTTGGGCCTCTGTATCTCAAAAATGGATGAGATCATTCAAAAGTGGCTTATTGTTCCATAATCAGTGATCAATTGCCAGCAAGTATGCCAAGTTTCAAATGTGTACCTCAAAAGAAGCAATTTTGGACTTTTGTCCGTTTTTTCCCGATTTTATACCACTGTGCGATGGCTTGATGAAGACAGTCGTCGAGGAAAAAGTGAACGGGAAGATTGGAAAAGGCAGGCATATAATGAGATATATTGAAAAGTTATGAAGGAGGTAAAAGAGAATCATTACGTCGATTTGAAAAAGTGCTGCGAGGGATGCATCATACCAATCATAGGATTGTTTAATCATGATGATGTGCCATGGTTAAACAATGTTTCACCACATGTAGTTAAGAGATTAGAAAAACCAGCCTAAGTTGAAGGAACCTTAGTGAGATGCTGATAAAATATCATTACACTCTAGTTGTATAGCATTAAATTTTGGCTATAATGAAGCAATCCCTCTGCAAATTCTGGCCAACAAAATGTTAAGCATAGGATTACCAGGGGTCTGGATAAGTTAGGTGCGTAGAACAACAGCGATAGGCTCGAAATATTCCTGACGCCTTAATTTAGCCGGTAATATATAAGGTTCAAAAATTCTGTTAAATAGGCAGCGTGAAATGGAAAGAAAAATTTATAGGAAAAATTGAGTTTCAGTGTTATGAATTAACAATTCCTAATATTCTTAATCCAATCACATTGTTCCTCAGTGCCCATTAGCCCATATTATGTTCATAGTATCAAAATATCTACGGTTACATTCCAGATTTACGGGAAAGGAAAGTTTCATAATGATAGAGTTTCGGGCATTTATAATGGTCAGTAGGAATGTCAGTCAATCAGTAGGCCCTACAAAGGCGACCGCAAGAAGAGTGCTGGGAAGTAAACTACAATAATACGTTCTCCCATGCAAAATTCAGAACTACAAAGTACACGAGGTAAAACACCAAATGTACTAAAAATCAAGCCTCGCACGTAAAAATTTTTCAATGTCTCTCCCTTACCGTCCCTCATCCTTACCACCTCGATTCATTACCATATAGTCTTAATCGAGTCCTAACACACGTAGGTTTCCTGTGGGTAGATGCTGGGGTCCATAGAAATTAGACCCCTTTGCGGAGAGCACATTAAAACAGTCTGGAGAGGTATAAAATGTTTGAACGAGGTATTTTGACG
This sequence comes from Platycnemis pennipes, assembly GCA_933228895.1. NCBI lineage: Eukaryota > Metazoa > Arthropoda > Insecta > Odonata > Platycnemididae > Platycnemis > Platycnemis pennipes. The sequence continues at coordinate 32,192,834 of OW121855.1, forward strand.
GTGGAGCGTTGGCTGCAGCTCCATTCGACTATCTCCTCTTTACGTCAAATAAACGCTCCACCTCTCCCTTGTTCCGTGCAAACGCATTCCCCTCCCTTCCTTCCTCTCTCTCCCTGTCTCCATATCTCCTCAGTTATTACCTCCCCCTCTCCTTAATTCGCAAAATGTGCGTCACCTGTCGCCGACCCACTGTTTGCCTCCCGGGCCAAAGGTTTTCCCAGAGGTTTGGGCAAACGTCCAAACTCTCCGCTCCCACATTACTCACACCCGGGTCCCCGCCCCGAAACCAAATCCAGGGCGGGGAAAAGGAAGATTTTCAAGGGTTTCGCGAATAACAAAGGGATAAGTAAAATCAAAGGCTTGGCTATTTGAACGTAGGTGAGAATGTAACCTTGTGTAAAAATTTACGCGGGGAACCAGAATAGTTTACAAGGTCAAAGAGATGGAGTGGTTTCGATGGACAGTTGAAAAATCCACCATAATAACTCCCGAGTTATCTACCTTCATCTTTAAATGCTAACCTTATCCATGCTACCATGAACTCTGACGCGCACGTTAGAAAATCAATATAACCAGTAGACAAAAAAATCACCTTTTATAATTTTCATCTAAGAAAAAAAACCTACGAATTGAGATTTTGCACGCATAAAAAATATTGTAGATTTTAGTTGCTTTCCCACAGTCCGTTTTCAATCTTGCTAGCGTTCAAGGCTATAAACTATGAAGACAGAGAAATTTTAAAAATACCTTGAAGAAAACCATTTAGTGGTTAGAAACAGAAAGAAATATGCATCGTCATAGGTAATGGAGCCCAAACACTCTGATGATTGCAATATATATTTCAGCCATTAAAACATGATTAGTGTGTTGAAAAGGAAAAAAATGCAAAAAGCTGTTACCAAAAGTGTATTCGGACACTGATTCAAATAGTTAATATTGTCTCATTGTAACTGCGCCACAAAATAAATATTCTAGATAAAGTGATTTTTTACAAAAATGTGGATTGTTAGGCGTACAGACCAGACCACCAGTAAGAAATAAATATGTATCTGTAATCAAAGACCTGGCAATCAAAAAAAGACCCCTCAGGAGAGATAGCCAGACCGAGCTCCGAAACTTAAGACATATGTCCAGAAGAATTTATATGCAGATATGTATTCCAGCTGCAGCGCTAGGAAGGAAAATCTCTCCACGAAGAGTTAGACCGTTAGACAAGTAATGACCAAGTCGGGAACCAAGTCAACCCATGAGACGACACCAAGCCCGTTAAACGGCTAAGGAAGGAAAAGAAATAGGTGTAATCTAGACAAAGATAATGATATAATGAACTGGGATTGAGGTAAATAGTGCCTATGAGCATTCATATTAACGGCTTATTTAATACTCGGACTGAATTCTTAATGAAGGATTAGTTCTTAATTAGCTCAGAATATTTTATGCTGCTCTTCTTGGAAGAGTCTTAAATTTCCGAGTTAGCATTGCTCAGTCAAGTAGTAATTTAACATTAGCATCTGTTAGTAAAGATAAATTACAACAGTGGAATAGAGAACATGAAATGTTTGCATCTATTTTTACACGGTTTTTTCTCAAAAATTTCACTAAAATCATTATTTCCTCAAAGGAGCTATCACGTCAAAGACTTATGAAAGTGGTAATGCATTGCGTACTTATTTTACGCTATTCAATACTCTTACCGGGCTCTGTTGTACATAGAATAAAAGGGTACACTATAATATGTTTTTTATGTTAAATAGTTCACATTATCTTATGTATGTGAGATACCGTTTTATGAATTATTCTGTTATATTACTATTATGCATTATCCTGAAATTATTTTTGTTATAAGGAATACAAATACACACTCATTTTCATACAGCCTCGAGCAAAATTAAGGCATTCAAGTTGAGAACATTTTTATAGTTTGGCTGAAAGTTCCTGGCACTTTGATACGACATAAAGAAGAAGGAAAATTGGTGAGAAATGAAGAGATTACTAATGGTTCAAATGAAGTCACAGAAGAGAATGTTTTCGTTTGAACTAACCTCCTTTTATCAGCAATTTATCAAAATACCTAAGATCCTTCCAGGCCAAAAATGGGTTTGAGCGCAAGTGCCAGGAACTTTCAACCAAGCTCTACTCGACTCATTTACTTATGTAGAGTAGCTTCTCCAGCATACATGTAATAGATAAACATTTCTGTGATAGCAGCTAAATATGAGTTAAAATTAGTTAGATGCTAATCGTTTTACGACGAGCATCGTTTAAAGAACTTACTTTATCATATAATAAAAATAGTTCGCTAATGGCGATGAAGAAAAACAAGAAAGGTGCCTATTATATAAAAGGCTTATAACTTTGTAACATTTTCGGCATGGCTTGTTAAAATGTTTTGTAATTTTTCTCTCGGAGGACAAAAAAATGAAGTTGAGAACTAGCAGCTGAATACGGTACGTTGTTAATTGAATAATTAGCATTTAAAGACTTTCATGATTGTGCTCAACAGAGCAACATGTTGTGAAAGGGCTTCCGTAGGAAAAGCCGAGTCTTTAGAAAAAAGTATTAGGCATAGTAAATTCAATCACAACAAAAGAGGTAAGTGCGTGTTAACTTCTCAGAATGTAGAGTACAGCCAAACTGCGGACGAATTCATATGAAACTATAATCCAACTTTATGAGACAATACAATTAGAAGATAAAAAGACGACTCAGTACAATAAGGACATGGAAAAGGAATGAAACTCGCGAAAAAAACACGGTTCATGAAAATGATAAATGCCATATTCAAAGTATTTAGACGAAAAAAGAAGGCGAGAGAACTGTGCGAAAGGAATGCAACATTCATTGTACCAAGGAGGGATATAAAAGGAAGCCAAGTGAAAAGATTGAATTTTATAATAGATATGATAAAGAAAATAATAAAGATTTATAACAGATATAATAAAGAATGATATAGAAAAAAGGGTGAACAGGGGCCTATCTAATACCATCTAGCATTATACAAGTCTTTACATTTCCCATAGAAAGTGTACCGATGATGGTGACAAGTGAAGTCTTCAGTTTGTACTAAAAAAAGTGGAAGTTTTAGTGACGTGACACCCCGCGTGATACTAACCTCGGGGACTATGAAAACTTTAATTATAGCTTCGAGAAACGCGTCATGGAATGCCACTGTCAACAATATTCGCGACTACCATAAAGGGAACAGTGTACCTAAGAGGAAATTGTTTAACGCTAGGACAATCAATAGTGCTAAATCGCAAATTCTAATATTTCCTTTCCACTGAGCGGCACCATCGTGAGTCAGGTGATCTACTTCTGTGCCGCAGAGCTATATAGCTAAGAACGTGCCAGGTGACGAAAGGCACCAACCTAAAACCAGTGTAGCTAATAGTGGTATATTTGTACAGAAAAATTGTAAATTCGAGATATTACGTAGTGATCTCATGTCTCTAATAGAATATTGAAGTATGAACTCTGTGAGAAGTAAGAATAAAATCTCAAAGTATATTTTTGAAAATATTTGACAAGTGTATTGATCAGGCTTCATTTACATAGATCCCCACATTGACTTCCAATTCCTGTCGATTCATTTTCATTGGTTTTTGAAATATAATACTATGTACAACTATTTCAACTTTGGAACAGAGAGAAACATCATTTTAGAGCAAATACATTCCAGTATAATATCATATTACCTGATCCTCACTCATTGAAAAAAATCAAATTGGTAAAATAATTAATTGAATGAAATATAGTTTTATTTTCAAGGTTTTAATAAAACAAAATTTTGATAAATATTGTGTCACGACAGCGACACAATATACATCTATTAACCGATCAGTTATCAGTTGAATTAAAATTTGTGAATCATTTCAACATTACTTTCCTCCACAAAACGAAATATGGCTTCAAACGGGGCCTTTAATAACATTTTCAGAAAAAAACTTCTCTCATGAGTCCAAACTATAGTCCATACGATACCTATTAATTCATTCAGTCGTAGGAAAGGTGTACATTTCAGAATACAATTTGATGAATGCGTCACATGCCTGGTGGGCATCCATTTTGCAGTAGGTGGATAAATAAACTAACCAGTACATTTTTTCTGATAATCATTTCTCTAATAATGATAATTTAGTTAGAAAAATTCAAACAAGTGGATTGGTATTTAACCTAAAGCAATGATAATAAAAGCTTATTGTCAATAGAGTTTACCTAAAAGATGTGGCTAATCAGAACCCTCAGGCAGTGAGAAATAATACACTAGAAGAAATCATTCTCGACTATGCAAAATCTTTAAATCTAAAATAAGAAGACTTGGTGATTTATATATTTCTAATATCTATTTTTAATCCACTAGGTCACAGCATTTTAACTCTGATAAGTATTCCAAATACAAGGAATCAAAGTGAAGGTAATTAGAACCCGAAAACGATGTAATCCACAGGAATAGTCCCAGGGAACACTTGTTTACGAGAATGAAGGTGGGCGAAGCACTAATAGTGTTAGATAAAGAATTGCCTTGGCTAATCAGGTATTGGCCAACAGCAAATAACTTCCGACAAGATCCTAAGAATGTGTTGGTTAAGAGCTACGGAGAGATACGGAGAGCGGCATTAAATGAATTACATGTAGGAACTGAGTAGAGTAGTGAGATAAGGGAAACGAATAGAATTCCGCTCATGGTGTTTGATAAGTATTTCAACTTCAGTACTCAGTCCGCCGGATGGGAAGTTGAATCATCGTCCCTTTGGGGCCTTTTGATAAGAGCAGGCTAATACTTACACTGGGTTTCACCTCATCCTTCCTCCATAACTCAGAAAATGTTTACCTCTCACCCACCCCACCGCAAATATATGACGCAAATGACACTAGCTCTCGGTCACCTACAACAGTGAAATTAAAATGAAATATTGAATTTGACTGAAATAAAACTGTATACAATTTTAAAGCTACCCCATGGAACTGAGATTAACAAAATGTTCTCATTAAAAGCATAGTTTCCCGGTGGAGATATCGGCAGTAAGTATTATGGTGTGACATGAATTAATGAGGAACTCTTCCATAAATACCTTTTTCGATTACGTTAATTTCCATTGCTGCCTGGCATATGGATAATAGAACATTTTACGCTTTCGCATTCATTGCCAGTAGGTATGTTAGAGACAAAAATAGACTCCCTCATCAGCAACTCAACAAGAAATGAACGACCTATCACGCTGCTGAGCTGATAATCACCTTTAATGGCACAACAGGATCTGTCCTCTAATAAATGAAAATAAAATAATAGATCACAGGGAATCAGACAACAGTTTATAGAGCACTCTGTTTTCTTTATTCGTTTCAAGACATGGCATTTCGCCCGCATAAAGCACCCACTTTACTCCTGCAACCATATGCTGACCGGCCAAAGAAATTTACGCGCTCACGCCAATGTGTAACATAAGAAGGAAGAACCGTTGACGACAACAGAATGAATTCAGCTGAAGTTCAACTAACTGCAGATGTCGAGGGTACACTAATAGATACTATATTCGTTAGAATAAGTATATTTCTTCAAAAGTGGCGGAGTATCGCCATAAATCTAATGTCAAATGACTAGTTCGGTTTCAGCAGTGAAAACTTTTCTTATCACTAATTCTAGATTATTTCTCTAAAATATTGTCAAAAATGAGAAATGTTACCACATAATCATTTAAAATCTCCTTGGCCATACATTTGATTTTCTTCACGATAACCTAGGCAAAACTTTCTCATAAAAGAAATAAAATTCTTTGAAAAGGAAGAATACCATTCACAGCGAACCGTTCATTTTATCCTTGCGTGATCAACGAAAACACGCTAAACCCCGAGATGGTTTCAAATTACTCTGTTCGTTACGCTTTTCAAGAAAAAGATAAAACGAAGCAAACCAGAAAAACACAAAGAAAATTTAATTCTCCGCTGAGCCTTCGCCAACTTTCAGTGGCTATTAATCCTCGCTATTTCTTTTGCTCCTTCTTTGGCCGTTTTTCTACCATCCTCATCTAAAGCCAACGCTCCTTCATTACTTTTCCCGCCGCAATACTCGATTTTTTTTCAATCACTTGCAAGGATACATCAAAAGAACTTTTAAGCTGCTCGAAAACCCCGTGCAGACATCGAGCTTCCGAACTTTGAGTACGCTACTTTTGAATTACAGTGCTGTTGTCTTAAAAATATCTCTATTACTCCGAACCATAAATGCAAATTACGAAGCAGTAAAATGGGGCGGATCGAGAAAATGGATGCATCAAACATTATAGTATGGATGAATAAGCTAATAATAATGAGTTAGTAAATCAAATAAATTATTTTAAAAAATCTAATATTTTTATAATATTATTTAAGAAAAATAAAACATAATATTTTTGTTCTCATACATTTATATAAGCAGGGAAATTAACTACAATTGCCGCATCACTGGCAAAAATGTCACTGAAATTCACTAGCAACAACTTGAATACTTCTAAAAGCATAGAGTATGTGCTCTGAGGCCGAGGGTCCTAAGTTGGGTGGAAGTACACAAAATGATCTCTCCACTCTCTGGCCACGCGTGGGTACGCATTCAGTTCATGCAATTGTTCTTTTGCCCCGCGAAACCACATCTCAACACAATATGGTATCGTGAACATAGTAATCAATGGAAAAGTGATTAGAAAATGTGGCAAAAGAAGACCTTGGATGATAAACATGAGGCAAATGGGCGTAGAGAAACAACCTGACAGGAGAATCGAGCGGAATTGCATGGTATCGATCGCCTAAGTTTATCAACAGCTTCCAGTGGTTGAGGTAGCTTCCAAATTGAAGAACCGAGTGATATATTCTCACACCTTATCTTCGTGAAACGTTTTCTAACACTTCTCAAAATTACTCTGGCTTCTAATTCAGTTAAAAAAATGTTTAATATTGAAGGTAGGAAAAGAGTCAAACTATAGAATGCAATTTGATTCGTGTTCTCATTTAAAGAAATGGAATTAATGGAAAGTATCGGAAGTAAAGGCGACGCTCTTCTCTCGCAAACTCATGTGGGTGTAAATATGGATGATATGGTGATAAAATAATAACCACAAATTTAATAAAAAAGCTGTGGAACTTATTATACCACTTACAGCATCATCAGGTGCAGCTGGTTTCTAGAGTACCTGGAGCATAAGTGGCGAAACCGGCTTTAAAGCTTTAAGCAACATTATTACTAAGTTTATGGTGTTTATTTCTATAGTATGGATGGTAAAATCATTAATATGAAATCGTATAACGTAATCGTGAGACCAAGATGTTTAAAATTACATTGTCCCGCCTGATTTTAAGAAATAACAAACAGGAACAATTGTGGCATAGAGATAATTAGAATAAGTTGTGTGGATATTAGATGAATTTTGCATCTACAAATGGAATCTGATACCAAAAATTTACATACCATTGGTTAACACGCTTTTCACCACGTTTGGTATTCCAAAATAATGTGCTGAAAACAATTCGACAATTATTTGAGCAGTGCCAATTCAATAATATAATCGTCATCATCACACATCGGTCAACAATCCTAAGATTGGTTTGACGCAGCTCTCCACTCGATTCTTCTATCGGCCAACCTCTTCATATTAACATAATTCCTCTCTTTCATATCCTTCACGACCTGCTCCATATACCGCATGCGACGCTTTCCTATGCTATTCTTCCCATTCACTTTTAGCTCCACAATTGTCTTCATCAGGCCATCGTGTCTTAAGTTATGGCCGATTAGGTTGTCCCGTCTTCTTCATTGAGTTTTCAGCAGACTTATCTTGTCTCACTGCCGCAAAGAAACATGCTCCAGATGTACGTCCTAATGAATTGTTTCCTTACTTCTACGCTTGTATTTCCAGATGTAAGTAGATCATTCCTTTGATAGAATGCTCTCTTTACCTGAGCTATTCTGCTGACTATTTCAATGATATAATATCAATTTTATCTATTTCAATCCCATCCGAAGCTGCTCAGTTCCGGGATGAAATTATTTGACTGGGGTTAAAGCAAACAAATATTCGCTATTACTGGCTAAACGGCAGTGCATGCTTGGTGAGTAGACCCCCTGCCATTCACCCTACCGGTGGCATGCAGGTTGCTCTGTTGATATAGCTATATTAGTTCGTTGAGGATAGGATTAGGTGAAATTGGACAAACGCGAGCGGTGAAAGGGATACGAAGGCGAGAAAAGAGGATTGAAAGGACACTGGGTCACAATGCATCTGAGCAGGCGTAACAGAGAATAGGTGGAGTGATGATCACAATAATGGATGAGGAAGGAGTTATTGCATCCGCGGGGACGTCACCCGTCAATGAGCTACAGAGGCTATTCATGGGGAGGGGGACGTGGTGAGAGGAGAGGGGGGAGGGCGGGGAAGGGAGAGGAATGGAGTAGGTGATCCGTTTAACCCACGAGGGAGACGGCGGGAAAGGGTTAACGACCTATAACATAGCCGCGCGAATGCTTTATTTTCATTCTTCCCCCTTCACTCCCCTCGAACTCAAACCATACCCGTTAGGGAGATTAGCGCAGTCACGAAAGAGCCTTCCTTGCATATTTATCGAAGTGTCAAGGCACGCGAAAACGGACTGAAAAGAGCGGGGAGTGCCCTAGAGATTAATTGAATCGTCTCATTATGCGGTCGACTTGTGTTTGTTGCTGCAAGCGCGAAAGGTTCTGAAGTCTCCTGCGAGAAAGCAAGCAAAAGGAAACACCCCACCGCCCGTTTTTGTTTCTCGAACCGCATTCACTAGTCACGCTGTTTAATTATTCATCGTCTCAGTCTCGAGATGATTTTTGCGAGAGGGGACGAGGCGAGTGATAAGGCGTGATTTTTCAAAAGATAAGGAATTCATGACGAAAAAAATGGGCTCTACTGAGTCAAGTTTGCTGACAATAATTAATACCAAAAGCCTCACACACTTTCTCACGTCTCTGTCGCATTAAACCGTTTATCGTTCCTTATAAAATTCGCAAACTAGAGCACTGACGAAATAAAAGTGAGGCAGTTACAAATCTATTTTTACAATGCTTCTACTTTCATTATTTAACTTTAATTTTTCCGCCAAATTTAATTTGGTTGAAATTCTAACTATTGTTCTAAACTTGATTAAAATAAATATTAAATAATAAAAATAAATAAAATTTGATAAAATTAAATAGCGGTATATTTAATCCATGAGGTGCTGAGTAAAAATATTCAAGAGGTTGATTAAATCTCGGACTTCATACATACGTGGAGATTGGATTTTCTTGTTCTGTGAAAATAAACTGTTCTTAAAATGTAATTTACCTGAACGCCTCAGGCATTAGATGAATTGTAGCCATGGACTCAAGATGACAGATTATGCATGACTAAAATCGCATTTAAGAACGCGGGAATCATTAATGAATACCATTGGTGTTAGAGGAAAGCAGTAAAAGGATATTCATTATTGAAACAGTTGGATTTCATCTCGCGAAAAAAATGTGCAGATTGCAATGAGATATTATTTTGAAACAGAAAGAAACATGAAATATTAGTAGAACTTATAATAAATGGATTTATGTAGCATTTAACTAAACTGTGGTCAAAAAAGCTACTAAGGAGCCACAATTTTGAATGTCCTCTTACTGCTCTCCTCTCAGGCAATATATGATATATACAACAGACTTAACCTGGATTCAAGCTGACAGAATATACATGACAAAAATCGCACTTAATAACTAGGGAATCAATAATGGTTGGATAAGTAAGAGGATATTCAAAATTGAAATTTTTCTGTCTTTAGTTTCACGAAATGAATGTTCAGATTGCAATGAAATTTTCAAATAGAAGGTAACATGAAACATGAGTAAATCTATAATAAATTAATTAATGCAGCCTTTAACTAAATGTGGCCAAAAACTCTATTAACGGGTTGTGGATAAACTGCACGGAACTCAACACGAGGGACGATGTACAAATTGTTTGCAAAAAAAGCAAATATCCACCAGATGCTATGAATGAAAAAGGTTAGATGCATGCAAAAATTAAGGCAGGTAGTCAAATTAATTAAATATTTTAGCGCTTTCTATCCACATATTTTTCTACTAAAACACTATTTTACAAGTAACTCGTCATCCAATGTAACATATATCTTCCTTAAATTATTTTACAGTACATTTTTTATCCATATTCTTACTTCCATCACTACTTGCACTCTTCCCACCCATTTTACTACTGCTTCTTCCTCCACAAATAATCTATCATGTACCCTTTTCAAAACGAAAGAATCTAATGGGACCTGCAACTTTAAGCTTCACTTCACAGAAGTGGTTGAAAACCAGTGTTTTTCTTCACGTAATTGATGCAAGAATATACTTAGGTCAAATCGCCTCCTTAAAGAGTAAGAAATAAATGTTTACGCATAGTTTGTATAGTAAACGCACGTTCTAAATCAAATGAATAAAAAAATATTAAATTAGTAAATGAAAATTAAATTACAAGGCACCTTTGATAAAGATTTTTTAAAGTATTGGAATGAGTTTCATATTTTGCGGGTTGATTAAAATTAGCATTGACAGATAGGTATGGCATGAAGATTGGAGAGTTTCAGATGACGATCGTGTGAAGAAAGTATAAAATAATACAGGTGTACGTAATAAGTGATTCCGAAGCAGTTCATCTAGATTAAACCCCGCAAGCCCTCATAAAGATGTGTAGCAGATGATGAATTAACGCCAAATATGCTTTACATATAATGCTGGAAAAATTATTAAAAACTAATAGCTGTATTCTAGTGGAAACATAACACTTTTAAAAAGGTTTAAAGAGCAAACTGAGCATGCTCTTGGTTGGGTAAGCTTAAAGTGCTTAACCAGCACTCAACTACCTATGCTATCCATTGATACTCTAATTTAACACTATTGAATATATTCATAATTATTCGTATCACTAATTGTACGAGAGAAGGAAGACGGAAGGAAATTTTTTTATCTTTCAGTTCGACAGTCAATTTCCTAGCTTAATGTTCATGGTTCCGTCTACCAAACAGAGATCACAAAATTTTTAACGTCATCGGTAGAAATATTGTCTTTGAATTTAGTTAAGAAGTTATACCTAATTTTCAACCTACGGTCTTATAAGGTTTTCCATTTCAGTTCATTAAATAGACTGGTTGCGCTATTAAAATTATCATATCTCCCCTGCACAAACCGTGCTGATCTTTGCTATACACACTTCAGCTCGTTATTTAAACCAATTTCGTAAGAATCCCATGCAATGGTAGCTTATTCTTAATGAGGTCTAAAAGGGAAAATTAGAAAATTTCTCGTACACGTCGTAGAGATTATTTAGGTGAGACCACCGACAGCTGAGGTCATTTCAACCATCTTGGATACGTGGGTGATTAGGTAGAGGAGGACATATTTCTAAAAATAGAGCAAGGGTTGAAAGAAACTAGGTGTTGGCTTTGTTTAGTCTTAACAAAAGACGCCAAGGGGCCCATGGTTTAACTTCCCTCCCGACGCACTGAGAACTGAACCGTAAGTGATCATCACACATATATAATTTCAGCTAAGACATATCCCCCCCCAATAGCAGATTAAACATAGTGTAATGGCTCATGTAAACATTACTCAAATGAGTCACTCTACAAATTGACGTTAATTTTATCATTATTAAGAACTTAATTTTCCATGGACCCTTCTCCAAAACCTCGCAATGCTTCTCATTTCATAAAGAAGGAGATAAGTATAAAAAGAAAAGTTATGAGGAGATCCACGAAAGAAGTGGTATAATGGGCGATGATGAATGGGATTAAAGGGCAAGAGGATCGCATTTAAGCCCTTACGGGTATTACGACGTCTTGTGACGAGACGGTGGGTGGCCGCGGAGGGAAAAGAAAGAGGAACTTCGCAGGAAAGTTAGGTAATAAGGTCGTGAGGAAAATCGGATGGGTGAGAATGCGTGAGACAGTGTAAGGGAAAGTGAGAGGTGATGTAGGAAACTTAAAGTTGATATCCTTACCGGGGTACATGTAATCATGCTGTCGCATTCTCTGGAACGAAGAGATTTTTTTTTCTCTCGGAAATGAAAAAGCCTCCACGCTTCATGAAAGAATAGCCGCGTCAAAACACGAAAACAATTTCCCAACCGAAAAAGCATTTCGGGTTTTAGGCGAATGTGAACAAGAGAGTATGCTGAGGTAAAATTTTATTTCCCATGAAAACGACGTATGTCACGCCGTACATGAAATGTCACGGAATACGAAAACTGAAGTTCTCCTCGTAAATAACATACTATATATATGGTATCTCAAGACTATGTTAAATCAAAAAATAAGCAGTGGTGAACATTAACTAAAGTCAGTAATCAGTGCATGAAAGGTGATGGAAAGAGATATTACGAAATAAAAAACAACACAGAATTTCAGTAAAGCCATTAATGGAATACTCGGGAAAACAAAGCATATAGAGCCAACAAGACCACCTATTACCAAGCAACATAATATTTGATCGCAAATAAAAAATGCATTTCCCCAAAAATTAGTTGTAAACACAAAAATTCCTTAAGTATTTTTATTAAAATTCCGAGTGAAGGGAAGTAAAAAAAAGGTGTCCTATGATTATTTGGAGCTTTATCTGAAGCTGGGCAAAAATCGCTGATTTTGGGAGATAAAATCAAATTTGTATCGGTCATTCATAATTTTTGGTAATTTACCCCAAAATTTTAGGTTTTACAATCTCCCACGAAATATGAAAAAATATTTTCCTCAAATAGATGCTTTTGTTCCTTAGCACCTCTGATATCTCGGCAACCACATTCACAGTTTTTTAAATCAATAAACCACTGAATTTCACTTGTAGACCCTGCGTTTAAAATTTTAGCAGGCTACGATTAAATCGCCAAAACCCATTACAACCGAAAACATTTCGAAGAGTATTTATTCCCTAAAATTGTCACATTAAAGGAAAGTGGAGCGTTTTATTCAAAATCAACACATGTATAAATTTTTAATGATAGTAAATATTTTTCCCAGAAACTAAATATGTAATGAATGTTGTTGCGTGTTATGCTCAGGCCCAAGAAACCTCGAATGCAAGGCTTCTTTACCAGATTATTTTGCTGTCAACCAAAGTACGAGTGTGTGATTTATATTTTAGGTGAACTTAAATATAGAATATTAACAGGAACAAAGGACGATAAACTCGTGATAAAACATATGAGAGAATATTCCTGAACATACCATTTTCTCGACGCATAGGCTCTTATCATAATTATCTCAGGTCGTTAATTAATTCGCAGCATATAGGAAATTATCATCATCATCATCACCATTGGTCAAAGATCTTAGGATTGGTTTGACGCAGCTTTCCGCTCGATTCTTCTATCAGCCAACCTTTTCATTATGACGTAATTCTTCTCTTTTACATCCTTCACAACCTGTTCCATGTATCTCATACGAGGCCTGCCTTTTCCAATCTTCCCGTTCACTTTTCCCTCGACGATTGTCTTCATCAGGCTATCGTGTCTTAAGATATGGCCGATTAAGTTGTCACTTCTTTTTCTTCTTGTCAGCAGACTTCGCTTTTCTCCTACTCTTCTCGGGACTTCCTCGTTACTTACTCGGTCTATCCCTTTATTCTTCCGCATTCTTCTGTAGCACCACATTTCGAATGATTCTACCCTTTTCTTCTCCGCTGCTGTCATCGTCCATTCCTCACTGCCGTAAAGAAACATCCTCCAGATATATGTTCTGATGAACTGTTTCGTTACTTCTACGCTTGTATTTCCAGCTGCTAGTAGATTCTTCTTTTGATAGAACGCCCTCTTTGCCTGAGTTATTCTACTATTTCTTTCTTGCTTCGTCCATCGTTGGTTACTCGGCTTCCTAGGTAACAGAACTCTCACTTCTTCAAGTTTTTGTTTTCCTAGTTTGATATTTGTTTTGGCCTCTTCTTTCTTGCTGCACACCAATATCTTAGTCTTCTTCTTATTTGTCTTCAGCTGATATCTGGTCATTGTCCTTTCCATAGTTACTAGAATATTGTTCAGATCCCTCTCTGACTCTGCAACGAGTGCTATGTCATCAGCGAATCGCATCATGCTTATTTTTTCTCCGTGGATAGTCACTCCAGAAGAATTCTCTTCGATTTAATTGATGGCTCTCTCTATGTTAACATTAAACATTACGGGAGACAGTGCACAGCCTTGTCTTACTCCTTTCCTTATTCTTGCCTCTTCACAGCTGGGTCCAGATTTAATCACAGCTACTTGGTTTTTGTACAGACTGTGTATAATTCTTCGGTCATTGTAGGACACTCCAATTCCCTTCAGAATTCCAAGCATTGAATCCCAATCCACGTTGTCAAAAGCCTTCTATAAATCCACAAATGCAATGAACGTCGGCTTGTTCTTCTCCATTCTCTTCTCTATGAGCAGCCTAGGGGCCAATATTGCTTCCCTTGTACCCTTACTTTTCCTAAATCCAAATTGATCTTCATCCAGGAACTCCTCTGCTTTTCGTCCCATTCTGCAGTAGATTATTCTGGTCAGTATCTTCAATGCATATGTCGTCAGGCTTATAGTCCTAAAATATTCGCATTTCTCCGCTCTCTTCTTGGAAATAGGAATGATGATGTTTTTCTCCAAGTCCCTTGGAATTTCTCCTGTTGAGTACATGTCGCAGATGGTTTTGTAAAGATGAGTTAATGTTTTCTCTCATGCATTTTTAATTAGTTCTGCAGGAACATCTTCAATAACTGAAGCCTTATTCATCCGAATTTCCCTTACTGCAGCGTCGAATTCCGATCTTAATATTGATCCCCCCATATCATTCTTTTGCACTTGTCTTTCCTCTTCAATAGCTTTAGAGTTGAGATTTTTTCCCATTGTATAACTCTTCCAGATATTCTTTCCATCTCTTTACTTTTTCCTAGTTTTAAATTAGAATTTCTCTCGATGTAAACATTAAAAGTTACGGAAGACAGTTCATAGCCTTGTCTCCCTCCTTTCCTTATTCTTGCCTCTTCACAGCTGGGTCAAGATTTAATCACAGCCATAAAGGAAAAGTATATAAAAATTCATTTAATCTAGAACTCTTCGTAAGGATGGATGAAAGATAAAAAATGTGAGGCTAATGAAACAAAGAAAATAAGTATCTGACATGAACGATACTTTCGCGCTACATTTCAAATCATAAAATGAAAAAGATATCAATTAAAATAAATTACTTGTCCTTCGCAATAAATGATGCGGATCATTAAAAATTCTCTTCGAGTAATTATATCCAATGAGGAGATGGTCTCTCAGGGGAGTAATCGACCAAGGGTACACAGCACGTGTAGGCTGGAGAAAAACATGGCCAGCCTTTGCTATTTGTCACCTTGGTAACACAGTATATTCGTCATTTTTACTTGGGGAAGTGATCGACAAATTAGGTGATTCGCGTCACACAGAATACGTAAGAATTAGGATAGAGACATCCCATGTGGCAGACAGCGTACTGAACTTGAAGTATATCCCATCGGTCAATATAGTAAGAACCGTTTATATAATGAAATATCTCTGAAACCTCCAAACCAAAACTAAGGATTAGCAGGCACCATACCTATCGAATCCACAAATGGACATATCTTGGACAACATAATGGCATGGAACAAAATAAGTATAATGGTACGTAGTAAATGAGTAGAGTGTAGACGAGTATTAAAAACTAACAGAATGACTATCAAAAAGATGCTAGGAAAAGTGAAAAAAAAAGAATTTCAATGAAAATTATGGAGAAAGAATTTGACATTACCGAAATCAGTGAAAACCTAAGACAAGATGGCCTCTATATGACTTGGCGAGAGTAATATGAACGGAAATAATTGCGAAGGAAGGCATGGGGGATAGAGAAAGAGCATTCAAAGAAGGGAGGATATATAAGGGGATCGAGTGGTGTGGTGGTTAGAGTACTGGTCTCCCATCCCGTGGGCCCGGGTTCGATTCCCGTCAGTGGCGGATTTTTCAGTGGCAAACCGGTCCCTACTTGAGTGCATAGTGGAGGGCATTTCATGTTCAGTACTCCGTCCGTCGGATGGGACGTTAAGCCGTGGTCCCCTTGGCGCCTTTCGTTAAGAGTAGGCTAACGCCGGGTTTCTCTCCACACTTCCTCCGTTCGCTGAAAACTCCTACCATTACCCACCTATCCTAAATGGCGCAAACGACATCAGCTGTCGGTCGTTTCCCCTAAATAACCAACCAAGCATTTTATAAATATGAAAAGACTAAGCTTTAGAAAAATCGAGTGGAGAGGTACGTTCAGCCAAAATTATGATTGATTACTTATGGTAATAAATACGACATCCATGCTCTAAGCGGGTACAAGCAAGCCACTTCTAGCTTCCCATCACCGGCCTGATACCGCAGAGGACGTACTCGGAAAGAAAAAAGCAGGAAAAAGGTGAAAACAATTTCGAGCGCATCGCAAGCTCCCGACGACTCCCGGCTCCAGAAGTGATTAAGACCGACAAGGCCGCGAATCGAGCGGCGCCAGGAGTTCCCTCTCACGCGTGGCCAGCATCCCTGGCCGTAGCTGCTCCTGTACTCGTCAACCGCTCTCGCTAGCATCCTCTCCTTCGTCAAAAGGATGAGAGAGAGAAGGAGGCGAGGCACGAAAGGACATAAATAATGGGTCAAGCTAATCGTAAACTGGGATTCATAAAAAGAGTACTGGTAAACGTAACGATCATGTACGAGAAATCAGCTACTTTTCCCTTGTTAGACCTCATTTGGAATACGCTGTGAATAATATGTGATCCCTACGAAATCGGTATAATAATGAACTTGAACGTGTGCAGCGAAGATCGGCAAGATTTGAAAAGGGACGGTACGATAACTTTATTACTGTAACCAGTTGATTAAATGAATTAAAATAGGAATCATTGTCAGGGCGCAGGTTGAATTTAGACTTAAAAGCTTAAATAAATTCCAAAATAATATTTTCGGTAATGACGTTAAAAATTTCCGGACCCCAACTTACTTTGGTAGATTAGACCATAATCAAAAAATTTGAGAAAATAATTGACGAAATGACATATTCAAAATGTCCTCTTTTCCTCGTACAATTAGGGATATGAATAGCGGTGAATATCCAATACGATTGCATCAATGGATGGTATACGGACTTTAAGCTAACCCAACTAACAGCATGCTTTTGCATTTTTGCTTTGCTATTTTTATCTTTTAATAGTGAAGTTTAGAACAGCATATAAATACTAATCCTTTTTTATGTATGGTATGTAGTGCATATTTGGTGAGAATTCACTTCCTGCCACACACCTTTATGGTGGCTTTCAGGGTATTATGTAGGTGTAGATGTAGATTACATCGGAAGGACCACGCATACGTGGGGGGAGAGGGCCTGCAAGCAATATCGCTTTGGTGTACGCACGTTTGTTTGCGAATGGAAGCGGAGGGAGAGAAGGAAAGTGGAAAGAGAGAGGACAGATGAAGATTGGGAGATAGAGGGAGGGGGAGAGTAAAGAGGTGGTGGTGCATGATGGGAAATGGAACAGGAAACACCGGTCGGGCGTGTCCTTTCTGCGCCACTGCCGTCCTTGTCACCAGTTCCCCGCCTCCTCCGGGATAACATTAGTTCAAAGGTTGTTTGGCAGGAGGAACGCAGGGTTTGTGTTGGTAAGACTGCTCGCGCGTGTTTGGCGACGGACGGAGCCAAAATTCGTTGTTTGCGCTCCTGAGCCTGAGGGTATTCCTCGCGCAAGCACGCACTCGCCGTGTGGGTGGGCGACGGCGCTTCGGCGAAACCCCCGCACACGGAGTTCGTTGATCTCCTCGAAAGAAGTATTCACCACACCCCCTCTCCCGACTCCACAACTCAGGGTCACGGGGTCAGCGCTAGAGTCCTAACCCTGGCGACTTGACCGTTCGAGAGGCAGCGGGTGGGCTTCCTCAACGGATCTAGATCTGTTTCCGGCGAGATGAACGGAGTGAGAGATGTCCTCGGGACACGAACGAATCAAATGCACGCGGCGTTGCCCACAAGGTGAATGCACATGGAGTTGTACGTGCTACTCCAATCACGGACATTGATGCTCCAGTTGGAAATCAAAGGAAGTAGATATATAGACTAATGATACAGAGGACTAAAACATTAGTTTTTCATCTACATCTACACGATACCCTGCAAGCCACAGCTAGGGTGTGTGGCAGGGGGTGAAGATCACCAAGCATGCACTACTAACATGCAAATAAGCAACTAGAGTGGAGTTCATGAACCACTAAAGGCAATAATACCGTGGCCACGGTAACTTAAATCACGCTTAACCCACTTAACCCACGTGTGGGTTATAACTAGCTAATATTTGTAACTTTTGTATGCTAGAGGCATTTCATCATGCTTGTAAGAGGCTGCTAATGAACACGACGTAGGTGTAATCGTTTCAGAAATATCCTCACTCGCGTGGCATGCAACCACAAATATGGTATTTCAATAGGAACGGTCTTGTTATTTCATTTCCGATTGTGCCGTCAGTGGCATACTATGACAGTTTGATGCCAGAAACTGCATTGCAAATGAATCCGCCCCATATTTCGTTGAACTCAATGAAGCCAAGTTATCCAAGTATTTAGAACCTCGGACCACTGACCAAGGTCTTAAGTTCGAATACAGAATATCCTTCAGAAAATGTTCATTCAAGCATTACCTGCGTGTTTTTCTGTTTGAAAGCTAATCATAGCAATTAACAGGAAAGGAAGTCATATTTGGCTAATATGCTGCCCAAAACTGGGCACACGTGTGTTTCAGAATACAGTTGCGCCCGTCCAAGGAGCCGAAAGATGTTAATACACGGGATTGTTTGCAACGAGGCAAAATATGCCACACTTCGGCATATTCTTTAAAATACCGGATTCCAGTAGAGGGTGGAGATGAGTCGGAATTACTCTGAAAACCTGAGAAATATTTAAAAACTACTTAGTCATGGAAGAGTGTATCGAACAATCCACCAACTAATTTTAACATTCATGGCAGAAAGCCTGACTAAGGTCAGTTCGGAAAAGGACTAAAAATAAAGATTCCGAGGCAAACAGAATAGATATAGTGAATCTGAAAAAATATCTATTTGGCCTACACCCCCCATCCATTGCGTGACTCAACTTGGGGAAATCAAGCTTTTTTTTGTACAATCGATTCGTCTAGACAAAGTTTCAGAAAATATAACCTTACAGCGGTCATTACTCCTCCATAATGTCTCCAATAATAAAAGTTACCCCAAAGCAAGAAATATATCTTACACATAAAACACATGAATTTATCTAGGATATAGGATGAAGATGAAGCATGAAACCTTATAGTTGACGTATTAGATTAGATTAGAGATATACGACTATTTAAATTGCACTCGTGCCGAGGAGGATTTTTTAGTTAACCAAGGAGTTTTTTCCTGAGTTACGCCTATTTACTACAAGCTTAAGTTCAAAATGTTGGCTTAGGATGATTACATAAGAATTAATGAAACGTAGGATTGGATTAAGTCATAATTGTTGCATATAACACGTCCTTCCTTACTCTTGCTTCACTCACTGGAATCCTAAGGATAGAAAGAAAAAGCAAATTTATAGTTTTCCATTCAAACTCCATATTGATTATCTATGGAGTAGCAGTATTGTTTTTCTTTGTCTTTACTATTTACTTTTTATGTATACAATGGTAACTATTTAATAAATAGCGTGCTAAGGAATGCGATTACCTTCCCGTGAGCCTTACCTTCCAAGTGAATATAAGCATTCATTTTTTGCAACCACAAATAGCGACATAAATTTAGGCATGCAGAGACGTCACCGAGAAGAGTAAGGAGCTCTCAGAAAGAAGCTTAAAAGTTGGATTTTGACGCTGTTATAGCCACCTACTTCAAGGCGCATACATCTTCCTCACGCTACGTTGGACGATGGTAGAAATAAAATAAAAGTCTAGCATTCGTAAGGGTAAAAAATTGGCCTTCCAACATCACCTGTGCGAGGCATAGGTGATTTCGTAAGCCCTGGAGTACTTCGTGGTCCTATTTCCAGGAAAAAGCACGAACATTTCAAACGCAGATGCACCCGGTGACATTAATCAACGACTAAAGGTAAAAGAAACCACGTGACCATTGGGTTAGAATGGCGTGTCGAGAGATCCTTAGAGAGACTTGAGAGACATCAAACGCGAGACCGCCAAGGAAAAAAACTTGAGACTGTGAAAATTTTTTCCGCGAGTGGTTGTCTACTATGAGACCCAATGTTAATTCCATCCCTATCTTACATACACAGGCTTGCGCTTTAAGCGGCCACCTATGAACTCACTAAACGAATGGCTCGCCGACGCTACCATTAATGGCGTGACATGGCCAGGGAAAAATCGCTCCCAAGAATCTAGACACGCTCTTCCTTAGATCGCGATCCACGACTCTTTACCACTAACAGGATTATCTTCATTCAATCCTTGCTTCATCGCTTCTGAAATTTTTTGTTATCAGTCCCTTGGATTCCTAGAAAAAGGAGGTTTACCGCAGCGAAATCTTGCAGTGGCCTTATTAATTTGTAAGTATAAGAAAATGCAGGTCTCTCTACTCTAAAGCTAACGATGCTATCCGAATCCAGAATCAGTTTCTCACTCCTAGGGTTTACAATTATGCATGTGCATCTCTTTGTATCGTACACAAAAGATTTATCTACGAGTTTTCCCTAGACATATCTGAAGGACTAAATCTCTTTGTGACATTTGCTAAAATGATTTAGAAACAGAATACCAGCGTTGCTAATTACCAGTGGCGCAAGAGGCAAAAAAAATGTTTTACTTCCATGAAAAAATAGACTGATTATGCTCTTTTATACAATCAATAATAAGCCACTTTGAATTATGAATATCTCCATTTGATTCTGCAACAGTTAAGACAAAACTGTTGAAAGTTTTACTTTACAGCTTGGGCTGCGTATGTAAAATCCATAAAGTTGATATCATTCATTGCTGAGATCCAAATAATTAAACTTATACATACTTTTTAAAGCAATGAAAATGATATTTTTACCTATATCATGGAATTATAAACGTTCATGGCTGGCTGTATCTGCCATTTTGGCTAGGGTTCATCTTTCTTATAGTTGTAAGAATGCATGAGGATGGAGTTAACTCAGGAATATTAATGGCAGCAACATTTACTATCATCTCAACAAAAAGGAAATTACATGAGCAAGGAAAGATACATTAAAACTCTAACAAGCTAACGGCATTTCTAGGGGAAATATATGGAGAGGC
Organism: Platycnemis pennipes; assembly: GCA_933228895.1. NCBI lineage: Eukaryota > Metazoa > Arthropoda > Insecta > Odonata > Platycnemididae > Platycnemis > Platycnemis pennipes. The sequence continues at coordinate 32,214,122 of OW121855.1, forward strand.
GGTGAATAGAGCAAAGAAGTAAGGCTAGTATTAGTTTCGTTAAGACACCGATAAAAAGGAATAAGGATTGCAGTAGGAAACATTTTATTTTTTTGTCGACAACGAGAAGCTGATAAAGAAGATGGTAAATATGAAGTAACTGACTATTTGACAGATATTAGGAACTGAATGACCTAAGGCGCCAGTCATCTCTCCAAGTGACAACAACAACTGGATGTTCCGGGTTTTTTTGTACATACAGGTAACTTCAGAGAACAAATTTTCCGAAGATAATGCGTTCATTAACTGTAAAGAGAATAAAAAGACACTCCTCCTTGGGTGTGTTCAACTTGATAAGGCTCCACCACATCACTCCCCTGAAATGAGAGCCTTGTTTATCCATGACTGCCCTAATACCAATAAAATATTTAACCAGGATTTCATTGCTAAACTGAGGCTTGAATTTTAGTTCTTCGTTTAAGTGCGCATCTTTTCCAATGAGCAAGTAAAGGACCGTTTAAGAGCGGAAATCATAAATGCATCGTATAAAGCGATATCCTATATGAGAAATATTTCACGTACTAATTATCTCCATGCTAATTTTCAATGTTTAGGAATCCTAATAATCCCAAGAATAACCAAGCATAAAATGTTGAGTCCATGGTGAGGAACCTTTGGTTTATGAAATTTTTCTTCTAACATAAATAATTTCGCCATATTTAGACGCATGTATTTTGGTTTTACACCTAGTTCCAGCAGTATGGCATTGAATATCCTCCTCCGACCAATTGGTACTACGTAAAATGAAGTTCGGAATGTTTTCTAGGCATTATGTAAATTATGATGAATTGTATTTGACAACAGAATTCTAAAACCTTCCCCTTTACTTTAAGGCGTATTTCATCCCTCATTTATACTCTACGTTACCCTTGTAGCCGCCTAAAAAAATGCAATGTCAATTCTCAACCAGTTGCTAACTCGAGCTTTTATACATCCTATATATCTGATTGCGTATTGTGTTCTGAAATCTGCCAAGGAAAATAAAAATTGAGGTACTTAGAAACTGATATAATAAAATTTGCAACAGAGTAGATAATAATCCAATATTTACAGTTGCAATGTAAACCACCTGAACACAATTTACTTTACGGAGCAGGTAGGGATATTGAGCAGGTATGCCAATAAGAGTACGTATGACTATGAGATGCAGGTAAAGATTAAGCGCAATTATTTCCATTATAATGTGTGGATACTTAAAAAATAAGACGAAAAAAATGATTTGCTACGTAAAACCTTTTCAAGCAAATCATAATTGATTGATTGAAGCATTTCTTTGCAAAAGATTTTCACTCAATTATCTGTACTCAAATGTCCATTAAATGAAATTAAATGAAAATCTTTCGAATTTTATGATGTACTATAAGTGGAAACTATAGCTAAAAACTACAGTAAAAGAACAAGACGAAAACCGGAGAAAATGCTCCCTAAAGGATAAAATATGTATTTTTAGCAGTTTGAAGACGTCCGTGGTCCTCGAGGGTGTAGTGCGGAAACTGATATTTTTCAATTCGATTCGCCGAAATCGCTTTCTGTTTTTCATCCCCACTCTTCGTAACAGCAATCAAAACAAGCTTTTTTAATTCCACACAAGTGGCTGAGTCGCTTTTAAAAGGGAAAGTTATATCAACATTTCTACGGGGCAAATTCATCCGTCACTCACCTTTGAGAGAGCGTCCTTCTACATTATCCAATGAGCTCGAACCACAGCGAGGATAAAGAGAAGGAGAGAATCCTCTACGTCACTAAATATGGAATACACTCGAGAATTTCTGAGTCAGTTTCTTGCAGCACCTACACACAGTTTTGGACTGAGTACACTTGAGTATTAATTGTCTTTAGTTCCCAATAATGAGTAAAAAATGATGTCTTACAACCACTTCACACGAAAAAATGTTGGGGATTACCGAATGAAAATACCTAATTATGAGCAAAAAGCTTAACACATTGAATAAAACTATCGTCAGAGAACGCCCATGAATTGCCCAGGGTTCACAATACCTTTCAACAATGCGGAAGGAATAGATGGATAACGAAGGGAAGGGCGTAATGTACTAGATTATCGTGTCTCAAAATCGCCCAACGATGTCCCTGAAACTGGCCCAGGGTGTTATTCTTTCGTTTTGACTCTTTCAATATTTTAACTCTGTCGTTTTTTATTGAAAAGTAATCGGCGCGTCCACAAGCACAGAAGAAACATCACACTCGAAGACGGAACGCTCCTCCGCGAACGCGGTCCAAGACGGTTCCACACGCAGGTCTCCTCACCGGCCGGAGCGGATCTCCGCGCAGAACTGCCGGGGTTACGGGAGGAGACGAACTTCGCGTGCACGGTGCCGCGGCATGGGATTGGCTGGCCGGCCATGGGACGAGGGGGTGGGAAGGGAGGGACTAGGCGAAGGAGGGTTGAGGGTCGAGAGGGCAGCGGGAGGAGAAGGGCTAGGGCACCGTGACGTAGACGGCACACATCTCGCAGGGGAGGGGGGTGCGGTATTTTGAAGCCGGGGGGGAGGAGGGGTGACGTCGTCACGGAGATGAAGTGGACCATTGATGTCAATGCCGAGGAATGTGGGGACACCCTTTCCCGACGCCAACTGCATATTCCGGAGAGAATCGATTTCGGAAATGCATTTGCGAAAATGTGCCGTTTGAGCAAAGCGCTAATATGGTCTTCCGGAATAATTAGTCGAAGCAACAGGTTGCGGTCATGATTTATTACCCTTGAAACAATTCCAGATATGTTACCAGCGTGGTGCATCGATAATTTCAGTTGATAAAAACTAGATGCCCTCGTATTTGGACGAATGTTAAGCAAATTATGAAGCGCGGTCAATCTGAATTTGTGATCACACGGTAGAAAACACATAGTAAGCATTAAGGTAAGCCTATATGGTAATTATTCTGTCAAATACTTTCAGAAAAAAACCTAATATGCCATAATACAATCATTGAAGAGTGAAGTTACATATTTTCTTCTAACTAAAAATTCCAACCTCTGCACATAATTTTCCTCGATGAAGACGATTCAATCGCGTGAAAACCACAGTTTAAATAACTGAATGACTAACCATGCACATTCCTTAAGGTTTGATTTTTATGGGTTTTCAGGGTAATATAGTTAAGAATACAGTAAGATTAAAAGTGTAGAAATTAAAAGCTAAACCTTGTATTAAGAAATATGGGCAATGCCTACCTCACTCTAGAGAATTCAAGTCATACAAAAGTTATATTAGCTGTTGCACATATTGTGCTAGGATGGTATTGCTTCTAATACTGAAAAAATTACTCCAGAATAACTAGACTCACACTCATGATAATTTTCGTGCAAAAAAAAGAATATACCTCAGAGAAAATAACGATAATATTACTGATAAACCGTCTATATCTTGGCGAGATTTAGAATAAATAGCCCTTTCCAATTAACCCATGATGCTACCCAGAGGAGTATCGATGATGAATACATCTAATTAAGTGAAACCTAAACTTCGAAGGCAAACTGTCAATAGCGATGCTTGATAACAAGTTGTCCATAATTTATGAGAGGGCATGAATCGATTCCAACAAGGAATAATAAAATTGCTAATTTTATTTGCTCGACACATGTCTTTTTATTGGATAAATGAATTTGTTTCCTTATTCTTATTTGTTATATTATAGTTAATTCATAAAATTAACAAGAAGTGAACTACAATATTGAAAGAGATCGTAGGAAACTTAAGGGTGTATTTTACACAATATCCCAAATTAATATTTCACATACTTGATAATTTTCCAATTTTTTGGCCATATTCTAAATAATTATTTAAAAGTATGACGTTACTTAATTTACCAATCAGGTGATTGTATAGATGTAAATGATATGTTTTAATCCCTTTCCCTAAAATAGCAGCGCTTTGCGAACGCATTTCGCATCATATTGAGAGAGCTCTCCGTGATTTAAGTGGACGCTCGGGAAATTTTGCCATTTCCAACGTTGCAAAAAGATGAATCAGGCTGGGTAATTTTCACAGCGCGGATTCGCGTACGTCACCTGTTCCAGAGCCCACGATGAGCTAAATAGGGTTATGGAATGCAATCCAAAAATTAATTACTTTCAGGATAAAACACAAACGTTAAAAGCGATGGAACTCCGCGAAAAAAAATGAAACTGGAAGCATCAATCCGCAGCAAAGCCATCCGACCGTTCACACTCGTAAATTACGATTGCAGCTGACGCTCTTCTCCGATTAAGAGTAAACTATTTCTACCACGTATCTAATCCTTTCACGCAATCAACATTTTCAACAGTGGTTGCTCAACCATTTCCAATAAAAGTAGACTTAACGCTGAAGATAATAGCCAAAGGAAGTAACTCGGAATTCCCATTTTTTCATTATTCATTACACCCGCTCTGAGTGCGATTATATAGGACTCCTAGCCTTAAGACCTTACGAATGATGCTATTTGAACAACTACGGATAATGGTACTTGAATATTAAGAACGAGCAAATAGATAACTCTTTGTTACCGTTCAGGGTAAGCTATAATGTATGTGCTCAAACAAATATTTCCGTTGCGTATTTCAGTATTTCCTCCTACCACACTTATTTCTTGAAACCAACTAGCATTTAATACACTGCAAGCTACCGCGAGGGTGTGTGACAGGGGGGGAATACCACCAAACATGAACTTTTTACATGCAATCAACAGCAACAATGTACTATGCAACGTATACAACAAGCATGCAATATTACATATCCATTCCTCTATTTGCGGTATTCAAAATTGCATACCTTTCACTCCCTCTCTCCTCGCCGTTGAAAGCCTTCGGTTTCGGCTTCTATTTATTTGTATCATTTCACTCTGCCTTCTAAGTTTCTTTTGCAACTTTCTCTATAGCCCCACTATGTTTAATATTTCTACATTCATCCTCGTTTCCGCCCATCATCAATTTTCCAGACTCTTCCGCACCCACATCTCCAAAATGTCCAATTCAGATTTGTTAATGGATCAGATCTGGATAGTTAGGCACTTTTAAAAAAATATATGATAGACTGTGATGTAGTGACCCTACACTTCTTTGAGTGGGATTCATCTATCGGATCCGTTCATACGCACCATCTACTTATCTCTTCAATTCTTCATATTTAATTCATTTCACTCTATTCAGAAAAATGACGTTTGCATTATTGCAGTTTTCCTTCCAAAAAAAATTTTATACAATATTTGAGGAACCAGGACGCAGTCATAAATGACTGATTTCCCTTTAAGGCATCCTTGCTATGCGTCGGGTTTTCATTTTACGATAAAGACTCACAGATAGTGCAGATAAATACGGACTCATTAAATAACTTAACGTTGGGATTTACAATATTTGAATTTCCCAAATCGCAATAACATATATGAGGACATATATTATGGCTTCAGTCTTAGCATTATTTCTGCCATTGCAAACAACTTCTCCCTCCTGCGCTAGTCACTATTTCTGAATGCATATTGCCTATTACTTTTTAAGTCGCATTGCAATTCCCAGGTTCCTAGATTCCTCAACACAGTTCATATTTACTATATTACGCCAGTCAGCTAATGATTGCAATTTATATTTAGCCTTATAAATAAAACCTTTATTTATTGCACGCAATTTGGTGTAATGGACTTAAACTAACACAAGTACAATTACGGCACTCAATAATTTGCTGGTGTATAACAAGAGTAAAAGTTCAGCAATGACTACATCTAATTCGTGAATACAAGCAGGGATGATTGATAAATATCGCTGTCCATCTTATTTATATTTTACCGAATACCGTATTTATTGGAAGGAGTAGCATCCAGTCTAATTTTTCACCGTTTGGAAACGAGGAAAATTATTTTCATGGAGTTGATGAAGTTTGCAGCCACTTACATTCCATCTCGATTGGAAGCTGGGAAAAAGAAGCTTCAAGCGCGAGGCTTAACGGTTCGAGACAATTGCAGTGGCCAGGAAGACGAAGAAGATATATGACATACAATGGCCGAGACAAATTACGTCGAGTCCTTGCGGGGAAAGTAGGAGGCTGTTTTGGTGTGAGGAGGAGTTGGAATTTTCTTTCCGGCAGACTCAACTTGGTTCTTTTCTTTTCTATCTTCCCTTGCGTCCACCACTCGAAAAACTTCTCCGCTCGGCTGTCATCATTCCCTTGAAAGAATTTCTCCTGCCATCCGACCCCGCAGAAATTTATTTATTTTTCATTTGCACATCAAGTGCATAAAGCTTACCGCAATGTATAAATCCAAGAATACCTCGTTGGATATGCTCATTACATAAACAAAAATATAAATAAGGCATCGGTCATGCGGAACAAATAATTTACAGCAAAATGAACATAGAGCTAATTAACCACAAACTATGATATTAAGCACACTATTTGAAGGATATTATGATTATTTCACTTGCATTTTTGTGCGCGTTAATGGTTAAATATTAAAAATATTAAAAAATAGAGTTGCATATTATGCTAGCAGGGTGAGTTGGGTAGAAGAGGCAGAATACGGGTAGTCTGGACAGATTGATAGAAAGAAGTGCGAGGTGTATCGTGTGAAATGTTGGCTATTGTTCGAAATGTAGGGATCGTGGGAAGAATTTAATTTCCAATCAGAATTACCTTCTCCGGTGGAAAATTGATGATAAAAATTATTGGTCAAATTCCTTTTTGGCGTAATATTCAATGTCACCTTATACCTTCTATTTACATGTAGCGTCATGAGAACGAATCTTGCAAAAAAAACATTTAAATGACACGAGTTCTGCTCTGATTATTTTACATTATTTAATAGTTTGCGGCAGATAAGAGGTAGATATCAAAACTGCACATTAAACTTTTTACTGCCTTATTTTTACTTGTAACACTAACCAATTATTTAAACGTATTACCTTTACCTACGCTCAACTCATAATCTTCCAACTGACGCCCTTTTAATTTTTCTAATGCCACTATTTTTAGCACCCCATCTCATTTAATATCTAACATTCCAATTTGTCATGATAACGACCTACTTTACCTGGCATCAAACTAATAACAAAACACAATATTATTCTTAAGGACGACGTTCTATAGTTTAGATGCAAAACAAGCGCTTACAGTGGAAAGGCTAATCTCTCCACTATAACATCAACATGCTTGGAGTGCCTTTAATCGATGCATTTTTTACCGCTATGTTGTACGAGACTGGCGTCACTGGAGCTTGGGAAGGTAAAAAGACTTGGGCATTAATACTGTGAATGTGCATAGTACTAAGATGGAATTACAGCGTGCGAAGTGGTTGTGAGCAACACAAGGGAGGTAACAAAGTGACATGAAGAAATGCTTCTCATAGTAGATATACATCTACATCTACGTAATACACTAAAAGCCACCATAAAGGTGTGTGGCAGGGAGTGAATGTTCACCAAAAATGCACTACATATCATGCATAACAAAGGGATTAGTATTTATATACTGTTCTAAACTTAACTATTTAAAAAAGATAAAAATAGCAAAGTAAACATGCAAAAACATGCTGTTAGTTTGGTTAGCTTTAAGTGCTCATACCAACATGCAGCTACCAATGTTATCAATTGCTACACTCGTATTAGATATATTTACCGTTATTCATATCCCTAATTGTATTTACGAGGAAAAAAGGGCATTTTCAATCGGTCAGTTCGGCAATCAATTTCTCTAATTTTGTGATTATGGTCCAGTCTACCATAGTAAGTTGGGGTTCGCAAAATATTTTTAACATCATCACTGAAAATATGGTCTTGGAACTTGTTTAAAAGATTAAGTCCAAATTTCAACCTGCGATCTGACAATGATTTCCAATTTAATTCATTTAATAGACTGGTGACGCTAATAAGGTTATTTACCGTCCCTTTACAAAACTTGTCAATCTTCGCTGCACACGTTCAAGATCGTTATTTAGACCGATTTCGTAGGGATCCCATACACTGGCAGCATATTCCAAATGAGGTCTAACAAGGGAAAAGTTGCTGATTTCTCGTACATGATCGTCACATTTACCCAGTACTCTTTTGACGAATCCCAGTTTACGATTCGCTTGACCCATTATTTCACGTATGTGTTTACCCCAGGAAAGATCATGTGTCAGTCTTATTCCAAGATATTCAATCAATTAATATAGGTGGTAAGGTGGTATATAGGTGGTATAATTAAGATGGTACTTTGAGCGCAGAGAAAAAGGGTAGAATTTACGGTGTATAAGGGGAGGATAGGGATTGGGCTTTGAGTTTGGAATTAATAGAGATAGGAAGTCTTTGGACTTAAGGAAGTACTTCATGCGATAGTAATTGTATTTGACAGTAGCAGAACATCAAAAATGCATTTCTTTACCTGCCGTGATCGATCAAACAACTAAACATACTGAATATATTCATGTATAGTGTCCATATCAACTTATATGGTCTAATCGCTTAATGCGAACGTCAAGTGTACCTTTCCTCACGAAAGCTGATAGGTATATAGTAAGTTTACCTCCGGTTAGGGTAGGTTTAGATGTAGAATCCTTACCCTTCATTGCACTTATGTCATCTGCCAAATCCTCTCCTATCCTGTTCCTTCTTCGAATCGTTGCTTCCAACCCTTCATACTCTCTAATTATATATAATTTTTCCTCCTCGTCCTTCTTAACGTACTATTTTACTATTGAACTTCAGTATTCAATTAAACTACCCTACAGTTCCATTTTTCTACTTCTAATATCTGACAGCAATCCATTTTCATCTCCAACCATGCTCAATACTCATCTACTCGACTACTTTTCGTCCATCACACCCTCCCCATCCCTCCTCTTCAGGTGAATTCCTCATCTGACTCCTGAGCAAAAGCAACTCTTCTCCTAACAGCATTACCATTACGTCCATCTTCGTCCAATATGAGAACCGATGAAAAAAACTCTTTCACCTATTCCAGCCAATGAATTCTAGCATTTCTAACCTTTTCCTTAATAATCTAAACGCATGACTATTTTTCCAAGTAGAAACTGCGAAATAATATTGCACCTCTCAACATCCCGTCGTTGTAAAAGAGCCATCAGCACGGATAATTAACAATTATATATTTATTTTAGTTTATTATTGTGAAAGTATTTACAATTTACAATGCCTCTTATTAGTTACGCATTTATTTTCACGATTAAAACAAACCTAAATATCTCCTGCTGACAATAATCCTCTCTTCTCAGTTCTTTAATTACGTTTCGATTGGAAAGGTCTTGCCTTGCTACGCTTTTGTCTGAAAATGTTCTTTTATCTTAAGATATAAACAAGACATGTGTTTTGACGTAAAATAACATGTTATTTCAGAACCAAGAAAAATATATTATACACTGATGTTTTATTAAGTTCCATAGGTTTTATATTAGCTGAAGGAATGGATATTTTACAGAAAAAGAATAATATATATGATAGTATGTATTTGGAAATTATAAAAGATATTTACTTATTTTTAAACACGAATGCCTGAGGAATAGTAGTAGTCCACTCTATAAAAAGATAGACTACCCCAAACTGACGTGGCGAGGGATTCTTATATTTACCCTCGAGAACCTCATGAGGCCCTATAGTTGCTTGTTTGCATGCTAGTGGTGCATGCTTGGTGATCTTCACCCCCTGCCACACACCCTCGCGGTGACTTGCAGGGTATCGTGTAGATGTAGATGTAGATGCTCGTTTTCTCGAGTGATTTTTATCCTAAATCTACCTCATTGGTTTTGTAAGGCGAAAGGGGAGTGAGCGGCAAATGACGGAAGAGAGACTAAATGCAGTCACCCAGTAGACAAATTGGATTGAAAGGGCAGGGGGAAGGGAAAATGGGTAGAGTACACTGAGTGTCTTGGAAATGGAACAAGGCTTGATGTGTGGATTGCAGCGTTCACACGACGGGAGAAGCTGCTTTCTGAACAGCGCATGGGCGAAAGGAGGAGAGACTGGGGCGATAAATTACGGGAGAGGATCCGTTACGGCCACAACGCCCACCACCTTCGTCACTGAAAAATGCACAGCCCCCGGTGCTGGTGTGGGCAGTTGGGCTGCACGCAGGAGTGAGGGTTGATCGGGCCGCAGATCCGCCCAGACAGGATGAGCACGGATCGGATCAAGGGAAGAGATTACATCTACATAATACCCTCCAAGGCACCATAAAGGTGTGTGGCAGCGGGTGAATTCTCACCAAACATGCACTACATATCATGCATAAAAAAGGATTAGTTATAATATACTAGACTAAACTTCACTATTTAAAAAAGATAAATATAGCAAATCAAGCACGAAAAAACATGCTGTTAGTTGGGTTAGCTTCAAGTTCTTATACCAACATGCAGCTACCTATGCTCTCCATTGATACACTCGTATTGGACATATTTACCGCAATTCATATCACGAATTGTACGAGGAAAAAAGAACATTTTAAATCTGTCATTGCATCCACTATCTAAAGATCACACTCGAGAGAAATGACCAAAGCAAGAGATATTTTTATGAATCTATCATTGGAGTAAAGACGCAAGACACAAGTCATGTTCTGATTGAAAAGCATCCAAAGCTTAGTATCGCGATCGTGGTTTTCCATTTAGAAATATTTATCCTATCCTAGGGATTAGATGGAAAAAGGGACTGCATAGCCTCAATTTTGTCCCAACTAAAGACGACGTATTATTATATTAATACCAATAAATCTATGCAAACTGAACTTTCAAAATCGTAAACAAAAAAATTATTTAGTATTTTGTTGGGTCTTTGAAATGAAATACGAAAGTTTATGCATAAACTGGCAAATACAATTTTAAAATGTGAACGCTTATACAATTCGCAATGACTCTTATTAGTTGTATTTGCATGATTAAAAACATAAATATCTCCTGCCGACAATAATCCTTTCCCCATCGTTGTTGATGTATAACGTCACCATACGTTCTTGTAACGTTACACTTTTGCCTAAAAGAGTTTTTCTTAAAAAGCCATATCGTAAACTATGATATAAAATAACACATCTTTTATATCATAAAACTATGATATAAAAAGATATATCATAAACAGTTTACATTAAACAATATGTTTAATATAAACTGATTGCCCTTTGTCAGAAGTCGGTAAAAGGTCCCGTCAACTGATTAGGTACTTCATTCATCGCTACTGGCTTCTCATTTGTTGACAAAGAGGTATGTAGACAGAAATAATATACACGTTAATTGCACTGTAGAAATTTACTTACTCCCTCCTCTGTTCTTCTTCATCTACATCTGCATCTACATAATACCCTGCAAGCCACCACAAGGGTGTGCGGCAGGGGGTGATTGCTCACCAAACATGCACTACATATCATGCATAAAAAAGGAATAGTATTAATATAGTAGTCAGAACTACACTATTTAAAAAAGATAGAAATTGCAAATCAAACATGCAAAAACATTCTGTTAGCAGGGTTAGCTTTAAGTACTCATACCAACATGCATCTACCAATGCTATTCATTGCTACTCTCCGATAGGACATATTTACCGTTATTCGTATCTCTAATTGTGCGAGGGAAAAAGGACATTTTGAATCGGTCAGTTCGGCAATCAATTTCTCTAATTTTATGATTATGGTCCAGTCTGCCATAGTAAGTTGGGGTTCGTAAAATATTTTTAACATCATCACTGAAAATATTGCCTTGGAATTTGTTTGAGAGATGAAGTCTAAATTTCAACCTGCGATCTGACAATGATTCCCAATTTAATTCATTTAATAGACTGGTTACGCTAATAAGGTTATCATACCGACCCTTTACAAATCTCGCCGATCTTCACTGCACACGTTCAAGTTCGTTATTTAGACCGATTTCGCAGGGATCCCATACACTGGCTTCATACCTTAGCCGAAATAATATATTTCCTTCCCTTATACAATACTTATCACCATCATCATAAGTCATCAATCCTCAGATTGGTTTGACGCAGCTATCCACTGAGTTCTTCTATCGGCTACTCTCTTCATATTTACGTAATTCTTCTCTTTCACATCCTTTATCATTTGTTCCATATATCTTGCATGACGCCCTCCTTTGCGATTCTTCCCTTCCACTTGTTCCTCGACGATTGCCTTCATCAGGCCATCATTTCATACAATACTACAATCCGTACAATATTAAAACAAATCTCATCACCCTCTTTATACATATTTCAGAATAACAAATTTTCACTATCCTCTTCCTTTATTTCATGTGATATGTATAACCTTTCCTCTCGCCTAACTTCCTGCGTAACCTTATTCTCACCGTTTTCCTAACACCCCTATCTCAAAAGCTTTCTAATTCCCTTTATCGCTTTTTAAACAGACAGGTTTCCTGAACTTGAATACGCCTCAAAAATGAAACAAAGAAAAATTAATTTCGTCAAGATGTACACACATAATAAAGAAATACGAGGGCTTCGAATGTCTTTGCAGAGGCTGGTAACAGTTGCTGCGGCGGGCGGGCATCCCACTTAATGACGCAGCCACGTCCGTGTTGACAAAGGGACTCAATTTCGCCATAGCACCCAGCCGTGTTCCTAAGGAACAGTTGGTGACGGGTGTGGAAAACGCTCTTAGAAGACTTCCACACGAGAAAGCAGATTCCCTGCGACATAAAGTAGCGGACGTCATCGCCGAAACACGTCCACCGAAGGCCAATATCTCCTCGGCTGAAAGAAAAGCGCTGCAGGATTTAAAATCCAACGCCAACATTCGGATTTTACCCGCAGACAAGGGCAACGCCACAGTTATAATCTCAGCAACAGAATACAATCAGAAGGTTGAGGCGTTACTTGAAGATCCTACTTACGCAAAAACAAAGAAAGACCGACTGCTAAGATTGAACGGGAAATAATAGATCTCATCAAACGCTCCAGCATCCCACCTAAGGAGCAATGCAGAATACTCCCGTCTTCATCCAGTCCGCCGCGATTATACGGATGACCTAAAGTTCACAAAAAAGGCATACCTCTACGCCCTATCGAGAACTGCATTAGATCCCACACCTACGCCCTGGCCCGCCACCTGGCCTATCATATACAGCCCTTCATAGAACAGACGGGATCCTGCGTAAAAAAATTCCGAGGACTTCATCCACAGAATCCGAGAGCTGAAGGTCACGGAGAAAGACATCTTAGTCTCATTCGATATCGATTCTCTATTTACCAAGGAACCAATAAAGGACTCCGTTGACATTTTAAGGAAATTAGTCAACTGAGGACTTCCGACCGACTTCCCAAAAATGGTCGACTTCTGCCTCCGAAATAACTTCTTCCTTTGGAACGGAGATTTTTACGAACAGAAGGATGGAGCAGCTATGGGTAGTCCACTCTCACCCGTTATAGCCAACCTACACATGGAGCACTTCGAAGAAAATGCCCTTGCAGCCTCAGACCGTCCTTTTGAATCCACTACGTTGACGACACCTTCGTCATCTGGCCACACGGGCAGGAGAAACTCAAAATCTTCAAAGACGAACTAAACTCCATGCATCCTTCCATTCAATTTACCATGGAGGTGGAAGAAAACATATCCCTGCCTTTTTTGGATGCCTTGGTGCAGAGAGGTGCCAACGGTTCTCTTCGGCACACGGTGTACCGGAAGGAAACCGGTAAAAACCATTACATGCAAGCAGCCTCCCATCACCATCCCAAACAAAAAGCTGCTCTGATCAAAACGTTGGTGCACAGGGAAGTGAAGTCTATGAAGAATCCTCATTAAAAACTGCAGTGGACCACATCGTGGCAGCACTTGGAAAGAATGGCTTCTCAGAGTCATTTGTCAGGAGAAACACCAAAAACAAGGCAAGAGTTTCCGACGAAGATCGTCCCAAAGCGACGGCGCACGCCACCATCCCTTACGTGGCCGGCATTTCTGAACGCATTTCCCGAATACTTCGGAAAGCAGACATTGAGACGCGGTTTAGCACGATAACCAAAATCAAAAATGTTCTACCATCACCAAAGGACCGGCTACACCCTTTATTGACGGAGGGAGATTATGAGATCCTCTGTTCATGCGGAAGAACATACATCGGGCAAACAGGGCACTCAGTGGCATGAAGGCCCAAAGAACACCAGACAGCGATCCTTCACGGGAGCAATAAGGAATCTACTGTCGCCGAACACGCAGCCTCCGGAGGTCCAGGCGTCAAGCATAATATTTTATCCGACAAGACACGGGTAATAGCGAAAGAATCGCGCTATTACCCAAGATGAATACGGGCAGCAGTCGAAACAGATAAACGGCCGAAGAACTTCAACCATGACGACGGCATTAAACTCTGCGCCGAATGGAAGAAGATTCTTCGTCCGCCACCCGAGTAGAGCCCTCCAAACACCGAGGGTCCAAGATGAGTCACCACCTTATGACGCAAGAGGGGAAAGAGGGGACATCTGCATCTACATCTACATCTGCACGATACCCTGCAAGCCACCACGATGGTGTGTGGCAGGGGGTGAAGATCACCAAGCATGCACTACCGACTTGCAAACAAGCAACTATAGGATCTCATACGACTAGATTGTTATTATCATTAGTATTTAAGGGATTAATACATGCGTTATGCACTACAGACTACTCTAAAATATTTCCCCTTCCTATCCTTTTGCTATGCTGCCTATTCTGTTCTCTTATAGTACGGGGGAAAATGTCATTTTGAATCTATCTGTACGACAATCTATCTCTCTAATCTTATTTATCTGGTCGTGAGAGACAGTGCCAAATAAGGCTAGGGAGGGGGGCATGTCTTCCCAATAAATAGCCAAGATGCTACTTCTTCGCAGGTATTTCACCCTGATGATGGGACCTGCAATGGACGCGAAAGCTCGGACGACAAAGCTCCACACACGGCGGCTCCCGAAAGTGACAACTGGAAAGGTAGCTAAGAGAAATTACGCTCTCCGCCAGGCACGTAGCCAGAAATTTGCTTCTGGGGGGCTAAGTCTTGCGTAACTTGAATCAAAGCAGACTTGCCCATTCGGTGCCGACATGTTACAAGTCTCTTCCCTTAATTTTCAGTGCTTGGTATTTACTTTTACAGTGCCCATATTTATCTCTTCTCACTGGTAAAGTTCGCTGCTAAAATCAGAACAGCAGAATTATTGGGAAAACATTTTGGGGGGGGCTGAAACACCAGATGTTCCCCCCCCCCCCCCCCTGGCTACGTGCCTGCTCTCCGCGGAAAAATATTTGAGCAGCATCACTATTTTGTATAAATCCTCAAGCTTTTTAACTCACTTCATAATGTTAAATTTTTACCTCCCACTTCTTCACCCAGCGAGCATAATCGGTATTAACATATCTATCATTCAGCATCTAGATAATAATACCGACTGTTTTCCACTTGACACTGTGTTTTCCTTCGTAGCTACCTAAAGCTTCATATTGAACTCATTCTATAACTTCTTGTGCCTAATTTTAGGGGTAAATAAAAAAATGAAAAAACCGTAGTGTTAGGGGTGAGACGTAATTCACTCTTTCGTCAGTCCTCTCTCCGCTACATATATCTCCTTCCAATCTAGCGTCAACGCTTTGAGTTGAGAGCACCGAATTTCGTGTGTCACATTCGATGACGTCCGAAGGTGTTGATATGCCGCGCTATAACGGCACCCACCACGCTCCCAGCTAACGGCAGAGGCTGCGGTTAGTCTGACAGAGGGTGAATGAGAGGGAGACGCCGCATTACGATGTTCCACGGGGACCCGATATTTGATTGATGCCGTGGTTGGCGAGAGTGTCACGTAAGGAAGGAGTGAAGAATGCACCGGACTGACATGTAGAGGACGGACGCAGGAACAGTCGTCCGTTGTTGCGGACCCCAACACAGGAAAAGGAAGAAAAACGCTAATGCATCTTTGATCCACCACATATCCCTAAGAGACGGAGTCAAACCGTGGTTGCGGCTTCATAAGATTCAAGAAGCATTCAAAAATGTTAATTAGGTGTACCACTCTAAAAATTTTCAAATTCAATAAAAAGGCAAGTTATACTAGCAGCGTCAAAATATCTTTCTCATCCTTAAATGTCGTAATGAAAATCGCAGCAACTGCCAAAAATCGGATACCAAGGAGCCTGTCCTTCAATCAAAATGTTATTCGATTGATAACCCTCATTATTAGAACTGGTCAATTAGGGATTATGGGCTTGCCTGGGCTAGAATTTTTACCAATAAATATGTGTACTTCAACTTTTTTTGGCAACCTTTCTGCCAGTCTTCCTATGGCTCCAAAAATCAATTTTCTTCATTCCTGCGGGATTTCATGATAGTATCAAAAATTACGTTCACGAGAACCAGGATCAAGGATAAATTATTTTTTCGCATTGATCTTCAAAAAGTAGACGATTACTGCGCTGTCTTTACCGCCACATTTGGACACATTGGTTATGAAGTAACTTAAAGAAAATTATGAGAAAAATTTTACGAATAATATATTATGCTGTATCCATGCAACATCACAAAACAACAACCAACACCATTTTAAAATTTCATTCAACTAAAACAATGGAAACACAAAAAATAGAAGTAATAACTGCATCAACAGAGGAGGTCTGGACACACAAAGAGGCATGTACTGGTGTTAGGTTTTCAAAATTCCGAACCATGCAGAACTATATAGATAGTAGTAGCAAACCAGGAGTTATTTGAAGTCCTTAACTGCTAAAACTACGTAGAGGTTACTGCGTCTCGATGTCTAAACATAATTTGGCATTTCTCATGAGGTCATTTCTATATATATTTGTGAACAAAATTTGGAAAAATAACCTGCTCAATTGCATTTAGAAAATACAAAGCAAATTCTCTGGGTTGGCTAGGCAATGGTAGTAACCTCTGTAGAATTTTGTAGCATGAATGTAAATTAGACTTCCTTTAATTAAGGATACTAAAGAATTACTTTATAGCATATGGTTAGCCACTGTCTTCGTTTGAACAAGGCATGCTAGTTTTAGCTAGCCTAAATGGAGGCTAATAACATTCGAAACCATAAAATCCATTGTGTTTTAGTCATAATTATATAATGCATCATATGTAAAAATAACATGTGTAATATATGATTATGTTGACTGATGCTCGATTTGAACAACGCTTATGAATATCAGAATCAGGGCTGACGTACAGCGTTTCGTTTTCTCAGTCAACAAAGAGTCTTATAATAGTCGCTAATAACATTTTCAATTAATGTTGGTGCAAATATGCGATTCCGCTATCACAACGTAAATTAGGTATGGGAGGATTTGATTAATTACAGACAATTAAGACTTTTGACGTTATGCTTAACGGTAAACCCTCCTCCCCAACCACCGCACGACTAGAATTAAATTCCGAGACCCGCCGAGCGTAAATGACACGCGAGAGAATTTAGCAATTAAAAAGGAAAATTAGCCGCTAAACAAGGGAAATTCTCTCGCTGGATTGCTGGGCTCCGAGATGTCATCGGATACGTGAAGCAAATTAACCGACCGCGGACGGAGATGAGAAATGAGGTGGTGAGATTAGAGGACGACAAAAGACGCTTGATCAGCGCGATTAGGAGAATGGAGTGGGAGAGAGAGTGGGGGGGGGGTAGAATGTAGGGGGGGAGGGGGGGGAGAGAAGATGATACGGCGGAGACCGTGACAGATGTGGCCGAAGGCGTTTGATGAATGATGAGGAGCGCGCCATGCGACTAAACGATCGGGATGGGAGAGGCGAACGGTGGGTTTGGACGTGTGGAAAATTCGTATGGGCCAAGGGAAGAAATAGAGTCGAGTAGGGAATGAATAATTCTTCACCGCAACCCGTCCTCACAGAGTGCATTGCTCATATCCCACATTCACGGTGAGGTCAAATCTCGCACAATATACCCCCGACAGATGCATTCACGGATATGAAAAAACACAAACACAGAAACGAATCATACATGTCATATGTTTTATCAACATCCCTTCTTAGATAATAAAGAGCCTATAGTGATGAAATAGGTCACACTGAATATGACTTTTTTACTTACTAACTCCCTGCATCGCATCCTAAGTTTACGCAAAAACATTGTTTACAATATAAGTTAACGTAAAAATCTTTTAGCGCAGCGAAAAAAGAAGACCCCCGTAGAAACCTTTTCCTTCGCTCTTCATTTACAACTACGGAGAAAAAATTCTCCGCGGAGGCATGTGTGTTACTATTGATCATGCAAATAAAAAACAAACTAGAGGTATTTTGACTGAGTTTGCATTAATAAACTGCCTTTTCTATGTTTTACTTACACTGTCCTATTTCAATTATGGAATCCAGCAAAGAACTATATCATTTCGAAGGGGGGAATGTTGAATATGCGGATGTTTCGCACTGGCTTACCGATCAAATATTTTTTTTTCACGGGTGTTTTCAAGTCTGCTTTCGCACTAACAGGCGCTTCAGACCAGGAGGAAAGGTATAAGGATAGGGATGGAAGGGATGGGGATGCTCTATACCTGTATAAATATTATTTACGTAACTGTTCGTTAATAGCTGATGACATACAGCATTCAAGTCAAAATCAATTTCTCCTGTCTAAAATGGACACTACGGGTATTCAAGTACTAAGTCGCCTTCTACACACACACATCCCTCGCCAAACTCCTTTGCAAGAACAAAGACACAATTGAAGACACGAAAAAGTGTGAAGTCTACGAGTTGTTCTGCGGGTGCGGAGCCAGTTAAGTAGGCCAAACAGGTCGCGACATCGCCACAAGGATGAAAGAACATAGGAAGTGCACAGAAACGGGGAACAACGCATCCATGGTGGCAAATCATTTCATTGAATCGGGTCATAAGTGCAGTTTTGAACCCAAAATACTAGAAAGGACCAGCAAAGGGAAAAAACTCCACGCCCTGGAACAATTAGAAACCAACCTAAGGACAATAAAAAAGAGGCCTCTCCTAAACGAAGTACTATATGGAGTCCACCACCCCTATCCATCGACAACACCCCTTCTCCCCTCCTCCCTCCTCCCCCCGTCTTTATTTCCTTTTTCTTCCCTCCCTCCGCTTTTCCCTCTCTTTCCGACAGAGACAGCTGGATTTCCCGATTCCCTTCAAGGGCCTACACCACAGGACGTTCAGGAAGAGGGTTTCCCGGCCGAGCGACCACAAGGGAGAGACAATGAACAGAAGAGGAAGACCAGCCAGGGTTTTCCCGAGAATCCACACGGCCGTCCTTCCAGTGCTTGCTTTCCGACGTCCACCCCAGGAGACCAGAGATCAGTGCCTGCACGCCTCCGAGCATTTTAAGAGGAAGAAGATAACGATTTCCCACTTTGAGCCTTCTCTTATATGTATAATTTTTCCCCCATCCCTGACAACCTTATCGTATTTTTCAAACCCTTTAGACACTGAAGACGGTCCACAAGTTCTCGCCCTTTCCTTACCCTTATGCCGTCATCCCGTCCAACCACCCCTCCTTCTGCCTCCCTATACATAAGCTCATACACACCGATATATGTTACCTGAAGATGCTGAAAAAAGCGAAACGCGGTCGCAATAAACATTTTTCTCAGTGGAAGTTGCTCATTTTTTCAAATTCATCTATTGTAACACGTTTTATTCATAAAAAGATCGTTATCTGAGCTTAATTCCTTAATAAATACGAAGGGAAAAACATTTTTATACATTATCTTCAGTGCGATAATGACGAGGTCAGCTCTTACTTAGACGAAGAAATAAAAATCAAAACTCATCATTACCATCATTACCATACAAACTCATCATTGATTACCGCTTTCTGATACAATTTCAACTTGTTTCTTTGAAGGTAAGCTGTAGAATAGGTGATTTCATGCATTTTTCCCCAGAGAAATTCAAACAAACGTCCATTTTTGATCAAATTATCCTGTAGTACGAATTGAATACCCTATTGTTTTAGCCCAATATGTTGCTTTCAATTATATACGGCTGCATAACTGTCTATCATCGTGGGACAAATTCAAAATAATAATGTAAATGGCACAAGGGAAAATGCCTTCTTCTATACTGATTTAACACTTCTTGCTGGTCTTACAACAATAATGCTTATAAGCACTCCAAAGACCCCATCCTCCCTCCCCCCGTCGGTACACCACGGATACATTTGGAATTCTGCACCATAATTTGCACTGAAAATGAAGGCTGATATGGGCCTCAAAGTTCGAACCCATTGGGACTTATTACTGAGAGGGTTAACCCGTTGCTTGACACAAGTTCTGCAATGGGGTCGTTTACCATATTTTTTTATTGCCGACCATGATAGCGTTTGTAAAATAAAAAGACCCGTATTTTTCCGTTTTTTGATCCGTCAATTATTTCTCGAGTTATAGGCGTCGAAAAACTGATGTTTTCAACCCTTTCGGAAAAGTGGGCGTGGTGCAACCTCTAACGCATAACGACTTCGTCCAATCACAACTGAGTCCGCGAAGGTACTTCGCCTTATCGCAAAGGGGGGGACACAGCTGACTCTGCCAATCGGGGCAGTTACGACAGCATCTGTGCGAGCAGACCTTCCGAGAACCCCCCTCCACTCCTTCCCCTTCCCATACGAGCAGTCAAGGACGGGAGGAAAGTGAGGTCAATGTTATCACAGCAGCATTTTCGGTGGGCGTCACCTTTTGCTTATTTTAATTTATGATTTATGAATATATGGTTGTGGTTAGAAGATTAATTTTTTCACTAAATTTCCTTTTTCGTTTCCATCTAACAATTTCGTGTACAAAATTGCGATTTCGGTTCCGAGTAAACGCCCCCATTGATTCCTCTCGGCTTTACTTTGCGCATGAGAATAACAATTGAATAAAATCAATAAAATGTAACAAATTTCAGCATTATGATGGATGATGTATGCTGAGGGATCGACTTCACGTTAATTTTCAGCCTCGAGTGATAACTTTGTAAAGCCTTTCGCTTATTTAAATCCGAGGATTCAAATTCATTTATTTTCCAGCTCGGCCACAAAGCTTTCTCTTAGAATCCATTAGATATAAAAGGACATTTGGCGGAATGTTTGAGAAAAAGGAGAATGTTCTCAAAACTTCGAAAACATTTATTGAACAATCTAATGGAATACTTATCTATTAAAAACCTTACACAAGCACCATTGGTAAACAATCATACTAATATATAAAAATGAAGTGGTGTCTGTCTGTCAGCTTTACGTTACGCATCTCCTCAAAAACTACTGAACCGATTGAGCTGAAATTTTGTAGGATTCTAGCGTATACACTAGAAGGTGCTATAGGCTATATAAAAAAAGGCTCATTTTCAAACGATTCGTCTTTGCACCACCTGACTCCTTGGTTACCTATTCGAGATAATCCCCACGGTTTCAAACACAGCCCCCCAGAATTCACTGCACGCCGTTAATATACAGCCACTAATATGCCATATGTTCATGCATCCCATCCGTGAGGTATTTTCCGCAAACACAAGCCCCAAACACTTTACAAAGATTCTGTTAGAAATAAGACACTTTCGTTAGCCGTAGTGCAACTTCTGCTTTTGTTTTTTTGGTCACTAGAAGTACCGATAGAGGCTTTCATTAGAGATAATAAATACATGAGTTAACGTAGAAGAGAGTATAAAAAATATATGCAAAGATATCATAATGTTAGGCAAAAGCGGTGTCACTTTTTTATTCACCATTTTTTCTGGCATCTTTCCAGCTATGAGACATTCGCTTTCCAGGGAAATGGTTTCATACATTAACCCTGTCAATTAATATATTGTTCCCTCCAATTTGTTGTTTTCTACGTCAATCAACTCGGAATGAAAACCTGGCTGATAAAAGACAAAATTAAATGCACTTCACTGCGTGCGAAATAAGGCGAAAAATTTACTAAAGCAAGATATATGCTCTTATTTCTTTGACATTTTTTGGCATTTTTGACACGAGAATCGGTCATTCTCGAATGAAAATTTTGGTAGAAAACATTTCAACTATGAATAAGGTTTCATGTAAATATTAAGTTGTAATGAAACGATACGTAGGTGGTATAGTTTCTACCATGATGGATATGAATTAGTGATATATCGTAAGAGATTTTGGTGAATGCACGTGGCATGGTGTCTCGACAGTTACAAGGAATGGAAAACTGAGAATGATGGAAAATAAGTGGGGACTTGTTTTCACAAAAATTCGTCATCCCAACGGTAGTTTTAGTCATTGCGAAATAAAGCGTAGTATTGGGTCACGTACATGTACGTCTCACGTACATGAACTAAATATTTTTCAGATTGAGTCCAGACAACCTCAGGAATTTGGAATAAAAGGTTCCATTTTTTAGGAAAAATATCTTCTGGTAACCAATCATTGAATTCCATGCCAGGATAAAACCAGTAAAATATACGGTCAACACAGCCAATGAGTTTCGAGCCCAAACCACTGCAATGGACATTCTTCCTCAGATTGAAGCGGGAAAGTTATCGTTCCACCATTTTTCTCATTTTCCCATGCTGATTGATTAAAAAGCGTACCAAGAGGATCCGAGGGTGTGCCAGGACGACATAGAATCACGCCCTTTCGCACGCAAATATTGCTTCAGCCCCAGTCCTCCGTGGGTTTAATTTTTACGGGATTATCTACCCCACCCGACTGGCTTAGCCGGAGGATGAAACAATGATCAACGCCCGTCGAGGCGTTGCTGCAGCCAGAGCGGTTTCCCTAACCTGGATTATTAAGTAATGGACGCATCGGAATTCGCTGGCGCACAGCCGATTGACGGTTCCCGATCGATCCTTGCTCGCCCCTCTTACACACCTTTTCCCCACTCTTGATTCTCTGCTCCAGATTGGAGTCCGGCTTTGAATTTTTAAATCACTGGCGCAAATATTTCGCAATTTCGTCCACACCGATTGGTGGACTGTGACATGGGGTAAATCGGAAAATCCTCTCGGAAAGGTAATCCGGGATTTAAACCTTCCCCACTCTCTCTTCTTCCACTCTCTCATTTCTTCTTTTTCCTCTTTATCTCTTATTTTCTCTTTTCTTTCTTTGCTTCCCCTTTCACTCCCTCAAACTATTCTTCTCTCCTTTATTCTCCTCTATTTTTCCATCTGTCTTTGCTTCTCCCAATGCCTTTGGTTCTACGTCATTTGCTTTCTCTCCATTAATCTCCTCCTTTTCAGCTACCTCTCCCTTTTACTTCCTTTCTCTCTCTCTCTCTCTCCTCCTCACCTTTATTATTCTCTCTCTCTTCTTTTTTTCATCTGCCCATTCTTTTCTATCTTCTTTTCCTTTCCTTTTCCCTAGTTACTATTTATTTCTCTACGTCTCTATTTTTATCCATCTGCCTACCTCTCCAGCTTACTTTTTGCCCATCTTCATCTATCTACCCCTCTTTTTCTCTCCCTTCTATTTATTTACTCCTCTCTCTCTCCCCCTCTTACCTATTTTTTCCCCTTTCCTTTCAATTCTATTTCTGCCATTCCATGTCCTTCTTCATCTTTTTTTTTCTCTCTCTCTCTCTCTCTTTCTCCACACCCGACTTCACGCACAGGAATACCAATCGCTTCATTTTCCCTCCACAGTCCTGAAATACACACTCGCTCCCCGCGATTTCCCCCTGAATGAATAAAAGAGACGGGACCACGAAATGAAGGAGGAGATGGAACGGAATCCAATCAGGTTGCTTCGGAACGAGTGGAAGAACTCTCGCTGTCCAGTTCGAACATCATCATTGCCTCACCCCCTGCGAGACACGCCCCAATCATCCACCACACCCCTATTAGGGCAGTCGGGCATTATTCCGGAGCTTAGCTGCGATTTCACTGCTTCCGTCTCTGATTACCTACGCCGAGCGTGAGGCAAATGCTTCAGAAATAAAACAAACCACGCGCGCGCAAAGTCTGCTCGCTTCCCACTCACCCCTCTGCTGGCTAACCCTTTACAAGAGATCCTTTGTGAAACACACTCTGCCCATTCGTATTCAACCGCTACTTCTGGATGCTATCATTGGCTTACGTTGACCACCGATAAGTCGGAGGAAGGAAACAAATTGCGAAATTGAGCACAGGTCAAAGAGGGATAGAAACTACTCCTCATAGATCCAACAGAAATCTAGTGAGTACGTTAAAATGTATTCTGTGATCAGCACTGTGGATTATTAAAATCTAGAATACTAAATCTGCTAGAATAATAAACTTTGCGTTGCTTTTCTAACATCGACATCCACATGGAAAATCAAGAGCACACGTTTCAGTGATTCGTTAAATAATCCTCAAAGGAATTAAGCTTCCATTAAAATGATATTAAAATTTCCAAGTCTAATGTCACGATACATATTCTCCAGCACCCACTTTATATCTTGTTCGTGGAGAGAAAAGGTTTCCCGGATGATCAAACAAATTAATTCCCCCTCTTTAAAATCATTTCAAAGACCTCTTATTCAGAAATCACTGCTACAAACAGTGGATGAAGCAGTATTTTTTTCAAATATTTTCTTTAGAGCAATATTCATGGAATACAGTGGATTAGCCTGAGCATCAACCGTATTAATTCGTTCAGGTGTACGAACAACTGCGGCTTTTTAGCAACAGGAAACAACAAAAAACAACTTGAACAATGACTTAAGTCCAAACCGATTTTCATCCGAATATTTCTCCTATTTAAGCTGCTAAGATATTCTCTTCCTCTGCATATATTCAGACAGGGGAGTTATTTTTTCATAGCCAATTTCGATGCCGACATTTGAAAATGAGTGATGAGTGATCCAGCACTGTTGCTAGACAGAATTTATTACACTATGTCATATATTATATGAAGTTTATCGTTCCAACTCATTACGTGCTTTTCTACATTGAGAGAAGTTAAACTTCTAATGGAATCATCTCGGATTGACTTATTGTCTCATAAACATGTTAATTTTACTGCGATATCATCAATTCTTGAATTCTATATTCAACCTTTCAATTTTCCAAATGCTTTTTTTCTTTCCCAATTAAATATTTTTGGATTATTTTAGTATACCTCATATTCTGTACCCCAATATCTCCCTTATTGAACACAGTGGACTTTTGTCCCGATCATGAAGAGTCCTGATGGTCCTAATTGAAGGTATTTCATTCTTACATTAGCAACAACCTCCATCATGCCTTGTTCCCGATCGATACAATCGTTTTCAAAATCCTGATAGCACCGTCACTTCCATGCATGGTGCATTGAAGTCCTAAATTGTACTTAAGTATTCTACTTTACCACCCAACCATTATTCCGTCCTTTACACATTTACTGGTTGTGCATTTTCCTTAATTCCTAGTACATTTCCCTAAACTATGTAGTCTTTCTATTCCTTAGTATTCCTCCTTAATAATTTTTTCTGTGACCCACGGCCTCTATATTCCTCTGGCACGACTAATCTATACTATTACCTTTATGTACAGCTTGTTTATATTTACGTGATAGTTATTTTCGGAGACAACGACCTTAGAATCTACACACTTACCTTTCTAGTTTGAACATAGTTTTCATGCGGCTCCTGTGTCCAATGAATCTTTCCACCGGACGACGAATTGGTGCCTTTTGGAGAAAGGGATTCAATAATTAGTTCTTGATACCTTGATACAACTTCATATTAACCCCAACACTATCCATAACTTCATAAAAGCAATGATACGGAGCAGTTATGAGGCAATAACAACAGGAAAAAGAAGGACATGGAGTAGGTGAAACGGGTGAAACTTTGACTCAATAAAACACATAAAGAGAACAGTATATATACGGCAGAACTATTAGTGTATTAATAAAATTTTAATTATGACTCATTAAAAATCGTATTCTGCCTGCTGACTGTCCAAACAATAGATGAATATGGAAAACCGTGAGATAATATACTGAATAACTGATTCCGGGAAACTGTTGAATTGCTCTTAAGGCGTTTGAATCCAGAACTATTTAAAGACGCATCCTCCATTCGGAAGCCGACTCCATAAGGGTTGAGGGATGATCTCCTTGCAGGTCAGCGCCCATTTCCACCGTTCTTTCTCGAGGAGTGCCAACATTACCCTCCTCCCTCTCACCCCCACTCAATTCCTCATTAGGCCACCATTGTCACTGATGCACGCCGATTACGGCTATGATTTATGGCTGCCTGGATTCCGCGTCGCGGGTGTTGTTGCTCCGGCCGACCAACGGCCCCAAGGGCATCTCTCTCGAGTTGAAGCACTTCTTCGACCGTCACGCCACCTGCTCCACGCAACGTTGCCAAGGCCCAGGCGAGATCACCCGTCGGGAACAGCATACGCATCACCCGATAATTTTCTTACTCTTGCGCCGGACGCGGAAACCTCTCTGTGGTTTTTCAACCCAATACATACACTCCTAGGTGCTTCAGACCGAGAGGAAAGACACAAGGGTGGGAATGAAAGCATAAGGGGAAGTGTGGAGAGAAACCCGGCGTCGGCATTAGCCTGGCCTATACACTACTCACATGTAGCTAATGGTTACCATGGTAATTCGTTCAACAAATGTGTTAAGAATAACGCGCCCAAGGGAACTAAACAACGTATATTTATAATATCTACTAATTAGATAGCTATTTGTAGACATGATTTAAATTATAATTTCCAATGGTCATATCTAGAGTAACTTGGTTAGTGTTGTCGGTCAATAAAAAAACTTGTGTTCAACCCGAAGGTTGGTTTCGGATAGGTGAGGGTAGAGCTCACCCCGTACTAAGCCATTGGCGTGAGAAATTTACACATTCAGTGTAGGGGGCTTGTTCCTTTCCTTAGACCACCTGCGATTTCCTACGAAGTTCTGACTTGAAGAAAATTGAATCGCAAGGAGGGGTTTACAGAGTGATTTAAACCCGGGACCCACCACGACCCCACTAGTGATTTGAAGAACATATATTATACACATATCTTACTTCCCTACCAACGTACATACCCTTACTACATATCCGTTAACTATGTTACTCTATGATGGTGACAATTATGATTTTTTATTATGGGAAGAATAATATATTATTATTATTCATAATTTAGATGTGTAGTTAAATATCATAGAAATTATATTGGAGGGTTTTGGGTTGGTGCGGTTGGTGTATCACCAGCCACTCATCCCGAGAGCCAGGGTTTGAATCCCGGGAGTGGCTGAGATATTTCATCGTTATACCGATACCTACTTGAATGCAGTGTATATAGCGCAATGGGTTGAGTACTCCGTCCGTCAGAAGGAATGTTAAATCGTGGTCTCCTTGGCGCATTTCACTAAGAGCTGGCTAATGAAGACGCTGGACTTTTTCCGCCCTTTCTCCGTTCCCCGAAACCGTATTGCCTCCACACAATAATCCACCTGTTATGAATGGCGCAAAAAGCCCAAGCTGTCAGTCACCTCCACCGAAGAAGTACTTCAACTAGACTACTTTCTACTGACTGTAAATATTAAAAATGTTAATGTTATTCAGTTATGGACTTAATCGATCGGCCTCAGATTAGTAGTAGGTAATTGTTTATTCAGGTGCTCGAACTGATAATACGCATAACGCATATCTAACAGACTATAAAATGAACTCAGCATTAAGAGCATTAATATAATTTTAATAATTATTCTGAAAAAAATCATCACATATCCAAGCCTGGCGGTAGTACGAACTTTGGGTTACAAGGTCGACACGTTATCGACCTTGACCGTCGACAGTCATGAAGAACAGAACATTTACTTTGACAGAGCAATCAATGACAGTCGATACTTTCGTGCCAAAAATTTTAAAAATAAGTAGGTCTAATCGATGCATAAACAGCCCGTAAACATGTGGTATCGTGATAGGGTTTTGAATCATAGAGACATCTAAATAACATAGGCTGTTTGCCATCATAAGAAGCGAGAGCCAGCTAGCTCATTATATTTCTCCACTCAAACGCGGCAATTCATGAAAGTCGCATTACAAATCATAATTTCTCATCCACAGATGAGAGAGCACCCACGTATTTAAGCTCAGGTGGCGGCAGGATTCCTGATAAGTGAGATGTCTAACTTTTCTCAAATAAGAAAAATTAAACTCTCTTTATTACGCTACTGAATAATCCTACTTTCATCAGAACTCCAGCATAGTTCTGAGTTTATAATCCGTAGTGCGTTCTTAGAGGCCTTTACAAGTCCACGGAAACTTCACAACCCCCATAATACTTGACTGATGTAGTCATTAATGACCAGGAAAGGTATGGCTGCACTGTCATAATAGGGAAAGCAACGGCATAATAGGTGACAGCCTTGAAAATTCTACCGGAAAACCAGTAAGCTGCCAGATTAAGCTTACATTTTGAACCAAGA
Organism: Platycnemis pennipes; assembly: GCA_933228895.1. Taxonomy (NCBI): domain Eukaryota; kingdom Metazoa; phylum Arthropoda; class Insecta; order Odonata; family Platycnemididae; genus Platycnemis; species Platycnemis pennipes. The sequence goes on from OW121855.1 coordinate 32,242,419, forward strand.
TTCAGGAAGCACACTCAATTCAAGTATCTCGGATTAGAAGCAAGATATTTTCTCTTAAGAAATAGTCACAGCAGCGACTTGCCAAATTAATGCCCCATTGGCTCAAAAAAGATCCTTATTGTTATTTAGTGGTGCAGGCCCAACATTTTGGCGGTGAATGTTATTAATTATGTAACATTTGTTCACCTTATTTAAACAACGCTCGATGTTTGCTATTGAGTTGGTTTTTCTAGCAGTGTCAACGCATCATCTTCGTATTTTAAATCAACCTAAGCCCTCCAACATTAGGGAAGTCGGGCCCGGTAGGTGATATGTTGGTCTGGAAACCCCGAGGCCACGAATTCGAATCCCATATTGGACATTTATATTTGCCTTAGCGTTAAGACTGAATTGCGTATCTGTCACTTGGAATACTGTATGACCACAGTACTAGGAAAAAAGTTCATTTATAACAACTAAGAATAATTGGTTATTGAAATATTTTAATATATTTTTGAACTTATTTCATAGCACAAAATGTCGCTTTACAAAGTAACTGCCCGATACACAGACATGAACTGGCCTACTGCGTAATACGCCAGATATTTCATTTTATTACATCAACAGCTAGTGGAAAAATAATTTATGTGCTAATTTTTAGCACTTAAGTGAGTTAGATGCACAGAAATTAGGAGTTCAGACGATTCCAAGTGACAGATACGCAAATATATTTACGCATACTTTTTAGCCAGCGATCCACCGTAAGGGCGTGTGGCAGGAGGAGGTAGATCACCAGTCGCGAAGATGAGTTCAACTGAAAAACAACTACGTTAAATAATAATAAAGTACGAAGTGTAATGTGTCTTAAAAATTATTCTTTGATTGCGTTTTATTCGTGTATTGTTTCTGGGAAAACGAATTCATGCATCACCCTGTCCGACAGTTGATTTATCTTAATTTGTCACCAATGTCTCTCCTACGGATGCAGTATGGGGGTTAATATATGTCGGAAGTGTCAGCTTCGATTTCGTATGATTTGAATGTTCCAAATAACTTTAATCTTGCAAACGAAATATAGTCTCTACGGCTTTCCCACCAGGGTGTTACAATAGTTGAATGACACTTATTGTACTTTCATAGAAGTGTGTTACAATACGTGCTACTTTTGTTATAATAATAATAATACTTATTGATCCTGATATATAAAGATAATACCTATACTATTAGTATTAAAGAACTTAGATTAGCGACACAGTAAACACTTCCAAAATACATCGCGGTTTTCGAATAAGGCTTTTAAGGATAAATCATTCATATCCATGCATTTAGGATGCAATATAACGGGACACGAGTCGCAGCAGACCACATTTTCGTGAAATTTCAATAATACTCTGCAGGAGCTACACTCCCTTCGACCCAAGCCGTCCGCCATGTCGTGGCGTCTTGTTTGTATCTTGCTTAGTCTCCGAATTAAATCATTAGCCAAAAGATACCACATGCTTGAGGCTTACTCCTGGTGAGTCCTTTGGAGTGCGAAATAATATCTTTATTTCACATTTCCCCTTGAACAATTTTCCACAGTTCGTTTGATTAATCCCAGTGTCTTCAGCGCTGCACTATTAATATTTAGAATATGATTACCCCATGATTGAATGGAAGTGAGAATAATGCCAATTTAACTTTCCACGCTTATAGTCTTGTCAGTTCTCTCCCAACATTTTGAGATGATTTCATCTTTATCTCCAATACGTGTATCACGGTCCATATTTTATATTTAGTTTTATCCTCAGTCCTGGCACCAAAAAAAGGTCAAATTAAGGTCGATTGTGGCATAATCGTTATAACCAGCGCTTTGATTATCCGTCGAAGTAGGTTTGTGAGAGGCGTACATAAACCACAGAATTAGCCAAACACATTCATCCCTCATTATCAAATATATCCTCGATCAGACCTCCACAAGTTCTTAATACAACACCAATGAATCAACAAAAGTTCACACTGACGTAATACACTTGCAATTTTCCACAAAATAAAAGTTTGTAGAAAATTGCACGTGTGTTACTTCTGTGTGAACAAATTCCACTCGATTTCACGAGAATCCTCAGATTTTACAATTGGTGCTCATTCGTCCAAACCAGAATCTTTTCCGAGGTTATTCGCGTCCGCCAAGGCATGATTGAGACGATCAGCTGACTTCCGCTAGAACTCGACTCTTTCAAGCGTCGGCCAAAGGAGGCGACCTTGTCCTCCAAGTTGAAACTTTTCACTTCGGGGATGGCAATGCACGTCGATCTCCCGTTGATGGTTTCGTGAATCAAACGTTTCGAATTTAAAAGGGAGGCGCGGCACATTTAGATCGGCTGCAGCAGTTTAAAGACCTGACTCTCGTCTCTTTCGCAGCTACAATGAATATTGGAAAATGATTCTTTCAGCACCTGTTTTATAAAAGTGTCCCTTTTATTTCCGCCTCAAAATCTTGGAAGCGCAAGTTTTCCGTTTGCCCGCCCGTTGCAATGTCTATTCTGCAGTTCCGTCGTATAATTTTCAAGGTTCCGTAGGAAACTAATATCACTTTTCGACTGTACATTCCACAACGAATTCGGGATTTTATGATGACTCCCAAGTGGACCCGATCACCATATAACTCCCATATTCAGCGTTTCAGACCCAGAAATCCAGTATCCTGGTCTGAATGCTCGATCAAAAATTAACAGTGAACAAAACAACGCTTAAGGCACAAATATGAAATGGAGCATAGGACGATATTTGTATGGTTTTGAGATAAACTACTCAACAATTCAACAATAAAGTGGCAATATTAATCTAGCATTTTTAATGCCTTGAATCCGATTTAACATACTATATCTAGAGTCAATTTAGCTTTATATAGCTAGAGTCATTGGTAATTTCAGGGATGATAACACAATCGCAACTAGTAACGCAAGAGCGCGGTTTTGATTCTCACCTTCGTTAAGGATTTCAGGGGTCATTCCCCAGGGGTCATTCAAAGACCCATTCTCCTATAGTATTTTTCTTTAATTTTACGAAAAAATTTAAAAAGAATCATTTTTATTTTATAATAATTCTTAAAAATCAGTCAAAAGGGAGGAAAATTCTTCTAAACTCGTAATTGGAGAATAAAACTGTTGAGTTAAATAATTACGCAGCAGATTTTATAAGGGCAGCACTTGATAAAATAAACTAAATAATGCCATAGTATCTAGGTAGCTTTTGCAAATGTAAAAGAGAACAAAAGAGCTTTGACCTCCAGAACCCTACCTGAACAATTATTATGCATTGGCCTTGTGGAGGAGTTTCATTTCACGTTACGTAATCAGATAAAGTAGGTGTACTTATCATTGCTCATTCATATCGCAGAATTCTCTTTGCTCTCCTATTTCAATATCTCGATAAAAAAATATTCACTCTATGCTATATAGTTGATTCCTTGCGAATAATTTAATTTATTCTACCTGGGATTCAACACTGCCTTTCACGTCTCTTTCACAATCACTGTGTGTATTTCGCAAGTGTATTTGCCCAAAAATGGTGTTAGTAAACGCAACTGGCTGGAAATTGCTGCAGTAAGAAATAGCAAATAATTTATGAGTACTGGAAATCTATTAATTATACAGTGATTTCGTAGGAAATTTTACGCTACATGTCATGATAGTCAATAAGAAGAATACATGCGATATTGATCTTAAAAAGAAAAATAAGGCTGTTAATAACGTATAAAACGCTATATAGTGTTCCAATAAAGTCATGCGGCAATCCAAAAATTAGTGAAACCACAATAAAAGAGGCTCATAACGTGACGCTTGCATGGCAGGAACGCGAATATAAGGCCTTTGAGGAAGGAGTCTTGTGTCCAATTACCCGCATACATTATTCTTCTCGCACCATAATTCCTCTTGCGCCCTGCAATGGCCACAAAAGTTTGACCATCGACAAAGTGTCATGCGCAGCTGCACCCGAAAACCATTACTGAAGACAGCACTAGCTGCGAAAAACTCAGATCCATGATTCCTCTTGTATGAAATTATATATAATATCAGGACGAATTGCAATGGAAGTAGTTGCATTGGCGATACTATTTTATCCGATTACAGCCATTTTGATAATTATTTCGACAATCCTCTCGACTGTATCAAAATGGTGACCTATTACGACTGATAAGTACGTGGAAGCTCAATTTCCTGAGACGGCTCATAGTAATTAGGTAACTTTGATGACAAACGCCATAATGGGCCAGCATTTCCAACAAACACTGTGGATGAGTCTGAAGGACCAAGGCAATTTGATGCGAAACTCTCCAGCCTTTCAAAATTGGTCGCCCCTCGCGGCGACAAAAAGCTCTCAGGCAACGGTCAACGGTCGCGGCTTACTAACTGGATCCGGCACATACCGCTCTACGGCTCAGTGACGACCTGCGCCGAGCCTTACCCAAAATTGACCTCGGATATTTTTTTTATAACTCTAGCTCTTTTTATCTTCCCGCTTCATTCTCCAATCCCATTCGAATTGCGAGGGCCCTCTCGCCACTAATACCCCATTCAAAATCCTCCCCCCTCCCTGGCAAAGTCACACCCGCGGGCATGTGACGCGACATTCCCATTAACCTCAGTGCGCGCCTTCTCCCGCTAGTCGGAGCCACTTACGCTAATGCGGTGGCGGCGTGAAGTTAATGAACCTTCAATCAAGCGATTGGCCCCGTGTCGGGAGAGAAGAGCCTAGTGGCTCATTTACCCCACTCGGAGGGCGTGGGTTCAATCCAGGTAGGGTGAAGAGGGCGAGAACTTCACTCGTCTGCTCTCCGAACTTCACTTGCGCCCTCCATCGATTGCGCCATATCGAAGAAATCGCGATCCGATCTCCATCGGCGAAGTCGATTAAACTTTAGCAGACTCTAACTGAAATACAGGGTTTGGCTCTCTGAATATAAAAGTAGTCTTCCCTGGGTAATAATTGAAGGGAATTCCTCCTGAAAGGAAGAGAGATTACGAAAATCATTCCGCGGAATGTCGTCCAATGAGGTCACGTTCGGGTGGATTCAAGAGCGTTATCCAGTTCCCTCTTGCGATGATTAAATCCTAAAGAGAGAAGTACCGCAAGAGAGATGACTCGCCTCCTTCAAAATCATAAAAGACTGAAGAATTTTCGAGTCAGATATGACAAATATGTTACCCCATGAACATTATTATAAATCGCTAAAGCCTGAATCACACGATCATTTTTTACGTCCCTTTTCAGGGATAGCTCAAATGATAGCTTGAAAATGATCGTATGACTTGATCACTTCACGGATAGCGGCAATGATAGGGATCGCTATCCCTTTTTTCGTCATTTGAGCACGTCCTTTTTTCCGTCCCTCGGGCCTGTCATTTAGCCAATCAGAGCGCACGTTCTGAAAGAAACGTTTGGATGCAGCCAAAAGCAGTCGACGACGATGTAAATAATCCATAGTTACGAAGTTGTTTACCGTATCTTGCGAACAGAAATGATACGAGAAGGGACGGTAAAAATGATCGTGTGAGCGCCGAAATGATAGCTTGAGCTATCATTTTTGCGGTCTCTGAAAGCTATAGCTTAAATGATCCCTTTAAAGGGACGAGAAAAATGATCGTGTGATTTAGGCTTAACTAATGGCTGATCATATGAACATTATTATCCACTGCTCTACAGGTTGAGATGGAAGTTAAAATTAACCCCACGCATTTTTTTTCATATCATGTGCTTTTTTCGTTCCGAATACTTCCTACCTCTCCTTACTTCATTCAGGTTTCCAGTTCTCATCCCGATCCCAAATATTCCCGATCGAAAATATTCTATTGTGAATCACGTTCATCTAAATAATACAGCTCGTTATGACCCGTTCAATCCACTTACTCTCTCCTGCTGAATTGAATCAACTAACTTTCCTTTCCAATTATCCACAACACTTTTTCCTTTGTCACTTCTTTGACACTACTGCACGAAATGAAATAGTATTGGCTAACTTGAAAAGGTCACTGCATAAAATACTTCTCTAAGCACAACAAGGTAAAAATTAAAACAAACTGCAATATGCCAGCAGAAAGACGAGAAACACACATTCCGTATTATGTCAAAAACACATATGATAATCTTTTTCATTCCCCCTCCCCCATTTCAGGCGTCGGTTTTTCCTGCAATGAGTTTTTTCCGTGGTAGACATAAACCAAAATCATCACGTTTTTCCAAAGCACATATCTATTTCACCAATATTTTATATTCTCATTTTTATCTTGTTGATGCATTATTTTCTTATCTATTTTCTTATTGCAATTTAATATCATTTTCAAGTATATGCATCAGTGTATACGAAGTTTCATTGACGAGGTACGAAGTATTGACGAGGGCTTATAAGGAAGAAAGGACTTTAAAGTCTCCTCTCATTAACGTTTACCTACCTATCTTTCCATTTACCTTACCATCTCTATATCCACATCTCAAAAGAAGACTATTTTCATTATTTTTCAAATAGTCCACGTTTCAGCGCTATAAAATTCAACGCTTCATATTACCATTCTAAACAATCCTTAGCCCACATCTCTACTTAATAGCACTGCAATTCGTTCTGTCCGAGATCACACGACTCTTGGCGTGAAAAATATATTGAGCCCATAAACCCATAAGAAAATGAAATATGGCTCACATTCTCCCCTGTAGTAGCTACTTAGTCACCGGAACGAGTGCATCGACTGTCCTATAAATGTAATTTGTATATAGATACATAGTTAACCTTTGTAGAGAAATTATGTGATTATAGCAGGCATAACACGTCTGCAAAAAACATTTTTTGTGCCGAAATTTTTTTAACTGATTTTAACTATATTTTGGGCGCTGAATGTAAATATATAAAAAAATTCTATTAGCTCTACTTTTGTAGATATAGCATTTTCATTCCTCAATCATTTTGATTTTATAGATATTTAGGAATAGCTAGCATAAACGCCCACTTATATATTATAATTAAATTTTTTTAGCATCGATTCCTGTTCACTTTCCCTTTACGTTATGTTATTACCAGAAAAACTTTTTCTGGCATAAAATAATTTTTTACAAACCAAATTAACAAAAAGAACACAGGTATTCAGTTTTTCCTGCATGGCGTGCCAGCATTTCTTCATGAATGTAGTTTAATAGTTGATTGCATTGCTGGGCATCACAAAGCAACTTATAATGGGAGTCTTTACAAAGCTTCCACTGTTTAAATTCTGCCACTTTTGGCGACGCCGCATTTCGAATCAGGTTTTCGATCACGCGATCGAGACTGATGCAACCCACCGTCAACGCGAGGTTTGGTGGTACGGCAAGTGTGAGGAATGAATACTTGCTGCAACCACTCCCCTATGATGATTTTCAAGACACACACATTAAAAATACTCTGCATATTATATACTTTGGAGAAATCTCTGAAAAATAGCATATTTTATCACGTAGGGTTGAGATCTAGGAGAAACTTAAAGACGGCTTTCTTCTGAAGTACCGCGGGCATTTCTCTTGTGACCTGCTTTACAGATCTTTCCGACTAAAATGTGGACCTAAACGGAACAAAATGTATGCCACACAAGAGGATGTTTTTCGGCTGCCAGCCCACAGCTGGGATCCCACGGTTGAAATTCCTTCATCCATCAAACGCGATTGGCCGTAGGGTCGTTGGGATATTCACATGATGGCAAATTACTGCTGGATCCTTCAGAGAGACTATTCTGCCCAAAATCACTATAGAATTTATCGGAAAAGAAGCTTCAGAAGTGCTAACTGACTCTTTTTCACTGTTTTTTTTTCTTCAAGTGAATATTAGTTGTAAATAAGTGCTCCCAATATGTTTTATATGGAATTTCTTTCTTCGATTTCTCGATAAAAATTCGGAAATACATTGTGTACAAATAGTCTAATCAGTGAATTTTTATTCCTATCTAATTGACACTTTTAACATTTTTAAGGTAAATAACCAAATTTTTGTATCTCAAAAACTAGATTTGTTACGTTAAAACTAATGCCAATTTTCTATTCAGGAGGTCAATTACACCTAAAGTAAGCATAAAAAACTCGGCACCGTAACCAGTGTTTACCAGTGTAATTTATCTACATGAGCGGTTAGCGTTTTAAATTATCAACTATGCAATCGTCTATATTCTGAAGTCATTTTTATCAGTAACCATCCAACTGTAATTTTGCACCCGAGGATAGGGCTTAATCCAATCAAGCCAGCGGGAACAAAAGCCTTCCGTTCTTTGCAGCGGTACAGCTATTACAGCTCTCAAAATATAAACTAACTGCAGAACCAAAGAATACAAAAAAGACCATTATCCAAAGTAAAGGAAAACGAAATTTTGATAAAATCAAGAGTATGAACACATGCTGCTAGTAATTAAAAATTATCGAAGGGAAGGAGAATATCCTATAATTGGTAATTTGATCCATATTTTCATTAGAAATAACATCACCTGGAAGAAAAATAGCATTGACAAATTTTTGTATTTTTTTTTAATTTCATGCACAGATTTCTGTGAATATTTTTAAAAGAATATTTGACCCATTAATTTAAGTGAGCTCGCTTCGATATGGTAACTTTATAAATATCATATGTATGTGATTCAACGAAAACCTTTTCAAAATACTAAAAGAAATTTCAAATATAAAAATTTCATAACTTCTTTAGTCATTTTTCCTATCCCAAAATATCCAGATGGAAGCGAAAATTAAAGCTACAATGGTAAACTTAAACTTAAATAATTTCATTAGCAAGTTCATAATAAGTTTCAAAGTTTATTTACGAAAGATCATTCAGTCTACCAGCGTTGTACGTTTGTCTCATGCAGGAAGCATATTACGCAAGCCCATGCAAAACCTAGGGCATAATGTACTGACAAACACGATGATTTAGGCATAAGTACAAATAAATTATTTCATTCGCTATGCTGACGTCAAATATCAGCATATCAACGAAGAATATCGCACGAATAAATATGAACGAGGATTTGGGCATAAGTACTAATAACTTATTTCATTCGTTATCCCGACGTGAATTCTCAGCTTTTAATACAGATGAAATCACTTTGCACCTCAAATATTAGCTCTGAGAAAGTCGAAAGTGGGATAACATGCTAAATAAAATCGGATCATGCATGAGAATTGCTGGTCACATAATGTAATTTCATTTGAAAGCAGTGGTCTCATCTCTTACTTGGGATGATTCGTTTTCTAGCTGGAACCTGTTAATAATTGCGACACCGAAAAATATCGGGCAGTTTTCCATGAGGTGCGAAAGAAAAAAACTCAACTTCTAACGCTGCTCCGAATTGATTTTGTATTCAATTGTGCGGTGCATAAACCTTGTGTATACGTTTGTGCGGGCGGTCCCGAGGGTAAGAGGGCGTGTGCGAAAGAGAAAGGCCGGGAGATTTGGACGGAGCCGAGGGGAAGAGGGGGGAGGGGGTGTTCTGTGCAGGGAACGCCCCCATTTCGATGAATGGGATTAAGCGGCAGCGCTCTCGCCGCTGTACCCCTTGACCCTTCCCCACTACTCACTCACCTCGGTCACACTTCGCCACTCTCCCTCCCTATTATCCTCCCTCCTCCACTTCATCTCCGTCCCTTCCGCTCCCTCCCGCATCTCCCGCATCCTCCCCCTCCCATTCCTCTGGCCGGTGGGTTGCAGGTTATAGATCTAGCGTAGATAGCAGATAACTAAATAGCTAAGCTCCCAGACATAGAATTTTGCGAAACAAAATACAATGACGACTTTAGCAGAGATCCCAATGGGGGCGTTTACTCGGGACCGAAATCGCAATTTTGTGCACGAAATTGTTAGGTGGAAACGAAAAAAGAATTTTAGTGAAAAAATTAATCTTCTAACCAAAACCATTCACTCATAAATTAAAAAATTAAAATAAGCAAAAGGTGACGCCCACCGAAAAAGCGGCTGTGATAACACTGACGTCATTTTCCTCCCGTCCTTGACTGCTCTTATGGGAAGGGAAGGGAGTGGAGGGGGATTCTCGGAAGGTGTACTCCCACAGATCCTGTTGAAATCGCTCCCATTGGGAGAGCCAGCTGTGTCCTCCCCTTTGCGATAAGGCGAAGTAGCTTCGCGGGTTCAGTTGTGATTGGATGATGTCGATATACGTCAGAGATTGCACCACACCCACTTTTCCCGAAAGGGTTAAAGACATCAGTTTTTCGCCGCTTATAACTCGAAAAATAATTGACGGATCAAAAAACGGAAAAATACGGGTCTTTTTATTTTACAAACTCTATCATATTCGGAAGTAAAAAAATATGGTAAACGACCCCATTGGTGTAAGAATTAGTCTGGGATTCCCCAACAGAACGTATATTTAATTAAAGGCTAAATTTCCCGCATAAATTTAATGCGGCTTGTTTTCTGAAGGTGATAAAAACTCCTTCATGGTATGCTATATCTAGTAGAAAAATGAGAGTGATAGAATGAGATAATGCCAATATCCGTGCACAAATAGGAAAAAGTTAGATTTGATCGTGGTCACCGGGGAGATGTCAGTTAATTAGAATGGGTAATTTAGTTTTCATTCTTAGTTAGTGTATAGGCTCCTGATAATGAGAGCCCTGACCATGAATTGAATGAATTTGCATGTAAATAGTGCATGCTTGGTGATCTTCACCCCCTTCCACACACCCTCGCGGTGGCTTGAAGGGTATCGCGTAAATGTAGATGAAATCTTCACTCCATAAAAAGCCAATACCCTCTCACTCAAGGAATTCAAAAATTTCCTAAACCGGGGGCTAATGACCGACAGGAGCATTTTCAAAAACTTTAAGGGCTCAAAGTAGGAGAAAAGGTATTAGCTTTACAGTTTCCACGTGATGCATCTGATAATGTAGCCTTGCTAAGAAACCATGGTCGTGATTAATAAACGTCAGGGTGGAAACAGCAAAGTTGATACATTTTCTCCTTCTATGATTAACTTCCACAAAGTTCTTTCTGAGACTTGTGTCGTATTATAAGGATTCAAGTTAAAATGATGCAACGTTGCGTTAGAATTTTAAGCACCGTAAATTATAGTTTTCAAAGATTTGTTTTTAATAATATCTTTCGATTTCTTACATGAGCACAGCCAGGGATAAAAGATAATCTGAGGAAGGCTGGTACGTAGATTCCAATGGTTTGGGTTAAAAAAACCAAGGATAGGCCCCAATTTTCAGAGGAATAGTATTGGTTTCTAATTAAAGGCAGTTCATGTGCTAATATCGTTCGTAGGATTGAAATCCTACGCGCACCATTACCTTGCACTAAGAGCAAGCTAATTCCGATATAGGGTTTTCCCCACCCTTCATCCGTTCCCATAGACTCCTTGTTACCTATGTCCCATAATTCACATTAACGTAAATTACTCCAGGTATCTATCACCCTTCCCTGACGAATCACACCGTTATATAACAAACTACATCAACATATAAATTGAGACTAAAAAATAGAACAGAAATTCTTACGGCCCTGTTAAATCGCCATAAATTTTTCTACACCTACATGTACACCCTGCACCACAAAGGTGCATATCAGGGATTTACTCCACTCAGCCACCCATTAGCAGCAAGTTAAAAATCATATAGGTAGTGACTCAGATGCTAGGCTGCTGCCTTTATCTTGTAGCCTAATTTCCTACCAACTACGTCCGCACGAACTGCGCAAATATTCGTTGCTAAATTACGTTATCACACATAGGATTTTTACATGTAATGAAGCATAACATCGAAATTATCACCTAAGAGTATGGTTCTCTAGCTGGCCTCTTGAAGAATATCAGCCACTATTTGAGATGACAGAGTGAATTGATTATGTAGCCAGCAAGGGATGGAGTAGTATCTAGTGACGTTCTCTAGAATAGCAGCCGCCAACGCTGCCAATTACCGCGACCGATTACTGAAACGTTGCTTCTCAATTGTCCCCACGTCTGAGTCCATATTTCACCGCTAATTCAATGTCATACGCAATCTCAGGAACAATGTCATTGCCGACATGTTTAGCGTGATGGAGACAAGACTGAGATGAAAGCACGCCATGAAGTGATACGAAGAATACAATTTGACGAACTGCCTTTAGATAAAGACACGTGGGCATTTACTATGTTGAAATGCGAAATTAGAAAAGGAAGGCAAGATCGCCATATTCGAGGGCATAGCAGAATAAAGGAGAATAAAATTTTAAAAGGAAAAAACAAAAATATAGATGTTGATTAGAATTGAAATATTGCACCAAAAGCTTTTCATGAAGCCCCAAGGTTCATACAAATATCATAATTTTGCTCCTTTAGGGAAGGGGAGGAAGTGGATTGAAGAATTTGGGAGACGAGAGTGAATGGATAAATCAGACACAGCGGTGAAAGAAGAAATTTAATAAAAGAAAGTACGTTAAAACGGGCATTTTAAACGTGATGCTGAGAATGAAGAGAAATATGAGGAGGATAAAATAAATATTACGTAAAAGATATGATCACCCAGTCAAGTGCGATGCTTATAATTATTTACGATGCTTTGTCCAACTAAACTTACCTTGCCGATATATCACTAGTAAAAATACGTCTAATGGCTACAAGAGGCTAATGACTACAGGAATACGGTGACCTAAAATATCGCGGGTAAGGTTAAAATCTTGGAAATCTATGTTGTGTTAGTCTTAAAATATGGCTTGGAATTTAGTTAGGTTATAAGGTGCGATATGACCTAGGCAGTAGGTGCAGCTTAAAACCTAATTCTTCTAATATGCGGTGAATTCCTAACATCAATGGTTTACCATGGGCCCAGATAATAGCCCTAAAGATCATTTTCACAAATCCCTAACTTAAACACTTAGGCAATGAACAAATCAACTCCAGAACTAACAGACTAGCGCCTCAGGTTACTCCTTGAACGACTAATGTCAGCGTTCATTTATTACTGCCAGATAAGTTCTTATTCCTCACCTACGCTGTTTAATTATTTGAGGTCGACATAATTAATGTAATATAAGGAGAGAGGGTGACATTAAAGGGGCGGCTTTAGAGATGTGGATGCGGAGAATAATAAAAAGGGTAACGTAGGTGGAATGAAAACGAATAAATTAGTGCTGAAGAAGGCAGGAAGGAAAGTATGTTGATTTAAGAATCTCGCAGAGGCTAAGAGATTAGATGAAAAAGTTGTTAGGAACGAAAGAATATTGAAATGTTTGATAGAGAAAAGGATGCTCGATTATTGACAAAGTGGGGGTAGAACGAGTATTTTGGATAAAAAGATGAGGGATAGGAAGTATGAGGAACTATTAAAGAACATTATGTAAAAGATAGGGGTCACGGGAAGATGGTTACGCCCATCAAAACCTACCTTGACCTTTAGAAAACTTACTTTACATAAAATGCACGAGTTCGTTCACAGCTTGGCTAAGATGCTGACACTTATCCGCATTCCAATCCTATCCAAATACGGAATCCTTTTATTCAAGCCACGTTCCCGCAACAATTTCACCATCCTGCCTCCCTTCCAATCATTCGGTCCAATCCCTGATCCTTCCTTCTCCCCTTCCCCCCTTCCTTTCCTCCATCGCGATTCCCCCCCCCCCCCACGCTTAATTTCACCCCAAACATTCACCCTCCCACCTCCCCTCCCAACCCTTGCCAAAGGCCAGGGCCGGGCCCGGAACGAGAGCTGCAAATCACGGCGGCGCTGTCATCAACTGCACTCGGTGAAAGGTGTTGACACAGTTCAGCCGAGGCCATTAACGCGCGCGTGCATTGTTGAGAGGACGTAAGGGGGCGACAAACGGAAGGTTTCACTCTTCTCTCCCTCCCCCCCAACCCTCCAATGCCAGCAACGTGCCCCCGTATTTTACGCGTTGAAATCCCTGGTCGTCTAGTTTCATTTTCATTTCCTTTCACCACCGCAGGCAATAATCGCGAGAAAAAAAACTTGGTTAAAAGGCTTAGAAGTCCAAAAACATTTTAATTATACCACTCTTCCAACTACAAAAGTCAACGTGAAAACTACTGATTCTTGTTTCCAGTCTAGCTTCCATGAACATGTACAACTGAACTCAGACCATTATTCCTTCTATGTGTTTACGTCCAATATACATAATATATATTTATCCAGAGAAAAGGAAATTAAAAAACACACGCACAATTGCTAAATGGCTGTTGAATGTTATTACATGGTGATGTCACCAATTAGGGAATAAAGAGAATCCTGTGTGTGAATGAAAAAAGAAGAGAAGTTTCCTACAGACCTAAGCAGGGATTGCGTGTATATTAAGTTTAATTCATTCTTTAATATTAAACCATTTTCTGCGCGTGCGTGTTTAAGGACTAAAAGGTACTCATCATATCAGTTATCATAATAATGATGTGTTAGTGAGCCTTTAGCTATTTTTATGTCATCACATGTTTTTCTCCCAGTGTTTCTAATATTTTATTTTACCAAGGGTTGTCGTCTGCACCAAGTATTAATCTCCTATTTAAAAGGGTCGATTTAGGCGTGATTAGATGGAATATCAAAATTAGAGAAACTTGGCAATCTTCTACAATATAAACTTTAAGACGACCGGTTTCGATGCACTACTTCATTATCATCAGGTGGAAAATTGCCGAATTTCATTTATCAATCTTCCCTTTCTCTGTGTTCCTGAATATCATAAAAATGGGGATTCAACATTTTCCTTTGCCACAACTAGGTAGTACCAAAGCTACTCAACAATGGTGATTGCTCAAAGGTCTAGCGAAAAAAACTTGGATTATCTCCACAGGGTAGCGACATATTCACTTGCAGCACAAGTCAAAGTTAATAACTTAGGAAAAGTTTTTGAGCTCCACCGAACAGAATGAGTTTTCAAGGACCGCTTTCACTCTCAAGTGTCACTTCCGTTATTTTCCTCTTTTGATATTAGGTACCTCCTTTAGTTAAGGTCATGTCCATCCATTCTTCATCCTATCCCAAAAGCCTACCTATTTTATCCCACTTCATCACTTTACTAGTAATTTACCATCCACACAGCCCTTTATAAAATCTTCTAAAATATATTTATCTCCTAATTCCCTCCAAAAAATATTTGAGCACCAGAGAGAGGCATGCCTAGCCTAACTTTGATGGTCAATGCGTCAATCAGTGAACGGGAAGAATGTAAAAGGCAGGCCTAGTATGAGAGATATTGAATAAGTGGTGAAGGATGTAAAAGAGAATAAATACGTTAATATGAAGAGGTTTGCCGATAGAAGAACTGAGTGTAGGGCTGCGTCAAACCAATTAGGATTGATCATGATGATCTTTAAATCGAATATAGCTTATCCATTCCCAGATAAAAATCACCTACCGTCTCTTACCATCCTCTTCTACCGACGTCCATGTTCCGCAGCACGACAATTCCATGCCACGGACCGAAATCCTAGCCAATTTATATTTAACAAGATTTCCTGACCCGCCAATTTTATATTTAACAAGATTTCCTGACCCGCCAATTTTATAGTTAACAAGATTTCCTTACCCGCGTTCTTTCCTTGTAAGCCTCTTTCACCAAAGCAAATATCTTATAATCTGAGTATCCATTCATATTCACCCCAAATGCTACCACGTAACTGAACTACAGCAAGGGCTCTAGTTTCATTTTCCTTCTCTGTACATTTTGTAATTTTCCGTTAAGGAGGATATCATCACTTCATTTTTCTACCAGTAAGTGACGAAAAAATATGTCAGATGATGAAAATTTTTCTTCATTGGCAATGTGCAAGGTAATAACTAACGGGATATAAAACATATTGACGTCTAGGATTGAACAAAGCGTTTTAAATATTCTTATAATAGCAACTTCATGGGGAAAAATCATAAGATTATTATGCTTAAAGACAAAAAAATTCTCTACCAATGTTCATTTTCTTTAACAAAGCCTGTTACTCTGAAGCCCACTGGCTTAATACCATGAATTGCAGATAAGAAATTTATATTTATTTCATTATAGTTATTTTCATTTATCTCATACGAAACCGTTTTGAAATGTCTGATGAAAGAGAATTTTTATTTAAACACGGATTTTAGGTTCGTATTATTTTCTTACCCAGTAGGTCACAATGACCCCCTTATAAGTTACACCGCAACCAAACAACGAGAGTAAGGACATTTGGGAGATCATGGTACGCAACTAATACTGGGGATAAATATGCGTTTAAGACTTTTGGTTTTCAACTATCAGGCGGAGAAAAAGGTTAAATGATATATAAATAGCAATGGAAGTGGAAAAAAAGTTAGGAAGGGAATCGATTTGGCGATTAGATTTGTGGATGATATAGGTCTAGTTATTCTGTTTGGAAAAGAACTGCGGGCAATGCTTACTGTGCTAGAGATTAAATTATTGTTTCAGACCTTACTTGGTGGAAGTGAATAAGCATGATGAAAACACTTGGGAACAATCCAACTTTTATTAGTTTCAAGTTTTATTAGCCGATCTATGTTGAAGTCTCAAAGTTTTAATTTCAAGGTACCCGTCAGAGAAACAACTCATAAGCTCCCTTCGGAATGATTTTGTTACCAGGGTTTTGAATTGTTTCTCTTATGTGTATCTCGCAATGGAACGTCGGACATGAATGGACGTCAAAATCCACCGGTTAATTAAACTATTGAGTGATTGTACCAAGTGTCTCACGCTTATCATCAATCACGCTTACTGTACTAGAGGTTTAGTGTGAAATGCAGAATAAATTAGTAAAGTAAACATTAATATCAGAAAAAAGTAATGAGATTCTCAGAGCGTAAAAAGCCTCGAATAAATATTTAGGCTGACGAGTATTGGAGGAGGATCAATATGCAAATCCTTGGAAAAATTTAAAGAAATATGGATCATTTGGATTGTTGGTAGGGATATAAGGCAGAGAATTGCACTGGCCAAGAAAGCTAAGAGGAATATGTCAGGGGATACCTCAGCACAGACATGAAGATATCTCAAGTCAAAAGTTAAAATTGTATGTGACGGCATACGACTGAGTAAACTAAGGTAAAGTAACTAACACTAGTGTAGTGTAAACTAACACTAAGGTAAAGACGAAGAGAGGAAAGTGTGGACTTTGGGATGTGATCCAGGAGAAAATGGAAAACACTAGCTGGACGGAAAGGAAGACGAATATACTCTTAATATAGCAGATGCGACACAGTCTTAAAGATAGCATGAGAGGAAAGAAAGTTGGAAAGAGAAAATCGGGAACAGCTACAAAAGTGAATGAATACGTTTTCAGAGTTGATGAAATACTGAAGTGTTAACTTGAAGAGAATAATATTAGCATATGAACTGAGCAGTGGAAGGGAAAGGTTTCTTGAATGGCATGAAGATATGCAAAAGATATGAAGCGTTAAAAGGGATTTTATGAAGAAAGTTGTTGTTCATGAAGAAAGACAAAAGTCAACATAAAGTCCGCGAAAAGACAGGATAGTATAATAAACGGGTCTACCAAAATCTTCAGAATATATTTACGTCTCTATGATACCCTGCAAGCCACCGCAATGGAGTGTGGCAGGGGGTGAACCAAAAACAGGTCCGCATGATAAGAATAAATACACTCCTATTACCGTGCAAGCATGCAAAAAAATACTACTTCTTAAAAACACTACTTAAATGCAGCCGAGAGGCACAACGCTACCATCCGGACAAAAATAGCAGGAATGCAGTGATAAGACACGTTAAATGCTCGCTGTAAATGACACTATATTGTCAGTCTACTTAAATAAATTCAACAGTTCTGGACTCATATAAGTAAATTAATTATTGACATTTTTTATAAATATTACATATATGAATTTAGGTACTATATGAATATATAAGAATACTCAGGATTATAAATTCATATTCCGGCCCAAAGCTGGAGTAATAATATATGTTTATGCTATTAACTGCTATTAACTCCTTATCATCATGCATGATAGTAAGAATGATGATACGGAGAACTTGGAAATATTCAAACTTCCAATTTTATCTCGCTTATATCATCATTACCGGTTTCAATGTCCACATCTTGCTTAAAGGTCTGATCCCTATTTGCACATATAGGTACGCACGGATTTTAGATAAATACAAATATTTCTCGCGCCAATGCCTTCCCCAAGCCCAGTACCAATAAATTTAAAATTTCATTTTTCCCACGTACCATTAGAGAGCATAATAGACGTCGTAGCAAAGTGATAGGTAGGTGGGATATTGCTAGCTGTCTGTGGTGCGTAATGCATATTTTAACATCGCTAAACCATGCATGCTAGGTAAATATAGCTAAATATATTTAGAAACTTTTCTAACCAAAAATACTTTTCCAACCAGTAATCACTTCATTTTCATGTAGAAAATAACCATACTGTTGCACGTGATACTCATATCTCACATTACTCCAGGAGTAGTAGCATGGTTTCTCTTAGTTGCACGTAAGTAGTGCATGTTTGGTGGTATCCACCCCCTGCCATATACCCTCACGGTGGCTGGTAGGGTATTCAGATGAAGATACCTTTCCTCCTAGAAAAAAGAAGGATATACCTTTATCCCTCGAAAAGTTCAGCATTCCTGAGGCAGAGCTCCTTCGCAATATGCCCGTCTTTCTCCCTCTCCTATTCCCCTCATATGTCAAACCCTGCCCCCCAAAACCCTGCGGAATCCTTTCCTTTCGCAATCAATTCCATCCACGCCCGTTCTACACGCACTCCCACCGCCCTCCTCCCCACCAGCCTTTTATCCCTTCATTGACATTCTTACCGAACCCTTCTTTGCCTTTTAAGTGCTTATTCCTTCGTTCCTCTCCCACTCTCTCTCTCGCAAGATCACCCGCAACTTTACTCCACCTTAACCTTTTCTTTGCCAAACTCGGAAAGTTTCTTTCCCCTTCTTTCTCCCAATCTCAGAGACGCACGGATTTTATTTCTTTGCCTCACCCCCTTTCCACCTTCTCGATAATTCCCGACCTTGATCGCATGGGGCAGATGGGGAGGGGGGAGGATTTCGTAGACCTTCACGCTTTCGGTTCGAAATAGAGCACTACTGAATTCATCGTCATCCATGCCCAGTTATATCGAAAATAAACGAATCAAAACGGAAATAAACGAATGTTTAGACAAGATTTATTGATGAAGACAATTTTTGAGAGATAAGGAAATGAGAACAATTGAAAAGGAACGCCTTAATTGAGATGTATGTTACAAGTAGTAGAGAATGTGAAAGTAATGAATTATGCTAATCTAAAGACGTTAGCTGATGGAAGGATCGACACCTGCGTAAAACAAATCTCAAGATTATTATTATGTTTGATGATGGCTTAATAGCGAAAAATGTTTAGTCGGCATTTAACGGGGCCAGAGAGGAATAATGTGCATGTAGCAACATGCAGAGCATCCGATTATACAACCGCAGAGGTTATAACTTTTTCGTACCGAGATCCAATGACTCAGTTAATAACCGTACTTGATCCGCGCTTAACCTTACTTTCTAAATAACAAGAGCAAACGGGATAATCAGAAGCCCTAGCTTTTTAAGAATTGCTGTATAAAACTTGATGGTAAACAATAGCAGCTCATTGTTGTTTATTGATGGCAAATCATAGGTAACCGTATGTAGCAATAAATACCTACTGTCGGAAAGACTGGGACTTGACTTGACTTGAGTTTTATTTTACCTGGGCGGGATAGGACGTTACCGTCCTCTCCACCTCCCGCCCATGATGCGATAATGAGAGCGATAAGTTTTGGTCAACCTCACCCACCTCATTACTTTTAATACAGACTGTGCAGTCCCTCGTACACAGCTTGAACCTGTTTCTTTAAAGAGATTCTCAGTGCTGAATGAATGAACAAATGAAGGGAGAATGAACGTGGCCAATATCCGCAGTTTTAACAGAATGAGTTTCCCCTAGATAAAATGAAGCATAAACGTGTTCGATCATTCCAATTTAAAGCTACATATTACATCTAAGCAGTGAATCTAATGAGGAATAATACTGATGAATATTTTTAAAGGAACTGCTTTTCTAAGAGCGCATTGGTTTTGCACTTTGGTTTATCAAACATTTGTAGGAAATCTGTCTTTTAATAATGTTTCAAACAAAAATAACGCATTTCCTTCTATAATTTTGGAACATGTAGGCTTACATGTGATTAAAGCCAACTAAAAACAGTATTTGCAACTGGCTTTCTTTGTGCTTAAATGTTAATAGCAAATTAGGTGTAGTTGAGTTGCAAACAATGTGGCATTTGCATCGATCACGAAATCAGAATTTTCTTTCATGTACCAAAGCAGTTTAAATTTTAATTATACCCTTGATTTTCCGAAAGAGAGTGGTTTTCAACAACACTGTTTACGTACATGTTCTGCTGGGTTTTCAAAATAATTGAGCTAGGTTTATGCAACATTTCGTAAAAATTAGTTTATGTACCCGGAAAAATTGATTGATAAGCGTAAGACTCAGCCCTTCAAAATGTGAGTTCACAATTGTTACACACTAATAATTTAAAACTCTGAACACATGAATATGAATAAAATGAGAGGAATTTGCTACCATCCGTTTATACCCTTGACATTTGTGATCTAAAGCCTGCGCTCTATATCTTAGACCTCATCAAAGCTTTCTCTAATGGTTTTTCTGTTTTCTTAAGGGTCTTTTTATCCAATAATATGCAAAACAGATAAACAAGTATAATTAAAAATTTCTTAAAGTTTACTCGCAAGGGAACAACAAATAAAGTTGCATCGGAGCTGATGGACCTCTGTAGGAGGAAAGACAGGCGGTATTAGTTACCTTTCTGAACACAATAGATTTATTTAGGTTAACCACCTAAGTATTTATCGCCAAGACATTTAGAAATATATGAAATAGCTTTGAACGGCGATAAGAAAACAGGTCACAATTCAAATAAATCGCATAGAAGCAATATAAATAAGAAAGAAAGGGTATTCTGAGAACCATAAAATAACGTAAACAACCCAAGATAATATCGATCTTTGGGACAGAATTTACAAATGAGAAATATAAGCCACTCGAGTGACATGTAAAAAACAGAGAAAATAGGGAAAATTATGTGCCTTCTATAAAGTGAGACAGAACAGAAAACAAAATTTTTCAATACATTTGAATAGAATTAAATTGAGTCCAGCGTATGCCTAATATAACAGGATCAGTTTAGATAGAAAAATATTCGAATTATGTATAAAGGAAAATACAGAAAAAGAAATGGGTGGAGAAAGGGACAAATAAAGAAGTTTTAGGTACCTCAAAAGAGAAAAAGGAGGTTTAGCGGAAACTTCTATTTAAGGGGCCGCGGTACATAGCTGTTTTTCAGACCTATTTTTCAAGGAAGATTGCTCCAACAGGAAGCCAGATATCGGAATGCGGTTTTCAGTAATTAAAAGAGAAAGTATCAAACTATTACTCTATAATCCTAGATTTTACGTAATAAGCCTTGTTAAAAATATATATCGATGTAAAAATAGACCTTTTTGTTGCAAATATTGGGAGACAGAGGGGCTATTTTTTTAACTTTTGTTATTATAGAGTACAAGATTCAAGCTTAGTCTGTTGGATCCTTGAAAATTATTGATTTTTATTAAAAGACACGCTGTTGAGATATTCTGAAAGTAATTTATGTTTTTCGCCAACTCCAGCCCAGGGATACTCCTCGAGCGTCGTGCAAATCACTAAACAGTTCACACATTCTCCGCCTGCTGCGCTACTCAAAAAGTGGCATGGTCCCTCTACCCTATATCCTAAAACGGTATCCTTGAGGTGTTGGAGCTTGGGGGAAGGGAAAGTGCAGGCGGGCGGGAAGCAGAGGCGATTGAGACGGAGTGTCTGATTTACTGACGGGTTGTTTCTTGAGTCTCTGCTTAGGTTGTCGCTCTCGGGGTGTCTAGTAATAGTCAAACTGACTAATAGTCAAGTCTCAAAATGTCATCGCAAGCGTACCGATATCGGAAAATTAAAGTAGGCAGTCGCTTGACATTTTCGATGGCGAGGAAAAAAAGAAAGGGTGAATTTTTGGCCAAGCGGAGGGAAGAAAAAAGGTAAATATTGTCATTTTTTGTGAGAACACTATCTTAATGTAGTGATATATTCATGTGTAAGTATGCAAATTTCTATTATCCGAAACAGGCGTCTCAAAATAATGGGTAAAAGAGTCGCATGTATGGGGAACTTCTTGCGCTATTGAAGAAATCCCGTCCAATATTGACGAGTCAGTAGCTGATGAAACTTTGCATGATTCATTTGACGATATGGCAATTGCCGAAGAAGGGAAAAACGAAGGCATATCCGGCGGAGTAACGGGAAGAAGAATTATCGACTTAAAATATTCGACAAATCGGTTTCCAATTTACTGAAAAGGGTTAACCTAAATTTCAACCTGCGTTCTGATAGTAATTCCCAGCCTAGTTCTTCTATTAAACTCGTAACACTTATACAATTATCATAGCGGCCTTTAACAAATCTAGTGGATCTTCTTTGCACACGCTCTAATTCTTTTATCATACCTTCCTCGCACGGATCCCATATACTAGCGGCATATTCTAAATGAGGCCTGACAAGTGTAAAATAGCTTCTAGTACTCTCTCATCGCATTTGCCTAGAACTCTTTTTACGAATCCTGATATATGGTTTGCTACACTAGTTATTTCCCTGATGTGTTTCCCCCACAGCATGTCTTCAATGTTGGTGACGACTAAGTATTTAATAAATTCCACGTTAGATATTTTCTTTTCTTTGATGCAATAATTTTTCTGGGGAAAGTTATTCTTTTTCCCAAAGTTCTTTATCGCTCATATCTTCAAATTTAATTCTAGCTGCCAACTATCACACCAATCATCAATCGCATATAAATCCTTAGCTAAAGAATGACTATCCTCTTAATTTCTTATTTCCTTATACACTACTGCATCAGAAGAAATACGTAAATATGAAGAGATTAGCCGACAGGACTCAGTGGAGAGCTGCGTCAAACCGATCTGAGGATTGATGACCAATGATGACTGCTGCATCATCGGCAAAAAGACGGAGCTTGCTATTTTTAGCTACTGTATTCAAGTCATTTACGGAGAGAGGAAATAAAATTGGGCCTATCACGCTGGGGAACACCCGATGTAACTTTTACTTCGCCTGAGGTGACACCATCTAATACCACCCTTTGAACGCGTTCATGTAGGAAATCTCCTATCCAGCCTACCATATTACTGTCTCCCGTATGATGCTAACTTCGCGAGTAAATTATAGTGGGGAACCTTATCAAACCTTTTCTAAATTTAAAAAACGCTGCGTCTACCTGTACGTTACCTTCTCCGGAAATTAAAATATCATGAACAAAAAGACCTATTTGATTTTCGCAAGATCGTCCCTGCTTATTTGTTATCAACAAATCCTGGCTATCGAGGTGTCCCCTTATTGATGTAACTATCATATGCTGTATAATTTTGCACGACAGTGAACTTATTGATATTGGTTTATAATTCGATGGATGGTCCCTATCGCCACTTCTAAAAATTGGGATCACGTTTGCTATCTTCCAGTCTTTGGGAACCGCGTGTTCTTCGAGGGATTTGATAAATATTACTTTAACATACGGTGCCATTTCGAGAGCTATTTCTTTATACACACGAGCAGGAATTTCATCAGGACCTGAGGACTTGTTCGGGCTATCGTATTTTAGTAAGGATACGATTCCGCTATAAGATACATTTATCGATCGGGGGCATTATTTGCTGAAATCGGTCTGGTATGGTTTCGAGCAAACTACGCTTAGATTGATTAAAAACGCTCTGGAAAAATAATTCAACAAATTAGCCTTATCTAATTATTTCGCCCCTATACCCTTTCAAGGAATTAACCGTTGAAATTTTAGTTCACTGTACTTCCCTAACATATGATCAAAATGCTTTCGGATTCCCCTCTAGTTGTTCTCCAAGTACTTTTCTCTTGAAATCACTTTACGCTTTTCTAAGGGCTGTTTTTGCGGCTGCTTTATATGTAACGTTCGATAATTTTTTTAGATCGCTATTAGCAACATTGTTCTTAGTTTCGCGTGGATAACTCGTTGTCGTTTTAAACATTTTTTTAACCTCCGCGTTGGACCACCTTGATTCCCTATTCTCACTCTTATACTCACTCACCGCGTAGTTTGGAGGAACTCTTTCCATGTCTGTATCACTATTTTTTCTGATGTTTAGAATTTTTCAAAAGAAGTCTGTAAGTCACGCCTAAATCCGTTAAAATCTGCTTTACTTAAAAGGCAAATCTTTCTTTTTAATTTTACATTTTTGTCAGTATTGAGGGATAATTTAACGTGCACTACCTTGTGGTCACTTATTCCATCGACATTTTTAACTTTAATAACTTTTTCATGGATGTTTGAGACAAGTAAATCGAGAACATTCTCCCTTCTATTATGCAAATTTACTATTTGATGTACTGCGTATTATGCGAACAGGTTAAAAAATGACGAGCAGATTTCTTTGTCCCTACCTCCAGACTAATGACTACATGTTTTCCAATCTATCGATGTTGTATTGAAATCTCCACCTTTCAATAATCTGTCGTTCGTTGGTATGAGAATTAATGTGCCTGATCTGTTTCTCGAGTTCTAATACTGAGTGTACATCGGATTGGGGTGGTCTGTAGTAGGCACAAACGTATATTACTTTCAAATTACCACATTTAGACATTAACACATGCAAGCCAAGCTACCAGCTGAGACCACCTCCTATTTGTTGCAGTTCTTACGGCTAAACTGTTGTCACAACAACCAATCAACGCGGCTACCCCGAAAAATGAAGTCCATTCAAGACTTGGACCGCGGACACGTTCTCCTGCAGCTACGAACCCCACTAGGGCCAGGCTGGCCAGACCGGCTCGGTTCTTAGAAAATCGTAGCGAGCGCATTTCCGCGAATTCCACGTTGCCACATGGTATAATGTGGAGTCTGCCAAACAGTTTGGTCCAACCGTGTGTTGAAATGGCAACATTGCGTCTAGTGGTCAGCTATGGTACGAAAACTCCGCGGAAGGAGGGGCTGAGAGGGAAGGGTCGTTATTGCCTCATCACCTCTGCGCAAAGAATTAAAGCGTAGAGGAGACACTGAACAAAAATATGGCTGGTTGGATAGGCGCCGACTCTGGTAACTCTACCGGTCGACGGAAAAACTATCTCCATCATCTCAGCACTCGAAAGCGAAAAAATAATCATGTCCCAGGGCCCCTTAAGGAGAAATAATAGATGGAAGTGCTGCGAAGAAGTGATAGGATTAAAGTGACTTCAAAGGAGGCGTAAATACTAAACTGCTTTAAATAGGAAGAGAAAAGGAAAATTCTACCGGTTTTGCATAAATGATGATAAACAGCAACATCAAGGCTTAATTTTTATTAAATACCCTAGCTCTATCCCAGGGTGTTCCTTGACCGTTTTCATAGAGGAATTTCATCAAGTAAATAAAGTCTGATATTTGCGCTATAGATCTTAAGGTTCATCCTTAACTGCTTAGTCATAAAAATTAACGAGTACATATTTTTCCTCTGTATCTCCTTTTGGGATATATGAATGGTTGAACACCGAGAGTATATCAGGGGCGAATCACAGATATTGCTTTCGCGTTGTCACTATCTTTTTCAAAAACTTGAGGAGGATTAAAAAGACACTGCTCACAGTAACGGAACTAACGAAACCACTATTCCAGTGTAAGTTGAAATACCAAATATAAATAACTACAGAAGCTGTCTGAATGCCACTCTTTTAAGCATATTTAAAAAATAGAGTTAACGCTAGCAGGCGCGTTATTAATATTGCCATTGAGCCCCTGGTCATAACATTGCCATACACCCTTGAATTTCGCCCACTTATTCCAAATTTAAGTGTTATTACTTATTTTTATCAGTTGTTCCGAAATTTTAGTTAGGTTATCAATAATTGAAACGCTAATTCGCTGAGAATATGCTAAACCAAACACCTGGTTTCCCTGAAAAATTACTACCCATATTCAATGACCTACCTATCCAAAATAGTAAGAACGACCAGTCACTATTGATCGCCACCCCAAATCGCTTCCAAGAACTATTAGCCCACCGCGAACTCTTGAACAACACATCCACGTTCTTGATTTTTCGACGTAGATGATACGGCCTGACCCAGTTTTCGTCTCCATTACGTACGACGTTCTTTTGGGCAACTGTGGGGGCAACCCTAGAGCAAAAAGAAGAAGAAGCCGAAGCAAAGAGGATTTAATAATGTAAGCCTTGAATATCTTCGAAAGGTAGAGAGACCGAAAGAGAGAGAGGAGTAAATAGGAAGACATTCACTTTTTTATGCGGGACACCGTAAAGCGTCAAATAAGTGCCGGACGTTGCGTCCATATCCCAGCCTTTCTCCCTCCATGCCTCCTTCATCTCTTTGTGGATGAGAAAGAGATGAGAAAGAAGCGGAAGCCAACCACCAACATCACAACCTCGTAGATAATGGATAAGGGAAAGAAAAAAATGAAAGAAACTCCACCAGACTTCCATCCAGTTAGATCTTCTCTTTCTCTTTTCCCTCTCTTCTCCCTTCTTCTCACTCCCTTCCATTCCTAACACAAGTTAAACAAGAAGAAAGGTTGTAAAACAAGGAGAAAAGCAAAGCCTGTAAATATTTCGCAGATGCAAAGCGGCGTGAGCGTCTCAGCAATGCTAATTTCAGCAGAAAGATGAGGGCTCAAGTTACGACTCGAGACGTGTGAGCGCATACATATGTAATCCGCTATTCCACAAAGGATGAGCATGCTCTTGTGGGAACCATCCACTCCTCTTCAGATTCGCTCTTGCGTGGAACATCTGAATGTATAAGACATCGGATTTAGATTAGGAAAATTCACGCTGAAGCTCAAAACCAAAAGAAAACTACAGCCGAGGGAATGAATTAAGGAATACTCTCACCAGTTGTGAGCAAACAAAAATGGGGCCAAGAAACCAAAGAATGAAATGAGTTGAGTTGAGCTCTTTCAGCAGTTGTTGGGATTTACACATTCCTCAAGTAAGCAGATGTTTTCGGTAAAAAATTCACACAGTGATGTTTACCTCAGATGCAGCATATTCATTTTATGGCAGAAAAAATAAATTAAGCATTTTATCTCACTCATGGGGAAAGATGCTTGCTCAGAGATAAATAGTAATTTAAGACTCTGTAAACTTGGCGATCATATCTGAAGATTGATGAATACTTACTGCATTGAAATGTCACTGGTGACGTAAAGATAATTCAACGCACATTTTCAATAATACCTCGGCGGACCCAATGGGAGGAAATGACGTTTCATTGATATGCATAATGATGGCAATATGATTTTCAATGTGTCGATTTTTTCCGAGTGGAAAGATAAATAGGGTGTTACTTCACCAGTTGAAGATCATTTTTTCAGTTCCAAATAAAACGAAAAATATTATATTTCCCTACACATACCACCTAATTTTATGTAGGAATTAGCCCTTAATGCAAAAACTACCATTTGACATAAACTTTCATCAGTCTGCCTCCTTTCAATGTCTACGTTTTACTCTATGAACCACGGCAAGGGTATGTGGCAGGAGGATAACTTTTTAGTACGGATTTTTACCTATCCTTAATAATGCTTGGGGAAAGCATCATGGTTTCATTGTTCAAAACTTCGTACATTTTATTTTATCCTTTTAATTTAGCTGATGAAAAAAGTATAAACTAAATCACGAGAAGGATGTAAAATAAAAATTTCATGCCTCGAATCCTCGGTGAATTTCTCTGGGGCATAAAATGTTTTGCGAATCAGACATAAAACTCAAAACCTTATAGTCCAAAATTACAAAGTAATTAAAATATGACAAGCTCGGTTTCCTGATGTAAGAGAGTTTTAATTGGAATAGATACAAGCACGCTATCTCAGAGGCTTTGAGGATTTTAAAAAATCACGTGCAACTACAAGAAATCCAAAAAAGCTAAGGATGCTGATTCAATGCGGTATCAACTCCGGAAAACTTATTTTATCAGTGAAATATATTCAGTTTATCCTTCCAGGACGTATGAGCTGATGCGATATTATTTCGCGCATTGCTGTCCAAGACAAGATCGCGCATATGAGGAAGCTGCGGGGTAGTCTGCACTCAACAGTATAACACTGCAAAAAGTTCCTCAATTTTTTATCGTCTGGGAAGTTATAACGTAGGTTAATAGCTAATTCTGCGGTGTGGGGAATGAACATAAAAGGAAGACCAGGTTTTCGCTAACGTCCCTAATTCCATATAAAGCGTTCAACACTATTTCTCAGATAAGTATGACATTTATAAGACTTAGCTGGCCAATGTTAATGACCATCTTGTGAAGCCTAAATTCTTAATTGCCTATTAAAGCGTGGTCTATAGATATAAAAAAAACCCTGAATATATAAAATTTGAAATAAAATCTAATAAACGAGGAAACCAAATCAATTTCCCTCAGCAATGCTTAGACTGGTTTGATTCTATTCTCCATTCGATATTTCTGCTGGTTGATTTCTTCATATTAGCATATTACTTCTCTTTTACATCATTTCCTATTTACTCCTTCATACATCTCATGCAAGGTCTTCTTCTCCCAATCTTTTCAGTCACTCCCACGATTTAATTTCCGCCATGACTGCAAAGCACTAAACGAATCCCTGTCACGTTCATTTAAATGACATAGGGAGGCAAGTAGGTAAATTTATATATGTGGATACCACTCCTACCTTAAACCCACCCCGTAGTAAAAAAATCCGAAATAACTTTGACACAGCGATGAAGACACTAAGATGTATGAAATGAAATATGGGAAAGCTTCGGAGGGAAAAAAAATAAGAGAAATATGTTATTCCACACCGTCAAGGCCTCACCTAGAGTACGGATCAAGCATATGGAATCCAACTGATAAAAAATAAATTCGGCAACTCTATAAGAACTAAAAGAAAGGAGTGCGTTTCGTATTAACAATAGTAATAACGGGAAATGTCACTCGGGAATTAGAAGAACTTGGTTGGGAAACGCAAAAGACGGCAGGAGTTGTTCGGAAAATTAAAGCTACTTGAAAAACTCAAACCACACAAACTCGAGGCTGAAAATGCATAGAAATTTATATCCCAATACTTCATCAGTACGAGAGACGGATACGATTAATTATGAAGATTAGCTTCCGTACCGAGAAATAGATTTATTTTTTCAAAACACTCCAGATTACTTAAAACGACAAAGGAAAACAACTCTTTAATTAAAGCATACTACGTACGATATTTCAAAATTTTTTCACAAATATTTTCAGAAAAATGTGATTCTCTCGGCTAGTGACCTACAAATTTCTGCCACTCGTGCTCGTGGCGGCTTGCAGAGTAACATTCAGCATACAGAAATTCACCAATGCATTTTGACACTGAGGGGATATTTAATATGAGGAAACGCATGTATTTGACGAGCACGACGAATGTGGTGAGGCAAGGCGTGTGGGTAGAGTAAGAGCACGGGAACGACTACAGGGAGAGAAAAAAATTTCTCCCTTATGAGCTATCCGTGAAAATATTATAAGAAAAAACTAAATGATAATGAATAAAATTAAACTATAATAATTTGTTAAAAAGTAATTTATAAAAAATTGTAAAAACAATTAATTACAGCTGAATGTTATCTATAGCAATAAATTAAACACTTTTCGAATATATTTTCGAAAACCAACACCTATATTAAATAGCATTCAAAGATATAAGGAAACTCTCTCGGTAAACAATAAATTACACTGCCTAAGAAGGACATTTAAATATGGAGTAATTTTAAACAAAAGTAATACTCACAAGAGTAGGCTTGTGGTTCAAAAGGCATCAAAAATAGTTTTAACCCCGCAGGAAAAAGACATTCATACTTCGAATACAGGAGAAAAGATTCTAAATATAATTGCATTTAATGCTAGAACAAAAATAAGACAGGCGAACAACTTTAGAGTTTTTATGCTAGCGCAAACACTAAACCATTTAATTCTGCGGCAAAAGTAGTTACTCGGGTTAGGCTATCGGCAGTGAAAGTCATTTGCGCCATTTAGACTAAGAGGGTGATCAGGAAAAGGCAGTACATTCTTCACGGAATGGGGGAGGGTGTAAAAAAACCAAACGTAGCGTTGGCATTGGCTTGCTATAAACGAGGGCCAAGGGGTCATGTCATGTCATATCCGACAGACGGAGTACTGTACTCGAAGTACTTTCCACACATAACGTTAGAAGGGGCCGGTATACCGATTAAAATCTAGGACTCCTCCGGGATTCAAACTAGGTATTCTAGGGTAGAAGTGTTACTGATAAGGACATGATAAGGAAATTATGCCACTTTTTTAACATCCCATTTTCTTATTCTGCAGAAAATGGGCATTAAAGGCTTATCTCGTAATTAAATGCATACACTTACAGATTCATTTTCGAAAATATTTCTCTATATCTCTGCAGTGTTAAGCCTACAGGAATGAAGTCTAATGCCATTTCCTTTCCCCTACAAATTATCATGTAAAAAAAAGAACAACGTAATTCACCTGTGAGAGGGAGAGTGGAGTGTGGAGAAACAAATGTAGATTTTTTTATGAAAACCCGAGAGGGACGAGAAGTACGCATTTCGAGTTGCTGCGCTGAAAAGTTTAATTTCCTGCCACGAGAACAAAACAAACACATTGGGAATTAGGAAGAGGGACACTGCGAAACAAATGTGCGAGGTTCAGTGAGGAAAAACGTTCCGGATATTTTGCATACGAAAAGGGAAGACGAAGAGAAGAGGAAGAGGATGAGAAAGGTAGGAAGGACGAACGAAGAGGGAAGGGATGTGGAAGCGGAAACAGGGAACGAGAAGAGATAAATACAACAAGAGAGAATTGATGCCGTCATGAATTTCTCTAGCTTTCATTATCGAGATCTCTAAACACGATACCTCTACTACATTTCGCTTCCGCCCTCTTGATGCAGTCGATATGAACTAGAAGTATAGCTGGAGTAATAAAACCAACTTTTACGAAAATGTCCCGTGCATAATCGCCCACCACCCTAACTTTAAGTCCAATGTCACCACATGTGAAAAACGCATTGTAGATGAAGCGTGAAAATTAACTCGACTTCAAAACATTTTCAAAAGGATCAGTTCCAAAATATTCTTCACAAAAATACAAGACAGAATATCAATTCGATAAATGGCAATTACTTTGACATTTATCAAAGGCTCACAGACTGAATAGCATGTTCCTTTTTTCAATCAAACCCCGCCATTGCAGGTAAGCAGGTCAACCCACCGTGATTGCGTTCGCTATCCATAAATGTTGTAATCCATCCATAAAATTCGTTATCCATAAATGCTGTTTGAAGCACTTCCATCATGTCTGACCATGAGAAGAGTTTGAGTCAATTTCAGTGAGAACACAATTTTTGCCGTATGCGTGAGGATCCTGACGGCTAATTATGGAACACTGTTGACACCATGTGTGCCATGGATCATTAAAGTAGTTCTTATTTCCATTGAAACTCCAAGGGTAGTAACAATATGTCAATAGGATTTACCAAACCAGAGATGCATTCCCTTCAAATTGAAAGCCAGGAATATCTTTAAAAAAAACCTTAACTCTTTTTGAAATATGACACGCAAAAAAATAGCAACCAGATGGTTTTCTGATAGTATTTAAAAAGAAAAATTTTAAGGCAGGAAGAGGAATATAAGACGAAGCCAATACGAGGCTCCTCCACGAAAGTTGTGAGTCGGACAGGTGAGGATGAGGGGTGAGAGAGAGAGAGAGAGCAGATGAGGGTAAAAATGTAGAGGAGATGAGAGAGACGGGCTACAAAGGGAGGGGAAAAAAGGTACAGAAAACATTTTGAACCCGTATTTTTTCCAAATTCGAGTATCAACCGGAAAATTATATTTCTCAGAGAAATGTAGGAAATATGAACTCATTTCGTTGTACGCATTATAAATCAGTATTTAATTAAAATCCTCTCGATTTCAAGTGCATCATAAATGAACTTACACTTATATACGCATATATTTACATTTGCCTTATCATCACTTTGTTCAACCGACGAATTAAGTAGCATTTATTTTGATGGTTAGCTACGTTGTGATTTCTGCCAACTACACCATTCATGATTTTGTTTATAACAATGACAAACTAAAACTCTCTCAAACTGATTCTGCCACCTACTAATCCATTCATGAAATAATTCAAGTTGATATTATCGGTTGACGTATTTTGGCAACTCAGGATCACTGCTTCTCACGGTACATAGAAATTTTTTTTAAACTACGAGGAAGCGTAACAAACAGTAAAAATGCTTGTTTTTTACCATGAAAAAGTATTTTCTATCATGATTGAATTATTATGAATTCTTGATAAATATATTCACTTATCTCCAATTCCTATCAATATTACTCATTGTGCTCCTATACTCCTCTCATACAATATGCTTCTCTTATTCCAGGCAAGGTTTTGTGAACGGAAAAAACACCACAAATACATTTGTGGAAGAAATGTACTCGTATCCATTGGAAATAAACAAACACGACAATTCACAGTCGGTCAGCTCGCATCAATAGGAGAATTTTCCCAGGAGATACTACGGAGAAACTCTACATGACGGTTACGAAGAGAAGATCTTCTATACAGCACTGAACGATGAACGAAAAGGCAGTCAACAAACGGCCAGTAAAAAAATATATATATCTTTAGCATGAGAAAAAAGAATTTTCCCCCGCAGGGACAAGCCGGACGTACATGACGAGCAGGAGATCAGAGAATCAAGAAGACGGCACGAGGAATAAATGGGACCGACCAGTAAAGGCTCTGATAAAGGAGGCAATAACGCAGATGCGGGACGTTTGGCGAGGAATTTAAAGAGAGTGATGCGACTAGGAGAGCTGAAGGACTAAGGTAAGGCCGAGGAAAGAGAGGGAAGAGAAAAAGAAAGGGATGAAGGGAGGAGACCGCGGGGAAAGTGCGTAGGGAATTTTTTCTCCCTCATTTCGGCCCATATGGCGCGGACGAAACTGGAGTTAGGAGTGGGGAGGGAGGAGCAAGATGGCGGGGATGCGCACGTGAGCGAGGGACCAAATGGGCCCCGGACGACGATGGAAAGAGAGAGAGAGAGTGAAATTGCCCACCCGGCCAACTCACCCTTTCATCCTCATTCCCTCCTCTGCAGAGGAAAGGAAGGTCCTCCCCTCCTATAGTGATGGGGTAAAAGCGTTGGTCGAGAGGGCGGTTGGCCAAGGGTTATTTTGCCGCTTCAAGGGACGCAGGACGAGGGAGAGAGGAGAGATGGATGGAGGACGGGAAGAGAGGAATATGGAGAGAAAGAGAGAGACATTGTGGAAGAATAAGAGAAGAAAGAGTGCATGGGAGCAGGATGAAAGGGATGCGGAGGATGTGGGAGGGGGGGACTGGAAGACACGATCGTTTTTCGGGACAGAACGGAGTGGTCGGAGGTATAGGGATGAAGAGACGATGGACAAAAGGGAAAAGCAGAGCAGCAGTCAAGAGCTTAGGAATAGCCATCAAACGATGTCATGCACTCCCGATGCCACGCACTTTACTCAGGCTGTACCCATGTTTTGGGCCGAAAAAGAAAAGATAAAATACTTCACAGGTAAAGTTTATAAAGCACCCACCATAGCAAAAATTTTAATCTAATTTATTTTCCAAGCGTACCACTAAAAATTATATTGCACGATCAGGACTTCAATTGTCATAACCAACGAGGAGTTTCGAACTGCGCAATTTCTTTAACGCCCTTTCAAGGTTAACGAAAATTATACGTTACATTTTGCATATTTTAAAATTCTTATGAACTCCATTCTGTTAGCCTTCCTCATGTTTTCATTAATGGTATCCTTCCTTGTGCACTAATTCTCTTTGGTAAGGCGATTTTCTTTAATTCCTTTTTTAATGTGCTTATTTAGTAATCAATACTTCTATAGTCGAAAAAATCAAATAATGAAGTAGTTTTATGCATTGCTTTCAACAATTTTTTAAGCAGCCTCACTCTTTAGCAATGCCTTTCACGCATGAAATCATCAGCCTTTGTATACGCTTCATCTTTGAAGACTAATTCTTCGAATAAATTGGGCTCTTTCCACAGACAAAAAGTATCTATACGAAAGTATCTATATCTCGAAGAGGGTTTTTGTAGTTTCGAAGTTCTCATTTCTGTATCGAAAAGTATTCCAAAATTAACCTCTCGAATTTTTCTTCACTACAAAGGTTGCATATAAAATAGACCCTTCTTCAAATGGTTCCACATCCAACGTTTACATTTTCATCTTCGGAAGATATCACTCCACAAATCATCATCTTTATTATCTCTTAATAATCGTAACTCTTGAACCCCTATGGTCTAAATTACTGTACTCGATCACGAATTCTGGATAAACAAACCCTTCTGCTAAATATCATTTTTCCTCTACTTTTATACCTTTCGTTAAGTCATTAAGGAGACCTGTTTCCCAGAGGACAAATATATGAGTAGACCCGTCTTCATTGTGAGACATCCACATCTTGTGCACCCGATACATATAGTTGACAGTGAGTACCCTATATCTGACATATTCCATTATTTTCCCACATTCAACGCATCAGCTTGGATTTGAATACGGCCACCTATACTCGGTAGGTTACAACAAACTCGCCATGTATCACTCTAGAGAAAAAGTTCCGAATTAAACCTGTCCAGTTCCGCTCCTTCTCTTTTCGCAACCCTACTGTAAAAAGTATCCCCTTATTCAATACGCCAATTTTTATTAAATCCCAATATTTCTCGACTTGAAGAAACTATTTGAAAATTATTATTTTCTTCTCATACATGGATTCAATGAGACACTGCGAGCATCCCTGGCTATCGTTAAGTAGAATCATTAACCTAAGAAATAGAAAGCCGAGGACAGAACTCTACGTTAAATCCATGAAAAAATACATAAGATAAAAACTGCATCGAAGATACTGACCAGGATCATCAGATAATAGAACGAATAAAGCAGAGGAGTTCATGGATGAAGATCAATTTGGATTCAGGAAAAGTAAGGGTACAAGGGAAGCAATATTGGCCCTTAGGCTGCTCATAGAGAAGAGAATGGAGAAGAACAAGCCGACATTCACTGCATTTGTGGATTTAGAAAAGGCTTTTTACAACGTGGATTGGGATTCAATGCTTGGAATTCTGAAGGGAATTGGAGTGTCCTACAATGACCGAAGAATTATACACAGTCTGTATAAAAACCAAGTAGCTGTGATTAAATCTGGACCCAGCTGTGAAGAGGCAAGAATAAGGAAAGGAGTGAGACAAGGCTTTGTACTGTCTACCTTAATTTTTAATGTTTACATCGAGAGAGCCATCAATTAAATCAAGGAGAAGTATTCTGGAGTGAATGTTTACATCGAGAGAGCCATCAATGAAATCAAAGAGAAGTATTCTGGAGTGGCTATCCACAGAGAAAAAATAAGCATGCTGCGATTCGCTGATGACATAGCACTTATAGCAGAGACAGAGATGGATCTGAACAAGATTCTAGTAACCATGTAAAGCACAATGGCCAGATATCAGCTGAAGATAAATAAGACGAAGACTAAGATATTGGTGTGCAGCAAGAAAGAAGAGGCCAAAAACTTGAAGAGGTGAAAGAGTTCTGTTACCTAGGAAGCCGAGTAACCAACGATGGACGAAGCAAGAAATAAATAGTTAGATAGAATAGCCCAGGCAACGAGGGCGTTCTGTAAAAAGAAGAATCTATGGAACAGGTTGTGAAGGACGTAAAAGAGAAGAATTACGTCACAATGAAAAGGCTGGCCGATAGAAGAATAGAGTGGAAAGCTGCGTCAAACCAATCCTAGGATTGTTGACCGATGATGATGAAGATAAAAACTATAAATTTTCCCCTGCAAAATAATTTAAGCACACTACGGTAAAAAATATTCCGTCCTATTCCAAGGCAGATCGGCACACTAATATAAGATACTATTTTTTCGATACCATCCACATAGAAAAATAATTCAGGATACCTGATAATTGCCATCAACCAAGTAGAATTCGGTTTTATGGTCAAACATAAACCTACCAATGGCTGACTTGCAACGCACTACAATCATGCATTAATTCATTCTTCAGAACATCTGAGTCTGAACAGAATTCTCCAGTGCAACACTGCTAATCCAAACTAGCTCAAACACTTTATACTTGGATAAAATCCAACGCAGAATAAACCATTGTAAAACAAATTGCTTGATTAATGTGGCCACGGTCATTAGATAGACCTAGTGACCGTGAATGTGGCTACATATTTTATGATGCAAACTATAATCAAAAGATAATCATTATCATTCTAAGATTAGCTTCACGCAGCTTACCATTCGATTCTCCTACTGGCTAATCTCTTCATACTACCGTAATTTTTCTTTTTCACATTCTTTACAACTTACGCAACATATATTAAATGCGAGTCCTTCCTTTTCAATTCTTCTTAATGAAGTATTATTATTGACCACTTTATTTATGTTGTTATGGAAATGAGTTATATTGAGTTGCTTGATCTTTTTTCATAAACACCAATTTGTGCCAACGTTTTGTCTCTTTATTTAGGCAAATTCAGGGCTTTGGTGACAATTTTTTAAACAACGACAACAATGTTAAGCTTCTTAGAAGAAGAATAAGCTTCTAAGAAGCTTAACATTGTTGTTGTTGTTTTAAAAAAATGTCACCAAAGCACTGAAGAAGCAGAAATAAAAAGGCGAAACGTTGGCGCAAATTGGTGTTTATCAAAAACGACCAAACAACTCCATATAAAACTCTATTCCATTACTACATTCTTCTTAATTACTTTTCCCTCGATGATTACCTTCACCCCACCTATTTTAAGGTATGCCGAGGACTTCTCTCTGCTCCCACTCTAGTTAGGATTTCTTCGTTTGTCACTCAGTCGATCCATTTTGTCTCCATCGATCTTCTGCATCAATACGTTTTGTATACTTCCGCCCTTTCCGACTTTTCTGCTACTATGCTTCACTTCCGTGATGAAGAAACAACCGAGGTTCTGATGAAGTGTTTCCTACTTCCCAAGCTTGGATTTTTGGCCATAAATTGATCATTTGTTTGTAAAAATGCTCCTCTTTGCCTGACCAATTCTACCAACTGTTTCCTTCTTGCTTAGAACTTTGGTTTAGTAACTTCACGACTTTTTAAATCATAATTCTCTTTCAACTCCTCAAGGTATATTTTCCGTACTATAAAGCCCTACGTAGTCTTTTCCTCTTCTATGCATACCTGGTTTTCTTTTCATTCAATGCTCATTACCCTGCGGCTTATATTTCCCAGAAATTTCCATTAGATATACAGATAAAAAACATCAGCAGTATGAGGATAACATGAAGCGAACGCAATAACTTTACCAATTGAAAATATGAGGAATAATACTAGACTAAGAACGACAACTAGTAAAAGACGATATTCTTTCTAGTTGGTACTAAATTGCAAGTACGATAACACATGTAAGCTGACATCATCAAGTACTTATATCTGTGATCTTTCCGCCCTTCAAGGTTTTGTTTGTTTGTGTCCATAATAATACGTACAATGGGGTCTTTTCACCTGCTGGATACCATTACCATAGTTTTATTTTTATTGCTCCTCCCACACTACCTGGCCATTTTGTTTTCTTCTCTTTTAATTTCATTCTCTTTTATATTAGCTGCCTGAGGGCCATAATTACTTCTCTTTTGCCTTTCCTATTTTTTAATCTAAAATTTAACCCCATCCGGGAATACTTGTGTTTTTCATTCTTTTCATCTTTCTCTGCATACTCCCAGTAAATATATTGGCAGTCACATCTGTCAGGTTTATGTTCTAATATTTTCAAGAGTTCTTAAATTTTTTCTTCCTGGCAATAGGAAATATGACGTGCTTCCCGATGCCCGTGGGCGTCTCTTCTGTTGAGTACATGTTGCAGATTGTTTTGTAAAGCTGTGTCTAAACTCTTCTTTACTGTATTTTTTATTACTTCAGAAAGAACATCACCTATTCCAGAAGCCTTGCTTAGCCGCAGGCCCTTTACTGCTGCGGAAAATTCTGATCCCAACCGTGACTCATCCAAATCATTATATTCGACTTCTTTTTCCTCTTCGAATACTTTCACTCTGAGATTGCTTCCATTGTACAACTGTTCCAAGAATCTATTCTCCCTCTTCACTTTATCTTTATTTTCAATTAAAAGTTCTCCATTCCGGGCCCTTAAGGCATTATATCTTTCCCCGTTCCTTGAAGTGATCCCTATCCTGTCCTCCCTTTCCCTAGGCGAAATGGTTTTGCGCATGCGCGCATTAATAATTTATCCACATTTCTCTAACTTTTCTCAATGTACGACTGATTTCATTTTTATTCTTTTGTAGCAGAGTGGCCCTTCCTCATTTTTTGCATTCTTGCATGTGTTTCTGTTTGAATCAGTTCTTAAACTTCTGTGACCTATGGCTTCTTCTTTGCAACTTTTCTTCTCCAAAGAACTATTTTTTGCAGCCCATTTGTTACTTTTTTTCCATTTTCTGCCTTTTAATTTACAGTTTGGCCCTCCCCCACATTGTTTTCAACACCTCTATCAGAGGCCACCAGATATTTAGTGTCATTTAATCGTTCTAGTTGTCATATAGTCTTCTTGTTGTACTCAGTTTTCTTTTTCCAGTTTTGTTGAATTTCAAACGATATTTCATCATCTCTGTGGTTATCCACCCTCGGGTAGAATTTTCAATCCTTCACCTGGTTTCTGAATACATATGCCTCACTAAAATACATTCGATTCGGTAACCTTTTCTGTCACCTGTCATTTTACAAGAGTATTTTATTGGATAGTGCTTTAAAATAATGCGTTAACCACTACTAACTTTTGTTGTGTGAAGAGTTCTAGAAGCCTTTCTCTTTACTCATTCCTATATAAATGTTTGTATCTATATTTCCCAGTTTTTCTTCCATCTTGATCTTTGCTGACGATAGCTTTCCAAATTCCTTAAATAATGATATATTCTTCCCCGCAAACCTGTTTTATCAGATAATAATGCAGGTAACAACTCCACTGATCGTAATAGTGGAGGAGTGGAGTATTTACCTAGGCAATATTTAATATTAGGCCTTAGAGCTCTATTCTGTAATTAATATATGTGTAGCCATTCCTTCAGCACAAGGTAGCAGGGCAAAACAAAAGAAAATTTCTCAAAGTGGGGGAAATGACGGAAATCAGGCTGGAAAAGGTCGAATCGTATTATAAAAAACACAAAAAGATAATTTTATATTTTGGCACAAACCTTCGGGACAGCAGAATCAGCGTCAAATGTACATTTATTCCAACGTATTAGAGCATGAGATCGGATTATGCACTGTAGCTAAGCAATCATATACGTAACCAGTCCAATATTTTGGAAAAGATGAAAATTGCAATGAGCATTTACATCATAAATTACTATCTCCTGTGATCATTGTGTCTGATTTCATGATAGAAAGTTAATAGACGCCGCGGATAACAACAATTAAGATTTTATGCAGCCACTTCAATTGAAAACAAGACCACGGCTCGTAGTTTTACAGAAGAGTGCACCAAAGTTAATTGTATTTGATCCCACAGCAGATGTCGAGTGGCATGTCAAAAAAAAAACAAGTGGTAGGTAAAAGAAGAGAGTAATATATAGAGGGACGCTATATGGGCACCTGTTCTCCCGGAAGAAACATTTTTTGATAAAAATATGGGAAAGACTTCTGCGTTAAGCGGAATGGAGATCATAGAGAGACAAAGGTTATAATGACCACCGTGAAAGAATGGAAAACGTGCATAAATCAAGACGTAGGCACGAATAGAAGCGGAAGGGAGTAGACAGTAGGAATAGAAAACCACAGTGGATGTCGATCTTTAGATTATATATGGACGACCGTGGATTTTGGCGGTTGAAATAGAATGCATTTTCGTCCGACTTCCAGTTTATTTTTTCCACCGCACATAAGTTTTATGCATAAAGACTAAGCTGCATGGTCCTTAACAGAAGGCTACTCTTTTTTTATCAAACAAGTAATTCGACAGCTAATTAGACCATACTGGTAACGGCTTTCGGGCGTTCCTCCGCGTCGTGTGTTGTCAGGGTGACGACAGTTTCTCCAGCCATCCTGCTGGCGTCTTCAGGTCAGAAGTGGCCACTTCTGACCTGAAGACGCCAGCAGGATGGCTGGAGAAACTGTCGTCACCCTGACAACACACGACGCGGAGGAACGCCCGAAAGCCGTTACCAGTGTTGAGAAACGCCGCGGAAACCTCAGAACTAATTAGACCATAGAATATAAAATTAATGCTTTTGGTGATCTACAGATTGAGGTAAGCTT
The DNA here is from genome assembly GCA_933228895.1 of Platycnemis pennipes. Classification (NCBI taxonomy): domain Eukaryota; kingdom Metazoa; phylum Arthropoda; class Insecta; order Odonata; family Platycnemididae; genus Platycnemis; species Platycnemis pennipes. The sequence goes on from OW121855.1 coordinate 32,282,778, forward strand.
ACGTGAGCATTAAACTCCAATCACCATCCTTCATATGTTTTCCCTCATTGCCTACTACCGCCCATTATTCGATTTACATTACTCCTTCTCCCTCTACTTAGCATGCCCAACATATCTCTCTCTATCAGGTCCAAGCAGCATCGTCTATCCTCGGTTTTCAACGTTTCCCAAATATTGAATTTTGGCCTATTTTTAATCGGGTATTTGAGCGTCGAGCGCTCACCAAATATAATGACTCAAATGTGAGGTCTTAGATCAATTTTTTTCAAAGCACTCAATAGAGAAACGAGATGAAAGCTTAAAGATAAATGAAATTCCCATCCTGGGGGGTTATTTTGTAATCTCACTTTAGTGAGAATACGTCATAAAATGTCACTTTTTCGTAGTTAAACTCCGCCACCCAGGCGGCGTGGCCATCTTCGGATCTCAAGCGGTGAACTGCCGGTCATGTGCTGGTCTTTTAGACGATTCATCCGCTGGATCCGTATCTTTCGACTCTTGATCCGTTTCATTATCTCCGCCTGCCATTAGTTCCCATCTCATCTACATAAAAAACGTGACATGGAGCCACCATCGTTTCCACTTGAAGCTTGAGTTGGAAAAAAAGCAAGTGCGGGAAATATACAATTGAGTTTTAATTGTATTTTTGGAATTTGCACAACGTGAAGAACTTAAACTTTCTTAAATCACGAATTGTATATTATCAACAAATGATTTCTTGAATGAAACACTATTGAGAAAATGAAAAATGATGAAACACTATTAACGTAAAATGTAGCGAGAAACAAATGTAAATTTCAATATTGGTATAATGGAAATGATCGGACATGAATTATCTTGACAGGCCATCCGAATAATTAAAATGATAGGGACAAACAATTTTTCACTTACTTTCACCGTATTCCTCCATTTTTGAAGAAAGCGGTCGCCGTTGTCAGGCACTCGTTTATTTATTCAACGACAGAAGCTTTGACAATTCGCGAACCGTTCGTGAGCCGATCATTAAGAGAGCGAACCGGATCTCCCGCCTTCCCGCAAAGAGTCATTAAAAAGGTGAGATTACAAAATAACCCCCCAGGTACTACAATGCGAGGTGCTTAGAACGTAATGGATGAGGTATTGGCATGCTGGCCCATGGGTTATGATGCCAGAATCGGGGTACTTGGGAAGGATTAGGCCCCACCTACTTCTTACTGCGTTTGGCATGGCCTATTACAGAAACTGTATGTGTGCTAAAAACTAATAGCAATGAAATTGTGCCTGAATTTCACCACAGTGAATAAAGTTAATTTTCCTAAGGCTATTTAAGTGAAGTAAGCATATGACTCTATTCGTTTTTTTATTCATTTACTAAAATTGGTCTGTGTTTAACTTATTTAAGCTTCATATTTGGTATTTCTCGGTGTGTTTGCGCGCTTTCCTCAATTTCTTTGAAGAAAAGGCATTATTTTATCTTTAGATTCTTCGTCTTACGGCGTGCAAAAACAACCTCATCCGTACTAGCATCGCGGGTGGCAAACCCGTATGTCTGCATCTAACAAGGTGGTTGCTGCCTTCTTATATCAGCTGCGATGTCTCCATCACTAAATTAAAATATCCCTCCTGAAGTATTATGGAACTGGCCAGCGTGAGCGAAAAATTTCATTGAAGGCATCAAAAATATAGGGCAATTTAGTAATGGACAAAATTCATTAGCTTTACAAATATCCAGGATTTAAACCTGATGACTAGTGCAAAATTCCAATTATACTGGGTGAGTAAACAACTGTAGCACTCTCCCACAGTTAAATTGAGGAAAAGTGCTACAGTTTTTACTCACACAGTATGTCTCACTTCCACTATGTGATGCCTGAATCAGTTAACAGTATTCCTATTTTACTTTTAATCATTTAAGATAGTGGAACTCTCCCAAAAATCCAAGATTATTACATTATTACTAAAATATTTCAGACGCAGAAAGAGGAATCATACAACACACATACTTATGCCAAAATCATGGCAACGATTTCAAGCATGAAATCTATTCCTCCTCTATTCCTCCAGAACTTTCACGGATAAAACCTTGCTGCCCCTCCATAAGGATTACGTTAAAGACGAAGAAACTTATGAAAATAATTATAGGTCTATATTCACGTGATTTTCTGCCGAGTTGAAGCAAAGAGAGGCATTTTTAATATTATTAAATTAAACCGATATTATTCTTTTACTAATTTCATTGTAAAATCGGTGAAACTCATCCAAAATTTTTAACGTTATCAATACTGCGAAAAAATTCAAAAAATTTAATATAATGTGCTTTCTCGGTGACCGGTAGTGCTGAAAATAAAAACGAAACTTTTCCACTAAGTCTTCAAAAGCATTCGGAAAGTTGCAATAAAGAATGGGCCACTGCCATTGGGAAAGCCAATCAAGGAAAACATCGAGGATTCTCATTAATTTTCAGGGGCCCAGTTCCTTTGCTTTATTGGATCGCATCTTTCTCTGTAATTAGACCCTTATTGGTTTCATTAGCTCGAGCCCGGGCTGTCCACGGGAAATTGGATACTAGAAAACTCAATCAATTCGAACTTTAGTCCCACTCCAATTATTTATAACAGGAGCTTATTAGACTGAGGATTTACCAAGTAAACTCTACGTGTGTTATGCTCCTCTTCCAAGCAAGTATGTGGTTGCTACATTTATCTCTGTCCGCTACTCCATATATCAGGGAATAAAACCACATTTATATATATATATAAATCCACAAAATATAAATAAAACCACACCCATATATAAAAAAATGCAAACATCTCTTAACAAATCTGAATAATTTTTAAACCTTGCTACCTATACCTAGTAACAACTCGCCGACCATCGACTATTCATAATTCTTAATACCATACATAATTTACATTAGTTTATCCATCAGGCAATGAATATTATTCTTAAATAAACGCAAAAGTATCTTTCTTTGCGAAGCATAGGAAGGAATAAATCCCTAAATCTTCAGTCGAAAAACGTTCTAAACATATTTACCTGCCAAAGGCACTAATTTTCAAATCAGTCACTATTTGCCATTCCGTATGAAAAACACAATATATCATTTTATGGACAGGCGTATAAAAGACGATAAAGAAGGGGTAGCAGCTGAGGAAGGAGGGGGAAAGAGACAGGGATAAGAACAGAGGCAGAGATAACAATCGGTGCAGTGGACGCTAAAAAGATTAAAACTCCATAAACGATAGCTGAAAAAGAAAAAGTTGAGAAAGAAAGCCACGAAAAATTTGTTCTCATGAATAATACAGAAAATTATATAAGGAAAGATATAATACATTTAGGGAAAGACAAAGACAGGGAAATAATAGTGATAGAGGGGGTAATGTTAAGATATGAAGAGGCTCCAGGTAAAATGGGAAATCGGTGCTTTTTTCTCAAAGGATAGAATGTCATTTGGCATCATAATTAGGAAACGGTCCCGTGCTTCATGGGTAGGACCAGGAGGTTACTGATGTAAGAGATTCGACGTAGGTGGAAGGAATATTTTGAAGATTGCATCGTAGTGAACGTATGTTAAGGCGCTTGGGCACATAAAAGGAAAAAGTCGTAGATGGGGATAAGAAGGGGCCAGATACACTATAGAGTGAGATAGAAAAAGGCTTGAAAAAAATTGAGGCGTGGAAAGCGGTAACAAATCATGAAAATAATGCCGAAGATAGGAGTGGATTAAAGATATAGGAGAATAATCTGGACTTTGTAAAAGGCGCAAGTTAGAGTGGAGTATGTAGAGTCAGCTTGAGCTGTTATAGGGAGAGGGTTAGATAGGGTTGTCCGTTATTACAGGTGCTATTCAAAATATATCAGGAAAAAAACAGTAAAAGAGGCACGGAATGTTGTTGATGTAGGAGTGAATGAAGTGGTAAAGTTTATCAGGCGCTAGTGATAAAGTCAGATAGCGCAAAGCATACAAAAAAACTTTATGCGTCAAAACATGAAAGAAGCAATATTCAGATCGATAAAATGAAATTTTCTAGAAGTGTGAGCGTCAATTGATAAAAGCTAACTAGTCACAAGCTAAAGCAAGTTGAACAACTTGGCTGCTTGTGTTACTGCCAAGTTCCATTTGAAGGAAAATAGGAATGGCAGTGTCGATGTTAGGATAACCAAGTTGGGACACTTTGAATCTTACAAATATATAGAAAAGTTGTCGAGGTGCAAAGTTTTAAATGAAGTATTGTCTTCCATGATGCAGAAATATGGACTCATAGAGAATTATAATAAAGATAATTAAATAATAATAATAAGATAATGAAAATACACTTAAAGCTATTGAGATGTAGGTATGAAGAGGTATGGAGGATACAAGCAGGGTGGTAAGTAAAACGATCGAAGAAGTTCTGGGAATGCCAAGCTTGGATAGGAAATCGGTTAAAGTAATCAGGAGATGGCAAAGCGAGGGATTGGAACGGTTACTAAGGAGGATTTTAAAATTTGTAATACAGGGAAGAATGCTGGGTAAGCACAGTAGAGGGAAGAGAAAAAGGGGTTGTTTGGGAACATGAAGTTGCGGGGCTATAAAAAGATATAATTTGCAATGTAATAGGTAGCTGCGAAGAATATTGTGCCCGTGCAAATATAGCCGGTAGAATACAAATAGTAGAAATAACAACACACTTTGCATTAAAAAATTTGATGTAAATTCAGAAGTCACAATGGAATTCAGCAGGCCAGGAATGAAATATTCAGTCATTTATGTCCAATTAATGGAACGGGTGGTCTAAAGTCTGTCTCACACTTAAATACGCGTCAGAGTGGAAGGAAATGTACAAGGATGGGAATAGAAGGGGAAAGAGAAAATGAGAAGATAAACCCGTCGTCGGCTTTAGCCTATTTTTAACGCAAACTGCCCAGAGTACCAGAAATAAACGTTCCACCTGACGGAAGAAGTGCTGAACTCGAAGTTCTCTCAACTCCAGCATTAAATTAGGGGCCGGTTAACTAGGAAAAAAATCCACTGCCGGGATGCGAACCCGAGACCTCGGAGTAGGAGGCTATTATTCTACCCACCGACTCGACCTTTATCACTTTGTCTTCTTCACACTCTTTCCTGGATGACATATATGTAATGAAATGGCGCTTTCCACACCATATACCCAATCATACAATTAATAGAAATCACATTGAACACATCAAAAATATAAATATGGCAATGGCACTAACTAAAAAGCTAAACTTTATTCATATTTTGACGGTAATATTCAGACTTCATCCAATTGTTTTCTTGAACTCATTCGATTGCACTTTGAATATTCCCAGTACTTAAGCGAAAATTCAGATTGACTCATTGAACGGAAGGAGGGAGATGCCATAATAACTCAATTACGGCAAACAAAAAGATTATCTAAAGCCACTACCGCATCCTTTCGAAACACCCTCCGGGTGAATGTGAACGAAAACCGCAAGATGTACGGCCTAATTACCAATCCGCTATCCTTCCGCCACGCAAAATAGTTCCCGAGGTTATTTTATCCGTCCGCATGGCGCGCTATTAAGCGATGAGAGTTACCGGGAATGAGATTCTGCTTCATTGCCGGGTCAAGGAAGAGTGATGTCTCCGCATCCTACGGTTGCAGAAGGGGCGCCGCATCAATTAAGAGCCGGTCCTATCATCCGCATCCTGCCCTGCCTCCATTTCTGATTGGCTTCGCCCATCTTTTGGGCTTGATTCCACCGCCTATGCTTTAAATGAACTTCCTCGGACGTGCAAATGATGGGCCGCCGAATTAATTGAAGCGGAGCTGGATGGGCTCTACGCACTACCCTGGGATTCAAATCATTGGCCGGAGGCACCAAGACAAGTACGCTACACGAGCATTCCAGATATGAGATGTAATGGGATAATTGAACTCTGAACCACTGATGATTCCCATCATCTCCAGCAATAAATACTAAGATTGCTTTGAAGCAGCTCTCCACTCAGTTCTTCCAATCCCTTTCTAACACTTTGCTAATTCGAATCTCTTTATATTTGCATAATTACCCTCTATCACATCATTAACTCGCTCGTATTTCTCATACGGGACTTCTTTTACAAATATACCGGTTCTCTATTCACTTAACGACTGTTTTCAAAAGATCGTTTTGTATCAAGATGTATTGTATCGGATTATATGGTCACACCTTCTTTACAGAATTTTCATCATAAAAGATTTTCTCCTGGTCATTTAATGAAATTCTGATATGAGACCACTCACAACGGGCCGCCATTAAATTACGCAAAGGTTATAGATTTGCCACTACTTTTACGGTCCTCTATCGACATGGAGGGGGATCAAGTCTTCCGTTATGCTCAGAGAAAGATACACTAAAAACCTTCATACTTTGTCCAAGTAATAATTTTATAAGCATAATAATGGGAGACTAAATAATGATATTAATAATTAAATATTATTTCGCCAAAGAATGCAGTTTTATCATTTACAAAAAGAGAGGGATTGTTGGCAACGTTAAGAATATTAGGGAAGGTATTAGATAATGTTACGGAGCGTTATATATAAGGAAATGAGATGAAAATAGTAGAAAAATAATAGCAATAAACTGTCTTAATTTGGTAATATTGAATGTTGCCATACAAAGCATGGTCATAGATTCTTTTTAGGTCAAGATCTTTGAGGTAGACATACAATATCATATTTCCTGGAATTATAAACGAGACTTTAAAACACATATTGCCAATTCAGATAATTTCGTGTAGGGTATTCGGGAAAAAGATAGTAAACACGAGATAAAAACTAAATGCAGTTTGGTATTTGAAAATAGAAAACACCACCATTAATTTCAGTTTCCAAGGAATGAGGCTTCCAAACACGATGTAGAAGAACGCAGTATAAAGCAAACATCCATTACGAAAAACAAAAGAACGCATGCAATAAAATGAAGAGTGAAAAAAGTATGTGTAAATAAAGGAAAATCGATACTGTCGACTAGCGTTTGACACAAATAAAAAGTTAATTTACGAAATAGGAATTAATACGAAGAAAGGCATGGAAAGGTATAGGCATATATAATTGATAGCGACGGAAGAAGAACAACAGTGTTGAGGTACTACATGCTATTTGTGAGTGATATAATTATAAGTAACACATAATTCTGTAGGCTCATGGGCGTCAGTGTTGGCTTTCTCATTATATTTTACTTGCAACGAGTAACTATGCACGTCATTTGTCCATATCAATGGCTAGAATAAATCAAATTCAATTCATACATTGTTTGCATATTTTGTTGTAGGTAATTAATTTAGTGCAATCGTTTTCAAAACCTTATTTTAAGCTGCACAGAGGATTGAATATTTTTTGGTTATAAATAATTCAAATTCCAACACAATTTATATATTATGTAGCTGATAAGGTATCACTGTCTGATTCTAACTTATCTCATAAAAATGAAAAATAAGCGTGAATATCTATCCTTTTTACCGACACCCACAGGAAAAAAACTCCAGGTAAGTACGCTTTTATGCTTTTGATTGAATATAAAAAATACAGAATTAATTTAATGTTCGTATGGTAGCAAGATAGTGTTTCTTGTAAGTGTAGCGCCAGTCAGAGAAAGACATAGGATTGACTTCTTCACGTTATCATTTACTTGGAGGTACAATTCGCAATAGTATTGAAATTGAAGACGATAGTGTCACAAACCCTTTATTCATTTCAGAACTTTTCATCACATATTGAATGAACGATTGAGTTGTCTTTACACGAAAAAAAATTTCAATAAATATCGGTCCGGTAGGTAGATAACTGGCTGGACTGTCATAAATTCAAGTCAAATTATGCCTGCGAATTACTCATTAAATAACTCTCTATGGGAGTATCAGAAATTACCAAATGACTATTCATAATGTCCTAATTATATTTCAATAATTTAAAATTTACTGATTTATATGCCGTAATAAGATTGAAACCTAATTCGGATTAAGGGATATAGCCTGATCAGGAAACATATTCATTGAAAGTGACCGTAAGAGAATATTGTATAATGTGTTGCTAAAGTTTCCACCGCAATAATGTATAAAGGAAGGCATTAGTCAATAACAATAATTAGCTATTGCCGTCGACCTAATTCCCTATCGTTTAAACGTACCTACTTTCTACCACACATGCGATGTCGAAAAATAAAAAGGGTACAAAGCATTTGGAAATGGTACAAGGAGACGATATAAGCCAGCCTTCCAACTCGTCCGATTAAATCGATTTTTACCGTTCACGAGATGCTGTTTTTCCATGGTCGTCTGAATCTGTCAGGCCAAACTGGAATTAGAGCCCGCGTTCATATTCCACGCGTTCCTCGTAATGTAGAACAATTCCTACCAATCAAAGTGCCCGCGGTGCTTTCCCCTTTAGCGATCGGCACGGGAGGAGAATTAATTGGAACCGGGGAACAGTTTGAAGGATGGACGCTCCGGGGATAAAGGCCATTAGCGCTACGCCCTGAAAATGCAATTGACGCGTTCAGTTTCCGCGCAGCTAATACTTGGGTCCCTCCTATCTGTGAACTAATGCCCGAGATCGTACAGAAGCGGGAGCCTGTAGTAGCTGACGCTGCTGTTGCTGCCGCTGCCGGAAACATTAAAAAAAAGAAGAGCAGAACGCAAATAAAAGCCGGAGAAAAAAGGGTCGTCGTTGTGAGCGGGATCTGAGTCGAAATAGGGCCACTGAAACAACTGCCCCCGCATCCCCCCCTCACTTCACCTAAGCCGGTCTACCTAATGGAGATTAATGCCGGACCGCGCTTCTGCCAGATGTCGGCGACTCCCGCTTATACTGCCATCTTTCTCCCAGCATCGGTGCCCGGTTTTTCTCCCATCCGCTCCCCCACCCAACTCCCGCAAAAGGAATTAGCAGCGTGTGCTGGCGCCGTCATATTGAAGGGATTGCAATCCGGATGGCTTTGATCTGCGCGCGTATATTTACCCCCGGACTCCAGCTGGGCAGAATTACGCGTCGATCCGTGACATCGACAAGTTAGCCGAGGACTCACTCAAAACCGCAGGATAACATAAATTCTAATGACTCGAAAGACTGCTCTCGTTCGTGCACTGTATGCACACTTCCTTTGTTCTGCTCGCGCCGAGCTAAAAACAAAATTACGATAATACGGCCGCGGTGGGCGATTTTCTGCCTCCTACACTTCGTAGCAAAGGGAACAACGCAATGAATTACGAGTGGACTGTATTTAAAAACTCAATCGGACTCAGGTCACTATGATTTCCAAGGTAATTCCATGCACAAAATTTCCCAGAAGTCCTCATGTTGGAAAATATTAATTTTGCAAAGTGGGAGACTGAAGCCAGTGAATGGCGGTTTTTGATTATTTTTGAACCAACAAAATATCTACCATAAAATGGTAGTTTTAATTATAAGTATTTTGTGCCAACAAAAACCCACCATCAAAACTTACCCAACTTTTTATCTAGTGATAAGTCAACCATTGACGAGTACGGTCAATACAATTTCATTATTGAGAGATTCCGCATAGTAAGGCCTGAAGTCATTACCAATACTTAACTTAGCGACGAAAACCATGGTAATGCAACAATTATTTCGTCCCTATGACATCCTAATGGCAATTTAAATATTTGCAGCAAGTTAAAAAAAAGTTATGAATGAATAAAAAAGGATATCTACCCTCCAGCTCTTAGAATATTCTGATTGACAACCTTACAACCGGTAAAGCGTCCGTCTAGCAACATGAAGGTCACAGTTGCAAATCTCAAATCAATAATAGACACTGCAAATATATTTTATGCAATTTAACTTATTCTAATTAACTTACATCTAAATAAACAAGCTTGTAAGTAAGGAAATATTCCACAAGACATATCTGGAGCATGTTTTTTCATTCTAGTGAGGCATGGACAAGAACAGAAGCAGAGAAATCAAGGCTGTTAGCATTCGTAATGGTGTGTTAGGGCTAAAGAATAATGAAAAGTTGAAATTATTAGATCGAATGACTGACAAAGAAGTCCTACGAAGAGTGGGAAAAATTTGTTGTAACTAAACTATTTCATTAATGACATATTTTTATATGAATGGCATTTGTGTTAACATTTATTTTAGGAAACCCATCCAATGCCATGTAGGTACTCCTGAAGTTTCAGGATACATATTAGATTTCAAATGCAATTGAGAATAAAACAATAATAACAGTGCAATCCAAAGTAATATACGGTGAAAAGAGCTAACAATGTTATGAATTTCGCAATAATGGTAATTATTAGGAATTCAATCGGCAAAAACTGATGAAAATTGCAATGGTTGGCATTTTGAATACATATCCCTGTGGTTGTAGCATCAAAGGTATCAGGAACTGGTTTAGGGCCACTGTAAGCTCAACATTCGTAAGTGAAATTGATTTTAAAGCTGCTTATTCACAGAAACAGCACTCACATTTCGATTACAAAGATATTAGCGATTAAATATGAAGAAAATACAATTGTCAAAATGAGCTATAATGACTTATCAGGCCCCTTTGCTGATGGCAAGAGGCATCTAGTTCTTATATGTGCTTCATCGCAATTTATTAAAGGAAATTAAATCGTAATGTAATGTGTTAAATTTCCTAAAGAAGAATAAGAGCTCTTGATTGTCATGCAATCACAGAACCTCAGGGTCTTGCTAGAAGTCTTGGGAAAAGTATCAAATTCATACACTAAACCTGGACATTCCTCAACTGTAAATTTATCTCATAATTAAGGAATTCCATGCCTGAAGAAGATTTTGCCTGAGGTCTGAGTGAGGCGGATTTACTTGGAAAGAGATTAATCCTTTACTTTCTACGGAAATTTGCTGAGAAATAACTTTTTGAGAGAGCCCAAATCTTGAAAAATTCTTCCAGACCCTAAAGTTATTATGATGTAAAAGATATATTTTTATATTGTTTCTCTGATAATGTTACGCTACAGAAAATTTCTCTTCAGACCATTATAAAATGTATTGACAAATTTTCCCTTTCCTAACTTCAACAAGGGCTTCATTGTTTCAGGTGCGCCAAAGTTATATTTAAATATTTCCTAATAGGCTTTCGGCTCAACAATGAACCATATAAAACGTCATCCTAACATTACTTAAATTAACACTATTGCTAGGTATACAATTATAAGCGACAAATATGCATAACAAACGAGGAGTAGTAATATTAGGTTTTAAGGTGATCCAACTGATAAGGCTACGTCGCATCTTAAAGCGAGATAAAAGGAATGAACTATGTTGAATGATAAGCTGGGAATGTGCATAAAAGTTAAATTCTATGCATTCATCATGCTGGAGAGAATATATATCTATAGTATAGAGGAAATTAAAATTAGAGAAGCCAAGGATGAATATGTTTGAAGACTCTGAAATGCAGGTAGAATTGCAGTCTTAGAAACATGAAGGTGGGTGCTAAAAAAGTCGAAGAAATAGGAAATTATGAGGAAGATAAACATTAACTGATGGGACAGTTAGAAATAAATCAGTAAATCAAAAGGAGTTCCTTATGGTATTATTCAATAACGAAGTTTTCTGACGGTGATTTTCACGATGAAATCAACGGTGCGACGAGTTACAACTCCTGTATGAGTTGCAATGCTTACTCTACTTTTTTTTATCAAGGTGAGCCATCAAACAGAACGCACTGCATTCGGCTTAAACAACCATTACTGAGGTCTCCGCTACAACATTGACTATCTAGTGGTAGGACTCGGGAGTGGATGGCTTGCATTTCGTATCGTATACCCCCCTCAGCACGCCCTCTACATACTATAGCCACCATAAAGTTATACGTTTCATCCTGCGTAAAAATACTATCCACAACGCTACTTCGTTTTTTATCTATGATTATGGCGATATATTATGATCGGACCAGTGTTGTAGGGTGACAGGTTACCGGCCTGACGGGCGTAGGATCGAATCCCGCTATGGACATGATTTTTGCGTTTGCGGTGGACACTAAACTCAGGATAAAGAGCAGCAGCAGCGGTACTCTACAATATGCTTTTGTGACATCTTTTCTGTTCCCTCCTTCAGCATTTTCCCCCTCCAGGGAAGCTTTTAAGGGAGTGTGTATGACAAAGTGTAATTCTATGTAGTGTGCTTCTTGTAAGTGTTGTATTTTACAAGTGGTGTACTTTAATTTCGTGTGTAAGTGTTCGTGTTTGGGAAAAAAGTGGTTTTTACGGCATTAGGTTATAAAATGCAACATAACCTCTACAGATGGATCATTATGAAACCAAATTTGATATTCCTTTGAAGAGTTCAAGTTTCAACTACGTAAAATTAAGTCCACATCGAAAATGGGTTCATAATTTAAGTTACTTGTATGGTGGAGGGGGTTACGTCAACTGTTCCAATGACCCTCGACTGGGAAGTAACCTTCCTCTACTTTGGGAGAGTGTTACACTATAAATTCATTCTTTGAATAATACTGATACAAATAAAAATTAGTGAAAAACCAATAGTGGTGTTAGATAATAAATACGTCCATATAAAGAATGCTCTTATAATCAACAATAAAAAGAGGGTTTATCGTTCCCGTGACGTATAGGGTAACCAATGCTATGGATCGTTACAGGAGAGAGGGCATGAAAAAAATAGAAAATTAACATTACGTAATGCATGGGATGACACATCAGTTGCTTCACGACCGGGTCTCTGAATGATGACGAGTGATTCATCGTGCAATGCTCAAACACGACTCCTGATTCAAACTTTTTGGATAGAGAAATAAAAACAAATGACATCAGATCAGTTCGGAGAAATGCTACTTAGCGCAATGTAAAATCCAGAAATGGGTCATCTGCACGGATGAATGATTCCCATCTGGCCTCCCTCCCACACGACACTCGCCCCCCCCACTCCATTTCAACAAACCGTTTCCGCGCAAGGGGGACATCGAGATAGGGCGGGGTGCTCTCTGAGAGCAGCCGTTGATCGATGGAGATAAGAAGTGCGGATGAAGACGAACGTAAGAGTATGGAACGTTGGGAGAAATGGAGAGAGGGGAAGGAGATGAGAAGGAAGGGCAAGGGCGGAGAGGTCAGGAATTCCGCCCGCACGTCCCCAGCCAGATGACAAATCTCTGGCTCGTGGCGCGACTACAGATCCATCTAGGCTGGGGAGAGGAAAACATCGTCCCGACCAAGGGCGGGAAAAAAAGGGAATAGAAAGCAAGGCATGAATAAATGACTCGTTTTTAATATTCTGCTGCCGAAAGCGGTAAGTGCGCGCGATGCAAATTAAATAAACATGACACACGATGTCTTAATGACTTCGCACATTTAAAGACATGATTTGGAAGGCGTTTACGTTGCTTGAGACGTGGATATTATCCCCGAAGAGAAAAATACAGAACGAGATGAATGTAATCGTTTTCACTAAAATTATGTTCATGTACCTATGTCTTCCTGTTTTTCTTCGAGATTCTCACACCAAGCTAATCACCATTATTCGTCAAACCTATGACTTCAGTCGCTATTCTTTTTAGATCGACATAATTCTTCTCCTATGCATTTGTCACCCAAATTGCCTCTTTAACAACAATACACAGTATTTCATAGTTTGCTTTCTTTCTTTCATCCCATAAATTTGCTTCACTTTCTTCTTATTCTTATTTTAAAATTCTTCAACCGACAATCCAAATCTTTGCCCAGAGGCTACGTTTAACCAGACGACTTTGTCTCACTCAATAATTACTTTGAAACGGTGACATTATGAGTCCCTGCCTTATATATTCCTTCACCTTGCAAACGTTTCAGATGCAAGATTATATATTTTTTGCCACTCCATCAAAAGAGAACACCTATTTTACCCATCAACCTCATCAGTCACACCGGTAAAGCGTCCGTCTAGTAACTCAAAGGTAGCAGTTGCAAATCTCAAATCGAGAACAGATACTGTAAATATATGTGATGGAACTTAATTTATTCCACTCCTCTTACCTCTGGAAATACAAGCTTGCATGTGAGGAAATAGTTTACAAGACATACGTGGAGCATGTTTTTTTTATTCCAGTGAGGCAAGGACAAGAACAGCAGCAGAGAAATCAAGGCTGGTAGCATTCGAGGTGGTGTGTTATGACAGAAGAATAATGATAATTGGAATTAATAGATCGAGTGACTAACAAAGAAGTCCTACGAAGAGTGGGTGAAAAGAGAGGTCTTCTAAAAACTTTAATACGAGACCATAATACGAGATACGAGACCAATAATAATACGAGACCATATTATCGGCCATATCTTGAGACAGGGTGGTCCGATGGAGGAAATTCTCGAGGGACAAGTGAACGGGAAGAATGACAAAGGCACGCCTCGCATTTGATACATGAAGCAAGTACTGAAGGATGTGAAAGAGAAGAACTACCTACGTAAATATGAAGATGTTAACTGATAGGAGAATGGAGTGGAGAACTGCGTGATAACCAATCTAAGGATTTCTGGCTTCTGATGATGATGAAACGTAATTCTGACAAGGTGATTAAATGTTAGTTGGCAAATGTATAAACCGTATATGCATAATCAATGACCTCCAGTAGTCGCAACTTTTATTTAGTCAAATTAGAAATTCTACATTATCAAGAAAATGATTAGTACCTTCAACTCAACCAAGATTGAGATTAGCCATGATTTGGTGTTTGTGATAGGTACTACTTAGTACTGATTTTATAAAAGACGTAAAGTGAATAAAGTTAAAGAACATCGGTTATTAGAAATGATATAATAGTACTCGAGTCAATAAGCATTTAAGAAGTTGTAGCCATCGGGAGGTCCAACCAACAGCTTCGATCGTTCGTGATATTTGGAGTAAGTAGGTAATTCGGTAGAGGTATTTCAGGGGAGAGAAGAGGGGTGAAAAGACATCCTGAGATGGCTGTATTATTATCTGAAAAAAGGCGCAAATGAGTTTAAGGCTAAACGTCCTATCTGACGGATGGAGTACTATAATCAAAGTTCTATCACACGCAAGTAGGGACCAGTTCACCAATTTAATGTCTGCCACAGCCGAAATTCGAACTTAGACCATCGAGGTGGAAGACTAGCAAAGACTCCGATTCCCCACTTCTTTGCAATCTACCTATATTCGACACTTGAGATTTTTTCTGCGTGTCTTATGGAACCCGTTTCAAACACAGTGTAACTATCAGAAGGTACCCGTAGAGTTTCAAGGGGGTGGGTGATAACCTTTGAGCATTTAAAATAAATTAAATCTGACCTTTCCTAATTGTGCTAAAAACCAATGATCAGACACTAAGAAACCCACGACTCGGAACTGTAATTCAATTAACTGCCATATAGAATGTAGAAAACACTTGAATTTCTCTTTTTTATTGTAACATAAACCAATCATTTAATATTATGCCATTTAGCCAAAAATTGTCAATCACATGATATTACACTACACATTAATGCGTATATTTGGTCTCCTCCAATTTGAATGCGGCCAAAGGGATTCAAGTCAACAGCTCCGTCAGCTCTATATTTTAAAGACAATACACGTTAAAAATATAAAAATTGTCTTAAGACTTAAAGATATTGGTAAGCATCAAATATATTTTAACTTTTGTCATTTTTCAATTTATACGTACCAATTACAAAAAGAAAAATTCCAGCGTTTTTAAGTTAAGGGCTTTAAGTATTTGAATTACGTTTTGTTTTAAACTTAAAAAAGGGAAAGATTTTTATGCTTTGATGGAGAGCTCACGCGATTTACATGACAATGAAGCCTCGCACAAGATCCTCTTGGGTTATGTAACACTAAACAATAATTCTGTTTGACTTCCAGTTATTCGCTGTATTGCTTCATTGTCGGATTTGACGAAGTAAAAAACATTATATATTTCTTTACTGTACAGTTGGACCAATAAAAATGATAACCAAATCACTGAGACTCATACAGAGCACCGCTTGTGATACCCTGCTCAACGACCTTAAGGACGATAAGTGGTGGACATATTGAAAAAATCTCTAATGACCCTTAGATAGATATCTAATGTGGTAAGTTCCTCAAATGAGGCCCTAAGGCACTTAGACCTATTGGTACATTGTGCCCACCACCCTTCTGGAGAAATCACCCATAGAGGCCAATCGCCTTGCTGAAGGCCAACAGGTCTCCTATGGGTATTTCCCTAACCTCCCTGGGTTCCAAAAATGTTGAACCCAGGTACCTAATTCAAGTCCTCATCACAGCGGGACACTCGCATAATATGTGGAATGTGGTTTCATCCCCTTCTTCGCACCACCTGCATCTAGGTGAATCTACGATTCCCAGGAGGTGCAGGTGCCTCATCACCTGGTAGTGCCCAGTGAGGAGTCCCACTACCATTCGTAATAGGCCCCTGTTTAGTGACAGAAATATTTTGGGAAGCCCAGGCCTAGGTTCTCCTATATGTAGTTGGCCTGTCTAAGACTTGGTGTGGTTCACCAGATTTCAGAATGCCGGGCTAAGCCCCACATTCTAATTTCTGCTATCCCTATTGACGTAGCAATATGTATGATTAGCTCTGGTCCAATCGGATTTCGGCTGGAACCGGCCCTTTCCAGCTCATCAGCAATCTAATGACCCTTAGAGAAAGAAAAGAATGTTGATTTGTTTCATGGATTCGATTCCCGGCATTAGCGGATTTTTAATTGGTATACCGGTCCCCATTTAAGTGCCCTGTGGAGGGCACTTCGATTCCAGTACTCCGTCAGTCGGATGAGACGCTAAGTCGTGGTCCCCTCTGCGCCTTTCGTTAATAGCAGGCTAATGCCGAAGCCGGATTTCTCTCCACCCCTCCTTCGTTCCCCAAAACAAATGCCTTCACCCAGTTATCCACTTATCCTCTTTGGCACAAATGTCCCCAGGTAATTGTCGCCTCACCCAAACAACTAAAAACTACATGGCGAGAGTATAGGGCAAACTATGATGGTTTTGAATTATATATCGGGGCACGAGGAAATCAAAAGTTCGCCGCTTGAGTATCATATGGGGATAATACCATTAAGAGGGTATAAAATCTGAGGTGGAGAGCTTGAGATAAGTCTCGAGTGGGTGTTAGGATTCGCCTCACCAGATCGCCTGGTTCGGCACACGAGTTGCTCACACCCCCGGCACAGATCGCTGCTTCCCTCGATCGAAGGCTAAATAGATTAGGCGGACAAGCGCCGCCGCGGGAATAAATCCCGATTCCTCGCCACCGCGATACGGACGGGAGAGGCGCAGCACATGCGTGGGGATGGAGGACGAATGGAGATTGCGTCCCACCCCCGAAACCTTTTTTCCTGTTTCTACGAGCGGGAGAGGACGTAATCAGCACCAATACACACACTCACATACGCACTCAGTTGCTCTCTCGATTTTCCGCTCTTCCGAGCCGCCAATCCGGCCGTAAAGCATGTCGTGGATGATTCTCCCCCCGGCCACCTAGCAACCACGCCCCCCTGCGCACGCATTGGGAAGATGTGGGAGGAAAAAGCAAAGGTACCTAGTTAGAGGTATGCGGAGTGTGGGAGAGGGTGATGAGTGTTACCCACCATTGCAGAATGTTTGGCAGTAAATATTCCCTCTCTCTTGTCATTCGTATTCGAGATCCGCCCCCTCAACCCCTGAACACTTCATCAGTGCTCCCTTTGGAACGAAAAAAATAGACATTTCTTGCGGCTGGGGCGGTGAAAACTCAGATTGCAGCTAAGCCATCTCCACCGTAAGTAGTCTTAGCTCGAAAAGGTGTGTTTACAACCGCTTAATGAAGAGGAGAGATAGGGGGGAAGTTGATAACGATGGGGTTTCACCCAAGTCTTACACTATACCTGGAAAAAGAAACTACTGCCCATCCAAAACATCTCATCTAAGGTCTCACAAATTATAATGGCATCGTATAATCCATGACGTTTACCTAGCATCTTCAAGTAATTTACGATGGGGAAAACAAATTATGAGCTCGCTTTTCTTAATTAATTGGAAAATGTACGTTACATACAGTCTATGGAATCAGCTTTTAAAAGTAACATTGCTTATAAACACATATCCATTACTTTTATCATATTTTAATACATTACCCCGTTTATTTTAAAATGTAGCCTAATTGAAGCTAATTATTTTTAAACCTCGATAACATTTTTGATATTAAGGGTCATTCGTTGCCATATCAACCAAAAAAAATCATTTTCAACTTGACCACAACAGTTTTTAATGAAAATTTAGGGAATTATTTCTTTCATGGATCTATATAGAATTCCTACATAGTCCTACATAGAAAATTATTCAATATATTTAACCTGAAATTCTCCAGGTTCAACTATGAAACAAGGCTGCGCGCAACTCCAGAGTTCCATGCCCAAATTTATTGTAAAAAAGACTTGCCGGATTATTTCAGGAATAATAATAATAATAATAATAATGTTTATTGTTCTAGGACCATGTCCTATGGAACATAAATCATTTAACAAAATTTGACTCTGCAGGAAAAAACAGAATCAAGTACTTGCCTAACTAAATATATAATACAAGTATACAATATAAATACAATACAAGTATACAATATAAATACAATACAAGTATACAATATAAATACAATACAAGAAATATTCAGTATACAATACAAGTATACAATCAAAAGAGAATGATACAGAACAAGAAAAGACATCACAATTTCTCATTTCAAAGATCAGCAACAGTGGAAAGATGAAGTACCTAATAACAAAATAAATGTATAAAGTAACTCAATAAAATAAGTCAGTGATGTGATTGTACAATTTTACAAAATTAAAGATTACCTTATATTGAATTTTACAAAATATTTGACAGTAATAAAAAGAAAAGGAAAAACCTCGATTTGAATAATAATATTAAGTAGTACATAACATTTATAGATTTCAATGTAACAATGCAATGTTGTCTTATTATTATATGATATAACAATAAATTTTAATTACAATTGTATTTTTCAAACAAATATGAATACATTTTAATTTTGAACTGATTTAAAGTATCACAGTTAATAATGTCGTCCGGTATATTATTCCATATTCTTATAGCAGAATTTAGGGTTGACAATTGGTACACCGTAGTTCTGCAATTTGGAATTTTGAATCGTCTTCTAGCTCTTACTGTTCTGCTAGCTTCACTCTGGTTACGTATGATCATTTCATACAGATAATCGGGTGTTTTACATGACAAAATTTTGTATACAAACACAGATAATTGAAAATTTGTTTTTTGTTGAGGTTTCAACCACTGCAACTTAGTGTAAAAAGGAGTGACATGCTCCTGGATATGTATATTATATATGTATCTAATCATAGAATTTAACAGTGCTTGCAACTTCTTATATAATTCACCCGTTAGGTCAGAAAACACAAGAGAACAATAATCCATATGTGGAACCAACAAAGTATTAACCAATTTTTTTCGAACCTCTATTGGCATTAGGCGTTTGAATTGTTTGATCTGTGCTAACGTTTTATATACCTTGTTGGAAATAGCGGATACATGTTCATTCCACGTTAGCGTGTTGTTGATATTAACCCCTAAGTTTTTTACCATATCTGAATAGCCAATATCAATGCCTTCAACTTTTATTTTCGGTATTCTATCATAATTAAGTTTTTTGACATACTTAGCGGTACCAATAATAATAGCTTTAGTTTTTTGAGGGTTAAGTTTTAGTAAACTCTTCCTGGCCCAATCACAGATATGATTAACATCTTCATTTAATTTTTTAATGGCATTATCGATATTTGTTGGATGACAGTCAAGGTAAATTTGTAAATCGTCTGCGTAGAGGTGATAGTTCGAGTGGGAGATTGAACGTGGCAAATCTCTTATGAAAATTGAAAATAAGAGGGGACCAAGTATTGAACCCTGAGGCACACCACGTGATACTTCCGAGAAGCTAGACAGTTTGCCGTCATCTCCTTTTACTGCTTGAGTTCTCTGAGACAAGTAGGAACGGAACCATGTAATCACTGGGATAGAAAATCCCAGTTGGTACATTTTATCCAGCAACAAATCGTGATTAACACAATCAAAAGCCTTTGAAAAATCAAAAAGTACAAGAATAGTAACTCTCTTTTGGTCTATTGAGAGACGAATGTCTTCAGTAACTCTAATGAGAGTCGTTTGTGTGCTATGTCCCTTTCGAAAACCTGACTGATACTTATCCAGTAAATTATTAGATGATAGGAAATCTAATACCGAGTTGTAGACGAATCTCTCAAGTGGTTTAGAGGCGATGGGCAGCAGTGAAATAGGGCGGTAATGAGATAGTTCGGTAGGGTTTCGAATTTTCTTTATAGGCTTTATAATTGCTCTCTTCCAAGAAACAGGAAAAACGGAATAGTTTAGTGAGCAATTGTAAATATCAAGCAGTGCCGGAAATATTACACTCATAACCATTTTAAGCGTTTTATTATTAATCCCATCATTTCCAGCAGCATTAGACTTGATACAATGGAAACATTTTAACATTATCTCGGGAGTTAGATTAGGGAAGTAAAACGTATTATTTCCAAATTCATTAACTTTGGACAAGTTGACTCCTGCAGCATTATCACGACAAATGGTAGAACCTGGGGTTGATCCGGGGGTGGTGTTGACTGATAAGCTGATAAAGTATTCGTTCAATTTGTCCATGGGGACACTGAGTTTACTACCATCATTCCGAGACTTAATCAGTCCAAGCCTTCGAATTTCGTTCCATATAGTTTTAGAATCCCACTTATCCATAAAACACTGATTATAATAATCTTCCTTAGCCTTTTTCATAATACTTTGCGCCTCATTTCTCAGTTTTTTGTACTCCTGAAATAGTTCTTTAGATTTACTTCTCGTGTATCTGCGGCGAATTATGTCCCTTTTATTTATGATATGCTTTATTTCCGGAGTAATCCATGGACATTGATTTCGCTTCGGAGTAAACCTTTTTAAAGGGGCATGAACATCTAATAATTGATTTAAATTAAGCATTAGGATTGATACCTTCGTATCAACAGAATTTGTAGTCATGAAGTCTATCCATGGCAAATTATCAAAATCTTCTTGAAAATTATGGAGATCGAATTTACTAAAATCGCGGTAGAAAATTAACTTCTCTTTGAGTTTAGTTACCTTGAAATTAAATTTTATATATATTAAATCGTGGTCAGATAGGAAAGGAACTGGAAATTGACCATGTTCCTTAATTTTAGAAAGATCATCTACAATTAATAAATCTAATAAGGTACTTGATGTGGGCCGATGATGAGTCGGATGAGATGGTACTAAAGACAGATTGAACCTGTAACATAGGTTCTTTATATAATTACTATCGTGCGTTGTTTTTAAAAGATCCGAGTTAAAGTCACCACATATTACTATGTTATTAAAGGACGGAATGAAGCCTGCGAGTGTGCATTCAAAACATTCACTCAAGTAACCTACCTTAGGAGGTCTGTACACAACTCCGAATAGAATCTTTCCGAAAGAGCATGATATTTCAACAAACATAAATTCTGGCTTAAATTTTTCATTGACGCAGGACAATATCTTTGAATTTAAATCCTCTTTAATATATACACATACTCCTCCACCACTTCGTTCCAACCTGTCGTTACGTAACAATGTATAATTTTCCAAATTTACATATTCCGTGGGCATGGATGGTTTCAACCACGACTCGGAAATTGCTATCACATGATAATCACTACGAACAAAGTGCTTACGAAATTCATCAATATGAGCTGGTAACGACTGAGCGTTTACATGACATATATTCAGGTTTTGATATAAAATACTACTATGAATATTTGAGGTTACACGCGTCGAGTTAGAATTGTCAGCATTATTATATGTGAGCACTCCACCTCTTGAACCTCCAAGTTCATGTCATTGCAGGGCATGGATATCGTCTTCAGTGCGTAAAAGGAGTCGCTCACTCCCATCATACTCCCTTGCAAATATTTTCCCCCCTCTGATCCATAAATATTTGAGTTTACCATTCTTTTTAAGCTCTCTCGCCTTTGAGTACACTTTGCGATTTACAGCACTGAGTGATTCATTTACATAAATGAGGTTGTCAGGGGAATCGCTCAAACCAATGTCTTTTGTTGAAAAACTTCTTTTTACTTGTCGAGCTTCCAGCATTTCTCGTACTAAATTCGATCTCATGAATCGAACCCGGATGGAAGGGGGTCTACTGTTGGGTTGGTTTGAACGGGCCTTAAGTCTGTATACATAATCGACATCACTAGCTTCAATTTTGACCCCAAGGCCCAGCCCAACTTTACAAACAAGGGCCTCCAATACCTCACCAGACTTAAACGGAATCCCGTGAATTTCTACGACATTCCGTAGAGAGTCCTGCTCCCACGTGTTCAACTGAGCTTCAAGGTTACGGACTCGCTTTTACAAGATTTCATTTTCGGCCACCATGCCGTCAAATTTACCATTGATGTTTGATAGTGATTCGTTAATGAGAGAAATAGTTTTGCTATGTTCGTTGATAAGCATTCCCAGGTTGATATAACTTTCTTTAGTTCACTTATTTCGTGTTTAATAGAATTTACAAACTCACTTTGGTTTTCCTGGATCACCTTGACGCGATCCAATAACTCCTTTAGGATAGGATTGGAAACCTCATGTTGACTCTTGTCGTGGGAAGATCCAGGGTCCAGGGCTTTGATCGGGGTGTCATCACCGCGGGTGGAGCGACACTTCGCTATGCAGGTGGTGCAGTCCCAGGCACGATTTGTGTCCTCCAGTAGCTGCAAATCAGCTTCACTGAGCGAGGCGCAAGCAGGGTGGAACACTTTTTCACAAGTGCTGCAGGTGACAGTTTTCTGCGTACGCTTAAGAACCTGGCTGCATTGCGAACAGGTAGGCATGATGAAAATCACCAAAGGCTAACGGCACCAACACCACCTTAAACTCGTCAGCTAACACCACCTTACACTCGAGCAAAAAGTCAGGACTTATTGTTAGTGGCAAGAAGGAACGACCAAGGACGGGGAAACGCGTCCGTTCACTGCGAGAGCTCGAGACAGAATAAAGAGGATTCGTAAAATAAATTTAACGCATGAATAGGAATGATGTCAATAAAGCTCCCACACACTTCAAAATCTTTACAAACTCCAGTTTTAAGGGCGTGGTAGACCAAAGGATTTTGTTGTACAACATGGAACCATAGTTTCTACCGGTGCCACATTTAAGCAAAATGCTCTTTTTTTCAATATCTTGAAATTGTGATCCCCCGACACACACACATAACACACAATAGCTAATTATTATTATTAGTTTTCTGCCAGTGAAAGTAGGTCTAAATGGACATTTAATTCTCCCACACCCATACATTTCACACGATGACCCTCTTCAGCCCCTCATACCTCCTACTTCCCATCATTCTATCCCAGCTACCCGTTCTTCTCCTCCCTCTTCCTCGCTCACCCAACATTCTTCCCTCCACCACGTCCTTCAGAATAGCATCTCCCTTTATTACCTTTTCCATACACATCTTCCGCTTTCCACTAATTTCCCCGATGAAATTTCTTTCCTCTCCTACCAACTCTAGCATATCTTCCGCAATAACTTACGCAATCCTAAAACCACTAGTGTGCGAGTTTACCAATGATTGTATGGTCCAAAGCATTTTTTTTCAAGGGATTAAATTCGGTAAATTCAGGAGTAAATCGCAAGATTTCAGTAAGGGTAATCTTTCATGGATCTTGCCTGCCAGCACCCTGTATAGTTTTTTCTTCAAGGAAGAGAGGTATTTTCTAACAATTTTCATAGATAACTTAAATGAATTCACTTAGTAAAATTCTACACTTTTATTAAAACCGACCTAGGTTGCGACTTATACAGTCATTATCGAGGTCATTGATAACGACTGTATAAGTCGTAACCAAGGTCGGTTTTAATAAAAGTGTGGAATTTTACTAAGTGAATTCATTTACGTTATCAACATGTGGTTCCACGTAGTCCAGCCTAGCAAATTGTTATAAATTTTCATAGACTTAGTACTGGCGGTCCATCTTCGAAAGTAAGCGTAATATTTGAGGAAAATAGGCAAATGACCTGAATAGGCGCAACTGAGCATATGAAGATAGTAAATACTGATAATCATAATTAAAGCCAGGAGCTAGGAAATTCTGCGTTAGTTCCACAGTAGGATATACTTATTTTCGTTAACCTCTGGCAATCCAAACGCATAAAGACTCCTGTTGATGACATCTGATCTAAAACTATCTACAGACCGAATCGTGCCAGTGAATATCATAGAGGTGACAAAGCGATGTTAGGTATCTCACAAACTTACGAGTATAACTTCTATACGAGTTTCTTCAAACGCTCAGAATGCACATAAATGGACTTTTAAGAAGATGAATGGGCTACGGTGAAGGTAAAGATGAAAATGGTGAGCAAAGTTAAAAATGAGTCGGGTATACAAAATGTCGAAAAGTCTAAAATAAAGAACGTGTAAACGAATCGAAGGACGAGGTTACTCGGGGATCAACTGAGGTCCTGTGGGAACCGATGACGTGAAAATAGAGAGGATATGGCGGGAGGATCGGAGTTTATATGAACACATGACCCTTTGGCTTTCAAGTTAAGGAAACACACCAAGCTCCGAAAAGGGTCGAGATAGGGTCGAAAGCGGACCCTGTGGCCTTTGAGAAGGGTTCTGGGAAAGGGTTAAGGCGAATAACAGACTTAAATGATTAAGTGGGCTGCTGGTGTCACCCGAGACCACGAGAACAACAATAAATAAATCCACGCCATCTCTTGAAGATTTACTGTGCGAAAGAGCGCGCGATTAAAGCCAGGGATAGGGATCGCCAATTCCTCTCAGCTCTGCCAGCCTGTAAAACAGAGATTCCCAACATATTTAAGTTGGCACAGCCTTCATACTAAGGTTACAACCTTAGGGTACCCTTCTTAGTTTTTTTTCTTTACCCGCTTGGGTCTCCCACTCCATAACCAATAATAATCGGTCCTTTAGAGTTATTAGTCTTTAGTTAGGAAGCAGAACTTCTAATGCTTTCACCATCCGTCGGTCTTGAGTATAACCAATTCAGAAATAGGCCCTTCTAAACATTTTTCGTTTGTCTACAATAAACTTGCACCCCTAGCTGTTTTCTTGGCACCTAGAAGTGCCACGACACATCGGTTGGGAACCCTGCTGTAGACCATCCTCCCTTCCCAAGCCAGTCTTTACAAAAACTCCACCAGTCCCATTAATGCCCAATTAGCTTTGCTGTGACGATTTTCCTGGCAGACAATAAACCAATTCGCCTTCACACTTCATCTTAAATAAAGGTATAATATGAAGCAAACTAGTGAAAATTCGAGTATCATTTCATTCCTTCAATATACATTTACAATCAAACCTATTTATATTTTCAACAGCTATATAAATGATTTTTGGAATTTACCCGAGGTAGGACTAAATAACGAACTAGGGCGTGTGTAGTGAAGATCGCCAAGATTTGTAAAGGCACGGCACGAAAATCATGCCGGCGTCACCAGCTTATGAGAAGAACTTAAATGAAGTATTTATCAGGCCATTACTTTAAATATAGACTTCATAACTTGCGTAAATTCCATGATGATATTTTAACTAATGGCGTTAAACGCATTTTGTAATATCCTACTTACTATGGTAGACTGGGCCTTAAACATAAAATGATGGCACTTGATAGCCAAACTGAGAGTTTTTAGATGTCTTCCTTTCCTCGTACAATTAGGGATCTGAATATATCTGTTCTGATCACATTCAATAATATATTAACACCTTCATCAATCCTGCCATTCCTATCTATGATAGTTGCATGTTGGTATAAAAACTTTTGGACAAACCAAGTAATAGATTGTTTGCTCAGTTCTTAAAATATTTTTTTTAATTTTCTACAGTTAAACTAAAATGTAGCTCACACCACACACCTTTATGGTAGTTTGTATGGTATTATGAAGATGTAGATGAAGAAGAAACAAGGTATTTTCCTCACCTTACACGTTTGAATTAGAAAAATACTGTTTTATCATCGCGCACCACTACTGACACAATCAGAGTTGGATTAGTAAATTGGATTCAAATGCTGCAAAGGCGGTTCACTGCTATTATAAAATGAAGACTACAAAATATTTCCCAAAGAAAGTGCCGGAGGTCCTTATAATTTCTCAGCACAGAAATATTCACCAGTGAGGAGGCTGGAGAGAAAAATAAAATATTCGTAAAAGTTACTTACGCTTCCGAAACTCCTTTCTCGTGTGCTTTCGCTTGGCTGAAAACGGTGTCGGCTATCTTTATGCCGGTACGGTTATGCGAGCAACATTTTCAGAAAGCACACCATTCCATCAGAGAGAACCTATGGGAAAAAATATTTCAAATGAGAAAAGTGATACATTCATTTAAATTGCTTCAGGATACAGTGATCCTGATACCTGAAAATCACGCGTTTTTATAAAGCATGTAGCTTCTACTATCATGTCTTAAATTTTATGCAGGGCGAAAGCGGCGAAATCAAAGGGGATACATAACCCAATTTCCTTTATTTTCAGTCATAAAAATGCCAAATAAAGTAAAATAAATAGAAAACCGTGTAATTCAAGAGAGAAATATACTTTTCACTGAAAAAAAATAATGGCTCTTGGTCCGGATATATGATCAAAATGGGGACAAAAAAAATCAATAATAAAGTTGAAGTCCATAACCATCTCTCTCAGAAATTTATTAACAGAAAAAATTCTTCAATACTGTGCAGGACCAGAAGAGTACTACAGATCGAAGAGAAAATATAAATATTACCAAGTGCACGACTGCAATCGAAGCATAATATCCATTAGCCATTGAGTAGCGATTATTTAAAGTATTGGTCTACTGTACTATTTAATATTAGTAACCTAGGAGATTGACGCGATGATAATGTAGGGTTATGAAGCAAAACCTTGAGTTTCGCATGGAGAAATTTTAATCCCCGGATTAAGTATACTATATCAGACATAAGCCTCTTCGGAGAGGTACCTTGCTGGAACATGCATTTTGTCATAACGAATTTAAACCGCAGTTTAAAATTTGACTATGCCCAAAACGTATATTCCCTTAATACGCTTTAAAACTTTTAAAATATAGGAGACTCATCGCTAATCAACATCATTTTTTAACCAACTGTGGTAGGTTTATGGATAATCTCTACGAGCATCTACCTAAAGTAAAATAAACAGCTCTTCCACCTCTCTTAATTCTAGCTCTTTGAGTCATTTTCTAAACAGAATCGCTATTGAAACTTCAATGCTGCCATTTACTTTGCAACCACTCAACTATTTTATTGATTCCTTAATTCCATGTTTGCCAACATTGATCTACGCCATCATTCTTCTCACTTTTCCATCACCTCTTAAAGTATTCTTTGTCCGCTTTCCCCACATCCACTAACTTTCCCCAATCGTCTCCAAACTGACATCCTAAAGGCTTCCACTCATCTTCCATCTTCTCAAGGAGCATGGAACAGGTTTCTGAGCCATAACTTTTTCATAAAATTTTCCTTCTTTTTTCTTATTAGAGACACTTTCATTACTTTCCTCATCTTCACGAAAGCTTCCACGGATAACACAATATTTTGCTAGATGTCCCTACTACTAAACCCATGTTCATTTATGGGGTCCCAACCGTTTTACCTGTTCTAGTTTAGATCAGCCAGCTTTATTATAGCTCTAGCCTCTACCTCTGAGAATTACACTACCTCTGTCTTCCGAAGATCCTCAATCTTTATCTATCCCACTCCACCCCTATCACACTAATCATTTCCTGCCACTGTATCCTAGAAGGACTGAGTGGCGTTTGACAGGGATATAATTGATGTAATTAGTTTTTCCACATACTATACAAAGGTAAGGATCGATTTTCGCAAATAGTGAACACGCCAGAAGGCTATCTATCATCGTGTTTCAAACCTCACTCATAACGATCAACATTAACCATTTATTCTAATCCATTGTTGAATATAAATAATGTTGGATCGACCACGTGATTGCCCTTATGGAATCAATTTTGTCCAAAATCGGCAAAACGTCGACATTTAATAAGGAAATTAAAACCCCAAAGTCGTTCCGCAATACATTTAGACGCTTATGAGAAATGGCAACGTTGCAAAATTGGAATTTTACAAAAGTTACTACAAATTTGACGGAATATCTCCGAGACTATTAAAGTCAAAGATTTGAAAAAGAGCTTAAATTAAATTTCTTGAATTGTAAAAATGTAATAAGTGATTACATTGCGTGATTTAAACAATTTTATAAAGTTAATAGCAATTTTAAAGTTTCAAATCGATTTTTGACAATGTACCCATGTCCTCGATTTTTCTCATTTTTAATATGTTGTAGATACAGCCCTACCCAACAATTAAAAGAAAACCTTGATAAAGGTAAAATTTCATTTAAACATGAAAAATATTTTTGAGTGTAGGCGTAACGCCCGCCAGTCGCCGGGGCATACGGCAGCGGCTGACCGTATTGTACTCTGGTGTCTCTTTGCCTGGTGTCTTTTCAATTCCTTTTTTTTATCCTAAAACAAGGAAAATATCATATATAACCTAACTGAATATTTTCACGCGCTCCTAAGAGGTCGCCTTAGCTGCAAATCATTTTATTAGGACACTTGTACAGAGAGCATAGGAGGATGGCGCGCCGTACCGAGAACAATACCGAGAGCATAAATTAGTGAGGGGACAGTGCTCCCCACTGGAGGTGGGAACGTCTCAATGCTAATCGCGTACAGACAAATGGAACTAATAAGTGCGTCCCGAGTTCCCAAGTGCTCCGCCGAGAGGGAATGCGGGAAAGAGCCAGGGGTAACGAGAGGGGAGCGACGGAATGGCGGTTAATGAAGACGAGGCGCTATTCGGGAATTCCAGGGTTTTAAGGGAATGGATCCAATTAGTACAGATTTAGACCCCTGCGGCGGAGGGGGAATGGGTGAACCTTTAAATCAATTCCTTCGCCAGCGAAGAGCTTGACTTCTCGCCCATCCAATTCGATTTCAAAACTGTTTAGCGCAGGGATTTCACAGCGAGCCTCTCAATGCTCTGAACACGAAACCCAGTCGTCAGAGGACGGGATGATTGATTCTAAAGTGAATAACATTAGACTACCAAGCAATAACGGTTTATTTCATAAAAAAACACAGTTTTACCTACCATTAATATATTTTTAACAAAACAAATGAATTTGTTTATATTATGTCCACTCAATGGGTAATAATATTGGATAATAATTATCAGTTTCTAAATATACGAAGAAAAGCAAATCATCAGTCATGACATTATAATTTCATGAGATGATGTGCCAAAAGAGGTTTCGTGGTTGACATTGAGAAGCAGTGATAATATAAGGAGACAATCAAAATCATTCCTATCAATTGCAAAATGGCCATGGAAGTCATAGGGAGCAAATTATATTACGCCACATATCTTAAAGGCAATCTTACCTACAAGTATTATTTCTATGACACCATCTCCAATTATTCAACATTTCATCCTATCAAGCTTAAAACTAAAAGATGTTTTTAAGTATGTTTTCTTATTTAATATTCGTCATAAGGAAATAACCTTGAGAAGTAAATGATCAACTAATCAGAAGTTAAATCTAAAATGAGAAAGCAAATCAATCCACCCTTAATATTGCTGAAGTATAAATTAGATTTATTTTAATAGACGTGCTGCACTTTCAAGTGGCACAACAGCAGGAAAAAAATGTATTCTCATTTAGCGTAACGAGTTCAATATATGTTTAAGTATCATATTCGATTTTCGGGTTTAATCATCAATTACTTGTCAATTGCTTCGTTATTTCTTACATCCAAAGACAGCGTAGCTATTGAATCAGTTGTAAATATTCTGCAGTGATTTAATCTTAATAAGTTTGAAATGAAAAATTCCTCGGCAAACGTCTTTGAGAAATAATGCGAGTACAACCTTTCATCGGCATCACAATTTGCATAGAACGATGGTAGAAGTGCGTGACACGACGGAAACAGGTCATTTGGATGAAAACCGCTTCGCAGAGAACCGTTTCAATCATCTAATGCAAATGCATCAAACGTGATCGTCAAAAAAAACTTATTCACGCATTAATATAATCTATTACCTACTTTAGTTTAATATGACGTGGAATCAAATTTTCTTCCAATATAACCGAATTCCCAACAATATTTGAGTATATAAGTTTGTAAAAATACTTTAAATACCATTTATTACATTTATGTGCTTTCATGAAACTGGATTCTCAGCATAATTGTGTCAAATATTAATATCAATATACCAAATTTAAATAATATTAATCAAATATTTCATCAAATGGCATTAAAACCGGCAAGTTGATAAGGAAATTTCACCACCTTCCATCAGAGAAGACAATAACGCTTCGTACATTTCCGCAGATTTCTTTGCAACCGACCATGGTCTTGGCATATTATACATACTAGGGTTAGTGATGGCGTGAGGAGAGAAAAACAATTCGTAAATTTCAAAAGATTTATTAGCAACCGACCAAGGTTTTGGTATGTAGTGCCATCATTACACGTATCCGGGTCGGTGATGGCGTGACGTACCAAAACCATGGTCGGTTGTGAACAAATCTGTGGAAATGTACGAAGGGTTTTTATCTACTAAGAAGGAAGGTGAGTTAAAACGTTTCCACCTACTGGACGCCAATTATCCTACTTTATTTCAGATGATATTCGCGAGTCCTCGCGCACGTTTGCATACGTGCACATATTGTCCCTCACTATTTGAATTTGCTGGAGATCCATGCATGCAATTCTGCAGAGCATTCTGGCGGAAGAGCAAACATCTGTTTCTTTTGTTTGGTATCCACTCCAACGTTGCGGAGGGCGTGAAAGAGACGTCGGCCAAACTGGAGCAAATAGAGGCGCCACTGGTGTTCCTCTCATCGCTCTACAAGAGGACACTTGTAAGGTCCGGGTGTGCCAGCGTCGAAGTCGAGTGCCGCTGATTCCCTCTTCTCGTCATTCCCTTTCCCCGGCCTCGGAGGAAACCACTGGCGATAAATGGTGCAAAATACGAAAGCAGAGGGACGCCACGAAGGTACCGCAATTCATCTCAAGATAGGTCAACTGGCAATGTTGCGATAGTGTAATTAGCATCCTAACGTGGAAAACGTTCATGTGAACAAGATAGAATAAGTATTGTGATATTGTGACACTTTATTCCCAATAAAATTCTTATTTTCTACGTTCCAAGCCCTCATTTTTAGAGATTACCCATCTCTCCTCCTCTGTCTCCAGCATCTTTCACTCAACAATTCCCCTCTTTTTATCAACAACTATTTACCAACCCTTTTTTACAAAATCGACATTCGGCAATCAACAAAAAACATTTCATTTAAAACAACAGAAAAAATATAATTCGCATCTAAATAAATGAAAAAATAACATTAACACAAGAAGACACAATTGAGAAAAAAAAACCGTGAATTATTAATAAAAAAATGCATCCTTCTATTTAGGGTTTGGCATGACGTTACAGAGTGTAATCTGAAGTGTGTATTGTGAAACATACTTCAGATTACACTTAACTATTAGATACAGAACGTTGAATAAAGGGAAAGCAAATATTTATATTCAAGGAATTGGGATCATATTCTTGCTAGGGTGCTGGCCGACTGCACAGAGGGTTCGAATTCCGATGAATACAGATTTTTCATAGCTATGCTGGTCTCATGTAGAGTGCTGAGGAGAGAACTTCGAGTGCAGCACTTCGTCCGTCGGATAGGACGCTAAACCGTGGACCTCGGAGCGCTCCTTGGTAAGAGCAGGTTAACAACGACGCCGGGTTTCCCATCACCCTTCCTCCACACACTTCCTCCACACCCTGAAAATTTCTCCCTCTATCCAAATACCTACCGATCGAATTAATAAGGAGGTATCTCGCGAGATGTGTTGAAATTGCAGCATGACGAATGAGTAGGGATCGGAAAACATCGCGTTGCGATAAACTCGAATTTTATGCGAAAATTCGGGATAAAAGCGAAATATCTGAGAATTAAGTAAATATGCGAAATGAGGTTATGAATACAAAAAACTAGTTGGAAATGGCAATAAAATATTAACTATGGCAATAAAAACTATGATTATTATCATATGAACATATCAAATTAGAGGAGCGTTATGGCCTCGTGGGTAGAGTGCTTGGCTATTGATCGAAGTGTTCAGGGTTCAAATCCGTGTGAAGCCTTTGCACGCCTCCGAAAGAAAAATCCTTGGAATGCGAGGTGGCCCAGGGAAAGCATCTGGCCCCCCTACCCTGAATGCGTGAAATGGGGGCGTTTTCTCGGAACCGAAATCGCAATTTTCTACACGAAATCGTTAGATGGAAACGAAAAAAGAATTTTAGTAAAAAAATTAATCTTTTAACCACAACCATTCATTTATAAATCAAAAATTAAAATAATCAAAAGGTGACGCCCACCGAATAAGATGCTTTGATATGATTGACGTCATTTTCCTCCTGTCCTTGACGGGAGTGGAGGGGGATTCTCGGAAGGACTGCTCGCAGAGATGCTGTCGCAACTGCTCCTATTGGAAGAGTAAGCTGTGTCTCCCTTCATTGCGATAAGGCAAAGTTGCTTCGCGGGCTCAGTTGTGATTGGACGAAGTCGATATACGCCAGAGGTTGCACCACGCCCAATTTTCCGAAAGGGTTAAAAACATCAGTTTTTCGCCGATTATAACTCGAGAAATAATTGACGGATCAGAAAACTGAAAAATACGGGTCTTTTTATTTTACAAACTCTAACAGATTCGGCAATTAAAAAAATATTGTAAACGACCCCATTCACACGTCTGTGGATTAGTCCGGGGTGAGCTCTACCCTCACCTATCAAAACCAACCTTCGGGTTGAATCACTGAATGTGTGAGATATCAAATAGGCATATTTTAAACGTAAACGTAATAAAACACACATATGTGAAATGATTATACCGCTCATTGAGCAGAGGAGCGTTGTTGCGCATTTTCTTTCAACTTTGACAGTAAACAAAGGAGTTTGGGCGTGCACTTGCATTCACATGGTGCATCAGTCATGTGACGCAGTGTAAATGCGAGACAGTACGAGGATTCATGCTTTAAAACTTAGGTGCAACTGGGTTATCCCAATCATCGAAAAATACGATATAAAATTAAACTTCGTATTTGCGTTACGGGAATTTACGTTATTTTAATTATTTAATTATTTTATACGTTATAATTACGTTTCCCGCGATTTACAACGTTTTTATCGGGTCCCATTCCATTTCCTATATCTCCAGCGTATGTACAACCCCGTATTTACAAAATGACATATTCCGTTTTCCCACTGTTTGCGTTAGATGCGGGTTAGAATGCGATAGAATTCAAACTATACAAAATTACAAAAACAAAATTCCCTTCTATGACATATAGCCATACATACTAGTGTATTTAAAACACTTTTTCACCCCGTTTCGTGCATATACACTTCAAAACCACGAGAGAGCAGTAATATCTCTTTACGGAAGAATTTGAACTTGGCGGCATAGCATGGCAGTACACAGCGCCACTAGTGACGCAAATGTGCAATTTTTACACCCGCGATCCTTTTGCCAGGTAAAACTTCGTACTATGAATGAATGCGTGGAAGTGACGCAATTTATACTTTAGGAACACCTGGGGGAGTGTATTTAAACTGTACCGAAGTTGTGAACAATAAAAATGAATTTTTAACCAGACATTATGAAAAGTTAAAAATGCATTGACTGAACTGGTGGACGATAACCGGGAATCATTCGTCAAACCATCGCGCTGAATTGGTTCTACATTTTTATTACAGGTTACTACAAAACAAAACTTAATGAAACTTGTGTTATCGCGTGAAAATCGCATTCAATAAATAACATTATTTTGTTTAGAAATGTTATTGGTTGATAACATGGTGGGTCAGCGACGCAGCTCAATATTATCATTTTGTTTATGTTATCCTTAATTATTCCGGAGCATAAATTTTATTTTACTGGGAAAAAGATGCGATCTACAAAATTTTCAGGCGATTCGAGGGTTTTCGGGTTTCTCCAGCGTTCATTAATACCTTTGGACGAAAGTTTCGACCAAAGGGATAAATGAACTATTGAATGAAATGATAAATGAACATGAAATGAAATGAAATTGAACCAAGCCAAAGAAATCTTCAGGTCCAAAGATCGCGTCCCATCAAATTTCCTTTGCCTTCTTTCAACATATATTTCCTATATCTTCGTGCTATATATTTCCTATACTTCGAACCTGATGATGCCTTCTGGAATGCCGGCGAAACTCGTCCAGTAGGAAGAACCAAAGTGGAAAAAATATCGGAAACCCTCGAGTCATCTTCTAATCACCGAGGAAGCCTTCACAGCAACTAGAATATATTCAATTTACGCGTAAATAAAATTTGTGGATTCTCATGATGCAACTCGCACTGATGTAGGGCAACATCGGATTACCGTTCTCTACGATAGATACAATTTTGAAAAATCGCGATGTGATACAGAAACATGCTAGACATACACCTACTAATAATGTGGACAGTGAGAGCTTTTTTTTTCGCACTATAAAAAAGTTATGAATGACAGTACAGACATCTGTCGAAAAAAAGAAAACGTCAAGAAATCTTGGTATGAAGGAATGAAACTTGAAAAGTGGTTTTTAAGTTCTAGAGCGTCAAATATCGCTGTGAATGGTTCGTCATAAGAGCAAAGGCATTACAAAATTTATAAGTTTGGGAATTATGGACTTGACAACGTCCAATATTTCGAAACCCAACCAATCATATGGTTGGTTGGGCTGGTTAAAACAGTTCACCTTCCTCATGACTGGCTTGCTTTTTACGTAGGTACCTTGAAACCTAGAAATAATCCTATATCATTGAACCTAGAAATAATCTTTGATATGATCAGTAGGTATTAGCATGAAGTCGTATTGAATTCAAAAATAAATCAGCCGTAAACTAGGTCACACTTTTTTAAATAATCATTTTTTTCTAAAGTAAATTAACTAAAAACTTTGTGACAGTTTTTTAACCCATATTCTCATGCTAGAAAAAATTGTTAGTGTCAGATTAATTTGTCATAAAAGGGATTGCATGGATTAAAACAAACTTATTGATTAAAGTAATAATAAATTTTCAAATTGTGCAAAAAAGCTTAAGAATTGATATTTGACTGTGGGTTATTTGATGATAAAAAATAGATGCTAATTTCAGGAAAATAAACGCTAATTTCGTAAAAAAATAGATGCTATTTTTGAAATATATAGGTGCTAATTTTGAAAAATATAGATTCTATTTTTTCCGGTCCCTACGCATGAGTAATGATGTGATGATGCATTTCTCCTCAAAATTAATAATTTATTAACAACCTAGGCTTAGAAGTTATGCATCATATTCAGGTAAACAAATGTTTGTCAAGTCCATTTAATTTTTCCCTCCATTTGTATTACCTCCCCTCATCCTAACCCAAGATACTCTCCCTCTTCCCCTCAAAGCTCTTTGTAAAATTCTCGGAATTCCAAAAAAAAAGTAAGTAGACTAAAAGCGCCTAGCCAGAAGAAAGGAAGAGTAGCCAATGCGAAGGGATGAAGACATTTAAGGAGGACAAGAATCACTAGTCTATGATACAAATGTTTTCTACGGTCAATAATATGCCTAATTCGAAAATTAAAAAGAAAGTACCCTAGCAAAAACTACCTTAGCAATAAGAATACAAATGATATTAACATGTTGTTAACAATACGGTTCTTTTATGCGGTCTCTGTACGGAAGTGGTATACCACTATTCCCTTGTAAACCGCTGATTACCATCATATAGATCATTTATAGAAGCCAAAAGTCCAACAAGGCAACAAAGCTCGTTTTTGAATACACATAAAAGTGAAAAGTATAGTCTAATTGCGTCTCATACACATTTTCCATAAAGTACGGAAATAATTGGCGTACACAAATCCTATGCTAAAATATCTAATTTCATAACACTAATCAATATATATTGTATTTACATATCACATATCAGACACATATCTGTAATAATACGGAAATAACTATGGCGTATACAACTCCTATGCTAAAATATCTAATTTCAAAACAGTAATATCAAGAAAATGTATATTCTCCAACACTCTATGGACCAAAATACGCTGCAGATCAAGGTCTCGGCTGTCCTCACGTAGTATAAATTGATTTCAAAAAATGAGGGGTGTTAGACCATACTCGATTGCACACAGTCAATGAAGACGAATATTTTGCCATCACCTCCCCTGATACTAGCTGACCACCGTACACGGAGGTAAAATGCGTCATCCGCCACATTTTGGTGGATTCAATGGACCAGCAATCTCACTGATACCATCGTCTTTTCACAGCGATCGAATTTTATTCACAGCTGTCATCATTTTACGGAACTACCCGACCGTGCTCAGCAAGGTTATGCCTTCACTGGTCATTTCATCGACATGGAGGCCAACTTGGTCGTAAACTCTTATTAAGGATCAAGACTTCAACAAAATACTTATTGTATGACCATACATTGAGATATAAAAACTATTTTCATAAACGTAATCCGTGGGTAGTACTTCCATTGAAATACTGGAGAGAGGACTAATTCTCTTCTTGTCGAGCCCGCAATCGCCTTCAAGGTGATCATTCAATGTTTCAAAGTAGAAAGAAGATTTATTACCCATATAAACCAACCATTATCAGTATCTCACGGCTTCCTGAAGTATAATCAAAAGTAGGTATAAAACAATGAAATATCAGTCAACAACGTTATATTGTGCTTAATTGCAAAATTTAGATGGACTTAAGAAATCCAAAAATTTTTAGCTGCACTTCGAACCGTATTTGGTGCCTAAAATCGCTGGTAAGCCGAGTTGAAAGAACAGTGGTGATTACGAACTTCAAGCATCTGGAGAGGTTTGCTTTGGAAAGCTCCAGCAATATCGGTAATGAACATCCACGAAATATCCTACTAAACACCGCAATGGTGATTGCAAGGGGTGAACCAATACCAGGCATCATGTAATCAAAACTTATGTTAGTTACCACATTATGGATTTAATTTCTCATCTGTTACTCTACATTAAATCGTATTCGCCAAAGAAATAAGGCCTTTTCACATGTCCTATTACTACCAGTAAAAAGTCTTTTCTGACGGATGTCACACAAAAAACTTTTAGAATTTAGACTGCCAGGAAAAAAATTAAACTGGTTTATATTATGTCTTAGGCAAGCATTCAAAAAATTGGGTAAAATATATATCACATACATTTTTCCCTGAAAAATTTAATCTGTATTCCCTTATTAATTACGGACAGAATGAAATTAAAAGCCTCTCTGTCACTCTCTTAATCTCTCCATTTTATCTTTATTATCTAACCTACCCTAGTACCCTAGGGTTTTAGTTTTACTTTGAACCTCTTCAAAGTCTGTGTATGCCTTAAATTTCTGCAAGAGATTTCCGTCACATGTACGCGGCGTGCATCTATAGTTGATTGAAATATTAATGTCTTTCTCAGCTTCAAAAATTCATTTTTGTGGGAGTTTTTTAACGTATTCTATGTGTTCAATCGCATTTAATCTATATTCATGGTATTTTTTCGCCTGGTTACCTATTTACCACCAAATGCTCACGAAGTGATCTGGATGAAGTGTTTATCATTGGACAACTTTGTGCCCACCATCTTGGCTCCTATAACATACCCACGTGATGCATCATCTGATTGTGTGAGATATTGACAACGGAATGAAGATCAGGACAAGACGGAGAACGGCGCTTTCAATATTTATTACGATAGTAAAGAAAAAATCCACGGATGTGGAAAGATATGAGGTTAGCATCAGAAGCAGCCACCGCAAAGGGACATGCTAAGGGAGGAAAGACGAGAGGGAAGTTCTTTCCCTCGAAGTGGGGCAGGTACCCGAAGAAAGTGGCACATAAGGGCCCCCCATCATGTTTCGGGCGACCTTCTCTCTTCTACCCGCTATTCTGATTCTTCCGTTCTTCTCTCCTTCTCACTTTTCTCCCAACCGAAAGCCTACCCCACATCCTCCTGGCACACCCCCTGCTCACCCGCGCCTATAGCCCCCACCACTTCCCGCCCCACTTTCTCCCATCTCTTCCCCCGCCCACCTCAACTCCTTTGTTTTTTTCACCGGTGAAAAAAAGCGGGATAAGTCACGTGCCATCCCCTCCCACACACACTCGTTCGCTCCGGGAGAGATAGTGGAGAATAGTAACCCTTCCCTTGAAGCTAACCTTGGTCCTTTCCTTCGTGGAGAAAAATATGAAAAAACTACGTGTAACACTAAGCGAAGTGGAGGAGAAAAAATATATATCGCCCCACCATAACGCCTTCCTCGATTTTCTCTCCCCTTTCTCCATCCTCATCCTCCACTTCCTTCTACTCTTCTTCGCCTCATCTTCTCTTACTCTCTCTCTTTCACCGGAGAGAAGAAAAAAATCTTTGGCCTTTCACGTAAGCTACAGCTCGTCGTCAAGCTGAATCTGTTCCATTGGGCTACGTGGGATGGTTTCGGGAAATAGGTTTGCCTTGAGTACATGCATGCTTTCAAGCGGAAGACGTGCTGGAGAAGAGAGAGGGAGGAGGGACAGGCAGAGGGGGAAGGGGGCTAAAGGCTTGAGGGAAAGGAGATAAGAATGACTGGGGTGGGAGAGAAAACGCTAAGGGTGGTGCCTCAGGTCGAGGGACGAGAAATGAGGCATTTGCGACGAGGCTGGAGCACAAAATAGCTGGAGGAACCGGAGGAGTCATTTAAAGTAATCAGTTTCCAAGTCAATAATACGCGTCATGCAGCATGACTCAAGTTACCAACTTCGTAGTAGCGGCACAGCTCATCCTCGAAAAAAAAACCCTTAATAATGTCTACGTTACTTTCATTTCAGGATCCGGCCCGAGTTATTTGAAGCAATAAATTTATGCGTAAATAATAGGCCTCATACCACATGACTCATTTGGCGACCACTGTAGCAATGGTATAGCTCGTCCGAAGTAACTTTTCGAGGTTTCGCTTTAAAATACTGCATGATTGGAACCGAAAAACTCTTCATAACGTTATGATTATTTCAACCATGAATACAGAACCGTAGTTGGTGAGTTATTTTAATGACACAATTTCCACGTAAATAACTCCCATAGTGCCTATGTAATTATGACAATGGAATAGCCACAGTATTTTCACTTTCACTTAAGAAACTTACGTGATTAGCTCCAAAACTTGTTACTAATTTACAACTAGGTTAATGTCATTCATGGACCCGCATGGGGTTATTTAAATATAATAATTTCTGCGTGAATACTGCCCGTCATGATAAATAATGGTACATATGATATGGTATGAGAGAATCTTCAGTATTTATTCCATTTACTTTGAAAACTATGTGGGTATAACAGAGATTATTTTTAGCAATCTCTGGATTAC
This sequence comes from Platycnemis pennipes, assembly GCA_933228895.1. Lineage (NCBI taxonomy): Eukaryota > Metazoa > Arthropoda > Insecta > Odonata > Platycnemididae > Platycnemis > Platycnemis pennipes. The sequence continues at coordinate 32,322,242 of OW121855.1, forward strand.
ATCCATTCACGATCCAGACACGGTGCAAATTATTTAACACTAAAAATCCCTCGTAAATTTGAATGCAAGAGTGGAAATTGCAACTTTAAGAGGCATTTCTCCTTTCCACGAGATTTTCACCCAGTAAATCGCTATTTCTGTTCATTTGCGGATCGTTTGCATTATTTAAAGCTAGAAATATTAGGATGGTGTTACTGAATCCATCAATTATGACGCGGTCAACTGCCACTTCGGAGCCCTTGAATTAAAAGATACGACGAACAGAGGCTATAATGGTTCAGCAGCCCCAGGTGTCGCATGAGCACGTCAGGGCCATAAAATCTCTATTTTAACCCTAGCTGTAATAGGTCATCAAAGTCACAATTTTCAAGTACGGCCGCACATACAAGTAATAACTACGGATTCTGTACAGACTATTTTTGAAGTAGCTTTTCTCATAGATTGAAACTAATTGCCTAAAACCTGTTCTTCGTTATTTAATTTCAATTCCCTTTTGGTAGTTATTTTAACCTGTATTTTAAATGAATTCTAATTTAACCCTGTCTCGTGACTTTTAGCACCCAACTCCCGTTGCCACCCGAAACCTAAAATCACCGCACATATCAAGACTATAACTTCAAGTTGCCATCCCTAGTTTTCTCCACCAAAAATTTCGAAGTCTAAGCTATACTTAAAAGAAATATATTTGAATTTAAAAATATGTATCATCGTCTATGCTGAGAGCGGTAAGCACCCTGAGAAACGTGAGTAAGTATAAGAGTAACTGCATCCACATGGCCAAAGATAATTTTTTTAAGACATACCTGCGGTAGATTTAAATGCAGCATGATTGCATATAACCAAAGGAAATCACATTTTATTAAATAATTATAGCCATAGAGGAATTTACGTTGGAAAAGTAAAATTGAAAAGGAAAAAAATACGCATCTTTCCGTTTCTTACGTAGCAGCCTGTAACGAATGAAATTCTGTATCTCTGATATTTCCCTACAGATCTAGCATTAATATATTGTTACAAACGCATTTTAGATTATTTTGACAAGAAATGAGGTGGGTGAAATTCAGACAAAGTAATCTATTTCCGGGTATCACTATGCCAGTAATAGATACAACCAATGCATTCACACCACATATACGATGAAGACTGTTTTCTGAGTTGACGCATCTCATGAGTCTCCCGACTAATTGCAGGCTTCAATTGGCCATAAAAAATGGAATAATTATTTCCACCTTAATTAATTTCAATCAGTCTCGGATGGACCTGCAGTTGTCGAACTGAAAAGCCACCAAGTAAGATGAAGACTCTTGGAAGTCGAGAACCACTAAAATGATCGCATAGTAATGGAAATATAAAGTAAAATATTCAAGAAGGAAAGCATCAGACAGATGCGAGCAAACACAATCTGGCCGTAGTGTACTCGGATGGACCGGCAGAAAGAGATTCGCCAGAGCGCTGATGAGGTTGGGAATTTGGAATGGGAAGACGGCTACGGAGAGAAGATTCGGTTAAGACGGAGGGGACAAACTCCCAAAGAGATGAAGGGAGAGAGAAAAAGAGAAAATATTCGATGCTCTTTCCATGGTAAGATGGGAAGACTCGAGAGAGGCAAAGGGGTTTGGGAGATGCTTGAAGGGTTCTCCCGCTTCGATACTGCACACCCTTCGCCGGGAGGAAGCCGTCTCCATTTTATAGACCGGCCTAAGGCGTGCGTGTGTGTGTGTATCTCTCTAAAGGCGTTTCGCATCTCAGCTGAGTTTCCGTGCATACGGAATATCCAACCAAGAGTTTTTTCAAACAGCGCCATCGCTTGCTCTATCGCCCTCTTCTGGTTTTTCCGTGCTTCCATGAAAAATGTATATCGCCGCTCTTGAGGAGCGGGTGGGAGGAAAAGAGGCGCCATCCCTTTCCGAAAAAAAGGAATCACCGATTTTCGAGAGGAAATAAAATCGATTTTCGCTCCCGCCCCCTTCCGACTCAATACGGGCGTGAACGAGAGCGCGGCATGAGGGAGCGATACACGGACAACTATAGCTCCTCGCGTTCAGCTATATCCACCTTCCTGTTAACGTTTGCTTTCGATAACTTACTGTGGCTTGAACGGGTGACTTGCATTAGGTTTCAGTTGTGCCCCGCAACTATAAAATCAATCTCCGCCTTAATTCATTGAAATGAGTATCTCAATAATCGCGTTCGATGTTTCTCAAGTGCAGAGATGGATTTAGTGGTGCATCTATATCTATATAGTACCTTTCAAATTACCATTAGGACGTGTGACGGGGTGAATTCACGTCAAACTATATTACATATTATGGTTAAAAAGTACTAGTAGCTATTTTCTAGCCGAAACATAACAATTTTAAAAATATAAATAGAGCAGGGCTGGAGAAACATGCTGTTAGTTGAGTTGCCTAAAAGTGCTTGAACCAACAAGCAGCCACCTATGCTACCCATTGATACATTTGTATACATTGTAATAAATATATTCACAGCTATTTATATCCCTAGTATCCATAATTGTACGAGGAAAGAAAGAAGTTTCAAATATGCCCTTTACTGGCTAAAAAAGGTAGAAACATTTGAGATTGGGCAGCATTCTGAACTAAGGCTGGGGTAGTATTGAAAATTTTAGAGGAATTCTCTAGGAAAAGAAGCGTTTATTTTCAGTATGGTGCCTATTGCCAAACTTGTAGGTAGAAATATTAATTTACCTTCGTATTCTGCAAAAAATATTGGGTTCTTTGATAGTCAGTGCCTGTTCCAACCATTCTTTTCCCGTAGTCACCACACTTTCATAAAAAACAGGCAGCAAACTGGCATAAATAGACAATTATGTTCTGTGTTAATACTTCCTATGTTCCACCTTCTCCCATGAAATTCACAATTTTAAATCGTTTTTCCTCTCTCTATTTTCCTTATAACTCTCCCCATTCGCTATATGCAGAATTCTATTGCTTCTTAATATTCCCCCCATTCACTGCGTCCACCTCCTCCGAATTTCTTCCAACGTTCTCTCCTCAACTACCACGTCAAACGCTCTCTCGCGTCCTCTTCGGCTGCTGTAATTTCTCCAACTTCTCAACAAGCCAAATTCTAAAAGGTTGCCAGATTTCCTGGAAATCATTCATGGAAATGAAATTCATACAAGCAACGTGGGTTTACACGATTCCTGGGCCATGTGTAAAGAGGATGAATATAATCTGGAGATGTGTAAGATTAGAGCTTATACAAGGATGGCCTGTATAGCATGAACAGAAAGAAACTTACGAACAACTCGGTAATGTTAGGGAGTAAAGTAATCTTCTGAGAGAATTACATATCATTAGTACCTTCGTTGCTGAATCAAATAACTAAATGTGATACAATTCTAGTCGTCATATAAGAGAGAAATCGAGTTTGGCAAGAAAGTGCGAGGAAGGAAAAGTATTTGAGATGACTAAAAAGGAGGGCAAACGTACGCTGGAGTTAAGAGAAAAGTAGTGCAATGAGTAGTTAATTCAAAGATTCATCTCACACATTTACAAGTCTACAAAAACTGGTCGAAATTTCTACGCAAAATATCACCTCACATGATACATAATATGATTTATAATTTAATTTTGATTGATTGCAATCACTCAACCGTAGCTTATTATCAATACAGCAATAGAGTAGAAGACAACAGTTCTTAACCACGGAAATATACAGAAACTAAGTAATGTTTCTCGTGTTTTACATCTCATTTAAGCCTGTAATTAATGGGATACATATTTTAGCCTTAAAATATAATAATAATAATACATCATAATTCAAAGATTTCAAAATATTTATCTAAGATTCGTGTAATTCAGTGCCTCCACGGGCAATAACACTGCAGGAAAACTAACAATTTAGCCTATAATAACAGTGAATGAAGACAAATTTTTAAGCCACTCATCAACTTGTGAGTTGGTAATTGGCTAAAAATCGGTTACTAATTTCACTGTTAGAAATTTTTTACTACCATCAAATACAAACCAAACGATAAATAAGAAGAAAACAACAATACATCAGCCAATAAATTCAGACGTTAGCGATAAGTTCTACATAACTCCTACTTTCACGACTCGAGGTCTGTTTTCAAGTATTTAGCACTTCCCTTTGCAAAGCAGCAAACGCATTTTAATCCTTCTTGCAATTCCCAGAGGAGAGAGGAACTTTTCCATATTCCAACTGTCGACTCCACATGAGCAATGCTGAGTTACATGAACGATGTGTTGAGGAAGATAATTCCAAAACGCCTTCCGTCCCAGAATATTCCATGCTTCGACTTTTTCCTCCACACCTTGGATTTCCGAATCCCTCGGCACAATCCACGTGACTCGATTCCATCCTTCGAATCCGCAGCGCACATTTCAAGAGAATCGAGTCTTAGAGAACGCCGGAGATATCACGACATGGGGACCATCCTTGAGAGCAAGGAAAAGCTTTTTTTGAACATCTATACCCGTCCTTCCTCTAAGTCAGTTCATCCGTGTACACCATTGAGCTGGGACATCAAGTTTACATTTCACCCAACTCTTGAACTTAATCCCAACAACTCCACATCCATAGAATTCCATAGAATAGCAAGATATAAGTGAAGTGGGAGGTTTTAAATAAATGGTCGCGACGAAAATTCATACTTATCGTATGAAAAACAACGTCAACAATTTTTTTCGTTAGACCGTATACAATAGATTCTGATTGAATAGTGATACTCTATACTTCTTCGGTCCGATGTTTTTAATGCTTTTCCCAATTTGTTAAGTCAGATCAGCACGCTCTCTACCACTCCGTTTAAAGCGATCCATTCTATTCCTCCCTCTTCCTCGCTTTACCCAGTATTTTTCCATAAAATCTACGGAATCCGTCGCTTTTAATGACTTATTCTAAATATCTAAGCTTTCTCACAATAATTGCTTCCAGCAATTTTCCTTTCTCCCTTACCTTGTCAAATTTAATACCACGTTCAAATCCGTTACATACGTACGGAGTACGCGTAAATAAATGGTTTTCTGAACTATCCTACGCCTACCAAACTTCATGTTTACCTTATATTTTCCTTGAAAATCTTTATATTGCTCTTAATGTTTTACATGATTACAAAACTGCAACAGATGACAAGTGGTTGGAATAACTATTTTAAACATTCTCGGACAAAACAGAAATGGTTTTCGTTTCACCTAGTTTCGTTTTAACTGCACCCAACTCTTGAACTTACTACCAACAACTCCACATCCATAGAATTCCAAAGAATAAGAATACAAAATATAAGAATACAAGAAATAAGCAATATATAAGATAAACCTAATCTCCAATGCCAAAAACATCTGAAGTATGACACAGAAAGTTGAAACTCGCAAGCCACAGAAACGAAGAAAAAGAACGTGTAAAACTAAAAACAAAATCACTCGAACGGTGAGTAATACCTACTAATAGCTACTTTTACCTACCACCTAATGGAGGATTCAGAATGACAGACCCAAGATACTAAAGGTTTCATTTCCAGGAGTTTACAATGCATACGTTTGAGGTTAACGGATGTGCAATATATGTGCACTACAAAATAAATGTGAGAAACGTAGACTGTTGGAAATCTGTTATCAGAGTTCAGTTAAGAGATTCGTTTAACTCACGAACCAGAAACATGCAGACCAAAGCATAATGTTCTCTAAAGTTGTTTTAATTTCTAAGAGGTGATTTTTAACCATTATACTTAAGTTTTTTGTCTCATTTCACTTATTTAGCCATTGGTCTCCATAGCGCACCAACTACAGACAATGAATGCACGTAAATTAATGGGGCTGGGCATATTAATATTGGCCACATCGATATCGAGTAAAATATTTTTTTTTGCACGCGAGGTCCAGGCGGATGCAAGGTACAACTAAAGAATCGTCTCTCCACACTTTTTTAATTCATTCCCTTGCATTGAGGTTAAAGAGCGGGTACCCAGAGATTAAGAGCGATATCTTCACCTTCCAGAATGACACGATTCCTCGCCTTCCTACGAGAACGTCGCGGCAGAATAACTTCAAGGCTTAGGGGTTTCTTGTGGGACAGTGACGAAGTTCAAGTTTTCTGGACTCGCACGTGTCTACTTCACCGTTCAAGGAAAAGGAGAAGGGGATCAAGCAGTTGAAAGGCAGAAAGAAAAGTCCTCGGGCGACGGGAGGTCTCTCGTTAAAACGCTCCTTTTGGCTGAAAGCGATTCGAACAGGAATATTGTACTCGGGATGCTTAACAAGTTCAGGGTCCTCAAACTTTCTGAACTGCATACTGTCGTTCCTTGGAAGAGAGCGAAGGCTGGATGTAAAGCTTTTACCGGTGGGATAAGCCAGCGGCGACGGAAGTGGGGGGCAGGAGGGGCTGAAGCCCCCCCCCCCCTCCCTCAGAATTAGCCCCGGGCCCTTGAGAAATGAGTAGTCATCATTAATAAAAATTAAATTGCACTTGTTTCTAGATTACTATTTCCCTTGTGCCACATATTCTAATACTTTCATATGCTCTTTTAGCGAAATTCTAGTCTCTACCCCATCCTATCCGCAAAAAAATGCGGACCCTTTTCTTAGGCACCGGGCCCTTTTCTTGGGCGCCGGGTCCTTTTCTTAGGAGCCGGGCCCTTTTCAATGCTGGCCCCCTCCAGGAAAATAGTTCCGACGCCCCTGGGATAAGCCCACTTTTACCCCAGGAAAGGCATCACAAATCCACTTTTCGAAAGCAGTCCTTTATGGCGATATGGCGATAAAGGCATTAAACGCATGTTTAACTTTTACAGCTAATCCAATAATCCACCGATAAATTAAGGTTATGAACATGGGGTACCTGAATGTTTTTGGAAACTGAATTTTCAATTTTGAGGTCACTATTAGCAAAATCATTAAGACCATAATGCAATTTATTAAGTTAATGACAAATGACATACAATTCTACCTCAGAAAATTATGATGCTGGTTGTAATAGAAGCAGTAATAGTTTACCCTAGGATAAAATTCTCCAAATTAAGCAACACAAGGACTGCCTTAAGGGAAAAGTCAAAACAGAATAATTATTTAAATGATTCCAGTCAGCAGTTCCCGATTACTCTCCTATTGACTATTTCATCTTGTTTTGTACATTTCTAGTTATACGTCTTCCCAGGTACATTGCCTCCATCTTTTTTTCTGGCACTTCCACCTGATTTATTTATTTGCGCAGGAATTTAAGAACAAAGGAATTTAAGAACAAAAACCGGTAAAAGATATTTTAAAGACAGTAAAATTTTAATTTCACGTGAGAAAAAATGCACATTGGCCAGAGAGAAAGAGGAGAATATTATAAGGAAATTCATGAATAAGAGTGGGAAGATTTGTTACTCCTTAGATAATTTCCACAGCATATCTACCTATGCATGCGGAGCACAAGTTTATACAAACGTTAATGGATCCGTCTGCATCGGAGATTAAAATTGGAAATCTTTAGGATACGAAATTTAAAAGAAAACCCCGGAGGTGTGGCAAAACAATCTATTTAGAGAAAATAGAGTCCTATCAAGTTAATAGCTATTTATCTGCAATCCTACAATCCTCACAGTAACTACATAAATCTGTATCTACACACTATCTTACTCTTTCGAGAGCATATTTCCTACACTCGTTTATCCCCAGTGAAAATATAAAGTTTTACTTCCTTTGTTTCCTCTTACACAATCACTATCCCTCTTATTGCTTTCTTCAAATAATATATCAATAAATATTTTAATAATAAATAATTTTTCTACGCACTCTATCCGCATGCTCAGTTTCTTCAGCAACATTTTTCGCAGTCGCAATTATCCGAATGCCTACTTATCTCCCCATCTCCTTATCTCTCCATCTTCCAAAAAGATATCTTGTTATACCTACATTCATCCTCCCCCTAATTCCTATGTTTTGCAGCCATTCCTTACAATCTATCTTAGGCTATTTGCAACACTATTCTGAATACCTTTAAAAAGGATAGAATTTTAAATTCTCACCTACTGGTAGACGTCTATTTTGATAAGCTGCACCTTCTCCTCAAACTGCAACTACGCCGCCTATTTCTGTCCAAGCGACTGAACTGATTAAGCCGCACTTGATGGTGTCGTTATACATTCAGGTTCAACGAAATATTTTTAAGTCCTGGTAATCACTACCCATTCTGTTTTTCTTGTACAATCCAAATTCAATATCGCTCGCTCTGATTTCGTAACGAAGAAAAAACGAATGATAGCCGGAATCAAAAAAGGAGGCATCGTTATCTCATCGATCCCACGTTGAATAAGCATGATATACGTTAGGCCCGCAGTGCGAAAATTTCCTGCTGGAGATATTACTCATACTTCGAAGCAAGCCGTTCATTCTGGGGTCATTCCTTCCCCTCACTTCCCACGCTGAAGGACACAAGGGAAGCGGTTTCGTTCGGTGGTGGTGAGGGAGAAGATCGTTAGCAGAAAATCTTGGTCGACTGCATCCCACTGCTGCAGGGCTTTCATTAGTGCAAAACATTCACGGGCGCCGAATGTCGTGGTAAAGTAGGCGGTCGGGAGAGCAAAACTGCCATGGATAACGGACGAGAGAATTTCGGTCCAGGGAATTCGCTGCTCAACCCCAATAAAGCTCTCCCAAAGATCTCGATGACTCTCGCACAGTGATGCGATTTGAGTGGCGAGGGAGTGAAAATTGAAAAAGAAAAACACTCGTCCCTTTTTCGCCATCGGTATCCGATAATCATCCATCGTAAGACAGCCAATTGGGCCCAATTGGACGAAACTAATGATCACAGCGATTCATGCTAGGGCGGCCGTTAAAATGTGTGACCGTCTGCTGACCTAAATTTGGGACGTCTGCACCCCACTTACGGCGCAGGATTGATAACGAAGCTGGTAATACGAAATCCTCTCAGTGTAACCAAGCATGATATCTAGGGAAGGTGTGATTTCTTCCGGGTCGTTTTGCCCATCAGATACTTCACGTGGTAAAAATTATTCACAAATCCATGCAACTTATATTCACTAATTCAACCGAAAAAATAAGTTAGGTGGATTTTTGGCGTTATATGCATGCCTGCATGACCTGCTAATTTACGTAATATATTGCTGTTGTATTTTAAAATATTTCCTCACAATTAGAAGAAACTACGAGATTTGTAGTGTCTGTTTAGCATGTAATATCAATAGTTAGTCATCTGTTATTCGGTAATGTCACGGACGAGCGCATGGATCTTGATGGAATTTTGCTATCCTAAATTTCACTTTCCCAAAAGATATTTGTGTGCTGTTAATGGGCGTCTCTCAGAATACATTTACATCTACACGATACCCTGCAAGCCACCGCGAGGGTCTGTGGCAGGGGGTGAAGATCACCAAGCATGCACTACTAACATGCCAAGAATAGTCAACAACCGATGCCTCGAGAGTAAGATTTCACTTTTGACTTCGCACTTCCCCTTCTCTCCTGCCCCTTGACCGAAAAGCATCCTCCTTTTGCCTTCTATATAATGGCGTGCACAGTGGCTTTTGGGGGATTGGTGAATCGGTTGCTGTCAGAATGTAGTCCATCATTGGAGACCGATGCGCGGACCGTTGGGTCCGTGCTCTAAGCCGCGCCATCCACCCGTACTGAACGATCATTCTCTTCTATCCTCCCGAGCTGGAGGTAACGTGTATAACTCTCTTTTGGCTATTCGAGTCGCGATTGGTTTAACTCTTGATTCCAAATAAATTCTGTCTTTTGCACGAACCTTTTGCTTTATTACTTGTTCCCGACACCAAGGGCAAGAACCCAAAATTATGAAGAAGGTTCGAGCCCCCGTAATAGCAAGCGGGGCCGAGGCTTAACAATTCAATGGAATTGTATCTGCATGTACTTGTATCATGTAGATGTAGGCGACCCATTAATGTTCACTATTGATCTCAGATCCTGTATGATATCCCTTTGAATATGTTCATAACCCTATTCATTTTATGACGATATCCATGATAACCGAATTAGTCAATAATATTTTTTCGAGTTATGGCAAAGGGAGTGGAAGAAACTCCATCACCAATATTTTATCTCAGCACATAGCAGAGGTGAAATTTTTAAAATAGTGCATACAAGGGATAACTTTTACTCCTCGATGGGATTCACTGAGCCACCTCAAATAAAGTGATACTATGTGGATCCAATCCAGGTTTAAAAGATGGTCCAACACATTGAATGGACGTCATGCGCGTTCAGTAAACTTTGATAAGCCAACTCACGGCGTCCATACCGCCTATCTAGTATTCCGTGTAAGGTAGCAAAAGTAATTCATACGCGAATGAGATAGAAAAATCAATTTGAGGCACCATAGAGCGTTAATGAGGGAGAAATCGGGACAAAATAAATTATTAGCCCGTCTGGCTTAAAAATGTTCTAGCAGGGATAGCTGGATGGGGGTGAAGACGAAAGGGGGTCTTTAACTATGGTTGAATGAAATGAATTTAGTCAGGTAAATCAGAATTGTGGGAGTAGAATTAGAATTTTAGGTAACTGCTAAGGATATACTGCTAAATCTTACCTAAACTTCATCCTAAACATCCATGTCCGAGGCCGGGTTCGAAGCAGAGACTATTGGGTTACCAGGCCGGTGCGTTGCCAACTTGGATATCGAGGTCGACATAAATCAGGAAAGGCAGTTAAAGTGGATAGAGAACATAATGGAGTGTTGAAGGGGGTGATAAAGATGAGAAAGCTAGACAAGGGTGAGATCGGGAGGAAAGGTGGAAATGGAATTCTGTATGGCAAGGAGGCCGGCAGATGATATGAAGACTTAACGTGTGAGAGATTTAACGTATATTGGTTAGAAAGGAAAAAAAGACGATATACACAAATGGAGAAGGTCGAACTGAGAATATCCGCTATATAATCAACGGTGGTAGAATACGTGGATGATGGGAGAAGATATTTCAGTCCTTTATATTTTCTACTCGCAATGGCTCTTAAAGATTCTCGTTCATAACTCACTATGCCGTTTCACTCTTAATTATGGTACCATTGTAATATTTCCTGGACAGCCCAAGCAATTTATGTACATGGCATACAATTATTTCACATAATTAAAGGAGCTACATGCTTTCGCGGCCTCTCCGAATCAGCTTAATTCGCGTAGCCTCTATTGCATAAAGGCATAAATAATAATAAACACAAAAGAATATTATTTAAAAGTTATATTATAAAACACCCAGCCAGATGATTTAAAAGACGTCAATAAAATTGAGAAACTATATCCAGGATCAATCTACTTATTTTTAAGTTCATTTCTTACGCATTAACGCGCATACTTTTGCGTGAGAAACAGAAAGCATTGTGTGCGAGCTGACATTCCCAGTGACAATGTCTTTACATCCCAATGGCATTACGGGTAGGATGCATTGAAATAGTGACTGACATACATACCTAATTACATATGCATTCAGAATTGCTTTCCCAGACTAGAGCTTTTATGGTGATACGAAACGCAAAAATAAAATCGCACCAGAACCGCCAAAATTGACATAATTTTATTTTACGCAATTTACTCTACAGCACCGTGCATCCAGGATATCATAAACTCCCGCAAGTTTTCTCATTGCATTCACTGGATCATAAACAATCTCACACGTCGACGCGACGCTCCGGAAAGGATTTTCCTTCCCCTAAGAAAACGTCCTTTGTCTCCGTTAAGTTCTGCCGAGCTGTGGCAGTGGGGAATTAACACTCCACTACGGATGGCACATGAGTTCCTATCTGAAACGAAGACGTCAAGATCCAGCAGAGTTCGGACTTGCGCTGCGAGAGGGGCTCTCCAAAGACAGGACCACCATCATCTTCCCCGATTCGCTTCTCTCTACCCACCCCCGCAACACAAAACTTTCCCACAAGTCTTTGCGCGGTCGTATCCTCTCTTCCCCCCCCCCCCCCCTCCTTCCGTCTTCTTCTCTCTCTCTCTCTCTGTTCACAAAGTCTAGGGCCCCAACAGCCTTTCCCGCAGGAGGCCTTCTCTCCTTAATGACTTCCTCTTAGACCCGTCTCGATGTCATATCGTTCCTTTTTCTCCTCTACCCTGCCCCCGCGACCGACTACATCTCTTTCTCTCCCCCCTTCTCCATCTTATGGACCGCTTCCCCGGCTACGAATTTTCCCCTGCTTATCTCACGCTGCTCCCTCTCGATACCTCGCTCGTCTGACACAGAAACGGTCCACCTTCTCCATCTTTCGACATCCCCTTCAACCACTAGTCCCCTTTCCTCTCCTTAACTTTCCATCAATTCTTCCCCGAAGATATTTTCCCCAATATTCGCCTTTTCCACTCCTTTCTGCCTCAGCGATACGTTTGGTACAAGCAGCTCCCAATCACTTCGGAATAAGCATCTCTCAATGCCCGAACCCGTTTCCAGCGACAAAGTACATTGCATTTCCGACACTCCACAAATCTAAAATGTTAACTATACAAGGTTAACTATAAACAATTGAGAAATGTGACCACAATGGCAATTGGGGAGACTGTATAAAGATTCTATCGAGACAATATTTCCAATACTAGAGACACTATAAGTATTAGGGAAATTGTTAATACTATAACTGGCAGAGGTAAATGTAAAGGAAGAGATGGATTAACTTCATCTCACTATGGGACAATGATTGATACAAATACTGGGTACAATACAATTCTTACTTTCTTGAAGAAGGCATAAATAAGCTAAAAATAGCTTGCAATACCAAGTACAAGGGTAGTTACGGAATTAGTAATTTAAAAGTATCATTATACCTGAGTCGAGATGTGTAACACAAAATATCACTTAAGTAAGCACAATCTGACGCGCAAGTTATTATTAATTGTTATTTAACTCTTTGTAAAATAGCGTATTCCTCATCTTTTGTTGCTGTATGCATGCATAAATCTATAAATTAAAAAATTAGACTAAACTGAAATTGTAAAATTTAAATTTTATCAAAACATTATTAAGAATGGAGTCGTACCCACCATTTATCGCAGCGGTATCAGTTATTTCTCCTAAGGCTATAAGAGATGTATTAATGCATTTGATCCCTCCCCCCTTAAATTTCATTACTGAAATAAGTTGAAACTTAACCCATTTCCAGTATATATTTAGGGCCTGTTTGGGGGTTTGCAAACTTTCCTCTGTTTATTTGACGAATTTTATAAATGCATTCCATTATTCATCATACTACGCTAAGTTTAAGTACGTGCAAAAATCACCACAGAATTATCGGTCATCAAACAAATAGGTCGAATATTCAGACTGAGTCTATTGAAGAGTATTACCGACTTTCAATACATATTCCTTTTCTAGATTATTTGTTAAAGGGAATATCCTCCAGGTTCCCTAACGCTCAGCTGCAAAAAATCGGACAGTTGCAAAAGCTGCTGTCCCATAACTTCAGTAACGAAGATATTGAGGACGTTTTGCAAGGTGTTGAAGTACATAAAGAGGACCTTTCTTGTTTTTTTAGCTTTGAAGGGAGAGCTAAAAATTTGGCAAGAGATGAGAGAAGATATTATGCCAAAGTCTCCAGCAGATGCCTACGAAACAGCAACGGCGCTGCCATACATCAGAACTCTGTGTAAATTGTTGTGCATGTTATTTGTTACTACTTGGACAGCCGAGCGATCTTTCTCCACCTTACGCCGATTAAAAACATATCTTCGCAGAAGAATGACAGAAGATCGTATGAATAGACTGGCTTTAATGCATACATATCAAGACATTGTGTCGAAAATGGACGTTAACGAAGTACTGGACATCTTCAGCATGAAACATAAAAGAAAATATTATAATACGTGTAACTTAATAATATTTTCATATTATTAACCTTTATATTAAAATAAAGAGTACATTTCGTACAGTAATTGTTGTATGTTGTTTGTTAATCCCAAATATGAGAAGACTTTTTGCCCGCCTGACCCTTGTGCCCCTCCCAGAAAAAAATCCTGGATCCGCCCTTTTCCACAAGCACGCAAACAAACGCTTAATATGCAATTCAAACCTAGGTTTAATTCGGAACAGTTTTAAGTTTAAGTAACTCCTCAAGGAAAAAATACATAAATACCTTCCATTAATAGTCTCAAGAATGTAACTTACGTCTCTACGATTGAATTTGGGTAAAATTTTATTATTAATGTTTTAAAACACATGTTGCCTCCACCAGAGGCAATGCGGAACGATTTGTTTTGTGCTGAGGAGATGGGGCCTAATCCTTCCCAAACAACCCTATTCTGGCTTCATGTTCAACCATAGGTTAGCATACGCATGTCTCCCTCAGTACATTCTAGCCTGCTCCTCTTGCAAATCAAACAACATATTCCATTTCAATGGTATCAGATTCAAGAGACAATACTGACTCAACTGAGGGTAATGGGGTTTACACGGTGGCTTTGGGATGCAAAAATTTAAAAAAAAATAACAAGTCGATCCGATATTGCGGTGAGTGAAATGAACAGCCACAAACAATGAAAGTCTTTCAATGCACAACTGCATACCATACACCTCGGACGATAATGTGGCCAACACTACTCATACCCTTTCCTGCACCATAGGCAGTAAATTAAAAAAACTATGACTTATCTAATGCCATTATCGACATTATTGTTCGCAAGCCAGAATTAACAGGCGACCAACTCGTAAACCAGTTAGTCACGCTAGCCGCTAGTTGCGATGGCGGATATCCGATTGGCTGTAGGCCAAGCCTCAAACTACCCAATTACGGTGGTTGGGAGAGGAACTTTCTACAGCTTTCACCCTTGGCTTAACCAATGAACGGACACGGAGCAGCTCACTCATTTCTTTTCCACTCCTTCACAAAAAAACACCGATCTGGAGAAATTCTGAAAAGCCTTAGATACATTAGTTTACGTATGTTGGCACGATAAAATAAATTCACAATGACGCAGGGTTCCACTATTTAAGCAACGATCGATGACAAACGTTGGCGTTCTCCGTCATCAAAGAAAAGATAACTGTCTTTCTATAGCGGCAACTCCTTGGGGCCACGCCAACGCTACGAAGAGTCTAAGACCTCGTACGTCAAGTACAGTAATAAAATTGAGCAGATGAGGTTTAAATTGTCCGTACGAGTTACGACTATTTCCTATCACTAGCTTAAGTAAGCTAAGTCGTTGAAATTAAGGCTGATACCGATAAAAAATGTATGTTTTTCAACCTGATTGGATATAAGTAACTATGAGTCATTCTTTTTAAATTTCCCAGGTAGGCATTATTTACTAAATTTGTAGTTGATGCGAAATTCAACGTACGAGTTACACTTATCAGGCACAGAGGTAGTGAGTAGTCTCCTATTTCTAAGTTTGATAAAGTATTCTACCTACTCTTCCTTCTGAGATTTTCCTGCATCACTTGATAATTGAACCAACAATATAAATGAGACCATCAATCGCATGAAATTTTCTCATAAGAATAGGTACATATAGTTCTGAAGTTGCTTCGGCATCCCGCCGCTCTATTAAGCGTATTCATAATTCAATCTCAGCCAAATACAAAACGGTATGTATATGGCTGTTAGGTTATATGGTATGGCTGAACTTGAATGTCCAAAGGTAGACATCAACTGAGGAATTCAATGAAAATTGTATCACAATGACAACCAAGATCAAATTAATCCAGTTCAGAAATATTTTCCCGAAAGCGTTAAAGCTAGGCACAATGCGTCCTGTAATATATTTTTTCTCTTTTACATTAACATTTGATGCCAAAATAGGTTCATTGTGACGGACTAATGCTAATTTCTGAGAATAAAAAACTTATGAGGCAGAAGTTACAATGGGGAGGTAACGTCCATTTTTTAAGTGTGTCGAGTTCAACACCGATCTAAGTAAATATTTAAGTGGAGAAATCAAAGCGAAGAACCCAATTCCAAACTCGATGAATAAATAAGTTACATGATTTAGCGAGAAGCACATTTTGAGAGTTTATAATACCTTATCAGCAATTAAGCACCTCATGAAAACTATAAACAATGCAGGCATCCTCCTTACGTCATGATAAATATAAATTTAGCCCAACGTTTGAGGCAAGAAAATATTCAGAGTTCCACGCCATTGGAATCTGTGTGTTCAGGGAACAAGGTTTAACAACGTATATTTTAAAATAAATTAAAATAAGAACGGCTCATCCGGAAGATGCGCGGCTTTTATAACGTCAGTCAAAGACATTTCACTCGCGACATCGCAGAAAATGTTTTCAAAAATATAGTTTTCCTCTTTCAGAATCACCGCTATAATAAACAAAATAATTTTAAGATTGCTAAAACAAAAGAAATTAAACTTCAGCTTGCTGAAATTTAAGAGCTGTAAACCTGTTAACTGTAATTTTTTTACTGGAGATCCCATCAAAGATGATTTTTTCACCAAGGGACCTGAGTTTTTTTGTTTGTCCCAAGGAGGCCAAGAGAGTGGAACAATTACATTTCCTAGATTTATCAATCAACAGGGCTCGAATTGCTTTCCAATAAGCGGGCCTTAATGGAATTTCGTCCACTTCCACTTTATATTTTCTGCTAAGATAAGAGCACATCCTCCATTCGATGATGAAAATTTTGATAAATCAAAGGTAAAATGCCTGATTCACCCCACCATTTACCATTTGAATGCACAAGGTTGAGGAGCATAACGTATAAATTAGGTATATGTAGCATATTAAAGTCGGAAGGTGTTTTGATGATACTTCGTGATGTAGAATTGGAAAATAGTTTATCATTAAAGTCTTTCATGCGATGAGGAGAGTCCAACTTAGTTCCGAATTCTGGTTTTTAAGTTAGTTTTCTTGGCTAAGTCAATTAATGGGCGTGAGTCAAGAATACATAGCTCGATCCCTCGTAGTTTAGAAATGTGAAAAATAACAGGTCGTCTCTCAATTATTGATGTGGATGCATTCCTCTATAAGTAACATTGCATCCAGAAAAGCTACTTATCTCGGAAACGATTACTTCTTCCCGACTTGAGGGCGAAGCCACGGCTAAATAACATATCCCTCACTGACATGATTGTTCTCTATTTGAAGTAATATGGTCATTGTCAACACGACAAGTATTTAAAAAACTAAACATGAGAATGCGTTTCCTCAAAAAAGTAAAAGAGAGATAAAATGGTAATGTCTCACCTTCTTATGGGTACGCATTCAAACTTTGAGATCTAAGCATCAAACAGATGGCATAATACCAAAGAACAGAATAAGATACCAAAGAAAGGAGCACGTTTCTTTAAAAAATCTCTCATTATCGTAAAGAAAGAGGTCCTCAGCTATCAGGTCTTTCTTGGAAACTTTAGAGACTAAAAGATGGCATTCAAGAATGGAGTTCCCTGAAAAAGTTTTCCTCTTGCGAGCTTGAGGCAGACAATGCAGATATATTTCTGCCCCCACGCCATATAAGCAGGATAGACAGAAGTGACAAATTAAGAGAGATCAACGGAGATATTCGTTCCCCACGCAGAGTCGACCAACACAATTCAAATAAACCTTGACACTTCACAATAAATTACCCCAAACTTTTCATCCTATTCTTGCCTACGTCTTCTTCACCGAAACTGCATTTTCTCGTTTGGTAACCTACTGTTGCCTGCCAAACGTGTTGTCTGTTGCTTGTTGAGTGAAATGTGAGTAAAAATCTTTTTCAATCGTGTCACAGTAAAAAAAAAATATTTTTCAATGTTTGGTTTCCAGATGGTATTGTTGTTCAACTCGGTTCTTAATAAAATCTATATAATTGTTGAATGATGGTCTTTTTAGGCAATTAATGATTAAAAATTCCACCACATCGTCCACAAAACCTCTGTATTTATGAAATGTTTGGTATAATTCTCCAATTGACATTATTATAACATCTGCAATGATAATCCTATCTATAAAGATACGAATATACTGCACGGGTGGTAACTAGAGTACTGGCTTCCGGGCCCGAATTGTAATTCTTCCAGGGGCCATTAAGTATACCTCCCCTCGACCTCAGCGTTGTGTTGATGCCACTTAAAGTTCAGTCCGTCGGATAGATCGCTAATAAAATTGGGTACCTTGACACATTACGTTAAATTACCTACGCCATTTCCTTCACTAGGTTTCGGCCTCATATTATATTACAGTTTCGGCATATGTTATATTCCGTATATATTATATGAAATTACCCGTAATTCCTCAAATGGTCTCTGCTGTTAATCGCCTTCTTAAATAACAAAAACAGCACAGCATGATAATAGTAAAGTAAGACCACCATACCTCTCCCGAGGAAAAGCTAAACCAGGTATTAAGAAACCACCCTTTGAATGTTCTTGTGTAGTAATATTTTCATTAACCTAGCCATTCCTTCAACAAAACTCCAAACTCCCACGAACCCCTCCCACACACCTCAAGAGGATGTTTCGCCACAGACCTCATCCTGGAGACACGGCGTTCCTTTTTATTTTGGCTTTTTCCTCCCCACCCCAGCACCCTGCTCAGTGCCTCACTCGGATAGATCATCGCTCTCTCTCATCCCCTCCCTCACCTGTCGCATCTCTCTCCTTCCTGACCCCCATATATGCGTGACTAAGGTCCTCCCGCTGAGATTAATAATGGTGGCAAGCGGCGTGGATCCAATGCCCCTTCTCCCCCTTACGGTTTTTATCTGCCGTGAATTTTTTCGAAATCTATGAAATATTATTCGCCCCGCCTGCGAGGAAGTGGAAAAATGCTAGCTCACCCTTGTGTTTCCCGGCTGACTACCTCTTGAGAGAGATTCCTTGAATGAAACCAATGCGTATATCTTCTGGCCTGGCACGCTTTCCATTCATTTAGGACGCGGGCCTTAGGCTCCAATTTGAAATCACAATAGAACTTTGCCGCACTCAAATTCCATCAAGAGAAATTTGAAATGTTTTCTTAGGATGATCAAGGATTTGAGGCGTGAAATGCGAACTATTATAATAAAGAGTCCTGGCATCGTCCTCACTCAGCCTGGACCTGAAATATATTTATTGCAAGCGTGACTTAGACATTTATATCTATCAAACCCAATTAAGTTAAAGAAAATCCATTGTGAGAGGATACGGAAAAGTGATTCCCCGCATTGGAGAGGATTAAATAATTTCTTAGAATACTTCATACGTCAAAATCTGAGAACCTTACACGCATGCTTAATAAATATGCTGAGAAAATACACTGAAAATTAAGTATACCTTACACAAAGGTAGGAATTAATGAAAAAAGGCAATCAAATTAAAAATTTCAAACTCACGAAACGATTGCAACTTTAATCATAAACTTTTACTGCCACCTAACACAAAATAGACAAGTGCTTTATTAAACATGACATTTAATGGTACCAATCTATATTGCTTACATGACAGTATCCCCACTTTGCTCGGTGTTAATGATCTTTGAATCAATATCTAGACACAACTTAATAGTGATCCTTCAAATATTACCAGATGCAGAGCAATGAATATTCACGATTGATTTGTGTTTAAAATTCAGGTTGATGACATTTTTGACCTTCCATAATGCCGAAGATAATTCCTCGCGTAAATGCATCCGAAGAGATGCCGGGGCAAAAAAGAGTTCTGTAAAATTACATTTTTCTCAATATACTGTTTATGTTTAGTGGCCACATATATTAGATTACTTTTAGATTCCAATTCTTATATCTTTGTATTCTTAGTCCGCTACCTGCGCCGATTCCATACCTCACGTCAATCCTTCATCTTAAAAACCACTTGACATCAACCCTTATGTTGGTTTCACGAAATATTCCAACATATAGATTCTTCAATCTACTAACCTTCTCGCATCAACCTATTACTTCTCGTTTGTATCCCATATTATTTCATCAGCAAATGTTTTCAATCAATTCATTCTTCGAACTGTGATACATGAGCAAAGCCGTTGTGAATTCTCGCTAGTTTTCATTCCACAATTTCCTTAACACTTATTTTTCCCTTCGTACAACATCATCTTTATTTAGCATTACCTCGGTTAACATTCATTCGTGCTCACATAAATTGTATAGCGAAGGGCAATAGTCTTCTAATGAGCGCTCCATGAACTTCGAACCATCTTGAAAGACATTGGTAGTCGTTCAGATGGCAAGGCGGAAGAACGCTGTCAGTTTATAATGAGATTCTAAAAAGAAAGTTCCATCCATATTCAATAATGGCTCCACTGGAATTCAATTACCTTCCCCAATCGGTAATACCGAGCGATTTTGAGCCACAGGCACACTGACTGCGCAAGGCGGATGTAGGTGAAGAAGCTCTTCTCTGCGTATGGTTGCGATAGTTTAGCCGTGATCCGGAAACAGCCCGCCAATTAGTTTGCACGAAAGCTTGTTACTCGAAATTCTCACATTTCTCAATTGCAAGTCCCACAACCATGATATTTTTCGAAATAGAAATATGATACTGACTGTCGGTACCCTCCACATTATCGAAAATTTCCAAAGAAATGTTTTTATCCATCTTTCTGCTAGTATTTATTGATAATCATACATAAATCATAAAGAAGAAAGCCATTTCGCATATAGTAAGGAGAAATAATATGGTAATTAGTAATTATTATTATTATTTGTGTTTTATAGGTTCAGGTATTTTTAGGTCGTTACACGATTTTTCCCACGATTTTTTCATTTACTGTTCCATCATAGTTCCGCATGCTTCCTACCTAACATCATTCGACCTCGTCCAATCGACCCATTGTTCTCCTCCCTCTTCCCCGCTTGCTTAAACTTCTTCCTTCTATCAAGTCACATTTCTGATTTTCTCTTCGCCGCTTCCGTTTTTTTCTTCTTTCCGTGAAGAAATTCATGTGATGACGACCACCGCGGACTTTCTTCCCCCACTGCCGAAAGACTAATGATATTGGCTTTATTTTCTCTCTGACCTGTAAATACGAAGGAGAGAATAAAAATGATAGAAATCTTTAGGAAATATTAAAATGAAATTTTGAACTTTCCCAAGGAATAAAGTGTAACAAAACTATGGAATAAGTAGGTAGTTAAAAGGGAAACGAAGTGTCCGAAACATTGTGTCCGCCAAATTAAATAAGGAGACAAATAGAAACGAATGCAATTGTATAGATATCTTTTAGTTCAGGGTGTTCTTAAAAAAATCAGCATAATACATTTTCTAAACGATAATTTATAATGTAGGTAATCTATTTACTCCCTTACTACAAACCTCTTGGCACTTTGTTAACTCTATCAATATATTCTACCCTTCAAGATGTAAATTAGGCCCAAACAAGGAAAATAATTGCGACATGCCATCTATTAAACATATTTTACTATATCAGGCGATAATTTGAGGAAATGTGTGACACTTAGCATTTTCACAGAAATACTTAGTAAATTTCCACAATAATTTTATTACACCGATCCAGATCTCAGCAAGACATCATCACTTTGATAATGGCAATGTCTTGCTGAAACCTGGGTCGGTGTGATCAACTTAGTGTGGAAATTTACAAATATTTATGTGATAATGGTAACTATTTATTGAACAGATTTTAAGGGAACGCCTGAAACAATCAGCGTCATTTCACGACAACAGCCATCCCCCAATAATTACGAATTACTCCCAAAGGCATGTTTCGCGAGCCAAAGATCACAAAATAAAGAATGACGAGCTGGAATGAAGTCAAGTCGGCGATGACCATAGAACACTTTTCACCCCGCCTTCCCTTCCCAGGCAAACGTTAACTCCGACCGAGAGCCAAATGACGGTACCGGACGAAACTCGGATCCACTGTCGAGACGGCAGCCCACGTGACCAGATGCGGAAATGAAATCAAGAGAGGGTGGAAGGGGGCGGAGGGAGAGGGGGAGGAGGGGAGGGATGGGACGGGAAGGGATGAGGGGCCTGGAGGGGGAGGAGGTGTGGGGGGGGGGGGGGGGGTAGCGTGATTAGCTCAGGTTCACCTCGCATCCACAGAGGCAGCCAGGGTCGAGGGGTGCAGGCACAGGATAAGGGGAGGTAGGGATGAACAGCCCTCGTCTGTAGGGAGTAGGGGGGACGAGAATGGGAAAGGAGAGAGGAGGAGGGAGAGGAGGAGGGAGAGGAGGGAACCTGACCCACTTCCGAGAGCAGGTCCCGCAATATGGCGCCTTGCGAGCGGTAACAGCGTGTAATGGAAAACGAATTACACACTCAAATGTCCTCGGACACGCGAGGAAAATTATGCATGCACAATCGCGGGGACCATCTCTTTCTCTCCTTCTATTTCTCTCTCTCTCCCTCTGGCTTCTGACCTCATGCCCGACGGGTAAACGGGATAAAAATCTCGTCGGAACACTTCGCTTCACCGCGTTTTGTTTTACTCCTGGAGGGATCGCCGACATGCCCGCCTGCCTGCCAACTGATTTGCGAACATCGGAGGAATTGTAAATTTTCTTTCTCCTCTCTCGTCTGAAATTGATTCGGGGCTACCGGATTTCTAAAAACGAACAATTTGGGGTGTATGAGGAAGTGGAGAAAAAGTATTGAAGAGACAAAACAAAACAACATGAAAAACGACAGTAATTTTAAGTCCATGATTTTAACAACATGTAGGTAGTTGTGGAAAGACGAAACGATGCTTTAAAAAAATAGGTAACTTTATTAGCATGCGTATCTTTCCTTTGAAAATTTACGCTTCTTTCAACTGAAAATCATAATCCGGATTTTTAAAATTACACGATACCTGTCTATATAGTTACCTAAATTTAACTACTGCAGAAATGATATGCATATTATCAATAAACTATCGTCACTCGACTATTATTGAAATAAATTTAACGAGTGCATATTTACAGTTTTTGATTGTCTGATTCTATAATTGGTGTTGGCGTACAAATCAACCGTGACAGCCAAGAAATATTATAATTATTATACCATGCTACGCAAATAACCGATGGAAAAGATGTAACCTGTACACATGCAAGTTTAGCGAATAATTTTGAATTAGAATGCCACAGCCATAATTAGTCAATGTACATCGCTTTCCAAGAAAGTAAGGATGATAGCCTTGAAAAAAAATATAAAAATTTACTTCTATTTGTAATACATAGATACTAATTTATACGATGGCAAATTAGAGGTAAAAGATAAACTGCAAATCTAGGCATGTCCCGATCTAAAAGGAATGAAAACAGAAAGCTGACAAGGGATTTCACATTAATTTTCCCCGCGTGTTTAATACAATCAATGCACTTTTCTTGATGGATGATTTATATGTTTTGTACCGTTTAGAAAAGGTTGTGATGGAATGTGCCAACACTTCATTGTGTTTCTTTCGTCAACCGGCTCCATTTTGACGCTATATCTCTCTTCGAATCAGTGGATTTCCTACCAATCTTCATAGCTTCTTAATGTCAGAACTTCCCTCTGCGAGCAATCGAACATAAGAAAAGATGTCTTTTGTTGCTTGACGAAATATCTTCATTTTGAAAATGACATATGTATTATTTTTGACTTATCGTTAAATTATTGTTACAAATTAACTGATAACCTAGTATTCAGAATTAATAAAGCTTAACCTTTATTTTAAGGCGGAGGAAATTGCCTGACCCAGTTTCAAATCTTAATATGAATATTTTAGTCAATTCAAGTCATTCAGATCCGTATATGTGTGCAGCTGCTCAGTCCAATTTATAAGTGAGCATTTTTTGCAATTCCAATTGCAAGTGAGATGAAATTTGGAAGTCTAAAATATTTCTAGAATATATTTCAACTTTACTTTTTTAACTTGCATTAGCAGGGATGGGGTTAGCGTTTAGCGTTTTTAAGTTTCTCTTCCGAAAAAGCACGCTCAAATGGATTCTCCTTGTAACTTGGCGAAATCCCCAGAATGGATGAATACACGAAACGAAAAGTTAAGTGATGTGCATATACAGAAATTTTTGACGAAAGTGATAACGCTGATTGAAAAATTACGTTCAAATGCGTACAAAATATTTTTAATCACCGTCATTAAAGTGAACGCAAATTTTCAGCTGCCTATAATGGCGACGGAAAATTATATGCATACAGAGTAAAACTTAATATCATGATAAAAATCAGTAGTAAACAGCAGTGCTAAAAATGCTTTGACAGTATAGCAGACGATGCACATGCAGGCAGTTTAAGCGGTGACATAACTCATTAGTAAAGTCATTAAATTCTGTAATTCTTTTTCACTCACAAGCCTTATATTTGAATACAAATATTTGTGTATTGCAGCGTTGACCACCAAAAATACATTTTCCTATAAACTACGATGAATTTGTTGGATGAGAATAAAATATGGAATGTTGAAAATTGCTCAATAAGTAATAATAATACCAATCACCGTACAAATGCTTTATTATAATGTATCACATACTTTCTATTGAGACTTTAACGGACAAAAGGGCAAGATTATACATAAAAGAAACAGTTCACAAGTTAGATATAGCGGAACAAAGAAAATACCTGGGTATAATACTCAAGGTAGAAACGAGTTAAAGTAGAATTTATGTTAGAAGGTGAACCACGTTTCTCCAAACAAGAAATGTCTTTCGTCAAATACGACAGCAAGTTGCACTTGATTCTTTGTTGAAATATTATTTCCGAAATAAAGTTACAGCCGATGGCCATTTCATTTCTCTGTTTTAAAAACAATCCGAATAACTATTTCCCTGGCCTGCATGCTCAATTATTCCTTAGCAAGATAAAAGAAAAATCTTCATGCTAGCATAAACGTTTATTAATGTTCTGAAGAACTGTTAATCACATAGTTAAATCTTCCTCCGGTCTCTTTCCGCAGTGCAATATTAATGTCTAACACAAACATCATTCCACCCGAAAATCTCCGCTGGTGACGGAAGCATGATTTAGCAATTCATACTTGCTACTTGAGCCAACTTGGGAGTTTATATGCTAGCAACGTAGCCCCCACGGACCTCGCATTATATGCCACAGCCACAAATGACGACATAAGAGTGTACGCTGAAAGTGAGAGAGTAGTTAACTGCACATAATGTATAATGAAAATACCATTCAAGGCGCCGATGGCAGGCGAAGTTGGAGAAGAAGTCGTTTTCCTTGCAAACGACATTCTGACCCTAAAACACGAAGCGGTCCGCGGAATGCCAATGTGCTCGCTTCACGAGTCGGTGGATTAACTTATTACGACACATTACGACTTCAGACCCGCTGCAGCGTAACGGTCGTCCCGTTTAACGATGCAGCGCACAATGAGGTGAGACCCTCAAAACGGAGGAAGCGATGGGGAGAGGGGAGAGGACTAACCTGTCCGACAGTCCAACGGAGAACTTTATGAACGCGAGATCAGGGTGACTTTCTCAGGGGTTAAGCGTCATATAGTGAGCATTCCTCATGCCTGTCATCAGAGAAGGGCCCCGCATTGCAGTTCCTGCAAGACGCTGAGCTTATTCTGGGGTGGAAGGTCCTACCTTGTCGCACAGTAAATTAGGTCGGAGAAAGGACGAAGTTAATGAGAGTTACTGGGCGTTGAATGATGTAAAGACATATCCAGGGGAATCTGGAATTCCTGAAAAAAACCTGACCCAAAAATGGAATTTAATGCAGACGGAAGCTAACCTTTCCAAGGAATTAGGTCGTGTAGAATGCTCAATCTCATAGTTCACATTCGAGAAAATAAAGGTCACCTGATTTTTTTTCCTGCATTCCCGAATTTGAAGGGACATCCAAACCTTTCCACGTATCTCGAAGAGTTTTCTTAGTTACATAATTCCCAAGATATACCAATTATCTCAATTTTCGCAGCTCCCCGCGAAATTATATCTCCATGCACACAGATCCACCATTTTGAATCACGGATGTGTGTTTTAAGATTTACAATCAGAACGTCCGTACGCTGGTAGCTTTTAAGATTTCTTGCCTCTGTATATGCCTTTTGATTGATTTTCTGATAATACTTTACATATTTTAACGAATATCTAAAACAACTCTCTAAGAGAATTTTGCAATATTTTACCAACGTCTTGAGAAAGGATTAGAACCCTGTGGCGCGAGTCTTGAATCTTCCGTTGCTCACCGAATAAATATTTACGTTTTTGTTACCAACGAAAACGGCATATTTTGTTAACAACGTCGATAAACGAATAACTTGAAACAAATGACGTTATCATAA
Source organism: Platycnemis pennipes (assembly GCA_933228895.1). NCBI lineage: Eukaryota > Metazoa > Arthropoda > Insecta > Odonata > Platycnemididae > Platycnemis > Platycnemis pennipes. The sequence continues at coordinate 32,348,355 of OW121855.1, forward strand.
CGAAAAATTTCATTCGTTATAGCGTAACGAAAGATGCAAAACTTGGGTCCCTGGATTGGAAGTGTGGGTGGAAAGGTGAATAGAGGAAGTGCGATCGACGGAAGGGCGGAAGAGTGAAGGGGAGTTGAACATGAATGAATGGGAAGAAAGAAAACTGCTTACAGAAAGAAGGAGAAGGCGGAGTAGACAAACAGAACATGTACTAAGGGCAAATGTAATGACGAAAATCGTTATTGGAGGTAGAATGCTAGTTAAGTGAAGGCAAGGACAGAAGAGAAAATTTTGCAACATAAAACACGCTCCAGATGCATTAGGTTGATGGTTACTGGCGTCACTTCATTGAAACTTGATATTTAGTATTCAACATGAATGAAAAGTTACACTTCGAAATTCAACATGACAATTTTTATTATACTATGACGTTAACCGGTGAAACTATGGGCGTAGTAAAATAAAACAAATTAATGAGGAATTTCAAAACGTAAATTTACATTCTGATGAACTACAGATGCATATTACGGTCCAGCGTCACGAGACCAGTAAGTGTATAGGGTAAAGGGGGGTGAATCGGGCCACAAAAAGGAAAATCGTCGATTTCCTCGTTTGTGTAAACAGTTACATTCTGAAAGCATTATCAGCAAAGGACTTGATGTTTTTCCAGTTTAAAACGATATTTTCAGCGTGGTTGCTCTGAATAGAACGGTCCTGGAGCAATTTCTTCAAGAGACTGCATGGTCCTATTCGCCCGACGACTTGGAGGGCGAATCGGACCAGATTAGAGGCTGAATCGGACCAGTAAAATAACGTTATAAATTTTAGTTTTCTTAAGTTTTATTCCATAAAATTTTGAAATTTTGCATCATTGCTTTTAACAATGTAGTGCAGTCTGGAGATATTTCGACGACGCCTTCTTAGAGTCAAACATAACTTTACAAATAGACATACATCACCAAATCTGAACATATAGAACAAAATAGAACAAATTTACCAAAACAATTAAGCACATTTACCACAAGTAAATTTATCTCGCCCCTTAGCACCTACACACAGCTCATGGTACCAACAATTACACTTCATGCACTTAATCCAGTCTCTAAACTTTGACGAATTCGCACAATTATAAGACTTGGAGCAGAAGCCACAAAGCGTATCATCAGCTGAGTTTTCCCCATTCTCAGTATTGCCGTCCCTATCTGAAGATGATTCATATAAGTTTCTGCAAGTTCCCTTCGCGTTCCTAATATTTTGTTTCTTCAGTCGTTGCTTTGTTTCTTCTATTACAGCTGGAGAAGTAAGTATTTGAGCAATTTGCTTTCTTGACCTTTTCACATTGACTTTCATTCTTTTTTCTGGTGTAGGTAGTAAATTATGGAAAGACCTACCCAAAGTATTTGACGATTCCTCAGATGTTGATGTCGAGGATTGGCTTTCTTCATAGGGACTGGCAGTTAATTTTTGATCGGAAGATGAATTTGTCGAAAAAGGAGTTGATGCTTCTTCTGGGGCGTGTGAGCTTCCGAGATTAGAAGGATGAAGATCTAACTCCGTCAGGATACCCGGATTCAGAGGGAATATTCCTGTTGATCGGAATCCATTTTCAGCGTTGCCGATTGTTGCGGCTTTGCTCCATGCATTTCGAAAAAGCCGACCAAAATTAAATTTAGTCATCTTTCTATCCCCCTTACAAACTGTCATATACGCATTTGTTTCAATATCGTAGTATGTCTTTAATGGTTTATAAAAAGACCTGTCCAGAGGTTGCAACCTTTGTGTAGTGTGGCTGGGCAGTGATAAGAGAGTGATCTCATTCCTTTCACAGAACAGTAGAACAGGAAGAGTCTTGTGTGATGCGTGGCCATCGAGGACTAAAATGCATCGGCCAGGAATCCTGTTTGCTTGAAAGTGCTTTAGCCACTCCAAAAAAAGATACTCACTTATCCACCCTGAATCGGACATAAAAATTTTAGATCCCAACGGAAATCCATCCTCCCATTCCTTATGGAACTTTTTCCCCTTAAAAATTACAAAAGGTGGCATGTAATGTCCACTTGCATTGCAGCACGCAACAACTGTCACCAATTCCCCCTTTTCCACTGACGTCTGTTTTATGACTACCTTAGATCCTGTTCTTGCAACATTCTTTTGGGTTTGGCGATTATTTAATACACATCCCGTTTCGTCAACGTTGTATATAAGGTGGGGCCTATCCATAACTCCAGCCTCAGCCATCGAAATAGTTAACTTTGAAAAAAAATCGTCTACATCTTCCTTATTTAAACCCTCAGCTCGAGCCACTGACAAACCTTCGGGTTTTCGAAGACTTAAAGGATGTCTAGATATAAAATTCAAGAACCAATCCTTGCCTGCTCGTTTTTTTAACGCACAGAAATTGTTTTTTATGTTGTTTTCAATGGAAAATTCATATGCCACCTTGATGACATCATCTCTTGTCAATCCGAACCCAATTTCACATAACCTAAGAATTATTCTAATTAATGCTTCCTCTTCTTCCACTGAGAAGACATTTTGCCCCCCTCTTGTCTTCAATTTTTCCGTATCCGCTACTATCCTACGATAGAGGCAAGTACGGGAAACATGGAAAAGTTCGGCAGAATGCCTCATGCTTCTTCCCTCTCTGAAAGCTTTCAGCGCCATTCTCATATCCTCCTCTGTGCATGTCTGTTCCGTTTTTCGCCGGTACTTCCCCATCTTAATCCAAAAGGAAAAACATTAACGGTAAGCGAAAATTATCACTTTTATAAATACGTTTTAAATGAAATTTTGCTAATGTTACGCTATCAAAAGGAGGTTGTAAGGCGTTCCACAACTAATTCTGTTGCCATATATAATATTTAATACTCTGGCAATCCCTCTATCACGTACATTATATCACCTCCTTTTCTTTCAGATTGGAAAATATAGACCACTGAGTAATGTAGAATGTATAGGTATGGAACTCAATGTGAATTAATCACAATAAATTTCCATCACGAAATGCGTATGTTTTATGATATTGTTTCAGCGAATAATTGGTTAATATATATGGAACAGTACACAACATATGTTACATCAAACGAAGGTAGCTTACCTCTCGCTCAGCCTGTAAATCGTGCTCGTCGCCGTAATAATTCACCTCTATGACGGGGAAAATCTCTTTCCTCCTCCTCGTTATACGTAGTAAATATCTATAACGTGATATAGAATAGCATTAAAATAGGTTTATTCCATTAAACTTCTTATAATACTTAAATAAAAGAGTATGGCCTAAAAACAAATTTTTAGCCACTTTCGCTCAAACATTCTTATAAACATTTGATGTTTTTAATGTAAAACATTAAGTGTAAGTAAGCAATTTATCAATATTAGTTGTATATCTACTTACTTTTCAGTAGCAGAAGGAATTTTTCCAAGTGTCAGTTGAGTATAACTGGTTCAATGCTTCACCCTCGACCAGCGGCTTGGAACTGAACTCCTGCGCGTGCTGGTCCTTTTCACCCGACTAAGTAATATGATTTTGTATCATGTTTGGTAACTCCGATATTCATACAAGGCTCAAAAAAGTAACCTAATGTGGCAGCTATGGTATTAGATTTCCTTTCAGGAAAGAAAAACTTGAAATCTGAGTAAGCGCTACAATGTCACCTTACTTTGAACCTATACGAGGTTTTCTAAATACCCAATTTCACACCTCTCTCGTATGGTAGGCTTCCATTCGACAGAGTATCATTTGCTTAAATTCAGTCGTCGAGTTCTCGTTTTCACTCTACTAGAAGGACAAGATTACAAAGAAGCAATTCCTAAAACGTAGTCAGTCTCAAGTGATACCGTTTCGGGTCTGAGCGCACTTTTTGAAAAGCGTTCCTATTCACCCGCTGGTCCGATTCACCCCCCTTTACCCTATCTATTGCATACATTTTCTTCTATCGAAATTCAAAGCTTGCTATTCTGCTATTCACAGCTTTCTATATTTATCTATATTCATTATTAGATGCAATCCTTCAATCCGTTTTTATACTGACTTACACCAGCGATATCGTTTCAGTGCAATAAGCACTACTGACATAATATGTTCACCAGTATCCATGCATTTATCGAAGAACTGAGCCGATATTTTCTTTCTATTCATTCGAGTTTACCACTCAAATATTTCATCGCCATTAATCCCTCTACATAATTGAACTACCATGCATGATAAGTAAGATGAATAATGATCCCGTGTATTATTATATATTATAGTAATACACAACAGTCCCGAATAACAACTTACCACTACAAAATTACGATTTAGGGAAAGTTGAATAGAATTACACCGGAATTTGAATCCCGTAGACATATACCGACGGTAAATGACGACGATATGGGGAATTCCAACGGGAATCTACTCCCTGAAGCAACCTGGCAGCGTCCCAGGAGTTCCACAGGGGTGCGGAGAAGATAGGGGGTTTGACAGTGAGAATAAAGGGGAGGGAGTTAGGGGAGAGACTCGAAGGGGATGTGTTTTTGCCCGCTTGCCCTTAAAGGGAAGAGGGAGCTGAGGGAAGGAGTCGGGGATGCGGAACGAACAGAAATTCTCGGGGCGCCCCCGAAAAAGAGCGCCGCGGTCATGAGAAATTCCGCGCACGAGCGTTGCCTGGCGTTCGACGCGACGGGGTTTTAATGGTCCGGGAGATGGGGAGGTCCGTAAAGCGGAGGGGAGGGAGGAGGCGAGGGGGTTGGGAGCGCTACAAAGGGTCCGAGGATGGGATGAGAGGGATTGAAGGGAGAGAGACGTCCGGGGCAGCATTAGGGGATGACGGATATGGATGAGGAAGAGGCCGGGCGGGGAGACGACGATAAAGAGATCCCCAAGCACACCGTATGGAACGCATTTCAGTCACATTTGATACATACGTGGGCTGTTGCGAAAAATCTAACATATTTACCTCTCGCCCAGGAAGAAAAGGAGAAAAACATCTTACCCTGCGAACCGCCGCGAGGGCATGCGGCAGGGGGATGGTAGGTCATCAGCCGTGAAGTATTTTTTAGCTGAAACATTTTTGTTAGTTAATAATATACTATGTATTTAATGGGCTTGAAATAATTATACTTTGTTGGCATTTTATTCGTGTATTGGGCGAAAGAAAAACAAATATTTTTATCGCCAGGTCCGACAGTTGATTTATCATTTGTCACTCCTGTCCTTCCTAATGATGTAGTGTGGGGAGTAGAAATAAGTCTGTAGTATCTGATTCTAATTCATTTTATTTAAATGTAATATGTATTTATATACTTATTTTATATATATTTAATATTTTTAATATGACGTCTTAATAAGAGTGGTAGAAAAGAGAAGTCTGCTAAAAACCCTAAAAATAAGACGGGACAATCTAATCGGCCATATCCTAAGACACGATGGTGTGATGAAGACAATCGTCGAGGGAAAAGTAAACGGGAAGAATGGAAAAGGCAAGCCTCGTAAGAGGTATATGGAACTGGTTGTGAGAGATGTGAAAGAGAGGAGTTACGTCGATATGAAGAGGTTGGCCGATAGAGGATTCGAGTGGAGGGCTGCGTCAAACCAATCCTAGGATTGTAGACCCATGATGATGATGAATATGTTTTTTGATCGAGCGGACACCTTATAACTTTCGGGCTTCCCCAACCAAGCACTTCTCACCCGAGTGACACTTTCTGACATGTGCACAGGAATTTTATAGAGAACGCGTGGTCTTCCTTTGTATCTTGTTCATTTCCAGAATTACATATTCAAGCACAGGATCCAAAATTCTAGATACATAGTATTTCAAGTATCCAAATGAGACCTTAGAAGTTCGAAATAGCAATGTTTCTATTAGTTTTTATTCTAGGGGAATAGAGAAATCACTAAGAAGGCAACTACATCCTAATGCAACTTTGCAAGTGGATTCTAAAGCCGAACGGAGGGGATTGTATGCATATTAACATTTTGAAATGAAAATACATAAGTTATAGGGGATGAAAATGTTTGAAAAGGAAGATATTGCTTCGTAATTTGTTTTCAATTTTGATATGATATTCCTGCGTTCCTTAATGGAAAGTGAGGAAAAATTCCTGAAATGTTCCCTATCAGACTCTTTCAACCTCTATTCGTCATCATTTTCATACGCATATGGAAATACCCTAATTACAAAACTTCAGCAAGAAGACGAATACAATAAAAGGAATAAAGCGAACCCTTGACCTACCCTTGACCTATGGTTTCCGCGTGGCCACTTAACAAATCGGACTACCCTGGCCGATTCAGTCCTCACTTGATCCGTTTTAAATCTTTTCCCTTTGAGCTTCCCCTGAAGCTTAGCGGCATACGTTTAGTCAAATATCACCACTCGTCTAACTCTAATTATGACTTTGTCAGTTTAGTCCACAGAAAGTTTTATTTGGCATATTGAAGTACATACACTACTATGTACCTAAACTCCAAAACAATGTATATAATCAAGCAAAGTAAGTTCCTACTTCACATGATCATGACGCAAAAATTCTTTAACACGTTTTTATCACGTAAAAGGTCATATTTCTTAATGAAATACCGGTCTTTTTTTCCAAAAATTCCCTCTACATATCGAAAATTATTGAACTGATGCTTTTCCTGTGACCTATATTTTTGCTCAAGCTTTGCTTCAGCTAATGCAATGCTTCTACTTTCCAATCCAGTTGAACGCCTCATCTGATTGTGATACCATCCAAAATGCAGATCAAAATAGCTCGCGGTTAAAAACCTTTCAAATGATTGCCCAGAGTACCTTTACCATTTGGAATCGATTGCTTTGAAATTACTTATGTTCGAAAGGGTCAAGGTTATGATATCTATCTTCTATGACTACATAGTTTATGTTTCCGTTTTAGGAGATGTTGCTATCAGGGTTCAACCCATTAAGGTAAGTTTAGGTGGACATATAACTTTTCACAAGCAAACAGTCTTTCACATGAGGTTCAGAGAGAGCGACGCCATAATTTCGCCTCCGTCGTGCTTTAACAAAATGGAGAAGATATTACAAAGAGTCATAAGTCAATATAAAGTCATGAATGCTGAAGCTAACGAAAGAATATCAAAGCTAAATCTTCAAATTCAGCATCAGGTAAGGGTAGCCAAGGCAGTAAAGGAAAAAATTCGAAACTCCACAAGAGCAGAATGACGAATTTTTCCCGATCCGATTTTTAAAGGGAAATATGATATGATATCACTGGATGATATCACACAGTATGGAAAAAATCAATGAAGTAAGTATTATGTGTATCCCACCCGCAGGAATACTAGGGAACGCATGTTTAGGGGAATTAATACAGGATCATTTCACGAAAAAACTTCCAGGTTTACTTATCCGCATCTACACGTACCCCATTAGCTTCGAAACTTTCCTTGATCCTTGATGGTATTTACTCCTATTGTCACACATTCAGAGAAAGTGGCCCAACTGATGCTGCATACGGTTGGTCAAAATTCCTACATGCTCTTAAGCTGAGCTGGTGCCCACTCTGTGATTCAGCCCCGTGAATTTTTCATTGGATGCATAAAAGAATCTCTGAGAGATTTGCTGGATGTAGCAGCAAAGGGAAGACGAAGGGGGGGAGAGTAGAAAAAGGTTCATACGAAGCGAAAAACGGGTGTCATCGCGGCAAGCCGAGGGATAAGGGTAATGGGAAGATTGAGTGAATAAGGGGTGGGGATCGCAATTTCAGTAAGGGGAGAAGATCTCCAGGGCATGGATTGGGGATGGAAGGGTTGACCGTTGACCGTGTGGGCGAGATGGAGGCCATCAAGTGGGTCCAGCCAGAGAAGGAGAGACCTTGATCGTTTTACCAGGGTATCGGAGGAATGCCGTAAACACGTAACGCCTCCCCCCCTCCAAACAACAGCCCTTCACGATATCCGTCCATGACATGGCACGGAAAACTTTTTTTCCCAGGCACCTCAAGGCCCGCGGCGGGCATAAAAGGACCTTAACCGAGAAATCACCGGGGGCGCTGGTCCGGAATTTCCATCTCCCGGAGCAGCCTGGTTTCTGAGGGGGAAGATCGAGGATAGGGCAAGACGTGTAGGGAGCTGTTTTGGGGGGGACGTCGATCAATGGCATTGGTGGAGGAGGCGATGATCGACAATATTTTTTAGGAAGCGCGGGTGATTCTTCAGGAGGGGACGGAACGGCGTTAAGGTTCACGCGCAAGAGGAGATGGAGAAAGGAAGGTCGAGGGGGGGTGGGGAAAAAAAACCAGTTGGTATTTCCGGGAGCGGTGTGGAGCCGAAAGGGGTTGGTCGTCCGTGGCGCCCTTAAAGTGGGAATCCGTCCGCTTTTGATGAGAATGACGAGGGCGCTATGCCGGCACCGCAGAATAAAATATCAACGTCCGCGCCGTACCAGGGGGATGACGGGAATGCTATTATGTGGGTGAAGCCTCGCGTCTCATACACGTGAAATCCTCGAGTGCAATGAAAACGGGGGATGAGATCGCCGTCCGTTTCAAAGTTAGGGGTGAGAGTGAAGGGGTGAAAGGAGCCTTTTGTGTGGGGGCTCAAAAGTTCCCGCGGTCACTTCCCACTCTCCGCTCCAGAATGTCCAAAATCCCTTCGCAAACGACTTTAGTCATCTACTTGTACCAGCCCACGCCGGCCACCCCTTGAGTCTCCGGATCGAAGCTCCACTTACCGCCATCGTCACTGAAATACATTTCGTTCCGTCGCAAATCGGGAAATTATTGGCGGAAAGTACTTCCTAGTATTGTGCTGGAAACGGTGCCAATATATTTCCCCAAAGAGCCTTTTGTCGCAGCTGAAATGGCACTTCAGCAAGGTGTGGTAATGTAATATCTTCAAGTACGAATGTTGAGGGATGAAGCTGCCGAGAGATAACCGAAGTAGGCAGTTAATGTGGATAAACAGTGCAGTTACAACCAGTTGTGGGTATTCTCGCGGCCCAGATAAATTTGAATCATTCTCATCATCATCGGTCAACAATCCTAGGATTGGTTTGACGCAGCCCTACACTCGATTCTTCTATCGGCCAACCTCTTCAACGTAATTTTTCTCTTTTAGATCCTTCACAACATGTTCCATATATCTCATACGACGCCTGCCTTTCCCATTATTCCCGTTTGCTTTTCCCTCAACGATTGTCTTCATCAGGACATGGTGTCTTCAGATATGACCGATTAGGTTGTCCCTTCTTCTTATTAGGGTTTTCAGTAGTCATCTCTTTTCTCCCACTCTTCTTACGACTTCTTCGTTTGTCACTCGGTCAATCCATGTAATGCAAATTTGAAGGGGCAACATAAATTATTAACTGGCATCTATTTTTAACTACTTCAATTCACAATGCTATTATTTCAGTATGCCATTCTTCCTATTACCTTCCACAACAAATATGCTACCTCACTATTTATTATCCTCAGCCCGCTAACTCAACTTTCGCCTTGCTTGCAGGGCCTTATAACTTTTAGCACTCATACTCCAGTCTTCCTACCTGAGAATCAAAGTATCATCAATATTACTGGAAAATTTCATTGCCCTCGTCTTCATATAATGTACAATGAGACCATATTAGGCTGATGTATGTAAATGTAAAACTGAGGTAAACGTTGCATATGAGAATGAAATTTCAGCAGTTTGAGACGCCTTATTATATAAGACAAATCCATTACAAGCAAACGAAACGTGAATGTGTGCAGCAAAGAATAAATTATCACCCTGCGTGCACTAGACATAATTAAAACACAAAGGGATTAGGAACTACGGGTCTTGTCTACAAACTCTTGTCTACGTGGCTCACGCAATTAATGAAAAATTGTATGGTAAGGGTAAAATTGTTTGGCAATCTCATCATTTTTGCCCGGTCCACGAGCTTCAAGCGTCAATCGTCAAATTCAACGGCAGTTCAAAGCATGCACTTAAATGCGACCATTCATGATAGTGGCAGCGCCAAAGCGATGGTTCGAAGGCTATCTTCAGTCGCCAAAGCAAATTTCTAGTAAAGATAGACTTCTGTAAAACAAATAAAACCATTTCTGCATCATTTCCCAAAACTAAGCTATCTTACATTATGTGATAGGTTCTCAAGGCATTCATTCAGACCACTTATCATGAAAGGGAAATAATTCACTTAAAACATATGCGTTCTGTAAATGTATAGCAACAAGCATATGGATCATAAAAAGAAGAAACTCGATCGCTCGCTCTATAGGGATTCCTCTTCACCACAAAACAAAATTCATGCCCGAGACCTGTGCGTCTACGGTGTTACGTATTATCACATTGTGTTTTTCCATAGTTATATTTATTTGGTGGCCTTACAGCTGTCTTACTCAGAATTCATTCAGGTTCATAAGAAAAGTAGAACCAATATGTGCATTTATTTTCTTTATAGGGGTAACTACGAAAAAGCATGTACCTATGGGGCAGTTTTACTAAAAGATTTAATGCGATACAGCCTCACGAAACAATGTTACATTTAGATGAAAATCAATAAAGTTGGTTCACAGCTGCTTGAGGGCATAATTCTCCTTTTAGGTACTTATGAATTTTACATTAGACTAGGGTCATCCGGTTACTTTCATATCGATTAATTCTTTCTAAAGGCAGTCATTAATCCATTGGGAGGAACTCGGCAACCTTAGAGTCATCTTCGAATCATCGGGGAAGTTTTTTTAGCGTATTCAATTATTGCCTATAAAATTGATGTAACTGTAACTTTAAATAAAACGCCTCATAAAATGACAGTTTAAATTATTAATTAATGAATAAACACACATTTTATTAATAGAATGATAATATTATGGTATTCATATCATTTATAACGAAACTGGGAGGGCTTCCTGAAATGTTGATGATGGGGTCGATGTGGTGGCTTCGCAGGATATGACGTTCCATCCCAAAGGCCCAAGTTTGAGTCCCAGAAGTAGCTAAGATATTTCAGTGGTTACTGGTCCCTACTTTCTTGAATTATATTATTAAACTAAGCTTGCGTGACATAACACGTAAGTTTAAAAGTAAACACTTTAAAAGTAAATGCCCATATTAAGTTCTATAGTAACAGTAAGTCTCTCATCAAAGTGTCAGACTTTACTTAGGTCATGTTTCCAACTTTCAATTTTGACTTTCATCTCGCAGCCAATAATCTCATTTCTCTGCTGGTTGTATTATCAATAATAATATGTGGGACAAAGGGTTGGATAATTAAATGTTGAAAAGAAAACAATAAAGAGAAATACAGTTACCCGAGCTTAAGAGATTATAATCTAGGCACTTATAGTATGACTTTTAAATTCCTCGTCGACCAGTTCTTAACAAAAGAGTGATGCTAGATGAGTTAGCAATAAAAAGTAGACATATTACTTCAATAATCTCTTCCGCTTGAGCCCATTCAGAAACAATTAAAGTATAGAATATGAACCCAGCCGTAAGGAACGATTAACCCGACCGAATGAATAATGGCGCCAGGGATTGTGGAGAGAAATTCGAATCTGCCGGCGCTCCTCAAAGCACTCCTTAAGGAAGCCAAAACACTTGATTGAGCATGAGTAACGCGTTGCCCGCGTGTTAAATTGGCTGTCAAAATGAACCGCATTTGCAGTAATGAGTCTCCCGCAGAGCGAAAGAGGTAGAAGACGAGGCGAGGAATCAAAGATGGCCCACGTGCTCGAGGGATGATGGCGAATATTTCTTTTTTTTTTCGGATGCCTGTCATAACCGTGCATGTTTCACGATAGCTGTAGTTTAATATTGGATATCCCTCAACTGCGCGCGACTGGCATGGCAGAAAATCAAACCGCAGTGATGGATTCCGATACAAAAAGAGCGTATACAAATAAATAAAAATCGATTACAAAAAAGAACGTAGAGAATATATAACTCAGTGCCAGAGGAAATTCTGAGCGTTAAGTTTGTTTTGAAGACTTTTCAGTTGTCCGCAGGGATGAATTGAAGCCTGTGGTAGACAAGAAAAAGAATGCTCATAGGCTATATCTCGCTGTAGTAGATGTAACTACCATTCAATGTTGGAACAGAATTTTTTCTCGGCATCGTAGCCCACTGAAAACAATGTTACTCTTCCTTGCATACATTATAAGCTTCATTTCTGTTGTAATTCTCAAAACTTGAATAACATTCCCTTCTTCAGATGTTGATCTTTTTTCGAAATCGCAAACCTGTCAACCAAATAATTTTAGGACATTTTGAACGTGGATGGGAGCAGTGCTTTTACCAGTGAGGTAGACCAGAGGGTCGAGTTTTGGGGTTCTGACTGGAGGTTTCAGTTTCAAATCCAGAATATGTCTCTCAAATGCCCAGTCAAACACAAGTTGTGTTATTTTACTGGAAGCAGATCATACTAGGAAAATGCCGGCGGGACAAGGAAGACCTCTTAATTCCCTGATGTGTGAATTGCAAACGCCGTTGGGCTTAATAGTTGCTCTGGGCTCTGCCATCTAAAACCACACCAACCTTGAGTTTGAATACAACTATTCATGTCGTAAATTAATTATATTTCCTCGTTAAAGTAGAACTATCAAACTCGGAGCGGTCACTAGTTACCTCTCAACAGCCACAACGAGTAAGAGAGAGAAATAAATTAGCACGACAGCTGTCCTAGGATACCAAGGAGCTTTTCCTATCCCATTGAAAGAAGAGATGAGGACACAACAGAGTACGGCTGCAGTAACATATGAGATATTACATCGGAGTGCTGTTTAAAATTCCGATTCGAAAGCTCCGCCATCATCATAGCTTCATTGGAAATCTTCGAAAGAGAATTCCGAGAGTGAGGTTGTGTTTTAAGAATTAGGAAAAAAGGAGGAATTATAAAAACCACGTCCGAGTGAAGTGAAAGCTTTAGCGCCTCCTAAATGAATTATTAAGCTAATCAACCGGCGGCCCCTTGACATGGACCTCTCTGGCGAGAGCGACCGCGTGCCTCGAATGCGTAATCAAATCCAACGCACACACACATTTTCCTTCACTTCGGCTGCTTCCTGACGCCTCCACGAGAAACACAGGGTTTAGGGATCAACAGTAAAACAGGAAGCACATCAACCCTCTCTGTTTCTCTTGCTTGACTCTCCAACCCAAAAGGGACCCATATTTTACACCCATTTAACTGGGACCTAATTATTCCATCAACTTACATTTCACGTTCAGGATCTCCACAATTCAGCATCCTGATTCATCAATTGAAGAGGTTCCTTCAGGGGTCACTAGGCGGGAAGTTTCCATAGTGAAAATAACTATACTTAGTATATGCCACATTTTTTATTAAAACAACGGACAGTGGTTTCAACACCTATGCGTCGTTCTCAAGGTTCAAAAAGAAATGGATCTACTTCCACTTCCTTGTAAACCTTGAGAATGACGCTTATAAACGTTGAAACCACGGTCGATTGTTTTCATAAGAAACTGTAGAATATATAAGTACAGCTATTTTCATCCTGATTTACGGCCCAAAACATTCGTTTTATGCTTATGCGTGCATTCAACCTTTGAATATGTTTACACGGTCGTTAAATTTGAATTTTGATCAGCCCATATTTTCCAAACCGAGATTTAATTGGGAATTTAATAAGCTAACTAAAAGACTAGGAGAACATTCCCCAGCATCCAGTTTGCATCCGAACGTTTGAAAAATGGTGATCTCTCGTTTACCGCTAAATTGAATCAATGGAATCTAGGTAAATCACAAGTATAAATTTTCTCTCGCAATTGAAAAATAGTTAGCAATGGCGTCGATCATCTAGAAACGAGAAAGATGATTTTAATTTAGACAGGGGCTGAAAATTTTCAGTTTTAATCAACTGCCAAAATGTCGATTTAAATTAAAAGGTGATAATGAGAAAAGGCAAAGTTTCAACCAAGTACCTATGGAATTCTTTCATAAGATCCCTTCGGAAGATCATAAATTCGATCGTCCATTAAGTAAAAATATTCATATAGAAAAAGGATGTAATCCACCACTATTTATTACGATTGTAATATGTATGCCATTTAATAACGCAAGATCTTAGGGTATCATATAAATGTATGTTTGTTATATGCATGCTAATTACCTTTTGTGAGTTAATTTTTATGTATTTATGGTTTTAAGCATCTAAAGACACTTGAGGACTGCTGACGTTGATTCATACAAACTTGAAGAAACTTGTTATTCATTTTTCATCATTATTTGAAACCAATACATGTCCGTTATGGTATTAATTTTAATATCTTATTTAATTCACTAATCTGATTCATAAATGATTTTGTCGTAATACATTCTCCACATTATTCGTGAGAATTACGCATCTTGCAAGAAATAAATAACTGTACAACATTACAGGATTAACTAGTAACCGGTAAAACTGAGGTTACAGAAATAAACAAATGCCCATTTTAGATATTAGGATTGGTAGGTACTATGAAAGCCTGGCATTACCAATAGTTCATTTTGAGGATACCCACATTCAAGATAAAAATAACTTTGAAGTAAATTTGTTCATTTCCGATTGAATAATTAATTTCACCAACCAATTTCAACGTCTTACGCCATTGTCAAGGTCCTTATCTATGACTCTAAGGCGTTGAAATCGATTGGTAAAATAAAATATTAAAGAGAAGTTCTACAAGGGTATTTCATCTTTATCGTGCAATACACCTAGAAAGTCCACCAAATAAACCCAAGAGAAATTCCACCGCCTGCTTACGCCTGCAAGTATGGGCAAAATTAGCCAAGGGGCTTTTTCACCTATACTCACAAAAAGAGCCGCAAAAACAATTGAGCCTCCATATTATTATCACGAGGAAAATGAGCCAAGAGAAAAGATCCAAAAACCAAGCACTCAATCGAACATTGATAGTTAGATATTCATCCCACCATTTCCAATTATTTCATGTTTTCTCGAGCAGCAAGAACCGTATCACCTCTGGGAGTAAAGGTAGATGCTACTAAAGGACATATTTGCCAAAGAAGACCTTTTTTTTAAACCGACCAGGTCTCTTTTATGGCTCCATATATTGTGGTGAAGAGTGAGTTCTGTTATAGTCACAATTTTTGAAAATGTATTTATCAAATACCTCCAGCGTAAAGGCGCAATTATTGCTAATCCATACTGAAAAATATAAATTTTTTATCGACGACTGGTCCTGCCGTATAATTACAATAAACAGAAATAGAGTTGAAATCAATGGGTTGTGGGCTAACATTGAAGAAATCCATGGTCACATAAGGAAACAAACCAGTTATCGTACAAAATTGGAAGGTACCTGAGGATGACGGCTATGCGTTGAAACTAGTTGTATCGAAATAAATTTAAATAAGAATATAATTGCTCTTAAACAGTTGTAGGAGCCAAGTCAGTACTGCAGTACACCAAGGTTGGGGGTTCAAAAAAGAACGCAAGCGTAGATGCTGTGCTTGTTTTAGGATTATGTTTAGATTGAAGTGAATCTTGAAAATTAAGCAAACATTTAAAGTAAGCTTTACATTTAAAGTAAGGCTTTAAAATTAAGCAAACCACCAAATAATGAGGCTCACATTATATTTCGTTGTTTTAAGTTAAGTTATCGTACATGTTTGCGCAATAAATACGCCGATAATAGTTTTGATTCGGAATGAAAACGCAGATGAAAACCTTTCGAGAAAGTCGGAAAGATCAACCGAAGAAAATCAATTTGAGGACGAGCACAACTTAATTTCCACATCAAACGGAATCATCGGTGCTTACGGTTAATACAGAAAATATAATATCCACCCCCTTTGGAGGAACGTCAACAACCTATTGTGGCGATACAAAGAAACAGCGACTACCACTTCCGAGGATGGACAATGATAGATATAGCGACGGGGACCGCATCAAAACCTATTCGACGGGTACACTTGAAGCCATATTTCATTGCGATAGAGATGAAAATAAAACAGAGGGAAGCCGACAAAAAAAACGAAAGCTCGTCGTTACTTTTCCTTAGAAAAATATGCTGAGCAAATCGAGTATTACTTCTCACTCGCGGAGAGCCGTTTCTGGAGCCTATCTGTGAATACCTGTTATTGGGATGGACAAGGCATCCATCACCCGTCTCTGTGTGGGGGGGGAGGAAGCATTGAGATTGCCGGAGGTTAGAGGTAAGCGGGCCTGGAACGTGCGGAGAAAGCGAGGAGAATAAAAGGCGAGGAAAGGGAGAGAATGGAAGGGTGAGATGCCGATGATATTGAGGGATGAGAGAGGGCTGAGGAGAGTGGGGGAGGGAGCCTCAAGGAGACGGCCAACTTCCTCAACCCTTTCCCGCTCGTGCACCTCCCGCGGAGAGAAAATTTGGAGACAACACGCTGCGAAAGATTTCGGTGGGATGGGGACGGGAAGAAGGCAAGAGGTACGGCAAAAGATTTCCCCTCGGAGATCGGGACCAAAGAGGTTAGAATGTGCTGGAGAAGGCATTGGCATGCTAGCCAATGGGTGACAATGAAGCCAGAATGGGAGTGATTGTAGGAACGATTAGGACTCCACATCCTTCGTAAAAAACGTTCTTAGCAACAAAATCGTTTTATATTGCTTATCATGGGGACCACAAATGTACTAAAGCATAAATAACAATGAAAGTGCACGCAAATTTCATCTTAGTGGCATGGGTTAATCTCCATAAGGGTATTTAAGTGGGAGTAATGTTTATATTGAATTTATTACTTAAAAATGAACATCGGAAATATAAACTGCACAGTTTCAGGCATAACTTGGTGGAAATGCATGTTTACGTAAAAGAAAAATAAAAATACTATGTATATTCCATTTTTAATTTACCGACCCGGGTTTTTTTCCCCAGGGTACCCAGAAAATGACTACGGAGTAGACAAAACCCGGGTCGGTGAATTAAAAAATAGTGTGAAATATACATAGTATTTTTATTTTACTTTTACGTAATTGGAAATATGTGTAATTTTCCTCACTTTCATAATGAACACCAAACCCAAACACTCTTCAATCGATGCCCCGTCAAAATTCAGGCTTTCACAAAACAGGCTATGCAGATTTCAATCTCAAGCCACAACGATACGTGTTTCCCTCACTTATGCCAATGCACTAAAACACACCCTACGAAAGGCAATGAACTTATTCACTCTCGAGTCACTTCACTTCCATGCGCAACAGCGTCTTCCACACAACTCCCCCAACTCTCCTCCCACCATTGTTTAATTGTTTATCCACGCCTCTCACGATTGGCCCCAACGTCCCTTAGAAACCGATCTTTGCTAAAGATCTCAATTATTGCATTGTTGCTTTCCCGCTTCCGTGACCACGTTGGGAAAACGATCGAGAAAAATGGCGGCCCAAATGTTATTTTACAGGGTATTAACAAATTTTATTACCCTCGGAGTTAATTTTGTAACTAATTTAATAATTGCTATAATTAAACCTATTCAAGCTTCATATCTGGCACATATTTGCTCATTTTCCTCCGTTTCCTCTGGGATCGGGTAGGTGAGGTGGCTGGGTTACTGGCCTCCCAGTCCCATCCCGAGGGCCCGGGTTTGATTCCCGGCAGTCTAATCAGGTTGGCAGCAGACTAGTCATGTTAAACATCCTTTACCTAAATAATTTCCGTCCAAAAGCAATTATAATTATAACAAAGTACTATAGTGTGGGAGAAATTGATTTAATCGCTGTAAAAATGTGAGGAGACAAGGTATCAAATTGGTACTGATATACTCACTACGAAACTTCTTCAGCGAATAATGGAAAGCGTTGATGGATGGCAGGAGAAATTGGAGAAAGGCAATGGAACGAGCGACTGAGAGAAATGGCGCGGTCTAAAAATGGCGATTACGGAAACAGCAATGAACAACTCTCGGGTATGAAAGGCACTGGGTATGAAATGAACTCTCGGGTATGAAATCATCATGAGACCACAGATAAAAATACACGACCGACCTCTACACGTATGAAAAAAGACATGAACCCATGGAATGAAGGCACCGTATTTCTTCATATTTAATGACTGTTAATTCATCCGTGACTCTATAAAAACAAGGTAGAAATGAAATGGTATGTTCTCATAAGAAATTAAAGTTAAAATCAATACAAGGAATAAGGTAACATCTGTCGTGAAGTACAGGGCAACTGCAACACCTAAAAAAATTTCCAACATATAACATCATCACTGCAATTCTAAGGCCATTGTCGCACTAACAGAAATGTCAACACGCGGTATGGACTGAAGGAGATAATTGGAAAGTATATAATTTCACATTACACATGAAACACAAACTAACTATTGTAGAAACAGAAACACTAAATGAAGTATCAACGGACCAAAAGATGGTCGTGACAACGAAGATGTAGGGATGCTCATTAATTGACATTCTCAGCAAATAGTTGAGAACATAATAGCTAAAACTTTACTCAAAAGCCTACCATGCGAAAAGAAGAATAGGCAGTTGGAATAGACAGAATCGTTCACCTTATCACAATTTTCCCGAGCAATGGAGAAAGCGATACGGGTAGGAATAGCTCAAGACAGAGGGGAATTAGAGAAAAAAGGGGTAAATATATTGCTTCTCAATGGGAATGCATTAGGAACAAATATGGGCATTTCAAAACCTTCATAGGGAAAACTATGTTCAATAAATCACTGATGTACAGTCTCACTGACCTGAAAATTGAACAGTAACCATTGAAGCCCTCGATATCATGGGCTGGTAAAATAAAAAATTTAATGAGAAAGAAAAAAGGATACGCAACCATTAAAAAATGAAGATAGAGGGAAAACAAAATCAATTGCCTAACTATGTAGTCATTAAAAAAGTAGATAGGTTGCAGCTAATGAACCTTAACAATGAAACATAAACACACAAGTGTAGTCGTACGAGAAGGTAATAATGATTATGACATCAAGGGAACGTTGACAACGCTGGAATCTCTCTGGTAATTTTCACTTCCTCCATTCTTCTTTAATATATGCAAATTAAAAACGTCGCACAATTTAAATAAATATCTTATCTTAAAGGAAAGATTAACGAATTATTCCTCCAAATTAATGTTTTTGCAAAAAGTGAAATTGAAACTCCGTGAATGGTACTTATTTCCTGTGTGAATCTCATTCCCACCCCATAGCGGAATAAGTACCTACGCTGTGTAGTATTGTGTCATGATATCCTTATTTGATTTCTCACATTGGCATTTTATTACTACCCTAAATCTTTAGGTCACTAAAGAAACAAAGGTAGAGTACAAAGCAAGTTTCAGCGCTAAAGTTTTCAATTCTTTTTTATTTTTAAATAAATTTAAATAGGCTATGTATTTGGTGAATTTGTACAGTCTCTGAGACATAAAAAAGATTGCGCGCACACAAAAGCTCAGTATCATTGTTCAGGGCCCCTGAAAGCAGCCATATCCTAGTAGCATCCTAAGTTCGAAAACACCAACTCCAGACAGTGGTATAGCCAGTATGACACGACTATGAGTGTCAAATATGACAAGTTAGTGAAGGCAATAACTAAAATGCATTTACGCGCATTACAAGAGAAAACGAAAAGGAATCTCAAAATAAGGATGACGTAAACGAAAGATGCCACGTCAAGGAAAGAAAATATTCAGGGGACACCAACTTTACCTGCCAAAACGTACGAGGGTAAAAGAATGAAATTTTCAGGGCCCTATTTCTTCCCGCGGAACGAGAATCGGCGTATAAAAAAAATAAAATGGGGAGAGGGTTACATGAAGAACACGTGGAGAGCGAGCGCATAAAGCAGATTTCGATAAATCCACCCCTAAAGGGAAAAATAATATGGGGTAGAGGGTTAAAAGGAGGGAATATCTGAATAGCAAGTAAAAGGGAAGAATATGGCGAGGAGAGGAAAGCAGAAAGAGATTAGAGTAGCAAAAGACATTTCATAATCTCCCCATACCTTTTTTCGTCTCTCTCCTTTTCCCTTCGTGAGGGGGAATTTATTCGAGCAACGAACGCCTTATTTTTCTGTAATATTTTCTTCCGTGTTCGGTCCACACCATTATTCTTGCGGGCTGGGATAAATTTCCATCCGCGCCACGCATTCCAACCAATCCGGCCCATATACTTACTTTTTCTTTTCTCCCTTCCTCAAAGCAATTCTCTTAATATCGCTTCTCCCCATCCTGTTATCCATTCCCGTTTTCCACTTCCTTGTATTTGGGCTCTCGCCAAGTAATCGTCACGAAAGCGAGGGGCACCAATGGGCGCAAAGCCACCAACAATGTAGAGTTGGTACTTCCAGGGACTCGGACTTAGTTGATTCCCCACAATGATAAGTGGGATTTGTACATTACGTCCAGCACCAATATTCCCCTGTGACAAACTTTATGAACTAATACTGGTGAATCACGTTGTGGTTGTGGTTGTGGTGAATAATGGCAATTGCCATTATTCACCACAAAATGATTAAGCTGAAATATTTGTGTTTCATTTAATCCACAATAACAATGGCAGCCATTTTGTTAGTCTTACAAAAGATTTGCTGAAAAGTCCCTAGCTGGCACTGCTAACAGTCCTGCTCGGGTTACAAATGGACTAGCTGGAGGAACAACTGAACAGCGCAAAGACAAATACGTTTGTCGCCCCGACAAATCGTATTTGTTGGCGGAACAGTAGTAATGGTACCGTCAGCCTATGTAATTTGCCCGGCAAACGAATAGAGCCCAACATAAAGCATTTGATACAGGATAAGTAACCGCAACAAAGTTTTTTTCTCCGTGAACATTTCTATAAATATCAATGGGGGTCTATCACGTAGGTGTTAAAATAGTAGATACCTCTACCACTCATGACCTGTGCTGGTTTTCAAATTTTTTTGAGCAATTTACAGAAAAAACTGGGTATGGAACACCGCTGAAACCAAGAATATACCTAAAAAAGAAGCTGTCACTGCCTATGAAGAAGGTTCATTATCTATTCTATTTACAGGCTACTTAACGGTTACCATAGGAAACTCTTTTACGTTATTAACAACTAAATAATGCGAAGGATAGGAATTTCTACAGGTGTTTTAGAAACTGTAAGTGTGGTGGGAAGGGTAAAATTGATAATGTATAGGTTTCTGCCACAAAGTTCAAGCTTGTAAGAGGATTGTATAATTGAGCTTGGATCAACCTAAATAAAGTACTTCCATTATATTTCATGTGAGAAAACCATTAACGTAATTTTTTTACGAGCGTGTTGTCTTTTCGGTTGAGCCTAAGGCGCGAGTACTTACATACGATATTTATACTTTTCTCGGCAAAGAGCTCAGTTTTAAATAAATCAAAATATTAAGTCTAAATTTTTATTATAAGGTTTGTCAGCAATATTTACGAGGATGCATGTGAGACTGAAGTGCCTACAATAAGGACGAATGCGTTAGATATTCCAACAATTATGAATCTTCAAGTTTCTCAAGGATTCATGTCTGTTGCAAAATCGGAACGTGGAACAATCTAGAAGGAATGATTTGGACCACGTTTTTCTTCTCTGTATTTCCAACTCCATCACTTTCACTGAATTTTCATTTCATCGTCAGAATCACCCCTCATTCCATTAACTCCTCGTCTCATTCTTATTTAACTGTGCTTCTCCTAGATTTGATCCTTTTCAGGATATGAAAACCCTTTATGGTATCACAAGTAACGCAACGTGCCTCGATGTCACATCATCTCTCCTCGTCTTAACGACTGTCATCCACCAAAACAATAGGGAACCGTACTTCTGTTTAATGCCGCAACCTCCTCCTCTCAAGAAATCACCTTTCTTTTATTCCTGCGAGCATCTTTCCGTATAAAGTTAACGACAGAGTTCTAAGAAAGATGTACAATTATGGCAGATGGCGTTGCGTAAAAGCATTTTAATCAATATGACGAGCAATAAAAAAAAACTTCTCGCACTCACCTCACGGTGAGAAAGAAAATATCAGAGGAGAAAACGGAATCCAATATTTTCCATGCATTCCGATTGAATCCTACTTCAAATTCTACAAAATCGGTCTTAGTTAATATAACCTTGTCTAAAATCAAATGGGTTACCTTCCCAATGTGAAAAATTATCTTAGAGCAGATAAGAATAAAGGCTTTGTGGAAGTACGATACGAATTAAAAAGGCGAGTATTGACGGCATAGCAATGTGCCATTGGTTCGGGATAAGGATTAAACAAGAAGAGGAAGATATTTAACATAATCCAAAAGAATAAAGGTTATAAAGTTCCATTAAAAATAATTTTCTCGCAAAATCAACCATTGTACATGACTGGAATTAAATCCCTATGTATGCCAAGAGTATGGTCTGCTTCTATACGTAAAATAAATTAATTATAACTTATGAAAAGACATGAACCATGATGGTCAGTCATCCCAATCATGTGGAAGTTTGGCTTTGGCTGTTTGAATTGGCTAATGAAGCCTTAATAGGTATAGCAAACATTCTTTGATATTTTTATAAAAAGTAGTCCTGTTCGGAAAAGTAGAGATACACGGAGCAATAACATTCAGGAAAAGAATTCCGAATTGATTCTCTGAACGAGATATGATAGAGGAATTAATGTTTTCATAGCGAGTAATATTCGTCTACACTCAGGATTTAAGTCGTAAGGGTATTTTGATTACTATCACCCGGATGAAATTCCTTGATACTATTGAAAGATAAACGGAAGACTATTGAAAGATAAACGGAAATGAGTATCCCATTTTCCAACGTAAACTAGCAGTTCACTGTGTAAACTAAACTAAAAGTAATATTCTGAGAAAACAGGGAGGATATAAGTTTCACAAAAGACACAGATGTGAATTTCCAGGATATATATTTTGCATTAATTCCTAAGTAAACTAGCAATAACATGAACTAAAACTAAACTTGTTCCGGGAGTAGAAACAATTCACTCAATGATTACCATGCGGATACGGGGCAAAATTTTGAGATTCAATCATTTCATGAACTAAACAAACTCTCAAAAGTTTTGTGCAGAGTGATTCTCATTTCGTAGCAAACTCTCATTGTGATAAAATATTATCCACATTTTCATTTGGAAAAATTAAATAATTGGTCCTCGTATGCATTTCCTTAAGGGTTCAAGAGAGATCATCATATGGATGTGGCAGTATTATTGCGAATCGATTCAAATGATGGAGCATTTCAAGGCTAAAATCTTTATAAAACTACTTATAATGAAGTATGTTATCGACCACTTTACTTACGTAGAATTCGAAAAGTTGTATGGAGTTGTTTGGTCGTTTATGATGAACACCAATTTTCGCCAACGTTTCGCTTCTTTATTGCGGCTTCATCAGGGCTTTGGCTTTGGCCTTTGCATAAAAAAATTGTCACCAAAGCCCTGATGAAGCCGCAATAAAGAGGCGAAACTTTGGCGAAAATTGGCGTTCATCATAAACGAACGGACAACTCCATACAACTTTTTCATTTCTATATAAAACTACTGTTACCTCAAGAGAAACGTACATCTAAAATACGGCTCATTAGCACTAATCCAAATCCGAAATTCACAATTTATAGATGCTCCAAACTTTTCCTTACTCCGTGGTGAAAAGTCTGGCGCTCGCTTGCATCATAGAGCATCGTAGACACACATTTCATACCACACCCTACCCACCTTTTAAGTTCTCTGAGAGCGGCAGAGGCTCCTTTCTTTGAGCGCAGTAGATGTTAGGGAGATAGCAGGTGCTCCGAATGGGCTAAGAATTCACTAACAACTGCCACGAAATGCGGAATACCGTCGAAAGGAGTTGGGCATTTTACTAACTTGTTCAACGGTAAAGCTGCTTTCTTAAGAAAAGCAGGAAATACGTCATTACCGATAAATTTTCGCAATAAAATCGCTCAAGAGAAAGAATGTGAACGGTATAAGGAGCACTCATATTGAGATTATAGGTATTTTCTATCGACGAGGAAAATTATTTTCCACAACAACGGTAATAAAGAAGGAAACTTGAGCCACTAAATATTTCCCTAATATTGTTGCATGAAATATTTGCTTTCCACTTGTTTCTCGACCAAAAATCGGCATAATGTGAGAATCCACTTCCCACTCCACCGCTACGTTTTTGAAATATATCACAGGAAAATATCGGAAAGCAAAAGAAGATGGTGCACCATAGTGAAAACGGTTGAGGGGATGATGTCGACGGAGATATTCCATGTGAAGAAGCTTCTGGCCAACCAGCCAAGTATTTATGAACTTACTTAGCACGAATTTTAGAAATACGGAAGAAAGAAAAATAATTAAAATCTGCCAAATATTAAAGGTGAAGTAAACAAAATGAATTAACCTTC
Source organism: Platycnemis pennipes (assembly GCA_933228895.1). Lineage (NCBI taxonomy): Eukaryota > Metazoa > Arthropoda > Insecta > Odonata > Platycnemididae > Platycnemis > Platycnemis pennipes. The sequence continues at coordinate 32,372,605 of OW121855.1, forward strand.
CTAATTATTGACACAAGTTTGGGCATCCCGGCAGCAACATAAACGTCGGATACTGTGAGTAAATAAGAGTGGGCATGTCATATCACGAAAATAAGCAGCATTATTATGATAATGGTCGCAACTTTATGGGTTTACGATATTAAATTCCCAGTAAAACAACATGTTTACAAAGATGGCTCTCGCCATTCTAAACTAGGTGCAGATGAGATTAAAATGGAAGAAGAATAAAATATGTGTAAATGATAAGTTAAAGCAGGGGTAAGGTTGAATCATGCGAAGCTACAGGTAGAATGTATTACTAGTAAAAGCACGAATGGAGATTTGTAAATGTGGATAATTAATGGCAAGAAGAGCGAAGTGTAACACAAAAGTTTCAGTTGCATCTGACAATAAAAAATATTTTTTTTTAACAGGAAGATTTGTGAACTTCTAATTCCCGGTAGAATATTAATTGCAATCCCAGAGTATTAATATTGTTTCACTTTATGTTCCGTGAGGACATCATGGCTTTTGAGTTTAATTTCCTACGTGTTCTCAAAAAGGGCAAATGACATAAACTGTCGGCCTCTTCCCCTGACTACAACCACAGTCAAATTAGGACTGCGAATGACATTCAACGGAATCAAATTTCGAACATGCTGGCGTCTTACCTTACACGCTATGAACTTCAAGTATAGTTGAAACTATTATTCTCTGGCTGATAAAAATGAGTCTGATCATTTTCACATTATCCTTCCTCATTCCAAGCTGAATAGAGAATCATGAATAATGTACTGAAATGTGGAATTTGCCTCCTCACTGTTTCTGAGCAAATTATAAAACTGCTCTGACTTCGGGGAGGTTAAAGGGTTATTAAACCTCGTTCATACTCCTCTGGGACAAGAATTCCTACACTTAAATGCGGTATAAATTCACAGAATCATCTGTGGTGTCCCCTTACATGGCATAAAAACCTTAGAACCCATGATTGCAAGTGTATAGTTTGGTCCGCGACATAAGGGGACGATACCATGACCATTCCTGTTCTCTTTCGGTCATTCCCTTTTATTTTCCCCACAAGTCTCCCCACATTCCTTTTAACCATAATATTTCCCGCCACCCCACAAACTCCTCCACCACCCACCTTTTCGGAAACAATTACGCCGAATGGTCCGGCAGCCATCTTTTATACCCTCATATCTCACCCCCAGTGCCTTCCCGCCCCTTCTGTCTCCAACCCCTCCGTGCCTTTACTTTCCCCGATACTCCCTCTGATTCAACCCGACTGCAGAACCTCCCTTTAGTTCCCTTCCACCCCACATAACCCAGTGTTGCCACCCCCCTACCCTCTCCAATTTTGTCTCGATCGCGAAATACACCCTCCCAAGAATGAGTCCTCTCTCTTCCTATGTCTACTTCCACCTCTTTTCGCGGAGAGAATGACCCGCGCCCCAAGATTTCAATTCTCTTCATTCCCTCTCCCCATCTTGTCATAGCCTACACATCATCACACTTCCTCTTCCCTTACAAGTTCCTACTGCGTTATCCAATTCCGTTTCTCCACATTCCCCTTCTTCACCGCCGCAGTAGTAATTTTTTACAACATTACTCAAGCCGGCCAAGAAAAGAAACGTGGAGATAGTTGCTACGCCGGAATTTCAAGGCTTTAAAGGCGATAGAGTTCTTCATGACTCTGATCTTTGATGCGGGTAAGATTTGGTTATGAAATTTACGATAGAATTGTACTTAATAGCAGCAAATATCCCTAAACCAGGATGTGGTACATAATTTTTATCGCAGCAGTGGATGACATTCGAAGCTCTTATCTCTATGGCACTTAATGGCGAACTTAAAAAGAGAATGAGAGGGCCAATCGGCAAGCAAAACAGTTATAGATACGGTGATGCATGCTTAATGTAAGCTGGAGAGAAATAATGACGACACTTGAAGTTTTTGAAGAAGTAAATGAAGAGAAGATACCTATAAAAGTGATGGAGAAGGGCAAAATTAACTCTTGGGTCATGCACTGAAATATGACGGTATAACTACCGCAATATTAGAACAAACGCATTTAGGACTGAGAGGAAGAGGGCAACCAAGGAGGAAATGTTTAGACATTTAGGAAAGGATTAGGGTCGATATATACTGAATCTAAATAGAAAGGCAGAAGACAGGAACTCCAGATTGCAACAAGACTTTCCCTTTACATCATGGATAGAATTACATTTTCGAACTAGAATATCCACCCCCTCCAGCAATAGTTCAAAAACTATCCATTTTAATGAAAATAAAAGATAGCTCGTCGATTCCTCCGTGTGCGTCACTATAAAACATTTCTTCCTCGTTTTCAACTCCCGCCCGTGGTGACACATTTTCGCCACTCAATCTTGCCTCACCTTATCTCAGCCCTCTCCCGAAATCCACTCAGTATCGCAGTTTCTGAAATCCATTCTGAAGACTCCCGAGGGGGTTTCTCTTACGCTGTGAGTTATCTCCATCCACACTCTCTTCCAAAGCCCAAGGCTCTCACCGCCTCAAGATTTTCCGAGAGAAAAAAGCGTCCTTTCAAGTCTTCAAAACACCGCTTGAGGTGTTTTGAAAGTGCTCAAACACTGGTTTCACGAAAAAAAATCATTTCGAATCGCACTGGGAAATTCCACAAGTTGAAGGAAACCGGCTTCGTTAACAATGCGATTATTGAAAACTGCGTCCAAATCCCTGTATTTAAGGGAACCAATTATGACGCATAACTTTATTGTAGATTGAAAGAGTCGGGATAAAGTGGAGTCAATGGACTACTCGAAGTTAGAAGCCCATTACGTATTAAAATGCCACCGCAGTTATAGGAAGTCGTAGTTAAAATAATTTAGTAACCAACCAGAAGTGACTGATTTTAGGGAAAATTTATTTTTTACAGCCTTAAGTATATTTTGACATGACCATGTGCAACCACATGCCATGGTTTGCTGCCAATGATGGTCCATTCAGATATGATGTGTTGTATTTTTGCGAACTTAACAGCGGAGGCAGTTCAATTATCCATAAATAAGAAAATCTTTAGAAAGTTGAAACCAAATATTAAGAATAGCTACATCTAAAAAAACTTTTTGTAATAATAGTTACAAAAAGTAATATTCTCAGAATCACATTGGCTCGGCATTCATTAGCTACAAGACGCTGAGTAAAGAAGTTACATACATGATACTTGATGATCTTACGATATACCTCGTACACACCTACGCCATTGGCACGGGCTCATGTAAGAGAAAATGTAGCTTACGTAGAGGATAACAAAAAACCAATATTTCTTTTAAAAAAGGGCATCCATATCGTAATATTTCGTAACATAAGAAAAGGTCCATGATTTGTGAAAAGTTCATGATTAATATTAAGTTCAGCACTATTTAAAGAAGAAAATGAAAAAAGAAAAGTTCGTTAGCAGCTGAAAGGAAGTAAAAAAAGACCTATAATATTAGGGTGAAAGATTTGAGAAATAAAAGTGATTTTAATCACTTATTATGACGCTTAGTAGGTATAAGACGAGCGGGAAAAGCGTGGTAAGAGAATAAAAACTGTCTGAAGAAAAGAGGCAATTGAGCAAAGCAGTAATGACTCAGGTATACTTAGACACTCCACCACAGTTTTCATGATCCCTTGACACCACCTTTAGCGAGAATGGTTGAATTAAGGCGAAGTAAAAGGTTAAAAGCACATTGCTTCAAGTACAGGCAAACAGAAAGTAAAATTCTGGGGTAATGAAATGGCCATGGACTTAAACATTCACTGTATTTCTCTCTCAACGTCTCAAGTATCAGACAGTCAACGTTTCTACAGTCACAGCACCTTTCTTCCAAAGTTTATCCGGACTAGTAATTGGATGGAGAGTTTTGTGAAGATACCAAGGAGAAGTACACTGAATGTGGCCAGAGAAAACGCTTGGCGTGGAGATTAAAGAAAGAGAGAAGGAAGGCTCCCCTTCCTTAGACTGTTGGGGCTAGGGGCGTGAAGGCAAGAAAAGCAAGTTTGTACAAAGACAGATATGAAACAATGCAGGAATCTTGCAGGCAAAGAAGGATACGGCCAAATGAGAACTTGGTACAATTGATGTCACTGTGTTTGGAAGTCAGGCAGAACTTCACCTGGTAGTTACCCTGAGCTGAAGTCTTGTATTATTCCTCCTCAAGTAGCAACTCATCAGCAAAAATCATGTTGTTTTTAATCATAGACTCATGAACGGCTATAATATTTACAATAACAACGATCGCAATTTATGAAGAAAAAAGCGTCAAAAGGAGTACCGCCAAGTTTATAACTGTAAGCATAGAATGAAAAAATCAAATAGAAAAGAACAAGTCTGGCTTATTGCAATTAAAATCGTTTAGTTTTCATTTCAAAATGTTCAGATAACTGACGATTTGAAAAAAGACCATCACAATCACGTACCAAAATGCCTCGTATAATTAATTGATGGATTCATCTGCCTCCAACATAAAAAAAATTACAGATGCTTCAATTGCCATTATAACAGAAAATAGTTTTAAAATATAGACTTGCTATTTGAGAAAAATTTCTCCCGTTATCTTTATATTTTAATTTAGTAAATGACAGCATAAGTCATCGCCATTTTTCGAATAGTCTCTCGAGCTTCAATTGAGGAATATTCATTGATAAAGCGGACAATTAGGACGCTTTCTGTGAGCAATGAGCTTCTAAAGGTGTTCAGGTACTCCAATAGTGATAGCACGAAAGAAGAATCCAAGTCCACACCCCTGTATTTAAAGGAAAGAAGATAAAAATACTTGGAGATGTTAAAGATGAATCATGAATTGAGGCACCACGCGCGCAATATCCTTAATACCGAATACTTCTAGTCGGCTAACAAGAAACTTAGACCGCAGAAAATTTCCTCATCATAACCACTAACTATCAATCCAAAGATTGATTTGATGTCACTTGGTTCTTCCATCGGCTAAACCCTTAATACCTACGAATTGTTTTTACATTCTTCTCTAATTTCTCACAGTATCTCTTAAGAGTCCTCATTTTAACATCATTCCTATTAGAAAATCGTTCAGAATTCCATTGGAGGAATATGCAGTACTCTATCCTTCTCTCTTCTCGATAAAATAACACGCCTAATCCAAAAGAAAATATCAAGGCATAAGAGCGTTGCTTCTCATGCCATGCACATGTGCACATACATCAGATGTTGTGACTGTTTATACCAAATACCTTAGTTGACTTTAGTGTGCTGAACTAGTCTTGGCATTATAATTGTGGTTCTCATACCCGATAAATTATATATACACAAATTTTCAAAAGTCCTACGATCTTATGTTTTTGCGGGTGATTATTCCGCACCATTTTTTCTTCCTTATAGCCACAGACGTACTCTGAATATATACGTTACTTCCACTCATGCCTTAAGCCAATTTCATCCACGCATCATAAAATTTCATTTCCTCCGTGTAATCAAGTCCTTCCTAGCCTCACCTCATCGGTGGTGTCACGCCTCCCTCTTAATAGCCGCCACCTGAATGTACTTAAGTTACATCGTAAAAAGGAATACACAAAAGAAGTAAATGGAGCTATCATAATTACCCTCAGACATTGCATGACAAATGGCAGAGACTAGAGAAGACTGAAGTAGTTTAAGTACGAGAAAAAGCATTTAATTCATGGAAAAGCACTTATAAAAGGCATGGAAGCAGGGGCTCACTTAATTTGAATCTCATGACAATTTTTATTCCAATCAAACCACAAAGTGAGTTTTTTCACGCGATTTTTCTGAATTTCCAAATTTGATGGCCATTTTAAAAGTGCTAAGAAATTTCATCTCATTAATTCCTACTACTAATTAAACATTATTAATTATTAAGAGTTTGTTAAAGCTTTTTTGACGCGTTACTACCAAAATATTAAATATGACAACGGATTTTATACACAACTTCTGTTGAAATGTATTCTCACCACCTACAATTTGGTATTGGCGTCCACACTATTTACCTGTATTGATAACAAGGGAATCTATGACGAGCAAAGAGAAAATGTTATGAAGGCATTTAATACAAGAGACCAAACACACAGGATAGAAAGCACGGGCAACAGCATATCAGCAAGCCTCTTTGATATAGAGTGATTTCAATAAAAAAACATTAGGCTTCCATTAGAAACTCTCACTAGGCTAATTGATAGGGAGTAAAGAAAGTATAATTGATGGATGGCGCTCGTACCTGCTAAACACATTTTCATTGAAATGATACCAGACTTTGTTTTGCTCAAGTGTTTTAGGCATATTTCGCCAAAATCTATATCTAATGAATAATAAATGCAGGATTTCAAACGACAGAGCATTCATTAACATTTTCTAAACACAGGATATTTTTCAACTTCTAATGTGAGCTTTTACTTGAAAATGATTACCATTAAGCAGCTTTTGGAGATGCTATTGAATGCAATGGAACAATGGTTTTCAATTTACTGTCTCAAAAATGGTTAGATTTTAAACCAACAAATGTTGAAAGATTTCCTACCTACGTCATATTATTTTTATGGTCCTCTTATGTGTTCTAATCAAGTCATGCTACGCATCTTATTCAGCTGCATTGCAAAAATAACCTTGATGGCTATTGTAATAAACATACAATCAAAATACTTTCTGGAAAGAGGAAAATTTACTGACGGCTTTTTCCACGGACTACCTTTTTTTGCGGAATTACTGGCGATGTTTATTTACATTGTTTTTAAAAAAGTCTACTACCCTAAGATCCCAGTTTGAATTGATGTAGGAGTCAAACTGAATGATTTCTTTTCTCTGTAAACGTGTGTGTATTGTACATATCAGCGAATAACTATGTTATGGCTTTTCTCAGCTGGTTTGACATCCTTGGATTTCTCGTTCATTAAAACTGTTTCTTTGCGTTTAAAATTTTATAATTGTTTTCTAAATTTCACCGTTTGATCTGATTACCTAATTTCAATTTTTATTTAGTACTTTAGTATCTTAATAAATAATCACTCACACCATAATTATATTTTTTACCTTACCTTACATTATGCGTCATTTTTCATCACTCTCACACTTACAAATTCGATTTTTTACATTTTACCTACTTAAATATTTCCTGCCACAATATCCCATCTAAAATATTCGTATAAAGCGTATAGAAAAATAGGAAGAAGGTAAGAGTTACGAGCTGTACTTTGACGGATAAAATACAGTCATACGACCAAGCTTCTTATAATATAAGTTGAGATCACAAGGAAATGTAATAAAATACTCAAGTTTTGGCCCTAGTAAATTCTAGAATAACTTAAAGATTCATTATACAAGTGTTCCGCAGTGAATGAATCTACGACGCGTCACCTTCATGAAAAAATATAATTTGCATTGTTCTAATTTATGTGTGGAAATAAATAATGTTCCCATAATTCATACCTCTCAGGCTTTTCACGGTCTACAAAGCAACCCGAGGTATTACGCCAGTCAGGAAGTTCACGGCTAATTTTTTTGGAAAAATAATTTATACGGGTATATATTTCTCTTCACTTTCTCATCTCCTGTTACATAATTCATTGTGAAATGGGGAGCCAGTAACCTGGCTTCACTATGTAAAATTTTCAAAAATATACATATACATATTCCATCTGCATGAATCATTTATGACACTCAATTAAGGTTTGAAGGAAAGGAAAAACGACCAAGAGTTGAATATTTTAAAGCGGAACCATTAATTTTTTTAAGCAACTTCTCGTACTAATGGATTCCGGTGCACGGTAGGCAGGATGGCAGTTTATCATCTCCCGAGGTTAAATTGAGCTTATGATGTCTTTATAAATGTCCCATGCAACAACGGAGCCGTCTGCGTTACCCTTTGCTAAACGGTTAATGCCAGGAGAAACCGTTAGTTTTCGGGTGTGTTTGCTTTTCATCCCTTCCGGGAGGCAACTCTTTTCGTTTCATCGCAATATCTCTTCAGCCAGTCATTTCTTGATAACTTTTTAAACGTATTTCTCCCTTCTTACCATGAAAGGGAGCAGGTCTTATAATAAACTCATAGAGAGTATCGGTTTCGGAATGGAAAGCATATTGGAACAATATCACCTAACCTACCGGTAAAATTGATGTTCATAATGCATGCTAAAATAAAACTATCGGCCTCTAATTCACCATAAAACTAAAATTATACAATAAATGAGAGATTTAGGGAAGAAAACTTGTTTTTAATAGCAGTTGCAGTTTCTCAAATCAACTCTTGAATCAGAGCCGTAGCGATCCCATCGCTACCGAAGACCACTTTAAAATTTGAAGTTGTAGATAAAGCTCAAAAGCTTATTAAAATTTAATTACTTAAAAACACTATGGTAGGGTGAAAAAATAAAGCATTCTTTCGTTGTAAATAATGGGAGAGTTTACATAAAATGGATACCAAAGAGTGGCATTGTAATTATAAGCTTTGTGCGTCAAATAGACTTCCGGATGCATTACAATTACCGAGTGTGGATCACTAATCGTTCAAAAAATAACTATGCACTACTTCAGAAAATTTTTTTGATTTAAGAATTTTAGTGCGTTTTTCCATTTCAAGATTGCTCTGCTTTTGTTCAACTAAGATCTTCATTTGTGCCAGACGAACTCGGTAAAAGGGTCAGCGACAGCTCGCGCTTAATTAAAGTTATCATCAGTAGTACTGAAAGCATGACACTTCCGAAGATATAACCAACTCCATCCAAACGCGAATACGGAAGCATAATAAGCAACAGTGATGCCAGATTGGGCGGGTTGAGGGGCTCTGCTGAAGGGTAAACATTTCATTTGGTGGGTTCCCGCCATCTTGGGCTGGTTGGGTCATTCTCCCCGGAAAATGGGTGGGTACATAAAAATATCCTTAACTTACCTATTTTATACCGATAGATACCGTAGAACTCACTAAAACGTTAGAATAAACAATAGTTCAACCGCTAACAATGGTACGACCGATTCCCCCGGCGAAACACCCTTGAGGTGACTCGCAGGGTATTTTGCAGATGTAGATGTTAAGTCAGATTGAAGAGCAAGCACATAGGCTGTTATTACTTAACTGATTAATTGGCAGTCTGAGTGCCATCGGCCCCACGGTCGGCAGAATTCCGAGAAAAATAGCGCTAGTTGGTAGGCTGGATTTGCAGAGAGCAATCAATAAATCAGAAATATATAAGTGTTAACGAGTTCTACTAGTATTTCATACATTATTTAAAGAAGGAAAAGAAGAAAGTAAGATAGCGAGAATACTGGGTGCACCACATTTCAAGAGATAGATTGTTCCAAAGAAACCTTTACACACTCCATTTCAACTTTTGAACTACTCGAAAAATGCTTTCTGTTTCTTTGGAATGAGTATTAATACTGTCAATGAGTTTGAGCCAGTAACAGCAAAGTATCACTGACTGGAGTCCTGACGCGAGTCCCTACCAAAATGATCGAGCAGTTAGCAATATTTGTAATCAGTTGATAATTGGAAAAATAAATTATTTAAGCCTTAATTTAAGCACTTATAAAATATGTCGTGTACTAATAGAATGCTCTTCATTTCTGCACTAAAAACAATAATTTTCAATGAAAAAAATATTTTTCTAATGGGGCATTGCAACATTAACTATTAAACATACTATTATTAATGTAATTATTTAACCATGAACATACCGCATGTTTAGAAATCATTAAAAATACGAATAATTGTTTTTCAAAACACTAAATGAATGACCTCTTGCAATTGTTAATATTTTGTTCAGTTTTACTCTTAGTGTTTCATAAATGTTACTTTATTACTATTTGATCCTTTCCGCTGATTTGATCCGAAAAAATTAATACGAATGGGGTCGTTTACCATATTTTTTTTATTGCCATTATGATAGAGTTTGATAGTAAAAAGACCCATATTTTTCCGTTTTTTGATCCGTCCATTATTTCTCGAGTTATAGGCGTCGAAAAACTAATGTTTATACCCTTTCGGAAAAGTGGGTATGGTGCAACCTCTGACGTATAACGACTTCGTCCAATCACAACTGAGCCCGCGAAGCTACTTCGCTTTATCGCAAAGGGGGGGGGGGGGGGGACACATCTGACTCTGCCAACAGGAGCAGTTACGACAGAATCTGTGCGAGCAGGCCTTTCGAGAATCCCCCTCCACTCCTTCCCCTTCCCATACGAGCAGTCAAGGACGGGAGGAAAGAGACGTCAATGTTATCACAGCAGCATTTTCGGTGGGCGTCACCTTTTGCTTATTTTAATTTTTGATTTATGAGTGAATGGTTGTGGTTAGAAGATTAATTTTTTCACTAAATTTCTTGTTTCGTTTCCATCTAACAATTTCGTGTACAAAATTGCGATTTCGGTTCCGAGTAAACGCCCCCATTGAACATTTTACCATATTATATGTTTATTTTCATATCGAAATTGAACCACTTGGTCGTTATTCGTTAAACTTTGTTTAAATCATGGCGTGCGGCGAGATATTGGGCGGGTTGGGCGGGTTTTAGGGGATCTGGTAGCGGGTTGAGGGCCGAAAAATCTGGTACCACTGACAAGCAATGTTACTTCTATCATCATACGGGACACCGGCCATACCTACTTGGCCCGGATGGTCGCGTGCGTGTGTGCAGCGGAGGGACTGTGCACTTTGCGTTGTAGTCTCCAACCTATCCTACGTTTGATGCTGCGACCATTGGCCTCACAAAGGTGACCTCAGAACTACACCGGGCAAATCTCATCTCGGATGCCACATCCTCAGCTCGGAGCCTCGTCCCTCGCTTTCCCCTCCCCTCCCCCCCTCCTCCTACCTGTTCCCGCCCCTCTCTGTCCGGCCGTGCCGAGGGAGGCGGTCCCTTAGTACACGCTCCCAACTTCGTGCTCACCACGGCCGCAAGCGTCAGGGTGGGCACGGGCGCCCCCTTTGGCATCGCAGTTGTCGATTTGGGAGGCGGCGGCCGCAGACCACCGCGTGGGAGGACGGAGGAACTGAGGATCCCGAGAGAAAACGGGGGAGGGAGATGGCGAGGGGTGTGAATGGGTGGACGGAGCCACCAAGAGCTTGTTGCAGAGAAACCCAAGCGGGGCGCGGTCGGGACGAATTTGAGTCAATTCAGAGTCGAAGGGAGCTTCAGGTCACTGGAGTGCTGCTTGCGATAATTTTATTTGGTAAGTTGAATCACAGACCTCTTTTTTTTAATACATGGATGATTTTTCTGGAGTTTAGGTCATTTTTTTAAATGAAAAAATTTTAACTTTTTTCACTTTTTTAATATTAGGTATGTTATCAAAAGATGGGTAGGTAAAGTGAAAAGAATAATTTGAATTGAAATTAAAACTCTTCCTATAAGCGTTAGACCATCAAGAATAATAAAAAAATTATCCTTTTTATAATGAAGAAATTTTAACTTTTGGCCGACGTTTCGGAAAATACATTTTTTTCCTTCTTCAGGGCTTAAGTTCTGCAAGGTGAGTTTCTTTAATTTGTAAACAAATTCACCTTATAGAACTTAAGCCCTGAAGAAGGAAAAAAATGTATTTTCCGAAACGTCGGCCAAAAGTTAAAATGTTTTCATCTTCAAAAAAAAGGATAATTTTATTATTATTCTTGATGGTCTACCGCTTATAGGAAGAGTTTTAATTTCAATTCAAATGGTTCTTTTCACTTTACCTGCCTATCTTTTGATAACATACCTAATATTTAAAAAAATCGTTGAATAAGACCAAATCACAAACTATCCACCTTACAGCTACGCGTTTTCTACCTCATTTACACCATTATTAACTCATATTGTCTGAATAATCACCACCGTTGAGCAAATAAACAACACTCAATGCCTTTTCATTCTCCAGTACAACTTTAATCCTTTTCCTTCTCAAAATTTTCTCACCGACTACCCCCATAACTTCATGATGAGAATTGTTACATCGCTAGTCCTACCCATCGGTACTCAAGAATGACGCAAAAATAATTAACATAAGTATACTCTAGTATCGCATGAAACTGTACCACAAGTGTTGGAACTGATATTTTATCCGATGAATTAATTTTTTGCATTGCTTCTTCATTCGTACTGCTAAAAAGTAACGACATTTTGTCTCAAATAATAGAGTATTTCCTCACCCATATTCCTTAAAGTCATAGACTTTACTTTGAGAAACTGCTTTACAGAAAATGATTACCTATATCTTTGTATTCTACAATTGATTTTTTAACCATGATTTTGCCATAAAACAGTGTTTTCAAGGTACCTATTTTTGCGTCGTAGCAAAAAAATCTTCGTTGTTTCTTTTCCAGTTTGAAAGTACACCACTAGAGTTTAAAAAAAAAAAATTGGCGAATAAATACATTGTACACTAAAAAATGAAGTCATTATTATGTTCAATGACAAGGTAAAACTGGTTAAATTTTTTTAATGGGTTAATAAGTCCTCCAATATTTAAGGTTAGTGGATTCTTTTCTATCCTGAAAACACATATACATTTTGGACTAGTAAAACAGTTCACAGTCGATCACATAGGAGCTTAACTGAAACTGCAAGTGAAACAGTGAAGATAGTGAGCCAAGACGAGTGATACAATGTATAAGGGAACGGCGTGTAATTCCTCCGAAACATTTCCCCACTTTCATTTAACCGGCACACCTTTCCATCTCCACAAACGTTCAGCATTCACACCCCTAACAAACCGACTTCTTCCTCTCCTTCCGTTGCCTTACTTAAAAAAGACCGGGAGAAAGTTTTAATAAGCAGGCGTGCCTTTGACCAAGCACTCTTTATGGCCTTCCCTCCATTCACACCACACTTCCCTAACTACATTCCCACCGAAACTTCGCTAAACAGACGAATAACGTAATTGCGACCGTACCGCGGGTTTCGGAGAACATTTTAGTTGCTCGAAGGGACCAGAGTTTCACCCTGGTCCCTCTCTCTTGATCTCCCAGCCCCCAGTTATCTGAGCCCAGGGAAGGAGAGTTGCTGCGGAGGGTGGTCAGAGAAGTTTCGGATCGGAGCGAATTTGATGAAAGGCGATACCCCAAACGGAGAAATTAAGCCCCTGATAGGTTTCAATACGCATAAGCCGCCCTTCTATACCTTGCCCTTCTCTTTTCTGCAAGTGACGCTAGTTTGTAAGCATAGACGCTAGTTTGTAAGCATGGATTCACAACGAGGTCACTTGATCCACCCACGAGGCGTAGCCTCGCTATTATTGAGTAAAAACGGCCATTAAAACAATTAGACCAAGAGACTAAAAAGATAAACAAATAATATAAAAATAGCACATTACTGATGACGTGCGGCATGATAAGCCGAATGTGTATGAATAGGCAAACACGCTACATAAACATCAGAACTATAGTGTCAAATAAAATCGCATATTCCTACCATCAACTATTTTTTTGTTGTCGACATCCCTTTATTCATCTAATAATAAGCGTAAGTGATGAATATGGTACCGGTGGATAGGATATTTCTCCAAATTCTGAAATAGTATACTCAGTTTACAATAAAGCACATTGTTTGTTTGCAGATCAACTTAAAAGAAAAATCTATTATGCAAAATCGTAACGAAACAACGTTATTTATACTGTCCCAACGGAGACCTTGTAAATACGCAAAGAAGGAGAAAGGAGTGACCCCGAGGGAAGACATATATGTTTCTTTTTAATGTGCAAATAATATATTAATAAAAGTGATTGTTGCATTCATTGACATTTAACAATGGTTAGTCAGGGTCGCAAAATTAAATAACTTCGGTATTGCTCCCTATGTAAAGGCATAAGTATTGAATGTCAACAAAAAAGACAAACTGAACATTATATCATTTTAGGGGTTACATTAACATTATGTAAACGCATCTAATAATGTCTTAATACGCGACTTTGGTCATAACGTCACCATTGTTGAGTAGGTTCAAATGAGTCCAGCTATAATAGATATGAGAGTACTAATAGAGATATTACTGATGAAATCTACAGCAAAGCTCATCTTTCGTAACCAACTAACCAAACTTTCTGAGTACAAGCAAATCTACCTACCATAAAAACACAAAACAACATGGAATGTTTCACAGATCCATACGCTGTTTTAGTTTTCACAACGAACTACATTAAATAGTAGGCATATACACACCCTATGAAGAAATAAAACCAAAGTTACGATATGAAAAGTAGCCACCCAATAAGCAATACAGTTCAGAGAGATAAGTTCATTCTTATAATATACAACATATCCCCGAAACGACCTAAGAACGAAATACCAGGAACGGATAATAAAAGGAATACAAGATTTACTCACCTTCTTCTTCAGATCTCTTGTTACTTTAAGTAAGACGAGCAGTGTAGAATCCTCCCACCATTCAATACGATAGTCTCCAACATCAGGCACTTGCAAAAAATGTCTTGATATGCTGATGTTCATATCACTAGAAATATTCATTCCGGGGACCGGATTTTGGTTATGAGTCATTGTGGAACACATGATGCAATAGTTATTAATGACAGTTGACTTCATTTCCACAAAAAACAGTCCATTCGTTGCTTTTTCTTGCCTTCACCAGTTTTCCCTTCCATATCGCAATACTTTGCATCACACGCGATGCGCCTCGCCCAAATACAAAATGGAATGCGCATTGCTGGTAACAGTATCACTGCCATCCTCTCAGACCACGACTTAAATTTCAACACCAGTTAAGTAGCTTCATTTCTCAGGGTATTTTGAAGAATCAGGGATGCTGCTCTTTCGGCGATTCTCGAGGGAAACTGGCCTGTAAAATGTAAATGCGCATCATGAGCCATAAATGAAAGAATGAAGACATGTCATGGGTCACCAAAAATGACATGGGGGGCAATATGTCAGGGAAATAATAGGAGTAGCAAACCGTTGATTAGGATTAGTGATAAGAGATCTAGGGGAATGCAATAAGAAAGTACGAGAATCATGCTAATAAACCATAGCAAGGCCTCATTTACAATATCCCGCTAGAGGAGGCAAACAATTACCATAGAAAAACTCAGATTATGTAATGTGTGAAAAGCATAAGAAGATATCTAACTTCTAAGGTAAATTAGTTATTTTATAATCCTAAACTAAGAAAAGAGTCCATAGTATAAAAATTATTCACTACTCCCGAACATTTTTTTGATTTACGAGTTTTAGTGCGTTTTTCATTTCAAGATTAATTAGAATAATTAAAAATACATGCCTAGTGATGTTTCACCTCCTGCCACACACCCTTGCGTGAATTGACGGGTATTAAGTAGATGTAGTTGAAAACGAATTTGATAAGCTACAACGAAACAGAGAGGAGGAAAGTGAAAATAAAGAAAAATAAAAAAGGAAAAATTGATGTGTTCGGCCAATGGAGAGTGAGATGGAAAGATAACGGAAAAAATTGGCAATTTCACAGTCCTGGTACACATACTACTTATGGTACTTCTTTAAATATAACACAATACCAAAGAAGATGTCTTTCAATAAGAAGAACTAGGTACATGTGGTTAAGAAAGAAATTATCATCCAAAAAAGGAAGCAACCAAGGAATCACAGACAAAAATGTGAGAGAAATGGTAGAAAGAGATTATCACCAGATACACGATCTTAGATCCACATGAAAACACTACCACTAAAAACACCCTGCAAAGCACACGCAAAACATAGATCTCGAAGAATACGGAGATCAGAACACCCTGCAAGCCACCGTGGGGGTGTGTGGCATGGGGGTGAAGATTTCCAAACATGCACAATTGACATTCAACTAGGCTACTACATGGAAACATGTAAGGATAATAAAGTCACCTGCAGCTAGATGGCTAGTATCTACATAATAATTTAGGGATTTTTAATGGTATTAATCTTAATATATTTATCTACCAAGAACAAAAGCATAGCACTCCCCTATTACCCTAAATTAACCAAAGGTCCACAAAAAATATTTCCACAAGTTCCCTTCCTCAAACAAAAACACTAAAAAACTTATATCTATAGCTACTGACAACCCAGCTAGCCACCTCGAGGGTGTATTCACCAAACATGCACTAATGTTCACTTACGCACCTTAACTAAGGAAATAATTCAAACAATATCATGTGGGACACACACAATAAATTCAACTTTTCATCCAACATACAAATACTCGTTTGAGAAGCACTAGGAAGGAGTATTACACACATAAGTATTTCATGCAGACACATTTGAATCCTAAAAAACCATCAACTTCATCGGAAAGACTAAGGATAGAACTCCTCGGTTGGAGCTTCTAGAAATATTCGGAACAAAAATGCAACAACTGCGAAAACACTTGTATCGAGCACATTTAAAGTAACCTTACCGTTAGATTCCTAGAACATATGGCTCAATTGGCCAATTCACTCGATCAGCTTTTCCCAAAACATATTGGAGACAAGAACCTCACATCACACATCACTTACAAACGACCTGAGTTCATTTGAGTACACATAAAACCACAAATTAGGTACATGCGAATGACTATACATACACTTACACCGAAACAATATGATGAACAAGGAACTACGGATCGATATCAGTGAGCTCTTTGACACGGCAGAGAAACTTCAACTCCCGAGGTACGAAAATTTTCCAACAGCCTGCCACACACACTTACTCATCGCAACTACCCCCTCATACCCTTCGCGAACATTCTCCTGCCAAAAACTGACGTCATCGCCCCACGAGAGAGAGAATATCAACAAGCGCATTCCGAGCGATCAGAAACAAGCTCCAATTTGACTCACACTTCATATCGCAAGACATGTCCTGAACCCGATCCTACCAAATCTCCTCGCCATGGATAGTCTTGGGTGACCCAAATACCGGCGTATAAAACCGGAATATATGTACCTCTGACGATTTTTCACCTCCTGACACACCCCCTTGCAGTGGCTTGCAGGGCATTCAGTCGATGCACAGCCACACGCAAAAGTAAATGTTCAACACTTCTCTGCCTGCCGCTCGGACCCCATTCGAAAAAAAGGAAAATATTTCAATTTCGGCATAACGCAAGCAGATGAAAGCGATCGCCAGGAATTAAGGAGGAGAAATAAGTAGGGAGAGGGTGTTGTCGGACAATAGGGGAAATAGTGGCTCGTTGCGATTTCAAATGCACTGCGACCTTCAGAAATCTTTAACTTCCACCAAAAGGTCATTCGGACATTAGTTGACGGAGAAGAAAGACGTTTCCCCAAGAAGCTATTGCGAATCGCCTCCTTTAAGATGTGTCAAAGATTAAGGAAAATGATTTTGAGAGCACCTTTCGGTAGCATTTTAAACATGCAATGTTATTGAAATGCGCCATGAATAACTTTTCTGCATGAGACATACCTGCGTTCGTCCGGTTCATTGACGGATATCATGAAAAAGATTTCAGCAAGTGATAGGAGATGACTCTTTTTCAATACGGTAATGATTTTAATGAGTAGACAATGACAATGAACCCGGAAACGAGTGATAGGATAAAAATGAGAAAAACTCCCAAAAAGAGGCTTATTCATGAAGAAAATTCCATTTTCTATTTTCAACATTATAGCATTTTCCTCCTCATTTGCTGCCATTTAAAGGTGGTTTCTCATTAAACGAAAAAGATTTTCATACGATCGTGCACGAAGTACTACGGAATTCAGATATATCCTCACATACGCATCTGTTCATCTTCTCTCATGTGATCACCTGTACTCCTCTCCTGTGTTTTCTCCTGTACCATCAATCCCTATACATTTTCAATAAGGTTGACGTCTGCTGATTGTGTTGGTCAGTCGATCTTATCAATATGATGGTGCTGGGCAAAACAATGACAGACCATATTGCCTCGGTGCAAGGGTGAATTGTCATAGACAAAAGTCACCTTCTTTACCTCCCGCTTTTGTTCTGTGATGTAGGGTAGTACATTTTCCCCAAATATATCGGTATAATATGCCGTTGTCATCCTTTTTAGGGTGTTTAGCAATGACCCCGGACCAGCAGCCGTTATTGCCACAGAAACTAATTTTATTTTCCATTTCCACAAATCTGCCCAGAACGACGTTGCAATGAACGTCTGCCCAGAACGACGCGGGGTCTTTTACCATATTTTTTATTGCCAAATCTGATAGAGTTTGTAAAATAAAAAGACCCGTATTTTTCCGTTTTTTGATCAGTCAATTATTTCCCGAGTTATAAGCGGCGAAAAACTGATGTTTTTAACCCTTTCGGAAAAGTGGGCGTGGTGCAACCTCTGATGGATATATCGACTTTGTCCAATCACAACTGAGCCCGCGAAGCTACTTCGCCTTATCGCAAAGGGGGGGGGACACAGCTGAATCTGCCAATAGGAGCGATTGCGACAGCATCTGTGCGAGCAGACCTTCCGAGAACCCCCACCCCCTTCCCTTCCCCTAAAAGCAGTCAAGGACGGGAGGAAAATGACGTCAATGTTATCACAGCAGCTTTTTCGGTGGGCGTCACGTTTTGCTTGTTTTAATTTTTGATTTATGAGTGAATGGTTGTGGTAAGAAGATTAATTTTTCTCTAAATTTCTTTTTTTATTTCCATCTAACGATTTTGTGTACAAAATTGAGATTTCGGTTCCAAGTAAACGCACCCATTGTTTTTTCGTGGCATGTAGCATGAAAATAAATCATGCGTAACAGTTTATTTGAATAATCTATAAAAAAAACTCAGTGAAAATTATCATATTTAATGAAGACTTTAGTTAGTCCTTAGTTACGCACCGACATTTATCTCGAACGATTCAAGCACACCTCTTCTGGTCCTGAATTGCAATGAAAGAAAGAATTAGATTTTAGAGCTCTGATTAGAGCAGAAGGAATAAGGGGAGCATGCGGAGAGAGGCGTGAAGAAAGAGGTGGAAAGCAGAGCAGTTGAGTGAAGAAAGGAATTATTCAAGATAATGGAAACAACAGACGCGAGGAGGATCAAAAAGGCATGTGCAGTATCTGAAATTATGGAGAAATTCTGGAAAGAGGGTAATGAAGAAACACAAACTCAGAGCTAGGCAGCAGATGATACAAGGACTTAGTATTGAAAAAGAGAGGGCGAAGGCGAAGCAATAGTTATAGGTCTCAGAGAGGTGGAGAGATTGATGCTCTTTTTTTGAAGGTAAGAATTTTATCCCACATCGAGGAATGGAAAACGACACGATGTCTCGAGGGTAAGTAAGGATTTACTGCTGCGATCACAACAGATTCAGCTTAGGTGGAATTAATACGTGGAAGAACTACAAGGTATCAATAAAAGGCGTGTAGAAGTTTGGGCATAGAAGATATTAAAAGGACGCTGATACGAAGAGCTGAGATCAGGAGTAATGGGTACTGAGATAATACGCATGACATATCCCATTGGAACCATTGGAGAACCTAGGAAGAGGTGGGAGGAAGGGAGAGACTATTTGGCCTTCTTCACTGGGCATATAAAGAGGGAGTTGGGCCGGAAAATTTCATAAACACCTACCTGTACTTAAACCTACACCGTTCTGCATTTTATTTCGTAAATTTGTATTAATACCTACACCGGAAGATGATAATAACGGAATAATATGACTACTGCAGGATAATATGTTAAATTTCACCAGAGGATAAGATTATTCTTCAAGTAATCAATAGAAGAAAGGAAATGAGAGCATACGAATGTGTAGGAGGCGACCAGTTTCTATTTTGCAAGGAAAGGGCCATTCACCTTCAGGTCTTGGAGAATGTATGATTCCAGGTTTTCCTCGCACTAAAAGGGTTTTACGATAGAAATATTTTAAGATGAAATTAGAAAAGAATCGGGAAATGGTGGAGAAAAACCCGGCGTCAACATCGTTGGTATCTAATCAATTGGCGCTAATGGCCCCGCGTCATTGAAAGTTTATCCGATGGACGGAAAACTAACCCCTTAACGTTCTTTCTCTGAGAAGCAATTAGGGTTCTGACTGAATAAATGTCTTTATACTATTTTTAAACTAACCATTTAATATATATAACATTTGTTAACATATGATGCCAATTTCAAAGGAATATTCCAAGATTTCCGAGAGAATTATGAATTAAATGTGACATAATTTATAGACTGAATTTATTTATTTATTTATTTATTTACTTGTAAATCACACTATGTGGACACAGGTCTGTGTTATTTTAAAGAGTTACATAAGAGCACCTTCTTATGAGCCTGTTAAGGCTCAGAAGGACTCGTGAGTCAATATAAAAATTTAATATATGTGATAGTGAATTGCAATGTTATTTTATATAAAATGTATATCTTTGTAACAAAAAAAAACTTACTTTAAGGCTTGGGATGTAAACAAAAGGGTTGTATACGTTGGCGATAAGAAAGGACGGGCAAGCAGCAACACTTGAGAGACAATAAACCGCTATGGAATTAGACAAATTGGTAAGGCAAACTTAAGACAGCCATCTCAAAAGCGGGGAATTAATAACTAATCCCTGGGATGGGCGGTGGGGAAAATGGATGCCAAAGATAAATGAATTAGTTGAAAACTATTCCACCATCCAAAAATGAGACCCCGGGGCGATCTTATGATCTTATCTATTCTGTCAAAAATTGGTTGAACGTCAATTAATGATAAAAATAAAAACTTAAAGCTCACATTCATTCATCGATGTCATATGTTTCAAACAAACATTTGGCAAGCAAAAATTATTTGCCATATATAAGTACACATATTTTTCTCTCTTTTACCTTGAAAGAGGACATCATTGTCCATAATATTAATGTATCAGCATAAAATTTAAAAAAAAAACTTTAATTTACACAGAAAGGCTGAGGAACAGACATGTTCTCTACATATCAGAATAGAATTAAAATAATCAGCAAAACATAGTAACCATTTAGCCATAACAGGAAGCGTGGTAGCCTAGTGGGTAGAGCGCTTAGTTTCTGATCGAAGGGTCCCGGATTCAAATCCGGGTGAAGCCATTGGGCGCCCCCGAAAGAAAAACTCTGAGTGTGAGGTGGCCCAGGGAAAGGAACTGGCCCCCCTACCCTGAATGTGTGAATTTCACACGCTTAGTCCGGGGTGAGCTCTACCCTCACCTATCCAAACCAACCTTGGGTTGAATCACTGAGTGAGTGAGTGAGTCTTAACATACTCCTTCAATCACTCACGTCGATTGGAAACAATTGAGGAAATACCACCCGTCAGGAACTGTAATATGGTGAATTGCAACATAAGATGCGAATATGGTGCCGAAAACAAATATTTAAGCTACGAGGATCATGCTTAAATTTGTCTCTCGCGATGCCTCTTCACTTACATGTAAACAGCGTGTGTACTTTTAATGAATACGTTCCATCATTTCCTTCCTAGTTAATTACAAAATTCGAAATTTTGTATTTGAAGAGAGAGAAAGCTTTCCAAATAAAAAAAGGCTATTTAGAAGGCGATATAATGATGTACACATTGAATTTCGATCTTCCATTTTATCGTTAGGTTACTTTTTACGCCATTAAAGTAAAGAAATTGAGAACTATCACACCATACATGGTAAATCCTATCCCGTTGTGTATTCTACTTGTTTAGCACCCATTCGTAATGAGCAGTTGATAAAGCTGCATGAATTGCTTCGCTTCTTAGGAATGAGTCATCAACCTCGTAATATCATCGGCGGGAACGAGTACATGCTATATATCATGTAAATATTCCTAGAAGAGAAGTCATGGCTTGGATGAAGCTGATTGAATTGGAACATTAGTAATTATTTTAGCATCTACATGAGACCTCGTGCGTCAAGGCAAGGCGTTGAGGTTGGTATGTAACACTTGAGAACCTAACTAAATAAGGATGATGTTCACAATTTCTCAGGAAGCCAATGCCACAAAAAACTTTTAATTAAATGAATGGGTAATAGAGAGGATGATAGGCTGAAACCAAAATCTGACCTGGTTGGCCTACATGCGATAGAATACACAACCTGTCGAGACATTAGAAAGGGAGGCGGTAAATAAAAATCAATGAAAGGGAGCGGAGGAGGAGGATATAAACATTTATACTAATTATAAATTTACTTGAACGTACTACTTAAAACGAAAAACACACGATCTCAACAATAAGAAGTCCCAAAAGTTGCGAGAATCCACAATTAACGCCGCCCGCATGCGCGCCTGGCGGCGGCTCACGGAATCAAAGTCCCGCGACAAACTCCGTTCATCACGGTTCGTCGCTCAGGTCCGACTTCCACACAAACCTCCGCGACACTCGAAAACGGAGACCGGCCTTGGCAAGCTTGCCTGCCGCATTCAAATCGGATCCAGCACGGCGTGGGAAGGAGTGAGAAAGGTAAAGAGAGAGAAAGGTAAGGAGAGAGATAAAGGGTTTTCAGTCAGTCTGGCGGGCGAGGCGGTGAGAGTGTGATTCCTAATTCCGCTTTAATGCGCTCCGAAACTCGACACACTTTTCCCCTCCGCCCCTGTCGCCAATTCCTTGTCCTCTCTTCTTCCCCATCGCCGCATACACCCCGTTCTCCGCACCGTTCCGTCCGACGTCTTAAACAACGCTTTCCGGAGAGAAGTCACAGGCTCTGTGGCGTGAGACTCCCATGGGACCATTGTGTAAACTTCAAGAGAAGGCGAGATCCCTTCCCTTTTTAAACCACAGTCACACACTCTTCCTCCAAAGTCCCACCTTCCACTGCGTACTTCAGAAGCTTTGCTCTCCACACATCTTCGCCTGAATCCAGCTCCATTTCCCATCTCCTTAGCGTCTTAGATCTCTTCCTTCCCGTCCCCATTTGAGCGAAACGCTATCTTGGTTCCTCTATTTCACAAGTTCTGTCCGTACCTAGGTGCATAGTAAGAGTTTTTATGAGGGTATAACGAGGTCATTTTCACCACAGACTTACTATTCAACCTATTCATGCATGGTTAAAGTGAATTTGAAAACTATCACTCTCAAAAACAAGATATGAAAATGTAATGCTTCAAAAACAAAAGCCCCTCAATAGTAATACATTAAGCATATAAAAATATTAAACCAGTTGTCTTGACGATGACAATTTCTTAAGCACATAATTTTTGTTAATTATAATCTTATTTCAGCTCTGTTCCCTACTCGTCTACGTTCACGTTTAGTTTACATGTTAGACTATGTTTACGAAATTTTACTTCTGGAACTATTATAACCGTAACTTTCATCACACATGGCTAACACTTACATTAACACGAGTTTAGGGGATATACATGGTCAAGGATATCTGGAATCACCTTGTTCCTAGGCTTCAACCTTGTTAATTCAGCCACCTCATGAACCGATGGCGCTAAAGTGAGAAATTTAATTTTCATCCCAACTTATCTAAAAGCCACTATCCAGAAATATCCACTGTGAATAAAACTTTATATACCACCGTTTATATCCCAACTGTCATCAGCGACATGGAATATGTGAAATTGCAAATTTCACCGCAAAGAAGTCTGAAACTGCTTTATCAAGGAAGCTGAAGGAAAACATCCACACGCTAAGAAAACATACAATTGGGTACAAGAAACTTGAATCGAACGTTGCATTCGGACAATAGGGCATTAACTCAGAGGCGTTGATATATCGATTTCGAGTTATAAATTTCCATGATCGCATGATATGATATGCAGATCATACTATCGCCTATTGCCTGACATCTCGCATGATTTATAACCGCATATATTGGGCGACAATTTTATCATATTTATATCGTATAAATAACAACCGTTATATCATAAAACCACAGTACCCATCTGGTACTGAATTCTCAGCGTGTAGCCGCCAGCATAATATTCCTTTATTTTTGCCCTTTCACAAGAATAGGTTCACCAATGCTGCACTTCGCATTCTCACTTTTCCGCGTATAAGCGGAGTGGGGACACCATTGAATCAGGAGATATTGACAAAAATAAGCAACTAATTAAAAGTAAATATGTAATTCTGACATTCTTCTGTAAATATTAACCTACTTGGCAATAGTCACCCTCTAGCTTTTTTACAGCAATATAAGACAGGCCTTTCTAATGAAATATCAATTCTCGGCAGGGTTAATTAAATATGCTCCCAAATCATTACCAATAATTAAGACAGGCTAATATAGGCAGTATTTTATTGTCTTCTCATAACCGAACTTTTTTGACTGCCACTTAAATTGAGAAAGTTTAATTGTGCGGTCTGCGAGAGGCTATTCCGTACTATTCATCACTCAATTACTTATCGGACAATAAAAATAACACCATTCGAGGCAGCTAATGGACACATACTATCATACAGAAACTGGCATTAACTTAAAAAAACTAACTAAAATACCTACTCCCAGGCCAATATACACAGACTCCACACCACGCATATACGCTTCCGTGCACCTAATTGGTGAAGTGCACGGTATAACCATTATTTCTTACTTTACTATAAACTATAGGAGAGCTGATTCGTACGGTCAAACCAGGCGTGACACAAGCCGCATAACTTCTCCCCATTCTGGGATAGAGTGCTTCACATACATCCTCCGGAATGATGCTCCATTCGACAAACTTCTAAAGGTTAGTTTACGATTGGAGTGAACTTGGAGAATTAATTGGATTCAACACGACGAACTTAAGTTTACGATTAACCATAGATTGGGATGTGATTCTACATTTACCATGCGTCTTTATACAAAGCCGACTGCTTACCTCAACACAAACAACCAAACTTCAATAATAAAACTTTCCATCCATTCAATCAGGAGATCCAGGACATTAAGAGAGGTTTAAAATGCAAGTTGCCCCGTTTACTGACTCTGCCATTTTACCTGTTAACTCTTGCCTCTAAATTTAATTGCTTCTTCCGGTCCCCTTACTCCTGCAGAGTACCATGATAGTCAACTTGATGGTGGATGGCAGAGGGTTAACATACTGTTACAGGGGGAGAGCGGTTAAGTAAGAGTAGAGGAAAAATCCAATAGGGTATTTTTCTTCTACTTCCTACTTCCGAGAAAGTCGTTTTATCTCTATCCTTCTTCCTCGCACTCCCTATAAATTCTCCCCCATTAATCTTGCACGTACTTACCACCTTGTGCTTGCCTTTTATGCCATACTTGAACCTCTGCATATAAGGCATACCTTATAAGGGCTTACCAAATCCTGATCTATCTATCAAGCCCTTCAACTTTTTCGACAACCTTCTACTTGAAATTCTAAGACTAGCTGCTTACGATGTTCAATCCACGGGTCTACATTTTCACTACTACCGCCCACCTTACAATTATACTACATACTACGACAATTATCAACATTTGTCCACCTGTAATTGCACCATTTCCATTGAAATTATTCCTTTCGACCCGATAATTCAGCTATATCTGGAAAGCCACCTATATTTCTCATGGATTTTTCGTCTCTATTTCGATTACCGAGACATCAATGGTTTCAAGTTTGTTTCCCACTTAAGGGCGCTTTAAACCGGGAAAAAATAAATGTAAGGATGTGAATGGATGGGAAAGGAGGAAGAGTGGAGACATATTCAACGACGGCATCAGCCTCTACCGCCTCTACAAAACAAAAGGCGCCAGGGGAACCAAGGTTAACGTCCCATCCGACGGATGGAGTACCGAATTTTAAATGGTCACATCATGCATCAAAGTAGTTCCACTGAGTGTTTAGTCGGATTTTTAACCTTTATCTAAGGTAGAGTCGCCACTACTTCTGCAATCCTTCGCTTATTGACTGCATATGGGATAAAAATAGATAATATATCATTTGAAGGATAGTAAATCGTAATTAGTGACATCAGTGACTCTTAAGACATGTGCCCACAGAAAAACGTTCGATCAATTTCTTAGCGATTTATTCAGTCCCCTTAGAAAATCACTTCAAATATTGGAGCTTCAGATACAAACCACCAATAATAATAAATGAGGAAGAGCTATATGTAGTATGTAAATGTTTCTCAAAATCGACCAATCCTGACGTTTGGCCGATGAATTCAGAATTCTTCGGAACCGTATCGTATAAAATGGAGACTATCGAATCGAAATCATGCTGAATAGAAAGCGAATCACGGTCGTCACCTCGAAACAATAGCCAATCATTTAAATTCAAGGGAGTTTTCGGTGAAACGAATCGAAATCGCAATTTCCCGGACTCACCCTCCAATAGTCGACCCATCCCTCGAGAACTCTTCCCCAAGTCCCTGCCCCGAATAATGAAGAAGACCGGACTGCTTCAGTGTGTGAAAGGTCCGAAATTCCGTGGGCGTGGATAAGTGTTAGGGCCCCAGCTGAGAAAGATTACTTCCATTTCTGTCAGTCCTCGGCCTTTCAGCCCTTCGCAATGACCTTCACGGCAGTATTCGTCCTTTCCCTTCCCATCCCGCAGCAACTGCTTGCACCTTTCCCGCCTTGCCGCTTTCTCTCCTCCTCCTCCCTTTCATATCCTTTTCGCTCCCTCTCCTCCAGCTCTTGACCCGCCACGCCTCGATATCCAGCCCGCCACACCCCCCTCCTCATCCCACGCTCCATGGGCGTCCTAATCACCTGGACGTAATTTCCGGCACCCGGAGACCCAGCCTCCGGAAACGAGTTGTCCCGACGCTTAAGCCCGCCACTTCCACAGACACACCGGCGCACATACAAACACCGCCTTACTGCCCCGCACTCACTCCTTCAACCAGACTCTCTAGTTTTGAAGAGAGTTAGTATATAGAAGCGAGAGGTTTTGCCACCCCTCTACTCACGTCAGATCCACATCGCCAAAAATTTTCATCCAGTCTCCCAAAAACTCCTCCGTAAAAACAATTTTTAACCTTCCAATTCTTCAGCTTTTTAACGTTTTTCAATAAAATTCACACAAATAATCCATCAGTATGTCAATCGCATGGTCCTATGACGGTTGTGAATATTTTTGACTAAGAAATGCTAAAAGACAATACCAAATCAACGCACGGATATTCTTCAAATTAAGTGTTAACTTAAGAAAAATTATCGAAGTCATAATATTATTCAGTGAGCAACTCTAGCTCTTTTATATGCCCAGGAACCATAAGGTATGAATTAGGTGTAAGGTGTGAATTAATTTCCCATTTACTAGTAGGTAAATGCTCAATCACTTAGAAGGGGCTAAATAGTGTTGGCGGTGGTCCTAATTCTTTCTTCAAAAATCAAACGGCCAAGTACTGCCATCTGCTGTTGCCGTTTTTTCGAGATGCGAAAGCATCCTTAAGTGACATGGCCAAATAATTCGTAGACAAGAGTATTGCCATATTATTATTGAATTCATTCTTTCATTGACCACTAGAAAGATGGGACTGATATAAGCTACCTCAGACATCTTAAGTACAATCTAATTTGTTGACAGTATGTTATAAATAGTATTCAATATTTTTACTAGGTCAACAATGTTTTACTGACAAAATACCTCAGACACTTATTCTTATGTGATTAAATCGGATTATTATAGAATTCATTATAAAAAGAAGTCATAAATAAAACGCTTTTTAACAAAAAAACAATAGAGGATATTGTTATTTGTTTTTATAAGAGAAATATAGCTCATTAAACAGTTTCCGAAGGTAAATGCATGGACAATGAATAAGTTATGAATAAATTACACATGGATATAATGGTGATATATGAGACTAAGTATGCAAATAACTATAGTAGTTGTGCATACGTATATAAATTACAATAAATAATCATATAATCTCAGTCCTTGGTAGTGAATGGACGTATTTCTCGCTCCCTCGACACGCCGTCCAACTGTGCGAAATGCGGTCAAGCTGTTAAGCTCGGCAAAAACTCCACCATTATTCCTTACGGTGATTGTTGCGAGTAGTACCAGCTTATTAATGACCGAAGAAGAAGACCTGCGAACTCCGAAGGACCTTCAATGACCATGGCACTGTGCCTCAAGTTTGGTACAGAAGCGTTCCAACCGAGGAGACAATACTCCTGTGAAGAGCAGTGAGTACTTTGCTGGAGAAGAACCCGTAGTCGCCACGCTAAATGAAATCTAAGCTCGAATCAAGTGCCTGCAGGACAAACAAGGTGAGATAAAAAAGTCACTTCTCTGGTGCCAAGAGTCCATGAGTCCATGGATTAAATTTGTGAGATGTGAAAGCATCCTTAAGTGACATGGCCAAATAATTCGTAGACAAGATTATTGCCATATTATTATTTAATTCATTCTTTCATATGCAATTGAGACAATTGAAGGCAATTGAGACCTTGCTAAGCAAGTTTCTTAGCAATGTCTCAATCAAGGCTTGCAATATATCTATTGAAACCCTTGATGAAAAACTAGAGAAAACGATCGGTGATTTGTATCAGTTACAAAAATGCGTGTCTGAACTAGAACAACACGTTAATCAAATGGAACAAGAAACCAAGAGAAAAGTAGTAGAGATCCAGAGGGTTCCATAAAAATATGGTGAACTCCTAAATGCCGTCATCCATCAGATAGGCTTGATCATAATAGTTAAAGCGTATGCCTCTGACATTGAATACGTTTGCCGCGTGGGAATTCGAAGAGACCCTGATCAGCCTCCCTTCATTGTCCTTCGTTTTCTGAGGTAAGGCAAAGCCAGCGAGTTCTTAAACTGACGTAGAGTTAAACGCGACCTAAGCACGCGAGACATTGGGATTGACTGCGTACCCCGTCAGTTGATTTATTTAAATGAGTCACACACCCAGTTTAATAGCAAACCTGACACTAGATCCAGAGAACATAAGAGAACAGAATAGTTCAAGTACCTTTGGTAAGAGGAGGAAATATTTGTACGAGGACACGTGACGGGGATAACGCAACATAATTACCTGTCGTACCTCAGGATCTTCACCTAAATGCCTCACTCCATCGAAATGTTGAAACTGTGCCATGTAAATGCGCAGTCATTGTTCAGACATCTCGACGGATTACGGAACTACTTCTCAAGTCATTGCTGTCTCTGAAAATTGGCTCAACGATAATATCTCCTCGGACAACGTTGAACCAAGTAATTATAAAACGTTACGTAACAATAAACCAGGAAGTGTTGGCAGTGTATTTTATAAGTATCTACAAGAAATGTTAACCTTTGAATTGCTTTAAAATTCTGTTAGCATCGCCTTCAGACCAGAATAGATGTTCATTGAAATAACTGGAAAGAAGGGTAAATGTTGTTTTGTGTTGTGTATATACCCTCAAATAATGCAGTCTAATATTTTGATAAATCTATCCACAAAAAAATGAAAGTTCTTTCTTTCAAGCGTTTCATTCTGGACTGAGACCTAGTTCTCTGTTCCACTTGAGAAAATTGTGGAAAATACTGTTCTCTGACAGTCAAGGATCCAAGCCGAAGTAATTCTTAAATGAAGTTTCAATCGGGAAATGCGAGAGGATACTCTTTTATTTTTTTAATGGCGAGCCAAGCAGAAAATCAGCCGGGAAGAAAATGAATAGGGCAAAGACATAACTTCTGCAGAAAGATGGATGCTACCCAATAGATTAAAACTTCCCGCTGTTCCACGATGTGCACATGGTGCAGTTTCCTCATGGAGAGGAACCTTAAGCGTCCCCGGCCTTTCCCCCATCCCCGTCCTCCACCGATGGAACTTACCGCACCCGGGAAAATGAGCTTTCTTATCTCCAGAGCAAAAATCTGCGCATTTCTCGAACACTTGAAATTTCCGTCCCGGCATCCCACGAGGAAGACGCCCGCGAACCGAACGATTCATTTTTCATGGACATGATAAATGCTCGCCTCAGGTATTCGTGCACCGCCTCCTTGATACATCGGAAGCACGGCGGGGATAAACAACGGACAAAACAAACGGTACTCTTAATGGGGCGGGTTTTCTGTGCTTCGCAGCAAGCACGCGCGTGACCGCCGTTCCGCGATCGCTTGGGGCGAGACGGGGCGAGAGATGTGTCTTCCGGAGTGCTCCGCGGGAGGAGACTTAAATTGTATTTTAGCTGCAAAATAGAGGAGTCCTTACGCCAAACTCGGATACAATACGAGAAAAATTTCCCCCCTAAATTAGACGCTTGTGTTTGATACTGCGTGAGACACGAGTTACCTCATCCAAATCCCTGCTGTTAAAAAGTACTTCGGAAAGGTAACGCATTTTACGGTTTGTGACTCATGAATCAGGCACCCGGAATATTTTTACTTTGATCTTTTATGTAGTATCCAAATAAAAATATCCAAACCGTATTCGTTTCATCTCGCATTAATGCGTAAAATTAATATCTCTCTGACTGCAAAAATAGTGCCCGTGTGCGGTGAGATATGATCGAGTTCGTTTATTTAATTTACGTTCTCGGACATATATGTGCACTGAGTATGTGGTTTTTAAGTCGGTACCCGTACTTATACCGGAAAAAACGGTGCAAGCCGGTAGGAACAATAGCATAAATACTTAAATAGCTCCAGGATGGGATAGAAAGGCTAGGGAGGAAGGGTGGAGTGAAACCCGGCGCGGAGTTGGCATTAGCCTGCTTTTAACGAAAGGCGCCAAGGGGAACACGACTCAATGGATGGAGTACTGAACTCGAGAGCTCTTCACAAAGAACTTAAATAAGAGCCTGTTTACCAATGAAAATATCTTCTACTGCCGGGATTTGAATCCGGGCCTTCCGAGTGAGAGACCAGTACTCTAACCACATCAAACCGACCCTGCGTATCGTGTATACATCTTCAATGATTGAAACAATATTAATCCTCTGTAATGAACCCTTTTTGCTTAATCAGAGCTAAAATGGACTCGCGCACCTTTACATGGTTATGTTAAACATGGCGGTACCTCGTTAGGAAAGAGAGTTGTAGGAACAGTAGTGTACTTACTTAATTGGCTCCAACCGCTACTGTTACTGATGTAAATCACAAAAACAACGTAAGCTTAATGCTAAATCATGCACATGATGGGAAATCAAACCCGCCACCTTTCGATGGTAAAATGGTAGGTTACTGGCCTGGCCACAACCGGTAAGAGATTTACGGACATTTTGCATTTATACACAGTCTCGCCTTCATACGAACCACCAGGTAACGTGTTTTGATGGCATATAATTTACCTTGACGGATTGCACAATCAAATAAAAAGATGAAAGTAACAGATCGCTACAGCATTTACCTACCGATCAACGGAAGAAAAATTACACGCTGCTTAAAAGCAACTCATTCAGTTACCCAATCGTTTAATAAGGGTGAGAACGAGTGAGAGTGGATTAATAAATTCGATCCACTTGACGGTACACTGCAAGGAACGCAGTTATGTAGAGAGAGACGTTAAAACTCCACGGCTAGGCGTAATGAACGGACTATCCCCCCTAATTACAAATATGTCACAGGCAAGATGAAAATCAGCAAGTGATACTTTTTTTTTATTTTCATATTTACGCCCGCGCACGCTGCCTTCCGTGCCGACGCGGTCGCCAAAAGCCTCCCACCCGCTTTCCTGCGACGCCACCTCCACCGCATAAAAAGTCTAGGAATCGCGGAGATTTCCTGAATTGGAATTTTCAAATTAAAGTAGCGGGAGGCCACAAAGTCAGCTAAAACGAGGGGGATCGTGGATAAATCCAGGGCGAGAGGTAGACGCAATCAAAGCGCTTATTTCCTCAGGCTCTCAAAGAGGATGGCAGAGGGGATATTGACATGATACCAGGGATAGCACTTCTGAGAGTCTCCTTCATCTCGCAAATGGCGCTACTGATATGTATCCCCCTGGTTATTCACGAGCGAGTGCATCGCCGCCCCGTCTCGCCTATTGCCCCGACCGCACTGCAGCGAACCTCAACACATTCCTTTTACGAAACGAGGAATAACCGAGAAATGGCTAATTACGAGCGTAAATTCCTCTCCGTCAACTTATAAATCCACGTTTTATATAGCCGCTCGGGATTGAGAAGTGGAGCCTCGGTTCGAGGCTTAGGTTAAACGTTTTCTGAAGCTGCAACTCATTCGGTTGAAGGCGTAAGCCTTTCGGCGATGATATCAATTACTTATAATGTGATAGCGATTTTATACTACTACATGCTAAAGCAATATAAACGTCATTCACATCATTCTAAATTTCGATCTCTTGACATCGTAGAAGTTTAACCCTAATGTAAGGCCAGAAGTAAGATAGCTGTTGTTTTAAAAAGGCGAGTAATAGTTACCACCAAGTGAAATAGGTGAATTCTTCATGGAATTTTTTTTTATAAATTCGAAAGTTTTGATATTGATTTGGCATTCCATTGCCTTTTCTTAAAAAATTTTGAGGCGAAACATTCACGAACTTTACTGACGGTAGTTCATGATATAAAAATTCCATTTTGCCGATGCCGATTCCATGGCCATTTTTCGGTTTAGCTAAGTTCATAACATAAGTAATAAATAAGAACATGGACTCAAAGTTTATGTCCCGAACTTGTGGAGCTAGTGGTGTATTCCACGCAATTATTATTGTTAGAGACCGTTGGGCAGATTTAACACCTTCAGATCAATGTCAAGTGGTCTGTAATAATAAATGTGTTGAATACAACAAAGTTTTATTTTATTTTGTAAGATGTCGAAATTCTATGAAGACGAATTACCTGCTATTGCTATGATATTTCAAGCTAGAAATTTTCTCACATTGTTTTTGGAAAAATCTACCAAAATATTTGTCTTAATAGACGCAAAACATTAACTGAGGATCACTCAAATTCAGAACGTTATATGACAAAGAGAAATTAAAAAACAAGTCAGCAACTGATCCACATGGTTCTTACGTGCTTTTGAAGGGGTGAAAGAACATTTATATCATTCCAATCAAATAAATTCAATCTCATGAAGATTGTTCAAAATCTCTATACGAAGAGTATTTAAAATTTCAATCAAAAACTCAATACGTCCGACTCATTGCATAATGCGGGCAGAGAACCTTATTTGGAAACTTATTCGTGCGAAAATACTCCCGTTATTGTCAATTTTTTGCGATAAATTTTCGTAACTGTACGACAGAAACAAAAAAACGAGTTCAAAAGGGAAAATTTCCAAGCCAGTAATGAGGGCAAAAATAAAAACGAAGAATCAAAATCTTCACGGTATAAAAAGGTATTTACCTGGATATTCTGGAGAGGTAGTGTATTTCTTTGCTCAATACCATTACGCTCATGTCTGAATGCCAAAAGAACTAATAGTTTATATACCTTCGCAAAATAAAATAACGGATGAACGAAGGGAGAGAAATTTACAAAACGTAGCAAAATACCGGTTTACGCCAACTCTAGATTAGGTGTTAAAGAAGCGAAAGCATGTTAAAGATGGATATTACTCCCGTCAAGATGGGTGGGACAAAACCCCATCCCAGAGCAAATTCATGGCCACCGATCGTTTTTCCCTCTTCTCTCTCCTTTCCCCCAGAAAGAGCCAGCACGGAGACTTCTCTCTTTACGTGCCACACTTGGGAGGCAATATCCATACCCCCCGTTCATTTGGCTCCTGCCATTAATGTACCAATGTTTAGCAATGGTTGGTGGTATGTCCGCAGTTTTCCCCCTTTGTTTCTCATATGCAATGTATAACTTTTGTCATTAACTTTTACAATATCTTAGGTTGTCAAGGCGACGGTTTTTCAAGACCGTAAAATATTTCATCCAAGTTTTCTTGATTTGGGAGAGAAGCATATCTAGTGGTAAGAATTAGATTTTCTATTATTTATTCTTTCATACGGTTCAAGCCATGTGCTTGTGGAATAATAGTTAGTATTTTAATCCTCAAAAAATAATGCTGCATGCTGAAAAAACTTATTTCTACCTGTGTGCTTTAATGGTACAATGTAGAAGTTCGTATTCTTCGTGACGACGACATTTAATGATTTACCAAGTCTCAAGTTTTCGCAAATAGCTGTTCTAGTTACATGAACACGTTGTTCAAAACGTGAATTGTTCGGATTAACTTTTTATGTTACAAATAAATAAAGTTAGAGAGTTGAATCGAGTATTCGACCTGAAGAGCAGAGTCCTTCTCCCGGAAAAATAAATATCCCCAATACGGCAAAAATGAGAAAGATAGTCTCTTCAATTAATATGACAGGGGGACAAAAATAAAATTCGGACTTGGTCGACAGGGTAGGAGTATGGTCGATATTAATGAGCTAATTAGAACACCATTTCAAACAGAAGTTCCTCTACAGAATTGAAGGGTCTAAAAGTAACTTTTACGGAAGCGTGCTTTAGCCATTTTAGAATATATACAGAGGTTTTTACGCGACAAATGAATCGGCGAATAATCTTGCGTAGCTGATTCCAGCAGAATAGCTACCTAAGCATCCTACTTTAATTATCCATAAAACTAATGCAGTCGGACAGTAGCGTATTTCAAGAATACCTCCTTTGTAATTTGAGCACTGGCTTCCTTATCTCAAATAGGACACCCAAATGGTCATTAAAAACTAGAAACACCAGAGATTTATAAAAGAAATGGGGAGGTGCAAGATGATTGAAAGTTGAATTAGTGACTCTCAATACGATTCCATATCACGCAGACCCTCTGATTCTAAAGAGTTAATTCCTCGCCCTCAGGGGTCCAATAACTGCGTCCAAACTGTAACCATGAAATTCCACAAATTTCAATAGTCCCTGAATGCATGTTTAATTTTAAAGTCATCCAGAATAGAGACGGCCACAGTACTGTTGGGGATTTCAATTTAGATTCTTAGAAGACTTTCAACGGCTTTACTCTCCAACCTTTGTTGGTAGTAGTAACATAAAATACAAATTTATTGCTCTAGAACATTCGTCCTATGGAACATGTATTCCATACATACATATATATTCAGTAGACACTGTGGTGTTTAAATGGAAAACAAACTTTTCCAAGCTAAATACAGAAAGAGTAGAAAAAATAAACAATTAAGTAGATAAATATATTATTCCAAATGATATAAAAAAGGATATTTAGCTGAGAGACTGACTGAGATATGACACAACCAATTAAAATAACAACAAAAAATGAAAATAGAGGAAAATGTTGAAAGATTGCCTTAGAAGTTAATAGAAATAATTTAGGAACGGAAGTAACAAAAAAGGGGAGGTGTCCACCTATTGAAAATTACAAATAAATATAGTCAGGAAAAGTACAGTAATACAATATTTAAAAATATAAACAGAATAATAATTGTTGGAATACAAACAGAAACAGGACCAAGGTACTGCATATATAAGCGGTTTATACTGAGCTTCAATATTATTTCTAAAACAGAAATGATAACATTTTAAATTTAAATTGTTGTATATTGATAGAGTTACCTACGTTATCAGGAATACTGCTCCATATTCTTAGGGCCGAATTTATAGCCGACGAGAAATATACATTTGTCCTACACTCCGAAATTTTAAATCGCCTATTGGTTTTTATAGATCTACCCGAATCATTCCGGTTTCCAAGAATATAGTCATACAGATATTCAGGGGTTTTACAAGATAATATTTTGCAGATAAAAGTAGATAGTTGGAATATTTTTCTATGTTTCAGTAGTAATCTCAGTAGTACTGAGAGGTTATTGCACTTTTCCCCTCTAGAGCACCTTTAAGTATATACAACCTATAAGATCCTCTACAATGTTTGGTGCTCTTTTCTGCGTGGCGTATCTTTTTATAATTTAGAAATATTTATGGATGGATTAGGAATGTCACGACATTTCTTACTTTACCTTTTTGACATTTATTACCGTATTTCTCATTTTAGCTGCTCTAACGGCCACGGAATTAATAGACGTAGACACGTTGCCTTCGCATGCCTCCAATGATGGCTAAAATTATGAAAATATCCATATATTTCATGGACGGTAGGACATAATCACATCTTTTCTCTGACAAACAAGACAAACATTTCTTTTTCCTACCCAGGATTACCAGGTATTCTGTTATTTACCCGAGAAAGAAGCAGCACCATGCCTTGCAAAGGAAAGCCCGAAGAAAACCATTGAGGTGACCCGCTTTTATTCCGCCTTGTGATTACCATTTTGCTTGATCCAACTCTCTCTTAGAAAATCTTCAGTTGGTTTATTGATTTTTTATTTGGAAGCCTATTTAATCCGCATCATATATTAAGAAAGTGACAACTTACACAGGAGAGCGTAAGCGAAGGAAGTTGATCCAAAATATCAATACAATCCCTCAAAGATGCGTGTTGCAACAGCTTTCCTCAAAAAATATACAATAAAAGTAGACTTTATCGTCATTATAATATATATTATGATGCTTTTAAGCATTGTTCATAGACTTCTCATCGTGTAGCACGGCTGCATATTGTAACAGTTCGAGGAGAAAAAGGCTCCATTAGGAGGCAATCTTAACCGATACACCAAAATTTATATAGAATAAAACTTTTCCTTTTATTGCTATTTCATCAGAAAATATTTATGGTACGTTCTGTCTTACTTTTTACACAGCTACGTTATAAACCACACACCGAACACGACCACAGCCTAGACGGTGGGCAGAGCAATGGCCCAAAAGTAAGTTTTTAGGTTAGATAAAAATTTTAGCCCATTTGAGATTGCACTACTTTGGGTTGCCACCTCTCCCTGAATTACGGATGCTCCCGCAACCCGGGCGTACTTATTCACTCTCTACCGACGCACGGGAGGGAGAAATCTCCCGGGATCCAATAATCCGCTGAAATGAGCTTCCATTTAAAAGGTTGAAATTTGTGAATTTAGTTTCTCATTATACGTAATCAAAATTAATGTATATTAAATGCAGAGGTGTTTACTTTCTCTTAGAAGGGTGGACTTAAGATTGGTTAATTGTTCCCAAAAATAATTAAAAGAAGAGAGGGTAAAGCTGAAAAAATATAACGCTTATGAATTTGATTACATAGTCTAATGCTGCCCGCGAGCAAATTTTCGTATGGATGTATTCCTTGAAATGAATTTCCTTAAAGCCCAGGCATCAGACCGCAATGTCTTCACCTCTATTTTCGACAGTTTCTCCGAATAGTCCCTGCTGTGAGCTTATTTCTGATTCAATTAGGAAGCTGTTTATCTTGAACATGAAATTCCTCTACACGTACTATTTTTTTCTATACTACCTACAGATGAAGAATGGCAATGGTACTCAAATTGATCCCACACATCAAAGATTTCCACCAGAAAATATCCCATATCACTCCCAATAATATCATTGCGAGGAGGGCAGGTAATGAAATTCCTCATGAAATGAAATGATCTTAATCTCAATACTATAAATTATGAAAATGATTCTGATTCACGTTCTTGTAATAATCTAAAGAATCCTCAATCCATTTGCCAATTGGCGAAGAAGAGTCAGCTCATTCACCATAATCATAGGTCAACAAATTAAGAATGGTTAGACGCAGCTCTCCACTCAATTCTCCTATCAGCTAATCTCTTCATATTTACGTATTTATCCCCTTTCACATCCTTCATCACTTGTTTTATGTATCTCATACGAGTCCCTCCTTTACCGTTTCTTCCCATTAACATGTCCCTCGACGATTGTCTTCATGTTGCCATCATGTTATGTGGCCAATTAAGCTGTCCCGGTTTCTTCTCAGGGATTTCAGTAGACTCCTTCCGTTCATTCACCACCCCTTTCATCTATATTCAATCTATTCTACATCCCTCCTTGTTTTGATTATCAGACGTGATTTTCGCATGACAAATCTTTCTCATCTTACTTAAACGAGTATTTTTACATCAACGTAAAAACCAAGGAAACCACCTGGACGGCACAAGGCTGAGGTAAATTTTTACGCTTACATACTCGATCATGGTATTAAAATAAAACCACAGACTTATGTATCATAATATCAGTAGAACAATAGCGGGAGTTATGTCACAGGCTCTCATCTGCATCAGGTTAGGTATACTTGTACTTGATAACTACTTGTATTCCGATGGGTTAGTGAGAGAGGCGCACGATGAGCTTGATGAAGAACAAATGATAACAGGGGAAAGTTGATAAAGTTTGTAATTTATCAAGCTAGCCAGTCAGGTAAGAACTGGAAAGTTGTACTGAATATGGCATAAAACCAATTCATAAGATATAGAAATCAAAATAAGTCAAAAGATAATAATAAGGAGTAAGATTTTACGCTTTCCCGGCGAATTGCATTGATGAACTCTTCTCGGGCTCTACACCGGGTGAGGGAATGTAATGCTGCCAAATGGCAGCATTACATTCAATCACCCGGTGTAGAGCCCGAGAAGAGTTCATCAAGATAATAATAAGATCTCCACAGGAATGAAGGCAGATAAAAGTTTCAAGTAGGACGACGAAAGCAAGAGCAGTTCGAGCAGTTTACTCTTGGGAGGGAATTAATTTTATGCGTTAAAAAGGGAAGTTAAGAAATGAATGGTGAAGATCAATGAGAATGATATGGAGCATTGCATTCGGCAGCTTCGAATCGTGGATTTTAAGGAAAGAGGATAAAATATACAATCGGCTTATGAGATATGAGAGTAGAGAGAGAGGTGAGGAGGAAGTAACATTTCACGCTTTCCCGACGAATTGCTTTGAAGAACTCTTCTCGGGCTCTACACCGGGTGAGTGAATGTAAATCTGCCGACGTTTCGGGTAGCGACTCGTTACCCATCCTCAAGGCAAATGTCACGTACTACCAGGGGTGTTTTCAAGTCGGTTTCCGCACTAATAGGCGCTTCAGACCGGGAGGAGAGGTATAAGGATAGGAATGGAAGGGATGAGGGACCTCGGATTGATTGTCAATGTCACGTAACTAAACCGTCCGTTGGTTTTATACGGACGCTGGCGGTGGGGGATTGGTCGAGCCCCGATTGTTGAGCTGAAGGACCGTTGACCGTTGGCCTCGCTCTGTCAACCTGTATTCTTTTCAGGATTCTATTCCATGAGCTGCTGATGGTATAGCCTGAATGCTGGTTTACTTTCCTCTTCTCCATTCTTATTTCTATCGCTTCCTTGGTCAAGTGATCCCAAAATTTGTCCGAGCACCAGATAACCCTCTTATCGTCCCATTTAATGCGATGGTCTAGACTGAGGCTATGTTCAACTACCGCTGATATCTACGGCTGTCCGAGTCTCACTCGCCCGGTGTAGAGCCCGAGAAGAGTTCATCAAGGTGAGGAGGAAATTGGTATTGATGCAAGCAAAAAATGGAGGGAATGGTATGGAAAGAGAGGCGGATAATGGAGGAAACTAGGGTTGAATGAGTGATATGATGGAATGGGTAATATGGAGAGAGGGTTGGCGAGAAGTAACAGGTTACTGATTATTCAATAGCCAGTGCCGATTATATAACCTCTAATGGTTCCTAAGCCGTAATAATTTATCAACCATTGAAACAGCGTACTATTCCAAACCGGCAACAGAAAACGCACGATAAAATGCGGTGCAAACGAAGCCGTAACAAGAAGCGTAAGCAAATATTACATATAAAGGATCACACCAGTGGCAGTACTCCCACATTTCCTTGGTGTAGTGGGGAAATCTGAGCACCACTGCACACATATGAACGCCATTTGTCTTGACCAGTTCATAATTCCTCCGTTTTCAACGCCGAGGATCAGAAATTTGACATAACAACCATTGGCTCAAAGAGAGAGGGAGAGACTTTGAGACGAGTTTAGAGAGAACCAAAATGGCGAGAAGCGAAGAAGAATTCTCAAAACGTACCCTTTCAACTTCTCCTTCGCATAATTCTGCGGTTTGACTCCGCCGTGCAATCATCTCCTCTTAAACAGCCGGATCATCAAATGACGATTAGGGGTGCGTGATCCTTCCACAGCCAATGAAAAAAATGGGATCAAAATCAGGCTAGAAGTGCTCACTTAAGGTTCAGTGCTGGGTTTTCTCTCTTTGAAGTCATAGCGGCCCATCGTTCTCTTGTTCACGAAAGATTTTAACGCTGCATGTGCCCATGTGCGCAAAGCATTATGAGAAACTTTTTCCTCTTGCATACGTCCCGCATGAAAAAAAAACTGGAGGACTCCCTAATTGCGGATATTTACACCCCTCGGAAGTGCCTAATTGAACCTCCAACTCAAGGCAAGGAGACTGTTTTACGGCGTTCGAATTTTACGGGTAATTAAGCATTTTTACGACAAACTAGTAAAAAGTGCCATTTCTCAACGGTATAAGGCGGATGCCAAGAATTTTGAAAAAGCTAATCTATATGAGCATAGGCATAAAAGAGGTATGATAAAATAGGTAAAGAGAAGTTGTTGTAACCTGTTGAAGCCTATTATTTGAAAAATAATACATTTGAACTCACAGCACTAGAGTCATCACCTAGTACCAGTCTACGTGTTCACTTATAACTAAAAGATTTAGCAGAAGACAACCAACACACCAATCATAAAGGTTCTTAGTGTTAAGGAGAATTAATGAACATTCACAATTAGGTGGTATATTTTATTCCCTGACTAGAAAGTAAAGGTCAAATTAGCAGTGAGCTTGGAAGGCAGGAAATGACGTTATTTTTTCACTTTTTATTCCGAATACCTAGTCTCTACAGTGATATCCTCTGAGTTTAAATCAAAGTAAATGAAAGAAGAAGTTTTTTTCTTTCAGCATTCGTGATTCCCTTTCTTGGTCTACCATCTGTGCTGGTAGAAAATCTTCTATTCCTCTATGACGGGTCTATTCCGTCTATCTATTCAGTCAATGACGGGTATTTCCGTGACGATCTCCGCAGGCGTTCTACTGTTGCGAGCCCCGGATACCACGAAAACTGTGTTTATAAACCCCTCCCACTATCGTCGAAGGATGAAGCCCATATTCCTCGGACTAGGGACGGATATTGTGAAAACATTAATACGAATTGTAAAGCGCTCAGGAAATCCATACTTAATATCTACATAATATCATACGTACAAATAATCCAGGTCAATTAAGCAGCAAAAACCTCTGCTTTGTTTACCCTATAAAGTGGATATATTTCTGCCCTAATGATAAAACTCCCTGGAGATTTCGAGCAGTAACAGGCCGTATCAGATTTCGAACCATCAGTATGAAAGGGGTTTGAACTGAAAGTGATTGGAGTATTTCTTCATTGAGGAAATACTACAACGATCTTAGATATCATCCGCAGACAAGGATGAGAAAGAGAAATGATTGTTTCGGAGGAACATTCATTAAGGTGCTATTCGCGTCTAGAAGAGTAAACGGTACCCACCTCAATGTTCGCTTCAAGAGAAAGAACTTAAATAAAAACATTATACCTACTCCTACTCACTCACAATTTTCCCTCTACTTCATCTTTTTCGATTTTGTGTTATTTACTTTTTCCTTTGTAGAGCCACAAATTCTTCGAAGATGATTTAAACGGTTGTAAAAAAAAATATATATATATATATGGCTTTACAAAAGAGGTTTCATTCTTTTTTGTCAACTGTTTACATATTTTTCTTTACCTTCAGTGACAGAGTAATGCCACCAAAACGACACCCTGCCAGACCTGCGTGCCAAATTCCTTGAAAATTATTAAACTTTGTATCCCAATGAACCCTGGGATAGGGGAAGAGGGGGGCATACGGCTTCTTCTAGCCCAGAATAAATAAAGAAAATATCAAATATCACTGCACTACCTAACAAACAACTAAATCGTGGAATAATGAAAATTTTTCCAATGCTTGTGTAGCTATAAAACTGATAAAAAGGGCCATACAATATATGGGATTTTTTAACGAGCAGTAACTTCCACTTGAACTTTTTATTGAAGACAAACCGGTTCTGCCCATTAATCATCAGATACAACTGGATTGATGTTGCTGCATACCCTCCTACAGTTTCTGCTCTATGCGGAAACCATTTTTATCATCGATAGCTGTACACCCCGTTTCAGTTTACACAATTTTTTTACTCGTTAAAAGAAATAGAGAGCGAATATTTGGCAATCTGTTTCAAATCTTCAGTAGGTCATCTGTCATTTGCCTTGCGACACTCGGCACCCGGGTGACTTTTCCAACACTTATTCCCTCATTTGTTCAGAACCTCCTACTTCCCTTAATTTCACCCACAGATTTATTTTTCTTCCTATTCTTTTACCACACATCTACCGCCTTCGTGAAAATCATCGCCTTTCATTGACTGATTTGTTCATTCAGTATCGCCTCATTGTCTCCAGCAACCTTTTCTCCAATCATGCAATTCACCTCCGTCTTATTTTTGTCCATTTTCTCATATCAGTTCTTCCACACATCCACATATTAAAAGCTACTAACTATCATCATCATCTTTGCCCCATGTCAATGTTCAGCGACTATGCAATACCATTCCCTTTATTAAACCTCTTATTGTCATGTTCTTAATTACTTAACCAAGAATTTTTGGCATAACTTTTCTCCTTTTAATAAACCCTCTTTCGTCAGCAACATACTCCTACTTTTATCCTATACTCGAACAAAAAGATTCAGCCTTCTTTAGTTTCTGCCCGCTTCATACTTCATACTACCCTGACCTTCTTTTTCCTATAAAGTAACAAGTAAAGTTAAAATGGTTAAGGCTGTTTTACTCGAATAAATAATTATCACAGTTTGAAACAGTGGTAATGGAAAACTTCGTTAAATGAATGGATGGAAGAGTGGATAGTTTTCACACAGAAATACAAGCAATAGGGAGGTTTTTCGCGCAATTCGTTGTTTTACAAGGTGCTATTTTTATTTCGAATCTCACCAGGCTACACGGCAATCATCGTGAAGAACGGCATTTTATAGCGATCATTTTACAGCAATAGTTCCCTAGTTGCTCACTGTCATATCAGAACTAATCATAATTTTAACCGTCTGAAAAATTGCCAGTGAGAAAGGCGTCTGCTCCCGTTCATATAGCTGCTCAATAAACGAAACAGAATCCGAGAGAGGCTTTACCGTTAACATTGTCACTCTCACCTCTTTAATCAATTAGACATGTCCTCTAGGGTACCAGTGACATTGTGGAAATACGGTGGTGAGGATGTTATTCGTTAGAGAAAGAGAGCATTAATATATAGTGAATATATCCCACGGAGAGTCTTAGTACGTGAAACCTTAAACAGGTTGAAGGTCGAAGAAAGAGGTTAAAAATTCTTTTTAGTTTAGATGTGAGATTGTGCGCACTGGAAATACAGAGCCTATGAATAACCTCAATCACTCGATTTCAGAGGCAAAAAAAGAAGCAATGTAAACATTTTGCTGAGTAAAACGCTAGATAAACTGTGTCCTCCAGTCAACCACAAGTAAAATGGTGTAATCCTCATATTGGCAGACGAAAAAGAGTGAGTACCAACTTTTAGTACCAGTATTTTAGGAGTTAGGCGAAGAAAACCGAAAATTTGCATAAAAAGAGCTAATTTTTCGGTAGATACCTATTTGTTACCCTCATTAGAACGGTCTTTGTTACCTGCAGACGAAACCTCAGTGCCATTCCCTCCAGTTCACCTCAAATTCAGCAATGGTCTTGACTCAATCGGACAAGCAACACCAAATCAATATTCCCTGATCAAATCCCTGCAAGGGTGTTTACCTTCAATAGGTACATCCATTTCTCAATTCTATTTCACTCCATGTCAAACCCATTATCACAATGCCTAGATTCTACTACTGGAGTTGCATTGTTTTATAAATAAATCCTCTGATAGCCCTTAGGCAGTGCCGTAACGGTCTGGGGCGTAATAAGAAAATAAGACGCCAGGAATGACGGGCAATGGCTATGCCGAAATGAACGAATCACAACCGGACTGTTCAACATATAGACAAAGCGGATGGTGCTACGGTTAAGGCCGTGAAACGCTATACACTCAAAACTAGCTCACATGTGTAATGGCGATGTGGATTCAAGGTATAATATACCAATGAAATAGAGTCGAGACAAGTTGCTAAATTAGCTCCTCGACTACACCAGTCCTTAATCACCGATATAAGAGCTTCCATTGTCCACATGCCCTTTATCAATCAATATCGACTGGGTATACTAGTAGAATCGGCACGAGGCAATTGAAGGGCTAACTGCTGCAGTGGATGTAACGCGATGAGAATCCCGTTGCTGACCAAGGGTTCTGGGAAGAGAGAAAACAAAATGAACTGCGCCAGGAAAATGGTTCGCTATTCCAATTCCGAGAGAGATAAAAACTGTTTTCAATGATGAAACTGCCCGCGTGGGTTTCAATTAATGCCATTTTATTCCCACCGACTAAAAATGCAATCAAGTAGAGATGGCATTTTCACGAAAGGAAGCAAAATTACAATTACATATAAATTGTAACTTCGTTTCCTTTCATATGACCACCGCAACGTCCAGTACGAATATACTTGGTGACCGTCCTTTTTTAATTAATTTTTTTAAACCAGGCATACTTTTTTGTTCTATATTGTACACATTTAATGCATTAATAGTGATTCCTCGGCTAACAGAGATAATTTATTCTGAAATAATAATCAATTCCCTGAAACGCTATTGCCCCTAGGTTTCTATATAAATCGTTTTATTTGTCTTGGATGCTGCGTACAATAAAAAGATAACCATTATAAATTGGTAAAATACGGAATAAAAGGTGATAAAACTCACCAAATGATGAGACGAAAACTTTTCAATGCAATAGACGGAAAATGCCACAATATATCACACAATGTAAAAAAAAAAACAAGTGGGTTGTGACATAGAGTCACTACACTACTGTTGTTAACCCCGTAACTGATTATACTGTGAGTGTGCTGTAAGTACCTCA
The DNA here is from genome assembly GCA_933228895.1 of Platycnemis pennipes. Classification (NCBI taxonomy): domain Eukaryota; kingdom Metazoa; phylum Arthropoda; class Insecta; order Odonata; family Platycnemididae; genus Platycnemis; species Platycnemis pennipes. The sequence goes on from OW121855.1 coordinate 32,417,192, forward strand.
GGAAATATTCCTTTATTCTAAACTGTTATTTTTTCTGCTTACGAATCATTTCCAACAATTAACTTATATATTTCACTGCTGACTATAAATTTAGATGTAATACTGAAAAGCTCCGTTAGGAGACAATATTCATGAAAGAGATACTAGAATCACTAGAATAAACAGTTTTTAATAAAATAGATTAGCCATAAGAATTATACTTGATTATGTTTCCCTGTTTTATATCTGTTTTAATCATAAGAATTCGTCAACATCTACAAAAGTTGGCAATATACCTACTCATTTAATTGACGTAAGTATAAACGCATGCAATAAAAGCAATAGCTAAAATTATTTGTCCCCAAACCTCCTTCTCCTTTCCTCCACATAAGCATTACAGATACCAGGCGCCTATCTCAAATAATACTAAAGCACGCAATAACGTATCAGTCCATTGCTAGTGAATAAACTACCGAGTTAAAAACTTATTTAGCTAAAGAATCTACGAGGATGGATCTTACTAAACCTAATGAAGGATGTAGGAAAGTGGAAGAAAGAATGAAAGAGGGACGATATTCAAACTATTACACTTAAAACCAGTAAACCCTTGCAAAACTTACGCATATTCTATCTAGCCACAAAATAATTTAATGTTTTGTTGTGTTTTTGACTTCAAATACTCAGACAAGTCTATATAAAAATATCTAAGATAGTTAATTAATGTGAACTTATTTATATATAATCTATATTTACCTACTGAACTAATTATGTAATGAATCCATATTACAGATATAATACCTACTATTCCACCGAATATATGTACACGTGATCTTTTAGCAAGTTTTGAAAGATAAATCTTGATTTTAGTGTGCACATCCACAATAACATTCGTTAGCCAGATTCTATAAAAGGCGGAAAAATCTTCGCATATACATTTCCAGCTGCTTCGCTTGGCCGCAATCTATGGCAGCGCAAATATTTTCGTGTCACGGGATTTCGCTGAATTCCGAGAGATAAGTAAATAGCAGCATGGAGGGCGTTTCCCCCTTAAATGCAATCCTTTGTCACCCAGATCGTATGAGCAGGTCTTTTTTTTTGCGTACTGTCGAGATTTTCGCTTCATTCAATCCCAATCCAGGGAACGACGTGAGCTACAGTACCAATACACCGTGAGGCAAAACAAATACTAAATGCCGACGACGGACGACAATGAGACATCGTCAACTCTCGGCGTATTTCGGTCCTGAAAATTAACGAATCAGCAGGGTGGAATATTTATGCAGAAATAAAGGGGCCGCCCGTTGGTCATAATAAATTCCCTACTCAAACAGCAACTATTGAATGCTTATTCAACCGATGACGGACTGTTAACGGAATATCCAAGCAAAAAAATGAGCTAAGATTTATCTATCAAAGTAAAAAATTCCATATCACTGGATTGTGTGGACGAGTCAGCGGTATTGCGGCCGAAAAATGTGAATATCGATTTGAAATTTCTCGGGTTGTTGTTGCAAAGGATAGCCACGATTGTGTACCAGTCCAAATCCAGCTGGTTTCGCAGTGGGCTATGAACGCGATAATTAGGGCCACGAAAAACGTGAACGTAAGCTAAATGCGCTCCATTAAGGATAAAAGTGAAAAGTGTATGTACAATTTGAACAAGAAAAACTAATTAATGTTTGTACGTGATAAATCTAATAATAAAAAATTCATAAAGTATTAAGATATTCAAACTTATTTCAACAAGCTATATTAGTATTTCAAATTAAATATAACCAAGAAATGCATTTAAAAGTGTGGATTTATTAATTGACTCGAAATTGAAACTTCAAGGAATATTATATAATAACTAAATTTATTAGTAAGACATCATTCAATGCTACATTCACTTCGATAAATGGCTATTAAGGAACCATGCATTTTTAATTAGCATACCGGTCCAAAAGTTATTGCTGTATTTTACATCCTCCCAAAAGAAATTTTCGTTTCGCATTCAATTGCGTAGTAAATTTTGAAATCCGGATTTAGGAAGAAACGAATTTCATCAAGTCACCGTATAGTATTTAACATTTTTTAAATAACCTTGCTTTTTAATTATACTTTGGTCCCTTACTTGATTAAGAACTATTAAAATGCTCTAACTACAAAGTAAATTTGAAATATGTATACCTCTTAGTTACCTGGGAGCCATTCATATAGTGGTGTAATGAGTTAAAGGATTGATATTATTTATTTAAACTGAAAATTAAATGTGAAATCAAACACCTTGTGTTGGTGAACGATGACTTGCATCACTTTATAAGAATTTGAAAAATAATTTGTCGACGACGAACACCAAAAGTACCTAGTTCATTGTCGCGTAACGGTAATATATATGTCACATCAACGCACCCTAGGACATAGGTTATTATAATGTTGTTTCTACAGCTAATAAAAGCATGGCCCTTTAAACTTATTACTATACATCTCCATTTAAAATAAACAACTACATACTTTTTATATCGTAGGGTACTAGGTTAAAACTCATTTTATTGCCAGCGCCAGATAAAATTAACTAATATCTAGTGCATAATGAACAAAATTTGTTATTAAAATGCATAAATTTACTTTTCCCTACCATTTCTTCTAAACCTCGTAGAGTCTTTGAGCGTCCAATGCATGCAAAATCACTTATTTGATCATAAAACTGCTTTATCTCACAATTAGATTAGCATTACTCACTCCCGATATGCGTAGATAACAAGTAAATATGCGCATCCGCCATCACATTTACCTTACCGTATCCTCCCAAAGCATCCAGGAACTGACTTCCGAACACTCATTCACATCACTCCCAATGATTCCTGGCTCAGATCAATTACCTCCCCGCACCCTACTTCGATCTGGAGCGCTCGCAAATAAGATACATCCCTCACCCTTCCTGGGTGTCCTTTACACATCTCAATCGCTTACAAGAAGCTCTTTCCCCCTTTCAATGCTCTGGAATTTTCCCCGGTCGTCTCGGATTCCAATAGAGATCTCTTCCCCCTTCTTTCTTGGGACGGGAGACTCGATGCAATTCGACATCCAAGATTCCTCTCCCCCTTTCACGCGCGCACGACAGCGACCAACTCTTATGTCGTAGAATGGTAGGTATTCACTCTTCTTACCCCTACTACCTCCTCTCACCAATCCACGTCCCCCTTTAAAAAAGTCCCACAATTCTTCCCTGAGCAATACGTACCGTCTACTCACATTCAATTCCCTCTACCGACCGCCTGCCCCTCCATCTCGGCTTTAATGGAACCCCGCTCCACGCCGCACCACCTGAACGTTGATTCCCTGCGCCCCGCACCGTCGCATTTCGTCTGCTGCTCCTCCCGACAATACCCAATCACTCCGCGCTCATCCAAGCCATTTCCAACCCATCACTTCTCCCCTACCCCATTTTGAGAGACCTTGCCTGCACCCCTCGGGAAACTGGTCTCTTTAAAGCGGCCCCAATAATCCCACACAGACACGTACTTTCAACATCCATACGTCGCTGCACCGATGCCAATTTCGACTCGTGTCATCTCATGCGTTCGAGGTGATACATCGAAAAGTCAAATCACGTTCCCTTCCTTTTTTATTTTTAATACCGCTGCCTTTTTTGTGCGATAAAAAATCAACCCTCCCGTACAGAATGAAGCAAAATTAATATTTTCTCGGTAAAGTGTGCAGTGGCATGAGCGATTGATTTTAATTACGCGGTATAATATTCGGGTGACGCCAGAAGCCAATTCCAGGTCTTTACGTTCCTTGAATATATTTCATATCGAATGATTACCTACCTGTCACACCCGTCATCCATGACCGGTTATTTTCTCATTACCCTTAGGAATGGCACATCAATACGTCCGAAGAACAGGGGTTCCCAGCCTTTTCATTTCTGCGTCCTAATTTTCATCTTCAGGTTAACCAAGTACTACCAAGAGCCAGAGAGTAGTACTCATATTTTTACTTCAAGTATGAAGATAAATATGTACGTTATAGGCGTGCGAATCTACGATATCTTCGCAATAATTAAGAGTGAAAGAGCATTAGCCGGCTGTAGTCTCACCCCCTAGGTTTTGAAGTTATACTAGCGGGACGTGTCCCACAGGTTGGGAAGCACTACCCTAAACGGTACACAAATGAAATTACACAACTTCCATAAGCCAAAATTCTGAGATAATAGAAGAGGAGAGAAAAATTCTAGAAAAAATACTGCAGTAGCCTAAATTACAATTCGTAACATGGGCCCATATCAAACATTCCGAGCAGCAAGATACCCCAATCAACTAGCCAGCCGCTAAAGCCAGTTTACAACAGCGCTAGCCTTATAAATTCAAGGTCCCAGGTTCAAATCTAGCCTAAGGCATGGCTAAATTGTTTAGGAAAGACTGAGCGACATGTTTTACTCTAAGGCGCCACACTCTCTTCTCACTTCAATTATTTTTTTTTAAAACTTGGGTACTTCACAGAAATAAGGTAAATCAAAAATTATTATATTCTTCTCTGATGGACAGAAATTTCTTTCATTTTTAAGCACTTCTGATCCAAAATAATTATTACCTATAATATCTCCTGTATAAACTATATTATGTCATGTACAATTAAATTTCGGGGCAGCCTAGACAGACGACATCGATTTTAGATCTAAAATAGATATGTTAGCAAATGGAATACATTCAGGGATGTCGGCTGATCGCTCCACCCTTAAACAACCATAATCCATCAAAACAAACGTTTTAGGTCTGCGTCAAACTCAAGTTTAAAAAAGTACTTGAATGACACATGAAAGGACCTTCCAATGGACGAGTGGAAGTGGGCGGAGCATAGAGCTTCCTTTTTAACGCTGTAGGTGGCAGTGTTAGATTTGTGGGAAACGTGGGAAACGTCCCGAGCCCTTTCTGGTAGTAACAGTAGTACAAAACGGTACCAAACGTGTAATAACATGGATAGCCTCGTGGGGTAAAGTGCTAAAAGAGTAACAAAACTTTAGTTTAGGTTCATGTTTGACTAATATCGGAATGAATGGAAGCCCACGCATGATAATGGAAGGTTTTCGTCTTTTTATATGCGGCTACATGAAAGTTGTTCGGACGGGGATTCTCGACGAGGACGTCGTTGTAAAAGCGAGACAAAAAAGTTATGCCTTAATGGAAATAAATTATCTTAAGGCATGATTAGAATTTGTGTATGCAAGATATGTATTATTCCATTCGAAATGTTGTTGACTTTCACTAAAGATATAAATCATTTTCAGTTGTTACCCGACGCAAATATTAGGCTTAACACAGGCTGATATACACAGCCACAATACAAAATCAAAGTTCACTCTAAATGTGACGCAATTTTGAATGAATAAAGCTCATAAACCTTTAAGTGTGGTTGTGAAGTTTTAAAATAATGATGCCAGGCTCCCTACAAATGGCCAAAAACAAAGGAAAATGCAGGCCTCGTATGAGATACATGGAACAGGTTGTGAAGTATGTAAAGGAGAGGAGTTACGTCATAATGAAGAGGCAGGCATATAGAAGAATCGAGTGAAGGGCCTTGTCAAACCAATTCTATGATTGCTGACTGATGATGATGTTTGTTTTTGTATTGCTTTGAGATTCCTTTTTAAATTCTGCTTGTGTTTCCGCAATCTTCCTTAACGAAGCCCATCACTTCATTGTTCCCGGGATGAATAAATTTTATCATTATCATCAAAGAATTGTAACACTTGCATAAATGAGCACTTATAGCGTTTGATCTTTACCAGTGTAAAATACCACATAATTTGCTAGATTTGTCTTTTTGTAATGAGTAATATGAACTTGGTCACGTAGGAGACACCAAGGTAGCTTAAAACAACTAAATGAATGTTCAACTACGGAAAAGAAAATGAAATTAAATTCTAGCTGTCGTACAAATAAAACCAAACAATGCACCCATGCTTTCAGATGGGTGCAATTCTCTTTTTTAGTTAGCCGATGTATTAAAATGCTCAAGGAATCCCTGAAAAATTTTGAAATGCTGCTTCATTGGCTAGTACTATTCTGTACTGATCATTCGCAGAGGCTAGGATTTCATCCCTAAGAATTTATTACTTAAGATTTATAACTTCAATGGGTGAAAAAATAGTTGCTGCATGCACCTAACTCGCACAAAAGTCGCATCAAAATTTTCAAAGTAGATTTACAGAGCATATAATCACAGAAAACATCTCACAAAAAAGAGAAAGTTAACATTGGAGTTCCAGTTTCATTAACTCATTGTCGGTAAAATTTGCAAGTTAGTTTCTTTTTTCTGCATTATATAGCAATTTCACTTAATAAATTCTGAAGCTGCACGTTTAGCAAAAATCTCTATTCAAAACGGATACGTACACAAACGTGCGCGCAAAAATTGTTGTAAAGTTTACAAACGCAGTGATGGGACGAAATTTCGATTGTGTTGCCCTAAAATTTCCTCACGGAAATCCTCCTCTCTGAAATGGAGTGAACATACCCTCATGTGCTGGGATATTTTTGTTGCCACGCCGTATCTTCACATCGCAAAGTTTTTTTAAAGGTTCTTCCTTTGAAAACGAGTGAAACGAAACCTTAGGCGTAAATGCACTACTCTTGCACCCGAGCACGGGATAATACTGCACAATCGCAAAGCAACGCGCTTTCTCAACCAAGAAAGAACAAGTGCTTCAAACACAAACGGACGATAAACAGAAGAGTCGGGGCAGGAAGGGTAGGTAAGCCCGTTAGCATGTTTCCCACAAATATGCTGCATCGGTCACGTGACCTTCGCTGTGACGTTTATGGGCGGAGCCAAGTCCAGTCGTCCATTCGCTTTCTTGCGCAACCCAAGTGTAATATGCCCCCACACTCAACCAGCAGCTGGATTTCAATATCCTTGAAGATTCCTACTCAGATATAATTTTTCTCGAAGTGTGTGATAGTCTACTCCTTGCTGAAATGGTTTTAAAAACCAATAACGCATCCAGAATGAAATATTTATAAGTTTTTATCATCATTACGCAATCATCATCAACGGTCAACAATCATAGGATTGGTTTGACGTAGCCCTCCACTCGATTCTTCTATCAGCCTATTCATATTGACCATTAAGAAATATGTTATTAGAAACAATGATAAATTACCGATTGATAGTAAGGAAAATCATGTACGACGACTTAAATCATTCAATAATACTACTACATACACTGCTCTAGCAATAGTGTGAATACTTCTCATGCTATTTCACATTATTATGGGTCTACCTTATAATCGATTAAATATAATGATAAGTGAATAAATGGTTCGAAGGTGAATCACTATTGACCCATTTGCACATATACGTTATGGAGACAGACATAAATTTTCCTTCTCAGTCACGTAATAAGGCAACTTACGAATGCAACAGTTCAATTTTCAATTCAATTTTTTATGCAAGTAACATTTCGTATTTCACTGACGCCTAGCAACAAACACAGAAAAAGAAATGTTTCTAATTACCTGAATATTAAAACCGATCGATTTCAATCCCAACGGTGATTGAAAGTCACACATTGGCGAAAGAGGGCCCAGTTCCTGCATGTACTGTACATTCTGTACTATATAAAGTCAAATACTATATTCCCGAAATATGTTCTAATGACTTAACTTTTTTGTGGGCATTTAAATCTTGGATGATATGCATTTCATAGATTGGTTTGACGCTACACATCACTCGGTTCTTCCCATTCACTGTTTCCTCAAAAATCATTTTATGTCTCAGGATATGACCCATTAAGCTGTCCCGTCTTCTTTTTACTGGTTTCATTACGCTTCTCTTCTCTCCTACACTTCTTTGGACCTCTTTATTAGCAACCCGCTAAATCCATTTGATCTTCATCGCCCTTCTGTGGCACTACATTTCGTATGCTTTCTGCTTAGACTTCCCTGCAGATGTCATCGTCCATAGCTCACTTCCACAAAGGCGACTGTTCCAGATGTATGTTCTAATGAGTGGTTTCCTTTAATCCACGCTTTTTTTCAACTGTTAGCAGATTCCTTTGTTACAATGTCCTCTTCGCCTGGACTATTTTACTATTTTTTTCCTGCTTCGTCCAACGCTGGTTACTCGGCTTCCCAGGTAACAGTACTCTTTGACCTACTCAAGTTTTTCTTTTCCTAATGTAGCATTGGCATTGGTCACTACTACAGCTGAATTATAACATTCCTTCTACAATTATAGCATCCGAGTACTTCAAAACTGGACTTGAGGATATTACACTAATTACCGATTACACTAACCACTAGCCTTGTAACTCGAGCTTGGTTGTAAGAAGTGCATATTTGGTGACCTGCACCCCCTGCAATATATCCTAGAAGTGTCTCGCAGGGTATTATGCAGATTTAGTGGAAAGGATACTCTAGCTCTAGATAGCTATTCGAAATAGGTACAAGGCATGCGATAGCGGTGAATGGGCTGAATTATTTTAGGACGCTACACATCATGCCGACAACGGAGACTCATCAGTCAGGGTCGGAGAGGATGTCTTGGGCCGTGTAGCCAGACTCGTTAGCACTAAAAGTGATTGAAGGTATGTACTCGGCTTGGTTGCTACCAGTATTCTCAGAAAGATTGATGCCCATAAAATCACTCACCCTGCTTTCAACTCGGCATCTTCCAATGCCTCTCTCTAATTCGAACCCGAAACCTCTGGCTAGCAACCCAACGCTCTTCCAAATAGACTACCACTCCGATCCAAAGGAAAATAATATTAATTATAATATTTCGTCGCGCCTCCGCGTAGGAGCCTCAAGAGCTAAATGACCCTCGCTGCTACTCCGAAGGTCAGAGTTGAATGCGTAATGTTTCCATATCTCTCCGGAACACCCGTACTGAAGGCTAGGCTGGCGTGATTTAAACGCCGGGAGACTTCTGCCGCCACGCGCTAATAGAATGCCACCAAGTTATTCTGAACGCTGCTGAGTAACTCGAGAAGATGTGGGCGATTGCGGATGGAGACGCGAAATCTCCTGAGTGTTTCCCCGTTCATATCTCAAAACAACACGGTAAGGATGGGAGGATGGAGGCTCGTATTCCCAGGGGTGTCACCGCGGAGGAACCCGGCACAGTAACCTACTTGCACGCTAATGACTTCATTCGGGGACTCCTCGGGAGAGAACTATGCATAACCAATCCGTAAGCATCTTCCGGCGGAGACGGCTGGCGAGGTCACGGAAAATATTCCGCCTTCCGTCTGACGAAGGGAGAGAGGAAGTTTACGCGATCATAATCCTGGCAGAAAGTAGACGCGTCGTTTACTTAAAGCTCCGCCCGCGACGTCACACGGCGAAGTAACTTTTCTATTATGATTCCCCGTCCGAAAAAAGATGGAATCCAGTGAGTCCCAAAAGAAAACAATTAAAGTTGAAAGCCAAACTTGTTCCATTTGCATGCATGATAATGGTGAGGAAAGGCATGTCGTGATAAAATTTTGAAAATTAATACCTTCTACAACTAATTAAAATAATCTCGTGACACCATAAACCCTTCACAGGCAAATTAAAATAAAATCAAAGACTGACCTACTTAATTCTTTTTTCTCAATTTTTTGACTTAATGTATTCTACGGAGTGCATCTTTATGAAAATTTAATTTCCTGAAAATTCTCCCTGACATGAAAAATTTCATCAACTACCGTAATAAGGGGCACGATTTACAATCAAATTACAAGAATGTGCATCAGAGTAATAGTATTATCTTGCATACTGGCACATGGTTCAACCTCGTTTATTCCTGGACCACTCATTTCACTGCAAAATAAATAGATATTTCCATTATTTAGATTTGGTGCTAAATGTGACCCCCGACTCAACGACAAATAATTTAGATACTTTTCAATCGAGGCCCTAACTTTTCAGATACGTTATTATCGTATTGGTTTAAAATGTATCGTATGTAGACAATTGTTAAGTTACTTTAATAATAAAAAAAATAAAGAAAACGGTCGGTATATGACGTAGGCCATATATTTAGGTGACAATGTTCAATGTTACCACCATAAAATGCTGGTATAGATGCCGTCACAATTACGAGTTTTTAAATCCAAGATTGCAGATTTAAATAAGAATTACTCGTTCATAAACAATTCCAGCTCCGTCTACCAAAAGCTGTCTTAGAAACTTTGATAATGCACAGGGATACCCGGTATTTTGAAAAATAATTGCAGGGATTTTAACCAATGGTTAAAACCTTTTCAAGATGAAACGTGGAAATAAAGATTGAGCACTAAATGCTTAAAAACTGCTAATAATGATTGCCTACTAACTGGAGAACCCACCTCGAAACAGATTTAATAGCGATTTTTCCGTATTTTTTGTAAAAGATGTGTAAAAATATATATTTGTATGTGTCCGACTCCGATAAAACTCCCAACCGTTTCTTCGATAAATATGACAATTCTGTCGCGCATCAAATAAATGCAAGCGTTGTGGAGAGGTGCGAGTCTCTGTATGACGTCAATAAAAGTCGTCTCAAATAAATATGAAGTACCATTTTAACGAAATTGGCTTCCTGAGTATTTCTTACGATCAGCATATATATCATAACAAACAAATCACCATTTTTGCATTCCCAAACGTATTGCAATGAAAAGTACCTGCAATATCACGGACCAAAGAAATAGTTACTTTGATTTATCGGCCCCTTTCAAACTTCAGCTTTCCCCCAATTCACCATTCAAAAGTTTACTCTAAATATAACATCCTTCCAGTGTAGATTCACAGGGAATATTTAGGACGAGATAGGTTTGGAGTATGAAATGGTACAGAGCGATAAAGTGTCCTATGATGGCCTGCATCATTACTATGACCATGTATATACTAACTAGGTTTTTTTTGGAATTTAAATTCCACCCAACATAGAATGGTAGACAAAGCCAGTAAGAAAGATCTTTCAAGGAATGAAATCCTTTAAGAAAAACATCGGGGGTGTCCAACCCATTACACAAAGGGTTCGTCCCCAGTGAATTTACGTAAACTGGGGCATCATCAGCATTACTTACGCGGCACGGCATGCCTCTCCATTTAATCCTGGACCGCTTTCCTTTAATCAGCTCATTCACGACGTGATATGAATACATTTAAGCATTTACTCCGACTCCGAGACGATAACTCATGCCATATTAAATCGACTACATTTCGTGGCCAATGAGGGCACCAACAGGTTTCACCACACCTTAAGCTACATTACGGCATTACTACGTTCATAAATGTCTCCCGGGTAGCCACGGAATAACATAAAAAAAACATATAAAGTCATTCGCTCTCATTACGATAATTTCAAGACTCTCATCATCGTGTGAAAGTAATACCTTTCCGTGAAAAAACTACTTTATCGCTCAATTTTTCGTACGTATTTCATTTCCCTCCTGCCTTCTTTTTCTTCTTTTGCCTCTTCACCTTCCTCCAAGGGGGAGAGAGACCGCGACACAAGAGGTGGCGGGCGTCACGTGCGACAGTCATTTGTCCGCGGTAACAGCTCGTTTACATCCCATAGAAGTCGGCGAGTGGTTGGGAAGGGGGCGTGGTGCCCATCTGAGCAGGTACCGCGCCAAGCAGAGATTTTCATGAGGGAGGAGAGGGTTGATGAGTGGGTGGGAGGGTCGTATTTAGAAGGTGGGAAAGCGGAGAGGCTCTCGATGCTACCCCTTTATTGCTGCGAACTCGCACGCGGGCATCCCCTAACTCTGAAGGGCCGAACGTGGTGGGGAAAAGGAGAGAGAGAGGGAGAGGGTAAACAAGAGGAAAGGAAGCGAAAGGCCGGTCGTCGAAAGAAGTTGGGTCAGTGAGACGGAAGGCTTACTGGGGGCCATTCACGTGTGAAAGTAAGGCGATCCTGAAGAGCAATGGCGAATGCCTTGAGTGTGTCCGGCAAACTACAGCATAGTAATAGGGTAGTTTCCTTCATCAAAGGAAACGGACTTCATTGATTGCGATTTGTGCCCTGCCATAAATGTATTTAATTTACGCAAAAAGTTTGTATTGAGAAATCCCAGTTTACTAGAGAATTATATGTTAATTTTAAGGCCATTTGAAAAGGCTCTGAAATGGCGGGGTGCGCTGCCTTCTTGCTGACGTAACAGGGAGGTAGTTTACGTTGCGAAGCATAGGAAAATTCGTCTCCTGAACTTACCGTTGTATTTCAGGGTCCCTCAGCTCTAGTGAATATTTAATAGTATTAACCTATAAAAACTAATAATGTTGGAAAAGAATTCTCAGTTAAACATGGTATTATTAGTCATTTTATAGGCTCAAGGACGTCCTGCTCGCTGTGTCTTCTGCTACGACGAAGCATGGCGTGAAGGTCGTGCGGCGATAGGCGAACTACATGATATGCTTGTGAAAGGAATACTGACTGATTTTAAATGAATCAACTGCATAAGTCATGTTAAATAAATAAATAAATGTTAATTATAATTAATTAACGGAATAAATATGCCTCCAATACTTGTTCATAAGCTTTAACGGAGTGCGGCGTCTATTTGGAAGCGTCCGCAGCACTACCTGGTGGCAGGTAGAGGAAATACTTTGACGTCAAACGTAGGATTAACCGGCATGCAATAGTTTGCCGTCGCGTTTTCGCGCCATTGATTTTTTTCAGTTTTTAATTAATGAGGAAAAATACTTAACGTCATTTAAAAATCGAACGGCTTAAAACACGTACTCCAGAGGTTATAAACTTTCGATCAAGACAATAAAAAAATAATAGGAAACTACCCTATTCCTGAGGCCACGAAAACTGAATGGATTTAGTCAGCTAAATTAAGAAGTGACGAGGAAACGGAGACAACATATATACTGCAATTAACTGGAGTAATGAAAATTGTGTTGGAAGAAAGGAGACTTGAGTATCTTTTTTTAAATAGCGTAGTTTTGAACAGTACCTATACAAGTACTAATCCTTTTTTATGCATGATATGTAGTGCATGTTTGGTGAGAGTTGACCCCCTGCCACACACCTTTATGGTGGCTTGCAGGGTATTATGTAAATGTTGAGTAGTAACGAAAAAAGATATTCAAATTATTTGATTGGATCAATGACTCAAAAACGTAAATAATACACCTCTTTTCATTCCAAAGGTTCTGATCAGCATGAGATGCTTTGAATAAAAATGAGAATGAAAATTTAGTCATCTTCACGTAGGATCGCGTAGTAAAATATAATAGATTAAACGGAAGGATGGCACTAATATGTAGGGATGAAGACTGATCGCAAAAAATTACGATGATAAGATTCCCATAGATAAATTTAAGTCTAATTAAAAAAGTGTTCGAAAAGAATAAGTTACGAAAAGCTACCAAAATATTGAATATAACGACACGTTGTTGACGACTGTTTCTGACAGCTTTCTCTCAGTTAACAACTGTTGACTTAACGGAAAGATTTCTTATTACATATGAATTAACACTTTTTCTACTTAAGAAGTGTGATTTGCTGAGTGATAGATCCCAATCATGACTTAAAAAATCTGTCTCTATGTCTGTGCCTGTTCTCCTGATTCTTATGATGGTATTCCTAATCAGATGCCAGTTACATCCTGATATTTGGTGTTCTTTGAGCGAATTTTACTGGCTGCAGCAAACCATGAGGAAGGGAAAATAACAATGAAATATCCTAAGATTTCTTTTGACTTCCTTAAATTTTATTTCTACAATTCATACAAAGTTTTGAAATCCTAATCTATGTAAACCACACCATTTGGCATCATTTTGCTGTACAATGGGGTCGTTTACCATATTTTTTATTGCCGAATATGATAGAATTTGTAAAATAAAAAGACCCGTATTTTTCCGTTTTTTGATCCGTCAATTATTTCTCGAGTTATAGGCGTCGAAAAACTAATGTTTTTAACCCTTTCGGAAAAGTGGGTGTGGTGCAACCTCTGGCGTATATCGACTTCGTTCTATCACAGCTGAGCCCGCGAAGCTACTTCGCCTTATCGCAAATGGGGGGACACAGCTGACTCTGCCAATCGGAGCAGTTACGACAGCATCTGTGCGAGCAGAACTTCCGAGAATCCGCCTCCACTCCCTCCCCTTCCTATACGAGCAGTTAGAAACTACGACGGGAGGAAAGTGACGTCAATGTTATCACAGCAGCATTTTCGGTGGGCGTCACCTTTTGCTTATTTTAATTTTTGATTTATGAGTGAATGGTTATGGTTAGAAGATTAATTTTTTCACTAAATTTCTTTTTTCGTTTCCATCTAACAATTTCGTGTACAAAATTGCGATTTCGGTTCCGAGTATACGCCCCCATTATTTTTTTAGTTTAACGGTAGCCATTACTCGGGGTCCATAAATCATCCATAACATAAGATTTTTGGCGACTGTAGATGATGACGAGATGTATTGAAGTCCATTGAAACTACCTAAGTGTTTAGTAAAGCTAAGACACTAACCTCAGTTCCCTCACCGATTTCTATTTCATCCCGCCATATCAGAAATCTGAGTAACGGTATACTGATAAGGAAAATCGGCAAAGGGGAGTTTTTCGGAATGAAGACGTAGCCAAGAAACCAATTAAAGAGATGATATAAACTCCAGTACCGGTATTTCTGTCTTCTAGGTTACCATCCACGGGGAGATGAATCAGTAGAAGTAGATAGTCGAAAATCGAAGGTGATAAAGACAAAGGGTCATATTCAGAACCTCAACTAGAGTCTTTCTTCTGCAGTTTACGGCATGAAATCCTTATTACGAGTTCAACATGGAACACATTCACCTGAATATGGTTCGAAGACGTATACAAAGGTGGCACTGCTTCTTAGCGTCACGATCTGCAGGTATAATCCTAAGACCGCTTTGACTCATGGTAGATATTTCATGTAGTAAGCACTAGATATAAGGCTGAAGTTGAGATTCTGAATATATCCCAAAAGGTAAGATGTTGATGCTAAAACTAGAGCAGAAGAAATCTAGCACCGAAATCAAATTCACCGAACATTTGGATTTAAAATTTCTGGAATAGCTGGTTCCAGCCAATGGACAGAAATTTAACCGGATAAAATCAATTTCACCTAGTTATTGAACCGAATTTCAAGCAACAAATTCTAGCCAATTTAACTGTAGAAATAAGTACTAGAATTTGATTTATACGCTAGGCATCACATATAGACCAGTAAAGAATTAAAATTATTTTAGATGTCATTATTTTCTAAATTTAAATTGTGTATCGAATCATATCAAAGTTTACTCGCAGATCTAATTACTCTAATACGGAAGTAGCGCAAACGGGATGCTCATTTGAAACGGCGAAGCACATGTGTTAAAATCAAATCCATCTCGGAAGTTGAAGTTTACTTAAAGTATACTATATTGCCATAGATAAAATTTCTGCGAAGCGTCAATTAAAATATATAATGAGAAATAATCAGGAAAATTATAGGCATATTCTAGCAATTGGAGAAACTAACAATTCGAAGGCACACTTAGCGAAGAAATAATCATCTCAAATCGTTTAATTTACGTCTCCAATTGAGTTTTATCGCTTTTTAATATAGACGCTAACTGTGATAATAAATTGAAGTACCTGAGTAGGACTCAAATAAATGTAGGTATATATTTTAGGTTTCTATTTATCAAAAAATTTATGCACGAAATAAGTCATGCCTACTAACGACCCAAGTAAACAAATTTAGGAAAATATTTTTCTTTCCTGAACATAATCCCGGTCACCTTTGTGACACGTATCGAAGAGGCTAGAAACACGTCTCCGTTCTTTTAACCCGGCTATATTGAGAGGCTTGAGAGTCAAGAGTTGAAAGGAGAAGGCTAGAAAGGGAGCGGATGAGAGAAAGGTGAAGAAGAGTGGCGTGACGGAGGTGAAGAGAAGGAGGGAAGAGTAGGAGGGAGGTGAAGAAGTTAATGCGAGAGGAAGGGTCCGTAGAGAGGAGACGCGGCGTAAGATACGACCAATTGCCTCAGACGGTCGTGAGGGGAATGGCTGAGGAGGGCGAGCGAAGAGGACCATCGCTCCAGTCGGGGCGAAAGTGAATGTGTCCGTCGCCTGATGAGGACGTCTGCCCCTCCCAAGCCCTTAGGGACTGATTGTGCACACCCCTCGGCCGGGAACCGCCAAAGGGCGGAGGAGAAACTGTTGTGGGAGAGGGGGTACGAGGGCAGGGTGTGAAACAGACGGCGGAAGAGCGACGGAGGGCGTGCAAGATTGAGACAGAGGGAATCTCGCCAGGAATAGTGGCGCAGAATGAAGCTTGCGGACCAGACACAGCGACATTACGGATGAAATTTTGGAATAGGAATGAACGAAAGCCACTAGGGTTGACTTCCTTATGAAAAACAATAATAATTACGACTCTAAACCTCTTAATCAAATGCTATTCATTGATTCAAAAATCTTGTATATTTTTGATAATTTAAGTTGTTATTATTGTTGTTATTTGGGGGGCGGCCAACAATTTAGGCCAATACCGCCACAGAAGGTAGGTAACTGGGTATTTAGGAAACGAAAAAAGGTTGGAGATAAACCCAGCATTGGTATTAGACTACTCTTAACGAAAGGCGCCAAGAGGACCACGGATTAACTTCGTATCTGAAGGACGGAGTACTGTACTCGGAGTGCTCTCCTCAAGGTTCTCACATTGGGACCAGTAGACCAATGAAAAATCTGCCACTACCGTGATTCGAACCCAGGCCCTCGGGTTGGGAATCCAGTACTATAGGTACCACACCAACCCATCCCCAATAATTTAAGTCTCTCTCAGCAAAGACAAAGAAGGGATTCTGCCAGAAGAATCACCTGCTAGCACCAAGGTATAGCAGCTTAAAAGTAGAGAAATACTTCATTAGAACGCAAAGTGAGTGTATCCTCCTTTGAATCAGTAAAGCAAAGGAAAGTAATACTTCTTATTCCAACTTCAGGTTTTGGTGGAATAATCTTTTTCACGTATCACACACTTTTCTACATACCCGCCATCCATATATGTTTTCTCTAACTTCAGATTAGCATACTTTCAAACCCTTTTCATTCCATTGAAAATTTCCATTCTCAACCTCCCTTTATCTCTCTTTCTTAGCATTCCTCCTTCAATCCTTCAGAATCCTATTCACATAATCTGTCTCCCTCTCTATATCTGTGGTCTCCTCTTAAGTTTTTTCCTGAAGCTACATTTGTAGTGGATTTTGGATAAGGCTGTTGAAGAGATAATAAGGAATACCATCCATCCTTGGAACAGAGTGAAAATCCACACTTACGGATAGAGATATCACTAGAAAGACTGCATAAAGACCTAGAAAAGACATTGAACATGCTCAAGAGGAAGTTTCTCGTTGGATGAGTAACGCACGCATATAGTATCCAAGCCTTGGATTTCCCCCATCGCATCATTCAAAGCTTGCAGGCAATAAATGGCCACTCATGCCCTCTCGCGAGAGCAACGTGAACCAGTCGCAAGACGGTATTATAAACGGCCTCCAAATATCTTTCATTCGCACATTTGATTCATTGAGACGAGCTATATGCAATGAATGCTACATAAAAGTTAATGAGCTGCAAATAAATAGCAACCATAAAATTTTCTGCTATTATAATTTTACTAGGTACATGCAATCAAGTCGCGAAAAAACCATAGATTTCAATGCCCCGTAATAAGTGTTTTGCACTAGTGTATGAATTGATCAGATCGCATTTTTAGTCACTTAGTATGTGAACATTTTGCTTTATCGAAAAGAGCTGTAAAAGAAGTAGGAAAAATATTCACTTGTTTAACATGCCACTCATTCAATCTCGTGGAGACTCCAGAAAGAATAATTATGAGACGTTTTCTATAATCACAATCTACTTCTTTCCCCATTCCTAACCAAGAAGGCTTTTTACATGCATTGACCAAAAGGTAAGATAATTTCCCTGACCATTGTGCGACGTATTCAAAATAGGAACTTAGAGGTTCTGTAGTTTGACTGTGAAAGTAAGTTGAATAAATCTCTGTTCTGGTTGCATATAATGAAATAGTTGCTTTTACAAAAGTTTCCAACGCTTGTTATCATCACTCACAAATGCATCTCCATGTGTTATTGTGGTGTATACCACAGCTGTCACCAAGGTAATGACATTCAAGATCAAGTGGCACTAACAGTTTAAAAGTTATTTTATATAATCCAGCCGTAAAAATACAATGAGAAATTATAATGGTAAAGTATAATAAGTGAGGGCTTAATTATTCACAATTTCCGCATTGAGGATCATGTTCATTAAATTTTGCACTTCAAAGCTTTTGCCATCATAATTCTGATAAATATCATAATCTCCTTTGACGAATAAATTTTTTCCAATGGGTTAAAACTATTATTTATGACAATTACAATTTTCCGAGAAGCTGGATTAATCTATATTAATGAAAATAAGTGATACAGCTTCCTGATTGAAATGGTGGAACTACTCGATCGTAAATAATAACTTTACAATTTTCCACTCTGACACAGCAGTAATTGAAATAAGTTATCTGCACAAACTTATTAATAAAATCAGAACGACACATTAGAACTCTTGAGCTATATTATCAATAGCATTTGTTACCCCTTATCTCGTAATAGTTTTAATGGTCGATGTCCTTCACTAAAATTAAATGAAAATCAATAAGCTACTTTTCTCAACCATTGCGAGTACTAAATATTCGTTCGACGGATAGTTTCCAAATAGATTGTATGACAATCCTTCATTGTATGACTTGATATTTTTATTGAATTTTGGACTAACTAATAGATTTTTCATGAGCCCCTGGTAATGAGAGTTGTATGAAATATCGTTAAGACCATCACTATTATTAGTCATCAATCCTAACATCGGCCTGTAGCAGATTTACCTCTCAATATTTTTGAATTGCCTCGTCTCTTCATCTTTCCACAATCAATCCTTAAATGCAAATTCTTTATCAGGAGCTACACTTCTGAAGAGTTTCATTGTGATGGCAATGTTCAATTCATGTCTCTTTGGCAAGAGATGGATATTGAGTGGATGGAATGGTGGATATTGAGGGACGGGTTTAAGGTAGGAAGGAGAGCATGTGATGGATGAAAAGGAACGATGTGCAGATAAGTGAAGAGGAAGGTAGGAATTTACCAGGGAAATTAGGAAGCCCGGCAGACGGATGGAGCAGGCAATAATGGAGATTGAAATGCTGAAGGCTGTTTAAACACGGAAAATAAATATTAACGAAACGTAGAAAAGGGAAGTGTAGAACAAGTTGATTGCAAGGAAGGGAGAGAGAAAGAAATGTTGCTACTCAAAGAGAGAGATAGCGGATGGGAAGATGTCTTTATAGAAGGATAGCAATCAGAAATATCGTTTCAAATCTGGATTTCATTGGTTTATTATAATGATTAGTTTCCTATCGTTGAAGTAGGTTCACATGGGCATTCAATTCTTCCCACACTCCTATATTTCACTCGATGTTCCTCTTAAGCCCCTCCTACCTACTATTTCCCTTAATCCTATCCAAACTACCGGTTCTTCTCTGCCCTCTACTCCGCTTACCTAACAACCCAACATTCTTCCAAAATCACGTCCTTCAAAACACCCTCGCTCTTTATTTCCTTATCCATCGACACCTTCTGCCTTCTCCTAAATTCCTAAATCACCTTCATCTCCTCTCCTACCAAATCTAGCACTGTAACATCGTTCGTCCTGCTTTCAACCCACATTATCATCTTCATCCTTCTCTATACCCACATCTCATAAGCCCTAAGTTTATTTTCTTATTTTGATTAACAATAATAATTATCATATTAGGCTACGCACAAAAGACTAGTTAAAATTTAAACAATCAACAAAATATTTTCTTCACACTAGAGTGAATATGTTTTAAAAGAACGGAGGAATTAAAAACATCGCATTTATTTAGCATGGGGAACCATCCGTGCAAGTGATAGCACGAATCGCACGTAAAGGCCCTGTCCTCAGGCCACAGCGGCTCGTGTACCAAATCACGAAATTCCCTCTGAGGAACAGCGGCTGCAAGGTGGGGAGGATCTGCACATAATGGACCGCCCACAGCATCATCCTGTGCTCACGTCTGAGTCTCCCTTGAAATGGCTCGCAGGCAGAAACCGAGTCGAAGGCGGGAAACGGTCGTCTACTTGAGAGGAGCAGACGGTAATGGTAGTGGAGATTTCCTCTCGGACCCCAAAGCGGCAGCTCCTTCCTCTTACGGCAAGCCGCTGTGCACGGAACTCGAAAAGGAATCCTATGAGATCAAAGGCCCTTGCTATTACTGTGACGGTCAGCCCTCCCTCTTCGAGATTTCAGCACCTTCTCGCTCAGAGAGTCACGAATTGGTGCGGCCTCACGTATCTCACTCCTTAACAAAAACCCTTTCATCAAGTGATATCATTCATGTCCACCGTGCTTCCGTTCTTAGCTCAGGGTAGAGTGATAGAGTGATCATATATGTCATATATTGTGTGCAAATCTTTTTAACGCTACATTACCCATGAACATATCATCTTAAAACCTTGTAAGTCGTACCCTCTACCTATAGAGATTATGCAGCCATATCATTTAATGCAAGGTGTCTATTTTACACAGTGGCATTAATACCTCCATACTAAAAATTGCACTAAACACTTCAGTAAAATCCTTAAATGATATGGGGACAGATAAATCTTAATATCAACACAGAATTGAGGAAAATTGCTATGCACATGCAAAAGCTAAATTAGTTTTAAATTTTCTTCTCAATTTTTTATGCGTTTATTTGGTATTGAAAATTATTCTACGATTAAGATATTTTGATCGTAACAACTTCAAATTGATTTCCTAACAAAACCATGATTTTTATTAAGCGATTCAAACGAAGGGGAAAAATTTTTATCGCTA
Organism: Platycnemis pennipes; assembly: GCA_933228895.1. Lineage (NCBI taxonomy): Eukaryota > Metazoa > Arthropoda > Insecta > Odonata > Platycnemididae > Platycnemis > Platycnemis pennipes. The sequence goes on from OW121855.1 coordinate 32,438,039, forward strand.
ACGCTGGACAATCACCGAATTAGACGCGCGGTTGTTTCCTTGGTTTCAAATAACGCCCACAGTCCATAAGGTAGTGACTGAGCTGGCATTGAAATGAAGGCAATTCTTCCGTTGTGGTAACTATCAAGAGACGCAATAGAAGTACTAGATGAGGACACGAAAAATTTTGTTACCATTTCACAAGGAAAAGTTCCCGAGTGGCAACAAACGATACCTTATTTCGAAGAATCCTTCTTATATTATAACATTTAATATCACGTCACGCTATGCATGCCAAAGATATAAAATAATGTCTGAAAGGAAGTGAGAAATCTTCTCTTTCTGGGCGATACAAAGAAATAATTAATGGATTCAGCGAATGAAGAGGATTTTTCAGGGAGCCAAGCATAATGTGCACTAGGGAAAAAATATTTCGTAAAAATAATAAAAAAGTAAGTTATATTCTTGATTTGCTCCCTAGACATCCGAAAATAACCCTTATTGTCCATCCAAATTATAATAATACCAATGGCCCATGTCACCAAGCCTACCACTATGGGGAGGAACGGCAATGCGACACCAACTGTTGGCTGGGGTCCTCAAGAGCGTTCGTTAGTCTGATAGCTAAATGCATGCTATCTCCAAAGACTACATTTTCTTTCAAGGGCGTAGTAAAATATACGCATGAAATAATGGCGTTCGATACCGAAACGCTCAAGGAAAAAGTTGACTTTAGGCCACTTACATTGGCATCCGTTATCGTCGTGTGTATCGTATCTATGGAATCGATACCCGGTAGCATCGTCCTTAAAACATTTATGGAGTGTCTTTTTCAAATAATACACCTTGAAAATAATAATACCTAGCGAAGTTTTTGACACATAGCATATTAGCATACCATCCTCGACGGTTTATTTCCGGTTGAGGGTGGGCAGATGCGGAAGTGGTCTACGCCACTCGATCGAAAAATCAATTCTACTTCCGGCGCCGCAAACTGTTGCTGAAGTACTCAACGGATTCAAACTCAGTATACTTCTTGAAAGTTTGTGATGTAACTTTTTGTAGCTAGATGTAGCTTTTAACAATTTTCCTGCACGAAAACATAAAATTGGCTGAAATTAGAGTCAATTGTGTTCCATACCTATGGTAAATAATTACCCATGAACATTTATTTGTTGACTTGTATAACTTACACCAAGATTACAATTTTAAATTAAAGAAAAGAACTTCTATACCACAGTATTGTTCTTTAATCCCATAGTTTTATCTCCCAAGAGCATCAGCTTGATTTTCAAGATATGCAGGGAAAATTGAAGGAGGCCGTTTTTTGAAAGAATTGATCTACTTTGACGTCACGTTTATTTTTAATGCGTAAGAACCAGCAAATATGGTATGTGGAAACAAGTGCACCATTTAATGGAGAATGACTATGCGAAGTATTTAAGTCCGAGCGGAAAACAAAACAACTTTTTGATATTTGGCCAGCTTTTTTCGATTTCAGCCCACTGTAAGGTAAAGACTGGCTAACATAGAGTGAAGCTCTGCATGGTGCGAAAACTAGGAATTTTAGAAAAGAAGATGAAATTATTCCCAGCAACATCTTCAACAAGCTTAATTGATTTCCATGTTACCCAATCGGAGGAGATGAATCTACTCTGCCCTTCACAGAGGTACGTGGATTGAACTTTGAAGTCATAAGATGAACGTCAGCAGGGACTTTGGCTATAAATTAAGCAAAATGTGGGATCAATTCCTAAAACTAACAAATAAAACAGGAGAGAACGGCTAATCAGGAGACGCCGTGATAGAACATGGCCAATAAGAGTCCGATACACAGCAGTATATAAGGGAAGCAATGGGGTTGTTTACCATATATTTTATAGCCGAATCTAATATAGTTTGTAACATAAAAAGACTCGAGTTATTAGCGGCGAAAAACTTATGTTTTTAACCCTTCCGGAAAAGCGAGCGCTCATGCGACCTCTTACGTCACCCAATCACAACTGAGTCCGCGAAGCTACTTCAACTTATCGCAATGGGGGCCACACAGCTGGCTCTGCCAATGGAAGTGGTTGCTACAGGATCTTTGGGAGCAGACCTTTCGACACCCCCCTCCAATCCCCTCCCGTTCTTCCTAAAAGCAGTGAAGTACGAGAGGTGGATGACGTAAATGGTCTCAAAGCAGATTCTTCGGCGGGCGTCACCTTTTGCTCATTTTAATTTTTTATTTATGAGCGAATGGCTCTGGTTAGAAGATTAATTTTTCACAAAAATTCATTTTTCGTTTCCATCTAACGATTTTGAGCACAAAATTGCGATTTCGGTTCCGAATAAACACCCCCAATGCGGAGGAAGTCGATGGTGGTAGGAGATGCACAATCTGAAGATGTTATCTATTTATAAAAGAAACTAGCCCTGAAGTCGATGGTGGTAGGAGATGCACAATCTGAAGATGTTATCTATTTATAAAAGAAACTAGCCCTGAAGAGGAATCGAGTTCTAGAACAGGTAACCCCAAAATTTGGTTGTTATTAAGTTAAGTTGGTATAAATTTCATGTATTTTTAATTTTTGGGAAAATCAAATATTTTTAGACTTGACTTGAAGGAGGTCGGATTGGTAAAATGTCAGGTAAGAGGAGTCTAATACCGGCACTGGGTTTCCCTTCCTTAGTCCTTGACATTCCATTACCATCCTTGTGCCTTTCCTCCCGGTCTGAATTGCCTTTAAGTGTGGGTTCAGACTTGAAAACCACAGATAGGCAATTAGGATTCCAGAATACCTGAAGACTACGGGGGATTCGTTTATCAAAACGTCGGAAAATATGAATAAAATGGAAATAATAGGAAATTTTCACCCAGAATATTCGTCGGTGGTGCGCCAAGTCCGAAGAAGTACATTTTTGGTTGGACAGAGGTCGTGGAAAAAGCGTGATCATCAAAACCAGCTAAAACCAGCTTTAACCAGCGAAATAACAGTAAAAAAATATAAGTCGAAGACTGGGAAATTACCTACTACCTATTCGGATAAAAATTCAAGTTCAAATATTTTTTTTAAAGAGTTTCCACACACCAATTTGGACCCAAGGAGAACCAACGGGTATATCGCATCCACACCCATTCTTTTCCCTTGACCGTCAGCTAAGTGACATCCTTACAAGTCGTGGCGTCTCATCACCTTCAGAGCGCATGCCTTTGTTTTTCAAGCTTCAAGAGGAGATATGGAGCCACAGGGGAATGAAGTCTCAGTACGTCTAGAACTCCTGTGCTCTTTGAGGATCCCGGAGCGAATGTTTCCTCGTGGGAGGACATTAAGGCCAGTTTTGCTTATTCGTGAAGCGACGTTGAGCCGATCTCCCCCACTACAAAATTATGGTACGGCTGAGTAACGGGGATAACAACTAGGATTTTTGTTAGAACAGCGGAAAGAAACATAAAAATGGGAATAAGAAAGTTCACGACAGCAAATGAAAAACGTCTATATTTACATCATTAAAACGCTGAAATGGCCACCAACAAGATTTCACTAGGCCACCAGCAACTGGGTAGTACTCGCATCAACAGCCAAAGGCCATTATCAAGTAACAACTGATTACGTATAAGATGTAACGGTATGGCATTTAGTTACTCAAAATAAAACTTTTAGATCCCACATTAATAACAAAGTTGTACTATAAAAACAGAAACATTTCTGAGTTGCGGATCCATACGAGAATAATACAAGAAGACACTTATTTCAGTAAAACGACTGTGCCTTCCATTTTCCAGACGTTGGTTACCCACAAAGCAACAGCAGACAATATCTAAATCACTTAATACATGGCCTGAACCTAGTCGTACTCAACAGGTAGTAGACCGGCAGGCAATGTTCAAATGCAATACCACTCCCCTCTGAGTATATTACGCGTCAAAGAGCACAAGTTGCCATTAAATTAATGCAATTATCATTTTCACACGCTTACGGTAAGGCATAATAATTTATCAAGATTTCTCAATTTAGTTGATGATAAAAAAATATCCCACCAACAACTTAATCGTCAAATTCCAAGGGGATAAGTTATATTGATCTGGTATAAATCATTCAACAAAACATTCCACAAAATTCAGTCAAACTTCTTTCTCATTCTGCAACTTAATAAATATTGCGATCAGGCGCAAATATTAGGGAGGGATGAATAACTAAAAATTAAAGAAATGTACAAGTTTGTATTTGAGCTATTTGAGACTGCGCACTCAAATTGGAATTGTATTGTAACGATGAATGAAAACCACAAGGTTCTCTGACATGGATGGTGTGAATAGGTATGGATTCAGTTTTCAGTAGGTATTGTGTTCTATTGGTATTTCCAGAAATTACAACTATAAACCACAGAAGGTCACATCAATCGACCATAGCCTTGGGGTAGGTGAGCATTCAGAATTTATGCAGTTAAAAAAGACTCCATCACGTCGAATTTTTCTCCTCCCGATAAAAATTATTACCTTCCGTATTTCAAGAGCAGTGGGCATTACTGCATATTTCCGATCCAGCGTATCATAAAGGAGGCCTATATTTGATATCTATGCTTATATTCATCCGCGTTCGATATTCATTTTTCCATATGGATGTCTTTCTACGGATCCAATTACAGCGAAAATAGTAGAAAAATTTTAATAACATTGAAGCCAAACTACGGGGAAAAATGAAGTCATATGGGTTACCAGTAAAAAATTGCGCATTGAAAATCGTATTTTTAATATTTTTATTTGTAATGCATACCACAGATTTTTCTTATTAGTAATAATGTTCGTACACCTTCCTAATATCAACTAAGCCCGCTACTTCAATTTCCACAAGGAATTTTGCTTTCCAGATCAATTTTTAAAACATTTGCTCAGTTAAAAACCATATAAAAACTTCAATCGTAACTTCTCATCATATATTTTCTTGCCACAATGGTACGCAAATTATTTTATGCCTTTCGTCAAGGGCTTAAAAAAAAGTGTCTCGGAGATGTAAAATTTTACATTTCTTGAGGTTCCCAACACAAAATGAGGTGGAACTTTATTTTTTTCCGCTTATGTTTTGTGCCGTACCATGTCAATCGATCCGGCAATTTTGGTAAAATGGTAATTCTTTACGCACCCCTGAAAGATCTGCAACACATGCGCATATTTAACATGTTGAAATAAACGATATTAACATCTAGACCTCATGATAAAATATTTATTTTGCTTGGATTGATAATGTTCTCTTTCTTGCCATTATGACAGAAAAGACCTACAGTAAGTTAATTAGGAAAGACTAAAAATAGAGCAAAATGGCTACAAACCATTCACTGAGGGACTTTGTAATACATAATGTAAATCTTCAAGCAAGTATTAAACGTCTATTGATTAAATCATAGTTTCAAAATGTGGGAAAGAGGTAAACTATTAAGTTTTGCCAAATTGTTCTCATTTTTTGCATTGCAAACACCACGTTTCCCTTACGAAACGAGTTCATAACCAAGAAACGATACCTACCATAAAAATTATATTTTATAAGTTACAAAATCACGAGAACATCTTGTCCCTGTCACATATAGTTCATTCTGGTGGATAATGGTAACTTCCATTGCTAATGAGCGGCACTATAATTAAAAATGTTTTATTTGGACGCTCTTAAATGGTGACTAATTACAAAAAAACATGTCGAAAGCAATCGAAGTGAAGTCATCACAGCCACTTTTAGGAGTACCGAGAGTATAAAATTCATTTCCTCCAGACCCGATTGCTATACTTAAACAAGTATTATCTTAAACGCGATACGTGGCAAATGGTCGAAACATACTTAAAGTTCACTAGACAAGTAACCTATTTATAGAAGACAAGACAACCCATTAACAAGAACAAAAACTCTAAATCTATGCTGGTGAATTCCGGAACGAATTATTACTTTGCATCTTAAAGCAAAGTATTCTTCCACCGGCTCATTAGCTCCAGTTTAATTTAAAGCGTTAAAGAAGTACGTATCTTAAAATTACCTGGGGCTAACAAGTTAAATAGACCATTTTAGCTTGACTCTTTTCCGATATGAAAATGCGTACCTTTAACGGACGACTTCACTCAGAAAACTCTTTAAAACATCCGTTTACTTTTGCTCAATAGGCGGTAATTTGACCCTTTACTTATAGTTTTTCGTGTATAACTGATAACGAAACTATGTTGCGAATCCACATTATTAACCTGAAAGAAAAACAAAGAAGATACCTCAAACATCCTTTGAACAAGAAAAACACCTTTTCTTATCCGTGGAAGGGAAGGCAGATGGTGAGCGATAAAAGAATTGCAAAGTCAGCTTCAATTTTTCAATTTCAAACTTGCTAGACCCGACGCTTTCAGGCATCATATTCCTGCACGCATCGTCATTTTTTGCGCACCGGGAAAAATGAAAATGGGTTAGGAAGCAAGACATACTACGCGAAGGGGAGGTAACTTCGTTATTTTTACGACCACGCAGATAGGAGACTATAGTAGGCGCACCTACACCCTCGTAGGGAAGAGAAAGAACCACGGCACGAGGGTACTAACACCGCCGCGGGAGAACGGTAGAAAAAAACTACACAGAAAAAAATATTATAATAGTGATAAAGGTCAGAAGAGCGGAAAAAAGTGGGACGCACCCTTCCTTGCGTTCACACACAGGTGCTCGTGTGCATTGTTGGCAAAAGTGCGGTACGGACGCGGAGATACTGCTCCGTGATAGGCAATGGGGGAAAGACGAAGGGAATTGGAGTGGGAGGGGGATGTTTCCCAGCGGCGTAGATACCAAAGGAGTGCTTAGGGGGGTGGAGAGATGGGAGAAGTGGAAAAAACGTACAATAGGGAGACGTAACCTTTTGAGGGACAGCAACGGTGGGGTAAAAAAAATACAAAACGGGCGCCCACTTTATATCCTTCGTGTGTCTCGGGCACGGGGAAAGACGAACGAAAAAATTACGCAAAAAAAAACATGCAAAAGCTTTCCCAGTCGTTCCGCACCCGGCTTACACTATGAAGACGAGGGGGAATGGCTTTTTAGGGGAAGGGGTGGAGTAAGTGGGGGGGGGGGGAGAAAGAGGAAGGGGTGGAGAAGGCAGGGGCACGCTCCGTGTCTCGCCGTGACCCCCAAACGGATCCCACTGCTGTGAGCCGGAAAAACAAAAGACGGGAGGCGGAGCGGAATACGAGGAATCGCGGAAAACCACCCTTTACCTCGCCGTATAAATGATCCTAACTGCCCCAGTCGGACGGACACGAACAAGAGGAGAAACACGACTGTTTCCCGGACAAACAAAAGGCAGAATGAGAGAAACAAGGGTGGTGGGGAGAGAGGGGACAGTTCGTAGCGACACTCAATTCTTTCTTTTTTTTTAAAGAACGCTACAGCATGTTTCATGCGACGGAGTTTGCCGGGGACGAAAAACTTTCGCAGAGTCCCCTTGACGATCCTAGAACTTTATCAATATTGCGACACCAATCGGTGGACTGATGCATCAGCCGCAAAGGGAAGGTTAACTTGAGCGAATTCTCGGCTGTACGGAGATGGGTCGGTACTCGAGGTGATGAATTTCGGGAAGAATAGCAAATTTGACTAAAAGTTGAATGAAATGCAATATACCGCGCTGCGCACAACTGCAGGGCTAAATCAAACAATACGAGGGGCACCCAGAGACTTGATATGATCCCCCTGCTCATATTGCTTAGCCTATCTGTTCCATTATTAAATTCATTTTTACATTTATCTAATCAATAATAGAAAAAATTGCTGCTAGTACAAGTAGCTAATTAAAGGTAGAATTAATTGAATCACAGGAAAATTTTGGGTGAAGCAGGATGGCACTAAATTTGGCTAACTCATTGGTTATAGGAAACAGAAGCAAGTGCCGTGGAGTATGGGCGATACAGTAATGGATGAGTGGTTTGCGATTGAATTTCGTCGGAAAGTTATGCAAAAGAGGACTTCTACTTCCCTGGCATAACCTATATGGTATGTGAAATGAATGGATGAGATTCGAATCATTGAACAGGTATTGAATAGTGTCAAAGGGAATAGTGAACGATGCGAACAGAACGGTCAATTATCAGTAAGGCGGAAGAGACTCTAGAGCGCATGAAAAGTATAAGTCACAAGAGATCTTGCATAACGAAAAAGATAACTGATGAAATCCTGCCATTTCCTGCAGCATCAGGTCCGTCCCCGCACATGCAGGTGATTTAAATATAGAGGAAAAGTGAAAGGATGGGGATTAAAGGGTAAGAATGAGTCGTGGATAGTATGTATCACTATAGGATAGGATTTTTCAGGGTAGGGAGGTGTGAGAGAAGAGTGGAGAGAAATGCGTCATCGGCATTAGCCTGTTCATAACGAAAGGTGCCAAAGATCACGGCTTAACATCTCATCCGACGGACGGTGTACTCAACTCGAATTCTCTCCACAAAGCACCCAAGTAGGGGCCAGATTATCAATGAAAAATCCAATACAGAAAGTCCCCGAGTTACGTATTACATGCGTTCCGACACACGCTGCGTAAGTCGAAATTTACGTGAGTCGAAAATTTATCCAAAACTAAGTCCTCACTCCAGATATTTAGATCCATGTGGAGAAATACGTGGAAGATTTTCGGGAAATTTTCCTTCAGTGCACTGCGAAATTCAAGAATTCTTATTTTTGTTTCTGTGTCAGTTTTGTTTTTGTAATTTCTTTTGCGTTCCACTTTAAAACCATGATAATCATTCGATATTTTCTCCTCCAGCAAGAATAAAAACGAACATTTTACTTTTTCGCGCTCGCGTTCATAAATCAACGGCATCTCTTTAGATAAATTTGCCACTTACGTAAGTACGGATTTACGTAGGTCGAGACTGACGAAACTCAGGGACTGCCTGTACCGGGATTCAAAAGTAGGCCCTGTGGGTGAGAATTTTTCTTAAAACAAGTTTTTAGGTTTCATGCTACACTCATTGCCACACGTATGCACACCAATAGTTTAAATTATGATCCTACAATTCTACTTACATTCCATTGCACCGCAAGGAATTCTAACCCAACGTGAAAATAAATATGATTGAACACACTAACCCGATTATTCACTTCCAATTGCAACTGAACTACAAACAATTTTTAGGGTAATTCGAATCTACGGATGGTGCTGCCCTCAGGGAGATTTTTAGCTTTAGCTTCGTACTCCCGAACAACGAAATGAGAGCGCGCGAACGGTGCTGGAGATAAAATTATGATTCATAAGTTACGTAAAGGTAAAGGAGAAGGAGGACTCGAGATGAACGCACAATCAACACGGAGAAGGGAGCCCAGCTTTCCGTTACTTTTGGAAATATATGCAATATAAATTCATTCTTTGATAAAAGATGAATACACATTATGATTAGTGAATTAATAAGGGCTGAATGTTCATTTACGATAAATACCTTTTTTTATCATGCACTAAAAGAAAGGGATCCTTGGCCGCGTTACCTAATTTAGGAGGGACTCTTATAATATGTTAGAGAGCGTTTGTTGCTAAATAGCAACAATCAAAATATTTCAATTGCTTCCCAAAACTTAATTAGATCAAGAATACAGTTATAACAGCATTTAGCTAACTTCCATTACCAATATGTATGATGGATGATATATGTTACCAATATTTATGATGCATAACATCATTATATTGATAGCCGTCACGAAATCATGTGTCACCACAGAATAGTCGAGCAAGAGACGAATATGTTACTAAAAATTCAACGATGTGAAATTTTGCAAGTAGGGACTTTTAAATCAGTGGCCGCGAATGAATTCAGTCTTGTGATTTAAATTAAAACTATCACGGAGAGCAGGGAAACCCATTATATGCCATGCACACAATGTGCAATCCTCAAAATAATTTAACTACTTCAACTTGGAAATTTACGCTATCGGTTTTCCTTGGATGCAAGCACGTCCCGCGAGGGACTGAATAAGTTTGCTCTACTCATAAGGACTCCACAGAATGGAAGAAGCATAGTTTATCCCACAAACTCCAACCTCAGGAGTGATTTGAGCTCGTGACTTTTCGGCCTGAGTTCAGTTTTTTAAAACTAGGAAGCTAGCAGTGGAAATTTACTCGATGCCTAAATGCATTACTCCCTCAAACAATCATTCATTATAAGTGAGCGAGAAATGTAATACCTGGTGAAGTTGAGCAAAGAGCTTTTTTCAACGCATCAGGCGTGTTGACAATTTCTAATTGTATATGACTCCAGTATTTCCACTCGTCAGGCGAGAAAGATTCTCTAACTCGAACTCGGAACTCGAAAATTAATGGTGACTTTTAACAAATAACCCATTTTTAAAACCGCGAATCAATTTTCTCAAAAATTCACGGAGCATTTTAAATAAAAACAAGAAACTCAAGGCCCAATGGCTCTTGGCGAGGACGGATATGAAAACTTTAAAATACGCATCGACTCTTCCATTCATCAAACAGCACTTATCCGACCTCTTTTCACGAATGAGATATATCTCCCACATTCAAGGCATAAGAGAGAGCCAAGAAGTGAAAAAGCACACCTAAATTTTTAAGCGCAGGATTTTAAAAAAAATCCCAATCTCTAAGAACAAATTTGGAGCAGGTGCCTCCCATATTTTCAAGCATTTATTCCATCGTCATACAATTTTTCTCCTTTCCAGAAAATTGAAACATACCCAGGAGAATATCTTATGGAATTAACGAATTACGTGAGAGGAGTAAAAAATGAGAGAATACTGATCCAAAGAATTTCCGATAATCCTGAGAGCTGACCTACTTTCCAAACTCTCAAAATTCTTACCATGAAAAATCGTTCAACCCTTGAATAAAACTTTTTGAGAAAATAACCTCACCAACAAGATTTTTGCCAGCGCATATTAGAGATTCCAAGACCAGTGAGGTAAGAATTATTTTCCACACGACCCAATAAGAAGCAGGTGCGTTCCAACTTGCCCTGTTTCTCAATAATAAAGTGTATGCATCTCTCCTGAGCACGTTTAAAAGTCGTCCCAAAAAAGTTTTAAGAAAAAATTAGCTTTTTTCTAGATTTTTTCAACCTTCATAAGGGAAATCTATAGAAATGGAATCCAGACAGAGCGAATCTAACAGAGAGTCTTTCAAAATTTCAATAGTAGAACCGATTCTGATTTATCGTAAAGTGTATGATTATTTTCAACTTATAAATGCCAGATAGAAATGACAGTCGAAATTGGAAGAATATTCTATCATAAATATGAATGCGCTTACTTAGTGCAATATTGTGACCACGATCTTAGAATACATGTCTGGACACTTAGCACGAATTCCTAATGGAGCGCGCGGTCTCTTAGTGAGGCTCTAGTTCGTCGCTTTTTCGCTAGGTGCGCCTACATCTTTAGGCTTAAATTTGCATTGTGCCAGTTCAGGTAAGATTGGTTTTTATGATAATTGAGCATGTTTCTTGTGGAATTTTTTTTCCTACTGTCACTGGGTACGATAAATCAATACAACGTGCGTGCCGTGAATAATCCATGAAAATGCGGTATAATTGCATTTCTCCTGGGTAGAAGAGTGGATACGATACGCGTGTCGAAAAAGTTTCGATATTTGACCTGCCTAAAAATGAAGCTTACGGCTGAAATGGAAGACAGTCTTTAAGATTTTGTCCTTTCGCCGAAGCATTTTGTTTGTGAAAAATATTTTCACGTGTGCTACATTCTACGCGGCAAGGAGTCAGGACAGTGACCCGTCACATTGTAGCTAGGGTCGATGGAACTCGTATGAAGCCATTATTAAATATCCCTTATTGCCCATTCTTGGTTTTTCGCACTTCTAAGGCCAACAATGTATTTCTACCTGAACTCTCAATTGTTTCAAACATGTTGCGTAACGAAACTTAAACTTAGGGATCACCTTGTGCAATCTGTTTTCCCCCATTACCCTTGGTATCTTTATTCGAAGACGCCCCCCAGAAAATCTCCGCCTCGAATATAAGTAACGAAAGAAGATGTAAGCAATGTAATTTTAGTGTTGCCGCTGTAATCAATGAATTTCTATTGATCAGCGATAAAGTTCAATGTGAACTCGACATGCTAAACGAGAATGTCGTTCATAGTAGTTCAGTTGATATTTCTTCATTTTATGTGCTGCTAAAATTATTCATTTTCCTTATGCATGAAAAAATATTCTACCAACCAATGCATTTTGTATGTTTTACTGTAGCTGTTGCCGTATATTCCTATATTAAATTATAGAGCTTGCCTGGTTATTCCAAAATACTGGATGTAGTATTCAGCCATCCTGATGTCGTAACAATTCCGTCTGGGTGGCACAGATTTGTTTCCTCAGATGCATTGAAACGGGTGGGATATTATACCTTAGTTACCAATACTGAAGGAAAAACTATATTCTTATGATAAAAAAGTTTAAGTTTTCGGAAGTATCGCAATACCTAAACCCTTATCCCTAATAATGTGGTCGGCATTACAGCTTTGATTGGTCACTAAGAAATTCTTAACGTCTTGGATATGGAAGAGGTGATCAAAATATCAAATAACGTGAGGGTGTGCAGTGGGGCTCTAATTGAAGATTCACTGGCTGTTTCACGTATAGATACCATCTGTAAAGATGACATCGTCCTGAGGCATCTTAAAAACAGCAGCTTTTTCCTAATAGTACCCGTCTACGGCCCTTGTGCTCGGTCCAAGCGCACGATTTTATAGAGGAACCTGCGCCCAAAAGGAAAACCTTTGTTCACAGGATAACTCAGACAGTGAATGAGAGTAAACCAGGGAAAGTTGCCCTGTTCCAGGGAAGTCGATGGGACTCGTATGAAGTCATTATTAAATATTCCTTATTGCCCATTCTTGGTTTTTCGCACCTCTAAGGCCAACATTTACCAACATCAACCATTCAACCTCAACCGAGCTTAACAGTATGAGAAAGGATTTTCTCTCTTTTCGTCCGTTATTTCTTTAATCTCGTTCCTTTTCTCTTCCCAATTCACGTCTCGAGCCTTAACATACCTCTGCACTCCGCGCCGTTTCGGCGGCTCACACGGCTAGATTGTAAATAAAAACAGAACAACCTTCCTCCACAAACTTCCTTAATTTTCTTTCCCATCTTTCCCTTCTCTCATCTCCATCCCTGCTTCGTCCAAGTTAGTTTTTTAACTCGAAATTCCAAAAAGGCGGGAAATTCACCCTCGACCACTTCAATCTCTTCCCCCTCCTTCCCACAAACCAGGTTTTCATATTACGCGGTTAAAGTTTAATGAGAGGACAGGAGGTGACCCCCGGGGAAAAACGCTTCGGCGGATACCCGACCACCCAGGCGTGGGCGCACCTCGAGACGTTTCGCTGAACAACTCCTGAGGTGTGGGGCGGTAGGACTGTGGAGATGATCGCGCAGGAGGATGGAGTTTAACTGAAGCTCATTAATTTCCCACACTGACCCTCGTACAACTAGCCAGGAGGGTGTGGGAGGTGGGAGGGGGCCAAACTACACGGGTCCATCTCCCGGAACCATCTCCCAGCGAGTCAAGAGCCCAGGACTGAGTCTCCCAGATTTTACGCCGGCCTCTCAAAAGCACTTTCCACAACGCGATTCCCTAATGAGCCGGAATAGTTGGCGAGTGTCTGGTACTATAAGCAGGCGAGCTGCAAGGGACTTCATTCGCGTGAGGGATCGAATGAGGGTTGGGCCAGAAGGATAAAGCTGGAAGCCCACTTAAGTGAAGACGTTCGGGGGCGTAATCAACGAACAATCCGGATGGATTTCTCTCCGGGTCTGGTTAACCTCGCTCTACTCCAGCAAATTCTCTAGGTTCAAAATCCTTCCTAGATGGTGAATTCACGCGTTTTTTTCACGTTACGTAACGAATGAATACTTAAGTACGAGGATAAATATCACGAGCAAACTTCCCAGTTTTACTTTGGGATAAATTAGAGGGGTAGTTCCATTACCGTGGAAATTTCACCACTTCTCACATGGTGCTTGAGATTTAAAGGGCGAGAATTTCTTCTTTGTCAAGTGAAATCCGAAATATTTTTTGGTGCTATTTACCTCTGTTTAATGTCCCGCGAAATTGGTAACGCGGTTTAAAAATATGCAATTTATTCGCCATATTCTCCAATAAGCAATAATTAAACAATCTAAAATCACCATCTAGGAAGCTTTAAAATAAATATATTACATCTTAATCTTTCGATGAGTACATAAAACGCTTGTAAGGAATATAGCCGACAAAGTAGAGTCAAGCGCAGTCCTTTGCCCTGTTAAGCCAGTATCCTGATGACCGTCCTCAACCTCTTCCCCTATCTACTCAATGAATTCAATGGACGCCAACCTTACGCCGAAATATATCTGACCATTGAACAATCATCAACCCCTGTACTTCGACCAATCATTCTTCCTAGCCCCAATGGGCACGGCATTAATCTCCAGAATGACAAGGTCGTCAAATATGAATTAATTGCGAAAAAAAGGCTCCCTACGTCTCAAGATTCCTCCTTAGTCTCATACATATTACTCCTCATTCAAAAATCACTACATAACTCCTCCAAGCAATTATACAGTAATATTAAAACCGCAAACATGGTGAGACTCGGGAACAAATTTTAAACTAAATTAAAAATATGATTTTGTGTATGGGCATTACCAACGGTAAGTTCAACTAAATTAAAGAATATTAGCGTGCTGGCCTTTTCGCACATTGCTGCACTATTGGCCGGTTTTGCTATGCCTGGTTAAATGTTTTCGGGTGAAAAAACAACCAACGGTACCTTCTCATGCAGGTATCGTCAATTTCACCGATCGTTTGCCTGGATCTACTTTTTGTAGCCAGGAGTTTTGAAACTGCCAATGTAACTCAACCTCTACATGAACTGATGGTTTACGATAACCATGCATTATAAAACCTGGCCTATAACTACAAAACATGATTTTAATGCATTAGACATTAGCTGATGCTTGATCCATATCACGTTAGTAAAAAATAAAAGGTGCGACATACACAAGTTAGTATTTACAGTAGCTGAATAATTGTTAAACAGGAAACGGATACGACTCCAATTCCCCTGCTCTACAATGAAAGATTTATGAGTTCACCAAACAGATAAATAAAAAATTACTACTCTTGTTTAAGGTTCGGGAAGAGCAAAACAAGTAACTTACTAAGCATAAAGGCCAGCTGCGCGTGAAGATCCGACAGCAAAAGAAGCCTTTTCTATTTGTGTTGTTTTCAAAATGATATTGCACCCTGCTGAATCAGGCAATCCCAATTGGAAGTCAATAGGTCGTTGAAATGTCAACAGTGCTCCAAAGACTAACCTTGGCGGCGAAGGGAGTATTGCAAATCTCATTGCACATAACAGCGCAATGCGACTACCTTAATTGCACCTCATAAAAATAAATACAAATTTTTCCCTCTATTTACTGCCATCCAGTATTTAAAAATTCTTAAATCTGTGCGCGTCCAACTCAGTGCTATGTTCTCCAAAATCATTATTGATGAGCCCCCTGAAATCCCAAAATCTACTACTGAATGTAACCACTATAGCTGTGAAAGATTTGTTTAAATTGTAAAATCGTTTTGCGAATTAATAAATGGGTCGACCAATTAAGGCATATTTATGTTACATAAAAATGGTACTACATCCTTTCCTACGAAACAAGGCACTAATATCTAAACATGAGATCCTTAACCAGCTTAGAATGCCACCTGCTTTCCCTTTACTGTACCCACAATGCCTGTTCCATCTCTAAGCCTTCCCTAATAATCCATCTAAATAATTCATCATTGTGCGAAAAAATGAGATAGTGTAGGGTATATGCTGGCGCAAGTAGATAACCAACATAGAGCAAAAGCAAGCAAGCCATTTCACTGATATGCGCTGCGGATGGAAGGTCAGGGACAAGGGCAAAGGATGGGAAGAGTTAGAAGAAGACTAAACGGAGGGAGGGTACTGGCGATGGCGAAATAAGATGATGAAAGAGGAGGGAGAAGCACAGAAGAGAACACGAGGAATTTGCAGCTGAAATGATGCAACAGGAGAAGAGTTAGAGGAAAGAATGGAAAGTTAGACGGTAGGTAGGGCGACGATTTCAGGATAATCAAAGTGGAACCCATTGGTTAGCCCGATTATTATAGGCAACATACGGAGTCTTTTGGCGACATACTTCTGCATTATTTCCATTCTTTTTTCAGCAAATTGGTGGAGTAACCGTTCGTATTTTATCAATGCTTAGTTGTCGATTTACGTATAATATTCCACATACACCGAGAACCTAATTTTAAAAGCTTTTCATCTATTTAAGAATTACCAGGGCTACAATATTTATAAAAGAAATACACAACGATAATTTAGTGGAAGCTGACTGCTAATTCCTTCAAAACCGAGCTTACACTAAGAGGGCGATTTTGGTGTTGGAATTCGCAAAATAATACGCCATCGAGTCATTATTTCTGGTTGCGATCTCGCTAAATACGGCTAAAAGTAGTCACCAGAGGAATTGAGGAGCGAAAAATCTTCTATGCATTGTAATAAGATTAACTTCTAAAAACATGCCAAGATCATTAAGACGATGAGATGACGAAGAAATAGACAACAGTAGATGGATTTATTAGTTTTATTAGCGTAGAAGCCAAATGGGTAGAATATTGGGTGCTAACCGGTGACCCTGGTTTTGATCAGAGGTCTTGGAACATCTTCCAGTCCAACCTAAGCTGTGCCATTTTCTAGGTACTAGATTTTCCTAAGAAATCATTGGTAGCACAGTGAGATATGGATGCATTTTATACACCAACGTATTTCGTAAGCTCGCCAACCAGACTAACTTTTAGGATGATCATTGTGGTTGGTGGCATATTTTGATAGTTGCGCTTGTATTCACGTTCAAAAATTCTAATAACAACTACTGCCCTTGTTTTTATTTGCGTACAGAACGTTGTTTTAACAACAGTGATCGTATGAACGTAAATGAAAATGTTTAGGTGTATTAATTGATTAATTATGGACTTGTGCATATTTCATTCGCTCATATATTACTAGACATGTTTACCCCTTTTTGCGCCAACAACGCCAATGATTCGTAAAAGAAATGGATGGCGAGTTTACGTTGTGGAAGTTATTCATTATAAAAAAGAAAAAACTTAGTTCTTTTCCACAAATATATTTAAAACAAATCAACCGGTTTCGGCCATCTCAGGCCATTCTCAAGATTACAGTAATCTTGTAATCTTGAGAATGGCCTGAGAAGGCCGAAACCGGTTGATTTGTTTTAAATATATTTGTTGAATAGAACTAAGTTTTTTCTTTTTTATAGTAAATGATTCGCTTGAATTCAATGGGTGTGTACATTAATCTTTACCTTTCAGCCCACGTAAATTCGTCGTACGTTATCAAAACACATCCAGCAATAGGTACTATCCCCTGCTTCCTCAACAATTTCATATCGACCCACTTTGAAGGCTAATGGTTGCAGTAAATAATATTATTGTTTTCGGGTTCATTAAACCTCTTATGATTGGTATCTCAAAATCATGCAGAAAACGACAAGAAGACGTATTAACTTCGTGTGATGCGAAAGGCTAGGGCTGATGGGTCTTTCTTAGGCAAACCTTTTTCTATGTTTGTATGAAAAAGATTCGATTTGCCTTCGGAAGCTTGTATCTAATTTTGTAACTGGTTGGTTACATGGTAACATGGTCAGTAAAATGCCTGGTCATATGTCGTTTGAGAGGCGGCCAATTTGACTTGAGTTCTAAACCATCCAAACTTATTCAATACATCATTAGGGACAGGACCTAGGGACAGGAAGGAGAAGAGTGGGGAGAATCCTCTTCTTCTTATTCCACGTATTTATACTACGAATTACAATCATGCGTGGGAGTACGTTTATTTTAGTGACTGTACATCGAGAGTTTCCATGGCAACCACAAGTGAGCAGGGACGTATTTATGACCCCGGAGGCCCCCGGCGGAATCTAGAATGAGGCCCCAAATGTTATAGTCTTGCAACCTGGCAGCTTGACATCGACCTTTCCTTGCATAATTAGACAATACATAATGAGTACAAATATCTATCACCATTGATACTCTGCTATTAATAGTAATAATACTAATAGTATGCGCCAGGTTGCGTACAACTAGGTATACTTACATTTTCCCTTTTGCGAGGCACCCGGCGGCCGCCGGGTGCGCCATATGTTAAATACGGTCCTGCAAGACACCGAGCCAGTGGCCACCAGCTAGGGTGACCAGGCGTCCCGATTTAGCCGGGACAGTCCCTTTTTATAACTATATGTCCCGTTGCTCACCGTGGTCCAGAAATATCCTTCTTTCTAGCAGTAGTGTAAGGAGCAGTTGGGATGTTGTAGCAATCCCTAGAGTTGATTTTCCGTTAAACCGTCTCCATCACCTGATCTACTATGATCCATCACCTCTTTATCATGCTATGCTTAGCAATTTTGTACAAAGTACCTTGGCGCATGAAATGTACCCATCTCTCCGAGGATTCCGAGGAAGATCTAGTACCCAGAAAATAGCACAGCTTGGGTTACACTGAAAGATGTCCAAAGGTCTCATCAAACCCAGAACCACCAGTTAGCACCCAACTTTCTACCCATTTGGCTTGCACGATAATAAAACTAATATTTCCATCTACTGATGTCTACTTAGTCGACAAAACAACTAAGAGCACAAACCTCAAATTATTATCTACGCGTTTTTTTTGTTCATTGAGATAGAATAATAATTTGCTGCCAACAAAAATTGCATACGAATATCTCCTAAGAAGTGACATTCAAGATATATAGGAGAAAGTGGGCTAATGGCTCTCTGTGGATAATCTCGCTCACATAGTTATCTCGAAAGTGAACAAAGGCATGAACGTGCGATTTAAGCTGTCGCGTACCACACAACTTTGTAAGACCCCCAGCAAACACACGTTCCGTTGTGCGGAACGTGTGTTTGCTGAAGGGGCGTCGGAACTAATTTCACTGAGGGGGGGGAGGCAACCTTGAAAAGGGCTCGGCTCCTAAGAAAAAGCCCGGCACCTAAGAAAAGGGCCCGCATTTTTTGCGGGTAGGAGGGATTAGAGACTATAATATCGATAAAAGAGCATATTAGGGTGTGAGAATGTGTGTCAAGAAGTACCCGCTTTGACTGAAAGGGCCAGGGGCAAATTCTATCATGCCCATAGCGGAACGTAAGCACGTTTTTATTTTAATCTGTCATTTTTAATAATCAATCTTATAATGTGCATACGTTTGGCTCCATTTTATGGCATTTCTCCCTCTGTACGAAGTTGTAACACCTGTCAGAATGCATCAATATCCAACTACACTGGTTCGGGTAATGGCATTCAACGGAGCGGGATAGCCCATCCCCACGATGAGAAAGATTAAATAAGTTGCATTGGCGGAGATTTTGGGGGGGGGGATTAAATGTGGTTCCGGTAAATCGTTTGGAAAGTGGTCCCATACAGATTATTGTAGCGTGGATACTACTAATATTTATAAATTTCACTATAGCTGTACTTAAATTAGCTGAAGTTATGGTCGTCATTATCTCCTACCAGAGAGGATATTACCGCTCAAAATATTTCATTTTAAGACAATTAATACTTTTAGAATTAAGGTCACATTTACAAAATACTATTTCTTCACTTAATTACACGGCATCGTTTTACTTTCCCGTATTACTCTGGCGATTGTTATAAAAAAAATATGATCCGTAATTATACCGTATAGTTACGGATAACAGTTCGTTTTTTTTATTACCATCGCCAGAGTAATACGGGAAAGTATGATCATGTCTATACGTAATGTAAAGAAGGCATGAGATGGCTGCAACTTCGTGAAGATGTTCAGATCGTGCATCAGACTCAATAGCGACAGAGAAACGCTGTAAAGGAGCAATTATCTTAACCCTCTCCCTATCGAAGTTTAAATGCCTCATTCTGCGCTCCGTCACAAGCCGCCCAGAACCGCCCGGCCTTTTTAAACGCCCTCCTGCATAACCCGCCCGAAACCGCCCGACCTGCGGAGCTGTGTTCCGAAGGATCTTTTGAGCCTCATAAGCATCTGCTTCATCTTGAGGGTGTTTATCCTAGCTAACGCACGCATTTTCTTATCTTCTCTCTCACGCAGATGAAACAGAACCCCATAAATCTGTCACAATACGCCTAATTGCTCGAAGGGTCGAATGGTCTAGCTTGGGCCTCTCGGACGGCATGTCATCTTTGGGGAAGTGATGAAAGAATGGTTTCTGGCCGAGGGTCCTTTTAGGGTGGCCCATGTTCGAAGATAGGCGATGAATGAGGCATATTATAGTCTTCGCCCTCCGCAGGACGCAACTGAGAGCTGAAATCTCCAGACGTCTTTTTCGCTCGTTTAGGGTTGGCTTCAGTATCACAAAATAATATTTCTCCTTGTGTGGTCACGGGCACTAACTGATACAACATATCTTATCCCACATGGTGAGAAGCTGAGTCAGAGCCCAAGCAAAAAAGAAAAATATTTTCCCATACGCCGCCCAGTTCTAACCATGACTTCTTTGAGTGAGGATGCCATAGCAGAGGAAGTGATCAGAGATTTGTCTAGTGATTCAGATAGCTCTAGTTCCATAAGTGTACGCGGAGAAGAAAGTGATAGTGATAATTCGAGTGAATTCGGTTTAGAAGATGAAATTTCTCCATTTACAAGTAATATCCCAGTTACTTCACCGTTGCAAGACACATGGAGGAATACGGTAATTTATTCAGCACCAGAGGAATTCAAAGAAGATTGTGGACCTATACATAACCTGGCGGTAGGCGACGACGAATTTTCCTTCCTAAAATACATGCTAGGAGGTGAAAGTTTTTTTGAGCGTATTGTCGAGAATACAAATAAATACGCTGAATATATCCAACTTACCACAGGGAAGGTCGATAAAGACTGGGTAGATGTTACCTATAGCGAAGTTGTAGCATACATCGGAGTGCTCATATACATGAGTATTTTGGATTTACCTGAAAGTAGGGATTATTGGCATAGTCAAGATATTGATTGTTCAGTAGTTCGCAATTGCATGACATTTGGAAGGTATTCAAAAATATCGAAATATTTTCAAATAAATGACATAACGCAGGAGAAAAAGCAGGGAGAAGAGGGTTTTGATGTGCTGCAGAAAATAAGATTGGCTCTTGATGTAATGGATACATTCCATACAAAGTATCGACCAGGACGACAGCTAAGTGTTGACGAGGCAATGGTTGCTTTTAAAGGACGTCATTTCATAAAACAATATATCCGAGGAAAGCCAACGAAGTGGGGTTTTAAAATTTGGGTGTTGGCGAGCTCCCATGGTTATGTCCTTCGTGGAAATGTCTACTTAGGAAAAAAGGATAAAAGAAACTGTGAAATGTTACTTGGAACGCAAGTAGTTATGAATTTGCTAGGAAACTATTTAGGCAAAAAACATCACGTGTACTTCGATCTGCCAGATCTGCTTCATCTTGAGGGTGTTTATCCTAGCTAACGCACGCATTTTCTTATCTTCTCTCTCACGCAGATGAAACAGAACCCCATAAATCTGTCACAATACGCCTAATTGCTCGAAGGGTCGAATGGTCTAGCTTGGGCCTCTCGGACGGCATGTCATCTTTGGGGAAGTGATGAAAGAATGGTTTCTGGCCGAGGGTCCTTTTAGGGTGGCCCATGTTCGAAGATAGGCGATGAATGAGGCATATTATAGTCTTCGCCCTCCGCAGGACGCAACTGAGAGCTGAAATCTCCAGACGTCTTTTTCGCTCGTTTAGGGTTGGCTTCAGTATCACAAAATAATATTTCTCCTTGTGTGGTCACGGGCACTAACTGATACAACATATCTTATCCCACATGGTGAGAAGCTGAGTCAGAGCCCAAGCAAAAAAGAAAAATATTTTCCCATACGCCGCCCAGTTCTAACCATGACTTCTTTGAGTGAGGATGCCATAGCAGAGGAAGTGATCAGAGATTTGTCTAGTGATTCAGATAGCTCTAGTTCCATAAGTGTACGCGGAGAAGAAAGTGATAGTGATAATTCGAGTGAATTCGGTTTAGAAGATGAAATTTCTCCATTTACAAGTAATATCCCAGTTACTTCACCGTTGCAAGACACATGGAGGAATACGGTAATTTATTCAGCACCAGAGGAATTCAAAGAAGATTGTGGACCTATACATAACCTGGCGGTAGGCGACGACGAATTTTCCTTCCTAAAATACATGCTAGGAGGTGAAAGTTTTTTTGAGCGTATTGTCGAGAATACAAATAAATACGCTGAATATATCCAACTTACCACAGGGAAGGTCGATAAAGACTGGGTAGATGTTACCTATAGCGAAGTTGTAGCATACATCGGAGTGCTCATATACATGAGTATTTTGGATTTACCTGAAAGTAGGGATTATTGGCATAGTCAAGATATTGATTGTTCAGTAGTTCGCAATTGCATGACATTTGGAAGGTATTCAAAAATATCGAAATATTTTCAAATAAATGACATAACGCAGGAGAAAAAGCAGGGAGAAGAGGGTTTTGATGTGCTGCAGAAAATAAGATTGGCTCTTGATGTAATGGATACATTCCATACAAAGTATCGACCAGGACGACAGCTAAGTGTTGACGAGGCAATGGTTGCTTTTAAAGGACGTCATTTCATAAAACAATATATCCGAGGAAAGCCAACGAAGTGGGGTTTTAAAATTTGGGTGTTGGCGAGCTCCCATGGTTATGTCCTTCGTGGAAATGTCTACTTAGGAAAAAAGGATAAAAGAAACTGTGAAATGTTACTTGGAACGCAAGTAGTTATGAATTTGCTAGGAAACTATTTAGGCAAAAAACATCACGTGTACTTCGATAGTTTTTTTTCAAGTGTTACACTCATGAATTTGTTACTAGTGAATAACACTTACGCATGCGCTACAACTAGACCGTATCGTAGGGAATGGCCTGCAGAGTTGAAAAATCCAAAGAAACTTAAACTCAAAAGAGGTGAAAGTAAAAGCTTGCAATGTGGTAAGGTGACAGCAACAGTTTGGCACGATAATCGTGATATATGTATTCTGCAAACGAATTCCGACCCAAGAAGGTACATGAACGTCCCAAGAAAAACAGGGATAGGGAACAAGCAAATTACGGTCTCCTGTCCTGAGTCAATTGCTTTATATACTAAATATATGGGTGGCGTTGACAGAGCTGATCAGAGAAGGTGCTACTACGACTTGGGGAGGAAAACGAAAAAGTGGTGGAAGTACTTATTTGCCTTTGTGGTTAATACGGCCATAGTTAACAGCTATATTCTGTATGAAGAAACTAATTCTCCGCCAAAAACTAAGCACGGGGTAACGCAAAAGGACTTCCGTTTAGCCCTATATAGGCAGATGATCGGTAATTTCACCTCCCGCAAAGTGACAGGCCGTAAACGAAATTTACCCGTGGCCGCTAGTCCACATAGAGCGCTACATTGTTTAGCCAAGATTGACGGAAGAAAGAAGGTGTGCGCTTACTGCAGCTCAAACAAAAGAAGAACCACTGCTGGGCGGAGAATAGAAACAACCTTTAAGTGCAACAGCTGCGATTTACCACTATGCAGAGTGGGATGTTTTCTCCAATATCACCAAGAAAAGGGAGTGGAAGTAGGAAATTAAATACACAGAAAGGTAAGACGATTTATTTTCACAGTATTTACATTTGATAAAAATATTTTCAAAATTTGAAACAAAGTACTCAATTACATACATAGTTATTCAAAGTTAAATGAAGCAATGTCCGCATGCCTCTCATCTCGCAAAAAAATAGGTCTACTCCTGGGGAAAGAGGGTATTTAAATTTCGTTCGTAGCGGAGACTTCTCCGCCGGGCGGTTTTGGGCGGTTTATGACGGAGAGGGTTAATGAACCATCGAGGTATGAAACCACCTATGGATGCGATTTTTGACACATTATAATCTGATATAATAGCTGGAGAGGTGAATTACGAGGGGAAAAATATTCACAATCCACACCTTAATTAAGCATGGTGGTTTATGCTGCTATGGATTTATAATATCTCCTGAATCGTTCCTGGTGCCACCATCATTTGGTAAAATGCACGCGACTACAAGCGGGAGGACTGTGGAGGGAATGGTATCGTCTGAACCTTTTTATTTTCGTTCACGAAGAAATTCCGCAAAAATACGTAAAACCGAGAGGGCGAAGGAACAGCAAATTGGCGAACACATGGAGATGGAGGGAACCACATTATTTCTGAGTGAAGACGAAAATATTTCCCTTCCACGTCACTAGAGTCAAGGAGATGCGGAAATATTTACGATATCTCCGTACCACCCTCCGGGATGCATCCGCGAGTAATGACAGTCAAACGGAGGATCCCTGCACTCACGCAATTTGAATACGGAAGCACGAAAAGTCAGTGTTTCCCGGAATCTACTCCGAGAGACGGGTTACCGAAATGAGAAACCATCGAGTGCTGTTCAAAAATAAATAAATAAATCCGTCCGTCGTTACTTTCGAGCAAAATAAAGGCTGGCGGTTATATCTCTCGGCATGCAGCTAAGATGAGAGAGGAAGAGGCAGCTGTTTGCTAATGGAATGAAATCGTGGTGTACGTACATTTTTCTTTCGAAAAGAATATACTGCAACAAAGTTCGGTCGCCGAATATTTCTATAAGAGAACGGAATTCGTCGTGGAATGCCGTGATAATAGTTCAACCACCAAATAACATGCAACAAATTACGAATACACAACGATGCGTTGCCTTGAAATGGCGTTAAACACTGAAACAAATCGGTTTAACCCAGTTTTAAATGTCATCTACTGCAAAAGACAAATAATACGGCCCTTGCGAAAATTTTACAAGTTGGATAAAAAAGGCTTTATTTTTTTACCCAGTCTCCATCATCACTGCTAGTCATCAACCATGCTATTGATTTGACGCAGCTCTGCCCTCAATTATCCCAACAGCCAACTTCAATATATTTATATAATTGTATAAATATATAATATATTCTGCTCCTTTGCATCCTTCACCACTTCCTCTAAATATCTATTAAGAGGCCTTCTTTTACTATTTTTCTCATCATTTTACCAAGCACAAAAACAAATGCGGTGTATATGAATTGAACTGAAACACAGAACTGAAAAAGTGTCACCTCTTGATGCATACCTTTTTTATGACAGCGTTGGAAATCGTAAATTTCAATTCCTTTAAGTGCACGATTGAATTTTTTGCACAGTTCAGTAAAAATGAACAGCTGAGTAACAACTACCTACCTAACTACTGTAACAACAGTGGTTTACACCCATCATACGTCCATATAATCAAAGTACCTATATAGCCTGATCTTCACGGTTCCTACACAGAAAGATTAAAATTGAAGACAAAAGATAGGAACACAAGATCGAAGACAAAGGTGCGAGAAAAATAGTCTTATAATGGTTATAAAAAATGACTTATGTTAGGTACGTGCAACCATATATATATTGCGGATATTACCAGAACCTTTAAATTACATTGTAACAGAAAGCAAATATAAAGGAAATTCAAGTATCACATTGATATTACTAACGATTTCTCAACAAGTAAAATAGCGCAATTAAACCTTCGTAAATATCCACTAATAACTTGATAACTGATTTTAAACTTGTTGACTACTCGATTTGAGATGCATTCTCCCTATTACATACATTAGATGCTGACTTGTAGCTTTGATAATGCGCTCAAGATGTACGTAGACCAAGTAGGCCTCTTCAGCTAAGGAATTTTGAAGAAAAATCCTTTCATTACTCCAACACTGGGTCAAATATAATACAATCCAAGAAAGATAAAATTCAGGAAGCGAAAAGCCGTAAACAAAAATCAAAGTTCTCGGGATCCAAGCAAAATAAATGGAAACAGTGATGAAGCATTCATTTATACTTTTAATGGAATAGGATAGATAGAAATAGTTTTACGCGAGAGATAGAAGTGAGTGTTACGCGCAGCATAATTGATACATAAAAGCGGCACGATCGGACACAAATTCCCTTTTGTAAAAATTCACCAGTCATGTGACAGCCGTTACTTGCATCCTCAAAATTTCTCATTCTAGGATAGTGATATGTTGGAAATCAATAGAAATTATCTCCAGCAAAAGTCCTTTTGATCACTTAAAACAAACAATAATAAGCATAGAAAAAACGAACAGAAATGTTACCTTAACTGAATTGTTTCCCTTCAATACTATCCTCCATTACCTACCGAACTGTTAGAAAAACTCCTTGTTTTAGTATTGGTTAGTAAATTTAAAGCCAACTGAAATTATTTCTTAAAGAAAACATCTTCAGATATTATCCCCAGTCGTGGGCGAATAATACGACGGCTTTAGAAATCTCTTCTAATCACGCGCTTGAAAAACAAAATAAATCCCTCCCCTTCGTGAGAAAACAGGTCAAAAATCAAGAATTCTCATGAGTATATATATTTTTTAGTCAGGAGTTAAGGTCAATTAGAATTAAAATGCCAAAACTTTTGCCAACATTTCGGATATTTACGTCAAATGCGAGGGAAAGAATAGGGAAGATCACAACTTACATAGCGACTCAAAGCAATCCACAACTAATATAAAAGCCCTGAAAATAGATACATATATATCCGAAACGTTGGCAAAAGTTCTGGGCTTTTTAAATCTAACTTACCTACACTGCTGACTATAAAAAAATATATATATGTATTATGATAAAATGTCAAGAAAACAGATCATATTCTCATGAATAGGAGGTAAAACACGGGGTATACTTTAGGTACAAGTTTAAGCGTAGAACGGAAATTAAGAAAGCAAACTAAGAACCAAGTCTTCGAGCTATTTTATTTGGGAGAACGGATAAATCGATAATTTCAAACAATAGCGTGACTGAAGAGCAACGTACAAAGGTTTCACAAAGGACATCTTCCTCCCGAAATGAAAAAAGATGGACAGGGAGGAATAAAAATGTGATGGCTCAGTGGCATAGGAAAGACCAAGGGCACGAAGGGGTGACGACCGCATTGAGAGTCAATTCGAGGGCACTTAAGGTCTATTTCGAGCAATGCTTCCATAGCCATCAGCTAAGAGGTCGGTCGGTCCCACATTGAGGGCGAAAGAGTACATGAGCAGTATTCACTCGAAAGGCAACTCAAAAGACACGAAGAACTTCCCAAAAATTGACCTTTTTTAGTCCGTTGGGAAACTCACCACCTTCTTCCGAGAATTTTAATATTTCCTCCAAATTCTCTCGCGAATTACCAGACACTTCTACAGAAAAAATATGTTTTGTTTTGGCAAATTAAGTACCCTCTGATCTCCCTGATGTACGACTACCTTGAAAATGACGCTCAGACGTCGAAATCGAGAGATAAAATAAATTAAGTTGTGGAATTGTTCAAAGTCAGTTTTCTTAACATGTCCAGTGCAACTAAGTTCCACCAAGTATCGCCTGCCTCCATCGACGTAAGGACATTAAGTAAAAAGTGAGATGATCCTGCTTCACGGAAACTTTTAATGGCATGCTATGTCAAGCATGTCCATATAAACCTACCTAAGCTGGTAGAACACTTATTGATAGCAAATCGATGTCTACTTATTGGGCTAGGTAGGTAACTTATCGCCTTGCCAACGCGTTGAGTATTGATTTGTATCTTTTTTGGCTTCTGTGATATTTATTTTATTCATATATTCAGAATTGCAGTAGCAGTAGCTGTTGTAATTATACAGTACAGATTTTTGTTGCCGACTCCTTAGGTAATGCCTTAGGTCCTTCACATAGTGAAACAAATGTTACCTCTTTTTGCTTGAAGGTTTTCGCAGCTTCTTTTATCTATAACTGTAGCTTTTTCTTTCGGGAAATGCTGCGTGCGATTCATTTTCAACTCGACGTTTCACTCCTCCTACTGGGAGCGTTATCAAGAGAATAATAATTATTATTATTATTATATTCTCTTGATAACGCTCCCAGTAGGAGGAGTGAAACGTAGAGTCGAAAATGAATCGCACGCAGCATTTCCCGAAAGAAAAAGCTACAGTTATAAATGTTACCTCTCTTCTCCCCTTTCATTCACTCTTGGTATGCCCTTCGTATTGCCACATTTTCAGTGGATTTAGGCCAAATATAGTATTTTAGGTCTACGAAATTTAAGTCTTTTAACTTTTTTCCAATAAGGTTATGGTCATAATGGTCATGATGTATCGAGATCAACCAGAACACGGAGGGAATCTCCCCTCTCACCTAGCCTCCCAGTAAGGATTGCAATCCCAGAGAGATTTTTCAATTCCGGGATTACGGGATCATCATCATAAGTTAGACAACATTTTCTGGAATTTAGTCCATATTGTTTAACGCTGGCGATCACTATTTCTTTAACACGCGCACCGTAAGCTCATTTCCATTATGATGACATATTACTTATACCAATAAAATGTATTAGTCAATAGACTCAGACGTCTAACGTGTTACATTTCATGTCCAAGAAAACTTATTATTAGCGCTGCCTGTTAGCCTGTTCGGAATTTATTATAAACGAATCCCGGGATTCGTTTATAATAAATCCCGAGATTTCGGGATTGTCATTTCATCCGGAATTCAGGGAGTGCAATCCTTAACTCCCAGGTATAACAAAAAAGGGAAGCAAAAATATTTTATAATTAAAATTTTGTGAATATTATTGTGAATACCATTGTGAATACATATGTCAAAAAGTTATTAATTCATAAACATGATGTATAATTTAATCTTCTGAAATTTTTCTAAAAATGTTTCCTTGTTTTACTTAAATAAGTTCAAAGCCCATGCACACACTGACATGATTTTGTGTGGTTTTTGTTAATAGAAAGGAGAGGAAGGAAAATTTGAACCGATGCACAGTAGGCTGAAATCGAAAAAATCGACAAAATTCCAAAATGGCTTTTTTGGAGAGAGAATCATGAAACTTGGTACAAATACTCATAATTGATTGGCAAACACGGAATGGCATGTCCAGGGAGTGTGTAAATAGTATAGTAATTAATATAGTATCCCTGGGCATGTCATTGGTCATGTTCTGTCGCCATTACCGAGATGCAGGGGCTCAAACATAGCCAAAATTACACCCGACTTCAGTTTTCTATGAAAATCTTCCTATTTAAGTTGAGGGTGACGCTGTGGGAGGAATTTGGTCGGATAAAAACCTAGTAGGTCTGTTAAAACCACTCTTTTACTTTACTGTGCTTAACTTTGGGAGTTTTTTTCCTAAATGTACGTGATATTACGTAACAAAATGGCGGACGCTATTTTCACATAAATATTCATTTTAAGTAGTAAATATCTGGCATGTTAAGCGCCTGTAAAGTGACTCATGTGAAATCAATTGTTGATGATTTTTAAAGGTAGATCTGAAAAAAAATTGAAAACTCATTATCGACGACAATAATTACATTTGATTTTACGTACGCGCGTGCGGAGCTTGAGACACGCGCCGGGAGCTGGAAATGACGAGACGCGAGTAAGTTTTTTCAAGACATAAGGAACATAACGCTTCTTATCCGCCTTTTTTAATGTGTGTACATTGCTATCGATCTCCGCCAGCTCTACACGTATAAAATCATGGGGATATGGAAATATTAAGATCTTAAAGTGCACGCGAAATCGCGTTCAAGGTTTCTCCTCTCAAAAGTAAAATTCTAATTCACACCCTCAAAGCCTTAAAATTACTGTATTTTTCCGACGAAACATTATTTTACGTTCCAGAGGGACCCTATTCCGGACTTCTTTCCGTTTATTTGCCCCTTCGCCCCAGCAGTCCAAGCCTTTGACCCTACTTTTTGGACATTTTGGACACCGCGGAGCTTGTTGATCCGGAGCTGCTCATCGAAAAAATCTACTCAAATCTTTCATTTTCCCTGCGTTACAATATGCATATCCCTGATTTATACGTCACATTAGACTTTATTCATCTAGGAAAACTTTAGTTTCTACTTTATTTGAATTATGCACACAGGAAGGAAACAAATTATCGAAAATAGCTTAATATTGAGGCACAACAACATATATTCCGTTCGTCAAAACCCTTAACTTGCATTATTTTTACATATTCCCTGCTGTTATGTATGATTGAGAGAGTTGCAATGAAAGCAAAGCTTAGTAGAAGTGAATACTCTGCATTCGTTTTAATTAGGTGGTGATATAACTATCTCCATATCTCCGAAAAGATGGGAGTAATTGTGGATATGCTAATTTTGAAAAAAAAGAAAAGTACGTTTTACTACGACTTTTTATAAAATTGTCTAGTTCAAGTCAGTCCTAGTTTTGATTACTGTAAAATGAAAGAGTAAAGCGTGTTACACCGTCAAAAATTTTTCATTTTGAAATTGTTTCCCCATTCCATTCCACTAACGTGTTTAATTTAAAAAAAAGGACAATTTTATAGTAAATCAAAAGATAATGTAATAAACAGTGTGCAAGTTTCTTCTGCAGAAAAAGCTGATAATCAGGTCTTCGTTATAAAATAACCTGAAAGTTCGCAGTTCTGGGTCTAAATTGAGTGAGGGGGTTTGCCGGGATTTAGGGGGCCCGGACCACTCAGTTGCCCAGGGGCCCGAAAATCCTGTCACCGGGCCTGCTTACAGAGCATTAGATAAAGAGTTATAGAACATGACAGAACTACCATTCCCCTAACATTACATAATCCTCTGCCATAGCGGGAGTACTACAGATTATTGATATCACTTCGTCGTATTCTATACGAGGTCTAACAAGAGAGAAAGTAGACAATAAACGCAATGAGAATTCAAGAAATATAAATATAAACCGGGAACGCGGAAAAAAGTAGATACCTTTTAACACATTTTGTCTCCCTGAGAACATAATCATTCGACCAATGAATCGAAGCCGCGAAATTGAACGACGATCAGCTATCAATACGTGAACTATGACCGAGGCATAAGAATACATAGATCACGATATGTAATTTAAGCACTCACCATACAGGCAGGGAATATTCTTCCAAATGGAGTTGAAGGCCATCGGACTCCCCAGAAACCTTGACAGCACTCCATACACATAGAGCCAGAAGCCATTAGATAAACTTTCAAAACTTTCGAATGAATCCTAATATTCCTATACTTCACAGTAAGAACTCACAGCAATGAACTTAGTGGGGCTGCAAAGGTCGTGTTAACTAACACTACTTGAAAGAACTACACCTTAATAACAATTCTAAGCTAAAACCCGGACACAGTTGAACCAAACCGAGCCGCCCTCGCGGTCAACTTGGCCAGCAGTCCATTGGTTGCGCCTCATTACGTTCATTTGTCAATAGTATTGTTTCGATTCGCAGTGCCGCGACATACGACATTTTGACTCCGGCGCAACGTAAATTTTTGGATAAACTTAGATTGGAACTGCAAACTCGTAAGGAAAATGGTGAGGATGTCACTATTAGGTATGTCTCTGGGAACCCAAAAATCGTTCCGGTCTTGTCAAAAAACTATTGAAACCAAAAGTGCATTCATGTATGATGTATTATCAAAATTGCCGGGGATTACGTAGTAAACTAGATGATTTTCGATGTAGTGTTCCTTTGATTAACAGTTATGATATTCTTGTTTTAACTGAGACATGGTTAGTGGATAGTATATCTGACACGGAGCTGGGTTTGCAAGATTATGTGATATTTCGCTGTGATAGGTCTGTGAGTGCAACGGGTAAAGGAAGAGGTGGTGGTGTGCTCCTAGCGGTAAAGAATACCTTTTGTGCCAAACAAATAATTTTACCTGTGAATAATTTGGAGATTGTTATTTTGAGTGTTACTTTTGGCTTAAGTCAAGTGATTCTGTGCAATGCCTATATTCCCCCTGGCTCTACGTTGGATACATATAGACAATATTGTGAAACAGTGGAGAATGTAGTTTACATGTATCCTAATTGTGATTTCTTATTTATAGGTGATTTTAATTTGCCCGACTACATATCTATGGTAAACGGTGCTGAATTTTTTAAGGTACATAACTCAAGTGCATCTGAGCTAGTCCATGATACCTTTTTATCTTTAAATTTAAGACAAATTAACCACGTGTGCAATAAGAACAATAGACTGCTAGATTTATGTTTTAGCTCATTTGATAAAATCACTGTGGATGAATGTGAGGACCATTTGGTTGAACCGGATTCACATCACCCGCCGTTACTAACTACATTCATCCAATCCCCCAATGAACAGGTGGAATATACTCATCAAGTGCTTAATTTTAAGAAGTGTGATTTTGAGGGTTTATCTGCTCACCTTTCAAATATTGACTGGCCTTCACTTATGGTATTACCTTTCAACTGCTTGGTGGACAAATTTTATGAGTATTTATTAAATTCCATCAAAATATATGTACCCATTGTAAATGTTAAAAAAAGGAAATTTCCTGTTTGGTATTCTAAGGAGGTTCGGGATCTCATAACTGAAAAGAAGATTGCGCATAAGCGTTATAAGGAGACGGGTTTATTAACTCACTACAACAATTTTTCTAAACTTAGGGCAAGTGTCAAGAATCTACTCAGAGACTGCTATATGGGTCATATTAAAAATATTGAACTTAGCCTGTCACGAAATCCTAAGTATTTCTGGAATTACATTAAAACTCTTAGATCTTCAAATGGTTGGCCGAAAACAATGAGTCTTGATAGCCTGCAAGCAGATAATCCTTTTGATATTTCCAATTTGTTTGCTAAACATTTCTCAAGTGTGTATTCTTCAGGTAATGTATACTCTTATGACGATAAGTATTTCAACCAAATGAATTTACCAGATTTGTCAATCTCTGTTATGGAAGTTAATTCTGCTCTTAAGTCTCTCGATTGCAACAAAAGTGTTGGCGCT
This sequence comes from Platycnemis pennipes, assembly GCA_933228895.1. Classification (NCBI taxonomy): domain Eukaryota; kingdom Metazoa; phylum Arthropoda; class Insecta; order Odonata; family Platycnemididae; genus Platycnemis; species Platycnemis pennipes. Next base: position 32,470,886 of record OW121855.1, read on the forward strand.
GATGGAATCCCAGCATCTATACTGAAAGAGTGCCGTATGTTGTTGGCTTACCCATTGACTATAATTTTCAATAAGTCACTCGCCTCTGGTATTTATCATCACATGTGGAAGCTAAGCTACATTGTCCCTATATTTAAGTCTGGTGACATAGGAGATGTTAAGAACTACAGGCCAGTGGTTATACAGTCATCTATACCCAAGGTGTTTGAAAAACTGGTAGTAAACAAGCTGACTCCTCTTTTTAAAAACTTTATCAGTGATTCACAACATGGATTTATGAGGGGTCGATCAACTACTACTAATTTACTAGAATATCGTAAGTTCATTGAAGTGAATCTTGAAAATGGGCATCAAGTTGATGCAATATATACAGACCTAAGTAAGGCCTTTGACTCAGTCAACATTCCGTTACTATTACTAAAACTGAAGGGTATTGGATTTTCAGGCTGTTTGTTATCCTGGTTAGAAAATTATCTTTCAAATCGAAGGCTCTCTGTGAAAATCAATCACCAGATATCCAATGAAATGATTGCTTTATCCGGGGTCCCTCAAGGCTCTCACTTGGGTCCATTGCTATTTTTGCTTTTTGTAAACGATGTGTCATTTATTTTTTCCGGTGTTAAATTTTTAATGTTTGCCGATGACTTAAAGATTTATTCTGTTGCTGACAATATGAATGATGTCAATAATCTACAAGAAAATTTGGATAGATTCTCCCTTTGGTGTCAACAAAATGGTTTGTGCATCAATGTTTCTAAGTGCAATTGTATTTCATTTAGCAAATCAGTTTCACCTAATATCAATTATTATACTCTTGATGGTAAGGTAATAACTAATGTGGATAAAATTAAAGACCTTGGTGTCTTATTTGACAGTAAACTTAGTTTTAACTTTCATCTTGACTATGTTATAAAGAAAGCAATGAAAAGTCTCGGCTTTGTGATTAGGAACTCAAGGAATTTTCACATCGACATTATTGGGCATTTGTACACTACCTTAATACGTCCGGTAATTGAATATGCCTCCATTGTGTGGTGGCCATACAAGAGTACACAACTCAAACGTATTGAGAGAATCCAGCACAAATTACTTAGGTATGTTAATTTTAAAATCAAGGGATTCTCTCTGGACGTCAATTATGGGGAAATACTTTGTATGCTACAATTGGATACTTTATCCCATAGAAGTGTTAAGGCTGACTTATTATTTTTGTATAAACTTTTAAATAATAGAATTGTTTCTCCAGATCTTCTTGGGTCTGTAAATCTAAGAGTACCATCTCACAATACTAGGAATTACATGGTGTTTTCGAACAATTACCACAGGACTTCTTATGGACGTGGTGCCCCAATTGAAAGAATATTAAGGAATTTTAACCTCCTTGGGAATTCACTGGATATTTTTAACTCTTCTGTTATCCAAATTAAGAATTTAAAGATTGTATGCTATAAGGAATGTGACATCTGTCAATGATGTTTTTCTGCATTTTATTGTGATGTATTTTATTGTGACGTACATATTGTATTTTATAGTGACGTAAATATTGTATTTTATATTGATACTATGGTACTGAGAATGTTCAAATAATTGTATTTTATAATGTGTTTAGGGTTGTATTATTGTATCTTATAACTTCTGATTCTATGACTGCATAACTTATGATTCTATGGTACTGATTTGTTTATTATTTTTATAATGTGTTTGTATGGTAATATGGGCGTTTTGCCCGTTAAAGCAAATAAATAAATAAATAAATAAATAAATACGAACATTAATTCCAGCTGAAAGAATATTTATTGAAAAAGAAAAGAATCAATATGTGAAATACACAATGCGGAGACGTCGTCTGTGGCTATAAAGCTGCTCATAGTGCTTATAAGGTACAACGCTTTTTTAAAACGGCCAATCAATACAAAAAATGTCTCTATTTGCGAGGTATCCATGAGGTACTACAGTGAATGAAGGTGGTCGTAAACGACATGTATGTATTCTAGTTCTTACCTTTACGAATATTAGTTTCTAGACCCTTTCAGATTTACTCGATTTTCTTCATAAAATACTCCGTAGAGGCTATACAAATTTCTTGAAGGACCTTAGCAGGAACAGCTGTTTTTTAATAATGTGACCGTAAAAACATAGTTTCGAATGTTGGTACGTCAATGAAAATATTAGCAATATAAAAGGACATAAGCCTTTCACGATGAGGAATTAAAATGTCTTTTAATTTGTCAACAAGTTCAGGAGAGTTCTTAATGCCATAATTATAGGTTTAAATGCACAGTTTGTTTATATATCTATTAAGAACATGAGCTACTTAATAGGATGGAGCTCTAAAGTTGGAAACAACTGGTATAATTGGTGCATCAGGTTTATGAATTTTTATGAATCAATATAGGGGCGGAAGCAGATGTTTAGTGGGACTCAGATGTAGCATATGGGCTGGATGCAGGGCCAGATTTCTAAATAGGCTGAAAAGGCTGCAGCCTAGAAAGGCAAAATTTAAGGGGCGGCACTTTGGCAATTTACTAAAAATTGAAAATAAACATTTCGATTATTTTAATAACGGAAACTTCTTTAGACATATCTTTTATATGTATAGTGTATTCATTTACGGAAAGAAAATATGTTTATTCTTTTCATAGCATAATACGAATTTACTTCACATAATGTTGTAGCACAGTTTTCATGTAGTGTAATTTGGTTCCACAACACTGCAAGGCGCAAGCACCGTGATTCGATCTGACAACACTGTAAGCCCAGTCAGTGTCACTACGCTGTTACAACAAACCTTCCTAACCTCTCTTGTTTACGTTTCGGTAAAACAGTGTGTCAATCTGTGATGAACAACGGTAGTGTTTTTGTGGCCTGCTGCTCCTGTGTACTTATGATTGTGTTGTGATTACTGGCTTAAATTATTCAATTAAAGAAGATAAAGTTCATAAAATTATACTACTATGAGTGACAATAGAAAGAGACTCAGTGGTGCTGAGTACAAAAACGATCAAAATTGAAACTTCAAAAACAAGAACCTGTTCTGAAACAAACAAAAAAACTAGATTTGTTTTTAAACTAATGTTTCGCCAGCGGAGGAAAAGAATGATAATGAAAAAGAAGGGAAATCATCAAGTGCTAGTGGCAGTACATGATGTTTGATGATGATTCTGTAGGGGACGACTATGCTTTCACTGGACCAAGTTGTTCCAAAACAGCTGTTACCAGAACCTACTGAAATAGAAGTAAGTTCTCATACATTAGTTAACCCTTAAGTAGGCACGTGGGGTCTTTTAAGACCCCAAGGGTTTAGAAACGAAATATTTTATCTCATAAATCACTTTCAAAGCTTTGAAAACACATAGTTTAACTAATAGGAAAAATTAAAGGTACGCGTGTTGAATTATCATGCTTTGAATATCTAGTGTAAAAAATAGCAATGTAAAATAAACAAATTTGGCGAAGTTATAAACAATTCTACATGGGGTATTAAAAGACCCCACGCGCCCACTTACGTCACTAAGTGAGGTGCACCTACTTAAGGGTTAACAAATTAGATAAGAACCAGCTTCATGGATCTTAAACAATGTTATTAGAGATTTAATAACAAAAAATGGCATTGACCAAAACATAGGTTTAGATTTCACTAACAGCTTAAGAGGGTACAAAGATCAAAAGAGATATTTGACTAAATCTCTCTTTAAATGAAAGTTAAAAAATGGAGAAGTTCATGAAAGGAAATGGATGATTTTCTCCAAAAGTAAGGGATCAGTTGTTTGTGGACCTTGTATAGCATTTAACAGCAAAGAAAGATCACAATTTGACGATAAAGATACCCAAGCAGCATTTTGACGCTGGCCCAAAGTCGGGCCAACACCGGCCAAAGTCGGTTGTGCATCGGCCCGATGTCAGCTGGTGACATTGGTCCAGTGTTGGAATGATAACGTTTGCCGGTGGAAAACCGACATTGGCTGCCAATGTTGGCCCAACATCGGTATGATGTCGGCTAGTGTCGGGATGAAGTCGGCCTAGTGTCGGGGTCATGTCGGTTGTGTCGGGGTCACGTTGGCCCAGTGTCGGGGTTATGTTGGGCCAACACTGGCTTATGTCGGTTATGTGTTGGCCTGATGTCAGATGCTGACACAGGCCCAACATGGACCCAATTAGCCCAATGTCAGCTGAGCATTGGTTACAGATATCAGGCCAGCATTGGGACAATATAAAATGGTGAAATGACAACTTCAGATGATTGGCGCCCGAATAATTTGGACATTGCGTTTGAAAGGTTGGCTAGTGTTAAAATCAAATTAGGAAATAAATTAAGGAAATCTATAGCAAATGTGGAAGACAAGAAGAAATACATATACATACACGCATTGTCGTAAAGAAATTAAGACTACATTTTGGGCGTGTAAATTAAGAAATGAATACACAAATTATCACTGAGATCGGATAAATTGAAGAAATGGAATAAAAACTCAACGGAATTAGCATCACATGATGGTTATAAAGAGCAGTAAGTTAAATTCAACCATTATGAAGTTGAGTAGACTTGAACAAACTGCATGCCATTAAATGCAATTATAACAGTTTCATATTAAATAATTGATGCTGGCATTTGGTTTTTCAGGCGAACTGAAAGAATTAGATGGTGGCACACATCACTTAAGTAGCTCATCTGTTGCCAATTATTTTCTCTAGCCTAGACATCGTTCTATATCAAAACTTTACTTCATTCACCTGTTGCATTACCCAAGTGGTAAATCCTGGTGACAAAAATGATTGAAATGAACTCTGGGGATAAATTCTTTCAATGGCACGAAAAACTTTCAATTAGGCATTACTACAGGCTGTACCAAAATGCAATATTCTATTTCCTGAGTTCCTTGATTACACCAATGGTTATGCTTGTAGCAAATTGATCACCCCCTTAAGAATTAATGGCACTATCATGCAGTAAAAGGAGTTAATTGAAAAACAATTTCAACTACTAATTACTTTTATTCATCTTGTGATGTTACATTTGGACAATTTCCGCCCCTATTCTTCCTCCCTCCATTTCTGTCAACAGCACCAGTCAAATATCGACCAATTCTGACCCTCATATCCGCATTGGAAACCTCGGGGAACTTCTTCCTCACAGCATCTGAGAATAAACCAAAGTAGAATCTTAAAAACCAATGTAAAGTATCAGTGTATTTTACAAAAAGTGAAAATCCGATGAAGGCCTTACTCCAATGATAGTATTGCAGCATTGACAACGACAATTGAACTTCAGTTTTCTTCAATTTCAATCAGAAGCAGTCTTTAAGGTCACTTCTCCCTTATTACCATTTGAATGAAATACTGACAATTTGAATGGAAGTCATTCCTATGCAATAGAATTAGCAAAATTGAAAGATTCCCTAGAGATTTACTGAAATAATCTAAGAAAGTTTGTACTATAACAGCATTTAAGGTATAACATTCTTGATTATATGAAGAATAAAATTATTAAGTTAACTTCTGAAATGCAACACTTATGACTATACACAGAAATAATTTAAATGTCCATAGTGGATAAGAGACTTACTCTCTATAACGTTATACACTGCCAGGGCTGACAGGTTCTTCTTCCCATTTTTTCCACAACAGCTGTACAATTTGCAAATATCGTTGGTTAGGATTCTTCTAAGAATGTTCCTTATGAGCTGAACCTCTGTGATTCCACCAACTAAAGACAGGTGATGGATCTACAAATGAAACCAACTAGTTAGAGCGATGCCACATGACTACTTGACATGAATAAATTTACAAATATTAGTCTGAACATATATACAGAGATCTTTATGGTACATTTCTCACGGGGACAAGATTTTACAGTTTGTTTTCAGTGGTATGGACCTGTGTAACTGGACCAGAATGAAATAGATAATCGGAAATAATCACCAAATATTAGGAGAGGCAATAATTAAAATTTCTTCAACAGGCTCTCTAAGTCACCTCCTCCATCAACAGACTAAGTTAAACATTACCTTGTGAATGCACAAATGTCAATCCTTTCACAAAACTTAGGTACTACCAAATGAGTACATTTCAGTTTTGCATTGATGTGCGTTCATTTTAAAAATTGCTTAGAAAGAAAATCATGTTATGTGACATGTTAACCTGAGTGCATCCTCCATTTAAAAGCTGTCGCATCAAAATATTTTGGGGATTTAATATTTCAACCAGCAGGTTAAAGGTTCAGCATCACCAATAATTATCAACAAAAATTAATCCCATCAATAAAATTGTGTGTTATCATTTACAAATCCACAAAATAGGACCAGTCTATTCTAGATATGACTGAAAGTTCAATACACGACTTATGTAAGACCATCTTTTACTTTAAATATCACTAATGCTAATTGCAAAGATTATTCAAGAGATAAATGTCACATCATTACCAGCTGTTTTCTTGCATTTTCATCTGCCAGCCCTGCACATAGCTCTAACATCTGGCCATCATTGGTCACCGGCAACAGGGTGAACAGGGAACTTGCTTCTTCATCCTTGCTTCCACCATTTCTGCAGGAATGGGCCTGAGCCTGTAGAATCATTCCCTTAAGGCTCCTAACTTCATACTTAAGGGCCTGCACCTCCTTTAAAACTTCTCTGAAGAGGACTGCGAAATAATGTACCTGGTTTAAAGTTAATTCTTTAATGAAATAACGCTGTACACTAAAGAACCTAAAATTTACCAGTCGCATCCACAGATTCATTTTTGTCAGAATTAATGCCCTTCTGGGCACCAATCATTACTGCCCCTTGAGACTTCCTCTTCACCCCAGCATTGCAAGTCCCAACACTCTCAGGGAAGCTTGTTACAGGGATCCTGTCCGCGACAGATTCATCACTGTCAGTTTCTATAGCTGCTCTAGGTAGCCTCCTTTTTATCATGGTCTCCCCATCTAAATATCGCTCCGGGCGTGAGATCTTTCTCTTTCCTGCCTCAATCTCAGCCTCAGTTTCTGAAATGCTGGAGGTATACTGTGCTTTGGCTGCTTTTTTTTTGGCACCACTGAATGAGCCTATGAGGAAAAGGAAGTATTACACTTATTAATGTTTAACATACAAATAGAATAATTCAACTAAGCCTTATGAAATAACAGCATTAATTCCTTTACTTGATGGCTGCTAAATTTCACAACATGTATAAAAGCATGAAAGGGAGACTACAATGTTAATAACCTGATTGCGCCAAAACTCTGCGAAGGCTGTGCACTTCCCACTCCTCCTTGGGACTCTCCATGTTTGAAATAGCATTCTCTAGAGACTTTGCACTCAGTCCTCTGGGCCACAGCACTTTCAGCTCCCCATTCAGCCATTTTCGTGGAAAACATTCCACACTGTTATCCTCAAATTCTGCCACCACATAGCTTTTTTGGTTCATTTTCCCTGGGAAAGAAAAAATAAATGTTTAATCAAGAAGTAGATAATTAAAATTAAAAGAAATAACTTCACAACATACTCACATCAGGAACTCAATTTAACAGAGAAAAGACAACATGATGCTGCTTTTCAGCAAGTGCAACACATTTAGTCACTTCATGCGATAGCTCAACCTTTTTCGCCTCACGTGATAGTTTCCACACCCGGTATACATTGACACGTGAAGACTCGCATGGGTATGTATAAAAATCCTCTTTCCCCTCAAAGTAATTTGCCCAAAACCCAACTGTACCACCCTCAATATAAATTTTGCCAATTTTCAGCACTTGGCCACCAATCATAATATAACTATCTTTTTCACTTAGTGAAAACTTTCTACCTCTCACAGTCACTTCTTTAACAGTATTTCCTGAACCATACTTGCAGTTAACTTCACTAGTATCTTCAAAAGGAGAAGAAGAATTGTTATCGTGCTCAGCAAGTCTGCGGGAAATTTGCCCCAAGGGATTACTGGGGGAACGTATCATTCTTTTTAGTGTAGAGAAGTAATTTTCAAATGGAAAACTACTAAGCTTGTCCAGCGGTGCTCTAAAAAATTCAACATCATCCGCAAGATGGATGAGACTATGGATGTTGTACACCACTGAGTCAGTGCCGTATCGATCACTCATGCCTAGCACAAATGACCTTAACAGGTCTTTAGCATAGCTACAAAAATCAACAACCATTTTTTCGGAACACAGAATTCTCATGGCAACATGGAGAATCAAAAAATGATCATAGAGATCTCGCGAAAGGATGTTCCTCAGTACAACTGGCCCGGGTATACAGCAAGAATGTTCTAAATTCTGTGGCCTTCCACCTGTCTAGGGTATCTAATCCCCTTGGAATTCTATTGAAGTCTGAGGTAATACACATAGACATAGAGCATAGCCTCTCAGAGATGTCCAGCCTACTCTTCCGTCCCAGCCGCACAGTATAAGGACCACTGGACCACAGGCTCACCAACCTCCGCATCACACCTAGGCACACAAGGTGCATGTAGTCCAGGGGAAATTGGGCCACCATATTCAAACCAGTGAGTCTTAAAAATGGAGTTTGCCCTGTGTGGTGACCTTTGTCCATACCACTCCTAAATGAGGCATCACTTCTTGCACCTGCATTAATGTCGTCATACACCATCCTGTTGTTGATCATCTCACCTTTCACAATGCACCGCTCACACCCACTGTACCCAGTGTGGCCTTTTATACACTTAACGAAAGACCTGGCGGGAGCATCACATATGATGGCCCCTAATACCACATCATGGACTGCACTCCCAATTCCTATGCCTGACTTCATTAGTTCATTTAACTCATCAATTAAGGGATTGAGTAACTCTCCCGGGGCAGCTGGTTTCGATTTACCCTCATAAATTGACACCACAAACGGATCAAAATCATAGTCAACCAACCTGCATGACACAACCCAGAACTGGTTGGAGGAACTTTTAAATAGGGGCACACCATCTACATTAAATGCAAGCTTGAAACTTGTCCTCGACTTAAAGTTCTCACCACTCTTCCTTATTGCAGCCTTCAACCGTTTCTCCAATCCATAGTGACAGACATTCCCCTTTCCCTTAGAACCCTCTACCTCCATACGGACAACATGCTTACTGAAAGCATTTGATCTCAGCAGTGTTCTGGCATCACGTGGAAGAGAGACGTTAATAATGCCCAAAGCAATCAAGTCATTAAGGGCATCATGAGTTATGTTGTGCTTTAATGCCCAAGATACTAGTTTTTCTTGTCCACTGCATGCTTCTACATGCTCACTATCAACAGGTAGGGTGCTAATTTCAGCGCCAATACTTCCTAAACTGGAATGGGAGGAGATGCTGCACTCACTGCTACTGGAGCTCACAGAATCGTTCAAGGTTATAAACCTATCACTTGCAGGACTACATGATGGCGCAGAGGGACAGGAGCTGGTTACTGGTGTATATTTCCGCATTGCCTTCTTTACTGCGCGGCACTTCGACAATCTCTCATAGCCTGACATTTTAGCGACCCCTGAAAGATTCGACACTTGTGTGATCATTGGAAGCAGTACCTACATCTACATAATACCCTGCGAGCCACCCCTAGGATGTTTCGCAGGGAATACATGCGGAAAAATCTCAATACTAGGCTAAGTAGGGGAAGGGGGGCGCCATTTATTGCTATTACGATGACAAATGTTTATACTACGACCGAAAAACTTAACTATTGCAGTACTCAATCAGCGGTGCTATATGAAAACACAGCAATATTTAACATAGTAATGTAATTTGAACGTGAACCCCAAGTTGAGGGAAAATGGCTATTATAAGGAATCATAATTTATTTCCACGTAGTTTCCGGGCGCCGAACTTCACACCGTTAGTTGAACGAAATAGAAATTCGCAAGGTTAAATAGTCTAAAAACACAACTGTTTAAGGCGTTATGATACTGCGGATTTTTCCATCCGTTTCGTGATCTCCGGCGGCTGTGTCCGCGTTCATTCAACACTAAACTACGCGTATACTATTAAAGATAGATACCTGCAGCTTTTTTTTAATTGACAAAGAAGGTATGATTCTATATGATCGTAGATGAGAAATATTTTTTCTCCCCTGATTCTTGAGAAAATATACCTTAACTTTAAAGTCAATTGGCTTTTGATTGCTCCCTTATAAGAGATAATTCTAAAAATCTGTGTCTAGGAAGTTGTAGCTACGTTCTTTGCTAGATTGATACAATACAGTGAAGATTCCAACAACGGGGGGATACGTCTCGCGATGCTACCGCGTTGCGCGAATCCGCGTTCGAGGAAGCATTAGCCTTTTGGAAAATAGAGGGTTCCGTTCCTAGGTTTTAAGAATAGGTACTCCTTTAGGGCATTTCCCCGTAAATATGACAAGTACGCCTTTACATATTTAGAGAACTATTATCCACCGCCATTTGTTTAAAAAAAAGTTCTCTTCAACAATCGCAACGAATAATATCTCCTTTATCAAATAAAGAAACTGCAGGTCTCTATTTCAATAGCATTCGCGTATTTGAGTGAACGTGGACACGGCCGCCGGAGCGCCTGGAACTGCCGGAAAAATCCGCAGTTTCATAACTCCTCAAGAACTTATCAAGAAAGAATACCAAAACTTACCTTGGTGATGCAGAATACAGGAGAAATAGGTGCAGCGGGACCGTGGGACGTAGTGCTTGCAGAACCCTTAATTCCACACGTGGTGTAAATGCTCTGGCCTACTCGCAAATTACCAACAGTGGTAATGAAAAACCTTTCCCAGAAATGGTTGGATCGGCAATATAAAATCACACGTGGTTTAGTTCTGTTGATCCACTCAACAAATTACCAGCAGCAGTAAATAATTCGAACCTTTCACCAGAAAGGATGAATAGAATAAGAAAAACGGAGGATTAGGAAAGGAATTTAAGGTTAAGGACGGGTAAGAGGAAATGTGAGGTTGAAAGAAAGATTGGAGAAAAAGGAAACTGAGGAATAGTAGAGGAATTAAAGGTTAAGGACGGGTTACAGGAAAATTGGAAAAGGGAACGCGGGATAAGGAGGTATAGAAAAGGAGCGTATGAAAGATAGGAAATAAAAAGAGGTAATAATAGGCGCGAAGGTCCTAAGATGATTGCAGTTGTCGATAACTCGTAGGTAGCACAAGGCAAGCGAACAGCACGTCTAGTCACGGAGCGAAGAAACGGCGGAGTGAAATAATCTCGTGATTGTTAGAATGCATGTGGTAAACATCTATCACCAATAGCTTCTGTTGAATGTGAAATTCTATTGTTAACCTTTCTTATGATGACAACCTTGCCATGGTGATAAAACAAAAATAGAATGGAATGTGAAATGAAATCCTGTTAATCCTGTTGATTCATATTTAACGCTAAATCCACTGCACAAAATAACAGGTTATGGGCCCAGATTGTGAATTAGAATGATTAACCTTTTCCACTCGGGTGTCGAGTGATACTCGACACAGCATAGCTCGCTACCAACTCGCGTGTTGAGTGTCACTCGACATTCAGGGGCAAAATTAAGGGGCCTCTAATAATTATATTCCGAGTGGACTACTGGTATAGAAGGTGAAAACATCCGAACTCGGGTGTCGACTGATACTGGACACAACGTAGCTCAGTACCAACTCGCGAGTCGAGCGTCACTCGACACACAACACGTGTAATCCAGGGGCATTTAAAAATAAATTCCGAGTGGACTACTGGTATAGAGGGTGAAAAAAATCGAGTGCAAAGGGTTAACAGATTGCTGCAGTAGGTGAATGCAGAAATAGAAAAGATTGGATTGAGATTGTGACGACGACTGCGCGGAGAATTGCGGGCCGGAGGACGCGAATGAACCATTGCGAATCAGGAGGAAAGTGGACTGAAGGACACAATAAATATCCCAAAGTTGACAAACGGGAACTATCATGCATGGAGACTGAGAGTGAAGGCGATATTTGGTCGAGAAAAATTGTTGGACGGCTATAGACCCCGGATACGAATAAATCGAAAAACTGAACGTGGACCAATCAAGATTGCACAGAAAGGCATTGTCCGTACTTTATAGATCGGTGGGCGATGACTATCTCCTGGACATTGAAGACGTGGAACATGCAAGAGAAGCGCGGAACATTCTCGAGGAAATACACGTTACTTCTACGAAATTCCATGCTCTGCAATCACTGAAAGAGATGGTGAACATAAAGAAGACTGCTGACCAATCGATGCAATCTTACGCTGCTAGCATCCAAAGATTAAATAAGGAAGTGAAGAAAGGGGGAATCACTTTCGATGACGAAATGATCGCGAATTTCCTACTCGCTGGACTGCCGACGGAGGAGTACCAAGTTTTTATTCAAAACGTACTTGCTGAACCGGAACCAACCACGAGAAAAGTGAAGGGACGGCTGCTTGACGAGGAACGACGCAGACTCCAAATAGCAGCATCCGATGAGCGACAAGTGGCTCTGATGTCCAGGGGGGAGCGGAGTCCTCTACATGGCCGCCGAGATAACTACAGGAAGGAGAAGGAGCAGACGAATGGCACCCCGAAATCGTCTGAAGATCGCAAGGATGGTAACAAGTTATGCTACAAATGCAAAAGGCCAGGGCACGTCAGTAAATTTTGTCCAGAGGTCCGGTGCTACAAATGTTCCGAATGGGGGCACGGGGCTTCCGATTGTAATAATTTTGATGGTAATGAAAGGCCGGTAACTCCAAAGAATGATAACGGTAAGATCGCAGGAAAGGGGAAGACAGTAGGCTGTGTCGGTGTATTCGCTCTGAGTGCGACAAAGAACAATAACTGGTGGTTCGTAGACTCTGCTGCCACCGAACATATGACTTTACGGAAAGAATTATTTATCGACTTCGTGCAAAAGAGAGGTAGTGTCACGCTAGGGAAGGGCCGAATCAGCGTAGAGGGGACGGGCACTGTCTTACTCCCGCTATCCGAAGATTTCATTAGCATTTGAGCAATTTCATGTTGATATTTTTTTTATTGTTATGGGATTTATTGAGTTGAATTTTGTATGTTTGCATAATTGTGTTAACTTTAATTCTGTCTGTTTATTAATGTAATGTATTAAAGTGAAACGCCGGGTTTCACTTTTTCTAAAAGTTCCATACCCCCCAGACAACCTGAAAAGTGACCTGCAGCCCCCAAAACAACGTTACTCCACCTCCACTCATGTGTCCATGATATAATTTTCAAGAATTCATGGAACTAAAAAAATGAAACATTGGGCCAGCATCGTACCTATGTCGGCAAATGGTGTCGGCAATGCTACTTGAAGCTGGTGTTGGCCCAATGTCGGCTTTGTGTTGGCAAAGTCGGCCGACCATAGCCGATGTCGGCCCAGTGTTGGCTTTGAGTCGGCTTAGGTTGGCCGACTTTGCCAACACAAAGCCGACATTGGGCCGATAGTTGATGCTGCTTGGGTATGGTTTCAAAGACTGGAAAAATGGAGAATATCGGGCATGTCACCACGAAAATTCACCAATGCACAAATCTTCAATAATTTCTCTAAAATCAAGAGAAATTTCTCTTAACCGTGTTGACAGTATGCTTACACAACAATTAGACAAGGAAACACACTATTGGAGAAATGTTTTAACAAGAGTTGTAGAGGCCGTTAAGACCCTGATATCAAGAGGTCTCGCTTTGAGAGATGACAATGAGGTTCTAATAGGAATGGAAATGTTTTTATGTCTTTTGAGCTGATATCCAAGTTTGATCCATTCTTAGCAACTCACATCAAAATATATGGTAATTGTGGTAGTGACAATACAAATTATCTCTCTTCCAACACTTGCGAAGAGGTAATTGAGTTAATGGCTCAAAATGTTAGGCAAGTAATTTTTGAAGAGTTGAAACAATCTAAATACTTTGCTCTCATCATAGACTCGAGCCCAGATATTTCACATGTAGACCAGTTAGTCCTTGCTGTTAGATACATATCAATTGATGGTGCGGCATGTGAAAGATTTCTTACTTTCATTTCATCAGCGGGACATAAATCAGAAGAAATGTTCAAGAGTGTGATGAATGAGCTCGAAAATCTGAAAATAAACATTGATGATTGCAGAGGAGAATCATTCGATAACGCTTCAAATATGCCTCAATGGTCTGCAAGCAGAAATAAGGGAAAAAGCTCCTTTAGCTTTATTCATCCCATGTACGGCACATTCCCTAAACCTTGTTGGATCGTCTACTGCAGAATCTTGAGGAGAAGCGTGCAAATTTTTCATGTTGATTCAGGGAATATATGTATTTTTTACATGCTCTACAAAGCGATGAGAATGTTTAACAAGCGTTATGAATACATCACATCAGAAGAAGACAATAAAAAAAGTGTCCTACTCAATGGTCAGCTAGAGATGATGTGTGCCATTGTTTACGAGAGTCTTGGGAAGAAGTACACATTGCTTTGACAGAAATTTCCAATGACTCAACAGAAAAAGCAACAACTAGATGTTAATCCCCAAAAATTCTTCGAAGATTAGAAAGGTTTGAAACCACTTTTATGGTATGTTTCTGGAGCACCGACGAAGACCGAAGTGGTGAAGTAAACTTTACCAGCAGGGATGATCTTAAAACAAATACGTTTTTACCAGTTATAGACTCTTTCGTTTGTGAATTTAAGAAAATAAAAGTGGCCTATAACGTGTTTCAAGACATGATCAACCACCTGGAAAATCGTTGCAAGAAAATTTGAAATTTCTAAGATTTAACTCCCTAGAAGATGTGTACCCACATTTGGACATTGCTTTGAGGATAAGTTTGTGCATACCTGCTACGAATTGCACTGGTGAACGTAGTTTTTCCTGTCTTAGAAGAGTTAAGTAGTTCGTTCAGAAGTACTACGAACTAGTACTTCTGAACGAAGGTTAAACTCTCTTTCTTTACTGTGTATTGAGGCAAATACAACAAAAACACTTTCATTTGAGGACATTATTTAAGAGTTTGCCATTAAGAAATCTCATAAGAAAACTATGTTGTTTTGAACATATACGAAAGTATAGAACGTAATTAAGCCCAAACATTCAACTATATTGTGTTTGTACAGTTATTCATGTTTGTATTATGGTAACCTGTATAACATCTATCTTTTTAATGTCAACAAATAAACCAGTAATAAACTATTTTTTGTGTGGTTTTAGTTTTACTCTTCAGTACAAATTTACTTGTATAACTGAATCTATCATTTGTTGTATAAAACGAATGTATAATATGTATAACATATGAGTCTATTAACTGTGAGTCTCTAAAAAGGGGGGGGGAGGACTTAGCCTACAGGTGGCATACTCCTAAATCCGGCCCTGGCTGGATGATATTCTGAGAATATTACCGAGGAATATTTCAGTATAAAAGAAATCGTTCTTCTTAAGTCTTTACTCAAGGACCCCCTCATCAACTCTATTCTTTCAAGAATTCTTACAAATACCTAGTAGATATTATAACATAAATAATGACAATAAACTGTATAGAAATTTAGTTTTTATGTAAAAATGGATGAGCTCCACATGTAACCTTTTTAGGTGTGGTTGTCATAAATAATTGAGGAAATAATCTGGTGGAGAGAATGGCAAATTAAGAATTGCCATTGAATAGAATTAGGGTATCCATATATTGTTGAGGAGATTCATGAACTGAGTACTGGCATCCCATTCCTAGGGCCTAAGTCCAAATCCCTGCAGTGGTGATTTTTAATGCTGCACCAGTCTCTTCTTGAGTGCTGCACGGAGATCACTTCAGTGCAGTACTCTCTCTGTCAGATACGATGTTGAACTATGCTCCCCTATGCTCCTTTCCTTGAAGGAGGTTATAAATCCAATGCCAAATTTTTCTCCTCCCTTCCTCCATTGCCTAAAAAGTCTTACCCAGACCAAATTGGCCACCTTTGCAAAATTACACAAATGGCTTTAATTTTCACTCACCTCACCTGAATAACTATACATAACTACAGAATATTAGGGAAACGAGGCTTCTTTTCTCTTACTGCATACCTTAGTTTTCTTTTCATTGATCTTCAGGTGATATCTGGTCATTTCCATATTTTCTAGTGACTACTTTAAATCCCGTTCTGTTTCTGCCATGACTGCTATGTTGTCGGCAAACCACAGCATTATATTGTTAGAATGGTGGGTTCATCCACATCAGTGGGTGATACAACCTATCAGGGATGATGGGAGGTGTTTTGTTTTGCATTGTCACTACTGGTGCCTTGCAAACAATTTTGTCTAATGTGTAAGCAAGAAATAAATAAAGTAGTTGCCCTTCGCCATATGCAACCTATAAAGGAGTAAGTCTGTATTTCACATTCAACATAGCTAACAGGTTATGGGCCCAGGGACGTAGTGAAATATAAATATTATAGGAATTGATAGTGCATAATTGCTACATTACATATTCGAACATTGTACGTAATAGTTTTTGGTGGAAACGTGCACTGCACTGGCGAATACAACAGAGACCAAGATGGAAAACGAAACGTCCTTGCTAACTAGCATCCTGAAGTTAAATCGGAGAAACTGGAATGCTTGGAAGGCAAGAAGAAGGCGGAACTTTTTAGGAAGGAGGCATGGGAGGCAATTACTGGTTATGGAGATAATGGCAGTGATAAAACTCCGCAGCTTACGGCAGCCGAGACTCAGAGGAGAAACAAGGCGAACCTTGTTGCATTGGCTTCCATCATGCAGACTGTCGGGGATGAGCTCATTAATGATATTGCCAACTACAAAGTAGCAAGGGAGGCCTGGCAACACCTAGGAAGAGTTTGTTGCAAAAATACTGCATATGGAGCTGCAGTGAAATTTAGTGAACTAGCAAGTTTTAGGAAAATGCCAGAAATGTCCATTCAAGGCTACTGCAACGCCATGATGAACATGAAAAAAAATCTGGCAAGAAACGAATTAGGCCTCACTGATAGACAATTGGTCATGGTTTGTTTAACGAGATTGCCTAAAGAATACGAAATAACAGTGAAGACTTTAATTCCACAGAAAGACAACCTAACAATGTCCATAGTAAAGCAAGTCCATAGTAAAGTGCTGATCGAGGAGGAGGAACAAATGAAATTAGATGGTTCACATCAAGATTTGAAAGTACAGAAGAAAAGGTTTTACAAGCCCAGAAACAACAGCAGCAGTTAAAGTGGGGGTAACAGAGAACATCATGGGACAAGGAAAGAGGAAATGAGAAAAGAAGGTGAGAATCTAAGATTTACTGGTTTTATGCTCGTGGACAAAAGAATGACCATATTGCTAGGAATTGTCCGATGAAGGAGGACGAGAAGAAGGAGAAAAGGAGTGGTGCGTCATTAGTAAAGAGGGAAAACATTGCCCTCTGCATGAAGAGGGTAACTGAGGAGGGTGATGGTGTTTGGATTTTGGACAGCGCTGCCAGTGACCACATGACCAGCCGGAGAGATTTATTCACAGAATTCAAATATATGAGTGGCTCTGTTGCAGTGGGAGATGGAGCACCGATCAAAATAGTGGGGCAAGGGAAGGTATGTTTGCATTTATCGGATGAGTGTGGAGGAGTAGATGTGACATTCTCTGACATATTTTATATGCCTGATTTGGAGGATAATTTAATTTCTATCAGTCAGTTGGAAGAAAGAGGAATGAAGTCAATAACTTACAAGGGCAAACAGGAATTGTTTCATGGAGAAAGGAAATTATTTGTTGCACACAGAGTGGCCAGGTTATATTATTGAACGACAGTTAATAGTCTCTCTATTGGAGAAATCAAGGAACAGCTGGAGTCTGTAAGAAAGGTGAACAAAGTAACCATGCCTGTGTGGCATTATAGACTTGGACACGTAAACATGGAGGACATTAGGAATTTGGAGGTTTTAACTCAGCTTATGGGTAAGAGTAAATGTGCCATGGACTGCATTTCCTGCATTAACCCTTAGGCTGCGGGAACGTTTTTCTACGTGCTGCATGGTGACTGCGGGAAAAACGTATTTCTAAGTTTGACCAGATTTTCTTACCTCGGCAGCCTTCCTTTAAGATTTTATTGCCATCCTTTCCGCGGTTGCTTGCACATGGCCAGACCTAACCCCAGTGAGCACAAAGGCGTCTTTCGGGGACTGGGCACACTGGGACAACCCTCACCACGGGGTGCGCTACCCGGATTATCCCTTCTCCGACAGAGAGCTCCCTGCTCTCCGCGGCGCATTCACGGTGAATATAATTCCAATGAATCCTTGCATTTCCAAGGAATCGATTTTATCTGGCCACTGTCCATTAGCCTGGGAAACATTTTTGAAAGTATTGGTCTCTCTTTCTTATACTTTGGCATGTGGGTCTTCCGTTCCTACGTAATTACCAAAGACATTTCTTTTCTTTGAGTATTATAATCTCGTTCTGGGTTTTCCACCTTAGCAAATCCTGCCCTTTCCACATGCGCTTTAGATTTTTCCTCAGTTTTTTCAGAGTTTCGGTGGTGTTCGTTTGCTTCTAATCAAGTACTCGAGTGATATTTTGTGAATCTCTTAATTCATTTACACTATGGATAGAGAAAATTTGCCACCTCGGTCAAAAAGGAGGAAGGTTGTTCACGAGGAAGAGGTTCTCGATATATTATTTGACTCTGATTGTGAGAGTGAGGACGGAAATTTTTCCGATGTGTCTGAGTCTACCAGTGCTCTTGAGACGGATGGGGACAAAGAAAATGATTCCGGCGATGGCGGTCCGTCTAATTTGGCAGAAGACAGTGCGCCTGCATCATCCTCTTGGTCTAGGACTGCTGATTTTACTCCTCAGATTTTCCAGTTTGATAGCTCCTCATCTGGTGTAATATCGGACCACCTTCATGAGAAAAGTAGTGAGGTAGATTTTTTCCTGTTGTTTTTTGGCACTGGTTTGATGTCACAGATTGTGGACGAAACAAATAGATATGGCAACACTTTGGCAAATTCCACTAACCTATCACCAAAAAGCCGAATGAAATCCTGGGATAATATAAGTTGTGATGAGTTTTATGTATTTCTTGCCTTTAGTTTTCTTATGCCAAACGTAAAAAAACATTCAATTCAGGAGTATTGGTCCCGAGATCCTCTAATCCGCACCATGATTTTTGGAAAGTGTATGCCGAGAGACAGATTTCTTTTGATATTGCGCTGTCTTCATTTTGTGGACAACAACAATCCATCAATGAGCGACCCCTTTATGGAAAATTAGACGTGTGTTTTCCCACCTAAAATTGAAATTTTCGGAGGTGTTTCACCCATTCCGTAAATTAGTGATCGACGAGTCATTAGTTTTATTCAAAGGACGCCTGGGCTTCAAGCAATATATTCCGTCAAAAAGACAGGTTTGGAATGAAGATTTTTGTTTTATGTGACTGTGTAACTGGGTTTATTTTGGACATGATACTGTATGCCGGGCCAAAACTGAGATTAATCGCTGTGGTGATTTGGGATTTTCTGGTGAAGTGGTTAAAAAGTTAATGGAAACTTATCTTGGTAAAAGGCATGTATTGTATACTGATAATTACTACACCAGTCCTAAATTGTGTGAATTTCTTTTAAAAAATAAAACTGGTTTGTGTGGTACGGTCAGAATGAATAGGAAGAATATGCCAAAATTTGATAAACAAAAAATGGTTAGAGGTGATTTCGAGATGCAGTGCAATGGAAATGTACTCGCCATGAAATGGCATGACAAACGCGATGTTTGCTTGCTATCCACTCTTCATACAGGCCAAATGCTTGATAGTGGAAAAAAATGCCATAGGACAAACAATATTATTTTCAAACCAGACGCTGTTGTCGATTATGTGAAAAATATGAGGTTGATTGACAAATCGGATATGATGATTGGATCAGTGGAGTGCATGAGAAAGTCCGTGAAGTGGTACAAGAAACTGTTTTTCCATTTGCTCGATGTAACAATGTTAAATGCATTTTATTTGTTCAAGTTGAAAACTAAGAAGACAATTCCTTATAGGAAATTTGTACGGGCTGTTGTAGATCAACTTCTAAAAAAATATAGTGTTTTAGGAACCGACAATACCATATTGCAAGAAAACTTCCAGGTTGGTGCAAACGTTCCTGAAAGAATAAATGCTAGGCATTTTATTGAAAAGATACCCGATTCAGAGGGCAGAAAAAACCCCCAGAGAGTATGCTTCGTATGTAAGAATACTAAAAAAAGGGATCAAAAGAGAAAAGACACGCGCTTTTGGTGCAGAGACTGTCAAAAAGCACTATGTATTGATTGTTTTAGAGATTATCATTCATATATTGATTTCTAAGTGACAACAATATAATATTTTCAAATCAAATGCCTAGAATAAACTTTATTATACCTTACCTTTATATGACGCATCCAAAGATATGTGCGAAATTTTTCGATACATTCAAATCGGCTAAAATATCATCAAGCAATATGGTTGAAAATCAATGGATTTTATTACTGTTTGGTATCAAATTGATCGCAAAAATGCCACGATGGTCAAATTTGAGAAAAATAACCCATTAAAATTTGAATTACAAAAAGTTACGTTAGAATATTTAAACTCCAGTTATGATTCTTCGAAAGGTCTCAAATGTATTCATGGTCTGTGGTGAGGGGTCAAGGCAGGCCGTCCCGGATTATGAGGGTCCACTACCTGCTAGACCCACGCCTGGGATCGACGGGAAAATACTTTCCTCGCTCATGTCCCGCACACGGTGGAAACCAGATTCAGACGCTCCCGCAGCTAAAGGGTTAAGGGGAAAATGAAAAGAGAAATGTTTCCTGTGGGAGAGGGTGACTGGGCGACATCCGTGCTTGAAAGCATCCACAGTGATATTATGGGACCCATAGTATCTCACCCAGAAGAGGTACATTATTATTTTCATAGATGAGGCTATGAGATACATCTGTGTTGTGGCAATGGCAAGAAAGCCAGATGCTTTGGACGAATTCAAAAGGTACAAGGCACGGGTACAACTTGTTCACGAAAGATAAATCAAGGAGCTACAGTCCGACAATGCAGGGGAGCTGACAAGCGGGGACTTTAGGACTTTCCTGCAGAATTGTGGCATCCTGTATAGGAAGACCATTCCGTACACTCAGCAGCAGAACGTCCTCATAGAGCAGACCAACCTGACTCTCTGCAATGCAATGAGATGCATGCTAATCCAGTCATGTGCATCGGGAGTGCTTAGAGAGGAGGCACTGATAACGGCCTGTCACCTGTTTGTATTTCACAGTCACCATGGCTAACATATATTGCCACTGACACCTCAACTCAAAGTATCTCCAGATAGATTCACTCTATACTTACCATCAGCCAACTCAAATTTGTGCATTGGAACTGCGGACAATGTCGCTGACATTAAATAAAAAGGAGCCCAAGCCGAATAGAAAGTTACAAATTCACTGTTCCTTTCAATGCCTAAAAAATCGAGTGAAATTAAAGAAATTTAATTTTCCTGAAAAACATCCATTATTTTTATTACTTCCACAAAAAAATAAGCAATTAGTGACTAATATTAGTGACTGATTGCAATTAGTGACTGATCTAAACCGAAATCTGGAGTAATATCATTTTGTGTGATGTTATGAAGTATATTTATTCCTTATGCTATAAATAAAATGAAAGACGGCAGCAGTGTCAGCAGCATTGGTGGCGAAGAATAAACCAGAGAAGAGAGCAACAATGCTAAGGATCGGGACATGGAACGTTAGGACAATGTTAAGGGCAGGGAAACTAGAAAACATTAAGCGTGAAATGGAGAGGGGAGAGATCGATTTGTTGGGATTAAGCAAAGTAAGATGGAGAGAACAGGGGGACTTCTGGAGTGAAAAGTACAGGGTTATATATACAGTGGAAGGGAAAACAGCCAGCGGGGACTATCTGTTGTATTGAATGCAACATTAGGAAAAAGGGTATTGAATGTGGAACAGGTAAGTGATAGAATACTAGCTATCGAAACCAAAGGAAAGCTGGCGAATGTAGTCGTAGTACAGGTTTACATGCCGACAGGGGGACATAGAGAAGAGGAAGTAGACAAAGTATATGACCAGTTGGATGAATTAATCGGGAAAGTAAAGGGCAGGAAGAACCTAATAATTATGGGAGATTGGAACGCTGTAGTAGGGGAAGGGAGGGACGGAAGTGAAGTAGGGGAGTATGGTCTGGGTGTAAGGAATGACCGGGGCGAGAAAGTAGTGGAGTTCTGTAGAAGGAATAATTTAGTGATTACAAACATGTGGTTTAAACACCACTCTAGGCGTAGGTACACGTGGAAAATGCCGGGGGATACTGGAAGGTACCAACTAGACTACATCATGATAAGCAAAGATTCAGGAACAGCGTAAAGAACTCGCATAGTTTCCCAGGTGCAGATGCCGACTCCGACCATAACTTGGTGGTGATGAAATGTGAGATGAGATTAAAAGGTTGAAAGTAGGAAGGAAAATAAAAAAGTGGGATGTAGGAGCACTGATTGGAGGGAGGAGGAGGGAATATCAGGAGATTGTGGATAGATGCATGAGGGAAGAGGTACAATACGTGATGGATGGGAAAAGATAAAGATGGGCATAAAAGAAGCAGCTGAGAAAACAATAGGAACAGTAGATGCTAGGAGGATTAGAAACCATGGGTATCAGCGGAAATGATGGAAAGGATCGAGGAAAGAAAGAAATGAAAAAATGTAAATACAGAGCTAGGCAAAAGGCATTTTAAGGAGATTAACAACAGGGTTGGAAAGAAACAAAGAGAGCAAGAGAAAAATGGGGGAGTCGGCAATGCGAGGAGATGGAGAGACTCCAGAGAGAAGGAGAAATATGCAGTCTGTACTCAAAGGTTAGAATGTTATCGGGAATCAATAAATTGAAAACGGTCCCATGCATCAAAGACAGAAGGGTAAATTTAGCAATGGAACCAGAGGAGATCCGGCATCGTCGGAGGGAATATGTTGAGGAACTGTATGATAGCGAAAATAGGCCTAGGAACTTGGACATAGAAGAGGAAAAGGACGTAGATGAGGATGACGTGGGCCCCGGAATCAGTATTAGATAGTGAGATAGAGAAGGCACTGCGAGAAATGAAGGCAGGTAAAGCAGTGGGGATAGATAACATCCCAGTTGAGCTTCTGAAAAACCTAGGAAGAGGGGGAAGGGATAGATTTTATGAACTTGTTCATAGAATATATGAGGGGGCTTGGCCGGAGGATTTTCTAAAAACTGTGCTGATACCTATGCCAAAAATGAGGTTGACAAAAGCTT
This sequence comes from Platycnemis pennipes, assembly GCA_933228895.1. Taxonomy (NCBI): domain Eukaryota; kingdom Metazoa; phylum Arthropoda; class Insecta; order Odonata; family Platycnemididae; genus Platycnemis; species Platycnemis pennipes. Next base: position 32,494,058 of record OW121855.1, read on the forward strand.
GTGAAGATTATAGAACGTAAGATTGATTTCTCAGGTGGCAAAGGCTTAGAATCCTCAATAGGAGAATGGAAAAGAGGGCCAACGAAGTAATAGGCGAGGATTAGTTTGGATTTCGGAAGGGGAGGATCACTCAGGATGCGATTGCAGTGATGAGAATATTAGTGGAAAGGAATCTAGAATACAATCAGGATGTATTCACGTGCTTTTTTGATTTCGAAAAGGCATTCAACAGAGTGAGGTGGTACAAGTTAATGGAAATATTTCGGAAGATAAGAGTAGACTGGAGAGACAGGAGACTGATCCAGAATTTATACATGGCGCAGAAGATGCAAATGAGAGTAGTAGAGAGTAGAGAGAGAAATTAGGAGAAGGCAGAAGGTGTGGATGGAAAAGGTAATAAAGGGGGATGGTGTTTTGAAGGAGGTGACCGAGGGAAGAGCGTTAGGTAAGCGGGGAAGAGGGAGGAGAAGAATGGGTAGCTTGGATGGAATGATGGGTGGCAGGAGGTATGAGGGGCTGAAGAGGGACATCGTGTGAAATTTAGGGGGTGGGAAGAAATAAATGTCCATTTAAACCTACCTTCACCAGTAGAATACTTACAATAATAATAATATTATAAATCCCATAAAGCCTGTTAACGTACTATTAAAAACATTTTCAATGCCAATTATGGTCTATAGAAAATGCAACAACCTTGTGGCATATTGTGCAAAAAAGCTTATTAGTATTCTATTAAAAATAAAATGCACATTACTCACTAAAGAAAGGTCGAGCAGATTATGAAGAATAAAATTTAATTATCCATGCATGTGTCCATACAGTTATGAAATCATGGGAATAACTTGAAGTCTAGCTATTCTTTCACTCAATCCCATTTTTCTCTGAGAAAATTTAAAACCAGTGGCTGTCCCATAACATTGCTTGAAACAGCAGCAAACACTGTGCTGCATCTTGCTTGCAGATACCAGAGTTTTCTGTCACTGACCACTCAAGATACCTGCAAAAAACACAATTCAAAATATCATTCTGTTGAAAAAACTTAATTCTTATGATGGCCAAAAGAAATAGAACCACTTAAACCAGTGTCTCCTGATGATTTGAGAATGTCTATTGGTGAGCAATAGTCTTCACAAAAAGTAATGAAAATAATCTGCTATGGCTAGCAAACGCTCTTGTTAATTTTATATGGCCTGAAATAAGGACCACTCCTCTGCACTAAATCATTAACATGGTGTAATTGATTGTCTGTTTCAGGGGCTTGAGATGAACAAGGAGCAGGATAGAAAATTACTACTGATAGGGTCACTCATTATTTAAAGGAAACACCCAGGTGAAAGCTAATTCTCATGTGCATCATTAGATAGGTGGCTGCAAAAAAAACAAATGACCCCAGAGGTATGGCCATCCAAGAGATGGCAACATGCGGAAAACTCTCTTCAGGAATCCAATAGGAAACCACTACATAAGTTGTTTCCATGATTATAATGGAACACTTCCCAATTTTGTCTATGCAAGTAATTGTAACCTACTGGCCCAAGAATAAGATATTTCATCTTATTTGCTCACGGTCATGTGTATATTATTTACTTTGTGCTCTTATTTACTATTATCCCATCCCTTTGACAAATGTTGAGGGCAAACTAGTGATTACAGTGAATTATACAGATATCTACGGTGATTTTGCATGATAACTAAAAGTTTGCAGCCTGACATAATAGATATTGGGTTTCCAACAGTCTTAAGTCAGGCAAATGACATTGAATTTCTGAGAAAATATTTCATGATCCTAGTGTACTCAATGGTAATAATAATGGATCGTTACCTACTTAAAATCCATGCTTCTCAACTACCCAAGTAGCCACCCAATATCGGGCATATGTCGGGCCGATATCATTTGCCAATGTTCTAATGTCGGCCCAATATCGGTAGCCAATATTGGGCCAATGTCCAAATTATAACGTTTTGCGTCATGTAGCCAATATTGGCAGCCTATATCGGCCAAATATTGGCAGCCAAGATTTAGCCAATGTACCAGTGTTCACCCGATATTGGACCAATATTGATCCAATTTCTTCAGCCATTGCTGGACCAATATTAGCAGCCAATATAGGGCCAATGTATACCCTATTGGAAATTTCTCCTAAGTCTCATAAGAAATTTTCTCATAATAAATTGGCAATGAGATCTTATGAGAAATTTTCTCATTGCTTTCACGCTTAATAATAATTGCATAATTTGTGAATCGAGTTTTAAAACATGCTTTCGGAGCTTCGTCAATATTCACCTCATAACAGAAAATTTTTTACCAGGCCACAAAAATGGTTGCCCCAAGTTGTGTGAAACAGAAAAAAAAAAAATTTCCCCAACCTAATGTTTAATCCGTTCCATAATTTGTGAATCGAGTTTTAAAACATGCTTTCGGAGCTTCGTCAATATTCACCTCATAACAGAAAATTTTTGACCAGGCCACAAAAATGGTTGCCCCAAGTTGTGTGAAACAGAAAAAAAAAAATTTTCCCCAACCTAATGTTTAATCCGTTCCATAGTTTGTGAATCTAGTTTTAAAACATGCTTTCGGAGCTTCGTTAATATTCACCTCATAACATAACATCAGCAGATGATGTCGGTCCAATGTAGGCCGCCTAACCCAATCGGGCCAACATCGGCAAAACGATGGCAATGAGGGGCCGATGTGCCAATCTGAAGCCGATATTGGGCCAATATTCAGCCGAAATTCATGGCTACTTGGGTATATTCAAATGCAGCCAGAAGCAGACCTTTTTCTGATCCTACATTTGTAGCTCTGTATCTTTCCCAGGCAAACTCCGACACTATTTGGTTACCATGCCAGATTGCAGTAGTACTACAATAAATTAATTATTTCAGATTCTGTGAAATTCTCCAGAAAAATCATAAAAAATTAGTTTATATTTTTTCTTATCTTCCACAGGGTGAAAGATTAAAAAGCACACATTATTGAGGGACTCACATGTCAGGGTTTGGAATCCTAGAAAAGACCTGATATCTATTAATTTAATCAGAAGACTATTGACGGTTAACAACCTAATAATTGAAAAAGCAGACAAAGCCAACTCAGAGGTAGTGATGAAGAAATTGGACTACGTCTCCAAGTGCTATGACTTCATCAAGGGCAATGGTATAGTGAAACTCACAGACAACCCAACCAATTGTTTCCAGAAAATACTCCTCTCTATGCATAGTGAAATCCAACAAAGCCACCATATAGAATCCAATCCTGCTTCTTCGGCCTCCCAAAAATATGCAAAGAAAATTGTATAATATGGCCAGTAGTTTCCAGTGCCACTACTCCCTCTACAAAGTTAGCAGCCATGTTAAACAGTCAGTTTCGGGACCTGACCAATTTTCAACCAAGATTAGGCATAAAAAATATAAAGGATTTCTGCTAAAAGCTTATCAAAAAAAGGCTCAACAAATTCAAACTAATCACTCATTTCGTTTGATGTGGAGAATCTTTTCCTGAGTATACCCGCTCAGAAAGTCGAAGAAGTAGCAGAAACAGTTCTGAAAAGTGCAGTTGTTGAAGGGCAGCCCCTTAAAGAAATTGTGGCATTGCTGAAATGTGTGTGTTGATGAAAATTATTTCCAATTTAATGAGAAATTTTACAGGCAAAAGGAGGGTCTAGCAATGGGGTCCCCTTTGTCACCCCTCCTAGCAGACTTGTTTATGGACAATTTTGAACACATATTATTTAACAACAGGACAGTGAACACTACAAACATTCATTGCTGGTTACGTTACGTAGATGATGTCTTCATAGTTTGGACCGGCAACTTAAAAGTCTTCCTAAAATGTCTTAATTCTCAGAGCAAGAGAATCAGTTTCACATTTGAAAGGGAAATGAAAGGAAAATACAATTTCCTAGCTGTGACCACATCCAAAACTGACGGAAAATTCGATTTTGCAATTTCTCAGAAAAACACCAACACGGACCATGTGATTTCCTTCACTCCCACAATCACATCTCCCAAAAACTACCCAACTATCAACTTTTCATTTCTTGCTGAATAGACTATTGAAAATCCACCCATCAGAGACCAATTATAACCAAGAATTAGATACCATTAAAAATGGGTCAATGGACAATTATTGAGATAAAATTGACAAAATATTGTTCAAAAAACGCTCCATCAGAGCACAAAATTCATTGTTCAACCCAGTTGACAAAAGTAAAAAGGACTATCACTGGTGAAAACTACCATATTACAACTACCATACCGGTCTTGTCTCCCAAAAAGTAGGAAATCTCTTCCCTAGAGATAATTTCAGGATAGCCTTTTACAAAAATTACAACCTCAGAACCCTATTATATAAAATAAAAGATCGCGCCGAGAAGTTAAAAAACAGTGGCATTTACAAATTGCAATGCAATGATTGCAGTGCAGTTTTCGTGGGGCGAACAGGAAGACCCTTCCGGACAAGGGAAAAGGAACATAAATGGAGCTTCCTAAAATGCAACCTACAAAAAACCCACTTCATGAAACATCTGTGGGAGGAGAACCATCAGAGCAACTTCGTCTCAGACATCCTACACTGAATGGAGAAGGGAAAGAGGATGGATTCTCATGATGAGTTGGAGATAAGGAAGCACCAGAAGCACGGACACCTTCTGAATGAAATCCTCATCGAATATCGCTCCCCTCTCCTTGAAGCCTCCCTCTCACTCTCTCACTAAGGGACCAACAAGCATGGCCAAGACTCCCCCTCCAGAAACTCATTACCTAGCTGCCACTAAAAATTCCACCACTAATCCCCCCACCCCTCCTACTGTCCCCCCCTGACCCACTCCACCCCATCCACTCATCACCAACACAGTGCACCCTGCCCCTCCTCCTATTTTTCATATATAAGTGTGTGTGACTGAAAAAAATTTTTACCTGATGATGGCACAGAAGCGCTGAAACTAATTGTACTGTCAATAAATTCTTGAGTGGAAATATACATTGTTATTTATTGTTCACTGTTTCAGGCATCACATAGTGGAAGTGAGACATATTAGGTGAGTAAAAAACTTTAGCACTTTTCCACAATATATTTAAAATTAGTAGAACTTAGTAAGCCGAAACACGTGTTGTGCAATTTTATAATTTTTAAATAATTGCAGAAAAGTGCTTAAGTTTTTTACTCACCTAATTGTTATTTATCTCAGTCACTATGGATTTCCATATGGTTAAACCTCAATCCTTCGAACCCAGGCTACCCAGTCTTCTCCTCCCTCTTCCCCGCTTACCTAACGTTCTTCCCTCAATCACTTCTTTCAAAATACCATCCCATTTTATTGCCTTTTCCATCCACACCTTCTGTCTTCTACTAATTTCATCTTTCAAATTTCTTCCCTCTCCAACCAATTCTAGCACTTTATCGATCGTTCTTCTTTCGACCCACTTTACTTTCTCCATCCTTCTCCACACCCATATCTCAAAAGACTTAAGTCTATTTTCATCTTCTTTCCGCAAAGCCCACATTTCCACCCCATACAATTGTGCAATGCTCCATATTAAACTTTTCACTAGTCTTTTCTTTACTTCCCTACTCAATGCCTTAGTTCACGCTAACGAGTAAAAGCTTCTTTTGCCGATGCGATTCTCCTTCTTACTTCAATGCTGCTATACTCTTTTTCCTCCAACACATTGCCTAGATAGCTTAATTTTTCCAACTGCTCTAGCCTCTGATGACCTACTTTTATAATTAACTGACCTTTTTGCTCTTGAAAAATGAATTACTTTCATTTACTTCTGATTTTATCTTCATCCTGTATTTTTCACACTGTCCCTGCAAAGCATCCAGCATTTTTTGTAATTCACAGGCTGACTAGTGCTTGGTCATCCGCAAACCTCACAAATTTTATGAATTTCCCCCGACCTTTACTCCAGCCTCCAGCTGATCCCAAGCCTCTCTTACCATTTCCTCCGAGTATATGTTAAAAAGTACCGGCGATAACGAACAGCCCTGCATAACTCCCCTCCCTATTGTGGCCCAATCTGATTCTCCATCGGCTACTATCCCCTGCACCTTCTGCGCCATGTCTAAATTCTGGATCAGTGTCCTATCTCTCCAGTCTACTCCTATCTTCCGCAATATTCCCATTAGCTCTTCCCATCTCACTCTGTCAAATGCCTTTTCGAAATCAACAAAGCACGTGAATACATCCTGATTATATTCTTCCTTTCCACTCCTTTTCCTTCCACTAGGATTCCTTTCCACTAGTATTCTCATCACTGCAATCACATCCCAAGTGGCCCTCCCTTTCCGAAATTCAAACATCCTTAACTAGAAATTGATTTGCTCTCTTTTTCATTTTTCTGTTGAAGATTCTATGCCACATGAGAAATCAAGCTTATCGTTCTATACTCTTCACATTCTTTTGTCACCCTCTTTTTCGGTATAGGTATCAGCACAGTTTTTATAAAATCCTCCTGCCCTCCTCATATATTCTATGAACAAGTTCATAAAATCTCTCGTTTCCCCCCCTTCCTAGGTTCTTCAGAAGTTCAGCTGGAATGTTATCTATTCCCACAGCTTTACCAGCTTTCATTTCTTGCAATGCCTTATCTATCTCACTATCCAGTATTCCGGGGCCCACGTCATCCTGATCTACATCCTTTTCCTCCTCTATGTCCAAGTTCCTAGGTCTATTTTCACTATCTTATAGTTCCTCAACATATTCCCTCCAATTCCCCCCCAACGATGCTGGATCTCTCCTCTGGTTCCATTGCTAAATTTCCCATTCTGTTTTTGATGCATGGGACCGTTTTCCATTTCTTGATTACTGACAACATTCTTACCTTTTAGTACAGACTGCCTATTTCTCCTTCTCTCTGGAGTCTCTCCATCTCCTTATACCTACTGCCAATTCCACCATTTTTTTCTTGTTCTCTTTGTTTCTCTCCTAAGTCTGTTGTTTATCTCCTTATAGCGCCTCTTGCTTTGCTCTGTGTTTACATTTTTCTCTTAATCCTGTTAGAAAACAATATATGTATCCTCTTACAAGTATTTAAAATTTCAGTTTCACATCTAAAACCCTCCCAAAGTAAGAGCAATTACTTAAAGTAATGTTAGTCAGCATATTGGAAAAAATAACTCAATCATCATTTATCGGTAGTCAGGTATTAGCACAGATTCATTCAAAGGGCAATTTACTCACAGTGATTACCATCCCTTACTGGTTCGACATTTTGAAAGTTTCCTATCTCTCCTACGGATAAAAATAACTCTTTTAAAAAATTCTTAAAATGAAAAGAAAGTAAAAGTGTGAATGGAAACTTGATTAAATTGATAGTATTTGCACATTCTCAGGAATTAGAATTATGAAATAAAGATGCATTTAGGTGGAAGAAGACTATCAATTATGGAAAAGGCAAATTATAGTACTATATTTTGGTCTATCATTATACCTAGTCTACACAAGAACTATGTTATCTGGTTATTAAGTATTTATCACTTTAGATCATATTTTTCCTAAAACAATAGATGTATCTGATAAAGTGCCAAATTTAAGAAGAATTCACATATCCAAAGGTTTATTTGTTATAACTAATTAATTAAAATATCTTCAAAATGTAGGTAAACAGTTTTCAAGTAGAGATATAAATGGTATAATTTTGCAAATTCATACCAGCCAATTAGGAAAGAACACTTCAAATCAACCACTATCAAATTCCGACTAGTTTAAGATAAAAAAACAGCCATATATAAAATTATTGCATAACTTCAACTCCAAGGTATTCAACATAATTGGCAAACCATGATGGAGAGACAAGATTGTCAAAGCATGGATGAGTGAGTTCATGGGATACCACTGTAGCCAACCTTTGCTTGTTACTATTTGTGGAGACTCCCCTCTGATAAAGCATGACCATTTCTCTGAGGACATTAAAAATAAAATTAAAAACCTGGGTTAGAGCAATAAATGGATAAATTAACCACAAATTAGGGGAGGACGGGGTAATTGGAACAAGATAAAAGCATCTTTATTTTGTCAGGGTATAACAAGCACACTACATGCATGATTTAAAAATATTTTTTTCTGCTATAATAAGAGCATATTTGATTGCAGAATATCAGATTAGATGTATGTCACTGTAGATGTGAATGGAAAAAAGTATTTTCAAAGTAGTCCAGGTCCAAAATGTTCTATTTACCCCACATGGGGTTATTGGAACAGGGGCCAAGAAACTTCTTAAATTTAAATGAAATAATCTGATGCAAGAGATATGACACTATTGGCATATACTCATTTTATGATCCAAATTTGAAAAAGATCCATGAAAAAACAAAAAAATTATTAGATCACATAAAAGTTGAAATGAAAATTCTTTATTTCCAGCACGTATGACATTTTCATGAATTCAACTTGATTTACAACTTTAACCTAAAATATATTTTTAAACTTAAAATAAATTTCTAGAACATTTTGGAAGATGAACTTTTTGAACTTTTTTTAGCATTGCATCAAATATTTTTTTTTAGTTCTTCATATTTTATCATTATTTTTCTATGATATTTGAAATGGACTATTGCTATCAGTTTAACTGCGTCATAAAATTTGTGATCAGACTTTGCCTCTGATTTGGCATCTTGCTTAGGCCAATTAAAAGTATCTTGCTTTGTTTTATGTAACAATTTAAAATATTGTAATTTTTTTATCATCACTTAAATTCAGTAAACGGCCAAGAAACTATTGTTCATCATAATATACAGCACTATGCATATGCTCCTTCAGAGCATTGGATAGAAAGCTAAATTTGCTTTGAGAATCTTCCTCCATCTCATCTGAGGAACATACTGACCCCTGTTGTGGTCCTCCTTCAGACTCATATGATGTGAAATCGTCAATGGTTTGATTTTTAGCCTCAGGCTTGTGTTTTTTCTTCATTGGCAAACTTTTTTGGATGTATTTCTTTTTTTCTCAGAGTCATTCCTAAGCTGTGCCATCGTTTCCTTGTGTATTAAAATTTCACCTTTGGAATTAAGTTTTAATCCTCACCTGCTTACTGTTTAATCTGATTTTTCTTTGTAACGGGTGCTTAACGTTTCTCGGATAAACAATTAAAATGAAGGACTATCTAATATTGAGATATTTGGAGTAGTTTCCCTGGCTTCTGGAGAAATTCGCTCACTGGATTGTGCAGAAGTGCTTGCATAAATTGGTGAAGATGTTACTGGTAATGAGGATGAAAATGGCAGAGTAAGATTATTAGATTTTGTAGACGAGTCTGTATCCGGTATGCCTAGCGCAGTTGTGCACATACTGAGGGCTTTTGATATTTTCTCATTGGCAATCATACATATTTTCAATATCATCATAAAACTTGAACACCACAAAAGGATCTGCACTATTGAGCCTGCTCACTGACAGTTGCTCTCCTTTTCTTATGGAGAGATGATTTTGTCTGTTTCATTGTCCGTTTTCTTCTTCGTAGAACACGGAGTTTTTTGAAAGAAGTTATATTTTACAGTATCTAGCTGATTTTTGACTAATCAGATGTTTTCCTTTAACACATACACCCTGTTTATGTTCCTACTAATTAAGGTCCAATACTGGTTTATCTACTGATACTAACGCTGAAGGTGATTACATATTCAAAATCTTAACTAGTTAAAACTGAGTTTTGAAGGCTGTTCTGCAGAGAATACAGTAGAAAGCAAATGCGGATGGAAGGCCACATCACAACCTCCACCAGAGGAGACCACTACAGAATGACTGATCTATACTGGATTTTATTCCCCTCCTCCTTCTTGTTACAATGCTTTCTACTACTTTTTTTAAATGTATGTTAGGGTTGAAAGTATCCTCTTTAGCTCCTCCGTTTCTTGTATGGCACGAAAGTTACAAGACTCTCAACTCTTTCAATTTTTTCTCAAGTCTCAAGTCACAACGAATTTCTACTTCAGTTCTTCCTTCTTAAAATGCATACATTTCCTGCTTGGCAGGCCAAATGTGATACTTTTCATTCAAGTATTGATTCTGTTCTGTGCTCTCAAAATTTGGTTACGAACAAAACAAGGGATTGAGAGGGAGGGGAGAGACCATCCACCCCTCTTGTTAAGAGGTGTTGAGGGGAGGGTGGAGCAATAATTCCTCTTCTCCTGTTTTGGATGGACTTAGAAGCAGCATATTAGCAATTTATCAGCTGATTGTGATGTGTCACTTTTGGACTTCCTCTTGTTCTAATAACCCCATTTATACTGTTCTAATTACCCCATCCATACTGTTCTAATTACCCCAGTGATACATTTTTGAGGTAATTAGAACATGGTCTAAGAATGAGGTTTAGTCAAAGATAAATGTAAAATAATTGCTAGCTCTATGATTAGGAATGCTATATTTCACACCATAATAATTTTTTTGCCTGATACCTGATAAATTATTTTTCCTCACTTCTTTCTAATATGAGGTGTAAAGTCGAAGGTTAAGTTTTTTGCACTCTTGAGGGAAAAATACTTGCAAAAGAAAATCTATGAAGGTATATACACTAATTTTTTTACAATCTTTAGGAAATAAGTGTCTACAGGTCCCTTGAGATTTTTAGGCCATTTGCTTTACAAATAAATAATATATGGTATTCTGTTCCAATTACCCCATGTTCTATTTACCCCAGCCTCCCCTACCAGTAATATATTCATGACAAGCAAATCACCTGAAAGTAATGACTCCCCAGTTTTCCATTGCTTCAGCAGCCCAGTCAGGCAGAGCTATCATGTCAACTTTGGGGAGGGGGTATGGTATCTCAAAATGCTGTTCAAAGTGCTCTAAATGGCTGGACCAACATGGAGACTATATTCTGCATGGTTAATACATATATCCTCTCAGAGGGCCCAAACAGAAAATGATCCATTGCTCCGTCTTTTAAAGCCACACTAAATGAATGCAACAAGGTAAGTTGAAATTGGTACATTCCATGAAATGCTCCCAGTACCTTCCAGGCATGTCAATCCTGGAAATTACATAATTAGCTGTTAGATATACCTAAAAAAAAGATTTCCAATGAGTGAATATTTTTAATCTTGTATTATACAGCAAAGAATCAGTATCATTATTATCATTTCATATGGTATTTTTTGCATCCGTGTGCAAGGTTGTTTTGTACATCTTTGCATTGGTTCTTCACCCACATTTCTCAACCTTTCCTGGCTCTGTGACTTATTTCGTTCCTTATTCTTTTGTACCAAAGCTGCCCTTCTTCAGTTTTCCCATTCTTATACTTTCTTCTTTCTTCAATTAGATCTAAGACTTCTTCCGTGATCCATGGCTTCTTCTTGGCAACTTTTCTTCTTCCAAGAGCTTCCTTTGCGGCTTCCATAGCCTACATTTAATGCTTTTCCAAAGCTCTTCAACTGATTTCTGAGTCATGTCCTCTCCTATGCTGTTTCCCACTGCTTTCTGGAATGCCAGCTGATTTGAGCCTCCTTCAGTTTTTCTACCTGCCAAATTTTCTTCACTGCTTTCTTCAATTTCTTGAATTTTAGATGGCTTATCATCACTAAATTATAATCACTTCCGATGTCTGTACCAGGGTAGCTTTTGCAGTCCTTCACCTGATTCCTAAATCTCTGCTTTACTAAAATGTAGTGTATTTGAAATCTTCCTCTGTCTCCTGGAATTCATATGCATATATCTTCTTTGGTAGTTATTTTTAAACAATGTGCTGGCAACCACTAACTTATGTTTTGTGCAGAAACCCAGCAGTCTTTCTCCTCTTTTGTTCCGGCATCCCAATTAATATTTTCCAGTTATTCTTCCATCTTAATCTTCCATCAACTCATTTTACAAAATATTTTGTTTATTATCCAGTAGTTATTCACAAGAAAAGTCCCATGTTGAGACAATTAACATTTTAAAATTTAATGGCTAAAGAAATTCATACAATTTATATCTCTGAGTATGTTTCCTATACTGGAGATATCCAGTTGTATTGCATCCGTAAAAATTAAAAAGATACATTGTTAATTTAGCTTTGGATAAGAGTATATAGTAAATTCAATTGAATCTAGGTATATAAAATGCGCCGGGAAGCATGTACACTCTCATTGAGCAACAAGGGAAACTGTCTTTGTCTTCAGCGGCACCAACCCTGCCCAGCCAATCCTTTTTCACGGCTAGCTGAGGCAATGACAGTTCCAAGCAGGGCCACGAGGTAGGAAAGTGCAATGAACCCCAAATGCATGCCTTCCACAGACCGTGGGTATTTCCAGGGTTTCTTTTGGTTTTCCCCCTTGGCCCCTGAATAGATTTCACTAGTTGTTGAAATTTATGCTGAATATGCAGATAATATTCTTGTGGAAATGTTGTCAAACTCAGGTTCTTCATCCAATTAAAAGTAACACAACAAGTAACTTATGAAATGTATATTATCTACATAATAAAATTACTATCACATTAACATTTTTAAAAATTTCAGTAATTTTATGCTATGAAGCAAGAAAAAGCTAGTAGCTTTATGGAGCTTCAAAATAATGCCGCTGGTTTGCATGATAATGGAGCTTTTTATATGAATAATAGTGATGCTGCTAGAGTGGACATTTTACCTCTGATTGAGAACTTCTTAGTTGATACTTGTAGGAATGTTACTACACAAATAAAAAGAATTCTACATATTATGGATTTTAAGTAACAAGATAAGTAGTTGGAATAACCACAAAAAGTTATGCCAAACCCAAAAATTGGATTTCAATAAACTATAAATATCCATCTCCAGCTTCTTTAATATAATTTCGTCAATTGGTTTGGGCAATTTCATTAATTTCATAACATATACCTACACAAACAAAGTTTGTGTAATTCTTCCAAATAGAAAAGTTCATGAAATGTACATATATATGTTCAATTTGCCTGAGATATTACACTGCTCAAGGAATGTGTATGAGCTTCATGCTCAGTGTCCTGGAATCATTCAGTATTTCTTTGGTCCCGTGATGAGTATATGCTCATTAACTGTTCTCCACAACTTCACCATTAGTTAACATTGGAGGTCAAAGGGTAAAAACAGTACACAGAATCTCATGAACAGCTTACTGCACAGTTCATTGTTATCAGAGGATTTTAAATGTCTCAAATTTGTATTTAAAGAGTGGGTTAATTTATTTCACTTGGTAACTCTTTTTATAATAAATAAAAACCATATTTACTCGTGTATAAGTTTCTCTGTGTAAACAGGAGGCCTTCATCATCTGTGTGTTATCACTGGTAGAAATCATTCATAAGGAACTTGAATAGTTGGGGATATCATGCAATAGGTCAACAAGGTAAACAACCATTAGGTACAATTCAAGTTGCCTGGATGGAAATGGATGAATAATTTCACTTACAATGGCTTTATTGATGAATAATCTGTCTCTGTTTGGGTTTCAATTGCATGGAGTCACTTCTCTCCCACACATTTAACACTTGAAACTAAATGTGCTAAAAATCTCTTACCCTTCTCATCCAGCACTTCCACGTCAGACACCATTCAGGCAAATGGTTAATGATTTCCCATTTTTTTAAGGCACTGAAATAAGTGTTTGACGTCAAAAATCTTCTTCCTTGGTCTCATATTTCTCCTCTTTGTTGATCTCAGGTGATAAAAGAAGGGACCTTAAAGGCAGGAGGCATTTATTAGTATTTATTCACGCAGAACATAAACAGCTTACCAACATCTTAGTAGTTTACCAAGCATTGAGAGATGATTGTTAATATTGATTTCCAGAGTAAAAAGAGAAAACTAAGCCTAAGGATGTGATTTGAACATTAATATTGTATCAATAATAATGTTTTTTATTTAGTCCCTTGAGCAAATGGTGTTCACTAAGTGGAATGGGTGAGATGAATGAGGTTTTGATATACATACTACGTAATCAGGTATTTTTATTTCATATTTATTTCACATGTAACTTACAGAAATTTCTCTGTTATCCTAACTGCCTATGACTTGATGAATCAAAAGGGGGTTCCCCAGCCTCCTGCAAGGATCAGTCCCACCATTGGCTACATCCTGGTTCAGGAGATGGCACCCTGTTGTAAAAAATGAATATAATTAATGAAAGACAAAATGACAAATTCAGGGAAATCAAGATTAGCTGCATATGAGCAACTACATGCGAGTAGGGTGGGTTGAAAAAATCGATTTTCCAAGTATCAAATTCTAATATGACTCATAAGTTGCATATTTGCATGCTCATCAATGGAATAATATTGAAAAAATCATTTGTTGGACCTTCAGTTCACCCAAATGGCCTAAGTTTGAAAAGATAATACAATAACAATAATTTTTTCAGATAGGTAATTCAAAATACAGAGGTAATACACAGCAGGACTTACTATTGAGGCAACACTTTGAAAATAAGATATTTCACACATTGAGACACAAGGATACGAACAACAAACCTTCTCAGCCTCTAGTTCTTTGCCTCTTGTAGCCAGGCACAAATGACACTCTTCACCTTCTCCTCACTTGCTTCAGCCAAAAACAACCTCTGGGCAGCTAATGGGCATGGAAACAAGATTCACTTATCATTCAATACAACGACTAGCCATAACTTAACTCAATTAATAGCATGTTAACATGCAACATTTGAGATAAGTATTTCCACTTTAAACAATGGAAAATTGATTCCATGAAATGAAAATGAGGACTAAAATGCAGTAACATTACTGTGTTTCCCTTGGCTGTTTTTTTAGGTTAAGTTTTAGGCTGCTGAATTACAGCTTCCTGGAGTTACCAGCACCTTTGCCTGTTTACAATAACCCTTCAGCCAAGGAGTCACTTAATAAACGCTTCATGCCCAGGAACACAAACCTTCTCAGATCACTCCCTCCAGTTGATGCAAGAAATATCACCTTGCTAGCACAGAAAAGTTTTCTTAACAAATAGACAAATACGTAGTTACTAAGGACAATGGCGAGGGTCAGTTGTTACACTGATGTAGGATTTACTAAAAGCATAATATATTTAAATGGAGGAATTGTTGCAACACCTTTCAGTACATTCACAAGCAGCTGCAACAAACCAAATGCATCAGTACAAAATAAAGATTGATTAATTGCAGCAGCAGCAGCGTCGGAAGTGGGGGGAGGAGGGGCCGAACGCCCCTCCCAGAATCAGTGGTGGATTCAGGGGGGGGGGTCACAGGGGTCATGACCCCCCCCCCCAAATTTTATCAAAAATTTTTAATTTTTATTAGTTTGATAGTTTTTGTATCCTTGTAAAGGATTAAAGGGAGTGTATATGCAAATGCATGGCTACAAGTTCCAAACGTGAGAAAAGTTGCATTTATCGTAGAGCGTAGCACTCCCTACTATAAAAACAAGCTCAAAAATAAAATAAGCTGTGTCCTAACTCGTTAGGCATTAGGGAGCATGGATTTGGGTGCCTAAAATTTAGCTGGCTAACCCAAAAGGGAGCACGAATTGGGATATCCTTACGCAGGTATTGCCATCTGCTGAGATTGAAACCGATGAAAAACAAGAGAATGTGAAAGGGATGACAAATGATGTACAAAATCTTACACAATCCATATTGCTGACTTTCTCATGCCATTGTGTATAGACAGAATTTAATTTGAGTTTAGGGTACCGTAGATTAGCATCTTCTCATGTTTTCCGTAATTTAGATAATACATTTATTTTAATATAGAACAATTCGGCCTTCTCATACTTCTGAATGAATCTCTCCGTCATGTCACTACTCCCTATAACGATATTTTATTGTGATAAACGAACCAACACGACAAATTATAAAAATATCAACAAACTTTCAGCCAAAATACATTCCCTCGTTGGTAGCCATCTTCATCGAGTCCACTGCTCTCGCTTTCAATCATGGGAAAAGGATGCACTCGTCGATGCCCAAATCTAGCGGCTGAAAAAGGTACCTAAATCCGCTCCCCAATGATGCCTAACGAGTTGACACACCCTTCCAAGATGGCGTCCTCCCTAAATTCTGGGATGGTACCTATCTGGTGCATTGGGACACAGCTATAGAGCCCGCATAGTCGGAAGTGCCTCAGCAGTGCTTTCGGCAATGTTCGGCAGTTTCCGATGCCTCGTGATAAGCTCGACTGACAGATAAGTGAGTCTTCACCTACCCTTGAATAGTAGGAATAGCCAATATATGATATAATGGAATAGCAGGGTCGCACCAGGCGCGTAGCCAGGGGGTTAAACCCCCCCGTGAAATTTTTCATCGGCGAGGAAAAAGAGAAAATAAGGGAGGATGAGAGGAAGGCTATACGACCTAAGCAGCATCGTATGGCAGTTATACGTCGCCCCAATGTCATTTTACGTCACCAATGTCGTTTTAACATCGGCTGATAATTACGATATAAAAATGACACATAAATGATACCTTTCTCCGATGTAAAATTGATATCGTCTATCGTATCTTAAATTGATATTTATAGATATCGTTTTCCGATGCAAAAATAATGTCAGCTGAGCCGACTAATAAAGGCCATAAAAATTATCATATATTTCTGGTCACTGGATTTTATAATTTTGAGTATGAACATGTTTTCCCCCGACGTCAGAGAGAAGAAAGTAAAAAATTCGTGATTGGCCAGAACATCAGAAACCATTTGGAGGCTTAGATATAAAATAAGAAATATAATTATTTAAGGATTCGATAACACAGAAAGAAAAAACACGAGCCTGTGTTATCATGTGTCGCTTCCACTCCATATCGCCTGAATCTTCAGAATTAGTAAGCTTTCAATGTTTGCTTACAAATTCCAAGAGGCAGGCTTGGAATATCGTACACTTACCACCAAGCGCGGCTTTAGTGCTGGATGGGGTTCACCTTTGGTCGTGACTTCTTTTACGCCCTTTCTCCCTTGCGTTGCCATCCTTGATGGACCGCGAGGGCTCAACATCTAGTACCTTGAACCTCCGTGAATTTGCCATGCGAATTAGGGATCCTGGGTAGCGTAGTGGTCTCCGCAGCCAAAGGTCCGTGGTTCGATTCCCGGTCCAGGTGATTTTTTTCGCATGTCAATTAAATGTGAACCGTCATATTGGGTTATAACTCCAATAACTTCAACAGAAAACGAATCTGAAATATTTAACTATGGCGATAACGTTTAAAGTTACGCATCTTTTACTGAGGGAAGTTGGGTCAGGAGTAAAGTAGGTATCTCATTACTATGATGAATCCTTATAATTACCTCATTCTTTATAGGAGAGTTGGGTTAGGGGTAAAGTTTTTAGTGTGAACATTCCTAGATCGAAACTACCTATCTCCATTTCTTTTTCCATCGCATTTTTATTGTACGATCGTCCCTGATTATAAATGTTTTTAACATGTATATCCAGGATACATTTTAGCTATCTTACTTATTAAATCATCCCAATATCATGTTAATGAAAAATCAGTCCATGGTAATATCAAACATGCGTCGGCCCAATATCATTTTTATGCCACTGTATAGTGGTGACAGATGACTCTTTATCATAAAATTAATATCGGCCCAATATCGTCAGCAAATGTCATTTTTACAATGGCAAATGTTATCACTTTTGACATTTGCCGACATCGGTAGCCAATATCGGATTGACCAATGGTGATATGTGACGGTGTAAAAATGATAATGGGCCGATATCATATGATGCTGCTTGTGGAAGGCTACTTTGTTGCAGAAACCGTGGACTCCTCCTTCACACTACCAGTTCCCTCATAACGAAGTAATGAAGAAAGGAAAGCCTACAAAAATATGCACAGAGATCACATCTTGACAATTTCCATTGGCTTGTGCTGTCTCATTAAGACAGGGGGCTGTACTGTAAATATTGTGTACTTTTTTCATCTGGCTTAGGAAGTGTCCACCACAACGTGAATCCACTTAGGAAATTAGTTAAGGAACCCCTTAAAAAGTTTGATAATCTTAGGAGAAAAAGGTGACCACTCACGAAGAAAACCGATTCCATGTATGTGCAGTTGACAATGGAAAAGACTTTTTACTAACATACAATGAACCATCTTTAGAAATAAACAACCGACTAAGGGGATCGGGTTGGTGTGGTGGCTAGAGTACTGGACTCCCATCTCGAGGGCCCGGTTTCGAATCCTGTCAGTGGCAGATTTTTCAGTGGAAAACCGGTCCCCACTTTAGTGCCTAGTGGAGGGCATTTTAAGTCCAGTACTCCGTCCGTCGGATGGGACGCCGGGATAGGACGATGGGATGCCTTTCGTTAAGAGTAGGCTAATGCCGACATCGGGTTTCTCTCCACACTTCCTCCGTTACCTGAAAACTCCTACCATTACCCAATTACCTACCTATCCTAAATGGCGCAAATGACGTCAGCTGTCGGTTTTTTAAACATTTTTGTATGCAATTATTTTCTAGATTTTCCCACTTTCGTAATTTGAAAAACTGATCATGAGTTGGCTTTCTATAAATTCTTTTGTTACATGATACTGATGATACCGTACATCCTATTAGCACCCAACTCAAACTTTTTAGTAATCCCCTAATTAAACAGATAGTTATTAACTTTTATGTATGTGCTTATCATCACCGTAAACCTTTTCCAATGAAATTTGTTCACATTTTCTGTTGTATGAAACGTTAATATTTTATAATTATTTTAAACTTCAAGTTGGGTATTTATTTCTTCTCCATCGTTAAACTTCTTAAATGCATAAAATTGTTCAATTTCATTAGTTTTTAAGAATACAATGAAAGTTTAGGCTCCAAAATGCTTAAGAAATGGGTATTTTAAAAAAATTTATGCAGGAAAATGCCCCTCTCTCCCGAGGAGGGGGGTTCTCCCCGGACCCAGGTCATGACCCCCCCCAAATTTGATGCTGAATCCGCCCCTGCCCAGAATCTGCCCCAGGCCCTTTCAGTCGAAGCGGGTACTTTCTGACACACATTCTCGCATCTTAATATGCTCTTTTATCGAAATTATAGTCTCTAACCCCTCCTATCCACAAAAATGCGGGCCCTTTTCTTAGGTGCCAGGCCCTTTTCTTAGGAGCTGGGCCTTTTTCAAGGTTGGCCCCCCCAGTGAAAATATGTAGTTCCAACGCTACTGTGCAGCAGTGGGCAATGTAAAGTTTAAAAAATATTCTGACAAAAGAAAATTATGATGCAATGGATCTTTGTATGAAATCTCATTTACGCTACAGGATAAAAATCATTCATTCATGAGCATGGTGGCAGTTAAAATTTTGACTTACATATTGCTTCATTACACCTTCATTCTGGAGTTTTGACACCATAGCAAGGCACTGCTCCTTATTTAAAAGTGGCAGCTCTTTAAATTGGTACATGGCATTTATATTCCTTTCCCTCACACCTTCCTGGGCAAGTAAACAATGTAATTTATTTTATCCTCTCCATGCTTTGTCTCAGGGAATCCATGGTGAATTGCAAGGAGACAATATCCCTTCTATCATCATCTGGGAAAAGGAATACAATTACATTAAGAATTCACTAAGCTACTGAATTGTAATAATCTACAATAAATGACTTAATAGATAATGGCCATTACTTTCAGTTTTATTACTAGTTTGAGATGATAGAACTACCTGAAAAACTGGACTCCTGGGTCTTCCCTGATGCCCTGAAGATCAAGGTGCTTTTATTTGATGCAGCCAGGATTTCTATTAACCAGAGGTTTAACTGGACGTTTAACCATAGAGTCGAAGACTCCTGGGGCGACCACGCAAAAGGTGGCTGGAGGCTGGTGGTGTACTGAGGTGGCGACGTCATGCATTGGATCGAGAGACCTGGAGGGGTATGATTTAGGAGGCACAGGCTCTTCCAGGGCTGTAATGCCAGTGGGTAAGGTAAGGATTTCTATGGTGTCATCACCACTACAGTCCTCCATATACTCATCTGAAGGAGGAGAATGTTGTACACAAGGAGCCATAACTGGTCTGACAACATTGTCATTCTTGGAAGAAGATTCTCTAGGCAGCCTTATAGTCCTGACCTTCCTCTTCCGAGAAGGTGGCAGCAACTCACTCTTTCAATCCAGATTGGTAGTGTCTTCCAACCTTTTAAGGGTCAGCCTCGTACCCTTTCATAAGAACCTAGAATACCATGATAATGATCAAGATCAATCATCATTGCTTCTCAGAAAATACAGAATTGGGTGGTTGACAGAGGTGGAAGTTTTTCAGAACAGAATTAAATATTCCATTCACAAGGCTAACATCTCATTACCATATCACTTAATGGCAGTAATAATGCATTCACATACTATATTTCTATAAAATCCAAGTGGTATATTCATGGCAATGTGGCACTGGCTTCGCCCTTCTCCTCAGCATATCCACTCTCTTAGTATTAGACGATCCCAGAGGTAGACAGCATGAAGTACCTCCATTCCTCACCCAGTTTGGAGCTATGACTCCCCTAGCATTATCCTCATCCTTGAATACCACAATGGCAAAAAGCTTTTCTTTTTTATCCATGCTCCTGGAGTACAGAAAAAACATTCATGAACATGCATGCAAAAAATGAAGGGATATTACGACAAAAGCCTTAACACACATTTAAATTGTCTTAGAAATAAAGCAGCAGGGTACTAAACTACCATTGAAAATGGCACCCATATGAAGATCATGTCAGTATGATAACCACAAAACATGTTCACCCCAGCAAAGTTCATGTTCCCTCGAAGTTACAGAAAATAGAAGAATGCAAGTAATATCAAATCAAATTTCCTTAGCTTCAAAGAAATATCCTAACAATGAAACATTATAATTCAGTTAAATGCAAAGTAATATAATCAGAGCAACAAAAAAGAGAAAATAATAATGAAATGTACTTATCATACGAACGAAAAGCAGAGAAGTTCCTCGATGAAGATAAATTCAAATTAGGGAAAATTAGGGGTAGGTACAAGAGAAGCAATATTCCGGCACTTAAGCTGCTCATAAAGAAGGGAATGGAGAAGAACAAACTGACGTTCACTGCATTTGTGGATTTAGAGAAGGCTTTTGAAAATACAATGCTCGGAATTCTGAAAGCAATTGGAGTGTTCTAAAGTGTTAAAAAAATTTCTGAATGAGTTAATATGTTAAATTGCCACTAGATTTTCAGACTTTTCTCTGTAGTTCATAGGGTACACCGATGCAAGCAACTAAAATTACCTGAATCCGAGGCAAATGGAGCGTTATCATTTTCCTGAGGGAAAAAAAGGCGGCTTCAATTTTGTTGAGGGTGCTCGGCACATCGCTGTCATCATCCTGAAACATTTTTGGCAATTTTCACCGCACAATTTCACCTCCTCTTCTTCTCGACTCACTCTCTCAAAGCCGCTTTACACGATACAATTTTTTTTACAATTTCTTGTACAAACGCTTGCATGAGGAAATTGTACCGTGTAAAGCGGCAAATTGTACGAAAACTTGTGCGATTGTCTGAATGACTGAACGGGAAATAGAACGTGTTCTAATCCCATTCAGACAAACATACAATTTCGTTCAGTCTATACAATAGTTTGTACAAGAAATTGTGCAAAAAATTGTATCGTGTAAAGCGGCCTTAACACAAGAAACTATTCGCTTTTCCACCTTTGATACTCTTCCTGCTTTAACCCCGAAATTATAGCAAGTATTAGCCATCTCTATATGTTCTTCTGCTAAGATTTTCTTCCTCTCATCAGTCAATGATTTTAGTCTGGTCCGAAGGCTCATCCACTAGACCTCCCCCTACTCCTCCCTATCTTTCCAGGGCCCATTGGGTTGTATGTCGCAACGAGCTAGGCTCGGCCACTGTTTCTATTTCGCAACTCAATAAGCTCGGCCACAGCGCAGCTTGGGTTGCCTGGGTTTTTCCCAACCTCGCACCCTCGCTGTAATCACGGGGGGTCAACTGAGGGCGAGGGGGGGTGGACAAGAGGGGAGGTGCGGGGCGTTAGTTTGGGCCGGCATTTCGTAGATGGCAGTGCAGTCGCTGACGTCATGCGTGACGTAATGGAATGAGAGCCAATCAGAAAACGAAAAGATTTTCTTTTTTTACAGTAGCGCACGATTTTATTTGCCTTATTAAAATTACATTTTCCTTAATTAATTATCATTGAAATATTACCATTGGTGAATTACCTTGACCAGTAGATGCAACGAGGTCGATTCGGTGAACTGTAACGGTGAAAATTAATGACTGAGGGAAAAATAAATACAAGTAATAAGTTCACGAATTTTATTTAAATCATTTACTCATAGCTTTAAATTATATACATTTCAAACGATACGATACAAAACATGTTACTGATTGGTATTAAAAAATGTAGAAAAAACACTATGACTAAAAATTGAGTCTGCAAACATTTTCATGCCAGATTATTGCATATAAGTTCATACCATGTCAAGGAAATGGTATGCGACCAACAGAAAAACACACCATAATTATGTAATAAAGACAATGTGTTACAGTGCAAAACCTAAGATCACTGGTATCAGCCTAGGAAATGTAAACATTAAACGCCATATAATAAGAATATTCACCAAGTCTTTCAGTGCTGGATAGTTTACCAATGAAAAGAATAGTTCACCAGGGAAAATCAAGGTGATTTTTTTGATGTGCAGAAATGTGATGTGGTGAAATGTGCAGCTACCGCAGAATGAAGACTAAATAGATTGACTGGGTAATTAATGAAGAAGTCCTAAGAAAAATGGGAGAAAAGAGAAGTTGCTGGGAAACTCTAAAAAGATGGGACAACTTAATCGTGTGCTAGTCGAGTGGAGGTCTGTGAATAACCAAAGTTAAGATTGTTTTCTGATGATGATGAGTTCCTGAGCGATATGAATTCAAAAATTTCTCGCAGATAATAGTGATGTTTTTCAAGGTGTATTGTATAGATGTCATTATAAATTACCTCATTGTTGTTAACTCATTTACTTTACTTCATGAAGAACTCATCTATCATAGAATTACTAGTTTATAATCTGCAGGAAACTGTAGAATCCAGAATGCTCAAGAATTATCATGCTAAGAATGGAGAGTAATATCATTTTGTGATAAATTCATAGCCTTTCAGCAACATGTAAATTCACATTCTAAAAAGCAAAGTTTTTAAAGTGACGTATCTACAAACACAGCATGTGTCATTCACAATAGAATTGAAAAGGAAATTCCCACGCTACCACGAGCCTAAAACATGGCAGGGAAAAATTCCATAGAACTAAGAATTCCATAATGAGCTCTTCTAGAAATACAAGTTAGCAAGCAAGCTACAATCAGCTTAAGTTTCAAATGAAAATCAAAAAATTATGATACAAAACCTGCTGTAAAATATCTCTACTGTATACAGAAAATATTAGAATTAATAATGCTCAGGTACTATTGTACAAAAAAATGCAGAGTAATATTTTTAGTGATAAGCACAAAACCTTCCACCAACACCAAAACGCACTCTTTATAGATGAAGTTTTGACAACAATCTTGCTGAATCAGAGACATGTGATAGCTAATCTAATTCACAAGAATAAGAAACAAAAATTTAAGTCCCATGTTAATACCAACACAAAAGTTGGCCGGAGACAAATTATTAAAAATGCACACATTTCCCTAAATTTGTAACATGATTATGCAAGAGCAGAATGTTTGCAGTTCTCCTTCCTACTTCTCATGGTAATTCACTGAATGTCATCATCAACTACTATCTCTAATTTGCTCTCTGCTACCCAAGCAATTGGGAGATGGAGCCAAAGGTAGAGAAGAGCAAATTTGATTTGATGATGATTAGTACAAAATTCTCATACTGACCTCAGTGGCAATTGGAAATTGAGTGCAGCTTAGAATTTTCTATCAAAAATTTACTAAACTTAATTAAAATGCAAAAATCATTTTTGTTAAATTATTACAAAGCTGTACTGACAATTCTCTCTAGGCTCAAGATTCATTGGTCTCAGAAAAGTTAAAGGTTCACATGTATTGTGTCTCATTTGAAAATCACTCAAGAAAAATTCACAATTGGCTCTTACTTATCTTCATTACATCTACCAATTCCTTTTTTTCCACACCATTCATCAAGGGACAGTTAAAAATATAATCAGCTTTAATCACAGTTTTTCGTTCCACCTCGGGTTGACAGAAGCACTTGATATTTTAGTAATAGTAATTTCACTGCTACTCTACCTCTTGCTCAAACTAAGATCTTCCTGGTGCTGTTGTTTTCCAAGATTCTGTCGTTTCCAGTCCACTGATGATCACCTTCAAAAAATAAAAGAGCTACTGTCAGCTTAAAAAGGAGGAACTTTTGTGCCATAATGCCATCGATAACAGTGAAATCAACACTATGCGTACCTTTTCTTCATACAGTGTGTCGTGGACACATTAATTAATTGACAATTCCATTAAATCTGGTGGAGGTATTATTTATCTTTTCACTGTTAACACTGAAATAAAGAAAAAATATTCTTAGAAATATGGAGGTCATGAAACACAAGGGCTCTAAATTTGATATTGTCACGTTCGACAGGTGTATTTCACAGAAAAGCAAGGAAATAATGAACAAAAACAATGAAGATGAGAAATATGCCAAAATTACAAAGTAGCACTTCATATCCCACACTTATTAGGTTTCCATACACTTGTGACTGATACCACATATGTAAGGAACACATTGACAAAGTCTTTTCGACTGTGCAGATTTTAAGTTAAGATAAGCAGTTGTTACGATTTTAAAAACATGCAAAAAGAATGTCATGAGATCCATAGTACAAAACATTGCTGCATAAACTGTCTCCATTTCAAAATATATAAATAAATTCTAATAAAAGGATTTATATGACGAACAATCTGTCACTTGGGACAAATTCAAATTAAATATAGGAAAATCTAAAGCGGGCAAAGGCATTTTCTTTGACATAAAGCAACAACCAAATTTTACTGATATTCGAGATACATTTTGAGCTAGCAGCGTAGAAAATTGATAGAATAAATAACTTTGAATAGCTTACCTGATGTATTATTGACTTCCAGTTGACCCTCTAATCCGAATATTCTCCTCATTATCACATAAGCTATATCTGCCACTTTCCAACCAGCTAAATTTACTACCACTTCATGAAAATAAGAACATAAGAAGGCATATTAATGTTGGTACCATTCCTTTAATTAAAGTCCACACCTAACCACTTCATCGTAAAATTTGAACATCTAATGGCACAGTACATAAGCCATTAACAGCACAGAAATTAACGTGAAGAATAAAAAATTGGTGATAAATGAGACCGAGGTATCACAAATATCATTAATTCAATATATTAACCATGAAAGATAAATTCCATTATCAAATAGATAACTAATACTGGCTTAAACAAACAAATTGTCTGGATACATTATGTCCGACATAGACTGGTTAAATAATACAATAATAATACGTTCACCAATTTATACGAAACATGTCGTAACGGTTATTTCACGTAGCAGTCGAAATAACACTATTTTAATATATTGAATACATATCGTCATCTAGTGAGAAAGAAATTATGATTACTTACCGAAAGTTATTCCATCAGAATGAACAGAATTCCATCAAAAAGTCCAGGGACTGTTCTCTTCCGAGATACGTTGCAACAACCTTCCTCTCCTCAGCGGACATCTTGATCTTGAAATCTTCCTTTCTTCTACCGGCACTGGGCCGGCACCGGTCTGTTTATCTCATCCGCTGCCCTGATTGGCTGGATCCGTGACGTCACCGATGTTAGCGCCTCTAGCAACTGCCGGAACCAACTACTACCCCACCGCACCCTCCTGTCCAACCCCCCTCACCCTCAGTTGACCCCCCGTGCTGTAATCTTCCCTTGGCCATGCCTTGGCCACAGTTGCCTCCCCTCCGCAGATACCACCCCTTCTCCACCTCCGATCCCCCCGCCTCTTTCCGCCTGATCAGCGCTTACAACACATGTGGAGCAATAGGATTCTATCCCGGCGGAATGGTAGCAAGCAAGAAACTATGTACCTATATGAAGGTACATACAATGTTTCCGATTTTTTTATCTCATGACCCGGTCATTAAAACTAATTAGGGAGAGTTCCCGAGGTGTCTAAAGAATTGAAAAGCATTTCTAACCGAAAAGCAAACAATTAGTTATGCAGGAAGATCAAACTGGGGTAACAATGTTTACGAAACGTCAAGCGAGAGTAGCTCCATGGAAAAGACGCTAAATTTCACCATCGCGGTTATAGGGATGAGAGGGGAATTTCGGATGGAATATTGAGAGGTGGGAAGAACGTGAAACTAAAGATGAAGACTATGTAAGGCTGTGTGGGATGTAATTTGTATCCATCTAAAACCACTTTCTAACATCTACACATTTCACATCTAACGCATTCCAATCCACGTCGTCAAAGGCCCTTTCCAAATCTACAAACGCAATGAATGGTTGAGAACAGCATTCATTCGGGTTGCGTCCGCATGCGTTGTTTTCCTTCCACAACATTTTCGCCAGCAGGAGAGTTGGAGTGACTCTTGTGGAGAATAAACAACATACTTGGACGCAACCCGATAGAATTCTGGTCTCAACTGATCAATTCCGCGGAAACCTGAGATTGAACATGCGCAATGAATGTCAGTTTGTTCTCTTCCATTCTAAAAGTAGTCTGAGGGCCAACATCGTTCTCTTGAACCCTTGCTTTTTCTGAATCCAAATTGCTCTTCAGGAACTCCTCTACTTTTAGTTCTATTCTTCTATAGGTGATCCTTGTCAATGTCTTCTAGGTATGAGTTGTCAGATTTATAGTCCCAAAATTTTCACAGTTCTAAGCCCTCCTCTTTGTTTGAATAAGGATGATACTGTTCTTTTTTTAAGTCCGCGGGTTGAGTATTGCGTTGAGTATCAAGTACGGTAATGTACAATATCTTCTGCCCTGCAGTTTTAATTTGATCGGCAGGCATGTCGTCATTGCCAGTAGATTTATTTAGCCGAAGGTCCATTTCTGCTACCTCATATTATGATCTCATTCCTGAAACTCTCAAATCGTCCTTTTCGACTTCATTTTCCTCTTCGATTACCATCGCTCTGAGATTATTTCCGTTATATTTTTACTCCAAATATTTCTTCCACCATTTCCTACATTTCTTCCACCTCTTAATTTCATCTCCATATTTATTTCAAAAATCTCCATTCTTGCTCCTTATGGCATAACATCTTGAGCTCAGTTCCTTGAAGTGACTTCTAACCATCCTATCGGCAGCTTCCGCTTTTCTTGGGAGGGGTTGTTGTACACGATATACTATACGGCGGATGCATGGTGGACAAAATTATCGTAGGTGTTTATTATGTATGCATGGAAAATGGATGTACACCGAGTGTCTTTGCCTCATCAAGAGAGCAATTAATGAACGCAAAGCAGAGATGACGAATCATGTCCATCAATTTTAAAAGGAGAATGAAAAATCTTTTCTCAAAATTAGGGACAGGTAAAACGGCGAGATTGATACGCATCCGGACGAGGAAAAATAACTTTCGCATTATTATCTTCACTCAGAAAAACGGAATTCCGCAGCAGTTGTAAATGAAACGACTCTTGACGGGCTTCGAGATTTAAAAAAGCTCTACGGTCGCCGGCACAACATGGCATCAAGAGCATACACACTCTGAAAAGGAAGCCCTGGAGTATCTTGTTGCATACAATCTGACTAAATCTGATAACATTAGCATCATTAAAGATGAAAAAGGTACAGATAACATTTATACATCATATGACATATGCAAAGCATGCTGAAGCAACGATGATAGTGAAATTTGACCTCCCAAAAGCAGTATATTAATTACAGACTCTGGGTAAAGTTATCTCACATGCTCTTGTAATAAAAATTTTTCAACGACAAGCGCAGGTTTAAGTAGATGTTTTTCGAAAGTGCATAATGTAGTACGGTAGGTAAACTATGAATGTAATATTCAAATGAGTTTATGATGATTAATGCTACTATGAGCAGCGCTATGAAACATATAAAGTTGGGTAGTTACGGAGGTCAGACGGCTGACAACTTAGGTCATTTCCGCCAATTAGGATAGGCGGGTGAACGCACGGCGGATGCAAGTCATGTCATAATTGGAATGAGATAGGAATTGTAGGGTGCAGTGTAGGGTTGATATAAACGTGCGGCATCTGCTTGTTCTTCAATCTCTTTGCCTGCCATTCATTTGCGCCAAGGAGTCCAGGGCGTAACGTCCCATGAGACGGACGGAGTACTGAGATCAAAGTGTTCTCCAAGCAAGTAGAGACCGGTAAGACACCGACAAATATCACCCGGTGGCGAAATTTAAACTGAAACCTTAGGGATGGGAGGCAAGTAACGCAACATTAACTTTAGTAGTATTTGTCCTTCAATGACTCAAGGATAACGTAGTGGCAAACCCGAAATGTCAGATTCGAAGAAGGTAGTCATTAAATTGAATAGGATAGCGATACTTAATGAAAAAGTGACAAGTGTAAGAAAACTTAACTTTGTATTTTTTACACTTTTATTGAGAAACCCTACCGGTTTCGACACTCCCGTGTCATTGTCACCATTACGACACGAGAGAACACCCTTGACAACGACATGGGAGTGTCGAAACCGGTTGGGTTTCTCAATAAAAGTGTGAAAAATACAAAGCTAAGTTTCCTTACACTAGGTTATCATTACTGCTTTTTCACACTGGTCGAGTGTTTACAATGTGGACAATACATAAGCATACTATACTTAATCTTGAGTATGAAGATTTTTACAGTATGCAGAGGAAGGGGATTCGTAGCATACTGTAGCCTCCCCCTTCTCTCTCCCACCTTTCGGTGAAATGAAGAGTAACCGTGGATGGGTCACCCTTAGAAAAGGGGTCGTGTTGGAGGGAATGGGGGAAAGCGGGATTGTTGGGCGCCAAGCCTGTCGTCCGGGAAGATAAACGGGAGGAATTCCCGTTTATCTTCCCGGGAAGAAGGGAAGGGGGGATATGAAATGCGGAATCGAAGGGGGGATGGTGCGCC
This sequence comes from Platycnemis pennipes, assembly GCA_933228895.1. Classification (NCBI taxonomy): domain Eukaryota; kingdom Metazoa; phylum Arthropoda; class Insecta; order Odonata; family Platycnemididae; genus Platycnemis; species Platycnemis pennipes. The sequence continues at coordinate 32,523,003 of OW121855.1, forward strand.
GGAAAGTGATCACGAGATTCTCACAGGGAGGGTCATGGGGCGGGATATACCTTGAGTTGCGCACTCCGCGAAGCATTCAAATGACCGTGGGGAAACGGGAGTGTTGGTGACTCTGAAGTGAAACAAGTCGATTGAGCAATGACGATGCAACCTAAATCACAATTAAAGAATAATGGCAAAGAAATCCTAAAACTAATTAAAACTAAGCACAGAAGAGACCCTTAAATGACAACTGGGTTGAGGCGTGACCAAAAATATGTTAATTACGTTAACTACGAGCAGCCTCTGGTTAGCACATTCGAACATTTCAGACAAACGATTTCACGTGACAGTGCAGCTTCATAAGTCTGTACCTTTACTTGAGTGACCAATCACAATGGACACAATTAGCGTCGGGACAATACTCGTGAATGTCACACTTTTATGGGATTAGGGGGAGGGGGAAACAACACACTCATTCACACGAAATTATTAATCAATCATATAATATTTGGTAATGTTTGAGCCCCTGTACCTAACTAATGAGTGGCAATCATGACATAGAAAGGTAGTTGTTTCAGGCTTGATTTGGTGGAATATCATAACGAAAGAAAAAGACTGGCAATTTTCCACAAGAATAAGGTTTCTTACTCGACAGGTTTCGGTGTACAACACCATCATCAGGTGAAAATTATAGCTCAGACATCTGTATATAATATATACTATATATACAAAATTGCAGTGAGGGAGTGAAAGGTTGAGAGGGGGGAATGGAGAGGTTGGAGAGAACAAGGATTGAGAATTGAGAGGAGGGTGAAAGGTGGTGTGTGTTAATGGGTAAAACCATGCATGATGGCGATCTGGGGATGGCCCAGGTCGTTAAGGGTCTACGAAAAGTCCGCAAAGAGAGTCCAAGTGAAATCCACTGTGGAAGGGGTGAAGCGGTCCAGGCGTTGGCATCCCCCGGAACGTCGGTTCCTTCGGGTCAAGGAGGATTATAAGCTCCTTGGGGTTCCTGGTGTATTCTTCCAAAGTAGTATGAGGGGAGGGGAGGGGGAAAAGGAGCGGTGGGGGTCCGGTGCTTAGGCTTGCGGCAGCCCTTCTGAAGAGTGTACGACTCGTGGAAAGGTGATGGAGAGGAGAGGGTAGGGGGACGAAAGAAATTGAACGTCATTGAGAAGATTCTGCTTCCAGTTCCTTCTTTGAATAATTTCCACTTGCTCCATGGCGTCCAATTTCTTACCTTTTTCCAAAGTGTGGACCTCCTCTCAATTCCCAATCCTTGTTCTCTCCAACCTCTCCCTTCCCCCCTCCCCCTACCCCCCTCTCAACCTTTCACTCCTGCACTGCAATTTTGTATATATACAGATGTCTGAGCTATAATTTTCACCTGATGATGGTGTTGTACACCGAAACCGGTCGAGTAAAACACCTTATTCTTGTGGAAAATTGCCAGTCTTTTTCGTTCATCATGACATATGACGTACTATTCCTCAATCAGAAATCTTGGATGAGTATTTGTGCGAAGTTTCAAGTTCATATCTTTAAAAAAAGCTGTTTTGGACTTTAGTCCAGCTTTTCGATTTCCGACCGCTGTGCAACGTTGAGAAAAAACAAGAATTGAATGTGTGACATACAAATATAAAATTTGCAATAAACTCAAATTATAAGGTTTTTCCGAAGCATGGAAAAAAGCTAATCATTGAAATAGAAGTGCGTCGTTTAGAAGAGGTGGAAGAATTTAACTACTTACTAGTAAGTAAACCTTTAATAGGAAGAATTTGGATGAAGGTGAGCGTATTTGCGATTGCGTTAGAAGACTGAAGGATTTGGGATTTGACTAAATAGGCATTTATCAACAAAAGAGAACTGACGAAAACCTTGAGAAAATGAGCAAAGAAAAGTTTATAGAAGAGCTTGATAAGTACTTGGCTTGGCACGCATTTGAGACCAACACTCGAGAGAAACATGATGAGAAAAGATAATAAATTTGAAATATAAAGGTTAGAAGGAAAATAGAAATATTTCAACGGACGAAAATGAGGACGAATGATGAAGTGTTGAGCGTTGCGTGAGAGGAAGGATGGGTGAATGCGGAAATTAAGAGTAGGCAGAACAGAGAAAATAATAATAAGAGACAATGGGGTACTGAAGACAATTATCTAGAGTAAAATGCTGGTTCAGTAAGAGAAAGGAAAAGTGCTGCTACTATGGATAGAACGAAAAAAGTAGTAACTTCGATGATATGAAGCGAGAAATAGGGTAGGGAATAAGCCGCTGGTGCCGCTACGTCAAAACAATGCAAAGAAGGGATCCTACGTCGAAATCCACTCAATCCGGTAGAAAAATATTGACCAGTCATACGTACATACATAAATATTATGACGAGAAGCAATTTGTAAGAGGTGTAGGTGGCGTATACGAACAGTCATAACTGGGTGTGTCATCTGGTAACCGGTGGTGTTTTCGTTGCAGTCATCAGCAAAACAGAAATATTTTCCCAAAACATTTTGAAATGTGCTTAGTACTCATTACCATGCCCTAAATCTAAACTTATATTTGTTTGCGCATTCTATAGGCCGCCCACTGATGTTAACTCACTATTAGAACTGGGAAGGCAGATAAACGCTATCACGTCCTGTAACTGCAATCGTTATATTTCAGTCGTTACCTATTGGGAGATTTCAATGATCCCTCAATAGACTGGAAAACTCTGTTTTATAACTGGAGGAAAGGACAAGGACACATGTGAGACTCTATTAGAGGTGGTCTCCAACAATTCACTGCAACAATTGGCTTCAGCACCCAACAGAGTGGATACCATTCTTGATTTGCTGGCAACCAAATCCCACAACAAGAGACTAAGATTGACACCGCGGAAGGAATATGTGACCACAGAGTTCTTACTGCAATATTCTCTCATTAGACAAGAAATAAAAACAAACAAGAAAGGTTTATATTTTGAAAACAGCAGACTTTGCTAACTTTAAATATTATTTAAGAGATTTCTTCACGGATTTAAAAAAATCTTCCAAAAACTTATGTGCGGAGGGTGCACGGAAGTCGTGTTATACCACGCCTCTGGGATCAATAGTAAATTAAAAAAAGAGATGCAATGAACCAAGATGGTACAGTGCCGAAGTGAGAAACTCCTTGAGACGACAGCAAGTGTGCCACGCAAAAATGTAAAACATTAGTAAATATGTGCTCATCGAAGAGCGTAACGTGATAATTGAAAATTATAAAATTTCAAAATCCAATTCAAAGACAGCCCTTAGAAATGCATTCACAGAATTCGAAGGAAAAACACCCACCCTTCCTCCTTTACCTTACATTTCCACACTTGTACCTTTCCTCCCGGTCTAAAGCGCGGAAACAGACTTCAAAACACGCATGACGATGATGATTGGCCTCTCACGAGGCCCGGGAGGCTCACGAAGGCCTGACTTCGAAGATCCCGGCAGTGGAAGATATTTTTCATGGTCAAACTGGCCACTATTTGAATGCCTTGTGGTGAGCATTCGACGTCAGTACTCCGTCTCTCGGACAGGACGTTAAGCCGTAGTCTCCTTAGCGTCATTTGTAACGAGAAGACTTAGGTTGCAAATTAGGTCGGGGAACATTATCAGATCGTAGGTTTAAGTACAGATTAAAACTCCTGGATAAACTTAAAACGAATAGCTTTGCTAAAGATCTTAGATATGTATTAAAAACCCTCCGTTTTATGCTATATTAGACAAGATAAATAAGATTAGAGAGATAAATTGTCGTAACGATAGATTAAAAATGTCATTTTTCCCGCGTACTATAAGAGAATATAATAGACAGCATAGCAAACGGATAGGTGGGTGAAAAATTGCTAGAGTAGTCTGTAGTGCGTGGTGCATGTGTTAAAATTACTGACCCATGCATGCCCACCCACCCTTCCTCCTTACCCCTTCCATTTCCATCCTTGAGCCTCTCATCCCAGTCAGAACCGCTTATAAGTGCGGGGACAGGCTTGAAAACACAGGTGAGATGAGCAGGGTTCTTTCTGTTTGATCACTTGCTGTTCGATAATTAGGTAGGCCTAAGAAGAGGTGAGACATGGTCCTCGGATTTATCACACCACTGAGTGTTATGTGACTCAGAAGGTTGTGTTTTTTGCTTCGGGCAAAATGAACGTGCGTTATCCGATGCAATAGGATTTCACAGCACTGATTTGCATTTTTCCACGTAGAGGCCCAAATGTCGATTGTGATATATCAATCTGGGAAGCCGTATATGGTGATAGGAGAAAAAAGAAGGAAAAGTCAGTAGGATAGCCCAGGCGAAGAGGACATTCCACCTAATGTACTTATAGCTGCTAGTACAAGCTTGGAAGTACGGAAACAATTCATCATAACATACATTTGGAGCACGCTTCTTTATGGCAGTGAGAAGTGAACATTAAAAAAATACTGAGTAGTCAAGATTTGAAGCACTCTAAATGTGGCGCTACCAAAGAATAAAGACGATCAAATGGATCAACCGTGTGAACAAGGAAGTAGTTCAAAGTAAAATGGGTGAAAATAAAAGTTTACTGAGAACTGGGTAACTTCATTGGCCATATCTTAAGATTTGACGGTTTGATGAGGACAATCATCGAGGGATTAGTGAATGAAAAGAATGGAAAAGGAAGGCACTGTATGAGATATATGTAGATGCGGGGTGTTAAGGACATAAAAGAGAAGAATAAAGCAGATAAGAAGAGGCTGGGTGATAGGAGCATTGAGCGGAGCGCTGTATCAAACCAATCTTAGAATCGTAGACCCGGGATGATGATGATAACCAATTGTGAAGGGAGGAGCAAACGATTATTGTGAGTGAAATGAACGAACAGCTTATTGAAGGGAAGGGATGAATGTAGATAAAATAAATGGAGAAGGGTTCATGCGAAAGAACACATCGTCAAATCCCATCGCCGAATAGTGGGCTGAAAAAGAAAAAAGTTGGAAAAATTTAAAAAGTGATTTTTTCAAACCGGGAAGCTGAAACTTTGCATAAATATTCTCAAAATACCTGTGCATGCGATGACTTTAAGGCATTTTTCTTAGTAGTCAACACTTTCCATGAGGTCAAAGTTGCACAATTACGGAAAAATTGTCCACACTCAATTTTCTCACGAAATCTTCAAAATCAAGCCCTTGCTGAACCTTTATGGATAAAGAATTGGAATAAAAGGTGATTTAATTAGATGAAACAGTTTTTCATCTTTGTTTTAATGTAGTCTACTTACATTTTTGTTATTATTTACCAAAGATTTACAAGACGGCGGACCCTCATTTTTTAAATATATGTATAGAAAAAGTAAATTGCACCGCCGAGCATCACGGAGTAACGTATATTATTAGGAAACTCTACAAAGCTTCCATAGTGCGAATCCGATGATTTATGCTGAGACCGTTTGCGACGCCGAATTTCACATTAGTTTTTTCGATCGCGTGATCGAGTCTGGTCCAACCCGCCTGCAACGGGGCGGCAAGTGTGTGGAATGGATTGTAGCCGTATCCATTCCCCTATGGAGATTTTCGAGATACAAACATTGGAAAGAGCCTCCATCTATTACATTCTGAAGAAATCGCGGAAAATATTACGTATTTTATCGCGTGGAATAAAGGTCTAGGAAGAACTGAAAGACTGCTTTCTTCGGGTGCACCACGGGAGTTTCTCCTCTTACCCACATGACATCGCCTACCGACGAATACGTACACTTTTAACGGAGACAGCATGCATACCACACAGGATTATTGTCTCTTGGAGGTCACCAACCCACAGCTGGTGTCGCACGGCTGCAACTCCCCCGCCCCCTGCACTGCGGTTGGGCTTTCGGCGAAGGGTCCGTTTTATGGCACCGCGGATCCCTTTACGCTCTTATATGCGGATATTTTTGGGAGAACGTTTTCTAACCTGAAAAGAAATGCACCAGAGCGTCCAGTTTCATTTTTGCAGTGGTGTGAATCACAAGCTCTTTGAAACTTCAGCTCGGAAGTCACTCGTGTTGGTGTCTCTGAATTGGATCTCTCGAATTTCTCTCTACAACTCCTAGTGGTGTGGATACCTAGCTAACCACTTCAAGATTCCTCGCTTTTTCAAGGTTTGTGTACTCTACAAGGACTGCTAATTGAGTATATGATTTGATATTATCATATAACATCGGTCCGGTCCCCCGTGGTATAATTTTCATTAATGGTTTGCGCATTTGTTTCTATCCCAAAAACAATTAATATTTCATGCATGTGATGGTGCAGTTAGATGGAGTCAATATATTTAAGGACAATTTGCAGTTACACACACTATTGACTAAAGCCACCTTTCTGGTTATTTCGTAGCCAATTAAGAACTCTAAACGGGGAGGGAGAAATTTCAAAATCGGAACATCTCGTTATCTCTAATCTTATGACAATATCGACACCAGCAGCCAAGTTGAAACTCGAATCGAGACTTGAGTAATGGGCGTAATCGACCTGGCCAAAGACGCTAAAAATTTATCTCTGTGCGTTCTACGACTCCTCTCATACCTAATGATCGAGATAATGTAATACTGGTCAATGACTTTATCAGGGTTTTTACGCTAAATAATAAATTTCATTCTTAAAGCGCTTCAGCGCTCAATCATCCCCAAACCGATATATGTACAATCTATATGAAAGCGTATACCAGCTTAGCTCTAACGATAGTTACTATTTCATTTATGATGGCCAAATTGAAAACAGTAAAAATGCAGTGGAAGAAGTGTAGAATGAGAAAAAAGGCAAAATGAGGGAAAAGGAAAAATATGATTATAGAAAAATAGAAAACATGTGATACGCAATAAAACATTTATTTAGATAATTAAGCTTATGTCTATTCTTTAAATGGTTCATTTGTAATGACGTTTATGACGTTATTTTTTGTATTCAATCACTTCGAATAGCAAAACATTAATATTATTGCAGAATCCTTAATATCATGTCAATTCGCATTTTCGAATATTCTTTTCTTTTGGAGTGTGCATTAAATTGTACTCGACCATTTCCTCTTTAAGCTAATAGTTTCCGCTCTCTTTTAGGGGTTGATGGTGTTAATGAATGAAGAAAATGCTTCTATTGTAATCACACGTTTACAAATGTATAAAATACTAATGCGAGTGAAAAAAGCTTCATTTCGAATGAAGACAAAGTATTTGTTAAATTGTCTTGCCGAAAGGTTGCATCCGGAAGTGATAAATGAAGTTTTAAAGGTTTTTAGTGATTACATTAAAAGGTTCATTCATAATGGAAATGCGTCTCATTGGGAACGAAACTTACGGAATAACGAGAGATTTTTGATGCGCTATGGCGAATAGCAAAATGTAAATGCTGTTTTTACCGAACATTTGCAGCAAAATTCTCCAGCTTCTTTAACGCCACCCTGTAAGTATATCCGGGCAATTTAAGATTATTAAGATATGGTAACCTTGTACTTTGAATGATTTTTTAAAATCAAATTTATGAATTGAATTTTTGAATTGCAACACTTATGAGGCACTTCTGAGCGCCCGGAGAAATTTTCTCGCACTAGCAACGAAAGATCAAAGAGAAAGAAAACAGAAAGTCTGAGATCGTCTCATCCTGCGGCAACTCTTTCATTCGCGGCCTCAATGAGTTTAAGATAAGAGGAAGATGAAGCAGCCTCCAAGCTCCTCAGAGAAATTACCACGACCGCACCAACTAGGATGAGAAGAGAACTATCGAATTGGAAGAAAACTGACCTAATGCCTACAGCTATGTCAGAGGAAGATGCTCTATTGCTAATTATTTTTATGCAACTCTCGAACAGCCAGTATATAGGTGTGCATGAGTCATTGTCGGGAGCAGTAGCGTGTGGCGCCTACTAAAAAAAATAGTAGACCAAGCTTTCGCGGCCTTCTTCAGGGTGATTTTGCTTTCACCAGTAGGTATATACATAGGTATTAGAAAAGTAGCAGGTAAGTTGCATGGCCATAAATATTATCCTAAATACGAAAAAATACGGATGGTTAAAAGTGCTACTTATCCAGATTAAGTTACTATTATAGAGGACTCATGCGAAGTTAAACTTCAAAGTCTACTTGCGCATACAGCATCAAGTATCTTGTAATGCATTACCAGAGATTCAGCAACCTCGTATAATATAAATTGTACACTAATTGGCAAATGAGACTTTGACGGAAGCTCAGGCCATTCTCAGTATAAGCAAATATGGCACTGAGAATCGAAGTCGGATGAATTTTTGTTCATCAGCTCCCTGCTCCGCGGTGCACCCGAAGAAAGCAGTCTTTCAGTACCTCCTAGACCTTTTTTCCACGCAATAAAATGCGTAATATTTTCCGCGATTTCTTCAGAATGTAATAGATGTTGTCTCTTGTCAATGTTTGTATCTCGAAAATCTCCATAGGGGAATGGATACGGCTACAATCCATTCCACACACTTGCCGCCCCGTTACAGGCGGGTTGGACCAGACTCGACCGCGCGATCGAAAACCTAATGTGAAATTCGGCGTCGCAAACGGTCGCAGCATAACTCATCGGATTCGCATTATAGAAGCTTTGTAGAGTTTCCTAATATAAGTTACTCCGTGATGCTCGGCGATGCAATTTACTTTTTCTATACATATATTAAAAATATGACGAAAAACGAAGGTCCGCCGTTTTGATTTATATCTTTGGTAAGTAATGACAAACATGATAATAAATAGACTACATTAAAACAAAGATGAAAAACTGTTTCATCTAATTACACCACCTTTTATTCCAATTCTTTACCCATAAAGGTTCAGCAATGGCTTGATTTTGAAGATTTCGTGAGAAAATTGAGTGTAGACAATTTTTGCGAAATTTGTGCAACTTTGACCTCATGGAAATTGTTAATTGTTGACTACTAAGAAAAATGCCTTACGTCATCGAATGCACAGGTCTTTTGAGAATATTTATGCAAATTTTCAACTTCCTGGCTTCAAAAAAATAACTTTGAATATTGGCCTACTTTATTCGATTTCAGCCCAGTGCGCGGAGAGACTGTAACTCAGGAATCAGGTGTGCCACCTCACGGTCGGTGGCATTTGAGAACATAGATAACAATGCATCAAGTTGTTGACAGCGCATGTCACGATTACAGTTACTCTACTAGTACCTCTTACTCGTGTTAAATAGCACCATTTAACCCTAAGAAAAATACAGGGAAATCGAATTGCTGTGGTCGCTACAGCTTTATCATTCCAGCCGATGGTCCTTGCTGGAGATCCGACGTTGGCAGAGATTTTTCATCATTATACAGGTCCTTATTATAATGATGTGTAGGAGGTCGTAGTAGCCTAGAGCGTAGAGCGCTGAGCTACTGATCGGAGGGTCCTGGGTTCAAACCCCCGGCAAGAGCCTTTCTGGACACCCCCAACAAGAAAAATCCTTGCGATTCCATTTTCTGCGAGTCAGAACATCGTAGGAAATCGCAGGTGGCCCTGGGAAAGCAACTGCCCCCCCTGCCCTGAATGTGTGAACTTCACACGCCATTGTCTTATCATGGGTGAGCTCTACTCTCACCTATCTAAGACCAACCGTCGCACAGTGGGGCCAAATCGCATTTTGCCGGACAAAAGTCCAAAACTGCTTTTTATGAGATAACGTCTTGAAATTTGGCACATATACACAAAAATGATTGCTGATTATGGAATGGTAAGTCATTTTTCATAGGTATTACCCGTTACTTAGATACAGAGGCTCAAACACGGCCAAATTTCGAAAAAAGCGCCCACTCTCATTTTTCTTCGAAAATCTTAAAAGTTGAGCAGATATAGGAGTAATTAAAGGATTTTTATGAAATAAAAAACATTATCAATTGTGAACAGGATACTTTGCCTATACTATGCATAAGTTTCAGACATGTTTGCCCATATTTGAGTGCTATTACGTCACAAAATGGCGGACCCTTTTTTTAGAGAAAATTTTACATAAAGTAGACAATATAATCCTTATTCGGAAAATGGTCTCTGGGATACTTCATCAGAGTATAAATTGAAGATATTTCTAGGTTATTCCGTAAAAATATTTGAAAAAAGTTTGCGACGCCGAGAATAAACTCGATTTTTCGATCGTGCGTCGCGGCCCGGCTCCGCGCCGCGGGACCTGGAAATAGCGAGACTGAAAGATGTTCATAATTTTCAGCATGATTCCGAAAATTATCCAAATAAAAAAATACAGCAGTTACGAGCGCACTAATCCATTCTCTAGAACCAATATCCTCGAAAAATCTTCAGTATAGAATCTTTAGAAATCAGTGACAGCATGCAAATCCTGAAAAAGTTATATTCGAGGAGTTAATACCCACACAACATGAACAATCCAACGGAGTCTCCAATTGTAAGTAACGGGTAATACCTATGAAAAATGACTTGATATTCCATAATCAGCAATCATTTGGGTGTATATGTGCCAAATTTCAAGACGTTATCTCATAAAAAGCAGTTTTGGACTTTTGTCCGGCAAAATGCGATTTGGCCCCACTGTGCGTCGGGTTGAACACAGAGAGCACTTCGAGTACATTGCTTTGTCCGTCAAATGGGACATTAAACCGTGAACCCTTGGTGTATTTCGTTCAGAATACGCAAATGCCCACGACGGGTATTCCCGACTTCAACCTCCTTCCGTTCCCTGAAGATATTCTTAACTCTCAACAAATCACAACCTATCTCAAATTTATGCAAAAGATCTCATCATTCGGTCGCCTACCGAATGACTATTTCTTCATACACAATATCTACATATTTCTTCATACACAATGCTCTATGCTGGTTAAAAACCCGCGACCTTATGGTCGCAGGGTATTCGCATAACCGATCGTGTTACAGAGGTAGGCGACAAACGAAAGGTCACTTGACTTCGCCCCCCCCCCCCCTCTCCCCGCTGCTTCAACAACCTTCCCCCTCGTTCTTATCTTCAGTTCTGAAAACACTGGCCCAGGGAAAGGAAAACTGTTGCTCAATATACAGCTGACCCTGGGGGTTCTGGTGGGAGGGAGGGGGGAGGACGGCTGACAGAAGATCCAAGGAGGGAAGCGGGGAGAAGGAAAGCAGCGTGTGGATCGGGAGTTCCCATTTTTGAGGAGGGGGTAGGGAAGGCGGGCGAGGTTTGCGGAAGGAAGGTGGAATACAATAGGAGTCAAGAGAAGGTTCAAATAGCATTTATCGTTTCACATCAGAATAAGATATTCGCGTCAAAGATGATTAAAAGAACAAACGGCTAAGGAAAAATTGTCAATATCTCTGAAGGACGGCTCGCCGAGTAATACTTTCTCGAGAATATTTCTTGCCGTTGGGGATTTGGATATTGAGATGGTAGTTTATTCGCAGATATAGGATGATATGAGGAAATGCTTTCCTCATCACCCATGCCTTTTCTTTTTCTCAATGAATCTCATTTCTCGGCATTAGGTTTGGTGCTTTACCGACGATGGAGAGATTTAATAACCCTTAAAGTTTTAAATTACTTTTTTCCGTCTTTTTAGCAGGCGGTAGATAACTTTCCCTCTCGATAAACTCATTATACATTGAACAATTGATGAGGTTATTTCCAAAATAACTCGTTTTCATCTCATCCCTAACGGGGTTTTAAACCAAATCGTTTTGAGATCTTGTATTTGGAGGTGCGCAGCCTCTGCTTATTCTTCTGCCGCTCCACTCGCTCCACTCATACTGCGCATCAAAAGCTAAATTTCGCCCTCAACTGTCTATCTCCCTCCTCCCCCCTCATAATTGGAGCGCTGATTGCGTTATTCGTGGTTGATGGGCAGCCCAGTTCGCAGCTGATGTCTAGGTTGAGCAGTTCATAGAACATTAAACATTGCAGACGTCATATAAGTTTGTTCTCGTTCTCTATTCTCGTTTACTATTTTTGTTAGTTTTCTACTTATTCATCCATCTAAAATACTTCGGTATTTTTTTAGCTTTCGTGAGGACGAAGACTACCATTGTCTGTGGGCTGTGGTCCGTTTCCAGCATAATAGTTGTCGACTCTGCTGGTTATTTGAGAAAATATTCTTATTTACAGTGCGTATGTAGTCCGTCGTGAGGCTCTAGTGTTTTCGGACCAGTGAGTTATTGAATCTTGAAGTGACGTGAAAGTGAACGTGAAAGAATTAGTGGGTATCAATTCAAAATCTCCATAATGATGTGCAATATTAGAGTTGAACGTATGGATGACTGGAGTACAATGAATTCGATCAGATTTACGTGCACTCCTGTGGTTGAGGGAAAGAAAATCAGAGCACTTTTCCTAACAGAAGAAGTCACCAAAGGGATATCAACTCAGAATTACGGCAATCCAGGTACGTGTTGCAACACTTTTTATTACGCAAATCGTCTGACATTAACTAATATTTAGCATAAATTTTCTTGTGTCTATCGTTAGGGTGTTATAGGTTGTCTTTGCGACAATTTTCCTACTAGCCAGTTCGGTAATAGAATCTCCTTAACTCAAACGCGCGTTTTAGAGATGCGTTGCCATATTTTCGGTTTCGGAGAAAATTCTGATTTTCACTGTACTCTGCCGCGGGTATTTTTTAGTGATACTAATTTATTCAATTTCTCGCCATAAACGTCTTTGAAATTAGCTGTCATCGTCGCCAATGTCAAGGCTCCGATATGTTTATCTGAAGTGAGATATTCGTTTAGCAAGGGTCGCACGTTATCTCCTCATTATCAGGAGATTAATTTAAATCATTTCCCATGCACTCTGCGCTTGATTATTTGATATTTCGTGGCCAATGAATTTATATTCTAGTCGGTCGCCTTCTCAGGGTAGGCGACCGAGTTTGCCATTGAAAAATCCGCCACTGCCGGGAATCGAACCCGGGTCCTCGGGATGGAGGGCCAGTACTCTAGCCATCACACCAACCCGATCCCCAATTTATATTCGATTCAGTCAGGAAAACATCCTTATAGTTTGGGATAAGAGGTTTTGGTGAACATCATCGAAGTAATTACGGAAGATGACGAAAATACACTGTTATCGAATTTCGAATCGCTATACTAGAAGTTCTTCAATTTTATGGACGGAGGAAGAGATTAAAAAGTTAACACTTTGAGCGCATGTGAACATTATTCTATATTTGTAAAATTTAAAAAAAAACTTTCAAAAGGGTCATACTTACGTATCTAATCATGCCGCGAAGACGTATATTGTATTATTTTCACTTTGACGCCCTCTCGTTTGGAGATGGAGCTTCGTTGGCCATTAATCGCCTGCCAAGTTGCGCCTTGAGCAAGCGTCCCAGAATGTGTAAAGGCCGCTTCACACGATACAATTTTTTGTACATTTTCTTGTACAAACGCTTTTATAAACTGAGCGTAATTGTATGTTTATCTGAATGGAATTAGAACAGGTTCTATTTTCCGTTCAGTCATTCAGACACTAGAACAAGCGTTCACACAATTTTCCGCTTTACACGGTACAATTTCCTCTTACAAGCGTTTGTAAAAGAAATTGTTTAAAAATTGTATCGTGTAAAGCGGCCTGAAGAAGAGATTTATTGTGAATGCGCACAAATGATTACAAAAGTAATTTTCCGCACGCGTGTTTTGCTAGAAACGAAGATGATCTTCAGAGGTAAGAAATTCGTAAATTTCAATGAACAATAGCGTAACCACGGACGACGGGAAATAACTTTTACGCGGTGATTTCAATGCTCGCATTTCGTTATCTTCTACTGGTACCTTCGGTGACAGGGTTAACTTTTTTTGGGGATTCATCGTTTTTGGATATGATGAGGCACCGATATTGTTAGGGCTAAGAAGTGTCATGTCTGTCCCACAGTGGCTCTTACGTAGGGATGCTGGAAAGGAGCCATTACCGATATACGGGTATCCCACCTTGGATTGTTGCAGCTTATTGGCAGAAAGTGAATGTAAACGAAGTAATTTAATCTATTAGAAGAGATAGTTCGTTATTCTCCTCGTGAAAAGTTAAGTTTGTGGTGAATAGTGGGTGAATTAATTTTTTCCAATACATTGATTACGTCATTAAGTCTCGTTCCCAGTGTCCTCTCGTGTTGCGTCGTTAGTGACGCGACGCCATCGTAGGAGTGAGATCGGTCAATCCAGATCAATGAAGGGCCGTTCAATGAAACTTTTTTTTCAAGCTGTCTCCATTAGCGTACAAATTATATAAATTGCTGAGGAGATTTCTCATGCGCACTATTGAAATACTAGGCTTACAGTTAGTGTATCCAGGTAAGGAATTGATTTGGATGTGGTTGATAATAGTAGGAACTTCCAGCCATGATCGAAAGCAATCGTTATTTGTTAATTTGGGTGCTAGAATTATTTATTGTTCAGTAGCTGATGGTAGTCATGGATTCTACGTTGCGCTGACCCAACATAATTTTCAGGGAAAGGATTTTTTTGTGTACGCTGGAGGAGCGATGCAAAAGCGATGCAAATGATGTGTATGGATGAATGCTTACAGAGATGCCATAATCTGATTATACATAGGTACTTATCAAGTGTTACAATTCATGGCTACATGGGAACACAAATATCCATCCTCGAGTACGCCAGGTAATTAGAGAATTAGCTAAAATTCAATAAATTATGTTAATATGGCTGTTAGAATTGTTTTGTCCTCAGAAGAATTCAAAAAACTAAGTTATACGAGAGCTTTTTTCTTAAAGAATTTTGTGATTCCTGTATTTCACGAATCCACCACGTTTGCTATCTACGGAATTAAGCAGAGGAACGGAGATTCACCAATACGACGGGAATAAGGTAAGATGTTAATTACTTTTTTTGGTCTAGTTTCGTTGTTATAGAATATATTTCGTACTACAAAGTTTATATGGTGTCAGTGACTACAGGTGATGTAATGGCATATAGCTGGTCTCAACTTGACGCTATTTTCATAGGTGGAGAAACCATTTGCGAGGATGGTTGCCAATGGTAACCATGTTGGCTTTCCTCTGGGTGAGGGAGTGGAACGTTGGTGGCGTCATCGACGCCATGTTCGAATTACTGGCACCGCTTATGAGAGTAATTGCACTGTGCCTCAAGTTGGTGGTAGCGAAATAACTGAGGTGAGTTTAACAAAAAAAGTATGATTTACCTCTTATATAAATGTGTTTCGCGGAGAATTGATTACATTTCACATTTTTACTCATTAATATTAGTTGTTTCGGTCATCTATGTAGCGCTACCCTTCTTCCATAATGGTACTTGGACGAGTGCTGTCAGCGAGACGCCGCCATATTTGGCGGTCCTTCGGATAATCCATATGCCGAGCAGAGTCGTCCTTTTCTAGTCTTCATTCGTCGGTGGCCTCGTTGATGGGTGAAATAATATCTATGGAGATTTTCTGTTCTTATAATGGGGCAAAATGTTGTGACGATAACAGGATGTGTAAAGAGGTTCGTTAATAGCCTATAGATATGATTGAGAAAATCAGGTGGTGACAAGCATGCTTGAATTTTGTTTTTCTTTTGCAGATGATTGCAAGATTAATTTTTTATCACGTCTGATGGCGTTACCTACGAAGAAAAAGTAGATCCCTCATTTTTTTTGAACGAATGTTGGATATCGTCCCTGCCGAGGCGAATACTTAATGCTAAATAAGCGACGCCATATTTGAATTGTGGACATCCCATCAAATGGACATTCAACCGTTACAGTTGGTGGGTAAGTGATTGCGAGATGACTTACGTGATTAATGGTGATCATTTGTGATGTTTTTAAGTAATTTTTAAGTTAAACGATGTGCAAAAAAATTCACGCGAAGCGAAGTATCCGATGTTAAGCTGTTTTACGATGATATTTATTAACGTTACAGTAAATCCTATGATGTCATTCGTATATACTCCTGGGGGGCTTCTTTTTTGCACATCGTTACGAACGCGACGCCATAATGGATTATTTGAAATGGATTATTTATTATTTCGCGGATACCATATTTACAAACTAACATTCGGTGCCTGGTAATAAATAAGGTTTATATTCTATGGATTTCGTATTTTTTCCCGTTTCCCTCGACTCAGCCACTGTCACTAGTGACTAGTCAGTACTGATGAGCGTCATTTCCGCCATTTTGAAATCCCTCAAGGCCTAATGTAACCTTGGTCAGGGTAGGTGTTAGGTAGCTTGGGTACAGTGGCGTAGCGAGGGGGGAGGTCCGGGGGGTCCGGACCCCCCCCGAAATATTAAGACATATAAAAAAATGAATTAAGCATGGAGCAGCCGTTGCTCGAGGCTCGGCCGTTCGGGTAGTGTAATGGCGGTGTTTGTATAGCTGGCCGAGTTTCGACTGTGGACTGTCTACTGCCTAGTTTTCACTCCAGCCACATTGAAAAATGAAGTTTTTTAGATTATGATAAGTTTTAAAATTAGTTAAAAACCCTCTACTTGCAATTAGTACCCTGTTTTTCAAAAAATTTCCCACAGACCCCCCTGGTTTTGGACCGCCCCCCGAACGAAATACCTGGCTACGCCACTGCTTGGGTACGTGCATTGATCTCTGATTCGATGTTCACAGCTTGAAAAATCCTTTGCATTTGGAAGTACTCCACGGAAATAAAATCAGTATGAGATATTATTATGGAGCATAATTAACTACGATTGTTATCATTTAACCGTTCTAACACTATTCTTTCTTTCAAATAAGGGACATAATGTGTTTTCTGATGTAGTATAGTGTATGAATTTAATCGGATTGTATCAAAGCCGCTATGCACATGATCGAAGTGCTCTCCACACAGCATCCGAATTAAGACAGGTGTATCAATGACAATTTTGCCTCATCCTGGGTTCGAACCTGGGCCCTTTATATAGGAAGTCAAAACTAGCCATTACATCAACCCATTCTCCAAAGCATGGTGGGTTAGAGAGTAATAGGTGAAAAATAGGAG
The DNA here is from genome assembly GCA_933228895.1 of Platycnemis pennipes. NCBI lineage: Eukaryota > Metazoa > Arthropoda > Insecta > Odonata > Platycnemididae > Platycnemis > Platycnemis pennipes. The sequence goes on from OW121855.1 coordinate 32,539,881, forward strand.
GCTGCATAGGTTAATGTTACACATGATTAGGTATTATGGGTTGATAAAAGCTAATAATAATGATAACAATTTCTTTACTGTATACAGGTTCCCCCAATAACAATCAATTTAGTAAATGGACATAACAAATTTTAAAACACCAATGCACTGGATATGTATTTCTTACCCAGGCGGGACTCAAACCCGTGACCTTCGGTTTGGCAGGCGAGGACTTGACCCCGCCACCACCGAGGCTGAGCTGTTAATAAAGGAAGATAGTTGATTAACTAAAAGGAGTTTTTGTTGGTACAATGCAAGTAAGGATGAAGAATGAAAAGGAAAAGTATTTTTGGATAGTAACAGGAAGTTAGGTAGTTAAATACATGCTGAATGGAAGAGGGAAAGGTAGGGTATACCCTACCTTTCTACGTAGAAAGCAGTTTGTTAATAACAAGGTGATCTATGGAATAACACTACTTAAAAACTTAATGCTCTTGGGAAAAATCTATCAAAAATGAAGGACTGTAGGGCCAAATGTGCCACATCTGGGATTGTAGAAAATCTCATTTCAACATTGGGATTTGAGTTCATTCCATGTAAGTAATATAGAATTTTATTTCAATTTTTTTATTTTGATTGGAATGATGGTTGTTAGAACCAACAAGGCTATAAAGCATAATTTGAAAGTGGATGAATAATATCTTTCACAGTTAAAGAATGTGTTCAAATTATCACTGTAGTAAAACGTTTAATATAACAGAACCTGTAGTTGAATTGGGTGAAGCAAGGTAAGCCTACTAACAGGTTTTCAGTATTCTAGTAGTTGTAGTATTCTTTGTGGTTTTATATACTCCAATGGCTAAGGTTATATCGCACCATCTCACCAAAGACGTTAATCTAGGATAGACTCAACGACCATGAAATGGGCAAGACTCGAGCCCATGACCTTTGGGTTCATGGTTCATATGGAGGCTTCCAAAGGGGATTATTGTATTCTGTCACCTGTGATCTGTATAATGCATGTAATGGAGTAATCATTGTTTTTTAAGTGCAATAAGAAAAGGGAAACATGATTTTTTAAATCAAATTTTACCCTTACTTATCACTTTAAATCCTCAATATCATGCAGTAGATCAAATCACCAAAGTTGTTTCTGCAAACTGTGCTTCTAGATGTTTATGTCACTGATTTTAGTTGTGTTCAACCCGAAGGTTGGTTTTTGATAGATGAGGGTAGAGCTCACCCTGTACTTAGCCATTGGTGTGCGAAATTCACCCATTAAGGGTAGGGAGGCCAGTTCCTTTCCCTCGGCCACCTGTGATTTCCTACGAAGTTCTAACCAGCAGAAAATCGAATTGTGAGGATTTTAGGTGGGAACATCCAGAAAGGCTCTTGCCCTGGATTTAAACCTAGGACCCTCTGGCCAGTAGCTCAGCACTCTACCCACTAGGCCACCACGGCCCCAATGACTGATTATTGAAAGTGAAGGAGAAAAGGGGGAGGTAGGACCCAGGACTACACAATTAATGTTGGAGTGTCTATGGTAAAATCTTAGTTTAACCCTTCAAGCATGAAGGAGATTTAAAGGAATCCCATCTCAGAGATCGGAGGAGATTTAAATGGAATCGCAGGTTTTCACATATGGCTGGAAAAAATTTATAACTAATTATCAAATTAATTTAAGATTTTTTGTGTGTATAAAGTAATGTCTTGTCTATATTATTTTGTGCTAATACTTGTATCACCTAATAAGTTTTATTTTATATTCTTTGTGAAATATTTTTTTAAATCTTCTACCACCAACAAAAGTCGGATTTCCTTCATTTTTAATGCAAAGAAACTTATGCGAATTATTTGCCTGTAGTACTATAGTTAAAAATTATGATTTAATATAATGTACTAGGCATTAAATCTATTATAGTTGCACATGCACGAAAGGCTGCCTCTCGGCAAAGCAGGATGCTGGTATTACACATTCGGTGATGATTATACCAGTTAAAATAATGGCCTACCTCAGTAATTCTGCTTGGTGTAGTAGATCTCAAAAATGTCAAAACAAAGTCCCATGTCACATTTTTCACTCCAGTACAAAGTATCTCTTCTCCTGGAATGTTTTGTGCAGACTACACACCTCCTTTGCGGATGGCATTTCTTTCCTGAGGAAGGGATCCTTCTAATGAAATGCCTTTCTGTCTAGCGAGGCACTAAACTATCGGTGGAATGTTGCCCGAGCACTCGGGCATTCTTATTGGCATATTTATGAAACAGTTTCTCTACTAGCTGGACACGAAAGGTGAAATAGTCAACATTTTTATTTGTGTTTTCCCGGTGTATTATTAGAGTTTTTAGTACAGCCAAATTCAGGAGTCTTCTAGATAGCTTCATGTACCACTTGTTGAGACGCTTTTTTTCAATCAAATGGGTTTGAAGTAATTGATCTTTTAGATCCACCCCACCCATATATTCATTATAGTCAATAATACTTCTTGATTTTATGAGTTCGTTCTCTCTTTTTACGATGATCTTCGTTTCTATGCCATGGAATGTAGAAATCATGGTGATTACTTTTTCATCTTTCCACTTTATAACTGAAACTGGGCCGCAGTGTTGACTGGCTAACCGTCCTTTTTTCAGTTGTTTATCTTTCAACATTTTAGGGACATTTTTTCTATTGATTCTCAAAGTTCCGACACAGTCAGTACCGTAAGAAACTTTCAACAGTTTTGCTAAATCCAGTGAGTTGTAAAAATTGTCCATCCAAAGTGTTCTGCCTTTCTCATCTCATTTCATGCCTTGGGAACCAAATTACCATACCATCATCATGATTGTCTCATATGTTTCAAAATAACCATCCTCTGAATTCCAATATTTGGCTCTCAATAAGAGTCCTCTCGTATGAATCACCCATTAAAAGTAATACTCTACATTCAGTTTTGGACATCATTGCCATTCCACACTTATTGTACATCCGTCCACAAAAAAAAGTTACCACCTCGGAGGCCGAATTTTTCAAAGTCCCGAGTTGAAGGAGATTTGACAACAGTGCAGCTCTGTCCCTTTAAATGCCCCGAGCAGCACCAGCAAAACCGAGGCACGGTCCTCCTTCCCTTGCCACGGCTTGTGGTGAGACCCTTCCTCAATGACCTGGAGAGAGATTTTTGCTTTGGAGAGGGAGGGCCGCAAGGGTGCTTTGTGACAATTAGTCGGCCCCAAGGAGTGAGGCCTCCCGAAAAAAGCCTTCTTTTAGATTGCTGCTCGGAGTTACTCCCTTGAAGATGGGTCGCTTAGGTTTCCGTGACTACGGCTCTTGAGAGAGTGACTACCTAAATGTAAATGCAGCTCGAAGCAAGAGTTGTCATTAACACCGTCGATGTTTCTTAGTCTATGTCATTTCCCAAACGTTCCAAAATACTCAGTTTTTGTCTTTATTTCGTCGTACGAAATAATTTGATCAAATAACATGAATAAAATAGATGATTATTCTTATCAGTTTTATATATCTGATAACGATCGGTGTTATTTTTAAATTATCGGTGAATTTTATTTGACTGTGCGATGAGCTCGAAAACTGCACTTGTATAGTAAATGGCAAAAATACTTACGCTACAACTGACACAGATTTCTACAAGAAAAGAGAAGACTTATTGGACGTCTATACGTAATATAAGTGTTAAGATCCAAGCTTAATTGCGTATTAAATGAGGAAAAATTATCGCGGATATATTTAGAATTTATTTCAAATTACACACAATCCTCGCACTCTCGCATACTCGTCTGGTTAATTCTTAGAATGAATACTCATCGGCAATTCATATCGTAGTATATGCTATTTCAAAAATAAAAAAAACTCACTTAATACATAAAAGTATTAAGGAGATTATTAGGAACAGATTGAGCGTCTCTTAGATGCATTGGTCAAAACTGTAAGTGTTTTCCTATTCGAAGGTCCCTGTTCGAAACCCAGCAGGCCGTATTTGAGTACTGCGTGTACTGGAGTACTACTACCTCTACTCAAAGGTTATAACGTTTTCTCGTATTGTTAAACAGAAATGTGTATTAAGGACAGGACGGGTAATTTTACAATGTGACCAGAACACATTCAATGTAATTAGAAGGAATACGTGGAATTACTGAACGACTGTGCAAAAAGGCCTAGAAGATTTTTATGGACTCGCCCGTGGGATATGCGAGGAGAATATATTGTCGGAGGATTTCGTAGAAACTGTATTGACATCTAAAACGGAAAAGAGTAACAAGGGAATGCGAAGGCAACTGAATCTCTCAAGCTGCTAAGCTTATGCTTAAAATCATCAACTGAGGTATGGAAAAGAGAGCAATAAATGAATGAAGCCTCCTTGTCCGCGATATCTGCTAGAGGACGGGTCAACCAAGCCTGTCATTTATCCCCCTCTGTGACGAAACGTCTCTTTAACCACCGTAATTCTCCTTCGGACTTCAATGTTGGCAGAATACTCCTTTTCCATACTAACCGGGTTACTACATTACTCCCCCTGCTCCATGATCTAACCCCTCTCTTCTAAATTAAAATCACCCTTCATGCATGCAAAATTTCATTACTTGAGTCTTCTTATGATTTAAGTCCTTGGGTGACTAGTTGACCAGGGCTTGATCACCCGCAAACCTTATCAACTTTCCCCTACCTATACACCTGTATCGAATCCCCCCACCATTCCCTCCGAATGTGAATTAAAAAGTGCCGGTGACTACGCACAGCCTTACGCAACCCCTCTCTCTAATACCACCTCATCTAATTTCCCGTCCGCTTCTCTCACCAGCACTTTCTCGGTAATGCATGAACTTTGGCTCAGTCTTCTGTTCTTCCAATTTATTCCTGTTTTACGCAATAGTTCCATTTACCCTTTCCACTTCACTCTGTCTAAAATATTTTTGAAATTAACAATACACGCAGTTATATTCTGATTATACCTAATCCTTTCCACTCATTCCAGTGATGCTGATTGAAAAACTGCTTTTCGTTGACAAATTCTAAATTACCTGCAGAAAAATTTCTCCTTCCCCTCTCTCCCTCTCCAAGAAAACTACATTCCCAGATATGGGCGATAAGTGACCACGGACCACGTCGCTGAGGCCCTATCCTTAAATAATGCCGAGACGGGAAATGAGTCTGGATGAGAAGATTTTTTCACCTAAAGAATCATCCCCGACACGTTTTATGGCACCCACAACTCCATCCACGACACCGCGTGACTTCTTCCTACCGGTTCAAGTCTCTTTCAGGGACCAAGCACAATGGGTATTTAAGGAGCAGGTAAAGCATGGCGGGTTTTTCCTCCCTTAGGACTGACAAAGGTGGACAGGGATTTTTTCAGTGGGGAGGTGGACCGAAAAGGTGCCCTGCGACAATCGGCTGCGAGGAGTGAGGCCTCCCGAAAAAAGCCTTCTTTTCGGTTGCTACTCCGAGGGCCTCCCTCGAAGATGATCGCGTAGGTTCCGCGACTGCTGAGAGAGTGACGACCCAAATATGATTGCAGCTCGAAGCAAGAGTTGTCATTAACCCTAGAGTGGTGACGTGAATTTTTGGTTCATGAGTGGTGACGTCGGTCTCCTGGACCGATGTGGTCTCTTATGCTGTTTTGAAGATTAATTGAGTATTTCCTTGAATTAGCTTTAAATAACAAAATTGCATTGCTAATTATAAACATTTATTTCACATTTTCACTACAAACAAAATGTTTTTCATTTTTTATTCATTTGAATGTTAACAGGAAAAAAATATTTATACATTAGCTTTTTTTCATTAGTACACCAAAAAATCCGATACAAGGTATTGATAATTAACAATAGGTTTCATTTACATTACATGCCAGAAATTAAAAAGATATTCCATCATACATAATCAGGCATTTTTCAAAAATATCAATGTCAAAAGAAGGCTTCTGCATTTTTGGCATAACACCTTTCGCATAGCAAGGTTACGTGTTCAAGGCAGAGAAATGAGTTGCAAATTTTGCAAGAGTATCGCGTTTTACGATTTCTCTTACTGTCACAATATTTACAGCGCCCAATCTGCCCTTCAGTAGGATTAGGAGGTAGTTCTGATGGCTTAATGGTCAGTAGTTCATTTATCCGTAAACGAGTGATTCGTGGTATGTTTTCCATAGATGCACGATTCCTAAGATGTTTTTCAATCAGGGTAAATGCAATTCCTTCAATAAATTTACGCCGTACAAGGTTTTCTTTCTTGTTGTTTATAGTGTATATTACTTGAGAGTTTATTGTTGATATATTTAATAATGAATAAAACACGACCATTTGCCAACGCCTTGTTGGTCTAGCGCAATTGTAGTTAGCACACAACCTATCCACTATATCTACTCCACCTTTCGTGTTGTTATAGGTCAAAATGATCTCAGGTTTTTTAGTTATTGCATCCACTTGGTCATTGTCGTGCATGCTTGAAATCAAGAGAACATTTTTTCCTGTTCTGGGGACGAACGAAACTAATGTACAATTTTTCCTAAAACCAAACAGACATGATTTCACTGTACGTCCCTTTTTTGAACAATTCTGGTGGTAAGCCGCGCTTATTTTTTCTGATTGTGCCCACTGAAGTCAGCTGATAGATATTCAGCAGTCTCTCAAGAAGCTCAATGCTAGTGAACCAGTTGTCCATGGTAACATTACGGTTAGTGTAATAAATTGGCTTACACAAGCGTTCAACCACGGCAAGTGCTCTATTGTCCATTGAATACGGCCCTTCGGGTTGTTTTCCAACGTAAACCTCTAAGTTGGACGTGTAATGCATTTTAGCATCGCAGAGAGCAAATATTTTTATTCCATATTTGGCGGGTTTATTAGGTATATACTGACGAAACCCACAGCGACCTCTAAATGCCTCCAACTTCTCGTCTATGGTAACCTGGGCAGATAAGCTGAAATTATTTTTGCAGTTTTCAACAAACAAATCAAATATCTCTCGCACGGGGGCAAGCTTATCAACTTTACGTCTTTCATGTCTAGTTTCTTTGTCATCAAAAGTTAGATGACGCAGCAGAAATCGGAAATGCTGAAGTGACATGACAAGACGAAATATTTCAATTGAATTGCCTTTGGTACTAAAGAGGTCTTCGGCATTTTGGTGATTACTTTTATTGATACCACAAAGCAGTAGCATTCCCATTAGTGCTTCAATTTCATGAACATTAGTAGGTCTTGCGTACGTGCTACGCCCGTAATTAGGAGAAACCTTTTCGATGACTTTATTAGTACAATCGGTTATCACATTTATTATTGTACTGTCAAAAAAACATCGCCATGATTCTATAGAACTTTTTATTCCTTTCATTTTTCCTCTAGGCCCTGGTAATTGTGTAATTATATTTTTTGAACGCGTTCTTACGCTTTGTTTTGGTGCCTTCTTTCTCCATCTGGTGGTCCCATCTTTCCCGGTGAAGATATCATCCACTTTCATTGCTGCTCCGTCGTCCATGTCCCAGTCTTGCTCGGAGTCACTGCTCTCTTCTCGCACCTCCAAAAGATCTTCTTCGTCATCGTCGTCGTCGTCATCAAAATGCAGGGATTCTTGTGGTTCTCTCTCTACTTCGGACAGCAACCGTGACACCCTCTGATGTTCCTCTTCATAACTCATTACTCCAACTAATTTCGGTAATAAAAAATGTTCACATACATTTAGAGGAAAATTGGACGCAACACATGGAACTGTAATGTACGGCATAAGGTATAAAAATGCAAAAGTGAAATTGCTGCGTAGCGTACTTACCAAGTGAGATAAGTGCAGTCTGAGTTGTCGCAAGAGTTGCAAAAGGAGATTCACAAAAAAACGTAGATGGGCCGATTATTTACCCTGTCGAGATAATGATAAAACTATAAGTAATTACATATAATGCCATTCATCTCGTTCAGTTATTATGAATCAGAGATAAGTGTAAACCAAAAAAAATGTATATATATTGTAAAATTAATTATTTACGTGAAGATAATAAGCAATTTCAAATGAATGCATTCCAAAATTTATAACGTACCTGTTAGTGTCGTTGTGCACGGGTGTTTTTCCTGGACAGCGGCGTCGTTCCACAAGCATGTCTAATAACTGCGTGCACACAGTGACTGACTCGTGGAAAAAGGATTCCTTGGCCATATATACGGTACATGTAACTTCCAAGACTTGAAATTGGAATCCAAAGCATGGTAAAAGCGGCATCATTGTAATCTATTCTCATGATACATCAATGTTACACTTTCGGTCTGTGAGACCGGGCGTCACCACTCCGGCAACAAAATAAAATTTCGGAACATGAGTGGTGACGCGCGGTCTCACAGACCGAAAGTAGCAGTAAGTAACAATTTACTTTGACGAAGTGATTTTTTGGGTCATATATCGGAAGAGCAGCGTAAAATAGGAAGCTACTGAAAAGCATAAACTGCAACATTATATACTTCGCTTGAGACACCGATGAGATTTAATCTTCCGTCTGTGAGACCGGGCGTCACCACTCTAGGGTTAACAACGTTGATATGTCTTAGTCAAAAGTGTTCCCAAAATATTGCCAAATACTCCGTTTTTGCCTTTATTTCGTCGTAGGAAATAATGAGATCATAAAATATTTGAGATAAGAGCTCGAAAAATGCGCTTGTATAGTAATTGGTAAAAATAATAATGCTACAACTGTTACAGGCAGATTTCGATAACAATAGATAAGACGTACTGAACGTCTTTACGGCATATAAGTATTAAGTTCCAACCTTAATTGGGTAATAAATTAGGAAAAATTATCGCGGATATATTTAGAATTTCTTTCAAATTACATACAATCCTCGCACTCTCGCCTGGTTATTTCTTAGAATGAATACTCGGCAATTCATATCACAGTATATGCTACTTGAAATATAAAAAAAGGACAGGACGTGTAATTCTGCAATGTGACCAGAACAAATTCAACGTATAGGGAATACTTGGGATTACTGAACTACTGTGCAGAGAGGTCGGAGGATTTTTATGGGCTCGCTTGTAGGATATGCAAGGAGAATATACTTACTGTCGGAGTATTCGAAAAAACTGTATTGCCATCTAAAACGAAAATGAGAGTAACAAGGGAATGCGAAAACTGCTGAATCTCTCATGCTGCTACGTTGGTGCTTAGAATCATCAATCGATGTATGGAAAAGAGAGCAATGAATTTCTAGGTGAGGATCAATTCATATTTTCCAAGGGAATCAAACACGTGATGTGATTACAGTAACGAGAATCATTATTATCATTAGTTTTCGTTACACACACTGTCCCTCTTCAGCCCCTCATACCTCCCATCATTTTATCCAAGCTACCCGCTCTTCGCCTCACTCTACCCCGTTTAACCAATATCCTTCACTCAATCACATATTTCAATTCACCCTCGCCCTTTTTATCTTCCCTATTCATCAATCAAAATTCTTGCCCATCCTACCATTTCTAATACTTCATCATTTGCCCTCCTTTTGACCCACTTTAATTTCTCCATCCTTCTACATACGTCTTAAAAGCTCTGAGTATATTTCCATCTTCGTTCCATGAAGCCTATGTTTAAGCGTCATATAGTGCCACGCTCCATATCAAACTCTTCACAAGTATTTTCTTTACTTCCCTGCTTAACGCCCCTGTCAACAGTTCACGTCTACAACTAAAAGCTTATCTTGCCAATACAATTTTCTTTCTGTCATCAATGCTGCTATACCCCCTTTTCTCCAATACACTATTTAGATAGCGGAAGGTGGAAATGTCAAGAAATGGAGAGCCTGCCCAAATTCAAACCTTGCTTGGAATAGCGCGCATAACAGCACATTTGTAGATCTGTGGTTCATTTCCCGGATGAGTTTTTTTTGTTGTGATCTGGCTTTGTTTTATTTTCACCATCTGCTTACTGTTCGGGGTTGTGGGTATCATAAAACGTGTCGGGAATGTTTCTGAGGGTGAAAAAATATACCCACCGACTTCTGAACGTATCGGAATTATTTCCGAAAGTAGGGTATCAGCTAAGGGCGCAAAGGCTTCTCTGATTATGCAGTTCTATGCAACTCTCTTTTAGAGAGAATTATGTAATGAGGCTGGAAAAACTTCTTCTCCTAAAAAATGAGACTTCTCCTTTGTAAGAAGCTCGGCCCACATACGCCGATAGCTATTGATTATCATAAATGAATGGCTTTTGAATTAAAATTCCAGGAGTTCAAGCGTTACAAAAATACTGAAGATCATATTAGCAGCTGATCTTATTTCATTTAGACTTAATACATGAGCAGTTGAAGCAGTGATCAATTGAAAAAACTACGAAATAATAAAACTAAGGCTTTCTGTTTACACCTTCCTAAGACTTTCTTCACACCTACGCTCTGCGACATGAATGTTGGATGAATCTGAGTTAATTGGTGACTTAGTGATCAATAAATGTAGGCGTTTTGAAGTGTTAAGTTTAGAGGACATAAAATTTCAACCAGAACATTGCATATTTTACGGTCTTATAATACCCGTGGAAGTGCAACGACCATTTAGCACGTTAATCATTACCTTCGGAAAATCGTCCTGTTGTCATAGGGCTCCAAAATGGTCTCGGAATAAATGATAGGTATTTTCGAAAGAGGTTATAAAGCGAGTGTCATTTTCTATCATGTTTCTTCTAGAAATGTGGTGAAAAGTGATTGGAACTCATCTCGTGCCCCTTCTCCTGTTCTGTGGCCACGGGTACCTATGAGTCTCGGGCGACTCGTCTTCTAGCAAATATCGTGGACGTGGGTCAAGGCGGTCTGCTGTTCACTTGAGAAAAGGCGAAAAGGGAATTGTTCTCGAGGGAAGGGTACCCCCAATAAATGGCGAGAGCAGCGAGAGCTCTGGGCATTTAAACTCTGCGCCAAGGGACAGTGTTGTCAAATCTCCTTCAACTCGGGACTTAGAAAAATTCGGCCTCCGAGGTGGTAACATTTTATTGTGGACGGGTGTACCTCTTCTGTGTTCTTCAGTCCATTGTTCCCTAAAGCCTCACAATGCCATGTAATACTCTTACTTTATATTCATACACCTCAATATTCACAGCTCAATGGAAGCAACCTGCTGGGTCCATAAACTGTCAGTGATTTTTCAACTTTGTAAATTACCAAAGAAATAATCAAATAAAACTGTCCTCCTTCAAAGCAAACAATGGACCCACACATTTTTATTTAAGCCAGAAATGCTAAAATATGTAAACAGAAGTAAAATTGGTGGCTACTTAGCACACTTCTTTATTTAATACATGCTCAACAAAAAATGAACTTGAAATACCTACACATCACCTTTTTTTCATTTTTAACTACCTCTTACATTTCTGTAATACAGCTGAAATACCACATTTCCACATGGTCTGAAATATGATGATTGGTTGTTCATTTCAGGGAAGATTTGTGAAACTAAACCTGACATAGTACGCCTTAGTCTTAACACCAAAGAGTTCTGGCTGGATGAAGAAGCAAACAGGAAAGGTGGAGTCATCCCAAGTCCATCTTCTATGGTGTCATTGCACACTGCAGTGATTAAATTCAGCTTTGGGAAATAGCAGTAGTGAGTTGTGTTTAGATAAGTGGTTCTGTTGTTGTGGTGATGTTTGTGTTGTGCCTGGTTTGTGCTGTGTGAGTGAGGGGTAGCAAATGTAGATGTGATAAGCAGGAGACTCTTGTGAAGGGAAATATGGGATAGGTTTTGTGAAATGGTTCCCCTGGATATCTTATGAAGATTACAAGACAGCGACCAAGGAGAAAGAAAGGATGCTGGCAGCATGGAAGGTAAAGGAGAAAGGACCCCACCAAAGGTAGGGATCGACGTGTCCATCCCACATAACCATCATTTACAGAGATATGATGTCCTTTATCCCAAAGGTAGGAAATGAAAAATGGTAGGCTGCTAAGCAAGGAATGATAAAATCAATTACGAAAGGTAGGCACTTACGTGATCTGGAGGGAGTTGCTATATTGATAGGGCCCTTATGGGCGATAGAGATTTCTGCTTAATGTTTGGCTGCATGGTGATAAATTCCCTTATGCAAAAGGGTGGAGGCAATTGAGGTATTTGGTTTTATGGTTGAAGTCCCACAAGACATGAGCGTAAGCAATTGCGTACGTAGAAATGACATGCGAGCATAAGTGGCATTCCTGTATGTGGCAGCAAAAGACAAAGATGATGGTGAACACTGAGAAGTCGTTACTAAACTGAAGACATCTATTTGGCTGTGACTTTGGTGAGAACATTTATGCATATGTATGCAAATTTGTACTTGCGAGTTTCCATTGAAGCAATCCTTTTCTTCCAGGTCGGTGTTATTGTTGTCTACATTCCAACCACTTACCAGTGGCTTGTAGGGGTAATGGCTGTGAGAAAAATATTCATTCCCTCACTCATGTCATTATCTAGCTGCACAGCAGTCCAGAACATATGTTCACTTACAAACAGCAAATGAAACTAAATTTAGTGGGTAAGACCATGTTTAATCAAATGTGCTGTGTGATGCATGGAATCCCTTCCTTAAACCTAAGGTTTATTTTTGCACACCATGTTTTCCTGCAGGACCAAGTACTGGTTTCCCATGATTCCTGTGTAGTGCAGCTGAAATCCTGGTGAACGAGAATTACATATGTGTGGAGGATGTTCATGGATGGAAGTCCCCAAAAAATCTTGGCATTAGGAAATTTGGCTAGAGAAGCATGTATGTAACATGACAATGTTTAAATAATTCTTACCCTTGCATAGGCTCATCATGATATTGAAATCTGTCTTCTAATCAAACAGGTTGATAGATTGATGATACGTAGCTATATAGAGGCCAGTTATCCAGCTGTTGGTGTGACAATGACTTCCATGGAGGACTGCTGTCAGCAATTCACCATCATAAAACCTGTGAAACTGACATTGTTATGATGGGAGTCATGAAAAGTGTGACGAGGAAGTGAGAAGTAAATGCTTGGAAGATAATACAGTAAGTTCCATCCTTTGTGGAAAAGGGAGTGCTCGATGGAAGAATAAGTTCATTGTACTCAATATAATCTGTACGCATTGAAATATAACATCTTTGAGTTTAAAAAGTGAGGATTCTTTAACGTTAATTTTGGAATCTGACTTACAGCACATTTTTTGCATATTCATATAAAAATTGTGAGGTTAAACACAGATTGCATAATTTGACAACATAAAATATATTTTACTCTGCTTTCCAATGAAGTCTTACCAATTTGTAATGCATTTATGCCCTTAGTACCACAGATTCCTGGCACTGAATACCAGTTCCTGGAGATGGAATAGGCTCAGTGGAGGCAGAGTAACAATTCATGAAGTTAATGAGAAAATACATTACTCAGATGGCTTGCAGAACTTGCAGAACAGGATAGGATATTTGCTTAAACTCCACCTACAAGAAGATATATTAGGTAAGTATCAATAACTGACTATTAGACGTAATACAGAATAGCAAATATTTTCTTCAACCACAAAGTACCAACTGCATCAAATGATGCCTGATTTCAGCGATATCAATGGATCAATGATCAATATTAGATGTTCATAAGACTTAAAAAAACAAGTATATTATAGAGGTACTAAATTAACGAAATTATTGAACTTAACTAACTGTAAAAATAACAGGCATACATCGACTACCTCTGACTGTATTAAGTACATGCATGATGGCTTGAAATTAACTTTTCAAAGAGGAATTTGCTTCTATATCAATAAACATACTGTTGCCTTATGCAGAATCTTACATTAAAATCTAATAAAATTGATAAATGGGTACTATAACACCAATGCATACCATATGCATTACAAAAATAAAATTTATGTGTAAAAATAACCTCATATATTAAAATTCTGCAAAAGTATTGGTCGCAAGAATTTGTATACAATAGTAAACTCAAGAGGTTAAACTCCTTTAAAAAATGAAAATTTTCACTAAAGAATAAAAAAAAACATTTTGTGTTGGATACAAACATTGTGTGTTGGATATACTTTCCATGCATATAATATTTGCTGTGGTATATGATCTTAGATATCCCTCCCGCATTTCCTTATTGTGTTCCTCAGAAGTAGAAGTGTATGAATCCATTGTTTTGTAAGGAGTACTCCCACTCCCTATCAATAATAATTTTACTCTGCATTGTTCTTTGAAATCTCTACCACAATCCCACTCAAAAGATAAAATGTGTGCAACCATTTCAGTGTAAGGAGCTCTTCCATTCCCCATCACTAATCACTGCTATCAGTATTGTTATTTTAAGAGAGCTCTCCCAGAGTCCTTCATTGTTTTCTCTCAGAAGATCAAGTGAGTGCGTGCATTGTTGTATAATGAGCCCTCCCATTCCATGCATATAATATTTGCTCTGGTATATGATCTATGATATCCCTCCCACTTTCCCCCATTGTGTTCCTCAGAAGTACAAGTGTATGAATCCATTGTTTTGTAAGGAGTACTCCCACTCCCTATTAATAATAATTTTACTCTGCATTGTTCTTTGAAATCCCTACCACATTCCCTTTCTGTTTCTCTCAGAAGAACAAGCGAGTTCATCTATTGTGTGCAATGAGCCTACCCACTCCCTTTCTATCCAAGCAACTGGTGCTGGAAAACATTTAAAGTGAAGGCGAGGAGCAGTGTGATGTAGGGCAGGATGGCTGTGATGGAGACTGTGAGTAACCGACAAAAAGGTAAGGTGCCATAGGAGAGACTGCCCTTTACAATGAGGAGTGCTTTTAGAGCATAGTTGAGCGCATTATTTTTTGTATAAAATAAGAATATTATAAGTGCGGTGTTGAAATTTAATAAGACTTGTCCAGAAAGATTTTTGTAATATTATTCCCGAGTTTGAAACTGAATAAGAAAGGAGAAGGGAAGTACTTGTAATACGAGATGCAGATTAGGCTTGGTATTTTAAATTTTTCACCGGTACAAAGCTGCAAGAAGCCCTTATAATTTCTTGTGGAGTTCTGGGATTTGCTTCCAGATGAAGACAATGGAGATTAGTACAGGGAAACAATGAAGATGAGGAGTAGATTTGTGCATAGGTGAAGATGAAGATAAAAAAAAATCTTGATGAGAATTAACAAAGATGCCTTTGGATCATGAAAGAGAGGAGTCGGGTAACTGTGGGATGAGGACCACAGAGGGACGGCATCTATCTTGGAGTTGACTTATTGCTGAGTAATGCGCAGACAAGGGGATAATAGCTGGTGTAAAGCATTTGGGCAACAATGGATACATATAGTGTCAGCAAAGGAAGACAGCCTGGATAGGTTGAAGATCTGTATTTGCTTCTGGGTGTGTGAAGAATGAAAAGAGAGCTTCCATAAGTTGCTTCTGGGTGTGTGAAGAATGAAAAGAGAGCTTCCATAAGTCGCTTCTGGGTGTTTGAAGAATGAAAAGAGAGCTTCCATAAGATGCTTTTTACAGAGATATTTCAGGAGATAAGATATTTTTTCAGGAGAAAATTAAGCAATGAAGATGATCGCTGTATGGAAGGATATCATCCTCCATGAAGACTTATGAGTTATCTTCGAGGATGAGGCACAACGGTGAAGTTGTGAAAACTTCAACCATTCCTGGAGTGAGGAATCTGGAGGGAAGCATTGACACTGGAGGAAGGGATCATCTGCGAAGGAAATCGAAGAATTGGAGGATAATGTATGGGTGAAGTACTCAGTCTACCATGAAGTTTAGGTTAGGAATGTAACTCAAAATGAAACGTGTGGAGGAAGCTATAACAACCTTATGGAAGTATTTGTTGCCGGTGTAGTATGAGGCAAAGAACAGTTACAGTGGAGGAACTACACATAAGTGGAAGACAATGGGTGACATGGAAGTGAGGCCTGGTAACAGTCGAATAAATCTCCGCTTCTCTGCAGGATCATGGAAGAAATGTTATAGAAAGAAGATAACGGTAGGACTGTATGGATAGATGTGGAAATGAATGGAAGTATGAAAGCAAAGGCAGATGATATTGGAGTGTAGGGTGGGAAAGTTTATACTGCAGGGACCAATTTGATCACTAAGAGGCAGATCTACGATTGCAAAAGGATGTTAACTTTAGAATGATGGTATCAATGCTGGAGAGGAAGAAAAATTGATGGAGTTAATGCATCAATGAAGGGAGGATGCATGAGGAAAAATGGACATGTGACGAAGATAGTCAGGTGTGATGTAGGAAGTTGAGAAGCCATGAGCAAGTAGTGGGGAAGTAATGTATCCTCTAGTAAAGATAGCTATATTCGTGCAAGGAGGTAAGAAGATGATAGTCTCGCCACTGTTGGACCAAAATCATTCACAGATGAATATTAATCTGCGGAGGAGAGTGGCAGAATGAAGGAATTGGACTACGCTGAACATAAGGCATGTAACAGAGGAAGACGTTAAAAAAGCGTGGAATATTGGCATCATCACCTGTGGAAGAGCAGAGTATGCAGTTTCCTAGTTGATAGCAGGATTCACATTGGAGGATAGCATTACTCAGGTGAGGAAAAAAGAGAGGAAGAGAATGAAGTGGAAGAGTGAAGGACTAATGTTACGATGAAGACGCGGTCGAATGGAAAGGCTGACAATGGCATATTGGAGCACATGTATTTTGTAACAGAAGAGATAAGATGCAATGGAGGATAGCATACAAGACAATGAAGGAGAGTCATCACAAAAGAAAAATGTGGCTATCAGGAGTATCACCGAGGGAAGGTCTCCGGCTAAGATGAAGCATTGAGTGATATGTGGAGGGAGTGAATACGAAGATGAGTGCAGCCTTCCCCTTGGCAAGTGGATGACTGGGATATACAGGACCTATTGATGACAGAATCCCTAAGTTTGGACATTTGTGTCATGGTGGGAAGAATGAAGCAAAAAAAATAAGCTCCGAGGTACTATAAAGAATCCATGGAAATTTTCAATCCCCATTTTGTAAATGGCGAAATGCTACGAGATGAGTTCACTTGAAGGATGGCACAGATGCAAGAGAAAAGGAATATTCTCGCCGAAAAATAATGAAGAAGGCTAAGAATTGTGGGAGAGTCGGTTACAATGAAGATCACGAAAAAATGAAAGAGATCATGTGTAACGGTGAGATATGCATTGCTTTGTTAAGGATCTTTATTTGCAAGATTATAACAGAGTAGGAGGGAAAGAATTGATGTGGAAAAGAGAATTGTCTCAAGAGGAAAATGATGAAAGGAAGACGAACTGTAGGCGAAGGAATATTGATAATTATGAAGACAATGACGAATGGTGGAAATTTACGTTCAAGAGTGAAAGATCTTGAAATAATACGACTGCCTCATGTGTGAATGGCATATCTTTCAGGACAAGAGCCACTAAAGAAGGGCATTGATAATGCAGGAATGAATGCCGAGGGAGCATGATGCATTAAGAGGAAATTCCTGCTGTATGATGATGAGTAATGCAGGAGGTTGACATGCAAGACAGCAACAAGAAATTCCAATGTACATTGATTGCGCAATGGCTACAGGATGACAGCAAGTTTATGGCACAGATTCGGGAGAAGAGAATACGACGAGGACGAAAAAGAGGCAATTAAAAGAACAGATAGAGGACAGCTTAGATGTCGGAGATGAGGTTTGGAGGGGTAGTAAAACATAGAGAAGTAGCATTGATGTGAACAAATGGGCTGAGAAGGAAGTTTTTGGGATTGATAATGAAGAAGTGGAATCCTAATCACTGAAGTATGAAAAACGGGAAAGAATCTATGTACTTGGTACCAACCTAATAGCTTCAAGAGAAAACCATCCATGTGGTGGTGGGGTGATAGACGAAATTAGGTGATAAGATATGACAAAATCTTCCATCCATTGAGGCTTGACGATGAAAACTACTCAGGGCACTCCCTTATCAGAACAGAGGGCCGCATAAATGTCGATGATGAGGTTTGGAGGAATAGCAAAACGTAGGGAAGTAGCACTCATTGAACTAAAGGTTCGAGAAGAAAGTTTATGGGATCGATAACAAAGGAGAGGAATCGTCATCATTGAAGTATTAAGGACATGAAAGAAGTGAGGTACTGGACACCAACCTGATAGCTTCAAGAGAAACCATCTATGTAGGTGCGGTGTGAAAAGAGAAATTAGACTATAAGATATGCCAAAATCTTCCATCCATCGAGGCTCTACGATCAAAACTACTGATTCCAGAATGGGTCATGGATAGATGGATCCATGAGCCTCAAAATTGAGACAATGAAGAAGACCCTTGAAGTGACGAAGTAAATAAAGGTAATTACGTCGTATATTGGAACATGGAAAAAAATTCAATCAACCTCTGGAGAAAAGTGATATGCTATGCCTCTACTAAAATGTCATTTTAAGAGTAGAGGAGAGTGAAGAACTTTTTCAACATTGAAGAGGAGTTCAGGCTACTTAGTTACCTGCAAAAAAGAAGACAACAAGGAAAGGAACAAGAAAACAACCGGAGCTTTCAGTGTCATACAAAGGAACAAGTTATAAGAATTTCTGAAATACATCATCAATAGAAAGGAATCAATGAAAAAAATGAAACCAAGAAAAAAAGCCGTTGAGGGAGGATACAGGCTAGCATGAAATTGAAGAAAGCTGGAGGTACATGTGGGAGAATAACGAAGATGAGTGAATTTCTTCAATCACTCACAAGAGGACTGGAATGAGGAACTGGACATCAGAGGAAAAAGGAATCATCACTGTCAAAAATTGGAGTGTAAGAGGAGAGGACATGAGATTGAAAGTGTTGGAGAAAGGTAAGCCTTAAAGGGAAAAAAGTCTACTAACCATTTTATTGCAGAGTGAAGGGCTGTCATTTTCTACTGGTGCAGAATGTTTTTAGTATGGCAATGATATAGTTTTAAGAAGCTTCATCCATAGTGAAATGGGAGTACATTTTCTTGGGAAATAAAAACTATGCATTGGAAACGACATCAAAATGCAGTAAGGGGAATTTTCTCGAGAAAAAGGAATAACTGGAAAATTAATAGAAAGCAGTAATCTGGTATGAGTGAAGACAATGAATTGAATATGAAGATAAATGGAATAAAAAAAATAAATTATGGGCTTCCATACATAGTTGTGGGGAGATGGGTTATCCAATGAAATGACGTTGAATTGAGTCAACTTTAGGAAGATTTGTAGGACTCTCTAATGGTTGAATGCAAAATAGTTTTTCCTATTATTTTTGAAATCAGCCTGTGATTGCGTGAAAAACGGAAATTGATTTTCTTTTTATTGAAAGAGATGACGACTGCATTGTGTAGAGTGGAGTTCACTCAAAGGCAAAAGATAATGGCAAAGGAAGTAAACTGTGGTCAGTGGAAAATAAAAAGAATAAGAGTGGAATCTGCGTTCATCAAGTACGTTAAATTGGAGGAAAACTGTGACAGGAGATATTGCTTGATATTGTATGCAGGTACTCGTTTCCGATGAAGACTCAAAAAGCACAATGAAGACGAGGAGTGAGCTACCTGGCCCATCCCTTCTATTTCTGTCCTTATATCTTTCTTGCTGGTCTGGAGTACCTATTAGTGCGGAAGACTTAAATACCCATTGTAGTGAGCTGCGATTATTGAATAAAAATTTTGAGATACCTGAGGACTGGAGATGGCGTAGTGGCAGTATGGTTCCATAAATAGTTATGAAAAATTTTCCTTAGTATATGAAACAAACGCCTGGTATTGGAATGTTAACTGCATAAGGATTATACGTCAGGTTCTCTTCAATGCCATGGAAAAGGATGTTCATTCCGGAGGGTGTGGATAGCAATGGTAGAGCGCATTAGATAAGCAGGCGAAACCGGGAGACCAAGCAAGAGAATGGGCGGAATGATTATGATTTAGACGGGACTTAAACAACCATTGTAATGAGCTGTGATTATTGATAGATAATTTAGAAATACCCGAAGACCAAATATGGCATAGTGGCAGCATGGTTCCATAACCAGTTAAGAAGATATTTCCTAAGGATATGAAACAATCAAATGGATTTGGAATGTTAAGTGCACAAGGATTATCTGGCATGTTCTCTTCAATACCATTGAAAAGGATTTTCATTTCAGAGGGTGTGGCTAGCAATGGAAGAGCACCTTAGATAAGCAGGAGAGCCCCGGGAGACCAAGCAAGAGAATGGGCGGAATGATTATGATATAGAAAGAGAAGATAATGAAAAGGAGTGGCATCAATTCTATAACACGAATAATTTATAAAAGGATGTGAACAACAATTTGAACAGGCAGTATATGGTGATCAGTCGACGGCAGCTTTGATAATAGAAAATATTCCTAAGAAAGTAGAAAGTGCAGGGAAAACGAGGAAAAATAACGCCTGACTCCACCGGGGAACGATGAAGTAATGAAGGAAGAAATCGAAAACTGGATTTAATCGACAATGTGGATTTAATCTACAATGAAGACTTACTCTGACGTCGGATAGCTTGATAAGGCAGATGTGTAATGTGAGGAGAACCATTTAGGAATTGAATCATTACATTGGATATGATCGGAGAAGTAAAGACTTGAGAAGAGAAGCAACGAAAGATATGGGCTACATTTAAACAGACGAGGTTTCCAGGAGCTCCATGAATGCCTGTTGAAGATTGTGACATGCTGTACGATGAGGACCATTGGAAGAAAAGAATTTCTCGGAAAAATGTGAAACGAGTAGGAAAATAATGAACCTATGAACCTGTGCTATGCAGACACATTGGGGAGAAAAATAACACTGTGAAGAAAATTCCCCCATTGAAGAACTGTGGCTCCAATGAAGTCTGGGTCGACTAAATATGAAAAAAGCTGAGAAAATCCTTCTGTTCAGCACCTTGCATAGCAATTTATATCAGAATTACCTGCCGAGGATGGTATAGATGCCAACAGTAAGGAAAACCATCTGAGAGTACTTAAGAAATGAATGATCAGCAGGGAAAGATACTAGGACTACAAGACACAGGACAAGCATGGGGATGACTGAGCAAGTCAATTTGAGGGAAAAAAATGAGGAGAACTTAAATCGCATGCTGGAAGATTTAAACTTTGGAAGGCACAACAAATATCTGGATGTCATCAGTATGGGAGAAGAGGAGTCTTTGCATGGAGAAATGTGAAGTGATGAAGAGAAATGAACTAGAAAAAATATTAGCATAGCAAGAATACAAGCTACGAAGAGCAGGAATGACATGACTTTGCGGATACGCACAGTATTTCAGTGTCAAGCAAAGGGCCAGGGGACACTATAGTGAAATTAGGATATATCCATCACGGGAAGTACGAAGCGATAAAGAATATTGGCCGAGGAAAGAAGACTGAAGAGAATAAAGAATGGGTCAAATGGCACTGGAGGTCTATATTGACAATGTTGCAAGTATTCTACGTGAGCAGGTATGAAGTATTAATGAGTGGCAATGAATAGACAATCTCAGGCTCCAATAGGGCACAGGATTAATGACAGGAGGCATGGCCCTATTTTGCAGATGAGAGGAGCTCTTCGATGCATGCCTAGAAAATCGTGGTACTTTGTGCGATGGGGACTATTAGAAGATATACATATTCAACACCAGAAAAAAGGAATCATCATGGTGAAACGTGAGGGATGAATAAAAACATGTGGGTGAAAGGATCGAGGTATGATAAGGAACTATATTCAAGCAGGGAATAGTGTGCCAAACACGAGGACTTGAGGAGCCATTCCATTGCCCACTGAAATACTTGAATAAGTGAGAGGATGAAGACTAGTGAGATATGCCAATATTTTGGTTGCTCGGGTTCACTATGGATAATTCATCAGTCATTGTAGGACACTCCAATTCCTTTCAGAATTCCAATCCACATTGTCAACAGCATTATCTAAATCCACAAATGCAATGAAAGTTGGTTTTCCCTACTTCATTCTCTTCTGTATTAGCAGCCTAAGAGCCAATATTGCTTCTTCAGTTCCCTTACATTTCCTGAATCCGAATTCATCTTCATCCAGGAACTCCTAAGCTCTTCCCTCTATTCTTCTGTAGATGATCCTTGTCAATATCTTTGATGCCTATGTTGTCAGGCTTATTGTCCTAAAATGCACACATTTCTCTGCTCTCTTCTTTTTGTGAATAGGAATAAATATGTTTTTCTCAAAGCCCCTGGGTATTTCTCCTGTGGAGTTCATGTCTCAGATGGTTTTATACGGTAGGGTTAATTTCTTATCTGCTACATTTTTAATAAGTCCTGCAGCATTATCATCAATTCCAGAAGCCTTATGCATGAGAAGGTCCCTTTCTGCGTCAAATTCCTAATTAATATCGATGTTCCCATATTATCCACTTTGACTTTGCTTTCCTCTTCGATCACTTTGGTGCTGGTTTCTGTTGTACAACTTTTCCCAATATCCTTTTCATCACTAACTGTGTCTTCTTTTTCAATCAAAAGTTCTCCATTCTTGTCCCTTATGGCATTGCATAATGTGCTCTGCTCTTTAAAGTGGTTCCTCACTATCTTATAGGCAGCTTCCACATTTCCAAAATAAAATGTGGTCTATTTGAAATCTTCTGTCTCCTGGCATTTTGCACGTGTACCTTCTTCTGTTGTGGTTTTTAAAGAATGTGTTGGCAACCACTATATTATGCTGTGTGCAGAACTCCATTAGTCTTTTTCTTTCATTACCCATCCATATTTCTCAGTTATTCTTCCAACTAGACCTTTGCCGAGGACCTCGTTCCAATTTCTCAAAATAATTAGGATTTCATCTCCTCTTACTAGTCTTATGACTTCCGTGATATCTTCATAGTTGTCTTCCACTCCTGCATCTTCATCTAACAGTGAAGGGTAGGCAGAGAAGAAGGATTCTGTCCACAAAGGAGAGGTTTTCTGAAGCATGCGATGTAAGTTGAATACGAAGACCGAATAAAAAGTAAAGGTTTAAGAAGAAATACAAGTAGGATAATCATATGTAGTAGTAATAGGCCAATGGATAGAATTGGTACCACAGAAAAGAAAAATCATCGTTGAAGAATGAGACGCAGGTGTAAAGCGGCTTTGGGCTGGACGTTGAGAGCATATAGTGACAGGAAAAGGATGGGGGGCAAAGGAGATGTTCGGGACTATTCAACACACTTCATTAGATAGCGATACGCTCTAGGATGAGAAGTACTGCAATGTCTCATATACACACGAGATACGACATCAAATAAAACAAGAGTTTAAAAAGGTTTGAGAGGCAATACAGGTAGGATAATCATACGCAGAAGGATGAGGCCAATGGATAGAATCTATACCACAGAATAGAGAACATCATCATTGGATCACTTCGGAGAAAGGAAACCAAGATGCCAAAACATCAGAGATTTGGATAAGAAACTGCTAATGGAAGAGAGAGAAATCAGCAATAGATGTAAAAAGTATATTGAAGAGCTATACCGAGGTCTGATACCCCTAGGAGAAGCATTCACAAAGGACCAGAACCAAGTGGAGGAATACAACCGTGGTCCAGTAATACTAAGAAGCAAATTCAAGAGAGCAATAAGATACCTGAAGACTGGAATGGCGCACAGAGAAGATAAAATCAGCGGAGAAGATATCAATGCACTTGGTGAAAAAGCGCAAGATGCACTCTATGTAATAATCCAAGATTGCTACAAATCCTGAAATCTGCCAGAAGACTTTAAGAGGAGCTCAGTGGTGACCATAATGAAGAGGGCAAGAGCTAAGAAATGCAAGGAGCATTGAGCCTTGAGTCTAGTGTCACATACCTCCAAAATCCTTACATGGACTTACTTGGGCAGAAGAATTGAAGGAAAAATCAAAGAAAACCTGTAAGAAAACCAATTTGGATTTAGGAAGAATAGGGGGGCTAGAGATGCAATTCAATGCCTGAGACTACTGGTACAGCACATTGAGAGGATAATATGATGATATAGTGACTGGAGAAGGATGGTCAGCAAAGGTGATATGCGTAACTATTCAACCCACTACATGAGAATGCGATATGCTCTTCGAATGAAGTGGAGGGATGGGCTTAGGTACCGATAAAAATTTGATGCAATGGATGAAGATGAGAGCTTCTAACCTGGGTAGGACAAATATTAATTTTTTGAGGAGAGTGCGATATCCTGGAAGATGGGACTGTCAACATGAGGTAAGGAATCCATTGGTAGCGAAATACGAAGAAATAAAGAGGAGTGAAGGGACGAAGATGAGGAGCGTGAGAGAATGCGGTGTTGTTGAAGCTGTTTCACTTCAGAGTGGAAGTCAGGATATGCTGCAAAATGAGGATCAGTGAAGGACGAAAATAAATTCAGAACGAAATTGTCATGGAAGAGCAAACATATGCATGAAGAACAGCCTCGGTGTGATTAAATCACGAACTAAGATCAGGAGTGCAAAAAGAGTTAACGACCTAAATGGAAGAGGTTTTCAAGAGCCTAATGAAGTATACCTTCCTGCTGCTGGATGAAAACCAGTGATTGGCATCAAAACTATAGAAGAAGAATCATTGGATATGAAAATGAAGGAAATGAAAGGGATGGGTGGTGGGAAGCATTTAAAATATTCTGAAGAAAAGAAATAAGCTAGGAAGATGTGAAGGTCATCCAATGCTGCGTACCGTGCTTCATCACCAAGTGGAGGACAAGTGCAACAGGGTGAGGACCACTGAATGGCAGTATCGATATTCGATCAAGCATTCATTGGTGGAACATTGGTGGAATTTTATCGGTGTATGCTGAAGATGAGAGGAAAATGCCAAGAGTCAAGGGAAAATGTAAGGAACAGAAGAAAAGACCGTGGGTGCCTTTTTATTTCTCGTGGACAAAATTGATACCGGAGAAGAGGAAACGTCGCCGTAAAAGCAGGCATGGGAAAGAATTGGTTTCACAGAGAAGAGAAATCAGTAATAAATGAAGATGAGGTGTCCTTTTGGGCTAAGATGAAGACCAGAAGCGGTATTGAATGCGAAAAACGTAGGGTATGTCTGCCATGAGCAATGTCATCTTTGATTACAGTACCAAGATATTGGTCAGGAAGAGGACCGAAGACATGGATACCACGGATGAGGAATTGTTTCCAGAGGGAATAAACACCATGAACAGAAGGTAGTGAAAGAAGACCTAGGTCAACGATGAAGAAAAACAGAAGAAGGTGAGGTGCAGTAACATGGACAGCCAGGATCTCTTAGAACCCTACTTTGGACGACCGGGTCACGCCGCAGGATAGGGACTGAAGACAGAAGGCATGATGATAAAGAGGAATCAATGCTAAAGAAAAATGAAGAAATCAACAAGTGCAGTTATTTGGAGGAAAGGAGAAGTGATGGAAGAAATGAAATTATGAGAATGGATGGAAGAGGGGTGTGACTGTGTTGGACACAGCTCCATATAACGAAAAGGATTGTCTCACGAATTGGATGGGAAATGATGAAGCTAAATGGAGCCCTTCACTGGCCAAGAGAAGGATTTGAATAGGGTATGAACATCATCACATTGCCAGGTAGAAGTCCGGCTTGAATGAAGATGGAAAGTGACATTAAGAGGAAGGTAATGAGGATGAGAAGAATCGTACTATGTATCTTCTTTTGTAAGATGGGGAACAATATGATGTGGAGCAGTGGATGACTCTGGCCATAACAAGAGGAAGCTACCGTGATGATAATTATAGATTCACAGAATAGTTACAGAGTCAATGATAAGGGAGACGAAGAGCCATATTTTTTTATCGATTCCCTGTTTTTTGTGGACATAACTCAATAATTCTTTGGGTACCTCTTTATTAGGTACATTGCAATCAGGGACAGGGAGGAAACGATGGGAAGAAATGGTGCTGGGTGAATTAATCAATTGTTCGAAGAAGAATCGATTTTTATGAATAGTGATTGGAGAAAGAGACTCAAAATTGCAAGTTCTCAGTGAAGATATGATGAACATACATCATAGTAGATGCAGAAAAATAATTCCACAGTGTAGGGTATGTGATGGATTTGTGGAAGGATATATTCTGTTTTGGTCTGCAAGATATGAAGCAAGAAGCACATTCATAATCAATGATCCATAAGGATTGGAAGAAATGGGTGAGCACATACAATGAAGACAAACATGTTGCATGTGGATTCACATTCAAATTATGTAATATCATCCATTTTCTCAAAAAAATGCTTGTGTTGTACTGATCGTTGTTATGTAAGTGTTGTTGTATGCATTATAGAATTCACAATTTTTGAATGTGGTTGATTGAAAGATAAAATGTTATGATGAGGTATTTGTATTTTTATCATAATCTACAAACCAGTTTTTGTAACTCATGTTGATGGGAATATTTGATGTAACCTTCAGCTGCTATGAGTGGTCTGTTAGTATTTGTATGAGGGCGTGTATTGGAAGCATGTATAGGGAGTATAGTCTGTTAGTATTTGTATGAGGGCATGTATTGGAAGCATGTACAGGGAGTTAACTTGATTGTAACAGTTTTTATGCCACAGGAGGGGGATAACTTCAATTGAGTCCTATTGGATCTATAAGCTGATACATGAAGAAAAGTAAACTGGGTATAAAATGGTAAGGGGGATCTGATGTAACCTTGATTAATTTCATAATTGATTTTTCTTCTTGTAATATGTTGTCATTATTTCCATGTTTCTTTGTTCCACGGATGTCTTATGTCTAACGAGGACCATGTGCATATCAAGCCAACTACCCTCTCCTGCAATGTTCAAATGCATCCCAGTTAGAACTTCGCTTCACTTCCTTGCCCGAGTCTATTCTGTTGAAATGAAAGCACTAGATTTGACAACCCTGAGTTTGGATTTTCAGGTGTGGGACATTGATTAATTCTCACCCTTGGTAAGTGCTTAACTGAACTTTTATGTGTATTTCAAATAGATGTACCTTTTACCAAACAGTAGAATTTAATGGGAAGCTAATGTTCATGAAATGTTTAAGTATATATTAGACTAGTACCAATGCCACTTTTTTGATTACTGACTGACACCTCGATATCAGTGGCTGATACCAATAGTATTATTTCCCGATACGTTACTTAATTTTCTGAAAAAATTTGATAAGTGTTTTCCTTCCTGTGAAGTCAACTCAGTAATCAAAAGTTTCATATAAATGGCAGGTATTTATTGAGAGAAATGACATTATGACAGCTCTTTTATTTTGCTACTCTTACAATTATCACTGGAATTAGATTTCAAACTATAAGCCCTCTTGCATTTGCAAATACTGCAAATTCTTTTTAAGAAATAAGAGCTGCTTAACATGCTCAGCAGCGTATATTAGAATGTATTGGTCATTGACACATTATTGATGTTATGTAACTGCTGAACATGCTCAGCAGTTAAGAGGGTTCTTCTAAAAGGTTATCGCATAGGTGTCCGAAAAAATTTGTTCAGGAAACAATGGATCTGCAGGTACACCCAAATGCAGGACCTTTTGTTAGTATGTTTTTTTAGGGACCCAAAATCCTGAGTATGGTTTTGAGGATAACTTGCAGAAGAGATTAGGCCTTCTCGAGTAATGCTTAGCACGTATGCACGGTTTGCATAACTACCAGGGGACCAATATGATTGCCATCAATTTGGTTATGGGCTAGCGTTAATTAATTATATCAAAGTTTAATTTCCATTTATTTTGCCTTCCAATCAAATGCTTACGATATATCGGGTTGAGGCACACTCAACAATTAATGATGATTATATGACCAGATAGCAAGTTTTCTGCGTACATTTTTCACACAAAAAGTATATATGCATAGCTTTGACTCTTGAGGCTTGATATTCCAAAAAAGGAAAGAGCAAAATTCATAGAGAGCATATCAACATGTGGTTAATTTAGACTTTCGTTTAATGCAGGTAGCAGACTTTTTTTATAATTACAATTGAGGCACATTTTTGCAGTGAGTATTAAAAATGGCACATAGAGTTGCAGAAGCCAGATCGTTACTTTGGAGATTTTATAACAATATGACAAGCACAAAAAAAGAAAATTTTGATATTATATGAATCGTACTTTAGCCATTCATTCCTTTTAAGTTTTGAATATTTACTTATATTCGTCTAAGTTATTCTAGTCAATTTACAACGCCAGATTTTCTCTGTAAGTATGCAACACTGAGTCACACGACAAAGAATTTCATCTTCATTTTAAAATTTCTAATGCGAATCCATGAACGTCATAACACTTAACCATGGCACAATATATAAATTTATATTTTTTAAAACCAAGCTTGGAATTAAGCGGAAACGCCTAAGCACACATGAGTTGAGCAGAACGAACTTGAGGTGAAGGCAGAACTTTAATTTTTGTCGCTATTTCAGCAAATTATCTTAGTTCGTGGATTTTCTTCTACTATCAGAGGAGGTTGAGCGTTACACCTCAGGCTTTTCCATAGCCAACTCTAATCATTGTCCTACTTTTACTGTCACGAAGATTGCAGCTAAGTAAACAAATACGCATCATTGGTAGTTTTTATAAGCAGTAGAGTGCCACTGTAACAATTCAATACCAGTCTCAAAAAAGTTTCTTATTAAGTGGTGATGAAATTGCAGCTGAACATGATTTCTATTTGCCATCTATATTCATGCATAGAAGTGCTAAAAGTGGATGAAGATATGTCATGTAACAGTTTCATCGGCCCATCTCTTAAAATGTTGTAAATATCAAGTTTTTCATCAAAAACTCCTAAATTCATTCACTTAAAGTCATTTACTTGAAACAAGTTATGGCAGAGAAGGCTCAACTTAGGTGACAATATATCTTTTTCGGGAGAAGTGAAGTTCAGTAGGGGAGGGAGACTGGATCAGATTTCCTTTAAGTAAATAGATGTTATGTGAGAGTGGGTGATAATATAATTGTATTATTCTTCCTCCACCTTTGATCCACTTACAACTGATACCTATACTAATTAATGCCCTGTATCCCATTTACTAGCCTAGTCATTACCACCCTTTAATGTTCATTTTCTTTTAATATTAATCAGGGGAAGTAATGCAGCTGGTTGCCCGGATCATTTCTATAAAAAAATTCAGTGGAAAAATAGCGTGATAGCTACCTCTCCGAGTGTTGTTCTGTGCTGTGGTGCCTTCAGTGTACGGAGTGCTCTGAGCATAAATGTTGTGCTGTGCTTTGTGTATAAAAGGAATCAGTGGTGGAAGCAGATGTTAATTGTGTTAAGGCAGCATATATATATGCGAGTGTATTTGTGTGTGATAGTGAAATCAGTGTTCCCCTGGATTATCTTACGAAGATTACCAGACAGCCAAGGAGCAGAAAGCAAGGATGGGAGGTAAATGAGGAAGGACCACACCAAAGGTAGGGAACTACGTGTCCATCCCATGTAAGCACCTTCTAGATAAATGCCGTA
Source organism: Platycnemis pennipes (assembly GCA_933228895.1). NCBI lineage: Eukaryota > Metazoa > Arthropoda > Insecta > Odonata > Platycnemididae > Platycnemis > Platycnemis pennipes. Next base: position 32,569,184 of record OW121855.1, read on the forward strand.
GCCTTTACCCATAAGATAGGGAAGGAAACGTGGTAGGTCGCAAGACTAGGAATGATAAAATGAATTAATAGGTAGGTGTGTACGTGGAGGGAGTTGCTCTGTTGGCAGGGTCCTTAAATGGGCGGTAGAGTTCTTCATTCCAGCAAATATGCTTCTGGTGAAGAAGATGGGTGCACTGACCCAGTATCATGATGCAGACTACAAAATTAAAGAGTGACTTGTTAAGGTGCTAGGGCCCTGTTAAGGGCGATAGAATGTCGGATTCACATGACTTCATTAAATGGCAAGTGTAGCTGGTTTTGCTGCAAGGTTTTTCGTATAGGGTTAGCATGGAGTAGAGTTTAGAAATGGCATATGGATGGAGTGTACGCAAATTTATCGTGTAGCATTCCTGAGTGTAACATCTGATCCAATTTGAGCAGCAGGAAGTGACATCATGAAGCAATGATGGTGGAATCAATCATCAGTTACACGAAGACTTCATGGGTGGCATGACTTAGGTAAGGGGTCATATTTTTGAGTCAGCTAGTGCTGCTAAATATTTATATTGATGGAGTATTTTCATTCTGCAGATCTACTCATTCGGCAGTAATGCAGTCAAGTGACATTCTACTGGATAGAATCTTGTGTTGAAGTGCTTTTAGCAGCAGGATTGGAGCAGTGTGAAGTTTGAGGGAAACAACCGGCATCACGGAAAGGAGGGAGCACAACCATTGGATATCTGGGAAACAAATTGAAGATGCTGCAGTGACCAGCAGATGAGGTGATATGATGCTAAGGTGTAAAGATAGAGGAGGATGTGCAGAGGGAACAGTAGTAAGTATATCGGTAAGCAAGGAAACCAGGGTTTCCTCTCGATGCACACACACAATGACACACACATTAGGGCCCCCCAACCATGATTTCCTACAGGAGTAAATTTAGGTGGACAGCCTCCTCTGATTCCTGACTGAAGAATTTGTTGGAGGTCACTCAGATGTCCTTTATTGGAGTCCAGACTAATGGGAGGCTGTTTGAAAATTAGGTAAGGTAGACGTTAAAGTGATGCGATTGATGAGGTAGAGTGTATACCCTGCACTGGTTCATTAGCCTTTTGCATGCATTTCTTTCCAGTTTCACCATCATCATGCCGAGGACAAGAGGAAAATGGGGATTCAAGCTTTTACCTTACAGTGGAGTATGGGCCATCCTATATTTTCAGCCTGGTGTTCAGCAATTGGGAGGAAGTGAAATTTATCGCAAATTACCTGTACTTAAGAGGACAACCTAGATGATCTAGCTGGTTTCCTATAATTTCAATGGGTAAGTACCTAGTACTAATTTCCCACTGTTATGGATATTTCAGTAATTTTTCGATAATCAGTGACAATCATTTCATAGGGTAGGATATGCAAATATTCATGATTTGTTTTAAGGCTCAGGTAACACATGTTTTTCTTGAGTGAAAGTTAAATAACTTAAGTGGTGATTGGGGCATTGGCAAATTTGCCATTAAAGAACAGCACCAAAATAAAACTATAGATGAGGTCAAGGGTTTGATTTTTTTAAGGCGTGAAAGGTGTGTGAATGAAGCTCATGTTGAAATTTCAGTGGTTGAATTTCTACTGGAGCACTTTTACTTAATAGTCTTTTGGTATAAAATAGCATTAATGTTTCATTATTTATTTCAGAAGACAGCAGTAATTCAAGATGATGTAATACACCAAATTATGAAGTGTGCTGAACTGATGAAGGAGCAATGTGTTAAGCAGACGTGCAGGGGGTCACATGGAGTAAGTCAATTATGCATGTATGTATGTAGTCGTTCTGGTGCGTAGAAGGGAGATTCACATTTTTATTTCACTGTGTTTTGTAAGAGAGGGGTGAGAAATCTTGATGTGATTGGCAAGGGGATTTTTTGAAGGGAAATGTGTGAATGTGTAGTTAAGTAGCAATGCATTTGTTCTGATTCGAAAACAGATCAGTTATTAATTCAGTGGTGGTGCTTTTTGTGGCATTTGACAAAGCATCTTACAAAGTAATGTATGTGAGGGCTATCTCAGGGTAATTGTGAGACCCTAATTGGTGTAAAAAAAAAGGATAATTTTAGGGTAATTTTGGATTCGTACTTGCTGTACATTTTTGGCATATTCGTATTAAAATTGGGAGGTCAAACTCAAGATTTCATAATTTGACAAGATAAATTATATGTTACTTAGTTATGTAATGAAGTCTTACCAATTGGTAATGCATTTACGCCTGCAGTACTAAACTAAATGAATGTAGTATTTGTGTTCCGAGAGAAAAACCATAAGAGATCAAGGGAGTGCTTGCATTGTGTAATGAGCTCTCCCATTCCATGCATATAATATTTGCTCTGGTATATGATCTATGATATCCCTCCCGCATTCCCCCATTGTGTTCCTCAGAAGTACAAGTGTCTGAATCCTTTATTTTGTAAAGTGAACTTCCACTCCCTGTCAATAAGAATTGTACTCAGCCTTGTTCTTTGAAATCCCTACCACATTCCCTTTCTGTTTCTCTCAGAAGAGCAAGCGAGTTCATCTGTTGTGTGCAATGAGCCTACCCACTCCCTTTCTATCCAAGCAACTGGTTGTGGAAAACATTTGAAGTGAAGGCGAGGAGCAGTGTGATGTAGGACAGGATGGCTGTGATGGAGACTGTGAGTAACCAATAAAAAGTTAAGGTGCCATAGGTGTGACTGGCCTTTACAATTTGGAGTGCTTGTAAAGCATAGTTGAGCACTTAATTTTTTGTATAGAATAAGAATATTTTAAGTGAAGTGTTGAAATTATTTAATAATATTTGTCCAGAAAATTAAAGGTGAGAATTAGAAAGGCCAAGGGAATTACTTTTAATACGATACAGTTTAGGATTGGCATTGAAAATTTTTAGGAGAATGGTGGTCATCATAGGGAGGTAATGAAGACTAGGAATGGATTCAGGCTTAGGCAAAGATGAAGAGAATAAAGAAAACTTAATGGCAGTTAAAGAAGATGGAACAGAATCACGAAATGACTCGGGTAACTGCAGGATGGGGAGCAATGAGGGACGGCATCTATCTTGGAGTCAACTTATTCCCGAGTTTGAAAGTGAATAAGTTATGTGAAGGGAAGAAGGTACTTTTAATACGATGCAGATTCAACATGTTTCACGGATATAAAGCTGCAAGAAGTCGTTTGAATTTTTGTGGAGTTCTGGCATTTGCTTCCAGATAAGGACAATAAAGATCGTAATAGAGCAACAATGAACATGAGGAATATATTGGGGCATGGGCGAAGATGAAGATAAAAAAGAAAACTCGATGAATGTTTCCTCAGGAAGAACACGAAGATACTCAGCATCACGAAAGAGAGGAGTCGGGTAACTGCAGGATGAGGACCACTGAGGGACGTAATCTATCTGGGAGTCTACTTGCTACTGAGTAATGCGCAGCGAAAGAGGATAATAGCTGTTGTAAAGCATTTGGGCAATATGGATACATATAGTGTCAATAGAAGGAAGACAGCCTGGATTGGTTGAAGACCTCCATTTGCTTCTGGGTGTGAACAATGAAAAGAGCTTCGATAAGATGTTTTTTGCTGAGATATTTCAGAACACAAGAAATTTTTTCAGGAGAAACTGAAGCAATGAAGATGAACACTGTATGGTATATGTATCAGCCTCCATGAAGTCTTCCGAGTTATCTTCGAGGATGAGGTGTAATGGCTAAGGTGTTAAAGCTATATCCATTCCTGAAGAGAGGAATCTGGAGGGCAGCATTGATGCCGAGGAAAGGGATCGGCTTCGTAGGAAATCGAAGAATTGGAGAAGAAGTGAAGAATGTATGGGTGAAGCACTCAGCCTACCATGAAGTTTAGATTGGGAATGTAAAACAAAATGAAACCTGTGGAAGAAGTTATAACAGCCTTTTGATGTACCTATTACCGGTGTAGTATGAGGTAATGGAGAGTTACAGTGTAAGTATTCCACATATGTTGAAGACGAAGGGTGACAGGTAAATGAGGCCTGGTAACAGTCGAAGAAATCTTCGCTTCCATTCAGGATGATCAACATTTGTTATAGGAAGAAGATAACGGGAGGACTGTAGGTATAGAGGTGGAAATGAAGTTTGAAAGCAAGATGATATTGGAGTGTAGAGTGGAAAAGTTAATACTGCAGGGTGCAATTTGATCTCTAAGAGGCAGATCTGTGATTGCCAAAGGATGTAAACTTAAGAATAATGGCATCAATACTGGACATGAAGAAAAATTGATAAGAGTTTATACATCAATGAAGGGAGGATACATGATGACATGAGCTTGTAGCGGGGAAATAATGTATCCTCTAGTGAAGATCACTATATTCATGCAAGGAGGTAAGACGATGATGGTCTTGCCACACTGAAATCATTCCAGGATGAATATTAATCCATGGGGGAGAGCATGAGAGTGATGGAATTGGACTAAGCTGAAAATAAGGCATGTAGCAGAGGAAGACGATAAAGAAGCTTAAAACCCTGGCATCATCGTCTGTGGAAGACCAACAGAGTATGCCGTTCCTTAGTGGATAGTGGGATTCACATCGGATGATAGCATTACTCACATGAGGAAGAAAGAGAGGAAGGGAATGAAGCAGATGACACAAGGACTAATGCTACGATGAAGATGATGGTCGAATGGAAGGGCCGACAATGGCATACTGGAGTACATGTATTTGGTAAGGGAAGAGATGAGACGCATGAATCACTGAAGAATGAAGGATGGGAAAGAAGCAAATTACCGAATATTGACAAAATAGCATCAAGAGAAAACGGTCCATGTGGTGGCGTTGTGATAGGAGAAATTAGATGATAAGATAAGACAAAATCTCCTATCAATTGAGTCTCTATGATTAGAACTACTCAGGGCTCTACCTAATCAGAGCAGAGGGCAGCATAGATGTCGGAGATGAAGTTTGGAGGAATAGCAAAACGTAGGGAAGTAGCGTTCATTGAAGGAATGATTCGCGGAGAAAGTTTATGGGATTGATAAAAAAGGAGAGGAGTCGTCATCATTTAAGTATGAATGACGGGAAAGAAGTGAGGTACTGGACACTAACCTAATAGCTTCAAGAGAAAACCGTCCATGTAGTGGCTGTATAAAATAAGAAATTAGACCATAAGATATGCTAAAATATTCCATCCATTGAGGCTCTATGATCAGAATTACTCGATTCCAGAATTCTTCATGGATAGATGGATCCGTGAGCCTCAAAATTAAGACAATGAAGAAGGCCATTGATGTGAAGAAGTTAATAAAGGAAATTACATTGTGTATTGATCCATGGATAAAACTTCAATCAACCTCTAAAGAAAAGTGATATGCTATGCATCTACTGAAATATATCCTTTTAGAGGTGAGGAGAGTTCAGCCTACTAAGTTACCAGCAAAAAAGAAGAAAGGAAACAACCGGAGCTTTCAGTATCATACAAAGGAGCAAGTTGTGAGAATTTCTGAAAAAAATTATCAAAAGAAAGGAAATCAACGAAAAAAATGAAACCAAGAAAAAAAGCCGTGGAGGGAGGATACAGGCTAGCATGAAATTGAAGAAAGCTGGAGGTACACGTGGGAGAATAACGAAGATGAGTGAATTTCTTCAATCACTCACAAGACGACTGGAATGAGGAACTGGACATCAGAGGAAAAAGGAATCATCACTGTCAAAAATTGGAGTGTAAGAGGAGAGGACATGAGATTGAAAGTGTTGGAGAAAGGTAAGCCTTAAAGGGAAAAAAGTCTACTAACCATTTTATTGCAGAGTGAAGGGCTGTCATTTTCTACTGGTGCAGAATGTTTTTAGTATGGCAATGATATAGTTTTAAGAAGCTTCATTAATAGTGAAATGGGAGTACATTTTCTTGGGAAATAAAAACTATGCATTGGGAACAACATCAAAATGTAGTAACGGGAATTATCTCGAGAAAAAGGAATAACTTGAGTATTGATTGAAAGCAGTACTCTGGTATGAGTGAAGACAATGAATTGATCATGAAGATAAATGGAATAAAAAAATTAATTTATTGGCCTCCGTACATAGTTGTGGGGAGATAGGTTATCCAACGAAATGATGGAGAATTGAGTCAACTTTAGGAAGATTTGTAGGACTCTCTAATGGTTGAATGCAAAATAGTTTTTCCTATTATTTTTGAAATCAGCCTGTGATTGCGTGAAAAACGGAAATTGATTTTCTTTTTATTGAAAGAGATGACGACTGCATTGTGTAGAGTGGAGTTCACTCAAAGGCAAAAGATAATGACAAAGGAAGTAAACTGTGGTCAGTGGAAAATAAAAAGAATAAGAGTGGAATCAGCGTTCATCAAGTACGTTAAATTGGAGGAAAGCTGTGACAGGAGATATTGCATTTATATTGTATGCAGGTTCTCGTTTCCGATGAAGACTCAAAAAGCACAATGAAGATGAGGAGTGAGCTACCTGGCCCATCCCTTCTATTTCTGTCCTTATATCTTTCCTGCTGGTCTGGAGTACCTATTAGTGCGGAAGACTTAAATACCCATTGTAGTGAGCTGCGATTATTGAATAAAAATTTTGAGATACCTGAGGACTGGAGATGGCGTAGTGGCAGTATGGTTCCATAAATAGTTATGAAAAATTTTCCTTTGTATATGAAACAATCGACTGGTATTGGAATGTTAAGTGCATAAGGATTATACGTCAGATTCTCTTCAATGCCATGGAAAAGGATGTTCATTCCGGAGGGTGTGGATAGCAATGGTAGAGCGCATTAGATAAGCAGGCGAAACCGGGAGACCAAGCAAGAGAATGGGCGGAATGATTATGATTTAGACGGGACTTAAACAACCATTGTAGTGAGCTGTGATTATTGATAGATAATTTAGAAATACCCGAAGACCAAATATGGGATAGTGGCAGCATGGTTCCATAACCAGTTAAGAAGATATTTCCTAAGGATATGAAACAATCGAATGGATTTGGAATGTTAAGTGCACAAGGATTATCTGGCATGTTCTCTTCAATGCCATTGAAAAGGATTTTCATTTCAGAGGGTGTGGCTAGCAATGGAAGAGCACCTTAGATAAGCAGGAGAGCCCCGGTAGACCAAGCAAGAGAATGGGCGGAATGATTATGATATAGAAAGAGAAGATAATGAAAAGGAGTGGCATCAATTCTATAACACGAATAATTTATAAAAGGATGTGAACAACAATTTGAACAGGCAGTATATGGTGATCAGTCGACGACAGCTTTGATAATAGAGAATATTCCTAAGAAAGTAGAAAGTGCAGGGAAAACGAGGAAAAATAACGCCTGACTCCACCGGGGAACGATGAAGTAATGAAGGAAGAAATCGAAAACTGGATTTAATCGACAATGTGGATTTAATCTACAATGAAGACTTACTCTGACGTCGGATAGCTTGATAAGGCAGATGTGTAATGTGAGGAGAACCATTTAGGAATTGAATCATTACATTGGATATGATCGGAGAAGTAAAGACTTGAGAAGAGAAGCAACGAAAGATATGGGCTACATTTAAACAGACGAGGTTTCCAGGAGCTCCATGAATGCCTGTTGAAGATTGTGACATGCTGTACGATGAGGACCATTGGAAGAAAAGAATTTCTCGGAAAAATGTGAAACGAGTAGGAAAATAATGAACCTATGAACCTGTGCTATGCAGACACATTGGGGAGAAAAATAACACTGTGAAGAAAATTCCCCCATTGAAGAACTGTGGCTCCAATGAAGTCTGGGTCGACTAAATATGAAAAAAGCTGAGAAAATCCTTCTGTTCAGCACCTTGCATAGCAATTTATATCAGAATTACCTGCCGAGGATGGTATAGATGCCAACAGTAAGGAAAACCATCTGAGAGTACTTAAGAAATGAATAATCAGCAGGGAAAGATACTAGGACTACAAGACACAGGACAAGCATGGGGATGATTGAGCAAGTCAATTTGAGGGAAAACAGTGAGGAGAACTTAAATTGCATGCTGGAAGATTTAAACTTTGGAAGACACGACAAATATCTGGATGTCATCAGTATGGGAGAAGAGGAGTCTTTGCATGGAGAAATGTGAAGTGATGAAGAGAAATGAACTAGAAAAAATATTAGCATAGCAAGAATACAAGCTACGAAGAGCAGGAATGACATGACTTTGCGGATACGCACAGTATTTCAGTGTCAAGCAAAGGGCCAGGGGACACTATAGTGAAATTAGGATATATCCATCACGGGAAGTACGAAGCGATAAAGAATATTGGCCGAGGAAAGAAGACTGAAGAGAATAAAGAATGGGTCAAATGGCACTGGAGGTCTATATTGACAATGTTGCAAGTATTCTACGTGAGCAGGTATGAAGTATTGATGAGTGGCAATGAATAGACAATCTCAGGCTCCAATAGGGCACAGGATTAATGACAGGAGGCATGGCCCTATTTTGCAGATGAGAGGAGCTCTTCGATGCATGCCTAGAAAATCGTGGTACTTTGTGCGATGGGGACTATTAGAAGATATACATATTCAACACCAGCAAAAAGGAATCATCATGGTGAAACGTGAGGGATGAATAAAAACATGTGGGTTAAAGGATCGAGGTATGATAAGGAACTATATTCAAGCAGGGAATAGTGTGCCAAACACGAGGACTTGAGGAGCCATTCCATTGCCCACTGAAATACTTGAATAAGTGAGAGGATGAAGACTAGTGAGATATGCCAATATTTTGGTTGCTCGGGTTCACTATGGATAATTCATCAGTCATTGTAGGACACTCCAATTCCTTTCAGAATTCCAATCCACATTGTCAACAGCCTTATCTAAATCCACAAATGCAATGAAAGTTGGTTTTCCCTACTTCACTCTTTTCTGTATTAGCAGCCTAAGAGCCAATATTGCTTCTTCAGTTCCCTTACATTTCCTGAATCCCAATTCATCTTCATCCAGGAACTCCTAAGCTCTTCCCTCTATTCTTCTGTAGATGATCCTTGTCAATATCTTTGATGCCTATGTTGTCAGGCTTATTGTCCTAAAATGCACACGTTTCTCTGCTCTCTTCTTTTTGTGAATAGGAATAAATATGTTTTTCTCAAAGCCCCTGGGTATTTCATGTCTCAGATGGTTTTATACAGTAGGGTTAATTTCTTATCTGCTACATTTTTAATTAGTCCTGCAGCATTATCATCAATTCCAGAAGCCTTATGCATGAGAAGGTCCCTTTCTGCGTCAAATTCCTAATTAATATCGATGTTCCCATATTATCCACTTTGACTTTGCTTTCCTCTTCGATCACTTTGGTGCTGGTTTCTGTTGTACAACTTTTCCCAATATCCTTTTCATCACTAACTGTGTCTTCTTTTTCAATCAAAAGTTCTCCATTCTTGTCCCATAAGGTATTGCATAATGTGCTCTGCTCTTTAAAGTGGTTCCTCACTATCTTATAGGCAGCTTCCACATTTCCAAAATAAAATGTGGTCTATTTGAAATCTTCTGTCTCCTGGCATTTTGCACGTGTACCTTCTTCTGTTGTGGTTTTTAAAGAATGTGTTGGCAACCACTATATTATGCTGTGTGCAGAACTCCATTAGTCTTTTTCTTTCATTACCCATCCATATTTCTCAGTTATTCTTCCAACTAGACCTTTGCCGAGGACCTCGTTCCAATTTCTCAAAATAATTAGGATTTCATCTCCTCTTACTAGTCTTATGACTTCCGTGATATCTTCATAGTTGTCTTCCACTCCTGCATCTTCATCTAACAGTGAAGGGTAGGCAGAGAAGAAGGATTCTGTCCACAAAGGAGAGGTTTTCTGAAGCATGCGATGTAAGTTGAATACGAAGACCGAATAAAAAGTAAAGGTTTAAGAAGAAATACAAGTAGGATAATCATATGTAGTAGTAATAGGCCAATGGATAGAATTGGTACCACAGAAAAGAAAAATCATCGTTGAAGAATGAGACACAGGTGTAAAGCGGCTTTGGGCTGGACGTTGAGAGCATATAGTGACAGGAAAAGGATGGGGGGCAAAGGAGATGTTCGGGACTATTCAACCCACTTTATTAGATAGCGATACGCTCTTGGATGAGAAGTACTGCAATGTCTCATATACACACGAGATACGACATCAAATAAAACAAGAGTTTAAAAAGATTTGAGAGGCAATACAGGTAGGATAATCATACCCAGAAGGATGAGGCCAATGGATAGAATCTATACCACAGAATAGAGAACATCATCATTGGATCACTTCGGAGAAAGGAAACCAAGATGCCAAAACATCAGAGATTTGGATAAGAAACTGCTAATGGAAGAGAGAGAAATCAGCAATAGATGTAAAAAGTATATTGAAGAGCTATACCGAGGTCTGATACCCCTAGGAGAAGCATTCACAAAGGACCAGAACCAAGTGGAGGAATACAACCGTGGTCCAGCAATACTAAGAAGCAAATTCAAGAGAGCAATAAGATACCTGAAGACTGGAATGGCGCACAGAGAAGATAAAATCAGTGGAGAAGATATCAATGCACTTGGTGAAAAAGCGCAAGATGCACTCTATGTAATAATCCAAGATTGCTACAAATCCTGAAATCTGCCAGAAGACTTTAAGAGGAGCTCAGTGGTGACCATAATGAAGAGGGCAAGAGCTAAGAAATGCAAGGAGCATTGAGCCTTGAGTCTAGTTTCACATGCCTCCAAAATCCTTACTTGGGCAGAAGAATTGAAGGAAAAATCAAAGAAAACCTGTAAGAAAACCAATTTGGATTTAGGAAGAATAGGAAGGCTAGGGATGCAATTCTATGCCTGAGACTACTGGTACAGCACATTGAGAGGATAATATGATGATATAGTGACTGGAGAAGGATGGTCGGCAAAGGTGATATGCTTAACTATTCAACCCACTACATGAGAATGCGATATGCTCTTCGAATGAAGTGGAGGGATGGGCTTAGGTACCGATAAAAATTTTATGCAATGGATTAAGATCAGTGCTTCTAACCTGGGTAGGACAAATATTAATTTTCTTAGGAGAATGCGATATCCTGGAGGATGGGACCGTCAACAGGAGGTAAGGAATCCATTGTCTGCGAAATACGAAGAAATAAAGAGGAGTGAAGGGACGAAGATGAGGAGCGTGACTGAATGCGGTGTTGTTGAAGCTGTTTCACTTCAGAGTGGAAGTCAGGATATGCTGCAAAATGAGGATCAGTGAAGGACGAAAATAAATTCAGAACGAAATTGTCATGGAAGAGCAAACATATGCATGAAGAACAGCCTTGGTGTGATTAAATCACGAACTAAGATCAGGAGTGCAAAAAGAGTTAACGACCTAAATGGAAGAGGTTTTCAAGAGCCTAATGAAGTATACCTTCCTGCTGCTGGATGAAAACCAGTGATTGGCATCAAAACTATAGAAGAAGAATCATTGGATATGAAAATGAAGGAAATGAAAGGGATGGGTGGTGGGAAGCATTTAAAATATTCTGAAGAAAAGAAATAAGCTAGGAAGATGTGAAGGTCATCCAATGCTGCGTACCGTGCTTCATCACCAAGTGGAGGACAAGTGCAACAGGGTGAGGACCACTGAATGGCAGTATCGATATTCGATCAAGCATTCATTGGTGGAACATTGGTGGAATTTTATCGGTGTATGCTGAAGATGAGAGGAAAATGCCAAGAGTCAAGGGAAAATGTAAGGAACAGAAGAAAAGACCGTGGGTGCCTTTTTATTTCTCGTGGACAAAATTGATACCGGAGAAGAGGAAACGTCGCCGTAAAAGCAGGCATGGGAAAGAATTGGTTTCACAGAGAAGAGAAATCAGTAATAAATGAAGATGAGGTGTCCTTTTGGGCTAAGATGAAGACCAGAAGCGGTATTGAATGCGAAAAACGTAGGGTATGTCTGCCATGAGCAATGTCATCTTTGATTACAGTACCAAGATATTGGTCAGGAAGAGGACCGAAGACATGGATACCACGGATGAGGAATTGTTTCCAGAGGGAATAAACACCATGAACAGAAGGTAGTGAAAGAAGACCTAGGTCAACGATGAAGAAAAACAGAAGAAGGTGAGGTGCAGTAACATGGACAGCCAGGATCTCTTAGAACCCTACTTTGGACGACCGGGTCACGCCGCAGGATAGGGACTGAAGACAGAAGGCATGATGATAAAGAGGAATCAATGCTAAAGAAAAATGAAGAAATCAACAAGTGCAGTTATTTGGAGGAAAGGAGAAGTGATGGAAGAAATGAAATTATGAGAATGGATGGAAGAGGGGTGTGACTGTGTTGGACACAGCTCCATATAACGAAAAGGATTGTCTCACGAATTGGATGGGAAATGATGAAGCTAAATGGAGCCCTTCACTGGCCAAGAGAAGGATTTGAATAGGGTATGAACATCATCACATTGCCAGGTAGAAGTCCGGCTTGAATGAAGATGGAAAGTGACATTAAGAGGAAGGTAATGAGGATGAGAAGAATCGTACTATGTATCTTCTTTTGTAAGATGGGGAACAATATGATGTGGAGCAGTGGATGACTCTGGCCATAACAAGAGGAAGCTACCGTGATGATAATTATAGATTCACAGAATAGTTACAGAGTCAATGATAAGGGAGACGAAGAGCCATATTTTTTTATCGATTCCCTGTTTTTTGTGGACATAACTCAATAATTCTTTGGGTACCTCTTTATTAGGTACATTGCAATCAGGGACAGGGAGGAAACGATGGGAAGAAATGGTGCTGGGTGAATTAATCAATTGTTCGAAGAAGAATCGATTTTTATGAATAGTGATTGGAGAAAGAGACTCAAAATTGCAAGTTCTCAGTGAAGATATGATGAACATACATCATAGTAGATGCAGAAAAATAATTCCACAGTGTAGGGTATGTGATGGATTTGTGGAAGGATATATTCTGTTTTGGTCTGCAAGATATGAAGCAAGAAGCACATTCATAATCAATGATCCATAAGGATTGGAAGAAATGGGTGAGCACATACAATGAAGACAAACATGTTGCATGTGGATTCACATTCAAATTATGTAATATCATCCATTTTCTCAAAAAAATGCTTGTGTTGTACTGATCGTTGTTATGTAAGTGTTGTTGTATGCATTATAGAATTCACAATTTTTGAATGTGGTTGATTGAAAGATAAAATGTTATGATGAGGTATTTGTATTTTTATCATAATCTACAAACCAGTTTTTGTAACTCATGTTGATGGGAATATTTGATGTAACCTTCAGCTGCTATGAGTGGTCTGTTAGTATTTGTATGAGGGCGTGTATTGGAAGCATGTATAGGGAGTATAGTCTGTTAGTATTTGTATGAGGGCATGTATTGGAAGCATGTACAGGGAGTTAACTTGATTGTAACAGTTTTTATGCCACAGGAGGGGGATAACTTCAATTGAGTCCTATTGGATCTATAAGCTGATACATGAAGAAAAGTAAACTGGGTATAAAATGGTAAGGGGGATCTGATGTAACCTTGATTAATTTCATAATTGATTTTTCTTCTTGTAATATGTTGTCATTATTTCCATGTTTCTTTGTTCCACGGATGTCTTATGTCTAACGAGGACCATGTGCATATCAAGCCAACTACCCTCTCCTGCAATGTTCAAATGCATCCCAGTTAGAACTTCGCTTCACTTCCTTGCCCGAGTCTATTCTGTTGAAATGAAAGCACTAGATTTGACAACCCTGAGTTTGGATTTTCAGGTGTGGGACATTGATTAATTCTCACCCTTGGTAAGTGCTTAACTGAACTTTTATGTGTATTTCAAATAGATGTACCTTTTACCAAACAGTAGAATTTAATGGGAAGCTAATGTTCATGAAATGTTTAAGTATATATTAGACTAGTACCAATGCCACTTTTTTGATTACTGACTGACACCTCGATATCAGTGGCTGATACCAATAGTATTATTTCCCGATACGTTACTTAATTTTCTGAAAAAATTTGATAAGTGTTTTCCTTCCTGTGAAGTCAACTCAGTAATCAAAAGTTTCATATAAATGGCAGGTATTTATTGAGAGAAATGACATTATGACAGCTCTTTTATTTTGCTACTCTTACAATTATCACTGGAATTAGATTTCAAACTATAAGCCCTCTTGCATTTGCAAATACTGCAAATTCTTTTTAAGAAATAAGAGCTGCTTAACATGCTCAGCAGCGTATATTAGAATGTATTGGTCATTGACACATTATTGATGTTATGTAACTGCTGAACATGCTCAGCAGTTAAGAGGGTTCTTCTAAAAGGTTATCGCATAGGTGTCCGAAAAAATTTGTTCAGGAAACAATGGATCTGCAGGTACACCCAAATGCAGGACCTTTTGTTAGTATGTTTTTTTAGGGACCCAAAATCCTGAGTATGGTTTTGAGGATAACTTGCAGAAGAGATTAGGCCTTCTCGAGTAATGCTTAGCACGTATGCACGGTTTGCATAACTACCAGGGGACCAATATGATTGCCATCAATTTGGTTATGGGCTAGCGTTAATTAATTATATCAAAGTTTAATTTCCATTTATTTTGCCTTCCAATCAAATGCTTACGATATATCGGGTTGAGGCACACTCAACAATTAATGATGATTATATGACCAGATAGCAAGTTTTCTGCGTACATTTTTCACACAAAAAGTATATATGCATAGCTTTGACTCTTGAGGCTTGATATTCCAAAAAAGGAAAGAGCAAAATTCATAGAGAGCATATCAACATGTGGTTAATTTAGACTTTCGTTTAATGCAGGTAGCAGACTTTTTTTATAATTACAATTGAGGCACATTTTTGCAGTGAGTATTAAAAATGGCACATAGAGTTGCAGAAGCCAGATCGTTACTTTGGAGATTTTATAACAATATGACAAGCACAAAAAAAGAAAATTTTGATATTATATGAATCGTACTTTAGCCATTCATTCCTTTTAAGTTTTGAATATTTACTTATATTCGTCTAAGTTATTCTAGTCAATTTACAACGCCAGATTTTCTCTGTAAGTATGCAACACTGAGTCACACGACAAAGAATTTCATCTTCATTTTAAAATTTCTAATGCGAATCCATGAACGTCATAACACTTAACCATGGCACAATATATAAATTTATATTTTTTAAAACCAAGCTTGGAATTAAGCGGAAACGCCTAAGCACACATGAGTTGAGCAGAACGAACTTGAGGTGAAGGCAGAACTTTAATTTTTGTCGCTATTTCAGCAAATTATCTTAGTTTGTGGATTTTCGTCTACTATCAGAGGAGGTTGAGCGTTACACCTCAGGCTTTTCCATAGCCAACTCTAATCATTGTCCTACTTTTACTGTCACGAATATTGCAGCTAAGTAAACAAATACGCATCATTGGTAGTTTTTATAAGCAGTAGAGTGCCACTGTAACAATTCAATACCAGTCTCAAAAAAGTTTCTTATTAAGTGGTGATGAAATTGCAGCTGAACATGATTTCTATTTGCCATCTATATTCATGCATAGAAGTGCTAAAAGTGGATGAAGATATGTCATGTAACAGTTTCATCGGCCCATCTCTTAAAATGTTGTAAATATCAAGTTTTTCATCAAAAACTCCTAAATTCATTCACTTAAAGTCATTTACTTGAAACAAGTTATGGCAGAGAAGGCTCAACTTAGGTGACAATATATCTTTTTCGGGAGAAGTGAAGTTCAGTAGGGGAGGGAGACTGGATCAGATTTCCTTTAAGTAAATAGATGTTATGTGAGAGTGGGTGATAATATAATTGTATTATTCTTCCTCCACCTTTGATCCACTTACAACTGATACCTATACTAATTAATGCCCTGTATCCCATTTACTAGCCTAGTCATTACAACCCTTTAATGTTCATTTTCTTTTAATATTAATCAGGGGAAGTAATTCAGCTGGTTGCCCGGATCATTTCTATAAAAAATTCAGTGGAAAAATAGCGTGATAGCTACCTCTCCGAGTGTTGTTCTGTGCTGTGGTGCCTTCAGTGTACGGAGTGCTCTGAGCATAAATGTTGTGCTGTGCTTTGTGTATAAAAGGAATCAGTGGTGGAAGCAGATGTTAATTGTGTTAAGGCAGCATATATATGCGAGTGTATTTGTGTGTGATAGTGAAATCAGTGTTCCCCTGGATTATCTTACGAAGATTACCAGACAGCCAAGGAGCAGAAAGCAAGGATGGGAGGTAAATGAGGAAGGACCACACCAAAGGTAGGGAACTACGTGTCCATCCCATGTAAGCACCTTCTAGATAAATGCCGTAGCCTTTACCCATAAGATAGGGAAGGAAACGTGGTAGGTCGCAAGACTAGGAATGATAAAATGAATTTATAGGTAGGTGTGTACGTGGAGGGAGTTGCTCTGTTGGCAGGGTCCTTAAATGGGCGGTAGAGTTCTTCATTCCAGCAAATATGCTTCTGGTGAAGAAGATGGGTGCACTGACCCAGTATCATGATGCAGACTACAAAATTAAAGAGTGACTTGTTAAGGTGCTAGGGCCCTGTTAAGGGCGATAGAATGTCGGATTCACATGACTTCATTAAATGGCAAGTGTAGCTGGTTTTGCTGCAAGGTTTTTCGTATAGGGTTAGCATGGAGTAGAGTTTAGAAATGGCATATGGATGGAGTGTACGCAAATTTATCGTGTAGCATTCCTGAGTGTAACATC
This sequence comes from Platycnemis pennipes, assembly GCA_933228895.1. Lineage (NCBI taxonomy): Eukaryota > Metazoa > Arthropoda > Insecta > Odonata > Platycnemididae > Platycnemis > Platycnemis pennipes. The sequence continues at coordinate 32,585,872 of OW121855.1, forward strand.
TGATCCGATTTGAGCAGCAGGAAGTGACATCATGAAACAATGATGGTGGAATCAATCATCAGTTACACGAAGACTTCATGGGTGGCATGACTTAGGTAAGGGGTCATATTTTTGAGTCTGATAGTGCTGTTAAATATTTATATTGATGGAGTATTTTCATTCTGCAGATCTACTCATTCGGCAGTAATGCAGTCAAGTGACATTCTACTGGATGGAATCTTGTGTTGAAGTGCTTTTAGCAGCAGGATTGGAGCAGTGTGAAGTTTGAGGGAAGCAACCGGCATCACGGAAAGGAGGGAGCACAACCATTGGATACCTGGGAAACAAATTGAAGATGCTGCAGTGACCAGCAGATGAGGTGATATGATGCTAAGGTGTAAAGATAGAGGAGGATGTGCAGAGGGAACAGTAGTAAGTATATCGGTAAGCAAGGAAACCAGGGTTTCCTCTCGATGCACACACACACACACACACACAATGACACACACATTAGGGCCCCCCAACCATGATTTCCTACAGGAGTAAATTTAGGTGGACAGCCTCCTCTGATTCCTGACTGAAGAATTTGTTGGAGGTCACTCAGATGTCCTTTATTGGAGTCCAGACTAATGGGAGGCTGTTTGAAAATTAGGTAAGGTAGACGTTAAAGTGATGCGATTGATGAGGTAGAGTGTATACCCTGCACTGGTTCATTAGCCTTTTGCATGCATTTCTTTCCAGTTTCACCATCATCATGCCGAGGACAAGAGGAAAATGGGGATTCAAGCTTTTACCTTACAGTGGAGTATGGGCCATCCTATATTTTCAGCCTGGTGTTCAGCAATTGGGAGGAAGTGAAATTTATCGCAAATTACCTGTACTTAAGAGGACAACCTAGATGATCTAGCTGGTTTCCTATAATTTCAATGGGTAAGTACCTAGTACTAATTTCCCACTGTTATGGATATTTCAGTAATTTTTCGATAATCAGTGACAATCATTTCATAGGGTAGGATATGCAAATATTCATGATTTGTTTTAAGGCTCAGGTAACACATGTTTTTCTTGAGTGAAAGTTAAATAACTTAAGTGGTGATTGGGGCATTGGCAAATTTGCCATTAAAGAACAGCACCAAAATAAAACTATAGATGAGGTCAAGGGTTTGATTTTTTTAAGGCGTGAAAGGTGTGTGAATGAAGCTCATGTTGAAATTTCAGTGGTTGAATTTCTACTGGAGCACTTTTACTTAATAGTCTTTTGGTATAAAATAGCATTAATGTTTCATTATTTATTTCAGAAGACAGCAGTAATTCAAGATGATGTAATACACCAAATTATGAAGTGTGCTGAACTGATGAAGGAGCAATGTGTTAAGCAGACGTGCAGGGGGTCACATGGAGTAAGTCAATTATGCATGTATGTATGTAGTCGTTCTGGTGCGTAGAAGGGAGATTCACATTTTTATTTCACTGTGTTTTGTAAGAGAGGGGTGAGAAATCTTGATGTGATTGGCAAGGGGATTTTTTGAAGGGAAATGTGTGAATGTGTAGTTAAGTAGCAATGCATTTGTTCTGATTCGAAAACAGATCAGTTATTAATTCAGTGGTGGTGCTTTTTGTGGCATTTGACAAAGCATCTTACAAAGTAATGTATGTGAGGGCTATCTCAGGGTAATTGTGAGACCCTAATTGGTGTAAAAAAAAAGGATAATTTTAGGGTAATTTTGGATTCGTACTTGCTGTACATTTTTGGCATATTCGTATTAAAATTGGGAGGTCAAACTCAAGATTTCATAATTTGACAAGATAAATTATATGTTACTTAGTTATGTAATGAAGTCTTACCAATTGGTAATGCATTTACGCCTGCAGTACTAAACTAAATGAATGTAGTATTTGTGTTCCGAGAGAAAAACCATAAGAGATCAAGGGAGTGCTTGCATTGTGTAATGAGCTCTCCCATTCCATGCATATAATATTTGCTCTGGTATATGATCTATGATATCCCTCCCGCATTCCCCCATTGTGTTCCTCAGAAGTACAAGTGTCTGAATCCTTTATTTTGTAAAGTGAACTTCCACTCCCTGTCAATAAGAATTGTACTCAGCCTTGTTCTTTGAAATCCCTACCACATTCCCTTTCTGTTTCTCTCAGAAGAGCAAGCGAGTTCATCTGTTGTGTGCAATGAGCCTACCCACTCCCTTTCTATCCAAGCAACTGGTTGTGGAAAACATTTGAAGTGAAGGCGAGGAGCAGTGTGATGTAGGACAGGATGGCTGTGATGGAGACTGTGAGTAACCAATAAAAAGTTAAGGTGCCATAGGTGTGACTGGCCTTTACAATTTGGAGTGCTTGTAAAGCATAGTTGAGCACTTAATTTTTTGTATAGAATAAGAATATTTTAAGTGAAGTGTTGAAATTATTTAATAATATTTGTCCAGAAAATTAAAGGTGAGAATTAGAAAGGCCAAGGGAATTACTTTTAATACGATACAGTTTAGGATTGGCATTGAAAATTTTTAGGAGAATGGTGGTCATCATAGGGAGGTAATGAAGACTAGGAATGGATTCAGGCTTAGGCAAAGATGAAGAGAATAAAGAAAACTTAATGGCAGTTAAAGAAGATGGAACAGAATCACGAAATGACTCGGGTAACTGCAGGATGGGGAGCAATGAGGGACGGCATCTATCTTGCAGTCAACTTATTCCCGAGTTTGAAAGTGAATAAGTTATGTGAAGGGAAGAAGGTACTTGTAATACGATGCAGTTTCAACATGTTTCACGGATATAAAGCTGCAAGAAGTCGTTTGAATTTTTGTGGAGTTCTGGTATTTGCTTCCAGATGAGGACAATAGAGATCGTAATAGAGCAACAATGAACATGAGGAATATATTGGGGCATGGGCGAAGATGAAGAATAAAAAAGAAAACTCGATGAATGTTTCCTCAGGAAGAACACGAAGATACTCAGCATCACGAAAGAGAGGAGTCGGGTAACTGCAGGATGAGGACCACTGAGGGACGTAATCTATCTGGGAGTCTACTTGCTACTGAGTAATGCGCAGCAAAAGAGGATAATAGCTGTTGTAAAGCATTTGGGCAATATGGATACATATAGTGTCAATAGAAGGAAGACAGCCTGGATTGGTTGAAGACCTCCATTTGCTTCTGGGTGTGAACAATGAAAAGAGCTTCGATAAGATGTTTTTTGCTGAGATATTTCAGAAGACAAGAAATTTTTTCAGGAGAAACTGAAGCAATGAAGATGAACACTGTATGGTATATGTATCAGCCTCCATGAAGACTTCCGAGTTATCTTCGAGGATGAGGTGTAATGGCTAAGGTGTTAAAGCTATATCCATTCCTGAAGAGAGGAATCTGGAGGGCAGCATTGATGCCGAGGAAAGGGATCGGCTTCGTAGGAAATCGAAGAATTGGAGAAGAAGTGAAGAATGTATGGGTGAAGCACTCAGCCTACCATGAAGTTTAGATTCGGAATGTAAAACAAAATGAAACCTGTGGAAGAAGTTATAACAGCCTTTTGATGTACCTATTACCGGTGTAGTATGAGGTAATGGAGAGTTACAGTGTAAGTATTCCACATATGTTGAAGACGAAGGGTGACAGGTAAATGAGGCCTGGTAACAGTCGAAGAAATCTTCGCTTCCATTCAGGATGATCAACATTTGTTATAGGAAGAAGATAACGGGAGGACTGTAGGTATAGAGGTGGAAATGAAGTTTGAAAGCAAGATGATATTGGAGTGTAGAGTGGAAAAGTTAATACTGCAGGGTGCAATTTGATCTCTAAGAGGCAGATCTGTGATTGCCAAAGGATGTAAACTTAAGAATAATGGCATCAATACTGGACATGAAGAAAAATTGATAAGAGTTTATACATCAATGAAGGGAGGATACATGATGACATGAGCTTGTAGCGGGGAAATAATGCATCCTCTAGTGAAGATCACTATATTCATGCAAGGAGGTAAGACGATGATGGTCTTGCCACACTGAAATCATTCCAGGATGAATATTAATCCATGGGGGAGAGCATGAGAGTGATGGAATTGGACTAAGCTGAAAATAAGGCATGTAGCAGAGGAAGACGATAAAGAAGCTTAAAACCCTGGCATCATCGTCTGTGGAAGACCAACAGAGTATGCCGTTCCTTAGTGGATAGTGGGATTCACATCGGATGATAGCATTACTCACATGAGGAAGAAAGAGAGGAAGGGAATGAAGCAGATGACACAAGGACTAATGCTACGATGAAGATGATGGTCGAATGGAAGGGCCGACAATGGCATACTGGAGTACATGTATTTGGTAAGGGAAGAGATGAGACGCATGAATCACTGAAGAATGAAGGATGGGAAAGAAGCAAATTACCGAATATTGACAAAATAGCATCAAGAGAAAACGGTCCATGTGGTGGCGTTGTGATAGGAGAAATTAGATGATAAGATAAGACAAAATCTCCTATCAATTGAGTCTCTACGATTAGAACTACTCAGGGCACTACCTAATCAGAGCAGAGGGCAGCATAGATGTCGGAGATGAAGTTTGGAGGAATAGCAAAACGTAGGGAAGTAGCGTTCATTGAAGGAATGATTCGCGGAGAAAGTTTATGGGATTGATAAAAAAGGAGAGGAGTCGTCATCATTTAAGTATGAATGACGGGAAAGAAGTGAGGTACTGGACACTAACCTAATAGCTTCAAGAGAAAACCGTCCATGTAGTGGCTGTATAAAATAAGAAATTAGACCATAAGATATGCTAAAATATTCCATCCATTGAGGCTCTATGATCAGAATTACTCGATTCCAGAATTCTTCATGGATAGATGGATCCGTGAGCCTCAAAATTAAGACAATGAAGAAGGCCATTGATGTGAAGAAGTTAATAAAGGAAAATACATTGTGTATTGATCCATGGATAAAACTTCAATCAACCTCTAAAGAAAAGTGATATGCTATGCATCTACTGAAATATATCCTTTTAGAGGTGAGGAGAGTTCAGCCTACTAAGTTACCAGCAAAAAAGAAGAAAGGAAACAACCGGAGCTTTCAGTATCATACAAAGGAGCAAGTTGTGAGAATTTCTGAAAAAAATTATCAAAAGAAAGGAAATCAACGAAAAAAATGAAACCAAGAAAAAAAGCCGTGGAGGGAGGATACAGGCTAGCATGAAATTGAAGAAAGCTGGAGGTACACGTGGGAGAATAACGAAGATGAGTGAATTTCTTCAATCACTCACAAGACGACTGGAATGAGGAACTGGACATCAGAGGAAAAAGGAATCATCACTGTCAAAAATTGGAGTGTAAGAGGAGAGGACATGAGATTGAAAGTGTTGGAGAAAGGTAAGCCTTAAAGGGAAAAAAGTCTACTAACCATTTTATTGCAGAGTGAAGGGCTGTCATTTTCTACTGGTGCAGAATGTTTTTAGTATGGCAATGATATAGTTTTAAGAAGCTTCATCCATAGTGAAATGGGAGTACATTTTCTTGGGAAATAAAAACTATGCATTGGGATCGACATCAAAATGTATTAAGGGGAATTATCTCGAGAAAAAGGAATAACTGGAAAATTAATAGAAAGCAGTAATCTGGTATGAGTGAAGACAATGAATTGAATATGAAGATAAATGGAATAAAAAAAATAAATTATGGGCTTCCATACATAGTTGTGGGGAGATGGGTTATCCAATGAAATGACGTAGAATTGAGTCAACTTTAGGAAGATTTGTAGGACTCTCTAATGGTTGAATGCAAAATAGTTTTTCCTATTATTTTTGAAATCAGCCTGTGATTGCGTGAAAAACGGAAATTGATTTTCTTTTTATTGAAAGAGATGACGACTGCATTGTGTAGAGTGGAGTTCACTCAAAGGCAAAAGATAATGGCAAAGGAAGTAAACTGTGGTCAGTGGAAAATAAAAAGAATAAGAGTGGAATCAGCGTTCATCAAGTACGTTAAATTGGAGGAAAACTGTGACAGGAGATATTGCATTAATATTGTAAGCAGGTACTCGTTTCCGATGAAGACTCAAAAAGCACAATAAAGACGAGGAGTGAGCTACCTGGCCCATCCCTTCTATTTCTGTCCTTATATCTTTCCTGCTGGTCTGGAGTACCTATTAGTGCGGAAGACTTAAATACCCATTGTAGTGAGCTGCGATTATTGAATAAAAATTTTGAGATACCCGAGGGTCGTAGATGGCATAGTGGCAGTATGGTTCCATAACCAGTTAAGAAGGTATTTCTTAAGGATATGAAGCATTCGACTGGAATTGGAATGTAAAGTGCACAAGGATTATCTGGCATGTTCTCTTCAATGCCATTGAAAAGGATTTTCATTTCAGAGGGTGTGGCTAGCAATGGAAGAGCGCATTAGATAAGCAGGCGAACTCCGGGAGACCAACCAAGAGAATGGGCGGAATGATTATGATATAGAAAGAGAAGATAATGAAAAGGAGTGGCATCAATTCTATAACACGAATAATTTATAAAAGGATGTGAACAACAATTTGAACAGGCAGTATATGGTGATCAGTCGACGACAGCTTTGATAATAGAGAATATTCCTAAGAAAGTAGAAAGTGCAGGGAAAACGAGGAAAAATAACGCCTGACTCCACCGGGGAACGATGAAGTAATGAAGGAAGAAATCGAAAACTGGATTTAATCGACAATGTGGATTTAATCTACAATGAAGACTTACTCTGACGTCGGATAGCTTGATAAGGCAGATGTGTAATGTGAGGAGAACCATTTAGGAATTGAATCATTACATTGGATATGATCGGAGAAGTAAAGACTTGAGAAGAGAAGCAACGAAAGATATGGGCTACATTTAAACAGACGAGGTTTCCAGGAGCTCCATGAATGCCTGTTGAAGATTGTGACATGCGGTACGATGAAGACCATTGGAAGAAAAGAATTTCTCGGAAAAATGTGAAACGAGTAGGAAAATAATGAACCTATGAACCTGTGCTATGCAGACACATTGGGGAGAAAAATAACACTGTGAAGAAAATTCCCCCATTGAAGAACATTGGCTCCAATGAAGTCTGGGTCGACTAAATATGAAAAAAGCTGAGAAAATCCTTCTGTTCAGCACCTTGCATAGCAATTTATATCAGAATTACCTGCCGAGGATGGTATAGATGCCAACAGTAAGGAAAACCATCTGAGAGTACTTAAGAAATGAATGATCAGCAGGGAAAGATACTAGGACTACAAGACACAGGACAAGCATGGGGATGACTGAGCAAGTCAATTTGAGGGAAAAAAATGAGGAGAACTTAAATCGCATGCTGGAAGATTTAAACTTTGGAAGGCACAACAAATATCTGGATGTCATCAGTATGGGAGAAGAGGAGTCTTTGCATGGAGAAATGTGAAGTGATGAAGAGAAATGAACTAGAAAAAATATTAGCATAGCAAGAATACAAGCTACGAAGAGCAGGAATGACATGACTTTGCGGATACGCACAGTATTTCAGTGTCAAGCAAAGGGCCAGGGGACACTATAGTGAAATTAGGATATATCCATCACGGGAAGTACGAAGCGATAAAGAATATTGGCCGAGGAAAGAAGACTGAAGAGAATAAAGAATGGGTCAAATGGCACTGGAGGTCTATATTGACAATGTTGCAAGTATTCTACGTGAGCAGGTATGAAGTATTGATGAGTGGCAATGAATAGACTATCTCAGGCTCCAATAGGGCACAGGATTAATGACAGGAGGCATGGCCCTATTTTGCAGATGAGAGGAGCTCTTCGATGCATGCCTAGAAAATCGTGGTACTTAGTGCGATGGGGACTATTAGAAGATATACATATTCAACACCAGCAAAAAGGAATCATCATGGTGAAACGCGAGGGATGAATAAAAACATGTGGGTGAAAGGATCGAGGTATGATAAGGAACTATATTCAAGCAGGGAATAGTGTGCCAAACACGAGGACTTGAGGAGCCATTCCATTGCCCACTGAAATACTTGAATAAGTGAGAGGATGAAGACTAGTGAGATATGCCAATATTTTGGTTGCTCGGGTTCACTATGGATAATTCATCAGTCATTGTAGGACACTCCAATTCCTTTCAGAATTCCAATCCACGTTGTCAACAGCCTTATCTAAATCCACAAATGCAATGAAAGTTGGTTTTCCCTACTTCACTCTTTTCTGTATTAGCAGCCTAAGAGCCAATATTGCTTCTTCAGTTCCCTTACATTTCCTGAATCCCAATTCATCTTCATCCAGGAACTCCTAAGCTCTTCCCTCTATTCTTCTGTAGATGATCCTTGTCAATATCTTTGATGCCTATGTTGTCAGGCTTATTGTCCTAAAATGCACACATTTCTCTGCTCTCTTCTTTTTGTGAATAGGAATAAATATGTTTTTCTCAAAGCCCCTGGGTATTTCATGTCTCAGATGGTTTTATACAGTAGGGTTACTTTCTTATCTGCTACATTTTTAATTAGTCCTGCAGCATTATCATCAATTCCAGAAGCCTTATGCATGAGAAGGTCCCTTTCTGCGTCAAATTCCTAATTAATATCGATGTTCCCATATTATCCACTTTGACTTTGCTTTCCTCTTCGATCACTTTGGTGCTGGTTTCTGTTGTACAACTTTTTCCAATATTCTTTTCATCACTAACTGTGTCTTCTTTTTCAATCAAAAGTTCTCCATTCTTGTCCCTTATGGCATTGCATAATGTGCTCTGCTCTTTAAAGTGGTTCCTCACTATCTTATAGGCAGCTTCCACATTTCCAAAATAAAATGTGGTCTATTTGAAATCTTCTGTCTCCTGGCATTTTGCACGTGTATCTTCTTCTGTTGTGGTTTTTAAAGAATGTGTTGGCAACCACTATATTATGCTGTGTGCAGAACTCCATTAGTCTTTTTCTTTCATTACCCATCCATATTTCTCAGTTATTCTTCCAACTAGACCTTTGCCGAGGACCTCGTTCCAATTTCTCAAAATAATTAGGATTACATCTCCTCTTACTAGTCTTATGACTTCCGTGATATCTTCATAGTTGTCTTCCACTTCTGCATCTTCATCTAACAGTGAAGGGTAGGCAGAGAAGAAGGATTCTGTCCACAATGGAGAGGTTTTCTGAAGCATGCGATGTAAGTTGAATACGAAGACCGAATAAAAAGTAAAGGTATAAGAAGAAATACAAGTAGGATAATCATATGTAGTAGTAATAGGCCAATGGATAGAATTGGTACCACAGAAAAGAAAAATCATCGTTGAAGAATGAGACACAGGTGTAAAGCGGCTTTGGGCTGGACGTTGAGAGCATATAGTGACAGGAAAAGGATGGGGGGCAAAGGAGATGTTCGGGACTATTCAACCCACTTTATTAGATAGCGATACGCTCTTGGATGAGAAGTACTGCAATGTCTCATATACACACGAGATACGACATCAAATAAAACAAGAGTTTAAAAAGATTTGAGAGGCAATACAGGTAGGATAATCATACCCAGAAGGATGAGGCCAATGGATAGAATCTATACCACAGAATAGAGAACATCATCATTGGATCACTTCGGAGAAAGGAAACCAAGATGCCAAAACATCAGAGATTTGGATAAGAAACTGCTAATGGAAGAGAGAGAAATCAGCAATAGATGTAAAAAGTATATTGAAGAGCTATACCGAGGTCTGATACCCCTAGGAGAAGCATTCACAAAGGACCAGAACCAAGTGGAGGAATACAACCGTGGTCCAGCAATACTAAGAAGCAAATTCAAGAGAGCAATAAGATACCTGAAGACTGGAATGGCGCACAGAGAAGATAAAATCAGTGGAGAAGATATCAATGCACTTGGTGAAAAAGCGCAAGATGCACTCTATGTAATAATCCAAGATTGCTACAAATCCTGAAATCTGCCAGAAGACTTTAAGAGGAGCTCAGTGGTGACCATAATGAAGAGGGCAAGAGCTAAGAAATGCAAGGAGCATTGAGCCTTGAGTCTAGTGTCACATGCCTCCAAAATCCTTACTTGGACTTACTTGGGCAGAAGAATTGAAGGAAAAATCAAAGAAAACCTGTAAGAAAACCAATTTGGATTTAGGAAGAATAGGAAGGCTAGGGATGCAATTCTATGCCTGAGACTACTGGTACAGCACATTGAGAGGATAATATGATGATATAGTGACTGGAGAAGGATGGTCGGCAAAGGTGATATGCGTAACTATTCAACCCACTACATGAGAATGCGATATGCTCTTCGAATGAAGTGGAGGGATGGGCTTAGGTACCGAAAAAAATTTGATGCAATGGATGAAGATCAGTGCTTCTAACCTGGGTAGGACAAATATTAATTTTCTTAGGAGAATGCGATATCCTGGAAGATGGGACCGTCAACGGAGGTAAGGAATCCATTGTCTGCGAAATACGAAGAAATAAAGAGGAGTGAAGGGACGAAGATGAGGAGCGTGAGAGAATGCGGTGTTGTTGAAGCTGTTTCACTTCAGAGTGGAAGTCAGGACATGCTGCAAAATGAGGATCAGCGAAGGACGAAAATAAATTCAGAACGAAATTGTCATGGAAGAGCAAACATATGCATGAAGAACAGCCTCGGTGTGATTAAATCACGAACTAAGATCAGGAGTGCAAAAAGAGTTAAGGACCTAAATGGAAGAGGTTTTCAAGAGCCTAATGAAGTATACCTTCCTGCTGCTGGATGAAAACCAGTGATTGGCATCAAAACTATAGAAGAAGAATCATTGGATATGAAAATGAAGGAAATGAAAGGGATGGGTGGTGGGAAGCATTTAAAATATTCTGAAGAAAAGAAATAAGCTAGGAAGATGTGAAGGTCATCCAATGCTGCGTACCGTGCTTCATCACCAAGTGGAGGACAAGTGCAACAGGGTGAGGACCACTGAATGGCAGTATCGATATTCGATCAAGCATTCATTGGTGGAATTTTATTGGTGTATACTGAAGATGAGAGGAAAATGCCAAGAGTCAAGGGAAAATGTAAGGAACAGAAGAAAAGACCCTGGGTGCCTTTTTATTTCTCGTGCACAAAATTGATACCGGAGAAGAGGAAACGTCGCCATAAAAGCAGGCATGGGAAAGAATTGGTTTCACAGAGAAGAGAAATCAGTAATAAATGAAGATGAGGAGTCCTTTTGGGCTAAGATGAAGACCAGAAGCGGTATTGAATGCGAAAAACGTAGGGTATGTCTGCCATGAGCAATGTCATCTCTGATTACAGTACCAAGATATTGGTCAGGAAGAGGACCGAAGACATGGATACCACGGATGAGGAATTGTTTCCAGAGGGAATAAACACCATGAACAGAAGGTAGTGAAAGAAGACCTAGGTCAACGATGAAGAAAAACAGAAGAAGGTGAGGTCCAGTAACATGGACAGCCAGGATCTCTTAGAACCCTACTTTGGAGGACCGGGTCACGCCGCAGGATAGGGACTGAAGACAGAAGGCATGATGAAAAAGAGGAATCAATGCTAAAGAAAAATGAAGAAATCAACAAGTGCAGTTATTTGGAGGAAAGGAGAAGTGATGGAAGAAATGAAATTATGAGAATGGATGGAAGAGGGGTGTGACTGTGATGGACACAGCTCCTTATAACGAAAAGGATTGTCTCACGAATTGGATGGGAAATGATGAAGCTAAATGGAGCCCTTCACTGGCCAAGAGAAGGATTTGAATAGGGTATGAACATCATCACATTGCCAGGTAGATGTCCGGCTTGAATGAAGATGGAAAGTGACATTAAGAGGAAGGTAATGAGGGTGAGAAGAATCGTACTATGTATCTTCTTTTGTAAGATGGGGAACAATATGATGTGGAGCAGTGGATGACTCTGGCCATAACAAGAGGAAGCTACCGTGATGATAATTATAGATTCACAGAATAGTTACAGAGTCAATGATAAGGGAGACGAAGAGCCATATTTTTTTATTGATTCCCTGTTTTTTGTGGACATAACTCAATAATTCTTTGGGTACCTCTTTATTAGGTACATTGCAATCAGGGACAGGGAGGAAATGATGGGAAGAAATGGTGCTGGGTGAATTAATCAATTGTTCGAAGAAGAATCGAGTTTTATGAATAGTGATTGGAGAAAGAGACTCAAAATTGCAAGTTCTCAGTGAAGATATGATGAACATACATCATAGTAGATGCAGAAAAATAATTCCACAGTGTAGGGTATGTGATGGATTTGTGGAAGGATATATTCTGTTTTGGTCTGCAAGATATGAAGGAAGAAGCACATTCATAATCAATGATCCATAAGGATTGGAAGAAATGGGTGGGTACATACAATGAAGACAAACATGTTGCATGTGGATTCACATTCAAATTATGTAATATCATCCATTTTCTCAAAAAAATGCTTGTGTTGTACTGATCGTTGTTATGTAAGTGTTGTTGTATGCATTATAGAATTCACAATTTTTGAATGTGGTTGATTGATAGATAAAATGTTATGATGAGGTATTTGTATTTTTATCATAATCTACAAACCAGTTTTTGTAACTCATGTTGATGGGAATATTTGATGTAACCTTCAGCTGCTATGAGTGGTCTGTTAGTATTTGTATGAGGGCGTGTATTGGAAGCATGCATAGGGAGTATAGTCTGTTAGTATTTGTATGAGGGCATGTATTGGAAGCATGTACAGGGAGTTAACTTGATTGTAACAGTTTTTATGCCACAAGAGGGGGATAACTTCAATTGAGTCCTATTGGATCTATAAGCTGATACATGAAGAAAAGTAAACTGGGTATAAAATGGTAAGGGGGATCTGATGTAACCTTGATTAATTTCATAATTGATTTTTCTTCTTGTAATATGTTGTCATTATTTCCATGTGTCTTTGTTCCACGGATGTCTTATGTCTAACGAGGACCATGTGCATATCAAGCCAACTACCCTCTCCTGCAATGTTCAAATGCATCCCAGTTAGAACTTCGCTTCACTTCCTTGCCCGAGTCTATTCTGTTGAAATGAAAGCACTAGATTTGACAACCCTGAGTTTGGATTTTCAGGTGTGGGACATTGATTAATTCTCACCCTTGGTAAGTGCTTAACTGAACTTTTATGTGTATTTCAAATAGATGTACCTTTTACCAAACAGTAGAATTTAATGGGAAGCTAATGTTCATGAAATGTTTAAGTATATATTAGACTAGTACCAATGCCACTTTTTTGATTACTGACTGACACCTCGATATCAGTGGCTGATACCAATAGTATTATTTCCCGATACGTTACTTAATTTTCTGAAAAAATTTGATAAGTGTTTTCCTTCCTGTGAAGTCAACTCAGTAATCAAAAGTTTCATATAAATGGCAGGTATTTATTGAGAGAAATGACATTATGACAGCTCTTTTATTTTGCTACTCTTACAATTATCACTGGAATTAGATTTCAAACTATAAGCCCTCTTGCATTTGCAAATACTGCAAATTCTTTTTAAGAAATAAGAGCTGCTTAACATGCTCAGCAGCGTATATTAGAATGTATTGGTCATTGACACATTATTGATGTTATGTAACTGCTGAACATGCTCAGCAGTTAAGAGGGTTCTTCTAAAAGGTTATCGCATAGGTGTCCGAAAAAATTTGTTCAGGAAACAATGGATCTGCAGGTACACCCAAATGCAGGACCTTTTGTTAGTATGTTTTTTTAGGGACCCAAAATCCTGAGTATGGTTTTGAGGATAACTTGCAGAAGAGATTAGGCCTTCTCGAGTAATGCTTAGCACGTATGCACGGTTTGCATAACTACCAGGGGACCAATATGATTGCCATCAATTTGGTTATGGGCTAGCGTTAATTAATTATATCAAAGTTTAATTTCCATTTATTTTGCCTTCCAATCAAATGCTTACGATATATCGGGTTGAGGCACACTCAACAATTAATGATGATTATATGACCAGATAGCAAGTTTTCTGCGTACATTTTTCACACAAAAAGTATATATGCATAGCTTTGACTCTTGAGGCTTGATATTCCAAAAAAGGAAAGAGCAAAATTCATAGAGAGCATATCAACATGTGGTTAATTTAGACTTTCGTTTAATGCAGGTAGCAGACTTTTTTTATAATTACAATTGAGGCACATTTTTGCAATGAGAATTAAAAATGGCACATAGAGTTGCAGAAGCCAGATCGTTACTTTGGAGATTTTATAACAATATGACAAGCACAAAAAAAGAAAATTTTGATATTATATGAATCGTACTTTAGCCATTCATTCCTTTTAAGTTTTGAATATTTACTTATATTCGTCTAAGTTATTCTAGTCAATTTACAACGCCAGATTTTCTCTGTAAGTATGCAACACTGAGTCTCACGACAAAGAATTTCATCTTCATTTTAAAATTTCTAATGCGAATCCATGAACGTCATAACACTTAACCATGGCACAATATATAAATTTATATTTTTTAAAACCAAGCTTGGAATTAAGCGGAAACGCCTAAGCACACATGAGTTGAGCAGAACGAACTTGAGGTGAAGGCAGAACTTTAATTTTTGTCGCTATTTCAGCAAATTATCTTAGTTCGTGGATTTTCGTCTACTATCAGAGGAGGTTGAGCGTTACACCTCAGGCTTTTCCATAGCCAACTCTAATCATTGTCCTACTTTTACTGTCACGAAGATTGCAGCTAAGTAAACAAATACGCATCATTGGTAGTTTTTATAAGCAGTAGAGTGCCACTGTAACAATTCAATACCAGTCTCAAAAAAGTTTCTTATTAAGTGGTGATGAAATTGCAGCTGAACATGATTTCTATTTGCCATCTATATTCATGCATAGAAGTGCTAAAAGTGGATGAAGATATGTCATGTAACAGTTTCATCGGCCCATCTCTTAAAATGTTGTAAATATCAAGTTTTTCATCAAAAACTCCTAAATTCATTCACTTAAAGTCATTTACTTGAAACAAGTTATGGCAGAGAAGGCTCAACTTAGGTGACAATATATCTTTTTCGGGAGAAGTGAAGTTCAGTAGGGGAGGGAGACTGGATCAGATTTCCTTTAAGTAAATAGATGTTATGTGAGAGTGGGTGATAATATAATTGTATTATTCTTCCTCCACCTTTGATCCACTTACAACTGATACCTATACTAATTAATGCCCTGTATCCCATTTACTAGCCTAGTCATTACAACCCTTTAATGTTCATTTTCTTTTAATATTAATCAGGGGAAGTAATGCAGCTGGTTGCCCGGATCATTTCTATAAAAAAATTCAGTGGAAAAATAGCGTGATAGCTACCTCTCCGAGTGTTGTTCTGTGCTGTGGTGCCTTCAGTGTACGGAGTGCTCTGAGCATAAATGTTGTGCTGTGCTTTGTGTATAAAAGGAATCAGTGGTGGAAGCAGATGTTAATTGTGTTAAGGCAGCATATATATGCGAGTGTATTTGTGTGTGATAGTGAAATCAGTGTTCCCCTGGATTATCTTACGAAGATTACCAGACAGCCAAGGAGCAGAAAGCAAGGATGGGAGGTAAATGAGGAAGGACCACACCAAAGGTAGGGAACTACGTGTCCATCCCATGTAAGCACCTTCTAGATAAATGCCGTAGCCTTTACCCATAAGATAGGGAAGGAAACGTGGTAGGTCGCAAGACTAGGAATGATAAAATGAATTAATAGGTAGGTGTGTACGTGGAGGGAGTTGCTCTGTTGGCAGGGTCCTTAAATGGGCGGTAGAGTTCTTCATTCCAGCAAATATGCTTCTGGTGAAGAAGATGGGTGCACTGACCCAGTATCATGATGCAGACTACAAAATTAAAGAGTGACTTGTTAAGGTGCTAGGGCCCTGTTAAGGGCGATAGAATGTCGGATTCACATGACTTCATTAAATGGCAAGTGTAGCTGGTTTTGCTGCAAGGTTTTTCGTATAGGGTTAGCATGGAGTAGAGTTTAGAAATGGCATATGGATGGAGTGTACGCAAATTTATCGTGTAGCATTCCTGAGTGTAACATCTGATCCAATTTGAGCAGCAGGAAGTGACATCATGAAACAATGATGGTGGAATCAATCATCAGTTACACGAAGACTTCATGGGTGGCATGACTTAGGTAAGGGGTCATATTTTTGAGTCTGATAGTGCTGTTAAATATTTATATTGATGGAGTATTTTCATTCTGCAGATCTACTCATTCGGCAGTAATGCAGTCAAGTGACATTCTACTGGATGGAATCTTGTGTTGAAGTGCTTTTAGCAGCAGGATTGGAGCAGTGTGAAGTTTGAGGGAAGCAACCGGCATCACGGAAAGGAGGGAGCACAACCATTGGATACCTGGGAAACAAATTGAAGATGCTGCAGTGACCAGCAGATGAGGTGATATGATGCTAAGGTGTAAAGATAGAGGAGGATGTGCAGAGGGAACAGTAGTAAGTATATCGGTAAGCAAGGAAACCAGGGTTTCCTCTCGATGCACACACACACACAATGACACACACATTAGGGCCCCCCAACCATGATTTCCTACAGGAGTAAATTTAGGTGGACAGCCTCCTCTGATTCCTGACTGAAGAATTTGTTGGAGGTCACTCAGATGTCCTTTATTGGAGTGCAGACTAATGGGAGGCTGTTTGAAAATTAGGTAAGGTAGACGTTAAAGTGATGCGATTGATGAGGTAGAGTGTATACCCTGCACTGGTTCATTAGCCTTTTGCATGCATTTCTTTCCAGTTTCACCATCATCATGCCGAGGACAAGAGGAAAATGGGGATTCAAGCTTTTTACCTTACAGTGGAGTATGGGCCATCCTATATTTTCAGCTTGGTGTTCAGCAATTGGGAGGAAGTGAAATTTATCGCAAATTACCTGTACTTAGGAGGACAACCTAGATGATCTAGCTGGTTTCCTATAATTTCAATGGGTAAGTACCTAGTACTAATTTCCCACTGTTATGGATATTTCAGTAATTTTTCGATAATCAGTGACAATCATTTCATAGGGTAGGGTATGCAAATATTCATGATTTGTTTTAAGGCTCAGGTAACTCATGTTTTTCGTGAGTGAAAGGTAAATAACTTAAGTGGTGATTGGGGCATTGGCAAATTTGCCATTAAAGAACAGCACCAAAATAAAACTATAGATGAGGTCAAGGGTTTGATTTTTTTAAGGCGTGAAAGGTGTGTGAATGATGCTCATGTTGAAATTTCAGTGGTTGAATTTCTACTGGAGCACTTTTACTTAATAGTCTTTTGGTATAAAATAGCATTAATGTTTCATTATTTATTTCAGAAGACAGCAGTAATTCAAGATGATGTAATACACCAAATTATGAAGTGTGCTGAACTGATGAAGGAGCAATGTGTTAAGCAGACGTGCTGGGGGTCACATGGAGTAAGTCAATTATGTCTGAATGTATGTAGTTGTTATAGTGCAGAGAAGGGAGAGTCACATTTTTATTTCACTGTGTTTTGTAAGATGGGGTGAGAAATCTTGATGTGATTGGCAAGGGGATTTTTTGAAGGGAAATGTGTGAATGTGTAGTTAAGTAGCAATGCATTTGTTCTGATTCGAAAACAGATCAGTTATTAATTCAGTGGTGGTGCTTTTTGTGGCATTTGACAAAGCATCTTACAAAGTAATGTATGTGAGGGCTATCTCAGGGTAATTGTGAGACCCTAATTGGTGTAAAAAAAAAGGATAATTTTAGGGTAATTTTGGATTCGTACTTGCTGTACATTTTTGGCATATTCGTATTAAAATTGGGAGGTCAAACTCAAGATTTCATAATTTGACAAGATAAATTATATGTTACTTAGTTATGTAATGAAGTCTTACCAATTGGTAATGCATTTACGCCTGCAGTACTAAACTAAATGAATGTAGTATTTGTGTTCCGAGAGAAAAACCATAAGAGATCAAGGGAGTGCTTGCATTGTGTAATGAGCTCTCCCATTCCATGCATATAATATTTGCTCTGGTATATGATCTATGATATCCCTCCCGCATTCCCCCATTGTGTTCCTCAGAAGTACAAGTGTCTGAATCCTTTATTTTGTAAAGTGAACTTCCACTCCCTGTCAATAAGAATTGTACTCAGCCTTGTTCTTTGAAATCCCTACCACATTCCCTTTCTGTTTCTCTCAGAAGAGCAAGCGAGTTCATCTGTTGTGTGCAATGAGCCTACCCACTCCCTTTCTATCCAAGCAACTGGTTGTGGAAAACATTTGAAGTGAAGGCGAGGAGCAGTGTGATGTAGGACAGGATGGCTGTGATGGAGACTGTGAGTAACCAATAAAAAGTTAAGGTGCCATAGGTGGGACTGGCCTTTACAATTTGGAGTGCTTGTAAAGCATAGTTGAGCACTTAATTTTTTGTATAGAATAAGAATATTTTAAGTGAAGTGTTGAAATTATTTAATAATATTTGTCCAGAAAATTAAAGGTGAGAATTAGAAAGGCCAAGGGAATTACTTTTAATACGATACAGTTTAGGATTGGCATTGAAAATTTTTAGGAGAATGGTGGTCATCATAGGGAGGTAATGAAGACTAGGAATGGATTCAGGCTTAGGCAAAGATGAAGAGAATAAAGAAAACTTAATGGCAGTTAAAGAAGATGGAACAGAATCACGAAATGACTCGGGTAACTGCAGGATGGGGAGCAATGAGGGACGGCATCTATCTTGCAGTCAACTTATTCCCGAGTTTGAAAGTGAATAAGTTATGTGAAGGGAAGAAGGTACTTGTAATACGATGCAGTTTCAACATGTTTCACGGATATAAAGCTGCAAGAAGTCGTTTGAATTTTTGTGGAGTTCTGGTATTTGCTTCCAGATGAGGACAATAGAGATCGTAATAGAGCAACAATGAACATGAGGAATATATTCGGGCATGGGCGAAGATGAAGATAAAAGAAAACTCGATGAATGTTTCCTCAGGAAGAACACGAAGATACTCAGCATCACGAAAGAGAGGAGTCGGGTAACTGCAGGATGAGGACCACTGAGGGACGTAATCTATCTGGGAGTCGACTTGCTACTGAGTAATGCGCAGCAAAAGAGGATAATAGCTCTTGTAAAGCATTTGGGCAATATGGATACATATAGTGTCAATAGAAGGAAGACAGCCTGGATTGGTTGAAGACCTCCATTTGCTTCAGGGTGTGAACAATGAAAAGAGCTTCGATAAGATGTTTTTTGCTGAGATATTTCAGAAGACAAGAAATTTTTTCAGGAGAAACTGAAGCAATGAAGATGAACACTGTATGGTATATGTATCAGCCTCCATGAAGACTTCCGAGTTATCTTCGAGGATGAGGTGTAATGGCTAAGGTGTTACAGCTATATCCATTCCTGAAGAGAGGAATCTGGAGGGCAGCATTGATGCCGAGGAAAGGGATCGGCTTCGTAGGAAATCGAAGAATTGGAGAAGAAGTGAAGAATGTATGGGTGAAGCACTCAGCCTACCATGAAGTTTAGATTCGGAATGTAAAACAAAATGAAACCTGTGGAAGAAGCTATAACAGCCTTATGATGTACCTATTTCCGGGTGTAGTATGAGGTAATGGAGAGTTACAGTGTAAGTATTCCACATATGTTGAAGACGAAGGGTGACAGGTAAATGAGGCCTGGTAACAGTCGAAGAAATCTTCGCTTCCATTCAGGATGATCAACATTTGTTATGGGAAGAAGATAACGGGAGGACTGTAGGTATAGAGGTGGAAATGAAGTTTGAAAGCAAGATGATATTGGAGTGTAGAGTGGAAAAGTTAATACTGCAGGGTGCAATTTGATCTCTAAGAGGCAGATCTGTGATTGCCAAAGGATGTAAACTTAAGAATAATGGCATCAATACTGGACATGAAGAAAAATTGATAAGAGTTTATACATCAATGAAGGGAGGATACATGATGACATGAACTTGTAGCGGGGAAATAATGCATCCTCTGGTGAAGATCACTATATTCATGCAAGGAGGTAAGACGATGATGGTCTTGCCACACTGAAATCATTCCGGGATGAATATTAATCCATGGGGGAGAGCATGAGAATGATGGAATTGGACTAAGCTGAAATAAAGCCATGTAGCAGAGGAAGACGATAAAGAACTTTAAAACCCTGGCATCATCGTCTGTGGAAGACCAACAGAGTATGCCGTTCCTTAGTGGATAGTGGGATTCACATCGGATGATAGCATTACTCACATGAGGAAGAAAGAGAGGAAGGGAATGAAGCAGATGACACAAGTACTAATGCTACGTTGAAGATGATGGTCGAATGGAAGGGCCGACAATGGCATACTGGAGTACATGTATTTGGTAAGGGAAGAGATGAGACGCATGAATCACTGAAGAATGAAGGATGGGAAAGAAGCAAATTACCGAATATTGACAAAATAGCGTCAAGAGAAAACGGTCCATGTGGTGGCGTTGTGATAGGAGAAATTAGATGATAAGATAAGACAAAATCTCCTATCAATTGAGTCTCTACGATTAGAACTACTCAGGGCACTACCTAATCAGAGCAGAGGGCAGCATAGATGTCGGAGATGAAGTTTGGAGGAATAGCAAAACGTAGGGAAGTAGCGTTCATTGAAGGAATGATTCACGGAGAAAGTTTATGGGATTGATAAAAAAGGAGAGGAGTCGTCATCATTTAAGTATGAATGACGGGAAAGAAGTGAGGTACTGGACACTAACCTAATAGCTTCAAGAGAAAACCGTCCATGTAGTGGCTGTATAAAATAAGAAATTAGACCATAAGATATGCCAAAATCTTCCATCCATTGAGGCTCTATGATCAGAATTACTCGATTCCAGAATTCTTCATGGATAGATGGATCCTTGAGCCTCAAAATTAAGACAATGAATAAGGCCATTGATGTGAAGAAGTTATTAAAGGAAATTACATTGTGTATTGAGCCATGGATAAAACTTCAATCAACCTCTAAAGAAAAGTGATATGCTATGCATCTACTGAAATATATCCTTTTAGAGGTGAGGAGAGTTCAGCCTACTAAGTTACCAGCAAAAAAGAAGAAAGGAAACAACCGGAGCTTTCAGTATCATACAAAGGAGCAAGTTGTGAGAATTTCTGAAAAAAATTATCAAAAGAAAGGAAATCAACGAAAAAAATGAAACCAAGAAAAAAAGCCGTGGAGGGAGGATACAGGCTAGCATGAAATTGAAGAAAGCTGGAGGTACACGTGGGAGAATAACGAAGATGAGTGAATTTCTTCAATCACTCACAAGACGACTGGAATGAGGAACTGGACATCAGAGGAAAAAGGAATCATCACTGTCAAAAATTGGAGTGTAAGAGGAGAGGACATGAGATTGAAAGTGTTGGAGAAAGGTAAGCCTTAAAGGGAAAAAAGTCTACTAACCATTTTATTGCAGAGTGAAGGGCTGTCATTTTCTACTGGTGCAGAATGTTTTTAGTATGGCAATGATATAGTTTTAAGAAGCTTCATTAATAGTGAAATGGGAGTACATTTTCTTGGGAAATAAAAACTATGCATTGGGAACAACATCAAAATGTAGTAACGGGAATTATCTCGAGAAAAAGGAATAACTGGAGTATTGATTGAAAGCAGTACTCTGGTATGAGTGAAGCCAATGAATTGATCATGAAGATAAATGGAATAAAAAAATTAATTTATTGGCCTCCGTACATAGTTGTGGGGAGATAGGTTATCCAATGAAATGACGGAGAATTGAGTCAACTTTAGGAAGATTTGTAGGACTCTCTAATGGTTGAATGCAAAATAGTTTTTCCTATTATTTTTGAAATCAGCCTGTGATTGCGTGAAAAACGGAAATTGATTTTCTTTTTATTGAAAGAGATGACGACTGCATTGTGTAGAGTGGAGTTCACTCAAAGGCAAAAGATAATGACAAAGGAAGTAAACTGTGGTCAGTGGAAAATAAAAAGAATAAGAGTGGAATCAGCGTTCATCAAGTACGTTAAATTGGAGGAAAGCTGTGACAGGAGATATTGCATTGATATTGTATGCAGGTACTCGTTTCCGATGAAGACTCAAAAAGCACAATGAAGACGAGGAGTGAGCTACCTGGCCCATCCCTTCTATTTCTGTCCTTATATCTTTCCTGCTGGTCTGGAGTACCTATTAGTGCGGAAGACTTAAATACCCATTGTAGTGAGCTGCGATTATTGAATAAAAATTTTGAGATACCTGAGGACTGGAGATGGCGTAGTGGCAGTATGGTTCCATAAATAGTTATGAAAAATTTTCCTTTGTATATGAAACAATCGACTGGTATTGGAATGTTAAGTGCATAAGGATTATACGTCAGATTCTCTTCAATGCCATGGAAAAGGATGTTCATTCCGGAGGGTGTGGATAGCAATGGTAGAGCGCATTAGATAAGCAGGCGAAACCGGGAGACCAAGCAAGAGAATGGGCGGAATGATTATGATTTAGACGGGACTTAAACAACCATTGTAATGAGCTGTGATTATTGATAGATAATTTAGAAATACCCGAAGACCAAATATGGCATAGTGGCAGCATGGTTCCATAACCAGTTAAGAAGATATTTCCTAAGGATATGAAACAATCAAATGGATTTGGAATGTTAAGTGCACAAGGATTATCTGGCATGTTCTCTTCAATACCATTGAAAAGGATTTTCATTTCAGAGGGTGTGGCTAGCAATGGAAGAGCACCTTAGATAAGCAGGAGAGCCCCGGGAGACCAAGCAAGAGAATGGGCGGAATGATTATGATATAGAAAGAGAAGATAATGAAAAGGAGTGGCATCAATTCATAAACACGAATAATTTATAAAAGGATGTGAACAACAATTTGAACAGGCAGTATATGGTGATCAGTCGACGGCAGCTTTGATAATAGAAAATATTCCTAAGAAAGTAGAAAGTGCAGGGAAAACGAGGAAAAATAACACCTGACTCCACCGGGGAACGATGAAGTAATGAAGGAAGAAATCGGAAACTGGATTTAATCGACAATGTGGATTTAATCTGCAATGAAGACTTACTCTGACGTCGGATAGCTTGATAAGGCAGATGTGTAATGTGAGGAGAACCATTTAGGAATTGAATCATTACATTGGATATGATCGGAGAAGTAAAGACTTGAGAAGAGAAGCAACGAAAGATATGGGCTACATTTAAACAGACGAGGTTTCCAGGAGCTCCATGAATGCCTGTTGAAGATTGTGACATGCTGTACGATGAGGACCATTGGAAGAAAAGAATTTCTCGGAAAAATGTGAAACGAGTAGGAAAATAATGAACCTATGAACCTGTGCTATGCAGACACATTGGGGAGAAAAATAACACTGTGAAGAAAATTCCCCCATTGAAGAACTGTGGCTCCAATGAAGTCTGGGTCGACTAAATATGAAAAAAGCTGAGAAAATCCTTCCGTTCAGCACCTTGCATAGCAATTTATATCAGAATTACCTGCCAAGGATGGTATAGATGCCAACAGTAAGGAAAACCATCTGAGAGTACTTAAGAAATGAATGATCAGCAGGGAAAGATACTAGGACTACAAGACACAGGACAAGCATGGGGATGATTGAGCAAGTCAATTTGAGGGAAAACAGTGAGGAGAACTTAAATTGCATGCTGGAAGATTTAAACTTCGGAAGACACGACAAATATCTGGATGTCATCAGTATGGGAGAAGAGGAGTCTTTGCATGGAGAAATGTGAAGTGATGAAGAGAAATGAACTAGAAAAAATATTAGCATAGCAAGAATACAAGCTACGAAGAGCAGGAATGACATGACTTTGCGGATACGCACAGTATTTCAGTGTCAAGCAAAGGGCCAGGGGACACTATAGTGAAATTAGGATATATCCATCACGGGAAGTACGAAGCGATAAAGAATATTGGCCGAGGAAAGAAGACTGAAGAGAATAAAGAATGGGTCAAATGGCACTGGAGGTCTATATTGACAATGTTGCAAGTATTCTACGTGAGCAGGTATGAAGTATTGATGAGTGGCAATGAATAGACTATCTCAGGCTCCAATAGGGCACAGGATTAATGACAGGAGGCATGGCCCTATTTTGCAGATGAGAGGAGCTCTTCGATGCATGCCTAGAAAATCGTGGTACTTTGTGCGATGGGGACTATTAGAAGATATACATATTCAACACCAGCAAAAAGGAATCATCATGGTGAAACGTGAGGGATGAATAAAAACATGTGGGTGAAAGGATCGAGTTATGATAAGGAACTATATTCAAGCAGGGAATAGTGTGCCAAACACGAGGACTTGAGGAGCCATTCCATTGCCCACTGAAATACTTGAATAAGTGAGAGGATGAAGACTAGTGAGATATGCCAATATTTTGGTTGCTCGGGTTCACTATGGATAATTCATCAGTCATTGTAGGACACTCCAATTCCTTTCAGAATTCCAATCCACGTTGTCAACAGCCTTATCTAAATCCACAAATGCAATGAAAGTTGGTTTTCCCTACTTCACTCTTTTCTGTATTAGCAGCCTAAGAGCCAATATTGCTTCTTCAGTTCCCTTACATTTCCTGAATCCCAATTCATCTTCATCCAGGAACTCCTAAGCTCTTCCCTCTATTCTTCTGTAGATGATCCTTGTCAATATCTTTGATGCCTATGTTGTCAGGCTTATTGTCCTAAAATGCACACATTTCTCTGCTCTCTTCTTTTTGTGAATAGGAATAAATATGTTTTTCTCAAAGCCCCTGGGTATTTCATGTCTCAGATGGTTTTATACAGTAGGGTTAATTTCTTATCTGCTACATTTTTAATTAGTCCTGCAGCATTATCATCAATTCCAGAAGCCTTATGCATGAGAAGGTCCCTTTCTGCGTCAAATTCCTAATTAATATCGATGTTCCCATATTATCCACTTTGACTTTGCTTTCCTCTTCGATCACTTTGGTGCTGGTTTCTGTTGTACAACTTTTCCCAATATTCTTTTCATCACTAACTGTGTCTTCTTTTTCAATCAAAAGTTCTCCATTCTTGTCCCTTATGGCATTGCATAATGTGCTCTGCTCTTTAAAGTGGTTCCTCACTATCTTATAGGCAGCTTCCACATTTCCAAAATAAAATGTGGTCTATTTGAAATCTTCTGTCTCCTGGCATTTTGCACGTGTACCTTCTTCTGTTGTGGTTTTTAAAGAATGTGTTGGCAACCACTATATTATGCTGTGTGCAGAACTCCATTAGTCTTTTTCTTTCATTACCCATCCATATTTCTCAGTTATTCCTCCAACTAGACCTTTGCCGAGGACCTCGTTCCAATTTCTCAAAATAATTAGGATTTCATCTCCTGTTACTAGTCTTATGACTTCCGTGATATCTTCATAGTTGTCTTTCAACTCCTGCATCTTCATCTAACAGTGAAGGGTAGGCAGAGAAGAAGGATTCTGTCCACAAAGGAGAGGTTTTCTGAAGCATGCGATGTAAGTTGAATACGAAGACCGAATAAAAAGTAAAGGTTTAAGAAGAAATACAAGTAGGATAATCATATGTAGTAGTAATAGGCCAATGGATAGAATTGGTACCACAGAAAAGAAAAATCATCGTTGAAGAATGAGACGCAGGTGTAAAGCGGCTTTGGGCTGGACGTTGAGAGCATATAGTGACAGGAAAAGGATGGGGGGCAAAGGAGATGTTCGGGACTATTCAACCCACTTCATTAGATAGCGATACGCTCTTGGATGAGAAGTACTGCAATGTCTCATATTCACACGAGATACGACTTCAAATAAAACAAGAGTTTAAAAAGGTTTGAGAGGCAATACAGGTAGGATAATCATACGCAGAAGGATGAGGCCAATGGATAGAATCTATACCACAGAATAGAGAACATCATCATTGGATCACTTCGGAGAAAGGAAACCAAGATGCCAAAACATCAGAGATTTGGATAAGAAACTGCTAATGGAAGAGAGAGAAATCAGCAATAGATGTAAAAAGTATATTGAAGAGCTATACCGAGGTCTGATACCCCTAGGAGAAGCATTCACAAAGGACCAGAACCAAGTGGAGGAATACAACCGTGGTCCAGCAATACTAAGAAGCAAATTCAAGAGAGCAATAAGATACCTGAAGACTGGAATGGCGCACAGAGAAGATAAAATCAGCGGAGAAGATATCAATGCACTTGGTGAAAAAGCGCAAGATGCACTCTATGTAATAATCCAAGATTGCTACAAATCCTGAAATCTGCCAGAAGACTTTAAGAGGAGCTCAGTGGTGACCATAATGAAGAGGGCAAGAGCTAAGAAATGCAAGGAGCATTGAGCCTTGAGTCTAGTGTCACATACCTCCAAAATCCTTACTTGGACTTACTTGGGCAGAAGAATTGAAGGAAAAATCAAAGAAAACCTGTAAGAAAACCAATTTGGATTTAGGAAGAATAGGGGGGCTAGAGATGCAATTCAATGCCTGAGACTACTGGTACAGCACATTGAGAGGATAATATGATGATATAGTGACTGGAGAAGGATGGTCAGCAAAGGTGATATGCGTAACTATTCAACCCACTACATGAGAATGCGATATGCTCTTCGAATGAAGTGGAGGGATGGGCTTAGGTACCGATAAAAATTTGATGCAATGGATGAAGATGAGAGCTTCTAACCTGGGTAGGACAAATATTAATTTTCTTAGGAGAATGCGATATCCTGGAAGATGGGACCGTCAACGGAGGTAAGGAATCCATTGTCTGCGAAATACGAAGAAATAAAGAGGAGTGAAGGGAGGAAGATGAGGAGCGTGAGAGAATGCGGTGTTGTTGAAGCTGTTTCACTTCAGAGTGAAAGTCAGGACATGCTGCAAAATGAGTATCAGCGAAGGACGAAAATAAATTCAGAACGAAATTGTCATGGAAGAGCAAACATATGCATGAAGAACAGCCTCGGTGTGATTAAATCACTAACTAAGATCAGGAGTGCAAAAAGAGTTAAGGACCTAAGTGGAAGAGGTTTTCAAGAGCCTAATGAAGTATACCTTCCTGCTGCTGGATGAAAACCAGTGATTGGCATCAAAACTATAGAAGAAGAATCATTGGATATGAAAATGAAGGAAATGAAAGGGATGGGTGGTGGGAAGCATTTAAAATATTCTGAAGAAAAGAAATAAGCTAGGAAGATGTGAAGGTCATCCAATGCTGCGTACCGTGCTTCATCACCAAGTGGAGGACAAGTGCAACAGGGTGAGGACCACTGAATGGCAGTATCGATATTCGATCAAGCATTCATTGGTGGAACATTGGTGGAATTTTATTGGTGTATGCTGAAGATGAGAGGAAAATGCCAAGAGTCAAGGGAAAATGTAAGGAACAGAAGAAAAGACCCTGGGTGCCTTTTATATTTCTCGTGGACAAATTTGATACCGGAGAAGAGGAAACGTAGCCATAAAAGCAGGCATGGGAAAGAATTGGTTTCACAGAGAAGAGAAATCAGTAATAAATGAAGATGAGGTGTCCTTTTGGGCTAAGATGAAGACAAGAAGCGGTATTGAATGCGAAAAACGTAGGGTATGTCTGCCATGAGCAATGTCATCTCTGATTACAGTACCAAGATATTGGTCAGGAAGAGGACCGAAGACATGGATACCACGGATGAGGAATTGTTTCCAGAGGGAATAAACACCATGAACAGAAGGTAGTGAAAGAAGACCTAGGTCAACGATGAAGAAAAACAGAAGAAGGTGAGGTGCAGTAACATGGACAGCCAGGATCTCTTAGAACCCTACTTTGGACGACCGGGTCACGCCGCAGGATACGGACTGAAGACAGAAGGCATGATGATAAAGAGGAATCAATGCTAAAGAAAAATGAAGAAATCAACAAGTGCAGTTATTTGGAGGAAAGGAGAAGTGATGGAAGAAATGAAATTATGAGAATGGATGGAAGAGGGGTGTGACTGTGTTGGACACAGCTCCATATAACGAAAAGGATTGTCTCACGAATTGGATAGGAAATGATGAAGCTAAATGGAGGTCTTCACTGGCCAAGAGAAGGATTTGAATAGGGTATGAACATCATCACATTGCCAGGTAGAAGTCCGGCTTGAATGAAGATGGAAAGTGACATTAAGAGGAAGGTAATGAGGGTGAGAAGAATCGTACTATGTATCTTCTTTTGTAAGATGGGGAACAATATGATGTGGAGCAGTGGATGACTCTGGCCATAACAAGAGGAAGCTACCGTGATGATAATTATAGATTCACAGAATAGTTACAGAGTCAATGATAAGGGAGACGAAGAGCCATATTTTTTTATTGATTCCCTGTTTTTTGTGGACATAACTCAATAATTCTTTGGGTACCTCTTTATTAGGTACATTGCAATCAGGGACAGGGAGGAAATGATGGGAAGAAATGGTGCTGGGTGAATTAATCAATTGTTCGAAGAAGAATCGAGTTTTATGAATAGTGATTGGAGAAAGAGACTCAACATTGCAAGTTCTCAGTGAAGATATGATGAACATACATCATAGTAGATGCAGAAAAATAATTCCACAGTGTAGGGTATGTGATGGATTTGTGGAAGGATATATTCTGTTTTGGTCTGCAAGATATGAAGCAAGAAGCACATTCATAATCAATGATCCATAAGGATTGGAAGAAATGGGTGGGCACATACAATGAAGACAAACATGTTGCATGTGGATTCACATTCAAATTATGTAATATCATCCATTTTCTCAAAAAAATGCTTGTGTTGTACTGATCGTTGTTATGTAAGTGTTGTTGTATGCATTATAGAATTCACAATTTTTGAATGTGGTTGATTGAAAGATAAAATGTTATGATGAGGTATTTGTATTTTTATCATAATCTACAAACCAGTTTTTGTAACTCATGTTGATGGGAATATTTGATGTAACCTTCAGCTGCTATGAGTGGTCTGTTAGTATTTGTATGAGGGCGTGTATTGGAAGCATGTATAGGGAGTATAGTCTGTTAGTATTTGTATGAGGGCATGTATTGGAAGCTTGTACAGGGAGTTAACTTGATTGTAACAGTTTTTATGCCAAAGGAGGGGGATAACTTCAATTGAGTCCTATTGGATCTATAAGCTGATACATGAAGAAAAGTAAACTGGGTATAAAATGGTAAGGGGGATCTGATGTAACCTTGATTAATTTCATAATTGATTTTTCTTCTTGTAATATGTTGTCATTATTTCCATGTGTCTTTGTTCCACGGATGTCTTATGTCTAACGAGGACCATGTGCATATCAAGCCAACTACCCTCTCCTGCAATGTTCAAATGCATCCCAGTTAGAACTTCGCTTCACTTCCTTGCCCGAGTCTATTCTGTTGAAATGAAAGCACTAGATTTGACAACCCTGAGTTTGGATTTTCAGGTGTGGGACATTGATTAATTCTCACCCTTGGTAAGTGCTTAACTGAACTTTTATGTGTATTTCAAATAATGTACCTTTTACCAAACAGTAGAATTTAATGGGAAGCTAATGTTCATGAAATGTTTAAGTATATATTAGACTAGTACCAATGCCACTTTTTTGATTACTGACTGACACCTTGATATCAGTGGCTGATACCAATAGTATTATTTCCCGATACGTTACTTAATTTTCTAAAAAAATTTGATAAGTGTTTTCCTTCCTGTGAAGTCAACTCAGTAATCAAAAGTTTCATATAAATGGCAGGTATTTATTGAGAGAAATGCACGTATGCACGCAGCTTAGCACGTATGCGCGGTTTGCATAACTACCAGGGGACCAATATGATTGCCATCAATTTGGTTATGGGCTAGCGTTAATTAATTATATCAAAGTTTAATTTCCATTTATTTTGCCTTCCAATCAAATGCTTACGATATATCGGGTTGAGGCACACTCAACAATTAATGATGATTATATGACCAGATAGCAAGTTTTCTGCGTACATTTTTCACACAAAAAGTATATATGCATAGCTTTGACTCTTGAGACTTGATATTCCAAAAAAGGAAAGAGCAAATTCATAGAGAGCATATCAACATGTGGTTAATTTAGACTTTCGTTTAATGCAGGTAGCAGACTTTTTTTATAATTACAATTGAGGCACATTTTTGCAATGAGAATTAAAAATGGCACATAGAGTTGCAGAAGCCAGATCGTTACTTTGGAGATTTTATAACAATATGACAAGCACAAAAAAAGAAAATTTTGATATTATATGAATTGTACTTTAGCCATTCATTCCTTTTAAGTTTTGAATATTTACTTATATTCGTCTAAGTTATTCTAGTCAATTTACAACGCCAGATTTTCTCTGTAAGTATGCAACACTGAGTCTCACGACAAAGAATTTCATCTTCATTTTAAAATTTCTAATGCGAATCCATGAACGTCATAACACTTAACCATGGCACAATATATAAATTTATATTTTTTAAAACCAAGCTTGGAATTAAGCGGAAACGCCTAAGCACACATGAGTTGAGCAGAACGAACTTGAGGTGAAGGCAGAACTTTAATTTTTGTCGCTATTTCAGCAAATTATCTTAGTTTGTGGATTTTCGTCTACTATCAGAGGAGGTTGAGCGTTACACCTCAGGCTTTTCCATAGCCAACTCTAATCATTGTCCTACTTTTACTGTCACGAATATTGCAGCTAAGTAAACAAATACGCATCATTGGTAGTTTTTATAAGCAGTAGAGTGCCACTGTAACAATTCAATACCAGTCTCAAAAAAGTTTCTTATTAAGTGGTGATGAAATTGCAGCTGAACATGATTTCTATTTGCCATCTATATTCATGCATAGAAGTGCTAAAAGTGGATGAAGATATGTCATGTAACAGTTTTATCGGCCCATCTCTAAAAGTATTGTAAATATCAAGTTTTTCATCAAAAACTCTTAAATTCATTCACTAAAAGTTATTTACTTGAAACAACTCATGGCAGAGAAGGCTCAACTTAGGTGACAATATATGTATTTCGAGAGAAGTGAAGTTCAGTAGGGGAGGGAGACTGGATCAGATTTCCTTTAAGTAAATAGATGTTATGTGAGAGTGGGTGATAATATAATTGTATTATTCTTCCTCCACCTTTGATCCAGTTACAACTGATACCTATACTAATTAATGCCCTGTATCCCATTTACTAGCCTAGTCATTACAACCCTTTAATGTTCATTTTCTTTTAATATTAATCAGGGGAAGTAATGCAGCTGGTTGCCTGGATCATTTCTATAAAAAAATTCAGTGGAAAAATAGCGTGATAGCTACATCTCTGAGTGTTGTTCTGTGCTGTGGTGCCTACAGGGTATGGTGTGCTCTGAGTATAAATGTTGTGCTGTGCTTTGTGTATAAATGGAATCAGTGGTGGAAGTAGATGTTAATTGTGTTAAGGCAGCACATACATGCGAGTGTATTGGTGAGTGATAGTGAAATCAGTGTTCCCTTGGATTATCTTACGAAGAGTAGACAGCCAAGGAGCAGAAAGCAAGGATGGGAGGTAAATGACGAAGGACCACACCAAAGGTAGGGAACTACGTGTCCATCCCATGTAAGCACCTTCTAGATAAATGCCGTAGCCTTTACCCCTAAGATAGGGAAGGAAACGTGGTAGGTTGCAAGGCTAGGAATGATAAAATGAATTAATAGGTAGGCGTGTGCGTGGAGGGAGTTGCTCTGTTGGCAGGGCCCTTAAATGGGCGGTAGAGTTCTTCATTCCAGCAAATATGCTTCTGGTGAAGAAGATGGGTGCACTGACCCAGTATCATGATGCAGACTACAAAATTAAAGAGTGACTTGTTAAGGTGCTAGGGCCCTGTTAAGGGCGATAGAATGTCGGATTGACATGAAATAATTAAATGGAAAGTGTAGCTGGGTTTGCTGCAAGGTTTTTCGTTTAGGTTAGCGTGGAGTAAAGTTTAGAAATGGCATATGGATGGGGTGTACGCAACTGTTTCATGTAGCATTCCTGAGTGTAACACTTGGTCCGTTTTGTGCAGCAGGAAGTGACATCATGAAGCAATGATGGTGGAATCAATCATCAGTTACACGAAGACTTCATGGGTGGCATGACGTAGGTAAGGGGTCATATTTTGGAGTCTGATAGTGCTGCTAAATATTTATATTGATGGAGTATTTTCATTCTGCAGATCTACTCATTCGGCAGTAATGCAGTCAAGTGTCATTGTACTGGATAGAATCTTGTGTTGAAGTGCTTTTGGCAGCAGGATTGGAGCAGTGTGAACTTTGAGGGAAGCAACCGGCATCACGGAAAGGAGGGAGCACAACCATTGGATATCTGGGAAACAAATTGAAGATGCTGCAGTGACCAGCAGATGAGGTGATATGATGCTAAGGTGTAAAGATAGAGGAGGATGTGCAGAGGGAACAGTAGTAAGTATATCGGTAAGCAAGGAAACCAGGGTTTCCTCTTGATGCACACACACACACACACACACAATGACACATACTTTAGGGCCCCCAACCATGATTTCCTACAGGATGAAATTTAGGTGGCCAGTCTCCTGTGATTCCTGACTGAAGAATTTGTTGGAGGTCTTTCAGATGTCCTTTATTGGAGTCCAGACTAATGGGAGGCTGTTTGAAAATTAGGTAAGGGAGACCTTAAAGTGATGCGATTGATGAGGTAGAGTGTATACCCTGCACTGGTTCATTAGCCTTTTGCATGCATTTCTTTCCAGTTTCACCATCATCATGCCGAGGACAAGAGGAAAATGGGGATTCAAGCTTTTACCTTACAGTGGACTATGGGCCATCATATATTTTCAGCTTGGTGTTCAGCAATTGGGACGAAGTGAAATTTATCGCAAATTACCTGTACTTAGTAGGACAACCTAGATGATCTAGCTGGTTTCCTATAATTTCAATGGGTAAGTAGTACTAATTTCCCACTGTTATGGATATTTAAATAATTTTAGATTATCAGTGACAATCATTTCATAGGGTAGGATATGCAAATATTCATGATTTGTTTTAAGGCTCAGGTAACTCATGTTTTTCGTGAGTGAAAGGTAAATAACTTAAGTGGTGATTGGGGCATTGGCAAATTTGCTATTAAAGAATAGCACCAAAATGAAACTATAGATGAGGTCAAGGGTTTAATTTTTTTAAAGGCATGAAAGGTGTGTGAATGATGCTCATGTTGAAATTTCAGTGGTTGAATTTCTACTGGAGCACTTTTACTTAATAGTCTTTTGGTATAAAATAGCATTAATGTTTCATTATTTATTTCAGAAGACAGCAGTAATACAAGATGATGTAATACACCAAATTATGAAGTGCGCTGAACTGATGAAGGAGCAATGTGTTAAGCAGACGTGCTGGGGGTCACATGGAGTAAGTACATTATGCATGCATGTATGTAGTTGTTCTAGTGCGGAGAAGGGAGAGTCACATTTTTATTTCACTGTGTTTTGTAAGAGAGGGGTGAGAAATCTTGATATGATTGGCAAGGGGATTTTTTTAAGGGAAATGTGTGAATGGATAGTTAAGTAGCAATGCATTTGTTATGATTCGAAAACAGATCAGTTATTAATTCAGTGGTGGTGCTTTTTGTGGCATTTGACAAAGCATCTTACAAAGGAATGTATGGGAGGGCTATCTCAAGGTAATTGTGAGACCCTAATTGGTGTGAAAAAAAAGGATAATTTCAAGGTAATTTTGGATTCCTACTTGCTGTACATTTTTGGCATATTCATATTAAAATTTGGAGGTCAAACTCAAGATTTCATAATTTGACAAGATAAATTACATGTTACTTAGTTATGTAATGAAGTCTTAACAATTGGTAATGCATTTACGCCTGCAGTACCACAGATTCCTGGCACTGAATACTGGTTCATGGAGATGGGATAGGCTCAGTGGAGGCAGAGTAACAAATAAATGATGTTAATGAGAAAATACATTACTCAGATGGCTGATATGAAAGTATCAGTTCAGGATGGGATAGTTGCTTAATCTCCTCCTTCAAGCAGATTATTAAGTAGGTAAGAGTCAATAACTATTAGAAATAATACAGAATAGCAATTACGTTTCTTCAACCACAAAGTACCCACTGTATCAAATGATGCCGGATTTCAGCGATATCAATGGATCAATATTAGATGTTCCTAAGACTTAAAAAAAAACAAGAATATTATAGTGGTGGTTAAATTAAAAAAAATTAATTAAATTAACTAAATAAATGTAAAAAGAACTGGCATACATGAAATACCTCCGACTGCAGTCAGTATGAGCATGATGGGTGAAAAGCAACTTTTCAAAGAGGAATTTGCTTCTTTATCGAAAAAAATACTGTTACCTTATGTTAAATATTGCATAGGTACATAGAATAGGATAAAATTCTTAAATAGGTGCTGAAATTCCAATGTATACCTATGTATTCATATCAATTCCTGAAGAAAATCTTACATTATTTACCAAATTATTACGAAGTAAAAAATATGAATTTGAAGTGAAGGCTGGGTGCAGTGTGCTGTAGGACAGGATGGCTGTGATGGAGACTGTGAGTAACCGACAAAAAGGTAAGGTGCCATAGGTGAGACTGGCCTTTACAATTTGGAGTGCTTGTAGAGCATAGTTTAGCACATAATTTTTTGTATAGAATAAGAATATTTTAAGTGAAGTGTTGAAATTATTTAATAATATTTGTCCAGAAAATTAAGGGTGTGAATTAGAAAGGCCTAGGGAATTACTTTTAATACGATACACTTTAGGATTGGCATTGAAAATTTTTAGGAGAATGGTGGTCATCAAAGGGAAGTAATGAAGACTAGGAATGGATTCAGGCTTAAGCAAAGATGAGAAGAATAAAGAAAACTTATGGCAGTTAAAGAAGATGCAACAGAATCACGAAAGAAGGACTCCGGTAACTGCAGGATGAGGAACAATGAGGGACGGCATCTATCTTGGAGTCACTTATTCCCGAGTTTGAAAGTGAATAAGTTATGTGAAGGGAAGTAGATACTTGAAATACGATGCAGATTAGGATTGGCATTCAACATGTTTCACGGATACAAAGCTGCAAGAAGCCGTTTGAATTTTTTGTGGAGTTATGGTATTTGCTTCCAGATGAGGACAATAGAGATTGTAATAGGGCAACAATGAACATGAGGAATATATTGGGGCATTGGCGAAGATGAAGATAAAAAAGAAAACTTGATGAAAGTTTCCTCAGGAAGAACACGAAGATGCTCAGGATCAGGAAAGAGAGGAGTCTGGTAACTACAGGATGAGGACCACTGAGGGACGGAATCTATCTGGAAGTCGACTTGTTACTGAGTAAGGTGCAGCAAAAGATAATAGCTGAAAAAGATAAAATAATAGCTGTTGTAAAGCATTTGGGCAATATGGATACATATAGTGTCAGTAGAAGGAAGACAGCCTGGATTGGTTGAAGACCTCCATTTGCTTCAGGGTGTGAACAATCAAAAGAGTTTCGATAAGATGTTTTTTGCTGAGACATTTCAGAAGGCAAGATT
Source organism: Platycnemis pennipes (assembly GCA_933228895.1). Taxonomy (NCBI): domain Eukaryota; kingdom Metazoa; phylum Arthropoda; class Insecta; order Odonata; family Platycnemididae; genus Platycnemis; species Platycnemis pennipes. The sequence goes on from OW121855.1 coordinate 32,621,299, forward strand.
TTTTTTCAGGAGAAACTGAAGCAATGAAGATGAACACTGTATGGATTATGTATCAGCCTCCATGAAGACTTCCGAGTTATCTTTGAGGATGAGGTGTAATGGCTAAGGTGTTAAAGCTTTATCCATTCCTGGAGAGAGGAATCTGGAGGGCAGCATTGATGCCAAGGAAAGGGAACGGCTTCATAGGAAATGGAAGAATTGGAGAAGAAGTGAAGAACGTATGGGTGAAGCACTCAGTCTACCATGAAGTTTAGTTTCGGAATGTAAAACAAAATGAAACCTGTGGAGAAAGCTATAACAGCCTTATGATGTACCTATTACCGGTGTAGTATGAGGTAATGGAGAGTTACAGTGTAAGTATTCCACATATGTTGAAGACGAAGGGTGACAGGTAAATGAGGCCTGGTAACAGTCGAAGAAATCTTCGCTTCCATTCAGGATGATCAACATTTGTTATAGGAAGAAGATAACGGGAGGACTGTAGGTATAGAGGTGGAAATGAAGTTTGAAAGCAAGATGATATTGGAGTGTAGAGTGGAAAAGTTAATACTGCAGGGTGCAATTTGATCTCTAAGAGGCAGATCTGTGATTGCCAAAGGATGTAAACTTGAGAATAATGGCATCAATACTGGACATGAAGAAAAATTGATAAGAGTTTATACATCAATGAAGGGAGGATACATGATGTCATGATGTTGTAGCAGGGAAATAATGCATCCTCTAGTGAGGATCGCTATATTCATGCAAGGATGTAAGAAGATGACGAATGAAATGACAATGAAATGACAGAGAATTGAGTCAACTTTAGGAAGATTTGTAGGACTCTCTAGTGGTTGAATGCACAATGCTTCAGCACATTATTTATGAAAACAGCCTGTGTTTGTGTGAAAAATTGGAATTCATTTTCGTTTTATGGTAAGAGATCACGAATGCATTGGAGTATATATTTGGAGTTCACTCAAAGGCGAAGGATATTGACAAAGGAAATAAACTGTGGTCAGTGAATAATGAAAAGAGTAAGAGTGGAAGCAGCGTTCATCAAGTACGTTAAATTGGAGGAAAACTGTGACAGGAGATATTGCATGCAGGTTATCGTTTCTGTTGAAGACCTAAAAAGCACAAAGAAGACGAGGAGTGAGCTACCTGGCCCATCCCCTCCATTTCTGTCCTTATATCTTTCCTGGTGGTCTGTAGTACCTATTAGTGAGGAAGACTAAAATACCCATTGTAGTGAGCTGCGATTATTGATTGAAAATTTCGAGATACCCGAGGGTCGCAGGTGGCATAGTGGGGGTATGGTTCCATAACCAGTTAAGAAGATATTTCCTAAGGATATGAAGCACTCGACTGGAATTGGAATGTTAAGTGCATAAGGATTATCTGGCATGTTCTCTTCAATGCCATTGAAAAAGATTTTCATTTCAGAGGGTGAGAAGATATTTCCTAAGGATATGAAGCATTCGACTGGAATTGGAATGTTAAGTGCATTTATGCATTTATCTTATAGGATTTATCTGGCATGTTCTCTTCAATGCCATTGAAAAGGATTTTCATTTCAGAGGGTGTGGCTAGCAATGGAAGAGCGCCTCAGATAAGCAGGCGAACTCCGGGAGACCAAGCAAGAAAATGGGCGGAATGATTATGATATAGAAAGAGAAGATAATGAAAAGGAGTGGCATCAATTCATAAACACGAATAATGTATAAAAGGATGTGAACAACAATTTAAGCAGTCAGTACATGGGGATCAGTTGAGGACAGCTTTTATATTAGAAAATATTCCTAAGAAAGAAGAAAGTGCAGGGAAAACGAGGAAAAATAATGCCCGACTCCACTGGGGAACAATGAATTAATAAAGGAAGAAACCGAAAACTGGATTTAACTGCCAATGAAGACTTATTATGACGTTAGATAGCTTGATAATACCGAGGTCTGATACCCCTAGGAGAAGCATTCACAAAGGACCAGAACCAAGTGGAGGAATACAACCGTGGTCCAGCAATACTAAGAAGCAAATTCAAGAGAGCAATAAGATACCTGAAGACTGGAATGGCGCACAGAGAAGATAAAATCAGCGGAGAAGATATCAATGCACTTGGTGAAAAAGCGCAAGATGCACTCTATGTAATAATCCAAGATTGTTACGTTCCTGAAATCTGCCAGAAGACTTCAAGAGGAGCTCAGTGGTGACCATAATGAAGAGGGCAAGAGCTAAGAAATGCAAGGAGCATTGAGCCTTGAGTCTAGTGTCACATGCCTCCAAAATCCTTACTTGGACTTACTTGGGCAGAAGAATTGAAGGAAAAATCAAAGAAAACCTGTAAGAAAACCAATTTGGATTTAGGAAGAATAGGAAGGCTAGGGATGCAATTCTATGCCTGAGACTACTGGTACAGCACATTGAGAGGATAATATGATGATATAGTGACTGGAGAAGGATGGTCGGCAAAGGTGATATGCGTAACTATTCAACCCACTTCATGAGGCTGCCATATGCCCTTCGAATGAAGTGGAAGGATGGGCTTAGGTACCGATAAAAATTTGATGCAATGGATGAAGATGAGTGCTTCTAACCTGGGTAGGACAAATATTAATTTTCTGAGAAGAATGCGGTATCCTGGAAGATGGGACCGTCAACAGGAGGGAAGGAATCCATTGTCTGCGAAATACGAAGAAATGAAGAGGAGTGAAGGGACGAAGTTGAGGATCTTGAGAGAATGTGGTGTTGCGCGAAGTTGTTTCACTTCAGAGTGGAAGTCAGGATATGCTGCAAAATGAGGATCAGAAAAGGACGGCATTAAAATCAAAACGAAATTGTCATGGAAGAGCAAACATATGCATGAAGAACAGCCGCGGTGTGATAAATCATGAACAAAGATCAGGAGCACAAAAAGAGTAAAGGACCTAAATTGAAGTGTTGCCAGGAGGTTTTCAAGAGCCTAATGAAGTATACCTTCCTGCTGCTGGATGAAAACCAGTCATTGGCGTCAAAACTATAGAAGAAGAATCATCGGATATGAAAATGAAGGAAATGAAAGGGATGGGTGGTGGGAAGCATTAAAAATATTCTGAAGAAAAGAAATAAGCTAGGAAGATGTGAAGGTCATCCAATGCTGCGTACCATGCTTCATCACCAAGTGGAGGACAAGTGCAACAGGGTGGAGACCACTGAATGGCAGTATCGATATCCAACCCAAGCATTCATTGATGGAACAGTTTCATTGGCGTATGCCGAAGATGAGAGGAAAATGCCAAGAGTCAAGGGAAAATATAAGGAACAGAGGAAGAGACCCCGGGTGCCTTTTCATTTCTCGTGGACAAAATTGATGCCGGAGAAGAGTAAACCTCGCCGTAAAGGATGGCATAGGATAGAATTGGTTTCACAGAGAAGAGAAATCAGAAATAAATGAAGAAAATGCCATGAGTCAAGGGAAAATATAAGGAACAGATGAAGAGACCCCAGGGTCCTTTTCATTTCTCGTGGACAAAATTGATGCCGGAGAAGAGTAAACCTCGCCGTAAAGGATGGCATAGGAAAGAATTGGTTTCACAGAGAAGAGAAATCAGAAATAAATGAAGAAAATGCCAAGAGTCAAGGGAAAATATAAGGAACAGAAGAAGAGACCCCGGGTGCCTTTTCATTTCTCGTGGACAAAATTGATGCCGGAGAAGAGTAAACCTCGCCATAAAGGATGGCATAGGAAAGAATTGGTTTCACAGAGAAGAGAAATCATAAATAAATGAAGACGAGGTGTCCTTTTGAGCTAAGCTGAAGACCAGAAGTGGTATTGAATGCGAAAAACGTAGGGTATGTCTGCCATAAGCGATGTTATCGCTGATTCCAGTATCAAGATAATGGTCAGGAAGAGGACCAAAGGCATGGATACTACGGATCAGGAATTGCTTCCAGAGGGAATAATCACCATGAACAGAAGGTAGTGACGGAAGACCCAGGTCAACGATGAAGAAAAACAGAAGAAGGTGAGGTTTAGTAACATGGACAGTCAGGATCTCTTAGGCCCTACTTTGGACAACAGATTGATGCTGCAGGATAGGGACTGAAGACAGAAGGCATGATGAAAAAAAGGAATCAATGCTAAAGAAAAATGAAGAAATCAACGAGTGCAGTTACTTGGAGGAAAGGAGAAGTATTGGAAGAAATGAAATTATGAGAATGGATGGAAGAGGGTTGTGACTGTGATGGACACAGCTCCTTATAAGGGAAAGTATTGTCTCAAGAATTGGATGGGAAATGATGAAGCTAAATGGAGCCCTTCAGTTGCCAAGAGGAGGATTTGAATAGGGTATGAACATCATAACATTGGCAGGTAGTATTCCAGCTAGAATCATACTAGGCATGTTCTTTTGTTAGATGGGGAACAATATGATGTGGAGGAGTGGATGTCTGTGGCCATAACAAGAAGAAGCTACGGTGATGAAAATTATAGATTCACAGAATAGTTACAGAGTCAATGATAAGGGAGACGAAGAGCCAAATGTTTTTATCGATTCCCTGTTTTTTGAGGACATAACTCAATAATTCATTGGGTACCTCTTTATTAGGTACATCGCAATCAGGGACAGGGAAGAAACGATGGGAAGAAATGGTGCTGGGTGAATTAATCAATTGTTCGAAGAAGAATCGATTTTTATGAATAGTGATTTTAGAAAGAGACTCAAAATTGCAAGTTCTCAGTGAAGATAAGATGTACATACATCAAAGTAGATGCATCAAATTCATTCCACAGTGTAGGGTATGTGATGGATTTGTGGAAGGATATTTTCTGCATTGGTCTGCAGGATATGAAGCAAGAAGCACATTCATAATCAATGATCCATAAGGATTGGAAGAAATGGGTGAGCACATACAATGAAGACAAACATGTTGCACGTGGATTATTATTCAAATTAATATCATCCATTTTCTCAAAAAAATACTTGTGTTGTACCAATTGTTGTTATGTAAGTGTTGTTGTATGCATTATAGATTTCACAATTTTTGAAAGTGGTTGATTGGAAGATAAAATGTTACAATGAGGTATTTGTATTTTTATCGTTTAACGACAAACTACTTTTTGTAACTTGTAATGTTGATGGGAATATTTCATGTAACCTTCAGCTGCTATGAGTGGTCTGTTAGTATTTGTGTGAGGGCATGTATTGGAAGCATGTATAGAGAGTTGATTGTAACCGTTTTTATTCCTAAGGAGGGGGATAACTTCAATTGAGTCCTATTGGATCTATGAGCTGATACATGAAGCAAAGTAAACTAGGTATAAAATGGTAAGGGGGATCTGATGTAACCTTGATTAATGTCATAATTCATTTTTCCTCTTGTAATATGTTGTCATTGTTTTCCATGTTTCTTTGTTCCACGGATGTCATATGTCTAACAAGGACCATGTGCATATCAAGCCAACTACCCTCTCCTGCAATGTTCAAATGCATCACAGTTAGAACTTCACTTCACTTCCTTGCCCGAGTCTATTCTGAAATGAAAGCAACAGATTTGACAACCCTGAGTTTGGATTTTCAGTTGTGGACATTGATTAATTCTCTCCCTTGGTAAGTGCTTACCTGAACTTTTATGTGTATTTCAAATAGATGTACCTTTTACCAAACAGTAGAATTTAATGGGAAGCTAATGTTCATAAAATGTATAAGTATATATTAGACTTGTACCGATGCCCCTTTTTTGATTACTGACTGACACCTCGATATCAGTGGCTGATACCAATAGTATTATTTCCCGATACCATACTTAATTTTCTAAAATAATTTTATAAGTGTTTCCTTCCTGTGAAGTCAACTCGGTAATCAAAAGTTACATAAAAATGGCAGGTATTTATTGAGAAAAATGACATTATGACAGCTCTTTTATGTTGCTACTTTTACAATTATCACTGGAATTAGATTTCAGACTATAAGCCTTCTTGCATTTGCAAATACTGCAAATTCTTTTTAAGAAATAAGAGCTGCTTAACATGCTCAGCAGTTTATATCAGAATGTATTGCTCATTGACACGTTATTGATGTTACTTAACTGTTGAACATGCTCAGCAGTTAAGAGGGTTCTTCTAAAAGGTTATCACATCAGTCTCCGAAAACATTTCCTCAGGAAACAATGAACCTGAAGGTACACTCAAATGCAGGACATTTTGTTATTATGTGTTTTTAGGGACCCAAGGTCCCGAGTATGGTTTTGAGGAAAACTTGCAGAAGAGGTTAGGCCTTCTCGGGTAATGCTTAGAACGTATGTGCGGTTTGCATGACTTACAGGGGACCAATATGATTGCCATCAAATTAGTTCATTGCTGGCATTAATTAATTGTAACAAAGTTTTATTTTCAATTATTTCGCCTCCCAAACAAATGCTTACGATATATCGGGTTGAGACGCACTCAACAATTAATGATGACGATATGACCAGATAGCAAGTTTTCTGCATACATTTTTCACACAAAAAGTATATATGCATAGATTTGATTCTTGAGGCTTGATATTCCAGAAAAGGAAAGAGCGAAATTCATAGAGAGCATTATATCAACGTGTGGATAATTTAGCCTTTCATTTAATGCAGGTAGCAGACTTTTTTAATAATTACAATTGAGGCACGTTTTTGCAGTGAGAATTAGAAATGGCACATAGAGTTGCAGAGGCCAGAGTTACTTTGGAAATTTTCATAACAATATGAAAAGCACAAAAAAAGAAAATTTTGATATTATATGAATCGTACTTTTGCCGTTCATTCCTTTAAGTTTTGAATATTTACTTATATTCATGTAAGTTATTCTAGTCAATTTACAACGCCACATTTTCTGTGTAAGTATGCAACACTGAGTCACACGACAAAGACTTTCATATACATTTTAAAATTTCAAATGCAAATCCATTAACGTCATCACACTTGACCATGGCACAATATATAAATTTTATATTTTTTAAAACCAAGCTTGGAATTAAGCGGAAATGCCCAACAACACATGAGATGAACAGAACGAACTTGAGGTATGATGGACACAGCTTCTTATAACGACAAGGATTGTCTCAAGAATTGGACGGAAAATGATGAAGCTAAATGGTGCCCTTCAGTTGCCAAGAGGAGGATTTGAATAGGGTATGAACATCATAACATTGGCAGGTAGTATTCCAGCTAGAATCATACTAGGCATGTTCTTTTGTTAGATGGGGAACAATATGATGTGGAGCAGTGGATGTCTGTGGCTATAACAAGAAGAAGCTACCGTGATGAAAATTATAGATTCACAGAATAGTTACAGAGTCAATGATAAGGGTGACGAAGAGCCAAATTTTTTTATCGATTCCCTGTTTTTTGAGGACATAATCAATAATTATTTGGTACCTCTTTATTAGGTACCAAAATCTAATATGGCCTAAGAGTAGTAGGTATACATACAAGCTTCCTAAAGTATGACATGGTTAGGGAGATGCATTCATAACCAAGAGTATATTGGTGTGTTGCATATTGTATCTCATTCACATTGGGATTTGAATCGCCATCAATTGAAGAGAGTACTTTGATTACAAACGCAGCAAAATATTGAATGGTATCCCAGGGAACATTTTGTGAGACTATTTCTTGTTTGAAAATAGGATTCCTATTGGGTTTCTTAGGCATTGGAAAATATCACTTGGATGGCAGTTTTATTGGTGTTGCAGTCAAAGATTGCATTGCTAACAACACTACTTTGGTACCGAGATGAACTGGCTTGGAAGATATCCAAGAAGCATCCTCTTTTCTATGCTTTCACACCAAGTAAGTCTGAATGAGGAGTACTGATGGTGTCACTTCCATTTCTGCACATTGCTGTACTTATTCCATTTGTAATATCATATAAGTAAGAGTTGGCATTCTTCAATCTCATCTTGTTCACAGAATTTCATCCATCACATAGAAATTGTGAATGACACCAATAAACATATTTCTTTTGACTGTTGCATTTATGGTAGTTTTTATATGCAGTAGAGTGCCACTGTAACAATTGAATGCCAGTCTCAAAAAAGTTTCTTATTAAGTGGTGATGAAATTGCAGCTGAACATGATTTCTATGTGCCATCTATATTCATGCATAGAAGTGCTAAAAGTGGATGAAGATATGTCATGTAACAGTTTTATCGGCCCATCTCTAAAAATCTTGTATATATCAAGTTTTTCATCAAAAACTCTTAAATTCATTCACTAAAAGTCATTTACTTGAAACAACTCATGGCAGAGAAGGCTCAACTTAGGTGACAATATATGTATTTCGAGAGAAGTGAAGTTCAGTAGGGGAGGGAGACTGGATCAGATTTCCTTTGAGTAAATAGATGTTATGTGAGAGTGGGTGATAATGTATTAACTAGCGTAGTCATAACCACCCTCTAATGTTCATTTTCTTTTAATATTAATCAGGGGAAGTAATGCAGCTGGTCGCCTGGACCATTCCTATAAAGAAATACCGTGGAAAAATTGCGTAATAGCTACATCTCTGAGTGTTGTTCTGTGCAGTGGTGCCTACAGGGTATGGTGTGCTCCGAGTATAAATGATGTGCTGTGCTTTGTGTATAAATGGAATCAGTGGTGGCAGTAGATGTTAATTGTGTTAAGGCAGCATATATATGCGAGTGTATTTGTGAGTGATAGTGAAATCAGTGTTCCCTTGGATTATCTTACGAAGAGTAGACAGCCAAGGAGCAGAAAGCAAGGATGGGAGGTAAATGACGAAGGACCACACCAAAGGTAGGGAACTACGTGTCCATCCCATGTAAGCACCTTCTAGATAAATGCCGTAGCCTTTACCCCTAAGATAGGGAAGGAAACGTGGTAGGTTGCAAGGCTAGGAATGATAAAATGAATTAATAGGTAGGCGTGTGCGTGGAGGGAGTTGCTCTGTTGGCAGGGCCCTTAAATGGGCGGTAGAGTTCTTCATTCCAGCAAATATGCTTCTGGTGAAGAAGATGGGTGCACTGACCCAGTATCATGATGCAGGCTACAAAATTAAAGAGTGACTTGTTAAGGTGCTAGGGCCCTGTTAAGGGCGATAGAATGTCGGATTGACATGAAATAATTAAATGGAAAGTGTAGCTGGGTTTGCTGCAAGGTTTTTCGTTTAGGTTAGCGTGGAGTAAAGTTTAGAAATGGCATATGGATGGGGTGTACGCAACTGTTTCGTGTAGCATTCCTGAGTGTAACACTTGGTCCGTTTTGTGCAGCAGGAAGTGACATCATGAAGCAATGATGGTGGAATCAATCATCAGTTACACGAAGACTTCATGGGTGGCATGACGTAGGTAAGGGGTCATATTTTGGAGTCTGATAGTGCTGCTAAATATTTATATTGATGGAGTATTTTCATTCTGCAGATCTACTCATTCAGCAGTAATGCAGTCAAGTGACATTCTACTGGATGGAATCTTGTGTTGAAGTGCTTTTGGCAGCAGGATTGGAGCAGTGTGAAGTTTGAGTGAAGCAACCGGCATCACGGAAAGGAGGGAGCACAACCATTGGATACCTGGGAAACAAATTGAAGATGCTGCAGTGACCAGCAGATGAGGTGATATGATGCTAAGGTGTAAAGATAGAGGAAGGTGTGCAGAGGGAACAGTAGTAAGTAGGTAGATCGGTAAGCAAGGAAACCACGGTTTCACCTTGATGCACGCACACACACGCACACACACAATGACATACACATTAGGGCCCCCGAACTATGATTTCCTACAGGATAAAATTTAGGTGGACATCCTCCTCTGATTGCTGACTGAAGAATTTGTTGGAGGTCTTTCAGATGTCCTTTATTGGAGTCCAGACTAATGCGAGGCTGTTTGAAAATTAGGTAAGGGAGTCCTTAAAGTGATGCGTTTGATGAGGTAGAGTGTATACCCTTCACTGGCTCATTAGCCTTTTGCATGCATTTCTTTCCAGTTTCACCATCATCATGCCGAGGACAAGAGGAAAATGGGGATTCAAGCTTTTACCTTACAGTGGAGTATGGGCCATCCTATATTTTCAGCTTGGTGTTCAGCAATTGGGAGGAAGTGAAATTTATCGCAAATTACCTGTACTTAGTAGGACAACCTAGATGATCTAGCTGGTTTCCTATAATTTCAATGGGTAAGTAGTACTAATTTCCCACTGTTATGGATATTTCAATAATTTTAGATTATCAGTGACAATCATTTCATAGGGTAGGATATGCAAATATACTTGATTTGTTTTAAGGCTCAGGTAACACATGTTTTTCGTAAGTGAATGGTAAACAACTTAAGTGGTGATTGGGGCATTGGCAAATTTGCCATTGAAGAACAGCACCAAAATAAAACTATAGATGAGGTCAAGGGTTTGATTTTTTTTTGGGTTGAAAGGTGTGTGAATGAATCTCATGTTGAAATTTCAGTGGTTGAATTTCTACTGGAGCACTTTTACTTAATAGTCTTTTGGTATAAAATAGCATTAATGTTTCATTATTTATTTCAGAAGACAGCAGTAATTCAAGATGATGTAATACACCAAATTATGAAGTGTGCTGAACTGATGAAGGAGCAATGTGTTAAGCAGACGTCCTGGGGGTCACATGGAGTAAGTCAATTATGTCTGAATGTATGTAGTTGTTATAGTGCAGAGAAGGGAGAGTCACATTTTTATTTCACTGTGTTTTGTAAGATGGGGTGAGAAATCGTGATGTGATTGGCAAGGGGATTTTTTGACGGGAAATGTGTGAATGTGTAGTTAAGCTGCAAAGCATTTGTTCTAATTCGAAAACAGATCAGTTATTAATTCAGTGGTGGTGCTTCTTGTGGCATTTTACAAAGCATTTTACAAAGTAATGTATGGGAGGGCTATCTCAGGGTAATTATGAGACCCTAATTGGTGTGAAAAAAAGAGAGGATAATTTTAGAGTAATTTTGATTTCCTACTTGCTGTACATTTTTGGCATATTCATATTAAAATTGGGAGGTCAACCTCAAGATTTCATAATTTGGCAAGATACATTATATGTTACTTAGTTATGTAATGAAGTCTTACCAATTGGTAATGCATTTACGCCTGCAGTACCTCAGAATTCTGGCACTGAATACCGGTTCATGGAGATGGGATAGGCTCAGTGGAGGCAGAGTAACAAATAAATGATGCTAATGAGAAAATACATTACTCAGATGGCTGATATGAAAGTTGCAGTTCAGGATGGGATAGTTGCTTAATCTCCTCCTTCAAGCAGATTATTAAGTAGGCAAGAAAGAGTCAATAACTATTAGAAATAATACAGAATAGCAATTACGTTTCTTCAACCACAAAGTACCCACTGTATCAAATGATGCCGGATTTCAGCGATATCAATGGAACAATATTAGATGTTCCTAAGACTTAAAAAAAACAAGAATATTATAGTGGTGGTTAAATTAAAAAAAATTAATTGATTGTACTAACTAAATGTAAAAAGAACTGGCATACTTGAAATACCTCCGACTGCAGTCAGTATGAGCATAATGACTGAATAGTAACTTTTCAAAGAGGAATTTGCTTCTTTATCAATAAAAATACTGTTACCTTATGTTAAATATTGCATAGGTACATAGAATCTGATAAAATTCTTAAATAGGTGCTGTAATACCAATGTATACCTATGTATTCATATCAATTCCTGAAGAACATCTTACCTTATTAACAAAATCATTGTGAAGTAATTAATATGTCATCTAATGTTCATAAAATGTATAAGTATATATTAGTCTTGTACCGATGCCACTTTTTTGATTACTGACTGACACCTCGATATCAGTGGCTGATACCAATAGTATTATTTCCCGATACCATACTTAATTTTCTAAAAAATTTTTATAAGTGTTTCCTTCCTGTGAAGTCAACTCGGTAATCAAAAGTTACATAAAAATGGCAGGTATTTATTGAGAAAAATGACATTATGACAGCTCTTTTATGTTGCTACTTTTACAATTATCACTGGAATTAGATTTCAGACTATAAGCCTTCTTACATTTGCAAATACTGCAAATTCTTTTTAAGAAATAAGAGCTGCTTAACATGCTCAGCAGTTTATATCAGAATGTATTGCTCATTGACACGTTATTGATGTTACTTAACTGTTGAACATGCTCAGCAGTTAAGAGGGTTCGTCTAAAAGGTTATCACATCAGTCTCCGAAAACATTTCCTCAGGAAACAATGAACCTGAAGGTACACTCAAATGCAGGACATTTTGTTATTATGTGTTTTTAGGGACCCAAAGTCCCGAGTGTGGTTTTGAGGAAAACTTGCAGAAGAGGTTAGGCCTTCTCGGGTAATGCTTAGAACGTATGTGCGGTTTGCATGACTTACAGGGGACCAATATGATTGCCATCAAATTAGTTCATTGCTGGCATTAATTAATTGTAACAAAGTTTTATTTTCAATTATTTCGCCTCCCAAACAAATGCTTACGATATATCGGGTTGAGACGCACTCAACAATTAATGATGACTATATGACCAGATAGCAAGTTTTCTGCATACATTTTTCACACAAAAAGTATATATGCATAGATTTGATTCTTGAGGCTTGATATTCCAGAAAAGGAAAGAGCGAAATTCATAGAGAGCATTATATCAACGTGTGGATAATTTAGCCTTTCATTTAATGCAGGTAGCAGACTTTTTTAATAATTACAATTGAGGCACGTTTTTGCAGTGAGAATTAGAAATGGCACATAGAGTTGCAGAAGCCAGAGTTACTTTGGAAATTTTCATAACAATATGAAAAGCACAAAAAAAGAAAATTTTGATATTATATGAATCGTACTTTTGCCGTTCATTCCTTTAAGTTTTGAATATTTACTTATATTCATCTAAGTTATTCTAGTCAATTTACAACGCCAGATATTCTGTGTAAGTATGCAACACTGAGTCACACGACAAAGACTTTCATATACATTTTAAAATTTCTAATGCAAATCCATTAACGTCATCACACTTGACCATGGCACAATATATAAATTTTATATTTTTGAAAACCAAGCTTGGAATTAAGCGGAAATGCCCAACAACACATGAGATGAACAGAACGAACTTGAGGTATATTGGACACAGCTTCTTATAACGACAAGAATTGTCTCAAGAATTGGACGGAAAATGATGAAGCTAAATGGTGCCCTTCAGTTGCCAAGAGGAGGATTTGAATAGGGTATGAACATCATAACATTGGCAGGTAGTATTCCAGCTAGAATCATACTAGGCATGTTCTTTTGTTAGATGGGGAACAATATGATGTGGAGCAGTGGATGTCTGTGGCCATAACAAGAAGAAGCTACCGTGATGAAAATTATAGATTCACAGAATAGTTACAGAGTCAATGATAAAGGTGACGAAGAGCCAAATTTTTTTATCGATTCCCTGTTTTTTGAGGACATAATCAATAATTCATTGGGTACCTCTTTATTAGGTACCAAAATCTAATGTGGCCTAAGAGTAGTAGGTATACATACAAGCTTCCTAAAGTATGACATGGTTAGGGAGATGCATTCATAACCAAGAGTATATTGGTGTGTTGCATATTGTATCTCATTCACATTGGGATTTAAATCGCCATCAATTGAAGAGAGTACTTTGATTACAAACGCAGCAAAATATTTAATGGTATCCCAGGGAACATTTTGTGAGACTATTTCTTGTTTGAAAATAGGATTCCTATTGGGTTTCTTCGGCATTGGAAAATATCACTTGGATGGCAGTTTTATTGGTGTTGCAGTCAAAGATTGCATTGCTAACAACACTACTTTGGTACCGAGATGAACTGGCTTGGAAGATATCCAAGAAGCATCCTCTTTTCTATGCTTTCACACCAAGTAAGTCTGAATGAGGAGTACTGATGGTGTCACTTCCATTTCTGCACATTGCTGTACTTATTCCATTTGTAATATCATATAAGTAAGAGTTGGCATTCTTCAATCTCATCTTGTTCACAGAATTTCATCCATCACATAGAAATTGTGAATGACACCAATAAACATATTTCTTTTGACTGTTGCATTTATGGTAGTTTTTATATGCAGTAGAGTGCCACTGTAACAATTGAATGCCAGTCTCAAAAAAGTTTCTTATTAAGTGGTGATGAAATTGCAGCTGAACATGATTTCTATGTGCCATCTATATTCATGCATAGAAGTGCTAAAAGTGGATGAAGATATGTCATGTAACAGTTTTATCGGCCCATCTCTAAAAATCTTGTAAATATCAAGTTTTTCATCAAAAACTCTTAAATTCATTCACTAAAAGTCATTTACTTGAAACAACTCATGGCAGAGAAGGCTCAACTTAGGTGACAATATATGTATTTCGAGAGAAGTGAAGTTCAGTAGGGGAGGGAGACTGGATCAGATTTCCTTTGAGTAAATAGATGTTATGTGAGAGTGGGTGATAATGTAATTGTGTCATTCTTCCTCCACCTTTGATCCACTTACAACTGATACCTATACTAATTAATGCCCTGTATCCCTTTAACTAGCGTAGTCATAACCACCCTCTAATGTTCATTTTCTTTTAATATTAATCAGGGGAAGTAATGCAGCTGGTTGCCTGGATCATTCCTATAAAGAAATACCGTGGAAAAATTGCGTAATAGCTACATCTCTGAGTGTTGTTCTGTGCTGTGGTGCCTACAGGGTATGGTGTGCTCTGAGTATAAATGTTGTGCTGTGCTTTGTGTATAAATGGAATCAGTGGTGGAAGTAGATGTTAATTGTGTTAAGGCAGCACATTATGCGAGTGTATTTGTGAGTGATAGTGAAATCAGTGTTCCCTTGGATTATCTTACGAAGAGTAGACAGCCCAGGAGCAGAAAGCAAGGATGGGAGGTAAATGACGAAGGACCACACCAAAGGTAGGGAACTACGTGTCCATCCCATGTAAGCACCTTCTAGATAAATGCCGTAGCCTTTACCCCTAAGATAGGGAAGGAAACGTGGTAGGTTGCAAGGCTAGGAATGATAGAATGAATTAATAGGTAGGCGTGTGCGTGGAGGGAGTTGCTCTGTTGGCAGGGCCCTTAAATGGGCGGTAGAGTTCTTCATTCCAGCAAATATGCTTCTGGTGAAGAAGATGGGTGCACTGACCCAGTATCATATACAGACTACAAAATTAAAGAGTGACTTGTTAAGGTGCTAGGGCCATGTTATGGGCGATAGAATGTTGGATTGACATGAAATAATTAAATGGAAAGTGTAGCTGGGTTTGCTGCAAGGTTTTTCGTTTAGGTTAGCGTGGAGTAAAGTTTAGAAATGGCATATGGATGGGGTGTACGCAACTGTTTCGTGTAGCATTCCTGAGTGTAACACTTGGTCCGTTTTGTGCAGCAGGAAGTGACATCATGAAGCAATGATGGTGGAATCAATCATCAGTTACACGAAGACTTCATGGGTGGCATGACGTAGGTAAGGGGTCATATTTTGGAGTCTGATAGTGCTGCTAAATATTTATATTGATGGAGTATTTTCATTCTGCAGATCTACTCATTCAGCAGTAATGCAGTCAAGTGACATTCTACTGGATGGAATCTTGTGTTGAAGTGCTTTTGGCAGCAGGATTGGAGCAGTGTGAAGTTTGAGGGAAGCAACCGGCATCACGGAAAGGAGGGAGCACAACCATTGGATACCTGGGAAACAAATTGAAGATGCTGCAGTGACCAGCAGATGAGGTGATATGATGCTAAGGTGTAAAGATAGAGGAAGGTGTGCAGAGGGAACAGTAGTAAGTAGGTATATCGGTAAGCAAGGAAACCACGGTTTTCCCTTGATGCATCACACACACACACACACAATGACACACACATTAGGTCCCCCCACACCATGATTTCCTACAGGATGAAATTTAGGTGGCCAGCCTCCTGTGATTCCTGACTGAAGAATGTGTTGGAGGTCTTTCAGATGTCCTTTATTGGAGTCAAGACTAATGGGAGGCTGTTTGAAAATTAGGTAAGGGAGGCCTTAAAGTATGCGATTGATGAGGTAGAGTGTATACCCTGCACTGGTTCATTAGCCTTTTGCATGCATTTCTTTCCAGTTTCACCATCATAATGCCGAGGACAAGAGGAAAATGGGGATTCAAGCTTTTACCTTACAGTGGAGTATGGGCCATCATATATTTTCAGCTTGGTGTTCAGCAATTGGGAAGAAATGAAATTTATCACAAATTACCTGTACTTAGGAGGACAACCTAGATGATCTAGCTGGTTTCCTATAATTTCAATGGGTAAGTAGTACTAATTTCCCACTGTTATGGATATTTCAATAATTTTAGATTATCAGTGACAATCATTTCATAGGGTAGGATATGCAAATATACTTGATTTGTTTTAAGGCTCAGGTAACACATGTTTTTCGTAAGTGAATGGTAAACAACTTAAGTGGTGATAGGGGCATTGGCAAATTTGCCATTGAAGAACAGCACCAAAATAAAACTATAGATGAGGTCAAGGGTTTGATTTTTTTTTGGGTTGAAAGGTGTGTGAATGAATCTCATGTTGAAATTTCAGTGGTTGAATTTCTACTGGAGCACTTTTACTTAATAGTCTTTTGGTATAAAATAGCATTAATGTTTCATTATTTATTTCAGAAGACAGCAGTAATTCAAGATGATGTAATACACCAAATTATGAAGTGTGCTGAACTGATGAAGGAGCAATGTGTTAAGCAGACCTCCTGGGGGTCACATGGAGTAAGTCAATTATGCATGCATGTATGTATGTAGTTGTTCTATGCACAGAAGGGAGAGTCACATTTTTATTTCACTGTGTTTAGTAAGAGAGGGGTGAGAAATCTTGATGTGATTGGCAAGGGGATTTTTTGAAGGGAAATGTGTGTATGTGTAGTTAAGTAGCAATGCATTTGTTATGATTCGAAAACAGATCAGTTATTAATTCAGTGGTGGTGCTTTTTGTGGCATTTGACAAAGCATTTTACAAAGTAATGTATGGGAGGGCTATCTCAGGGTAATTGTGAGACCCTAATTGGTGTAAAAAAAAAGGATAATTTTAGGGTAATTTTGGATTCGTACTTGCTGTACATTTTTGGCATATTCGTATTAAAATTGGGAGGTCAACCTCAAGATTTCATAATTTGACAAGATAAATTATATGTTATTTAGTTATGTAATGAAGTCTTACCAATTGGTAATGCATTTACGCCTGCAGTACCACAGATTCCTGGCACTGAATACCGGTTTTGGAAATGGGATAGGCTCAGTAGAGGCAGAGTAAAAAATGAATGATGTTAATGAGAAAATACATTACTCAGAAGGCTGATATGAAAGTTGCAGTTCAGGATGGGATAGTTGGTTAATCTCCTCCTTCAAGCAGATTATTAAGTAAGCAAGTTTCAATAACTATTAGACATAATACAGAACAGCAATTACTTTTCTTCAACCACAAAGTACCCACTGTATCAAATGATGCCGGATGTCAGCGATATCAATGGAAAAATATTAGATGTTCCTAAGACTTAAAAAAAAACAAGAACATTACAGTGGTGGTAAATTAAAAAAAATAATTAAATTAACTAACTAAATGTAAAAAGAACTGGCATACATGAAATACCTCTGACTGCTGTCAGTATGAGCATGACGGCTGAAAAGTAACTTTTCAAAGAGGAATTTGCTTCTTTATCAATAAAAATACTGTTACATTATGTTAAATATTGCATAGGTACATAGAATCTGATAAAATTCTTAAATAGGTGCTGAAATACCAATGGTTACCTATGTATTCATATCAATTCCTGAAGAAAATCTTACCTTATTAACAAAATAATTATGAAGTAAAAAATATGTCATCTAATAAATTACAAAAATATAATTTATACTTGTAAATAACCTTATATAATTAGAAGGGAGTAAAAGCATTGGATGCAGACACTTGAATATAATTATAAACGTAAAGGGTTACATTCTTTAAAAAATGAGAAAATTTATAAAAGAATAAAAAGAGAACCATTGTGCATAGGACACAAAAAAGAAGACTGTGTAAAAACATACTGTACAGGAAGTTAAAACTTCCAAATGATACAAAATTATGTATTTCACCTCACATGAGTAGAAAACTAAATGAATGTAGTATTTGTGTTCCGAGAGAAAAACCATAAGAGATCAAGTGAGTGCTTGCATTGTGTAATGAGCCCTCCCATTCCATGCATATAATATTTGCTCTGGTATATGATCTATGATATCCCTCCCGCATTCCCCCATTGTGTTTCTCAGAAGTACAAGTGTCTGAATCCTTTATTTCGTAAAGTGCACTTCCACTCCCTGTCAATAATACATAATTGTATCTGCCTTGTTCTTTGAAATCCCTACTACATTCCCTTTCTGTTTCTCTCAGAAGAGCAAGCGAGTTCATCTATTGTGTGCAATGAGCCTACCCACACTGGTGGTGGAAAACATTTGAAGTGAAGGCTAGGAGCAGTGTGCTGTAGGACAGGATGGCTGTGATGGAGACTGTGAGTAACCGACAAAAAGGTAAGGTGCCATAGGTGAGACTGGCCTTTACAATTTGGAGTGCTTATAGAGCATAGTTTAGCACAATTTTTTGTATAGAATAAGAATAGCTATTTTAAGTGAAGTGTTGAAATTATTTAATAATATTTGTCCAGTAAATTAAGGGTGTGAATTAGAAAGGCCTAGGGAATTACTTTTAATACGATACACTTTAGGATTGGCATTAAAAATTTTTAGGAGAATGGTGGTCATCAAAGGGAAGTAATGAAGACTAGGAATGGATTCAGGCTTAGGCAAAGATGAGAAGAATAAAGAAAATTTATGGCAGTTAAAGAAGATGCAACAGAATCACGAAAGAAGGACTCCGGTAACTGCAGGATGAGGATCAATGAGGGACGGTTTCTATCTTGGAGTCAACTTATTCCTGATTTTGAAAGTGAATAAGTTATGTGAAGGGAAGTAGGTACTTGTAATACGATGCAGATTAGGGTTGGCATTCAACATGTTTAACGGATTCAAAGCTGCAAGAAGTCGTTTGAATTTTTTGTGGAGTTCTGGTATTTGCTTCCAGATGAGGACAAAAGAGATCGTAAGAGGGCAACAATGAACATGAGGAATATATTGGGGCATGGGCGAAGATGAAGATAAAAAAGAAAACTTTATGAAAGTTTCCTCAGGAAGAATACGAAGATGCTCAGGATCAGGAAAGAGAGGAGTCTGGTAAGGATAAGGACCACTGAGGGACGGAATCTATCTGGGAGTCGACTTGTTACTGAGTAATGCGCAGCAAAAGAGGATAATAGCTGTTGTAAAGCATTTGGGCAAATAGGATACATATCGTGTCAGTAGAAGGAAGACAGCCTGGATTGGTTTAAGACTTCCATTTGCTTCAGGGTGTGAACAATGAAAAGAGTGTCGATAAGATGTTTTTTGCTGAGACATTTCAGAAGACAAGTTATTTTTTCAGGAGAAACTGAAGCAATGAAGATGAACACTGTATGGATTATGTATCAGCCTCCATGAAGACTTCCGAGTTATCTTTGAGGATGAGGTGTAATGGATAAGGTGTTAAAGCTTTATCATTTCCTGGAGAGAGGAATCTGGAGGGCAGCATTGATGCCTAGGAAAGGGATCGGCTTCGTAGGAAATGGAAGAATTGGAGAAGAAGTGAAGAATGTATGGGTGAAGCACTCAGTCTACCATGAAGTTTAGTTTCGGAATGTAAAACAAAATGAAACCTGTGGAGGAAGCTATAACAGCCTTATGATGTACCTATTACCGGTGTAGTATGATGGTAATGGAGAGTTACAGTGGAGGAATTCCACATATGTTGAAGACGAAGGGTGACAGGGAAATGAGGCCTGGTAACAGTCGAAGAAATCTTGCTTCCATTCAGGATGATCAAGATATGTTATAGGAAGAGATAAACGGGAGGACTGTTGGTATAGAGGTGGAAATGAAGTTTGAAAGCAAGATGATATTGGAGTGTAGGGTGGAACAGTTAATACTGCAGGGTACAATTTGATCTCTAAAAGGCAGATCTGCGATTGCCAAAGGATGTAAACTTAAGAATAATGGCACCAATACCGGAGGAGAAGAAAAATTGATAGAGTTTATACATCAATGAAGGGAGGATACATGATGTCATGAGCTTGTAGCGGGGAAATAATGCATCCTCTAGTGAAGATCACTATATTCATGCAAGGAGGTAAGAAGATGATGGTCTTGCCACACTGAAATCATTCCGGGATGAATATTAGTCCATGGGGGAGAGCAGAAGAATGATGGAATTGGACTGAGCTGAAAATAAGGCATGTAGCAGAGGAAGACGATAAAGAAGCTTAAAACCCTGGCATCATCGCCTTTGGAAGACCAACAGAGTATGCAGTTCCTCATTGGATAGTGGGATTCACATCAGATGTTAGCATTACTCACATGAGGAACAAAGAGAGAAAAGAATGAAGCAGATGACACAAGGACTAATGCTACGTTGAAGTTGATGGTCGAATTGAAAGGCCGACAATGGCATACTGGAGTACATGTATTGGTAAGGGAAGAGATAAGATGCATGAATCACTGAAGAATGAAGGACGGGAAAGAAGCAAATTACCCGATATCGACAAAATAGCTTCAAGAGAAAACGGTCCTTGTGGTGGCGTGATAGGAGAAATTAGGTGATAAGATATGACAAAATCTTCCATTCATTGAGGCTTGACGATGAAAACTACTCGGGGCACTACCTAATCAGAACAGAGGGCAGCATAGATGTCGGAGATGAGGTTTGGAGGCATAGCAAAACGTAGGGAAGTAGCGTTGATTGAACGAATGGGTCGAGGAGAAAGTTTATGGGATCGATAACAAAGGAGAGGAGTCGTCATCATTGAATTATTAGGACATGAAAGAAGTGAGGTACTGGACACCAACCTGATAGCTTCAAGAGAAACCATCCATGTAGTGGAGGTGTGAAAAGTGAAATTAGACTATAAGATATGCCAAAATCTTACATCCATTGAGGCTCTATGATCAGAATTACTCGATTCCAGATTGGGTCATAGATAGATGGATCTGTAAGCCTCAAAATTAAGACAATGAAGAAGACTATCGAAGTGAAGAAGTTAATAAAGGAAATAACATTGAGTATTGGTCCATGGATAAAACTTCAATCAACCTCTGGAGAAAAGTGATATGCTAAGCATCTACTAAAATCTACCAGTTAAGAGTAGAGGAGAGTTCGACCTACTAATTTTCCAGCATAAAAGAAGAAAGGAAACAACTGGAGCTTTCAGTGTCATATTAAGGAGCAAGTTGTGAGAATTTCTGAAAAAAATTATCAATAGAAAGGGAATCAACGAAAAAAATGAAACCAAGAAAAAAGCCGTGGAGGGAGGATACAGGCTAGCATGAAATTGAAGAAAGATGGAGGTACACGTGGGAGAATAATGAAGATGTGTGAATTTCTTCAATCACTCACAAGAGGACTGGGATGAGGAACTGGGCATCAGAGGAAAAAGGAATCATCACTGTCAAAAATTGGAGTGTAAGAGGAGAGGACATGAGATTGAAAGTGTAGGAGAAAGACAAGCCTTAAAGGGTAAAAATGCTACTAAACATTTTATTGCAGAGTGAAGGGCTGTCATTTTCTACTGGTGCAGAATGTTTTCAGTATGGCATTGATATAGTTTTAAGAAGCTTCATCCATAGTGAAATGGGAGTACATTTTCTTGGGAAATAAAAACTATGTATTGGAAACGACATCAAAATGTAGTATGGGGAATTCTCTCGAGAAAAAGGAATAACTGGAGAATGAATTGAAAGAAGTACTCTGGTATGAGTGAAGACAATGAATTGATTATGAAGATAAATGGAATAAAAAAATTAATTTATGGGCTTCCGTACATAGTTTTGGGGAGATGGGTTATCCAATGAAATGACAGAGAATTGAGTCAACTTTAGGAAGATTTGTAGGACTCTCTAGTGATTGAATGCAAAATGCTTCAGCAAATTATTTATGAAAACAGCCTGTGTTTGCGTGAAAAATTGGAATTGATTTTCGTTTTATGGTAAGAGATGACGAATGCATTGGAGTATATATCTGGAGTTCACTCAAAGGCGAAGGATATTGGCAAAGGAAATAAACTGTGGTCAGTGAATAATAAAAAGAATAAGAGTGAAAGCATCAATCATCAAGTACGTTAAATTGGAGGAAAACTGTGACAGGAGATATTGCATGCAGGTTATCGTTTCTGTAGAAGACCTAAAAAGCACAAAGAAGAGGAGTGAGCTACCTGATCCATCCCCTCCATTTCTGTCCTTATATCTTTCCTGGTGGTCTGTAGTACCTATTAGTGAGGAAGACTAAAATACCCTTTGTAGTGAGCTGCAATTATTGATTGAAAATTTCGAGATACCCGAGGGTCGTAGATGGCATAGTGGCAGTATGGTTCCATAACCAGTTAAGAAGGTATTTCTTAAGGATATGAAGCATTCGACTGGAATTGGAATGTAAAGTGCCTAAGGATTATCTGGCATGTTCTCTTCAATGCCATTGAAAAGGATTTTCATTTCAGAGGGTGTGGCTAGCAATGGAAGAGCGCATTAGATAAGCAGGCGAGCCCCGGGAGTCCAAGCAAGAGAATGCGCGGAATGATTATGATATAGAAAGAGAAGATAATGAAAAGGAGTGGCATCAATTCATAAACACGAATAATGTATAAAAGGATGTGAACAACAATTTAAGCAGGCAGTACATGGGGATCAGTCGAGGACAGCTTTTATATTAGAAAATATTCCTAAGAAAGAAGAAAGTGCAGGGAAAACGAGGAAAAATAATGCCTGACTCCACTGGGGAACGATGAAGTAATAAAGGAAGAAACCGAAAACTGGATTTAACTGCCAATGAAGACTTATTCTGATGTCAGATAGCTTGATAAGGCAAATGACTAATGTGAGGAGAACCATTTAGGAATTGAATCATTACATTGGATATGATCGGAGAAGTAAAGACTTGAGAAGAGAAGCAACGAAAGATATGGGCTACATTTAAACAGACGAGGTTTCCAGGAGCTCCATGAATGCCTGTTGAAGATTGTGACATGCTGTACGATGAGGACCATTGGAAGAAAAGAATTTCTCGGAAAAATGTGAAACGAGTAGGAAAATAATGTATCAGTTCTATGTAGACACATTGGAGAGAAAAATAACACTGTGAAAAAAATTCCCCCATTGAAGAACTGTGGCTCCAGTGAAGTGTGGGTCGAATAAATATGAAAAAAGGTGAGAAAATCCTTCTGTTCAGCACGTTGCATAGCAATTTATATCAGAATTACCTGCCGAGGACGGTATAGATGCCAACAGTAAGGAAAACCATCTGAGAGTACTTAAGAAATGAATGATCAGCAGGGAAAGATACTTGGACTACAAGACACAGGACAAGCATGGGGATGATTGAGCAAGTCAATTTGAGGGAAAACAGTGAGGAGACCTTAAATCGCGTGATGGAAGATATAAACTTTGGAAGACACGACAAATATCTGGATGTCATCAGTACGGGAGAAGAGGAGTCTCTGCAGGGAGAAATGGAAATGATGAGGAGTAATGGCCTAGAAAACATATTAGCGTAGCAAGGATACAAGTTACGATGAGCAGGAATGACATGACTTTGAGGATACGCATAGTATATCAGTTTCAAGCGAAGGGCCAGGGAACACTATAGCGAAAATAGGATGTATCCATCACGGGAAGAACAGAGCGATTAAGAATATTGTCCGAAGAAAGAAGACTGAAGAGAGTAAAAATGGATCAAATAGCACTGGAGGTCATTACTGACAATGTTGCAAGTATTCTACGTGAGCAGGTATGAAGCATTGATGAGTGGCAACAAATAGACATTCTCAGGCCCCAATAGGGCACAGCATTAATGACAGAAGGCATGGCACTTTTTTTGCAGGTGAGAGGAGCTCTTCGATGCATGCCTAGAAAATCGTGGTACTTTGTGCGATGGGGACCATTAAAAGATGTACATATTCGACACCAGAAGAAAGGAATCATGGTGGTGAAACGTGAGGGTTGAATAGAAACATGTGGGTGAAAGGATCGGGCTTTTATAAGGAACTCTATTCAAGCAGGGAATTGTTTGCCAAACACGAGGACTTGAGGAGCCATTCCACATTGCCCACTGAAATATTGGAATAAGTGAGAGGATGAGGACTAGTGAAATATGCCGACATTTTGGATGTTTGGGTTAACTGTGGATAATTCATCAGTCATTGTAGGACACTCCAATCCCTTTCAGAATTCCAAGCATAAAATTCCAATCCACATAATCAAAAGCCTTATCTAAATCCATGAATGCAATGAAAGTTGGTTTTTCCTACTTATTTCTCTACTCTATTACCAGCCTAAGGGCCAATATTGCTTCTCTAGTTCCCTTACATTTCCTGAATCCGAATTGATCTTCATCCAGGAACTCCTAAGCTCTTCCTTTGTTCTTCTGTAGATGATCCTTGTCAATATCTTTGATTAGTTTTTTTCTTTTGCACAACTTTTCCCAATATCCTTTTCATCACTAAAATTTGTCTTCTTTTTCAATCAAAAGTTCTCCTATCTTGTCCCTTATGGCATTGCATCTAGCACTCTGCTCTTAAAAGTGTATACTCACTATCTTATAGGCAGCTTCCACATTACAAAGTGCAAGGTTTTTTGTACGTCTTCGCATAGGTTCTTCATCCTCACTTCTCTATCTTTCCTGGCTTTGTCAATTATTTGTTTCTTATTCTTTTGTACCAAAGCTGCCCTTCTTCAGTTTTTCTGTCTTTTAGTTTCTTCATTCTTCAATCAGGTCTAAGACTTCTTTCTTGATCCATGGCTTCTTCATGGCGGCTTTTCATCTTCCAAGAGCTTCCTTTGTGGCTTCCTGTATTCTGCATTTAATGTTTTCCCAACGCTCTTCCACTGATTTCTCATTCAGGTCCTCCCTTATGCTGTTTTTCACTGCTTTGGAAATGCCTGCTGATGTTGAGCCTCCTTCAGTTTTTCTACTTGTCATGTGTTCTTCACTGCCTTCTTGTATTTCTTGAATTTTACATGGCATTTCTTCATCACTAAAATATAGTCACTGTTGATGTCTGCCTCAGGGTTGCTTTTTCCTTACTTCACCTGGTTCCCTAATCTCTGCTTCACTAAAATGTGATCTATTTCAAATATTCTGTGTCCTGGCTCTTTCCACATGTACCTTCTTTATTTGTGGTTTTTAAAAAATGTGTTGGCAACCACTAACTTATGCTGTGTGCAGAACTCCATTAGTCTTTTTCTTTCATTACCCAATCCATATTTCCCAGTTAGTCTTCCATCTAGACCTTTGCTGATGATCACATTCCAATCTCCTAAAAATTTAGGATTTCTTCTCTTAATAGTTTTATGACTTCGGTGATATCTTTGTGGGCATCTTGCAATGTGTTTTCTTTATTTTTCAGGATTGACAACAAGTAACAAGAAGCCACAGTCACCCATGGCGTTTAAAGGATATAATAGGGGGTACCACCATAGTTGAAAGATTCTACAGAGCAGAGACAGCATCAGTTAGACTGTTTTCTTTGGCAGCAGTGAGCAGAATCAACATTGTGATATCCAGTGCGAAGGGAGTAAATATTTGTCTGTGATGCATTGGTTGAGTGAGTGCAACGATCCCATTGTGTTGTGAAGTGAAGAAGATGGATTGGATATTCATTACTACTCCAATGGGACAGGAATGAAGTGAATTTTTCTGATTGGACTAGGATGACATGAATTTCCTAATAGGACTATAATGAAGTGTAATAAGTTGTTTGTCCAGGGTATTTTCAATCTTACCCATTTTAATAATAATTGTAATGCATTGACTCAATTCGTATGGGTGGCATTTGGCATGTATTTTATGTGTTCCTGGCAATGGAGATAAAAATATCATTTGATTTTTCAGTTCCTATGCATGTGCAAGTGTGTGATTTGCTAAATAACACAGTATGGACTACAAAAATGAGGTTATATAATGCTGTTGTAAGTCACCAGAAAAGAGAGGATTTTTAAGCCACCAGAAAAGAGAGGATTGGAATAATTTATACAAGTATGAAATTATAATTAGTCTCCACGTACACTGTATGGAATTTATAGTGAAAGGATTCTCGATATAATATATATATTCTCGTGATAAGGGTAGGCCATTGAATAGGTTAAATGAAGTGCAGTGATGGTATATTTATAGCACAGAGTGAATGAGCATAGAACATTGGATTGATTCTAAGGAGTATATTGAATGTTTATTCATAGTATGGTGATGAATATATATTGTTTGCATTTCAGCTAGTTGAGAAAAATCACATTGATGAGTGAGTCTACTTAGGCTATGTGGAGTTGGAGGAGCATGTTTGGATCAGTAAAGAGAGCAAATGGGTTTAGTAAAATTTGCTCAAGCATATTATTCATTAAGAGTGTGATGGGTGGTATTGAATAATTTAAAAGCAAACAAGGTTGGAGTAAATCAATGGGGCTCTGAAAGCATGCTCTGTGCTGTCAACTGGGAGTAAAATATTATGATTGTAGCTGCATAATGCCTTGATGGAAAAATGTAAGTGAGCAGTATGCAGAGAAATGTACATGATATAAATGATAGTATTTTCTATTCTGGGAATAATGTGATACCTACTTTCAGACAGTCAGCAGGAATTTGATTGGCTTCCACATGTGTAACTTCTGTCAAGAAAGAAAGAGCATGGAATCCAAGGTAAGTACACCCATTGTTGAAGGAATTATGTACCTGTTATTTGTATGTAGTGAAGCAAAATAGGCAGACCCTGGTTAACAGTAAATGATTGGTAATGTGGGTGATTTTTGTCTTGATCAAATAACAGAAAAGATGGGATGTAAAAATTAAAAAGCTTGCTCAAGTAGGTTGTGGCTAAAGGACTGTTCTCATATCTGGCCAGGACCCCCACAGAATTCTGTTCAAGGAGGCAAATTTAATTGCCAAAGGTAGCTGTTTCTACCCACAACTCATCCAAGAACTTAATGAAACCAACACAGTCAAACAATTTTAAGAGATGATGGCTAAGCACTGTGAAGCAAATGGGAATGTGCGTTGAACAATAAAACTAAGCAGACAAATTACAATCCCAAATGACTGCTTGGGAAGCCCTAATATGGCAGACAATACTCACCATCATTACACTTGAAAAACTTGAAGACACAGACTACAATGTCGGCAAAACTATAATCTGAACAATATGGACCAATGGGGGAAATAACTCAGAAATTCCAATCTGAAATTTCCCCATGGAAACCTTCTCAGATTCACAGACTCGTATACAGTCGGATCCGGATTTAAGGTTTTCGCATTTAACGTTTTTCCGCATTTAAAGTTTATTTTTTGAGGTCCCGATTCATTCCCTATGAAAACAATGTAAAAATTGTCCTCATTTAGCGTCTCCGCATTCTGAGTTTTTCCGCATTCTAGGTCGTAAAAAATTTTCCTGCACAAGACTTTTTACCCGATTTAAGGTTTATTCATGACGATTCATGCAAATGATTATCCCTACATCAGTGATGACTATCACCAGCATTAGTTTTCTATGCTCTTGGTAATACATAAATGTAAAACTGCATTTTCCCCAATAGTAGGTTTAACCCAATGATGATATGCCATATTACGCAGTTGAAATCGTCGAGCTACTTCCTAGTTACAGTAAAAGAAATAAGCAGGGTTAAATTTCAGATTTTTTTAAAAAGTAGCTGTTCAGAAATATAATTAGTCTCTCCTAAAAGTTTTAAAATTGATATTGAATTCCTGAGTAGTCAGAAGGCTAATGCATTGTATTTTTTGTTAAGGAATTTTCATTTTTGGTTCATTTTTCATTTATTTTCGTTTTGTCACTGAATCCAACCTTCTTTGGTAAGAGCATATATAACTAATGAAAATTTTTTATTGTTGTCTGTGACCCCTTTTAGTGACTTGAAATTATATTTTCTTTTCGTAGAAAGCTATTCTAATCATTACCGACTCTAAAACCTCAAAAAAATGACAAATCCTCATTTAGTGTTTTTCCGCATTTAGTGTTTTAAATTTTGTCCCCCGTGAAAAACCTTAAATCAGGATTCTACTGTACTTTGAGAGACCTAAGGCAAGAATAACACTCTCCTTTAGAGCATTTTGTGACTTGCATAGATAGAACATAGAGTTGGACAACTGAGTGAAGTTTCCTAATCTGTTAGCCATATCACATAAACTTTATTGCCAGTGTGACTGTGGTTCCTGTATATGATATCCTGAAGGCTTGTGTGGTGTCAGAGCAAAAACTATTCTGTTAGATGGTTTGGTTCCCCTTAAAGGCTCAACCTTTGTCAGAATCACACAATTATCATTCATGGTGTAGCCATCATTGTTATTTGAGAGCAAATTTTCATTGTTACAATGCTGAAAGCCTGAATCAGGGATGTGGTTCGATCCACAGTCTTGCTGGGCTATGTTAAAGAAATTTTCCTTAAGGTTCTCATTAAAATTTCTTGCATTTAGAATCCTCCATTCTTCAACTGCCTCCAAATCGTTCAAAAATCTCATAAATACTAGCCAAGCCTTTTTTGAGAGAGGGATCACCTATAATCTTTCATGACTTCATGGTATAGTACCACCCTCCAAAATGATACATGCTCACTTTCCTCTGAAATACCATGCTTGAGAGACGTTTTTGCATCCTTGTTTAATATGCCTCCATTTCAATTACCAAAAAGATTGTTCACATTCAAACAAAGGAAGCTGCGGCCAAACAATCCATTTCTATGATGCTCGTTAGAAGCTGCAATTTCTAGATTACATTTAAAGTGAGGGGTTATGATGATATGAAAAGAAGAAATAAAAACAATGCACTGACTCTTTTACATGAGGTAACCATTTGTTGCTCAACTTGCCAGCTAAATATATAAGCAGCTAGGCTGGCTCTCTTTGATTTTCAATTTCCCACTGGGGAGTATCATTGGTGCACACAACTTGGCAAATTCCTAATTCACTCTCAAGCATTACAGAATAATTGGAATTTAAGGAAAAGAATGAAGGAAATACAGTTCCAAGAAGAAATTGGTCACCATCTCATCATACACAATATGCTGTCATTTAGCACATATTGGAATGACTTTCCCTCCCAGAGGGACAATGATTTCATATCATACCTAGGAAGGAAATTGAGGAGGCATTTAGGATGGTGAGGCAAATTGAAAATCTTGAGGAATTTCTGCTCCTTGAAAAGACAATAAGAATGATGTTACTCTGACTCCTATACATTCAAAAGTCTTCCTGCTCAATTCACATGGCTACAATGGGAATGATTTTGCTCTATTGGACAGCACTGAGAAGGTTGGTGAGAACGAATGAGGCAGTTCCCGTGAGGCTGAACTGTCATGCAACGGGTTTCTTGCATTTCCTCCTCACCCCCCAGACCTTGAAAACAAGTGTTTGCCACTTCACCCAACCTTCCCTTGTTACTGTAATCCACATAATCACAATAAGGCCAGCATTTGACA
This sequence comes from Platycnemis pennipes, assembly GCA_933228895.1. Lineage (NCBI taxonomy): Eukaryota > Metazoa > Arthropoda > Insecta > Odonata > Platycnemididae > Platycnemis > Platycnemis pennipes. Next base: position 32,650,811 of record OW121855.1, read on the forward strand.
ACATTTGGGTCATTAACAAGCTGTGCTTAGATTGATATTTCATCAAAAATTGAAACAATACTGGTCAAAAACCTATTTCTTAAATACGATGCTGGATATGAGGTTAAAAAAGAACTGCTACATATTTGCTAACCTGAATAAGAACATATTTTAGAATAAAAATAATGCTTTTAAGGAGGGAGAGGAATAAAACCCTAACAATTCATCAGGAGTTTGGGATCATATTATGGAAGGAATGGTATATTGAGGGTGTTTACTTGGAGCCAAAATCTCAATTTTGTATGTAAAATCATTAGATGGAAAAATGAATTTTTTCACCATTCACTCATAGATTTAAAAAAATAAGCAAAAGATGACACCTACCAAACGAGCTGTGTTAAGGGTTACTATGTCATCCACCCCCATCCTTGACTATTTTTAGGGAAAGGAAATTGAGTGGTGATGGAGGGGGAGGGAGGGTCAGAAGGCTTGCTCGCACAGATCCTGTCCCCCCCATTGTGATAAGACGAAGGAGCATCGTGTTCTCAATTATGATTGGACGAAGTGAATGACGTACTAGTACAACATTCACGTTGAAGGAACTAATTGATGGATCATAGAACTGAAAAATATGGGTCTTTTTATTTCACCAACTATCAGATCCGGCAATAAAAAATATGGTAAACGACCCTCTTATCTCTTCATGATTCCACCATCTTATCCCGTAAGGTTTTTCCTCAGCTTTAATGCTGACTCAAAAACAAAAGCAGTTGAAGAATATTTTTTCCAGGCCGAGTGAGAGATTTGAGGAAGTTAAATGATTTATTTGATTAAGCTTGTTTTTCAAATGTTTTCAAACTTTCTTCAGCTCAAAGAGATCACTGCAATATTTTCGTCTTTTAATGAGCAAGGCACTTTCCTGGGTGTTACTGTAACCACATTAATTAAACCAATATCATTCAAAGAAGAATGCCAGACCTTTTTCTCCATGGTGTGCAGCAACAGAGAAGTTCCTTCACTGCAACACAAACCACAAAGAAAGATGAAACAGCTAGAGGTGGCTGTGAGAGGAATCTTGAATGAAGGAAAAAGGGGTAGAGGAGATTCCTTGAAAGATTTTGGGCTCAGCAAGTTGCTGCAGTTTTGGAAGCAGGTAATGTACACGAGATGGGGAAAGAGGAGGAGATACAGGGATGATGGAGGGTGGTAATGAATGTCTAGAAAAGAAGAGAAATTGATGGAAAAGAAATGTAATAAAGTAACAGCTGTGAAGGCAGAGAGGTTGATGGTTTCAGTCGTTACTTAAAGGAATTTGCTTGTATGCATTATGAATGATAGAATACACTTTGTAATTCCACAATTATTTATATCACACTACTGCTACCATGTTTTCAACGATTAACATCAGCCTGATGATGACGTTAATTGTCGAAACTATGGTAGTAGTAGAATTAGATAAATAATTGTGGGCAGTGGAATTACAGTTTATTCTATCATTCATAAGGCAGAGGGGATGGTTGTAGTGAGGGTGGGAGGTGAAAGTGGAAAGGTTAGTGGAGATGGCTAAGGAGAGATTGGTCCTATGGGCAGGAACAGGGAGGGAAGTGCATTCCAATTGAGCCTCCCTGATGGTACCTGTACCAGTTCAATGACAAGTGGCAGTTGAAAATCCAGGCAAAGGTATGCAGTAGACATTCTTACACTTACAAAATGTCATCTATTGTTCTGCCTTAAGCATAGTATATTTGACAGCATATCATAGTGCTGCAAGGAAAACACAGAAGCATTATCAGATATCAATTCACAGTTGAATTTTTCTTGAGTTGCCAATGGTATGAGATCCTTAACCCTTTTACTGCCAGTGGGCTGATACATCGACCCTCTATAGTTGTGGGAAAACTGCTTAGGGCCGATATATCGGCCCACTCACATTAAATATTTGTAATATATTTCCTTAAAATCAGAGACGGCATGAATGACTTTTTCATACTCATAAAAACTGAAAATGTCTTCAACACTGAGACAAATAGGTAATTCATATAATAAAATTTAATGTTTAAAATATATATTTCATTCATAATCTAACGATTTTCATGGAAATGTGCATGGCAGTTTTCGCAGGGGCTGGCAGTAAAAGGGTTAAACATAGCTTAAATTTCCATGACCAACTTGCTCATGATCTTCACCATACATGTAGCTCAAAATGATGAAGTTGCATGTGTAAACATTGGTGAAATTAACACATTCAACCCGGAATATTTCTAGTGAGCAATCATGAAAAATGGAAAGATTTTTCTGCCACACTAATTTGGCCGGTCACTTGAATGTAACTTGAAAACTTTTTTTGAATAACAAAACTAGATAATTTATTAAAGACGCGACTTCGTGTCCTTCACTGACGTCATCAGAGAGGTCATTAACAGATGCAAATGCGCATCCTTCGGTATCCTGGCAATGCACCTCGGACGCACATTCGCATCCGTCGGGTTGAACGTGTTAAGGAACCAGTAGGTAACACAGACTGCTAATGATTAGGGACAGGATTGACATTCTATTTGCTTACTTGTACTACAACTCACCAATATAAAACTTTTCAATCAACAAAACTAAAACGTGAATTTCAATTTAGTTTGATGAGTGAAATTTTATACTATGTTAATCATGTTGGTTGGTATTTGAGCTTGTAGTTCAACCCTTTTAGTGCGGCGGGCTGATATATCGGCTTTTGCATCTCGGGTGAAAAGTGCGGCAGGCTGATATATCAGCCCAATATCAATATATTGTTCAACTTTATGTCACTAAAAAAATAACATTTAATTTTCAGTCAATGCAAAAAAACTGCATTGGGATATTTATAACAATAGCTTCATAATATTTTTTTCCTAAGGTGCTACATTTTATTGAATTACCCTCCACATTACCTGCTAGTACCCCAGGAGAAAGGTTAGCACTAAGAGGGTTAACCTAGAGTGAGTACATACATGATCTCTCCACTGTATTTGGCATAGTTATTCACATCTCATTATGATAAACAGATGTGTACTTCGCAATCGCTTTTTGGTTAGTCACTCACTAACTATGGATGAGAACAGAAAACAAACATAATAGAGGATTTATGACGTTTCAAGGCTTCCACAGACTCACTTTTACTCAATTATTCACAAACAGATCACTTTTCTCACTCTTTTGTAAAAATGCTCACTTTTCTGGCAAATACAAGCCTATCCCACAGCAAAATCTATCCTTTCCACAGAATTAAGTTGTCTTTGTGCCCTCGGCCCATACCTACTTCCGGGATCTAATGCTAGAAGATGCTCAAAATGCTGTTGGATTTACTGTTTGTTATGATGACACAACTAACGAGAAACACTAAGGAACTGCAGTTTGGCATCATGTTCTACTTGTAAAGAAAAAAAGGGCAGTTTTTTGTCACTAAAAGGCTTCATTCATTGGCAGGGTCACTGCTGAAGAATTGTTTCAGTTAATTTGTTCTGCTGCTAAAAATGGTTCACTATACTATGGGAAAATGCTCATCGTCTCTTGCCATGGCCCCAATGCAAACAAAGCCATTGTTAGGTTTTTTTCTCAGAGACTCAAATCTGATTTTGACAGAGGACTTCTTGACATTGGTTTCTGCAACCTGCACATCTTCCGTACGTCATTTCAGAAAGACCTGAAATATTTTGACTGGAGGTATCTGACGTCATTATTCTTGAATTTGACTTTCTAGACTATCCAAGTAGTTAACAGGTGTTTGAAAAATCTGAAAGACAGAAGAAAGTGCCTATGCATGAATTTCTTAAGCATGTTGACTCCTGGTGGCTCACCCTGTCCCCAGCAGCAGAGAGACAAGAGCAATTGCCGGCTCTCAAACACTATTTTGTTCAAGTAAGAAAGGTAAAGATGTTGAAAAGCTCCTTGCATCCAAGTGCTATCAGGCTATTGCTAATGCCCTTAAGGATAAAACCTTCCCTGCAGAGATAGCTTTGTCCTGTATAGTGCTAAACAGGGGCGTCGTAACTATTTTCGCTGGGAGGGGCCAACCTTGAAAAGGGCCCGCATTTTTTTGTGGATAGGAGGGGGTAGAAACTAGAATTCCGCTAAAAGTGCATATTAAGGTGGTAGAATATGCGTCAGAAGGGAAAAGGCAAGCTGGAAACAAGTGAAATTTAATATTTATTAATGAAGACTCATTTCACAAGGGCCCGGGGCAAATTCTGGGGGGGGCCAAATGTCCCCCCTGCCCCCCACTTCCGATGCCGCTGGTGATAAAGTATTTGAAATATTTTCAAAACTCTTTCAAAAAGATCTGCCTATGATCCATGTTTTTTATGAAGAGGTTGAGAGTCTATATTTCCTATTGCTAAGTAGATTCTGCAAGCTAGAGATGCTCACAAGGAAGCAATAATTGCAAGCCACCTTTCTCCTTACAACAAAATTATGGAAATGGGCAAAATTGACATAGGTAAGGATGCCAATTGGCTTCTAGTTGAAAATGCTTGCCTCTCCAGAGTTTGCAGATTCACTAAGAAGCTTTAAAATATTAGAAATCAGTCCTGGCGAAGGGAAGAGAGCTTCATAACCTGAATTGTTTGAAGCCTTAGAACATCAAGGAAAGATCCTCGCAGAGCATTGTATCTATTTACAAGATGCTGCAGACGCTGATGGAAGTAGATGAAGATGGCCTTCATGATGAGAGGAGATTGTTGCAGCTGGAAACCCTTCCGCCGTATGAACCTAGAACTAGGATTGACGATTACTGGACCCTTATATTTACCAAGACAGATGTTGCCAGTGATCCCAAATATCCACTCGTGAGCAAAGTGGTGAAAGCTGCCCTCTGTTTGTTCCATGGCAGTTCTGATGTCGAGCGAGGATTTTCTCTTTCTAGAAATCAGCTCCCTGCTGACAGATTGGCTATGCTGGAGCATACTCTTATTTCCAGGCTCAACCTCAAGAATGGCCTTGGAGACTACAATGGCATCCCTGAACATGTACCCATGATGTCGCAGCTGCTGAAGCATGCAGCAAGAATGAAGAGTGCCTGAAGGCTCAGCGGAAACTAAAAGAAGATGAGCTGAAGAGATTAAAAGAAGATGAGCTGAAGAGATTACAAGAAGAGGAGAATGCTCACCTGGAGAGGGAGAGGCAAGAGGCTGCCCAGTTAAAGGAATGACAGGGGAAGCTGCAGGATGATCTGCATGCGACAAGTAAGAAGGAAATTGAAGAGCGCAAGGCTTCTGATCAACTAGTCAATGAGACAAAAAAAAACTGGAGGAGGCTATTGCCAAAAAAGATATGACAAAAGTCAAGATCACCCAAGGTATGCTGGAGGGGGCACAAACACTGTGGTGTTGGGCAGATGAATTGCAGAAGAAAAAGAAGCCTTTGCAGAAGAAAGTAGAGAAAAGGACATCGTCCCTACTTGAGTAGCTATTTAAGAATTATAAAAAGCTGTGGAATGATGATTCTGATGATCCCAAGGCACAGGCTTACCCTGCCTAGACTAAATTATTATTGTTTATTTGATCTCCTAATGTATGGTACAATATGTACCTCATTCTTATCTATTTTCTACTGTTCATATCTAGTCGAGATTTCTAATTTTTTGTTTATTTAAGTTTTCTACTGTCTGAAATGCATGTTTTCACTGTCCAATTCCTTATAACATAGAAAGAAAACACAAGCCAAATCCACAAAAATTACATATTGCCAGAACCTTCAGAAATAGTCCAATTCTTTGTATTGTAGTTTTTATCCCTGTTTCTAATGCTTTAAAAATGAGTTCCAGCTTAAAATATTGCAAAATGTAGGGTTATAGTCATTGCCAGAAGCCTAACATGGGGTAAAAATAGCTTATTTCCTCACTTTTTCCACATTTTCCCCTCACTTTTTTGGCAAAAATCACTCGCTTTCCTGTATCAAAAAGTGAGTGGAAGCCCTGCAATGTTTGACAAGGCAAAAACTTCTACCCTGTCAGGTGACATGCAAAGAAAAGTAGTATCATTAGGCACCACTTCACAGGTGGGAGTAGCCAGGGCCACTTAAGACAAAATGTTGACCCAGGCAAGATAGTTTTCCCGGCACTCCCTCCCAATTGGCAACCCCTGTTGTAACACATTCACTAGTTGAACGTAGCAGTAAAAAGGGAGTAGTGAAAAAGTAGTAAATTCACTTGTTGGACATGAAGCAATTATTAGTTGTCCGTCCCTGATTATAAAAAGCTTCCTCTATTACCCCCTTCCTTCATAGTGCCTGGGTCGCCCTCATGCCAGGCCTGGGAGTCATTTGCATCGAATGATAAATACACATCCAAAAAGGTAAAAACAATATTCGATTCTGTCAAATGGAAGACTTAAGTAAGTCTCTGCCTATAGGCAGAAAATAGCAGTTATGCCAGAGTTGGATGAAAAGGAAAAATATATATTATTAGCTAATATGCTAGAGCATCTTAGTAGACTTTTATGATTATAATCAAAATACTATTGGGAAAATTTTTTCAATGATGACCTGCAGGTTGATAAGTTCATGTGTTCATTACGACCAGCAGGAATACTTCGGAGGAAACTGATACAGAAAGTCAGCCAATATGTACCTATAGTGCAGTAAGTGTAATGCAGGCAAGTAAATTAAAGCATATATATTTTCCCAGTCATGTCCTCTGTGTACTTATAAAAAATTGTAAGCTGTGCATGTAACATGCAGTTAGTATGCATGAAGCGTGCACACGCTTCCTGAACGGTATTGCAATACTAAATTGCGTGTTACTTATAACTGAAATCATGCATTACGAGATGAAACAACCACTTCCTCTCTAGATAAGACGAGATGACTCAAGTAGGGTCAAGCTGCCCAGAAACGACAGCTACTGCGGTTGATACGACATCAATCGAGGTTATACGAAGTCAACGCACGAGGTAAAGCAAGCAAACAGCGGCCATAACCGACTTGGAATGAATTGAAAGAACGAGTTAAACTGAGTTGAAACCAGGTAAAAACATGCTAGTTCACTCTAACTCGTACAATCCCCAGGGTGCACACTTCCTGCACAGGATATTTTCACCAGGGTATATCAAACACTTTATACAGTAAAATAACTCTAAAGGGGAAACAAGAAAATCACCATAAAGGCAGATTATTATACCTTGTCAATGCTAAGCATTTGTTATCTACAATTTATAAGGTGATGCAGCAGTTGCGATACTTTTTAAGGAACAATTCATAAGCATAGAAAGGCAGCATGACAACACTAGTTTACGTTTTAACATCGCCTACTTAATGTCAGCTCCGATCTGCTGATGTCACATGATAACTACAGGTATACCTATAGGTACACAATTTTGTGGGGCTTGAGCTTGTTGTAAATAAATCGAGAAGACTGAGCAATATTCACAGTTAAAAGCACATGAATGAGTTGAACACTGCTGAATTAACCATGATATGAGTAGGCATTAACATATTACGAGAAAGTAAACACAACTGCGTCCTACCATTTACTTAAGTAAGTAATTACGTACAATTGTTAACTTTCGCACAATGCGATGGCTATACGCACTTGGAATAAATTAGCTTAAGAAGTACGTACCTATACTTGGATACAATTAGGAGTAAAGAAGCTCACCAGTCAATGTGTAAACAATCTCGAAACACATCTTCCCGAAGTATCCAGTATATACGCCGAACAGCACTATAAAATCAAATGCACACACCATCACACTGCCGTCAGAGTCTACACGTCTCGCGAGAGCGGCTGGAATATATCTAATGGCCTCTAAATCCAAAAACCCGCGGGGTATACCGGGGTTCATTTCGATTCGCGTTTGTTGTAGGTGTCCAACGCGGTAATTTTTAATTTACCATTACCAGGAGTACCAGTATATATCTGCAGAATATATTAATAAATAAATCATCTCCATTAAAAATCTACGCAGTAAACAAAAACTTTACTTACATTCAGGTACTTTTTTAATCACTTTAATTAAATCTCAGTATCAGTCGGAGCGGAGCGTCCCGTATTATTGTTGCTCCGGAGCAACGATGAGGTTCGCCGTGGCTCACCGCTCCAGCGGAATCCTCGTTGCGAACTCTTCGGTTCGCTTGAAGAATCGCTCCGGTTTGACAGAGGGAAGAGCGAATTTGACGAAAACAAGCTCCATAGGGGTGGCTAAACATCAGTAAAACTTGACAATTTAAGGTTTTCTTAATTTAATTAAAAAAAATCAAAGTACTCGCTGTATTCTATTTTACGAATTTCATAAACCTAAAGAGCAAACTGATACCATTAATTGGCCCTAATTGTGATTGATTGATCGTATAATGTAAGCATGTTTGACATAACGGATAAATTTCCCATACTCCCAGTATCATTATAGTTAATATTTTCCTCCCTCATCGAGGAAGCTTGTAAGTTGCGAACAAATATCACTATTTCTCCGCATATTAGCCACATACACCTCGATCTGATATTTCTCTCTCACCCTTCAGAATCTGATTTCTTCTCTATGCCTTCGCATTCTGTTTCTACTCCTTTGAAAACTGTTGAAATTTACTCATCTCTTGCTAACAATAAGTCGAATCTTTTAGCCAAAAGAATCACATATTCACTTATGAAAAATTTATGTAATCGTAAAATTTGTCAAAAAAATTTTTATGGTAACGCCCAGCAACTATGGAACTATTCCCGCAAGATCACTGAAGCTGAAGAAAGTTGTTACCGTCTTGAATTTGGATGGTTTTCGTCCAGATTCTGTTGCCCCTGTCTGCAAATGGCAAAATTGATGCGGGGCATCGTCCTTGTATAGTATCGAAGAAAATTAAACTGAATTACCACTACTGTGAGTTGCTGACTAATTAGAATGTTAAGAGAGGGTCACATTGATACTAAAAGTTGTGAACGCCCTGAAATACTTATAACTTGAATCTAAGCACAATAACTGCAGCGTATATTTTAATTGAAAATGCCAGAATAAATTGTTACAGATCATTATTACCAGGGAGACATAAGACTAGTAATGTAGTATTTGAAACAATGATAAGCTGATTCCAAAGAAGTTATCTTACATTATTATACACCCAAGAAACCGGGTGAAGGCTCATCATAGGCACTTTTTAAGCATTATACATCAAGTGACTGGACTGGCTCAGCCAACCATTTCTTTCCGCACTAGAAAAGGACAGTTCATTCCACTACATTTATCCTTATCGTGCCAAAGTGATGTCAATGGAATTTTTTATATCCCTTTGCACTTTTTATTTTTGTCTGTCTGATATCGAATTTATAGTTCAATTCAAACACATCCTTCAATAAGATGTCCTTTCCTTTGACCAGGCACGCAGCCAGGGGGGTGGGGGCTTATATACATAGTAGAAAATAATATTACAAAATGCTCTATCCTTTGGAACAGCACAATTTTCAGTGGAATATACATGGAACATCCCTCCTTAGGTGCCTCGCATCGGTCACATTTATATAGCCACCTCAAAGAACAATGGACGTTACATAGCGTCCATTGTTCTTTGTATGTACATGTATGTTTCCATGTACATAACCACCTCTTGCCCGTTGAAAATTGCCCGAGGAAAAAGGTTTCGTGGATTGGAAAACAAAACATGGACCTGAGGCTTGCTGGGCCAATTCTCAGATCACCATGCTACACAGGATTCCAATCCTGAAGGTGAAAAGAGGGATCTAAGAGATACACCTTAACACGCTTGCTGTTTATAAGGGCAACATAAAGTCATACAGTGGTGGCTTATCTTCTTGCTTCAAAATTCATTTCTTTATTTCAGCAATTCAGCAAAGGTGATGACATACACTGCAATACGTTTACCTTTCTGGCAGCATTCTACAATGAGGATAGGATATACAGGAAATGGTTCCTCACTCTAAATTATGCCTAGGTAACACTGGGAATTAAGTAGAAAAATTGTATGTCTGCACATGATGGGAAATGGAGTAAAACAAAAATATTTTGTTTTCACATTTTCTGTCCCATGGAACCTAAGTTCCATGGTCTAGGAAATAGCGCTATTTCCTAGACCAACCAAATATGAGATAAGAGTCAAAAGTATTTAGAACCAGTAGTTACTTACTCCTTACCCTGTTTCTTGTCCCTTGGATAATTACTTCAACTGCTATATTACTTTGTACCTCTGAGAAAGGTAAATTTTGGTTTGGACTTTGGTAATATCAATTCATTCTGCTGGAAAGCAAGCCCTTACTAACTTTCCCCAAGAAATGAAAAAAATATTAGTTATATATATTTAATAATATTGAAAATAAGCCATATACAGGAGACTCGATAATACGAAGTCAGCGTGACCGGAAATTCGGCACTTCGAAATTTCGAACATTTTCAATAAATCGTAAAAATAAAATTATCTTTTCATTCTCTAACTTTTGTTGTCTTAGGTAATGTTGTATAACTCATCGTTGATCGTGAAAGCATTCTTAAAAGATGCCTTTGTATAACACACTGTATCGCATTTCTTAAAAGATCGTAAAATAAATACCTACTTGTATTTCCTATGTGAATGGTTAAAGTCGGCGATCGCAGTGTTGGCACAATTTCATCCCAGTATATCTCCATGCAGCCTCTCATCACCATCCCAGGCAAAAAGCGGCGCTCGTCAAAACCAGGGCCAGAGTTGTGGGCGCGGGCTCATCTTTAAAGGCTTAGATGGCACATATTTTTTCCACTCTGGGCAAAACTGGCAGCTCCGAGTCTTTCGTGAAGAGGAATATGAAGATGGAGCTAGGAGTGTCCGGAAATGACTGTCGGATACCAAAAGGATACGCCACCATTCCTTACGCTTCTGAAACTTCGAATGCATTTCCCGGCTACTCGGGAAACAGGAATTGAGACGCGGTTCCACACACTGACCAAAATAAGAGACCTACTACCATCAACCAAGAACTGGCTCCATCCCCTCCTCACGGAAGTTGTGTATGAAAAACCCTGCACGTGAGGGAAAGTATATATTGGGCAAAGTGGACGGTCTGTGGCGTGTTGGCTGAAAGAAATCGGAGAGCCATCCCGCACGGGAGCAAAAAGGAATCGCCAGTCGTGAACCACGCCCTTTCGGGAGAAGGGCACTGCATTTTAACAGAAGGGACAAGGGTATTCTCGAAAGTAAAAATCTTCTTCCCTTGATTGATTAGGGAGGCTATTGAAATCAAGAAGAGACCAGGGAATTTTAACCGTGATGACGGCATTAGTCTGAGTTGCGCCAGGAAGATTTTTCGGGAACAGCGACCTCCATCACTTACTGATGGGTTGGGGGGGCAGTGAAGGAGGATGATGACCAGTCAAGGTCATAGACGGAGGGGAAGGGGACACCGCCTCATCCATAAATACGGAATTTCTCAGCTTCTTTCCATCATTTTCCTGATGATGCACGCTGCAACGATAGCGAAAGCTTGGACAACAATGCAATCTACGCAGCAGATCCCGAAAGTGACAACCGGTTATGATACATGCTGCGAAAATCTTCGATCAGCCCAGAGGAAGGAATGTCTCCGACGTTCCAAGATGCCATCCACCCAACCCCTCCCCCCTAGAAGCTCAGAAAGACAGATAGAGATACGCCCGCAACTGGGACCCTTACACCCACCACCACAACCTGCCCAAATTTCCTAACTGCATCACCCACCCTCACTCACCCCATCCATGCTACAAGATTTTGATGCGGACAGCCCCTTCATGGAGAGCTAAGCCAGAGTGCTTGCCTTAAAGGACGAGGTATGGTTCACGGAGAATCTGAACTGCCATAATTCCACGGCAGCGAGCATGGTATGTGCCGTCACACGTAAGGTTTAACCAAAAGTGAGCCGTGTACATAATTGAAATGCTGGTAACAGTTAGCAAAAAAAATAACCAGGATAAATAATGGCAGCATATTCGATTTTCACATTACTCAAGGTCTAAATGATATGCGGAGTTACCTGCGGAAAATAATGGGGAGAGACTGGCATATGTGGGAGAACTACTATTCATGGATTTCACATTTGATGCATGATTATAGGCAACACTGATTTGTTAGGTTTCTACGCAAGCTAAAGTAGCTTGACTGAAGTAGTTTTTCGCTGAGGTTCGTAAAAACGAATTCCATTTGTTCCTGAGGATTGGGCGCAAAGTCCGTAATTTCAAAAAAATTCTATTTTCGAAACTTCTTATATTCGAATTTTGCCATGTATTTACTGTAGACTTTTCGTCGGGACCGGTAGATTTGCTTCGTAAAATGGAAACATTATTTTCGTGCCTCGTATTATCGAGAGCCTTTATTTATAGCCTAGTTTTATTAGCCTATTTAGTTAACCCAAAAAAAAAGTTGACATCATAATTATATTGAAAAAAGTGTAAATTGAAAATAACAGGGTGCCCAGCGGTCAGGGAAAAGTGAGAGAATTTGGAAAAGAGAAAAGTCAGAAAAACTCTGGGTACAGAATGCTGCACCTGGTATTCGAGTGACCCAACCAGTGTATCTCACCAACAGAGATTAAGCAAAGATATGAAAAGGACGATAAACTCATGAAATTATTCTCTAATTTGCATCGATACTCCTTTTGGGGTATGGTGCATGGCTCCAAAACTTCCTCAGATCATTATTCCCTCTAGAATATTAAACTTCCTTTGTTCTCATCTCTCTTAACTCCGTTAACATTCATGATGTTAGCTGCCCCTACCCTATATCTGACCCCAATATGTCAAAGGGCTGGAGACAGTGGGGTATGGATCAGGAGTGGTTATAAATGAGTAAGGCCAAGTCAAGAGAAGAACAACGCATATATTTAAAAATAACTATCATACTTACTACATTATGTACAATTCTGGCCTGACTGAACCCTAGCTCAGGCAGGAATTTGTTTTTGACAGGTATGGGTTATTTTCCAGTTTTTTTCCTTGCGTTTTCTTAAATTTGTGAATCCGGAAGTGTTATCCAACTCACGACCCATCCAACCAAGGGGAGAATCCCCCTGACCAACAGCATCGGATCTTAAATAGGTACTCGTCTTGAGGCAGTGGGTTTAGGGGTTTGAAGATTAAGCATCTTTGGGGCTGTGGGTAGAGGAGAGATACGAATGCCCCTCCACCTTAGAGAGCATTCGGCACCCTTAATTAAGAAATGGACCTTCCTTGATTTGAGTGGGCATGCAGTTAATTGTACCCAGTAAGGAATCAGTGAGCTTTTCAAGTGCATGTTTCCTGACAGGGAAATTGCAAATGGTATGAAATTAAGCCGTACAAAAACTGCGTACCTTGTAGTATACAGGCTTGGACCTCTGTTTTCTGCTGAGACCTAGAATAACTTGGTAAATGCAGATCATTTTACTGCCAATTTTGATGAGTCTCTAACCTCATTTAAAGAAAGAGCAAATGGACATTTCTGTGAAGTTCTGAGATATTAACCGCAATGAAGTTAGCACTAGGTACTGGTCATCAGCATTTATTGGTCACTCAGCAGCTGAGGATTTGAAAGTTAGCTTCATAGGTACTTTTGGGAAAAGAAGAACCAGAACTTTTGCCAAAGTGTTTTAAGTTTTCATGGATGACCCCTCAGTAAATTGGAGATTTCTCAAAGAACTTGGAATGTGAGGTCAGCATGATGAAGACCATCCATATCTTCTTGAGTGTGCTTAGAGGGTTTGACAGAAAAAAAGACTGTTTAGATCACATGCTGTACTCAGCCATGAGCAAAAAAAGGACTAAAAAGACATTTGGTATTGTGTCAAGATTTTACTTATATTGCCTAGTGGGAATGCTTTTGCTAAGGGTGGCTTCTCCGTGAACAATCACATAATGGTAGAGAACATGTTAGAAGATACATTAATAGGGCTTCATGTTGTTTGGTACTACATCTCCCGTCGTGGTGGTTATGTCAAATCCAATGGAATTACCAAGGACATAATGAGGCACGGATGATTAGCATATGGCATAGCACTATATATGTGCGTTACAAAGCTGCCTTTGAAGCTAAGGCTCAGGTAGAAAGGGATAACAAAAATGAGTTACAGATCCAAAGGGATGAAAGAAAGGGAAAAGTGGAAGAATTAGAATGGTTAAAGCTAGCAAAGAAGAAGATGCTGGAAACACTTGATAAGCAGAGCAAATAAATTATCAAAAGATCCAAAAAGTAATTAAACTAAAAAAATTATTTTTTAATATTCAATGTTTCTGTGATTTTTTACTGTGAAGTTGTCTTCCTGCTATGCCTGAAACGGCATTTTGCATGAAGTCAATGGAAAATGCAGATTAATACAAATAAATGCAGCCTGAAATGGTACAAAAATCAGAGAAAGTCATAAATTTTGGTCAGGGAAAAGGAGGGAAAATAAAATACTAAAACTGCTGGACACCCTGAATAAGACCTAAAGACAATGCCATAAAAAATGATATTACATACAGCCAATCATAAATAGATTAACATGACAAAAAAGGTTGAGATCATGTAAATCAAGGTAACTATATACTACAGAAAACTGTTAAAAATTAAAAACTCGAATAAAATAGGTTTCATTAACGTGCCTATAATTATAGTTTATAAACTGAAAGAAAATATCACATATATCTACAAAATGGGAACAAACGTTTAAAAAAAAAAACAAAAAATACAGAAAAACTAAAGAGGAAATATCAACCGCCAAAATACTGCCACAATTATAATAAATAATAGAAATTAATTACTCATTTGGTCTTTGTTCATAGGTTTGATTGTTGTAGGTGTCTCTTCAAGTGAGACTTAAGTCCCTCCCAAAGGGCACAGTGGGAGCCTTTGGTCCCCCCTATGCCCTTCCATTTCAGACACCGCTTGAATATTTTTATTAAAATCAATTGATCTACACAACAGTTACTCAGAGACAATGGAACTCTAAAGGATGTTATCAAAGGTAGAATACTGGGTGAATGAGGAAGAAAAAGGAAAAGTATCTCTGATACTGTAAAGAGTAGGAGCACTCCTCTAAAATCTACCCTATCTGGTATAAAACTACAAATCAATTCCATTAACACAGAATATACCTACATAAAAGATAACTACTTAAGTGCTCTTCCATTCATCTAGATGGTACCTTCCAAGCTAACTGAAAGTCACATGGTAGGGGATGGAAGGTCACCATTGTATTATCATATGAACATAACATAATGGTTAATACTTTCCATACTGATGTATATTAGAATAAATAGGTTTATCATAATTTTTATGGTGATTGTATTAATTACTAAAAGTGTCATGTGAAGAATAAGTATTTAATTTCACCATGAGAAATGAAAAATGACATTTACAGAGAAGTGAAAATAAAGTCAATGTACAAAAAACTATTTGGTTTTACAGGACTTATTTGAGTTTAGTTGAATAATATTGCTTTTTTTGCTAATACAGATGAACTCTACTAAACATGGAAAAATTAAAGAATTTCAATTTTCATTGATTTTTCCATCTCACTAACCTTGGTCTCAAATAATTGAGAATTATTTTGTGTTGGTAACCCAAATTCAAGTAGTGCAGAATCAATGCATTTCTTGCACTTGGGTTTTTATGTTTGTACATCAATATGTATACGTATGCGATATGTACAATAGGTATAAAGCAGTAATATCTACCAAAAATTAGACTGGGTTTTATCAGCTGCACTTCATTTTTCTATGACTGGCAGCAAGAGTGATTATCAAACATAGCATATGTAATACCATCGAATCACTCCTTATAAATCATATTCATGTAATAAACACCTACAGATATAATAAACTTCAATATACATTTATATTCACCACATCTCTCCTTTGAAAACCATATTTTGGTCCATAACATGAAGCAAAATCAATTTTTCCATTGCGTTACATATCAACAGATAGAAAGGCCACCAATTTTGCCTTGAACCATCCAGAAATAATAACTTTTGAATGAATCATCACTCATAAGTCAAGGGTAAAATCAAATAACAGATTTGTCTTATTATAAAGGCACCCTTTTAAACATTTAAATGTCTTGATAAACTCTTCCTAAAAGTGTAAGAGAGTGGTTTTAGATTGAAATCATCAATTAAAAACAACTTAAAACTGGAAGGTTAGTACAGTATAAGGTGGAAGAAACCTCATTAAACCTTTACTGTAATATAAGGTTCACAGCAAAATCTCAGAACAAAGTCACCAAGCATCATTGAAGAGGTACCAATGAAAACAACTCACAATTAGTGGTCCTGTAGTTTTAATATGGTTTTCATTAATTGACTATTAATACTGGTTATTCATCTGTGAGAAAACAGCATAGTAATTTTGGCAAACTGTATCTAGACCTTATTTATAAAAGCTTATTACGATAGGTACTACCTATTTGGATACTTATTACAAGGTTTCATTCAAGTTTGATACCATTTGCAACAATGTACATAGTTGTACTTGGATTACAAAAAATAGAAACCTATGATGATTAATGTAAGGTTTCTTTACAGCTACCAATATACCTATATAAGCAGTTAATTGCAAAATTTTATGAGGCGATTGTCACAGTTTATCTCCAAGATGCTGAATCATTTCTATATCATAAAACATTTTCGAGAAGTCAAATCTTGAAGATTTAGTTGGTACCTATGTGTAGAAAATACACAAAAATATTTATCATTCTCATTTAGAATCAGTCACCTACTGATAAATTGCATAATATATTTTTATGTACAAAATGTTGGTTAGTATATTTAGACTAACATAATAATACTTTTGTTCATACATACCTATTAAACCTATATAATCAATTAAGATTAGAAATAATTTAGAGCTGACATCAATTCATGGTAGATATAATAATTAAGAGCTGATCACTCAATCTTTTGAGGAGAGAGAAGAAAAGAAATATGTAGGTATAGCTGTATTTTTATCTAGACACCAAAAATTTTACTCTACATAGTTTAACATCATTTGATGAAAAACTATTTGAAATAAATATGAATATAATTATCCGTTTGGCCAAAGATTTGTGTTCTCAAAATGTTGCCAAAGATTCCTTCCATTATTTTTATAACAAATGAATGGACATGGGGAATTCACACTAATTTCTTATTGAGCATTCTCTTCTCTGGACTAAATCTAAATGAGGAACATAAGCATTATTTTTCTCCTTTACAAAAAATCCATGCAACTGCACAAAATTTATGTTTATACTCAGTAGCTTAGTCTAAAATATTTTCAGTATTTAATCAGACTGAAAATTAAAAAGGATCTTTCCTTGGTGGCTTGTTCCAAATGGATGATTGATTTTCACTAATGCTCCCAGTGCCTAATGGTATTTACAATAGATATTTAAATTGTTTAATTCAAGAGATGCTATTCTATCTTCCAGAAACGGATTGGGGTTTGAACTTAGAATGCTTAGAAACATGACAACGTGAAATGGCTGACGTGAATAATAGCATAAAAGTTTTTAAAAAATTGTACTGTATTGTACTGTAAGGTGGTAAGCGACTGCTAGTGTCTTCCACTCTTCATGAACATACTATGCTGTTGGATGTACAATATTGATATTGAGCTTCTTAACACGTTGCGTACGGATGGCGAGAATTCTCATCATTTAAATGCCATCCGTTGCGGACGGATGACGAGAATTCTCGCCATTTAGGCACATCGTGGTAAAGTTTTAAATTGTGTTATTTATGTGCATCGTGAATATTTCTCATTTGCTTTCTGTTATTTATTAAGAATAATCACAACATATTGTTCGATAACCCAAAGTAATTTCGTTAATTTTAGACATTTAACTCTATTTTAATCTCAGTCCGGTGTTATGTGATGGCGCGTAACTTCAATTCCATCAACTTGAAACTTATTCGTCTTCCCTCTTCTTTTCGGAGGGTATATTTCTTTCACATCTTCCTCGGTCACTCCACCTCCTTGCCTCATTGTTTACGAAATGTTTCTCCACATGGCCCTAGCTTAGTCGGCGAGGAACCGTATCTCTGTCGCCTTGAGGACCATATCTGTATTGCCTCGCCTTCAAGTTCCTCTCACAGCAGTGAAATGCGCTCTCAGCTCTGCTCCATCAACATAAACATTCATTATGAAAAGAAAGAGGGGGCCAATAATGAATCGTTCATTGTTCTTTTACGGCTGTGGTTAGTCCCTTCTCTCGAAGTGTCTTGAGCAGTTCGTTTTCTTGAGTCCAAGTGAATTGTGATTTTTGTTTCGGGTTTGTCATGCAAGAGGTTTTCCTCAACCTGTATTTGTTGAAATATTCAGTGCAATGGGATCGCATAGGAATGACAGTGCTTTGCGCGAGGAAGAAATTTTGTTAGATCTGTGCGCCGATGATTTATCAGATGTGCCATTACAGTGTGAAGAAGGTAGTAACGAGAGTGGAAGTGATTCCGATATTGTAGTGAAGGTCAGAAATAGAAAATCCACTCCTCTCTTGATAAGTGAAAGTGACTCGGATAAGAGCGCAAATGAAGACAATACTTCACCAGGAATCTCCACTACATGGGAAAAAAAAGATTCTGAGAGGAATTTAGAGCAATTTTTGGGCCAGCCTGGAGTAAAATGTGTACCAGAAAATTCTACCAGTATCCTTGATGTAGTCTCATTGTTTATTGCCGATGACTTGTTCGAAATTATGTGCATTCAGTCAAATCTGTATTACCGTCAAAACCAACACAGATACAAAGATTCACCAAAAACAGGAAAGAGGTCTGACATAACCATTACTGAAATGAAAAAATTCTTTGCTATTTTGATTCTCATGGGGCAGGTGAGGAAAGATTCACTGAAGGAGTGTTGGAGCACTGATCCTTTTATAGCAATGAACATATTTAGAGAATTGCTGACGGGGAACAGATTTGAAAAGATTTGGAAAGCGTGGCACTTTAGTAATAATGAGAAAATTTTGGACGCGACAGACAGACTATACAAAATAAGACCGGTCTTGGAATACTTTATTGAAAAATTTCAAAATGTATACAAACCAAAGCAGGAGCTCTCTCTTGATGAAGCAATGATTCCATGGAGAGGAAGATTAAAAATTAAGACCTATAATCCAGCCAAAATCATGAAGTATGGCTTGCTAGTTCGTATGGTTTGTGAAAGTGATTCTGGCTACATCAGTAATTTAGAAATATATTCGGCCGAGGGGAAAAAATTAGAACAAACCATCCTTTCTCTTTTAAAGCCTCATCTCAATCTTTGGCATCACGTATATCAAGACAATTATTACAACAGCGTAAAGATAGCAGAACTGCTCTTCGATAATAAAATTAGAGTTTGTGGAACCATCAGACCAAATAGAGGGCTCCCAGCCACATTGAAGAGTGAGGTGAAAACATTGAAAAAAGGACAATGCACGCTTTCTCGTAAAGGTGAAGTGTTACTTTTGCTGTGGAAAGACAAAAGAGAGGTGAGGATGATTAGCACTATTCACAGCGCTAAGATGGGTAATACAAAGCTGAAAGATGAGTCACAGGACTTCCGATCAAAAAACCTTACTGTATTTTTAAATACAATGAGTGTATGAAAGGCGTAGACAGGGCAGATATATATTTATCGTATTATACAATCATGAGAAAAACAATGAAATGGTCGAAGAAAGTAGTCCTGTGGCTAATAAACTGTGCTCTTTTTAACGCTTTTAGAGTTTATAAAACACTCAATGAATTAAATAGCATTCGATTCAAAGGCTTTCTGCTCCACACAGCCAAAGATTGGGCAGTGAGTAGAGAGGAGCCAGATGAGCCATTCTCGGATGAGGACAGAGATAAGCCGACGGAGCGTGCTCCTTCGAGTGATCACCCACATCCTCTCTCGAGAGACCTTCGTAAACATCATCTCATCCCTATCGTGGGAAAGGGGAAGAAGAAATACCACACCCGAAGATGCAAAGTGTGTGCTTACAGAAAAATTAGGAAGGAGACGAGGTATGTCTGCTCAACTTGCGGTGTTCCACTCCACAAGAGAAAATGTTTTATGGAGTATCACACAAAGAGGAAATACTGAGACTTTCTGTGAGTATTATTTTCCAAATCCCTTTAAAAAATGTTCATCTTTAAATAAGTTACAGCATTTTTACTGATGCTGTAACTTATTTAAAGATGAGGTTTAAAAATCTGCCGGAACGGAGGGTTAAAAGGCATTTAAATACCCCGGTACGCAACGTGTTAAAAGAAATAGGTTAGTTATAGCACTTTGACTCATTATGGTTTGCATTTCTCAGTTAGATCCTGCCACTGCTTTTGCCTTGCAGAGAAGTAACAACATAATGAAGAATTGTTGTAAAGTACCGTTAAAGTACTTTTTTCCAACCTTCATGAGGCTTATATGGTGCTTCCACAATAAGGACCCATGGGACCTTCTAGAGGAAGTGGCTGAGGAAGGACCCTAAATACATTGTTAAGCCTAAAAAATTCCAAGAGATTGAGATGTCTAAGCTTCACCTAATTCTGAATTTTCAATGCAACAATCAGGATTTGTTGAGGATGTAAAATCAAAATTGCTTAACAAGATATTTTCTTCAGATCTGGTCATGACAGCAGGAACATAAAAGAATAGGAAATCCATGGTAACAAGGAACTTTAAAATTAATTTCATCCTGTGAATACATATCTTGAAATTTAAAAAGGAGTATGTATAGTATTTAAAGTGAATTTAGTTACAGTATTGTCGTTTTAATGGAGGGTATCCATTGTAGGTACTCTTTCAAAAATATTTTATCTTCAGAACCACTTACACCATGACGTAAAACTAAAATAAAATTTCTCTTTCATATTATAAGCACATTTTAGTGTAATTGTAACACTATACTTTCAAATGATTTGTAAAGGAAAGTATCCATGGAGACATTTTGAGAATTTTTTATCCATGTGGTTATAATGAAACTCACTTAAAAAAACACCCTTCAGTAGCTTATCAATAAATAATTCTTCCATGACTACTGGATGATATTAAAATGTACAGGTAAAACATCAACCTTTGGGTGCATCAACTTCAATGGGAACCATAGTTTTTGAGCAGTTACATCAATATGACCATAGTATCCATCTAGGTGGCTGGTTACTTAAGAGATCCATCATATTTAAATCACTGCATCAATTTCAATGGGAACCATAGTTTTTGAACAGTTACCTACATCAATATGACCATAGCATCCATCTAGGTGGCTGGTTACTTAAGAGATCCATCATAGTTAAATCATTATTTAAATACTGAAATAATTTTTCCATTTTTCCATGACATATGATAATTAAGTTGACTCACAGGTTATGAAAGAAGCATTATAAAATACGGCTTCAACAGAAAAATCACAAAGCTGAATGGGGAAGGTAGAGGAACAATAAATCTATCAATTATTTGTAAATTTCTCATCATTCCACCCCATTATATGTGATGCAAAAGTTACTTTAATAATGCTTTCAGAGTACAAGTGAATATATATTTTTTAAACTATTGTAATCTATGAGTTGGGCAAGAAAAAATAAGAAATGATAGACTAAGTAAGGTTCAGTGTAACCAAATTGATGTTCTACTGGAGCACCAATGACCTGAAGTTCATTCACTCATGGAATCAATGACCTCTAGATAGTCTGAAATATATGTAAATTCCATCTCCTCTCAAATCTGGACTTAATTTCATACTATCTCAAGAGTAATTGTTTGGCAGTTTGTTAATTTTTTTCATATAAGCACATTTGACACAGTGCCATAAATTGGCCAATCCATTGGAAATTGGATTGTGTGCCGCATGACATATACCAATTTTCCTCCCAATCCCAGAATCTCATTGACAATTTTGAAAGCAATGTGGGGTTGTGGAATACCTTTTATTTATTGCTGGCCAATCTCCAATCAGAGGTTAGCTTTACCGTGTCCTAGTAACAAAAACAATAACATGTATCAATGCTGCTTCTTTGGCACTCATTTCTGGGCCGTTTTAAGTTTAAAATTTCTTTCACAGCCAATTAAAATGCCAATAATAGAAAATAATACTTGAATTTTCATCATCTGAATTGTTTATCAATACAACAGCACCTCATGATGCTATTTTTTAATATGATGTGGCATACTCCTGCAGAATATATGAGCGTTGCTGTGACCAATATTGTTCCAAATATTGGTGGTGTCATAAGGAACATATTGACAATTTTGAAGACAATACTGTGCCCAATATTTGTGCCAATTTATTGGCCAGTAAACTGGACAGTTTCAAATGGGCTTAAAAGGATGCGGTTCTTTGAACATGAATAAATATTCTGTACAATTGCTTATTAACATTATCCTCATCTGCTTGGCTTGGTCATTAGTTAATATACAGGTATTTCATGAGAAATATGCATGAAAGGAACAGTAAACATTATCCAGATTGACTGGAAATTTACTACAGGATGCAAAATGTGTCACTAGATGAATCAGATTAAAGTAAATCATACAGAGTCCAATGTCTTATTCCAGGCTTGGTGCCACCACCCGAGGCTTGCAAACATTTAACTGTGATCAGGTGTGGAATCACGGATGGATCTCTCGCGTTATCGCAATCTTTATCGTTAACGCTTACCCCTAGAGTAGCGTAGGGTTAACAAAACCCATGTATAAAATTCGCTCCACTGATTGTGATTTGAAGTGCTGTGCGAAAAATGAAGAACGGAGATCACGTTCTCTCTGACATAAGTTAAATAAAAAAATAACCATAACGCTAGCGCCCGCCTTATGAAGATCCATGATTGAGGCCCAGGACAGCTCTACTGGATGATTTTTCGTGATAAAATACTATGTACAACAAGGGTCTTATCATTGGCTTATTGTGTTATTTTCTTGGGGAGTTTATTTATTTTGGCAGTGCACCTTAGAGAAATGAACCCGGAAAGAACCATACAGGACATTACCCTTGTTTCCCGATTATCCGTGCACTATTTACCAGTCATTAGTATGGAAAATCGAGTTTACTGTATTTGACTGTGAGTATAACATATAGGTAATAAAGTCATACTTGTAAGTCTTTAATCTTTTGAACTTTTCTCTCCGCAAAAAATTGCTAGGCTAGATAGAAAATTTGGTGATAAACAATGGTGAACTTGGGGTAATTTTGGCCAAACAGTATAAATATGAGCAGGAAATAAACAGGCAGCAAGATGAAAATATTTTTTTTCTTAGTGCAACCCGCTCAATTCTTGCTCCTACACACCCAACTGTTGGCCATGCTTGCAACACAATTTCTGCACAACTTTGTACTATAACAATAAATTCATCCATATATTTTTTTCAACCAGGAGATGCCCCAAATTCACAAATTCAGTTGATTACCTACTATTAGTAATTCTGGCAACAACAAATGGAAAAACAAATGATAGTTTCTCTTTAACGGTTGACAGTATTAAATCAGAAATTTTTACCTCAATTATATTGCTTATGTAGTAAAAGGAGTCTAATATCCTTCTTATTTGAGCAAATGAGGGATAACTGTGTTAATTAGCCAAGAAAACCATGCCTTTTTGGGGGACAATGAAGTTTTATAGTATGACTATAGACCAAAATTTGTAAGCCCCTTATCATGAGTATAGTCAATGTTGTGAGTGGAAAATTCAGGACGAGTAAAAAAGCATTGTAGTTAATTACTATCAGAATATTATTGCTGTTTTCAGAATAATTAAAGTAAATAGCTGTAAGTAGCCCCAGAAGACATTATTTTAAAGATATCCATTGTCTGCACATCATCACATTGCAAGTCACCATTTCACATTGCCTTTGAACTTCTGTACAGATACAATTCAAGTGATCTGAGAAGAAGGCAAGTCTGATCCAAATACTTGAGTTTAAGGCTGCTCCTTCCCCACCTTATTTACTTAATATGCTGAAGTATTAGCACTTTAGAAAAATCGTGATTTAAATCATGATAGAATTCTACGAAATGAATGACTGATTTTTCATATTTTTCCTACAGTCAAAATAAAAACAATAAATACTTTCCTTGAAAAGTGAACTGGCTTCGAGTAATTTATTGAGCACTTATTTGCATGAATAGACTCCTGGAATTTGAAAGACTGAGAAGTTTCAAATACCTCTAATATATTTTATCCCAATCATAAAAAAGCACTGTATCTAAAAAGTCTTCAGAAAGTTATTTATGGGAAGGATTTTAATCACCCTTAGTTTGTAGAAGTAGGTTGCATTGAAATTTGAGCAATACGAGAAAGTAATCAAAAAATTTTTATAACTTACTTGAATCATATGCAACTAAATGCATTGTAGAACCATATGAAACAGTAAGTCCTGCATCTACTATGAATGTTTCTGTAAACGTAAACGAAAAATGGCCGTACTGATTCATATGATAGTTAACCTGTAATTCCTCAATGAAATCACAAATGCCTCAATCCTCAAAAGTAAAGCTCTCTATAGCATTTACATATTTCTATTTATATGAAGTTATATATCTGGATTTAAATGCAATTCATTCAGATTTTTGTATTCTAGAAAATAGGAAGGGAATCACAAATGTTAATGACAATATTATAGTTGAAAATGTTAACCTGGCAATGTATTAATATGAGAATGGAATGGAATAAAAGGCTTATTAATTGTAATTTAAATTGTTGACTCTTAATAGCTTTTTAGCCAGTGAGCCTAGGGACTCAAGAGGCATGGCATTATTTAGAATGCACCAATGCTTTAAAAATTTAGAGAGATGACACCTGATGCAAAATGTTTTTAAATGTTAAGTAATGATATTTATAGCATTGATTTCAAGACTGATGGGCTTAAATGTTTTAAATACTATCAAATTTGTAATGTAAACAATTAGTTCTGTCCTATAGAAATACTAATAACATTTTTATTGGTGTTTTTTGAAATATCACTTAAATGTTTGTATGCCTCCATATATTTAATGCAATAATTAGTTTGCTACTTGCTGTAAATAGCAATGCCATTCTTATTAATTTCCGTAATGTGATCTACTTAGGAAATATAAAGTGAATTGCATGTAGCCACTTGAAACCACTCTCACTAACTTATGAGCATCATTAATATCCTCCAACACATTAAAAAGAGTCAACAATCCAGGTGTTTTACTTTGCTGTGCAAATAAAATGCAATACTTGTGGCACTATATCACAAAAAAGAATTGGCATCACTCAACAACAAGCTTGCAAATGTTTTGCCTGTTTTTCTAACAATATCAACATGATAAGTAAATACAGTCGAAAGTCATTATACAAATATTTGTGTAATATTATTGGTGTTATAGGCAGAATTTTTTATGTTCTAAATCCTGTGCCTTGTTAAGAAACATTTCAGTCTCAGTAGGACATAGCCTTTACTAAACATATGCCTTTTCAATATTGACTAGATTGTGCAATACCCTGAAAATGTGCATGAAAAGCACCAACATCATTTAGAAAATTTCTCATTCACTTTTCTTTTCCCATGTTTTTGATAAAATTACTTTCGTTAAATTATTACACTCCTGTGACAGACAAGCTAGCAGATCAATGATAAGAATGCATGAAATAATCATTAAAAAATAAGGAATGATAAATTTTCAAAATGAGTTCAAGAAACTTAAATTAAATGACTCTAAATACTTATTTGAACAATACAAACTTCACCCCCTTTGCACAATAGGTATGCCCATTCCCATGAAACTTCACCATTGCCATAAAACCATCAAGTAAATTACATATTACCCAGCACCATATTGTACTTTGTTGAGTAATGGTGAAAATATCCATTTTCTTACTCTTAACTCATATTTCCTTCTCAGTTGGACATATCCTTCTGAATTCCTCCAACCGCATATCTTGGACCTCAATATTAACATTGGGATTCACATTATCCCTACTAGCTACAGTGATCACAAGTGCTTCACTACTGCCTGGAAAATCAGGCTGACTTCTAGCACCACACCTTGAAGGTGGCAGAACCTCCTGGGTCTCGTTGGGTGCAGAACTGATCGCTCTCTCGTGAATGATCATTTTATCTAGGGGTGCTTCCTCTTGTGGTACAGCCTCCCAGTCCCAGTGTGAGATGGGGCTGGTGGGACTTGCACAAGCTGAGGTGGAAGGTGTGGGGCGGCCCGTGGCTGCAGAAATGAACCCGGCCAATGAAAGGCTTCGTCTTGATGCTGATGATGCCCTTGGCCGCCATAATTCACCCACAAGCTCTTCATCCTGGTAAGCCCCAAAAATATGTCATGAAAAATCATCATCATAAGGATAGCTGAGAAATTCATCAAATTTCCTTTATTGCAGGCAAAGCACACAAAACAACTCTGGTTAGTGAGATACATTCATGCACATATAGGGAATCAAGTCATGTACATTTTTATTTGTTTTATTTCAGTGTTATGAACAACAGGAAGAAAATTTTGAATTAGTGAAGCTCTAATCTGGAGCTAAACACTTTCATTCACATGGAGTGGAACAGGTGTTGATGCTTCCTCGGAATTTCTGATGTGGAGATACATACTTGGGCCAAGACCATTTGTGTTAACCCTTTCGCTTCTGTGAACATACCTAGTACGATTGCACGATAGGCTGCTGTGAACGTACTTTTTCGCTCTCTCTGTAGTGCTTTCACTTTTCCGCCGCATGTGAAGAGTAGGTTTGCAGAGAGTGAGCCACAGTGAAAGGGTTAATGTGTCAGTAATCACATTGCTAACATTTGAGGTAGAGTATTCACAGGCCAAAGATGGGATCATGTTGAAACAAATTACACACAAGAGAACAGTTGATGATAAGTTTTCTGTGCTATTGGTCAGTCAGACAGATACACACTGGTTGGCTCACACTGCTGGCCAGTTTATGGCCTCAGCAATATTAATGTAAGGATTGTTTTGGATTCAGGATAATCACAGGAAGATAGAAAAATATGTTAAAAATAAATACCTTTGATTGGTATTTCCAGATGGAGCTTTTTTTGCAAACCAAGCAGTCTCAAACTAATTTAGAAACCTAAAACTTAGTATAGAGGCCACAAATCCATATGAAATCTTAACCCTTCAATGCCGTCCTACGTGCTGGGCACCAACCCCTTTAAACTAGCCATGGCACCGTCCTACGTGCTATGCACGGTTGTGTCACGCTATGTTTTGATATGTTATTTGAGGAATTAAATATTATTTAAACCCAATAGTTTTTCGCATACTGATACAAGAAATGTTGCTCTTTATGTTGAGCAAATCTACTAATGCTCTATATCTTTTCTTTAAAAGACATCACTTCTTAATTTGAAGGATCTATTCTACACTTTTTCGGGATGTAAGCCTTTGGCATTCCTCTCCATCTCTTGAAATTATAATGAGAGCAGTTTTCCATCCACTTGGGAGGATAAAGGAGAGTATCCTCAGCGCATAGATAAAAATTTGATGACCTTACTGTTACGCCTGGTTTCTCTGAGGCCCGCTTTGGGACGATCTTCATTTCGGCTTGGCCAGACAGCAAGAAATATGGATAAGGCCAGTAAGAGTTACGATATTTTCACTTCCCTTTCGTTTAGCCTAGCATATTATCTTAGGGGGCCATGTGCACCATTTCCATAGCTTAGGGATGACCGCAGGACAGGGGGCCTCATTCAGACCCAAGCCCTCATAGCAAAAGATTAGGGTGTCGAAAGTTCACTGCGGAAAGGGTTGTGGGAGAGCAAATTGTAGAGAAGAGACTCGAGATTTCTTTCCAGAAGTGCAGCTCAGTATACCTTCCAAAGACAGAGGCAGTGGACATAAGTCGCTTTTCCAGAAGGAATATTTTAGGAGTTTTATTTTCTTCTTACGAACATTTTAGTGACCTTATTGTTGCTTACTTCGTAAGCACTTTGTTACGCAAGCCGTACACTTCAAATTGAGGAATATTTGTGTGTGTTTGTGCTTATTAGGGCTGTTACTCAACTACATACGTCAATTATGGCACGTGCAAGAAAGAAAAGGTTGGAGGAATTGAGTATTATACAGGCTGAGAACGTCTTGCTTGAAAGTGACTCGGAGGAAAGTGTCTTGCGTTCTGATAGTGACAGTGAGAATGACATAAACGATCGCTCCGAAGTTGACGCGTTGGTGTTTGATGATTTGGATGAGATTGAGGATGAAGTTTCAGATTTTGCTTGGAAGAACATTTCCAATTATAAAGGAAAAAGAGAAATTTTCATTGGTAATTCTGGTCCACAGGACAGAGCAAATGATTTGCAAGGTATTGTAGATATATTTTAAATTTTCTTCGATAGCGATATAGTAGGAATGATTATGGAGGAAACTAATTGCTATGCAGAGCAAACGAGGGAAACAAAAAATAGAACATTTTCGCTGAAATCTAGAATTACATCATGGAAGCCAGTTGCATTCCAAGATATTTACATAGTATTGGGGTTATTTATGGTAATGGAAATTGTACAGAAACCAACCCTCAGGTCATATTTTTCAACTAAAAGAATAATTAGTACACCAGGATTTGGAGATATAATTACAAAAGACAGATTTTAATCCATTTGCGAATTCCTTCATTTCGCTACCAACGAAGAGAAAAGTAGTTTCCAGGGGCCCCAAAAATTGTATAAAAATTTTTCCGTGGTTGATCACCTTAATAACAAATTTCACAAATATTTTTTGCCATCCAGAAATATCTCCATTGATGAATCACTAACGCTTTGGAAGGGGCGTTTATCTTTCAAGCAATATCTTCCTCTCAAAGCATCAAATAATGGATCAAATCATACGAACTCTGTGATTCAACCAGTGGGTATTTATGGTCACTTATTGTTTACACTGGCAAGGATACTGATCTTTCATCCCCCCTTATTACTCCTGGAATAGTAAAACAGCGTCCATTGTCCTAAAGTTAGCTGAGCCACTCCTAAATCAAGGTAGAACGATCTGGATGGATAATTACTATAATTCTCCTGATGTAGCGAGGCATCTGAAGACTTCATACAAAATACATTGTGTAGGTATGCTGAGATTAGGCCGGAAAAATGTACCCACGTTGGTAAAGGAAAAAAAATTGAAAAAAGGGGAAGTGATAGGGATGCATTCCAGCCCTGTATCGGTAATCAAGTGGCAGGACAAAAAACCTATTGCCATTATATCCATGTTTCACAACACCGACACAGAGATTATCAACATCATGGGAAAGGAAATAAATAAACCAACCTGTGTGATCGATTATAACAAGCAAATGGGAGGAGTTGACCTAAAAGATCAGCTTCTTCAAGCGTATCTAATCGAAAGGAAACGTCTAAACAAATGGTATATGAAAATTTTCCGCAGACTTCTAAATATAACAGTGCTGAATTCAATGATAATATATCGCGAAAAAGGATCGATCATCTATCATTCAGAGTCAGTTTAGTAGAAAGTTTATTTCTAAAATACTGCATTGCTGTACAACAAAGAGTGCCAGGCCGCCACGTATCAGACAATATGCTTCCTAGACTAACTGAAAGGCATTTTATAAAAAGAATACCTCCTAAAGGTAATAAGACCAGACCTCAAAGACGGTGTGCAGTCTGTACCAAACATGGGAAGAGGAAAGAGACAGTTTACTGGTGCGAACCTTGTGACACAGGACTATGCATCGATTGCTTTGAGGATTACCACACCAAGCTGAATTTTTAAGGTGAAGTAATTTTATTGTATTTTTTACAACTCATAATATTTTCAGCAATAAATTTTCGTTTTAAAATTACTTTAGGAATTGAAATTATTATAAAAAAGAATCTTTTAGTATTTACGTTTGGTGATGACAGCTACATATAAGGTGGCCTTGGAAATAACTAAAACAAACATCTGCTGTATTTACATTGACGATCTGTGACTAATCATTCAATCATAGTAACTACCAGTGTACAAAGAAGTACCTATCTGTGTTAGTGTTTGTCTGTATTCCTCAAACTTGAAATTCAAGCATTATTTCTTTCGAGAAAGTTTTTTATTTCGTTATAATATTTTGTTCAATTAAAACGAATTTTAAGGCGTCCAGCTCCTGAAATAATTCTGTTTTTAATTTTTTTAAGCTGTAAATGAAATATATAAAGTTTTTTTTCGCAAGTACAAAAACATTCCGGACTGTAGACCTACTGAAATATTACTTATTGTTCACAAGTCTACATAAAGTATCAAAACATTTAAATCTCCTCCGGCGACAGGATTAAAATCCATTTAAAACTCCTCCGGGCTTGAAGGGTTAATATAAAGGGTTATTAAATTGTAAAACAGGATAGAATCAACTTTCTCAATTACCGAATATGAAGAAGTTGATAACAATATTATGGAATTATTCATTTCAAGTTCATTCAATGGACATTCTTTTGAGAAAATGTTTCCATACATTAGTTCATAAGTATCTGCAGCATAATTTGTCATTAGGCATGTGCATAGCTATGGAGTCCATAGTCATTTGATAAAGCCGATGCACACAGTAAGCAACAGGTATCCATGCTGATGCCAAATGTCACCATACACTCTGATACTCCAAAGGCCAAACAAACTTGATTTACTCCTATTATACTTACATTTCAGTAAGGAAGTCTACTGTATTATTAACTCCACTATATTAACTGCAAAGCAAAACATATTAATTCAACTACTAGCAACATCTGGTTATAGCAATGGATGTCATTATTTCTCAAAAGTTCACCCAATGGAGAAATATGATTGCTTTGTTAGGGATGTTTATCACACCCAACTCAGTGGGAGACACTGGTGGGTCACTAGTGGTTTTGTCACTGAGGAATGTGACTCACTGGTGAATTACTATAGATTTGGCTTCTATAGAACCATATCACCATATATAGTGGTATGACCTACTGGTGAGTTGTGCTGTCCTTAGATTAGTACGGAAAAGTTAATCAGAGCCAATGGTCTGGCAGAAATCAAAACTGACTTGTTCCCCATCAGATAATTGGGTTAAAGTTTCACCATTATACCCCTCCGTATGTACTAAAATTTCCAACCCAATGCAATATCCTTATCACATTAGTATAAAATGTTTACTTGCCACAGGAAGATGTCAACAACAATATGAGGAACTGATTGAGCCTCTTCAAGTATGTATATCTCCATGAGTAACAGAATATAATTTCTTTTATACTTCTCCATAATAATTTTTCTCGTCATAAAATGTCATCAATTTGCCGAACATGAGCTATTTTCTATTTTCTTGATAGTCTTCAGTTCAACCTTATGGGAATTTACATGTTTCAAATAAATATATGTATATATTTATCTGAAACATTATATACTGGATAATTATTTTTTTCAGTATGTAGCAATATTTTGTTCATAAAAATCTATTGGGAAAATTGGATGCTAGTAAAATGATTGGAAAAAGTGCCAACTGCCAACAAAATAAAAACATTAGTAAATTAATTTTGGGGCCGATGGGAGTTGGACCATCATAGGAGGACAGATAGGGGGGCATTGCTTCCATAGTAAATGTATAAAATTATCCACTAGGGAATGAATACATTAATATTAATCTTGCTCTTGCTTTTATAACAAATTTATAACTCTTAGAATCCATATAATCAAAACGAAAGAATTTTACAACATATGTTGTTAATGATCATGTATGTAAATACTTCTTGTAGCCTAAGACTTATTCATAAAATGGACTTCACTGTTGTTTTTACTGGATATGACTGACAACTGTTGCTATTTGAATCTTTAAGGATGGGAAGAGAGTGATAGGGTAGGTACATGTGGGACTTATAGGGAATATAGGAAAAGAGGAGATAAAGTCAGCACCAGCATTATCTTCTTAGATAAAAATGGCAAGATGTTTACAATTCACTATCTGTGCCATCTAATGAACCAAGTACTCCACTTGAAGTGCTCTAATTACAGCTTTCAAGTAGAGTCAAAATTTTATCATATCTTAAAATGTACGTGTATTCTTCAGAAGAAGATTTCTTTCATAGGCTGATGTAAATAAATATATCTGCCACTCTTAGATTCAATGCTATCATTTTAATCTGCCAAAAGAATGGTTTGTACTACCATGTAGCAATATTAGTACCGAGACCAAAGGAGAGTGCCTAAGGAATAGTTATAAGACCCAACCTGATTGAGGAGACATGAGAATGATTTATTCAAAATATAACTCACAAAAACACCAGATGCTTCTTCAATATTAATGCATACTCTTATTTTCTGCATTCCATTTCATGTAATTACACCACCAGGAGGGCAGTCATGTAAGTAACTATTGCTACTTTGGCGTTGAGGAGTTAATATTTAGTTTTGAATTATTTATAACCCTTTAAATAGTTTTTTGGCTGGGTCTTCCAAAATCATACTTGATCATCAGTCCTTACTCCAGACATTTCATAATTTTCTATTTACAATTGGTTACCTTCTCTGCTGCAAGATTTTATGTATCACATTGGATTTAAACCCAGTTCTCATCCTCTAAAATATTTCACACTATTGAATGGTGAAAATGGAATTTTATCGGTAGTGCAAAGATAATTACCAAAAAATATAAACTTGTGCAATTAGAAACAAATTTTGAATTGCCTACCCTGGCGTGCCACAAGAAATCACATTTCATGGAGGGTAAAGGCATGGCACTGTAGTTCCCCCCACTACATTTGCTAGTCCTCTCTCACCATATGCTCTGCTTACCTCTGTCCTACCCACCCTAGAGAGCAAGGAAGGTGTAGTGTTAAGCCCAGTGTACCCTTGCTTGACCGTTGATGGCTCACACCCTGACTACCCATATCCTGTTATGACCCCTGTAGGTAAGGATAGGGTAGGTATACCTCCTATCTTAAATTTAACATCATCATTAACATTCGATCCGTCAATTAGTTCTCGAGTTATAAGCAGCGAAAAACTAATATTTTTAACCCTTTTGGAAAAGTAGGCATGGAGGCAACCTCTTACATCATCCACTTTATCCAATCACAACTGAACCCATGAAGCTACTTCGCCTTATCGCAATGGGGGGATACAGCTGACTCTGTTGCGGAGCAGTTGCGACAGGATCTGTGCGAGCAGACTTTCCAATAACCCCCCTCCCTTCTCCTAAAAGCAGTCAAGGACGGGAGGTCAATGATCTCAAAGTAGCTTCTTCGGTGGGTGTTATCTTTTGCTTATTTTAATTTTTGATTTATGAGTGAATGGTTCTGGTTAGAAGATTGACTTTAACTAAATTCATTTTTCGTTTCCATCTAATGATTTTGATTACAAAATTGTGATTTCGGTTCCGAGTAAACATTATGGGATCCCAAATGACGGTTGACTGACCCAAAATTCGGTGGGCATCACCTTTTGCTTACATTAATTTTTGATTTATGAGTGAATGGTTCTGGTTAGAAGATTGACTTGTTCACTAAATTCATTTTTCGCTTCCATCTAATGATTTTGCGTACAAAATTGCGAGTTTGGTTCCGAGTAAACATTATGGGATCCCAAATGACAGTTGACTGACCCAAAAAATGTCTTAGCATTTTTAAAGCTGGATTATTTTAATTAGTTTATTTTAATTTGGAATCTCTCCTCTTTAGATTGGTACGGGAGATGTTTGCTGACCATGTGAACCTGATCAATGGCAAAGAGGTTACCATATGTTACTCATTTGGTGAATGAGGAATAAACGAGGCTTGTTACTACATGCACACACAACTGAACTCTTGTACACATTACCTCTTACTTTATTAATGCTTATTAAAATGAGTTAAAGTTGCTTTGCCCTGTATGCAAATTATACCTTTATTATAACTTCAAATATCTTTAATAGATAATTACATTAAAGACTAGCATTGCCAGAAGGTAACAATTTAGTATATATTGCAGGGAAGTGCCAACATAATGTGCAGTCACATCAGAAAAGAAATCTATTGAAAAATTCAGAAACCAACCCTAATCCATCACATCTCTACTAAAAAAAATATTGTGTACAAATTTCACAGAGTATTGATTTAGGCAACATGATACGTTTATTGAGCAAATGCCTTTAGCTGTATTGCAGAATAAGGAAAATTCTTATTGATATAACAGTAACTGTAACAATTTTTTATGAGATGCAAACGAAGGTCAACATAGGAATATAGAAAAAATAATATACAGTTCAAAAAGAAATAGTGATATGTAAAACATTTTAAAAAATAAGGACAAATTTGTACATAAAATCAACCAAACATGAAATACATAAATATGTGATTGCTTGAGTGACATTTTTACGCAGACTTCCGTAAAAGAAACTAATTTTCAGATGAAGTACTATGCAAATACCCATCATATTTTTTTGAGATTGCCCAATTTTCAAAGCTGGATTATTGTCAATAAATTTGATTTTTTTTTCATTGGATATTCAGTTTAAAATTTGTATTTAAAAACAATGTTCCTGATGTTACCAACAAAGACACTGATAAATATTTGTTTCCAAAATTTATGCTTTGTCCCTGTGTACTCTATTTTGATTATATCCTCGCAAAAAAACTAACGGACTAACACTGTGCCCTTCATTACTGAAAATTATAACTGTATAGCATCAATTAATTACTAAATATTAGTAATAATATCAATAATTAGTAATAATAATTATTAGTGATGGACGGATCCAGGTTTTTTGTCGGATCCGGAACCGGATCCTTGCCTGGGTTTCGGATCTTTATCTCGGTTTCGGATCCTTAGTTTCAGACACTCGATTCTGAATGACATTCATTTTCAGAACCTAGATTTTTTTAAAATATATAAATACAGCAACAATAGAATTACCAAAAACAAGTAAATTTATTGTAGAAAAAATCAACTTTCAAATCTATGTGGATAATATTTTCCTGGAACAAGATTTACGGATGCAATAACTATATCTTATTACTTCTAATATAAAGATCAACTTCCTTATCACATACTCATCAAACAATTATATTTCTGAAACCTATACAATTATTCTTTAGAGTGCAGTTAAAAGAAACATAAGTTCATTTTTATTAATAAAGGAATTATTTTCCAATTATTAATCAAATCCTTGAATGCTTTCATATTCTTTTTTAGAAACAAAAAAATTTTAATGCAGCCAAGAGATCCCATTTATGAAATATCTGGGAATTCCATTTTTAAGACGAAAAAATCATTATAGAATATTTCAAGCTGTTAAACTAGTAATTTTGCACTGTCTCATTAATAATAACCATTAAAATGAATCTATAGAATTTTATACTCATAAGGAGAGGTGTAACTCGGATCATGAAATGAGATTAGCCTTTTTTCATGCTACTAGAAGCAAAATTTAAAAAAGCCTCGAATTTTTTCTCCATTGGCTCGGGTTTTCAAGAAAAATGTAGAATGACATGTGGGGGGGATCGGGTTGGTGTGGTGGCTAGAGTACTGGCCTCCCATCCGGAGGGCCCGGGTTCGATTCCCGGCAGTGGCGGATTTTTCAGTGGAAAACCGGTCCCCACTTGAGTGCCTAGTGGAGGGCATTTCAAGTACAGTACTCCGTCCGTCGGATGGGACGTTAAGCCGTGGTCCCCTTGGCGCCTTTCGTTAAGAGTAGGCTAATGCCGACGCCGGGTTTCTCTCCACCCTTCCTCCGTTCCCTAAAAACTCCTACCATTACCCAATTACCCACCTGTCCTATATGGCGCAAATGACCTCAGCTGTCGGTCGCCTCCCCCAAATAACCAACCAACCATGACATGTGGGGAGCATGTATTCTCCAAAATCAGGCAAGCCCACAATAGCAGAGTGGGGTAGTGACTGCAGGGTAATGAAGTTCGATTCTTATCGCTGTTTAAAATTTTTCTTTCAGCCACTGAATCAAAAACTTTATCATCCTTCATTTCCAACCTTTGTGTGGATACTAACATTTTTGTGCTTCTATCGTTTAAACTACATTTACAAATGCGTCACTGAAAAATACATGGTAAAGTTAACGTAATGATTCCACGATTTAATTCTGCATTAAAAATTTTTTCCAATCATTTCACTAATGCCAAATTTTATTATTATATTGACTTATAAATTGACATGAAATTTCTGATAATCTACTTTTTTTAGCTGCCTACCTACATCACCCTGTGCACTTGCATCAGGCAGTGTTAAGAATCGAACTCGAGACCGGCAGTACACTAGCCCTCATGTTTAACAACTACGCTATCATATGTTCACGGGAATATGGCGAATGTAGGCAACCCGCGTGACATTCGGCTTTATTTTTCTTCTCGCGCATCCGGGCCTATGAAGAAAAAAGTCACGACGAATATTTTTTTATTTTGTTTTTGTGGCACGGACAACTCTTCTTCTCATTTCGTGACCGAGTTACACAACCTCTCCTTGTCAGTTTCTACCATACGTACATTCCATTCGCGGGACGCATCGATCACGAGGCCGCGAAATTTTAAAATCTCCGTTCTGGATCTTAATTTTTACTGCCTTCGGATATGATTTCAGTAGCGAATGAAATGAAAGACCCGTGGATCCGACCCCGACCATCCTTAATCTTCAATGGTTCATTTTTAAATCTAATTTAAACAACAAAAGTATGATAAAGTGAGTATTCAGATTTAATGGTTGAAATTGAAGAGGATAACATTTTCGATGCAACGACTGAAAGAAAAAATTAAACTGCGATAGGGATCGAACTTCGCACAGTACACTAGCTCTCGTTGTACGCCTGATCCCGGCGAATGTAGGCTACCCGCGTGACATCTTACGTATTGTTTTTCTCGCGATCCCGGGATAATGGGGAAAAAAGTCATATTTCTTTATTTTGCTTCTAGTTGCACGGTAACATTTTCATCTAATTTCATGACCTGAGTTACACATCCTCTTCGTGTCAATATCTACCGCAACTACATTCCATTCACGGGGCTCTTCGATCGCTAAGGCGCGAAAATTTAAAATCTACGATCCGGATCCGATTTTACTCCGTGTCTTTGGATCCGAATCCGGAACCGAAAAAATGAGAGATCCGCGGATCTTTGGATCCGACGGATCCGATCCGGCCATCACTAATAATTATTACTGCTATTCAGTAATAATTTTATGAAGGGCTACATACACAAATTTTACAATCTCTATCATTTCCTAGGGAGAAATCAGCTCCTAAAAGTTTGAGGAGAACTGAACATAATACACTAAAAGACAATATTTATAGTTTAAAAACACATTTTGGAGAATGTTTCAATTGGGATTTCTTCTTGCCATTTTAATCTTGATTCCACATTAAGGAATGCAGGAAGACAAGCTATTTCAGGAAAGTAATGAACCAAGAATATTCATTCTGGGTCATAATTTCTTGCCAACTACTTTGTAAATTTTTTACAATGTCAGCACAGAATTGTTGTTGGCATATGGATTAAGATAGACCACTTCAACAAAATGTCAGAAAGAAACCTATCAGGGAGAAATAACTCAAGGTCAATCAGTGTAAAATTAATATATGATGACTGGCTTAGGTTCACACCTCACACTGAATTTTGGTACCAACAAGTTTTTATAAAAATATATTATCTACGTAATTACTTTCAAATTCTTAAGTTAATGGCTTGTTATACCCACCTCAAATATAAGTGAATCTGAACCTTCCACCAAAGATCTCCGTTTCCTCAGCTCTGTCAAGAGCTCTACAAACTCCGCCTTTAGCAGACGAAGTCTGGCCATTGCTAGGGATTCTTCTTGTGTGGCACTGTGCACCCTATGTTCCTCCACTTTTATCGCCTCCTCCGATTCAACTTGAACTATAACACTGTCTTTCAAGTTCTTCACACCTGTTTGGCTCCCTTCCACAATCACACCACTTTTACACAAATCTTCTTGAGCAGTCTTATCCTGTGGCCTTTCCTTCTTCCCTTTCCCATTAGCACTGACACTCGAATTCTCAAAGGATCTTGCAGATTGGTGACATGAAGCTGCCACAACCTGAAGGCTCAACTTTTGAAGTTCCATTTGTACATGGTACAATCTTGTTTGTATCTGAAAGAAAGGATATGATGAGCATGAAAAAATGTTAAATGCTAAATGATAAACAGCAACTCATCACTATAAAGGCTTTTCACATTATTTTTTTCCATTATAAAATTAATGTAATTTAGGCATGCAAAATAATTCCATTTTAATTATGTATCATTTTTTCTGCATGTAAACTTGTTGCGCATACTTATATGCATTCTGTTGATCAGCTTACTTTTAAAAATCAGTTCATAAAATGTCAATTCTCATCAATAATGGCTTTTGGGTGTCCATTATGGTTTCTTTTAGGGACAACAGTTTCTCCAGCCAAACTGCTGGCGTCTTCAGGTCTGAAGTGATGATGCATCAATTTTTGGCCATCTCATGTATATAAATGACAGCCCTATGTTTGCCCTGATTGGCCAAGATGGTTGCCTGGTCAATGCATTAAACAATCAACAATCATGACTGTTTACCTGAATACTCTCTTCCAGCTATGTATTAGACAGAATAACCATCCTTCCAGTTGCTATTTTTTAGGGTTTATTATGATTTCTAATGCTTCGAAAACTAACATTGGATAATTGTGGCTCTTGTTGTAAATAGCTTTTTCGAAGTCTACCATGTGACCCAGTTCAGACCACATGTGCTCCGATATGGAGGAATGGTTGAACCATTCTTTCTCCATAGCTTTCTCATTTATATAAATAAGATGGCAAAGAATCAATGCATCATTATTTCAGACATGAAGACCCCAGCAGGATGGCTGGAGAAGCTATTGTTGTTAAAAGACACAATGACGCAGAGGACCGAAAGTAATTATTAATGGTAATTACCATGGAAGTCTCAGATTCAATCAATAACCATCATTTACTATCATTTCAGAGTATTACATATTGAGGCTTACTTATTGAGTCTATTCAATTTTCTCCCTATTATAAAGAAATACTCCCAATTAATAATCAGGTTCAAATACATGTTAATTCATCTTGAAATATAAAGCGTTAACATTTATTCT
Source organism: Platycnemis pennipes (assembly GCA_933228895.1). Classification (NCBI taxonomy): domain Eukaryota; kingdom Metazoa; phylum Arthropoda; class Insecta; order Odonata; family Platycnemididae; genus Platycnemis; species Platycnemis pennipes. Next base: position 32,689,656 of record OW121855.1, read on the forward strand.
CCCATCCCAGCAGCTCTATACTTTAAGTCTTTACCTTAGCCTATACCTTAATGATACTTACTATACCTTACTCTCTTGCAAACAGACAAAACAGTACTTACAGCTTTAATAGCTAAATTAAAAAATGGTGCAAATTAAATGATGGAAAGCTCTTTAGCATATGATGAAGATCAAGAGATGGTACAGGCACTTCCAAAATAAAGTTACCACTTCAGAGCCAAAATTTTTTCAATGTCCTGAGTTGACAGTGATCTGACAATGCTGCATCACGGCTTCCCTCTGGCAGAGTCTCGGAAAGCTCTAACCGAACACAAACCCCCTCCCCTCCTCCCCCCTCCTTTCCCTCTTTAGCAGAAGGGATTACTGAATGGCCGGTCTTCCTATACCCTAAAGAAGGGGGCTATGGTGGGCACTCCATGGTTGTTTTTAGTGGTTATAAGGAAGATATGTACTAATTATCGCTTTCAATGGATGAATGGATCTTACTTCTTGCACACTTGGCCGAGTAAGATCAGAATGTCTCATAATGACTGGGGGCCTCAGTTCTCCAGGAAGCCTTCGGTGTAGTAACAACTGCCAAAGAAGCTCGACCTGAAATAATCATGGTAACCATTAATTAGCAAGTAAAAATAATTTTGAGTGACTCAAGGCTATTTTGAATCAAATACAGTTTTATATCATCAATTTTTTCATTTCCTCAGCATACTCAACAAAAAAAGGAAATATTTCTCATCATTCACATAAGAAACTTTGTTGAGCTATGGCAAGTTTTTTTCTACATGAAAAAATCCTTTTTTGTGACTAATCAATTTTACCTTGGGATTATTTTATTTAAAATATAAATGAGATCCAACTGAGGAAATGTACCAAAATTTAGTAGGTACACAGTGAGTAAAATAGCTCCTATAATATTTTGCAATTGATAAAATATAATAGTATCTGTATTATCCACAAAACCATCTCAGAAGGGATTTAATGAAGTAGGTACAGGAGTCTTTGTTCATCTTTATTCAGCCATTACCTTCCCCAATCCTGATTATTAACATGCATTACCTATTAAATTATGTATTTTGGCACTTATATATAGGTATATTATAATCACTGTCACTTAATGGGTCGACAACTGTATGTGATTTAACGTTCAGTATTGTCCATTACAGTTTTCTCAGGAAGTTTCAAATTATTTTCATATTTTGGCAAACATTTAAATGCTTTATCTAAGGCATTCCTGTTGATTATTACCCTAGGTGACTAAAATCCTTGATCAGCTTCAAGTAACAGACTTTGATTGTCAGCAAAGAATATCACAACTGTATTCACTGTAGGCCCCATACGTTTGTCAAGTCTTCATTGCATACATTTTATTCATTTTTGTACAAATTTGTTTGAGTTTGGAAGATTGTTTTTTAAGATAGGTATATGCTATATGATTTTACACTCAATGTACTTAAAACTTTTTATCATTTTAAAAATAATCATGAATAACCACATTTTCCATTCAGTCAATTACAGTAAAACCCCTCTTTTATACTTTTGAGGGGAACTAGAGAAAAAAGTATAAATTGCAGGATAGCGTAAATTGAGGGTATGCATATTTTTATAAAAGTTATGCCTGAAAGAATATCTTCTTGCTTCTTGATGTTGACAACGCAAGTCTTGTCTTCATGGAATGACAAGCTCAAAAAATTGATATATAGTTCCAACAAAACCTCTTTAATAATGCCAAAATCTCTTATTTGAAATGCAGGGGGACATGGGGAGATATATTAACTAGATTACATATGCTTCGCCAAGATTAGGAACAGTGTGAAAAAAATGTATATTGTAAATCGGAGAGAATATCAGGAATTAGTTTACAGGTGTATGAGGGAAGATGCAGAAGCACAAGCAGTTGAGAAAGGATGGGAGGAAAAATGGTGCAGTAGGCACTAGAATGGTCAAGACACATTGGGTATTGGCACAAATTATGGAGGAAATTGAGGAATGATGGAAATATAAAGATGGTGAAAGCAAGGTGAAATAAAATTTAAGGAAATAAGCAATAGGCTTAGGAGGGATATGAAGAGAGGGAGAGAAAAGTGGTGAAAAGGTCAATGTAAATAGATTGAGAGTCACCAGAGAGAGGGAGAAATAGGCACCCTATACTAAAAGGTTAGAGGGTTATTCAGCATCAAGAAATGGAAAACAATACTGTGCATTAGTGTTAAGTCAGGAGAGCTGCTGAAAGAACTTACAAGAGATTCAGCACAGGGGTAAAGAATACGTGAAAAGAACTACATGGCACTAACGATAGGCAAGTGAACTTGGTAATAGAAGAGGAGAATGACATAGATAAGGATGAACTGGGACCAGGAGTCTTGATCCAGCCATGATAGCAAGTTAGGGTAAACATTACGAGAAAAGAAGGGTACACTATAATGATACCCTATCAAATCTACCTAAGAATCGAGGTAGAGAAGAACAAGATGATTTTACAGGTTTGTTTGTAGGATGTATGAGAATGAAGTTTGGCTGGAGGATTTTTAAAAATCTGTATTAATACCTAACCAAAAAAGAAAGACAAGGCTGCAAATGCTGAAAAGCATACACTTCTGAAATAAATGAAAAATTTCATCACCTATACAATATCATCAGCCAATCCACGGATTACGCAACCTGGACAACAATCGTGACAAAAACGCTGTATGTAGTGTAATCTCTTGCGGCATTACAACTGCACAGATGAGCGAGGGCATGATAACTGGTGGCACATCTGAGCAAATTTTATTTCTCTTTCATAGTGGTAACTTACTGCATGAGTTTTTACTTTGTCTTTAGCGAAGCATCGAGTCCATCCACTGGTTATGCAACAAGGATGGCAATCATGGCAAAATTGTCTCGTAAAACGTAAATGGCGAACCGTTAAAAAATTTGCTAGCGTAAATAAGGGGAAGACATTACACTGTGGATATATGGAAATTATTAGGACTTGAAGAAAAAGTCGTTAATGGTGGGATAATGTAAATTGCGGGAATGTTAAAGCGAGGTTTTACTGTAGTTCTCAATGCCAAGTTGAGAAGTTAAATGTGATAATTTTGTATGGTTACTATAGTATACTGTATGTTTGAAAACATTACCAATTTCAATACCCAACTTGTACCTGTAACGACCACATCAACTGATATGTTCTATATCAAAGCTACAGAGCATATCAATTGGCATTGTTACTACAGGTACTAGACGTGATCCACGCTGAATGTGTTCTGCTAGTGTACTTATTCTCACCTGGGCTTGAAGATGAGTTAGCAGAGCCTTTGCGGCTGATGCCAGGCCAGAGTCTGCTGCCACTGTTATGTACACCTGATCAGCATAAGTAAATGCTGAAACAGAGAGGCCCAGGCCCTCAGGTGCTGGTAAGATAGGAAATACACCCTTCAAAGGGTAACCACCCACAAGAAGGGTACTTGGAGGGCCTGGAAGAGCACTGAAAGGGCAAGTAAATAATACAATTATACAAACACAATGAATAACATTTTCAATATCTAAGTTGATTCACGTAAACATAACAAACCTGTTTATGAAGGTACTAAAAGTTTATTTACACGGTGGCTAAGTAAAGCAGTGAATATCTATTGCCATAAAATATGGCTATGTGGCTCACAGGTTCTACTAGTAGCTCAGTTAAAACAGTAAATTTACAGTCACATTAGGAAAACAATGTTTACACAACATATCCTAAAATTAATACCATTCTTTGCTACATTCATGCCACCAAGCATTAGTCAAGAGACATTCTAGGATTTAAAAAAATGAAAACCTTAACAAAATTTTTAGAAATAATTTACTGAATCAATAAGAAAAATGACATCTGCATCATTTTTCTTCACAATCTCCTCAACAATCAAAACCAAATCTCTCATGCTAATAAAGCACCTGAATTCCTATGGAAAATTATTATTTTGCTTGGCTGTGCAACCAGCAACTTCAGGTTTGACTAACTTCTACTGTCAAAAGACCAAACTGGGCTTTTACTATTCCAGTTGAAGAGTACTGTGTGTAGTTGACGAATTTTGAATGATTATCAACGTAAGAAAGACGCTATATAAAGAGTTGCATTTGATACCCACGCATTCATTTTTGGTATTGAAAATTTTATGATCCACACCATTGAAGGTATTTTTGAGGTAAAAGGAGATATCTAAAACAAAGTGTTTATTGTTTAACTCATAGAGGGTATTATTTTAACATTGGGAAGTGCAGTATTGGCAAGTCTGCCCTTTCTTAAACTACAATGGAAATTGGAAATGAAATAAAATGATTAGAGGTACTTAATTAATTGCAGGAGATAACTTCTAAAACAATCTTATAAAAATTGATACATAATATAGAAATTAGTCTATTTTTATAAACTCTTTTCAATAAGCTTTATATTTATTAGAACTCCCTTTTTACATTTTGTATCTCACCCTGTTTATTTATCTAGCCTCCACGACAACCTCATTCTTGCCATCTCTAGGCGTAACTACAACACAGCAGTCTATAGTAGGAATGGGTGGTTATGAGAAAAAATCTGGTGTAAGTTTAACCGGTTATTTTAAACAGAATGAGTACTTGAGTATTAAAACCTGAGGAAAATAACCTCATAAATATTTAGGTTTTATAACCAGTAGCATAACCGAACTGAGGCCTTAGCGTAAGCAGGGGGGAGGGGGAAATTTACAGATGTAGAGATTTGAAAAATATAGGTATTAATTGATTATCTACTGTAATTGTATTAATTATATAAATTTATTTTAAAAGCAGATTACCCGGAAGCAAAAAAAATAAATCGCATGCAATGGATACAAGTGCATTTTTCTAGCATCTCGTTAACTGTGCTATAGACCTAATATTGTCTTCGGAATTATTATCACTTATTATATGAAAAATAATTCATCTGGTCAAATTATTCTATAATTACCGGCAGGTCAATGTGGGAGTATGACCTTCATAGGTTATCTGCACTAACCAACAGACATTCTAAAAAGACCTGTTCTGATTGTTACATCAATATTTCCTCAAAGATCCTATCAACTGTTTATACACGTCAATAAGAGATTGTGGTTTATGTTTGTCTCATCTAAAATTAATAATTACATCACAAATTAATTATTAAGTATAATAATTAATTTGATGAGGATGCCTTGGCTGCTGACTGCACAGTCCTGATTGTAAGTAAATAGGAACTTATTGTGTATGTATGCAAGTGCTGAAACCACAAAGTATGGTACTTCTCCCTCTTGGAAGGAAATGGTGCGCATTGTTTTTGTGCTTATCTAACCTTACAGAAATCAGAAAGATATTGTGTATTGAAAATGACAACCTGTTGGAATCACGGATTAAAACAATGCAAAAATGTTTCACTTTCAACATTGAGCCTTGGATTTAATCATAGTGGTGAATAGCAACACCTTTACTTCCATAATTCTCCGACAAGATATGGGGTTTTGGTTATTTCGCTCAGGTTATGAGTACTCGGTTATAAAATATAACTTATAACCAGTTTTCAACCAACCAGGCTACTGCCTTTGTTGCCTTACGAGCTAGTAGTTCCAGAGCTCTCGTACAAAATGCAGGATTTTGGTTATTTCACTTAGGTTATGGGTAGTAGGTTATAAAATATAACCTATAACCGGTTTTTAAACAGCCATGCTACTGCCTTTGTTGCCTTATGAGTACTTGGTTATAAAATTAATAGTTTTTTCATCCTGGCTGCTGTACTTAGCTGCCTTGGGAGCAAGTAGTACCAGTGTCTTTGACAGAGTGTCGATTTCCATTATTTTTGATGAAAAATATTGAGGTTATTTTTCGATTATGCAAAAAAATAACCGAGTACGGAGGTTAATCTAATCAGAAAAATAACCAGTAATTTTCCGGTTAATCTAGGGTAAATAACTGGTTATGTATAAAATCGGTTATTTTTGCCCCCATCTCTAGTTTATAGTTACAGGATTCTGAATAACGCATCTTTTCTGCAGTTGGAGTTATTCAAGCCTATTTTAGGTGGTTGAAAATAAGCCAGAGCTGAAGGACTCAAAAATAATATCAGCTAAAGACAATCCAACTGAATATTATGAAGTAACAACTGAAGGAATTTAATCAGACCCAGTGGAAGAGGAATTGGGAAGGAATTTGACCTAATCCTGATGACTTTATAAGGATTAGTAGGCTGCAGTAAGGAAAAGGTTCCATGCTCCTACCAATGGACATGGAAAGAACCAAAATTATTAGAGCCTGTTAGTTGCAAAATAGTTAATGGAAAAAGGTCAGAAATTTTTAAGCGTTGTTTTCAAGTTTACCATTTAATATAATAGTTGAGTTAAAGGGACAAGTGATAGATTGAAAATTTTGCTTCATTAACTTACATTTGTTTCTGTTGATGTGGGTTGATTTTATGACAAAAATCAACCAACCAATTAATGTACATTGTTGATATGAAGTGAGGGCATTACCCTCGGCTGACAAGTATAAATTCCAAACCAACTAGACACTACATTTAAATTCTTCATAACCCTCATAAAAGGCATTGGGGGTGTATTAATAAATCTTCTAATTGATAGGCCCTCCAGTCACTGTAATACATTTGTGCTCATCAATTACTAAATCATTCATTGCATTTTCCTATATGAGTTTTTTAAAAGAGTATTCAAGCAAGGGGCATTAATTGTTTCCCTCAGAAATATCATCATCCATTCATGAATCCTAATTAGTTGTTTGGAAAAAAAGCATATATTTTACACTTCACTACCTATATTTAAAGTGACAAAACTGGCATCGTGCTATGCTCAAAGACATGAGGTTGCTATAACTACAGTAGTGACATGCAAAATGGAGATGAAATGAGGGCATAAGGGTGTACAGTCATAATGTGAACAAATAAAGGGGGAACAAATGAAGGGCTAAATTAGTATACTACACATTAATCCAAATCAAATTGGGAATATCATACTACCTACTGAGTTATACCATGAATGACTTCACCCTCAATAGGTTTATAGAGTGAAAATCAACTTATGTATTTTGATTTCCTGATTCCCAAAATCTGTAACTTCAAAATGAACAGCACCCTTGGAACAATTAATTGAGGTGACGTACCTGAATTGTAATGAAGCAGTGGCAGATGGTGTACCGATGACCTTGCATGCCCATCTTTGAGGGAGGAGGGCCATCAGTGCAGCTGTTGCACCATACACCACCACTGGCTCTGGGGAAGACTTGAGGGCCTCTAGAGTTTTGCGCATTGCCCACAGGCGAGGCACTGCTCCTTCAATGGCAACAGGCAATGCAACTACTACAGGTGCCACCTTGCAACCCATTCGAGAAGTAGGCTTAGGGGAGGAGATGTCACTACGGAGATCAACAGGCAAAACCACCTATTGGAAATTTGAAAAAAAATTATTCATAATTGGCATAAGAATGATTCTGCAAGAAAAAAACTATACAAATTGCACCTGGAATATACTCAGAGGTGTGCATTAGCTTCAGTTTATATCTTTAAATTACTGATTAGTTATATTTTGCATCTTGCACCAAGCAAATTGTGTTTTCAAAAACACCATGGTAGCAAACATAGTGAAGAGAAAATTAGATTGTTTCGACTAAAAAATAAAGCATTTAATATGCATGTCATCAATGGTAAGTTTAGAGTCCTGCAATTAAAATCCTGGAATTAATTCATGTACTATATTTTTCAGCAAAAAAGATGATTTTTTTAGTCCACAGCAAAACAACAAGCTTCTTCTATGGCCTTATGATTTCTGTCTGATGCATGCAGCCAAAGCTAGGGTACCTCTTGCATGCCAGTGCATCTTATAAGCTGGAAAAATGGTAATTTCATTCGTCCTCATCAAAGTTCTATTTGAAACATATTAATCCAGCCATTAAGTTATATAAATGGCATACATTTTTATTGGGATCTCTTGCAAAGGCAGCTTTGAATCATTGAAGAATATAAAATAGGCTCCAAATGAAATATTAGACCAAAGCACCATTTATATAAGCTTTGCAGTTTTTTAAAGTATCAAATTGATATTTTTATTATGCCCCATTTCCACTACTAGCGTGTCTACGTGCACACATATGCGTGTGACCGAAAAACGCCATGGGAACGAACATAAGTACCATTGTAGCTCGTAGTTCAAAACTGCCATTTTACACTGGATGGGCACTGTCGGTGGGGCAGAAGCTAGGAAAGAGGAATCACAATATTCTACTAAAATTGAACAAAATGAGTTGGCTGTATATTAATGAAGGAGTGAGAATGAGTGGCTTATAATTTTTCAAATGGCGAAAACATGAACAATGTGCTGGAGTTTTGAATGTATTTATAACCTAATATTACCAGCAACTTGTTCAGTTACCTGCCAAGGGAGAGCAGTACTGAGTTTTACGATGGTTATGGGAACTCATCCCTGAATGTAGGTGTGCTAGTAGGTAGTGGAAATGGGGCATTAATAAAATAATAAGCTACATTCATCAGTAGCATTTTCACTCACTTTTGTACATTTCTTTACTGTCTTTGTTTGTTATCTACCTACTACTGATGACATACTTCCCATCTCTGTTCTAAACTTAGGACACACTAGGGAGCACTTGGGGTTAGAATCCCATCCCTTCCTTTCCTATCCTTATACCTTTCCTCCCAGTCTGACTTGTACTGAAACAGACTTGCAAACACCCATGATGGGGTTAAAGCATGTAAAAGTGATTGGATAATGTTATTGAGTAGCACTTACTTCTCTCTCGGGAATCAAGAATGACATTTGTTGCCAAGGGCACCATTAAAAGTTGAGATCATATCAGCCCAGCTAAGATTAAGAATAAAACTATTTCCATTAAAGTTAGGTAAACTGGTATGAGAGACACCGTACTGAGGAGTGAGGCAGGGTTACCTTGTATCATCATAGGTTTTCATAACACTGAAGGAGAAATGGACCAGAGAGAGGTGACTTGTGAGGGAGTAAGTTAACAAAAAGATTTAAAAAAAAATAGAATCATAGGAATGAGATAAAATGGAGAAATTTAAGGAAAGAGTACCTAGTAATCTAAATAAACATTAGTAGGTAATTGTTAAGAGAATAAAATAACTTATTTTAAAACTGGACATTAAAAGAAAAAAATATGAAAACATATAGTAATAATACACTTAATCTGGCATAAAAATCCAGAGTAAAAATAAATTAAGTATTAACTTAGGTGTTAATAGTTTATTATTTTAGGGAGATGATAGACAAGTACGGTTATTTGCATCATTTACAATACGTGGGTAATTATGGAAAGTAAAGACTTTTTAAGTTATGGAGAAAAAGAGAAGAGAAACATGGGATCAGTATTAGTCTCCTATCAATAAAAAGTGCCCCGTGGGTCCATGGTCTAACATCATATCCTATGGGCAGAGTACCTACTTACAGCACTCAAAGAACCTACGCAACATTCAAATTCACCCAAGGAAAATTTCTTCCATTGCCAGGATTCAAACCCAAGCCCTTGGATTGGAAGCCAGTGCTCTAGCCATCACTCCAATCTGATCCCCAAAACTTGCTTATGGGATCAAATTTGCTGTGTGCTCACAATTGAGAATAACTATTATCCCTAAAGCATAATAGCCAGAAAAAGTACCTATGAAGAATATAGCAATACATTTCAATACACATTGGATATCCCCCGCAAAAGTAATGAAACATTGCATTAAGTATTAAAGCACTTGTCATCTGTCAGTTACAGAATGCATTGATGGAGTATCACTGCATTTCATTAACTGCATGAATATTTCTTACACTATACCTGACTAACTACATTATTTACCCCTACATTTATTCGTAGCAATAAAATTTGTCTCTTTCCTCTCCCTTCCCCTCTTACCCAGCATACTACATTCCAAAACCTTCCTATGTGGTGGGGTGAATATCTAGCCAGTTGATCCTTGGGTCGCGGGTTCGAATCCCTCCGAGGGAGGATTTTCACTTCCTAGGGCATGGATGTTTGCGCAGTCCAATCTGTTAATTGCAAGAAAGGACTTCATGGTCCTAAATTCGTGGATTGCTTTTTCCATCATCTACATATTCGACCTCCTCCTGATCTTCAGTAACAACTCACTCTTCCTCCACCATACTCATGAGGGAGGAAATGTTCCATTATTCATCCTCCTTTCCATTCGAAAGAAAAGCAAATATTAGTAAAAATTACCAATTCTCTAAGCTAGAAATGGAAGGAATAAAACAGAGGAAACTTAATGCATAGGAAAATATTGTTGCTAAGAAATCCATTATCTATGACTATGTACAACTATATAATGTTTTACCAACGATATTGGAAACTATATATAGGTACATATCTACATCTCATGATGATTCACAATCGGAATGGTTCCTTCGCAAGCAACGGAAGAAAACCGGTAATCACAATTATTATGGTATATCACTAAAAATTAAGAAGTTAACATGCTAAAGAAAAGATAAACTAACGAATTTCATTCACAGAAACATGACATCAAATGTTTCACGGGGGCGAGGCAAGGGGTATTGCGGGTTACCTTCACGAGAGGAAATTCTCGTGTCTATACGACCTTTCAATTTGGAGTATGCTGAATTGAGTTCGATTTTGTACTGAAATAAGTGCCGTGCGAAACGGCATAAAAGGCGAGAAATCGAACGGTACATGATTGAGTATCTATCCTCGCTTATAGGGTTTGAAGCAAAAGCACATCAGATGGACGTTCCATTTCTGCTTCATGCTGGTCGGGCAACAAAGCACAACAAAGGGAGCGGTTAAGCGCGTCAACTGTTCCAACTTGCAGCCTTGCAGGCCGGAGCGCTCGGTGCGATTGAAACGAGAATTATGCCCTTTGTAGGGCCGTATCACGTGAGCTTTGGAGCGAGTAAAATCGACCATATGAACGGCAGCAAAACACTTCAAAGCGATTTAAAGCGCTTTGGGCGAGAATTGGAGAGCTCTCAATTATAAATGGGTGGAGGTTTTCACTGGTCATTCTTGGATGTGATTTAAATCACCACGAAGTCGTACTAATGATTACGCACACTGATTCCTTCCTTATACGAGCCATTTTATAGTACAAAGACAGTCCTGACGCTGTGCTGGAATTATTGCCAGTTAACGCGTATGTATAAGTAGATTATTTGTTTCCAGAGTCACAAGTAAGCAAAGTTAATGATTTAGCGGTGAAAATTTTTGCGATTTTATTTAGGCGATGAGACAGTCTAATACAAGTAAAAGTTCCCCGTAAATGCTGTATAAATGCACGCTGACGTAGAGCTATAAATTCGTCACTTTAGTGGAGTGAAGGCGATTTTGCGAAATTGTATGTATTTCGTGGAAATAAATAGCCTTTAAGCTATGAAGGAATGTTTCTCGGACTTGCCACCGGTTCCATTACTGCCAACGTTTCAAAGAGCGACTCGCCCTTCATCTTCAGGGCTTCTGAGTGCCAGATTTTACATTCTTGCCGTCATATATGTGTATGTTTCGCCCGGGTCGTGTCTCCTGATTGGCCGAGACGTCGCGACGTGTCGGCCGACGCGTCGGTTTAAATTTAGCGGACCCGACTGTTGGCCTCCTTGAATATTCGCCGCCGGGCCGCCCTTCCTTATCTCTCGGATGCAATTTATTACTGGCCTCCAGGTGTTACTGAGGTTGAAACCAGTGTCTCTATTTATGTTATTATTTTTGAGACGGACCTCGATGGCCTCCTTGGTGAGTCTATCCCAATAGAAATGTGTGCATAGTAATTTTCCCTTATCCTATTGTTTTGCGTGGTCTCTTTTTATGCTATGCTCCGCAACAGCTAATTTCTCCATTTGAGCTAGTCGGAAGTGTCTTCCGTGTTCCTTCAATCTTTGCTCGATGGTACGACCTGTCTCTCCCACACACACGATACCACATTCGCAGGGAATTTTGTACACTCCTGCAGTCTTCAGCCCGATGGGATCCTTGGTCTTCACCAACCAGTCCCTACTCTTAGGTTGAGTGGATCGTTTCAATATCGAAGTGACGAAGGATTCGTTCGATCTTTCCCGAAATGGTGGAAATATACGGCAGAAAGGCAGCGGGTTGTTTGTCCGTTTCCTAAGCGATGTCTTTTTTGCGTCAAAAAACTTTTTCAGAAGGCTATTAAACGGTGGCAAGCCCGAGAAACATTCCTTCATAGTATTCGCCGGGCAAATACTAGAGCTGTTTGGCATATATTTTATCCACAGTTATGAAAAAAAGTTAGTTAGGAAAATGATCGAGTTCACCCACAATCATGGTTAACTTTTTTATTATCGACTTATACCTGAAATTTGACGATTATGTGCAAAAGGAAAGTGGCATACCCTCGCAAACTTTTTAATGAATTCAATTTTTAAAGTAAATATGCCAAAATTGTAAATAACATTGGCTGAGTTTTAGCAATCTTGCAATGATTACATTGGTTCCTCAGATTGAAAATCAGTATTTTAAACTGACAAAACAGTATGGCGGAACGATATTGGTCGGTTTGTGGAATCTTGTAATCTTATTAGTTCTCTAGAATGGATAATTTAATTGATGAAACAGGGAAACGAAATTTTATTGGACGGTTTTTTGAAGGCTGGCCAAACTTTTTTAGCTCTTCAGATAGGGAACCAGTTTTTTTTAAGTAGATGAATCGGTTTATGGAATAATATTAGTAGGGTATTTAGAGCCTTTTCATAAAATGCTGTATTCCTCAGGCTAAAAACTAGTATTTTAAATGAAAAAATATTATTAATAGTCTTCCACCGGTTAAGGTAGGTCAATGAATTATTCATACTCTTTGCATTTCATCCATCTACCGACTCCTCCCTCAAAGCTTTGCCTTCTCTCTCTTGCTCTCTCTTGAAGCTGCTCACAAGCAGGAAAAAGAGCTTTACAAGTTCTCGTGAAGAAAGATTTCTCTCTTGAACTTGGAGCATTTCCTACCTCTTTTTAATCCATAATGACTTTACTTTTTCTTCCTCGTTCTCAATTAATCTATCTTTGACAATGGACTTCAGCATCACGTTGTTGTTCCAAAGTACCAGTTCCTACCAACTATTTTGCCTTCTAATATTGAAAAAATTTCCACGTATTTGAGTCTTCTAATGGTTCACTCAAGGTATTGAAAACAAGGTTTCAGTAACGAATAAAGTAGGTACTGCCAATACTGAATGGCAGATCCACTGACCCTCAAGTTGGGTGGCTGTCGGATCCCGCACCCCTGCAGGAGTCCCCTCACGGCTCCGGCAAGTGCCGCCATCAGGACGTCATTCACGGTTGACCTCGTCACGTGCTTGACCCGGATGACCTTGGGCAGGGCGATGGTCGCGGACCAGGAGAGGGTGATCCTCCCCGTCCAAGAGGTCCGGTGGGTCAGGGGGTTGCAGTCACTCCACCAACCGCCGCCCCCGCCTTTCACTCCACCGGCGACCAGGAGCAGAAGCCAAAGTAAGAGCGTCATTGGACCAGCCAAGAACGCCCTCACGGCGTTGAGCGAGAAAGATTGGCCGCCGAAGTGGGGCTGCTGTCTCGGACAAGGGGAAGAGAGAAGAGATTTCATCGCTCTAAAGGAAGAACATTCAATACAGTTGGGTCATTCTACGTCAATTCGACCGACAGAAAATCGGCAAAAATGACCCTTAGGGTGACCGATTTTGACCAAAATTCGCAAAACGTCACCATTTAATAGGAAAATAAAAACCCCAAAGCCATTTTGCCAAACAATCCACCGTTTACGAGAAATTGCAACGTTGCAAAGTTCGAATTTTGCACACGTTACTGCACATTTTAATGTATATCTGCGAGACTAGTAAAGCTACAAATTTCAAAAGAATTTAGTTTAAAGGTTTCGAAATGTACAGCTATAATAGAGGATTATATTATAAAATATAAACAATTTTATGAAGTTTATTACAATTTTATAAAATTTATAACAATTATAAATTTTCAAATAGATTTTTGACGATGAACCTAAGCCCTCGATCTAGCTCATTTTTTTATACGTTGTAGATACAAACCTCCTCTACAAATTAAAAAAGTTTGTCAGAGGTAATATTTCATTTAAGAAAGAAAAAAAAATTGAGTGTAGGCGTTAACGCCCGCTAGTGACCGCGGCGTCAGGCTCACGACCGACCGTGCGGTACTCTGGTGTCTTCAGATCTCAGCACCCCGTCTCTTTCATATTCTTCTCACCAATTTCAACCGTATACCCACTCTTAAATCCCCTTACCGTATACATACCCTTAAATCTCAGACGGTTAAAATCGGTTACCCTAGGGGCAATCACCTTTTTGAATTGACATGGAATGACCCTGTTATAAAACAACCCTTCGAAGACAATACAATTGTTTAAGAGCAACTCGCTGATCATCTTCAGGGCTATTTGACTGATTCACAGGCATGAGACAAATTTTCCACATTCAAGTGGAACTGCCGTATGGCCTTGAAGACGATGAGCTAGTTGCTCGTCGAAAAGGCGGAGATGGAAAACCAGGTGCCGAACCAGAAAATACTTCATTCACATCATTCACCAGGAGAGTCTTGGGTCCTTCGTTCATGGATGTATTTTAATATCATTGCAAGATAAATCATGATAAGGCCTGAAGATGCTGTAAAAAGTGAAACCCGGTCGCAACTAACGTTTTTCTCTGTGGAAGTTGCTCATTTTTGAAGTTACTATTAAGATAAATCATGATATATTTTGTACGGGAATAATGGGAACAAGAAGGTATTGTACGAATGATATAGAGCCAGTAGTGAAGCGTACAAAAGAAAAGACTAGATATGAAGAGGCTAGCTAATAGAAGAATCAACTAGAGAGTTACGTAGAAACCTTCTTGGGAATGATGGCTAGGGACGATGAAGAAGATTACACTTACCGACAATGTATAGGGGGACTATGTGGTTTCATAAATGCCATTAGAAGTCACTCACTCAGTGATTCAACCTGAAGGTTTGTTTTGAAAGGTGAGATTAGAGCTCACCCCGTACTAAGCCAATGGCGTGTGAAATTTATACATTCAGGGTAGGGGGGCCAGTTGCTTTCCCTGGGCCACCTGCGATTTCCTACGAAGTTCTGACACGCGAGAATTTTAGATGGGGGTGTCCATAAAGGCTTTTGCCCGGGATTTGAACCCGAGACCCTCCGGTCAGTAGCTCAGCGCTGTACCCACTAAGCCACCACCAATAAATTCGTAGAGATACATTTGAATTGCTTGTACGGTGCGTAAAAGCGTTGAAGGTGAAATGGGGATTCATCTTGATTATTTGTACGTTGTTGTACATTGTATTAAGTTGTAACACTTGGAAATATGTTTTGAAACATTCCAAAATCGGATGAGTAAATATGTTCCTTGATTTACACTAAAGGCTAGCGAGAATATGCCTAATTAAAATAAATTATTTGAATCAGTATTGTGAATACCGTTTAGTCCGAAGGTATAATGTTACAGTAAAGGAGAAGAGTTAACTATGCACATAGTTTAAAAATTTTCTTATTATTATGGGAACATTAAGGAAAGTTATATGAAAGAAAATTAAATTAATATTCATTTTTTTCACAAATTTCTTTGGATATAGATTGCACTTCAAAATAACTAAATGGGATTTTCGAGCTTAGCAAAAGAATACATTGAATAGAATAAGGCGATACTTTATGAAAAATTGACATATTGTAAGAAAAACTTAACTTTGTATTTTTCACACTTTTATTGAGAAATCCTACCGGTTTCGGCACTCCCGAGAACACCCTTGACAATGACACGGGAGTGTCGAAACCGGTAGGATTTTTCAATAAAAGTGTGAAAAATACAAAGTTAGGTTTATCTTACATTAGCAAAAGAAGTTAACATCATACCAAAAGTTTGGAGCAGTAGGGAAGCATGAAATTTCGATGAGGAGGCGATGCAGGTTTTCTCACCTGAGGCACATGAAGAACCCTGGAATCGGCCAGAGCGTGACACAAAAGCCTCACGAGGGACATTCCGTCGGCCAGCGACTGGTGCACCCTTACGACGGCGACAGTGTCCAGGTGCTTTCCATAACCCCGGACTACCCTCAGCTCCCACGGCGGCTTACTGGCAGGAAGACCAACTGCTAATAGCCTCGCCACATACCTGGGAGAGGATAAGACATAGTTTGCCATGGAAAGAGTAAAATATCAGCTTCAGATTGATGGATCATAAAATTGGTTTGAATTGTGGGTTCAAAATTAAGCACTCCAGGTCAAAATAAGTGACAAAAATATATTTAAAAATTACCTCGGCAAAAATTTAATATAAACGTCTTCGTAGCACTGAAGTTCAATGCTTTTATTCCAAGCAATTCGTTAGAAAATTTAATCTTGTGTACAGATTGCAATCCCCTTTTTTTGACGCTAAAGAAGCTGAGAAGTAGAAATTTTTACTCGGGGATTTTATAGCATTAAAATGATTTCACTTTCTGCTCATATGTTTATAATTTTAAAAAAGAATGTTACTATGAGCAATGTTTAATCCTACAATTATTCAACGTCTAAGGGATTTCTAAATGCCTAAAAAAGTTCTCGGCTTGCATCATGACTAGGAAAGGAATATTTCATGAGATTCCAATAACCATATTCCATAAACCTCCTAATATACATTATGTTAAACATTGTTTGAAACATATTTAAGGAAATATGATTAACATAACGCATATACGTTCCTGGAAGTCTGACGTAGTACTCGAAAAAAAGGCAAAAGAATATGACATTCATTAAGTAGAACTTCCATGGATATCGATGATTAAAAAAACAATAATCATTGTTTAGGATAAGAGGGATCTACATCTACGCGATACCCTGCAAGCCTCCACGAGGGTGTGTGGTAGGGATTCAGGCAGGGGATGATTCATCTCAACACACAGAATTTTTAAGAATAATAAAATTAAATTCATCTTCCGATGGCTCTAATTGTTCATGAAAAAGGGTTAAATAAATGCATGTTAAAAGTATTTCATCATCAGAATATTCTCACTTGACTAAGCAAAAGAATAAAAGAGCCACATGAATATAAAGTAGTGGCTATTATTAGCCTGTATGGGAATTATTACTAGTTATCATTCAACTTACTAGCGCCATCCTTGATAAACCGTAATAGCGCATGAGAACTAATTTTTGTAGATGATTCTTAAAATTGCCTCCACGATCGGAAATTCTGGAAACCGTCAAATCTATTTCGTAATTTTTATCGTTATTGTCATAAAAAGCAATTTTTTGCGGACATCAACGTGCCAAAAATGTGTGTTTTTTGAAACATACTCTCATTGATATTAACTTGGGGTCGTCCTTTCCCCGGGGAACGGGAGATCTCCTCCTTACCTCTGCAGCTGCTTCTCGGTGACCCTCTCCGTTTCGCCCTGAGGACGCCGCCTCTTCCGCTTGCTGGGTCTCAGGGCCGCCGGGAACACGTGGCGCTCGATCTGGAAGCGAGGGTCGGGGATCCAGCAGGGAGGAGCGGGGGGCGGGAGTCGGATGAGGCGGGAGGCGAGTCGGGGGTGGCGGGGGAGGACGCGGTTGGCCACCAGCTGCCGCAGCGCCCCCACCTCCAGCCCCGAGTCGAACACGAGGACGGCGTGGAGCACGGAACGGTGCCACGAGGGCCCGAGCCAGCGGGCGTCGTTGCCCCGGACCGGCTCCGGACGGTCCCCCGCCCACGCCCGGGAACCACCGCCGCCCTCCGAGGACCCGGCACCCCCTGTTTTCGGATCCAGGGAGAGTGAAAGATAATAGAGATGGGGAAGAGGAAAGAGAATCAGCCCCTATCGATCTTTTTACTTCAAATATAATAATGATATTAAAATTTATTTATTGGGATGAGATTGAGACAAAACCATCCCTTCTGATATCCAAACCATCGTCGAAACATTTGCATAAAACATATAACTGACATGACTTTATGTAATTTTCGGGAATTCCCGTCGCGTTCGCTGTGATCTTGAAGACAGTTGCATCCTTCAGTTTCCTAATGGGGGTGTTTTCAGGTCTAAAAGATATTTTGCAATTATTTATTTGATTGAAATTTATGTTTGTTATATATTTAGTTTTTATCTTATGCTAAACCATTCTGTTAGGTTGCTGAATGACTCAGCGCTAAATCCCTCTGATAGTGTACCTAGTGTTTTAAAACAAAGTAAATGTAAGAGTACACGGAAAATGAATAGGTAATACATATATATAATTAATGCAAAAAAGTAAAATTACAAAAATTTGATGTAATGCGACTAAATGGCGTTAGATGTCTGTTATTTATCTTTCTATTCCATTTATTATTTATATTGTGTTATTTATATTTCCATTCTTTCTACGAATGAAGCCACGGTGAGAATGCGTGTTGAGAACGAAGATATTAGCAGAGAGGAGAAATAAGTAAAGATTCATGTAAAACGGAACTTAAGTTTGATGAATAGAAATGGTAATGGACACATGCATTAAACTAGAGGACAGATGGAGCAGCTCTACAGGGTTCAAATTCCCTTGATACTACTAAGAAAAGGGATTTAAAACCTCCTCGAAACATGAATATAGCAACACAAGAGAAAAAGGGATGGATCACACCATAAAAAGTTTGCCCTTGATCTTAAATTCACCGAAGCTCACGCCCCTAGCTGTCAAAAATCTATTTTATATATGTATGTAGGAAATTTCATACATGTATATAGGTATCTCATTCATAATTGCAAGATTGTTTCTCCAAAATGGAAGAGTGGAGGGGGCATTTCACACTATCTCTCTTTCACGTTATCGGAGATTGATAACAGTGTCTAGTAGAAGTTGAATATAGTTAAAGTAGAACTGTACCACAACGGGGAGAAAAACAATCGTATCGAGATGAGAACACATAATGCTCCGATGAAATTTAAAAGAGACAAAAAATATTATTTGGAGCCTATCACTTCCTCATTTCAGTGTCATAGCTGCGACAATGTAACATGATGAACAACCAGTTAGCTGCTGTTATGTAACACTTAACTATAAAAACTTTAGGTAAGGAACGATTTAACACTAAAATAGGAAAAGGTAACCTGAACCAACATTTTAACAGATATACTAACTTTTGTGAAGATTTTTCCGGACTTGAAGGATTGAAACGATCCAAAATTTGATCCAAATAGCGTGGTCTTTGTGACGAAGTAGATGTGGACTTCAAAGAACTCCGCCAATTGAAAATTTACTCCAAACTCCTTTAACACTAGTGGTGCATATAAAAGAAGAACTGAGGATACAAAACATTTCGGAAATGAGGGCTATTAAACCCGTGGATAAATATTGCTCACTGTAGCTAGCGATAGAATAAGGATTTAACTCTATAAAAAGTTACTTCTTTGATGTCTATGCAGGCTCATGACGAGGGCCATCCTCAAAGAGCCAGAAACTCACTAAATAAAGTTCCGTAAAATCCTCCAAAACAGGTTTACAGAAGATGACCCGTGGGTAGCGGGGTAGTTTATAGGTAGTTTGAAAAACCAGATAATTCTAATTTCTCAACCGTTGATCTAAAGAGTGGTTTCCGGGTTACAAGTAGCTACATAGTCGAGAATATCCATTCTGATGTAAAGTGAGAGGCGAGACAGCAAATATGTGACCACGGCATTGGTATGCCATGGATCACCACAGTGACGCATGGTGGAGTGTATCACTATATTTAAATGTTAAGAGACTCCACCACGGAATAGTGACAATAATTATGGTTATAAATGGTATTTTTAATGTTTTGATAATATTTTGAATGAGAGAGACGATAATTTCGTGGAAAACAAGTTGAAACAAATAGTCGTTGTAGTTTGAGAATGAGAAAAAATTACTATTGATCGAAAATAGCATGCAGAATAATCTTATTACCGACGTTAATGAAAAATGAGAACCAATGTGCAACGTAAACATAGAGCTCAAAGGAATATTTTTCTTTGGATAGCATCAGTTCGATAACCAACATGGGAGTTTTTTAAAAGGAGACATTTTCTGGCGTAACTTCTAATATAAAATGGAACTCACGGAGGACTTCTTTATACAATAAATGAACCAAATATTAGATTTGACAAAAGTACGAATGAATTTTTTGAATTTCTTAAAAACCTTAATGCTATAATGACATTCGCTGCAAAATACTATAATACTAATATTAAATGAGAGGCAAATTTCATTTGATGTCCGAACAAAGTCAGTTAGGCCAAATAAAACCAAAGCTTTTTGCAGTAGTATACTCCTAGCAGAATTGAATGCAAAACTCGCACATTAATGAATGACAATCCATTTATGTATGCAATGTGTGACAATAAGGAATAAGTTATAGCTAGCGTACCTGGCGGTGCTATTAAAAAACAATTTCTCATTTCAACGAACATATGCAGCACTTAAAGTTAGCCACTTGATGCACCGTTCAAAGTATTTGATTTTACGCCATGACAGGCGTAATGAGTATATTTGTGAAATAGTCATTGATTCACTCACTTAAGGTTTTTTATAGAATTTATTGCTAACAATGGGCAAGTGCTTTGGCTTTAAATACTTCGTACACCACGCCTCCAACAGCATTAACAAATTTACAATTCAGCAAATAAAGCGCATGAAATCAGCAATGAACACATATTGAATAGGCTTGGACAAAAACTCATGTAGCGTGTGGGCGTTCATAAGTTAGGGAGTAATTTTCTAGAATGGACCGGTCACGCTTTCAGTCAGAAGAAAGAAATGAGCTGAATTGGCGTTTTTATGCTTACAGTTAGCTCATGCAAGCCATTTTCTTTTTGTACAGCATTCATACCCCTCATTTTGCTATTTTACACATCCTAAAAAATATTCGAAACCACGAGCAAGCTTCCTCAACAATAACACTATATATGAAAATGAAAGAAATGGATACAAAAATAAGAAAAAAACTAGTGAGAACTATAGCCTAAAAATCGTAGAATGTGATCGAAAACAAACGAAATGGCAATTGCAGAGAAAATAACTTCTATATGTGAGATTAAAGCAAGTCTAAATTGATCTACACGATGAGATCAGTTGTTATAACCTCTGCGGAAAAACTCAAGTGCTTTTTTTTTAATAACAGTCGAATCAACTTTCCTTAAATAATGTGGAGACGACCCCAGCCCCTTATTACGGATTGGTGGCTATGAGTACAGGAGATAATGTATGCAATACCGATTTTACCAAGACTTATAGTGGAATCAAACGAAGAGCTAGCTGAAATGAATTCCAAATAAAAAGTGATGTCGTTTCTTCCATGTCTCTCCCAAAGGAAGTGGCACATTAAAATTCACAGTAACGTATTTGGTTTCAATCTCAGAGTATTTTTTTCAGGACAATGTCCACGAATTGATTCCAATTTTCTGTAAACTCTGACGAGCGTTATTTCCTTACTTCGCTTTCAAAAACATTTTCAATTGATGAACATGATAATTTGTCCTCAGTGTGGCCCATATGAAATATTAAAACTAGATAGAAGTAGGTGTAATATTGGAGAGGAGTTTGCTTTTGGGGAGAGAGCATAAAGGAGAATTTAAAATTAATCAGGAAACAGGAATACGTTAAAAGCTAAGGTTACCAAAAATATTGGAGAAAGAGCGAGTAGAATTGTACTTACTAGGATAGAGGAAAGTTAAGATATATTATTTAGTAATAAATATTATTTAAAACTCCGGTCAAAATGAAATGATTAAATACCACCAGACCTAAACATAGATAATAAAGCACACTAAATCCGGTATTGCAATAAATTACTCATCATTGTTGAATTTGCGCAAGAAACCCCATTTTAAAAGAATATCAATTAGCAATTCTACAGTTTAGGAAGGGAAACGAAGGTTTCAAAGCAAAAATCATTTAAAATAATTTTGCTCAACCATAAACATATCTATTTCAGATACAAGACCTGTAAATTCCAGTTCAAGACGAGTTTAAAAGGTAATCTACTGAACATTGTGTGCAAATGGTGGACGGTTTTTTTGATATAATTTTTGCGCAAGAGGACCGTTTTCATCATCGCCTAATATAGTCACAATCGGCTTTAGTATTAGTATAGTATTACGGCTATGTTGAATCATTTCCTACACAGAATTTACATTCCCTCGGATTATTTTCCATATACCTAACAAGAATTTTGGACATTTCATAATGAGATCCGTTGCTAGGAGATACTTTTCAAAACAAAGACATATAAATGTTAATGTTTTTGTATGTTTTTAATGAAATTGGGTGAGCCCATCATCGCTTTCTATATCGGATCGATGTGTGAAACGGCGTGTCTCTTTGCGAAAGGTTAACATCAAACTCATCGTACACAGAGATTACCTCAATAGATGAGGAAAATGGAGTTTACTGATTCACAATCGTGACGTCACTGAATATTTTATCAAAAAGGACTATGTACAGCTCTTAGGGAACTGCCAGAGGAAAAGAGAATAAAAAGCAAAGATACTGCTGCCAATACACAAGGAATTATTTCCATTATTTCTTCCTCAGTTTTCCTCTAACTCTATAAATATTCGTTCCTGTCCTTTTAAGCCTCGGATGATATCACGCGTGAAGATTTGAAAATAAAATAAATATTTATACCCATCAAAGTCACCTATATGCTAAAGATACCTTGAAGTACAATCTACCGTCAAAGTAATCTTCGCAGATCAGTTGTATTCACTAAGATAACTTATGATATATTTTTAATTTGTCCCTTTTATTCCATGATTTGGGCCATATTTTTAATTATGCTCGTCATTTTTACTGTCTTTATTGTTAATTTCTGAAAATGTAATCAAAACATTAGTAGTTACGAGTATGGAATTAGTGTCAAATACATATATTGCTTTTTTCTTTCGACTTATCAACGAAAAACATTAATTAATTCCTGCGAATGCGATCAAGAACTTTTATTCTTTTCCAGAGACTTAAAATGATTAATATAGAACAAAAACTCCTAAATTTTGTTTTCAACGGACGAATTTACTCATCAAGGGCGTTTTTGGAGAATTTGAGTGACATCATTACAAGATTACCACGTACGTATCACCAGAGAAATAAATATAGCCGTAACCCATTCAGACAAGCTACATTTTTTGTTAGGAAGACACGAGTGCACTTAGCACCACAACACAGACAATGACAGCAATGCACAAATACGATGAATGGGAGCGAGGCCTCAACAGAAGACGTATCGTCAACAACCCGGCTCGCTATCGTTAGTGGCGTCGGGAGAGGCGTTAGTGAGATCGGCTCTCATCCTGTCTGCCATCCGGGGACGACGTGTCCCCATCTGCCAAAGAAGTGACGTTTTGAGCGATCCTCGGGAGATATCCTTTTGATTTCGCGTCATCCTTCAGCTTGTCCACCCTGAGCAATAATCACGCGCCCTTTCATACGTCGACTTACAGCACGAGCCTTTACGACGCAACACACTTGACATGTGTGCAGAGCGTGCTGCCTGAAATCAAGGATACGGCAGCCACCCTTTTGTAAGTCGCTTTCTTTTATACTTCCCTTCTGTACTCCTTTTCACGGGTCGTATCGAAGGCAAGGTTGTGTCTGAGAGGGATCATAAGCATGAGTGAGCATCGTTAATGGATTCTGAGGAGGATGTACGTGGTTTATGGACAGGAATTATACACGTTGACGCGACGGGGCCGGGAAAGTTGGGGGAATTCAGTGGCGCAGGAGACAACGGGACTTACGGCCCGAGTCCCATTAACGTAGGGTGTCGACACAGAATTCCACTATCACTGAGCCAGAATTTACTTGGATTCGTTCACTAAGAAACCCTGTCACAAGGGGGAGCTGACAGCCTTTTGCAGAGCTACATGTGTGACTATCGGATTCATTAAAATACCTCCCCCCGTAGCTTGTTATCGGTGGGCGATGCATTCACAAAATGAAAAATTTATCGAAAGGAACGCATTAAACGTTAACTCGGTCTGTGAAAAATATAAAGAGAAAAAGAAATGTGCGTATGCGAGAGTATATCTTTTGTAACTTCCTCAGTTTTAGTCGATATCATTACATTTTGTTTGGTATTGTGCATCCGATAATGCATGATACCAAAAAAACTTCGGTCCTCAACCCTTTTGATGGCTAGGCAAGCGTGAATAAAGCACTTTATAAAAGTCTGGTGGCCCGTGAACCTCATACAAGGGCTAATCGAAGGGTTCTTTGTGGCCTTCGGTTTCCCGAGAAGACCTAGTTCCAAGAAAATCACAGAGCTTTGTACATTCGGCTTTGGAGTTTTGATAAATCTACCTTAAATGTAGTATTAGACCATGGGAAGCGAACTCATAAACCTATTTACGTTCAAAAATAAACATTTACATGCACTGAGAGAATGTTCACCAGCACGACAATTGTTTTGGAAATAAATTTTCCAAGAATAAATATCAACAAAGTTATTTTCTTAACATTCGATAATCATTACAAAGAGTGATGAACTCTTCTCGGGCTCTACACCGGGTGAGTGAATGTAATGTTGCCGACGTTTCGGGTAGCGACTCGTTACCCATCCTCAAGGCAATTTGCCTTGAGGATGGGTAACGAGTCGCTACCCGAAACGTCGGCAACATTACATTCACTCACCCGGTGTAGAGCCCGAGAAGAGTTCATCAATGCAATTCGCCGGGAAAACGTGAAATCTTACATTACAAAGAGTGTGGGTAAAATCAAAAGCGCAATTTTGATTGGCAAAAATTTTTGTTTTTGTTGGGACATGAATGATTTTATTTATCTTCAATAAACACAGGATCAAAATGAGTCCCATTAGATTTTTTAAACTTACTCTACTTAAATTAGTTATATTATCTACATAAACTAGTATGTACAATTTTTTCATAATTCTATAAACTTTGAATTATTAGAAGAAAGATGAATATGAACTAGAATATATTTAAACATTGTATTGCCTCTTATTCATCAATTTTGTCTACGCTAATAAAAACTGTTAGTGATATGATATTGACAAACTTCTGCATAGAATCTTTGCACTTCAACAAGTCAAACTTGAAAACTCAAAAGATGTTTTTTTTTCAACTAGAGAACTCCTGTCACAAAGGCAGACATTAAAATAAAGGAATGGAATGCAGTAAATGCCTAAAATATATAAGATCCTGCAACTCCGGCATACATATGGAGTGAACATTAAAGCCCAAGAGATAATACCAGGTGAAGAGGGCTTATAAACATTTCCCGGATCAAAACCATCCTGTTATGACCGATGACTAAAAGCACTGAAAGAATAGTAAAACTAAAGTATTCCATTGAGCTTACGGGTACTGCAAGCTGGTTTAGTAGCAAAAACAAAACGGAAAATAAGTGGAGCAATCATCCGCAGATGGTCTCTGTACGTCTTTCCCATATGCTAAAGCTCACTTTGATCTAATACCAAGCAGCGCGAAACTCGCTTCAGAGATAGGGAGAAAAAAAACAGGAAATGAGAAATTTGGCAAAAAAAATGTCACAAAAGTCAAAAGAAAATGGGGTCATTCATTTTCCGGTTCGTCGAATACTTGGCCTTTTGCGATACACTTCCCGCACCCTCGATAAATCGAAAGAAATCAATCGATACTTTTGTTTCGCCGTGACGTCCCGACCTCACCATCTCTCCCTCATTGTCTGAATTACCTCCCTTCCGCACTGCCCCATATCTCATGGGCCCAAATCTCCGTCGCAACCCGTAATGGCTCCGAATGCCACTCATTTCTGAGCGTTTGATTCGACCTCTCAGCACGCGAGCTCCACACCGGTTTGGAGTACGAAATCTCGACGAGGAATGGGCCCGCTCGTGTGACAACGTAATGCGAGTTTGGCCGCAATCATGCCGTTCCCCGTCCTTCCACAGTTCTCTTCTTTTCGTACAGAAACAAAAAAGTTGGAAAGGTTACGCCATAGCAAATTTGTCTCGGAGACTCGCATTCGGGGAGCTATTTCCGGTAGGTTTTGCTATGTTTCTGTTGTTTTCCATATTATAGAAAGGGTTAACGTATTGCAGACGTCCAGAAATAACGTAATGGCTTTAAAAGCAAAGCTTGAAATAGAAGTTGCCTTTCGGAAGGCACCCACTAAAGAGACCTATTGTTTAGTAATATCGTGCATTGACCAGTTAGCCAACGAATAGTCAATGAGCAAAAATCTACAAATAAACTCGTCTTAACCGGCGGAAAACCAATAAAAAGATATGGAAAGAACTTCTGAAAGAGGACTCCTAATTTTCATACTATAACTAACTAAAGTAGGCTCTAGTGGCTATAGGACAAGTGTAACATTTAAATTTAACCTTATATAGCACCCTGGGCTTCAAATAGAGCGTTCATAAAAGGTTCTGTATTTAGAATTCTACGATTAAATTATTGCATAGTTATTTTCAGTCTTAGCTTTGTTATTATATATTATAGCTTCGATTTAATTATTTCTCAGTTTCATCTAGCGTGCATTCTCTAATTTCTGCATGTCAAAGATAACATTCACGCAGAAAATTTTGTATTACACAAATTGTGACTGTACTTGCTTTTGAACCGCCTTAGATTTAGTGTTTACGAAATTAGTTAAAATGATGAAATATAGTTCTGTTTGAGTGGTGTATTTTTAGTACCATTAAAGTAATCGACAAAAGGTACTAAGGTTACTGAGGGATCGTATTGCAAAGAATTTTTCTTCATGAAATGCATCTCTCTGTGAAAAGTTAATCACTGAAAAATGACAAATTCAAAGTTCACGAACTGGCCGTGGAAACTTTAGCGGCGTTACCCGCAGAAATTGCATCTAATTGGAAGTGAAAATCTATTTGGAAGTGGAAGGAATTGGAAGTAGAAATCTATAATTTCCGTATGGAAAGATGACGTCTTGGTTGCTCAACTAGTAGAGAACCAGGCCGGAAATCAGGGGGTCTGAGTTAGAGTCCCAGTCAAGGCGAATGATTTTTTTCTCTTTGGAATATCTGTCACTGAAAAAAAAGTTTTATTATGTGTATCATTACAATATAAAGCATTTAATTAGATGCATCGAGATAAGGTAAATCCGTATTTTTGATGTTATCGTACAAGTAGTTCAATCCTCCACGTGCAATCATTCTAACCTTTACCCATTAAACCCTGGTGGAGGGAAAAAAACAAAAGAGAGGTGGAGATAGGAGCAGGATCGTTAGGGGGACCTATCTGTTCCCCCAATTGAACCATCCAATTCCAGGCTGACCCCAATCCCTCTCGCACAGTCGCTCTTTCTCTATCCTCCCAAGGAAACTCTACACTGAATCCCTTTATCCCTCACGCCTTATCCTAGTTCGCAAAACTAAACTAAACGTTTTTCACATAGATGCACGAACGTTTGTCTCTTCATGGACCTGAGAAGTTTACTTTGCTGCCTATGCCAGCACAAAAAGAGGCTCCGTGTTTTAAATAATTTATAACGTTACATTTTTACCGATCTAAAAATTGGTGTTTAAGTAAAAATAGAAATATTCTCTCAGAAATTTCATCAAATACCTAAGTTTAAAGAGTAGAAACGGAAGAGGGCGATAAAATGGTAGACAAACATTAAAATATTTTTAAAATCTTTATGTAATTAAATTGAAATAAAATCCAAACTTAATGCACCGACCTTAATGGCATTATTTGGTTAATTTAAATGGGTGGAATGAATAATCACTAATTAAATCACAAAATAAGGGGAAAATATACTGTTTTTAAACTATTAAAAATGAATGTTTGGGGAGAAATTAGGTAATAATTCCAGTGAATTATTAGGCTCCTATTCAGGGAGTTTGCCACAATACCGTTTTAAACCATTTAGTAGTTTTGCATTGTGACATAAATTTGTGAAAAAATTTACATATTTAATGCAAAATATGTCGAATACACAAAATAATGCGGCACATTCTCGAAAGGCAGCTTCAAACTACATTGTCGATACAAAGCTGAAAAATTGGCTAGTTCCGGTGTCCAACAGTGGAAGTAAAAAGACCAAAAAGTATGTCGCATTCGCAAATCAGTTTTGCATATACTGTTCTGGAGATCAAGAACATGAAGAAGAAAAAGATGGTTATTGTAATAACTCCAGCAACATTTGAAAGAATTTGGTATCTCTGTTGAAGACTATCAACGCACTTGAGAACTGGAACGAAGATTATAGTTTGCAGATGATTCTGTGACCTGCAACTAGAGGATATCGATGACATGCTGGCCGCAAGAACTTTTTGTGCAAGAAAGGTAGGTATTGCGGGGAAATTGACGGTTACATTTATCTAGGTCTCTGATTCAAGCGTCAACAAA
This sequence comes from Platycnemis pennipes, assembly GCA_933228895.1. Classification (NCBI taxonomy): domain Eukaryota; kingdom Metazoa; phylum Arthropoda; class Insecta; order Odonata; family Platycnemididae; genus Platycnemis; species Platycnemis pennipes. The sequence goes on from OW121855.1 coordinate 32,717,925, forward strand.
TAAAAGTTATTTTTAAACTGTTTTTCTAAGTTTTTCAAAATGCCAATTCATTAATTAGCAGATTAAATATGTGCATTTAAAATAACACAAAAAAGCTTCAGAGAGCATAATAATACAAATTTAGCTGAGTATATACGGAAAAATTATCCAATCCTCAAGCCCAGCTGATTTATTTCCCGCAGGCAATCGACGATAGCTCCCCAATAAATAGTTTACCTTCCAAATTACCATATCAGGCTGTGTTTAATTCAGTTGCTGAATAAAATATCAGAAAGTATATAAAATGCCAATATACGACACCAGTTGAGTTAATTAGCCACTGATATGCAATTTGGTTTTAATTGAACTCTTGGTAAGTCGATGGAACGGGAATATTGATCCGACCCAGTTTGCACCTCGGTCGTAAATATCGTTCAGCGCGATTAACGGCCAATTCCGAAGACCAGTTGGACGAGTTTTCCTTAGCACGTAAACGCTGAATTGTCATGCTATAAATTTAACGCAATTATGGACCCTTTATTTATGAAGCATCTTCTATCGCATTTCTCCAATATCAAGTGAAATACTAATGTGGAAAAGGGTAGTGAAATTAGCGGTCAGTGTAGTTATAAAATGCCATTTTTAGGCGTTAAAACTTCATGGGTTATATCACACCGTTAAGCTCCGGGGTGAAGAATCTGCAACCATAGGTTCTCATTCTGCGTTTTGTGTTCACCGAGGCAGTTTATCACAGTTCTATTACTATGAAAGGCTACCATTAGAAATTCATCACGTAATTTTAAAAACATGATGATTTACCATCGGCAATGAAGTGGGGTTTCTCCTTCATTGTTCTTATAGTCGTAGAAGCGTATATAACTCTAAAAGTTAAACCTTGAAAATATGGTAAATGATACTCTTGTGTGGACACGCCCTTATTGCTCAGTGAGGCCTATTGAGATCTCCTTAGGGTGATTTTTTGCTTTCCATTTCAAAACGTTTCCACATTCCGGTCTGGTCTAACCTTAAATTTAAGATGATCCCTGTATTCTTGCCAGATTTAGAATTGCTTTCCAGGAGAGCACGTTACTAACCTGAAAATTTCCGAAGACTAGAATATCCAAATGCAAAATTAAATTATGGAAACCAATATCTCCTAATTGACTTAATTTGGCATTTGGATATTCTAGTCTTCGGACATTTTCAATCAAGCCAAATTAGAAGCTCACATTATTTCATCTAACGTTACTCACCTGATTACTGCCATAAATTCTGGATGCGCTGATAAAAAAGCTATCAATTTCCTTTTATTCGCGCAAGTTTGCGAAATGTTTTCAATTTAGAAGTGCAAATATGCAAACGTTTCCCTCATTATAAAATTGAATAGGAAATACTCAATCCGTGAATCCATTTATTTTGATTTTTTCAGGATCCACAATGTGAAGTATTATGTTTAGCAGAAGGTACAAACGACTATAAGCGATGTTGACTATTGTAATGTTCAGGATGCAATAATCCTAATAATACTTAGTATCTTAATTATTTGGCGGATAATATGAAGATAATTCGGAGACAACATAATTAACTCGCTTCCTCCTTTTTATCTATTCTAGGTCATGGTGCGTACAGAGTATAGAATAAATATGGTTTAAATAGTAATTATCATTTCTTTTTACAGCTAATTTGAAGAGGTTGAGCATGTAACTGGTACCTCAGATCCTGTTTACAAGTATGGGAATGATGTTCACCAATTTGGCGAAAAAAAGACGGAAGATTGAGACCTCCATTTCTCTTGAAAGAAAATCAGACGGAAGATAATAATTTAGCCGCAAAGCACAACTTTGAAAACATATTGGAAAGGGAAGGAACAATAATTCATAGGGGTCGGGAAAGTTTGGGTTCTTAATTGCTGGTAATGAAGTGAACTTGTTGGCTGTGAGCATTTCCAAGAAAATAGTAACTATAAGTTTTTATGAGGAAAATTTTTATGAGGAAGACTCTAATATCGATATTTCGGTCATCCACGGTACCTATCGACAGGGAGATAGGTGTGAGAGATACTTGTCTTGGGAAGAGCTCAGTGGTGGGCCATTGTCCTAGAGGAAAAGGGTGTTAGGTGCGGCTAGGTATGGGAGGGATCATCTGATTGGTCGATAAGAGATTCTGTCTTTATTGGTCCTTAGTCTAAAATGGCGTGTATGCCATCAAAGTACCTTATCCATTCATTGAAGAAATAATCAAAAGTGTTCCTTCTCTCAGTGTAAGAATATGCTGGCTACAAATGATGAGAGTGGGTTGCCCACTCCTGTCCCATTTGTTTGTTTTTGGTATACCTATTTTATTGAACTGAAAGTGTTACTCATGCATAGCTTAGTAAGTTTGATGCATTCCTTTACCTTATCTGAAACAACTTGCTTCCTTTGAAACCAGTTTGTTATGATCTCAAGAACTAATGCTATAGAGATGCTGGAAAAGAGTTCTTTCACCTCCAATAAGACAATGGCTTCGTTGGGGAAGTGTTTCTTGTTCAATTTTATCAATGAAGTTTTTGGTGCTTATGAAATCGTATGTTTCTTCGGAACGAAGTACTTTTTACTCATCTGTGAGCCATTTGGCGAGTTGTTAGGTAGGAGAGTTAATAGCTGAAATAAATACATCATTATTTTCCTGGTTTGTGAATTTTTAGCATGGAATATCATTTTGGAAGAATTTTGTTTAGAATGATTTGTTTAAATTGTTCCTTTTTGTCTATAATTTTGGTGCAGTGCTTAGTTGCAGTTTTGATGTCAGTGACTACCTTGTTTAGTATTTTTTGTGCTTTTTTGTGCATGAACCAGTTTTGATGATGCTTTCCGTGCGTTAGATGTAGTCTGGTTTGTTGATTAGAGCCGTCGTGTTCCCTTTAATGGATGAAAGGTAGTAACACTACTTTTATTTCAATTTTCGGGTAGTATGACGTGTCTTACGAACTCCATCCAAAAACAACGTTTTTTGTTTCGGGTAAATGTTTTTTGCGGAATTCTAAGTCTGTGATCAAGTCTTTGACGGGGCGGGGGTTATATGGGAGGCAATGCTGTAATCTCTTGCTTTGTAAAGTTAGTTCACCTGTGATGAAAAGTTTAGAGGAGAGTTTTAAGATAGTGCTCCTTTTAAGTGATGAAGTCTGGTGGGTGTGATTGCATTGTGTATGGCTTTAAATTTCCGAATCAATGTTTCTAGTTTCTAGGGAAGTCTGTATTCATTTACGTGTGTTTGTGTGTCGTGCAACTTGCCGAAGAAAGCCTCGTTTTCAAAAGTACTCAAATTAGTTATGTTTTTCAAGTAAATGTTGTATGATAATTTTTCTGTGTGCTCGTTTGGTATATTTTTGTTTAATTTACAGGTTTAACCAGTGTACCTCGGCATTGTTGATGGATTTACTGACGTTGGCGTTGTGTTTAGATTCGTTGAAGTCGGTAAGCTTTGGAAAGGTTGCGTATTTTTTCAGCGTTTTAGGAAACATGTCAGCGGCGAGTGCGTGCATCTGTATCCTGAGATTGTGGTCGGTTAAGCTCGTTTGGACTTTTGGTTTAAATATCCCCTTCCACACACCATCGTAGTGACTCGCAAGGTTACGCTCAGAGGTTATTCTTAGTATAATCAACGTATAGTATTATTATTAGATTTAGGCAGTCCCCTTAGTGCCTTTCTTAAAGAGCAAGCTAAGGCCAGCGCCGGGTTTCTCTGGATACTTTCTCCATTCCGTGAAAATATCCTATCTATACTTAAGTACCCGCCAATTTTAAATCATGCAAATTACCTTAGGTGTCGGTTCTCACACCCGAATAACAACAAGAAGTCAATAGTTCTCCGCCAGCGTGACCCTCATCATGACGCATGATTCGATCCCACCTATCTTCCGGGAAGGATATGGCCTGGTGTGATTGGCACTCGCCACTCCGACATCTCATGCCGGTAATTACTCCCTCCCTTCCGCCCGCACATGATTTCATTCGCTCGCATTACCATACCGGGAGGATATCGCGATCCTGGCCCGAGATTGCGTCGGCCCGAGCAGGTGGCGCGGATTTAATTAACCGATGACATCCAGGAGCGATCGAAACGTTTTTGGGGGCGTGGACGAGGAAATTAAACGGCCACTGCACTCGGGGTGCCGTGAAATATCTTCCCGAAAGGGAAGTGGGACGAATGAGTATTCCTGTCCACTCATCCATGTGCTTTCCCCTATGGGGCAGAAAGGGGAGCGACGCGGTTGATACGGGGCGGTTTTCACAGATATAGGAATTCACACGGCCCATTAAAGGACAAGGAATTAGCGTTGTGCCCAAAAAGTTCATTTTAGGGACTTTCAATACAATACGTACAATTAAGGGGATGAGGGAAGGATTGGGCCAACACTTCGGTATGTTACTTCATGGACAGGGAAGGGGGGTCCAGCCTAACGTTCTATTTAGAGTAGGATATGTTATGAACTGACTAATAGTGGTTTTGAGTATTTGGTGCTTCAATTGCTGAGGCTATATTGTAAGTACCATTTAATGTATTAATTTAACCCTAGGAATAACACAATATCTCTCCTCTGAGTAGAATTCGAACCTGTAACCTTTGGGTTGTCAGGTCAGTGCTGTACGATTCTGTCTACTGCATTTATATTTAAATAATTATTTCCTATAATAATAATGTCATAAATAATAATTTGTGAAGAAATAATAGTATTAAATAAGTTATTTATAATGTTCTCTGCATATCGGGTTCTGCGTCCGCGTATGTTGACTGGGGGTGACAACAGTTTCGCTAGCCGTCCTGCTAGCGAAACTGTTGTCACCCCCAGTCAACATACGCGGACGCAGAACCCGATATGCAGAGAACATCTGAACGACGCCGCGGAAACCTTCGCAACAAGTTATTTATAAATTAAGTCTGGTAAACCATGCATGGTAATATCAAAAGGGTTCTTTGAATCCTTTAATGAAATGGAACCCTTTGTTGAAACTTCTTTAATGAAATAATATATGTGGGTCTTATAGAATCTTAATGGACGTTAATAAGTTGAGAAGAGGTGTAAAAAGCAGAAAGTCTGCGTTTCATGATACGTGGATGCCTCCTAAATCTATCTAATAACTTTGGCCACCAAAAACATGCCTAGAATTTGATTTCTTCACACCAAAAAAAAGATGTGTTTCCTATTGTCACCAAAAAATGATGACAATAGGAAACGATACAGTATGAGGATTATTAACGCGATAGTTCTGACGTAAATTGTGTTAAGTTACATTCGTGTAAAGTGCAATTTCTTCAACATTCACTTTCGACCGTCATTATCTCTAATTTTTATTTCTTGTTTGACCTGAAAATGTAGTTTGTAAAAAGGATTACACCTATCGTGCCAGTCTATAGTCATTTAAGAGTATAATTAATTTAATACTTGATATTACTGCATTGATGCAGAAAGACGAAACTAGTAGCAAGCACAGCTCCCCGTTGAGTGACTGTGTACGCCACATTTTTCACATGAGGGAAGATGAATACGAAATATTGTTTCAAAAACGCGACAAACAACGTCAGAATTTCACTGATGACCGTTATTCTGTGAATGAGAATCAAATTAGTTGTGCCAAGGACACTTAATGTGACGCCTCACTTAATGTGAGTGAATTTCAAAATATGAAAAAAAATCACAGGTGAAAGGGGTAGTATCCTGCTTTAGTTTGAAAAAGGAAAGACCTTTTAGCAATCAATTGTGAACGCAGTCGATGACTTTATTTGAATTAAACAGTGTAAAATAAAGGTAAAGAAACGTAAAAGCAAACACTATGAAATTGCCTAGATGTGGTGGTACATATTGGAGCAAAAAAAAGTTGGTTCTACGAAAATTTAGACATCTGAGGCATTAAATTTGGAAAAATAATTTAAAAAAATTTCAGAAATACTAAGTAAAATGATAACAGCTATTACCAACATATATACCTGTAAGGATATCTTTTGGTAAAAATAAATTAGAGAAGTCTCATTTAAGGGATCCTGAAGGAAACTTGTGAGATTCCTGTGCATGCTTTGGTTATTAGATTTATTTAAAGAATTATAAACAGTAAGGAGGTGTAACGTAAAATAATTATATTGAAATATGCATTTTTAACATAGGATGATTGTTGATAAAATTTAATGCTAAAATAAAAACAACTTAATTTTGATCGCATTCAGATTATTGCTCTATTTCTCCCATTACTACAATTAATGTATAATAAAAAATCGCAACATTGTGAGATAATGTGAGGAGAATTTAAACTAGCAATGCAGCTATGATAAAAGACTGCTAGGTGTGTGAAAATATTGTAATTGTCACCTAGAATGAGAATAGGACTACGGCCTTTTAGATCTGTGAATCAACAAGCAGCGCACCGTACCAAATTTCCTCGAATCCTAGATCTTGTGACAGATACCGCTCCCAGGAATGCTGAAAAATGACTGCTCAACCTAAATTACTTGGTTCAATAGGTGTCCGGGAGATTTTATTTGTAGAAATACTCGAGCCTCAGAGAATCTAAATATATTAATTCATGTAAGGGAATACAGAATACGATTATAACCTAAGGATATTCTCAGGTAAAATTATATGTGATATCAGTATAAACGATTAATTTGAGGAATAGCAGGTGGCATGAATTTCTCCTACTACTTATAAAAAAAACGAATTGGTGTCATGGATAAAATAAATGGGGTGACTTTTGACAAATATCAACTTAACGACAGTCGAAAGATTCAACGATACCTTACCATAATCCTATAAATGGATGAAAAATAGAGTCAGAAAAATAATGTAGGAGTGAGCCGTGCATATTCATTCACAGGAACATGAGTACCGAATGAAAACACGTGTAAATGGATAGTTACCAAGATGAGTATACCAGTGACCGGTTGTATTCATGGGAAACCAATTGAGCGCCTCAACGAACACCCGAATGCCTACTGGAATACACGAGAAATATAATGAATAAAATCGACTTCCCGAATACTTTTTATAAAATCCAGGCAGTAAACTAATTCCTTCAGAATTCTGAATACTCAAGACGATGAGGGTTGTGATGACCATATTATAGTGTTGCTTACCCAAGTAGTTGAATGGAAACATTTATATTTATTGCGGTACTCCGGTCACGGAACTTAAGAAACCTCAGTCACTGAGTACCCATTCGGGATCTCAGGCATTCAAGTATTCGCTAGCTCATGCCCTTGTGTTCATTCAAACTTTTCATGTCCAGGATACGTGAGTACTTGTCAGGTACTCATGTATCCATTTGGGCACTCAAATACCTATGAATACGTATGGCACTCCGAGAAAAAAGCCTTTCAAATGGGACAGGTAAGAGTGGGAGAAGGGAAACCTCGATTTCATCCTCCATGATCGCATTCCCTTCTCACCATCTCTTTCTTCCTCTCTTTCTCTTTCCCCCTGTTTCCTTCGCCGTGAGGTGAAGTGGGAGTCAGATTCGGCGGCGAGACCAAGTCTGGGCCAGGAATACCAACTTTAAGTGTTCGGGGAGGTAGAGGAGGGGAGTTGCGGCGGAGGTCTTGGGGGAAGGAACTCGCGGGTTACGTGACGCGAGGTGGGAGGGTGGGAAGTGTGTCGACGGAGTTGGAAGGAGCATCAAAAGTTTCCCGGAGGGTGTAATGAGACTATTCACCCCCGAGAGGGGTGGCCCCGTGTTGCCCCTGGGGATTGCTCCGGGAAGTTCGGTCTAACCGCGCGACTATTACATTGAGATAGGCGCAATTTGACGCGCGACTTGCGAATTCAATCCGATGGCGTGGGAAGTGGGCGGAGTTTGAGCCCGCTTCCGTTTTCCGTGGCAGCGGTGTCGACGGCGAACTTACACGGCTTCTCTTCAGCAGCGGGATTTGCGCTTCGTGACGAAGCCCAGCGGGCCGAAAGCGATTAATTGCACTGCGATTCGTATTAAATTCATCATTTTCCAAAAAGAAACGATGTGATGAGAGAGGTTGAAGCTAACCGCGTAAATAGAACTACGGCTAATGAAATGGGTATATTGAGATTGACGAGGGCGTTGTATGAAAAAAACGAAGTCTATCTTCATTCAATGCCAATGTTTCCTAAAAATACATGTGAACATTCATTTCTAGGGGTAGCGTTCCTGAAACACCAACCGGTTTTCATTCTGGCTCTTGATAATCAGTGCAAACGTTGCAGAAAGCTGCCTTTAATATCGTCATATTAGCAGAAAAGCACAAAAATCTCTTTAATAAGCTAAAAAAATGGTTTCATTACTAATAGTTGTGGAGGTTAGATGACGCAAGGAAAAATACCTGTAATTCTGGAGTGAATATTAATGAAAAATTGCACTGAAAGATGGTTTTTTTCACATTCCCAGTATGAGGCATAAAAATTGTCATTTTAATCTCAAATTACCTGTTATTTTCGTTGCAAAGAACTTGTTTTGACAGAAAAAACACATTAAAAATTAATTATTAACCATATAAAATCTATTTCATTTCAGCCAATGACAAAAATATCAACATTCATGAGATAAATTGAACACCAGTCGTAGAATAAATTGAGCACAAAAAACCAAGTATAGTTAATAAAACAGGACATTAAAACCGAGGGCTATTGAACGTCTAGAAACCAACAATGGAATATAAGGCCATCCATGCATGCGATAATGTCAATAAGTAGCGGATCACACGACTGGAAATTTAGAACGAAAAAATACTTTTGTGATTTTAGCAAAGAAATTTTTAGTGTTTAAAGAGATTTAAGGAATATTGTCATTAAAAATTTTACCGGACTATTTTTCTTTTGCTTAAAATATTACGAATCATAAGTTTTAATGAAACATAAAATTTTATTCGGAGTTACGAAGTTTCAGGTGTTCATACAGCCACGCGTTACAGAAACCCAAATCGAATTACGATCTGCTCCCAAGGTGCGTGGGTGTCAAAACATATGCCGTTGTTCACGACAGAAGGCATTGCAGGACCGCGAAGCAGGAAGATGTTGCTCACCCTGGTTGCTGGCGGCCCTACGCCCCCAGGCTGCGGCCAGGAAGGCCATGGTCCTCGCCAGCAGGCAGACGGGCAGGAAGAGGATGAGCAGCAGGAGGGCGGGGAGGGCCACGGCCAGAGAGAGGGCCCCGGACAGGGCCCCTCCGGCCGCGCCCCACAGAGGACTCTCCTCCAGTGGGTGCCGGAGCCTCCGGATGGGCGCGCTGCGGAGGTGCGGCGGGATGCTGGGCTCCGAGCCGGGTGTGGCCCCGCACCGGATGACCGAGGGAGTGGGCGGTGGCGGGCCCGGCGACGGCCGGAAGAGGCGCTCCGTCGTCGAGAACGCTGGGAAGGAGAAATGTCGATTAGTTCGAAATAAAGGCCTACGATAGAGATGGGGAAAAGGAAACTCCGAACGTTAGGCGCCCCGCTTGGAAATGATACCAATCGCCCCACAGGGTTCTTTGGTCGAAAAAGTGAATGATACAGAATAATAAGAGAAAGGCACTGATTTACGGGTCAAAAGAGGAAAGAGATATGCCATATACGTAGAGTCAATTGAACTTTAGGAACTTTCTCGGTGGATTTCAAACTCCTGGTGTTGGGCAAGTATATGAATTCAAAATTTTCCGCCACAAAAGATATAAGAAGTCTTCTCAACCACCTACTAAAATTCAAACCATTGCCTAAAAGATAAAATGATTGACTCAATGGCTAGGGTACTGGCCTCCCATCCCGGAGGTTCAGATTAGAATCCCGGCACTAGCGGATTTTTCATTGGTGTACCGGTCCTCACTTTAATGCTTGAGCTGAATTTTTCTCCACCCTTCCTCCGTTTTCCACAAACTCCTACTTATACTAAGTTACTCAACTATCCTCTCTGACGCAAATTACCTTTGATGTCTGTCAACTCTCCCAAACAGCAACAAAAATAACAGCACTCTCGAAAGAAGAGTTGACGACAGCTTCGGAAATGTGCACATAAATATGTAGTGCGCAACTAGGAATACTGTCTTCACGCCACAATGAGTATAATTACGTCTACCAAAGTTGAAGCGTCTCGGTAGAAACTGTATCGTGGCCTTGCTGATGATGTCCTTTTCAAACTAAGTTTAAAACTAGACAGATGAATACTAAGATTGCATCATGAGCACAGAAATAAATAAAACATCAAAAATTACCTGGTGTAATGATATTGAAATGAACAAAAATTGAAACTGGGCTATCGCTAAGTGCCAAAAACCGACTACAGAAATACTTATCCTTTCCCGTAAAATGTAAGATCTACTCCGAAGTTAGAAGCCACGAATAACCTCCGTCAAGCCAAACCTCAACCCTCAACCCTCAACTCAAAAACCTTCTTAATGTTATTTCAGACCACAACGTTAATGCCCCGAGTTTGAGAAAAGAATGAGTCACCATATGCTCCCATCCACTAGGTCACTTACCACCTCTTAAGGAGGGGGATGTTTCAGGAATTCAGACGAAAATATCAGTAAGGGCAGACAAGTCGTTGAATAAATTTGAATCTTCCCAGGGAACTTCCTCCTACGCGTCGAGCTTACGAGCTCTTGTGCCGAGCATCGAGAGCCCATGGTATTCAACGAACTACTCAAACAAGCTATATATATTTATCTACAACTAAAACGAGGAAGTGACTGGTAAGGGTGAATAAGCGTGACAAAGGGTGCTGACGAATGCTAGTGACAAGCAAAGGTTCCGACTATGAAACATTGAACTACAGACGAGAGTTCGCGTCGTTGTCTCAATGCTAAAAGCTCGTCCGTCGGTGCAAATCACGTCACAGAGTCCGGGGCCACTGTGGGCAGGATTAAAAAAAAGTCCTATTGTATTCAGCCCAAAGTTCTGGTTGGGAAGGGTAAATCTCACCATGAACATACTTCGCTCCACACTGTAGGAAAATCATTTAAAAAGGTAGAAGGGGCCGTACTTTTTGCTTTGCTCCACATAAATATCTGGTATCCTAGGAATAAAACAACTTGAGACTTCACCTAGATCATACCTAGAAGCCTCCTGCGGATGGTTATGGCACTACGTTAAATCATGAATTGAATCTGTTATCCTAAGCCATAGATATCAAGGTCGTAGCCGTATTTATGTATTCCTAGACACCGTTACCCACGCTTTAAAGACATTCGAATCCATCTTCATTATTAATTCTAATATATATTGACAACATTTCATTAGATAATGAGAAATAAAGCTACAATTAGAAAAAGGAATATCACAAAAACTTTGATTACTTTCATCTATAAAGAAAAATTCGTGCAGTCATCTAAATACTATTCATACAATAATTAAAATAGTCTTCTTAGATGAAGGAAAATAGGTAAGTATTTGGCATTTTTTTTTAACTCCGTCCTCAATTCCCTAGATACTCATACTTTTTTTCTTGCCCATCACCCGTACGTGCATTCATCTTTCCTTTTCTTTCGTCCCCGAAGGACCTTATTCTTAACCCTGGAAAGCTGTTCACCCGCTGTCATCCACGGGTTTCACGATTTACCTCGACATCAAATTCTCCTGTCATTTATACTCGAGCACTTCGTAATTAACTTCATATTCTCTGAACAATGTCATATCATCTAAGAAAATTCCTTTAAAACTTTGCATTTTTTAAATGAAATATACATTTCGTAAAATTTGATTGCAAAAATTCTTGAAATGATTGCTTATTTTTATACTCATCTCAAATTGTATGAGTAAAAAGTCCAAGAAAAACTACTAATCGAGAATCAAAATATTAACTCTTCTAAATGAGCACCAAAATACCTGTATCGTGATATTTTATTAATTCATTCAAAATAAATGAAGTAATTACAGAGTACGATGGCTGAATTGTATGGTCATGGTACGTACTCCACTCAAACACTCGAATGGGAGCGTTGAGGAAATCTTTCTACTTTAATTAGTCCTACTAACGAATCTCCCAGTGGGACGTTAATTAAGTGTTCCACCTTTCTCTGCCTCCATCTGTCCTTATTAATTTCGCTTATCGCCCGTATGGTGTTAATTAAGTTATCTTTCATTGGTTGATTTTGCCTCCCTGCATTTTACGAAATATAGGACAAACAATTTCTCATCATTTAATTTTCCCAAAAACGTCTCTGACTGGTTCATCCTCTTGACACGTTCTCACCTTGTAAATAACTTCGTTAGCAGAAATTCAATCATTTATTTTGCATCTAAATACCTATAAAGTTAAGTAATTCCCAGGGTATCTTTCAGTTAATTCTACTTTGAGGAAAATTATCAGCATTTGAAAAAAATAATAGCATAAAAAATTCTGAGCTTCACGTCCAAGCTTTGCCTCTTGCTTCAAACTTGGTGAAAAGCGTCGAAAATTGATGGAAACAAATGGAATAACGAAGAACCTGACCTTGTTTAAGGAACTTGGAGCGTAATTGTCTCAATTTTGGCTAATTTTAGTTCTCATGAGAGCCAATTAGTCTTTCAATTACATGAGAAAATCAATTAACTAGTTTCACTCCTTTTTTGTTGGAAGGCGTGCGAAACTGTTCTGAACTTCTAGTTAAATGTAACCTAACCGTTTCAAGCCTTCAAGTCCACTTCTTCTCCTCTTCGGGTTTTAATCTATAGGACAAGAGTAGCAATGACACTTGGATGGGTAAAAATCAGTGACAGGAATCCATAAGAACCTCAATTCATGTAAAATTAAACATTTAACTGCCAGGTGTAGTAGTTTTTCAGTGGAGACGACCGACGGCTAGGATCGAATTTGGACCATTAGGGGAATGGTGAAGGGTGGCATCCGATGTTGACATTTGACTGAATGTAGCAGTTGAGGCCAAGGAATCTACCCTTTTACACCCTTTCCGACGGACGGAGTACTGAACTTAAAGCGCTCGACGAAATATTCAAAAGGGTGTCTGTATGCCAACGGAAAATCTTTGTCACTGCCGGGACTCTAACCTGAGCCCTCGAGATGGAACGATAGTTATCTAGTAACAACCCCATCCTCATTTAATGCACAGAAAATGGATATATTGCATAATGTCTTACCTGTCTTACTTAAGGAGATGAAAGCGCATATAGTTTGGAGTTCTAAGGGATTTCCGCACTTTAAACTTCAAAGGAACACCGGGGGATATCATTTCTCAGCACTTCACTCATTTTTATTTTAGCAGCAAGATACATAACTCGTTTCTCGTTTCTTCAGACTCGTTTCAAAATTACTCTCCTATGAAGGCTATACGGTATGTAGAATGGTATGTATGCATGTATATAGAAGGTTATGATAGAGATATTTAAGCACCATATTGAAAATAAGCGGTTGATTTTTTTCCTGTATTTGTTCTTGGTGGTTTTCTTAGCTGTCAGCGCCATGAAAGCAAGTACATGGTAGGGAATGACGGCAAACCCATAATTTATAGTCTTCAGTTGTGTTTTTGACTGTTTAGCAGGGGTGGGCGGGGATCTTCTGGAGCCCCCTGTCACTTACTTAGACCTCCTTAGATCCATTGTGCCAACCCACATTTAACCTGTCCGGGCAAGTGTACCGCGGTAGAGGTATGGAGGAGGATCACCCATCCAACCTCCGTCTCGGCCCAACGTTGCTTAACTTCAGTGATCTGACGGGAACCGGTGATCCAACGTGGCTGGGCCCTTGCCCATTCTTGACTCTTAATCAAATTGAAAAAGAGTAAAAAGTCGCGACTTACGTGTGATGACCAAATTCTTGGTCTCCCCATCCAAGCGTATTTTCGAGAATCCTTCGGCCTGAGGCACTTCGGGGGTTGGTTCTGCGAACTGCACTGGCACGCCGTCGACCAGCAACGGCTTCGATCCCGTCTCGGCGAGAACGGGGGATGAGCCGGACTTCCGGCTGGGGGCCGAGGATTTTCTCTTGGCGTGAACGGAGTTGGTCATCGGCGGCGGCATGTCAAGGGCCACGTGGCGTCGGTGCCCGGGGGAGCGAGTGTACAGCAGCGTCGCTTCTGTGACGGCCGCCATACTGTTCTGTCTGGAGCCTCTAAATGGGGAGTCACTCTTTTACGTGGACACTGAAAAGAGACAAAATATCAAAGATCATTACTACAATCAGGTATTATACTTCATTGTAACTGATTAAATGCATAAGGTATATAAGGGTAACGCTCCCTTGGCGATATTTTTTGTGGTGAACATTTCGAAACGTTTTACAAGTATCGTAAGTTCACAAAAATTAACGATTTCCACAAATCGTTATAAATAATTTGGATCGAAATGGTGCGGTGGCTACAGTTCAAATCCCTCATTCTGAGGGTCCGGGTTCGAATAACGGAAATGGCAGATTTTTTTTAGTGATCCTTACTTAGATGCCTTATGATGAGCAATTGTCATTTCTCCGTCCGCTAGATGATACGTAGAACAATGAACCCCTTGGCAAAAAATGCCGATACCGGATTTCCCTCCACCCTTTTTCATTTCCCTGAAATATATTACCATGAAACATGGGAAAATCAATGCATAGAAATGAGAGTGAAAATAAAGTGTACGTACTAAGTCAGTAATACGAATGATTATACAGTAATCAGGTGGCGAGCTATTTAGACTACATCAGTCATTTATTAGGTGGCTTGCAGAGTATCATCAAAAGAAAATGAGGGGTGGTTAGGAAACGACAGTAGTGATATTCTTGACTAAATCAAAGGCTGAGTTGTTCATCACAGTGACGGTGGCATATTAGGGATGCATTGCGTTGATCAGTTTTCGTACGTAGGCGATTTTATTTTTACCCAATTTGGTTAAAGCAAAGGAGTTTATAAACATATTACCGTTGACAATGTATAGCATAGAACCATACGGCTTTGAAACTTGAACCATAATGAAACATAGAAAAAAAGGCCGGTATCACTGAGATGTGGGTTTGGAGATAAGGTTGGGTGAAGCAGACGTAAAGAAGGATGAATGTAGTTAACAGGAATGGTAGAGGGAGAAATAAAGGTCCTCAGTGAAAATCGGTGGCCACGGAGAAGGCAAGAGTAAGAGGTAATGGGATATTGAAGGTTGCTATCAAAGAGAGAACAGTAGGCAAAAGAGAAGGGGATGAGCATTTATATTTTAGATGTAATTTAAGAAGTTAGGAATTATGATCAACAGAAGAATTAAAGTGCAAAGCTGTGACTTCTGTCGTTTAAACTTGTCAATAAATACTTTTCTGTAGTCCATATACATCTGCGTTAGGTTAACATACTATTATAGATTAAACGGAAAGAAAAAACGAACAACTTCGTAAATTCCAAACGTAAGATTTCAGCAGATTATGAAAAGGTATTTTTTTCTTCTTGTTGCCATAGAATAATTGGTCATGGTTAAACACGAAACAGACCAATTCGTCATTCATCGATTTGTTGCCATCAAGAGGTTGGGTTTTAAAATATAAGTGCACATTCTGATTACGGAAGACGGGAATGCAATTCCAGTTTCTCTGTCGCCATCTCTTCCTTTCAGGTATCCTGATAAGTTTATGTTCAAGATGACTGCATGCAGATTATTCACCCGCTTCGAATTTTATGGCCTCATTCACATGCCGGCAAACTTTTCTTTCTACTCACGACCTTACGTGAAGTCTTCTCTTGATTTTCCCTTCTACAACGCTTCGGATTCATTATCACTCAAACAGCGGAGGGGTACACGAGGAGAATATATCATCCGACTTCATCCTCTTGCATGCAACATGGAGTGCACTCTGCGGAGGATATTTGTGGCAACAGCTCGGAGCGACGCACGTTCTTCAAAGCTGTGCTATTGCCTCCTAACGAGGTAACAGTCAAGATAAAGATCAAGAACGGAACTTCAGCGAAATTTATCACGGAAAGAGAGGGGCATCTACTGCATTTTACGAGTTATTTTGGTGCAAAGAACTTGGTCATCCGTGCACCCATTTCGTTTTAATAGAAAATAACAAAAGAGAAAGGAATTGATTCATTTCACGTGCAATGTAGAGAGGTGGTTCATTCAGCCATCGAAGGGCTAATGAAGTAATTTCTTCCAGTCTAGAACGAAGTGTCGGGGGCAGCAATGTTCATAAGGCCGGTCGATTTAGAATGAAAAAGACGTGGAGGGTACTTTTTGGAAAAAAATACATTTGGATAACGCCTTCAGCCTGTCCACAAACAACTAGTGTAATATATTAGATATATAATTTCCATATTAAGAGGAACTGGTGAGAATCAGTTGAGACGATAGACATTAAATTTGGTTGTCAAATATTAGAATAGGTGCAGAATATATGCATATGCATTGAGTTTTGAGTGAAAACTGATTTTATCATAAGAATCATAGAGAAATGGGAACTTTAATTAGCAGAAAAAGCTTTTTTGAAAGAGAAAGGGAATGAATGTAGTTATTACTGAATAAAAATGTAAGCTTTTGTAGCAGTAAAAACCTTGATATAAATACAAAACGGCCACGAAATCCAACAAGAAGTTACCTGTTGGTATGCACAATAGAAGAACTTCCACTTCAAGGAACCCACAGAGGAAATTCTGAGGCCTTGATACTGCGTGTGTAGCGTTGCGCGTTCGCGAAGCTCGGCATTTAAGAAAGGAGGACGAACGTACGGTTAAAGAATTTCAATATTTTTAATTTGTTGAATATTTGAGAAGAAAATCATAGATGAGAGAAAAACAAACGAAGAAGTGCTGACCTTCGAGTATAAGAAAAGGATGCTGTTGGGAGATATTGGAATGGGACAGAAGAAGTGAATTGTGGGAGTACTGCGAGGAATTGGAATCCTGAAATTTGACATTGAGGGGAGAATAGTACGTGAAAGGAGATCGGGAGACATGAATTGTTTTTTAATAGTATTATGGCAACAACAGAAACGTATGTAGAGGAGTAAGGCTTGGATTAGTGCTTGATCACAGGGACATTAACGGGATAAGAAGACGTTGATAATCTGCCTAAAAGTGTGCCATTGTTGGTGGAACATCGATGTTGATGAAATGAACTCCAAAGACTGTACTTTAAGGGAAAGTTTTTGAAGAGGAAGTACATCCATGTGGTCAACATTTCTCACCACATGGTGCGTTAGCTCATCAACCTTGCCCCATGTATTCACAGAGAAAATTTTAGGAAAGTACGCACTTCACCTAGAAGTGACAACGGATAAGGTTGCGATGAAGCACACATCTAGTCTCACTCTGAATAACCTCAAAGTTTGACCGAACATTAATCATAAGTTAATGCCACGCTGTGCGCAAACTTAATGCAGCATCAGCTACGGGAAAATGAAGTTTCCTCCCTTCAGCGATAGATCACACCAAAATAGTTGCTCAGTACACGCTCTGCAAAGAGATCACTTATAAATAATTACTAAAAATTAAAATGAAAAGGCACACGTAATTAAGGCTCCGAACGGAGATTTACATATTAATTAAACCTGCCTAAACGTAAAATATTAAGTTCGAAGAAGTTAACGAAATGATAAAACTTGGATATGAATAATACATTAATTGTAGGAAGAAACTCAGAGATAGTTCTAAATGGCACCAAAGCAAAAATGTGCTTAAACGCGAAGGAAAAATCTGGGTCAAGATTGAAGAGAGAATATCACCAGATTCCAAAGCCCGCAGCTATTTCTGCAACGCAAAATTTTGAAAAATTGCGAAAGTTTGCAACAAAGGTTGCATCAGCGTATATAATTGAGTAGTTGTCATTAAATGAATTCGCTCCAACCCTATGCTCACCTACTTCAACGGATTAGGGAAAAAAAAACATTTTGGAGGAAATGAAGTGGGAATTAGTCCCAAGTGCAGCACTTCTGGGCCATCCGACACAGGAGTCCCTTTTCCCACGCTTGACCCGGAGTGTCCCAATTCACTCTGACCCATTCGCCGTGTCCCAAACCACCACCTGCCCTTGGCACAGGCTTTACTTCTCTCATTCCCACTCCATCTCTCACAGCATTGACCAAATCTGCACCGTGGGAATCCGCTAGGTGTCCCGCCCTAAAAATCCAACATGCAGGTCATCAGATGTTTTTTACTCCTCCCATAACTCTTCCCACGCTTAGTCTCCAATGCTCGGCCACCTCACAGCTCCCATCGGCTTTCCGCTGCAGAGGGACGAAAGTTCTCGGGACGACCGGTTGGTGACGGCAGGGTAGAGAGACTCAAGAAACCACTTTCGTCGGTCCAAGTATAACATCAGCGCTGAGCCCCCGAATTTTGAGCGGGTCTGCGGCGACCTTCTTTCTCTTCCTGCTTCCGTGCCCCCATGCCCCACGCATCCCTTATTTCCCAAAATTCTCACAATCACATACATCTCCGAGGGCAACGGGCGGGTCAATAATTGCTCCAAAGAGGGTGATTTGTGGGAAGGTGGTAGAGTTGGAGGATTATTCCACAGTGTTTCCACCGCTTAACGTAGGCTTGGATGGACATATATTTCTTCCTACGACCCCATCTTTTTCAAAAGGAGTCCTTCTTTAGTTCTACATATTTCCCACTTTTTATCAATCTAGTCAGACTAACTGTTCTTCTCCTACCTATCTTAGCCAAAATCCTTTCCTCTATCACGTAACATCCCCACATTATTACCTGCTCCATCCAATTACCCCGCCTTATTCTGATTTTATCGACTAACTTATTTTCTTCCACTACCATTTCGAGCATTTCCTCGCTTGCCTTCTTTTAAACCTACCTAACCTTCTCCATAACTTCATCTCAAAATTGCAATGCATATTTTCATCTTCTTTCTTTACGGTTCATGTTTTAGCGCTATACAATGGCGCAATGGACCACAATGTTTGGCATAACTGCAAGCTACGAGTGGAGTGTTTTAATTCTCACAATGTGCTTTCTTATTTTAGAATTTAGTGCTCCATACATTACCCACAACAGCAGAGGTTTCCGAGTGCTCCACATTATATATTTTGCTAATATTAACGAGACTAGTTCTTTTCTGCTTGTAAAATATTCACCAACGTCATTCATCTCGCTGCTGTTTTATCAATGTTCGTGCAAAATATTTCCCATGGAACTAAATTTCTAAGCCTACCCTATACTATGGCTTCTCTCATTTAAATAAATTAAATCTTGCCTTTTTTCTTCTGTAAAATCCCATTGCCTTAGTTTTACTATGTCTGTAGGATGTGTGTGTCATTTCCATTTGCTCAGTTTGCGTACTTGAAGCTGACCTGGATTTCCGCGAGTACTTCTCCTGGCTCACCCTCTTCTTTAACGTTTTTCTGACATATTCCACGATTTTGGAAGTTTCCATTCTGAATGAACGTCGAAGCTCGCTAAAGTATTGGAGGACAGTGGAAATTATCAATGAAAATTGTGCTCATGTTTGGCGTGACTGCATGCTACGAGTTGAGTGTTTTAATGCTCATAAAGTGCTTTCACATTTTCGCATTTAGTGCTCCATACAGTACCCACAACAGCGGCGGTCTCCGAGTCATCGAAAACATCACCAGATTTGAGAACACATCATGAAGGCTGTCCAAGGACGCCAAAGTACTCTCGCTGAGTGATGCGTGAGTTATTCTTGCTTGGATATGTATTATAACTGCAAGCAAATAGCTTGATATTTTATCAGTCCCTCTGGTTTTGCTCTTGTTACTTTTCTATTATGCAGTATTATGTTCGCCCTTCCGGGACGTCTGCAGGTACTATTAATAAGGTTCCCTAATATTTTAGCATTTGTATTAATTAAAAAAAATTAGCATTAGAGTTCACCTGCTTTCCTTGTCCGTCAATGAAATTCCTAACGGCAAAACTTTATCAAAAATGTTTGTGAATTAGAGCGATAATTATACCAAGGGAGTAAACTCATTAAGATGAATGTAAAATACTCTCGCAGAATGATATCGGAAACAGCTTATGCATTTTCCTGTCAACAGTTCCATGTCCTCATACTATTCATTCTACCACGTATCAATCGAACCATTTTTTCCACATTTTTTTCGTAATTATTTTCCTCCTGCCACATTTTCGACACTGTTCAACGGTCTTCATTATTCTACTCATGATCATTAGTTAACAATTCTTAGACGAGTTTGACGTAGCTCTCCTCTAGATTCTCCCATGAAATAACCACTTCACATTTTCATAATATATCTATTTCGAATCCTTCACTACTTGCTCAACATATCTCACGTGAGGTATGCCTTCGCCATTGCCTTTTTCTTTACCGCAATTTCCATTTCTATAATCTTAACAGAAAATTCCCGCATCCCTTATTTAAGACTTTTTCATCTCACAACCCTAGCCCTGAAAGCTATATCTTTATTCAGACCATATATGCATATTTAAAATTTACCTCCATAGTTTTACCCAATAACATGGCATTGTAAGTTAAAAACCCTTAAACCAATTTGAATTTAATGGTATATTTAATAGCAGCTAGATTTTGAAGAAAAACGTAACGAATAGCCAAATATTTATGCAATCATAAAATGAATAACGAATGATCAAAATATTATAGCACCTTCAGCATAAGAAAGAAAATGTTCGTCTCTTATATCTTATAATTACGATATTTTTGTTGAAAGGGCATTAAATATCATGAAATAAAAGAAGATAAACTTAGCATAGAATTGATCGTCATATTGCTGGCGTCATTGAGGTATATATCGCAATGGCTGGAGCAGTATTCATTCCGGATGTCCGTAATTGGTAATTAAAAACAGTTATGAGTGATTTTTAAGGTAATCTGCTACAGATGTTATTTATGCACAAAATGATTGCAGTGTTCATATTTTATATGCAATGAAGTTGATTGCCATAAAGTTATCTCACTTAATTTAAAAGAGAATATTAGGTATAGATTTAATGAATTTATTGAACGCTAGCATTTTACATTTTTCACTATTAATACCGAAAACATTCCAATTAAAATACGAAAGTCTATTTATTCATTCGGAAATATTTAAAAGTAGATAATTACCAATAGAAGTGATACAGATTTTCTGTGTTCGTATTTCATTTGATGAAGTGATGCTATTTTTTCAATTTAGAAAAATAACTTCTGCTTTATTACAATAACTTTTCACAATGGAGACCATGAGGAATGAAAACAACTGTGTCACTTTTGACATTAAACATCGCCAAAGGGACGAGCGAGTCCAAATTGATTAATTTTTTGACGGACCCATAAAACTCACACAGCACTCCAAAAGATAATTCCTCTTTTCTATAAAGCAGGCATTACTCATACGTATCCAAGAATGACAAGCAATAAATATGCGTCCGAGGTCTATTGCCGTGAACAGACATATAATAAATAATCCGGTTCTTTTTAGGTTCGTCTATTTGACCAGGTCTGAGAATGGAAATATTGGAAGTGACCACACATAAATTAAAGACTGACGTGCGTGTTGTGGTTCACAGAGAGTAGCCATGTCCTGACGTCTCCTTGAGGGCATATTGAAAACGATTTTTCATGGCCTCCACCGCAAAACGTCTTCGTTAAAACAGGAATAAAAATGAATTTCATTCACCTTTCATCATTAAACCACATTCAAACCACCGAGTTCAAAATTAGACCCTGTCAAGTGCTTGAACAAAGTACCGAGAAGAGATATTCTATTTCTATTATTTCCAGAATAAGTTCCTACCAGTTGCCGTGACGCGAAACTTTAAACTTGCGAAACTTATTCGTAGCCATTCATTTTTTTACGTCATCCCGACAAATCGCTAGGGGATTTCTCTCTCAAAATTCAAATTAGGACGTTAATAACTTCTTGGGCGTCATTCAATTCATCGTTCAATCGTATTGCACACATTTTTTCTGCAAGTATCTCGACGTAACGACCACCTTAAGCCCATTCTACAATGGACGTAAGCCGTAAGACGTAAGCCGTAACACTTAAGACGTAAGGATTTCCTTACGACAGGCAATCTCCAATGCTGACGTATGCTGTAAAAATATCGACATCGATCGCGGTACATTCGGAAGCACTCCGGTCGTATATACATGGATATTGAAGACAAATGAGTGTCGATTTTTTCTGGCGTAGAATGAGAACACTGTCAACAAATATACTGTTGTGATAAAGTTTTCGAAAATGAACGCAAAGATTGCCGCCACTGCTTCAACGTTGATTATCGTAATGGGGGCAGGTGTAGTAACAGCTTTGCATGTCCATCAATCGAAAATACGCAAGACTAGGAGAAGGTGTGGGTCCATCCCATTTCGCAGGCAACATGAGAACAATCCATGGTGCCCATAACAACCTATGCCATGAATGAACCAGGAAGGTTGACAGCAAAACAATCTTTGATTTACATAATTTCTTAAGGTGTAGCCTTTCATCTTATCATAGAATTACAACTGACCATGCCACTGAGTTTTTGACATTTTGGACGATATTGGTGGGTGTCGATCAGTATATGCCATTTAAAACCTACAAGACCACTAATCAGCCAAATAAACCAAGAAACTGGTTCACACAATAAAGATTTAGTTAGAATGTGGGATGAAACAATCCAAATATTATTCAATGAGGTATCAGTTAATAATAGGCTCGTCTAAACTCGCCATCTTTCAAATTCACGACCAAAGATCATTTCAAATACGTCCGCAATTCTTCCCAAGTCAAAAAAACTTCCACAAAAGCAATAACCCGTGACTGACACCGGCAGTAGTAATGAGGCGCTCTGATTGGCCAACCGTAAGACGTAAGACGTAGAGATGGGACTTGGCCATGTCCCTTACGACAGCTCCTTACGTCTTACGACAGCCCTTACGACAGCTCTTACGGCTTACGTCTTACGGCTTACGCCCATTGTAGAATTGCCTTTAGACCCTATCCTTATTGGTAGCCCGATCAGAATGACTGAAGAGATAGGATGTCTCTCTTATCGTAACCCCCCGGATAAATTTTGTCGTCCAAATACTCCTTCCATCATTGTACATTCTAGACAAACAATAAAACAACACGTCATAACGTTGGAACCACTGTTAACGGCTGAGAACACCTATTTCCCTGGTGCTTACGGCAAGCCCAAGCTCTAAAAATGCCTTTCCATTTGCACATCGATTGTGGCGGTTTTATTACTTCGATAAGACGACTTTTCCCGTAAACGACTCTATTATCGATTTAGCCATTCAGTTCCCTAGTCACATCCAGGGCCCTTCTGGGAAGAGTCTTATGTATGCATGTAAACGGCCTAAAGAGCCGATTAAAAAAAAAGCATTTGCGGGAATAAAGGTGGAACTACCATCAAATTCTATGGGAACGTTTAATAAATGTTCTCATCCCAAAATACACAAATGTTTGAACCGAGGAACAGTAAACCCTCAATTTCATATTATCGCCCTTCGACTACTTTGAATGGTATCTAACACGTAACTAAGGTGAATATGGATTATATCTAAATGTAAAGCCGGTCGGCTCCCCTTATATGAAAGAAAAAGGTTATTTAAATATGAAATTGACACTCGGGGATTGGATTAATTTGGGATTGATAATATTAATGTTTTTAATATAATAAGTTATGGGATAGTTGTTAGTAAATCTTGGTAAAGGCGTGACTAGAATAAGCGAACAATTTCGGTTACAGAGCAAATACGATAACCGCATAATTACAAAACATTACCTTCGGAAAAATCCGCATTTGGATTATGTTATCGCTTACTTTGCCTTACTTAGAGAAGAATATACCTGGTTGACAATCGGATTCAAAACATTATAACAATGCGTCTTGAATTGCAACCTTTGGAACGCACAGAGAGTGTTGTAAAGATCGCCCTAGATGCTTCTAACTAGAAATCTTCTAGATGACTTCTGGACGAAGTTTCATTGTGAAGAGCTCTTATATTTGAGGAAATGTATTCTGATGCATATAGCAATGTATTCTAAAACAGTGCAACAGTATAACCTGTTAGAGGAATAAGGTTTGGAATCATTGTCCCATCATAGGTTTAATAAAGCATGAAAAATAAGTAAAGCAGAGATTGATTCAAAATTAGATATTACAGGTGGCTAGTACAATAATAGATAAAAATAGTTTACATGAAAGTTATCAGGAGAATGCTGATGGTCAATGAATATTTTGTTTTCTTGCAAGTATGCATAGAACTCCACATGCACAATGCATGGGTCTAATCATTCTTGCATGTTTGAAAGTGACCAATAATATTTGTATGCATCACATTCGTGCAATATCTGTATGTCATGGTATTAATAGAAGTAGGGGGCTGTAGTGTATGTAATATCGCCGTTTTCACGCAGTAATTCAATTATTAACATTTATAACGGTAGTGTAGTAACTAACCATAAGATTGTTCCCTCGTCTATCATGTATGTCTGTTTGTGAAAGCACCTTCTGTCAAGCACCCTTTTGGTAAATCGAAGGGTACAATGTAGATATAGATTCTTTGAGGTCCGAGAGTTTACTCGGAAGACAGCGAGAGATAAAGGGTACAAAATAACTTTTTTCTTGTCTTCTATCCCAGCACGATTCTTTAATCCTTATAAAACAGTAGAAAACTACTGTAGGGCACACCGTCACCCTTGTATGCTCACGAATGTGTACCTCAGCTCTTCCGTGATACAGGCCCCATAGGGTTCCATATTTCCATCCGCTTAATTCAACCTTATTTGGTTATTTACCAGACGCGCGGGCATTGATTTGAAAAATATATACCTACTCATTCACTTGTACACCAAAGGCCGTAAAGATTTCATGACTTTTCGTACTCTTTCGCTTCGCTGAGAGTCATGCTTCGGGAGATTTATTTTTCATATCCGAGGAGAGATGAAAATTTTCCATGATTGCTTCCGATGCACACACAAAAAATCATCAGTCAATTTAATGAAATGGCGAAATTTAACGAAAAGCTCTGCTCACATTGCCTCGAGACCTACGAGAGGGATTCTGGCCCCTTGTCTCATTGGGCGAGCTGAACAAATTCACGCGCTAAAATGTAAACATATAGTACAGATATCCTTCAGCTGTCCATGAAATACACTTCCATTGGTGACCATGAAAAAACTTTATTCCTTGAATGGAATTTCTCATATGTGAGGCAAGCTGGTTTTTAGACTATATCTAAATATGCTTAGTTCACCCTCTTTATTTCTAGGAAATTATTATTATCAGTATTCTACGGGTGAATGTAGGTTTAAATGGACTTTCTCCATCCTTCTCCACACCCACATATCAAAAGCCAAAAGTCTATTTTCATCTTTTTTTCGCAAAGCCCACGTTTCCGTCCCATATTGTGCAACGCTCCATATTAAACTTGTCACTAGTCTTTTCTTCACCTCCCCAACTCAACGTCCCTGTCATTAGTTCACGCCTACGAGTAAAAGCTTATTTTGCCAATACAATTCTCCTTCTCACTTTAATGCTGCTATCCCCTTTTTCTTCCAACACATTACCTTGATAGCTAAATTGTCTACCTGCTCTAGCTTCTGACCTCCTACTTCTATCGTTATACTGGCCCTTTTTGTTCTTTAAAATCGCATTACTTTCGTTTTATTCTGGTTTATCTTCATTCTGTATCTTTCGCACTGTCCCTGCAATGCATCCAGCATTTTTTACAAGCCACGGGCTGACTGGCTGATAAGCGCTTGGTCATCCGCAAACCTCACTAATTTTATCGATTTTCCCCCGACCTTTACTCCAGCCTCCAGCTCATCCCAAGCCTCTCTCACCATTTCCTCCGAGTATATGTTGAAAGGAATCGGCGATAACGGACAGCCCTGCCTAACTCCCCTCCCTATTGTGGCCCAATCCGATTCTCCATCGGCTACTCTCACGTGCGCCTTCTTCGCCATGTATAAATTATGGATCAGTCTTCTGTCTCTCCAGTCTACTTCTATCTTCCGCAATATTTCCCTTAACTTGTCCCATCTCACTCTGTCGAACACCTTATCGAAATCAACAAAGCACGCGAATACATCCTGATTGTATCCTAGATTCCTTTCCACTAGTACTCTCATCACTGCAATCGCATCCCGAGTGGCCCTCCCCTTCCGAAATCCAAACTGATCCTCACCTAGGAATTCGTTTGCTCTCTTTTCCATTCTCCTATTGATGGTTCTAAGCACTACCTTTGTCGTATGAGAAATCAAACTTATCGTTCTATAGTCTTCACATTATTTTGTCACTCTCTTTAAGGTATAGGCATCAGCACGGTTTTTACAAAATCCTCGGGCCAAGCCTCCTCGTATGTTCTACAAACAAGTTCATAAAATCTGTCCCTTCCCACTCTACCTAGGTTTTTCAGAAGCTCAGCTGGGATGTTATCTATCCCCACCGCTTTACCTGCCTTCATTTCTTGCAGTGCCTTCTCTATCTCACTATCCAGTATTCCGGGGCCCACGTCATCCTCATCTACGTCCTTTTCCTCTTCAATGTCCAAGTTCCTAGGCCTATTTTCGCTATCACACAGTTCCTCAACATATTCCCTCCGACGAAGCCGGATCTCCTCCGGTTCCATTGCTAAATTTCCCCTTCTGTCTTTGATGCACGTGACCATTTTCCATTTCTTGATTCCCGATAACATTCTAACCTTGTGATGATGTAGTCTAGTTGTTAACTTCCAGTATCACCCGGCATTTCCCATGTGTACCTACGCCTAGGGTGGTGTTTAAACCACGTGTTTGTAATCACTAAATTATTCCTCCTACAGAACTCCACTGCTTTCTCGCCCCGGTCATTTCTTACACCCAGCCCATACTCCTCTGCTTCACTTCCGTCCCTCCCTTCCCCTACTACAGCGTTCCAATCTCCCATAACTATTAGGTTCTCCCTGCCCTTTACTTTACCGATTAATTCTTCCAACTGGTCTTATACTTCGTCTACTTCCTCTTCTCTGTCCCCTTGTCGACATCCAAGCCTGTACTATGACTGCATTCGCCGGCTTCGCTTTGATTTCGATAGCCAGTATTCTATCGCTTACCAATTCCACATACAATACCCTTTTTCCTAATGTTGCATTCAATGCAACTCTACTCCCCGCTGGTTCTCTTCCCCTCCACTGCATATAACCCTGTACCTTTCACTCTAGAAGTCCCCGTTGTCTCTCCATCTTACTGCGCTTAATCCCAACAAATTGATCTCTCCCCTCTCCATTTCACGCTTAATATTTTCTAGTTTACCTGTCCTTAACATCGTCCTAACGTTCCATGTCCCGATCCTTAGTATTGTTTCTCTCTTCTCTGGTTTCTTCTTCGCCGCCGCTGCTGCTGCCGTTGCTGTTGTCTTTCTTTTCGTGCAAGGATTTCGTGCGATGATGACCGGAGAGTCCTTGTTTACCCTGCTGCCGGGCACGAAACCCGTCCGACTAATTTTTTCCCGGACCCCGTAGTTGCCAGGATTCAATTCTGTATTGTTCTAGTGCATTATGTTCTTGTGATAGTTCAATTGAGGTGGTTTCCCGTTGCCTGCATCAATAATGTTTTTAACGTGACACCATGACTTGATAGGCCGCCCCACTTGGGTCAGACGCCTTCTCACAGCCGCCTCACTGAGGAACAGAGGCTGCGAGCACGGTACGTGGACTACCTTTTGTCAGGCTCCTACCCTTCGACCTATCTGGCATGGGTACCCTACCAGAAGCAATATTAGTTGCTCCCGCCAGCGCAGCTCTAGGGGTCCCGGGAACACGCAAGCCCCAATCCCCACCACGACAAGGCGTAGTCAATGGGGAAGGGTTCTAGGAAATAAAATGCCATTAAAAAAATTATCGTATACAATTTAAATTGAGAAAAATGAGAAATTTTAACCATGATTAAAAAAACCCTAATTGAAGCATTAAGAAATAACATTACCAAAAGAATTTATCCTCAAGAATTCTAGCTTTGTTTTTCAAATTTTTAAATGAATGACGGAAGGATTAGTCTTCAGTTGCGCCTTTTATTATTGACCTATATTTTAAAGCTCAAAATAGTATTAAATGAAGTACTTTTTACAATGAACAACTAGAGTAGTTTTATAACTACTGATCATTTTTTATCATCTATTAAACTCGCATTTTTAAACTATCAGATGACAATAGGATAGAGGTAGTTGAAATGACGGTTTGATGACAGAAAAAATGACAAACAGAGAGAGAAACAAAGTTTATCCTGACCAGGTAGGAGAGGATGTTCCAGAACGACAATCCAAAGGAGATTAAATGAATAGATAAATGTTTAAGAATAGACGGGAGAGAGTTAGAAAGGAACGTAAAGCGAGGTGTTAATGATGGTGCATAGGATGCACAAATACGCGCACTCATAGAATAAATAATAGTTAAAAAGTTGCTCAAACTTCAGCCAAACGTGCCCAAAAAAATGGTGAATGGTAAAATATGTGGCGTAAAAACTTAAATATGTGGTACTCTGCCTCAAAACTTTCATCATTTTCCGCACCACAATCCTTCGAAATGATACCGCACAAGTAAATTGATAAATTTAAGATAAATGCTATGAACACTCATTATTAAATATTAAACGAGTGTTGAATGGGTTTAGATTGAAAAATGACTTGTGAAGATAGAATTTTATCCATTAGTAGCCTTTTAATTCCCATTGTCGGAGATAGAATCAATTTAGAGTAGGCACGTCATTCACCTGGCCTGATTATTCTCATGCCTTACCTACCTACCTACCTACCTAATTGTATAAATCAGGCATATTTGAGGAGATGCAATTTAAAGGATAATCGTACAAGTTTTCTTCATTCTCGAATGTTGTTTTATTTTTCTTTACTCAGATAAAGACATTTACTAGGAATAGAGGAAGTATCAATGCATCAAAACCTCAATCAAAGTATGTCAAAAACCTCGGAAGTATTACAATAATAACTAGTAAGACCTTCATAAGGCCACTTACACAGAGAAGATTCCTATGAAAGATAAACATTCATAAATACTTTGTTCTTTACTGAATCGTAGAGTTATTTAATTTAGCTCGTCTAGGAAATTTGAAATAGTTTTATGATAAGGACTGTGTTAGCTGTAGTGGCCTGACTTGAGGTCCTATGTCTCACTTTTTAGCCTAAAATTGCTACACAAAAGGGCATAGACGCAAAATATCTGTTATGAGTAACACCGTTTGACTTTTTGGCAATGAATTACGTTTTTTTAACAAAGCCTAACACTCCAAGGATCGCTCAAATTGCCAACCGATACGTCACGCGAATATTTCTGCCGTGGGCACGAGGCAGTTCAAATTTACGATCAAGTGACTCGAGTGAAGCATTCCAGAGACGAAGTTTGGGATGAAGCACGACTTTGGAATGGAGAGAATTCCGAACGGCAACGGAAATAAGCCACGGAAAAAACTCCTCTGAAATGAGATTTGGGAGTGGATGAGGACAAACGGCGAGTCGGGAGGGAGTGGGGAGGCGGAGGGGAGACGCCTCCCTACCACTGATCGATTGATCGCTTCATCGAACTCCGTGTTCAAACGGATTCCCCAAATGACATTCCGTGTGAGCGCTGAAGTCTGATCTCATACTCGTTTCCAAACTACTTTCTCTGGGCACGGATATATAGGCCACTAGTATGTGTGATACGTACGAGGAAGGTATGATAAAGGAATTACAGTGTATGCATAGAAAATAAGGAAGATTTTTCAAAGGCCGTTCTGATAATTGTATTAGTGTTACGAGTTTAATAGAATAAATGAGATGGGAAATACTATCAGAACGCAGGTTAAAATTTAGGTTAAATCTTTTACGTTATTTCGAAGATGAATTTTTTACGGATGACGTTAGATATATATTAAGAACCCCTGCGTATTATGCTATGTTTGATCAGATTAACAAGATTAGAGAGATAGATTATCGCACCGATAAATTTAAAATGTCATTTTTCCCGCGTACCATTGTAATTAGAACACAATGGGCAGCACAGCAATGGGATAGGTAGATAAAAAATTGTTGGAGTAGACTGAAATGCAAGAAGCTTCTATAACTTTGCTAATCTATGCATGCTAGAAAAATACAGATAGATGCAGCAAGTGAAAATATTTATAACCAGTAATCACTTAGTAGCTTTGCAGACACTTACTATCTAGTTGCACGTGACCTAACTTGTTCCATATAGTAGTTCATTTTACATGCAACTAGTAGTATCATTATAGACATGCAACTATAGCTATAATACTTTGCCGGTAGTGCATGCTTGATGATTTTCACCCTGTCACGCACCCTCGCGGTGACTAGTGGGATATTACGCTAATGTAGTTGAAATACCTCTCAACAAGGAGACTTTTACTTGATCACCAAATGCTGAAGACGGGAAACACCTCTTCCAAGCAAAGGTTAATTTTTAAGTAAGACAGCATCTCTCAGAGGGGACAACGATATCGACACATTATCTCAGTGCATTATTTGTAAATGCATCCAGTGTTTGGTCGTACATTCAATTAGCCAAGGGAAAAA
Organism: Platycnemis pennipes; assembly: GCA_933228895.1. Lineage (NCBI taxonomy): Eukaryota > Metazoa > Arthropoda > Insecta > Odonata > Platycnemididae > Platycnemis > Platycnemis pennipes. The sequence continues at coordinate 32,748,260 of OW121855.1, forward strand.
AGGAAGAAATCTATATTTGTAATTCTGAGAACAATATTTTAACCAATTTTAGCTTGTGGTCTCCCAAGTACATTTTCCCCAGGTAAATCACTCCGTTTGTGTTCTGCTGCACTTGTCATAAAAGGTATCTCCTGGATTTTAAACCAATACCTCCTGACAACAGAATCAATGCTTAATTTCTCACAAATGGCGATGGGCTACATCGCCATCCATCTTAAATAATATATCCAATAAATAAAGAATTCACGAAATATGCACAGGGAAGAAGCAGGATCTTTATGGATTCAAAACATTTTTCTGTATATAAACGCGGTGCAAAAATAAGGGAGCGTCACTACGTCTCACTAGTTAAGCACTATTTGCAGTACGTCGCTGGCACCAGGGCTTCGTACAAGGTATGTTTGACTATGAAGTTAGACATCGAGCCAAGAAAAGTGACGATATTTTTAGAAAACAGCTATGGTCATTCAGTTCCAAAGCCGTATTAAAGAAACTCGAATAAAAATACAATGTAGAGAAAAACAGACTAATTGGTGGCCGATTTTTTTCACACAGCGCTAAATATATTTTAAGACTTGCATATTACGGCCGATTTGATTAGGATTATGAGATTTGAGAGCCAGCTGGCCTTACGGGGTAATTTGATATTCCTTGTTTTCCCTACATTGTAAAGGATCAGATAACCTTTGTAACGACCGACTGGGTAGGAACACATGCAACCTGTCTAGTTTCTTTTGCGCACCAGCAAATAGCTCTCCTCTCTATTATTTACGTGCTAACTTCACCCTTGAATGCCTGCTGTAGGAAATAACACTTCGTAGGGAAAGCCAATTCGTGCTTGACCCTGAAATAAAAGTTATTCTTTTTTTTAATACAACAAAATATACCTACAATAAATACATAATAAAATATGATAAAATACATTTGTACCAAGCGTACAATATAGAAGAATAAACGACTAGCTTACCCTATAAATTTGAAGGATTAGTGAGTTATATTCATTTATCTTAACATATAATTTGACCAAAGCTGAAAAGTCAAATGAAAACATTGTGCCACTCATAAACGTCGTAATTGTAAGAAACTACCTTATTCTGTCCTATTCGTAAGATTGGCATCAATCTGACCTTTTTGAAAGTCGGATGCTTCCACTTTTCTGATTGGCTAGAGTATAACCTTCACCTGCAAATTCTCACATCCCTCCAGATGCAATTGACCACTTTGTCTACCTTTTTGGCAGCAAGAACTCGTTCTGCACCAGTCAGTCATGTACCTCTGCTTCCGACCACCTAATTTTATCTACTCTTCTAAAATTACTGAATCCAGAACAAGTCCTCAAGCAGATAACTTTAAAAAGTGTGCGTGAAAACTGAGATTTTATTTCAGAGTTCTAACCAAGGAGGGGAAAATATAGCTTGAGAATTGTTTCACGGACGTTCTATCGAATGAAAATTTTAGTGACTTTCCAAGTAAATACAGTTATCGGCTAATTAAACTTCGCAAGCCTTACGTGACTGATTTATTTGCAGATTCAACAATTCGGCCTTCGCCAACAAAATGTAATTCGTTGGTGACGCAAGTACGACGGCGATCTCGACAAAATTCAGGAAATGATTGCGAAAAACTTTGAAATATTAGTACCACCCTTCCCCTACCAAGAGAAACTTCCTGGATGTGTAAAGTTTAACTTCGAAACTTTCTCCGCAATCTGAACTCAGAGGATGAAATATTTAAAAATCAATCACGGAAGTTAGTGGATATTTCAAAGAAGTGTCGTATTGATTTTTCGTTTTAAAAGAGCATGAGGAAGGAAATTGTGATCGACGGAGAGGGATGAATATTCCAGTATCGCGCAGTGATTTCTTTTCTTCATGTGGACGAAGTTTACGCAGCAGTTGACAGGCGAGACAGAAAATTTGCACCTCATAACATCCGTGAAATATTAGCGTTATAACTTTTCTATTCCTAAAGCGAAACAGCGTGAAATCCAGAATCTGAAGCGATTCTTCTCCTCGCATGGAGTTTTTCGACATAAAATTCGTCTCTCTATCGCTGTCTCTCACAACTCAAAGCGTCGTTGGTGTGAAAAAAATAAGTTTCAACTGCCATGAATTTTAAAGCGCTGGTTGAAGTCTGAAACAAAAAATATCCCCATTTTTAATGAATTATTCTTCCTGCTATACAATCAACTTCAACAAAAGTTGTGCCTCATAGTTCCTCTGGAAATAATATTCAATGATTAAAAAAATCCCTAGTGGAATAAATTGGCAGTTCAGCCTGTTTGAAGGATGCACTAGCGAATAAAACAAAGGACTGTAACGGGAAATCATGCTATTGTTGTTCACTGGGATATAAACCGCGTTAACATAATATTTTATATGTGACATATGTTTTGAGCCAAAAGCCTGACTACATCATTATCAATTATTTCTGTACGCATTTTTCGGTGATCATCAATTAGAACCGAGTTATAGATCACATTAATGTTGGAAAAAGGTATTGCGTTATTTATATACTAGAACTCATGATGGTAATATCACTTAACAGCAATCTTCTTTAGAGGAGTAAATTTATTTTAGATGTACATCTACATCTACGCAATACCCTGCAAGCCACCACGAGGGTGTGTGGCAGCGGATGGAGATTACCAAGCATGCACTATTGACATGCAAACAAGCTACTATAGACTCTCATGCAACTAGATTGTTAGTATCTACATGGCAATTAAGGGATTAGTTGTTAATACATGCATCATGCGCTACAGACTACTCTAAAATATTTCCCCTACCATTCCCTTTGCTATCCTGCCTATCGTGTTCTCTTATAGTACTCTTATTTTAGAGATGACTCAGAGAAGAGGTAATGGATGCGTTCGCGGATTAGCTGGTTTACGCTGAACTTCTAGTAAAGGAGGGATGGAGGATAATAAGACCTTTATCGTCGGCATCAGGCTTTTTTCTACGAAAGGAGGGCTGTTATCAACAGTTTACGATTTATCAGACGGACAGAGCAGAGTAAATCCTAACTCCTGAAATTAAAATCGTAGTCCCACTTAACACCCCATTCTTTTGGGGTTCAAACCCGGTGCTTTGACTTGAGAACAGAGATTAACAGCAATATATTCCCTCATATTTCCTTTTAATAATTTGTAATGCATAAGGCAATAATCAAAACGTATATCTGGAGTATGTTTATTTACGGCAGTGAGGCATGGACGATGACAGCAGCGGAGAAGAAAAGGGTGGAAGCATTCGAAATATGGTGCTATCGAAGAATGGTGAAGATAAAACAGATAGACCGAGCGACAAATGAAGAAGTCCTAAGAAGAAAGGGAGAAAAGAGTAGTCTGCTGAAAACTATAAAAAGAAGACGGGAAAACTTAATCGGCCACATCTTAAGACACGATGGCCTGATGAAGACAATCATCGAAAAAAGTGAACGGGAAGAATGGAAAAGGCAGGCCTCGTATACATTAGGCCTCGAGTTACATAGAACAGGTCGTAAAGGACGTGTAAGAGAGGAAGTCAATATGAAGAGGTTGGCCGATAGAAGAATCGAGTAGAGGGCTGCGTCAAACCAATGCTAGGATTGTTGACCCTTGATGATGATGATGAAGGCAATAATAAAAACTCTCACAATGAATATGGGGTGCATTTACCAATTCTAACAGATACGTGGCTGATGGAACTTTAGCAGTTAAAGCACACTATTTCTATGGCACACATAAAAATACTTTGACATTTCCTGAAAATAACATAATAAGTAAAAAAATCAGATCTACAGAATACATTTAACGTGAAGCCACCTCTGAAATACACTTTTCGTTCTCAGCAAGAACAAAGATATAAGGGCTGCTTTGGGATCCGTAAAAATGTCTGCTTTGGGACACCCTTGAAAATATTTCCTTGAGATTAGGTTCATAGACTTTGAATCTTAAATTCTCCGTAGCGAAGGGCAGATGATCTCAAGGTTTTAGCAAGAAAACCATTCTTATGTTTACAATCGACATAGAAACTATTTTTTATTCATCGGAAGCTTATTTTTGCATTGACTCAAATGCTTTCCGCTTGACAAATAGACCCATGGTATGATCGGCCATATTTCCCAAAGTTATCATATCTGTCAGAAACGAGTTTCAGTTCCGGACAGAAGTTACCATCCTCCCATCAAAAGTTTTCTCAAGAGTTCGGTAGGACTGGTGTTTTTTTGTTTGGTTTACATTCCGTAGGTCAGAATAAGTCTAGAAGCCATTTCAACCAACTCAGTTGAAACACTTATTGCCAATACTGAAATGAATCCGAGGGAAAATACTTACTCCAAAGGTACTTGTGTATTTGGTTTACTTGTAACAAAATGGCTTTGAAGGATCTATCTTCGAAGGCTTCTTCACCAACAAAATTTAAAAAAACACGAATTTGTAATTTTCACTGATTCGAGTGAGAGGAGTAAGTGGATTGTTAATGGCTGAATTGATTTAAAAGCCACAGATTGTAGCAAACATTTTTTCCTTCACTCACTTACTTCACCACGCAGAAATGCAGGTCATACATCACTCATTTGAAAGTAATATGGCCGATTGTGGGTTTCTAGACACCAGGTGGACCGTTGAGTGACAGACGGCCAAACGAAAAGATATTAAATGTCTTTCTTTCCGTAGACAATAATAAATCAAAATAGACATCTTATCACCCAGATGCGTAGGTGTAATGCAAATAGATTAGTGTGAAGGACTTTGCAAAAGAGATCTACTGCAAAGAGATCCAAAAGAGGTAATAGAGTCATGTGACGAAATCATATTAGAGAAAGCGGTTTGAAAAAAATGTATCTAAAACAATTTTTTTGGAGTTAATAATAACGTTGCGTTTTCGCAACTTTGGCCGAAAATGGGCTAGCTGCTAACATGCATACCAAACGGTAATTTTAAGTCACTTTTACTTTGATAAAAATGACAATCCTGCCACCAAATGCTATATTATTTCGTAAATACCAAGGAGATAGTTTCACTTTTCTGCTGGATGCATAAATAAACCGTTTTCTTGTTAAGTATAGGTAATTGTATCTCTCAGTGCTCGTACTTAGTGTTTATGTGGTTGTGATTCACCCTCTGCAACACACCATGGAGGTGCCTTGTAGGGTAATCCGTTGATATCGGCGATGTAGAAAAGTAATTGGTCTTAAACATCCGGTCGCTGAAGGTAGATATAACATAAACATTGATTTGGAGGACTTTCCAGCAAGGATACAAATATATATGTACTTTTATTTACTTTCACATTTTCTAAATATTCCGGAGAAAGGATTTTTTCCGAAATAGTTTTAATACTTAGAGTATACATTTGTACATGTGCTTTGCAAACTATCTACATCGGGAGATATAATAATATTTAATTGATAGGCATTTGTTAGCGTGAATGGATTAGATATTCGCATTATAATTCAAGGGTAAAGTAAAGATGAGTGGATAAGAGCATCATTCATCCTAGATGGAGAAGGATCGGTCAACAGTGACTCAGCACTTTCCCGTAATGATGTTAGTTTGAGGTATGAGGCTGCATTAGATACAAAATCACTTGTTTTCATGTGGTTCATAATGAAGTAATTGGAGATCTGGATAGTTTTGATTATATTCAATAATATGCACACAATTTTATCAATAGGTAGCCTAGATAGTTGCATGACGGTATAAAGATTTTCAACTAACCCATTTAACGGAAATTTTACACATTCTTACTCTACTCCTTAAAACCTTTTTTTAAAATTACTATAGTTCGACTAAAATATAGCTAATTATCCTCTTTAAGCATGAGAGAGAGTGAATGTATGGTGAAGATTCACCCCCTGCCACACACCTTTACGGTGGCTTGTAGGGTGTTATGTCGATGCATTGTTCAACAGTGAAACCCATCTCTGACAATATCTTGTCTTTTCACTCGCCGAAAATGCCTGGAATAAGGTCAGCCCCTCACACGCCGTAAAGGAGGCTCAGAGGGTATAATATATAGGTAATAGTAAGAAGGTGCTTTCTTTCGCTCCTTCATAAACTGACAAGCAATGGAGGATCTTGGTGACCACTGATCTTCACAATAGCTCAGAAATCCTCAGATGCGCGTTTTGATTCCCCACCTCAGAAAACTTATTTTTCTTTTAAAAACTTTTTGGCGATATTGATATCATTTATTGCGTAGCTTTGAAAAGGGGGGTGTTCTGTGCTGAGATGTTGTGTGGACGCCGAGATTCATCCAAGTTTCGCACGCTGAAACTTTTCCTTGGGATATCGTCAGCATCCTTTCCGCCGCAAACGAAAGATTTACGCTCCCATTCAGAGCGAAGTGGAGCAGAGGAATCATGGAATCGTCCGCGCGGAGGTAAATCAATGGAAACTGGGTAGCGCTCGTTCTCCCCCGTATTTTTTTGACCGAGAAATACGGAAAGGATAACGTTCGGAAGCCCTCCGCCCGATCGATTTCGTTTTTTTTTCGCGGTGTTACATAGAGAACCGACTCTTTGACAGGAATGGCGTTGCGTTCTGCAGTCGACAACGTGTAATTAATCCGCAGCAGAGAGTGCTTACAACGCTCCTCACTGGGTCAAGGCTCGATTCCTACATGGCATACTTATGGTTCAGGAAAAAACTCTCGAACTTCGAGCGCTGCCGGTTATAAGGCATCCCTTCACAGAATGGCCTCTTGGAAGTAGCCCAAAACCTTGTGGAAGAACTTGAGCCCAGGATAAACGTACACTTTAAGAAGTTTTCGAGATGAGAAAGAAAAAAAACAAACGTCTGAATGATAAGAATCGTACATAAAATACAGCTAATCAATATATTGTTGCTTGTTGGTTGCAATGCTAAATAATGAAAACTGTGTTTAGGCCCTGAAATTGCATCATAAGGGATTCTGTTCCCACTACTCAGTAGGTTAGTATCATTGTGATATTTCCATTAATATTGTATATTGCTGTTAGAATATGAAGACGCCGATATGCCTATTGAGCACGATGTATTATTTCTGTTGTCATTACATTCTATTATATAAGTGATAGCTTAAGTTCTACTCAAATTACAAAATTCTGACAGGATAGGTGACATGTTATCTCTAGAATGGATAAAATGAAACTAATAGAAAGTTTACTTTAGTTTTAAAAATTCTATTCGCCTATTTTTGTGTGGCCACAACAGAAGAAAAACTCGCATAAGAGAATGAATTAATTCGGTCAGGTATGATTAAGAAAACCTCGACGAAAAAATGTATTGCGTGTAGGTTTCTGTATGATTTTGTTTACTCAAACTAGTTAGCACGTTTAAATTTTGAACCATACCACCCTTGTCGGGAAACTTGAAATATTTTACGAAAAACGATATGCATCAAAAGATAAAATAACAACCAATGCGTCATGAAATGTCATCAACGGGATGCATGCATACTAATTAGCTTCCAAAAAGAAATCCTGCCGACACTGGCTAGAGCTCAGGCTGTTATTCTGACACGTGCTTTACCCATGAATAAATAACCCATCACATTCAAGTAATCCTTAAATCTAGGCGCAAAACACGCGCATGCATAGAGATTAAACGCCGGATACTGAGTAACAAAGAAGGCTCAACGACTCGCAGAGAATTAGCGGAATTCGATTTTTTTTCCCATCGCACAGCCGAGCGTGCCCGCGCATTAATTAGCGTCACATGCACAATTCGGTCACAATCCCCTGCGATGCGGAGAACAGCAAGCAATATCGTTTGTGTGTGTGTATGTGTAAGAGTATTGGAGGTCAGAGTGGAAGGAAGACAAGTAGGGGAGGACGGGTCACTGTGGTGACGCAACTGGACAAAACCGTCACCTCTGAAAACGAGACACAGTCCCTCCCTTGCGCTCCCTTTAAACCCTGTCTGATTTGTATCCAGCTCGCATTGTTAGAAACGTGTGCCTTCAAGTGGTTTATCTGAGCAAATGCTCGGTAGGTGGAGAGCGAGGTTTGTTAAATCGCCTTGTGAGAGGGTAGGAAAGGGTTTTGTCAACGTCAAGAAGAGTTGTGGTAGGAAACAAGATGTGTGCGACTCCGATACTCTTGATTGCAACGCTGAAATAACTGCTTCAGAGACCAGCACCAAGATAAAAAAGATGAAAATGTCGAAGTTGATGTTCTGTTTCTATTAAAGATGTTTTCAGGAGCAGCATATTTATTAAAAACACTAGTTTAGTTTTCTCTAAGGAGACAGACAAGAAATTTAAACTGAATTGATTATCATTATGCATTTTATTTGGATTAAAATCGCATGAACATTCATCGAGGTTGCTCAAACTAATATTTACACAGATACTATTTATTACTTGTGCACTCATCCCCATATCATGGACTATAAATAACATTTTTGTACACATAGTTTTCAAATACTCGAGGACAAAACCAACTTCCGTTGTTTGGTCTGATGTGCTTCGAGTTATGGCACCAGAATGTGAAGCTCAATTACAAAAATTTGATGCATTAAAAATCAGGAGAACCTCGTAGACACAAAGAAGCGCAATGATGCAATTGCTCTTTGCATTTGTACATATTATCAGCTAGAGCTCTGGCTCTATTGAAAGAAATATAACCTGTTGTATCATTGCACCTGTCCACCTAGATAATCATAAAGAAAGTTGCGCGTAAGATGTTACCATCCTATTCAGACTAGTGTAATATCGGCTTATTTTTTTATCGTAGCGGCAGGATTGATTGAGTTTATATGAATTCCGTATTCTACGAATTCCCGAATTTTAGAATTAAAAAAATCATGAATGAAATCACCAGAAATAATTTTATCCCAAGTTTCTCATAAAAATCGTGGTTTCGTAATATGTTAGATTTACTAACCAAAACGCATATCTTGCGGAAAGTAAGAAAAACTCTGTAACAGAGGATTTGTTGTTAAAATAATGGAAAGTATACATCAAAAGCCATGCACTTAATGTAATACAATTTTAGTCCAAGGCTAAGCGCATTACTGTGAGTTAAAATTAATACAGTATGTAACTACGTTTTCAGATTTAGGTACTGATAAGCCAGCCAATTTAACCAGAAAAATACGGATCTTCCACTCTCACTATGGAGGATTACTGAGAATATTTTAGAAAAGAATATTGAAAAACTTTAGTTTGAAATATTTAAACTAGACTTCGAAATTTGTGTGTCTATTGAGAAATAAAGCCCAAATCATATCAATGAAGAATGAAATTACATGGAGTGTTCTTACCGCTCACTTGACGAAGCTGAAAGTAACAAACTACTGCTCAACACAACTGAACAGAGGACGCCAGAGGAAAAATATATAGCCAAGGTGATACCCAGAGATTTTTATAGCACCTCCGTACTAGAACACATACGAGACTATCTTTGACAATGGAAATGAAGAGCAAACGCTCTTTAACTGGATCGACATCTGCGCTCCTACCAAACGAGATAACAATCCAATTCGATAGCACTTAGCACGTGATCCGATCGCATGGAAGGAGATAAGAGGTGTCAGGAGCGGCAATGTGCGACCGAGGAAAAGTTGGCCCCAATTTCCCCACCCGATTCTTCTCTTCGTGGATGAATACGCGAGGTCATCTCAAAGGGATAAGGGAGTGCACTCGGTCGGATTACGTTCGGACCCGGCCCTTCAAAGAATTGCGCTGAATGAATCGACTGTCGAGAAAATCGAACGCCATTCACCGGGAGGCGGACGTTCGTCTCCTGAAGGGAGGGATTTGGCGCGGGGAGGGGTGGGAGAAGGTTTTCTTTGGAAAGAAAGAATACGAATTTTCTTAAGGGTTGGGAAAATGGAGCGGACTTAAAGGTTGGATAATTCGAAGGCGTGAGAGGAAAGGGCGGTCGAAGGGGAGGAAACGTGGTCAACTGAGCAATGGACGTCAGATGACCCACTCAGCAGCTGGCGGACCCCCTTCCCAACTCATTACTTGGGACGTCGCGGACTCGTTTTTCGAAAACGACGACATACATCAGACGGAACTGTTACCTCAGGCTTGAGACGTGAGTGAGGAGAAAGATAAAAAGGGTAAGCTTTACGTCTACTCTTGCATAGTACCCTGCAAATCACCGCAAAAGCCTGTGACCGGTGATGGTCTCACGCTAGACATAGATTAGTACCGAGATTGCTAGTAACTGCGTCACCGAATTTACTAAAAACATCTAATTTAACCAGGAAAATAAGGAACCTAATTATGATTTGCAGGTTCTTATCTACAACTACCATCATGCGGGGATGAAAAATGGGAAAATTTAATAGAAAATGACATGATTATATGCGAAAAATTCAAGGGCATATCTAATACCATTACATCTAAGCATTGCACATTTATATATCACTTCACTTATCACTTGCAAATATGAAAATCCATAACAGCTCTCAATAGGTATAGATATGCTCTCGATAGATCTTGTAATGTAACTTTATTATCTTTATAAAATCTATTCACTTATTCAATTTTCTGTCAGAGATCCTGTCTTTTCTTCAAATATTAGCTATATTTGCTGGAACGCTTGGAGCGTAACCAGGAATATATGTGAAAGATTTGTGCAGAATCTGTCTGGATAAATCAATGAAACATTTTCCTAAAACCAGACTATTGATAAATGCCACCGGTTCACCCAGGAATATCACGAAATCTTTTATCCTGAATCAAATTTAAAACAGCATTGAGCTAGGTAAGCCACCAAGATAAGGAATGTGGAATATGTCGAAAATCATAATAAGCTAATTTTTGATTATCAGGAAATGGAGAACGCAATATACAGGGTGATTAAAAAAGAATACCACAACTTCGAAAATCTGTATTTAATCAAAGAAACATGATGGAACCTTGGGTAATTAATCAATGTGAAGAGTAATTACAAAGTTTTTTTTACGTTGTTACATCAACTCGATACTTCTACTCGATTTGAACGAGAGGTACCCACAGCAATGGATCGCCGCCAGGCAACTCGTGACAGAGCACTTCATCACTGGCCTCCAAGAAGCCCTGGCCTCACCCACTGTGATTTTTTTCTATGGGGGTACGTTAAAGTCATGGTGTTTTGACCACCTTTACCAGCTAACATTCAGGAACTAAAAGAACGAATAACTTCAGCCATCCAAACTGTTACGACATAGATGCTACAGAGAGTGTGGAACGAGTTCGAGTATCGAGTTGATGAGACTCGAATGTCTGGATGGGGTCATATAGAACATCTATGAACGTATTTTCTGCTGAAAAAAAACTTTGTAAGTACTCTTCACATTGATATATTACCCAAGTTTCCATCATGTTTCTTTGATTAAATACAGATTTTCGAAGTTGTGGTATTCTTTCTGAATCACTCTGTACAAGGGAACGCGTATGAAATAACTTTTGAGAAAAAGAAAGGGGTTTTGTAATGTGGTGGTTTGGTGAGCACCCATTATGAATATAAATGTCGAATACAAAAAGTAATTGTGTGTGCATCAAAGCCTACGAAGTACCCTGCAAGCCATATTGACGGTGTGTGCCGGGGGTAGACGTGCAGAATCTAATGAATTTAGAGTGGTGCAAAGCGATAAAACTTAATGAAAAGCTGTCGAGAACTGTGGTACTCTCTCGTCTGGTGACTGCAGTACATACAGCCTCAGGGGAACAAGAACGAGGATCACTTGGTGTGCACTGGAGCCAATTAATGCAATGACGTGAGGAGGATGGGTAGGAAGATAGCATGCTAATCAAGGCATTACGCGCAGTCACACTGAAGAGCATTCGGCCATAAACTCGGGAGAAACACGACTTAAGATCAACGGATTTCGGTCAGATTCCGACCATAAAATTAATTATAGCATTGCTTAAATGAGGTTCCACGGCATTCATAAAAAGGCTCCTATAAATGTCCAGAGGTGGCACAATTGTTCACGAACAAATGTTCCCATCAACAATACCGTCAAGAAGAAAAAATTTGTAAATAACATAAATAAATGAGTGAAAGTTTCTCGGGTCTTCCACCGAGTCAAAGGTCAATCTCTGCCGACGTTTCGGAAAACGACTCGTTTTCAATCTTCAGGGCTGTGATATGCCGTGTCAAATTTGGAGGGTTTATAGGTATATATTCTGCCAGGACGTCAAGTGTCTCCTGATTGGAGGAAATCCTGGCTTGACTCCATGAGTCCTATTGGCTGGTCGTTCTGCCTCATGCTCCGGACGCATTTCAAAATTGGCTTCCATGCGTTTCTGAGGCGGAATCCAGCGTCCAGATTGAAATTATTCCTATTATAAATCCTAAATATATTATCCTTCCTATAAAGGAGACACTTGACGTCCTGGCAGAATATATATAAGCCCACCAAATTTGACACGGCATATCACAGCCCTGAAGATTGAAAACGAGTCGTTTTCCGAAACGTTGGCAGAGATGGAGCCTTTGACCCGGTGGAAGACCCGAGAAAATTTCACTCATCTAATAAGCCGGGAAAACACCAAATCTTACAACATAAATAAAATCTACCTTTTACATTCATACTTTCCGATATGTTTTCTTCAGACTTCCCCACGCTTTCAAATCACTATTATTAGCCATCTACCAGGTAAAGTAGATGGAATTGAATCGAATCAGACGAGACTTAGTTAAAAAGTGAAAAGTAGCAGAAAAACTTAAGCGATGTATTTTTCACACACTTTATTCAATTACTAACTTCTACCGGTTTCGACACTCATTATCAAAGGGTACTATGATATTATCATGGTGGCGAGCCCATAAATATATTCACAATGAGGGAGGGAGAAACTGCAGGAGTGGTTGGGGTAGCTTAGAGCGTATGATTAAGTGGGATAAGCAATGTGTTGAAGGTCAGGATGATGGGTGAATGCGACACAGTTACATAATAAAATGGGGACAGATTGAACGGCACAATTTCATTTGGGATGGAAATATAACCCTTATCCGGACCCCCATCTTTAAAACGATATCGGCAATCAGCCCCGCATGCCTCCTACCTCTCATTATCCTATAAACACTACCAGCTTTTCTCCTCCCTTTACCCTGCTTATCCAACATTTTGCCCTCTATCATGTTCTTCAAAATACCAGTGGATTGATAAAAACCATTATTCTCCCTTTAACTGTGTACTTATATGGTGATCAGTTCTTTTCCGCATGTCTTTGATGGTGATTGTTCTGGCACAAGGCAAAAATTAAAAATAGCGACAGTGTTACGAGTCGAAAGTTAAAAGTGATGAACAGGCCGATGCTTCATTAACATGTTACTATTGGGAAGATAGATCCTATTCATCAAACTTCAAAGAGGAGAATTTTCACTAATTCCTCTGAGAGTTTCCCGAGTTTCATATTCCACGTAAACTCCCTAAATATCCTTTTCTTTCTATATCACGGATGATATCCCGTAAAACCAGAAAATGCACGTACTTTGTACGAGAAACCTGGGGCTTGATGCCTTTTTCAGGAGAAAAATCCCTTATTATACATTGGCATTAATGAAAATATTGGTGGAACTTTCCCTTCGGTAATGCCCTTGGGATCGTGTCAGGATTTAAATTATAATGAAAAGGGAAAAGAATTGTCCGATAAACCCCCACCGAAAATTCGCCAGCTCATGGCTTATTCATACTATTGGGCCTAGCGGGATAACAGAGAGTTTCGATTACGAAGCAACGTGCACGAAAAATTAAACGGCTATTACGAACCTTTTCATTATTTAAAGGATTAGGTAAGTTAAAATATTCTGCTCGCTTGTTAGGGCAATGCGCTTTGGGAGTTAGAGTGGGATTGATACTCAAATCTTGAGCTCATGGAAAAAGCATTTGTTAACAGTAAATTCCTTGCAAAGTAGGGAGGATATAGTAGACATAGATACCTTTTTAGACCTAATTATAATAATAAAGACGCTCCTTGTACATAGTGCTGGCCCATAGAGCACGTAGGAGATGGAGTGGGTTAAGGAGTGGAATTGATTACAGGAGACAAAGTTATATTCGGGGCAACCGAAAAAAGCTGTTCTCAGAAAAAGGACTGGTAAGGTTTTTTTAAATCGGCTATCTAGATTATTAGATTAAGTAGATAATATCATGACACTGAAGGTCGTTAAAGGGGGGAATATAATAGCGCGGAAAAGAGTAGCAAATAATCATGATGTGGATCGGAGTTAAATTTGATTCAATGAAAAGTAGAATATTATGCAGGAGCTTTGATGCACTATAAAGAAAATGCCACTATCAACCAATCATCTAACTTTTAAACCATGTCTAGTCTGTCAAGTTGACATGGGTATAGCACACCGAGGCCTAAGCCGAACGGCATATGAAATACATATATTTCAGTATGGTGGTCACTTCATTTCCTGGTGCCCACCTGTGAATCCTCAGAAAGATTGATATGCAAATTACATACGGCTATGGGAAATAATTGGCATATCGTCATTCAATAACGTTTTTTTCAATACTACTGAGCCGCAATGGGTGAACGGAACTCATTTCTGACTCGTTTCAGCCGAGGATTGTCACAAAGGGGTTATTATGATCTACTAAGCATAGATGGCTTTTATGAATTCTGAGTATAACCAATAAAAACTATTAATAACGTTTTTTTTCAATACTCCTGAGCCACAATGGGTGAACGGAACTCATTTCTGACTCGTTTCAGCCGAGGATTGTCACAAAGGGGTAATTATGAACCACTAAGCATAGATGGCTTTTATGAATTCTGACTCTAACCAATAAAAAATATTAATTTCATTTCAACTGTTTACATCAGAGTAGATTAATACCCACATTATTTGCAACCTTTGGGGCATTTATGGTATTTATATCGAATATTGTTGTTCAATAGTGATTTTCAAGGTGTATTTAGGTGCACAGAATTACAAACTGCTTCATGTTTACCATAATTATTCAATTATAATATCTTCCTTGTATTCCATTTTTTAAGGACTTTACGGGAAATATATGATGTTGAATCGTTTTCATTTCCATAAAAAAGAGACTTTTTCACTGAATAATATATAATTAATGGCAATAATATCTGAAAAAAATAATGAATACCGTGTCCAAAATATTGGATACCGGCTCTGAAATGGTTAAGCACCCGTGAATGGACAGCACAAAAGAAAAACATGCGTAGAATAATTGTGCCAAGAATCAGCTTTTCATCTAAGTCAATATACTAGGTTACAAAATACCAACTCAATAAGCAAGAGTGTAATTCATATAACTCGTATCTACTAACAATTTTGAAACACTTCCCGAAGAATGATGATTTAGACTTCCAATTCAATTTGAGAATTGTTAAGAATGCAATGCTTAAAAACCATGACGGGTTGATTATATAGTATATACGTAAGCAGTTCAGTAACGTTACTTTTGAACATGCATTGTAGTAAAATTCATGGTAAAAGAATGCAACGCTTGTTCAAGAACCTGAGACATTTTCATTTGTTAAAAGCACGATATGGGGAAGAAGTTTCATCCCAAAAGTTAGGAGAATCGTTAAAGCCAGCAGGGGAAAGATATATAATTGGAACCTCTGGAGAGGACAAATTATAATCGGGAGATTTAATTGTGTGACAAATTATGACGTTTAGTGGCGCACTCCTTGTCACGCGAGCATGTCAAATTGGCCAACAGCATTCGGCCTAAGATGAAGCTTTTTGGAGAGGCTGCGGAGTGCTGTTGAATGATTAATTTCTCCCTCAAATCTCTTCAGTGCCACCAGTCGCAATTCCCCCCTCCCAATCCCCCCGTCATTATCCCCATTCCCATCATTCACTCCGCAAATGTCTGCTTCTCCCACGCTACTTTCTCGCGACAACACCTTCCCCTCCAAACTACATTTCGGGCCCAACCGTAAACCCAACCACTTGGCCCATATTCAAACGCGCTTCCCTTCATGTCCTCGCACTCCTGTCCCAAGGCTTTCCACCCCCAAGATCCCCACCGTAGAGGGGAGGGGAAGAGAAAGCCTGCGATCGTCCCCCAGGGGGAGTGGAGTGCGTCGCGTTTCCCTCGCCGTCGATCGTGTGAGACAGCGTCTGTCGCTGTGACGACGGTGACGTCCGAGAGCGTGAGCCCTTGAAGGATCCTTGCCACGATACAACCCCCTTCTCTCCACCACGCACTTAAAAACACACGCGTTTTTGCCCGTTTAGTTGACTCTTTTTAGCGTCGAAATGAAACAGAACTATTCAAATTCGTTTAGTTACATTATAAGCAAAGTAAATAACTTTCTAATTTCAGAAGAACCTAAATTACATTACACACCTACTTTAATTGCATGAAAACCAAGTGTTAATTCAAATACTCTTAATTATGAATGTAGTCATGGAAAAGTTATATGGAGTTGTTTGGTCGTTTTTGATAAACACCAATTTGCGCCAACGTTTCGCATCTTTATTGCGGCTTCTTCAGGGCTTTGGTGACCATTAAAAAAAAACTTAATTATGAATTTAATTTGAGCGTGCATGTCGATTAAAACTGATGAATCCTGAAAGACTGCACGCTACTTGAATTTTACTCCAATATAATGTAACATAAGGAGCCTACTTCCTCTTGTCAAGAATCCAATCGAACATATGAACCAGAGGGGAGTATACCGATTACAGTGCGTGGACTGTTGTGCTACATGTAAATTGTAGACAGGAAGGAGCCTTTGCACTCAGGCAGCAGATTACGGGACTGACTTCCTCAAAGGGAAAGAGATTTCTCTATTCACAGCCCATCTCCATAACAAAGACCTCCACGAAGATATACACCCGATAACGATGCACCAAGAAATGATAAGGGTGTGGATGGAAATTTTAGAACAGATGGCCATCTTTTCTTGGGTGCGGAACAATAAAAACAGCGAATCATTTTTCATCCTCATTCCTTGACGTCCTTTTCAGGCATCATAAAACACCACGCGCCGCAGTATTAGATCATAGAAAATGTGAGTTTATTTACATTATTATTTTATACGTGAGCGTATGTATGGGAATATGTGAAGCGAAGACTAACCAGTTATGTGGGAAGAAGATAGGATAGCAGGCACAGCTACCATATTTCTGGACGACTCAAGTCACTAAACACTATCCAAAAATATTCTAAAGTACAGGCTAAACCTAGTAGGGAAATTTACAGATTTCTTTTCTGGAGATGTCATAATATGCCACAGACTTGTAGCCCACTATTCATCATATTATGCTATATAATACCTTAAAAATGAATTCATAGAATATATTTTATAATGAAGAGTGCAAAATGCCATTTGTTTGCCTACAATATGGAACAAAGATAAGCCGAATCAAAATTGACGTAAAGGCAAATACTTATGATTGTTTTTTTTGTTTTTAGGTTTATTTTGCATTCCTTTATGCGACACTTCCCCTGCACAGTGGATTGAATAGCACGATATGGAGGCAGATAAGCATTGAAAGAGGAAATGAAGAGTTAACAGCCGGCTATGAAGGCTGAAGAAGTAAATTGTACTTCTTATTTGGAAAAATGTGTGGCAAATGCAGAGCTGCTTTTAATTTGACTCGTACGGCATAAAATTTCCCCCGAGTGAGAGTTGCTCAGGCTGAGAGAATGAAGGCAGGCTCCCTTTCATAGCTCCGCATTACAATTCCCGACCCAAAACTGCAAGACCGGTACTTGTGTTGGCCAGAAAATTACGGATCTTAATCTAATATAGAAAAAAAATTCGTCCATCAACAAACGCTGTTACAAAGAACTAATTTTTACGGCGATTTTTCATTCCTGCTCCTCTAACTTTTTTCAAGTAGAACCGAAAAATATTATATTGTGGCATTAAGTATCATAATATAATATCGTTAAATAAAACTCAAGACTCTTAGAAATCTTAAATGTCACTAGTGAGTCCAAATTAAGTTTAAATGGAGGGTTTCATTACAGTCTATTTATCCCATGCCCATGTCGGAGAGCAACATTTTTCGATATGATATTTAACCCGCACAGTGGCAATGTCTTCCTATTCCTGTAAATCAAAGTGAAATGCTCTTCTGGATTTTTTTCCGCTATATTTGCACAATATTTACTCTCCCTCATGAATAAGTCGGAGAAACCCATTCTCTTTTTTAAGCCAACTGCTAAATTATTGAGCGACTGTGTTGCTGCAGTAAATAATCGACACACTTCAATACTTCCAATCTTAACGAGGGTATACAGTTCATCCAATATGAATGAGAAAGCATTGAATGGGTTCTTGAGTGTTATGTTGGGAAGGCTCTAACTCTTCGAAACATATTTCCCTTTCTTTTTGGAAACGACACCCAATGCCTGACATAAAAAAGTGAACGTTACACGCGCGCTTACAAAGGAAAAACTTATTTTTTCACGTTAAATGAAGGGCAAATGCGAATTTCGCCGTTTGTATTCACCATCTGCATCACATGTCGCAGTCCCATTGGCCGTAAGTACCGAGATTTTTCACCGAGAAGGTTTCGTGATTTTTTTTTACCCCGGCTTGAATTTTGACGCCACGGAGTTACTCCGCAAAGGCATTACGTGCATTCTCACGGGCCGACGGACGCCGTCAATCGTTTTTCATGCACGACATCGCTCATTCTCTGCCCACATCCTAATTCGCCTCTCCACCCCCTCCCCACTCCACCCCATCGATCAAACGCCCCCTTCTTTCTCCACCACCACCCCCCTCCCCCACCTCCACACCCACGCACGCACGCTGACCACATCAAATCCCCTCCTTCTTGTTTTATTCATGGGGAGCCTTCATTCATTCACTCCAGCTCGCTCCGAGAAGACGGCTTCGCTCAAGATGCGTTTTGTCTCGGGAACACCCACACGCATTCTCCTCAGGTGGGGAGGATGCTATCAATGAGGCCGAGGGAACTTAAAGACTCCGCGTAAGAATAAATAGAGTAGGTCTTTTCAAAATGGAAACCGATGAATGAAGAATTCCGAGGAGGACCAAATACAAGAGCCAATGAATAAAGATAAAGGTTTGAACAAAGTATCGGAAATACGAAAGAGTTCAATTCCATACCCTTTCTTAGACCCCTGAAACTGTTGAGATTGTCGTGAATAGGTAACCAAGGAGTCACGTGGTAAAATCACGAATGATTTGCAATTTTAGAGTGTCTGAATTTCTCGTTACAATATCATTAATTGCTTTCACTTGAGTTTTTCTCATCTGTCTCGACAATAGAGCCCTCAGATCAGATAAACCACGAAGGTAAACAATGAATGAGGCTGTAATCGGCGTTTTTTTTACAAACCAAAGTTTCTAAATATTGGTTGTTATACCACATGACTGCTTGGTTACCTATTTGAGATAATCCCGACGGTTTCAAACACAACCCCCCTGGGTAGGCATGAATAGGCGTACGAGTATCGGACGACTGTAATTCATGGACTGCAAACTAGCGGAAAAAATTAAACAAATAGTTTCAGGCTTAAGTTTGTGGAGCTCTAAGATACCTATTAAAAAAGTAAGAAATCAATAGAAGAAATAATAACGCGCAATTTTCCATAACTTACACGTGTTATTTATCTATTGTGTACAAATTCCACTCAATTTCGTGAAAGTCTTCGAATTTTAAAAGAAAGAATAACGTGAAAATGAAGGTGATTTGTTGAAACCTCGGTCAATGGTGGTATTACATTGTGTATATAGTATTATTTCTCTAGTTTTTCTATATTTTTCCCATATAGGCACACAAAACTTAATGAAGTTACCTGCTGATATACACAATAGCAGAATTTCCTCAGAGAAAAAAACCATTCATCTTGACCATGTATTACATAGATAAAACGAAACTTTGTTCTACATCTACATCTACATAATACCCTGCAAGCCACCACAAGGATGTGTGGCAGGGGGTGATTTCTCACCAAACATGCACTACATATCATGCATTAAAAAGGAATAGTATTAATATAGCATTCTTGCATTCTATGATTGACCTGGACTCCAACCGGGAACTCTCTAAGTTTCTTTATGAAGCTAGTTCGCTAATCCTTGAATTTATTATAAAGTAAGCACCTCAGTGGTTTAAGTTGGCTCTAACTTTGTGTGCGGCGGCACCATGCGCACGATTACGTCTGATTCGTGACATATTCCGTACGGTTGGAGTCGTAGTGGTGTAGGTAGTAGTAGTGGCCTCTCAACCAGAGGGTCCGGGTTCGTATTCCGGTAGTGGAAGATGTTTTTCATTCGTTAATGAGCCCCAACAAGAGCGTTCTGTGGTGAGCTTCAAAGTGCAGTTCTCCGTACATCAGATCGGACGTTGCGCCGTAGTCCCCTCGGCGCCTTTCGGTAAAAGCAGGCTAATGCAGAGGCCGGGTTTCTCTCATCTCTTTCTCCCTAACCTTTCATTACTATCCTTATACCTTTCCTCCCAGCATGAAGTGCTTATAGGTGGGGGTACGGACTTGAAAAGCATAGCATTTTTCTTTATGGCAGTCCGGCAACATCTTGTTCCTTTATTGCCTCAAGAAATCCACAGAGAAGAATGATATCTTTGTCATGACCGGGCCGGAAATTAATGGTTTCCGGTTCAAGTTCGGGTCAAGGTGAATGATTATATCTACATGGAAATTGTGTGCTATCGGACAACTGCTTTGGATACGCTTGTGAAAAAAATTGAAGAGTTGGGCAAATTACGCTGAGACAGAAAAAGAACTGAATACCTTGGAAAAAGGACAAAGTCTAATAAAGTAGGCGTGCTTTGAAGAGTCCGAGTCATTTTACACGCACGTGATGCGAAGAAGCGTATGACACTCTGATGAAGAAAAATAAAATGAAACATTAGGATGTAGACTGAGATTTTCTCTGTTTACATTTTCACTGCCAAGTGCGGTCGGAAGTACTCTCAGCTCGCAAATACAATGAGTATTGTGAACCTAAAGAAAAAGAGCGCATAGGTGAAGCGATGAGTAAAAGAACTGGCACCGAAGTCTAACGATGCATTTCAACAGGTTGCACAATGTTGATCCTGAACACAACATTGATTTTAGGCTTCCTAAACATTCCCAAATGCAAGTGATAGTGGGCATGGAGAGAATGCATACTGTACGAAAAAAATGGAACTGCCCGCCGAAGAATGAAGTACTTATGAAAATCAGATAGTGTTTTGAGCATTACGAACAAAATTTTGTCTGGGGCAACTAGAAGTGCCTTATCTTAATGAATTTACTAATGAGAAAGAAGGTTAGAGTTTCCCATTATGATGCCCAAAGTATGAAGTTCAAAGTGGATCTGATGGACAAAATGTGTGAGACCTCCAATGACGTTCATGGATAAATTTTCTATGGTGGTAGAAGTTTACCGGTATACCATTGCTTTGGTACGCCTGCAGAAAATTCCAAGGGCAGCATTTTGCCTGGAGCATGGTTCATTAAAATTCCGCAAAGCTAAGTACTACGAAGACCAGAACTGATGCTGGGTTTCTCTTCACACTTCCTTCAACCATCAAAAATGATATATTTAAAAACTTCATCAACCAATTTCTTGACAGTTCATAATAGGATTTCACACTAATCTTAACTGACTAAAACTCTCGATGGATGTGATGTTTTCCCTGTGAATTTTTCCATTCGAGTGTACTCTTGCAGGTATTCCCACCAGGTCAGAAACTCAGATGACGACAGTTCTGTGACTAACTACGCAATTATCCTCAGGTCGTTGAGGGCGGAGTTAGCCGTCATAATGTCGGTATCTGAGTCACTAACCCAGTGGTAATCCCGAGAAGAACTCACTCGTAGCCAAAACAAACCGACATATTGTCTCTCAACGTCACTAGGGGCGATGAGAGACGAAATGTAATTGTGCTAATAAATATGTTCTTCCCAGTCAAAAATATTTTAGACGTTTGAAAGCGTATTTTATTATTATCATCATTATCAAATTTGTAAAGAAAAACAAAATGTGAAGTTAAAACATTTAATGGCCACCGACAAATTTGGACGCCAGAATAATCACCATAAACATAAATTTTACAGCATATATAATAGCAGAAAAAATATTCTTATAGCATATGTTTAAAATATGGGACCATGTAGTTTAATTTTTTGGTCCTTGCATTCGTCTTCTTACTATTCATGTCGTTAATGTTCCAGAATCTCCTTTTCCCGATAAAAAGACAAACTGAAGGCTTAACAAATTCTTAATGGGAGAAAAAAATTGCAGTGAAGCAAAAAAAGGGGTGGAGGAACGCTACGCCAAAATTCTCAATGACTAACGGGAAATAAACCGGCCATTCAATAATATTGATTATAGAGTTATTTTCTGCCGCGTGCATGCTTAGCTGGTCATAATATTCAGATACAGTTGCGTGCTCAAATGTGATAATAGAAAAAAAACGATTCCCCTTTCAATCACTCGTAGTGTAGCTACCAGAAAACTAATAGAAAGTGTGTCCATAAAACAATGTCAAAAATACATCTAATTGTTCATTACAGGGCTAAAATTATTTTTAAACAGAAGTTCAATTTGAAAAACTTCAAGAACAATATCTAACGACATGATGGGCCATGCGTAGAAGCATGCGAAAACGCTTATGCCAATCTTGGGCGACCCTCGCTGAAAATCTTAGGAAAACGTAATTATTGTTGGAAAATAATGTTGGAGAAATAAGTGTTCCATAAATGCATCTCTTTCGGAGGAAAGTATAGCGTAAAAAGCATTACAATATACTTGAAGCTTGTGGTTGCATTATAATAATCACTATACTACTCTGTAGCTTACATGTGTAGGACAGTTCTTGAGATGACTTCAGCGATTGTAAAACACAGTCACATGACAGTATCAATCTATGATAAAAGCAAAACAACGTAATCAAGCAGGACAGAGCAAGGCTGCACGTTTGCCTTTGCGATGTTGTGCTGCTATAAAATAACTTAATTGAATCACCGAACAACGACAAATAACCCATGCAGTCGACTGATGAATCGGAAGTAGTAGAGTCCTAGATGTAACCTTAATTAATTTTCATCAATGCCATAATAGTTAGTGCCAAGGTAGTTGGTGCCATGGTAGTTGTTATCCTCATGCCATCATATTTCCTCAAATTTAATGGATAATGAGGCATACAGAGCATTCCAGAGACATAGTCCAATTTTCCCAGATTCTCCTTTGAAAGCAGCTCTGTATTTCCACATCAAGGATATCGTCCGGAAGAGATTAATTCTTGGCCGCAGACCAAATGTTTTAAACTACGGATCTTCTCGTGCCGGAATAATGACTACATAATGTCTTTCCCCGGTAAAATCCTCCATTCTACTCAGACCACTTAATCCAACGTTCCCATCTCCCTCCAGGGAGAAGCATGTCTCCGGCCTCCACCTCGCTGGCTACACGCTCCGTTGGCCCAGGCACTTGGCCGTGAAATTACCAAAGGCGAGCGTGCCGAATGGCGGGAGTAATTTCACAGTAATTACGCATGGCATCGCAGCAAAAGGTGTGATTTTGCAAAGTTATTCGGCGGTTTATGAAAGCGAAAGTCGAGGTTTCCCCCTGTCTGTCTCGCAACCTCCGACTTGACGTCTTTCTATTGTCTCTCACGAGCTTCTATCGTTTTGGAATATTAAATTTTGCAGTGAGAAATCAAATATGTAAAGCATGTCACGATGGCGACTGAACGTTTGTAGCTGAATGGTATAGTTTTCCAATTTTGGGATAGAGTAAAACCATATGACTTTATATGACGGTATATAGATCGAGAAAACATTAGAGAAAACAGAAAGCTGTCGGAGAGTAAAGTGGAAAACAGCAAAACAATTATTATCTCTCGTGCTATTCATGTGCACGAAAGAGAAAGAATTTCTCTCAGTTTTCACTTATAGTAATTAACTTATTGCCCGACCCTTTACTTTCGCTGCTTTACATCATTCTTAAGTCCAAATATTTTACATGTTCAGGCATAATACGACTTGTACCTATGTACTTTTCAATACTTGCGAAACTTGCTTATAATTATTATTTGAATATGGGAGATGGGCGAATGACTAGTGATGAGAGAAGCAAGAAAGATATTATCAGTAGCATAGTCTAGGCGAAGAAGGCATTCTACATAAAGAATTACAGCTGGTATCCTTACAGCTGGAAATAAGAGCTTGGAGGTGAAAGCCTTGGATTTCAGAGGAGATGGATAAAATAATAAGACACCCGTCGAGAGATAAGTAAATGAAGAGAATGGAAAGGGCATGCCTTCATTCAGATATATAGAGTAAGTAGTGAAAACACGACAGAGATGAGTTTTGAAAATATGAAGCGGTTAGTTCATAAGGGAATCGAGGAGAGAGCTGCTTCAAACCAATCTAAGGTTTGTTGACTGATGAAGGTGAATATAATAATGAAGAACAGAATGATGAATAGAATAATTGAGAGGTTAGCTGATGGAGAATGAAGTGAATAATTTCGATAAACTTATGATAGCTGCCCCATGATGATGATTAATTGTAACATTCAATCTTCATCAGTTGTTACTCAATGACAGAGTATTTAATCTTTACATTATATGTGGGACCCTTATAATATGATAGCTTTTTTGTAAGCTAGCCATTTGGATCACATCACAAGATATTTACATATTTTTTTAATTAAATTTCATTTTCACCTCTTTTAAAACAAGATTTATTCAAATATGCACATCGATGTATGCAGTCAATTGGTGACCGATTAGCATGTTCCGCTATCACACATGGAATCTGGTCGCCATTGCCATAAGAATGAAGAGAAATTCGACGCAGGCATTAGCCAAGGTAAGTAGAATAGATAATCATCTATTCTACTCACCTTGGGCATTAGCCTCCTCGAAAGTAAAATCAACAATGGGTCTACGGTTTAACGTCCGATTCGACGGACGATGTAGTGAGCTTCAAGTTTTGCCACAAATGACTCAATTAAAGGACCAGTACACAAATGAAAAATCTCTGCCGGGTTCTAACCCGGGCCTTTGAAATGGAGGGATAGAGTTTCAACCATGACAACCAGATCGCCTTATTGCTTCATGAAAAATACAAAACAAAAACATAATTAAAACATAAGATTACTTTTCACAATATCCTTTCCATTAATTTTGATTTGTTACTACTTTATAGTTATAAGATTTTTTCAAAACTTCCTTTTTTACTTATACATAGAGCAACAAAATTTTAATATGCAAAGCTTGTATTTCAGATTAAATCCTCGAATACTGTTCGTCCTCACAGTTTTTTTGAGAAGTGAGACTGGAGTTTCACCATTGCATTGCTATAAAAAAGGAAATTACCTATTAAATAACTGTTTTTTGCTGTAACTAACTTCAGGCTTACGCATGTAATGCATACTGATGCGTGTGAACTCATCACACATGTATACTGCATAACGTGTTTCAGGTTATTAGTAACTCGACAGCCGTTTTTAAGTATTACCCAATCTACTGATCAGAAATAATTATGTAATTTCATTACTCTTCATCGCTATATATATCTTTCTACCTTTAACGTATTGATATAAAGTATCGCAATCCTTTTGATATGTTTGACCTGAATTCTACGACAAAATATCTATGTTTCTCGTCGTCACGTGGGGACACACTATATATACATGTCAATGAAAAGGCCGTACTTTTCCACTAACAAATATGGGGTCGAATTATCTGCGAGTAAATGCAATAAAATATTGGTATTCTCCATCAGTTTTGTCAGGAGTAGGTCATGAGACCCTGCCACAAGTAGAAAGCCGGTTAATGTGCTGTATCGAACAAATTCTGTGGTTTCATGCGTGATAATGTGGAAACGGAACATAACTGAACTTGAAAAATGATCAACTTCCACAGAGAAAAATGTTTATAGCGCCCGTGTTTCACTTTTTACGGCTTCTTCAAGGTCTGAAGATGTTGTAAAAAGCAAACCTGGTCGCAATAAACATTTTTCTCTGGGGAAGTTAATCATTTTTCAAGTTCAGTTGTGCTGTATCGAATATAAGCCAAAAAAGCCTTGTCGAGACCCTGGCCATATCAGAGTTTGCCAGAGAACAAAAATCATATATATGCGGATAACTCAGCCTCACTTTTGGTCTGAAAATTGATGGGTTATCTAAACACGTCAATCCAAGGCTTTCAGAATTTTTTTTTGTCCTGAAATGTCTAACGCCGATCATTTTGGTCCAATCAATGGTTTTTCATCGACCGTTCCCACCAGTCAAGGTCTTTTGCATTTTGTGCCCAAAATACTATTCCGTTTATCTGGAGGACTTGTCACACGATACATATTATCGGGGAAACATTTACGGGAGGATAAATTGGGAGGTCATCTGGAAATTGCTTAATAATCAGTGGTTAGATGGAAGAAAGGACTATTTAGTCTCAATTCCACTCCGAACACCGTCACTAGATCTAGTATCTAAATAAAGTGACTCCGAATAAAGAGTTCATTATTATTTTTAACAAAGATATGAAAAATTCTTAAATACTTGGGAAAACATAAATTATATGCAGTCAAAAAGCAATTTTAACAACTGATAAATCACTGCTTCAAAAAGGATGTTCTCAAGGGCACACAAGTTACATTAACACAATTAAGGAACACCTATTTCTCATATCATCTGTGTTTTCAAGTCTCTTTCCGCACTAACTTCAGACCAGGAGAAAGGCATAAGGATGGGAATGGAAGGGAAAAGAGGACCGGCGGAGAGAAACTCGGCGTCGGCATTAGCCTGATTCTAACAAAAAGGCGCCAAGGGAACGACGGCTTAACGTCCCATCTAACGGACGGAGTACTGTACTCGAATGTTCTCCACAAAACATTCAAGTAGGGGCCGGTGTATCAATGAAAAATACCTACCACTACTGGGACTCGAACCCGGTGAGAAGCCATTACTCTCACTACCCACTCCGGACCCTTTTCCTTGAACCAAATTATCAGTATACAACAGATATCAAATGGTTTTCGTTGGAATTCAAATTTTTTCTTCCATACTTTCTTTCATATCTCAGGTAAAGTACCATCGTATCTTTGGTTACCCTGGCGGACTCCTACGTATTGACTTTCCAGTATATTTAATTTGAAATTTACACCAATTTTAGTTTGTATGTACACTTTTTACGTGAATCTGTTCATCTATTCATACCTCTGCCCTGGACGAAATGTATCATACAAATGCAAGTTTTCAAAATATTCGCTAATGTCACTAAATAATAAAGTAAGAACGCGATTAATGACATGATATACAATTAATGACGATCGATGAAGATTAAAATGAGACAGAACTATCGGTAACAAGGAGAAATATCTCTTAGTAAGATTCTACAAAAGTTTATTCATACTTCGACCTAGATTTCAATTGCAACACAATCACCTTCAAGGTAAGCGCAAAGATTCCGCAAGCTCCTTATATACTTAGAAAGGTAGTGACGTGAGAAGTAGGACAAAACTTTTTTTTTCATCTTGTCATTTCTTTAATTCCTGTAATTTTTATATAATTTTCCGAAGATCCAGAGTGTATCATGAAAGCGCATTCCAGAATGCATACACGATAGTTTGCAGACAGTGCGAATGGCATATATAAATGACCCTTTTTTCCAAAAATATTAAATACATATCAATTAATGCAATTAACTTTTCCATATATATTTTAAAAATTGGTTTTCATCAGCAAATCCTATCCACCAGATTATTTTATTGTGATTTTTTCAATCACATTGGAAGAGAATTCCTCAGGTAGCCATGAAAAAAATTCATTTGAAATACGGTATAACTATAGAATTTCAGTTTAATTTCAAAGTTAGCCAAAAATATGTGAAGTATTAAGCAGCATTAGCGAAGAAATTTTTCCATTCACAGTTTGCAGGCTAGGTAACTCCTTCCCAGTCTATAAGCTCCATTCTCGTATGGGGTTAATCCATAACGAAGGCCGTAATGGCCCTAAGAGATTCGAATTTCTCTCGACCCAACCAACCTGGGTGCTACGAGCAGTTTGGCGGAACTGAGCCCCTTAAGCCCGGCTCAGTACTGACCGCGGGCTCTCATGCTACACCAGGAAAAACATGCATCAAGTCTACTTCCCATTCAAGCCTAAGGCCTACGACACAAGAGGTACTCATACTGCTAGTGTGCATCCACAAATACTGGGGCTTCTAATTCATTTAACTAACCAACGCTAGAAAAAGAGAGAAGTTCAATTATGAATCATAATAGTAAAAACAGGATTATTGATTCTAAAAATCAAAAATTCTCTCTTTGAATCAATGTGGATAAATACAACTTGCAATATTTCCAATTTTCAAGGGTCGTGAGAGGCTAACAAGTCAACATGACTTCCGACTAATCGATATGATTACAACATTCTCCGATACCACCTGTTTGTCGGATGAAATTTTAAGATACAGGTAGGTAGTCTATGCATATTACCTGTCCCATAAATTTACATAGGGATACATGGGATCGTAGCTGATTTAGACGAGAGAAATTGGTAGAACTGACTTGATTTTTTCTTGATGAACTCTCAGATGATGAATAATGCGTCTAAATCAACGTGAGTAAAATGTGGTAGAGGTAGAGGCTGGAAAAATATTCTATTTTATATGAATATCAATGAAAAAAATAGCCTCATGGTCACGAGCGAATTACATTGAGAAGGACATAAAAAAGGCACACCGAACCATCCCACTCTCCTTACTCAAGTGCCTAATCTATGTTCGGAACCAAAGTTCTTATTATTCAAGCTAATAATTCAATCTAATCTTCTAAAATGATCTTATATTCTATTAGCTTCAACTTGTTCCGGTATCAACATAAACAACAAATTTCCGGAAGGAACCAAAAATATTCGCGGTCAGAAACCCAATCGAATTTGCGGCTTCACATTACGCCTAAGTGCCCTGGTTCCGTTCGATCATCAACTTACCTGCAACACCGTTAATCACTTAGTTTCCCAAGGGGAACACGGTGGGAGCTCATAATTGAAGGGGATGAATGTCTGCTAAGCCACGGTGTCAAGCCTTGGACTTAGAGATCCAAGAGAGTAATTGTTCCCAACTAGAGGAAACTGAGGAGGAAGTATGTGTAGGCCGAGCTACACTGGATTCATGAATATCAAATGAGCCAACAGTGGGATAAATATTTCAAAAGGCACGTTTAAAGGGAGAAATTCTTATGCCATGGTAACAGTCTCCCTACTAGTATGCTAATCAATTTCCAGGCACAGGAATATTTGTTCCCGAACGCTTAAAGTCGTTCACTATTATATCTTCCGTAAAAGGTTTATAGAAGCATCTAAGTCCAAAAAAGAATTTTGCTCGTGAAAGAGACATTTAATCGTAGGAGGAGACCACTGACATAGTATTTAAGCAAGAATATGAAGAAAACATTATTGAAAAGTCTAACTTGGTTCGTGGCAATTTTAGACGCTGAAACATTGAATTTAAGAAAAGAAGATTATAATAGATAAAGAGTTGCTGAGATGCCAGATACGAAGAGGTTAGGCTGAGTGGCAAGGAAGACGAGAGAGGAAGTGTTGGTGATGGTGAGAACGGATAAGAAGTTGATTGAGAACATTAAAAGAGGGCGTCGGGCTTCTAATTTCCTCGATCAACGCATTTACCCAGCAGTCGGGCAAATAGTAGGCCGAATTACACGAGCAGGTAATGAGCGCATAAGCCAATGCATAAAAATACATAAAAATATACCGAAGAATACTCGTTACTTCTTGCAAGGATGGCTCCGACTGAACCACAGATCAAGTATTTTTCTTCCTCGTGTTATGGACCGCCATATTCTCATTTCGAGGCATAAATTTCGCCTGCTACGCTGACAACATTGAGAGACACCTGAATAGAGGGTTTATTCAAATTTCCCTCTACTTTCGACTAACGGGGCAAATTGCTAACCCAGAACACGTCTCTCTACCCTAATGCACATAAATAATTTTACAAATACATTTGTCTAAGACCCTTAAGCGTTTGAACTACCCATACATTACGATTCAACGTCACAATATACGGCTCAGAATTTTAGACATTGCGACTGTTTTCCATGGAAACTGAATGGACACATCGAGTGGGAAAATGGATCAGAGAGTAGAGATATCGGTTTACCTATGCCGGCGAAAACTGAGAACTAAGATACAGGTCAAATATACTGATCCTTTTGACCATTTTTAAGAAAATTTCAATCTGCTTTATTTTCTGATCATAGCCAATTCTTTTAAAATATCGGCATTGGAATGAGGTGATACATTAGACCGGCCTACCGTTATAAATTATCCCGGAATGCTTTAGCTTAACTCTGTCTCACTGAGTGTGAAGTTATATAATACTTCAGATAGGGCAAAAAAAATGCTGCTCATTGCGTTTAGTTGCACAACGAATAGCACCGAACAATTTGCGAATAGCACGTTGTTACATTAACCGAGAGAGGTCTATAAAAGAGTGCTCCTTTGAGAGACTCACTCGTGAATTACCTAATGTGAGATCGGAGACTGGGTGGCGTGATATTTATCCGCCAGAAAGAAAGCGTGGTATCGCATGAAATGAATCAGAGAACTATGAAGAGAATAAGGTTTTTGTAGCTTTATGACATAAATTGTCATAACCCGGGTCGTGATTAAATTATTTCAGTGAAATTCGCAACGTTTGTTTTTCTCCATCATGGAAAAGTTTAAGGGTGTGAAAGAGAAGATGTACGTAAATACGAAGAGATTAGCCGATAGAAGAACTCAGTGGAGAGCCGCGTCAAACCAATCTGAGGATTGATGACTAATGATGATGATGATGATGGAAAAGTTTCACAAAATTACTCCTGAAACCGTTCGTTTTGTTAAAAGTGCCGGCGTTTTACATAATTGTTCAAACTCCGTCTATTTATTCGCTATAAGCTTCATGGTGAATGAATTTCGAAACTAATTCACAACTTTAGTAATATAAACCGATAAATACCTAAACATCCGTCATGAACTTTCGCAGAAATTTCCTTGCGAATAAAGTTTACGAGCTCACAAAAATGCCGAGGGAGATATTTCCACGATCGGTGAATCGTTTGCAACCGAAAAATACCTCATCGTTAGAGAGATATGGACAACATAAGGAACGTTAAAAGCTCAATAATGGAGGAAAAAAGGAAGCATCTTTGAATATTTTATTTTTATATTGTGTTTTCCTGTCATTGAACAACAAGATAAAGGGTAAATATCTACGGAAATACGACTAATTCAACTGGAGAAAGAAATTAAGAGAATAAAAACTGGGAAAGAAAAATACCTCATTTTAATTACCTTAATTCCATTACCTTCTCTTTGTTTGGTTTCATTGCCTTTGAAGAGAAAAACATTTATTTTGCATATTTAGAGATCCTCTTCAATATCTTAGAAAACCTTAATTTACATTCAAAGCCGAGAAAACATATTTTTGGCAATGAAATTGACTGAAGATTATTTATATTTTACCGTAATTAAATTCATTTATTGCTCAATTTCACGATATTTTATTCTCCAAGACATGTAGACAATAGTATCATGCCAAAGAAGATATTACGCGATATCTAGGAATTAGGAATACGTTCAACAGATAGAAAAAGACTAATTTTAAATATCTCGTTAATACCTAGTGTACATCTACAATTGATATTAAAGGTGTATAAGTAACAGGCATTACAAATATTTTGCAGATTATCTTATTTATTTATGCTGCGTCAAATTTGCTTCAGGACTATGGTTGTAACTTTTACTCAAATTTATTACTCTCCTCCTGGGAAGATTTTACTCCTAACCCATGTCACTGTTTCCGCGTATAATTTCAACCTAGCACAAACTCATGCAGTCCAATATCTAATTGGGTTACACTTGATAACACGGCAGCGTATGAGCCCAAACGAAATAAAGTCGGCACGGCGCTGCCTTCCACACAGCTGGGCGCCCAAGGTAGACAAGAAGTTTAGGGCACACGTCATGATGGTCTGGACTATTTTTTTAAATTATTTTCCACTCGCCTACCCTCTCACAATTTTCAGAAATGAGAATTTTTGAGTGGCTTAAAAAGGGGACGGCGCTCCAGGATCCCAGGTGATGGACACGCTAATGCGGAGCCCGAGGCAGGGAGACGAAAAAGCAACGTTACGCGCGTCCACTTCCTTCTCTCCCTCTCTCTCCCTCTCTCTCCCTCTCTCTCCATCTCTCTCCATCTCTCACCCCCTCCAGGTCACCCACTTCCCAGCTCACTGCAATCCTCCATGGCCAAAAAAAAAGAACGACTACCCTCGCACCACTCCATCTAGCTCTCATTGAAGCCACTAGGTTCCCCTCAAGAAAACCTCCGTCCAAACACCCCTCCCACATTTCCCTCCAACGAGGGGAAGGTGTATCCTCCTCCCAGCCCTTGCCGCCGAAACCGTAATGACCCTTTCGACAACCTGTCTCGACCCCTTCCCCCTTCATCCTCAACGCTTGCCCATCTTCAACCGCCTGGCCAGAGTCATCTGCGAAAGCACTCGAGACTTATCTTATGCGGAACCTAGGAAAGGAGTGTTGGGAGTGGAGGACACAAAGGAGGAGACAAAAAAATGGTCTAAAAAGGGAGATAGAAAGAGGGAGGTGAAGTTAAGCTGATGACGAGAAGGGTGCGGTAACAAATCAGGTGCTTTCGTGAGCTCCACCATAAAGACGTGGACACTTGATGTAAGACAGCAGGGGACTGAGAATGAAGAAAAGTAATGAACCTACATAAACAAAAAAAAGACCTATTCGAAAACAGTTAGTAGAATAGCCCAAGCGTTGAGGGGTTTCTGCGGAAAGAAAGACTAGTTGATTTTTACCCATTATTGGAAAGACAATTCCTGAAGACCATAAATAAAAAAAGTGATGGTATGCAGTAAAAGAGCACATACAAAGTAAATCTAGAAGAAATAAAAGAGTATGCTAATTGGGAATTAGAAATAGTGAAAATGTCGAGAGTATAGGTAAAGACGGCACTCTATCGCAATAATAATCTACTTTCAGCTCTAATTTCAAGCTTGTAAATAACTAGACATATTATTGCAACGGGACAGGGATGATAGTTAACGTGAATCATTAATAAAACAACAGCATTATGAATAGCCAGACAAAATATTTAGAAATATAGTGTTACCGAAGAATGATGAAGATTAGCAGAGAGACTAAGAATGGTAGGAAAATAGGTTCTGATAAAAAGTCTGAAAAAAAGAGGTTCACAATACTGAACATAAGAATCTTGATACATGGTTATCAGCTAAAGATTCCCGTCAGAAACAGTGGGAAAAATGATAAATTTAGGCCTAGTATCAGATACAGAGAGCAAGAGGTGAAGGACGTGAAAAACAGAAGTATGTCATTATGAAAATCTAAACCTACAGAATAAATGAATATAGAGATCCGTGATTTTACTGTTGACTAATGATGACGGTGATCATGACGGGGATTAAATAATTAAAAATTTTCAACAAGAATTTAAAAACCTAAGTATTACACACTATGACAGTTTTATCTCACGTATAAAGATCCTAAGTACCCACTCATTTCCTCTTCCAGAGTTATATGACAATGTTCATATGTTCAATATTCATGAATGTAATATGTCATTGACAAGAACAATGCTAATGCGATTATCCTAAGGATAAATTTTTTCCATGCATTATTTTAAATAAAGGCATGTTAAAAGTAAGACTCAAAAGAAACTGAATATCAGAGGAAGGGGGGAAGAAAATCCACTGATGGAAGGATAGACAGCCAAACAAAAATACCATAAAATATCCACTTTCTAAGAATTGGATATGGAAATTCACGGACTCCGATTCCTTTATAAACCACCTTCTCCCAAGATCAAAAAAGATTTCTTCTCCATTCATCAAATGTTGGGGTGTTTTTTGTGAAAACCAGCCTACAGCGGAACGCCAAGAAGTAGAAATATTAAATTATTTCTCTTTGGAATTCCTCTCCGATAAAGAGAGTCAACGTCCCAAAAATATTTCGTAGTGTCCAATCAAATAATGAGAATAACACACATCTTATTACACCTTCTAAGCACTTATGTTTAAGCATTTTAATGCAAGCAATTTTCTAAAACAAAGTGATACACATGTCTGAGGGGAGATACAACCCTCAACCATTATTGCGTAATCTATCCGTCTCAGCAAGCTCTACTTATGTCAATATTCTTTCTTGACAACATGAGTTAATCACCCTAGCTTTACCACGCATACAATTTACATGCATTTTTACATTGTAAAATATAAATATGTGACTCTGGTGAGAAATAATAACCTTCCTTAACCTGCTCTTTTCGTAAGCAGTAAGCAAATTCAGTCACAAGGAAAATTACCACCATTTCTCAATTAACTGAAACCATACTGTTATCGCATTATCCACTCATCCATTTTGTAGCAAACTATTACGAGAATGGCCAATAAGTGTCAAAGCTATGCAAAATAAAATAAATTTGACCATCCTCATACGTGGAGGCGTGAGAGGTAAAACAAGTCTGATTGCAGGATACTTACCATAAACTCTCAGAAATCCATGAGCTAATGTGACAGATGAATTTTTTCATCACATCAGGTCAAATAAGTTGGACCGAAAGAAATTCAAACAACTTTCAGTTCAGATGCCCGACACTAGGAAAATGAGATCACCTAGCGGCCGAGAGAAAAACTCGGAGATGGACCCACCTCAATTTATCTCGAGAATTTTTTTCAGGAAATAAGAAAAGTTAAGGGTGGCCTCGGGTTGAGGGTTCACTGAAGCCCCATTCATAAGAGGAGGAAAAACGGGGGCAAAAAATATGAGAAATGCCAAAGTAGAGAAAGGCGTGTGAATGCGTAATATGTTAGTTTATTTAAGGATATGGATAGAATAGCAAACACAGCGGGAGAAAGGACAGAATGAGGAGAAGGAGAGTTTCTTTCCATTCTTGGAAGATGGATACGATTTTTCATGAAATATTAACCCTCAATTTTCATATACAAATGCTTCAAATGTCGACATATAAAAGGTCTAATGCGTGAAATATGTCCAAAAGAAAATTCTCAAGAATCGTAGAACAAAGGGCTGTCTTCCGCGGCCGAGCCGATTAAAAAGCTCAATTAAAAAGGTAATAATCGAATGTAGATTTTTATATTAGAATATCTAACATACATCAGTATAAAAGTATAAGGCCCATCGTTTTTGTAAATTTAGCCCTATTTCCAAACTTATCTAATTTTGTCACCTGAAAGTACAAATTCAAAATGGAGTGAGTGCGTTACGGAAAAATTATTAAGACGCATTCCTTCCATTTGCTATTTCTTTCAGTCTTTCAAAAAATAAATTATTTAGGATAAAAGAATTTACTAGGAGAGTTACTCCTATCAATGAAATGAAGCCTAAGATAGCCTGAGTAAATATATGAAAGCTGCGTTGATAAATATTTATATTGTATTCTACTAGCAATAATTAACATATATATGATGATAAAAATCAACTATACTTCAGGATGAGGTAATCAAAACAATCAATAGCGTGCCTGACAGATAAATAAAATCATACACAAAACAAAGAATAAAAAATATAAATCGATGTACGCTAAATCTTTGACTTCACGCTCTCATTATACACTCCAGAAAGACATCTGTATTGGCACGGGAGGTGTAATGGCTCATTATATTTGTTAACCATGAGTAGAAAAAATGGACAGTGGGCTACTAAAAGACGTTGTGAGTAATACGAGACTTTCTTGAAGAAGTATTACAAACAGAAACAGGGAGACAAAAAATAAACGAAAAAATAAGACATTTCAGCAATGCTAGAAGGCCAAGGGATGCTCTATAAAATCCTGCATGGAACTCAGGGATTTTCTAGGCTTCTATAGTAAAGGGTATCTTATTTCATTTTCAGGAATCCTGTGGTCAGGGGAGGTGCAACCCTTAGTATTTTAAACATCACCTTTTCCCTTAATAGTACTACATCCATGCATTCTGATGACATTCCCCTTGGAAACACAACAGAACACGAAGAGAAATGAATATAATGTCGTGTCGTTGGGATATAAAATTAACTCTTAGTTGAGTCTAGTGGTTGAGTAGGAAAAGAGGAGTTAATATATTTACATTATCCTCTATTTAAATGCTCTTGACGATCAAGTATTTAAAAGATGTATTTTAAAGATACAAATTTTTTTATCACGTAGTGGAAGTTATTTAATGAGCAGTGTCAATGTTTTGAGAACTGTGATAATACACCCTATTCCATGGCAGTAAACTATTCCTCCAACTTTTGAAGATAAACTAAATTTTAAATAGGGGAATTACTTAATTGCCATATGAATTTGGGTAACAATTCTTGTATTTGACATGATAAATAATTCATGCCACCCACTGTGTATTCAGTGGTTTCAAAACTATTTCCCTTTGAAGACCACCCATTGTTTAAATATGATTTAATGAGTAGTTTTTTCATCCAACAAGCACGGGAAATTATTTGTTTCATTCCTGAGTACTATTAATAAAGTTTGCAAATATTTTTAAGTCCCATTGCTATTCTGTGGCGGACAAAATGTAAATTCTCACCCACATGTGTTCCGTTAAACAATGCGGAAATTGAGCTAGGGGCACATTTCATTACAACACGCATTTTCAATTTCTCATCATAAGATAAAAGGCAAAAGAATGGAAGATTACACAAACTTTTCCTGATGTATTAGGTTGCGGCTAACATAATTTATAAGGGCACACTTTAATATAAACGTCGAAAAAATTAAATAGAAATGGCAGCTTGCGCACAGCTCTTCTTCATACGAAGAACTTTCCATAATTATCATTCGCAAGAGGCAGAGAGAGGGAGTGCTTATCATTAATTTCTACTCACGGCATAAGAGGAAAGGGAAAATTTCCATATGCAAATAGAATAAGGGTCATGTTCAGGCCCTCTTGAATGCAATGGAGGTCACCTCCTGTGCAGAAGTCACCGTCAACACAGTGATTTAACAAAAGATTGTGAGTACTGGAGTTTTTCAGGAGAAAAAGGTAGTGAACATTCATCTTGTATTGGAGCTTCCAGGGAAGCCAAAGCAACTTTTATAACTCTTCAAAGAGATTTACAGAAACAAATAAATAGAATGGAAGCCAAAAGTAGAACCTAGAGATACCCGCAAGAGTATATTTGACAGAGAAGAGACAAGACAAAACAAAAACCATTAGACTTTTAACTAACGTTTTTAATCAACTTCCTTGAAAACAACAAAAATGAAAAAGAAAACTTAAACTAAATCTAGGAAAAACGTTGAAAGATGGACTTAGTAATGAGGAAATAAGGAATGCAGGTAAAATAAGGAAATATTAAACTAAAGGGAGTACAAGGGTAAAAATATGAGAAGAAAAGGAGAACCATATTGATCGAATGAATGATACAAGAATAGTGAAAGTAGCAAGGGACCACCTCTCATTAGGGCAATGATCCCCATGTGAACCGAAGAAAAAAGGAGTTGTATGTTGACTCAACACCGTAAAATGGTTAAGACTATGTCTCTATTGAAAACATTTAATAAAAACTGCATAAAAAGCGATCTAAGACAAAAATCGTCATATTAACTCACGTAGCATTCACAAATATGAAAACAGGATTCGGCGTCTTTCCGAAGTTCCTTCGAGGCAAGCCGACCGCTTCCACGTTCGAACCACGTCCAGTACTTAGAATAAACCCCTTCTTTCCTCCCGTAAACGGCTTCCCGCTATGGGACACAACAAATTCGACCTTTCC
Source organism: Platycnemis pennipes (assembly GCA_933228895.1). Lineage (NCBI taxonomy): Eukaryota > Metazoa > Arthropoda > Insecta > Odonata > Platycnemididae > Platycnemis > Platycnemis pennipes. The sequence continues at coordinate 32,785,924 of OW121855.1, forward strand.
CGACCCAATTACAAACGAAAGCGCCTTGAAAACTTATGGTGATTCCAAGAGGCTTCTACTTTTAAAAACAATAAGAGAACTGCGAAGCCATTCCGCTCGATTCTCGGTCAACCGCTTCGATTCGGGTCAAGATCTCACGATAGGAGAGGGGTTGAAACATTTTTCCTCACGGCGGGAGACCGTGGAACGAAATAGGTTTCTCCCACCAACCGAAACCCACGTCGATACGGAACGGAGCCGGAAATAAAAAAAAACCGACATTTTCACAATCCTTGCCTCCCCCACCCTATTCACTCTCGGTCGACAACACTGAAACACAGCCGGGGGGTGAATTCTTGTCGCCCGACTAGATTCAATATCGTCACTTCGACCACCCAGGACACCGAAATGACTTCGGTGTCCTCGGGCATAGTTGCGTTTCCCCATGAGCCGAGCCTTAATCCGTAAGCGGGTCACGGTGTTGTCTCCCCGTACGGTGGGAAATCCAGCTCTTTTCCTCCCGTCCTCCCTCCCTTCTGTCCTGACAGTACCTACCCCCCTTGGCGCCTCCAGTATTCCGACATCGGGTCCCCGAATTAATTACTTCCCTGTTGAAGAGCGGCACTGAGTAGCGCGGTGAGAGGAGGCGAAGGGAATGAGGGAAGCAGAAGAAAAGGACGAATTAAGTGAAAGGAAGGGGAAAACTGGGGGGTAGGGGACTTGGTAAGCGAAAGCGACTCTTCCTTCGCCGAAACCCTTGCCGCATCCTTCCGCTCGGTATCCTCCCTCCTCATTTCCCATCATTCCTTTTCCTCGTAGAGCACATTTTCTTCCCTTTGGACCTGAGTAGGTCTACCAGACCGCCGCCGGCGATTCCCGAGGTATGTAGGTAAACTACGAGAGAAATTGGGAAGCCGCGGGCATAAAAGGGGGAGGAGAAGGGGAAAAAAGATCCCATCACAGTAGAATGGGGGAGAAAGAGAGGCATTACTTTTAATTTTTCCTCCTTCCTTCATCCCCCTCCGTCCAATTCGCCGCACCGTGGCATCTCTCGACGCTCGTCCTTAAAGAATCTGTCCCCACTTCGTATCTCCCCCCAGGGCAAGGTCAAGGCCGGTGAGTGGAGGGCTCGGACTGAGTGAAAATGAAATGAAACGAAACTCTGAACCCATGAATCCAATTATTTCTCTAATTAGGTATGCACGTTTATTTCGTTTCTTGCACCTTATCCATATCCCGTCACTTGCGAAAATCACGCGAAGCATGCTTGCACATAGGAACACAATTTTTTCGCAGATGAAATTTACGTTCATTGCCCTTATCCATGAGAGTGAATTTTACGTTCCATGCTCCCTTCAAAACTTTCAAATTCGGTTTATGGGAATCTTTTTTTTTGCAGAAGAAAGTTTTAATGGCATTCGCACATTTATTGCGATGATGGTGTACGTTGAGCTTAGCTTCCTTTCTTCCTAACTTCGTTTAAAATAATACAAGTAACTGAGCTACGATTTTTTCCAAAAGTTGCGGTTAACTAATTAACACGATACAATATATTTTAAAAGAAGAAACCAGAAAAGATAAACCTTGAAAATGATATTGTATGTTGAAAATATGGACGACCAAATGAATGTACGAAATGTTTGGAAATGACGAAGTTCTAATTATTTTCCTGTTTCTGGTGCTAAGCTTAACATCTAATAAAAGAGAAACAAGAATATGCTGCTAGAACACGAGAAAAAATTAAGTGATAAACAGGTGAGACGCTCGCAGTTTGCCATGACGGACTCCAAAGAGTAAGGACAGACTGAAGGTGCAAATATGTCTCGTATTCTCTAAAATTTCGGGAATTGATGGTAATGAAACTTATGCCTGAACGAGTTTATATCAATATTATTAAAATAATGATACTTAGATTAAAATTCCAAACCAACTAACCAACCAACCAAATCCAAACCAACCTTCAGGTTGAATCACTGAGTGAGAGATTAAAATTCACATTATTTTTTAAAAAATCCCCAGTGATTTCAAGACAAGAACTTAATTGCTTCAGTTGCTGAGCCTCAGAATGAAATTAACGTACTCGGTCACTTTCACATCAAATATGCCTACCAGATGGTTTTGCAGGTGAAATGTATAGTTATGCCCAGAATTTTCATAATTTATCCTTGAAATATAATATTTTAAGTTAAATACATAAAACGAGGGTGATAGACCCATATCAGTAAATTCCAAAGACACAAAACCGTCCTCGAGCATAAAATTGTAATTTGATATTTACACCCACAGTGGCAGTCATTATGGATATGATTAATAATAGGCGCAAAAGAGTTTAAGGGAATGAAGGTCTAATTTATATATCAATTCAACTTTCAAGGTTTTCATTAGTTCATAGTAGGATAGCTAGAAATTTGCCTTATAATTTCTGAAGTATGTCATTTCGAATGAGTTTCATTAAAATTAAATAGCATTTAACATCACAAAAAGACCTTTTCGCTCTTAGGAATACTAGATGAACTCTGAAACCTAAAGAGGAGCGCAGATAAATGTAACCTCATTTCCAGTCTCTTCAATGCTCCTTACCCAACTGAGTTTTCCATACTTTTATCCAAACATAGTGATTGGAAGAGTCTTATGAGACACTATATTAAAATTAAAAGATATAATCAGAGTGTTGATTACGCATTACGACCATTTCTCGAAATATCTGTTTTTTTTATTGTTCTAAAATGAGAGTAGCACGGAAAATTTTGAGTGAACATAGTAAGACGAATTACAGTTTCCTGCTATGACAGGAGGACACAAAGATAGGTCTCTCTTCCGGAAGACGTGGAAACAAAAGGGGAAGGATGTATCATCTCGCAGATTATAGCTTTAATTTCGGAGAGTAGCAAATTTTAGCTCGCTAAGCTCAGAATACATTCATCATTTTCCCGAACATCTTTCGGCTAATTAGAAGATCTTCACAATGAACCTTGCCAGGGGCAAGACGGGAAGAATACGGCCCTGTAATTAAAACATTTCTTCATCCAACTGAGTCCTCAATTCAAAAGAAGCATATTACTGGCTTCCAGAAATTCCTAATTAAAGTCAGCCCTTGAAGGACCACGAGCACAAGGTCACCTCAAGATATCTATGACTTTTCCCTGTTCCGATGCATCAGAAATAGTTTTTTTGAGCAAAGAAGAACATCATACAAATTAGAAAAAGGAAGAAAATCAAACTTTAACTCACAGAGCCATTTTCTTCTCTCCTAGGCTGCCAAAAACCGGGTCCAGTTCTATTTGAATTTAGTTGCCTTACCAGAAGTCCTGCAAAGAATAAAGAAAGTTTATATTAATTTGACGGAAACGTTAAGACATATATTGCAAGCTCTATAGAAAGGAATGAGCGAGCAGTTTCATTGAGGTCAGTAAACATGAATTTCAGGAAAGGAAGTGCGCTTTATATCAAGTCAAATTTCGAGCATGAATAACCACAAGAAATAGTGCTGTAGGCAGAAATTAGGAAAATATGACATGCTAGGATAGTAAAAAAGGGAGTTTTCTGTGCCACCAAAATATATATAAATTCAGCTCCAAAACAGCTGGTATTTATAAATTAGGACAAGTAGTTAATCTTTATTGAAAATAGAGCCAATTTCAATTTATGAAGCCATACCGGAACGGAACACTGAAAAGGCGTAGTGAACAGTCCGATTGATCTTTGATTATAAACAACCCAAAGGAATTAAAATACAAACGGAGGGCCTGGAGATTAGGTTCCTAATTTTTATTATGCGAAATGTGCCTCTCGGACACGGTGATAGCTTCAAAACTATATGTATAATGCTATAAAGACTATTTCGATGGTAATTGCGGCTCACATCCTTGGTTAATTCTAAGAAAATTAATAGCAGAAAATATTTTAATTTGCTAGAATCTTCTCATTATTTCCCATGAAACATAAAGATGATATGTAATAATCACTTAAACCGAGAAATTAATGTTAAAAAGAAAAGACAACCATTCTGCTAGGTTTGATGAAAAAAAGTTGGTAGAAGAAAATAGGGGTGTTCCGGATAAAACAGTGACTGTATGAATCACCAAGAACTGCTTGTTTATTTACAAGCAATAATATTGACTACGTCGCTATTAATGGTAAAAAAAACTTTGTGTTGAGTGTTGTAGTACTTACATAGATAATGATTATTCCATCATTACTGGCAGGGGTGGATGTGTCATATACTTTGTGGGTCTTTATTGAATCGAATCTGTGAATTCAGGACTCCCAAGTCCTCTCTTACAATTAACAGACTGGACGCCACAAACATCCATGCCTCGGACAGTGAAAAATCCTCCCTGGGCGGGACTCGAACCCGCGACCCTGTGATAGACAGGCGAAGGATTTACCCCGCAAAATCATAAACGTTAGCCAGCCGTGGCCCAGGTCGGTTACGCACCGGCCAGGCAACCCAAGGGCGGCGGATTTGAACCTCCCTTATGGATGCTGGGATTAAAGCTCTAATTTAAACAGTGTGATATAACATTAGCTATTGGAGCACTCAAAGCCCAAGTCAAAAAATGTAATATTAATTTTATCCCTTGATCGAATGTTTACACAAAAATGCTGCTTTTTATATCCTTATGCTCTGATCTTCCAATTATTTCATCAAGAGGACAGACACAAAATACCTTAAGGATAGGGCTAATCAAATAATTCAAAATTGCGACAGTTTTATATGACTTATAATTACAGGGTAAAATAACATGTTAGATTTGTTATTGCAATTGACATGCAGAGGGAATTAAGATGGCTTTAACGATAAAAATTCTTTTATGCAATGAAAGGACTGGACTCAATAAATTTATCGACGGGATGGATCAATTTCATCAATCATTAAGTGATCAATTTTGTAAAATATTTTTACAATACACTATTCTATGGTTTAGTTTGAATGTAGCGTTACTGGAGGAATCATCATCATCCAAGGATATTGTCTTGCATGAAAACCAAGTTAATGGAGATAAAAAAAATTTGTTGGAATTTCATGGCAACTGCTTTATCAAACTGCCCAATTAATTAAAGGGATCCAGGTAATAATTTTTGAAAGTGCATAAAGAAAAAACAAAGGTTAGACATGCACTATTCCACAACTTTTTGTGAACTTCCCCAAATTTTACGCCTTTCGATAAAGGTGAATATAGGTAGAAACGAGGACTAAGAAAATATATCCGAAATCTCTTTTCGTATACGCTCACGAAGGGAGGACAGGGTGTGAAAACCTGAGAAATGTTGTGGGCAGTTTGCACCCTCGTTAGTTTCCTTCCAATGGAAGACGAGTCTCAACCGGCAGCTTGGACCGCAAGTCCAAAGGAATGTTTGCCAAGGGTTAGAAGCTTTCAACTGCAGCCTGAGGAAACGAGAGAGCGACACGTCCGCACCTTAGCCGGAAAAACCGTTTCGAAGGGAGACCTCTTCCGCCTAGAAACACACGGGTCCACTACTGAGCCCTTGTGGCCCGCTCGATCTAGGTACTGCATGCGACAGCACGGGTTTTCACTATTACGTTCCGAAAACCTGATCAAACATCTCTACACTCGTGTCTCTGCCAGTTTTCTAAATAGAGCTTGTGGAAAGGAAGTTCCATAATATTCTATATTATGCGTAAGGAAAATACCTGCATTTAAATAATGTTGCAAACGTGTATTATAATCATTAAATCATATCCAACCAATCATAAAAACACAATTACTTAGCAATAAAATTATTATTCGTCAATAATTAATCACTGAGAAATTGAATGACACACTTCTAGACGGTAATAATTGAATTCAGTAGTTATATATTAAGGTCAATTCAAGTCATATTTTCACTAAACACCCGGTAGTTAGCAATATTCAACGTTTATAGATATACCGTAATGTATTGCAAAATTTTTGTTTTATAAAGAACCTAGCCACTGACTAAAGTATCTATCCCTCGGCTTCCCTCCAATATGGTTTTAAATGATTATTGCAAGATATTTTTTGGAAGCCCGTAGGAGAAATTACCACCTCCCTATCCATACTGACCAAGGAGAAGCACCTCAGTCTTCTATAAGTAGATCTCTTCCAGGGCCATAGCTGCGGTATTTGTGCGGGTTGAAACGCAAGTTTTCACGTCGATGCTTGTTAAAATCATCATTAAATTTGAAGAAGTGGACGACGAATAAATAAAATGTGCGGCACCTGCTCCAATCGCAATAAAGGTTCGGAAGGATAAAAATATAAGTGTTTACATTCCGTACGGAAGCCGACGTCTTCCCGTATCGCCCCGAAGACGAACCCACTCGGACCAGATTTAGGGAGCTTCATCCCCTTTGTGGCGGCGGCAATTTAGAGCCCTTCCCGGCACCCTACTTTCTTCCACCCTCCCCAACTCCCTCGACCACTCTTGGAGGGGATCGAAGAGAGGAAAAAAATCCTCAAAAGGGATGGAGCTTTTAGAGAGGACTGGAAGCGCTCGAGGAGTCTTATCGGAAGACGACCTCGGTTCACCTCTAACTCTCCTTTGCCGTCTTTAATCCTTTCCTTTCCCCACCAAAGTCCCACACGCCAACCTTACATCCAGCCATACCACCCACCCACAGCCAAGAAACCTTCGATATCTCCCCGTTGATCTCCGCGAGATACGCCTTCACTACTTCGAAAGGCACCGTTAAAAAAGCAATCCCGTCCGTGTAGCTTACTTCACGACTGTGAGGGATACAGCAAGGCAGTCCAATCGCCAGATTTCGAGGAGGTGGAGGAAAGGCTCTTCTTTTTTTAATGGTAATCTGTAAAAAAAATGTCTCACCCCGGTTAGCCGGAAGGGTCTTGCTAATATCTGTGACCTTATGCCCTACTTTTTCGGGGTAGAGATACTGAGATTCGTGGCAAAATTTAAAATGTCCTAATAAGTAATGTTGTACTGTAATAGTAGGTAATAAGAGAAAGAAGATTCTACCAAAAAAGTGGATGATATTTAGAACATTCAAGGTTTAAGTTTCATAAATGTCAATGCATATAATCAAATTTCATAAATTAATTGTTGAAAAACTACAAAGCATTATAGTATAACTATCCACGATCATTTGTACATTAACTTCATAAAAGTTTATAGCAATTGATTTTAAAGACTGAACAGCCTAAAATTTGCCTCTTCCCCAACTTTATTTTGTGAACAGACACCGAAGGTGAAAAGTACTATGCATAAATGACATTGGTGTTCAGAAATAAAAATAAATGCCCGAGGTAAAATTGATATGTTTTCCTAACTACTTTTGCTATAAACAATAGTATTTAGTGTATAGCTACCGTGAATTAATGAAAATGAAATTAATAGCGAACGAATTTACACAAGGTGTGAATTCAGTGCTTAATTTTACTTATTCGGTGCATTGACGGTAGAGAGAAATAAGCAAGTGCGAGGCGTATGACTGAAATCTAATATATCATTGCTAATGTTGGTCACAGAGATTGAAAAATATCGTTATAATGGTCAGGCGATAAGGTAGCAGTTTTCTATTTTTCTCTCATAGATCCTACGCGTGCAGGGACCTTGCGGTCACTTTTATGGTCTGCTCTATAATTCAGGAAGATTGCTGCAACTGCAATGATTTTCGCCGAATAACCAATGAAATAGGACTGAACTGAAATCAGAATTATTTGAAACGAAATTCGTTTGAAAACGGACCTGATTCATAAATGATTCAGGTAGAATGGAGTTTAAACACGCCACGATCCGATTTTGAACCATTTAAATCTCAAAAATGAGCATATTCCGGCAGGGTAATATCACCGAACATTGTCCGCAATGCAGGGGGTGAGATGAACGTCGAGGCGCAAGGTCGGCACCAAATCTGGTGAAGTTTTAGCGATAAACAAACCGCCAAAATACCACCTCACCTGCCTCGCAAGCCCATTGAATTATTTACTCCCGACTCCTCCTTTACCTCTCCACATTTCACGAGTGTAGGCCTCGGTGTGCGAGTGAATTAGGAATGATGTTTCTCAGGCATCCTGGGTTACCACCTGCTTTCCGCTTACCGAGACACATGAGGAGCTTACTCCAGGAATTATTTCACATTGTCAGTCGTGGTAATGACATGAAATTAGGTCGTGATAAAAAACGAACTTTTGTTTAAAACCATGGAGTGCAATTCCCATCAACAGCAGCCTTAATTTCAACCAGGCAAACACATTTTGTAGAGCCGGATGAAAACCCATGACGGATCCACTCATAATGCGCTGTGTAGTTGATAGTAAACAATAGTTTCAGGATTGATTTTTTGGAACTTTACCATGACGGGAAGAGAGAAAAAAACTTTGTTAATCCTACTGGTGATATTTATTCGTAATACTCGGGTTTTAATACATAGTGAAACGTTGGAAATTAAGATGATATTACGTATAAGACCCCAGTTGGTAGCCAAAATACACATCTCCATGAAAATTATCGTAGAAGTTTTTTTTTTCCTTTTCCTCGTCTAACTAATTGCCAGTATAATCCTAAGAAAAAAACAACACCCATGCCTGAGACGACCGAACTCTCACTGGGAACTAAAACTTTGTATTTTCACACAAACGTATTACAACGGCAGGCTAGGGAATCATAAGGTACATGTACCTGATGATGCCCTAGCGGGTGAAACCGGTCGAGCCGTTGTAATACGTTTGCGTGAAAATACAAAGTTTTACTCCCTTGTGATGTTGAATTTCCATAAAGTAACGCCTGAAACATAATTTTACTGGACCGGTCTCTGTAGTAAAAATTTCATGACGCACATAAGCGGTTGAAGCGACGCTGTAGTTGAAATTACGAATATGGCCCTTCGCTTTTAGGATTTGGGACAGGTAGAGCTTTAAAATTTGGCATAATTATTAAATTTTATTATTGAGTTAACAGGACCAGGTTAGGTTACATATGATCGATATATCGGCTTTTGCTCCACGGGCGAAAATCTCCACGAGCCGATATATCGGTTCGAGGAGCTAATCAATGTTTAAACTATTTTTGTTGTAATATTTACAATAATCCTTCATGAACTGTATCAGAATGCGATCAACAACAATTAATCTATTTTTGGTTAAATAAAAAACATTACATTTATATCCAAAAAAGGTAGTTCATATAGTTTATATATTTCACAAGGAGTTACAAAACTCTCAAATTCATGCTGGCACTTTTCGCTAATAACATCAAAATTCGGTAGCACTAAGAGGGCAGGAAGTATAACCCGAGCAATGCTCGCGAGAACTGACACCTCTAAATGGGCTGCAGTAATACCTCAGCTTTCACCTCGTATACCTCGTATTAACTTTCATATTTACCAAGATACACTTCCCAGTGCATAATCCAAACGCGAGCCGGAGTTTTATTTTTGGCGGCACAATGAAAGGTCGGAAAGGGAGGAAAGTAATAGGAATGAAAATGGGAGTGTAACGGCAAAAAGTGCAAGACATATGTACATGAACAATTACGGAAATTGATGACGAGTGCAGTATTCCTTAACCTCTTATTCTAACTTGTTCCGACTGACGACCAAATCCAACTTGCGAATAATTTCTCGAGACGCAACTGGTTCGTATGTCGAGGACTTATGTACAACCTTCTTGAGAACATCCTCAGTTGCTAGGTGTATTACACGGCGGTGGCTTGGTACCTCAAAGGTTGCGTGTTCAAATCCCGCCTCGAGCACGTAAGTCGCGTTTGTGTTAGGTCAAAAGCTGGTTAGGCGGTGCGAGTCCTATTCTATTATCCACATTCCTTTATCATGTCCTTCCTGCAACATAAGTAAAATTAATATGGAATAAAGGAAATTGTAGGCGAGGAAGTTTCTATCCTTACAACGATGAAAACACTCGGTACTTTTTACCTTTTAATAGATGAACGTTTTCTATGTTCTTTTACATGACACCCTACAAATAATATTTTGTCCTGAAGATGACATGAAGAATATAAAATCTGCTAAGAGAGTCAGTAAATATTGTGGAAAAGTACCAAGTATTTTTTCACAGTATAGTTACTATGAGATTTAAAATTAAGGCCACCCAAAAATAATATCAGCATCTGTAAACCAATAGCGATAGAAATTTATGTTATACAGAGCGTGCGTGGTGTTATTGGCCTCAGTGAACAGCGTACCCTAAAACATCCTAAACTAACATCACATATTATTACTATAATAATAAAGTTACGAAAATTCCCCTCTCCCTTTCGATGTTACTTATCACATTTTTTGGAACATTAGACGTCCCCTGCAGGGAAATTTGTAAATAGTCTATAAGGGCTTCTCCTTCGTATTTAGATTATGACGAAGGACAGGGTAAGTGTAAGAAGGCCAGTGAAGACAGGGCGCTGTAACCTCAGATTACATAGCGCCTGAAATAGACTTCCCTCAAACTTTAAAAAAAGACTTTTTCTGGCGAAGATTTTCGCGGCGTTCCGATGATTGTAAAAAGCTTTCGGGATTCTTCCGCGTTGTCATTGTGTAAAATGGCGACGTTTCCCCCACTGTACTGCGGGCGTCCTCAGGCCAGGCTGAAGTGAAAATGCTCCGAAATTGACGCTTATTTATACTTGTCTTCTGAGGTGGCCGCTGCTCGCTGATTGGCTGTTGGTGTTCGTGTGAATACTCGTTTCCACGTGTTGGAGAGTGGGTAGCTGTCCTCTCTATTCATATTGTTGGGCCTCTTGGAAATTTCAACTGCTTCCCTTATAATTCTAGGGAAATATCGCTTTTCCCTCGAGAGGATTTTTGGTTCCATTAAATTCACGGAATGGTTTGGTTCCATCGAAACGTGCTCCGCAATAGCCGATTTCTCCCCTTGTCCGTTTCTGAGGGCCCGTGAGTGTTCTTTCATTCGGCATTGTACAGCTCTCTTTGTTTGCCCTACGTAGGATTTTCCACAGCTGCAGATGACCTCGTAAACGCCTTCGTGAATTTCGGGCGGGAGGCGATCCTTCGCTCTGATGAGGAGACTGGATAATTTATTGTCGCATCCGAATCTAGTCAGTATATTATGCTTCGCGAGAACTCGCGATATTTTCTCCGTGGTTCCTCCAATGTAGGGGATGAGAGCACGTGCGACAGGATCTACAATCTTGGATTTGTCGCTCCGTTGGTCCAAGCGAAGAACCGTTTTTTGGATTGTGGCTTTATCATATCCATTCTTTCCTAGGGCAGCCAGAAGATGTTTCTCCTCTTCAGGAAGCGATTGTTGGTCGGAAATAGTTCGAGCCCGGTGAAAGAGGCTGGTTATCACAGAACTCTTTTGCTGCGGGTGGTGGTGAGAGGAGGCGTGGAGATAGAGATCTGTGTGGGTTGCCTTCCGATGTACCGAGTGGCCCAGGGATCCATCTTCTTTCTTGGTAACTTTAACGTCCAAGAAGGATATCTGGTTGTTGCTTTCCTTTTCCATGGTAAATTTTATGTTGTCGTGTTGAAAGTTGAGGTGCCGGAGAAATTCAGTCAGGTGTTGTTCCCCGTGTGGCCACACAACGAAAGTATCATCCACGTAGCGAAGCCATATTTTGGGCTTCCAGTCGAAAGTCTCGATGGCCTTTTTCTCTAACTCTTCCATAAAAAGATGAAAGAACACTCACGGGCCCTCAGAAACGGACAAGGGGAGAAATCGGCTATTGCGGAGCACGTTTCGATGGAACCAAACCATTCCGTGAATTTAATGGAACCAAAAATCCTCTCGAGGGAAAAGCGATATTTCCCTAGAATTATAAGGGAAGCAGTTGAAATTTCCAAGAGGCCCAACAATATGAATAGAGAGGACAGCTACCCACTCTCCAACACGTGGAAACGAGTATTCACACGAACACCAACAGCCAATCAGCGAGCAGCGGCCACCTCAGAAGACAAGTATAAATAAGCGTCAATTTCGGAGCATTTTCACTTCAGCCTGGCCTGAGGACGCCCGCAGTACAGTGGGGGAAACGTCGCCATTTTACACAATGACAACGCGGAAGAATCCCGAAAGCTTTTTACAATCATTTAAAAAAAGACATCTCCATCAATGGGGTTCGAAGCCTTGGGTGGTGTAAAGTCTTAAGGGGCTCTCAAATGACACTCTCACCCTTTCTCCTTGCTCTCTTTAATGAGGGCACTCAGCTCTGGCAAGTGGAGAGTTGAAATTAGGGGGGAGAGAGAGGGTGTAGGCTTTCTGTGGACCTATGGCCTTTTTTTTGATGAGTCAATGCGGAGCACTCACACCGACGCCCTCGTAATTTCCGCGCTTTTAACCCCATCATTATATTACTCCAGCCTCCATTACCTCACCTCCGTCTCCCTCTCTTCCTCATTTTACATCGATTTCCTATCATTCCCTTGGAATCTAGATGGCACCGTACCTCTGAGCCGTTTTCTGAGGTTAAACCAGAGGGAGGGCCTTCCATCGTCTGTTACCAGTTTTTTACATTGGGCTCATTCAACTCTCAGTTGTCCATTACGATATTGAAAGGTTCTCCTAAGGCAATTTAACCAACATATCTCCACCGTTTGAGAAAATGTTTTTATATTATATCCCCAATCTTCATTTTCCAACGGAATCCTTCCTTGCGGTATTCATTCTTTCAAGGAAGAGTAATTACTTGGAGATCCTTTATTTTATTGAAACTGTTGTCTGGAAAAATGGATAAATGTGACATGAACTTGGGAATATCTTTAAAATACTAGGGTCACGAAAGCCTTCACATAAATTTTATACGCATTTACGGGGAAGAAATCGCCAGGAAAATGATGAAATTCCAGAAAATACGGAAAAAGAAGGGAAAAATTCTTCCGTCCTTTCCGAAAAGATGCAGAGATTCATTCATGTGTAACCACATAAAACACCACGTCCTGAACAGGAAGGCCAGGAATAGAGCACACCTCACTCGAACGGAAAAGTATGTAAGTTGGACGGAAACAAATCATTGTCAGTTCAATGACCAGAAGATATCTGCTGGATATCTCAGGTCAAACTGTTATCTGGAAAACGAACAAACGTGGCTGAACACCCGTAAGAACAGTATCTTCATTCTACCAGTGCTGCAAAAGCCTTCATATGGATTTCATTTGGAAGAATAATTCCCCCCTCTCTTCATGTTATTCAGAAGGCTTATTACTTTCCTCTCTCCCCCTCAAATACCAAGTAATCTTATTCAATTTAGGCCGTCAGAATCCCATTATCTCAAATATACTTCTCCATCCACCTACTCTGATTCCTCCAAATTTCTGCCAACCAATTCTTTATTCCTGCACTATCGTAACCTCTTTATCATTCGTCTTCTATAAAACCCTATACGTTCACTCCATCTCCACCATAATCAAATCTCCATCGCCTCCAAAGTAACTTAGTCCTCATTGGTGAGGCAATGCATTTGTAAGGATTAAAAGGCTTAAAAAATGTAGTGGTATCCCTTTTTATTCCATAATAATTTTTAAAATTTTAAATATTCACCTAATAGAATAGTCCGCAGAGGTCAGAAACCATTTTGAAGCCCTGAGGAAAAGATACCTAGTGGATTTCATATCATCTTGCTCGACCCTTTGGCCAATCTAGCATGGGTGGGCCACCCATTGGGTGGCCTTACCAGCAGCAATATTCATGCATCAGCATGTGCATCTCTAAGCCTTATGGAATTGCGTAAGCCCATCCCACCGCTTCACGGCTTAGTCCATGGGGAGGATGGTTCGAAGGCGCAAGCATCTTGTCTTCCTCATACGCAAAATCGATTGCAATATGGACTACTAAGGTGACGAGGTCGTTTAATTTCGGTCACACGGTTATAGCGTGCAGCTTGTACCCGGAGAGAACCATGAATCAACCAGAAATCATGAATTAACATAACCTGTATATGATTTCCTTGACACCAGGTTTTTCCGAGATACAAGAACTTCAAAGGGAATAAGGAGCAGCCTTCCCTCCAGAGCCCCTTCCAACCTGAACATTGGACATCCAACTCCGTCGGTTTTAGCGCTAGATGTACTTCACTCACGCCACATCAACCTATCGTTGAGATGCCAATTATGATCAACGACATCTTTCCGGATGGGCTCTTGCACAATCGCAACATGAATAAATATGACGAAGTGGATTTCCGAGATTGAGAATTCGTACATTAGAAATTACATTCGTTACAACTATATTACAATGTTGAATAGAAAAAAAGAACGGAAAAACTTGAGCGTTCCCCAAAATAGTTAAATTGTGGAATGACAATGTCCTTTATTTCATTCAATAAATATAATATAAAATAGAAAAATCAATTGATCAATTTATCGGTTTAAATAGTCACTCAGCACTTGAACGTCTGTGAGTACTGCCGGAGTCAAAGAAGCATATCAGCTAAAATTAATGGTTTCCGGCGTTACTAGATGGAATTGATGCATGATGAAAGGCAATGAAACAAAACTTTGTAATTTAACATAAAAATTAACCACATTATCAGGATGCTGCACCGTAGAGAAACTTATGTCGCATTAAATGCTATTTTTAAGTGGAACTACAAAGTTTTTTATCATTACCTTCATCAAACATATCAACTACCTATCAGCGTTTTACCTTCTTCGAAGATTGATTGATCGATAGCATTTTATTGGCAAGAGTTGCTTTCGACAGATTTTCCTTTCTTTACATTGCATTTCATACGTCTATCGGCTTTTTAGGATCTCTCCCTTCAAGTAGTCGTGCTTCCTCATCACATTGCTCGCAATATCTTTTTTTCTCTTGCTCAGACTCACGTACCCAGTATTCTACCTTCAATAACGATGTTCAGCCATTGTCCATTGTCCATATTCTGAGGTTTGACCCTATTATTCACTGATAATCCCTGAGGCTGGGCTCTAACTCACGGACTTTGGATTAACAGGTCAATGTTACTTTTACCTGGTTCTTTTATTTTGCTACAATTTGGTGGAGTTTACAGCCATGAAAATAAATATAATAGGGATACCACCCAAGCTGAAGGACCGGTAAAAGAGTCAACTACCACAGTTCACACGCGGTTTAAAAGCTGTGCAAGAAGAAACACCAAAAAGATTTATTTAATTTAAATATAAAGCAAACAGTGGAATTTTAAGTCTATCATTTAAATATGCATCATTTAAATCTGTTGGGTCATTTACTACCTTATTATCAACTTCACGCAATTTTTTATAAAAAATCGACAAGATAGTACTCTTTATTTGGTAGGGGTGGTATTTAATTATATTCCAAACTTATATTTAAATTTTAATTAACTTATATTTAAATTCCCCGATCCATTTCAACGACTAAGAGTCATTTTCAAGGGGGGCCATCTTTAAAAAGGACGCTTAGCCGTTGAAATCGATCGGGGAACATATAAATCTGTGTGGAAAGTACAAAGTCTCTTTCATTTACCATGTTTAACGTTCGTAATTTCCACAAAGTAATGCCTTCATCAATTAATTTAATTCATTTTACACATTGTTTGCTTTTTAGACAGTGATTTTCAAACCTTACATTAATATTACAATTAAATTAAAGTTATATACACTGTGTATGGAATAAATTCGTGATTTGCAATAGCTCCAGCAAAATCATTTTCGTAATTGAAAAAAAAAATATTATTCGAAAATACATAGTTCTTTCCTTAGCTTCACTCATGGATAATAAACTTCCATCAGATTAAGAACTGTCAATACCGTATTTGGCCAATAATGACAGGCTTATGTTTCTCGGAACTATATTCATGAAGTTCCAGATACAAATTTTTTGGCAAGATGCCAAAGAAATATTGGCGACATAGCCTCAAAAAGTCCGAAATGATGCGTTAGAAAAAAGAATTTAAGGGGACTATTGACGGAGAAAACTCAATACCGTTCAACTGCCCAACCTTTTTGAGTAAAACCTCAGAACGATTTTCTTCCCCGGTAGCAAAAATAAAATTAAGTGAAGTAATTGAGGGGTGAGAATTGATCTCCCTCCTTAACCTTCCACTGTTGTTTCTGTCTCTTAGGGAATATATCCCTTTCTTTCCTGCCCATCACTTTAACTTCTAAGGTTATTTTCACGAAACATTTGCTTTTGAATTGGCCGATTTGGATGGTAATTGCCCAGTCCAACTGGTTGAGAGGGTAGTGGAGGAAACGACTCTGCATTTGAAGTCTGGCAGATGCAATCAACGGAGAGAGGAATAAAGACCCGAACCATTACGTTCGAATTCCCTACCAGTTCAGAATCAAGCTTGTTTTAAACTCAGAAGCCTCAATTATAGCATGATTTTCCCTTCATTACAATCCTGGTCTCGTTAATTCTACTCCTTTCAATTGACTTTTAAACCAAACCAGTCCTATGCTCTGATGATTCTCTCAATTTTTCTCAGGTGTAGTGGATAATATGTTTTCCGCTCATGATTACTGCTCTTTTCCACGCATCTACGCATATGAATTTTGTCTGTAAATGACTTCGAAAGCATGTATAAAAACTTTAAATTCGGAGGCGTAATATGGTTCTCGTAGTGAAATCTTTAATGATAGAATAAAGGATATATTGTGGACTTAAATATTTAAGTTTGGAAATAGATAAAACTGGAATGAGAAGACAAGATCCAGGCATAGTTATGAAAAGGAGAATTTGTAAACCGGAATCATAAATGTAAAATAATTAATGGATGGAACTTCACGGCGTAAGGTTCTGAGACAGTGAGAAAGGTTTCGTAGGAGAACGAAAATATATTGTTGGCCTGTGAGGCATTGTTTTGGAGAATAATGGTGTTTATAAATAGAAAGGAGAAAAAGAGAATCGACAAATATATAGACGCAAAAGGCGAGAATAGGGAATTGTTAGACGATATTGAAATGAGGGAGAATACATGTTTGGTGGGTTTAAATAAAGGAAAAGATCAGCCATGTCGTATAAACGATGGAATAAGAAATGAAATATTTTCATGAAATAACTTTTTGAGTGAAACAGAGATACGGAAACAAATTTTCAAAAGTTATCAAATTCTCCCAACAAAAAGAAGGATAAAAATTTTTAATTGAGTAAATTACGTAATAAACATAAAAAAATGTCAATTACAGCGTCAAAAAGATGCATAATGTAACCGATCACCGTTGATATTCTCTCAACCTTGTTAAGTAGTACTTCACATACGGCTACTTCAAATCTCAAATCACACCTGGTATACCACTTTTTAAATTCATTTTTAATATGGTACCTTTGAACCAGACGTTAAACCTATATTTTAGGTATATATTAAAAACTATAAGAAATTCAGCCGCTACAACCTCTTGCTATTTTAATAAATATTGCATTTTCATTTTATGAAATGTAATAACAGTTTCATGCCAGATATTGTTCATGCTTATGTAATGGTATTGAATTTATAGTTTTTCTTTCCCTTCTTAGGAGAATTTAAACTGAATTATTCATAAAATATAACTTTAATACTCTTGACTATTTTCTGATCCATATTCAAAATTTATGTAACATGCAATCAAATTTAACAAGAAATGACACCTTACGTACAAAACATTGGTCTGAGGCACTTCCGTGTCACAAATGCCTCCAAAAAAAGGAATTAGTGACACGAGCAGTGCCAATTAACTAGGAAATTAAATGTATTGCATCCCTCGCTTCCATTTCACATTCACGGTCTCGGATTAATCCGTCCTCGTCTTCAATTTGCGAGCCTTCCTCCTTCGTGGCATGCTGCTGCAATTCGTATGTTAACGCGTGCCTGTGGCTGTGCCAAGAACGTTTGGCCGACGGCTTCAATTCCCGACCTTATGACATCATTTTTCCATCCGAATGCCTTTTGTGAATTCATACGCCTGATAACCTTCTCGGATCCTTCCAAAACAGCCCCAAAGCCCCAGACTACCCACCGTCCTCTCCATATACATATCATTCCTGACTCCTTTCATCATCCCTTGCCCTTTGCGTTCCGCGAATACCTCTCCCCAGGACATATCCCTCTCCTCGGTCCCTACCTCTAATACCTCCATCAGGACGACGTTCACCCTTCAGTTTTTATCCACATCGCGGCTTCTGTTGACTATACACCACACTTTTTCCAGCGAAAATGAACTTGAATATTCGACACATGTTGAATATGAGAGGGTATGAGGACATTCCTCGAAACCTATTGGACATTATCTCACTGTCAGACTAATATGCAATTTTCTCCACCATATTTTCCCTATCTGCAACGAACACATTTTTCTGAATAATCATACTTTTTGAAGCTTCTCTTCTGTCCAAAATGCTCATTTTGTAACTTTCTAACCCCCTTTCCCAACATTCTTACATTAAGATCAGACCCCGAAATTCTATGATGAACAATTCGCAAAATTCTCTCCACCAAGTTTATCCTCTCCATTTTGTTGGCTTTATTTTTTATGCATTTTCTAGAAAAGCTCTGCGTGGGTCAGTTTCTTGGTTCATCATCTTTTCTCCCTATGTGTCTGACTATGGGCACGTACCCGAAGAACGTACGTTTTTCCTTCAATATCAAATATCTGAACCATCACAAAAAAGACTTGGAAGAAAAGCTATGAATTATCTCTCCTAACGACCTTTACAAAATCCTTACAAATATACCACAGTAGAGCCAAAATGGTTCTTTTGAAAACCCAAAGTTATTTTTTTAGAGATAGGTACTATATTATTTTCCACAAAAATGCTAAAGAAATAGCGCTGGGCCTAGCATAGTTATACTTCCTCTAATTTTCATCTTCTAATCGTAATTTTCTAAATTTATCAAACATGCCATGTTAAAGTTTTGGATATACCTCTGGAAAAGTCAAATCACCATTACTTTTAAATCCTTTCTATTATTGTAATATTTATAGAGCTCTTTAGGCGGAAAGCACGCACTATGTTCTCCTGTGTGCCTCATATGCCGCAATTTTAAACTGAATGCTATGATTTATACTTTATTTCAGTTTAACTGAACTAACTAAAGTTATGTAAAATAATGACTTAATACGCGGATGAACAGAGGAAAAATGTGTACCTTGAACAGTGTAATATTGTAGCACAATATAGGCACCAACTATTGTAAGAAATTAATGATCTTAAAAGCCTTTCAATAAGGGCAGGATAATGCTGATGCCGGGTTTCTCTCTCTATTCCTACCTAATCTTTCATTCCTATCCTTGTTACGCTTACTCCCGGTATAAAGCGATTTTAGACATAGAGACTGCCTTGAAACTACAGTTAACAAAAGTATCTTAACAATTAGGCACATAAATTCCATTAAAAGAGCAGATGAGCAAATGCATAAAAAGATCGAAGTGCCCGACGGTAAATGTATTCTCATATTATAAACTGGCTTCTGAACAAAATCAAAGAATAATATTTTCTGGCATGACCCATTGCCATGATATATGTCAATTTTTTGCAAAATTCTACGTTTCATAACCCAAAAATGAATTAAATGAGTTTTCATTAAAATGAATTAAATTAATCTAATAAGTTTCCTCATTGTAGGTGACCTTTACTCTTCTTATCTCGTTAATGTATCCGGGGTGCCTGAATGCGTTATATTATTCAGCTTCATTGTCAGATTCTAACAATTGAGCCAATGATTTTCAAAAATGGAAAAAAGGACGTGTATACCACATCGAAATGGATCGCGTCATTATGACGGCTCTTATTTTAATAAACGATGTTAATTTTCGCATGAAGTATTCGCCATGATACAAAAAACAAACTACTTGGACGGAATTTGTGAATATTTGTACTCTGCCCTTTGAGAGTATTTATCGCCATGGAAGTAAAATCTTTTAGCAATTATTCGTCGTTGTCATTACAATATTATCGGCGAAAATCATCTCTGAGGCATGCATCAAACTTTTATAATAGCGAACGAAGTCCGTGACGTAAGAGATTCAATTAATTACAGCGAACACTGCCTTAGCGCCCTTGGCAATACTGTCGTCATGCATTCATTCATGCGATTAATGCAGTCCATCTCTCTCCACTGCCGCACATCTCCCAAACAACCTCCATCGACCGAAAAGCAATGGTACTCGGCCGTAGGGAGAGCTAATCGCCGAAGCTCCAACGTCCTCAAATATGCACGATCAATTACCGATGCAACTAGAAATTAGACTGGATTGATTATACACCGAGCCCACAATCAAAATAAGTGCTATTAACCTCGAGCTCCTCGTTAGAGCAGTTCGCGAGGACAGTTTTCTCAGCAAACAATACTTCCATTAGGGAGATACACTTTTGCAGTGACTTATTTTAACTATAACAGCTATATTTGTTCTCTTTTTTTACGCTGACAGATAGAGGTAGTAATAGGCGTACCGGGATTGAACCAACTCACCAATATAGCGCTAATATTCCCGCTCCGAGGTCTACAGGATCTTGCTCTGAAGCCACTAATCCTCGAAATGTACTAAATGAAATCAGCGACAGTTAAATTGTAATTTTATGCAGTAAACTATTTTGTAACAAAAAGCTATCGACGAGTTCAATGTATTTAATCGATGTCACCAGAAACCTTCATGAAATTAGATTTACTAAGCGCTCAGAATGACGATTGACTTAATCTCTAATGCATAATACAATTTCCTTGCAAAGTAATTGCTTTTGGTCTACTTTTCAGGCTATACAAATGATTATTATTATAAACACTAGACGAATAGTAACTTTAACATTGTTTTAACGGTAGAAACAAAATTCATCATTCATAAAGACCTTACTAATTACTAAATAATTATGCTTTTTTACACTCAATCTAAATAGTGTATTTATGTTAATTTTTCCATCTGGGGCTCATACACCGCCATTTTGGGCCGCAGGTTTGACATCCTTGCTCTTTAGATATAGCCTTAAATTTCAATCTATTCGAATTTGTCATCGTTTCCTATTTATTTATTAACTTGTAAGCGGGAGTTGATCTGGAAAATACAGAAATTAAACACTTGAAAGTATGTACACCCAAGGCAACGTTATTTGACCCAGTAAATGTAAAAACAAAAGCTACATTATTACGAAATGACACCTTCATAACAGAGCATGATCCATGAGCTTACTACCATGGAAAGGGAGTAATTATTTACAAAAAAGAAATATGTGACCTAAAAATACCCAAGGGAATGATTCCGCACACAGAAAGCCTAATCAATGAACTGTTATGCTCTTGAAGTTCAATCCAGAGGCCTCCAAGAAAATTTTGACATACGGTCTTTAGTTTACTTAAGCTTTTTAGAAAATTAGAAACCTATATCGTTTAATTTAGCCCAAGGATACAAATCGTTTACCTAATTTATTCTGCCAAACTGTATTGATAGGCCGTTGGATAGTCCCAGCCTGGTAATATCTATCATTTAGAGCACCTCTCAAACTTTCTTCATAACTGATTCATGTTCCCCACATTAAATCTCTCTAAATCTTCCTATTCTCTGCCAGCTTATATGCCTTTGAAAATATAAAATTCTTCCTTCGCTTTTCCCTGCATTCCTAAAATTCTCCCTTCAGTCATCCTCTTTAGCATTCCTTTAACTCTCAGATCATCCCCCGTCCATTTTGGTTCACTTCAAGGTATCTCATACCTCCTGTCCTCTCTCTTATATTATTTCCCATTGGTCCTTTCCCATACTTAGTTAACCTCCTCCATTCATCCACTCATCCAGATTATAAATAACCACGATAGTGATTTCTCCTTCTAGCATTCCACTCTCATCAAGGAAAAAAGAAAATCAACAACCCTTAAATGCCTTCCATACACCAATCCAAAGGAGCCGAATAGCCAAGAATACCGTCGCCCGTGGTCGACGGAACTTTAAATTAATCCATCCCCCCCCCGTTCCTTTCCGAAAACCTCTTTGAAGATCCCTTCATTCCTCAATATCTCTCCACCTAAGAATTTCAGCCTTCCCTCTCCATCTTCCGAATCCTTGAATGCTTGTTGAGAGGAGCGTGGGTAATGGGGGAGATAAGAGAGGAAAATAATCCCGTTCTCTTCAGAAATAATCTCAATCGTTGCACTAAGCTCCTCCTCGCCGCCCCACCTGAAATTCCATCTCATCTTTCATCCCGGATATTCCTCATTCCACTCATCGTACTCGTGCAGTCAACACATTTTCTAATACTTAACGACAGACGTGGAGCATGTAGGGATTAAATGCAAAAAAGAAGTGAATGGTTTGGAGACTTATGACGCAAGAATGGTGGCAATTAACTAATATTGTCCTTTCTATGGTGAATGGTTGAAATAAGCTGAGTGAGAAATTATGCGTTGTGAAGTCATGTGATATTTAATACTGTGAAAGGAGGAAAAGTGAAATTGGGAAAGTGAAATGAAGAAATAGTGGTATTTTTCGACATAAAAGGGAGCGAAAAATGTAAAGGATAGCGTAGGTATAATGTGCAAAATGGATGCACTAAAGGTGGAAGAGCTAAGAAAATTCTAAATGAGTGTCAGTTGAGGGTAGCCCATTTTATGGGTCATTACCTTGATAAGGTAAAGATTACGACTGCTTTTGACCTCTTGAGCCGCAAATTTATGGTCAATGACAATTGCGACTTCTTGGACCGCCCACCCAGCTAGGCCGACGGGTAGAAACTAAATGAATGGTAGTTCACGAATATATTCATCATTAGATGCTTATGGCTTACCCACCCATACAATATTGACTGATATGGCACACAGATGTGTGCCATACAGATATGGCACACCCATACAATATTGACTGGATGCTGGTATGAAAATTATAGAAATAATTTTAATTTAGAAATAAAAAACCTCCTGATCATAGCCCTCTACAACTTCACCATATAACTTCCAGGTGCAGACGCTCAGTAATGAGCAAATGGTGTTGAGGAAAAAAAAATACTGCAATACCACCAAAAATTTCCCTCATAAGTAACTTTCTAACATACGAAGCCCGAAGTTATCAACTTCACCAAATGATGTTTTAAAAAAATAAAACATGTTGGTCTACAGAAATTTCATACGTTGCATTTAAGAATGATGGGAAAAATCCAGAAACCTGGTTCATAAGAAAAAATATAACATCTTGAAAGTACGTGCTCGTATCTGAGGTGCCATTAGTTGCCATAGTTCTAATTGGTAAAGAAGGATATGATGTTATTAGGATAGTGACATGAGGAAACAATAAAGTTATAGAATGTATCGTTCTAATATGGAAAAGAAGTGAAAGAGAGCTGGCATAAAATATTTCCAATAAATCAGCGGATACTAATTGAATCGAAGTTGGAAAATTTTATTGATAGCTCAATAAAGCTTTGACTTCAACAGACTTATTTGTAAGAAGCTACATTTTTTTATGTTTATCAGCAAAATTTACTGTAAAATGCATGCTTCACGAAAATGAACGTGTTTTTGCATTTGTTATAGATCCTGTCTACAAAACTAGTCTACCAATACATCTCGATAAAAAGTCATGCTAATGCAAAACCATTGAAAATTTGTGTGCGATGGTGTTTTCAAAGGGAAGGGATTGAGGGAAGAATGTTGGGTAAACGGGGAAGAGGAAGGAGAGGAACGGGTAGCTTGGATAGACTGATGGGAGGTAGCTGGTATGTGGGGCTGAAGAGGGACATCGTGTGGAATGTGGGGTGTGGGATTACTAAATATCCTCTTAGACCTACCTTGACGGTAGAAAAGTACTACTACTTTTATTAATAAAAAATTCTTTCTTTTCACCAAATCCAACTTTGGTGAACTGCCGGGATTTTTTGAGTACCTACTTACATTATGAAACGTCTCTCAGCGAATAAGTCTTAGAGCAAGCCTCGCCTGTCAATCCCAGGGTTGCGGGTTCGAATCCCGCCTGGGGAGGGTCGGGGTTTCAGATCAGTGATAAAAAAGTAAATAAATAAATTCCCTGAAGAGTAACAGTATGTCCAATGTCATAGTTAAAAAATGAAGCAAAGGAGGATAAGAGGGGGAGAAAATGAGTAACAGAAATGGAAAATAAGAACATGCAAGAATAAATTACAAGATTCAAACTGTCTTGCGGTGTTTCTTGAAAGCTGAAAGTGAAAACGAATATGCAAGTTAGTTTTTAGGAAAATAATAATTAAAAGTTTTAGAAAAACAAATAAGGATTGGCTAAGATATTCACACAGGAAGGAATTAATCGCGTATCAACAAATTTGATTCAACTGAAGAAAGAAAAACAAGCAAAATATTATGTGAAAAGTAATGATCACTCCGCGGTTGGCACGTGTCATGTTATTGTTTTCAAGCCTTGAATAGATGCTCTCAATATCATAAGAGAAAGGAAAGAAACAGAAGGTGATGCAAGGAGTTTCGAAGTGACTAGAGTTGAGGAAGAGTGTGCAAGTAGTTAATCACTAGTTTACCGGCTCAAAATTGGTTGACTACCACCTACCATTCTCTTCATTTTGATGCTGATTCTCCCATACAAACCTTTGTATTTCTCTCCAACATGATGAACCTACCGAAAGCTGAGGTTTCTTTATGTCCTTAGGAGAAAAAATTCCTTCTACTCTCTTCTCATTCATGTCCCTAACAACCCCATTATGTCTCAAGATGCATCCAATCTACTCGAGTCTTCTTTTCCTTACGGTACTTGATACAAATTTTCTCTCTTATCGCTTTTCCTTATACTTTTTTGCGTATCTTATTATCCTCTCCAACCACCCCTCGGGGTTCCATAATGCCCATATCCTCATTTCACTCTCTTCTCTTTCCACGCTTCCCTCAAACCATTTTTTTCTTCCATTTCCTCATTCTGATATTCCCTTCGTAATTTTCCTTCTGCGGAGCTTTTCATTCCCATGCAAAGTCCTTTCTTTCCATTCTCTTATTCCCTGGTGTCTCTCGCAAAATCTCTTTCCCAAAATTTCATTCCTGGAAAATGATTTTTCTTCTCATAATGCTCACACAAGTGTTCACCAATTTCATCTCATGATTACCTACCCGTTTTCTTTGTTCTTCTACCATGTTTGTCTCGTCATTTTATTAGCTACCATTACTTTAATTGCTTTTCGTGATGCAGCTTGACTTTAATACGAGTTTGATATTCATTTGGGAACAGATGTCGTCAATATAAATTCTACGAGTTGTGTCATAAATAACTATTTACAAACATTTTCATAAATCGGTAGAATGATGTTTCGCATGCTGTTAAGTTCACCAAAAGAAAATAATGTTTTGGCATAAAGTAGTCTCTTTCTCCCTCCCTCCCTCTAGTATTTAGAGCAATCAAACGGCTTCACCTCATCTCTAGTCATGAATATGTGCACACAAAGCGCCGGAAAGGCCGCTGAGGTGGAGGACACATGCATAATTTAGCGCATTTTCTACTTTTATTCGCATTTCAGGGAAAAATGATCCACGAACACGCTTCGCTTTTCCGGTCGCTCTCAAATTCGGGGACTCCTAAAAATACACAAAAGAACATCGATCCTCCTAGGAAGTAATTGTTGAACGCTGGCTGAAGCTGGCGCTTTCATTGCCCTCAAGTTCACGCCACTGACTTTCATCTTCTCCTCCTCTCTCGACTACTTCGTGCTGACTTTGGTTCACTTTTAAGGTCACAGCGCGGGGGATTGGGTGTAGGATAGAGTGACGGCCTCCTCTCTAAGAGCCCGGGTTTGAATTCCGACTATGGTAGAGAGTTTGCAGTAGTATAACGTCCATACAAGAGTGCTGTGTGCAGAGGGCCCAAAATTCAGCAATGTGTATGCCAGATGGGACATTAAACCCTGATTTCTTGGTACTTTTCGTAAATAGCATGGTTATACCGACGCCAGGTTTCTCTCCTGTATTAATTCGTTCACGAAAAATTCCTGCCTATAACTAATTACCACCGGTTCCACCTATCATAAAGAATCAAGTAACTTTAGCTGAACATTACCTCTTTTGAATGTCTCATAGAAACATACAACTCGACCAAATTGTAAATACCTTCATAAAAATACTTACCTATTTCAAAGTTGAAAAATATCGACAATTTTATTTTCTTTCTAACTTTATCCCTTTTTGTCAAGAGAATTTCTAAGAGTTTTATTATGATATAAATATGGCACACGCATTTTCAAATAATTATAACTTGAAACACCAAGTGCCTTAGTCTTAGCCCAACTCAATTTAAAAATTAAATTACCTTACTTTTCGGTCACCTGCTCCACTAAAAACGATAAAGTTACACTGAAGGACGAGGGTATAGTATGAAACGATTGACCTAAATTGACCGTATCTCCAGCATATTACTGACAAGATCAAATATTTATTATTAAGGTAGGTGGAGGTTGACCACAGGTAAATTACACCTCATTCTGGAGGAATGAATGCGTGCCGCTGCTGAAAGACAAGAATAAATAAACCACCGTTCTTGGGAGAGAATATAAAAAAAAATTGGATCAAAAAAAGGAGGCGGTAAGCGAAGAGGTAAAGCTAGAGGATGACAGAGGCGGGGATGGGCTGGCGAGATGAACGGGAGGGTGAAGATGCGAAAGGAAGGCTTTGGTGGGCGAGGGTGGTGGGAGGGTGAGGGGTTTTATATGGAGAATAGAGCGGGAGGGACGGAGGGCGGGAGAATTCGAAGGATTTCCAAAGGGGTGACGGTGTGGAGGAGGGAACAGGATGAAAAGGTAGGGCCGCCAGCCGTACGAGCGGAGGGAAATGAAGGAGAGGTGTGGGGGTTCCCTATGGTCTGAGGAAACCTTGGGGAGAGGCGTTGGAGGGGGATGTAGGAGCGAGGGATACGCTTCCCGCCCTCCCCCAACCGCTCCCCCGCCGGGAACGGTCCATTCCGACAAAGGGAGTGTGGGAGGGTAGTCTGAGAGTGAGGCCATCTGTGTATCTCCTTCCCTCCCGGCGTGTGACTGCGAAGTGAGAGATTACGTTGCTTCGAGATCCTTTCTGGGCGAACTGAAAGTAGGGCAAGGAGATGGGGAGATTGTAATTATTATTTTTACTCAGCATCCGATCGATTTAAAAAGTTTCGATGGGCGTGAAGTACGTCAACGTTCTTCGCTACGGACTCAAGCACTTTTTCTTTGCGCGATTTCCTCATAAGATAAGGTCCCACAACATTTAAAGTGTTGCTAAATAATGCAGTGACTTCAAAATCTCAGCTATTAAACATGAGAGAACCTTTCCATGAAAACATTATTCATTGATATGCAGCACACAAGACGCTACTTATTCATATCCAAAAACTGGGAATCTTTCAAAAAAGACGATGGTGAATATCATTACCATTATGATGTAAAGATTTAAACCCCATCAACACCTCTTGGCTGTTACGCCCAATAGGTATGCACTCTCACTTTTCACCGTAACTTTTTTTACTGCTTTGCGAGGACGAACTCATTCTCTTCCCTCCTTCTATTCATGCAATGCCTGCGCAGTAATAGTCCTGGGTTTTAGGCGATCCGACAAATCCTGGGTTATATCGTACCGTATATCTAAGAACAGTCCTAGGACAATCACAACACATACATAAACTGGGCAGGGCTCAAACGCTTGACATTTTGGTTACCAGTCCAACGCTTTGCCTACCTGGCTACCATGATGGCTGCATAAATCTTATATGCATCTTAATTATCTCTATTGGTGATACCTATTTTTTATCTCCATGATTAAGAGTGCATATTATCCTACTTTTCTTGTATAATCCTCATCAATATCATCACAAGAAATAAAGTAGGTACAGCAATTGGTGGTCAAAAATTACGAGATTTTTCAGAACCAAAGGAGCCACATCCAATTCAAAAGCTGGGGGCAACAAGCTGGATCAGATGGAGAAATCTTCCTACCTGAGTAGTGCCTTGGATAAAAATTGGTACAACAGAAGTAAAGTTCGAAGGAGAATCTCTTTAGTGAAAGAGACGTTTAGTCGTGGTAGAAACATAATGACAGGGTCATCGAGCAGAGGGGCAAAGAAAAAACTAATATCATAGAGTTAAGTATACCACGAAGGCTGCATCCATCTTAAATGTACCTTAATTATCTCTATTGATGATACCTATATTTTTATCTCTATGATGACGTGTACATATTATCCTACTTTTCTTGTATTATCCTCCGGTATTTCTCCATTTGAAACCAGACTCACTCATAGGGCAAAACTATTACTTGCCTGTATTACTGGAAAGTTTCCATAGATGGAGAGGATATAATTGTTCGTGTCACAAACGATAAACGTCGTTTCCGTTCCTCTAATCGTCTTAAGTGGCACAATCGAGGAGTGCCGTGTTGCTTCTTGCAGCGGTGGATTATGTTTTCAATGAAACAACAAGGAACGCAATAAGAAATCCCTCCTGTGACAATATATGTTTGCTTAAACAGTGAGAAAAATGTTAACTTATCCATGCGACGGTTGATGCTAGGTAAAGGCATATCGCACCATTATAATGAAATAACAATACTACACCAATAGCATACGCTACGTACCACTTAATTCGATTAGAAAAATGAAAGCAATGGAAGCGATATATGTATATCGTTTATGACGTAACGCGAAACATTTTTACGACGCCATGGAAACCTTCCAGTACATCCAAAACGTAAAAAAGTGTGTGTGAGCCCTCTATTATTACATGGAGCGTACGGATCACCATCGTCATCGGTCACCAATCTTAGGATTGGATTGACGCAGCCCTCCACTTGTTTCTTCTATTGGCCAACCTCTCATCTCTTTTACATCCTTCTCAACTTGCTCAATATAAATCCTACGAGACCTGACTTTTCCATTCTTTCCGTTCACTTTTCCCACGACGATTGTCTCCATTAGGCCATCGTGTCTTACGATATGGCCGATTAAGCTGTCCCGTCTTCTTTTTAGGGTTTTCAGTAGACCTCTCTTTTCTCCCCCTCTTCTAAAGTCTTCTTCGTTTGTCACACCGTCGATCCATTTTATCTTCATCATTCTTCGGTAGCGCCACATTTCAAACGCTTCCAGTATTGACTTCTCTGCTGCTGTTATCGTTCATGCTTCGCTGCCAAATAGTAAACTGCTCCAGATGTATGTTTTAATAAAATATTTCCTCACTTCCACGCTTGTATTTGCAACGTACGGATGTAAAGAAAATGTTTATTGAAAAGTTTAGTATAGAGCGTGTGTATATATTGTCTTACAGAGAATCATGGACTTTAAGAAAAGAAACTGAAAATTGAATCAAAGCTTTTGAAATGTGGATATGAATGTGATGAAGAAGGCCAGGTTAGGAAAGGGAGATAAACTAGGAATGCTAGAGATGGTTGGAGTGGAAAGGGAGTTGATTCAGTAAATCAGCAAAATGCCTAGAGAATATTGGATGCCTATGGGAGTATTGGATAGCGCAGGTAATAAAGGACGAGAGTATTTTGAGGGATATGACGGAGGGAAAGAAATTTCCTAAGCGGCGTATGGGAGAACTGGTAGTTTGGATGGCCTAAAAGGATCTGGTTTACATGCGGAACTAAATAATGACATCACATACACCCACCATAGGCGGCTTTAGTTCCACGAAAGCTAATATCAACGAGAGGATCAATAAATGATTGAAACCCGTACGAACCGCATATATTTTCATGTCGATGAGCAACTGAATTTATGACCATTTTACTTATTTGCCAGATTTACAATTATACATCAAATCCAATTAATAATAATTAAAAAATCAATCGGTTTGATGGCATCAGCTGCACTGTTAAACCGTGTATTCGAAGGCATTTAATGAAATATGAAATAACAATAGCTTTTTCTACTAAATCAAGGATAGAAAATGTTACGTGTGTAGAAAAAAAATCGTCTTCACGAAAAGATTACGATGAAATTACTTGTTTTTAAAAGGGGAACAATTATTTCCAATACTGCCGCCATCTATGAAATAATTACGTACTAACTGCCACAATGAGTTTCAAATTTAGCTGAGTTGGTGGCACTATATTGCTTTTCCGGCTTCTGCTGCTACGTCAAATCTGTTTCTGAGTAAGAGGGAAAAGAAATTGGCTTAAGACAATGAATCACCGCTTCTCAACATGGGGCTTGCGATTCAATGGTATCAGGCGTAACTTTGAGGAAACGATGCATAGCATAATGAAGGTTGGCTTCGTTTTTCACATGGTTTCATTCTATGACCTAACATTTACTGGCTGTTGAAGATGTTTAGAGACGCGACATGATAATTCATAAACGATTTCCGGCAAAGTGATCCCTTGGTTACTTTACTTGCGCTTCAATGGTATCAAGCAGGATGCACGAGGAGAGTTGAATACTGGCAGTTGCATCATTAATTCGTACGCCTAATGTTTCACAATTAGCAAAGAGCGAACAACCATGGTAATGCATTATCGCGGAGTACAATATCATATGGCCAGTGACTGCACTACCAATTCAACAGAAATTGAACAGCAGGCAATTTGGATAACTCATAGGTAACGGGCACAGATTAGGGAAACCGGAGTACGAGGGATTGGCGGTTAACATAAATCGAGAACCGCTGTAATAGAGCGCTTAATAGAATTGTGAAATTTGAAAGGAACATTGGTTGTATTGCTTTATGCAACAGTTCATCAAGATCTTTAAACTTTTTACAATTTATCATGCGTGTCAAATAAATAGCTACGGTATTGAGAACGAAAAAGTAAATAAAGTGCTAAATATGTTCTACCAAAAGAGAGGAATAGCGGACTATCCAGATAATAGCTAGAAATCCATATCGTGCTTGTTCCAGCCTTTCTATAAAAGCTAGGCAGATACATTCCTTACAAAAAGGGATTTAAATAATGACAAATTATTAATATTAAAATGCAAGGAGTTTATACTCAGAACTTAGAGAAACATTGAAAAGGTGCAAAATATCACAATGGTATATGACGAAGGATAAAATATCCTGGGGAGGAAAGAATGGCAGAGAATATGCTAACATGGAGTGGAAATGGAATGGAATGAGTATTTGGGAAGAAGTAATGGGATGTCAAGGAATGCAAAAATTGGCTACTGGATAAGCACCAAGATATAACTATTTTCATAAGTCAAAACATATTTAACAGTCGATCTGTCTGAAACAAAATTAACTGCAGAGAATTCAAGGCTAGATACATTTGAAATTTGGTGCTACCGAAGAATGACCAAGATAAAATGGACACACAAACTGACTAACGGAGAAGACCTCAGAAGAGTGGGAGGAAAGAGAAGTCTTCTGAAAACTGTAAAAAGCAGACGGGATAACTTAATCTGTCATTTCTTGAGACGCGATGGTTGGCGAAGACAATCGTCGAGGAAAAAGAGAACGGGAAAAGGCAAAAGAAGGCCTCGTAGCAACTGCAACACCGTAGCTTCCGAAATATAAAGAACGAGTGGTGAAGGATATGAAAGAAAAGAATTACGTAAATATAGGTTATCTGATGAAAGAATCAAGTTAAGATCTGCGTCAAACCAATCTAAGGAGTTTTGTTTGATAAAGATGATGAAGAGTCCACGCAAATATAAAAACGGATATGTATATTAAAGGTAGAACTTCAGCGCTTAGAATAACGCGCTGGCCAGGTAAGAAAAATGCTGCTGGTTCGAATTACACTTGCTTTAGAAATAAGTCTTTTGATCCGTTGTGCGAATATCCGTGCTTCTAAGCCTAAATCTACACTTATTTAGGCATTTATAGTCTCGAGGTATTATCAGTATTGTTTTAATGTGCTACAGCTAAATTTATAATCAGCCTTATAATCAGCTTAATACTATGACTATCATCGACAAAAACGCAATGAGATGAGAATCTGCGAACTTTAGGCTATCAGAAATGTGCACTGCTGACCTTACTACCACGGCTGGATCATTCAAACTCGTACTTTTGAAGTGAAACACACAGGGTAGTTTCACAGAAGTATTCACTCACTCAGTATTAACCCGGTGTACCTTCCGCCAGCGGGAAAAAGTTCGACGGTCCAGGCCATCATGCTGTCTGCAGTTAATGGATAAACTTAAATTGAAAAAAGGGGATGATGGCTAGGGATTTGATATTGATAAATCTATAGCAGCCATGGGGAAAGTGAAATTCTCCCCACCAACCACCCATTGGGAACGAAACGGATATCGAGTCCGGAACTCTAAAAATCTCGGCAGTTAGACCCGTAGGCTTGACTTCGGCGTTCTCTAGGGAGCCATTGGGTGAGGGAAAATAAGGGACTACGAGAGGAGTGAGGTAAAGGAACTTGGCACACTAGATCTCCAGCATAGAAACAATGACAGGGTATTTTGGACGGAGAAAAGGAAGAAACAGACTAATAAGAGAATGGTGCTATTTAGTGGGACGAAATAGGAAATAAATATACCACATACGTGCATTAATTGATTTTAACTTTAGGATCTTTCTCGGTATTTGTACAAGGGTATATGAATTCGAAATTTTACGTTACAAAAGACATAAGAGGTCTTCTCAACCAATTACTAAAACTCAAATCAGAATCTAAAAACAAAGGGGTCCGGCTCGACAACATAGGCCGGGTTGGTCTGTAGGCAAGAATAATGGCCTCCTATTCCGAGGGCTTGGGTTCAAATCTACTTGAGTTCTGTGTGGAGAACTTTTCAAGTAAAATACTTGGTCTGTCGGATGGGCGCTTAATTGAGCTCTAATTGGCGCCCCATTAAGAGCAGGCTAATGCTAAAGCCGGGTTTTTCTGTATCATTTACTTCAAGCAAATACTTCTTTCTAAATACCCACCAGCACAAATGTCGTTACCGGTTGTCTTCCCTAATAATGATAGCTACACCTTTTGCTTTAACAAATTTGTACTTTAGCGTTCATTTAGACAAGTTTCGGGTTCCAATCCAATAGAAACCTCCAAAGATATGTCCAAAATCCAAACTGAAATAATTTTTGATCTGCTAATTATGTCATCGGTGAAATTACAGAATTTGATTAAAATTATCGTAACTCCAGTTAAAATAATGATATTAAAATGGATAAAAGCTACTTTCTTTGATAAATGTTATACTTGTAGCAGTTTTAAAATCAGTTTAATGAAAAATAATATTAAAAAATAAGAATAAAAAATATGCTTACCTGATTAATTTAGATTAATTTTCATTGGTAGTGTGTAGATTTCCATAGTTGACTGGTAGGCTATGCTTTATATCAGGCAAATTCAAGTGCAAACACCTTAGATATCATGTTGAGGTGAGGCGGGTATTTTATCTCCCATTCTCACCAAGGTATTTTACCCTTGCAGTATCAATGAAGAAAGAAAAATGAATCTAGCATGCATTAATGCTAGAAATATGAGAAACGACTGGACAAAATAAAAATGCTTGGTACCTATGCAAAGGCAGGCATTTGCAACAGTATACTATGGCATCCGAGTTTTCTTTGGCAATGTTAGCTATGAAATTAAATGCATTCGGAAAGAAAATCCTGCCATTTCTTCAAAACATGTTCGTAAAAACTGTGATGCGTAAGGTTTCACACAACCGTACTACTATGCTTAAATGCTTTTCCCCTCATAATTAAACCAGATTCCAGCCACCAAATGGTTATTAATTCTTTAACCTACGCTGATCAGTAGATGAAGGCACCCGAACTGGGATTTAAACGCGACTATTTGTGATATTCAAAGAGAGGATTACGGATGATGAATAAACCCTCTTCCGCAATTCTCTCTTTTGAATTGATCCCCTATGAATTTTAATCTTATACGTTGGAAGATCTGAGGGATTAAGTGTGCTTTATTTTTATTGAACTCCAAGTGGTAGCCTTGTTTTATATGCAAATATCCCTTTTGAAAATGTGCCTCGCATCTTGTTCTCTCTCCTTGCAAATGAGGGTCAAGGAATTTCTCCAGGTTGAGGTGAATGCAGAATGACATATGACGCTCATGACCAAAAACTTAAACGAGATATTGTGAGTTTTTCTCAAACTGCATAGAATATGTCCGATTCTTAAAAAGAAGTCTTTCTTACCTACTTCCAAATCCACTAACTTCCAAGTCCACTTCTCTCGTGAGCACGACAAATAAAATTATCACTACGTTTTACTTTGCACTACCTCTTTTTGACAAAATTTTATCATCATGCGATGAATCTGCTTCTTGCTAATGGTGACCCAGTTTTAAACATGGCCCAATTTTTTACAGGTTTCATTCGAAGCGTAAAATTTGAGCGCATGTAACGGATTTCACGATCACATCACGTTTATTTCCACATTTGGAGGTAGTTTTTCAATATTTTCATTTACGGTTTATATCGGTTGTTACTGCTCAGAGAATGAAAACCAGTAAAAAATCGATTCGGCTTCAGGAGCTCTAACAATAGAAATATGCTAAAGAGGACAATTTCTGCTTGGTCATCCTGAGGACGAAATCACACAGGTGATTTGAATAAATTGAAAACAATCCTCGAAAAGGAGGCAAAAAATGCATAAGTGAATGATATTGTTGTTTAATTGCATTGTCTCGTTATAATCCATAGTCTAACCTATATTTGCCCTTACATCGTACGGGATCTTGTCCAAATGCCTATTGTATGTAGTATAGCCAAATATGCAGTTTTTAGAGCATTAAAATCATTCTTTCCAATCCTGGAAAATACTGCAATTGAAGAAAACCGGTATTCTATATATTACGCATCGCGGATTTTTCCCTGTTTTCAACACACTTCTTTCTCTAGAATTCTCAATACCCTATTACAAGAAACTAAAAACATCACTCTGCCAATGAACTTCTTTCTTGTAGTAAAACAGACATCTTTTCCATTTAATTATTTATTAAAAAATTTAACGGGACATTATTAATATTAAAATACTTTGGTGCAGCTTAGGAGATATATAATGATTTGAAATGATTTTTGGAATTTTTATGAGAAAAATTAAAATAATTGAAAATTACCACAAAATTATTTTAATACAGAATGCATTTATAATGTGTGTTTCTTCCATCGGAAAGGAAAGCTGGAACCCTTGCTGCAACAACCTTGTTCCCTGCCGATAGTACATCGTAACAGTTGGCCATACTCCTCCCTCCCTTAAACTTTATCTATTTTATGGACAGCCCCTAAGAGCTGAGGACAGTGTCCAGAGAGCCCATGTCCATCAATTGGCAAAAGGCAAGGATCACCCAATAGCAAATCGAATCTCCAACGCGATCGGATATCAATCGTCTTCTCCATCCGTCGAAGAATGTTTTCATCAAGCCTAAGGGGACCCAGTTGGTCACCGCGATGCACATTCCAATTCCTACTCCGATTCACTATTTTGTCACTTCCGGCGGCACCTTGTGAGCCAATTCGACCTCGTGACCCATTTTCAAAACTCGCAAACGTATTCGGGCAAAACTTGCTTTCCCGTTCAAGAGTGTTGGGAGGTTTGCTCAGCGAGAGAAGCAACTCTCCCTAAAAAGGTCTCGTTGCCACGTCAAATATGCTGAAAAACTCTTCCAAATCATTAATTTCAGCTAAGACACAATTTCATTACCTTAGCCTGTATTCGTTGGCCTTGTTGGTCAGGTATATAACGCGTTGGTCGGGCAAGTCAAAGGCTCCTTCTCGAATCCCGCTTGGTGATGAATGTTGGGCCAAGATGTTAGGTTGAATGATTTTCGGAATTGTTATAATATATAATTGTCATAATAAATATAGCCCCACCATTGGAGTAACTAAAAACCCAAATTTACTACTGCTTAAAATTAATTAAATTATTCAAAGGCATTAACCTTCCAGAAATGCTTTGAATTAATCTTTCAATAAAAACAGGTAATTTATTCGTGAAAAGAGAAAATACCACGAAAAAATGTGATTTGGTAAAACAATTTCTGTGATCATACGTTTCTTGGTTAGAATGATTTTATTATGTTTTTAGAGCTTTATTTTGAACAACGAAATTAGAGGACAGCATTGTAATTTGACAATAGGTAAATTTATGAGTAAAAAGGAAGAAATTTGTAAGAATATTGTTTTGAGGCATTGATGTGTTTTACTTCTGAGCATCATGGTTTTTTTCAGTGTAGGTAGCCATCTCATGGCATCAAGTTTACTGATACATGAGGTAACTAATGAACATTTACTCAGAGTTATAAAAGTAGATTGCGACCGATAGAGATATGCGCTATACATATACACTCCCCACTTTACATTAAAGCATTTGTCAAACATTTATTCTAAAGATATTTTAATGTCTTTATATATCACCAAGAGATTTCATCATAATGCGATTAACATCGTTGCACCCTGGTAAAAAATTCAGTTTGGTGGTTGAGGATGACTTCTATTTTATTTTGATTGAACCAGATTTCAAGGTTTTTGTGAGCAAGCAAAATGCGTATTCTTCCTTATAGTATCACACATTTCCCTGGGTACTCTGCTGAAAATGTCCCTAGCAAAATATTTATTGATTTTGAAGTCTCTCGTTGTTTATATCCATGACCTACAGCAAAAACAAGGCAAATAAATCATATTTTAGACAAATCATTTAAATATTTGTCAGGGCTGGACGTGTTTATCGAGAGAAATGTGCTTGATACACGTAGTTCCTTTTCCAAGCGTCAGTGGTCTTTATTCTCCTGCTTTTTAGCATTGATACTCACGGCTGAACACGTTATGCTACGCAATATTTTCGAAAAATTGAGAGCATTCAAGAATAACCTCAGGAGATGACACCCTCTCTCGAAGGAAAAACGTCGGTTACACGGCTCAAGTCAGCGGATAACTGGCGTGATGTTACGCCCCCCCCCCTCTCCTCCCCCCTCGTTAGGAATTCTCCCTTACCCTGTGAGGGAGAAATAGCGACAGACGAGGAGACATGGAGTGGCGCCACTGGTGGAAATTGACGAAATGCCTAGCAATCATCCCTCGCGGGTGGGTGGTAAGGATATGGGGGAGGGAGGGGGTGGCATGTGAGTCTCCGGAGCGTGGTGAGGGGGCGGGACGGATAATTTGGAGGCGCACACGAGTCGATAAGCGAAATGGCGGGGAAACGGGCCGCTTGGAGTTCTGGAGGTGAATCTTCAATACGGCGGAGTTCGATCGACTCCAAAGGCCTCCAGGCGGGAGGCGCTGATAATGACGGCGATGTCGGAAGGTTGCCGGAGAAGAGGGAGCAGAGGTGAAAAGTCGTCCATAATTAAAGCCATCGCCATGCTCACTTTTATTATTTTATTTTCCCAAGTGTAGGAACCTCAATGCGCCCCGAGTAGCAAGAAGTGGAGTATATTTCTGTCCATTGTCTAAGAACCTTTGTTTCAGCCTCATTTGGATCTTCTTCCAAGGGTCAGGTCATTAAAAATATGCCTACGAGGCTAGGTCACTAGCGCGCCGAAAAGCCAACCCATCGGTCACGATTTCAACTCCTTATTGGTAATTAGATACTGTGTGGTTAGGATTACGTTTAGTATAGATGTTACGATTTAACTGGTGAAACATTTGAACTGCAATACTACCTACTCGATCTACACATTGTTGTTTAACGTCTATTTTACATATCTTTTCAGCAACTGATTTTCATGTAATCATAACTTTCCGCCGTCACTTGGTGGAACCACTGCCTGGTTAAATAATAAAAAAACGTTGTTCATTCCACAGTATAATTTATTGTCGAACCAGGTTTCGCCAGTTACTCAGAGCTACTCAAATGTACTCCTGATGATGCCGTAACTGGCGAAACCTGGGTCGACAATAAATTATACTGTGGAACAAACAAAGTTATTTTTATTATTTAATGAGTTTCATTTGTTTTCGCCAATGCCTGTTTGTCTCCGCTCCTGCAAGGCAGGGATTCTTTAAAGGCTGAATCACGCTAGTCGTTGCCATTAGCGGTTGTCTTTGTGGGTGACACTTGTGGTGGTCTCACTGACCGATATTCCCACAGGCCGGTTGTACAACCGTAGCCAATAAGACCTTACCCTACGGTCACGTGCTGTTTGTGTTTTCATTTTGTTCATGTGCTGCCTTAAATGCAATATACAAATGAAACAAGTGCACTTAATCCCGAATCAATAAAATTTAAGCTACAACAATAAATGCTTCAAAACAATAGGCAATACAAGATAACTAATGGAAATACAAGCTTGGAAGTAAGGAAACAATTCATCAAAACGCATATCTGGAGCATGTTCCTTTACGGCAGTGAGGCATGGACGAAGACAGGAGCGGAGAAGAAAATGGTGGAAGCATTCGAAATATGGTGCTATAGAAGAATGATGAAGATAAAATGGATCGACCGAGTGACAAATGAAGAAGTCCCAAGAAGAGTGGGAGAAGAGAGAAGCCTGCTGAAAACTATAAAAAGAAGACGGGACAACTTAGTCGGCCACATCTTAAGATACGATGGCCTGATGAAGACAATAGTCGAAGGAAAAGTGAACGGGAAGAATGGAAAAGGCAGGCCTCGTATGAGTTACATATAATAGGTCGTAAAGGACGTGAAAGAGAGGAACTACGTTAATATGAAAAGGTTGTCCGATAGAAGAATCGAGTGGAGGGCTGAGTCAAACCAATCCTAGGATTGTTGACCCTTGATGATGATGATGATGAAGATAACTAAATGCTTCTGTAGTTGTATCCTTAATATTTTTAGGTTTTGGGAAGAATTGAAGTGGTAAAAAACAAAACATCGCAAAATGTAAGTCCAAAAAGCAAGTGACTGAGAAGCAAGATTCTATTGGCCAGGGTTGCATAATCGGCCAGTTGGAAATAGCCGCGCTTCTATTAATCTATCTCTGGGAGCTGGTTGACGGAAATTGGTCAACTACACTACCGTAACCGGCAACCATAACCAGCAACCGTAACCAGATATCGTGCCATCGGATATCGTGATACGACCTTGAGGTGACGTCCATAAATTAGCTAAAGCTTAGGAGATTGAAGGAGTCGTGACAACTGCTCTACTGCACTTTTTATGGGCTTTTTTTATTTTGGGGAAAGATGCATCATAAATTTATTATTTGCTCAAAAGTTTGTCTTCCTTAAAAAAAATATTGTAATGCTTCCTATTAAGTAGCATACGTGCACGATAAAGTTTCAGGGCAGAAGTGAGTAAAAACAATGTGCGGGAAAACTAGCATTTATCAGGGACCTTGTTCATGAAGGTTTGCGCTGTAAAAGAGCGAAGGGAACACTTGAATCAAGTAAAGTAGGCATTTGGAAAAGAACGGGAAGAGACGAGAATAGCTGCGTGCTTCGCATCCTTAGAGCGATCGGGCCGGAGGGAGTTAGGCGGTCGATTGAGTTCACGCAAACATGCAGTCGCAGCTGACGGGATTGTCTCGTTCTCTTCGAAGGCGCCCGAGGTAGGAATAAGTGTTTTCCTTTTACTCCCTCAAGCCTCTCTCCTCGAATGCGTTGCGGAAATAACAACCGTAAACCAGTGCACAAGAGAACTGATCGTAAAATAGTCATCAAATTCGAGCAAAAGAGTTACTAAGTCTCTTCAAAACACTTCTTGTAGATTTTTCACCATCCTGGACTTTGATATTCCACATTTAAGCTGTTTTTTTCGGTTTCAGAGCTATAATAAACTGATAACTGGGTGGAATTAATTGTTATTTTATAAAAGAATTGTTACTTAATAAAATAATTAGGGTGGGAATCATTATCAGAGCGTAGGTTAAGGTACAGATTAAATCTATTAGAGAAATTTCAATCGGATAGCTTTACTGAAGATGTTAGGCACATATTAAAAAAACCAGCGTATTATGCTAGACTCGACCAGATAAATAAGATTAGAGAGCTAGATTGTGGTACCGATAGATTCAAAATGGCATTTTTCCCCCGTACTATAAGAGAACAGAATAGGCAGCATAGCAAAGGGATAAGTAGGTTAGATAAAATATTTTTGAGTAGCCTGTAATGCATGATGTACGTA
Organism: Platycnemis pennipes; assembly: GCA_933228895.1. Lineage (NCBI taxonomy): Eukaryota > Metazoa > Arthropoda > Insecta > Odonata > Platycnemididae > Platycnemis > Platycnemis pennipes. The sequence continues at coordinate 32,825,649 of OW121855.1, forward strand.
TTAACCCCTTAAACACTATAGATACTAACAATCTAGTTGCATGAGACCCTATAGTTGCTTGTGTGCATGTTAGTAGTGCATGCTTGGTGATCTTCACCCCCTGCCACACACCCTCACGGTGGCTTGCAGGGTATCGTGTAGATGTAGATGTTACTTGTCATCCGCCGAATAAAATATATAAATTTAATATATATAAGATACTACATCATGCCGCTAATTTGGAGATTCCGCGACAGAAAAATTTTGAAGTAGATCGGTATTTTGTGCTCCGGTATTTAAGTAATGCCCTTGCTTTCATACGAATATAGGGATATTCTGTGTCATTGAATCTTTCTTAATAAGATAAACGAGTCTCTCGGTTTCAGATGTTTTGCTCCACGGTTCGTACTCATGATCGAGTTGGAAGAACTTCTTTGATGAAAATTAAAACCAACATGGTGATACGAAGATGATAAATCAGCGGGAGTGAAATATTTTCGGTGACACTCTCGTGAGTTTGTGCATTGCAGCAAGTCTCAAGTAGGTCTGCCTACGTTCTGTGGTGATCTAAATTAATATTTGTTTTTGGTGAGCTATTATTAAGCAATTTTGTTTTACGTGAGCTACGTTGTTTCAAGATATTGCCCGATATTTGAAGCTCATTTCTTATATTTCCCTAAAAAAAGAGAGACAATAATTCCTATTTATGTCTATTTCACTACTCTTCATACAAACATCTGAAAGTGCATCAAAATCAATATTTGTTGCGCATCTAAACCAATATTTCTTCAACGTCGTACAAATGATACTATCCGCTTACTGATCAAATGAAATACCGAAAGCTTCAGCAGAAACTGCGTTGACGTCACAGCGTTTCTGTACCACTCGTATGTAATCAAATAAGCATTGGGCACAATTTTGTACTCAGAACAAATATTGGTTTCCTAGGTGAATTCATGATTTAATAAATGGCCCAGATTTGGATAATTTCACTGGGCTGCCTCAAATGCTCAATCAGGATTTCATGTACATAGTTTTCATATGCGCTTATAAAGTACGCTGCAAGCTATCGCAGGAGAATAGAACACACCATTCCCAATATTTTGGCTTATATAATTCAGCATTTTGCATAATTTGCTGGTAAAAATTCATGAGTGCGAGTAAAGAATTTTTTTTGTGCTCATGGGTGAAAACTGAATGCTCTTCGTCGATATTTCAAAGTGGAGGGTTTTAAAATTTTTCTTTATTTTACAATCTATTTAAAACACTCTGCCGAACGAATAATACTTGTTAAGGTATGCTAATCATCTGCTGTTCATATAAAATTTGTATTAATAATTTTCATTGCATTTCCTATAAAATTTGGAGATCAACATGCTCGGCTCTCAATATATTCACTGCATTTTTTATGCATTGAATGTGAAATATGGAAATTTATTCAATAAGGAATCTAAATGTTTCGCACTCCTAATAATTACTTTAAATTTCAGCCACATTGGTTGCAGAATGTTTAATATCACCCTGAAAGTAATTGTAAATGCTTCAAAAACCCTTTCCTTTTATTTGAACAATGTTACACTACTTGTAGGTTTTTCATTCACTATTAAGTAATCTGCCATCCTAACCAATATGCAATCCTATATTAATATGTTCCTCTTGATCCAAAATATGAAATGAACGAAATTTGTTATTATTTTGCTAATATACGATTTAAATGTTGGTATGTGATTAAAAAAAAATATTAGTCCACCCATTGCCTCGTATACTTCAGTTTTTCCAGGTATATTATGGGTGTCTAGGCAGCTTTATTATGGGAACGCAGATGTGCAAGGCTGTCAGAAGAGAGAAATAATACAGAGCACTGTACATTATTATGAACTATCAAAGGATATTTCGCTTGAGAATTAAAGAAAAAGTTGCACCTGTGCCTGTTTTAGATATTATTTGCTCAATGGAATGCTCTGCCTGAAATGAAACGCGTGCGAGGAAAATACAATGCTCTCCTCTGCCCACGCAACGGAATTTCATTTTGATGTTTGGTAATGTAATGCAGCAAATGTAAGCGTGGCTGAAGGTAAATGAATCCATCTCGGCAATATTTCACGCTATTTATTTACCCCTCGACCGCTTTCAACGTTTTCACTCAATTATCAAGGGGCTTTTAGTGACGACGATGAAACCGAACCCGGTCGAGGTATTAATTTACAATGCAAATTATACAAGTATATTTTGCTCATTTCCCGCCAAAAATACACCATCTTAATGTATTTACCTACTACTAAATAGGTGCTCTAGGCATACCGCTAGGCTTCAGGAGAGTCCTGACATTAATTCTCTCAAAGTAAGTGTCACGTTTATTATTACGACTTTCACAAATATTTCCCAACTGACCCACCAACAATGTATCTTATCCATCGTATAATCTCTAAAATTATTCACACTGGCGGTGACAAGAGTATTTTCGGGGGTTTACTCCCACGATTATGTGTATTTAATTAAATTTCTTCACCACTGCCGAAGGCTTAGTATGGTGTTCAAAGTGCCTACAGAAGAAAAATTCTGACAGTTGATGAGTAAAGCCAATTTTTTTATATTAACTTGGTTAAACTGAAAAATCTAATCCAATGTATGCACACTGTCAATTGCCTTTAAGTCTTCGAATTGTGAGTTGGTTCACAGAATGAAATATTTATAAGAATTAAAGGCAAATACCAACTTACCCCATTTTATTACTTGCAGATTCCCCCCTATGTCTTCTAAGTAGGTGAGTGTGACACATCAAACAACTTCTGCCACGTTCCATAGTGACGGGTATCAGGGTAAGGTGTAAGCGTAGGTTTGAGCAGTCGGCCAACCTATGTTTCTTCTGCACTCCAATTTATAGCGATGAGAGCAATGCGATGAAAAATAGAATAGTATCCCGCAAAAAAACAGACAATAATGACCAAAAACCCAATATAAACAGCAGTAGATTTTTCATCGGGATTCCGATGCCTTCGGAGATATTTTGAATTTTTTCTCTACGCATGGAATAAAGGTTTCCCTGGAATTCCATCCTAAATGACGTACACATAAGTTATTTTCAGAGAAGCAACTTGAACAGCTTTTAATAAGCCCTTGGGCACTTAGATCTTAGTTCAAGTTTCCCAATCATTCTCAAGTTATCTACCGTTGGTACACTGAATTATCCCCATTCCGTCGTCACAGGGGACATTAACTGTCGAGAACTCGGTAATGATGTTGTCACGAGTTCGGAGATTTTCTCAACGCCAAGAGAAAAACACACAACACAAATTGGATGGCTGAGATGGAAGTAATGTGGGAAAACGGATTACCTAATTGGGAATGCCGTCAAATAAACATTGTCGGCCCCGGTGGCGGCGTGGTTAAGTCCTCGCCTGCTAACCTAAAGGTCGCGGGTGCGAATCCCGCCTGAGTGGGTTTTTTCACCACTCAGGACATGGTTGTATGTGATTGTCCGTTGTTGATTGTTAAACCCCCCGATGTAAAAGGCCATAGGTGCTGTTTTCGGGGGAAGTGGAAAATAAATAAATAAATAAGATGGTAGTTTACGATGTGGTGTCCATATCATCTTTCTTCACTGGCTATTTCTTCTCCAGGTTTTAACCCAAAATGGGTGAAATTGGTCTCATACGGGATATAAAAGGGAAGTATCACAGCTATTTAACATCCATGAGATTTTAAATAACTCTGTGACGTGATAGATTAAAAATAATGCCGTTAACTTCACTTAAATACTGAATTGAAGATGTGTGACTTGAATTAGAAATTGAATAAATGTAACTTGAATACAGAATTGAAGAAAAATAATCCATTCTTAGTAAAACGGTGACATGTTAGGTATTTAAGGTGGTATCAAGTCATGTGTGTTTTGAAGTCTTTTTCTATCCTGTGGAAACTACAGCCATCTGTAAGGTATTAATTTTGCTCTCTGTCACGCAATTTCATGATGATACTTGCAGAGATGAAGGCAAAATGTTAATCTTCATTTTATGACTCCTCCGACAACAGGGAGAGGAAGATGGATTATGATCTGCTCTGTCACTCCTTGCATGGGCAGTAAAATAAAAAAAACTCGCCTTTGATGGTGCAACATTTACACTGTGAAAGGCACTTCTGCTATCTTTACTCCTCATAAATATCAAAAAAACGCACGAATCACATTTAAAGGACACATCAACGCGCTTAGTACACAAATGCATTAATGTCATAAAGTACGAAAAAATGATAAACGAATCCAAAAAGATAATACGTTAGGATTCTTTACGCTTATGTCCTCCACGAAATGAGAAAGTAACCCATTTCAGGATGGGAAACACTCTTGAGAGAGGGTAGGAAGAAAACAGCAAAATGTGCGGTGATGGAGGTGACAGGGATGAGAGATACCCTTCCATTCTCGTCCGAAGGGGACCACGGTCATCCGCGCCACCTCTTAAAATCCCGGTCTTCCTCATTTCCCCCGAACTTTCCCAATTCCGCCCCCTTCCCCCACCCTCCCCTCTCATCCGTTTCCCCAATTTCGCCTCCTTCCCCACTTCCTCGTTCCCACGCCCACCTCCTCTGACCCCTCTCTCTCTCCATCCCCTCCACGCAAGGATTCCCCTTCTCATTAGAGATCTCCTCTGTGCATCTCGAGGCTCGCTCCTCCATTCGCCCTGCTACTCCCTTCCCGGCCTCACCCCCTTACCTAAAGGAACGTAATATGCGCGTTCAAGAGGAAAGAAAGGGGAACAAAAGAGGAAGAAGGGAGGGGAAGGACGGAGCGAAAGGAGATGAGGAAAATGAAGGATAAGAGGGAATGGAGTGATGTAGGAATTCTGTTTCTTCCGTGACATTTCCATTTACTCCATGTACATTCAAGGCGAACAGCTTCAGTCGAGACATCAAGTCTGTCGTGTCTTTAACATATTCCTTTTAACTGAGCAGATGAACAGATTTCATTTCACTACCTCGAATTATTCCTTCCGCTTCTTCGTTTTCCTCTCAACTCGTCCAGTAATAAGTTTTAATCTTGCAAGAACTACAGAAAATCTTTTCCTGGAATGTGTAATTTACATTTTTTAGCACCAGTTGTAATCACAAAACCAAAGTACTACTGAAAAAGGATACTGTTCCGAGATTCAGTTCGATAAAAGCCTGAAGGAGCGTATATCATCTTGGTCCTGCGGGACACTTATTTCATTAAAGAGCAGAATCAGCGCTATCGCAAACGTTTCTATTTGTCTCAACATTTCACGATAAAGAATGGTCCAGAGTCATTTTTATTTTAGTAACGTTAATATGTGCTATTAGTATTTCAGTTCCATAGCCGTAATCATGAATTACAGAACAAATTGACCTATCCATTGCACCCTTTTTCCATGATTGTTAGATACGTATTCATTTGGATTGAAATGAATATTTTTACATTACCAACGTATTCCAGGAATTAACGTTTCCCAATACGTTACCCTTTTTACATCTTTTGTATTTACTATTTTTATCCACGAGCTGGTTTGAATTGAATTGAAGACTTTTTTTAGTACCGACGAATTTTTTGATGGACTTACATTTCCAGGTTTACCTGTGTTATTTTTACTACTTTTCCCATGAGAGAGCTTCAGCATGAATTTACATAATCGTATTGAAATCTGTTGAACATGATCAAAATTATTCCTGATTTTTAACATTACAGCACAAAATTTATCTCCAATGGAGTAGCAATTACCATTTAGAAGCAACTGCAAACTCCTTTATTTCCACATAGCCTGGTTTTCTAACTCTTTATGTTTAGTTACTTCTGTTGAGTATATATTGAAGCCATAAAAATATATCCATATGTTCCAGCTTCGAAATGTTGTGCTACCGAAGAGTGATGGAGATAAAATGGATCGACCGAGTGACAAACGAATATGTCTTAAGAAGAGTGGGAGAAAATAGAAGCTGAAAACTCTAAAAAGAAGACGGGACAACTTAATCGGCCACGTCTTAAGACACGATAGCCTGATGAAGACAATCGTCGAGGGAAAAGTGAACGGAAGAACGGCAAAGGAAGGCCTCGTATGAGATATGTGGAACAGGTCGTGAAGGATGTGAAAGAGAGGAATTACATTTAATATAAAGAGGTTGGCCGATAGAAGACTCAAGTGGAGGGCTGTGTCAAACCAATTCCAGGATTGACGACCGATGATGACGATGATGATAATTTAGTACCTACTTATTAATTTTTAGCTCAATTGGTTTTTTAAAATAACGTGTTTCAGGGCACAATAATGGTTTGATTTAAGCTGAATAAATTTATTTCATCTTCCGCTCTTTCTCCATCTCCTTCCTCCACACACTCCTTCATTCCATTCTCAACTCCCTTATCCCACGACCCGCAATGTTTTATTCACCTCACCCCATCCGTACACAACATACCAGAAAGCATCGCACCACGGCCCCAAAACGCAGAGACGATAATTAATGCAAGCAGCGCCGCTTGAACGAAAGACCAGGGCAAACCGAAAACAGGCCCACCATATTCCGACGCCTGGGATACGCAAGCACTCGGATTTCATATGGCAGAGGAATTCGCGAAGGAGCGGCTTTGGTTTAGCCGTCTCTGGTAAACCCTCGTGTTGGATACACAGTGGCATGGAATCCGAAATTAATTCGTTGTGGCGTAGCGGCAAAATAAATATGTCATCTGAACTGAGAACCAATATGACAGACTTTTCAAGCCCTGAATATGAGTATCTTTAAAAAATGCTCTCATGCTAAAAGCTGCGAAGTTTTTTTTGAGAGTATCACAAATATTTGGTTTTCTACGGCCTAGGGTATCCTTTTAGTAAGAGCCTACTCTGCTTCACCTGTCCTCTCATATTTCTCTTAAATTCTTCCTTCTTTCATTCTCTCTCCAGATTATCAAACCTCTTTTCATTCCATCTAAACTTTCCATTCCCCCTCTTTCACATTCGGTTTTTCTTATTAATCTCTCTTTCATTACTACCAACAGCACAAACACTTAATTTTCGACTATTCTTTTTCCAATCAATATCCGAACCACGAATTTCGGGATAGTACATCAGTGCTCCATTCCCCATAAAGTCTTGTATAAATTATTAGTTTACGCGTTCTTGGCTAGAGCAATAAATCTCCTTCAATGTTTTCACGGAATTTTGTAAAGTTTTCACTCAAGGCATATTGACGGGATTGTGTGAAATATTTTAATAACATAAAGTATTGCTCGTAGAAAATGAAAAATATCAATATATACATAAATGACCGAGCTTTAAATTTTTTAAAGAATCACCGGTACACAGAAAAATATGTCGACAAGTTTTAAGCTTGCAGGGCTTTACTTAAATTACAAAATAAAAAAGTTTTTGGATGAAATAAGCGGTTACTTGTGCTCTACAGACTAAGATCCACTACTATTTATGCTATTTTTTAAGGTGGCTTCTATAACGATAACAATTTCATTCCAAGTGAAACATTTCAATTCTGTTAGCGTCGTATGGTTTATTGAGAACAATATCTGATAACAATGGTAAAACCAACTCATATTTCTCGTAGATTTTTGATGACATCATTTCATTATCCGTTTCTCTTAATTGCGTATTCCTGTTATGAATGTTTAGTAATTCTTTCATACATTCGCTCATAAGCAACATTTCGAGAGCACCTAATATAAAATTGAATCTACATAATAAATCCAAATATTAACGCATTGAACAATCGCCATAAACGTTCTCTTCTTTCCGTACAGGTGCGACAATAATTTCTTATTCATCTTTTCCCTTTAGGGCATTAAGCGTATGTGAAGCCAAAACGCAGGTCAGCTCAAAATTGCTCTATTTATAAGCAAGTAAAAATAATATAGATTATACATATAATGTTATTGCTGTTGGTAGAGAGTTGTAAGTAAACTATGACAAGGCACTTTGTACTCTTATGCGCAGTTTTATTTGCACGAATCCATTTTGAAAGTTTAAGATGTCATTATCTAGGTATATTGATAACGATGCTGTAAACCGATACACTCCATTGTTGGGAAACAATTGCATGAAATGATACAAAATACCTTGTATTATGATTAATGCCACAAAATTTCACAAGTTACGCACCCATTAGTTAAGGAAATATTGTCTATAAATTCTTAAAATAATTAACAAACAGTAATAGGTATTAGTTTACATTTCGCCGACGTTAATTCAAATTAATTATCTATCATTGTCCAGGATCGTCACCGTTAACGTTTGCTTGCTATGAAACCAGTTTTGTCCTGAAGACTGAATAAGATATCAATGCTGTCGTCATTTTAAATCATTTCAATTTAAAACTTTTCTGGTGGAAACCTTTTACAAAGAGTAAGCAGTAAGGCCCAAAATGGTAATACGCCCGTTAGAGAGGTGGTAGTGGGAGGTATTTCAATGTGCTAGCAAAGTATGATGCGGGTAGGATTTGGGTGAGCAATTTCCACTGAAGAAAGAAAAATTTCATTTGACTCCTCCGATCATACCATAATATCGTGGATCCATGCAACATGCAATGAGTATAAGGCACAGCGCGTGGTCTGACGTCATGTCAATCCACGGAAAGAGAGCAATGGAGACGGAATAATTAATGCTGATAGCCCCCTGTTCAAGTTTGTCTCGGTGAGTGCTCATTAAGGGTCATTCACACATCCGTCAAGGCAGACGGAGGCGGAACGACCAAATGGTTCCACTTGTCACAAAATTAGTTGGTTCCAGCGTGGGATCTCCTCGTTCCTCCAGCGTGTGCAAATAATTGCTTCCTACGAGAGGAACTGCGGCAATCTGTTACAGGGCCACTAAGCATACCTACTACATATCCATAACCCAAATTGTCAAATCTGCAAGGGGATGAAGCGCCAATGTCAGAGCTATTCGCAATGGCCTATTTCAGAAGCATTCCAACCTAAACGGAGAACTAAAGAATGAAACTAATTTTAAGTACATGAGCATAATGATTGTAACTTCCAGAAGAGCTTTTATGATACACTCAGAGAATAACTATTACGTCAATTTTCGGAAAGCGAGAAAAAAAAGAGAAAATAACTATTTCTCAATTTCTACTGTTGAGCCCCACGTAGCATATCCCAATCAAGACCATATCACAATAATACCCTTATATTGTTGACTCGGCGATGGAAGATCAGAACGCTGGAGTGAATTAGGTCATGTGAAAAAAAACGTTTCTTCTCCTTCTGTGAAATATTTAACCTATTTTAGCGCCCTTAATTGACTTTTTAAGAATCTTATTTTCTACATTGATACAACCACCACAGTCTTCCAGGCAATGATTGATTGGACGGACCCTTGCACAGGTTTGAACATAATCACTATCCAAATTCTACCCTTCCATTTATTAATGGAAGGGAATTTATTAATGCAAATAATATGCATTCATTGTTTAATGGACATGATAGGGTGGGAAATACGCTAGATTTTACCAATTTCCTCCAATACGCCAAGTTTCCGTCAAGTCCTCCATACGTTGGGCCTGTGATATTTATATGCTAAGCATCTGCTGTAACATTTTTCTACGTTTAAGTGACTACATGTGAATAGATTTTATTAAGCGAGATCAAGACTAAATGCGTTAAGTGGTTGTCAATTAACAGCTTCTTAAAAAGAAAGATACGCTGCACCATCATCTCATTGCAGAGGATTAACGCAGTTGTTACATACTTTGGCTTATAATGCTCTGGTGCTTGCTTAGCAAATATTTTATGATAGCTGTCTGTCATGATTACGATCCTTCAGCCCGAAAGAGATGTGTGGATAATCTGCACCGTGTGATACATATATTCGAGTGCGTTATCATGAAATATACTTTAAAATTATAAAAACTTAAGTAGCTACGGTCTTCAATTTACCAACCGTTTTAAACTCTTAATAGAAAGTTTAAATTTCAATGACTATCACGGGAACTTAAATTCTAATGTAAACTTAAACCTAAAATGAAAAAAGCGTGTGAAACTGGGCCTAAATCTCCGGCTTCAACCCGTCGCCTGCCTCAGCGAAGGTCACTTGCCCACAGATTAACCTCGCTGATCATCGGATATTCCACTTTGGCCAAATTCCAAGCAGACAAACACTAGATTTAAAAGTATTATGACAAAATAAAAATAAAAGTCTTGCATATAATGGATAGTAAAAGGTCCGGGGTATAAAAACAGATGTCATAAGAATTGAGGAAAGGAAAATATACGATTTAAAGTCTGATTTGATATGGGGTCATATGGGTCATTTTTTCATGCAAGAAAAAAAGATTGTGTATTACGACAGAATTAACGACCGTATTACGTGCGGACCAAAGGTACTTCCGTATCTGATTACATCTCGCACATCATGATGCCGTCAACATCGTTGATATATCTAAATTAGTAACAGTTAAGTTTCCGAGGGCTATAATTAGCTCATTTCGCTCCAAGCGATCTAAAGCCATCTTGTATGGAAATTAATGGATTATATAAACAGCGCATAGTTTCAAGAGATCGACCTTTTTGCAGGTGACACAACCAAGGGTGATGAAGAAACGGGATGTGACAAATGGCGCAAACTGGCGTGACGTTTTACCGTGTTTGTATGCAAAGATAAATAGCAACCGTTTCAAAAGGTACTCCATATTTTTTCACAGACAAAGAAAAATAAATGCACATTGCAGTTAGTGCTATCCTAATTTACTGAAGTACAGTATTCGATTACCTTATTTATTACTGTCTAGAACTTTCCGTGCAATGTAAATATATAGAGAGGAAATCATCACGATACTTTTTTTTCTTAAATTGTTCCTTTAAAGTGATTTTTTGAATGTTGCAGCACACGTTATTTGTGATTGTTCTTTATGGATTGCGTTCATATCTATGTAAGCTAGACCAGGAATACTCATTTATTTCATTCAAATTCCTTCCATTAAAGCCGAGATATTAACCACGAAATATCTAAATCCTTTTGATTGAGCAATTGATGGCTTAAACTGCATTACCTTACTCCCTAACTGGAGTTCCTTGGCAGAAACGACTGTATTTAATAATATATAACTGCACTTAGAAAGTTTATTATTATGGGTAGTAGATTAGCTATTGTTATGTGTTTTAGCTAACTAGCTTCTAACTAACTGGGTTGGAAAAGAAGCAAAATAGATCACTATGGCCTTTCTTCATACAATCTTCACGGAATTCCTAAAAAGCCAAAAGAGGCTTTATTAAATAGAGCAAGGGATAGATAGTTGTACTCAGGGTCTTTAAAATGAAAATGTATGTAAACCTCTCATTGTCTTAGGCGTCACATTCGGGGGGAAAAGACCACGGATTTAAAAATAATCGTGTACTTTATCGAAAATTTCTCCTTCAGTAATTCCAAACTCGCCCTTTTGTTCGTTAAATTCGTTCCGCTCAGATTTCCCTGGATTTCATTTGCCTCGAAAAAGTGAAAATTTCAACTCTCCGATAAAACAAATTTCAATATTGATTACGGGAGTATAATTTTCCCTGAGCGTGGGGGCGTAAAATGTATTATTCATGTAAGTGAAAGTAGGCACCTGCCGCGGTGAACGGGTCCCCTTTCAAACGACCTCGAGAGCCCGCCAAACGCTCGCAGGTGAGACCTAACCTAACATATGGCGATTCAGGCACCGTGCTCATGGAACTCGACAACTCTCATTACCGTCCGATCACGGTGCACGTCACGTGTCATCTCGAAAGACCGACGGTACGTGCGAGGGGGCCGAGATGATTGCTCAGAGAAAGAGACCGCCGATTCCCCGACCGCTCCTCCCCAAAAGGTCGTAATCTGGTTGTTAGTCTGTCTGCAAAGACAGGTGAGAGAACAAAACTCCCCCCCCCCCCTCTTCCAATATTTCTTGGCGGTCCGAGTAAAAGAGATGAAATTTCAAAAGTAATTTTCTTCTTTTCTTTTTCCTATTTGGAGTTTTCATTCACATGGCTATTCTTTATTGGTAAGTTGAATTCCCGACCTCTTTATTATTAAATATATTCATGATTTTTCGGGAGTTAAGGTCCTTTTTTAAAAATGAAAACTATTTAACTTTTGGCCGACGTTTCGGAAATTTAATACATCAAAATTAAAAAATTATAACATATAGACCTTAGCAACCAATTTGTAAACAAATTCAATTATTGAACTTAAGGTATGTAAAATTTATTCCATGTAATCTTTTGGTGTTAAAATTTGTAAAAGATTATATTATAAACCATTTGACACTGTAAATATCCTTTAGATCATGTTACTTATTATTGTTATGTTATTGGTGGTTCATCCCATTTTTAGCCCTGAAGAAGGAAAAATACAATTTCCGAAACGTCGGCCAAAAATTAAATAGTTTTCATTTTTAAAAAAGGACCTAAACTGCCGAAAAATCATCAATATATTTAACATTCTTCATATTCATGAAAAATCACAAATATAAAAGTCGTGTTATGTAAAAGCAATAAAGGATATCTACCCACCAGCCATATATAAACCATTAGTAGCTCACTGCGGAAAGGATGGAGGTCAGCTAGTGTGATGGCTTCCCATTCCCATGGTTCGAACCTTGACAGCGACAGAGATTTTATATTACTATACCCGGCCCTTCCTAAGTGTTGCGTAGAGAGTACTTCAAGTTCAGGACTCTGTCCGTTATATGGTGCGGTAAACCACACTATGTCAGGCAAAACTAGTGGATTTCTATCATACTGGGAGTGAAAGAACTAATTCTGGAGTTTTATAATCACTTTTCAATTTGCATGAGCGGAGTTTCATAGCAGGGGTTACATTATCTGCCTCTACATCTACGTAGCAGGGCTAACTTATGTTTTAGCCCCGCTGCATAACCACGATTGTAGATTATAAAAATTTATGTGGAAATTCCACAGATAGTAGTTATTTCACTCCCAGGATGATAAATCGTGATCCCCATGACGGCTTTCGGGGAATTTAAATGAAATAAGAAGTAGAAATTCTTCCGTCGGGTTTCTCTGCACCTCTCCGCATTCCTACCTCTTCCCAAACTGAACACCTACGTTCACATGCGTGAATAAGTACTACTACTTTTACTCAATTACTTAAATAAGTAGTACTGATATAACTTTCACGTATGGCCCCGAACATGAAATAAACACCAGGCCGTAGCTATGGAATGTTGATGGGTTCGGCTAAACGGGAGCAAAAGATGGGATGCTGCGGCTCGAATCTCTGTCCGTACTGCTCTCCCAGAGCGCAACACACACCCGACTCTCACGTAGGTCCGTTCATTATTCAGAGCGGGTGTTGGCGGCAGATGAATGACGAATGCTCGACGGCCAAAGAGGGCGGGACTCGTGAACCTTTCGCGCTTGGGAATGTTTTCCCCTGACGGGAGAAAGTGAGAGTGCGTGGGCGGCTGGTGGGCTCTGGAGTGCGACTACAGGAGAAGGGAGGGAGAGTGAACCGCATCATGAAAGGGCGACAGGGGGGTGAGAGCGAATCGAACGCCTCGTTGGACATCGGCGGGGATTACATCAAACCCCAGGCTCGGAGAGGCTAACGGCTTCATCACAGATTAAACCCTGCTAAAGAAATACAAACTAAAATACTTTTCCTACACCCGAACTGATCTTCATCCAGGTACTCCTCTGCTTTTCGTTGTATTCTTCTGTGGGTGATCTTTGCCAATATCTTCAATGCATGTGTCGTCAGGCTTTTTGCCCTAAAATTTTCGCATTTCTCCGCTCTCTTTTTTTTGGAAATTGGAATGATCATGTTTTTCTCGAAGTCTGGGCATTTCTCCTGTTGACTATATGCAGCAGATGGTTTTGTATAAGAGGTTGGGCGGTAAAAGAAACAAGGATAGAAGAGGGCTGCGTCCAACCAATCCTAGGATTGTTGACCGATGGTAATCATGAAAGGAAAATACAAATTTTTGCGAACTAGATGCAATAAACATGAGTTAGCCGCTGGTATACACAGATGCAAATTAGGCATCTAGCTCGTTTGGAGAATCTAGAAATCATAGGTGAACGCAGAGGCATACGACGAACTCCATGCAGGAGTAGAGGTAGTTGAAAATGTGATAAACTCTTTAAGGCTAGCTGAAGTACAGTACCTTTAAGTCAGCCACTATGGCTACAAAATACTAGGTCCCCGAAAAAAGTACTAAGATACGAAATAAATATCAACGAGGATATATATTCATTTCGTATATGATATGATATGATATTTCTCTATAAAAATGGTCATATTTAAGTAAAAAAGTTGGAAGTCACAATATATACCAGCTGAAAAAATTTAGTTTACTTTGTGATATGATCGAGAAAAAGTTTTATAGCACTAACAGCGTTTAAAGGAGAGAGCTAATGACAGCCCTTATGAGCGAGCACATTGAGAAAATATTGATCAGAAGTCTAATATGGCAACTGCAGTTTGCTGCCGAAACACGTAATTTTCGACGAGAGGTTAAAAATATATGAAATAGATATGGGTCTGCAAACGAGACAAACGAAAACTTCTGGGGATGATAGGTGAGGAGAAAAAGTGAATTAAAAAATTAGGATTCGGAGTAAGTGGATGAAAGTTTGGAAGTTTGTTTTGATAGCTAAAGAAGACGACACAATGTTTGGCATTCGGGATATTGGGAGAAGGAAATTAGAAAGAACAATAAGAGAAATGAAATATGGGGAAATCAAGGACATTGTGTGAAAAATGGTTGCGGGGGAAATATTTTAAGCCATTTAAAATTATCTCAACCATTCGAACAATGATCGATCTTTTCTCTCAATAAAGTCAACCAATCACAAAAACCCCAAAAAAATTAAAAACCGATTATGTTGTTTAAATTTGGATATTGAACCTATAATACAAAAAAAAAGTGAGACTAATTTTCTCTATTGAGAAATCTACAAGTAAAAGCTATACCGAAAACCTTCGGACCTAACTTGCAGGAGAAGGCTGTGAGAAACCAGCAGGCATTAAGGACCATGGAAATAGTGAGTGAAAACAATAAATATGCAATACCGAGGGAGGGAAATATTTGTGATTGCTGTAAACAGTTCAAATTCAATCCCCGAATGTTTGCTAATGGTCTTATTTTACGCAATGGATGCCAGAACCTAAATCCAATCTTTCAGAAATGAAAAGGAGAGATCTACCAATGAAGAGAAAATTATGATTAGCGATGAGAAATATCTTTTAACTTAATGCTTCGAGGAAATCTGTAGATAACGAGGATTCTGGTGAAAATAAGCTCCCGTTAGTTATGCATTAGGGAATCCCTTACGATATGGGAAACGCAAGCCGCATTACAAAAAGTATACAGGAGTCATCTACATTACAGGATACACTCTTAGTCTTAATCCGCCTCGTTTACCGCAATGAATGCTTCAGACCCTTCAGACATAATGTGCAATGGCGTATAAATGGCAATGGAGGATTATCTTAGTGCAATATTCTATTACCAACCAGATTTAATTATTATTATTCCATTTTATATCCCCTCTTTCAATACTCACTTTTACATTATCCCTTTTAATTAAGTAAAAGAGTTGTGTTCAACCCGAAGCACTGTGGTCTGAAATCGGATATAGCCGGACAAAAGTCCAAAATTGCTTCTTTTGAGGTACACACTTGAAACTTGTCATAAACGCTCAGAATTGATCACTGATCATGGAACAATAAGCCATTTTTGGATGATCTCATCCGTTTTTGAGGTACAGAGGCCCAAACTTGGCCAAGTTTCCAAAAACACACCCGATCTTGCTTTTCTTCAAAAATATTTGAAGTTAAGCTGCTGGTGGAGTTTTGGAAGGATTTTTATGAAGTAAAAAACATTATATTCCGGTAATATGGTACTTATCTATATTATCTGTTAGTTTCGAAGATTTTGGTTAAAATTAGTGTGGTATTACGTCGCAAAATGGCGGACCCTTTTTCCGGGTAAAATTTGACATAAAGTAGAAAATATCTTTAGTTTAAGAAAATTGCCACCGCAAAAACTTTCATGAAAGTATTCAATAAAGATATTTTAAGAATGTAAAGCAAAAATCTCGGAAAAAAGTTTGCGGCTGCGAAAATGAATGCAATTTTTCGATCGCGCTTCACGGCACGGCTCCGCGACGCGGGGCCTAGAGACTCGGTGACTCCGTTGGATATTTCCAGTTGTTTGGAACTAATTATTGAAAATTGTCATTTTAACCATGGTATACAGTCTCTATTGACCTGAAATACTATATTGAAGATAATACGAGGATATTGGATTGATCGAATTGACTCTGGTATACATGCTCTGGTTTGGATACTTTACGGATTCTTGCCGCATGTTGGAACATCTTTTGGTGTAGAATTTAAGTTTTCACGCGAAGGGTACCCTACACATTTACCAGGAAAGGCAACAGTCAGATATTCTTTTTCTACTCCTTACCCTTTTCACGCTTGCCGAGGAGGAACGTGCGAAAAGGGGCTTTTTATGTCACCGCGCAGCCTTTGACGGTATTTAACGGGTATTTCCGAAGGGGTTTTTCCTTTTCCCTTCAAAAACGCATTTTAGCTGGCAGTTCTTATTTGGATTCGGTGGATGAGTGTTGTGCCTGTAGTGATTTAGTGATTTGCTAAAATCTGTGTGTGTCTAGTGAATTGATTCGTCATTGAATATATATCATATACACGTACATGGAATATACATATATATCATTGAATTAGTTTCGCTGTTTATTTCCTGTGTTGGTCAGCGGTGTTTCTGGTTTACTCAATAGTCTTTCTTTTTCAAGGTTATTATTTTGAATATAATTTTCAGTATCGCTATTTATTCTTAGCATTTCACTCTGACGCTTATAATGTTCCTTTTTATAAAGCTTCATGGCGTTTTTTCGCCGATCTTATATTATGGAAAATATAATCGTGAAAGGTATTCATCGTGCGACTTTTATTACATAATTTTATCTGTCGGATCCATACACAGATTTTTTGTGTTGTCCAGCTCTGAAATGACATCATATCAGATCACACGTTTGGAGCTACACAACAAGATAATTGAGATGAAAGGAAAATCATTGCACGATAAAAAAATATTCTTGCTGGTTTTGTTATCTCGGACTTTGAATTTAGAGAATCATTTCGATGCCCTAGATAGTCTCCGTGAATTTCTATGAAGGTTCTTGGTATATTACCAGAAAAAGTGGGAAGAATGTTTTCGAAAAAACGAGCAATTTTTAGCTCGCAATAATGCATGGCTCAAAGAGCCAATTATTTTCCCGGAAGCAGTCCGTGAGTACCTACCAGGTACTTATACAATGACTGGAATGTATTTTCTGATTTATTTCTTTTGTCCAATATCATGGACGAAGGTTTTTACATGGAATTTATATCTTAACATTATTGATTCATTAGGTTCATTGGGGCGACCAAAAAAAGGTTTTAGGACTTCCTCAGACAGGTCAAAAAGAAGAAAAGTCCAAAATATTGAAAGTTCTTCCTCTGCTGCCGAGCTCGCATTGGCAGCCTCTTGGCAGAGAGGAAGGAGATAGTGCTACCGCTCAACTTCTCACGGAAGTAACGACTACCACTCCCACTAGAGCAAAAAGAATTCTCACTAGGTGGAGGAAAAAAGATGAGATGCAGTCGGAGATGTCGCCAGAGGAGGCTCTATCTCTGATGATCACCACTGAGCTGACAAAGAATCAGTATAATTGCTCCGCTCTTAGTTACGGGCACAACCTGTACCCTAGCTATGTGCGAGTGTTAAATGCAAAAAGCGCTGCATACCCCGAAGGGATACACATAACAGAAAACATTAGCGAAGTGAGTTTACAAGATCTATTGAACCATACAGAATCGCGGATACTGACATGCGTTTCCACGACTCTAGCATCCGGCAACAAAGTAAATTGCACATTAATTTGTAAATATGGATTTGATGGGAGTTCGGGCCTTTCGCAATATAAACAGTTGTGGGAAGAAGCAGATACTTCAGATGAATATTTATTTATGAGCGCCATGGTGCCACTTCGTTTGCTGAATGACGCAACTGGTACGAGCTTAAGGCATTTCTTGTTTCATACCTTGTTTATCTTTGGCCAATCTGATAGCAGTACAGTTGAGTACCAATAATATATGAACTATTTTAGGTGAGATTATCTGGAAAAATCCTCGCCCGTCGTCAACCATATTTTGCCGGCCCATTCGCCTTCAGTGGCTAAAAGAAACCAAGGAAGTTGCTATGGCGGAAAGGAATTATGTACAAAAGCAGATAGACGGCTTAAAAAATTGGAATTGGGGAAATTATTCTGTTAATTTCAGCTTGCTTCTGACCATGATAGATAGAAAGGTAAGGATTTTTCCTATTTTTAAATTGATGGACAAGTAAATGGAGGTGGATATTGTTAAAAAAATCTATAAAAACATTTTTTAGGTATGCAATGCATTGACTGATTGTGCTACTATGAGGTGCTACATCTGCGGAGCGAAAGCTTCCCAGATGAATGATTTAAGGGCAATGAAAGATCGACCAGCAGATGTTACTAAATATTCCTTTGGTCTGTCTACCCTACACTGCTATATTCGGTTTTTCGAATGCGTATTGCACATATCGTATCGACTGGAGTTAAAACAGTGGCAGGTGAGAAATAATCCAAACAAGCTGGAAACTGTATTTAAGGTAAAATAAATAATTTTAATGATAAATAAATAGATAATGATAAATCTCTTAATAGGCCCGCGGCAACCTAAGAACACAGCTAACAGAAAAAAAGATTAGCATTCAGAAGGCATTTAGTGAAAGGATGGGGTTGATAATGGATGTGCCAAGGCCTGGATCAGGAAACACGAATGACGGTAACACGGCAAGACGTTTCTTTGATTCTCCAGAGCTGGCCGCTGATTTAACTGGCAATTGTATAAAATGAACCCAACTTCTCAGCAATAGCCACCAATAGGAAAATTTTCTTTCCTTTCTAAGATTTATGTTCTGATGGGATGTGCAAAGGTAAAACTTACAATAGCAAAATTAAATTTCAATGTCGTGTTTACCAGAGTCACGCGTTCAGTGATCAATTCGATCAATCCAATATCCTCGTATTATCTTCAATATAGTATTTCAGGTCAATAGAGACTGTATACCATGGTTAAAATGACAATTTTCAATAATTAGTTCCAAACAACTGGAAATATCCAACGGAGTCACCGAGTCTCTAGGCCCCGCGTCGCGGAGCCGTGCCGTGAAGCGCGATCGAAAAATTGCGTTCATTTTCGCAGCCGCAAACTTTTTTCCGAGATTTTTGCTTTACATTCTTAAAATATCTTTATTAAATACTTTCATGAAAGTTTTTGCGGTGGCAATTTTCTTAAACTAAAGATATTTTCTACTTTATGTCAAATTTTACCCGGAAAAAGGGTCCGCCATTTTGCGACGTAATACCACACTAATTTTAACCAAAATCTTCGAAACTAACAGATAATATAGATAAAGTACCATATTACCGGAATATAATGTTTTTTACTTCATAAAAATCCTTCCAAAACTCCACCAGCAGCTTAACTTCAAATATTTTTGAAGAAAAGCAAGATCGGGTGTGTTTTTGGAAACTTGGCCAAGTTTGGGCCTCTGTACCTCAAAAACGGATGAGATCATCCAAAAATGGCTTATTGTTCCATGATCAGTGATCAATTCTGAGCGTTTATGACAAGTTTCAAGTGTGTACCTCAAAAGAAGCAATTTTGGACTTTTGTCCGGCTATATCCGATTTCAGACCACAGTGCGAAGGTTGAATTATTGAATCTTGAAGGTTGGTCTTTAATGGTTGAGGGTAAAGCTCATTCCGTACTAAGCCATTGGCGTGTGACATTCACACATTCAGGGTAGGGGGGCCAGTTCCTTTCCCTGGGCCATCTGCTATTTCCTACGGAGTTCTCACACGCATAAAATAATATCACGAGGCGAAAGTCCGGGATTTGAACCCGGGACCCTCCGGTCAGTAGCGCAGTGCTCTACTCACAAGGCCAACACGACCCCTCTTTATTATGTAACGTTCACAAAATAAGACAAACCACCCTTACAAGTTACTTACTAATTCGCTTAATTAGATAAATTTTAATCAACAGAATGGGTGAGCCTTCGATTTCATCCATGAAGCTGATTGAAGGGAAGCAAATCAACGGATAGCAAGATGCCAGTTAACCGAATACCTTAGATATATCATGAGTAGAATTAATGTTAGACACTTGGAAAAGAAAAAAGTGTGAAAAAGATATCGAATAATACATAATATTCTAAAAGAAAAGAGTAATATAAAATGTATTGCATGCATATTGAAAGCAGAGTTTTAGGTAATAGCTTAGATTAATTTATATACATTCTATAAAAGAAATACAATGCAAAGAGATTAATTTGGAAGCCATGACATTAATATTGTTACAAGATAGAACAAAAGACATGCGAATAGATTATTTAACTTTGCATTTCGTTTTGAATGAACATTAGGATTTATTATTGGAGATACGAAAAACTTCATCAGCCATTGTTTGAGAATCAGCATTCTTTATAAAAGTGTTAACAAAATTAGTAAAATATTGTTCATACGTTGTTCAGTAATGGCTGCCATGATTTTTGGTTACGATAAGAGATTCCTAGCTAAAGTCTTGTGTTAATCTAAGTGTATTTGTCATTTCAAGAGTTTCAATTTTATTGGAAATAAATAGCCCCGAACTATTATTATCCGTCATCACAGGCAAAAAAAGAGAAACAACCCAATGTGTTTAAGATAGACATTGAGTCAAATCTGTATAGAATGAACATAAATGTATTTTTGAAAGAGTTAAAGATGGACATAATGTCATCCCGTTTCCTTGTTCATCTCAAGTTTACGTCCCCACGCTGAAAAAATAAACGGAGAGAGGATTTTCTGAAAGTGATACGAGGAAACGGGCAATTTTAAGCACATGGATCGCGATAGTAGTAATTGAAACGAGTGAAGGGAACAGTAGATGGGGTTGATAAAAGCTTCAGGGTAAAGGTAGTGTATATAGGGGAAGGACGGAGCTCGCAGTTCCCATTAGAGCTCAAAAGCTGCAATCACGAGCATGCATGCACACAAGAGGTGAAGATATAAGGCCAGCACGAGCAGAGTATTTCTTCGGGAAAATATAAATAGAGATATCTGGCTGTCAGGGTATCATACCGGCCATGACTCAAAAGAATTTCCAAGCAGGGGTATCCGCATAAAAAAGCCTATCGCTGGATCTCTTCATATTTGACGACCCTTTCTGTAAACCAGTATTCATTACCATGCACGCACTACATTCTCCCGGAGAAGAAACTGACGAGGAAGATTTATTTAAAAGAAACAAACATTTATTATGAGATAATCTTAGTAATTGTCTCATTCAGTAAACACATAAATTCTCAATCTTGAAGTAATAAAAACATCGGAATCAGCTTTACTATCGATAAATTTGTTGAAACTAAAGTCACATTCATTCGTTTGTGTTTTTAATCAATTATATATTTTCCATTTATTTCAGAAAAAAATTTAGCTAGCATGATTCATTTCTGCATAAAAAAAATGATATCAGTAATTTTGCAATGAATTATTGGAGGTTTAATTTTTTGTTTCTCCATAAATAAAAATGAGAATAAATACTAATCCACACAACTGGGGGAAACATTTTTCATTAATTTACGAAAATACAACGTCAAATTTTAAATGCTGATCAATAGAAGAAACTTTTCAGCAGTTGTACAAGCCAACCTTTTTAAGTGTATAAAAAATACACTATCGTAGTTAAAGACTAATAAAGTTTTTTTAAGAAAATTTTACAATCAAATCCAAAATTTGGATTTATTTGGTGTGGATACAAATTTTTATGTGATGAATATCCATTATACGTTTTTCCATTACGATTCAGTATGGAATAAATATTTTCAAAATGTGTCTCAATCATTCAAACTGAGTGGACTTCTTTTTCCACCAAATGATTAATCTAATGTAACAATAGTGGTGCTCCAATGCTGGAATTATAATTGGATGAATGGCGCCAAGAATGTTATAGAGTAATATTTTTGGTAAACTTCCTCATTAGTTCCTCTGGAAATGAGTGCCTCAAGTGAAAACATATACACCGGGTAAAAACAATGATTATGAAAAATTTTGGAGGAAAAACTGACCTTCACGGAAGAAACAGTGGGCCTTTGAAGGATTTGGAGCTGCGTCTCTTGTTCTAGTTCAACGACTGAGACCAACACTCTCTCCTCCACCTTGACATACATGGAGCACCCTGAAATGAAAAAAGATGGGAGAGATTAAAAAAGGGACGTTTCGGAAGCTGAGGAATGCCAAGGATAGGGGAAAACGAATGGGAAAGAATAAGAAAAGCAGTATGCACGTAGAAGAACGGAGATGGCAGAGCCTTGGAGACGAGAATGAACGAAGATTTACCGTGGTCTTTTTGGAGAAGAGGAAGACATCGTTCTACGGGAGCTTCAAATTGCCTCTCAGGGTGTGTAACACTTTTTATCCAGCTCCGCTCTGCACGGAAAACAATTCCTTCAAAGAAATTAAACGCCTTGAGTTAAAAAATTAGGTCTGTCGGTGATAACGCTATGGCGGCAGAGAAAATGTAGGAAGGACTAAGAAGACTACCTCAGAACTCAGACTCGTTCCTTTCCCCTACTAGACTCTACCAAAAATTCCAGTGAGATTAATTAGAAAAGAATCTTATAAATAAGACCCTGTAATTTACTTTGGAGCTACAATGAAAAATTACTACTAATTTTCAAACTTTCACTGGTAACTATTCAAAGTATCAGTGCAAAACGTTTTTAAAAGTGTTTTTCAAGTATAAAAATACATAAGGAAATACACTGATTCTTTATGCGTATGGTGAAGCTTAATGGCATTAAGGTTATCGCGGCCCTTACTTTATTTATTTGTGTATCAACAGAGTTGAAAATTTTTGTAGTAACGAATACTCCCAAAATGTGAACATAAACAATCCCAGGTATTTAAAATAAGGTCATTTTAACTTGTACATTGCATTAAAAGTAAATATATAAAAGTAATATCCTTTTTTTCATGTATCTATGTTTTGTGTTGAGTGTCTTTTAGTGCGAATTATTGTGCATCCGCCTAGTGCGTTCTCTCTGTGAACATATGTGTGTGTGTGTGTGTTATGTAAGTGTGAAGATTCATGCCAAATGATAAGAAATAAAAACAGAGCTAAGGATTTCAATTTTATTTTAGTAATAAAATAATATCATACCGGGGATTCAGAAATAGAAATCAATTTAGTTCATCCGCTATTCTCCATAAGAAGTTATATTCACTTAGACCTAGTACATAAGATAATGAATTTATATATTAATCACTTTGAGTTATAAATTAAGAAGTGGCTAATAAATATATTTACTTTCTATCGCAGATAAAGAGAGGAAATTTTCTCACTTGTTAGTGATTAATATTTAAAGTAACGATTGATACTGGGCTTGTGATCTCTTCAACATTATAGGAATATATCTCTGATATATTCCTATAATGTTGAATTTATTGCAAAATACAAAGTTTTCGGGTGCGCTTGCATGGAAAAATAAAATATAAAAAACAATTAGTGTAAAAAAATACATAAGACTAAATATTAAATATGAAGAGATTATGGAGAATATAATGTAGAGGACCTGGAATGTAAGTTCGACATAGGTTTCATCGTCTGAATGCCCAAACATTTCAGAGAGTGCTTGTCCAAAGACTCAATCCAAAATTGATCTAAATGCTTTTTCTTCATTTCATTTCAGCACTTTTATTTACTCTGGGGACCCTGGGCTTCAGTTTTGTATTGGTGCAGAGAAAATAAAAAAAAAACAGTTCATATATCCCGTTAGGTCTCAAACCACTAAGTATTTAGCACTAACATGAGCGGAACTATAATAAAACCTTGACCATGTTCAGGTTTGAAATTATTATCCCTCACTCACCGTTAGCAATAATAAAGTGTATGCATCCGCAAAAGGATTCTGATCATGTACTACATGTGAATCATTCCCGAAACATGGCCTACAGAATGCAGAGACTAGGACTCATTTGTACGATTGCACATGACGGTAAATGATCGCATTTTTCTCAATTTTCTCAGCCTAGACTCCAAGCATCGAAAGGAATTAACGAGTTGTGTGGAATTTCTGGAAGCCAGTTTTTTTTTGGGATGAGATGATAGATAGGGGAACGAAACGAAATTCAAAATCACCGACAGGAGCTTCGGTTTAAATCAGGTCCAATTATGGAAATGCGATATACGTTAATAAAACATGAAGCAGCGCGGTGGGTAAGGATTCAGCATTGTGTAGAACGAGTGAGAAAGATATTCGCTGTAGAGGCTTGTCAAAAGAGTTGGGAACGATGAGCGGGTCAATAGTGGATGGTAGGTGAAACAGGTAGGGCCGGATTGTGTTGGCAATGTGTATCCTCTATATTGACCGGCAGCCCGGAGTTGAGGCTTCATCCTACCTTTCCCGCTTATACCCTCCCACTTACCCTCCACAAAACCCCCATCCCGTTGTTTCATTTCCAAACCCTCACCTTTTCCCACCCATCTCCCACTCACTAGGGTGCTTTTAAAAGAATACATTTACGCGAGCGTGGGACGGCTGCCTGCTCGCGAGTGACATCCTAGTGTGCGCCTTTCTTCCCTGGCCGCCTCCCGACTGACGTATAAGCTGTGGAAATATTAATTAAAAGCAAAAACGAGAAAACACTGATTGGAAACGAGGGGAATGGAATAAAAAAAAGTGAAATATTCGTCGGGGAACGGGTTTTGAAATGAGAGTTAAATCGGCGATTCCCGAAGATAAAGGTGCGCGGAATGAATGGAAAAAGGCAATTTGGAATTGAGTCACCAGTGAGATACTTAAATTACCTTCTGAAACGTGCTTAAGAGGTAGGAATGGGTTTTATCAATGGGTAATTGTCAATTACCAACAAATAATTACGTACTATGTCACTCAGAGAATTATAGTATTTAAAAATCAAATATTTACAATCGTTCCATTCAGACGTGAAGGAAGGAAAACTACTTTACTAAAACAGTTTTAATGGTCTTCTAGTAAAGAAATAATTGAATTTACATCGCAAGTAAGTAACATGACATGAATGAAGAAGACTTAATGAAGGAAAAAGAATGTCTGAGGCTGATAGAAGAGGGATTTTTGGTCTAAATAAGGGCCGTGAAGTTGTGAATAACTATGGAGGGAACAAAGAAGAGACCAAAGCAAAGAAAAGTAAGAATTTATACTCTACCTCTCGGTTTCTAATCCTTTTGCTGAAAGTTTAAAAAAATCATAATGGATAGCTTATGGGCTTAGCATCCTCGAAGCAAAAACTGAAATTTTTCTTCTTTGTCAATGACATTGTTGTTACTGCAAGGAACGAAGGATACCCAAAACTGAGGCTGGTGATGAAAACACTTGAATGATTGAAAAGTAGGGTATTTAGTAACCAGAATTAGCAGCGATGTAAGAAGCAAGATGGAAGAAATCAATCTGAAAGGCAAGCTACCTGGTGATAAATGTACGCATGGTTTAAAAAGCGGCTGGAAATAAGACAGAACTTCACAAAAACGCACATCTAAAGCATGCATATAAAGAATAGATCCTAACGGCGGAAGTTAAGAGAATTCATTCTGTCATCAGTCCTGGGACATATTTATGCAAATCGAGGAATAAGAAATCGATAGACCAAAAACCAACTGAAAAGATTTTATGAGGACCAGAAAAAATATATCTAATACTATTTCTGAAAATGCGAAAAAATAGCCATTTTGGAAAAATATTTAATGACGACGGTCTCCAGATACAATTGGACAACGGAATCTGAATGGAAAAATATGCGATACGACCACAGTAGTTAGATCGGTAAAGCGCCAGTGAGGTAAACTAACGTTCGTAATTATAAGAGATCGATTGCAGGTGTTAAGAGAATGTAACAATGACACAGAAGATCCTGGCATCGGTGGTAGCCATATACTATTAACAGAAGGCGCAAAGGGATCCACGGTTTAACGTCATATTTAACGGACAGAGCAGTGAATCTGGGGTGTTCTCCTTTCGACATTAATGAAGGCCTTTCTACTGCAAGATAATCAGCTTCTCTTAGGAGCAGAAGCCGGGCCCGTGTGATGGGAGGTCAGTTCTCCAGCCAAAAAAACTCAATTCTCTCGAATTCCTCTTAGGGTATAGGTAATGTGCTCTACTTTGGATCAAACGTTAGGCTAAATGGTGTGACGTGCCTTTAACTTCACAAGACTCTCAAATCCAAGTTCACTACCTCAAATACTACTGAGCTGCTAGGGCGCTGACTGAGTTAGCGTTGAAAGATACAAATCAAACCATTATTTTATATTTGATGATTTTAGGATATAAATGAATGGAGCGGAGAATTGTGTCAAATTAATCTCAGGCTTATAAACCTAAAGCAATGAATGGAAATTCGTATCATAAGTGTTCGTACGGTTCTTATGAAATACACGCCCTACTGCGTAGAGACTCATGTGACAGAATGAAAGGAGAGGGGCATATGAGCATGCACGAGACAAGCAGATTAGCGGAACCAGGAAAAAATAAAGATAGAGCCACAAGGATCAGTGAGGGAAGAGATAAAGTAGGGAATGACTGGGTTGAAAGAAAAAAACAAAAAAAATTTGTTCCCCACAAAATTCCTCCGTGCCGGTAACAAGCCATCCCTCCGAGGGGGAAGAATTAACGAAAAATATATGCACTCCCCACCCAGGGATGTTTAATTAAAAGGAGCTTAATGCGAGAATTAAAAGTAACAGAGGGGATGGCGGGGGCTGGGAGAGAAAAAGAGAGAGAAAGATGTTCCAAATTTCGCCCTCCCTCTATTTGTTGCCTCCCACTAAGCGATAAAGCTGGCAAAAAATATCCCGTCTCTCTGACGGAAGGACATAAATCAGCCGCACAAAAGGGGAAAAAGATAGAGACGAGAGGAAGACGGAGTGTGGAACGCTCGTTGGTTGCGGAACAAGGGGGTGATGGAGGGAAAAAGGGATTTGGGCCCACAAGGGCTTACGGCTAACGCTAAAGGGTCAAAGTCTCGCCGCGATTTGGGCCCGAGGCCTCTTGCAGGCGAAGGGCGAGCTTCGGAGAGAGCTGCGTCAGTCCCTGTGCCTAAGCGAAACATTCGTTCTCATTCGAAACACTAAACCCGACGCACTCATCGTGTATCCATGATTAATTGTTAAATTACTCTAGACTTAATGAAATATTCACATGTATTGCTGTTGTTGCTATTAGAGTAAGCAAAGAGGCCGTCAGCTATGGAAATTTGAGCAATAATAGAGCAATATTGGGTGCAGGTAGATGCTTAACAAATACGTTGCAAATTTGGTACTCAATGTACGAAATATGCTTCTACGTCGTAAAGACTAAATTAAATACCTTATTATGCCGGCACCTTAATAAAGGAAAGAAAATAAATATTAGATATTGACAACCACATAAAAAATCGTAATTCTAACAGTTGAAAATCCTCCACAGTTTGCATAAACGTTAGCAGCAATTTAAACTAGGGCCCAGCAGAAATGACAAAACGGAATCATACGCACGATTGAAAATCTGGTAATATTCCTGGAAATAAATTTCCATGCAGGAGCTAATTGAGAAAAAAGACAATTCATATGTCGAAAATTATAATTCTTCAGTATCACGACAATCAAAGCTCAATCAATTATCAATGCATAAAGGAATAGCATGGAAATTATCTCTTTAAAACATCTTGAGTGGTCCTGAGAGAAGCTTACATTTCTCATAACAAGTATCAGAGCACCAAACACTAACTCTTTTCACAGTAGGACATTATTTTAAAATTTACCAAAGCCGGTTCAAAACATAGAGATAATTTGATTACACTCAATCACAAAGACTAAACTACAAAAATTTATTATGAATTTTTGTTGATCCCGTCGACTACCCAAAAACACTGTAATCTGAAATTGGTGCACACAAAGTGGCAAGATTTTTCAATAATAATAAGCGGTAAAATGAAAAATATTCCTACAACAGTTTTATTTTGCGTTATACATTTTGTTTTGTCAACATTTTGGAGACAAAAAATATGTAAGGAGAACAAAGAGGAAAGAAATGGAAAATAAGCATCCTGCAGATCAAATTATATGAACATTTTTAGTAACTATAACGGCTCAAATGGGTCGAATTACATTATTTCGAAAAGAGAGCTGTGTGAATAATGAATTCACGAGTGGAGGCATGAAATAATTCTGAATTCCAAACAATCGCAACGTTCATTATTGATGTACTGAAACCATGAAACTTTCGAGGAAAGTGGTGTGTACATTGTACAATGAAACTTTCGAGGGAATAAATATTTCAGTAGCAATGAAAACTACGACAGTCGAATTTCCATCTGTAGTTATACTTGATTACAAGAAATGGCCACATTATTTTCATTTTTGTTGGAATTTAATAATAAAGCATAATAAAAATATTGCATTAAAAATATGAAATGATAATGTTCCCTTCGAATAATGGAAAGTAAGCACGGGATTTAAGCCCAGATTTTCGGATTTTGAACTTCATTGATTCAAAAGTTGCCCTTCCACGACTGCACTTTGCCCTTATTTGCACATCTACCTATTAACTGAAAATGATACCGGAAGGCAGTCCAACAAAGTAAAAGCACGTAAATATGATGATTTTATCATTTTGAAGTTCCCATAACCAAGGCGAGATGAAGCTCAATTAATAAGAGAATGGCTAAAATTGAAATGTATCCCAATAATTCAGACGAGGAAATTTTATTGTTTCCTAATTTCTTCCTTTGGCAAGTTACGCACTTTCGGTATAAAACGTTTCATTGCTCTTCCACTGCAACGAAAAGAAAGATCCACAAATATGCTACTTAGCATTTCTCACTTAGCATTTGCAGTACATTGCCTATTACTAAAAACGCAAGAGCACTCAATGATTTTATGCTATGTTTTCTTTGTGTGAAATTACAAATACAATTATTACATATTAAACTCCAAATATATAATCAAACCATAACGATTTTTTTCATTTAGCAGATATACCCATAAATACCCTTTGCTTTAGCATGAAGGCTAAATGGCCGCAAAAATCTTATATGATAAAACTTCAAAGAGGGGAAAGATTTCCAGTGAAATATGTTGGAATATTTTAAGTTTTGCCACATTTACATCCCAAAGTTTAATTTTATCATGAATAGCTTGCGGCTGGATATCTGGATATTCTTTTATCGGGTCATTTATCAGAAATGGGATTCCAAAATAAACTTCAATTGCAGATTGCTAAAATAATAACAAATATAGTTGACTTTTTATTAGAATGAGTTGCCTCAGAGAGTGTTGATATTAGGTTAAAATAACATCACATACTTGCTCTTCACCCAAACATCAAATATATGTATTTATAGCCTTCATGGAATAAAAATTGTAATTTACGGTCTGATTCAATTTACGGCCAGTTTTGGGGCATTAACCTGAGCGATTGAATCAATATTTCATTGGAATTCCTGCTTGCTTTGGGCCAATACCGACAGTGAAATGAACAAGTTTGAATATAGCCACAATTGAAGAGGTTGTCTTTATGCCAACTGTATTAACTTTCCATCAGCACCATATGGAACAGATAACATTCTGAGGTGGATAGAACACAATCTCGGAATGTAGAATACAGTAGAAGCAGTAGGATGCATAGAAGCTCTGGTATCTTAGAGGCTCGTATTGCATGGGCGGGGTTCACGTCTTGATTTTTATCGTGCAATAAAAAGAACTTTCACCACGATCGTTGCCACCACCAGCGTGTACATCTGGAATTTTCAGCTTCTTCAATAACTAATGGAACACAGCTAGTAATTTCTAATACAGAATGAGTTCAAGTACGGCATATAATATTGCCTGTCCGTTGAATGTCTACAGCCAAGGTACAACTAAAAACGCCGACAAGCCAAATCGAGAGGATGGGCTTCCAAAAATGAAATATAGCCGACAGAGGATTGCAGGTAGGGGGACGAACGCATTAGTTTCACGAGCGGCGGAACGAGTGGAGGTGGGTAATTACCAAAAGCGCTTAAACGGACGCAAGGAAAAAAAAAGAATATCTCGCTCGCGAACGAAAAATTTCCTCCGAGGTAAAGCGGCGCATTATTTGAAAGAGAGAATGATAAAAAAAATACAAACGCGGCGCGAACGTCATTTTATTGTCGCAGGTGTTGAGGAACGAGGGAATGAAAAGATTATTTTTTTCGACGAAAAAGTGAAAAGCGAAAAATGAAAACGTGAATGAACAAATGAAATGCACGACAGCAAATTTGCGGTCGGTCTGGATGGAGGAGGAGGGAGTGGGGGGGGGGGGGGGGTAAGAGGGACGAGACCGAAATAATTAAGGTAAAAAAAATAATAAGTCGGAGGAGGGAACGGTCCACACACAAGTTGAGAGAGGGAAAATATTACAAAAGAGAGTTGGTCTCGTGGAGTTCCGTGTCGTTTCGTGCTGCAAAAGAAGGGAAGGGAGGTAAGGAGGTTGGAGATGGAGGGGCGGAGAAGTAGGGGGGTATCTATACCCGTGAGGAGGGAGTGGTTGGGGGACCCATGAGGCATGAGGAGGTGTGGAACAAAAGGCGGGAGAGAGATAGAAGAGAGGGACCCGAAGTTGCCGCTCTCCGACGTTTTCAAAACCTGCGAACTCAGTCGAAAAAATAATCGCAGGCGAGTGGGATTGGGCAAAGGAGGACGAAGGTGGGGGGAAGAAACAAGTGCCGAGCGAATTACAAAAGAGAGGCTAAAGTGGTTTTGCATGATGGAGCGAAGGAGGAAGAGGTGGAAAGGAGAAAGAATAAAATGCCAATAATGGGGGAAAAAATGAGCGAAATCCAATAAGAGAACTTGGCGCTGCAAAGCAAGGGTTATGAGCAGTCGACACCTATTTACAGGAGCTAGAGGACTTTGTGTGAGCGTTGGTTTCGACTTTCATGAGTGAACACGTGCTGCAACTCTGAAGCGGATCGATTCAGGGCAGGCCGGACGTGATCGAAGTCGGATCAAGTTATATAGGTAGCTGTACACGCAGCAGTTGAAACAATTGGAACTCGACTTGCCTACGTACATACTATACCACAAGGGGAAATCAACGAAGGCCATGATCAAACGAAATCCATTCACATGATAGCAATGCCAGGTCACTGGGTATTGTTGTGATATGAATGGCATGACTCCTGAAAGCAGCTAGCAGATTCAAAGGCTTCATCTAAAAGTGATAAGTAGGGACCGGAAAAAATAGAATCTATATATTGCAAAATTAGCATCTATTTTCATAAAGCTAAGAGTTATCGAGTTTATTTTAAAAATACTAAGAATTGGATAGTACGATTCGATTCAAACCGATTTACAGCTAGTACCTACACTTAAAAAAATTACAAATTAAGGCAGTTTCTCATTCCCGTATTAGAAATCGTAACCCAGACCTAGGGGAAGAAAGGAAAAGGCATGGCTGTACTGATGATCAATCTCCAATAGTGCATTCTAAAGAACTATTCACTGGCTTATAAGCAACTAATTATATTTACCTATCACCTTTATCAGGAAATACTGATAAATGAATTAATAACTATGGTCAATAGCATATGAAAATCCATGTAACTGCCCAAAATTTCGTTTGATTTGATAGGTGATATTAGAGATTCATAGCATCTATTTAACCCAAATATAGATGTATGGAAACCACATGTTTAGAGCGTATGTTGCCTATCCTCTTTCGTTAGCATTTTACATTTTCGCGTAATGCGTTGATAAGAAAGGCGAGAGCGTTCAAAGGCGTTTAACACGAATTCCTCTACATAACCCTTATTCTGAGGGCAAAAGCATTATTTCGTCTCTAAACTGCACAAATGAAAAAATATACAAGACTGCATACATTCCTTTTGAATAAGGTGCCTATTTGAATAACTGTATTTTAAACCACAACATTCAGGTTAAGAAAACGTAATCATTACAACACCTTGACAATTGCCAACACCAAAAATTGCCTGTAAGATATAATTATGCCTTCAACATGAGAGCGGAAAGTTTGAGGTTTTTTGAGGAATATTTCACCATTCTGCGCAGCTGGTTTCATAAAAAATGAAAATAGAGGATTGAAGCCATTTATTCATTCAGACGGAAATTGGCCCTTCTCTTCGCTAAGAAAGGCTTTACAAAGAATGGTCGATAACTGAAAACTGCTCAAGATGTGATTTGATAGCTTTTCGATATATTCTGATATAAACTTCATTAATCAGTGGAGACATTTTCATGAGTTCCCTTCTTTTTGCAGAACCTGCTAATTGGTTATTGCGCATATTAAATCAGGAACTGGTAGGCTGAGTTTTCCACACTATTTCCCTCCACCTTCTTCATTGTTGGTTATTCAGGGGAGGCGACCGAAAGCTGAGGTCATTTGCGCCATTTTAGGATAGGTGGGTAATTGGGTAATGGTAGGAGTTTTCAGGGAACGGAGGAAGGGTGGAGAGAAACCCGGCGTCGGCATTAGCCTACTCTTAACGAAAGGCGCCAAGGGGACCACGGCTTAACGTCCCATCCGACGGACGGAGTACTGTACTTGAAATGTCCTCCACTAGACACTCAAGTGGGGACCGGTTTTCCACCACTGCCGCGAATCGAACCCGGGCCCTCGGGATGGGAGGCCAGTACTCTAGCCACCGCACCAACCCGATTCCCACCTTATTCAATTACTTTCAAAACATGTACCCTGCATTGTAATGTACACACTGTTTTACGTTTTACAAATTGTAATGTACACACTATTTTACAAAAAAAATATTCTGACTGTTAGAAGAAAAGTGAATTTATTTAGAAAGCTTTTATTCAATATTATGCAAACTATAGCAGCCGAAGCGTGGATATAGAGGGACTTACAAAGACGAGCTGGAGAGAGAGAAAAACTAATGAAAATGCAAGAGCCTCTTCTCTTTAGTGAAAGGGAAGAGGCCTCTCTTAACTGCAATTAAGGAAAAGAGAGCGGGACATATGTTAAGGCACAACAGTTTTCCGACATATATTTTTGAGGGAAAAGTACTTGGGAGAAAATCAAAAGGGTGTCCCAGAACTTCTTACATTAAGATGATATTTACTGAATAAGATATGTCACATGGGTATATGAAGAAAACAGCAATGAAGAATGAGACAGGGCTAGAACGACCAGGCATCGCCTTTAGAGAATGATGATGTGAACTATATCCCATGTCTAACAGGAATACAGATTCATCACCACCGTTTTGCATGATGTATCATTAATACCTCTTTCTAACGTAAACATAAACCCAAAATCTTTATCATATACCAGTCCAATTATCTCCTGGGTAATTTTAATTCAACCCTTTTATTTCCCCTGCATACTGAAAAAGATCTACGTGACCTCAATACCCTCTTCCACACATTACGCCGTGATCCGGAAATGTTGCTAAGGCCAAACAAATTTATATTACTGTAAAGTAAATAGTAAAAACGAGGCACATTGTTCTACAACACATCTAAGACTTCACTGCGTCTCTTGCGGTGCAGGATCGTTAATTCTTTGCCGCAAGTAAACAAGGTTTTTTTTGTTGCTCAGGTTAAATAAGATTAAACTTCTAGGCCTCCGCTTTGAAAAGAATTGAGTGCATTTCGTAAGTAGGTCAAGAGCTCTTATATCTGAGGGAATGAGTTAAAGAATAAGTGAAAAATTCCTTCTCAGTGCATGTGTCTGAGCGAGGAAAATGTCGACCTATTCTTTGCTAAATGAATTATGCCGATCAATAAAATACCGGAATTAATTGAAACAAAATTATTTTGCTTAAAATTTATCTGTACTCTTTATTTGAAATTCATGGCTGATTTGAACTTCCTATGCCACCATAGTAATTGATTAGAGAAAAAATAATTATACTTTCGCTGAAGTATAATTTGATCTCAATGAGAAAAGTTTATTAGAGATGTTAAACAAATGGATAAATAATGCGCAAACTATATCAAACATTGATTGGGATAATATAATTATCACGAAGTGTTACCAGTGGCGATACCAGACAATTTTTCGCAACCAGAACGCCAGATAGGCTATTTATAGCACCGGATGGCAATCCTCATTTAAAATTCCTCAAATGTAGACAAAATCGTGTTTCGCATATTTAAAAATTAGTCCCCGAAATAGATATATGATCTATCAAAGAGAAGGTAATTCCTAAGTAAGTAAATTTTATATTCTTGACATATTCAATGCGTTTACAGAGATAGATTCCACGCACATAGTTGCGGTAACTTGCGAAGTATGGAGTAGAGAACGGTGACTGGAAATAGAAAAGAGCTATCATTTTTAAAACCCTACTATTAAAAGTATTTTACATTTGAGAGTATTTATATTACTGCTGATTATGAGATGCATGGGATTAGTATTACGGCACGATAATAGGATTAGCCATATTGTAAAAAAAACGTATTGCGTTCAGGGTGGGTAGATAGAAATTTCGAAGCATATCTTTATTTGGTTCTCATGGTGTGTGTTTAAGTTTCGGGAATTCCCAACGCTTCTTGATTTCAAAAAAGCATTTGATAAGAAGCATCATATCCCAAAATTAGTACCCTATGGAGTAAGCATTGGGCAGCGATTCACTACAAGAGAGGCGTCAGATTTGACCTTTCACCTACCTAGGAACGAATAAGGCTTCGGGGATAGATGATATTCCTGACGAACTAATTAAAATACCGGAGAGAAGGCATATACTGAGCCCTAAAAACCATCTGCGACATGTACTCTACAAGAAGGATACCATGGACTTTGAGAAGAACATCATCATCCCTATGGCCAAAAAGAAGAGGGCTGAGAACTATGAGCATTTTAGGACCATAAGCCTGACGACACATACCACGAAGATATTGACGAGAATCATCTATAGAAGAATAGAGCGAAAAGCTGAGGAGTTTCTGGATGAGGACCAATTCAGAAGAAACAAGGGCACAATAAAAGCGATATTGGCCCTCAGGCTACTTATAGAGAAGAGAATAGAGAAGAATGTACCGACGTATTTTGCATTTGTAAATTTGGAGAAGGCCTTTGACTACGTGGATTGGAACATGATGCTAAAGGTTCTGAAAGACATTGGAGTATCATACAATGACCGAAGTTATCCACAGCTTGTATAAAAACCAGGTGGCCATAATCAAATCAGGACCCTGCAGTACAGAAGCAAGCATAAAGAAAGGAGTGAAACAAGGCTGTCCTCTGTCTCCTCTATTATTCAATGTCTACATCAAGAAAGCCATCTAAGAAATCTAAGACAAGTCTCCGAGAGTGAATATTCATTGGGAAAAAATAGCATGCTACGATTTGCCGATGACATAGCAGTCATGGCAGAAACAGAAGGAGATTTAATGAAGACACCAGGAAATATGGAAAGAACAATGACCAGATATCATTTGAAGATCATTTATAAGAACACTAAGGTATTGGTGTGCAGTAGAAGAAAGGAAGCCAGGACCAATGTTAAACTAGGAAAACAAAAAATCGAGGAGGTAGAAGAGTTATGTTACCTGGGAATCCGTGTAACCAGCGATGGACGAAGTAAAAGAGAATCCAGTAGAATCGCCCAAGCGAAAATGGCATTGACCAGAAGAAGGTTCTGCTGACAGCGTGAATACAAGCGTTGAAGTGAGGAAACATTTCATTAGAACATACATCTTGAGCATTCTACCATATGGTATTGAAGCTTGGCCGATAACAGCTGCAGAGAAGTCCAGGCTGGAAGCATTTGAAATGTGGTGCTACCGAAGAATGATGAAGATAAAATGGATCAATCGAGTGACAAACGAAGAAGTCTTAACAAGAGATGTCTAATGAAAACCTTAAAAAGAAGACGGGACAACTTAATAGGCCAAATCTTAAGACACGATGGCCTGATGAGGACAATCATCGAGGGAAAAAAGAATGGGAAGAATGGAAAAGGCAGTCCTCGTCTGAGGTATATGGAGCAAGTAGAGAAGGATGTAGAAGAGAGGAGATACGTCAATATGAAGAGGTTGGCCGATAAAAGAATCGATTGGAGGGCTGCGTCAAACCAATCCTAGGATTGTTGACCGATGGTGATGATGAGGAAAGAATATATTTCCCAATGGTGGAAGCACGGCAGACATTAAAAACAAAATTGCTCAAGGCAAGAGAGCAATCGACCTCAACTTATTCCATTGCGTGGCGATACCATCGCATTTATTTTCACTTCAATTTGAAATGGGATGATGTAGGAATATAGGAATTAAGTTTCACATCATACTCTTATCATCATCAGACTAAAATACTAACATTGGTTGTAAGCAGCTATACATTGGATTCTTCCGTCGGTTAACCTCTTCATATTCACATAGTTCTTCTCTATCACATCCTTTACTAATTGCTCTATATCTCATACTGATATCTCATGCAGGGCTTTCTTTACCATTCCTTCCGTTGTCTTATCTCTTCACGATTATCACCATCGTGTTATCATATCTCAAAATATGGCCGATAAACCATCATGCTAAGCTTACTGTTATTAACCATTAGAGCTAGGTACGAATATGTGTTGTAGGTACTGTTTTTGAAAAAATATGAATGTGAAAATGTTGCGCAACATCTCTATTACTACTCATCCAAGGAGAAAGGTAAAAATATGTTCAACTGCATTTCCATTATTTTGAGCACTCGAAATAAAATATTAAAAAGCACGTATCAATTAAGTATTGATAAGCATAATTTTGAATGACTGCTAAAAAGTAGTGAGACTAAAATAGGATTTATTTCTTTCAACATTCACTCTGCGCCATTTTAAGTCATTTAACGATCGTAAGCTTCGTTCGTGATAAGCCATGGGTGGCATGTCTATTCGCCCAAGTCTAGTTCAATGTAAGTGTGCTTTAGCGTGTTTCATGGCCAACCGATCGATTTCTGGTTGGCTGAAGTCCATAAGTTCCTGATGCTCCCAAGAAAGCCTTTGGTGAGCCCACTTCGCCTTGTTGATATGTATCGACGGGCACCATTATTTCGCGCCTTGAGAAGAAATTGCTTAAGATTAAACTGTACACGATAACAATTATTTTATCGTTTACTTCTATTGTAAAATAAGGCTCTTATCTATACATTCATTTCGCTTATGATTCATTCATCGGATTCCTTACGACAGAAGAAAAAATGGAATTTCATTTTCTCAATGCTGACACGAAAATCAGTAATACATATCACAATCAATCAAATAGGTTAATTTCTACTACTTCTCAGATACAAATTCCCAGCTCGCCAACAGCCTACAGCTGACGTGTTAATTAGCCACTGATCATTACAATTTCTAATAATTGATACCACAACTTTGATGGCACAATTTACTTACTTACTTAGTTATTCCGGGTAGGCTACCGACAGATGAGGTCATTTGCGCCATTTGTTAGGGTAGGGGGGTAATTGAGTAAAGGTAGGAGTTTTCAGGGAACGGAGGAAGGGTGGAGAGAAACCCGGAGTCGGCATTAGCCTACTCTTAACAACAGGCGCCTAGGGGACCACGGCTTAACGTCCCATCCGACGGACGGAGTACTGAACCTTAAATGCCTTCCACCTGGCATTCAAGTAGGGACCGGTTTGACACGGAAAAATCTGCCCCTGCCGGTAATTGAACCCGGGCCCTCGGAATGGGAGGTCAGTTCACTAACCAGCACCCCACCGAATCCCCATTAACTTACTTTTATTAGAACAAATATTAATAGGTTGATTTGCTACATTATACTTCTTTTATGCTGTAACAATTATTCTTTCTGCGAAAAAAATCCCATCATTATTTCATATCAAATACAATAATTTTGGAATAATTCATTTCTCTCAGTGAATTAAGGTTTGCGACAAATAAGGACACTTAAAAAAATTACCAAATATTGACTTATCCACTTGAAAAATCAGGCATACAAAGTGAATGCTAGAATAAGTCGATATTATTCCATTAAAAACTTCAATAACACTTAATTTCCTCGGTTTCTAAGATCGTTTTATGAAACAGAAAATACCGCAGTGCAAAATTTAAGACGGAATCAGACAAGTATTTCAACGGTAAGATATTTCCGTGATAACAGCGGTTCAATGCACGCAATTTCAGACTCGATCTCGAAAAATACGTTTGCTTTCATTTCTGTATCTAACAAAAGAGAGTTAGGTATGAGGAAATCAGCAGAGACTAGCAACAGATAGGAAAAAGGCTCTTCATTTGCATAAGTTTGTTAAATACGAAAGGAAGGTTGTGAATACGGAGGAGAAGAGATTCAGAAAAATGTGCCCATTACAACCGGGAAATTGAAGCTATTTATTGTATGCGTTATTTTGCGAGAAACCTCAAGGCCAAGGAAAGGAAAATAAGCTCTCAATGAGTAATGGTAAAGAAGCAACCATTTTGCAATCCAA
Source organism: Platycnemis pennipes (assembly GCA_933228895.1). NCBI lineage: Eukaryota > Metazoa > Arthropoda > Insecta > Odonata > Platycnemididae > Platycnemis > Platycnemis pennipes. The sequence continues at coordinate 32,864,088 of OW121855.1, forward strand.
ACTGTAATGACTGATACCACTATCCCACCCTTTTAATGGATACACATGCTTTGAACGCAAATCTTAATCCCATTTACAAGATGTATCCCGGCCGTAAGTACTTGTAGTCGCATTTGAGTTCGTGCAGATAGAGTAATAAGATTTTCTATAGATTTATGTCATTGTTTGCACTCTAGTTCTCTTAACTATAACATCAGCTAGTGCTGGAATTAACTGATTGATAAAAGATAACTTATACAATTTCTTTATATTCTTATTAAACAGAATAAGGCAGGAAATAATGAGCTTTTATCATCACTAGTTATCAATCCTAAGATTCGTTATGAAGCGGCTCTCCGTACCATTCCTTATTTTCTGAGCTCTTCATCTTCATACTCTTTCCTTTAACATCCCTTAAAATTTAAAAAGTAAGGCATCGTATGGAATATATAGAGCAAGTAGTTTTAGTGTGAAAAAAATATATTTAATCGCAGTTTTCCATGGTATTATTAATAATAATATCATGGGATGCTAACCGGCACACATTAAAATTCATATTGATGAGCCTGCTGTGAATCATTAGGCTCACTTTCCAAACACAATGTGCATACGACCTGCCTACCTAATTTATTATTGTCTTTTTTGGCATCCATTACACTGAAGATGAAGCCTGTACTGTTAATCCAATCTGTACGTGGCCTAAGCCTTAGCAATGTGTGTAGCAGATGGAAATGTTAATAATTTCACTATTTACCTCCAATTGATTTATTTTGAGATAAAAACAATAAATTTCACACAAATTTACGGGAATTGAATTTGCTCAATAGTATTTTGCAAATTAGTATCATAAACTACCACTGCTAAATATTTGAAAAATACATTTTTGATAGAATTGAAAGATTTTTTAAACTCAAAAAAATGTAATTAAACTAAAATAAAATATTGCAATAGAAAAACTAGAAACCAATAGCTTATGCATTATAAACGTTAAATAGCTAATAATGGATAAAGTTATAAATACAAAATATTTCAATGCATTGAAAATCCTTCACGTTAGCAATGTCAAGGCAGAAACTATGCATGATAGACTTTATACTAACTAAAAGAAAAGACTGGTTTCCTTAATTCATAGTCATTAGTTATTATTCAAACACCTCTGCTCAGTGAAAAGAATAAACTGACGCTGCATGTTAAAATAAATTGAAGGATAATTTAGTTTTGCATAACAATGTAATCACAATGTTTTACTCCAAAAATTATCTATCAAACAGCAGATAACACTATGACAGAAGCATACGACGTATTTTTGAAACCGTGAGAGGCTTTTTTCCTTCAAAAATTTATCTATACCTTTTACAGTAATCAGTATAAACCTTTTCATATGCGTAGTGTTTTTAAAGTTAAAATTAATTAATCAGGCCATGCATTAAACAGAAACAAGTTTTCCAATAAACACATTTTTATATTCAATATTTCTTAATGAAAAGCTTAATTCATAAAAACGTTTCAGCATCCGTAATTGTTTTTCAGTTAACATTAATCAATCTTGCCGTGCATTAAACAATAACATGTTTTTCAAAAAACACAGTTTTGTATTCAACATTTCTTTATGAGAAGCTCAAAAAGCAACACGAACCAAAATTTGTTCTCGCATAAATTTTTTTTAACAACAGGTAAACAAAATGTATCGCGGGTGGGCGGGCTAAACTATTACTTTCATGAACAAACCGCAAGGCAAAAAAAAGTGATTAAAAGAATTCAAAGACCGCGGTAAGGGGCACGGGAGTTTAATGGAATTTTGCGCGGCGTTTCCGCAGGCCAGTCTTAAGAGAGGAAGAGAGAGAGAGAGGGGAGAGGAGAGTGGCGGGGGATGGGGAGGAGAGGGGGTGAATAAAGCACAAGAGAGGTGCGGTAGGGGAGACAAGAAGGGAAGGAGGGGAGAGAGAGAGACAGTGGCACGGAGGAGGCGTCTGGCAAGAGGTGAAAGTGGCCGCCGCCTTGAAATATTAAAGAGAGGCGGGAAGAGGTCGAAGGCTCGCGAGGGACCGCCGAGAGTTTTCAAGGCGAGTGAGAAAGAGAGAGGGGGGAGGGTAAAGAAGAGGGGGGAGGGTAAAGAAGAGGGGGGAGGAGAAAGAAGAGGGGGGAGGAGAAAGAAGAGGGGGAAGGAGGTTGGGGAGGAATTTCGCTCGCGACGTAATGGTCCTCTCTGAACAGACGAGAGAAGGGAACGGGGGGGGGGGAGAGATAAAAAAAGGGAAAGAGAATTTCGCACCGGAAGTTAGGGTGCGTTTAGGGAGAAGGGAATGACGTAGAAGGGTAGGAAGGGGGGAGACGAAGGGACTTATTCCGTTCCCAAACGTGGCCTCAAAGGTGGGCTGGGCAAACAATGTCTCCCTGAGCACTCAATGCACGGCGGACTTCTTTTATTCATCGGTAAACCTGCCTATCAAGGGTGTGTCTCGTTGGACTATATTTCTAACATATCTCCCATTCTCTAGGGGGCCGGTTGGAGATTGTGCGAGTCAATACATGAAATACTTCGCATTGTAATTAGTTTTATGCAGTTTAAGGAGGTTGATCCGACAAGTGAAAGTCATGTCATTTTTTTATATTTTCAGAACTTATAGAACTAAAGTTCCTCTGTATAATAAAGTAAAGATAATTATACCAACACTTACTCCTTTTTGCACAAATTGCATTTGAAATTACACACGGTTAACGGCGATAATGGCCATCACATGGGAATATAACGTTTAAAAATACCATAGTGACATGTCATTTTTGCAAAAAACTGATACTTTATGCGTAATTTCACAAGAAATAAAATGACACGAAAATAAAGGCATCAACCCACCGTATTTTTCGCTAAATCCACCAATTTCTGCGCTTATAGCAGACGAAATGCGTTAGTTGTCTTCAAGTGGCGCTGCGGTCGCTCTAGCCATAATGTATGGCGTATGAATAATATCATTACTAATGAGATATTAAAGCATATTTCAGAAAAATATCATAACATAATGTTTGATAGTAATATTCTGTTGTTATAAATTAGTAAATTCATTGAGTACATGAATTTATTTCTTTAAAGTAAATGCTGAATTGACTCCATAGTCGAGCTGATTAAAATTATCATAAAAAAGAAATCCTTCGACTTTACATCGCATTTCTTGTGATACTTATGACTTTCAATAGCTTAGGTAATTTTCTATGTGAAGTAAGGATCACTTAGCAGGCGTATACTCGTACTTAAATTAATAAGATTCCTCAGACAACTTGACTCAAGCAGTCGCGAGCCAACCTCCTTAAGCTACATGATGAATGGAGTAGGTTTGCATATCACATAAAGTACAACAGCTAAATACCTACAGAGAAAAACCACCTAGACCAGGGGGCTGTGTTTGAAACCGTCCGGATTATCTATCATATGTAACCAAGGAGTCATGTGGTATAAACACGAATGATTTGCAAATTTGGTGAGTTTAAACCGCTGATTACAACCTCATTCTTTATTTACATTTGTGTCTTATCTCAACTGAGGGCTCTTTAGCTGGCATAGATGAGAAAAACTCAAGTGAAAACAATTAATGATGTTGTATAGAGCGATTCAGAGACATTAAATTTTGCAACCATTCGTGTTTGTATCACGTGACTCCTTGGTTACCTACTTGAGATAATCCTGATGGTTTCAAACACAACCCACCAGGATTCGAACCCTGAACCTAGAGGTTTTCCGGCAAGGTACTCTGCCAAATGAGATACCGGGGATTTATCCCCTGTGGATTTCTAGAGGCCTTAAAGGACTAGATGTTGACTAGTGTAGTATTTTAAGGCCTCTAGAAACCCACAGGGGAGAAGCAAGCCTTGGTAGCTCAATTGGCAGAGTACCTGGCTGGAAATCATTTCGGCCAAGGTGAAATTTTTCTCTGTGGAAATTCGGCTGTTGCGAGTTTCAGCTGGCGACTCCGCTAACGTATAAATGACTAGTTTGAAATCCTTGAATTGGTTCTAGGCGAGCACCATAGTGTTTAAAGTCGGCCTTAACCTTGTGGACGGTGGTGCTGTGAGCGCAACTTCGGCTCACCTGTGGCATTGTATGTACGTCAGGCCGGTAATCAAGGTAGTTTTTTTCTCTGTTGAAATTCGGCTATTTAGCGTTTCAGCGGGTGACTCCGCTAAGGTATTGGCGGTTATTTTGCAATCCTTGAATTCACACATATTACTTTTACATGCTGCGAAACGCCCGAATACACATATTCTTTACGCGCAACGTTACTATTAAGCTCAAAAACCATACCCTCTCCATTCCTTTCATCAAAATGAAAAGCCTTTAAAACCGATACATAGTAATTATTACACCTATTAGTGACATATTTTCTCGCGTCTGATGTCACAAGAGGAATATAGCGATGAAGTAGGCTGTATGCTTTCAAAAGAGCACTACAAACCTTAAAACGAACTAGATAAAAGTTCCAATTCAGTGCAATAAGAGAATAAGTTGATAAAAACTTGATTATATCAAATATTAATATTCGAATCGTATCTTTTATCAAATGAAATTAGGAAAAATAGGTTAACGAACGGATGAGTGAAAGGGCCAAGTGAGAATCGTTATTCAACACCTGCAGAATTCTTAAATTTTAAATTTCTCCGATGAATTAATGCTGACGGTGACATATCCACTGTTTAAAGAGACAGAGATTCGTATTCCAGTGCTCTTCCTGTACTCTTGTTGATGGAATCATAGCTCTCTGCAATTACTTTGTGTCTGTAAATAATAACGCCATGATATCCGACCCTTGAGTGTGCTTTGAATCGATGACCGATGGGTTAGTAGGTCAAAGTCATTTCACAAAATTAACACGGGGTGATGTCGCATAGGCCTGAGACAACGAAGTTGAAAAAATAGTCCCAATACCCCAGTAGTTGGCAGAATGAAATTTATCACAGCATTCACATCGCATAAGCAATGCATCGGCCAATGGTTAATTTGCCTCAATCAAAGGGGATATAAAGTGTTTCAAATCTATACAGGAGGAAATTGCACAGCTCCTCGATTTTCGACAAAATTAATGGTGTGGATCCAGGCAAAAATTGCCACCCATTGAATTCTTTATTCGTGAATTCATTCGGAAGTATCTGGAAGTGACCTAAAATTGGAAATTCCGAACGGTAAAAATATTCTCGCTATCGAGAATTCACATCGCCAATCTCCATCTTCATAAAAAAGAGGAAATAACGTATATGCCATCGACTAATGCAACGAGTTACTGTCATGGAACGTTTGATTAGAGGCGTACCTATATATATATATATATATATAAATGGCTTGATTTAAGCTGTAGCTTGAACGAAACAGCAACGAGTAGTTCTACTACCAATGCGAGGCAGGACACTGAATGTAATGAAAGTGATCGGATTTTAGTTAGCAACATTTAGTTGACGAGGAGTTTAATTTTTTAAGCAAGTTAACAGTGACGCAATCGTAATAAAAATGATGATTCAGATTTTTTGCAATTAGTCGTAAAAAAATTATTTTACTCTTGGCATTTTAAATAATCGGCGATTCAAAATCAGTGACCAAAGGAATCTCATTTGGAATTTTCTGAAAATAGGGGCCGAGATAAGAGTTTAATGTCCATCTAAACCTGCTTTAACCGGTAGATTACGATTAATAATAATAATCAGTCCCAGAATCGATTACAGCACATATTCCTAGTGCTTTGGTTATGTTCATTCATGCCGATCGATTTGTTGGATTTCTTGATGGCAATTATCGCTGTAATAGGTATTCAATCGGCATAAATAGGTCCTTATTATGTTACTATTTATCATTTTTTTCTTCCATTGTTAGAAACACGGTGGCCTTGCATATTATTCTCTATATAATTTTTCTTCTAGGTAGGAATCTTCTAACCATCATACTGAGACGAATTCTATTCCTCTCATTACCGGTTTTGTCCTCTGTGTAATTTCCATTAATATACGATTAAAAGAATAAAGATTGCGCCAGATTGCTAATGGATAAAATGCTAAATACCTCCTTTAAAATTCTTATGGCAAAATTATATCTTAAGTACCTTGTTTGACATTTATTTCCTTAACATGTTTCGTCCCTATTCTATCCTTCCTTCTTCCTCCTTTCTTCATCTAAGGGATTTGCCAATTATTCTGCTCCCCTTTCTCTATCACTGGTTTTTCGATACATTTCTCGCCATTGTATTTTCGTGTATACCTTCACAGATCAGGAAAATGTGACAGAAATAAATGGCCAAATACCTTCCGGTTGTGACAGTGAGCTACTTCCACGCCAACAATTCTCGCGATTTCTGTCTAATTCATGCTACATGTTGCGACATATTTCGCGCTCAATAATGATATTAGTTGCCAAGTTAGCAATAAATGGCTTAAAATCAATTTATTCGAAGTGAAAAGACTTATTTATATATTCACCTGCTACAATTTAATTGTTATATCGGTTAATATAATTGAAATCGTTGGTGCGATGGTTTACATCTTTTGGTAAAGGTATGTCACTAAGGCTACGCTGTATATTTTGTCGTTATATACAGTAAATATTGCAAGAACACTTCGTTTACCGAAGTTTGCTAGCAATATAAAACAAATGTTAACATTTTATAGAGCAACTGCATACTGAACGCGGTCTTCGCCGACCAAGCATAGTAGGACGAAGAGTAGGTACAGAAATCCTACTCATTCCGGACCGGAAGAAGTAGAATTTTTATTCCTGACGGTGTCGTAGCTGGAGAAACTGGATTTATTAATTAATGATATACCTATTTAGTAACTAACAGCATTCGAAATGTGGAGGTGTTTAAGAAGAATGATGAATATTAAATGGATAAAATGGAATGGATAGTAATCAAGGAGGAAGTCCTAAGAAGAGTGGGAGAAAAGAGGTGTGCTGAAAACTCTTAAAATATAACGGTACAAATTAATCGGCCATATCTTAAGACAGGATGGCCTGATGAAGACGATCGTCGAGGTCAAAGTTAACGGGAAGATTGGAAAAGGTAGGCCTCAAATGAGGTACATGGAACAGATTGTGAAGGATGTAAAAGAGAGGCATTTAGTCAATATGGTGATACTGGCCAATAGAAGAATCGAGTGGAGGGCTGCATCAAACCAATCCTAGGATTGTTGACCGATGATGATGATGATAGTAACTTACTATACAATATTTTTATCATTATATATTTAGTAACTTATCAGGTGACTTGTTCATTTTTCTGTCATCAGTTCATCGTCGCACTATGAATAAAATTAAATACTAGGCTCTATGAAACACATCATTTATGGTACACATCTGTGGCCTAAGCTAAAGCTCAAATACTGTGGCTGTCACGAAGAAATATTCAACAAATGTCGCTCAAATCTCAATGACGAACATACATAGACACCAATCTAGACCCTGAGGGAGAGTCGCAAAGGCTCAACAGATCGAAAAAGAGTACCTTTAAAAGGTTTATTTCCAAAAGATGGTCAAAGGATCCATGCGTCACCCTAACAGGAGGACTCTTCTCTTCTACCCCTTCGAACTCCGTGTGTCTTTAAATTTTTAACGGACGCAATTTCGCTCAAGTCAACGACTGAAAAAGGGCGCATGACGTCACGGAGATTTGCTTTTTCCCGGCATCGGAGGGGAGGAGGAGAGGGAGAGAGACAGGGGGGAGGGTGTGGACAGCTTTTCATCTCGGGAGCAAGACGGGAATAATTCAGGGGGAGCAAATGTCGAGCGGAAGATGAGAGGAGAGAGAAAGCAATCCATCTTTTTTTTTCTCTCTCTTTCCCGCTCACGACATTTTTGTTCCGCATTCCGCTCCCCGCAGAATTTGCATCATAGCACGGCTTTTGTTTTCCGGACCCACCCAAAGTAGATTTTCCGCCATGACATTTTGAAAAAAAAATTTTTTTAATTTCCAAAATTTCCTCGATTTCAAAAGTACTCTCACAACACAAAACCAAATTATTATAAAAAAGGCATCCTTTATTCCAGATTTCCATATTTTAGAAAATGACCATTTCGACTTCTTGTAATTGGCGCATACTCATATTCAGTAACGTAAATGGAAATTAAGGCAATTGGGATTTTAGTTCGAATGTATCAATCGGGGAAATATTCATGGGGAGACCTATATATGAAAGACCTATGTTTAGTGTCCAGTCTCTTTTTTGTGAATTTATAAATATATATATAAATTCACACAAAAAAGAGACTGAACACTAAACATAGACACATGAAAAAAGAAGATACTCACAAAGTTGTCTTGGAAACGTTTCGACGCTCATGGCGCCATTCTCGATCCGGGAGAGAGTGACGTTCTCCGCGGAGAGTAAGGGGGTGGAAAGGGAAAAGTGTGGGGGGAAGAGGGGCTGGTGGTGGGGAGGAAAAGGTGACCAATAGGGACTCTCAGTGTTGCTGATTGAGGCCTGGATGCTTCCAGGCCTTTGAAACGAATATATGGGCGGATTATCTGGTTGTCACCTCTATGCTTTCGGCAGATTCAGGGAGGACTTCAATAATATTGAAGGAAAAGCAATGGTCAAAATGGTGACTGTAGGAAGCGGTGTGCTTTGGAATGGGATCGAGGAAGGGGGGAGACTTGGTGGAATGACGATGGCCATTCATATGGATCGAAAGTCCACTGTCCTCTCCTATTTCGATATTTTACCAAAGTGTACATCCTAATTTCTATGTTTTACCAAAGAGAGTGTGGTATGAATGTCTCCCTCAAAAAGCTTTCTCATATACGGTCAGAACACTCTACATTTATGTGTTAATTTTTTTAAACGAATGCAATCGAAACGAAACACAATCATTTCAAACATAAATCTAGAACATAACAAAAAATACAAAAAACAAATACAAATAATTTCAGGGTAACCAAATTTTCAGCAGGATCCTCAATTTTTTCATGGCATTCAATGCAGTTTCTTTCGTAGATGGTTCACATAATTTTTTATTGAGCTCTAAAACATTTTTCTCATCGTCCAGCTAGCTGTATTTCACAATCTGCATGAAAATAAAACAAAAAATGAAGAACGTTTGAACACATCACAAAAGGTTTTCTTTTTTGGTGTATGTTAAGGTTTTCTACGCGTAAATTGTTAAATAAGATTTCAGATTATGAAAGAAGCTTCGAAAAAACAATCCCGTGACCTGCAATTCATCTGACCTGTAAATTATTATATTTAAACTAAGATAATTAGCTTTGTGTGTCGAAACCACGATTGGGTTGAATTAAAATACTTATGAGCCATGAACGTAACAAATATTACAGCTGTATTGCAATGAAATAACACAAAATAACGCCCTAAAATGTAGCAAAATATTATTATTTATTATCAAACCTTATAATATTTTTAATGATGAGTTTTATAACGGGTGATTATAAACTGATGTACTTTTCGTTACGCATGAGATTATAGAACAATGCAAATGGGATTCGTTCAGAATTTTAAATAGGGCCTGGATGAGACGATTGTTGACAGAGTTGGTTTATTTCATTTAATTAATAAGTCCACCAGTATAAGGTGTTCATTTAAATAAAAAATAACAAAGAAGTTAAGTTGATTTGGGGATATTGACTCGCTGTTTGGTACCTTCAGGTGGAAGAATAGGAAGAAGGCAGGGAGAAGGGCAAAATTAAAAAAATAACTGGGTCACGTCATCAATGGAAGGCCTCCTGTTCAATTTCAAGGGAACGCATCACAAAACCAGCCTCTGGTCACGTGACTTCATCAAGTGTGAGACGTGAGGCATATGCACATCCTTCTACGTTTGTTTTTTTCCATTTAATCCTGTCGGCCGCGCTCGAACGGGCTAAGTTTACCCCTCGACTGAGGTAGTGAACAATGGCCGAGGCGAGGTTGACGGGGCACTGGGGAAGCGAAGGTCCACTCAGTAGTGAGCTGCCGCTTGCTACTGAAGGGTCAAGGTCGCCGTAGTAAACGACGTAAAAAAGCGGTAGGGGGAGAGGAGTGAAATTGAAGGCGGAAGGCGATTAAGGGCGCCGTTTGCCAATATCTAGGCGTCAGGAGATGCATTGCTCCGTGGACTTAACTACGCAACGACCGACCGGAGTGCGCTTTCCTGCAGGTTGCTGGGTGAAAGCACGCTCGACATGTGAGCATGCGAAAAGTTCATTAAAACCTCTCGTAGCGGACGAGATGGCGTATCTTAATATTCATGCAATGACTCTTGATTACTTCTGCTGTACGCGACCAGCAAGGGAGTCCTGGTTAGCTCCCACGGGGCTTTGAAAAACTTACTGCGGGACATATCAAAATTGCACTATTGAAAAAGAAAGACTGAGATTTCTCTCCAGAGATTTTCTTCAGTCTTAATTTTTCCACCCGCTTCATACTGAAACGATGACTTTTCGTGAACACCTTAAATGAATGCTACTCATCATCTTTCATGCACCTCAATTCGAAAGCTTTTCGTACAGCTACCTACCACATTCATTGTGGTGCAAATCAATTTCTGAATTCTCCAATAATTAACACAAATCGTAGATTGATGCTTGATAAGTGGCCTCAGCTGCGTGAACAGATTGCACATCGGACAGATTCGAAATATACTTTTTCCTTGTACAATTAGTGATATTAATTGCTGTAACTATATCCAAAAGCTTACGAATGTATCAATGGATAGCATAGGAAGCTGCATGTCTGTATAAGGACTTTAAGCTAACCAAAATAACAGCATGCATTAGCATTTGCTATTTTTTATTTTTTTACATTGTGAAGATTTGACTAGTGTATTGTCACTAATCCTTTTTTATTCATGATATAAAATGCATGTTTGTTGGGAATACACCCTCTGCCACACACTTTTATGGTTGCTTGCAGGCCATTATGTACATGCAGACGTAGATGAACAGTCTGATTCTTCTCGCTTTGAGCGAGATCGGGTGAGTTATTAACTGACGTTAACTATTGGCTGCCACGGTCGTTATCATAAGAATGACATAAATGATTCTGTTAATCCATGAACATGGTCTGCTGTGCATATTTAGGGTTCGACCCCCTTTAATATGAATATACGAATCAATGATAGATTTATAGCGGAAGCTAAATAGATAACTAATCAAGAACTTATAACGCCCTGGTTAGCATCTGGAAAAATAATATGGAGTGGAATTCTGTTTCATACTATAGAGCTGTATGAAGGGAACTTCAAGATCAGTATTCAGTTCGATCAGTTCAGTTCGTTGGGTGATACGTTAAAACAGGCCCGTTGTTGCCTTTCTTAAAGAGAAACATATGCCAGCTCTATGTTCTTCTCCACTCTCCTACAACTACACCTACATAGTACTCTGTGAGTTACATCGATTGTGAGTGGCAAGGGATGAATAATCATCGGACAAAAACTCGTCCTCTCCCCTATCTAGATCTTACTGCAGACAAAATAACTAAATAACCAATAAAATAGCAAGACAATTGAGATATTGGAACATTCGCCGGGTAGCCAAAACAATTAACAAATATTTTGTTGGTGTAAATGCAGAGTTTTGAACAGGTTCTTTGGTATATAGTACCTACATGCTACGTATCTTGAACTTAAGTGCCGGTACCATATGCTAGATAGCAGAAATATTTCGGTATCTAGAAAACAAGTTCGTGGGTGATAATGCATATCGTTCGATTGGTAGTATGGTACACTGCTTGACCATTTGGTTCTAGCAATCCGCATACTTGGAAGAAATATAAATGATTGATTTATAATTAATGATTTTTATTGATTATTTTTTTCCATGCTACAAATGAATATAATCAGTGCGACTGCTCTGTTTGCCGAATGAGATACCGAAATATATTCTTCTATACTTTCCTACGTGCATTCTCACCAATATCCGCTTCACTTCCAAACTTTAACGCACGCATATCATTGCCTGAATTTCTTTATATAGCTCTCGTATTAAATGTTACATACTTCTACACGAGGGTTTAAGAAGCCGCGGTTATATCTTAGTACATACTAAGGAGTCATTATGTTGATGGAGGAGGAGGATGTAGGAGTTGACGAAGACGGTATACAACGTGGGGTTGAAAGCTGTAGTAGTTTCAACTACAGAAGTAAATAAATTGCGCATCTGATCCATAAACGATTTATCTGCCATCCATTAATTGATATGAATATATCATTTTGTGACGTGAACTTAGAAATTTCATGCTGGAGTTTATTATCCAGCTATTGGCCAACAGAATTGTATTCATTTAGAGTTGTAGATAATATATTTGAAGTGTCAATACTAATTTTTAATCGCAGGAGTGAAAGAGTTTTTAATTTTTTAGTACATGATCAAAATCGAAAAGAGAGAAGCAATTTATCATCATCATGCTGATGATGATAAATAAATTCTTATCCTATAAACCCTTTTTACCCTACCTTAACTTACCGAACAAAATAATATCGTTGGGAAAACACATCACCAGCACGCAAGCGTAAAAGCAAATTTATTCAGGAGTGAAGTTAAATACAATATAATATGATCTCTTGTTCAGTCTTGGAAATTGAAATTGTTTAATCTTTGAATAAATTAGTATTACTATATCAGAAAAAGTTGGACTTTAAGACAAAATGCATGGAACCTTTTAGCGCGGCTTTTAAAATCCCTCCAGCCAACCTCCCCCATCCGATTCCATTATTACCCTCATTTAAAAATTCACGAACAGTAAAACATCAGTCCACATTCTATTTTTTGGAAGCATGCTCTGCTCATTAAAATTGCATGCACTGCATTTCCAGAAATATCCTTAAATATTTAACCAGAAATGACTTCGATAATGTTGTAATTATCACTAGCACTTGTAATCATTTGAGTAGTGATAACAAGAATTATGATTAAAATAGGCGATAGATTCCGTAACTACACATTACAACAAAGTGTACAGGAGTGAAAGCGACCTAAGCACTCGCAAGAAATACACAGCAGTGAATTTCCCAAAGAAATGGATATTTTTAAAACATCCGTGTGATTAACACGAGGGTTTTCGTTGCGCAGGTACAAAGGGAGATACGAAGTGGAAACTGAATCATGTAAAGCATGAATTTTAGGAACACTTCCGGACTGCATGAACGTCTATGCAGAAACAGGCAGATTTTATTCTCCAATACTTACATCCGTGCAATTTTCACTATTTGAGTGGCTTCATTCTGTGCAATTTAATGCTTCGAGTAACCTAGTCGAAATACTAGGTAAGTAATTGTATGGTAAAGGTCTGACGTATCAGCTTTAAACTCAGCAGCTTTTAAAAATAGGATTGAGAAAACACCGTTCCTTTGAGAGAAATACAGAACACATTTTAGCTTAGTAAATTTCTGAAACATCACACGAGTTTTAATTAAAACCTTCACTGTATTCGAGATTAAATGCGAGGCTAAGAAGCGTAGAAGAAATAAGTGGAAAAGAGACACAGTTTCCTTTGCAAGAACTTCTCTTTCTCTTCATCAATGATGAAAGCATTTTGACTGTGTTTACCCAGAATGAGAACGGCGTGTTCACAAATGTAAAGAGAACGACATGTAATTAGGAAAAAATGCAGTTGAAAAGTAATACTCAGTAGGTACGAGCCATTTCTAAGAGTTTTCGTTTAGGGCAGAGGTAAAAATTAGAATTTCTCTCAGCTATCTTTCTATTTTTTGCACCTATTCTCTCAGGGGCGACTGTGACGTCAATCCAAACCTTCCTATGAAATGACGCACAAATTCGGGAACGCGCGGAAAGGCTTAGTCCCTTTTTCAGCTCTCAACGACTGCTTAACACAAATCCAACTCGGGAGACTCACGGCAGAGAAATACTTCATTATTCAACGGCGCGACGCGGTGATTGTTGTACGCGCTAAGTTAATTTGAGGAGCATTTGATAGATCTCGGCTGAGCACATGGAAAGTGCTCGGTTCATCCCACGAAAGCAGCTGTCATGGTTTCGCGTGGGACAAAATCAACACAAACCCAGTCCCACACCGAGTGTTCGGGTTGCGATTAAGCCGGTCGAAGCCGGTGACCTTATGCGGAATATGTCTGGGGCATTGGCGAGCGGCTCCGAGAGCAGAATAGGGCACATACTGAGTGAATAGAGGTGGCGCAAAATCTTAGCATAGCACTCGCAGCGCCATCATCCACGTGAAGGGAAAAAAGGAACGGTTGCCAACTACTTTTTAAAAATTGAAAAACACAGCGCGAGTGAAAAAAATTGGGCCTGAAATTGTGATGATTTGTGATGATGGGACTGAAATTTAAATGATACCCTGCGATCCTTTTCCGATAATAATCAAAGGAAACAAAACGAAATGAGTGATAGAGAAATCTGGACTTTTCTCTTCAAACGCAGAGGCTATATACATTGCCAACCTTTATATCCCTCATTTTCTTTGAACACTCACGGATCCAAGAAGCTTTTCCATCAAAATAAAAGGTAGAAAAAGTATATACACGAACATTTTAATGCATAAGTGCTTGCAATATATCACAGCAAAATTACGTAAACACTCAATCGAAAATGCAAAGATTCTTACGCATAGTATGTAAGGAGAATTCAAAGAAATATCGTACAAATGCTCAGAAAACAACACTAAAAGAGAGAACGCAAAATAGGGCAGGAATTTGGCGTCGATTACAAATATGTTTTGGGATTTCAGACCTTGATTCAGGCTACTGGAGAAAAATATCAAAGGAACCTTGCATAACAACTCTCCTGGGCTTCCCTATTGCTTGCTGGTTTATTATATATATATATGTATATTATGGTATGAGTTTATTACATACAGTCATATAAGTTAGCGTTTTCGCTAAAATCCTTTTGAAAATTTATTTTCTTCAAACACGAAAATAAAGTCTTTACAGTGTGAACTTACTTTTTCGACTTACATATTATAAGTATGCTTGCATTCAAGTCTATGGCATCAAAATTATTTCTACTCCCTTATAATGACAAGAAAATGCCTTTTTTGTTCTGATTGTATTTGAATCAGATGTTAAAGACCCGTTAAAGGCCGGAAATCAGGGGGTCCGGGTTCGTGTCCCGGTCAAGGCGAATGATTTCTTTCTCTGTGGAACATCTTGCTATAGTTAAAGACCCGACTCCACCTATCACCTTTCACTCTGTCTTTAATTAATAACCACTAATTCGAAAATTATTGCACTCCCGTTCCTCACACTTTACGTTAATTTGAAAATTCATATCAATAATAGAAAGGTTAAAAGTCGTGTACAACTATATAAATCTAATTAATTAAAGAAAAATGAAAGGGCAATTAATTTTTGGTAGATTATAATTTCCGTTAAACGGTTTTTATAAAAGAGCGTTTCAAGTATTATAAAATAGCGAAATAATCACTATCGAATGATCGAAAAAAATTGATTTAAAATTTTTGTACGCATAGTAATTTAGCTATACAAGAGTAATTACTTTTACACATACGCCCTCTTCATCTTTCCTCTTTCTTTCGTCACCATCATTTTTCATCACCTCTTGATGACTCCCCTTTCCAATCTTTCCCAACCATTAATGTTACCGGAACTTAAAATATAAAATAACACTCATATAAATTTATTAATGCAAAAGATAGGTCAACCTCTACCGGTAGAAATTATGCCAGCATTAAACGATTCGAAAATTTACTCTTGGCGCAACACTAGGTAGTAAATCATTCGTAGACGTTTCGGAAATTAAGTCCCTTCCTTTGAAGCGGACGAGAAGAGAGAATTCTCCAGAGTATAGCATGGACATAAAACGTTGTTGTGATCGTGGGTGAAGGGAACCTATTTGTGCTTTATTTTGAACATATTTTCACTTTAGTTTAACCTGATAGCGATTTATTTTGAACATACCTACATAGCCGCTGGTTAAAAATACAGCAATTTAAGGTCCCCTTCAAGTCTTAGACCCTAGGCGACACAACCCGTTCCTGTTTTCTTGCATGCCTTGGAAAATATGAATTAATGTATTTTAAGAAATGCCTCTTGTTCCTCTCCCTCAAAAGACAATGTCTTGTCGCTGTGTTTACAGCCACTTGCCTCTGTTAGCACCCTTTGACTTCATCTTCTCGTAGAAATTGCAATTTGTAATTTTCATTAAACTCTGTTCCAAGGACAGTTTGGGTGTTCCTCTTGCTTTCTTCCCTATCACTTTTTGCTCCATTATGTTACTAGGGACAATCCATGCCTCATTACATTTGTAGGAAGTTTTATTTAGCATATTTACTAATACGTATTTGATTTAATAATGTATAATGTTTTAATATATAGAAAATGATGATGTTTCTTTATGATCCATCTTGTTTTGTAATTTTTCTACAAAATCATATTTTCATTGCAAGCAGTCCAGCTTAAAATGCCTAACTAGTTTCTAATCACTACAATTCTACTTATATACTAGCTACTTTGCCGTGGATGCCTCGTGTATGTATTTATAACACTTTTTCATCCAGTAGTAGTATTGCATCTTATAGATGTATGTACGTATTTCATGCCTGGCCCATATTCACCCCTGGAACATACCCCTGAGGAGGTTAGTATGGTAATCCTTATTCGTAGATGTAGATGTTTGAAGAAAAAAATTGAGATTAAAAGAAGGATGGAGTGGCCCAGGAACTTTTTTTTCGAACTGAATTAGGTACAGTAATAGATTATAGTGAAGGGATATTGGGACATCAGGATAGTTATCTGAGATTTTGGCATAGAAATAATAGTGTATTGATTTAATAAAATAATGTTTAATGTTATAACACAACAAACTAATGCTCCATGAAGTATAATTTCATAATGTTATTTATATAAATAGAAATGATAACCCAATGAAAACTATAATATTAATTTTACATATTACCTAACCAACAATTTAGTATCATTATGCCTAGCTTTTTCCGTGTATCGTAACTGCATGCTTCATATTTTCTTCAGGATGGGAGTTATTTCCTTCTTTCCTCTTATAATTAGGGATATGAATAGCTGTAAATATATCAATATCTTGAATACGAGTGTATTGATGGATAATATTGGTAGTAGCATGTTATTGTAAGGAGTTTAAGCTAACCCAAATAACAGCATGCTTTAGCAAGCTTGATTTGCTATTTTAATCTTTTTTTAGATTGTGAAGATTAGACTAGTGTATTGTTACTAATCCTCTTTATGCATGATATGCAATGCATATTTTGTGTGAATTCACCCCCTGCCCCACACCTTTATGATGGCTTGCAGGGTATTGTGTAGATGTAGATCTATGCCTGCTTGTCTGTTTATTTTATGAAAGTAGTGTTTAAACGGGGTAGTTTTTTTTGCATGTCTGCATGATAGTAAATGCTGTTTCTGATTGGTAATGCATTTCTGGTGATTATTCACCCTTTACCACACACCCTTGCCATGGCTTACAGGGTATTATGTAGATAAGTAGATGTTTCCCCTCGCAGTGTACCGTAGGATAAGCCACTCACCCTCTTCTCTCACTCTATGTCCTCCGAAATATAGAGAAGGACCCCTCGGGCGAACGAACGTGGGACCTTTTGCTTCCTCGTCTGTGCATGTGGTCCGTGCAGCGGTGGGATCGATAGCCACAGCCTCCGGATGGCAGCGAGAAACTGTCGGGGAGGGTAAGCACCCGTCCACCGGCGGAAAAAAATAATCTGTCGCTCTCCCACACCGGCGAGCCTCTTACCTTCTCGGCGCCGGTGCTATCGTGGAGCTAGCTGCCAACTCGGGCAGACATAAAGAGTAGCAACTGCTCTCGCCAAAGCCCAGATGTGAACGTGGCCGGGAAAATCATTCCGAATGCAAAATATGGCCACGTTAGTGAGGTTTGCGATGCGCCGGATACGTAACACGAAGGTTGAATATTCGAATACAGTCTCTATCATGGACGTGGCGTTTTTCTTAGTTTATTAGGTAAGTGGGATATTATTAAATTCTGTAGTGTTAAAAATACAAGTGTATCAGTGGATCATGTTTATATGGACCTAAGTCTAACCCGTCTAACCCAACTAACTGCATGTTCAAAGATCACATACTAGCCGTGAAAACTTTAGCGGCGTTACCTGCTGAAATTGCACAATAGCAAATATTCCACAGAGAAAAAAAATCATTCACTTCACCGGGTCTCGGAACCCGGACCCCCTGATTTCCAGCCAGGTGCTCTACCAGTTGTTCCTTGTTCTTGTTTCATCTTGTTTCAATCTCCATCTTTTCAGCTCCATCTTGTTCCTTTAAAGCTCTATAATTTCCACACATAGAAACGATATAAGCCTATGAAAACTAAAAGACTGAAGGCAATCAACCACCAAACCCTGAACAGGATACCTAAATCCTAGAACAGGGTCCCCAATATTGTTAAATTGATTATTGTTTGTTATTGTTAATATTTTTATTCTTGTTATTGGGGAAAATAAACGATTTTTCAACTTGAACTTGACAGATAGAAAAGACGCCTTGGTAGCTCAAATGGTAGAGCACATGGCCGGAAACCAGGGGATCTGGGTTCGAGTCCCGGTCAATGCGAATGATTTTTTTCTCAGTGGCATATTTGCTATTGTTTAACTGCATGTTTTTTACCGCCTGCATTCCTATTTTTATCCTTTTTTAAATTGTCAAGTTTAGGCTAGAATGTAATTACTAATACTTTTTATGCATGATATGAAATGCATGTTTGGTGTGAATTCACCCCCTGCCACGCACCCTTACGGTAGGTCACAGGGTATTATGTAGAAGCAGATGTAGATTAAATTTGCGTCCCTCGTGTACGTATGTCATTGCATTTTCTATCAAGTAGCAGTATTGTGCCTCATGGTTGAGTTTGAGAGATAGTGTGCGATAGTGTATCTTAGTTTAGGTTAGTGTACGATGTCACAAAATTTGGTGGAGCTCCTTAAATCAAATGTACTTCAAATAAATGCTAAGTATGGCTAGAAATATAGATAATAATCTACCAAAAGATCTATCTTCTTATCTTTAAATTTGATACATAATCTCCCGAAATTTGTTCCTCTCAAATTTTGCAACATGATGGGCTTCTCCGAATTACTTTTGGCGCTAATCAACAGTTTTGCCGACTCGGCGTCATCAGATCAGTATAAGAAATAACAGTTTATCCGGTCTTTTTTTGTTTAACACTCCTGTCAGTTGTGTTGCTTCTTATTGCTGCTCCAATTAAACTGATAGTTCTCTCAACTATCTTTTTCACAAATTTAATTTGTTCAGCCTTATTCACGATTAAAAATCGGCGTTTTATAATTTCAAAATAATTCTTTACCCCATTATTTATTATCTCTGACCTGAGTAACCGAAGTTCGGCGAAACTGTTCTCTGACGCCAAAAATCACTCGGATGGATCAGTAGTGATGCAACATTTAATGGAAATTCACCGCGAAAATCTACGTTAGAATATTTATTACTCTCAATTTCTAGAGTGAAACTTTATACTACTAAACGTATGTCATTTACGCTGTCTTTAAAGTTCGTTACCAACAGACACAAAATTAACCTAAATTTACACCTTTCTAATACGTAGTGAGGTGTTTGAATAGTAGAGAGTTACTACCAAAAGTCTTACATTTAACGCCACGAATATTTTCTTGTTTGTATAGGAGGTAAGGGAGATACATTGAAAAATTAAGACTAGAGATCAATTTTTTGAACTGTCGCATTTCATTTCATTCAGGAACAGTCGTAATCGCTACGGGATTTAAACCTCAGTATTAAGGAAAAATGTTGTGTCAGGCAAGCGATAAGAGTTATTGGCTGAATGCGTAGCAGTACAGAAATAAAGTGGAGGCTAATAATGAATTTAATAATAAGAAGAAATTATTTGTGGTGTTACCTCATTCATTGGTGGTTTTCAGTGAAATGAACGTGAAAGGAAAATATGAATATCTTAATGCCTCAGGCTGACTATAAAGAGTTTACAGCGCAAAAAACTAGAATAAGTACGTAGCATGCACTGAAAGTGTGAAATATATCCGTGTTGCACATACAATAAATTATGATGGATTGTTTAAGGAAATATAAGCCTTGTTATTACATAACCTGAAACTTAAAGATTGTAGCTTTTTAGTTGAGTAAGCAAGGGCAGAGTAGCGCTCGGAGTAGGTGTAGATCTAACGGCCGCTGTAAATGACCGAATGTGACCATGAGCTACAAATATCTTTCTCACTATGCACTATTTTTATTCCTCTCTTTAAAAAACCATAATGTTCACCACTACTGGCCCCGAACTAATTTCCAACTTGATATCTGCCTCGTGCAGGCTTACGCAACGAAGCAAACGGTCCTTGTAAACCCACTACCCTTAAGTATTGCATCAAACGGGTGAGGGCTGAATACTGACTCTTTTGAAAAGTAACCTGAAATTATATCGACTTATCAATGCGTAATGGAAAGAAGTAGTGAGCGCATGACGTTAACGAGACGAACGCTTTCAGGAACTGTGCACTTTCAGTCAGAATATACACCAGACACTCATTTGCATCACAACGCTTGGAGTCGTGTTTTCCCCTTTTTGGTCGCGCCGAAACACTGGCGTATGAATAACGCACTGCATGACCCTTCTCCTGACTCCCCTTCGGTCCTCCATCCTCCCCCCTTGCGGTCCAACGGGGACTTTGCGAGATAGAACCCCCTTCCCAACCACAGCAGATCCCGGCCACCGCACTGGAGCGCAAAAAAAATGACTCGTGGAGGGCAAACGGGACACAAAACAAAAGCAGGTTGCTTTTTGCGAAGTGGCTGCGGCGACTCGGGGTAAGGATGTTGCTCCGAGAGTGACGATGCTGTGCCAGCCCCCTCTGTCGGTTGGGATGAAGGGGTAGCTCAGTGAGGGCCCGTCGAGACGAACATGGTTTCTCCGGCAATATCTCCCTCGGCTCCTAGACACGGCCGACTGAACCCCGGGAAAACAAGCTCAGCGTGAACGACGTGTCTAACACGCCATGTGTTTTTGCAAAACCAAGCGTTCTCCATTTCTATGGATGATTTGATTTCCTTTCCGAGAAAATCTTGGGCAAATATGAGAAACCTGAAGCATGGACAAGCTAGATGGGCATGAAATATGTGCCCGGAATAACAAACAGTATTTATATAAGCCCTTTTCCTTCGAGGAAAGAAAAATAGCACATATTCAACTAGGTCACAGGCGGTTTGCGAAGAGGACGTTCTCAAAATTTCAAAACACGAGCTCTTTTGTCGAGTTTTTTGCAGTGAACATTTTTCAAAGACGCTACTAATTGAACATATGATGCTTAAATTGAATGAAAGTACATGCAAGTCATAACACAAACTTCCTCGCATACATTGAATAATGGAAACCGTAATACTACTACCAACATGGATACAAAAACTGGGAAAAACGTTTTTTCCTTTCAATGATAGCTATTAGCAGTATTGAAACTAATTGCCCTTGGGACTGGAATCATGAATTTCATGATGGTCTGTGCATTGGTCCGGCAAACCAATGGTCCGTAATCTGATTCCCGGTCCAGAGAAACATTTTCCTCCGGTGATTTTTAACACGCTCGTTTTATATAACGGCAAAATAAAATATTACAAGCATGTTTGTACCTAAAGAGTGACCTTTCACTCAAATGCTTTTTAGATCATTTTGAGGGGGACTAATATATACATTAGGAAAGCAAAATAATTACTTAATTGACGTTTCTGCAAGTTGGATTATTTTATTCTGTAAATGAATTTCTGAAAATGAGGGTAACTCGACCTTTTCAGGTATATATTTCATTGCTCTTCAAAAGCGTAAGGCACATCTAAATAAGCAGGAAACAGGCCCATTTAAAATTAAAGTGGCATTTTAACACAGAATCGACGTTTTACTACTAGCTTATCTCAATAGATGTAATGATACAATCGCCAGGTTAATGCAGTGGCCCTCTCTAATAAAAAAAGGAAAACTTGGGCACAAAGGAGCATGCTTTCTCATAAACACATTCAATTTTATTATGGATTAGCCTAAAGAGCTTTAATTGAAGATGTTGTGCATGAAACATTTAAGCGGACCCCATGAAACTTGTAATACAAAGTAATATAATCCTCAACTTTTGAAATCAATTAACATATGGTTAATTGCTTTCAAAATTTGAAGGTTCTGAAGGACAGGATCATTTGTTGAAACGAAGCTCACTAAAAATTCTTAAAAAAATAAAGCGGTGTAAGTGCTAAATCTCTTCTCTGTATCATATGTGGTTTCCCTGTGATATAAAATGCCCTGAATATCACACAGCTTGAGTTCATATGGATGGGTATAAAGAATCTTCCAGATCTGAGCACGAGTTATTTTTCGGAAAAACGTAATATTTAAATGAGAAGGAATTAACCAGAACTGTTTGAACAGTTTTGTTTATATAAGCAGCATATTGGACGAGTGTGGGAGTAGTATCAATGATATTAGCAAAATTACTTTGGCTGAGCAAGCTTTTGCCAAAATAAGAGACTTATGACACCTTGACTGGAAATAGGAAGAGAATATGTGTGTTACATAGGTGGAAGAATGAAGAGGTGTTGTAGAAAGTTGATGGGAAGGAGAGAAAATTACTGTAAAAATTAGAAAGAGGCAAAGAAAGTGGATGGAACACACACTGAGGGAAATCGAATGCCGAATGTCATTCTCGAAGGTGGAGAGGGCAGTTATTAGGAATCATATGAAGACGAGACGCCGTTTGAAGAGAGAAATAACGTGGGGAAGGAACCACTGATGAATATAATGCAAAGAGTAGAAGCCTTTCGAATAAAAATACCCTGTCCGGCAGAAGGAAATCAATCAATCAATTCAACGATGGAGCGAAACATTGAAAAATTTAGGAATTTACAAATTTGTAAGTTATGTAATTATATTGAGGCTACGTGCAGTTTTAACTTGAGCTGTGATGACCACTTTTTCATCGGACGTATATCATGCCCGCTCCGACCTAAATCCTTCACCGACGTTCCGATGGAGTGCCTTTGAAATCCCGAAATGACGGAATACTAACTCATGACGTGTTAACGGGCAGACTGCGCTGTCAGAAACGCCGCTAATACTCGATCAGATCGTGCGTCCCGTTAATGCATCCGAAGTGCCCTGGCACGGATAACCGTGATGCAAGGCTGGATGGGATAGCGATCTCCACAGAGGGAGAGAGGTTCCCAATGTGCCTCTGGAAGTGCAGCATCCGCGTCGCTTTTACGGCCGCGGCTCGCGCGCCAAACTGGCTGCAGCCGCCACCACCCACTTGCGGACGGACGCCCTCGCAAAAGCACCCGTGATGACTGAGCCGCGGCCACTTCCACTCGACTGTCCGGAGAGGTCAAGCTCCTGGAGGTGAACAACCCCTACTAGAAACAAATTCTTATCTCTTCTTATTTTCTTATCTTCTCTCTTATCTAATTCTTAGTCTTCGCACATTGATTTCCGGGGAGCTCACAAGGGAGCCAGAAGCAACCTTCCGCCAGGGGATGAATATAACTGTTTTGGAAGATGGTGAATCGTATCAATTCCTTGCCTTCCCCCCTAATTTACTTTAAGGTGCAAAACTCCTTTTTGAACCTTCATACTAAAACTGAGTGCATGAAAAATAACTGCATGAAAATTGATAGAAAGCTCCGTGGCAAAAACTGAACGCATTACATACAATATATTTGCCACCACGTCTTGATTGAAAGAAAAAGTAGAGTAGCTGTGACTACATTTCATCAGAATGTACATGTGAGGCGTGTTTCTTTATGGCAGAGAGGCATGGACAATGATAGCAGCGGAAAAGAAAGGGTGGAAGATTCGAAATGTGGTGCTACAGAAAAATGATGAAGATTGAATTAAATAAAGATTGGATCGACCGAGTAAGTAACGAGGATGTCCCAATAAGAGTGGGAGAAAAAGGAAGTCTTCTGAATACCCTAAGAAGAAGACGAGACAACCTAATAGGCTACATCATGAAACATGATCACCTGATGAAGACAATCATTGAAGGATAAGTGAACAGGAAGAATGACAAAGGAAGGCCTCGAGTGAGATATAAGGAACAAATGATGTAGGATGTGAAAGAGAGGAAATACGTTAATATGAATAGATTAGCCGATAGAAGTACTCAGTGGAGAGTTGAGTCAAACCAATCGGAGGACTGATGACTAATGATGACAATTTTTACCACGGATAAATTTTCCCCTGAGAATAAAGGCAGTAACTAACAATTCATTAGATGCTATTGATAAATCCATTTATCAAACCGTGAAAAAATCCTTAATTTTACCCAGCCAAGAATTGCCTCCCCGCCGTCGCACTTCCACAAGGTTTTGAATTTGTTCTTCAATCTCCCACCCATCCGGCCTCAGTGTTTGCTCAGTGCGTCGGTGTTTGTGCTCTCGTCCCTTCGTCGTCACGTTCCGTTTCGCACCATGGAGGGCCTGCAGTTGCCAATCGCCACCGTTCAACCGGTCAACCTTCACGAGCTGGCTCGCGCCCAGGAGGATGATGAGGAACTCGGCGCTCTCTTCTCGCGGACGACTCAGCAGGACTTCAGCTACAGCGAGTAAACATACCCGGCTCCGACACCACTCTCTACTGCGACACAGCTACACCACTGCCACGGCCCTTCGTACCCGCCCCTTTTCGCCGCCAGGTGTGTTCTCTTCTCTGCACGGCCTGAGCCACCCCGGCCTCAAAGCCTCGGCCAAGCTCGTCACCCAGCGCTTCGTGTGGCCGCGCATGCAGCAAGAATGCCGCACCCGCTTGCCAGTACTGCCAGCGCGCCAAAGTTACTCGGCACACCCAAGTACCACCAGGTGTTGAATCATGGATCTATCTTTCGCGTTATCGCAATCTTTATCGTTAACGCTTACCCCAAGAATAGCGCAGGGTTAGCAATAATCGTCTATAAAATATTCCCTCCACTGATTGTAATAAGCGAGTTGAAGTGCTGTACGAAAAATGAAGAATGGAAATCACGTACTCTTTGAGATAAGTTTAATCAAAAAATAACGATAACGCTAGCGCACGCGTTATGAAGATCCATGATCGAGGCCTGGGCCAGGTAGCTTCAATTCATCATCAGGGCGTTTCCACCACATCCACATTGACATTACCTACATGCCGCCGCCGGCGAGATACTACAAGTGCTGCCTCACCGTCGTCAACCGTTTCACCAGATGGCCAGAGGTATGGCCACTCAAGCGCATCACTGCGGAGGAAGTCGCAGAGGCCCTCAACCACTGCTGGATTTCTCGGTTTGGCACGCCCATCTGCATAACAACCTAACAGGGCAGCCAGTTTGAATCGAACTATTTCGCGCCCTGGCCTCGGCATGTGGCACCGACCGGCTTCGGACCTGCAGCTACCATCCCTGTGCCAACCTAATGGTCGATCGACTCCACATGCAACTGAAGGTAGCCCTCATGTGTCACCCCAACATTTCGTGGCTTGAGGCCCTGCCCCTCGTACTGCTTGGAATCCGCAGCACCTCCCGCCCCGACCTGAATTCGTCCTCCGCGGAACTGGTTTATGGCCTGCCCCTGCGTCCTCCCGGCGAGATGATAGTCCCAGCCAACGCCTAAGAGCGCTACGAAGACGTCGGTGACTTCTTCATTTGCCTCCGGCGGAAAATGGATGACCTCCTCCCCGCACCAGGATCGAGCCACGCAACACCAGCCTACATGCTTCCGGAGGGCAGCACCACGTGGCCCAGAGAAAGCTATCACATGGTGATCTCTCCTCCACCAACCAGCGACACCGAACAAACCGCCCCTTCCGCCAAACTGCCATGGACACTGACTCCCACCCTGTCAACAGTCCTCGCGGGAAGCTAATAAACCGCCTCGCGGACCACGACATGCTGTAGGTTTCGCGGCGAACTCCACAGCAACGAAACCGGACGTGACGACCATACCGGGCCATCTTTCATTTCTGAGTAAAAATTACAGTTTTCAAAGGAACGGACTAATTAAACTCCCGTAGTAGCAAAAGCTAGGGTGCCCTTGGAAGGTTATAGAAAGACTAAAAACACTTAAAATATTAGTCAAAATATTCCAACTCTATTACTTCGCCATATTGACGATACCATGATACTTGCCACCTCCTTTTCTGGTTCTACAGTCTACATGGACCCCTATTTCATTTTATTCACATAATGAACGAATTAAAAAAATTGTCAACCATCTCTTCATCAATCCAAAAATCCTATTAAATTAATCTCCTCGACAGTTCTTCTATCAGAGACCCACCCTTCATAACTTTGGCTAGTATAACCGATTCATCCCCCTGGTATTGCACGAACCAGACATCTCACTGTATGACTACCTTTAGACTGTGAGTATGGCATAATGCGGCATTTTAGGCATATGAATTAACCTGTATTTACCTCCGTGCAACCAAGTACTATACGGACCTTCATCAAATTTCCAAAACATCTCCGCACACTGTACAGAATTTCTTCTTTAGAAGGCCATTCTACGGTGTACTTCGCAATTTGTGGAAATATTGACTGTGTGGAAGAAGCAATATTTTTACATGTCGTAGCAGTGCATCTAGAAAGCTCTGCTGGAGAGACAAATGACCTATTTAATTTTGAGTTCATCATCATCATATTAATCTTTTCCTCGTTGCTTAATGACGATTTATTACCCTCAAGTTGCAAAATTGAACCAGTTTGAGAAATGTGTCGAACCCAGTATATGTTATAAGAGTTAAATGGCTGTCAGTAATGTCCAAAATATATTTTATTCCACTGACAACTGGCACCTAAAATCTCTTTTTTCTGCTCTCGATCATTTCTGGTGTCGATTTTACTGCTGTGGCTACATTTTCCACAGAGGGAAAAGTAGCTCCCAAAGACAGCAAAATCTCTTCGGCCTTGATTACAATTTATATATTCTATCCCAGTTCCTTCAAGGACTTGCTGTTCCTCTTCCATTTCTTCGACAACCTATTCATCGGGAGAAAGTTGCATGCCATTGGAATCAATCAGTTCTTATTTAGAGAAAAAAGCTGGGGTTACGAGATTTGCTAACGGAATCATCAAACTCAGATAGTTGCCAGCATAAAAAGTAGTAAATCCAACGTCATCATTAAAGAAAACCCTTACATACTCTCTTCAAGTACTATTAACACTACCTCTCTTCAATCCCTACTCCCAAAATTTCGAACAATTCATGACTAATATTAAGCCTGTTTCACACGAAACTTGATTCAGCACAAGACCTAGTGTGCTGGCCGTTACTTGATATTGAGGACGGAATCTAGTATGATATGAACCGTCCTGGGAGGTTTCACACGATCATTGACCTTGTGCTTTCTATAAATCGGTTCTTTAATATGATTCCATACTAATAAAAAAAAGAAGTTCGCACAGTGTCTGTAACGTGACTCGATTGGTCGATGGCTACTCGGCTACTGAGTCGGACTCGAAATCTAGTACCGTATCAAGTATGAAATCTAGGAGCTCAGCGAGTATACTAGCTTGCTAGTACACTCGCTAGTATACTTGCTTGCTTGCTAGCTAGAATACTGGTTCTATTCACAATACTGGATAGCTAGCTTTCTTGCTACTATACTCGACCTTCTGCTAGATCTAGTACCGTGTGAATTGGGCTTTGCCAAATTCCCATCTATTGTCACAAACTTCCATTTCCCGCCCCCCATTGTAAAAATATCTGAATCTGAATGTAATGACACCTGAGGATGATGCCTCACATCACAATAAAGTTATTATGTGAAATTTCATAGTTTTCTCTGCCCTCTTCATGAAGTAAATCCACACAATCAAGCTTTATTGATGCCATCAACTTCAATCCTAAATCCTATTCTCCTATTTACTTACAAAATTTCTCGATTGAAGCATTCATGGTCATATGTAAAGTGGTATGATTTTAATAATACTATTATGTATTGCATATAAAGTAATTTGCATTGATTTAATAAATAAGTATTCGGTAATGCTGACTGATTCTCGTCAACACTATCAACGTCCAAGAAAAATTTACCTAACGGCTAATGTTGCCTCATATAAACTTTCAAACCCTATCCACGTGGGCAGCCGTAAATTTCTCGACTATTGGAGTGTATCCACATGTCGATGTATTTTAAACGATCATTAGTAGACGCTCTGGGTAAATTCGAGGAAGGCACTGCAATTTTATTCAGGCGACTCCTCTTTGCTCTTACGTCTTAATTTGCATAGCATTATGCCAATTTTAATTATTTTCACATTTTGGTATGATATTAAGAATACTTACGCTAAAATATAAACTATACATGAATAAAATTCAAAAACTTTAAGTCAAATTATCTTATTACCTGGTAGTATATAGTCGTTGTGGTTAAAATACTTGGAGCAAACTAACATGCTTTTCATGACGCCCTTACCAATCATCACCTATCTTTGAAATATTAAGGTGGTAATAAATATTATTTATAAGCCAAAAGTAAGAAATTTAGTGACTAAAACTAATAAATAACACTAATAAACTAATTTTGTTCTGATTATCAGACAAATAGATGCAGCTTAATAAATTATCGATGCAGAAATAACTTGTTATATAAGGTACTTGTCTAACGTAAATTGTCTGAAATGACTAAAAACCAATAACATCCTGGAAAAAATGTAAAATAACCTATTGATATATTCTTCTACTTATGTTAACAATTTCAGTCATCATAAAAATTAATCAAACTGATAACATATCTGAATAATGCACAACGCCTAGGAATTCGCAACCTGTTTTATCACCCTTCATCAACTCGGTATCCAGAGCTTCTAAAGTCTGGAATACTAGGGCATGAGTAGAGGTACAGTATCCTGCAGTGCATTCACCCAACACGTATATACGGTTTGTGGGTGACCTATGCGACAGGAAAATACATTATTGTAAAATTATTATTGAATTGTAAAAGTTCCGTCATTACTATCGCAGGCTTTTCATGTTCATCACCACTTTTAACAAGATACCTTCAACAAAAAATGTTTTATTTTTAATTTTGATCAAGATTTAAGACACTGGATCTGCATACGATTTAACAGCCAAGCTTGGATTCAAACACTAATGTATAATAAGGATATTGATCAATACCTAAATATTAAGTAGTCAGTAGTAAGAGCAAAACATATTAATGTATGGTCTTGATAAACGCATCAACTAATGAGTAAAATAGCGCAAGTTAAGCTAACAGAGCTTGACGCCAGATGGAGAAAATCACATTAACTGATCCGGGCGAGTTTATGAATGACGAAATTCTGGAAGGTTGTGTGACATTCCGTGATGGCTTAAAACAGTCTTTTGATAAATAATAGAGTAGTCTGCTTATGATTTGAAAGGGAAAAAGCGCGGACAGAGGTGATAATTTTTATTATTTTTTTATTAGAAGCAGACAAGAGAGCACGCAGTTGTAATAATGTTAGTAGTAGAAGGAATAACATTCCCACTTAAACTAACGATATTATTACTAGTGGTAGTAGCAAACAACAGGTATAGTTACGCTACGTATAGATGCAGATATAGGTTGAATTCCTCTGGCTCAATGATAAAAGATTGAAACTATCATTATGATTAGTGAGGTGTAACTGATGAATAAAATATGTGAAGAATCATTGTGTTCACGATATTTGAACTTTGAATCCTGAAATTCGTATGTTAAAATAAGACATAAATAAATTAAATAAATAAATTAATTAAAGGAGCTAGAAATCATCAAGTCTTCCAACGACATTTATTTAAGTCAAAAATAGGACTTATCCCGGCAAAATAATTTATGTGTCGACGCATGCCCGCTTGAAACACTTTCGTAAAATAACCTAGTATTTATCAAATATTTCTATAGTTATAAAAGTAAAATTTAAAAATAATTTTGCTTGCAAAGCAACTGATGTAATTGCATTAACACCTTTAAAACTCGACTTTCCATGCAGCATTGATACGATTTGGACGGCGGCTGCAAAAGGAAAATCTTCACCATTCATGAAAATATATTATGCGGCTAACGATAAAAGTTTTAGAAAAGGCTAAAATTTTCGGTATCACAGACGTCGTGGTTTTTATGTCCAAAGATAATTTGGATTCTTTTTACAATTTCCAGGGCTTATGATGAATTGTTTTCCATCTTCCGCACTTTTCCACTATTTGAGTACAAGAAAAAATGTATTGTTCTACTCACGTTGATTTTAATATCATACCACATCCCAGTTTTATCTCATAATGATATTAGAGATACATTACTAGCTTGTTTTTTTCAAACAGTGTTTGACTACTGAAAGAACGAAAGCCGACATCAAGCATCGGAACTTGAGCTGGCTTATTTTCGCCAAAAAACCGAGTACTTATCCCACATCAGTTTACCCTTTTCCTTGCCAACAGTTTATGTGGTGTTTGAAACCTATGCTTCTCAGCTTCATCGGTTTCTGTCTAGACACCCGCCTTCGGCATCAAAGCTTTGCGTCCAAACTCATAGTGCGGCCTTGGCTGCGTTCCACAGTAACTGAGTGGGCGTCTATGTCCATGGCTACCTTATTCTCATCCTGTGACGGCAGGAGAAATGCAATAGCTTCCTACGTCTATCTCCACACAGAACGTTATTCTAACACCTCCCATTTCCTCACTCAAGATTTCCCTTCCACCCAGTCTTCTTTCCTTTCAATTCAACGTCCAGTCAATGCTAGCGACGACCTTCCACAACTTCTGATCAATCCGCATATAATTCTATTTTGATTTTTATGTAATGTCATGAAAATCAGAGAGGATATATAGCTATGAATCAATTAAATCATATTCCCTATTAAATGGGATGATATTCCCTTTGTAATGACTCGGTGCACTGCATTAAAAGGAATTAATTAAATTTCTTACATAAAAAACAATTTCCAATGCAGCAACGTCGATTGCTGATGATAGTGTCTGAGGATGTTTTAACTCTATCTCACTTACCTGTTCAAGGATCACGTCTGACCATCAACGAACAGAAGAGACCATCAAAAAATAAGTGAATGGAAAAGTATTCCAATTTATCTAATGCAATGGTTTTTGCAGAGAAAAATATCCTCCTAAACAGGGATTCGAAACGAATCCACCTGATTTCTCACCAGCTATTTTTGTATTTTTTGCCCAGTAGAATTATATTTCCTACATTGTTAGCGCCATAATCATAGCATGAAATAAGCGTATCCCCGAAAGTACGATATACGTTCTAATAATAATGAAAAATCATTAGAAACCTCTTCAAACGACGCATATTTCTTTATGAACGCATATTTTTAATTTATATATAACATTTGTTCATATTATTAACATTAAAAACTGAGGAAATTAAAAAATAAAACTTCATTTCGTGAGAGAGATTTAAAATTATGTAGTTTAAAAAACTTCTAAGGTATTATTTCCGAGAGGATATATGCAGTGTATTTGATGTAGAATCATGTTATAAAGTATGAGTAAATTATATTCAAATTTCATCTTTGTGAATTCGCGATATCTTATAGCAAACTGAAAAAAATCACTAACATGTGAAATTTTCATCAAAAAAAAAAGGAAATTAAAGAACTCGAGGGAATTGCAGAGAGCAGGTCTACAAAGAAATGGAATGATGCCCTACGAATCATTCAAAGAAACTCAATAAATACATGCTATCATCCTGCTTAGTCCGTTTATCACAGAATTTCAACATCAAATTATTTAATCGGAACAACAAACCACAGCATAAGTCCCACAGAAGGAATAAAAGTAGAAAATTGAACTTTATGTTGTTCTCATATTAATCATTCATATTTCAACATTGAATATTTAGTCATCTTTCTTATCTTCAAAACTTTGAAGAGGTTTCGATAGTAATACATAATAACGTTTACTAATGCTCTTGGACTACATATACAATGAACAGTAACAACCATACATGTGTAATAAGGAGTGCCTTGTGTATGAATATACTTGAAATGTTATAAAAGAGTTCTTATACGAGCAGAAATAGTGTTATTTTCATCGAAAACAATATTACACGGGGCACCATTACATAAATATGGCTACAGTTAATAATAGACTGAAAAGGTTTCTCCTAAATATATTCAGGGACAAAGATCCTTTTAGATTTTTTGACAGGTGGTTCCAAATAATTGAATTAATAACTGTGAAGGATTATTTGTACGTGGTAAAGCAAAATTAAGGGAGTAAGAGAGAAAAGTTATGGTGCCTGAAAGCGTAGGCAAATTATGGCGAGGGATGTTTCTCACCCAAGGTATAAGTACTAGCCGCAAAAAAACTAAACGGAGTTACCTGCTGATGTGCATGAAAACAAAATGTTACAATTTTGAACGGAATATCGGCCTTGGTAAATGATATTTGTCTCTATTAAAACCTTGCTTTTGGACTTATCTTATTTGAAACTCGATATTTTCCGTGAGATTCAGAGCGGAAGTAGCAATGAACAAATTTCTTACAAAAATGCAAAATTTTCGAGTAAATACTAATCTCCACATTTTTCGTGTCATCTTCTCTGTCTAACATGAAATTAAATTGTTCCTAAATTTCGAGTACGGTACTCCGTCCGTCGGATGGGACGTTAATCTTTGGTATTTCTAAAGAGCAGGCTAATGCCGACGCTGGGTTTCTCTCCACTGTTCCTCCTTTTCCTTCAATTCTCATCCTTGGGCCTTTCTTCCCGATCTGAAGTTCCTATTAGTTCGAAAACAGATTTGAAAATGCCTGAGGGTGTTCCTAAAAACTATGAAATGTCATTTATAGCCACATGAAAGGGGTATATAGGAGAATTAAAGGCAACCTAACCATGAAGAAAAGCGAAATTTTGACTTTTGCAACAATATACAAGTAATTTTCTCTTCCCCTCTTGGCAAGGGTTCCAGAAACCTCTTTCTTTCGTTTATTTTCCTCCGATGTGGATTCCGCTTGGCAAGCCACACTCTTTCCGCACCTCGATCCCTCCCACACAAACAAGGGAGTCTGATTCACTCGCGCCCCTACGGCCTTCACTTTTCCCCTCGTTCCTGATTTCCAGAAAATCCATGAAAACTATGAGGTAGCCCGAACTCAAAGAACGAATCAACACTCAGCAAATATACTTGCTAGATTTTTGCTGTTTTCCGGAATACGCACTCGTTAGATTAGCTTTCACACGATTAAATGACGTTATAGCGTAATATTTAATCAGCGAGCTAAAATCGTAATTTTATTTCAAGCACAGACTGACAAAATTGGAGCTAAACTCTCTTTGACTCCGGTTTTAACAGACACATTTATTTCTACGATGGAGTTTAGATAATTATTTCATCGATAATATGCGTATATCTACTAATATGCGCTATTTATACCTTAATATAAGCTTCATAAAAGCGCAAACTCTCATAAGGAATGTCATTTGAAACCCTTTACCGTTGAATCTTTTGTTTAAGTTCTTTATTATAGGTAATAGAAATTACTATTTGAACATTAATTATAGATCACGAATCAAATATAATTTGATGCCTGCTCAATAATTTGCAAGCAGATTCCTCATTGGTTGCTAATGAAATTTTCTTTTGCTGCTCGCATACCTTCCAGAAAGAAGGAATGGTATAAAATGGCCCAAATAGCGATGCCATGGAGCGATGGCATGACAGAATATTGTTACAGAGTTATCTCAGGCTTTTTCAGAGACTTCTAGAGACTGTATTTTATAATAAAGAGTTGAAAAAAACGCATGCAACGGTATAGAAATAAAGTTACGAGTGCAAATTCTGCACTGTTTCCTCACCACAAACCTTACACCTTAAGCCTCTTCTTAGCAAGTAATGACTGTTAGCACTAAAAATCAATTACGAGAAAAGAATCACGCTTTGAGCAAACACAATATTTACATCAATAAATACTGATTGCGTATTATTGGAAGTACTTGCCACTAAAAGTTGATGAGAATAGATAAGGTTTAAATGAGGTGTGGAATTAGAAGATGAAATGCACTAGACATTTGAAATATTAACATAATAGTTATTGCATCATCAATTATTACAGCACCAAATAATTATCATCGATCTAGACCTAGTCAAAAGAGTCTTCCAGCGTTCTAATGTGGGGGAAAAAGTTTCCACAGAGAATAAAACATGATAGATTTAGAGCTCTTAACTCGCATGTAACACGAGGAGGATCAATACGGAAATCATATCATAATTTCCGCACTCACATGTTACACTTCCTCTAACTTTTGTATTCTACATTTTTTCCGTGTATATTTTCTGCCATATCTCGTTTCAATCACCCTTTCCATCCTATATTCTTTTAACCTTTTCACTTCCCCCTCCATTAAGTTCTGTACTTATTTCCGGAGGTTTTTACTTATTCATCCATGTTCATCCCAGAATTTCCTCCAGGCTTCCATTATTTTAACTTCCTCTCCCCAAGTCCCACTTTTTTCCCCATTCGCCTCATCAATTATAAGTGTTTAATAATGACGTGCCCAGGTAGATGTAACCTAACGCTTTTTACTCGCAAATCCACTTAGTAATGGTTGAAAACGATAGAACAGGTTTATTTCCAACACATCTGAGATAGTAGTAAACTCTTCCCTCAATTTGCTTTATAATTTGTCCTACGCTTCACAATTATGGAAGTGTTTGGAGGCGTAAAATGAAAGCCACAGAAGGCGAAAATTACTTCTTGTGAGAATATATATATATATGCATGAAATAGTACTCACGGTTTATATACGAATAGGGACCGCAACCTCTTTACCTTAATATCCACTATAAGCGCCACACATACTCATTTGTACAAAGTCACTCTTGTTTCCCACCACTTCGCCAGTTCCTATCCAATTCCCTTTCACCCTAACGGAGAACATGCATGAAATTTGTTTCTCGTGTAATGATGATGAACTTGACACGAAATTTTCTCACAAATTTAAATGTACAAGCCATAACGTTATGTAACAACCACGAACATTATTAACTGCTGTTAAAATGTTCCTCAAAATGGACGGAAATCACGTGAGCTGAAACGTATTATGACGTCACTGCACGGTATAGGTGGTATAGGTTCTATATTGCTGCGGAAACACGTTTATTTTAGAAGTAAACGAAGCGAATAAATTTCCTTCCTTGATCGAAACAATGACTGAAAAGGAATTTAAAAAAATCAAATTCGACAATTCGCCTTTGTTAGACTACCGTATAGTGGCATTTTTCTTATAAAAAACAGCGATTGCTTTGCATCTAGTAGCAGAGATTCGCGGTGTGAAAACAAACAGGGCACTATACACGTATTATATAATTTATGGACGTTTTGATCGCTACGATCCATACTACTTAAATAAAAAATCGAAATGCATTAGTTTATTGTGTTAAACAAATGAGATAAATACATACGTTTTCACCAAATATTCATTAAGGAGGCTCCACTGAATTATGAAGGAGATGTCATTTTTGTGAACATTTCAGTGCACGCAATTTTTTGGCCCTTCTATCGATTGGCGATAAAATAATGAGGCCTTTCCACTATATATTTGAGGAAAAAAGACCTTGGAAATCCGCTATTTTAGACGTGGTTATACGGCAGAGCATAGCTCATGAAGTAAAATTTACAGATTAATAATGTTGCAACGGCAAAACCAAACTGAAATGTCGCTTTGACGAAAAACTAATATAAAATGCACAATTTTATGTAGAATTTAGCATTGTAAAAAGTGCTCGCCTTACCACACTCGTTTAATTGATATTGATAAATGTTTGCTCGAAAAAAATCAGAAAAGCGTTAGCTATGTGAAAGTGGCGCTACAGTATTTAATTATCATTGGCAACGGTACTTGTGACGGAACGTGCTTACAAGCCTATTTACTAACTTAATTAAGAAATATACCTTACCAAGGTCCTTCTTATATTTTTTATGTAATATAAATATTTCATTGGTATATAGCATAGTGTAATTAATTGCAATGTTTGTAAACGATAGCAGCGTTATTGTTGCCAAATAGTTTTCAAAAATATCAATATTAATAAAATTCAAAACAAAGAGTTGTATTTGTAAGGGAATAGCTTAAAACTCAGTAAGAAAATATTTAATCTATTTTAGGATACGTGCTAGCGGGATTGAACATGTATTCGCACTTTGTAAATTAAACGTGGCAACAACACTTCAGACATGTTTCGAAGTCAAAAGAGGTTACAATAGTTTGTAGCCATTGTAGCGCATTGTAGTGCAACTACAATGCGCTATATAATAGCATACTCATACAATTATTGTGTATGTGTTATCACCCTATAGATGATTTTCCACATAGGTTTTTTCCGGATCATATTTATTCATTAAATAACATAGCTCTTTTACGGGATTTTGAACCGCGGAGCCATGGTGGAACCTCCTCAAACAACTCACCTTCACGTACAACAGATGAACAACGCCCATAGTGATACCGTTCCGTGACGTCATAAGATGACGTCTCGTTTTTAAGCTGCCAAAAACTTACAATTTTTAAAGAGTAACTTATTTGCTACTTAACTTCATTTTTCAGCAAAATTTTCACCAAGTACATTTTAGCTAATAAAGTTCTCACTCAAAGAGTTATAAAAAGTAGTGCATGTCCCCCATTTCGGTGGCACGAAACATTGTTGTTACTCACCTATACACATACCTCGAGCAACAGTGCAAAATAATGTTTTTTTCCATGCCGCCCTGAGCCCTTTCGGATTATTCTAAAGGGAACAGGGAACAAAGGTAATCCAAAAATCACAATCGGAGCTGCGGGAACGGCATTTGCCTTGGTTACCCATTACGGCAACTGAAGACATTAGGTGTTACTATCAAGTTATTCCATGAATTCGCAAATAGGCACGCAATTCTACCTACAGCTTAACATGATTTGAATCGTACTCTTCAGGTACACATTGTTTAGAATGCTATGTCTGCCTATTATTACATGTTTCAATGTTCCTAATACGCTATTAAGTGAATAAACTAATATTCTCCTCAGAGCGAAGGCGGATAATTTAATTTTAAAGCTTTAATTACTTGTATTGTAACATAATGTAGACGTACCATAAATGAATTGACATTGAAAGTTACTTGCTGTTGAAATACAAAGCGATTGCAGCCAATTGTCCGTGTCCTGTTCAGGCGGCTATCGAAGATTTATGTCATAGGCGATTTAAGTGAAATATTCGGATAAAAAAGAATAAATGAAAGAATATCATTTAGGAACAGCCGTTTATTTTAAAGGCGTTAAACAGAAAGAGAAAGAAGCAATTCAAAGCTTCATTTCTGTTGCTACCTTTGCTGCCAACGCGTTTAAATCCCTTCTTTTGTAAATAAATTTTAAAATATTACGTATACAAGAGAAAAATAAATTTTTAATCACTACTGGGAGGAATCAAACTTCTCGGAATTTCAGTAGAAACCACCTTCAGGCATATGAATATTTAACGAATTTTACTCGATGAGCCTAAGTAAAAGTAAATAAAAAACTTATTGAAGTGAAATATCATTCCCAAACTACACTAAAGTACTATTGTGGAGATGGGCATAATTACACTCCAATTCGCAAAGTAAATAATGGCAACGTTTAGCTTTAATTGGTCGTAGACAAGCCGCTGTTAATATTTCTCAAAAATTGGCGAACTATTTTTCTTGCATTATAATTCGGCATTAAGTTGCACTAAAGGGTTTAAATAAATCGATGTACTCGGGAAAAATAAATATTTAGGAAACATCTAATGGCCTGCTTTATACAAATCCCCTGTTAATTGAATTATTATAATTATTAGCGTGCCAAATCCTAGAGGTAGTGGAGCAACAAAAATAATGAGAAACATTTTAGGAGCACCCAGAAATCTCCAATGTGTATGTTTAATAAAACATTGTTTATATCCCGTCCTAAGTATGCTGGCAATGCCGAGAAAAAAAATCTTTTGAAATTGGTATACATGAAACTGAAAAAAAGTTTCCTTTTTTAATTATTATTACTTAAAGTGAGAGCGATTTTAACCCCCCAACAAGGGATAATGCTAATGCCTTTCATCTAATGCCTGAATGTAACTTCCGTGCGATTTACTTTATAGTTAACTTCATGTTATTATCATGTTAAATTTTCCAAAATCGTACTTACCAAAAGTTGATAAATATTGTTAAGGTTCACTGTAATAATAAATGTCCATTTTCATATGCGGGAAGGAAAAGTTGCCGCTTACCTGAAAATAAGAGGAAAGTTTATTTATAATTTTAGAAAATTGAATAACAAAAACCTACGCCCAAAATTCTACCAGGGGGGATGTGAAAGAATATATATATATATATATACACTGTTCGATATCTTGTTAAACGCCCTTCTCTTTTTTTTTCTTCGTTATGGTGGAGCTGCTATCGCCCTCCCCTCCTTCCCCTCTCTCGGAACCCAGGCGAAGGAGTCTCTCGCCCTCTCTCTCTCTCTTGTGTGCAGTCGGCTGATGCAGTTCGCCCCCTCTCTCTCTCTCTCTCTCTGCCGTACACCGCCTGGACGTCTCCTCTTCCTGTCGCATACCAGTGGTCGGACCTCCTTCGGCGTGGGCACGGCTGGTCCTTCGGACGGATTTTAATCGACCTCTCCAAAATTCTGTTAACCGTTACTGTTTCAATTTATTTGTTGTAATTAAATATTTTTATGTTGAAAATGTGGTTAATTTCCCCCACATTTCTTTTGGTCCTTCGGGCCGGATTCATTGTACCCAGTGCTTGGTAGATACAGCTAATTAGTATCGTTGCTAATTGTGGATCTGTTTTTGTTCTTTTTATGTTTTATATCTCTGTACGTGGAATTGAGTTGTATGGACTCCTGACGGATGACGACACGTGCTCCTGACTCATCGTGGATTTGACGTGGTCACCGACAAGCGTATGCTATACCACTCCTCTCTTTTCCCGTCCCATTCTCTACCTTGCGGCTGCCCACGGAAAAGCGGTAAGGACATTTATTATTATCTCCTTAGTGCGAGTGTACAAGTGAAATGAATTCCACAACCTTTGCCCGGAAGTCAAATCTCCAGAAAAGGAGACTTGAAAAGATCCAAGGTTTCGTGTTCGCAACGGAAGCCTCCGCAAAAGTTTCGCCCCTTACGGACATCCAAATTAGACGTTTACGGTGTTGGAAGAATGAGCTTGATAGCACTATGAGTGAATTTAATGATTTAGTTAATCGTTTCACCGACGTAGAGACGACCTCGGATCAAGATGATGATGAACTTGTTATGAGATTAAGGGAAGAAATGTTAGACCTCTATGTCGAAACAGCGTGTGTTATTTCTGCATTGCTACCGAGTGCTAACGGTCAATCTGAAAACCCCTGTGAAAATCCGCAACCGCGATCCTCTGTTCGCTTACCCAAGCTCGAGTTGCCCCAATTTGCTGGCGAACCCATTAGATGGATGCCCTATTATAACGCGTTTGATATGACAATCCATAAGAATCCAGTATTAGCCCCAGTCGAGAAATTCCAGTATTTGTTAAGTTCTCTTCGTGGCGAAGCTCTGCAACTAATTTCTGGACTGCCCATCACCGGTGAAAATTACATTATTGCTTGGGACTTGCTACATAAGCGCTACCACAATGTGCGGAAACTAGTTTCTCTCCACGTAAGCAAGATTATGGACATGCCACCTATAACTGACGGATCACTTTCAACCATTCGCTCGTTTCTATCTACTTACTTTGAAAATACGCAAGCATTAACTGCTTTACAGTATGATATTACCCAAGAAAACGTTTTGCTTCTCTCAATCCTCACTCGGAAATTGAATTTCGAAACTCGGAAGCGCTTTGAAGATACGCGAGGCGTCAATCATGAACTTCCTGCGGTCTCCGATTTGATCAAGTTTTTGGAAGCCGAATGCGTTCATTTTGAAGACGCAATAATTGACGGCCGATCAAAGGGAACAATAAAAAATTCTCAGAACAAAATTCATAAAACTGCTCTGATTACTACTACGGGGAATAGCTGTGCATTCTGTCGAAACCCAAGCCATGTTATTTACTCGTGCTCTGCCTTTAAAGAGAAATCGCCTCAACAAAGGCAAGAAATAGTGAGGGAGAAAAAGTGGTGTTACAACTGTCTTGGAACATCTCACACTGTAAAATCGTGCAATTCCTCCCGGAGATGCATCAGTTGCGATAAGAGACATCACTCCCTACTGCATTTTGACTTGAATTCTCATTCATCGCCAAAGAGTCGCCAGGATACCGCAACCGCTAGTGAACAATTGACCTCATTGTTAACTTCCGTTAACTCATCACCGGAATTATCTGCCGAAAAACGTTTTGCTGGCATATCGTCGGCCAAACCTAATATGTCAGTTTTGTTAGCAACGACTTTGATTCGTTTGACTACACCGAGTGGCTTCTCTCATGTCGTTAGAGGAATTCTAGACTCTGCCGCTCAATGCAGTTTCATTTCGGAACGCTGCGCTCAAGTCTTAAACGTCTCACGCCGAAAAATACCCAGTGACATTAATGGAATATCACAATCTCAAGTGAAATCTCATGGAGTAACCTGTCTTAGTTTATCTTCAATCAATGGCAAGGTGCTCACTCATTCACATCCGATGGTTATTTTACAAAATATCACTTCCAATTTGCCTACCGCAACTATTTCGCCTGAAGTAAAGGAGAAAGTAAAATCATTTGTCTTGGCGGATCCGACCTTTGATGTACCCTCTCCTGTTGATGTTTTAATTGGAGCTGATCTTTTTCCTCACGTGTTCACGGGACTCCGCTGCATTCTTGGAGATAATTATCCAGTGGCTTTCGATACCATTTTTGGCTTCGTTCTAATGGGAACAACTGCAATCATTCCAGCTTCTGAAAGCAATCACCAGCACTCCGTCGCTTTAATTTCAACTCATGATTCTGATCTTCATGCTTCTATCCAACAGTTTTGGCAGCTGGAGGAAGTGCCTCATCTCTCTCTCTCCCCTCAAGACCGGCTATGTGAAGAACATTTCCAATCTACCCATACCAGAGATGAAACGGGACGTTACATCACTCGGTTGCCGTTCAAGAATCATCATTCCCATCTCGGAGACTCATCGCTGAACGCCAAAAGAAGATTCTTCGGTTTGGAAAGAAAACTGTCAGCACAACCCCTCATGAGAGAGAAGTATAATAAATTTATGTCTGAGTATCTAGATCTAGGTCATATGGAAGCTTGTGGTCAATTCTCAGGATTTCCACATTATTTCCTACCGCACCATGGAGTCTTCAAAAATCAGGATCCAAATTCCAATCTTCGCGTAGTGTTTGATGCCAGTTCAAAGACTTCAACCAACGTCTC
The DNA here is from genome assembly GCA_933228895.1 of Platycnemis pennipes. Lineage (NCBI taxonomy): Eukaryota > Metazoa > Arthropoda > Insecta > Odonata > Platycnemididae > Platycnemis > Platycnemis pennipes. The sequence continues at coordinate 32,905,310 of OW121855.1, forward strand.
ACTCAATGACATTTTATTGTCGGGGCCCAAATTACAAAATGACATTTGTGAAGTTATTCTGCGATTTAGGTGCCACTCAGTTGTATTCGCGTGCGATATCCGTCAAATGTATCGACAGATCAAAATACATCCCGATGACCAGCACTTCCAGTTAATTTTTTGGCGTGAAAACCCTACGGACCCTCTCACAGTATACAAATTGACAACTGTTACTTACGGAGTCACAAGCGCACCCTTTCTAGCTATCCGCACCCTTCATCAGTTGGCTGAAGATGAAGGTGCCAAATTTCCGCGAGCTGCTCACGTCCTAACCTCTCAAACATTTGTTGATGACATCATTGCTGGTGCAGATAGTGTGCAAGAGGCACTCACCCTTCAAAATGAATTAACACAGCTTCTCTCATTAGGCGGTTTTCAGTTAAGAAAGTGGTGCAGCAACTCGGATAGTTTGGTATCCCATATTCCGGAAGAAGATAGGGAAATACCTCTCTCCTTCCAGCATTCAGAGCAACCTATCTACAATATACTGGGGATGCAGTGGAATTCTGCATCTGATCACTTTTCTTATGCTGTGAATATATCCAAAATACCTCACTCTAAACGTTCAGTGCTCTCCGCTGTTGCAAGAATATACGACCCCTGCGGTTGGTTGACTCCTGTGGTACTTTTAGCCAAGTCATTTATCCAATACCTATGGACCCTGGGCCTGCAATGGGATGATCCACTCCCTCCAAATGTTGCTCTCCGATGGGAGGGAATTCTGAAGCATCTTTCTAGAGTAACGGAAATTACTCTACCTCGCTCATTGTTCCTTACTAAATCAGCCAGTGTCCAGCTACATGGATTTTCCGATGCATCGGAGTTAGGATATGCCGCAGTCATTTATTTAAGATGTGCTTCTGTTGATATCAGCCCCAAAATAACATTACTCATGGCTAAATCTCGTGTCGCACCCCTCAAACGTATTTCTCTACCTCGAATGGAACTTTGTGGTGCATATTTGTTAGCAAAAATGATCCACTACAGTGTTAGCTTGGTGTCAAATTACAGCCAAATCGAGTCCGTCACGGCCTGGTGTGACTCAACCATTGCTCTGTCCTGGATCCGCACTCCTCCTTATCGCCTAAAGGTGTATGTAGCCAATCGAGTAGCTCAGATTCAAGAATGCTTACCTCCTGAAAGATGGCTTCACGTTTCATCGCAACACAACTCAGCTGATTGTGCCTCACGGGGGATTCCCACTCCACTCTTTGATAAGAATTCCATATGGTGGTCTGGCCCTCGATGGCTCTCTCTTCCGATGGAATATTGGCCAAAATCTCAATTCACTCTTATGGACGAGGATTTACCGGAAGTAAAACAACCAGCATTCAACGTTTGCTCCTCCACAGTATCAAATGAGTGGGATATACTTTTTAGGTTCTCCAAGTGGTCAAAACTTCAGCGCATAATAGCATACATCAGACGGTTTGCGCAAAATTGTCGCCGTCAGGACAGTGAACATGGTATGCTTTCATCTCAAGAACTCCAAAAGGCCACACATGTCATTTGCTTCCTCATTCAGCAAACTGCTTTTAAGGAAGAGCTGCTACTACTCCAAAAGGGACAACCTTGTACCGCGAGAATTCAACGTCTATCCCCCTTCGTGGACGCCGAAGGCTTGCTCCGAGTTGGAGGTAGACTAGAACACGCTGGCCTCCCTTATTCTGGAAAACACCAAGTTTTGCTGCCCAAGTCACACCATGTAGTTAACCTCCTCATTGATTACTATCACATAAAATATTTACATGCTGGGCCTACACTCCTGCAGTCTATTTTATGTGAACGCTTTTGGATAATCTCTGCACGATCCGTTATCCGCTCTCGGATTTTTAAATGCATCCGCTGTTTTCGGTGCCAACCTAAAAACGTGCCACCTCTGATGGGAGACTTGCCGAAGTACCGCGTAAACCAAGTACGAGCATTTCAGAAAACTGGAATGGACTATGCTGGACCGTATACTATTAAGAGCCATGCACTAAGAAAAATGGTTCCACTTAAGGCCTATTTGTGCCTCTTTATCTGTATGTGCACAAAGGCTGTTCACCTCGAAGTTGTAACCGATCTCTCAACGGACACCTTCATTGCCGCACTAACTCGGTTCGTATCGAGACGAGGACTAAGTACCGACCTCTACTCAGATTGTGGGACGAATTTCATTGGAGCATCCACTCAGCTGAAAAGGACAATAAGGAGATTTTATTCTTCCCCGATCATCAAAGATGACATTTCCCATTTTGCAGCCGACAACAATATTAAATTCCACTTCATACCACCCGCTGCGCCACACCAAGGAGGATTGTGGGAAAGGGCGATTAAAAGTGCCAAAACTCTTCTAAGTCGATCCATTGGGCAAACGATTCTCACCCTGCAGGAATTCACTACTCTTGTTGTCAAAGTAGAAGCCATGCTTAATTCGCGTCCACTGACACCTCTTTCATCAGATCCTGCTGATGTATCGGCGCTGACCCCGGGACATTTTCTCATCGGAACCTCGTTGACCGCCCTTCCCGAGGATGACTACGCCGCCCTAATCACAAATCGACTGAGCCGATGGCAGACGGTGCAAGCACTCTCTCAACGCATTTGGAACCGATGGCATCGGGAGTACCTACATACTCTCCAACAACGCTCCAAATGGACTTTACGAAAGGACAATCTTAAGGTTGGAGATTTAGTTGTAGTACACTCACCAAAGACTCCTCCTCTCCAGTGGAGCTTAGCCCGTGTGACAAGGACCTCACCAGGTGACGATGGGATAGTTCGTGTGGTGCAGCTGCATACCCCCAAAGGTACCCTTACCCGTCCTGCCATCCGAGTATTCCCTCTCCCGATTGACGATTGACAATTGACGTGACATGATTCACATTTATTACTCATGTTCATTTTGTGATTGGCTGAATTTATGTTCTTGTAATTGATTGCATTTTTCTTCATTGTATTATGAATGCTCTGTTTTCTGTTGTTGAACAAGTTGTTCAAGGGGGGCGGGATGTTCGATATCTTGTTAAACGCCCTTCTCTTTTTTTTTCTTCGTTATGGTGGAGCTGCTATCGCCCTCCCCTCCTTCCCCTCTCTCGGAACCCAGGCGAAGGAGTCTCTCGCCCTCTCTCTCTCTCTTGTGTGCAGTCGGCTGATGCAGTTCGCCCCCTCTCTCTCTCTCTCTCTCTGCCGTACACCGCCTGGACGTCTCCTCTTCCTGTCGCATACCAGTGGTCGGACCTCCTTCGGCGTGGGCACGGCTGGTCCTTCGGACGGATTTTAATCGACCTCTCCAAAATTCTGTTAACCGTTACTGTTTCAATTTATTTGTTGTAATTAAATATTTTTATGTTGAAAATGTGGTTAATTTCCCCCACATACACAAATATAAATTCAGACAGAAGGTGAAAGAAAGAGACAGTGAACATACAATAAACAGTGAACACAACGGTGGTGTGGAGATGAAATGATGGTCGAAAACACATGGAAAAAATTTCACCTTGACCGGGAATCGAACCACGGACCTTCCGCTTTCCGGGCGACTGCACAGACCTCCATGCTACCAAGGTTACTCTAATTTCCAGTGAATTCGACGGGGGTTTATAGCACCAAGTGCCCCCCAGATGAGCCCATAGAAGCGGCCAAGAGATGGCGCGAGGGCATGGTTCCACCCACCAACAGAGAGAATAAACAGAAGAGGAAATGATAGAAAGTTCCACTCACACAGACAGTAGGAAAGATATAGAACATATATATGGGGCACACAACCCTAAGAAGAAAACAACCAATCTGGTCATATACACGCACTATATATATATATATATAAGCGCACTATATATATATATATATATATAGTGCGCTTTTCTGGCGATTATATATATATATATACCCTTTCCCCCATATCCTCTCAGTATTCCTTTCTGGTTGAGAAAGACAGCAACGCTGTTCGAAAGCTCCTGTTTTATTCGTTTGTGAGTGTCCCCTTTTTTGTGTTTTCTGTGTTTTTTATGTCGTCGCAACTAGTGACTATTATATATATATATATATATATATATATATATATATATATATATATATAAAGTGATTTTTTTCAAGTTCTATGTAGACTATGGATTTTTTGTAGTTTAACCCATATCATAATATAGATAAAGTAATTAAATAAGAAATAATTGATAAATTAAAGTAATTAAATATGTAGTTTTATTGGTAGTAAGAGACTCTCTTTGTTGGTTAGGAAAGATAAACTACTTTTTGATTGAACACCCTCTTTCTAAATTAGCATTTTCATGAGAAATTACAAATTCTTCTACAAGAGAAACTTAAAGAACCCACTGGCTAAAGTCTTCAGCATTCAACCACTGTTCTTGGAATGATGATTTTCTATGTTAATATTTTTTGCCATGCTTTTCTATTTTAAGTTTCAAAGCCTCAATTTTCTGTTCACTCAGAACCATTATGTAACATTTTTGTACCGGTAGACTATATAGAAAAAAGTGAAATCATAACAGTCTTTAGTGTCCTACACCATCTTTTTCTATCAAAAATTAATGTAATAAAAATCCTAATTCAAGTAAGCGCATCCTGAATATATCTAACAAACATCAGCAATTAGATTTCTCAAACAATTATAGAAAAGTTTGTAAAAAATATATTGCAAAGCCTACCAGAAAGCCAACTTACATTGTACTTACAGTAAAGTATCCGATCACATCAAATGTGCAGTTAAAAGAAACATTATAAGTTCATTTTCATTAATAAAGGAATTATTTTCCAATTATTAATCAAATCCTTGAATGCTTTCAAATTCTTTTTTAGAAACAAAAAACATTTTAATGCGTCCAAGAGATCCCATTTGTGGAATATCCGGGGATTCCATTTTTAAGACGAAAAAATGATTATAGAATATTTCAAGCTGCTAAACTAGTAATTTTGCAATGTCTTATTAACAATAACCTTTGAAATGAAATTTGAGAATTTTCTTCTCCTAAGAAGAGGTTGTGTAACTCTGATCTTGAAATGAAATTAGCATTGCTTCATACTATAAACAAAATTTAAAAAAAGTCTCGGATTTTTTCCCCATTTACCTGATCTTGATACCACAAGAATTGGTGGTATCAGGAATCGACATATCCCTATTTTTAACTCTTTCTGAAAAGTGGGCATGCGAAGGAGAAAATTAAGAGGGTTTGCAAGAAATAAGTAGAATGACATGTGGGGAGAATGCATTCTCCTAAATCAGGTAAGCCGACAATAGCAGAGTGGGGTAGTGGACTGCAGGTAATGAAGATTCTTATCGCTGTTTAAAATTTTTCTTTCAGCCATTGAATCAAAAAGTTTATCATCCTTCATTTCCAACCTTTTTGTGTGGATACTGACCTTTTTGTACTTCTATCGTTTAAACTACATTTACAAATGCGTCACTCAAAAATACATTGTAAAGTTAACATAATGATTGCACGATTTAATTCTGCAAAAAAAAAATTTACCAATCGTTTCACTAATGCCAAATTTTATTATTTTTTAAATTATAAATTCACATGAAATTTCTGATAATCTACTTTTTTTAACTGCCTATTTGCATTGCCCTAGGAATACAGCAAAGCCTGTATTCCTAGGCAGTGTTAAGGATCGAACTCGCGACCTGCAGTACACTAGTCCTCATTTTTAACAACTACGCTATCATAGGTTCACGGGAATCTGGCGAATGTAGGCGACCCGCGTGGCATTCGGCTTTATTTTTTTTCTCGCGCATGGAGAAAAAAAATCACGAGTATTTTTTTATTTTGTTTTTGTGGCACGGAAAAAATCTTCTCATTTCGTGACCAAGTTACACAACCTCTCGTTGTCAGTATCTACCATACGTACGTACATTCCATTCGCGGGGCGCATCGATCACTAAGCCGAGAAATTTAAAATCTCCGATCCGGATCTGAATTTTTACTGTCTTCGGATGGGATTTCAGTAGCGAATGAAATAAAAGACCCGTGGATCCAATCCGACCAACCTTAATTTATTAATGGTATATTTGTAAATCTAATTTAAACAACAAAACTATAATCGAGAGAGTATTCAGATGTAATGGTTTGAAATTGAAGATGATAACATTTTTAATGCAATGACTGAAAGAAAAATTAAACTGCGATACAGATCGAACTTCGCACAGTAAACTAGCTCTCGTGGTCCGCCTGATCCCGGCGAATGTAGGCTACCCGCGTGACATCCTACGTAATTTTTCCCGCGATACAGGGGTAATGGGGAAAAGTCATATTTCTTTACTTTACTTCTAGTTGCACGGGAATATTTTCATCTAATTTCGTGACCTGAGTTACGCATCCTCTTCTTGTCAATATCTACCGCACCTACATCCCATTCACGGGGCACTTCGATCGCTAAGCCGCAAAAATTTAAAATCTACGATCCAGATCCGATTTTATACCGTGTCTTTGGATCCGAATCCGGAACCGAGTAAAATGAAAGATCCGTGGATCTTTGGATCCGACGGATCCGATCCGGCCATCACTACACGTTAGGCATATGTTTGCGTATCATGGGCTTAGTCCGATGTGCAATGAATGAGAACAAAGGGCACTTGACGTGACGCTGAAGGCATCCGTTCGACAGTCGAACAGTTGAACGTCTCCGATCCACACAGCGCTGACGATACATTGAGCCTAACTACTTTTCCGTCGTTTATTTATCCATTCATAGCAACGGCAAATCCATATCTGAGAGTCATCGTTATTTATCCTGTTTATAAAATAAGTGACTTTTGGTCTTGAATTAAGAATTTTTAAAATTCCCGACTCAGACCAGAAAATCACGAATAATCCACGAACAATTCCCTGCAATGAAAATTCACGAATAATTCCCGATTTTCCAGGTTTTCCCGGTCAGTGGACACCCTGCAAAAGTTTGGACGTTTCCGCGGTCATGCCGCCTTTTTCAACGGAAGAAGGTTGACTGCCGATGACTGCTGGCTGAGTCCTCTTCGTGAGTGAAAGAGTGGGGGGGGGGGTGGTGAGAGTGGGTACAGGAGTGGGGCGGGAGACAGTGGAGGAGGTAAGGAAGTGGTGGCCTCTAGTGGGAGATGTTCAAGCCTGGCTTTTGATATGATCTTTCGAGCCAGATACGCGCCAATTCACGAGACCTCACCTCAATGCTAGTGGCATTTTCGGAAAGTACTTCCACTATGGCGAGGGAAAAACAGTTGTCAAAAGTTTGATTATGGTGGGCAGTATGTTTCGGGATAGGTTCGTGGAAGGGAGGAATTTTGGTGGAATGCCGGTGGTTGTTCATCCTGATAGCTAGTGGTGTAGTGCACTCTCCAATGTAGAAGAAGGGGCAGAAATTGCAGGAGAGGCGGTAAACTACATTGGTGGAGGTGCAGGAGGGTGTAGAGGAGGATTTGTTAAGGACTGATGAGGAGGCTGAGCGGAGTAGAAAGCAACATTTGCATCTCGGGCGTTTGCAAGGTGAAGAGAAATTGGAAGGAAGGGGAGCATGTAGAAGAGTGGGTCGGGTGGATCTAAGAATATTGCTGAGATTGGGTGCTTTTGTGTAAGTAACGGAAGGGCAGGCGGGAAGAAGATTTGATGTTGTATGGTTGGTATTTATGATGGGGTAAAGATCTCTCAGGATGCTTTTTATTTTGTGTGAGCCGGGAAAAAATTTGGTGATGTAATTCAATCGACCGGGAGGGTTATTTTTGATGCGGGGTGTGTAATTGGCGGTAGGGGATAGAATTTTCTTTCTGAGGAGAGGCTCAGGGTACCCACGTTTCTGGAGGGCGTGGTGGAGGTTATCAATGGCTTGGTGTAGGGAGGGGGCATTGTTGCAAAGACGGTGAGCCCGGACGGAGAGAGAGTATGGAATGGATTGTTTGGTGTGTGGCGGGTGACAACTAGTATAATGCAAATATTGTTCGTGGTTGGTGGGCTTTTTGTGGATAGAGGTGATGAATTTGTTGTCTTAAAGGAGAATGTTGATATCAAGGAAGGTGGCGGATGAATCAGAGATGGAGGAGGTGAACGTGATAGAGGAAGAAGAGTTGAGAGAAGAGATAAAAGAAGTGAGAGAGTTGCGCCCGTGGGGCCACAGGAGGAAAATATCATCAATGTATCGGGCCCACAGGAGGGGTTTGAGTTTGATATATATATATATATATATAATACAGTCCCATTTCTCCCATGGATAAAGGTTTATTACTGCTTCTATAGAAGAATTATACCAATTATAGAGATTACTCAAAAACATTGATGCACGATACGATAATTTGTTTACTATAAAAGTATAGTGCTACCTCTGGGAGCGATGGTAGCTAAAGTCCCTCTATGTATGATGCAATTATGCTATAAAACCAGATAATTGACACAAAAAATTAAATACAAAGTTTATTGGTACATAACCTTTACGTTTATTGATACATATTGATACCTAACAGCAATCATGCAACAAAGCCATGGAGGTGCTTTGAATGGGATTGTAGGAATTGGTACAATGCTTGTTTCATAAGTGATCGGCCCCTACATTTCGAGCAGAAAATTAATTTCATTTCATTTAATGGCATGACGTTTCTAGATTCCTCCCTGAGCATGACATTTGTAGATTAGAGGGATTTTCGTTACACACATGCATACATACAATAATGTCTTTCTGTAGCATAGTGTTCGAAATTAATGCTTTTGTACCTTGCTAGAGGGCATGTGAGTACTAAATAATGAAATCCTAATCTAATTTAGTCAATTAATCAAAACATCTCTGTAACATTAATTAGAAAGAAAATAATAAGCTCAGAACTTTGGCGATATGAAGTGAAAGCAATGCAAATGTTCCACTGGTACAGAATAAATAATAAGAATCATTAGAACGAATCACCGCTGATGTCCGATGGATATTTTTGCAGGAGAATCTACTGCAACTGCTTTTACTGTGCTGCCCGCCTGAGGAGTACGAGGACTAGATGTATTAGCTAATTTCCACCATTCTCGTCTTCTGTCACTTACAATCACCTCTGAGTACTTTATAAATTTAAATAATGAACACGATTGTTAAATGGAATGGTAACTTTTCTAACGCTGTTATATATAGCTTAGTTCAAGCAATTCTATTTTAATTTGAACTTACAAATCTTTTGAGAAATATGACGGAAAATGATATGGAAGAAGATTTTTGCTGTAAATTAGGAGAAGAAGGTAATTATAAGGCGAATCAAACATTTAATTATAAAGTAATATATACAGAAGGCTATTATCGGGGCTAGATAGCTTAAAATCGATGCAAAGGATGGAAAAGAACGTGCATTTACGAAGTGAGATGAGAGGTAGGAAATACTACTAAATCTCATGAGTGGCTTACCGTAGGGAAGGAGCAATTAGGTTAAAATAATGCTTAAACTAGTGCTAAACCAACACTAAAAGGCACAAAACTATTTAATATAATGTGGTATTAATAAGATAAAAAACTGAAAGTTTTATTTCATTCTTTCGAGACAGCCATCCTCCTCAACTTCCACGACCAACGAACTCTGCGGAGATAATTCCCGCTTTACCGGCTTCTGCTCGTTATTTCCCACGCGTCCTGAGATTCTGACGTCATTCTCTCCCAAAACCGTTCTCCAATAAAAGATTGGAGAACCATTGGGACGAAGGTCTAAAATAGGCAAGGGTGAGGAGAAGGAATCGATCATGCTCTGCTTCGCTTTGCAGTGAATTCGCACCGATGGTTATCTTAACGCTAAAATGCTAAAGTCACCAGTATGAACATTCGGGCAGTGATGGAGACATTTAAATGTAGGCAGTAAAAAAGCAAACGAGGTAGAAGAGACGTTATACTCACTTTCCATAGCACAAGAAGTACAACATTAATTGGACGAAAATTATATATTCAAGGATGTTCTTCACTGTTAAAAACAATATAAACCTTTCATTGATTGATTAATGCTTTCAATTTAACTGATATCTAGCTAACTGCCGATTAATTTAAGAGAATTAACACCTTAAACATTTCATTAAACTTTATTTATAAGAGTGGGCTGTCCTAAACAGCAAGAGGATAGGAGTTTTCATTACAATTTAAGAATGAACGGAGCATGTTGAATTGAAAAAAGGTGAAGGTATAAACAACAGCAGCATGTCTGCAAGCAACATATACGACACTTCGGTCGTAAGGTAGTAATAAAGTATGGGAGGTCGTTGAGGGATAAGGTTAGATAGATTCCTATCTCAAGATACAATGTGTACTTTACACTGAATGATACTGCCACACGCTATGTGTATAGGGATTGATCGTAATGTAAGGCCGTTATGAAATCGATTTTCCTTTACGATCCATTTTCTTTCGCTTAGAGCCAACGCTTATGTGCTCCTACGGTGCTTAATCCAAAATGGAGTGAATGCATTCGCATAAAGTCTTTATCCCCATTGAGTCTAACGTCGTGAGCCATCAACTGTACTGAGATAATATGGCCGTCAGCTCGGAGGAATTAGAATCGGCCTCACCATCTCAGCTCGCTTTAAGTGACTTATCCAGGCTGAGATGAAAGTAAAAATTACTGAGAGATATTCCCAGAATGTTGAGTTTAGACAGGGGATAATTGAGATAAGAAAATGAAGTAGGTTAGAGGTTAAAACGTGCAAGTATCGAAATTAAAAATTTGTTTTCCCTTCCAGCCATTAAATTTTTCTTCCTTCTCCAAACAACATCTCGCTCTGGGATATCGGAGTGTGATATGCTATCTCTAAAACTGCAACAGAAAGGGAAAGTTGAGAGAAAATGAGCCCTTAGAATAATACAACCCGTTATATTTTTCACACTTAGAAAAAAAGATAATCGTTTATTATTTTTCTGTTAATTTACCTTTATCAATACTCTATCAATTAAGATAGGATTTCTTTGAATATCTATTGCATATTTGATGTTGTTCTCAAACTCCGTATACTTTATACCGCTCTTCATTCCATACATGAGATTATTTTTATCTTCCCTTCAAATGGTGATTCATGATTACAATATGTCATACTTATTTCACCATATACGCTCTGACATGAGCAGAACGTGGAAAAAATATTTCTAATCATATAGAGTAAGATAAGCGTCATAAATAAAATAGCCTTTTTCCTTGCCCCTCCTGTAGATGTTTGCAATCATTTGCAAGAACCATCCGTATATTATGTAATGCTACAGAGGAAAAACATTTTTTTTAAAGTTTCTAGTTTTTTTTCAGCTTTCTATTCCCCATCAACTATAAAAAAGCTATTATTCAATGCCAAAGACAAAATTCCAAAACACAAAAGAAGTGCAGTGTATTGTTTAAAGTGCGACGATTGCCCAACATTATACATCGGTAAGACAGAAAGGAGTGTTGATGTTAGAACAGAAGAACACAAAAAGTGCCATGAAAAGAAGAAACGAGAATCAATGTTCGCCAACCACCTCAGTGACAACAACCACAATAGCAGCTTCATCCCAGACATCCTGCACATAGAAAATAATGGAAGAAGATTAGACGCCCTTGAATCCCTAGAAATCATCCACCATTTTAAAAACAACGTCCCTTTGGCGAACGAGCAAGTTCTCCCCTCCCACTCTCCATTATTCTCCATCCCCTTAAACACCCTACGCCCAAAATAGTGAAAAAACCCAAGTGCAATTTGAACTGAAAAACAGTGATGACAAATAAGTGTATGACTAGCCCCCCTACCCGCGCTGAATGTCCCATACCTACGCCTAATGACTAACCCAAGCCCTTAACCCCCTTCCCCCCCTCCCCACCTCAGCAACTTGCCAACACACCCAATGACTAACCTTCCAAACCCTTCCCTACCTTCCCCTTACTCATTCCCCCTCCCACCCCCCCCCCCCCAATATTTTGTGTATATAAGTAAAATTGAAGTGTGTATTGTACCTGAAGATGACACTACGTGTCGAAACCTAGGTCGTCGCAATAAAATTCACTGTGGAGTTCACTACGTTTTTTCATTTATCCATAATGGAAAACTTCCACCACATCTCGCCGGAACTCGTTTCCTCTATTTTTTAAAGTTATAAAACTCAATACTTAAAATTCTTCATTTTTCTTCAATCCTATTATTTATTTACTCATTATTATTAGTTACAACATCGTTTTCTGCATAAAGGTTATATATGTAGATATAACCATGGCATTTGGAATAAGGAATCTATAGTGGTATATAGAATAAGGAATAGGGATAGGTAACACATAAAAGGACGAACACAAGAAAGGTGGTGAAGAATGAATCAAGCCAGATCACAACAGAAAAAAATTGGACTCAGCCGGGAACTGAACCAAGGACCTCCAAATATCCGATTCGGAATTCTCACCATTACACCACCGAACCAAAATCAAATTTCTGTGAAATCGGCGGTGGTTTATATTGCCCAACAGTGGCAGCCAAGAGATGTGGCAGGGGCTAAATCAGCTCTTCACCACCTTCCTTGTGTTCATCCTTTTATGTGTTACCTATCCCTATTCCTTATTCTATCCTTGGTATATTTGTATTCGTCTTAGAGCGTGTTTTCGTGTATGATTGTGAGTGTATATATATATATATATATTCTAAAATGACGAAAGACTGAATCAGTCTCTCCCCTGTTGTAAATGCATCGTAATTTCCAGGCATTATCCCGGCCTCTCTATTATTATTAGGTCAATATGGGTGGGTCCACTCGTAGAATAACAAAAAATCTCAAACCATTGATAACAACAAAGCAAAGCGTGACCTTATCTCACAACATTATCAATAAAAGATGAACAAATAGACCTGATAGCGCATTTTTTGAAACAATAACGATTTATGTGGACTCTAAATTCCCCTAAAATTTAAGGACTAACAAGATCCAAGGCTATGTCCAATATTACTAGCTTTACGAGTCAATTTTCCGTGAACAAATGGCCAAATAATTCACGACAGTTCATTGAAAATTGCACGGAACACAGGTGTTTCACAAAACATAGGTTGAACAAAAGTGCGTCTCTCACTCTAGAGCACGGCTCCGCACTTTTCCAACCGCAATAAATCCAATAGGAAATATCCGATAACGAATCCGCTCGCGTTATGCACACTCGCGGATGGAGCAGTGGGAAATTGACGGTACACCTCCCATAATTCACAGCTCAAAAACCTTTCCCCGTTTTCAACCGGCAGCGACTCTTCTGGGGGAAGTACAGAGGAACCCCAATTCCGCGAAAACCCTGTACAAAACCTAAAATTAAAACAAGCCCCGGCGGCGAAGGGAGTTAGAAAGACTAGACGGTTTCATTTCCGCCCCGATAAAACAATATCTCCTCCCATTCTCAAAACCGCACACTACCTAACTTCATCGCAAAACTCTCCCTTCTCTCGGGACACATACCGCACTCGCGGTATTTCGCATTCATTTTAGGGGACGTAGAAAGGAGAGGTGATGGAAGAAAGGACAATGAGAGGATTGGGAAGTGCAAATAGATTGAATATACAAAAGAGCTAACGATGGTAAATTGACGGTACACCTCCCATAATTCACAGCTCTCATATCCGCACCTTATATCTCATCTGCGTTTTCAAGTCTGTACCCAAGCTAATAAGCGCTTCAAAACGGAAAGAAAGGTATATTGGAAGATTGGATATATGGATGGAAATGGAAGGGAAAGGAGGAAGGATGGAGAGAAACCCGGCGTCGGTATTAGCATGATTTTAACGAGAGTTACTTACTTCGGCTTAACATCCCATCTGACGGACGGAGTACTGTACTCGTATGCTCCCCGTAAACACTCAAGTAGGGGCAGATATACCAATGAAAAATAATTTCCAATGCGGGAATTCGAACCCGGGCCCAGTGAGAGATCAGTGCTCAAACCAGGAAACCAACCCTGCCCCCCTGGTAGCATAATATTGTCGAGGAAACAGGATGAATGATTGCCTGGAAAAACTCTGTAGAGATTTCTCAAAAACATGTATGTAGGACGCGATTATTTGCCTACTGATAAGTGTAGAGTTATATCTTGAGGCAATGGTAACAAAAGCCTCTTAATTTATCCTTTCTAAGCGATGGCTCTAAAATTATAGAATGAAAAACTCCATTAACTTGAGAGGGAATGATAAAACAGCATGTTGACGATATAAATTGGAATAAATTGAAATGAACCATTGATATATAATAATTAGGAAGGATAGGCAAGACGAGTCACCACTGCCGTTATCCAATGAATACTTTGAAAAGAACAAAATCACACACTTCTTCATCCGGGAGACAAATATGGCGATTTAAGGTGGATCTATTCTACTCCAAACTTATCTATGATGATGATATAATGTGCAAACAAGGGTGTGAAGGACAAGGAAGACATAAAATAGGGAGAATATACATAAAAATTAACAAAAATAGATAGTACTTTTGAGAAAACAGGATAAAAATAGACTAAGGGCTTTTGAGAGTCGTGTATAGAGATTTAAAAATAATGCAAGATGGGTGGAAGGAAGACGAACGAGGAAGTGCCAGGGATAGTGCGGCAGGAAAAAGACTGATTAAATTTGGAGCCGGGAGTGGATGATAAGGGGTGAGGGAGCTGTAAAGTGCGTGACAGAGGGAAGAATTCTGGGTAAGCAGAGTTGAGGCAGGAGAAGAAATGGCAGTTTGAATAGAATGATGAATGGTAGCAGGGATGCAGAAATAAAGAGGGTTGCATAATTAAAAAGGAGAATAGAGACTCATAGGAGAATGAAATCTATAGTATCAGGCATCAATTGATGGATCAGCATCGTGATAAAATTTGTACTGCCTACTGCTTTATTTTATAAACTTAACGAATACATACGCATAACCACACTAAGGGGTCATGATCAGGTATGTATATCGTTCCATAAATTCCTGCAGCATATACATATGCTATTCCCGATAGGGAGAGAAAGGGTAGAAGAATTTAAAACTATGGGATATTGAGAGGGGGTGGTTTGTGGGGTGTCGTTTGGATGGGGGAGTGGTTATCAAATTCTAGAAAGTTTAAAAGTTTGACGTTCTTCATCTTCCTTTTTACAACTTTCAACCACTCCCAGGCGCCCAGGCATCGCCTTTTAGCATCAAAGGGGAGGACCTTCAAATTGAAATCGGAGAAATCTGTCTCCTCAATTGAGTTCTTGACCAAATGGACTAGTGCAATAGTGACGAAACCAAAACTAGATTACTTTCTTAAGGGAGAGTTAAGGAGCACCAGCTGCGTTTTCGTGACTTTAACTCACAGCATGCACATAAGTAAGTATGTACACAGAAAACTAAGAGCATGCACGTAAGTTATTATCTACACAGAAAACAAACAGTCGTCTCAAACAGGATTAGTTTCTTGATGCTCCGGATTCCTGTTAAGGGATATTTTTCTCTGTGAAATTATATTATCAGAACATAACTCTGTTAAAAATCTCCGTGACTAATTTTCAATCCTAAAATTGAACGTGAAAGACTGACGTATGCTAGCTTCTAATGGTGGCTAAGAAAAAAATCATAGCTGTTCTTATTTTTTCCAGTAGACGTACACTGCATGTGAAATGACAGCGAGAGTGAAGAGCCAACTTATGCTTATAATTATTTTCTTTGCGCACTGTTTATTATCAATACAATTTGATGACTGAGCCGTTCATGAGAAAAATCATAGTTATATCATATAAACAACACAAATGTGCCATGTGGACCCTCTAAACATTTCTATATTAAACATTTTCTACTACAAATAAGAATCCTCTGCTTCTGGTCACTTTTACGCGTTGTTAGAATTTAGGTTAGCTATACGGCGGTGTGACACTGACATTTCTAAGAGTTCTTCACTACTTTCTCCGGCTAAGGATATAAGGCTTCGCCACTCCCCCTCTATAAAATGCATCTTACCCCAACGCCAGAGAAGGGCAAAGAGGTATTGGACGATACAGGTAATATTCTCAGATAGAATTCAGAATGTGTCGAACGCTATGAAATGTCTTGATTTTTGAAAATTGAAATTACCAATTAAACAAGTTTCTATGCATGGCTGGTACCCAAATATCTTCAATACGTCCGTTGGGTAGGGACTTATTGCCAGAATGTCCAATACTCCGTTGAAGTAGTTATATGTGCACAGGGAGATAAACGTTGTGTGGGGGGAACAATTTCTCAAATCCTTCCATACCACCCCATTCTGCCTTTGCTCTGACAATAATTAGCTGTATCGTAGGCACCCGAAATTTTAAAAGAAGCATATGCTCTCTGCAATCAATGCCAACCATTTAAAAAAGCGTGTAGGTTCTATTTTTCTGATATTATAACGGTAAATTCCCATCCTAGTGTACTCAATCCCAAGCATCGAGTCTCTAACATAAATACACACTCCAATAACACGTCCAGTCGCATATGTCCCTTTTAATTACCCTTGGCATAAAATGAAATCGCTTTGCCATCCAGGGTTTTCAATTTCATTAAATTTGAACCATTCCGCATCTACTTCACCTCCAAGGTATTATACGAAATCTTCATCGCCGAAAATTCATTTATGGTGAGGATATGGATATGCTAAGAATAGATGGAATGGAGAATCGTGATTCAAAATTAAATTTTAATCCCAATGTTATGTAACCAGCAAAATGTTAACGATAGCTTCGCGCCATTAGCTGGCCACAAATAATAGAAATGAAATTACGAAGCGCGTAGTATATCCCTTCCACCATACTGATGTTTCTGTTTAATGTGGAAATTTTGAAAAGGTAAAATGGCTTGCAGACACCTCATCTGAGGCGCTTTGCTACCGTGATATTGCAACATTTGTATCTTTTATTTTATGATGCGCCCTTCTCCCCGGCAAAAATTTTCCAAAACTCTATTATTTCTGGTGGCTATCTAACTCCAGGCGATGCGCTAAAGGCGATTGTCAGGAACTCGCTTTCCCCCTCGTAAAATTTCGAAAATACGGCAAAAATCAACAAACCTCGGATACGAATTTAGAGGATAAAAAACGCAAGGATCACAAACGACGATCAGGAGCGGGTGTTCTCTAAGTCCTTATTCAGGAATGAGGCCAAATTTTAGTCTAGATAGCGAGAAATGTTGACGCAGCACCACGACAAATTTAGATTTTTATGCATTTTAATCTAAGGTATTGACATCACATCCTCTTCATCATCGAGAATGGAAAAACCGGCATATTAGCGGAGAAATACCTCCCGAGCCGGCTAGCTGACGCATTGAAATGACTAAATGCGACATTTTTGGGCATTTCGTTCGTTATAAGGTTACTTAAACAACTAGATGGTGAGACAAATTTAACTATTTCTCTTCCAGTAACTAGAATGGAGAGTCACCTCCCTCAACTCACACCAAAAGGGTAATTATATTTCAAGGCAAAGAAATTGGTCTCACCGTCATATTGAAATTATTCCCAGTCAATTTAATCCTACACTAAGGTAAGCGGATTTCAGATCAGTGAAAGTGAGACAATTTATTATACCCCCCAAAAATTAGGCAATTTACGGTGCACAATCATCAGTGTGCTGTTGCCTCAGATAAATCTTAGGTGAAGTCATAGCTTAACGTAAGAGGCTGATTCTGCTGCTGATGACATACCGTCATTCGCTCCGCACGCAATTGTTCTAAAAGTTGCCATCAGAGGGATAGTGAATCTTGTTTATATTACAACGCGATTGACCTCTAAATCTTGCATCTATGAAAGCGAATCTGGAATTTTAATTCGCAAAATGACACGCTACCGAGTCATTCGATCTGCGAGCAATAGTACTAATAGTAATCCCTCGGAAATAATGACTTTCTTTAATTGCAACATGTTTAACCTCTAAAAATATAAAAAAAATCATTGAGAAATTGCGATGAGTTGCAAAATTACTTTGCATTTTATTCTTAGGTAATTATGAAATGATAAAAATGAGTACGTAGGGGTCGTAGATGACGGTTTAAGGGAATAATCATCACTACGTTTTGCTACAATATTCAAATATCTCAATTCGTGACTCTGGACAGTGGTAAATTTCTTTACCAGAGTGGCAGACGTAACAGATTGTTAAAAAGACGTACTATCCCTAAAGCTGGACGTCTGGGTACCTTAGCCTACACCCATGCTCGCAGTGAGATATGAATTTACAACATTTGAGTTGCCATTCCTGCGCGTTACAAACCTTACTAACTTGGACAACTTGAAACATTTTATATATATTTTACAATAGACCGGGTTTTCAAATTAAAAATCCTTCTATGGTATCTACTTGAATATAGATATTTTTATTATATTTTATTTCATTATATTACCCTTAAATACGTAAATAATTAAATATTATGTTGACATTTTTCAGAACATACTCTTCCATATATTTTTAACAAAAAATTATCAATTTAAAAATAGAGACCGCGACTCAATTCACCGTTTATTTCCACATATTTATCCGCAGACTTGGTTTGGAATAGGTGGAATGAAAAAGAATGGGCAAAACGCGACATCATTTGTTTATTTAGAGTTGCTTCTAAAAATGCATTGAAAACCTTTGTCATCTGTGTCCAAACTCACTCCTAGCTCTCAGTTATGTTGCATTAAAATATTAGTGATAAAATTATTTTAATTCAACTTTTGGACACATAAAATGCATAGCTGCATGTAAATACTTATTTAAAAATTTTGCAGCCAAAAATTTAAACATAAATATTAAACATTTTTTCACAAAATTAAAGTTAATTCAACCTAGCAAATAAAAGTAAAAGCAAAGTAAAATAACTTTACTAGCAGGTGGAGGATTACCCTGAAATATGGAATTTCTGCCTTCAAAATTGCATGCAAAAGCACATTCGCTCGAGCGTTGGGTTAAAAATGTTTTTTCGATGTATTCATTGAAAAATATTAAGCAAGGGATAAATATTCAAGAATGAAAAAACAGATGAATAGAGAGAACAACACGAACTGGCCCAAATCCCACCGACAATACTTCAGCGACTGGGGAAATAATGGTCCTCCTGGTTTTTAAACTACTCCTCCCCCCAACGGCGTCCCAGAGCCGACCTTGCCCTAGCCACCTGGATCGCCCGATCCAAATGGGTTGCCTCACGAGAGAACGAGTTCCCTCGCATTAAAATCCGGTGGTTTGCCGTAAGGGGGGAAGGCACAGCACCCAGCGTCATATTGAACCGCGCCGTATCGAGCGCCAAATTGCGCCGATGGTACAAACCGCATGGGGAGATACCAGCGTCTCCTCTTCTCTCATTCCCCCTCTGAAATACGGTCGGTGATTGCGCGTTCGATATATTACTTCCAAAACCCTCTCTTCCCTTCTCCCCTCCCCACCCTCTAACCCTCTACCCTTCCCCCCTAACCCTCTACCCTCCCCCCTAACCCTCTACCCTCCCCCCCTAACCCTCGCCCCTCTACGTTGTTGAGCACACCAGTCTACCAATGGGTCTTCCTCCTCCCACCTCCTCTTCCCCCAGACCGGACTCTCGTTAGTGAAATGTCTCGCGCGGTCAAAATTTTTCTCGACGGCGAAATTTTACGTTTGGTGGATAGGTATACCACTCCGCCATCCTGCAAAGCAAGGTAAAATAGGATCGTGGGTTTTGCGCCATTTGGAGAACCGTGAGATATTTTTCAATATTTATTTCGCCTTTCCCTCCGTTCGGGTTAAATAAGTTACATCCCAAAACAGCAAAAGGACGAATTAAAGCTCAAAGTTCAACCAGACCTTACCGAGTGAATTAGAGCAACCAGGAAAGATTCATCAAATCCAGGTTTCCAAGCATAAATGAATGAAACTAATTAGTAACTCTTACGTCAATAATTTGAATTCTAAAACTCTCAGGCGACTATAAAGAGGCTCTTAATTAAAATAGCGATTTATTACCTTAAATTGCATAGATTTAATCTTACAAGACGACATATTTGACTCGGTAATGTTTCAAAGGGCTTGCTTTGTATTTCAAGGATGGAGAGTTAGAATCTCTCCTCAAGAATGGAGGCTGTATTTGTCTTAGAATTGAGATTTGGTTGCTATACAAAGCGTTAATCAAGAGGTGGGGACACACAAAAATCTAATGTATCTAAGTACCTTATGTTCCATAATTTTCAGTTCACATATTTCAGCTGGATACGCTAAGCCTGGACGATAGCTAAGAAACACTCAGTAAAGTATACGTGTGTTTTTATCAAGTAACAAGCTGACCCGGCCACGCGTTGCTGTGGCTCAATCTGGTTAAATGGAAAGCGCACGTTTATAGTATGTTTAATTTCACAATTCTTATGGGTATACAATATATCTCAGCTGATCGATTGTTTTGCAGCTGGACACGCATATTTGTATATAATTTTAACGTCATTACATGACGTCACAAAGTAGAATATTTCAGGCAAGCATTTATTTCATCCGCTAGTGTCAATCGAGGAATTACAGGTAATGTTTGCCTGAAATGTCGTGCAAGCAATATTAATGCGTTCTCAAATGGTCTCAGGATTCAACGGAAATCTTGCAATGATCGATCCAGAGCCTCGAGCGATGCTTTGTGCACCATTGTGCATTCATCCCAAGCAATAAGGTGGCATTTCTGAAATATTTGTCCCATGCCGAATGATTTGAATATGTTGCACGTGAGTGTTTCAATGAATTGCAACTTCAATGGAATGCACATCCCGTCTCCAGTGTCGATATTGTATTCTCGATATTGTACAAACCTAGTGAACAAAACAACTAACCAAAGCTTCATGGAAATTGGATGAATGTTGTGGTAATGCATGAAGTTATCAATATTGTATCGATACAGTATCGATATTGTAATGATACTTTATAAAACTTTGAAGAAAAAAAACACCTAAATAATTTCACCTCAAATTTGTATCAATAATGTATCGATGTATCCATATATTTATCGATATTATATCGATACAGTATCGATATTGACTTATCGATTTTATAGAAACCTTCTCGGAGCTTACTCAACAACTTTCCAAAGTTTCATGACGATCTGATGAATGGTGTAGTAATGCATAAAGGAAAAACACATTATGTACATTCGATACAGTATCGATATTGCAACGATACATTCCTTTTAAAAAGCTAAATAATTTCACCTCAATTTTGTATCAATAATGTATCGATTTATCGATACTTTAGCGATATTATATCGATAAAGTATCGATATTGAAATATCGATTCCGCAGTCCTCTTTTCGGGAATGTACTCAACAACTTCCCAAAGTTTCATGGCGATCCGATGAATGGTGTAGTAATGCATAAAGGACATACAGACACACACACACATTCATTTTTATATATATAGATAGACTACATACATCTGGAGCATGGGAGCCTAGTGGGTAGAGCGCCTGGCTAATGATCGAAAGGTCCCGGGTTCAAATCTGGATGAAGCCTTTGGACGCCCCCGAACGAAAAATCCTCGGAGTGCGAGGTGGCCCAGGGAAAGGAACTGTCCCGCCCCCCTACCCTGCATGTGTGAAATTCACACGCCTGTGGCCTTGTTAGTCCGGGGTGAGCTCTACCCTCACCTATTAAAACCAACCTTCGGGTTGAATCACTGAGTGAGTGAGTAAATACAACTGAATATTATCAAGTGACACGGCGACAAAACGTGTGGCAAAGAATGGTAGATTACCACCTTTGAAAATGGCATTTAGCGAAATAAAAAGGGAAAGGAACCCTCGGGAAATAATTGTGTCACAATAAAATTTTAAAATAACAATATATCAAGTTCAATGCATAATTCATTTTGAAATATTAAAGTATGTGTACTTTGTAGCCATTTTCTGTGCTCGAGAAACTCTTGCATCTCTCGATCTGATTTTTTATCTTTCTTAAATTGGCGCTCCTGTCTGTCTTTCTGCTATAGTGTTGGGGTATAAGTATGTCTATGCCAGTCTTGAACTCGTATGATGTGAATATTTAAAGCAAGTTTAATCTTATAGACAACCTTCTATTCTCTAGGGCTTCCCAAAAAAGCCTTCTAAAAAGCTGAATAACACATTGTGTACTTTCACAGAAAGTTGTCACTAGAAGTGCTACTTTCCTCTGTTTCACACCCAGTTGCCTAGTGGGCCCCGAATCTTTGATGTATGCTCCAGGTGGTGCCTTACTAGTGCCAAGAGCATCATTCTATAACAATTTCGCTCCGAAAAATTCTCAAAATTTACTTGATTTATTCCAGTCTCTTCAACACTGCGCCATAAATATTTAAATACAGACTGTTGCTAAGGACCGAATCAAGACTTCTCACAATCAGCACAGAATTGAAACTCTGGCTTTTTCAATATCATAAGATTATTTTACCCACCATACTTTCCCGTTTCTCTTCTAACTTTCGGATCCATTTGCTGGAATTATATGAAATTTTATTTCTTTAAAACACCAATGCGACAGAGTTGGGAATTATGTACGTTAAAGTTTCCAGACTATTAATAAATAACGGAATTTCAGAATTCTCCTGACTACGAATTCTCCTGATCAATAGTAAAGCGCAGCTACTCTGAGCTGCCATCTTATACGAGACTTTAGACTTAGGTTTCCAAACTTAAGGATTTCACATTCATAACTACTCCCTCATATGACATAATCTGCAGGTTCTACGAATTAAATGCACCAACATAATTCCGAATTTTTCCGCTGCTTGCCCCGGAAGCGACTTCAAAAATATAGTCGAGGAAAATTAGAATAGAAGCCAAGTTATTTTGTCTCAGAGTAATAATAGAGCGCGCATTTTTAAGTAATTGAACCCTAGATACTGGAATTGGAGGTGCTCATGGAAACATATTGAACATATGGAGTGAAAGGAAAATAGTTTGAGGAAATAAAATGTGTTCTTAAAATAATAAGGATGTGAAACGATATGTTTATAAGTTATCTTACAATCTAGATTTTAAAAGTTAAAATGTTTAGCATAGTTCAGAAAACATACAAAACGTCATAAGTTCCATTTCGCAAATGTGGTCTGACCTGTTATGACGTGCTTAATAAATACAGTTAAGCTGGAATCGCCATTGATTATTTCATTCGGTTATCATTGGAAAATGATGTGAACTTTCGTAAAGGTAACCATAAAATAATTTTCAAAATCCAAATCCTCTGATAAGCATCCATGTTCCTTAAAAAGAATACGTCCTAATTGTACTCCTTTTTTACTGTAGCCCGCACTACAGTTAATCCATGATGCATATTATCGCGATAAAAAGAAAAAAGACTAAATAAAAGTCGAAATATATTTTCATGAATAAATTACCGTATTTCATATGAAAGAATCGCTCCAAAATTTTTACCTTTGTTTTTTAAGTAAGCATAAAATAAGTCATTATTTTAGTTATGAGTCACCAAAATGATTTCGGAGGTAAGCATATGACGTATTAGTAGCATAGAAGTGAGAGTCTTTTCACATCACCACAAAAAACTCATGCTACCATCCGGTGAATAAAATTGTTTGCGCAAATTTTTTCCGCATTCATGAATATGAGTTTTCATTAAATCCCCGGTGATGCGCTGGAATATTCCTGCGATCATTAAGTTTATGATCTCGGTTACCTAATGCATTAACCAGGTGAGGGTGCATCAGTTTGAAATATTTCCTCTTGAAATTATTCATCCTCAAACTCACGCATGAATGCGAGTAACAAAGGCCATCAATTTCAAAGTTTAACACAGCGTTATCTCTCCGTATGAGTAATGTACGGCTGGATACCTTTGTATCACTGCACTAAAATTGGGTTATCTGACGACTAGACTATTAACATGATAAAAGTTCACACTATGTCGCAAAATTAGCGTTTATTTTTACTAATTAAGAAACTCAGGGACGAGGAAACGTAATAATCCAAAGTATAATACAGGGGAGTGTGATATATATGCATACCCGGAAATACGGTATGCAAGATAAGCAATTATAGCCCTTGGGTTAGTCGCAGAGAAAATCATGGAAAAGAAAAAGCCCACATTCGTCGCATTTTTATATTAGTGTATTTTTTTATGATGTCCACAAGGAAAAATAAGTCAAATTGAAGGACAGCGAACTGGCCGCGAGAAACTTAACGGCGTTACCCGCTTAAATTGCAAAATAGCAGAAATTCCCGGTCAAGATGAATGATTTTTTTCTCTGTGGAATTTCTGATATTGAAAAATAAGTCAAGCTTGTCGGTTATAAGTTAAATCAAACGTCATATGAGTTACCCACAACTTACATAAAACCACGTCTCATGACTAAATGATTAATTAATCAATGAAGAAAGAGCGTACGGCAAGAATGTGATGTGTACCTTAATTTTTAAGGTTTTTGTAGAGAAAGAAATCATTATTGCCAATGAGTATCAACAAATAGCGCATATTAAAGAGGGAAAGGTAACATTGTGAGATATGCTGGACGACAAATTGGTCATGGCATGGACAGAAAGAGATTTAGGACTTCAGATAATTTACCACAGGCAGTTTCCGACAACAGGTATTACCTGAAGTTCAATAAAAATAAAACAATGTATTGCTATGTTGTAGAGAAACAGAAGTGACCAATGTTAAACTCGGAAAGTAAAAGCTTCATGAAGTGAAAGAGTATTTTTGGTTCATAGTAAGTTTTTAGCAAGAGTGTTTAGTTATTCTGGGAAGCAATATGACCAGAGCTTGATGAATCTTGATCAGGGTTTAATGAAGTTTAAAAAAATATACCAAAGAAGAATCACTTATCTGAAGAATCCAAGCTTGGAATTCCTCGAAACACTTATTTAAATCTACCACTTCATGCGTCGCTTCGTCGAAGTGCTCAATTAAATGTACACAGTAATAATATTTTTTCAAGAGTACGGTTCACGGAAGAGGTCTCAGAATACTATAATCAAGTCAGAAATGTATGAATATATTCCTCAGCGTTAGCTTTAGTCACTATATCATTTTCTACATACTGGCCTTCGAGTCAGTGTGCTTGCAATAAGGATCAATTAATTGACGGAATTTTATTTAAATGAGAAACGTAGCAACGGGACGAGAATCGAGACAAATGACATGATTGCGAGCAGATGGCACAGTTATTTGCATGTGTAAAAACTATGAAAAAGCAGAAGCCACAGGAAAGTACGAACTCTTAATGGTAGTAAGTGACGAAACTCTCGGAATTTAAAATAGCTTACATTAAGATAAATTTAGCAAATATAACAATTGAAACTTTAGGTGCTGAGCATTAAAAGCTAACTCTAACTTTAATCAGTAGGATTAAAATCTTTTATGTTACTAGAAATTAAGGCTGTTGATGCTTATTGAAATGTGCACGAATTAAAATCATTTCCACGAAGAACCTAGAGGAAACTTTAAAAAAATCTTATTTTGTTTCGGATAAAGACTGCGGAACAATATACAATTAACAAGTGTCGATTCTATTGACCAGGAATTTAAACGCAATTATCAAAATATTTCAAATAACTTACGCGTATCATTATTTAAATATAGACTGGCGGAAGCTGTCCGTTGAATTTCAACTGGGGTGAAAAACTTTGAATATAATAAATTAAATTAAACCAATAAACTATTTGCTGTTAAAAACGCATGAGAAGATATAAAGCAACTCTGTGACTGGGAGCAGTTATTAAACTAACCAAAATAGATATATATGTTGAAGGTGATAACACTAAGTTCTTCATTCTAGTGTAACATTAACTATTCATCTCAATATTTGTGCACACACACCTCGATTGGCACACTCCAACTCATGTTATTCCACTGAGTATCCCCTTCTGATTTAGAAATTATTAACTTCCATTTCTATCCGGAAAAAACGCCTAAATTTGGGTCCATGGAAGTTCACCTTCACAACTGTATTTTAGGGTGAAGCAATACATGTGAAAATGTATGAAAATTTTCTCATGACTGGAAGATATTTATAAGCATCAAAATGTATTTTTGTCTTTCTCATTATTCGATTTAAACGTATTACCTATTACGAAAATTGATATTCCGATGTTTTTAAGGTTTGGGTTTTAAATTCATAAAATTAGTTTACTTTTCAATTTAAAAAATGTAGATTTTAATATTTTGATTTAGGTCAAAGACGATGTTTATGACGGTGACACTCTTGCGCTTGGCACTCTCGGTGTAGGATTCGGTATCATGGACGAAATTCATTCTCGAGGAAGACTTCAAAACCCCACGGGTCTATTTACAACAATCTCAAAGGGATCGACTCTAAGCTCTTCACTCGTCTTACCCGCTAAGAGTAGTTGATAGCAAGAACTTCAATTTTTTCTACTCCTAATTGGACGGTAGTCCGGCAAATATTCCCCTTTCGAAGCATTTTCGCACCTCCGTATTTATTCCTGTGGATCTCCCGACCTCCATCAATTCTACCATTGCTCTGATAACGGAGCGGTCCAAAGCAAAGCTCGGTGTAACAAAACGGCAGCCCTAACGGATTCTGTCCGAACGCCGCCCATTGGTATAAAATGAGGAAGGAATATGACGGAGGAAAAGGATACAGACTTTGGAATGGAATCGTCTATAGACCTTTTGGAAACGGGGTTGCGGATGGTGTTGGGGAAGGGTTGGGGGAAGGGAAGGAGGGTGTAGTGTAAGGGAAGTGACGGCCCCCCAAATGTAGGAGAAGAGGGCAAGTGAAAAGTTAGGGGTGGAGGACGGGGAGAGGAAGGAAGTCGGCCCGGGAGGTCCCCACTACCATCGCCCGTCACTGCGTCCGAGATACGGCGATACAGAGTGTAAAGGATGTGCCGCCCCTGGGGATCGGGTGAGGTAGGGGGGAGGGGTCAAAAGGGAAGTGACAGCGGGGTCCGAGAGAGAGGGAGTGAGAGATGTAAGAGGAAGCTCCCTACTTCCTACACCCGCTCAGAATGGGACGGGGCTTTACGGGGGACTCGGGGAGAAGGGAAAGAAAACGACGATCTAAAAGGAACATTTGAGAATGGAAGGCCACGAAGGAGTGAGGAAGAAGTGAACAGAAGCGGTTCGGAGTCAGGGCTTTGCGATGTGCATCGACCCAAAATCGATATTTTATCATCCTCACCAGGTCAAAACTGATAACTGGAATGAATGCATACATCTAGACTCAATATTGTCATCACAAAAAATATGAGGTACATCGTCAATAAAGAGATATTTTTGGTGATTACTGACTAAGAGTCGGTTGCGACGATCTTGTTTATGTAAATAATACCATCACTTTGACAAAATTTTATGTCGAACGGTATTTTAAATACAGTAGTTTTGCCATAACTGATGGGTAATATGGTGGATAATAATTCCACAATTGGAACCGCTAAAAAACTATGCAAAACCACCCACACCTCTGCTTCACGCATTGACGAAGCCGATAACTGATCTCGAAGAGAGTCTAGCGTAATAAATCTTAGTTAACTAGTCAATGGAGTCACTAAACATTTATTGCTGCTTATGCGATAAGGTTGCTCAAAATCGTCAATTAGACGATTTTTAAAGGCTGCCAATATTGAATGTGATAGTAGTCGCTTCGAGGATTTAAGTCGATAACACAATAATGAGGATGTTGCCATTGATGACGATAATCGAATTAACATTTTTGAGACCACGTGAACAACAATGTCAGCAAACATCGTTAATATAAGATAGTAGATATCTATTCCTTTCAATATGTCCTTTATCCACGATAAAATATCGATACGCCGATATATTTCCGCTGCATGCAAGTTTGGACAAGGAGAAGGGAATGAGAAGACTAGAAAGAGAAGTGAAGGGGTTGGGAGCGGAAAAAAATGAACCCCTTCTTTTTTAGGGTCCATCGGAACAAGTATATCCCTTGAATGTTTTCTCCACCTTCCCCTACCCCTTTTCCTGCTATCCTTTCTCCTACTTTCCCTCCTCCCATTCTCCTCTGGAACTTTATTTCCTATTCTTCTTATCCTACGCCCACACACCCCAATACCAACTAAAGGGTTCCTCAGCAAACGAAATAAACCAAGGTCAACGTGTGCGGTAGATGGACCTCGACCTACACTCATATCTTAGTTCCTTTTTCTCCCTTTCACCGTTTATTCCCTGTTAACCCCTTTTTTCTCAAGCACATCGCGCCCAGCCTACCATATCACTTTTACTGCATATTTTCTTATCCACTGACCGTATCGAGAGTAAACCATTATGGTCCTATGAAGAATAAAGCGGATGTTTCCTGGCTACATTTACTATCCTACTCTCTCTCCTATTCTTGCAATGGATAACATCACTGTTAAGCCGACTTGAACAAGTTCTGTATTTCTCAAAGTAAAACCTCATTTATAATTACACTTATCGGCTCCAAAATTCAGAATTCAAAAGATGAAATTCACAATATGATGAAATGTATGTATTGTAAATCTTGATAATAAATAAAAGTTTTCATTGAAATTCTGAAATTTGGCGATCCGTATAATCCATCTTGAGCCAACCGATTCCATGTCACTTAAAATTTATAAGAATTAAATTTGTATAATAAAGTCACTACTATATTCAAATTTCATTACCTAATTTTCTTCTCTGATTATATAATTGCCATTTGAGGTACCATCAGGGCGTTAATTAATCGGATCCTCACTACACTTCTGGGATTCAACACATTTTAGGCATGTATTTTTCAGCCAAAGTATTTCACCTGAATACCGATATTGTCAAAAATATTAAAACCGCATTCCTGATCGAGACTGTGAGAGTTATCAGCATGCCAGCCCCAATGTTATTGGCAGCCAGCCAATTTCTCTTGCTCGCTGCACCGACCTAGACTTCTTCCCAATTATATATTTCTACGAGACAAAACTTCCACAGGCTATAAAATATTTTGACTAACTCATTCTTTAAAAGGCCACGGTTAAAGACCTTTAGGATTCACGTTATGTCTAAAAATTGAATGAAATTTTGGCCAGATTTTATCATGTAGGGTTCACGTTAAATATTAGTTAATTCAGACGAATGTCTGGCGGTTTCCGACACTTCTTGCCACAAAGAGAATATTATATAGTTAATTAGTTGGCATTAATATCAACATGAGACCATTGAATTAACAATTATTATTATTCCACAAAAATATGTAATTAGGAATCATAAAATAGGGTCTAAAAGTTCTCATTTTATGAGACTGATCATTACGGAACGCTGAAATTAATATAGTTCATTTACTAAATCCACAGATGTTATCGATCTCAAATAGGTCTTAGCCCACATTATTGATCACTGTATATATAACGGAAATGAGGCACTAGTCTTATCCTTGCACCATTATGGTCTTACACGACTAAGAATAAGGAGAACCATAAGCATAATAATTATCTGAGCGAGTGAGCCTGCCTATAAGTAGACTAGGGGAGCATTACAAGAAATTACTGAATATCTTCAAATCCTAGCCATGCAATTATTTAATATTCCTATAAATAGATAAAAGAGTGTTAAAAGGTCCACAGATGGTCAAAATGCCAATCTCATCAACTGGATATCTCTGGGATTCGTGAATTCGGCCGTGCATCTACCTCCAATCACTCGAGCCCCCTTTAACGGGAAGGGATGGGAGGCGGGGTAGTTGTCTGTTGCCCTCAAAGGTTGAAAGGGGATTCAGATCCGAGATTGACAAGCGATTAAATGAAGAGGGACGAAATGGACGCTAGTTTTAATCCGGATCAGCAGTCACAATGTCAGAAGCCACTGAGGGGCACATTTGGAGAATTAAGCGGACTGACACTCCTGTGAATGGCGCTCTACCAAAACGTCATCAAAGGGGCACCGGATAGTTCTTTCGAAACAAAATGTCAAATTATTTTTGGAATCTAATGGAAAAAGATTTTCCCTTATAGAAATTAAGTCACAGATATATTACTTTGGAATCAAGTCGATGATTTACTTAGTAAAATGACGAAAAATATCCGATAACTCCAAATTTATGCTTGAAAAGAGCGGATAAAGGAGAGCGCAGATTTGGAGCCTCGTCTTAGGTTTATGAAAATTCTCCCCGGATTTATGTTACATGGCCAAATATTTTAAGTATTTGATTGAAAGTCTTGAATACTGACTTTTTATTTATCATGAATCACACTCTTAACTATTCATAGAGTTCCCATGTCTATCGTCTTCCCATAGGTCTCAAGCAAAGAGTAATTTTGTCTCAAAAACATTATTGGTATTCTAATGGAAAAATGATTTCTTTGGAATTTTTATAACTGATTCACACAATAATGAATCAAATAGCTACGTTAGGGGTTCCATTATGGTTTTGTTAGTATGAGAAACCTCACATGTATTCTTATACATAAATTACATTTTTATCTATTAAAAAATGATTATTCATTACTAAAAATTATTATTCAACACCACTTTCAAAATATTATCTTTTTTGACATTTTATTTTATTATGTTTCCAGAGGGATCAATAAAATTACTTTGTGATCATTTGGATAGTATATAAGATATATACATATTCTACAACAAATCGTAACACTTAACTTTAGGCATAAATATTTATGAGTTTGATTTGCACTGGTTTACACTTAAAGCTTCAAAAAATTTCCTCTAATTGAAGTTAGGTTTCCAAGTGGTGGAACACACATATTCGGGAACTTGATAATAATTACTACCCTCTCTCTCTAGACGTGATGAATCTAGAAACGTGTGTTCAATAACAAAAAAACTGGTCATTTACAAGCGAAACGGACGGGATAGGAAGTCTAAACGTAATGCAACATCGAGTATCTGTTCTGAAGAAACAGTTGCAATACCGACGAACTGTAGTTACGGGAAATATCTTTACTACAATCCAGAATACAACCAACTTCAACACCACTTTACGGAAATGTTCACAAGGAATTTCTTATTTCTCCTTCATATTTCTATTAAAAAAAGCAGAAAAAATACTGTAAACCATTTCAGCAATGTAATATGTAATTTATTAAATCACTGAAATGTGTTATAAAGAGCAAATAATCGAGCAGGAAAAACTTACCCTATATATGAGTGGAAACATTTAGACCCAATAACATCAGTTAACTAGCTCACGCTAAAGGTAATGAATAAAAGTTTCAACCTTAACAATTATGTGGTTTCATATTCCAGGGAAATATTTACATTCATCTCTTGAGCCTTAATTATTAAGGCTGACCGAAAGAAAACTCCCATCATTCACAACGCATAAAATACTTATATCATTATTAATCTCGTTTATCTAAGATTGTTTCTTTGGCCAAAACCTTGTATACAAAAACAATCTCATACCATCTGACGTCTCACCACGTCTGACTCAATAGTAGTTTTTATTCAAGAAAGGTCATTAGAACATTTTCTTAGCTTAGGTCGTTTTCCCCCTATTTGGATAACTGGCTTATTGGGCAGAATTAAGGATATTTCAGAGAAAGTAGGAAGGGTGGGCAGAAACTAGACGCTAGTCTGCTCTTAACGAAAGATGCCCAGGGTATAACGGTTCAACGTCCCATCCGAAGGACGGGTTAAGTAACTTGAAGAGTTTTCCACTGAATAAATGCTAAATCTTTGCCAATGTCAGAACCCAGGCATTCGTGAAGTAAAGCCAATATTTAATTACATTAACTCGTTAGCTTCCATGAAAACCTAAATTGACTCCTTATTGCTCTACAAAAACCGCTCTACGCCTAACCGAACTTACTCATTACTCCACATACCCACACCAAGATTACCATTAATTAAACGTCCTATTTTCTTCCGTCTCTCCGCCCAAATATACTCTCTCCCTTTCGACATTGGCCCCTTTTCTCTATCCCCTAAAACTTTCACCTACCTAACGCAGTTCATTCTGTTGGAAACAATTCTTAGAAATATAGTCAATCATCAGCATATTGCTATCATGTAGGTTTTGTTGTTGTTTGATTTTTCTTTGTTGTTTACATTTGTCTCCATAGTGATTTTTATTGGTGCACTTTAAAACGGCAACATTGCTGTATTTTTATAATTTTATTGAAAATACGATAAAATAAAAATAAATAAGTACATGGACATAATTGATATATTGAACCCAAATTTTCAATAACTGTCATGTTCTTGTTCTAATGTTTCCCCCTCCTTGTCTTCACATAACCTGATGCTTTTATAAACAGGGTTTTTGAACTTGACTAAATTATGTGAAAAAAATAGTTACTGACCAGAAAGAGCAAGATGAAAATAACGTTTTTATACCATTTGCTCTGACAATGAGACACAATAAAGGTCCAATACGCCCAAAATCAAGCAGGAATCGATTCCAGATAATACTTCTGTCACCAACGAAATTCTCACCAAAACTGAGCATCAAGGCAGTGGGTGAACTTTTTTTTTTTTGAAGGCAAATCAAATGCTAATTCGAAAATTCAAGCGATTCACGATATTTTGCTTTGGGAGCTCAACATGCTATCGAAATTTTTCTCATCTCACCAGTCAATAAATTGGAAAGAGAGGAATTACGAAATACGTATTATAAAAAAACAAAAGAATAGAGATCAATGAAACTCCGCTCTAATAGCTAGCTTGCTTAAATTTATCCCCGGGTTCAACCGTTTTAGCTCAGGTTAATATCGCCAAATAAACAGATACCCAAATTGATAGTTTAAATGGTAGCTCCTCATGCGTGGGCTTATTTATGAGATTAGGCTTGAGCAGGCGCCCCCATAAAATTTAAGGAGAGAACATATTGCCACGTTTGCATCTTTTGAGGCGTGAAATTGCAGGCGAACGGGGGAGGAGGGGAATAACTGATACCATGCGTAAAATCAGCACCACTTTCAATTTATGGCGCCCTCGTGAGGAGGAAAGGGGAGGGGAAAAAAGAAGAGAGCGAGAAGAAAATATCCCTTCGACACCATCGGGATCTCCACCACCTCTTTTTTTCCTTAAATTCTGCGAAACAACATGGAGACGCTTGATCGGATGAAGGGACGCCGCTGCTCCCAAGCCGCCAAGCCGAAAGCATCGCTCGTAAATTTCGCCCTTCCATTGTTTCGTCCCGAAATCTATATTTAGCCGCACGAAATATTTCACAACCGACAGTCGCTCCCCCTGATACCCTCTCCTGGTCCCCCGTGGTGACGAAGATGCCGGAGAATGGTTGAGGCAGCAGCCCTTTGCTCAAGACGAAGGGAGGGAGTGCGCTGATCTATGTCCCGCTAGGCGTCAGAAACCCAGCGGGGTGCAAGCAATCTATTCGCGTTCTTACACACAACTTATAGATGCACTAGCAGGGCAACAAGGAGACTTTTGGAGTGCAGGTATGGAAGGAAGTGGCTAGATTGAGCTGAGGAGGCAATAGGTCGAACAAGATCGGGTAGGTGGAATGACTTGTGTAGTGTATGGTTGTTTTTGAAACCATCGGGATTATTTCGAATAGGTAACCAAGGAGTCACGTGGTACCAACACGAATGGTTTACAAATTTACTATATGTTAAAACTAATACCTCATTCAATGTTTAAACTCGTGTTTCATCTCATCTGGGGGCTCTTTAGTCGAGACAGATGATAAAAACTGAAGTTAAAACAATTAATGATGTTGTAACGAGTGATTCAGACACACTACTTTGCAAACCATTCGTGTTTGTACTATGTGACCTCTTGGTTACCTATTCGAGATAATTTCGACGGTTTTAAACCCACCCCCCCAGGCCCTCCATTCCGGAAACCTGTGTCGGAATCCCAGTAAAGGCAGACGTTTAAGCCATTTTTCGTTGGTATGCCGGTGCCAACTTGAGTGCGCTGTGAAGGGTTCAGTACACTGTCCACTGGATGGGACGTTAAATCGTGGACTCCTTGGCGCCGTCCGTTGAGATTATGATGATTCCCCTCGCATGATCTAATTGAAACATGAATTGAAGGATGCGAAAGAGATTTACGTAAATTTGGAGAAGCCAATAGGAATAATTGAGTAGAGAGCTGCATCAAACCAATCTTAGGATTACGATAATGAAGCTAACTCCGACGCCGGGTTTCTCTCCACCCTTCCTGCACTTATTTCCAACTCTTCCTAAAGGCCCACACATGCTCATTGGCGAGTATGACCTCAGCTGTCGTTCGGCTCTCCTAACGAAAACAGTATTCTCCTAATAACACAAGCAGTAAAATTGGCGAAATTTTAAAAATTGAGAGCTGATAGAGTCTGCTAGCTTTTCAGCCGAAGTTTCAAATCTTAGCTCAGATGTTGGTGTAATGTTTGTAATAAGATTAATCTCAGATATATAAAGTAGTATTGCTTTATCAGTAGAAGTAACTTAAAACCACTAATGTTTTGCAAAGGGAAGAATGGTGAGAAACCACGAAAGTGTTTAAGAAGTGGGATTTTTATACAGTATCTACGTCGAAAGGATATTCTGAGGGGCTAAACAATATTGGGTGGCAGGGAATAGTATCTCACTTTACTTACATAGACGTCTTCCAAACAATCCTATTATTAATGAATATATTCCTGGATTTACAGATTTACAGTGGATTAATTGAATTTGATAAAACATGAATGTAAAGCACCTAAACATGCACTACTGGTTCTCATTATAAACAGTGCAGCTTTTGTAGGGTAGAAAAAGGACAGATATAATAGAATTAAATAAATTTTTTAACAGTTTTACGGAAGATATAGGAAGTATAAATGTATCGGTGTAAGACTGCGTGACACAGAACATAGTGAATAGTTTTGTTTTGGGTGGACGGTTGGCGGTAATCCGATAATGGAAGGGTAGTAAAAAAATTAGGTGCTCCAACTCACAAGATAAAAGTGCACCCTACAAGCCAAGGTAAGACGAATATAATAGCCATATCCTAGGTGGGATATGAACCCACGCACTTTAGCTTGCCAGGACATTTTACCAATCATGTGCAGCGATAAAAAGTAATAAATCCTAATTGTTAGAGGCGAAATTGAGATTAAATAGTCACTTCTTCCGCCTATCCAATCACAGATGTTAATTACAGCTATTTAAAAAAATAATATAAAAGTAAGTACATAGAAAAATAGGCCAATTGAATACAAACGACGAGAAATATATTTAATTCAAAAGACAATAAGTCTAAAAGTAATCAACTAGTAGAGGTATATGAAAATAAAAAACTACAATGCTGTGAATGGAGGGTATAATGTAGTGAATTTTGGAGGGAATTGGCAAAATAGGCTTTATGATAAAAAAATTTATGATAAAAAAATCTTGATAATTATGATAAAAAAAGTGTATTATTTCACTTTTTAAGTTGTTAACAGTTCGTATTTCCGTAAAATGTACTAAATTAGCATCTCTTATCTAATAATTTGCGAGGCATAACTTGGTGATTCGTGCTCCCTGAAATCTCCCAGGATAAAAGCCTCAAAAAATTAGCAAAATGTAAACTCGAATATATTTCAATCACGCTTTAAATATTTGTGGAGATGTCGACGGGACACGGAATGTGTCGTGAAAACGGTAACACAACCAAATATCCGGAAATGTATGAAGTAAAAATTAAGCATCATAACTTATCAGGATCATCCACGTATTGTCTACTGCCCTCCTCCATCTAGAAAAATTAGACCCTCTACTTCCTTGGAATTGTTTCATGGCAATATCTCTAAAAGTCTGCGAATGTATTTAGACAGAAAACAAGCATCACTGATGGCACGTTGATGTTAGGGATTTAACACTCTAGAGCCTAATCCTAATTCCATAAAAAATATCTGAGATTAAAACTCACAAAGCACATGTCGAGCAAAACGGATGCCTGAGCATTGAAATTATTTTAGTGTTAATCCTCTTCCGCCGCACTTGGAAATAAAATGAAGCATTGGGTTCGAGAAAGGTAATACTGAAAGCAATTTTCAGTTCTTTTTCCTTTTTGGCGTGTGTTTTTCATGCATATGAATATTCCATAAATAATGCAGCAGATAACTAAAGGAATTAATATCTTTCATATACCTATATCCGTAAATTTAGAGACATAAGCCATCTTTTCATCCATGAATATTTGAATATCAAAAGGCATGAATTATTATAAATTTATGAAGTATGAGTAATTGACAAATGAAAGAATAGGGATAACTTTGGCATGGAGGGTAGGTCACTAGAATTCTATCACGAGAGTCCTCGTTCGAACCCTGATATCTACTGGAAATAATTAACTTTTTTATTTTTTTACCTGCAGATGATATCTCCTTAATAACTTTTCTATGTCTATTAAGTACTCCTTATGTCTCTTTCTGAATTTACCAATAACGTTATGCCGTCTGCAAATGGCAGTATCCAAATTTTTTCGCGTGGACATTCACTCCTCAAAGTTGAAAAAGGACACACCTTTTTCATCTTTGAGAAATATACCCTTCTAATATTTGCAACTAAATATTGTTAAGTATTATATTAGCAGAAAATATGCAGCACCTATCAACACGTATCAACATTAATTATGTTTCAGAAGTAACGCCTTTGATATACTTTCAATTAATCACTTCCGTAAAAAACATTAAGTGAAAATGGGCTCACAGTCTGGTTAATTCATTGAAAAACATCAGTATGCTGATTTATTCCTTATAATATAGCCTCATCTAGGTAATTAAGTATCGTTCGTCTTGCAGGAATATTTTACGGGACAACTCCAGTTCAACCTTTCCATTTCCGTTCAACCTTTTTCTGGCTCTCCAAATCGTTCATTATTAGGATAATGTAGTTTATCAAATTTAATGGTCTTTTATGTTTGTGATAACCACTAGCCGTTTTCGTTGTTCAATTGTTAATTACACACCAAGTTTTGAGTTTTACATTTTTTTAAAATAACTGTAGGTTTTTAATAATTTTACCAATTGGTCGAATTTTTGAATGACATCTTCGTTTTTGAGGCATCTTATGATTTTAAATATCGATTTTTACAAATCTTTGGTGTGTTTCTAGTCTATCTGGTTGAAAAAGTATATTCACTAGCAATGCAGCTTCTTGAGACAAACATTTATCACACGAAATACACTTTACACTAACCTAATACAAATATGTACGGTGACCCAGCTGTTGGGGTGCTCCCTGAAATCCACGCTTATAACAAAGGCGCACGCCCAGTTTCGGATATATTTATTCTCATTCTTTTGTGAACGTGGGATTCGTGATGGACGGGTAGGAGTGGGGTGGGAGGGGGAGGGGGCGAGATCCCGAGAGACGGGGCTAACCAACCCGAAGGAGACGGAACGTACCCAGGTCACGAAACTAGGGAGTTGCGAGAGTGGGGATGGTGTGTGTTTGTGTGTGACAGGCGAGTCACGCGACGGGACATGGGAGGAAACTGGTGCGCGGACGGGACAGAGAAAGGCAGAAACCGAGAGGCCCTCGCCGAGAGAATTGCTGGGGCACACAAAAAATATTACACCAGGGGACATCACCGCGGGGAGTTGGGTAGGAGAAAGTGGGTTATGTGATCGGCAGGATTTCGGAAGGGGACTGGCGGATCTTTTCATCAGGGATACGCTCGACGTCGGGATATATGGCTTTCGCTGCAGACAAAACACACGGAGATCATGGTGTCATTTTGCGTGGGGTTTGAAAGGGGAGCTGACAGGACTTACGAGCGGAAGACAGCCAAAAAGGGCATCTCCAGTTTTCTCCCACCGAGGTAAAAACTTGGTGCTAAAAAATCGTCTGTACTGACTCGGTGGTTTTATTTTTTTTTAGACTTCATTCCGTCAATTTTGCCGCAGAATCGTTGGCGATTCTCCAATGACCGTTCTGCAAAAAATATTCACTCCGTGACCAATGGCCTTTTTTCTGCGATGCGGTTGAAGTATGCACATTGGGTTACAACTATTCGGCCTCGGCGATGACATTACGTTCCTAAATTTAATTTTGATTGAAAGACAGACTCGCGCGTAAAAAAATCCAAAATAAATGTATTACGATCGTAACATTTCCTCAAATCCATCACACTCCCCGATGCATGGAACTGATACCATTTTTTTATTTTTAAGCAGTGATCACCCACGCCTTCTAATTCATAGGTCTCTGAACCAGATATTCTTCTGTCTTGTTTCAAGCATTTCGAATTACTTATTGAAATATTCCTTAAATAACTCTTTTTCAGATAATGGAGCATTAAAAGCTTTCGAAACTTGTTATAGCCTTCATAATCGGACAACACAAATCTAAAGGCTAGAAAGCTACTATAACTGCACATGCGTATCTAGACCTAC
This sequence comes from Platycnemis pennipes, assembly GCA_933228895.1. NCBI lineage: Eukaryota > Metazoa > Arthropoda > Insecta > Odonata > Platycnemididae > Platycnemis > Platycnemis pennipes. The sequence continues at coordinate 32,943,427 of OW121855.1, forward strand.
GGCCCCTTATTGAATACTTTCGTAATTTCGAGCTTCCCTTTCTACATTAAAAGTGCGTAAGATCAAACATTTAGATATACTTTCGATTTCGATTACTCTGATACATTTCATTTGAAAAACGCTCATTTCTACTTACGTTAATGAAATTATACTTGATCTACAGAAACTTGTACAATTATAAATTTTTAGATGTCATTATAAATAGGATTTTTTTCTAATGCCACTGGCTATTCTAAATATGCTGCTTTCCAAAAGGCTCTTGTGCAGTTACAATCTCACAAAATAAATCATATTCCTTTTTGAATTTATCCAAGCTTATATCTCTAGTATAAGCAAAATGAACTTAGATGTTGATGATAATAATGTGCAACGATATATGATTATGAACAAAGACGAACTCTGCCAATTTCCTTCCAGTTACAAGAACTGAGCTCAATAATTTGGTTATATCGCTTCACGAGATTGTTCTGTAGTAAAAGTACTATCATAAGAAAATGATGAAAATTTAAATGAAGCCAAAATATTGCTTTCGGAGAATGTACTGAGATTTGGTAATGGGAAAAAAATGTGGTAAATAAAAATTTATGTGGTGTATAATTATAAAAGTACCTAATCGAATGAAATAGCTGATAGGATCGAGTGGTGAAATAGAAATGTTTAATGATATTGTTTTCATTGTCAATATGATTCCTGTTGTCAAGAAAAGTGAACGGGTCATTTTATAATGCTGATTAAAAATGTCATGGTTACATTTTACAATGCTTTGGTACCTTTGTACATACAAAACGTGCAACATGACGTAAAAATGAATAAATATTTTTTCCCTCTGATTCGCAGTATTCCATATTTACACTGTTTACGAAATAGAAAAGCCAATGGGTTAAAAATATGGCTGACAAAGGATATATTTAAATGGCTAAGTAAGGGAAGTATTTTACTCAAAATATGACCAGCCAGAAAATTCAGCATTCTCTTGCATAAGAAACTTTAATCACTACCAAGTTATGCAATATTTGTTAATCAAGATATTTTTATGCAGACCAATACAAATGAAATAATATTACGTTTTTATTCAAGAAGAGACGAAACTCGTTATTAATTATTTTCACAAAATCTTTCGCTATAATATACACCGATACGAGAATTTTACTGAAGAAAAATCATTCGCCCTAATCGAGTGTTGAACCGATATCGTTTCTTAAAATTTCTATGAAACCTACAACGCAGGATAAATCTTTGATAATTCAATTGCACTATGTATTTGAAGTATTATTGAAGCACCCAAGTTCGAGTAAATTCGAGTATCCATGATCCCAGTTCTAAATGGAGAATTTGCAATCTTTTATTAATCCAAAACCTGCAATAAATATTTTTTCCTTTTCAATGTTTTTAGTCTTCCTTAGTTTTACAACCCTTTGGAAACTTTTCTAAACATTTAAAATGTGCGTGCCTCTAATATTCGGGGAAATAATTCCTCTTTGTCATACACCTTGACGCCATTAATCAATCTCTTAAAGGAACTGTTGCAGAACAAAAAAAGTTTTCATCAACGCCAGTTCAATCGTGCTGAAAATTTCACGAAGGCGGAGAAAGTAATTATTCTCGGCGAAAACATAACAAAGTTTGGCCTCCACTTTCTCCATCCCTCCCGCCCCCCCCCCCCCCCACCCTTTCCGCCCATTTCTGAACTCTTATCGCACCTCTTCGTTCAACATCCTCCTCCTATGACGCCAAAGCCCCTCCCACGCCTTCACAACTCCCCCTTGACCTCCCATACCCCCGAAAATCGAAAAGCATGTGCCTCCCCGTTCATTACACCGCCCGCCAGTTTCTCCACTTCCCAAGTTGGAGAATCAATTCTCAAATTTAGAAATTGAGGATCGAGGAACGCTGAGCATCGCAAATGCGTTGTGCTAAATTAATAATAAAGACAATTAGGAAATCCACTTTTAACGGACAAAGTTGCACAATCATTGATTTATTAACCTGATTAGCGGTTGAAAATGGGAAAATCAAAATTGTTTTGCTTTATCAGTAGGTAGGTCACATTAATAAAACAATTATGGGCATCATATTGTTAATTCATTTTTTAACGAATTATATGGGAACAGCGCATACAATACTGGCTGCCATACTGCGAGATGTTGGCAGCAATATTTGATGTGAGCGTGAAATAGAGATGGTAGTGAGTGCATTATTATGTGGCATTACACTATATTGAGTATTTACAGCGTATTCTCCACGAACCGTCGTTTTTGCGTTGTAACGTTAATATGGAAGCGAGTGTACATAATTGATTCTGAGTATTTATACAGAGGGTGATCAATGTTTCCGCCAAATAATCTATATGCTATTTAAAGGTCGTAAATGTGTTGAAAACTCAATGAGGATAATATACGGGTTTAATTTTTTTAAATACTGCAAAGCTACTCATATGGATGGATGCTTTTTGCCTCCGTTGTAAATTAATCAAATTAATTAGACCACCGCAATATCAATAAATATAAAAAAATTAACTACTCATCCGCAGCATTCATAACCGAATGGTCAACCTGAAAACTCAATTTCATATCAAGCAGCAACCCGATATCCAATACCTCACATATGTTCATCTTTCGATATGGAGAAAATTAATGGAATGCCAACAAACGTATCCCCATTGATTCGGCATGGTGTTTATCGATCTACGATAAATTACGAAAACGATATTATTTATATCTTTTAAAATATACTCTTATTATGCTTATTTATCATATACTATGTACCGACCAGTTCTCTTATCACCACCGATATTTGTTAAATGTCGAAAACCGATGTTCTGTATTCATCATCCGTTTGTTTTTCCTTTAATTTTTCCATTTTATTTATTTCTTCTTTTATTCAATATCTTAGAAAAACACTATTGGCATTTTACCATGGGGTGTAGAACGTAACGAATTTAGACGAAAGTGCAAACATCCATGTCATTAGTAGCGCAAAACCCGGGATTGGATCCCTCGACCCCTATAATTGGCAGGTGAAGACTACCTACCACGCCGCAACCGAGGCTAGCAAATAAATAAATAAAGTAGAAAGGAAGCAGGCAACGATAGGATCTGCTTCCCTGATTCTTGGGAAGAGAGACATGAATAGTGCATTTTCTCAAGTAACGATGTCAAAAGCTTTAGGGCGAAAATACATGAAAGTTATATAAATATTTCCTTCTCATTGAAGGATATTTTACTCAGTTAACAAAGTAATATATTTATTGGGCTCATAAACAGAATTTTTAATACATTCATCACTATTACTTTGCCCATTGCATCGGCTGCTCATTTTTTCACGAGGAACTTGCTCGCTACCGTCGTTTATTCGTACACCTTCATTTACACGGAGTGGTAACAAAGCACTCTTAAGTACACGCGGCTATGGTAATTGACCGCATGCACTGTCTATTTGCATTCCTCTCCATTTATATTTGTCCCCGTCGTACAAAACAGTCATTTGAGTAAAAGGTTTCTTCGAACGCGCCCGCCAAATGTCCAGCACTCCCCGTCAAGGCCATGCATCGAATTCCTTGGCATCGTGTGGAAATATCGCCAGGCGCAGCCGATTGCTATTATACGCTCCACCCAACCTCCACGTCAGCCGTCTCCCTCCCATTTTGAATCGATAACGGCACCACCACCGCTTCCAAGGAACACTGTCGTTCCCAGCGTGTCCCTTGTACGAGAGAGAGGAAGAAAGATAAAGGCTTCTCTTCGCAACTTCTCTTTCTAGGGCGGCTGGCTGGTACCGCGCTTTCCTCCGAGAAACGCTCCCAGTAAACAAGTAGCCTCCGAAAATTCCACAGATTCATCTTTTCTCCTACCGGCATTCGACCCGTAGCTTATTCCATCCACCCTCTCTTTCTACAACTTCAGAACCACTACGGTTTTCTATAATTTTCCAAATTACGAGGATGAATCAAAAGGTTACCTTCATTTTATTCTACTATGAAAATGTTACATTTGGAACAAACCCTTTTATTTTCCAATGCAATAATTTCCTTACTCCTCATTTACATCTTCAATTTTATCACCAACTCTTTTCATGTATAACATATCTTTTGCAGTAACTGCCTTTAGGGAGAGGAATAACCTTCACTTTCCATAACAGAAAGCGCGCGATCACAGAAATCCTTAGGTAAATAGAATCCTATGTCTTACATCTCTCACAACGTGGTGGAACGTTAGGCACACAGAAACACCAAACAGGAGTTAACCTAACACGTCCAGCTTCTTATAAAACGATTGAATTCGGTAAAAGACATAAACCCTATAATTATGATACTATACATGCATTTGTAGAGAATTTTTAACATGTATCATTTAACTTGTACCTTAACTATCACCCAGTATGTTTCGTGGAGTTTTCACACACCTTTTTGTGCAGTCGTTTTCCTGCGATGGGATTTTTTTCTAAGCATATGAGTCTTTTATTCGTAAATTTTTCCCACATGTCTTTAGATACACATTTGTACTATAGTCTACCATTTCAGAATAGTTTTCCTTTTCCATACAGACTGCATCCTCCTTCCTATTTGATTAGTTTCATATTTATTGTCCTTCAAATATTGTAAAAATCGAAATAATTTATTTACTGTAAATTTGCTTGCCGGAAATTTTTCCCACATGTCTTTAGATAAACATTTTTACTATAGTCTATCATTTCAGAACAGTTTTCCTTTTCCTTACAGATTGCATTTTCCTTCCTATTTGATTAGTTTCATATTTATTGCATTTCTAATATTGTAAAAATGGCAATGTTTAAGTCATTATTTTTATTTCAACGATCTATTTAATTCTATACTTCTCTTTTCAATTCATTGAAATTAGTATTGGCAAGGATTTAAGTGGGAGAAGAAATTATTTATTCCCAAAATAAAGAAGTTAATACTTTTGACCTCGATTGATTGTCGAGTCAACCTTCACAAAATATTGATTCGCGCAAGCAATGTTCATTAAGTTTTTCTTTGTTTTGCCTCTGGTATCATTACATATATTTTCCCATTACTTTCCTTCCTTTTCCTCTGATTCAACATTTAACCCAATTTCATCCTTCTCAACATTTTTTATCTGTAAATATTCCCTCGAACCACTTTCCTCTCTTCCTTCTCACCTGCCTCGCATTACCTTTCATACTGCATGGATTGTTCTTACGCTTTCCTTCTTCCCATCTCAGCATATCTTTTCCTGTTTGCCCCACACCCTTATCTTAAACGCCAAGAATAATTGTCATTAGACTCTCCATCAATTTCAATTTGGATTTTTGATAGGTATATTCGAGAGTAAAATTTAAACTTTCTTAGATAATACATAGTCATTGAATAGTAAATTAGCGTAGGAAAACATTATACTTCATAAGATTTCCTAGAAGTAGGCATAATTTGAAGGATCCAAGTTCTGTAAATCTTAAACGTAGAGCATTATGGCATTTGTTCGTCTTGCACGAAAGTAATAAAACTAGGTCAAGAGTAAACAACAAACAAAAAAACAATTAAGAGTTAAATCAGCTAAAGTTAAATTTCCAGGTACATAATTATAATGATTATTAATCCCCAGCCAGTTAAGATGGGTTTCTCCACGATTCCTGTCAAAAAATGATGACCTTATTTAGCTCTGCATATTTCCTAACTGCCATTAATCAATACAAACTACCCGTTCTTCACCTCTCACTACCATATATAGCATTCTTCCATCCGCAATAAAATTCCTCCATTTATCATAACACCTGCGCCCCTAAAAAAACCTGCTTCGCTCTGTCCTCGCCTAACTACTGTAAAAGCAAAGACAATTTGACTTGAAAATCTCCGAAGTACCCTGGGCTGTTATGTATGCTTGCAAGAAATAATTAGATTGGAACTGTATGACAGCCGATATACAGATATCAAAAGACTTTACGATGCAGCTTATGAAACGTGTGAAAATGGGAGTGAGACATGAAAATAATGGAAGACATCTTCAATCCTATGCATATGAACGTAAACACTTACATTAACGCGTGATGCGGTACTATTTTTTGACCCGCTGTAAACATAGCCTACATAGTACTGGTATACATATATAGCCTAGCCTATATAGAACATAGTTTACCTCGGACATGGATGGATTTATAATGTCCCCATACTTCATTGATAGAAAGAGTCATATAGAGAGTATTAGAGAATATGCTGCACCACAGATAGATCCACCTATTCGTTCTTTCCTCAAATAATTCGTAACATCAAGCCTTCTCACGCCACTATGCCTTCATACAATACGCTTACCTTAACATGAACATGCGATCGCACATATTAACACAGCTTAACGAAGCCAACAGAGTTAAATATAAGTCGCTGGATTTATCAAATTTAAACATGTATGAATGAATATAAATAATGATTTCAAGATTACCATGTGAAAACTCTCCATATCGGACATAAAACGTACAATTTGTATGGTCCAAAAAACAGATCTAATGCATAACACCCAGTTATTATTATTACATTATTCAACTTCAGCTCTCTCAATTCATATATTATGTCACTCTCATCCAACATTCCTCTCTTTTACTCCTCCTAAAATACCGAGCTTGGAACTGGAATTTACTCACTGGAATATAAATAGTGGGATATTTTCTCTTGGGTAAAATTCCGCATGAAGCCAAATGGAAAGTAAGGTGTCCAAACCAACTTCCCTTGCTGGCGCAGTATTTATTTTATCGCTTCCTTTTTTGCCACCGTTTTCCTCACGGTCTGAGCTGAGCCAGGAGCACGATAACGAAAATACAACCTTGTTTCAATTTCTTCTCACACCCCTCCATGTCGGGTAACTGCTGCCGTTCACGGACGTTTTCTCAAGTGTAAATGAGTTTTTCAAAAGACATCACGTGTACTGGCGCTTACTATAGGATGATTTTTCCAAATAGTGTGTGGATGAAAGGAGAGGAATTTAATCTCACTTATTTTTTCCATCAAAGCAACCAAAAATGCAGAGGGTCTCCGTTTCGTGTGGCACTGGAACAACAAGATTAGTCCACTGCATTTTGAATTTAAAGATCAGCAGGAGCTGCGATAGTACTGACTGCTATGAATAAAAAACTAACCCCTTTTCATTTACGCATTTGTGATGAGGCATACATTTTATCGGTTTGCCAGTACTTCTTGTGAAGATCTTTAGCCTAAAAAGTCATGCAGATGCCAATTGATTGGATATTCCGAGATGTAAGTCCTAACTATTCACACCTTTCGTAAAATGTTTTCAAATATTTATCGCAGTACAATTACTTTGGTTTTGCAAGCCAAAAAATGTGTTAAGCTTTAAAAAAACTTATTAGATGGAAACCTTGTTATTGCCATAATGACTATTATCACTAACTTATTTAACATAAATAGCCTCTGTATTATCCTAACACAACTACAACATTTAGTACAATTAAAAACGAGCAAAAAAATAGATGTTGAAACCCGACACACAGAAATAACTTTGGTTCCAAAAAATTAAAGTGGTGGTAGCAGTTTTAATGTCAATCTTTACAAAAATATAGATTATGCGCTCGTAGTTCAACATATATCTACGGTACATGATCAAGACAAATTAATGCTCACTTCTCGTGAATAGTAAATGGCGTGCTAGTCCGGTGGAATGTGTGTTTGGACACTGACCAGAGATCCTGGGTTCAAGGAGAGCACGGGATTTTAAATAGGTGAGGCTACATGAGGTACCTGCATGACATTTTTAATTTCAACTACGAAGACAGTAATCTCTATTGTTATTCTGAGCCACCATGAGAGTCGGTAAAAGGTGTATTTTATTCCCCTCATCCCAACCATCATCAACCTAATACCGTATTACAGTGAGTGGTATGAAAATCAACCTAATTGGCTGCCTTCTCCACTTACACAATATCAGTTTGAAGTAGAAAACGCTCTCCCGGGCTGGTTCAGCCTTAAAGCAAAATAATTATGGGCTTAGGGCATCAAGTAGTAGAGGGCATCACAGATATTGGAATATGAAAAGTTTTTTACAATAAATTACATGGCCGTACACAAAAATAAACAATATTTTTCATATTTCAGTAAGTTTTGTTTCATTTAAAAAATAAATTTTATTTTATGGTATAATATTGTTAATAAATTGAATACATGTTGATGTTAAAACTTTATGTGCTTGATTCTCTAACTGATTACTTAAGGTTCTAAGCTGTCAGATACGAGAGAAGACGTTTCATTTATGATTTTACTTGAAATCACACGATTTCGAAAATAATATTTTAAGCAGTATCATTATGATTTATGTGCTGTCATATTTAAAGCTAGGAAAATCGTAAGACAGCATATTTTCGCATTAATTTGATTCCTTATCCCAAGAGAAGAATCGTACGATGTAGATGTGATTTCAGTTTCATCATCATCATCTGTCAAAATCCTTAGATTGGTTTTAGGCAGCTTTCCAGTCAATTATTCGATCAGCTAACCTCTTCATATTGGCGTCATCATGCTCTTTCATTCCTTCACCACTTGCTCTATATTTATCATACGAGGCATCCTTTTGCCATTTAATTTTGCCTTTCCGTTTAATTTTCCCACGTCGATTTTTCCAACTGACGAACATGCCTCAAGATATATGTGGTAAAGTCGACTCGCTTACTTTATTAAGGTTTTCTGGAGACTTCTCCTTTCTCCCATTCTACTTCGGACTTCCTCGTTAGTAACTCGGTCAATCCATTATATGTTCATCACTTTTCTGTCGCATCACATTTAGAGTGCTTCCACCGATGACTTATTTGCTGCTGTCGCTTCCATATAATAAGAGTAATCCAGATTAATTTTTTTATGTGGTGTTTCCCTATTTTCACTATTGTATTGCCAGTCGTAAGTTGATTCTTCTTTTGGTAGAAGGCCCCATTGGCCTGGGCTATTATACTGTCTATTTCTTTCTTCCTTCGTCCATCAATGGTTATTCGGCCTTCTAGATTTCTTATACTCATCCACCTTTTCAAGATTTTTCCCTAGTTTGACATTCAGTTTTTAAAATTTTCACTCTCTTAAACTTTTCCTTACACAGTATTTCCAAAAGGGTATTTTTCTCACTCATTCAAATGAAAACATACTCTAATTCTTCCAGGAATTTGTCTTAAAATAAAAAAAAATGACCTTTTTATTGATTTTCGATTCGTTTGTGCAGCATTTTAATCATGAAAATGGATCGGGATCGGTGAAATCAGAAGCTTTAAGAATGAGTATCATGCCTTTTGACTTAACAAGGAGAGAACTTTTCAAATGAAATGGAAAATGTTCTCCGACTTTTTTCATTTGCTTCATAGGAATCAACCATCGGGATAAAATACTACGGAAGAAAAGAGAAACCTTAAAGTCTTGCAGCTTGAGCTGAATGGCGGTGATGCTCTATCGCAAAATAAGACGAAAAATTAAGCAGTAAACAGTACAGTACAAGACAAAGTTTCTAAAAAAATTAAACATCACAGATAAGAAGGAGCATAAACTCTTAGAGGTAAATTACAAATATAACAGAAATACGATAGGAAAAATTGAAGGTTTAATCTCTACTTACTGAAATAATATTAGAAGTAAAATACCAACGAGGAGTGCATAGACTCTCTAAAATCTTTACTCTATTTGAAATATACGGTAACCTTAGTTAAAACAAGGTCTGAAAGTTTTTAACATGAGTAGTGTTGAAAACATCACGAGTTGTAATCTATCTGCTCCAACGTCTTAACGAGAAGTGCTCAGTCGTGCTAGATCATTAAGAAGACTTTGAAGAGAAAAAACAGCCGCCACTTCCTGTTATCTTTCGCTAAGTTTTTGGACAAAGTTTCCAGTTTTTCTTTCTTAACGAGTAAAAAAATCTTCATTTTCCTCCAATGTTACCATAAATTTCGCACACTTTCAGGAGAGTGAACTTAGAAAGAAGGATCTTTTTACAGCATTATAGTCTGTAGCGAGTGAAGTTTCATTCTTATGGATAAATTTCACTTATACTTTAGAAAGAAACAAGAAGCTGCTAAAAATAAGTCTTTCATTGCCAAAATTCACATCATTATAGATGCTTTTAGGCTCCAAATTTAATTTTATAACTTTACATTTCACTATAGATCACAGTATCAGGCGTCACGTAGTGGAATTTAGACATATTGGATGAGTAAAAAACTTTAGCAATTTTCCACAATGTAATTTAAAATAATAAAATTACACAAGTTTTTTACTCATCCTTTACATTTCATTAATAAAAAAGCCTAGCATATTGCATACTATTTTAATAACCTAGACCGGCTTCATTCAAAAACTGAAGCGCACTTTTTAAAGTCAGAACAAAGAGTTGTATTGCACGTGGGACAAACGGGCAGATGTTATTATCAGAATGAAATAACATTAGAAATCATTTATTAATGATGACAACAAGCAAGTCTTTGCAAATAATTTGTCTGCTTTTACCCTTTAGCCTGATTTTAATCCTAATGTTCTGGATGCTAATGATAGTGGTTAAAGGCTTGACCATTTGAAAACATTATAAATAGAAAATAGGGTTTACCAGAGTGACATTTTGACCCGGAGATTCCGGTGAACTCCCGGAGTCTGGGTTGTGCATCATTTTCCCCGGCCCAGAGTCAGATGTTAAACAACAAGGTGTAAATATTTCACTCACATAGGCTGCCAATCGGAGACACGGCTTTACCTCAGTTAATGTTGATTTAAATAAATAAAGTAGATTTTTAAGAATTAGTGCAAGTAGAAAAGTAATTGTACGGCCATGGTAGCCATATTGTAGTTTTCTCACAGCAAATTAATACGACTAAAACAAAAGGTATGAGCACGCGAACGATTCAAACCAAGACACGACTCTGGCATTTAATGACTGAGACTGCTGCATAAAGATGGGTTTAGGAAGCACTGTTGCTCGTGCCGGCCCCCTTCACTCCCAGAATGCCACACGCAGTATATCTTCACGCTCACGCGAAGCTAATAAAAACTTGTCATAGCCTGAAATGAAGCCTCTTCCTAGCTGCCCAAGAAATGAAATTTAACAAGATTTACAGGGGAACCTGTAGGGTGTATGAAATATACATTCCTCAGTTTCTGGAGAGAGTAAAAATGAGTGATAAAAATACATCGATATCGATAATTGCACTCGATTGTAAATGAACGGTTAAGCAGCGTTTACACGTAGCAGTTGACTGCTATGATATGATATCTATATCGCTACTGTTATGATGCATCTGCATCATCTTCTATGCAGCTTAAAGCCCCTATTTAGGCGTTGTCATAGCAAATAAAAAGCGTTTTATTCCAATAGTGAATGATGCTTCAATTTTCATGCAATTCTTCAAGCAAAAAATTCCAATGTCGATTATCTTTTGTTCCCATTCTTTAAAGAGTAGAATCTTCCCTTTTGGGGAGGGATATCCTTGTTATTACATCCGAATTCCGTCGTGTATTGCTTACCGTTGGCGGATTGTTGCGATTGTGTTGGATACATTTCTGCTGGAAAGTAGACGGGCTTCAACTTAGAAAATAGCTCGAACGTGGATCGATAGTATTCGACATGTGTCCAGTAAGGACCTGAACTCGCATCGCAGTCGCTGTTTACACATGCGAGTGAGGCTTAATAGTTGTTAGCAGTTGACTGTCATAACAGTCAATTGCTACGTGTAAACGCACCTTTACACTATGGATGTGCGCACTAAGCTTCATAATCTAAATGGGATCGACGTAACCGAAAACGATAAACTCCTTCTCTCCAACCAATTTATTTGACCCGGAATCACCAAATTCTGCAGCAAAATATTATCAGATTCAAAAAAATATTTTTTTATATTTCGATGGATCGTTTTTTTTCAAAATAGCTTTGCTATTCAATGTGCAATAATGGCCGTTTTCCGCAGATAATTCAATGAAGGTAAAAATGTTTCATCCCTCTGATCATTAATTTGGCCATTTAAAAACATTGCCAGAGGAAGCTTTTTAAACGATGAAAGAACGATAAAGCTCTCAACAAGATTATACCGCTACGTAAATCAAGGAAACATATATACAATCAAGTTTATCATTAAAAAACCTTTTCCACGTAAAGCCCTCAATGTCCATAAATACCTGGAAATCTAATAAAAACTATATTTATTTTGATCTACCTGAAAAAGGTCCTTTACTGCACCGGAATGCTTGTAATTAACTGTCAAAATAACTTTCTATTAAAAGATTATAACACCAATGCAATTCTAAACACTGATGTCTCAGCATTCTGGATCCCGGAGAAGTAATTTCCTTCAATAACGAATAAAAAATTTGATAACTAATTTTATACCAATCTAAATCAAATGATTAACAAAAATTAAGAAACCCGATTATATCTATTTAAATGTGAATATATTTCCCTACGCAGCTTTTATATTCGAGGAATATCATATTGTTGTAGGATAGAATGAAAGGAAAGTTCAAACTTTAACCTAAGTCTTCTCAGTACCCTGATTCTTCCTCAATGGTTAGAAGCATAGAATCATTCGCCACCAAATAATCACTACGTACTTGCAGTGATAGATAAAGAGCCACTTAATAAGAGAAATGTCTTAGATCTGCATGCATGTGGTACAGGAAACGATACTATTTGCTGTAAATGCAGGAAATATCAAAGAAAGGCAACAAATACTAATCCACTTAATCAATAAGAATTCGGTATGGTGACAAAATAAAATAGAAAACATATAATTTAAATAACGTAGAAGATATAAAATCATTTTGATCCCTGTTTCCAAAAATCTGATTACCAGTATTTACCATTACGAAAGCTTTAAGGTAAAAAGCAGTGGCCATTTTCAACCTTACTGCAAGTATTTTGTATTATAGAACTGTTATTGTAGGAATTGGTTCAATAATGATTAAATATAGTGGGTCCGTTATTTACGAAGTTGATTTTTTCACGTTAAAAAACCTGTGCTGATGCACACCACCGTGTTGTGGTAATAGAGAATGAATGTGGCTAACTAAGAATTACAAGGAATGCTGGAAGAAGACTTTCCTAATTGTCTTTATAGTGAAAAACTCGACATCTTTAGTAATTGCTCTCTCACTATTTCTTAAACAATTAAATTAAGACGAACCTCACTTAAATTAGACCTTCCTGGCTCGGAAATTAACCGATATATTTCGTTATTCACGATAAGAAAAACAGAAATCAGGTCGTATTCACGGGAACACTTACCTCTCTCTCCTTGCGCCTTTTCCACTCAAGACACCGAGTTGCCACAAAAACGCACGGATTGCACCGGTTGACGGGAAAATAAATCGCGATTAAGGCGTCAAAAAGCTCCTCTTCGTGCAAACGGCCCATTCCGTGGTCCCCGCACTGGTGAAGGGCTGTGTCCCGCACACCCGAGAAGAACTGAGGAAAGAAGAGAGAGAAGGAGATGCGATGAGAAAGAGGAAAGGCAAAAAGACGAGAAGGCATTAAATCGAGGGGAAGAGAAACCCAACGAAGTCATTCATCAAGGGATGGAGACTTGGGAGACACTGTCTCCTCCCCTTCCACCCGTGGACAACCAGATCGGCTCACAAAAAATTCTCTTCCCCCCAAGTGACGGTTGTTTCAATTTTTTTTCATCCGAATCCCTCTCCCTTCCAAGGAAACGGGATTGAATGATTCATTGAGCCTTCATTAAGGGAACGGAGCGTTCTTCCATGGTCCCATTTCCTGGTTTTGGTAGGTGATAGGGGATTGACACAAGTGATGGGAGGAAGGGGAGAAGGAGAGGGTGGAAACAGCATCGGGGCTTCGGGATGAAGGGGAAGTTTGACGATGAAATACGAGATTGCGAGAAGAAGTGGTGCGAAGAGGAAGCAAGGGGTCTCGAGGGAAAGTTAGGATGGATTGGGCAGTGATGGCAGGGATAAATGATTTGCAATCAATTGCCAAACTACGAAGAAACTTTAAAAAAGTGTCCATTACGAGGATATCCCTTCGTTTTTATTAGCAGATCACTGAATCATGTGCAAGAAAACTAAAAGACAAGTGTTAACTTTGATACGAACTTAAGATTATTTGACTTTGCTACTATTGAATGGCAAGCGTTTGATGAAAGAAGTGATATCGGTAAGTTCGATGATGCCTAAAACTTTATAAACTTCTCACAGAACCTGTCAACTTAATAGTTCTTAACTCTAGCTTTTTATTATTCACATAACCACGTCTTTATAAGAGCATGGATGCTACATAGAAAGCATTGTAATACAGTCCGGGAGTCAAACCTCACTTTATCACAGCGAGTGCATAATTAGCTACTTAATTTAAAGACACGTTTTCCTTCTCTGCGGATATGTGTTCAGAATTCAAGAGCCGATTAAAAATACTCATTGATCGTTAGTTCAATCAGAAATTTATCACAATAATTACGAAGTTATGGCAAAGGAAACACAAAACTTATCACCATCCGGAATGAAATTCCTTGAGCACTTTACAACCGCTATTTGCTTATCGCCACAAGGCACAGGTGCTGAACAAACAAGGCTCTGGCATTAAGTGGGCTTCAAGGAAAGGTCCACTACAAAGAGGCTTTCCACAGAGTTACAACCTAAGTGGCTTTGCTCAGAAATTCATACTCGCTAGCAACATCCATTCTTTGTTACCACACCACGGTGGTGTGCATTATCACAGGTTGTTTAACGAGAAAAAATCAACTTTGTAAATGACGGACCCACTATATTTAACAATTTTTTAACCAATTCCAACAAAATACAGAGTTACAAACTTTCCATTTGTAAAACAAATTTTTAGTAATTAAGTCGGCTTACATCAGGCTGAATGCATTAAAACATTGACTGAAGATGAGATTAAAAATAGCCATACAATTTATTTTAGACATTGATTCCATTCCGATCAAATTTGATAAAGGGATCCTGTTTAACGTTATGAATCGGAAAACAATTAATCACTGAAAATAATATGAAGAGTATGCTCATCTTAAGTATAATTAATTAAGTGTGCGACTACCTTCTGCCGGAAGATATTTAGTAATTGAAAATTAACAACAATATCATAGGAAATCTCAATTGAAAAGGTACAGAAAGTGGCTAATTTTTGCTTTGAACTATTCCTTACGAATATTTAGATGTGATGAAACTGAATCGGAAAGCCACGTGCAGTCAAAAATAGTTACTGGGTTATTCGTAATGTTAATTCACATAAGATACATGAGCAACCTACAGTAAAAAGTTTTTAATTGGACTTTGTTGAGTGTTGGGCATAATATTTAATTGATTATCAGTTTCAACGTTATAAAATTAAGTTATCTAATCCCCAAAGGCATCAGAGGTTCTTCTTATAACCTCTTAAATGATAAATTATATTACAAGCCAATTTATTAAAATAACATTATTTCTTTGACCTATAAACACCCAACATATCGATCTCTATTGATTATCTACGTTGTACATGCTGGAATGTTTTTCATCATTCAAGTATTTTTTTCCAACAAAAAATTTCCAAAATTTGAGGAGTGGATCGTAAAAAAACCAATGGGTGCAAAACTTAAGACAACATCCATCTAAAATGCTCCTGAGTTTCAACAGTTGATTGCATACGGACATGTAAACTTACAGGGAAACGTTCTGTAATACTGTTATATGATTTACAATATTTTGTTTTTTTGTTAGTTTTATTGACAAAAGAGGTTTCGGAGCCCAAAACTCTTAACACCTATAAAAAATGTGGTTACGATTTTTTTCAGCTTATTCTGCATTTCCCTTTTTCATTGCAGTATTCAAAATGCTAAGATAAAAAATGATTGCATGTACGCTGAAGATCTGACTTATTGGGGAATTACATTTCAATTTATTATTTAGTGCATGCAGTGACACTGAGAGTACATACATGATTCCATCCCTTAAATAAGCCAATATAAACAAGTGGCATGTCAAATATTTGTTATATAAAGAACTCCTATAACGCTGAAAACAATTTGATTCATCACACAAAGATGTAGACATTTTTCCCGGATAGAAACCGAACTTTATCAATCCAGAGGGGATGTCAGTGGAGTAACGTTAGGCGGAGTCCGCCAATTGATTATCTACGTTGTGTTATGCTGGAATGTTTTTCATCATTCAAATAATGTGCACAGACATGGATATCTAAATGAGTACTTTATACTACACTGAAATGGAGAACTCGGAGTTTACACCTTCTATGCTGTGATTAATTTAATAGTTTTTCCCAGGGCTAAGAGTTGATTGACATCTGGTCATACGTTTTAAAGAGCAAATAGTTTATTGGTTTAATTTATTTTACTGTGTTCAAAGATGTTCACCCCCCGTATCCCCCCGTTGAAATTCAACGGGAAACTTCCGCTAGTCGTTAAATAATTACACCAATTTTGACAAAAATGCAACACATGATACTGGTCGCAACATGCATTCCGTACTTGTATTGTCTTGACCAGAATTTACGAGTTTTTCCTCGGATTTTACGTTTCGACTCCTATCCTCAACTACAGAAAAAAACTATGAATGAGAACATCAAAATCATTTTTTCAGTCCTTCTTGCGGTGTCGGAAGCACAGATCACGACTGTGGATTTACGAAAGAACAAGCGGGACCCAAGCACTCCGCAGCACTTGTCCCACAGCGAAAGAAAAAGAAAACTTGGAGGACGAAACAGCAGGGAGGGGGGACGGGATGAACGGGAAGCTGGCATCGAGCTATTAAACGGAAAACGAAGTGTGTCCCGCAGAAAATAAAATAAGACGGCTGAGGAAGAAAAAGTAAGAGGGAGGGGGAGGGTGGTTTTGGGACGAGACGAGGAGGAAGTTATGGCAAGAAGGTTGGGACGGGCCTTTCAGCATTCCGGAAGACGAAAAGGAGGAAGCAGAGTGGGGAGACGGGAGGAAAATCCTCTCTCGTAGGAACAACCGAAGGGAAATTCAATTACAGGGCCAAGAGAATGAAGAGTTGAGAAAGGAGGAGAGGCGAGAGTGGGGAGAACGATCGATTCCCCTCTCTTCCCTGATCGCCGGTCAGCGTCCATCGCTCTCGCATCTGACCGAAGGAGAGAGGGTTGCCGTCCGTATATCATCGTTCAGGGGCGACCAAGGAGGCTAGAACGCATTAGGGGAGGCATTGGTAAGCTAGACTATGGGCAACAATGAAGAAGAAATAGGAGTGCTTGTTAAAAATTATGAATATGCCCTGTTTTTGTATAACCTTTTAAATGTGAGTTCCATTAGCTAAATTGTGCTTGGCGAAAACTTCGCTGAAGAATTAAGTTGTGTTACAAAGATATTTCTCTTCAAAACTTGCACGTTTTCGGCAGCTTAAGAACATGACGTCACGGCACGGTATCACTATGTATCTGTTGTACGTGGAGGTTAAGTTGTTTAATGAATACTTGGCGAAAAAGTATGCATTTATCTCATTTGTTTAATGCAATAAACTAATGTATTTCTATTTTTATTGGTGGTATGAATCGCAACAAGCAGTTGGTCCATTAGTTATATCTGTATAGTGTCCCGTTTTTTTCACGCCAATAATCTCTGCTATGACATAGCAATCATTGTTTTTTTCAAAGATGAAACCATACCGTTTTACGATTGCGTTTTTTTTAATACCTTTTCAGTCATCGTTTCGACCAAGAAACGCCTAAAAGCCTAAAAAACAATGTATATCCTTCGTTTTCTTTAAAAATAAACGATTGTCCTACAACAATATGGAACCTATACTGTGCTGTGACGTCAGAAGGCGTTTCAGATCACGTGACTTTCATCAATTTTGGGAATATTTTAATAACATTCATTAATCTTTGTGGCTGACATAGAATATTTTGGCTCATATATTTAAATTTGTGAGAAAATTTTGTATCAATAACATCATTTGTTTACGAGAAACAAATTTCATGCAAATTCCCCATTTGGCCCAACATACTCGGAACAAAACATTGCGTTTTATACGGCCACTAATGGAGACTGATGTGTATCAAAACGGATACAACATTGAAATTTAACCTAAATTTCATCACACAGGCGTCAATTTATCACCCTAAGGTTATTTAAGAGAGATATTAATGTATTCAATTTTAACATTAAAACTGATTCAAATTTAATATATTTAAAAGACATACTGCACTGGTTTTCCTGTTCAAACTTTTTCCTCTGTTTCTTTGACGAATTTAAAAATGTATTCCATTGTTCATCTATTTACTCTCATTTATGACGCTTCAAAAACTACTTCA
The DNA here is from genome assembly GCA_933228895.1 of Platycnemis pennipes. Taxonomy (NCBI): domain Eukaryota; kingdom Metazoa; phylum Arthropoda; class Insecta; order Odonata; family Platycnemididae; genus Platycnemis; species Platycnemis pennipes. The sequence continues at coordinate 32,961,660 of OW121855.1, forward strand.
TCCGCTAGAGTATCGCGAGTATGAAACATGTATTATCGTAAGTACCAAGAGGGCCGCTAGCTTCTCAAATCAGCTGCAATTCCTCCTCCAGTGCGCTTCAACTTCCTCAGAGGCGATCGAAAACTTAAGTCACTAGCGACATTAAATAATGGCGGATATTTTGGGAAATATCGTAATGTATGGAGTAAAAGAGTAGAACCCGGCGTCGTTGATTCGTTCTATTAACGAATGGTGTAAAGGAGTCCACTAAAATGCGTCCCATTCGATGGATAGAACAAGGAGCTGAAATTGCTATTCAACGAGATTTCCCAACGTAATGTAAAAACCTAAAGCGTGGCATTCGAGCCGATTATATACGTTCCGTACCCTTAACATTCACGAGAATATGATAAATACGAGCGTCCTTAACGCACAAATCTACCAAAAAAGCGTGCCAGAAAAGGAAAGAAACTCAATTCCTCTAGGTATCTTGGCGAATTATGGTTAAACTGAGAGATTGAAGTTGGATGCAAGTCGCAGAATGTTGGGATCTCCCTACTCTACAGAGCCACACAGTTCCAAACCAGGGACTTTTAGGCTCATTAAAAACTATACTCGTGAATCGAACCCAGGCCCTTGGTATGATAGGTCAGTACAGCAGCCCCAACATCAACTCGATACACGATACAGGCGTACGAAAACAGGTAACTTCTAAGTTCAAGGTAAGTTCAAAAGGTAAGTTCAAAATTCACATTTTTTTCAATTACGTTGTTTGCTAACTACGATTTCCACGTGCAGGTATTTCTACCATACGGGAAAATAGTAACCCACGTGAAAAATGCTTCAAAGGAAAGCAATGGGAAACCACCCCAAAATTTATTTCCAGAGAGTTATGATGAGATTTAATAGAAAAAATTATCCCAGAGATAATTAGGAGAGGAGGAGGGAGCGATTCATCATCGAAGGCATTCCAATAATGCATTTCCCAGGATATTCCCTAAGGAGAGAATTTTATCCCCATTTTAGGAAGCATCGTTGGACTCTCCCTTACCGACCATTCCTTCTCCCCCTGCATTCTTTGCCTCACCGGCTCTTCATATCTTATACCCCCCATCCTGCCATAAAAATTCTCATTCTTATACACCCTCTACCCCGAATTCTCACTGCCTCCAATGTTCCGTACCTCTTCATATGCTCCGATCCCAGGTTCTAGGAATATTTCAAATATCCACAAATATTCAGTTTCTCACCAACATTAGTGACAATACTTTTCTTTCCTCTCTCTCTCTTTGACCTTGGAGCATATCATCGAAGAAAATGGAGGAACTGACCATATTGCTCTGAGAGTTATCAAACTTCCACCGTTTATCTTAACGTAGGCAGATAAATATTATTTACCTACTCAGTCAATAATTTTTCTACAACTCAGTCGTCTTTCCCAGAATACCCCAACTCTGTCGATCATCTCCATTCTGACTTTTTCTCGTAAAACTGGATGTATTTCATTTCATTTACTTTTATGCGGTTCTTAATAATTTATAATTGCTATTAGCAGAAAACTTGCTCTCAGAAACCTTGTAAATAGTTATGTAAACACTGCCGTCATTTGCATTCATATGATAGGTATGCTTAATTTAATTATGACACGTCGAAAGAAATTTGACGCAAGTGATAACCAAACAAACATATAGACGGGATAATTTAAATATCAATATCACGATAAAATTTAAAGAAAACTGATAAGTGTAAATTTATGACAGGTCAAAGATTTTATGTTTGGGCTTTTAATTCATCCAGAACAAGTTATCACTATAATGCCGCATTTATTTCTTATAATCGTATGCAACATAGTAAACTCAGATTTCCAAATAAATTCCTGGTAAAGAATAAATGGAAATTAAAAGTTTCCTCCATGCATTGGGACCGTAACGTTGGCGAGGTATGGATTAGAAAGAGACTCGATAGTAACTGAAAAATAAGCAACTTCCTCAGAGAAAAACGTTTATTGCGACCGGGTTTTGCTTTTTACAGCATCTTCAGTCCTGAAGATGCTGTAAAATGAATGCTGTGAAATGTGTTGCAAAAATTTTCATAATAAGCCTGATATCTGATTCATTTGAGGGTGAACTGAATGCTGACCCCCCCTGAGGGGCTGTGTTTGAAACCGTCGGAGACATCTCTAATAGGTAACCAAGGAGTCACGTGGTATAAACACGAATTCTTCGCAAATTTGATGTGTTAAAACCGCTGACTACAACCTCATTCATAGTTTAGACTTGTGCTATATCTCAACTGGGGGATCTTTTGCTTGAATATATAAGAACAACTCAAGTGAAAATAATTGATGATGTTTTAAAGAGCGATTCAGACAAATTAAATTTTGAAACCATTCGTGTTTGTATCACCTGACTCCTTGGTTACCTATTAAAGATAATCCCGACGGTTTCAAACACAGCCCCCCTGGTAATGAAATATTGGTTACTAAGGATAAAACATGGCGTAAACAAGCAGCCTCTATGCACTCTCATAACGTCCCTTATTTAAGGAGGTTACACCGTGACTCCGCGATTCAATATCCCATAAAAGAGCTATGTTATTTAATGAATAAATATCGATCCAGAAAAACACCTATATAGAAAATCATCTATAGTATGATAACGCATGCACAGTAATTGTATGAGTAAGCTAATATATAGCGCATTGTAGTTGCATTCTATTTTTTACGAGCTCTTTTAACTCATTTAGAGTTCGGAACACGACTGACGTCATGTTGCCACGTTTAATTTACAAGGTGAGAATACATGCTCAATCCCGCTAATACGTATTCTAAAATAGGTTAAATATTTTCTTGCTTAGTTTTAAACTATTCCCTTGCAAATACAACTCTTTGTTTTGAATTTTATTAATATTCGTATTTTTGCAAATCGTTTGGCAACAATGACGCTGCTACCATTTGGAAGCATTGGTATTAATTACAACATATCAATAACCAATGAAATATTTACATACATAAAAAATATAAGAAGTACCTTGGTAAGGTATATTCCTAAATTAAATGAGTAAATAAGCTTGTAAGCACGTTCCGTCACAAGTACCGTTGCCAATGATCACAACATACTGTAGCGCCACTTTCATCTAAGGATTTTCTACTTTTTTCGTGAAAAACATTTTTTAATAACAATTAAACAAGTGTGGTAAGGCGAGCACTTTTTTAAAATGCTAAATTCTACATAAAATTGTGCATTTTATATTAGTTTTTCGTGACAGTGACATTTCTCTTTACATTATTAATAAGCAAATTTTACTGCAAGAGCCATGCTCTTCCATATAGCCACGTATTTGTAGTGTACACTTGTGATGATTTTCTGTGGTGATCTGATTTTCAACGTCTTTTTTCCTCAAATGTATTATGAAAAGGCCAAATTATATTATTGCCAATCGATAGAAGGGCCAAAAAATGATGAGCCCTGAAATTTTCACAAAAATGACATCTACTTCATAATTCGGAGCCACCTTAATATGCGAGAAAAAACTGATGATAAGGAAAGAAAAATTTATGCCAAATCTGAAGGTTGAAGTAAAGCCTCGCTCCGCACTAGCCTTCAACTACCAGTTTAAGGCCAGCAATACAAGTATAGGCTCCAAAAACTAAAATATTTAACAGTCCCAATCTGAACGCAGATTATCACGCGATTAGGGATGGGTATTAATGCCGCTGTCGGTTGGAGAAAATCCCTTATAACATGAAGAGCAAAATTGCAGCTCAACCGATATCCAAGCTGATCCCTTGCTTCCGCCCCTTGCCTCATCCCTCGAAGATTACACCTTCTTCACCCTCCCCCGATCCCTTTCTCTCACAGTGTAACCTTCCCGTAACCTTCCTTCCTGCGTGTAATATCTTCCGAGGGAGTCGCTTACGCCGGCATGAGTATCCTCTTAATTAGAGCGGCCGGGCTCATAGTGATAAAAATAGGAAGAGATTTGGCGCATGAGGGTAGTGCGTGAATATGTGTGTGTTTATATATATAAAGGAACAATCGCATGTGTATTTATATGTATACCTAGGATAGGATAAGGAAAATGGAAAGGTAACACATAAAAGGATGTATATAAACAGGTGATGCAGATGAAATCAAGCCAGATCACAGTAGAATACATGTGTACGCTTTGTAGTATCCTCGAAGGTATTAAAATAACGTTACATTTCCAATGACATTTCCCTTTTTTTTAGCAATGAGAAAACATTAATGAAAGATATTATTGATAACTAGATGGTTTTTTATGGAGTTTATGTTCTTGAGAAAATGAAAAAATCTAACTATTTGGCCTTCGTTTCAGAAAATATATCTTTTCCTTCTCCAGGGCTTAAGTTCTTTTGAGGTGAATTTATTTAATTAGTTTGAGTAAACAAATTCACCTCCAAAGAACTTATAGCCCTGGAAAAGATATATTCCGAAATGTCGACCAAATTTTTCATTTTCTCAAGGACATAAATTCCTAAAAAACCATCTATATATTAAAAAAGAGGTATGAAAATCAGCTTACCAATTATTAATAACAGCATGATTAATTTCTCTATGCAAAAATTTATCCACCAAAAAGTATGTGGATCATCAATATTATTTTAACAAAGGATGAACTGATTGTACATATGTATCCCTACGTGAAAGAAGGCTAGACCTCCCCTCTTGTTCAATGGTGTATCGTCCCTCCATTTAGCATTAGATAATTTATGGTCAGCCCCTTTATATTCTCATGATAAGGGAGCTGGGACTCAATATACCTGGGAGATATACCTGGACTCAAACGATCGCTGCATATGCTAATGATGTTCCCAGTAACGACGTTATCATTTTAGTTTGAGACTTGCCATTTCCTCTTTGTAGAGCGTAAATTGATTGTTTTTGCTAACTGGGACATTTTTTCGTAAAAGTAATTGTATATTTATTCAAAAATGGCAGAAATTTATCGAATTTAGGACCCTTTTTGCCGATATTTGCGAATCCAGGAAAGAGGAAAGAAATTTTTTTCCGCTTAGAGCAAAGATTAAGATAGAAGATAATACTGTAATGGATATTGCTTGCTGGAGATAGTGTTTACAGCTGGCGATATTATTGGAAAGGAAGGTAGATGGCAATGGACAGGTGTGGTTTGGAGGGGAGAGTAAAAGTTTCTATCAGGATTTACGAGGCAGAGTAAGCGGATAGAACGAGAGAAAAGGCATAACGAGACAAAATAAAATGACAAAGCTACGATAAGCAGATCGTTTAGGGGGAGAGGAGGAGGAAGAAAAGGAATAACTGTGAGAAAAAGCGTGATAGCTCAAGAGATGATGACGGGAAATATATGGATAGACAAAGTTGAGGAAGAGAATAACACTGGTCTACCGAATCATTCGATGGAAGTTCCTTCAAGTTCTTCCGACGGAAGAACTTGAATGGTTTGCAACATTATTTAATTCACATTTCTGTTTAACGTTTATTAGGTTTCATTTAGCATATTACCCTTTTGGCAGCAAAAATAATATACAAAAAGTTTCTCGAAACTTCTCAAGCGTCACTTACTATAAATAGACTGATAAACGTCTTTAATGAAAAATGTTGCATGAACGTTAATGCCTAAACAAGATTGCACCGTATATTCCAATGAACATGCCTCACGTGGCTGTTTCTTTCATGACAAATACATTTCCCTTATCAGATTTTATTATGTTACTTAGTGCACGTAGGTAGATGATGTTAATATAGTGATTGCCTGCCACATACCTTAAAATTGGTTCGCAGAATAATCATTATGAAAGAGTAAGATAATTATAGAACACTCATTTTGGTTACACACTCGATATTCATTGCTTTTGTGGTCGTTTTTATCAAAAGACGTGACTGGCAAATAAAGACATTAACGTCGTATTGGTGAAAAGAGGTAGGTACGGGTGTAGAGAGAAACCTGACGGCGGCATTTGCCTACTCTAAAGATTCCAAGGGATCCAGTCGAAACTTCCGACGGACAAAGTACTGAGCTTTAACAGCCGCTAAACGGAACATGGAACGGTTGGCCGATGAAAAATCTGTAGCAATGACGGCATTCGAACCCGTTCCCTCGAGATGAGAATCTCGAGAACTGTAGGATGATAAAAGAATCTACACCACTTAAAGCTACCTCGAGGGTATGTGGCAGGAGGCGAACCATCAGTAAACATGGGCTACATGTTTTCATGTTGTGCTCTAATGTTTTCATACACACTGCAGAATTTAGGATACATATCGTGCACTACAAATAGACTCTAATCGTGAAGATTGTTTGTGGTGGAAGAGTGTCATCATTGAAACAACTAAAATCACTTTTGTGACTTCCACAGTTCAACAAACGACCGGTTTCGGCTGTTAGACCATCATCAGGGCATGCTTTCACTTTTTGCTTCAAGTACTTTTTGGGTTGATATTTTTCCTTACTTATTGAACCTTTTTAATCTTATTCGTACATGCATTTTTATTCGGAAATGACTCCGTACTGCGACTGATTGAAACAAATTATTATGACCGAAGCACTATTTTGATGAAAAGAAGAATGTTAATATGGAACAGAAGGCGCTAATTTATTGTGCTAGGATTGAAAATAGTTGATATTTCTACAATAGACTAATTTAGAATCATTAGACTATTGCACCCTACTTGTACTGTACGGTAGTTGTAGTAATTTAGAGCCTTATTTCCTTGAATAAATTGAGCATTGGTTTTTCCTTTTTCACTGTGACCATGTTTATATTTGCCAGTATTTGCGTTTTTCGTTTGCTTTTTTCATTTTTTTCTACTTAAATCAACTTCACCTTGTTTTCTATTTTAAACTGCACAATATGTGCTCATGCATATAAACATTTGACGATCCACACCAAGCGTTCATTGGCGTTTATTGTATGACATCGAATATGTGACGTCAATCGCGGTCAAACTTCCTTGTTTACATGTACCGTAAAATATTGTAAACATTGTCAATGTAATTACAAATTTTATCAGAAATTCATCATGACATTTTTTCCTGTCTCTTCAATTTTCCTCGCTTTGAGGAGGAATATGATAACAAAATTAAAAATTTTCATCCCGTACTTGATTTTTTGATCATGCAAAATTGGCATAAATCTGTGCTTCGTGCCTTGTTGGGAATGCACGGTGATCCTAGTGTGTTATACTCCTCTACTGTACACCCTTGTGGATCCTTGCAGGATTTTATGCAGGTGTTGATGTGGTATCGTTGGTCTATTCAATTTTATTTCTAAGCTGCAGACTTGATGCATTCATAGCCTTCGAAAACAGATCAGTACCAGACTGTTTATTACAAGTTGAAGAAATATGCCCTTCATCACACCGTCATTGAAAACTGTAGCTGCGGGTCAATTCTGTGAATGCCATAAGCTTCATAACCATTGTTCTCATAAGTATGACGGTCCGTCATAAGAAGCGATTCTGTAGACGTCATAGGCGTCATAACTTCGTCGTCGCCGTCATAGCGCATGACGGTCAAAATTCGCCGTCATAGCATAGTCATAGCCGTCATAAGGTCTCAGAATAGGAGCGTTGTTGTTGAAAACGGTATCTTGTGGTTTTGTTTTGTAAAAAGGACAGAGATCAAGGTGAAAGGTAAAATCACAGCAATATTGTAATTAAAATTGTAAATCTGTAATGTTGAAACACGCAAATCCTCCTTATATATTTATCATCGATAGAATGGAAGCGCTCTACTTCGTTGCTATTCCGAGAGCAATCGAAGGCAAAGACAAGAACGACGACAATTTCGTCTTATTCGCCGGCAGTTGAGGGATACGCACAATCCTTTTGAAATAAGCGAGGAAGATTTCAGGACTCTCTTCCTCATTTCATAAGGACTGGCTCGCGATCTCACTTGCGCTCTCCCCTAATCTTAATAAAACTTAGACAGAGTTTGCCAGTCCATTTGCAGGTTGGTTACATGATTTTAACTTTCCAGTTTATTCCAGTATTTGAAAACTGGAACGCTCCGTGCATATGAGTGCATTAGACCCTAATTTAAACACGTTTTAGACCCTAATTTTAAATCAGGCATATACAAGTTAAATTGTGAATATTGTGAATGTCATTACATTGGCCAAACGGGACGAAAATTCAAGTGCAGAATTAAAGAACATAAGGCATGCTGGAGGAACAAGGATGACTCGTCAGCCTTCGCCCGACACCTCTTGGAGATGGGGCACCGAAGCAGCTTTGACCCAGAAATACTGCATTTTACTGGGAAGGGAAGGAAGATGGATGCCTTAGAGATTCGGGAGATTAGCCTTAATAGAAAAGACCTTCTCAATGACATAACCTTCCCAAACCCATCCCCCTTATTACTTATCACTTTAAACACTTCTTCCTCCCCCCTCCCCCTATCTCCCCCAAACAATCCTCGTGATTTCCTCGTCCCCATACTCAGCCAACCACAACCCCCTCCCTCCTCCCCACCCTTCACCCTCACCCTCCCATAGCACTCCCGGAGTATATAAACCTGTGTTCTGCTGATAATTTTTAATGCACCTGAGGATGTCTTGACAGCCGAAACCGGTCGTTCTTTTAATAAAATTGTGGAAGTCACAAAGCTTTTCATTGTTATTCTCTAGCTTGGCGATTTATTTCGTTCTTTTGTCTATTTTACCAAAGCTGCCCTTCTTCAGTTTCAGTTTCCGCATTCTTGTATGTACTTTTACTGGCTAACTCCGCTTCGTGAGTGAAAGATTGGGGGGGGGGGTAAGATTGGATACAGGAGTTGGGTGGGAGACAGTGGCAGAGGTAAGAAAGAGGTGGCCTCTAGTGGGAACGCTTTAAACCTGGCGTTAGATACGCTTTTTCTAACCAGATACGGGCCGACTCACGAGATCTCACCTCAATACTAGTGGCATTTCCAGAAAGAACTTCTACTATGGCAAGGGAAAAACAATTGTCGAAAGTCTGATTGTGGTGGGCAGTATGTTTAGAGATAGGTTCATAGAATGGAGGAATTTTGGTGGAATGCCGATAGTTATCCATTCTGATAGCTAATGGTGTAGTACACTCACCAATGTAGAAGGAGAGGCAGAAATTGCAGGAGAAGCGGTAAACTACGTTGGTGGAAGTGCAGAAGGGTGGAGAGGAGGATTTTTTGAGGACCGATGTGGAGGCTGAGCGGAGTAGAAAGCAGCATTTGCATCTCGGACGTTTGCAAGGTGAAGAGAAAGAGGACGGAAGGAGAACATATTGAAGAGTGGGTTTGGCGGATCTAAGAATATATCTAAGATTGGGTGCTTATTTGTATGTTACGGAAGGTCAGGCGGGAAGGAGACGTGATGTAGTTTGGTTGTTGTTTATGTTGAGGTAAAAGTCTCTCAGGATACTTTTTATTTAGTGTGCGCCGGGAAAAAAATGTGGTGGTGAAATTCAATCGGCCGGGAGGGTTATTTTTGAAGCGGGGTGTGTAATTAGCGGTAGGGGATAGAATTTTCTTTTTGAGGAGAGGTTCTGGGTACCCACGTCTCTTGAGGGCGTGATGGAGGTTATCTATGGCTTGGTGTAGAGAGGGGCATTGTTGCAGAGACGGTGAGCCTGGACGGAGAGTGAGTATGGGATGGATTGTTTGGTGTGTGGCGGGTGACAACTAGTATAATGCAGATATTGTTCGTGGATTTCTGCAGCTGGCCCGGCAAAGGAAAAGGTTTGATATTACAATATCTCATGGAAAGATGAATGAGGCGGCTTGAATTACGCGCGATAATGGGCAGAAAACCCTGGCACGCCATGGACAGCTCAAAATACTCGCCCAGCGCCCGCTGTATGACTGATAACAGCTGTGGCGTCGTCGCATGATATTCGGCAATAATAAATCCCTCTCAGTAAGAACATGCGGCGGCGTCATGCCACATCGGAGGAAGATGAATCGAGCGCCAGAGTGAATTTGCTCATTTCGTTCGCATTACCGCGATTAAGATATGTCTTTTTCAATTTGAGCTCAGCCGCTTGGTATTTGAATACGTCTCCATTCATTTATTCTTTAAATCAGATTACAACCTTATCATTACGGTCAAGGTCAAGAAATTCAACAAATAGTGTAACATTAAAAACATCAATCAGGGCCATTTGTCAACCATCGCACACAACCACGGGTATTTATTTATTCTATACTTACATTTTGTTTGCATATTACAGTTGGCATAATGATGCAATACGATGAATAACACCTTAAAAGTAGTTTAATGCTCATTCACGAAGGTTATAGTAAAATATTGCCTTGTGATATGTTTGTACGTAGTCAGTATCAGTACAGCGACGTCAGAAGTGGGGGTCAGGGGCCCCCCCCCCAGAAATTCGACCCCCCCAGAATTTGCCCCGGGCCCTTGAGAAATGAGTCTTCATCAATAAAAATTAAATTTCACTTGTTCCCAGCTTGCCTTTTCCCTTCGGACGCATATTGTACCACCTTCATATGCACTTTTAGCGGAATTCTAGTCTCTACCCCCTCCTTTACGCAAAAAATGCGGGCCTTTTTCATAGGAGCCAGGACCTTTTCTTAAGAGCCGGGCCCTTTTCAAGGTTGGCCCCTCCCCAGCGAAAATAGTTCCGACCCCCCTGAATCAGTAAACGCCTCCTCGCAGGCAGCAGTCTTCTGCAACTGCTTATATCGCCCACCAATTCCATACCACCCTAACTGCCTATTCTCTTCCGCAAACTCAATCACTTCCCCAATGCTCTTTCCTCTGTATCGGACTTCCATCCAACAGCTGTTTAATCTGACCGTATTCAGCCATTCCATCCTTAATGTTCTCGATCTTTCACGCAATACACTGTAATTCAAAAGCTTACAACATAAAATCCGGATTAAATCTTTTAAAAAGTAGATTGTCTTAAATCACAGTCATAATATGTAGATGAAAATCAATTTAGCGTTAAGATAGATTTCAACGCACTAATATGACGTACCTAATTCAACTACCTAATATGGTGTTTAGTGAAAATAATCATCGGAAAAATGTTAGAGTTGAATGTCACTGATATAGCAAATAGCAAATTAGCAAATTGGCACACGAATGGCTTTCAAGGTAATTAAGAAATAAAATATGCGAAGCATAGATAAAAAGGGCAGAGGTGTACTGCAGAGGCATGTTTAAAATACGCCCTGAACGGAATTTCGCATCACTAAAAATGAAGCCATTTGATACTCTTCCACATCGCCAGCCTATCTTCGAGGCGGATTATTTTATCTTTGTCAGACCGAAAAAATTTTCCAGAACCAAATCTTTCGCGGCCGATCCATATTCACTCTCAGGAATCACAGAAGAGAGGGAGGGGATCACGAACGCCTTAGCCATATCAGTCAGGATATTCCAATTCCCCGAGAGCGGCTAACCCAATTACAGTTTAATCACCGTCGTCTCTTAGATAAGGGTGGCAGGAGACGGAGGTGGCAGGAACGGCGAAAAGGGGTTGAGAGGGGGAGGAGAGAGACTCATTGGGGATGAGACGTGCGCGAGGGAACAGTGGAATAGATGAGTTCCCCTCACACCGGACGGCTGAATGGGGAAACAGAGTCAGTCGCGCGGCATAGACACCCGCAGCTCGTTCCGAGATCTTTAATTAACCGAAGGCAGCAATTGATTAATTAGTCCCAGCCGAGATGCGGACTGCGCAAAGGTGAGGAGTCCCTGGCGATAGGGAAGTCCTGGCCCGGTACGCGTTACGGGCTGGGTTGGAGCGTGGATTGACGTGTTACTTGATGCGGAGTGAGTGGAGTAAAGTGTGGGCTAAGCGGGATTGCGGGTGAAGGAGGCGGGACCACGTATCGAAATACGACGGCGTGGCACGACTCCTGGGCCTCGATCATGGATCTTCATAAGGCGTGCACTAGCTTTATCGTTATTTTTTGATTTAACTTATGTCAGGAGAACGAGATCTTCGTTATTCATTTTTCGTACAATAATTCAAATCGCTTATCACAATCAGTGGAGCGAATTTTATAGACGGTTATTGTTAACCCTGAAAACTGTGGGGGGTAAGCCTTAACGATAAAGATTGCGATAACGTGAAAGATACATCCGTGATTCCACACCTGATCTCTGGTAAATAGATACCGATATGTTACGCGCCGTCAAAGCACTGAGGTGATCTCACGCAGATGACCCAACCATCCCAAGCGAGACGACTTATCCCGCGACTGATGAGTCTTCATTGCGGAAAAGCTGTGTGGGAAACATTCAATTCCGGTATATAAGGAAATGTTGAGTTATTCACACCTACCTTTAACGGACTCTATAGTCAGTGACTTTAAATTTTTCTTATTTCAGAAAATAAATTGCATTCATTGCTGTTCTAACTTTTTGAGTCGACCGACAAATAGGACTGTTTGCGCCTTAAAGTATGGATTGGGAAAACTGGAAGATGTAAGAATTTGGTAATTGGAGGAAGAGCAAAGCCCGTAATTGGCACTGAAAAGTCCGCTCCTGCTGGGAATAGAGCCAAGACCTTCTGGATAAAAGACCAGACCAGTACTCAAACCATCACCCTAAACTAAAAGATATTCATTATGGTGCGGTATGATGCAGAATATTCACTATCATCAAAGTGTCCCTCCTCTTAATTACACCTTTCATCAGAACCGAGGATTTTTCAAACTTCATATGACTCAACTGGAATAAGTTTCCATTATAGTCAAGGATAAGTTATCTTCATGGCATTATAACTAGCTCATTTTTCGGACAATTTCATTTTAAAAATGTTGAAACTCGACTGGAGAAAGTTACTTCGGTTCTTCACCATACCAATTCATTCATGGCTGCCAACGTTTTAATGTGAATCAGAAATCGAACTTTATTCAGTGAAGGCCAATGTATATCTCAATATCGCTTCAACGAAATATTTCTATATTTTTCACAGTTGATCTAGAATCTTTTGCAATACTAAAAGCGTCACACCCTACGTTTACCAACAATTGGAGGATAACATAAATGGAAAAGAGTGAACCAAATGAGAGAATTATTTGCTCTCAAAAGAGCCGCAGTGAAAAGAGATGTACTTCAAAATCGATGTTATTTTGTAATGGATATTTTCTTGGAGAAATCAAACTCTCGCGATCGCTAATGTTAGGGTAAGTTGTAATACATAGGAGGAATAGTATTGCTGATTCATAAATAATTTCGTAATGCTACCAAAAATTCAAGACATAATTTATAGTTAGGTCATTGTTTGCCAATAATCTTAGCAACAAAAATAGATGCTGTTTTTCATGCTGGCATACTTAGTTGCAAAGTAATTTTCCTTTTCTGGCCTTTTCGATAAATCATGAACCTTAGACTCACATTGAAGCCTGCACTCTCCATTTCCCACCGTTTCTCATTTCATTATATCCCTTCTCTCAGAGAAGAGCTCAAAAGACCTCTTGTCCAGAGCATCCACTTCGACAAAAGGCTCATTATTTTGGCTTCTACATCAATAGTTTACTGTATGCATTTCACGGTCAAACATTTTGCAATCAAAACGGATCAGCCCAAGCACTTCCTCCAAGCAGCGAATAAGGAAGGAATTGGCCGAATGAACCCTTCATAAGCGACGAGGCACCTAGAATCATGGGATCAGATACCGCAGTCAAAACAGAAACCAGAGTGTTCGATCGTGGAAATCGGAATTTCCGAGATTCGATCTTCTGGGAGCCAGTAAGAAGCGTGGGGGAATAAAAAGGGGAGACCAAGTTCGGTACACACGGAATGTGAACGGGGTGATTTATTAAGCCGCCACTGCTTCAAGCCACCCGTTGTGGGATGTACGTCGAGCTGCGGGCTCGCGTTGAAAGAGGCGGGGTAGAAACACTAAATTGAGAGCCCAATAAAATGAACGAGAATGGTGAAAGGAAGGCAGAGAAGAAGAGAGAAAGGGGTGAAAATAAAAATAGAGAGGGAGGAAGGGAAATGATCGTGAAAAGATATGAGCTCTCCCTCTCCGTTCCCTTCCCACTCCATTCCTCCCTCAGTCGGGATGAAATATGAATTGATCGAGAGAAATATACGAGCAGGTGGGTTGAGGTGAGAGTGGGGTTTGGGGGAGGAGGGACACAAGGGGGGTGGGGGGGTTGGAAAACCGATTGGATTTCCTGTCGTTATGAAAGCAACGGAGCGGATGAGGAGGGGAGAGATGGGGAGGGTGAGGCCGTGGGAAAATAACGTATTACGTCGAGAGCCAGGAGGGAGTGAGGACGACGGACGCGTAGCATAAGGGGTGGACGTTCAGAGCGATATTAGGAGCGGTGGGGCGAGAAAAAGGTTCGGGCTGACGAAAAAATATACAAAAACTTCCCCGCTGTTTGAAATAAAACATTCGCCCCACGAAACTACCCTTATTGATTCCGCCAAAAGTTATTTAAAGGTCCACACTCACACACAGACACATAATATTGGGTCGCCTCAACAAGGAGTTGATAAAAAAAACACAGGGGGAATGGAATCAAGGTCGGCTGAAAAATTATTCCAACGGAGATACGTGGAGGAGCATGTCCTCGGGAAATGAGAGTCCGCGATCGCATTGTTCCGTTTTTAACATGACGTCAGGCCTGGGCGTTTCAGCGGAAACGTATTCTAATGAGGGCCACCAAATTGGAATACGGGGTACATATGATGCGCAACTGAATTTTGCGTGAGGATTTACCAGGAGTAAATAATATAAAGAGTTCCAGCATTTGAACTAAACAAAGGCGTCATTATTCAATGATCGAACAATTTTCTATGCGATCTAATTTCCCTAGAATTATTACGTCCTGAATTTTTGATCAAGTACAAATATTCATATGATTTATTCACATTCAAATATTTAAAGTATATTGCCAAAATAATAATGCATGGCCAATATTTTGTAAAATAAAGTGAGGAATTTTTTCCTCGCGTTTTGATGCTTATAATTCAATCAATTGCCACCAAATAAAATATGAACCCAACTAAGGTATCTCAATAAAAATTATACTATAGTATGACTGTTGTTCCCGAATTAGTAACCGACTCTTTTTAAATTAAAAAATAAATTAACTAAGCTCTGGGAACAATACCCCTAAGAGCATGAAATATACAAATGTGGGGAGCTGATAATACAATATAAGATTAACTAAAATTTAAACAAATTTCATATATAACAAAACAATGCATCGTGCCATGTAAACATTTACGTTTACGTATTAGGCACAGCTATTGACACAACACTCTCATTCTCCATTTACGTGTAACAGGTTAACTGCCTTCTCGAAGTGATTTAGCACATATTGATCAAATCTTATTCTACATTTATACTGAAGTCACAGACTTCTATCCGTTCTTTTATCACACTCCCAACTACTATGCGACCAAACATGATATCGTGATAAACTGCCACCTTCACCTGTATTATCTATTGTGGATTACCTCTCTATTGTGGAATCATTTTTCATAGTAAACAAAAGATCACATCTTAAGATTGAAAAGAATAGAGAATCTTAATTTTGTGGAATAGAATCGAATGAGAGTATAGGGTCTAAAATTATATTATTAAGTATTTCTTAGAGGAGTTGGGAATATCTCGGCTCCCACTAAATTTCCACGCTAACAAACGATACACTTTCATCAGTGGGATTTTTGTAAAGAAATTTCAACTTCCCCGGCTCCCTCGAGCGCTTTGAACTGCAGACTACCCGCAGACCTATCACTAGACTCCGAGTAATAGGGTACCTTAAGTCTCTCACAACAGGGTTAAGGTTCACTTATTAATCATTAATGTATCTGGTAATCTGATCACCACTTTTATCGTACCTATTATGATTATGACTTTCAACCTAATAAACATACAATTTTATTTACCTGATTGCTCTTAAATATAGTTTAAGATTTATGTTATTCTCGTCATAATTATTTCTAGTTTATGCAACGTTTGATTTTGTGCTTATATATTTCAAATATTTCTCTTAGTACCGTTATGAAGAGCAGTACCTAGGTTGAGAGAAACATATATTTTGCATATCATAACTTTCTTTTCTTAGTTGGGGGCCCGTAAATTCGTCTTTATAGATCCTGAAAATTTTCTGTCACCACCCACTCGGGAATCCCGAAGATAATCATTTAAATTTTTACGGAAAATTATGTTCCACTCAACAATGTCAAAGAACTTTGTAACCGATTTAAAATCAAAGTACGCTTTCGAATGTGGCTTTTGAAGTTACACATGTTTTCTAATGTCAGCTTCTCAATGGTAATTTATTGGTAAAACAAGGGTGAAAATTTGATGTTTATACAAGGACAAAAAGGTGACGTATGGCCCACTAAATACACTGCTTCTCGCCTACAGCACCTAGATTTTGAAAAGGGAGTATATCCCAAGCATTTCCCAATTAGAGATTAGACTGACTTCACATTACCTTTTACACCGAAATGCGAAACTCAGAAAGATAAAGATATTGGGGATGGAGTGGTGTTTGCTTTTTATATCAACTTGAGGAATTTTCTCATTGCAAAATTCCACGGAGAAAAATAAACGTATAAATCATCCTTCACTATTATCGGTTACACAGAGAACTAACAGTTCTAGCCTTCATTTTAGTGAGAATCAGGATAACAAAAATACTTTAAAAAAATTATGATATGAAATTAGAAAGTTATCTTTACAATTATTATGACTGAATGCATTTTTAATCACAAAACCTTCACACTTCCACAGGCAGGTAGCCAGAAATTTGCTTCGGGGGAGGCTAAGTATAGTGTAGCCCGTGTAGCCTAACTTTAAATCAGCCTTGCTCGTCGGTACCGACATGTTACAAATCTCTTCCTTTATTTTCAGTGCTTGGTATTTGCTTTCACAGTGCCCATTCCAATCTCTTTTCACTTGCTAAGCTCACTGTTTGCCTTGTCATGAAGCAGTTAATTTGACCGGCCCCAGAACAGAAGTTGAACGCATGCATGCATATCAGATTGAAAAGAGTAATTATTAACCACACAAAAGCATCAAACTAGTGATCACGTTTCATGACACTTAGCACTTGAATTATATGCAGTTTAATCCGGATCATCATGCCCAGTTAAAATCAGAACGATAAAATTTCTTGGAAAAAGTTTCGGGGGGGCTGAAGCTCCAGAAGCCCCTTCCTGGCTACATGCCTGCACTTCCAGAAAGAAACTCTGCGGACAAGTACGAGAGTTGTTTGACTCATTCAAACTAGTTCTATGTTTAGAAAATTAAATGTTTAAACATGAAAAAGTACCAAAATAAAGCAAAGATAACGGGGATTTAAGAATGAAAAATTTACCCTATTCCTTTCCCAAATCATTTCATGGCGTAATGAAAAATCATTTTACAACCCAAATTTTTCGATCAGCATTATCATTAACATGTTTTGTAATCACAATATACTGAAAACACTATGATTGGATCTACTCGATTTACAAGAAAAATATCCAAATGCTGGATACAGAAAAATATCTTTTTTCTTGAACAAACATTGGGTAGATATTTTCAAAGGCATACTAAGATATATCCTACACCGTGGAGTTGAGAGGATTTGTGAGGCTCTCGTTACTGTTTTGATAATTATTTTTGTGTGTATAACGATCAAATATTGCCTTTGAGTTGAATATGGACGCCACGGTGAATCTATGGCTAATTAAGAGATATTCTACTCACACAAGTTCCTTCTTTACTCAACGTATTACTTTCTACATAGATTGGCAGGCTTTGGGTTCGTAGGCGAATGGAATATATCCTGAGCTACCCACCTCGCCATTGGCATCGCATAAATTCATGACGTTTGTTCAAAGTTTGCAATCTATCAATGCCTGTTCTAAAAATACACATTTTGATATCATAATTACCAGTTATTTCTTAATTTTAATTCATCCCAGCATAATTTCCTCAGTCCTTTCATGTACACACATCTCGTGCAAATATCACAGCTACTGCGTCCTTACAAATCACAGTCCCGCAAAGTAGATAATAGATCAGCGCCAGAAGAAAATATCAAGGCTAAATTTCAATTCACTTATGAAGTATTCATAAGTTTCCAATGCTGAAATAAAGCGTTCAACAGATTCCAATTAATGTGTTGTGACAATCTGTAAAACCTACGAAAAATATTCCTCGCAAACTATGAATTTTGCATTCAAGAGTAATGGAATCATAAATAAACAAAAAAATTAATTAAAATTCAATAATACACTGTATTTGAGTTTTTTTTAACAAGTAAGTTCTATTTATAAATGTTGAGTTAAAGAAGTGTTTTTTCTTTATTTATTTCGAGTTCTAGATAAAAAAGTATAACGTACATATATCCAGAAATTCACGTAACTTAATCAAAAGTATCAACCCATTAGGTTCATAGAACAGCGCAGTAGTTCGAACGTTTCGGCACGTTTCCCCTGCGTTTCCGATACGAGAGTGTGACCTAATTCATTTGATCGTACCGTGATTCTAATGCCTTTTGAAATCTTAGGTGCACCCCCAGTAACCACCACGATACTGTTATCCCCCCCACCCCGCCCTGATTCAATTGAAATCTGTACTAATAAAAAATCTCATTATTTATCAATTCAGATTCCTCATTGCCTCCAATTTCACAATTCCCTATTCCTTCATCACCGGTTACTTCATTTGAAATTACAATGAAGATCGGGAATATCTACAAGTGGAAAGCAACGAGTAGTGTGCACGAAAATGTCACATGAAAAAGCACGAAACCCAATTTTAACTCCAACTCAATGCTACGTTTAGAGTTTGCGATAAAAGAACCAGTATTGAACCAGTATTTGTGTCTTTCGTTTCCAAGCACTTCTCCGTAAGATTCATGAGCAATTAATATTTTTGAATAATCACCTTCATATCATTATTCAGGAATAGTAAATAGTGCTTTCAATCATTCATGCATTAATGCAATGCATCAAAAGGGTACATTCAAGAGATTCCATCTCTTATTTATTCACCGCAATATCGGCTCTCATGCCTCCGAAACAGACGCAAACTATACAAACGCCACTAACCTAGCTCCAACACAAAAGCCGTCTCTTATCGTTAGTTAATAAGAGTAGCGCACATACAAATGAATTCCCACAGATTTTATACCGCCTGCGATTTCGTGCAGTAAAAAATTTATTTTTCTTCCCAGGCGTGCTAAAGATCGTTTCACTGATGCTTGATAGTCGTTACCTTGGAATTTCAGCCATTGTACACCTTGAGGTAGCTTCAGGCGTGATGTCGTGGAGCAGATTAATCATACTCTGAACAAAATAAAAAAACCCTAGTACTGTCTACAAAAATGTTTTGATGATTGCTCAAAGCGTCGAATGCATCGTGGAGTACAAATATTTTTGAGGACCGATTTTTTTATTTCGACTTATTGAGCATGTGAATTCTTTTTTCAAATGAAAAAATCTCGTTTAATGCCCTGATGATTATTAAACTGAATACCTCACTATCTTCCATATTATTGCAAGTTACTCAATATTTCCCAAAAAGCTAACAACTACAAAAAATATATTTTTATGTAACTATTCCATAAAATAAGAAAATTGTTGTATTGCAATACAACATTCTCCCAAATCATTCCTTATGCAAACTCCAGGATAAAATTATGGAGATGGACTTCCAATATAGTCCTCACAGCCACTAAATTAGAGTATAAAATTTCACTTATGTATTCACACACCATCGGATAATGCCGAGTTCTACCTTTTACTGCATCGCAATGTACCCTCAAGACCATAAAATAAATTAAGTGTCCCTTTTTAAAGTTTCCTTCTAGTCTCCCCGATACTAAATCATAGAGAACGTGAAACAGGACCATATAGCGCAGGAGCGGCCACAATTCATTCTTGTTCATTGCACGAACAACCTCTTAGGAAGTCCTAGCATTTTAAAACCCCCAGGCACAACACTGATGATTAACTTCCCTGCCAGAAAAAAAGCAAATAATTCACACGAGGTGGAAACACCTACTCACTTGATCGTAACTTGAGCTTGAATGAAAGAAAAAAATCTCTTTTCTTACAAGGTACACTTTCTTGAAACTTCGCTCCAACTCTAGGTATAGGCTATTTTTGGAACGACGCGACGATAGAATATCCTCTGCCTTCCTTGCACTCAAGTGATAGATCGCCACGATACACAGTACAAGCGTGCTCTAGAATCTCATTTTGGACACGACATCTAGTGCTAAGCCTCTTACACACCCGAAATGGAATATAATTGAAGGGTATTTATAGATTGTGGTGCGAGAACTTGGGAGTCAAACGACAACGCCAAAGTTCTCCGCCCCAGATGTTTAAGGTGAGCAAAACCATCACCTCTACCCCTACTTATAAATTTTTAAAGTAGGGCAGGAAAGAAAAATATCAGAATGAAGAGATATCTGGCTTTAACATGATGAACTCAACCTAATGCTCACGCATGAAAATGATTAATACATCTTCCGGTGAAAAAGGCATTCGGCTCGCAGTAAAGAGGAATTAAATTGACTATTTATGGCGTTTGAATGCCCAGAAAATGTGAAATTTGACGTCTGGCAGAATGGGTAGACAACCGTTTCAGAATCGGGTTGGTGTCGTGGACAGGATACTAGCCTTGTACCTTGAGGGTGCGGGCTCATATCCGAGAAAATTAAATAATCCCTAGTGCTGTGTGGAGAACATTTCGAGTTCAGTATTCCGTCCGTCGGCGGGGACGATAAGCCGTGGTTCCCTTGACGCCTTTCGTTTGGAGCAGGCCAATGCCGACGCCGGGTTTCACTCCACGTATTTAATTCCCTTAAAGGTCCTACTTTCACCCGATTCTCTACCTATCCTCTCTGGCGCAAATGACCCTATCACTATTCTCCATGTACATAAATTTCATCCAATGTGGCAATGGCATTTTGTTGCTTCTGCATAACTACAAAAGAAACACTCATTGTTCATTGCTAAACTATTGTAAGTTGCTCGTTGATAGAAATCAATTGTCCATTATATAATTTTTTGAGGCTCTTCCGCGAAATTATCTTGAAAGACATTTAATTTTGTACCAGAGTTTGTAAAAACTCACCAAAAGCAACCGCCCAAAAAATGAAATACTTCTTTTTTTTCACACAATGACCAAAAAAAAACTTATCCACCGCGTCTTGGAATCGGTTAAATTATCCCTGAATTCTGGATGGAATCGTGTAATGGCCCGTTATTTTATAATAAGAGTCTTAAAGTTAGGGGTTATATAGTGTTCATAACCGCCAATCGGTTTTGTATTACTTGCTGATTTTAAATTAGGAATTCGGATGAAACACTCTCTGGAACTGCTAAAAACCTTTTAAAGGGTGCAAGCGTTGCAAACTGAAGGCGTTGCTCATTGGATCGTACAATGCGACTCAGGAGGAATATTACGCTTATCAAATCAATTAAGTGTTAAAAACCACATTGTCGGCACAATGAAGTCTAAATTGCTTACCAATTCCCATGCTACAGAAGTACGCATATATCGATATCAATCTGGCACTAATCTGATATTAGTCATTTAGTGATTCGTTAGTATAATGTGATACTAGCTCAATGTTACAGAACATTATAGCGTGGAAAATAAACTTGAAAATTGGTAGCAGTAGCAGAACCCTCGCTCGCAGATAATAATCCTGACGTATGGTAAGGCCTTGTATATTTCTGTCCCAATACATCCACCTCTACGGAAGCAGAGTGAAATGATCCTGGTGTTAGTCCAAGAAATTTAGGCCCTCCTATGCCAGATTGGTGTACGGTAGGTACCATGCGAAAGTTGCCTACCGTTGCCCGCTAAGGTGAGTGAAAAAAAGCATCGGATTCGAGTCGGGTGGCCATAAAGAATTGGTGTTACGTGAAATTCACAGGTTAAAAAAGTAACTAAAACCCTGCTAATTACTGCCCTTTGTAGCTTTAACATCCATTAGCGAAATAAGAAGTTAATTGCGGCGTTGGGCAGCGTTAAAATAGAGAGAAAGGCGCTGAGATAAATGAGTCATTTGGTGGATGAAGCAAGTAATTACAGACAGTGGTATATTGAAGGTTGTAACAGAAGTATAATGCTGGACAAAGGAGAATTAGGAAGAGATAGAATTCGTAAAGAATGAAGAATTACATACGGTGAACAAAATAGGAGAATAGAAGGGGAAACGTTGAAAAACTTCCAATACAGTAGAAGAAGTTGAAGGAAGCTACTGCGACCTGTGAAATAATTTTAATCCAGCAGCAGAATTAAGAATTATTTCCAAGCTGCTGTTGCTCCACTTAGTTAAACATGACGTATTTGTTTGTTTGATAGTCATATAGAAAGCCTCACCTTAAGAATCTATTTCGCTAATTGCTGATAATCTACGCTTCCCAAACACCAGCTTACCAACCAGCTTAGATGTGAGTTCATACGCGCCCGCCTACAGAGATTTAAATATACCGATTTTACCTACATCTTTTCCGTCACTTGTAGACTAGAGAAGTGTTCTTCACTAACCGTCAAGTATACATCTAATCATACCACTTAGGTAGACCTGTTATATTACGAAATCATTCCTTCGCCATATAATTTACAAACCACACGAGGAGGTTAAGGCATAAAGCCCATGAATAGATTTTCAATTCAAATTTTCGTTGCGACACATTGCGGAAAATGGCTTTGAAACGCATGTTTCTATCTGTGAGCAATCACTCTTCGTTTAGCTTGCATAAGCGCAGGAAAATCACCAAATTAAAGATGATCAGAGGAGCATTAACCGAAGGTGCTGAACCAGTGGACTAAGTCATTAGTTCTTTTGCCTAGCGATCATAAAGGGCCCCGGAGACGAGTTATCCTCTTGGCTTCCGGTCTCATGCGGTGTCCCACAAGGCTCTGTCCTCGGACCTCTTCTGTTTACATTGTACACCCTTGACTTGCCAAAAAGTATTAAATATTCTAAGTATATGCTTTATGCGGATGACTTACAAATTTACATTCATTCCCCTCTTGATGAACTCCCACATTACGTCGATGAAATTAACTGTGATATTTGTTCTATCGGCGAGTGGGCCAAAATCAACTGCCTTCAGTTAAACCCAATTAAAACGCAAGCAATCATTTTTGGTAATATTAGACTTTTAAACAGTATTGTTTATGATCGCCTTCCACCTTTGCGTGTTAGTTCGACTACTGTTCAAATCAAAAAGACTGTTCGTTACCTGGGACTTACTCTATCATCAACCTTGTCCTGGGATCAGCATGTTCTTGAAATATGTAATAAAGGTAATAAGACTCTCTATTTACTCAAGTTGCATAAGAAAAATCTTCCTTTTTCTACCAGAGTTATGCTTGTAACTTCACGTATATTTCCAATTATGGATTACTGTATATTAGTCTATAGTGATTTAACAAATACTCTTAATATGCATCTTCAGCGATTACTTAACAGTTGTATTAGATTTATATTCGACCTACGCAGAGATGATCATGTATCTAAGTACGCAGCTGAGCTGAATGGGCTACCACTTGACTCCCGAAGGAAATACTTCATGGGGTCTTTCCTCTTCTCCCTCTTCCGCAATCGAAATCCTGAGTACCTACTTAACCTCTTCACTCCTAGGTCATGTGTTTCTCAAAGAATAACTCGCACCGACCTTAGCCTTTTTCACATTCCATATTCTCGTACCAACCTCTACCTTAATTCCTTCCTTATAACGGCTTCCAGATTTTGGAACTCGCTGCCCCTCCACATTAAATCCTCCTCCTCCCTCCAATCCTTCAAAATGAAATTGTATTTCTATTGAAATAATCGACATTAAATTGTGTCAATTTCGTTCATTAATATATTTTGGCGTTTAATTGGTCTAATTTCTGTATTTATTATGTTAATTATGTATGTGTAATTCTGAATTGTGTTTATTTGAGCAGAATGTGCATTTTTGCTATAATGTATTTGCTCTTATGGGTTACCCCAGAGCATTAATAAATATTTCATTCATTCATCATAGAAGCCATCTGTTTTGTCAATAGCACCCTGGCGTAATTATGATAACCGTGATATAAGAGCCTATGACTGACCAATACAGAGTGTGTGCTTCATTGTTTCTACTTCGTGACTGTGTGACTTCTGAATTTGCACCTTACGTGACAAGCGCACGACTCGCGTATTCCTCTGACGATAGTACGATTGATTACCATAGTAACATCGGTGTCACTTTTGATCAGTTCCAACGTTATAATTAACTGTACATATTAGAAAACACGGCAATTCATTATCCGGTAGCATATCTTGTCCTGTTAACCGCGGGGTTTTACGAAGGAGTTGTCGAAAGAACTTTCGAATGCTTAAAATTAACAACTTTATGGTTTCATTTATTTCTCAGATTATATGACCTCAGCCCGCTCCAATAGAACTCAGTTTTGAACTTGAATCAAACTACGGCCCTTGTGCTTCACGGGAAAAATTCATGCGACTCAGAACCCCAAATTTCAACTCATTGGAAAATCCAAATTCCCAAATTCTCTTCGACTAAACTAGCCTTTCTCTTTACCAAAAATTTCAACCTGTTCTGTTGGCTTACATCATAGCAACTTATTTGATAAAACTCATCAAACTTCGTGAAGGATATTAGGGTTTTACCTCTAATACACTAGCTTCTTTTATTTATTCTCTATTGTAAATTATATCCTTCACTGATATTGGCTAATGATAAAGAGTTCATTTAGATCTTTTAAAACATGATCCTAAAATTAACCATCGAGGAAACGTATTGAACTGGTTATTCGGCCAAATGTCCAAGTAATCATCAATCAGATTTTTTATTTCGAAGATCCCTAAATTTCGACACATTGGAAAATCCAAAGACCTGGATACCTTCTGACTAGATTAGGCTTTCGTTTTATGAAACATTTAAAACTCTCTAGTTGGCTTGCATCATAGTAACATATTAGATAAATATCATTAAATCTCATCCTCTCTAAGCAATTTTTTCCATTGGCATTGGCATTTATGCGAGTGCGCATAAATAGAGGGGAAAGCCCAAAAACATACCAAATTTTCCATTTTTTTTGTCAATCTCCTCTAAAATACTCTATACTTGACGATCTATAGTAACCAGCTTTATCGCCTATCATTTGTCTTCCATGTCGTCCATTGCACGTTTTTCATTCTCTTCCATGACCACATTTCTGAAGCCTCCTTTTTATTCTTGTTCACCCTTCTAGCCTAGGTATCAGATTAGCAGAACGCCACGATACGTAAAAAGATTCTATAGACATAAATAACGTGTAAATATCTTTCTAAAACGATTTAGGAGCCAAATAGTTTGGATCTATATGATAAATTTGCTGATCCAAATCAAAATTTATAAAATTAGTAAAAAGACTACCGGGGTACAAAAAACTTTATTCTCTTACTTTATGGGAAAACATATCTATGAAAGAAGATAGCCGTAAAAATTTTTCCTAAACGGGCTATGATTATTTCAAAGGCTATCGCTAACTATTTGAATTAAAAGAACGTTTCAAATGTCATATCCGTAGGAAAAATCCATGGAAAACTAATTTTGTGAATCAAATCATTGGATTCGATGGCTTAAATAATCGACCTACTGCCTTCAATGCCGGAATGTTCTGGAATTAGTCATCATTTGCAAGTGACTGAGATACATTAGGGCCACCAGCGCGTGACGACATTTGCGCGAGCCGAATGGGAGAGCTAACCGCAGTCACGCAGGGCCCACCGCCACCCGGAACTCGCAATTCCACCGTTAAACAAATGAAAACTAAACCGCAACCCTCCATTGTATCGAATGGGAACCGGAACGCGAGGAAGAAGAAAGAGAGGCGGAAATGAATTGGATTTTGTCTAAATGGGAAACGATGAATATTCAATTTCATCATTAGAAACATTCGTCGCAATGGTTATTCGAAAAAGTAACATTTTTCGCTGCTGCGCACATTCAAGGAGAAACGTCTTAAATTAATTCAATGGAACTTTCATAACTGAACTCCATGTGCGATGGAATTATTCATTCTTACCTTGGGCATAGCCATTGTGAAAAAAGGTGTTTTGGTAGCTTTCGCGACTGTAATTACTTTCAGAACAGATAGGTATTAAATTTCCCGCCATTTATTGTGAGAAGACACATTCCAAGGAACAACCTATTTTATAGCATTTAAATCTCGAAAGACACTGGTTTTCTAATGCATAGGTGGTAATGGCCAGTGAGATGGATGAATATGTGTTGAACTATGATATATATACTATCAAAAATCTCGGAAATGCGTAGCTGCAAAACTTTATCAGATTTACTGTGGTTGAAATAGTTTTTTCAATGTAAAAAATTAGTAAGAACACAAATATACTCCTTAACCCAAACAAAATTAAAGTAGGTATTAGAAAAAAATATCCTCAACAAAAGCAAAATCCGGTCGAATATTAAACGCCGTTGCACGGTAGTAAAATGTTTGCAGGCAGAAAATATCTGGCCATGCACTTATCAGCCAATTGAAATGTAAAACATGCATACAAATAGGTAGCAAATGCGTTAAAAAATTTGATGACTTGTTGAATAAATGTAGGTTATGAGCATCCTTTGTGTTTTTGCATTATAAATGATATTGTAGCAGGGAAACCTCGAATACCGTATCATGAAATAAAAACGATGGTCAGTTGTTCGCTTCAAATTTCAAGTGCGATGGAATTATTCATTCTTACCTTGGGCATGGCCATTGTGAAAAAAGGTGTTTTGGTAGCTTTCACGACTGTAATTACTGGAGTGTTTATTGCAAAATGCTTACGTGAGTATTTTTTGAGTTAAAAATTTTTTCTTGATAGTGCACCTTAGAGCGAGCCAAATTTTTCTGAATGCTTTTGTAAAATTATTTTATTCCTCTTATTTTCAAATCAGCTACCACAAACATATGATTAACACTTATTATGAGATATAGATATAATGCCGCTATGAACCCTGGGTTTGGTCATCGTATTATAGACCTGAAACGCCATAGTTGAAATATTTTTCCTTTGCCATACTACATTGATTTTTATCTCAACATCCATGTTCACTGAACGGTAAAAAATTGTGAAAAAGCAACTAATGACTCAGCACAGCATACGCAATTTCCACTGAATAAGGGGATTGCAAGGCCTGCATTTCGTGGCCGACTAAGGGCGCTGAATTCTATCGTTTCATACAAGGTCAGCTATATCCCAGCGTGCACCTAACTTCAGTCGTTATTTGAGCGACCCAGGGGTGGCCACTAAGGAGGGTAGCACAGTTTCCTTTGGCCCTGGACTCAACAAAGGGGTCATCCGTGTGCGGAAACGGAAAATTTACGTGAAGGGAACAAAGGGAATGAGGTCGTAAGAAGGAGACAGAGGCTTGAGGCCCTTTACGTTTACTCTCCGCTGCACAATGTAGCTCCACGATCAAGAACCTTACTTCTAACAATTATATTGATTTACTCCATTTTAGGAGCTGAAACAAGAAAAGGATGATGTCAGTATAATAAAGAGCTGTACAAAACATCACCGTGCTGCACTGTAGCGCTCTTTAATAACAGAAAAGTTATATCAATTTTTATGACATTTTTTGCAGAAATATTTTATTTGATTGAGTCGAAATATGATTTATTCCAGATGTTTATGATTTATTCTCATTGATGATTTCAAGGTATCAATTTAAAGGAAGTTCACAGAATGCGGTACAATTGTTGGACCAAATGCAGGAATAAAAAAAGTATGTAATTATTATCTCTGCAGGGAAAAGAGTTGCCAAATGGAAGTAATTTGTAACGTGTGAAGATTCAAAGAAAGCATAGCTATGCTACTAAACTGAATTTTTTCTTAAAACTACAGTCTATACTAACTCGTATATTTTAAATGAATAATATATAAAATGTGTGACGTATTTCACCGAAGTAGGTACAAATTAAAAGAATTAATCTTTTAAATATTTCATTGTGAATCATTAAGGGTCGGCAATCTGGTGTCTGCCGTTTATTTAAACAACAGGGGAACATTTATAATTGTGGAGCAGGTAGAGGTTACGAGAAAAAAAATTTTGGTTTCGTTAATAGAAGTGTTCCGTAGTAGCTCTCTTCTGCCATATGGTATTTTTAAAAAAATTTAGCGAATTCTTGAGGCTAAAGAGCGATACTTTGTTTACTCGATGTGTAATAGGATGTATACGGCGTCATCCGTATTTGTATGCACCCCGCTATAAATTTATGCCGTGCAGCGTTGCGTCATAAGTGCCCCTGGAGCTTTTTCTCCACGCACGGGTTGTTCCATTTGGAAGGGAGTGGTCGCACATAAATTTAATTAATCATTGCGTAGAGGAAAAAACATCTTGTGAAGTGACCTCAAACAGATGCTCAATATTGCACAATGGAATCGACAGATTGTGGAGCAGTGATTCCCGAAAATGTGGAGCAGTTTGTTTCATTGCTTTATAAACCAAATCAAACCAAAAAAATGTGCGGTTTTATGATATGACTTAGGATTTTGGTTTCAGTATGTATATTTCTCAATTTAATTTAAGTTAATAGAGTCGATGAAATATACTGAGAGAACGTGAAATAACTTTTACTCAAACTCATGAATATCGAGTATCGTAAATGATATAGAGTTAGCAAAAAACTAATACATCATAGCTACGAAGCGGTGAAAATGTTACATATCTTATATATAAAAATGAAATCCATGACTATCTGAGGAAAATGTCTAGAACTAAACATGTATACAACACATCAGCAATTTTGGAACTATCGTCTAACATGGTATTCTGAATTGAAAGGATTCGCAGGAGTTGGCATTGAGCATTATCCTTTCTTCTTTTCGGGGTTAATCGGCAAGTTCCCTGGGTCTTGGAAAATATATTTTCTTCACCAATGGAAAAAAATTAAGCAACAGAAAAAACTTGTTTGTATTTTCTTGCGGACGAAAATGACGAACGACCCTTTTGTTCGTCTGCCCTTATTTTCTGCCTTTCTTACCCGACGCCCGAAGGAGAAAAGAAAAGACGGTGGATTTAAGGAACCTTTTTCAAAAGTTTCATCCGTAAAATATGACCAGGAGATTTGAGCAAAATGGTGCCTATCTGTAGGGAAATGCCATTTGGGAAGGACGAGGTACGCGGACCTCATGAATTCTCCACAAACAAAAGAGATATGGGGAATAAAGGACGTGAACCTTCCCTCTCTCCATTCGTCCAAGTTCTCAAAGCGGCTTCCGACCTTCGTTTCATATTCTCACCGGAATAAAATTGACATTTCCCAAAAGACCCGGCGACTCCTTATCAAACACATGTGCTCTCAAAAGGTAAAGAAATCACATATATTTGTTCATCCATGAATAGAGGTATCTTTCCATGGATAAAAGGTTATTTCTCATAAAAATCCCTCAGACAAACACACGTCTTTCTTGCTGTTCACTTATTGATCTAAAGAAAAAAGGTGATTACTCTTATTCACATGTTCACATACATTTGTGATATATTATTTGTAGCGTGTCAAATACAATCAATTTTAACCACACACATACCACCACAAGATAATCTGCCTTGAAGAAGGATGTTTTGCAAATAATACCACCAATATTGAGGAAACCTACATTAAGTGTTTCATGCCCCTGATTCATAAAATAAGGTTCATATTCATCGCAGGTATGTCCTTTGCCTTTCCCTTCTGATGATTCACTGACAAAAGAGAAAAAGCTCCATACATATGAATGATCTCACCATTATCGCCGGACTTGCGTCATTTTAAATTATTGAATTTGAACAATTTCTTCACCGTTAAACAAACCTTGAGAATCAAGTGTAGTTTTTATAAATCTGGAGTAGGTAGCACTTACCAGGGTTAAATGTTTGGCTTCGTTAAAAGCATTAATTTGTAGTAACTCTGTTCATCTAAATGGTAAAAATGTATCATTCTCCACCCATAATTGACCTAGGAAACTCATAGCTCGTCGCAAAGTAAAACTAAACGTCACCACTAATATTAACTCACCAGCAGCTTATAATAGCAGATTAAAACTATAAAATGTCACTTTCGAGATTGTGTATAACTTTCTACGTTGTGAACCAAAAGGCAATAATTAAAAACAACAATTTTTAAAATAGATTAAGAACTTAATATAAAAAGTTCTTATATTATTATAATGTAATTTCGAGAGTTTGCAACCCTAGTTTTATGGCATTTTTAATCGTGGCAATAGAAATAAGTAGTTCTACTTTCCATGCAGATTCATAATGCGAATGTAAATTCGTAAATATGGTATTCATACATCCCAAAATAGTTCAATATGTTTCCGAGACGTAATTGCGTTACAAATGGTGCACAACTCTTATCTTTACATCGAAAAAAGGTGTAAATTTTCCCTCTTTTGTGAATACTTCAAATGCCTGCTTGGGTTTTCCACGTAATAAATCTCCGACTGTCAAACCAATGCGCAACTTCAAAGGCGTTCACTACCTAGCACTCCAGCAGTGGGGAAATTTTTATGGACGCTCTAAACCCCTATCCCTTCTTTCGCCTGAAGATAGATTGAGCGCAGTATCGGCATACATGGGACCCATCCGCATTTTGTATGAACCGCGTCCGAGCTGAGCGTGGGGGGGGGTGAAAACCGATTTGCTTTTATGACGCCCCCCCATCTTTCCCCTGGCCCCAGGGATACCCGATTTATTTATTCGTCCCCGTTCGATTTCAAGGCATGGATAAGAAACTATGCCGATGCCTTTTCTGCGCGTACAAGATCATCGACATGATTGAAAACGAAGGCTCAAAAATCTGTTCCCTCTCCAGGATGGAAGAGAGAAGAGAAAGAGAAAGTGTGGGAAGGAGGTATCTTAGCTCTACTTCATGTGTACCCATTCTCAATCGATTCTGCAAATTAATCTCATTTATGGAGGTACCTTTCACATTTAATCTCCTCCATCGTGTTTTACTCATACAATGTCCATGATAAAATTCTCATTATAATTGCGGTTTACTGCCTTTTTTCTTTATTTGTATCCCTCGGCAGTAAATTTTCCAGACATTTACTCCTTATTAATTTCTTCTAATAAAATGAGTACAATATGGGTATGCTGTTGTTGTTCATTTAGAGATAAATAATACATGTCGTAAGTTAATTTTCTTAAATTTCCGACAAATTTGCTTACTTCTACTCCAACTATTATAAAAGTTTCTTTGAGTACGTCTTAATTACCAAGTAATATTTTATATTTTATTTTTTTATTATTTAGTGAGTAACCCTTGGGGCACGAGCATCCGTGGAAGTGAACCGCCACATCATACGATATAATAGCGTGTATTTTCACATTTACCTCGGGAGTTCATGTAAATATAAATTAAGTTGCATTTTGCATGCCTTGGATAGATTAATAAAATACAAAGACAAAGTAAATTGAGAAGATAAAATATAAAATAGTTAGGACGAATAAAGGATTGCGGCTTTTTGAATTTCGATGAACCATCTTAATTATTAATGGTTTCAATTAATGACAATTCACATCACCGTAGCTACGCATCATCATTATCAAGGGTCAACAATCCTAGGATTGGTTTGACGCAGCCCTCCACTCGATTCTTCTATCGGACAACCTCTTCATATCAACGTAGTTATTCTCTTTCGCGTCCTTTACGACCTGTCCTATGTAACTCATACGAGGTCTGCCTTTTCCATTCTTCCCGTTCACTTTTCCTTCAACGATTGTCTTCATCAGGCCATCGTGTCTTAAGATGTGGCCGATTAAGTTGTCCCGTCTTCTTTTTATAGTCTTCAGCAAGACTTCTCTTTTCTCCCACTCTTCTTAGGACTTTTTCATTTGTCACTCTGTCGGTCAGCTACGCATAGATCAACCAATATGACAGAATAACAATAGAAATCAAACAGGAAAAAGTAAAAACAACATGGGGAGCTGAGTGGGGTAAGATAAATTAGTGAATACTGAATTCAGGCATAATGGATGACAATTCGTAAACCTTGCAATTCCGCGTTCCCTATCCACTGTGAAAGATGGAGAGAAGGAGAGAGAGAGAGGGAGGGGGCGGTGTTTTCCCCGGAGTTATGATGTCCAGTTTTCACTATGTGGGCACCCTAGGGAAAGCCGAGTGAGAAGGGTAAGAGAGAGGGCGAAAAACAGAAATAATTCTTCTCCCCTTTTCTGAGGAACCTCCCTGGAAAATACGCCGTCCCGCCCATGACGGAAAAGAGGGGCAGGCCGGGAAGAAATTATGGCCAAGACCGTCGGGAGGAGAAGGGATGGGAGTAGAAAAGAGAGGAGAGAGAGCAGTGAAGCGGATCCAATTCCGAAAGTTCCCGTCCTTTCCTTTCGAAAGGGAGAAGGGTAGCATGAAGGGCCCGACGAAACAAGCGAAGGATGAGGGGGCAGGGGAGGGAGGGAGAGGAAAGGTGAGGTATCGGAATCTTAGAGAATGGAACACGATAATTGAAAAAAAATGAAAGAAAAATGTTGGTGCGCCTCCGCATCTATCGGTTTGACGTGGATTTTTAATTAATAAGACTGTTACGGAGGAAGGATTCCGACCATCCACAAACTCAGAATGTTGATTAATCTTAATTCAAAAGTCCACCCAACGCCCGTGCATGAATTGACGTAGGTATTTCCTTGCATTAAAATGACACAGCCTATAAAAATAAATTTAAAAAACGCCACACCAAACGCCTTCGAGAGGAATTCTTTAACTATTTTAAGGAAAACTGTACGTCAGTAAATTTTTACTTTTTTTTAATCGAAGTTATGAAAAACTCTTTTCAGTCGTTTTGGAAATGATTCATATAAAATTCCTTATTTATTTCTCAATACTATCATTTATTCAATAGATATTCATTTGTTGCATTGTCATTATTATTTGAACTGAGAAACAGGGAATGAATTTCTTTTTATGTACCTTTCGTCCCAAATAACCAAGGGCTAGGACCCTCCCACCCTGTAGCTTATTGTGTTATTTTCGGTGTGTTTACGCTTTTTTTCATCAAACTGGATGAAAAAACTCTCAGTATCACGTTGTGTGCGTGAAAGAACGTAATTATTTGATGCAGAGTAAAATGGATGATGGAAACTCTCCTTTGAATGCAAGCAAGTCACGTGATCAAGCTCTAACTGCACGATGCCTTTGCTACCACGAGATGCGATTCTCAATAAGTGCATTTCTCGTATGACCACGTACTAGACTTTAGCATTCGTGGCAACAGGCAATGATAGAAGCTGCTCGAAGCAAATAGTACGGAGGTCGAGGATCCTGGCACAACTTCACCCGGCAATAGAGACTTCCTCGCATCCTTCATTAATCCATTTCTCCCAATCCTATGTTGAGGAGCTGGATTCTAAGATGCACTAGCATTCAATCTGGGTGTTTTTTTATGTAAAAAATTTAAACGCATCTCAAAGCCTCCCACAATTATATTTCAGCCATTTTTAAACAACGCCAACAGCAAAAACGTATTTTTTCCCGAGGCACGACTCATTTTTTCTTTGGTTTATAATTTAATGATCAAATCAAGCATCATGTTTTATTCACGTGTATTCTGTTCTAAAGAAAATTTATATAGGCTCTTATTCAGCAAGGACTCGACATTCTCAAATTCCAGAAACGTCGAGTGCATGACGTCAAAGCCTCAAAAAGTCGACAATTTTTCATGCGAAAATAACGGCTTTTGAAGACGCTGAAATCTAAATGTCGTCTTTTTTGAGGCTCAAAAGAGTCGAGAATTTTGAGAAAAGGTCCAAATTTCGGTTTCCTCATTCATATATCTTTGCTAAATTTTACCCGTTCGCTCAAATGGTGGAGTGTTCAATGGATCCCTCCAAGGTTCCACAGTACAGGGAAGATTGTGGCTGGGAATGTCATAAACGAGTTCGAATGCGGAAGAACTAAAATTTGTTTCACTATGAAGAACCACTTCCAAATATTCACGCCAGAAACGACCTATATCCATAGTAGTTCTATCAGTATGACAATTCTATAAAATTTCACGTGCAACGCTGTAAGAATAGGTTAGAATAGTTATAGTAGGGAAAGGTGACCTACAACTTAGACAATGGGGTCGTTTACCATATTTTTTTATTTCCAAATCTGATAGAGTTTGTAAAATAAAAAGACCCGTATTTTTCAGTTTTCTGATCCGTCAATTATTTGTCGAGTTATAAGCGACGAAAAACTGATGTTTTTAACCCTTTCGGAAAAGTGGGCGTAGTGCAACCTCTGACATCATCTACTTCGCCCAATCACAACTGAGCCCGCAAAGTTACTTCGCCTTTATCCAATGGGGGGGACACAGCTGACTCTTCCAATAGGAGCTGTTGCGACAGGATCTGTGCGAGCAGACCTTCCGAGTACCCCCCTCCACTCCCTTCCCTTCCCCTAATAGCAGTCAAGGACGGGAGGAAAATGACGTCAATGATATCAAAGCAGCTTATTCGGTCGGCGTCACCTTTTGCTTATTTAAATTTTTGATTTATGAGTGAAAAATTGTTGTTAGAAGATTAATTCTTTCACTAAAATTCATTTTTCGTTTCCGCCTAACGATTTTGCGTACAAAATTGCGATTTCGGTTCCGAGTAAACGCCCCCATTCAAGCAATTAAGCTAGGTAGGCGGTTAGGCAGAATTATTATGGGAAAAGAGGAAAGTTGGAGGAAAACTCGGCATCGAATTAGTCTAACCTTAGTGAAAGACGCCGAGGGGTCCACAGTTTACCGTCTCAACTGACGGACGCACTACTAAATGTAAAGTGACCTCGAGACATTGAAATAAGATAGGGATCAACGTATATCGATGTCGGTAAGAGGATTGAATCGGTGACGGCAAGGGTTGCAACGGAGTAAGTCCTATGGATTGAAAATCTAAATATATCGCTGAATAGTAAATGTTCTTCAGAGTATAGCCTGGAATACGTTTCTTCCAAAATTAGGCTCGTACCTCACTGTGCGATGAAATGTTACATGTGTTTAAAATGAAACCAATGAAACTGTAAAATCAAAGCTTAAAAATACTAAGTTTTATTATTATTGACTTCAAAGTGTAATCGGAATTTGTATTTATACATTCTACTCTTGGTGAAGGTATAGTCAAGACCAATTTCTATGAATGTAGGAAAAATCAGTACGCTTCTCTGTTGGGAATAAGAATTAATGGGCCGTTCACAACGTACAGCACGCAGTATTTTCGTCAGGTGCACTTTTTCATTCACGGTACGCAAATATTTGGAGAAGTAAATGTCATGCTTGCGAAAGATACTATACGCACATGATATAACTCGTGTACTTCAGTATT
The DNA here is from genome assembly GCA_933228895.1 of Platycnemis pennipes. Lineage (NCBI taxonomy): Eukaryota > Metazoa > Arthropoda > Insecta > Odonata > Platycnemididae > Platycnemis > Platycnemis pennipes. The sequence continues at coordinate 32,996,896 of OW121855.1, forward strand.
CCTAATTTCGTAATTTAAGGCAGAGTTCAATCTTGCATAATTTTTATTCAAAGCACAAAGTAGACTAATTACATCCACAAAGGGAGCAGGGTACACTCTAAATTTAAAAAAAGATGTCCTTATATTCACTAATAATTTGCGCTTTAGGTCTCCCTTTAACCCTTAAGCGGGCGCGCCTCATAACCTAACACTAGCGGGCTCGTGGCGCACTGAGTGCGCCATTCGCTTCATATTCCAATTCTTGGCTTTAACTTGTGCTGATGGTCTTCATAAGCATTTTTCATTATTTGTTTTCGAATTACTTAATTCAATACCTACTAAATGAATATTAAATTTTATTGAGAAAAATCATTTCTGCAAGCATTTGTTAACGATTTCCATTTTTAGAAGATAAAAATAAAATATCATTCATCACATCACATTAATTCCATTGCTGCACGAATTACAACGTATTGATGTCTTAGAATGTAATTTACACACATGAACTCTACTAATATCACGTCTTATGGTACTATTTACATTTTTATCTCGGCAACAGGTTACAAATATTCCACGTTTTTTGATTGACCGCTCAATTACCTCATCATTTTTGGCGGTTGGTATATTATTATTGGCATTATTAGCGGTTGCTACATCCCTCGGTAGACTGTTTATTTTAGAACGCTCAACTATGTGATCTTTCAAAGACAGACGCTTTAAAGAACTCGGCTTTCAGTTATTGGATTTCCATCATTTGAAAAGAAGAGCACTTGCGCATTTATTCCGGCAACATTCAAGAGAGCATTATATACAGCCAACGACCGTCTCTTTTTTCTGCGGAAATAGAATATGATCTACACATTTGGTCTACATTATCCACTCCACCTTTAGTACTATTATAATCCATGATAGCATATTGTTTCCCTGTGCTATGATCTATTTTTCCTGTATCGTTCATTGTTGACAAGAGAATTACTGACTTTTTCTGCAGTGTAAGACACCAAAGATACATTTTTCTGAAATCCATATACATATAGAGGTCCCAATCGGACGGTCTTTTCTCGGAAAAAATTCAACAATCATGGATACGTCATTCAGGCAATGAAAAGCATAAAATATCATCTCCGATACCTCGTGCAGGCCCAGGAAGGATTTTCACAATGTTTTTTGACTTTTTCTGCTGTGGTGTTCTATGCCATGTACAACATTGTCTTTTGCGATAAAGATGTAGTTTCTGCTATTGACACTCCATTCATCTTCATTCTCGTGGTCAAGCACCTTCTCAGAAACCGAATTATGTTCCGAATGAACAATATCTTCATCCTCCGATGTAGATTCACTAATCAGATCGATGGAACTATCCTCACTCTCAACCTCGTGCAAGACTTTAGAGTGTCAAAGCCTCTGGTGAATTTTGGCCTGGGAAAAGTAAAATGCCTTTTTACTTCAAACTGCAGGAGGCTAAATCGAAATAAAATTCTAGATGTGCCCCTAATATTTAAAAAATATTTTCAATAAGCATTTGTAATCATATACCACTTACATCTCGCTGGTTTACAAAGCTGTAGGTCGGGCTAAGGATCTTTGACATTATTTCTTATTCCCAGCTAAGAAACACACATTCCACTGACCATTTCAGTCTCAAAGAATGGAGCTACTTCATCTTCAAATATTGGAACAAAGTAATTACTTCCGATTTAGAGGGAAATTTAATTGTATGTCCTATTCGAGATGGAAAGAGATATTTTATGAAAATTGATTTCTAACTTACTTGAGACAGGATTCGAAGAGATAGTATATCGGTGCCTGGAACGAGGAGGTTCTTTCTTTACGGTCCATTTTCGCCAATACAACAAACCGTAAGCTTCAATAAGTATTTGCCATTTAGATTTATTTGTATCAAAGATTGACAGAAAACCGCAAATGTGTTAGCAGAAACTCAATACGCTTGAGTCTCCCGCGCAAAAAATTGAAATAAACACACTCTTTATAGTATTTTTTGGAGAGTTAAAGTGGTAGAAAGCAGTTGAAATATATTGTAAAAAAAAGAGAATATGAAACATAAGGAGGTAAAATAGTGCTTCAAAAATGTAATTCTCAGCCCTTATACGCCAAATAAAATCGTCACACTAGCGGGCGCGCGGCGCACTTTGTGCGCCAAGGGTGGACTTACCCCAGTATAATTCTTGCCACAAGAAAATAAACGGCTGTAAAGTTATCAAATCAGCACTAAACGATGAACTATGAATGAATGCTGGAATACGTAGCCATTTATTTATTTTAATACCAAAGCTCTTCAATTGTGGCAAGAATTACATTCACTGGCGCACTCAGTGCGCCAGCGCGCCCGCTTAAGGGGGGTTTTTGGGCATATAACATTACGTCTGAGTACTTTAAATTACAAATGGGTACTTTGAATTACGAATGAGTACTTAAAATTACGATTGCTCTCCTCAGAACTACTTTCTTATTTCGTAAAAATAAAGTTTTATTACATTATGTTGATAAAAAATAATCAATGAATTACGATATGGCTAGATAGATGGTTCCATATTTCACGAATTTTGATCAATGAAATAATTTAGCCGAAGCTCGGACATAATTTTTTCTCTTTAAGACTTTTGAAACTATACATTAGCATTGAGATATGAGGATTTTTAAGAGCAAATGAAACAAATTATTCTGCAGATGCATCACAAAATTTTCAGTATGTAAAAAAAAAGAAAACCGTAGCTGCAGTCTTAATAAAGAGATTCCTCTATTTTGTACACCACAATGATATTTTCATTCAACGTTTGCATTTTCAATTATCTACTAATACTTGATAGACTAAAAATCAGTTAAAATAGAGAAATGATTATAAAGACATGAGTGAAATAAACTTTGAACGGCTTTGAGACTCGCTATGCCTCGTAATATATGCCAGCGTTTTATTTATTCAACAGAATCTCTAAGCCACTAGGGGTCATTGTAAACAGAAAACATTTTTATTAAGGCGACTGCAATCCAGCGATAAAATGAAGCATTCTTTGAAACTAAGTATGAGCGAATTAAATAAATTATTTTTAGGAGAATGTTACGGTCCTAAGAGCTAGCAACTGGGAAGATATAAAACAACTGAGATAACTGCGTGGGTTAAACGTACCGAATCTATTGGAGTGACCAATGCTAACATAAATCCGTTAGGTTCGAAGGGAATTCAGCTAGTAAAATCAGTCCACCAAAAGGTGGCATTTATGTGGCGGAGTTGGTAAGAGCAGTGTAGCCCAAATATTTAAGTAGAGTCAATTGTGGCAATGACATTAATAATTTCTCACCTTCCGAGGCAATAAATAGTCCTGGATAAAGTTTTTTCTACTTTAGATCTATTTTAATATGCCAAACTTCAACAAATGCCCTTATGACAAACTTTTTACTACTCATTTCCAGCTACGAGAAATACATCAAATATTGTGCATGACCATTTCTACTTATGACTAACTACAAAAAAGGAGTTCATTGAAATGAGACTTTTAGTCTGTGATTTCTTTTTATTCATGGAACAAAACGAGTTGTCTCTCAAATCTCCCTACTTTTGTTTTTTTAACTTTCATTAAAATAGCAAAAACTGTATTTAAATGATCGATATGTATTTTAATATAATATTAACATAACTGCCTATGATCACTATTTTAAAGCTATGGTGATTTGTGTGATATCCCAGTAACTTTATATTAATAGTAAAGGTACTTGGGCACCAAGTGATTGAAATTAATTTTTGGTAAATCTCCATCGGAAATAAAATGCAATGTAATTCGTCTAAGTTTATCGTTATGCTAGTAATTTTTTCCTCATAGCTCCATTAATACATGTGAGAGGAACTCAGGGTTGAAGATATGAGGACATATGCACACCATAAAGTGTGCGCTCCACAATAAAGAACAGACAAAGAATATGTCCGAGAAATTTATTTACGTATATTGTAGGGTAGGGTAATTCTAACCAGTGAAACACAATGCTTATGTTCCCGTCACTTTATATTTCACGATAAGCACCAGGGCTCATGAGAATATGTAAAACCCAGATAATCCAGATTTCGCTAAATTGATCCCCAGATGATTGCTCGTGTTAACATTTTCACCACCGTGGCTACGTTCTTCTTAGGAAGATGGATGAATTGTGAAAACATTTCCCCTTTCAAATACGAGTTATAATAAAGCGAATGTAAACTCATTTCAAACACAAACGATCATTTTAAATTAAAATTGAGGGCATTTTCAGATTTTATCTTTTTATGAAAGGCATCGTTGTTATTATTCCGGATCAACCGATTTGCTGAAATAATCCATGCTTTTCTGAATATTTTGCATTTTATAGCGGAACGCCATGTTCCTTCAGATGGGTTGACAACGGTTTCCCCCTGATTCTCTACTTCCAGATCATAATAACAGTTTTTCTTCATGTGTTCGTATAAGTTTCCTTGTTTCTGATAAGTCAGTTGATGCAAGAACCTAAAAAAAACTAAAGTAAATTTGGCCAACACAATTATTTCAGCTTGAAGACACAGGATACAATTCCATCGAAACCAACGTGTGAAAACCCAACAGATTACAAAATATATCGCGTCAATATGAGAGAAATTAACGACTAAATACCTTTACTCGGAGTTAAAAAATTTAATATGTTAATCCCGTAGTGTTTTATTCGGAATTGTTTCCAAAATTTATCTTACCAAAACTCTTTATACACATAAATTGCCATGCGAAAAAATTCACCTGGACCAGAAATCGAACCACGGACCTTTGGCTTTCCGGGACACTGCTCAGACCACTACGCTACCCAGGATCTCCCATGGCAATTTTACCGAGGTTCAGGTACTAGATGTTGAGCCCTTGCGGTCCATCAAGGATGGCAACGCAAGGGAGACTGGACTTCAAGGAAGCCACTACCAAAGATGAACCCCATCCAGCGCTAAAGCCGCGCTTGGCGGTAAATGTAGGATATTTCAATCCTGCCACGAGAACGGCGGTGAAATTCACATAAGTTGCCATGCGAAAAAATTCACCTGGACCGGGAATCGAACCACGGACCTTTGGCTTTCCGAGGTCCGTGGTTCGATTCCCGGTCCAGGTGAATTTTTTCGCATGGCAACTTATGTGAATTTCACCGCCGTTCACGTGGCAGGATTGAAATATCCTACATAACTCTTTATAGACGTGAAAAATCATTCTAAGAAACACTTTTTCGCGATATTTCCCGCCGGAGTCAGCCCAATTGACCGGGCGCGCCCCTGCCAAACTGAGGCCCGATTGATTAGAGCTCATGTCCGCAGAAAGTTTCCTAACGACCACAGTTGTTTTTCTGGCTCATCAATCCCAATAGTCCAAACGGTCCACCGTCGGAAGGTGAGAGGTCTGTCTCTCCTGGCGTGCGGAGGGAGAGACGGGAGGAGTGATGAGAGACTTGGAAGAAAAAGGAGTTGGGAGGGACAAGGGAGGGATGTTGGAGATGAAAACGATGCCCGCCTCTGAAGGAAATGATTTCCTCCGAGGGTAAGAGGAATTGGGCGAGCGCTTGATACTCCTCAACAGGAGAGGCAACTACGCAAGCTGGAGATGAGGCGACTTTTATGTTCCGCGTCTCAGCAAGGAGAGGATGTCGGGAAGAAATAAATTGGTTGGAGGTGCCATGATGTAACACCCATGATAACAGCGTAGAATGCGTCGATGAGGAATAGTTGGAGGAAGAAGTAATCACACGCCTTAGGATAGATCTCCGTTCACTCAGCCACTCTTCTCATCTCCGGGGAGAAAGAATTGAGTGTGCGTGCATACTGCTGATATGCAACGGATTTATAAACAACATATTGGAGGGGAAAATTGAAGGGAAAAATTGAAGGGGAAAATTGAAGGGGATAATCGAAGGAAAAGCTCCACGAGGAAGACCAAGGGAGAAATATTTGAGATAAACCAACAAAAAATTACAGAGAATTAAAAGAGCTGGCAGGGGGAAGAATGGAGGATTACTGTTAAGTGACTAATATTGAGCTAGATATACTGATAATGATGATGATGATGATGATAAACAACTGGATAGTAGGGCACGACCCAGAGGCTTGGTATGAGGAACGGCATATAAAAAATTCAGAGAGATATAATATCCACCGATTTATTATTTCAAATTCAATTAAATTCATATACATTCATATTATTCGTCATTGCATTAGGACATAAAATTGCATTCCATGTACATTTTCACAAAGATCGATTTATAAACCTCACATTTCAGTACAAAATATACGTTGTGTTCTCAGAAAAATTGATTGTGTTCTCCTTAGAAAACTACAGGTGAAAGGTGAAGAATACATTCTACGGAGAATTCACCAAAGTAGGGATAGGACGAACTGTTCAACGACTAGAAATCAAATACTATCTAATTCATATGAATTGAGAGCTACGAAGAACAGAATATTTATTTACTGCTGAATTACAATTTACCCGAGATGTTTACATCGAGAGAGCCATCAACGAAATCAAAGAGAAGTCTTCTGGAGTGCACATCCACGGAGAAAAAATTAGCACGCTGCGATTCGCTGATGACATAGCACTCGTAGCAGAGACAGAGAAGGACTTTAATGAGACTTAAATAACCGTGGAAAGGATAATGGCCAGATACCATCCGAAGATCAATCAGAATAAAACTAAGATAGCTCAGGCAAACAGAGCATTCTACCAAAAGAAAAACCTACTTACATCTGAAAATACAACAATAGAAGTAAGGAAACAATTCATCAGGACGTACATCTGGAGAATGTTTCTTTACGGCAGTGAGGCATGGATGATGAAAGCAGCGGGGAAGAAAAGGGTGGAAGCATTCGAAGCATTCGAAGCATTTGGTGCTACAGAAGAATGAAGAAGATAACACGGATCGACCGAGTGACAAACGAAGAAGTCTTAAGAAGAGTGGGAGAAAAGAGAAGCCTGCTGAAAACTCTAAGAAGACGGGATAACTTAATCAGCCATATCTTAAGACACGATGGCCTGATGAAGACAATCGTTGAAGGACAAGTGAACGGGAAGAATGGAAAAGGCAGCCATCGTATGAGTTATATAGAACAGGTCGTAAAGGACGTGAAAGAGAAGAAATACGTAAATATGAAGAGATTAGCCTATAAAAGAACTCAGTGGAGAGCTGCGTCAAACCAATCTGAGGATTGATGACTAATGATGACGACTGAGATGGTATTCCCTCCCTCATCACCATTTCTTTAACACTCATATATGGAAGGTTTTGGACAAATGTCTTGCTAATATAAAGATTAATCTACGTTTATCAGGAAATCAGAAGCTATTAATATTTGTATGAGAAGATGTGGTTAAACCTCCCACCCATACTTACAGTTGTTTTACCCTCGGAAAATCCACGTCCTATTCAACCTACCCCTAATCCTTTTCCCATAATTAACCCTCACATTCCCTCCCCCTCCCCTCCCCTGCCTGTTCCCTAACTGTATATAAAGGCACTCAACGGAAAATATTCTGTTATGTACCTGAGGATGGCCTAACGGCTGAAACCGGTTGTACCGATAATAAAACAGTGGAATTCACAATTTTCATTATCCTTATTACTGTGGAAAAATTCCGCAAAATAAGTTCGCGGTCACTAAGTTTTAGGAAAATTAATATTTTGGGCTCCGTAATTTTTTTATTTGAGGTGCGAGACTGTTCATGCTCTGATAAAATTTTAGCCCATAAAAGGGACGTAAAAGTTGCAAAAATTACGCTTTATTAACAGCCATTACGTGCATAAAGGTAGCTGAAAGAATAGGGATACTGCAGTGCATCGAATCCACTCGCATAAACGCGAAGTTCCAAGTGATAACAGCGTAATAACGCGGTCCGTCAAAGCGAAAGAGACGCGTTGGTAGTCTCAAAATTTGCCCGAAATTGCTCCGCAAGTACGTCGTGATACAAACGAACATCCAACCAAGGTAAAGTAACGCACGCCTGCATAACAGGGCCGAGAACGTTTCTTGCTTAAGTGCTCACAACAAAGGCCCGTTTATTAGTCCACAATGCATAGGTGTGCTCAACTGTGAACTACCTAATTCGCGAGCACGGGCGTATCGAGCTGCATACCATGTACCGAGAGTTGGGGTATGATTAGAGGCCAGTGCTAGGTTTACCAAACCTTCATTGCTCCATATTTGCAGAATTTTCATTTTCTACATTTGGCTGGATTTAAAAAAAATAAGAACTAAAACAAGAGCTTAAAAACTTGTAAAATAGGACTTAGGCGTTAAATATCCTTTAAATAAACTTAAGCTGATTACGATGCGTAAAATTACGGTACCTAAATATAATGACATGATTCAAAGAAATATAGCATAGGCACAACATAAAAAACAAACTTAAGCATATCTGGCTTGCAAACTAAAGAAGTGATTCAATTGTCCAAGATTACGGAAATGTATAATACTTTCTAGGTCAGGAATAGACTAAAGTTGAGTGTAGATTGTTTTTGATAGCTCAAAGCCCAGCAAGAGGAAAATAATACAGTTAAATTACTTTTTGGGCGCGTCCATTTTAAGCCATATTAAGTAACTAAAATAGAAATTAATAAATTATTTCCACGAGAAAATACTGCAGTTATTCAGCATTTTTGAGACCTTTGGTCTATGGGCTCTCTCCCACATTGGTTTCACGTACTGAAAAAACCCATTGAAATTGAATAAATTAGGTTGGATATCCTTATGGTGAAAAAGAGCTGAGGAGTAAAATGCCAGTTAAACGTCTTTTTAATCTTATCAGGCTCAAAGTACTTCATCTTTGGCAGCTAAAATTTAAATAATCAACTGGCGTATAATTATTCTATTACTTATGGATTTAAAATAATATGTGATTTTGAATATGTGGTTGGTGATATGAAATCATTTTATGCTTTCAAATCACCAACCGAATAATCATACACTACTACTACAAATTTATGGTTCTTTTTTAAATCTTATTTCGCAAAAAATACAATCAGTATTCGACTAAAGACAGGTTGTGACAGTTTTCAGCTAGAGCTGAAAATAAAGTATCAATATTCAACAGGATGAATATTTTCATTATACGTAAAGATTTTCATATAGCCATTTAAGGGTCAACGGAGAAAAAGAATTCAAATTAAAACGTGACAGAATGAATCGCTAATTCAAGATAACAATTAAAAGAATACACAACATATAATAATTTTGTTCTTTACGTAGTAGGTTGATATGGATAAAATTATTGACATTAACATGCTCAAGTTCTGAGATTTCGCAGTAATATGCACAAGAAAAATTATGTCCGTGGTGTATTTCTACTAAATTGAAATGAATATATCATCCTTTATGATAAAAGCTCATGAATAATGCACGCCAGCCAATAATACCATTAATCATAATAGTCGGAGTCCACTGACCACATGTAGTTGCCTAAATTATCCATATGGGCCATATGGGCCATATGGGCCATATGAACTTAGCTGGGCGACTGTATAAAGCAATTCATTTACCCGAGAGTAAGTGAAACGAAGCTTACATCCCACAGCAAACAAGACTCCATGCTCTTTATGACTTGTACTTTAACTATATTTAAATTACCAAACTCTTTGAGTAATGGGCAAAATTTTCAAATCTGGGAATTGAATAAAAAATTCGGAGGAGCGGAATCAGGATTCATTTTATTAATCCGTCCATTTTTCATTGACTAAAGGCGTAGGCGTTTCGCATCCTCATGAAATTCGCGTGTGAAAAGCGACAAATCCTTACGAGTGGTGAAGGAGGAAGAAATAAAGGACATAGGAAGCAACAATGGGCCAAGGCACTGGAAATGGATTCACTACGCTTTCTTTGACGCGGAGGAATACAGGGGATAAACAAAATCCGTCGTCATGGCTCGAGAGAATCGAGAGAGAAAGGAGCTTCAATATATCTCTGACACCGCTGAATTATAGGCCATGAGCCGGTAGCTAAACAATAAGCCGCTCCGGAAACGACGCAAAATGGGCTCTTTTATTACCACCTCCTGAAAAATTAGACTTGCGTGGCCATATCAGTAGAACAATATACGCGAATAGTGACCAAAACTGATAGGAACTAATACCCTCATCAGCATCTATTGCGTATTAAATTCCATATATTACGTATTCCGAAGCGTGTATTGCACAACAAAACAATCCTTCGTAAATGAAACATTCACAATCTCGCCTGAATATCAACATTTTACGGAAACGGGGCAAAAAAGAATTTGATTTTTTGGTTTGATTAATAAATACATAATCAATACCTCATAATTTTTGTATCTTACGTAATTCACAAACAAAATTCTAATTAATGAACGCAAGATGGAGGCCACCGTAAAAGGCATTAAATGGTGGAAGAGCATCATGATAAAATATAAGATTAGCTTTACCCATTAGTTTATTTAACAAACGATGACCCTGATGAGCATCCATTCCTGATGATGACATCATATTGTGTTGAAACACTTAGTTAAGTCGTAAAATGAGCCACTGGGCATTATAATCTTCTATCTTATCGTAAGAAGGGATGGTTTGGTGAAACAATTAATATAATTAATTCTGATTTTTTTATTCAAAAATTTATAACCAACGAATATTCACATATATCGATATTGCTGTCAATATGAAGTCTGAAAGTGGACAAGGACTTCATATTGTATCTATTCAGTACAGCGTAAAAATATTAGGAACAACATTTATAACTGTTTAAGTTTTATTTGAGTTCAAATTATGGGAATAGCGGTGATAATCAATTAATTAATGAATACTCATATTAATAATTATATGATTATTATCCAAATAATCATGAATCATGAATAATGAAATTAATTAATAATAATATTAATTATTATCAATTACAATTAATGAATAATCATATTAATAATTATATGATTATTATTCAAATAATCATGAATCATGAATAATCAAAGTAATAAATAATAATATTAATTATTATCAATTACAATTAATGGATATTTTCAAACTATACGTCAACCTGTAAGGTTACAATTACAATTAATGGATATTTTCAAATTATACGTCAACCTGTAAGGTAATAATAAAGATGCATAATAAATATTGTTACGGCCCTTTACATGTAAGCTATAATATGTTTAACAAATATGCAAGTTGGTAACGTTTATGATTCTACAAAAATGGCAGAATATGGTCAACTATGGCAGTGTTTTTTTTTGCATATATTGACTGTCATTCTCTCATTCCTCACGAATGTTTTCTCCTTTGAACTTACTCTATCTTATCCTCCACGCAGTTACACTTCGCCCTAACCCATAGCCTCTAGTCCTATGTACATCATAACTCCCAAGCTGAATCGAATCCTCCTCCCAGTATTTGAGAATTTGCGAGGCTGTTCTCCACGTCTCAAGAGTTTTCTACCAACAAACCATTAAAGGTGGCATCTAATGGATAGTAAGGTGTTTCAATGCGAACCGCATTCGTGCTCGTAAAATATAGCGTGCCGTTTAAATCTGGCAAAGAGGATGGACGTGCACTGAAACATCAAGAGATGTGTAGAGAGAGGCTTCGAAGTGAAATATACAGAATGGAGACGAAGAAAAGGGAATGAATAATGCACGTGACAGAGGAAGAAAATGGGCAATTCAGGATGCTAGATATTTTAGTGAGCAATGTGAGTGAATCGAGGATAAGTGATGGCATTGTGAAAGGTAGTATTAATTTGCTATGCATAGGAGACTACGGATAGGAGCGGAATAAAGGGTGGCATACTTCATATCCACAGGAAGGTAAAAGCGAAGGGTAAGCGAACTAGCCGCGAAAAACCTGCGTAATACACAAAAATAAAATTTCCAAGATATTAAAAATCGACAGGATATTTGGATATAAACTGCCAAATGCACCTGGCCGGATGATCCAAATTAGAAATTCGGTGGAAAGGAAAGTGAATTTTGGTCTTATTTTCGCTCATGAAGGTAATTATGAGAAAGAAAAGAAGTGAGTATGGGAAAAAACTTACACTTTACAGTTAAAATATAAATCCACTGGGAAAAATCAATGGGACCGAGATTTCTCAGAAAAATCGGACAGAATATCTGCCAAAACTATCTTAAGGCAACTGTGATTACCAAGTAGAAGTCTTATACTGCATAAAATTTTAAATTGCATTGCCTTGCAATGACATAAATGATGTATTTGATTAATATACCATGATATTTTCATTCCCTCTATGCGATAATATTTACGTTACGAAAACGTAATTGACACCTGATGACAAATATGTTCATTCATTTCACGGGCTACAAGAGACATTGGCATCACGCCTAGAGTTTTTTTCTGAATTCAATTGTAAAGATTAATTTCCTGGATTTAAAAATATTTTTTGTACCGTGAGTTGACTTAGAATGGACCACGCATGGCTCAAAGGGTATTGAAGCTGCAGAATTTTCCAGTTATCAATAACATAAATAATAAGTAATAAACCATGAGAAACGAGAACACAATATAATTCTAAGCAGTTCTATTTAAAACTACCCAATTACATCGAAATGGTCAATAAAATAAAAAAATATCATAAGAAATATGACAACGCCGATTTATTTCATATTTATTATGTGTGGCTGATTTTTCTCGGGTCATAAAAAGCACGGGATCTCCTCATTCGTTGTTTCACCAGTAAACAACAAATTATCCTGAGTAATAGAGAGGCTATGAGATGCAAGCATAATCTTTCTCCCCAATAATATGCATTAGGTCATCCGAGCATGAGCCAATAAAATAAGGATTAACAGTAACTATTTTGTGAATGACCATTCCAAAATAGCGCATAAAATACAATAATGCGATTGTTGATTCATGATTGTTTAAAGATATCGAGAGTCAACTTTGAAAATTTCGCTGAAGAAGAGTAAAAATGTTGTGTAAGTATTTATTATTTTTTACAACATAAAATTCAGTAAAAACGAGTATCTAAATATCGTAACTTTTCAGTTTTCTTCTTATTTGTCCATTTGAGTTAATTCGTTAATCTCAGTTTTTGTTGAGTTTTGTCAATTCATTATGCTCTTCTTTAAAAATAGATTTTCTACAATGTAAACGAGAATTTCATCCAAACATATGATTGCGGAACGAAGAATCTTCGTTATCCGATACATTGCAGTACGTATGATTACCACGATAAAATATTAATTCAAACATCAGTTTTTTTCAGATGAAATAATGAGAGCTTCTAATTTGGCTTATTTGAAAATGTCCGAAGACTAGAAAATCCAAATGCCGAATTAATTATGGAAAACGACATCTCCGAAACCTGTTTTTCGATTGTGAAGGCAATCATCAACGGGGAGAGGAAGGCAAAACAGGTCAGAACCTGTCGAGAGCCAAGCGGAGAGTGAGTGTGGATCGCGATTGTTGTTTAAATTGGCATTAATTAATTTGACATTTGGATTTTCTAGTCTTCAATCATTTCAGACATTTTCAATCAGTTTTTCAGTAAGCAGGATATTCCATTTTGACGATAAATTGTTACTTAAAGCTGTTCGTAAAATGAGGTTCTTTTCTGGAGCACTAAAATTGTCGTAATTTTTCGTATCGGTTCCTATCGTGGTAACATGCGTGAGGAAATGAATTCTTTTTGAGATAAAAATCTGCTTTTCTCTGCTCTGCTCCAAACTCTCGCGAACCACGGAGAAAAGCACGGGTACACAGAAGCCTTTCATCCAATTTTTTGATCCGGAAACGTAAACATAAACACGGGCGATAACTGCGTAATGCCCCTCAGGCGAGAATCTCGGACTGAACCCGGTTCGGGGTTTTCTCGAGGGCCCGCGAAGCCCTCGACGAATAAGGGGATCACGCCCTTGGAAGCGTTCCTGGAATCGATCCCGAAACAGAGGCTGGCTAAAAGCACTAAAAGCATCGCGCGCGACTGTAATGCGGCGAAATGGATCGTCGACGGAAGGCAAACGAGCTCGAATCACGTGCGAGATCTTTTCCCCGGGAACCTTGACGGCAGCAGCCGGCTGAGTACACCCCTGAGTACTCACATTACGGCCAAATATGACACCACTCAGATGCGAGGTCGACTTAATGTGGTTTTCATGCTTTTTTCATAATGCTCGAGCCCATATTCTCATCATTCTCCGCATTAAACACTAAGAGGCCCCATTTCGGGCAAACTTTAATGGGACATACATGGGATACGTTTCATATGAGACGCACAGCATAACTTCTTACCATATCTTCACTGATGGCCAAACTACTCATCAAGTGTAGGTAGTATAAAACGTAAAATTAGACAAAAAGTTTGAAAGCAATCTACCGGTTATTGTATCTTTTGAAGGGGTGTCCCAACTATTCTTTGCTTTTCAATCATATACCGTCTTCTTCCCTGCAATATTTCTCTCTTTAAATTGGGATATTTTCTATCCCCATCCTTCTCTTTCCCTAAAAGCTTTTCTCTCTTGCCTTCGCTTACCTCTACCTCTGCATTCTACCTCCAATGATGACGTCGAAGCATTACATTACACTTAGATACCTGTTCCATCCACATTCTTTGCCTTCTAATTTCTAGCAGCAATCTTCTTTCCGCCCCTACCATGTACCAAAACTTCTTTATTCTTTCTCTTTCCCATCCATCGCCCTTTCTCCATTCTCCGTAAAACCAGTATTTCTAAATCTGTCAATCTTTACTCGTCATGCTTCCCTAAGGTCAATTTCGAAGGTCTAAACAAAGTATCTATCTTCCCTTACCTTATCTATTACCCCTGATCAAGGTGTTCGTCATGAGTTCTCTTCTATTAATGATACCTTACTTAGCTAAAGCAACTATTCTCCACGATTAGTGTAATTACTATCAAGCACATGCTCATGAGTCACAAGTAATAAACCTAAATGAATAGACGCCAAGAATAAGAATCCAGCAAAACATATCTGAGAGTGACCACTTAGAATACACACCATGTAACCTAGTTCACCCTTAAAATTCCTTAGCTTGCCCTTTTTACATCCTATCATCCAGCTTCCAAGTATGGAAGCAATTATACTAGCAGCTGGATATTAAGGACTTGATAAAAAAATGACTTATGAATAACAATTGTTCCTCACTTTATCGCTCAGTTCTATGATTACAGTAAATATGCCACAGCGTCTGATACGGCATTAAACTCACTGTAAACTCTCTCAAATAATGTAACTATACAATAAATTATATTTAAGGATATAAAATAGTATAGTTGCATGAATATGAAGAGGTTAACCGATAGGACAACTCAGTGGAAAGATATGTTACACTAATCAGCAAAGCTGAAAAACCTATCTTAGGATTGGCCACTAGGTAAGATGATGGCATTATTAGTCACACAATTAAGAAACCAGAAACTTTGAAAAAATTTCCGAGCCGACGTCAGTGACCAGGTTCTCAACGCATCGGCAAGGCAAAGAGGTTGGCGAAGACAGCGGTTCGAATCCTGCCTCGGGTAAGGATGTGTTTGTCATTTAAGTTAAGAGTTGAATAAAGTAGAGATGACATGATAAAAACAAGAACGTGGAGTATCACAGCAAGAAAGGAATTAAACAATCATTTAGTAAAAAGTTTACTCTGAAAACAACAACAGCCGTAAAACAAACTGATCTTTACTAAGCTAAAACTAAAGTTTAACCGTAATTCCCAGAAATAAAATGATAGAAAGTTTATCATGAAATAAAGAAGCAATGAAAGAAAAATGAAATATCTTGATTGAGTTGATACTCATTCAAAATGAAAGCTGCGTTTATATATTCTATAATTGTCTACATATATAAAAAAAGGTATATGCTATTTAATATCATAAAGTTATATCATAATATCATGTATCATAATGCTATATATAACATCATAATAACTCGCACAGTGACATCATTAAAATCTACTGTGACACCGTACTTTACTGACCAAGTCTTTAATAGGCATTAAAGGTACTAATATTTAATAGGCATTCAATAGGCACAAGTTTGGACTTCAACCGTATGTGCAATGACACATATTAGCCATCAAGAAAAAAATCTCAGTAGAGTAATGAGCGCTTCCGAAATCGTATTCCTCTGCAGCTCATACACCGACGGTAGAAGAAACAATATACACCCAAAAGAGAGGAATTATCCTATTATTAGCACACATTTCATTTACAAAAAGCTCTATTCTCTCCTTCCCGTCTACTTCTTAGCGCAAGAAAAAATACTCTACTACTATTTCGTTTTTTTCGTTCAAGTCTTTTTTTTCAATTTAATACATGAAACAGACGATTTATCCTCACAATCGATATGGTTGTTTATTTTTCCATGATTAAAAATATGGACTCTTATGGATATCTTATGGCCTGTGATCTTACCATTATATAGTATATTTTTATGAGCTCCATAAAATTAATAGTACTCATAAATAATTTAACGTCACCTATAAATATTACATTATTTATGAGACTCATCAAGTTATTGAAAAAGTCTGCAGCATCATTAAATTCTTTTCATGGCTTACGAAGCTCAGATAAATGTACACGCAGGGTCTACTGTCGGTCATGCATTCCGAACAGTTCGTGAATTAATACATTCATTGCAAAAACACAGCTTTAATAACAATATCGCCGGAGACGAACCATCGCGCTTACGGTGCCAAATACCTTAGTGATGAAATATTCCTCGTCTAATCTGCATTTCTCATTCCTTAATCTGCACCCGCGTAAGTTTAAGTATTTTCTCAGTACTTGTTTTAATGACGCAAAGAGGGATTTCTCATTAGTTTTGATTCACGCAGTCGCGACCCGACATCCTCCATACCGGAAAAAAAATAAATAAGGGATCAGAGATGAGAGAGAGAACTGGCTTCGAGGGGAACATGACTTTGCCCCGAAAAATGAAAAACCACAAGCGCGACGGCAAAGCGTTCCTGCGCTAACTCTGTGGACGGGAGCGTGTCTGTTTAAGTTTCCCCGCTGCGGATGCAATGAGGCAGGGCCGTCCTTTAAATTTATGCAGCCTTGTCAACTTGTGGCCACTCTTTCGCGTGGCGGAGCCTCTTCTGGCGCGGGGCGGGTGTGTGTGTGCTGCCTTGGTCGGCCATGTGCCCTACTTCCCCCACCCGGCTCCAAAGTGGGCTCGTTAGTTCCCAACTTGAGCGCGCACATTGTGACGGAGATTAAATTCCACGGAATGAATCCTGGGCGGACGCTCCGCGAGATGACGTCATTCGCCGATTACACGGAGAAAATAGGTCCATCTCGAGCTCAAAGAGTTTTAGCGAGTAAAATATCACCGCTTGCAAAGCTCGTGGTCACGTTACATCGGTTTTACGTCACTCCATGAAATACGCGAATGGGTTTGTTATTGTTATTTTTTTGGTAAGTGACCGAAAGCTTTTAGGATACGTGGGTAATGTGTTGGAGGTGGGAATTTTGCAGAGCATGGAGGAAGAGTGGAAAGAAACTCTCAACGAAAGGCAACGAGGAATCTATATTTTAAAGTCCAATCTGATGTAGCCAGTGGCCAGTGTATGTAACCAGTATGTATGTAGCCAGTGTATGGGATGCAAATGAATTAGGTTTGATCAGAGAAGCAGACAGCGTGCAACGTAGAGCAGCTAGATTCGTTAAAAGGTGGCACGATAGGTTTAGTAGTGTATCAGAATTAATACAAGAATTAGGGTGGGAATCATTATCAGAGCGTAGGTTAAGGTACAGATTAAATCTATTAGAGAAATTTCAATCGGATAGCTTTACTGAAGATACTTAAGCATATATTAAAATCACCAGCGTATTATGCTAGATTCGACTAGATAAATAAGATTAGAGAGATTGTCGTATTGATAGATTGAAAATGTCATTTTTCCCCCGTTCAATAAGAGAACAGAATAGGCAGCATAGCAAAGGGATAGGTAGGTGAAATATTTTAGAGTAGTCTGTAGTGCATGATGCGTGTATAGGATGCGTGTAGATACTAACAATATAGTTGATTGAGACCACATAGTAGCATGTTTGCATGTCTATAGTGCATGCTTGGTGATCTTCACCCCCTGCCACACACCCTCGCGGTGTCCTGCAGGGTATCGCGTGGATGTAGATGTAGAAGTACCACTCCCAAAGAACTCTCCACATAGAATTCAAGTAAAGATTGTAATACCGATGAAATTCTCCGACACTACCGGGAGTCCAACCAAAGGCAAGGAGGAATGGGAAGCCAATAATCAAGCTAACGTTCCAATGAAATTCACCTAGGTCCCTGGCAATACGAGGGTAGGTGGGGTAGGTGGAAATGAACGGGTTGATGCCTTAGCCAAACATGCTCTTCGTGAATGGGATTTAGATATAAAGAAGGTGGCAGCTCACGATCTAAAACCTCATCTCAGGACGTTAGCATTGACCGAATGGGACAAGGAATGGAAAAATATCACGAATAACAAGCTTCGCGCCTTAAAAGGCGATATTCTACCATGGTCATCTTCCGTTAATACGTGTTGACGTGAGGAGGTCGCCATGACACGGATGAAAACGTATTCCCTCACTCTCATCTTTTTACACCAGAAAAAAATTCAATCTCGCTGTGAGACATGTCACAACACAATAACGATTTGCCATATCCTAACGGAATGTGAGAAACATAGAGCTGTGAGAGAGAGACTGAATCTTCGGGCAGACTTAATGAGGGTTATTATAAACGACCGCGATGCTGCAGACCTCGTCATCACATATCTAAAGACAACGGACATACTTTGGTTACTGTGAGTTCATCCCCAATATGTTGAGTTCATAGCCATTATTCCCTATATTCTAATCCTATATGCCTATAATGATGTTAACCTTAACTTTGAAAGAGGGTTGCAGGGGTGCTAATGGCCTAGAAGTCGAAGCAGCCGTCAAAACAATTGTACCTACCTACCAATCTGGCTGTGAATGATATTCGTCCTTGGTAAGCCATGATAGCACTTAGAGTTCAGTGCTACGTCCGTCGGAAGGGACGACAAGTTGTGGCCCACCTGGCGTCTTTAGCTGAGAGCAGGCTGGTTTTGATCCGCCCTTCCTCCCTACCCTTCTATTTCCATCATCGTACCTTGCTTCCGGACCCGAAGTGCCTTTAATTGCGGGGACAAACTTGGAAACCACAGATGATGATCCCACTCAATAGCCTCCCCTTTTAACAAAAATTTCAAGCTTCATATCAGACTACATTAGAGAACTCCATTTTCCATTTGCCATAACCCACATTTTACGCTCCCGGAAAACTCAAGTTAGCGAGGGAAGTCCATTTGGGACGAGTGGGAAAGTTTTTAATTCCACTCAATGGATGACATTTCCCAGGAGATGACTGAGGAATTAAATGCATGGTGTTAGAGGGGAAAGGGGAAATCGAGACGCGGCAGGTAGGCAGAGCGGGATGATCCCCTCTCGTCCGACTGAGCCACGGGTCGATCCGGTGGATTGAAAAACGGCGGAACAAGGGAAGAGGATGAACATGGAATGCGGAATGAGGAATGGTTTTGGGGGAGCAGATGAAAGGTAGAACGACGATGAAAGGGAGACTGAATTAAAGACGAGAGATATTTAGAAAAAGAGGAGGTAGAAGAGCGAGACAAAAGTAAAAGTTCATGCCACTTGTTTATCAATGTTTGCTAACACTAGAACTAAAGATACTGGGTAAATCAAATGTGAAAATGATGGAGTTATAATCAAAAGGAAATATATGTAGATTCAAATAAGGTATTGCGTTGCCTATGGTCAGGCCGAAAACACACCAACCTGACAAACCAAAGAAGTCTACTCAGTGGATGGTTTTTAAGTTAATTGATTAAATATAATTAAGATAGACTGCGCAATTAAACCCAGTTGTATCACCTTAAAAAAACATATACATATATATTTCTAATTCGAGGGAGTAAAATATTATAGCTCTACCGCTCAGCAGCTCTATGAAGCGAGTCGAAAATTGTCAGAGGAAAAAAAGGTCTCCTGGACCTTTCTTCCCGAAGGCCTCGACATTTTCGAACATCGTAAATGTCAACTTATTGGCGATAAAACTCTCAAAATGTCGTGATTGGAAGTTGAACAAATTATAATGTCTGATTAAAGAAGATTAGCAATTTTCTTTAATTATGTTATTCCACTACATCACGCCTGAAACGAATCTTTTTATTTATAATATCTGGCAATAAGTTATGAAAATTTGGAGGTTAAATAATGTCGCGGTTCCAGGAACCAGGACAAGGCATCAAAGCCCGGATCTTTTTATGGTCAAAACAATACACATGTTTCCAGGTTACCCATCATTATCTTTATTTTGCATCATCCATTGCTCCTTGGTCCACATCCCAGTTAAGGAGTTCTCTTCCCTCTCCCATTAATCGTATCACAAAAAATCGTTCGGATCGGTGAATTTACTCTCTTTGTGCAAACCAGCACGATGCTTTTTGCAGGATGATGTTAACACGACTTAAACGCACTTTTCCACAAAATTTGAGGTGAACAGGATGATTTCCATGGTTTTATAACTCGTATAATGCGCTTTTTTTACAGCTACGGGCTACTGAATGTAGCGCTGAATCACCCGGGTGGAATAGGCCTAATATTCCTCGCACAAATGTATGTTAAAGTTAATTGGAAAATCACGCATTCGGCTGTCACGGAGGCCTGTGATTCTGGTATATTCAGCAAAATCTCCTCAGCAACAATTAAATTAACAAATGTTCACGACGAAAGGACTCAAAGCAAATTTACATTAGGTAAATCATTCGTAAATATTTCCCTGTAAACCTGTCAGTTACGTTTTTTGAATGTGTATTAGAGAGTAGAATATTTACAGCAAAAACGAATCAGGGAGACCAAAAGGGAGAGAAATGGCATTGAGAACGAAGATAGCTATGAAGAGACAAAGAGAAGTAGATACCAACAGGAATTAAAGACGGAAAAGGAGGCCAAGAATATTACATAAATTTAATAAAAAATTACTTATGTACAATATAGAGATACTAGAGAAAATTAAATGTTGTCAAAAAGAAGAGAATTGCCGATAAACAGGAAAAAATAATGGGAACGACAGGCTCCAAATGAGAGAAAAAGAAAGATTTACAGAAAAAGAGGAATTAAATAGTGGTAAAAGAGATAAGAAAAAATGAGTAAGACAATAAAAAGTGTTTAACGAAAGGCAATGAGTTTGAGAGTAAATTATTGTGCTATATTAAAAGAAAAATTAATAGAAAAATGATGAAGAATGAACAATAATAGAACGAGAAAACGAGATAAGTGAGGAAAAGAAGAGCCAGAATGATAAAAAGGGTGTGTGCGCTAAAGAAGAATGAAGAAGAAAGAAATAGAGAACATCAGCGATAGTAGAATGATGAAGTAAATGTTTCTCTACAGAGTGGTGGCGCAGTCCCCGAACGTGGGAATGGCCCAACGGCTCTGACGATAAAGGAGGAGGCTCAATGATTAACTGGTGAGTAACTCACACATTTATCTCTCTCTTCGTTGGAAGGGAATCTCCCAATTTATTGTAAAACTAAACAACTATTCTTCATTATTTCACCATGAATTGACGGCGATATCAGTTTTCCACCACCACATTGCATGCAAAATTTTCTTGAGTCATTTATGGTACGTTACGGACAATAATTAAGCAGCAAACGTGAACTTGGATCTTGGTGCCTTACCCAATTTAGCCGCTAAACTGAGCGACTAAACTAAATTCATAAGAATCACAGTGTTTTATCCCGAGTAAGTCGAGGATCGGGGTGATACGGTGCCTTCTCATCTCGTAGACTTGGGTTCGAATCCCGACAGAGACAGATTTTATAGTTTTCCCTAGATTCATACTTGAGTATTGCAGGCACTGCAAGTTCAATACTCCGTCCGTCGAAGGGGACGTTAAACTCCTTGTTATTTATAGGCTATATTTTATGCCACTCCGGATGCCATTTCAGCCTTTCTCCAAACCCTATAA
Source organism: Platycnemis pennipes (assembly GCA_933228895.1). NCBI lineage: Eukaryota > Metazoa > Arthropoda > Insecta > Odonata > Platycnemididae > Platycnemis > Platycnemis pennipes. Next base: position 33,018,838 of record OW121855.1, read on the forward strand.
CCCCTACTTCTTCCCAAAGTACCATCTATCCTTAAAAGTAAGATAAGAATTCGGTAACCCATAGAAAAATATTAAACCAGATGCGTTCACTTATGCATAACGATTAGATACTTCGTTTTTAATGAAAAAAGACTATGTGAGCCTCTATTCCCATATCAGGAATTCGATAACGTATCTTTCATTATTGAGGAAAGTAATTTTAAAACATTTTAAGCAATCAATATATCCAACTTATAATCTGCAATAAACCCTTAGAAAAATGACACAGGAAGTTAATTTAAAATGTTGTATAACCATTAGACTTCTCTTAATAATATCTTTCCGAACTGAAGACAACAAACGCGACGGGAATTCCTGGAAATAATAATATTAATCCATTGATTAGAGCCTTTGTTTATATTGAAAGAAGACTATATGATATCCGATTCCCCATTCCATAACGATAACGTCTCTTCGAATACTCGGAGATGAGTCATTTTAAAATTCTAAGAGATCCATTTATTTATGTTGAAAACTTTGATATATGCATGGTTGTAATCTATCTCTCTATTTCTTTACACAATAGCCGCAAACGGAAGATTAGGATAGAACAGACTTTCCGATTCCCCACACTTAGATAATAAAATGACGAGTTTGTAGGATAATGGAGTCATTTTCCAACCCTTTTCCTCAGAATTTCTTCTACGGGTCCGGCCAAGACGTTTTCAGTCCTGTAATTGGGTCGTTTGCCATATTTTTACTGCTAAATCTGATAGTTTGTAAAATTAAAAGACCCGTATTTTCCGTTATTCGATCCGTTAATTAGTTCTCGAGTTGTAAGCGGCGAAAAACTGATGTTTTTAAACATTTCGGTAAAGTGGGCATGCAAAAGACTTGAACGTCATCCACTTCGTCCAATCAAAACTGAGAACGCGAAGATTCTTCGCCTTATTGCAATGGGGAACACACAGACTCTGCCAATGGAAGTGGTTGCGAAAGGATCTCTCCAGGCAGACCTCCACTCCCCACCTCCTCTCCCCTCCCGTTCTTTCTCAATTCAGTCAAGGACGGGACGTGGATGACGAAGATATCCTTAACGCAGCTCGTTCGATAGGCGTCACCTTTTGCTTATTTTAATTTTTGATTTATGAGTGATTGGCTCTGGTTAGAAGATTCATTTTTTCCACCAAAATTCATTTTTTGTTCCCATGCAACAATTTTGTGTAAAAAATAGCGATTTCTGTTCCGAGTGAACGCCTCCATTCTCATCGAGGTAAGACTCGGTGATTCTTACCGTAAATGCCCGGAATCAAAAGAGATGTTCAGGAGCAGACAGGCGCCGGCGTCTCTAGGCCGTTCGTCGTCTCACCCGTGGTGACCTTATCTCCCCTCCGACTCGACCTGCAGCACCTCCTCCCTAATCCCATCCACATCCCCGTCAAATTCCTTCCTTCCTTCCTCCCCCTCCACTCAACACGATTATCTCCTCCCACGGAAGCGATCCCCGGGACGTAATCAAGAGCTCCAATTCACGAGTTTAGCCGCTCGAAGGAAATAAAGAGCTTTCGAGAGAGCGGGAGTGTGAACGAGAGGCGGAAGACGGGAGAGAGAGAGACGAGAACAGAAGGAGGGATTTTTCGCCTCCGCTATTACGGCGGAATGAATCCATTATCATCCTTTCGAAGCCTTTTGATTCCTGCGCTATCTCTCGCTCCAGGTATCTCGACTACACCTATTGCCTTCTGTGACGCAAGGGTTTTCCTTTCTTCAGGTTTCCTCCGGAGATTCAGCTAGGGAGACCTTCCATATATCGTGCAAAGCAAGTTTTCCACTTTTTAAGCCCACCCCTCCTCTCCCTCACTATAACGCTCTGTATCACCTTCAGAAGAGCCTCCCTGTAAATAACTTAAAGCTTTCAATGAACCCGATCTTCATTCTAAATGATAAAATACATACTCTTCACAAATATTTTTTTACTTCTTAACACCACGTAGTTTTTATTAACTAACCATGTCCTATTGTCCTAAGGGTGGGAATCATTATCAGAGCGTAGGTTAAATTACAGATTAAATCTATTAGCGGAGTATCCGTGTATCCCAATTATCCGTGCTAATGACAGGTAAAATGTGCACGGATAATCGGGAGTTTACTATACTACCATATAAAAAACTATTTTATTCCTTTGAATATACTAAGCATTTAGTGTCATTCACAGCTAACATTTCACGTGTCTCGAGCCAGCATGGTTAATATTTTCCTCAGGGTGGTAATATTGTGACTTATGGTTTCATATTGTTTAAACAGGGTAATATATGTTTTTCGCATTTTTGTCTCCATGATAGTTAAATGTTCTCTCTGATTGATAATGTGTGCCTAGTGATGGTTCACCCCATGCCGCACACCCTTGATACACACATGCATGGTATTATACGGGTGTATATGAACTGAAGTGCGGACTCCCCCCTCCCATTTGGATATTGCATCGTAAAAGTTATCCCGAACCCTGCACCCCGCTCGTTTAGTGTTACGTAATTTACGGATGACCCTTACGAGCAAGGAGCAAGTTGCAGTTTGAAGAGGGGAGATAGTCGCTTTCACTTCTTGCATGCGGCTTGGGCATGGAATCTCTTACAAATTTTCACTTTTCATTTTTTTCAAATCGGAGGGTCGGGAGTGAGAGATGTATAAAGCCAAGACTTTTCCACCGCTCGACCTCAAAAAAGTTTTAAGTCCACTCAACCGCTTTGATTAATTCAGGGAGGGATTACTGCAAAGTTTTTTCTTGAGTGGGAAAGAAAGGAGGATCTCGGGTTCTCCTATTATGAATTCTGGATATTGAGATTGAGTATATTTTCTTCCAAATTTTCAGCCACCCCTTTCCCGATTTATCATTTAATTCCCAGACAGGCTTAAGAAAAATAGCCAAAGGAAGAAGCTCGTGCAATACGTTTTCGTCCATTTTGCGTACTTCAACTGCGTTGGTTTCCCTTTTTTTTTTACAGAGGCTTGAGGTAAATCCTTTTCAAATGCTATCGAAATCACTCATGTCTGATGGATATTTTTAGTCCAGGGAGCAATAGAGGATGCATGCATGTGACAGAGGAAAAATATTTGGATAGAATGAAGTACGATTGAATAAATATGATAGAGAAGTCTTCCGTTGTGCGCTCAGAATAAATCAACGAATGTTGCTGTACTCTAACACAATGTTTAGCCAAAAAATGATAGTCCTTCATTATTCCCGCTATCCTCCTCAGAATAATGTTTTGGAATAACCCGTATTTCTCGCCCCTCATGACTTGACCCAAATATTCAAGTTTCCTTTTTCGATCATTTATATGCCCATTGTGGATTTCTGAATCATGATTAAAATTTCATTGCCAGACGTGCTCAATTCATGATAAAGGTATAAAAAAATACATAAATATTAATGCATTGCTCTAGAACCTTACTTTATATGATGCACTCCATGCATAAATTGAGAATCTGTAGCGTAAGAAACAACGAAAAGAAGCGTTACCGAACTAAAGAAAATTTATCAATGCAGCAAAAATAATCATTTGGCTAGATATTAAGAATATTGTGTGATACATGCACATTGTTACAGAAATATTAAAAACAGAATATTTCTAGTATTTTCAGTGTAACATATACATCAACCAATTACAGCAATATCAACGGCTACTGACCGGAGATTTCGGGCTCGAGTCCCGGAAGAAACCTTTGGATACGGCCTATTTTACCACGCCGAGTGATTCTAAGCATCAGATCTTTCCAGTGAAAACAGCCAGCAAATGTATATTAATTGACCGACTTACCTCTATGTGTTAATTTCGCGAATCATCGTTCTCAGGACATTTTTAGGTTTCAAGCATGCCTGAAAGAAATACTAATATGTATAAGGCATGTTTGTAGTTCTTCTCAAATGTTTATTTTCGTGTTGGATAAAAATTAGAACTTGTAACGTGTGTCCCGTATTATATTCATAGAAATTTTCCTCAGGTAGGTATATACACTTTAATGCATGTACGTAATACATGTTTGTGACAATTCACCCCGTGCCACTTACCTTGGGGGTGGTTAGATATTAAATAGTTTGACATTAGATGTGTTGACCTTGATGCATAAAGGAAAATTAAAATGCTGAGCTATCTGGTGTGTGACAAATTCATGTCTTGCAACACCTATGCCCGTCAGGCGAGATGGGTGAAATGGAGAGACTCTCTTTCTGCTCATCCTCAGGGGCGTTAACACCTCTCTCACCTTCAAACTTCCCCTTGCTCCCAGCTTAATTGACCATTTCCTCGCAAATGACCCCTGCCGACGAGGGCCTCTCCAATGCCCCACTCAGTGAATAGCCGTAGCAAATGATGAGGTCTTGAGGCAAGGACCAGGGCCGAGAGTGAAAGTTGACGGGAACAATTTTGGAAGGGTGCTTTGTTCGAGAAAGGTACTGCCATTCGTGATTGATGAGGAGCGCCTCTTGAATATGCGTCGTTGCGTAGCGACTGACTGAGTATTCCGTCCTCTGACAGAGATTTCTAATATTTCTCGATTAAGAGTATCGTCAGTCGCACTTATTCAAGATATTTTCCTTCTACTGGTACTCTTGAAAACGTTTAATCCCATCTTTGAAACCCAATAATTTATTTCGCAAACACTCATTCTCCAGATGATTTTTTGACTGTGATGAATACATGATGCGATACTTAAGAAAAATTATAGGGACTTAGGTAACAATAAGACGGTAAGCTATATTTATGGTTTTACGACGATCTCCCAATCACAGTACCTTTAGCACCTTTCGCAAACCGATTGGTGAACGTATTTGACTTCACTAGTATCTGCACTTAAGCTGTTCACATTTTTTTAAATTGCCTATTTTTTTCTCAAGCTTTCCGATGAATTCTAGTCCCCGATGAGATCCACAGCGCTTCCATTTTATTTCTTTTTAAGCTACAATGTCTTCTTCGTCCTGACCTAGAAAAAATTAATTCTACGATAATCTAGAAATTTGACTTTTGCCCCTTCTTCGGTGTCTTCTCGAAAAGCTCAGAGTGATTAATTTTGCTTGACTGTGGGTCAAATGATTTGAAACCATCTATTTAATTACCAACTGACGGGGGAATTTCGAGCATCAGGATGAAAAAATAAGATTTTTCTCGGCTCTCGATGGGCAGGAATTCCAGCCGGCCACCATTGCAATACGCACCATCCATTACGCATCCTTCTCCTTGCCGATGCTCGGTGACCTTTCCCACTTTGCACTGCGGCGGAATGCCCCCTACCTGATCCATACCTTCGCGAATACATTCGGCCGACCCTTCCCTTAATGCATCTTTAATACGACGACAAGACAAAAGGTAGAAGAAGCGAGGCGCCCCCGTCGACCCGACCTTTTCCCTTTAATGAACTGCCGCATTAAAAATAGATCCATCACCTCCGTGGCCATTTGGACGGCCCAGGGGTGGCCACTGGCGAAACTCCACTCCAAAGACGCGAGACCGTAATGTAATCCCGGAGATCTGATCTGGCCAGGGCCGGGCCAAATGGCGGAAGTGTCTCCAGACCCCCCTGAAGAAAAAGTCACGGCGCGGCCCCCCTTCCGGTTTGGGGCAAGCTCCGTAAAGGTCTGGACAGACTTAGTGGTGAGAAAACTCTCAAGGAAATTCCTGAGCGACGCTACCGTTGAACCAATACTGAGGGGACTTTTCCTCCAGGCGGTCTCCATTGGATAGTTAATGCGAGTATTGATCTTAGAGTTTGCCTGAAATGGGTCACCAAGGCTCGGCTGAAATTCTCGAGGCCGAGGGTGTTGTCAGTTTTAACGGCTATTTCTCAGGATTTCAGGGGGTGCTGGGATAGCTCGGATTAATGATGTGCAGCAGGGATGGAGAAGCGATGGACTTATTCCACCGTTGTCCCCAATTTTGGCTTTTTTACGACGGAAATGAAATTTATGCATAAATTACTTCATGGAATAGTAAGCTGGGGAAATTAGTTTTGCAATTCTTGTAGAGGGTAAGTAAAACGCGAGACTTGACTTGGCATGGGATTTATTGTTACGATCACAGTTACGACTTGAATCAGAGGAGCCCCTTATTACTATACTATATTATATAATATATATAATAAATATTTATACTTCCTATACATATTTCTGATATTTCTACCCACGCTTATATTTTTTGGAGCCGTAGAGGCGTTTGAAAACGTAAGTTGACTTAAATCAACTCATGAGCCCTGGTTAATGCATGGAGAAATTCCTTTTAAATACCTGAAAACCGAGTCCAAAACAAGCTGGATTCGTTTTCTAGATCAATATTATGACTTTCGGATTTATTGCCGTGGTATTCTTTTAACAAGATAACCCGAATGGTGAGTTTAACCTGAATGGCATGTCAGCGCTTTGTACTGAATTTCTTCATGAGGTAACGCAGTGTTTTGCCTCCTTTCGTCCATCATCTTGCATACTAAACACAAAACAACATCAACTTAGTGAAATGAAATAAAACGAGATTTAGATGTGAAGGGATGAGATGTACATGGCAACACAGCTGACTTACGTGGTTAATGGGATACGTGGAAATGTTTATACACGTCGTAGGGAAATACAAAAATTATCTACATTAAATATAATTATTTCCCATTTCCTGATAAGAACCGCACTGAGCTAGAAGCAAGTATCCTGTGTATACTAAGGCTAGTTTTTCGTTCAGACTTAGCAATCAGTACTATATTGGCACTTAAAATAATCTTATTGCTGTGATCTAAAGTATATATTAGTCTATATAAAATTGATATTTACATAAGGAATCGTTTCCAGTTCCCAATCTATTCCTGTCCCATAAGTTCTTTCATTAGTCAATTTTAAATCGACTTAATTTAATATTTTTTTCTCAAATTCGGATTATGTTGTGGGGAACTTTATGAAAAGGGAGTGTTTAGAATTCAGTTTACGTAATTATTTCTATATCTACACCCTGCGTAATTATTTCTACGTCATACCCTGCGAGCCACAGTGAGGGTGCGTTGTAAGGGGTGAGTTATCCAAAATATGCACTATATATGTGCACTAAAGTGTACTTACACTACCGTAAGGAGTGATTTTTATGAATATCATAAGGGACACATTACCATTTCCACTTTTCATCATTATATATACGGTACGTCATTGGCTAACACCACACGCATAACAAGTGGCATGGATTTTATCTTGGGGTAGCATATACTTAAACAATAGTTCGGACCCATCCATTTCACTTAAACGAGATTATTTTATGGTTAGCCATTCAAAAATACTTTCGATTCATGAACAACAACATAAAGAGATAAATAAAAATATGTGACTAATTTAGAGCTCAATAAGGCGTGAAGAGTAGACGAGTAGTTTGTTCTAACGATACCACTTTGGTTGGCCGTGAAGAGCCTTGTGCCCTTCAGAGGCGAGGATTTAAGGAATTGAAGGCGCAGAGATTAAAACAAGGAGTGAGGCCTTTCATTCCCAGACATCAGGGAGCAGCTACAACGTGGCACAGCTATCGGAAACAACAAGCTGCTGGCAAGACATGACAGCTCCCAGGATAAACGGACCGCCCACCAACCGCTTCCGTGGATTATGGGAACGTCTCGTCTCAAGGTGCTATTAACTTCGTTTCCTTTCATTTATTTTTCGCGGAAACCTGAAACCTGCCACTGCCATTCAATCAGGGGTTTTCTTCCCAAAGTGTAAGTAGTCACATGATATCCCGACGAGCTCAATGCCTCTGTTTCTCCGACAGTTCCGTAAGCAACATCCTCTTAAGAAATTAATATTGAAGTGAAAAATTGAGAACTTGGGTTGAAATTTACACTAACTCTTTTCAGTAAATTTTAAGCTGATCTGTTTACCTTTGGAATCTGGAATTATGAGTAGCGTGGCTATCCTGCGTTGGCCTGGCAAGCCATAGTTTGTGGTTCGATTCCCGGTCCAGGAAAACTTGTTCCCTAATAATTTTCAAAAGTTTCTGCCGGTGCTTAACAGCAGTGATATATATGTATAAAACCCTTTGATGATTGAATGACTATACGCCAGGCAATACGCACCCTATACCAAGTTCATCAATTCCCTCCAACCTTTATTCTTCCATCAACATCTTATGTCACCTCCTCCAACGTCTTCGGAAACATTTAATCGATTTTTAAGTTGAAAAAGAGCAAACTCTGGTTATGAGCCCGAAACACTTTCTTGCGTAGTGATAGGTAATTTCTGATTATTTTAGAGTAATATAACTACATCCGTATTGATGCGTGCTATTAGTAATGTGGCATCAGTTTTAGTCTTCCTTACAGCTCGGTAAATGTTGTACCATTTAACTATTAGAAGACAAATACGGTATTCATACCCGAGGTGAGAATCTAACCCACTGCCCATGGGTTGTTGGTGCAATCAATATTTTTACTAATAACGCTAAAAACATATTGCGGACACCAACTTAATATGATAGACTGAGCCTTGAAAGTTCCTATGTAAGTTGATAACCGAACCAAAAGAATTAAAATATCCCTCTTTTCTCGTATTACAAGGGCTGTGAACAGTTCTGAATGCATGCAATAGTATTCATTTAAGTGACAATGCATAGCCTAGGTAGTTACATTTTGGTACAGGGATTTTAAACTAACCCAACTAACAGCATGTATATGCATGCTTGCTTTGCTCTTTAATTTTTTTAAAATTATGTTTCGATTATATAATATCTTTTTAGAATGCTTTTAAGCATGATAGGTAAAGTATAAAGACTTATGTTCAACCCGAAGGTTCGTTTTTCATCGTTGAGTATAGAGCTTACCATACTAAGTAATCGGCGAGTGAAATGTACACATTCATGGTAGGGGGGCCAGTTCCTTTCCCTGGGCCACCTGCGATTTCCTACGGAGTTCTGACTCGTAGAAAATCAAATCGCGAGGAATTTAGGGGGGTGTCCAGAGACCTTGCTTTGGTCGAGGTTTGAACCCGGGACCCTCCGGTCGGTAGCTCTGCGCCCTACCCACTAGTCACCATGGTCCCAAGGTTAACCATATTTGGTGTAAATTTAACCCCTGCCACACACTTCTATGCTGGCTTGAAGGTATTATGTAGATATAATACGCATCAAACAAGATTAGCTTTTGTTTCCCTCAAACCAAACACCAAGTTCAGCAATGTTTTCATCAATTAAAACTGACCTCTTTTAGACACTTTATATCTATTTTCCATGCAACAACACCTTACGCCAGCTCGGCTATTGTCTTTATATTAATATAAATCTTCAGTTTTACCTCTATCCCATTTCATTTCCAAATACACCATTCAAAGAGAGGTTCATGGATTCTTATTTGTCGCTATCGCTAACGAATAAGTAAAACCTATATGATAGAGAACTGCAGTAGTTTTGGAGAATAGTAAAATAATTGTGAATGGTCACCATACCAATGGAATTTAGCGACTTGAGGCAAAGGAGAGAATTGGAGTAAAGGAGAGAATTGGAATTGAGAAAGGAGAGAAATCATGTTTTGGCTCACTTAAATACAGTTGAAAATAACGGAAACGCCAGCTAACGCATTATGAAAATTTCAACCAAAGTAAAACCTATGGTCTTTCATTAGAGGCAGTTCTTTCTTTTTACTTTCCCTGGGCGTCTTTAGCATAAAATCATGTTTCAAGATGATTTCATTCATTAATTATTTCCTTCTTTCTTTCAGAATTTTCCTGATTGTACTCTTTTATCCCGATTTCTATCTAACAGTAGGGTTCCGATCGAAATTGCTTCAATGGGCTAGGGATATGACTATTACGCTGATCTAATGTTAATATCAATAATAAAAACGGCATCCGTAAGCAAAGCTTTATTCGAATAAGTATTCCACTAAACCGTACTTTGAAAATGGATTACGTCATAACGTGCAGCAATAAAGCTCAGGGTGAGTTAATTTATATCATCAATTACACTCGCCTCCCAACTCTGGTTATTAAAGCTTTCAGTCATCCAATGCAGTCTAAGTCGGCATTGTCCTGAATAATCAAGATCCATCCTATTTGGATTTGTTGCCTCATGCATCATAAAATTACCGGTATGGCGTCTATCTATCTGAGGCAAATCGTTAAGAAATTGGATCTGCGGAATGCCCTTCGGGGCGACCGAGGCCCTCAAAGGGATAAAAGGCAAAGGGAACAAACGGCTCATAATGAGTCCCCATTCTTCAAAGAACTTCCTTTTCTATTAAGGGTGGCGAACCCTTACGAAAGTAGACGGGTGGGAGAGGGTTGTGGAGATACCCGCGTGCCTATCTCCCGGAGGAGCCAATAAAAGCGCACCCCCGCGAGTTAATTAGGAAAGGGGTCCCAGGGTGTGCGATGAAGGCTTGAGGAGTTGACGCAAGGGAAGGGTTTGCGAGAGTTCGGAATCTCGAGCTGCGGAATTAATTGCGATGGAGTCGATTTCCTTCCCCCTCTCTCGGGAGGACTCCCAAAGTCTCTCCGTACCCTCCGCCTGCACCTCCCGTCACCAATCAATCCTCGCGCGAAGCACGACGAACGAGTCGTTTTGATGAGGCGGACGGAATGCCTTCGTCCGCAAGAGTTGAATGAAGCGCACTCTGACGTCACGACCTATTCCACCCAAGAACTAATAAAAAAACAAGAGAAAACTACTCATTTATAACATCCCAAATGGGAAGGATCCTTGCTTTAAATTGTAGGAGTTCGTTTGTCGATAATCCTAAGCTTCGTTTAAAACGCAGATTTCCTCTTCATTCTCCTATCTACTAACCTATTCATGTTAATTTTCTCCGATAAACATAAATTCTTCCCATTTCTTCATTATCCACTACTAGCTTCAAGTATTCCAGACTTAACCTTCCTCTGCCATTCTTCCCTATCACATTTCTTCCGACGAATGTCTTCATAAGGGTATACCTAATGTTGTAAAATATCGCCCATTAGATTGCTACCTACTTTTCTCTCCTAAGTTTTCGGAAGACCTCTCGCACCCTTCTTAGGACTTCTCCGTACGTCACTCGTATGATCTATTTTATACTTATCACCTATCTGCATCTATGTCTTCAGATTAGCCTGCAGGCTAACTTTCAGGTGTTTGGCAGGGAGTGAACCATGCATGCACTACGTATCATATTAAGAGGATTAGTAACTCCCTTTTAGTTGAACAACATATAAAGATTTAAAAATAGGTACGTATTTCTAACACCAAACTTTGAATACTTTTATCCTAAACCTTTCTTGTATATCGTCCATGCCACGCTTAATTCAAGCTTAACCCAAGCAATGAAGCATGATGAGGATATAACATGGGATTTTTTTAGGCTTGTATTTTCGTTTTATTTTATTCTTCTTTGGAGAGAATGCCCTTTTATCTTGGTATATTCCTCCACTGTACTTGTAGACATAGAATATGGGCTATATTAGAGTTCTAAGGAACAATGAACATTACCTATGTCATTTATAATAGGCCAAAGGCAGATTCTGGAAAATTTTTAAGAAATGGAAAGAACCTAAAGAAAAAGCCTGTGGGTGGCTTTGTCTACTCGTCTGTTCTAAAATAAATGATAGAAGGAAAACAAGGTATCCCTTCCCATCTGGCAAATGAAATAGGGTTGCTGGCGGCACAAAAAGCAATATTCTGATTAACAATCTTTCTTGCCTCAGGGATACGAACACGGACACTTAAAAGAAGACCCTAGTACACAACTCACACCAATCAGACACCAAAAGTAATCTTTTTCCTTGCGCAGCAGTGAAAAGAATTTAATAAGGCAAAGAAAAAGAGGAGAAAATTTTGTGGTGCCTGAAAAAAATTGGCAAACAAAATGAAATAAGTGTAAACGGTATTTTGAGGCTTGTCAGAAGGAATGATGTTGATTAGGTGTTAAAGGAGAGGGAAACTTTAACTTCATATTATAAATTAATATCCAAACATAGAACCTCTAATTTGAAGGAAAATGTGTCTTCGATTTTTTATTTCTGGAAACAGATTTTTAAGCTCTGAGAATACGGGAAATATTACAGGAATATACATATTTTACAAGAATCTGGTGAGGAAGTTTAGATCTAAAGTGATAAAATCAAATGAATCATTCAAAAAGCGATGATTCTTTTGCATTGACAACAGCAAATTTGTTAGCGGCAAATTTAAAATGAACACATTTATGAGCATTTGGTGATCTAAAAATAATAGATTTCGGGCAACAAATTACTATCTATTAATTACCCAATTGCCACTTACGTATGTGCAGAAGAAAAATCCATATTAACTTTTCACGTACCCTGATTTCCTTAACCTATGTTCCAAAAAAGCAGCAAGCTCACCCTTAGGCTATATTTACATTTTACTCCTTTCAATCTGGCATCACGATTGCAATATTATCCTCTTCAAACCTTGAATTCAAATAGTTCCCCTTTCAGAAAAACCTCTACAACAATAAATTCGAATCCCCAGAGGTGCAAAAAATTTCCAATTCTATCCTCATCGGTTCATTTTTAATAAAATTCTTTTGCCATATTCGCCTTTTTATCATTGGGTTTTGTGATGAATTTTCAATTTTAAATGCTCCAATAATTTCGTTTTCTCAAATGACTTTTACGGACCATTCTCAAAAAGCCATTCATCACAGCTAATTTCACATTAAATTGCCGCTGACTGACAAAGTGGGTATTTCGCCTGGATTGACCTTAAAATTCTTTTCGGAAATGGATTATGAATAGTCGATTTCTGGATATTAAATTTTTACGCTCGACGGGACAATACACCCAACAATGAGATGGAATTAAGCATGGCATTGAATAACTCATGATACATCCCTCGCAGACACGTGATGTTTTTGAGGGCAAACTTTTCACATCTGCTAGGATGAAAGGTTCATTGCTTAAAGCGCGATGCAACATGTGAGGACATAAAGGGCATAGTACCATTCATCCCATCCATTATCCAAGACAATCGTCAAATGTATCCAAAGACTGGAGTTTGATGCAATGACAAGATGGTAAATACATGCCATCATATTTGTGTAAAATTTCCAAATAATCTTATGAATGAGTGAAGAATAAGTCCACAAACGCTTGACATTTACCCTAAATCAATATTTTAAGGACTGGATGCGGCCTTAGGTAAGTTGGAAGCAAGATACGAAGAGCTACCTTGAAAATGGTGAGCATGGAAAACTTCACTCTTCTAAATTACGATTTGCTTTTAGTCACTGTCACAAACACTATGGCTCGGTTACCAGAAAAAAAATCAAAATTTTGAAAATATAGTTTCCGAGTATCGGCTGAGAGATGGGTTTTCCAATAGTTCCTGCATTGTAGTTATTCCACATTTGTATTTAAAATGACGCTAGAATAAACTCTAAGATCACTACATTTTGACAAAGTTCGAGCGCAGCGCTTGAATGAAATATTTTCTCAACACCATCTCCCTATCCGCTAGCCACACTAGTTTTTGCAAGGGCTAAGTGCTAGGGATAACTTATGAAACAGAAGGTGTGAAACTACAAAGAAGTGGTGTGGTAAAAAACAAAGGCAAAAATATTAACGATGAGCCAAACTCAATGCAAAAGGGCAACCAACCGAATTCGTCAAATGAAGAATTTGTTTCTCACTTAAAATTAGTTGGAAATGAATCAACCGTGCGTAACTTTTTTACAGACTACAACAATAAGAACATGACCTATTAGCAAATATTTCTCGGTCAAACCTATGTAACTGTTTATTAAACTGGAAGCCTTTGGCAAGGGTGACTTAGATTATAGTAGTTTTGGGTTTAAGAAAAACGCATTGCCACATGTTACCGACATAAAAGAATTGAGAACTTGGAAACATTTGTAAAAATACCTTTATTAATTTGGAATCACGTTTTCTACGATTTATATCAAACCTGAAAGAGATAATGCTTGCGACTTTGGCGTCGGGTCAGAGAGTAGGAAAGATCTTGTGATGGGGACTTATAAGGGTGAATAAGTTCTCCATTTCCGATGTTCCGCGCTATAGGTTAACATCGAATCTCGAACCACATCGAATTAACGATAGCAACGAAAAAATATTTAGCGAGTATAAAGAAAATCAAGTTTTTCATTCAATCTAGGCAATAAAATTCTATTTTATTCATCGTTTTGCCTTCAAAAGATCAGTTAATTCTTCCTCATAGTCCCGTAAATTTATTTCTGAATCCTTAAAAAATTGATCTAATACATAGAGCTCTACGCATGTCGTAGATTTTTGCTTAATTATGAAGTTATTTTGCCATCTATTATGGTGCAAGTCACTCACCACATGGTAGTTGTTAAAACCAAGCAGTTTTTCAGTTTACTTTGATTTTTTACACACCTTATCATTCGAAGACGAATGGATATTTAATGTCAACTAAAATAAGTAAGCTTTTACTGTTTTTAAAAGAGAGACGGTTTTTCACCGACCTTTAATTATTCATCCCTCAAATTTTTTGTTGGTCTTTCTAATCCTAGGCTTTACCTGGATTTATGTCTATAAATCTTTAATTATATTTTTATGCAGCCTTTTGCAAGGTGCAAAATGACCGCAGCCGTCGAGGCACCTCAAAAATAATATATTACTACTACTACTTGGTATTTAATGGCTAAAAGATTTATTGGAGCAAAACATTTCTCATAGAAATAGTAAAAATACATCATGGAATAATACTAGGAATAGTAAAAAAAAATACATCATTGTCATCAGTAGCCCGTAAAAAAATACATCATTGTCATCAGTAGCCCGTAAATTACTGCATGACGTAAAGTATCCATTTCTCAAACATTTACCACGATACCATCCGTATTATATTTAGAATTCAATTATCTCGATGGATTGGACGTGGATGATCGATTCGAATTCACGCAAAGAAAAATAAAAATAAACCCTCTCCATAATATCGTGTATTTAAATGCAACCGAGGAAATGATAAATTGAAAGGTGGAAATAAATTTGTTGCGTGGTAACAGTAAGGATTGGTGGTGTTTAAAGTATTTGGAAGGGTGCCGAAGAAACTCTCTCCAGCTTATACAGATTTATTGCTCAGCTCAACTTCCCAGTCCCTCCGCGCAAGCAGAAGTTTGTGACATTCCTAGAAGAAATTCTCCGATGCCTTGAGGGAACCTGAAATACTAAATCCAGAGCTTGAAGAAAAACACCATTATTAGTGTCGGTTATTGTATCACAAGCACTATTGTTACTTCATTTTGGTCTTCGGGAAATCGGATATTGCCTCCGTAGGAAGCATATATACATGCTATAGATAAATCTCATCTTTATCCAAAATATTTTGTTTCTTTGGATTGACTACTAACATACGAAGTGATCTCAAAATAAATTAAAGGTAAGGACCACCTCGTTGTTGTTATCTACACCTACACTATGCCCTGCAAACCACGGTAAGGGTGATGAAAATAAAAATGACTGGGCATATACCACACCTATTATTGTAAGAACCGACCGCGGTCTTGAGCTTCAAATTAAAGGTCTTTGCGCATGCGTACAAGAGAAACAAGTGCGAAATATGCTGTAAATCTGACAACACCGTAACGTTCGATTGGCAGCTTACGATCGAGCTTATACAATCGCACTTTTCATCCTCGTTCGAAGACAGTGAGCTCGATCGAGAGTGAACGGGTCACTATCGATCGAACGTTAGCCGAGTTACACAATCGGCCCCCTGATCCGTATCTTTCGACTCTTGATCCGTTTCATTATCTCCGCCTGCCATTAGTTCCCATCTCATCTTCATAAAGAACGTGAAATGGAGCCACCATTGTTTCCACTTGAAGCTTGATTTGGAAAAAAAGCAAGAGCGAGAAAGATACAAACGATTTTAAATTGAATTTTGGGAATTTGCACAACGTGAAAAACTTCAGCACACCGAGATCGGCAACAGATAGTGCTACCGACAGAGGCTTCGACAATTCACGAACCGTTCGTGAGCCGATCATTAGGAGAGCGAAACGGATCCCCCGCCTTCCCGCAAAGAGTCATTAAAAAGGTGAGATTGCAAAATAACCCCCCAGGACGGCAAGCTGACGGCAACAAAATTCGCTCCTCGCCACTCGAGCGCAGCAATGTTCCGTGCAAACAAACCACGATTTTCATCTTTTTGCTGTGACTCTGGAGTTTTTTCCTGGCCAATATTTCATTTATCCCTGACATCCCCAAGACTTACAGTCCCGATTTTTATTTCCCTGACATTTCCATGACTTCCCTGACCGGTATGAACCCTATTATTATCCTATTGGCCTGTAATAATAAAGTTTTCAAAATGAAGTTTACCAGCCCTTCCCTTTTTTCGAATAGGTGGAATTAGGGTTTTGTGGAATTCACTGTTGTCTTTCCAATTGATTTGTTGCCCCATATAGTTTTGACGTGTCTGCGGTAATCCCGGTAATCTTCTCCCGAGCATTTTCAATAACCTCGGCAGCAAGACCATGGATTCCGAGTGCCTTATTTAATTTGCAATAATCTCGGCAGTAAGACCATGGATTCCGAGTGCCTTATTTAATTTGCAATAACCTCGGCAACAAGACCATGGATTCCGAGTGCCTTATTTATGTTGCTCCCAAACTGCCATATCGAATTCCGATCTCAATATTACGTCTCTCATATTTCCTCCTTAGCATTTTCCTTAACTTCGATTTTTTCCCAGTTTTAAGGGTTCTTTCAAATATCTTTCCATCTCTTTAATCTGTTTTCATTATCGGTAAATATTTTCCATTCTTGTCCCGAAATATATTACATCTTGGGCCGCGATCCCTAAAGTAGTGGGTTTCTCACTATACTACAGGCAGCTTCCACCTTTGCCGAGGATTTTTTTTTACTTCATTGGACATATTATCTAGCCAAGTTCCTCAAACTTACATCAGTTTTATTGACATTCATTTCATCTCACTGCAATATAGTTTTCAACTATCGTGTTTGCGCTTATTTCGCTCCGGCAAAAATGAGAATAATCTGGAAATTAGGAAAATTAGCGTAAATAGAAATCTTAGATGGGTAGGTACGTGTGTTGTTACACCATATAATTTTTGGGAAAAAATGCTTCCCGGTTTCCATTTTGGATAATGGGAGCAGCTAATCGGGTTCAGTTAGTCCAGAAAGTATAATTTGCAGAAGCAAAGTATACTTTCCCGACACACCCATTCTAAACTTTTCTATAACGTGTCTCGAATAAAAAGATACATATTTTACCATAATTTGGCATTTGAAAAGACATTCACTGAAGACGTTGAGCAGAATCCACCAAAATAGATACCATGAGTTTTTTTAACAAATGAATAAATGAGAAAGAAACATGATTTTTAACGAAGCTAATTGGTGGCCATGCTGGCAAGGTTGGTATGTGCCTGCCTGTCAATCCACGGGTCGCAGGTTTGAATCCCCCCTCCGACATGGATGCTTTCTTAGTTTTAAGGTCATAGAACATGGACGGAGATAAATAGCCTTAGTCGCTGGGGTACCTAAAAATTTTAAACCAAGTCAACTTTCAACCTTCTAAAATAAAATGTATCCGTTACGAGGTTAAACGCGCTAAGAAAGTGTCAACTTCTTAATCGCACTTTCAATATCTTCCTACTGCTTCCCTCCACCACCCTGCGTGCTACTGCCGTCTTCTTCAACCGACCCCTTTGGTCCGAGCTCATCTCGCCACTTTACCCGTCTGATAAGCGTCCGTCAGTTGCTTGGCATTTTCGAGATGCCCGGGAACTCCAGTCACGGGTGGCGTCCTGACCCAAAAGGGCCTTTCCCGGCATCCAGCCTCGCGAACTCCCGCCGGGATCTGTCCTGAACGGTCGGAAATATCCCCACCCGGGGTGCCACTTCGAAGAAACTGGGTCGCGTACTCTCGCAGCGCTGGGCCCAGGATGAAACTTTTTCAAGACGCGCTCCGTTCCCCTTGAGATAACATCCCTCCAACCTCCTAACCCCGAGGTATCGCGTTCTTCGTTTTGGGAATGGATGAAGCTCATGTGACAAAAATCAATATAAAAAATAATGAAGGATCTTAGCGCACCAATGATCATCGTACTTTTTACTGAGTCATAAAAATGTTTTAATAAATTCTTTTTGTCATATGATTTCTTTCTGTAAAAACCAACACTCAATTTGTATTTTCACAATATTTTATTTGATACTAGCGGTTTCGAATTCATAGGTAATTTTCAGGCCCCTGAATTTGACGAAAGAAGACGAAACTGGTAGTGTCAAATAAAACACTGTGGGAAAACCAGGTGTGTATTAATTTGTAATGAATCGTTTCCACTACGCAACGGTCGATGCCATCCAGAATTTCTTACTGATCAAATTATTGGAATTCAATAGATTATTCATGGAGAAATTGAATTTTCGACTATGTCCGTCAAAATTTACCGCAAACTATTTAATTGTTTATTCCTGCATTGAATTAACGGCGTTAATTTATTTATAAAGCCTGATTTATTCCATAAAAATGCATTACATAAAATTTCAAATTAAAAGACCCCTCAATACTCGTAAAACTTACACTTGGACTGCTTTTTACATTAGTGCGACATGAAAATAACAGCCACAGAAATAAAATACTGGATTGTAAATCGGCTAGTGGATAATGAATTTTCGTCGGAGACTAAAAAAATATATTGAAAAAATAGTGAAAGGTGTAATAATTGTTTACGTGATACGATGGATCGGAAAAAGAACTCACCTTGATTGCCAAGTCAAATCAAAGTTTCTGTAGGTAATGATAATGATGCCATGCAACAATAATAATTTAATAAAAATAATTTTTTAAAAAATTTACGTAAATTTTTAAAAAACATTAATCTAAGTAGGTAATCAACGAATAACCTACTTAGATTACCCTACAAACTTATATTGGCATTCTGGCACATAAGCAATGATCTCTCTGTCGGGATATCCATCAGCATCAACAATAATAGGTGTTCAAAGTTGAAGAGGAAGCCTATATCTTTTCAGGAAAACATGCGAGCATAACCACTACTGCGGCGCTGTTACGGCGGCCGGCTCTTGAGGTTAACCTGGGCCACCGCATTTCCAGGCAAGGGTAAATAGACTGGAGCAAATGAGGCAAATCCACTGGAGTTATAAAACTCACATATCCATGACGCCACTCAAAGTTTCACTCGCTCCCTCACCCGTTGTTGAATATGAAGTTTTGTTACCCCATTGACCAAGGAGACTGATCAAATATTGGAATTTATACACGCTGGCGAAGCACAGCGCATGTATTTCTGGAGAAATATGTACATTGCGCTTCGCTGGATGGATATTGCTTATATTCTCTTCAATTACAAAGAACATGCATACGTACAGCAACACTAAATCCTTTTGACTTCAGGAAACGTGGAATAGAGGAACATTTCAAAAACGTTAAAAAGAGCTTCATAGCAGAAAATTCGTATGAATACATCTGACTCTATAGTGGGTTCGGAAAAAGCACCGATCTTCAACCCTAAAGATTTCCGGCCCGTATACTAGCTTGGACATGGATATTATGCAGATCATATCATTACGTTGGGGATGTAACATAACTCAAACTATTATTTTTCACACATGTTATGGGATCATAGAAGGCATAGCCTCCGACTATTATTTCCACCACTCAAACGGACATTTTCGCCGACCATTTTCACGTCATTTTCATTCCCCGAAAAAACATTTGACCCTAATATGTTTGTTGTCGGGGAGCGTGGTGGCCTAGTGGGTAAAGCGCATAGATACTGATCGAAGGGTCCCGGGTTGAAATCCGGGTGAAGCCTTTGTACGCCCCCGAACGAAAAATCCTCGGAGTGTGAGGTGGCCCAGGGAAAGGAACTGGACCCCCTACCTTGAATGTGTGAAATTCAGTGTGGCTTATTCAGGGGTGAGCTCTACCCTCACTTATTCAAACCAACCTTCGGGTTGAATCACTGAGTGAGTGATGTATGTTGTGGTAAACCAATGATTAGTTATTATAAACGTGATTTATTTTCTGATAAATTCCCAATTATAGTCACTGTGGCATCCACAGTGCAAGATACGAAGTACTACTACGAGACATTCTATGTATATTCAAAGAATACTTTTGTCATTCTGTGAATTTTATTATGTTTGTTTGATCGTAAGCCGCAAGTTGCGCTACACATGCTACGTTTGCTATCGTGTGCTCTGATTGACTGCATTGTGGGTTCCCGTATGTACATCTTCAGTGTTGTAAAAAAGAAGGGACTCAAATGACGGATAATTTGACGGGAATCCCTACCATTTGAGCATCCCTGTACAATGCTCAACTTAAATGTTCAGTTTCCGCCTATCATTAAAGGTATTATTGTCGCTATCCCCAAGGACGTGTCCGTGAAAAATGATAATTTGATAAAGGCTTTAGATATGATTCGAAGAATGTATGTTTTCAATTGTGAAGTGTATCTGGGAGAATTAACTTTCTCTTTCTAATTCTCAAGTAGGTATGAATATGCTTTGAGATGAATTATGGTTTTCTTTTTTCTAAATTTTAATTCCTTCCTGTGACAACGCTCACAATGTAACTTTTATCGTCCACGAAACGTTCTTTATCTTCCAATCCCCTTGTATCCGGCTATCTTAAAAATACATGGGAGCATGAAGCGAGGGTGAAGATTTACATTTTTTGTTTTTTTTTCGTCTACTTAGGAGGGAACGCTCAATGTAGGGTGTTTTATGGCGTCACCTTCGACTTTAGCGTCAGGATCGTAAACATTCAAAATGACCCTACCGCATGAATGGATCCCAAGCCTTTCTATTCACCCGACCAGCCGGGATAAGAGGTAGGGAGAGTCAAGGAATAAAACGGGAGGTAGATAAACATGCAATCGCACAAGGATTACGGCTGTCCCTGCCCACCCTATCCACCTCACGTGGCCTCCGTCACAGTGTATTAGGGGATACACGCTCCTGAGGTAAACAAATGCGAGCACTCCGCAAAAAACCGTAACTTCTACAGCTGTCACTCTATTTGAAAGTACGGTGAGGCGAGCAGACAACGGTAACAAGAATAACTGAATAAAAAACCTCCAGAGCCGTTGTGCTGCTATGTGGACGATTCACTCTCATCAAACAAAAACGACTAACGCAAACAGTAAATCAGGCTCAAAACCACGTTGCCGTTTAAAATAAGGGGAAATTATAATACGTAATCAAAGTTACAGGAGAGGTAATTATGTTGGTTGATGTCAGTAATTTAAGCCATTTGCAAGGTCCACATGACACTAATTTTTCAGCGCTTAAGTGCCTTTAAGACACTTTATTCATATGTATCATGTAATCACAAGTATGAGTATAGGAGTTGTTCATTGTCTGCCACACGTGACGATAGTATAACTGTGTTTCATGTGACTGTACGCTGTTTTCTGCGTAAGTGTAGATGACTTAATGGCCAAATTTATAATGCATTAATTGAAAATGTGATTGTATTCTCAAGAAATAACTGTCTATTGTGGACTCAGTCCCTATCACACACTTGTGATGGCCAGTAGAGAACTATGTAAATACAAATGCAAAAAAGTAGCTCCACCTCTTGGGAGGTACAGCAGACAGCAAGGTAAGGAGACAGAGTTTAGCAGTACATTTCTGTAATATATTTCGGTGTGCTGGAAAATCAGTCCAGCACCTAAAAGAGCAAGAAACTATGAAAATATTGATGAAAAAATGCCTTCTTTGCTTCTTTCATGTGTGACGTTCATGCGTGGCTCTAATAGGAAAGACCGCTTACGTGGCCGATGGATCGTTTCTTCCAGACAACGCGTAAACAGTAAAATTATGTTCAAATGTATATCGACTATCTACCGTGAGTTCCTAAATTATTTAAAGCCATGGCCATGAAATTACTCTAATAAACTTTTCCACGTCATTTTCCATAGAGCTAGTGTTTCTTTTCCAGATTGCGTGTAGCTATAATGTGCCCGTAGGCACAAACTTTCATGATCAAGAGCAACATATTTCACCTGAATAACCGAATACTGAACCAGGTCTCACAGCCTTCCATTACGAATTTTTGGCAACCAGAAGGTCTAAAACTTTCCCTTACTTCATTTTATAGTTTCGTTCGCTGTAATAAGGATCTATTAGCGGTACCTATTCCTCATTCAAGGACACTCCCACGTTATATTACATACCAGGTGTTTAAAATCTCATTGTTTTGGATTTATACCATATTTTAATTTGTTTCCCTACGACAGTCTAGCAATAGCATCATCTGTATTTCTTCAACTTGTAATTTTAGACAGTGTATGATCAGTGGCATACATATCAATTAGTAGACAAAGCAGTAAGCCTAGTTAACTCAAAAACAAAGACACACTCCTACGACAGATGTACTGGTGAACTCTGTCTCCTTGCTTTACCGTCTGGTGTGCCTCACAATGGTGGTGTAGTTACTTTTTAACATCTGTATCTGCATAGTAAGTACTCTACAAAGATAAGGACACCGTCCTATGTCACATTTGCGATGAACTATCTTTGGACTTAAATTCAGAAGTAATACGGCTTCATTTCACTGTTTTCAATTTTAGTTAAAAATATCTATCACGTTATTGCTTTCAAACCAAGCACCCACGCCGTAATTCAGCATGCATCCGTTATTATTTTAATATTTCAACTAAATTGTAGCTAATCTTCACTAACCATAATGAGCAGTATATGTAAGGGGAAGATTCACCCCCTTCCACATACCATTATGATGACTTACAGGGCATTATGTAGATGCATCGCCTATGCGATATAAAGGTGCTTTAAATAATTTGGAATTTAACTTGTTTGCGAGCACTGCTTCTAATATGAAACTTGCATATCATTCTTGCTCCTCCCTGAGCCCTTATCATCCACTAACCCATGTGCCCTTCTGGAAGCCTTTAGGAATGTTAATCCACATTGTTTTGTGCGACGGCGACTTTAATTCATACTGCAAAACGCTCACGAAACAAATGACAGTCGAGAGGCGGATTTCAGAGAAAACAGGGACACACAAGTAGCGGAAGCGACTCTCCGTCCAAGGAGGGAATAAATCTAAAATGAGGCTAGTTTCCAGCGAGGAGCCTCAGCTGCCTCCACTGCCGAGATGACGAGACGTCGAGTACATGAGAGCCAGTCGGTGCTCTGCAGGCAGCTACGGGAAGGACTGACGGAAAAGAGATGGCCCTTCTCCATCAAGGAAACATCTACATCTACATCTACTAGATACCCTGTAAGCCACCGCGAGGGTGTGTGGCAGGGGGTGAAGATCACCAAGTATGCACTACTAACATGCAAACTAGCAACTATATTGTCTCAAGCAACTTGATTGTTACTATCTTTAGTATTTCAGGGGTTAATACATGCATCATGCACTACATAATACTCTAGAATATTTCCCCTACCTATCCCTTTCCTATGCTGCCTATTCTGTTCTCTTATAGTTCGGGGGAAAATGCCATTTTGAATCTATCGGTACGACAATCTATCTCTCTAATCTTATTTATCTGGTCGAATCTAGCATAATACGCTGGTTTTTTTTTAATATGTGTCTAACATCTTCAGTAAAGCTATCCGATTGAAATTTCTCTAATAGATTCAATCTGTACTTTAACCTACGCTCTGATAATGATTCCCACCCTAATTCTTTTATTAATTCTGAAACGCTACTCAACCTATCGTAACACCTTTTAACGAACCTAGCTGCTCTACGCTACACACTGTCTAGTTCTCTGATCAACCCTAATTCATTAGAATCCCATAAACTGGCTGTATACTATCACGGAAAAGATCACGGAGAATCGCAGAGAACCATGCATTTCAGATATCCCCTGGACTATCGGCTATATATACATCTTCGCAATATGGTTTGAAGAACTTCATACTACGAGGTGTTGGCCCACATACTAACTTAGTTACATACGTAGTTAAGAGTTAGTCATTATTTCTTAGTCTTTCACAATCGTATCAGAATAAATACCACTTGGTCATTGAGACAAAATTGATATTTATGACCTGAGAATATTCCCATTCGCCTCTTAAATTTCCATGGATTTTTTACCCTTAAAACCCGATTTTAAATTTATTAAAATTTTCATTTGGAAATTATTATTTTTTTTAAATTAATTAACATTACATATCTCAAAACTTATTTTTACTCAATAACAAATATATGTGGTACTTGGTGGTTGGTAATCGCCGCGGAAGTCTCAGAGTCATATTCTATAGCATTCTTCAAATTAGCTCCGACAATTCCGTCGTGGTTACCAGAAACGTCGAATGCTTATTATCAGAAATGGAAGCTCAATGAGCATTCAAGTGGGCAAGAATAAAAATGATGCATAAAGTCAATTGTGCTTAGATTAACTTTGTAGAAATTCATTTTCAATGAATATAAAAACTTTGTAAGGTTTTTTACTAAGGTTTTTTATAATAACTCCAGTTTTTTTTATTTAACACTCATACGCGCCTTGCAAAATGATATTGCGCACTTCTCCTCACAACTTTTAATCCTCTTTAAACAAATCTTTGTGTCACATTTGACATTTTTAACAACCAAATCTTTATCCTTACAAATAACCCTTGTAATTGCATTGTCATGCCTAGTTAAGAGTTTTTAAGTCTTTCCATAAATGTTTCTTTGAGGTATCCGTTGTGAATCTTTCACAAGAGGTTTCATTTCCTAAGTCAGAAGAATGATCTTCTCACTTTTAATTCTGCTCAGCGAGCAAATTCCCCTTGGTTAATGTACAAATAGTGATTACATTTCAAGCTGGGAAAGATGTTGAAGAGTGACTTTGCAATTCTGCGGAGCAAACATAGGTCACATCAGTAAGGAAGGGGCATTTCATGAGACGCCCTACCAAGCATCGCTCTCCCCAAAGAGAAGAGGAAACGACCGCCTCGGCCGGGGCCAAATTCCCTTCAACGCTCGCAACCGACCCATCCATCTTTATAATCGCGTAAACGACCAATATACTGCGTGAGAGACGATTTTGGGGAGAAGATAAAGTAGTTCTTGAGAACGATTTTCCAAGGAAAAGTTCCCTCAGTCAAGCAATAGCTACAGTCGGAACCAACCGCCCGAATTTTCTAGATATACCCATCCGAGGCAAAATGGAGAAGAATTTGGAGGAGAAAGGTCACAGTTAATTTTAAACACCGTTTTCCTTCAAGTTACCAAACTGCTAGCTTATGCTAAGAGCTGTCCTTCTTCTTTCTCAATGATGGGTTTGAAACACTAAGCTATCTTTGGAATACTTTGTAAGGAAATCACTGGTTTCTATGAGAAAATAATTTACCCAAATTCTTTCCAGCAGGAAAAGGATAGTCTTTTAGTCTACGAGTAACTGCTAACGTATTTTATGGGATAGGTAGATAAACCTTACATGGCGGCGGGAAGATGTGAGTATCCCCCACTCCTCTTATGAATGAATAACTTCCAAGGCAAGTCTATAATCATAATGGTAAGAAAGGTTTAAACAGATCAAAAATAAACAAAAAGTAAGTAATTCTGACTGAAAAGTTTTTAATGTTTCCTCAAAGAATGTGGATGTCGAAAAATTACGCACAATTCAGAGGAATAAAGCGGTTGGAAAAATACAAAGCAAGTAGCGATGAACGATCAAAATATACCCCAATGTATCGAAAGAAAATATTGTGTTCATTGATAAGCATGCTTATCAGCATGCGTCACACCGCATTCGTACCTATATTATGTTAAATATTTAGTAGGATGCAGGGTAATATAAGATGGTATGAACGACGACTATAAAAATTTCGTCTTGGGAATTAATCACAGTCCACATCAACAAATCGCAATGCCATCAGCATCAAGGTCATAGCCTTTTAATGATAGAGTGGATTTAATTGAATAAAAAAAATATTAAATTTTGGCGACTGAACGTATACCATCACTTTATACCTTTATCACTTTATACCTTTATCACTTTATCACTGTATTACTTTATACCATCTAAGGAAATACACTCCTTGATATGTAAAGAGCAAAAACATTATTACCGATTCCTAATGTTAATAAGTGATCCCTTAGGTAGACAATGAATACACAGTTAACGTAACATACGTAACCAGAACACCGAAATCTCATATAGAACTTTTACTGTCTTTAAAACCTGTTGTTGAAACGAAAAACGATTATATAAAGAACTAGATGTCAAATAACATCCATGGTAAATCAGAGAAGAGGACAGATATTAGGAACTTGTTGGATATCTCTTGTTTATCTTATCTGAAATATGAGTCTGCGCTCTATAAGGATAAGGATCTTAAGCCTTAAAAAATATTTCTAGGAACTAATTAACGAAAACGTCTTTTCCGCAAAGACATGCTAATAAAGCCAAACAACCAATTATTTCACATAGGCCTTCTGATTCAGAGAATGGGGGAAAAGAAAAAAATACTTAAAAGAGGTGGTGAGTATCATACTTGTGAAGATGATTACTATTGAGACGTGCCAGTAGACCAAATTCCATTGGTATGAGAGACTAGAGCAAGAAAAGATTGGAGAGATTCGAAGAAACGGGATTAGAGGACGAACGTGTGAGTGGCATGAACTAAGAGAAATGAGGTTACTGACAGAGAAGTAGATTGGATAATGCTAAAAACCCCAACGACTTTCTCTAAATTTGCTAGCCAAAACTCCTGAGTTCCTGAAATAAAACTCTATAGTTCTTAAGACAGGATGGTCTGATGAAGAAAATCGTCGAGGGAAAAGTGAGTGGGAAGAATGGAAAAGGCAGGCCTCGTATACGATATTTACAAAGCAAGTTGTGAAGGATGTAATACAGAAAAATTACTTTAATATGAAGCGGCTGGCCGATAGAAGAATCAAGTAGAGCGCTGCGTCAAACCAGTCCTAGGGTTGTTGACCGATGATGAGTACTGGGTTGGCACTTAACAAATTCATAAATTCCATTCATAAATATTTATAACATTTAATACCACTTAAAACAATATCGTTTCATACAAATTGAGCTTTGCACCATTAGGCTGCCACATAAATTGGTTAAATTACTAAAACTACGTCATGTTGTGGGGATTTAAGCTGTAAATAAGAACTCAACCATCGAGAAAACGTCCTAGCAACAAATTATATAAAAGCAATTATTATCCATTTTGTGGGAAAGCATGGAAGTGAAAGATGGACGAAGAAAGGTGATACTGAAGATATTGGAGTCAAACGTCTACTGGATAGAAATCGGAAATTAATCAGCTGACGGAACACGTAGCAAGAATTAATGATAATGACAATTGTGACGTAGAAAAATGCAAGTAGAAATGCAACGAGATAAAAAAGGCGATTCATATTTGGTACTAATAAAAGATAGGTAATGTATGAAATAAATATGTGGAATAGGTAGTAGGAAAAACAAAGGAAGGAAATATGTGAGTAAATAGGTATTTACTCTCATTTTTGTAAATGGAGATGGCGATTGACTGCTAACGTCATTTAGACCATTCAGGATATGTGGGTATTTGGGAAAAAAACGAACATAGTACGGAACAAAGTTCCATCCCTACTACACTCAAGTAGTGAACGGTATACAATTAAAAAAATCTGCCAACGCATGGATTTGTACCAGGGAATAGGAAGGAAGCCCATCAAGCCCACCTCACATTTGAAATAGTAAATTAATCCGGTAATACTTTTGTAGACATCGTATTACCGTAATACAAATATATTTATTTCATGTGCGTATTGATGAGCCCCAAATCACAGCGTAAGGATAACAGCAAATGGCATCTCGGTTTGAATGAAATCGTTGGGGCTGTCCATAAATTACGTAAATGCCATACGGGGGAGGTTTGGGCCAATCATTTTGATTTTGTAAGGGAGGGGGGAATCCAACAATACGTTAAATTGGGAGAGAGATATATTTCTAAATTCAATCTTTTCTTCGGATAAAAATTATTCATTTCATTCAACTAATTAATGAATAAATTAAATAGGATTGAGATGTGAATTAGGTATTTCTAAAGAAAGTCTGTTTTATTGTTCACAAAAAGAATAGAGTTCATTGGCAGCGCTATATATTTTAGAGGGGAGGGGTCTTAGTTAGAGGATATTATCTACGTATTGTTGTCGATAAGGGATGGGGACGAAAAAAGCAGGAAAAGCATTGTTACGTAATATATGGATGATCCGTTTCCACGGGAAAGATCAGCACGCCGAAAGTTTGTCGGCAAAGTAGAAGTAGCAAAGAGAACTCACCGACGGATCCACGCTTCCGTCTCGTCGACGGCTTCTGCTGCCACCCTCGTCGCTGTTCTGGTGGAGCGGCTAGTCCCTGCAGACGGTCCCCGCAGAGGGTGCAGACGGCGAGCAGAGATGGGGTGCGGGAGTCTGGC
Organism: Platycnemis pennipes; assembly: GCA_933228895.1. NCBI lineage: Eukaryota > Metazoa > Arthropoda > Insecta > Odonata > Platycnemididae > Platycnemis > Platycnemis pennipes. The sequence goes on from OW121855.1 coordinate 33,047,177, forward strand.
GACATTGACTCCCGCCTGCGGCACGGCAACTGAAGTTACTGCGCGGGACTAGACGGCGGTAGAGTGTCCCTGCCACTCCCTTAGGCAATAACACCTGGAGGTAGAAGAATAGATCAATTAAAAAATCTATTTCAAATTTCCCATGACACATGAAAGGCACTCATTAGGCGTTAAGAAGTAAGTAGGCATACGTGTTTTTTCCCTAACTTCTTTGCCCAAATTTTTACATACTGCCTCATCCTTCAAGAGACAAATAGGGGTCAACTCACCAATAGCTTACACTGCCCGGATTCGAAACCGGGTCCTCGGGATGAGAGGTAAGTACTCCACTTCATCAAACTGACCCCCATCCTGGACTATAGTCGTCGGTGGCCTTCCCAGAGCTACTGCTACTCGATTAGCGTTCAATTTCATTCAAAGAATTGATACCTGGTGATTTTACAAAAACGGCGGCACCGTGTTGAATTGCTGCGGAGCAGCGTTATTTCAGGGGCTATTCATATACATGAATTTCTGCCCTGTGCCTATAATCTTGTCTTCCGAGACAATAGTCAGCCTCAGTGCGATCCCACCGATCCGCACCGGCGAGCCGGATTGGGCACAGTGGGTCTTCGCACCGAGGCTTCCCATTTAGCTAAATTATACCTGTTCTATCATTCTTCTTATCATCACCAGGTCTTTATTTTCTCTTATTCTTTATTTCCCCAGCAGCATTATCAGGCCGTCTGTATTTATCGTTCTCCCTTCTTTTTTCCTCAGCTAGATCTCTGATAATGTCTACCTGGCTATCCTTGTTTTTACTAATATAGTTTAATTTTGATTCCCTTATTTTCTTCGTTAAAGGAGGAACGCCCGTAAAGCGATGTAGTTCTTCATTTGTGTGTCTTCTTTTTACCTTGAATATTGATCTTAGGCATCTTCTCTCATGTGTTTCAAGTTTCCCTAGTAGAGTTTTCCCAGTAGGCCAGTCCAGGCCGGTGCTACGTAAAGTAAAGTTGGTCTTAAATTGTGCAAAAAATAGTTTTCTTTATCTCGTTGGAGTCACGTTACTTTTTAAAATAGGTGCCAAGCTGGACCTAGCTGCCATTCCTTCTGCAATGATTGCAAAAAACGGCGGCACGTCCAAGTAATTGGTATATGTATCCTGCGGAGATTTATTGCCGAGTTTCTTTTAGGGACAAATATCCTTACGAAACGCAGGCACATGCATCACCTCGCCACATAATAATCCCACTGAGCGGCGGAAGTGATAATTTCTTGATTTATGGTACCCGCCTCGTCTTTTCAAGGTGCGTCTTCACCGGAAATTTTTGATGAATACGCGGGCCCATTTGGAAGGAAATGAGAGGGAGAGGGGGAAGAGCCCCCACCGTTCCCCCCAGCTGTGCGCGATTCAGGACCTAACGGGAGGGAACCGAGCTGTCAAGCGTTGGCGGTCGGATGCGGGCGTCGCTGATGGAGATTAAGGCCGTCCCCGCCATCTTCCCAACGCCTATCCCCCTCTCTCTGATGCTCGCGACAAGACCTCTCCGAATTTGCATTCGCTTTCTCCACTCGGTTCAGAACAACACCTCCGCCGCCGCCACACGACACAAGGGATGCGGGAGGTAAAAAGTGAAGCGCCGTAAAAAAAATTAAAGCTTGAAAATATTAACGAGATAATTAAGGAAGAAAAGCGCTGGGGGGAAATGAAAATCGATTCGCGGAAAAGGACGCTCTTTGCTCCTGAATGTGTACTACACTGTTTCACTTGAGGTTGGTTCATAAAAATCTTCCGAAAATAATATAAGCCTCAGGTATAAAAGTGTAATTATTTTTTTTAATGCTTAAGAGCTCATGTTTTTGCTGTTCCGGCAACTTTATTTTTGTTTTGGCATGCACTTAAGCTCTCCTCTCTCAAAAAAATTATTAGGGTAGTATAATTAAAAATATTAGGGTTTTATCATTATGTTATCAGGATGGTTATATAACTTTTATATAGCACATTACATTAGTTTTCTGAATGCAGCGCTTAGAAAATCAAAGTAACGGTGAAATCACTAAATTTATTTTGACTGCGAAGATACCTTAATTACCATGCGTCCTTTATGAATACATATTGCGCAGATAAACTGAAAAATGTATCAAATGAATAATAATAGCAATAAAAATAGACCATAGCGCTAGAAGAAAACGAACATTCAAGATGATATATAAAACAGGAAAAAATCTCTCATTTCTTGAATAGATAATCTAGGGCGGCATCTAGCAATGAGTGTGTTTAAAATGATTAGCGAGAGAGTCCCATACACAGGACTTTATCCTAAAGATTCTTAGAAATCCGGCAAATCTTACCATATTTGGATTTGAGATAGCAATTTAAATAATTGAGACAGAATAATTAAAAATGTTATAATAATCTTTATTATACCGCGAGACAATTTCTTACTACTTAGTGCGGAAATAGCTATTCATCTTTTTCCATTCACGATCATGCATGTATTTTAAAAAAGTGACGTCTGATACAATTAATTATATTCGTTACGCGAGTCATTTTCAGTTATAAATTAAGGAAACAATAATTGAGGCCATAAGGAGGATATAGTGCGTAAATCGCGCAATGACACGCTTTTGGAAAAGAGTGTAAGGATAATTAAACCTGATGCGTAATTTTATTGCGAATGATTAAGGCGTGAGCAAGAAGGATAAAGCTCACGTAAAAATCTTGAGACAAACAAGATTGAGCCTTAAGTGAGCGTGTTATGTTGGTGGTGCCACCGTTAAACTATAAAAGAAGGAGGCAGGTTCATGAAAATATGAAATTAGAGCATATGCTCTTAACCGGGGGACCGAAGTAGTGCCTGGTAGAAACTAGGGCATGCTCAAATAACACCAATGAATAAGGAACGATGGCCTTCTGGAACTAGCATGCCTAAATTTGTTCAGCAAGTGCATAGGGACTTTTTGCTCTTACACGCTTGAGTGTTCTGCTCATCGTTTTTGCTAAACGCTCAATGATCGCTGGTAAAGCATAATTCAAAGCGTTTTTGCTGGACCGAGTAGAGGCTGTTCCGTCAAACATCGTTACAAAAACCAATGTTTTCCTAAAATTAGCTTTTCTTGCTCAAGGAAACAAGTTATACTTCATATATTTAATTCACGCATAAATTACTAAAATTAAACAATATGATTATTGGCTAGACGTTTCAATTTATTATCATGTAGGTACAGCAGTGACTAAGTATTTTTTTTGGATCATCGTATTCAGCAATTTGTTTCCCAACAATTAAAGGAATAATTAGATAGATACAAATCCTAGTTGGCACCTTATTTTCGTCCTTTATTTTATCCTTTGGTTGGCATACGATCAATGCTTCTGAATTTCATCCAAAATGTTCTTTTCCCCCTAGGTATTCTAAATTGTGTCCTCTGATGGGCAATCAATTTCCTCCTATTTTCATCCATCTACCTATTTTAAACCCACTTGTTTCCTCCAGTCATTAACTTTATTTCCTTTCCATGAGTGGTTTTACTTCTGCTACAATTCGCTCAGTCTCGCTCTTTTTTCCATTATTTTACCTACCTACACTTTCCTTCCTAATATTCTCAAATATTCTCTTCATTTTCTCAAGCCTACAATAATTCATGCTCTGCGTTTGATTTTTTATCGTTTACCATCATAATTCTCATCATTGTTCCCTATCTCTCAGATACTCTTATTCTACTGCCTGAAATGGCATAAAATATTATTTATCACCATTATAATTAAAAGTCAACAATCCTATGATTGGTTTGACGTAGTCCTCCATTAGCTAGCGTCTTCATATTATTAATTCTTCTGTTTAAATTCTTCACTGCTTTCTCCATATATTTCACTAGACGACTATTTTTTCATATTGTAACGACAGCCCTCATCTGGTGATCACGTCTCACGACATGGCCGATTAGACTGTGTCGTTTTCTCTTCAATATTTTCAGCTGACTTCTCTTTTCTCCCACTCTTCTGAGAAATTCTTCGTTTGCCACTGGGATACCCATTTCATCTTCATTTATCATGCATTTCTAACTGCCATAAATAATCATGGTGCAGGTGCATGCTCTGTTTAATTCTCTCCTTAGATCCACGTTCGCATTTTCAGCTGTAAGTATACTCCTCATTTGGTAGAATACCCTCTTCGCCTGAGGTAGATACTTTACTTACTACTTCCTTCTTGCCTTGTCATAAGTAAAATAATTGCAATATGAATATGCTGTCCTGACGATTCTGTAATACAGTGAAACATGGGTCGTATTAAAATGTATTTTTGTGGATTTGGCTCGTGTTTTTTCTTTCTCTGTTATTAATTGTAATATGGTCATTAAAGTTTCAATACAGAGTCTAGAAGGCTCTTTAGGAGGGATGCTGAGACTTATATTTGAGGTTGTACGTGTTTATTTCTGCGTTCTCCCATTTCGGGAACAACGAGAGTTGTGGTGCACTTATTTAGGTCTAAAGTGATTGCAGTGAATCGACATGGGGAGACTGAAAGGGAGGAATGATAAATGAAAAACTTATTTGAAACACCTGGAGCATATAATGAAGGATTTAAAAGAGGAAAGGTAAGTCAATATGAAGAAACAAGACGTTAGAATTAACAGGTGTCTGACAAATCTTGGGGGTGATGGCAGCTGATGATAGTTATGATGTTTCATACTGTAGTTATGATAGTTTTAGAGAGTCCACGATATTAATTAATAATACCTTTTAAACACCACATGCTTTATTTATAAGTATACACGATCTCGTTAGTGAGATCTGGACTCAATGTTAGCAATCTCAATGTCGCGGCTGGGGGTCACTCAGGCCCTTATCTGTTGGTAGTTTGCCAGTATCCGTTGCAAAACATTAATATAGGTCAATAACAATGTTGGAAAGAAAGTATGGCCTTGAAATGGTAGAGAAATCTTGGAAGTTAGCACATGTTTAATAGCATCTTTCATCATCAAATATGGATGACAAAATTGATAGACGCATCTATTTGGCTCTCAAAAATTTTTTGTGACCGTTGTTACACGAATGAAAATAAACTTCGCCTAATTATCTCTTGACCAGTAAACTAAACGACTGCATTTCATTCGTGCCTATGAATAAGCCTGACAAGCATAAAGTTACTCTTTTCAGTTCTGCTGAGAAAAATAGTGAGACGATTGAACTCATTCCGCTTTTCAAGGTCGAATGATAACAACCTAATCGGACGCGAGACGCTACTCTTGCCACTGTTGCCTGACCCACAGTCGCGTTTGGTCTCTAAGAACGTCTCTTCCATCATCTGCGACCAGCAGGATTCCGGTGTCGTCCTCATGGATTGAATAACGCGGTAAGTAAACTATTAATTCTGACTAATTCCTCAATGCATATTAATTATCGGAGGTAATAGGTAAAGGGAAACATAGAATGAGTCCCCAACAGTCCCCTCTCGAATCAAGGACATATCTAGAAATGCATGCAAATGTAAGATGGATAAGAACGGATGTTTTGGAGTATTTTTCTCAATTTTTCTGAAATAACTTAGGAATATTGCGTCCTTAAACGGCCTAAGTTGATTTTAATTCGGCACAGTAGATTTACAAGCCATTCTCGAATTATTGACACTAAAAGTACCAACTTTGGGGTGCGTATAGCATCGTTTACATTTCTGGGATTTACGGTCACAGTGGATTTAGTGAGACAAAATTTGGTCAAAAACACGGACAAGAATACGTCGTTTTCTTTCCAAAAGTCCAAACCATGACGTTAAAGAGGACTAACAAATAACTCATGAGAGGTTTTTTCAAGTTATCACAAGATATATTTTCTGTAGAATAGCGTTATTTTCACTGTAAGAGTTGTACATTGAAGCTCATTTCTTGTCTTTCACTCAATACTATGGTTGAGTTTTCCTAGGTCAAGGCCGTGTGTGTAAGTGACATATGAAGATAAGGTTTCGATGATAAATTTAACACTTTGGACTAGGCGGAGGTTAAGTGATCAGTGACTTTATTTTATAATGAAGAGGATGAGAGAGTTTAGCAAACAACGCTTTCCTTACTAGGTCAAGCATTTAAGATCATGCGGGACACATGCGGAAAGAAAATTTTGCCACAGTATTTCAACTCCAACTTAAGCATGGTGTCCTTTCATACTGTGCAGTCATTACTATCAGAATTCCTTTCAATGACTCCTCTCGTCAAGGGCGATATATGTTATTCCTCTTTTCTCTCATTCGTTTCTTCTTCAACCATCGCTATCGATACCTTTCCTTCTACTACTTTCTCGTTACTTTTTCTAGGGGAACAATGAAATGGAACAAATAACAAATGTTATAATTCGATAAGGATTTCAGGTTATTACCTACTCTGGGTATATATGTAATACTAATAATAACACAAAAAGTATTTTTACAACACTTCGTCTATTATATTTAGGGAAAAATTAGTTTGATTTAAATTACCATATGACTGCAATGACTTTGCCAGTAAGAGTGAAATGCCAAGTGGACGCTACCATTACTATATATTTAGGACTAGAAAATGTTTTAATGTGTTAAGACGGGCATATCTCCTATGCAAACGACGTCAAATAATACGAGTGCAACTTTATTGCTATTTATGGAAGAGGAACTAGTGCTCTAATGAAGTCAATATGTCATGTTCTGCTCTGATGGAAAAATATACTTCTTTACGGCAGCAAAGCACGGGTGAAAACTGCAGCAGAGAAGACAAGGCTGGAAGTATTTGAAAGGTGTTGCTGCTGAAGAATTAGGAAGATAAAATGTATCGACCGATCGACATACGAAGAAGACTTGCGAAGAGTGCGGTAAAAAACGTCTGCTGAAAACTCTCAAAAATATGGAGCACCTTCATCGGCCATATCTTAAGACATGATGTCCTGAGGAGGACAATCGTCGAGAGGAAAGTGAGCAGGAAGAATGTAAAATGCAGGCCTTGAATGAGATACATGGAATAAGACGCAAAGGCTGTGAAAGGGAAGAATTACATCAATATGAAGAGATTATCCTGATAAGAGAATCGAGAGGATAACAGCGTCAACCCCATCTTAGAATTGTTGATCGATGATGATGATGATGGAAAAATATAATAAAATAGTGAGCGCTGAAATAGGAAGCTACTAACATCTCGAATGAAACTAGAAATATGCCGTCGAAAACCAGGAAATATATTCTCTCTCGTCGTTCAGTTACATCGTCTCTTAGCCCTCACTACGCTTTTAATGGTCGTTTTTTGCCCTGGCAAAAAGCATGGAGCGGGGGAGGCGGGAGCACGGGGTTGTCAAATCGTCCCAGGCAGATTAGTTCCGCTTCTTGCCTTCGGGAAGTGGTAAGATTTCTTCGTCCGGAACTGCACGAAAAGACCCAACTGTGTCACATGATCTACTTTTCATTAAATCGTGTTGACTTGAGATCATTAGATTATGCTCAACTAGGAAGGACATTACGTTATTGGCTCAAGGATTTGGCAAGATTTGGAGGTCAGTGAAATTGGTCCGTAATTTACTGGGTTTTCCTACCTGCCTTCCTTGTAGATGGGAGTGATGCGGGCTAATTTACAGTCACACGGTACTGAACCTTCTGTCATTGGTTCAAGAAAAACTGTGTGTAGGTATGTGCTTCCGCGAGTTCTTTATGTACTCTCGCATGTTCTCTTACGGGCCAAGGGATCATTTTGGTCGGTGTTGTCATTATTGGTTCGCTGTCATTTTTAGTGTAAATATCATGGAATGATCGGTTTATGACAATTTCATCACCTATGCTCTCAAATGATTCTGTTTGTCGATTTATTTGTAATTCTCTAACATGAAACCAAAGTTATTTTGGGTTTTCCTTTAAGTAATCGCCGAGAATTTTCCTTTTAAAAGTTTGTAATTCATTGCACATTATATTCTTTGTTGCCACTATATATTCGTTGAGTTTTTCTTTTACAGTTTCCCTAAGGTATTAATTGTTTCCCTATAAGTCGCTTTGGTACTTTCTATGTACTAATCTTTGTCGTCTTAATGCTCTTATGACATCTTTATGGTACTATTAGGTTTTTTTACTGTCATGCTAAAGTTTCCAGAGGATTTACATGTACATAACATCACGGAAGAGTCTTTAAATTTATTCCCCGGAGAATTATGCGTTTCTGTTGAGTGTTTTCTTTTTGAAGTTTGGAAGCCCACTTCGTAATTTCAGCCGTAGACCATGAAAATTCGCTATTTTGAATAGGTATAGTACGCTACGTTTTCCCTTTGTAACCCTTGCTAATGTTGTCTTTATTTCGGCAATTATAGCCTAATGATTTCTGTTAAACTCACTTATTTCCGCGTTCGTTACTATTTCTGGCCTGCTTGTGGCAAATAAATCTTGTATGTGTCGGTGTATTAACGACTTGATGCAATGAGTGTTTGGTAATAATTCTAAGGTAACAAAGTTTTTACGAGGTCCTGTTTACTGGGCACATTTTATGAAATTTGCAGGAGGCAAGAGTCACCGAAGTTAACCTTATAGCATCAGTTCTGGTATGCATTATTTAATCTAAAAAAATGGGCTCCAATTAGCGAATTGAATTTAATGGTAATTTACAAGTAACTGACAACGCGTGTGTGCTCAACAACACCTGGGAAAGGAAAGACAATTCTATAACCGAGCAAGTTAAAGGCCATTCAAATATTAAAAAGGTTATATAGAGTAAAATTTTTCATATTATTTTTGTTGAGACAAAAGAAGGACCTGCTTCATTTAAGACAAAAGCAAAATCTCCTATACTCCCCATCTTCATTTCTAAGAGAACTATATAAATGTATTATCAGAATTCCCGAACATTTTTCTTTATTAGGTAACTCATTTAAGTAGTAATTAATAAAATTAATAAGATTTTCTCACAGATTTGTTCTAAATAGGTTATTCAAATCGCAAAGGCTGTGTTTTAGGCTAAAAACCTCAAGCCAGTGCCAACGCCATCTGGCACCTCAATTACGATATAGGAGGACACTCACAATACTACACATTTTTAGAGCACCGTGGCAGAGTTTGAACGATTTATGTGTGTATATGTATTAAATGTGTATTGCAAGTTTACAAATAAAAAAAGAGTTATGTAAATAAGAAGAGAATAGCGATAGCGCACTCTAGTGGTTAGACGCACCACATGCACATCTATGTAGCTGCTTTATATGTATTACTAGAGGAAGGCTGCCGTTGAAATTCAACGAGGATGAATACTTTCTCTCTATTGTTATATGGCATAAACTTTTCATTTCATCTATACCATACAAGAAGTATTTGGAGCTACCAACCCAATTTTTAGTCATAATTGTAGCGTTTAAGTAAGAGAATTGAACGAAAGAACTACGTTCTACGCTCTTTTATCCATTCAGTCATTACTTTAATTTCAATTATCTCGAGTGCCACTATTAGTACTTACTAATTGCTAGTATCCATTGCAATTATAACTTTCATTGCAATAAGTCGTGTGCAATTTAATTGCTAATACCTACTAACTGATACTAAATAATTTAAAAAAGCAAATGAAGAAATGTATGAACCAACAGGAAGTAAAAGTTATCAATGATGGCGTAAATACCTACAGCCCATAAAATTGCTTTGCGAAAAAAAATTCTTCCATAATGTGTCCCTGCACCATGATCCTTCCTCAAATATTTCCTATGTAGATATAGGATACCTGTTAGGATATTTCCTCAAAATTTTACATTTTTATGACTTGCTTGCATTGGAGAAGGAAATAATATTGGTTCTGCGTTTATGAGTGAATGAATTAGTCAGGCAGGATATTTTGCTTTACGTATATGAGGGAGGTCAGTGAAATATACTAGAGAATGAATGAGGCCATATTGAAACCTGAAATTGTGTAAGGCTATGGATAGCCTTAACGTCGCATCATCACTGCTGCACAAATAACGCTCGTCTTCTAAGAAATTCGTATTTTTCCTTCTCCTCATAAGCGCATTCGTTCCCATTCCCTTAAGATAACAATACACACATTAATTACCGTGGTAGCTTAGTGCGTGGAGCTGTGGACCAAGATATGTAATAGAGGCCTTGGCGTGCTGAGATATGGGTGACAATGAAGCCAGAATGGGAGTGATTGGGAATGATTAGGCCCCACCTACTACGTTAAAAACAGTGCAAGGACTTAGGTTTAATATATATAACTCTAGTTTGGATGAGATGAGGATACCAAGTAAGCGACTTTCAGGCTAGGGGTGAATGAAGATGAAGGTTCTCTCTCTCTCCGAAACCATTAGTGAGCAATCGCCCTTATCAAGCAAAATACTCAAACCTGAGGTCGTTTTCATTGATAAATGTATCCTATAGTCTATAAATGACTACTGACAAGAACTATTACTCATAAATTAAATATAAATTATTCACCAATACACCATTAGGCCAAATTATAAATATGATGTAAAATAACTTTAGTTAGCGATTATCATAGTACAGAATCGTGTAATCATGCGCTTTCCAACTGACTTTTTTATAAAGTGAAAAACAACAACGCAATAAATGTTATTGCGATACATCAGATAAAATTTGGACCCCTCTGGGAGTATATTTTCTTAGTTTTGTCTAAATTTAACTTCAATCAACTATACTTTCATAATAAATAAAAAAATTAAGTTATTCAATCCCTCAATTTTTTATCTACGGTACTCTTAAGGCCGCTTTACAGGATACAATTGTACAAGCGCTTGTATGAGGAAATTGTACGGTGTAAATCGGCCAATTGTGTGAACGCTTGTGCGAATGACGGTACGGAAAATAGAACCTGATCTAATTCCATTCAGACAAACATACAATTTCGTTCAGTTTATACAAGCGTTTGTACAAGAAATTCTACAAAAATTGTATCGTGTAAAGGCCACTTTACAAGAGCATCAGAATTTTTTTAAGCTTTTACACACCTACTACCTTTTCCATGAGTAGTCAACAAAGAAAAGTTTGCCTGGTGAAAACTATTGATGCGTCATCAAAAAAATCACACCAAAACAAAAGCAAGCCTGCCTTTTCTGCACTGACATCATAGTTGAGATATAGGTGAGGAGTAAGCCAGATGAAGGGAGGAAAGAACGAGAAGCTTGGATGAAATGATGAGAGATGTGAGAGGCGGGTACGGAAATAAAACAAGGGTATAATGTGAAGACGCGGATGTGAAATGATAAGACTGCGTGGGAGGTATTTTACAGCCATTTAAAGAAAGAGAAAATAAATAGCTATTTCATATTGCGAAGGATCGAAACCTTGTACTGGAAAGTGATACTGAAGATTAAAGGGATCGAGAGGGTTTAACAGTAAGTAGACAGAAGATTCGGAGAAGAAAGGACTCTATTGAGCGTGATACGAAGAATAAGAAAAAGATAGATTGGTCACACCCTAAGAATCAACGGATTTATAAATGATATACCGGCGAGTAATATCAAATAAAAGCCCAAAATAAAAGCCTTGAGGGTGTAATTAATTAGTATTATTTGGAAGCAAAAAAGGGGAGGCATGGAATTGGACACAAATAAGAGCAGGAATTAACCTTTATTTGCATTAGATATTTTACTTACGATAATAATTTCATGTTGCATGAGGAGTGGTATAATATGGACAGAAAAGAGTAGTAAAAGGAGACCTAGTAATAAAACCAGCTTAAACTGCATAGAATTCTAGGATCAAAATGTAATAATGTGAGGTGAGGGAGAAAAAATTATTCGGGATGGGAGCGTTTTTTGTAACTGGTGCCCAAAAAGTAAAATGCATGAAAATGTCTATTTATGTCAGTAAATTACAAATTTAAATTCAATTCATTTACTTATTATCGTAGGCATATGTGGCCCATGAGATATTTTACAATTATATTACATTGGAATGTATGACAGCAAATTAAACAAATAAATAAGAAAAGTATAAAAGTAAAAAATGTAACAAATACAAAATATACATTTAAATCTCATTTAGTGTGAATGTAGTATGTTTAGTTATACCGGGAACTGTCATGCATTAGAAAAAGGCTGTACATTTTGGACTTAAACACTCTTATCGATTGTAGGTTTCTTATTTCTGACGGTACTGAATTCCATATTCTAGCAGCAGTCACCATAAAAGATTTATTGAAGTGAGGGGTTCTGTGTCACGGGAAATGAATGTCAACGGAGTGATTCCTGGTAGATATTGAATGGATATTTCTTTTCCTAGTGAATCTTTTGAACAGAAAAGGTGGATTACCAGAGGATAGTATTTTAAAGGTAAGACAAGTTAGGAGGTACAGGCGACGTTGTTTATATTTCAACCAGTTTAAGCCACTAACTAATCCGATACCATTTTTGACGTCAAATATAAAGCGTATTGCAGAGCTCATGGTCACTTGCAATTCGTTGTTGTTTTCTTCATCGAGATTTTTCAGCAGCGAAGAGCAGTAATCCAGAGTGGAAAAATAAGTGTTTTTACGAGGGTGGGCCGTGCTTCAGGGTGTAAAATATTCTTAGATCAGTATAATTGGTGTAAAATACATAGGGTTTTCTGTTTAGTATTTTGTACTTATTGCTTCCAAATAAGATGTCAATCAAATGGTATGCCAAGATTTTTTGTCATTTTATCGTACGGTATGTAAATGTGATCATTAACTATGATAGGTGTTTTCCAGTACGCATATTTCGGTGAAGAATACCAAACAATTATGGATTTATCACGTTTCGCCAATAAATAGTATGTTACAATTAATTAGTGTGCACGTTTTTTTAAATTTGAAGAGTTTGAATGGTTTGATCTGAAGCATGTAATAAGATTGTATTTTTATTATTCTTTTACTTAACTACTTCAGGTTGGAGAAGATTTGGAAACAACTGTACCAAAAATTAGTGTGAATGCGCAAGGAAAAGCGGTCAGGGATTAAGCCACATACGCACAGAAGGTCTCCATAATGAGGATGAGTCTACTTCAATTTTTCATATTTTCTGCACTTTTTTGGTACGTTGTTGAAAGCGAATTAACAAGAGATGGAAATGAGAAACCTGACGATAACCAGACATACTTTGAAAATGAATTAGAGGACCCGTTAAATAGCACTAAAAACGGTAAGTGGAATAACTTTACGTTTGTAAAAAAAATGCTTCTTTTTAAAGGCTTAATCAATTTTTAATTCAATTGGATTAATCCACCACATGAATGCTCTACAAATATTCTACACATAAATATATGGATCAAATTTAATACGAAAAAACACTTGGTTATAATTCCACACTTTATTTCATGAAGACGACCCGGGTTTCAGCATGTCATGCCATCTTCAGGTACAAATGGGGGGGTGGCTTACACTTATATACCTGTGAGTGGAGGGGGGGGGGAATATGACAACAGGGGTGAGAGGTTTGGGGAGGGGGGAAGCATGAGTAATGGCCAAGGCTGTTTTTCGAAGGAGGGAGGGGGGGGTTAAGGTTGAGAGTCGTGGAGGGATGGTAGTGTGATATGAAGGAGAGGAGACTGGGAGGGGAACATATGGTCATTACAAAGTTTATCGGGGCAATTCACAATTTCAAACTGTTCTAAGAAGTCCATTTTACGCCCTTTGTCAGTACAATGTAAAATCCGAGGTTCAAGTTCACACCAATGGTTCTCGTCACATAAATGTTTGGCTATTCCGGAGGATTCGTCATTATTTAAAAAACATCGTCTATGTTCTTTCACTCTAATGTTAAAACTTCTCCCAGTTTGTCCAACATATCCAATGTTACAGGTATCACACTTCAACTGGTAAACACCACTTTTCTGCATATTGTCATACTTGTCCTTTGTATTAAAAAGCATTTTACCCAATGACACAGGATTGTAAAATGACACTTTGGCATTATGGATTATATTACATAGTTTATATGAGACATGAGATATGAATGGTAGCTTGCACCAGCGTGAAGGTTTGTCAATATTAACTTGAATGGAAGTTATAAGATTTATAGCTTGTTTTTTGTCAGATCTTTCAATAAGTTTTCCAATCAGTTTTGGGTCAAAATCATTTTGTTGTAATGACCATATGTTCCCAGTCTCCTCTCCTTCATATCACACTACCATCCCTCCACGACTCTCAACCTTAACCCCCCCTCCCTCCTTCGAAAAACAGCCTTGGCCATTACTCATGCTTCCCCCCTCCCCAAACCCCTCACCCCTGTTGTCATATTCCCCCCCCCCCTCCACTCACAGGTATATAGTGTAAGCCACCCACCCATTTGTACCTGAAGATGGCATGACATGCTGAAACCCGGGTCGTCTTCATGAAATAAAGTGGGGAATTATAACCAAGTGTTTTTTCGTATTAAATATGAAGCAGTTCCACCGAGTAACGCCGGAGACAGTGTCTTATATATGGATCAAGTTTCCATTTAAATGTAAATGTCTATTTAAATTTATTTTCACTGTAGTTGTTCTTAAAATTTCAGTCATCATATTATTACCACTTCATCGCCGTAAATCTTGTTTTGTTTTAATTATAGATGGTATTGATACTGCGTCCGCACAGACTGCTGCTACAAATGGTTCACCAGAAAACCAAGAAAGGGAGAATTGCTATGAATGTAAGTGTTTCATTCAAGCATGCATCTAGGCGTTATAAACCAAATTGATAGTCATTCATAGTAGTTTATGCACGTAAGTGATGCCAACTATATTAATAGATTTATTAAGGAAATGACAAAACAATGGCAAATAATATCAATAAATGGCGATTTCTAAAAAATATTTACAAATCAAAATTGAGTATTTCAAAAACAAGGAATTCTACACAGCGGTTTTATTAATATGAAATCCGAGGCCGTGAATCTAGCCAAAAATCACGTGAATATATTCGAGGTTTTGGAAATGTGGTTGAAACGAGAAATGAGTATGCATCATGAGTGTTTTGAAGGCGTAGGAAGAAACAGGAAAATTTTTATTTTAACCGTAATTAGCTGCAGATCACATGGAGCCTATGGAACAAATAAATATAAAAATATTGGTTCTGACATTGTTACATAGAGGAATTTGCCATATGAGCGGAGATGAGAATTATTTTATAAGAATTCTGGAAATTATTAAAGAAGATGGAGGAAAATTATTGAGTTTGGGAGCGCATGATGAGAGGTTGATATGTATTTTCTTATTTTTCTATGTAATTCCATTTTGCCTGTCCTTCGACATTTTCTTCGTCAGATGATTATGTCTCAGGATATGGCCGATTAAAAGCCTAATAGATCATGTATACAGTGTATGTAGTGAAGGATGTATATGAGCATAATTATGCGAATTTGAAGAGGCAAACCGCTGCGTCAAATCAATCTTGCTTTGTTGACTAATGATAATTATATATATTAGGTTATGCATTTCAGTAAAAATTTCCGTATATAGTTATGCAAAGCAGCACAGTTTTATCATATCTATTTGATTGCAGTTTCAACAATCCAAAGCGAAACAACCATAGCAGGTAAAAAAAACTAGCCATCGTCATCATCATCGGTCAACAATCCTTGGATCGGTTTTAACGCAGCCCTCCACTCAATTCTTCCATCTGCCAACCTCTTCGTATTGACGTATTTTCTCTCTTCTGCATCGTTCACAACTTGCTCCATATACCTCATACGAGGCCTGCCTTTCCCATTCTTCCCGTTCACTTTTCCTTCGACGATTGTGTTCGTCAGGCCATCTTGTCTTAAGATGTGGCCGATTAAGTTGTCCTGTCTTCTTTTTAGGGTTTTCAGTAGACATCTCTTTCCTCCCACTCTTCTTAAGACTTCTTCTTTTGTCACTCGGTCGATCCAATTATGTTCACCATTTTTCGCTAGCACCACATTTCAAATGCTTCCAGCCTTGACTTCTCTGCTACTGTTATTGTCTATGCTTAGCTGCCATATAGTAGAATGCTCCAGATGCATGTTGTAATGAAATGTTTCCTCACTTCCACGCTTGTATTTTCAGCTGTAAGCAGAATCTTCTTTTGGTAAAATGCACTTTTCGCTTGGGCAATTCCACTGGCAATTACTCTTTTACTTCGTCCATCGCTGGTTACTCGGCTTCCCAGGTAACAGAACTCTTCCACCTCCTCGATTTTTGTTTTCCTAATTAAGTTCCTAACAAATTAGCAAAGAAAAATTATAATCAACTTTGGAAAGTTCAAGGAGACTGCAGGAGTAAGATTCTAATCCAGTAAACAATACGATGACTGAATTAACGTTACATAGTTATTTCTATTGCTGCAGGCGGTAGATACCATGTTTTCAGATAGGTCGACAGGCAGTACTATTCGTACTTTGAATAAAAAATCTAGATTCACATGAAATACTTTGAATCATTCCCTTACGTTAAAACATAAAAATGCTTACCATCAGGTTTAATCCAAGATACTTGGAACTAACTCGATATTTCTTCCTTCCCAGTTCACAAGGCGTACATCCCAATCATTCCGCGGAATAACTGGGAAGGTGGAAAGCAAGGCCTCATACGAACAAGGGCGTCGGCTAAGTTTGTGGTGATCAGAGATGGAGGTAAAAGTTGCTTCACTAGAGAAGAGTGCATTTCTAACGCCCACTCGGAAGAGATGCCAACGTTGGACATAGAGTGCGCCCTCAAGGAAAATTTCTTGATCGGCGGCGACGGGACGGTCATTGAAGGCCGTGGTCTGGGCGTGGCTCCTTACTGGCACCTTAACGGACTAAGAAACACGTCGATTGTGATCAAATTTTTAGGATCGCACCAAGAAAACACTCCAACCCATGAGGCCATGCGTGCCTTCAACTACACAATTGCCGCAGGCTTAAGGCTTGGAAAATTGTCCAACGACTACAAAATCATCACCATGAGACAGATTTTGAAACATGACCAGCACACGGGTGATAAAATGCAAGAAGTGGCAGAAACCTGGGAAAGGTGGACTAACGAATCATTCCTGCCTACACTGTGGGAATACAACGAACCTCGAATATTGAAATTCGTGCCTCGCAAGCAATGGAGTGCCAGTTTCAAATCCAGGAAAAACTTCGACGCCACCCTGAAGAGAGTTGACTACATCTTGATCAGCAATGGTGGCAGCCGTTGTAGCTCTCGAAGAGAGTGCGTAAGCCAGATGAAACTGGAAGAGGAGGAATCAGTAAACCGATGGGGTGACCTTCTGGAAAATTTCTACATCGGGGACGACAGAAGGGTGTACGAGGGTCGAGGGTGGGGTCTATCTCCTCACTGGTACATAAACGGCCTGTGGAAAAATTATGTCAGCGTGCGCTTCTTCGGGGATTACGAATCTGACTTGCCCCCCGAGTCTGCAATATACGCATTTAAGTCTCTCGTGATGGCTGGAATCACCGTGGGAAAGATTTCGCCGAATTTTAACTTGATATCTCTGCGACAAATTTACAATGACAGCGCACTGTTAGGAAATGCATTGAATAGTTACGTGGAGAGGTGGGAGCCGTGGTCTTCGGCTTTCAAGTCACTTTCGACGAGCGAACTTCACTCGTTTGGAATTCTGCCAGTGGTGAATCGTGAAGAATGGAACACGAAACACCATGAGAGAGAACATGGCCGCAATATGTCACCTATCCACTATTTAATCATAAGAGAGACTGGAAACGCCTGCTACACAGTCAAAGAATGCCATGAAGCTATGAAAATGGTGGACACATTTCACGATTTTAAATATGGCATGGATAATTTTTACATCGGCAGCGACGGATTGGCTTATGAGGGTCGAGGATGGGAAATCCGTCCTCAACTATATTTGAAATATTTTAACGGCTCCTGCGCAACTGTAACTTTTTTAGGTTCCTTCAATAACACCAAGCCCGCAGGAACCGCCATTCTAGCCTTCAAATCTTTAATTCGAATGGGAATATCACTTAATTTCATCACACCAAATTACCAGTTATTGACCTTTGCAAACATTTACAATGATCCGAATTTTCTGGGAGAAAAGCTTGCCAAATACATCGAGAGCTCGGATCACTGGGACGTCGAGATGGCAGCAATGGATGAATACCAACGCGCAACCCTGGGCTTACTTCCACTTGTATCCCGAAAAGAATGGAACTCTAGGGATCCCATCAAGCGCTTAGGGAGACACAACCGATCAGCGGAGTACGCAATTGTGGGCGAAGCAGGGGATCGCTGTTTTGAACACGAAGACTGCCTTACTGAAATTAGAAAGGAGCAGAACAACACTTTACCCCTGTACGGACATATCTTAGATAACTTCTACATCGGAGAAGACGGCAACTCTTATGAAGGCACTGGCTGGGATGTCGGGTCTCATTCTAAACCGGGCAGTACCGAGAGCAAATCTATATTCGTCAGCTTCTTCGGCAAATTCAACGAAACTCCGCCGGACGAAATGGCCCTAGCCGCGTTCCGTCGTCTCCTGGCTCACGGAGTGGCAATATCCAGGTTATCCCCTGCCTTCAGATTACTCTCCATCCGCCAAGTCTGCAACTGCACCACTACCGCGGGACAAGCGCTTCACAAAACAGTGGCGACTTGGGAACGGTGGTACGGGGACTGGAACTCGAACTCCAGCTCGGACCGGAGCGCATCCAGGCGCCTGGTACTGGTCCCCCGATCGCGATGGGGTGGTGCCAAACGGTATCCAATGGAGGTGGATCCGGCCTCACCGGCGGAGTACGTGACTCTCATGGATGGGGGAGAGAACTGCTTCAGCCGGGAGGACTGCGAGGAACAGATTAGACTGGCGCTCACAATGCCGAAATACGGGGTGGACCTCGAAAATTTCTTCGTCGGAGAGGATGGCCACGCCTACCAGGGTTTGGGTTGGGATTCCCGCCCGCTGTCTCGCGCCAACTGCACGCATTGCAACTTCATAGTCGTGAGGTTCGTCGGAAGGTTCCGGACGACCCTGCCGAAGGTGAGCGCCGTCAGGGCCTTCAAGCTGCTGATCAAGTGGGGTATCGAGATGGGGAAAATCTCCCCCGACTACGGCGTGGTCTCCTTGAACCAACTCTGCGGCGATCAAGCGTTCCTGGGAGAATCTCTGGACTACAGCATCAGGGCCTGGGATCACAGGTGGGAGAGGGTGAACCTTCCGCTTGACTGTGGTCTCCTACGGAACAGGCTCGTCCCGACAGAAGAATGGGGTTCGTTTAGTGCCGTCCGCCACTACAGATTCCGAGGACCGGCCATGTACATCCGCGTGGGCAGCCGAGGAGACCGATGCTACACTGTTCACCAGTGCACCACCGCTTTATTGGCGATGCGGGAGGATGGACGAGTCCCCGACAACTTCTACATTGGCGACGACGGGAATGTATACGAGGGTCGAGGTTGGCATGACAGGCCCAGTCATGAATTCGGACCCTTGGGATCGTCCATCAACGTGGTTTTTTTCGGCAATTTCGATGTCGAACCACCGTCGAAGCACGCCGTCACCGCATTTAGAGACATTTTGCTGAAACAGGGCTTGCGATCAGGATTTGTGACGGATGACTTCGAGGTCCACCTCCTTCCCGACCATGCTAATGACATACCCCCTGGTAGAAAATTTAAGGAGACACTTAAAATACTTTCGATGGTTTGAGCACACTGCCAAAATCGTGATTATGGCATACATCCATGCATCACCAACCATCACAAGGCCAAAATGCTTGGTGACTCTTTTTAAGCAGGTTTAGGAGATTTGAAAACTCGCCAACTTTCTCCCATATTATAATTTGTAATGCTTAGAGCTTGAGATATCGAAATAATATGAAATTTTATTAGTCACATCTTTACATGGGTATTTTACACGGTACAAGGTACATGCATTATTCATCACTACAATTTTTCTCAGGAAAGCCGAATATATGCTAGTTTCTTTAAGCTCGTAACATTTTCAAGAGATACAATTTGAAAAAAGAATTCATATCAGAGATCTATCCTTACAATTTTAACTTTATGTTTGAAACGATTTCACTGCATATAAACAACAATGAGTTGTATTTGAACAATGGTTTCACATTCGCATTTCTGTCCCGTCAAGAGCTCATAAATTTTTTTGACCTAGCCGATTTTACTATCTTCGCTATTCATTTAAACGCCAAAACGTGCGATATAAAAATTATATTAAAATGATTAGAATTAGGAATAGTACATAATAAGTTTGGATTAGAATAAAATGAAAAGTAATTATTTTAACCAAGCTCAACCTAGTTCACCTATTCCATTCCCAGTCAATTATCTGTTCGAATGGCTTTGAGCATGCAACGCTGAAAAAGACAATAATTTCGAAAAAAGAACGTTGAAATATAAAAGATTTACACACCCTGTACGTAACTCTGCAGCGAAGAGGAAATCCAAGTTTTAACTTAGCACATATGCCACTACATCATACTGTAGGCCGGCATTCAGATTTTTTTACTTTAATCTAGGCTTAACGTCTTACGGCCAAATATTGACTCGTATGTCCTAGTTATTATAGTAATACCCTGATAAGTGTCTTTAAATATCTAGCCATTTTATAACTTGAGTACACATTTTGTACACACAATTGTCAATGAGTTAGGTGTAGATGAATATGTATTCCTTTGATTATTAACCTAAACCCTCCTGATACGCTATGATAGAGAAAGAAAAAAGGAAATATAAAAGAGGGAAATGGGATATTCAATGGATTTGAGTTAACAAGAAGAATTCCACAGACTTGAAGATGACCTAGCTGTCGAAAGTAGTCGTCAACATATGTACATACTACCACCACAATATAAAATTGCTTTTCATTAATCCATCGCATAAGAAGAATTCCTTTTTTTACAGAAACGATATACTGCCGAATTAGAATTATCCCTAACGGCTTGTATTTAAAAAAAAAAACATTCCCATTTAAAAATTACCTACAAGGAAACCGATCTCATTAAAGCACATATAATAAAAGAGAAATCATTCAAGTGCAAGTAAAGGGTGAAAATAAGAGTCGGGAGCAGGTTGTGAGTTGAAGAAATTTCCAGGCGTATTTTCACTTTTAAAGCAAACTTTAAAAGGACATCCATATAAGCCTTCGTGTAATCAATACAGACGATCAAAATCAGGAATAATAAATATTATGTGTGTTTCCCTTCATATAAAAACCAGGTATTCTTTCTGTCTTGTCTTATTCTAATCTGCTGATTTCAGGACTCAAAGTCCTCTATTCCTATCAACAGATTGGACGATACAAACATCCATGCCCCGGAAAGTGAAAATCCTCCCCGGGCGGGATTCGAACCCGCGACCCTGGGATCACAACGCCAAACGACGTAATAATAAAATAAAAATGAAGTTCCTTAAAAATTACTAAAAGACAGCGTCTTGGGCACTGCTCTTTCGTCCTTACGATAGTTAAACATTTCCACGCCATTATTGTATTTCTGACCCTGACCCTGGAATCGAGGGATTTACCCCGCCACCGGGGCCGGCGGGGTAAATCCCTCGATACATACATTACCGGAGGATTAAAGAATATCGCAAATAAGGAAACAAACCCTCAGGACATTGATTACAATTACACCGTAAAACAGAACTCAGCTTGACCCATTGAAGGATTTTCGGCTATTTAATCTCTAATGTTCCCATTTCGCACAGGATGTACGATAAGAACCTACATGTGCATAATAAATTTTCTTTTATCTGAACAGTTGAAGATTAATATCCCTTGCTTCAAGCTAATAAAATGGCTGGCACACTAAGAAATGGCCACACTACCCAAGGAACCCTTGCGTTTCACTAATAAGGCCCAATTTATATACGCTAATTTATTGCAGCAAAAGATTTATATTTGTTTGTTTATTGCTTTTGAATGCATGTGGCATAAATTGCATTAATTGCCATTGGAAATCATAATTAAAATTTAATCGAAATATAATTATAAATCTAGGTTTAGGTATATCACAGACGGTAAAAGCCAAATAAGAGTGAAGTTCTTTAAAAATTATCGTAAGACAGCGTCTTAGTCGCTGCTCTTTCGCCCTTACGATAGTTAAACATTTCCATGTCATTTGTGTGTTTCTGAATGGTCTCTAAATCTACGCGTTAAATCAACACAATCACAGGCAAATGGCAAAATAAACAAATCACTGCAATACAATCCTAATTTTCAGAGGCACAAGTTATTTTCTCCTTATGATAAGAGAGTGAACCAGCATTTCAATGAAATTGGTCCCATCAGACTCCTTATATTCCCTTACTTTCCAAGGCATTAAAATATAAATTCCTCACGTTAATTTCCCGAAAATGATCATTCTTTGGCTCCATTCTGAACATACCGTTTTCAGTTAACCTCAGAACTTAGAGCATAATTTTACGTAATTCTGTATTTTATGCTTGAAACTGGCAAGTCTTTCTTGGAATTACGACTGAAACTATTACCAATTGCGTAAATCATTCGATTTTCAGCATACCCTTGTCTCTAAGCTGTCATCTTTTCTCTCATATCTCCTAGTTAACAATTATATAGGAAGATGAACAAGCTAATACTGATATCGAGACTGTAAAATCATCATCATCGGTAAGCAATCCTACGATTGGTTTGACGCAGCCCTCCACTCGATTCTTCTATCGCCCAACCTCTTCATATTGACGTAATTCTAATCTTTTACAACCTTCACAACTTGCTCCATATATATCATACGAGGCCTGCCTTTTCCATTCTTCCCGTTTACTTTCCCCTCGACGATTGTCTTCAAATAGCCAACGTTTCTTAAGATATGGCTGATTAAGATGTCCCGTCTTCTTTTTACGATTTTCAGTAGACATCTATTTCGTCCCACTCTTCTTAAGACTTCTTCGTTTGTCACTAAACCCATTCAACTTCGTTTGTCACACAACCCCAACTGTAAAATAATGAGTTAAAACGCGAAGTTTGATAATAATGAACAATGGTTTGTTCATTTCCAGATCCAAAGGAGTACGCCCCTTTTAATTATCAAGTCAAAAGGGGCGGGCAGTGGAAATACCCGTTGAATAATCGGCAACCAGTTGAGTTCGTGGTGGTAAGAGGTGGTGGGTACCCTTGTAATTCCAAGAAGGAGTGCAGGAAGCAAATCATCTCTCACCGACTGAACACAACCAATCCCGAGTGCGAACTAAGGGAAAATTTCTACGTGGGCGGTGATGGAAGCGTTTACGAGGGTCGCGGATGGGACGTATCCACATTCTGGTACTTGAGAGGGATGAGAAACATATCCATTACGATCATGTTCCTCGGGGTTCACCGCAATGAAACCCCGTCACGTGAAGCTATGGCGGGCTTCGAAGCCGCCATCACCGGAGGCGTTTGGATGGGAAAAGTGTCTCCTGACTACAAAATCATTTCGATGACGGAGATCCTCGGCGACAGTCAATACGCCGGAGAGGGTTTACACCAAAGTATGAAGAGCTTGGACAGCTGGGTGAACAACACGGTGGCGTCATCTCGATGGGAATATATGCTGCCTAGGAGGATGAAGTTTGCGTTCCGGAGACACTGGAACGCCTCCAGAGCCACGCATAGATTTGTGCCCGTAAATCACCCCGTACAAGGTGTCGTAGTCAGCAGTGGTGGACTTCGATGCCTCACTCGTGCGGAATGCATCTCGCAGATGAAAGAAGAGCAGGATAACAAGATGAAACGG
Organism: Platycnemis pennipes; assembly: GCA_933228895.1. Taxonomy (NCBI): domain Eukaryota; kingdom Metazoa; phylum Arthropoda; class Insecta; order Odonata; family Platycnemididae; genus Platycnemis; species Platycnemis pennipes. The sequence goes on from OW121855.1 coordinate 33,070,761, forward strand.
TACGGCGACCTGCTGGAGAACTTCTACATCGGTGGGGATGGAGGCGTTTACGAAGGCCGCGGATGGGATGTAAATCCACACTGGCGTTTCGGAGGTCTAGGCACGTTCATCAGCGTCCGCTTCCTGGGCACTTTCGAATCCGACCTCCCATCTGAGCAGTCGATGACAGCGTTCAAATTCCTCGCGAACACGGGGATCGGTCTCGGAAAGCTGGATGCGGACTTCAGTCTCGTTTCCCTGAGACTGGTGTACAACGACAGCGATTTCCTGGGTGATGAACTGGAGGGATATTTAGAGAATTGGACGCCGTGGAAGAACAGGTACAATTCAATGTCACCGCACAAGTTACTATCCAATGGTATCTCGCCAATAATGAATCAAAGCTATTGGAGGAAGGGTTTCAGATACAGCCGTTTAAGAAGCAATAACTTTCCCATCCATTACATAATAATTAAGGATGGAGGAGAATCCTGCTTCACTCACTTCCAATGCAGCAAAAGTCTGAATTTGGAAAAATCAAATTACACTAAGTATTACAAAGAACTCCCTCACAGTTTCTATGTTGGTGGCGACGGAAATGTGTACGAGGGTCGAGGATGGGACTTCGGTCCGCACTTGCAGTTGAAAATCATGAACGATTCGTGCATCACCGTGAATTTCATGGGGGACTTCTCCAAAAGTACACCCGACGAGATAGCACTCAAAGCATTCAACGCTTTAATCAAACATGGGATTCACGCCGGAATGATATCACCCGATTACCAGTTCTTTTCATATCGCCACATATATGAGGAGCCTTCTTATCTAGGAGACGCCCTATCCAACTATCTAGAGGGGTTGGAGCATTGGTCCAGATCATGGGCTCACACAGACGACAGGGAGAGATCGGCAGACGGGATGTTGCCGTTGATTCCACGCGGGCATTGGAAGGTATATACTCCATTCAAAGAGTACGACGACGTGACTGAAGTCATTGACTTTGTGGTGGTAGGCGAAGCGGGAAATCCATGCTTCACCCACGACCAATGCGTGCTGGAAATGCAAGTCCAGGAAAACAAGACGGTGCCACTGTACGGTGACGTCCCGGACAACTTCTACATTGGCATGGACGGCAACGCTTTCGAAGGGCAAGGTTGGCGGATGGATCCGTACTCCCTTACGGAGGGACTCAAGAAGAGATCCATTTTCGTCTCATTCTTGGGGAGATTCGAAAACGAACTTCCAACTGGACTAGCGATGGCCGCATTTCGAAGGCTTTTGCTTTACGGAGTCAGAGTGGGTAAACTCGCCGAGAACTACACGATAGTCTCAGGCAGACAAGTCCTTGACGACGTTGACTTCTTGGGCGAGGCGTTGCATCGAGACATAATGACGTGGGATAGGTGGATCGGTGAGTTGAGCACGCACCCCACATCGATTCGTAAGTCCTCGGCGCGACTAATGATGATCCCCAGGTTAGCGAGCAAGATAACTCATCGATATGTCCCTAAAAAGAGTGACTTGATGCGCCGCGCGGAATACATTATAGTTTCCAGCAAGGGAGATCGCTGTTTCAGCCGCGAGGAATGTAGTTCTGAGGTAACGACGAACATGATCGTACCGAAATACGCCGGGTATATCGATAATTTCTTCATCGCCGAAGACGGCTTCGTGTACGAGGGTTTGGGTTGGGACTTGAGGTCAACTCTGAATCTAAGCTGTGTCAATTGCAGCTTCCTCACCGTAGTGTTCCTCGGAAGCTATAACGAAGAATCGCCAGCGGCAAACACCACCGACACTTTCAAATTTCTGGTGAAGTGGGGTGTGGGTTTGGGAAAGATATCTCCAGATTTTAGAGTTCTCTCCATCCGTCAGCTTTGCGGGAACACGACCGACATCGGGGACGCCCTTCACCGCCACGTGAGCACTGGGAAACACTGGTCCGGCAATACTGGAGTGTCCGCCGACTGCCACCCAAAGCGGAGACTTATCACGCATGGGGAGTGGGGAGGCTACTCTATTGCGGGACGCGAGCGATACCACCTTCCGGTCGAAGGCGTCTTCGTCATCGACGGTGGAGATAGATGCTACAGCGAAGAGCACTGCAAAGATACGATGAGATATGAGCACTTTGTCGTTCAAGAAAATGATCGGGGGGTCCAGGAAAACTTTTACATCGGCGACGATGGAAATGTGTACGAGGGGCGAGGATGGGGTAGAAGACCGGAGCACGAGTTTTTTCCAAGAAACAAATCGATAAATGTACTTTTCTTCGGAAACTTTGAATATGAACCGCCTTCAAAATTAGCAAAATCAGCCCTTGAACAAATTGTTATCAATCAGGGTTTACTTCTCGGGAAATTATCGCCAGATTATACTCTAAGAGTGATTCCTGATGGAGAGTACACGACAAACGCAGGCAAAAAGTTAAAACACTTCATAAGATCCTGGAATAGAATGTAGGTTTCTTAAGTTAAAATAGAATATGATAATCACGTTAGTGATTCTCCAAGGATTAACAGGAATTAGTTTACAAAAGAAACACTTTGCAGAGTCAAGAAAATAAAACCATTTTAGAAAACTATTCCATTTAACGATGGGCATATTCTTTTAGTCTACGCGTGAACCTTATACCGTTGATCGATACTTCAGTTTTCCACTATTTAGCTCGGCCGACGATTTAACCATCTTCGTTGGAAAGGCTATAAATTACATCACTTTAGTATGAATTTGTTGCCATGTATATATTTCAAGAAACTACATAATAAAAAACGAAATTTCCACATACCTGTTGTATTTTTTAGACACATAAATAATCTAGGCGAATGAAATCAGACAGAATAACTCATAATCATACCTAATCAAGAGTATCTTCAGAATAGAAACAGGATCGATTGTCGTATTTACCCTATCGAGAATAAATTAATTGTATCTTTTAATGCTTAGCACGAACTAAAAAACAATTATAATGCATAGAGATGTATATGAGAGTTAAAATATTGAAAGTCAAAAATGATGTGAGAGAAGTCAATTGAAAACCAAATAACTAAGAAATAAGTGGAATATTAATGGAGTAAAATAAAACCAGAATATGTCGCACGACAATTCAACGCCATTTCTGAGAAATTAAAAGGAAAAATATCTACAATTGCCATATAACTCAGTCAATAAACGCTCAGTGGAACTAATGTGTAGGCACTCGATGAACGAGGAATAAGTCACTCATACACAGGAGAAATAAAAACATAGACACGTGTCTATGTTTTTATTTCTCCTGTGTATGAGTGACTTATTCCTTGTTCATCGAGTACCTATTACCATACAATATATACAATTCCACGAAATAATTTAGAAAAAAGCGAAGATAAGACTAAACAAGGGTGGATGCTGGCAAACTGCCAATAGACAAAGGCCACACGTAGCCTCTACCTGTGACACTGTGATTGCTAAGGCGGGGTACAGATTTTATAAATAGGATCACGTACACTAAAATACATAGGAGTGTCGGAATTTAATATCTTAGACTCACTAAAATTATCACAGTAACAGGAGGAAGCGGCAAGTAATGACGAAGATATTGTGCTAAATTTTCCCACCCATTAATTCGTAGAACATTTCTAGAACTTCGGTAAACTTCCCAAAAAGATAAATTAAGCAACGTAGTAAACATGCAAATTAGACATTTTCCAAACAGCAAAGCCTATCACGTCCTACTTCAATATCTTAACAACGCAAGTGGATAATCTATGGTTTTCAAGACTTTTATCACAATTATAGGCACTTCAGACCAGGAGGAAAGGTTCAAGGATGGGGATTGTTAGGTAGGGATGAAGGGTGGAGAGAAACCCAGCGTTAGCATGAGCCCTGCACTTAACGAAAGGTACCAAGGGGATTACGCCATAACGTCCCATCAAACGGACGGAGTGATGAACCCACAATTATTGTACCTTGCAGTGTATCATGTACATGTAGATGTATCTTTATTTAATAGAAAAGTTGAAACCTCCAATTGGCATCCACGCCTTTCTTTCCAGTTGCTTTCTACTCAGCCTAGTGGTAAATTTACCATTTATCAACACCTTTGCACACTGTATTAACATATAAATTATTTTAATGATTTATAATTGCATATATTTATCTTTCATTTCGATGAAACAATTGACAAAATTTATGACTAAAGTAACAAAGAAACAGTTAGGGTTATGCATGATTAGGGTGAAGAGATTTGGGAGGGGCAGTTCTACATTTTAATAGTCTATCTCGCTTTCCACTGGCGTCTAGGATAAGTTACCTCTCTAGCAATCACGGAAGAAGTTGGAATGTTATAGCAATCTCTAGTAATGATAGATCCGTTAAACCGTTTTTGATGCCTCGTGTACAGTCATTCATAACCGGCAAAGTTTCTATCATTTGATACAAAGTAAATATGTAACTCCATTCTTCGTCTCAATGTTTATGTCCAATTAAAAGAGGTTACTCGTGTTACGATGGACATTACATTCAATGTTTTCCGTAGACACCAATTTTAGCATGATCGCGTGCAGAATGAAAGACACAGTGGTATACCAGATTCTCAACCTTGGTGTAAGATCAGTTTTAAAAAAATAAGCAGTAAGCTCTCAACTAATTTTCGGTGACAAATTATTTATAACTATTAAAGCCCAGGTTATATTTTTTTAAATTAAAAATATAAAAATAAGTTCTAGATATGGTAGGAATTTCCTACGTATACCGTTAATGAAACAATAACACATCCCATCAATATGTAACAAAAGAAGGGAAACCACAACATACAATTTGTACCTGATGTATCTTTGATATGAAATCTGTCCATTGTTAAGATTGGGCAATTTTGTTACCTTATCCCTCGACATTTTTTTAAATGGCGAGGAAAATCACTGAATCATGCAGGACTACCGCCGAACATAACTATAAATTTAGAATTTGTAACTGATAATCAAAGTAAAATGAAGTCCAGGGGAAGTAACAGGTGACGGCTGCAAACGAAAAATTAACATCTCATCCGGCTGTCGTCCTCCTCTTCCTAATAACTGCTGCCATGAAAAAGGAACTACTTTGTGGGACAATGGATGAACGGAACTACGGATGCCTCATATTTACGCAGACGTCACTGAGGATAAGATAGCAGCCACAAAGGAGCCTTACCGACGCACTCTCGGACGCTGGGCGGTGGAGTGCTGTTGCTAGCAATAATGGACTGACTGGAACGGCGAACATCCTTAACAGGTAAGCCCAAATTTCGAATATTGTTATAAAATCAATGGATTTAATAGCTTTTCTATGGAATCTAGGAGTTATGGACTCATACATGAATTATTCTACATGATAATATTTGTCTAATTTAGATTGAAAAGTAAAAAATATAGTTTTAAATGCTCTTGATTTTAGGAGAGGTTATATCGCAAAGCATAGGCAAACCAAATGGATATTCACATCAAGTCTTGAAGTAAAATTATGACTCGATCTTTGGATAATCAATCCGGAACGCTAACAGCTTTTCTTTATGCAAAATGCATGCTGTTACATTGTAGAATTTATATGTTTGAGATGGCGTATTACTTATGCAGCACTATGCTGATGAGGACAGGTAAAATAATAGTCAGCTCTGTGCACATTAGCAATACGCAACTAGGGCTTACGAGTTCCCGGGTGACAATGATTTGTGGACCTCGGACAGCTATAGGTTGTGGGTCCGGAATAATATAGTCCTTCGAACTCAACACTGAAATCAATCCTTACCATAAAATATGAAGTTCGAGAATTCATTCACCCATAATCTACGTAAATGCTCAGATAAAACAAAGTTTTTTGCTAAGGAGCCAGGTCCACTCTTTCTAACTTTTATGTTATAATTCTGTTATTAATTCTATTAGATTTGTTTCTACCAATTTGAATGTTATATTTCCGAATTCATTTTCACCGATAGGCTAGCATCCATATACTCTTTCATATGCCTTCCAATCTTCTTGGTTTTTGTTGGTCTGAAAGGTTCAAAATAATTTTCACACATTTTAAAAAGCCCAGGTTCCATCTCTGGCTGTAATTATCATTTAAATTAGTTGAAATTATGTTATTTTTTCCACATTAAACTTAGAGACAGCTCCGAAATCCAATTTCGGTTTCACCCATTTACGGAAAATGTTACAAGACCTTAATACAGAGTGTGCATCTGATTTACTTTCTCCCTTTGAATTTCGACGGGCACTTTAGTTGGCTAATTTATAATGTATTTATTTGAATGAAGGAACGGGAAAAATAAACATCATCGGAATATTTATTCTTCCCATGACTTGACTTTATCCGTTTTCCTTTTATGTATTTCCTCTTGCCTCGGTGTGATGATGATACGAGTAAATATTCTCTCGGAGGAAGGCCTCCGGACCGCGATCGGAGCAAATCTCATTGTTGCCGTAACGTGAAAGCTGGTTTGTTCAACCCATTCCAGAAACCATAAAGAATATTTTAGCGAAGCAGCATTGGGATATTTAGGAAATGCAGGAAAGTACAGTCATACACTAAAATCCGATCTGCCCCGTAAATAACTTTGTTTAAACATGGACCCTTGCTCGTCATGCTGAAGGATTTCGAGAGGTACCTTTTCCGATGAAGTCGTTTTCGAACCGATTGCGAAACTGGTGAATACTATCAAGAATAGAGAAGAAGCAAGAATAGAGAAATAGCAACTCATCAATCAAAAGTCACCTAACATCTTTACGTCCAAACCACTGCGTTACAAGAGAGCAATTTTCGAGTCCGCAATCAACATAGGGAAACCGGCAACTTAAATACTCTTTCTCTTCCACAAATATACGATCTGTCCCAAAGTTCAGAGTCTAAGATAACCTGTTTTGTCGTCACACACTCTCTCACTCTCTTTGCCGATGACGCAGTAGTGTACAGGGAAATTCTATGCCCGAATGATAAAGAATATTTAAATATTGACCTACAAGCAATTGAAACTTGGTGTGATACATGGCAGTTAGAATTAAACTTTAAGAAATGTCTTGTAATGAATTTTTGGAAAAAGAATAGCTCTCCCCCTAGCACTTACAAAATAAGTAATAATGAATTAACAAACGTGGAATCCATTAAATATCTTGGAATAAGACTGACAAATGATCTTTCCTGGGGTAAACACATTCGTGAAATAATGGGTCAAGCGAATCGCAAACTGGGTTTCATTAAAAGAGTATTGGGTAAATGTGACGATCATGTACGAGAAATCAGCTACTTTTCCCTTGTTAGACCTCATTTGGAATATGCTGCCAGTGTATGGGATCCCTACGAAATCGGTCTAAGTAATGAACTTGAACGTGTGCAGCGAAGATCGGCAAGATTTGTAAAGGGACGATACGATAATAATATTAGCGTAACCAGTCTATTAAATGAATTGAAATGGGAATCATTGTCAGATCGCAGGTTGAAATTTAGACTTAATCTCTTCCACAAATTCCAAGGCAATATTTTCAGTGATGATGTTAAAAATATTTTACGAACCCCAACTTACTATGGCAGACTGGACCATAATCATAAAGTTAGAGAAATTGATTGCCGAACTGACCGATTCAAAATGTCCTTTTTCCCTCGCACTATTAGAGATACGAATAACAGTAAATATGCCTATCGGAGAGTAGCAATGAATAGCATTGGTAGCTGCATGTTGGTATGAGTACTTAAAGCTAACCCTACTAACAGAATGTTTTTGCATGCTTGCTTGCAATTTCTATCTTTTTTAAATAGTGTAGTTCTGACTACTATATTAATACTATTCCTTTTTTATGCATGATATGTAGTGCATGTTTGGTGAGCAATCACCCCCTGCCACACACCCTTGTGGTGGCTTGCAGGGTATTATGTAGATGTAGATGTACATGCGACCCCGACGTATCTGTCCCAAGTTCATCCAAAACCATGAGTCACTTTCTGCGTGCTCTCGTAGCTTTAAATCCGGGGGCCGGTTCACTTTAAAAGTTGGGGAAATACCCGGAATTCGGATGAAAGGGATGGTAAGCCTTTAGATTAAATTGAACACCCCAGGGCTTGGCACCATCGCCAGCATTTGTGTCGAGCTTGTTGCAGCCATGGTGCCCAAAGAACTCCTCCGCCAGGCTCTAAATAAATGATGGTACGATTGCTGAAAAGAGAGTGCCGAAAAGCGACGGGATCCAGCCATACAACGTTGAGCCGTAGGCAAGAGTTGGTGTCGTTGGCTCGTCCATCGTTGCGCTCCAGGCTAAGAAGGGCAAATGTTTGTGGGGGAAAACTATATCCAAAGGATATGAGAGGAGATAATACAAGAAACGATACATTACGCAACATGAAATAGTTGCAGAATTACGCGTTTTGCCTCATCATATTATGCTCATATATTTCGTCACATTTTTCCTCCTTTAGCAGTAGTAGTCATGTACACCTGAACGACTACTATTCGGATCGCTTTTATTCTATTACCAATATTCTATAACTCATCTTCCCTACATTCAACTAACCTTTCCCGCATTTTGGCACTAAATACGAATTACTGCTACTTCCCTCCGACTCTTGCCCATCTTTCTATCACTTCACAAGTTTCCACTGTCCATCAATCATAATTCGCTCAATCTTAATAAATTTAAATTTTGCTTCTCCATTTCATACTCCACGTATTCCAGCTTTCAGCCTTTAATAACGATATAACTTTCCAAATTATTAATTTATTAGTTTTGATTTCTTTTTCACCCATGCAGTTGTTTGATCCCTCTTTCCACGAAAGGATTTCGTGAGATGACGACCACCGGGTCCTAGCTCGTATCGTGTCCATCAATATCCTGGAAGAGTTATATTGTGATAGTTTCCCATTTATTGCCTCAATAGCGTTTTTGGCATCACACTCTTACTTGAATTGATCTGTATGCTGGTGCGTCACTGTGGTCAGACAAATTCAATAGATATTTCAATATAAGATATGCTCCCGCCAGTTAAAGTCTAGGTGTCTCGGTGGTGCGCTAGTCTATCCCTCATCAAGGTCGTAGTTCATTGAAAGAGGCATGAGATTAGCGATCTATGCATACAAGTTTTCCTCTCTAAGGCACGTTATGCTTTAAACATTGAACTTTTACCAATATGTGATGACATCCATACTAAAACCTGTCATAATTTTGGAATAATATGGAAACATATATACGCAAGCTCGATGATAATACACCACAGAGATATTCGTTTAAAACAGTGCTATCAGCAGATGTTCAGAATCCAAGCATCAAATATGTATTTCCCAGAATTATGATTACTCATAAAATGATATTAAACGAGAAGCACACATCATTTTTGCTTTCTGTTGCATAATCCGCAAACGACTTATCGGATGTACTTATTAATAAGTGATCATCTGTGATATTGCATCTGCGTGACTTCACATTCCTTTCATTTTGCCGCATTAGGAAGATTAAAATATTGGACTAATGAAACGAGGCATTTTTAGCGTCGCAACCACAAAAAATTTCTTAATAGATAATCAGAGTCCTAAAGGAAATGGCCGACATATAATTCTGCTCCCGAATCACTCACCACAAAGAGCCGTGTTCATCCGAGAATATCAACGCTCTTGATACTGCTTTTTTGCTATCGTAAACCTTGAGAGATCTTGAAGCGAGATGGCCTGTTTGACACTACCCCAGTGCAGCGTTGAACGGCGAGAAGCCAACATGAAACGGACTTCTCCTAATCTAGCTCTTTGACAGTTGCGTCCACCAAACTTCAGACTCACCATTGTGCAAAAGTAAGTGCTTAGAGTTAATTTCGATATTCATGTAACGTAACTTAATCGTACGTGCTCCTCACTCATTGCCATCACTTACCGAAAACCACGTTCTCACTGAGGGATTCGTAAGAAAACCTCAATATTTCACTTAACACAGTAAAATCCCGATTTTCCGTGATAATGACTGCTAAAGGGTGCACGGATAATCGGGAAAACCGGATAATATCCGCTGTTTTGTTTCGCTTTCAGATTCATTTCTTTACGGTGCGCCTCCGAAATAAATAAACTCTGTAAGAAAAGAACATAAACTGCCAATGAAAAGACCCTGTTACACGAAATAGCATTTAATTACAAAAAAAGAATGCAGTAGAGCTGTCCCGGCCGCAATGGGGAATATGCATGAAATTTGTTTCTCGAATATTAATGATGTACGTGACGCGAAATTTTCTCACCAATTTAAATATATAAGCCAAATTTTTCTACGCCCACCACAAAGATTATTAAATGATATTAAAATGTTCCCGGAAATTTACGAAAGTCACGTGAACTGAAACCCTTTCTGACGTCACTGCACGGTATAGGTTCCATATTGCTACGGAGATAGACATTTATTTTTAAAAGAAAACGAAGTGAATATATTGTTTTGAAGTTTTTAGTTGTTTCTCGAACGAAACGATGACTGGAAAATAGGTAAAAAAGCACATTCCGACAATTTCCTTTGGTTGACTTCCATATGGCGGCGTTATTCTAATAAAAAACAGCGATTGCATAGACCTAGTAGAAATTCTTGGGCACTAAACAGGCATTATATAATTAATGGACGATAATAGCTCGTTGCCATCCATACTACGCAAATAAAAAATCGAAATACAATCGTTCATTGCATTAAACAAATGAGATAAACACATACGTTATCGCCAAGCGTTCATTTAACAACTTACCTCCACGCATAAGCAGATAAACAACGCCCATAGGGATGCCGTGCCGTGACGTCATGCGATGACGTCGTGTTTTTAAGCTGCCGAAAACGTAGTTTTCAGAGTAATATCTTTGTAACACAACTTAATTCTTCAGCAAAATTTTCACCAAGCACATTTTAGCTAATAAACATCACATTAAAATAGTTATAAAAATAGTGCACGTTCCCCATTAAATTCTAATTACATGTAAGTCACGTTAAATTCTTTAAGTTTGCGGCTTAAATTCCTCCTAAATGTTGCAAAAGACAAAATTTCACTTCATTCCTTTTCTCTACGGATACGCAAAGTTATTCCTCCAGGATCATCTTATTGTTACACAGTCCATAGCCCCCTTTTAGCTCCTCCTTTCATTAGTTATATCTGAAACAAGAAATGTTCCTTTTAAAGAGTGCCATAATTTGTCATTATGTTCGGAATTTAACTTCATAAACGCCACGGAAATCAGCTTATTTTCGTCAAAATTTGCGTTTTTCTGAGGTCAACAGAATTATGAGAAAAGCAACGAGTGAAAAATTACTAAACTTATTTACTAGATCAATCCTTATTCTCGAATTTTGCGTAGAAAACTTTTGTTTGTCTAAGTAGCGAAGCAGAGTCTTCAAGTCACGAGGCGTAGACGTCTGCAGAAGCGTTTCTGGCAGTGGTATCCGACAGCCTTAAAGGTTCATGTATAGAGTCACGTTATCGAGTTTCACTTCTCAAAACGACTTGTTATAGAGGTTCTGAGTTACGTTGTGAATTGGAAAAAATCCGTGTTATTGAGGTTGTTTGGATAATAATTGTCGCGTTATAGAGGTTAATTTAACATTATGTATTATGGCAATCTTAAGGGGATTTGAAAATTGCACTTGTAATTGAGGTTGTCGTGTTATTGAGGGTCGTGTAAGCGAAGTTCTACTGTAGTGATAGAATCAATGCGAAGATAGTAAGAAATTCCAGCAATTAGATCCTGTATACTCTCTGCACAGTTGCATTCACGCACATAATAAAAGAAAATGCAATATAAGCAAGTAGGAATAAAGTATGCACAATAATACCAGAGTCACGCGAAATACAGCGGAGGAGGAAAGAATAAGCAATAGAACTTTACGACAGAAATGTTAGCCTAATTCTAGCCTGGTCATATTACGGCTGGGTGCCTTTAGTCCTTAGGCTAATGTACACATGCAGAAGTATTGCTTCTCCCATTATATCTCGCTATCCATCTCGGAAGCAACCCCTTTTATGGAGTAGAGAGGGAATAGACGTGAACACTCGTTTTTCCTAGTCACCGAACGTGGCCTCACTGAATATATATTGACGAATGCTTAATGCTTAATATTATTAATACGAGGAAATTTCAATAAAAAACGAGAATTTTTTACAAGCCCCTGAAGTAGTGGTTTATTTCCATTTAAGCAGTAGTCGAGTAGTGATAATGACACTAGACATCCCCGTTTAAACAGACTTCAGTCACAGAGAGCGGATGGATTTGGGGAGGCAAATGTTAAGGTCCAGGAAAAGCCTACATACTTACGACCTTGGAAATCATTCAGACCCTGATCACTAAAGAGGCGTGAGGTCATAGTTGAGACCTCTGACCGTCGAGGCCATTAGTTTAAACTTGAAATGTCGGGGAGATATAATATTATATTTCAATGGAGAGAACTTCAAATAGGAAAATTTTGTCTCATTCGTATAAACAGCTTCTAATGATGTAGAAAGTTTTAAGACGCTTAATTAGGCCTTAAACAGGCCCTTTATTTTGTCAAAATTAAATACCTTATCGTTTCAAGCTCTTGAATTAATCCTTCAAGCGATGACATGGTCACGATAATATAAAAAAAACGTTGTATACACGGTGGTATGTCAACACCTGGTTCCATCAAAACCCGTAGGAATCCATCTCAAATAAGAGTACTTCGAAAGACTACTTAGATGGAAGTGCTCAGTACAACATCAAGGATATGGGAGTTAAAGGGAATTATTTTCCCTCGCACCTGCGGATGACTCCATTAGGGAATTTCTTGGCAAATTTCGAAGTATCTTCAGTTTATGCAATGCACATTTTAACATTAGTCTTATACACAGAGACATCAGACTTACAATTAGTCGAGATAAAGGGATAGCAAGTAAAAGAGGTGTAGACGATAATGTGAAGAGATGGAGAGACTAGAGAGGAGAAACAGGGGCCCTGTATTCAATGGTTGGAATGTCATCCGTCATTAAGAAATGAAAATCGACACCTGCTGTGCACAGCTTAGAAGGAAGGAATATGTGGAAGAGCCGTAAGGCAGCAATGTTAGGCCCGTTGCTGCTTGGGCATAGAAGAGAAAAATGACGCATAGTATGTTAGGGAAGGCAAAGCGGTAATTTAAGGCAGTAAATGTAGTGACGATTAATAACATTCCATCATAACTAATAAACTGAGGTAGAGAGAGGTTTTGTGGGATCATTCGTACGATACATGAGAAGGAAGTGTGGCTACAGAATTTCGTAAAAACTGTATAAATACCTGTCATATAATAGGACAAGAAGGGAATGCCAAGAATATAGCACGATATGTTTGATTTTACACGCATAAGGTTGTCCTTAGGATTGTGAAAGATAGAGAAGAGAAGAAACGAATAAATAGGGACGATATCAGCTTAGATTTCGCAAGGAGTGAGTTAATCTGAATGTTACTGCAGTATGAGAATACTTGTAGGAAGGAATTTACAATATCATCAGAGTGTATCATCGGTTTTTTCTATCTCAAAAAGGCGTCCTACAAAGTGAGGTTTTATAAGTTAATGACATAGTGCATAGGAAAGGAGTAGACTGGGAAGATAAGAGACTGATCCGGAATTAAAATTTAGCATTAAATGCGCAAGCGAGATTAGTAGATGGTAATCCGGATGGGGGTTACATAGAGCTGTCCGTTATTACCGTGGCGTTTTAACATATATTCGGAGGAAATAGTGAGAGAGGTGTGGGATGGTCTTGATGCAAGAGTAAAGGTAGGGGGGAAAATAATTAAAACGGTGAGGTTGAGGTGACGATGAACAGGCGCTAGTCCACCATTTGGTCAAGGGCTTACAAAATTCTAGATGCGTTGTAAATGCAGTGCTAAAGATACTGAATGAGGGCAAACGAATGTAATCAGATTTTTTAGAAATAAAACAGCCAGGTCGTATTTAAATGCAGGAGGTATCTAGAGCAGTAGATTACTACAATAGTAGGTGGAGCAAATTAGCAACCTGAATAGTATGATTGAGGAAAGGGGCATAGCACCATCAAATTTTAAAGTAATAGAGGTCTTGAGTCATTTACTCGTAGAGAAGAAAGAACGACAGGCCGTTGAGTGGGGGTGTTAAGAAAAGGCTGACGGGAGGATACATGAAGCTATGAAGCATATAATAGTTTGGTGCCCACGCATGAACTACAAAGGAAGAAGATGGAAACCGACATTTGCGTCAGGCATTTTGAGGTATGGATATGGAGTGAGATGGAGAAAAAAGGTTGGTAGAAAGGAAGACGAAAGAGGAGGTGATAGAGATGATGGGGAAGGAAGCATAGGAGACGTCAAGAGAGGTCGATGGCACAGGCTATAAGGGGCGAGGGTTCGTTGAAAGATGTGACAGGGAAGAATGTTGGGTAATCTGGCTGGATGGAGGTGATGAGCGGGGAGTTTGTAAAGAATCTACATCTACACATTACCCTGTAAGCCACCATAAAGGTGTGCGGCAGGGGTGAATTCACAAAAAACATGCATTACATATCATGCACAAAAAAGGATTGGTAATAATATACTAATAATAGAGTAATGAAAGACAGGCAGTGTGAGCACGTAAATATGGAAATTATACGAAAGAAAGGGTATGGTGTAAGTATTTTATGTCCATCAAAATCCACCTACTCCGTACATCACTAAAAATAATAATCCTTAAATATTTGCAGCAAATATTGCGTTATTCATGCAGTATTCATACCAAATATAATTGTATCTTATTTTTAATCTGAAAAAGTAGTCTGTAGCCTTTTCCAAATAAGTATTTCCCAAATATTCATGCCTTTCAGCAAGAAAATAACAAAAGAGAAACCAATAATTTCCGAACAAGTGAAGAACATCAGCGCCATCATCACCGATAGATGAACAAGGAAAGGGACGCCGGCTCGTTTCATCTACGGCAACATCTCAACGATGAAAATGATTTTTTTGCACTCAATAACCTTGATTCTGATATCCTGGTGTCTAATAACGAAGACAGATGCGGATGATGTTTCAGAAAATGATTATGAAACTGACTCGTCTTACACAACAACTACAGGTAAGTCGGTTTAGAGAGGCAGATTTCACTGCCCGGACAAAATACAGGTTTCTTTGGTTTCAAAATCCTAGCATATCGCCACGCTAATAAGTTATAATATATTCAAAACCAATAAAATACAACGTTTAAAAAAAAAAATTTTAAAGTTTTGCTATCTTTTGGGTAATATCCTAAAATATGATTGCCGTACAGAAATATTTGATACTGCCACTTAGATGCCTTCAAGCAGTAATATTTTCAGCTCTGACGAAGAAATACATTTGCAGCAGAGCTTTATGTTAGTACTAGAGAAATGAAATGTTTGAGTACATGGCATTCACATTTTTTTTCAGAATCGAATTTCCGGCATTACCCTACAACCACCGGTAAGTACATTTACATCTTCATTTTATGCTACTATCCACCGGGCGTGTGGCAGAGGTTGATACGTCACCTGTTGTAAAATTGACCTTAAGGTCAGAAAAATTATTTTAATTAATGCTAACGATGTATGCGCGCCATATGGATTTAAAAAAATATACTCTGTTTGTGTTACAGCTGAGTATAGCGCGTGGAAATGGCAAATTCTTGTATAGCTCGGTTCCAAAGATCATCTCTTTAAATATGTCACGTCTGTCTGTCCATTTTATATAGTGTCGGGGTAGAGGAATACCTGAAGTTTCAAATTTGAGTTTTTATTTCCAGCTAATGAAAGTGAACTTTTTTTCAGATTTTGAAGTAGCTTTAAACTTTAGAAAAACCTTCTAGTTCCTAGTACATATTTCTCAGGCAAGCTCCTCCGTTTTCCGTTTGACTTTTTTGTATATTCATAGGAATTCGTTACAAACCGCGCTGCTATCCTTTGCATCATATTCACTTCCCCAATTAAATCTTTATTCACCGGATGACATCAACATAAAGGCAAATGAGGCCCCACGAGTGCGAAAAAGCATTTTTATTTTATTTTTCAGCAAACGATTTTCGCGCAATTCCTTTGATAAATTGCTGTCTCTTCAGCGACGTACCGCTATAATATGATTCTTCCATGATTAATTTAAGCAACGGTGATGTCTGGATTTTAAACTTGCCAACTTATGTCTAATCCACCAACGTTATTTTTTTATTATTTCTTTATTTTTTCTCTCGGAAATGTGTTAATTATGCGCATCTTTCTTAGATTTAAATATAAATTCCATTTTTACACAAAGAATGGATACAATTACGATTGAGGGTGTGAGATAAATTGTCTGTTTTTTTTACTTATTTCTCGATAGAAGGCCACATTATTTGCAAGTAAGTAGGATTATATACGGGGATTTGACTTCAAACAAAGTGAAATAATTTTTGGCCTCAAAACACCGGAAAATAGTGTACTTAAAGTCAAAAAATATGTTGTAATCCTATCCGATTCATCACAAGAATTAGAAAGAGCATGATTCAGTTTTATTTTGATTTCATGATCTAGGTCACTGTGAAAAATTTAATACCAATTCATATTCAAGGAAAAACAATTTGAACATTGAAAACGTATTAAATGTAACTATATTTAAAGCAGAATTTATTTTTAAAAATTATGATTTGGGATTGAAACGAATCAACATGCATTTATCACTTTCTTTTTCAGAATCAGATTTCGTGGCTTACACCACAACGAACTGTAAGTACATATACATCTATATTCTATTGTGCGAGAGTGTGTGGCAGGGGATGGTAAAGACTATCCGTGTATTTCACTTTCAGTTTTTTTATAAATGTTATTGATTTTTGACCAAGTATGGGGTGTACTGCTTGTTGAAAATATCATGCCTTGTTTTTGCTGTCGTATATTTTGCGTGAGAAATTAATTTCTTGCATCGCTTGTTCCGACAGCTCATACTTACAGCAGGAGGATTTTTCTGTCGATTCATGCCTTCCTGTTAATGAAATGGGTTGGGGTAGAAATAACTCCATAGTGTCAGACTTAAATTCATGAATTTTGAATTTTTTAAGTAAATTTATTATCCATAGCCATAAGAGACACTATGAAATTCGACTCGTACTAACTTTGTGGAATTCCATTTATGAATAAATTCACTTTTACAATCCACAGGGCCAAAAATACACAGGAAAATCACACATATTTGGATAGTAATTTGGCTAGTATCTAAAAAATACCACCGACAAGCAATTGAACTCCTACCGCTGAGCCGCAATGAAAAGAATAAATCGGCTCCAATTAGATTCTTAGGTAATATAACGAACAGAATAGTAAACAAGTTCTCCAGAGAGGACTTTCGGATCTCATACAAATCCAAGGTGGACTAGAAATCCCTCATCAGCAAGTGAAAAGACGAGGTTAAACCAACCAAAAGAAGTGGAATTTATGTACTCAAGTGTGGTGACTGTGCCAGGGAAAATGTGGGGCAGACTTGCAGGAACTTTGAATTACGAATTAAGGAATACTCAAGCGCTTTCAAAAATACAGTGGAAAATAAAAGTAATTAGTAATAAAAAGTAGACACGCACCTTGAACCCCGGTGAACCCCCCCTCCCCCCCCTTTCCTTTTACCTTATGTATGCAAGCGCGCAACAATCGTTTTATTTTGTCATTTATGCACCTGAATATGATCCTTACGCATTGAACTCCGGATTGTGCCTATGTATTTTTGACCCTGTGCATTGTAAAAGTGAATTTATTCATAAGAGACACAGCTCATATGGGGACCAGTGTTTCCATAACAATCTTACCCACAGTCATATTTCATGTCCAGGCTTAGGAGATCGGTGCAGCACTCTATTTATGACACCAACCCAATTCCATAGTTGTGGAATATTCATTGCACGATAAAATCACATACTTCTCCGGCTCTATACCAATCAGCCAGGAAAGATTGACTGCATTATTTCACATTTTATATCCCTAAACTGTATATACTTTAGGCAACGACGCGGTATTATTTACAAAAGTAAATTTCTGTTCAACAGTTCCCCCGGAACCACCCCGGAAGAGTAAGCAGATTAAGGAAGTCGAGGAGGAATCGCCAAATTGCTACGAAGGTAAGATAATTTCATTGCGATTTTATAACACATCGAAATTTCATTGCCTGAACACGTGACAATAAAAGCAGGGAGGACAAATAACCCTGTATATAGTATAAGCATGAGTAATAGTTGATAAGCTTGGAAAAACCCATACTATTAGATAATCATCTTTGATTTCCACTAAGTATACCTTAACCAGGTATAACAAATAAAGGTATCAGATGAAAAGAAATGATCCAATATTTACGTAACCATATCTATCATATTATAGTTATACTGTATTATAGAATTTTATAATATAGTTACAGTAAATGAATCCAACTCTGCACATTAACTACCTTTCAAGATACTGTAATACGATGATAACCTTTTATGATACTGCAATTTATTTCAAACTAAATCATTTAAGGCATTGTTTCATTATTGCTATGTGATTTTCTCATATCTATATAGCAATTTCTGCGTAAAATCATTTTCAGCTGTACGATAAAATTGGCTTTAAATGAGGCAGGCTACAATTGCATTGACGAACCATCAGCCAAAGTAAAGCCACAAACTTTCAAGGTGACTGGCAAAGAACTCCTTAAATGTAATTTTGTGCTAACCTACATCTAGTTATCAGCGTTGCCTCTATAATTTTATGTTGCTGGTCTTTCATCTAACATCAATAAATACAAGAATCCAACGATATTTTACTAATTTAAAGACAACTACTATTATCACAAGTAATGTAACTACTTGCCCCATAACTGCCAACATAAATACTTTATCCACTACTCCAATTTCCACATTGATCGAGAAGGTTATATACATAGAACTTTGCCTCTTAAGACTCTGCCGATTGATTTGCTTTACCTACTTACGATAACCTTGAAAAATCCTTGTTGAAATATTCGATTTATGCAAATCGTTTTTCATCATACATATATCTTTCCACTTGTAGTGTATCCTTTAATTTTCAACAGCAACATGATTGTACATTGCCCATTGTCAAAAGTTATGAAAGAAATAAAATTTAAGAATAGGTGGTCGGAAATGAACAGCAATAATTAACATATTTCCTTTGGCAATAATTTGCAATTTTGAGTTATATGAGGTGTTGATTAACTTTCTTTTCTTCTTGCATTTCCACTTTTCGTTTGCTGGCTCAAGCAAATAAGGAACATAAATCCCTGGTTATAAGTCTCGAAGCTCAAAGCATTGAAACTATTGCCCCAACACGCTGAAATAGTGACGGACAAGTCACATTCTACAGTGGTTCCTTGACCATTTGAATATACTTGACGGTGAATTGCTAAAGATTTGAGATCGGATGAATTCATCTACATTTAAAGAGTAATTAACGGCTCAGTTATTAAACCATAGGGTAAACTTTCCATTTTACTATTTGTGGGTGAAATAAATAAAATTCCACCACCTTTTTCAACACATTAGTCGGTGAGTGTAAAGAGGAAAAAATTCAAAAACAGTAAATGCAATGTTGCATGTTTTATTATTTATTTCATGGCAGGTCACACTACGATGCCACATTGACGAATCTCATAAATAAGAAACGATGGTAATTGTAGTTTACTATGGGGTAGTTCAACTACGCCTGAAACATGACTATATGGGTCATCAATATATTGAGATCACAGGTTTCCAACGTCTTTTCCGCCCCTTCTCCTCAAAAACGAACCCTATATGACAATTAAGAAGACGAACCTGCCATTTAAATCACCAAACGCGGTCAATGAGACCTCACTTTATTGTAAAATGAAAAATATGCGATTCAAATTTATATTTAATATTTATTTAATTTAAAAAATATATTTAAATTTATTTCTGAATGCTATTTTCATCACTCCTTATAATATGAGTAACTATTCTTTTGCAAAGGAATCATGTATACATTATTTTCCACCCAAAGTTATGGAAGACTACAACTCTCTCCCTTTTCATTACTCATGGGTGATAGCCGGCCCGACATCTCCCCCCTCCAGTGTTACGTAATATTCTTCGTTGCCGTTACTGGCGTTACGCCAAACAGGTACGGCCCGAGTGCAGTGTGACATCTCCTCGTCAGATATGGACACATTATCTGAAAAACGCAAAATATACTTTTCTCTTCTACCTTAAATTCTTTGCTCAAAAAGAAATTATTCTCGGAATATCAAATTCAGCGCTTAGTATTCAAGACATTTTTTCCCTTGTTCCCTGACGCATCCTTCCATTTTGGAACTCTAATAGAACCACAAACTAATGGAAACATCAGTGACATCTAATCGCAACATAGTTCTATTTAATGGATCATTGATGGGTGTCAAGAACGAGTAAAAGGAACACATTAATGCCACATTTATAGACCACACAAATAACATGTAGAATGCTTTTTTTTCTTTAATGAAATATTCTCTCCCATAATTTTGAAGGAATGATACTTTTTCTTCTCCTTTCTTATTTTTTTGCTACAAGTCACTCGAAATGGATAAAGCCATACCTTAAATGCACAGAGAATACATAATATTTTTCATGCAGAATGCGTCATAAAATTTAGACCAGCTTTATCAGCAATATTTTTAATTAACAAAGCTCTACACTCTTTTCTCTTATCGGCTAAGATCTTAGTATATCCATTATTCTTCTGTATAACTACATCATTACATGCCCATGCTTCTCAGGATAGATTTTCATCAACCAATCTATTCATTCATTGAAATCGTTACTGCTCTTCTTCCATGTAAAAGAATAATATAGCATGTTCGGACGCATGAACATATTGTACTTAAATTAAATTCAATAATTTGTTGAGAGATTTGGCATTTTATTTCACAGATGATCGAAAATACATTCCGGTGTACCTCCGGAGTGAGTGGAACCGGAATAGCAAACACGCTATGAGCAAGAGTGTTCAAGCAGAGTTCGTAGTGATCAACGACGGCGGTGAAAGGTGCTCCTCCAGAAAAGCCTGCCTGAAGAATCTTCAATCACTAAGGAACAGCAATCTCAGCGCACCTTGCGATCTCCGAGAGAATTTCTACGTGGGCGAGGATGGAAACGTATACGAAGGACGAGGGTGGGACGTGTCCCCGTACTGGTACCTCGATGGCATGAGAAACTATTCCATCACGGTGAGTTTCATCGGACGCTACGACTCCATCTCGCCTGACAAAAGCGCCATGCGCGCATTCAGGTCTGCCCTGGCCATTGGGGTGTGGATGGGAAAGCTCTCCCCTCGCTACAAGATCATCACCATCGACCAGTTATCCGGGGGTCAGGGGCGGCCGGGAGAATCGTTGAAGGAGGATGTCCGGAGATGGGAGGGGTGGGTGGACGACTCCGTCCCGCGGTCCAGATGGGAGCACCACGACACCGAGGCCCTCGACATCGTGATGCGAAGGGACTGGAAGGCCAGGGACCCGGACCGGGATTTCCAGCCAACCAGGAAGCCAGTGGAAATCGTGCTGGTGAACAACTTCCTGAGCCGATGTCGTTCGCGAGAAAAATGCGTGTCCCAACTGCGATCGCTCCAAACAGCGCAACGCGAGCAATTCGGTGACCTCGTGGACAATTTCTACGTCGGGGAGGACGGCAGTGTGTACGAAGGGAGGGGGTGGGGAGTTGTCCCGCAATGGTATCTCCAAAGGTTCGGGAATAGTGTAGTCAGCGTCAGTTTCCTTGGCTCGTTTCAATCAGATCTACCATACAACAGGGCGATTAGCGCATTCAAGGCACTGATTCACGCGGGGATCCAGCTCGGAGAAATATCCCCCAAATTTAGATTCACCTCCCTCAGAGTCCTCTACGATAACAGCTCGTTGCTAGGAGACAAACTGAAACATTACGCGGAAGAATGGACACCATGGGACAAGACCTTCGATCACATGAACGACAACGAACGTTTTAATTCCTTATTTGTCCCGTTACAATGGAGTAAAATGAAAAAAATCGACATAATGGAAGATGACACACAATTATATCCGCCCCAATTACCCATAGAATTCGTTTTTCTTAACGAGGGTGGGGAATGTTGCTATAATGTGTCCGAATGTAATCAACATATTAAATCAGAAATATATGAGTTTTCGGTGGATTATGGTGACCTCCTCGACAATTACTACGTCGGTTGCGACGGTATGGTCTACGAGGGCCGAGGTTGGAAGTATTTACCACCAGTGTACCTGAGACACACCCGTAATTCGTATATAACTGTCAAGTTCATCGGGACACACAATACGTCAAAACCCAACGACCTAGCACTCCTGGCTTTCTATTCATTCATCAAACTTGGAATCGGTCTGGGCAAGATATCTCCTTCCTATCAGCTGTATTCTTACCGCCACATCTACAACTATTCCTCGTTCCTCGGGGACGCCCTTACTGAATACGCGGAAGGTTTACAGCATTGGTCCACCGAGATGACGGTAGAGAATGACGAAGAACGCGAATCAATGGGACTATTACCATTCGTCTCTAGAGAGTACTGGGATTCCGAATTCACACCAAAAACAAATGAAGAATTCTCCAAATCTGAAAATAAAAGTGCTCGATTCGTGATAATTGGCGAAATTGACAATCGTTGTTTCACTCGTGAGCAATGTGATGTTCGGATGAAAACTGTGTTAGCTCATTCATTAGAATCATACGGGTCCCTTACAGATAATTTCTACGTCGCTGACGATGGAAGCGTTTACGAGGGATTAGGCTGGGAAAGAGACGCGAGTGAAAGCGCTACGAAACCGAGCGAAAACGTTGTTTTCGTACGTTTTCTGGGCCACTTTCAGATTAGTATCCCCACTCCTCTGGCAATGGCAGCATTACATAGGTTGGTGACATATGGACTCAATAATGGAAAACTCTCTCACGACTATTCACTTATTTCCATACGACAGTTGTGTAATTGTAGCGATGGTATAGGCAACGGACTTCAAACAGCCATCGAGAACTTGGCCCGATTCTCAGCCGATTCTATTTCACAGAAATTTTTGGAGACTGTCCATCACGTTCGTTATCTAATCGTGCCGAATTCAGTTGAAAAAATCTTACTTAACTCCTCTTTTAATACAAGGGAAGAGAACCTTCCTCCAGCCGAGTACGTGATCTTGTTTGAGGAGGGGGTGCGCTGCTTTGACCGGGGGGAGTGTGGAAATCAGGTCAAAAATGCTCTGTCCACTACGAGAGCAGGGATGAAAAATTTCTTCGTCGCCGATGACGGTCGCGTGTACCAGGGTTACGGCTGGGGAAAAAATCCAGATTGGAATGTTGTGTGTCCCGGTTGTTCCCTCTTTGCCGTCGGTTTTTTCGGAAATTTTGACCAAGACCTGCCGTCCGCGAATGCCGTGTCAGCCTTTGGTTTCCTGATCGACTGGGGAATTCGCGTGGGAAAGATATCGCCCGACTACAAATTAATTTCCATTCGGCAAGTTTGCAACGATTTTTTAAACTTAGGAGACGCCATCTCCACTGAAATAAGGAATTGGGACCACTGGACCGATGAAATAAAGTTCGAGTTTGAATGCAATGCGCTGTATGGCAGAATTATTTCACCCAACACGTGGGGTGCGTCAAAACGGATTACCGGAAGCACAAGGGTTCATAAAGTAGGATTTATATACGTGAGGGATGGCCGAGAACGCTGCTACACCATTCAACAATGCATGTCCCTCATGAGAAAGGAGGTCACTGAGTTTCATATGCCTGATGGCATTATTGAAAACTTCTATATCGGCGATGACGGAAACGTGTACGAAGGCCGTGGGTGGAAACATAGGCCACTATATGAATTTCATAAAACCAAACCCAAATCTTGGGATTCACATCCTTCGACAGATAATACAGGGACGGCATCAATCAATGTATTTTTCTTCGGTGATTTTGAAAACGAGGAGCTATCAAACCTTGCAAGATCAGCGTTCAAACATTTAATAGTGAGTCAAGGCATTAAGTCTGGATATCTGGAACCTACCTTCGAGTTGCGAGCCATACCCGATGGGTCATACTCAACAAATGTTGGCAGAAGTCTGAGAAGAAACTTAAATTCACTGCTATTAAATTAATATTTCCTCCTCATCATCATTATTTTCCTGGAGAAAGCTTATTAAATATTCTCATTTCACTGCATTTTCAAACTCTGAGTTTAATCAACTGTTCGGCCGGTGAGCTAAACCCATATAGTCTTGCTCCTGAAAGGAATAATTTTCTTTTTTTCGGCTCTAGAGTTTGATAGCTTTCCAAGAAAGGAGAACTGAACTGCCAGTTTAGTTGACATAACATGAGCTCTTTACAGAGCACATAACTGTGATATCTTACACGCTTTGTAAAAGGCAAAAATGTGCATGATGATAATCAGTTTCTAAGCGTAGAGGATGTAAACGCATATTCCCAGAACAGAAATGGCCCTTGACTATGAGCCGGCTCAAAAGTCGGTTTTTCGATTTCTTAACCCCATTGTTTAATTATTATAGCTAAAGTCAATAAATACCTCTTCAGGAAGTATCTCTCCCTGTTGGGAAAACAATAGCTTTGAGAATTTAAATTCCCTGACAAGAGTCGAACTGAGTGCACATTTGCGATATTATTATTCACATGACTGTCAAAATACATGTTAAAAATTGTGCTCCCTCCGTTACTTTGTAAAATTAGTAATCAAAGGCAATATTATGTCATTTGGCAGTTTCTTCCTCGAGGGATGAACGGGAAGTGATATGCATTCAGATTACCGCGACTTTAAATAGTTGCCATCACAAAATAATGTTTCACATTTATTAAAATAAAGCAGGTATAAGCATTTTTCAGAACTTTTCATCGGCCATTGTCTCTTTTTTTACGCAGCATAACCAATGGATTCCAAAACCATACACTGCTAGTCCAGATTTTAATGTTCTATCAAAGTGAATTCGAGCCTTTCACAACTCCTGCCAGCTTAGATAACGCGAAGTCTCCTGTATATCCTACAGCAATGCAAAATAGCATACCGCAGAACTGTTTTCCGAGCATAAAGCTTTGTTTATACGCAGTATGTCACGTCGTACGCACGGCTCACAACAGTAACAATATTGCTAATGTGATTCCAAAGCTTTAACAAGATAAATTTGAATATTCCACAAGTTTTCACAGCTTATTAAGTGAGGATACATATCTGCCAATACTTAGAGACATTAATGTTTACCTACTCCTGATAAGAAGAAAAAATCGTGTGAACTGACCGAAGTGACTTAGAAGGAAGAAAATTGATGTCCTATGAAAGTATATATAGCCTGCATTATAAGATATACGGGACTGTAAAGATCCTTCACATTGAAATGTACTTCTCAGAAATAAAATTAACATTGCTGATTTCTTGGAGCCTCTGACTGTCGTGCATCTCCTTACGACTAATATTTTAATAAATTTTCCTTTTCCACCTCCTCTCCCCCTTCCTCATGTGACTATCGGAAAATGGAATGACTGGATCGGCGAACATTCGAGACTAGAAGTAAGCCATAATTCATATTATTACTACTAATCCAAGTTATGAATTATTATTTGGATGTCATTAAGCCACATAAACATTTTTGCGCTCCCCCCCACACTTTTTCCTCTTGGTTTTTTTACTAACACTTACTACTAAAAATCTACCAAAAAACAAAATTCATCTCAAAAGGATGACATTAACCAGTGACGAATTGTACGCCAAATTTGAATTTTAGGAATACTAAGCTTTTGTCGGATCAATTGCGTGTGAAACTTATTATTAATATATAGTATCTAAATAATTGTTGAAATTTAATATACAATATTTATACTAATTAAAGTACATTGCTGTTTTCAGTTTACTTTCTTTTTAACATTTCCTTCTCATCTGGATCCAGTTTAAGATATTCTTGAATACATCACAACATAAACTGCATTTGCTCCTTACATGCAGTCGAAAATCCATGAAAATCTTGGTTTTATTTATTACCTCTTTCAGCAGAGTCATTAACAACATTTAAAAAATCGCTCTAGCTCTTAAATAGAAATTGTTGGTCTTCCATATCGAAGGGTAAAAACTTCTATTAAATTGACAATCAAGGAAAAAACTAGTGTCCACAATTAGACGAGAAAGGTGAACTCTGCTCTTGATTGGCAAAAAATGGTTTCCTTTGACATAAATATTCGACTGAATATAAAGATGTAAATTAAGAAATAAAACAATAAAAATGAAAGATTAAAACTTTTGTAAAGTATGGCTAACAGTCAAAATGAAATTTAACATATTTCTCCATCAAAATCTCCACACAAAAATACCTCTTATCATGTGTAAAATCTCTGTCATAGTTTACCACCATTTTAACTTTGGTTTGTACATACATTACGTCATCACGAAAGAGCGAAAAATAAGCATCCTCTTCGATAAGTACCACATATTGTGACTAAGTGTCTTTAAAGCTGCTCTTGAAATTGTGGAATTTAATTTTAAAAGTGTTGATTTCTGGATTTTAAGAATGCACAGATCTTGGTAAAGGGTTTTTACAGTAGTACTGCACTGGACCCACAGTTTTAGGTGCGCAGTTACCACGAACATAGGGACATCTTTCAAGGCATGTTTACCCGTAGTAGATAGTTTAATTTGAGATCTTTGTAGAAACATTTCCGAGGAATAAGCAGTTTTTCCATCTTTTTTTTATATTTTTTAATTTATGTCCACAGTCTTCTCCTAAAAATATTACCGGAAGGTCTATAAGTTCACGGTAATTGCCTTTCAATGTTGGTTTTTGTCATCCACATTCATAAAATCTAACAATCCCTTAATTTTGTCTGACAGATTGAAAAGTACTTCCGCATCCTACCAGTCATTTTAAAAATTATTAGTATCGACCCTTTCCCGGACTTTTACTAAAATATTTTTAAACTTTGGCTATATCACGCAATTTACATCACATTCAAAGCGTAAATTTCATTCATAAATGTGATGAGGGAACAGAAAAAACCATTACTCCTTATCCAGTTTCTACGGAAATAATACACATGCCCCATTAAAGCGACCGGTGCTTGAAACAGTACTGTCACTGCTAAGAATTTGTACATTTGCTCATATGCCCCAGTACGCTAGTGCATTCCAAACACCACCTGATGGTTCTTCACCAGGCGTTCCAAAATTCCAGAGTTCTGTAACAAATTGCAAATTGCCAATTTTTTTCTCTTTCTTTACAAACATTAAAATTTTTCCAAGTGTTCTTCCAAATTCTTCTCATATCTTCAATTCTGTAATTTGGGAGCACCTAAGCGCTCCTCGCTGTCCTCAAATGTGACGACGACTGGCAGTCTTTCTTCATCTTGATCCCCGACATTTAATGCGGGTAACAGTTTACCATCCCAATGAACAAGAACGATTACAGGTACATCACTCTTGAAAGTGGATTTAATTGCTTCAGATCGCTCCATTCTCGGCTTCTGTCCCAGTTAATTTTATGATGATTTACATATAGAGAGCTCTTAAGTATTGTGGCAGACTTCAGTAGATTTTTTCGAAGGATTGTAGTAAAAAAAACTAAATACATTATGTTTAATCTCGGGTAATTAAATTGATTTGTGTATGATTTGTTTTAAATGGTAATTTTCTATTGCATGCCAGTTTTCATGTTGATATGTACTGCTAATAACTTCCGTATTTACTTGTGTATAGGGTGTTGTATAGAGTGTACCTACTCATTGTATAGAGTGTTCCTGTGGGTGTATTGCAATTTCATGTATAAAACCACTTGTCAACCCTTTGCCACCGGATTTTAATCCACTTGCAAATATATTTTTATTTATTTATTTACTGAAACTTCGTGACATAGTCTCACTATCGATATTAGGCTATCAACATGGCAGTGAATCGTTCATCTGAGTAGCTCCAATTGTTGAACTACAGTCCAGGGAACTATTCCCTGAAAGGGACTTGCAGGGCATTTTATATATGTTGATCACTCGGAGCCTTTTTTTAGAAGAGTACCAATACCAGGTTTGTACGCCGGTCATCTGCCTCAGCAACTGCTACCATGACAAAAGGAACTACTTCGCGCTGTGAACGATGAATGGACGGAACTCCGACAGTTTCATATTTACGCAGACGTCGCAAAGGATAAGATAGCACGCAGAAGAGCAGCAGTGCACCTGGCAAAACGCCTTTGGGCGACATTCTTACACGCTAGAGGGTGAGGAGCGGTTGCATGTGTTACATTCGCAGATGGACTGACTCGTGAGACGAATTTTCTTAAAGGTATGTCCTAATTTTGAATAATACCACTAATCCAATGCATGTTTTAACGTACTAACAGAATATTCAACACAGTGTAATGATGAGAGGAGACACCATTTGGTTCATATCATAGTTTTTCGGTTATTTACATCGAAAGAGAAAATTAAGTCCTATGCTCACATGATTGTGAGAGGTTTTACAAACCACTAACGTAAGCCAACAGGAGTAATACATCTTAGCGCGAGGCTAAATTCTAACCAGTAAATATGCCGCCAGAATGACACCTAGGTTCATTGACATCGCTCTTACTTCCATTACCAATATTTTCGGCCCTAACTTTCTCCCTAATTTTGTTCTCAATGTACAGGTACTTGCTGCTACAAGCTGACTTTGTTTTCATTATATCATTCTGCAACTTTATTCCAGAAGTTTCAACTGTCCCTGCGTTAAAACATCGTTTAATCCAAACAAAAACGAATTCCCCTTAACATTTCATGCTTCCTAGCTTACCAAGACTTACGTTCAAACATCCCAGGTTGTGCTCTTAACTGTTCTATTTTATTTTCTTCTTCTTTAATAGTTCTTTTTTTGAACTTTATTCTGTTTTCTTCCTCGCTGTTGCCGCTTTCTCTCATACCATGCAAGGATTACGTGAGATGACTACTGCAGTGGCCTTTGCTTGCCCCAATGTCCGGCGTCTTACCCATTCTACTCATCTATGACAGGGCCCCATATTTGCCAGGATTCAAAAGTCGGCTTTTTTAGTTCATTATTTCCACCGGGAGTTAAATTGAGGTGGTTTCCCGCTTCCTGCCTCAACAATGTATTTAACGTGACACCATCACTCGAAATGCCTCCCCACTGGGATCAAACGCCTCGTTCACAGACGCAGCGAATTCAGTACGTGGACTAACTTTCGTCAGGCTCACACCCTTATCTTGGGCTCCATGAGTTTTCTTACCATTAATCTCTGAAAGAATTTGACTTTTTATCAATTAACTTCTGAGTGAGGATAGTGCATCTAGTTTTCAGTTAATCAATCCTTAGATTTGTCACCTCTACACGCCTACCCCCAAAGGGCGTCCGAGGCAATCTAACATACGCAGTAGTCAGACGAATTTTAAGAAAAATTATGTTTGTTTTATAATCCACAGACTCTTGTAAAACTACTATTCAATTCCAAAGGCAACTAGGTTCCACACAACAAAGTGGGGTATATAACTTACATTAAAAATTGTATAATTGTGTTTATATAGAACAGACGGGGAGAAACCTCTCCATCCCAGAAAGAATACCGAAAAGGGAGAGGAACAATCAAGTTTCGGCCAGGCAAATTTAGGTCCCTTGATTTTGCATGCTCGAGTCAAATATTAAAATGGACTCCTAAGAGAAACTTTAAAATTTTGAACGAAGACAAAAACGCAATAATTTTGTTTTAATTGACTTTTCTGAATTTAAAACATCGCCTTTTGCCTCCTATCTAACCCCAACCTCTAACCGCAACCATCCCACTTAAATCAATCACACACCCCCATTTCCTTCCCCAACAGTGAATTAAAAAATGAGTAAAAAAAAATCCCCCTTACCATTCCTCCCTCATTGAAAATTACGCAAAACAGTGGCTTGTGTTAAATCATGCAACCCAAAAAAAACTCGCTTGATGGAAAAGCACTATAATGTTACTTATGATATTTTTAAGATGTATGTATGTCCGTAACTGGAGTAATACTTAATGTGAATGCACAAAGCCGACCCACTTCGCCAAAGTCTTAGTGCATGGGGAGGAGCATTGTATCAGTGATCTAAGGAATTATACTTCGCGTCTCTCGGGAAAATTATTCTGAAGAGTGTGCCATTTAAAGGCAATGATTTTCATATGAAACTCCATCATAATTGTTTTCATGCAATAAAATATCTAAATAGAACCGACAGTAAAAACACTGCTTTCAGCGTATGTTACTTTCATCTTCAGAGGCACTACTTCAGGCATCAAATATCTTTACATTATGGTTGCTCACGAAAAAGCTAAAAAAAATACACGCAAACAATTTTTTTAATCTGCTAAAATGCATCTCAAATCAAATTATGATCGGATACATTGGTGACTATGTTCAACTATTGCATCTGCAGTAACCTTAAATTCCCTACAATTTTTCACACTAGATAGATTAAAATATTTAAATTATACCAAGAGGAATCTTCAGCGTCACTTTGCCAATAATAGTCTTAAAAGATAAATATAGTCTTTAAGGAAACGGCCGTCAGATAATTGCGTGCGCATCACTCAGCACAAAGAGCCGAGTTCAAGTGAGAGATGAGCTTATTATCAATGCTCTCGATGCTGATTTTTTTTTCTCAATCGGGAAAAGAGATAATGGAAGAGCGAGGGCGACTGTTCACCACTGCCCCAGTGTGGCGTTAACCGACGATCAACCGGCATAGAACGGACCGTTCCCACTTGTGTTCGATCTTTGGCAGTCGCTTCCACTAAACTCCGGACCCACCGCTACAAAAAAGTAAGTGCTAAGAGGCCATATCAGTATTCATGTAACGTCATTTAATCGCCCATGCTCTCCCATTGACTAAAAAGAGTACGTCGTAGGAAACCTATACGAATAACTTTAATGTTCGTATTTTGTTTCTAACTACCGCTCATTTGTAGTATATATCGCGTGTTCTAGTAATCATAGCTAGAACGGCTGGGGTAAAATTCATATTCCAAATGCTTCCGTATATACTGTTCACATTAGCTGATACAATTTGATTCTACCTAAGTATATCCCCTAAATAATACAATACCATTAAAAAGAACTACCCTTTCTCTTTCTTGATCACGTACTCACATTTCTAACTCTAGTCCTATCGTGTACAACCCACTTCCTCTTTCTAACTCCTTCATTCATCAATTGTGTCTAAAAAGAAGACAGTTTCTTCTGCATCTTCCCCCTATCTACACCTAATACCTACTTCTCACAACTCTTATTAAGCAACCAATTAATTTCTTTTTTCCTTTGAAACAATTGAGTTCCGCCATTGGAATGACGTAATAATCACCTACACGTGGTTTAAACATTATTCTAGACGTACACAGACGTTACATATACATGAAAACACAAGAAGGTGTGAAACAGACTATGTTGTAGTGATTTTCACAGTCGCACATTTTCACACATAGTGTCTTGGGCACAGCTTCCGGTCATAATTTGGTTTTAAAGAATTTGACAACATTTAGGAGCTTCAAAATGGGGGGATGGGTCGGGAAGGGAATGCCTGACGAGAATCGGACGTTTGTCGTCATGCGTAAAACTAACAGAGATCGTCGGTTGCACCTAGCATTAACTTGAGCCTTTGTCTTCGAGTACTTTACACTAAAAGCACCGTACTGTACGGTATAAATCAAGACCGTTGGAAATATACAGTAATACATTGGCTTGCGAGGCCGATTCTTTTATCTCTCTTGACTTCGTGATATGCAGCGGGTCAATGTCAGTGCTTGAGGCCGTCTGCTCAGCGTGACGGAGGGGTGGATGGGAATGCAGGAATTTCTAGCGCCGGTTTAAGACGGTTTGCTCTAGATGTCAAGACCTCCATTCTTTAAATAAGAGTTGCGACTTTTGATGAACGCGTGAAACATAGTCTCTGGAAATGTCATTCAATGCCCACCTGCGTGGCAGTGCGTTGTGCCGAAGTAGGACGGCTCCCTGTGTCTTAAAGTAGTCACGATTTCGAGGTCATTTTGGGAACAAAAATGAAGATATAGACCTAATTTTGCACCCAGAATAGTCTGTAAAAAATCCGAAATCTATAAGAAGAAATTTTTGAAGGATGAAAAGCAATGAGAACTCGGTTAGAGAAAGATAGGAAAGTCTTAAACGAGGGAAATGGAAAATTAGTGATAGGACATGGGGAGTTATGAATGTATATATCTACATACATCTACATAATACCCTGCAAGCCACCATAAAGGTGTAAAGGTTTATAAACGATTTATGAATTACATTGGAGATATTCAAACCTGTGAATGCGGAAGGAGCCTAAAAAATATGCTAATACAGTCTGAAAGTAAAAGTACAAGAAGGCAAACTTCGGCGAGGAACAATAAGGTGAAGAAAATATTGATTGAACCAGTGTGAGGATATGAAGAAATGTAACAGATTAGGTCAAGAAGATACTCATTATATACACATCAACGTCGAAGATGAAATAAATACGACATAGCTATTAGAGATAAAACATATACATAACTGTTAGAAGCAAAAGGAATACAGGAAGGAGGAAAAAATGCTTAGAGTAAGGATGCGATAGACGTGTTAGCCCATTTCAAGCATAAATGTCTATCAAATGACTCCCTTATCTCCCTAGCCTGGTATCATTTTATTCAGAAGTTTTGCTCTCCCCGTTATGTCTCACATTCCTAATCAATAGCCAGCAAATACTCAATACAACAGACAGAATGCACATGTAAACAATAGGTTTACTTAGCCGTCGCGCATGGTGCTACTGAACACTGTGGCGACGAGGAATGAGTAATATCAATACCATGAGGGCAGATATATGGAAGAAGATAAAGAGGAGCGAGCAGTTGAGGAAAAATGGGATAAAGTAAGGGCAGAGAATAGAAGACTAGCGTGGAAATGAAAGAAGCAATAGATGCGAGAAGGATCAATAAATTATGGATAACAAAAAGATTTTGTAAGAGATAGAGGTCAAAGAAATCGATTTGTAATTTTCTCAGTCTTTATTTTCACCTCCTTTGTAGATGCGTGTGATCTGGGTGATTTTCCGGTCGGGAGTTTTTCAATATTTGTAGACAAACTGTGTATACCTAAGGTCTTCCGAGAGCTCTTTAAGACCTGGCAGAAATTTCTTCCAAGCCAGTGTACTTGTAGGCTATTGTTTTTGACGAATTAATTGATCCCTGTTTCTGAAATAATAATAATATGATTCCCATTATTTCTTTATATGTTTTTGTTTTCTGGTTGTGTACTGATATCTTTTAGGTAAACGCAATAGAAAAAACTGTATAATATATTGGCATCTTCAGCCCTGATTGTAGCTATTTCAACGTATCTGTTCTTCAAATATTGCACAACTCATCTCTTCCCTTATACATTTATACCATAAGACTAATAAAATTTGAGTTCTCCTCTAAGTAGGTATTTGCAAAGAATTTGACTTTCTAATTTGTGCAATGCAACACGCATAATTGTCTTGGTTCTTGCTATAGAATCGATGAAAGAGTGGATAGGTACATAGGGCTGTCACCGAATATCACCGTATTTTTTTACCCAGAGATATTTGAGCCAGATGAACTTGACTCAGGGATAATGATAGAAGTAAAGATTCATGAGTAAATATTGGGGAATAATTTCTGAAGCCGGTGAGGTTCACCGATGACAAAGCGCTCGTCAGCCAGTCCGTCAAGTGACCACAAATAATTCTAACCGTGATGGAAATACAGCGTGAAAGACGAAATGATAATAAACCAGATAGAGATGGTGGGGGGGAAGGAAAAGAGCAAGCAGAGGCACTGGATGAGGCAGGTAATAAGAAACTAGTACTTGTTGAATAATGTGGCAGGGAAGAACGCTGTAGGAAGAAGAACAACGGATAGTTTGAAAGAATAACGGCAGGTACGCTGGATGCGGATATAAAGGTAGTCATTACGAAAAAGATAGGGTAGGGCGTAAGAGTTTTATATATCCATTTAAACCCACCTTACCCTGTAATTTACTAATATTAACACTACTCCTATTTCTTTAAGCGAACATTGCACGTCACTTCAAGTATTCATGTGAATAATGATTTTCTTCTTATTAAACCTAATGGAATAACCTCTAACCTTTTCATAATAACGATTTTCTAAATATTTATACATTTCAGAATGAAAACAAGAGTGGGAAACCAATATTTTCCGAACAAATAAGCAACATCAGCAAAACCACTAATTGATGAACGAGGAAGTGGACTCAGGCTCTTCCCATTAAACGGCAACATATGATCATTGAAAATGATTTTTTTGCGCTCATTTGCATCGCTGCTGGTACTTTGGTGCCTAATAATGAAGGCAGATGCGGAAGACTATTCAGAACATGATTCTGACACTGACCTCCGGTCTTACACCATAACTACAGGTAAGTCGGTTTAGAAAGACGGATTCCACGGCCTAAACAAAATACAGGTGTCTGTGAATTCAAAATATGTACTGGCAAATAGCCACGCTGAAAACCCACAGTTCATGTTAAATCCACTCCAGATCAATGTGAGAGTCCGTAAAAGACAAATTTTATAGTTTTTTATCACTGAGATAAAGAATCTTTTCGTACGGCAGTCATAGTCTAACTATGACTGTTCATAGTTAGACTATGATTTCGAAAAGATTCAATACAACAGCATGGACGCCACCAATGAAAAATATTTTTGCCGCTGAAAATGCATGACTTGGAAATACGTTTCAGTAGAAGTTATTTTTCAGTATTTAAAATGTAAAATTGAAATTTATTTACACAGTTCGTATTCGCATAGGTTAAACTAGATTTTGGGCGCTAGGCGATTGATTCTTTCATTGCGGAAATTCTGTTACTGTGCAATCACAGCGGGTAAATCCATTTAGGTTTTCCAATCACCCTGCAATCCTTGTATATGTTAATAAAACATGTAAACCAAAATAGACGTTGTTGCTCTCAGATAACTTAATCCGTACAGATTATTAAGCGTAAACTAAGCAGGACTGAAATTTAACCTTTTAATCTGACTTATCTCGTATATGTTTGAAGAGCTTATTATCAACCGATATCATAATAACAATTGATTGTACAATTCCAGTGCGTGACATTTCTTGTGACGACTGTTCCAATGGGAACTAATGCAATATTATTTCAAACAGAAAAATTCTAATTATGTTATTTAGTGTTCCAGCCACTGCTTGATCAAGAAAATAGTAACCCTGCAATAAAGCACTTACCATCAGCGAAATGGCAGAGAGAAATAGTCAATGGCAAAAAGAAGTGTTTATTTCAGTAGAATTGGCAGATTCACCGAACAACAATATTCTTTCTAATATTGTAGCGGAACTCCACATACTTATATTTTCAAGACAAAAATATATGGAGGTTGGCAATTTTTAAAAAGTACCTATTCAAGATAATTTGATAACATTGATCCATTATTTTTTTCATCAATAAATTCTGCAAATATTTACTTCTGAATAAGCCATCTTAATCAAGTAGAAGATAAAATATATTATAGTCTTCAGGGATAAGTTCAGTTCGTCAACTTGGGGTATTTTCCGTTAGATCTAACTTATTTTGGTTACCGGTTGGTGCAAAAAATGTCAACTAAGGGATAGCGGATTTTCTAGCTCATTCTTTTCATGAAATTGACTCATTCTGGATTTTTAGGAAGAAAAATAATATCTACTTTGATTATTATGCAAGATAGTAAGGACTTTTGTACTAAGACATCCACATTTCTATTTACTTTATAATTAATAATAGCCCACGGATATATGAAGAATAACCAAATATCCTATGCGGGACACTTCAAATGCTATTCGTAAAGTCAAAGTGTTCAGGATAAGTTAAGCGACTGTCACTGGAGCTGGCTGCATATCGAAAGTACATATAGACAAATGTAATAGAATTAATTTCAGTAAAATGTTTGTAAAAGATATGGATTCCATAGAATTCAAATATCAGTAGCTTTTTTATGTGTTAATCGATTTTATTTACATATATTATCACCCATATGTTAACGCTATAATGTTGAGGCTATAGACACAAACTTATAACATTTAATGCTCCATTATTAAGTGTATATGGTATAATACAAGTACATATATTACTTAGGTATTATATCTGAAGGTGACACTTGTTTGTTGACAAGAAAGTACTTTCGGATGACGAATTGGTACTGGTTATCAAAGCAAATACTGCGTTTTTATTGAACATTTTCGCGAGTAACACCATTTAAATTAACTTTCGAGAGTATTTGATTCTGGTAACGCGGGAATGAATTAGCGGAACCCAGGGTTGTCCCGTGTAATCCGGGTCTTTTGGCTACTTTACATTTGCTCTAAAATTGATGTAATTACTTTGCTCTCTATATCTTTCCAACCACAAAGTATATCGAGTTCATTTGTTAAATATATAAATTTAATGCCGCCGCCCCATGTTATTGCCATATGCTCTAACCACGCCACTTCACATTAGTAAATGAAGCCATACTCTTGGTAAGCCAGTCTGGTATATAATATGTGATACACATTGAGATTGACAAAGTATGGTGAACTTAAAAATAACATAAGAAATTCAAATCTATTTGAAAACATTTAAACGAACTTATTCATTCTTTGAATTTTTAACATTAGAATCTCTACTCTCAGTTATGGTGTTTCTACCATGAAATATGCAATTAAATCATCTGGGTTTCATTTGTTTTCATCCTTTAAATACGTTTATTGACTCATAAAGGATAATAGGTACTTAGCCAAAAATTAAAGATCACTAGCTAATGAATGCTACGCAGTGGTATGATTGTTGAGGATTTGTAGTGAAACTATAATATGGATTTAGCGGAATATATAGCTTTTTGGAAATTCTAGAGGGATTAAGCTTATTTTCCATCAGATCTGGCGGAATTATACGGATGACTGTTGGCAACACTGCTCAAGGTTCAATCATAATCGCTAAATCACGCGGAAGGCAACAAGCACCGTTTTTTGTGATAAAGTTTCCGGCATAACAGTGCTGAAATATTTTATATTTATAATATAGGAAAGCATTGATAGTGACGTGCAATGCCGGAGTCTGGGTTGGTCTGTAAAATGAAGTGTGGAAGTTAAATATTCTGTCTTCAATAATCATGATTGCGCAGTTAAGGAAGGTGCATAATTTTTCTTGTTCCTGCTACTGTATCTGCGTAGGCGACTCTAAACTGTCGGCTGCCACCGGAAATGCAACCAATTTTTGTCAATGCAAAATTGAAACTTCTATGAACTGCTGTACATCTGCCATTCAAGAATAACTCGATAGGAAAGAATACATAAAATAATGGAGATAGCCACACCAAACTGCACTGTCAAATTCCATCGAGTTGAGAAAAGCAAAATTTCAATCAAGTCAGCAACTTATTTTAACATTTAATTAAACTCTCAGAACGTGCAGGGCATCAACAGAGAGGTGACCTGTCCTTTCGAAGGAAATATCACAGAAGCCTGAAAGGAGGGAATAAAAATGCGAGGAATATGATTAAAAGTTTCAGCTATTCCTTTGCCACTCTACCTGTTCACTCGACGCCCATCCTCAGCAGATCATCATGCCTCAAGATATGGTCTATTACGTTGTCCCATTTCCTCTTTTTAAGTTTCCATCGGCAACACCACGATGTTTCCCGTTTCCCACCGATACTGCAAAATCTCCCTCTCGACTAAAATTTTGTCCACCTCCGCGTTCCTAACTTCCTGTAAAGGTCAGCTTCAGATTGACCGACGGAATTTTGCCCCGCTGTCTTCGGCAAGGTGGAGGATGGAAAGTCGGAATGTGCTAACTGGTACCTCTTGCCCACTCTTAAGGAGGTTGATCCGAAAAGTGAAAGTCATGTCATTTTTTTATATTTTCAGCACTTATAGAACTAAAGTTCCTCTGTCTAATAAAGTAAAGATAATTATACCAACCCATACTCCTTTTTGCACAAATTGCATTTGAAATTACATACGATTAATGGCGAGAATGGCCATCACATGGGAATATAACGTTTAAAAATACTATAGTGACATGTCATTTTTGCAAAAAACTGATATTTTATGCGTAATTTCACAAGAAATAAAATGACACGAAAAAAAAGGCATCAACCCACCGTATTTCTCGCTAAATCCACCAATTTCTGCGCTAATAGCAGACGAAATGCGTTAGTTGTCTTCAAGTGGCGCTGCGGTCGCTCTAGCCAAAATGTATGGCGTATGAATAATATCATTACAAATGAGATATTAAAGCATATTTCAGAAAAATATTACAACAGAATGTTTGATAGTAATATTCTGGTGTTATAAATTAGTAAATGCATTGAGTACATGAATTTATTTCTTTAAAGTAATTGCGGAATTGACTCCATAGTCGAGCTGATTAAAATTATCATAAAAAAGAAATCCTTCGACTTTACATCGTATTTCTTGTGATACTTACGACTTTCAATAGCTTAGGTAATTTCTATATGAAATAAGGATCACTTAGCAGGCATATACTCGTACTTAAATTAATAAGATTCCTCAAACAACTTGACTCAAGCAGTCGCGAG
This sequence comes from Platycnemis pennipes, assembly GCA_933228895.1. Lineage (NCBI taxonomy): Eukaryota > Metazoa > Arthropoda > Insecta > Odonata > Platycnemididae > Platycnemis > Platycnemis pennipes. The sequence continues at coordinate 33,109,245 of OW121855.1, forward strand.
CCAACCTCCTTAATGCTGATTAGTGCTCCAGGGGCAGACAAATAAACGTGCGTCGGCAAAGCAAAGAAATAACTGGGGGATCTGTAACCAAGGGAGCGGCAGTTGGAACACATCTCCGAGAAGAGAACGTATTAACATATTCGTCCCTACTCTTCACTCGAGATTATGTACAAGAACCAACTCCCAATCTCTTCCTTGTCCATAACCAAGCTTTCTCACTCCGAGATTCCCCTCAATCGAATGAATAAACTTTCAACAACACCACCGCCACTCCTCATCCATTGATCCCACACTTGCTCCATTTCTTCAATGCAATATTTGACGTCAATGCCCAATCCATCTAACTAGACCCTTCATAATGATGCTGAAGCCCTGAAAGTGGTCGGAGGATGCAATTTTTGAGGAAAAATACCAAGGTTCTCGCGGTAGTAATTTAGAGGAAGCGACTGAAAGCATCAGTCAACCAACCAACCAACCAACCAACCGATTTTGCTTTAGTACAGTTACTGTTATGTCAATTACAGACCCAATCTTATAACAAATATGCTTTACCCGAAAAAAAAAAAATTGGGGCCTGCGTGCCAAAAACCTAACCGCTAACGATGTACCTACTTTGATGAGCCCTGGGCTAGAGGTAGAGGGGGCCATCGGGCCTCATCTAGCCCAGATTAAATAAAACATAAGTCAAAGTCATTTGCGAAAAATAAAGTTTGGTTTTTAAAATTATCAAGTATTAACGTTGAAGATTTAGAATTATATGGAAACAGTCGGCATCAAGTGGTGAAGTATTTTGCTCCCTCTAGGTATATGATAAATATGTGTTAATGTTAAATTTATATTGAAACAATCAGACCCAATGTGCAACCTGAAATATTAAGGTGCAGTAATAGTTTAAATCGAAGATACCTGGGGGAAATCAAAATAAGTATCGTATAGTATTACATATATCGACATAATACACTGCAAGTCGCCATAAAGGTGTGTGGCAAGGGGTGATTTAAACCAAACAGGCTTAATGTACTATGCTTAAACAGGATTAGTAGCTATATTACAGTCTATTCGAAACAGAATTTAAAAAATATGCTAAGAGCAAAGCTAGCATGCACAAACATGCTGGTTGGTATGTTAACTTATAGCCCTAATAACAAATTGCCGGCCCCGGTGGAGGCGGGGAAAATCCCTCAACTGCCGATCGAAGAGTCGCGGGTTCGAGTCCCGCCCGGGGAGGATTTTTCACTGTCCGGGGCATGGATGTTTGTGATTGTATAATCTGTTAATTGTAAGAGAGGACTCGACAGTCCTAAATTCGCAGATCAATAAAGACAAATTTAATTTAATTTTAATTTAACATGCAACTACTTATGGTACCCATTGACTACGTAGAAGAGTAGTCAGCAGTGATTTTTTTAAATGTCCATGTTTTAACATTATTTACGTAAGCACGCTTTGGGAAATATAAATTAATCACTGAATTTCATAAATACTGACTAATTATTAATTATTACATTTGTTTATAGACATTAACACTTTATAAACCAATGCCTCGTGAATTTATAACTAATATGTTCTTGTATTTTGGAAAGGCGACCGACAACGGTGGACATTTGCGTAAGAAAGAGCCGGTGGGTAATAGGGTAAAGGCAGGATCTTTCAGGGAACAGAGGGTAGAGAGACACCCGGAGCTGGCACAAGCATGCTCTTAACGAAAGGCTCCTAGGGAACCAAAGCTGAACGTCCCATCCGACGGACGGAGTACTGGACTCGAAGTTCTCTCCAGAAGGCACTCAAGTAGCGACCGTTATATCAATCAAAAATCTGTCTGGGCCGAGATTCGAACCAGAGCTCTCGGGATGGGAGGCCAGTACTGTACCCAACACACCAACCTGATCCCTGCATAACTAACATGTTCCCTTAAAATTGTAACACTGGACTTCCTCTCAGTAGGCAGTGCATAGACTAATACTCACACGTGTCTGCATTAATGTAAATGTTAATTTAAATATTTTAGATACAAAATACTCGCCTGGGGATGGTTCACCCTTGCGGTGGTTCGCAGGATATCTGCAAACCCATCTATATGTACACACCTGTGCACATATAGATGGGTTTGCACCTGGGCACATATATATGGGTTTTCACCTGTGCACATATAGATAGGTTAGTGTGTTAGTGGGTAGATATATTCCACGGCATAGGGAAGGGCAAAGTGAAACGGCGTTGGCATCAGTCACCTCATTACGGAAGGTGCCAAGGGGTCTCGGTTTAATATCCGATTCTACGGACAGAATATTGCGCTATAAGTGCTTTCCACAAAGCACACAGCTCATATGGGGACCGGTGTCCCGATAAATATCATGGCCACAATTGGGATTCTAGTACGAGCTTTAGGGGTGGGAGGCAAGTTGCAATACCAACCCGATCCATGAGTTATTTTATTTAGTGGCAGAAAACAAAAATTTTGCATCTTTTCCTAGATTGATTTAAAACTCGACCGGTACCTTCGAAAAGTATACATCCTGAGGTGAAAAATATAAACTATCCAGACCCTTAAATGTAAGTGACGGAGGGAAAGGAAGGGTTCGGGTCTGAAAATGTGAAGAAATAAATATTTTTCCCTTCATTCCTTGCTTGCCACCAATCCTCGTTCACATTTCCACTTCACCCGTTATATTCCTCCGCCCCCCTGTACCCTAATCCCTCCCTTCTCTCTCTCTCACTTGTATTTCAGGGTCTGGATCCTGTATTTTTTTACCTGGATGCCGACAATTCGATGAATCGGTTGTTTTCAATAAATCTTATCATTTACAAAGTTTGTGTATTGTGTTGAACACGAGGTTACACAAAATAGATCCTGAAGCAATAGAACTTATTATATTCACCGAACGATAATTTCGATTACATCTCAGGCTCTACGACAACCAGACAGGAAGTAATTAGAGATATATTAGCTATATCATATCTCTTTTTTACCCACAAAGTCGATCTAATTTAGAAACAACTTATGAAATACGATCATATTTATAAAACTATATTTCTTCTTGGCAGTTCCTCCAGAAACCTCCGGGCCCCAAGAGATTGAACAAATTGATGGTCATATGGGAGAAGTTGAGGAGGAATCAGCAAATTGCTACGAAGGTAAGGATGATATATACATTACAAGTCTGAATAATTCCTGCTTGTGATCTAATGATCAAAAACTGAGAGAACAGTTAACCTTACATATAATGCAGTATATTTCAAGCCTGCCGCGTGAACGGCGGTGAAATTCACAATAATTGCCATGGCGCTGGTTGGGGTTCAACTCTGGTCGTGGCTTCTTTAAAGCCCATTCTCCCTCGCGTTGCCATCCTTGATGGACCGCGAAGGCTCAACATCCAGTACCTTGAACCTCGGTAAAATTGCCATGAGAATTAGGGATCCTGGGTAGCGTAGTGGTCTGCGCAGTGGCCCGGAAAGCCAAAGGTCGCGTTGCCATCCTTGATGGACCGCGAGGGCTCAACATCCAGTACCTTGAACCTCGGTAAAATTGCCATGAGAATTAGGGATCCTGGGTAGCGTAGTGGTCTTCGCAGCGGCCCGGAAAGCCATAGGTCCGTGGTTCGATTCCCGGTCCAGGTGAATTCTTACATATAATATAATCTTACCTAATTATTGATATGTTAGATAAAACCAAAATTAATGTTGATCGTCCTCAAATTCTGCTATCGTTTAATCCAAACCTGATAAATAAATGAGGGTAAAAGTTCGACACCAAGCCTACTGTAACCATCGTGTTGAAGGTTTACGTGGCTGCGACGTGCTATGAAGACAAAGACGAAGAAGAAGATGGAATAGCCTACGACGATATTACGAAGTAATTAATCAGGTAGGAGGCGGCGAACACTTGATTATTTTAGCATAATATAACGCTACCGCTGGCGAAAATAATACACAAGAATAACTGGGAAATATGGATTGGAAAATCCAAATGAGAGAGAACATAAACTGCAAGAATTCTGTACCCAATAAAAGTTAGTGGTCGACAACGCATTGTTCAAAAATCACAAAAGAAAGCACTTTTGTAACATGCCACGAGAAAGAAGAAATATTCAAGTAGATTATCAAACTGACCATAAGTATGTGATGATGAATTACCATCTGAAACTCAAGAAATTGAAGAAAGCAATTGAGAACATACGGCAAGTAAAAACATTAAAAGATACTCAATAACGGCTGACCTTTCAACGGCAGTGTAAACCCAGTTGGAAGAGGACCTGACTGTGAAACCAGTGTAAAAGCGATTGGGAAACATTAAAAACAGAAAGAAACTACAAAAGAAATTCTGAGGAGAAGATGAGTAATAATAATAAGCCCTGGATCACAGAAAAAGTTTTGGAACTGATTGAAGATAAAAGAAATACAAAAACGTGGAAACTGAAGAAGGGCTACTCTACTACAAAAGAATAAGAAATGAAATGTGTCGTAGAGCAGGAAAAGATGGAGAAAGTTGAATTAAGGTTCGATGAAGAAATGTACCAAATTATCTTACACAAGGGAAGATGGAAGTTGCGTACAGCATGATGATTGAGCCCTTTATGGAACGGACCAAAATTTAATACCACTAGAAAGAAAAATGGAGAACTTCATTGAACATGATGACAAGATGAAAAAGTGGTAGGTATATTTTGACAAAGTATAGGTACATTAGAAACGGTTTCATTGTCAGAGCAAAGATAATCAATGAGACAAATGAAGGACGATTTGAAATTTTCAGTATTGAGAACAGAATTCGAAGCAACAGTAAAGGACCTGCGACCAAATATGGCATCTCACATTGAAGGTGAACCTTACGAGCTAATCAAAAATGCTGGAGGAAAGACGTAAACTCAGCGTTACAAAACCGTCTGGGACATGTATGCTAGAGGAGAGATACCCAAGTACTTCCAAAAGACCATCGTAATTCATGGTGTCACCGTTATGAAAAGTGTGAACTCATTTAAAAGAGCAATGGTCACAGTAGCCGTTCCAATCAATGGTCAATCAATCTTGCTCTAGCAATTCAGATAGATTATTTAATCCGTACTTACGAGAAACTTTAGAGTATTGGCGACACCTCCACGTTTTTGAATTGAGGCTGTTATGTTTTTACCTTATGAACGTTCAGGCTAATGATGGAATTGAAATTTTCTGCTATAAATGGGCATGTGAGAGAACCCATGGACCCATACCACAATATCGTATCAAGTTCGAAGAGGCAATCCAATCGTCCAAGAAAAAGGATAATTCCCCGAATAACTCTAGAGACCATTGAGAACAGCAAAAATGGAGACAACGTTGACAGGAAAGATACCTACTCTCTCGCAAACGCAAGGAAGTGTCTTCATCGCGGAAATAAGATCTGTTCACAGACAGTTACGGAAGATCTGACTCCCAACGGTTGAGATGCATAAGGTGACCAAAATGAGTGCATCCTCCCTTCACTTCAGTGACCTGAGGAAACTGACTGTGCTGCTAGTGATACTATCAACCGAGAGGTGAATTATGGACCAACACAATGTAAAACCTCGAAGATCCGCATCTTCACTTCCATCAACCCACGGAAGCCTACACAAGGATTTCTTCAGTGTTCATCAAAAATAATGATAATGCCCTCGCATGTGTAACGAAGACCAGTGCTCGGCCTTCCTATATCTAAACTACATAATTTACAAACATTAACAATCACATCATCATATATCACAAATAGTTTGCTTCAGAAAATAAAGAAAATAGGTTGTATACCTGATGAGATAATGAAACGCTCTAGATGCATTTTATGGCAATTCAGAAAAAAGTTAATTAGTTTAAAGTGAATTTTATCGTTATAAGCATGCAAAATGGAAATTAATATGTTCGTAACAAACTAATTTTCCGTCTGAGACTTAATTTGGATAATTAGCTTTGAAAATCTTGAAAAGACGTGGAATCGTTGTTTACCATTTCGGTAGACACCCTAAACTGCGTCAATGGAGATATTAGAATGGAAGCACTCAAAGCGCACAGACAACATACCAGACTGCATCTGAATAGGCAGACCGCATACGAGTAAAAAAAGAGAGACAAAGTGAAAGAGACTTCTGACAAAGGGAAGATTATTTAAGCCCCCGGCTATATCAGCAGACGAACACGAAGATAAGATTAGAGCAATAGACTGAACGACAAAGAGATTCAAATATTCACTCGCTTTTCTCGCAATTCTAGACCAGAACAATAGCAAGAGATTGGATTCAGATCTTCATCAACATAACTTACCTTAAAAGAAATGAATGTAGATGAAGAAAGTTATCATTGATATGATAAGAGCGTTGGATTCTGCTGAGCAGGCCAAGCGTGCGTGGGATTACCCAAACCTCCTCAAATACTTTACGGACTATGGCCTAATTTGATAACGTGATATACGAACGCATGTAAGTAGACTATTTGAGACCAATGAAGCACTTGCTCATTTCTACACCACCCTGGTATCACTATAACTCACGTGATATATTCCAAACCAAAAACACTTTCACTACGTTTTTTATACCTTCTACAAAAACTCGAAACATAAACCTACGTGTAAGCGCTCAGTTTCGCAGAATCATTCGTTAACCAACTCCGCCTATGAAAGTAGAGCCCGCGGAACAAGGTAATATAACTGGGTAGTCGACTACTGGTTAAACAAGGTATAAAAATGCTATTACATTTGAAAATTATTCTTGAACGAAATTTCAATTTTTATTCTGCTACATATTTGACTGTTTATTCCACAGATGATAGAAAATACGTTTCGATGATCATCCAGAGTGAGTGGAACCGGAATAGCAAACACGCTATGAGAAAGAGTGGTCAAGCAGAGTTCGTAGTGATCAACGACGGAGGTGAAAGGTGCTCCTCCAGAAAAGCCTGCCTGAAGAATCTTCAATCACTAAGGAACAGCAATCTCAGCGCACCTTGCGATCTCCGAGAGAATTTCTACGTGGGCGAGGATGGAAACGTATACGAAGGACGAGGGTGGGACGTGTCCCCGTACTGGTACCTCGATGGCATGAGAAACTATTCCATCACGGTGAGTTTCATGGGACGCTACGACTCGATCTCGCCTGACAAAAACGCCATGCGCGCATTCAGGTCCGCCCTGGCCATTGGGGTGTGGATGGGAAAGCTCTCCCCTCGCTACAAGATCGTCACCATCGACCAGCTATCCGGGGGTCAGGGGCGGCCGGGAGAATCGTTGAAGGAGGATGTCCGGAGGTGGGAGGGCTGGGTGGACGACTCCGTCCCGCGGTCCAGATGGGAGCATCACGACACCGAGGCCCTCGACATCGTGATGCGAAGGGACTGGAAGGCCACGGACCCAGACCGGGATTTCCAGCCAACCAAGAAGCCAGTGGAAATCGTGCTGGTGAACAACTTCCTGAGCAGATGCCGTTCGCGAGAGAAATGCGTGTCCCAACTGCGATCGCTCCAAACAGCGCAACGCGAGCAATTCGGTGACCTCGTGGACAATTTCTACGTCGGGGAGGACGGCAGTGTGTACGAAGGGAGGGGGTGGGGAGTTGTCCCGCAATGGTATCTCCAAAGGTTCGGGAATAGTGTAGTCAGCGTCAGCTTCCTTGGCTTGTTTCAATCAGATCTACCGAATTATACGGCTATTAGCGCGTTCAAGGCACTGATCCACGCGGGGATCCAGCTCGGAGAAATATCTCCCAAATTTAGATTCACATCTCTCAGAGTCCTCTACGATAACAGCTCGTTGCTAGGAGACAAACTGAAGCATTACACGGAAGAATGGACACCATGGGACAAGACCTTCGATCACATGAACGACAACGAACGGTTTAATTCCTTATTTGTCCCGTTACAAAAGAGGAAAATGATAAAATTCGACACAATGGAAGATGACCCACAATTATATCCACCCCAACTACCCATAGAATTCATAATCCTTAACGAGGGTGGGGAATGTTGCTATAATGTGTCCGAATGTAATCAACATATTAAATCAGAAATATATGACTATTCGGTGGATTATGGTGACCTCCTCGACAATTTCTACGTCGGTTGCGACGGTATGGTCTACGAGGGCCGAAGTTGGAAGTATTTACCACCAGTGTACCTCAAACACACCCGTAATTCGTATATAACTGTCAAGTTCATCGGGACACACAATACGTCAAAACCCAACGACCTAGCACTCCTGGCTTTCCATTCATTCATCAAACTTGGAATCGGTCTGGGCAAGATATCTCCTTCCTATCAGCTATATTCTTACCGCCACATCTACAACTATTCCTCGTTCCTCGGGGACGCCCTTACTGAATACGCGGAAGGATTAGAGCATTGGTCCACCGAGATGACGGTAGAGAATGACGAAGAACGCGAATCAAAGGGACTCTTACCATTCGTCTCTAGAGAGTACTGGAATTCCGAATTCTCACCAAACACAAATGAAGAATTCTCCAAATCTGAAAATAAAAGTGCTCGATTCGTGATAATTGGCGAAATTGGTAATCGTTGTTTCACTCGTGAGCAATGTAATGAACAGATGAAAACTGTGTTAGCTCATTCATTAGAATCATACGGGTCCCTTACAGATAATTTTTACGTCGCTGACGATGGAAGCGTTTACGAGGGATTAGGCTGGGGAGGAGACGCGAGTGAAAGTGCTACGAAACCGAGCGAAAACGTTGTTTACGTACGTTTTCTGGGCCACTTTCAGATTGGTTTTCCCTCTCCACTGGCAATGGCAGCATTCCATAGGTTGATGACATATGGACTCAATACTGGAAAACTCTCCCACGACTATTCACTTATGTCTATACGACAGTTGTGTAATTGTAGCGATGGTATAGGCAACGGACTTCAAAAAGCCATCGAGAACTTGGACCGATTCTCAGCCGATTCTATTTCACAGAAATTTTTGGAGACTGTCCATCACGTGCGTTATCTAATCGTGCCGAACTCAGTTGAAGAAAACTTACTCAAGCCCACTTTTAATACAAGGGAAGAGAACCTTCCTCCAGCCGAGTACGTGATCTTGTTTGAGGAGGGGGTGCGCTGCTTTGACCGGGGGGAGTGTGGAAATCAGGTCAAAAATGCTCTGTCCACTACGAGAGCAGGGATGAAAAATTTCTTCGTCGCCGATGACGGTCGCGTGTACCAGGGTTACGGCTGGGGAAAAAATCCAGATTGGAATGTTGTGTGTCCCGGTTGTTCCCTCTTTGCCGTAGGTTTTTTCGGTAATTTTGACCAAGACCTGCCGTCCGCGAACGCCGTGTCAGCCTTTGATTTTCTGATCGACTGGGGAATTCGCGCGGGAAAGATATCGCCCGACTACAAATTAATTTCCATTCGGCAAGTCTGCAATGATTCCTTGAACCTAGGAGAAGCCCTCTCCACTGAAATCAGGAAGTGGGATCACTGGACCGATGAAATAAACCTCGAGCTGGATTGCAATATACTCGATGGCAGAGTTATTTCGCCCGTCAGTTGGGGTGCGTCAAATCCGATTCGCGGAAGCACGAGGGTACATAAAGTAGGATTTATATACGTGAGGGATGGACGAGAACGCTGCTACACCATTCAACAATGCTCAGCCCTCATGAGAAAAGAGCATTTCGAAGTTCAACGTAATTACGGAGGAGTTCTTGAGAACTTCTATATTGGCGATGATGGCAACGTGTACGAAGGTCGTGGATGGCAACGCAAACCACAATTTGAATTTGATACTAATATGCGTCCTTTACATTCGATGAATCAATACGGCATGACCTCGTCAATCAATGTCCTATTCTTCGGTAAATTTGAAAACGAGAGCCCATCAAGTGTTGCAAGAGCTGCATTTAAAAATTTAATAGTTAATCAAGGCATTAAGTCTGGATTCCTGGAACGTAGTTTCGAGGTTCGAGCAGTTCCCGATGGCACCTACTCAATAAATACAGGAAAAGGTTTAAAAAATAGTATAAATTCATTGTTGTGAAATTAATTTTTTACATTATAGTTTCTACTGTTTCTGGTGGATTTCTACGACATTGAACTAGTCGCTTTTTCTACTCTCTGGAATTAGCCCAGTGCCCATCCAACCTTCCAGAGGATGAGATAAATTTTTCCATCTTTCCCTAGATGGAATGATAACGTTTATTGTCGGATGGAGATTATAAAGAATTCCCGGGTAATGAGTACTGAATTACCACTCTATTTGATGCCTCTTAAGTATTCTGCGGTTCACTTATGTTATCAATGATATCTCCTATGTAGTTTTAAATAAACTGTCGTGGGAGTTAAAATTTTCATGCATGGAACTATATTTCACAATATCCAGAACGGGAACATTCTTCCCTACTTTTCTTTTAAACTACGGAAATTTTTACTGATAATAATCCGGTTCAATAATTGCCAAACTTTCCATTTCCTATCCTTTCAATAAAATAATGAAAGTTAGAGCGAGTAATTATCTTCCCAGTAGTTTTATCTCTCGGTAAATTTGAAATACGCATTTATGAAAGAACTCCCAATCAGTAAATTTTTCGTGTACGCTACATAGAATAAAAAACCTTCAAACCTATGAATCTCCGGTTACCTATGAGAAAAGTGACCACAAAACGATGTTCTTGCTGAGGTTTTGTTCTGAACGACCGAAAAACCTGTGGTGCCTATTTACATGATGGAAATATCAAGGTTAAACTAAATCTAATTTTATAACAATGTTTCTCATTCCTTGCAACAATACAAAATATCATGTCGCAGTTCTGTTTTATGAGCATCAAATTTTTTTATACGCAGTACGTCACGTTGTCATACCTACGGCTCACAAGAGCAGCAATATTGCTAAATCTCATTTCACTGCTGTATCAAGATACACTTGAACCTTTCACAACTTATCCCAGCTTAGATAATGTTACGATACATACCTACCAATATCAGAGTACTCTGGTCTATCAATGCTTACAGATATCAATCTTCACTCCTGGTGAGATGATGTGATCCAACCGAATTGACTTCGTAGGGTATCAAACGACGTCAATGTCGGATTGTCTGAGCATAAGACTGTAAAGATTTTACTCCAGCAGTCAACTGTTTACACCATGCTTTCTTCACATTAAAATGTATTTTTTTTTAAGGAATAAAATACACTGTGTAACATTCATTGGTCTTTCTTTTATTCTTGCCTTTTCAAACGACGAATAATTGAATATTTTTTCCATTAAAACCCCCATCCCCTATTCTCCTCTGACCACCGCCGTTTTATTCGCAATGTCATCAGAACAGTAGGTCATTCACCATAAATACATCGGGAATCATCAGTGAAACATAGATATGTCAAGGCTGCGATTCAGTTGGTTGTCGATCAAACGATATTGTGTAAACTGGATGGATGCGATCGTGGTCGCAGTGATGAGTTACATTTGCGTATTATATAAAATATTTGTCCAAAAATAATGCATAAACAGCTGTATCGACCATTATATTACATTTCTGTAATGTATCCTAAAGAGCGAATGCTTAAACTAACCTAGGAAATATGTATAGGTACCTAAACAACACTCACGTGATCGATGGAGGAAGGGGGAGAAGAATGTTCAAAAACATTATGCTCTCCATAAAAGAGTCCATATACTGCATTGCAAGAGCTGCTCTCTCATGACAAATATGACCTCAGTTAGAAATTCGAAAATACAAATGATAACAATAAAACTACAACAAATGAAGGAGAAATAGGAAAAATTTCTTTTTCCTCGACAGTAAAATCTCTGCCGCCCTCTCTCCCGTTTCGACATATCATCCGTGAATTTCATCTGTTTTGCCCAGCAATAAATATGAAAGCAGAAGATCTGTTTTGTATCGAATCCCGCAGTCTGTATGCTACACTCAGATAATCAGATCGCGCGGATTTTAAGTGGGGGTACCCAGTAAGGTCCTTGACCGGGATTAGATCCCGGGACCTTCCGGTCAGTATCTAAGCGCTCTACCCACTGGCCACCACGATAAAAAAAGAAGACTTCTCGACGAAAAAGAGAAGTTTTCTCCAACTCTACTTGGAATTCTGTTAGTTATTCGGTAGATACATCTTATCTTGACCTGTCTTCTGCAACACCTTGCTTCGATTCCATCCAGGGTTTACTTCTCAGCTGGTTTCATCGACCATGCCGAAAACGGGACAATTCTGGACAGGGGTAGGCAGAAAGCGGTACTTCATGTTACCTTGGGCTTTGTCAATCCGCACTGCCTTAATCGCCTCCATTTAGCTTTCTACTGTTTTTCTATCAAAATAACATGGGCTACAATTCCCTTTCCATGCTGAAGCGCACGGCCCTATAAATATTTGAGAGAGCACAGCACCTATATATGAACGGTTTCATGTCATCAATATTTTACTCTTCTACCCTTATGATCTAACCCACGATAGCGATGCATGAATGCGGAGGTACACCTATTTACACGTCTAGGACCATAGACAGTAACAGGGGCGTCGGAACTATTTTCGCTGGGAGGGGCCAACCTTGAAATGGGCCCGGCTCCTATGAAAAGGGCCCGCATTTTTTTGCGGATAGGAGGGGGTAGAGCATAGAATTCCGCTAAAAGTGCTTATCAAGGTGGTAGAATATGCGTCAGAAGGGAATAGGCAAGCTGGATACAAGTGAAATTTAATGTTTATTATGAAGACTCATTTCTCAAGGTCCCGGGGCAAATTTTGGAGGTGGGGGGCGAATGCCCCCCCTGCCTCCTACTTTCGACGCCGCCGGACAGTAAGGGTAGATAAACATAGCCAGACGCCTACACTTCAGAATGAACTCTTTATACGCAATTAAATGAGTGTCACATCTCTTTTTGTCTTCTGGATTGAAAATACAAAGACTTACTTTGTGTTATGCCGACACGGCACGCCCTTGGGTTTGCTTAGACAGCAGAGGGGATAAGATATCATATAGTGGCGAACCAGCGACGACTTCCCTGCCGCATCAGTCACGGACGTCTGGTCTGAGTGTGGGAGCGCAAATATTCTCCAGTCCCTTAGTCAGAGTCGCGCGCGGATACGACATTACCAAGGTAAGTCCAATACTATATAGACCTTTCCGCCGGCTGTAATATTACAACAGTATTTACTCGTCGGCGGCGCAGCACTATAGAATTCTTTACAAATTTGAAGTGGCCTTTTTTTCATGATAAGTTAATAATTAGATTCCTTCACTTGCTATTCTGGCTGAACTCGCAGAACTATGGGGGGGCTAGGTAATACATATTAACGCGTTGCCCGCGTTCGTCGAAGAAGTTAAACAATACTCATTTGGGCGTTTAATGTCTCAAAATGTGTGTGTTCCTGGCAATGGCAGGAATTTTTTTATTGCGGACAATGTCTGATATATACATCATCGTTACTTACAGTACTCCTACCTAATAAATTTTGAAAATATTTGTATTCCTTTTCAGTGTTGATAACATTATGACTATTGTCTACCTCTAACCCATGTATACATACAAGCATAGCTCTGGTCATGGTCCCTAGATACCGTAGATACCGTAGATCAGGGGTGGCGAACCTTTTGGCGATTGAGTGCCAGCGTTTATGCATTAAGAGTATACTCGCTCGACTCGCGTGCCAACCCATCGAGTGAGATGGAGGCATCGATCAAGCACCGTCCCTGCTACGCAACTTTGGGCACGCCTGCCATAGGTTCGCCACACCCCTCCCCCCCCCCCTCTCCCCCCCCCCCCCCAGATAGATATAGTCACCGTGGCTCTGGTATACGAAACTCCCGTCGCCACGTTTGTAAATGAACGTTTCTAACAATGTAACGCGCCAAATTAGTGTACCAAAGGCTTACTATGTATGTATGGCAGAAAAAGACGTTATCTTCTGTTGCGACAGGCAGTTTGTTTCGCATTGTAATGAGTTGCGGCAAAAGTCCCGCATTCACGTAATTCGTTTAGTTTGTCCCGCGTTTACATCACCTATGACACTTGAAAATACTTTTTCCATTTGTAGTTGAACAGAAGTTTCCCAAATGTGAGTAATATTGTAATAAAAATTAAAATGTGCAAACCAATTTCATAAATGGTCACCGGACGCATTGCACACCCTATCGCCCTAAATTCTGAAGTGTTCTGTGACATCGTCAGTCTTCAGCAACCTAATGCTTTAATAACTGACATTGTATTTTTACGTGCCAAAAATAAGCAAATAACGTTTTTGGCCTAAATTTTCTATCTTATTTTTTCCATAATTGTGAATTGGCATTCAAAAAATACCCATTACGTACGTTTCTGATGTTGCTGATATACCTACCTTATAAATGAATTGCTGATACCAAATATTTTTATGCACATGGTTCGAATTCTTATATAATTTTTTATAATATTATTGAAAATTTATAATTTGATGCATGGTAAAACTAAGGAATCTTAAGCTGCCGGGCCTCCTCCGTAAATACTATTTGTTTTGATCATTAAACCGCGTTGGCGTATTTCTAATGCGTCTCGAATTTGATACATGGATATATCAAAATGTCCCACTTTAGCTACATCAAATCTGGCTGCATTAACTTTAGACATTTAACCATATTTGAAACTTTCGCCGGCCCTTCGCGAAGTCGTGTAACTTGAATGTCAACAGTTCTGTGTTTGAGCGTATGTCGTCCCGTTTCATCGGGGTAGAATGCAATTGTTTTCTCAGGGTCACTCGTCATCCTTGATCATTTTCTTGGATGATTTCATTCCTATGGTACGAATTCAGCCAGAGGCTAGGAGGTCTTATCCGAATCGCTTTCTCCTTCAAGGCGCCAGGTAAACAAGAGGAACGCACTCTCGACTGCCCGTCAAAGTAAACAATCGAGATGAAAAAGACAAGAGGGGCCTTTATGGCCAAGGAGCAAGTGAACCACTCCTTTTTTTGGTGCCTTGAGGGTTCCTCGACATGCGACAGTCGGCGAGCACTGAGGTAACTTCTTGCCGATTGTCAGGCACCGCCGATGTGTCTTGAGCAACTCGTTTCCTAGTGGCAATATGCTTTAGGGAATCGGTATCGATCTTTTCTTTCCCGAGGGTTTTTTTAAATGTGTTTATTTATGCTCTTGAACTGCATAGGAGAAATAGTACTTCGCATGATGAAGAAACTTAATTAGATCCGTGAGCTGATAATTAACCCGATGTATCATTATAGTATGGCCAAGAGCCTGGCGAGAGTTAACCATAAATGGGAGACTCATCTCAATTTTTGACATCATGTGTATCCGGATAACTACAGTTATAGTGTGAAAGTTATATTAAAAATACTGAGTAATATATAAAGAGTTTACGAAGCAGGCCAAATAGGGGGCTTCCGAAGACATTGAGGAGTAAGGCGGAAACCTTGAAAAGAAGTCAGTACATGTTCTATCGCATAGGTGAAGTTTCCCTAGTGTTTTGAAACGGCAAGAGAAAGGATATGATAATTAATTCTATTTTCAGCGCTAGTATGGGGAACAAGGATAGGGTGTCAGGACTGGTGATAATTAGACCAACCTGTATTTGAAATACAATCAAGGTACCAATGACGTAAGAATGACGAATATGTAGTACTCTATTTCGAATCATAGCACTATGTGGGCGGTGGATTATCAACTTCCAGGTTTTTATGTCTACATACTTTATTTTCGAAAGCACTAAATAAATTCAATAAAATTCGAATCTACGTATTTCTGCCCGGGACTGCTAAAGATTGGGTATGGAGTAAAGATAGAGCATAGTCCTTCTCAAGATCAGTCACTCCGTCTCTTCAGAGATCTTACTAGATATCATCTGGATCCTGCAGTGGGAATAGAGAAGAAAAAATACCGCTCAAGGAATTGTTATTTGACAATTTCAAGAAAAAGTAGGATAGATATCAGGTTTATATTTTCAGCTTACGGTATTTTCATTCGCAATGGAATTTTGTTGATGGAATATCACGTGACGAATTAATACTAAGATTATTAGTGTATTTATCAATATTTCTATAAAACACATTCATTTCCTAGGAAGTTAAAGTGTTGCTACTGATGCAATGCATGCATCGCGATGATTGTGCTTTCAAATAGCCAAAACAGACGATAAAAGGCATTCTCCCGTACGTTACGTGTTATAAATCAGTATTTTCGTGAATGAATACGATTTTACCCACATCGCTCGGTGTAGAGGATGACTACCTCGTACCTTTTACTCTGCTATGTAAACTATTTTTCACATAGGTTTGCTTTTGGTAGGTATGCACAAAATATTACGTTCCAGTCTCGGAATCCAAGGACTTATTTTCTCTTCTAGAATACTAATAAGTTGCAGTCAACAGATCTTCAGGTCTAACAGCGCTCGTTTATACTTGACATTACTTTCTATTTAGCTGCCCGCTATACTTTTGGGAACGGAATAATGGTCGAATAATCAATAGGCATGGCTCAGTAATTAACCAGGTAGTCGCCAGGTGTTTTTAGTAGTCATGTGGGATATACAATGTTTGTTTGCGGTCAACAATTCGGCGTGCATCAACAAATTTCGTAGACTCAAGTAATGCTAAGTATAGAGATACTTGGCGAACTGCGAGGGATGTAACTATAAGAAAAAATGGAGATATACCTAATATAATTTCATTCTAATGACTATTTTACTTCATTAGTAACTGTTTTTTCTTATCTTTGTTTTGCACCTAATTTTACTTGTTCGGGAGTCTTGTTCAGGATAGAGAAAGTCAGATTAATAGGGTTTCAGTGGTCATACAACGGGCGAAGTTTAATAAAATATAACACCAAATTAGTACATTGGAGACTTTGGAGGCAACCACCTACAAAGGGAAGGAAACGTTCTTCATGGCGTCGTAGTGTATTGTCTTATGGACAGCTGAACCAGATGGAAGAATATATGTGGAAACATTCTACGTTACTCTCCAAAAAAAGAGGTAAGGCCGCTAAACTTCGTAGGCGAAAACAAGGAAAATACATTTGCATAACTTATAGCTATTGGCAATGAAAACTGGGCAGGCAATTTTATCCATTTTTTCGTGTATGCATTCTTTGAAGTCTCGGTTAAAATTTTTATTGAGTTGGATTTCTTGTGTTAAAATCCTTTAATATCTAACGCCACGCTATGCATGACAATGATATGAAACAATTTCTGAAAAGAGGAGAGAAACCTTCTCTTTCTGAGCATTAAAAAGAAACAATCAATGGATTAAACGAATGAAGAGGATTTCACAGGGACCCTAATGTGCACTAGGGAAAAATTACCTATTTCATAACAACAATAAAAAATTAAGTTATATTCCAAGACAATGACCCTGATTGACCACCCAAAATATAATTCTATCAATGGTCCTTTTCACCAAAGCTACCACTGGAGGATTGAAGGCGACGGCAATTCAACACCAACTGCTGGCAGGAGTCTTCAAGAGCGTTCGTTAGTCTGATAGGTAAATGCATGTTATCTCCGAAGGCTACATATTCTCTCAATAGCAATACGAATGAAATATCGGCGCTCGATCCCGAAACGTTGAAGGAAAAATTTGAGTTTAGGCCACTTAAATTTGCAAAAGTTCTCAACGGATTCTAACTTAGGATACATTGTAAAATTTTGTGATATGAATAACTTTTTGCAATTCGATCTAGCTGTCAACTATCTTCCTGCACTTCACTGGAAATAAGGTACATCATTTTGTTCCATATCTATGGTAAATATAATGATTGAATTATACAACTTACACGAAATTAAATAAAATATCTCTTCTATACCACGATATTTTTTGTATTCCAAATTTATCTCACGAGATTTTCAGTGAAAATTGAAGGAGGCAAATTTTTGCAACAATTGGTCAAATTCGATCCCATGTAACTTGTCATTGCGTTAGAACCAGAAAAAGTGGCATTAAAAACCCAAATGCACCAATCAATGGAGAATGACCATGAGTAGTTTCAAAGTCCAGGATGAAAAAAACAACTTTTTGATTTTTGGCAAGTTGTTTTCGATTTCAGCTCTCTGTGCGTAGATGGTTGTAACCGCTACTCTTTTAAGAAACACCTTACAGAGATTAATTAAGGTTCAAATGTCAGTGGCTGAAAATTGTCGATATTACACTGGAATGCTAAGAATAAATTATTAACTTCCCTCCTTCGAAGCGAGTAATTCGCCAAATGGAAAAATTGTATTTGCCTTGAGTTCCTTGTGGAACAATGTTCCCAAATTTTTGTTATTGCTTTTGCAGTATGCTACGGTGCAACACCGTACCATTTCATCACAATATTTTCTGAGTTATTTCAAATGAATACAATTTTTCAATTGTTAGACCGCACTTAGAATATGCTGCGAGCATATGGGACCCTTATGAAGCAGGCTTAATTTACGAATTAGATCGAGTACAAAGAAGAGCGGCGAGATATGTAAAAGGGTGTTACGATAGGAAAAGCAGTGTGTCTGGTATGTTAGCCGAATTGGGATGGGAATCGCTGTCACAACGCAGGCTGAATTATAGACTTAATCTTCTGGGAAAATTTAAGGAGGGACATTTCATTAATGACGTTAATCATACATTGCTGGCTCCGACTTATTATGGTAGGCTCGATAATTCCAATAAAATTAAGGAGATAGATTGCAGGACGGACAAGTTTAAAATGTCATTTTTTCCGCGTACTATTCGTGATCAGAACGTTAAACATCGAGTAAATCGGTAATAATTATAGAGGTAATATTCAGAGTAGGTAAATAGTTTTTTTTTAATTACCTGCATGTTCAAATCAACGTGTGACTTGCATGCAATGCCTTTTTTGCATGCATGAGTATCTATGAAATTCGTGTCAGGTTTCAAGGCATGCATGGTATTCATGGGTGTGTCCTACATGATTGGGATTTGGTAGTTTTTCTTCTTTTTTCCCCAATTACTTTTAAAGGTGTAGTCTTTGCTTTGTAGTGTTCATTTTTGTTTGTTGTGTCATTGTTCCTGGTTTGGATGCACCCCCTGCCACACACCCTCGAGGTGGCTTGCAGGGTATGTCGTAGATATATATAGATATAGATATAATAAGAAGCAAACAAATTGATTGCTGTGGCTCTATCCCACGACCCTCCTACTTTGTTATTTTCGTGTAATCTCGTGAAGTTTTGGGACTACTAGTCCATTCTTAGGCTCAAAATGTTTTCCTCGTCCCGATGATACTGCGCTTTAGACTTAGTTGAATAAATATTCAATGCAAATGTACTGAATAACTCCCGAGGACCTGAGGAGGTTTTATAGATACGATTCTACCATTTTTTAAACATATTTGAAAAGGTTTGATGCTTTTGTTTACATTTGTTCCGCTAGGGTATTCCTAAATTCGCAAAAAGAGGGAAAATGTGGGACCAGAAGAGTAACAAAAACAAAAATTTTAACAATACGTTAACAACACCTTATTCTTACTCTATAGAACTATACTATCCTTCGGATTTCCATCAATACAGAAAGCAATTTCGGCCTAAAAAAACATTGCAAGATAAATAAGATTTGTCCTGATATTGAATTTCTACAGTCGACGAGAATCCAAGAAGGAAGTCAAGACGCTCCTCCCTCTCAAGTGCCATTACAGAGAAATAAAAAGCAGGTCTCCACACCAGTAAATTAAGTACATTGCTCTTTTCATTGCAGGAATAAGGAATACCAACTAAAACTTCAAACATCACAACAACTAGAAGTCCAAAAGATTTGTGACACATCAAGACGAAGTATTCTTGGAGGGAGCTTGGATTCACCGAATAAAATTAGGCATGGGCCTGTATATATTCCGCATTGTTCTAATGCTGCTTATTCCTGCAGTATGGAGCAGTTCGGTTGTATTGCCCGATCATCCATTCATTTTCAGTGATGGGCCTTCGCATCTCTACCCAGACCCAAGTGAGTACATTTAGGTGACCTGTGATAACGAATACTTATAACCTGAAAAACCTTCGGAACCTGATATGTAATTCATTATTATAATTCACAACTGGGATCACGCGAAGCCCAAAATATTCGGGCAATACGTTGATTCCGCCCTTCTTGGCCTTTCCTCTTCCAATCTTAATCATTTTTATAATGGGCCCGTGCGCAGCCTTCGTAATAAAATGAAAATCCGAAACATGGTTAAAAATTAATTTCATTGAGGGAGTTCACACAGATTGAAAAACGAATAGGCGGGGGTAATATTTTCCTCTAAAACTCTTAAAATACGTATTACCAATTTCATTTTGGATTCCTGGCACTATGTTTACTTCAATGGGGTCGTTTTCCATATTTTTTATTGCCGAATCTGATAGTTTGTAAAATAAAACGACCCGTATTTTTCCATTTTTCGATCCGTCATTAGTTCCAGAATTATATACGGCGAAAAACTGATGTTTTTAACCCTTTCGGAAAAGTGGGCGTGCATGCAACCTCATACGTCATCCGCTAAGTCGACTCACAACTGAGCCCGCGAAGCTACTTCGTCTTATCGCAATGGGGGACACACAGCTGACTCTGCCAATGGGAGTGGTTGCAACAGGATCTGTGCGAGCAGACCTTCCGACATCCTCCCTCCACTCCCGTCCCTTTCCCTACAAGCAGTTAAGGAGGGGAGGCAAATTACGTCAATGGTCACAAAGCAGCTTCTTCGGTGGGCGTTAGCTTTTGCTTATTTTAATTTTTGATTTATGAGTGAATGGCTGTGGTTAGAAGATTAATTTTTCACTAAAATTCATTTTTCGTTTCCATCTAACGGTTTCGTTTATAAATTGCGTTTTCAGGTCAGAGTAAACGCCCCCATTGTGAAATTATCAGTGCAAGTGCAGTTACAGTAATAACTTTGTCTTTTTACTGTCGCATTGTTTATATCAAGCATAAGTCTGGCAACATTAATCGATTCTATTGTTTATCAATATTTAAAACTACGAAGAAACTCCTTTCACAAATCATATATTTATTAACAATTTAAAAAATGATAACTCATTTAATATATTTAATTTTCATTTAACATGATTTTATTTTAAGACGAGAGTAATATAAATCGTAACCTTGACGATACGCTGCATCCCTTAAATATTTACTTGGGTTGGTATACATCGCCCCCGCGAAAAAACAAATTTAATTTCTCTAACTTCGATTTCCACAAAAATGATAAAAAGTGTAACCTTAAATTAACTATTTATCTGAAGTGGAGATCTTACTTTTTTAAATCGCAGCTCAATTATCGAATTTGGTAGCGTATGGAGGGAGAAAAAGGGATCCAAAAGACACCTCATATAAATAATATACATTTTAACTATTAATTGATATTCCATCAATCAGTTTTTCAATCCTAGCATTGGTTAACTGCAGCCCTCCATTATGCCCTGATCAGTGTTAATTCCCCCACGCCCTGATATATTTTCTCTGGACGTCCTTCTTTATTTGCCCTATCTACTTGTCCCTGGGTCTTCCTCGCGGGATCTTCCCTTCAATTTTCACTTTATATTATATTTCTCACCAATCCACTGTGTCTCAAGGTATGACCAATCCATCTGGTTCTTCTTTGCCGTAGGGTTTTCCGTATTGTCCTATCTGCATCTGCTCTTCTGTACACCTCTTCGTTCCTCACTTTATCTGTCCATTTAATCTTCAACATTCTCCTCCAGCACCATGTTTCGAAGGCTTCAATTCTTCGCCATTCTGCTCTCTCGATGTTCCATGTCTCTGATCCATAGAGTGATACGCTCCACACAACTGTATTTGTGAAGTGTTTCCTTGTTTGTAGCCGTAGGTTCATCGAGCGCAGTAGTTGCCTCCTCTTCATAAACGTCTCCTTGTGTGCTAGCTCGTGCTATTCTTCGCTTGATGTCCGTAGAACTTCTTCCATCCCAAGTTAGCCGAGGTAGGTGAAGTTCTCCACTTGTTCTAATTTCATCGCTCAAATAGTGATATCAGCCCTCAGCTTCTCTCTTCCACAAACTAGCATTCTTGATTTATCCTTATTGATGCTCATATCATAAGCTTAATGAAGGGGTCTATAGTGTCTATGGATGCTTGCAAGTCCTCTCGACTTTCTGCTACAACTGCGATTTCATCAGCAAACCGGAGCATGTTAATTTCTTCGCCATTCACCTTGATGCCTTTGAAGCCAATTCCTTCTGCGTCTCTTACTGCTTCTTCAAGATATATATTGAATACGTTTGGGGAGAGGTTGCATCCTTGCCTGACTCCTTTCTTTATTTTGTTATCTATCTTTCTTTCACTCGCCCTGGTTCTTGTAGAGGCTATAGATTATTCTTCTGTCATTGTAGTCTATCCAAATTGCTTACACTATTATGAACATAGGTAGTGCATGTTTGGTGAGAATTCACCCCCTGCCACACACATTTATGGTGGCTTTCAGGGTATTATGTAGATGTAGATGAACATTGTTCCATTCTACGTTGCCAAAAGCTTTTTCCAAGTCTACGAATGCCACATACGCTTGTTCACGTGAATCATTTTCTCGGCCAGTATCCTTAACCTGAGTTTTGCTTCCCTAGCTCCTCGATTTTTCCTGAATCTGAATTTAATTTCCGTAAGTTTCTCTTCAATCTTTCCTTCCATTCCTCTAATAATTATCCTAGTCAGTATTTTCGTTGTGTGTGACACCAGGCTCAATGTTCTGTGTTCTTCGCATTTCTCTGTCCTTGGTTTCTACGAGATTGCTATCATTTCACTGTTCTGGAAGTCCTAGCTGGTAGTCTCCCACTTTCATAGCTATCTAATTGATATTAAGATACTTATATTTTATTTCTTCCAGTACATATAAATAATTTAGTTGGAAATATAAGGCACTAAATAATGAAATACCTCCTCAAGGGAATGCAAAGTCTATGAAAACAACAGTGATAATCCTAAGCATTTCCTTGTCTTCAAGTGTATCGTTCTATCAAGAACTTTTCTAGTGATACATATCCGTTCTTGAAATTCTCATTGGGACGGTGAACCTGATATTGATCATAAACGCCCGGAAGACGAAAGCGGAGTTAATCATCGAAACGTCGGCACCTGAATGATCAACCCACCCAGCGGGAATCCCAAGAAGAATTTACTCATGCTCATTTGATTTAATTGAATTTTACAATTATTAGAATTTGTGCAAGCATTTGCATAATTACGTGGTTCTTCTTTTTCCCTATCACTTGCATGCTTATAAACTAAGATCTTTTCTCAATCGAAAAAAACGTAGGTTTAATCTCATTCTCTCACTCCAATACTACAAAAATATTCTTCATGAAAGGAATTCTCTTGATTTCAGATGCACAGGGAGTGGTGAACGGAAGTTCTTCTCCCGTAACCCTGATTGAAAATGGCCAATTCATATTTCCCGAAAAATGTTACGAAGGTAAGTAACAGCACGTACCCATTCAAACTTTGGATGCCCCCAGGCATTCAGTGAGATGGATGTCATATTAAGATAAAATTAAAGAACATTGCGGTACTATTTAAGGCACTGATACACATTTAATAGATTCTGGATTTAAAGATTCCACGGTCCACCAACTCAAATGATTAGTACAACCCGAGTGAGAATCACTCCAGTAGAGAAGATTTCTTCTGCCAATTAACCCGAGTCTATTCATAGATTAATTAGCGAAAATGTTATCATTTTCTTTCTAATTCCATTAAATTCTTAAAAACGGTCCTCGTAAGTTCAAGAAAAATATTTTTTTCACCATTAGATATTTGCAGATGTCTCAGATTTACGTCATTAAAAATAGGAGCAATCACGCCAAAATGTCAATGAATCGACTAAAGGGATTCCCAAGTATGCCCACGTACTAACTTTGCAGTGGTTTGGGCCTTACAAACAGGTCTGCACACTACCTATATGGAACAGACCCGCTACGAGGTGTGAATGGCTTGCGCCGAACTATGACCCCTGGACTGAACTAGGTATGATTTGGTAAATTCACAGTTGGTGTATTCCTCACGGATTCCACCAATGTTAAGAGACTTGTAGATAGTCCTTACAGCATTTTCCTCACCATATACCTTTCTTAGCCAGTGATATTCACAGGAAGGTACCAATTTTCTGGCATACATATTGGAATCCGCCAAACCGTGACGTTAAGTGGAACGACAAAAGCTAATCATCAGTTCCCGTACACGCCTCACGTATTAAGGTAATAAATACTCGCATCATTTTTCAATTGCTCTCTGATTGTCCATTTACACATAAAAAACTTTATTGCACTGTGAAAGCATAAATTCATGATATAATTTCAAAGAATTAAAATGAGCTTTCATTCAAATCCTACTTGAGTACAAATTTTCTATATCAAATTCTTAGTTGTTGAGAATTACGGTGTCAAAATACCTGCTTGAGATCACAGAGTAGGACTTTCACATGCCGTATCAGTAAAAGGGCAGAAAGCGGGTGCCTCCTATTATGCGGCTAATCTCTCTTGTATTCTCCATATCATCTGACTGTCGTAGTGCAATTCCAAATATGTATTCTTTTCTTTCCTTTTCGTGATTATCTAAAATTCTTCTCAATCATTCCATTCGTCCCTCAAAACTTTCTCCGTCCAATTTCTCGCTTTTTTTAAATTCAATAACCAACATACTTTCCCCTACTACTTAAAGCACTTGGTCAAAAGTTTTACACTTCATTTGTCTGCATACCTGCATCTAAAATATTTCCAATTTGAGTCCATCATCGGGTACCGGGTTTGAGTGGTAGTTGGAATACTGTCTTCCCATCCTGAGAGTCCTGATTCAAATTCCAGAAGTGACATGTTTTTCAGGGGAATACCTTGGGAGTTCTTTGTGGAGAGCCTCTAACTCCATCCATCGGACGTGACGTTAAGCCAAGGATCCCTAGGCGTATTTCGTTATGAGGTGAGACTAAGTCAGCCTAATACCAACGGCAAGATTCTCTCCTCCCTTCTCCCAATCTCAGAAGCATTTCTACATCCAATTACCCACCTATCGTAAATGTTCATCACCCGTTACGTTTACTTAAGTAAAAATATTAATCCCGATCTTTCAACCAGTACTTATAAATGCGTTGGTATCCTGGTTGGGGCCTTGGTGATTTCTCCTCATTAATGTTAGGATAAAATATATTTATACTGTGCGAATTGATCTCAGTTGCCGGAATACATTAAAATGTGCTCCTACCAGCGGGGACAACAATATTAATCTCAGCAAAGCCATACATGCCATGGAAGTCACCTTGTGGAAGCAAGGCGAATGGTAGTCTAACCTGTTTCGGATCTTCAATAAAACTATTTTAAAAAGCACCCAGCCCCTCCATTTAATGGGGTTGTTGATTTTATGTTGAAAAAAACACCCTAGAAAAAGCAATGATATTGCAAGGTAAGAATTGACGTGAAATAAATTATTTCAGAGATCTCTAATAAGACTCGGACGATATAAGAAATTGTAACAATTGAAATATCTACAGGAGCGAATGGTAGGGAATAATTAACAGTGGATGAAATTAAATTAATAAGAGAATAGCTCTAATAATGAAGACTGCATTAGTTGGAGGGTCCAGAAGATAGAGCAGGCGAGTCACTGGGTATTACAAGAGGTCAGAAGGGATGGTGAAGGGGATCTGATTGCTTTGCTGGCTGCAGTTATGACTTTCTATGCCGAGGGTTTATTCTCGGTAGAGGGAGAGATTTTTTATTGGTATTCGGATCCCTATATCTTTCCCATCTTAAATCTTTCCGAATACCCACCAATCGGGAACGTCGTAAATGTCCTCAACTGTTGGGTATTCCCCCGGAAAAAACTACATCTAAGGAAAAAGAAAGATGATATGGAAACGTGATGATATTCTCTGAGATAGGGAGACACTTACGAAATAAAACGCTAATATGGTCATCATTAGGTGCTGTTAGACGTTTAAATTGATATTGAGAAAACTGCTTCAATTCATCAAGTATTTACCAAATGGAGAAATCTTCGACGAAAACAAAGAAAATTATTGTAAACAAAATATTATGCAGAGCTTAATATGGCACGCAACGTTTTGCGAGTCCGGCACTTGTATTCCAAACAGATATTGTGACATATGGTGACGCGTGGTGTTCGACGTGGTAAGTGGAGGAAAGAAAGATTTTTGAGAAGTCACGAAAGGGACGAAGTAGGTAGATGAAGCAAGTAATAACAAACAAAGACAATTTGTCGGGGCTGCTAATGCAAAAATGAGATGTAAGGATATTTTTTATGGTATAACAATGCAGAAATTCGTTAGACTTAAGAAAGTAAAGAAAATGTAGGTCAGATGGTACTAAATATAGTGAACTATCAATAATATTTTGTCACTATGCCAATCAGATTCAATTCTTAGCTAAGCAAAACCAGATTATGGAACTAATTATATTTTAAATCATTTTCTTTTCAGATGAAATCACATATGCGACGATGATTTCCAGAAGTGTACGAAAGGATGAAAATAGGGAAGCCATCATTCCACTCAAAAATCCTGCGGAATTCGTCGTGATCTTGGACGGAGGACGAAGCTGCTACTCCAGCGTCAACTGTTTAATGACCCTTGAAGAAGAATCTAATCCACATCTGAGAGATGAGTGCAAACTGCGCGACAACTTCTACATAGGTGAAGATGGAAATGTGTACGAGGGACGCGGATGGAAAATGACGCCTTATTGGTACTTCAAAGGAATTAGGAACGCGTCCGTTTCGGTGAAATTTATGGGAACTCACAATTCGAAACTTCCTTCGTACATAGCGATCCGAGCCCTCAAATCCTTATTGCTTTCGGGAGTGTGGCTCGGAACGCTTTCGTCAAATTACAAAATTCTTTCCATCAGACAACTTACCAACACGGACACCTACTTGGGTGAAGCACTGCATCGAAACGTGGAAGAGTGGGCAAGTTGGGTGAATGATTCCGTTCCGTCATCCAGGTGGGAGTATCAGAGGTCAGAGCCTCTTAATTTTGTATTCCGCAGGGAATGGAATGCCACGAACCCACCTACAAATTTTGAGGAGACAGTTACACCAGTTAAATTTATTCTATTGAACAATGTTCTCGACCGATGTTATTCCAGAAAAGACTGCATTTTACAACTACAAACGTACCAAAGAACGCGAAAGCAGGATTTTGGTGACCTCCTGGACAGTTTTTATATCGGGGAGGACGGTAATGTTTACGAAGGACGGGGTTGGGATGTTCTCCCACATTGGCACATTGAAGGATTCGGAAATAGACACGTCAGCGTCAGTTTCTTGGGATCATTTCAAACAGAACTACCGTCTTACAGGTCAATCGCTGCATTCAAGGCCCTGGTCAGCATGGGCATTCAATTAGGTAAACTATCGGCAGACTTTAAACTCAGTTCCCTCCGCACTGTTTACGACGATAGCGTGCTCCTTGGAGATGTACTGAAGAATTATGTGGAAGACTGGACACCCTGGGACAAGACTTTCGATCGTATGAGCTTGGTACAACGTAAGAACGCGAAACTCGTTCCATTAATGACAAGAGCAGGGCAAGTATTTGATAGGAGGTCAAATAATTTAGTGTTACGTCCCCCTGAGATACCGGTAAAATACGTTATACTCAACGAGGGTGAGAAATGCTGTTTTAACGCGACCGAATGTACTGCATTAATGTTGTCTGAAGAACGTAGGTACTCGTCAAACTACGGTGACCTCCTGGACAACTTCTATGTCGGCTGCGACGGTATGGTGTACGAGGGTCGGGGTTGGAAATATTTACCTCCAGTCCACCTGAAACACGCTCGTAATTCTTACATCACCGTCAAGTTCTTCGGAACATTCAACGCCACAAAACCAAACGACCTGGCACTTCTCGCTTTCAATTCATTCATCAACCTTGGAATTGATCTTGGCAAGATATCTCCTTCCTATCAGCTGTATTCCTACCGTCACATCTACAACGATTCCTCGTTCCTGGGAGACGCCCTTAGTGAATACGTAGAAGGGTTAGCGCGTTGGTCAACTGCGATGAATGTGGAGGGCGGTAAAGAGGGCGAGTCATTGCAATTGTCGCCGCTCGTAGGCCGCGATGACTGGAATGCCACTTCACTCAGTGGTACGCTGAAAAAAATCAATGGGAGTGTTCGATACGTAATAGTCGGAGAAATAGGAGATCGATGCTTTTCATTTGACGGATGCCTCCAACGGATTCAAAACGAGCAGGCTATAGCATCTAAATTATACGGATCTCTAACTAACCATTTCTACATAGGAGACGATGGTAATGTTTACGAGGGTTTAGGCTGGGTATGCGATACAAGCGACACCGCCAACGATACGCAGGAATATATTGTGTCTATCAGATTTTACGGCAAGTTTGAAGATGATCTTCCCTCTCCATTGGCCACGGCTGCATTTCACTGGCTACTGAACTCTGGACTCGATACTAAAATACTATCTGAGAACTACACAATTATCACCAATTGTCAGATACATAACTGCACCAATGATTTGCAACAAGACTTTAAGCAGGTCATTGAGAAGTGGAACATTCACTCTAATATTTCCACGTCGTTGAGCATTACAGATAGCCTCACTTTTGCTCCCCTCATGGTTGTTCCAAATTCAAGAAGAGGGCACCGAAGTAGAGCCTATTACGGAGAGAAAGGTATTCCAGCAGCCGAATATGTTGTAATATCCGATGGCGGGGACCGTTGTAGTCATCACGAGGAATGCCTCAATCATACGTACCACCTGTCCACGAATTCGTATGAAAACTTCTTCGTTGGCGAAGATGGTCGTTCATATGAAGCATCGGGTTGGAGTTTAAACATTCATGGTGAATACTTTTGCAACAACTGCACGATGGTGTTCATTAGGTTCATGGGAAAATTTAATTATGACATGCCCTCTTCGGGTGCAATAAGGGCGATGAAATATTTGATAAAGTTAGGAATCCGATCTGGTCAAATTATCCCCGAATACAAATTAATATCCATTCGCCAGCTGTGTAATAACTGCTCACTGCTAGGAGATTCTCTCAACACTGGTTTGCGCAGTTGGAGAAACTGGTCCGAAAAGACAAACGTATCAGCAGACTGCTGGCCATTCACCAACAAGATTATTTATCGACATGACGGGAGTTCATCGCATGGTAGGCATTCTCGTAGATACAGAATGAATAGAAGTTCATATCCTATCGCAAGCATTACCATTGAGGCTGAAAATTCCTACTGCGACGAAAGCGATGATTCTGACTCCTGGCTTCAAACTCGGCGTGACTCCGCCCTTTCTTACAATTTCTTAATAGGCTGCAATGGAAATGTATACGAGGGACTTGGCTGGCAATGGGTGGCAAATCATAATGAAAAAACATTGCTTATCCGTACTATGGCAAAATTCGATTCTAACACTTCAAAAAAGAAAGCAGTGTTTGCTTTCAAGGAGTTAATCGTTAAGCCAGGCATACAACAGGGCTACCTTGAACATTCATATAAACTACATGGTAGTCTTGCCGGTGAATACGGTGATTAGTATTCCTTGCTCTTTTGCTAATCTAATTGTCTTTGACATTTTAATCACGTGTGCAACAATCAAATATGTTCAATTATTTCCGAAGTTTTATGTCTTTATCCCGCATGCGGTTGCCTCGTGGACAAATACCGATTTATATTCTAGGAAAGTGGCGATTCCCAATTTTAAACTAAGTTAACAAGGAGATAATTAATAAGCTAAATGAAACGACTCTGTAACATGTGCTTTAGCGCTACTGTGGGTTATTCCGTAATCTTTATTCATTTGAAACTAATAGTTATGGCACTACGATACCTCAGCCAAGTACAGTACTGAAGAATTGGTGTCCATAAAGGCTTGATCCTTGACGGTGTCGCTGTTTTAATAGCATTTTATAGATATTTATTATCATATATATAAAGGTAAGAGTTTATACTTTACACATGTAAATTATACTCAAATAAATATTTGACCAAATTGATACATTTCGATTAAATAATGGAAAATCATTGACATTGACTGTTTTTTCCCCAAGGCATACCAAATTGATATATTTAGATGAAATAATGGGAATTCATTGATATTTTAAATTTCCTTCGCTGTGTTTTCCACAAGGCATACAATGAATTATGACTCATATATTTTCCATTAATACCATTTTCAATAAAATGTCCCAGATCATTTAGGAAATCTAGAAATATACACTCCTACAGTAAGCCCTCTCTACATTGCCAACAGCACTGCAGTAACCCCAAAATTAAAAAATGTCTAATCTTTTAACACTCATATTAGCCTTTTTACGTGATTATGATCAAATAAAGGCAATTTATAAATTCTCAGCAAGGGTGCATTTGCTAAGGCTACTAAATATACTTGATCTTTACATTTCATTGTAAGGTGAAAAAGTGTATAAGAAGTGCAGCAACTCATAACTTAAGGGTAATCTCTTCATAAAATTATTTTAAAAATTTTGAATGCAATGGTCCACAGTGTGACGTACATTTCATCTCATACTCTACTGAACGACACTCTTCCTCGGATTTCCATCAGTGCAGAAAGTAATTCTGACCTAAAATGCATTGCAAGATTAAAGAGACAAGATTTCTCCTTTATTTAAAATCCTCTTTATTTTATAAACTCCATCAGACTCGGCAATAGAAAAAATATCGTAGAGGACTCCATTTCACTCCTCAAATTGGCGTACTTCCCACCACCCTTCGAACTACCAATGTAAATTTTCTTTTTTTTAATGAAAAAATAATTAACCAATAATTAACCAATTCACATTTTAGGGTTGAGTTCCCAGTATTCTCAATAAGCGCCAATTTCACCCGCAATTTTTATCGTGGGATCTCCCTGACTAAAAAGAGGTAAGCGATCATTTAAGCGGCTGGGAAAAATGCTGCATCGGCGACGAAGGGCGACGTCCAACAGCCATCAGTTGTATCGCATATCGCGTTTTTCTTTTTCTGTCAAGATAAATAAATGCTGATGCGACAAATCACTCATTGAAAAGCCGAGTCGACTCATGAGACGCGACAGAGGAGCAAGAAGAGTCTGGCCGTATTATTCCTTACATATTTCGCTTTCAAATCCTGGGACAAGGATCACTGAGTATCATCTGTTACTGATTAGGTGCAACGTGGAGGCAAGGAACTATCGACTTCCGACTAAGGTCTTCTGAGGTGAGTTTTGAAATAAGGCATTAGTGGGTGCGTGTCATGGTGGTCCATAACTTGGAGAACGGTTCCCGATGATTCATTGTTGGCACGACGAGACACGTCATTTTGAGGTTTACTCCAAGTAAAAAAACTGAACATCTATCCGGGCTGGGGTATCAAGACCACCTTCCGTGAATTAAATGGTCAACGCCAATTTTCCGTCAGTTACCCATTATCTTAATGGAAATTCTCACTGATCATCAATTACTTTAGATAAAATGTTTATCCATAGCAGGAAACATACTCGGGAGAAGTGAATAAAGTCAGAGAATAAATTAGTTTATCACATAAAAAGAGTGCCCAACTTTTCAGTTTGTTGTAAAGGAAATCCGACTATCTGTCGGTTGAATAATTTAAAGTTTATGGTCGAATTGAATGTCCATTGGGGATGAAATTTCCACTACCATAATGCTTACTGTGAAACAACTTCCCCTTTACTCCAATAAGTAATGACGGAAAATATATTTTTGCCGACAGCATGTAAATGATCAAGTTCAATTGAACCACTGTTCAGCCAACAGGATATGAATGAAGAAAAAGAGTAACCTAATTCTGTAAAGGGTAAATGAATTAAGGTGAGCTTCTAATTTGGCTTAAGTGAAAATGTCTGAAGATCGGAATATCCAAATGCCAAATTAAAGTATGGAAAACAATATCTCCGAAACAGGTTATTCGATTGGCTAGCCAATTGCAAAACCGGTTTCGGAGATATTGTTTTCCATACTTTAATTTGGCCTTTTGGATATTCTGGTCTTCGGAAAATTTCTCTGTTAAGGGTAGCTCATATATTCCGTAATACTGCCCACAAGAGTGGGCAGTATTACGACATTAATGGAGGGGAGCGGAAACCTTATTTACTAAACAGAATAGGGGGGATAAAAACGGTGAAAAGAGAATATGAGCGTCAAGCAATGGCATCGATGACCTTAGTTATCGGACCCACAACGACCGTTCGGGCTGGCATTTCTACAACCTCTTTATGACCCTATGAAACGATGCTATCGACATTGATATTTCTGGACGTGGGATAAGTACTCTTGCATAACATCTTGGCAATTCAGCGGTTTTATCAAATGCTCGCTACAAAACTACGGCCTCTCAAACAAGATAGATCGTGGTTCATTGGTATATGAGGTCAATAACAGACTAAACATGCCATAACTGATTGATTAATCAATTGTCTATCAATTTAAATTCATTTTCCACAGCTTGGCACAAAAAAATTTAGTGAAATCATAGCTAAAACGGTAAATATTTTCACTTCAAAAGGATCAAGAAGATAATATTTAATGCCCCCGAGGTAACCTAAAATCAATTAAATCAAATGCAGCTGAAAAGATCAAGTTCAAGAGTTTAGATCATGGAATTCAAATGATGACTAATTTCGTGTGCAAAACCTTTGTATCACTTTGCGAAATAAAGCATCATCCCCTTGATGATGATATACACATCATCCCATTGATGTGGCTGAGTTGGCAATGTTGATAAAAATATGTCAAGAGATGTACATGGTTCAATTGTCACCTCTCAAACATTGTCGACATTTAAAATGGACACAATATCGCATGAAAAGTCGGGCGGTGAGCTTGTATTGCTAACGTGAGTCCCACATATTATAGAATTCAACTAGAAATGACACTGTAACAATCTTCCCTCCGATTGCTTGTACTTTACAACGATTGGGTGAAGAACCACTCCTCAACGAATGAAGGATGAATTTCGAAAAGGCTCATCTAAGAGAATTTTGAACATGGACTTATTGCCAATATTTTTAAGCACACGAATAGAGCGATACGTTAGCGAGCTAATTTAGTTCATTATTTATTATTTTAGCACAATAGTAAGTAGTTAAAAAAAACTGGACTCATACTTTTGTCTCCAGAAAATTATCAAAAATCTGAGACGAGCCCCCGTACTTTCACGTAATACTTGAAATGTACAGTAAGGTGAGGAGATGGAGGGTTGCGTTTTAGATGGTATGGTAGATATTCTGAAGACATGAAGGGAAGAATAATGTGCAGTAGGTAAAAGATATGCATTTACTTCACAAACCATACTTTTTAATATGGTTTGAGTGGCCCATTTCTCTACCATAGTAGAGGTATGGATAATTAAAAAAATTCAGATAAGTGAAGATAATAATTATAAAATTTCGTGTAATTAACTCCTATAAGAGCTTTTTTAATGGCACCTAGTTTTTCTTCCAAAATAATCATTTATAATGTTAAGAAATACATCTCAAAATGATCGGAATACCTAAACATTATCCATACTCATGTCTTAATGGCGCACTTTCACTAAATTACTGGACGATAAATACATGAACGATTCGTCTCCTACGGAATTAATTTTATTCCATATTTTCATTGCAGGAATAAAAACTAGCCGCTAAAAATTTATATATCACAAAAACCAGAAAGCCTAAGGATTTGCGGCACATCAAGACGAAGTATTCTTGGAGAATGCTTGAGTTAATCAAATAAAATTAAACATGGACTTTACAACAATCAGCCTTTTTCTAATGCTCGTGATTCCTTCAATATGGAGCAGTTCGGAGATATTGCCCGATCATCCACTAATTTTCAATGACGGGCCTTCGCAACTCTATCCAACCTTCAGTGAGTATAATTAGCTGACATGAGATACCTGAAAAATCGGGAATAACTTTCGGAATCCTTTTGGAATAATATACTCATTTTTCACGATTGGGAAACGTCCAGTTCTCCATCATTCTCAATAATATAACTGCTACATTTGGCGGAAAAATATTATTTTCACCTTACTTTATCGATACACGAAAACACCGTTTGTCACACTCTAGTGTCAGCGACGCTTTTTGCGATTAAGCCAATAGACTTTTTAAAGCATGCCCTCATCAGGCAAAGTTCATTCAAGGAAATAATACACTTTTCTAAATATGAAGAATTTGATGTAATATCGTAACGTCAACACCTGATGACCGATCCAGTGGGAATCCAAAGAATTCACTCATGCATTTTTAATTAAATGTAATTTCACAATTGCTGGAATCTGTACAAATATTTGCCTGATTTGTCGTGTAGTACTTCTTTGTCCTTATTATCCACTTACATGCTAATGAACTGAGTTAAAAATGGTCATCATAATCTTATTCCCTCTCCAATATTACATTACTCTTCATAAAAGGAGCTTTCTCTGTTTCAGATGAAGAGAAAGTGGAAGACAGGATTACTTATACCGTACCTATGTGTGAAGATGTAATAGTCAGCTTTGACGAAAACTGTTACGAAGGTAAGGATATACCCCAATTCAACCCAAGAATAAGGATAAGGATATACCCCAATTCAACCCAAGAATACCCCTAAGTAACCAGTGAGATGGATGGCAAATTAAGAATGTTTCGAAGGACCTATGTTACCATTTACAGATATTGATAGTAATTCAAGAGAAGCGGGGTTTCAGATTTCACGGTCCGCCAAATCAAATGCACCCGTAAGCAATGAAAACCTCGATAACTTGGTACGGCAGCTCCCCAATACTTTTGTTTTACTGGGAGATTTTAATACGCACCATGCCCTATGGGGTAGTAATATAGGCCAATGCAACAGGAGAGGCCGGATTTTAGCATTTTTTATCAATGATTCCAACCTGGTCTTACTTAACAACAAAGAGAGTATCCGATGCAATAGTTTTAACGGAGTTTTGTCCTCCGTCGATCTTTTTATTTGCTTGGGTAGCATTGGAACGAAGTTGCAAATGTCAGTTCATCATTCTCTCTGCGGCAGCGACCACATCCCTATATTAATCGGCAAAGTAGGGAATTGGTCCCTTAACTTTAATCAACCAGGTCATTGGATACTCTGCATAGCTAACTGGGTGCATTTTTATCAATATTTTAACTATACTCACGACGGAAACCATGGAGTTTTATCGAACATCAATAGAATGTTTACTTCTATCACAGAAGCAGCAAGTGTCAGCATGACTTAGTCATCTGGCAAAGCCAGACGTACTTACACCAGTACCATGGTGGACCCCAAAATGTGCGGAATCCGTCCGCAATAGGAACCGTGCCTTAAGGATATTCAAGAAATAACCCACCTCTCTGCGTTCGGAGAGCTAAGGCCCGCCAAACGATTCAAGCAGCAAAAAAGGCTTCATGGATAGAGTATGTAAGCGGCATTAACCATATAACGCCCGTATCACAAGTGTGGCGAAGGATTAAACAACTCAACGGCTCTCACCAATGCTCTCAAGCTAGCTCCCTCAAAGTAAGTTCTAGAATAGTGTCCTCCTAGTGCGATATAAGTGAAATATTTGGACAAATCCTCGCAAATATCAGCAGCAATGCCGACTTCTCAGAGGCCGCTGACTTCTCATCCCGCAGGACGGCGCCCCTTTCCTCCCCCCCCCCCCCCCCCCCCCCCCCCACATATGGCCTCTCTTGAACTTGAAGGTGTACGTACTGCCTTGGTACTCCTCAACGGCCAGGGTTTCCCCGCTCTATGTGTGGTTTTTCCAACTCCCACCCCTAGCATCATTTCTACCTCCTCTCCCCCCTTTTTCCGTTGTTACCCTTGTTTTAGGCCCTCCTCCCCTCCTCTTCCCTCACTCCTTTTTTCTCCTGGTCCCTCCCCTCATTTGTATATATACTGGACTTCGTTAAAATTTGCTCACCTGATGATGATGTATCACATCGAAACCGGTCGAAGTAAAGATTTCTTTGTGGAAAATTGCCAAACTTATTTATTATGTTATTCCACTATAAAACGCCTGAAACGACTCTTTTTATTTGCCACAAACCTTCAGAACACTATTTATTAACGAACGATTATCAATGGTTTGTTCTTATGAGAAAGTCAATAGACTCAACTTAGAGATATGGGTCACCTGATTGTGGAAATAATTACACCTACTTTCAATCATTTACTTTCCAGATAAAATCACATATGCTACGTTGATATCCAGAAGTAAAAAAGTGGATGAAAATAGGGATGTCGGTATCCCAATCACAAATCCTGCGGAATTCGTCGTGATCTTGGACGGAGGAAAAAGCTGCCACTCCAACGTCGACTGTTCCATGGTCGTTAGAGGAGAATCTATTCCGTATCTGAGTGATGAGTGTAAACTGCGCGACAACTTCTACATAGGTGACGATGGAAATGTGTACGAGGGAAGAGGATGGAAAGTGGCACCTTATTGGTACCTCAAAGGAATTAGGAACGCGTCCGTTTCGGTGAAATTTATGGGATCTCACACTTCGAAACTTCCTTCATATAATGCGATCATGGCCTTCAAATCCTTATTGGTTTCGGGAGTGTGGCTCGGAACGCTTTCGCCAAATTACAAAATTGTTTCCATCAGACAACTAACCAACACGGACACCTACTTGGGTGAAGAACTGCATCGAAACGTGCAAGAGTGGGCAAGTTGGGTGAATGATTCCGTTCCATCGTCCAGGTGGGAGTATCAGTGGTCAGAGCCTCTTAATTTCGTATTTCGCAGGGAGTGGAATGCCGCGGAACCAATTCGAAATTTTGAGGAAACAATTACACCAGTTAGATATGTAATACTGAACAATGTCCTCGACCGATGTTATTCCCGAAAAGACTGCATTTTACAACTACAAACGTACCAAAGAACGCAAAAGCAGGATTTTGGTGATCTCCTGGACAGTTTTTATATCGGGGAGGACGGTAATATTTACGAAGGACGGGGTTGGGATGTCCTCCCACATTGGCACATTGAAGGATTCGGAAATAAATACGTCAGCGTCAGTTTCTTGGGACAATTTCAATCAGAACTACCGTCTTACAGGGCGATTGCTGCATTCAAGGCCCTGGTAAGCATGAGCATTCAACTAGGTAAACTATCGGCAGACTTCACACTCAGTTCCCTCCGGACTGTTTACGACGATAGCGTGCTCCTTGGAGATGCATTGAAGAATTACGTGGAAGACTGGACACCCTGGGACAAGACTTTCGATCGTATGAGCTTGGTACAACGTAAGAACGCGAAACTTGTTCCATTAATGACAAGAGCAGGGCAAGTATGTGGTACCAGGCGAAATCATTTATTAATACTTTACCCAGAGGTACCGGTAAAGTACGTTATACTCAACGAGGGTGGGAAATGCTGTTTTAACGTGACCGAATGTACTACACTAATGATGTCTGAAGAACGTAGGTACTCGTCAAACTACGGTGATCTCCTGGACAACTTCTATGTTGGCTGCGACGGTATGGTGTACGAGGGTCGGGAATGGAAATATTTACCACCAGTCCACCTGAAACATGCTCGTAATTCTTACATCACCGTCAAGTTCTTCGGAACATTCAACGTCACAAAACCAAACGACCTGGCACTTCTCGCTTTCAATTCATTCATAAAACTTGGCATCGGCCTGGGCAAGATATCTCCTTCCTATCAGCTGTATTCCTATCGCCACATCTACAACGATTCCTCGTTCCTGGGAGACGCCCTTAGTGAATACGTAGAAGGGTTAGAGCGTTGGTCAACTGCCATGAATGTGGAGGGCGGTAAAGAGGGCGAGTCATTGCAATTGTCGCCATTCGTAGGCCGTGATGATTGGGATGCCCCTTCACTCAGTGGTACGCTGAAAAACATCAATGGGAGTGTTCGATACGTAATTGTCGGAGAAATAGGAGACCGATGCTTTTCTGAATACAAATGCATCCACCGGATTCAAAACGAGCAGGAGAGAGCATCTAAATTATATGGATCCCTAACAGACCATTTTTACATTGGAGATGATGGAAACGTTTACGAGGGTTTAGGCTGGGTAAGCGATACAAGCGACACCGACAACAATACGCAGGAATATACTGTATCTGTCAGATTTTTCGGTAAGTTTGAAAATGTTCTTCCCTCTCCATTGGCCATGGCTGCATTCCACTGGCTACTACACTCTGGACTCGATACGAAAATACTATCCGACAACTACAAAGTTATCACCTATTGTCAAATATATAATTGCACCAATGATTTTCATCAAGACTTTAAGCAGGTCATTGAGAAATGGAACATTCACTCTAACGATTCCACTTCGTTGAGCATTACGGATAGTCTCACGTATGCTCCTATTATGGTTGTTCCAAGATCAAGTGGAGAGCACCAAAGCAGAGGGAATCCAAGCAGAGCCTATTACGGAGAGAAAGGTATTCCAGCAGCCGAATATGTTGTAATATCCGATGGCGGGGACCGTTGTAGTCATCACGAGGAATGCCTCAATCAGACGTACCACCTGTCCACGAATTCGATTGAAAACTTCTTCGTTGGCGAAGATGGCCGTTCATATGAGGTATCGGGGTGGAGTGTAAACATTCATGGTGAATACTTTTGCAACAACTGCACCATGGTGTTCATCAGGTTCATCGGAAAATTTAATTATGATATGCCCTCTTCGGGTTCAATACGTGCGATGAGTTATTTGATAAATTTAGGAACCCGAATTGGTAAAATTATCCCCGACTACAAATTAATATCCATTCGCCAGCTGTGCACCAACTACTCACTGTTAGGAGATTCTCTCAACAATGGCTTGCGCAGTTGGAGAAACTGGTCCGAGAAGACAAACGTATCAGCAGACTGCTGGCCATTCACCAACAAGATTATTTATCGACATGACGGGGGTTCATCTCATCGTATGCATTCTCGTGGAAAGAGAATGATGAGAATTTCATATCCTATCGCAAGTATTGCCATTGAGGCTGAAAATTCCGGCTGCGACGAAAGAGATGATTCTGACTCCTGGATACAAACTCGACGTGACTCAGCCCTAACTTACAATTTCTTAATAGGCTGCAATGGAAATGTATACGAGGGACTTGGCTGGCAATGGGTAACACGTTCTAATGAAAACACATTGCGAATCCTTACTATGGCAAAATTCGATTCTAACACTTCAAGAAAGAAAGCAGTGTTTGCTTTCAAGGAGTTAATTGTTAAGCCAGGCATACAACAGGGCTACCTTGAACATTCATATAAACTACATGGTAGTCTTGCCGGTGAATACGGTGATTAGTATTCCATGCTCTTTTGCTAATCTAATTGTCTTTGACATTTTAGTCACGTGTGCAACAATCAAATATGTTCAATTCTTTCCGAAGTTTTATGTCTTCATCCCGCATGCGGTTGCCTCGTGGACAAATACCGATTTATATTCTAGGAAAGTGGCGATTCCCAATTTTAAACAAAGTTAACAAGGAGATAATTAATAAGCTAAATGAAACGACTCTGTAACATGTGCTTTAGCGCTACTGTGGGTTATTCCGTAACCTTTATTCATTTGAAACTAATAGTTATGGCACTACGATACCTCAGCCAAGTACAGTACTGAAGAATTGGTGTCCATTAAGGCTTGACCTTTGACTGTGTCGCTGTTTTAATAGTATTTTATAGATATTTATTATCATATATAAAGGTAAGAGTTTATACTTTACACATGTATATTATGCTCAAATAAATATTTGACCAAATTGATGCATTTCGATTAAATAATGGGAAATCATTGACATTTTGAATTTCCTTCGCTGTTTTTTCCCCAAGCCATATCTACATAGGATTATGACTCAAATACTTTCCATTAAAAACATTTTTAATAATATGTCCCAGATCAATTAGGAAATCGGAAAATATAAACTCCTACAGTAAGACATTTCCACATTACTAACAGCATTGAAGTAACCTCAAGAGTAATAATGGTCTAAGATTTTAGCACTCATATTAGCCTATTTACATTATTATTAACGCATTAAGGCAATTTATAAATTGTCAGCAAGGTAACAATCGCTAATGCTACTAAATATACTTGGTACATGTTTCAATATGAATAAAATGTCTTACTAAGCAGCATCTAAGGAGGGTGTCCCTGATATGGCTATGCTAAGGTATGATCATTTATTCTAGCCGCCATTTTGCAAAATCAATTAACAACCTTGAAAATAAATTATTTTTAAGCCCATGAATTTTCACCAAAAAAAATTCCTTCCCTATAAAAATGGTTTAACTGGTCCAAAAAAATAAAATTCCGAAGGTCTACCGAGTGACCATATCAGGAACACGTGCACATCATATGGCCACCCTTATTTTATTTTCCAGTTTTGAATTGCAGTTCTGCTAAAATTAAATGATTTGAATGGATAAATAAATAACCATCATGCTAAATAATACTTTTTAAATTGAATATTATATATTTTAAACAAGATTTTCCATTAAAAATGAATTTGTTTACAAATTTGACATTACTATATGTTTCAAAATTGTTAAATACTTTATGACTGGAGTACAAGTCAAAAATTCGAAAAGCAACGACCTACCTTGTACTAGTAGTACCATGAGAATAAAAGAAAGCGAAGTGCACTTGATATGGCTACCTGGGTGGCCATATCAGGAGCTGGTCAGCTTTCACAACCATCATCTGATTACGAACAATTCGTTACAGGTACGCCAGAATTGACTAAATCAATCGAAAGAGCATTAAAAACTGAATACAATATAATGATTTCCATGAATAAAGTCTAAGAAAAACGTGCATAAAAGTAAGGAGACTTAGCAAAGAAAAACAAGATGAGGTCTTACGATAAACTCAAAGAACGCCACTGACGATCTATTGTTCTACCTAGCTCGATGGTTAGTGACCACGTGGCACACTAGAAGGCCTCTTCACTGGATTCTGATCAGATCCAGCGGATTTTTTGGCTAGCGATCTCAAAATAGGGGGACGGACATATCAGGAGCATGGCCATAACAGGAGCACCCACCTTACATTTCATTGTGAATTGGAAAAGTGTATAAGAAGTGCAGAAACTCATAATTTAAGGGAAATCACACTATAATTTTATTTTAAAAGTACAGAACCATTCTCAATTTCCATAAATCTGTCGCGGATCATGGTATAGTTCCGTTTTATTAATAGGAAAGTTGCTTTGGGTAGCATTCTGGAAAGATTAAAGTAATAAAAAATGATTAAAGATTTTCCAACACATCCGGTTACCAGCGTACCTATCTACAAGTACCAGCGGTATTCATTGACCAATAGCCCATAAACAGCATTATTAACCATTAAATTATATTTTATAATGTATTCTGATACATGTTTAATTAAACAGAACTACGAAACATTTACTGATGACCAAAGACTACTTGCGTGGGGGAGACATTCGGTGGATTAAGGGGAAAAAAACGTTCATAGGAATCTACATCTACATAATACCCTGCAAGCCACCATAATGGTGTGTGGCATGGGGTGAATTCTCAACAAACATGAACTACATATCATGCATAAAAAAAGATTAGTATTTATATACTGTTCTAAACTTCACTATTTAAAAAAATCAAAATGGCAAAGCAAACATGCAAAAACATGCTGTTAGTTTGGTAAGCTTTAAGTGCTCATACCAACATGCAGCTACCAATGTTATCCATTACTACACTCGTATTGGATATATTTACCGTTATTCATATCCCTAATTGTACGAGGAAAAGGACATTTTGGATCTGTCAGTTCGATAATCAATTTCTCTAATTTTGTGATTATGGTACAGTCTACCATAGTAAGTTGGGGTTCGAAAAATATTTTTAACATCATCACTGAAAATATGGTCTTGGAATTTTTTTAAGAGATGAAGTCTAAATTTAAACCTGCGATTTGGCAATGATTCCCAATTTAATTCATTTAATAGACTGGTTACGCTAATAAGGTTATCGTACCGTCCCTATACAAATCTTTCCGATCTTCGCTGCACACGTTCAAGTTCATTACTTACACCAATTTCGTAGGGACATGTGTATATCGCCAGTAATAAGGAGGTCTTTCAATCTAATTACTCTTGTTCCAATTCTGTTTCTTATCATTTTTGTTATTATTATAAATTGTTTTCATAATTTATATAACTCAATGCAAAGGCCTTAGCGTTGTTTTTAGAGTTAAATAAATAAATAAAATTTGAAATGGGGTACAGAAATTAAGCAGACCAGTTGAATATCTTCATAATGCCTATGTATATGGAATATCTATAGGGCGGTACTCATAGCAAATGTTCCCAAAGTCTTT
Organism: Platycnemis pennipes; assembly: GCA_933228895.1. Lineage (NCBI taxonomy): Eukaryota > Metazoa > Arthropoda > Insecta > Odonata > Platycnemididae > Platycnemis > Platycnemis pennipes. The sequence continues at coordinate 33,151,423 of OW121855.1, forward strand.
GGTGACATTGGTTACTTTTCACATACTACGTTGGTAATTTTTTACGGCTGCCAACTTACGTCAAATCAGAATGTTCAAAATACTTGAAGTTTAGCAGCACCACTTCTTTATCGATCTCATTTACGGTAGACGTTTTTCTTTATGTAAAGGTATCTGTATACAGTAATGTAAATGCACCTATATATGTACGTACATATTCATGCAAACACGTGTTTAGCATTTCGACCAGATGCAGATAAACATAAGAGTCTGCAATCTACTAAAACCGGAGAATGATCGACGACCGGGTGTCACAAGAAATCGGTTCTCAGGCAGTAGCGAAATCTAAGAATAGCAGGAAGCCCTAAATGCCTCTAAATTTTTTATTAAGGTACCTTGCCATTAGCGAGAATAGGAAGCACACCTGTACATTAACCTCAATTTTAAGATTAGAATGCATAATTTGACCGTATGAGTTCAGATAATACAACAGTTTTAGTGCAAGCATAATTATTTTACCGGATTTTATGCGCGTAGGTACATCGCATGCGTAAGGTTTACCCTAGCTGTATATACTGTCCCTTTTTTCATCCTATTTAGTTTGCCATTGTCCCATAATCTCATAAGGTAAATTTTTCCCTCAAACATTGTTTTCGGACTCAAACGAAAGTTGACTAATTTCATAATCATCATTCTTCTCATTTCTTGGTCACATTTGAATAGCAATTAACAATAGTAAGAACATTTATTGATATTGGCCAGATTATTGTGAGTACTAGCTAAACTCGGCCACTCTCCGCTGTGGACCAGTCTGATATGAAATAAATGGGAAAATAAATAACAGCATTCTAGCGAACATAGATTCACCGAGAAAAGACATAATTCAATTCAATAGCCTACCGTGTGTTGCTGTGAATATGCTGTGGAATGAAACGAATGGAAGAAAAACGATTTTTTCACAGAAATTCATTTTTTATTGTAAAGCTAATGGATTGACTATATTTTTTTCTTTGTCCGTTTTCTGCATAAACATAATGATCAGACGATATACCTACTCTGGAATCTGAGGCGTATAATTGCCCATGAGAGAAGCTGTCGTTTTCCAGATTCAAACCGCACACTCGCAAAGATTGCCCTTCTGATTTATGGATAGTCATGGCGAACACAAGGTGTATTGAAAGTTGAAGTTCGTAAGTCCAGTCCTTAAGTTATTAAAACTTTGAACTTGCTTTTTTTCAATAACCTGCCTTGATGTTGGGTAAGGCCGTCCATTTGAGGAAATTTGGGTTCAATAGGTATGATTAAGAAATGAAATCAATACGATTCCACCAAAAATGAGATGGCGAAAAAAAATATGCTGAATTTGATATATGAATGATGCTACGAACAAATGACTGAAGTGAAAAAAAATGTGTGATGAAAATGTTAATGATGAATGCAATGCATTGCATGAAGGAACGCTACTGAATACTTGAAAACACAAAGGCTGCACACTTCGACCGCTGTCAACAAGATACCATAGGGTACCTCTCAACTGTTTATGCAATCTCGGTGTTGCCATGTTCTTCTATTACACATTCATGATGCAATTTATCACGAAAATAAAAAGTTAAGACACATTTTCAAACGTTTTACAACAAAAAATAATTATTTATTTTCCTTAGTTCATTAATAAATATTGTAATCAAATTATGACTACATAGCAGCGAATGCTGGAGTCAATAAAATATTTAGTTTTCATTACCTACCCGAAACTTTTGTTTAACATATTTTTTCATGATATTTTACCTTATGGATCTTTCGAATACATATTTTAAAATACAAAAGGCATCACTTAGCCTAAATTCACTCATTACCGCAAATTATATATATCATAAGAATACAGTATTTCGAAGCGTAGGTTCCTCCGTAAAAGGTTAAACTACTTAATAATAAGAAAAAACAGCTAAAATAAACTACTTAGTACAAATGTAACCAACAAATAACGAACTTTAAATATATTCTACTCGATAAATGTGAAGAAAACTATTTAATGAAAAAACTCTACATAAAACTACTGAGATAGAAACTATAGAATAATAAGGACAATGTAAGAGAAAACTTATTATACATGTAACAAACAAGTAACGGTCACTAAATGAGCTAGATAACAATATTTTTATATATGTGAAGAGGAAACTCAATTAAAGGAAAACGCTCTAAGGAAGGAATATGTAAGTAAACTCTCTCAATAAAGATGCAAGAGAAATAAACTATGCAATGTAAATAACTGCGACAACCGTCAAATTCTTATGCAGTTCTTCTATCAGAAGCAAGTATACTTAACCATATTTATATTTTTTTAGCTTACGTAAACACTTTACAAGATTAAAATACTGAATAGTAAGAAAAGCTGAGTCAATGACTACGGCGAAAAATACAAAAGGAACTGTCCTATGAACTGAGAAAAAACTTGAGGAGGAACCATCATTTTAGGCATGCCCGAAAACCTACCCTGATTTTTGCATATATTATAGTCCATTGTTTTTCCTATCGAATGGTGTAAAAATATTGCTATGTCATCGGCCATTTAACGAAGATATATGGATTTGAAAATGAAGGTTTTTCACGTTGAAATGCATTGTCCTTATGGGATTATGATGACCTTCCTTCACACAAAAAGTTTTATTTAAATTTTGGCCCGAAAAAATTCGTCAAAAAACTAAGGAAACGTGCACGAGATATTAAGGCACATAATATATTTTTTACAGTCTAGGTCATCGGTTGTTTAACGTTAGTATTTAAGTTCAAAGAACATACTTCCGGTTTTCTTCCGAGCAAGGAGCCGGCAAGCTGCGAAGAACATGGCAGCGTTGCTATGGAGTTCTTTCCATTTAATTACTCTTGTTCGAATTCTGTTACTTATCATTTTTGTCATTATTATAAATTTCATTTATAATTATTATTTTATATAACTCAATGTAAAGGTCTTAGTGCTGTTTGTGGAGTTCAATAAATAAATAAAATATGAAATGGGGTATTGAAATATAGCAGACGACTTGAATTTTAATCTTCATAATGCCTATGCATATGGAATTAGTATCAGGCGGTACTCATAGAAAATATTCGCAACGTCTTCGTTGAAATTGATCAATTTGCACATACGTTGGTAACTTTTTTACGGCTGCCAGCCAACGTCAAATCAGAATGTTCAAACCTATGTGTTCAGAATATTTGGAGTTTAGCAGCACCACTTCTTTATCGATCTCTTTGCGGTAGAAGTTTTTCTTAATGTAAAGATATCTGTATACAGTAATGTAAATGCACCTATACATGTACGTACATATTCATGCAATCACGTGTTTATCATTTCGACTAGATTCAGATAAACATATGAGTCCTGCAGTCTCCTAAAACCGGAGAATGATCGACGAACGGGTGTCACAAAAATCGGGTCTCAGGCAGTAGCGAAAACTAAGAATAGAATGAAAGCCCTGAAATCATCTAAAGCTTTTATTAAGGTACCTTAGCATTAGCGAGAATAGGAAGAAAACCTGTACATTAATCTCAATTTTAAAATTAAAATGCATAACTTGGCCTTATGAGTTCAGATAATTCAACAGTAGTAGTGCAAGCATAATTATTATACCGGTTTTATGCACGTAAGTACATCGCATGCGTAAGGTTTGCCCTCCGTATATACTGTACCTTTTTTCATTTCCTCTTTAGTTTTTTCCATAATCTCAGAAGGTAAAGTTTGCCTCAAACATTGATTTCGAACTCAAACGAACGTTGACAAATTTCATAATTCAGTTATTTGATAATTTCTTGGTCTTATTTGAATAGCAATTAACCCATTTACGGCCAGGGTCATTATTACACTGAAAATTCAACTTTTTTCTTCATATTCCTTCTCAAGATATGCCATAAAAGAAAATATAAAAAAATTGATGCCGTAAAAAAATTGTTTATGCAAAAAAAATAATGGTGCGTTTTTGCACCTTTGGCAGTTTTAGAGTTCTTGGGTGCTGAGGTGATAGTAAAGTGATTTTTTATTTTGCTATATTTATTTGCATTTATAGTCATAACTCGAGTAGTTAAACGTTTTATAATAGTTTATATACTTGCTAAGAATGATTATAATAGTTTTGGAAAGCAAAGTGTTCATAACAGTGGCCTTTTTATGGGTGAAAATGAAGAAAAAATTTTGGATGCAAGGGTATGAATATTGTGTGAGTTTTGCATTACCTGTACTTTCTCCTGGATTCATTTTCTAAATTAGATGACTTACTTTATCTTTTCTTACGTAGAGTGGTAAGGACAAACGCGATAGCCAACCTATTTTTGGGTGGCATGACATTCCTGCTCCTTGACCAACATTAGTTTATAACTTTTCATTTGGGTCAGCGCAACTTATGATAAGCTTTTGACGTTGGGCATCCTTACTCCTTTCTCCTGTGTGTGTGACGGGTCACTGGCGAATGAGATTCCTCGTAAACCCTTATTGTGTGTGTGAATGTGGTTCACGATGGGGTACTACTCTGTGATTGTACAAACCGGAGTGCGTGATTGAGGAAAAAGTCCCTGAACCCTGCATGTATGTGTATGTGTGAATGAGAATTACGAGGGTGAGTCTGTGTATCGTATGCAAACCCACGTGAATTAGTGCTTGAAAGTCATTATCAGTTTTATTTTATTTAGTTTTCCTTTTTATTCTATTCAACTTACTATGCCCCACTTTTATTTTTATCTTGCGGGTATGACGGGTCACTGGCATTGGAGAAATCCTCGTAAACCCTGCTTGTATGTATGATGGAACTCACGAAGGTGACTGTATTTAGTATACAAACCTGAGGGATTGTATGGGTCACTATTCGTTTTTATTTTTACCTTGATTCCCGTAATTTTGAGTGTAACGATTATTTGTAACAATATGAGTGAGTGTGCGACTATGTCATTTACTGCCACTTAAGTTTCTCCGTGCGCTTGATTTTGTTCGAGTGAATGAGAGCTCCCTTACTTTGTATATACTCCTTCCTTTCCCCTCTCACCCCTTAATAATACGAATTTGGGGATATTTTTCTTCATTTGTTATTTGTATACAGCCGTAGAGACGTTCTTTTCATTGTTCAACATACGATGTAAACTCAATTTTTGATATATTATTCCCTGTAGCTTTTCGGTATATTTTCCAGGAATTTGAGCATACACTGGCCAATTGATAAATAAATAATGGCCACCACCACAACTTTCCCCTGATTTTACTCAGTAGTTCGCATTTGCATTGCCCTTAAGGCCTACTCCGAGGTATCCTACTTATCGTACTTCCCTATCACATGAAGCGGGGGGATAAAAGCCTCCTCTTTCGGCTAAATCTTTTTGCACTTCGTCGTGGAAAAACTGGAACATTATTGATTGCGACAATGAAAAATGTATTATAATTCCATTTCACATCAGACATTAAGATTCTGCATCATATACATAATCAAAACATCCACAAGGTTTTTTTCCGATGGTCATTGAATCTTCTGGCAAATATTATCCAGCACTATTTCCCTGAACCATGCTAGTTGCAAAAAATATCAGTTTTTCAAGATAGGCACGAAACAAGGAGAACAAAAAATGTATCAATAAAAATCGTTGATGCGACGGATCAGGAAAAACTTTCCAGAAATCTGAAACAACCCGAGTTCCCAAACCTAACTGCAGCCCATCAGGGTTTGCCCTTGCCCCTCCATTTGGAAACACCTGGAAAAGGCACCCTTCGGAAGAGCAGAGGCACTATAACTGAAATCCTAATTGCTCCGGTTTATTCTTCAGGTTCTTTTCTCTTGCGGTTCCTGGAGAACGAAGATCTTTGTACATCTTCGCTATGACTGCACACATTCGCGCCGAACCACCACCACGCGCTCTCTGAAAAACCCACCCGGCATATCGCGGAAAGGGTGAGAATAGGGATGAAAATTGAAAAAAAAATTAATAGGGACAAATTATTTGACGGTGACATAGGTGTCCTTCTGCGTCTGATATTCTAGGAATTAGAGTGACCGATGACTTCTGCGCAGGCTGAATTTCCTAGATGGAGTTGGTCGAGGGAGTCGCGGGTCTTTCCTACATTCCCCCATGAACACACTATTATACCCAGCTGCTTGGCAGAAGGAGTATCGTCCAAGCATAATATCAGGCAGCTCTGGTAAAAAAAACTGCCATAAAATGTGAGACAATTGCTTACGGTTTGATATATTTTGGATAATTGGTTTTTCATGTGATCATTTCGCTTCATCTATCAAAAATCCGACGCAATTCTGTTGCATTAGAGAGTACTCTGAGAGTACTGTGTAAAAAAAATTATGTGTAAACCTATCATTGTCAGTTTAACTTTAGCATTGTATGCATTCTAAATAAACTAGATGCCATTACACCATTACATAATGATATACACTGTTATAAGACCCCGGTTGCCAATCCTTCCTTCCAGAACCTATCTGCTGTTGTACCCTGCTCTCGCCAAAGGTGTAAAAACGAACGATTATATTCAATAAACAATTTTTTTTATTCAATGGCAAAATAAATGATTATATGAATCAATATGTGACGTGGGATTATGAGTACTCTACTTTAATGACTTCAATTATTCATATGCATGCATTATCATTTTTATAAAAAAAATTATTTAATCGCCCCTCATTGAACCTGAATTTAGGCAACCTTAAAAATCAATAACAAAGGGAATTTGGCTAGAATCAAAAATAAAACGCCTTGAAAAATAAGTTTAGTACCTTATAAAAGAATAAATAAAAGAAAAGTTGGAGAATTATTCAAAATGAATTTGTTATTAACTAAAACAAAAATGGTTCATTTTCGCACCTTTGGCCGAAAATGGGTTAACAATAGTAATAACATTTATTGAACATTGGCCAGATTATATCTAAGCTGAGTACTAGCTTAACCCGTCCACTCTTCGCTGTGGCTCAGTCTGATATGAAATGAATGGAAAAGTAAAAAAACGTATTTTAGCGAACTTATAGATTCACCGAGAAAAGACATCCAATTCAATAGCCTACCGTGCGTTGCTGTGGATATGCTGTGGAATGAAAGGAATGGAAGAAAAACGATGTTTTTCACAGAAATTCATTTTTTTTTATTGTAAATCTTACGGATGGACTACATTTTTTGTTTTTCCGCTTTCATCATAAACATAACGATCAGACGATTTACCGACTCTGAAGTATGAGACGTATAATTGCCCATGAGAGAAGCAATCGTTTTCCAGATTCAAACTGCACACTTGCAAAGATAGCCCTTCCGCTTTCTTTATAGTCCTAACGAACACAAGGCATATTGCAAGTTAAAGTCCTTAATTCTAGTCCGTAAGTTATTAAAACTTTGAACATTCTTTCTTTTCATGAACCTACCCTTACGCCGAATAAGGCTATCCATTTTAAGAAATGGATTCAATATGTTTGATTAAGATATGAGATCAATACGATTCCACCAAAAATGAGATGGCGAAAAAGTGATGATGAATTTTATATATGAATGATGCCATGAACAAATAATCGAAGTGAAAATAGTGGGCGATGAAAATGTAAATGATGAATGCTATATCTATTACGAGAAGAAACGCTTCTGAATACTTGAAAACACAAAGGTTGCACACTTCTACCGCTGTCAACAAGATACCAAAGGGTACTGTACCGCTCAACTGTTTACGCAATCTCGGTGTTGCCATATGCTTCTATTATATATTCACAATGCAATTTATCACGAAAATAAACACTTTAGACACATTTTCAAACGTTTTACAACAAAAAATAATTATTTATTTTCCTTAGTTCATTAATAAATATTGTAATCACATTATGACAACATAGCAACCGATTCTGGAGTCAATACAATATTTAGTTTTCATTACGTACCTAAAACTTTTGTTTAACATATTGTTGCATGATATTTTACCCTATGGATCTTTCGAATACACATTTTAAAATACAAACGGCATCACTAGGCCTAAATTCATTCATTACCGCAAATGATATAAATCATAAGAATACAGTATTTCGAAGCGCAGGTTCCTCCTTAAACAACCTCGCGAGAACTACGGTTATGATAAAATAGAAATATGTAAATACTTTTCAATATATTACGCTCAACACGATTAGATTAGACTAAATGAGGCTCGGTATCTAAAGGAGGCGACAATATTATAATTGAGAGTATTATTTTCTGAGAAGTAGTTAAAAGAAAGAAGGAGTTGAAATTAGATATACTTAGCAATATCAGCGAACACACTCGGACACAGCGGAGACCACACACCAAAGACCAGCCGGGACGGTACCACGGCGGGACATCAAGCACCCACACAAGCACTCACACTACCGTAATATTTTAAGGCAAGCGCAGAAGCACTTACTACTAAACACTCACTACTTAATACACTACTACACTATTAAATAGAGGAAAGCCTAGGACGACACAATTTAGAACTAAACTAAGGGCCCAGCTAGGCAACGTTAAAATGCTACTGCTGGCGACCAGGTAAAAGTGAAAGGCACGACCCAAGACCGGAGCTCCGACCATACGTCCGTACTCTCCGAGCGAAGGTAGAAGAAGGAATAGTGCATTCCGTGAAACAGTACATATATTAAGGTAAGAGGTGCTCACTAATGACAAATATGACCTCGATTTGAAATGAAAATACAAATTATCACAATTATGCTACTCCAAATAAAGGTCAGGAAGGAGGGATTAATTTCTATTTCACAATAAATTCTCTGCATTCCTTATATCACATTCTTACGGAGTCCAGCTGTCCATTTATTAACGAAACCAAACTATTACATTCCTCTATCCATTTCAATATGCCATCCGAAAATGCCATCTGTTTTGCCTAGCAATAAATATGAAAGTAGAATTTCCCTGTTATGAATATCGTTCTGAATGCTCATTCTTTTGAGAAACATCTTGCTTCGAAGGCCGCCATTCCACACACGTGGGAAGAAAAAAAGAGGACATCAGTTTTCTCCAATTTCTCGAAGGGTTCTGTTAGTCATCGGGAGAATCGTATTGTCTTTATCATTCTTCTGCAGCACCACATTTTAATTTATCCAGGGTTGACTTCTCTGCTGCCTTAATCGTCCATGCCGAAAACGGGAAAATTGTGGACTAGGGTGGACAGAAAGGGGTACTTCTCTTTACCCAAGGCATTATCCACCTTTCTTTTGGTCTTTATCGTCTCTATTTAGCTTAACGATTTCACTGTTTTTCTATCCAAATAACATGGGCTACAATCACATCTCCATGCTGAAGTGTGCAGCGTTTCCTGAATTAAATAAAGAATTCACGAGAATTCACCAGGGGACTAAATTCTTTCCAAGCTCGGGAGAGATAGATGAGGTCAAACAGAACAAAACACAACAGTATAAGAATCTAACTAATACCAACAAATGTATTTCAACAAAATAGACAAAGCAAGTACAAACAACAAATGAAATACTCTTCCCAAAATCAGGGAAACCCTAACAACTTGCAACAATAGACCATGGCCACTAGGATACCCTCGAAAATGACGAATTCTCACGAAAACTAACTCGAGACCGTCGCACGTATCCAGCTAGTGAACTGCTTGCCGTCTCAGCTCGAAGAGAAGGCGTGAGAGGGGAGGTATTTTCTGGCATATGGAGGGAGTGTTTTCGGCAAGGTCAAAGTGGAATGGGGTTTAAAGTGGAAATAGTCGATAGGTAGATTTTGAGGGGAGGAAAAGTGGTATGGGTTAAAGTGGGCGAGGTGGAAGTTTATCATTGGAGCATCAAGAACTCTTTTCTGTCTTTTCTGGCTCAGGCGGGGGAACACCAAATGACGGCTTGTACGATGGCCAATATTCTGGTCTTCATCCGCATTCAGAGGGGCTATATAAACGATGATCGGACTGGGGAGGCGACGGTGCGGGCGACGACGCTGCAGATCGGACGGTGCAGTCCGGAATCGATGCATTTGGGAATCGTTGGCATTGTTGGCGTCGTTGGCTCCGCCCGCTCCGCCTAAGTCCTTCGGCAAAGTCCGGAGGGTAAATAGTCCAACGAGGGGAGGAGGGGTACCCAAAAAATGTCACAAGTGCACCACCCTAAAAATGTACAAGAAAGCATAGCACCGATGTATGAGGTAAGGTTTCATCTCCACAATTTTTTGTCCTCTACACTTTAGATCTAACCTATACCGATACCGATACGCTAACAATATTTAATGCGGTTTAACATTAATTTCATTCATTTACCCTTACATGTCTTGGACTAGAGGCAATATAGAGGTAAAGAAATGGTACATAAACATAGCCAGATCACTATACTGTATAATGAGCCCCTAAAACGTAATCGATGAGGTCTCATATCTATTTTTGCCAACTGGAATGAGAACACAAAGGATTACTTAGCGATGCCCAAACGGAAAGCTCATGTATTTGCGCAGACAGCAAAAGGGGTAATAAAATAGAAATTGAAACGTTCAATCAAGTGAACCTTTGCATATTTGCCTTTCAATTTCTGAAATATTTACCATGTAACTCATGGAACAAACCCTGACTGGAAACTCCAAGGTGCTCAAAATTTATCATGTTTCATTAACTTTGCTGTTTAAGGAAGGAAAGAATAAATCCAGAATAAATTAATATGATGAAATAACTTACCTTTATCCACTTTTCTCATGTTTTATGGTCGCCATTGGGGATGGCATTCAATGCTATGGCTAGCCTCTCCCACTTATCCCTTTTTGTGGCTGATTCTTGGGCGCCTTTACATTTGCCAAATGCCATGTCTCTGTTAATTTCTATAAAAGAAACCATTGCCTCCCTCTGCTGGAAGGAGAGAAAGCTACTATCAGAGAAGTCTACGAAGAAATATAATTAGGCAATATGTACCTCACAAATTTATTCACATTTGTGACTTAAGTTAGTGAAGATGTTGAAAAAGTTGGTCACCATTACAGACCGTTTCTGAACGAAGCACAGAAATATAATGTCATATAGCATCCTGTATGTATCGACATCAGTAAAATCAAGGCAAATAGTCATGTTATTAACAAAATTTATGATTTTATTTTTAACGTAATTCTGTTACCATAACCTCCACAGAAAAAAGTGTTCCCTTTCCACCGCGACTGGAGGACTTCTTCCAAATTTATCATTGACCATGATTAGCACAAATAGTAATAAGGTGTGCACATTGCAAGACAAAGTACCGATCTAAAAATGATTAGTGAATATAGTAGATAATATACGCTTGGAAATATTTGGTCACGAAACTGAAATATGAATGAAGTTGTTTTCTAAACAAAAACTTGACAAAAATAACTATTTAGTCATAGCTAAAATAGCGGCTTCTATAGTAACACCGCATGTACGTATCATGCGTTTATCGGATGAATGTGCATTTAAAAAAATTAATATTTATATCATGCATGGCATCATTGTCCAACACCTTCATTTCACTATATTTTTGGCTGAAATTATGGATCAGCTATTTTCTTTACTTACCTCGACTAGTTCTTTCCATTTCAATTTTGGCGGTAGGTCGTTTCGATATTCGTCATTCAACTGTTCCTACGTCATCGTCATTCCTCTGCGACGGTGAATCCCAAGATATCACATGGGGGTGAACCAGAGACGACTTCTACGCCGCAACAGTCACGGACGTCTGGCTGAAGAGTGTGGAAGCGTCAATGTTCTCCTGTCACTTCGCCAGAGCCGCGCGCGGATACGAATTTGCCATGGTGAGTCCTATACTATATAGACCTTTACGCCGGCTGTAATCTCGTCGGCGGTGTTCGGCATAGTACTACAGAATTCTTTACATATTTAGATTGGCCTTTTTTCGTAATGGTTGAATAATTACATTCTATCACAAGTCAATTGTGTCGGAGTACGCAGCACTATAGAGGGGCTAGGTAATATTAACGCACTTTCCAGGTTGGTCGTATAAGTAAAACAATGCTCATTTGGACGTTTAATAGCTCAAAACATGCGTAGTTAATTTGTCGTTGCAGACAATGTCTGATAGATACTTCAACATTATTTACATTACTCTTCCCAAAAACATTGGAATATGACAGAATCTATTTTTCAATGTTTATAACTTTATGACTATAGTCTACCTCTAACTTATGAGTACATATTAACATGTGGTGCACGCTGCCAACATTGAAAACGAACGTTGATAACAATATAACTGGCCAAATTGATGATTCAGAGGCTTACTATAGATGGATGGCAGAAGATGGTGTTAAGTCTCAAAATTTTGGTACGTCAGCTTAGATAAATGAATAACAATATTTGCGCATTACATTACAAATTTTCACTTGCCTATTGTTAATTCTTATAGATAAGCCTAGTACTTTTTCTAATTTTGTTGAGTAATTTCGTAATTCGAATTATACAGGACAGTCCCGAATTTCGAGAGGTAGCGTATTGCGCAATGTCAACAGTTTCTCCCGTAGTTACGCTGCCAATAGCACTTGATATTCACTAGTGGACGAACCAAACTTTTCCAAATGCCAGTAATATATGAATTAAAATTAAAATTTACAGAACCCATTTCATAAATGGTCACCGGACGTCAAATTGCACACACTATAGCTCCACATTGTGAAGTGGTTAGTGACATCATCGGTCGTTATTGCTATGGTCTGGAACCATCGCAGTTTTCTTGTATTTTTCCCCCACTTATTTATGTCCCCGTCCCATCAGACATGGGGACGACGACCGGCGGCGGACATACGGGTCTGGGTGTGCATCTGTGCGTTGGTGTGTATGATAGCCACCGAGTCGAAGGGGGACGTGATGGGAAAATGTGGTGACGGTTGGGAAGTGACTCCAATCGACCCTCATGTGTGTGGCCATCCGCCCGTGCCTCGACCCCGGTGTGTTGCCCATTCCCCCCCTACGTGACCGGCAGCCCCCCTCCCCCCCCCCCCCTCGCTTCTCCCTCGATGGCTATAAGAAGGCCCTTAGTGAAACGATCGAGGATAGATTGCAAATCGAGCTGGTGAGCTAAGAGCCTAACGAACGGCAGAAGAGGTGGTGCGTCCGGCTAGGGACCTTGTGAGGCAAAACGAGAGGCCCGAGGACCCAAAAGAGACATCGCTCGGCTTACAATAAAGAGGAGAGAACGGGGAATTTCGGGGAGGCCCTACGGTCCTAGATTGGAGGAGACGAGGGCTGAAGAGAAACTACCGAGCTGACAGGGGCCGTTGGTCGTCCCTGCAAAGGCTTCAGGACGTCTCCGGCCAGGATACGTTGTAAGATCCTAAACCCCCAGTCACCTCCCCCCTCGCGATCAGTGTAGCGAGTGATCAGTGGGCCTAGACGGAAGGCCGAAGAAAAGCCCCCCGCCCTCCCCTCCGAGACAGTCACTCTACAGTGTTTGGTCTAGTACCACATTACCCCTATTTTACTCTCCCAGTTTTATTACGGAGACTGTGTCACCCCAGTATTTATTTGAGTGTGTAAAATAAAGGGCATTATGTATTTTTATATTGATTGTCGTTCGTAAAAGAGGAGAATACGCGCTAAGAGTGTGATTTTTATGTTGATGGGATATTTCTTTTGTAATATTTTGGAAGGGGGAATAGTTATAAGGGTATTGTTCACAAGGGTATTATTGTGCCATGACACTAGGGTTGGTTATTCAGTATTTTTTTGTAATTAGTTAACGGAACAATTTTTATTTTGTGAACCCTCGAAATAGTCTGTTCGTCTATCCCCAATGGGTGATGCCAAACCCCCCCCCCCCCCTCCTAGTTTCGGTTAATGCAATTTTGAACGATTAGAACATGCGTCGAGGAACCCTCCAAATCCATTAGAAACTTTCTTCGAATGGGAGAAATTACTCCCTCGATACAGGCAGGTGAACCCCGATCAGTTCTTTCACCCTGTGCTTCCCACTCGCGGGAAGCAGCTTTAAGTTCCTTCGAAGGACGGTCCGTGCCTCAGCGCTCATCCGGGCGAGCGGAGAAGCGCACGGGTTCGTTACAGTATCAACCGAAAACTTTCTATAAATTGATATCTTAACGATATTTTTATGCGAGGAAAATAGAAAAATAACGTTTGTTTGCGTTCATTTTTCTTTTGCTTCCTAACAACTAAGGTACAGATTCTGTTATCTGTACCTGAGGATGACGTTATTCGTCGAAACCATGGTAGTAGTGTGATAGAATTAATTTTTGAAATACAAAGATTATTTTGTCATTCATAATGAATAGAATTATGGTAATATACATTAGTATTGTTAGGAATATTGTTAGATTACAGATTCTGTAATCTGTACCTGAGGATGACGTTAATCGTCGAAACCATGGTAGTAGGGTGAGAGAATAAATTGTGGAAATACAACGGTTATTTTGTCATTCATAATGAATACAAGTAAATTCCATAAAGTGACACCAGAAACCATCAATTTTACCATAATTCTACATTGGCATACAAAAATGCCCATCAAATATGTTGCTGATGCTGTTAATTTGCCTTATCAATGAACTGCTATTACCAAATATTTTCTAAGAATAAGATATAAATAATTATTTTTTTAATAATTTATTTGAAAATATATTATTTTATGTAAACTAGAATCTCTTTAGAAATCTACATTTCTCCATACACATTATTTGTTCAGGGCGTAACTACGTTGCGTATTTTTAATGCGTCTCGAATTTTATACGTATATATATCAAAATGTGCCATTTTAGCAACATCACATCTGGCTGAATTGGCTTTAGGCATTAAACTATATTTGAAACCTTCGCCCGCCGTTCGCGATGTCGCGTGACTTCAATTTCAACAGTTCTGTACTTAATCGCAGTCCCATTTCATCGGGGTAGTAAGTAATAGTTTTCGTAGGCTCACTCGTCATCCTGATCTCATTATTTTCGATGATTTCAACCCCATGGCCAGCGGCGAGGAGCCTTATCCGTACCATTTCGCTTTCATCCTGCCGACCAAGGAAGTGGAATGCACTTTCGACTCTGTTCCGCAAACAATCGTGGTGAAAATAACAAGGGGAACCTATATGAGTAAAGGGCGAGTGAACCACTCATAATCTTTGGTATTTTGAGGGTACGGTTATGCGATAAACTGTTTTGAATATCGCACTACGATATCAACTTGACATCGCAGAAGCGTCAATAGATCGACTTCGCGATGTAAATTAAAAATATCGCAGGCTGAAACCTGATATCGGAATATTTTCACATCGATTGATATAGATTTATATGGAACCGAGGTTATGCTGCCTATCCAAAGTGAACCACTACGTGGCGCAGACCGGACGTACAGAAGAAGCCTCTGAAATCGGCCGCATCCGTAGTAATAATTTAATCATGTGGACTGCGCACCAACTGGAATTTTGTTTTATGTTTACTATTTTCAGTATTGCTGTGATTACAATAATTAATAAGCAATAAAATAAATGAATGCTTATAATATACAGTAAAAAAGGTAAATGTTTACTGTGACAGATAGAAGACATAAATATTTAATTATATCAATCTTTTTGTACTAATTGGACGATTAAAACATAACTATGAACTTTATTAATAATTCTTCTAAAATAATCCTTAATAATATCAATAAAAATATCCAAAATCATTCGTCATGCATAAAATTATTCCGTATGTTGTTTAGATGTCACACTTCCACCAAAATAACATAAGATACGTTAATGCACTTACCATTCGCCAGCTAATATATTAATTGAATTCCTCTTTTCATCGCAGTAAAAAGGAATACCTACCATCTAAAATTCAACCATGGCAACAACTAGAAGTCCAAAGGATTTGTGACACACCAAGGCGAAGTATTCTTGGATCGATCGAATAAAATTCGGCATGGACCTGAATATATTACGCATTGTTCTAATGCTGCTTATTCCTGCAGTATGGAGTAGTGCGGTAATGCTGCCCGATAATCCACTCATTTTCAATGACGGGCCTTCGCATCTCTACCCAACCCCCAGTGAGTACGTTTAGGTGACCCCTTTCAACCGGATACTTATATCCGGAAAAACTTTCGGAAGCTAATATGTAATTTACCATTATTATTCATGAGTGGGAACATGCGATGCACAAAATATTAGGGAATATTGATGATTTTGCATTTCTTAGTGAAAATTTATCTCCCATTATTAATAATTATATAAAAATTCATTCGCATTAAGATAAATACTTTGTATTTCTTCCAGTGTATAAAAGAAATTTCGTCGAAAAAACAATATCCTAAATAATGAAATACATACTCAAAGTAAGAACTGCCCATCAAAAAGATCCTCTGAAAATCCTAACCATTAATGTAATAAGTATTAGCGTTGGAACGAACGCGGTGATGGTTTGATCTCGGCATTGTTTCGGGTTTTCTTCCGCGTCAGTTGGCTAGTGGACAACAGTTTCGCTGGCTCTCCTGCCAGCGTCTTTGTACCAGACCTGAAGACGCTGGCAGGACAGCCAGCGAAACTGTTGTCCACTAGCCAACTGACGCGGAAGAAAACCCGAAACAATGCAGAGATCAATAGGTATTAGCGTTCTAACGGAAAGCGTCCAACACTGAGCATAAATTTTTATATAAAATTATATTTACGATTATCGCCTTACAATACAGAAAAAATCGATTCACGAAAACCACCATTTAGAATGTAAAATCGTAATATGTCAGCGACGCTGTTTAAAACCAATATCTTTTTTTAATAACCCTTCTAGGGAAAGTTCACTCATGGAAATAATACACTTTTCTGGTAATGAACAATTTGATGTTTTACCAACGACTGGTACGAGTGAGCTCTTTTTGTAATTCCAATCGGATCTGTATACCAGGTATTGATCATATCGCCTTCAAGACGATAGCGATAGTTAATCATCGAAACAACTTGAACAAACTTGAATGCTCGACTCCCATGGAGGGAATTCCAAGAAGAATTTACCCATACACCTTTCATTTAATTGAATATTACAATTTATAGAATCTGTACAAGTATTTGCATAATTACGTGCATCTCCTTTGTACTTATCTCTAGCACTATAGCTTCTCTATATCATCACATCTCTAGCTTATATCTAAGAACTAGCATGCTTATAAACTAAGATCTTCTCTCGATCGAAAAAAATGTCGGTTTAGCCTCATTCTCTCTCCAATACTACAAAATTATTCTTCATTAAAGGAATTCTCTGGATTTCAGATGCACAAGGAGTGGTGAACGGAAGTACTTCTCCCGTAACCCTGATTGGAAATGGCAAATTCATATTTCACGAAAACTGTTACGAAGGTAGGTAACAGCACATACCCATTCAACCCTTGAATGCCCCCATGCAATCAGTGAGATGGATGTCAAATTAAGATAGTTTTAAAGAAAATAGCGGTACTATTTAATCCCATTCATACTCATTTAATGTACTATAGATTGAAAGATTCCACGGTTCATCAAATCCAAGATTTTGTCAACCTGTGTAAGAATGACTCCGGTAGGGAAAATTTCTGCTTCCGGTTGACAAGAGTCTAATCATAGATCAATTAACGAAAAAGCTATCTCAATCTTATTTCTTTCAAATTCCGTTAAATCCTTACAAACGGCCCTGGGAATTTCAAGAAAAATGTTTTTTTTTGCCATTAGATATTTTCAGATTTACGTCATTAAAAGAGAAGAGCAATCACCCCGAAATGTAAATGAATCGACTTAACAGATTCCCAAGTATGCTCACGTACTTACTTTGCAGTGGTTTGGACCTTACAAACAGGCTTGCCCACCATCTATATGGAACAGACCCGCGACCAGGTGTGAATGGCTTTCGCAGAACTATGACCCCTGGACTGAACTATGTGTGATTTCGTAATGCCCACAGTTTATTTATTGCGCATAAGGATTCCACAAATGTTAAGAGACTTGTAGATAGCCCCTTACAGCTATTTCCTAACCATACACCTTTCGTAACCAGTGCACATACACAGATTTTCTAGCATATAAGATTCCGCCCAACCGTGACGTTAAGTGGAATGATAGAATGCTAATCATCACCTCTCGGTTTTAGATACACAGTGTATAAATCCTGCATATTTTCCAGTTGTTCTCTGATTGCCCATTTTCATTAACAAGAACACGCCCATGAACAGGAAGTGGTGGATGGAAGTAATTATCCGTTAACCATCATTGAAGATGGTACACACAGATTTCACGAAAATTGTTACGAATTTAAGCAAGGGCACATCCCCATATACCCCAGGATGCCCTCAGTGACATGGATGTCAAATAAAGAAAGTTTTAAAGAACATTACGGTACCATTTAAACCATTGATAGTAATTTAATGAAAGCTAGGTTTAAAGAACCCATGGCTGTCGCCATGGTGATTTTAAACTTATTTCTTGTTAATTACCGAATGAGTCATCAAAAATTCGTGAAATACTTTTTTTTAGCCATAGGATATTTGCACGCCATTAAAAGAGAAGAGCAATGAACGCAAAATGTTACATTTAGTCAACAAAATACACTCCAAAGTATGCCCATGTACTTACTTAGTAGTCCTAGGACTCTATAAAAAGGATTGCTCACTACATAAATGCGACCAGGGGGATAATTCCGTTGAGTCAAATTCGACATTTTAAAGTCACAACTATACCCACATATGGAATAAACGTCTTGTTACGTAGTACAACCTGATCCTCCTTAATGGCGCAAGGGTCGTCCCAGTCAAGGTGACGGAGTTGAATCATTTTTCGAATAATTTCGTTCATAAATAGTGTTTCCAGTGTCGACACACTAATATGGTCGTTTACCATACTGTTTTCATTTCCGAATCAGATAGAGTTTGTACGATAAGATTACTAATATGATTCCGCTCTCCGATCCGTCGAGTCGCCCGCCTGTTACATGCGGCGAAAAACATGTTTCTAACTCTTTCGGAAAAGTGGGCGTGCGACGTAATCCCTTCGTCCAATCAGAGCTGAGGCTACGCACCTCCTTCGCCCAATCACAACAGGGAGACCCGCACCTGATTCTGCCAATGGAAGTGGTTGTTAGACTCCATACGGGA
The DNA here is from genome assembly GCA_933228895.1 of Platycnemis pennipes. Taxonomy (NCBI): domain Eukaryota; kingdom Metazoa; phylum Arthropoda; class Insecta; order Odonata; family Platycnemididae; genus Platycnemis; species Platycnemis pennipes. Next base: position 33,170,438 of record OW121855.1, read on the forward strand.
TAGTTCGAAAGGCATTGCATATTCGGCTACATTGCAATTTGCGAATAATTAAATGAACTCTTTTAGTCGCAACAAAATGCATATGAAAATATTTTTCCCGAACAAGTCCTCTTTTTTATGGACCTGCGGTTCCAGTCCGGAATGAAGATGAAAATAGACCGTCGGCTTTTGAGATGTGGGTTTGGAGGAGGTTGGAGAGGGTAGGGACGATAGAAACGAAGATGCAGGAGAAATTGAAGGGAATGGTGAGTCAGATATGCAAGTTTGATAGAAGTAATTAGCATACAGATAGGTAGATGGAAGGAGTCTGAAGGGACGAGGATGCGAAAATTAACAAGAAAATAATGTATAAGTATTTTATGATTACCTAACCTTATTTCAACTGGTTCAATTATATCACTTATAGACATAATTTGTGAATAAGTAGATAAACTTAAGCACAATTTCGGTCGCGCCAAAATGAACACGAAAGTACTTCGCTGTTCAGTTGCTTTGGGCTATTTACCAGATGCGTCAGGATCTATGCAGGCAGACCTCCCCTTCCCACCTCCACTCCTCTCCCGTTCTTCCCCAAAACCACGAATATTATATTAGCTTCCTTGTTAATACTATATTACATGTAGCCTCCTTGCCCAAAACAGTCAAGGACGGGAGGTGAACGACGGAAAATCTTTAGTGCAGTTCGTTCGGTGGGCGTCGCCTTTCACGTATTTTAATTTTCAATTTAGGAGTGAATTGCTCTGGTTAGAAGATTACAGTTTTCAATAAAAGTCATTTTTCCTTTGCATCTAACGATTCCGTGCGATTTCGGTTACGAGTGAACGCCACCATTGCTGCAGAGTAGGCTCGGCGGACGATTCAGCTTGTTTGTTGGCAACGAAGTGTTAGTGATTGAGTGTTGCTGTAACTTATTCATAAACACTCAATCACTAATATGTAATTCATACATGTCATGTACTAAAATCTATACGAAAGTAACAGGGGCGAAACGCTAGATGTATATGGCTACATTTATGAAAATTACAAAGGTAATATATCACAGTAAGATCTCTACGTATTAATGATAATCAATTTTCGTACATTAAATAAAGTTTCACTATGGTGTTATGTGGCCAAATCTTCTGCATTCATGTGAATGAAAGAACATGTATCTTATGTGTATTCTGAGTATGTGTATTATCGTTGGACTTGCACTAATTGACTATAATCATTACAATGGTCTAGGAATAGACAAGAACTAATTTGTTATACTTAACGTTAGAATTTGCACGGATGTTGTATATCTATCTTCTATAAGGGATAATATATTCCAATTTTAATTACGACATACGTGTGAAAACTACGGACAGAGGAATATCTTCACGGGGACGATTCACTCAAGCATATCATCATCACGCAAACTATAAACAAACTACATTGAAAAAGTAAAAGAAAATAATAGGGTCCCATTCCAAATTGCAGCCATACACATATATGTCTGTAGTATAAACAAGTTTCAATTCGTTTCCCTTTTTAACATACACCATGTTCAACGATCAAGTCCATCCCTAAACCATTCCAACGCTTTTCATTTAAATTAAAAGTGGGTCGATTCATTATCTGAATCACATACGTATAATTAATCATGTAAATGTCATTGCTATAACACACTTGTCCTTAGCATCATACTTGATCTTAATAATGTCGCGAATAAACCACAGAGCATTTTCTTCATTGAATACTCTATGTTAACTTCAGAACTACGTGTTTTTACAAATTGCCTCATTCGCATGCTAAGATAATAATGGATTATGAAGCCCATAACTTCTTCACAATGTTTTAAGCATGAAAAAAAACAAATGATTTTTGTGGAGGATATCACTTTCTTCACATCTTCAGTCCCTTTGCGATTCTTTCAGCGGTTCTTTGGAACTGTAAGAGAAGCTAGAGGAAGCAATGACCACTCTGCTACCCCAACATTCCTGCAGCTGTATAAACTACTTAGTGTATATGTACAGCTTTATTAAGCCACCCAAAACAGACAATTGCACAATACTTCAGGATAAGACTTCGGATCCCTTGATTACACTGCATGAAATCAAAGAAATATGTAAAAACAATGAAGAACTGAGGAAATCTCTCAAGGAAAAACTGAGGGCTGTGGCTGGAAACAGGTACAGAGATGTCGAAGATATCATCATTGAACATGACTAAGCGCCCCCTGAAGTCGTTCAATGTATAATTTATCACGCAAGCCATTATGTTTCAAAGCAAATGTTTAAGTATTCACGTTTTGCCGTTTTCCGCTCGGAATTTCTGAAGCAACCAGCAAATTCGGTGCAACCAGTGGGTAAATTAGTTGACTTAAAACTAAAGGCGCTGTTTTGCACAATAATTTAAATTTATTTCGTTGTATACGTTCTGTGGAACACGTTTTAATTTTACATTGTATGAAAGCAAATATTTTTGAACTTGCTATAAGTGATATCCTCCACAAAAATCATGTGTTTTTTTCTTGATCAAAATATTGTAAACAAGTTATGGCCTTCATAATCCATTATTATGTTAGCATGCTAATGAGGCAATTTGCAAACACGTAATTCTGAGGCTAACATAGAGTATTCAATGAAGAAAAAATTTCCAAATTTTCAGTGACATAAATTTTTGTGAGAACAATAAACAAAGTGTTTGATTTACTAATATTTATTCAATTTTGCAACCCAATATTCTGTCCCTCGAGAGGAAATCCACAAAGAAACTCTAAGGTTATCTCCCAAGAAATAATGTTTCATTGACTACGAATGGTGGGATATTGATTGTAATTTTACACAGCAAGAAGGAAATTGTTTGATGTGGTTTTTCTGAGCCATAATCGTAATAAAGAGATTAGGAGGGGAAAAACACTTTGTTATTCATTCATTTTTTCTGGTTGCTGGCCTGACCGGTTTCAATATCATTGTAAGAAGTCGTCAAGATTCCAAAATATGGACTTAAGAAAGCAATATCGAAGAAAAGTAGAAAAATACTACGCAAATTTTATCATCGCGATTAGTGTGCATCACAAAGTTATGTTGCCGATAGTTGATTATACGTATCATGGAGTTGGTAATTCCCTTTTGGTCTCATCATGGAAAAAAGTTTGAGAATGTCACACGCGTCTCGGTGTGGAATAATACAGCTTTATGCATTTTGAATGAGGAACTTCATTATATTCATTCACTTTTACAATTGTGGAATAGAACCAGGTCGTATTTAACATATTTGATGGCAAAAATTGTAATTGATTTGTGTAAAGTTATGTTGGTAAGTTGAACTGACAGGACAAAAGATTCCCAAATTCGGTAAATATTGCAATATTGACGGCATAGGAAGATGCAGGGGGCTGTTCTATACACAAAGAAAGCAAAGTTGATATGAAAACGTGACGAATGAAGAACTTATCTGAGATAGGGAGATACTAACGCACTGAAGCGTTAATTTATGAAGTGCAAATTTTGGAGATATTAGGCGTTTACAATGATATTGAGAAACCTGCTTCTGTTCGTCAGGTTATTACCCAATGGAGACACCTTCGACTAAAACACGAAGCATTATAATAAACAAACGGTTAATGGAGAGCTTAATATGGCGCGCAACCATCTACAGATCTGGCACTTGAATTCCAAAGAGATATCGTTTAGGAGGAATTAAATATTTTAGAAAACTCATAAAAGGGACAAAGTAGGTAAAAAAAGCAAGTAATAACGAACAAAGACACTTCGTTGAGGCCCCTAAATCCAAAACTGTGATGTGAGGGTATTTTCGATGACATAAAAAATGTAGAAATTCGTTGAACTTAAAAAAGAAGACAAATTTAGGGGAGATTCCCCTACGTATTGTGGGGATAGGTCTTAAAACCTCGACATAACATTCATAAAACAATTTTTTAATATTAATAATACATTGTAACGATGCAAATTTCCTTTCAATTCAGAGCTAAGCATCACCGGATTATGGAAATGATAATACTTCGAATAATTTTCTTTTCAGATGAAATCGCATATACTACCTTGGTTTCCGGAAGTAAAAAAAGGGAAGAAAATAGGGAAACAGTCATTCCAATCACAAATCCTGCGGAATTCGTCGTGATCTTGGACGGAGGACGAAGCTGCAACTCCAACGCCGACTGTTCTATGGCCGTTCAAGGAGAATCAAATCCATTTCTGAGAGATGAGTGCAAACTGCGCGACAACTTCTACATAGGTGACGATGGAAATGTGCAGGATGGACGTGGATGGAATATGGCGCCTTATTGGTACCTCAAAGGAATTAGGAACGCGTCCGTTTCGGTGAAATTTATGGGAACTCACAATTCTAAACTTCCTTCGCAAAGTGCGATCCGAGCCCTAAAATCCTTACTGGTTTCGGGAGTGTGGCTCGGAACGCTTTCGTCAAATTACAATATTGTTTCCATCAGACAGCTTACCAACACGGACACCTACCTGGGTGAAGAATTGCATCGAAACGTGCAAGAGTGGACAGGTTGGGTGAATGATTCCGTTCCGTCGTCCAGGTGGGAGTATCAGTGGTCAGAGCCTCTTAATTTTGTATTCCGTAGGGAGTGGAATGCCGCGGACCCACTTCGAAATTTTGAGAGGATAGTCACACCGGTTCGATACGTGCTACTAAACAACGTCCTCGATCGATGCTGTTCTCGCAAGGACTGCATTTTACAATTACAGACACTGCAAAGAACGCAAAGGGAGGATTTTGGTGACCTCTTGGACAATTTTTATATCGGGGAGGACGGTAATGTTTACGAAGGACGGGGTTGGGATGTTCTCCCACATTGGCACATTGAAGGATTCGGAAATACATACGTCAGCGTCAGTTTCTTGGGATCATTTCAAACAGAACTACCGTCTTACAGGTCAATTGCTGCATTCAAGGCCCTGGTAAGCATGGGCATTCAATTAGGCAAACTATCTGCAGACTTTAAACTCAGCTCACTCCGCAATATTTACGACGATAGCGCGCTCCTTGGAGATGCACTAAAGAATTACGTGGAAGACTGGACGCCCTGGGACAAGACTTTCGATCGTATGAGCTTGGTACAGCGTACGGACGCGAAACTTGTTCCATTAATGACAAGAGAAGGACAAGTATTTGATACGAGGCGAAATAATTTATTAATACTTCACCCAGAGGTACCGGTAAAGTACGTTATACTCAACCAGGGTGGGCAATGCTGTCTTAACGCGACCGAATGTACTGCATTAATGTTGTCTGAAAAACGTAGGTACTCGTCAAACTACGGTGACCTCCTGGACAACTTCTATGTTGGCTGCGACGGTATGGTGTACGAGGGTCAGGGATGGAAATTTTTACCACCAATCCACCTGAAACACGCTCGTAATTCTTACATCACCGTCAAGTTCTTCGGAACATTCAACGTCACAAAACCAAACGACCTGGCACTTCTCGCTTTCAATTCATTCATAAAACTTGGCATCGGCCTGGGCAAGATATCTCCTTCCTATCAGCTGTATTCCTACCGTCACATCTACAACGATTCCTCGTTCCTTGGGGACGCCCTTAGTGAATACGTAGAAGGTTTAGAGCGTTGGTCCACTGCGATGAATGAGGAGGGCAGAAAAGAGGGCGAGTCATTGCAATTGTCGCCATTCGTATGCCGTGATGACTGGAATGCCACTTCACTCAGTGGTACGCTGAAAAAAATCAATGGGAGTGTTCGATACGTAATTGTCGGAGAAATAGGAGATCGATGCTTTTCTTATGACAGATGCCTCCACCAGATTCAAAACGAGAATGATCGAGTATTTAAGTTATATGGATCCCTAACCGACCATTTTTACATAGGAGACGATGGAAATGTTTACGAGGGTTTAGGCTGGGTAAGCGATACAAGCGACACCGACAACAATACACAGGAATATGCTGTGTCTATCAGATTTTTCGGTAAGTTTGAAAATGTTCTTCCCTCTCCATTGGCCATGGCTGCATTTCACTGGCTACTGAACTCTGGACTTGATACGAAAATATTATCTGAGAACTACACAATTATCACCTATTGTCAAATATATAACTGCACCAATGATTTTCATCAAGACTTTAAGCAGGTCATTGAGAAATGGAACATTCACTCTAACGATTCCACTTCGTTGAGCATTACGGATAGTCTCACGTTTGCTCCCCTCATGATTGTTCCAAGATCAAGAAGAGGGCACCGACGCAGAGGGAAGCCAAGCAGAGCCTATTACGGAAAGAAAGGTATTCCAGCAGCCGAATATGTTGTAATATCTGACGGCGGGGACCGTTGTAGTCATCACGAGGAATGCCTCAATCAGTCGTACCACCTGTCCACGAATTCGTATGAAAACTTCTTCGTCGGCGAAGATGGTCGTTCATATGAGGCATCGGGTTGGAGTTTAAACATTCATGGAGAATACTTTTGCAACAATTGCACCATGGTGTTCATCAAGTTCATGGGAAAATTTAATTATGATATGCCCTCTTTGGGTGCAATAAGGGCGATGAATTATTTGATAAATTTAGGAATCCGATCTGGTAAAATTATCCCCGACTACAAATTAATATCCATTCACCATCTGTGCAATAATTGCTCACTTATAGGAGATTTTCTCAATACTGGCTTGCGCAGTTGGAGAAACTGGTCCAAAAATACAAACGTATCAGCAGACTGCTGGCCATTCACCAGCAAGATTCTTTATCGACAGGAGTGGAATAGATATCTTCGTATGGTTCCTCAAGAGCTAAGCGCATTTTTAAAATCATATCCATTCCCAAGTATTACCGTTGAGCCTGTAAATTACAACTGCGAAGAAACTGTCGGATTTGACAATTGGCTACAATCTCGGCGTGATTCCACCCTTGCTTACAATTTCATCATAGGATGTGATGTTAGCGTTTACGAGGCACTTGGCTGGCAATGGGTTCGACCATCTAATCGAAACAGTAATTCCCTAATGACATTGAGGGTCTTTTTTATGGTAAACCTCGAACGCCAAATTTCACGACAGAGAGCAATATTTGCATTCAAGAAATTCATTGTGAAGACAGGCATACAACAGGGTTACCTTGAACCTTCATTTAAACTACATGGTAATCTTGCAGGTGAATACGGGGATTTAGTATTCGAGAACCTTATGTTAATATAATTATCTTTGGCATTTTAGACACATATACGACAATGTAATTTTCTATTCTTTCCAATAGTTCGATGTTTTATCCCGTAGCTGGTTGCTTTGTTGATAAATACGGATTTCCATCGTAGGGAAGTAATGATCCCCAATTTTAAGTACACTTAAAAAGAGAAAAGTAGTAAGTTTGATTTACTGGACTATGCAAAAGGTGCCATAGCGTTACCGTTGGTTATTCCGCAATCTTTATTCTTTCGGTACTAATAGTTATGGCACACCGATAGGATAGCCAAGCACGGTACTCCGGGGCTAGCTCGGCCAGCAAAGGGCGAAAGAAAAATGGGGGTTTGCGGCCCGGAACGGTTTGACAGTTGACAGAGTCACTATTTAAAGGTACTTCATAGAATATCATTACCTGTGTATGCGATTTTACTTTACTCATTGAATTGTGCTTTATAAATTATGTACCAAGTTAATACATTTCGATGAAATAATAGAAAATCATTGATATTTTGAATACCCTACGCTGTATTTTCCCCAGGCATGCTCAAGATGATTCGAGTTAAATGTCCGGTATGCATTTAACTCGAATGGTATCAATTAAAATATTTCAAAACAATTATTCTCATACTATTTAGTAAATACGAAATTACTTCGACTGTTATCTATCTCTACACTATCATAAATATTGCAGCAACTCTAAAAGTAATACAATCTAAGAGGTTAGCGCACATATTATCCCATTACCGTGTTGATCACCATATCCATATGCTCAACAATGTGATAAATGCTAAGCCTATTAAATATACGTTGTACATAAATGTTTGAATATGAATAAAATGTTCTTGTTCATAATTACTTATATTCCACTCTAAAAAAATAAAAGTAAGAAGTGCAGCAACTCATTATATATGGTAATCTCTTCGTAAAAAGTAGGTCAAGGTATAGTTCTCTCTTTGATAGTGGGTAGCTGGTTTGGGGAGCATTCTGGATAAATTAAAGCGGTATTAAATGGAATCTCCAACACATTCGGTTCCCATCGAGAAAGAGAAGAGAAGAATGGTTGTTGACAACAAAGGAGAAAAACTAGAAGGTACATTCGATATAAGGGTTCAAATTTTATTTTTAAAAGGCTATCATGGTCTCAACATCTTTGAAAAGTCCTGTTTGGTTGCCTTTTTTCACATATGAAATTATTCCGGAGTGATGACACTCGAAGTCATTTTTAACTAATTCTTTCTGAAATTGGAATTGCTTGCGGCCTTCAAAAAAATTGCAACGAACTTTCAGTGGATATCTCAACAAGTTGATGAACTGATCTACGAAAGAGAGGAACATGAGTTCAGACTTAAACGAAACTGATAATGGCTAACTCTATTCTTACTCAATCCAACCATTGTTTATAATTTTCACTCCACATTATTTTCATTTCTGGAGACCATATTTAAATTTTAGTTCCTTCCAGGAAACCTACGCTTCTTATGTTCTAAAGTTATGCTCTAGGGTGGTGGAATAAACATACTATTTATTATTATTATAATGGAGTTTTCAGCCAACCAAATAAAGGTTTGAATGGATAACGTTATTAGCTATAAACACGTATGCCTGTGAACACCTACGCCCTTGTCAATTTCTCCTATCAACATAGGCAATCACCAACTCCATACTCACAATCTACAAGGCCTTCATTCTCCTCCCCAGTTCTGTCCCTATACTTAGAGCTGAAAGTGATTCTAGCACGCCATCTATATCATCCATAAAAATATGTGCCAAAATGCTGGAATGTGATATTGTTCCCTAGAAGGAGTTTTATTCCTAGCCATTGATACATTAGAGATCAAGCCGAATTTCCAACTCTATAATTTAGTAGGCATTACGATAACCCGATGCAATGGAGACTTGCGACTATTCTTTTAGAGCTTTGATAACAAGTATAGCTTACGAGGGGCCGAGGTGACATACATGTGAACGTATGCACAGAGAATTAAAACATAAAATATAGTATCATTAAATTCATGGAATTAAGCATCAAAAAAGTACTATAACAAAGACAAAATAGGTTCTGCAACATCACCAAGTCAACCCATGGAAAATCATTCAGTATCTCGGCACCAATAAAGCTGTAGCTAGCTTGACTTAAGCTTGAAAGTTAAAGATTACTATTGTAACCAATATATTATATGTAACATACTCCTCTATTTTAGCCAAGAAACATATGGAATAAGATTTTCCTCGTTTCAAATCCTTAACAAGCCATCCCAAATAGTGTAACGGCCATCCCTTGACATTAGTCTGTGAATTCAACCACTACGATCTTACCTCTCATCGATTTCATTAAATAAATGAATAAAAATACTCACTTTAAAGAGTGTGCACAGATGAGAGCAGTAAACAATCGTTAGTCATAGATGAAACACTTTTAGCACTTTTCCACAGATTGAATAAACACACAACGCGTTTCAACTCACAGAGTTATCATCAGATGTGTGTATTAAATCTGTGGAAAAGTGCTAAAAGTTTTTCATTAATGATACCTTCCACTACATCAAGCCTGGATCCGTTGGTCTGCATAGAATCAGAACAGCTACTTACCTGAAATTAGAAGAAAAAAACATATAATGATTATCATGTGTATATTCGTAGTGAGCCGATGCATACAGAAACGGATACTTTAGGATGCGGTTGAATTGTTAATTTTTGACTGAAATAAAATGCTAGGATAATTGATTAAACTCCAAAAATGCCTTTATTCTTCTGAATGTCTTACATAAAGAGCCATCTCCATATTACCTAACGCTGCTTCTCTATTTTTTTACTCCCGTCGTTCTTAAACATCTGAAAAACCCCCTTATAAATTACGTAACGCTGCTAATGAAACCTATCTTTTTATGAATGATAAAAGCATTTTCATACATTATTTATTGAACAGTATTAGTAATGACCAATTATTATCTGTGTCAACAGGAGTATTTCAGCATAAAAAATAATTTTAAAATATATCTAATTTACCAACGTAAAGTAAGGCTTGATCCCCTTCCCGAGCAAAAATCATCGTAAGAGTTGGGACTGAACCCTCCCCAATTAGCGTAACGTAACTTATGGACGTCACATAAATAGGTAACTAAGGTGTCAAACAAAATGTTGTTACAGTAAAATATCCTCTACGAGCAAGCTCTTCCTATGAGGAGCAGTTTGACTTCATGAATTCAATTATACAATAACCTGTATCATTTTTTAAAGGTAAGATTATATTTAACATGAAGATATTTTCAAATCATGGAGCATGGATTTATTGCTAATATGGTAACCTAAATTATAATAGAGGGTTTATATGAGAATTTAATTGATGGAGTATCACAAAGTTAACAAGATGGATGTTTTATTCAGAGGGTTTATAAAAGGCAACGGCGAACGCCCATTTTTTTCTACTTCACCCTGATACTGACTTATACATCTATAAAAATGATATGATTTAGTAACACAATATGTCAGAAACAATCAAAAATCCTTCATTTTGGATGTTACCAATGGAGATGCAATTCTTCTTGTCCTGTTTCCTTAAGCCTTAGTTCTCACATGATTACGATTAAATTCGCCTCTATATATTTAAATTCTCTACTAAAAATCTTCAAAACCTATCCAGAGGTCTCTCTGGAATCGAGTTGTTATGGTGGTTAGGTTTTACCCACCCCGATGGCCAAGGTGCAAATTCCGGTGGGTGCCGATATTTTTTCACTGATAAAACAGACCCTACTTCAGTTCACTTCCTTACACTCATGCTGCACACCACAAGACCTCTTGGTGCGCGCACTCCTTATAGGTAGCCGCCTCTGCCGGTAAGTGAATTGCCTACTCCCGGTTGGGTGTTGCCAGAAACTCTGTACTATTAATCTCTAAGCAGAATTGGCTGTTAATGGCTAGTTTATGACTAGCTTGCGACATTACATAATCATAAGTTCAATCTAATCAACATAATCATATGTTCCCCAGCAAAAGGTTGAAAGACACTATTTACACTACTCTCACCGGGATCCTCTGACGGTACTGCCTTGTTAGTGAAAAGAAAACCTAAATCCATGCAGAGAGAAGCTGGTCTCTGGTTATCCGCACACAAGTAATGGTCGTTGGCCTAAAATAGAATGGTTGATGGCCACTCAAGGCGACCACTGAAATAATCAAATGTATATAAGAAATGCGTTCGGTTCAGAAAAAGTTAACCGACCAGAGAGATGACCGTTTGGGCATATTTCACTGTACTCGTTATTTTTAGTCAAATTGAGAGCAGGAAAATTCCTAAAAATTTAATATTTTCGCTGGACCTTCGACAAACTTGCACTTCCCACTAACATCAACTTCAATTCAGCAGTTTCAGTATTGTTCATAGAATTCCAATGACGGTGGTAGTAGTAGTAGAATTCTGTTTCAGGTACTCCAAACTAATGACGTCATATCCAACTCTATAGCCGTACATTAAAATCGAAGACAAACAAAACGTCCACGCCCGAAGCAAAGCGGGGTTCGAACCCGGGAACTTAAGGTTGCTAGGCCGGTGCCTAACGAGTTCATTCAAGATTTTCCGTCCATCGATTGGGAGCTTACGGCCCTTGGTGCTTTCGCTGAGAGCGTACTTATGTCGTCGCCAGGTTTCCCTCTACTCTCCCTCCCATCTTTTACTCTTATTATCCCCATCTGAGGCGTCGTGAAGTGAGACAGAGACGGAAAATCTACGGAGGATGAAGTGAGAGAGTCTCAAAGTGCCTTTATCTCATTTGATCATATACTAGTAGTATTTATAGTAGTATTCTAGTAGTATTCTATTCTATTCTAGTAGTAATTATATCAACATATATCACTTTATATCAACATATAAATACTATTAGAGGTATAAAAACGCAAAATAAATCCACATAATCATCTACATAATATCCTGCAACCCACCGTAAAGACGTGTGGCAGGGGATAAATTCACACCAAAGATTCATTGCCTATCATCCATAAAAAGGCTTATTGTTAGTAATTATATTCTAGTCTGAACTTAACAATTTGAAAAAGATAAAAATAGCAAATCAAGCATGCAAAAACATGCTGTTAGTTGGGTTAGCTTGCTTAAGGCCCAAGCAACTACCTTTGCTATCCATTAATACATTTGCATTTATACTATTGGATATATTTACAGCTAATCATATCCATAATTGTACGTAATACAACAGAGATGCGCAGGATTAACGGAGTATTCTTAGGAGTCATCCATGCGTGTTACGTTGCTCTGATTTTCCACTTTGTGATACCCCATAACGCTTCGTAGCATTATATAAGACCCTTCCTAAAATGCTACACACTGAGCAACAACTTTTATGTGAGTAATGAAAAAATATTTGTTTATATCACATCTTATTAATCTATTTCTCAATATTACTTTTCAACCACAAATTTTACTTGTATCATGATCGTTCTTTCAAAGGAAAATTAATCTATAATTAATCTTTCTCTCAACATAATTAAAGACTATACCCCACCCCATGTCCATAACGCATCATAATGGTCGGCTTCACCACTCAACCCCCCTTAAAGTAATGCGTCGCATTTTTTTTGAAAAATTTGTTGATCCAATTCGTACAACAACCTAAAATTCTTCAGAATAATCTCCTTCCGCGTCGATACACCTCTGCCAGCGGTTCCTCCATGCCCGGAAGGCACCCTGGAACTCGTCGGCGGGAATGCTCCTGAGAAGCCTCGTCGAGGTAGCCTTGATGTTGTCGATGGTGTTGAAATGCGCACCTTTCGACTCCCTATTGGGGCGAGGAAACAAAAAAAAGTCTGGAGGTGACAAGTACGGACTGTACGGCGGCCGCGACAACGCTTCAGTACGCTGGCTGGTCAGGTAACGGGTGACAACGAAGGAGGTGTGTGCCGGCGCATTGTCATGGTGGAATTTCCACCAATTCCTGATCTCGGGTCGGACGCGAGCCACTCTGTGGATCTATCTCATGAGCATCGACTTGCAAAACTGAGCGTTTACGGTCTCTCCAGGAGGCACGTACCCATGATGCACAATCCCTTTGGCGTCAAAAAAGACAATGAGCATGCTCTTCACCTTCGATTTCCTCGTTCGAGCCTTCTTGAGGCGTGGCGATGACGTCGTGATTGGCGACGTCCTCTCGGCCCTCCAGGAACATCTTGTGCCATCGGTTCGACTGGGATCGGGAGGGGCAATCTTCCCCGAAAGAATTGGAAAAGTTTCGAGCGGCGTCTTTTTGAGTTTAACGCAAAACTTGATTGCTGCTCGTTGATCGAGAGATCGCTCCATTTTTACCTCGACGAGGTCACACTACAGGGGACAGGGGTTCACAAAATCACGCGTGTACACACTCCAAGAGCTCGGAGGCGACTGGCACGCAGATCGCTGGAAAGCTTAGACCCCCCAAAACCTACCCCGGTCTGCGACGTACAGTCGCGTCATAAAAAAATATTCCCTGTATATTGACGGCCTCAAACTTCTTAAGGCCGCTTTACACGATACGATTTTTTGTACAATTTCTTGTACAAACTCTTGTATGAGGAAATTGTACCGTGTAAAGCGGTAAATTGTACGAACACTTGTGCGAATGTCTGAATGACTGAACGGGAAATAGAACCTGTTCTATTTCCATTCAGACAAGCATACAATTTCGTTCCGTTAATAAAAGCGTTTGTACAAAAAATTGTATCGTGTAAAGCGGCCTTAAAAAACATTATTCCATCTTCTGGCCTCGGAATGAACGTGTATTTTCCCACCAAGATCCCCAAGGCTATTAGCAGGTCTACTGCCCCTATTCCCAGCCGTTGCAAATGCCCCGAATCACCAAAACCCACGCTCGGATAGCCGAGCAATGCTCATTATTTTTCGTTCAAGACGCAAGGCTGCCAGATGTATACCACATGCGGTAAGGAATCTCGAAAAAGTTTGAATTGAAAGGGGAAGAGCACGCTCAAGTCTTATTCAATGGCTGCGCTAGCTCCTTTTGATTGCACTCCACCGCCACGCTACTCTCGTTCCACACGAGCATCAATATTATGCGGCCTCGCGAGCAATCTGCTGATTGGCCGTCAGCTCTACCTCTCCCATTCCACGACGAAATCAGAGACGCTCGATCCGTCCAGTCAAGTGCCCTCGTTCGCTCATCTATCTCCAGGGCCACTTGAATGTAATTATGCGTACACAATGATCAGTAGTCATGGTAGACATGGGTTTCAGCTGTTATGAATGATAATCCTACGAATAATTTCGTCTTTAGCTAAAATTTATAATACCCCAAGGCGAAGAGGGGATTCTACCAAATGAAGAATCTATTGATAGCTAGGAATCGGTAGAAAAGAAGCATTTAATTAGAAACATATATCAGGAACATGCTTCTGTATGGCACATTTCCATTGAGGATAATAGTAACAGAGAAGTCAAGGCTGGAATCATTCGAGGTGTAAGGGTAATAATAAACATAAATGGATAGACGAAGTAACATACGATAAAATCCTAAAAATAATGGCAGAAAAGAGAAATTTGATGAAGCCTTTCAAGAGAAGACCGGGAAAATTAAGGCATATCTTGAGGTACTATATCTGAGCAAGGTAGGTAGTTATCGAGGGAAAAGTGAACTCGAAGACTGGCAAAGGAAGGTATGTTTTGATACTGAGGCTAAGTAATATCGTTTCAGGCGTGAGGTGGTGAAACTGCTCCATAATGAATATTGAATAACAAAATCAAAACCTCTAAACTAATAGGATAATTCTGTGAGATGATGAATAGACATATATGTAGAGTGTGTTTCATAGCTGTTACCTATAGAGAGTGACAGTATTTTAACTGGACCACATATTTTTTACCGAATAAAACAAACTGCTTCCTATCCATGATACCGGATCTTAGTGACGAGGAAGACAGGCCGAGCCTCTTGTATTGTGCTTGAAGGAATGTTTAATCAAGTAGAGGATCATAAAATTATACTAATCGGAAAATTAAGGCTTCCATTTATAACGAAAACGTTTATTTTTATTTCTATATCACACTCCGGCCCCTACTTCAATGATTTGTAGAGAGCACTCGAGTTTAGTATTCCGTCCGTTGGATGGGACGTTAAGGCGTGGTCCCATTTACGCCTTTATTTAAGAGTAGGCTAATGCTGACCCTGGGTTTCTCTTCACCTTCCTCCCAGTCTGAATCATCTATAATTGCGAGTATATACTTGAAAACACAGGCGAGAATCTAATGAATGAATCATAAATATCATATTAACAAGTTTGGAGAGAAAAATTTAAAAGTTTCTGTCTTATTTGAATAGAATATCACACATCTTGTGCTTCACAAGACCATGGTAATACTTAAAGGTGTAGTTGATCGCACAATGTTTGATCTTATCTTTACTTATCACTCGTGATATTAAATTATTATAATTTGTAAGGCCTATATTCGAGGTGTCTAGAGTTAAGGAAAATATTTTCGCACCTTTCATTGAAACCTAATGCAAACGAACAGAAAATGGCGCTGAGTCATTGCAGGGACTCATCAGACCAGTGTAGTGGTCTGCAAACTGTGACTCGCGAGCCACACGAAGCTTTTTGGGCAGTGTATGGGTGGTTCAGTGAGAAAAATTGAAAATGACGATTAAACTAACATATTTTACCAATAAAAGCATATATTTGCATCAGTAAATAAATCAATGCTAGTTTAATTTACTGATGCCAACTTCGTCCTTGAATCGACTGCATAGTTACTTGACAATCGGACAAAGAGACTTATTCAGTAATTCAATCTTATCGCTTGCGGTATTTATAACAAATGAGAATAATTTGTGACGTTTTTTCTAAGTGGAACAAAGAATTAATAGCATTACTTTTTATAAAGTAACGTTATAATTTCCTCGTGTTTAAAAGGACTCACGGCACACAAAGGTTTTTAATTGATGTGAGGGACATATTTGTGTCTTCTGTCTCAAATGTTTTCAGGCCATTAGTCAGACCAAAATATTATAAGGTAGAATAAGGATCCAAGAAATATTTACACCCTATATGGATGATTAGTAACAAAAGTATGTATGTACGTAATGCATATTTGTTGAGAACACCCCCCCTGCCTCAAACCCTGTAAGCCACTTCGAAGGTCTATGGCGAATGGTGAATCTTTACCAGACATGCATTACGTCTTTCTAGATAACATAAACATTTTAATTATTCAAGTAATAAGACAAAATTGTTAGCTATTGACGAACTTGTCAGGTTCAACTTATTGCCCAAGAGCAGACTTCGTACCATTTATTGGCTCAAGATATTTGAGGGTGCTCACTCAAAATAATGAAGAATATCAAATTTTTCCTCGAGGAATGGAAGGAAGAGAAGCTGAAAAATGGAATTAAAGGTAAGGGCGTCTTACAAGGAAACGATAGATGAAGAAGTTCCACGTGAAGCAGACTTGGAAAATAATTTCGAAGTGGCGAACGTAAGGAGCATGACGAAAAGAATTGGAAGCAATAGAATGCAGAAGACCGCGACAAATGGAAGAAATCTGGATATGCGTGAAAGAAGGAAATGATTATGATACATTTCTTTTTTAATTCAAACCAAGTTTTTTCTGATGGAAATGGTATTATGAAAGGAATGTGAGGCGATAGAAGGCGAATTTTTCATCATGTAATGATGAAAAATTACTTGCATAAGTAACTTAATGCAGATAAAACAGGTTTATTAGAGTAAAATACAAAAGTTGGCAGTTAAGAGGAAGTGCCGATATCCATCTATGAATTCATATTGTATGAAACCTATGATTAACATATGATTCATAATATGAGGGGCAACATGTTTTGGGAAATGTTTCTTTTTACGACTAAATGAGATCCTGAAATCACTGATATGTAGGTATATTAATTACTAAGGTATGTATTTATTCAAAATAAAATTGAACAAAACCTTGGTAACTTTTCTTTAGACCGCGTCCCATGTCATTATGATAAGGGGTACCAACATTGAAAGCTGGGCACTTTTATTTTAGCCCTCTTCTTGGACTACTACGACTCCAATGAATCGTCGACCTTTGAACAAGGGTAACCGGACATCTCTACGAGCCTCAAAATACATACAAAGCGTTAAGAGCCTTCGAGTGGCTTCGCCATTAAACTCCATGCTGTATGCAGATGCTCCCTTTTAAAAGCCTTCTTCAAGAGTAAAATCTTATCTTACCGTATCTCGCCCTTTTAGAGGGAAAGTCATCACTGTAAGAAGAAAGCATGGAGCAATCTTTTATTCTGTTTGAAGGATGTATTTTGAACCCGACTGTCAAAAGAATGGCAGAAGGTTTGGCGTAACTAACTCTTCTCCTAACCACTATTATTTGGTCCCTGTTCATATTTCAAATAAATACTCTCCATCCACTCAGACGAAAAAATTGACAAATGAGGGAAGGCTCAGCCTTCGTAACTCAACAAACGATCAATATTTCACCATAATAATTATTATTAGCAGTAGTAATCTAACAGCTAAAGTATATTTAGATGAACATAGAACTCTTTTACCAACCCCTACCTTTCATAAGATGTCCTTTTTCAGTTCCGCATACCTCCAACAAAATTATTCCATCCAAACTACCCGCTCTTTCAATCCCTCGACCCCAAATCCGCAACATTCTTACCTCAATCACGACGATCACGACCTTCAACCCAACCTCACCCCTTCACCTGCCTCATCCAGGTGTCTTAGCTGCCTTCTCCTAATTTCCCGTCAATTTTTTTCTCACCTACCATCCATAGCACTTCCCTATAAGAGAGTAAATGAAGGGAACAACTGGCAACCAATCATGGCTCCCGATTGGCCAGTTCGGTAACGCACCCGCTTGTAGCATTCCAAGGGTCGCGGGTTCGAACCCCACCCAGGAAATTACAGATATATGCTGTCCTAGGATTAAGATCTTATAATAGATAGTGTAATATTGCACTAACCGTTCGAGCACCTAAAATCTAAGACTACCTCTATAGTTACGAATGGCAAATTTTAATGGAAAAAATTTATAAAATCATTCATCACACCTTAATGTTAAAAATCTCACAATTATTATTATAGGTAAGCAGACTGGTTAGGGTAGTTTTACATCAACTTCAACATTATTTATTATCATATGTTATTTCTGTTGCAAACATCCCTTTTTCTCAAATAATACAAAGCCTACAATGATGAACAATATATCAGTGGATAGGATTATTGACCAACTTTTGACATAGAATACTCAGTTTACGTTGAAACACATCGCTTATTATTAAATTTAAACTAAAAAATGTTTTATCTTGACGAAACAAGAGCCCCCATGGCGAAAACGTAAATAAACAACGAAGATGATAAGAATTTTGTCAACTGGAGATGTATGTTGCTTTTAATCGTGAAAATACATAACTTAAAAGATTTCTAAATTATTAATACGTTTTCAATAATGAACTGCCTTTGCTATTTTTAATACAAATTTCCCAATTTTATTTCAACAACCTAACTAAAGACTTAATCATTTTTGGTTTGTGGATAGGCTGAATGTTTGAAGATTTCCCACAGTTTTTTGGCAGATATAAAATTTTATAAATACTTTTTAGCAAGCGAATAGCGCACGATACACTTATCTTTCAAGTGATCTTCGTTTTTAGCTCAACATACTTCCTGTCCCCAATAGTTCGACATAATTAGACTTTTTCCTCTCTCAGCCTTTCCGTATAGTTAACATTCTCTTATACTTCTGGTCCTCCAAAACTCACTCACCTTTTCCTATTACAGATAGATATTTCCAACGATTGAACTGTCAATAAACAATAGCGATATTTCTTTCTGTTTGGCAAATTTGTTTCTCTTTCTTCGGAATGCTTTAAAATTCAATTACCACCATTCAATAATTATTTGAAACTCCTCGCCAACAATACGGGCAAAACAGGACACACATGGTAATCTCAATATCCGTACTACGATCAATGACTTAAGATTATATTTGCATTGGCAGTTTTATCACGTAGTTCACACTAGCGGAGTGTGACGCCGGAAATATTTAAATACCACCAATTCGACGCGCAGACAAATCTATTATTTGCCTTATTTGATTCAATGCGTTTCATTCTGCTTGACGGCGACCTATAAACATATAACGACCGAGGAAATGTTTCGCTACATTCCTCGCGTTTGAAACTTCGAAACCCCAGCTAAACCTGCAACAGCTTCTCGGGTTTCTTTGCTGGTGAACCTTTTTGGAGTTGGAGTTACGTGGGCATTCGCGGTCGGAAATAAAGCAAGACCCTCTTGGCAAGTGCTCAAGTCAAGTTGCACAAATTTCATGAGTGAAATTGACTCTCAGTAGCTATGGAACACATAAGCAATACGTCACATTCGGATTCGGAAAAATACGGAGACGGCAGCGATCGCCAGGGGGACCAACTTTTGAAAGTGACAGTACATCTGAAGCGATGACATCAGCGAATGAGTCAGGGGAGTAAGCATACGGAATGGGGTTCTACAGAAGAATGACGAAGATTGAACGAGGAAGTCCTCAGAACAGTGGGAGGAAAGAGAAGTCTTATGAAAACCCTAAGACGAACACGGGACAACTTAATCGGTCATATCATGAGACGCTATGGCCTGTTGAAGACAATTGTAGGAGGACAAGAGAACAAGGACGGCAAGGGAAAGCCTCATATGACATATATGTATATACAACATGTGAAGGAGGATGTGAAAGAGAATAAATACGTAAATATGAAGTGATTAGCTGATAGGAGAGCTGCGTCAAACCAATCTGATTATGATGTAGATTAAATTTAATTTATATTTTTAAAATGCAGAGTGCCCAATTTCTTCTCTCCGCGACTAATTAAAATTAAATATTTTTTGCGAGAGTTTGCGAGAACACATTTGAATAATTCAAGGGTTGTTAACAGCTGAAAAGGTTGAAAATAACTGGAATGGACAAATACTTCAGACACCCTGTTGAGATACTTCCTTGATGAATAGCCATAAACCATCGCAGCCTTTCTCTAAATCCTACAACCGCACTCTCAAATCCTCTTCGCGTGGTCCCAGCGTCTGAGCCGGTAAACAGGGCGATCAACTAGTTTCCAACACCCAAGAAAATCAATATTGTGGGAATAGAAAGGAAGCCAATCTCGTAAATATACGCTTAATTGAACACAAGGGTCACCACATAGGTACTTGACTGCGCAAAATGTTAATTATTTAAAATTAAACCTCGATAAATTGCTCCAGAAACGCTGCACTCATCACATGAGGGAACTAACGAAGTGGATGTGATGAGCTCCGTTTATTGAAATCACTCCCACGCACCCTCCCTCAGGGTATTTGCACGGCAAATGATTGAAAAAATAAAGGCAGACGTTTGTTTTTTTTGTAAATATATCACTTGCGTGGTTTCCGCTTCTCAGCGTTTCTTATTTTGTTCCCCTCAACGCCTAGGACACGTGAATTGGATGAGACATCAGTTCAACGTGGCTCCGAAGTTGGAGAAGCTCTTTCCTTAATTAAAGATGGCGGCGAAATTGGGGATAGCTCACAGCTTTCGTTGCAGTCGCAAAAATTGTCTCACCCCACTACTTCGGAGCAAACAAAAGAATATCACTTTCCGGGAATTATTCTCAGCCGCGTCGACTCGTGTTTGCTCGAAGAATATAGGCATATTGACACGCAATCAAACCCGTAGTAAAACAGTAGGACAATAAAATTTCCATCACAATGTGCTTCTTAGTACGAAATTTGTGGCTGAATGAAATCGGCAAGTAAAAGTGTTTGGTACCAACGTTTACAATGTATTCAGTTAAGAAATTATAATAGTTGTTTTATTGCCAAATAATAATGAGACAAGTGAGTACAGAGTGTTGTTAGGGGCCGATCTCGCAAATCAGCCGATATCGAATATCCAACATCCGAAGATTCCAATCCCACCTTAGGCATGGATGTCGTTTTTATTTCAGAAATCAGTCCATTTCAGAAGTTATTTTATAACTTTAGTATTTATGGATTCTTAAAATGCTACTACAGTTTCAGGACACAGAAGAATCTATTTGAGCGGAACCATGAGGCAGAAGGTATTTTTTTAGGACAGTTTAAAGGGAAATGCTTCGAGGATTTGAGTCGCTAGATAAAAAATAAAAATATGCAAACATACATATACTATACAATCAGTAGAGGTTGATTTTGACGATAACTGGATAGGTTCTGTTCAAACATACCCAATGGGCATAAGGGATCCATATACTGAGGCATAGGAACAAATTATTTTCCAGTTTCACCAACCAATAACCACAAAGTAGAAATATTCAGAAGAAAAAATGCTCAAGTCATCTGCCACTTTGCGTGACATACTCAACCTGACAAACACGAAACCTACACCATCTTTGTTTTTTTTCCACATAGGATACTTAAAATGAGTACGATTGACCCGATGTCGTTCATTATCCCAGAAATTGAATGTTCGAAAATGAGGGGAAAGTAATTTGTCTCTTACGTAATGTCACTAATTCTTGAAAAGTCTTCCTCTGAACAGGTACGTTCAGGGATACGTTAGGGGTAAGTTAAAAAGTTTCATAATGGCAGACTTCATATTACGCACATTCGTTTCTATGATGGCTCATGGATAAGTGGTGCACATTGGGCATAGGCACTGCCGAGAGGTACGCAAATGTTTGGGAATATCAACTCTGGGTGGTCACTTCTCCAACTCCTCAGCTAATCTCAATCTTTCGTCCAACCTGACAAATGCATTGCACCCGGTCAAGATATCTCACACAGAGGAAATAGTTCCACCAGTGACATCTATTCCTGACCGAGAAGGAATTACTTCCCAATGGTCACCTTAGTTTCACTCAGACAGTTCCACAAGACCCTTTGAGGCTATAACGGAAAAGGTACTAAGTTTTCATGCGGGTTCCCCATGTGAATATCTTTGCGCTAATAAAGATTAAGGATTTCTTCTATCTCGTGTCTCAAGTGGCAATACCAGTATTGCAGCCTGCGATGAAAGTATAAAAATTATGATCATCAAGCACACTCAGTTACTTGATCCGGTTGATGATTGTGACGTTGATTGAATTGATTCTCGCGTCTTAGTCAATCAATAAAGCCCGCCTAAACTGCGTGGCTACGACTGTACGACTGCTACGACTGTACAAGCTAGCATGTACATTCGTAAATAACCCTGTTTTGATCCCCTCCGCCTGGTTGAGTTTGCCATAGCATTTTTTGTGTTAGATGAGTTCCAAAACTCTAGACCGTATGTTGAAGCAAATTTCACTGGAGAAAGCGCTGAAGTTGTATCCCTCATTTCTAAGACAGTTCCGGAAACGAAGCATCATTAAGTAAGTACAGTTCCATGAAATGTAGGATAAATTAAGGCACGTCTGTCAGAAATATAGTAAGATTTATTGTTGTTTCAGAGAATAAAAACTTTAAATCATTTTTTTATGTACAACAAAGTAGAATATCAAGTCTTTCGTAAGAATCAATAATATAAGTCATTTGACCAAATTTGTTATAATTATAACGATTAAAATGCTAGTCTTCTCAAAAGCCGATATATTGGGCCGTTGCACTAAAAAACTACTGAATGATGACCCGTTATGGTTAATGAGAACTTGTTCCCATAGATACTCCTGCCTTAAGGAACTAGGGTAGCATGTTATTCTCCGCATCAAGGTCTGTGGTGCAATTCCCAGTCCAAGAAGTCTTTCAACGAACTTGCTTGCCTGCATAACAACTGAAAAATATTACAGTGCTTCGAGAGGTGATGCAACAAATAGATGGGGGACGGTTGGGGAAAGGAAATGATAAATGAAGATGGCAACACTATATTCAATTTCTGTGCCTACGAGAGTGAGGAAGAAATGAATTCGTTAAGTGAGCGGCGGCGGTGCTAATCAGTGGGGCGAGAGTTCTTGCTTGGCACGTCTGACTGGAACTTGTCGAGGCGAACATAATAAACAAGCGATGCTCGATGGTGAACACGGAAAGAGAGAGAAAATACATACCCCATTGAAGAAACGGATACGGAGAGTTGAATGCTATGATTCCGAAAATTGTGAAATGGTGAAACAGTGCGTTTCACATTAAGGGTCCTTAATGTTAGAAGAAAGGGTACAAATTAAGCTGAGGCCAAAACCTTCCTTTCATCGGCATCATCACGATAATGGCTTATGATGCTTCCTTAACTGGAATATATTTCAACTGGAGGAAATTCATCTCAACATTCCAAATAGAATTTACGTTTACTTAGCTTGATTTCCGAGTGAAAGAGCTGGGAATAGTAATGACCTCTTCATATACACAAGCTTTTTTTGAGGACGGATTTGAAGCGGAAATAAACCCGGCTTTGGCTATGGGCTACACTTAACGAAAGGCACCAAAGGGTCCAGAGTCTAATGTCCCATCCGACGGACGGAGTCCTGAACTCGTACTTATCTCCACTCAGCCCTGAAGTGGGGACTTGCATATCGCTGATGTGTTTCTCCATCTGCCGGGATTCTAACGGGTCCAATGTGCCAAAAGTAACTTATTAGGAAAACGTAATACTTTGAGGAGGGTATTGGGATATCACGTGGCTGGAAGGCCGATATTCCTTCTCAGAGTATTAGGCTATACTAATAAGTAAATTCTGGCACATTGGACCCAGCAGCTCAACTTCGGAAACGTTGGCAATTATTTAAACAAATACGACACTTAACTCCAAATGAAGTCATACAAAACCAAGAAAAAGTGAGCTTCAGGGCAAGAAAATGGCCACGAGCACGAATATAGGTGGGAAAACAGCCTTCAAATTACATTATCAACACGGAGACACGAGTATAATTACGGAAATGACGTCAAATGAGCTAGTATGAAACAAAAACAAGATTACCTCCGCACGCTTCGCGCTAATACGACAAAAATGCGAGGGTCTCGATCCGCATGGATGGACGTCAGAGGGCAGTAAACATTGGACGCAGCGCGTGTTTGCATTCCCATCGAAAGGGAAGCATGACTGGCCTCGGGGGATCTTTCTTTTTAACGGAGGGGGACTCGCTATGTGAATTCCGCAGCACACGGGTTGACGCCGACTCCGAAGGATGCCCGACGTTCGATTCTATCCACATTCACGAGCGACGTACCCATGGTCACTATATCTAGTGACCGTGGACGTACCTCTATCCAATGAAATCCCCCACAAAAGCTTTGAGTAGGGTTTAGAAAACATTCGTCACCATGTAACAAATTTATTTATCTTATTTGGTATGTCAGAGTGGGATGGCAGCATCAAAATAACATGCATTCTCGCTCCATACACAAACGCTTAGTCGTTTGAATTTTCTGGAGAAACATGGAGAAAATAAATTCATTAATTGTGAGAAACGAAGAAATGCTCTTTGTAGTTAGAAATAAGAGGGGAGCTGCTGAAGGTGAAAATTTTCATAGCTCTCTTCAGTCAGGCCCAAGGGGTCAAAGGAAATTGCAAACCTATCCCACCATAACAAGGCGTAAGTATTTCACGCGGAAGGTTAAACTATTTGGATTGAATAATAGCTTTCCAACAGTTAAGTAGGTTTTGGAGAAGAATCCCAACTTCGATTTCATTCATCTACTGACTCCAACCCCACGCTATTTCTCTCTTCAAGTCGGAGTATCTCCTACAACTCTTCATTTTTTGCATCCCTTTTCTCTTACTTTTTACACCTCGCTTACCCAGCATTCTACTTTCGATAACAATGAACAGGATTCCATTTTCCTTAGGTAAATATCTGATTCACCTTCTCCGCCATATCCTAATTTCTGTCAGAAACTTTTCTGAGAACTTTTTCAGATAACTTTTTCAATTGTCCTCCACGCTTGCACTTCTAAAGTCCACCAGGCCGCGGTAGCCAACGCCGGCCTGACAACCGGAAGGTAGCGGGTTCGAATCCAACCCATGGCACGGATGACGTGTATGACCTAGCATTAGGAACTTAGGTTTGACCAAGTTTGCAAGTGCTACTAAATCTCTTCTATCTCTTACTAAATCGCCGGCCTGACAACCGGAAGGTAGCGGGTTCGAATCCAACCCATGGCACGGATGACGTGTATGACCTACATTAGGAACTTAGGTTTGACCAAGTTTGCAAGTGCTACTAAATCTCTTCTATCTCTTACTAAATCGTATCCGCAGCGTCTATTCATGAGAGGAGTCTGACTCTGGTGGGGCGGGTTTTCAAGCGATGTTATCGCGTTAAAAATACCATTATGGAGAAAGCAACGTGTCAATACTCCAATAATTCATCCCACGAAACATTGATGGAGTCAATTAAATAATTTGTTCGTGCTTAAACCTTGAAGTTAAAACTTGTGTAAACCGTGTATTCTTAAATTTAAGATTAACTCAGAATGTCTTCCGTTGGTATGCTCGAGCAAGTGAACTCCCTCGTGTCCCGCTCTTTACAGCTAGACGCCCTTTACCCTTCCAATGCCAATCTGCCCTTTCCCGAGGCTCTCCTTAAAATGGCCGCCGCCCTTTTGGCGCGACCGCCCCGTAATTGTGCGGGCCCCCGAGATCAAACGCCGCCCCTCCTCCTCGCCCCATTTCCCTGCCCTTCGTCTGAGGGGAGAGAGCGAGAGGGGAGGTCCAACGAGGATTTGACCGCACGGGAAACACGAGCCACGGTCAAAGTCACTCACTTGCATGGAGAGGAGATTTTTCTGGAGTCATTAAAAGTAATCTTAATTTTTTTTTAAATTTGACATCCTCCTTTGTCCATTATTCCCCGATGAAAAGAAGTCGAGAAGTGGTGAATAAATTCATAACCTTAAAACAAAAATAAAAAGCTTTCTTCAATCCTCAAGAACTTTCCACTAAGAAGTTTCGAAACTCTCCTCCCTTGTGTGGTTCAAAGAAAGAAAATACTCAGAAGGAGAATTCAGTGGACCAATTACTTGCGTTTAAAAAATATTAATTTTAAAAATTAAGAGATTATGGCGTGTAAACGAGGAAAGGGTTGGAAAACTCATAGGTCTAGACCCCGACACTCTGTGTGGTAACGGATGACGATATTCCGCATACGGGAATATCGTTATCCGCTGCATTTTGAATCCATTTCTAATTTATCACAAACATCCAAAAGGTATGAGAAGTGAGGGTTTAAGTCGAAATTTCATATTCAAATACGTATCCACAAATATTTTAATTATTACTCTTAAACGTTTCAATGGAAACATAGAAACGACAACTTTTCCGTCAATAATACCATGCATGTAGTTTAATTGATTATATGTTTCACCCTTATATCGTGGTTATGAATTAATTTGTTGAAAATCTCTATAAATAATTTTTAACATAGTTAAATTATTTTATAACATTATATAAACCTTCAGTTATCCCGGAATATCAGAAATTCTTCAGTGAAGTATAATCCACTGACTCACGGATGAAAGGTGGGGTTTAAAGAACTTGAACAACTTCATTCGTAACAAAATATGCTCCCAAAAAACTACTATATTTTATTCTTTATACCAGCATGCTTTTTACATTCTCTGATTACAATTTCAATTTCATTTCTTTGCACGCTAGCTGGACTCACTTCCTTTTTGAACGTAGTTCAAAGAATGACTTTCACGAACTAAGTTATAATGAAAGGTTCACGCTGATGCTGACATAACTCATCCTCTAAGGTGGAACACGTAACAATCACTTATAGCATAATTTTGAGCAGCATTACATTTTTAAATTTGATACCACTATTTACAATCATTAATTATCAGTGATGTCAAATTATAATTCCTCGGAAAAACATTTTCTATTATGTTTTCATACGGTCGTTTAAAGACGCTTTATCGATCAATTACTAGTTTTTTAGTTTTGAAATGTATTTTACACAACATTTACCCCAAATATAGATGTATTTTATAATTTTATGTTGATCTAGACTACATATGATACTTTAAATATAGTTATGAATAAAATTTAATGAAAGTAGTAGAGAAATCGCTGTCAAACACCCTTGTGGAGGTTTGCAGGATATTATTAAGATGCAAATGTTCGTGGCACCAAAACATGGACGCGGTAGGTAACGAATAAACGCTAGGTTAAGCGTAACGAGATGTCGGTTCAAAAAGGTAGATAAACCAAGTATTGTTTCGCAGAGCAGTGGAAGAAAAGAAGATGATGTGTATTTATTAGAGGCAAAGAATATGAGATCCGGTGACAAGAAGTAATTCTAAGTCAATGACCTTTATACCGGGAAGACTTCGTATTTCATTTTCTACAATCGTTTCAAACACACCATGTTCCTGGCACTCATAATTTTTCTCGTAACGAGCGTACCCTAGACCAAATCCCCTTTCCGATAACTCGAGGTGAAATTGCCACTCAAGCCATCAAGGTTTCTAATTAAAAACTCTTCTAAACACAGCCTTCTCATATTCTGATCGATATTTCTACCTCCACCTACTTGTTACGTCATACGACCGATTCAACGAAGCATACCCTTTTTACTCTCTACTAGAGTAATAGGTAAGAAAAAAAAGGATCCTGGCCATTTCACACTCCTTTATGACCACTTCCTCATCCCCAAGTCAGATCTATTTTCACCGCGCAGACTACCAGAAGCACCATCACCCACAAAGCTACTCGAATACACTTTAGCCGGTTAGTTCAATTATGAGTCACGGCATTAATCAATTAAAAGTATGCGCGGATTCGGGAGGTTCTTGCGATATTCATCCGTGCTTTTCTAAAAGTTCATCTTAATTAGCCAGCTAAAATGGAACATATGACCTCATTCGACGGTAGCCTACCATGAATAACTACCGATTCTATAATTTTAGCTCACACGCACCTTCCCAAAGAGCACAAGTGGCCCGCGAGCCGCCACTCGCCGACCCTTGGTTTAGACGTTTCTAAAAACACGGTCCAAAAGAGAGGTTTCAATTAATTAGGATTGATTAGATGTCGCAAACTACAATGTTCTATCACCTAATAAGCTCGCTGCATTCCATCTCTACATAAGTGACAAAAAGATAACAACAGAGAGTAGAGATTATACAACACTTGGCTCGAATGAATCAATCCGTTCATAGTATGAAACGTAGCAACACCATAAAACCTTAAATATGCTGGTAATAAATTCTTGGGTAAAAGAGTGGGCCCTATTAATATGTACTACTCTATCAACAAAGCAATTTCAAGCGCGGAATCGGTTTTATGTATTTAAACAGTCATCAATGATGATCTCTCGAATAAGTGCCGTAAATAAGGTGGCAAGCGAACCGCCGCGCCGATTAGGATTCATGAGTGTAGGACCTAAGGTAAATACCATGGGAAAAACCGAGGCTGATGCAAAGTTCTTCCTTGTCAGAACTCATCTATAAAATGCAGCCGTTACATGAGATCGGCTTCATTTAGCCTTCAATGTCGCAAGATGAATAATAGAGTGCATGGATTTGCAATCAGAAGATTGGTTAAAATAAACACTTAATCGTTTGAGTAAATTTGCAGTCTATTCTTCTTCAAACCATGTCATACATTTTTTGAAAATAAATTGCTTTTTGCTAATTGTAAGGTACATTTAAAACATACATTGGAGAGCTTGCTTATACAATGGATATAGTAAACATGTTATTCTTTCCGTGAAATATAAAGGTTAGCATTAAACCAGATAAAGGCAGGGTATGTATGTGCGTATCGGTTTAGCCTACATTATTGTGTTTCTAATGGTGTAAATAGTTGCGTGCAACCTAAAGGATTTTCTAGTTGGTGATGGTAGAGATTATCAGCTACAAAGCTCAATGGGGAGTGAGATTTCCACACGAGGATAGGGGGGAAGCTCTTCCTTTCTCTACGCCGACTAACGTTTCCAGGTAAGATCTGATACTCAAAAACTGCGAAGTTGGATTTGGCCGGACATGTCAAAATCACTCTGCCCAATTTGAACCGGGACAGTAGCTTAGCATGTTACCCACTGGCTTATCAAACTATCCAGTGTTTCTTATAAAATCTCTTACATTGAACTTACCATCGGTACACCTTCAATGCATCATGCAATTTCGGAGTCATCGCACTGAAGTGAATGAATAGCAAACATAACATACATGATACCTATTGATTTCATTTTACACGCATAATACCTACTAATTTTATCCCACTAGCATAATACTTGGGTTGTTTACCGATACAAGGCAGTTAGAATTAAACTTTAAAAAATGTCTTGTAATGAATTTTTGGAAAAAGAATAGCTCTCCTCCTAGCACTTACAAAATAAGTAATAATGAATTAACAAACGTGGAATCCATTAAATATCTTGGAATAAGACTGACACATGATCTTTCCTGGGGTAAACACATACGTGAAATAATGGGTCAAGCAAATCGTAAACTGGGATTCGTCAAAAGAGTACTGGGTAAATGTGACGATCATGTACGAGAAATCAGCTACTTTTCCCTTGTGAGACCTCATTTGGAATATGCTGCCAGTATATGGGATCCCTACGAAATCGCTCTAAATAACGAATTTGAACGTGTGCAACGAAGATCGGCAAGATATGTAAAGAGACGGTATGATAACCTTACTAGCGTAACCAGTCTATTAAATGAATGAAATTGGGAATCATGTCAAATCGTAGGTTGAAATTAAGACTTAATCTCTTAAACAAATTCCAAGACCATATTTTCAGTGATGATGTTAAAAATATTTTGCGGATCCCAACTTACTATGGTAGACTGGACCATAATCAGAAAATTAGAGAAATAGATTGCCGAACTGACAGATTCAAAATGTCCTTTTTTCCTCGTACAATTAGGGGTATGAATAGCGGTAAATATATCCAGTACGAGTGTAGCAATGGATAACATTGGTAGCTAAATGTTGGTATAAGGACTTGAAGCTCACCCAACTAATAGCATGTTTTTGCATGTTGGCTTTGCTATTTTTATCTTTTTTAAATATTGTAGTTTAGAACAGTATATAAATAATAATCCTTTTTTATGCATGATATGTAGTGCATGTTTGGTGAGAATTCACCCACACACTTTTATGGTGGCTTTCAGGGTATTATGTAGATGTAGATGTAGATACTTAATGATAAATGTTCCTAGTTCATATCTGATGACTATTAATCCCCTATAAAACAAACCCTCGCAGTAATTTCAAAGTTGCACTGAGTTACACTGTACGTTTACGGTAAGTAAAAATAACACGTTTCCCCAAAATAATTAGGGAAAAAGAAATGAATAATCCGTACAGAGCAGAAGAATGGTTAATTGATAAAAATTTCAAGCCAAGAGATGATTCTAAAGAAGCATTTTCATGCTACCTACATACGATAGATTAGTAACAGTCAAAAATATAACAACACGCGCATTTTGATGTGTGCCAATATTTTTTAGCCTGAAAACCAGAATCTATACCGCAAACGAAAGTACACTCAAAACAAACAGCTTTCACGCTGCAGGTATTCGTGCTGGTCACAGCGCTCATACGCGGCTAAATTTCACCACGACACGGAGTAGCGTGAAGTATATCTTGTGCCTAGCCCCGCGCCCAGGACATTTCCAACCTCCTCACACAAATACACGTCTAGAAAAGAAATCTTCCTCCTACCCAACCCGCAACAGTGGTCCAGTTATAGCTGGAGTGGATAAAAGAAGGCTTTCCCGCGGGTGCTTGTCGCCTTGAATTTTCTCGAGGTCGTGAGGGCAAAATTTATCGCAAATGGGGCGGCTCCGGACGGTGGGCGGGCGGGGACGACCCCGGAGAAGGGCCGCTCTCCGCCCACGCACTCGGTCAACTAACGCCCGCGCCCGCACTCCCCCCTCAAGGAAAACACTCGTCGGGTCAAAGCGCTCGTCTCCCCCCGCGCAAAACAGGAGTCCTACTTCACCCTCCCCTTCACTTCCTCTCCGCCACTTCCTCTGCGACTCTCTCCTCTTCTCTGTATCTCTGTATTTCTAACCTCTTCTCCCATTCTCCTCCCATACTTCTTTTCCACCTCATTCTCCTTGACATTCTTCCACCCTTTCCTTATTTATTTCTCCTTAAAAAGCTTTGCTTTCCTCACAGTGCAAATTTTGAGGCTTTACTTTGTGGAACCACTCGATTGGAAAAGAAAATCCACTTTGTACATTCCACACAAAGGTTTTACTGGTTTCTACCATGGTTTCGACAATAGAAGTCATTATCAAGATGTATCAAGATCTTATTCTCTCAAGACATTATCAAGATCTTTTGCCTTCCTCGCTTTCCCACCACTAAACCATCCATTCTTGCTTTCCCTCTCCCTTGTTCACACTTTAAACGCTTGTTTCTCTATCCTCATCTCCGTCATATTCGCCTCTTCATTTTACTTGTTCTCCACCTATCTTTCTCTTTACCCGCTATTCCTATTTTACCCATGTTTTATCCCGCTTCACCCTTTCTTGCTGAATAACTGTAGCATACTATGACCAATACTTCATCAATCAAACCAAACTTCGAGGTAATTGTTATTATATTAGTAACAGTCTACGAGGTAATTAGTACTATATCGAGAGTTATAATTTCTAAATTTTACAGCCACATCAACTCGTTTTCGGTTGAAAAGCAAAATTGGGCAATTTAGAACGGCAGAATGAAATTAACTTTGCTTCCTGGTGTATGAAGGGTCCAAGGTTAAATCCCAGTGGACGCCAGCGGTTTATATCGGGCAATCGGGCGGGAAGTTTAAAATACGTGCCGAAGAGCACCTCCGTTCCTTTATGCAAGGACACCCTGAAGTATCACATTTCAGCAAGCACTTAATTGAACAAGACCATTGTAGTGACTTCAACCCCACACCTTTCCATGTGGGAAAGAAAGGTGCCCGACTGGACGCCCTCGAATTTTGGAGATACTTCGATGCAGAAAAAACAATGAAATTTTGTCAAATGAATACCTCTACCCTTCCCACTCTCCCGTCCTAAACATTCCATTAAACTTCCGTTCTCCCCATGGTTCCCGTCTCATCACCTCAAGTTCCACCACCATCGCAGTAACCGTGACCACATCCCCCTCACCCAAACCCCCCTCTAGTGTTCATAGATCTAACAGTATTTGGAGAGTTGTATTGTACCCGATGATGCCCTAACGGATGAAAGCTCTAACGGGTTGTACCTCTATAAATTTTAAGTGGAATTTTGCTAAGTATTTTTTATCCTTGTGATATGGATCGGCTCCACAGAGTATCACCTCCCACCGTGAACTTTGCCAATGGATTCCTATGTTAACCTAACTCATCTCCTCCATTTCCATCTTCGTCTTTTACCAAAAAACTAAATAGCCTATTATTTCGGTCCATGTTGCTAAGTACAGAGAGTATCACGTTACCCGTATCCACCACCATAGAAAGAATATCTCACGTAATTGGTATTCAAAATGTATTAGGCCCGCAATATTTGTTTTTAAATATTCAGCTGATTCAGAAAATGCTTTTGGTTTTGTGGTACAAAAGTAAATTACTTTAGGTGCTAACAACTTTGAAAACTTAAAAAAAAACTTAAAAAATTTGAAAAAGCTTATAGAATACGGAATACATGCACGTCATAGCACATCAAACAGCATGAAATGGTTTGGGGACAATTATGGGACGATGAAATAAATGCCTGTAGCACAAATGATATAGGAATACGTATCTTCACAAAAACGACGTTCTTAAGTGGTTTGCGTGTACCCTTCACAGCTTAACTTCACCTAAACGTTTTTGTGCCATTACAGGTACATGTATGTGAATTTGAAACATGTTTTTCCAAGCGAAGCATTGCATCTGTGACCACGAATCTTATTTATCTCTGATCCAAATATAAGCTAACCTTCACCTCGGCCTGTCCGAGTATGACCTAGAGTACTTGTCGCAGTCAAATATATCGTCATCACGAATGTTACCAATAGAATAATTGGAACTATAGCTAGAAAAAAATACGTGTAGAGGGCAAACTGGTATTTAATCAACATTCCGTTGGGCAAGAAAGTCACAAAATAGTGGTTAAACTTGGATCTAAGCATAAATTCTCCAATGGTTTACCATATTTTTATTGCCCAATCTGAGAGAGTTAGTAAAATGAAAAGACCTTTATTTTTCCGTTCATCGATCCGTCAATTAGTTCTCGAGTTTTCAGCGGCGAAAAACTGATGTTTTTAACCATTTCGGTTAATTGGGCGCACAAATAACTAGTAGGTCATCCACTTCGTCCAATCACAACTGAGACCGCGAAGCTACTTTGCTTAATCACAATGGGGGACACATAGCTGACTCTGCCAATGGAAGCGGTTGCGATAGGATCTCTTCAGGCTGGCCTCCCCTTCCCACCTCAGTTCCCTTCCCGTTCTTCAACACAGTCATGGACCGGAGGTAGATGACGTAGATATCTTTAACGCACCTCGTTCGGTGGGCGTCACCTTTTGCTTATAATAATTTTTGGTCTCTGAATGAATGGCTCTAGTTAGAAGATTAATTTTTTCACTGAAATTCATTTTTCGTTTCCATCTAACGATTTCGTGTACAAAATAGCGATTTCGGTTCCGAGTAAACCCCTCGTTAAGAAATAATATATTTACAACTAATACTATATTCCCCAAAATTTCTCCAGCTTTTTTCGTTGGAATGAGCATGCTATACACTTCACCGCGAATCCGATCTCCGTGAATGAATGGAGTTCAACAGTTGTAAAATATTTACATTGACTTAGAGGAAATTCTGAAATAAGGCAAATGAACGAAGAGATGTTATTCAAAATGAAATGAGACACCTGCAATAGTTGAAAACTCACCAAAACCATCGGAGATGTTTCGTCTAGAATGTAAAAGGAACGGAGAAAAAGGAACATTTTTGAGAGAATCAGAGAGATTTGAGAAAAATCGTAGGTACATTCATTTTGCTGAGGCCACATATATTTGAAAACCATTCCCTCGTAGCTTATCCCAATATCAACGTAGGGCTATTTCCTAGAAGCGGAATTTCAATACCCCTTAAACCTAATTCATCCGTTCAACTAGATGACGACCTCTTTGTAAGCTTGAGTAATCACACCACCTATCCGCCAACTTTCTTCCACTTCTTCGCATTAAGTAGCGATATTCTCATAATTTCCTACTTAACGATTACACTTAGCGTCCAGACGAGGTGTTGTGAGTGGTCATAAATCGTGGAACATTAAGTAGTAATTATTTTTCTTGATTGCAGCAAGGAAAATTCCACTATGTCTTTCATAAAGTTGCGTAAAGACACTGCGAAAGATATCATTTTCCTCTTTCCCAACAACTTGTCAATAACAACCATCGCCATCTTCAACATTGTATTACCTTCAGTCATCTCCTCGACTCACTTTTATTGCCTCTTACAAATCTCCCCAAAATCTGTTTTTCCCCACTATGCATGCTATGGCCCTGTTTATTTTTCTTTCGATTCGTCCCAATTCCTACATTCTTCTCAAGTTTTACTTCTCAAAGGCCTCTGATATCATTTTCTGCCTCTTGCTTCACTAGATACAGGTTTGCTGTATTCTATTCAAACAGGAGAAACCGTCATTTCCTCAGGTTATTCCCACATTCCTTTTTCTTGAAATGAAATTCCTCCTCCTTCCTCAAAGGTCGAGCCTCGTACGCCACCTTATGTGAATCATGATGAATCTTGACGTATACAAAACGTTTCCATTGTAAAATACTTTTTTAATAAAACTTTGATAAATACGCCACCTTTGTGATCTCATACGTCATCAGAAATATGATTTATACGACCCACATATATTTAAGCTCTATGGTTTTGGGGATATGATTGGTTATTCGCTAGCAAACTGGCGTCCCAATTCCAGGGTCCGCTTTCGAATCCCGTCATTGGCAAAGATTTTTCAATGGTATTCCCGTCCCCACATGAGTGTCGTGTGGATAGAACTTCAAGTGCTTTACTCCGTCCACTAGATTGAACTAGGGCGTTGAACTGTGGACCCTTTGTTCCGGTAAGAGAAGGATAATGCCGACGCCGGGTTACTCTCCACCATTCCTGTGTTCCCTGATATTTTCCTACCTCTCAACACCCATTCTAAACGGCACAAATGACCTTAGTTATCAGTCGCATGTCACAAACAACTACTGCTACTCCATAAATTCCATAAATAATTTCTCTCACACCGAATGTCGTAATGTGAACGCGGGCTTTCCCGGCGAACTTGCTGAATGAAAACTTCTCGAGTTTTTCTCCAGGTCAGACTGTCCACACTGGCCGAATTGAGTATAATCTACGAAGTCACTCAACTGCCCTGAGAATGATGTCCGAGTCGAGCAACGAAATGTCGGCCAACAAGAACAACCTGAGTCGGTAGAAAACTCGAGAAGCTTTCATTCGGACCTTGTAATCCTTAGAATAGAGTGTTCAAATAGATTATATATTAAAGAGTCGAATGACAAGTGACAAAATCAAACGCTCATCATTACTTTTAATTCGGTCACCAGTTACTACCAGTCTCTAGCGCCAATGAAAGTCATTTCCAAGTCGCTTCCCTGACGTTGGAGGATCCGAGTCATATCTCTGGGACAATGACGGCCCCGTTTGCATTCGGAAGCGGTGACGAATAGCAGTAAAACATGGTTGATTTGCCATAAATTTCCCGGGTCGTAAAAGGGGAAGCGGCGGAAAACAACGCAGTGGGTCCCGCTATCGTAGAAATCAAGTCGAGGAGGACTTTCCTCGTCCGCCTCCTTCCTCGCTCCAGTGATAGCGTGTTTCCCGTTGTGATTGGATTCGCCTCCGATCGAGAAACTCACTCCGCAGATGAGTTCGGGGAAACATTCGTCGGGAAAATGACGAGAAAAAGAACCTCTTATCCCTTTGCTCACGGCATCCTTTAAGCGTCTAACTGTCCACAAGGAAGATTTTCCCAACCAGGAGACGTGGTGGTTTCGGTGACAAGGGTACAGAAATTTTATCGTGTTCGTATTTCCCGAAGGTTTCTTCACGATTAGGTCCCAAACAATAATAAAAAAATCGTACGGAGTCTAAATGTAGAATACCGTGCATTTTAGAATCACCCAGACTTGTTTGTCTCTCATAGCGTGGCGATGTAATCAACGGGAACGCAAAATCAGCCTCATTCGTGTAAAAATGTTATCCAAACAGGAATTCAATTAAATAAGAATGATGAGGAATGAAAACTTGAGTAGTGTTTACACTCCACAAAAATTTAGCATTCAATTCTCCATTTAATAATTCAGCGCCTCCAACATGCGAGCTGTTTTACAGGGCTTCCCATTGCAAATTCAAATGTAGAGGCATCGTTGATATTTTTTCACGTGGTAAGCTTTGTTTGTGACCAGACCCTCTTACACATTATTGGATAAAACATCTCGTAATGATATGCTTAAATGTCTAATGTTCAGGCGGGCTTCGGTAGTCTACTCGGTACCTCTGATATTCACCGGGATTATAACATTCTGTGCCAATCATTAACTACTTTTAACAAAATTGTCGAGAAAAAACGGAAAGTAGGAGTATTACGAGAGTATGTATAAGTACGAGATTTTGGATTTGGGCTGAGAAATTACCAGCATGGGCAGGAAGACAGTAGAAATAACTTAGTCATAATAAAACGTTTACATCAAACAATACGGTTGAAGTCATCTTTGGAACATAATGGGGAACCAGTGGAGCAATAAACTGAACTACAATAGCGTTATACATGGACGGGGGGACAGCGTGAAAAGTTTTCTAAGTTAACCTGGAGCCAATGAACAATCGTCAGATAATGCATTTGATGTGAGAAATCATTTAAAAATATTAAGAGAGGAATGAGGATTTTTTTAAATTGACATTGGTCGGAGAAAAGAGGGAATGTTGTTTATTCAACAGAGTGAGGTGAGATATTCAGAAGAACATCGATGCAGAAAAGTTGGGTGAAATAACGAGAGCTTCTAATTTGGCTTAATTGAAAATGTTCGAAGACTAGAAAATCCAAATGCCAAATTAATTATGGAAAACGATATCTCGAAGATATCGTTTTCCATAATTAATTTGGCATTTGGATTTTCTAATCTCCGGACATTTTTAGAAAAGTTGGGGTGTGATGAGAAACTAAAATACAGGGATACAGAGTGCTCCATAACGATCATTAGGAGCGAGAAGGATTAACAAGTTATGGGTTACAGCAGAACGTCGCTGAAAAAATGAAAAGAGTAAGGAGAGTACACAGAGAAAAAAAACAGGCGGGAATAGTCACGACTGTTCCGTATGGTTTTGTTTTTATATACTTTGGGTTGGAATACTTGGTAAGTGGGTGGCGAGAGAAATACATACTACGGGTACTGGTTCGACAATTATTTGTTTAACCAGTTTTGGACGATACAAAGCAGTGGTGTAAGAGTGTGAGCAACACTTATGGCGATGCAATGAATGATAGGTATGTGATAGCTGAAGTACGAGGCAACCGCGCACCTGCACGACCTACTCTACTTTGCGTATTCAGTAAGCCTTAGATATCTCCGCATTTCTCATAGGCTTTGATTGCTTGCTATTATTCATTTCGTCTTGAACTGCTATCCTTGTTTGCGTTTCATATACCGTAATGGAACTTTAATGTGATATTTTGGATTCATAATGAAAACTCGACAAGTCGTCAATTTCCGATACACATATTTTCTATACATATTCCTTAAACTGTCAAATAATCTAACTGACATGTAGATCTTGTAGTTTTCTTCAATTCAAGTAGTCACGCATGACGATCTCTCGATTAGAACTGAAGTTACAACTTTGAAACATCAGGAGGTAAACCAATTAGGTGAAATATGTAGGGAGGGCAGGACACTCTGACATTTAAGATTGATAGTCTTTTATCGCCTACGGTAGGTTTTGATGGAGAATCCCCACAATCCTATGCATTTCATATATCTACTAGATCCTTTCCTACTGAATTTATCTTTTAAAATCAGCGTACCCTCTCCTCTTTTCCCCTCTACACATTATTCATTTCTTTTCTGTTTCTTCTTGCTCCTCGCTTACCTCGCATTCTAACTTTGATAACGATTTTCTGCATACTTTTGTCTCTAAGTACCTACCTGTTCCATACCCCCACTCGACTTTCTTATTTATGCTATATCTTCTTTCCTCTGCTCCATGTTCAACATACATTTTTCATTTCTCCATCCCATTCTTCATATTTTCTTTGTTCTCCTCCACACCCACATATTCAAAGCTTCCAACTTTTTCTCGTCACAATTTGATGAAATGTAGCAATTCTTAACGGAGTGAGATGTTGCGCTAAACACCAAATCTCAGCAGGCACGAAGTGCAGAAGTTAATAATGTCACCTTCAGAAAATGTTAAGACGGTGAAGATATCAGTTTAGGTCAAGTCGCAGGAATGCGTGGCCAAACTCTTGGGTGTGTATTGGAGCGGAATATGAAGGGGGAAAATGAAGTGGAACCAGAAATAAAAAGAGTGAGATAGAATAACCATTTTAGAAAAGTAGGCAAAGAAAACTGACTGATAAATAATTTAATATTTATTTTATGGGCAATATGGATTTGAGAAGCAGGTGCTCTTGGAGAATTTCCTGAAAACCGTTTAGTAGCCTCCGCCATTAAAGAGGAAGGTAATGTGATATGAGGCTCTGATGCAATTAGTTTGACCTTGCCAGCGGAAAGGCCCGCGGTTAAAATAACGAATGTGAGGTAGCAGAAGAGGGCGAAGAGAACATCTGTTTGGATTACGGAAAAAGAAGACAATACGTAATGAGGACGTTAACATAAAGGAAACGAGTAAAGAAGACAAATGCATTTCACATGTCTAGTTGATTTCGAGGTTGCCAACATGTTTTGCTAGGATGAACCAATAGGCAGACAGACTCCGAGGCAACAGTTTGGGGAGCGTCGGAGGAGGTTGATTATCGAAGACAGAAAAAATGGCATTTAGGCGGAAGGCTTTAGAGATCACCACGATATTTACCACGACAGCCAATGGGTAGCAGATGACAACATAAATTATAGAATATTAATAATTATAATCAAATATTCATAACGAAGAGGGGTAGGCTAAGAAGATTAGAATAGCGTTGAAATGGTGCAGATACTAGGTATAATAGGGAT
This sequence comes from Platycnemis pennipes, assembly GCA_933228895.1. NCBI lineage: Eukaryota > Metazoa > Arthropoda > Insecta > Odonata > Platycnemididae > Platycnemis > Platycnemis pennipes. The sequence continues at coordinate 33,209,654 of OW121855.1, forward strand.
ACTAGGAGGAGAAATACTCAGCCTAAGTGGGGGTGCGACCTCTAAATCTACATTCAATCCTGAGAGCCACCGGAAGGGTATGTGGCAGAGGGTGGTAGGTCACCGTGCCGTGAAGGTGACTTTTAGCAGAAATAAACCTGGTTTATTAAAGATTACGCATGAAGTGTGACATACTTGATAAAATTTTACATTGTTTGCGTTGTAGTCGTAGACTACGAGTAGGAAAATCTAATTCTTGCATGGTATCGGCCCGATAGTTCACCCCTTTGTTTACCGCTTCTGTCCGAGCTGCTGATATAGTGTGACGGTAGGAATATGTACTAGATCTGCGTTGTCACATTAGAATTTGTGTGATTTGAATTCTTCCAGTAACATTTATCATAAAAGCAACCTTATAGTCTCCAGAGTTTCCCAAACAAGCTCTCTCTATAGCCGAGTGACCCTTTCAGCACATATATAGGAGTTTGTTGGTTTCGCTGCTTTTCTTTCCATATTGATCAGTTCCCGAATTACATTTTTATTCATGGAATCCAAAATACCTGATGTTTACTCCAGGTGAGGCCTTGCAAGTACATAACAACATTGTTTCCGGCCATTTTGGCAGTGGGGTAAATCCCTCACGTGTCGATCCCAGGGTTGTGGGTTTGATTTGGAGAGTTTTTTTACTGCCCAAGGCACGGATATTTGCACCGCCCGAATTGTTAACAGTAAGAGAGGACTTCATAGTCCTAAATTATCAGATTAAATGAAGACATATTTAATTATTTATTATTTTTTTTACGTTACCTCATGAACACTTCCCCACGATTTCTTTGACAAACCGCAGTGTCTTCAGCGCTGTGCCACGAACATTCCGAATATTGTTCCCCTTCATAGATTTTAAGTAAGATTGATGCCCCGATATTTAACTTCAATTGCCACACTTATATGCACTCCGACAGCATCATAAATTGGAGGCTGTATTACACTTTTTTTGCCGGATGTGTGTTACTTGTAAATGAGTAATTGTGACAGCAATATCTAGAGTAAGAAAGAAATATGAAATGCATACAAGGAGGGTCTATAATATGAAGCTCTGCGGCTCCAAAACTTGGGGATGAAGGTAATGATGAGTAAAGACTTAGCGTCAAAGACGAGGGTGGGGATAATGGCATGGAGAATGAGATGATAAAGAGATACAAGGTAAGAGATGATAAACAAAGAAATATTAGGAGTGGCAAGGGAGTAGATGATGTGACTTTAGGAAACTAGTTGGAGGCTTAGTGATGGATGGAGCAGGAAATGAAGAACCATGGAGTGCTTGGAGTTGCAGTAAGGTGAGAATTCCGAATGAAGCAAATATGAATGATGGAGAGAACAACCGTTTTAAACGAGACAGAGTGTAAGATGGAGAGATTCGAAAATCCCTTTTTCCTCACACATTCAGGGACAAAATTAGACTACGGCGAAGGTACACGGGGAAATCAGGGTAGGTATTATAGATTTTGATGCATAAATTAGAATGTAGTGGTTTTTCTGACGTACCTATACATGATTTAAAATTATTAACTCATACTTGCTCTATCAAATACCTATAATTTAAAAATTAAATGTGCATATAGATATGGCATTTAACTATTAACTTAGGACAGATATATGGGACAAGTGATGAAGGGTGTGAAAGAGAACAAATACGTAAATATGAAGAGATTAGCAGATAGAAGAATTCAGAGAGCTGCGTCAAGCCAATCCCAGGATTACTGAATAATGATGATGATGATGATGATATATATGTCTGACTAATCTATAATTATTACATCACTTTGTATAAACAAACAATTAGTTTCATTTATATCCAACATTACAAGTGTATGTTCAATATTTTCTTCAGGATGGGTGCGTTGTGCCTCTCCGTTACATGTAAGTACTGTATGCACGATGTAATAGAAATTCTTTTGCAATCCTGCATGGTAATAAGTGTAAACATATTATCTCTGATTACTAATGCATGCCTGGCGATGGTTGACACCCTTCCACACACCCTTGCGACGTTTTCTAGGATATTATGTAGATTGAGATGAAGAAGGGAGGACTTATTTGGAAATTATTCGGGGAACCACATTAACGGAGATGTGTTCGGCTGCAGAAGTGTTATACATTACCTACAACAGACCAATAATAATAAATTATTCTTCGTGGTAGTCATATACAAATCGGAAGAATCGGGATCATCTTGAAAGTCATATAATATTAGGAATTAAGAAATGCAACTTAGCAGATAATTAACTTTATGCTGAAAGTTCTAATTTTTTGCACAAGACGTGTAGATGTAAATAATTCAACAAACTAAATGAAAATTAAAAACGTGTAGATCGTAGGTTGGCGTCTATTACCAACGCTGCCTTAATGCGCTGCAAAAATGACCACCATATACACGTTGTCACTAGTCGTTAAAGCATGCATGCAGATAAATTGGATGAGAACATACCTATACAGACTTGTTCTTATCATACAATAAAGGACGATAAATATCATTAAATATTGGGAAAAATGAAGGGGGAATTACATATATTTATTTAACAAGCGAGTATACGCAGCAGCTTTTATATGAGTCAAAATTCTTATCACTAGAAAATGTGAGGAAAATTACTTAGGCCCTCACATGATCTAATCTCAAAACATACTTTTAAACGGAAACTTTTATAATGGATATCAGGCAATTGGGTACCAAGATTGAGAGATAGACCCTCTACGAATTCACCGCACATTTTATTGCAATAATAATTGAATAAAATATCTTCGTTTCCGGGTCAATTTGGCGACTAGTTTACCTTTTTATAGTCAAGAGCGTAAAACCTCCTTTACATACTACAATTCCCTTAAGCATAAACATTTTTACTGATAGTTAATTTGGTTACACGTATATAACTGTTCCAAAACAACGTAGTAAATTTTGACGGATTACTAACTCCTGTCTAACATTATCCCCTCTAAATATTCTTACGCGTGATTCTAAAAAGTTCATTGGAAAGTCGTAAACTTAAAAATAAAAGTAAACAAAGAAAGTAACAAGCATTGAAGTATCACAGTAGTAATGATAATATCTCTCATTTAAAATTAATATTTTCTACCTTACGCAAAGAATTGTCTCAAACCACGATACCCGATAAACGGTGTACGAATCTGTTTCCAATAATATTATGGCATATATACATAGAAACACTCAAGTATTAGCTTTGGGACTAAAACTCAGGAAAAATTAATTTTATTTACATTTATTAATTTAAATAACAATTCCTTCTTGTACTGGCTTGGTTATTTTGTACTCCAGTTAAAATTAAAACTCTAGAAGTATTCCTACTAAGCAAGGAAACCCATAGTTACGGGTAAAGGCTCGTGGGATGTTACAATGACGTACGGGCTCCACTTGACCCAGGATGAGGGCATTCGAAAGTAATAGCTCCGGAGTGAAAATCACGGAGCATAAATGTCTCTTGAATCGTGCACGAGGGTAAAGAAAGGTTCACTTCCAAAAAATCCAAAAAAAAGAAAAGGAAAATAAGTAAAATGGAAAAAAATTCGTACACAGGCGAGGTACCACTCAGAGACAAAAGAAAAAGGGGAAAAGATGAAGTAACGTGACTCCTTGATTCTAGAACTTGGGCGAAACGAACAGTCTTTTTTATTTACTCGGCTCCTACAGATTGGCACAAAAGAATTTTCCATCGAAAACTAGACACTAAAACCATACATAACCCATGTCGCCGCAGTAAGTATGGGTTATGATTGATGTAAATCTTCGAAAAAGATGGTGCTTAAGCTGCTAAAGTTTTAACGTAAACTCGGAAATTAAGTTGTCGGCCTGGGACTGCCCTACTATTTACTTTTAATTTCACAGATTTTCAATTAATTTAGCGTTAATTTTGTTGGATAAAAGGAAGAAACAGTCTCGCGCGTCATTTGGTGGAAAACATTCAAATTCTGGAACTTTAATAAAGCAAGGATTCTGCAGTTTTCACTAATTTTTAACATTCATTGTTTCGCTGCAAATCAACGTTCTCCGGTAATAATCAACGAATGATGTTGCTTTACCTCGAAACGGTGGTTTTAAAAAAGTTAAATACTCGTGCACACTGCTGAGTACTTGCTTCATCAAACTCTCAGGGTGTAAAGTGCTAACTTGTAACTAATCTCTAAAAATGACTAATCGCTTCATGGGTTGGACGGTGTAGAATCCGAGGGAGAAGAGCATTGCGCTTCAAACCATTTAAGGGACCACTGTTCTTATCCGGGAGAAGCCTTTATACACGTGCATGCAAACACCTGATGAAATATTATAAACTAGATAATTCTGGGAAACCGCAGGTGGTACAAGGAAAGAGATTTCCCGCCCGAGATGTATTTCATGAGGCACTGCCGTCACCAACGAGGTATAGACCTTCCGTGTTGAACAATGTATCCGATTGAATCACCATAGCACCTTAAATAATCGTTTGGTAACCTCACCTGCAGTACCTGATAACCTCACGAGTGCGGTAAGAACACCGAAGCATTGAACTCGAATTCACACTTGATATCAAACGAGACCATAGGAACGGAAAGCAAATAAACCACGACCAGGGGGAAATATGATCACAGCTTTTTTCAAGGGGATGGCAAGAAATGCAGATCTGCACTCACCCCGTCCGCGGCGATGCGCCCGGAGAGGCGCGGGGACAGTCAGCGGCTGGCGCGTGGCGGTCGGAGCGGAAGCCGGTGATGCCGTGCGCTCGCGGGACGAGTTGGGAAGGCGCGGCATCGGTCGCATCGGACCCGCCGACGACTTCTGCTCCCTCCTGCCTCCACCGCCGCCGCTCCCGCGGAGGAGGGGCGGGAAGGGGGAGGGGCGAGCGGAGGTGAGCGCGTGTTCGGCGAGGTGGGGCGGCGGCGGTGGTGCGACGGGGGGCGGCGCTTACGGAGACGGAGCAGTCCGTCAGGGGCGGCGGTAGGAGCGCGGCCGGCCGCTCCCCGCTCCGACACGCCGGCGGCGTCCGGGGTAGAAGGCGTCGCCGACGACCCGCACGTGCCCGGCCACCGGCGGACATCCCCAGGCGGACATCCCGGCGGTCAACGAGGGCAGCGCCAATTACCCGGGAGCGATCACTCCTCCCCCGGTTCCTCTTCACTCAACCCTCCTCCTTCCCTCGCGGATCTCCCGGATGGACTTGGCGATTTTCACCCCCGCGACCACGACCATCCGTTCCGACGTGGTAATCAACCCTTTCCCATCCTCCGCCCGCTTCCGACTTCCCACAACACCCACAATCACACGCACACAAGAGACAAGCCGCCTCGTCAAATCACGGATTCGTTACTCTTGTCCCCACTCGACGAAACTACAGGAGACCGCCCTCGTCTTAGTGGACGATCGGTGAGAATTAAGGCAACGCGTTCTCACTCAGGCGACATAGACAGTCGGGACAAACACACATTCACGCAGGCACGCATCCGGAAGGGGCATTCTTTTCCTGGTGGGGTTGGGAGGCACGCCTCCAGTCGTCGTCCCCACCCCCTTCCATCCCCATATCACGGCCCCCGACCGCCTCCGCCCCCTCTGGCGACAGAGGGAGTTACTGGGGGCGAGCGTGGGGACTAACACCCTGCCGTACCGGCTGCACCGCGCACAGTGGCGGCAAAGGCCATCTCTGCCGGCACCTGTGCGCCTCCCCGCGGCAACCCAGACCTTCCTGTTCCCGCCGCCCCTCCAAACCCTTTAAAATCCCCTCTACTTCCCTTGGACTTTCCCCTCCAGCCCACCTTCCCTCCCTCGGCGGGGAGGGGAGAGAGGGTCCCTCCCCCCTTCCTCTCCTCCCCTCTTCGCATCTAACCCCACAGCGCTCAGTCGCCGGCGAAAACCCCTGCCGGCACGGGATCGATCCCCCGTTCGCCTCCCCGCCTTCTATCGCATGCCTTCCCCTCCGTCTCCCCTCCCAGCAACCCCCTTCTTAAACCTCCCCCAACCCAAAAACCCAGAAGAACCTCCTCTCTCCCAGAGGAAGAGGTGTGGAAGTGCTTTCGGGTAGGGTGTTCGGAAGCGTAAGGATTCGATGAACGAGTCGAGAGGGGTCGTAGAGTCCGTGCGTGAGAGGCTCTCTGTCCATACCCAATTATACGGAAGTGCCCCGGTCCGGAAAACATAGGGTCCCTGGTTCGATGCTGGGTGGAGTCGATTTTTTTTCACGGTTCTGACTCACTACCATCTGCGCAACCTACTTTGTTTTCCTTGATTACCGAACTATTTGTACTCCGTTATTCGTTATTATAGCATGTTCAGAGTTATTAATGTTGTCAAATATCCAGCACACCTATATGATGATTCAGTTTGCTCAAACTATAATCGCCATTGCATAATCGCCTATTACTCTACTGAATTCGAAGAGAAATATCATTTGGTACATTAAGTACTCACCCCGTCCCCCCGTCTCCCCGGGGGATTTATGGTACTTCTGTCATATGACAGAAGTACCCCTAAACCCCGAAGACTGTGGAGAGTCAGAGCCAAGTTTTCTGGGGTCATCATTGTTGGAGCTTCTCATTTCCGGATGTTCTCCCACGTCATCTGCTTTTTGGTGACAACAGTTTACACCTGAATTTGCGGACAGGAGTGACTGCGAAACTGTTGTCACCAAACAACTGTATACGCGGGTGGACACCCGGAAATTAATGAATTCATCATTGAAGAGCCGATTGTGAGAGATTGTGAATATACTAGTGTCCAACTAAATGGCAATATTTCTTATCCACAATTAACTCATCACTTGACACTCTAAAGTGATATGAGGTCATATTTCGATGTTATCCATTTTCTTTTAATTCAAAATAATACTACTACTATACCACAAACTAAATTCACATGCTATAGATAGATAAGCGTCTTTATTGGGGCGAGATTGAGACTACAAGTCCCCTCTTCCATCTAACCCCTCGTCAATACAAGAAATATAGCATATTTATATAATTATATATACATATAAACGTTGTTCTAAATGCTATAAAATAATATATTTATTAAAATAGCGTGTGAAGGGATAGGAATTATTCGAAACGATAGAGGAAATATAGGATGTTGAATAAAAAATATTGGAGGTGACAGAATGAGTGGATGGGACGGATAATGAGGGGCAAAGGTGTGAAAGAGAAAAAGAGGTGAAATGATGGGCAGAAGGAGGTGGAGAGCGAGTAGTTTGGACGGAATGACGAGAAGAAGTAAGCAGGAATGTGCCTTTAAATATTACACAACATATGAGTACGTCTTCAATGTATAGGTATGTAAGTACCCGAATGAATGCATAGGTACCTGACGAATTCATGAGTACCTGGCTATTTACATAAATACCTAGAAATAGGTACCCGGATGAATAAATGGGCGACTACTTTAGGGCCTCAGCGAATACTAGAGTACCTGGTTGACCACGCTAAGGTATGAGAACTGGAATGAATATTCGGGTGACTACTTGAGTACCTCAATATGTAAAAAGTAGTGACTGTGAACTTATTTTGAGGAATTTTTCCATAGTAATAAGGATAATGAAAATTGTGAATTAAGTTTCAGTTAAATTCAATAAGTATCGGAGCGTTCGCGTGGATACCACTGTTTTCATTCGACCGCTCGCATACGCACAAATCTCACATAATAATCACTTCCCACTGTGCCATGCGTAATCGGAATCTTGAAGGAAACAGTTGAAAGTCAAAGTTTCATGGAAGAATTACATACACCACTCTTCAAGTTGGATATATAAGGAACTAAATAGGAACATAATATGATTGATTCATAAAGTGGGAAATATTTCAAATCTATTTAAAGCTAACAAAAACATTGATGCAACAAATATCTACCCATCTATGGCTTTCTAGTCTGTACCCGCACTGAAAGGCGCTCCTGACAGGAAGGAACGGTACTAGTATGGAAATGAGAGAGTAAGGAGGAAGGGTGGAAAGAAACCCGGCTTCGGCTTTAGACTCTTATGAAAGACGCCAAGGGGACCATGGCTTAACGTCCCATCCGACGGACTGAGTACTGAACTCGAATTGTCTCCTCAAAGGGGGGCCGATTCACCGATGATAAATATCTTTGACTGCCGGGATTCGAACCCGGGCCCTCGGGGTGGTGAGGTCAGTACTCTAATCACTACACGAGCCAGGGAAAAGTATGAAGGCATTGAGCATCACATGACCCTCTTCTCTCTCGTTCCTCTGCCAGGATGGGGATGAGATGTGAAGGCGGGGGAGGATATCGCAGGAGAATGGAATGGAATTTCTCGTCCCGTGCGCCTGCGCAAGAGGAGGGGGGACGAAGGGGTGGAGGTAGGGGTTAAAGCGGGGGGGGGAGGGGGGGGGGGGACGAACGGACAAGCAGTCAGCCCTCTCCACCGTAATCCATTCGAAACCGACCGACACGCCATCTCACGTCAGCACTCGCGACCTCCTTCATTCGCGCGAACCCCTTCCTCCCGAGGGACTGCTGTCGATGGCTCAAACGGGTGCGGGGGTGAGTTTTGCACTGTTCGCCCGGGATATGAACCCCGCGGATGAATCATTGGGGGAGGAAGCACGCGGTGGGACGAATGCGGTCGGCGTGGCGCCCCGTGCGAAGGTCGTATTAAAAATTTCACTCCGAAGTGACGGTGATTGACGGAGAGCCAGTACTTAAACCATTTAATTCGTGTTTAAACCCGCTCAAACACCCCAGCTGCTAAGTATAAAACAATAAATCTGAATTCACGGATTTTCGTGGATGGAAGCTGTATACTATCAGCGTCATGAATCTACGTTTTCGTGCTTCCACACGAGCCACCGCTAAGGCCTATGGCAGGGGGTGTCAGGTTCCCCCCTTAAAAATATATGATGCCTAAAAAGAAAGAATATTTCAGAAATAGAAGAGAAAAATAACATTAGGAAAGTAATTATGAAAAGTGATCCGTATTTATTTCGGAATTCGGCTTTGCTGGCGTTCTAGTTGCATTTTGCGTGAGAATAACGAATGCATCTTTGGGTTTGACAGTCAATCGCTCCCATTCGCCTTTTAATTTTCCATGGATTTTCTGCCCTTTGAACTCTATTTAATTTTCTGAAAATTGTCACTTGAAAATTTTTTATATTTTTTGTAAATTAAAATTATTTATACATTAAATATTTATAAAATTATATATAGAACAATCATATATCCATATTGTTGTATATCCCCATCTATTCCTTGTTATATCCCTATAACAATCCGTAATGTTCTCTAAGATCCCCACGACCTTAATTACATAACGCCAAGTAAACCCTCTCTTATTTTGCGAACGACATTAAAATACCCTTTATAAAAATGCTATTTATTTCTCAATACTTTCTCTAATCGCTAACTATTAGATGTATTATAATTGCTACTTAAAAGATTAAATGTAAAAGTATGTTTCTACCAGCGTAACGGAAGGTTAAATTCACCCTACCGGTCGATCAGCATTTTAATGATTGGCCCACTAATCGTCCCTATAGTAATACGTAAGATAAGGACGGTCCCCAAGAGGTTTCCCACTATTATTTACATCATAGCAGCATTTCCACAAGCGTAAAATCCACCTCAACCAGGACTCGAACCCGTGCCCCCTGATTTTCGACCAGGTACTTCAACACTTGTGGGGGTCGTGGTGGCCTAGTGGGTAGATCAGGTACCGGGTTCAAATCCCGGGCAAGAGCCTTCCCGACACCCCCACCTAAAATCCTCGCGATTCGATTTTCTGTGAGTCAGAACTTCGTAGGAAATCGCAGGTGGCTCAGGGAAAGGAACTGCCCCCCTACCCTGAATGTGTGAATTCCACACGCCAATGGTTCGGGGTGCACTCTACCCTCACCTATCAAAGACCAACGTTCGGTTTGAACACAACTCCACCACTTGACCTATCGAGGTTTCCTCTATCCTGTCGAACTCTAAGAGGCCTTAAAGAATAGTATTATTTACATCCTTAAAGAAGGTTGATATTTGGAATTCGACTTTTCTATATGTATCCATGGTCGTATAAATCTTCAAACGTTACCTACAAAATGTATAATCTGCTGATGTTGCCAATTTGTTTTGGAGCAGAGCAATGTTTCTTGTAGATTCGAAAAGCCACCCGTCAAAATTGGAAAATGAAATCGTTTTAAATCCATTTTCCGTTGATTTACTTCGAAACTTTTTCATCCATTTAATGATATAGAAGAGTTAATGCATGTATTTTATCGAAGGGAAAGGCTTCTTAAGACATTGATAAATAGTAAATCAGTGTGCTATCTCGTGATGACACACCACTCTCATTTTCAACTTTGCTCACTATCTTTCAAGCTGTTCCTTATTTAAGGGCACATTCTGATGGAGTGAATGAGATTCCCCACAGGATTCAAGAAGGATGAATAAAACGAAAAGTAAACAGACACATGTCGATAGACTAGGTATAACAGATTAGATACGTTGGTAGTTTAGTGGTGAAAAAAAGTAAGAGCTAATGCTAAATACGAAGAAATATTGGAGCGTGGTACTGTTTGACGCCGAAACTTTTTTTTGAAAAATATGTTGAACAAGCCATGCTAACCAGATCGGTAACGGGCTGGCCTGGCAAACCAAAGATAGCAGGTTCGATTCCCCCCAAGGCATGGATGTTGTGTTTGTTTGTTGTAGGCTTAAAATCTTTAGTTATACGGTACGATATTACGTTGGCCGTTGAAGTAAGAAAATCAAGATCACCACAGGATGCCAACTATCGTCTTTTGAGATGTAAGCATGGAGAAGTAAAGTTGTGTGGAAAGGAAGAAGAACAAGCAAATGTTGGAAATGTTAGGAGGAAGGAAGAAGTCATCGGCGGATAGAGTGAATAACTAGAAACGTTGTTTTGAAGCACCTAAACCGAGAAGAATACTTTGCGAAGGTAAGTATAGAATAAGAAGGAGTGTGGACAGTTTAAACCAATCGAAGAGGGGATATCTCATGAGAAGTATAGAAGACAATTATAAGAATTATGCGCTTGTTCATAAATATTCGTTCATAAAAACTCATATAATGGGTAGACAATGTAAAATAATACTGGAATACGAGCCAACTCATAGCAAAGTGAAAGGCTTGCAATTCTTTGAATGAAATCGAGGTTCAAATTTGGTTCTTCTCGAATTTGACTTCTACCGGTTGTTTCCGCCGTAGAAATAGCAGCGAAAACCGTTGATATCACCCCGATGTCAAAATTAAAAGATGTAATAGTTCTATTTGAAAAATAAGTGGACTGTATTCGTTTAAAATATATCAATTAACAACTTATTATAGTAACCAACATAAGAGATATTGTTGCCAGGTTGGTATGTAGATGAATAAATAAAGTTTCTTAAGCAGAACACATACGAAAATCGTAATGATTAATATCAACTGAAGAGTGCAATTAAACCGGCGTAAACATACCGGATCCCTTAGAACAATTGGTTCCAAAAAATGTTCATGTACAAGGTAAAGGGCATAGTTTGGCTACAGGCCGTTTCACATCTCCAGTATCCGTTTTCAACATTATTATTCTTACACTCCCATCAGGCCCTTTATTTACTTCACTTATTATTCCTAATTTCCATTTCAATGGAGGTAGCTGATCATCCTTTATAAGAACCACCATTCCAGGCTGATAACCTGAATGAATCTTTCGCCAACATCGACGCTGCTGAAGTTCTTGGAGGTAGTCCTTCGACCATCGCTTCCAAAAAATTTGCAGCCGTTGCTGCAAAATTTTTGGTCCACGCTTGTCAAAAAGGTCGGGGGACGGTAAATTGGTCAAGGGTTCGCCAATCACATCGAACGTCTACTGAATATGTGTGTAAGGTTTACCTTTAACCTCAAGAGAGATTCCCCCCTACTCATATTCCCCCCTATTTTACCAGGCAAACATGGCTGAAGGCCAAAACCAGAAGAAAATACTTGCTTGGTTCATTTACGTATTGTCTTTTTCAAAATCAGCAACCAGGTTATTTGAAGCAATTTTTTCCTCCTAGAGAAAACATGGCTAATGTTACCACTCAAATGACTCCTGATTATTTGATTCCTCCTCTACACAGGACTACCACTTACCAAAAATCTTTCTGTGTTGCTGGGGCCAGATAGTGGAATAGTATTCCTACCGACATAAAAAAATCCAGTTGAGTATTTTTTTAAATATTTTTTTCGTATCTATTCGACCAAGAAGGGTTTTAATTTAATATGTATGCAAAACCTCCTTGAAGGAGCTGCTTTACTTCTGTACTTAATAATGTAACTGCTTTGAAAATCAATGGGTGGATTGCAAGAACGAGGTTCAAACCGTGGTTTAGACGGCGTCTTCATAAGCCGCGGCCTGCGTGATCTTCCTTCCGCTTGCATAAACAAGGTTTCGTCGCGGTCTATGAAAACCGCGGCCTGTCGTTGTTGATTATGTGGCAACGCTGACTACTGTCATTTGTTTCCCGAAAAGCAATTGTAAACTCCTTAGCGACGTAAATAAACACCGTGAACTTCAGTTTGGAAGCGTGTGAGTATCTAGTAAAAATGTGCAGTGGACGAAACGAAGACTTTTCGCTGGAAGAGAAGCTGCTCCTGATCTCTATTATATCAGAGTATGTAATACTACAGAGTAAGGCGTATTACGCGACCACGGTGAATAGGGAAAAGGAGGAATTGAAGGATATTTGTGGAAAGTATAATGCCAACAACCCAAATGTGTAATGCATTTCAATGAACTGGACTTTTAAGCAAGGAAAGATAACTTTTTAAAAGAAGCGAAGAATTTGTTTGTGAAGTGACTTAATGATCAAAGCAGTTAAGTTATTATTTTTGTGGCTGTAACCAGTTTTATTTTTGTAGTTATATTTTTTGATTGTACGTCCTGTGATTATGTATATGTCGAGTGAACATTAAACGCCAAAAAAATAAATAAATAAATAACCCTAATTTCAACCTATTATTTGTACGCAGATTGAATAATATCCCTTTATATTGACGTACGTCTGGGCAGGAAATTTTAATGTGCGTGTAGTCTAGAGAATCAATGTCAGGGAAGTTGTTCCTAATAAAATTATGTATCTAATAAATCGATTAGTTCTGTGATAACTCCATACATTTTCCGAAAAGCACTAGCACTAGATGTTTTTCCCATAGGTTAACAGCTAAGAATGGGCAATCTCACTAAATTTGGAGCACGATTTTTAATCAATCAACTGTACAAGCGCAACCTATTTATCTTTATTTTTTCTTAACGTTACTTCACATTTAAAATGTAATTCATGCCCACCCTGGTAAGAGAGAAAATTCAGCTATCACATCATGTAATTCTGCGGCAATTAAGGGGAATTTGGTAATATTTAGGTCCAATGAGCACAATGAGCTTCGCGTACATTCATTAAGCACCTAAAAGCCGTTGATTCATGAACACCAATCTGATCCCCTAAAGCCTTAAAACAAAACTTGCAGTGGCGAAAGACCTTAATTACATAAGCAATTGAATAATTGGTGGCACTTGGAATCCCCAGCGATCCGTCGAAAGTCTCATATGATAGTTCGTTTCTCCCAATAGCTGATGAGTTACTTCTTTATTAAATCTTTACCTCTGTTCAAACTCTGAATCGATGTATGATAAAAATAGATCACTTCGGTCCCTAATTAATCTGTTTATCCTTATTGGTGGAACGTCAGCATCCTCAATATCTGTAATTTCTTCTATTTCCTCCGCCTCGCGAACGTCAAAAAGTGCCGGCCGGCCATGTTTGGTGTCTCTCGCGAACGCAGACCGCGGCTTAAACCTACCCAGCAGGAGGTTCGGGAATTGGCGGCTTTTGAACCGCGGTTTAGACGGCGTCTGACGTAAAACTCGTTCATGCAAGCAAAAAACCGCGGTTTCGGCCATTTTCCCTAACCACCGTCTAAACCGCGGTTTAAACCTCGTTCTTGCAATTCATCCATTGTGTTATCGAGCTCAAACGTATATGTACCTACTTTGTTGTATGGTCTTAGTGGACGAAGACGTCCAAGGACAATACATTTATTTCTATTTCTAATCAGGAAATGGGCAGGGGATAAATAGTTTGAATTATGCGGTTCAATGGATAAAATGTAAATGGGACGGGAGTTCATGCATGCCTCAATTTGTGTTAAGCCCGAATCACACGATCATTTTTCTCGTCCCTTTAAAGGGATCATTTAAGCTATAGTTTTCAGGGACCGAAAAAATGATAGCTCAAGCTATCATTTCGCCGCTCACACGATCATTTTTACCGTCCCTTCTCGTATCATTTCTGTTCGCGAGATACGGTAAACAAATTCGTAACTATGGATTATTTACATCGTCGTCGACAGCTTTTGGCTGCAGCTAAACGTTAAGCCGAGTTTACACGATGCATTTACACGCGCGGGTAGATGCGTGAACACATTCACCATCAAAATTGCACCGTGTAAACACTCAAAATTGCGCAAATGCGTGAATACGTGGACAGAAAATAGCCCCTGTTCTATTTTGGTGAATGTGTGCGAGCAATTTGTAGTCGTCCACGCATCTGTTCAGGCACGTACTTGCGCGGGTAAATGCATCGTGTAAACTCGGCTTTACTTTCAGAACGTACGCTATGATTGGCTAAATGACAGGCCCGCGGGACGGAAAAAAGGACGTGCTCAAATGACGAAAAAAGGGATAGCGATCCCTATCATTGCCGCTATCCATGAAGTTATCAAGTCAGACGATCATTTTTAAGCTATCATTTGAGCTATCATTTGAGCTATCATTTGAGCTATCCCTGAAAAGGGACGTAAAAAATGATCGTGTGATTCAGGCTTTAGTAATGTCAGTAACTCTCCATATGTGATAATGCTATCACCTTACACTCTTTTTAGATGATATTTCGACTGCAGATTCCCAAATCCCAGCAAAATGGGGTGTATGAGGAGGAACAAATATCCATTCACAACTGTTCCTCGAACAAAATCCTTGTACATCCTCCTTACATTCATTTGAGCGTAATAGGTTATAAAAGTCCTTAATTTCTCTTGCTGCGCGCCGGAAATTAGTTGCATTATCAGACCATATTTGAGAGGGTATGCCTCTTCGTCCTATAAATCTTCGTAGGGCGGCTAGAAACGATTATGTTGTTAAACTGGTGACCGCTTCCAAGTGTCCCGCTCTGGTAGCTAAACATACAAATATTGCTATTTTTCCTTTAATGGTAGAGATGCTACGTGGACTTCCATATTTTAATAACATTGGACTTGCTTAGTCAGCTCCTGTATTTTTAAATGGCTTAGGCGCTACTCTTATACCAGGCAATTCTCCCATTAACTGTTTGGATACTTGTATTTTGAATCGGTAACATTTGTGGCACTCATGAACAACTCTACGAACTATTTTTTATAGAGGTAATCCAAAATCTTTGACGTGTCAAGCTATTGATAACTGTGGTCCAGCATGTAACAGCCTCAGGTGCTCAGCTTGTAGCAATAATTTAGTGAAATTATGACCAGCTGGTAGAATTAATTGATGAATTGCATCATAGGGTAGTCCTGGCTGTTGAAGTCATCCTCCTACTCTTAATAACTGATCCTTGTCTAGGAAAGATGTGAAACTTTTCCATTTACTTTTGGTGGAGACCTTTTTTTTTTGTTGCGTAAATCTCTGGCCTCCCAATTCATAGGTAATAGCTTGCACAATTTTAATGCACGCTATTAAGACACCATCTAACTCTTGGGCTGTGAGAAATGAAGTTTTTCGATAATTTCTGGTTGTTCTGGCATTGGAAATAAATATTCGGCAGTAAGCTATAACTCGGAGAAATTTATTTAGTTTTGAGTCCAGTCTTCGAACACTGGCGCAGTATAAATATGCATAACCTTCATCTGTGATAATTACTTCAAGGAGAATTGTATGTTCAATATTGGCCAGGTCTCATCTTGACTGAGCCATTCTGGTCCATTCCACCATAATTTACAGGTGGTGAGATTAATTATCGGTATAACTCGAGAAATACGAACCGTAGAATTGATCTCTGAAGGCACATGTCTCCTATGAGCATTGCTTGTAATTTCTTGAATAATGGAAACTCTTCTTAGGCGATTCTCAATTTGTAGAAATCTTCGCTGTGCAGACTGACTAGATTTGCCAAGTTCCTTAGGATTGATCTTCGTTGGTGGTGTAACAAAAAATCTACCATCTGACTGGCGAGTGATGATGCTAACGAAATGTCTTTCACACTGCCTTTCTTCTGATGTTGTAACAGGTTGGTTTTTGGATTCGATGCTCCAAGTTTTCTTAAGAAGATCTTCTAATGCTCTGTTTGTTTCTAATGGTGTCTCTATATAAAGACAATGTGCTACAGTCTGTGGAGAATGCATTGATGTAATTGTGGGTGTGTTTCCAGCAATAGTCCAACCAAGAAGTGTTTCTTGAAGAAAAGGAAATTTACCTTGTCTTTGTAATTTATTTGGAAATAGAATCTCTTAAAAGACTTGTGTACCTAGCATCAAATCAATAGAATTGGGTTGATTAAAATGTTTATCGGCTAACCTAATATTTTCTGGGATATTCCAGTTTCTAAAGTCTATAGAGGTACTTGGCAGTAAGCCTGTAATGCGTGGAAGTACTGCACAATTTATATCAGTCCTATAGTCACTGACTCAAGACCTTATATTTAAAAAGCTTTGACGATTTGTATCTGCTCGAACTCCTTCAATCCCCTGTATAGGTAAATGATATTTGTTTCCTCAATTGCAAATTCTGAACTAGATTTTCTTTTATACAATTTACCTGGGAAGCAGAGTCTAACAAGGCTCTACATGGTATGTACTGCCCTTGATGATTTCTGACTTCTACAAACTGAATTGGCTAATATCACTTGTGAGCACACCTTTGTTTTGATATCGCAGTAATTACTAGTAGGTTGTACAGACGATACTGTTCTTGATGTGTCACCATCTCTTGAGGGTATTGCCTCAAAATGTAATAGTGTGTGATGCCTGAAGTGTAGCCACTCACAAAAATTGCCCTTAAACTTAGGTAACTCAATAACCGGAAGTCTAATATACGAGTTGTCGTGCGATTTGTTAATTATTGGATCATTTTGTGAAGAATTTCTTGTATTGGGTACACATGCTGGCTCAAGTAATCTAAGATATGATGCTTGCACTGCATAAAATTGTTCCACAAATGCCGCTCTATCATCTGAGTGATCCTCATCAATATCTTCAGCTTCTAATTCATCTTGTATAGTGCAGTAATTTTGATGAAGTTTCAGTAATTTTTCTTGCCTCACTTTTAACTCGAGAACACTTTGAGTTGCTTCGTTAAAATTAGTTACATAAGTATGTAATCTAGCAAGAGATGCTTTAATTATGCCCCTCTTCTTAATCAATGACTTATTTAACTTGCATCCATAGTTTCGACAAGCATGCATGAATTTAGGGAATTTTAAGGTTAAGGTAAGGAATAGGTAGGGTTAGATCAAGCCTTTGACAAAGAAAGTTCCAATGTAGTATTCTATTCCATAATAATCCGCACGTCGGAGAGGAAAGAAGTGAAGAAGCAGGAGCAAATTATACCAAATTCTTCGATGTTTATGCTCTCAGTAGCATCAAAGCTTATTCCATTGGTGAGTAGCGTTTTAAGAAAATACATAAGATTAGTAATGTGAAAAATTTGATAAGTATTCCACAATGTATTCGCAAAGAAATCTGGCCCGAAGGATCAAATATTTCCGCCGTAGAAATAGCAGCGAAAACCGTTGACATCACCCTGATGTCTGAATTAATTGATCTATGTGAAACGAATACAGTCCACTTATTTTCCAAAAAGAACTATTACATTTTTTAATTCAGACATCAGGGTAACGTGAACGGTTTTCGCTGCTATTGCTACGGTGGAAATACCGGTATTTGACTTTCTATACTGGTCTGAACTTAGTGCTTCGTGGAGAGCACCTCAACTTCGGATGGGACGTTAAACAGCGGTCTCCTTGTCACCTTTCGTTAAGATCAGGCTAATGCCGACGCAGGTTTTTCTCCATCTTTCCCCCTTACCCTTTCATCATCATCCTTGTTGCTTTCCTTGCAATCTGAAGCGACTACAAATAGCCTATATGCGACTATAAAACCACAGATTGAAGCTTACTCTTCCATCCGAAAGACGGGAGTTCTGTACACATATAATCTCCAAAAAGCACTAAAATGGGTCTGTTTAGCAATGAAACATATCTCCCACAACCGAAATTCGAACCCAAGTCCTCCAGTTGAGGGGGCAGTACTCTAAGCACTGCACC
This sequence comes from Platycnemis pennipes, assembly GCA_933228895.1. Taxonomy (NCBI): domain Eukaryota; kingdom Metazoa; phylum Arthropoda; class Insecta; order Odonata; family Platycnemididae; genus Platycnemis; species Platycnemis pennipes. Next base: position 33,227,933 of record OW121855.1, read on the forward strand.
AACCGGACTCCTCGAGAGGAGATTGAGGGTCTGCAAAGCAAGGGTAGTTAGGGCACTGCGATTGCGTACGCATGCACTCACGCTTGTGTGGTAGCAAGTGGAAGAGGGTGAGAACCAACGCGTGGCGTCCTCGTCTATTATATTTTCCCCCTTTCGCGAAATTCGAGTGGGGTAGCTTTCGCTGCGTGACGGGGAGAGAATAAACGAGGGCGGAATAGGGAGGTTTGGCCAGGAGAAGGCGATACGAGCGCCGCGGTGCGCCGTCTGCGGGTACATTTCGTTTCTCTTTTTTTTATCCACAACATCTCGCCCGAATGCGGCTGTGGCTTGAAGTTTAAAAGGACTGGGAGCGGAGCGCGGCACGTCGAAGAGGGTTATTCGTGGGATTTGATTCAGACGCGGCAGCGCAGTTTTGCGCCCCAGATGATGCGATTAACTGGAGGGAAAGTCATGGGAAAACGCGCGGTGCAAGCAGTCCGTGTGGGGGATTGAATGAATAAACCGGGCCGAAAAATATAACGTCATTCAAATCCAATCGGCGTATTTTCCAAAGGGGCAAACCGAGCGATTGATGATGTGTTCGAGGAAGCATATTCGCGTCATAGGAGAGTCCTGCTTTAACATTCCTTTCCATCCGGGACCTCATTCCATTAGCCCAAGTTAAACGTGTTCAACGACTAAGTTTCGTGCTCTGATGGTATCAATTTCGCTCTCACCCTTTCAAAGGAAGTCGTTGAACGCAAGGCGCAATTAAAAAAATGAGTTAAATCTCAAGGGCAATTTTGTTGGGATATAAGTTCCTTACCTCGTCATGCGCGCTCGTGAACCTCCTATTTGTTACAAAAGCGTATTTTTTAAAGAGGTTAACGCACTCCATTCCTAAAAATAAATTCAGATAACCGCATGTAAACAAGGCACCAACGTTTTGCACGTAAACACCATGAACGTGGTTATAATTCATATTTCCAGCACTGACCCGAAAAATGCCTTCCTACGCGTTACCCAAGTGCCCTTGTATATCATAGTGCTCCTCTAGTTTGAAAAACGCATGCTATATTACTCTCGGAAAACGCTCTCCAATAATAATTAAATATCATGCGCCGGGCGAGATGATAAATGCTATAAATAAGGACCCTTTTATTGATAAATAACCCGCATTCTCTTCCACAAATCACTGAATAACTACCGGAGATTGCGGTAATATTGGGGCTCGACGTACTAACCACCTAGGCCATGGACCCGAGTTTGAATCCGAATAGTAAAAAAGGTTTTCCAGCAGAATATCATTCCTGATCCCTATTCGAGCTCACCGTGGAGAGTATTTCAACGTCATTACTCCATCCTGACAAATTGGACTCTATAATTTTAACTCCAAGGCGCCTATGTTTAACAGCAGACTAACGCCAGTACCGAAATTATCTTCACTCTCTCTCTCTCTTCCTACTCCTCCTTCCTCATAATCCTGCAAGCAGTTAAGAAACCACTCCTTAGAGGTACGAATGACTTCCATCTCCTGTCACCCTCCAAGGTAGCAAGAAAATGGCCATCTTCTGTAGAGGCACCAAATGCATGAAGAAGGCGATACAATCATCCATAAAAATCCCTTTAACATCAAAGTATTAAGATTTTCCAGAAAAAAGAAGCGAACACAAGAACAAAGAAGACGAAGTGAACTGGAACTCTTAGAGCAATTTATCTACTTGGGTGCTACCGCGAAGGAGAATGAGTAAATATGCGGCGACGTTCACAGAATACTTGAATTAGCAAACGAGTATTTTATTTACATGAGGAAAGTAATGTCATGGGCGTTGGTAAGGAATGTCATGAAAAAATTTGCAAAGGGTGTAACATGGAGATAGGCGCTGTGTAGTGCCTAAAAAGGGATAAAAGAGACAAGCGGCTGTTGTGGTGTTTGGGGGAGGAGAGACAAAGATAATAAACGAAGGAAGATGTGCTGGGCGACGTAAGCGGCTGTAAGAAATTACATAGTACACTGAGTGTCTCATTCGGATGATACGGGCACGCCGGTCTTCAGAAAGCCACGACAGAGGAACTTTATGGAAGCAAGACGGAAATAAGAATAGGTTGGTATTTGTATTATCAGATACATATAGTGAGGAAAAGAAGAAAATCATGCATGATGGTCATCCGGCAACAAGAGAATATTTCGAAGTATTCCATGTCCAAGTAGCATTACTTCAAGTAAAATCACTAATAATAGTGTAGGTTATTTTTATTTGCCATCCTTCGCTAGAAATGGGCCACATATACGTCTACTCTACCAATTACAGTGGAATGAAACTTAATCTCTGAGGTAGAAAACCACAAAAGTAATTCGTTGAAGTCCGTGCCGAAAGCCAGCAGAAATTCCTATAGCGCGACTTTTTCATTGCAGTCTGATTGTTTAATATTTGCATACGGAAACCATCCAGGGAAACTGGAAAAAACATATTTTTTTAATTCGAGTCGGCAACGTTAAACCAGCACAAAGCACCGGACAACCCAAAGACAATGGGCTCGAATCCTACTAAGAGATTTGCTTGTTTGTGGTAGTGTTAGAAACAGGTTTTAATGTCCATTAATTACTTAGGTTTTATCGCAGCGACTTAACTATCTTAGAATTAACCGGAATTTATCCCAAGCACAACACTCATCTAACAATTTTAAGGCAGAACACCATCCATGCCCGAGCCGTAGAACGTTACCTGTCTGGATACCTCGGTTGGCCCATGTTTTCGTCTTTGGATTAAGTTTATTATTACAACGAAATTGCCCCAACGCTAATTCACTCCTATTTGTATATACTTCCTTTAAAAGCGCTATTATTCGCCTGGGTACGCTCCACTACACCTATTTTCATCAACGACAATCCCAAGTCTCTCATCTGTGTTTTCAAGCCTATTTTAATCTTTTATCTTAACGTTCTCTATCTTAACGTCACATCCGACGGACGGAGTACTGTACACAAATGTTCTGCACAAGACACTCAATGAGGGGCCGGAAGACCAACAAATTAAAAAAATCAATTCCTCTTTTGGGATTCGAACCCGAGCCCTCCCGGTGGGTAAACTCGGCCTCCCGAGAAACCAGGTAGATAAAATCTTATTGTTAGTAACATATTTGCACACCAGAATTTCTCTTCGGGTGGCCAAAGGTGGTTCCCCGGCGTCCATGTAAATACTTACGACCGGAGACGACGATCGCGGTCCGGTATTATGGGCAGTTGACAATGGCTGCAAATACGATTTTCTTGTGAAAGCATAGATCATGGCACAATAATCTAGCTTTTTCCTTACGCACGGTACAATCTACATCTACGTAATGCCCTGCGAGCCACCACGAGGGTGTGTGGCAGGGGGTGAAGATCACCAAACATGCACTATTGACATGCAACTAGGATATTAAATGGAGACAATCAGCAGATGATGACCATAAGAGTACGAATGTCTGGTTGGCTCCCCATGTCGGATTTGATAAATATAGTAAAATATTTAAAACTTTAAAACACCGTTCTTTTAAAACTTTAACGTGTTCTCGCCAGTTGAAACGATTGTCAAGGATCACGCCAAGGAAATGGGCTGTTTGCACGACGGAGGTTTCTCCATTTCTTAAATATAATATCGGAGTACTGTGTAAGACCCGTTTTCTGTGAAAATGGACACTTTCAGTTTTTCTACAGAAACACTGAAGCCAGATAGACTTTTAAACACAGTTAGACAGCTTGTTTAATGTGAGTTGGACAAGTCTGGTCGCACTAACAAGTTTCGACGGTAGACAGAAAGTCGCTAGATCGTCGACATCACAGAAGTGTTCACGTATTCCATTGCATCGTTAATGGCGATGGCAAAAAGAGTCGCGCTCAGCCCTGAGCCATGTGGCACTCCACTATCTTGAGTATAAGACAAAGAGAATGTGTTTGCAATCTTAACTTTGAAGCTCCGATCCATTAAAAGAAATACGGATAAAATGAAGCAGGTTTCTTCTAAATTCCCACTTGTGCAGAGTCAGTAAAATATTGTGCCGCCATACTCTGTCGTAAGCCTTTTCAGGGTCGAAAAAGACACGGATGACGTGCTGGCGCAATAGGAATGCCTCCTGGATAAAAAAATCGGCTCGAACGAAGTGATCTATGGTCGATCTACCTCGTCGCAAGCCGCATTATGCGTTGGTCAATAATTCTCGTGTTTCTATGAGTCAGACGAGACTTCGATTTACCATTGTTTTTGATTTCTTAAGCAATGAACATACTAATCCCTTGAAGCGTGCGACATTATCGCCTCGAACTACGAATTTCCTCATTCGAAAAGAGCGCATTCACGCAATTACTTCCTGTATTCCTCATCTACTGATTCCCTAGTCCTCCACTCAAATATGAACTTCCTCTCCCTTCCCGCTCGGCAGCATGCCGAATATAAAAGGCGAATGAATATGCAAGTAACACAAATACGCAATGCATATTTATACAAATAGGTGGGTACATACGCAATGAAATGAGGTTCTCCGAAAATAGCATTCCTAATATAGCTAATCGTTAATTTTGAGCATGAATTCATGCACGACAAAATATTTAGGATTCAAACGGATTCCATAACATGAACGTAAACAGGAGAATCGTGACAACCAAAATTTTTCTTTGCAAAGAGGAAGGAATTGATTGAGGGGTGGGCTCTGAGCAAAGGTAAAAAAGAAAAAGGCTAAAGACTCGTGTATGTAGTGTAATGATATGTTCTTTTAGAAACACTTTACGAGTTATATGCGTAAGTGGTGGTATAATTACTATTAATCAGCTACTAGTTAAGGTATGTTTATATAGATATAAAATTCTTATCCGTGACCATAAACATCATACATTATACCACACATTACAATTGTATTTAGAATTGATTACAATTTACTTTTCAGGAAGGATAAAAGGAGGAAAAGGCGAGAGATTTTTGATGGATGAAGTAAAAAATGTATTCTGATCATCAGAGTGACATTGGCAAAATAGAGATTTGTATGCAGAAAGAGCTTTTAGCAATACCAATAAAACGATCACGCCCATTAAAAATCCGTAGAATAGCCACTGAAATGATGATAACGAACATTCTTCATTCTAATATAAATTATCCACATGCCATTTTTGAGAAAATTTATTCCCAATTACGTGAATAACAATTCCAATCATGCACCAAACCTTTGTGCAATGGCGGTATGTTTGGAAAATAACCATGAATGACCACATTTGAATAAAATTGAAAGAGGATACCGAATAGGAGAAATAAAAAGAGAAGGAGAAGAAATATGCAAGCCATCCATTCTTAGTTGAAACACGATATAGCAGAACATGTAACGTGAAGAATGCTTCATGAGCCCATTGACAATAAAAATAATAAAACGTAAATGAAGAGTGGGTATGGATTAGGATGATGAAGGTAAGGTAGGTGGAAATAAAGAAAAACGAAGGGATCATAGGAGACGCTGGGGATGGTAGGGGAGGAGAGGAGGTTGATTTTCGAAATTAAGTAATAGAGTGAGTGGATGGAACAGGAGCCAGGATGCTTCGTTGGGCGTGATAGAGAAATAATATAGTCGGGTAAAAGGGTTAGACGGAGGAGAAAAGAGAGTGGTTTGGACGAAATGATGACAGGTAGGAAATATGCGTAACTGAAGATATGAAAGATGAGGGTCGTTGGATGACCTTTATGTCAACTAAACCTACCTAAATAATAATAAAAAAAGAAAATACCATGAAAGTAAGTGCACAAAAACGTATATTTTTCTGCTCCTTTACTCATTTTTGGTATGGAAAAATGAATTATTTAAGGGCAACTTCATCTTACTACCTGGTTGTAAGTTTCCCAATATGTACTATTCATAAATAAGGTGGTAAATATCAAACTGCCTCGGTTGTCAACGTTTCCGCCTCTCCTCTTCAACTTGAAGCATCGCAATCGGATCATGAGTGATCGATAACGCACCGACCTGGTAACCGAAAGGACGCGAGTTTGAACCTCGTCCACGGTATGTAAGTTTTGTTTGTCCTAGGATTAAAATCTTAGTTGGACAGTACGAAATAATCTTAACCGTCGGATAACCTAAAACCCAAGACAACCACAAACGGTGTCGCCGTCAAATTTCGTGCGAATAGCGGCCGCATTCAAATTCGCTTCGCTCACTTTGGGCTCGCCGTACATCGATCGATGATCGACCTCCGCGCCTCGAAGTGCTCCGCGCCAATAGATGCCGGAGACATTCGATTCGGGATGGCAGTTTTGGTGTAAGGGCGTCCACGGCAGGAGGACCCAGCCAGACGGGCGATTCCGACACTTGTATTCAATGCTAGAGTAAGCGCGAAATAATATTACTCCTCCACTAATCACTTAAGAGTTCATCCACATATTACACAACGCTCCAGAGAAATCAAGGGATAGAAATGTTAATGAAGGCTGTAAAATTAACATTCCAAATCATCATTTTCAGGGATAGCTCATATGTTATGGACTCATTGCTACCGACATGTTACATTAAACCTGCGAGTAACTCTTGAAGACTGTTACATGATCGGAGAAATGTGAAAGCATTGACAGTGCAATCAATATCTACGGATGATGACCATATATTGATGAATCGAAGAAATTTTTTATTTTCATCAAATAGTGATGAGGTGATAAAAGTGGGTGTAGTTGGAAAAACGCAAAAATCGTCACTATTAGTTTTTATATATTCACGGAGCATATTCATGGGTTAGTAGTTATTCGGAGAAAGGCGATCGGAGGAAGCTGAGGAAGACATTTTTCAGCAAATGGAGGAAGGGTGGAGAGAAGTCAGGGCAGAACCCGTATACCCTTAATGAATAGTCCCAGGTGGTCCACAGTTTAAAGAAACATATTTCAGCCACTGCTGGGATTTCAAGACGGGTTCTTGGGATGGAAACAAGTACTCTGGTCATCATACTTGAATTTATTTTAGAAATGTACATCACCTGATAGAAGAATCGAGTGGAAAGCTGCGTCAAACCAATCCTAGGATTGTTGACCAATGATGATGACATCACCTGATAGCAAAAATGTAGTTTTTTATGGGGAGGCTATTTACAGCTAACGCCATTATGCCATTTCGGTTTAGTGGATATTTTGGTAGAGGCAGTAATTTATGGAATAATTAAATGGTAGAATGCAACCCTGCATCGCCATTCGCCTACTCCTATCAAAACCCTCAAAGGGCTACCGGAGTAACGACGCGTCGTTACTCCGGTAGCCCTGTCGCGACAGGCGGAAAGCTTAACTAGAAGCGCTTTCCACACAGCACTCTAGTAGGGAGCAGTATCGGGGTGAGATATCTCTGCCACAGCCGGGAATAGAATTCGGGACCTCGAATAGGAAGCCAGTATTCAGTAGCTACCATACCAATCTACCGATGATCCGCCACCAATGGTCCACCATCCCCAAAACATATGGGAAAGGGGTTAATTTACTATGCTCAAAGAAACGAAACTTCAAAGGAGATGTTAATTGCATTATTAGGAATAGGTATCCACCAAATTATTCTGCACGAAATTCTCCACCGAATCTATTTCAATCACTAGAGATGTTTGTTCAAAGCAAATAAGATGGTAATGGGAAAACTATAAGTACATTTTGGTCTCATTACACTCGGAGAGTTGTAATGAATAAACAATAAGAGCGTTCCGTAACGAGGGCGAGTTTTAAGAGAATGCCATTTAATTAGCATTGACCTCTCGGCTATTCCCTGGGGATGTCAAGTGCGGCTGGTTTCGGAGATAATAAATTAGTCAAAGACGGAGAGAAGCGGGGAAGGCATCAAGGGGGAGGAGAAAGAGAAGTCGCAGAACTCCCGAGATCGTCAAGGAGAGGACCAGAGCTTTCGCACGAAAAAAATTAATGAGAGGGAAGGAGGCTCAAGCCGGCAGGGTTGTTTGCCGAGGCTACAGGGTCACCCCTCCTTTGTGGGGGGGACACAGCTACATTATTCAGCAACAGCTTCAACTTCCGTACTTTGGCAAATATTACCCTGAACTGCACGCCTTTCAACGGCTGCCCGGGCCGCATTAAAGGGATAAAAGCTGCCTCGTGAAGGGAACGGACTCACATTTGCTGGTGTCGACAAGGAAAAGCACTTCTAGAAGCGATAGCAACAGGAAAGGCAGGATAGAAGTACGATTCGAGCCGTCTTTAAGAGGGACTCGTCGAATTAAGAGGAGTCGTTTGGTTCCATGAGATTAGAATGAACTGGGGGAGACATCGCAACTGATTTGAGAAGTCGGCAGTCATCTGGGTATGTACAGACATACGGGTTTGCTTTGCGCGAGATACTCATAACATTATTACAAATGCAACTGAATATATATCTGACAAGTTTCATTTCGCTTCTGAGTATTTACTGTGTATGTACAAAGTGGCTACCTGGATTTTTTTAAGCTTTACTCTACCCCATATGCACGCTGCGGGAATGCATTCTTCCAAACTCAAAGCTATTGAACTTTAACTTTAAAGAAGTATCTTACTACTTCTTGGAAAGGAATGTCTGGAAGCTGAGCTCAGATCTACATTACAGTAACTTAACTAAATAGGATTATTCTGAGCCGAGCTCTGTTGCATCAGCACCATCTTTAGTTATCAACCGTTGGATTGGTTTGACACAACTCTTCGTTTGGTTCCCCATCCAGTAGAATTCTTCATCTTTTAATAACTCTCCTCCGTCACATCCTCCATCACTTGCTCCGTACATGTCATGCAATGCATTTCTTTCCTCTTTTTCCCGTTCACTTTTCGCTCGGCGATTGTCAGCCTTAGGCCATCATGTCGCAAGGCATGGCCGATCAGGTGGTCCCGTCTTTTCCTTATAGCTTTCAACAAGCTTCTCTTTTCTCCCTCTCTTCTTAGGACTTCTCTCTTTGTTTATAGGTCGATCCATATTATTTTCCTCTTCCTTTCGTTTCACCACTTTATCAATTTCTAGCCTTGACGTATCTGCTGATATTACCGCTCATATGCCTCACATCCGTAAAAACGCATTTTCCAGATTCAAGTTCTAATGAATCAGTTTCCTTACTTCCAAGCTTAAGGGTTCTTTATAAAACTTCTTACTTATTTTCCAAGTCGTATGATATTTGCAGTTTTCCGTCTCCGTCTTACGCAAAAAGGCGTCTCACGACTCGAGAAACGACACAGGTTCTCCTTGCGATGGATTGAATCAGTGATTATGCAATAGGAAGCACTAATTTCCCTTCCACATATTGATTAATGCCTACGGGAGCCTTGCAATAGTGGTCGGATTTGATGTGGCAACGGGTCGTGTTTTCCTTCTATCCTCGAAGTTCCCTAAGGCTCTGAATTACTCATGAAGCAAAAGGAAACGCTAATTTATGGACAGATTTTAAATCCCGCTCCACAAAATCACCTCGTAACGATAAAAGATAAAATGCTAAGTGTCCAACATGAGTATCAAAAAGCCTGTGATGATTTCATAGCTGTTTAATACTGCCGCTGAAACAAGGAGTCATAATTGATTGATTAATAGGAGGTTTGAGGGATTGATAGGTTTTGATGGAGTCTCTGCACTCTATTTTACATCGCTCCCTCCTAATTATCTCCAAACCTCTAATCTATCTCCAAACGTTCTAAAATAACTTTACTTTTCCTTCCAAATCCTAGATTACCCCTATTTTATCTTTGATTACAGCTTCAGTATTCTATTTTTCCTATTGGTTGGTTATTTAGGGGAGGCGACCGACAGCTGAGGTCATTTGCGCCATATAGGATAGGTGGATAATTGGGTAATGATAGGAGTTTTTAGGGAACGGAGGAAGGGTGGAGAGAAACCCGGCGTCGGCATTAGCCTACTCTTAACGAAAGGCGCACGGCTTAACGTCCCATCCGACGGACGGAGTACTGAACTTGAAATGCCCTCCACTAGGCACTCAAGTGAGGACCGGTTTTCCACTGAAAAATACGCCACTGCCGGGAATCGAACCCTCGGGATGGGAGGCCAGTACTCTAGCCACCACACCACCCCGATCCCCTATTAATACTATATTTTCTATGTATCTGTTCCATCTACCTACCTTAACTCTTTATTTCCCCTTAGTACCATGTCCTTCGTATTCTATTCAATGCGTTTTTTCCTTTCTCTTTCACACCTGTATGCCTAACACTTCCATCTTTTTCACGTTATCATTCTTTAAAGTCAAGGTTTCAGATCTATACGAAGTCACACTCTATACTCCAGGATCTTAACTAAAATTTACCTTACACCTATCATCAAGGAACGCATAACCAGTTCCTTTCTTTAGGTAAACGAATGATTAGCCAAAGCAATATTTATCATTGCATCAAAAGTCATAATATTGTTACAATAATACTCCGTATACGCCTCCCATAGAATTTGGTTACATATGGACCGCGTGGGAATTTGCAGGCTGATACTTTCGTAGCTTTGTTTGTTTTGAGTTCCTTTTCTCTTTCCGTTTTAACTTCACTCCTCCCGTATTTTGTATCCCATCATCACTTATTCTATCCCTTTGTCTCCTTCCGGCCATTTGTACAACAGAGGCCATTCACTATCTCCCTGTTTTTCCCTAAACGAAGTAGTTGTGGTGCCTTTATTTTGGCTACTTTAGAGTATCTCTTCCACCCGATAGGTATTGTAAATATAATAAATTGTTTTCGATATTGTCACGAAAAGGGAGGTCCTAAATAATGTTGGTTTAATTAAAGTAGCTTAATTAAATATGCTAAAAAGCTTATTTAAATGTGCCTATAATTTACATTAAATAAACTGACTTCCATTTTGAGGATCAACTTTTCTAGTAATAACAATATTTATTTATTTTATCGCTATGAAAATAGAAGGTTCAATTTTCATCTGATTCCTCACGAAGTTAAATGATAAGTTTGCGACGTACACGTAATAACCAAAGATGCAATGGAATGCAAAAAATATCATTTCTGTCATGAAAACATTTCTATTTAAAAAAAAAAAGCTTGCTGATAATAAAAACATATTAAATTTCAACTCGTTATTCCCACAGTCGTATTCCTCTCTCGAAACCAGGAGATAAATTCTCATTTCCCATATAAGCCTACACCTTTCCATTAATTATTAGCTGTAATGAATGGTCAGAGATGTAGAAATAAACTCTTTAATTTAGAACAGTAAGTATTAGTATTTTCAGCAGATGACATCTCTTTAATTTTCAAGTAGTGTTTATACATCCTCGTACTAAAATATCAAAACTTTATACGCATAGAGAAAGAAAATTGGGCAATCTGCACAGTAAAATATAAATGTACATTACTCAATAATAATATTTTGCTGCAATATCAGTGCACTGAAATAAATGCCAAAAAGTACACTACAAATATTTTTTTTATTTTTTGCTTGCTACCACTACATAATAAACGACGCCTTATTATTGTATCGTTTCGCACCCCTATTAAATTTCTTGCAACCCCAGAGTTTTGCACATCCAGGGTAAACCAATGTATCCACGCTTAGGTATTCATATTCTTCGTGAGCTCAAGAAAATTTTATCCTAAAACATTCTCAATTTCCTAAGAACTTCTTAGAATTTGGACACTCTTATTATTTAAGTTAAAGTCGAGAAAGTGATTAATTTAATTGACATTTTTTTAACAGTGAAACACTTTTATTTTTAATTTGAAATTTATGAAGTGATTTTCTCAGGGGAAGAAACAGAAGCGATATGCGAGGTAATAAGTGAAGAGACTTGGTGTGAGGCAGGAGATAAACACAGATTAAGCACAACGCTTTTCTTTGCCATTCTATCACATCCAAAACTCCTCTTACCTTAGTAGGAAAGGAACAGCAATTGCAGGCCTTGAAACCATTCCTATCGTTCCGCGTTTACGGGTAAGAATAGTGCATTTGGAATACAGTGAAATCTGGTTCCAACAGAGACTTTATCTCATTTTCTTCCCCTAGCACTGCTCAAATTATCAATAGTAGTGGTTTATAAATCAGGCACCAATGTTTTTAATAGTTAATTCATTGATGAGAAATTACGTCCTAAACTGGCTAAGGTAGCCAAGCCGATAACGTGCCAAACGTCGATGAGGATAGATGGTGCTATATATAACCTAATCCGTTGGGGGCACCTAAAAGCCAAGACTACTACTCCTAATTACGTCCCAAGCTTCTCGTGATAATTTCCCTGGCTGAGTGCTTTGACATCGAAACTCGGACCATGAGATTACGAGATTTCCCTCAGAGGACAAACACTCCACCAACGTGACTTCAAAGGCAGAGAGCTGGTTCGGGATAAGCTGAGCTAGTTGCCACATCACCTGCAGATGACACGTGCGATTGCTTGGAGGCACACAACGATAGACAGCACGGAGCTGATCTTTCCGGGGAAGAGATGTCACTGTATTTCTCACAAATCAAACCCTGCAACATTCACCAGCTTATCAGAGGCCGTTCATAAAGAGAAGGATGTAAAAGCAACAACTTAAACAATTGAGAGGCGAAATTGAGCCTATTTTTTTAGAGGATGTCTTAAAATAATTCTTCAGGACTGTTTCACTGAAAACTCCTAACACATATTTATAACCTTGGTGTTGAAATAATTAAATTCCGAAACGTTGGTGAGGAATTGCTGTTTTTACTTATACGACCGTACCTCGAGAAAACCATCCCACATTTCATTCATTGAAATTAAATGTATGTGTAATCAATACTTGAGGTTATCATCAATACATATACAATAAGGATGAGGACAACTTTCTCCCCTACTTTGAACAGCAGTGCTACACTCATAAAATAAAAATGCGAATTTATAAAGAATTCATAAGGCCAGCAAAATTATAAACCACGTCGGCATGGGTGAGACTATCAACGACGGAACTCGTAATTCAATAGAGATCATGGAAAGGAAATGTTTGCGATCAGTTTTTTAAAAATAATACGGTGGTCAAATGAGCATCTCTACGAAATATCTAAGATTCGAAAAATACGAGAAGTAATTAAGAATCAGGTCTTTAATTACTTTAAAAGCCTAAAAGTAAACAAAACAAAATCTCATAACGTACATACGACGCTGTAAAGGAAGTCACTGATTAAAACAAGAGAACAGAAGACGTACTTTCTTTTGACTGATTGAGTGGTCCACGACAGGCTAAAATGAGAAAGGATATATGTATTACAAAAACCTAAATATGTTAGATAACATCATAAATACACCACAGGACAAGATTAATAATTTAAATATTTATTACCTGTCCCATAGTTTCAATGGTTGGGAATTTGAATGTTTCAAAATATTTAAGCGAGAAAAGAAGTAAGTTGATGTTCAATAATATGTATATTCAGCAATATGACGCAATGATTACGATCATAGCGTTCCTATACCATTAGCACACAGTCAAGACCTTGAACGTAGTATGTGAGCACTCATGTAATTCCATCCATCCTCACCGAATCATATATATATTCCAAAAACTACTCAAATAATACCAATACACCAACCTCAACGCATTCGCCGAGCCGGAGTGTCGACGGAGTGTGTTAAAGCCTAAGGTCAAGTTTTAGCCACCTAAGGACTTCTGGTACCTACCCTCGTTGGCTCACGAAACTTACTTGATTTCTAAACCGATTCTGACAAGTTTCAAATGGCAGTCGGCTCATCGCGGTGTCAAGCGCCCCCGACATGGTGGCGTTACCAACTCAAACAGCGAGACGGGAAACTGCGGCAAGACCGTGCAATGGTGAGAGATACGAGAGGGGAAGGGGTAATTAGGGGGGGGGGGGGGTTGAGTGGGATGAGAAATAGGAGTCTAGTCTGAGGAAATGGGAAGGCGGGAAGGGGGGGGGGGGAGCAGGAGGTGGAATGGCGGCGCGGATAGAGGAGTTTAAATCAAGGGAGATGAGATCAAAAGAGGGAGCGAGGGTGGATAGGATTACCCTCCGCAGGGAGTCGGTATTACGACGGTCTGGGAAAGAGACACGGCACGCTAGCATGCCCTCGGACTGCATAAAGATGAAATGGAAACAATTTGTCATGGGCAGAACCATCATCATCAGCAGCACTACTAAAAAAAACTTGGGTAGATAGGACTAGGGTAGGATTTTTCAGTAAAACAGTCGTGAAGTAGTTTTTTTTTAGATCTCCTCTATAAAAATTGGCCCACTTTCGCGTGTCAATTGTTGAAGTTTTTGCTTTCACCTCCCTGTCTTCATAAAAAGCCTTTAATAAGCTGTTGGATGCTACGGGGCTTAATTTCTGAGAAATTCGGTGACGTATCTTCTGTGGGAAGACAGTGGCGGATCTAGGTTTGGACCAAGGGAGGGGGCTAACTGGAGGGTCTGGGGGGAATTTCTGTAACACAACAAGACATGCAGAAAACGCAGACGTATTCAAAATCTAGAAACCTTAGTACACTCGAGCCCATTTTAATGGCTACAGAGCAATCGAAACACGGACTGACCTGAAGTTTTATTTATGTGCTGACTACGAAGTTTTTCGCTAATTCATTGAAATAAAGGTTCCACAAAGTAACGCCTGAGGCTTTAAAGTCTATTCGGGTGTCTCTCAACCGCTTAATTCTTAAGGTTGTTGGCTCGCGACTGCGTGAGTCAAGTTGTCAGAGGAATCTTATTAATTTAAGTACGAGTATATGCCTGCTAAGTGATCCTTACTTCACAAAGAAAATTACCTAAGCTATTGAAAGTCATAAGTATCACAAGAATTACGATGTAAAGTCGAAGGATTTCTTTTTTATGATAATTTTAATCAGCTCGACTATGAAGTCAATTCAGCATTTACTTTAAAGAAATAAATTCATGTATTCAATGAATTTACTAACTTATAACACCAGAATATTACTTTCAAACATTATGTTATAATATTTTTCTGAAATATACTTTAATATCTCATTAGTAATGATGTTATTCATACGCCATACATTTTACATAGAGCGACCGCAGCACCACTTGAAGACAACTAACGCAATTCGTCTGCTATAAGCGCAGAAATTGGTGGATTTAGCGAAAAATACGGTGGGTTGATGCCTTTATTTTCGTGTCATTTTATTTCTTGTGAAATTACACATAAATTATCAGTTTTTTGCAAAAATGACATGTCACTATGGTATTTTTAAACGTTATATTCCCATGTGATGGCCATTCTCGCCGTTAATCGTATGTAATTTCGAATGCAATTTGTGCAAAAAGGAGTATGGGTTGGTATAATTATCTTTACTTTATTAGATAGAGAAACTTTAGTTTTGTAAGTGCTGAATATATAAAAAAAATGACATGACTTTCATTTTTCGGACCAACCTCCTTAACCGCTACAATATGAACTAACATATCATACCGTATTTCAATTCCATTTTTATTTTATAGTTTACTGATTTGAACACACGCATGGTCTTCCGATACGTATGCACACACTTGGCAAGGAGGAGGACGAAGGGAACGTAGCATGCTGGAAAGGGACGGAGGCAAAGGGGGTAAGGAGCGGGACTTAGTCGCCGGTAGTGAGGAAGGTATTTTTCTGAGGATCTCCTAGCGACCCAGTTGCGAGGCTGCTTCCAAGGTTTTCGAACATATCCGTTTCTGGGGGCGACGAATCTCACGTTACCTACTCGTCGCCGACCGAGCTGCGGAAAATGTGCCCGTCTCCACCACGCATCCACGAGAGAAGAAGGAGGAAATTAGTCTTTGTTCATATCTCCCTTTCGCGCTATTCCTTTGCTAGTATGTACTTCCCAAAAGAGAGAGAGAGAGGTAATCCCACACCCCGGCCCTCATCTCTGTGGTAATCTTGGGTTTCCTAAGCACGAGTTGGCGGGAAGGTTAAACTGCGCTCATTAAGCTGGCCGACTCGACAGAGAACACTCGAGAGAGGAATGTTCCGACGATGGTCTAAGATTAGGTACCTGGGAAAACAGCCGTGTTGAACGAGGAAGCTCGCGCGGTTAATCATCTTTACCCTACCAGCAATCTGCCGATCTGCGATATAACATTCGCTCTTAACGATGTACTACATTACGCTTTGATTTTTTTAATGCCTCATTGGCGACAAGATCTACGATTTTCTATTAATATGCCATGCGAATAATGTGCTTTTAAGTTTAGCTAGCAACGATTAATTGGCACCTTATCATTGTGTAGAGTTTCCAACATCTGAATCTGCGATGCTGTGAGATTACTATCAAAGGCTCGGTAAGTAACCAATAAAGAGAGATAATGCGGAGGCAATTACTTGTTTACACTTGTACACGTTTAAAAAGTTAGCACAGTTATGCAAAATTAAGACGGCGGGGTAGTGAAGCAGGAGTTTAAAAAATATAAGATGACCAAGCACCGTAATGTGCTTTCACTCGGATAACATTCCTCGGAATAAAACTAAAAACCTTCTTCAGCTAACATAAGACGAAAAAAAACACCACTGACCTGCGAATGGAAGTATTCGACTTCCGAATAGCATGTATGTGCGTAAATGGAAGGTTTTCAAAACCATTCGTTGATTTTACAACATTTCGTGAGCAGAAATTTTAAATTTGCAACATTTTAACTCGATGTAATGCATTTCATGTTAACAAATTTCATTACACTTGGCTTTCATTGATTAGAGGCATAAACATAGAACTGGAAATTTAAATTCAAGTAAATGATGCCCAATAGCGAACACATGTTCATTTCTCTGCGAACTCACCCCTTAAAATTTTACATATCCTGAGAAACCAACTTTACCCTTCATGTATATTATTTATTAAAGTTGCTTAGGTAGGCTGCATGGAATACTCTACCTCAGAATTACTTCTGTTCGACATTTTTGCATTCTTTTTTCCGCTCGATATTTTCCCATTGACAATATAATACTAACTTCGAATATATAACTGCTCCCAACGGCCTCTGATTTCTCTTAAAAACATGACAAAGCTGAATATTTATGCACTTTTGTTTGAAGAGAAACAGAGAAAAAAATTACACTGAGCTGGTATTAGAATAACAGACCTTCAAATAACTAATCCTGAGTGTGTATATATTTCGTCATCAGGGAATTCCTATATCAAGAATCTTCGTCTACGTGATAGTGTGTTTTTTCTGCGATAAAGTTTTGTATACATTGCAGTATGATGATGCAGTGTATTTTCATGTGGTATAGTGGCCAAATTAACCGGCGTTAGGATACATATCCTTTAGAGAAGTCGCACAGTTAAGTGATTTTAAAAGGATTTTTTCTTCATTATTACTGAATACTTTTTAATATCGTGAATTAAGTTACAACCGTTTCTTTACAAGTACTAAAACTATTTATCGCGTAATTTTCAAGAAAATCATTTTTACGTTAATATTACTTAAATAGTGCTGATAAGATGCCTTTATGATTACAACTTGATGTACCTGAAAGTAAAGATAATACAGTTTCTTTTAACCATAAGAAATAATTTTTTTCACAATTTTATAATCCCCATTCAGGCAATGCAAATCAAAGAAATACATTACGCTCGGCATATGAATGCTTCGTCAGTTACAGAGATCCAACATTTCTAAGCGACGAGAAATCATCGCATCCCATTATTTTTCTTATTTGAATAATTTTACATTTCGCGTGAATGAGAAGCACAGTCCAAATATTCTAAATCAAGTCTGCTTGATAGCTAACGTAAATCTTGGTGTACGTACTTTCAGACCAACTTGGTTTCAAAGGGATATAGGGGTTTAGGCTCGGATGAAGACAATGGTTTTGAGGGCGAATATGAGATTTTCCCAAGGAGGAGAAAGGACATGAAGGCCTACAAAGAAACCGGCCATGGCTTTGCGCCTTGTTCCATACCCCACTTCATTTAAAGCCCTTTTGGAACACTCGCGAGAAATGCCACGGATGAAAGAGCAAATTTGAGATGAAAGTCCCAGATTGCAGTCGGTTTTTTTCTACTCCTGCACCTCATATAAATGCGGCCAAGGACGGCGCGCATTAAATCGAAACAAAAAGGCTCTTTTGATGTTGTTACGTGTTTCGCTATTCAATTTTTCCCCACACGAAATAAGCTTGATAATGCAGAATGATTCGCTCTAAAAAGCGACTTTTTAAAGCTAATAAAACTCCCTTTTATATTTATTTCGGTACCATAGAATGAAAGAGTGGACAACTCAACGATCGGTATGTGACTCTCACCGAGTAACAATGCAGGGATTTTGTATGACGGCCACGAAATTAAAAAAACGCAGCGTTTTAAAAACTGCGCATTAAAAATTAATTGGAAGTGTCAGAAATAAAATAATATACAATTACGGTCTACAAATGAGTGAGAAACTAGAGGATTTTATGAGACATCTGTAGAATTAAATCAGCGAGTTCATGCTATTTACTATACGTTCGATGCTAACAACTGAACAACTAGCGTGAAAAATATTTCAAATTCCCTATTGCGAGTGATGCATTATTTCTGCGATCGTAATTAAGCCTTTTATTTGACATAGGCACTTATTCATATTTATGGGAAAAAATTAAGACCTGAAGACTAATTAGAGAACTTGTAGATTCATTAATTAAGCATACCTCATCAACGATCGAGGGTAAAGAGGCACATCCTGATTATGGTAATTAAAATAAGATATAGCGTATGTTTTCATCCTCCTCATGGCAATGAAGGTTTTCTCGTCGTGTGTAAACCAAGAGTACTTTAAATTAGCGCTGACATATAAGTTTAGATTTATGGTAGGTTTAGATAGAATAGGCATCTCCTAAGTACTTCTAAACATTCCCACATGGCAGCATCCATCTATTCTCTTCTTCTATTTTTCAAATTGCAGAGACCGGCCGCACCATTGAGACCCACACCAAAGAGCACAAGAATTGCTTTTTATTGGGATATCCTGAAAAGTCAGCTGTCGCCGAGCAGAGAGCATCGTCAGAGACCATGGTCCTTATTCTCTTTCTGAAACTCTCGTGGTATCCAAGGGATACCATAGGTTTTCGGGATTCGCGTTAACTCTTTGTAAACATTCTAATGAGGAAATCAATGAAACGCAACCTCGGTTTCGTTGCTGGGGAGATAACCGAGGTTGCGTTTCAAACGAGAATACGGGGCCATGGCATCGCTCTTGACGACGCTAAGTTACTAAGCAAATCCACACATATTGGCACTAATAAATCAGGTTGCAGACCAAAAACTTCAACCGGAGAGAGAGATAGCCCTCAGCAACACGTGTAAACCAGTTCTCCGGATAATTCGAGAAGAAAGAAGTATAATTGGAACCAGCCAATCAGGAGTCACCTGAGCCCGGCGAAAGGGTTAATTTACCCTTGGACCCGACACTCATTGCCTCAAGACGACAGAAGTATCAGCCGTCTAAACGTGGGCAGTCACAAAATTTTTTGACCCGGCGGAGTTACCGCGAAAACTTCACCAGGTTTAACCATTCCATTCATATTGCCTATACTTCTCCCCCTCTATCATGCTTACAAATATTCTTTCTTCTATCACATCCCTATAAATTATCCTCTCATTGTCCTTTCCATCCAATTCTTTCCTCTTAATTTCTTCAATCAGCTCCATCTCTTCCAGCTCCTTTCTTTCCACCCACCTTCCGTCCTTCATCTTCCTCCAGTCTATTTTTTTCTCTTATTTTTAAGCCCAAGTTTCGGTGCAATGCGATGCCACGCTCTATATTGCTCTTTTCACCAGCGTTTTCTTAACTTTTCTTAACTCAGTAACTTCTCAGATACTGTCAGCTCTCTCCCACGAGTAAGCGACCATTTCGGCAACGTTATTCTTCTTTAAACTTTGTTGCTGCTATTCCTTTTCCTCTTCTTCTCAACAAACTTCTCAGGTAGAGAGATTGTTACAGGAACTATAGCTTTTGCTATGTCTAATTTCACCTGAACCATTTTTTTCTGGGAACTCATTGCTTTAGTTAATTTACGATTTATCACTATGATCCAAATATCAGTTATACTGTATCTTTTTAAATGTTTTTGCAATGCATTTAATATTATTTCTAAGCCTTGGAAATTTCGTTAAATGTGGTTTGATTTAGTTAAGTATATTTGCGTGAAAAGAGATAGATAGATTATGGGTAACAACGAACATTTCACTAACATTCGTTTCAAAAACAGCAGGTAACAATTAATATTGCGCTGGCTTTAAAAACTATTTTTCCACTCACTATCGCGTGCTTAGTAAATCCATCCTCCTCGGTGCACCGTAAGAAACCTCTTGTACATTCTTGTTGTATTCTTTATCAAAATCTGAAAATCGGATAAAAACTTTCAAATAGACGGCCAAATAAAAAAAACAAGTATCTCTTTCTATAATTAAATTTGGCATTTGAAAAAATATTCAATAACGGGTCAAAGCCCATTTTAAGGAAATATCTCAGATTTCGTACACTGCCAATCACGAAAACGATTTTCTTGCAAATTGTATATGGTGGCGCAAAAAAACGGGTTCCTCATTCCCATATTTCCTTTTCGCCAAACCAGAACTCCATGTCACCCATGAGATGTACTGATGAACGATTATATGAAACCAATACTATTTCCCAAATCCCAGTAGCCGGAAATAACGCACAATGCCACCACAATCCCGGATATTCTAGTTATTTTCATGAAAAGCAAGACTGCACATATCACTCATCAACTGGGTGCATATGGAAACTAATACATCTCCACGTTCCTGCCCACATAATCATAATCTGACGTTCATACCGCTCATGAATATTAATCATCCCGACAGAAAAACTGTAACTGCAAGCGATGTGTAACATATACGAGTACATTATGATTTCGTTGTCTGCTGCACACACCCGACACGTGGCATATTAAGGGAGTCGTTTCCCAACGGAAAATTAATCATGCCCTTGGTAATGTCGTTCATCTCATGAAAAAATTATGGGCCAACAAAAAACATTTCCACTTTAATTGACTTCGGCCGCGGAGTATTCGCAACCCACGGCCCAGGTATCGTGGTTTCGGTCAAAATGTAATTTATACCTATCCTGATCTGTCTACCCTACCCATAAAAGAATCCATGTAAGTCACTACCATAATTATGAGATGAAAATTAAATAATTGGCAACCTATAATGATGAAAAACCAACTCTATTATATACAAACGTGTGGTCTTGCCCTCTCTACACGCCCCTTTATGCGGCTCGACGGGTTACATGCAGATGCATTTAGACCTACGGATTATGATTGGAATGAGAATACTTGGTTGTTCCACATAAAAATTTTATTTCACAACACAACACGACCTAGATTTCGCCGATAAAACGTCATCATCAGGTGAAGACTCTGATGACGTTTTACCTACCATGACCTAGGCCGTGTTGTGTTGTGAAATAAAATTTTTATGTGGAACAACCAAGTATTCTCATTCCAATCATGAATTCAAGGTTCCATAAAGTTACGGCTGATACCATCAGCTACGGATTATGGTTTGAGCGGATGATCCCTGGTTTATATCCAGGTACAACTTCTGGCACCCTCATCTAAAATCCTGGCGGTGCCATTTTCAGCGCATCAGAACAGTATTACGGTGGTTAAGACACCAAAAACCTGAAATGAGCATAAGATAACATGTCTTAAGTAGGTAATCTGTAATTTCAAATATAATAATGACGCGAACAGAACATATTAAAGGCGAGGACAAAGACATTTAAAGAAGGGGAATATTTTCCACAACTTTGAGTGATGTATTTAATGTCAATCCATAGATACTTGGTAGAGCTTCTAAAGATAAAAATACCTTCAAAAAGAGGAAAGCATTACAAAAAATTTGTGTGAGACTCAGAATGACGATCGTAAAAGGCATTTAAACAAAGGAACGTTACCCGCAACTAAGAGTGATATCTTTCCGTCAATCCGTAGATATTTGGTAGAACTTCTAAAAATATAAGAAACTAGCGGAATCTACCCGTTGAAATTCAACGGGTGTGAAAAACATTGAACTTATTTTGTAAGAAAACTACTGTCTGAAGAATACTGTTAGCGCGGTCATTTGAGGAGTTGGTGACCTACGTTGTACTTAGTGGTCGTTGTAGTAGACACGCTGACCGTTTCCACGTGCACGGAGAGATGAGTGACTGCTGGTCCTCTTTCATGCACGGAAAATCCAAAAATGGCCTACGCAAACTCATCACCACGTAAGATAGATGGCCATCTCGTATTTTCGGTTCTCTTAGCCGTATCTTGAGTGAATTAACAGCTTAATCGCTACCCTTGTGTACATACATTCATTAGCATTCAATGACTTATTTGAGTTGTTCTATTTAACGTTGATATGTGGGTTGAGTATCTTAATCAGGATCTTAATCTAGTGAAGTCTTAATAATTTCCGCAATCTTTAAACACATTGAAGTTTCGAAGCAGATGAGTCAATATTTGAACCAGATTTATAGGTGGTTACCCGTCCGTAGTTTTGGTAAAAATGAAATTTATGAGGTTCTTAGCGTAACCCGGGAAACACCATGAGGAGTTGATCGATTGTTTCTAATTTTTCTTGGTGTATTTTTTTGCTTCTTTTTTAAATAAAAACTTTTTTTGTTAAATGTTGATAAACACTTGCATCGAGAGCAAAAAGTACCTCTATACATATTCTATGTGGCCCGTCTCTCGTACTGGGAAGAAAACTTTTTTTACGGTTCTCAACATTACCCGAGAAACGCCACGAGGCGGTGACCGTTATTCGTTTCTCTTTTTTAACTTCTTTTTCAAACCTTAAGAAACATCAAACATGGGACCCTTGGGACTCTGGGCCCCTCTTATATAGAACTTATTTCTACGTGTTATCATGGGCCTGCAGAAAAACGATATTTAAATGCTAGAGGCTTGAATGTCCTTTGAAAATCAAAGGACATTCACACCGATCTCTGGTTGTCAAGGAAATATGCTATTGTTGATTTCAGAGAAAAATGTGAGATTTTTCAGCTAAAGATATGATTTTAAGACAAATACTAAGCGTAATAGAATAATGATTGAAAAAATTAGAAACTTCATTTATTCTGCCATCCGATAAAAAAAATTCCAGCCCTCTGTCTTGAATGGAAGTACTTTAAATAAGCAAAAAATGAGACCACTGCACCTAACTCAATGCCAGGGACCACCAGAATCCATCTAAGGGCCCATTCAGGGGCTTTTGGGGACCCTGAGGGTATTTTAACATAGCCTATGTTCTGCCCAGACACATTTCCTATCTACATACCAAATTTCAGCTCAATCCGTTTAGTAGTTTTTGCGTGATTGAGCAACAGACAGACACCATTACATTTTTATATATTTCAGTATGGATTTCAAAAAAGGAGAAATGTTACAAAAAGTCTATATTGTGAGCCTCAGAATAACGATCATGCGTAGAACTAACCTAGGACAGTAAACAATTCAAACCAAGGTAAGATAATACAGCAACAACGCGAGAAGGGTGAAACACAATTGAAAGGGCTCGTGAAGTCATTGCGAAATTTTCCTTGATTCAAAATAGCATCCGAGGAGGGGAGAAACGGTCGGCGGTTAAGAGAGAGAAAGGACGCTGGGCGTCGAGAGACCCGGCCGAAGAGGGAGAAAGTAAAAGGATGGAGACGGAAGTGCATCTTGGTGCGAATTGGAATGGGGGTCAGTGGAGCGGAGGTGGGGGAAGGAAGAGGGAGTGTCTTGGAGCGAGCGCATCTCGGAGCCAACTTGAGACTACACTCTCGCAAGTCGCATTCTCGACAGTCCCGACACTCCCTCCTCCCCCATCTCTCCACAGCCACGGGCACCCGCATTTGATATATAATCCCTCCTCTCATTCTTCTCCCCCCCCGATCGACTTCCCGATAAGACTCCAGAAATAGACGACGCGATTCGAAGATGCAGAGCCGCGCAGCTGCGCCGCGCGACGAGACCTTGAATGCATCGCGAGCATTCCCTTCTCTCGCACGGAAAACATTTTTCTGGCCCCGCACGACCTTATTCTTCGCTCTCCGAGGGCGACAGCGGGACAAGAAGAGAAAATGGATGAGGTACCGGAAAAAAAAGTCGATGGAGCTTTAGCAGGTTCGAAGGGGGAGCCGAATGGGGACGGAGTCGCAGAGATGTGACATTCTTTTGCAGCTATATAAGGATTATGAAGGATCGAAAATGAACGGGGCACCCATTCGGCAGATGACTTGACTTACTTAAGGAATGCAAAGAGTAAATAGGGGGGTATGATCCCAGGATTGGTATGGTCCCAGGGGGGTATGATCCCAGGATGGGATTCTTGATTCACAAGAATAATAAGCCAAAAATCCTCCAAGAAATAGAGCGTATACGCCTAACGCGACCGATGCCGGGAAGTAAAAAATAATTCAATTGCAGATTTTGAGTAAGTACCCCCTGAGAGGAAAATGAAAGAGTGATTCCGTAAAAATTAAACCTACATAAGTCGATGTGGTTAAGACGAAAAATTCATTTCTGGTATAAAATGCTATTATTTTACATCGGGAACATATATCCAGAACCCCGGATTCATGCACTGATTCGAAACGTACTCCAATCTTACACATTGAATCAAAAAAACCCTTTATTCTTTTAAGTTCGCAATAGATCTGATATACTCATTATATGTATATGTAGTCATTGAATGAGAAATATTGTCAGGTGTCTATAATTTATTTGAGGTTTCTGCTTCAGGCTTTCGCCTCAAGCAGAATCCTCATTTATTCGCATTTATTCATACAAGATCGCCTCGCCACATTTATATGAGGTTTTCGGAAATTAGATTAAATTCCCAATTCCATTTTTTCCCTAAAATTGTGTAGTAATATAGCAATGTCAATAGAAAGTTTATCCTTCCAACCACCGTATAGAATAACGTTTTCTAACAGCCAACTCTAAATGCACGACAGATAAGATGCTGAGAAGTGCCCACAATAAACCCGAAACATTAAAAAATTAGTGGTAAACCCGGAGATCAGTCCGATTGATGGGGCAGAACTCACTAAGCATTGAAGGTGATGGGAACGAGGTATGCCCAGCAGCGAGTGTAATTCACGATTCAGGGCAGACTGGGGCAGTTTACTTGTACCACCTGTGATTTCCTGGTAATATATTAGGTTGAGAAGGAGAAACAAATTATAATGAAGAGAACAAGAAAAGGTCTATCGTGGGGAAAACAAATCCTGGAAACACACTGTAAAGCCAGAAATAATAATAATAAATTTAATTGCTTCCAAAGTAAATCATTACAAAGAGTAACAATAGAAAAAATGAAGCATTGATGGCCCTGTTGGCCCTGATAGCCCTAAGGTGCACCTGTTGTGGGGCTACCATCTGTTCGACCATGTAACATTTGTACAGAGTAAATACAATAATAAACAATATTAATAAATAAATATTCGTACGAAAACATTATCTGTAAAAAGAGAAAAGAGACAAAAAAGAAAACAATACATACTGTGCAAAAGACAACAAAAGGCATAATTGCATTGTTCATCACACAAACAAAAAGAGCAAAGACATATATGTGTATAAATAATACGCCTTTTTTTACATATACATACATACACATACATATTGCGTCTCATGTACATAATACAATGCAATACATCCTTGAATATATCTAATTATTTATTATCATATTGGTAATCATGTTTCAATCAAAATACGTAAACAAATTATATATTAGAAATCACTTTCTATTTAGCATAAGACTTACTACATGGAGATTACTGTATAAAAGTTCAATTTCACTTATGCTTAATAACCAATTCTTTACCTCTAGCAAAATTTTTCTAGTATTTTTTTCTTTTTTTATAGCATCGGGGAGAAAATTAAATATTTTTGGTTGAATGTAAAGAAAACATCTTTGATATAATGTTATGCTCGATTTAGGTAATAATAATTCATTCTTTGCACGTAAATTTAAAAAATAATTTTTTGGAAGAAAACTTGCTTAATTACCACTTCTTGTGTAAAAGTTTTTCAGGACTTTATAAAAACACAAGTAACGAATTGGTAGTAATTTTAGCTCAAGAAATAAGGGGAAAGTGTGGCAGAATCTGGTTTTCCGCATAATTGTTCGCAAAATTCTCTTTTGTAAGTACAATAGTGGATATAAATTGTTTTTATATGCACGGCCCCAACATTGTATGCCGTAGGCTAATTTAGATTCTACAAGAGATGAATATATTACCTTGAGAAAGGACAGTGGACATTTGTTTCGCATAAAATATAATTTAAAGAGACAGTTCCGTAATGTTGCTGTGAGATTGTTAACATGTACATTCCATTTTAATTTATTATCAATAATTATCCCTAAGTACTTAAAATCTGAAACGCATTCTATCGGGGTACAATTTGAACAGTTATACGTGGAACATTCTAGGGAGTGGTACACAATATTCCAATTTTCTTTATACCTATTGCATAGATCAAATATCATGTATTTGTATTTAGGGCTTAAAGACAGTCTATTTTGATTAAAACACTGCATGAGTAATACCAGATCTTTTTCCATTTTTTTTCTAACGATATCCCAGGATTCACCTTGATAATTTATAGCAATATCGTATGCGTAAGCTGTTACATTCCCTTGAAACTTTTGATGAAACAGATCGTTGATATATCATTGATAGAGGATAGGCCCCAACACCGGACTTTTCGGAACTCCTGCCTTTATTACTTTACATTCACTGTAGCAGTCACAGACCCTAACACTTTGTGAGCGCAAAGATAAATAGCTTTTAAACCACTGCAGTACAATACCCCTTATTCCGGTCTGGTGTA
The DNA here is from genome assembly GCA_933228895.1 of Platycnemis pennipes. Lineage (NCBI taxonomy): Eukaryota > Metazoa > Arthropoda > Insecta > Odonata > Platycnemididae > Platycnemis > Platycnemis pennipes. The sequence continues at coordinate 33,254,655 of OW121855.1, forward strand.
ATTTATCTAGCAGGATATCGTGGTCCAGGGTATCAAAAGCCTTTTTAATGTCTAGAAATAGGGTTGATGTACGCTGGAAACTAGAAACAACCCAGTCTTTATTAAAATAATAAGTAAGTACTTAGAAAAACGTAATGATAAAACGAAAGAACGCTTTAACAATTTACTGATTTAAACCCAAATATTCTCCTTTATAATTTTTGTCGCCACATTGAATACCTACCGTGCTTTCCGTGTGTAATAAGAAAAAGTAATAAATTGAATCGCAGTTACTGCAGAGATAATAATTATACGTGATAACAATTTTAGGCTATTTTTCATTCCTGCATCAAACTCTACATGCACATCGCATTTTTTCAATAGTTTTAGACTTTTCCGAGCACGTTTGGCTCATTACCAGATATATCTGTATAATATTTCTGCACAATCTCTCTGGCTTCATGTTATTTTGAGTTGGTAAGTACTATATGTAAAGTCACTGAGCTCAAATTCATTTTCCACGGTTAAGGTGTAGTCATTAGCAAAATAATTGTTTACTCGTTGATAATGCATGCCTGATGTGAAGTCATCCTCCGCCACTTAACCTTGCGGTGATTTGCAGGATATAATGCAGATATAATTATAAGTCCCATAAAATTATAAAGGTTTAGTTTATCTGGATGTGGCGTAAATTGGCCTGTCCCAGATTTGAACCAGTGACCTTCGGTCAATTTCTCAGCGCTTCGCCCACTCGGCTACCAAGCCATTATCAATCAAAATAAGCTTTGAAATCGAGGAGTATAACGAGGGAGTTACAACCAATGGCTTTTACTCTCGTTCATCGATCGAAGGCGCCGCGGTTGTTGAGCCATTAAGAGCGGCAAGACAAACGATTTCGTAGCTCCGAAGTATCCAAAGGTCTTCGGGCTCCACTCCAAAAATCCCGAACAGTCAGTTGGAGCCGAACGAAAATAACTAAGTGACCTGAATTAACCGATGTGACTTTCATCCTAAATGAAACGGCGAGAGAGTGCACGTGTGCAACAGATTTGCCTCTAAGAGTGAGTACCATGTATTCTTTCGAATAGCGCAATCTTCACCACATAAGAGACAGAACATCGTCAGAAAAAGAACCTCGTAGCGGCTAATGCGAAGTGTACACATATTAATGATTACGGGATAGGCTAGCCGGAAGGGTATGGTATTCATGAGACACTATTCGCTGGACGATGTAAAGCTGAATATTTGACATTGGTCTGTATCTGTCATCCCTAACTATGCATACGGAAGCCCGTCTGACCTCCACTGTCCGCTCTGCGAGTCTCTAAGCAAACAATCCTAAACAAAGATCATCATACGCTTCCCTGAACTGGTGAGCGGGTCCCTTTGCGGCTTCCGAATACGCTCTCTTGAAATGCTATACACGGCCAACGTCTCTGGTGATTTCCACGAAGGGGAAATATCCAAACAAGGTTGTGCTATCGTTGGTCTTGGGGTTTAGCACTGATATTTTACATTTGAATTTTATAGAGGTTTTCATTTAAGTACCTACTTTTTCTCAATATGTGGGCGATTCTAGTTTCTGACTTTATTATAGCGCTATATATGTATCAGTCCCAATTATACGCCATTCCACCATCTATCATTCGTATCCCAACCCTAATAGAAGATAACAATCCACCACAAGAACCCTACTTCCATTAAAAAGCATCAAAGCTGTTTTTGCCATTGTCTAGGTCGTACCTATAACTCTCAATAAGACACGGTTTCCCAAGGAATAAATACTACCATTTAACTTCCTAATACACGTCTACTACCTATAAGCTATGATAGCTGATACCGGCGGTGATTCCTAGAAACTTCAATGTCCAAATCGTCATTGAGGAGAATCATTTACGAGCATATTTTGTATTAAGTGCTTGCCTTCTTGAGTACTAGGGTCAATTGAGTCAATTATCTTGCCTTATATGCTTCAAAAACTAATTTCTGGTGATCAGTACTATCGTCAAATTTCACAGAATACACGAATATTTAGAGATGCAAACGCTTTAAAGCTCTTTCAAACAAATACTTTTGTGCTTCTTTCATGTAAAAACGTTTTGGAAAATCTGCTTGCTAAATACAACAATTGTTCGGTTAAGTAAGTAGAAAGTGTGAGTAACGAAGATATAGTCTGTGAGAGATGCGCAAAATAATTATTAATTTAAGTCAACGGTATTACGGCCACGAAATGGCTTTGACGTCAATATTTTGAAAGTTATGGTTTATGCTGCAGGACCAGTTGTCTCTTTAAGGTCATTTTTTTCCGCATTTCCGAACGTCCCTCTGAGAAATCGTCCTTTTCTTTTCGTTCAAGCATAATTCATCGAAATTATGCTTGTCAACCTAGGTTTCGACACTTTAAGTCATCTTTAGATTCAAAAATATCTGAAGTTGGTCGATGGATGCACGGAAGTAGATAAGGAAGTACTCCAGATGAAATAATGTGAGCAGTGGACACTAGGAATTCAAAGATAGTAGAAGAATTTACGGATAAAATTGGGGTGAGATTGAAATGGAAAAATGGAGGAAAGCATATGGCTTTCATAGCATATGAAATATAATGAAATAAACCGACGATAAACTTGGGAACAAACAAAGAAAAGTGTAATGAAGTTTTGGCTCCAATATACGTTGCCAAAACGTATTTTTTTGTGGAAAGATGTGGAAATCGACTAAGGGTTTTTAAAATGGGGGTAAGAAGAAGGTAATTCGGGTGGAAAAGAAGACGAACGAATAAGTTTAAGAGAGAGTAGGGGAGGAAAGGAAATTAATGGAGGAAATTAGGAAAAGACAGAGGGAGAAGTGGATAACAGTGATTATGAAGGACATGATAGAGGGAAGATGGTGGGTAAATGGGTTGGAAGGAGGTGATAAACGGGTAGTTTGGACATAACAAATTAATTGCAGATATACTGTGCTGAAGATGGACATCATGGGAAAAGAGGGATGGGGTAGGAATTTTGAGTCCACGTGAACCTATCTAAATGAGCAGGTCACTAATGGTGTAAATGACGCTAATGGTGATAATGGTGGTAATGACACCTAATGAACCTGATCACGCGAAAACGACCATCCAAAGAACTTATGGGTGATATACACTGTTATAAATTGCATTTTAAGAAGTAAGCGTTGAAAAAATAATTTCCAGCCAAAAGGAGGGCATTATAAAAACTGACCCGGATTAGTAATCGCCGTCATATAACAGCTATTTTCAGGGAATAACAGTCGCAACTGATGAACAACAAGGAAAATTAGAATATAATTTACGTTTGTGATTTTACGTTTGTCATTTTATTAACATTTGATGATTAATTGACTAAAATTTTACGAGCGGCGAATGATATCAAAATGCCCAAAACATTCTCACTGATTTCACCTTTCATCGCCAAATTTAATTAGTAGGAATTGTTTGACGTGCTTAGCAATTACCTAGATTGTCACGTGAAAACTATTTTTTCATCAATGAGAGTACATGATGTTAATATTAATCAAACTCTATAATTAAATATTGATATTTTAATTTCTTCATTCTGTTACTTATACAATTTTACAGAGTATTATGTATGGTATAATTATGAGTAGGTATAATTACGTGACATAAGTTTAATTATAAACCTAAATAAACATTCTATTATGAGTCGGATGACTTATTGTTAGTAATGATGATGTGTTAATTTATGCTGCACTGAGAGACGAACTGGATTTGTAATAAGATAGAAATACATTTTTAATTGGGCTAATTTCAAAACTAATCACACTGAGGTAATGTTGTTCATGTGTATAATAAATAATTTATACATGTGTATAACCAATTGATGCATATAAATTACCAATGTTAATAATATTTGTAATTTCTTTTTTGATCGTTTATTGTTTACCCTATAATTATATTCATATGTTGGGTATACATTAATAACAATAAATAAATACAATTCAAATGAAGATATAGGACACGTAATTAATACTTCGGAATAGATGGATACATGATCGAAGACACTTTGATTTCCTCTGTCACAGGAACGTAGCACAAGGAAAGTTCCCATGAAGCCGTGCGCGTGTGGGTGCAATATGAAGAAGTAAACGGCAAGGGGGCTCTGTTTGGACTGGTTCTTGGCCAGGAAGAAGAGGTGAAGTGGAGAAAAAATAATCCAAGAAATCAGGAAAGAATTTTTTGCGCTGCTATGGGACCATGAAACGTTTTACTTTTCACAATAATAGACAGTTTTGATAAGAGGCTCTCAGCATAAATCCATGCCTTCTTTTATCCCCGTCAGGAGCTTGGATGTGCTCCAGGTTTTTAGGCACCGAGGAATGTGCGGTAACATTTTATTTGTCTAAGTGTCATCATAGTTTAACGCACCAAAGGAAAGGATCCGAGCGCCACAGAATCGCCATACCTGCATTTTCGTAAGCCCATACTAACTTCACGATTTGGAGAAAAAATACCACAAAGAATTTCAATACAGCGAGCTCTACTTGGGAACCACTCCTTTTTCTTTTATCTCTGCGACGGTTATAGATTCATTAGTTAAAAACTAGATAGGTTCAGGCACGTTTTCAGGCACCACATAAAGATCACTAATTTCTCAAGTAAACCAGGTTTCAGTACGACACTGAGAATACTAAACAAACGCAGCTCAGCCCGAACACAGCCACATTTTCCCACCAAAGAATAAGTAGGTAATAAGTCCGTTAGTTATCCCCATAATAATGAACATGCTACCAGCATTACTTTCTTAGATCCGACTGGTCAGCAAAACATTCCCGGCTACTGGATATTTCGAAGATATGATTAAAAAATACAAAATTCGTGCGATTCAATTTTACTGTATTTTCCTTTTCATGTTGAAATACCGTCAATCAAAGATCTCCATAACGGCCCAGATTACACTATCAGTGACTTGATCCGCTATTCATCTCTATTGTTACACTGGTTTTAGACCAATGCACATTACAACTTTTGTGGGGAATCTATGACGATTTTTACGAATTTCTACGCCCAAGAATTGTATGAGAAGCCGAAAATCTATGCATACAATGCGTAAGGCAGATGAAATTGAACCTACATGGAACTGGATAGTTAATATCTAATATTTTAATTTCATATACTTATTGTAAATATATTAACACACTTTGGCTGGTCATCTCTTAGAATCCTATTTTTACAAATAAAATACTCCTGCAGCCAAATTTAACTGAGTTGAGGTGAAGTAGTTGGTTGGTTGGTTATTTAGGGGAGGCGACCGACAGCTGAGGTCATTTGCGCCATATAGGATAGGTGGAAAATTGGCTAATGGTAGGAGTTTTTAGGGAAAGGAGGAAGGGTGGAGAGAAACCTGGCGTCGGCATTAGCCTACTCTTAACGAAAGGCGCCAAGGGGACCACGGCTTAACGTCCCATCCGACGGACGGAGTACTGAACTTGAAATGCCCTCCACTAGACACTCAAGTGCTAAAACTTACCGGTTTTCCACTGAAAAATCCGCCACTGCCGGGAATCGAACCCGGGCCCTCGGGATGGGAGGCCAGTACTCTAGCCCCACACCAACCCGATGAGGTGAAGTATTCCAGAGATTATAAAAACTGAAAATTGCTTATTGTTAGTTATTTTACACAGTGATACACAACATTTGATTTCAATATACTGATAGGAAGAGAAAGAGTTCCTTCAGGGTCCCTAGACAACAGATCGAGGGCTAATGATAGCATGTGATGAAGATTCTCGCACCTCTTTTTAAGCCATGAATCTGAAATAATGGTAATTTAAAGCAATAAAATAAGGCAATTCTGAATATAAATGCATATCCTTCAGTCGTGCAACTTAATGAATTCAAGCATGTGCGAACATTGTTTGGATCCGGCAGCGATATCCATGGCTCTAATGCACCTGTCATGTAACCCAAAATTCGCGGGAATGAATCCCGCCTCAGGCATGGACCCTGCTTTCTTATGATTAAGCGTACATTAGAGCACAAACTGTATTACCTCAGCAGTCCGAAAATGCTAACCCCTTACCCTGCCACTACCACTTCGTTTGGCAAGAAGAAAGATTGGGACGTTAAGATAAAATGCCAAATTATGTTGATAATATCGATTTATTTATAATTTATATTAATCATGGAACCAAAAATTAACGCATCTTATCGAGAATACAAGTAAAATAAGTCTTACCCTTTTATCTTAATTTTGACAGTTATAAGTAAGATATTAAGCTTGGCGTACCCAAAATTAGAAAGCTACCATATCCCTAAGAAATAAAACATTTCCAATCCTTAAGGTTAATTCCGTCTTTCCGCGAAAGGGTAATTGCATAACCCGTCATTGTAAAACATTTTTGTGCACACGAAACCGTAAATTGATTGCGGCACGAAAGCGATTATCTACAGTACCGGGAAAGATATCGGCTGAGAGGTCTTCTGCCATCGCTTGGCCACTGTTTCCCATTACTTCCTCCTCACGCACTGTGCCCCATCTGTTCCCTTCGCTCCGCCTTTCCCACCAACTCCCATCTTATTCTCTCGTTTCCCCTTAACCGCTACATCTCGATCGGCCTGTGTCACGTCTTCATCCGATGTGGATTAATCAGCAACCGCTAGCCGCACTTAATTGGAAGTCTGTAGATGGCGACACCCAGGAAGTAGAGGCTCTCCTTTTAATCTTATTAGGCACAGATAGAGCGACCCTCGCCTCTTCTATCCCACCCCCAACTCCTCCTCACCAATCAACCGTCCCAAATGTCTCAATCACTCCCTCCTGCCCGGGGAATGTCCCCTCTGAAGTAGGTAGTCCATTAGTGGAAATAATGAAGGTAAGAGAGGGAACAAAGACAGGCAGAGAAAATATGAACTATATATGTTCTATATGAACTATATATACTTATTAGTATAAGAAAGCAGCAAGATGCCGAAGAAAAAATAAGCAATAAAAGACTTAAACAACGTGACATTCATTTCAAGGTGGGAAATATCAAACAAAATGGTAAGAGTCAAGAATCGATTAGCTTATTTTCACTGCTGGTGATCTATGACTCCTTTCCACACTCATTTACGGAAGCTCTCGAGATAACAAGTAGATGAGAGAGCTTCCGGGAATAAGAGAAATTTAATTAACGGCGAATACTGAAGTCGCACACCCCATCGGAGTGACTCATTAGTGAGTGCAGTGTTGCGGCCAACCGCGGTAGCATGGGAGGTAACGCGCCGGCCTGGAAACCCAGAGGTCGCGGTTCGTATTCCGCCTAGGGCATGGGGACCGTATTTATCATGAGATTAATCTTAAGAGTGTGTTAAGGTGGACGATACAATGCAATATTCGTAATGGGAGACCTAAAAATCTCATTCCACAAATACTTCAAAAATAATGCAGGAATTACCTACTCTCATACATCTCTTCAAGAAGGAAATTATGGCGTAAATTCTGTTTAAAGAAAGGAAATTATTTAAGGGTACAAAATATCTAAGAAGCTATCATCCGACCAAAATAATGGGTTTAAAAATTCATAGTGATTTTATAATGTATGATCATATGAACGTCTAAAAAGAACGGTCAATGGCAGGCATCTAAAAACTTCACTTGAAATGACAACCACTGTTTCAAAGAGAATACGAAAATACGGTTTTAAGAAGGGTTTTGTTTTAGTTTTAACAAAAAATGAAGAGTAAGACATAAACCGCGCTTCTACAGAGACATGTTGCCCATAAAAATGAAGAATATGGCTCAACGATGATCGTTGTAGTAAAAACTATCAGTATTTTTCTATTAGAAATTGTAAATAAAATTTAATAAATTGTAACAAAAATCCTAACACCATATGCGAGGAGACAATCGACCTATGCTGTCAACTCATATAAGGCCAAGTTTACTATGCTCTCCGAGAATATAGGTAAATTACCTAACATCAGCCATTAAACAGGGTCGCCGTGACATTCAGGTGGATGTTTCAGCAAACTTCAAGATCACTAGCTCAGATATTGCCACAGGAATAGATACAATCTACCTCTGTTGGTCAAACCGCTGGAAAATCTGATAACAAGGCCTAATATGAACAAGCAAGCAATTGCAGGACAGCAGAAATGTTAGACGAGCGAACAGCATTTCTTAGTAGCCATTTTTCGTGTGAAAATGCCATATCAACCATATATTAGGTGAAATTTATCTCCCTGCTTAGATATCGCAGACACCTCATAACTATGGTTGACTCTGAAAGTTAAAAAACAAAATCCATGGATGCTTATTGGATAGTGTCAGTACGATAAATATGGTTAAAGAGGAATATTGACCTCAAAGGCCTTGTAAAATAAAAAGTAAAAAATAATCTACTACTTCAGGCGTCGTTGAGGTGCTTGACATCAGTGTCGTACAGTGGTTTTAGGGTTTAAACCCCGCCAAAAAACATTCCCGAATCTACTATATTTTGTATATTTTGCACTAGCGTTTAGAATATTGCTTATTGGTGGTTGAAAAATATAGCTGCATAGTATTCACGAAAGGAGAATTGCAATTTAATTATTGTTTTAGTGAATAATAATCTAAATATCATTTTATGATGATGGACATAAATATTAATGAAACCCACCCAAGAAGGAAATGCTGTACACGCCACTGCTTGATTGTTTTTATTACCACAGTCAATGCTAAGCTCGTGCACCACACGTTAAAAAGAATTTTGTGAAGATTAGTGGTGAAGAAGCTCACAAGCTAAAGATTATAACATGCCCAAAAACAATCTTGCACACAAGCCAAATGAACTATCATTCATTCCATCTGAGGTTATTAGAGAAAAATTCTATCCTCGCCATGGACCAACATGGAAAACGTTCACTCAACCCGTAAATTCCCTCACGGGGTTTTCATTTGTAATTCGTTAACCCTCCCTGCTAGTAGTACTCCGTTACCCCTTAGAAAATCCTCCATCCACTTTTGTTGTCTCAGTCTAATTTCTCTAGTTTTCTTGCATTTCCTTCCATAGTTAGCACTTCCTCATTGGACTTCCTTTCCATCCAGCTAACCATCCCCATTCAGCTCCACTCTCATGTCTCAAAGGCTTACTAAATCCGCTCAAAAACCTCAATTGCTTTTTCTCCGCATCCAGTCACGCAATTTTACAACTTTTTCTATAAGCAGGAATGAGCGTCAATCTATTCCAGCAGTTTGAGAGGCAATAAAAAAACACGCTTCCTCCACCCATTGCTCATTTTGAAGGCAGACGTTTTATTAAAAGTGGCATTTTTTTGCCAGATACGAGTAGATTTTTAAAATAGATACCATTCTTTTACTTACCAATTCACTTTACACATTTACATAGAACCCAATTTTGACCTTTATCCATGGAATGTTGCTAGTTTAAAATACAGTAAACAGTTAAATGCTAATGACTGGTAAAGTTGGCACGGAGAGTCGGGAAACGAGGATACTTCGCTGTTTGGTTCTTTCCGGATTCATTTCTCTACGGTGCGCCACCAAAATAAATAAACTCCCTAAGAAAATAACACCAAGCCAAAGAAAAGATCCTCGCTGCACATAATAGCATTTTATGACGAAAAAACATCCAGTACAGCTGTCCCGGCCGCCATTAAATGTTCGCAAGCCTCTGGTGGCGGCACGAAGCCTGGTGGAAAGGCCGTTTTACACGGTCATTGAAACTGAGCAAGTTGATGTTGATTCCGTTTGAGCAGTCGTCTGCGAAAGTCCGTGAGGTAGAAAATTGCGAGGACGCTTGCTTGATAGCTTAACACGGTGCAATCGTCGGTGCATTATGTCAGTGGCAATATGTTAAAAATATTTGCGAACCCCAACTTACTATGGTAGACTGGACCATAATCACAAAATTAGAGAAATTGATTGCCGAACTGACATATTCAAAATGTTCTTTTTTCCTCGTACAATTATGGATATGAATAACGGTAAATATATCCAATACGAGTGTAGCAATGGATAACATTGGTAGCTGGTATAAGGTAAGGACTGGAAGCTAACCCAACTAACAGCATGTTTTTGCATGTTTGCTTTGCTATTTTTATCTTTTTTTTAAGTGAAATTTAGAAGAGTACATAAATGCTAATCCTTTTTATGCATGATATGTAGTGCATGTTTGGTGAGAATTCACCCCATGCCACACACCTCTATGGTGGCTTGCAGGGTATTATGTAGATGTAGATGTAGATCGGTACCATTCAGTAGCGGTAATACCGTCAATACATCGCATAACGTCAAGGTCTGTTAAGTATCAATTAATTGCACGTGAAATATGCGATAAATTACCACCACTTGAAAATGTTTTAAGCCATAGTCTAAACATAATAGTGGAGATTATGTTTAGACTATGGCTATGACTATAGACTATGACGAGAAATAGTGGGTATTATGTAGATGTAGATGTAGATAGGAACCTACCATTCAGTAGTGGTAATACCGTCAATATATCGCATGACGTCAAGGTCTGTTAAGTATCAATTAATTGCACGTGAAAGATGCGATAAATTACCACCACTTTAAAATATGTTTTAAGCCATAGTCTAAACATAATACTCTACAGACCTTGGCTTTACACGGCGCAATATTTCTTGCGCAAGTGTTCTCGAAACAGCCTGCGCAGTATCAAAGACCGTGTAAAACGGTCTTAAGACATCGGACTAGTCGGTAGGGCCGAGGTGAAAGACTCGATTGGGGGAAAATAACAAAAGTTTACATACCTTTGAGACCACTACCGATACAATAAACATATTAGCGATGTACGGATAATCCGCAGCCCGGATAATCGGGAGTTTAATGTAACAATTATTTTAGAAAAACCCACACCTCTATGAGGTCCCTCGCATATATGCATGCATGATCATTACCCAATAACTCACCAACATACTTCCCACTACGTATATTAATCGTGTCAATATTGAAATACTTCAGGCCGTGTAAGAAAATATTAGGCATTGTCCTTAAATCCAGGAAGAAAACTTCGACTAAATCTTTTCTAATATCAGCCAACACTATTTCCATTATAAAGTAGAAAAAAATCCATTTATTTCCATTATAAAGTAGACAAAATCACAACGTATAATCCACGCCATTTAATATAGGAAAACAGACTTATATTTCGACCTCGAAGATGGCACAGTGAGTCAAGTCCTCTATCAATTTTCTCATATTAAAAAGCGTGGATTATACTGTTGTTGAAGTTGACACAAAAAAAATTATCGGTGATATAAAAAGGTCTTTTGTGGCAGAAGCCCAAATACTACACGCTAAATATAGGACGCGATTGCACAGCTTTGAGGATATGTTACTGCGTAAAAACACTATATTTGCAAATATTTACATTTTGATAATTTTAAAAAAGCTACACGAAGACACCGGCTACACTGGATCTCAATCTCAATCAGAAAAGTTAAATCATTCGTAAAAGTATAAAACGATGAAAGGGCCGAAAACGCGTTTTTCGGGTGAGCGTACTAAATTGGTAACATAAAATTCGACTCCAACTCTCTAAATGTAATCATCTGTGGCTGTATTAGTGAAACAGGACGGCCTTGATCCACTACAGCCTTTTTAGAGGTGAAACAACGGGGTTCTATTTGTTTTGGCGGAGGATAGGTGCAATAAACTTCGCTAATCTAATATTAGGAATGGCCGAATCCCAAAATAAGGGGCTATGAAGTGACGAAACGATGCAGACACTCCAAGACGTCTGGGAAGTTTCTTTAACCTGGTTAAATCTCACGCTACACGTAGGCCTTGATATCAGTAACTTGATTCACCGCGTAGACTCAGGTAATTTAATCTATTTCTATCTCCAGCAAAGGAATACCAGGGTATACACACTGCAGTTTCTTATCTGAAAATACTTTACAGATGAATATGAGACATATAATTGGGCAAAGAGTAATCTGAGCACTCTGTAGAGAATATACAGCAATATACTGGCAGAAAGTCATCGATGTCATTAAGTTATCCTGATTTGAAGACTTTTGAGCACTTGTACCCATTTTCGCATACATTTTGCTTCATATATTCAGCCATTATTTTCCGGGAATTTTCCTAAAAAACCTGTTTAGTGACTTTCAGAGTATCTATCGAGCCAGAGAGACAATATCTTGGGTTTTGTCTTATTTGAATGGCATGAATGTATCTATATCCCAACTTGCGATGGATTTCAAGGAAAGAGATTGAAAATAGATAAAAATGTCACGGTCAATGAGGAGTTAGTAGGATTTCACGGGCAAATTTGCTTCATCCAGTACATTCCAAAAAAGCTGAGGAAACATGAGATCAAAGCATACGGTGTAGTTGATTCGAGGCCTTTCTACGCATACAGCAAAAAATGCATGCTAGGGGGCAACCTGAAGGTCCATTTGCAACTCGAAGAAAAACAGCGAATGCTGCAAAGAGATTGACAACTCCGATTTTCAGCTGGGGTCGAAACGTTACAACTGATTAGCAATTTTAATTTAGTAGGAGAAGTAGCTGGGAGAGAAAAAGCCTTCTGTTGGAGAGAATACAAAAAAACTAAGTTCAACTACAACTTGAAATCGAAGAAATCAAGAAGGTTAAACCGGAAACAAGTTTCTCCGAGTTCAGGAATCAAACCACGATAGTTATCTACGCCCCCAAGAAAGATAAAATGCCGTACTGATATCCAGCTTACGTGGCGTTCACACTATTGATGATTGAAAATAGGTATTGATTAACCATAATCAATTGATTAACCATAGGTATTGATTATCACATTTTCAAACAAGAGAAGGTGGGGCTGATACCGTAGATACACATTGCGAATCCTACGATGCACAACAAAATATACCTACCATATGTTGACCCACGGATGAATAATTTTACGTTGAATGGAGTAAGAATAAAATCTTTAATAGCACACTAGGGAAATGGTCATGAGAAAATGAAGCATCGGAAATAGATTTAAAAAAGTTGCTTATGAGCTAGCAAAATATCTTGCTGAGCGGCCAGCCAAGTCTGTTGGCAGAGATCTAAGATTAAAAAATGAAAGGAAAAGAGCTTATTTGAGGAATTAAGATAATCAGCCCACGAAGAAAAGATGCAGGACCTCTCTTGCAGAAATAATTACGAGATGTAAATTCCAATTTTGTTCAAAGTCATTCGATGGCAACACTCCCGATTTATAGGTATCTTGTGAATGTGAAGAGTACATTGCTGATGATGGAAATAAATAAAGACGTAAGTGATCATAGCAGATGGATACTATATTTTACCATTTCCCACTATTTACTTGGCAAAATTTCAAATTTTAGTTTGATTTGTTTCTTAAGTTTCTGTGTATGATAATATAATGTGCTTCAAAAATGCTCAGTCAAGAAAAATGCTAAATATTTTAATGCTAGGTATGTTTTACGACACAAAACTTAGACATAGACTCGAAGAAGGGTATTAAGTTTTAAACATATTGAGTTTGCTGTATGAATGAATAAATAATAAAATGTATTTACAATGTATCCAGCTGATTAATGATTATCTATAACTAATTTCTGACACATTCAGAGTGGGAAGAACTAAAAGAGAATACTTCACATACCTACAATCGATCATGTTCCAGCAGAGGGCGCACCGGACGGAAGGTTAATGTAGTCACGAGAATGGAAAGATGTGTTTCAAAAGCACCGAAGTTTTTCCTGAGCATGGAACTAACACCTCCAAATAGCTGTCACTCTCAATAGCAAGCGTGGACAACAGAAAGAAACATTTTTCCTTCTATCACCTTCATTAACGGACACACACTACTCTTCTACTAACCCAAAATACTCTTCTAAATGGTCTCGTTAGAACGGTATCACCATCAAATTCAAAGACAATCAACAATCGTATGACGCACGAATGAAGAACCTAATTGGAAATAGTCACGTTCGTTCTTCGTTTTATAGACCACCGAATTTTGACACAGAAGCAATTCACCAAAGAGAGAAACAAACATCACCGTTTTCTTCCAAAATCAAATGCGTGACGATCATCGGGGATGACTTTGAACTTTTATCCATTCAAAGGTAGAAAGAAAAGAAAAAACCGGCACTCACTGACAAAATGAGCATAAGAACGTCTCAACGATAACATGTGAGTCCTAAAGAGATAAGCGAAGCCAATATGCATAATCAGAAAACGTTGTGTTGAATTCAATGACCTAAGTAATGATTTAATTTATTTTCTATACGTAACAGTCAATTTTATGCAATTTGCCATCTCATTGTCAGGAATACATTAAAACCATCAATAACGGTGGTTTCCGGTAAAATTCTCATGAGGAATAAATTTGATTCCGTGCATCATTTCCTTCTCAAGTCAACAAAATGAATGTAGACTGACAGCAGAGATATCAGGTGGGCGTAGAATCTTTAAAATAGGCAAGAAGTGCATTTAGCGGGCTCAGAGTAGATGAGTAAATTCTTCCTCAAGCCGAACTTATTTGCTTACCAAAGCAGTCTAATGTGAAAGCCACCACAAATTCAGCAATGTCAAGATGAATCTTCCGGCGCTGTTATGTAGCGAACCGATTAGCATGCTGAATGGAAACAGTGTCCTACCCACTCAGAAGAGCATATAAGTGCTCTACGAGTGAGTGAGTTAAAGTGAGGAAAATGCGTGGGACTTCCTTGGAGTCCGCAGCCGGCATGTATAAGAAAACCAGTGGGTTCAAATAAACATCCAGTTTCCAAGAAGCGGAAATAGCGAAGCGAGTAATAAACCGAGCAGGCATGTAGCTTATTCCACACAACAAATTCTATGTGAACAGAGAAAGAAGCAATGAAGTATGCGTACGTTTCACTGCTATGAGCGATGAGAAAAAATTCATAACTTAATTTTGAAACTGTAACACAGTAAAAGGCAGACAGCATAAAGATAGATCGATGACATTTTGAAGCTGCATAAGGGAAGCGTTTAGAAGTACCTATGACAATATGAATATTTCGAAGTAGCGAAGGGTAAGAAAAGGTTTTTGAAGCTGATATTCTTAAAATCTGGATAGAAAACTTTACCTTTAGAATTAAACGTTCTTCAAATTTTCCTCGCAAATAGTTTGATTGTGACTGAGGAGAAAAGTGAAATAAAAAGTTAATATTCATGATAGGGCATATTGCATATGCGATCTTGCCTACTAGTTGAACTGATGAATAATCATGAATTCGAGGTTGAAAATAGCCATCAAAATGCCTTGTTTCATTTAAATACGCACGCTTTCAATTAATTATTACGTTAAACTGGGGAGGTATGAAATTATATAAATCGCTGGTATCTATCACAGGTGGAACTAATGGTGATCCCCGCCTGCTTCACGGAGTTTATTCACATGTTTCCAATTTACGACCTGATGAAGCGGTGAATGCGCATACAGAGTATTGAATCGATAATGAATAATTAAAATTATAGCTCTGCCATTTTTCAATCTACATATCATATTTCCTAAAGATAATTATAAATTATTAAAGATAGATATTAAAGATTTTAAAAACCAAACGCATCCTGTGGATCAATTAAATTGTGATATTTATTTTCTATACTAAAGACATGTTCCCCTCTTGGAATTGAGAGAAGGACGAAGAGATTTTGACAAAAGCGAAATTTCGCAATACTGTGGCATGTATAAAATATTGACCTCAAGTGGAGGAATACCTTGTAATGCTAAACACTAAACCCATAGTTAGGAAAGATTTCTTGTAGGCTGGCATAAAAAGTTCACCACTAAGTTGAGACAATAGGGGAAAGAGTAGAGCCGGAAGATGGACAGACGGCAATGGAAAAACGATTCTAAGAGTGGCTAAATGATAATAAAATAACGGTTAACGGTGGATTTTGAGAAAACGCATTTTCAAAGAAGAAAAAAACAAGTTAAAATTTTTTGACTCCCATATTTTCTGCAAACATCCAAAACCATATTCAGCTGTCAAGCCAGGTAGTTATGTAAAACTCAGAAATTGTACAGCATGTTTCATGTACTTATAGGTATTTGCTTGAATGATGTCTTGACAGCCGAAACAGTCTTCATAAACTGTGGAAGTCACAGATTTTTAACTTGATTTAATTATGGCGTACATCAATCAAGTGATGGCTTTCCGATTTCATTCCAAGGAGAAATTTGTACAAATTTAGATGATAAATGATTCGATTTTTTCATCAGATACTCATTTAACGTTTTAATTTATAATGGCACCTTCGAATTAATAATAAATGAATATGGTATTACGAAATAATCGCATGACTGTTGGTCAGTTGATGCTTCGCCCTTCAAACGATTTTGGCGTAAAATTTATACCTAAAAAGCCGTTATTACTTAGCTTAAATACAGTATATATTTAAACAGTACGATTTACTATTTTGAACAAGTTATAAAACTCACTCTTTCATTAAGTTTATAGTTTGTTTAATGTAAGATGGTCTCGCCAATATCCTGCATTCCAATCAGCGATACGGAATAACATATTTCGTGATATAAATCTAATCGTCATGAAGTCTCTATTTGTATCATTTTATCATTCACAACATGCTATGAATTAATAAACCAGCCTCTAAATACAGTACCGGCATAGCACAGTACATTCACGTAATCTCTTCCATTCCAAAATGCCGATATACTCTGAGCATTACTTTTTAGAGCGGATATTTCAATCGCCAAATTAAATGACTCATGACCCCCGACCCCCAATTTTCTCTTTCCACACTTTTAAGGGCCATCTTAGATATTATTATCATTTGAAACGAACTTTATTATACTTCGGTAACAAAACAGTCATAGA
This sequence comes from Platycnemis pennipes, assembly GCA_933228895.1. Classification (NCBI taxonomy): domain Eukaryota; kingdom Metazoa; phylum Arthropoda; class Insecta; order Odonata; family Platycnemididae; genus Platycnemis; species Platycnemis pennipes. The sequence continues at coordinate 33,271,420 of OW121855.1, forward strand.
AAAGTAAACTCTTGTATATTTCGATCATCATCATCATATCATCATTGGTCAACAATCCTAGGATTGGTTTGACGCAGCTTTCCACTCAATTCTTCTATCGGCCAACCTTTTCATTGTGACGTACTTCTTCTCTTTTACATTCTTCACAACCTGTTCCATGTATCTCATACGAGGCCTGCCTTTTCCAATCTTCCCGTTCACTTTTCCCTCGACGATAGTCTTCATCTTTCGATACCCAATTTTATTTCAAATAATGTGGTCTCAAAAACTCGATATTACGCGAGTATATCAGGTGATTGATTTGAAACACGCAGAAGAAACCGTGCCGAATTCAAGCACTGCGGGCGTTGTGTGGCCACTCCATATAAACACACCTGGAGGAAAACCTCATTCCTTCACGCTAGGTTCTCTCACGTAGCCATTGCTCACGCCCCTCTCTTCTTTATGGTCTAAGTAGGAATTTAAGGGGGGGGGGGTTTAGTTTACCCTCGAGGGCAGGTGTCCAGTTGGATCTTTCTTATTTCCAGATAGCCTTCGACCAAAAATACGATCCACACTAAAACCCCGCAAGACAATGAGAAATTCGAACGCCAGGAGCCAAGCCATGTGCCTTGATGAAATGAAACAATAAACAGTGGCCCCGACTGGCGCGGAGCATCCGTAACAACGGCAAACAATCGCGACAGATGGTATCCTCCGGTGATGTAAACTCTAGCCACTATAAAACAGACGGTAACTGATATTTTGACATATTCCGCGGCATACGGTCATCTACAAAGGCATGTTTTAGGCCCTTGGGGATTATGAGAGTAAACATGCAGGCTTAATAACAGTTGGATATCCCTACCGTATTTCCACGATGGCATAAGACGATACTAATCTTATGACAGACGATCCTCGACGAAAAGCATACCTCCCCAGAGGCCAAATTTATTGGTAGGTCTAAATCCTCAGCAAATGACACCAAACTTTCGCCGAAAGGTCATTGTCAATGCTGCTCAACTTAAAACCTTTTTTCGGTATACATTTTCACACGACTTACATTAACGTATAACTACATATATTCTTATCTATAAATTCGTGTGAAATTATAATTACAAAAAACCAATAGGTACTCCTAACATTCGTGCAGAATAAGTATATATATATAAGCTTGTATATATTTCACGTGCACTGAAATTTTCATTAATTAATATGACAGAAAAGAAGAACATCGCAATATTAAATTCAAATTACTGAAAAGCACAAAATACTCATTGTTAGGTAACGTAATGCATCGGAGTACAGAGAGAATTTGCAGGAACTGGATATATGAAGTAGAGAGGGCTAGCGACGACATTTTAACTCATGAGGGTCAATACATTTTCAAGTTCTTCAAAGTAGGAACATGCTCGAGATATCGGTAGATCTTGCCTACTCATTATTCTACTCATGACGGAACAAAAGGAACGGTTCATTACACTGGGGAACAATTTTTTGCAAAATTTCTGTTGAGTTTGATTTTTCAGCGGATTTAAAGTAAAATAGGCATGCTGATTTCAAAACTGTAATTAGTTTTCTTCTATCACGTCAAGATTTTTCTCTACAGTTTATCTTAAGGAGGCCTTACTCCGCTCGATCGAGCGTGAATTATAGGATAGCCCTGATTCGTTTTGTTACAAGGGTGGCAGTTTCACCATTCCCAGTCAAAGGACAAACATCAGCGCATTTGTCAGACAAGCCTATTTTGCACATTTTTAAGTGGAAATTGGTGATCAATATAAATCTTGGGCTCCTCACAAGGTGTGCAAGCAGTGTGTCAAGAGTTTGCGGATTTGAATGAAGGGAACACGTGATAAATTGCAATTTGGTATACCTATGATTTGGCGAGATCCCAGAGACCATTCAAGTGACTGATACCTACTTTTGTATAGCGAAAAAAACGAAGGCCTGATGAAGACAATCGTTGAAGGACAAATGGATGGGAAGAATGATATGGAAGGCTTCGAGTGAGATACATGGAACAAGTGATGAAGGATGTGAAAGAGAAAAACTCAAAGAAAAGAACAAGAAAAACAAATGTAAAATAGAGTATTCTAGTTTACCATTAGCTATACGCCCAGTGCTTCTTTCAGATGTAATTCCATCGCCAGTTTTCATAGAATTACCCACTTTTGAAGAACAGGAAATCGAGAATGGTGAGTAAGATCGAAGTGACACTGATGTGACCGAAGTGACACCGAAGTATAGATGAAGATTTTGAGGTTCAAGATGTCTCCGTTCGTAATGGATTTGATCAGCATGAGTTGAATGATTTGGCACGAGATTTGGGACTATCCAAAAAACCTTCACAACTCCTAGCGTACAGAGAGCACGAGAAAAACTTGCTCGAAAAAAGAGCCAAGGTATCCTACTTTCGATTAAGAGAAACTATATTTCTGTAATACTTTCATTAGGACGGTGAATTAGTGTATTGCCATAACGCACTTGGTTTAATGGAGGAATTGGGAATTCCAGCCTATGACGCAGCTGAATGGCGACTGTTCATGGATAGCTCAAAACGGATCTTGAAATGTGTACTCCTTCACTATGGGAATTTATTTGGTGCAGTCCAAATAGGTAATTCAGTTCATTTTCGTGAAGAGTATAAAGACATAAAGAGAGTCATCGATTTTTTGGATAATCACATGCACAAATGGGTCATCTGTGTTGACCTTAAAATGAACTGCTTCCCTCTTGACCAGCAATGTGGATATACCAAGCATCCCTGTTTTTGTGTGTGTGGGACAGCAGAGCTACTGAGAAGCACTAGGTGCAGTCGAGTTGACCGCCACGATCTGACCTCAAACCTGGTGATCCTAATATTCTACATCAGCCACTAGTAAACAGGAAGACTATTGTATTTCCACCCTGCATATAAAACTGGGTCTCATGAAACAATTTGTTAAATCGTTGCCAACTGAAGGAGAGCGTTTTAATTATCTCATTTCAGCATTTCCTCGCCTGTCTTTTGAAAAATAAAGTGTTTGATGGCATACAGATTCGCCAGCTCATTAAAGATGAAAATTTCACCGTAACAATGACAGAACTCCAAAAGAATGCTTGGTTGGCATTCAAAAACCTTGTCAAAGGCTTTCTTGGAAATACTCGGGCATAGAATTACAACTAAATAGTCCAGCAATTCTCGAAAAGCATCAAATTGCTTGGCTGCAACATTAGCATCAAGATTTTTTTCTACATAGCTCTCTTGCTGACTTTCCAGAAAATCTTGGTGCAGTTAGTGATGAGCAGAGAGAGCGATTCCACCAAGATTTGATAATCATGGAGGCAAGGATTCAGGGTAGATTGGACGTAAATATGATGGCCGACTATTGTTGGAGCATCAGGTGAGATTGTCCACACATTGAACACTCCACGAAAAACTATAAGCAAAAATTTTTACCTCTACATACATTTCTGTCGGTTGGCGAAAGAATTTTGCTACTTTACATGTCTTTTAATGCTATTTTTTTATTTGTCCATTTACTAATTTTTAATTTGTCCAAGTGACTATATATAGACTTTGCATGAATAAAATTATTCTCTATGAACAGTATATTTGACAACTTCATTTTCCTTTGCATGCACGTTTTGTGTGACTTTTGGAATAAAGAGAGGGTATCCTGTAGTTCATAATAAAATAAAATACAATAGTAATATTCCACATTCAATTTTTAATAATAACCGACCCGGTTTTCGGCAACTTAGTGCCATTTTCTAGATCATTCTCTGGGTTTTCTAGGTCAGTGCCATTGTCTAGAAAATGGCACTTAGTTGCCGAAACCAGTGTCGGTTATTATTAAAAATTAAGTGTGGAGTATTACCATTGTATTTTATTATGAATGTCAGTAACTTCCACAAAAAAAAAATGTAAATTGTAGGGGTGGGCGGAGGCCTTCTGGAGCCCCCCTGGCACTTAGACCTCTTTAGATCCATTGTGCCAACCCACATTTAACCTGCCCGCCACACGCAGACAGGGGACAAGAACACCACGGTAGAGGTATGGAAGGGGGATACCCATCCAACCTCCGTCCGGGCCCAACGTTGCTTAACTTCGGTGATCTGACGGGAACCGGTGTATTTTTTTTTTTTTTTCCATTTGTTTATTTCGTGATTAAAGTCACACAGTCAAAAGTTTTTTACACATAATTTTCTGAAATATTTCTACTCACATTCAGACAAAAGTATTAAAATAAATACAATATATATTACTTTTTTTAGTTTCTGCTATGGTTTAACATTTTAAGAGAAGAGAAAAAAAAATTTAACCTTGCAAATCAGTGTATAGAGTTTTTTTTAAAACGTTTATATACAAATATCTATTAAAAAACATTTTCTAACCATTTTTTTTGACTGTCAGTTGAGGGTACCCATTTATTTATATGAAATATTTTTGTTCTAAGTTCTTCTATTATATTTTCCTTTTTATTTTTGTTGTATAAAAAATTCGAAACCAGTTCAGATATTATAACATTTTTACTGCTTGGGAAGAAGTTAAAATTCAGTTTAACCAAATCCTTGTCCCCGATGTCCCTCGCTCCAAAGGTGTCAAATTCTTTGAAAATTCTTTTGATTGTTTTCCATTCGCGGGATTCCGGGGAGCAGCCTAGGACGTGGTGGGTCGTGTCGTCAAGACGTCCACAAGCGGAACAAAGTGGGGAATCAGTGAGGCCGAATTTGAACCGTGTTTGATTTGTTGGCCAAAGGTCATTTAACGTAAGGAACATCTCACTTCTTTCTCCTGCGGGGCCCCTCAGCTTTGAGAAATTGGCCCATGATATCTTTCCCGGTGGGGGAGGGTCCCCGATATATTTTCTTGTGGTTTCGTTGTCGTATATTTTTTTTGTGTTTTCTGAACCTGAGTATTTTATTATAAAATCTTTGGCATCCTCGATTGTCTCACGAAAATAGCGCATTTTTTTTGCTTTAGTTAGGCTTTCGGTTAGTAGCATTATTCTTGCTCTATCGTCATTTCTAGTAATATCTGCTATGTTTTTTAAGAATATTATTTTGGCCTTTCTGGAGGCGTTTACTAGTTTTAGACCACCTTTCAATGGCGAAGCATACATTCTTTCCCTTGCGACTTTTTTTATGAGGCCACACCAGATTATTTCATTCGTATACTTTATAATTTCTGAATTCGCTTTTGCGGTCAATGGCCAGACATGGGCGGGATACCATATCACCGGGAGTAAGAATTGGTTTACTAAATTTATTCTACCGATTATCGGTATTGTGTGCTGCGCTGTTCTATTAATATTATATCTTATTATTTTTGTGGCAAGTTGCCAATTTCTTTCGACCGTTTTAAAGTTGTCCCTTTCCCACCATAAACCAAGGATTTTCAACCCATTTGTACGAGGCCAGCCAAAAGTCTCTTTTAACGCCACCCCATTAATGTTCAGGAGTTTTGATTTTGTCCTATTAACTTTAAGACCCGAGTATTCGTATACTCGACAGATATCGCTTATTTTCTGTAGGTCGTTTTCACTTTTAATAAAAATCGTCATGTCATCTGCATATGTGACCGCCGTGTATAGTTGTCCGTGTTTTCTTATTCCGATGTTTTGCTGTTCTAATGCCCTGATCATTGGGTCGATTGCTATCGCAAAAAGCAGCATTGATAATGGGCAGCCTTGGCGCACTGAGTTTTTTATTCTAAAGTTTTCTGATTTTGCCCGTCCGATCCTGATTGTGGATTTAATCCCATCATACATTATTTCTATGACTCTAATTAGTTCTGGCGGGAATGCCATTTCTTTCATAATTTTCCTAATCCACTCTATGCGAACTAAATCAAAAGTTTTTTCAAAATCGATGGCTAAAATCTCCATCGTTAGTGTGGTCTTTTCTCCTATTGACGACAAATAGATATCTCTAATGAGCGTGCACGCATCAATTGCGCTCCTTTTTTTAATGCCTGCATATTGATATTTATTTAATACTTTTTCTGCTAGAAGTTCCATTTTGTACCTAATTATATGCGCTAAAATTTTGTAATCACAATTTAGCAACGATATTGGCCGGAAGTCATCCAGGGTTTTTGGGTGTTGCGTTTTTGGAATTAGCCTAATCGTCGCCGATTTCATCTCTTCCGTTAAATGGCCTTTTTCTATGATTTCGTTAAATACTATTAAGAGCGCCGGACTTAGTTCTTCCCAGAAGTACACGTAAAGTTCAAATGGGAGTCCGTCATTGCCTGGTGCCCTTCCTTTTGTTAGCACATGCTTCACAGTATTGAGTTCGTCCTTGCTAATCGAGATCGAGAAACTCTCGTCTTCGTTAAGCCTAGGGAGGGGTGGGATGGGGGGAGCTTCCTCCTCTCTCCACTCCCCGTATCGGTTGTATCGCTCTTCAAAGTGGTTTTTCGCATTGAGGAGAAGGTCGTGCGGTGTGGTAGGGGTCTCTTGGTTGCTATTTCCCGCCTCATTAATTCTTTCTGCTTCCCTCATCTCCACATTCGCAGTCATGCGTCGTAGTGTTGCTAACGATAGAGCTTCCCATCGGTCCTCATGGATTTCTCTCTGCCACGCTCGCGGGGCGTACTTGTTTATTTCCCAGCGAAGGATTCGTCTTTTAAGTTCTTTCATTTTCCCATTAAAATTTTTTGGTGTATCTTTTGACATCATCATTTCTTTAAGCGCTTCCCTATAAAAAGAAATTGTAAAATTTTGTTCTTTGTAAAAGTCTCGCGTAATATTTTGGAGTTTTTTAGTTAGTCGTTTTTTAAAAATATTTTCCCACCAGAAGAGTGGGCTTTTTTCTATCATTGGGTTATTTAATAGAGTTTTGATCTCGTGACGGATTTTCTCTAAAATATCGTTATCCTCTAGGATTTTGGTGTCTAGTCTCCAAGTTCTTTCCGCCCCTTTTTGCATTTGTTCGTTTTTTTCCCCTTCGCTTAGATTTATTTCTATTTTCATTTTTACTATGTTGTGGTCTGAGAGTGTACAGGGGATCGTTTCGAAGGTTCTTATTTTTTTTGAGATTAGATGCGAAGTGAACAGGTAGTCAATTCGGTTTCTCGAGGTGCTTCCACAGCGGGTGTACTCAATCACGTTTGGCCGGAGCGCACAGGCCGCATCGGTTGCCTTTATTGATTCAATTAGAACCCGTAGTGCTTTGGACGTTTGGTAAGTGACCTTCGTTTGGTTTGCGTCGCTGTCTTCCCTTCTATATATTGCATTTAAATCGCCACCTAGGATTGCCTTTCCCGAAAACCCGATTAGATACGGTGGCAGAGTCACAGTGAAGAATACGTCTCTCTCTCGTCTATTACCAGCGGGGGCGTATGCGTTCACGATGTGTGTGTCTTTGATCATTAAGGATATTATTCGCCCAGACTCATGCCTTCGCACGTTTCTCACAGTTAGATTCTTTTTTACTAGGATTGCAGTTCCCAAGTGTGAATCCCCGAAGTTATCAAAGGTATTGTAGTTTTGGTCTTTCCAAATTGCTCCCTTTCTGACTTCCTGGAGCAAGATGACATCGGGGAGTAGTTCCTTAAGGCTACTTTTTAACATCTCTATTTTTTGAGGGTTAATAACCCCGGCAACATTCAGAGATACGAAATTGACGTGTAACGGGTTAGCAATATTCATTTTACCCTCAGCTGACTCACATTTGTTTTTTTGTGCCATTTTCTTGTTTTTTGGTGGTGTTTCCGCGGTTCTCCGGACTCTCCCAGGAACTCTCCGTCCTTGAGGGTGTGATTCCTCGTTTCGCGAGCTTGACATTCAGCCTCGTGGCCCTTCTCGGTTCCAACGTCAAGGCTCCTTCCATCTCCGATTGTCCGGGTTCCTGCGTGGTGAGGGACCTGAGAAAAGAAATTTTGTCTGGGAGCTTCCCCCCCCCACCCTTTCTCTGCGCCGCCCCACCTCTTTCTTTCCCAGGAGCCGTTTTATTTTTCTTTTTGGTTCTCTCTATTAACTGGGGTATTCCAGAGCTTTGCGTTTCTATATGGGGGGTCATGTATTCTACTCCCGCAAACAAAGTTTCCCCCGAACCCCATAGACTCCCCAATATTTCCTGTTCCCCTCCCTCTATCGGGGCCGTTGTTTTTAATTTCTTTCCTTTCTCTTCTTCAAGCAGGGGCCCCTCTCCATACTCTGCTCCCCCCTGGGTCCCGGCACCAGTGTGCTGGCTAATCACTTGGGCTCCTTTCCCTGGCTGCTCCCCTCCCTCCCCCTCCACTGTGACCTCCCGTTCCCTCCCCATTGAGGCTTCCCCAGAAACTAGCCCATCCCCTTCTACTCCTACCGCCTCATCAAGGGACGCTGCAACAGCCCCATGCATTGCTGCTTCCGCCCCATTCTCTGAAGACCTTGGGCTCCGCTCACTGTCCAGGTCTTGGGATTCCGGCATTCTCTGTCCCTCCTTTGCGGTGTGTGTCGGCAGCTCCATTTCATCCTCCCCGGTCTCCATGACCTCTACGTCGTGGTGTTGCGTTGACCGGCCTTCTCCCTCATGCCCTTGTGCCTCCTCCTCCGCTGCCTCCCCCTCACGCCGCCCCATCAGCTCCTCATCTGCATCGGGGGTTGCGGCTTCACCTGTTTTCATGATTTCCATGTCTTCTCTCTCTCCCTCATCCGCCCCCCTCCCGCCGTCATGCTCCGCCCACCTCTCTGCACTGTCGTACATTGCTATGTCTACCTCCAAAGTATTCTGCCTATGGATTACTTCCGCAGCTGGCTTTTTGGCCTTTTGTTTTCTATTCTGGCGTCTTTTTCTCTTTTTTTTTTGCCCATCGGGCACCACCTCCTCTCCTCTCTCGTCCAATGATGTCTGCGACTGGTTATCCTCTCCCTCACTTTCGGATGGATCAGTCACACTTATTGGTCCTGCCGTCCCCGATGGTCCCGGTCTATTTTCCATTGTCACCTCCTCTTCTCTTCTGGCAATCGCCTCCGCGGTTTCTTCTTCTTCTGCAGCGTCTCCTCCTCCCTGCCTCAAGGCATCTACGTATCGCGTAGACCCCATCAGACGTGGACATTTAATTCGCACGTGGTCGAAGGCACCACAACGTGAGCAAGTTATTTTTTGGCCCTCATAGTGTATTAGGGCCCTTTCCGTGGATATTGGTATGTAGCTAGGAATGTCACTTTCCAAAATCACTTTAACTGTTCTAGTTCCTGTATAACAGTGGTATTTTAAGCTACCTCCCCAGCGGTTTTCTTGGTATCCTACCACTTTTCCGTATTTTCCTAGTTCCTTTTCTACCTCCGACCTCGTTACTTCGAAAGGAAGTAGGCATACTTTCACAAAGGTTGCCCTTTTCGTAGCCTCTTCAACGGACGCCTTACCTAGTCTGTTGGTTCTGGAGGGGAAGTCTAGGTCTCCATTCACCTTCCCCAACACTCGATCCATTATCTTCTCTGTAATCACCTTCACAAAGATTTGTTTTCTGGAGGAGCCGAACTGAATCCCGGACACTTCTTCTGTCGAGAGCCCAAGATCAACATGAATAAAATCATGGACCTCAAAGGCCATCGGTGCACGATCCATTCCTTTCACTGTTATCTTCAGTGTGTTCTTCCGCTCGACCGGCATGTCGGGAGCAGAAGAGAAAAGCACTTATTTCACTAATAAACACAAAATGGATTTGCGTGCCTAGGAAGATCCTAGGCACACACAAAAGCACGTCTAGGCACTCGATTAAGTGGAAAATTATCCACAGGAACGTTATAAAAACGCTCCCGGCGACCGAGAAATTCTCGATCGCCGGTGAACGAAACACTTGACCTTCGCCGCTCAGAACTCGGGAGCTCGCCGAAGGCACGTCCTTCTCCTTCGAGTGTATCTACGTGGCTAGGCCCTTGCCCGTAACTTCCACAAAGTCACGCCTGAAATGACTTCTTATATTCGGTATCCTGTAGCTTAAAAAGTTGACTAGATAGACAAAAACTGAAGTCATTTTTGGATACAGAAGCCAAAAGTTAGTCAAAAACAGGTGTGAGATCCAGGTCAACAAATTTCTTGTTTCCCAGTGTTAATTACGTAACGCTGAAGGAAGGGAGGGGGTGGTCCAAGGGGGTGGGTTACAATTCAATATCGACAGGGAAAGGGGTCCATCCTTCCAGAACGTAGGTACTTAGACAAGCCATTTAAATTAACTCCTTGCTCAAAAAAATAATGATGACATAATATTTCGTGAATAAATAATAATATTGAGAAATACAAAAGGTATTCTTAACTGATCATATGTTTTGTCATTCACAAAAATAGAGGGTTTACTGGTAGCGTTACTTATTATAGGGGAGGGGTCTTAGAGAAAGTTACAAATCGCTATAGTTACATATACACAGCAAGTTACCGCAAAGATGTATAAAAGGGAAATCGATACGTTCACCGCATAATATTTCCGGGATCCGAACGTGGGTCTCCTCGGTGGGTATCCGGTACTTCAGCCACCGTATAAAACTGATCCCTAACAAAAATTGTCCATACCCGTTAGAGGCTGGTGGTTAGTTCCTCGCTCGTCAACCCGTTTACAAGAGTGGAGTGCCTTTGGTGACAACAAACGGGTTATTGGAATTTCAGCTCTATCAACAATCATCTCGACGAGTATTCGGAAGTATTCTTAATCCCGTTTCACACGATACTTGATCCAGTACAATACCTAGAGTGCTAGCCGCTATTTGATGTCGAGGACGGAATTTAGCATTATTGGAACATCCTAAGAAGTTTCACACTTTTCATGTGATGAAGTGGTATTTTATAGTACAGTAAATTCCCGATTTTCCGTGCTAATGACTAGTAGAAGGTGCACGGATAATCGGGATACACGATTACTCCGCTGTTTCGTTCTTTCCGGATTCATTTTTCTACGGTGCGCCGCCAAAATAAATAAACTCCCTAAGAAAATAAAACAATCTGGCAATGAAAACATCCTCGCTCTACATAACAGTATTTTATGACAAAAAAGAATCCAGTAGGGCTGTCCCAGCCGTAATTAAATGTTATCAAAGCCTTGGGTGGCGGAACGAAGCCTGGCGTAAGACATCGGACCAGTCGGTTAAATAGCATATTTTGCTGCAATTATGTATATATTTGTAATATTGTATCTAATCTAAATCTCTTACGATGTACTTTAATGAGCCCTGGGCTAGGGGTCGAGGGGGCCATCGGGCCTCATCTAGCCCAGGTTAAATAAAACAAAAGTCAAGTCAAAGTCGGTAGGGCCGTAATGAAAGTCACGATTGGAGGAAAATAACAAAATTTTACTTACCTTTGAGACCACCGAAGACACACTAAATAGATTGATAATGCACGGATAATCTGCAGCCCTAATAACAAGCACACGAATAATAGGGAGTTTACTGTAATTTAATAAGAGGAGATCACATAGCGACTGAAACGTGACGTGATCGACGGCTACTGGATCCTGATGGGATCTAGTAGCAAACTAGTACCGATTTCAAGCATGAAATCGAGTACATAAGCGAGTATGATAGCTTTTTATTCAGAATACAGGTTCTATATTTATAATTTATTCAGAAATATTATATATTCAGAATACACGTTCCTGAAAGATATCGTACTAGTGAGTATCCTCTACCTTGTACCGACTATATCAAGTATGGTGTTAAATGGGCTTTAGAGAAATAATACCTATCCTTTCTTGTCTGAGAGAAGTCAACTTTGGCCCACTGCAATGCAAAGATACGACTCCGCAACGCTACGGCCGCTTAACACCGTGGTGATGAATGGCCCGCGATGGATATATGAATATTCACTCCGGGAATACCGCACCACACTGAGTTTAAATTACGGTGGCGATGATAAATAGTTCGCATATTCGACGCGTGATTTATCACACCTCCACGCTGACAAGTTTCCATTCAAGCTTTAATGGTAAACTTTTTACGCGCACCGAAAAAATAGGGAAGAAACGTACGATTCTATACAGCTAATTACGGATTAAAAAACAAAAATCCTCAATATATCAACCTCAAGGCAATTAATTGATCCACTCCAAAAAGTTTTACGAAAAAAAATTGAGAGATCGAAGCACTTTTTCGCGTAGAATCTCGCCAAAAAGTCTTTCATCAGTTTCCAATCAAACCCGTCTTGATGGCTAAATCCGTTAATCACGAGGATTAATGAAACTATCTCGACGTCTCTCGAGAGATACTCTTAATTTGACGCCGCAGTGTAACGTGACTAGGGTGATCAGACGGGATCGAAAAAGAGAACTGAGAAAGGGGGGGACCGAGGAAAGAATACTGTAAAAACCGGTGATATTAATTCGTCAAAAATTGAAGAAGGGAACCGAGGAAAACCTATTAGATTCCGGAATCGATACGTGAAATCGCTCACGGGAGTGGGATAAGAGCAAACGGTCGAATCAAGAATCCAGCACTGTACGAAAAATACCGTGAAACAGGGCCGCCAACACAGCAGAGTTCTTGCAAATTGTCCAAATTTCAGTTTACCTTCCTTTTTATATGCTTTTCTTTAATTCGCTTTTCCATGGTTCCATCCACGGGTCCCATTCCCATGGGTTCGAATCCCCCATACGGCAATTTTTTCCCACTCAAAAATCTTACGTATGATTACTTTTTAGTCCTAGCAAATAGATGTTTATTTGTCATCAAGTTATCTTAAACATATTTAACTATTTCATTTATCATATTTATAACATATAACAAAAAGTGAAAACATTTAAGTTTACAATAAACTAGTGTAGTTTTATAAATATCTAAAATGCTAGGACTAAAAAGTAATAAATAAAAAAATGAAAAAAAATAATTTTTAAGCATGCTTTTATAACGAAATATAAATCTAAGAAAAATAAATATCTTCACATTGTAATAAGAAGAAAAAAAATAATATTTTCTCAAGTGAATTAAAGTTTAGCCTAGTACAGGAAATAATTAAATGCAATTCAAAGAAATCATCCACACAATGTGAATTTTGTGGATGATTTCTTTGAATGATGATGATGATACCACATGATTAAAACTTTATGAACATTAATAGGAAGTTATTTTGGTTTCAACAATATAACATATTTAAAGTTGTCTATTTATGCAAGGCCACAACGAAAAGCATGGGGCGTTCTCATTTATATTTCGCTCCTTAACTTTAGTTCCTTTAAAAATTTTCTAAAAATTATATACTGAGGCGCTCTATTCCACTGAATACCACTATCTTTATATTTAAGTATTTATGTTGATATCGGATATGAAAGAGCGCCCCATGCTTTCCGATAAGCCCCAGCGTTACGTACAGTTTTCACTAGTTTTACGATATAATGGGGTTCTTCATCTCTGTCCCGAAAGTAAAAAAATAAAAGTAACAAAAAAGATCAAAGGCGATCCTCCTTCCCTTTCACTCCCCCTTGAATCACTCTTTTACAACTTCTGTCCAAATAAACATTTCTGAACAGAGAATCAATACGTTTGGGGAAAGTTAATAGATAAAAGCATTCATCGAATAACTCCGATGATTACTTCCGTAATTCTTTATCTTGTGGTTAGATTAAAATAATATTTTCACACGAGAGGTGTAGTAAATATTTTTTCCTATTACGTTCAAAGTAAGGAGGACATTTAAAATTATAAAATTGGAATAAATGGCATCAATATCCCATATTTGCGAAGAATCGAGGTTGTAGCATTGGTTTTAAAGTTTACATGAGCCAACAAGGGTGACTTCCAAGGACAACTTCCGTCATTGTTATTTCAATAATGATAAGGATAGCCGAACCGATCACCCAACCAATTCAAATTAGAATCTAAAATTTCCATTTTCACACAATCAAACGAGTAAAAAGTATTGGTATTATGGTCAATGCGTGAGAGAGGTGGCATAGCCGATGTTTACGATATTTTAAGTCGAAATACGAAGCTTTCACTCGGTGATAGGACGTTATAATTAAAATAAGTTAAAACTGCTTATAAGGTTCTAAACTGTGAAGTCAAACATTTCAACTTGTTTTAATAACAATATTTTTATGAGAAGAGAAGTAATGTAGGATATCTTAATAGAGACTTGTAAATAGTAGATATTAGTTAAATTAAGAGGCTTAACGATACGTGATTCAGAAACCGTTCTCGTGGAATAAAGATGAGTGGAATATTAAGGTCTTTTGGATGTGGGTGGGGAAAAGAATGAGGAAGGTTGGCTGAATTTAGAGGAAGACAATGAGGAAGATTATGAAAGAAGAAGGAAGGATTTACATGAAGTCTTCCGTGGTGATGACCGTGTGCAATATTTGCTTGTTTGGGATTTATGCCACGTTTTAAAATGTTTTCATAAAATTTCACCAGCGTTCCTGCCGGCTTCCTCCGGTTGTTGAAGTGCCGATGTCTATAGATCATCTCAGGTCTTGTAAATAACGTCTGCATTGTTGCCCGAGTTTTGAAAAGATCCATTTCATATCGTTTCTTAACTTAAAAACGTCTTCTCAGTTGATATCAAGAGGCCTTTGTGCCATTTCTACATCCTCCCTTAATAAAAATGTTCATGCGCGGTAATTATCAAGAACAAAAAATATTGAACAAGGAAAAAGGAGAATACTAGTGGTCACAGACATGAACGCACAGGTATATGGAGGTAGAGGGCGTTTTGTGGGGCAACGCTAAGTTAAAAGGATTATGGAGAGGAGAATGTTGGGTGAACGCGGAAGATGTAGAGAAAAAAGCTCAAGAAAGAAATGATGGAATACAGAAGATATGAAAATTTGGGGAGGAATTTGATGTGAGACACTTGGATCATTTAGGAAATAAAGTGAGACCTCGCACAAGGGCATATTCAGTCAGGAGGAAAGTCGCAAACAAACTCATTTTTGGAGAATACATTGGACATGAGGAGTCGTTAGAATAATCCTTTTACTTGCCTTTTATAATTACTGATTTAATGCAAAAAATAATGCGTTTTGCGTTTATTTTTTGCTAAAAGAATCCCCAAACACCTAGAGTACACTGTAATAAAACATGGGTGTAAACACAATCAGGTTGGAGATTCGTATTCAAATTCGCAAAATCGAAGTTTTCCCACTACTTTATGGCTAAAATTATTAACTATTTCAAGCAACAGCAACCACGACACAAATCAATTTTTAATAGGCATTATAAACAGCAAGACATATGAGAGAGCCTTCTATTTGAGGCCATTTATGAATCGCGGGCATTAAATCACAAAACTGAACGAGTTAGCGAAGACTTCGCCGTCCCGTTTTGAGAGACAACTTCAAACATCAGCTCACATTGCAGCAAAGAGGAATGGGATAGTTTAAACTGAATACATAAAAATTCCCACAAACATTATTAGCGGCCATACAGGGAAAAAATATGAAATTCCGAGTCTGGCGCTATATCAATTTATGGCCCTCAGTTATAATCGTGTCCATAGCATCCAGTGAGGTGGGCCCATAAAGCGCTCAGAACCCGTGATCACAGCTGGGCTTACACATTGGGGATAATTTGTCCCATAAACTGCCAAGTATGCGAGAGGACGGAAAAACGCTATTCACGAGCTCGTGGAAAAATTTTATTGGAGCATAATTTAAATCGCTTTCCATTCCAGAAACTTCACTATCTCCGACCTCGATATTCAAGACGGTATAGTGCTAGTCAGGAAAACCGAAGTTTCGCCTTGGCCATGTAAGAGGCATGTGTTGCAGATTTAGGTTAAGTAGGTAGTAGATTAAGTAGGTAGTTCAGGGTAGATCTAGCTTAAGTGGTGCGATAAAACCTAAGCAGACAGAAAACAACGATACCCAAATATACTATTCAAGCACCAGAGCGGCATTTTAAGACTGATAGATCGATCTTGTCATAATTAGTAGCAGTGTTGAAAAAACCGGGAATTTGGGGACATAAAATCATGCAATGTAGACGAAAACCGCAATAAAAATAACAAGACTTTCACCAAAAGAATGTGGAGCACTTCCTTTGGGTAATGATTCAGTAAATTATGACAAGTATAATAAATTCAAACCGATTCGAATTGGGAATATTATGTTAACTTTGTCCATTAACTCAAAATCAAAAATAATCAACTCTTAATGAAACGTCCTGAAATGATAATCTTCAATGAAAAGAACGAGAACGCAGCCAATGAAAATTATGCCATATCGGAATTAGTCGGCATATCATGGACGAAACTAAAAATCAAAGTAGAGCAGTACTTTATTAGTTTTAAATAGGTCTATTACAAAAAATAGACGTATTATTATGTGGACGAGTGGATAATATAGGAAACATCAGAAGATCAATGTTCATTCGTTTTAATATATTACTTTGGTACCTATTAGTTTCCGGGCGGACGATTTAGACCACAACTCAGAATAAATCAAATGTTACGAAATATTACTAAGGATCAAAGGATGCATCAGAGAATAGTTAACAACGATGGATAAGTTACCCCAGTTCCTGTACAAAAATGTCACGAGATTCACGAGTAAAAAAGGAATATATAAGCCATATTAAAAATTCGTCACTGTGGAGATTGCAATCACCGAACCAAGGGCGCAATCAAGGTACCTTATTTTCGCGTTTTCGCAACCGCTATCAATAACGCGACCTCCTATAAAGGCGCATTGCCCATTGAAATTTGCCCTTACAACTCTTTATATCAGTTTAAATAGGTATTTGAAGAATTGGGCGAAATTTAAACAACAATAAATAATTTCAAATACTTATAGTCGCTCTACAGGGTGCAATCAAATAGGAAATAATGATGACGCGAGCGCGCGCGTCATGGAGATTCATGGTCTAGCCCCAGGACACAAAATAGACAGTGAGAAGATGAAAAATTTCGAGAAGAAATAATCCTACCTCCCTTAATCAATACTGATATCTAAAGAAGGGTAAATTCAACTGTGACGATTTCCACCTAGTCAAACGTGGTAGCTCGGTATGTCTCAATGGTGACAGGACAAAATGATCTCCAACCCAAATTCGCCAAGGCAAACGGCCAGAAGCGAAAGTAAACAAGAAACAAAAACAACGGCCGTTAACGCCGTCGCAAGAAAGGCTAGTTTGTTATTCAAGGGAGGCGACCGACAGCTGAGGTCATTGGCGCCATTTAGGATAGGTGGGTGATTGGGTAACGGTGGGAGTTTTCAGGTATTGGAGGAAGGGTGGAGGGAAACCCGGCGTCGACATTAGCCTACTCTTAACGAAAGGCGCCAAGGGGACCGCGACTTAACGTCCCATCCGACGGACGAAGCACTCAACTTGAAATACCCTCCACTAGGCACTCAAGTGGGGACCGGTTTTCCACTGAAAAATCCGCCACTGCCGGAAATCGAACCCGGGCCCTCGGGATGGGAGGCCAGCACTCTAGCCACCACACCAACCCGATCCCCTCGTAAGGAAGGGAAAGAGATACAATATATAAAGGGAAATCAACACAGCTTGAATTAATTTTGGTCCTGATGGTATCCGCCATTAGAAACGAGAGAACTTTGTGTCAAGATATGAACCTCTGGCAGGTAACCTCGGCCGAAGCCAACTCAGCTTCAGAAAATTTCTCCGGAAACCTAGGACCTAGAAAAGATATGCACATTTAAGTGATTGCGCGCAGGGGACAAGGCATTGAAAAATGTAAATGCAAGGGGAAATTATGCAACAAAATCCAGCATAACTGGGAGAAAATAAATAATAATAACTCGTATTAATGAATGCAAATTGCATCTGGCGAAATTACCTGTGCAGATAACGAAATTAAATAATTTTAAAAAACTCAATGCGCATTTTTTTTCCTCCCGGCATTCCCAAAAATTTGAAGCCTACGATTTTCGTCATATCCCCTACTCCAATACACTTTTTAGGTTTATTGAAGTAATAATGACTTAAATATTAGCCAGCTTATTTCGATCCGGGACCTATGTAAGGCGATAATGAGCCAGTCAGCCGAGGCAGAGTAATTTTTGATCGGCACATTACCTACAGGGTATAAGGTTAGGGATTAAGTTTATTGGTTGGTTGGTTATTTAGGAGAGGCGACCGACATCTGAGATCATTTGCGCCATTTAGGATAGGTGGGAAATTGGTTAATGGTAGGAGTTTTCAGGGAACGGAGGAAGGGTGGAGCGAAACCCGGCGTCGGCATTAGCCTACTCTTAACGAAAGGCGCCAAGGGGACCACGGCTTAACGTCCCATCCGACGGACGGAGTACTGAACTTGAAATACCCTCCACTAGGCACTCAAGTGGGGACCGGTTTTCCACTGAAAAATCCGCCAATGCCGGGAATCGAACTCGGGCCCTCGGGATGGGAGGCCAGTACATAAGTTTATTCATTAAATAATTAAAATAACTAGTTTCCCTGACAAGAAGGAAGCAAAACTGAACATAAATGTAGGACGGAATCAGCTAATAACAAATGGAGCAATTTTATTACCGAAACGGCATTTTGGACGAAGGCGTGAGTAATAGATACTAATGATAAAGAAGAACAAATAATGGTGGAGAAAAATTGCTTTAGCTCAAAAGGCATTTATCAAGGAAGGAAAGAGCTTGTGACCGAAACCTATAGCAGGGAAGTCGATTACATTTTTATATTTGGGGTGCTTCGACGGCAATGCCCATTTCTTACCTACCTCCTACACACCCTTTAGAACAGAGGTAAATATGATATTCATACCGTGTAAGGGTGGCCACATAGCTGTCCTGCTGATTATTTACCTTTATTTATATTTATTTCAACATGTCGCTTTCATTTAAAACGTAATTAAATTGTTCACTCTTTCTACACTGATACCTACGTTATCACGCTATTCTCCTCGCAAATTAAACCGTTTTCGCATTTCCCGGTATTTGTTACACTCCATCCACAGGAGGTGATCCGCACTCAAGAGGACCGTCTAAATTGTTACGGAGGTTTCTCCTCGGTAAAGAGGAACGAATGAGTGCAATGCCCTATCTTCATGCGTGCGATTGCGACTTCCACCCTTCGGCAGCTCCTTAGACGAAGCTTGGCTACGCTGATATATTGGCTTTAATAGGCCTAATAACTACTAATAATAAAAATGTTAGGTACTACTATTCTACTGCAGAGAAGCCGAGCAAACACTAGCAGACTTCTACATATGGTTCAGCAGGTTAGATCCTATAAAGCTTGCCGGACGGAAAGGTAAACAATTGATAAAATATTTAGCATTATGGTTGATAAAATGAAGTAGTGGCCGGAAATAAGGAGAACGAGAAGATGGGCGGAAGAAGCCACCAGGGATATGGAAGGCCTGAAGGTATTCATTCATTGCATCATTGAAGGTAAAAAGCTGGATAGGCGAGTAGGGGGCGGAAAATAAATAGGTGGGATTTTAGGATCTATGTTGGTTTGAAATGAATATTGCAGAGAATGCAGGAAGAGACTTACTGAGAATATATAAAGAAGACAAGGGATATTCTATAAATGCCCAATTGTTCGTTGGAGATAATCAATAATAATAATTATTGAGCCAACCAATTAGATCTTCATAAAAATGAAGAAGTTAGTTAATTGAGCTAAGGGCGATTAATTAGATGAATAATTCACATGAAAGTTAAATGTTTGGCTGTTTCAAATTTTATCAAATAAAGTTGACAAGACACAATATCCTGCTCCACGATCTCCGATCTCGAAGAGAGGGATTCGCACGAGAATTTAATTAGGAAAGCTGTCATGAGGGAAAAGGAAACAGGGAAAGAGCTCCCCCAAAACAAACAGGAGCGATAACATTCGGAAATGGCGCACGTCGCCCTCGCGTTCCCTCGGCAATCGCCGCCGCACTCGATCGACGCAATCGCATCACCGCGGACGAAGCGGGGTTCACGAGGCCTCTTTGAACTTTGGCCCCCGAGAGAGTGGCCACTCCCACTCACGCAGTGAGACCGAAGGCGGAAATGTCAGGCGAGCAGGCACACACCCCGAGGAGCAAACATAAAGAGAGGAGACCCCGCCCCCCTAGCAAAGGAAACTCAGGGAAAGGTCGACTGAAACAGTTTCCACTGTCGAAATGGAGTCACAGCACTCGGAAGGGGCAAGCTTTGAATTGCGTGGATCTGACAATAAAATTACTCTCATCAACCATGGCGTGATCTACGGTGTACGACTGTCTGTTACTTTCATTCACCTCATACTGGATAATCTGAATTGATAGTTAATTAGGAGAGACGAACGATAGCTGGGAGTTGGGAAATTAGGTAGGGGTAAGAAATTGTCCAAAGAATAGAAGGCGGATGGAAGGAAACCCAGTGTCGGCATTAGCCTTCATTTAAATAAAGGGATCCATAAGTGCCAGGGTCCATAAATACGGTAATCTATTCATATTGGTTTACAACGGGCGCCAACATATGATTCAATTTTTTTTTATATCTCCCTGACGGTTTAAATTATTAATTAAAAATTAATTTCAATTTGATTTGGAAAGCCGGAAATACAATAACACGTTACAGGACCACGCCTGATAATGACACACTGATGAAACCATGGTCGACTAGAAAGAATAGAATTTTACTTGTTTTCTTGTCCTTCAAATCCATCCATTATGCCATTCGGAATCGTTCCACTGGTTCCAGTGATAAAATATAATCCCGCCATTCTGCTGGTTGAGAATCTCATTCCACTCCTTCGCGATTTGTGAAATGGAGCCACATTCAGGGTCGAAGCAACACTAATAGAGAGGAAAATGCTAACCTTTTTATTTTGTCTCAAAAAAAGGTAACAAATGGTCCACTGACAGAGTATTGCACTCGAAATGCGCTCCACATAGCACAAAAGTGGGGACCGGATTACCAATGAAAAATCATCTCTACCACATTCAGATTTCTAATTGGTATTCTAAAACAAAGAGTCATACGGAGAGAGGCAGAGAGCCCAATATGGCCATGGAACGTTCGTCGCAACACACAAAACGGCCTGAGAGTGCAGAACGGGGCAACGCAATGAATGAGTCGGGACGAAAAGGATATCGCACCAAATACACGAGATCAATTCCGGCGTGAGGCAGTGTGAACTAAAAAAAACAGACCGCAGTGAATGCAAAAAATATCTCAACCAAAAAAATTGAAGAATGGGACCGGGCGCATAAAAACTGCGCCCTCTTCTGGACCGGGCCACAAAACATCAGCCTCGCACATCGATAACTCTACGACGATCCCTTTGTCTCCTGTCGTCGACGGGAAACTGACTGGGATTCCGGTGGTGAACAGAACGCGCGTCGAAGAGGCCTGAATATTTATATCCATCCCGGCAGTTGAACGAACGAGAGCTGCCGTTCGAGAGTTCCTTTGTCACGTCCATTTGCACGAAATCGCTCCAAAAGCGCGGGACGAGGGAGTGGATTTTTTCCGAATGCCATGGGGAGACGTTCCGTTCCTCGCGCAACTTTCGACGCGGATGAAGCGACGACTATTTCTATTATTTCCAACCGCAGCCTCAATTCCCGCACTCCTCCCTTGAAACTACCCTCCTCATTCCCCCTTCCATTTTATTGCCCTCAAAACAAATCCGCCGCGGAGAGAAAGTAACAATAGAATAGGCGAGGGAAAGGAATAGCGGCCAAAGCCATTTTGCAGACACGCGTGTGCGTGGCGCTAAATGCAGGGTGTGTGGAATTCTGGCGATCAGGGAACCATACCCACTGTGGTAAAGAGCTAGAACGTATCCATTATTTGTCGCTTGAATATTTAAATCGAATTAAATGCGCTCATCAGTCAACATATTTTTACGACTTTGAGCGATCGAGTCCTTTTTTATGCGAGGGATATGTAAGAATGTTGATCACAACGTCACATTATCATTGATAAAGATCGACGAAGATTAGGACATGGTCCAGAACTCTCTCAGTACTGGCCTCCCGTCCCGAGGGCCCGAGTTCGATTCCCGGCAGTGGCGGATTTTTCAGTGGAAAACCGGTCCCCACTTGAGTGCCTAGTGGAGGGCATTTCAAGTTCAGCACTCCGTCCGTCGGATGGGACGTTAAGCCGTGGTCCCCTTGGCGCCTTTCGTTAAGAGTAGGCTAATGGCGAGGCCGGGTTTCTCTCCACCCTTCCTCCGTTTCCTGAAAACTCCTACCATTACCCAATTACCCACCTATCCTAAATGGCGCAAATGACCTCAGCTGTCGGTCGCCTCCCCTGAATAACCAACCAATCAGGGGATTATTTCATTATGTTGATGCTCGAACGCAAACGACTAAAAGGGAGTTCATTTTCGCTACATGTCACGTGGCTCACGTGTCACATGGGCGATAAGTTCCCATTGCTAATGATGAGTATTAAGGGGCTTAATCTTACAGTATCACCTCCGCATGTTTTTAACAAGTAGAAAAGTTATTGAACGACTACAAAACATTATAGAAGTACCTATTTACTAAATTTCAAAATAAAAAGTCACCAGCTAGACCTAGTAGAGCAATTTAGTTACGAGGTGGTTGCTGGAGGAAAAACGAAAAGATCAGCGTCGAAGTCCGGAAGGGAATCGCGTTGGCGGAAGAGGCATTTACTCGTAGAGCGAAAACTAATGACAGGATCATTGAGTGCGGACGCAAAGAAAAGAAGGTGTAAAGCGTAAGGGGGCGTCCATAAATTAGGTAAAGAAGGAAGGGGTCGGGCCAGCTGCTACGATGAACTGTCGACAGCGAGGGAAAGGGTCCAGCCTTCCGCTACGGTAAAAAAAGTTGCATTATAAATTCGTTCCTCGTTCACATAATAATGGTGTCACACATCATAGTGAATAAAAAATATCATTTAGAAATTAATAAGGTAGGTATTCATAAAAGATGGTTCATCGTCACAAAAAGATAATTTTCATTGGCATTAACGTAATTTAGGGGGTTTAGAGAATGTTAAGAGGGGGGAGGGTTGAAAAAAGTGGGAAAACCTGCGTACGCAATGTTGTTGGCCCCTAATATAGGGTTCCTATCCATCCCATTTCGGCCGGGACAGTGACGTTTTTATTGAAAAGTTACGAATTAAGTCTTAGTCCCACTTTTTTAAGTGGGCACTTTCCAGTGAAAAATTAGTAAATGGACTTTTTCACGTTATTAGCACTTATTTCTATATCACTATCGATAATAATAGTCACTGATATTTTACGTGATATAAATAACTAGAAGCTATGTTCTTTCCTTCCATTGTAAATCGAATTAATATTAATACTCGCTCATAGCAGTAATTAATGAGCAGTATAACTATAATGTTTTTATATTTGACATATATTTTGTTTTTCAAACGTCCCAGTTTTTATAAGTACAAATTACAGAATATCCCAGATTTTAAGGAAAGCATTATGGGAACCCTACCCTAATATGAAGCGTGGAACTGTGAAAGTATGAATTGCAACAGCTCGTATGGCGCCGAAGCATGGACTAGGATGACAGAGGATGCATATTAAAGCTAGGCCTTTTTGAGATAGATTAGGTACATGGATAAGATGGAGGTCAGGTGGATGAAAAGGAAGACGAACGAGGAAGTGTTATGGAAGGTAGGGGAGGAAAGAAAGAAAGCTGATCGAGTAAATAAGGAAAGGCTGGAGAGGAGCACGTAATGAGGGGTGTTTTAAAGGACATGACATTTGGAAGGACATTGGATATACAAGGTCACGAGAGGAGGAGAACAGGTGGTTTGGATAGAATAATGGGAGGCAGTTGGCATGCCAAACTAAAGGAGGACAACATATGAAAGAAAATGGGTCGGAGTAAGAGTTTTACGTTCATTTAAAACCACCTTAACCTATAGGCACATCACCAATAATAATAAAACCATTGGGCCAATAAAATTGTAGAATCGAACCCACGACACCTTGAATGTCGACACATTCACTTTGATGATAAGTTTTACTACCAAATACCGCAAGCAAACGCGTCAGTAATCGACAAATAACAATCGTAAAGAATCCCCCCAGAAAATTAGCGCCAATCCATCAATCAAGTGCATAATTTCCCGCGGCTGTTTCGGGATGTCAAACATTTCTTTTCTGAAAATTGCATGATATCCGACTAATTTCTCCGATATAATCCGACAATTACTTCTTGATGGCTGGAGAGCATCCTACGATACCTATGCGAAGTGGAAGGTAATAATAATTCGGTATTACTCGCTGTTATACATTTCCACTCGCTCGCCAGCGAGAGGGATGTCACTGTAGTGCGCAAGTTTCAGCGTATTATTATTTCGTTAACGAATTATACGTGATAATAATGATGGTGTAAATTTAATAAAGAAATGCATAAAATAATAAAGATATGTTATGAATTCTTCTTCCCCTTCATTAATCCCACATTAAATAGGGTCGGCATTTCCTTATGTTTTTCTAAACATTTCTCTGTCTTGGGCTTCCTCTCTTCTCCAATTTTTGTCTCTCAAACCCTTAGGCATATGTATTATCCTTTCTCCAACTTCTTAGTATTCCTCTCCCCTTCCTTACTACTGCTGCCTTTCCCAGGTGTTTTTTTTTAAGTGTTCAAACGATTTCTGCCTGTAAAACTGAGACCTTTTGCTCGTTGGTCCCACTTGACCGAACCTATTCCTGATGCACTCGTTTCTCACTCTCTTTTCCCGCAAACACATATCTTATTATTCCCGTGGGTTGATTATTCGCGAGAGGCGGTCGACAGCCAAGGTCACCTCGTGTCATTCAGGGCAGGTGGGTTATTGGGTAAGGGTGGGAATTTTTCAGGGAACGGAGAAGGGTGGAGAGAAACTAGCAGTCGGCATTAGCCTGATCTTAGTGAAAGGCGCCAAGAGGTCCTCGGTTTAACGTCTCATCCGACAGATTGGAGTACTGAACTCGAAGTGGTCTCCACACAGCACCCAAGCATTGACTGGTATACCGATGAAAAATCCCTACCACTGCCGTGACTTGAACCCGTGTCCTCGGGATGGGAGGCCAGTGATTCTTATCTCTGCCACTCTCATCTTCCTCTCGTACTCTATTTAATTTCCCAGGTTTCGACTCCCTAAAGCACTGCAGGTCTTACTACCATTCTATACAAGTTTCCCTTTAATCTGCAGGCGACTTTTCTATCACACAACACTCCGCTAGCATTTCTTGTTCATTCTCCCACATTGATCTGATTGCTGTATCTCAGTGGTCAATCCCCATCACTAAAGATATTTCATCCTAGATACTCAACTCGTTTACTGGAGAAAATCATATGGAAGTAATAAAGATTCGTAACTATAGTACCTAATGAAACCTATTACACCAAAATGATGACAGAAAAAATATAAATACTATATAGGAATCTCACTTTTAACAGGAATATAAAATCCCTCCCTAAAGTCTTCTCGATTGAAAATAACTAAGATGAAAAACTGGGTAATACCAGGAAGAATTCCAATCACACAGATCATACACAGAACAAATCCTGAACCTAAAACTTATCCTCAGGCACCAAAGAATTTGTAGTAAAAATGTAGCTGGCACATTTGCTGGCATCAAGAAAGCATACAGCTCAATTTATCGCAAATAACTGAGAGAGATACTGAAAGACAAGTTGTAGACCTCAAAGGTCTTGCATTCATAAAACAGACACTACGTACCAAAGTAGTACTAGGTACTCAGAACCTCCAAGTAAAACCAGGAGTATGGCATGAAGACTCTCCGCTACCTTTTAAAACTACCCTCAAAAACATAATGTGAGAATTGGATGGTCAAAATTGATCCTCAGTATTCACTAACTAATCACATCAACCAGTGGAAAATTAGAAATACCTACATTCCCTAGCATTTACAGATACACTTGTGACCACATCAGCCCAAAAACAGTTAAGAGAACCACAGGTAAAATTGGATTTGTATATCATTCAACAAAACAGAATACATTACCTGCAACAAACAAGCACCAATGCACACCAAAATACATTGAAACAAAATATAGTAAAAACCAAGTTTCAAAACCTAGGTGAAACAATTCGTTGTACATTGTAATAGAATATCACTGAATGTGTCAAAATGTACCTACCCACACACATTTGTATGAAAAACACTAGATATTACATATGAACATATTCAAATATCAAAACAAGAAAGAAGTTATTCTCGTTTCGACAGGCATTGATATAGGAAGAAGATATGAATCTAATGTTGGATTGTAACCATTGGTCATCCACAAGATTAAACAAGTGACAAATTTTCAGAGGAGTTATAGTTCATAGAGCAGTTCCTAATTTTCCCAATTTCACCTCTTATTTGTCATCTTGAAGGTCTGGCCACCTTTTTCATAAATAAAATATCCTAAAATAAATTAATGTCGATGACGACCATCATACATCATTATTGAAATGAGTGAGAAGTCCAAAAGCAGCACATACTCATCAACAAAATGTGATAATTAAACTTAGAATTTGAAGGGTGCTTAGCATTTCAGGTCCTATGATGGAAATTTGTTTCTCACCACACCTCCCCACAATGCAAGACATATGTAAGTTGAGAACACATAATTTAAAAATGTATATTACTTCACACAGTCAAATGGTAAATAACTCCTTATGCTAAGGCAGCAAAGTGAATACCGAAATAGCTTAACAGAACACCCTTCTGCAGAGAAACAGAAACTTGTGATATGGTGAACTAGCCAACATTTGATAATTTCTTATCAGCATGAAGGATTTGGTCATGATTGTTCATGGGTTTGGTTATGCTCTATATTTGTGGGTTATGCAGTGTTTTTGGCATCTAAAGGACCAGGCAAAACATGAATAATTTATCAGTTGAGCCTAATAGCATAATTAGCAGTAAACAAACTTATTAAATACAACATTTAACATTGTGGAAAGAAGATCGACTTTGCATCACCATTTACTTTGGCCAAATATCTTCTGTGACCTTGGTGCTTAATGAGAGCTAGCTTTCTAGATTACTGTTGTACAAAACGTGGGCAAATTCCAAGAGACCAATATCATCCAGAATTTCACAACTCAAAATATTAACTCTCTACAATATCTCAACTTCAAAGTTTATTTACACACAATATGTACCCCATAATACTGTCAGATATCCAGAACAAACACAATTAAACAAAGCTTTAGATGCATCAGAATAATGTATTTCATGCAATTACCACTGGATACAAAATTTAGCATGACTTTTTCAACAATAATTTCCATTATTTATTTATCTTCATCCATTTTTCGTTATGTACATAAAAAATAACTTAAAATAAAAAATTCACGGAATTCAATATAAATTACATAAAATTACTACTTTATGAACACATGACAAAAACCTTGACCTCTCTTGTGAACACATCTCTACAGCCATTCTCCCTTGGCCTGGAAACAAAAGTAACAATCAAAGGGTGAGTATGAATATACTGCATACAAAGTTACATTAATTCAAGGGTACCCAAAAAGTAAAAAGAAAATTCACAGCTAATTCAATTACATGTAAATTACAGCTTTCCATAAATGCTATGATCAGTGTTTTAATCATCATAATATCCCCTAAAATAAACTTCGGGCCAAAATTGGAAAATTTTCATCATATGGTAATTTTTTGCAGCAATTAACAGCTATATGTACAAAATGTACAAATTTATGAAGACTGATAAATTTAATATTAATTGGCTATTCCCTATAAACATGCATTCTGAAATCTGGTACTATGTATTTCATGCAAGATTTCAACAAAAAACAGTGCTTACATTGAATGACAATTTCAAGCTGAAATACATTCAATCTTCAACAAGCTCAAATTCAGATCTGTTGACAACTGGTAGAAAATAACCTATTTATATAATCATCACTGTCATCAGTTATAAGGTTAGTTTGATGCAGTCCTCAACTTGATTTTCCAATCAGGCATCCTCCTTTTACCTGCATAACTATCAATGGTCTCCCTACCTAATTCTCCCTCTTAACTTTTCCTTCTATGGCTGTGTTAAAGTATATTTTGTCTCATTTCGTACTAAAAAGCTATCCTATCTTCTTCGTAAAAATTTCACCAGACTCAATTTTATTCAATTATTTTGGATATTCTTTAACCCCTCAAGCGTGACTTTAAATGGAAGTATTTAATCCCTCAGCGTGTGCGATGCAATATCTGTATCCGCTCAAATCCATGCCTCAAGAAAAATCTTGGTGCGAAAAAATCGTGCTTTCAAAAGTGGGTTCCCACAACTACGAAGGAATATAGGGTATTCCTAGGTTTGCTTATGTTGATGGGAATAATTCAGAAACCAAGCCTCAGAATGTATTTTAGTAGGAAACATATATTAGAAACACTGTTTTTTCCCAATGTAACGAGCGAAGAAAGGTTTTCATTCCTGACCAAATTTCTCCATTTTGTTAATAACACCAATGAGAAAATTTCAAAACAAGATCCTATACTGTAAAATATTCTGCCCATTAGTGAATATTTGAAAAATAAGTTCCAGAATGTGTATATACCTACTGGGGAAAGAAGTCAGTGTTGATAAATCTTTGTTGTTGTGGAATGGTAGGCTTTCATGGAAACAGTATATTCCCATGAAAGCTTCCCAGTTTGGCATAAAAATGTTTGAACCTTGTGATTCCGCAGGATATTTATGGAATCTTATAATTTACAGTGGCTTAGGGACAAAATTAGACTGTGAAATCACCAAAGACACATCTTTTCTCAAAAAAATTTGTTCTAAGTTTGTGTGAGCAACTATTAGATTCGGGTAAATGTGTATGTATGGACAATTATTATAGTAGTCCGGATCTTTTCAGAGGTTGGTTCAGAGGACAACAGATGCTGTTGGAACACCTAGAATCACACACAAAGGTATACCAATGCATCTAAAAAAGAAACTGAAGAAAGGAGAAGTGGTTAGTGCAAAGTGTGGGAAATTGGTGGCGTTGAAGTGGAAGGATAAGCACGATGTCTCAGTGTTGACTACCAAACATTCAGATGAAATGCAACCCGTAAGCCAAAAGGTTGGGTTAGAATTTGTAAATACACCTACGTGTGTAATAGAGTATAATAAACACATGGGAGGTGTAGACGTGAAAGATCAGCTTTTAGAATCATTCTTGCTATAAAGGAAAAGGACAAAAGTGTGGTACAAAAAATTATTCAACCACTTAGTAAATATGGCTGTGTTGAATGCTTACATTCTATATTGCAAGGCTGGAAACAAGAAAGATCATCTATCGTTCAGAATACAGTTGGTGAACAAGACCATAGCCATGTATCACGGGCAGAATTTAGAAAAGCGCAAAGGACGGCACTCAGATACCGACACGGTATGTACGTGATTGACAGGTCACCATTTCATTCAAGAAAATCTGAAAACTGAAACTTATAAAGTTGGAATAAGAAAGTGTGTGGTGCGTATGAAAAAGGGAAAGAGAAAAGAAACAAGATATAGATGTACTGTCCAGGGACACAGTCTCTCTGCCTAGACTCCTGTTTTGAGCAATACCACACCCAGGTCAACTACTAATCATGGGTTACGGGAGAGAAGAAAAAAAAAGGCTGGACAAAATGTAAGTATAAATTTTAATAATGAAGCATACACAATTTTAAACTTTTATTTTTTTGGGAATTCTTAAAATTGCAATTACAATGATATAAATATTTAAGTTAAAGCCTGGACAAAATATTCGATGCTTGCGAAAAAAAGCACCCTGAGTGATTTAAATCCCTCCGATTTAAGTCACGCTAGAGACATAGAGTTGAGCAGACGCTTATGCTGTGTGGCACACACTGGAAGGGTTAATGTGAACTATTAATTTGTGCGTCATTTTCCTTAGCATCATAGCTTCAATCTAGCATTTTCTGTAGATGTTGCATTACAACAATGACATCAACAATTCATAGCATGTTAATGTTTTCCCATTGGATATTCACTCCATAACACTCCTTTTATAGCTTCCTTGATTCAGGCACAGCACATATGATAAACTACTGAGAACAGTGGATATCTTTGTCACCTAATTTCTTTCTGCTCCACTATGGTTGGAAAAATATCATTAAAACCACCTGGTTTTCATATAATTGCGAATTTCTCTACTGACTCCCATGGGTCAACTACCAAATTCAAAAAAAAGCACCATACTAAAAATCCCAAGAATTTATATAACAGTCTTACTCTCTTACAGTCTAGTCTTAGTCTTACTTTCCTTAAAATGGCAATTAGAGACTTCTAGTACAGACTAGAAGCAAGCCAGACTACTCATTCTAAAGCAGACTGCACCATTCATGAATAACATATGCCTATATAATGACGCATCATTTTCCTACTAATATTATTGTATCTAGAAACTTCAATTTTTCACTCTAAGAAATATACATTATTCTTAAAAATGAATTTTTATGACATGAACAAGTAGCAACATAAACAACCAAGAAATACCTAGTACCTAAGATTTAAATATCACCCACTCTACCTTCCATTCCTTAACTAGCATATTACATGCCCACTTTCACTCAATAGTATTCCTCCAAACTGTCGATGACAAATGAATTTATTTAATGCTAGTTTCAATAAGTTTTGTTTTGTAGCAACATGTAGTAAAACTGTTGAATTAATGCAGCGCAATGTTCGTACGAATGATCCTCTGTTATCGTTCACCAATTCAGTTAATCTATTTTTAACATTTCATAATGTCTGGATAAAAATTCATTTTCATTCGTCACAATATGAACTTTGGCACAGCTAAAATTTACTCCCACAGGTGTTCCCTAAATTATAAATTGCATCCTATACGTAATCATTTCATAGTAAGAATATTTTTCTGGCAAAAGGATAGTGAGTGCATATCATGATCGCAACTCACGATCGTGATATGCATTTATATATATATGCAGTTATATTTCATCTTTCCATCATTAGTGGTGCTGTGTACTGCCCCGCTATGCCACTAAGTTCAAATTCTTCCGTAAAACGGAGCACATTACTGCTCTCTCTCTTGTTTTTGAAGTGCGTATGCACGAAGTGAGGTAAAACAGTGATTCATACAGACTTGCATGATTAAATGTCATAGAAGGGAATTTAATTTTTTTAATCTATCGTCTTCTTACCTGCATCTAACGCAAACAGCGGGAAAATGGAAAAGTCGTGGCATAAATACAGGGTTCTACAACATTGGAGATATAGGAAATTGGATGGGACCCGATAAAAACGTTATAAATTGCGGTAAAATGTGATTTCCAATAACGTAAATACGAGGTTTTACTGTATTTATTAAAGCACTGAATGTTATTTTTATTGTTGAGTTAGAAGCCAAAAAGTGCACAATTGTATTAAACAAATGTGCACTGTTAATTATTAACCCTAATACACTTGTGTGGCAACTATGAAACAGCAAAGGAAGTGATATGGTTAAGACAATTTTTAGTGGAACTTGGGCAAGAAAGGTTCGCCTAACCCTCTGAATTATCAATTTTACCAAATAATATCTTAATACCAATTTACCAATTCATATCTTAGTAAAAAACCAGTGAACAAATGAGTGTGGCCAAAAACAAACTTTTCTCAGAACGAGCCAAACACATTGATGTTAGGTTCCATGCCATTACAGTGATCATAAAAAATGGTATTATTGACTTGCAATATGTAAATTCAAGTAAAAATTTAGCTGATTTATTCACTAAGTCCCTTTCAGGGCCAAAAAAGGAAATTATTAAAATGTTGGGATTTTTATCAAATTATGGAAATGAAATTTTGAGACTATTTAAAGATAATTTTTTAAAAATGTACGTTCGAAATGTAGTTAAGTGATGATTTTCACAGAGCCATTGCCCGTTAAGGGGAAATGTTGAAATTATGCCTATAATGTGTATAGTTTGTTGTGAAGGGCATTGATTCTGTCATTGCTGGTTGTGATGTTTACTTATGTACTAAAAATGTTGTTTCCATTGTTGAGTTAGAAGTCAAAAAGTGCACAAGAGTATTAAACAAAAGTGCACTGTTAATTATTAAATGTGAGATGTCTGCCGCAACTATCATACTTAAAGTTTTAACACATGGTACACAGTCTGGCTAAAAGATAAAAGATGGGTAAAATTGCAAGTTCTTAAGATATATCAGATACAGAAAACTATCGATGATACGAAGCACAATAGTACGAAGTATCGATTATATAAATCAAAATGACCAGTCCCAATGAAAATCCTACAGTAATAACATGGCAATATTCAAAAATACGAAGTTCCAAAAATATGAATTTTTCAAAATTATTAACTTCTGGCCCGGTTCCCAGGAACAAATGGTATTCGTTTTTAAGATCCTCGGCAAAAACTGTTTCAGCAAAACTATTTTTGACTGCGTCGACACCTAACAAATCAGTGTTTCGATTGTGGTGCATCATAAATGAAATGCGTGAATAGTAGTGCATTCACCTCCCACATATGCTAGTATCTCCCCATCATTTTCCGTATGTAACTCCGCGTATCATTTAGACCTTTAGCAATGTGGAAATCGTAGTTAATACTATTATTTAATCTGGCTATTTTGTGTTTTACCTGTTACCAGCATTTTCAATTTGCACGGTTCTCTTTTAATTAAAGATTATGTACGACGGACATACTATGCTCACTGCCGTGTGCATGGAATTATGGCAGTTCGAATTCCCTGTGAATTCTACCTCGCCCTTTAAGGCAAGGACTCCTAGCTCAGCTCTCCGTGAAGGGGCTGTCCACACCAAAATCTTGTAGCAAGGACGGGTTGTGTGAGGGTGGGTGATGTGGTTAGGAAATTTGGGTGGGTTGTGTTAAGGATTATGATGGTGGGGAGTTTCAGTTTACGGTGCGTGGGGAGGAAAAGGGTCAGGTCGTGGAGAGGGAAGGTTCCAGTTGCGGGCGTATCTTTAAAGAGGCCTGCAAACAGGCGCCAAATCTGGGAGACCCTCGCCCACCCGTGCCGGGTGCCTTCACCCGTATTCGCCTGTGCCCAAGTGACATAGACACCTGACAGTGCCCATTCGCCCACATCCTAGGCAAGTGCCCGGGTTGCTCGCCCAAACTGAGGGGAGGGGTGGTAAAGGAGTAAGTGAAAAATATTGGCGAAGACTCTTGAGAAAGATATGCGGCAGAGACTATTTTAGGGTGGTCGCCTGGCCTCGAGGTGGTCACCCACCCAGCCAACAGGTGACCACCTATACCTGGCAAGTTCTCTGTTAGGTAACATTTGTGATACTTCGGAAAAGTCCGTCAAATGTCTTCAGGTTGAACCTCTCTCTTTATCTCTCACCCACAGGTGGGCGACCCTTGCCCTTATTTTGCACCCGTGTGCAGGCCTCTAGTATCTTTATCTCTCTTACTGAGCTTGAAGGAGGGGAGGGGTTGGGTGGATGGCATCATGGAACGAATGTGAATTTTTTTCTTCTGAAACCCTGGGGGGCACGTGGCGGTGGCTGATTGGAACCGCTCCGGGTGTTGAGTGGAATGGGGAGGGTCAAGGATGCGGTGTCCTGTGTTATCAGGAGGGTCTTCAACACCTCCTCTCCCACTCTGACACCTCTAGACCATCCCCTACGCTTCCCTCCCTTCCCCCCGATATCCCTCAAAGATCCACCCGTGACCACCTGCACACACCCCCCAGGGTGGCCCAGAAGAAGAGGAAGGAACGTCACGGACATTCTGTGATGCTATTCCACCATCCCCTTCTCACTTCAAGCTCAGCAAGACCGATAAAGATACAACCGCAACTGGGATCTTTCCTCTCCACAACCCCCCACGCACCGTAAACCCAAACTGCCCTCCATCATATATTCCTTGAGGAGACGACGTGGAAAAACATCTGAATCACACCCCATTTGTCGTCAAGGTCTTAGTCGTAGAAAAGAAACAATATTCCCTTCCAAGATCATTTATTCCACTGATGATAGATGGAAGACTCTACAAGTAATAACCTTTGAATGATTTTTATCTGGAAATGAGCGTAGTTCTATGCTTTTTATAGCTAATATTGGGTGATAGAAAACAACTAAAGCACGGCTAGGCCAGCTGCCATCATAACAGCACTGATGTTTAAAGCAAATGTCTATTTTTAGCATCCATACTAGATTCCCATCTCTACTACCTATTCCAAAAATAAAATTCTTATTACAAAATTTCAACTTTTGTTTTATTTAAGTTTTCGATGCTGGGATGAAATTTTGCCAACACTACGATCGCTGACTAAAAAGCATTGACATAGTAGGTACTTATTTTACAATCTATTAAGACATGCATCTTTTAATAATGCTTTCACGAACGACCAAAAAGTTATACGATGTTGCCGAAGAAAGAAAAGTAAGAGAAAATAAAGATAAAATTTTTTCATGACATTTTAAAAATGTTCGAAAATACGAAATTCAAAATTACAAAGTGCTGATTTTCCAGTCCCGCTGACTACGTATTACAGTAAAACCTCTATTTTACGAAGTTGAAGGGACCCAAAAATTTGAGCTTTGTAAAGCAGAGGGTTTGTAAATTGGAGGTTATCTTCCACTAACTCCTCTGTCTCCAGAACTGATGTGTCACCAAAACCAGCTGATCTCCAACAGTTGGAAATAGTTTTTGTGGTGACACTCCCATGCTCTGGCAACACCTTGCACAGCATGGAGGCACATCATGCACATAAGAGGCTTGATCTGCGACAAATGCACGTCTGCTAAAACTCTGCTGACAAGAATGCAAGTATACTTTCAATGCAATTAAACACTATGCTGTACTTAACTTGTCAAAAGGTTATGTTAGGGTTGAAACCAAACTAATTACTATAACAAATAATAGTCATCTGCTCATTCTGGGAAAAAACAACAGATATTACGTGAAATTCTCTGTGTGCAGTGTATCTACATCAAATTGAAATGATTTAAAAATTACACCTCAAATATATTGATTCGCTGTATAGCATAAGCATTATTCCTAAGGCTAGGAGACTCACTTTAGTAAAAGAGAATGAAACAGCTATGAATTTAAAAAAAACAGGTGAATATTTTTCTACAAATTTATAATGGTATGAACTTGGCTGCTGCAACAAAATCAGGTTCTTGTAGCTGTTCAGTTGGTAGATCTCAAAATAAGGGAATAACTCATAAGAGAATTAACTCATACCACGGAGTATTTTAAGCATATGCAGTTATGCTTTAATTAACGAAAGGGGTATATTTAGTGCTAGTCGATTTGTGTTTAAAGAAGCCATTATAACATGGGAAAGCTAAGTATGCATTTTAATTAGGAAATTTCAAAACAAAGTTCCAACTGGCCCAGTATATTTCAATGAAAAGACCAAAAAATGCCTTTTTGAAGAAAGCGTATCGTTTGAAATACATTTAATAATATTTCGCAGCTGATGAAAGTCAATCTTAGAAATTCACTCAGTTAATTTGAAATTCCCTCTCTTTTAAGATGCGTTCTACAGTGCTGCCATCTAGCGGTGATTTACGAGAACTATTTACTTGCGGCGACGGTAAGCGAACGCGATCTCGAAGTTGCGATCGCAAATTCTTACCTAACGACGTAAAACACTTCTAATGAAAAAGTAAATAATCAAGATTTGAATATAAGCAATTTATTATTGCAAAATTAATATTTTTTAATGAAACTAAACTCCACGACAGCTGCAGCAAAGAACTTCCTACGGGAATGCGATTTTCAAGTGAAAGGCTGAACAAAGTCCTGAATTGCGGTTGCGGCGGCTACCTTAACGCTAATTTTAAATAAATCCAGAGAAAATATGGATCCTTTGTGACGACGAGTTAGGTATTCGCAATACACAAAATGATAGAAAAGGAATAGAAATTACCAAGCACTAATCCGATTATTTTATGAACTGGGGCATTGTTTTCGAGAAGTAGGCGTCGTGCCATGCGTCTTTGAACATTTTTTCCTTGGATCATATAATAAGGATTGAATTGCGATTTGGATGATCAGTCTCTGGGATTTTTGCTACAGTTTAAGCACTTCAAAAAGCACTATGCTCACATTCGATTTTTCCACATTTTCCCATATGAAATACTTGGACCGAGGGCCCTCTCAACATGACCGATCTGGCTTCAGCTGCTCCTGTCGCGGTATACAGCGATCGTTATTCCATTGTACTGAGTTCAGTGCTACAAAATCATTTCAAAAACTTCGTAAAACAGAGGTCAATCACTCCTAGGGACCGGCCTCTCACTTCGTAAATCAGTAAAATCGAGGTTTCGTAAAATAGAGGTAATTTTACATGGTTTTCCTATATACAAAGATCGGGACCGGCGGAATGGTTCGTAAATTGGTGTCATTTCGTAAATTCGAGGTTCGTAAAAAAGAGGTTCTACTGTATCAAGAGTTTACTGTATCTCTATTTTTCAACGAAAGATAATTATGTATTTGCTCTTTTTAACAACTTCTTATAACACTTAGGCATTTCCAACTTAAAGGTCATCACTGATTTCCATAGGAAAGTACAATCATTTCAAAACTCACTTTTTCCAAAAACTGAATGCCTATTTAAAATCACCTAACATGGTTAGGTCACCTTAAAATGTGGACTCGAGGATTTCCAGCTGCAATTTATCGTAGGCCAACTTTGAATAACAGTGAATTGATGAAAATAAGGTGCTTTCAGTAACAATCTATGGCATGACATTCTTACACACTTGTCCAATACAGCAAAAAAAGAAGTTTTGGGTAGTTATACTTATTTTAGATTTAAATATCCAGTGAAAGAAAGATTGGATTTGTGTTACTCTCAGCTTTGTTGTATTATGTTAACTTAATGGCCTCTCAAAAGATGGCAATTTACTTAATTGTCACGGATTGCTGCCGTGAAAGCGGCACTGCTAATGTTCCAAAAATTGATAGGTGAGTGGTGGTGGTTCAACTTACGTGCATTTCTACTTCTTTTTTTTACTGCAACGGATGACAGGCGTCATCTATGCAGTAGATAATTAACTACGCGTTTACTTACGCGGGAAAGTCCCAACTACGCCGAAAAAAGACGTTGATGCCTGATCACATCAGATTTTTTCACCATCACGATCATCAAATAATACCTTTCGAACTATGTAATGTCTTAAACTGGAGTTGGCATTCCGAACGCCCATGGTTTGGCATCAACTCTTGCGTGCTTAGCATTGAATTGTGGATCGTCACGCGGTTGAATCGTACCGTGATAACAGAAATGCGGAGAAACGCAAGCATGTCACCAGCCTAACTGAACATCCGCGTAACTCCGGATCCATGTAACTCTGATCCGCGTAAGTCGAGAACTTACTGTAATTACTCGTTTTTAGCATTTAAATTGTAAATACCATGGTAAGAAATGTTTACTCATAACTAAACTAATAATTCTTGTCCACATATGAATTCTTTGAAATTCCCCAATTAGAAAATTCTAACAAAACAGTTCCTTTCTATTCTTCCAGCAACAGTATTCTCACGAAGAGCCTTCGGTACTGCTGGAAATTTGGTTGATGAAAAAATAAATCGATTAGATCCTGACTGAGTGAAAATGCTGCATTTTCTAAACAAAAACTTGTAATCTGTTTTCATTGAATTTTCAATTTTATTTAAGAAAAATTAGATTTACTTTTGAAATTACCCATTCTTTATATTTGGCCTCGAGCATGTCCTTAATTTCAGTGAGTGGTGACTACATGACAATTTCATTTATAATTTACTTTAAGAAATAAGATACAGCTTTTATTGGATATAATTAGAGAATGAACAAAAAAGGAAGCATTATTTAACAATTTACAGATAAAAGGAAGACTTGAATTTAATAAAATTGAGGACGATAAGGATTTGGGATTAGGATTCAAGATCTAGATTCGATAAAAAAACAGGATTCGGATTCGGGAATCAGATTCGATCAAATTTTGGATTTGCCCCATCACTAATTATGAATGATTAAAAATCATTCTCAAGCCAGGGTGAGCACAGCTTAGTTCATCCAACAGAGCTGGGCACTTAAAAAATGCTATCATAGTTTAAAGAGACAGGCCGAAGTAAATTTCATAACAACCTGCATACACTAAGAAATTAGAACAACCTAGTCATCTCAATTATGATCTTTATTTTAAGACAGGCTCAGCAAAGTAAAAACAATGGATACACATATAGGAATGAAAAGCAGTAAAAAAAAACTGATGACACATGCCAATGAATAGGCATTTGGACTCTCATGCAGTCATTAAATAAATGAATAAAAAGATGGCAAAAATTCATGTGCCAAGCAAATAGAAATCTAATAACACTTCCCTCAGCTGTTAATACATTCTGAAACATTACACACACACACATGCGTGAATGTGTGAACGGTTAAAAAATGGCTATATGTTGAATGGTTAAAAAAGCATCCAAACTAATAAACATTGCTTTTACACACCATTCTGTATGCAAAAATAAGTAGCAATCTATAAATGAAACACTTCCATGACATTGGGTTAATGCATAGATCAATGGGTGAATAGACTTCTAGTATCTTAATAAATCTCTAAGAATATAAATTACACCATTATTGGTGCTTAGTTTTTATTACCTTAAGCAAAAGGGAAAAAGAATTGACAAGAAAAATTTTCCTCAGAGTGAAGTAACTTAACTAATATATTGATACATCCGACAAAATGTTAAGAAGCCCCATTTAACAGGGAACAATTACAAAGTTTCTACATTGATCTGGAAAATAACCATAAATACGGACCATTTTATAGAGTGGTACACATGTAAGAAATAATTGCAGATATCACTTGGCAAAAATTAGGTATATCTCTTCCAATGTTCTAGGGAAAATAAAATAAACTTTCAATTACTCCAACAATTATACAATCAGTACGTTTATCAATCAATCTCAGATCGATCTGACTGGCTCAGCCCGGTACGGTAAACGGAACGGGCTTGCCAGATAGATCCAAGAAGGGAGCCGAGTCAGCCCACTTTCCCTAACCGATCTGAATCTCAGATTGATCTGAAGAGGTCGGCATGTTGCGCTTTTCGTTCTTCTTTTGGTTGCTCATGGGAAACAAATTGTAATCGATTTCATTTGCAAAGTGAGTTCATAAGCTCACGTGAGTTCTGCAATGACCGATGAAGTAAATAATTTTTCAACTCCATGGTGCAAGATGTTTACAATGCTGGGCTATGTAAAATCAACTCAATAATATTTCCAATGCTGGGCTACATAAACAAACAGATGCGACTGCTGAGATCGATAGTTCAATATCGATATTTTCAGACCATGTTGGTAAACCAGGCGATCTGAGTGAGATCGCTACTGATCTTTCAGATCGATCTGAGTCTGATTGGTAAACGTAGTGAATGTCCACAACGGAACTGTTAAAATTAAGTAGTAGGACAATGCCAGGTTTCAATCCACGGCATTCCTCTTCTTTTGAGAGAAAGAGGATTCACGTTGTCAATCCCATTTAAGATTTATTTTATGCATGATCTATGCTCCTAAACTGTCTTGCACATAATAAATCTAAAATGGTATAGATAAAGTTAATTGCCTTTTCTTTTCACAGATGGAACTGTATAATGACATGAAAAAATGTAACTAATTGCATATTTTATAGTCGTGAAAGAGAATATATTTCGTACATGATTTTCAATGCCATGACACTATCTTACAGGTGTTTGTTTACACAAAACAAATACTAATACAAATTGTAACAAATGTTATCATCCTGAACTACTCACTTGCTATTGGATAGTAGTGTGAAAAAAATTGAATTTTTCTTTGAAGCAGAAAGGAATTTACACATATAATAATCAACTCAATGGTTAGCTGACTAGGATTGCAGAGTGAACCGCTAAGTATTATCATTCAAACATAAATTTACAGATTACCACCACCAAAACATGGGGTTTCAAGAACTTAAAATTACCTAACACTTATTTCTTTTAAGAACTTAAAGGGAATAAAAACCAGAAATATCAACAAAAAGATCTACAACGAACTAGAATAAGATATAAAATTAAGCTTAGCAATTCAACCCAGGCAGGTAAGAGAATCTTTCATCAGTATTTTCATAAGGAGTAAGATACAGATGTTTCCTCTTCAATACAATTATTACCAGGAAAACTAGCAGCAGAAAACATTTAATTCAACAAGGCAAGAACAGATAGCTAAATAATAACCCAAGGTTCCTTCAGAAGCAATAAAGAGATAAACTGGAGATTGAGTAAGCTACAAAGAAATGCAAAGTAAACATGCTCAATTTGATCACCATAAGGAGAAATTTACTTTTTTTATATTTTCACCTCTATCCTATTCCACATAACTGAATCACATGCATTTGGAAATGCTGATGTCCTTCATTAATAATTCAAAAATGCAAACGACTAGATTTCTATCACAATGCTGAGAAGATATAATCAGTCTCTAAATTCATTCATTATAGCATAAAAACATTCAGAAAGCTTTAGGACAGAGTGATAAATAAAGTCACTCAGTTTCTGTCTTAAAAGCATGATTATTTCATTGCAAAAAATAAGGTGATCTTTGTCAATTATTCAAACCATCCCCTAACATGAATTTATACACAAATTACTCTCAAATACTCCTCTCTATCCACTTTCTCATAATAATC
The DNA here is from genome assembly GCA_933228895.1 of Platycnemis pennipes. Classification (NCBI taxonomy): domain Eukaryota; kingdom Metazoa; phylum Arthropoda; class Insecta; order Odonata; family Platycnemididae; genus Platycnemis; species Platycnemis pennipes. Next base: position 33,311,843 of record OW121855.1, read on the forward strand.
AAACTCTATACTTGAGTACAGACCAAATGACTTTGTGATGCAAACTGATGTGATTACTTTTCTTCTTTCCAGGTTTGATATAGTACTTCCTCAGTGTGCAATGCTCGCAATAGCCAGAGAAGTTAAACAAAGCCTCATTAGAGTAGATCGACTCTTCACTTTCTACATCACACATTCCTAACCATCAAGATTCATTCTGTTCATTTTTCTTTTAATGCAAATATCTATACAGAATCAAAGGGACTGAAAAAAAAACCAAGAGTTAACATGGTTCATCGCAGATATTACCCCACGTTACCTTGAAACAATATTGGGTACGTAACAGCAGATTTGTAAATTATTGGCAATTACTGCAAATGATGTTGTATTGAAAATCCATAGTCACGTGAATACTGGGAACAATCGCCAACATAGGCATCGTTTATTCTTTCTTTCATGTCAAATTCATCATGAGTTCTCTCAATTAAATCCACCATTTAACCCTTTCTCTAACTTTATGATATATGCCCTAAGTACTGCATGTTTCCACCTCATATTTCTTACTTTTAATTCTCAATGTGAAGTTCCGAGATAGCTTTCACATGGCATGAGCATATTTTCACCTATTTTTTAAACCACAACTTACTTGTTGTAAACCTGCATGGTATGAAGATAATTCTGCCAATTTCTTCGATAGGCTGAGTTCGCAGAGCAAATAATCCCATTGAAGAGTAAAGGAAATTATTGCTTCTTCGTAGCAATAGTGAGGCCATTTATTTTGTTGGAATACTGTTGAATCCGACTGTACATCCTAATCACCTATCTAAAATCAAATCACTACGGATTCCCAATGAATTCTATCAATTCAATAAATTCCATCAATTTTTTGTAAGATGTAAATTGCAGTCTACCAACTACAGTCAAAGTATTTCATCTACTTAAAATGTAAGTAAGAGAGGGAGATCAACAGATTAAATTAGTATAAATGATATGCCATACAATTTATCAACAACTTAACTGGAAATTCAATATAGTATATAAAAAATATTCCCTACGGATGAAAATTGTATGCAAAATAAGAATATATATGCAACTAAAGGAGTTGAAATAAATAAATAATGATAGCAAAAAATGTATCAAGGTTCAAAATAATATCATTTTCTCTCCAATGCATAGGTATGCAAAAAAAATAGAGTATTAAAGATACAAAGAAAAGCCATGTATTCTAATGATTGCAATTTTCTTGGATAAGAGGAAATATGCAGGAGACTTTATAGCGCCTATATATTTAAAAATCTTTTTCGGGGAGATAAAATAAAGAAATACTATATATTAGAGAGAATTATAATTCTAAAAAAGATATGCAACCTATTTGAAATGATAATTTAGAAATAAAAATGGAAACCATACTGGGGATATACTGAAACAACCAAATGTTTCATAATCAAGGTCATTTGCCAATTCAAAAGTTCAGCACTCTTGTAAAAACAAAAACACAATTACATGCAGTATCAGCCTGATAATATATGGAAGAACTCTTTTGATGAGAAAATGACCGAAAAGTAAGTAAAGGAAAGTCACTGATACTGGAATAGGGCATTCTTAAGAGTCGAATCTTCCTTTTTAACTTGCTCCCTCCTCTGTAGTCTCCTGTGCATGGATAAAAATAATAAAGATATAAAATACCGAATTAATTCTTCTAAATTCTCAAAAACAAAATGCTATTATATACATACTTGTTTTTGTTATTCTCAATCCCTATTAGCATGAATCCCCAAAAAACTAAGGAACAAGTCCAAAAAAATTCATTTCCATCATTAAAATGTCCCTCGCCAATGAACAAGCTAGCATTGTTGCAATGAGAGGGTTCAAAGCAACATAATAAACACATCTTAATTTCTGGCTCATTAGAGCTAGTCAGACCATGCCCTTATGATTATTGCAATGACAGAAAAAAGATCTCATTACGCTGCAGCATTTAGAAAAGTTACATTATTTGCAGAGAAGAATCCCAAATCTGCCACCATAAGAGAAGGATTAGAAACTAAATTCCATAATTTGAAACATACCAGCAGCCGTAAGGGCAACTAGAATTAACTGAGGTTATTCAAGTGAAAAGAAGAAAATTTGCATAGATTTAGGGATTTGTACATACAGAATTTAAAGCTAGTTAAACTAGGTATATGTAGTTCATGAATCATTAAGGATTTGCACATTGTTTTCAATGTGTCAAAGACTTGCACCAAACCTGGAAGAGAAACTCATTGAATTTCAGTGACTCGCGATAAGAAAATAATAAAATAGAAACAATATCTTCAGGGCCAAATTGATAATTCTGACCAAAAACCAGTTCATTATGATATGCCCTGTATGTATACAATGACAAAGGCATGGGATAAGCAAGTAAAAAGTAGTATGTATCAGTAAAGTAGTATGTTTGAAATTACGAAGTGCCAATTTTCCAGTCCCACCGACTTCCTATTGTCAAGACTACTGTAAATGGGTCACATAGCTGAACCAAAAAGTCATGAATAACAAAAATGAACAATCAGTTGAATACATAGATCTACAAGATGATTACTGACATTGAAAAGCTATTATCATATTTTTTACATGCATTATCTGTACAAAAAAGGTTAAATTCACAAAAAAATGAGCCTGTGCAGTATAAAATAGAAATTTACGAGAGGTTATTTAATTACGACGTTAGCAATAAAAAGGAATGTTGACTGGTCTGTTAATCATGATTTTATTGTTTTTATTAGAAATGTTAGTATTGGAACGTTACTCCCTTTACTATAGGGGTTTCAATGAATTACTTTACCTCACTTTTCAAACTTCCACTTTATGCACTTTCACTTTTTCCAAGCCTCATGCATATTATCTACACAGCAAAAGTATTGTTGAAAAGGGTTGGGGTGCACATTATACATTAGGTGTGCCTTATCTACCAAAAAAAATGGTAATTATGATTCATCATTGAACCTATCACGTGCAACAATGTTTCACCGCATCCTAATCAAAAACAATAGTCTCAAAACTCTGAAAGTTATAAGGCACCAGTTTCATAAATAACACCAAAATAAAATTTAATCGCTAGCCATGCAGATTATTCAAGTGTAATCTAACACAACTACATAAAACCAGATCAGCAAAAAAGTGCAAAAACGATAAAGATGCAAGAAACAAATATGTAAATCATTCACATTAATCAGTGGACAGTCCAAAAACCTTCCACTCTCTCAGCCTTACCAAGGTAATATTTTCACAAAGGCAATTTATGGCCAGCTGTGAATTTGTGTTTAACTTTAATAGTGCATTTTTTTCAAATCTCTTGTCTTGTTGCATACTATCTGGATGATATATGATATCTAAGCTATATCATTGCTTGATCTACTTAATTTAAACAGCCTTATATAATGCAATTTGATATAATCATTATCCTTAGGTAAATAAAATCATTGATATTATTAGTACCTTTGACTCTACCTCCTTTGTAGATTCAGATTCCTTTTCAGCTTCTTTTTTGGCTTGCTGACATAGAAATGGCGATCCTGGAATCCGGTCATAGGGTTTTGATAACTTGGCCTTGCTGAAGTCAAATCCAGGGTTCTAGATTTAAAAAATGAATAATAGACCACTAATGAATAAATTTAATACATAATGAGTTTAACTACAACCTTACAAATAACTCCCAATATCAATATAAAGAATTACACAGTAATTTAGCAAAGTCTGAAACTAGTGAGTCACAATATAAAAACAGTCAAGCCCACTTATATCAAACCCGTTTATATAAGTCCTGGTTATAACGAAGTGAAGGCTATTCCCTATCAAAGAGAGGCTGGGAAAAACTGGTCCACATATAATGAAGTTCGGTTCTTATGAAGTAAATATTTAGGCCCCCTCAACTTCGTTATAAATGGGCTTGACTGTATAGCTTTCTGGCTGAATGCAAACATATATAATTTAAATATTTAACTATTTTCATTGATTAAATTAGTGAAAATCCCTCTGGACTCCATGCATGGGTCTGCGATTAGAGATGCCTGATGTCTAAATCTGTCTATGATGAGTCAGTTGGTGGCTTTTGCTTTTGTTAAATGTTCAACTCCGCTTCAAATGGCTCTGAACTAGTGTAGATCAACATAAATTACTCATTTGCAATGGATGAATATCTTTTTCTTTCACATTCCTAACCTGAAATCGCCAGTGGAGATCTCACCCTCTACATGTCACAAACTGAGTATACACAAAGCAATTTGTGATGATCATGTTCGAAATTCCATGACTGCCTCATAAGGTGTCTCAATTGCATTTTCCTTGGGTAACAAACTGACAGGAGGTAACTTTGCACAAATTATTAAATCTAAATGTTTTGGATGTACCTCTCAATAAGGATTGTAACACAAGCAACAGAATGTTTCTATAAATACCTCTTCTTCTAATAATCTCTCCATTATTAAGAAATGTTGGCATAGTAATTATTATGTTGTCCTCAACAATGGGCTGAATTCCTTTGCAGTGAGGACTAAATCATCTGGTTTCAATAAATTTTATATGCTAGTAGGTGAAAATATACTTTGCAATACCACAGTTCTTAAAAAGAATCTATTCATGACTAGTTTTACAACACTGAAGCATCATCAGTTGGTACACTATCAGGTGGTTAGTACAGTAACCACCTGATGATGCTACAGTGTAACTAGGTGTGAATAAATTATTTTTAAAAACAGTGGAATTGTATCTTCACCTACTGGCAACGGACTTCCACTAAGTATGGGCCACTTCCATCGACTACATCAAATTAAGTATGCCACATGATTAACATTTAAATTCTCAAGGTGGAGCTATAGCAGCTTTCAATATTTTCCTTAAAATGCTCAGGGTTCCAATGAATCAGCTCATGATAAAAATTTTTCCTTCAAACACTTTATTTAAAAAAAATAAATATAAAATTGACTCACCAGGATAATTTTAAATTCAGCTGAAAAAATTTTAAAGTGCGTTTAAAATTCCAAACTACTAGGTCAACTCTTTGGCTTGCAAAAAATTGTTTAAACAAGGAGTTAATAATTTCAAGGTACAGCCATGTGCTTTTTAGGAGGGAAAATCATAAAAGCTGTGAGAGGAAAAGGGTTAATGGCAATGCAGCATTCACTGGTTCTGCCTTCATAATAATCAGATATGAAACAAATAACTTGACAGGGACTCCTAAGGGAAATTTGTTTAGGAGAGAAATGAGAAGTTAAATTGTTTTTATAATAATACGTAAACGTAAACCTCTATGCTTAACTGTACATTGTTGTTCTATTTAGATTTTAATTCAATCAATTATGATTCTTGTTTGAGGGTAGTTTTCGGTAGATGCTGCAAGAGTTGTGCTTTGTACAGTTTGCTTCTTGGGCCAATATATCAAAATTTTTCTTGCTTATGGATTCTATCTTACGTATTTATGAAAATCCAGGCAGCCAATGTTCACTGGATATATTAAAAGATTTCATTAGATGGCGTATATCAACTGCAATTTTGATAATGTCAACATTAAGATCAATGCATTCTCTTTGTCTAAGTTTCTCAATGAAGAATCAGGTAAAAGTGACAGATGGGCAAATGTCTTTTTCTATTTCTCTCATCATTTCTTTCCAGTATTTTTATCATGTAACACGATTGTACCTATGATCACAAACAAGAACTGATAGGCTCTTAAATTTCACATCCTTCATCCTTTGCCAGTGGTTCTTTGTAGGTACATATTTATTCTTTTTGTATCTATAAAACATAGATCGTACCAGATATTCCTCCTAAAATTAAAGATGTGCCCAAAATATTCTAAAAATCACCTTTTCTTTGCAATTTTTTAATCTTTCTTTACCCAGTGACACTTCACATTTATGTTGGAAGTCACCACTAGCGGTACTATTTATACCTGTGCATGAAGCCTTTTTTTTCCTCCGGGAAAGCTCATAAAAATAATCTAGATACATACAGGTCTACTTCGACTTACGTCGTTTTCATAGATACGTCGGTTTTTATTATAAATGGATGAAATAAGTCGAGATGTGCCGACATCGTGGGTTGCAGTAAAAGTGCTAGAATCACAAAAAAAATTTGTAAATGTGATAAATCGCACAGAGTTCAAATAAATAGTTTAAAAGAAATAAATAAATTGAGCAAAAAAATAAGGATTAAATAAAGAATATGACTGCAATTACGTAAGAACACGGTACTACAGGGAAATGTAGAAACTGCTCAACTAAAGAGATATTGCACTAGAAATGGTGTATTTTCGTATTCACGAAGAAAAGTAAAGTGAAGGATTATTCCATCAAAAACCTATCGATTCTAATTTAGCACTTTTAATAATTATAATGCATTTAATCAAAGCTCTAGAAAGCAGAAATGAGCTGCATTACCGAAATGCAGCAATGACTATAGTTCCTCATTGCCCAACAGAGAAGGTGTGGCGCTTGCTCCGTGCCTGCTCCGGATGACTGTACCAACTCTGAAAATGTCGGATGCGTAGTTTTTCGATGTTCTTGGACATTCCCGGACCTGTCTTGATGGGCTATTGTGGTGTCATGAGGTTATTTTTCGCTTTATTACTTTGTAAATTACTCCCAATCCTTAAGCCAATGTATAGAATCATGATGAAGCATGATTCCCAGGTTTGCGCCATTGAGATACCAGAAACGTCTTACCGAAAATAATGATCGAGTAATGTAAAATTGGGTACAATACTATTAACGAAATCATATATCATGAAACCGCACTGGGTGGGTGTTTACTGTACATCAATCATCAAACAAAACGGGAGATATAATTTGCTGTTACTTGAGTAGCAGTCATTGTTGCAGTATATTTTTATGTCCTTCCCAAAAGCCCATTTGACACGGCCCAATTTATTGTGCAATAAATTGGATTGTGTGCCACTTGACACACAGCAATCTCTCACCCAATCCCAAAATCTCACCAACAATCTCTGGCCCAACATTGGATTGCAGAGCAAGTTCTATTTTCTGCTGGCCAATCTCCAATCAGAGGTTAGCTTTACCATATCATAGTGACCAAAACAATATTAACACTGCTATCAGCATTCATCTATAGGCAGTTTTAAGCTCCAAATTTCTTTTACAGACACTTCCCAGGCTTATAATTAAAAAAATACTATTTATTACCATATTCTATTTCATATTCAATAAACAAGCATCTCCTGATATTCTTTTATTCAGCGACTTCGGAAGCGGGGGTACAGGAGGGGCCGAAGGCCCCACCCATAATATGCCCCAGGCTCTTGAGAAATGATTAGTCTTCAATAATAAAAATTAAATTTCATTTGTTTCATTACCCTTCTGACACACATTCTCACACTTACGTATGCTCTTTTAGCAACACGCTAGTCTCTACTCCCTCCTAAAAAAATACCGGCCCTTTTCTTAGGTGCCAGGCCCTACCATACGACAGGGGTAATAGGAAAGATTATTTTTGTAAAACAATTGTAATTGGGATATAAATTACAATAATAATACAATTCGTAAAACGATTGTATTTTGGCTCTAACATACAACCATTGTACAATTTGTAAAATGATTGTAATTTGGATCTGAATCATGACCATACTACAATTTGTAAATCACTTCTAACTTAACTCTCTAATACAACTGTAATACAGTGCCTACCTAATAATAGCAAATCTGTGGTGTCTGGGTGCTATGTGGGTGATTATTAATTCAAGAATAGGGACCAAGGTGAACGCATTTAAATAGAGTTGGGGAGCTTTAGAAGTAGGAATAAAAAAATAGATGTGTGATTCAGCTTAGGTGCTTCATTCCTTCATGAATGGCTATGAAGAGCATAACTCACTCCATCGCCATCAATTTAAAGAAAATAAAAATGTATACATGGAAAAATAAGGATAGCAATGTTAACTTATGCTGATATCAACAGTGTTCCCAAATTATTTATGCTTAAATAATGACCACCGTTTTATAGAATTCGTTAAGTCCTCTTCTCAGTGTTGCCATGCATGCCACGGAATAGGTTATTTGGTTACCTGTACACGGTCACGAGATTTCACCAAAATATAATCAAAGCAACAGTATATTACACTCGAACTTGATAGATATAAACATAAGTGCCCTCAGACAAAAAATATTTTGGGTGGGAGGGAAATTTTAACTGATCTCTGAGTTTTAGCTTTCATATCTAATTAACTGATGTAATAATTAAGCTCTAAAGCATGTTATTCGAGCAATTCCCGCGGCTCATGGTAAAAAGCATTTGGAAGAATTTCGAATAATAGAACTACCAATATAGCCTTCATCGATTGTGTAACTTAAAATCAAAACAAAAGATAATAAAAACAATGTCACTCAATAACGCCAGGACGCTTGATCGAGGCCAGTCCACATAAACTCTTGATTTCCCACATTTACTCACCTCTATTTGAAACCATTCCAGGTCCAATTTCTTTCTCATTTCGTGCATCGTGAATGCGTCCGCTGCATAGTTATCCGTCAGCAGTGCTTCCCAAACTTCGTCTTTCCTCTTCTGCGGAATTTTTGACAGCAAGATCGACAACTTGTCTCCATCTTCTATAGTCCATATAAGTTCATCCGACCGTACAATTCCAAAAAGTCTTCCCTATAATTAACATTAACTAAGTATAATATTACATGATTAGCTAGTATTTTATGCTTCAAAACATACAGGTGCACACCATTAATCAAGATAGAAAATAACACACTACAAAACCTCACAACACTTACTTTAAAGATTAGTTGGTTCAGGACCGTACACTCTATTTCGTTTGAGGATAGTTTCACTTTAATATCCTTGCTTCTGGTGCCTTCAGGTATAACAACTTCAATGTTTACTTCATGAACCGTCTGCCACCACCTACCCCATGGTGTTGCGCATGGGACGATTCCACTTCTTTCGTCAAAATGACTCAAGCCTTCCAAAGGCATCTGTGGCAATATTTGCGAAAAATTATTTTCAGCTAAACGTAGAACTTAAATAATCCTGAATCTACAGTCAAGGTTGCATTCAGTCGGAGAGTTGACATAATTAAATTATGGAATTCATTTGTCTGACATAAAGTGCACTCACCACGCCCGAAGAACAAAACAAACTTATCACTTAACCACAAATTAATTTACTCCTGAAGTGATACACAATATCCAATCAATTCATGCAAAGGAAAACTAGACTAGAAGTCTTTGGCATGAAGAATTCCTCAGAAAATCTTTAACCGGAATTTTACCCAAACTTGAGCAATTTGAGCACACGCCTGCCATCTATTGAGCTTGTCGACTTCCGGTTAATGGAGGCATTGTTGTCATATTTTGCATCGGTGCTCTCGTACTAATGGATTGTGTGGGATTACAGAGCGCTATTTTAGTCGATTGAGAAGAAAACAGCATTGATAAATGTTCTAAATTTAATTGGTGCTGTAAATTACAAGGTAAGCGCCAGCTGTATTGGTGAATTTTAGTGTATGTTTCAATGATCATCCTACACAAAGTGTGACCTTGCAACTGCACTCGTTTGTCAATTGTTCATTCTGATGGCTTTCCTTGGGCTCCACTACACGTTATGTCAATGTTTACATTATGAATTCCAAAATAAACTATAAAATTGTATCATGTATCGTACACTTGGTCAATACTTAATAAAATACTAAAGTAGCCCCAATAGATGCCATTGACGTATTTCTTAAGATGGTTGTTCTAGATTGCTTACCTTGAACTGATGATATTCTGGATTCCCTTGTAAGCTTCAGGCGGTCTCTATTAAATCATTACGACAGGGGCGTAATTATTGACTAAACATTTATTAAATTATTTGTATGTGTTTTTATGATTAAGCAATGATTTTATGGTTGGGATTTTGTTACAGGTGGGTAGGGAATTCCCCAAGATTTTAATGGGAATGAGGACACCAGAATGGAAAATCCTGAGAGATCAGGCGAGTTAATGACTAATGTGCAGCTCGTGTCTCATCTTAATGAGGAAGTAAAAATAGTGCACGATGGAGTAAAAGGTGGCCGAGATGGAGTTAGTCTCATTTCGGCAGATGATGTCGGCTCACAATACATAACTATTCACACGGAGCAAAGCATTTCAAAGGAACCGCAAGAACAATTAGGTGATTGTGATTCGCAATCCGACACTTTAACGGCGTCAACTTTGTCAGGCAATGGGGGTCAGGGAGAAGAAATGCTTGCTCACGTCGTTCAGATGCCATCAGGGCAGCATGCTCTTGTTGTTGATATTATGGAGGCTGTTCCCAGAGATGGGAATAAGAATCAACCGCATACTTCATCGCAGCTCAAGGAAGGTGCTTATTATACCACTGTTCCTACCAGTGGAACTTCGGTTGGCAATCGCGTGACGCTTCTAAATCCCGTTTCTGCTGGGAATACTGAAAACCACCACCACATCCAACACCATTCCGTGCATCACAGTACTGAATCCTTGCCCGTCGTATCGCGGGCGTACATTCCAGATACAGATGGGATGGTTGTGGCTACTAGCGGTCAATACATCGAAACGGCAACAACAGGGGTGGTAGAGGAAGATATATTACCGCACGACTTAACGGAAGAAGATCGAAGATTGGCAGCTGCTTTGGTTGCTGTTCAGTTGGTGCAGCAGCAAAAACATCAGCTTCACCAGCAGCAGCAACAACAACAAATACAACAGCATTTGCCTGTTTGTGTTTCAGATGCTACTAACGTTATAATGAATACTGCAGAGATTCAGGGGTTGATAGGAGTGGGCAAGGGTCTACACCCAGAAGACACTCATGTGGTTGTTACCACCGATAAACCGGTATCCTCCACCATGGTGGTTGATTACATTCAGGCTGTGGAAGATGGTAGTGTTGTTAGTAGTAGTCATGATAAAGCCGATGGAATGGTTGTATCATCGCCGCGTATTAGAACGAGGGACGTGGATGGTCCATATGGACAACCACATCAAGATGATAACTCGTATGCTAAACTCCATGTGATCCTACCACACCCTAAAAAGGCCATAATGGGTCATGGCGCCGCAGCCCGTAATAGGCTGAAAAGGTTTCGGACTGAAATCGAAGAATCTTCCGTGGTGCATATGCTAGATACTAATTCTCCTGTAGTCGATGGTGTTCAGTATGTGACTGTGTCAAATTTAGGAACCACCTTGAAAAATGAACATGGAGAGGTCATGGAAATGATGGAAGTAGGAGAGGAAGCGGACGAGCTAGGAGAGGGAATCGTGGAGGAGGGAGATGAGGAAGAGATATTGGAAGAATTAGTGGACGAGGACGAAATGGAAGAGGTGTGCACCAGAGAAGATTTAGAGGCCTTGGATTACGAGACTGGGGCCTCCGAGGGCATCCTGGGTCCCTCCGATAGAAGCTTGCCTCACAAGAAGAGGATCCCTCCGAAACTCAAGGGGAACACCTTGGTAATGGACGGCGAAGAGAAGAAGAAGCTCTCTCAGGTCCACGTCAAGTGCTACAAGTGTGAGGTATGTGGGGAGGGCCTGGCTTCGCAGGGCGATTATGAGGCTCACAAAGAGCAGATGCACCCACAGGAGCAGTCCATCGACGAGGACAAGAAGAGCCCATTCACATGTCTGCTATGTGGCCAGGCACTCCCCAGCCAGTTTAAGTTCTTCGAGCACCTCAAGAGTCATTACGAGCCCCTGCTCGAAAACGAGCACACCCAAAGGAAGGTCAAAGAGGAAGACACTGAGGTGAAGCACGAGGAGGAAACCTTGAGCCATGTGGAGGGTGTGGAGATGACCTTAGTGGACGAAAGCCACCACGGCATGAACCGCGCCCCAGAGGAAATGGCGCAGAAGGAGATCCACATCATCCACCACCAGGATCAACCTCCTGGCGTGGAATTGCCCGCCTTCCTATGCACCCACTGCAACAAGACATTCCGACGACAGAAGGCGTACGAGACCCACATGAACCTCATGCACGGCCCGGATGACGAGGAAGACGAGGAGGAACAGCAGCAGCACACAATCACCCACGGCACCGTCTTGGAGGAGACCGTGGTCGTCTCCTCCAAGAAGGACCAGCAGCAAACCGAGTGGATTCCAGACTTTCTTGACGATGATGACGAAGATGAAGACGACGAGGACGACTGGGGAGACGGCGACGTCCTTGACCGTCCCGTCCGGCGTCGGCAGCAGCTCTCCGGGAGCGGCACCGGTGACGGTGCCAACGACGCCACCACGGACGGTCAGGGTATGGGAGTCCACCATCACGTTTGCGAAGTCTGCGGTGGCGCCTTCCAGAGCAGGGCCCAACTCAACCACCACGTCCAGGACGAGCACCCGGAGTCGGCACAGTCCGGGAACCAGAGGAAGAAGACCCGGAAGGGAGGTGGTGGAGGATCCGGCGGGGGCGGAGGTAGTTCCCGGAAGATCGAGCACATGACGTGCTCCACGTGTGGCCGCGTTTTCAACCACCGCAACTCCTTGGTGTACCACATGCGGAGCCACACAGGGGAGCGTCCGCACCAGTGCGAGGTGTGCGGGAAGAGCTTCTTCGCCGCGAGCGCGCTCAAAGTGCACATGCGACTCCACTCAGGCGACAAACCGTACAAGTGCGAGTACTGCGGCCGCCACTTCCGCCAGTGGGGCGACCTCAAGTACCACTGCATCTCCATACACTCCGATGAGAAGCAGTACCAGTGCGAGTACTGCGGGAAGGACTTCGCTCGCAAGTACAGCCTGATAGTCCATCGGCGCATCCACACTGGGGAAAAGAATTACAAGTGTGATTTCTGTGAGAAGAGCTTCCGTGCCTCCAGCTATCTTCAGAACCACCGCCGCATCCACACAGGTGAGTCCTTTTATTTTCCTACCTATGCCCTTTAGTTTCGTGGGAAATGTAGGGTTCATGACCGACCTTCACCAACAAAAAACTAATTTTTATTATATCCCTGAGTCTGTGCAAGGGTAATGAATTTTTCCTTATTTCTTTTTATGTTTTATGCTATCTCTTCAGTGCTCATAATAATGTCACTTTGGCATTTTGATTAGGTACCACACATTTCTTTTTATTGTGAGCCCTTGTTCAAGTAGGTTCTGTTATTAACCATGTAAACAGGGTGTATATGTTTTCCAAGTTCCCAAGATGGTTTTCTTGTTTATCGAAGTCACTGATCATCAATTCCAAGATTGGTTTGTTCAACACCAAGATATTCCACAGAGAAAAAATCATTTGCCTTGACCAGGACTCGAACCTGGACCCCCTGATTTCTGGCCAGGTGCTCTACCAGTTAAGCTACCAAGACGTGCTCCTTCTCAGTGGAAACTATAGAGGCTTTAAAGGAAGCAGAACTGGAACAAAGGAACAGTAAATTTTTCATGGCCAGTTCGCAACCTTAGAATTTGATTGGTTTGCTGAAGCATTCCCTTACATTCTTCTACAGCGCAATTGCATCACATAAGAATTTTTATTTCTTGTCCGTCCTTCATTACATTAAACCTATTCAGTGTACATTCTCCGCAGTTCATCCCATTTTTTTTCTTCACTAGACTGAGGCAGTCATATCCTAAGATGTGCCCAATTACCTACATTGTCACATGTTCTTTTGAAAATTTTCATCTCCTTTTGACCCTTTTAATGTGCACTTAGTTATTTCATGGCAGCACCAGTTGCATTGGTTTCAATTCTAACTTGTCTGTTCTGTTAGTTTTCATTCTGTATGACTATGGTGAAGAAATCTATGATTTCAAACTAGCCACAAAAAATCTTTAGTGTTAGCTACCACGCTGGTATGCATACTAGTGGAATTTCCATTGAGAAAAAGTCATTTGACTCAACCGGGATTTGATTTGGATTGGGACCAGGGTTGAAATGGAGTTTCAGGTTCGCATCTAGTCAAGATAAATAAGCTTTTCTCTGAGTAAATTCCACTAAGATGAAGCATTGTTCATGCGTAGGTTTTGATAGGTTTCCCTACTTTCAGGCCAGAGTTGAGATGGTAGTGGATTCATTTCATTTAAACTACATTCTTCAACTAGGATGCTTTATCATTTCCTTCTTATGTCTTCAATCTGAGGCTATTCAGCCTCCTAAATAGCATAACTTTTCCATTATTTCAGACTTTAATTCATGCGAGTGTTACCAGTATTGACTAGTAAAATGTTTCATTAATTTAAAAAATATGAGAGATCATATATGTTTCATTAATGTTGATGTGCCAATGACCACATTTTCTAAATTATGCTCATACCAAAAAAATACTCCCAAGTTATATTAAATTGCAAAATCTTTATACTAGATAGGTACATTATGTGTAGTGCTATACTTGAGTGCATGTGAATACTTTTGCTACTGTTACCGTGTAACCAAACTTAAAGATTTTGGTAACCCTACTCAAGAAATAGACCAGAGAATTTTATTAGCAGTGGTGGAGGGTAATTGAATACAAGTAACTGTTAGTTATTACTTGTTGGTATGTTTTTACTTTTTCTCATTACATATGAAAAATTTTACCATTAAATCGAATCTGCTTTTGGTTTCAGACTCTAAAAGTTACTTTCTTAAGATGTTGCTCACATAGTAAGCTCTTATGCAATTTTGGCAGATGCTCTTCTGCTAGGAGGAAGGCTCCAGCACTATCGATAGTGAAACCGGAAGTTGTTTTAATGTATTTTTCAATTTTCATTGCAATCTTACTTCCCCATTATATTTTGCTGGATCTTTTTCATTAGCGACCTGACATGGCTGAGATTGAAAGTGAGTTCCTTTAAGAGTATTCAGAACCCTATTTTCAGTTAACTGAAGGCAAGAGCACCTAAGATATGACTGTAAGATGCAAGCTTTGCCCTGGAGCTAAGGGTTTTGAATGTTCATGAGGTTACTTACTTTTAATTTTACAGAATCTGTACATGTAGTTAAATTTATCAGTCAAAATGTGAGGATGCCAATGAGCAACACACATTACATCAAAGTAATTATAATTTTGCGCAACCATGGTATTTGTCGGGTTCTGTGTTTAATCTTTTGTTTAAACTGTTTAGATATTAAAACTTATCCTTGAAAAATGTGGCCAATTAATTCATTGGAGTCACCACAAGGGTACCTATTACAGTGATACTATTGCTCAAGCAGGGAATTATTTGTGCTATGCACATAAATCATATTAAATACAGTGCTAAAGTAATAACATGATGTAAAAAACTGCATGCAGTAGATCCTTCAGCACTTAGACCAGTTTCTAAAAATAGCCTTTATCTACTTGTAACTGTTACTGAAGTCTATTTCAAATGAGTTAGTGGGTGGTGGGAAGGCGGAACCAGCCAGAAGGAGGAGCTTGACACTGGCCACATGGTTTTGTGGTGCACCTATAGGAGTGCAGGAGTGGACATTCCTTCTCCAGCAAGCTCAGTCTTACTCTGGCTTTCATCACCTGTTCTGCCTGTTCAACATCTGTATGATAGTACAGCTATGTGATTGCTGTGGGTATCGATGTACTCATGGAGCTTCTCGGACAATTGATATGCCTAGTGTCAGAGGTGCTTATTGACTCTCTGCCACATTATTGCCAGTGGGGAAATATTTAAAAGAAGGATACCATCAGAAACTAGTTTTCTGATGTAATGGTACCTGATGTTAATGTGTTTAGTTTTATCAGACACTCCCATATTTTTTGTAAGGCTGATGGCCCCCTGGTTGTCAGCCATTATTGGACTTGGCCATGGATTGGGACTTGGATGAAATATTTCTGTCCAATTTCTTCAAGTAAACTCATCATCCGTAGAATTTCTTTGACCACCTCCAACATTGCTGCGTATTCTGCCTCAAAACTTCATAGTTCTAAATGTTTCTTCATAGTCAATTCCAGGCATCTGGTTGTGACCTTGTGCCACTAGTCGGGCTTTATATTGTACTTCTCTTCCCATTTCATCTTGCTTTCTCTAGTGGACCCACCTCGATCCTATGATGTTACAATCTCTTGGTTTTTTTTTTAACTACTCTCCATTTTTTTCTGTTTCTTTATTTGATCAATTACTGTTCTCATACCACAATTCCATTTGCTAGCTTGAGGACTAGAAAATACTTCTTGATAAATCTTCGTTTCACTTTCTCCAATGCCAAATGTAGAATACACATATGCTAGGCTTATGTGCTCTCTCTGATCTTCTAAGAGGTGCTGGTATTAGTTCATCTATATCTTCTTCTGCTGATGCAGAATGATCATTTCCTAGATTGGCCTGTACTGCTTGATCATAACTTTCTCTGAGTCATGCTTTTGTCTATCATATTCATCACTTAGAATCTCATCTACATCCTCTGGCTTGTACGTGAAATCTGATGCTGGTGAATTTCTAGCATACTGACAATCCTTGCTTCATCTCTTCTTGGAAGTTTCTGCCTCTTCATATTTCCTCTGCAGCAAACAAAGCAGTTTTCCACAGTTCCATCCTTGAATCCCATCTTTCCATCTTCACTTAAATTCTGGGGTAGTGGTCGAATGTAATGCCATAATCTTCTTGAAATAATTGCCCTCCCAGCAGGTCTTCTTTGTGGCAACAGTATTGATAATGTAAAAATTTCTTCTATAATTGGCAATAAATGGCTCAATGTTATTCAAGGACACAAATCCTCTTCCACATTAGAATTTAATTTCAAAACCTTTTCTGTCCATTTTTCTCGCTGAAATTAAATGAAACTTGTTATTTGGGGCAAAAAGAACTGTCTTTGAGTAAACATTTCCTCCACCACAACTATCAATGTGATATATTTTAACATCTTCTCTTCCCTCCTTGTCAATCATCTCTCCATTTCCCACCTCTATTGACCCAAAATATCCAGACACAGAATGAATCATGAGTTCTTAATGTGATGTTATGTGATGAGTGGCTCCACTGCACATAATCCACTCACAGCTGTTGAAGTTTTCTTCTTTGCTAATACTGGATACAGCTCATAATACTGCCTTACATTCAGAGGTGCTTTCCTCACTATCAAAGCATTATTCTTGATAAAGACTTTTTACCTTTGTGCTATAAGCAGTCTTCCTGTATTCAGTCTTTGTATTTTTCTTTTCATTATTACCTTCAGTTCTGGGGCAATTTCTGTTATGCGCCCCAAAAATCAGAGGAGAAGCATATTCTGCTTATATCTTCTGTTTTGTACCTCAAATTATTTCCTTCTTTCTCCAATTTATATAAAAATGTCTTGGTTCTGTTGTTCATTGAAGCAGCAAGTACCTTAACTTTCTCCCCTTTTTCTAATTCTTTGACACATCGTTTTTCTAGCAATAATTGTGATTTTATTGCTGGTACTTTCAGTGTGTCTTCTTGAATCTTCACTGAATGAATAGTCACCATTTGCATCAGCTGGCTAACCCATAACAATCAACATTGCTTAAGTTGTCACCAGAATATTAAGTCCAATAATTTTAAAGTTCTTATGAAAGTTTGCACTAATGCAATCATGCTTTCATACATCTTCTGTTTTCTCGTACCTTAACATTGCTCTCCAGGTGCAAGCAACACTTGTCAATTTTTATTTATTTATGGATATCTGCAAGAATATTCCTTGCTTCATTAGATCTTGTAGTCTCGGCAACATCTTCAATATAGTTGTTGCTCAGCTAGAGCAAATAGTGCAGCACCATGGCATTTATTTTGCATTGTTCCTTACACAACAGTGCTTAAAATTTACCATCATTATCAGGTTTGATTGCTTCTCAGCAACTTTTTCATTCAAGTGTAGCCATTATCATTGTATGGTTTTGCAGAAGCTCTTGTAAGAGTAATGGGTCACCAGGTCATTCCATAAGATGCCTAAAAGCAGAAACAATTTTTTTCAGTGAGTGAGTAAAATTCACCAATATAAAAAGAAGTCCAAAATTTCCCTGAGCTTGCGAGTGTGCTCCCCCCGACTCTTTTTTCAAAATGGCTATCAGACTGTAACGTGTGGAAGGCAGTTCTTCTAACATTCAGCAGTTCCAAGCATATTTTCCTTTTCTTCTTTCACAATGAGAAGTCAGCCTCGTTGAATGTTATGAGCAAACATGTATGAAATGCACATTATCTTTACCATTCTAGGCAGTTATTCTTTATGGTTACGAGTGATTTTCCAGAAGCTATTCATTAATAGGCTGTAATGCAGACAGTTATGTTAAGTATAATACCAAATGGCTACAATGAGTGAAATGAGTCATGAAAGGGCGACAGAAACAAATCGCTTAAGGAATAGACTAACCATAAAGATGAAACAATAATGAGTCTCCCTGTTTTCCCTACTCCTCCTACCATCAAAATTCATTGAATTCTACAAAACTTTGACATAAGTTTAAACGCTTGCATAAGTTTGTATGCAAACTAATATTATTTATCCAAAATGATGTCAGAGAGAATTGGCATCTACCTGGTTAATTACTGGGCCTCTCTGATTATCTACCCATCCATTTAATTTTTCCCAAGAAGTTGAAATCAAAGGTAGAAAAAAAATTAATATCTTAGGAATTTGGAAAACTGCTTCAGCAACTAACATTCCGTATTACCAACTATGTACATATACCAGCAGCTAATATGTTATACCTCATTTGAGTTACTCCATTTTGAACAGTGTATTGACTTGAAAACTATCAGGTAATATCTGTCAAATACCTTTTTCATTCCCAGCCTGACTGTATTATTCAGTATGTGGAAATGTGCATGATTCAAATCACTTTTGAAGTCTCTGGTGAGTTGTGAAGCACACCAGGGATAAGGGTACATGAGGCAGTGGTACACGATGGACAACAGAAATGACGTCATTTTGCTTACTATCCAGATGGTGTGCTCTACCCTGCTTTCAACTGATAACATATTTTATTTGGACTGTTACTTCATAAGGTTGAGCATTTAAGAAAAACTATATTTATTCTTTGTTTTTTGACATCAATGTGACAACAATAGTTACCTATATTACTGTAACAAAAGTTGGCAAGTCCCTCATTTTCCTTTAACTAGTAATACCTACATCAGTTAGTTCTTAACAAAGCTATCTAACCTGATGTGATGAATTAAATCTACCTAAAGTAATAAACAAGAACATAACACAGTGTAAACACCCCCACTAAACTCACATACCACCTCTTGGATTGTCCAAAAAAAAAATTTTTTTTTTCAAGGAATCAGGGTTAAAAACATACCTGAGATGCATAGCATATTTTATTAAAACAATAGTAAATGGATGAAAAGCTAATGCAGAATTATGAAATGATACATTACTTTTATTCAAAACACGATATAATACCTTTAAAATAACTGTGCATGACATTAACAAACCAAGAATCAAGAAAACTATTGACAAACATTACAGGTCATATATATGCTTAACAATGCTACCAAGACAGAAATGTTGGCACACTGTTGGCATTAGAAATTTTTAGTCAAAATTACAAGCCCTAAATATTATAACTCTGGTGTACTTTTGACCCTAATTCATTGCCAAAAAAATTTGTCTCAAAACTTGAACTGTACATGAGTTTAAATGGTGCTAATTCCACTTTACCTTATGCTCTTGAAATCCTCATATTTAGTTAGTCTCACATCTTTCAATCAAACATTTCATTGCTCCCTTAGGTGAAAAGCCTCATCCCTGTGAAGTATGTGGCAAGCCATTCCGTGTACGTTCTGACATGAAGCGGCACATGCAGACGCACAACAGGGAAACAGTCCAGACCATGACGAACCACCCTCAGGCATCAAATGGAAGCCAGACCATGACTTCGGAAGGTGACCCATCCCCACCCCCTGACAGCCAGGATCATCAAGTTCGCCATTCCAGCCTAACAGGATCTCCTCACCACCACACCATGGACCCTACGGGCACTCTCCTAGGAACTGAACTGGTGGTTACCACAGACAACAGTAAAACTGAGCAAATTACGGAAGAAGAGGCAGAGAGTATCTTGCCTGATGATGGCCTCGGAAATCAACAAGTGGTGACCACAGCTGTGACACCAGTTCAGCACACAGTTTCACAGCATGTTTCCACTCAGCCCATTGACTTAAATTTGGTTCCAGGAAGAGCAGGTGTGTCAATCCAACAGGGTCACCTGTCAGCTGCTGTGACAGAGCAAGTCGTACAGGAAGTGCTTCATTATGCTAGGGACCCCCTTGAACAAAGAGACAATGCCAACACACTCTATGTATGGCCCATATACATGTCATAGCGTCAGCCCCTCCCCACTCCCAAGTGCCAAGCTGCCACCCTCTTGAGGGTGCCCTGCCAGAAGGGCAAGAGGAAAGAGGTCGGTAGCAAAAGTGGACATAAGGGAGGCCCACGAAAGTGTGGGATTCTACCGTCTTAAAACTCTCCGTCCAAGAAAGGGATGTGGGGAGTGCAGTCCCAATACAGTATGTAACTTTCCCTTCCCAATATCACAAGTGCCACATAATTATTTGTATAGAGTAAACAGAGTTTGAAATGATCACTGTAAAATGTGCAATACCCATTGAGGTTTTGCACATTCTATCCATAAAAAAAACCTAAGTGCTGACCTCAAGTGCTAATAACCTTGATGAAAATATGGAAACTGAATACGGATCATAAATGGTAAGGAGTGAATTTTGCGTGAGTTTCAACAGCTTCCATCATAACTAGCAGTTGCTTCCCTGGCAAGTCCTAATGTCAGGGTACATCACAGACTATGTCACATGGATTACCTTACCCAGAGTAATTCCATTTGTTCCTGATATTTGCTTGAAATGTCTTCCTGATATTTTCTTGAAATGTTGTAAAGTATTCTTTCCCACAATAAGCGTAGCCACATTTGTTTTACCTTTACATGCCATTCATGTAATCGAGAGTGAAACTTGCCAAGATTAAGTTATTCCTTTGTTGAGCACAATACTCTTTATGAGTCAATACTTTATTGGCTATACTTTAAAAATCATTATCCTCAGTATATTTTCATATATAACATCACTTTAG
Organism: Platycnemis pennipes; assembly: GCA_933228895.1. Taxonomy (NCBI): domain Eukaryota; kingdom Metazoa; phylum Arthropoda; class Insecta; order Odonata; family Platycnemididae; genus Platycnemis; species Platycnemis pennipes. The sequence continues at coordinate 33,332,774 of OW121855.1, forward strand.
TTAGAAATTTAGACTATATATTAAGTATGACACTTTATCATCATAATTAATTTTGTGTATGAAAAATCTTATTTGCATGATTTATGAAATCAACATTGTGAGAGAAATGAAAGCTACATCTAAATTGGCAATGATAGTGGAGTGATACTGTTAAACTATTAATTAGATTTTAGGGTATTTTATGACCCCCCTTATGATCAAGGAAGTGCAAGGAATGAATTCTTGCCTAGAATTGACTTTCTTTTTTCAGTTAGTATAAAATTTCCTTGTATTTTTTTATTATATAGGAATAGCTTTATTACAGATGAAACCCTTGGGGTGATGAGTGACTTAAAAAATGAAAAAGGCACCCTTTGTTTTGTCACATTTTGATGAATCTCCGAATTTTTTGGGGCCTGCCAATTGGCCTAAAATGATGTGAAGGCTCAGTTTGTTGTACATTGAAGCTGTCAAATTCATACAGTGGCAAAATTTACTTTATTTCTTGAGACTGATATTTGAATATTATTAATAAGTAAGTTATTCAATAGATTTGTTAGGCAATGGAGCAATATATGACAAAACTATATACGAAAAAGCATATTAGGATTTTTAATGCCTACAAATCAAATGTGTGCAAAAATGAAGGATTTGGAAGAGGATGGCAGATATCATAATTATATAATGATATTCAGTGGTGGCATGTTGAACTTGCTGCCTAGTGACATTTTCGTTAAAGAATCTTAACTATGTGAAAGAAAATTTTTATGATGTAATACATGCAAGTAATATGTCAGAGGGGATGATTTTGTAAAGAGATTATATCTTCTAATAATATAAAGATTTTGGTAAAATCATGTTTTTATTGATTTCCCCAAAAATTTCAGTACATCTATGAAGAATTAGAGATATCGACCTGAAAGAAACTGGTAAGATATCTTCAGTAGCCCACATAAAACCTGAGATAGATAAAGATAAGCTGTTCTGTCCTAATTACTTCAGCTAAGAGTGAAGGAACAGAGCAACACCTGCCTGAATCCATCTTGGTTGGTCTCCACCATTGCAAGGAACACTTACATTAGTAACCAACACTTCCCGTCTTTCATTCTGGTAAATTGGTAGAGAAATGCTTTCTTCTGAGTAACTCCTCATGCTCTGCAATGGATGATTGAGAAATCATTTCATGATTGTCATCATAATATTGTTGTGTTATTATATATAGTTATTACCAATATTTTATAATTTGCCTAAATCTTTCAAAAGTCTACTCAGAATAATTATTTCAAAGGTTGAATTACAGTAATGCTTACCAATGGCTTGGTTATGACTTCTCCTTTAGCGTGATCTAATGTTCTTATGACTTACATCTCTTTTTTATATGCTGATTTATGATTTGCTAATGAGTATGGTACTATACAGTTAATAATTAACACCTATATCTGCATCATGATACACTGGTAATTTTTTGTGATAATTTTTGTTTTTTTTTTCTTATAAATCAACCCAGGGCCGTATTTACCACATGGCATACCCAGCGGCCGCCGGGGGCCTCGTGAAAGAGAAAATGTAAATATAATTGTAACCTGGCACCTGCTAGCAGAGTTTCAATAGTGATAGATATTTGTACTCATTTTGTATTGTCTAAATATGCAAGGAAAAGTCTATGTCAAGCTGTCAGGCTGCAAGACTAAAACATTGGGGGCCTCATTCTATATTCCGCAGGGGGCCCCAGAGGTCATAAATATGTCCCTGAATCAACCATCACATCCTGTACATCATTTTGTATTGATGAGATGTTTTCATAGGTAAGTTTCAATTCATTATAAAATCTGATCCATTAAATTGTAATGGGAGCTTACACATAAACAGAACCGGTGCATCTATAGCAGGAACATAATGAATAATTCCCTCAAACTAATCAAAGAATAGGTTAGACATCTTAAGCCATTCAGACTCCAACACATGGGCAGTAAAATTTGGTGTACATAGAAAGTTTCTACAGTCTCTAAGTCAACTTTCTCTGAAAATATACAAAAGGAGAAATCTCTGGAGGAAATAACCATGGAGTTTAGCAGATCAGCAATAATGAGACTATCCATATGCCAAAGACTGAAGACCAAAAACTGCAACCAAATGTATTAAGTCATGAGGTGATTAGTAAAGGAGACTAAGGAAAAGTACCTTTAGAGAGTGTTGGGACTATGGGGATGTGATGTGAGGGAAATATGAGTCCATCTATAACCTGAATAGGTTATTTCAAATGTTAACTTTGAATATGCCCCCTTAATTTCGAAGTAAAGAGAGAAGAGTGGGAGTGTTGTCTCCAGAGTAGCCAACCTTATCCCAGAAATTCTGCTCTTGATTATCAAAAAGGGCAGTTTTGTCAATTTTAATCACTCTTGGTTAACCATGGTGAAAAACTACCTCACTCTTCTCCTAAATGGAAATGTTGCTGATAATGTTCACATACATAATCCCAAAGGCACAAGAAACTGCTCTCAAATTAACATTACTAAGATGCAGAGAAAATACAACATGTCTTGGATGATTGAGGTTCATAATTATTCAAGAAAGGATGGAATGGTATTTTAACCTTCTATGAAACAAAATGAATGAATATTAATTTTAGGCACTGCCCCATGCCATGAGGAGAAAAAAAGCTTTGCTGGATAAGGCTGAAGCAGCATTCCAACACACCATCTTATTGATTTAGCATAGAGACAAAGGGATCTCCATAGCATATAATGTATATCACATTCACTGACTGATGGAATAGCCAATAAAAGGAACAGTTTTCATTACCTGATTTTTGGGAATGCCATTTGAATTCTGTTGGATAAAACAAACTGAGCGACTAAATGTTTTTGGGCAAATATTGGACCAAAAGCAACAAACTTGCTAGGATTCCTAGGTGAACTAGAGTCAAATAAAACTAAAAATTGTGGAATCTGCAAGTAAATGTGGAGCAGCATAGAATGGAGGTGATTCCAATGAGTTGTGAAATACCAATGTAGGGGAATTAACAACTGAAGGCTTAATGCCTGTAACCAAGAATGACATCAATCATGGAAGATTTGAAGTACTTAACACATCCACAAAAGATCTAGCTACAAAGCAAAATTTTGAAGCTTAGTAGAAACTCATATGAGAATTTTAACCTTAGACATACTTCATGTCCAGTTATCAAATATGAAGCCAAAGCATTGAGTACAAACCTCAGGGATCCATGCAATGAAACAGTCTGGGGCAATAGAAACACTGGGCGAGTCTTCATCACAGGGAACAAGCCCTTGGTCATTCAATACAGCTCCCTCAATTTGAAGACCTGTTACTTTCACAGGAAGTTTGGCTGATGAAGTGTGGCCAGTCACATTTTCACCCCAGGTGCTAACCAGCTTCAAAATGTCAACTGTAGTACCATATTCCCTGAAAGTAAGCCAAATATTTACTCCATTACTTATAGATAGCAGGTAAAACATAATGGTACATGGATGACTGCTCATTAGCACACTCCCTGCCATTAAGATTCCATTCACTGCATCAAATGGTTTCTTTATTTAAAATTTTTAAATAGTTTTATGGTTTAAATTCTAAAAGTTTACTTGGAAACAAATGTCACTTTCCTTGTAAAAATATATATAGGATTGAAACTATTTTTCATTTTATCCAGGGTTACAAGCCTCCTAGCAATGTATGTAAACTTGCAAGGCTTCGCAAATTTCCATATTCAAATTAAAGTTTTGAAAAATTAATACCAGTGAAAGTTTTTGGCATTTTCTATGACTTTTTAAGTTAAAGGTATCAAGTAGTATAGTATCAACAAAATATTTATCATTTGCAGAATTTATGATGCTGGAATTAGGGGAATATAAAAAAATTTTAAAGGATTTAAGTATACAAAAATTTATTGTAAAACCACTCTGTGAGATGAGTGAATGTCTTATGATGCTTATTTATAGTTAGGTACTTGTTAGTCATATCCAATCAAATGATTACGAAGAAAATTTTTATTAAAGGAATTAACAACACAGTATTTCATGTTGACAGATATTTACTGGCATCCATGTTAACATCTATTTTGAACTGATAGGATCCATATTGCCATTTATAGGGGTGGACTTTGGGACATGATATCCCTGGATGGCCAATAGAAATTCAACCTAAGATCTCAATTGTAATTGTAAATTGCAAGTGATCTGGCCTCTTGTCAACATGAATCATGCTTTAACAGTAAATCTCATTTATCTCAATTTAATAGCACACAATAACATTCTGTAAACTTTACCTGGCACTTTTTTGCTTCAGTGCACTAAGAAAACCCACTGGATGGAGAAGATTGGAAAAATCAATGGATCCAGATAAACTGGATGATTGGAGTTCCTTACTAAACTTTTGTGCCATAGCTGTGCGAAGAACTAAGCCTTGAAGGTATAAGGAGGGCTCTTTAGGGCCATCCCAATGGGCCAACCATGACGATGGGATCTGAAATTAGACCAATCATAGTTACTAAAAGTCAAAACATCAACAAATATCATAAAATGCTTTAATAGACAGGGTGGAATAAAAGGAATGAGATCTCCATTTCATTTAGCGTATGGAACTACATTAAAGGTAGCCAAATGAAATACCTTGATAAATTTTACATGTAGGTACCTATATCATTAAAAACTGCAAAATAAATATAGGTACTATACATTTTCTGACAGATTTGAACTGACATTCTGTTATTTTTAAATCAATATGTTGGGATACTCCCCTTTCTTCATACTATGAATAACTATAAATCATTTGAATCATGATAAAAATTTGCAGACTGATATTCTTGTGCTATATATGCCAAGTCTATGGCTGTGACTTAAAGTATTATTGTTAGAAAGTTGCCAACTACGTATATTGTCTCTCTCTCTCTCATCCACAAAAATCCCAAGGACAAGTGAATAACTCCTTATATTAATTATGAGTATGAGCCATTACTAAGCTTTATTTTATAACAATCTATAATTTTACTGAAAAGTGATATAAGAGACCACATACATAAATGATTCCACTTTTTAAGGGATTTTTCATATATTTAGGTAATGCAGGGGAGCCTTACACTTCAAGTTCCTATGAGCCTGAACTAAAAAACTAAGTGCCCCCACTTAATGAACCCAAGTATGTCCAAATTGGCCCACCCTTAAAGTCTTACTATTTCTCATCCCACACATCTTCCAACTACTGTCAACCAAAATATTAGGTTCACTAAGCTTGAAGGGTGTTTAAAAAGTAATCCAATGCATACAGAAAATCCAACAAAAACATATTTTTCTCATTTAATTCTCAATTATATCATGTACATTTTAATTTTTTTATTCTTATTTTTTTATTACAGTTGGAATGCAAGAAGTGCTGGGTTTTTTACGTGTTGAAGAATTAGGCCAACTTTGCTGCGCCATTGCTGCATTCATTTACAGGTGGTAGAAGAGACATATGTATTTGTTTGTTTGGGACTGTTAATCATTACAATTCTAAATCCTAGTATGCCATAGGAGTAATGAACAGGGTGAGTAGGTGAGAAACAGTGAGGAGGCAAAATAGTTAGGACATGGTGCAGCGTGGCGTACACGATGAATGCTGCAACATCATGATGCTTTCCCAGCAACAAATAGCCTCTGACCCATCTCATTCTAACACATACAATTATAAAGTGATATAAAAATTGATGAAATTTTCCTTAACAATAATGTATTAAAACATTTGGATATTATTATTATATCTAAGGATTACAATGCAACTAAGATCCAAGCCGAGAAAAATATTTCTGATAAAAATAAAAATGATAAGAGCTTTTTTTTGGACATATAATTTTCAAATTTATAAAAATGCACGAAACATTTTTGTTCACATTGTGTTAAAATTTGAATTTGAACAGCGGATGGGTTTTTGAGAAATAAAATTTTAAAATCAGCATAATTCTTCAGCTCGTAAACAAACCACCACTTTTTGCATTCCAACTGTAATACTCAAATATAGATTAAAAATATACTATTGATATTATGTGATAAATGATTATACATATGAATTATATGATTATACATAATATTATGTAGAATTGAATGAGAAAAATTATGGTATACATAGTTGGATTTTCTGTACGTCTTTTAGTTACTTCATAAACACCCTTCAAACTCGAATGCTCATAATATTTTGGTCAACAGTATGTATTATTTACATCACCTAAGCACGACAACGTAGACCCCATATGTTTTAGGAACTAAGACTACTAATACTTTATACACCCAAGGTTAGGCTCTTATACCTAAGAATACATCACTACAAGTAAGTGAAACAATATCACCGCCAAAGTGGCGATACTTTTAATTGTCAACTAACTTATTGACATATGTTACTTAATTATTTATTGGAATTTATTTTTATATTAATTTTGATCAAGCCTTTTGATTTAAGTATATTTTCCATGAATTATTTCGTAGACTATTATTGCCACAAATTACATCACAGATAGGAGTCATCATATGTTCATCATCATCATGGGTCAAAAATCCTAGGATTGGTTTGATGCAGCCCTCCACTCGATTCTTCCATCAGCCAACCTCTTCATACCAACGTAACTCCTCTCTTTTACATCTTTCAAGACCTGTTCCATATATCTCATGCGAGGCCTGCCTTTCCCAATCTTCCGTTCACTTTTCCCTCAACGATTATCTTCATTAGGCCATTGTGTTTTAAGATGTGGCTGATTGAGTTGTGCCGTCTTCTATTTAGGGTTTTCGGTAGACATCTTTTTTCTCCCACTCTTCCTTCATTCGTCACGAGTCGATCCATTTTATCTTCATCATTCTTCCGTAGCACAACATTTTCAATGCTTCCAGCCTTGACTTCTCTGCTCCTGTTATTGTCCATACTTCGCTGCCATATAGTAGAATGCTCCAGATGTATGTTCTAATTAAATGTTTCCTCACTTCCACGCTTGTATTTTTGAATCTTCTTTTGGTAAAATGCCCTTTTTGCTTGGGAAATTCTAATGGCAATTTCTCTTTTACTTTGTCCATTGCTGGTTACTTGGCTTCCCAGGTAGCAGAACTCTTCCACCTCCTTGATTTTTTGTTTTGCTAGTTTAACATTGGTCCTGGATTCCTTTCTCCTACTGCATACCAATACCTTAGTTTTCTTTTTATTGATATTCAGATGATATCTGGTCATTGTTCTTTCCATATTTCCTTGTGTCTTCTTCAAATCTCCTTCTGTTTCTGCCATGACTGCTATGTCATCAGCGATTTGTAGCATGCTGATTTTCTCCCCGTGGATATTCATTCCCGGAGACTTTTCTTTGACTTCTTGGATGGCTTTCTCGATGTAGACATTGAATAATATGGGAGACAGTGCTCATCCTTGCCTCACTCCTTTCTTTATGCTTCTGTACTGCTGGGTCCTGATTTGATTATGGCCACCTGGTTTTTATACAAGGTGTGGATAACTCTTCAGTCATTGTATGATACTCCAATTTCTTTCAGAACCTTTAGCATCATATTCTAATCCACGTTGTCAAATTCCTTCTCCAAATCTACAAATACAACAAACTTCAGTTGATTCTTCTGTATTCTCTTCTCTATAAATAGCCTGAGGGCCAAAATCACTTCTCTTGTGCCCTTGTTTCTTCTGAGCCCGAATGGTCCTCATCCAGGACCTCCGCTTTTTGCTCTATTCTTCTATAGATGATTCTTGTCAATATTTTTGAAGCATGTGTCATCAGGCTTATGGTCCTAAAATGTTCAGTTCTCAGACCTCTTCTTTTTGGCAATAGGGATGATGACGTTCTTCTCAAAGTCCTTGGGTATCTCTCCTGTGGAGTACATGGCACAGATGGTTTTGAACAGCTGGGTAAATGTCTTCTCTCCCACATTCTTAATTAGTTCAGCAGGAATATCATCTATTTCGGAAGCCTTATATATCCTCAGGTCCCTTACAGCTGCGTTGAATTGCGATCTTAAGTTTGGGGCTCCCAAGTCATCCTCATTGACTTCATTTTCTTCTTCGATAACCTTCGGGCTAAGCTTTCTTCCATTGTACAACTCTTCTCAGTATTCCTTCCATCTCTTCACTTTATCCCCATGTTCAATTAAGAGTTCTCCATTCTTTTCCATAATGGTATTGCTTCTTGCAGACAGTTCCTTGAAGTGATTCCTCACCATCCTGTTGGCAACTTCCACATTTCCATGAGCGAGGTTGCTTTGTACATCTTAATAATATAATGTAATATACTATGCCACACATATTTATGTCCGCTCACTTTGAGTCATGCACATGAAAGGCTAAAAGGGAACAATTTATGCACAGTATTTGACCAAATAAATGAAAAAAAAAAACTTTCTGCCTTACAACAAGCATTTATGAAAAATAATACGTAGCGATTTATGAATTTGAATTTTTTTCTGGGGTATCTTCCTCACAGGTGCTAGGTAGGTAGGTAGGTATTGATTTTTGGGGTGCTTCGACAGCCAAGGTCATTTCGCACCACCCATTCTCTAATTTATCCATAGGCAATATATTAAACTATATTTACGGTAGATCGAAATAAGACTAAAAATAAGAATAAAAACATGTCTGTATAGTATTTTATTAAAAAGGTCAGTTTCCTTTAGCAGGATTATGACATGGTTAAGACGATCAGTGTCATTGCCTAGAACATGCTCTAGGCTCCCCCTGATCCCTAACCGGAGGCGTGTATTCCGAAATAAGTTACAATCCGTCAGGATGTGTCGCACACTGAGTGGCATGTTGCACTCATTGCAGAGAGGCGGTTCCTTCTCTTCGGTGAAGAGATACGAGTGAGTCAGACGGCAATGACCGATTCGTAGTCGTGCAATGACAACTTCCTCTCTGCGACTACTCCTGACGGACGTTGGCCATGCTGCCGTTACCGGTTTTAAACTGCGTAATTTGTTATTTGGGAGATTGCTCCATTGCTCCTGCCACTGTTGGAAAACTGAACCCTTTAGATGGGACCGAAGGTCTTCGAAAGGTACCAGAGTTGATGTGCAATTTTCTTCTTTTAGGGCAGCCTTCGCGGTTGCATCGACACGCTCATTCCCGACAATTCCCATGTGGCTGGGGACCCAAAGAAAGATGATGGTGACTCCCTTCTTTTGAAGGGAGAGTAGCGACTCATGGATCTGCTGGCATAATGGGTTCGTAGAGGTACAGTCGGAAATAGAGTTTAGGGCACTTAGAGAGTCAGAGCAAATTGCGAAGGATCTTGTGCTTGTATTGCTTAGGCAACAGTTTTTCTGGCACTGCAGTTGGCATCTTCAGGTCAAGGTGTGACACACTCATTGCCAAATCGACAAGGCCTACGTGGGAGATACCTCAAAGATATTCAAATTCAACATAATACCATAGAAGCCTTCACAAAGAATGTAGTTATGTCCAATTCACACTCTTTATTAATTCATAAGGACTTTACCTGTTGCCTGATTAATGAGTCAGCGATATGCATGGTTTCTGAGTCAGCAGATGCAAAACCCCTGATAATCTTGCTTATACTTGTCAAGCATCTATGACAGTCTTGGACCAATGAAACACCTTGTGCATATTCAACATTAAAGAAATCTACAATGGGGTCACTGTCAATCTCAGAACTTTCAGCCTTTGCAACTGCTTTGCTGGAAAATATCTTCAAGTTACTCTGGAAAAAGAGATTTCCCCATGCTATAATTGAGTTATCAGGAATAATTAGGAACATACTGCATGGAAATAAAGTCACACCATGCAATAATGTAATCGATGATAGTACATAATTAATGTTGTTAGCACTCATTATTACAGTTTAGCTCATTCTAAAATAGTCCTAATATTTAAATTCATCATATGGTTTTTTGACACATTACTTTTTCCCTTACAAGGAAAATGAATCTTTAAATAAATAAGGCATTGATACAAAAAACCATTCCTATCCCTCTACAAACATTGTTGATCTATGGCAAAATAAAATTCTTACTCAACTTAATGAGGAAATTCTTTCAAGCTTTTCAATCAAATCAGTTTGCACAGGAAAACATTGACTCGTCCACGTGTCCTAATGGGAGAAGACTTGACTGGAGATGAAAACTCCGTACTCTCTTATGACAAGAAATAGATTCAGACTTTTCCAATAATTTCACATAATTAAAGCAAGTAGTAAAATTATTGCCTTAATTTTTGTTCTGCAATAACTGTAAACATTGTTCAAATTACTATGTTATTGACTGCATATTATGGTATAACATTACCCAACTTGAATTATAGCATAATTCTGCGAGGTAGTGCAGCAAAACTTCATCTGAGCAAGCTTTCCACCCCCAGAAAAGTACAATCAGGCATACTGTAAAATCTTAAGCCTCGAGAGTCTAGTAGAGAGTCATTTCAAAATCTGTAGTCTTTATACAATATATATAGGACACACCATGAAGATAAGAATTAGATAATAGTGATTAAATGGAACATATAAAAGAGATATGAAAATACATGTTAAAATTACTGCCACAGAAATTCATTTACAGAATAAAATACTTCAACTTGCAGAAACTTCAATTGAGTGAGGTGATCATGCTCCCCCTGCAGGAGCAAGTGCAGCCTCAGGGTAAGTGCAGCATGTATTGCATTGCAGGGACGCAGACATAAGGCAAATTGAACCTGTATCTTGAGCAGATGCAACCATGCCAATTTTCACCACTAAAATGGTTTCAATGTCAATCAGTAACATCAGTGAATAACCAATACTAAAAAGAACTCAAATGCCATGTTATGAAGGCGTTGCTGTTTACTTTTGTCATCATTGCAGGTGGTAAAAATAAAACTCGTGATTATTTATCATAGTTTGCAATAGGTCTGCAATTAATAATACTTATAGTTTTCTCCAAATCTATAGGTACAATAAACCCATTGGCTTAAAGAGACGGCGATTTGCCGGCTGGCCTGACTTTGCCTTCCGTTAAAGAACCGGTGAATCACTGGGCCCCTCAATTTATTTATTTATTACATTCTTCACAGATGCTTGAAGCCAAGAGACAACACATAGACAAAGTTGGGACACATTCTTCATTAATGAATATTTTGAACTCTGTGATAAAATAATCTAAGAGCTAAATTTATCTGAGAATTCTAAAATGATTTGGAAGTTGGATGATACATCATTTTAAAATATCCAAGGAAGGCAAAGGTTGCAAGAACTGTTAGTGCAAAACCGACAAAAGAGATTAGCAGTCCCGGAAGGCAAAACGTGGCTTGTTTTACGTACCACAGCAAAACCTACCTATAAGAAATTCGCAGGGACTGGAAAAATGATGACTTCATTGTACAGATGGTACATGCAGGTTGCGTAGTCTCAGGAGAAGTTGAGAATTTGTATTGAAGTAAGATGCGACCCTCATTTATCATGCAAGCAAGTTTAAGAGGGCAAAAAAAATCATTTTCATACAGCATTCCCACGGTAATTGATGGTGAAGCTTGATTGGATAACTGAAAGTCATGGATATTCCATTGACTATCAATGCATTCATTTTTAATTTCATAGTAGATTTTCCCCTGGTTTCAGTGCTTTTTACCCAGCCCTCTGCATGTTTTACTGAAATCATCACTTTTTCCTACAATTTTGTTGACTTGTCAATCATTTAATTACCCTAAACTTTGCATCACCTAAAACTAATGCCTGTTATTTACACATATTTAATATGCCACATAATATTGGGGAACATTCAGTTGTGAATTTTATTCTCATATAAATTCCCTTTGCATATGTCTATTTTTTGTATATGACTGGCAGTTTTGACTACATTCTGTAACGATGAGGATAGATTAGATTTTACAAAATAGATTAGATTTGATCAAAAAGGATGATTTTAGGGTAGCACTTACCCAGCTACCCTTACATTTTTCTTGAAGATTGATGTATTTTTTCAACCACTGCATTCTTAGTCTTATGTTAACATTTCCTCAGCAAAATCCAGATGCTAAAGCTGACGTTTAACCTCTTAATTAACTGATGTTTAACCTCTCATTAGCATTAATATGCCAAAAAATGAAATTATTGATCATACCTGAATTAGTTTCTTCCACATAGTCAATATTGGAGTTAACTGTGCTCTTAATTTATCCCGGTCAACTTCTGTCTCATTTCTAGTTGAATGTATAAGACCTATAATCAAAGAATGCACAAGGATTACAGGAAGATAGATTTATTTAACATCATACCTTTTTCTTAATACAAAAGGGAAAAACCCTTAAAAAAGCAGAGACAAAATGGGCAAAATTTCAAAGCCTTTCATTATTATAGGTAAATCATTAAGATGAATATAAAAACATTATTATTTTAAACTATGATCTTACTATCTCAAAACGATCAATAATCAGAATGACCAGAGCTGGATTATTCTTCAGTGAAATAAAACTAGGGATGGGACATTCGAATCTTCCAATCCTCGAATCCCTCAAATAATGCCTTTTTCCTCAAATCTTTGAATCCATTGAGTTTCACCTTGAATCCGAATCCTTCAAAATTTGAGTCACTTACATCCTCAGCAGATGAAAATACTTTTTTTCCTTTCAATTTAAATATCAATCACCACCCATGATCAAAAAGCATGAATTCAAGAGCCCAGTTTGCCCCATAGCGCTATGTGGCTTGACAGGGCACTCTGTTTCATGCACGCTGAAAGAGCACCGGAGATCAATCATCCACAGGAGCATATACGGAATGGCCTTCGCAAAACATGCACCCTCTGGTGTTCCAGGTGGAGTACATAATATCTTACCAGAAAGGACATGGGTAACAGCAAAATAACCTTGCTACTACCCAATAAGATTGAAATGGGAGGTGGTCGAAATGGAGAAATGTCCATGGAACTTCAACCGTGACGGCAGCATTTGACTCTACTCTGCATGAAATAGATTCTTTCATCTGACTCATAGCCTTCTGACATGAGCGGGGAAATTGTCAATGAGAAACAATACTGAATGAGGCAAACAACAGTAAGGGAGGGGGCATGTTTAGCCTAAACAGCCGAGACTTCCTCTTTGTTATTTAAACACTGATGATGTGGTCTGTAATGGACCCGAAACTTTGGATAACCACTCTCCGCATGCAGTGGCTCCCAAAAGAGACAACTGGGAGCATATTCAGTACATTGCGTGTGCACATGCTTGTGTTCATGACTCTGTTATTTGCATTACAAAGAAAAAGAAATTTCCACTGCAATTTCCGCCCAATGGGTCAAGTTACATTTTCAATATTCCAGGCATTGCCATAAGTGGGTTTGTAGATTTCACCATAGTCTGTGCGCTTCCCGTTGCTTTTTTGTTTTTCTCCTGCCTCTGTTACTCCGAGTTCTTCACTTTGAGAGTCAATTCATGGTTGGGAAAAGCAAGTCACTGAATCTAAAACCAGACTTTGTTTAATTAATGAATACAACAGTAGTGGGTCAGAAGGGCATTATTATCAAAAAGATCACACAGCTAGCACTAGAAGTCTTTATGGTAGAAGATGTGATGCATTACTTGATGAAATTCACTTTGGAACCTACAACTGTTTGCATTTGGCCTTGGATGCAACAATAATGATTTTGATTGAATATCAAGTGAATATTCCACAATAGGTGTGACATTTTTCTGGTTTCCAATGTTTTCCTGATGATATTCCATTGTACTGCTATAATACATGTTGCCGCAATAAATTTAGAGAACAAGAAAGTACGGTAATGTGTGGGGGTAAGTGTGCAAAATCAATGTTTTGTATTCCAAATAATTACAAATAACATGAAATTTAATGTCATGGACAGTAAATACAACCACGGGTCAATGAAGTGAGTGAAAATATCATTTTTAATAGCTATCCTAATAATATATTTTCGCCATTCACCCAAAACACCCACAATATTGTTTAAACTAGAGTTAAATTTTTAGGAAATGGCTGTGGAATGATTATTTAAATATTTTCAGTAGCAAAGAGAGTTCATTATAGTGAGTGGTTTTTTGGTTTCTGAGAGCTCTCATTGTATAGAGGCTCCACTGTACTACCAAAACTGGCTAGGAAGTACCTTTCAACACCACTGGTAACACTGGACTCAGAGAGACTGTTTAGCATGGCTGGCATTATTTGTGATAAAATGAGAAGTTGCTTTGATCCGGAATGTGCTCAAATACTCGTTTTTTAAATTAAAAAGTTAAAGCAATAAAACATTTTATTCTTGTAGTTGGAGTGTTTAATTCAATAGAAGGTGTAAAATTATTACTAGACTTGAAAATAAAATACATGGTTATGGAGAAAATAAAGATTTGGCTTTGAAATTATACTTGGGATTCAAGGAAACGGTAACATTTAGATTTTAGATAAAATTTAGGATTAATGGTAAAAATTGGATTTGGATTCGAAATGACATTCGAGGGTGAATTTAAGATTTGGATTTGAGATACGGATTCAAGAAAAACTGGATTCAACCATCTCTAAATAAAACTGTTTCATTAATCTTCTCCAATGTTCATCCTCATTACTTGATGTTGAGGCAATAAATATATCCTCGAAAAGGATTTTTTTTAATGGTGAAAATGTGTCATTCCCATTTTTTATACTGTGCTAAGATTTAGTATTGCAATATGAGCAATATTGCTAATATTAAATAACCGAATAACTGCTTGGCCAACATAACAAAATGTCAGAGCTTCATGGATCATCATCGTCTTGAGTTCAGTCGATGAATTCACCTAATGGTAAGGATTCACCTGACCAGCCAAAGGTCATCAATAACTGTTAGATGCTTTACAAATGCAGAGCAGATTTAGGATAAAGATTAATCCCTAGGAGACTAAAATCATGATATTCTTGAGGAAAAAGAAAGAAAAGCTGAACATGAAAGTAGCAGAGCAGTGAGAAACACTTGTGGAAGAGTACAGCTCAATTAAGATCAATTAATAATTTCTGCTTTTGAGGTATTTCTAAACTTAAGGTCCCCTTCTCAGCAAAACATTTGTTTGGGCATATAAATATAGGAATGCATGGCTTATATATGCATCAAATCATTTTTATTTAATTCCCACATAAACTGAAAGTATGTATTAATACTGAGTATGCATATGATTCACATTACCTTTGAGTTTATCAATTATCTTGAGGCTTTCAGTTCTTTGCCAGGAGCACTCAACGTTTTTAGACAATCCAAACTGTGATGGGTCATCACTATCAGGGAGCTTCTGAACCAGATCCAAAAATTCCTAAGTTAAATGAAAACAGTTTTGAGTAAGATGTAAAGAGATTATGAATTTGATTTGCTTGAATTAAAATCTTCATCACAGATCAGTAATCAAAAAAACAAACACTTTTTGGACATCCTAGATAAAAAATGTATTTCTCAAGAAATAAGTAAAAAGCATAATCTTAGAGTATAGTAAACATTTCAAGCATACACTTAAGCATAAAGGTTGCACTAAATTAAATATTTGGCGAAAAGATGTATGCATATGAATGAAGCAGTCTATGACATGGCATTAGATGATTAGAAGATATGTATTTACTACTGACATGAGTATTAATTTTCAGTGAATTAGGATAATCATAATTTAACATCTCTTCAGTGATAAATGAAAATTTTCCTTAAAATATGTATCAATATTTTTGGATGAATAGAACTTTTGAGTGTCAGCTCAATGACTTCAAATTCACCATTAATTTTCTATTTATTGAGGTCAAAACATTGAGCTATCTAGATTTGTATCTATAATCATCTTCTAACAACCTTACTTCACACTGTTTAGAAGTACTTACTCGGTAATTCTCTTTGAAGGGTAGATCTAAGGTAGGGCCAAGTAATTTTCTTTGGCTCCTGCCTGTAAGCATGTTGTATTCAAAATATTCATGCAGGTACGATAATAAAACCTTAAAGTCATGATCATTGTCAATGTGACCACCATAAATAGCAGTTCCACAAAGTCCATGAACACTCTCCAATTCCACTTCCATTTCTGAAAAAAATCAAAAATAAAACGAATCCACAATCCAAAGATCAGTAAATTTATTGAGCAGCCATTTTGGAAAAAAAAATATTTTTTTCATTCATTAAATTCTCAAATCCTCTAATGAAGACACAATCAAGAAATATGCATATTTAAGATAAATGAATGACATATGCAATGCATGAATTTGCCATCACTGCTACTCCTGCAGAATGTAAATTACCCTCAACTAGCTAAAGTGCCCATTGAAATTCATCATGAGAGAGACAGTTCAAAAATATACACATTATAAAGGTAGTTTAACATTTCCCATTAAGGGACAAAGCCAAAATTGTGATCTGGAGCTACTGGCTCGAATTCTAAATTGAAATTCAAAATCAGGTTTTAAACCAATTTATATATATATATATATATAACTAATACCAGTAATTGAACCCTTTGATTGAGGCCTTTTTCAATAAGTTGTTTTCTGGACCTTTCAGACTGCAAGAATTCAAGGACGTTAGAAGGTACAGGAGGGGGCATGTGCATGCAAGCCTACAGGAGAAAATGAGGGTGCTCTACAAGGATTACATTTCAAATCCTTCTTGCCAAGTGTAGCATTTTCTATGGCCTCAAATCAAGATTGCATATGTATTGTAAACATGAATTACAATGGATTCATGCCCACAATTCATCGCAAGGCATCAGTTATTTTTCCCATGAACATTGCAAGTAGTAAGCCTATGTAAGTCTGTGCCAAAGAAAATGTTCACATCACAAAACCACTGTGATGCCCCCTCTATCTACTAGCTGAGTTTCCATAAAGAAAAAATCCTGCTCAACCTGGATTCAAACCAGGAATCCCAAGATTCCTGGTTTGTGCTTCCAGCTAAGTGCTTTGCCGCTTAACCTACAAGGCTTCCTTGGCTCCCTTACAAAACTCTAAGAGGCTTTAAAGGACAAGATGTTGCCTGCCTGCCTGCCACACATAAAACGTCGCACACATGCTGAGTCTTGTGCGCAGCATTACCATCCATGAGGTGAAGGCCAAATTTAAATACTAAGGTGCTTACTTGGACAAATTCAAGGATTCAAGAAAAAATTCACCTAGAGTCACACCTTCTCAAGGAAAAAATTCACCTTATGTGGCAAAGTACTTGGCTGGAAATCAGGGGGTTCTGGGTTCGAGTCCTGGTCAAGGTGGATTTTTTTCTTGTGGAAATTCTACTACTGCGCATTTCAGCAGGTGACTCCACTGAGGTATTCACAACTAGTCACAATCATTGAATCTATTCTACCTTCAAATCCATTTGCAAGACACATCAACCAAAGGGACCATGGAAAGCAAACCAATAAAATATTAAATTCTTTGAGAACAAGAAAAAAAAGTTTTGCTGGTTTCAAAAGGTACAATGAGGCAATCAGGAAATTGGAGTGCAGGAAACAGAGGTGAGCAATAGGGTAACCTTCAAATCTAGTATTAAGACCACCAAGAGTTTCCACAACAGAATGAAATCCAGGACAAGGACACCATGAACATACAAAATGAGAAGGGTGAGAGAACGAAGGAGTACTGGGTAAAAATCAAGGCTAGAAATAATGATTCAAATACAGTAAAACCTCATATTTACGTATCGGAATTTACGTTTTCCCACAATTTACAACGTTTTTATCGGGTCGCATCCAATTTCCTATATTTCCAAGGTGTGTAGAACCCTGTATTTAGACTACAACTATTCCGTTCTTCCGCTGTTTGCATTAGAGGTGGGTAAGAATGTGATAGGTTAAAAAAACATAATTCCCTTCTATGACATTAAGCCATACATACCAGTCTATATAAAACACTGCTTTACCTCATTTCGTGCATATACACTTCAAAAACAAGAGAGACCAGTAACATGCTCCGTTTTACGGAAAAATTTGAACTTGGTGGCGTAGCGGGGCACCACTAGTGACAGAAAGACGAAATATCACTTGAGATCACTGAAACAATTGCAAGTTGCGATTGCGATAAGACGCTCACTACCCTTTTGCCAGGAAAAGATTCCTACTCTGAAATGAATGTGCATAGGATGCAATTTATAATTTAGGAACACCCGCGGGAGTATATTTAAGCCGTACCAAAGTTCATATTGTGAAGTATGAAAATTAATTTTTATCCAGACATTATATTATGTTTAAAATACATGAACTGAACTGGTGAACGATAACCGAACGATACACGTTACTGCAAAACAAAACTTATTGAAACTAGCTTTATCACATGAAAATCGCATTAAATAAATAAAATTATTTTGTTGAGAAATTTTTTGCTATTGGATAACTGCTTGCGCTGGCTGACCAGCGAGGTAGCTCGATATTCTCTTGTGCTGTTTATGTTATCCTTAATTACTCTCAAACGTAAATTTTATTTCACTTGGAAATGAGAAGTGGACGTAAATTACCATATATTCAGATGACTCTAAGGTTTTCGGGTTTCTTCCGCATTGGTTCATCTCTCTGGACGACAGTTTCGTTGGCATTCTAGATGGCATCTTAAAGTCCAAAGATCGCATCCCATCAAATTTCTTGTATCTTCGTTCTATATTGTAACCCAATTTAAATATCCCTCCTTCGAGGGATATTTAAATTCCCGGGGGGAGGTACCGAGGTGATTAACGATTCCATTGGGCTCGTGCGATGCCCAACGACTGTTGGGCTCGCGGCACCACCAGCCGAGCCAGGAGAAGAGGTTTCATAAGGGCGTGCACGGGAGACCCTCGCTCTCTTGTCCCTTTTGCGCTGGCCCTCGCTGGTCTCCGGCTCGGACCGAATGTGTTCCATAACAGTTTTTGTTCTTTTTTTGTGTTGTGCCAAGTCATCGGTCACAACGATGGACTGAGTGAGTACTTTTGTGTTTCAAGTGAGAATATATTATTTACGTTGTGTTTTCGCTAGCGGCCCAAGTAGGACCTAGTGACGTCTCGTTTAGACCAGTTTTTTTTTTCTCATCGTTGTGTGTTTGATTGGCATTGTTTTTCGCAAACTATTCGAGCAATTGATGCATTGAAGTATCTGCACATTCCAGCTTTCTATGTACAATAAATTCTTTCGTGTAATGTTGAGTGATCCTTGCTTTCCCTCACGCGTGCACACCCCAACGACATCGGGAAACCGAGTTTGATGGAATTTCTTCCCGTTTTTGGCTATCGCCCAAGCGAGGTCCTCCACGGTAGTTTCGTTACAATGGCGCAATGACGCATTGACGATGCAAATCAGAACCTAGAGGCGCGTTGTCAATCCACCGAAAGACGAGGCTTTGTTGGATCAACGTTTTTAAAATGATTCTTGCAAATTCGATGAAAACGTTTTAAAATTGAGAGAGTTAAAATGGGATGTTGATCGATCTGTTCAGGAAGTGAATAAAGCCCTGAAGGACCTGAAGGATCCGGCACCTTCGGCTTGTCATTTAACAGTTCCCAACAATTGCATTGTTAAACCAAGGTATGGTGGGCGCGACTTTGAACATCCGGTGCAATTTCTTAAGCAAGTGGATATCTATTTCCAAGTTTATGCAATACCGCCGTCCCTACAAGTAATGGTGGTGATGCAGATGTTGGAAGGGGAGCCGGGATTATGGGGACGAACTTTGCTACCAGTTCCCAATAATTTCGATGAGTTCCGCGACTCGTTTCTAAATGCCTTTTGGGGAATTGAAAAGAGGTTTCAACACCGATGGCGCATTACATTGGGGTCCTACATACCGTTTAAGCATGGGACCATGAATAGATATTTCCTCGAGATGGTAGGGATCGCTCGTTTGGCTGAGCCCCCTATGCCCGATCAAGAGATTATCTACTCTCTTATCAGGCACTTCCCGCCCAATATCCAAAACCTCCTTTACAGCGCAAAGCCCACCGAAGTTGCAGAAATGTCTCGTCTATTGGGTCAATTTAGTATTCCTGTGTCTCAGCAGGAACAAGGGAGAAATGCTGTTGCGGCGAATAGCAATTCAATGACACACGTGCAAAATTCTGGGCTGATCTACCCGGAGAATGCCCGTCACAGGCAAAAGGACGTGCGAGAGTTGAATTCCCGAAACTCACCATTTCATTTTCACCTCCAGTGACGCAGGCCACTCGCCCGAGTGAAATTCCGACAGTGCCTGTGCCTCATCCCCCCGAAGTTTCTTTCAACCTCCCTGAAGGTCCTAGTGCCACCAGAGATTCTCCAACAGGAAACGATCGACCTTGGGTTTGACTAGGTTCCCTTGCCCAATGTCGAATACCGAACAAGTGAACCTAAAAATCATCGGAATCGTCCACTTAGAAGGAAATCCTTACGAGGATTTAATTAGTGAAAGTCCAGAAGCTCCCGTAAAACGTCGTATGTGCCCAGAGATAAAACTAAATTATAAAAATATAGAAAGTCGCGCTTTGTTAGATTCCGGGAGTCAGATATCAGCTGTGTCTTCTGATTTTTTTGAGAACTAAGGAGAGCCGATCCTACCCTCCCCGTGCTCCCGATAAATAAGTCTTATGTCGTTTATGCTGACGGTAGAAGATCAGCAAGGATCACTAAGCAAATGTTAGTAACTTTAAATATTGATGAGATAACTGTGGATGTTGTGTGTTTGGTAATTAAAAATTTGGTGAGACCCCTGATTTTTGGTCAAGATTTTATGTTTGAGAATCATGCAATCCTTGATTTTGCTAATAATTGTATTATGTTATTTATTGATAAGGGTAAAGTAAGAGTGAAAAAATTTGATTCTGATCCTTGTGGTGAAGCAGCTGGTTGTAATTATGTGAACGGTTTGAGTAAGGGAGCCAGTGAAATCGAGCTCTCGTTTGACATCAGAAGGTGGACATAGAGAAAATGGTAGAGACTGCTACAGAACTAACCGAGGAACATATTTACGGGCCCCTATCCAAGGGGAAACTTAAGAATCAATTTGCTTTGGTCCTAATGGACGTATTTTCCAAATATGTTATGTGTACCCCATGAACAAGGGAGGTGCCGAGGTGATTAACGACAGTCGACTGTTGGGGTCGCGGCGCCACCAGCCGAGCCGGGAGAAGAGGTTTCATAAGGGCGTGCACGGGAGACCCTCGCTCTCTCGCCCCTTTTGCGCTGGCCCTCGCTGGTCTCCGGCTCGGACCGAATGTGTTCCATAACAGTTTTTGTTCTTTTTTTGTGTTGTGCCAAGTCATCGGTCACAACGATGGACTGAGTGAGTACTTTTGTGTTTCAAGTGAAGATATATATTATTTACGTTGTGTTTTCGCCAGCAGCCCAAGTAGGACCTAGTGACGTCTCGTTTAGACCAGTTTTTTTTTTCTCGTCGTTGTGTGTTTGATTGGCATTGTTTTTCGCAAACTATTCGTGCAATTGATGTATTGAAGTATCTGCACATTCCAGCTTTCTATGTACAATAAATTCTTTCGTGTAATGTTGAGTGATCCTTGCTTTCCCTCGCGCGTGCACACCCCAACGACATCGGGAAACCGAGTTTGATGGGATTTCTTCCCGTTTCTGGCTATCACCCGAGCGAGGTCCTCGGCGGTAGTTTCGTTACAATATATTTCCCATATCTTCGTACTACCTATACATTTCCTATGCTTCGGACCTGAAGATGCCGTCTGGAATGCCGGTGAAACTGTCGTGCAGTGAAATAACCAACGCAGACAAAAAATGGAAAACCTCGAGTTATCTTCTAATCACTGCGGAAATCTTCGCAGCAACTAGAATATTTTTCATTTTGGCATAAATAAAAATTGTGGATCCTCATGATGCAACTCGCACTGATATCGCCAAACATCTAAGATTTCCGGTTTCTACAATGGGTGCAATTATGAAAATCGCAATGTAATTCAGAAACATGCTAGCTAGTGCAGACACCTGTCGAAAAAGAGAAAATGTCAATAAATCATGGTATGAAGGAATACCAACTTAAAAAGCATTTTCTAAGTTCTTAATTGTCTAAAATCACTGTGACTGGCTTCGTCATAAGAGAAAAAGCATTACATAATGCATAAGTTTGGGAATTATGGATTTGACAACCTCCAATGGTTGGTTGAGTTGGTTGAAAGGACAGCTCTATACTTTAGATGTAAAACTGTTGTGTCTTTGTTGTACTTAATGTGATGTCCCAGTGCAAATAAATTGTCTATCTATCTACTTTAAGAAATAATTAATAATATTGCTCTAATTCAGTTTATCGGCATTTATTATTTATATATTTACTTAATATTGTTAAAGTATGCATGTGAAGCTGAAAATTGTTCTTTTCCCACTATTTGCATTTTCCTGCCATTTACACTTTTTTTCTAGCGGTCCCTAGAAAATTGTAAATAAGGGGTTTTACTGTAAATGGAATTCTCAGCAGGCCAAAGCAAGGAAGAAGTAGAGCACAGTACAACATACACACTCAAATTCCATCAAATGGCTTACTCATCTCTTGAACCAAATTTGCAAAGTGAAATAAATACGTTAAGTACCATGGTGGTCTAAGTGGACCACTGCCAAAACTTCTATTGTTGACATGGCATCCTCTTTAGACTGCCACATCAATGTTTGATTATAAATTCTGGTATAGCCAGAGGACTGCGACTACAATACATTTCATGGCATTAATAGACCATTTTGGCTCCAACAAACATTAGATATAGTGGAGTTTTCTGGGATTTGAAAATAGTAGTGATGGCTGGATCAGATCCGTCAGATCCAAAGATCCACGGATCTTTCATTTTACTCGGTTCCGGATTCGGATCCAAAGACACAGAGTAAAATCAGATCTGGATCGTAGATTTTAAATTTTCGAGGCTTAGCGATTGAAGCACCCCGTGAATGGAATGTAGGTGCAGTAGATATTGACAAGAAGAGGATGTGTAACTCAGGTCACGAAATTAGATGAACATGTTCCCGTGCAACTAGAAGCAAAATGAAGGAATATGACTTGTTTCCCCATTACCCCGGTATCGCGAGAAAAAATATGTAGGATGTCACACGGGTAGCCTATATTCACCAGGATCAGGCGGGCAAAGAGAGCTAGTGTACTGTGCGAAGTTCGATCCCTATGGCAGTTTAATTTTTTCTTTCAGCCATTGCATCGAAAATGTTATCATCTTCAATTTCAAACCATTAAATCACTTTATTATACTTTTGTTGCTTAAATTAGATTTACAAATGTAACATTTATAAATATGTTGTTGAGTGGAAGGTGTGGATGAAGGGTTTGGGGTTAGTTAAGACAAGAATTACTCATTCAATAGTGAGGAAATTGAGTTGAGGACAAGAATGTATATAAAGGCCTGTTGGGGTAACTTAGCAGTTTACCCTGAGGATGAAGCCAAGGCGTTGAAATGCATTGAAATGCATAAAATCTAAACTGTGGGTAATACAAACTTGACTTTTTTTCAAAGATGTTTTACCACTACATCTCGCCAGATACCATTGAATTTCACATTGGTACTGGTTGAATAATTAAACTCCCATGGTTTCTACTCTATGACTTTATCCATTTTTCTGGTTTATAATAATCCAGAAATGAATACTGCTGAATATTCTCATTTTACCCACCTTTGCTGAAAATGCCATCAAGTATGAAAGAGGCAGCACGAAGATCACTATCTCCAAACTCATAATGCTTGTACCACCCTTGTGGTATGAAGTTCCTCCTCTCTTGTACCACAGCATGAAACCATGCAAGAGTGAAAAGAGCTCTAGCCCTAAGCACTCCATTTCTGCCTCTTCCAGGACATAAAAAGTTAGATCCCCATGTTGTCAGGGTCCGCAGTATATTTTTCTTCACTCCTGGAGGAGACTGGAGAGAGAAAGATATCAGTCTTTAGGGCCCCAACAGGGCATAAAAAATTCAAATAACATGAGCTAAAGCTGCTACAGGTTGCATGGCCTGGATCTGAATCAATATTACTGTTAATACAGGTTTTGGGACAAAACATACAATAATAAAAACAAAAACTGGATTTCATTTGCATACCTCCAAACAATATGTATTATAATGGTCATAATAGATTTTTAATAAATGTACATGTTTTTGTATTCTATAAAGCTGGCTAAGAAGATTAGTATTCACTGAATTTCAATTTTGTATGAAACTCTCCAAGATACTCATCAGCTTTTAGCTGGTAGGGTGGTTATAGGGTGCATTCTATAAATAATTCCACCAAATTCATAAAAAGGCATTTGTTCAACATATCCATAAAATTAGTCAAAAATCTTCAAAATAGCACCCTCCTGCATCAATACACTTCTGGAGGTGAAGGTGGTGTTTCCAGGCCTGGAAGGCATCCCGAAACGCCTTCTCCAGGATGTCCTTTACAGCCGACATAACATGAGCCTGAATGTTTTCAATCATGTCAAAATGCTTCCCTTTCAGAACTCCTTTAAAAAGAGGAAACAAAAAAGTCAGGGGGAGACTCAGGACTGGAATCACTTCCCAGGAGAGACAGGAGGAAACAAAAAAGTCAGGACTGTAGGGTGGCTGGAGAAACAATGAAGTTTGGGTCCTGGCCAGGAAATCATTGACAACAAAGGTGATGTGGCTTAGTGCATTGTCATGATGAAGTTTCCATGGGTCCTCGATGTCGCTTCGGAAGCGCGCAACCCTCTTTTTCAGTCTTTTGAGCACTGCCAAGTAGAAAGCTGCATTCATAGTGGTCTCAGTAGGTACAAATTCATGATGGACAATGCCTTTGACGTCAAAAAAGACAATGAGCATGGTTTTGATCCTGCACTTGCTCAAAAGTGCCTTCCTGGGGCAGGGCGATGCTGGGGTGTGCCACTCTGAACTCTACCTTTTTGTCTCCGGATCGCACTCCGAAATCCATGACTCTACACTGGTGATAACTGAGTTTAAAAAATTTGGATAATTTTCATGCATTTCTAAGAGTTCTTGGCACCGGAACACTCGCATATCCTTTTGTTCGTCGGTCACCACTTTTGGGATCAGTTTGGCGCTCGCCTTTCTAATGTTCAAATCTTCAGTTACAATGCGATAAATGGCTGTTTTTGTCATGTTTAGAGTTTCTGTTATCCATTAGTCAGAGTTCAAACAATCACGCACATGCATCATATTTTCATTGATTCGAGAGGTTGATGGATGTCCACTGTGGAGTTCGTTGGCGACCTCCCCTCGGCCCTCCTTGAATGACTCGTGCCATTAAAAAATTGTGATTTAGACAAGAATCACTCCCAAAGGCCTGCTGAATTAATAGAAATGTTTCGGTAGCAGACTTCCCAAGTTTAACACAAAATTTGATAGTGTGACATTGCTTCACAGAACGATCTATTTAAATGGACTTCACAGGAATGCACATCCTGACTCTCTGATAGCTCAAAGGCAACCGACACCAGGCACGTTTAGGAACTAACACCCCCCTCCACCTAGCCGAGATTGTTAGAAATGCTCTGCGGAGTATCCTTGTAACTGGAAAAAATTGGTCGCATTACTTATGGAACACACCTTGTAGATATTATGTTGCAACCAACCTCCAGCAAACAGTTGAACCATCAGTTCAAAGGATAGAAAGCATTACAAATTGACTCTAAAATTGACCAATGACTGTACACTTATTATTGCACTATACAATAATGAAGTAGTCTCCTCAACTGTAAACCTTGGGTGGCAAACATCAAAATACAAACTATGAATCAATAATATTTAGTTTTAAGGCCATGAACACATAAAATACCAGCATGACTAAGTTTATGTTCATTAATCCCCGAAATCAGAAGCACGATGAATTGAGAAAATGGCATTTTCTACCCTCATGCAAATAAAATTTTTCTATCTTTACTACCTCAAGTTTCACCTTAGTTAATATGTACATGATAGGGACCAATTAAAACTGAGGAGGATTACAATAAAGACATGAAGTTATGCAAAAACAGGTAGATATTTTAACAAGTGACATTGGTGCTTGAGATTGCCTGCAACATGATGGTTTCAAAAATATTTCTGTCCTGATATTTATGTCCATGGAAATATCACACAAATCCATGTAACATTCCTCATTGCATTTGATTTATATGGTTAACATCAAGCTGATTAAAAATTTTGATAGTGAATGAAAACATTTTGTTCTCAATTCTCAATCAGCCTCTTATAAATATGCAGTACATAACTGCAGATATCCATTACCTTTGGATATTCGGTAACTTTTATTGGATAACCTAGTCAAGGCTCATTTAAAGCTAAATCAGTGAGGCCCCAAATTTACTGTTAAAAATTTGTGAGAATGAAAATTCATGACACCAAAAGAAAATCCAGTATCCATCTAGAACACACAATACTACCACAGCATCAATTTATCAAGTTCTCAGTACATTTGTAAATTTATTATATTCATAAACTAAATACAAGTTTCATCCCATTATGCACAGATTGGTCCATTAACTTTGTAGGGGAAGTGAATAAACATCGATAGGGAAGAAATGGTACTTTTCAGCAACATTTGTTGGAAAAGTGCTGCATCTTCTCAGTCAATTCAAATTTGTAAAGACCTGATTAGTAGGAAGGATCTTGAATGAGGAATTATTAATTGCAATTCAAGTGAAAGAAAAGAAAAATATGTTTCCGAAATAACAAATCATCTGGAAATATTATTGGACATAATTTTGACACACTATAGGTTCATCAGTAAATCTGCAACTTTAACTACCTTATTAAGAATAATTGTGTTTCATACTGCATATTACCTTCCTCTGGTGTCTTTGTACAAATTCTGGGTCCCATAAATTTTGCTAAACAATACTTTACTATATCTTCCTCCATGACTATTTTTACAAACTTTGATAGGAATTGATTGATTTTCAATAGCTTTGGGTTTAATGCATTCAGGGACTATTATTATCTGATTTAAAAATTCTAAGAAATATTTGGGAAGATTTTCATGAATAAACCTAAGAGTATTACTTTGTAAAAACAGAGATTTATGGCACTGTTTTTTTCACTGTCAAGATTTACACAAGAGTTTGATATAACTGCATAACTACTGACTGCACTGTACTAACTGCATAAATGGTTATTGACAACATAGACATGATTAATAGAAGTAGTTTTATTAACACATAGGAAGAAAGAAATTACTTACTCATCTCTAATCAGTAGAAGTGTTTTGTTGTTTTAGCATTTTTGTGTCTAGTTTAACATAGCATATCTATAAATAGACAGTAAAGCTATAAAATATTCTACGTATCAATATCCCTCAGTTACTTTGCACCAACTCATTTTATCGGGGTGGTGTTACTCTGATTAACCAAGCAGTTCCACAGGGTTTTTAACCTTACCTCAAAGGTGACTTTCAGAGAAGACCTTGCAAGTGTCTGCGAGAACTCTGGATGAGGTTCAGTGATCAACCACAGCCTGAAATTCTCAGTTTTCTTCTTTGATGAGTAAAGAGTTCGCATTTCTCTTTCAAGAAAAGGAAGAGATTCAGTAGCCAAGTGCAAGTTTTTTAGGCAAACCCATTCATCCATATTGTGTGCTTCCCTCAGCAGATCAGCTAAAGCACTCCAACCAACACTTCCTTGTTGTCCCAATGCTACCTGTAGGATTAATGCATATTTTTCTCAATAAAGCCCTCATGCATATCAACCATCAACATTTTTTTACTCTAATTGAAACATTTAAAAAATAGGCTTTAGTTTTTTGGGTAAAACAGGATGAATGCACAGTAGGATGGTGCTTTCTTTTCAAACTAATGAAAAACACATTCCCAATCTCTAAAAATAACTGATGATTCATCTAAGTCTGTTTATGAACCTAACTACTAGGGTGCTTTGGATCTATTAATTTCCTAGTAAAATCTCTATTCACCATTACAGTACATAGAAATTCTACCCACTATCCTCCTCCAATCCCATAAAATCAAGATGGGATGTCATTAAGAGCAATAAAAGAGCAACCCAAATAAAAGACCCACATAAGGAATTCAATTTTTGTGGTACCCCAGTCACAGATCCCTTGAAAGTTGCTGACAGTTTCAACTCAATGTTTCTCAAAGCAAATCATGATCACCTTTCATATCCTACCTTACCAAGCAGTTACTCACCATCTAAGCCCTTCTTCCTCTTTCCAAGTGATCTACACGAGGTCAAAATAATCTTGAATACCCTCCAAAACAAATGGTCATCAGGATATGACGAAATCCCCATCCTCAACTTGAAGGCAGCCTAAGGTTAATGTGATCACCTAGCTGACATTACCAATGTTACCTTTGATGAAGGATACTTCCCCACCTATCTGAAACTAGCCCATGTGAACTCTATCTACAAAAAAGGTCCTCATGTCGACCCAAATAATTACCGGTCAATATTAGTGCTAGTTTTCCAAAAATTTTTTAAAATCATCTCATAAGTTTTCTTAAGTCCCTACAGCTCTTGCACCAAGCTCAGCGTGGCTTCCTAGCTGGGAAATCTACTACCACTGCCACATTTCAGCTACTTAACCATATCCACAAGGCCCTCAATAGTACAAACGCCACACTAGGGGTCTTCCATGATCTCAGTAAAGTCTTTGATAGTATCGATCATAAGATACTATTCTTCAAGCTCTCAAGGCGGGGGATGAATGGCATTGCCCTGCTTTGGTTAAAATCTTTCCTTGCCAAGCGGCAGCGGCAAGTAAAATATTGCCACCAAACAGACACTGGATATAGCACAAGTCCTGTCCAAGCCACTGAAAGTATACCAAGGTGTCCCCCAAGGTTCAATACTTGGACCTCTGCTGTTTTTAATTTTTATAAATGATCTTTCTCATTCAATTTCAATTGGAAAGGTCCTTCTCTATGCCGATGATACTTCCTGTCTGATTAAGTCTAAAACTTCAGCAGAACTTGGTAGTGATGGACAGATCCAGGTTTTTCTTTGGATCCAGATCCTTTCCTTGGTTTCAGATCTTTGTCTCGGTTTCGGATCCTTAGTTTCAAATACTGGATTCTTAATTTCATTTCTTTTCTAATCCTAGTATTTCTACAAAAAAAGTAACTTTATTGTAGAAAAAAAATCAACTTCCGATCATCTCTCTGGATAATATTTTCCTGGATCACAATTTGCAGATGCATTATATGTTGTTACTTCTTATATGAAGTTCACTTTCCTTATCACATACTCATCAAACAATACATTTTTTAAACCTGTATTATTATTCTTTAGAGTGCAGTTAAAAGAAAGTTCCTTTAATTTTCATTAATATTTTAATTATTTTCTAAAATATAAGATCCCATTGATGCTATATCGTATCACCCTCTATACAGAAATTATAAATTCAATTACAGAAAATAAAGACTTCCAAGTACCACATGCCAAGAAAAATAAAATATAGAACATTAAATAATAAACAAAATCAAAAACTAAAATTAATTCTGTGCAGCATGAGTTTAAATTAACTTATTCCATTATGGGTTGCTGTCACAAATCAAATCCTTGAACACTTACAAATTCATTTTTTTATGCGGTCAGGAGATGCCATTAATGGAATATCTGGGGGTTCTGTTTTTAAGATGATGAAATAATCATAGAATAGTTCAGAATGGTGAACTAGTAGTTTTGTACAGTTCACCCTAGATGGTTTTCCCATGAATTAATTGAGTGCATCCATAAAAAGAAGAAGCTGCACAACATTTATAAAGTCTCTCAATCCATGCATGATTATAGGAACTTCTCCAAAGTAAGAAGCCATTGTAAGCATCTGTCATCCAAGTGCTATTCTGAGTAGGTACTTGTCAATAGTCCAGTTTTCAATTCCTTATAACATCAGGATTCTGGCCACATGTAAAAAACGTCACAAAATCAGACAGGCTTCCACTAAGGATACACTATAACAATCTGGTTGGAGATAATTACCTGGATATTGCTAACCTTTTCGCATCCTATTTCTCTTAAGTACATATATGACAATTCTACACCAAGTCAAAGCATCAACCTAACTTATACAGATACAACTGACATAAGTACTTTACACATCTCAACTAACGACATAGCAAAAAAGTTGGCAACTCTTGATGTCAGCAAGGGGCCTGGCCCTGATGATAACCCTCCACTATTCCTAAAGAACTGCCAATAAGAAGCTCTCATATATCCACTGTATATAATTTTTAATATGTCACTACAGGATGGTATTTTCCCTGATCTATTTAAACTCGGGCATATAATTCCAATCCATAAAAGTGGAGACAAAAGTGATGTATGCAACTATCGCCCCATTGTCATACAGTCCACACTTGCAAAAGTTTTTGAGTGTCTTGTAGTTGACGAAATAACCCCTATCCTGAATAGACTCATAGTTGATACTCAACATGGATTTCATCCTGGACGTTCAACAGTCTAAATTTACTAACCTATCAACACTTCATTGGAAATGCCTTAGAAAATTCACTTCAAGTTGATTCAGTTCATACTGACTTCCGGAAAGCATTTGACAAAGTTAACCATTCTATCCTATTTAGGAAACTTGATGCCTATGGTATCCATGGCAATCTTCAGGCATGGTTCTCCAGCTATCTCCATCACAGAAAAATGTCAGTGAAACTTATTGGAGCCATCTCATTTTCCTTTGAAGCAACCTCAGGCGTACCCCTGTTGTTCAACATATTTATTGATGAAATTAGTCTCCACTTAAAATCAGTTAATCACCTACTCTCTGCTGATGATTTAAAAATTTGATGTGATAAAGACTTATGAGGACATTACTCGAATCCAGGACTCCTTAAATAACTTTATCCGATGGTGCGAAGATAATTTAATGGCTTTAAATATGAAGAAAAGTGCTGTTATTTCTTTTCAGAGAAACAAATCGCCCATCATACATGACTACACCATAGGCAATACTTCACTTACAAGGGTTAACAATATCTTAGATTTAGGAAACTTATTTGATAACAAACTGGAGTGTCATGGTCACATTCAGGCAATTGTTCTAAGAGCCTACAGGACTCTGGGGTTCATAAAAAGATTCTCCGGAGATTTTGATGACTTTCATTGCATTAAAATACTATTCTCATCACTTGTTAGACCCATTCCTGAATATGGTTCGATTGTATGGTCGCCTTATTATAAAGTCCATCAGACAACTATTGAAAAAGTCCAACATAAATTCTTGCGTTTGATCTCTGTCAAAATTGATAAAAAATGTGGGGCAATACATGAACTTGACTTCAATCTTACTGTCTACAATTAATATGTCTTCTCTTTTAGTTCATACAAAACAGGCTGGCCTAATCTTTCTTGTCCGTCTATTACTGAATCTAATTGATAGCAGTTATCTACTAGAACTATTACGTTTTAATATGCCTATGGTAAACACTAGAAACAACCTCTTGTTCAGTCTTCCCCACATCTCAACAAATTAAAATTAAAAATTAGGCTTGCAAATAATGCTTGCATGATTATAGATTTTTTAAATAGTTCCTTTACATCAGTTAAGAATAAAATAAGGAAATTAAAAGTTGAAGACTTTTGTTGATGCATAATGCTGTGTCATATGATTAGTTAGGTATTTGTTTTTATCTTATTTTTTTTATTTGCAGTGTTAGAAATGATTTTTAAATCTATGTTTTCATGATTTTGATATGATCTTTGAATTATATGATTTTGAAGGATATATGAATGGGTCTCAAGAAGTGAGCTGATTTTCTTTTTGTAACAGATGAATGTATTTTATTTTATATTGGGCAGATGTCCATAAAATAAATATTATTATTATATAGATCACAGTATCAGGCGTCACGTAGTGGAAGTTAGACATATTGGATGAGTAAAAAACTTTAGCAATTTTCCACAATGTAATTTAAAATAATAAAATTACACAACACGTGTTTCAGCTTACTAAGCCATCATCAGGTGTACACTTATGTACTTATAAGTGTACACCTGATGATGGCTTAGTAAGCCGAAACACGTGTTGTGTAATTTTATTATTTTAAATTACATTGTGGAAAATTGCTAAAGTTTTTTACTCATCCATTATTATTATACAATAACTTTCAGAAAAAGTTGCCAATCTATTGTGCAAAGCGTAACTGTAACAGTTATTGTGATAATTTAGTGTGCAAAGATTATTCTAAATGTCTGAGTCTGACGTTCTATAAGGACTGGTGTGTAATGTTTCTGGTACTTCATCACTATTTTGATCATATGTTTTTTTTGGGAGTACATATTTTCTCACTTATGGGTTCTGTATTTATATACCTTGTGTCTTCTAACATAGCTGTAATTTTTAGTGTTAAATATTGTTTTTTTTCCTATTTCATATTTAATTATTTTATAAAGTTTGGTGTGCAAAGTCTCATGAAAATGTTCATAGTTTAGGCTAATTATAAAGATAATGAGTGTTGTTTACTCTTCTATATTTGACTTAGTATTCTCATACTTTGTATTTTTTAAAGGGCTCCATGCCTGTAAATAAATGCTATTACTATTAATATATAACATTTTTATAATTAAAATTGTAATGATTGATGATGATTTTAAGGTCCATAATTTGACAAAATATTAAGATACCTCATGGTAGTGACCATCTCCAACCACATCATGAGCTAGGGCTCTGAGTTCCTCAGAGGGATCTGCTCCAGGAGAAACAATGAACAATATTGGCTCAGTAGGAAGAGCCTCCCTCAATAGCCTTCTCAGGCTGATAGGAGGTGGAGACAGGTCATTCAATCCTGTAATTAGATTCCATTCATCACTGAGCAATATTTTGATTTTACATATAAGGAAGTAAAAACATGCATTATTGATTTTTTTCTTCACAGCCAGTAGTTTTTGCTGGCCACTGTGAGTGGACCAACTTTAATTAATGTAAAAAAAAGGGTTATGAGAGGAATTTTCTCATGTAAAAATGCTGGACACCTCTTATGTGGAATGACAATACTAACCACACAGCAAACAATTTACTATAATGTAATATTTCACATAGTTTGTATAGTTTCCACATACTTAGGATCACATCCACTAATGTCTTAATTAGGTCATTTAAAGCTATAAAAAATTTATGATAATATAGATTTACATACCTAGGGCGTATTGTGAAAACTGCATAATTGCAGTATAAAGTTGGTCAGGGATCAATGTTTGTGCAATGATGACTTTCTGAAATGGCGTCAATTTGCTCATTTCCCCTCCTTCCCCCTTGCTTTCCATCTCAAACAAGTTTAAACTTGGTTTGGTAGAATCTCTGCTGAGATTTAACTTTGCATATACACTTGGCAGCACTGCCTACAAAGAATCGCCAAAATGGTAAACAAAAAAGATTTGGTAGAATAGAATAACCACACATATTTTCCCCATCCCTATGTAGCTATATGTCTTTGTGCTTGAAGTATAATGGTAAAATACCAGTTCAGATCTTCCATTCGTTGATGGCATGGAGGTGTTTCACATACCTACATTGTTTTAAAGTATTCAAAGTAGCTCTTAACACGTGGCAATTGATCATATTTTAAACATTTTGGAACATAGGAAAAAATCAGAGCAATTATAACAACTGAACATTGATTTTCAAATATGCCTTCCAGTCGGTAAAGAGAACATACAAATTTTCCAAAGTTTTAGTACTGACACCAACCATAGTGTCATGATGCCATTAACCCTTTTGCTATGAATGCCGGAAATATACAACAGCTTTCCTTGCCAGGAAGATAAATGTCAGATGATTCCATCAGAGATTTTCCTGCCCAAGCAAACGAACAACGAATATTTCTTTTACTATGCTTTCCCCACTTTCTGGGGATTGCAGGTACACAGGTTCTCAGTTTTGGGACTCAACACAGTGGGGATCAGGTCTTTCCCTCGGAACTGGAGAGCCGGTACCTCGACCCTTCCTTGCACCCTGACGAAGGAAGTGTGTTTCAAGTACGCTGTTCTTCACGCACTATACCGCATTGTAAACTCGTTGGAAGTGTGTTTCTGTCACCTCGAATAGTGCATTGTAACCTTGTAAAATTTGGACAGAGTCGGTAGTAAAACCATTGAAAATGTGTTGTAAGTGCATTATAACCGTGTATGTGTGTTGTGGGCAAGGTGAGTAAAGTGAGGAGGTGGTCTTAGCTGGTAGCTCAGCCGGTGCGTGACGTCACTGAAGTCCCGTCTCCCAACGACGCACAATTAGAACCAGTAGAATGCGAAAAGAAGGGAATTTTTGCATTCAGTAAATGCTTTATTATGACACAACTCACGTGTGTCGTATTACCAATACAGAATATTAATATAAATATTTTAAATTTCTTTGAGAACTCAAATAACTGGCTATTCAAGGAAGGAGCGGAAATTACTAAAATTAATACGAACAATTGATTTAGAGTAGGCAAAGAATCGACAAAGCCTGAAAGTAGTTCATTTTATAGAAGTATTAGTAAAGCCCGATAAATTTTATGCTTCGTAGTCATTAACCGAAGATTAGATGGATGGATGCCTCGGCTGAATTACGTGATGAAATTTCGAACGAAGCGCACCTTCCTCCATTATTAACGAGAACACTTGGGTAGGTACCAGATGGGGTATTTACCTAAAAAAAGATCTGGATCAGATAAAAAATTCTCCTCTTCCTCTTAGGGCTCTGAGAAAAATTCTCCTCTTCCACTCTGACGCCTCTAGACCATCCCCTTCGCTTCCCTCCCTTTCCCCTCTCCCCCACCGATATCCCGCGAAGATCCACACGTAGCCACCTGCATGCACCCCCCCAGGGTTGCCCAGAAGAAGAGGGACCATCACAGACGTCCCGCGACGCTATTCCCCACCCCCTTCAAGCTCAGCAAGACAAATAAAGATACACCCGCAACTGGGATCTTTCCTCTCGAAAACCCGCTATGCACCGTAAACCTAAACTTCCGGCCATCATATAATCCTGGAGGAGGCGATGTGGAAAATATGCCAAATCACGCCCCATTTGTCATCAAGGTATTACTAGCGGAAAAGAAACAATATTACCTCCCAAGATCATTTATTCCACTGACGATAGACGGAAGACACTACAAGTGAATGATTTTTTTTTCTGGAAACAGGCTTAGTTCCGTGCTTTTTTATAGCTATGATTGGGCGATAGAAGACAACTAAAGTGCAGTTGGGCCAGGTGCCATCATAAAGGCCGCTTTACATGATACAATTTTTTGTACAATTTCTTGTACAAACTCTTGTATGAAGAAATTGTACCGTGCAAAGAGGCAAATTGAACGAACGCTTGTGCGATTGTCTAAATGACTGAAAGGGAAATAGAACCTGTTCTAATTCCATTCAGACAAACATACAATTTCGTTCAGTTGATACAAGCGTTTGTACAAGAAATTGTACAAAAAATTGTATCGTGTAAAGCGGCCTTAACAGCGTAGATGTTTGAAGCAAATGTCTATTTTAAGCATACATACTACATTCCCGTCTCTACTGAGTATTCCGTAAATAAAATTCTTATTGCAAAACGTTCAACTTTTGTTTTCTATACATTTTCGATACTGGGACGAAATCTTACCAACACTACGATCGCCAACTTAAAAGCATTGACATAGTAGGTACTTATTTTACAATATTTTTAGACATGCGTCTTTTACGAATGCTTTAACGAACGACCACAAGAGATATACAATGTTGCCAAAGAGAACAAGAGTTAGAGAAAACAAAGAAAAAATTTTTTTCACAACTTTTTTAAAATGTTAGAAATTACAAAATTCGAAATTACGATGTTCCGATTTTCCAGTCCCGCTGACTTTGTATTATCGACAGTTTACTGTATACAAGTAGTAAAATAAACAAATATTCAATGAATTGACCATGAACTCATGCTACTGGGAAGGTTGCAAAACTGCAAACAGTCGAGCTTAACTGCTCCCATAATCCGACATAATCGCAAAAGGTAAGACCTGAGTGTGAGTGTGTGCCTACAAGAACCTTCTCAATGGATGCCATATGAACATGGTCAGTACAGACAGGAAGGAAGAGTCTCATTTTACTCAGATCAGAAGAAATGCATAAGAGCAAATTCCAGCATCTCAAAAGGGTTAATGAAAATGGTGTCATTTTTGAGGTGAACACAATGCCATTATGAGAACTGAAACAATGGTCGCAGGTAGGTGATAATAATAGAAGTATAAGAATTCACCCTTTCCAAATATAGCAACCAAATATTTCCACATAAATAAAGCCTTTAACAATTTATCATTTATGGCAAATAATTTTTAATAAAAAACCTCAATGCCACTGAATGACTAGCATAAGTATCACACTTTATTTGAAATAATAATGAGTTGTGCATTGATTGTATGTCATTACCAATCTTCAAGGCACCAACATGCTACAGAAAGATAATAACACAAAATAAATTTCAAAGATATTTTAAAAATAGGCCATGAACAGCACCTTGGTATGTATCATAAAATATTCACCCTGTATTATGAAGAAAAAGTCACCACACACTTGTCTAATGTTAATAAGAAGAAAATTTAAGAAAATGGATAAAATAGTTTACCTTTAACTGGCATAGATTGTACACTCTATCTTCTTCTATCCATGAAGGGATGCTTAATTTCACCTTGGCCATTTCAACTTTGACATCTGCGACTTTTTGGTTAGTGAAAAATTTCCACTCCTACATTTTTAATCACATATAGATAGTGAAGAAATTAGTTTTAAAGCCAGAAGAAAGAATTACATAATTGGAGACAATTGACATTTGACAAAAATAAAAGCTTATCAATTGTAATATTATATAATAACTAGGTGCTGTGAAGAATTAATGCTATCAGAGAATGCTATTTTGACCCTAACCTAAAGTATGAAAAAATTCAGGATTACTTCCAATTCTAGGCGAAAATTAATTGATTTACGTTTAACCAAATTCTTATTTAGCTAGCACTTTCACATGGGTACATATAAGATTTCTAGAAGCTCTCATTACGTTTATTATTAATGAGCAGAAATATTCTCACATGGTGCAAGGAACACAAGGCCCACTTCACATACAACAAATACTAATCATCCAGCATAGCATTGCCCAAGACTTAATTGACACATGCCACCAAATCACAAAAGGCAACATATGTTTTATGCATATTGCAAAAATGCCCAAACTCTTAACAGAATTGCTGATAAGTGGTTTGATTGATTTCAGTCATTGACCAAAGCAAGGATCACATTCCCACGATAATATTACTGAAATACGGTTTTGAATCCACTCTTATGCACTGCACAATGCTATTTGAGATAAATCTCAAATATGTAGCATTATACAGATACTAACATGTACAACATGTATTATGCCAAGCACAGAAAACTAAAACTAAACAAATAGCATCTTTGAGTAAAACACCTTACCACCCAAAATAGTTTAAGCGGACATTTGGTTAATTTCTTAGCAAAATTGAACATCCCACCACAAACTTTCACCAAATATGAACCTTCAATATCTATGTGACACCTAGTAGACATAGTAGTGCCCACAACCTACCTAGCTTTCACTTGGATATGGCCACTAAGTAAAATAAACAGGAAGGCATGATTACATGTGATTTTCAGTGATCATAAGTTTGTAATTCTCAAAATCATGAGTTTAGGAGATTAATGTAGTGGCAAAATACCTTAGAAGGACCTTTACAGCCCATTAACACTAGAATAAATTCTAAGTTCAAGGAGAAGCATTACTAGTTCCAGGTCAGGTTTAAGACCTGACTAGTTATTAACAGTTATACTATAGAAACTTACATGATCCATAAACAAATGCGGAAACATTTTGTGAGCTAAGTGAAGGGCAAACATAGGTCTATCAGCTTTGAATAATGAACGACTTATGTAGTAATAGGCATGGCCTATCAATTTATTTTGAAGGTCCTTCATCCGTAATTTTTCCTTATCCTACAGAGTAAAGATATTAAAAAAAGGCAAAATTAGAGTAATCTAAACATGATAGTCAATTTAGTAGCAAATAAGGCAGCTCTTAATGTCTACATTTTCAAAAGCAAACTGTTACCTCATTCTCTTCCAAGGCCTTGATCATTAGAGACATTAAAGCAGATGTAGAAAACTGATATAAGGAGTTCATCCTTCCAATTTCCACAGAGGCAAAGTATAATGCACTGCCAAAATCTGCCAATGGACAATAAACATCATATTCTTTCCTGAGTTCAGCACGAAGATTTGAAGACGCTAACAGTGACTGAGTCACAGCAGAGCTGCTTATTTTTGTCTCATTCAGTGAGTGGAGAAGCTCCTATGGGGAAAGAATTAAGTTAAGAGTTGAATCATTTCCATAAGCACAGATTTCAAAGGCAAAGCCTTGTTGAAAGATAATGGTTCTGACTAACAGATCTTATGATAGTTAAAAATAACATGTGGAAGTCTGAAACTTTCAGGGGAATAAATAAATTGGTTTAGGAATGTGCTGGTGGAATAATTCTATTAATCAAAGACTATGTATTATGTATATTCAAACATCTATATAATATTCTAATTTGAATAAGTTTAACTCAGCATGATCCACCAGTCGGTCACGGCAGTATTGACCCAAGAGGTGGTGGTCCTTAGATTTACATGTAAAATTTAAGAGGAGCCATTGGTTTGCATTCAAAGTGACTTAGCCCCTGCCAAATACATGTTTCATATTTAATATTCCACCATTGCTTCATAAACATTATTTTTCATCCTCAAGCCACCCATACAGCATGTAATAGGGATTTATAAGCCAAGT
Organism: Platycnemis pennipes; assembly: GCA_933228895.1. Lineage (NCBI taxonomy): Eukaryota > Metazoa > Arthropoda > Insecta > Odonata > Platycnemididae > Platycnemis > Platycnemis pennipes. The sequence continues at coordinate 33,371,382 of OW121855.1, forward strand.
TGAACATGTTAAATTAAAAAAGGTTTTCAGGTTTCCCATATATATATTGGTTGGAGGAAAAGTGTTCAGGTTTGCAGTGTAGTTTCAAAATAACACTTCAATGGATAGGTCCACTATTGACCTCAGAGTGAATTCATCCTGTGGCAGACATAGTTTTTGGAACATTGCACAATGGCCCAAACGAAAGATCTTAATGGAAAAAGAGAAAAAACAACTAAAACACATGGGATTTTTGAGACTTCACACTTTATCCTGGCTGGTGGAGGGGTAATTTTCCACTGTTGAGGACACCACCTTCCATGTAATAGCAATAGAACCATCCAAAGACACTCTTCCTGAGAGGCCAAAATTTCAACCCAGATCAGCTTCATTTTTCCTCTGACGAAATTTGGTCGAAGTTTATTCTGAGGTGCAAAATAATTTTTGTTCTTTTAATTAGATAACTCTATAAAAGGAAAATAATATAACCCTATGGGATAAATACACTTTTAGTTGTCTTTGAACAATTTTAAACTGCTATAATAATCACATCCTTTATAAATGACCTTTTATGAGTCTCTAAAATTAAGATATGCCTACAAAATGAGCCTCAAAAGATCACAAGCTCAATCCACAAATCAATCATAAAGAGTATTTTGAATGTTAAGTCATAGATAGAATTTTGTTCAAAAGTTTTTCTGTAGGCATGCATAATGCTTTAGAGGTAAGGTTGTGAAAACTCAAGTCATCTACTCCATGGAAAGATGGTGAGTATAAAATCTGGGATGGATTATATGAAGTAGAGGGGTGTTGGTAAGGTATTCAAAAGTATAATATTACACTGATTCAATAGTTTGTGCATGAATATAATAACAGAGGTAAGTAAAGCAGGTGAAAGTATGTCAGTTACTTCATCCATGAGCACCCTTAGTCTCTAGCTCAATAAACAAATGATTAATGAACGAAAAGCAGGGATGAAGAATCAGGACCATCATCTTTAAAAGGAGTCCAAAAATATCATTTGTCTAAATTTTGGAGAGAGGTAAAAGGGGAAGAGTGGCCTGTGATTGAGTTGCATCTGGAGGAGAAAATCATTTTTGAAGAGCATAATTCTCCCTAATCGGAGAAAAATGGGATTCTGCAGCAGTTGAAAAGGAACCAAACAAAATTGATTCCTGGAGAGGCTACAAGATTGAGAAAAACCACAAAAGTTGTCCAATACAGTCTAGCCCATTGGTAACAAAGTTGAGGGGGCCAAATATTTACTTTGTAATAACCGAACTTCGTTAAATATGGGTCAGTTTTTCAGAGCCCTATTTTGGAGGTCACTGCTGTTATGTTGCAGCTGGCGTACTTGATGGTAAGGATAATTCAAAATACGCTTAATATGTAACTCGAGGTCAAATTTTGTCCCGTAATGCCCTAACATATTGTTTATTTCAAAATGATTCACCGAGACAGCAAACTTCAGTGGTTAGTTAGTGCTTATTTTGAAGTCATTGTGATTTTGGTATCGCTTTCTTGAGCTTAAGTTGCTTTTAAGTGTTACCAAGCTGTTTTGAACATTTACTTATGCTTATGGTTCGCTGCACACCAGCAGCTGTTTACCTCCAATCAAACATTCCTCGAGTACATTCGCATCTCAGCCACTCTGTCCCTAGCTTTTCTGCGGGCCATTCACGCCATAAATAATGCCTTCCCCTCTCTTCCATCCGAGCCTCCATCCAAGCTCTGGTTGGATGACTGTAGCGCTAAGGGATTCTGGGTTCGTCGCCGACCTTAACGTGATGCCCGACCCCTACCATTTTCTACCCTCTCCCAAGCCTCTCCTCTATTGGAAGCCACATCAGAAGTTAGGGTGGGGGAAATGAATGAGTGAAAAGTGATACATATTTTCCCAACCATAACTGATAAGGGACTTTCAGCGGGGGAGGATGATGATGCAGCAGTTCATCATAGAAGCAAAGTTGTGGGGGAAATGGGCTGAGAGCAGGCTGGCAAATTTAAAGATCCACGGCAAAAATGGTGACCTGGAAAATACACCTTATGTGATATTACTGGAATTATACCTGAAAATATTCATTTGTTTTTATTTTCCGTATGGTAGTATCTGATAGTGCATATGCCTCCAGCTTTAACTCGAATCTGTCAGTCCAATGACATAACCTCATCATCATCATCGGTCAACAATCCTAGCATTGGTTTGATTCAGCCCTCCACTCAATTCTTCTATCGGTCAACCTCTTCATATTGACATAGGTCCTCTCTTTTACATCCTTCACAACTTGCTCCATATACCTCATACGGGGCCTGCCTTTTCCATTCATTTATCCCTCGACGATTGTCTTCATCAGGCCATCGTGTCTCAAGATGTGGCCTATTAAGTTTTCCCATCATCTTTTTGAGTTTTTCAGTAGACATCTCTTTTCTCCCACTCTTCTTAAGACTTCTTTGTTTGTCACTCGATCGATCCATTTTATCTTCATCATTCTTCGGTAGCACCACATTTCAAATGCTTCTAGCCTGGACTTCTCCACTGCTGTTATTGTCCATGCTTCGCTGCCATATAGTAGCTCCAGATGTATGTTCTAATGAGATGTTTCTTCACTTCCACACTTGTATTTGCAGCTGTAAGCAGAATCTTCTTCTAGTAAAATTCCCTTTTTGCTTGGGCAATACTACTGGCAATTACTCTTTTACTTCATCCATCGCTGGTTACTTGGATGAAATTACCTTGGACGAGCAAATTAGACGGTGTATTCAGCAGCAAAGTCGTATCAGCTAAGGATCAGCTATTGAGCCATCCACGTCGTCAAGGTCACTACGTCATCAACTAAGGGGGAGGGGAAACGGATGGAAGTTCAGGCTCAAGCTTAACCAGTCTTTCTTGACGCGACGGCTGACGCCCAAAGACTGAAGGCAGCACCAAAGGAAGAGCTAAAGGCAGAAAGATGTGCGATGGCAGGGCAAAACAAAAAGTCAGAGGACAGACGGAGGGTGAAAAACCCTGACACCAGCACGTTTTGCAGTCAATCACTGTCCCCTTATTGTACCCAACACCCTCACCTGGTATTACAACATTGTCTTATGGTATGAATCACCAGAATTACCCTTCTCTACCTTCCTTTCGCCTTTCCTTCCCGTCTTCTTTCTTTGCAAGACCTTTTTGTCAATCTCTAGTCAAGGGTGTTGTCCTTTCCAACCTAGCAACCTTGACCCCTACCTTCCACCCAACACTTATGCCTGTCTTCGGACCACCCTGACTCAACCATAATCATGGAGTGGCTAAGGCTTTCATTGTGTGCATTCATGAGAGCCAGAGTAAGGGGCAGGCGGGTGTATTTATGGACAAAAATTATCATGTGTACACATTTGTTTGAGTTTAGCTTGTAGATGGTACTGAAAATGTTAACAAAAACTGGGGGGTACTACGGAAGAAATGGTTTACCCGTAGCACAAAATAACTTAGTTAAAAATGGACCACCGATAAATAAACGTTTGTTAAACGTGGGATTTTTAGCGTAATAAATTGGTCATTTTTGAGAGGAAATGGCCTTCATTTCATTATAACCGGAACGCCATTAAAAACAGGTTTCATATTAGTTTGCTTGACTCTTGACTTTAAAGGCCTCCAAGGAAGATCACCCATCCAGGCTCTCAGGGGACTTGTCAATGCATCATCTGGAGCCCATAGTGGGAAAGGGAAGAAGAAGTATCACATGTGGGTGTGTAAAGTGTGCGCATCCAAAAAAGTAAGACGAGAAACTCACTATGTGTGCAATTTTTGCTGTGTGCCAGTGCATAAAGGTAGCTGTTTTATCCTCTATCACATCAGGAAGGAATACTGACATTGCTGGTAAGTAAGTTTAAAAAAATAATATTAAAAATAATGAATAATATAGGAACAGTAGAATTTTAAACCATGAAGTGTGTTTAAAAGACATATCGTTTAAATGTCTGCTGGAACAGAGGGCTATGTGGCATTTAAACACTGCCATATGCAACGTGTTAATAAGCAGCCCATACACAGGTCACCATTTTTTGGGGAAAATTTCAATGGTATTGCTTGTCATTCGAATTCTCACTCCTTTACCCTTGTTTCTAAACAGACCAGCTTATTCACTCTTAACATTTAGCGTCTCATGGGAAGTTCAATACAGGCAATGTGAGGGAATTATGAAGGAAGAAAATTCTCTTCCCTTATTCTATTACCATGCTGAGTGGTATTTTATCCTTGCAATCTTGGACACAAACAAAAAATTGAGGAATACATGAATTTATGGCCAGCTTTTGATTTCCCATCAAATAATATAAAAACTGTCATATTTTAAATTGAATATGATAGATTATATTACAAATGGTACCACTCATACAAATTTGGGGCCTCTAGGTCAACCCTAGACCCTCGTGCCGTGGCCATTTATGGGGAGGGGGGCTGAAAATGGAAAAAGTCATGTTTTTATAGCGGTTTTCCATGGATTTTGCCGAGTTGCGGCCCTTTAGGGCAAAACTTTCGTCCATTTGTACGTATCTGCAGCCATTAAGCCACAAATTCTCTATTTTGAGTGCGCGGCTGCGAGTAATTATGCACCGCCCACACAGCGTCGTGGCGTTACGCTCCGAAGGCCGCTAGCGCGTCTCCTGCTGGCTCGCACCTCCTGCCCGGTCGCCGAGAACGCAGCGAAACTCATCACGAATGCGTCTCCCATCGTTGGTCTCATTAATATTAGATAATTTAACTATTTCCAGGGAATAACAATTACGGAAGGACAGTATGAAAGTAATACAACACGCCGTCATCATTAAGGGAGTAAAGAAACACTCCCCGATTTTTAGCCTACTCTTACCATTATTTTTCAGTATGGAGAAAGAATGCAAAAATAATTAAAGTAGTTACCGGAGCTCACCACCTTGAGGTACCTGCACTATGAAATCCCATGCCCACACACCCACTCATAAAATAGAGGAACGCATTTCCTTTATCATATTATATGCTATCGAAAAAATAAGACAGTGGTCATTTTGTAGTACCAGTCGTTTTATCTGTGTGCAATTATTTGTCTTTAAACTTTAATTTCATTGAACACTAAAGGCGTCTTCCGTCGTTGGTCTCATTAATATTAGATAATTAAACTATTTACAGGGAAGATTTACAGTTGTTGCGGATGCCAATGAAGCTTGGGTTAACTCTTTTACAAATATTTCAAAAGTTTGTGTGTGACAAGACAATTGCGTTCCACAGGTAAGCATTACTCAAGTAATTCTCGAATTTCTTCAGTCGTGAGATGCGATAGAGCTCAAGTCGGTGTTCTCGTCCCATTTTATCAGCAGCTTGTGGTCTTCTACATCAAATTTAAATCTGTTAACTCAAAAGTTCTTGGATTTTCGTCGCCCGCGTATTTCTTCATGCCTCTAAGATTATTTTCCACCCATCTCTTCACACTTTCTCTCCATTGTCAGCAATCATTGGGAGGAGTAAATACAGACCTTCAATTGCATTTTTTGATTTATCTGTCTTTGCTTTTGCTGAATCTAGCATCTTCTTTTTCTGTTTTCGTAAGTAATGCCTGTCCACTACCTTTCACGTGTCTTCCGGAGTTTTGAGCTTTGCGTCGGATACAGTTGCGCTGACGATCATTGCTACTGCTCTGAGGGACACGTCACCGTTACTTGCACATACCTCCACCACAGTTGACAATTGAAGACGCCTTTGCCCCGAAGGAATTCCAGGTTGATTTTCATTCCTAATCGTATGAGGAACACTGAGGTCCAAGTCGGTTGGTTCCTCGTCGGTTGAGTTTTCTGTTTATGTAGCGGAAAAAATTCTTGATGCTCACTTTTTACCTCTTCAAGAATGAAAGATTTTGAGTCGACGATCTCTGACTTCTCTCTCTCTCTTCTGAGGGTTTTCTTTAATCGTCGAGTTTCTAAGGCATCCAATCCACCGGATACCATCTTTCGTTTTGTCCTTTGATCCCTCAAAAATGCCGCTTCATTTGGGAGAACACTATCCTGTTACTAGATTTACACTAGTCAATTCTTTAGCCCTGACACGCACAAATAACTCATAGTTTCTGGGATTCATTTAAAAATATATTTAATTTTTTGTCGATTTGGCACCTTTCGTAGGCTTGCTTGCATTTTTTCTTAAGTCGTAGTACGTTCTATGGTACCGTATAATCATTTTAATCACACCACGTTCCGGAATGATTGGAATAGAGGTGCGTCTCCAAAGTTTGGACACTTTTTTCGCTTACAGACTACTTGATAAACCGTAGGCCCCCTTGCTGCGCTTTAGTATCTCAATACGTCGTGAATATAAAAAAATCATATTTTTTCACTTCTTTAAAAGTCGGTAACGTCAATTCGTTTATGGCAACGAGACAGGAAAAAAGGTTATAGTGTGTAGGGTTATATTAATTTCAAATGATCCTTCAGTGATTGTTATTCCCTGTAAATAGTTTAATTATCTAATATTAATGAGACCAACGACGGAAGACGCCTTTAGAGTTCAATGAAATTAAAGTTTAAAGACAAATAATTGCACACAGATAAAACAACTGGCACTACAAAATGACCACTGTCTTATTTTTTTCGATAGCATATAATCTGATAAAGGAAATGCGTTCCTCTATTTTATGAGTGGGTGTGTGGGCGTGGGATTTCATAGTGCAGGTACCTCAAGGTGGTGAGCTCCGGTAACTACTTTAATTATTTTTGCATTCTTTCTCCATACTGAAAAATAATGGTAAGAGTAGGCTAAAAATCGGGGAGTGTTTCTTTACTCCCTTAATGATGACGGCGTGTTATATTACTTTCATACAGTTCTTCCGTAATTGTTATTCCCTGGAAATAGTTAAATTATCTAATATTAATGAGACCAACGATGGGAGATGCATCCGTGATGAGTTTCGCTGCGTTCTCGGCGACCGGGCAGGAGGCGCGAGCCAGCAGGAGACGCGCTAGCGGCATTCGGAGCGTAGCGCCACAACGCTGCGTGGGCGGTGCATAATTACTCACGGCCGCGCACTCAAAATAGAGAATTTGTGGCTTAATGGCTGCAGATACGTACAAATGGACGAAAGTTTTGCCCTAAAGGGCCGCAACTCGGCAAAATCCATGGAAAACCGCTATAAAAACATGACTTTTTCCATTTTCAGCCCCCCTCCCCATAAATGGCCACGGCGCGAGGGTCTAGGGTTGACCTAGAGGCCCCAAATTTTTCTGGCCTCATTTTGAGTCACTCTGACAACTTTTTCCAGAGGGCCAAGTTTCTCCGCGAAAAATCGATTTTTCCGATCCGCCCTACTGTATACTCTTCCTCCAGTATTAAATTAAATTCAGAACTTAATTAAACAGCATTAAATTCACGCATTTGTGAGATACAGGAAAAGAAATAAATTTTCAGTTGTAAAATACATATTGTGAAAAACATTCATTGGACAAGACCTGAAAAAACTAACTTGCGATAAATTGTACTTAAGGATTATAGTAAATGTGGGCGTAAATTATGGGTATTGTCAGGTAAATTCCAGCAGAAAAGCATCTTCTACATTTATAAAGATATAATGGACAGGAAATGAGAAGGTATAAAAAGTACTAAAATGCATGTATATTTGAACTATATCCTAGCTGAGAACAGGGACGTCGGAACTATTTTCACTGGAAGGGGCCAACCTTGAAAAGGGCCCGGCTCCTAGGTGAAAAGGGCCCACATTTTTTGCGGATAGGAGTGGGTAGAGACTAGAATTCCGCTAAAAGTGCATATGAAGGTGGTAGAATATGCATCAGAAGGGAAATGGCAAGCTAGAAACAAGTGAAATTTAATTTTTATTAATGAAGACTCATTTCTCAAGGGCCCGGGGCAAATTCTGGAGGGGCCGAATGCTCCCCCCTGCCCCCCACTTCCAATGCCGCTGGCTGAGAAGCATTTCTACAATGATTAGGGGAGCATCTAGAAGCATATTCAAAGCATTAGAGTAGGACATTAGTTGCTCTTCTTTTAAGCCATTTATTTTTTTGTAACTACAGTTGGTATAAATCAGAATCTAGCAATGGTGCCACTTATAAAGTTAAAACAGTACCAAAGTCTCACACCAAGAGCTCAATAAAGCTTTTACCTCTAGGGAAAGGAGGAAATTGATAGGGATAAAAAGGACTTTCCCCAAAATCTAATTATCATGCATATAAAATAAACCAATTCTGGCTCTTAGTTTCCATTAACAAGATACCAGCATTTAATATTGGCCTGGTAATAGGATTATCATTAATCAAAGATATAAAATTCAGTTTCACTAGCCTTTTTTCATCCTAACATAGTTCAGGGGTTTATCACAGATCAGGCACATTCTTGCATTATCACCATTTAACACATTCAACCCGGATAATTTATAGTGTGCAATCATGAAAAACGGAAAGCTTTTTCTGGCACATTAATTTGGCCAGTCACTTAAATGAAATTTAAAATTAGTTAAAATTTTTTTGAATAACAAAACTCGATTATTTATTAAGGACGGGAGTTCACGTCCTTCAGAGAGGTCTTCAGTGAGGTCATCAGAGAGGTCATTAACAGACGCGAATGCGCGTCCTTCGGCATCCTGGCAACGCATCTCGGATGCGCATTCGCGTCCATCGGGTTGAACGTGTTAATTGTGCTTGTGAGAGAAAAAGTGTGATAGCTGCTCCTCAAATTTCTAGTTCTACAAGAGTTGATAATGGTAGCAACTACTCAAAATATAGATCCATGACCCCACCCCAGGTCAAATTAATAGCTATAACAGATGATATTTTTGAAAAACTACACCCTCACCTTATTCTGCAATATATCTCCCTGAGCAGCAGTCAATTCTTGCAAAAGGTTCTCCTGCAGCCTTTCCAATTTTACATTCCATTGCTCTTCTTCTTTCAACAATTCAACTCTTCGGGAATCCAGTTCAGGTTTTTCATGCTGCAGAACTCCATTCAGTAACTAAAATAAAAGTAAACTAGATGTATCCTCCCCAATTATGTAAATTCAAAAGAAGGAAGGTAAACAGAGTGCAAGAATTCGAATTCGAATGATGGTGATCACCATCATAATCATGAAATACTTCCACCACCAGCCAGCAAAATACTCCTAAAAGACTGCAGAAGTTCTAAAAACCAACTTAAAATAAGTACACACTAACACCTGAGACCTAAAACATGTTTCTAGTGAGCGTACAATAGCATTCTTTAAAATCTGACATTGAATTTGAGGGACAAGACACATAAAGTACCTACCCAATGAGAGGTACTAACTTATTTTACTTTTAACAACTCTCATTTCTGATAGCGTAAGCAATAAATGTGCACACCAATTGCTACTACATTTCTATCCTACATAATTTATGGACTCACATACTCAATAAAAGATGAAGTACCATGTACTTTGCCAATCAGGAGAATCTGTGCATCATCTGGTTAGCTAATTGTGTGGCACAGAATTTATTGTCACATAGAATCTAAAATCATTGATTAAAATAACTGGTCTTTAATGGTGAAGCTAAGATGCAAATTGTTTGATATGCTAAGGTTTCATATCACTGAAAGTTAAACAAGAAATTTCCTCATACATCTTGTTTTCTTCATAGTTTTTTATTGTAAGAGAGAATTTAAGTCATGATTTTGAATTAGAGGTCTTCATTCATGTCCCTTCAAGGAAAAAATATAAATATTAGCAAAATGAATGACATTTTCATGCACAGCTGCTATAAATATCTCTCCATTAATTAGCTTGATCTAAGTGCTTGAAGAAGCTAATATATTAAACTTGAAGAAAGGTCACCTGAGTACACTACAAACCTCACACTCCCTAACCCCTATAATGCTATCCCTCCACAGTTATTTTGAAATTGATCATTCCTCAAGAGCTCTACCACAACCACTAGACCCAAATGTCAAGAGAAAATAATCTTTGAACTAAAGCCAGCTACTCAGGAAGTGACTTTTTTATTTTGAGGTTCCTGATTTTTCCTAAGGATCATATGAGTCACCGGAAATAAATTAAGGCTACTCAATGGCAGTTTCTCAATTAATAAATAGAACAAACAAATTGCCAGTGATGGTAAACTTGAGATGAATTCAGAAGAAACTTACGTTACAGTCATACAGAACATAGTAGACTAGGAACAGCACACCCTAAACAGAACGTTTCATCTCCATCCAAGGCACAGAAAATGAACAATTGAAGTAGTTAGCACAACCTTTTCTCACCTGACCAGCAAGTCCTGCTTCAGTGGTAGTGAAATTCACATACGTGATAACTGCTCCTATACTGGGCAATATATTAGGAGAATTATTCTGAGTAATTAAGAAGAGACTGAAATTTTCATTGAAGTCAACCAGCTTATCCTCAAGAAGAACAACTCGCCTGGCCCCTGAGGAAAATGAAACATCAGAGTAAAAAAATTTCTCTCAAGGGATATTTTTATTTGTTACCATTTTGAATTTTTTTAATTTATCAATTTTAACTTAAGACCAATATCGTGAAGCATAGTTTTTCAAGCATATACAAAATTACCTTGATAAATAAAATTCCTTCTCAGTATTGGAATGAGAAGAGGGTGAATAGTTTCAACATCTTCCACAATTAATACTTTCCCAAATCTGCAATAATGAATATTCATTAGAATGCATTCAAACAAAACCATTACCATTAAAATTATCCAAATCAAGGATTCAAGAGCATTACCTCACAGCCAATTCCAATGTTGTGTCAAACCTTTCCATTTCCTGAGAAGCTACCTCAACAGTCTTTCCTTGCATGTGCCTGGTCAACCAGCCTCGGGCAATCAATCCTGGGTCAATTAACAGGGGACATATGGGTGTCTGCAAAATAGAAGCTTCAATAAATTTAGACATATTACAGGACCAAATAAATAACATTGGAGTGATAATACTTTCTTGTGGAACACCAGAGGCGTCCCTATAAAACTTGTGAGAACAGCTTTTGTCAATAACTACTTTTTGCTCGCAATGTGTGTGGAAGTCCCTTCAATCCTTTTTATAAGCCTTTTGTTAAGTCCAGATGCCTGGAGTTTAAATATTAGCTTGTTGCGAGGAACTTTGTCAAATGCCTACTTGATTCCCAAAAAAACAGCATCCAATTTTTTTTCCATTCCGCCTGATTCATGTATGTCTTGAAATAAATTATCCTAGTGGAGTTTCACATGGTTAGCTTAGGTGGAAAACTTGTTGATTTTTGCTGGATAAATTTCAACAATCCAGATTGTTTACTTTGCATAGTTAAACACAATAAAATAAGATAAATTTTGGTGTGGCTAAGTTTTTAAATAGAATTATGTGTAAACTTTTATTTACACCTAAACTCAAGTATCTTTACTTTTTTCCCCTAGAGTAAGCATGAAGGTACACCAGGATATATGTTTCACTGGACACATTTACAGAAAATTCAATCAACCTAAGAGGATAAAACATTATTCGAGTCTCACAAAAGAGGAATCAAATGAATACCTTGAGAATTGCCACTGCATTTTCTGAGGAGAGAGTATCAGCAGGAAGCCCCTCAGCCTGCCACTGAAGCAACTCCCTCTCAGAAGACAGAAATGAGCACAGATCAAATGAAATTGCTGGTAATCCCTGTCCTGTTCTCCACTGTGCGATTAAGTCTTCCCATTTGCTTAAAAAATTCTGGCGTAATTCTTCCGAAGATGGCATTAGGTATGTCACAAATGCAGCTGCAAGTACAGCCTTCAATGGTAAGTCATTCAACTCCTGTGATAACTCCTTCACCTATGAAAAGAGTTCAATTTATGATTGAAATACTGACAATTTACAAAAACACTGTGATTTCATGTAAACTTGTTAGTGAAGAGCTACTAGAGCTAGTAGGTAAAATAACTGGGTCACAGCAAGGATGCAAAAATGGATTCCTTTTTTTAGAGAGGCCACAAGATCAGCAACTTAAAATTCCCACCTTGTTATGAATTTTATGATGCAGAAAATCGCAGCTAACCCATTTCTTTTCTCTTAACAGTACACAGGTAACATGCAGTTACTAGTGTACAAGGTTGGATTAAAAATATAACATTAAGTTATAAAATATGGTGAAATATCTGTTAATGGATGGTAGATGTAAAAACATAACAAGATCATATAAAGTAAACAAACCAGGCAGGTTGTGGGAATGAGCTACTAGACTATTGTTGTAAACACTTCATTAATCTGTTTATTCCGGGTGTCTTGTAAGTATCTGAGGTAATAATCCTCGGAAACTGTTCAGTGTTGCAGTGTGCCATTTTGAAAAAGCTCTTGTAAGAGTCAGGGAGTTTCATTTCATAACATGACAAATCAAGAAACAATTTTTTCAGTGGGTAAAATATGCCACTGTGAGAAGAGTTCTAAAAATATCCTGTGCATGCAAGTATGCTTCCAACACTTTTTTTCCCAGTAACTACTAGACTGTATTATCTGTAAGGAAGTTCTTTAAAGATTCAGCAGTTCCATATGTTTCCCTATACTTCTCCCATGAAGAATATTAAGCCTCATTGAATGTTTGCATTCAAACAGGTTGGTACGAGGTTTGCTCAAAAAGAGGCCAGGCTAAGCATGCTACGCACCAAACACTTGACAGAATGAAATAAGCGAAGCTGCACCATGTAGCAGCATCATTTAGCACAGCATCACTATACGGTGCATTCTTCTGTGTTGAGCCACTCCTGCACAACAGAAGCAATTGTCAGAGCCTGCAGAGGCCAGTGGTATAATTTTTTATCTCAAAGAAAATTAAAGATATAGAGGAGCAACGTGCATGTATTAAATTTTCATTCAAGCTTGAGAAGTGTGCCTCAGAGATGTTCCAAACACTTCACCAAGCTCTTGATGATATATCAATGAGTTGGTCACAGTATTTTGACTGGTATAGTCGGGTCAAAACAGGGAGAACTTTGACTGATGAAGGTCCTCAAAGTGTGCAACATTCATGTCAACTCACTATGTGATTTGGTGTAAGCAAATCATTGGTTAACAGAAAGGGAGCTAGCTGAAGATGTTAACATCAGTGTTGGAGTGTGCTACTCCATTTTCATGGAAAAAATGGGAATGCACCCCATACATGGTGTCTACTAATATATGAAAAAGAAATTCAAGACTTTTTCAAGACTTTTCAAGACAAAAATTTTAAAATTCCAGACCAAAAAGGCTAATTTTTTAATGTCGTGACGGTCAATAGTTCAATGCCCAGTCCTGTCTAAATTTTCACTTGGAATTGGCCATCTTATTATATCCACATTATTAAAAGTACAAGCACAGCACCTTATCTACTTCATTCATGATTAAACTCCTACTATAAATTAAAATGCCGTATACTCGAAAAAGACCATACTGGGACATTCACGGCTGTTTTTGAGGAATGCACGGCGGGGATCCCTAATAATTGGTATTTTGGATTTAAAAAATGTTCAATTTATATGAAATTTGGTCTCTATAGGTTTTTGAGGTCACTGAATATGAATTTAGATTCAAAACTTTTGTAAACTAATTTTTTCTCAAAAATTTTGCAATTTTTTTACTTATTTTTAACTCTTATTTAAAACATCACGATTAATGTGAACAAGTAAGTACACGTTTTCTCAGTCGCTGAATGCTAATTTGATGTCCATATTTTCACTAATTACTTTTTTCACGAAAGTATTTGCGATATTTTTATTACTTGGTTTTACACACTCCAATTTTTCGTAGAATTAAAAATTTTGCAAAAAGGTTTTCGTGATTTCTGAACACGAATTCGATGATAATATTTTCCCAAAATAATTATTTTGCAAAAATATAAAAGTGAATTTTCAAAAAATTTTTCTTTATTTTTGAACAAGAAATTATGTAAAAAATTATTTGGCAAATTATAATTGCAATATATTAATAAACAGTTAAATAGCACTCACCTTCAGTTACAAAACCCATTTTTCAGAACAAGAATCGGGGCAATACACATTATATTAGAGAGAATTGAAGGTGAAGCTGTGCCTGCTCCTTTTCAAATGATTCACATGTTACCAGTGCAACATTTTATCTTATCTACTAGAGGAGTAGCAACAGCGATATATGCTTACATAAGATGGCTTTGAATTTGCCAATCAGAGAATCCAACATATATGCACAAAAACCCTATATAGAAAGTTTTTCTAGACTCATAAATACCAAGTATTAGGGATCCTGCACCACTGTGCACCTTACACAGCGGTCGGGTTCGCACCGTCCCGTGTGAAAGGAGCCTTTGAATGAAATGATGTCCGTCACCAGTCCAACCAAAGGCACCTCTTGAGCACACACCAACTCGAAGACTGACGAACCAACTGAACTCGAGCTGGCGAATGCCGAGTTTTCCAGTAAAAATGAATGATTTTGTTGCAAACTCGCACATGCCGACAGATGAACTAGACTTTCCGGCGGCTTTCGAGCTAGTGAGCTCACCATTAGATGAATAACAAAGACGTTCCACCCCACTAGCTGGCAAATTGTGAGTTCTCCAGTATATCATCCAGTAGCCAACGACATATTCCTCGGCGGTGGCACATATGGCGTCATTGGCGACAACGTAATATAATGAGTGAAAGTTTATCGGGTCTTCCACCGGGTCAAAGGCTCCATCTCTGCCTAAGTTTCGGAAAACGACTCGTTTTCGGAAACGTCGGCAGAGATGGAGTCTTTGACCCGGTGGAAGACCCGATAAACTTTCACTCATCTAATCTGCCAGGAAGACACCAAAACGTAATATAATGTTTTTACTTTCCAGGGGCTGATCTCTGTTCTTTCACGAAGACGTTATGCTTGCGTATAGAAGCAACACAATTCAATGGGAAATGCTAATAACAAAATGGCAAACGGTAAGCTTTACTGAATGGAAGAGAGAAAGAAAACATTCCAACTCCACAGTAAAGTTAATTAATCCCACCCGATTATAATGATGCCCAGTATAGAAACTTAGGATGCGATGGTTTAAATATAATATTTCTAGTGGAATTTAATCGAGTTACACCCTAAGAGACATGGCAAAACACAAAATGTCACAATCGTACTAGAGTACGATCTATGGATCGTCTGAATCTTTGGGAGCGTTTTAATAACCACGGATAAGGTCATTCTTTCGAAATAGCATTCTTGGGCAGGAGGGAAGTATACGATCTTCAACCTGCAACCGACCGAGCCGATTTGTCATGTGGCGGCATGCAGGAAATGGTGCCCATGTCTAGTGCAATCAAATGATGAAAGTCACGAACTAACAAATACTGACCAGAGAGGTTTAAAATAACACCTCTTTGATAATGACAGATTACGAAAAAGGGAAACAATATCTCATTTCGTAATGCTATGTCTGCCGTTCCAATTTTTATCCTGACGATTTGCAAGCAACCATTTTTCCCGATTTTTTATTATTTTTCAGCAAATTCCCGACCTTTCAAGATTTTTTCCCAGCGTTAATAAATTCCCGATTTTTTCCCGGATTCCCTACTTTTCCCGACTGGTAGACACCCTCCCAATGGTCAAAGATAGTCTATCACCCAGCCTACTCCCCAGAAGTGGCTCTGGCAGACTTTTTCCTCTACCCAAAGTTGAAATCTACTTTGAAAGGATGCCAATTCAAAACAATCAATGACTAAAAAGAGTCGTTTCAGGCGTTATATGGTGGAATAACATAATAAATATTTATTGCCAAACTTATTTATTAACAATCAATGACATACAAAGAAATTGTACCAAGGACTTAAAGAGCATTCCAAAAGATGCACCTTGGAAGGCGTTTGATAGCAGGAAGAATCACTGGGTGTGTGGCAAATATAGAAGAGTGAATTGAAGGGGACAAACATGAATAACATGTACCTTTTGAAATAAGTTGCTATTCCGAGAGTTGGGTCTTTTTTTTAAACACCTTATAAAAAATGAGCATGCTCTTTCCCAATTTAGGTTGCTATTGCTCCTAAAATTTAGAAAGCATTATCCAATGGATATTAACTTATAGATGTTATTGCTGAAACCAACTTTAGACGTAATAACAATAAAAGGCTCTCTTGCATGATATTAGCTATGGGAGGGAGACCAGAAAAAAGTCACTAATTAAATTGAGCACCCACAATGATAAAACTATGGTGTTAATAACTCTGTATTCCCTACTCTTATCCTCAGTGTTGGCTGAATTCTTCAAATCATAACAATACATTCATTGGATTGACCAAAGTGTAACCCATTACATAACTCATGTCAGTAAACCAACATTATTTATCCCACATGAATGCTAGAGATATCAAGCACCCAGCTGGTAAATTTAAGGCCACACCAGTTATTACCTATCCATTAGCCATTTCAGAATCTAGACAGTCAAACAAGAAAGTAGGTACATTAAGAGTAAGAGACAATATGATTTGCTCATAGCAGTACCTACAGTATATTATTTTTTCTTCTGTTACCAATGAAGTCCTTTAGTATCATTATTATTATAAAAAATTGAACGATTTAAATGGAAAGAGAGGTGTAAATCAAAAAATACCTGAAGTTTCCATCTCTGGTATTCATCTTCTAACTGCGAAACCAATCCTTCAGCAGCCTTGAGAGTATTTTGAGCCTCACTAAGTCGAACCTCAGTTTCAGCTGCCTCTCGTGAAAATGTACTCAGCTGAGCTTGGAGTCTCTGGACATTTCCTTCCACATCAGCTAAGCCTGAGGCCAAATTACCAAGCTGGCGTTCAGCAAATTTCAGATTTCTGTATCAAGAGTAGAGAAAAAAAATAATTTCAGACAAGCCAAGAATAATGGGCCCAGAAAATGCAGTATGATATCAATTAGGTAATTTGCATTTCAAAAGTCAAATAGGAATGTTTAGCTGGAAATACCACAAATAGAAAGAGCAAGAGAATGAATTGCATGTAACAGCATCTAAAAGCCAATATCAGCACCGAGGATACTGCATGAAATTTCCACACAATCACTAGATCTTTTTTTTAACCCTGATGTAATATCACTGGTACCCCTTTCTATACTTTGGCATTGAACCAGCATATCACTATCTGAGATAGTGATTGAGTGTTGGTGAACACAAAATTATTTCTCCAGCAGAACTCCGCTACTATTTCACCATGATTATTCCTAACATGTAACCCATACTCTCCCAAACCTTAGTTCTGTTCCTTCCTTTCCCCATTATACACCTCAATCCCTATTACTATTGGGTGTTTCTTTCCCTGAGGTGAAGAAAAAACATATGAAAACTAAAGTATTAACCGGGTCAGGGTGTCAATGCTGGCTGGCATTGAAGAACCCAAGAAGACATTTTTCAAATAGTTCACCAGGAAAGCACTCATTCTTACTTCAATAAGAATCCACATCACAAAGAATATCACATTAAATTTAAATGTAGGAGGACATAAGCAATAGTGGGTAAAACAATTTTTTAGCTTGAGTATTGCATATATAGGAGCTAAATGGGTGTAGAACATTTGAAGTTCAAAGTAGAATCATCATTGCAAAAAAGGTAAATACTCATACTTACACCTACTCAATATCAGGGTCATTTGGTAGAGATGCTAAGAAAAAAAATGGTGTAGAGTCTACAACTTGAACTTGAGCCAAAACTTGAACTTAAAGGAATGAGATTGAAAATATACTGTCAGCATTTGAGACGTGAACAATGATGGAGAAGGTAAGGTAGCAGAAAGGAAGATGAATGCAGATGTGCTGATGATGGTAGAGAAGGAGAGGAAGTTAACTGAATAAATTAGGTGAAATAGTGAGAGGATGGAATAGGTAATAAGGAAGAGGGTATTTTGAAGGTCCTGATAGAGGGGAGAATGTTGGACGAGCAGGGAAACTGGAGGAGAAGAAGAGTCAGTTACAGAGGATTGATGAGAGGCAGGAGGTATGCAGAGCTGAAAAATAACATCATGCAAAACATGTATGCATTGAGAATGATATATCATAGCCCATGGAGGGTATTTAATGTTCATCAACACCTATGTTAATCAGCATAATATGTACTAATATCCTTTTCACTGTAATAAATGATTTATAGCCCATTATATTCTTTTTTATTTACTTACTTAATTACTAGTGTTGGGTTATCAGTTTGATTTCAAAGACTGTCATTCTCCCTAGGGACAATTTCAACTACTTGTGACCTTCAAGAATACAAGGATAATGAAGGAATTGAGGCCAGGAAACTTCTTTCGACAGTTTTTCCTTGCTTGAGTTAAAAATGTTCGGCATTTGTCACATTACCAAAAGTTAAATGGCACATCTGTAGGGTGCAAAAGTCCTTTTCCTTATCAAATTTAAACATTTTCCATCATGCATTTCCAAAGTTCAAGTTTATCGTGAATCATCCTCCTCAATGTGACTTCCTTACTTGCTGAGCACTGCCTGTTCCTTTTCCAAAGGACGAATCTTCTCAAGGACATGGGCAAACCGCACATTAGCTCGTACCCAAGCAGCCAGTGGAGCAGCAGCTACAGAGGCCCTCTTGGCCACTTTTGGGTTGAAGGATTCTGCACGCTCCCTTAGTAATTCCTCCACTGCTTCCCGGTTGTCACGGAGAATGGTTCGTGCATCAAATGCTCTTTACATTTGAAGGATTGGAAATATGAATCAAATAATCAAAAATATATTTAACTTCAGAATCAAGGACTAAATACTTATACACTAAATTCATTCAACTTATGGTTTCCATCTTTCTATTCAAAATACCATAGTTTTTTTAAAGAGAAACTGGTAGCCGTTGTTTAAGTATGTGTTGCATTAGAATGGGGGCATTTACTCAAAAATGAAATCACTATATGTAATTGTTAGATGGAATTGTTAGATTTTGTACATGAAATTGTTAGATGGAAACGAAAAATGAATTTTAGTGAAACAATTAATCTTCTAACCAAAGCCATTCACTAATAAATAAAAAATTAAAATAAGCATAAGGTTCCGCCCACCGAAAAAGCTGCGTTAAGGATTACTACATCATCCACCTCCCGTCCTTGACTGTGTTGATGAAGAACGGAAAGGGAGCACAGGTAAGTTCTACTTGCACAGATCCTGTCGCAACCACTTCCATTTGAAGAGTCAGCTGTGTGTCCCCCATTGTGATAAGGCAAAGGATCTTCACAGTCTCAGTTGTGATTGGACAAAGTGGATGACGTACAAGTCCTTTACATGCCCACTTTTCCAAAAGGGTTAAAAAAATCAGTTTTTCACAGCTTATAACTCAAGAATGACTTGATGGATTGAACAATGGAAAAATATGAGTCTTTTATTTTTTTAAACTATCAGATTCGGCAATAAAAAATATTCATTCACTATCATCTAAAGACATGTTCAAGCCTTTAACCACCTCCATGCATATCAATTTATAAGACCATTTTTATGACTAAATGTTCTTCCATAACTTGTGCACACATGTATAATACAGGAATATATAGATCTTTTTAAAAACTCTCTAAAAAACAATTTGAATGAAAAATATTAATTTTATTTATACTACGGGATAACATTTTTGGAGGGGAAAACAGTTGTTATATTTTGTTTTCTAGTTTTTTCAATGTATTGGCTGCATTCTGTCACATAGCATAAATGATGTGTACCATGATAAAATAAATGAGAGATGTGCTTCCGTTCTCATTATTTCAAGAGCATGGAGGTGTTTTATTTAATTACGTTTCCAAATTCCATTACATCCACTTCCCGATGTAAAAATCTTTAATAAAAACATGTGACTGCTCACATTTCAAAGAGAAAATTAGAAAAAAATTATCTTCAATTAGTTAAAATTAAGAACAGTTAGTGATACCTCATTTTATAGGCAAATAAACTTTTATTTTTTCCCTCCTGAAAAATTCTATTTGGTGAATTATATTATTTTTCCATGCAAAATGCAAAAATAATTTCTTTTAAATTAATTATTTTTTAAATAAATGTCATTGGCCATTAAATTCAGTGGTCACCTTATTTCTTCTTTTACTCCACGTTTTGCCAAAAACGTCTTCATACTATTCCAGGACGTATCTTGTATTCCCATTAGCCTGAGCACACCTTCCAAGATATCTCTCACTACATCGGGAGGAGCACGCAAGGATCGAATCTCAGATAGAGCTTCTGACTTAATGTCACCAACTGCCTTGGCAGCTTCTTTTACAAGAGGCTCCACTTCTGATAGTTCATTATCAATGGCAGCTTTCCTGAAGTGGAAGAGAAGAGTATAAAATATTAAAATAAGGTATCCACAACCATTCA
The DNA here is from genome assembly GCA_933228895.1 of Platycnemis pennipes. Lineage (NCBI taxonomy): Eukaryota > Metazoa > Arthropoda > Insecta > Odonata > Platycnemididae > Platycnemis > Platycnemis pennipes. The sequence continues at coordinate 33,391,602 of OW121855.1, forward strand.
ATGACTGCCTTTGCTCTATACAGGAGCTTAGTAATAAATAATCACTTCTATATAAACACAGGTGTGCAGCCAGTTGGCTTCTGACAGGAAGTATTGGGTTTGAAACCAGTAGAGGACTTTAGGTACCTCCAGCTATATCCACCCTGTCATATCCTGGTTACAGATTTTTCTAAGGGATCATAGGTGGCACCAGAAAAGAGCAAGGTGGCACAAGGACTATATCCCGTAGTTGTATGATATTATCTATTGGCATTCATTGTGTGAAGTCTACAGTTGAAATCAAGATGTTGTAAGTGGTCTTCAGGAAATTCTACTCTCTTAAATAGTATGTATGTATCGTTTTTTATGCTGCTCATAGAAATATTCTTTAGTACATTGTGACGTTCATAGAAATTTGTAGGCATTATTGCATTGTTGGTAGAAACAAACAAGTATACAATTGACACTCCATATACAGATTGGAAATGGATTCTATGAAATTATTCTAACTATTAACCCCATTCCGTGGACGGTGTGATTTTAAGGCCCGTATTCATAGTCGTTACCTGGGTGTCCTCCGTTCGCTGGATGACCCCTTAGCTCAGAAAGTGTATTCAGAGTCACAATGAAGGGGACAGATGTCACCCATCCCTCCCCTAGGCTACCGATTTCTTGGGTGCGGCTTCAGGCTCACCCAGAGCTCCCCTAACGTAATTTCAAGATGTCCACCGCTATCACCTTAGGTATTATAAATGAAATATCTCTTATGAAACGACTTACACGCATGAATTTTAGTTTTAGTAATGCTAGTTTTTAATGAGCGGACGGGAATGATTGAAAATGTGACGTAAATTTTCTTTATAATGCAAATTACATTATCCTCTAAACTTCCCGTATTATGTTGTGCAACACAACCTATTTTCAAGAAAGAATTGTGAGTAATGAATTAAAAGTTGAGTTATGAATGTTGATTACGGAATATTATGCCCTTATTTCTCTATTATAAGAATAAAATACGGATTAATTGGCTTAATTACAATAAATTTTCCTCTTTTAACTCTCTGATTCAGAATGTTGAGGCGTTCAATGTATGAAGAATGTTATAAAAAGCAGAATGGTCGTAATAATTCTCCCGCGTCATGATTTAAATCAAACAATCACTAATTTGTAAAGAATTTCGATCGGAAAAGTACAACATTCGTTGCTGTCAACAAACAAGGCGGAGCGGCGCGAGGAGAAGCAACAAATTAACTAAAATGTGTTTCGTAAATACTGCGAGGCTTTCAAGAATATGGACGATTACGGTGTGCGTGACAATACGGCAGTTAATATGACGCTATCCCCGAGTGGACGTTTACCTGTGGGTATTATAATGTGGAATTTCAATGTTCCTCGTACTGTGCATGACACGTAGCTGATATCAATATGAGTGAACGCGATCTTTGCAACATACGGCAAGCGCAACGATTTGGTTGGTTGGTTATTTGGGGGAGGCGACCGACAGCTGAGGTCATTTGCGCCATATAGGATAGGTGGGTAATTGGGTAATGGTAGGAGTTTTAGGGAACGGAGGAAGGGTGGAGAGAAACCCGGCGTCGGCATTAGCCTACTCTTAACGAAAGGCGCCAAGGGGACCACGGCTTAACGTCCCATCCGACGGACGGAGTACTGTACTTGAAATGCCCTCCACTAGGCACTCAAGTGGGGACCGGTATTCCACTGAAAAATCCGCCACTGCCGGGAATCGAACCCGGGCCCTCGGGATGGGAGGCCAGTACTCTAGCCACCACACCAACCCGATCCCCCCCAAGCGCAACGATAACACGTATCAAGTTCATATGTGATAGTAAACAGTGTCCCTTATCGTCATGAAGTTCGGCAAAAGGGAGAGATCGTTCTAACTCACCATGAGTTTCAAGAAACGAACGTCATCTGGGAAGCAGAGAGTGTTCTTCAAAGTATAAGCGACTATCCTGCATTACGGTGTATATAGCCATACATAAGTGATATTGAATTCCCGCCACTAATTTATCCCAGTACTTTCCGAGTTGATGTTAGTGAACCAAATCTGGATTACAATCACAAATCATCCACATCCTCTCTTCATAGAGATAATGGATGGGTTTCTATGTGAAATTCAAAATTGACTGTGAAAGAAAATTGTATCATCTCTTGCTATGAAAGCATAAACTGTGGCCAGTGGACTATCACATTCTAAGTTGCATTTGTGAGAGTGAGAGAATTGCTACCCGATGTTTACATGTCTGTTGTGGTGTACTGTAAATTAAAATATTATTCGGTAAGCTGTTTTTTCCATTCAATGGATTAGGGATTGTTATGAGGCATAAAAAAACAGTTCTTATAAAAACAAGTGTGTGAAATAACGTCAAGAAGGTTGTAATAACAGCTGATTTTTTGAATATGACTGCTGTGGAGGCCTTTAAAACGTAGCATTCCCGAGTGAAATTCTATTTTGATGATATCATTCCCCTAAATTGTAGTTTCGGATAGAATTCTTGCAATAACAAGCTATCGTTAATACATCAGTCACGATGGTACTCCGGTCCACCGCAATTTATATATTCAAGTAATGCCTCACGTATGCCCAACTATGCCATATCTGTCGCGGTTGTATGTATCATCGGTTCTTTAATTTTCTACTAAATATTTTATTACTTATTGTGTGACTCAATTAAGTAACGCAAGTAACACAAGCGATCCAGTCCTATTTGCTTCATCTCTGTTCGCATTATACGCCTGACTAATATCTTCTCATGCCTTCTTCTTCTCCGAATTGGAGGTTACATCGGTTCACCTATTTTCAATTTTGTCTTTATACTGCAAGACCAAATCACACAGTATATTTTTTTCGGTGATTGTAAATGCAACATTTCTGCCGTTGGAGGCTGCCATGTTTATTTACATAGTTCACCACGGTTACCTGTTGCAATTTATCTTGACAATAGAGCATCGAAAAACGTGCGGAACCGTTCACGACCGGGTTGACCCGATCTTTTCCTTCAATCACTTCCCCTGGTCAGATCATACCTAGGTGTGGTTTATGAATCGCGTAGTGAAGGTGACACCCAGGTGTCCTCCGGCCAGGGAAAACGACTATGAATACGGGCCTAAAGCTGAGGTGTCAGTAGCACTTAATCTCAACAAAACGATTCTTATTTTATTATAAGAGGAAAGGTTCATTTGGGTTTGGTTTATTTGGTTTCCCGTATTATAAAAAAATGAAATAGGAATGTTAAGTATTCAAACATTGAAATTAGATATTTCCTAAAACTGCCACTTTTTAAAAATCATACCACTTAGATTATATTTACTGCTCTAGGTTTTATTCTGGTATGCTCTAGGTTATTTCTTATTTATCAGTTTACGGTGATACAAAAAAAACTACAGTAATTGCCACATGAAATTTGGCTGTCATTTTTGATGGCATATATGTATAGGCAACTATAGTTCCACAATAAATGTGACATAATTAATTTCAAGAGATCTTCAACATCTTAATCACAATCCAACACATAAATACCTCTTCTGGTGCTTGAGTCACTCTTTACATATGCCAAAATTTACCTTTCCACAAGAACTTTGTTTTCGTTGATCATTTTCTTTTGTAAGGCCTCCATTTCTCCCTTGTGAACATTGGCACCACGCATAGTTTCTGCAATGGCCTGCAGTGCTTCACTAGCTTTCTCCTGTTTCTCTGACAATATGGTTTTCTGAGTTTCTGCCTTGGCCTTAAGCCCATCTACAACTGACCTTGCTTCAGTTAGTTTGGCAACACCAGCCTATACTCCAACATAAATGGAAGTAATTTAAAATCAACCAATACTTAGTAGTGAAAGATTTCCTGAGTAGAAAAATCAGAGCACACTGAATAAACTATGTATTTATTGATTTCAAAAAGTCATTAGACAATAAAACTTTGGAGGATGCTGCATGGTAGCAAGCAACAAATGTTAAACAATTTTTTTTTCTTGAACCTAAAAATGAAATCTAGTCAATGGTATTAGAATATTCAACTAGTCCATAATTTCAACCCAGTTTCAGTGCATATATGTGCATATTTAAGTGCATATATGTGCCAATATGCTGATATGCATTCCAAACTTTGGACTCATGCTCTCTCAAAAATATAACATAATTTTAGGCATTTGATCATTAGCTTCATCCCTTATGGGCATAGAAGCAAGCTTGTTAAAGAGTGAAAATAATTTTAAAACTCATAATATGAAAAAATATTATATATATAATAATTTCAGGAAAGCACGTGATGTATAACACATTTATAAAGTCACTAGTTGCGACAACATAAAAAATATAGAAAACACAAAAAAAGGACTCACACACGAATAAAACGGGAACTTTCGACCAGCGTAGCTAACTTTCTCAACCAGAAGGAAAAACTGAGAGCTGTAGGGGGACAGGGTATTTAGGAGTGGAAGGGGAATGGAGGGGAAAAAAGGAGAAGTGGGGAGGGGAAAAAGGAGAGGTGGCGAGGGGAAAAAGGAGAAGCGGGGAGGGGAAAACGTGAGGACACATTGTAGTCATGATGAATACAAGTGTCGGTTAAAAGGACACATTGAGCCCAGGGAGGGTGCATGCCTTGAGAAGCAAAATGCAAGTCAACTCGAGGGTGTGGAGCTTGACGGCGGAATCTGAGGGGGGGAGGGAGGCAATAACAGAAACATTGAAACATTGGTTGAAAAGCACGCCGTGAGAGGATGCGTGTTTAGGTACTGGTAGGGATGAGTGGGGGGATGACGAGTACAGGAAGCTCGGTGATTGTTGATGTTAAGAGGGGTAAAGCATTGTCCTACATAGAAGGCTGGGCAGAAATTGCATTGGAGGAGGTAGATGATGTTGGTGGAAACACAAGTGGATGAAGGAAAAATTGGCAGAGACCTGAGTGTGGGAAGAAAAGAGGTAGGAGGAGAAGAGAATATAGGGCAAGTCTTGCATCTCGGACGCTTGCACGGAGAGGATGTAGGTGTTATGGCAGGGATTTGAGAAGTGGGTGGGTAGTTTTGAAAATGTTGCTTAAATTAGGCGGTCTTTTGTATGTAATGCGGGGACATTTTGGGAAGAGTTTTGAAGTGGAATTGTGGTCTGAAAGAATAGGGAAAAGATCTTGTAGGACTTGTTGTAAGGAATGTGCACCAGGGAAGTAGGTAGTGAGTAGAGAAGAGGAATTGTGTTGTTTGGTGTGAGGTTGTTGTGAGGTGTAAGGTTTTTTAAAAATTCTTTTTCGGAGAAGGTTTTCTGGGTACCCACGACGGAGAAGGGAGGTGTGTAGATTAGAAAGGTTAATGCGCAAGTTGTCGGGATTTTTGCAGATCCTATGTCCACAAATGGAAAGAAAATAGGGGATGGAGCATTTGGTGTAGGGTGGATGGCAGCTACTGTGGTGAAGGTATTGTTGCTTGTTGGTGGCTTTAATGTGTACCGAGGTTTTGAATTTACTGTCAGAAAGATGTCTACGTCCAAGAAAGTGATGCTGGAACTGGAAAAGGAAGAAGTGAAGGAGACAGATGCTGAAGAATTCAGGGAGGAAACAAAAGTGTTAAGGGAATTGGTGTTGTGGGTCCAGAGGAGGAAAATATCATCAATGTATGCCACAGGAGGGGTTTGAGAGGGTAGTCAGTCAAGAATTTATCTTCAAAGAGGCCTAGAATAAGGTTGGTGTAGGAGGGACTAAACCTACTTCCCATGGCGCAGCCGGTCTCCTGGAGAAAGTGTTTATTGCCAAATGAGAAGGCATTGTGTGTGAGGATGAAGCGGCAGAGATCCAGAAGAAATTCAGTGCTAGGCATTTGTGGTGTGGGACTGGGAGAGGTAATGGCGCAGAGCAGCAAGACCCTCTGAATTCGGTATGGATGTGTAGAGTGGAGTGACGTCTATGGTGGCCATGATGATGGGTTGATTGAGAAGGAGGGAAACAGAATTTAGTTTCAAAAGGAAATCATGAGTGTCTTTAATGTAAGAAGGAAGGGAATGGACAAAAGGTTGGAAGTAAAAATCTATGAAGGCAGAAATGCGTTCAGTAGGACGGTTGCGGGAAGAGACGATAGGGCGGCCGGGAATATTTTATTTAGTTTTGGGAAGAATGTAGGAGGGAGATGTAATGTGGGGGGGGAGAGAGAAGAGAGATGTCGGATTGACTGAGTCCTTCAACTGGCCCTTTGGTTTTTAAGAGATGCGTCAGTTCCGTGTGAAATTTGGGGTTAGGGTCGGTGGGGAGAGGGGTATAAGACGAGGAATCAGAAAGGATTGTACTGCACTTGGCAGTGTAATCACGGATGTTGAGTACTATGGCAGTGGAATCTTTGTCTGCCTCTGTGACGACGATATCTTGATTTTTACGGAGGTTATTAATGGCTGCCACCTCAGAGGGAGTGAGGTTAGGCTCTGGGTTTAGGGAACGGAGGAAAGAAAAATTAGAGACTTTTGAAAGAAAACAGGTTATGAAGATTTCTACTGGGTGATTGGGAGGGAGAGGTTTGAGTTCGTGGGAAGAGGGGGGGTGGAATTTGAGGAGAGCATTGTGTACTTGGTCTGACATCTGGTGGTACTCCAGAAGACCTTCCAATGAAGATTACAGCAGAAATGTAATACATCTGTGAGGAGGGAGGTGGGATTAATCCGAGGAGTGGGTGAAAAGGATAGCCAGCAGTTGAGAACTGAAATTCCCGTGGGCCTTAGCTCAAGAGACGAGAGATTGACCAATTCTTCTGGTGGGGCATCAGTGTGGATATACAAAAAATGAATTCTCTACAGTTCAGCTTCAGTCAGTATGATAAAACTGAGTCAAAACACAACATTTTATACCAATGCAGTGATAAAATCGCACTATGCAATTAAACTATGCTATTCCATGTATTTACTTCAGCCAAAATTTATGAAGAACTAACAGTGGAAAATGGGTCATCTATATCACGTATCACATATAATCTCATATCATGTATAATTCAACATGGTATTAATAATGTGATACAAAAATATACCAACCTTAAGCCTTTGTTGCCTGGATGAAATGGTTTCCTTCTTCATCACATAGATGTGACAGAATGTTTTGATCAGTGATAAGTACCTCCATGGAGTTGTTAAACCCTTGGATGCAGAAAAATGCACAGCACCAAATAATTCCCAGGGAACTTTTCCTTCAAGTTCAATTAGTATATCCTTCATTTCCTCAGTTCCTCTGAAATGTTTGTCAGGGAAATTAATTGTCAAAGAAATCTACGACCAAGACTTCATACTAACACATTGGATTTCAATTTTAAAAATATCCCTAGAAGACCCATCACAGGGAAAAGAACTGCCACCCAACACTGATGCGCGAATTTCACTGACCATTAGCTCTATCCTAACCAACCTTTGGACTGAGCACAACTCTCTTACAGTGAGTCCAAACTTCACTCACCATAGAACATTATTTGTTGAGTTAGCAATCTTAAAATGTCATTGACTAATGCTCAATTTCTGCATAAGTAACTTTTGTTCATTGATGGTAGAAAAAACACAAAGCAAACTAGTAAACTACTATTAAGCTGCGAAATCGACTGAAATTCTATTATTTGCAACTTTTATAGCTCTCTTCAAATATTTACAACACTATTCATTACACAGAATTCAAGACATTCAAATTTATCGAAATGTAGGTATTGTCATGGGTGGTCTTGGTTCAACCTAGATATTTTAAAACAACCTATTTTACTTTGTAACATGAAACTAGTCTGCCTGAATGGATTGCCACTGAAGTATAGATAGTTGTAGCCTGCAGTATATGATGAAGTATACGAGAATTAAAAATATTTCTAGCACTTAAAAATATTTTTAATAAAGTCGGCAAACAGTTTACTACTTTCAACACTAAGGGACTTTCTGGAGCATCCTGTGGGTGCTATCGGTTGATAGAGGATGTTCCTGAATGTCCATTCACTAGACATTATTTGCAACCAGCCAGCCAGCAAGCTCAAGTCACTTATAAAACAATTACTGTTTCACCAGCATCATTGCTTTGCTGTTTTTTAGAGAGTGGTTCATTTAAAAATGCGTTGCCTTGTTACATAATGGCATTGTTTCAAACTCGATGAATTTTAAAGATTGGAATTGCATTATTAGAAGTTCATTTTTGTGTTTTGAATAATTTTTGTTGTATTTTTTCACTAAATTTGATTTAATATTTCCAGTTCTCTGACTGAGGGATTCGTGTTGATGAATACTGGCCTGGAAGTTTAGGTGTCAAGGGTTTGAATCCCGGTGTGAGTATAAATATAGTTTTGTCTTAATGTTTTGCATAGATAATTTGGTATGATTCAACATTATCCATTGTAGCATATAAATAAACTATATGATTAATTATATATTTTTTGTATCTAATTCTATATCTACCATGTACACATACATTATGGTGTGTGCCAGGCAGTGTTATGGGTTAATGGCATCTGCTCATATATTACATTTTTACATGCATATCTTATATTCTATAAATGCATACTTATTCTCTTCACTTCTGAAATTTATATGGTAATAATGAAAAATAGGAATTAAAAATATGAGCAATGCGTAATATATAATAAAAATATTTTCTTTTGATATTGTGTGTTGCTACCAAGCGTTAATAGTAACACATCGTCATTTTCATAGTAACTATTACTATTTAAGAGCTCCTCGAGGCAGCATTTCTGTTTTGTATTTTAATGTTGATAGTACTCCTATATGCTATTAAATTTTTACCAGTCACATTCTTCATTTTACATTTTCTTCTTCTTAGCCACTGTAGGGTACTTTTTCACCGTAGCCTCCAAACATAATGGCAAGCAATTCTTCAATGTATACAAATAAGAGTATACATTCTCTTTGGTGTTCATACATCTTTTCAACTTGAGGTATAGAGAGAAATGTTTTCGGAGCCGGGTTGGTATAGTGGTTATAGTACTGACCTCTAACCACATGGGTCTGAGTTTAAATTATGGCATTGGAGGATATTTTTATTGATGAACCTGCTATTCTTGAGTGTTTTGTGGAGAAAATTTGAGTGCAGAACTCCATCCGTCGGATGGGACATTAAGCCATGATCCCCTTGGTGCCTTTTCGTCAAGAGCACGTTAAATCTAACATCTGCTTTCTCTCCACCCTTCCTCCTTTCCTTTTCATTCCCATACTTGTACCTTTCCTCCTGGTCTGAAGTGCCTATTGGTGTGGATACAGACTTGAAAACACAGATGACAAAATGTATTTCTCTAAAGCCACACTTTTCTCAGACCCTTACTTTCACAGTGGACAGTACCATGTCCTTAGAAATTTATGACTCTGTGGGAAACCCTGGAGGAATAAAGAGTCATCATTAAGTTGTCTTCACAGTTACATCATCATTAGCTGTTAACCTATCAAAGAGTTCTTGTTGGAGTTTGGAGGCTTCTCTGGTATCAGTATTTCTGTTTGTAAGTATATTTTCAAGATAGGGAATTGAAGATAGCTGGGTGTTTTCTATACAGCACTATGGAATCCTTTATGTTGCCCAGGAGGGAAGTAATTATCATCACGTCGCCTTCGAGACTAAAGATTTTATTTTATTCTACACTGAGAGTCAGTTCTCAGAGGCTACCAAGTCATTTCTTCATTCACTGTTAGTTTATTGTTTGCTCATTTTTTTGGAATCCATAAAGGCAGAAAATTTGAAGAGCACCAGGTTTTTCATTGTTTTGAGGATTTTGACCTCTTGGAGGAGATGGAGGTGGAGGACATTGATTTCTCATGAGAAAGTCAATGGGGGACTCCGCTGTTGACAATGGTGACTCTGAGGTTGGAAGCAGAGCAGTAACTTTACCTTGGGAAGCCATAAATGTGCCTTCCAGCACTTTCAGCCCTCACATTAGCATGCTGACTAAGATACTTGACTATTAACGGATGTCTAAACGACCATTAATTCCTCACATTCCCTTCACCTTGACCGCATGACTAAACATTCCATACTCCAGAGAGGAGCCCCAAAAAGTTTTTGACTTATTATTGATACAAGGTATGATAGAAATGATTGTTATGGAGATGAATGACAAAGCAGACAAGTTACTCGGCATATTAGCAATGAAAGCAAGAATAACAAAGTGGAAATCCTTGACTGGAGAGAAGTTTCTAGTGTTTCTGGAGATTCTGTTTCACATGGGTATGATTCAAATGAACAGAATCTCTGATCATTGGAGCTCATTTTTAGTTTTTCTTGTATTCAGCACTGCATATGCCGCAATAGATTCACCGGGATATTACAGTGTTTGCACTTTTCACCTAATCTTGTACCTGGAGAGCCTAGAAGTAATGACAGACTTTGAAAAATATAACAACTAATGAACCTTTCGGACAAGACAATAGTAATGGTGATTCAAAGAGTATACTTTGATAAGTTTATGGTTCTCTGGAGGGGCCATCTTATATTCAGAATTTTCATGAAAGCAAGAGGCACTGCTACACAATAAAGCTTAACATGCTAAATGAAACAACTGGTTTGGCTCTGGGGCTCCTTGTGTATCTGGTGCTTTCAACATTGATGTAGAAGGCCCAGGTCTCATCAAAAACGTTGTCCATAAATAATCGAATGGCTAAATTGATGTCCTCCACTCATTATTTATGGATAATTTTTATAAAAGTGCCAAATTAGCCCACCAACTTCTTTAGTGTCAGTCCTACTCCACTGGGACACTCAGAACCAACCGAAAAGGTAATCCTCCTTATGTTATTTCAACAAAATTGAAAAGAGGTGAAGTTGTGCATGCTTCCACTAATAAGGCATCTCCATGATGAAGTGAAAGGACAAAATGGATGTACTGATGATCAGTTCCAATTATGGGAAATAAATGATTGATGCTCCCTGCTGGAGAGGAGGTGGAAATATTTCCAAACCAGAAGCTGTTGTAAAATACAATTAATCTATGGGGTGAATTCATCATTTTTATCGATTGATGCCATACTACCTAATCAAAAGGAAGATCCTGAAGTGTTATAAAATGTAAGGCACCCACATCTTTCACCTCTTATTGGTCAAGAGTTACTTCATCTTCATAAAATGCGATCCCAAAATCCCACTCCATGACTACAGCCTCTCCCTCACTAAATCACTAATACAACCAGCTCCTTCTGTTTCAATTCCACCTTCCGCTTCTTCATATATTCTAGCCTCCAGAAACCTAGGCTTATCTAGGCATACAATACACACCCAGTACAACTTAGGTTTTTCTCAATATACATTTTTAATGATTATAATTTTTGTGACTGATTAAATATTTTGGAAATGAGTTTTGGTATTTTGTGCATCAAAGTTCACTGCAAATGGCTGAAAATGAAATGAGCTAATTAAATAAGAATGTGCCAAAGTGATTCTCAGTTAAGACTCAATCCTTATGTTGAACTCATATTACTAATTCAGTTCTTTTCTAAATAAAAATGATGTGGAAAATGGCAGTTGTGCATCCATAGGAAGTACTTTCTTATGAAAATTTAAAAATGTTTTCAAATTCTACATTTTAGTATTCATAATATTTTGTCATAAAAAGACATTGGCAAGTGCAACGTGGAAGAAAAACTTTTAATGAAGTTAAACACTTGACAATATTAGCTTAAACAAGGCACACTGAAAATTCAATTGTATTATGTACAACCAGCAAAGGAGAAATCCCTTGAATGCATGCAACCTGCTCAACATGGTCTTGCCATTGGCGCAGGACATTCAGGAACTTCATCAAAAGTTCAAACCATTATAACAACTATAAGTATATTTTAAAAATTAAAATTTTTTGTCTCAAACTACTTATTTCATTGTTCTGAATTTGAACTTGTCAAAACTGAACTTCATTGCTAGGAAAGCTCACAGCACTGAAAGGGTTAACTCAGAAAAAATTAGCACCAGCCCATGAGCCCTGAAGAGGGATCTTTTAAACCAAAATGAAAATAAATATGCAGCAAATACACATCTGACAATAAAATAAGGATATTCATTCAAGTCCATAGAAAAATTAAAAGAAATCATTATCATTTAAACCATTTAATAATTATGTTACCTTTCACATATCATTCGAGGGATGGTGATCATGCTGTTTTCACTCCAAGCATCAAGCCATTGGATTGAACACTGTCTCACCAAAGCAGGATTGCTCTCCAATTTCTTAGTAAAAGAGGCATCCGTGATATCCATAATTAAAATGACATGCAGATTACTTCTAACCCCTGGAAAACAAAAGAAATCAATCAAAACAAAATTTTTCCATAAAAATATGCCTCACATTAAATGAGGGTGCATCTAATATGCTGTCAAAGATGGTATTTTAGAAGATTTTTACAAGACAGCAATTGATCTCAAATCAGTGTGATACATATGTGAAAACGATGTTCACACAACGTGATCAAATTTTGCCAGCAACAATGGAATATTTTCTCTGCTTAACACTAAACTGATCCCAAAATCTCTTTTGATCCCACCCATAGCAACTTATTCATGGAATTACATCATACTAACTTAAGTGAGATAACATACATACAGTACCATTCACCCCATGGCAGTACCATCAAGAACTTCCTTGGTCTCACATGGCAATATCACCTTGCTCAGATGAGAAAATTTGATCTTATGCACTACCAGTTTTTCATCACCTTAATCATTTGTTTCATTGTAATAATTTTTGTCGATGTTGCTCGACTGTCGTCCTGGTTGCATAACTTGCTAATGATATTGCAATGGTGACAAAATTATATTATTGCTTTGTGGAGCATATGATTTTTTTTGCATTTACTGATGGATTGTTACTGCCATTCAGCATCTCATCTTTAATCTATTTGCTGTGATACATGATGACAGTGAAGCATAAACAATCACATTGGCTACTGTTAGTACTTCATTAAGTATTATGAAAATTACACCGATGAGCTGACAATCAGAAGAAAGCCTTGGCCAAAATTACAGTTATTAATAACATCAGCTTGCATCATTTTTATTTTTTCAATGAGAGCAGCTCCTCTTTGCTCGAGAACAAAAAAGTTATTTCCATTCTTACGATTTGACTTTCCACTTCAAACGTCTCATTAGAAATAGTATCACAAGTTGCAATTTCAGTAGCTGAAGGTTTAATATGGGAGCAGTAAATACTATATTAAATTAATACCTGGTCATCTACTTATCCATTATTCTTTCTCTTCCATTTAAATCTTAAATGCTCAATGTCTTAATGCTTAAATACAGAATGCTTAATCTTAAAAAAAATGCACAGTTTGCAATTTATTAAAGTGAAACTGATTGATCTCTATTCTATCACTAGCCATTATTTGAGTATAAATTAATACATATTTACTCTCTGTAAAATATGATGAAACAGGTCCAGGAAAGTCATCATTGCTGGCTAATTCTTTCAGAGGAGAAATAATGGATTCAAATTCTTCTACCTTATACAGTCCCGGAATCTGGGAAAAAATTGACATGAAATATCAACAATTTAACTTCAACATATATGTAACACTCTCCTACCAAATTTTAATTCCATCTCATGACTACCTTACTATTAACTTACCTCACCAGATGAAAGAAGGCTGTTTATCATATCCAAAGCAATAGCATCCTCCAAGTGATGATCTTCCAATAAAATATAAACTTGTTCTCCATCAACACCAGCTAATTGCATGGTCTAAGATTAAAGGATTTACGTTCATTAAAACCAGCAATTAAAACATACCTTGTCAGTTAAAGCACAAGCAGAGCACAATAACCAAGAGGTTATTGTGCAATTTCAGTGGGTAATGCTGCTAAAGTTTTCTCGGCCAGTTCGTCGGAACTTTGAGTGTAAAAAACTATTTGGCTATACTCAGCAAGTGTATTGAAAATTTGAGTATCAAAAGAAAAAACTTGGTTGACTTCACAGGACTTCCAAGCCAATTAGCCGATCACATTGAACAGTCAACATCCCCATATACATACACACAGAACATTGATCCATATATGGACATGAAAGTAAGAATGGAGAGAGATTGGAGGTGTGATTGAGAGAAGTGGGTGTAAGGGTATGAGTAGGAGAGGAGGAGGTTAATTGAAGGCTAGGAGGAGAGTTGTCAGTTGGTCGTAATCAAGGGTGTTTAGGGGGAGTTATTGACAGGAGTGCAAACTGAATGTCCTTCAAGGGAGAGCAGGGGAAGGTACTCAGGGAATACAATTGTTTTCACAGAAGAAGGAAATGAAGTAGAAAAGATATCATCATTCACAAAGTGCTCACTCACACCACTCTTCTAAATTGCCAACAACTCCCATATATCAAATTTCTTCCCCTGGACTTCCTGGAAAAGGATCTCTGGAATAAAAATCACAGATACAATCCTTCTACATTTTATTTGCAAATGGTAAAAGTGCCACAAATGAAGTATTGTTCATGCCCTTTAAGTGCTCTCACTCTGAATGACCTCTATATTTGTCATCCCTGTGTAAGTCACACCACATTCATTACATGTTAACTTGCACACATCACTATCATCTATTACTAATTTAGTTTTCCTTTGATCTTGTTAAATAGATTTTTAAGTAATTCTATTAAGGAGGGAAACTTAAATTGTTTGGGGATATAATGGGCTCTCCATCAATTATTCCTCCCAGAAAGTGAGTGTGAACGACTTAATATACTTATTTTCAGTGTCACAACTTGTGCCAGAAATCAGCCTCTATGCACATAATAAGTGTTTTTTTATTCAGAATTCTTTAAAAATTACAAAATCATCATCAATCATACAGGTGAAAATAGTGACACCTAAGAAATTCTGTTTGCCATTGGTTCCTTTTTCAAAATTTAAATTCATTCCCTGACAAAGGTAAATGAATGAAGTCAGGAAATTATCGTACTCTTGGACCCTTCCTGTCCAGATTGCAAAGATGTCATCTATATAATGGCATCAGCAGGTAATATACTCCATGTCCACTATATTCTAAATGAAGAGAACATCCTAAAGATTGTTTGTTCATCACTACAATTGTAAGGTGTAAAGACAACAGGGAGCCCACTGCTAAACCTTGAGTCTGCATGAAGTATTCACTATTGAATGAAAAACATAATTTAGCTCTACTCACAGCTTCTGAAGAAGAAAATTTTCATAAGAAAAGGAGGTTTTACATCAGCAGAACAACATTGAACACCACTTCAAGAGTTTGGTTGCCACAGAATAATGCAGCAGATAAATTAACAAAAAAAAATGCATGAAACATCTAATAATGAGCCACAAGCTCAACTAAATAAGCATTCAAATAAGGTAAATGATTTGAAAAAATTCACCTGTTTCAGATCTTTACAAAACCGACGTTGGCCAGATCCTGGAAAAATGAGCCTTGCTCCTAGTCTGGATGAAACAAGCTTAACGGCAGATCGACGGCCAAATCCACAACTCCCAGCCAACAGCAGTGATCCACCAGGCATTGTTAGCACTCTTTCTGCTTTTGCCACACTCTCCATGAGCTCAGGAATCAGAAGTAGATCGAGAGAATGATTCTCCCTCTCTAGAGTAATGGAGATGTTAATTTTTAAATGAACAGATAACTTATGTTAAAAGTATGCAACTAAATCAGAACCATGTAATACATGAACACTATGAAATGGATCACAGATTTATGTTATCTATAAAATATTTTAAATAAAAAATCAAACAAATACAGAGTCGTAAAACATTTTAAACAAATATTCCTGGAGAATGAAGAAAAATATTGCCCTAAGCTTGATATAAAACATTTACAATTACATATATTATTTTTGTAGGGTAACTCTAGGTCAAAGTGGAGTAACAATTTACACTTGTCCATTACTTGTTCCAAATGAGTAACAAAGACTTTGATACACTTAAGTATTACAGGCAATACATACATTATTTTGGGGGAAACTGTCTTACGGATGGTTCCACATCTTATTCAAGATTGATCTTTTGATCCTAAAACATTATTGCATTAGCATTACTCTCAATTATTATATTATGATGCTAAAAAGAAAAAAATAACAATAACAAATATATTCACACCAAATTGCCAAATATTGCCTTGGTTTCATCAAGGGAAGAGACACAAGAAGAAAAAATATCAAATAACAAAATGAAATATAATTAATACATACAGTTAAGCCTCTTTAGTATGGCACCCTTGGGACCAGACAGTTGCTGGACCGCAGAAAATTCTGGTACATAGAATGTTAAACTAGGAAAACAAAAAAATCGAGGAGGTGGAAGACTTCTGTAACCTGGGAAGCCAAGTAACCAGCGATGGATGAAGTAAATGAGAAATTGCCAGTAGAATTGCCCAAGCGAAAAGGGCATTTTCCCAGAAGAAGATTCTGTTTACAGCTGCAAATACAAGCGTGGAAGTGAGGAAACATTTCATTAGAACATACATCTGGAGCATTCTACTATATGGCAGCGAAGCATGGACAATAACAGCTGCAGAGAAGTCCAGGCTGGAAGCATTTGAAATGTGGTGCTACTGAAGAATGATGAAGATAAAATGGATCGAGCAAGTGACAAACAAAGAAGTCTTAAGAAGAGTATGAAAAAAGAGATGTTTACTGAAAACCTCAAAAAGATGA
This sequence comes from Platycnemis pennipes, assembly GCA_933228895.1. Taxonomy (NCBI): domain Eukaryota; kingdom Metazoa; phylum Arthropoda; class Insecta; order Odonata; family Platycnemididae; genus Platycnemis; species Platycnemis pennipes. Next base: position 33,408,176 of record OW121855.1, read on the forward strand.
CGGGAAAACTTAATAGGCCACATCTTAAGACACTTTAATCTGAAAGATGATCAAAGAAGCTGATGTGACGAGCTTTACCTTGATGTGATTTCGATCATATGGGTTTAGTCAGGAATGTTGTGCATATGTGGACAAGAATAATTAGTTTACAATATATGCTGCTTAAACAATTCCTACCATGGTATTCACGATTTAAATGCTAAAAACGAACAATTATATCTTTCCTATCAAAAAATTGTTAATGATCACGATAGCCTCAGCTGCAGATACCTCTATTTCCAAACATTAATCTAATCATTGCCCACACTGTCAGCTTAATTGCAAAATCGAAAATTATCAATATTTTGACCACTGGGCATCGCTGCCTGTCGAAGAGCTTCATTATCGGTAGTTTTCTGCCACTGGTAAATAGAATCCTTACGACTGTTATTCAAATCTTTAATCCAAAGATTCGATTGAATCTTTTATCAATAGATTCGATCGAATCTCAAATCCATGGATTCGATAGGATTCGACCGAATCTTCGAACCCCTGCCCCAACCCTATTAGGTATATTATATAGCAATCTATGCGGGTCACCATTGCACAAGATTTATTTTTACATTGAGGTGATTTTTCCAGTGGGTTGCTGTGCAGGAAAGCCTGAATCTCATTTTATGACATCCACCTTCATTGGGTTATATTGTTGTCACCTGTTGGCACAGAATGGAGGCGTTAAGCAGAAACCTGCTTTCTTTTTGTTTGCTATTCACTCATTCTGGTGCAGGAAAGCAGTGTTTTGCACCAGAAAGCCTGAATCTGCTTTTACTGTGTCCCCCACCATTTGGTCACAGTCTGACACCTGTAAGTAGGATACCTGCTCTATTTGGCCAAAAGAAATAAAAGTACGCAGATTGCAATTCAAGCACTGCCTAAAGCACTGTGTGGCAGGCATTCCACAAACTAAACACCACTTATTCAAACTGAGCCAGATGAAAAATTAGCCGGATTATAGGATGCCAGACTAAGAGGTTAAACTGAAGTCAAAAACATTTATCAATAAAATCATTTGCATCATTGTTAGCTTTATAAGCCAAAATGTTCAACTTGACCTTGAAAAAGCATGCTTCATTCATAACACCAATGAAGAATCCCATTTACACAGTACCTATTTTATTTTTGAAAAGCCACACAACTAAAATGTATGCTTTCAAATGCTAAAAAATTGAAGAAGACTTCAAGATAAACAGCTTTTCAAAAACTGCAGACTTACCGTATTGAATGATTGCTGTTTTAACAAATTCCAGCCAATCACTAGAATGGATTTTCCTCAGAGGCAATGCATTTAATGAAGCTCCTGTTTTATTTCCAGGAAAGTTATTTCTGTGCTGGCCATCAGTAACATAGAATACCCCTGTTAGAAAATTTAATAGAAAATGCGATTAAAGAATCAATGAAGTATGAATAAAAGCACACAAATGCATGAGAGGACCATCATGCTTACAGTATAAAACAGAGACCTGATAATAACAAACATCTGTATGTAATAGAAAGGGAAACATTTAAAATATTTTTATCCAAGAAAATTCTGCTTTCCCTTTAATCTGTATGAGCTACAAAGAAATTTGTTATTTTGAAACATTTTCTGAATCAGTCTCACTACAATTTAAAAGAAAGACAAACAAAACTAATTTTCAATTGAATACTGAATGTCAAGATTTATTGTGGCAGCAAACCTTTTAAACCATCCAATAAATTCGGCTTATTCCAATATTCTTTCAAGGTTTCAGTGATGATATTATCAAACTTTTGTTTATCTTCTTGGGACACAAGTTTGTCACGGAAAATACAGCACGCTTCAAATATAAGCACCTGAAATGAATGATTGAATTGGTATCATCATAAACTGAACACAAGTCAACATTTAAAATACCCACGTGAACATATTTTTAGAGCTACAAAGAATATCCAATTTACATTCATGAAACTATATAGCAAAATAAGCAAGGGTAAATTAGTAATAATAATGATAAGGTGTCAAAAACAGACTACCAGCCTCCATGTGGCATCCCCGATAACAGCTTAGGCCTGCTAATGGTGAGTGTCTATGTGTGGGGCTAACTACCCCACTTGCAGTTTGTACTGGTTCCGAGAAAGAGTACCAGGAGTACCACCCATTACTGGCTCCACATGGATGGGGGTCCTAGTAGAGTTAGAGTAGCCAATCAAATAAAACATGAAAAAAGGAACTCGCATGGAGTGGATGGAGACCTTTTACCATGCTATGCTGCCAGTGAACAAGTCACAGAAGGTACATGGCGAGGATGCACTCTTTGTGGAGGGAGATCAGGGGCGTCGGAACTATTTTCACTGGGGGGGCGAACCATTAAAAGGGCCCAGCTCATAAGAAAAGGGCCCACCACCTAAGAAAAGGGCCCGACTCCTAAGAAAAGGGCCTGCATTTTTTTGCAGATAGGAGGGGTAGAGACTAGAATTTCACTAAAAGAGTATATGAAGGTGTGAGAATGTGTTAGAAGGGAAATAGCAATCTGGAAACAAATGAAATTTTTATTTTTATTAATGAAGACTACTCATTTCTGAAGGGCCCATGAAAAATTCTGGGGGTGGGGCTTCAGCCCCTCCTGCCCCCCACTTTCGATGCCACTGTGCAAGATGCATCCTGAGCATAAACATCTGTCACAGCAGGCATCTCCACAAGAAAATTAGGTACACCCCAACAGCAAGGTCAGAGCTATACATCACTGGCCAAGACTCCATCTCCTGCAAAGGTAGATGAACTTCCTAGTGCTGTGGCTACCGCCGATCTTTCGGTGACGGGAGACAAACCGAAGGCCAAGTCTAATCTATTCAACTGATTAGAAAGAAAATAAATTATGATGAGGCATCTACCAGGCAGAGAAATATCCATCATGAAATTTTTACAGAGGGACCAACAGCTGTCCAAGTTGAATGGCAACATAGATATGACCTAGACAGAAATGTCCAGCCTCTTGGAAACTGACTGTGTGATATATGCTGCCGCTAAATAGTTGACCTCATCTCAAGTGTCTGCCACATGGGAGAAGTGGCAAATAGGCTTAAACAGCTAAAAGCCAAAATCACGCTGACCAGACAACAGGTGTTGAGATTTCTATATGTGATGGACTACCTTTCCAGTGGTCAGGCCTTTACACCGAAGGTTAAGTGTATTGCTCATGTTATCCAGAGAGACTATCACACACTGAGCAAAAGAGTGCTGCTTATTCTTAAGCAGTACAAAGTGGATAGCAACTGGGCACTCACAGCATCGAAGAATAAGTAGGTCAAGAGGACCAACACCAGGAAGGACAACTCCATCTTCTACTTTAAGCTGTTCCATCTCTTCCCACCCATTCCACCTTTTATTGGAACACCACCAACTGTCAAGGAGGTGGAACATTTCTGGAAGGACATCTACAAGACCACAAAGCCATTCAATGAAGGAACTCCAGCCATAGCCCTCCTTAAAGAGTTTTGTGACTGCCACTTTGTGACTGCGGATATGGATCGTCCTATCTCAGTCAAGGAAAATGAAGTGAAGAAGGCCTTCTCTGACAAGAAGTACTTTACTGCTCCAGGAATGGACGCAGTGAATAACTACTGGTGGAAGAAGTTCACTTCCACACATAAACACCTTGCCAGAATCTTCACATCCTCCTGTCAGGAACGGAATCAATTCCATCCTGGCTGACTGAGGGACGAACAGTTTCAATACCGAAAAAGGGAGACTTGTCCGATCCAAAGAACTACCACCCTATAACCTGTCTCAACACTATTTAAGGCATTCACTTCCATCCTGAATGACCTTATTCTCTGACATGTCCAACTGGTATGGGAGGAAGTGTATGAGCAGAGGGGCTCGAAGAAAGTCATTGTGGGATGCAAAGACAACCTGCTCATTGATAAATGTGTGAAATAGGATGCTTGTCAAAACAAGCGTAACCTATCAATGACCTGGGTGGACTAGAAGAAGGCTTTTGATACCACCTTGAAGAAACATGAGTGTGTCGGCAAAGGGGCATTCCTATTCCAGGTGGTGAAAAGGGCAGCAGATAGCTTCAGTTTGGGCTTGGACCTTACTTCTAGCAGGGAAGAGTGCAGCATATCAATCTTGTTGCTGAAGGTGGACATGCTAAAGCTCAAAATTAAGGAAGGGGAGCAAAAGACCCATCTACACAAGCACACTGAGAAGCCCATGCATGGAAGATGCTATCGAAACTTGGAAATGCATGGGCTATCGAAAGAGCTCATGTTCATATTCCTGCATTCATTCCACTGGTCTGAAGTCAGAAACTGAGGGATTCATGCTTGTGTGTCAAAATGGTATCATCAACACCCTCATGTACTGTCGCACAGTGGGCTGAAATCGAACAAAGCTGGCCAAAAATCAAATTTTCTTTTTTATTTAGAACCAGGAATGAAAAATCAACATTTTAGAAGGTACATGTGATGTAAAACTAAAATTTATTTTTTTTCAAAAGTATATATTAAATTATTGGAGCCCGCCAAATATTAATAAAAATCTATGAAATCTGGAATGCGCGATTTTTACGAAACATTTCAATGTTTGTTTCCCAGGCATTGGGAAATCATAAGGAATTAGGCAATTTTAAGAAAATAGTTTATAGTATTATTCTTTTAGATATTAAAGAGATAAATATTTTGCGAACAACCCTTTTATTTAATAACTTTATAATTTGTTTAAAATATCACTGTTTTTTGATGATTTTTTTACCCGTTGCTAGGATAAAAGTACTTATCGCCGCTTGCCGCTCCTGAGATATAAACACCAGGAGTTAGATTGAAGTCTATATTATCAGACGGAAAAGAAATATCTTGCACCAACTTGCACCCCTTCTTTTTTTTCGTAGTAAAGCAAAATGATGTCAGGCGGGTCTCACGCCCCTTGATGCGGCACACACGTGGTAGGCACTCAGGAACTTAGCGTTAAATGCGTAGCAGTCTGTTTGAGAAGCTGGATTTTCCCTAAAACTTGAGTGGACAGTACTTACCACATTCTTTGCACTGCTGTCATGGCATGTACCCTGTTCTAGTGCTTTTAACCTTGGGTCTAATCCCGCACCCGCGTGCAGGCGGCAATAACCTAACGGTCCGCGTGCTCCCCAAGCCCTTTGTCCATGGCGGCTACTCGTGCACCTCATGCACCCAGATTTGTTCTTTCACTTTCAACACGTGCTTGTTACCATTCTGCAAACTGAGTTTTTCCAAAATATGCCCTCTATGCGATTGGCTAGAGTGTTCTGTTCATTTGTGGCCGTGTGCATGACATCAATCTCCCTTCAGTATTCGTTATCAAGGTTTGTGCTGAAGGACATTCACAGTGTCATTGCCCAACTATGGATTCAACAAAAGTGACTCGCCAAGATTTGCATAGTGTGCTCTTGGAAAAAAGAGGAGTGTCCATGGAGCAGGAAAAATCGTTCGTGCTAGAGTTTTTACACAAGAAACTTAATTTGGAAGGAGACAGGAAATTACAAACTTTGCTTGCAACCTTCATTCAAAAAGGGTTTTTTCATCAGTATTTCTGAAAGTGGGCTGTGTACTCCAAATCGAACAGCAGATTTGTAAAGAAAAATAGAATTTGGTTAAAGCAGCCGATAAGACTTCCTGCCGCTGTGTTAAAATATCTCCCAAGTGCATCTGCTTCTGGTGAGTGTTAATGTTAGTGGAAAATAATAAGACATAAGCAACTAGCTGAATATTTCATTCCTTGTTTACTTATGTTACGAAATATTATTATTTATTTCTTTATTTATCATTGTTTTAGGCTTAACAGAAAGCACACCTCGTGGAAGGCGTAGGAAAGTAGTGAAATTGAGAAGTTCCATTTCACTAGAGGAGTTAAGTGTAATGACTTCCATGGAATTACGCACTGCAGGAGACGATAGAGCAGCAAAGGTTGAGAAAGAGATGACAACTACAACCTCAACAAGAGGAAAGTGAATGCTTACTAAATGGAGGGCTAAAGACGCTCCAAAAAGAGAGATCTCGGAAGAGGAAGCCGTTTCTCTGATTATGAAGGTGCAAATAATGAAGGGTCAATATCTCCTCACTCGGGAAACTGTGAAATTTCATGGGCACGATATATATCCTAATTATGAAAGGGTAAAAGCAGCAAAAAAGGTGGCTTATCCGGAAGGGATAATCATTTCAGAAGAAAAGTGTGAAGTAGAAAGTGTGAATAGTCTCTGCTTTATCATATGCCTGCAAGAATTATTTCTTGCATTAAAGGATCAGGCAAGGAAATTTTCGCTTCAGGGTGTAAATTGATATGTAAGTGGGGTTTCAATGGAAGCTCTGGTCACTCTCGTTACAAGCAAATGTGGCAGAAATCAGATTTGAAAGATGACCGCTTGTTGCTCACAAAAATGAGTAATCAACTATCCTAATCATGTGTCATGTAAAATCCTTTTCTAGGAATTTCCTAGGAACTCATTACCCGCTTCTCAATAATTTTGAGAGCTGTATCTACTGGGCTTCAAATAAATGATGCTGTGTTCTCAAAGTATTGTCTTAACACAGTTAAATTGTATTTGAACCTTAATCCATGGTATTATATGCCACCAACTATCCATAAAGTTTTGATACATGGACCGGGAATTGTGAAACATGCCATTCTTCCAATTGGACAGCTTTCCGAAGAGGCCTTGGAAGCCCGGCACAAATATATGAGAAGTTATCGAGAAAAACACACCAGAAAAGTCTCTAGGTTAGCCACAAACCATGATATTTTCCATAGGCTTCTGCTGACATCAGATCCTTATATTTCTTGTTCTACGGGATGTCCACATAAAGTGACAAAATTACCGGAGGAGGTGAAAAATCTTCTTGTGATAGAGAAACATTTTCTAGAATATGAAGAATCTTCATTCTATGAGTCAGAATAGGATATTTAATGGCATACCATTGTTCTAAGCATTGAACAACAAAATTTATTTGTTAATAGCATTTTTCTTCATTATTACGCTTTAATGGTAAAAATTTCATGTTTAAAGACCCCATAGCAATTTTTAATCTTTAGTTATTCTATTCTCAGTTATTTAGTAGCTTTAATGTTGTTATCAATCAGAAGATTTTTTTCTTTCCGTTGATATACCCGCAGCATAATTTCGCCTTGCCCCTGGCTTGTATATATACCACATAACTTTTTGCCATTTTTAGCTGTGAATGCCCTCCTATACAATATTATGTTCTAGATCACCATAAATAAGATTCCTTGCATCTTTCAATTACATGTTCTGTTAAAAGTTACATTCATTTATCAATAATTACGACTACACAGATTTTTGGCAAGCTTTTCTCAATTTCAGCCCACTGTGTGTTGCCTCATCTTTGGGGCAAATGTGACGGGCACGAGATTTAGAGCATGCCGAAGGCAGAATGAATAGAAGAATGAAGAAGAAAGAATGCATACATAAACCGGCACAACTCAGCTCTGCCGGTGTTGTATTAATACCTCAGACACCATTACGACATAGATGTGAATCCGGTGCTGCCCTACGCCCCTGGATACATCAGTCAACGCAGAGAACGATAAGTGCAAGATCTGGTGGAATTATTCCTTCCCCACTGCCAGAAATTTGGAGGTGACGATCTGATATCATTCTCCTCGACAATCTCTTGTAGGCCATGTTCGTGATCGATTTTTTGGCACTGGCCGAAACAAACATGGCAGCAAAAGAGATAGGAAAAAAGGACTAAATATCAAGATCTGCCGTGAAAACTCCAGCAAATGTATGCAGGCTACTCTGTGAAACTGGTAGTCCTCATCGTAGGCATGCTTGGTGGTGTCAAGCGCTCACTGGTTGAGAATCTCAAGTGCATCCCAGCGTGCAGGGCATGAGAGGATGCATTTGCAGGTGGAATGCAGAAGGCTGTCCTTCTCGGGTCTCTCCGCCTGCTTCATGTGCATAACCCTAATGCAGGGTAGCCACCTATCTGACGTTGGTGGACGTGGCTACTCATAGGCGCAACCCCTCTTGAGTCTCTGGCCATTATGACGGCAATGAAACCCGATGCTAGCCGGAGACTTGGAGGTGGAAGTTATGTTACAGTAACTATAGCAATAATAATACATTTATTTGCCCAAGGATTACAATATTATACTGATACATGATATATAGCATGCCAGTTATGTTCAATATGCATAATAAGAGGATATTTGCATTTTTAATTGCAGCAATTTGTGTGCATATACATATATTGCTGTATGTATTGTGTGTATCTAATGTGTGTATCTCATGTTGGTGTGCAAATACATATGCACACCAACATGAGATACACACATTAGATACACACAAAATGAAAATATCAAAAAGTATGTTATGTAATTCACTTGTCATCAAAATACTCACTAACAGAATAATGCAATTTATGAAATAAGAATTTTTAACGTTTTGATTTAAAACTACTACATATTACAATTAATGTGTTTCAAATCTTAATGTAGGTTATTATAGTCTGAGTCCCATTGCATGACATCCCAGCATTGCTGTCTTATGTTAGTGCAGATTGATAGGTGGTATAGGTGATTTCTAGTCCTGGTATCATGATCATGAAAATCAGAGTTTAGAGGGTTATCATGCATGTTGGTTTCCATATTCACTAGTGTAGAAAAATTTAAATACACGAAATAGGCAATACTTGCAACTTAATAAAAATAGGTCAGAAGGTTGAGCTGTGTGGTTTTCCAGTGATAATCCTTACAGCTGTTTTTTTTATTTTAAATATAACAAGGGAAGTGATGTGAAGCCCTCCATAAAATAATACTGTACAGAATATGTGTGTACAAACCACCATAATACAGATTCAGGAGAATATTTCCATTTGTTGTATTTCATAGAAGTCTGAGTGGTAGGCAAGCATTATTGAGTTTTTGACGTACCTACTAACACATTGATTTGAAGTTCCCAGGAAACATTATTAAAGTGAGCACCAAGAAACTAACAACTTGCTACTAGCTCCATTGATATGCATCAAAAGACTTTCAATGCACATATTGTTTGAGAAAGAAACCAGAACTCTTTGTAATAATTCATCATAAAATTACCCAGGGATAGTGAGAAAATTTACCTCTAGAATGGCATCTATTGACGATGAAAAATCTTTTTCTGTAAGTTGGTATCTCTTCAATGCTAGGCACCAGCGAGTGATATGCACGGGTGAGAATACATAATGGCACTGTTCCACAGTCGTAAAGCTATCTTTAACCTACAAAAAAGATGAATAATATGCAATATATTAGATGAGAAAAGAGACATTTAGCACAAAGAGCAAATAACTTCCAAACATGGTGACTGACTCAGGCATGTTCAAAGCAAATAACATCTCAAAAATATCTGATTCCAAGTTATTTCCAGGATAGCTTCAATATTTTTGTGTGAGAAAAGATAAGTTTCATCCCATGCCAGAACTAATATTTACTGCCAGAAATAAAGTCATGAATTCACCTCTTGGTAAATTCTAATAAGAGATTCCACGATTACAGACAGTTTTCCAGAGGACTTTAAGTGAGGATGCTCAGGAAGCCAATCACTGATTACATTAGACACACAGGTAGTATAGATTGCTGTTAACTGCTCTTCATCTGGGTATCTAAGAGAGAGAGAGATATCACTTGCTTACATCAAATCTTAAAAAACACAGTATACAGTATGGCAGTATGGCAGATATACAGATTAGCTTTGGCAGACCACTTACTTCATGCTGTAGATATGAACTAATGAAATAAAACGTGGAGACAATGAAATCCTTTGGGCTTCTGTCAAATTAAGACTCATTGTAGCGACAATCTGTACTTTGTCAAGTCCAATCCATTCCAAATTCTCATCATGAAAGCCATGATAGGAAATTACCTGCACAAAAACAGGAATGTAAATCACATTTGCTGGCATAAATTTTCTAAGTTTTGTATTTGACATGGAGCAAATTAAAAAATAATGATAAACAGATTTCTCACCTGCTGTAGAAAGGCAATGAGCATACTTGTTCCCCATTGGTCAGGTTTTACCATATGTAAATCCTTAAAATAGAGAATCAAGTGTTCTGTACTTCGTGGTCGGTATACTCTTCCCGTGGGGTTTGATATGGCCATGCAGACCTATTGAATGGAAATTCTTTAATGACATAAACTAAGATGAAACATTTGATCAGATTTTACAGTTTAACATTTATTTTTCAAGCATGTCTCAGAAGGTTTCAGAGATACGAAAGTTACAATATTAAGCAAGCAAAAAACAAAAAGACTCACATGGCTCAATTTCTGCATGACATGTTGTGGTGTAATTTGAGCACTACAATGAATGACTGCTACTTCCGTAGACCTTAACTGGCTGAAGCAGTAATTAAGTAAAGTACTGAAAAGAAAGATAACAGCATATGAACTGAATGAATTAAAAATGAAACCTTTGCTGAAATCTCATGCTTTTGAATCATTATACAACAACATGCAAGGTTTGTCCACAAGTATCTGTATTAATTTAATAAAAGAATAAATATTTTAGGTAATCATTAATTTCTTAAAAGTTTTTCAAAATAGGCTCCTCCTTCATCTACACTGCATTTTCAGAATGCCTGCCACACTTTGTAGGCCCTCTGGAAGGCAGAAGCTGAAATGCTGTTTATGACCTTGGTCACAGTGGTTTGGACCCACTCTATCGATCCAAAATCTGCCTTCTTTCAGGCTGAATTTGAGAAAGAAGTCAAGCGGGGCCTCTCCAGGCTGTGACATGGTTGGCGCAAGTTGCTATGCAGTGCTCCCTCACGAGCAGCTACGTGTGGCTGAGTGCGTAGTTGTGGTGGAGTAACGGCAAAGTGGCAAAATCTTCTCTCATTTTCCAATCTTCAGACACAATTTCACACACCACAGGTTTTAGTAAATCGAACTCCTGTTCTATCAAGGATACATTTAAATGCCCATCAGAGTCCCTAAATTGTTTTCAATTTCCTCAAATTGCCATCATTATTTGTTGACGGAAATCCTTTGCATTCTTCATCTTCCAAAGATTTTCTTCCCTCACAAAACCTCTTGCACCAATTAAAAACCCTTGTTTTTCACAAGGCTTCCTCTCAGTGCTGGATTGTAGAAGTTTAACACAAAACTTCTCCTCATAACGTTGCTCTAATGTATGCTGCATGTTGAGCCCATGACGCACCACCAAAGAATAGTTTACAGGAATTGCGATTCTCACTTTCTCAAGGCTCAAAGGCAACTGAGCTTAGTCACGATCTTTACTTAAGACCCAATCATCATTCATCCCACTGAAAATTGCATCACTCTAGTCCTTTTAGTTGGTTAGAACAAATTCATTCCCAATACTTTCCAGACAAACCTTGCATATAATAAAGAAAGCCAAAGCTTACAGCACTAGTTCAGTGCATACACTTTCAATTAAGGTCCCTGATTCCTAAAAAATCCCGAAAGAGAGTGAAAGAATAGCTCTTGAGGGATCCATTGCTGGAAAGGGATCCTCTCTGACCAAAATAACAGTCTACGCATGCCAAAAAACTTCAAAGCTCACGAATGTGTATTAATTTAAAAATTTTGTGTTCAATTTTTATCAATGGATAATTCATTCTACAAAAATTGAATAGTTCTAGCTATTTGTTTATACTAATTCCATGGAACATAATTAACTAGGAGCATAGTTATAAGAATAACAATGAGTACAATTACCTTATTCAGATCTACATAATGTATTACTTAATAGCACATGTAAGATAAATATGTACTTAGATTTTACTGGTAAGAGCTATTCATTTGAATCATACAAAAATTGATTTAAACTGCTCACAACAATCTATAGACTATCACTTAAATATTGCACAATCTAATATGTATTGCTATATTTGATTTGAAACAGGCAATAATGTAATATTGTACAGCTAGTCAGGCAAAAAATACTCTACTGTCCAAATTCATTTGAACCTGTAAATTGAGTAGTAAAGGAATGTAGCACGCAATGTACCTAGGAATATTGTGGAGTTGTGGAGGTTGGAAGAGCAGCAATTTTCAATGCAAAGAAAATAGAGGAAAATGAATAGGGATCGAAAAGTAGATATTAGCTTAAATTTCATTTAAAGCCAAAATTCTAAGTTCAAAATACTATTTGCCTCCTAAGACTTAAATAAAAAAGAATCAATTTTTAAAATTATTATGAGATACTTCTCTTTATAATACTTTTTATCAGGATTATTACCCATAGGGGTTGGGGGAACTTAGAAATGAAGTTGATGCTCAAAGTTGATACCTTAGATTCAGGGTGAAGTGTGCATTTTATAAAAAAAATAGCTACCAGATTATTTCCCAACACTTCTAAACTTTATTTCACGAGATAAAATTCACCTTTTACCGCATCCTGCAGGCCCCACAAGTATAAATGGATGCCTTTTTTCACCCTGTAGCCAAGGTCCAACCTGATCCAGGGCACCCTTGATATCAGCTGTCAAAACAAGGGGAAGCACTGTGGAAAGCTCAGAGGGACTAGCAGAGGCTGATGACAAAACATTTCCTGGACTTGAAAGCCTTTTTCCTGCTTCCCATCTCTCTGTGTGGTGTAAATCAATGCAATCCCTTACAGGGTTGTAAAAGCAATGCAGTGACAAACTAGAATAGTCAACAGGAGCTAAAGGATTCTCTCCAACCCATTCAAATACCTGAAAAAAGTAGTGTTTTCATTACATATTGTCCCAGAAAACACTTTCCATGTCATTAAACCAGACCAACATTTGCCAAATGACTACATCTTATTCAAATTTAACATCAGACAAGAATCACCGAGGGCCAAATAGAGAGTACATAAATTACAGAAATGATTCTCTTCTGTAATCTATAGTTTTAGGCTTCACTTTGTGGAAGAATTGAATATTCTTATTAAAAATAAACAATCATACTTCCCCACAGATAATTTATTGGTATGGGATGTTTCACCACTTACAAATGCCATAAAGATGTGAAATGCATCATACCAATAGATTATCTATGGAAAAGTAAAATTGCTTATTTTCAACATGAACCTCTTTTTACATTTCATGATACATAGTTATTTAGCTCCAATCCCTTAAAAAACATGCATGCTGTTGGACAGCTTTCATGCTGACATCTCCATTCTTCTGATAGAAGAGCGAAAATCTGAGAGACAGTATGCAACAAAGGACAAGATTTCCTGCCAAAACAAAAAGAGGGAAATTTTAGATGAGCAAAATTCCTCTAAGCATACCATCTTAAAATATTCCTCCCTCTCCTTCCCTGGCAAAAATAACCCCCTCCGTGGTGGGTAGGTGGAAGGTAGAGGGATGGTAGTACATCTCGTAGAGTGTACCCACCACTTACAGTCCATAGATGGTAGATAAGTGGTAACGTAGCATCCACCCTTCACTCCCTGGTGTTCTCACAGCAATGCATTAATGAATTCATTCAGCGAAAGCTGTACTAGAATTTTCATTATTTTTTCACCGGCATCATGCCCTTGTCTTTGCCCTAGAGGTGAGGAGCCACCTTGTACTTTGCAAAAAGAAGACACTTGAACTTCATCTTATGTGCTTCCAAAAATGAATTTAAATAAATTTTTTCATAAGATCTTTTGGGTTCCTTTAAAATTGTCACTATTTTATTACTGACATAACTGAGAATGTTACATCACTATGCTGAATATCAAGTAAATATACTAGAGAAACAGATTTTAAGGCATATCAATGCCCTACACTTTGGAGAGTGTGTGGTATACCGCAACCATACCCTTCCCCTACACTTCACAGGTGTGTGTACCACCCTTCCACTACCCACATCCTACAGTCCAGAGAGACATGAATGGGCCACCATGATGGGTTTACCTACCACTCCTCTACCATTCCTCTACCCTCAGATGTTCTAAATTACCATTCTCCAAACCGCTGCTCACCAGTAAGCCATGGGTACCATTACCATCTGCATACTGCCCATCGTGTTGTTTCCCTACCCTCGGCCTACCCTTTCTTTTTACCAGGGTGTTTCACAGCAATGACCAAGCACTCCCCATCCCACACCCTAGTTGCAGCAGACTGGGTGTCAGGTGCAAGTGTAATTTACTGAGCATAAAGGTAAGAATGAGTGAAGAATAGAAGAAGGATAAGGTGTTTGTGTGGAGATATTGGAGTAGCGGTTAGCTAGAAATTAGATTAATCCTGATGTTTTTTCCTTCAGATTTTCAAAGATAGAAAAACATGTACCTATTTCAGTTCCTTTGCAAAGAAAGTTCTTAAACTTTACCACCGAACTATAATCAATTCTAGTACAAGTAAATAGATATAAATTAAAATGATGAATTTACTTCACCAGCAAGCAGCATAATTTTTAAGATGAATACAGCATGTTTAAAAGTACAGAGCTCCCATATATGGCACTCAAGCTAAACTTAGGTGTATGGGGATAAGCAATAATATCAGCTCAAACAGCAGGTAAGGAGAGTTTTGAGGGTATTCAGAAAGAATAGCAAGGTTTACATGAGAAAAGTAATCACACAGAATGCAGCAGTAGAATAAAGGTTTAAGGAGCTCTAGAAAATCTTCTCAGGATTTCCACCAGATCAGGTTGTCTATGGCCGATGTTTTGATGCTCTACTCAGGCACCGTCATCAAGGCAGATGAGTGTCAAACTGAGATTTTGGCCGCCTTATATACCCTTGCTGGGAGGTCAGGTGTCACCTCCTGGCAAGGGTATATAAGGTGGCCAAAATCTCAGTTTGACACTCATCTGCCCTGATGATGGTGCCAGAGTCGAGCATCGAAACGTCGGCCATGGACAATCTGACCTGGTGGAAAACCTGAGAAGATTTTCTACAGCTAGTTCACCAGGAAAACTTTCGATCTTATTCAAGGAGCTCTAACTTCTAAGGATCTAATCCTAACACAAACATAACAACCATGGACAAGGTGGGCTTAACCTTTAAGAGCTGGATTTAATTGCCCAATAGTCGACATTCACTGCCAGATTTAATTCTGGCTCTTTAATTTTTTCTTGTTCTTGATACAAAAAACGTCAATATCTCAACAACTACTGAAGATAAATTGTTGAAATAAAAAGTTTTATATAGCCTAATGTTCATTGTAAATATATTTCAAATTTTGTAGCTGACATCAAACTACAAAATATTTTTAAAATTATTTTTTTCTGGAACTAAGTTGAAATAAATACTTCTTTATCCATATAGGTGGATGTAATAATGGATATACATATGATTTTAATTAATGTATGAATTTTACGTTAAATTTATACCTTGGTATGGTATTCCTAAAAGCATTTTTAGGTGCATGGTCCTACTTCACTCACCCCAAACTTTTTATTGTCATGCGTGTACAATCCCTTTTCAGAACACACTCGGCAACTTAGGCAGGTCCCTTTCGCTGGTCAGTGTGTATTTCCCTTCACCTCCAAGCAACGCAGTTCTCTTTGAACTGTGCTACTTGACCTCCTCCTCCGTGAACTGTGAGGTGGAAGGGCAGGGGCCCCTTTCTCAATCATTTGGCTAATCAGCGAAAGCCGAAACTGCCAATGTGTCATCTGGCCCCCGCAAGACGTAAACATCATGTAGCTGTTGAGGATGGTTACGTTCAGTTGGTGGGCAAAGAGCTTTTTCGTTCACTTTCAGCTATGTTGACTAACATTATAGCTCATTCCAATCCCATTTATCTACGTAGCCCTTGTGCGCATTGTAGTCCGCAACGATGTCTGGCTTCAAAGCTTATATTTTTTCATTGTAAAAATTACCCTCTCCTGGTGGACAGTGTATGTTTGTCAGCATGAACACTTAACTTTTATCTTTCCATACTATGGCTATCGAGTCATTTCTCATGCGCACCCGTAAAATCTCCTCGCTTCAATTTAGCTCCCTGACAATCGAAATATCATGGCATGCCTTTGTGGTTTTGTCTTACCGTAACACAATAGAAAATTTCCTCATTCTGCAGGTCATCAAAGAGGGCTGGAGACGGAAAAAAGTTCTCCATACATAATATACGGCCAACACATTCCACTCTCCTTGTCAGCACCCTCACTGTAACGTGCGTTGCTGACGTGCCTTGTGCCGCAGTCAGTCTATCCTTTCCTAGGTAGACTTTCATGTCACAAGAGTATTCAGTTTCGTCGCACAGCTTATAATTTTTTATTTCAAAACATTTATAATTTTTCAGTATATACTACTGGAATATCATCCGGTCTTTAAAAAGCACGATAATGAGTGAAATGAATGGAGCGACGAGTGAATGAGTTCTTATGAAAAATGCCACAATTCCTCTAAAAAATTCTATATTTCCTAGTCAACAGAGCAGACAAACAGACAAGAAAATGCACTCACCAGGAAGCTGACCCTGGTGAAAATAAACCGTGACAGACAGTGTGACAGACAATGAGACAGAAGCGTGAACACAGTGTGCTTAGAATGTGACAAGAGAGTGATTACAGTGTGCATACACCATGACAAAAGCGTAAATTGGGACTCAAAAGCGTGCAGAAAGCATGATAGACACTGTGACGGTACAGTGTGTTCACAGTGTGAGGACACTGTGCACACAGCGTGAGGACACCGTGCACACATTGTGAGGACACTGTGACTAATACCCATGTACAGTGTGCAGCACATTGTGGTCACACTGTCCATCACACTTTGAAGGGAGCACACTGTGCGCACAGTGTACATACACTGTGACTAATACACTTGCACAGTGTGATACACATTGTTGTCACACTGTCTGTCATGGTTTATTTTCACCAGGGGTGACGGAATGAAGTTGAAGCCACCCAATATATGGTGGAGGAATATAACGGAACTAGGAAGTGGTGCATCTTGCAGTCCCTTCCTTTATTGCACACACGCGGGTGGTGCCCCATAGCCGAGAGAGTTAGAAGGACCTTGCTTTTCCCAAATCCACCCTGGCCCAGGATGGGGGCTTTGGCCTTCGAAGGCCATGTTCCCCTTCCAAAACCAGACCCTTCCTCAGTATCTAGATACACAATAGAATTATTGCCCCCGTGGAAAGGTGTTTTCTTGGAAAGAAAAAAGAAAGGTCACACAAGCCGTCAGCACTTGAGCCACTGAAGATGCTTATGTCGGTTTGAACATTTTACATAAAAAAACAAGACGAGAAATATTATTTTTCATTGCCAGTCTGCGTGTAAAACAAAAGTAGAAGTAATAATTGAAATATGCAGAGTAAATAGGAGATTGAGGATCCTCCAAAGGTGACTTGATGCAATGAGGTGTTTTGAGAAATATTAGCACCACGCACCATCATTTAAGTATCAAATTAATAAATAATATTGTTTAAAAAAATTAAACTCAACACTATTGTATTACAAAGTTATCTTTCTACAAGCATTAAAAATTTTGGTTTGCCAAATTAATAATCGTTTAAGTTATAGCCGATCAAAGTTAGCGTGCCCATACAGGCATGCTGGGCACCAAGTAAAGCTTTTTTTGCGTGCCCATACGGGCACGCTACGTGCTTAAAGGTTAAATACCCATGACCGATAGATCAGACTTATCAGTCATTACTGACACAGCTAGTACTGCTATTATAAAAGAATACAGGTTGATTGTTACAAAGGGTGGAGGAAATGAAGCTTAATATGAATCAGGGCCACTAATAATATTGACAGAAGGGATACCATTAATCTATTGGCATATTCATATTCTGGCATTGCCTCATCTGATGATGAGGAATGGATCATGAATATGCAATCATGCACTTTCAAAGATTTGAGTATCATTCATTGTCTTGCATGAAGATAGGGAAAAATTACTTTCTTGAATGAATGAGTAAATGAACAATAAAGTTCTCTGTTTTCAAACTAACCTGCTTAGCAAATGCCTCTCGACTGGCTACAGAAAGATTTGATGCCAAGCCATGAACCAAAGCAATGGCAAAGTGAGCTTTGGAATTCATATTCTTTTCCATGTGAGACAGTCCACTCATTATTAGAGACACTGTCTGTATATTCCTTCCCACAGCCAATTCTCCTGAAGTCATCACCCATTCAACCGCTAAATTTGATAAAACAAAATAATGCATGTTTAGAATGATTAACAATACTTGCATGAGTTATAAAATGTAATAAAGACACTATAACGACTTTGTTTTTATGTTTTGATTTCCATCATAGACCTCGATTGGTAAATCATGAATACACATCACAAATTAATTGATCCTGATATAAAAGAAAAAATTATAGTTACTCCACAGGGATGCTAAAGGGTATGGTAGAAGCTAGAATTCTGGGCAAGACAGGAAGGGGATGAAAAATTCTGATGAAATGAATGGGGGGATGAAATGAACTCATTGTTGATGAGAAGGGAGCAAGCAAGCTAAACTGAACAGAGAAGTTGGCTGAATTGAAAGAGAACATAAGTGCTCCTTGGATATATGTATAAAATTACCAGTAGACTACCAATACCAATCATGACTGTGCTTCAAATAAAATTAGAAAAAATGATCCATATGTTTCAGAGATATTTTTTCCATAGCTGAATATGTATAAGGGACACCACTATAACAGAGGAGTAAGATCTTCAGTTAGAGCACACAAAAAATTATAATAACTAATAATAATAACAGTACCTTTGTAAAAGTAATCCTCTATGTATCTTGGAAGAAGCCTCATATGTCCATCATCGCTTTTCTTCAACCAAGAATTCACTATTCCTCTTACATCCACATCATCATTACTGAAATTAAACATCAAACATGAACTTAGAACCATCCATTTCAGAAAGAATTTTCAAGTTCACTATCCTTTTAGAAAAAATAAGTAAAGATAAGGCATAGCTAAAATCAAATGCCATTATCAAGCTGATCGAGAATGATGCATAAAATGTGAGACTACTATGGACCATGGTGTCTACAACCTCCAGGTTATAAAAACTTACGCGAGACAGAAAACATTTTCAGGAAGAGAAAAATAAGGGGAAATTTACCTGTGCTGCCACTTTTCCAAGTAAAAGTCAATGAACTTAATGCTTAACAAGACCAAACTAGTATTTTTAGTTACCTAAACAGAATGACCCCCATTCGGGAAACAGTGGCAGGAGAGGCTTGACTTAGATCATGGGTTTCAAAAAGGAAATTAACATTGGGGCCAAATCGTATCCTCCAACCAGATGGCAAAGTCAGAAGTCTGTTATCATCCAAGACTGAGTTCAAGCTTTCAATCCACTCAGGGTCTACATCACCATCAAGAACTAGCCAAGACCATACATCTTCGGGAACAATAAGAAAGAGAATTGGTTCATCATCACAAACAATATTTCACATTTTTAAAACTAAGTAAGCAGAGGGTATTGCCAACAAAGTATTTTTAGTACATATATCATACCTATGTTTGACCATCAATTCAACTTAAGATGCATGGAAATACCTGGGGATTCAGCATATATTTGTTGAGCAGTCAGAGTAAGGATTCCATCAGACCATTCCCTGGTATCAGGGTCAATATTACCCAGCAGATGAATTTTTGGCATAGCCTTGGGGCTCAATGCGTGCATCTTGACAGTTTGGCCAGTTTCTACAAGAGCCTATAAAGCAGGAAAAAAGTATTATAAGCAACAAAGATTAACACAGTAAGAAATTGACAATAAAAGATAGACTTGGGCCGATACCGATAGCAAGTATTGGGTATCGGCCATTTTCCCGATACTTTTGAGTATTCGTTTTTTTCTGATACTTTTATTCGAAGTATTCATTTGGTGAAAATCATCTAAAAACATATGATTTCAAAATCCTGTCTTCAACTGACTTACCAATGTGTCACGTATTTATTTACTTAGCTGCAATCTTTGTGACAGTAAAAGTGAGACAAGTACTTATAATTGGCTATGGGAAAGCCTGAAGCAAAAGCTCAACCTCTTCCGAAAAATATGAAAATCCACATACGAAGAAAATTAGCTAAAATAGCAGCAAAAATTAAAGCTTTGCCATCAACTCAAGTTCTTTCTGCTCAGAAACGCAGCTCAAACGCACAAATATAAAATTAAAATATCGTGGCATGGTCAAGTGTTATGACGTTAATGGATTCGCATTAGAAATTTTAAAATGAAGATGAAGGTGTTTGTCACGTTTCTCCAATGTTGCATTCTTATGGAGACAACCCGGTTTCATAAATTGACTAGAATAACTTAAACGAATATAAGTAAATATTTGAAACTTAAAAGGACATCATGGCAAAAGTACAATTCATATTCTATCAAAATTTCCTTTCATTTGTACTTTTCATACTGTTATGACAATCTCCAAAGTGACACTGGCCTATGCGACTCTAAAAAAATGTGCCATTTTTCATCCTCACTGCAAAACCATGCCTCAGAAGTAATAATTTAAAAAAGTCTGGTACCTGCATTAAACGAAAGGATTTATTATCTACACGCTCATATGCTCTCTATGAATTTTACTCTTATTTTTTTTGGGATATCAAGCCTCAAAGTCAAGTCTAGATATAATTTTTGCGTGACATATAATTTTTGCGTGACATGCATACACAAAATGTGCTATTTGGTCATATAGTCATCATTAATTATTGAGTGCGCATCAACGCGAGGTATCGTATGTATCTTTCGGGAGGTGTAATCATTGAAAATAAAACGCTGTTCCAATAAATTAATGCCAGCAATGAACTAAGTTGATGGTATGCATTATGGTCCCCTGGACGTTATGCAACCCACACATTTGTCTTCAGCATAACCCGAGAAGGCCTAACTTGTCAGCAAGTTTTCCTCGTTACCATGTTCAGGATTTCGGGTCCCTACAAAAACGTGCTAACGAGAATCCACTGTATATGGGTATACTTGAAGGTTTAGAGTTTCCTGAGCAAATGTTTTCGGAGACTGGTGCTATGGTCCGGATAGAAGACGCCTCTTAACTGCTGAGCATGTTCAGCAGCCGTGTCAGTAATATTTCAATGAGCAATACATTCAAATATGAGCTGCTGAGAATGTTCAGCAGCTCTTATTTCTTAAAACAAATTTTCAGTATTTACAATTGCAAGAGGGCTTAGAGTCTGAAATCTAATTCCAGTGATGATTGCAGGAGTGGCAAAATAAAAGAGTTGTCACAATCAGGGGCGGATTCAGCATCAAATTTGGGGGGGGGGTCATGACCTGGGTCCGGGGAGTATGGAGTACCCTCCCCCCCCTTTCTTCATTACTCCGTTATGAGGGAACTGGTCGTCTAAAGGAGGAGTCCATGGTTTCTGCAACAACGTAGCCTTTCCAACGGAGCTTCATGATATCGGCCCAATATCATTTTTACACCGTCACATAATATCACTTATTGGTCAATCTGATATTGGCTACCGATATCGGCAAATGTCAAAAGTGATAACATTTGCCATTATAAAAATGACATTTGCTGACGATATTGGGCCGATATTAATTTGGTATTAATAGACATATGTCACCACTATACAGTGGCACAATAAAGATATTGGGCCGACGTATGTTTGATATTACCATGTACTGATTTTTCATTAACATGATATTGGGATGATTTAATAAGTAAGATAGCTAAAATGCATCCTGGATAAACATGTTACAAATATTTATAATAAGGGATGGTCGTACAATAAAACTGATCGATCTAAGATCGTTCACATTGAGAACACCGCAATTTAACCCTGACCCAACTCTCCTTATTAAGAAATGGGTAATTTTAAGCATTTATGATAGTAATAAGCCACTTACTTTACTCGTAACCGAACTTCCCTTACTGAAAGATACGTAACTTTAAGCGTTATCATTGTAATAAAATATTTCAAACCTGATTTCTGTTGAAGTTATTGGAGTTATAACCCAATGTGGGGGGTTCACATTAATTGCCATGCGAAAAAATTCACCTGGACCGGGAATGGAACCACGGACCTTTGCCAACTCAGACCATTACAATACCCAGGATCCCTAATTTGTATGGCAATTTTACTGAGGTTCAAGGAACTAGATATTGAGCCCTCGCGGTATATCAAGGATGGCAATGCAAGGGAGAAAGGGCGTCAAAGAAGTCACGACCAAAGGTGAACCCCATCCGGCGCTAAAGCCGCGCTTGGTGGTAAATGTAGGATATTCCAAGCCTGCCGCGTGAACGGCAATTTGTAAGCAAACATCGAATCCTTACTAATTCTGATGATTCAAGCGATATGGAGTGGAAGCGAAACATGATAACGCAGGCTCGTGTTTTTTTCTTTCTGTGTTATCGAATCCGTAAAAAGCCATATTTATTATTCTATAAGTAGGCCTCCAAATGGTTTCTGATGTTCTGACCAATCACAAATTTTTGGCTTTCTTTTCTCTGACGTCAGGGGAAAAAATGTGACTACTCAAAATTATAAAATCTAGCGACCAGAAAAATATGATTATTTTTATGCCCTTTAATACTCAGCTCAGCTGACATCATCTTTGCATCGGAAAACGATATCTATTAAATATTAATTTAAGATACGATCAACGATATCAATTTTACATCGGAGAAAGGTATCATTTGTGTCATTTGTATATCGTAATTATCAGCCGATGCTAAAACGACATTGGTGACGTCAAAATGACATTGGGCCGACGTATAACTGCCATACGATGCTGCTAGGGTCGTATAGCCTTCCTCTTATCCTCCCTTATTTTCTCTTTTTCCTCGCCGATGAAAAATTTCAGGGGGGGGGGGGGTTTAACCCTCCTGGCTATGCGCCTGGTGCGACCCTGCTATTCCATATTATATCAGATATTGGCTATTGCTACTATTCAAGGGTAGGTGAAGACTCACTTGTCTGTCAGTCGAGCTCCACGAGCTTATCACGAGACATCGGAAACTGCCAAACATTGCCGAAAGCACTGAGGCACTTCCGACTATGCGGGCTCTATAGCTGTGTCCCAATTCACCAGATAGGTACCATCCCAGAATTTAGGGAGGACACCATCTTGGAGGGTGTCCCAACTCGTTAGGCATCATAAGGGAGCGGAATTAGGTACCTTTTTCAGCCACCAGATTTGGGCATCGACGAGTGCATCCTTTTCCCATGATTCAAAGCAAGAGCAGTGGACTAGATGAAGATGGCTACCAACAAGTGAAAGTATTTTGGCTGAAATTTTGTTGTTATTTTTACAATTAGTCATGTTGATTCGTTTATCACAATAAAATATCGTTATAGGGAGTAGTGACATGACGGGGAGATTCATTCAGAAGTAGGAGTAGGCCGAATTGTTCCACATTAAAATAAATGTATTACCTAAATTACGGAAAATATGACAAGATGCTAATCTACGGTATCCTAAACTCAAATTAAATTCTGTCTTTACACTATGGCATGAGAAAGTTATCAATATGAATTGTATAAGATTTTGTACATCATTTGTCATCCCTTTCATATTCTCTTGTTTTTCATCGGTTTCGATCCCAGCAGATGGCAATACCTGCGTAAGGATGTCCTAATTCATGCACCCTTTTGGGTTAGCCAGCTATTTTTTAGGCACCCAAATCCATGCTCCCTAATGCCTAACGAGTTGGGACACAGCTTATTTTATTTTTGAGCTTGTTTTTTACAGTAGGAAGTGCTACGCTCTACGATAAATGCAACTCAAACTTCTCTCACGTTTGGGACTTGTAGCCATTCATTTGATTAGACACTCCCTTTAATCCTTTACAAGGATACAAAAACTACTAAACTAATAAAAATTAAAAATTTTTGATAAAATTTGGGGGGCGTCATGACCCCTGTGACCCCCCCCCTGAATCCGCCACTGGTCACAATGTCATTTCTTTTAATAATTAGGTACTCTTTTATAACACTTTTGATTACTGAGTTGACTTCACGAGAAGGAGAGCACATCAAATTTATCAAATTTTTTTTAGAAAAATAAGTATTGGTATTGGAAAATATTACTATCGGTATAGGCCACAGGTATCGAGGTATTGGTTTGGTATCGGAAAAAGTGGTATCGGTAGAAGTCTAATAAATGACAACATTCTGACTTTCAAATTTTCAGAAGTTCCATTAATGCTGATCATTGCCAGAAATAATTAGAGTGGCCAAATTTTCACAAATTATACGAGCGAAATACCCAAGGATACCAAATTGCTCACACAATAAAAAAAAAAACAAGAAGAAAGAATAAATTTTACTTGTCATTTGGAACACCTATCACGAAAAACTTTATATTTGAAAAACAAATTTTAAGAAAAAATGGAGGTGTTTTGCAATAAAAGAAGAGACAGGATATTATGTAACGATTAAATAATATTTGAAACATGGAAGGTTACTCACAGCTTTTAAAAGATGAAGAATAGTAGATTTCCCTGATCTTGGGGGACCAACAATCACAACACCCATCCTTTGTTTCAACTGCTCATAAACTTCCAAACACTTTCTCACCTGTAAAAAGAAATATGTTATTATATGTTACGTTGTTAAGAAGTATTATGTTATGATTAGCTCTTCAGTTGAATGAAAGAAAAACCGATGACAGTATTAAAGATCCAATTAGAGTTTTAAGATAGTTGTAAGGTGAAGACTGACTTTTTGGCCACTGGAAAAAAATAAGAAGTAGCCCAAAACCAAAATATTTAGATCCATGATGTTCCAGAACATGAGTCTATCAAGTTCACTACAGATATTTAAGAAAAACAATGCTTCCTCTTCTTGGAAGTTCTGATCAAAAAGATGGACGATGACTAGGCATTTCAGTATTCCAAAAAAAAGCACACTGAAAGTATTTCACACCATCACCCCAAACAGAAGGAATCTATCCTCAGAACACTATTCAGTCCAACCTTAAATATTTCAGACAGTGCATCCTTAGAAAATAGGCACGCAACTTCAAGGCATTCAAAGAAAATGGCTTCCAGTGTGATTCAATATACAAGGTGGCACACAAGGAAGAGAAAAGACAGGATGTGAGCCAAAAAGAAACCAGAAGTGGAGAAATGGAAGACAAAGAACCTTCCACTCTGGCCATGATCTCTTATGTAGCAAGAACAGCAATGTAGATAGTGAGAAAAATGGCTAAAAATACATATATTGACATATGGTGTAACTGCATTAGCCTATCTTCTCTGCTATGCCAAGGGTCGTGCACCAGCAGAAATCCAAACCATCAATAAGGCTTCAAGAAATAGAAATTTACACCACATCACCATTGCTGAGCATACCTGGCAAGGACCTTACACAGTGTTGATTTTGATGATGCAAAAATAATTGCTAATGAAAGCTGATACGTACCTCCCATTGATCATCCAGGAATCAAATAAAATCAACAAAGGCTGAATACTTAAACAGACAAGACAGCTATGCATTGTCGTCAAGTGCATGGAAAAGTGTATTCAACAATATTATGTACTGCACTAGTGAATTACAAGCTCAACTGATTAGAAAGAAGGCCTTTATACGACATGCAATAAACACCATTGTAACACCTTGGCCAAAAGACATTGACCACAACACTGAAAAAACTGTTCTCTGAGCCATATGGACCTACATGGGAGACACTCCAAAAAATTTCAAATAAAACACTTAAATATGAAACTGATTAAAATTCACTGTGATTATATACACCAAATGGATTTTATACCATTGCTATGAGCATTACAACTATAAGGATAATTCAAGTGAAATCCAAATTCAAATTACCTGATGATCATTTTCTTCAAGGCCAAGTATTGGGAAGCACTTTCTGACTGCTTCTGAAATCAGGCCTTCTTGATAATTATTACCAGCTTGATTCTCAAAATCTTTGGTGCCAAATACATCTCCGACAATCGAATCAAATCGTGAGCAATCAGCTGAGGTCAGCTTAGAAAGAGTATGTAGGCGCAATGACCTAATGGCTATGTTTTCTTCTAAGAGATTATTCAGGCCACTTTCTCTTCTTTCCTGATCACAGCTCCCAGAGCTCTTCAGGTCAGAACCGCATCCATGAAGTACAGTCTTCAAAGCTCTAAGGCCCCAGTCATAATGGTGTTGGTGTGATAGTACAGACCTATCATCACGTGCAACATTGAGTAGTTGATAGAAGGTTAAGAATGAAAAGCATTAAAGCATAAATATTTACAAACATCATTTAGAATCCCATGAACAATAATATTAAAATGCCAACACATTCAATATATTATAAAACCACAACAAGAAATATGAGATGAAATTTATTCATATCATAACTTGGGTCATGAATTGATGATAAACATAAAGTAGGACAGCATAATGACCAGCAAAGGACACAGATGCTGTCTGGTAGCTGGACAACTTAACAAGCTAAACCTGGTGATAAAGATGCTTTTGAAGGAATTTAGGAGGATGAATAGGATGAGGGAGGAGATTACTATATGATATTAGAATGTTGAAGAACACGATAAAAGAGGTGATGCCTGGGAAGATAAAAAAAGGGAAAGCTTTTTGTTGAGATTAACAGAGAGTTATAAAGTTTGTTGATATGAATAGAATAGAGCTTTATTATCTGTATGAAAATACATTTGCATGGAGAGTATGATATGCATTAAGGGATTAATGAGTAATGATATTAATGGGAAAATGTGGCCATTTATGGTTCATCCAAATATGCCTTTGAACAGTTAATTAACCAGCATAAATATCTATAAATATTCTATTAAAGGCACCAATATATTTATTTTTCTAGGAGCTGAATTGAACAACAATTTATGAACATGAATAATGAAGCACTACATACCTGGCCAAGGTAAAGACTTCCAATAATTTCCTTCCAATAACTCGAGCATTTCTAAATCCTTCTGTTCGCAGAACCACTTCAGCGATTAGATTGCTATCTGGCTGAGACATTACAACAGGACGGAATAGCTGTTTGAGGTTATTGGGTAACTGACGACGGTCTCCATAGCCTTTCCCAGCAGGATTCAATGTGACAAATATGCCACAGTTATGGTCAAGATGAACCTATTACATGGAAAAGAATATTTACAAATTTAAAACATGATTTTGACAAACCATTGTATCTAACACTTTTTGAGTTACACAACAAGCAGAAATTTAGCCATCATTCACTAAAGTGGAACTAACTTCAGATTTACTAGAGAGGGCATCAATTATAATTATAAATAATTACTTGCTGACCCTAATGAGAAACACATGCTGACTGGTGAACTTGCAAATTATTTTAGCAAGAGTGAGTGAAATTTGGGGATCGGGTTGGTCTGGTGGCTAGACAACTGGCCTCCCATCCTGTAGACCCAGGTTCGATTCCCAGCAGCAGTTGATTTTTCAATGGCAAACTGGTCCCTACTTGAATGTTTATAGGAGGGAATTTCAGGTTCAGTACTTTGTCCGTCGGATGGGCCATTAAGCCAAGGTCCCCATGACACCTGTTGTTAAGAGTAGGATAATGCCAATGCTGGGTTTATCTTCACCACTACTCCATTCCCTGAAATGTATTCCATATTACCAATTTACCCACCTATACATGGTGCAAATGACCTCAGCTGTCAGTTGCCTCCCCTGAATAACTAACTTACTGTGAGTGAAATTTCAATGATCAAGGTTCATGAGGATAGAAGATCCAAGAATGATACAATATAAAGTTAATTCAAACTTTCAAATAAGCACTGTGATGCATCTTCAAACAATATGATACAAGATTCTTAATTCCAGTCATATACTTGAACATAAGCTCATATTTACTGTGACGGTAACGGTTTTACTGTCGCACATTTGTTTTGGGTCCCCTCGCGTCCTTGTGCGCTTAGCGCTTGTCTTTTGTCTGCTTTTTTTCTTTGTTCCCTTTTTCACCCCCCCATCCCCTTTTGTTCCTGGGGAGATGAACTCCTCTGAACGTGCCTGCGACCAAGGTCAGTGATGTCGCCGGCGACGGGAGGGCATGTTTCCCCCTCCCTCTCCATTCGTCACCGGCATCAAGTGGCCCAACGGGCAAGTCAAGTTGTGTTTTACTTCGATGTGTGGTGATTTCCCAATTTCCCCATCCCCTGTTACCCCTGTGGTGTGCCCACGGACACCCCCTCCCACATTTGTGGGTATTTAAGGGCGGTGAGCGCGCTGCATCGGGGGAGAATAGATTTGCAATTGGAGGCGGGAGGCTATGCCTCCAGGGAGACCGTACTAGTGACTATTGTCGAGAGGCTACGGGAGTGCAGATCCTACGAGCGACACGAGGCTGGAGAAAGCATCTAAGCAAGAGCCGCAACACTTCCACCCGCTGGCAAATAGCACAGAACATGGAAGTACAATCGCGAGCAGCTGGATTCTCCGGTCGACACACGGCAGCAGTATTTCCTACCGGGACGCGAGCGTAGCGGAGCCAATTTTTGGTGGCCGAGCACCAATCCAGCCTGGAGAAATCGGTGCGCCGATGGTCGCCACTCGTTCCTGTCATCGCTTCATCCCCGGATCTCCACGTAAGCCGTCACGAGCCACTATACCCCTTTCCCCCCCCCGCCCTTTCAGCATGGGAAAACAGCTTCACCCCAAGGAAACGTAGGAGTGGTTGAACTCTTGAAGGCAACCCAAAGATCCTTTCATCCTAAAGTAATTCATTTTGTACAGTGTGTTTGCTAAAAGTGCTCATCTCGCTAAGGGAATTGTCACCCTATGCAGCTTATGCCGTGCGAGACATTTGTTGTGCCTGTCATTCCTTTTTTTTTCATTATGTCATTGTAGGGTTTCACCATCATCCATGCCATTTGTTACAATCACCCACATTTCATCTCATGCCCATCAGGGAATTTATTCACATTCTGTTTAATTGTCCATTAAAAATGTTATGCATGTTATTCATGTTCGGCCAAGAGCCAAAATAAATTTGTGTAAAAGAAATTGTATGTGGTCCGTCCCAGTTGATGGGAAGGTTAGTCCCCATCATTCCCCTTTTAGACATTAGAATATTGAACGACTCGGGGGGATCCTTAATATTATTTTGGATTCCGTGGAGTATGCCCCTCGTTGGGCTTAAATGCGGATCTCTATGTGTGCGGCCGTCCCCTAGTAAAACGCGGGTTAGGAGGGTGGATCCGTCACATTAGGTATTCCTACAAGAACTTCCAGCTAGAGCTTACCTTCTCATTTTAACTCATTTTTCATCTTTAGGGTCCGGCATGTCATTAGGCTTTACAGGTGATTAGATTATTTTCCCCTTAATCAATAAGAATGAAACAAAATTTTTAGGAGTGATTTTCCCATTCAGTTTGGTAACACAATAAAATTCCCCACATGCACAGTTCAATATGGGATAAGCTATCAATCTAGCAATGAACAGGAGTATAATGCAGGGCTAAATGAGTGGAAAAAGAAGATATTTTAAATATTTCCTAAGCATTAGGAAACAAATGCAAATATTACAGCCTCCACTGAATAAACTACATAGTTTATAGTGCTGTAACAGCAGACTACAATATTTCTCAAAAGGCACATAAGCAAATTATTAACTAAAATGCTGAGAAAAAAAATCACAATTTTAATTCACTCTTATCATACATTGCATGAAAGCAAATGATATAAGGGTATTTCAGGACAGTCTCAGGATATTGAATAGCTCAGGACACTCAGCTATTCAATCAAACAGCTACACTGGTAAGAAATGCCACCGTGATTTTAAAAAAATGTTATCCTTCAGAAAAGAAAATACCCTGGAAAATCTAATTATGCAGACTTTAACTTGAAACTTCTTTTAATTTTCAAATGAATTACATTTTTTGGAAAAAAACTGTTTTAAATCAATTGTAGTAAAAACTGTGCTATTTAGTAATAAATATTTTATTTCTGATCTACATAAGAGTATCGGCCCATGGCACTTCTCCCTGAGGAGCAAATGTCAACACATACCTATATAATAAATCTGTCAACACCATTGAGAGGGTTAAAAAAATAAACACATACATATTATGAAAATAGAGATATGTAATACTTTTACCTCTTGTTCCATTAGTCTCACAGATGCTCTCTCACCACGCAATGCTGTCTGTATCAATTGGATTTGGGAAGAGACAGAAGACATGGTGGCCTCTTTCAAGCGATTGAATTCATCAAAGCAACCCCATGCTCCACACTTCACCAGCCCAACAAATATTCTCTCCATTGACTTCACATCAATACCCTAAAATAAACAGAAGTTACACAAGTATACTTATTGTTAGATAAACTGAAAGAATTGGCAATGCGAACAGCATATGACTAAATTTAAACTAATCACTTTTACGAATTCCTAATTAAAAGTATTCTAGAAATTTAAATAAAATCACATACTTAGCAAATTAAAATATAATAAATGATTGCTATAAAAAATCATAATAATTATAATATTATAATATCATAATGATAATATAATATCATATATGAATATGATTAATCATATTCATATATGTATCAGTAAAATGTAGTTTAATATATCTCTTTTGCAGAACAAAATTAGTTCAATACTGTGTAAAAAAAGCATGCCAGTAGATTAAGTGGAACATGGTTAAAGGAGAGAGTCGTACGTGCATACATATGAGTTCCTAATTAACATAGTACCATATTTTCATGAATCTAAGACAAACCCTCGAGACAAACATGAACGAATGATGAACCCAAAGTGCAATGATACTAATAGGAACACCCCATTAAAAAAACTACAAAATTATGCAGTTGAATACAATTGGAGATGAGAGTTCATGAAATGGAATGGAAACATGGAATTTGGAGGAAGAAAAGAATGCTGGAGGCTGGAAAAGGGCCAACTGAGCAAAGGAGACATGAAAATGTTGCAATTCTTCCATTTTGGTATTGCTGGAAAACATTAACAAATGATACCACAGATTTTTAACTTAAAAATCAATGCTAAATTTCGAATTACATCTCTTACACAATTAATCATTAACTGATTTCATTATTTATCAAGCACAGTACATCCATGGGGTAGCATACCTGGTCACAATTGAACACTAAGACTTGTCTCCCAAACATGGATCCCAAAGCTTTAACAGTTTCTGTCTTTCCAGTTCCAGCTGGACCATATGGGTTTCCACCTAGTCCCATCTGCATGGCCTGTAAATTAAGTTATATGTTTTAGAGAATATTTTGATGAGAAAATTGGAAAAATGGCTTCTATGATAAACTTATAAGCTATCAAAGGAAAACTTCTTACCTGGGTCAAGGTAAGAAAGCACTTGTGAGTGAGAGGTGTTTGCACTAACTTGGAAGCATTGCCCTGATACTCAAATGTGTACTCAAACTCTGCCTCTGCCATTTTGGCAAATACTGAACCATCTTTACGGGAATAAAATCTGGAAAAAAAGTATCAGGGATTGTCAATAATAAACACAATGAAACAAAATCATTGGGAAAAATTTTGGCTTAAAATATAACTCTACTCCTTCAATTTAGTTTTCCATTTTTCCCATTATATAGCACACATAAATTGGCCAGTCTTAAATGTTGCATGACAAGAAGGCAAAATTAAATTATAATCAAGAAAGCACCATGCTGTCAATCACTGGATATCCAGAGTTGGAGTCCACTGGATAACTGCAGTGCATACATTAGTAGCTAATAACTTATTTATTTATTTAAAGAAAATTGTTCACATACAGCAGTGTTGCCATTTTACAGTGACATACATATATATAACAAGATACATAATGAGAGACATACATATAAACATCCACAAGAGCAAGGTAAGAATAGTATCAACAAATAAAGTTCAAGGTGAGAATAATATCGACAAATAAAGTACAAAGGAAAGTAACAAAATAAAGACAGGAAGGAAGGTTCCAGTTATTTTTGAGAGATTAGATGGGGCTAGGTTAGTAAATGCGGTTTAAGATAATAAGAATGGATCGATGCCATCGAGAAGTGAATTCAATTGGGAGGAGAGCTGGAAGAGGAGCGAATGTTTGGTTAGTGATAGTCTAGGAATGGGTAAATGGAGTAATGCATGAGTAAGGGTAGGACGAGATGGAACTCTGAAGTTGATATATAGGAATTCAGGGCTGTCAGTAATGGAGTTCAAAATGTTATAAATTAATTTTAAGTCGGTTTTAAGCCTATTATTGTGGAGAGTGCAGATGGAAAGGGAAGAGAGAATGGCATCCATGGACATATTGCGGAGGAGTGGGACTCAATGCTTCACAATTCTACCAAAGAAATTAGTTACACTGTTAATAGCTTTAAGATTAGACGGAGCGGACATGGACCATTAGGGGAGCAATATGAAATAAGAGGGAGGACAATTGATGAGAAGTACGATCGCAGTGCTCGGGGATCTCAGATTTCCGTGAAGTGGTAGAGGAGGCCTAATAGGGACATAGCTTTTCTTTTAACTGCCTGGATATGACCAGAAAAATGCAGTTTATTATTAGTTAATACGCCAAGGTCCTTAACAGAATACACATGATTCAGAAGTGTGGCATTAATGGTGTAGTTGAAATTGAGGGGGGATTTTCTTAAGAGAAATAGACATAGTGCTGCACTTATTTGAGTTTAAGGTAAGTTTCCATGTATCGCACCATTTGGATGTCTTATTTATAGCACCTTGGAGCTTATAACAATCTTTTACATTATTTATCTGCTTGAAGATCTTGCAGTCGTCAGCATAAAGCAAAGCATGAGCTTGGGAGGAAGGAAGTAGGGAGGCCAAATCATCAATGTACAATTTGAAGAGAAAAGGTCCAAGGACACTACCCTGGGGAACTCCTGATGCTACAGGTGACCAAGAGGAAGGGGAGCCCGACAGTACTACTCGCTGAGTTCTATTGCAGAGGAAGCTGGATAAGAGGTTAAGGAAATTTCCATGAATGCTGAAAAGTTGACTGAGTTCATGAAGGAGGAGGGTGTGGTTGAGGGAGTCAAAAGCTTTTGAGAAGTCAAGAAAGATGGTATCTAGTAGTGTAGACTGTGTTATTGAGGTGACAGAATGGTGTTGAAAGACAGCAAGATTAGTCAGGCGTGAACGGCCTGGGAGAAAACCATGCTGAATGTTAGAGAGGGAAGATGAGGTGAAGTGATAGAGACGATTAAGAATGATCCTCTCACAAACGGAAGAGAGAATGGGAAGTAGAGAAATTGGTCGGTAGTCTGAGACGTCGTTTTTAGGTCCAGTTTTATGTATGGGGATGACATTGGCTGCTTTCCATTGGGGGGGAAGTACAAAGAGAAAAGCAGCGGCTAAACAGTAAGCTTAGAGGTAGTGAGAGGGAGAGAGCAATGTACAAACGAATATGGGACTCAGACCATCAGGGCCAGGGGAACAATGAAGGGGGATTTGACAGAAATATTCAAAAACTTAGTGGGGATTGGTTTGCATTAGGGAGAGGGAGTGATCAAGGGTGAGAGGGGGAATGGATTCAGGTGTCAGGCAATCAGAGAAAAATTTGAGGAAGAGATTCAGACTATCCGATCCAATAGCGTTAGTATCAACATATGAAACTTCAGGAATCCGTGGACGATTGCGGCGATGATTAATGATGGACCAGAATTTCTTTGGATTAAAAGTGATGGATGCATATAATCTCTTCGTATACTCCTCGTAATCACAACGGATAAGGGATTTAGAATAACGGCGTAGTTCTCTGTAAGAGCGTCGAGGGGTTCTCTGTCAGAGCATTGAGGGTTTTCATTCGGAAAGGACTTGAAGAGGTACCAAGAACGGTTTTTGTTTCCCAGAATGCGGATTGTGTCCTTTTTGAACCAGGATGGGAATTTTCTCATTTTCAGCTTCACAATGGGTACAAAGTCTTTTATGACACTCTCAAGGACTGCGTACAGGAAGTCCAACACTTCTTCTGGAGACAAAGAGGTGAGTACATTCCAGGGGATGAGGTCGAGGCAATGATTTACGTCCTCCCAGCAGACCTTTGACCAGGCTGGGAAGGGCTTACATGGGGTTGGGGGAGCCCCGAGGTGTTTCCGGGAACATTGAAAATGGAAAATAGCCTCGAGAGACTCGTGCTTGGAGTCGAAGATATTTTGCCCATGGGCGATCCACTCAGGGGGAAAGGATGTGAGAAGAAAGTCCAGGGTTGCCACATCACGGGTGGTCTGGAGACAGTGCTGAGATAGGCGTAGTGTATGAATAAAATTCTCAGTGAAATAGTCGTCATGAGCATTGAGTGGGCGGCCATCCGTTGGGGAATCCCAGTGTATGGACAAATATAAGTTGCCAACAAGGATCACGGGGCCAAGTTTAAGGGCTCTAAACACAGAATCAAGGCAGTTTTCTAACACAGAGATATTACTCGCAGGTGGATGGTAGAAACAGCCAACAAATAATTTCTTTAGTCTTTCATGTTTACTAGTGAATATTGAGACTTCGGACCATACAATTTCACAGTCAGTTTCTAGGTCATTGCGGCGTACCAAGGGGAGCACTGAGTTAACGTTGAGAAGCACTCCACCACCTCTAGAGTGACGATCTCGGAAGTAAACGCTGTGGGAATTTGAAAAGGATAGTTCACCATCTCCGACTGAGGGAGTTAGCCATGTCCATGAAGGCAATAATGTCAAATTTGGAGAGCTCATGAGAATGGGAATCACAGATAGATAGTTTGTTCTAGATACTTCTCACGTTCTGGTAATAAATATGCACAGGTGGAGTACAGGAAGGGCCTGGGTTGAGGTTTACATCATCTGAGAGTAGAACAAGTAGCAGAATAATAATTCCACATCGAGGGTAGGGCATCAGAGTTTCTGTAGAAAGATGAGGAGATCACCGGGACCCGGTCATCGGGGACCCCAGAGAGATCCCTAGGGATCACCGGGACCCAAGGGATGGGACTGCAGGCAAATGGAGGCCACAGAGGGATAAACCACATGAAGCGAAGGCAGAAAAATTGAATTTTCTGTAACTGAAGTTTAGCTGAGGAACACATTGATGGGGATGGGTCACAGGACAGAACTGCACAAACATGGATGGATAAAATCACCAACAGAAGCAAACTCACTGCCAAAATACAAAAAATACAGGAGCGATAGTCACACGTGACTGCCTGCTCGTGGCCATCTTGGTCTTCCAGAGTATTCTAAAACTAGAACACTAAAACTGCAATAATTTCAATATTACCATATAGCTAGTGCATGTCAGATTTACATGGGTACTAGAAGCTCAATCCACAGTGAAACGGTATTCAAACTGGGAGGGAAGGAATATTGCACAAGGAAGGACAGGGGATACAGCCACCTAAAATATCACTCATTGAGCCAATGACCAACAAGTTAAAACTATTGATATGATATTATGCCAGGACTATTTATACCTGGAGTGAACAAAAATCTGTACTCACCTTAATTGTTTTTGCCATGACCATTGGCTCAGTAACGTTGTTCCAGCACCAATAAGCTCTTCGACAATACCCAAAAAGTAAATTGTGTCAAGAAGAAGAGCCTTGACCTTGATGTGATGCAAAGATATTAGCCCAGACTTTTCACCATTCCCGTGGATATTCATGGAATTATTCATCTTAGCATAAGCATCAATTTTGGCCTGATTATAAAGAAGACAGCAAAAAAATAACAAAACTTTTAAAATATCACGTCTCATTTAGCCATAGAACCCTGAAAAATTAGTTTTTATAGCATTGAGCTTATAATTGCATGAAGACAGACAAAATGTATTACTTACTTTTAGAGAAGATAAGAGGCTTGGCAATGAGCCATCCATTATTGAGCGTTCACATTTCCCACAAAATACAATGTACTCTGCAATACCATGAATTTGGGAAGGGTATTTGAAAGGATCCAGTACATTGTCTTGAAGGTCTGCACAATGTAGAACACATTCCTTCATCAGGTTTTTTAAAGTAGTCTTCATTTCAACCAAAAGAGCACCAAGCCACTCCTGGTAAAACAAACAATCACTCCTAAATTCTAGTGGTAAGAGGTTACAAATCATTGAGAAACTCATTTACTTAATCAAGCTAACAACTAGGATTTATTTCAGCTCAATTGATAAAAAATTATGACCTTGTCCATAGTCAGTAAATTACCTAATTCAAAAGGAGAAACTGATATTGAACAGCACTGAGGAGACAAATAAAGGAGAGCTAGTTGCATATGCCACAATTTCATACACTGTAGGGACAGCACAAAAAGTAAGTGTTATATCAAATACAGTGTTAAGGAGCACCAGAGGCAAAAATTCAGCCTCTCCACGTTTGCAGAACATACGTAGTCCAAACCAGGGCATCCAATTGAGCTAAACCATAAAAAGTGCTGGTACTGGGAAAACTGTGATTTTCCTAGGCTCATTAGAGAGGCTGTAAAAATGATGGAAAATGCCCCTAACTTCCGTCTGGATGATGGATACCTATCTAGTTCTCAATATGGGAGAGTGGTTGGATCACAGGGAGGAGCTGCCAATCAGGACACATGGAGTGAATCAGGGTCAAGTGTAGCCAAACACATTGGTCAAGAGGAGATGGCAACCAGATAAATAACCCAAATAAATGTTGTTTATAAAAAATTGTCACCGAAAGCCCTGATGATGCCGCAATAAAGAGGCAAAACGTCGGTTAAATTGGTGTTTTCTCTTAACCCGGCGTTACTCGCGCTGGGTGTCCTGAACACCCCACCCTGTTTTTCATTGTATAATTTTTTTAGTCTTTATTCCAATGACCTCTCCTCTTCAGTAGCTGGAATGTGATATGTTATCTTTCTTTTAACACCAACATTCACAGGTATACATTGTAAATAACCTGCGTGGTAGCCTTAAAAGGGGATAATGTTCAAGCCACTCAATCTCATACCACCAATTCTTACTCCATACCTCATTGTTTTGGTTGCAACTTTGTAACTGTGAAATATATGTTACAATCTAACATGCGTTCTCGTATTTTACCTTTATCTGCTGGAGGACGCCTCTCAAATCATTCGGTATACTCTCACTCAAGGCGTTACTCGCGCGGGGTGTCCTGAACACCCCAATTGACTCCGCGACGTAGACTCCTCGGCATGTGCTTTCTGTGAGATAGGTTTTTCTTGGTTTTATACAACCATAGAATAATATTGATGAAATAGTAATTATATTCATGTTTTGATGGTCATAATATTATATTACAATTTTCAGATTTTCAGCGTGATTCGATTGCGTACAACTCCGAAAATATTGTTTTTCTTATCTCCATATTTTTATTCTATGTATCTTCTATTTTTCTCCATATACATAACTTCATTACGAGTGCAGTATATCACCCAGTAAGAACGTACCTAGTATTGAAAGTCTAATTGTTTTTTTCCTACTACAAAAAATATTTCAGAAACTTGATTTTTATGGTTTACAACTTTGCATGGTATAACTTCAGGTTAGGAATATCGTTATGCATAAATATTTAAATTCAAAAAGTAGGAGTGAATTATTCGCGTGCGAGAGATGCCAGGCCCACCGATGAGGGAGAAATTGAATGTTTCATAGGGCGTTTGCTCTTCACGGGAACAAGTAGATCTGGGCGAAAAAATATAGAGGATTTATAGGATCGAGATGGTGTTGAAATATTTTACGTGTCCATGAATTATCAAGGATTCCCTTTTCTTTTGCAGTGGCTCAGATTTGATGATATAAACAGTAGGGCAGAAAGAAAAATGATAGACAAATTAGCTCCGATTCGTCAACTTTTTGAAATGCCTGTGAGAAAGTTTCAGGATAACTATGCCATATCAGAGTACACAAAGGTAGACGAGCAATTAGTCGGCTTTAGGGGAAGATATTCATTCAGGCAATATCTCCCAAATAAGCCTGCAAGATATGGTATAGAAATATTTTCATTGGTTGACGCTAATGTATTCAATATTTACAATTTAGAGGTATATGCAGGGAGTCAACCTGAAGGGCCCTACAAAGTAGATAATACTCCTAAAGAGCTTAGAGATGTGGTAAAGTGCTTAGTGGAACCAATTGTTGTGCCGTGGAGAAACGTCACAGCTGACAATTGGTTTGCAAGTGTTCCCCTGGCAGAGGATTTGATATAAAGTAAATTGACACTGGTGGAAACTCTGAAAAAAAGGGAATTGCCACCTAAGATGGTGTGCACAAAACAGAGGGAGGAGAATAGCAGTCTCTTTGGATTTAGAAAGAACATAACTATCTTATCTTACATCCAAAAAAAAAGGTGAAAACGTAACTTTGTTGTCAACAATGCATGTAGTATGAGCATCGACAGGTCGACAGGTGACAAGAAGAAACAAGAGGTAATATCTTTTTATAGGGAACTTTACTAGAGGTGGTGTTGACACAGTGGATGAGATGTGCATAGCACGTAATATTTCAAGAAACACTACTAGATGGCCAATGGTAATTTGTTCCACTCCAAAAACGTGGCAGGCATTAACTCTTTTGCTATATACTATAACGTCAATCCAAAAAGCAAGATGTATTGATCAAAATTCCTACGAGAAAGTGCGAGGGAATTGACGAAGCCATTTATAAGGAGAATATCGGAAATGAAAATGATCTGGACGATGCTATTTTGAGCAGTTACGGCAACATTCGTGAATACGCAGTGACAGCGGATTATGGTGCCTATGCCATGATAACAGTATTCACAGTAATTCATATTCAAGTCTGAGAAAGTAATTTATCGTACGTAAGAGAAAGAATCGGATCCGGACAAAAATTTTGGGGAGGAACTTCCCCCCCCCCCCCCCCCCCCACTTCCCCCCAAAATTAGCACTCAGAAAATTATGTATAATCTAAATTTCCCGATGGATGTATGAACAAGGTCCTTCCGGGGTAGTACATTGGGTCGCATTGTTCATTGTAGCATTCGTGTCGACACTCTAATCAAGCATCGTCCTCAGGGAAAAGATGAGTCATCTCAGCCCTGAGAATGACGCTCGGTTAGTGTTGAAACGTCGGCTACAATGAACACTGTGACCCGGTGTACAACCCGAGATTCTCCACATTACTCTAAGCAACCTTGATTCTGCTGAGCCCCATTATCCCTCAGAACTTAGCCTACGCAAAAAAAACTATTTCTCTTGGATTTGTGGTTGGGGATTTTCCCACTCTCCCCAACCCTAGATCCGCCAACGGTTAGAGAGTACAAGTTAAACGATCAACTCATCCTCCTCAGCATAAACACTGCAAGTAAAAACATATATTTAAATAATATTTATCGATTTCACAAATAAAATGCTGTGAAACACATTTTTAAACGAAAATTTACATTGGGGTGTCAGGAGCACCCCACGCGAGTAACCTTGATCGGAAATCTCGCGCTAGTAACGCCGGGTTAAAAACGACCAAACTACTCCAGAAAAGTATCCAATTCTACATAAAAATATAGTAGTCAATAATATACATCATTATAACAAATAAATATCAACACTAATAATAAAAACCAAAATGTCAATTTGACCTGAAGATAACTGGAGGGTGAGGGGTGAAACTGTGGTTAAGGAAAAAATTAATGAGGTGGAGATTCCCAAGAGTAATTGGAAGCTATACACTAGTATTTTTCTTATTTAAAGTGATCAATTTATTTCACTATCAGTAGAATTGCTTTCAGTGCCTACTTACATGTCATACAAAATGATGCATTTTTCTATCAATAAAAATATTAGTGTGCAGGGGTAGGTACCATATTTGAGGACATATGAGATGCACTCTCATTTCAGTAGAGCACACACAAGAAAAAAAGTCAAATAGATGGCACCAAACCTTTACATGTAAGATGCAGATGATTTTTTTAGCCATAATTTTGGAAATGCCTTGTATGCCATCAAATAAGGTATACATACAAACCCATAGAAAAACACACTTTGCAACAAATTATAAACACAAAGTTGTTGACATTTGAAATTGTATAAACACAAAATTTGAGTTGTTGAGATTTGATGAGGCAACACTGGATATCCAGAGTATGGCCACATTCCATTCAGCCACAGTGTGCCCATGTTGAGTTTGGCCTGTACATGACTAGGGGGCAAAAACCATTATGATGCAATAACAATGAGGCCATAATGATTAGCCATATTTTGGCCAAAATGGGGTTTGACTATGTTGACTGGTCGTACTGCGAAGAAACTTTTCCAATACACATATTGTCACAAAATAGATATACCATTAGATAAAATGTGCCACTTACAACGTGTTCACCACTTCACCAATTGGTTCAGAATTTTTTATGCTGCACAATGCTCTAAAACTGTTCCCAAGAAGGTATGATGAGAAATTATTTGGATTTAGCAAAAAATTGTCAATTTATAGTTGTGCTTTTAATACAACTAGCTTATTCCAAGATTCTTTACAGTGATTGTGAATAATTGATGACTAGCTAGAAATATGGATAATAATCGTTAGGCACTTAGACTGGAAGACTGACAAAAGATGTGGCATCAAAATTATAGTGACAAACCTCAATATTTAAACCAGTTTAGTGAAAAAAATAGAGCAATAAAACAGAAAATTTACCTCAATCTGGCTGGAAACTTTAACATGATTCATAAGCTGTACAATTTCACCCTCCTGTGATTTCATTGCAACAATACTCTGCCCACTTTCATCAAAAATCACTGAGTGAATCCCAGCAAACAGCTTTTTCAAGTGTGCCTGGATGACCTTATGCTTCATAGACTGCCCCAAAATTTCCAGCAAGTCCTCATCACCAAGAAAATAAAATCTGGGGAAGCACGAGCGCTTTTCCTGAAAATTGTACCAAATTAAAAATCAATGCTTGGAAGCTAAAAATCACTTTAAAAATTTGATTGATCACTTAAAATGTTATATCATAATTAAAACTAATTTTGCAGCATATTTTACAAATGTAAGTGAACTTTAAACATATTGCAGTCAGACTTGAAAATTTATGGTGTTATTATTTCTACATAAAATTAAGGATTAGATTTCATTGGCGATGAAAGAGAAATGAAGAGGAACAGTTTAAGTGCATCTGAAGTGGTAGTAGTAAGTTCTAAAGCTAATAGTGGCTCATTAATTGCAGTGCATAAATTGATCAGCAGTGTAGCTGACAACATCTCAAGACCATAAGTTAACATACTAGCAGCAATTTTAACAGATACAGGATGATGATAGTGGTAAAAATGGAGGTCCTCATCATACAGTAATATTTTGGCTGAGAAAAAGGATTAAGTTTTTTTCTTCAAACTTAAAGAGGATGTTGACTTTTTCTTAAAATTCTCAAAATATTTTTTTAATACTACTTACTGGGCAGCTGCAGAGGTGTGAATTAATGGTTTTTAAAAAATACTATAAAAACCATAAAAAAATGATGGTTCAACTCAACCCAGTGAATGCATTCTAAGAAATGTAACTATTAAGGGCTATATAGTTTATGAATTATTTAAGGGGAGTATCATCAGCACATATAGTTTTTAGATCCTGGTACCAGTTTTCAAAAGTAAATTACTCAAAAAGACAACACAGGCAGTGCAGAACTTAGCATTGCAGCACGTTTCACACTCCAACTGATGACGTAAGTGCAAGTGAACATAAGTGAAGTGACTGAAAAGGAATCAATATTCATGCCATTATTTCAAATCTGTAATTTCAAATTTTTTTACTGTGCCAAGAAGATACCAGTGCCATTCGCAATTTTGAGCCAACTTTGCACCTCAAGAAATTCATTCAGACTTCTCTGACAGCGGGCCAACTGATCGACCAATGAGGTCAAAACTTGTCGGAGGCCAGGAATACGACAGAGAGTTGAAACCCGAGTTCCTCGACTGCCTCCAAAACCTTCCTGAGCTAACTCCTTAGCAACCCACCGGAAATCAGAATCAATCCGACTGAACCGAGCACTTTCACTAGCCAGGACACCGCTGCCAAAAATAGGCTCCAAGTACAACCACCTGTCAAAACATTAGTGAAAATATCAATATGGTTTGTATGCTATGATTCTAAGTAATCAAATTATCATATTCATTTGAACAGAAAACCATCCAGGACAGGAAGAAAATCCATATAAAATAGGATTAAAAGGTGGATGAATCATACAAGAGAAGGGATGTACAAAAATTAATATATAAATACCAAATTGTTGATAATTCATTTCTTTTGTAAATATATACCAAATTTTCTCAAATTTTAGGGATGTTTGGATTGGATCTATTGGAAAAAGCAGTTGTGAACTTTAAAAATCTCCGATCCAGATCCTAATGGGGTCGTGTACTGTATTTTTTTAAATGCCGAATCTGATGGAGTTTGTAAAATAAAAAAGACCCCTAGTTTTCTGTTTTTTGATCTTTCAATTAGTTCTCGAGTTATAAGCAGTAAAAAACTGATGTTTTTAACCTTTCAGAAAAGTGGGCGTGCATGCAACCTAGTATGTCATTCACTTCGTTCAATCACAACTGAGCCTCTGAAGCTACTTCGTCTTATGGCAATG
The DNA here is from genome assembly GCA_933228895.1 of Platycnemis pennipes. NCBI lineage: Eukaryota > Metazoa > Arthropoda > Insecta > Odonata > Platycnemididae > Platycnemis > Platycnemis pennipes. The sequence goes on from OW121855.1 coordinate 33,450,503, forward strand.
GGGGACACACAGCTGACTCTGCCAATGGAAGTGGTTGCAACAGGATCTGTGCGAGCAGACCTTCCGACACCCCCCTCCACTCCCTTCCCTTTCCCTAAAAGCAGTCAAGGACGGGAGGTGGATGACGTAATAAGGCTCAAAGCAGCTTGTTCAGCAGGTGCCACATTTTGCTTATTACAATTTTTTATTTACGAGTGAATGGCTCTGGTTAGAAGATTAATTTTTTCACTAAAATTCATTTTATGTTTCCATCTGATGATTTCATGTACAAATTTGCGAATTCAGTTCCGAGTAGCTCCCATTCATATTGTCTTCGATTTTGATTTCAGTAGAGAATGAAATGAATGATCCATGGAAAAATCTAATTTGTAATTTAATTTGTACTTAAATGTTAAAAGTATAAAAAAGTTAGTATTCAGATGTAAGGGTTGAAAATTGAAGATGATAAAATGCTAAAAAATGATAAAAAATTCGATGCAATGACTGAAAGAAAAAAATTAAACTGCAATAAGGATCAAACTTTGCAACCTGCAGTACACTAGTTCTTGATGTCTGCCATAGGCTGGTGAATTTAGGCTACCCGTGTGGTATTCTTATTTTTTCTCATGATACAATTTTCTCTCAGAACACGTATTTTGCTTCAAGTACATAGCAAGGAAAAATTTTCATCTAATTTCATAACCCAAGTCACACAACCTCTCCTGGTCAATATTTACCATACCTACATTCCATTCACAGGGCACTTTGATCGCTAATGTGTGAAAATTTAAAATCTCCGATCCAGATCCGATTTTGCACAGTGTCTTCGGATCCAAGTGAAATGAAAGATGCATAGATCTTTGGATCTGTTCAGACCATCCCTACTAATGAAGCAACATGTAAATGAACTGAGATACGAAATACACTTTTAGCAATTGACTGAGAGTATTTCTGCATGTCCACTGCCAATCATATCAGTGGCTTACACAGCAAATAATTTAACAAACCATCAGGTACACATAGTTGTAGGTGGAATATATATAACTTTACAATGGCAATTAAAGTAACAAAACAACTTTTGTACAAAGACACTAGAGATGGGCCGGTTCGGTTCTTCGGTTCTCGGTTCCACCAGTTCTTGAGCTTAGAACCGGAACCGAGGCCAAAAATAATCGGTACCGAAATAATTGGCGCGAAAACCAGTTTGAAACCTACTTACACTCCGAAAGTGGAGGCTTCACATTAAAACCTGGTGAAATAGTGTACTTAGATGCTTCAAAGTCGCGAATTATTCTAATTAAGTCTCTGAAAATGATTATTGATTACCTTATCTTACCATTGAGCAATGCAAAGTAAGTGGTAAATGAAGAACCGGAACCAAGAATCGGAACCGAGAACCGAAGTTAAGAACCGAACCGCAACCGAAAAAAAGTGGAACCTACCCATCCCTAAAAGACACATTCACTAAGAACACTATAGCATCCTCACATTTATCCCTTTGGTGTCACATTTTTTCACCACTTCTAGAAGTTCCTTTATTATCAGCACTCGTAGAACATATGAATACAGTCAAATATCATTGGGTGAAAAATTTTACATTACATATAACAAGCAAACATCAGAAGGGGTTAATGCTCAACTAATCAAAATAAATAAATGATAAAATAAAACTAAAAAAAAATGAATTTCTTACATACTTATGCCCTTATCCACATTAATGAGGCATATTAAATAGTGAAGATTTTCCTGCAGATAATACTTAAAAAAGTTAGAGCAAATTAGCAGCTAAATAGTCTAGCTGAAAAATGAAATTATCAAATAGACACCTTCATTTTAGAAGATAATGAATTTTATTCTCTAAGCATCTTCTCACCCTTGAATCCAGGGACATTAAAAAATAAAATTCCTAGAGGGCTACAGGCACTGAGGCTGAAAAAATATGAGAAAAAGATTGAGGCATAAGAAAGAAGTATTGCTCTGTTCACTGGTGTTTAATTCCACCAGACTATGTGAAGGGCTAAGGAAGATGGACTCTGGTCTATATGAAATTAAATGTGGAAATTTCTTTCTCAAGGTTAACTTGGTGGTATTTCATCATAAGAGGAAGAAAAGGCAACTTTTACTGATACTACTGGATTCATTTAAAAAACTGGACCCTGGATTCCGATGTGATGTCACATCATCTTCAGGTGAAGATCACCTGAATACATCACCTGAAGATGATGTGAAACCACATCGAAACCTAGGTTGAGTTTTTTTAAATATCGTATTTACTCGTGTAAGCCGCGCCCTCGTGTATCCCGCGCACCCCTATTTTCGGGAAGGCTCGTGAGGAAAAAAATTATTTCTGTCAGAAAATTATTTTTTTTGCCCTTGAGTCTGCATCATTTTGTCATAACATGAATGCACGTTCTTCAAGAGAAATTCTGTGCCTATAATACGTGTCGTCTTTCTCATTAATGGATTTAATTACGTGTTAATATCGTCACGATCGTCAACGCGTCGTGCATCGATGCACAGCCTCTTTTACCATGCATCTTTTTCTCGTAGCATCTCACAGTAATCACAGTTACATACGACACATCATCCAACTATAAAAAATGGCATCTTTTCAAAATAACATCTAACTGGAATAATAGCAGAAATATGTACAATTTCAACCCGTGATTACTTTATTATTACGGAAATCCGTTGGCATATCAACAAATAAAAGCAGAACGCCATCCGTACCATAGCGGTGGTCTCATCTGCTCTCTGCGCAGTAGCTGTGGACTTGGATGATTTAACAACACCGGAAAGACTTGGGAACACACGGAAACAACTAAGCTCAATTTAATAACAATTATAATTCTTATAAAACTAAAGAAAAACATATTCGCGGAAATAGAATCGTAAATCACTAATGAATATTCATATCATAATAGTTCCCATTTTTAGTTTTCGTCACTGCTAGATTCAGATACACCATATTTCCTTCCTGCCGCTCGATTTTCTGCTTTTTCGGCATCGCTTATAATATGTTGTTTTGTACTCACGGGAAACGATCGCAATTTCACATGAGAATTCATTTTTAGGGTGATAATTGCAAACTATTTTAAAATGCTAAATGATCGATTCGAACTCCTTTACAACACTTACGCACGGATAGTAAGAAGGTATTATCTCTCAGCATACGACTCTTGCCACTATGTAACAAATTCTTTGTCGTGTCTTTACAATGTAGCTTTAATGTGTACACAAAAGGAGCTATCTATTGTGTAAAAATGTTGCTACAGATACGTGACACTGAAACAAACTCCACTTACGACTTTGAAAAGACATAAAGATGCCGACCCCTTGTGGCAGTTTGCAGGATACAATGTAGATTTAAGTACATATCAGTGCTACAAAGTGTTGTCCTAAGTACGATCTATACACGATAAATGTATTAATTTGTCAAGTGGTGTTTCGGATCTAGCGTTTTCAAGTACCGTCGATTGCGCCGACTTTTGGATTTTTATTACTAATTACTTCGAAATTTCAGAATACTTTATATTGTACGATTTACTACTAGACCATACTTACCAATTAACGTCGATGTGTTTACGAATGTGAATGCGAAACTTAGGAGAAAAAAACAGGAATTTGAGGAAAAATAGTGTGCGGTTTACACGAAAATCTGCAGGATTCGTGTAAGCCGCGCACCCCTATTTTTTCACCGGTGTTTCGGGAAAAAAGGTGCGCGGCTTACACGAGTAAATACGGTAAATCTAGTGGTATCAGTAAAAGTTGCCTTTTCTTCCTCTTGTGGATAATTTCATTTAATATAAACAATATTATGGAAGAAAATTAGAACAAGAATACCAATTTTTTCAGACAGATGAATGAATGCAATGTGAGATCATTTTTTTTACAGATACAGTCAAGCCCACTTATATCAAACCCATTTATAATGAAGTCCCGGTTATAACGAAGTAAAGGCTATTCGCTGTCAAAGAGAGGCTGGGAAAAACTGGTCCACATATAATGAAGTTCGGTTATTATGAAGTAAATATTCAGCCCCTTTAACTTCGTTATAAACAGGCTAGACTGTATAAATTACTTACTGCAAGTTGATTTAAGTGTTTATAATTCCAGTTTCAGTAATTGCTAAAATTGTAATAATAGTGACCAATAAACTTAACTTATTTAGAAACAAAATTACTCCTATCATAACAGTATACTGTTTTCCTTCAGTTCCAATTATCAGCAATGAATATAACATCAATAGTAAAAAACAAATAATATAACAAGGTATGTATGCTTACTTTCTCTGTATGATGGTCAGTTGATGCAGATAGTCATCTAAGTCAGCAAGCCTTGATTCCCAAATTGAGACACGATCAGAGAAACCTTCAAAATTTGCACTATTCTTAACAGACTGAAGTAAGCATTGATGATCACCAACCTGGAAGAAGTCAAAGGCAAAGGAAATAGCAAAATTAGGTGAGAAACCAATAATAAAGAGGAAACATGGTGTAAGGATCAGTGTGAGGGCAAGGAAAAATCTCCAAAATTATATTGTTTGCAGATTAAATTGAGGGAGTTGTCAGGAAAAAAAAAATTAGCTGGGTGAGATTAACATGAAATGATAATAATGACAATAATGGAGGAGTACCCCTACAAAAAGTGACTCGTGTCTAAAGCTTTTTTCAGAACATTAGTTTTTCTACTTTAATGATAAAACAATTTAGATTCACCATTTCCAGTGATGGCTCAAAAACTGTCAAGCCTTAGCAGAATGATAAAAAATATAGCTTAGAAAAGATAAATATCAGAAAAACTACTCAAGTTTTCACTGAAAAACATTATTGGGAGCTTCTCATTCTAGAGAACCCCTGAGCCCATGGGTAAAAATCCACTAAAATTTTTGTGGATATCCACTAAATATTGTGGATATCCACTAATTATTGTGGATTTTCACATAAAATATAGTGGTTGTCCACTAAAATTTGTAGATGTCCACTAAAGTTTGTGGATGTCCACTTAACATTTAGTGGATATCCACTAAATATTGTGGATATCCACTAATTACTGTGGATATTCACATCAAATATAGTGGATGTCCACTTAAGTTTGTGGATGTCCACTAAAGTTTGTGGATCCACTTATAAGTACATAGATTGTGGATGTTCACAAAATTTAGTGGATCCTGAGATATATCCACTAACCTAAGTTGTGGACATTTTTAGTGGATATCCTCATTTCAGAGGATATGCACGTTTTATTGGATATGATGAATGGTATTATTAAGGTGGCTCACTAGCTCTCAGTTTCGCCTCGTCGGTTCTCCCCCTACTCAGTCCCGGGTGGAATGGGAAGGCTCGTAGCGTGTAAGGGGAAATCGACGAGGGATTGGAGGGGAGGGGGTCTGCGCGCGTCGCTGGGTTGTAGACGAGCCTAGAGTGTCCTTGCGCTGGATGGCAGGGAAGAGAGGGGAGTCAGCTGACAAATAAATACGCGTGATCGTATTCGTTCGCGGCTCAACTTCGCTGTTCGTAACTTTGATGTCGCAATTATCTCGCATATACTATTCCATTGTGCATTTACAGCACAATGCGATACTATGCCAGGTGGATCACAATATTGCACTAATATCATAGTAGTTGAAAACTTCGTGAATACCACATGTCCACGGTCGATATTTTCAGTATCGCACAGTGAAAATAAGTGATTTTACGTGGGGAAATGCAGTATAACCAGTCTCACGATTTACCAGAATGTCTCCTTGCCTTCCGCTGTTTCTTCATTCTTACCACCAATGTTTTCGTTATTCGTCATGGTTTGATCTCACAACATCACAATTTCATTACCAGCACCCAGTGAGAGAAAAGTTACCCATTGCAAAGAGTTTACAGCTTGGGTCTGGACTAAGATTAAAACCATTGATTCGTACGAACTTATGAAGAGCGACCTGTAAGGTAAATAGTGTGGGGTAAAGCGTAAGGATGATTACTTCAAGAAAAACAGAAGGTTAGAATTACGTAATGGCTAAGCATTAAATAATTCGTTTTAATGGATATTTAGGCGAAGTATTTTCGGCAGAAGTACCTCCATATAAAATTTTTCTAATAGTTGTTCCATTTGGTGTTTCCAAAAGAGATCATTTCTATTAATACGCTCAATGTAAATGCCTAATAGGCTCCAAACGATAAAGTCGCAGTACGTTTTGTCACAAAGGTGCAACTGTCCCTGTATTTGGTAATGATACTGATGCTTTTGCTTTAGCGTGACATTCTCCCCACTCTTTTGAAGAAAGTTTAGTTTCTTCTGCCCTGCCGCCTCCGATGGAGACAAATCCCTGCAGGTAATTGCACATTTCACTTCGATTATGCCGAAAAACTTATTTGTGTATTTTTCCATAACGTTAGCCAGAAAAAAAATTGTTTGAAACTCGTAAAATGTCATAAGGATAAGTGAAAATAGATTCTAACCTCTCTGTCTCATAATCAGCCTTTTCTGGCTTTTTTGGTGGAAAATGAAGATTGAATTCTCTTGCGCAGGAATCCAATTCCATAATCTCTCTGCGATAAATATGATGTTGTGAACATTCCACATCGCTGTTATAGTAATGGCAATTGCGATAAATATTATAATCTAGTCATTTAATTGAGAATTGGTCAAACTATCTATTATTTCTAAATCACAACAATGACTTCTCATAAAACAACATTCCTTATACGATTACGAATACGATTTCCCCTCACCGCCTCGTCCGTTCTCCCCTCGCCAGTTACTTTGTCTGATGGCGGGTGATACTCGCTCTTGTGAGTGCCCCTTCCGCGCTGCGGCAGTGGGAGAGTAGTTGGAGGTGGGGGTATAAGCGGCGGTGGTGGGGGCAGCCCGACATTGGCCGTGGACACGCGAGTGAAAAGACAGGAAACATGCGTTCGTATTTTCAAAACTATAGCTATATTTTTGTATATTAAGTACTGAAAATACTTCTGCTTCAAAGACGGAGAATGAACCTTAACCATCACTGCGTAATATTTTTGGTTTACGCAACAGAAACTGAACTAAAGCGTGCTGAAAAACGATGGAAAGCGTCGGTGGGCACACTATTTCTCCTCTAAATCAATGCAACAACGTAATTTACAATGATAATGTCGCGCAATGACTGCGAAGATCCATCCTTTTCTAAGATAAGAGAGAAAACTAGAAGTGCCTCCGAGCTATAGTTTAGCTACGAAAATGTATTAAGAAATGGCCTGCAGGAACACTTCCAGCCAAGCTAGTGAGCCACCTTAACTAATTCCATTTTTATCTACAGGATCCTGTTAAAATAACTGTTATAACCCTTACACCTCTATTCTTTTCCTCCCATCTTTTATTTCCCCATCCAATTGATTAGGGAAAACTTTTGCAAACAACCTATGGATTTTAGTCCCACAAATAATATCAAATTATAAAATCTATTTTTCATGACTGCAATAGCTATAACTTTTCCCATGAGTAGAACTCTGAATTTGCTTCAATCATTATGACATCGTAGGCCGTGGAAAGTTGTATGGGTTAATCGGCTCTAAATCGAGCCCCTTTTACCCTCATCTTTTGGAGAAATTTGATTATTGTCCTCCATCAGTATTGCTTCGACACTCTGCGACGATTACGACGTCTTCTTCTGCGTCTACGCATAATAACTACCGATATTATAGGTAGATGATGAAATTGTTGGTCATATGATTTGCCACAAAACCGCAGGGTAGGTAGTTATCTATTTTTCGATATACACTCATTATTCTATTATAATTAGCTGGTTTTTGAGTTACATGGTCGTAGTTAATCAAATGCGTGTTGACCAGCAAAAATCTAGCAGTCACGTGACAGTCGATCATAACAATCGTAACCATAGTAACAACAACAACCAATAACAGACGCGGCACACATAAACTGTTTAACCAGTCATATTGATAACGGATATTTGTTTCTAGTAATCTTTGTTGCATCAGAGGAATTTCACACAAGGCCATGGCGAGCTTTGCGTATGTATGTATAACGTTTCGCGGGGAGAGTGGAAAGGCGATAGTGCCGATATCTTTCGTAAAAGACTTCAATAAAAAAGAATGTAGTCCAAAAACACTCTACCAAGTTTTCAGAAGTAGCCTGGAGGACGATTCCCCGAGGGAAAAGCTACAGTGAGAAAAGAAAACCCCGGAGTACAACAAATTTCGCGCCTTAACCAGTGCAAACGCTGCTGTGGATGTCGCTTTCTTTTTTCTGCTTAAACATGTCGATCTTCGAAAATTTTAGTGGACTCCGATATCGCCACTATTTGTGGATCCATTAATTGTGGATCCACTAATAGTGGATCCACTAAAATTTTAGTGGATACCGAAATCGCCACTAATTGTGGATCCACTAATAGTGGATTTTTACCCATGGGAGGTTGCAAAAGAAGGGCAATAGCCAGCCTCCTTATCAATTGCCAATATCTCTTTATTATCATTGCGAATCAAAAATACTTGATGGGAGGATTTGGGAGAGTTGGTGGGATAGACAGAGAAGGATATTATTTCCCAAAACAGGAGGATAAGGAACATTTACACTTGACAATTATTTTGAGTCTTTTGAACAACAGGGGTTGCCCTACAGTTATTGCCTCGGTTCACATTATTATTCTACACTAATTTCTATCTCTCCTCTCCTTGCTCATTTAATTTGGACCATTTCAACACAGCCAAACATTAAAATAATTTAAATAATGCACATCTGTGTGTGCTCTTCTTCGACATGGTTGGGGATAATTCCATTGTGTGGTATGCATGCATGGCAGTAACTTGACCCAATAGAATCAAAGGGAGAAGTATTCTTTCTTTGAACAAGGATAAAAGGCTTCTGCAAAAGACCTACCAGCCTGTGGCAGGAGGAGAGAAAGCAACACTTGAAGTTTGAGAAGTATTTTACCAAAATATTGTAACTGAAGCAAGCAAGGTGCTCAGAAACCTAAAAGCAGGGTAACAGGCAATTTGAAGAAATGGACCACAATTACTGAGAAGACCGCCAGTGAGAGGAATTTCAAACCCAAGCAAAAGATATTTGGATAGTCAAAACTCTGTACTAAGAAGTACTGATTTAGTCCACTAATTCTCTTTTAGATTTTGGTAATACATAAGATGTCAAGGATTTTTAGATCATCCCATTAATTAAAATATTTCAGTAATACCTTTTACTCCAGAGGTTGTTCCATTTCAGGAAGAAAACAAATTGTCTATATAAAAAAATCAAATAATAAATGTAAATGCCTATTCTCTTGAGGACAACAATAAATACATATATGGGCATGTTTAATACAATGTGCAGCAGAAGCAAGTCCAGAAATCAAAATGGGATCACTTAATGGTACATATTTACTCAATCTTCAGGAATGAATCAATATTATTACGTATTCAGGATCAAAACCAAAATTTTACTTACGAATCATCCTATAAATTCATCCCTAGCAGCAGTCATAACTTACTTTATTCAAGATGTCCTTGTAATCAGTAATAATATAGACACATTTTCCTTGAGAATCCTTATGCTCAGCCAAAGTAAATTTAGCTTCCACATCCCAAATATCCAATTCATTCAGTGCCTGTCTGATGACAATCTCACTTGCTGACCTAGTGTTTAGTTCCTAAAACAGGACAAAAATGAAAACATTCAAACTCTGGAATTACAATCTTTCTTACAAAGCAAGAAACTCTGTTACATATTATATATAAAAGTTACATAGCTGAAGCTACATCTGTTACTGTACATACATCTAGTATATGACATAATTCTAAGAGAGAGTACCCTGGGGAAAAAACCGAGTTAAAACGAGGTAAATCCAGTTAAATTTAAACTCGGACCAACTCGTAGGTACGAGTTGTCACCTCGTTTGAGATGGTTTCAACTCTCAGGCCCCGCAAACACATACAACACGCAAGACAAGCAGTCCCGGCGAAAAATCGAAATACCTAGTTTCAACTCGTTCAATGTGGAATTCGTATTAAGTGGTTTCAAATTGCAGACGAGCGACCTTGTCTAAACTCGGTTCACCTCGTTCGAGGTGGATGTCGCATCAAGTGGTTTCAAATTGCAGAAGAGGTAACTTGTCTAAACTCGGTTCACCTCGTTCGAGGTAGATGTCGTATCAAGTGGTTTTACCTCGTACCCAGCGCTTCTCGTTTTAACCTGATTCATCTCGTTCGTCGTGGATTCCGCATCAAGTGGTTTTACCTCGTATCCACGGCTTCTCGTTTTAACCTGATTCACCTCGTTTGAGGTGGATCTCGTATCAAGCAGATACGAGATAGTATCACGTAGTATACTAAAAGCCTCGTAGTTCCATTATAGATATAAATGTCATAACATAAATAGACAAAATGACTAAAAGATACCTGTATGACTGGGTTAACCCAGTCATACAGGTATCTTTTAGTCAATTCACTTCGTAATATTTTGACACAAATTAAATATTTGCTTTCTATATACCTAGCTAATTAATTCATTTTTAATATCCAGTATTTTTATTTATGACGTTTGTAAGTCGTGTTAATATATCAATTATATATAATAGCTATATGAACGATCATAATAGTTCATATCGCCACTATAATCGCCAATCTGAATCAATCCAATCCGAAACCAATCGCACTAATCCGAAATATTCTTGACAAAAATTGTTAATGAATATCCCGGTCTTAACATATATGCAATGTTTTGGTAATAATTATGGTATAATTTCTATGAGCAATTACAACATATGCTGTAATAGCTCGTAGAAATTTGAATTTACTCCTGTAAATGCATTAAGAAAATTAAATATGGCCATACTGCTATTACATATTGTATTATTGGTTTAAATAAGTTACTATTTTTTATTATGTAGTCTCTATAGTTTGTTTATTTACTTGGAAGGTTTTCAACAACAACATGAAACCGGATGTTTACAAAAAATGAGATCTCCCATTATTATAAACGCAATTGAAACTCCTTCATTTAAAAGTGTGACAATGAAAATATGGAAGTAAAAGGAAAAATAAATATATATGTATTTTTCAAATGCGAATGTATGGATAGAAAATAAGAATTCTTGATTATCCAACAACCCTATTTTGAATTAAGATGCTAACTTGACTCAGGAACTAGTGCATGAAACGTCCATCTTTGATAATTGTGCACTCCTGTAAGTGAAATTCGCTTACCGAAGCGTATCTATACTTTTCGTTGTGTATAAAATCGTGAAGTTTTTGTGTGCTACTGCATGTTGAGGAAATTTATCTTATCTGCGTTATAAGAGTAATTAATATAAGGATGTGTGCTGCGGCTACGTTGGAGATATTTAAAATGTGTACGCCATCGAGTGGACAATTTAGTTCGTAAACTGCATGAAGTTTTCGCCTACGTTCTTAGATTTTATTGCGAGGAAACCCACGATGAAGCAAAAGGAACGGATGGATATTATGATTTGAAATTCTTCTAGGAGGTAAGTTTCAGCTGAACTAAGAGCTGTCGTAATCATAAGTTATTCCTGCTTACTTTAATGTGGATACGTACTGAACACTTTTCAAATGTCCAGTTTCAAAGGGGAATTCATGACACATTATTTTGTAAACAAATCGTATAATTTATCCAATGGATTTCGCTGTTTCAGTTATCTCCGGCCTGCCATTGTATCTTGTGTATTTTATGCACGATAGGTAAGCTGCTCTCCTATTTTGAATATCCTGACATTAGTGGGAATTACATTTAAGTATCCCAATAATTATATTTTGAGGCACATTTAAATATGTACGCTTTGTCATGCACTATTGGTATTTAAGAAATTATTGGATTAATTCTTTGTGTGTTAATCCAAATATTATGTTGTCTTCTACCAGAAGAAATGCTGCATGGGATACCAGAGTTACTTATGCATTTATCTTTACAGATTGCTATATGGATTATCTTAAACGAAGAGGAAACGACGAGGTATTGCCGGGGCGAGAAGATAAAAGAGTGAGGGCATATATTATATGCTGAAAAATTCAAGATTTGAACTGGAAAAAAAGTCTAATAAAGATGCCTAATACTTCTTTTGTAAATTTGTTGCCTTGTTTCTTAATCTCCTCATGCCTATTTCGCTTTTTCAAATCCACATTTGTTGATGTAGGTGTATCATAGTGGTAACTTATTCCTAATGCGCATCTTCTATTACTTTTATACAACGACGTGCTTGGTTTTTTATGATCTCTCATGAAGCAGGTAGTGTTCATTCCCCAAGGGTGTTTAAAAGCATGATATTCTGATGAGTGAAATTTTGTTTTACTGGTGCTTTAGGTGCAACTCGGTGATCAATATTGCGGCAATTTGTTGTTATTAATATTACATTTTGGATAAGGGATGATTTTGGTCCAAATTAGTATATCAAAATGAGTGGAATAGAAGTAATTTTTGATGAATGCTGTTGGAAGTGGTTGTGACATTGGGGATAATTAATCTTGTATCTGTACAGGTTAGTCAATGAAATGTACGGCTGAATAATGTATTGTAGTTGTGTCTATTGCTATGTGTTCAGGTCAGTAGGAAGTGAAGGGATGTAAGGAGGTGACGGATTCTGGTTCTAAGGAGTTGATACCGTTTGAAATGAGGTATGGTGTTCCAGTTGAAACTCTTTGTTATCAAACAGGTAGATAATCTGTGAAGCGACGTCAATGAGGAACCAGGTTCTAACGAGAGGGTATGATGCGATGCGGGGTCCGGGGGTGCAGTTGAAACCATAATTTAGTACGAAAAAGCCAATTGCAATGTAAAACGAGGTAGCGTGTTACTAGTTGAAACAGGGTAGTGCTAGTTCAAACCAGTTGCTTCTCGTACAGGTCAAACGAGGTAATACGATATGAATCGAGGTAGTCTGTTCTAGATAAAACGGGATAATGCTAGGTAAGACGAGTTGATTCTCGCACATGTGAAACGAGTTAATACAATGTGAAACGAGGTAGCGTGTTACTAGCTGAAACCAGTTGAAGCAGGTTAATGCTAGATCGAACGAGTTGCTTCTCGTACAGGTCAAACGAGGTAATGCGATATGAATCGAGGTAGTCTGCTCTAGATAAAACAGAATAATGCTAGGTAAGACGAGTTGATTCTTGCACAGTTGAAACGAGTAAATACAATGTGAAACGAGGTAGCGTGTTACTAACTGAAACCATGCATTACGAGATGAAACAAACACTTCCTCTCTAGATAAGACGAGATGACTCAAGTAGGGTCAAGCTTCCCAGAAACGACAGCTACTGGCTGATACGGCATAAATCGAGGTTATACGAAGTCAACGCACGAGGTAAAGCAAGCAAAAAGCGGCCATAACCGACTTGGAACGAGTTGAAAGAACGAGTTAAACTAAGTTGAAACCAGGTAAAAACATGCTAGTTCACTCTAACTCGTTTCAACTCGTACAATCCCCAGGGTATGCATAAAAATACACCCTAGGGAAATCTTGCTACCATATACCTATACATACAGTCAAGGCTGTTTATAACAAAGTTGAGGGAGCGGAATATTTGCTTCATAATAACCGAACTTCATTATATGTGGACCAGTTTTTCCAAGCCTCTTTTTGACAGGGAATAGTCTTTACTTAGTTATAACCGAGACTTTGTTATAAACGGGTTTGATAAAAGTGGGCTTGACTGTATTATGATTATTCAAATATGACATTTGGATAATCTTCACACTAAAATAGAATAACATGGATCAGATAGTCAACAGTTATTACAATAGTCTGAAATGTACATTAAGTAAGATATGTTTGAAAATTTACAATCAGAAACCACAAGGAAAACATTTGTACTTCTGATCAAAAGGCTACATTATGAATAGTGATGGACGGATCCAGGTTTTTTGTCGGAACCGGATCCTTGCCTGGGTTTCGGATCTTTATCTCGGTTTCGGATCCTTAGTTTCAGATACTCGATTCTGATTTTCAAAACCTAGATTTTTTAAAAATATATATATACAGCAACAATAGCATTACCAAAAAAAGTGAATTTATTGTCGAAAAAATCAACCTCCTATCACCTATGTGGATAATATTTTCCTGGATCAAGATTTACGGATGCAATAACTATGTCTTATTACTTCTAATATAAAGATCAACTTCCTTATCACATACTCATCATGCAATACATTTTTGAAACCTGTATAACTATTCTTTAGAGTGCAGTTAAAAGAAACATTGTAAGTTTATTTTCATTAATAAAGGAATTATTTTCCAATTATTAATCAAATCCTTGAATGCTTTCAAATTCTTTTTTAGAAACACAAAATATTTTAATGCGGCCAAGAGATTCCATTTATGGAATATCCGGGGATTCCATTTTTAAGACGAAAAAATTATTATAGAATATTTCAAGCTGCTAAACTAGTAATTTTGCAATGTCTCATTAATAATAACCTTTAAAATGAAATTTGAGAATTATATACTCCTAAGGAGAGGTTGTGTAACTCTGATCTTGAAATGAGATTAGCCATTTTTCATGCTACTAGAAGCAAAATTTAAAAAAATATCACGCATTTTATTCTCCTTTGGGTTTGCAAGAAAAAAGTAGAATGACATGTGGGGAGCATGTATTCTCCAAAATCAGGTAAGCCGACAATAGCAGAGTGGGGTAGTGGACTGCAGGTAATGAAGTTCGATTCTTATCGCTGTTTAAAATTTTTCTTTCAGCCATTGAATAAAAAAATTTATCATCCTTAATTTCCAACCTTTGTGTGTGGATACTGACTTTTTTGTACTTCTATCGTTTAAAATAGATTTATAAATGCGTTGCTAAAAATACATGAGAAAGTTAACACAATGATTCCACGATTTAATTTTGCAATAAAAAATGTTTCCAATCATTTCACTTACGCCAAAGTTTTTTATTTTTTTTACTTATAAATTGACATGAAATTTCTGATAATCCACTTTTTTGAACTGCCTACTTGCATCACCCTACGAATACAGCATGGCCTGTATTCCTAGGCAGTGTTAATGATCGAACTCGCGACTGGCAGTACACTAGCCCTCATTTTTAACAACTACGCTCTCATAGGTTCACGGGAATATGGCGAATGTAGGCGACCCGCATGACACTCGGCTTAGTTTTTTTCTCGCACATCCGGGCTCATGGAGAAAAAGGTCAAGACGAGTATTTTTTATTTTGTTTTCCTCGTTTGTGGCACGGAAAAAATCTTCTTCTCATTTCGTGACCCGAGTTACTTAACCTCTCCTTGTTGGTATCTACCATACGTACATTTCATTCGCGGGGCACATCGATCACGAGGCCGCGAGATTTTAAAATATCACCGATCCGGATCTGAATTTTTACTGTCCCTGGATATGGGGGCCGATTGTATAACTTTACGTTCGAACGTAAAGAGCCGTATTCCGTGGTGTTGTGGGTAATTCTTCGAAAACAATTGAAGGCGCGATTGTGTAACTTTACGTTCGAAGGTTTTTCGGCTCACGATCGAAGGAAACCCGTCGACTGCTATATACTTGACGTTACGGCCATTTTCAATCGTTGGAAGGTTTGTTTTTGTTTGCATTTTCATGTATAAGTGATAAATTATCGTTGTGAGGAACGTTGTTTGAACTATTACGGAATAAGAATGTAATTTGAAGTATCAAATTGCTTAAAAAGCTGTGTATGATGTGACAGAGTGAATTAATTAGAATAATTATAGCAACGTTAGGTGGGTGAATGTAATGAATAGCAATTTAAAACAAGCTATCGGACTGTTACATATAATTTCAACTTTTAATTTCAGCATTGGCATCAACAGTTTCACTTGAGCAATGCCACTTACGGTGAGAATAATACATATATGTGTTCACTATAGTGAAGATATAGCGTGTGTTGTGACTACACATTGTGGCAATTCAGCGATTGACAATGTTTTTAGTGAACTGTGATGGATTGCATGTATTATAGTATCTATACAGATGTCAGAGAAAATTGTTGTCGGCAATTATTTCGTCGTTTCACCTATTGCCTTAAATTAAGATTTGCAATCTATGTGAATTGAAGTGAGGGGGATTTCTCTTGTCTTTTAAGTGTGATTGTTTACGTCCCAGTGAAAGTGGTGAAAGGATAAACAGTGTAGTGCTTTGTTATTCTTCATTCAGTAAAATTTCCCACCCCAAGTGACATATTTTTATTTCATTGCATAGTGGTGTCCAATGTTATTGTGTTGAAATAATTATTCCGTCTACGTTTAAGGCAGGTAATGTCTAATTATCAATAAGCATTACGATTTTCCCTCGTAAGGGATTACTGTGTTGTTTGAGAGTGTTTTACATTATTATTATTATTATGACTGTTGTTGTTTACGTCCAAGTGAAAGGGTGATGATTTTTGTCGACTTATGCAACACATGCTGTCTCGTTATGCTTTATTCATTAAATTTTGCCTTCTCAAAAGATAATCTTTTCATTCACTCGCCTTGATGTCATTAGCCATAGGATTGTGCCTTTATTTGTGTGCCGCTGTGTGTGCCTGGAGAAATTGTGGAAATTATTTAATGCTGCCTTATATATCTCACGGTAGGTTATCGGTTACCTACGTACAAGAAATATGGTTATGGGAAAATAGGTATGCTACAAGAGAGACAGGCGGCACGGAATTTTAAAAGTGAGTTTCATAGGTATTTATCTTTGATGTGGAGAACGCTGTGAAAGTGTTTCAATAGTAATAAAGGTTGACTATTGCTTTAATGCTGGGGACTAGATTGAGGATAGTATTTAATTGTGTATCTATAAATAACCTAATCAATTTCTGTCTGAAGATGCATATATATGTGCCAATACGTTGAGCGTAGTTTTGCTAAATGATATTTACAGTGAACCGTAGAACATTAGTTAAATTAGATGACGAGAATATCCGGAGTGATAATATAGAATTTCAACATGACGTACCATTTTTTATGCATTATCAGAAATAGAGAACACAATTTGAGTGATAATGAAATATTATGAGTTGCGAATTAAGCAGACGTTTTTGATAATTATCTGTGAAAGTCAGGGTATGACAAGTAATTATGAATTAATTTATCTATTGGGAACGCATTGAGGCTACTGTATAATACTCGTGAGGAAGTTATCTTAAATTTTCAGGCATTGTAATGTTTATTATTACTTCTTGATTTTCAAAACAAATGCAACCACTTCAAAATAAGCTCTTTGCGCATGCGTACAAGAGAAACAAGTGCGGAATATGCTGTAAATCTGACAACACCGTAACTTTCGATTGCCTGCTGACGATCGAGCTTATACAATCGCACTTTTCATCCTCGCTCGAAGATGGTGAGCTCGATCGAGAGTGAACGGGTCACTAACGATCGAACGTTAGCCGAGTTACACAATCGGCCCCATGATTTCAGTAGCGAATGAAATGAAAGACCCGTGGATCTTTGGATCCGACCCGACCATCCTTAATTTATGAGTGGTACATTTGTAAATCTAATTTAAACAACAAAAGTAAAATAAATTGAGTATTCAGATTTAATGGTTTGAAATTGAAGATGATAACATTTTCGATGCAATGACTAAAAGAAAAAATTAAACTGCGATAGGGATCGAACTTCGCACAGTACACTAGCTCTCGTTGTCCGCCTGATCCCGGCGAATGTAGGCTACCCGCGTGACATCTTACGTATTTTTTTTCTCGCGATACCGGGGTAGTGGGGAAAAAAGTCATATTTCTTTATTTTGCTTCTAGTTGCACGGGAATATTTTCATCTTATTTCGAGACCTGAGTTACATATCCTCTCCTTGTCAATATCTACCGCAACTACATTCCATTCACGGGGAGCTTCGATCGCTAAGCCGCGAAAATTTAAAATCTAGGATCCGGATCCGATTTTGCTCCGTGTCTTTGGATCCGAATCCGGAACCGAAAAAATCAAAGATCCGCGGATCTTTGGATCCGACGGATCCGATCCGGCCATCACTAATTATGAAAAGTTACAAAATAGTCAACTTGACAAAATCACAATTAAATTTTATTACTGACTATTTTTTCCTCTGAATAGCCATTTTTTTATTTTCATTTGTGGATCAGTTTTCGAGAAATCACTATTCATTGTAAATGTCTTTGTCCTATGGAAAGGATCCTTCCCTTGGATCCTACGATTATTTAACCTTAGCCATCGTATTAATAGTTAATTTATTCTCAAGAGATAATAGTAATATTAATTGAAATGTAAATAGGCAATAAATAACTATGAACTATGGAATTACCTTCAGAGCTTCTACATTCTCAACCATGGCCAGTCTTGCATTCAAGAAATCACAAAATGTGATTGCATCTGCAGGTTTTTCTGGGATACCAAGAATTTTCAGCAACTCATGCCAATGACTGTCACTGAAAGTTTCACCTCTGATATACTTGAGCAGGGGTATCATATCCTGTGATTGAAAAAATGAAAAAACCAATGAATGAAAAATATCCTATTAGATAAAAAATGGTTGGATGAAAGTAATTATTAGGGGGGACATGGCCAAGAGATGAGGTCACTTGCATTATTTAGGGTTTATGAGTGGTGAGACATAGGATTCATTGAGAAAGGAGGGATGATGGGGAGATACTCAGAATCAGCATATACTAACTCTTAGTGAATAACACCAAGGAAACAACATAAGACAGACACATACTGAATTTAAAGTGGCCTACAAACATTACTCAAGTAGGGGACAACACTGGCGTAGCCAGGATGTTCTCCAGGGGGGGGCAAAAATAAGTTAGCGTTCCATAACCGTTCCATAACACAAGTTTGTTTTTGCCCCTTCATGAAAAATGTTAAGATTTCTTAACACAATTTGTACTTATTATATTTCTCCCTCTCGTTGAATGTCAAAGGGCACCTTCAGCTAGTTGACCTGTAATTTTTCATTTGACTAATGAGCCAGGGGGGCAAGCGCCCCCCCCTGCCCCACCGTGGCTTCGTCCATGGGGGACAATGTTCTACAAAAAAATCTCCGCCATGGCCAGGATTCAAAACCAGGCCCTCGAGGTACAAATCCACTGCAAAAGCATCTACCACTAAAAGTTAGTCCCCACAATGATTGTAAATAAGAGGTACCAATATTATGGAAATTGATGACTAACCAACTATAAAGAAGTACATGGATATCTATTTTACTGGATAGGACATTATAATCCACAATATTTATCCACACTTAGGGATCTAAAGATAAATCTAGAATTAGATGGACAAGTACCATAATTTTGTGAATACAATACACATCCACCATAGGACACACCCAAGTTTCTACTAGTAAAATGCAAAACATTCCTCATTTGGAATTGTTTCTCAGGAAAGGGAATGATAGTTTATAAAAACAATTGCTATTGAAGTTGCTCAATCAGGGAGTAATTAAAAACCAATTGAAAAAATTAACTACATAATTCAACCATAATTAATATTATTTACTTCTACATAAGATCTTTATTACCTCATGATTCCACCACTGGAGTGAATTCACATCATTAAACATGAGCTAACTACCTAATTCTGAGGGTTACCTTAAGAATGCATACCAGTACCCATTTTAATACAGTCAAGCCCACTTATAAACCTGTTTATAATGAAGTCCCGGTTATAACGAAATAAAGGCTATTACCTGTCAAAGAGAGGCTGGGAAAAACTGGTCCACATATAATGAAGTTCGGTTATTACGAAGTAAATATTTGGCCCCCTCAACTTCATTAAAAACGGGCTTGACTGTAAGGCTAATTAACACTATTGGTGGATATTTTTGTTATCTTAATGAGTTCAGCTGTTAAATTGCTAATTACCTATATTTTCAGTTGATTAACATAATGGCAAATACAGCATAGAAGCATTTAACAAGACATAAGACCAGGAGAGAGCTTCAAAGAAATTTTTTACCTTATGACTTTCTATTTCTTGATATATTCGCACAGTCAATGATGTGGCACCACCTTCAGGTAAATCAAGTTTTTCACACCAATGAAGAAGGAATTCCTCGAATTTGTAGCTTCGACTTCGAAATACAATCCACTCTTCTTCACCTAACTTCTGAAGACCTAAAATCAGTTAAATTTCAAAGCCAATTATACAGGCATTATAAATGAAGTCACACTTGACAACAAAAATGCATGTGCTCCCAAAGGTTTCTTTTGTCCAATCAGGATTTTAGTTTTGATTTCCACAGAGCTCAGGGAAAAACCTCCTCCACAAACATTTTTCTCATTTTAAAACTAGCATTAAGTACAAAATAAGGGCAAAGGCCTAGCCGCATTGATACACCGGTTCTCATCAGATCACCGAAGTAGCAACATTGGGCCCGGACGGAGGTTGGATGGGTGGCCTCCTCCATACGTGGGGTCTGCGTGTGAGGGTAGGTTAAATGGTTGGCATAATGGATCTAAAGAGGTCTAAGTGCCAGGGGGGCTCCAGAAGGCCCCCTACCACCCCTCCAATTTACATTTTTTTAGAAGACAAAATAATGAAAAACCACCAAATAAAATGAACATCATGCCAAAGAATTATGTGAATAATAGGTGTTAAATTACAGCATTGCTCTTCAAGCATCATGAATCATAGGTCTGGGTGTAAAAAAGATACCCTTTAAATACATGACAGTGAGTACTGACAAAAGAGACAGATGCATGATATTAGAGGAGAATGGGGATATTGATCTAAAAAATGCACTAACTCACTGCCAATACTTCATAGCTAAAATGGTGAGGGGAAAATCACATCACATTGCTAGTGGAATGCAGCATAATATATAATAAAATTCCATTAATTTTTTTGCATGAATCCCTCATAATAATGTCAAATAGGAGTCATGTATGCAATAAAATCAATATTAATTGAGTGGTTAATATTTCTTTTATTTTAACCTCTATATCAGACCGACAAAATTGTCAAATCTAGCAGGCTAGAACAAACTTAATGAAAAGGGGAATGCAATAATAATATTAGTCTTGAGCTTAAATAAAATGAATGAATTTTCAGGGAAATAGTAGCGAATTCCAAAATTACTTCGTCTTCTCAACAAATGATTTTTTTCTCCGAAGAAACGTCTCCCACTTCCTCAACAAATGATTCATCCACCCATCCAGCAATCACACTTTTTCTTGGCTGAACTTTTTTGAACTTGACAAGTTTCCCCCCTAGATTTTTTACCCATAGGTGTTTCTACGCAGGATGATGCTAGCCATTGCAGAAATACATCTGACCATGCAATGCGTCCGACGGCATTGGCCAAACTTTCCTCCAGATTTAAATGAGGGACTTTGTTAACAACTCGACCTTTCTTAAATAGAAAATTCCTGTGCCTCTAAATCCTTCACGGACTTCGTCAGACAAGGAAGATTCAGTTGATTCATGGCAAATTTCAATAATCTGGGGAACTTACTTTCAAGAAGAACCCCGCAATTTTTACATTTCCACTAGTCAAGACATTTTCGCCATGCGATCTTAAGCAGTATAAAAAAGTGCAAGATTAAGAGGCTGGCATAAATGGGTCGCATTAGGAGGAAGTATCACAAAATTCATTCCCATTTCTTTAAATAGCCTAATCACTTCGATTGAGATATGACTCTAAACACTGTCTCCTATCAAAAGTTCTGGCCCCTGCCTGTTTTTGAAAAATGGTGCAAACGTTGTTGTGAACCAGTCTTCACAAAAACATCACCTGATGTTTCCTTGAACCTTGCTCCCTCAATGCCTCCCCCTACCCATGTAGGATACAAGTTCACAGCTTTGTACACTGTGTATGGTGAAAGCAATTCCATGCTTGCTGATGCTGCGATCATCACGGAGACACTCATTTTGCTGGTGTCCTTATCGACTGATGGGTGTTTCTTTCCCCTCTTCAACAATCTCTCCAGATTTTCCAAGATCGTCACTAAAATTTGTCTCGGCATAATTAACAATGTTCTTTGGAGTAACACCATCCAAAACCATTTCTAAATTTTAAAAATATTTTTGTAGAACCTTTTTGGTCGCTGCTGCATGGACCCTTTTAATATTTTCTCCCAAACGTGCTGCGAGTTCTCGCCATCTCGGCATGAAACCCCGCACCCATTCCATTCCCTGGCAGTTATCTTTAAATTTTTTTCTAGTCGTCCCGTCCTATTCAAGAACTCATACAAGTAACTTGAGGTCAGAGAATCCACATTGAGAAACCCTTGAGTTAGCTGATCTTCTTTGGTGGATAGAACAGTTTGTCTCGCAGATTTTGTTTTTCGGGCTTTTTCTTCAGTTTATCATGGACCTTCATTTTTGGTACTCCAAACTCCTTGCACGCAACCCGAGTGTCATGCTTCTAGATTTCACAGCCTTTTGAATTTGCCGCTCATCGTGCAAGTGCCGGCCACCAATGACCCTCACACACCTTCTCACCATTCCACCCGCAGCGCTACACTAATCGAATAATGCATTCTAGTAGATAAAATATTCATGGCATTTAAATGTAAATTTTCATATGTTATGAGAAATGATGTAGCTTTAAAATGAAATTAATCTCATAAAATTCAGAATCATTTATCAAAGAGCACAGTAGTTTCTTTTCGCCTATACAAAATTTCACCCAACTGTTGTGCGGCAAATTAATATAATTGACTTCAATGAGATATTTCAAGATTCACTCCTTTTGTATGAAATATGCTTCATTGTATCACTATTTTTCCCTAAGACATGTTTAACAAGTTCCATGCAGGTGACATCTTAAGATGTCACGTGTTTCTTCCATAGGTGGCGGGTGACATCTTAAGATGTCATCAGTGGCATAAAATTTCATTTATTTTTTTCTCCCCTGGTATTGAGCCAGAGTGCCTTATTTTGATGCACTTTAGTAAATTGTAATGCGTTCTTTCTATTGGCCACAGCTGTCCCTGAATTTAACGATTTTTTTCTTATATCCACAATCTTTTTCCCTTAGATAATTTTTGCAGTTTTTCAATGTTTTGCGTTATTCTCTGCGGCATTGTATGTAATATGTATTTGTCTTATTTCGTAGTTAATATTATGTGATTTTTGTATTAAGATATTGCCATGGGCAGTGTGGCAATCATAGGGGTTTCACCTGTAAATGTTAGTTTCAAAGTGAGTTTTTTTCTTGTTTCAAAATTACTATATTATTTTCCCTTCTTCGTTGGCACGCAGTTGAAAATTACGGAAAATTACTCAAATGTTAGTCGCTAATGGTACTCTGTTCTACCATGCCACATTCCGATTCTTTACTTCAGCTCAGAGATCAGACAAGCTCAGAGTTCAGCTGACATGCGTGCGACTGTAACGTCTTGTGTTTTGAATTGTATACGTTCGAAATGCACATAAAGAAATATACTTCCCATACAGAAGATACCACCACCACTGTATTATTCAATTGTATATCACATTCAATTAGGATAAATATCTAAACATTGCATTTATATTCGTATACTAAGGAACTGGGAATAGGGGAAAGAGGAAGATTGAAGAAGGTGAAAATAATAGCAAGAAAACTGAAATGGAAGCAGAACCATCTGTCTCCGGTGAGTTTCAATATCTGCAGATGAAGTTTTGAAGACTTATTTCATGTTAAACTTGTTATAATTTTTTCCTATAATAAGATAATTTTTTCTGTCAATAACTAGGATGTTCAAAGAATGATCCTTCGCGAGCCCAACCTCATAGAATGACCGAGGACAACCTGAGGAGGCTGCTTTTTGATACAGATTCTTCGGGAAAAGATAACGAGTCATGGGTGGATAGCGCTGAAGATTTCCATGCTGAACGTAGTGACAGCGAATAATAGAGCGAGGATGAGTTCCTTGGAGGTTCTGAACGTGACAGGACCAAAGTTTCCACAATTTTTACCATCATTGAAACCATGGCACCAAACCCCTCAGGTACCAATAGGCTTTCTGAAATGTGGAGTAATGAGCAACCTGCTATCACATGCATGCCATTCACTGGGTGTCCCGGGTTGAAGGTATTCCCAGCTGGGGATCACCCATGCAATTATTTTGACCTCATAGCCAACGAGGCATTTTACGACCTCTCAGTGTTAGAGAAAAACAGGCAAACCGAGAGCCATCTATCAGCGAATTTTTCGCCACATGCCAGAATAGCCGACTGGAAACATGTCGAAAGAAGTATGTTTGTTTTTCTTTTTCGGGTGTATCCCGCGTTCTATACCAGGTGTGACCCTGACGTTTCGTGGCCGTGCTGGTCACTTTATCCAAGGGAATGAGGTGTCTGTCGAGATGGAGGAGTTTATATAGGGGATTCAGGGAGGGAAAAGGATGAGAAGGGGAGGCGTGGAAGGAGTAGTCATTGTATTTTTATTTCGGTTCAAAGCTGGGTCCCACGTGTGGCTGACTTGGAGGCCACAGTCCCTATTACAATTTTGCTGGCATTTCCTTATTTCCAAAGCTTCGTGGATCAGCCAGGGTTTGAAGTTTTTCACTTTGGCGATTATCTTTGTTTCTTTGAGGTCAATCGCCTGTCCCGGGGCTGCATGTTCTGCTACTGCTGATTTTTAAGGGTTGTCCCAGTCAAATAGCCCGATTGATCGACTGGACAAAATGACAGCGGCCCACATGGAATCCGTTGCGGAAACCAGGAAGAAGAAACAACGAAGGAAACTCGGGAAACTAAAAGATTCTCAGAAAGCACCTATCCCATCAAACGAACTAGATTTGATTGTAAACTTATCAAGACTCCCACTTGATACCGCATCGATATCAATTCTTCAAAAAGGACTTAATTTCGCTTTGATGCCGACAAGGATTCTGGAGGAAGAAATTATTAGCGGAGTTGAAAGCACCATCGGACACCTATCCCGGGACGATGCGGAAGTGATACGACATGACGCATGCAGAGTCCTAAGAACGGCTAACATTAAGAAACAAAAACAGAACGTCACCAAACAAGAGAAAACAGCCCTAAAGAACCTCAGAAATAATGACGACATCATCATCTTACCAGCCGACAAAGGGAACTCCACAGTTATATTGGATAAGGAGGAATACGAAAATAAGATGGAGGAACTCCTAAAAAATGGTCCTTACTGCAAGGTTGAGAAAGATCCGACCACCCGTTATAAAAGGAAAGTAACCGAAGGCATCAAAAAATGTGTCGAAGATCCAGAACTTAAAAAGAGATTGACCCCACTGGATCCAAAAACTCCTTGCATATATGGCCTCCCTAAGATCCATAAAGAAGGCATACCCCTGAGGCCCATTGTTAGCGCTATTGATGCACCTGCATACAAGCTAGCTAAACATTTAGCAGGAGTTTTGCAGCCTAAGGTGGAAGAGGCCAGCTCATACGTGAGAGACTCGCAGCATTTCTTGAAGATCATCGAAAACATCCGGGTTAGTCCGAGTGATATTCTCGTCAGTTTTGACGTGGTATCACTTTTTACCAGCATTCCCTGTGACGAAGCGATCTGCATAATCGAAGAAGAATTCGGTAAAAACATCGCCAAGTTGACAGAGATATGTTTGACCAGCACCTTTTTCCGGTGGAGGAACACATTTTACGAGCAGACGTCCGGAGCAGCTATGGGATCGCCTATCTCACCAGCGATAGCGAACATTTACATGACAAACTTCGAGATGAGATCACTTCAAAACGCAGTTAAAAAGCCTAAAATTTGGTTGAGAAACATTGACGACACTTTTATTATATGGACGCATGGCCGAAAGAAGCTAGATGAATTTTATTATTACTTAAATAGTATAAATGACAATATTGTTTTTACAATGGAAGTAGAAAAAGATGGTAAAATTCCGTTTTTGGACGTATCGGTACAAAAGAGAAATGATGGAACGCTTGGACACGCGGTGTATAGAAAACCCTCTTCCACCAATTGGTACCTCAGGGCAAATTCACACCATCATCCCGCACAGCTTAATGCGGTACTCAACACCGTAATTCAGCGTTCCTGCAGAATTAGTGACGAGACCAACTTCCCGGCCGAAAGACAGAAAGTGGAAGCCATTCTACAGAAGAACGGATATGACAAGAGATCCATCTCCAAAACATTTTTCAAAATCATGAACAAGAATGAGGATGGCCCAAATGAAGAAAATTGGACTCCGGACGCTGAAAATCTTGCACCCAAGAGAGCCTTCCTTCCTTACTTACGGAATACTCCTCCATCGAAACGTCAGCAACAAAAAATCTTACTTGGCTAGAAGCCCTAGAATGTTTTATAAACTAAATAGGTATTTTTAAATGTAAATGCAAAAGTTAGTCTTTTGCATATTTTTTTCTGTAATTTGTATATTTATTAATTTTTGCAACATTGTATTTTACTTTAAACTGAATTAAACGTTAAAAATGAAACAATTGTAATGGTTTATTTTCATAACAGCATTGTGGAAGAAGAGTTCTTGGGTTTCCAACCAGGTCCAAGTGTTTTTAGGCACCAACGTTTCGAAGGCTAAGTCCGCCATCGTCTTCAGGGTGAATGATGTAGCCAAAAATTGTCCGCCTTATATACAGTCCGGTCTAGTTCAGGTAGGCTCTGATTGGTCGACAGGTCGATCGCGTTTCCTCTCCCCCTCCACTTTGTTGAGAGCTGGTTTCCAGGCGTTGCTCAGATGGAAGCCGGTGTCTCTATTCATATTGTTTCCCTCCAATCTTATTTCCACCGCCTCCTTCACGACACGATCCCAATAGTTGTTGCTGTGGCACAATATTTCCGTGTCGTGAAAATGTATTCGGTGGCCGAATTCCAGGCTATGTTCGGCCACCGCAGATTTAGTCGGGTAGTAGAGCCTGATGCATCTCTCATGCTTCTGTAGCCGTTTCTCAATTGTACGGCTGGTCTCGCCAATGTAGACTTGGCCGCATTCACACGGAATGCGGTAAACTCCCGATGTCTTCAGGCCCAGTCTGTCCTTGGCGGTTCCGAGGAGGGTCTTCAGTTTCCCCGCTGGTTTGTGGATGGTCTCCACATTGTGTCTCCTCAATATCCTAGAGATTTTATTGGATATAGTGGAGACATATGGGAGGCAGGCTCGCGCAATTGGCTTCACTTCTGGTTTCTCGGCTTCCTTTCTCGTGAAGGACCTTTTTAGGGCCATACTTATGTCTCGTTCAGTGAATCCGTTTGAGCGGAAGGTGGTCTTCAGATGTTGAATTTCCGGCTTCAGGTGTTCCGCGTCGGAGACAGCTTTTGCCCGGTGGATGAGAGTGCTCAGAACCCCAACCTTCTGCGCTGGGTGGTGGTGGCTCCTCCCGTTGAGGTACAGGTCCGTGTGTGTGGGTTTCCGATACACGCTGTGTCCCAGGCTGCCGTCCACCCTCGGTTCAATGAGGATGTCTAGGAAGGGCAGTCGGTTGTCCTTTTCCGTCTCCATTGTAAACTTGATGTTAGGGTGGATGCTGTTCATGTGCTCGAGGAATTGAGTGAGTGACTCCGGTCCATGGGGCCAGACTATGACGGTGTCATCCACATATCTAAAGAAGTGCTTCGGGCGGAGAGGGGCCAATTCCAGTGCTCGTTCCTCAAAGTCCTCCATGAAAAAGTTAGCCTTGGCAGGTGATAATGGGGAGCCCATGGGAACTCCTTCCCTCTGCTCATAGAAATTCCCGTTATACAGGAAGTAAGTTGAGGTGAGGACATGTTGGAAGAGGTCAACGGTCTTCTGGTCGAATCTCGCCTTAAGGAGCTGCAAGGTGTCGCTGATTGGAACTCTCGTGAAAAGCGAAACGACATCAAAGCTCGCAAGGATGTCATTCTCTTGAAGCTGAATTGATTTCAGCGTCTGGACGAAGCCTGCGGAGTTCTTGACATGGTGATCACACAGGCCCACGAAGGGAGATAGGAGATGTGTGAGATGTCTCGCCAGGTTGTAAGTCGGGGATCCTATTGCGCTCACAATGGGTCTCAAGGGAACGCCTTCCTTGTGTACCTTGGGCAGGCCGTACATCCTGGGCGGGACAGGGGTCTGTGGTAAAAGGTTTCTGGTATCCTCCGATGCTGGAACGGACTTCTTAATTAGGGCAGATGTCTTTCTCACGATACTGTCCGTAGGGTCACGGGTGATGGTCCGATAAGTTGGGTCCTCTAGGAGGTGTAGAATCTTCTGGTGGTATTCCTCCATCTTCATCAGCACCGTAGCATTCCCCTTGTCAGCTGGTAGTACCACTACATTGGGGTTCTTGCGCAGAGACATCAGCGCTCGTTTTTCATCTCTGGTGATGTTTGGACGGGGAAGAACGGCCCTTTTCAGGACCATTGTTACTTCACTCCTTATCTCTTCTGCTTGCTCCTGAGGGAGTTTCCGAATAGCGCTCTCCACTCCCCCTACAATGTCCACGTACGGGATTCTGCCAGGAGTTGGTGCAAAGTTTAGCTCCCGTGATAGAACTGATGTCAGGGAGTCGTCCAGCTCCTCCTCGGTGAGGTTGATGATGACACGTTCTTTCCGCGTGGGCGGAGACTCCTTCCGTTCTTTGATCAATCTGGTGTACTTCTGTTTCAATCTCTCAGTTTCTCTGCGAAGAAGAGTCTCTCCTTGCGCTGAAGTGGTTCTATCCACAAATTCCCAGTCCCTTGGTGAGAGGTGGGCCGCGAGATGAAGATGGAGATCTAGAAGGCATTTCGCATTGCTATCCAAGGCGCTTCTGTGATGGTGTATGCGCTCTCGTACAAGCGCGAGGCTAGCTCTCTTAGCGATGCGTTTGGCTGCCGATGAGTTCACCGGCAGTCGGATGTTGGCGAATACAGGTATAGTGTTCTCGTCCCTGCATCTCAGGAGAAAGGCGAGGGAGACGAGAAGCTTGGCTCTTCCCTTTCGGAGTTGTTCAAGGTGACGAACGTCGTGATGTATTTCCTCCCCGTAGAGGTGAGTAATGAAGGATCTCAGTTTTTCCCGGCGAATAGACTGGAAGAAGAGTTCTCGGGTTTCCAACCGGGTCCAAGTGTTTTTAGGCACCAACGTTTCGGACTGTATATAAGGCGGACAATTTTTGGGTACATCATTCACCCTGAAGACGATGGCGGACTTATCCTTCGAAACGTTGGTGCCTAAAAACACTTGGACCCGGTTGGAAACCCGAGAACTCTTCTTCCAGTCTATTCGCCGGGAAAAACTGAGATCCTTCATAACAGCATTGTATTTGCCATGCAGAGAAAGTTTACACCAAATTATTTGAATTTAAAAATTGAAGAAAAATGTTTATTCATCCTCACCGATTAATATGTTTACTTCCTTGTTAAGGCTTCCGCGGAGTATTTCTTTGGAGAGACCTGGTCTTTCGGGTTCTCTACCGCAAACTACCATTTATTTGGACAAAAAATGGAAGTTCGCTAAAGAGAACCCGACAGACCGGATTTTTCCAGTATGTTTATTTATTTGTTTTGTGTTCGATACACATAAAAGACAATATTTTCATTAATTCCTACAGTTAAAAAGTGTAAATTGTATTCAGTATTAGTTATTCTTCAATTTTAGCAAATTAAATTTAAAATGAATGCAAGGGTTTGTCGCAATTATAATAATAATAATATTTGAGGGTAGTGGTGTAGTGCTGGTTGCATATATACATTGTTTCGCCGTGACGATGACATTTTAAGAGGTCATGAAAAAAAAGTTTTTGAAAAGTATTACCCGTATGTTATCGGCAGTGTTGATATCAAGTCATCCTTTAAATATCCAAATCTGTTGAAAAAAAAATCCATCACCCAAAGAACCAAAGATTTTATCGGCCGCATGGAATGTGTTAAATTATATAACAGTGTGAGCTTTGGGAGAAAACACTATGTAAGTACTGGCCAGCACAATTGTCCAACCTCCAAATGTCATATGTGGGCTATGGGTGAAATCAAAATGTTGTATGCAGTCTCCGGGAAAATCTTTTCTCTTAAATAGCACCTATAGTGTTTTTACACAGCTGATAGAAATATGCAACTGTATTTCAGTGATGTTCATTGGAATTTTTGTCTGTATTATTGCATTTTTGGTAGTAACATACAAGCATACCGTGCCAGACTGTGCCAATACTGATTGCAAAGGAATTCTAAAAAATTATTCAAACCAATGAAAGGATTCAAATGTTAAAATAAGAAAACCTGACCTCACATAAAAATTAGGATGCTTACTACTGCTTCAGCTTTACAGCGGGCATGCTACATCCTTCTTACACAATAGGGTAGGTAGGGTGGAAGTAAGAGGGGTGTAAAACAAGATAGAGAACACTTAATCGAGAAAGGTGCTACATTACCACTTCTTTACCCTTCATATAAAGAGTGGGTAAATGACAGTTAACTATACACTTTATGACATGTACACACACATCTCTGTACACCCTGCCTACCTACCACAAAGGACCTTATTTACATCAGGGATAGTATGCCTATTTGATATGATGAGGTATCTCATTCCCCCATTAAAGTAGTTAAAAGTTTAAGGAAAGTTTGATGAAGCTCCTATATCACCTTCTATAATTTAAAACTATATGTAATTAATGGAGATGGCTATATGTAAATTACACGGAGCTTAAGTTTTGGGAATTTCATCATCAACATTTCAAAGGAAGTTGAAAAATTACCAGCTAATCTAGACATAGCCAGACAATTTTGACAACAGGTCAAAAATTTTATGAACAATCTCTGAATAATGATAAAGTGAATATTTTCTGTGCAAGCCAGTCTTTTTCAAAAACCTAAAGGTAACTCTTCAATACTCATAATGGAAATAAGATATTTACTTGCGGACACTTACCAGTATTAAATTCATCAAATAAAGACCACATAGATTCAAATTTCTTGAGATCATTTTCAACTTCAGAGCATTCTGGAATATCCACAGCTTCCATTCCCATGCTGATGAAATCGGAGCTGAGAAGCAGATTATAACAATTAAATATTTTTTTTTAAAAAGGGCATGTTCTGGATACACACTTTGGAAAATAAACGAGAAATGGCCACAGATGATTTTTTAAAACCTGTGAGCTCCTGCTAAAATGAACAAGACTACATCCATAGACATCCACACATGCAAGGATTTCCTGCTGTATTTGATTCCAGCATCAAATATAGAGATTTTTACAGTAAACAGAACATTACAAATCTAGGCATATAATGATCAAAATCTGAAGCTAGCAAAGTGTGTACATCTGGAGAGATATCATGTCGACAAGTTACAGGGGTTTCAACTTTCTGGTGTAAGTAGTTTATTATACAACAATTAGAAGACCTTAGAACCTGAACACACCTCTTATACTGGTGATGGTGAAAACTTGGATTGATTTGAAGGATCACACACTGACCCTAACAGAAAATTGCCACTGAAAGATTATTAATGAATCACTACTCTTCAGTCATTAATTACTATTTATTAGTAATTTATCACTCATTGGTATTAATTGATCATTTTATAATTGGTAAACTAACACTAGCACTAATAGAAAATTATTAATTGCCTCTTATCAGGTATGAATTGACAATGAGCAGGGAACCATCGCTAAAGAGTCCCAAAAAATTACTAACATTTAATAATTATGTATTTCTGTAAAGGAAGTTTAAACTCGAGTATGCAACAATTTGCCAGAGAGAGAAACTACAATCAAATGACCAAATGCACTAGCACCTTATAAAAGAGTCCTAAGGTTACATATTCCAACTATTAAATAATAAAAAATTTTTGATACATAAATATATCATTGTCTACAAACGTACTTCAGTTTATCCACATTCAGCATCAGGGAATTCCATTCTTCTCTTTTTTCTCTGAGAAGGTTGAGAGTGCTTTGTAATGGTTTGTGGTTGCGATCCATTCCACCCAAATCAACAAGTGATTCTTCACGAGGACGGACTTGCTCCCACCTCAAGGAAAACCGTTTAACTTCACCAGCAAGATTTTCAGCTTGGCTAAGCAAACAGGCTTTCAGCATATCTAACTGTAAGGTGGAAATTTTTAATGTTAAATTTTTCCCACAAAAGCTCCACAAATTTATTATAAGGCATTTTAAATCATGATTAATGAGAATAATTTACACACACAAGATGTACATTTGCTTGAGTAAACAAAACTAAGAGAGAAGTGGAATTCAGAAGTATTATATAAAGAGAAAATGGTTTGCACCAGAGCTTAACTGACACAACATAAAAGAAAATTCAAAGAAAGAATAGCCCTTTAACATCAATGTTTCATGTTCATCTTTTAAACTCACAACTTTCACAAAATACTTTCTGACACACCACGATGTACTAATTAAAAAAGGTAGTAGTACACTCACTGGAAAATTTCTCATATAAGCTCCCTCATTTATATGTGATAACAAGACTGTGTTTTACAGATGAATAGGTGCACAGAGATCATGATAAATAAATGTATTTATAATTTTTTTTAACATTCACTTTGTCTAACAATCATTTTCAGAGATTATATAATGTATATAGCATAATATTAGAAATAAATAATACATACCTGCATTAAAGAGACATTTAATGAATTACCTAAAGTCATTCTCAGACGATTAAATGTAACATACCTATCTTGAGAATGGACAAGTACTATATTTTCTCGTGAATAAAGCACATATTATCAATACAAAAAATATTTAAAAATGATAGTGCATAATAAGAAGTGGGAAAATCTTGATCGCGTAAAATTGGTTTATTTCTTTGTTCATTCATTTATAGAATCATATTTTCAAAATGAACTTTGCTGGAAATCTAATGAAAAACAATGCGTTTAAAAGAGAAATATTATACAATTACCACAGCAATGAAATGTTTGAAATGTGTCATCTAGTAGGTGCACATTTTTGACCAGAAATAGCAGCAATGGAGAGAAATCGGTCTTCGCTTAAAGCACACAGGGTCACAAGTTAAAGCTAACAATCTATTTCTTACCACAGAAAAGGCTGACCACTGATCAGATACATTACAACTAATAACTATTTAAAAGTTAATTCATACAATCACCAGCATTTAAATGTAAATTAGGCATTAAAAATCAGACCCAAAGGATCACTAAAAAGAAATAGATGTGCCCAAAAAACAGCTGAGAATTGAACCAATCTACCTGCTTGCTAATGATGACTTCGTAGTTGTCTAAAAGTGACTGGACACTATCCCACATGGTTGAGACTTGTCTTACTCGGTCAACTCTTTCCTTTGTCCAGCTTGCCAAAGTCTTGTTCTTTTTCTCAGTCTCAAGGAGCAAAGCATGCATCTGTAAATCAATGCAACTTCATCAATCATTTTTCACAATGCAGAGTTTGAGATTCTCTTTTGCCAATTAAAATGTCAAGCAATAAATAAAATCTAATCACTCACGGACATGGTTACAGACCAAAAAATGAATATTCTGGCTTTACAGTTCCTAAAATTTGTGTGTTTCAATAGCTGATGTGACACGCTCATAGATGCTAGAATTTATGAATAACAGCAACATGAATTATCCCTTTAGCTTTTTGGACTTTCAAATATGTTTCAATTTACTATTAGAAATGATAAGGGCACTTTCAGAAGAAGGAATACTATAATCTTCGCATGCTGAAAAAGTAATAGTAAGTACAGTAATGAACCAACACATAGTCCGCTGTTCAAAGATCAAGATCATCACAAGCTTTAGCCTGCCCAAAGTTTTTTGGTTAGTCCCTTACTATGAAGCCTTTGCTTACTGAATTACTGATGCATCCTTGATAGTAAAATTCTATCAATGCTGAGAAATACATAAGTTAGGTCCTTCATAAATACCAACAATTTGCTTAAATTGGATTATTTTCTAGTAACACTGAATGAATAGTGACATCCAATTTTCCTCAAATATATACAGTCAAGCCTGTTTTTAATGAAGTTGAGGGGGCCAAATATTTACTTCATAATAACCGAACTTCATTAAATGTGGGCCAGTTTTTCCAAGCCCTATTTTGGTGGTCACTTCTGTAATAATGCGGCTTGCATACTTGATGGTACGGATAATTCGAAATATGCTTAATATGTAACTCGAAGTCAAATTTTGTCCCGTGATGCCCCAACGTATCGTTTATTTCAAAACGATTCACCAGGGGCAGGGAACTTCAATGGTTAGTTAGTGCCTATTTCAAAGTCATTGCGATTTTGGTATCGCTTTCTTGAACTGATGTTACTTTTAAGTGCTGCCAAGCTATTTTGAACATTTGCTTTGATATTGCTGAGAGTGATGGGATGAGACGAGATGAAATTTCAGAACAAAAATGTTGGTATTAGACAAAAATCATGGGACCAAGAAATTGTGCAAGATGGGAAGAGATGAAAAGAGAGGGATAAAACATGTTGTAGAACAAGAGAAAATGAAGAAAATAAAAATTTCAGGAGGAAGAAACATTTAACAAGAAAAAAGCAGCACAAACCCCCTTTAAACTTTCTTGCCTTTACTGAGAAAAAGAAAAATAGAAACCACTGAATCATCTTTAAACAAACAGCAATACATCAACGACATATGAAGGAAAGATGAATGTTTTGCGTAGTTTTTACAGTCATGCATGGAAAAAGCTGACCTTTATTTCATTAGATATTTTATAATTCAAGAGTTATACTCAATGATTCACAATATGCATATTTTTACATTCCGAAATAATTCTTAATTAAAGTATGAGTCAGAAAAAAGAATAATTGTTTGCTTTCAATTACCATCACACTAAACTTATTTCACTGATTGTGGAAATTTGATTAAGTGTTTCTACATAAATATACTGAATCGAAGGAATAAACTGAATAATTTTAATAAAAGAATGTAAATAAGTGAACCTCGATTATCAGTACGTTGGGTGCTTCTAAAACTGAATACGTACCCAAAGTGGAATACATTAGCTAAGGAAAGTGCTTCCGCTAAAGAACACATAACCCTTTGCCCTCAGATTTTTTCACCCTCTATACCAGTAGCCCACTCGGAATTTATTTTTAAATGCCCCTGGATTACGTGTGTCATGTGTCAAGTGACACTCAACACACGAGTTGGTAGTGAGCTAAGCTGTGTCGAGTATCACTTGACCCTGAGTGGCAAAGGTTAAACTCAAAGATTTCACTTCTAAAATATATGCGGTTGGCTACATCAATGGTTTTGCATTGGGTTTTTAATAAATTTAGTAAAATTTAAAAAAATAGTCAGAGTAAAAAAACATGATGAATAGCAAAATCAAGACCAGAATAGAATAATTCCAGAATGAAAAAGTTGCGCTAGATGTGATGAAACAAAAAACTAGACAAAAAACTATTTGGGACAAGATGAGACAAAAATTTTGGGACAAAGGTTTGTTTACTTCCAAGCCCTGGTACCAAGAATCTCGGGAAGAGTGAAGGCATTGGCACATTCGCTCAACAAGCTGAAGGTTTTAGTCCCAGTCAGGGGTACCTTATCCTTCAACAATTTATAGATTGTGTTTCACACCTTGTTTAAATACATAAATGCCACTGTTTTATACGGTAACATACCAGTACTCTGTTTAAGCCATTCAAAGATAAAATGCCTCATAAAAATTAATGAATTTTTTCACAGTTAAAACTCTTATCCAGTAAGTATGAAGCACCTTAGGAAGTATTAAGAGAGTAAATGACAAAAAGCACTAAATGAAAATAAATCAGACCCAAAAATGTGAGAGATTGAAATGTTTAAAAGTATGTATAAGAATCATACTTCAGGGGCTTCCTTGAGTATCTGTGCATGACGAGCACTGGCCATGTTGACATCCTCCAATTTCAGTGAAGGGGATGAATGCTGCAATACTCCTATGGCACCACTGGCAAACTGCTCTACAGCTGCAGCATCATGAAGAATTGCAGCCTGGAGTGAAGATGCCAACAAATCCCACAAACGACGATTGTGAACCTCAATGTCAGCACGGACGGGCAGTACATTCACACAGAAACATTCAATTCTCTCCTCATTACTGCAATGACATGATAATGGCTAATTTAGCAGGATTGAACATCATGGCTACA
This sequence comes from Platycnemis pennipes, assembly GCA_933228895.1. Classification (NCBI taxonomy): domain Eukaryota; kingdom Metazoa; phylum Arthropoda; class Insecta; order Odonata; family Platycnemididae; genus Platycnemis; species Platycnemis pennipes. The sequence goes on from OW121855.1 coordinate 33,486,399, forward strand.
TCTAAGAGCAAATGAATAGACATTCTCATTTTTTAGCAAATTATGCAGTAAAGAGAGCATAAAATTCACAGCAGTTATGTGTGTTTTATTAAAGAGAACATATCATTTGAGGGATTCTCGAAACTCTAAATGCAACAACCAAGGTAGCCAAGTTGATGACATGATGGCCTGGCAACCTAAAGGTCAGGGATTCAAATCCTAAACAAGGATGTAGTGTTTTTCCAAGGATTAAAACCTTGAGTTAGGAGGTGCAAAATAAAATTAGCCACTGGATCACCTCAAACCAAAGACTACAAATACTAATACTATTACCACAAAAGTTAAAATTCAACTGTGTCCATTTAGGCATAATATCATGAAACCTAAGCATAACAAAATTAATGATTTCTGGTTAATATTAATTGACAGATTGTGCAGGGATTATGCTATTATCGCCTGTCTACGTATTTTGATGCTATCATGCACCTCAAAACTATAATCATATTAAATACTGCCTTCCTTCATTTCAGCCATAGAATCAGAAAGGGGAAAGAATATTACCAACATGGGATCAATACATGAAAGTCTACAATTAAATTATTATACACAAGCTTACCATGGTAGCTTGGCAATTTGCTGTTCCCAGGCCTTAGAAGCTTTGAAATTCATGTCCCAATCTTGCCATGTCAGTAAATTTTCTCTTACTAGACGATCAACATCTACTGTTCCCAAAGCAACCCAATGAGTAAATTTTCCCTTAACCTTCTCAAGGTTGCTCAGCAGAATTTCAGCCTTTTCAAACACTTTCCCAAAGCAATGGGAATTCCTAAAATAACATAAAGATGAATTATTAATGCATCAAGTGTAATATGGACATTGGAAATTCACTATGAGTTATAATATTAAAGAAATAAAGCCAATATGATATAATTTTTCACTAAAGCAACCATCCATAATGAATTCATTAAGATATTTTTCTTTCAATAGAAGTAGTGAATATCATGACCCTAAGTTTAAATAGCAATGTTGAATGGAGGCATGAATGGATATGTTAACAGCATGCCAATCAACGATTATTAAGACTTAAAATATAACCTAAGATTTTAAATCTTACTGGTGTTATTAACCTGTAACATTTCTCTAAGGTAACAATAAACAGTTTATTTTATTACCTTTCTATCATAATGGGAAATAAATGCTCTTCACCTCCAGTGCCACGAAAAGTATTAGGAATAGCAATGAACCTCTTGATCTGTCCATAATAGCGTGTACGGATTTCTTCAATAGGAGGTTGAAACTGCAACTTCTGCTGTCTAAGTATATAGTCACATGTTAAAGAAAAATTATAATGATTTCACCACCAGCACATACAACAAGGAGGAAGAAAATTTGGTCCACATAACTGCATTATAATGGCAATCTGTCCTAAATGTACAAATGCCTTTATACAAGTCTCTCGCAACGAAAACTGGATTGCAAGATCCATTCTTTTTACTGACAGCATTATTGCCAACAGTCAATGTCAGCAGTGGGACACATATTACATTCAGCTTCTGTTAATCAGCTTACTAGTCTCTAATAACACACTTAAACAACAAACTTAATTTTGTCTTTTATCCTGGGGCTACTCGAGAATTTTTGTAAGAATTAAAAAAAACATAATAATCACTGGGTAGTAACTTCTGCAGATTTCTCTGATAGCAAATGTAACAAATTTTCACTGAGTTGCATTGATGTTGTTGAAACTTAATTACGTACATGTAGGATGCATTTTTTTAAGGAAAATTTAATGCAACACTTTTGGAAAATAGTCCATGTGTCACCTCTGTGAACTGAGAAAAAAGAAATAAACTATTATGTAACAGTAAATATCCATGAATTCACTTTCATCACCCAACGGCACCATCAAAGGTAGCCACCAAAAAAAAATATTCAGCAAAAGTTTTCACTGGGACAAGTGCTGAATTAAATTTGCCCAAGATTTGGTTGACATTTTCGCAGGTTATTATAGCTGTATGTTTGCTGTTCAGGTGTAACCTGAGTACTTATTAAGGTGTGTTATCTGTTGTTTCGTGGCCGTTGCTGGTCACTTTATCTAAGGGAATGAAGGGGATGACATCTGTCCATAAAAGTTGTTCCTTCGCCGACATTCCATGAAGGTTAAAAACTTCAAGCTCTGGCTAATTCACGAAGCATTGGAGATAAGAAAATGCAAATAAAACAACGATGGGGACTATTGCCTCCAAATCAGCCACATGTGGGACCCTGCTTTGAACTTAAATAAAAATTCAATTCATTCCTTCCACCCCTCCCCTTCCCATCATCTTCCCTCCATGAACCACTATATAAACCCCCCAACTTGACAGCTACTTCATTCCTTTAGATAAAGTGAGCAGCAATGGCCACAAAACATTGGGTAACACACCTGAATAAGTACACGGGGTACACCCGAACAACAAACATACAGCTTGTCCAAGACTTCACACACTTTTGTTTCATTGTAGTACGTTGATACTACAGTAGAGAAAATTTACTTTCTTACCTGATATATCTCCAGCATACATTACAAGACATACTGTGCTACCAAAACAATTTCATGCTCATTAAGTCACAAACAAACCTCCTATGCTCTTTCCCACATCTTAGTCTAAACCACAAATATAAAACCCTGTACATTGAAAAAAGAAAATAGTCAGGAATCTAATAAACACAACTCACTGTACTTGGGAAACATTACATCAAGTCTTTTTATTTACTCCCATGAGGCATAGAGGAAAATAAGATCAAGAAGAGTCATATATATTAAAAAAAAGAGATACATGCTATGTTTATTTTCTTAATTACTGCCAACGGAGAGTCCAGTTTAACAGATTCATTCATTGAGCAAAGTATTATTTTAAAAAGATGTGTGAAGGACAAAAAGGAAATAATTACCCAAATTATAGAACTATACAGCAAAAATTTGAAATACTTACCGAAAAACTAAGTCAACTTTAATTTCTGGGAGATGTTCATTCAATGCTTCTAAGCCTCTCTGATATTGATACTCAAGAACTTTATAAAACTGCCTATCCCAATGTATTCTCCAGGATTTCATGTTTGTAAAACCCTGAAAATAATATGCCAAGGTAGGTGAATTTCCTTAGAAAAGTCACACATTCATTTTAATGTCACATCATTTTAAAGAAGGTAAAGTGGGCAGCATGATATTAGAGGATCAATTAAGTGAGATCAACATAGACATAACAAAGAAAATAACGTCATCCTTCCCATGATTTGAAAGGATGACATTATGAAATAGGTTATTATGATCGGTTATTTTAAGACTTGGGAGGGCACTACAATTAAAAGCATCCAAGTACAAGTAAAAGCATCACACGTGTGATCATCAATCAATTAGATGGAAGTACAGTTATACAATTGAAATAGGCCAACTAGTTTTCAATGTATAATGTATGCTCATGGCTGACAATCAATATAATTAGACAGATGGATGATTAGAGCTGGATCTGGTTGTAAGACAAGAAAATTGCCAAAAATTACTTTTCTGCTAAAATATTTTGCCTCTACTGTATTGAGTATGCAGAAAATGTAGAATTTGGCGGAAATCTACCCCTCCTAAACACTACATCTGATACAGGAAATGGAAAGGGGTAATATTGATTAGTTGGAAGTGAACAAAGCAGGATGAAGAGACAATAGGGTCTTCTGGCTCAAGATGCTATCAAGTAATAAACAGAGGAGGGGGGAAATAGCATGAATTATCGGTAGTATTGGCTGGAAAATTAGGAAGAAGGGACGTGAAAACAAAGCATGATGTGATAGCATAACGGTAACAGAAGTGAAGGTGGTGCCAATGAACATAGTTGTTGCTCAATTAAACATGCCAACTGGGGGCATAATGAGGAGGAAGTACACAAAATATATGAAAACATGGAAGAAATGATTGGGAAAGTGAAGGCAAGGAAGCACCAAATAGTAATTTGGGAATAGAACACAAAAGTTAGGGAAGAAAGGGATGGAAGCCAGGTAGAGGAATATGGGTCGGGTGGAAGAAATGCTTAACCCTTTGCGGTCCAATTTTTTTTGTGGAATTCAAGTAGTAGCCGAAAGAAATACTATTTGCAAAATAGGTGAAAAGGCTTCATAAGGTACTAGAAGTTCATAAAAGTGACATAAGATGGCAGCACCTTACATAAAATGCGCATAATTGCAGCGCCATCTGATGTAGAGCTCAACTCGACGTTGGACCACAAAGGGTTAAGGTGAGAAAGCAGCTGAGTTCTAGAGGAGTAATTTAGTGATCACCAGCACATGGCTTAAATGCCATCACAGGTCTGGAAAAATGCCATGGGACACAGGAATATAGGAACTAGATTACATCATGCTTGTGCAAAACTTCGGATTAGCGACTGTAACTTAGTAAACAGCAATGAAATGTGATGCGAGATTCCAAAAGTTAGGAGGGGAGGGTGAATAAATAAGGGGAACCTAGAAGCTTTGATTCCCAAAAAATGGAGGGTGCATCAGCAATTGGTGGCCATATGAATGAGGAAGATAAATAAGGAGGAACTATTAAGGAGAATTGGGGAATAATAAGATATGGATAACTAGAGCAGATGAGAAAACAATAGGAGCAGATGATCCAAAAGAAAGAACAAAAGCCATTGATAACAAATGGAAATGATGGAGAAAATTGAGGAGAAGAAGAAAAGGAAAAATTCTAACTTGGAACTGGGTGGAGAGCAAAAAAATGAACAAAAACTTACGATAGAAACAAACAGGGTGTCAGAAAAGTTGTGGAGGGGGCAAGGTGATAAAAGTAGAGACTTCAGAGAGAAGGAGAAATTGATATCCTTCACTTGAAGGGTGGAAAGTGATTTCACAATAAGAAATGGGAAACAGAATGTTGAGGATTTAGCAGGATTGGGAAATAAAACTTGGATTACAACACACTTGTTTAATTGACGAACTCAACTAAGTCACATGTTAAAGGAAGTAAGTAAGAAAAAACTGGAAGTTTAAAAAACAAAATGTGTATATGAGCAGCACAGGGGGAACACAAGTGGCATAGAATGACAATGACAATACTTGGACAATGTATTTAAAAATGGATGTTGTCAGATTACAATTTCAACACAGAATAATGTATGTACAAAGAGCAAAATAGGATAATAGCTGATGGACCCTAAGAGAGAGGAATCCATAGAAGAAATGTACTGTGAAGGTAACATGCCTAGGAGCTTGGGCATAGAAATTAAAGTGATGAATTGGGACTAAACCAGGACTAGGAACACATAATAGTGAGATAGAGAAGCCATTGTAGGAAATGAAAACAAGTGATTAGAAATGATAATACATAGATGCATACGACAGTATAAATCAGCAAATGTCATATTTCACATGAATTTATAGGTACATGATTGAATCTACTACATACTTCTAATAATCACTACAGCTTTTTCAGTAATACTGCCCACTATGATGGGAGTTATTCAAACAATATCATAACTCCAGCAATCATCAAGCCCCACATATTCCAGATCCATGACCTTCTACTGCACATCCATTCAACTTACCCAAAGAATTCAAAGATATATGACTGTTTACATGAACATTAATGTCAAGAACTAACCTGATTCTCCACATGATTCATTATGCTTCTTACTTCAGACATAGCCTCTTTCCATTTGTGCTGTTGGTGAAGCAGGTCTGTGGACATCAATGCAATAGCCTGGATGGATGACAATAGAGAATTAGAGGCTAGAAACATTTTTTGGATTAAATGAATAGATCTATAAGCCAAATGATTTCATGAAAGGTGTAATTAGAAAAATAAAGAAAAGACTGGAGAGCTAGGTATTTAGCTACATGTCATGCATATGCAAAAAACAATAAATAAAACAATAGATTTTTCTGATTATTGCAAGACATGCAGAAATAGATGGTACATGTAACTAAAGTAACATATTGTGGTGGAACAAACGTTGATCCTTCGTTCAGACATCGTGGCTAAATTCGGACACTTAAGAGGGCGCAGGAGAGGAAGCTTTCCGCAGCCTTCTCTCAACAGATGGCTCTGTTCGCAACCCGCGACGTCGGATGTAGTTCCTGCAATCGCCTACAGTCGCGCCGAGAATACGTCACTGGCGAGCGGGGGGAGGGGAGTGGGGTACCTCTCTCCCTCCCTTATGTCGCAACTTGCCTGCTCGTCATTCCTTTTCTCGGAAGACAAAAGACAGCGGAGTGACCTCTCAAATTACAATCCCAGCAGAAGCCATCTTTCTCACTATCGGGATATCTTCATCAGGCCCAGCGCAGCTAAAACTTCGGTAGAATGGGAAATTTTGGGTGCTCGCCGAAATGGCGCATACAAAATGCTATTGACAACATTTATTTACTGTGTGCTTATACAATGATCATGCAATCAATGCATGAGTACATGATTGAATGTACAGCTTACATATAAGACCCGCGGCAGACCTCTACAAAAATGAAAATATGCACGGAAAATGCCGTAACATTTAGAGGTGTTAATGATTTTAACAAAACAAACTTTTACAAAATACCACAAAAAAGATTTAAACAAACTTACGACCCGGGTTTCGTCCGAATAATCGTCATCATCAGGTAAAAATACGTGGTACGAACTCTCTTTATATACCAGCCAACAACCAGAGGGGGGGGGGGGGGTTTGGATAGGTGGAGAGGGAGGGGAAGGGGGGGTTGGTGAATTAGGGAGGACTATGGGTAGAACTGCCTGGCAAGTTGCAAGACGATGTGAGGGGGTCAGAGGATAGGGAAAGGGAAGCAACTGCCTTCAGGATCGGGGAGGAGGCGGGAAACAAATACTCATTGATGACTGTTGCCCCAGGGTCACCCATTTTCTTTAAAATTTCCAATTGCTCTCTAGAATTGAGCTCTCGTCTCCGATGGCATATACATAATATATTAACATTAAAATCACTCTGGTGGTCATTATCAATTAAATGTTAAGCAAAATTACTTTTCTTGTCACATTTGGTATTGAAAGCTTTAAAATGTTCCTTGGTCCGCGTGTTAAAGTTCCTGGATGTCTGTCCAACGTAAACCCCATCACAGTCACTACACTTTAAACAATACACACCACTTTTGGTCATGGGATCTAATGTGTCCTTGCATTTAACTAAAATGTTTTTAAGTGTCACAAGTGGTTTGAAAGCCACACGGAAATTTTCTTTTGGGAGTCTCTTAGAAATTTTATGAGAAAGCTGTCCTAAAAATGTGATTGGGACCCATTTCTTATCTCTGCTCGGAACATGTTCAGAGGAGTAAGTTAGATCGACGGCCCTCGACCTCTGTTTTTTGCGTATAAGTTTATCAATTAATGTACTAGAATACTCGTTTTGCCTGGCAATATGCTTGATTGTATCAACTTCTTTGTTGCAATCCTCCTTGGATAAGGGTACATTTACGAGGCGATGAATCATTGAGTGGAAGGGCATACATTTTTGAGTAAAACTGCCTAGAATCCGCAGGGATGACATGCGCAATAAAACTAGGTTTTCGGTATATGGAGAAGTCATGTCTATCGTCCACTAATGCTATTGATAGGTCTAGAAAATTAATTGACCGCTCCGAATCAACCTCCGCCAATTAAATTTGTTGAACAAATTTAATTGGCGGTCCGACCCATTCCATAGTACATTGTACTATGCTGTCATTATCAATTAAATGTTTAGCAAACTTAAATTTGTTCAACAGTTTCCTCAATAAAATCCACCCAAAAATATCCTTTACCTGCGAGGTTGACTTGGAGCGGTCAATTAATTTTGCACAGAATTGCAGAGAAGATGACTTTGCTTCGACTGTGTGATCATCATCATCGTCTGATGAAAAAGTAACGAAAGAAATTCCGTTGATTCCGGATATCTGTCTGTTTTGGTGACATTTTAGTGACCAAAGAATATTTTTACCGTAGAAGATGATCCAGTGAGATATTTCATAATGAGTAATTAATTAAACACATGCGATGAAAGATCATTGAAAAATAATTATCTTGAAAATGTTTGAGCTGATTATTTGCATTAAGGAAACAAAAAAAGTTGCATACAAAAATTCAGGTGGAGTTCGATTTCTCCAGCAATGTATTTTAAAATTATGAAAAATTCACAAAATTGGAAAAGGAAAGGTGTTGAAAACCCATGATCATTATGTTGTAGGCCTCAAAGCGTCATCATGCGGCCTGAATATTGCACATTGCACGGCCTATATGAATGAATGAACGAATGACGGTCTTCCTACTCAATACTTTATGATGCTGACATGTAGATGCACGATAGCTGGCAGTATTCGAAAAGCAAATAGACAGTAATAATCCCAGGCAAGTTAGGTGGAATGATATTCTTGCTCAAATCCAGCACAGGGAGGGCGGTTTTTCAGAAAGCCGTTAGACCAGGAGACAAAGAGATGGGCATAAAAAGGATTTCTTTATCTACTATCCCCGATAATTTCTCTTAAAGCGGCGATATGACTCTACCTTTCTGAAAGCAATTGCAACAGTAGAAGATAGAACCATCCGCCTATCATGAGATAAGATCCAAATTCCCTTGAACGACAAGACATAGGTATGCACGGCGAAAGAGAAGAATAGGTCGATGTAAACAAATGGCATTACATTCTTTTAACGTATCTTCGATATAAATATAAAATATGTATGCAGGGCTTTCGTAAAATAAAAAATGGTGAACGAAAAACATTCACCATCGTCAGGTCTCAAATTGAAAACTTCGTATTTCCAGTCAGTTACATTACAGCTCGACCAATCCTCACTGACATTAACGGAACGGTTTCATGGTTTATATGGTCGTGGAAAATATTGAAATTCGTTTTTTGTTAACTTTTTCAAACAAGTGAAAGAGAGCGAAGAGGCGGACAACGGGAGAATCCCAGGATCTTTCCAGACTGTGGGAGAAGAAACAAAGCCTTCATAAAAACATAGGAAAGACGGATAATGTTATGTTTGGCGAGAACGAGATAGTTAAATACAGCGGTTAAAATGCATGCACGGAATAATATACGTCCGTTCTGGATGCAAGCAGGTTTACATTTCGGAGCAGGCAAGCTGCCTGTATTCCGTTACATATCCGGACCAGACAGGGTAAGGTGAGTCTATCACCTTACCCTGTTTGAAATTCCCCCGTGTCCCCCGTGGTGGCCGAAATCTAAGTCTAATGTTCCATCAGAAAGGAATCCGATTTTCTCTCCGAGCGATAGTGGCGGCGCTCAATTTCTTGGGAAAATGTCATCTCCCATAGTACATCGACACCTTCCTGCTGCCGCAGTAATTTTATAACACGTTTTTCATTGTCATGTCCAGATTGCATGGCTGCAGTATTGATGTCACTGTATAACATTTTATTTTGCTTACTAAGGGGGCTGAACCGGTTGTTTTTCGTCGGAGGACATACGCTACCGAAATTAGATACCGTCAACCGCTTTCTACGTTTCTCCATTCCAAGTTGGCAGCCTACTTGATCGACTGTGGTCTTTTCTAAAGCGTCTCTCTCCAAATTTGTTAATTTCAGAGACGCAAAAATTCCTGCGCTTCGACTGAATCCATACCACTGACTTAAATTGGCACATTTTGCAATTCAACGTAAACACTGACCTTAGCCCCTCCCGTTTTTCAAACATGGCCTACACAAGTTCGAAGGATTCAGGCTTAACTATGCGCAAATCCATAGTCACGGAGAAAAATAACAATAGATATTTCCATTCGTAAATTTATTGACGGAACAACTAGTTTCAGCGCTTCTGTGCCATCAATGGTTCCTTCCTGCGCCATCATCAGGTGCAATTTAGGAATGCAAATTGTTATTTTTCTATGGCCTCAATGTCCGAAAATCGACAGTTCATCGGACTATGGCACTCGAGCACAGCGATCTGCTTGAAAAAAGGCAATATCCATGATTCTTCTTCCAGTTACTTAGGCTTCCTCTGAGCCGTGTCTTCTGCATCATGAAACTCCTCGAAGACCATGCCGACGCGGGAATCACCAAATGCCTTCTCAACATGATGGATATCCTCATTGAAATCATGTTGTTGAAAGGGTCATGCTGACTTGATACGCTTTTCTTAACCTTGTCTTTTTTCTAATGTTCAACTTTTTGCGAGATAACTTCGAGTAAGGAACCCCATTTCTTCCCATTGTCACCAAAGCAAATACCTACGTTGATTCCTAGACAACACTAACACACTGCCCTTGTCCTAGCGCTACCCACTCAAGTGATCAACTCGAATGAGGAGACGGAGTATGAAGGGAGAGAGGGAAGGGAGGTGAAAAGGTAGCGTAGTGGTAGCAGTCACTCCGCTGTCGATACGGGATGTCCCCATGTTGCGAAACCGCTGAAGCAACCGAATGGGCTAGTTGTTCCTCCTGCGGCCGGCAGGAGCCGCCACGTCTAGATGCATAAATTTTGCAAAACATATTCGAGCATTTTGCGTTAAACCGAAGGGTTTCAATAATACTTTTTTATTTCTCCTTTATTCAAATGATATTTCAGAGGTCTTGTGAGAGTCCAATTTTCGCGTCGATGCGTAGTTATACTAATATAATTAACAAAAAAAAATTAAAAACACATTTTCTCAAAGTAGCTCTCACAGAACCTCGGAAATCTTGCCTTGGTTACGTACAAAAAATTTGAAAGCAATCTATTAAATATTAAGTCCAAAAACATTGGAAGAAAATTTAGACACCACTCCTGCGCCCTCTTAAACCTACGTCACATCCAACTTCCTGGCAACTATGATCCCCTGTGATTTCCTCCTTGCTGTTGCCTGAGGAAAAAGGGGTCCTGGAAAGGAATTTATAACCATAAGTGCGCCACCAAGGCCACTTCACTTACAGTCGGACTAGCATGCGAGTCGGTAGAGCGAGGAGAGATCTAATCAAGGGGCAGTGGGGACAATCGCGCGTGGTTAATCTGACTGCATTAGGGTGAGGCATTAAATAGAGCAAACGGGCATACACCAATGAAGTGAGCGACCACGTTTTTCCATTAAGAAAACAATGAACATTTATTTAACTCTGATTCATTTCACAATTTAGAACACTTTACAATAACGATGATACTTAAAACTAATGAGGGATGAGGGGGCTAGTTAGTGGGTGAATGAACTGATGGAAAAAATGGCATGAAAAACTATAACCAATTCATACCTACAATTAATGCTGTTGCTAACAAAAAACACCAAAATGAATAGAATATACAAGCTCCATGTTTCAGACCTTACTTTGAGTTTCTCAAGCAACAAACGGGAGACGAGTGATACAAATAAATCAAATGAAGAGAATTGAGGATTCCATTGAGTCGCACACATGGTCGTGAATTAATATTACTTGTCGATTCACTTGGGAGGGGGGCTTAAACTGTTGAGAGAAAGAATCTCTGGGAAGGCCAATCTCCCAGATTAGGGAGTTTTTCGAGTGCTTATGAGTTGGCAGGAAGCATCTTCAACTGTACCAGCACTCCTTCAGCAGTTAATGGTACTCGTTGGCTGCAGCTTGGGAACCGGGAGGTGAAACTGCACCTACAACCGGATCTCTTATCAGAGCACATGCGTCTTGCTATATCATGCTGCTTCAACCATGCGGCTTCCATCTCTCCCTCTCTCCGTGGCTCTCTCTGGAGTCCTCCCTGACACTTTGGGTCTCCCCCGATATTTACCATGCAGCCCCTTTTAAACCCTCCGATCACGGAGTTGGGCAGACAGAATGACAAACGAAATAGTGGTTTATTTTAGGCACCGCCGCTCCCTCGTGGCGTGTGCCCGTGAAACTTGAAATGTACATGGGGCAAGACCTCAGGAAAGAGACTACGGTGAAGGGGTTTACGTGAGCCTACCATCATAATACAGTAAAACCCCTCTTTTACACTTTTGAGGGGAACTAGAGAAAAATGTGTAAATCGCGGGAAAGTGTAATTTGAGGGTATGCAATTTTATATGAAAGTTATGCCTGTAAGAATAACTCCTTGCTTCTTGATTTTGCCTGCCTAATTCTTGCTTTCATTGAACGACAAGTTTAAAATTGAAATATAGTTCCAACAAAACATCTTTAATAATGCCAAAATCTCTTATTTGAAATGCATGGGGACACGGGGAGATATATTAACTAGATTACATATGGTTGGGCCAAGATTAGGAAGCGTGAAAAAATTGTACAGTTGTAAATTGGAGGAAATATCAGGAATTAGTTTACAGGTGTATGAGGGAAGATGCAGCACAGCAAGCAGTTGAGAAAGGATGGAGGGGGAGAGGGGAATGGTGCAGTAGACACTAGAGTGGTCAAGACACTGTTCATTACTGTTAAGTCAGGAGAGCTGCTGATAGAACTTACAAGAGATTCAGCATAGGGGTAAGGAAAATGTGAAAAGAACTGCATGGCATTAATGATAGGCAAGGGAACTTGGGAATAGAAGAGGAGAATGACATAGATAAGGATGAACTGAGGCCAGGATATGCGATAGCATCAGCCAACCTGCGAGTTATGCAACCCGAACAACAATCGCGAGAAAAACGACGTACGTGTACTGTAATCCCTCGCGGCATTACAATTGCACAGATGAGCGAGGTCACGATAACTGGTGGTATATCTGGGCAAATTTTATTTCTCTTTCATAGTGGTAACTTACTGCATGAGTTTTTACTTCGTCTTTCACGGAGCGTTGAGTCCAACCACTAGTTATGCAACCAGGACGACAATCACGGCAAAATCTTCTCGTAAAACGTAAATGGCGAACCATTCAAAATTTTGCTAGCGTACATAAAGGGAAGACGTTACATTGCGGATATATGGACATTATTAGGACATGAAGAAAAAGTCGTAAATGGCGGGAAAACGTAAATTGCGGGGACGTAAAAGCGAGGTTTTACTGTATGTACCTATAAAAGTGCACTATATACACAATGAGTGCCTGAAATATTTGCCAAAATACTGTGGAACTCATTTACACATTAAGAAATGGTGAGGGTGAATTGGCAATATATATAATTGGTGATATAATGACGTGAAGTATATGGAACAAGTGATGAAGGAAGAATGTGAAAGAGAAGAACTATGTAAATATGAAGAGATTAGCCGATTGAAGAACTCAGTGGGGAGTTGCGTCAAACCAATGTCTGTCTGTCGAGGGTGTCTGAACCCCACCCAAACAAGAAATACTAGTATAAAATAAGAATGTTTATGAATAATATCACATTTAATATCATAATCATCCAAGTTTTTGAAAAATGAGTCTGGTAAATTTTCTTGAAGCAAAACATCGTTTCATCAGATGATGAGTCGTATAACCCTCCATCCACCCCATCAATATCACGCGACTAAATTCCTGATACCCTGAAACCATTGAATATGCATTCACGGGTTACATCAGCCCAACTTTCTACAATCAACTTACAATTTCAGCATAAGAGGCTCGCTAAATCCTTCCAGATTTCGTATAGGTGTGGAAACCATCTACCATCCACTTTTCCCATTTCCCCGTATTTTTGATATAAAAGATCAATTTACGGAGATGTCCAATGGCTGCAGCTTTTTTGTTAGACCTCCAGGAATGACTGCAACCTTGGAATGTTTTTTCAGTAAAGCTTTGGAATCATTTGCTATGTGTGGTCTTGCTGAATCCAATACAAGCAGTGATTTTGGATTAAAAAACGAGTCCTTCCTTTTTCCCCACACCTCAGTTAACCATGTTCTCAGCATATCGCAGTTCATCCAGCCTTTTGGATTTACACGCACAATAATTCCTTTCGGAAATTCCCCTTTGGGAATTGTTTTTTGCTTAAATATCACCATTGGGGAAAGCTTTTCTCCATCAGCCATTACTGCTAGTACAACAGTAAAGCAACATTTTTCAGATCCAGTGGTGGATATCTTTATGTCTTGAGTGCCTTTAACATAAACTGTAAACTTTGTCGGCATGTTAAAAATCATAGGTACCTCATCCGCGTTTCCAATCTGGCTTGGTTCAATGCCATTAATTCTAGCTTGGTCCAACGCCTGTCCAATAAATAAATTGAACTCTTCCACTTCCACTTGCCAATTTTTGGTAACTTTTGTACAGTAGAAGTAATCGCTTGCTCTGTTAACCTATTTCACTTCATAAAAATGATAACAACAGCAATTTCTGTGTTTAAAATTATCAATATTTTTCTCGCGAGCCATTTGCAGTGCTTTGCACTTGAGTGTCACAGTTGAAACGCCTCTTCCTTCACTTCTTTGCACATAGACCCAATCCTTCAATTCTTGCTCCAGATCTGGCCAAAACTCCTTTCGTTTCCTTCGAGCACTTTTTGCTGCAGGTAGAGCACTCAACAAATTCCTTTGGGACCGCCATTCTGGAACGCTAGATTCACCCACTTCGAAGAATCGGGCCACTGGCTGATTACCATGAATCTCGGTGTAATTCACAATTTCCAACTTTCTCTGCGCCATGTAAGAATCCTTCTTTTTGGCATTTTTAAACAGGCTTATCATCCAAGAGTGGGACTAAAATATAAAAAATAAGAGCATTATTTATATCATATTTATTAGGTTCATTAACTATGTACAATGAAATAAAAAATTATGGAACTACAGTTACACCCTTACAGTCTTAATATATTAAGATAAGGTAACACTGCATTAAATACTACGTCCATGGTTTATTGAAAATAATTATAGTTAGGTCAACACAACTTTAAAAATACCTCACCTGCTTTATGTCACAGAAGAACAACGCTGTACTTTCAGCACCTTTCCCAGTTGTCCACAACATTACAGCCTGACTGCAACTCACAAAATGAACAACAGATGAGGATTATGAGTTGTCCCTTTTGTCTGTGAGTCATCTGTAAGCATGGGTCCTCTCCTCATTCATTCCCTTAATTCCAATTCTTGGACTCCTTACGCTCACTTTCTCCGGTTGGTTGGTTATTTAGGGGAGGCAACCGACAGCTGAGGTCATTTGCGCCATATAGGATAGTTGGATATTTGGGTAATGGTAGGAGTTTTCAGGGAATGGAGGAAGGTGGAGAGAAACCCGGCGTTGGCATTAGCCTACTCTTAACGAAAGGCACCAAGGAGGCCACGGCTTAACGTCCCATCCGACGGACGGAGTACTGAACTTGAAATGCCCTCCACTAGGCACTCAAGTGGGGACTGGTTTTCCACTGAAAAAATCCGCCACTGCCGGAATCGAACCTGGGCCCTCGGGATGGTAGACCAGTACTCTAGCCAAAACACTAACCCGATCCCCCTCGCTTTCTCTTGCCCACTGCTATAGGTTAGAGGGGCGTGAATCGGACCAGTGGGTAAACAGGAACAACTGTGCTTCTGAGACTCACAGCATTACATACAACGTATCCATGAAATCTTATCTTGCTGGGACACTCGAAACGAGAACATTTTGACTGCAATTCTGTTTTTGATACACTGTTTTGTGTAGGCTTTCAATCCGAGGCAGGTGAGAAATTGGATCTTATTCAAAAACTTTGTATAGGTTTAACATATGGTGATAGTGTAATTATTTTTCGGATTTGATTTTATTCTTTACTGGAAGTGAAATTAATACAATAGCTACTACAATATGCTACTTTTTTGTCCCTTGCATAATTGCTTTGGATTTTCCTCTGCCTTATTGAAAAAATGCAAATTTCAATGGTTCCAAGAATATGCATTTCAGTAGTCAAGGTTCTGCAGGTGTCCAGCACGTAATATATCAGTGTGCGTTATACTTGAAATTTTGGAGATGTGCGGATAACAGCCAAAGGTTCACCTGAACGTTAATCGTGAATGCGCATTATACTTGGGAATTTAGGGTTCTACAATGGTCAAACAATAACAAAGAGCAGACAGTTAGTTCATACCATATCCACTTTTCATCACGTCCTGATTTGGCCAACTACACAAAATTTCAAACTCACAATTTAAGTAACATGAACTTTCAAATTTAGATACCTGAACCATAAAGACTAACCCAGCATATACATTATGGATTTACCTTATCTTGAATTTCCAGATGATAAGCAGCCAAACGTGTATTCTCCTTTGAAAGTCGATCAACAACTGACTTCAGTTGGTTGAGATAATTATTGACAGCTGCAGTGTCACTCCATGTCACTTTCTCGACTTCATGGCCTTCTCCACGGACAAGCCGTGAAAGCTCCAGGGCTGACTTCAGCATCATTGGTCGTTGTGAAGGTATCATTCTGTCTCCAATGGTATTATGGAAATTAGCGACCTAAATAATCAAGTAAAACATAAAAAACGCCCAGCTTCAATAGGTTGTCTCCTTCTCAAAAAGTATGCATTAATCCTGATATCTACGAGATTCTGAGAGCAAGATCTGGACTGGTGAGAGAAAGAATGATGGTTCCTAACAGGTCCAAGGCAACATACATTGAAGTTAAAATGAGAATAAAGAATCAGCTTCAAAAAATCAATCAAAAAACTAGCAACTTGCAATTTCCTAACCCACATTTCCAAATTTCCTTGCAACTTTCACATTTCCCACATTTTGTCTCAATTCATTCCTTATGGTTAGGGACATGACATTTTCGCGAAACGTTTATTGCGACAATATTCACGAAATAAGCAACTTTAGGGTTTAATCACGAAATTAACCATGTCTTCTTTGAAACGAGATTTTTTTAAACGAAATTTGAGATATTTTGCAAATGCCAAATTTTTGTAGCATGAAAATTTTCTTTAGTGATGGCCGGATCGGATCTTTCATTTTTCTCGGTGCCGGATTCGGATCCAAAGACATGGAGTAAAATTGGATCCGGATCGTAGATTTGAAATTTTCGCGGCTTAGCGATCGAAGTGCCCCATGAATGGAATGTAGGTGCGGTAGATATTGACAAGAAGAAGATGTGTAACTCAGGTCACGAAATTAGATGAAAACGTTCCCGTGCAACTAAAAGCAAAATAAAGAAATATGACTTTTTTCCCCTATTACCCCGGTATCACGGGGAAAAAAATACGTTGGATGTCACGCGGGTAGCCTACATTCGCCGGGATCAGGCGTACAACGAGGGCTAATGTACTGTGCGAAGTTCGATCTCAATCGCAGTTTAATTTTTTCTTTCAGTCACTGCATCGAAAATGTTATCATATTCAATTTCAAACCATTACATCTGAATACTCACTTTATTATACTTTGTTGTTTAAATTAGATTTACAAATGAACCACTCATAAATTAAGGATGGTCGGGTCGGATCCAAAGATCCACGGGTCTTTCATTTCATTCGCTACTGAAATCATATCCGAGGACAGTAAAAATTCAGATCCAGTCGGAGATTTTAACATCTCGCGGCCTCGTGATCGATGCGCCCCGCGAATGGAATGTACGTATGGTAGATACTGACAAGGATAGGTTGTGTAACTCGGTCACGAAATGAGAAGAAGATTTTTTCCGTGCCACAAACGAGGAAAACAAAATAAAAAATACTCGTCTTGACCGTTTTCTCCATAGGTCCGGATGTGCGAGAAAGAAAATTAAGCCGAGTGTCATGCGGGTAGCCTACATTCGCCATATTCCCGTGACCCTATGAGAGCATAGTTGTTAAAAATGAGGGCTAGTGCACTGCCAGTCGCGAGTTCGATCCTTAACACTACCTAAGAATACAGCCGTGCTGTATTCCTAGGGTAATGCTAGTAGGCAGTTAAAAAAAGTAGATTATCAGAAATTTCATGCCAAACTATAAGCAAAAAAAAATAATTAAATTTGGCGAAAGGAAATGATTGGAAAAAATTTATATTACAGAATTAAATCGTGGAATCAGTACGTTAACTTTGTAGTGTATTTTTGAGTGACGCATTTGTAAATTTAGTTGAAGCGACAGAAGTACAAAAAAGTCAGTATCCACACACAAAGGTTGGAAATGAAGGATGATAAAGTTTTTTATTAAATGGTTGAAAGAAAAATTTTAAACAGCGTAAGAATCAAACTTCATTACCTGCAGTCCACTACTCCACTCTGTTATTGTTATTACCATTATCTCATTAATTTGCATTTAACTTAATTTTGCCTACTGTGTTTTTTATGTTGCGTAGGGTAGCCTTAACTTCTGTATTGGATCTCAAATGTATGTACTATTAACTGTTTGTTCACATTGGTATGAAGTCTTTATTAATAATATTTTTAAAAACCCTTCCCATCAGACTCCTTTTTCCCAACATTAAACACAGCTTTCACCTTTTTAAAACGGTTTTATTTACCGTATTTGTCATTTTTAAACCCCGCTTTTGATGATTTTTATTTACCATTTTTCGGTGTCCCTACTTATGGCCCTTGATATAGTTACAGGTGTTACCTGTGACTATATCAAGTGCATTATCAGTATAAGTATTTATGGAAGACTGTGATTAATCCAAACATAAACCTTCACCATCCCAGGGTTTGATTAATATAGCTCACCCAAATCAGTGTAGCTTTGACTCCTCTACGTTTAGATTAGTTGAAACTCAGTTAGTTATAAAATTTTAGGAATGGGCAATAAAAAGGTTTCATTGTTGTATTTATCTCAGCTCTGAAAATATAAGCAACTGTGGAGAAAAAGTGTCAAACCTGCTCAAGTGCTTTGGCTTGATTGGAGAACTTCTTTGCCTTTTCAGCCATTGCTTTGATTTCAGCAGGAATACGAAAACCAAGAAGAGATAGCTGCCTGACTTCACGTATTAGTCCAACAAGCCTCTTGTTATACTTAACATGCATAAATTGATGATTTTCTTCAAAAGTTACCACAGGTTCATCGGTGCAGAGGCTAAGGGAAAATGAAAAGCACAATGAGAGAAATCAATGCAAACAATATAAAAACTCTGATACCTCATTAAGTCAACCGATATTTGCAAAAAAACTTAGATGAAGACAAGAATTCCATTAAGGTGGGATTTGAATTGATTATTTTGAAAATGATAAGAAAATATTCACCCAGGTTGAGTGGTCTTATGGGCCTATTGTTTAGCCAAGAGCTTTATGAACCCAGGTTGTAAATTTGAGGATGATCAGTGGCAGATCTACAATTTTGGGGTCCAGAAACTTGAACTGTTATGGTGCCTTCTTTACAACCAGCAATAATAGTTAAGTAATTACATAGCTTTGAAGGGACCTCTTCTGGATAAGGGGTTGTGAAGCTTCATTAGTTTTATAGTAGATCTACCACTGACTGGCATTAAAATTTTCTGGGAACCAGTTATTTTTATCTGGGATGTTTATAGAAGTCATGTGGATACAAATACAACAATACTTCAGATAAAATAGATGACAAATATCATTCAACAATATCAAGCATTTGGGAAATAAGATGTTTTATTGCAGTGTCACAATGAAAAAATAAAACTTTGCCATTTACATGATTGGTTTTGTAACAGAAACAGTGACTTATATTGCAGGCCTTGTCCCTTTGCATGATCTAGGGGAATTGGAAGGGAATAAGGATTTTTTAGTAGTAGAAATGGACTTATCAAGGGTAGAGGTGGATATTATGAAAATATCTTTAATGCCTTGTATTGCACCAAAGATAATCAGTTCAAACTAGATAACCACCCTAAAGCTTCAGGAAAGGCAATTTCACCAAAATTGAACCTACCTGAGTATTTTTTGCTGCATCTCATACATGATATCTTTCTCCCATTCATCAAACTGGTTCTGGGAATATTCCCTTAACTCCTTCAACACCTCACTAACTTTGGCCTGAAGATCTCCAAAGCCATTCAGATCACTCAGTATTTTCGAGCTGGTAGATTCCACATCAACTATCTAAATACAAGTAGGTAAATATTTAACAACAAAAATTTAGTGCATTCATATATATTGTACCAGCACATTTCAAGGTCATCACCACATCTCTAAGATCATTATCCTTAGCTATTTGGGCTTCCTTAGATACAACATTTGCCCTCAAAACAAACTCAGATTTAATAAACAGGGATTATGTACTTAGCCAAGGGACAATATCGAGTAAAGCCCCAGATATTTAATAAACACAAGCTACACAGGAATACATATTAAACATCTGAGGCTAATTTGCATCTAAGCTAATTATTTTAGGTATATTAGCATAGTGCCCAGAATAAAGTCGAAAGACGAAGCTCCAATTTTGTGGAAGGATACCATTGCGGCAATAAAATGTCTTAGTGACTTCCACACTTTTATTTAGGATTGTAGACCGGTTTAGGCAGTTACGCCATCATCACGTGCAATGCAGTTGGACAGAACACAACCAGTATTTATACAGATCTTGGGGGGGGGATCACCTATCTCTATGCATACCTTTGCTTCCAGTTGCCTGGCCCAATATATGTTAGATACTACTTGAGGCATGTGAGGGAGAGTAAGTGGGGCACCAGATGATGAATGCTGTACTTCACACTGACGGAGTTCTACTTCCACAGAATTGACGTAATCCATCAGGGAAGCAAGAAGATTCTCTCTCAGTGGCAACAAGGCACGGGCTATGCTGGGTCTTTCTACTGCACCTAAATATCTCTTGAACTCCTGGAATTAAATTAAAACATGGATCCGACTCATTAAAAAGGAGAGAAGACTACAGGTATCCTACATCATGCTGGACATAAAGTTTTTATCCTAAATCAATGGCGATTGTCTATTGACTGAACTGGTATGGCCACTCATGCCAAATAGGTCAAAGGATAAGAGCCAGACTAAAGGCAGTCCACATACTTGTAGCAACTGATGCAACTCAGAGAAGGCATCTGACCATAGTGGGGTGGCCTCTGAAAAAAATAGTGTCTCGTTAAAAAACACTATTGAGAAAGGCAACAGGGAACCACCTCAATTATATGATAAAAATCCTAGAGTTGTATGCTGGATAACAGCATATGCAGACACTGATGTTCACTAAGGATCGAAGGAACAGCCAAAGATAACTCGGGAGTTGAAAACATCAGGCATCTACTGTTTTCCATCTAAATCTGGACATATTAACATTGGGGAAACTAGCCAGACTATAGAGAGGCACCTGAAAGAGCATAAAAGGTATATCAGGCTCTACTATCCAGAGAAATCTGTCACAGCTGATCACAGTCTTGAAAATAATCAGCAGAAGAGAGCCACCTTTAGCACTCTTTACCAACGTGCTTTTTCGATTTGCGACGGAGACTCCATTGAGAACGAGAAACGCTACATCATCAACGCCTTCGGAAAAAATGACTTCTCTTTCAACACTATTGACAACATGGTCGCGAAGGAAGAGAAGAAGCGCAAAGATCTGGCCCTAAAAAGGACCGTTGGGGAAATGGAGCGGGATATAGAAGAGAAGAAAAGCTCCAATTATGCCTTAATTCCCTATGTAGCCGGGACTTTGGAAAAAATCGCAAGAATTCTTGGGAAACATAATATAGTGACACGTTTTAACTGTGTCACCAAGACATCCAACCTTCTATGCAAGGCCAAGGACCGCGTGCCCATGAATATCCAAAGCGGAATATACGAAGTTAAGTGCTCTTGCGGAGACTCATACATTGGCCAAACATCAAGAACCATGAAATGCAGAATGCAAGAGGGGGATCGGGTTGGTGTGGTGGCTAGAGTACTGGCCTCCCATCCCGAGGGCCCGGGTTCGATTCCCGGCAGTGGCGGATTTTTCAGTGGAAAACCGGTCCCCACTTGAGTGCCTAGTGGAGGGCATTTCAAGTACAGTACTCCGTCCGTCGGATGGGACGTTAAGCCGTGGTCCCCTTGGCGTCTTTCGTTAAGAGTAGGCTAATGCCGACGCCGGGTTTCTCTCCACTCTTCCTCCGTTCCCTAAAAATACCTACCATTACCCAATTACCCACCTATCCTATATGGCGCAAATGACCTCAGCTGTCGGTCGCCTCCCCTAAATAACCAACCAACCAGAATGCAAGAACACGAAAGGGCCACCAAAAATAGGCAGTTTCGGTCATCCGCCATCGCGGAGCACGTATAGGAAGGACCAACACACAATGTGGACTTTGAAAATGCTAAAATCATCGCTAGAGAGAAGCATTACTTTCCCCGTCTCATACGAGAGGCTATCGAAATAGCGAAAACATCCACATTCAACAGGGAGGACAGCTATTCGCTCTCTAACGCCTGGAAGAGACTCTTACCCAAACGGACCAATCAGAACGCACCTAGCCAAAACCAAGGCTTATATAAGACGGGCAAAAACCTGCATCAAACACTTCGAACCAGAAGACGCCAGCTACAATGCCGGCAAAACTGTCGTCATGAAGATGAATCGACGTGGAGGTCAACCCAAAAACCTTGCTATGCAAGTTGCAGAGTTGGTTGATTTTCCGATTTGGAAGCCATGTTGATTTTCAGCTATGAGTTTATGCAACTTCAAGTATTTGAATACCCGAATATGAAATAGTTTCTCAAATATTTTGGAGAAGACAGATAAGACAGATATTGGACTATAGTTGCCTGCATTTTCACATGTCCCCTTTTCATGTGTTCTATTTTTCGCAGTTAATCTTTAATACTTTGCCGAGTCTCTTTTAATACATTCTCGTACTTAGTCCTCTCCAACCAAACAAAAGTCCAGCACATGCAGCATCTCCTATCCTTCTCATAATGATAACAATCTCATATCATACATTACCTGATGTAACTGTAATGGTGATGAAGATGCTAAATTGTTTAGTTGGCTTCTCAATTTAGAGGCAACTTTTGCCTCAGCTGGAGCCAGTACATCCTCAAAACGTTTCATTGCTACTTGCCAAAGTGGGTCAGTGTATGGGTTGAACTGAACAGGATTCATGCCTGAAAAAAAAGCATATCATTCTTCTAAACTTACAACAGCCAATTATTTTAGTTTGAGGGCAAATTTACCAGTCCCAAAATAGATATAGCAGTACATCATTGGTGAATCTCCATATAGTCTAAGGGTAACAGATAAGTGCAAAAGCAGCTGCAAAAGTATTAATATAAATTCATAGGCTATTCATTCTAATAAGTTACGAAATATGGAAAATTAATTGAATTTGTAAGAATTGATACCCTGACAGAAATTGAATTTTTTTTCATAGACATTTTTAAAGTCATAACTCATTTTTTATGACCACAATTAATTGCTAAATTGAAAGCCTTAATAGCATTGATTCTTGCAAGGTGAACTGCCCAATAAAATATTTTACATGAATTATTTTACCATAAACACTTGCCTGAGAAAGGAAGGAAGGCATCTTTCGTCCGAAGATTTTCCTGCTCACTCGAAGACAACAGCCTTACAAGTTGGCGGTGCATAGTGCGAACCCGCAAGATCTAATGCATAAAAAGGTTAACATTAAGGTCATCTATATATATAAAAATGAATGTATGTGTGTGTGTGTGTTTGTGTGTATGTCCTTTATGCATTACTACACCATTCATCGGATCGCCATGAAACTTTGGGAAGTTGTTGAGTACATTCCCGAAAAGAGGACTATGGAATCGATATTTCAATATCGATACTTTATCGATATAATATCGCTAAAGTATCGATAAATTGATACATTATTGATACAAAATTGAGGTTAAATTATTTAGTTTTTTAAAAGGAATGTATCGTTGCAATATCGATACTGTATCGAATGTATATAATGTGTTTGTCCTTTATGCATTACTATTCATCGGATCGCCATGAAACTTTGGAAAGTTATTGAGTACGCTCCGCGAAGGTTTCTACAAAATCGATAATTCAATGTCGATACTGTATCGATATAATATCGATAAAATATGGATACATCGATACATTGTTGATACAAAATTGAGGTGAAATTATTTAGGTGTTTTTAATCAAAGTTTTATAAAGTATCATTACAATATCGATACTGTATCGATACAATATTGATAACTTCATGCATTACCACAACATTCATCCAATTTCCATGAAGCTTTGGTTAATTGGTTTGTTCACTCCATGAAGGTTTGTACAATATCGAGAATACAATATTACACTGGAGACGGGATGTGCATCCCATTGAACTTGCAATTCATTGAAACACTCACGTGCAACATATTCAAATCATCCTGCATGGGACAAATATTTCAGAAATGCCAACTTATTGCTTGGGATGAATGCACAATGGTGCACAAAGCATCGCTCGAGGCTCTGGATCGATCATTGCAAGATTTCCGTTGAATCCTGAGACCATTTGAGAACGCATTAATATTGCTTGCACGACATTTCAGGCAAACATTACCTGTAATTCCTCGATTGACACTAGCAGATGAAATAAATGCTTGCCTGAAATATTCTACTTTGTGACGACATGTAAAGACGTTAAAATTATATACAAATATGCGTGTCCAGCTGCAAAACAATCGATCAATATATTGTATAACCATAAGAATTGTGAAATTAAACATACTATAAACGTGCGCTTTCCATTTAACCAGATTGAGCGACAGCAACGCGTGGCCGGGTCAGCTTGTACATTATAAAATTTGAACCAAAATAGATACTCATATTCGATATGACCTCATGCATAGTTTATCCCAAAGTGCCAATTTTAAATTTTTTGCCAAGGAATCAGGGTTTGAACTTGTCTAAGGCTTATTATTTATAGATTTGGTCCAAGATATTATAAATTATTTTGAAAAGGCTAAATTAATAATCAATGAATACAAAACTATAAAACTATTTCAATGTTTTGCTATCAATAGATTATGTACTGCTTTTGTAATGATTGTTGCATTAACCCTTACGAACCAGTGGATTTCGTTTGAAATTTTCTGCATGCCCTTAGCTGCAAGGGAGACTCTTTACACCTGTATACTGAGCACTTCTGGAGCGATGAAGCTAGCAGGAGGGCTTTTCTACCCCTTGTGACCCAGCTCAGCAGGGCACCAGACCCTTGACCCTTTCCTCAAAAAATGATCCTTTGTATTGATGATAGCCTGTCTCTCGGCATGATTTTGAAAAATACTTTTCTGGTAAAAGAGCTATATGTACAATAATTTGTATGGGAACTTAAATTAAGAGAGGTGCTTAAATTGCTACCAAGAGTCAAGCAAAACCCTGCCCTGTTTCCAAGAAAAGGGTCTGGTGTCCCACTGAGAAAGGTTCTCACAGGTAAAATTGCATACCTGGGACCTTTGCTTTTTGCCCTCACTTCTCCTCATCCCAGTATCAGCTGTACATAACATTCATTCTTTTGAGTAGGAAATCTGTCATGTATAGCCAAAATTCAGTGTGAGCAGAAGTAACTAAAATTAAAAAAATGTGAAACACAAGTGGGTACATGAAAACATTTGTTTTAATTTCAATATATTTTTTGCTAAATAAAATATTAGATATTGTGACGGAACGGGCTTGATTCTCCTTTGCCCGTTGACTCGCCGCAGTCCTTACGCCTTCGAGTACTGGAACCCTTACCTTTGCCTCGACACCTCGTCTCCTTCGGACTTTCCCGGGTGGGAAATGGTTTTGAGAAAAAGGGATATCGCGACCTTTGTCGCGTGTTTGAGAAGGGCGCCACCTCAAAACCGCGGCATCGGACCAGCTCAGCCAGCAAAGCAAGGACGATCCAAATTGTTCGAGGGTCGGGGGGACTTTAAGCCAGGGCGGACGGTAAAACAGTGAGGGCCGTATGACGTGAGCGCGGGAGAAATTACGCGAAGCGTAAGAATGAACCTCTGCCTTTTTTTTACAATTAACACAAGCAACATTTATTCAATGAAATGAGCATGAAAATGAACACGAAGGCACTCTACAGCTAAATAACACAGGTCTTAATGACTAATGAGGGATGAAGAGGTGAATGAATGGCGAGACATAAATGGAACGAAATTAACCACAATGAAATTATCACCCTGTAATACTTTGACCAAATAAATGACCAAACATGAAAAAATGAAATAAAATGAACTACTAAATGGAGAGAATTACATGCTCCTCGTCCTTTTATGAATACTAATGATGAGGACGGGAGTAGGTGATACAGAAATATGGTCCCGTAGGACTATGATTGTCCACTCTTGGGATCAGTTTGACTCTTCTCTTGACCTGAAGGGACTTTAACTCTGTTTGGATATCTCGTACACCACTTATTCTGGCGCACACGGGTTTCACAGCGGGGAAGCGTGAATAAGAGGGTTGAAACCACTTAGGATTGGGGAAATACGGGTGTGGCGATACTTATGTGTGAGCTGGTGTGGAGCTTGACGGCGAAATCCAGCGCGGAGAGACTGCACCGTTGAGTTTTCGGTATGGTGGCGTGGAGAACGGAATTCAACATCTCCTGTTGAGATAATGCACCTTCCGACTGAAAGGAACTCGTCCAACCTTTGGTTCCGGGGATGCGGCGACCCGCTAGCTTTTGCGGTCTGTCGCCCTTATCTACCCGAAACCGCACCTCCTCTTTGGGGTGCCGGGATCGAGGTCCGCTGCGTCTCGTTCCTCTTCTGGGACAGAACGCAGGAAAAACCGCTAGGGAACGACTTTGTCAATTCCTCGCGGAAGTCGTGGTGATCTCCGTCTCCGATTATCGTCTCTCTCTCCGTCCACACTCTCGCCTGGCTTCACCAGCACACCCTGAGCTTCTCTGCTCGACTTCCAATCACCAACTGCCAACTGATATCTCTCCCGACTCAACCGTCAGCGTCTTCCTTGTAACGCTCATCCCCCCCTCTCACGTGACTACAATTCAAAAATCACCAATAAATTCACGGCTTACACTGCCCAATGACCTGGGTAGACACAAAAGTGGCGTGATTCTCACTCTTAAAGAATCCAATGCACAAGACAAAGGAACATTTTACCAGATATCCACGCAGAAAAAAGGCAGGCGTTCATCTCGCTTACGCAACGGGGACCCGGCTTGGGACGCAAATGACCAACGCGCGAGGCGCGACCAGGGAAAAACAAGGATAAGACGGCCAATCCGTCACAATATGGAGGACAAAATCTATGGAATAATGGGGGCACGCCTGAGGTATAAACCCTGAGGCTAATGAGAATACCCCATCCAACACATTTTTTTCCCCTCACCCATTCTCACTAACCTATGTGCCAACACATATTCTCCATTGTAAAGTCGAAAGACAAAGCTACAATTTTGTGGAAGGATACCATTGCGGCAATAAAATGTCTTAGTGACTTCCACACTTTTATTTAGGATTGTAGACCAATTTCAGCAGTTACGCCATCATCACATCATCACGTACAATGCAGTATACCAGTATAGTAACCCGGGGGGGGGGGGGGGGGGGGGGGAGGGGGGGGGGGTGTAATCCAATACCCGTTTCCAATTTTCCAAATTTTGGTTGTGTTCTGTCCAACTGCATTGTACGTGATGGTGGCGCAACTGCCGAAACCGGTCTACAATCCTAAATAAAAGTGTGGAAGTCACTAAGACATTTTATTGCCGCAATTCTCCATTGTATCAATAACCACTTTTAGAAATAGGTACCAAGAAATATGTTCCACCCAGAGGCTTGTCCGATTGATGAATGAAGAGCTCACCAAGTAATCAGACAAGACCAGTGGCAGCAATAATACGAAGCAACGATGTATGTCCAGTAGATGTGCCCTACAATGGCAGCAAAAGCTCGACCACTGACAAAGAGTTATATGCAGCTGAACCCAAAAATCATCATAGACAGCAATGATATGAGATCTTAGTTTTACATTTGTGATTATTTGATGAATAGGTATATTACAAGACACAATTTTCATCAGATAATACAGTTTTGCAACATTGGTTTCTATTGAATCACTATGAGTTGATGAAAATTAACCTCAAAATACAGTTAGAAAAAATACAGAAAAGGTTCTTGTACATTCTTAATTCATGGTATGCATTATTATTGTAGGGGAGCATGGTAGCCTAGTGGGTAGAATGCTTGGCTACTGATCGAAGGGTCCCGGGTTCAAATCCAGGTGAAGCCTTTGGATGCCTCCGAACGAAAAATCCTCAGAGTGCGAGGTGGCCCAGGGAAAGGAACTGGCCCCCCTACCCTGAATGTGTAAAATTCACACGCCTGTGGGTTAGTCCAGGGTGAGCTCTACCCTCAACTATCAAAACCAACCGTTGGGTTGAATCACTGAGTGAGTGATTATTGTTGTAATCAATGACAGAATAATAGAAGAGAATACAAAAGAACATCTTACTTCTTGCAACCGTGTTTTCAGCTTCAATAGAAAACCAGGAACAAAACTACTGCCTCGCCATGGATGGAACTTATAATTAGGCCAAAATAAAGTTGTAAGGTTTTGACAGGATTCAACCCATTTATCACATACAGCAATACCCTAAAAGAAATTAAGTTTCATGATTAGTGAAAATAATTAATTATGGTTAAATTAAAATTCCATGACCAGTCAATTGTTATTAGTTAATCTAAATTTGGATTTGCAAATGACCCTTCTAATAGCTTTTCTTATTACTTATGCTGATTAAATCATTATGAAGAGAATCACTGGATTCTAATGATAAATGTTC
Source organism: Platycnemis pennipes (assembly GCA_933228895.1). Taxonomy (NCBI): domain Eukaryota; kingdom Metazoa; phylum Arthropoda; class Insecta; order Odonata; family Platycnemididae; genus Platycnemis; species Platycnemis pennipes. Next base: position 33,514,820 of record OW121855.1, read on the forward strand.
TCATTTGTTCTAAGGTTTCCGCAGCATGGCATTGAATGGCTCCTCATTTTTCTCAGGTTTGCTCCACGTACGTTGGCTTCAGTTGACAATGGTTTTACCAGAATTCCAGCTGACATCTTCAGGTCGACTGCTGTTCGCTGCAATTTTCACCACCTATATAGGACGTCTCGTCTCATAGCTGCTCCCTGATTGGTTGGATGGCGGAGGGTCCTTCTCCACACAACGTGCAATGGATATCCATCCTCTCAATTGAAATTGTTAGGTGCTTTCACTATCTTGATGGTCTCTTATCAATCTGGGGAAATAACGTTTCTCTTTAGTTAATATTCTTGTTTTCTAGAAGTCTATCTTAAGCCCTCCATGAATGCTCGGAGACAGCAGATAAGTTGTACTGTTTCTTCTCCATAGATCTCTGGTGTTCCTCCAGTCTTACAGCCACCGATCTGCATGTTTCGCCAATATAGGTCTTCCTACAGGAGCACGGCACTTGGTAAACTCCTTCGCTTATATTTTGTGGGATTCTGTCCTTGGGTGTCTTGAGCCTGTTGGCCATCTTCGTCAAGCAATGGTACTTTGTGCTGACTTGATGCTTTCTCAGGACCCTGGTACTCCTCTCCGTTGTTCCTGCTACAAAGGGGATGTTGGTGTAAGTTTTGGGCTTCTTGTCTTCCGTTTCATGCCTTTCCTTGGTTGTGAGCTGGCCCCGTTTCTCCTTCGCAATCCTTCCTAGGACCATGTCTCTTCCGTAGCCATTCTTTTGTAGAGTTCCCAATAGCTGTGATTTCTCTGCGGCCAGCGAGTCGGTGTCCAAAATACCGTAGGCACAATTTACTAACATAGCCACCAGTGAAGCTTTCTGGGAATGTTGGTGATGCCAAGTGAAGCCAACATATGTGGAGCAAACCCGAGAGAAATGCAGAGCCGATAAATGTTCTCTTGGCTTGGCACTAGCAATATTCAGACTGCCTTTTTTGCATAATCAATACTAACAACATGCCAATAATATGTCATAATCTAGGGCCATGGGTACCTATTGCATCAAAGAAAATAATAAAAGTAAGCACATCAAAGTTAGTTACGTGCAACAAATACTTTTGGCTTTCTCAGAGGGTAGAGAAATCAATAGAGATTTTCTCTATACATAATACATATGAACACTGCAACTTAGTGACCTAGGTCTATAAGCTTATAGATAAATACATAAGTATTTTAAATGCATAACATGTTACTTATTTCTATTAATAATATGGATAATATACTGAGTTTTACAACAGTGAAAACAGAATCTGTAGGCAGAAAACCATTAATTAGTACTACCTGTCCCTGGAGAACAAATAAAATATCCTGAATAAAATATGTAGATATTTCACTTAAATTCATATAAACTTTTTGTTGAATCACAAATTTCCTACAGTTAAAAACTTTACATAAATTGATGGACTCAGATGGACTCATATATTGTTCCAATTACTGTGTGTAAAATATAATACTGTTTTTCCATTACTAAATGACATGAGTTACATTATTTTCAACATATATATTCAGAATAAAATAATTCTAAATTACTATATACTTTCTATGGGTACCTAACTGTTTCCTTGACTCTTCATCCAGTAGAAAAATGATGTTTTGAATGGAGTTCAAGCAAGTTTTTCACTTGATTAAAGGAAGGGTATTGTTCATAGAAATACAAATTTTCGAAGTTACATCAAGTAGAACTGTTAAGAGACTCACAGATTTTCTCAATCAAATTTAAATAGATGAGTGCAAACCTCATCACAAACAAACCAAAATTTGTACAAAATTAACCAATATGACAATTGTGAAACACCAGCCTACCTGATTCATCAGTTCCTCTATTTCCATGAATGAATCACTCCACAAGTTTCTCTGCTTGAACTTTGTTTGAACACACCCAGTCACTTCATTCCCTACAGAGACAAAAAACTCCTCATTACGCAATTGACAACAAAATGATATATACATGGGTTGTTGTAATGTTCCACCTGACAGGATAACTAGCAACACATTGGAACATTTTGAATCATCATCAGGTAGATACATCAACTATCTTAAAAACAAGGGAATGAAAGAGAAGGGGTCATGCCATGAGAGTTAAGCAAGGAGGTGGGTCACTCATACCAGATTTTGTATAATCATGAGGATTTTGAGAAATGGATAATTGCAGTAAAGTTTGAAGATGCTGGTCTTTCGGGATTCCCTCCGCGTTGGTCCATAGTTCCTTGGACCAACTAGTCATAGTCCAAGGAACTATGGACCAACGCGGAGGGAATACCGAAAGACCAGCATCTTCAAGTAAGACAACCCACGGAAGCCTACACAAGGATTGCAGTAAAGTTTAAGCAGTCTGATTGATCAACTTGAGATGAGAACCTAGAGAACCACCTGAGATGCTTATTCTTTAGTGTAAATAAAAACTTGAAGTGATAGCTAAATATTAGTGTCTCCATTACATATAAATAATACCTAGTCCAACAATCATTTAGTTGCGGTATATACAGTACACTTATTCCTATTATGCACTGGGAATAACATATGAATTACAACCAGAATTGCCTTAATGGCAACTTTAGTAATTTTACTGCTGAAGGTACCAGCTTAGGTTAAGCTATGCACCAGATGAAATTGATTTTTTTCACCTTAAAATCTTTACAATTGATACAATCTTAGAGAATTATAGAAAAATAAGAGCCAACATATATATAATTCAAACTAATTGACAGACTATCCAGCAGAAGAGTCATCTATGACATTTAATTACCTATTATTTCCATCAAATGCTCCATTCGTTGCTGAGGATAAAATATGTCTTCTAATTTCCATAAATCATCCAAAGCATTTTGGACATCATCTAAAACCCTTTCTGTATCTAATAAAGAGACAGATTCCATAGTTCTGAAAAAAAAAGATAAACGCGGGATCATCATTTCCCGATCAACAGAAAACACAAAGAAATTCTTCAAGTTCAAATATACACAAGACCTTTTGTTATCTCATTGATAGAACCCAAAAATTGTTAACCACATGTGCTCCAATATCACTCAAGATATTACCTTATATCTTTGTCAATGAGCTTTAAAATATTCAAAAAACTTTGAGCCTTTAATTTCTCTTCTTTTAATTCAGAGGTCCTGGCAACAGCTGACCAAAACTGCACCTCATCTTCAATGGTGATTATAGCTAGAAAAAAAAGAATGAACCATTATAATATAATTTAATTAGAATAAACCAATGCCTAGAATAAGGTTAAAGTAAAGCCAATTAGTATTTGGCATGTATATGAGGCCATATAAAGAAACAGAATATATAGTGATAACTCACAGATGGAACAGTGCCTTTACATACTTAAAGAAAATGTGATTTACAGCTCATTTTATGAGATTTCTCTCCCTCAATGAGAGTGTAATGATAATACTGTTATATTAAAAGCTTATATAAAATTAAAGAGACGTTTTCCTAATATCATCTGCCATAAGTACAAGCATTCAGGCAAGGGCCTACAATCCCATGCAAAAGTACTTTCATTTTTACCATAGTTTAATACAGCAGTGATATGATGATATTTCATTACTAAGGTGTATGACTGGAAAAGACAACGGCTAATTATAAATATTGATGGTAAAATCTTAGCAGCCAAGAAAACAGCTTTACTACCTGGTAAGTTCAAAATCTCTTCTGGCTGACTACTTAGACGGTTCTGCTTCATCAAAACTCGCTTCAAATTCTGTTCCAGGTGACTGATTAATTGCTGCAACTTTGGATCAAAAAGTTGCCCCCAACTATTGTCCTAAGAGGATAAAATTTTTGGTTCAGCAACAAAACATTTTTTAATCAAGTGAAGAAATATTCATTTTAGCATCTTATTTTAGAAACTTACTTTAAAGACTGAAGGTGCAAATACTTTCTGAATAGTATGATATAAGGTAGATACTGGAGAGTCAAACATGGATGATATAAAGACAGTTTCATGTAAGTTATCTCCTGTTATCACCGCAGGCTTCAGTTTGAAAAATATGAGAGCATTGCACTTCTTCTCCAAGTTGATAGCCTGAAATTACATTGATGTCATCAATAATTAATGAATACAGCTGACCAAATACCAAATCTATATGATGATATATAGATGCATAGATGTGATATATCAGATGCTATATTGTGATATAGAATCTAATACATTTTTATAATTTATTTACATAATGAGTTTAATCCATACAAGAATAAAAATTATATTAACCCAGAAATCTCATGAGAAATCAGTTTATGTATATTTCAATACTCACAAATTAAATTTGTTAAGAGTTTAGATCGGTGTGCTTTATGGCTCTGTGCAAGTTTCTTTTTGAGGAACAATGGAGAGGAGAAATTGGAGGCTTTTGAGATATGTACCTTGAGCAGAATGAAGTAGGCAAAGTAGGCAAAATGAATTCAAAAGTCAGAGATAGGAGATGGATTGTATATGGAGAGGTAAAGGGATTCTGAGGCCCAACACCATTCTCAGCAAAATGCAGATGTCAGTGAAGTCATTAAAACATGGTGGGCCAAATAGAGGAATATGCGCTTCAATGGAAATGGAGTCACTCAATCCGTTTTCTGGGATATCCATCCATGCAAGACTGCAATATATCACAGTCTACACATGTATAGCATCATGCATCAACACTTCAAATGTGAGAAATGAGGAATAGAAGATGAAAATTAGGATAATTGGGAGTGATTTCTATGAACTCCTGACTTATAGTAGAAACCAAAGTTAATGGCATTGATAAACACAAGGTAATGAAGAAAGGTGGGGAAGTTGGGCTGGGGAGGGGTGGAAAAAAGCTCAGAGAAATTTATGTACCAGCTTGAGGGGTTAACAAAAGCCATGAAATAGCAATGATCAATGTTGCCTCTTTAGCTATGGACATGCATGTTGATCACACTGGTCAGTTTACAGATTTGAACATCATGTGCATTTACATGCACAGTGAAACCTCCCTACAACGAATTCGCAGGGACTGGAAAAATGACGACTTTGTTGTACGGAGGTTGGTAATGCATAGGTTAGATGCAGGTTGCGTAGTCTCAGGAGAAGTCAAGAATTCGTGTTGCTGTAAGACGAGACCCTCATTTATTATGTAAGCAAGTTTGGGAAGGCAAAAAATCATTGTTGTATGCCGCCAATTAGGTACCTATCTGCGGTAACTGATGGTGAAGCTTGATTGGATAACTGAAAGTCAAGGATATTCCATTCATATTTAATTTCAAAGTAGATTTGCCCCTGGTTTCAGTGCCACAGTCTTACTCAAACCTATGCATATTTTACTGAAATTATCGCTTTTTCCTAGTTTTGTTTATGGGTCAATCATTTAATTACCCGAAACTCTACATCACCTAAAACTAATGCCTGTTGCGCATATTGAATATGTCACATCATTTTGTGGAATATTCAGTTGTGCATATTATGCATATGCGCAATGCATCCCCTTTGCATAAAACTATTTATTGCACATGACTGGCAGTTTTTACTACATTTTCGGAAGGATGAGGATGGATTATCATTTACATGATCATAATGTTATACTGTGCTCCGGAGGAAAAAAAATGCACCGGCTCAACTGCTGAGATTGACAGCCGCGGCGGCCCACGATCTGGGTGAGGTGGCGATTCTTGTTGCGTGAAAAATGCAGCTTACCTTTCTTGAAAAAAAAATAAATACTTCAGCCATGGTCACCTCTACATGATTGTTCACGATCCTGACTGAGCTTAATGTTTCATGTGAAAAAAGTATCAGATTACATTTCCGTATCAGGTTTTGTTAGCTGTGGATGGCTGTGGTGGGGAGAGATGCAGGAGGGAGGGCTTTAAGACATAATTGGTACACGCAGTCACAGTCAAAGCAAAACACATCTCTGCTAGCCACACAAAAATCATGCCTCAGCTTGTTAGTCATGTTTCTTTCTTTTCTACAGTAAGGGCGGCAACATTGTAGCGACTGTGTGACGGCTGGTAGGGGGCGAGGCACGGTTTGAATGAAATAATTTTAAAGTACAGCCTTTGTATTTTTGAAAGAAAAAATATAAATAGGTTGTTAACTGTGTAGCTTGATGGTTTTTTTGTTTCAATTTGTGCTTGTGTGCGTGAAGTCTATCTTGACAGTTGAGCCGGGGCCTTTTTTCCTAATGACGTACTGCCTAACATTTCGTCCATTGCTCTCAATTGCGATGGAAAAACCATCAGAAACGCCGAAAATTATTTTGATATAGGTGATGAAAACCTATAAATGCAACGAAAAGTAATGTTTATGCAAACAATTTGATAAATAGAGGTCACCTCTATGTTTTGGCCCAGGCGCGGCCTTCGTTCTATGGAGGATTCGTAAGTATGGAAGTTTGTTAAGGAAGAGTTTTGTGCGTAGATGCGTATGGGCAGGTCCCGTGACTATGACTTATTAATACGGACGTTATCATAAATTTTCGTTATAGAGAAGTTTCAATGCATGCAGAAATAACAGAGCTTGTGACTTAACCCTCATTTCAACAGCTGTTTTAATTCAAATTGTAACTATACCATAAATCCCAAATGGTTTGATAATCTAAATTTTTTTCAAAAACTCCATTTGAAAAATAGATAAGAAAATAATACTTGCCTGGTTACTGAACATCACATTCTTTTGGTTGTTCTTTTCTTCTATTGTAACACACAAAGAATAACAATTCACGTCGTCCAAGAAATTATTCAAGTCAGCATTCCTTCCACAGGCTTCCAAATTATCATTTGGCAGAGTAATGCCAAAATAATTTCCTGAAATTTTATGCAAAAAATGGAGTTCACTTTATAGGTATCAGGTGAATCATAAGAATTCTGATATTTTCCAAATCACTTTGCTTCACATTAACATTGATTATTATGTTGACATACCAAGAAAATCATACACATCATTTTAAGCTATATTAATAGATCAACCAAAATAAAGCACACAATAGCTGAAGACTGGCATATTCGCCAAAACAAAATATAGGGTTGGGGCAGGGGTTCGAAGATTCGGTCGAATCCTATCGAATCCATGCATTTCTGTTGCCGCGAGAGATTCAACCGCGTGACGACCCGTGACTAGAGATGGGCAACTTGGTAAATTACCGCGGTAATTTTCGTAAATTACCGCGGTATTTTTCGTAAATTACCAACACACCAGAAAATTACCGTAATAAACGGTAATTTTCGGTCTTTTTCAGAAAACTTCTTCCTCACAAAGAAACCATTGGAATTGGTGATATCATAAATTAAGAAGCTAAAACGATTTTGTTTACATTGTGTCCATGATTAATTCCAATTAATTCACAGGGAAAAAATTGCATAACAAATGCATATTGCGCAGAAGTATGTCTTTGGAACGAAAATTTCTCATAGTGTGACAAAAGAGAGGCAAATTGCGTGTTGCTGCCAACTTTGTTTTAATTTTTTTAACGAGTTATAATTGTTAAATGTCGTGATATGTTTCATATAAGCGTCGGCAGTTGTATCTTAATGCTATTTGATTTCGTTTTGAGTCCTCTGATAAGGATTAGCAGCTGAAAACTTAAAATTACAGGAAAATTACCGTAATTTACCGCGGTAATTTACCTCAATTGAAAATTACGGTAATTTACCCTTCTCTACCCGTGACTCATTGCCAACGCGGTAGAGTTGATGCCAAATTACGGGTGTTCGTAACACCAATGCTAATCTAAGACATTACATAGTCCGATAGGTGATATTTGATCATCGTGATGGTGAAAAAGTCTGCTGTGATCAGGCATGAACGTCTTTTTTCGGCGTAGCTGGGACTTTCCCGCGTACGTAGACGCGTATTTAATTATCTACTTCCTAGCTGACGCCTGTTGCCCATTACAACAAAAAAAGAAGTTTTGGGTAATTATACTTATTTTAGATTTAAATATCCAGTGAAAGAAAGATTGGGTTTGTGCTACTCTCGACCTTTTACATTATGTCAACTCAAAAGATGGCGTTTTCTGTAATCGTCGTCGATTGCTGCCGTGAAAGCGGCACCACTAATCGTTCAAAAATGGATAGGTAAGTTGTAGAGATTCGACTTACGCGGATTTCTACTTCTTTTTTTGCTGTCCATCTATGGAGAAGATAATTGACTATGCGTCGAGACTTACGCGGGAAGGTCAAAATACGGCGAAAATAGACGTTGATCACTGATCACATCAGACTTTTTCACCATTACGATGATCAAATATCACCTATCGACTGTGTAATGTATTAAACTAGAGTTGGCTTCCCGAGTTTGTTATCAACAGTAGTTTGGCATCAACTCTTGCGTGCTTGGCAATGAGTCGCGGGTCGCCACGCAGTTGAATCTGTCGCGGCAACAGAAACGCGGATAAAAGCGTCACCGGCCTAACTGAACATCCGCGTAACTCCGGATCCTTGTAACTCTGATCTGCGTAAGGCGAGGACTTACTGTAATTGCTCGTTTTTAGCATTTAAATCGCAAATACTATGGTAGGAAATGCTTACGAAGCATATTGTAAACTATTAATTTCTCGCCACGCAGTTGAATCTGTCGCGGCAACAGAAACGCGGATAAAAGCGTCACCGGCCTAACTGAACATCCGCGTAACTCCGGATCCTTGTAACTCTGATCTGCGTAAGTCGAGGACTTACTGTAATTGCTCGTTTTTAGCATTTAAATCGCAAATACTATGGTAGGAAATGCTTACGAAGCATATTGTAAACTATTAATTTCTCTTTCACATATGAATTCTTTGAAATTCCCTAATTTTGAAATTCTAAAAAAAAAGTTCCTCAGCATTCTTCCAGCAATATTTCTCAACATTCTTCCAGCAATATTCTCCAGGTATTTTCAGAAAGAGCCTTCAGTACTCCTGAAAATTTGGTTGATAAAAAAATTAATCGATTAGATCCTGGCATCTTGAAAATGCTGTATTTTCTAAAGAAAAACTTCTAATCTGTTTTCATTGAATTTTGTATTTAATTTAAGAAAAATTTAACTTCGATTTACTTTTGAAATTACCCATTCTTTACATTTGCCCTCAAACATGTCCTTAATTTCAGTGAGTGGGGACTATATGAACATTATTTATTTATTATTCACTTTAAGAAATATGATTCATCTTCGACTGGATTTAATTAGAGAATTCACGAGAAAGGAAGCATTATTTAAAAATTTACAGATAAAAGGAAGATTTGAATTGAATGAAATTGAGGAGGATTAGGATTCGAGATTTGGAGTCGATAAAAAAAACAGGATTTGTATTTAGATTAAATTTTGGATTCACCCCATCACTAATAAAATAGATTAGGTATACATTTCATTCATAACTTAGTATACTTACACTTATGGATCAAATTCAGTACATACCTCCCAATCAAATACGTTTTAAATAGTAAGAACAAATAAATTCACAAAAAGAATGAAATCTTAATATATTACTATATCGTATTATTAAGAGTAATTATAAAGTTAAATTAAATTTCTAAAGAGCACCCTGTCAAAATAGATCTCACCAAAAAGACGAAATTTTCAGCAAATATGATGGGCTCTTTCTATGGATGGAGTTTTACGAGGTGAGGAAATTGGACAAGAAGCCACAGTGAATACATCAAGACCTAATATAAATAAACACAAAGAAATGAACAGAACTTAGACAATGATATGCATTACGTGAAGACCAATGTGAAGCTTGGGGAACAAAAGCCTGAAGAGTTGGATAAGTATTACCTGACATTTTGGAAGAAAAATATGGTTGGATCAAGCTTAGACCAAAAAAAATTGGATCAAGCTAGACAGAAAGTCAGTAGAAGAGCCCACGTAAAGATAGAAAATCTACCTACTTACAGTTGTAAATAAAAGTTTGGAAGAAAGGATAAACCTTATCAGAACAGCTACATCTGGAGCATGCTCCTTTATGGCAGTGAGGCATGGTTGGTAGCAGTACAGAAAAGCCATCACTGGAAGCATTTGAAATGTGGTGGTGCAAAAGAATGATGGTAGACCGAGTAACTTGTAAGGGAGTTCTAATAAGAGTTGAAGAACAGAGAAATATGATAAACACTCTAAAAAGGAAGACAAGTCAGCCATAACAATTAGATTTTGAGATGTGATTGTCTGATGAAGACATTTGTAGAGAGAAAGATGAATAGGAGGAATGGCAAAGGAAGGACTCGATAAAATACCCAAAACATCACTGAAAGATACTAGAGAGGAATTATGTCAATATACAGAGTGCAGCTAATTGACAGAGTGAGACATAGAGTGAAGCTAATTGATCAGAATTAACAAACGATACATTCAAGGTATACCAAAGCAAGTGCTCCTGTTGATTATCAAGATTAGAAAAACCTATGGATGGATACATCTATACACACATCAAATATATCTATATTTGAAAAAAATAGTTTCCTTACTAAATAATAAGTAAAAACACAGATCTTACTAGCCTGGTGGACAACCATCTAATGGCAAACCTGATGGTCGTGGATTTCGATCTTGCCACAGTGAAGGATATTTCACTGATTTACCTAGTAGCAAGCAATTTACTCGGAACTGTAATCGCTATTTCGTACACAAAATTGTTAGATGGAAACGAAAAATGAATTTTAGTGAAAAAATTAATCTTCTAACAGGAGCCATTCGCTCATAAATCAAAAATTAAAATAAGCAAATAGTAATGCCCACCGAATAAGGAGCATTAACGATATTTACGCCATCCACCTCCAGTCTTTGACTATGTTGAGGAAGAATGGGAAGGGAGAGGAGGTGCGGAGGGGAGGTCTGCCTGAAGAGATCCTGTCACAAGCACTTCCATTGGCAGAGTTAGCTGTGGGTCCCCCATTATGATTGGGTGTAGGAGCTTCACAGTCTCAGTGGTGATTAAACGAAGTGGATGGCGTACAAGTCGTTTGCATGCCCACTTTTCCGACAGGCTTAGAAACATCAGCTTTTCACTGCTTATAACTCGAGAGCTAATTGACAGACTGAAGAATAGAAAAGTACGGGTCTTTTTATTTTACAAACTCAGATTCAGCAATAAAAAAGGTATGGTAAACAACCCCACTTAGTGAAAAACTCATCCACAAGACCGTCATCAATCCCTATGAGAGAAACTCATTGATCTGACTTTGTACATCATGACTGAACTGCACAGAAACCATGCTAAGTACTTGAAAGTGATAATTTAGATAAAAGGATCTTATTGGTTATTTCACTAAATACTCTGACTATCATAAATATATCCCTGCTAAAATATATCGCCTTTTTTTTAACAAAATCTAGCCTAAAATGTCAGGTGGAGTCAATTTTATTAAGAATAAAAAGAAATGACATTTGCAGGATCAAAAAACTCATTCTTACAAACTTCGATATTACGAACCACTAATTTTTCATCCCATAGACTTCATAATGACGACTTTCTACAACATATCTTTTAATAATGTGGAATACATGCAATGATATTTTTACCCCATTTAAAACTGCATTTTATATTTCATTTTTCTTGCACTGCGATATACATACTCTCAAATTTCTATGATAAAATAAGACAATAGAAGTGTAAAATCAAATGCTCAGGACTGTGTGCATGAATGTGATCACATCAATTTTCAACATAACCAATAAACAGCAGAGCAGTAATGAAAGACTCACGAATTAATTTTTGTTCTCACTTTGACTAGATGCATCAACAGAGACCATGAAGTTCCAAACATCAGATCATGCAAGACAATGTACCTCAATTGTTGCTGTGAAAGTGAGTTACTTTCTGATCTTGTGACAGTAGTAGCAAAAAACTCACCGGATATAGATGTTGTACCCGGTAATGTTACCAGAGAATCACAAAACTCCGTCATGACTCCTTTACTTCTCATAGTTAATCAATCTCTCTCTGATAGTGTATATCCTGATGCCCTAAAAATGTCCTAGGTTGTTCTGGTTTTTAAGAATAAAGGTGAAAAGAACACTTTGAGGCCTTTAAATACAGGCCTATATCTCTAATTCCTCATTTTGGAAAAGTATTTGAATATGTCTATTGAAAAAGGCTACTTATTTATTTTAAAAGCAAAAACCTTTTTTCTGTTTATCAGGTTGGTTTTCGAAGAACAGAACAAGTCCTTTAAAAGCAGTTAATTATATTATCAATGAAATAAATTTAAAAAACAAAGTATTAGGAATTTACTTTGATTTAAGCAAGGCCTTTGGTATGGCGGATCATAAGATACTACTTGCAAAATGTGAGATACTTGGCATAAGAGGAGTTGCTCTGAGATGGCTAAGGACATATTTATCTAACCGGCAACAGAATGCTGTCTTATACAAAAAAAGGCAACATCTTTCCCTCATCTTCACTACTTGTGACCAAAGGGGTCTTTGCCTGGCCCAGTACTTTTTCTAGTATTTATTAATGAGCTAACCATGAATTTAATGGTAAACTGCAATAAATGTGTCATATATGCAGATGATGTGAGCATCATGAACATTTGCCTTGAGGATGGGTAACGAGTCGCTACCCGAAACGTCGGCAACATTACATTCACTCACCCGGTGTAGAGCCCGAGAAGAGTTCATCAATCATGAACTCCCGTAATTCTCTGGATAACTTATTGGACTCCAGTGATTTAGTAATAAAGGCATTGATCCTAAATGATAGCAAAATACAAATAATGTTGTTTTTTCCAACACCAAATGTACCTAGGTAATAATTTTGACTTTCTAAGTAAGATATGTTATCTCTCGGTGGTAAAAAAAATTAAAAATCTTTGGGGCTAGATGTTGATCCTCGCCTTTAAATGGGATGAGCATACCTCCAAAGTATGCAAAAAAATTAATTCAGTTTACCACAAGACTTCTTAAAATACATTACTTAAGTATTTTACTCTGTAATTTCCTACGGAATTGTAATCTGGGGAACATCATCATCATGGAATAAAGTATTTTTAGTAGGTACAGAAAAAATAGTAAGACTCACATGCAATCAACATATTCATGCACAATGTCGACCTCTTTTTACACTCTTAGGAATACAAACTATACCTTGTGTTTACATATATCATGCAGTGATTTTTGTTATGAAAAACAAAAATGACTTTAAGATGAATAATAGTTACCTATCACTGCTATGATACCAGAACATGAAAAGATATCCATGTGAAATTATCGAACCTATCTATGGTTGCCAAAGGAACAGATGCAATGTGTACAAAATTTTTCAATAATCACCTGATCACCTAAAAAAAGGAACGAAGAATTTCTCTGTTTAAGAAAATGCTATTTGCATACCTGGTTGATGAGTACTTTTATAGTGTAAATGAATATCCATGTAAAACTTATGTGTATACTACTTGATATCTGTATTTTTTTATTTCTGATTGTAAACTAATTGCTTCCTATTGACGTGTCCTATACACCTTCCATTTGTATTTTCAATGCTGTAGTGTCTGCTGGACAAATAAACATATGTATTATTATTGCAAGCAGCTCTTCTCAGAAGTTGAAATATGATAAACACTCACAAGATGGAGAAAAAGTTACAGTAGATTATAAAGGTACTGGGTATAATTAAAATTTCGGAGAAGATCACCATTAAAGAGGAGCAATGGCTTGAGAATTTCAATCATAAAGAAAAGGGAACGAAAAAACACAACCAAGCTTTAAATGCATGAGAGACCATCAAATTACATATACAATTGAATTAAGTGGACAGAAAAAGCCTAACTTACTTTATTTTCATTCTTTGGAATGTTCAAAGAGACAAAACTTAAGTTATGATCATTTAATCATGTACATCTCACTGCCCAAGGTTTTGGAAATGTCTTCAAACACTCATAAACTTGCGCAACTCAAATTGAAAAACTTATTTAATTTAAAAATAATACATCATGCTCAAGAAACTGAGTATAAAATTAAAGAGGTATACTGTATATTACAAAAGAGACAAGCCAAAGATATAGAGCCACAATAAATTGTTACATCAAGTCATTGAATAACTTGACTAGTACTGAACGTTATATCAATGAAAAAGTTGACCATAATCTCACAACTGGGTCAACAATGTTAGTAATAAGAATACAGAGATCAAAATTTCGCTCATGAAATGCCAAACTTTATGAATTATTAACAGTTTTCATAGGTTCGGTAGATACAAGGAGTAAGGATTAACTTAATCTACGGTAGATACTATAACTTAGGATCCTGGAATCTAAATCAACAAAAACAATTAATTACTGTAGTCTAGGCAGTTGAAGAGCATAACAACATTACTGGGAAGTATAGTTGAACAGATTATGAAGACATACCATATTTTATGGCATGATGGCAAGACCCATGGGTCCTTTTTGCTCCATAATTTTGAAAAAAAATTGCATCTTACATGTTGTCAAATATGGAACTCAGGTCTCTTCATTTGTGATATACCTATTAATGTATCCTTAGTGTGCAAAACCTACAAATTGATTTTCATAAACTGGCCAATGTTCATCATTTAAGGCAGTGAGTGGTCAATCATATGAAAATCTGACAAAACATCCCAGAAAATTGTAGACTAATATTTCAATAAAATGCATTTATCCAGTGATTTTATATTAAAAGTATTAAATATGTTGGAGGTTGCAATAAATAGGTTTCGAGCAGAAGAGAGAATAAGATGAATCGAGTGGAAATTGAATGAAGAATCAAAGGAATAAAACCACACTTGGTTGAAGCTTTTCATGATTTAAGTACACACCTCTAAGTAAATTCCACATATTTATTTAAAATAAAGTTTTGTGCAAATAGGTGTGACTGTTACACCATCCTCAGGTACAATAATGCTTCTAGCACTTATATTAAATTGTTATTTATGGAAATTTGATGGAGCCAAGAAAAGATGGAGGATATCAAAAGGCAAAGGGCTATTGAATGCTTTTGACTGAGAAGGTTGGGTAAGAGGTGGCGAGGGAGGTAGTGAATATGGATTTTGAACAAAATGAATGAAGGTAGAAGATATGTAGACAGAAAGATGAACATGCTGGTCAAAGGCAATGTTAGGTGACAAAAACTGCCATTGGTTAAGGGCAGGTTTGACAAATGCCAACGTTACCCCCTGCCACACGCTCTTATGGTGGCTCGCATGGTATTACGTAGATGTTTGGTAAAACACTGATAGGCTAACAGATTTGTTAGGGTACTATTATATTTTTATACTTCGATCCCAAAGCTATTTCAACCATAATAATTTTCCAAGCCTAAAAGAGAGATATTCTTTGTTTATTAATTACCAACAACAAACTTTCCACAGTTATATGTATAGAATTTTAATCAAGAATAAATAATATTATATAATCTTTTTAAAGTCTGCATCATACAATTACAATCACAGATATATTTCACTTGTATTATATGTCTCCATGGCTATAAGCCAAATGAAAAATAAGCAACAGACAAAAGTTGTTAAAGATGGTCAAAGGTGTTTCAATACACTCAAAAAGTGAAATTCAACAAAGCACCCATATCAATTGAAGACTGAAATTCATAAAACTCTAAAAGACAAGCTTCCTACATTAAATAATTAGGTGATTTAAGGTGATGATAAGGATGAACAACAGCAGTTATGCATAGGAGAGGTAGATAGAGGGTTAACAATGAAAACATGAAAAAGAAATTACAAGAGTAAAACATGCAAGAGGAACACCTGAGCATACAGAATGTTGTATTATATGTGTCCCTTGAAAATACAGGATAGAATCAATAATTAGAGCTTAAGGGCGACTAGCCTCTGATTTTGAGCAAGATTAATAACAAATAAACATTAAGTACTTTTCCCAGAGTAGATACTGTGCAATTTGCATTCTCATATGTGCAACTACATATGTGTAATGTGATGGCCCACTTGTATGAGCCTCAAATAAATGCTTCCACAATAGTAGAAATTACCTAAATTTAGCAACTAAATGTGCCTATTTGTACCTTACACATAGTTTGTAAATGTGCTTTAGTGCGGAAGTATATCAGCAGTATCATTTCAGTGCTTATTTTCATCCATATACATAGGAAATACATAGTATTGCAAATAACTCAACATAAAATACTACCAATTTCGATGAAGGCACAGCTGACAATTTAACAAAGTCTGAAGAACCAATTATTTTAATATACACTTTATCCAAATCCAATTTTAACTCAGTTTGATGGATTTTAAGTGTTTATGTGAGATAGTAAATAACGTCGGATATCCGACCGGTTGCAAATAAATAATATAGTGATACACTTAAGTAGGTGAATCTAATCTTCATATTTCATTCAAATCTAAACGGAAGGAGGGTGCCTCTTCAAATTCTGTTGGTTTTATGCAAACAAAATTACATTAAATGGCATTTAAGTGCAATGGTTGAATTTGAAAAATATATTTAAACTACAAACCTGAAGTGGTTAAAATAAAATCTTTCCTAATATCTCTCCCAAATGAAGTCATTGTTATGAATAAGTAATCAACTTATTCAGAAGAGAGGCTAAAACATCAATAAGCACGCTTGGCAGTAGATTCAATTAGATCGATTCATGTCTTAATCATAAAACAATACGACGCAGACTAAATAATACAGTTGCAATAATTCAGTCCTTTATGTCAGGCCAAACTCCAGTCGTCGGTCATTTTCTTCATGATAGTTGAACGCATTCATGAAATTTCAAACATTTTATCCAGTTACTGTCAGTGGATTTTACGTCTGAACTCATATGGTATCCGTAATATACTTTCACATCGGCACCCACGGATATATAAATCCTTACAAAAATTCCATGCTTCACAATACTTCATAAACAAACAAGGCATTCAAAATTTGTCACTCTCGATATCATCATATCGATCGATAGTTATCCGATACCTCCGATACCAATCGAAGAGCCATTCACGAATTCCGGTTCTTTTTTGAACAGTTCTTCAGAGCCGTTGTTCATCCGCTCCATCCGCTCTAAAAAACGAAAAGAGCGGGAAGAGCCATGAGCGCAATGTACGAAATGCATGACGAAGCGAAGGGAGATTAAATATACTTGGTAAAATTTTCTACGTTTGCTTTTTATTGAATAGCAAATACGTTTCATTGTCAAATTTCGTTAATTTTCACCTCTTGCTTTAGTACTCAGTCACTAAGGAACCAAATTTATGACGGCATTCCTCTTCACTCGATCGCACTACATCGTTGTGCAATTACCCTTAGATCACTAGATATTACATAATCTATGCTCAGAGTATCTGATAAGAGGTTAAGATGTGGGCTAGGGTCATAGTGATTGTACTAGTAAGGATACGCAGTAATTTTATCATTAATTTAATTACTCCTTTCTTAATTATAGAATTGGCAAGAGATTAATTTCTCCAGGTATTAAATACCCTTCTGCAGTGATTAATTACAATAGAGAGATAACTACTTGCTGAACAATCAGGGACAATATAGAAAGTACAGTATACTGTGTATTATATGTTATATCTACGGTATGGTGTGCATGTTATTTTTGTGCCACATATTAATAAAGATCAATCAGGCCAATGCGCACGGGATAAGTCGAGGTAAATGACTTGGAAGGATTAGAGAGATTTTCATGAACGTCTGTTCAAGCATGAATTAAATTCATGGATTAAAGCAAGGTTCTTCCATGGCATAACTGCCAGTCGGTTTATAACCATTGTCCTATTTTATACTGAAAGTATTTTCTTCGTATTCCAGTTATCTATTGTTTTACTCTTCAAGTCGGGCCAACAAGTACATTTGGAAAAGATTATATACGAGAAAACTTTTTGTGTCTCTGTAGCTCACCAAGCAACATTATTTAATGTTGGTATCAGTTGGTATTCCTGATTCAATTTTATACTCTTCCCCGCCAAAAAAGTTAGTTGTGGTCGTTGATTACTCTTAAGTTCATTAATCATTTTTTAACCGGATATGTCTTCGAATTTGGCCACATCCATCACAGGGGATTCATGTATTTCGGAGGTCGCAGCGAGTCAGAGAAATGGTGAGAAATGTGACTTACATTATTAATAACGTCTAATTTATCCGGAGTGATTTTTCGCGCCTCTAATGCTGAAATTAGAATATTTTAAATTTATATTTTCTGACTTTTCCATCTTTCATTTCTGTGATTTATATTTAGTTTCATATGATTACCCCAAAATGTTCTCAAATTATTAAGAAGTCAGCCTCTATTAGCAAATATGGTGAATTAGCAGCTACTATAGAATTCGCTATAGCGACATCGGAATACAGTTCGTCAGCGTTATACAATAATAGTATGGAGCAGAAAATCAAATCAGATGGTGTCCTCAAGTGCACAATTGTCATAATGTTGTACTTAACCAGATAACCGAGTTTACAGTATGTGTGAAAGTAACTCTTGGCAGTTTACGATAGAGTTCGAACTATACCGTTATACAGGAGCCTATCATGTAATCAGTTTGGAGCATGTGATCACACATTTCACCCTATTTGTTCAGTGTAAATGTTTATGTCATCCAGCCAAGAGTACTTTCAGATTTTGTTCCTCTGTCTTTAAATAATCTAAGAATGTGAACGAGAAGCTTCCTTTTTAACAAAAGCCATGGGAATTGCTATTCATTCCATGTGAATATATATTCTCATATCCAGTGTGTAAAATCATGCTCATCTTCATCTCCCAAGAAAAGGAAGTCAACCCTGATATACAATGTCTTCCCTATTAGTTCCCTGCATACGTGGGATCTTTGCCAATGTGTTGGCTTCAGGTGAAAACAGTTAGGCTGGCTTTCAAGGCATACCTATAGCCTAAGTAGAGATGAAAGTAGGACATAGGTGAAAGGTTTTCATTGCAAGCCAGCATGCTTTGACAAAGAACCTGTGAATGCCGAGACCATCAAGTAAATCCCTAGTAAACCTGCAAAATAACATTATCTGTATATTTTATATAATATGCATAGTTTTTACTGATAGAGACATTTTAGAGTCTACTTCTTGGGCACTCTAAAAGTAGGAGTACCATACCAAGATAGCATTCTTTGTATCAAATGCTTGTAGCTCATTTCAGGTTTTTGTTCAAAACCCACATCTGGCATGATTGTTTAGTAGTCACATCAAAATCCTACTCCCCCCATTAATGCTCACATTTTTCAACAAAAAAACAATTTGTAATGGAAGTCTTAAATAAATAATTTGACTTGTATGAAAGAAAATTGACCATTGGAAAAGTACTCCTACTATGGTGCTGTGTCATTGGATCATAAACTCTTGATCAACTTCACCAGCTCTTTATGTCGGTGGCCTTGCATGCCTCTCATTATCACCATTTCCTCCGTCTTTGTCCTAGAATATTACCTTAAGGTCCTTTTCTTAAATATTTTTTGGACATCTTAAACCTCATTTTCGATAAAATACCAACAGAAACAAAGAGAACAAGAGAGAGTGGTGGAGTCGGGAATGTGAGGAGATGGAGAGGCTCCAGAAAGAAGGTCTGTATTCAAAGGTTATAATGTTGTCTGGCAACAAGAAATGGGAAACCAAACCTGTACATTATTACTGAATAAAATATCCTGAATAGAGTGTCCATTGGTTAAAAAAACTATATTCAGAAATAGATTTGATGAAATCAAAAAGTGGTTAGGTACACCTCACAGAGAGTGATTATCTCGACGTAAATGATAAATTTGCAAAATTCAGACCTTCCTTTGTCAAGCTAAATTGAAAATTTTCCAAATTTGGAATATTTGCGCATGAGCTATTCATTCATGTGCAGATGGTGCCTTACTTTGGATGAGATTTGAGAAAAATGTTTATAAAGGTGTTCACTCATTCAATTCAAATGTTCACCCATTCGATTTAGGTTCAAGATATGGTGTCTAGCATCAGCTAGTGGTTATGTGTTTCACTTCAAACCTTTTGCTGGAGCAGGTTGCAAGTACAGAACAAATGTGAACAGTGGGAAAGAACTAGGGTTGGGAGAAAAGGCAGTGCTTTCAGTCGTCTCCACCTTCTCAGTCATTTCCTCACCTGAAGAGCATTGATTGTTCTTTGAAAATTTTTTACGAGCCATAGCTTCTGGTGCCTCTAAAGGTTTCGTTTACACTGGCGAGAAAAATTGTGGGAATTGCCTGACAGCAACTATCATGGTGTAAACACCCTAGCGAGCTGGCTCTCAGTGAGAAAGGGAACTCGCAAGTAGCACTCCCTGCTGCGAGGCCAGTGTAGACACCGCCAACTTGAGGGAGTCACTCGCTGGCTTCTGGCTATGCTAGAAGTTTTTGGCTACTCGCTGGCGATTCAGCATAGAGGCAGCATGTCGGAGAAGTGCACGCGGGTGAAAGAGGAGATGATGGACTTAAAATGCAGACGGCAAAGTGTCTGCTGGAATTGTGGGACGCTAGTGTTGTGATTTTTGGTATTGCAAAATGAAAAATAAGTATCTTTTGCACACTTTTATTCAGAATGTTGATCAATTTGATTTTTAATTTTATCGCTTACAAAAGCAGAGATATCAAAAAACTGCTTACAGAGTAAACTTTAGGGTACTTTTCACCCCGTAAACTGGCTTCTCCGTAGATTAAAACAATAGGTGTCTCAGTTTGCCCCTGACAAAATAAGTCCTGTTTGATCAAAATCGGTGAGACACCTGATATACCTTCCTTTTCTAAACCATTTCCATTATAAATATAAAGTATAGTAATATATATTCCAATATAAAGTATAGTTGATTTTTATCATCTGCAGATTTTATTCAAAAATAAACAATTTAATGTTCCTTGAGATCGAAACATAATCCATACGGTTTTTTAAAAGTTTTATGAGGAATCTAATTCTTATCATGAAATATACTGAAGTGATGTGCATGAACTGTATGACTACTACATGGACTGCATGCTTCACCTGGATTACGTAGATATAGATTTACTATTAATTCCCGATTCGTGATAACTTAGGTTAAATAAACAGATATTTGAAACAATTGTGCATTTCTGAAGAGAGGGGATATTTGTGAGAGATATTTGGATTATGTGAGGGGATATTTCACAAAAGGGACATTTAGGGAAAATAGTTGATAAATTAATAAATGCTATTTGCCACCAAAATAAATCAATAAAAGAGAGGAAAAAGGAATATATTTTCACGCCTTTGACAAAAAATGAAATATTTGTCATTTGAAGGGTTGATAAATCTGTTGTTAGAGTGCTACAAACTGTGGGTTTTTACTAATATGAAGCAAGCCAAACGATGGGTTCACACCCTGCGAAAACACATTTCCATAACCCAGCCACAGGTAAAACGTGAATATAACCTTGGAATGGGTGGATTAAATCTCCACAAGAATGGCATTTCAAATTACAGAATAAAGACAAGGGGGAAAAATGTTGGTGGCCTTTTTTCATAAATGCTCTGGATATAATAACTGTCATGGTGTGCAGATTTTTCCAAATGGTTACCAGCTAGAAAATTTCACAGCTTCATTTCAAGAGCAATGATATATGCACTATCATTACTTTAGAAAATTGATCTATAGGAAGCCATTCCCAGAACTATAAGGTGCATCAGTGATGAAGAATAGAAATATAATGCAACAAGTAAAGTGGACTTGGTTCTCGACCACAAAAAGGTGATCATCCAGATGATATTCGAAAGAATGGAGTGGGTCACATCATTACTCGGTCTGAAAACAACAGCAGACGTAAGTGTAGGCTTTGCAAATCACAAAGTATATTTATGTGTATGAAGTGTAATGTTCCTTTGCACTCAACTTCTTTCAAAACATTCCACAAGGTATTGTAAAATAGGAGTGATAGGACAAAATATTGGAAATATATGTCTCTCTAAACTTTATTTCATTATTTTTGAATTATTGGTGACTGCAAAGTAAAATAAAAGTTTCATTCCTAAACCTGAAGTATAGTTAGAATTTTGGCCTAGGTACCCCATTTCTGCCCAACGTTGCGAAAACGGAACATTTTTTTCTGGTTAACTATTACTGTTATGAGCAATGTCGTGCTATATTTTGTTAATTTATACCCAATTAGTACTTAATATCTAATAGATGGAGAAAAAATAATTCCTTCATGCCTTGGGAAGAAATGGGTTAGTAAGAGATTGGCCGATAGAAGAATCGAGTGGAGGGCTGCGTCAAACCACTTCTAGGATAGTTGACCCATGATGATGCTGATGATAGCAAACATCCTATTTGAGTGTCAAAAGTACAATATATGCACATGGAGAATACCGGGGGGTAGCCAGATACCTGATTGATAACTTTCTAATTAGACAGGTACAAAAATGAAATGAAACTGTGGAAGAGCTCTCTATCCGAGACTCAAATCACCGATGGCGGCTGCTGTCATGGATTAATTTTCCAAGATGGCCACCCAAACGATGTTAATGCTGAGATTTACCTGAGTCACATATAGCGGTAATAGCGGACTCCTACTAAGGTAACAAACGCTAGCTTTGGTTCCACTGCGAGTAAACAATAATTAAGCCTTCGACAATGCCAGAATGGCCGCTACATGGTATCTTCGTTTTCATATAATATCTGGAGTGAATCGAAACTCATTTATGCAAGTGAAAAGGAGAGTCCGGCTACACCTTTCTTTTGCGGAGATTTTGATGTACATGAGCCGACACCACCATTCACAAGGCACAATAGAAGGGGAATGTGTATTTTAGGCTGAAGTTGTAGTTTCAGAGGGGTCCAGGGAAAAAGTGAGCGGATTGTGTCGACACTTGCCTTAATTCTTCAAATCAGCACACGGTGGGTTGAAATCAAATAAAGCTGGCAATAATTCCAAAAAATATATTTGTAATGACTTCAGGCCTTACTATGTGGAACCTCAACATGATGAAACTGAGAATAAAACTGATTTTCTCCCCATGGATATTCACTCCCGGATACTTTTCTTTGACTTTTTGGATGGCTTTCTTGGTATAGACAATGAATAATATGGGAGACAGTGCACAGCCTTGCCTCACTCCTTTCTTTATGCTTGCTTCTGTACTGCTGGCTCCTGATTTGACATGTTCAATTAAGAGTTCTCCATTCTTGTCCCTGATGCTGTTACATCTTGCAGCCCTTTCCTTGAAGTAATTTCTCACCATCCTGTAGGCAACTTCCTCATTTCCATTTGCAAAGTTGCTTTGTACATCTTCGCATAAATCCTTCATCCACATTTCCCTTGATTTTCTCGCTTTATGGTTTATTTTATTCCTGATTCTTTTATAGCGAAGTTGGCCTTCTTCAGTTTCCACATTTAATTTAATTTAATCAGAATATTTAATGAAAAATGTCTAATTTTTTGACTTAAGAGCAATATCTATGAGTACTAAGAAGAATAGAACAAAAGTCACGGGCTCAACTAGGCCACACATACAGTACCGCGGTGCCAAAATATCCATTTTGCGAACCCTATTATTGGGCGGCATGAGAGGAGGGGGTCGAATTAATGGTTGTATGTACAACATCAGCAAATGATGGGTGCCTTGGAGGAAAAGGGCACTTTCAAAGGGCTCTGCAAGTTGCCAACAGCAGCTAAACATCTCCAGGCTCCACAGTCTTAAATGTTAACAAGAAATTAAGGGGTTTGCCCCTTTAATGTATCCAAAAGCGGCCTTGCGGCCAAATTACTTGGCCTATCAAGCAACTACCAACTACCGACTATAACTACTCTCTTAGCAAATAACTACCATGGCTCTCATGACCATTATTTACAACAAATACAGTTAGAACCATAAGTTACTTCGTGGGTCCACAACGTATGATGTTACCCACTGCATCACTGTATTCCCATTAGCTGGCGTGCAAGACTGGCTTACTTACAGTTATTACTTGTTCATTTGAACTATTTCCCACACAAAAGGAAAAGCACCGTGGAAAATAGGGTCCGACATACTGTCCTATTAAGAGAAGTAATATCCTTATAAATCAATTACATCTATAACGTGTCAAAGTGTAAGATTGGTTCTGTTAAATACTACCACCTTAATTCCTTAACGATACTACAAAAGGTTCTGCAGCCTCTTCATATCGGAGATGTTCAACAAAAACTGATTTCTGGTGTTTTTTAGCATTTTTATTAAATTTTAAGCCCCTGCATATCGTTAATCCACGGTAATTATGAAAAATGAAACCACGCAGGAGAGTCACCATGCTAAATTTCGACTGAAAGGCTGAAAAAAACTTTGTTGGAATTTTTGACTCTTCATTTTGATTTCAGCCTACTGTGCAATGGGAATACTCCAGAAATAGATTTCTGGAGGTGAATATACAATAAAATGTATAAATAAATGATTTGTGAAATAAAAAATGAAAGATAAAACCAGGAAGTTTAAAAAAGATCATATAAGAAGACAAGGTGGGTTTTGGGTGTGAGGTTAGCAGAAAGGAACCTTAGGAAAACACGACAATAATGGAAAGTGGGATGATAAGGATTAAAAAGTCAATGAGAAATGAAAAGAACGAAAATATTAGTTCTAATAAGAACTGTTTCCTGAGAATTAAAAACCTCAGCATTTTAGACAACACCAATAAACCTCACGACTGCTGTTTTCAACCATGAAAAACAATCCACAGCACGTGGGAGTTGACATCGTTTGGATGTTTCGGACTTTTGCCACTAGGTGGTGTCTCTCAGTGTTGGAGTCTCGGATTTAGGAAAACTGGAGAATGGAAAGAAAAATCGAAGAGAATCTCTCAGAAAACCATTTAGTGTTCATAAAGAGCTATCCCAGAGAAGTTCTAGACAGTGACCACATTTCAGTTGCTGTGGATAGCTGTCTACGATACAATAAAATAGGTTGAGTAAAGTGGGAACGAAAATGGAACAAAAAATCCATGGAGGACAAGCCCATCTGAGAAATTCATCCTAGGACATGGATGAAACATTGGAGAATGTAATTGAAACTGTTTTGAAATCCTTTACTCACCTATTTGCATTAAGTTTTTTGTTCACTTTTTTTTTGTAGATGAATTTTATATCCTGAAATTACTCATCTCAGATACTGTAATATATTAATTAGTGTACTTATACATATATTTTTCTTTTTACCTTTATCATAGGCTGCCATGAAAATGGAGAGGGGAAGCATGAAGAGCACCAGTATCTAGATTTAATTCGTCACATCATTACAAATGGAAACCAAAAAAGAGACAGGACTGGAGTGGGTACCATAAGTGTCTTTGGGGCCCAAATGAGATTCTCTTTAAGAAATGGTATGAATATAATGCATTATACCTAGATACATAAATCTTTTTGAAGTACATTAAGTCATCCATTAGTGCACTTGAGTAATCAGTTGTTCATTCATATTGTTGAAGCCTTATGTGTTTTTTTCCTTAAAATTTAATAATTTGTGTACACATGTGTTCATTACTCTCTGGTGCTCACAATTTTTCATGAAAACTATGTTGGTAGTCATTCCTGATAGAAAAATTGTAGTTATCTTCCACAGATTTATTGTTGACTATGATGCACTTCACCACATTGTGATCTTGTATAAAAGGCATGAGAGGTTGAACAGCAATATGTATATAGGCAAGGATCTTAGTGGGATTCGGGAAGTCAGGGTTTGAAAGGACAAGAGAAAAGAAGGAAAAACACCAACTAAATGAGGGGTTAGTTGTGGAAAGTAACTTTCCCCTGACCACGAGAAATTAGCATGCAGCATTTCAGATAATCAAGAATATTACCACCGTTACTATCAAGAGCTGATTGATAAAAGTCTCAACAAGAAAAGCATGCAAATAACTCAAGTTGATTATAACATCACTTACCACACAGCTTTTGAAAACACAGAAATGGTGTAGATCCCTGTTCTGAAATCCTACAAATTGGCCAGCATCTTCCCTCCTCATCTCAAAGCAACATGCTCTCTCTCCCACTAATCTGCTCAGAACAATCAGTAATGGCATTGATAGGAAGGCCATGATCACACTATTTAGTGTCTACTAGTTGGTGGGTGGAACATTGGGCTGACAGGTAAATGGCTAAAAATTGTTATACTGGAGAATGAAAGATGTTGTGGTTAAAGGATATGACCATGAATTTGGCAAACACTTTTGGGAGAATGACTATATCTGTAATTTCCTCCTTGAACTTTTACATAGCCAGTGAAGGACTGAAATCGCATGCCAAGCAAGTTCTGAAATTTTGTGCTCATTCTTGCTTTAAAGCATCAGTCTTTGTGATGACCATGTGTTCCAGAACCCCTTGCCCTTACTCTACCTGAACATCTTCCACCTTAATCACCCCTCCTATCCTTCCTTCTGACCCTACATAACCCTTGTTACATTCACCACTAACTTGCCTGGACCCCTTTTACCTTTCTACTGAAGTGGACAAGGGAATCTGTGTACAGTGGTACTGTGGTAGTACAAGTATGGCCTATTGCGAGACCCCATCCATTACGAGAGATTGCAGGGGCACCATCAAATGACCCTATGATTGCCATGTAAAAAAATACGGTTTTTACGAGACCCTTTTGGTGTTGGCCCCTGCCATTGCGAGAGTTTCCGTCACCGGCAAACAAACACCAAAAGTGGTCAAAATCTGCTATAGCTTGCGATCTGTTAGGAATACAATTAATATGAAGTGCTATGTATCCACTGAACGTTATAAATCACCATCCGATTAATTTATTGTTAATATTGGTGGAAATACTGCAGCATTAGCAGTTACGAATATGTATATAATCTTTTGTTTCCCAGGCAGTCGAGAGCACACTCGCATGCCTGTGAGTTGACAATGATTGAGAGCATTTCCAAGATAGACGCCATGGCCCAAAAATGCAAAACACTTAGGTGTTGGAAGGGAAAAACAGCAAGCTACTCAATTGTCTCTCCTAAATTTGTTTTCATATTTTCTTTCACTCTATATTTATCAGAGTTGAACATTTTCGTGAGTTAATTTTATAATTTACGATATTATTGAAGTTAGCAAATTATTATTTAAGATCGAGTGTTTTCCCGGCGAATAGTATGAAGAAATGTTTCTCGGGCTTTACACCGGTTAATAGGCTCCATTACTGCCAACATTTAAAAGAGCGAGTCATCCTTTGAAACGTTGGCAGTAATGGAGCCTATTAACCGGTGTCAACCCCGAGAAACATTTCTTCAAATTATTATTTGTTACCTATACTTGTAACTGCTTGATGTAATGTGATGAACGCGGTGCCAAAGGAGTAGTGCTCTAAGTTTATAGACTTTCAATACGTCTACATTCCTTTCTATGTTTTGCTGCCATTATTGAGCAATTATATGACTTAATACTTAACACATTTGTTGGTATAGGAGGGCTCTTCATTAGACCCATTTTTTCAGCCCTTTCTATCATACTACTGTTGCGCATAACACCCGACAAAATTACTGTACATACGTTGAGGGCCAAACGAAATCTTGAAAAAGAACTTATACATACAACCGTGATACAACCGCTATTTCAATAAAATTGTTATGCACGGTAGAGCAGATTGTTTTTCGATGTGGACATTACATCATTGGAAAGAAAACGCCCTCCAAGGCAGGATCCCTTCCACCACTTCCATGGTCTCTTTCTTTTCATCTGCTGAAAAAAATGCGATACGTTATTCCAAATGGCTTCCGTGAAATGTCGCGAAGAACGTGAATATAATGATCATAAAAATCAAGACCAACCAAGGGAAAGCATAAGTCTAGTAATAAAGGTGATACAATTTTGATTGATCAGTTATGGTTTAAATTTTTGGTGAAACTAATCAAAATTATGGAATAAACATTAGAAAATGGAATGAGCATTAGAAAAGAGTAGCTTGTTCAGTTGTGCATTTGGGAAAATGGTCGGCAATTCCAGGCTTTTTGCATTTTTTGGAGTAGGTACGTGCTTTTTGATCTAATGGTTAGTTGGTAAATTAAGTAGGGATATGAATTACTGCAAAAACTTTCCCCTTCTTTCGGGATTTGTGCTCATACTCTCCGGATAGAAATACTTCCGCCACCACACCAACCCTAGAGAAATTCGTAGAAAATTGTTGACAATAGGTTTCATGGCGATTATTTACGCCAACCTTCGTAAGACAATACTTCACTATAGAAAGAGTTTTCTTGGGCACCGTGAGGTCTCGTTTTAAAGAGGTTGCACTGTACTTGGCCTTTCAAGCACTCAGTGGATGCGTTACTCAACCTATGTGATCGGTATTCCTCTGTCACACCCCCTCCCTTCCACACGTTCCTTTTTCTTGTACTTCGAAGCCTAGCCTCCCCACTCTGGCCCTTGTTTATATATTGCTACTCAACCACCCATCCCTTACACATGATTATGTAATGGTGTGGTGAATTGCATCATGTTACTAAATTAACCTGTGAAAGAAAACAAAGTTTTTTTATTTAATCCTGATACATTAGAAGTCCCAATACAGATGAGTACAAAATATAGATTTTCTTTGAAGTATGCAATTCAGTGTTAATTTGCCTAGTGTCCCTTATATGGAATGGCTTGTATCTCAAGAAGTAAAAGAAATTGGAGGCTATAATTTTGAATGGAACATTAACTACCTACTTTATTTAAGAAACATTCTTAAAAATGAAGAAAAATTCAACTACTTTCGCGTTCCTGGCAGATTCAGGTTAATCAGTAAAGAGTATATGATTTGCAATAACAATACTTTGTGTAATATTATTGTATCAACATATTTATTTGTTCCATTAAACCATGATATCCCTGGTAGTTGAAGCACCTTGAAAAATTCTGCTTTCATATTAGTCAGTTGCAATCTAAAATGATACTGGAAAATGTAACACCTGAGGCCAAACCGCCAGACTATTCTAATTTATATTAGATCATTCATCCATTTTTAATTGTTACTTGTGTTGATTTAATTTCATAAAAAGAACACATTTGTCATAAAGTGAAACATTATTTTGCTTCTTAGGTGTTTTTCCTCTGTTGACCACCAAACGAGTATTTTGGAGAGGAGTTGCTGAGGAATTGTTGTGGTTTATCCATGGATCTACCAATGCGCTACAGCTTCATGACAAAGGCATTAACATTTGGGATGGAAATAGTTCCAGAGAATTTCTTGACAGCATGGGGTTCACAGACAGGGAAGTTGGTAAGTTGATACATAACATTTATTACTCAAATTTCCTCTGGCTAAGAACCTCAGCAAAAAGGGTTGTGGCTCTTGCATTGATTGAGTGTATGTTCACTACATATATTACTTCTAATTTTACCTCAATTACCTAAAATATTGGTTAAACTGTCATTAAAGGTATAGGAACTGGGTGCAGAATGATTATTTTAACATCTTAATAATGAGAGTTTGATATTGCAAGTGATCTTTTGGCTCCCGAGAGCTCTCATTATATGGAGTTCTACTGTAATTAATTGAAGGACCATGAACTGACTGTGAGAACCTAAACAGCGTTACCTGCTGACATTGCACAATAGCAGAATTACGCTGAGAAAAATCATTTGCCTTGACTAGGACTTAAACCCCGATTCCCTGATTCTGGCGAGGTGCTTCAACCAATTAAGCTACTGAGGTGTCAATTTTCCCTGTGGAAATTTTAGAGGGCTTAAAGGAACAAGACGTACTCGAACTACTAGACATATCATGTCACAAAGCAGTCAATGTCATGTGCATGGTGCCACCGTCTTAGAGGTTAAGACCAAATTTTAAACACTAAGGTACTTACTGTATAGCAAGTTGAAGGACCGTGAGTTTGTGGTTTCAAAGTTGAGTTGGTCAAGGGGTGAACATATCTTCAAGTGAATGGCTGATACAACCAACCACTTAAAGATACATGAGAAAAATAGTTACAAGTGTTAATATGTTGGTCATTTATTGAATGGATGTTGCTTGGAAACATCTTGTATTTGCTTATGTTTATAAGATAAGAAATTTATGTTGACTTGTAACTATAGTCACCTGTATGAGTAAGTGCCATTTTTCAAATGCAGTAATAAATGTGATAATAAAATTCAGGATACTAAAGAAGATACAAATGACATTTTTGTCAGAAGTTGATACCAGGGTTTCGAGCCAGACAAGCTGGTAAGAGCCAATGACTTTATGTATGTTTTCAATTCAGTGCCTTCGTCACAGTGGAGGAAGTTGATTGAGTAGCCAGGTGCTTTATTAAAATCATAAATTAAGGCTTTTATTTTCACTAGTGAAATTTACCAATTTTACTAGTTAAAATATAGGTGTCTTAGTGTGGCAACATAGAAAATTATGGTATTGCCAGGATTAAGAATATATGTGCTAAATTTGAGTTAACTCTACCTTAACACGTTGAGTGCGGATGACGCACACGTGTGCATCATGGACGTCTGCTTCCCAGGAGCGGGTGATGCACCATGTGAGTCCTCAGTTTCATTGCCTTATAACTCTCCGCTGCTACCTCCCGCTCCTTATAGCGGTATCTTCCTCTTTGGGTCCGCCTTGCGTAAGGACTAATTTTTTTTTCCGTTTTCATCATTTCCGATTCCTTCTTCATTCGAGCTCAGAACACTGTCAAGTTGCATATAGGAAAGATAGCTCGTATTTTTTCCTACTTTTATGCTTTTCATTTTCAAGCAGGAATATTTCTCCGTCTAATGTCAGGTGAATACCGTTATTCATGACCGAGTGAGTGATAGATGAATGCAAGCGACTTGCGTCTACCACTAACCCTGGTTTCAGGGATAAGGGGCGGACGCAAGGGGGATACCCTGAGTTTCCTTCTTAGTAAGTTCAATGAATTTTCTTCCCCAGCATGCCTAATAGGCTTTGTTGACCACCGCAGCTCGCTGCAGGACCATGTGCGCAATTTTTAACTGTTGGTACTCTTTTGCTTTCCCTTTCCAGAATTGGACAAAAAGAATACACTTTGTAAGGTCCACAAAACACTATAATATTTACGACCAGGGTTTCGATAGATAATATCATCTTCAGGTCTAACCTGAAATAATATTATGTATCGAAACCTAGGTGGAACCTACACACAAGTCTGTTTGTGGAGGTTACAATGTGTTTTCTTAATATCCGATATGGAGAGGTTCTACATAGTAATCCTGAAGTCATTACTTACTCCAGGAGTCGTTGACACTCGTGCCAGGTCGTGCATGCTAGGTTGCACATTGTTAGGGGTTGTCGACACCGTGGACAAAAGTGTTTGTCGTCGCTCAGCTATCCACGAAAGCACTCGTGCTCACGTCGAATCGAAAATAACTAATTTCTTCCTCTACCGAGAGTTGATTTAGATCAGCGTTATCTCTTACACCAATTCTCCGAGAGAAAAAGTACTTTTTTCCGAATATGCGTCCTCAAATGGCACGATAAAAGAAACGTGTTAGTCATATCATCAGAACACGATGGGGGAGTGGCACAAGTAAAGGCAAGGAGTGGAAAAATCACCCAAAACCCAAATATAATTGAGAGGTACAACCAATTTATGGGAGGAATAGATCATAGTGATCAGATGCTGGCGTATTACCCCCTAGAGAGGAAGTCCTTAAGATGGTACATGAAAATTGCCTTACGTGTGCTTCACCTCATAATGAACAATACTCATTGCTTATTTCAATTATATGGAGGAAAGAAAATAAGTTTGCTGGATTACAGAAACTATGTAATCGAGTACCTAATTTATAAAAACCGAGCACCCCTTGTGCGTTCCCTCCCTGGGGCAGGTAGAGGGCGAGAAAGGGTCCACTTGCCTTCCCACTCCATCCATAAAAGAGCAGAAAGAAAAAGGTGCAGGGTGTGTTTTAAAAAAGGAGAAAAGATATACAGGGTGATTCAAAAAGAATACCACAACTTCGAAAATCTGTATTTAATCAAAGAAACATGATTGAACCTTGGGTAATAAATCAATTTGAAGTGTACTTACAAAGTTTTTTTTAAGTTGTACTAACAAAGTTTTTTTTCAGCAGAAAACAAGTTCATAGATGTTCAATATGACCCCCTCCAGACACTCGAGTTACATCAACTCGATACTCGAACTCGTTCCACACTCTCTGTAGCATCTCCGGCGTAACAGTTTGGATAGCTGAAGTTATTTGTTCTTTTAGTTCCTTGATGTTAGCTGGTAGAGGTGGTCGAAACACCATGTCTTTAACGTACCCCCATAGAAAAAATCACAGGGGGTGAGGTCAGGGCTTCTTGGAGGCCAGTGATGAAGTGCTCTGTCACGAGTTGCCTGGTGGCGATCCATTGCTGTGGGTACCTTTCGTTCAAATCGAGTAGAAGTATCGAGTTGATGTAACAACATAAAAAAAACTTTGTAAGTACTCTTCACATTGATTAGTTACCCAAGGTTCCATCATGTTTCTTTGATTAAATACAGATTTTCGAAGTTGTGGTATTCTTTTTGAATCACCCTGTATCTCTCTTCCGTCCCGACTGCCCAGACAAACCAGGCCTTTGCCTGGAACCCTGTTTTAAGGAATTCCATTCCGTGTAAATATAACTTTTACAAAGAGCATGTACATATAAGTATTGTTTGAAATGAAAATTTGTGTTTTTCATACACTATTTCACCTTTTCATTGTAAATGGTGCTATTTCATTGTATGTAAATTAAAATACATGCAAATGCAAATATGTGTATGTAATAAGTAAATGTATAAGTAATAGCAATTCGCGAATTGGTGTATCATGTGGAATGATGTATAACCATAATTTATTCAAGGATTTTGCTTGGGGCCCTCTTTTAGGGAATTAAATTCAATGTAAAAATATTTTTATTAATTTTTCAAATGCATATTTTCAGATGAAAATTTGTTTTTATTTCATTAGCTATTCTTTTCTAAAATATTACCTATGTATTTGTCATAAAAAGGCAAGCACGGTGTGTAAAATATAAATATACTGAATGCATTATAAATTAGATTGATTTGTGGATTTGCATTTTATTTAGAATAATGTACAGCCATAGATTATACATTATTGCATTTGTTTTTTCGGATTATATCACCAGATTTTCCTGCTCTACATGGGACACTTTTCTATACCTATTTTATCACAACCTCGTGAAAGGATGATATTTAATCTGCCACTGTAAACGGTGACTGGTGCATTAAAAATTGCCAAAAATGAAAAATTGTTTTGTGGACCAGGAATCTAACAACTAGGCTTGCCGGGCCAATGCTAACATCTCGTGAGTTTACAATCTAAATTTGGATAGCTTTTAAAACAAAGGGAATAATTTCAGAGGATAGGAAGTGATCTTTACTTGAGGGACTAGGAAAAGAAGTTGAGTCTAAAACATATTAGGCTTCTTCCGCTAAAAGAGGAAATTCACACATGAGGCTGTTTCCAAGGGCATGGTTCCGCGTAAAAAGTAGTTGTATGAACTGAATGAAACTAAGTAATCAGCTGCTTGGTCAGCTACCGACTCGGTGGAGAACGACTCAAGTGTTTAACATCTTGGAGAGCAGGTCAATAACTCTGGATTGGGGAATAGGGATGGTTCGACAAACGGCGACTTCGTACAGGCGGCTGAAAGAAGATATAA
Source organism: Platycnemis pennipes (assembly GCA_933228895.1). Classification (NCBI taxonomy): domain Eukaryota; kingdom Metazoa; phylum Arthropoda; class Insecta; order Odonata; family Platycnemididae; genus Platycnemis; species Platycnemis pennipes. The sequence goes on from OW121855.1 coordinate 33,548,294, forward strand.
CTACAAGCTTTGCGGGTTGCATATCACTTAAAACCATTTCGGGGGCGGATGATGCACACCGTGCGTCAAAAAATTAATTTGATTTAGTTTATACAAAAAACAAAAATAAATTAAATTTATAGTGTTGCACCGGTTTTAAGGGTTTGAGAGCTCATGTAGACGGAAAAAAAATTCTCCGGTCACGGAAAAAATTTTATTTGGAAAAACCCGCATTGAAAGGGTTAACTGGAAAGCCAGTCAGTGCTGCACACTCCAGATAAAAAATGCGTAAGAGTAATTCCATAAGTCTTGTCTTGCTGACTAACTATTAGATTTCCTCCTCAATTTTCAGGTGACTTGGGTCCTGTTTATGGTTTCCAATGGAGGCATTTCGGAGCAAAATACCGTGGGATGCATGATAACTATTCTGGAGAGGGTGTAGATCAACTTGCTCAAGTAATCAAAACCATACGTACCAACCCAGATGACCGGAGGATAGTGATGTGTGCTTGGAATCCTGTTGACATCCCGCAAATGGCTCTTCCTCCTTGCCACTGCCTTGTACAATTTTATGTTGCTAATGGTGAATTGTCTTGCCAGTTGTACCAGAGGTCAGCTGACATGGGACTTGGTGTCCCCTTCAACATTGCAAGCTATGCTCTGCTGACCTATATGATTGCTCACATCACTGAACTCAAGGTTAGTAAAATGATAACTCTGTCTCTGTGCCACAAAATGAGAAAATTCCCCACTGTAGCATTTGTGTTTTTTTTTTTTACTTAGCCTGGAGATCTGGTACATGCGATGGGAGATTGTCATGTATACTCAAACCATGTGGAAGTGTTAAAAAAGCAGCTTGAGCGTGAACCAAGGCCTTTTCCTTTGCTAAAAATAAAAAGGGATATCAAGGAAATAGAGGATTTTAAGTTTGAAGATTTTGAACTTGTTAATTACCAACCACACCCAAAATTGGACATGAAAATGGCTGTGTGAGTGGGTGTTTCAATAGAAAATCAAAGCCAAGAGAGATGTTGTTTCTATATTACATTTGCCAAAGATCTACTGTCTACCTATGAAGAATGTGATCTGGGAAACATTATATAATTATATTAGCACTTATAAAATGTGATATAAGGTGATACAGTGTGTCAAATCTATTGGTCAACCATTTGATTTTTTTTAAATAATGTGTTCTTGCTATCACCTACAATATATTTTTGAAATGTTTGACTTTGTATGTGTGCTACCAGCTCTCCTGTAAAAATGATACAGTACAGAAAGAAACAAGGAGCAAAGCCGAGACCGATTATAATTTGTTTTCGCAAGACTTATAATTTGGTTCACTAGTGAACCTTTGATGTGGTGGGTGTTTTTTTTTATATTTTTTTTGACTTGTGCTATGAGTCTCACTTCCTTTTCTTGATGCGCAAGTTATTTAGAATTTATTACAACAATAAAGGTTATTTAATGAATGAAACCAAGTAAGCTCTTTAATTTACAGTTTGTTGTTATCATAATTACTTACCCAATGTGTAATCACTAGAAATTGTTGTTACTGCCCTAAGAGTAAGAGTTATTGAGTTCCATCCACTAATAATGTCAAATTTCTTTTGGTTGCACTTTGTTGCTAAGCAGCAGTACACAATAAGTAACTTAGTAATTTTATAAAGTCCATTTTATCATTCCTAATCTGGTTATAGAATGACCCAGTGGAGAATTTTGATGAAGCAATCTTAGGATTGGATTGATGGTATATAAAGGCTAATAGATATGTAGTCTAGCAGCATGATATCCTGCAAGCAAATACAACTCGTATTGTAGATTCTCAGTTCATAAAGGGAAATTTCCCTTTATGAAATATATCATACACTCAGCTATTAATAGCTGAGTGTATGATATATTTTTTCTATGCTTAAGTTTCTTTCTTTTTGTATAATGATCATGTGGAAAGTTTGTGGTTTTTAATTAAATGATATGAAAGAAACATATAATACACCAGTTCCATGAAGGCTCGTTGAATTTCCTGGGGCTAAACACATGAAGACCTCCCTCACACCTGTTTCATATTTTAATGTTATTTCTCTCCACTGATTCATTTTGAAGTGCTTTATGCTGAATAAACACTAATGGTGATCAACCCCAAACTGGTTTTGATAGTTGAACTATAACTACCCACTACTAAGTCCTTCAGATTACTAATTCACGTATCGGAGTGGGAAGTAGTTTGTTTTCCAGTGACATCTATTGTTTCTGTCCAAGTTCTCAGTCAAGAAAAGTAGCTTACTATTGTATGTACAGGTTGCTTTACAAAATTTTATGTAATTTCGAAAATTAGAAAGAAAAACTAACTTGGTAATTCCACAAATTTTATTTTGAAACGACTTGGGTTTCAGCATTCAATGTTGAACATCTAAACCCAGTTGGTTTCTAAATAAAATTTATGAAGTTACTTAGTTACAGTTTTTCATTCTAATATGAATCAATTGCATAAAGCAATGGCTGCAACCACCAATTATACTAATTATTAATTATCACGAAAATCCTTTCTTGGTTCCGAGGGGGTCTTTCACAGAGCATTATTAATCAATGCATCTGCATGAATGACAGCTTATACTCTTGGTCCGAGGGGTGTGCACTCATGCTTTAATGTAGCACGGCCAATGCCAGCAAATGCTGCCTCAATAGCTGTCCTTAACTCTTTCAATGCCAGTGACATTCTATTGGATATGGCATGGAGAGCCAAGAGTTTTTTTGGGTAGTTTACAAAGCACTTAAAATTCATGTTAGGTATGTTTATTCACTGTTAAGTTTCCATAACGTTTCTTTCATTTGAATAAATATACTTAACATTGAGTGTAGAAAAGTATAATATTGTGTATGTACTTAAGAGAAATTATTTTTTATATGAATTTTGTTTTCCTATTTACATGTTAGGAAAATTAAAATTTTTGTTTCTTCAAATATAGGTCTCTATAAATATTATTTTCAAGCAAAAATACAGTGACTGATAATACAAATAGTATTCTATGATTTGCCAATAGAAAATGTTAAGAAATAGCTAGACATTTTGAATAAACATAAATAATTATTTACTGCAAGTTGCATAGCATTTAAAGGGAAGCATATTCCAGAAGTACCCTCTTAATGGTAATACATTTTTGTAAAAAATAAACCATAAATCGACTAAAATCAAAGTAATCCTTTTACTGCCAGCAGGCTGAATAAGAACTTAAATCAAGATTAAGAACTTGAATAATGTAAAATCATCTATCATTCATATTTCACTATCATCAGTCAGCAATCCTGAGATTGGTTTGGCACTGATCTACACTGAATTCTTTCAGCTAATCTCTTCATATTTACATTTTTTTTCATTCACACCCTTCATCATTTGTTCTATATATCTCATATGAGGCCTTTCTTAGCCATTCTTCCTGTCCACTTGTTCTTCAATGATCGTCATCATCAGCCCATCATGATGTGACTGATTAAGTTGTCCCATCTTCTTCTTAGGTTTTTTGTAAGACTTCTCTTTTCTCCCATTCTTCTTAGGACTTCTTGTTACTTGGTTGATCCATTTAATCTTCATCATTCTTTTGTAGCACCACATTTCGATTGCTTCCACCCTTTTCTTCTCCACTGCAGTCCTTGTCCATGCCTCACTGCCATAAAGAAATGTGTTCCAGATGAACGTTCTGGTGAATACAGTTAAGCCCACTTATATCAAACCTGTTTATAATGAAGTTCTGGTTACAACAAAATGAAGGCTATTCCTCGTCAAGGAGAGGCTCTGAAAAACTGGTCCACATATAATGAAGTTCAGTTATTACAAAGTAAATACAGTGGTACCACGGTAGTACGAGTATGGCCTATTGCGAGACCCCCGCCATTATGAGAGATTGCAGGGGCACTGTCAATTGACTCTATGATTGCCATTTAAAAAAATACGTTTTTACGAGACCCTTTTGGGGTTGGCCCCGCCATTGCGAGTTTCCGTCACTGGCAAACAAACACCAAAAGTGGTCAAAATTTGCCATAGCTTGCGATCTGTTGGCAATGCAATTAATATGAAGTGTTATGTATCAACTGCACATTATAAATCACCATCCGATTAATTTATTGTTAATATTGGTGGAAATACTGCAGCATTAGCAGTTACAAATATGTATATGATCTTTTGTTTCTCGGGCGGTCGAGAGCACACTCGCACGCCTGTGAGTTGAGAATGGTTGAGAGCATTTCCAAGATAGACACCATGGCCCAAAAACGTAAAACACTTAAGTGTCGGAAGGGAAAAATGGCAAGCTACTCAATTGTCTCTCCTAAATTTGTTTTCATATTTTCTTTCACTCTATATTTATCAATATTGCACATTTTCGTGAGTTAATTTTATAATTTACGAGATTATTGAAGCTAGCAAATTATTATTTGTTACCTACACTTGTAACTGCTTGATTAATATGATGATCGCGGTGTCAAAGGAGTAGCGCTCTTAGTTTATAGACTTTCAATACGTCTACATTCCTTTTTATGTTTTGCTGTCATTATTGAGCAATTATATGTCATAATACTAAACACATTTGCTGGTATAGGAGGGCACTTCATTAGACCCATTTTTTCAGTCCTTTATATCATACTACTGTTGTGCATATACACCCGAAAAAATTACTGTAAGTACGCGAGGGCCAAACGAAATCTTTGAAAGAACTTATACAACCACGATACAACCGCCATTTCAATAAAATTGTTATACTAGGTAAAGCAGATTGTTTTTCGATATGGACATTACATCATTGGAAAGAAAACGCCCTCCAAGGCAGGATCCCTTCCACCACTTCCATGGTCTCTTTCTTTTCATCTGCTGAAACAAATGCGATACGTTACTCCAAATAGCTTCCGTGAAATGTCGCGAAGAACGTGAATATACTGATCATAAAAATTACGACCAACCAAGGGAAAGCATTCATCATTCACAGGTAATTACTTGTAGTGTCTTCTGTGTATCGTCAGCGGAATAAATGATCTTGGGAGGTAATATTGTTTCTTTTCCGCTACTAAGACCTTGATGACAAATGGGGCGTGATTCGGCATATTTTCCACATCTTCTCCTTGAGGATTATATGACGCCCGGGGAGTTTGTGGAGAGGAAAGATCCCAGTTACGGGTGTATCCTTACCTGTCTTGCTGAGCTTGAAGGTGGAAGTGGGTGTGGGAATAACATCGCGGAACGTCTGTGACATTCCTTCCTCTTCTTCTGGGCAACCCTTGGGGGCGTGTGCAGGTGGTTACGGGTGGATCTTCGTGGGATATCGGGGGGGAAGGGAGAGAAGCAAAGGGGATGGTTTAGAGGTGTCAGAGTGTGAGAGGAGGGGTCGAAGACCCTCCTCATAACAAAGGATGCCGCATCCCTGACCCTCCCCTTTCAACTCAACACCCGGAGTGGTTCCAATCAGCTACCGCCACACACCCCCCAGGGTTGCCCAGAAGAATAAGAAGGAACCTCACAGATGTTCCATGATGCCATCCACCCACCCCCTCCCCTCTGCCTAGGACCCGGGCACCCGCCTAGTATGCTAGCATCCGGTGCGAAAGGGCACGGTCGGGTGCCTATGTCACACTGGCAAAGGCAAACACGAATGAGGATGCCCGGCACGGGTGGGCGAGGGTCTCCTGGATTTGGTGCCTGTTTGCAGGCCTCTTAAAAGAGTCGCCCCCAACTGGGACCTTCCCTCTCCACAACAGGACCCTTTCCCCCCCACGCACTGTAAACCCAAACTCTCCGGCTGTCATAATCCTTACCCCCACCAACAGAACCCACCCAAATTTCCTAACGGCATCACCCACACTCACTCACCCCATCCATGCTACAAGATTTTGGTGCAGACATCCCCTTAATGGAGAGCTGAGCTAGGATTGCTCGCCTTAAAGGATGAGGTAGGGTTCACGGAGAATTTGAACTGCCTTAATTCCAGGCGCATGGCAGCGAGCATGGTATGTGCCGTCACATGTAAGCTTTAATTAAAAGAGAACTGTGGACATTATGAGAATACTGGTAAGAGGTAAAACAAAAAATGGCCAGGATAAATAATGGCATTAGCAATGATTTCCAATTTACTAAAGGTATAAATGATACACGGAGTTACATGTGGAAAATGATGGGGAGATACTGGCATGTGTGGGACGTGAATGCACTACTAATCGTGCATTTAATTTTTGATGCACCACAATCGGCAACAAGGAAAGCTACGCAGTCAAAAATAGTTTTGCTGATGCAGTTTTTTGCCGAGTTTCATAAAAATGAATTCCATTTTTTCCTGGGGACCGGTCTTGGAGTTCATAATTTAAAAAATCGTATTTTCGAAACTTCATTTTTTCGAATTTTGCCATGTTATTACTATAGGATTTTCGTACTGCTTCGTACAATCGGAACTTCGTATTATCATGCTTCGTATTATCGAGAGTTTACTGTAGTATGTGGGATGTGGTTTCATCCCCTTCTTCGCACCACCTGCATCTAGGTGAATCTACAATTCCCAAGAGGTGCAGGTGCCTCATCATCTGGTAGTGCCCAGTAAGGAGTCCCACTACCGATCGTAATTGACCCCTGTTTAGTGACAGAAGTCTTTTGGCAAGCCCAGGCCTGGGTTCTATATGTAGTTTGGCCTGCCTAAGACTTGGTGTAGTTCGCCAGATCTCTGAATTCCAGGCTAAGCCCCACATTCTAATTTCTGCTATCCCTATTGACATAGCAATACGTATGATTGGCTCAGGTCCAATCGGACTCAGAGGGTTAAATGACATCACATTGGAATACTGTGACTTGCTGGTGACCCTTAAACTATACTTTATGCATAGTAGTGTGAGGGATTTAAATGCAGGCCCTCAGGAGGCCGGAATCAAGGAATAACATTATGTTTGAGAACTGGTTTTGGACCACACGACTCTGCTGGTGAGCTATTCTGCTGAAAAACATGAGGCCTTATGGATTCTAAATTTTCCATCCATGGCTTCACCACCACCATTTAGAAGCATTGCTAGCTAGCTAATACTTACTATCATAACTGTGGGGGTTTTTGCAGACTCCTACTTGCAGGCATAATGGGCCATTCGTTGGACTATTCTGACGCCTAAATATTTTATGCATCATAAATTTATTTAAATTTTTATAATAATTTATTTAAATAATTTAAATTGCTATTTTTGGATGAAATGAGAGGGAATGCCAAGCAGATGGGCAAAAATGTGAAGGCACTAGTATCTAATTGTGGGCAAACTATACTGCTTTGCATCAATCCTCTCATCCCACTCAATCTCCCAACAATCAATTCAAATCCTGGAAAAACATTCACTATCAGTATTTATTTTCTCCAAGGGCTAAATAAACTATGGGCAACATCTTCTTCTGGTGTTACTCCAATTGATGACTCCTATGAGTAGAAATTGGATGGAAAATGTATCACACATTAAACATCTGCTCATTGTAGAAAATGAAAACTTGCAGATGAAATCACTCATCACTACTGGCAGAATCTCCATCAAGGATTTTTCATTTAGCATCGCGTTAGGGGAAAGTGAGCTGTAACATTTGTATTTAGATCACATGATTCACCGTTGTCTGAACTTTTATCTCCTCAATTCACAGATGGACTAAATTACGTGAATGGAGCAAAAACTCAGCTTAATTGGAACTGAGTGCTTCAAGTATATTATACTAACATAACTAGGAAATACCCTAGTTTGGCAAACCAACATGTAAATATGGCAGCAATACTTGGATTTATTCCAAGAGTAAACTAAAATACCTACCCACTGAAATATCAGGGGGTCCTCGACTTCGCTGTAATATTGTGGAAATATCTACAGTATTTCACCATGCATGGTAATTTTGATATTCTAACATTTCATAAAGGTTAAGTATGTAACAGTCTCAAGGCTGTTCTATATAGTGCTTGTCATTGCATACTAAGATGCAGCGAAAATGGGAGGACAGAAAACAAATTACATGGAAAAAAAACTGCCTGTTTTATACATTTCCAAACATTCGTCCATATAAGTTTCACTCCTTAGGATAAATAAAAAATGTCTAATATCCTTCATGTTACAGATATATTGCTGTTGTGTAATAGACTTCAGAAACATTCAATAAATAGACATATGAATAATTCATATTCAATAACATTCATGAGTAGTTATGGTGATACCATTAACAGGATTATACAAAAAAATAAGACATGAAATAGGGAGCTAATATTTATTAATAAAGATGAATTGGTACGTTTATTGCTTATGAATAGAAAGTAGATACTGGATGGATGAAATGAAAGATAAGACACTACAAAAATGTATTCAAACAGTCGCACACCTATTTATGAAGATTATCTTTGCAGGACAATTTTGTATACTCAAGGTATACTTTTCCAATTCTTACCTTCCTTTCCATCCAATCTGCATTCCACATCGAAATCCTTTCTAATGCTTCAAATTGTCTGCAGGTCTTCATGCCATCCAGAATAGGTACTTGCTCTCTACCTCCTCTTCCATTATTACTAAAATTTTCCCACATCATCTCTTCCTGTAAGTGTTTCCCCCATTCAAATTCCTTCAATTGATGTTCATACGAATTAATTTTGCCTTTTGGTGAATGAAATTTATGGTTCTGCAATTCTCAAATGCATTTGCTTTTTTCTTCTTTGGAACAGAATAAAAAACGATTTCAAAAAGTCTCCTTGGCATGCCTTTCACATTTCCTGTGAATAAGACCAAAATACACCTTGCCATTTTTACCTTATCTCTCAGCAACCCCAAGATATATTAGTTACTCTAATACCTTTTTTCCTTCATTTTACATAGTTTTTTATACATCTAAGCAATACCATGTGAGCCACCACGAGGGTGTGTGGCAGGGAGTTTTCTATTTACTTTAAAATATTTCCAAGGCCCATGCTGTCCCTATTGATGTCACGTCACCTCTATGTATTTAAGTCGCTAGATTAACCCTCTTAGTGCGGCGGGCCGATATATCGGCTTTAGCATCTCGGACGAAAAGTGCAGCGGGCCGATATATCGGCTTCCACGTAGTCCATTAGTAAAATCGCTTTAACTTATTACATTTATATTGTATGGTGTATATTTTTTGTCGTATTAGAAGTGTGAATATTCTCTGCTTCATGGAACATATTTTTAGTATTTTTTATCGTCAATTTTAAATACCTACATTTCATAAACCATAATTCATGCAATAATTTTGGCATCGATTTTTTCTGCGTAGGGAAGCTCAGCCTAATCTAACACGTATTCTTTTTTCGATGAGTGTTGTTTTCACTATGAACATTCACTGAAAAGCTAATAACCTGATAGTTCTGCTATCTTATGAAAGTGTTTTGGTGAAATGGTTTTGATTCAAAACTGCTTACTTAGTATTAGGTGATGTGACACATATGAAAGCATTGCTTTGTAATCATTTTGGAATCTCCTTTCATCCTTCCAAGCTAATCACTTGTGCCCTGTGGAATGGGATTACATTGTCAGCACTTCTTTGTGTGTCAGGGCTTTATTCTTTTCCTGCCTTGAGATAGTGAATACATCGTCGATAGAATATGAGAACAGCAAGTCTCTTCTCTTACGGCCAAGGAAGTTCAGTGAGGTTTCTCCCTTGCGAGTGTGTTTGAGTCAAAAGCGATTTCAAGCAAACACGTGCATTTTCATTTTTGTGTTCGTTTTGAGTACCTGATATGGCAACTTCTAAAGAAAAAGAAGATGAAGAATTGGTAAATTACCTGTTATCACTAAGTGACGATGATGATTACTCAGAGGAAGATGACAAGAGCGAGCATTTGAATGATGAAGAGAATTCCGATTCTGACATCTCTGACATTGTGATGCAGTGAAAAATGGCGAAAGTTATTGAGGAAAGTAATGAAGATGATACATCCAGTGAAGTGACCGATGCAATTCCACAACCGGAGTTCAACATGATGTATGAAGGCTGTGACACTTGGAATAATAACGCCTTCACTTATGCACAAATACCAGGTCCCAAGCGTTGCGCCATTGTCAACAGCTGACCCCAGAGTATACTTCAATTTGTTTTTCACCCACATGCTATGGAATCTGTTTACACAGGAAACCAACAGGTATGCTGAGCAATTCCTTGCTGACCATGATACATTGTCACCAAAAGCAAGAGTGAGGCAGTGGCGGAAGGTGACAGTAACTGAAATGAAAGCATTCATTGCAATTTTACCAGAAATGGGTATAACTAAAAGACCAACTATCTTTTCTTACTGCGCAAACAATTCACGTACCATACCATGGTTCGGCAAAATGATGTCTAGGGACCGTTTTCAATTGCTTCTATAGTTTTTCCATCTCACAGAAAATTCCAAACTTTTTCCACCTGGGAATGAAAAGTATGACCCTTGCGCTAAATTTCAGCCCATTGTTGACCATACTAATTACCTATTTCACCATTATTATACAACACATGAAAACCTTAGCATAGATGAAACTTTAGTTGGTACGAAAAGCCATTCACAGTTACTTCAATATCTACCAAATAAACATCACCACAAATGGGGCCTAAAATTCTGGATGCTTTGTGATTCGGTAGTGAACTATTATCTGGCCTTCTACTGTTATCATGGTGTGAAGAATAAAGAAGATAAGAAAGAATTGCAGGTTGTGAAAAAGCTTTTGACAATAGGTAATTATTTCATGAAAGGGTACCATGTTGTTGTGGACAACTTCTTTTCGAGTGTTGACCTGGCACGCGAATTACATAAAAATGAAGCTTATTTGACAGGGAGATTGAGAAGGAATTGAAAGAACTCCCAAAGAATTGAAAGAAAAGTTTAGCGTAGGGGAAAAGAAATATGTTAGAAGTGATGAAATTCTTTTCTTAGGGCAAAGGGAAAAAAAATCTCCAAAAAATCCTGTTCTGCTGCTTTCCACTAAAGCAACAGCACACACTCATGTAAGTAAGAAGAGGCATGGTAAAATCAAAGATATAGCTAGGCCACAAATAATAACTTTATTCAATTCCTCCCATGTAACTTATATAATCTGATATGATGCTGTATTCATACCTAGATGAAAGGCGTACCATGAAGTTTTGGACGAAAGTTGTTTTTTCTGTAATTGCTCGTATGGTTCTCAATTCCTATATAGCATATAAAGAAAATAATCCCGTAAAAACAATGATAAGGCTTCAATATACAGCAAACATTATAGTATCTTGAGGTGGAATGGCTTGGGAAGACAGAGTGACGTATCTCCTCGTTCAAGTAGACCGAAGGCTGGACTGCAGCAACTTCCAGGGAAGAAAGAAAAAATTGTGTTGTTTGCAGTGGAAAACATGGCAAGAAGAGAAAAAGTTTTTGTACAGTGTGTATACAGTGTAATAAAAGTGTGCATAGCATTTGTTTAGTTCAGCATAGGTGCTAGATGAACACACGTACAATTAGGGGAATGTCCTGATGCTACTCCGCAATACACTGTAAGGTGGGACTATGCAGAGATTGACAAAAAGTTATGCAATTTGATAGTTTTTACAAATTTATTTATGATTTTTTCTACGTATCTTTTTGTCTCTATTATATAAAAGTATAAGTTTCATTAGAAAATGTTTAAAAAAATATTACTATTGTGTCTGAAAATAAAAATATATTGCTAAAAAACTATTGTTCAACTTTATCAAACTGATATAATAACATTTATTTTTCAGTCAAAGTAAAAAAATTGTATCATTTTTATTTAGTTCAACTTATATAATGTGCAAAAAAAACCGCGTATGGATTAAAACAATAGCTTCACAATGTTTTTTTCCCCTAAGGTGCTACATTTTATCAAATTACCCTCCGCTTTTCTCACTAGTACCCCAGGAATAAGGTCCGCACTAAGAAGGTTAAAGTATTTCTCATACATATCTTGACACATTCCTTATGTTTGCCTGGATTTACATCAGCTATACATACATGCATTTCTCATGTCACAACTCTTATTGCTTTCTTTATCTAGTAGTTGTCCTGACAATTCTTCAATAACAACTCTTAGCTAAGTTCCTTTTCATGCAAACCCTTTCATTGCCATCTTCATTTTTTGAGCCATACCTTCCAATATCCTAGTGTCCTCATTTTCAGCATGCTGTACACTCCTCTTTTTCTCTGTTGTTATGTTTATTGCTTGCTTTGGATTTTCCAATGTATCATCTTCTGTTCCAATACTCCAACTAGTATTGACATTAATCAACTAGATCCAGGTTCTCTTTACTTCAGCCTTTAATTTACACTTCTACACCCTCCTTCTAATCACTTTGAATTTTACATAATGTTCTATGCTACTATACCTACTAAGTTATGATCTGAGCAGATATTAGCCAAGGGAAATTAGGTGTTGTCCCCAAATCTTAGCCTATATCTGATTAAATCTGCTATGTAATATTCTAGTATGTACATTTTGGCATTAGTCATGTGTATTTAAAAAGTTTCTGGTGTGCGACAGTGTCTCAGGCAAAACTTTGTGGAAGTTAATCAGTAGGAAAAAAGTTATCAACTTTGCAGTTTCCAAACCATGTCATTTCTGGTCACTAAAAAGTTGATAACTTTTTTCCAACCCCAATTTTCTGGTGTTAAACCAGGTGTTTGTGATTAGCATACATTCATTTTTTCAATAAGTCACTAGCTTTATCTTGGTGGTAATGTCATTGTTGACCAAATTTCTTTTTGATAAATAATTGGACATACAGGTGTATGCCGCATCATATATCGGATTTTGCCCAGACGTTTCGTGACCGACTGCTGGGCACTTTTTCAAGGGAATGATGGTAGCATTTGGCGCTGCTGGCTTTTTATTCACTTCAAGTGGGAGAGGTGGGCGGAGGGGGTTAGGAGTAAGGACTGGAGGGGGAAGATGAGGAAATGCTGTGGAGGACTGGGTTCCATGTACTGCTGATTCTCAATCCGGTGTCTCTGTTAAAATTGTTCTTGTTTTTCTTTATTTCGATGGCTTCATGGATGAGTCTTGGTTTAAAATGTTTTGCCTTGGCGATGACTTTAGATTTTTCAAAATCGATCGTGTGTCCCGTGGCTTCGTGCTCCGCTACGGCCGACTTCGTCGAGTACCCCAGTCGAATGGACCGTTTATGTTCTTCTAATCGAGTTTTGACTGTGCGTCCAGTTTCCCCGATGTATTTCTTATCGCAAGTTCGGCAGGGTATTTCGTAGACTCCTTCGATTTGGAGTGGTGTCCTGTCCTTCACATTTCCCAAGAGGTGACGTACTTGGATATGGGGTTTAAAAATGGCCTTTATGTCAAACTTCCGAAGGATATTGCCGATCTTATCTGTGGTTCCTTTAACATAGGGGAGGAAGGCTTTCTTTTGGCTAATGATGTCTGTATCTTCGGATGTCCTCCTGTTGTCCTTGTTGGTAATCTTTTTAAAATTGCGGGATATAGCTCCGTTCTCGTAACCGTTAAGACGTAAGATGGACTTCAGCTTCTTTGTTTCCGAAGGTAGATTCTTCGGGTCACTCAGTCGGGTTGATCGTTCAATAAGTGAGGTCATAACCACGTTAAGTTGGGCCAGGTGATGATGAGAATTAGCATGGAGATACCGATTTGTTGACGTCGATTTTTTATATACGGCATGTCGTGGGCTTCCATTGTCATTTCTCTCCACCAAGGCGTCGAGGAAAGGCAGTTTTCCTGCTAATTCTATTTCCATGGTGAATTTGATATTTAGGTTATTTAAATATACGAAAAATTCTTCTAACTTCTGTCGACCATGCTTCCAAATGATAAAAGTGTCATCTATGTACCGAAGCCAAATTTTGGGTTTATGCTCTGCATTTTTAATTGCCAATGTTTCCAGATGTTCCATGTAAATATTTGCCACTGCTGGAGAAATGGGCGATCCCATCGCCGCCCCTGAAACTTTTAATGAAATGCAGAAATAATTTCTTTTTCCTCACTCATCTCTCTTTGTCCACTGATTTACATCACCAATAGCAATTAAGGTCTTTACTACCCCAACTTACTTCCTCTAGTTGCTCATATAAGTTATCTGCTTCTTCCTAACTATGGCTCAAAGACTGCATAAGCCCCTAAATTTTAGCTTAATTCATGAAGTCAAACATGTTAAGTCAACTAAGTACTTGTTCTGTTAATAATGGCTTCAGGTGTTCCTCCGTGTTATTATGACAACAGTTTTTCCAGCCATACTGCTGGTGTCTTAGATCTGAAGTGACAAATTGTTGATTCTTGGTCATCTTATGAATATAAATGAGAGCCCTAGGTTGGCCCCAATTGGCCAAGACTGCTGTCTGGTCAATAAATTAAACAATCATGACCATATAGCTTGAATACTCTCTTCCAGCTATTAGACAGAGTATAACTGTCCTCCCGGTTGTAATTTTCAGGGTTTTTTATGAGTTCTATTGCTTCCTGGATTAGCCTTTTATAGTAACGGCTCTTGTTGCAAATAATTTTTGCTTTGACAAGACACCATAAGGCCATTATTAAATGATAATCAACATGGAAGCCTCAGATTTAATTTACTTTTTCTGTGTCAACTACCCTTCTATGTAATTTTTAATCATTGACAGCTACTCCACACTGACTTGCCATCTGTACCTTGAATATCTTCAGTCATACCTCACATAAACCTATCACATCCAGCCCTCCTACATTTATTGCTTTATATTTTCTAGTATTCCTGACCTAAGTATGGTCCTGAGATTCCAGGAGCCCATTTTAGCCATTTTCTTTGTCTTCTTTTTTGCTGTATTTCTCTGCTGGTCATATTTTTGTACACAATGTTAAAAAATTGAAGAGAGGCAAAATTTAAGATCATTTCACATAATTTTTCACAAAATTATGTACGAATAAAAAAATGCATAACCATCGGATGCTTGTTCCAAAAAAGCATTGAAGGAAAAGCATTCTAGGGCCATGTGTTTAGTACTTTAGAAGCTTATAGCTTCTCTTTTCCCTTGCATTGGGAAAAGAGAAAGTAGAAGCAATCCTTTCCGCCATTTTTATCTTAAATGTAACGAATAGTTTCAGGCTTGACTTATAGGAATTTAGTCATAATGGGGAGAGTGAATAGACTTTGTTAATTACACTACTGATTTTTAATTGTACAACCTGGGTTTCAACATTTAACATTACCTGATGATATGTATCATAACCCAGGATGTAAATTAAAAATAAATAGTGGAATTAACAAAGTCTATTCATCCTCCCTGTTTATCTTGAATGTGGTTGAAATTAAGGGGGAAGGGAGGAGACCAATAACTTACATCACTTGTGCAAGGATAGATGGGTATTTTAGAGGAGATATGAATTTAGGGCACGGAGAAAGAAATCCATCATTAGCTTACTCTTAACGGCAGGTACCAAAGGGTCCACTGTTTTATAGCCCACCTAAGAGATGTAGTGCTAGAATTGAAGTGCTTTCCTAGCACAACTCAAGCAAGGACTGGCAAACCACTGAAAAATCCACCCGATGGGATTTTCCCTCCGGATGGGATGCCAGTACTTGAACCAGCAATTAAGTATCAACTCTTAAAACTTACTCATTCACCTATTGTGCCTAGTAATTCCCTCTCGTAATTGGCATTATTTCACAGTCAAGCCTTGAATTTAGTTGTCTTCCTGTCTAAAATTCATGGATTGCGTCCTACCCGTGAAAAACATGGAGAGTAAGCTAATGATGGATTTCTTTCTCCGTGCCCTAAATTCATATCTCCTCTAAAATACCCATCTATCCTTGCACAAGTGATGTAAGTTATTGGTCTCCTCCCTGATACCACTGATATGAAGAATTATTTTTTATGATACCCTGGCTTTCTCCTGTACTTCAATGGATTTCCCCTTGTATTTCATGACAAACTCCAGATGGGGTGAGATGATGATGTATACTAGCTCTTTTACCATCAACTGAAACCACCTTCTCCCCTATCTTTTTTATTTTTACTGTCCGTATAACATATATATTCACAGCCCGCTAATAATCCTTTCAGTCTGTCTGATGGTAAAAAATGGGCTGGAAATACCCATTTTCACTTAAAGGGATGGACTGCTCAAACTTGATTGTTTTTAGTCAAGACACAATAGGGAATTTGTGCCAATTTCTGCATCACTTATCCATTACACTAATTGTCATGCTGCAATGCCACAAAATGATAAACCAGGATTTTGGAAAAGTTTCTTTATTGCAAAGTATTTGCAGTTGCTATACTTGATTAAAATATGAGATTGTACATCTTCCACTGGGTGCTTGTAGATCGTAAATATTTCTGCCAAATGAATACTAATAAATCACGTTAAGATAACCTCTTCTGCTTGAGGCAGAGAAGTTGTTCACAGCACATCCCTTACATAACATTCTTAAAACTGGATAGAATGAAAACAGTAACACCTGCCAATATCAGGATATCAGAGAATACAAGAAAATTAGATTGGGCATCAATCTTTCTCACAGACTAAACTGCATCCATAAATATGAACCTTATCAGATCCATGAACCTTAACAGTGGCAATGCTATCCACATATGACAGGACAAAAATGCATGGCATATGGAGGCACAATTAGTATTGTCCTACTACCTGTTAAGAAAAATGGAACCTCAGTGTTCAACCTTAGAGCTCACAAAGTTCAAGCTCAATGGCATGTGAAATCACATATCAGGGTAGGGAAGGCCAGATCCTTTCCCTGTGCTGCCTGAGGCTTACCAGGAAGATCAAGTGCCTAGAATATCACACCGTGGTTGTAACTAGACACACCTGGAGACTTTCCTGTACCTGAATGTGGGACTTCTGGTCAGTAGCCCAGCACTCCCCACCCACTGGTTACTATGCCATCTGCAGCCCATTAAATAAAATAAAACCCACAAGTGCTCAAATATATTTACAGTCTATTGAGCAGGAAATCATAGAAGTTTATGCTGTTCATGAAAAGGACCACAAACTAAAAACATTATTTTCTTACTGGCCTTCTTCATCAATATGTTCAGCAATGTTATAGAAAGCCAAAGAAAAGCAGAATTTATTTTCAGGTAGCCTTACTTGCAATGATGTGATTTAAGTTGAAATGAATTAACACTTACATATTCTCTATACTATCTCATTCAGCAGGCAAGTGCTCAACCAACATTGTACCTTGAAATGGTAAAGAAGTAGACTTCTATGATCATGGCAAAACTTTTGAGAAAGTAAAAGTAAGCTAAAATTATTATTAGACCAACAAAGACACCAAAATATATCACCTTTAAAGGACCCAATTACCTTTAGAATAAGGTGTTATAATTTTTCAGTCTCCTGTCATTTTATCATATATCTTCCAAAGCATGCCTTGTGAGAAGGTGTAGACTGGCCATTTAAATTGTAAGCCAAAAGGAGACAAAATTCATTAATATACAGATAGGACAATAATCCAAAGTCATACATATACTCCAAGCCTTGCCACCTACTCTCATCTTGAAACCCATTAAAAAAACCACATCAAACACTCAAGTCTTGGCAGGTGTTTCCAAATACCATACTACATACATGGACTGCATGGTAACAAATATTATATGTTAGTTACTTCATACATACAGCAAAACAAAATTAGTCGCATAAAAATATATATTTGATATCACCTTAAAATACTTCACTAAAATGTAACAGAAACACCCTAAAATACACAAATGCAAGATTAATGATCTTGTACTAGCCTGACTTATAACTCTCTTCCTGAAAGGAAAAATGTGAGGAAAATGTGATAGAAAGTCTGACAAAAGCTATTTCGTTGAGGATTTCACTATGACTGCAGGAATATTAAAATGGAAAATGTGAAATTGAAAGCATCCTCACAATGCCATTTCTTATTATTTGGTAAACACTGGCCTACTTCTTATAACTGCTGTGCTAATCATTAAGGAACTTCATGATTAAGTAGAAAAAAAGTAATTTTTTTTAACCATCTCCATGTAGTGTTTAATCTTATCCATAGTTTTACCAATACTGATACAGATACTTTTACTGCAAGGGAGGTTTTATATATACTATGCACATGGTAATGAACACAATAACCAAGTGCAATCACTACTAGAAAAAAACTGACTATTGCAACCACAAGATAAAAGAAAATTTTTGAAGATATTTAGCTTTGAAAATAGAAATTACTTGAAGTGGTAAATACTAGATAGATTATAAGGATAATGCCTTGATTGAGCATTTTCTGGAATTAATAGGAAGTAGTGTTAATAATACCTTGGAAAAGCATTAGTGAAATTGTTAAAATGTTTAAACAAAACTAAGAAAACACATTTTCAGTCCTACATTTTTAAGTAAAGCATCACTAAAAAACCAAACCAACTAATTTCAACAAACTATAAAATAAAAAAATGCTATGGGTAGGCTAAGTACACATATGATCCAAAACACTTCTTCGCCCAAGCAAACATGATAATTATCAAATTCCTGTACAATGAATCACTTTTACTCACAACTGGAACAAACTTTTTTGAGGCCACCGGAACACTCACTCATTGAAACACACTTCCTCTCAGGTGAACAGGCCTTGCAATTACACTCATAATTTGTGTTAGAATTGCACCATACGCAATAAATACACTGCACCCTTTAATTTTTTTGATTCACACAATCGTTTAGAATTTTATTTTGTTTAACAAGTCAAATTTTTTTTTAGATCTTGACATGTCTGAGATGTCCACATTTGTGCTCCCTTACTCAGGGGGCAGTAAATCACATAAATGTCAACAAGTCATGTTAGTATCCCCATCTTGCTGCTGTACTGATTCCTGTAATGTAGAATTTTAAATCAGATCACTGAATTCCAAGTCCATAACTTTCAGATCATAGCTTTTTACAGAGGAAAGGAACATTTAAGACCATCAAAATAGATATACCATCTCACAGTATGATTAAAATTGATTAATCATGTAGTGACGACACACGCAAAGACCTAGCTTATTACTTAGTGGCTTATAATAATAATCACAAGTACAATATATAAAAAATGAGAACTTTTGCAATAATATTCATTCTCCTATTCATTTTTTTAGAATTGCTAACTTCTTAGTGTGAAGGCAGGTGATTTAAAGCATTTTTCAAATTATGCAGGCTAAATATGTGAACCACTGAAAAATACAACAGTCCTATATAAATTTCATCACTGACAAATACAGACAACTACTTCACTTTGAAAGGAATTCACAGTTTCTTTAACATCGCATTATTCTTCACAAATGGTCACTCTTAGATTTATGACTATCCAGAAAGATGACCAAAAACCTTAAAAAATATCGTCACAAAAAATTTAAGAACCTGACCTACTGGTTTTTTTCCCCAAAAATGACAATTTTTGCGAAATTGTATGACAACTTAAGGGTGTTGGTATTTAGGCCCCTCTCACTACCTGACTATAGAATATTTTTCAATATTCTTCTTTTTTTGCCTTTACTTGTACACTCAAGGGTCATCGGAAATTTGACTGACATTTTTGAAATTTCAAGAAGTTGTTTTTTTGGGATAGCCTAACCATGGGTGTTGGGCATTTAAAGCCAGCAACATGAAGTTTGCTTTGATAAGATCAACATTTTTAAGTTAATTTTAATTAATACATCCAAACTAAAAAAAATGGTGCTATTGAATTCTGCATACATAATTGTTAAACAATGAGTAAACAGAAGGTTAGTTTATAGCAATAAGGACTAGGTATATTATATCCAGAGTGATTGTATACAGAAGGTTAGTTTATTGCAATAAGAATTTGAAGGCAAAGAAGTACTCCAGTAGGTAATTCCTCACAACTACTGTCATTGCAGTTTGGAATATAAGAGAAATGTTGTTCTAAATACATACTGTAAATACATATTTGTATTAGATATAGAATTTATAACCTGCAAAAGAGTCTTCTGAAGTTAAGAGCTAAGAGGGTGGCATTACATGAAACATCACGGGAACCTCATCTCGTAAATATGTATTTATGGAGACTGATTTTTCAGTGTACTAATTATTTTCTACATGTTAAAAATCATATCGACTAAACACAACTAAAGGTAATACTAAATCACATACTTGAACTGAGATAATTGGGTAATTGTATTCAAGACCAATAGCTTGAAGTATTTGTCCACCATATCAGCCCAATTTTCAGTGGAAACCTTCAGATTACATTTGACTTTCATTAGATTCAATGGTTACCTTTATGCATTAAGACACTAAAATTATACATGTATATCTTGCTAGATACTTTAGCCTGCATATCATTAAAATGGAATTCTTAACTGGCCAGGTTATTATTATTCAACTGTAGTATATTTATTTTTCAAATCATAAAAAAAGAAACACATGCTATTAATAATTTTGTTGGACTGCTCAGGTTGGTAGTGCAGCTCTCTGCACTTAAATTAACAACTTCAGCTTGATTAACTAGGCTGAAAGGTCTACCATAAATCTCGATTGAGAGCTTGCACTTTGCATGCAATAGGTGTCAATAGCTAAGGACATGTCCTACATCTTGTAAGCACAAAATAAACATATGCAGTCATTTCTGTTATGCTGTGAGATATTGTTATGAAAAGGAAATTCATTCATTAGGTCATGTCTTAATTTTTTGCCACGAATGCCATTGATTTTGGCTATTCCTGTAAGACTTAGTAAACGAACACATTAGCTGCACACCTTTTTCTTTCTGGGTCCTGATTTATTAGATTTATTATCTGTTTGATGATTTCTTTAACAAAGTGCAATATTAACATGAAGTCTGATAGCCAACGTAAAGCAAACATAAATGAGGGCTAAAGTATATTGGGCAAATGGCTGCATTAATCCAAAAGCCTAATTATCTTCTAAACTTAATTTCTAGTCATTCAATTTCACAACTCCATTAACTACATATAGAATTTTTGCAGCAGTATATGGACTGGAATTACCTGATTTTTTATGAGAAATGATACAACACAAGCACAACTTACAGTATCATATAGAAGAACTTTGTGATTACTGAAATGTACACTCACCAAAAACCTTTTGTGATCAATAGACATGCTATCTGCCATACATTGTACGTATTTCACTTGAATGTTAACAGTGCAACATTGTATCTACAATCATTCTCAAGGCACAAATATTTTAATCAAAACATCATGAGGTGGGAGTTATCCTACCTAGCCTCATGCAATGGAAAAAATGCACGGTGAGCGTAACTATGACACTACATTACATTAATGAGGAATGTCATTATATTAATTAAGTGACAAAAATCAACTAAGGCAACAAATCAATATGAAAATAAATTTCTTTAACTTCAAATTTTTGTAAAATGTACTAGAGAGCATCGTAATGAATGCGTCTCAAAGAGGCAATAGTTCACTCTACAGCAGATACAATTCTCTACCTCAACTGACAAACAAAATAATTGGGAAGCTAATCTGCCTTATCTCTAACAGGCAATTGATATAGAGCAATAATTTTGTCAGTAACATATTTTCTCTACTTAAAAATATTTCTCAGCGGTAAATATAAATTTCTGAAAATTCACAGTAGTACAATGACTTTTTTGAAATTAATCAACAATAAATCTAGTAAGTTTAAAACATCCTCTGATTTTTCGCCTTCATCTTTCTTTATCCTTCGATAAATCCTCTTCTAAGCCCTTTGCTTCAATTTCTTTGTCTATTTCTCCTCACAAGCTTTTCCTAGGTCTTACTTGGGGTGTAAATTTTAAAATTGCTTATGGAGTCTCTCCTAGGTCTTTCTCTGAATATGTCTGAACGAACTTAACTGCTTTGTCATCATGCATTACGAACAAATAATCACCAAATCTTATCAAAATGCGGATTTCCTATCAGGGAGAAACCTTTAATATATGCTTGCATTCAAATCATCTAAATGAGAACTGGAGGGGTGGAAGGGGGCCTGGAGATGCCTTGGCACTAAGACCTCTTTGGATTCATTATGTCATCTCACCATTTACCTGCCCGCCACTTGGATGGAAATGGGACTAAAGTACCCTGGCAGAGGTATGAGGAAGGGCACCCTCCCAACCCTCATACAGGCCCAACATTGCTTCACTTTGATGATCTGATGGGAACTGGTGTTTCAACTTGGCTAGGCCCTTGCCCTTGAAACATCTAGCTGAATGACCGCAATTGGCATTTAGGACTTACAGACTGAGGTTGGGAGACTAGCACTTTTCTGGAAATTCAGTTTTCTCCTTCCATTCATCTAAAAGCATTTGTCACCTCACCAAAAGATTTTTGTGAGGTGACAAGACTTGTGTAGGAGACCCCTGCCACATACCCTTGCAGTTGCCAGTAGAATATATGTACGTGAGACTCATGAGTCTCTTTTCTTCCATTTTCGCGAGATAACAGAGTTACAGATTTGCACCCCAGAGGCAATCATATATTGTCCCCAGAGTACAGAAAGAAATAGTTTCCTAACCCATGGTATCAATTATTCACAAAATTCATTGATTATTTTAACTCTACTCCTAATTTCTACATTAACCTCCACTAATGCTCCATGAAACCTTTCCTGCACAATTAAGTTAACATAAAATGGTGATTAACAAGTGCCTGTCTTATTTCTAGTCTCATTAACACCCACTTGTGAGTTCTTCTGCCACAATCACTTGCACTTCCACAACCATACATTAATTTTGGATCATCAGTTTACCATCTCTGTGGCAATATTTTCTTTTGTGACTTCTAAATGATAAATCTAGGAGCATTGTGTTTAATGTCAAATATTCCAACAATACCATTACCTTCTTATTAGGAAATAAAAACAGGGGCCATAAAGTTTCAGTGTATTCAGTATGGTTATTTCTCATACCCTGAATTATGATCCTTTGAGTTTTTCTAGCATTACCAAAAAATATGATATTCTTCTCCATGTTTTCTCATGACGTTAAAGCAGAGAATGGCACTAAAAATCTTTGTACATAAATGACCTGAGATTTTTTTACCTCTATGAACTAATTTTGCATGTGGCAGTTCAACAAGGGTGAAAATTTCAATGGAAATATTGAATTAAATTTTATAAGAAAATGTAGGACATTTTGATATGTGAGCTGACTAAGGGTAACTCCTCGTTTGACACAAGAGATAGGTTCCAAAAAAGTGCTGTGTTTAGCAAATACATATTGAAAGGCCCTAGGAACCATATAATTCAGGAGTGATACCTGAAAACAATAATAAATTTGGACCGAGTAAATATCGCTGACAAGTTTAGAAACCTATATATAGATAATAATTAAAATAATCATTGATGCTACAATGAAACAACAGCGATATACCAGAATTTCTTTCTACGAGCTATGATTCTACTGAAATGTCATTACAATTCAGGCAACTTTAGAAGACAGTCATTCTTTTCCTCTCCTCCAAAGCTGAGTTAGTTATCACCTAGATGTAGTTTTAACTCACACTTGAGAAGTGGAATAGGTGTGTGTTGGAGAGAATAAATTTTAATACGCAAAAATGCATATGACTGTATTATGGCAAATAAAATTGAAAATTAGGCAAAATATACATTGAACACTTCCATTTTTAGGGTCATTACAGTTCAAGAAGGGTCATTCCATCAGAAATCAGCTAGAGATGGTTGCTGACCCAGTTTTAAATTTTTTTATATTCTGTAGAGAGATAGGTGATTATATGTAGATTAAAAATCAGTTCTCGTTACATTTTAGAGCAAACCATATCCAAAATATGGGCATTATCGCATGTGCCAGTAGAGCAAAAATTTCGTTTTGACGTTAGCGAATATTGCTATTGTTTTTAAAGTTACAGCAACGATACTTACAGTAGTACTTTTAAAATCATTGTTCTATAGAAATATGCAAGAGAAAATAAATTTAAAAATATATTCAGGCATAAACAAGGGCATCAACTTTCTGCATAAAAAAAAATTTTTTTTTTCACCTTTTTCAAGGCTAATCATTCAAAATGAAGGCCATATATCAAAACAGATCCTTTTGGGATTAATACTCTAGGCACACATGTTTCACAAAAAAATATTTAGTTTTGACCCTGAGTCCCCTTTACACCCCAATACAAATGCAAAATGGCTCAATCAATCAATATCGGAAACTCAAAATTTGACATTTCCAAGGTCACATATCTCGAAAGGGGGACATTGTACCAATGTGATATTCTTTGGGAACTAACTTATTATAATAATGTAGGCTGACTTCAAATTTGGAGTTGATACTCAAAACCTGTGTGTGTTGGCTGTCACACCTGTTTAGGTGTGACAGCCTTCCGAAATTAGACAAATTGTGCTTTGGAGCAATGTTAAATTTACATTATAAAATGTCCATACATTTTTGCACTATTAATATTGCTACTTTTAATCTTACTTCAATCAAGTTTTATTAGTTTTAGTAAAATTTGTTATATTCCTATTATATTTTTGTAGTAATCTACTACTTAACACACTGGATGGGTGGGAAAGCATGGATTAGACAATCAAATATTTGTTAGCATTCAGCGATACTGTTCACCTATGTCCTGAAATCAAAGTAGGTTTCTCCAAATTTGTCCAGTTACGCCCAATGTGGTGTGTGCTTGCGGGACCACATGGAACCCATACTGTTTGCGTTTGGACTACACATCAGAACGCAAAGCTAATGGTTGTCAGGTTGTAACTGCAATTTACGATTTTATATATGGTCATTAAATAATTAATTTACTTATTTTGCAGTAGGCAGATTATTTTGCATTACAGAATTATCCTTACTTGAAGATAATATCAACTGAAATGAAGGTCATCCTGGGATTTTTGGCACTCTCTGGTTATAATCATGTTCCCAGTAAATGTTAATCCCGGGATTTAACAGGTAACTTACGAGACAAAGTTGTCAAAATCAATGACTGTGTCCTTCGAAAGGACAGGGATAAGAGGAAAAAAAATGTTCGTGGTCTATACTTAGATGGCTAATGGATTTGTCATTGCAAAAATTGTGTTCTCCATAAGAGGCCAGGAAAAAGCCTCTCACAACTTGAATTTCATGGCGTAGTTCAAAGTCCATCATAAGAATAATGGTTTCAGGCTAACCATGTGAAACCTCTCCACATCAGAATTGCTAAAAAGGCACTCTGTTCAGTCCACTACAGAGATTTATTAAGCACAACCTAGGTGTCATTCCATAATGTCATAATCAGGATTTAAATAAAGTGATACTTAATATATTGCAATTAGTCGAACAATTGAAAGAAAGTTGCCATTGCCACGGTATCTGCCTACTGTGATCATAGGGACATGGGTCATTTCTGTAAAACCACAGTGAATATTTCTATCCAATTAGAATTCAGGTTTTGAATATAATGAAGACCATATTCTGAAAATACTGACGAAATCAGGGGGAAAAAAATTTCAGTATTAATGGGTTAAGGTACATGACATAAGATCTTAATTCTTGTTATTTCCTTGCCTAATAACTCAAGCAACAGTGGTATTACAGTATTTAGTCATTTTCAAGCAGGAAATTTGGCTGTGCTAAGTGAAATCAATCTTTTCCAATACTTTTTGAGGACCATTCATGCTATAGCGAATATCTTTTTATGTGAGAGATAACTGCATTTGAAGAGTGAGCATTTAAAGTACACCAAAATTATCAAGGTATTGATGGTTAATTTAGTAGTGATAAAAAGGGACTTGAGTTATTACTACTAATTTTCTCATACATTTCACTTTTACTCACAACAAATGATGGCATCCACGGAAAAATAATAAACATCTGAAAAATGTCAATTGCTAACATTTGTAGATGATTGCCATCAAAATCACTTTCACAAAATAGTTTCGTGGGAGTGTTTCAGTTTGTCCAAGTGATTGTGGGAACAATTATCTGCACTAATCACCTGTTATCAATTTCAAACTAGATGAAAACTACCTCTCCTCCTTGATAATAATAATAATATTCCCACTATGCAAAATTTTCTTGTACTTAAGTTATCTCTAATAAACATCATTATTAAATCTAAACATGAGAGATTCTTGCCAACAGGAACGATGCTTGTACAAGTCTATTTCATGTCACAGATTCAGTGTCAACATTTTTCAACTTCAAAGAAGCCTAGAGACATTTAAAGATTGGCAAACCTGAAGATACATGGTTTTGCTTCATAATCAGAAAAAAAAATTTGCAACATCGATAGACCCGGCTAAGAGTTTCAAATTTAATTTTACTTTAAAAATAAGTTTTAACTTAATGTCACAAATATGTGACATTATGTAAAAACTTTACCTAATGCTTCAATGGTTTAAAACTTTATGCTAATGTAAACACAAAATACTTTTGTACGATACCATACAAATTATGCTTTTAAGTAGCTGTATTTACAGTCTCACAGTACTGACCCACTGATCCCTTCTGACAACAATTAACCAGGTAAGACAAGGTCTAACTATATGACCAAATCTAATCTAAATTTACTAACAACACAATGAACTACGACTTTTGCAATTTCATGGGTTAAGTTTTCATGACCACTGTGACTACTTTTGGAGATAGTATTCTAGACATTTTACATAAAAATTATCTTGGTATTCAACAGATCTTTCGAAAGATATGGTAAGTGGCATCTAAATGAAAAGCTAACTTTGAGGGGGATACACCGATCAATGTGTTTCAAGAACAACAATTCAATCAAACTTCATTTACTCATTATTCATAACTAACAAAGGCAAAGATAAACATGAGAAAATACACACAAAAAGAGCTCCTCTCACTTTTACATCATCTTCATTACACCTTGAACCATCAATACATCCATGGATTCACAAAATCAACAGGCAAAATCTAAAACAACAAAACACTAAAATATCCATCCTTCACCCAACCTTGCAATCAAAACAGGCAAGCAAATTCTTGATTATTTCATGCAATAATATTAATTAATGAAAACTGAAGCAGTACCTAATATAGCCAGTGAGTGCACGAGCAAATATGGTGCATCAACTTATAAAGCTATTAGCATGGTTCTATCTCCCATAGTAAAGACTCTAACCCGAAAAAAAGGATTATAGCATCATTGTAAGAGATTCACTTGGGTGAAAATTTTACCCAATCTGTCTTTCAGTATGCATAGTCTTCATTAACAGGTATAATGCGTTCCATAACATTCATGCAGATTATTTAACATTAATTTAAACTCATCACCACATGATTCTTTGATTGCCATCAAGATGTTCCACTAATTAAGACAATTTCTTAAATATCCACGATTTTCTAGTAATTTTTCCCCTTTTTCATCACAACTCCAGACATTTCTCAATTAATTTGATGTTGATCATGGTAGGGGAAACATTAATTATACAGAATTGTAAATCATGATCATCCCTATCCATAACATATCAAATAGAGGCACGTTTTGGTCAAATAGGCAATTCAGATTTAATCACTTTCTCAAAGTAATCAATGGCTGGCCCAACCGTCCAAGACACCTGATTTTCCCAAGAACATTCACAGATCATCAAATATGAAAATCACGATAAAATGCAAAAAAAAAAACATTTAGATTAACGCAACTTTTTTAATGCATTACTTACTTTTCCCAAATCAATTGCAGGAATTTTAAAACCAAGTTTTCTCCATCAACTTTAATGGCCTCTCAACTTCTATCCTACAGACATGACACTATCTCAAACAAAATAATTACCTATCTGTTGACCTTGAGAGTAAAATTGTAAGTAAAAGTAATTGGACTTCAATATGAGTAGGAGTTGTAGCTGGAATTAAAATAGGGTCAGGCCCTAGGATTTTCATGATCTCCTCAGCATAAACTAGATCAATAAAATAAAACAGGCAAACCTCAATTTCCTAACCTTAAAGCGAGGTAAAAGGGCGAGGATATGTACATTGTTTTCACCATCCTAGGTGGAGAAGGCAAATAATAACGCACAGTTAAGGGACAATTTTCTTGCAAAACGCCCAATCAATTTTAGCCGTATGAACCTTGGGTTTATGAGGAAATATGTCAACAGTTAGCAATTAGTTAGTCCGTACGTCGACGAATACACATAAATCCATAAAGGGATATAAAAGTAGCGAGGCTTCTAAAAACAACGACAGTTATAAACGAATTCTCATACCTGAAATGGGCTAAGACTAGTGGAGACAGCTGTTCGATTCAAGGGACCAAAAGGGTTTAAACATGGTTCTTCATTTCTTGGTTGAGATCCTAACTCACTTAAATGGCATAACTGCTGTGTCACAGCCAACGTGCCACCTTCAGCCACAGTAAGAATAACCCAAATAATTTCTGGAAGAGAATGATAACAATCAGATGTTTGTAAAGGACTTAAAATATTCAAATGAAAAATACTGTAACTATCATACCGCCAAAAAAAGTGCCCGTAGCTGTTGACATCCTCCATTTACTTTGGTAAATGCCTGCTTCTTGTGGACTCACCATTTCTACACTAACGTCTGCGAAATGTTTAGGGTCCAAAGCATTTACTAATACACGATCCGGAGCACAGAGTTGGTCCCCATGGGTGAATCGTAAACAACACCCTGGAGGCCAACTTTCATCCCCCGAATTCTGGATTCTCCAGGTTTTGGTAAATCTATTGGACAACGACGAAATAATAAATACGGTTCTATAAATACATTCCACATATAAAAATGTCCATCGCATTACCTTGTACAAGGGGGCACACTCTCCCCTTCCCCTATAGTGACATCTTTGATAAACGCCATTGCGGGCAATTTATTGGGGGATTCGAAGTCAAAGTATGAGCACACAGCTGCCTGTAAGTTCCTGAAAATTAAATCAAAATAATTTTAGCGTCAGCTCAGATAATCACTTCTTGACATGGAAGAAGTAAACACGCGCAGAAATGCGAGAGTGATCATGACAAATTAAAAGCTAACCAATTGTTCATATCAAGGAAAAATGACGCAGTTGATTCATTTAGCTGACTTCCAACTATCATTTGCAGCTGAGAAACTAATACGTCCTTATCTGTTGTCCCCATACAGCTGAATTGCTGTAAGAGGCTTTGCTCCACATCGTCCACATCCATTGCAACTCATGTATTCACAGCAGTAACTTTAAAATTTTGAACATAAACTACTAGTAAATGCTAGGTGTTACCAGTAATTATGCGTAGAAAACCAAATCATTGATCACTAAATCATTAACCGTTCACAAACATTCACTGCCCATTTAATAATATAATCTCGACACCAGCGCCCTGCTATGACGTCATGCTGAAACGTTGGGATGAGATTAACTTGAATGTCGTCTGCTTCATTCGAGGGAAGTTCGTAATACCGTTCTGTCGAACGTGCGACAGATGGAAGAGGAAGTAGTTTTAACGCCTCGGTATATCTCTTAAGACTTCATTATATCAACTTATTAACATCAAGGTGCGTTTTAAAAGCTAAAAGTGATCATTACGGTGTTATTTTGTCAATGGTTCAAGATTCGAGTGCATTAGTAGTTGGTCTTGTGCTACTCAGTTCCTACCAGTGAAATATGGGACGCAAAACGGTATGTTTTCGAAACAGTGCCATTGGTGCGAAAATTTGAAAAAGACTATCATTGTATTCGCGGAATATATTGGTTATTAATCATCTTCAGAATAGACTGAAGAGATTGGAAGAGTTCTTATGAAATACGCGTTAATTACTTAGAATTTAATTCCTGCAGAAAGACTAGTAGGGCTAAAATGATTGGACCAGCATTAGGACAGGAGGAAAATATTTCCTCGGACTCAAGGCTCTACGATGAATTCCGCTTGAGCCAGGAAGAAATTTCTCAAGAAAATATTGTAATATTGGACGCCAATAACAGCATTTCATTTTCAGAATTAAATAGTGAAAACCAACCAACACGTCTTGAAGTAGTAATTGTTCAGGGAACTTGGAATGAATCTGACGAAAATACAAATTTGACCTTAACGTCGGATATTTTCGATAATTTCGAAACAGTAGAGTGCAACAATGGGAAAGGTATTGGCTCGAGTATTGTGTCTGGGATAGAAGCCAATGGACATGGCCTGGACAAAGAGTTCATTTTAAATAACGGTGAAGTCCCAACGGCAATAGAAAAGGACCCACTGGCAGACGATGTCAGCGAAACGGATAATGAAGAAAACAATCTTTTGTGGCTCTTAAACTATAGATTGGATTCCATGTTCAACGTTGATGATGTCGGACACGATCATAACTACCCAGGAAATGAATTCGACGAATATGGGAAAAATGCTTCCTTTAGAGGTTAGAATCTGGTTGATAATCGTAAGCTTACTATATTTTGGCGATTTTAGTCTTTAATTGAAAAACCACTGACTAGATGTTGTGGTATTTGCCTCATATTTTGTGTTAATCAAGGTTACAGCGGAATGAACATTTTTATGGCTGCACTCATTCTGTCGACAATTGAAATAGCAGGCAGAATAAAACCAGCTGTGTGCAACTTCCTTTGTCACGTTGTAAATTTGATTTCATTCACAGATGCTTTGGGAGGGAGATCTTCAGTCTCCGGAGGAATTTTCGGCTCAAGAATCTATTCAGGGGATATGTTCAATGGCAAAGTTCGCCGAGGACCGAACTCGACTCTGTATCGTCGCTCTCTTCAGAACATGAACAATCCTTCGGGGATACATGCTTCCACTTCTTCTCCACTTATCTCAGCGAATACTCATGCCAATCATCAAGGGTGTGCCAGTGCTTTACGGAAACCACCATTCACTTACACCGAAATGATAGAACAGGCTCTTTCAGAGAGCGGAGAGCTCACTGTCTCTGGAATATACAACTGGATATCGTGAGTAATCGATTCATTAGTTTTCTTTTTATGTTAACGGTAATTTATTTTAATTGATGGATATTTTAATTTAATATTTTCTAAATTTAATGCAGACTTCAGTAGTAGACTTTGCCTGTAAAGCTGCTGTCTTGAGTTCACCATAATTTGTCATCTGATTTTGGTTTTACACTTACATATTATCACTGACAGACTTATAAGACCACGAAGACGCAATTTAATTAATACGCCTTTTTTTTAGCAATTGTGATATTCTTCAGTTACGCATTTATTACACTGCTTGACAATACGGCTGCAAACTGTCTCCATGTATAAAATTACATTACAACTATGCAAGATTACCGATCTAGATGCTGCTATGGCTGAGAGTACCTAAAAACGAAAATCCAGAACCTTACGAGTAGCTGACATAACCTGCATTTTTTTGGTCGTCCGTTAAGATCATCCCCGTATACCTACGGATATAAGATTTTCTGCTTCTGTTCGCCGACAGCCCTTTACCTAGCAGTTTACAAAATGATCATTAATCCGTGATGCAGAGGGTTGAAACTACTATGGATCCTTCTCGTCCTTGTTATTAGCAAGCTTCCTATTATAAGTTGTCGTAACAAGCTACGTAAAACTAGTCGAGGTGGACTTTCCATGGTGTCCATCAAATGTGAAGAGTACTCATTTCTCGATATGCTATGGATTTGCTATGATTATCATACCCTTCTAGATGCCAAGGTACCGATGTCCGAAGGCTTCAAGGTGTTCACTGGAAACCTTTAGGCGACCGGTGTCCTCAAGGACGGAGGTGCTGTCTGGCTGATGGAAGTACTCAGGTTATATTGGCGTGCTTCGGTCGACGAGTGATTATTTGGCCAATTTAGCTAAACTACATGCAATCTACATGGTTAATACAATATCGTTTGTTTTTTAATCAAATAGATTGTATACTTAATTGGCCATTAACAATACGAAAATTCGATATTATTGTCTTTCAGTCGTTGTTGTATCATTAACTTTTTCCTTCTACATTTGTGGATATTGATTATTAGGTGACAATTCAGGAAGATTAACATCCGTATGTACTGTTTCTCTTCAGTTTCAGGAGTCTTATATATATAATCATGTTGTGAAAATTGCGAAAAAGGTGTAATTTAGGGATACATTTGTTGCGGAAACTACTTTCCTTCACAAATATAGTAGGTGGGCACCAATGAAATCTTCACCGTATGACCCTGAGTAATGCTAAAATTTCAACAGAATGTATGTTTTTCGGAAAATTTATTGATTTTTATCTTCTATATGTGCCACTTCGAGTGGCCAAGAAGCGCACAAATTCTAATAACCTTGTCTAAATTTAGAATGCGACCTCGGCCGAAGCGTTTTGAAGAATTCAAGTGTAAGATCTATATTTTTAAAATCCATATCCTCGAGTAGAGGTCAGGAGCACATAACAAAAACAATACCTCCAGGTGTCAAATGCTGATGGGACGAACATATGTTTGTAAATCATTCATAGCTCATTGGTGCAGAGTGGATTGGTGGTACCGAGGGGTGTGTTGAGGGAGGTGCCCGAGATTGCAGGGGGTGCCGCTCTGCAGTGAGTTGGAAGGGGGTGGGTGCGGAAGAAGATTGCGGGGGCAGGGACTGGACGAGTGCTGGTGGGTCAATAGGTGGTGCCAGGCACGGGGTGAGGCCTCATTCGAAGGGTCACGTGCATTAAGAAAGTTCCCCTCGGAGACCAGGCAGCGACATCTGCTGCACGCGCCTCCATCAAGCGACAAGATTTAAGAATTCCCTCCATCATTTCTTCGTACCTCACCCTTGTATTCCGAAGCGATTTATGTCCCCTCCCTCCGTCTCTGCAGTACGCCTAGAGAGCATGTTTATGGAGCACCATCGTCCTCTCCGCCTTCATTTCTAGGATACCTTCGCGAGTCACGCAAAATGAGAGTGAGGGCCTTTTACTTTAGCGGAACATAATACTAATACTAACCTACCTTGATATTTAAAAATATTCTCGCTGGCTAATACTCATCTTATCGCCGACGCAGTTGTTTAAAGCTTATGACGGGCAAATCCTTATCCTCAGTTTCGTATTATTCAGACGAATTCTATTCCTTAGGACGCTTCTGCCGATGATTAAATTCATTTTCCATCAATGAAACGTGTGGTATCAATTACAAAACATCAAATTTTATATA
Organism: Platycnemis pennipes; assembly: GCA_933228895.1. Lineage (NCBI taxonomy): Eukaryota > Metazoa > Arthropoda > Insecta > Odonata > Platycnemididae > Platycnemis > Platycnemis pennipes. The sequence continues at coordinate 33,581,259 of OW121855.1, forward strand.
ATTATTAGCTTTCAATTCGGAACAATAAAACCTACGCTTTATGCTTTAGACCCGGGGTGATAAAAATATCACACCTTGTTTGAACGACTCTCATTCAAAACTTCTCGAGTGATAATTTGTAATCATCTTTTACCCGCGATTTACCTCCATTTCCCTTTTATACATCTTTGTTGGAACGTCATATTTAATTGTGCTATTCGTCGGCCGAAGCCTTTTTCTTTTATATCAATCACGGGGAAAATAAGACTTCTGCTCAGAAAGGATTTCAGCTGAAGACCTTTATGTCGAGAAGTACGCTATCAAGCAGAGTATTATAGCCTTCAGTTTCTTTGGACGATAGCAATCGTGCATGTATTTCCAACGACACCATGGCTCCCTACGAGAAATTCCCTGTGCAAGCTGCACCCTTTCCCGCCATCGGTCTCGCAGGCGAATTTCGTTTCCGGATAGACAGGTGGAAGCAGCGGGCCGTGGCCATTGGGGGTGAGGGGTTTGGCTATGTTCGGGGCGGGGGTGTATAAAGGGAACCCACGAGCATGGGGTGCGAGGGAATACGTGGTCAAAGGGGTTCAATACGGTAGGGGGTGTAGGTAGTTTGCGTGATGATCGCAATAGGGACTTGTCTAGACCTTGAGCGTACACTTTCCACTCTCCCTCTTCGAAGTCGAGTTTTTTTTAGAGGTGAAAATGAGAGATCAACCAGATGTGAGGGAAGAGTGTCAAACGAGACGAGATGAGCGGACAAATGAACTTGTTTGTTCCTTCTGGAAACAGAGCGAATTATGTATAATAAATTATCACTGACATATGGAGAAAAGGTATCAGTCGGTTCCTCCCTGTTCCGATGGTGTTGGGTCCCTTTTTTGTATCGGTGCATAGAGTCACGCGTCTTTATCTTCACTGAACGACTTAGTATCTGCAGTGTTCTTATTTTCGAGGTTGATATGCATTTTTAGGAATCCGAATATTTTTCAATGGTAACTGCAGCATGCTGAAGCCGAAATGCGATATAGTCTTAATATGAAGATTACCTAAATACTCTCTGATATGAGGCTGCAATACTAATTTGAATAACAGCAAAATTTCCACCGAGGAAAAATCTAATTTGTTAAAACTAATTTGAAACCAATCATCATTTTTTAATTTCAAAGTATATTTGCATCATGCTAATAAGAGCGGACAAAAATCGCGAACCTCTTGCTCTCTTAAAAATGGCAATTGATTTTCAATTCCTACGAAATGTTTCCCATACTTTCGTTGAAAATTAAGTTTTACCCTTCTTCGCTCCACGTATTAAACAATATTCGCCTGTTACGGTAACAACCTCTCTTTAGAAAAAATTAATTTGTCTTATTTCGCGTTTTCATTCTAATATTTTTTTAATTTCACGCGATAAAATCATTTAGGAGGGGAACACTTAGCTTATTTTGGGAGATTTATATCGTCAGATGAATATACGTTCAGTAGTAGGAACGTCAAGAATCGCTTGACCAAGGCAGCGTTTGCGAAGAGAGGAGAATTGAAATGAGGTCTCTTAGTCGAGACAGGGAGAAAAAGTTAGTTTAAAAGAATTAGGAAGAGTTGAAATCGGAGACCTTTAAGATGTAGTCATGGAGAAGTAGGTAAAGATTATCTGGGCAGGGAATAATAGAAGTGAGGAAGAGTTAAATATAATAAGACATAAAGGGTGCTAGGTTGCAAGGGTATGGAATGATAGGCAGGGCTAGCCAATAATCTGCATGCATTGAATATTATGACTGATTGAAATAATTTTGACTGATGCGGCACGAATTAACATAAACTTCCACCGGGCGACTTTTATGTTCCTATTCTTAAATTATAACTCGTAATTATTATACCACCGCTTGAATGCAGATTTAGATAATTTTGGAAAACATTACACCTGGGCTCGTTTCTCTTGAAACTGTCCTTCACAATGTATACACATTTTGCCTTATTCTACGTGCCGTTCGGTATGAGTACATCGTTACGTCTTTCATTCCTTCCAAAATGCCTCCATTCCTCCCACTTCCTGGTTTTATTGATATTTCTATGAACTCCTCATCCGCATTAATGATGGGAAAAAATTCGTAAGATAATGTTTAAACGTTAAGAAAAATAGTAAAAATATGATATGGACAGAAAAGAAATTTACGATGTTTTAAGGTGAATCGTCGTTCTTTACGTATTTATTTCAAATGCCAAAGAAATCGATGGAATTGTCGACACTCAACACTACTTGGATCAATAAGCTATTATAGTGATTGTAATACTTATCACTCCTTGTAAATGCTTGAAAAACATCTGGTTCGTCATGAATTCTTACGGTAACAGGCCTTTAAATGCCGTCGAATACTTCCACAACACCTGGAACCAAAACCAAAATCGAAAAAACCTCTAAGCGTGGCAAGAGACGTAAAAACTAAAAATGTGTTATTAATAGAATAATTTTGGTGCCAATAAATATTTTTTTCCTGGAATGAAGAAAAATTGGAAGGTTCTAATTTTCATGCTCCGATGCAATTTTTCCTGTAACAAAACTAAATCCTTAATAAGTAGGGTAAAATTAGTGTAATTGCAAACAGGGAGGAGTGTAAATGAAAAATTCTCTTAGATTTGTTCAACAAGTTCTCTATTCGGACAGAAAGTAAGTGAAGCTCACGCGTTATCAAATACACTCCGTCATAAACATCCCCGACTCGCGTTTTTTAGTGTAGTTCCCCGTATTTATCTATATTATTTTACGGATTAGTTAAGCTACTGCTCTCCGATAATAATTTACTCACTTTCACCGTTAATGCTTTACGAAGTTATTTGGATATTCGTGGCTAAGGTCTTAAGTCTTTGTGTAGGTGGTAAAGTGTTATCGATCGACTGCCTGAACTCATTGACGCAATAGTCTAAAAGCAACCGCGTTACTCCTCTAGACAGAATGCCTTTGTTGGAAGAGTATACCTACTTAGAGCGTGTGGTTTTGAGTATTACCCGAAACACTTCAAGAGACTTGGGACAGACACATATTCAAGGCGACTGAGTTAATTGTGATACATTCTTAACTGAGTCAAAATGTAAAGCTAGCCGAGTTAAATTCAGTCGAATCAGAATGTGTGCTCAAGTTACCAGTTGCGTTGACAAAAAATACTTGGGAAGATTTTTTATTTGTGGGAAGAAAAAATAATATTAAAAGTTGATAATGACTTGTGTGTCGTAAAAATAGGTAAAAGTAGCATATTTTCGTAAATATACAGCTCAAAATATTTATGCTGAAAATATATTCTGAACTCGGTAAATACATGATAGCATTTATATATTGTTAATAAAAACTTCCCCTTTTCCGGACTGCAAAGGTCAACTACAGCTGTTACATATAATAACTCATTGCTGAAAGGTTGCTACTTCTGGGGCATAAAAATATAACACTGCTCCAAACAGGATTTCAAACTCAGGTCATGTAATGAAAAATTAGGTGAAGATTATAGCGATATGGTGTCCGTGCTTAACCAACGTATTTGATACACGTATTACCTAAAAAAGGTATTAATAATAAACCTTTGTCCAACTAACGCGCTGATTCTTAAAATATATTTCCATTAATCGGATGGAACGAGATGTAATGTCATAAAATTGAGGTAGCTTTACTTTATCAGTTTCATTGTTTACAGCTAGGCTACTAATTTGCCAACACTGAATTTCTATGGTGAAGAAATTAACTCTAGAGAATCTTCCTATCTCATATTGTAGACGCTATTTGAGCCAGACTGTTGAGGCCGATGGAGAAACTTGAAATTTCAACTGCAGTAATGTGTACAGCAAAAGATAAGTCTGGCTCCGACCTTCTTGATGTCTTTTTGTTCCGCATTCTTTCTACCTCCCATTATTCTATCCAAAATATCCGCTCTTCTACCTCAGCCCCGCTTACCCAACATTCCCCCCACCAGCACGCCCTTCAATGCTCCCTTTAGTACTAGTGGCGTACGCAGAATTACTCTCTGGGGGGAGGGGGGTTCATTAATATTTATGTGCATTATCATTAAATGATATTTAAATTATTATTCACTAAAAAATAATTAAATTAACATTCTCTTTTCGTGAATACAATTAAACTATATTATTCATCCCAATAAACAAAAATCTAAACGCTAGTGCAAAATATACAAAATATAGTGAATTGCGGGAATGATTCCATCTACTCTCTCTTATTGCCTTAATAAGCTTTACTTTTCCTTCCCTACTATACCTAGCATATTCTCGTTTGTCTTCCTTTCCATCCATCTAACCTTCTCCATTATTTGAAATTCCATTCCTTCGGGGGATCCTTCCGCGCCTGTCCTGGAAGAAATAAATTTCAAACCGTGCTCACTGTGGAAGTCTCCAAAAAGTCCTATCCCACCCAGGTAAAATAAAGAAAAAGTCAAGTCTATTTTCATCTTCCTTCCATATATTCCATGTTTCGTGCCATACAATGCCTATCTTCAAGCGATAAAATGGAAGTGGTCGAGGGGTACGCAACTTCGAAAACAAGTGTACACCACATTTCCATTTCTGTCCATTGCTGCCCATTTCTGTCAATTTCTGCCCATTTCTGCCCAACTCTATCCATTTCTTCTATTTCCATGTCATGTTGCGTGTAGTTTCCGTCACTTCTCCACTAACTAATTGCATTGCCAACTGTTTTCACGCATTTCAGACTATTTCCTCCATTTCTGCCCTTTTTATTCTGAAAAATGGGCTAACTCACTGGAAAACGTCCATCTTTGACCTGCGTCAATGAGTAGAATGGAGCAGCCGGCGGTATTATTCACTTCAGCTGCTAGGAATGCTCACTTCCGTTTGTTGTGAAGGGCATTCGAGTTCTCAAATCGTCATACTTCAAACAATCTTCAAGTGGTGAAGGAAATACCCTTACGCTGCCCGCCGGACGCACATTGGGGCCAAATCGCGTTTTGCCGGACAAAAGTCCAAAATTGCTTTTTACGAGATAACGTCTTGAAACTTGGCATATATACACACAAATGATTGGTAATTATGGAATGTCATTAATTCCATAATTCCAGGTAATTAAGTCATTGTTCATAGGTATTATCCGTTACTTAGATACAGAGGCTCAAACACGACCAAATTTCGAAAAAAGCGCCCGCTCTCATTTTCTTCGAAAATCTTAAAAGTTGAGCAGATATAGGAGTAATTAAAGGATTTTTATGAAATAAAAAGCATTACCAATTGTGAACAGGGTACTTTGCCTATATTTGAGTGCTATTACGTCACAAAATAGCGAACCCTTTTTTAGACAAAATTTTACATAAAGTAGACAATGTAATCCTTATTCGGAAAATAGTCTCTGGGATACTTCGTCAGAGTAAAAATTGAAGATATTTCTAGGTTATTCCGTAAAAATATTTGAAAAAAGTTTGCGACGCCGAGAATAAACTCGATTTTTCGATCGCGCGTCGCGCCTCGGCTCCGCGCCGCGGGACCTGGAAATACCGAGACTCCGTTGGATTGTTCATGTTGTGTTGATAATAACTTCTCGAATTTCACTTTTCAGGCTTTGCATGATGTCACTGACTTCTAAAGATTCTATACTGAAGATTTTGCGAGGATATTGGTTCGAGAGAATGGATCAGTGCACTCGTAACTGCGGTAAATGTTTTATTTGGATAATTTTCGGAATCATGCTGAAAATTATGAACGTCTTTCAACTCTTGAGAAAGAATGAGGGTTCTCGGGGTACCATGCATGTCCTCCATAAAAAGGCAAGATTTGGGATTCCCTTGTTTCCCTTTACCCTCTCCTCCTCCACATCGAACTACATCCTACGCCTTTACTACCGAGGAGGGTGGCGCAAAACGGAACGTTTTATGACAATGTGCAGTCTTAAAAAAACATGCTTGCTTGGCCAATTACAAATTGTTGTTGCTCTTTGTTGTCTAACTCTTTGATGAGTCAGAAATAATATTAGCGGATACTCTCCTAAAAATAACTTGGAACTGACAATCTATGAACATTGATATTTCATGTTAAGGATAACCTAAAGGGAATCATTTTCACAAAATCATTCCTTATAGATTCTTACAATGAAATTAAATATTCTGTTTTAAATCAGCATGATTTCATGAGTTTTTTACAAAAAGCTCGGTTGTGTGCATTATCATCTCTTCATAGGTGTTTTCAAGTCTGTTTCCGCACTAATAGGCGCTTCAGACCGGGAGGAAAGGAAGGTATAAGGATAGGGATGGAAGGGATAGGGATCTTTGAATCGAGTGACATAGGTACTTGATCATTAGGTTTGAGGGAGGGATTCATTTACACTTGAGATTCCAGTGGTTTTGCATTTTTATTTCGCGATACTGATCACACAATGTAATAGTCAAATTACAATACTCTCGATGAAATGTAAAGTAATATAGATGAAATACAATTAGATTAATCAATAATATATTAAACAAAACTGGAAAACTGATGTTTTTTTTGCATAGAATTTGCTGCGCCATCTCTTACTCATGGTTTAAAAAGAGAAAGTAATTTGAAAAGACGAAGGCAATAAACGAGAATGACTTAAATTCATTTTTATATTGTCAGTACCGATAAAATCAATTCAATATTATAAATGAAATTCCATTACTTGTAAGATACTGAAAATAACATAAATATCATTATCCCAAATGATTTTCACCCTCAGAGCATCCTTAGTTTTAACTCACCGAGTCCTCTTCAGGTAGTTGACAAATTTCTGAAAGCACACACCATGTTTATATTTGGGAATGGTTAAGAAGGCGAAGAAACAGTCGGAGGAGATGGGTTGTTCGCACGTGTACCGATACGCTCCTTGAGAGAGAGATAAGGGTGAGAAGAGGTCTGTTTGAGGCAATGAAGGGAAAAACCCTAGAACGGAATACCCGGAGAAAATGAAAGGAGGGTGGAGGGTCGGCAGAGGAAGTTAGATCGGCGGTGTTCAAATGAGGAATTAGCAAGGGTGGGTAAGGGAGCGGTTGAGGAAAGGGTGGTTGGTAGCGGGCTCCTCACAATGCGATCGCCTTTTCACTATCCTATCCTTAACCACTCACCCATCCCCACGAATTCGTAACTACAACACCTTTGACCAAACTTTCTTTGCCGATTGTTCGTTTCAAGCAAAATTCTTAGTCCTCGGACGAATCGTAACCATCATCGCAGTTTGATTCTATGCTTCTTCTTTGTCTTCTATTAGTAATAGTTCTCGTAATTCCTTCGGAAACCTCCTATGAGTCTTCGCAGTCAATGAATGATATGGTGGAGGAAAGCAACGGATCGGACGTGATCAAAAGTCTTTTGAATAGGTGCTCAATGGTCTCCATCCATGGCCTCCATCGCCTCTTCGGATAGCTGGCCTAAGGGAAGAATTGCCCCTTTCGAAAAATCCGCGCCATGCATGAGTACCTACTTTATGGACCGTGGTCGGCATAAAGGACAATGAATAACATCCCGAAATCCAATTTTATAAATCGTCAATCTGCCTTTGCACATAATTATTTTCTGCCTTGGCAATTTCCTTCGTCTCTTTAAGCCACTGAAGACGAACGGGCCGGCAAAATCTGACGGACGACAGCCACGGATTTGCCCAGATAATCACAGCTAAAACAGGGAAAGTATTAATATTGCCCGTTTGTATTATATGCGGATTAGCCAAAGATAAAATAGATACGCTTGAATCTCTTACCTGAAGAATCATTTACCAAAGTAAGTGGCACTAGGGATCTCATGAATAAAAATTCATCTAACGAATCTGCTCGTTCCCACAACTGTGGGAACGAGCAGATTCATCCTGTCATTCATACAGATCCAAATTGGGCGTGGCCCGAACTTCCATCAAACACGTACTTGCATATTAAAGTGAAATTAACTTCATCACAGGAGGTTTGCGCTGTATATACGCACTGCAGTACCCGTGAGACCATGTGATTGAATAAATATTGAAGATTCACTTGGAACATGTTTTCGGTTATACTTATTCCATCGGGGTATGCCGCATCGCGGATACAACTCGTGTCCGTGACTAAGAACGAAGGTTCGAAGGGTATTATACTGACTATTAGTCAGCCCTCTAGTGATCAGTAAGGACAAAACCTCCTCAGGTGACATCTCCGTTAGCACAACAGGACTTTTCCTCCACTTGAAAGCACTATTCTTGCCCTACTAAGAGTGGTTGTCATTGAAAATGATTCCGAAATTATTAAAATAACAAATTTACCTCAGTTACGAGTGCACTGAAGAACATATGGACCCTACTCGCTGATCCATTCTCTCGAACCAATATCCTCGCAAAATCTTCAGTATAGAATCTTTAGAAATCAGTGACATCATGCAAAGCCTGAAAAAGTTAAATTCGAGAAGTTATTATCAACACAACATGAACAATCCAACGGAGTCTCGGTATTTCCAGGTCCCGCTGCGCGGGGCCGGGGCGCGACGCGCGATCGAAAAATCGAGTTTATTCTCGGCGTCGCAAACTTTTTTCAAATATTTTTACGGAATAACCTAGAAATATCTTCAATTTTTGCTCTGACGAAGTATCCCAGAGACCATTTTCCGAATAAGGATTATATTGTCTACTTTATGTAAAATTTTGTCTAAAAAAGGGTTCGCCATTTTGTGACGTAATAGCTCTCAAATATGGGCAAAAATGTCTGAAACGTATGCATAGTATAGGCAAAGTACCCTGTTCCAAAGTACCATTGGTAATGCTTTTTATTTCATAAAAATCCTTTAATTACTCCTATATCTGCTCAACTTTTAAGATTTTCGAAGAAAATGAGAGCGGGCGCTTTTTTCGAAATTTGGTCGTGTTTGAGCCTCTGTATCTAAGTAATGGGTAATACCTATGAAAAATGACTTACCATTCCATAATCACCAATCATTTATGTGTATATATGCCAAGTTTCAAGACGTTATCTCGTAAAAAGCAATTTTGGACTTTTGTCCGGCAAATTGCGATTTGGCCGTATTGTGGGACGGATCGCTTCAAGCTCGGCCGAGCCCGGCTTAGCCCATACCCAATAATTCAAATATCACTTTTTATTTTCAATAAAATTTCAATATTCAATATTCGCATTACCTTACCGGTTTCACGAGATGACTCCTCACAAATATGTAGAAAGAGGCCACTCGCGGCGCTAGTTCTTCCCGTGCACGGAGCCTATATACGGCGGAATTAAATCCCAGCGTTTGGCAGCGCTGTCGGATTAAAATCTGTATTATTTAAAAAAATGGCCGATGTTTCTGAAACACAATATTTCCAGACAAAATGATGGAATTAAAAAAGCGAAAATTATTTTGTTTATAAGTCATTAAATATATATCTTATTAAGGTTAATTGAAAAACAACTCCCCATGGTTCCCGGTTTTGACCCCCACGAAAAGAAAACTTATCGAAGTCCCTGATTAATAAGATATCAGACACATTAAAATAAATTTGACGGAGGAGTCCTACAAGCAAGCCGCAAACAGGCTGATACTTTGGCAAACTGACTTTTAGTTTACCAGTAAAATTTTATGTTCTGATGATTTCCATCTCAGAGCTGAGCTTAAAGCCACCGAGTGCTTCCATCGGATTGCCGATGGTGAGTCTACCTCTACTTATAGAAGTTTGCTGCGAAATAAGCGAGTTTACTCGGCGAATAAGCAGTCGTGGACAAAAAGCGACGGCACTCTGGGGTGGTACTGGTCTATCATTGGATAAGATGGGTCTTTAAATGATACAGAAATACATTTAATAGAAGACACAAATAAAATAATCAGAAAAAAGATTTGAGGTTCTCCCGGCGAATAGCTGTGGTGAAGTCTATTCGGGTCTTCCACCGGGTAAGCTGTTCCATTACTGCCGACGTTTCGTAGACCGAGTCGTTCTCCATCTTCAGGGCTGATCCTTCATTGTCCATGAAATATGCTCCATAATCAGCCCTGAAGATGGAGAACGACTCGGTCTCCGAAACTTCGGCAGTAATGGAACAGCTTACCCGGTGGAAGACCCGAATAGACTTCACCACAAAATAATCAGAATTAAACAAATACCGTATCCCGAGTGGAGAAGGTAGTAAAGGTATGAAATATTTGTTAATTGGACTCATGAATACCTGTGAAGATTAAATTTCATACTGCTGCCAAATATATACTTCTGGGCAATGGCTATAGCCAATATATTATATGATTACGTACACAAACAGCCCATCCAGCACATGGATATCCAAAGGATATCCACTGGATCTCGGGGTTGAGCTTAAAGCCACCGAATGAGTCCACCAGGTTACGGATGGTCGGTCGACCTCTAGATATAGAGGTTAGCTGCGAGATAAGCGAGTTAACTCGTCGAATAAGCAGTCATGGAAAAAAGCGGCGGCACTCCGAGGTGATATTGGTCTATCATTGGGTAAGATAGGCCGTTCGATGATACAGAAACCTGTGAAGATGCCGTGACTTGGCGACGAGAGGCCGCCAACAATTATGCTTCCTAGCACCCGGAGGAGGGGGCAGCAGCTCTTCTTCACATGAGAGAAGGTGGAGATCACAGCGACACTCATTTCACTCTTGTCTTGGTAACATTTACTTTGACGGCTGTAGTACTGCGATGTGGAAGGCAATGGGAAACCACCACATTATTATCCTGAGGAGTTGCAGCTACTCCACTCTTTTCTTTCTTATCATGACGTGATGGAACCCTCTCGAGTAAAATATTCCGGAGGTAAAATAGTTCCCCATTCCGATCTCCGGGCGGGGACTACCCGAGAGAGTACATCAGTCAAGTGTGATAATCATTTTAGGGTAGGAACGTGCGATAACTTCGGACCTGCGGAAGACTGGAGAACCTGAAGTTGGAAATGCGAAGAATGGACCTCGACATTAGGAATCAGTGAAATGAGACTTTTGGAGTATACGTTATAGAATTATTCACACCGGATCACTGAAAAGTAACGCTGCAGTAGCCATAATGCTCAGGAAGAGTGCAGGACTGCGTGTGAAGAGCTTCCTGCAGTACAGTGAAAGGATTTTCATGGTGAAGATTGATACCAAGTCTATAGATGCTATCACTGTGCAAGTTTATATGCCCACGTTGGACAACGAAGGCGAAGAGGTGGAAGACGTCTATGAGAATATCACGAAAGTAATAAAGCATGTAAAAAGATGAGAAAACCTATTTTTTAGGAGATTGGAACGCTGTCGCTGGGAAAGATCATGATGGAAGAATAACTGGAAAATATGGCTTCGTAAATAGCAATGAGAGAGGAGAAAGACTTATAGAATTATGCAAACAAAAAAATTGAAGGTGGCAAACACATTGTTAGAAACCAACAACGGCGAATATAAACCTTGAATATGCCCGGAGACAGATGAAGATTTAAAATTCACTACATTTGACTGAAGCAGAAGGTTCAGAAACCAGGTGAAGAACTGCAAAAGCTACCCGGGTGCAGATATCGACAGTGACCACAACTTAGTGAAGATGAAATGCCACTTAAAACTCAAGAAATTGAAGAAATCAATAAAGAACGTATGGAAAGTAGAGAAACTAAAGGAGTTTCTACAACTGCTGGCCTTTCAGAAGGAAGTACAAAATAAGATAGAAGAAGATCTGACTATAAAATCAGTGGAAAAGAGATGGGAGAGCATCAAAATTGGGCTAAAGGAAGCAGTAAACGAAGTTCTGGGAAGAAGAAAAGTTGTCAAGAAGAAGCCATGGATTACAGAAGAAGTCTTAAAATTGACTGAGACAAAATAAAATAAAAAATGTGGAAAATGAAGAAGGGCAACTTTGCTACAAAAGTAAAAGGAATGAGATGGACCGTAAAGCGAGAAAAGGTAGGCAAATGTGGATGAAGGATTTATGCGAAGATGCGCAAACCAACCTCGCACATGGTAAGGTGGAAGTTGCCTACAGGTTGGTGAGTAATCACTTCAAGAAACGGGCTGCAAGATGCAATACGTTAGGGACAAGAATGAAGAAATCTTAATCGAACATGAGGAAAAAGGGAAGAGATGGAAGGAATGGAAGAGTTGTACAATGGAAGCAATCTTAGTGCAAAAGTAATCGAAGAGGAAAATGAAGTCAATGAGGATGATTTGGGAGCCCCAATCTTAAGATCAGAATTTTACGCAGCTGTGAAGGATCTGAGGAAAAAGGATTCAGGAATAGATGATATTCCTGCCGAAGTAATAAAAATGTGGGAGAGAATAAATTTACCCAGGTGTCCAAAACCATCTGCGACATGTACGTTACAGGAGAGATACCCACGGACTTTGAGCAGAACTTCACCATCCCTCTAGCCAAAAAGAATAGGGCGGAGAACTGTGAACATTTGAGGACCATAAACCTGACGGCACATACCTCGAAGACATTAGCAGAGAGTCATCTATAGAAGAATAGAACGAAAAGCTGAAGAGTTCCTGGATGAGGATTAATTTGGGTTTCGAGAAAAGGGCAACGGAGAATGCATCCAGCATTTTTTGCAACCCTAGGGCTGACTGGCTGACTAACGCTTGGTCATCCGCAAACATCACTGGTTTTATCCATCTCCCCCGACTCTCCAGCCTCAAGCTCATCCCAAGCCTCTCTCACCATTTCCTCCGACTATACGCTGAAAAGTACCGGCGATAACGGACAGCCCAGCCTAACTCCCCTCCCTATTGTGGCCCAATCCGATTCTCCATAGGCTACTCTCACCTGCGCCTTCTGCGCCATGCATAAATTCCGGATCAGTCTCCTGTCTCTCCAGTCTACATCTTCCGCAATATTTCCATTAACTTATCCCACCTCACTCTGTCGAACACCTTTTCGAAATCAACAAAGCACGCGAATATATCCTAATTATATTCTAGATTTCTTTCCACTAGTATTCTCATCACTGCAATCGCATCCCGAGTGGCCCTCCCCTTCCGAAATCCAAACTGATCCTCGCCTAGAAATTCGTTTTCTCTATTTTCCATTCTTCTGTTGATGATTCTAAGCACTACCTTTGCCGCATGAGAACTCAAACTTATCGTTCTGTAGTCTTCACATTCTTTTGTCACCCTCTTTTCCGGAATAGGTAACAGCACGGCTTTTACAAAATCCCCCGGCCAAGTCCCCTCCTCGTAATTTTTGGTTGAAAATTTCGCTGGTTATTATAGATGTATATATTTGATGTTCGGGTGTACCCCGCGTACTATTACCAGGTGTGGTACCTGACGTTTCCTGGACGTTGCTGTTCACTTTATCTAAGGGAATGAGTTGAGTTAGTATTCTCCAACCAGTTAGTACTCCACCAACTCTGTGGAGTTGGTGGAGTTTATTTAGGGGTTTCATGGAGGGGAAAGGATGGGAAGGGGAGGAGTGGAAGGAGTAGTCATAGCATTTTTATTACGGTTCAAAGCAGGGTCCCACGTGTGGCTGATTTGGAGGCCACAGTCCCTATTGTAATTTTGCTGTAATTTTCTTATTTCCAAAGCTTTGCGGATCAGCCGGGGCTTGAAGATTTTCACTTTCGCGATTATCTTTGTTTGTTTGAGGTCAATCGCGTGTCCCGAGGCTGCATGCTCCGCTACTGCTGATTTTAAGGGTTGTCGAATAGCCCACTGGTGTTCTTCTAAGCGGATTTTAACGGAGCGTCCGGTTTCGCCGATATATTTCTTCTCGCAAGTTTGGCATGGTATATCATACATTGGTTCCACTTGAAATGGTGTTGCGTCTTTCACACTCCTCAGGCAGTTTCTAATTTTTTAATGTGGCTTGAACACCTTCTTATCTCTTTGATAAAGTGACCAGCAACGGCCACGAAACGTCAGGTATCACACCTGGTTATAGTACGCGGGGTACACCCGAACAACAAATATATACCCCTCCTCGTATATTCTACGGACAAGTTCATAAAATCTCTCCCTTCCCCCTCTTCCTAGGTTTTTCAGAAGCTCAGCTGGTATGTTATCTATCCCCATCGCTTTACCCGCCTTCATTTCTCGCAATGCCTTCTCTATCTCACTATCCAGTATTCCGGGGCTCACGTCATGCTCATCTACGTCCTTTTCCTCTACTATGTCCAAGTTCCTAGGCCTGTTTTCGCTATCATGCAGTTCCTCAACATATTCCCTCCAACTACGCTGGATCTTTTCTGGTTTCATTGCTAAATTTCCCCTTCTGTCTTTGATGCATGGGGCCGTTTTACGTGGACTGCCTTTCGTCAAAATCCTACCCTTCGACCTATCTGGCATGGGTGAGCCTACCAGGAGCAATATTAGTTGCTCCCGCCAGTGTAGCTCTAGGCGTCACGAGAACACACAAGCCCCAATCTCACCACGACAAGGCGTAGTCCATGAGGAAGGGATAAGCTCATATATATTTTTTAAATCAACTATAGTTATATTACATTAAGGGTATTGTTATACCCTTGCAGAATGTTCATATATTATAATATTTGAATATTCTGCAATGGAGGACGAAACAAATATTGGGTGGTTTATATTAAAGGCATGGCGAGAGGAGCCGTAAGAAAAGGTATACATATTAGAGTAACGTTGAAAAGCCTGAATTTGCAATGGAATACTTAATGCTAAGAGTAAAAAATTCTACAACCCATTTGTACTGGCGCTTAATACCAAATTAAAATATGTTGTTACGTAAACGCCATAAGAAAATTTACCCTAACCATAAATAAGTAATAAGCCAGTCTTATTTTCCATCACTTCATCGGCGATGACTTTTCGAAATCCCTTTCATAGCGTGAAGGGATAAGAAAATATGGTTATAAATGCTAAATGATGTCCATTCGACTAAGCTGAGTTGCTTCTTTGAGCCATTTCGTATCCCTTTCAGCTGTGAAACACATTACGAAAGGATTTCTCTATTCCCGGGTGTTCTTGTTCGAGATATTCTTGGTAAAGCTGAAATTCGATTCTAGGGTGTAGAAACTCAACCACAAACTCATCGGAAACCTTCGCTCCAGTATTTAATAAAGAATGAGAATTGCTTTTTTTTCAGGGAGCACTTCCCCTTCTACAAGGCCAACGACGACCGGTGGAAGAATTCCGTACGGCACAACCTTTCCATAAACCCCCATTTCAAGAAAGGAAGCAAGGCTCGGCATGGGGCTGGCCACCTATGGACAATAGCCACTCAAGAAGACAGACCACGGACCGCATCGGTAAGATTCACTGTTTTTACCCTACAAATAGCAGTCGCGACTTTTTCATGAGTATTATGTAGCGTCGGGAGAGAATCGGTAAATGGAAGCGAGATATGAATTCCAAGATACCAAAATTTTTATTTAAAAATTAACGTACATATTTTACCATCGACTCTAAGAATTCACTTTTTTCATTAGGTTCAATTAAATGACTTATCATTCATTTGCATATCCAGTAGTCATTTTTGAACTGATGTGATGGTGTGTTCAACCCGAAGGTTGGTTTTTGATAGGTGAGGGTAGAGCTCACCCCGTACTAAGCCATTGGCGTTTGGAATTTACATATTGAGAGTGGGGGGCCAGTTCCTTTCCCTGGGCCACCTGCGATTTCCAAAGAAGTTCTGACACGCAGAAAATAGAATCGCTTTTATGTGCGGATGTCCAGAAAGTATCTCGCCCGGGATTTGAACCCCGGACCCTCTAGTCAGCAGCTCAGCGCTCTACCCACTAGGACACCACGATTATTGAACTAAAGCATTATAAATAGACGTGGTATGTTGGAACTATGTTTAGGATGAGAAAATTAGAAAATTTTTAACAAGCAATGATTAAAGGAAACAGAATCACTGGAATTGTACAAGGTTAAACGGTGGGCTCTGGGTGAATACAGGGCAAAGAGTGTAGCTCTAGAATAATTATCAGTGAAGAGTGAAAGTCAATGGGGGAACGTGGAATGCTAAACTCAAAATTGTTTTCGATCAGATTGACAAAGAAATCGGTGGAATCCCAGGCGTAAACATTTCACTCCCTCGGAAGAGTGGTGGTTGGGCAGAGGGAGGGAAGGAAATTAGGTCGGCAATCATGGGCATGGTACTAAAGGAAAGGAAACAGGGAGAATCGGCATTATTTAATCTTCACGCGGAAGTTGGCGGGCATTAGTTAAGACAAGTGAAGACATTTACGTAGGGTAGCTGGAATGTATGGATAGACCAAGTAAGTAACAAGGAAGTCCTAAGAAGAGTGAGAGAAAAGAGAAGTCTGCTAAAAACTTTGGAGGTACATTTTTTTTTGATTTGAAGATGGAATTAGAAGGTAGCCTAGGTTGACAGGAAGACCAGCAAAGGAATGTTAGGTGTGGTGGTCTAGAAGAGGAACACGTTGGAAGAAATACAATGGTGGTGAAAGGAGTGAACACAGAAGTATAGAACGACAATGGACTCTTGAAAGGACTCGCGATCTATAGGAGAATAAAGAATAAGAGGGAGGAAACAAATAGAATAAAATAATAGCATGAGGGAAGGATATAAAGTTTAACAGGAACTTAGTATAGGGCATAAGCAGTAAGGTGACGGGAATGGAGATGGGGTAAGGAGAGGGTAGAGCACGCACGAAGTCTCCAAAAAAATACCATCAGTACCTAGCAACAGTATAAGACCGACAGCCCCCAAGCTGTCGCGTAGAAATCAGTCGGACAATATCTCCTACGTCAGTTCCTAATTCTATCTCGGAAATTGTGAAACTATCACCGTAATTTATCAAACTTTGCCCATTTCATTTAATTATTGGAACGAATGATGGATGTAAATTCCCAAGAGAGAGCATCTACTCAAATATATAACCAACTTGACAGTCGTAAATAAAATAAAGCTAAACCGATGAAAGATCATTACTTTAATAACTGTACTTCTATTATTTCTCATTATTAGGTAAATACATACGTTGATAACAGACTGATCAATGAATGAAGGATCGACAGAGATAGTCACTGTAAAGCACGATGTCTTTCTTAGGCTAATTGAGGTGCTGATGATCATTGCATTGAACTATTCCGATTCTTCGCTTTCTTTTCTCTGACCAGCACAGTGATTTTAATTTGTGCGTCGTGGATATCTGAGCGTAGTAATTTCAACGAGTTTACAATATTGAAAATATTACAACTCAATCTGCAAGGGGATCGGATTGATGAGGTTGCTAGACTATCGGCTTGCCATCTCGAGGGCCCGGGTCGAAATCTAGCTGTGGCAGAAATTATTCGCTGGCACCGGTCCCTACTTGAGTATGTAAAGTACTCCGTCCGTCGGATGGAATGATAAACCGTGGGCCTCTTTCCGTCATTCGTTTAGAGCAGGCTAATGTCGACGCCGGTTTCGCATGTCCAATTACGCACCTATCCTAAAGGCGCAAATGATCTTCGTTGTCGGTTGCCTGCTCCATGATAACTACAACCAGGATACACTGCTACTATTGCACGGCATATTTGAAGTTACATGTTACAATAATTTGAAATGCAAGTTCTGCATTGGCGACTGTAATAATAATAATAATGGTGGCACAATACCTGCGCGCATCAATCCCAAATCATTTAAAGAGTCAATAAAATACTACCCCAAGGATGATATCGTTCAATTCACCTACACTTCGATGGGGGAGCTATGAGGGTAAGTAGGTACCACGGACTATTTAGGGACGGGTGAGAATAGTCCGCTTCAGTGCATTGTCGCACGGTCAATGGGGCGTTAAGGCGTCATTAAGCCACCAGGCACTCCCCTGGCTATTCCCTAAAGCTGTCGACCCTGCTACCTTGGCCAAACCCTCCACTCCCCCTTCCATCTATTCACCCCGAAGCACACACAATAGGTACCTACGTTAAATGCGTGAGGAACTGAAGGGAATAGAAAAAAACACGCGTAGGTACCAGGCACAAGAGCCTGCAAGACGGTGACTCATCCGAATTAAGCGAGGGGGGCAGGGTTCACCCCAATGATTTCAACACGAAATGCTTTGAGGCTGATCATCCAAGAAAAATACACCCCCTTCCCGTACCCCGACTGAGAATTTTTCCGAGACCATGAGCCTGTGTGTTTGAGAAAAGATTCGCCGATGCAACTCCCTTCGAACCAAATAACTGCGAGTTCAAGGAGCTGTTATATAGCCCAACAGCGCAGCACTCCGGGAAAGGAGCGGCAGCTCTTGAAAGACTGCTCATACAAATTGAAAATACATTAGAATTAATAACAAGTAAGGGACTTTAGTTTCCGTAGGATGGCACTTTTTACTCATGGAATCGGCTCGGGAGGGAGCTTGAGACCCAGATTTTCGCATATATCACTGGACCCATCGTCAGAAATAGTGTAATATCATTTATATTTCCCGTAATGCAAATTAAAACGAGTGCGGAAACGCAGGCTGTTATTCTTAAGTACCAGCAGTTCCGAAATGGATCATCATCATTGGTCATCAATCCTCAGATTGGTTTGACGCAGCTCTCCACTGATTTCTTCTATCGGCTAATCTCTTAATATTTACGTATTTCTTCTCTTTCACATCCTTCATCACTTGTTCCATATATCTCGCACGAGGCCTTCCTTAACCATTCTTCCCTTCCACTTGTCCCTCGACGATTGTCTTCATCAGGGCATCATGTCTCATGATGTGGCCGATTAAGTTATTCCGTCTTCTTCTCAGAGTATTCTCTTTTCTCCCACTCTTCTTATGACTTCCTCGTTACTTAATCGGTCGATCCATTTAATCTTCATCATTCTTCTGTAGCACCACATTTCGAATGCTTCCATCCTTTTCTTTTCCGCTGCTGTCATTGTCCATGCCGCACTGCCATAGAGTAACACGCTCCAGATGTACGTTCTAATGAATTGTTTCCTTACTTCTACGCTTGTATTTCCAGCTATAAGTAGATTCTTCTTTTGATAGAATGCCCTTTCCCCTGGGCTATCCTACTGACTATTTCTTTCTTGCTTCGTCCGTCGTTGGTTACTCGGCTTCCAAGGTAACAGAACTCTTTCACCTCTTCCAGCTTTTGTTTTCCTAGTTTAACGTTGGTTTTGGCCTCTTCTCTCTTATATCACACCAGTCTTCTTCGTATTGATCTTCAGCTGATACCTGGCCATTGTCCTTTCCATGTTTATCAGCATCTTATTTAGCTCCTTCTCAGTCTCTGCTACGAGTGCTATGTCATCAGCGAACCGCAGAATGCTAATTTTTTCTCCGTGGATATTCACTCCAGAAGACTTCTCCTTGATTTCATTGATGGCTTTCTCGGTGTAAACATTAAAAATTACAGGAGACAGTGCACAGCCTTGTCTCACTCCTTTCTTTATTCTTGCTTCTTCATACCTGGGTCCAGATTTAATCACAGCTACTTAGTTTTTAAACATACTGTGGATAATTCTTCGGCCATTTCCAATTCCTAGTACTGGCCGGACAGGGTCCGGGTTCGATTCCCGGCAGTGGCGGATTTTTCAGTGGAAAACCGGTCCCCACTTGAGTGCCTAGTGGAGGGCAATTCAAGTTCAGTACTCCGTCCGTCGGATGGGACGTTAAGCCGTGGTCCCCTTGGCGCCTGTCGTTAAGAGTAGGCTAATGCCGACGCCGGGTTTCTCTCCACCCTTCATCCGTTTCCTGAAAACTCCTCCAATTCCTTTCAAAATTCCAAGCATTGAATTCCAATCCACATTGTCAAAAGCCTTCTCTAAATCCACGAATGCAACGAACGTCGCTTTTTCCTTCTCCATTCTCTTCTCTACGAGCAGCCTAAGGGCCAATATAGCTTTTCTGATTCCCTTACTTTTCCTGCATCCGAATTGATCTTCATCCAGGAACTCCTCAGCTTTTCGTTCTATTCTTCTGTAGATCTTCTCTGTCCTCTTCCATCTTTGTCAATATATTCGATGAATGTGTTGTCAGGCTTATAGTCCTAAAATTTTCGCATTTCTCCGCTCTCTTCTTTTTGGAAATAGGAATAATGATGTTTTTCTCGAAGTCCCTGGGTATTTCTCCTGTTGAGTACATGTCACAAATGGTTTTATACAGATGAATTAGTGTCTTCTCTCCTGCATTTTTAATTAGTTCTGCAGGAATATCCTTAATTCCAGAAGCCTTATTCATGCGAAGGTCCCTTACTGCTGCGTCAAACTCCGATCTTAATATTGATGCTCCCATATCATCCAATTCAACTTCTCTTTCCTCTTCGGTCACTTTTTTTGCTGAGATTGTTTCCGTTGTGTAACTCTTCTAGATATTCTTTCTATCTATTCACTTTGTCTTCATTTTCAATAAGAAGTTCTCCATTCTTGTCCCTTATGGCATTGCATCTTGCGCTCCGCTCTTTGAAGTGGTTCCTCATTATCCTATAGGCAGCTTCCACCTTTCCAATTGCAAGGTTGTTTTGTACATCTTCGCATAAGTTTTTCATCCACATTTCTCAAGCTTTCCCGGCTTTGCGATTTATTTCGTTCTTTAGTCTTTTGTACCAAAGCTGCCCTTCTTCAGTTTTCGAATTCTTATACTTTCTTCAAACAGGTCTAAGACTTCTTCTGTGATCCATGGCTTCTTCTTTACAACTTTTTTTCTTCCAAGAACTTCTTTTGTGGCTTCCTGTAGTCCACATTTAATGTTTTCCCAACGCTCTTTCACTGATTTCTCATTCAGGCCTTCTCCTATGTTGTTTTCCACTGCTTTTTGAAATGCATGCTGATGTTGAGCCTCCTTCAGTTTTTCTACTTGCCAAATGTTCTTCACAGTCTTCTTCAATTTCTTAAATTTTAGATGGCGTTTCATCATCACTAAATTATGGTCACTGTCGATGCTTGCCCCAGGGTAGCTTTTGCAGTCCTTCACCTGGCTCCTAAATCTCTGCTTCACTAAAATGTAGTCTATTTGAAATCCTCTTCTGTGTCCTGGCATTTTCCACATGTATCTTCTTCGGTTGTGGTTTTTAAACAATATGTTAGCAACCACCAACCTATGCTGTGTGCAGAACTCCAGAAGTCTTTCTCCTCTTTCATTTCGGGTACCCAATCCATATTTCCCAGTTATTCTTCCATCTTGACCTTCGCCGACGACCGCGTTCCAATCTCCTAAAATAATTAGGCTTTCTTCTCCTCTTACATGTTTTATGACTTCCGTGATATCTTCGTAGACGTCTTCCACTTCTTCATCTTCGTAGTCCATTTTAGGCATGTAAACATGCACCACTACGGTATCTTAACTATTATTATCCTTTCATTTTACTACAGGAAGCTCTTCACACGCATGCCGACGTTCTTCCTTAGCATTATGCCTACTCCCGCATTACCATTTAGAGATCCTTTTTGTATAATCCTGTATCTTCCGCTGCAGAAGTCTCCTTCTTCGGGCCACTTCATTTCGCTGATTCGTAATACGCCGAGGTCCATTCTCCGCATTTCCACCTTCAGGTTCTCCAGTCTTCCGCAGGTCCGAAGTGATCGCACGTTCCACGTCCCTACCCTAAAAGATTAACCCACTTGACTGATGTACTCTCTCGGGTAGTCCCCGCCCAGAGATCCGAATCGGGGACTATTTTACCCCCGGAATATTTTACTAGAGAGGGTGCCATCACGTATTGAATGAAAGAGAAGCTGCGACTCCTCGGGATAATAACGTGGTAGTTTCCCATTGCCTTCTTCATCGCAGTACTAAATAAATGTTACCACACCTTTAGTGAAATGAGTGTCGCTGCACCGACCTCTGTGGTCTCCACCTTCACTCATATGAAGAAGAGCTGATGCCCTCTCTTCCGGGTGATGGAATGCATAGTTTTTGGCGGCCTCCCGTCGCCAAGTCACGGCATCTTCATAGGTTCTGTATTATTTAATCGCCTATCTTACCCAGGGACAGACCAATACCCCCTCAGAATGCCGTCGCTTTTTGTCCACGACTGCTTATTCGACGAGTAAACTCGCGTATCTCGCAGCTAACCTCTATGTCTAGAGGTAGTCCCACCATCCGCTAACCGGTGGACGCACTCGGTGGCTTTAAGCTTAGCCGCGAGCCGAAATGGATAGTGTCGAGAAATACGATGCTAAGAGTTATAAGCCGCTATGCGCTATGCATCTGATTCAACTTATAGTTGGAATGCCTAACTTCAAAAAGCGATGTTTTCCAGGCTCGTCTTTTTTAAGAAATAAAAACGTTGCAATAATGGAGCTCAAATTTAGAGTTTAATTCGAAAATTAAGTGCCTATAGATTCATAGTCAACAAAATTTGCCATCCATGTTCCATGAGAACTATTGTAAGAAGCACACTTTTAATTCTTGATCTGAGTGAAATCTTTAGGGCTCGCAGCTGTTTATCAGAAAATGAATGAACTTAAACCCGAATACAAGATATTTTAGGCTCCATGAACAAATCCAAATTATTATTTTCGAAGTTACTAACACTTTAAACAACTCATTCTTCATTTTGGACTACTTATGAAATTTGTAATTGTACTGAATAATTTTGCTAGATGGGGAAAACTTATGAAACACTGACTATATCGAGGAAAGAATGAAAGAAAACAGACATTAGGAAGAGCAGAGTAGGAGGATAAAAAAAATCATTCTGAGCGATGGGATACTGATCGATGTTATTTATGGCAGATCACTGTAGAGGAGAGGTAGATGGAAGGAGAGCAACATACTTTAAGATGGTATGAAGAGGGATACATAATTTGCTGGTCTGAAATAAATGAGTTGAGAAAAGGCTGTTCAAAATTTGCCAACCAGAACAGGAATATTATTTAATCGGTATTCTACCTGCTTTGATGGACGTACAATTGTTTTCTCTACTCCCTTCTTATTTCATATGATGTTATCCATTGGGATGAGAAAGTGAAGAGTGATGTGAATATGAAGAGGTTAGCTAATATGAGACTTGAGTGGAGAGCTGTGTCAAATCAACCTTTGGATTATTGACTGATGAAGATGATGCCCCTCTTTAGCATCTTCTATGCACAGAGGCTTTTATGGATCTGCCACTCTGTCCAATGCATTGTGCTACAAAATTCGGTCTGTTGCACTTTGATCTATAATGTGTGTAAAATCTTCACGCTTGCCTTTTGAGTTGAATAAGAGGTGACCAACAGTATTTCTTGAGTAAAAGGATATCGTGGACTATACCAAGTTGTAGTACTTATTTCTATAATCAGAATATAAACATCACTCCACGTCCGAACTTGTGATTTAAACAGTTAACAGTCTTACTCACCCTTTGCCTGCCAGCCCCTTGCAGGTAGACAGTGCAAGGCTGCCATCCCCATTGTTGCATGAAGTTTGTAATATACTTGATTTTCAATTATTTTAAGAACTTAATTTTAGTGAATTAATTTCATATTTATCTAAATGATGATGATACATTTGGATCAGGGAAAATGAAAAATTAATACAATATAATTCTCTGAGACAGAGGCCTGCCATTGTAACAAATATCTTAAAGTAAAATAGTCAGCCAATAGATCGGCCTACTGACAGTAAAAGGGTTGAGATAGAAAGCATCATATATATTTAATTGATTAACAGAAATGTAATTTTAAAGATGCAATGTAATAGTATATAATAATAATTAATTTGTAATCATCCTTACAAACATATATTATGTAAGATAAGTCAAATGTCAGATGGACACAACAGTGGTATTGGCTATTCTTTTCACAGAGTAATAACTTTCATATGAAAAAGTTATAATTTATTCCTGAAATATGAGAACTCATGATTTTATTTTATACTTGCAGCTTATTGAACAATCTTGTTCTCATGAATGTAAGCCTAATTAAACTACCTTTTGTTCTAACATTAATTACCTGAAAAAGGGTAATGTCTTCTTGTTAAACATTGTGCATTTCTGAATTCCACACAAAATCAGCATGTGATACTAAAGAGACATTGCATGAGCAAATATGTAAAGCAGACCCACAAATTTCCTAAATTCCCTTGGAGGAGAATCTCACCATTGACTTCAAACAAAATATTTTTACATAACTATCTACGTAGTATAAAAAGATGAGACCAAAATTGTTAATTTTTGATCGACATTCTTAAGCAATACTCAATTAGTTCAAGAACCATATGCTGTAGAACTTGAAACTTGGAATATCAAAGTCATCATCCCACAGAATATGGGCTACACTTTATTGACCTGTTAGTCAAGGGTTCACTTAACACACATTTTCCCAAAATGATACGCTTTAAAATTGGCCTTACAGCATACAGCATTATTTTTCTCAAAAAAATTAAATTATTTATAACTAACCAATAAACATTGAAATAGAACTGCAAAAAATGGAATCCATGCATAAATAACAAATTACTAGGCTTGACTTCATGGAACCGCATATTGATAACGTAAATGAATTCACTTAGTAAAATTCCACACTTTTATTAAAACCGACCCAGGTTTTGACTTAAACAGTCCTTGATAAAGACTGTATAAGTTGAAACCTAGGTCGGTTTTAATAAAACTGTGGAATTTTACTACGTGAATTCAATTACATTATTCCATGCATTAAGTTTCTAATTACTTTCAAAAGACATAGTTTGCCATTCCAAAAAGTAAAACAAAATAAAATTAGTCACGTTGTGATCTATTATGGAGTGAATTTCCACATATGAGCTAGTGTAAGCATGTAAATCATTAATGAACACTAGAAACAAAATTGATTTTAACACAGATCCTTTGGGCACACCAGAGGCAACTCATTTGCATGAGTTAATAATTTAATTATTTCCAATTGGGAATCTGTAACTTGGGAAAAGTAATCACCAGGATAGTTTTTTCAGGTGTTCAAGAAGATGAGAGAGATTAATTCCTACACCATGCCACTTCAAAAAGGTCTCCATCACGAGTGATCTTTCTTGAGACAGACAAAGTGGCTCAGCAATTTTTTACACTTGTGGACCACTTAATGTTCTTGTCAATAATTTACAGGCTGATTTATGTTATCCATGTCTTTACAGAGAAAGAGAAGATTGGAGCAATTCTGGGCTCAAACGCAATGCTGCCACCCTCAACCATCAGGAAGATCTTCTCCGACAACTTTAGCCGTGGAGTCAATTACAATGTCAGAGGACACAACAGACATAAACTGTGCAACATTGGGTCCTAAAATGGAGTTTGCTATCATGGAGGATGTGAAAGGTGACATTACAGTAGCAATGGAAGAGAACAAGGAGAATTCTGATAAGAGAATATTTGTACCACAAGTAAGACATTTAATGATTGTGAATAAAATTTTAAGCTATAATACCCCTCTCTCATAAGTGGGAATAATCTTAGAACAGCTAAAAATTAATATTAAATAATGTCTACATGCCAGTAAAATAAGCATCATGCATTTGCTTTGTAATGTTGAAACTTCATCACCCAAATAGACTAAAGGACCAGGGTTAACTATTCACTTTTATAACCTCAACCCTAAAAAATGTTGGTAAGCAGTGATTCATTCACAGGTGCCCCTAAACTAATTTATAAGAGTAGGCAACTGCCTACTAACTTCTGAAGCCATCTAGTTATTAAAAGTTTCTAGTCTAAAAAAAATAACAAGTCAACAATTGAAATGCAAAAATGTAGTTCTCATGAACAAAACAAAATAAATGAGGTGTCACCTACAAAACTTTCAGGAAAAGAAACTACATAGTCTCACCACAAAAGTCTGCTCATATCCAGTGGCCTTGTATTTGATAGCATATGACACACACCCTCCTTTCTGTAGAGCATATTTTTGAGGAAAATTTTTCTAAGCATATACATGTTTTAGAATGACCATATACTTAGGCCAATCAATTTAGTTCCATATTTCATTTGTGCCTCCTTTGATAGCATGGAAGCAAGCCAAACTATATATTTGTAGTGCTGATAGTTGTGCAAGTGCAAAATAATAACAATTACAACAGCAAAATTTGGATCTTAGAATTTTACAATATGAAGTATTGCAATTATACATTTTCGGGAGCTGCTGAGTAATGCATGTTGTTGGCAGTAGAATTTTCATGGCAACTGCAGGGTGGATCATCAGGAAAAGTGATGCACACACTACTGGCTATGAAAGCTCAACCGCCTACAACGTACATTATGCAGTGGCTCCCAAAAATGTTTGATAAAACAATTACAAAATTCTTCTTTTAAATCATAAATGTTGAACCTTAGCACATCAGACCTGGGGGTGATTTTTTGAGCCCTAATTTTAGAAAAAAGGTGCATCTTATATGCTGTCAAATACGGTAATTTTAGGTGATACTCTACTAGGGGCAGGAGTAATGTTCTTGCCTCTAGGCATTTGAGAGCACTTGACACAAAAACTGCTGAAATGTGATGACTGGGATGAGGAGTCCCGTGCTGTAACCATTCCAAAAAACATTTTATAACGACACAAGTGTTACATGAATGACCAATAGCCTTTTGGCTCAAATGTATGGATAAAAATACAAACAAAATGCTAAGCATAGTCAAAGCTGGGGTTCACTAATTCAATTAAATTCAGTTCAATATTTTTTTTATTTCCTCTCTACCTTGGAATTATTGGTGTATAATATATTTACTTTTCCAAAGGTAAAATGTGCAAACCTAAATACTTACAGCCATTGTAAAACACGAAAAAGTTTCATTGTGGCATTAAATTTAGGGATGTGTCGATTCTCGATACCACCGATTCTTGTTGGTCAGTATTGGTATCGAGAATCGATCGCCTAAAGTCAATACCAATACCGTCGATACTAGGGACGGTTGGTTCCCATATTTTAAATTTTCGCCACTTAGCGATCGAAGCACCCCATGAATGGAATATAGGTGCATTACATATGGACAAGGAGAGGTTGTGTAAATATGGTCGCGAAATTAGATTAAAAATTTTCCGTGCAGCTAGAAGCAAAATAAAGATATTTTTTTTTCCATTACCCCAGCATCGCGAGAAACAAATACGTAAATGCCACACGGTTCGATCAGTTCGATCCCCATCTCAGTTTCATATTTTCTTTCAGTCATTGCATCGAAATTTTATCATTCAATTAAAAACCCTTGCATCTAAATACTCATTTTTTTATGCTTTTATTGTTTAAATTATATTTACGAATATATCACTAAAAAATTAGGGATGGTCGGGTCGGATCCAAAGACTCATGGATCTTTCATTTCATTCGCTACTGAAATCAGATCCGAAGACTATAAATTCGTATCCGGATCGGAAATTTTTTTAATTTCACGGCCTAGTGATCGATGCGCCCCGCCAACGGAATACTGATGGTAGATACTGACAAGGAGAGGATTTGTAACTCAGGTCACGAAATGAGTTGAAAAATTTCCGTGCTTTTAGAGCGACAAAAGAAATACATGTCTTGGCTTTTTTCTCCACAGGCCGGGATGCATGTCACGAGGGTCGCCTACATTCGCCGGACTTGCCCGAACCTATGATAGTAGTTAAAAATGAGAGCTAATGTGCTGTCGGTCACGTGTTCGATCCTTATCACTGCCTAGTAATACCGTCCATGCTGTATTTCTAGGGTAACGCAGGCAGACAGTTAAAAATATAATATTATCAGAAATTTCATGTCAATCAATATATAAGTCAACAATTTAAACAAAAAAAAATTAAATTTGGCATTTGTAAAAGTGATTGGAAAATTATTTTATTGCATAATTAAAACTCTGGAAACAATAATTTAACTTTACAATGTATTTTTTGTGATGCATTAGTAAATCTAGTTTAAGCGGCAAAAGTACAAAAAAGTCTGCATCCATGTAACTACAAGGGTTGGAAATTAATGATGATAAAATTTTTGATTCAATGGCTGAAAGACAAATTTTAAACAGCAATAAGAATCAAACTTCATTATCTGCAGTACACTATCCCACTCTGCTATTGTCTGCTTACCGGAGTTCGGAGAATGCAGGCTCCCCACATGTCATTCAACCTTTTTTCTTCCGAATAATGGAGAAAAAAGCCAATACACATATTTCTATACGTTGCTTTTAGTAGCATGAAAAAAAGTCTCATCTCATTTCATGAGCTGAGTCACACAACCTCTCCTTATCAGTATAACACTCACAAATATCATTTTAAAGGTGGCCCAGTCCATATCGATTCAGGCAGGGGCCTTACCTTCATAGTCTCAGATGTTATTGAATTTAACATATGTCAAACTTCAGGACGAAGTAAGTAATACGTATATTTTAGTTTTGTCCAAAAAAATTTTTGGCCAGAGATACAGTCCACCGAACATGGGCCCGCGAGCGCTATTTTTCAAATGCGATTTTTGACAAAATACTAAAATGCTCATATCTCAGGAACGGTTCAAGATATTTTGCTCCTTTTTGTTTTATTTGAAAGATAATAATTTTGTGATTAAAATGATATCCTTGATTTGAAAATGTGTGTCCACATTCTCTTGCTGCAATTTTTTTATTTTATTTTTTTTAATTTAAAAAAATTGTTTTTCTTAAAAACGCCAATCCTAAAAATTTTTATTTTTTTACTGTTTGTCAGTACAATAGAGTACTACAATCCCTGAAAAGGAGAACTTCCACTTTTCAGTTTTACAGGTTTTATAAATTTTTGTAATTTTTTACCTTCCATGGTGAATTTCTTGATTGCAAGTTTTTATAATTTTGTTATTTTAAAACACCAATCTCAAAAAATTTGTACTGTTTGTGATTAACTAAAAACAACATATGAAACAAAGTTAGGAACTAGTTAAATGTTGATAATTTTTTTAGATTTTCTTTATTAATAACCTTCCAAATCATTAATGATCTTCTGGAATAATGTGGAAGATTCTAGATGATTCCAAAATGTAACGGAACCTTCTAGAACAATTTGGAAGCTTTCAGATAATTTCAGATCATAATAGAACACACTTCAACAATCTACAAACTTGCAAATAATTCCAGAATGTAACAAAACACTCAAGAACAATGTGGAAGCTGCCAGATAATTTCAGGAAACCTCTGAGGACAATGTGGAACCTTCCACATAAATAAAGAATGTAACAGAACTTTCTAGAACAATATGAAACTAACCAGAAAATTCTAAATGTTTGACCTGACATATAAAAGGGAGGACACATGAACTGACAGTTCAGTTGTCAACAGGCAAACAACGAGAGTAGTTAAAAAATTTTTTGGTTAACAGTACCTGTGAAGGTTTTTGAGAATTCTGCTGACTGACTGGGTTGTGGTGTTTGTGGAAAAGTCTATTTGAAATGTCTTCTGACTGGGGCCATAGGAGAGTGAAGTGTGCTGACTATTTTCATATCCATAAAAGAGTGATACATAAGACTAGCAAAAAGACTTCAGGTTGGAAATAAGAGTGCTCATTTTAAGACTCTGTTTCAAAGTGAAAATGTTTCCAGTTATGACTTTTTGTGTTCTAAATGCTTTAACACAATATCAAACATGACAATAAGTGAACAAGAAGCCCCCAATGTTGTGTGTGATTCAGATTTTGTAACTGCAGAGGAAGAACTACATATCCTGAATCAGTCAGCTACAGAGGTTGGTGTTAGTCCTGTTAAGAAACCATGGTCAGTGAAGTCAATTCATGAGATGTATGCATCAAGAAAACACAGAGACATTTCTGGAGCAGTGGGTGAGCATACCAGAACAAAACTGACCAAACTCTTCAAAGTAGAAATTCCAACTTCAGAAGAAAATGAACCAAAAGGAGCTTGTGCAACCTGCCAAGAGTTTTTATCAAACATCAGTTCAGCTGTTGAATCATGTGCATCCTACAATGATAAGGTTCAAGTTCTAACAATTATCCCAGTATCCTTTACAAAGAACTAAATTTTGCACCACATTCCATCTGCATCAAAATACATGGTGGACAAGACAAGAAATTTGAGGTCAGCAAAAGGAGTGTTTGGAAAACCAGATCTCTATTATGGTCATCCTGTGAATGAAGCAAATGTTCAAATTGCACAGTCATTTTACCTGTAAGATAAGTGGGACTGTTCTCGCTACAGTGCCAACAAAAAAGACATTATGACTATGACAGTTGCAGGAGAAAAAGTGGTGAAAGTGAAAAGATACATGACCCGCAGCATTAAAGAAACTTTTGCCATATATAAGAAGGAACATTCCACATTGCATATTGGAAGATCAAAATTTTATGCATTACGACCTAAGTGGATTGTTCCACATCCACCTAGAGATGTCTGTTTATGTTTGTACTGTGCAAATTTTGAACTGTGTGGTAGTTTTGAAGAACTTACTTGAAGATATGACATATGACACCTTGGTTGGACATGTGAAGTCGTTAGTGGTCTGTGACATAGAACGAGAGATATGTTTGTTTCAGGACTGTGGTGACTGCCCTGGAAAGGGGGAACTCGACTTACAGACACTTGGTCTGGATAGTGTAGCAGATAACTCTTCTGAAGTTACATATGCAACATGGGAAGAAAATAAACTCCTTTCGAAAAATGTTGCCATTGATACCTTCTTAGACGAACTTGGGAGGTGGACAGTGAAAGCAGTAACACACCAACATCTGAAGAAAAGAAAAAATTGCAACAAGAACACATTGCAGAAGTGAAGGGATGGGTAGAGGCTGCATGTTTAGTGCTTCACTCTGATTTTGCTGAGAACTGGTCTGTGGTTCTACCACAAGAAGTTCAAGGATATCACTGGAGTAATGACCAAGTTTCAATTTTTACAGGAGTGACATATTTTCAGAACAAGACCACAAGTGTTGCAGTTATAAGTGATGACAGAGGACATGACTCAGCA
The DNA here is from genome assembly GCA_933228895.1 of Platycnemis pennipes. Classification (NCBI taxonomy): domain Eukaryota; kingdom Metazoa; phylum Arthropoda; class Insecta; order Odonata; family Platycnemididae; genus Platycnemis; species Platycnemis pennipes. The sequence goes on from OW121855.1 coordinate 33,611,898, forward strand.
CATGCATTATTGGCAATACACAAAATTATTTAACCACTGCAATCACAGGTAGAAAAGATCATAATTATTTCTGAAGGTGCCCGTAGTCACTTCAAAAACCGTTACCAACTATTTGAACTTGCAAAGTCTCTTGTTCCAATGGAGTGGGTATACAGTGCTACTGGACATGGTAAGGGGCCCTGTGAGGGTGTAGAGGCCTGCTGAAGCACCATGCAACAAAACATAATCTTTCCAGCCCAAGTACAGCTGCAATTCAGAATGCCAGGGAGTTTACAAGAGTGGTGCAGTCACACACATCAATAAACCTGATTCTGTTGCCCAAAAAGGAAGTTGAAGAATTCCGCCAGCAGAAAATAAAAGAATGGTCGAACCAAACTACCCCTGTGAAAGGAATTCAGAAGACACATGTCTGGACTCAAATTGATGGGCGAACTTATATTGCACGAACTTTAAAGAGCAAGAAAGAAGAAATTTCATTTGTCCAACCAAGATCTCATAAATGCCAAGAGAATATTCAAATTCACGAACTACAAAAAGGAATGTTTGTGGCCTGTGTGTATGACTGTGACTGGTGGATTGCAGAGATTATAGATATTAGTTGTGAGTTAAGTGAAATCATTGTTAACTTTATGCTGCCACATGGACCAGCTGCTGGATATAGATTCCCAGATGAAAGACAGCAACACCACCACCAGTGCTCACTTCCAATTCGCGATGTTTTGAAGATTTTGGGTGCCCCAGTTCCTATTGGTTCAACAGGAAGACATCACTCAATATCAAAGGAAGATACTGATGTGGTTGAACAAATTTTTAGTTCATTAAATTGCTAAATTCAGTTCTAAGCAGAGTGCACAGAAGTATGCTTTGGAACCTGTACATTTTTTAACCTGCACATATATTTTGAAAGCTATTGATGTTTGAAACTTGTGCCTGTTACCCATATTTAAGAAGAAAAAAATGTCAAGTAAGACTCGAGATTTTGATTTTATGTGACCAATATCTGAGAATGTGGTAATGGAAACTGGCTTAATGTTTGGAAATTTTTTGAATTGTTTATAAAACCTGTTAAATTGAAAAGTGGAAGTTCTCCTTTTCAGGGATTGTAGTACTCTATGGTGCCGATAAACAGTAAAAAAATAAAAATTTTTAGGATTGGCGTTTTTAAGAAAAACAATTTTTTTAAATTAAAAAAAATAAAATAAAAAAATTGCAGCAAGAGAATGTGGACACACATTTTCAAATCAAGGATATCATTTTAATCACAAAATTATTATCTTTCAAAAAAATCAAAAAGGAGCAAAATATCTTGAACCGTTCCTGAGATATGAGCATTTTAGTATTTTGTCAAAAATCGCATTTGAAAAATAGCGCTCGCGGGCCCATGTTCGGTGGACTGTATCTCGGGCCAAAAATTTTTTTGGACAAAACTAAAATATACGTATTACTTACTTCGTCCTGAAGTTTGACATATGTTAAATTCAATAACATCTGAGACTATGAAGGTAAGATTTTTTCTTTGGCTGCCTGAATCGATATGGACTGGGCCAGGTTATTATTAATAAGACATTGCAAAATTACTATTTTAGCAGCTTGAAATATTCTATGATATTTTTATCGTCTTAAAAATTGAATCCCCAGATATTCCATAATTCGAATCTCCTACCGGATTAAAAAGTTTTTGTTTCTAAAAATGAAATCAAAAACAAAAAGGATTTAATTTACAACAGCAACCCAAGTTAATGTAAACACATATGCACTGAATTAATTTTAGGGTTTTGATTTTGTTTATTATTTAATATTCTATATTATATTATTCTTGGCATGTGATATGCTTGGAAGTCTTTTTTCTATATTGACATTTATACCTTTCTGGATAGAGGGTGATACAATATGGTATCACTAGGATCTTATATTTTGGAAAATAATTCAAATATTAATAAAAATTAACTTGAAATGAATGAATGTTTCTCTTAACTACACTCTAAAGAATAGTTTTACAGGTTTCAAAAATGTATTGTTTGATGATTATGTGATGAGGAAAGTGAACTTTATGTTAGAAGTAATAACATATAGTTCTTATCCATCCATATATCTTGATCGAGGAAAATGTTATCCACACCGATGATAGGAAGTTGATTTTTTCTACCATAAATGTACTGTTTTTTGGAAATACTATTGTTGCTGTTTTTCTGTATAGATTAAAAATGTAGTATTAGAAAAGAAATGAAATTCAGAATCCATTATCTGAAACTAAGGATCTGAAGTCAAGACAAAGATCCAAAACCAAGACAAGAATCCGGTTTTGGTTTTGTAAAATGGTATTTTTAGATTTCATGGAACATTTTAAAAATAATGTATAGGAAAACTAGATAAAAATAGGTACACATGTATGGAATCGGTATTGAGAATCGATTTTTCAGGAATCGAAATCAGTATCGAGAATCGATAAATTTTGGTGTCGACTCATCTCTAATTACATTCTACACTTAAGGTTACTTGTATCATTACCACCGGAAGCAGACCCCTTCAAATCATTGTTCCATGCTAACGGGGTCATCTGATTTATCCCCCACCCTTGCACAATCCTGCTTACTCTATTTGAAGAGGCAAACACCTTAATCGCATCATTTTGCTTTAGTTATAAGCAATTAGTATACACTATATAACTGGGTTTACTACACTATCCAAGGGCTGTAATACAGAGGAATATTGAACAGAAAAAAACATCTTTGACAACAAATCATGATGATACTGCACAGCAGTAAAACCTGGGTCGTTTAATAAATGTTTAGCGAGGAATTGAAGTGTGTGTCTACCTTATTTCCTCATCATGGGTCAACAATCCCATGATTGGTTTGATGCAGCCCTCCACTTGATTCTTCTATTGGCCAATCTCTTCATATTGATGTAGCTCCTCTCTTTTACATCCTTCACAACCTGTTCTATATATCTCATATGGGGCCTGCCTTTTCCAATCATTCCATTCACTTTTCCCGCGATGATTGTCTTCATTAAGCCATTGCGTCTTATTTCCTAACATAGAATATAAGAGCCTTAGGGAAAATATAAACTGATTAAATCTCTGACTTAAAGTAAGCTTTTGACTTATCTCCCAACTACGTTAGCATTATGATGTAATCAAAATACAAGGACTATAATGGTTCAATCCAACAAAACTTCCAATACACATAAGACAATAATTTAGTATTTTAACCTCTATCATCATTAACTCTATATACTAAAGTATTTATAATTATTTAAGGACTTAAAGTAAAATTATTAAAATTATAATAATAATAATAAAATAGTAGATCAAATCACTCGATAAGATTAAACCAAGTCTCTTTAATGAGGCTTTCATCCAAAATCACCAAAAAATTCATTAATTTTAAAGGCATAACTTCAGGTGTGTGATTAGCACACAATAATCCACTCCGTTACCACAGGTTTTCTGCCCAGTATCACACAATGGCCCCAAACCTCATATTGTGTCACTGGAGCAATCAGCAGAAGAGATTCTATCGGGAGTGAAAAGGGAGGTAGAAGTTCAGTACCTGACACCACTTCAGCAGAAACGGGCCTCAGCCGCAGCAGTAGCAACAAGTTCCTTCTCAATAACTCCCAGGGATACAGGTGAGTGCCTTGTTGATTGAAATTCAGTTTCTTCAAAGTAGGCTAATATCAAGGTACATATAAATAGAGTTAAATTCATACATACAGCTGGATACTGTAATATTAAAAAAGTAATAATACTTTGATAGGTTAACTTCTGAGCACAATAGTTAGCCATTAATGCATTTGCTTTTATCTACAGAAGCATACATTTTTAAGATAGGATCTAGGGTTTTGTAATGATTGGGTAATTATTTCTTAAATAAGCAGTGTATTGTTACAACTACAAATCATAATTTGTAGTAGTAACTAATAATTATTTGTCACCTCATTTCACTGCATTCTTTAAAAGAGGTAGAGATAATTTAGGGATTGGAAGAGAGGTGGAGAATCCACATTGACATTACCTTGCTCAAAACAGAAGGCACCTAGGGATCCATGGTTTAACATCCCATTTGATGGGCAGAGTACTGCATTCATAGTGTTATCCACTCAGCACTCAGTACTCAAATATTATGTGCGTTCCAGTTTGAAGGGTGTTTATGAAGTAACAAAAAGATGTACAGAAAATTTAATTATATCATATTTTTCTCATTTAATAATGCATTTATTGTCATACACATACTTTTTTAAATTATATTGTTGTGTTTTTATTAGAGTTTGAATGGAAAAAGTGATGGTTTTTTAATGTGCTTAACAATTAGGCCGACTTTAAAAATTTATTTACCAAAAACCTGTCAGGTCAATATAATATTTTGGTCAACAGTAGATACTACAAACTCTTCAGTATCTGTTCTACTCCACCTATTCTAAAACTGGTGATTATCTTCACCATATCAACTCAATAAAATCATTTGAAGACATTCAGGATTATAGTGGTACATTTTAGAGAATTATGAATGGGAATCACTGAAATCACTAAAAAGTATGAACTTAATGTTGTCAGTAATATGAGGCTTAGGGAAACCAAGGACAGCAACAAGCTTGTTATATTTAGATAACAATGTCCACCTTAACCCTTTGAGTTCCACGCAGAATTGCCTAATTTCATGCTAAATTTGCCAGGCTCTTTTACAGAAAATTATCGCCAGAAAGAAAATGACAATATATATAATTAAGCTTAAAACTTTGAAAATAAATTCAATGTGTGAAAAAGTTGAATAGAATGTAACCTGAGGTTTGTAAAAATAGAGTAAAGCATAAAATTATGAATCATTTAATTTTTATTTACCTACATTCATATTTTTTAGGAAAAGAATCACTCAGAGTGACGCCGGCATTTTAACAAAAATTTTCCAACGTCGTCCACGCAATGTTGGCGCTTAAAGGGTTAATGGAAGTTTTACCAAAAGCATGATGGTGATTCCCTTCTATCTAACATTTTTAAAGATGTACAGATCAATTATCCTGAACATAGAATGAGTACTTCAATGCATGAACATTTGAAAGATAGCTTTAAATATGCATAAAGTATCCCAATTCCTTTTTGAATGGCTGTAGACCCTGATAAGTCTTATCAGATGTAAGGGCTGAGATTCAGAGGCTATTAAAAGGGGAAGACACTAAATGCATAGTAGAGATACTAATTAAATTTGAATAAATGGAAAAAAAATCAAACGGTACAATTTTAATGCTTGGACTGCATCACTTCACTTGGTGGAAGTGAAGTTAAGCAGGAATTTGGTTACCAATGCAGGAGGAATATAGCAGCTAAGGTCTACACATGGGGGTGGAGCAACAAGAAAAAGGAAGGGAAGGGAATGTTGTGAGTGAGGGGTAATGGACACCACGTTGAGTGAGTTGTTTAAAAGCTCAAACACCCTGAACACTCCCAGTCACAAGAGGAGAAATATAGGAACAGGGTGGTAAGATTCAGGTGGGGGGTGATTGAGATGGAAAAGAATTGGGGTTTCTTAAGGGGAAGGGAACATGGAAAACAAAAAGTCGACAGAAGCAGCTTGATTTAATAAAATGAGAGAACTCTTAAAGATTTTTGGAAAATGGAGTGGAATACATAAATATGCATAGTATGCACTTCTTCATGTTCTGATGGATGCAAGGGCGTGCAAGGAAAGTGAGATGAATGAGAAAGAAAATGACTCATTAATTGGCCATGATAGTTGAAGGACGGGCAAGAAGACAATCATTTGAAGATACTGGTAAGAGGAGCAAATGATGTAGCCAGAAAGGAAAATTAGCAATGATTTAGCAACCAATCCATATGCCAAAATAATAATGCACTAAATGAACCAAAATAGCCACCAGAGTCACTATAGCATGGTTACTAAATCTTTCAGAATAGCAGCCTTATGCCACTGAATTTTGCCTGGCATACATGAGTACATCCACATCTATACATGTATTATACTGACATCTGCTGCAAGGATAGTAAGTAGTCTTAGTGCTGGGAATTTTAAACTATTAAGGTGCTCAAAATAGCTTTGATGTTGAGATTTACCAAGTAACTTCTAGGAAGTTAAGTAAAAAAATCTGATATTGGTCAAGGGCCTGTAAATGGGCTTTTTCATACCCAAGTCTTAAACACTGTTCTCATTTAGTTACCATTTTTCCTTACTTTATTATTAACATTTAAATTAAAGTGCATATGTGCTTGACACCTAACATGAAAAAAATTCCTTGTAAAATTAGCATTATTTGAATGTTATTTAAGACACAATGCCAAGAATCAGATGTACATTTAAAAGATTCTACACTAGGAGTAATGTTTCTCAACTATTGGGATGTATCCCACTTGTGGAACTTCAATGTCTACTGGGTGGGATTGAGCCCACTGAATACACTCCCTACCCTTAACTTTTGTGAGGATATCGTAAATAAATTTGTCTCTAGCATACATATTTACAAAAAGTTGAAAAAAGGAGCACTTTTCTTCATAAACTGGTGGAACTTAGGTTTTTCTGAGGTTGGAAAGTGGGATACAATGATTAAAATGATAGAAGCCTCTACTTTTGGGAATTACGTCTACGGTAGATTGAGAAAAAAATAATAAATATTTTTTGAATAAGCAGCAATTATAATAGTTGGAATGGAATTAAAGTAATTTAATCATATTTGCTGGGATTAAACTTGACAGATAATGTAGATGCTTATCAGGCCAATTAGGTGCAGGTGTATTTAAGGACGAAATTTTGAGTAAATAAATTGCATCATATGGACTGGGAAATGGCAAATTATGAGCATTTTTCATGATACATTTATTTTATACTATTGATGAATTTCTTCTTATGCAATTATTTTCTTTTATATGCTCTATGTTGTAAAATAATATGACGTGCCTTATATCTTGGAACATGTGCACCTTGGTCTCCAGGCAAATAAAAATTATTATTATTAATGGGGTCAATCTCTGAAGGCATACACAGTAAAACAGGTAAACAGTGAAAAATTGTTCTGTGTGCACACCTTACTGATGTGTGCAGGGAAGAGACTCAGTGTATACAGCAGTTAGCATAATGGATTGTCCTCAAATAGTATTGTGTAGCTGTGGAAGATGATGGGAGTAAGGTTTTCAGCCTGGACCATCCAAATAAAAGTGTTGTGACCTGGTGGATGTTAACTGATTTGCAAGACCAACAAAACAAATGGTCTTATCCCACCCAGAACCCCTGCCAAGAGAGTTGGCTCCTTCAGCTGAAGTGTCTTTTTCAGCATAGTACGATATTTTAAGGGGCATATCTTACTCATGAATGCATTTACAGTTAATCACACTTAATGACCTGAATTTACAATAACATCTACATTTATGCATACTTTTAAATACCAATATAGGCATTGCATCCTATTTTAATAGAATAAATATTACCTGCAATTATCATCCGTATCATATGTAATTATCTGCCAATGGTATCATAAGATGAAAATTTGAGCAATTCTCATGTTCATTTTGAAATTTTCAGGAGGCATCCCATTTCCAGCTGACTTCTTGAACCCAGTATCAAAAAGAGAAGTAGTGGAGGAATCTGGCTTATTAGTCTTAGATGATGGCACAGTTGCTTCATTCATTGTAGCAGATGAAAACTTCCCTGCAGGTGTGATTTCTGATATAGAAAATGGAGAAGTAATAGTTTCCGACAACCTTTTTGGAGAGGATTTGAACTTCCAATATCAAGAGATGGTGTTGCCGCAGGCAGCTCAACAACTGCATGTTTGATTCTTCCTGTTAGTTCCAAATTATCTTCAATCCTAGTTGGTTGGCCAAGCATGACAGAAACATTTTCTGACAACATATACGGAACAGATTTCCACCAGGATTGAGGACTTGAAAAAATGCCAATGATAGTAGAACTTTACTATTCTGTTAATTTTGAGTTTGAAATATTTGTTTGTTTCGATTGTATGAAAGTATGCTTCCCATTTAGCAGAAATCATTGCTCATGTTCTCTCTCTAGACTGAGACCTAGTCAGGTTATCCACCACATGCAATAAATAAACAGGTGTTTAGTTCACCCAGTGAATATAGTTTTGATAACAAGACATATATACACTTAAATGTAATTTAATATGCATGATTTCATATAATTTAATGTTATTTTAAGGTAAGCAGTGAGAAAATGAAGCTGCTGCCATTGAAGTGGAATGTGTTGACAGCACCTCAGAAAACATATTTATAACTTTAAAAATTTTGGTAAGGCACATTTTTACCTAATGTCATAGTTGACTTTTCAATAAAACATTGCATGCCAAGTTGTAAACCATGAGATTTAAACACTGTGCTGTAATTGTATGCATGTATTGTACTTGTAATTGTCTTAATTCTAGTAATACCTGTGTGAAGTATTTATACTTTGAGATGGCTGTGAACACTATGGAATTAATTGTACACATTTATAACTTATGAACCACCATTAAAACATATGTAAATTTTGCTACGGGATTAAAAGTACATTTTCATACTGTTCTTCTCAAAAGCTGAAATTTTGTTTCTAACCACAACTTCCCAAAAAAAGGACTAAATTGGTTTTCATTGTTCTACCTTAAATATTCATTGCATTTAATCGAAATGTTACAAAATATTATCAACTAATGAAGTTCTAGAGATTTCAAGGAAGAAAATACACTTCTTCTACTAGCCAGAGACAAGCAATTACTTAAGATTTCTTCATAATCATGTTCAGTTTGCCAGGAAGTGTACTCTCCTCAGGAGTAAGAATTTTTTTCTCAGTAACAGTGGTACACAACTATAGCATTAGGCTAATTAATATTTTATAATGTATTAATATTTATGTTAAAAAATTTGCAGTGCCACAAGATGAAATCTCCCAAGAATGTAATAACCAAAGCAATGCGATTCTTAAAAAAATAATGTCTCCATGCTTTGCAACATTACCAGTTAATTAGTACAATACACTACTGAGATGAAAATTTAAAGAACACTAATGAGAGTTAACATAAAAAATATTTGCATGTGCAATAATAATGTGGAATGAAATGTACCGTATTTAATGGCATATAAGACGTACCCTCATTTCAGAAGGGCATATTTCTGAGGAAAAATTTAGTAAACAAATACATGTGAGTTTGTATGACCATTGTGCTGATCAATGTCATTTTAGATCTCATTTACAACTCCTTTGATAAATTAAGTATTGACTTCTATACTTGCTCTATGATATTGCCTATATATTTATACCCTAGTGCTGATCAAAGCACAGAGATGCAATAAAAGCAATTTCAACTGAAGCATTCCTCATGTTGATCATAAAGGCCAAACCTTTACACATTAGACCTCAAATATGGTAATTAGAACAAAAGCTTAGGTTTATGCTTACCCACATCCAGTTGACATGGATTCTTCTAGCTTTCAGTGTACTGGCCAATCCATGGGGTCATCTATACCCGACTGCATGAATCATTAGGCTGATTTCCCTTCATGATAGGTGAAATGTGGAGCAGTGAAAAACATTGTGTCAGCTCGATGACATTCAATGTCCATCACTTTAAAGCCATGGAAACGCGTGAAATGAGCCGTCGTGTAGAATAACTTGATCTATGGGGAATCGGAGCGGTGTAGCTCTCATTCCAAGAGAAATGTAGCAAAAGTGAGCATTTTAACACTCTTCCTGAGCACCTGCCAGCAGGATGGTCTATCATACATTAGGATCTTGTTTTGAGTTATAAAATAAATAAATTAGAAGGGTGGGCGGTGGCCTCCTAGAAGCCCCCCTGGCACTTAGACCTCTTTAGATCTATTGTGCCAACCCATATTTAACCTGCCCGCCACTTGCAGACAGGGGACAAGAGAACCGTGGTAGAGGTTTGGAAGGGGGTTACCCATCCAACCTCTGTCCGGGCCCAACGTTGCTTAACTTCGGTGATCTGACCGGAGTATCAACTTGGCGAGACCCTTGCCCGTTTTGAGTTATACTTGTACATGAATTTCACGGAGTAACTTCTCCATTAAATATGGGAAACAGTGGTAGGCATTTAGGCCCGCATTAGATCAGAGTACGGAGTGCTTATCTCCTATCCCCGTCGTACAGGCGAAGTGTGACCAATTCATTCAGCCATATTGTAATCAGTGCTAAGCGGGTCACATATCTTCAGGATATCACCGGTCTCTGCCATTCTTACTTTCTGCCGGAGAAATGGCTGCGAAAACATGCATATTTCTTTTGACTATAGCAAAGAAATAGGCATGAATGAGGATATTGGAAAGCCAATATGTGGAATACATCGTACGTGATGACTAGTTCTTTAAGATCGAGACAAGGAGTCCCATAAACATTAGAAGCACATCCTTTCAACATTCATTAAAAAGTTGAATCCCTTGAGTTAAGAAGTGTATATTTTCTGGAGAGTTGAATCGATATTTTAAAAATAAATAGCTACCAATAGAACACTTGTTTCTATATTTCTTTACAAGCGTAGACATTTTTTTTCTCTCCTAATCTGTACATTTATGTTATTTTATTTGGCAAAAATACACGGGCTCAAATCCTGATGTTCCAGGCTTAGTTAAACCATTTTATTAGCATTCTTAAAGTTAACTTCAAATTTTGAAATTTGTTAGCCTGGAATATGTGCGAGTGCTATCTTAAATTTTGTAAAAGCAGTATTACAAGGTGTACACTTCCGCGTAGTAAAAAAAGATGCGATGAAGAATAGCAGAGAAGAGAACCATATAGAGCACTATGAAGCAGACAAGATCCTGATAGATACACCACATTTTGAGATACAATGACCCATTAAGAAGCATGATAGAATGGAAAATGATAGAGAAAGTCCTTCGAGGAATACTGAGAGACAGATATGCCTATACTCCGGGTGAAGCAGAATATGAAACAAGATTTGCAACGACATAAAGGAGATAGCAGGAAACAGAATAGAATGGAGGGCTGCAGTCTACCAAACTTAGGATTTAATGGGATTGTAAGTTTTGTAAGTTCTTCAAAGAATTTCCAGCTCACTTGGCGGCCAAGAATATCTACGAACGGGTACATATCACCCAATGCATTTCGGATGATTTTTTGGCATGGCAAGCGTCCTGTATTATATTAATCGTCAATTTGGTTGCTGCAAGATTAAAGCTCAGCTTGATTGGTTGGGAAACTGTTGGAGGATACAGCCAAGCTCCCAGGCGAACTCCTTTTGCAGTGTTAGTGGGGTGACCATCAAAAGTGAGACACATTAATTCGATCCCTATGTCTGTCAGCTTAGCAGTGCACGTATTGACTAGGAAGTACTGCTCTTCTGCATTGATTTTGAAGTACCCCACTGGCAGTCGGAATTTATCGTTTTTACCAACAATCATGAAAACTAATGCCTGAGTGGTGAATGCCCTCATCCCTTGTTGATTGCCTAAGCCCATGTCGACAAATTCTTTGCTGCAGTCTATGTAGCCCATGACTTTTCCATGTCCACCATTGACTTGTTTTCGTATATGCATAGCATCCACATTACGGCAAACTTTTACGTTCTTTTTCCTTTTGGCTCTCTTCCCCACGTACTCCTGGTGGATATTGAAGGACTCCTGTGTGAACTACGGGTTCTCATTTGTAGAAGCATACCATGCTCATATTACACTTTAACGTGGTACACAATACCCTAGATTAGCCCTAACACAATTGTGTATGTGAACGGAGTAGTAATGAAGGCTTAATGCAAACATACGGATCTCCTCTGAGTACCGGATGCCATTAGTACCTTATCTTTACCTTTCTGTTTTTCGCTAGTCTTTAGTCGTTCAATTATGGCCACTTTATTCTTTGGCAGAAGTGAATGCAGAGCATGCAGACCTTTAGGCGAGATTGTCCCTGAGTTTATCAATAGCCTCCTCCAATGTATTTATCTATCTTTCTCTTCTTTTTGTATTCTGCTTCAAATATTTCATTTCCATTAGTTTGTTTTGCAAGAATTTTAGGGCACGATCTATGAGGGATTTCACATGGACAGTCCTTGGAGTATTTGCATTTAGTGTCCGTAAAGCCTCCTTAACTTGAGTGGACGTGTTCTGAAATGGATGTGGAGTCTGTCAATTACCCACTCTACCATATGATTTGTCGAATATCCTGAGGTACCACCTAAATTGCCTTCAGGGGGTAACATGAGAAATATGAAAGATTAACCAAACGGTAGCCAACTAGAAGATATAGTTAAGCAAATGTTAAGCCACAGAGTGGACAGAATTCAACAATTGAGAAATAATTTCAGAGAATATATTTAGAGATGTCAAATTGCAACATCCAATTGATGCATAAACAAACAGTAATGAAGACATATTACCATCGTCAATGCTGGTTGGTGGTGATTTAGTTTGTCGCTCCTTTTGGGGCCTAAAAATTAAAATTCAGTGAATTATTTACTGCAATTACAAAACTCGATTTTGAATAAAAAATGCATGAGTAATATGAACTGACATTCTTACAGAAATGCTTATCAAATGACGAACATGTGGAGCTATTATTGAATTTAATTTCGCATTAATGCTGTCACGGAGTGGGTTTTCATTTCCTGCAGTTTGATGGTGATTAGCATTCGTAAATTCTTGCATGATATTGCCAAAGACATCTATTTCATTTAGGAATAATCTTCCAGCATGCTGCTACATGTCAGATGTTTGAAAATGCTTTTAACTGAATATTTATATGATATGGAACCAATACCTCAAAATGAAAGTTGCTTACTACATGCTTTACTTTAGCTAGATTCAATGAAGGACAAGATCTTGGATGAAGATTTCCCCTTATATCATAGCATTCCCTATTAAAATGAGAGGAGCAAATGCGAGCACTCTGTGGAGTTTTCCAGTCCAAACCTCTACCACAAAACTTTATCCAGACTAACTTTAGATTCCAAGGCTCCTTTGGAAAACTGATTTGGTCATATAATTTTGTATTCCAATGATAGGAGTATGCTAAGGACCACAGAAAACAATTTCAAAAGGGAAAAAATACATACGCACTGACATTTAAAATATTTAGGCAAAACTATTTTCTCGTACATAAAATTGCTCAAGTTTTTCTGTAACACACTACAATATTTTAGTGCAAAACTATCGATGGATTTTTGTTGAAGGATTCTTCTTAATTGCCTTACAACCGTAAATACTGCTAAAGAGAGAGGGACAGCACGCACTACAGTGAATCAGCCCACTACTGAGTAGGCCTTTCCACCACAAAGTGACTTCTTCGAACCATTCCTTTGCCACTTTGAAGCCTCTTTTTCTTTGCCACTTTGAAGTCTTTTTTTCCATGTCCCAGGCATAATAGATCATTTAGTTAACATTTTGTAGTAGTGAAGTGACGTCCATGCCTGAAATACGGTCGGCGTCCCGGCTGGTCACCTTCCCCATGGTTATCCTAGCTCCTATTAATGCCGCAACCTGTGCAACTTTGATGCCAATATGGCGTCACCAATTGGGCACGTCTTGAGCGCAAGATCAGAACTTTATACTCTGGTCGTATTAGACTAGGCCGCCAGGGAGTGCAACCAGCTGTGCCACTGGTGACTCAGTTGGCGACAAGAGCAGGGCAACCAGTGGAGCAGTGAAACTCGTTGTTCAGTTGTACGGTAATTCTCGCCAGCCAAGCAGTCTGTTTTTCTCACATCTTTTCTGCACAGTTTTATTTACACGAATTGTGTACTTCTGCATGTCTAGTGACTGCAGATTGTCACTGTGGAAAGGAGTGGAAGTGAAAGTGTACACAAGACAAAAGGGAATAGCAAGAAGCAGGAAGAAGCCCTGAACAAGTGCCAGAAGTTATTGAACACAAAAGTGAATACCGAAGATTTTCTTTGTGTAGTTGGACAACAACCCACAATTTGGGAAGCCAGTTCTGAAGCTTACATTACTAAGCAAGTAAAACTGAAGGCCACCTGGCAGCCCAGTGTAATAGTAATACATATGTAGTAATAATTATGTATTTCAACAGTCCATAATTGGTAGTGAAGCTATGTTATTGTGTATTTTTTATTTTAAAACCGAAACTAAATTTTTTCATCGAGTTGTAGCTTTCAACTTCAAAAGGCAACAAATAAATTACCAGAATAACATTTAATGCATAAATTGCAATTCTAGTATTTTAGATATTGGAATTTTGACATATTCAAATGCTCGAGTTATGATTGATATTCAAATTCAAGAAATCTGCTATTCGTCCCAGTTCTATTTAAAGTGTCCGATCCACAATTCCTTGACTTCCTGCTTTCTAAGTTCTCTAGCTGCCCTGAAACAATACTTAAGGAATATTAACATTCCTCAGGAACTGTGAATCTCACAGGTGCCAGTATAAACACAGAATTCCCGCCTGGTGTATGAATCTGATATAACCCATATACATTTGAGATGCTTAACAAAATAAGACAAGCTCATCACAGTTTTGATAATTAATTATAAAACCAACTCTTAAGTATCTAATGAATGAATAAAGATGCAGGAATGATAGTCACACATCAACTAATTATAATGCAAGGCATGAGATGCTTAATAGTTAATTGGCTCAATATTTTCATGGGGGTTATCAATCTCATGCACCACAAAACAGAACTGTTATACAAAATCTGAGGGAGACAGTTCATGTATTACCATTAGGTTAATGTTAATTCTGGGGAAGGGCATAATTATGTGGCCTAACTAATGATCCAAACACTAACTTACACTTCCCTCAGTAGAAGAGAAAACCAGAAATGAAAAAAATTACTGTCAACAGAAAAAATAACATGAATTTAACATTAACAAAGAGAAACCAAACAATTCTCAAAGAGCAGAATTTTATTCATCCATGACACAGAACAAAAACACATCTAAAATTAATCAACAAACATTGATACCAAGATGTTCAGTTTATGAAGAGATGGCACAAATAGTGTATAAAATTCATGTCAGAACAGCCATTCAAAAGACTTGTAACACAAAAAATGAAGGTGACAAGAAATTGGGGAACACATACTGTAATGACATTTGAAAAATAAATATTCAAAAATTTGTATTCTAAATCTTGGTTGGTCATTACCGTCCACCGCCAGCAGCCCCTTCAGGATTAACTGCTCCCGTGAGCAGCATGAATATTACCAGTGGCACAATATACATCCACTGCAAAAAAATGCCAATAATATTAAGAAATTTCCCAAGTTTCCTACCAGGTAAGATAAAAAAATATAAAAACTTGAGAAAATTTTACACATTAAATATGCCTAGAAAAACACAATCTTCCATTAGTTATCCATATTTTATGCCCCTTATTGTATGGCCACTGTATGGCCCCATTAAGGGACTAGTATGAGTATGGCCTATTGCAAGACCCCCACCAACATGAGAGATTGCAGGGGCACTATCAATTGATCCTATGATTGTCATGTAAAAATATACGGTTTTTACGAGGCACTTTTGGTGTTGGCCCCCGTCTTGCGAGAGTGTCCATTACTGGCAAACATACACCAAGAGTGGCCAACCTCTGCCATTACTTGCAATCTGTTAGCAATGCAATTAATATGAAATTTTAAATATCAACTGCACCTTATAAATTGCCATACAATTAATTTATTGTTAATATTGGTGGAAATACTGCAGCATTAGCAGTTGCAAATATGTATTTGATCTTCTTTTGTTCCTCGGGTGTTCGAGAGCACACTCGCACGTCTGTGAGTTGGGAGCATTTCAAAGATAGACACCAGGGCCCAAAAACGTAAAACACTTAGTCTAAGCAAGAAAATAGAAATAATAGAGCAATAAGAAAGTGGAGTATTGTCGAAGAGTGAAGTTCTAAGATATTAGTATATGTTTGATTCGCATTGTTTTCATTGCAGTGTTGTGCATATACACCAGACAGAATTACTGTACGCATGTTGAGGTCCTAACTAAAGCTATAAAAAGAACTTATTGTGGGGTCATTCCATGTCAATTCAACCACAAAAATGAGGTTTTGCCACCCACCGACTTGGATTTTGGCGAAACTTGGTACATATAATCCCTTCATCAAAGCAAGAAAAAAATCCCAATTTTTTTAACCTAGCCCATGTAGTTTTTTAGTTACAGCCTCTCAATCTTCTGAATTTCTTCCATTCACGATGCTCGCTTCTCAAGGTGCACTGTTTTACTCAAAAAATGCTATCTCAGCCATTTCTGAATTATTCCCAATGAACTTTGCTTGCTAAGACCACAAGGCTATGAGGACTTTGGAAAAAAATAATATGAGCCCTTGACTTTTCTTTTTAGTCTTAAAAAAACTTCTTAATCATTGTCCTTGCAACATTTTTCGGCTAAAACATGGTTAACAATTAATGCAATGGGGGCGTTTACTCGGAACCGAAATAGCAATTTTGTGCACGAAATTGTTAGATGGAAACGAAAAAAGAAATTTAGTGAAAAAATTAATCTTCTAACTACAACCATTCACCCATAAATCAAAAATTAAAATAAGCAAAAGGTGATGCCCACCGAAAAAGCTGCTGTGATAACATTGACGTCATTTTCCTCCCGTCCTTGACTGCTCTTAAGGGGAGGGAAGGGAGTGGAGGGGGATTCTTGGAAGGTCTGATCGCACAGATGCTGTCGTAACTGCTCCGATTGGCAGAGTCAGCTGTGTCCCCCCCTTTGCGATAAGGCAAAGTAGCTTCCCGGGCTCAGTTGTGATTGGACGAAGTCGATATACGTCAGAGGTTGCACCACACCCACTTTTCCAAAAAGGTTAAAAACATCAGTTTTTCGCCGCCTATAACTCGAGAAATAATTGACGGATCAAAAAACGAAAAAATACAGGTCTTTTTATTTTACAAACTATCATATTCGGCAATTAAAAAAATATGATAAACGACCCCATTATCACGAAAAGGGTCTTCATTAATCTTAATAAATTTTGGATCATAATAATCCTGAAGATGTGTGCTTTCATACTCAGAAATAAAAATAATGGCTTTTTCATCCCTTCAATAAAAATTTATACCAATTTAGTGCAATTTTCTCAAAATGGCTGCCGGCACTCAGTTATTTTGACATTATCCAACAAAGTTGAGAAACCCTTATGAAACAATGGTGATGAAAACGGTGTTTGATATTATAAATTTATGATATAATGTTTATATGATAGCTTGGATGCATAACATTAGAGCTGTAATTACTAATTCAAGAGTGAAACGCAAAAAGGTCATCCTATGCAGGTAGAGGTAAACTGCTCTATAACTTCCAAGGTTGCAGATGTTACTTTTGAGTCACTTGAGGTTTTTCCTTCCCAGCTGTGTTAGTTAAATATGTATGCATTACTTTTCTTGACGTAAAATATCAGTTTTTAAATCCTAGTACAGTTTTTCAATTTGTGTCATTTTTTTCTCCATCAAAGCCATGCATTCGGTAGTGAAGTAGTACATTCTTCCAGTTTTGGCCTGGAGGTTTTCCATGTTGTTTAAGATAAGTGGAATTTGCAGAGAAGAATTTGACAATGATCAAGTTGACTTGTGGATATTGGCATAGCTCCAGATGTAGCCACAGGCTTACAAAAGGAAAATGCAATAGCAAAACTCAATCTCTCACAGAGGTAGGCTTTTCTCCCCTAAAATTTTTCCCTCTCAAGAGATCACCAAAAACCTTTTTCGTTTCCATCTAACAATTTTGTGCACAAAATTGCGATTTCGGTTCTGAGTAAACGCCCCCATTGCATTAATTGTTAACCATGTTTTAGCCGAAAAATGTTGCAAGGACAATGATTAAGAAGTTTTTTTAAGGCTAAAAAGAAAAGTCAAGGGCTCATATTATTTTTTTCCAAAGTCCTCATAACCTTATGGTCATAAGTGAAAACTTTCATTGGAAAAGTCAGAAATGGGTAAGATAGCACTTTTTGAGTAAAACAGTGCACCTTGAGAAGCGAGCATCGTGAATGGTAGAAATTCAGAAGTCACCTAAAGTTTGAGAGGCTGTAACTGAAAAACTACTTGGACTAGGTACAAAAAATTACGGCTTATTTCATACATTGGTGAAGGGATTATATGTACCAAGTTTCGCCAAAATCCGAGTCGGTGGGTGGCAAAACCTCATTTTTGTGGTTGAATTGACATCGAATGACCCTGTGATAAAACACTACAATGAATTTGTTATACCGTTTTACACCTTGCTTGGTTTGGTTGAGCAGCTGATTGTGAATGTTCTTTTTCTCAGTCTCATGAATAAACCATTTATAGTGAGGACTTGGGGGTCGTGGTGGCCTAGTGGGTAGAGCACTAAGCTAGGGAGCTGAGCGGAGGGTCCCGGGTTCAAATCCCGGGCATGAGCCTTTCTGGAAACCCTATCCAAAAATCCTTGCAATTTGATTTTCTACATGTCAGAACTTCGTAGGAAATCGCAGGTGGCCCAGCAAAAGGAACTGGCCCCCCTAGCCTGAATGTGTGAATTTCACACGCCCTTGGCTTAGTATGGGGTGAGCTCCACTCTCACCTATCAAAACCCAACTTCGGGTTGAATCACTGAGTGAGTGAGGTCTTGGTACCTGGCCCCTGGTTCCCTTCTCCTTGAACTCGGTGAGTTCCTCCTTCATGGTAGTTACCCAATTGACTCGATGAGGACCATGCGTTGCTTCCTAGACAGATGCAGATCCAGAGGGGATGTCTTCTCACAGTGACACCAGGGCTGAGTAGCAGTCAGAGCAGCCACACAATTCAGGTTTGGGTAAATTGCCCAAATACATTGGAATAACATGTAAATTTTCATTCCCATTAGTTTTGGCATCATCTTCAGGCAGACAAATCTCTAGGGTATTGGTCGATTCCTTAAGGTCATGCAGTTCTTGCATTAGTTTGTGAACAGCCAACTCTTCGCCTTCTTCTGGTTCATGTAGAATGTTTATATGACCATCGTCGTCTATAAAATTATCATTTGTGAATAACTCATGCTTCCCCTGGTCAGCCAATTTCAGTTTCATTCCCTTGGTTGACACCGCATGCAGGGCCATAGCGTGACTTCTCAGCTCTTGCTTGTTGGGGTTAACCGTACATAATTCATGCATCTTTCAGGCCTTCTTTGCGGTAAAGATTACCTTACCATTCAGTATGCCTAGGGCATTGTCATTTTTGAACGTGACAACCACACCTTTTCCAGTCAGTTGGGGAATGGAAATTAAGTGGCAATGTAGTCCAGGTACATATTTAACTCTCTGTAAGCACAGCTTCATGCCTTCCAAATTTTCTTAGCCAACACAAACTCTCCAACGTCATGCAGCATTGAGTCGTGTAGGGCATTATAGAGAAAAGCTCTAGCCCGAAGTGACAGTGAGGTTGTCCCAATCCATGTCGAACCTGAGTTGCATGATGATAAACTGACGAAGTTCCTCCAATTAATGGTTTCTTGCATTAATGATCCATTGCGCTGCCAGCGCTCTTATTTCAGGTCGCTCATCAGTGAGCATGGCAACCAAAACGCTTCTCTGGGTGAACGTAAAAGAAGTTTTGTTGAATTACATCTTCAACAAGTTTTCGTGTTCCCGAAGGAAGGTACCGTGTAGCAGCTATGGTTCTCCATAGGTTCGCGGCTCCATCTTACACAGTGTGATTTCTTTTAATGACAAACCATATTGGAGAGGTAACACACATGAAAAACTTCGGCAGATGAATCAAATAAGCACAGTGCTGCAGGGCTGAGATGTAAAAGCACAGGACGCAGGCAGCCATTATTATCCAGCATGCATGATGCAAGTGACCAGGGACCATGTTCGCTACAGAGGTGGGACAATGCCCAGCAAAAACAGCATGGCATATCTTGTAAAGATATTGTCGATCTGTAGACAAGTTTTCAACGACGTCATCTTCATATGTAGGTAAGTCCAGACTAGGTATTGCTGCGAATTGAGTGACAAGCAAGGTCTCAACGGTGGCTAGATTCCTCCTTACTGGTCCGGAAAATGCTGATAGCCCACTGGTACCTCCGTCCAGAGCCTTCACAAAGTGTCTCAGAGGCAATTCTTTTGAGTGGAGCTGACATACTGCCCAAAACAGCAGTTTCTTTAGCAAAAGTTCCAGGTGCCTAATAACACTGCTATTTTTTCCCATGTTTGTGTTCTCACCATCAGTACCAACAGAGGCAAGTACATTGTGATCTAGTTTTTTCATCAGCAGTGGCCACATTGCTTCCGTTATATCCACAGCTCTTTTACTGTTGCTCGTAATGTGGTCTTTGTAAAGACAACCAGGCTCACCCACTATGCTAATGTGCTCTTCTTTTTTCAATTTTTGATGACTCTTTCCATCTTGAACAATCCATAGTTAAGTCCTGTCTACCATCAAAGGTTACTGCCGGAATTTTTAAATCTTTGCCGGATTGTTCTTGCAGCACAGATCTGAATTTTTTCCTTTCTCGGAAAGCCTTGGTTACCTTTCTCGGAAAGCTTCGATAAAGGAAATTTATTCACTGAAAGGTGGGTCTGAGTTCTTGAAGGCTTCTGCTTTCGGCACCTAAAGTCTTTGTCTCCTTTGTCGTCCTCTGATAGCCTTGATTACCTTTCTCGGAAAGCTTTGATAAAGAAAATTTATTCACTGACAGGCGGGTCTGAGTTCTTGAAGGCTTCTGCTGTTGGCACCTTAAGTCTTTGTCTCCTTCGTCGTCCTCCGATAGATCTTGAGCATTTTCCAAATCTCCTTCTTGAAGTATCAAAGTTTTTAATGAGACTCCTTTTCCCTTGATTTCCGCCTTTCTGCTCTGCTACAGAAATTTTCCTGCCTTTCGCTTTTCTTCATTATTTTCATAATGATTTTCATTAAGGAGGTAAGTTTTTCATGCGTGTCTATGCTCCAATGTGGTTTGTCATTAACAAAATCATACTGTGTAAGATGGAGCAACGAACCTATGGAAGACCATAGCTGCTACACGGTACCTTCCTCCAGGAACATGAAAACTTGTTGAAGATGTAATTCAACAAAACTTCTTCTACGCTCACCCAGAAAGTGTTTTGGTTGCCATGCTCGCTGATGATAGGACCACCTATCATAATCTTTCTTCATGTCCGCTGGTCTTCAGGGAAAGGCCTTTCTAAATCAGGAACATGGCTGGATGCTGGACACCGATACAGAGATTCTATAGAACAATTGCAGGCTGCGATGTTGAAAAGACTCTTCAAAATACAGACAAAAGCTTCTACATTTTTGCTGAAGGTATCTTTGCCTTTGTCTCTTGCATGGTGTCTACTCTGCTGCTGATCCCATTTGTGGTCTTTCGCTATCAGCTGGCGGATCCTGTTATGTGACACAACAGGGATAGATGATCTCCTCCAAATCCCTTCTATTTTCTCAACGACTTTATTTTTCAGTTGGCTCTCTTCCTTTATACTCTCCTTTCAGCTGAAGACGGACATAATTCTAATATCTCATTACACTCAGGTGAGTCGGAAGCTAAGTCAAAACCAAATCCTCGGGGGGCCCGATGACGTGACACATCACATTCTTCGCTCGCCATCCACTTTGCACTTGAATAAATGGAACTTTTTCACCAAAACAACGACGCAATCACAAAGACATTCAAATGTTTTAAGACAAACATGCACTTGCAACCGCGAAACAATAGACTAATCTGGTCCAGTCCAGACAAAGCATCAAACTGAGGATGTAAACAAATCCCTCCCCATACCCCTCTCCCACCTGATCGCTCACCATCTGTGGGAAGGAGGGGGGAGGGGATGGAACCAACAGAGATGCCGTAGTGTGTGGGATAGGCCATCTAAATTAAACATCCAACCAAGTCATTTACAGCAACTGAACTACCATAGAACTGCTACATTCCATAGTGTTTCCTACAATTGTAAAAGTATGATATCTTGTCGTAATCAGTTTCATTGCCTCAATATAGTTGTCCTTCAATCCGAACACAGAAAAACAGCCATTTAATCAAATGTATCCATGTTCCATCAAAAAATTAACTTAGCTAAAATAAATGCAATTTTCACTAAAATTTCATTTTTTTTAACTACTTGGTCAAGCTCAAGATGAACTTTGTCCGAGCCGTGCTTTCGCACAGTTATTATCGACCCCAAAAGGCAACTTTTCCAACCTATTACGTTTCCGATACTAAAATTTTTTTAATTCGATGCCCCCTACTGTACACCCGCAAGCATTGGCCCTGGTGAGGAGAAGCTGTATGTTCCAAGTTCACTTTATAACTCCTCTGCCCCTATGACTCAATTTAAAAATTAAATTAACCCCTTTTTAATACTCTATTATTGACTGAGCTATTATTTTTAATATGCATTTCAACTTTTGCCAAGTGTGTTAGAGCACAATAGTTTAGCAACGTTGGGACTGCCTGAATACAGGGGAGGGAGGCCAGTTTCTTTCTTGGTCCCACCTGTAGTTTCTCACATATAAATTCATTCAGCTTAGGTTTGGCTGGACATACTAGAATTCTTATCTCAGATCAGAGCTAACACTCCAGTTAACACATGAAAACCCTACTCAATTGGGTACAATATGAACCATACATATAACAGAAGCCTACTTCAGAAATAACAGGAAATTATTTAAACGAGTTTGTGGCATGTCAGGTCCACAAATTAAAATGCTGGAGTGCCACATTGGGGTTTTACCAAGAATGCAAACTTAAATTGCCTTCACTGTCATAATATAATATCCATCCTTCCAAAAGAATATTTCATTGACTTCACTCACATATTTCGCGAGGAAGGATCGATTGTCCTTTGTTTCTCCTCTCTCCCGTGCTTCTTTCTCCCGTTCAATCTTCTGAATATAAGTAGCAGTGTCAGGCCTGAGGATAAAAAGTAGGCAATCAGTAAATTAGCTACGGAAAGAAGCATTACCTCTACCCATAAGTATTTACTTTTCAACTAATAGCGACTTTTTTTAAGGTCAGAATACCATGAGTTATGGTTTCAAAGGAAACCACAGTCTCTTTAGTGAGCAAAGATCAATTGCATGGTACTTATTGCCATAGAATATTTTTCACTTTTTTTTAAGTACAATCCCTACATCTTTCTTAAAAGGAATTACATATGACCTTGCATATTAAGAGATGGAATTTTAAATGAAATTAGCAAAACAAAAAAGACCAAAGAAGCTAAGTTCAAGTCCTCTGGCTTTGTTCTATTAATAGACAATATCAACTATGTACTTTTAATGACAAGATATGCTAGATTAATTTTTAATGAGATATACCATTGCATAATATATTAAAATCCATGCACACAATGATAAGCCAATGATCGTACCAACATTGCACAGGAATGTACAACTTTTTAATTTAGATCAAAAACTCTCTCACGGAAATTGTAAGTTATGTAGCAGTAGGATTGAATAAAAGGGCTAGAGAAAAATTTAAGTTTAAATGGCTCTGATTATTCTCTTAATTAAGGAAATCTAGCCACAAGATACTAACCAAAAGTTACGATCAGAAAAATATGCCTTAATTAAGGAATGAGGCTGGATTTGAAAGGGTAAAAACATGAGAACTTACACTGGTCCTTGTTCCATATGCCGGATAAATACAGTTGTGTTGAAACTAACTAAATCACTGGGATACACAATTCTTCCATCACAATGGGGAGGATTTGTCATCATAGATATTCCAACTGGCCATCCCGTATGATCCAATGACACTGTTAATGAATCAGACAGACCTGACTCATATAACGCACACTGAAATTAAAGACAATATTATTATTATATTGATAACAATAATGCACACATTGAGTCATACTTGCATCTAGAATATCTTCAAATAAGGCATCACAAAATTAACTAATTATTAGGGATGTGCGAGTCTCGACTTTTTGAGATTTGAGTGAGATAAAAGTACTGCTCGATATCTCGCTTGATTTCGATCTCAATATGCTCTCCATCGTGTTGGACGTAATTTTACAAGGCCTTGTTTTGTAATTTGATGTAGTAAATTAATATTTATTCCCTTACTTTTGCATGATTATTTCATGATGTCATGCCACAAAATGTCGAGAAATCTCTTAGTCTTAGGCTTAGACTCGAGAAGTTAGGAGAGCCTAGGCCTCGGCGTAGGACCTAACAGATTCCCTGCTCCATTTCATGATCGGAGGCCTAGTGCCTACTAACAAATGATGCATAAAATAGGCATGCATTGGTTGGTTGTTGGTTGGTTATTTAGGGGAGGCAACTGACAGCTGAGGTCATTTGCGCCATATAGGATAGGTGGATAATTGGGTAATGGTAGGAGTTTTCAGGGAACAGAGGAATGGTGGAGAGAAATCCAGCGTCGGCATTAGCCTACTCTTAATGAAAGGCACCAAGGGGCCACGGCTTAACATCCCATCCGACGGACGGAGTACTGAACTTGAAATGCCCTCCACTAAGCACTCAAGTGGGGACTGGTTTTCCACTGAAAAATCCACCACTGCCAGGATTCGAACCCAGGCCCTCGAGATGGGAGGCCAGTACTCTAGCCACCACACAAACCCGATCCCCACATATGAACGTAGGCTACTTCTAGCACAAGCATACACTCACTAAGTTAAAACAAGATAGAGAAAAATCCGGTTGTAGTGGGTCGAGGGGGACCGAGTTTACACCCACGTTATCGGCTGTAGTTTAATGCTGTCCACTGTGATGATTCCAACAGTGAGACATAAGATAACTGCGCATGGTAAGGGTACTATGTACTGACATTTGGGATCTCAGCTGTGCACCAGTAGTGCCATCTGCTGCTGGTGGAGCGAACTTTGCTTTGTCGCTTGAGCAACCTAACATAAATATGTTGTTTATATCGACTGTTCTGCGTTGGAAGTTTTCAAGTTTGATCTACAAATTAAAGGATCCCACAGCCGGGAGAGTTTCCGATAAATCTGCTTTTAATTAATACAACATCGGCAACCCGCGTTATTAATGGAAACTTCGTGAGAAACAGTAAAGAAAACCTATAAAACTAAATTTTATAGCTAATTTATTTGCAGAATACAATTTAAAATGGCGTTTTATGGTTTAAATGCACACCGTAGTTAAACGGGAGTTACTAAAATATTCTGATATTTCTTTTGCCACGGTAGTTGATAGCATTTCTTTGTCACATAAGTCTTGATGTTTTGCAAGTGTGACAGATGAAGATGATCACAATCGCTCTGCTTCTCTAGCCAATTCATCAGTTCACCGATGTGATGGAGTACTTCTATTTTAGGCATCTAACCCAACTCCCGGAATAAACTTCATTTTATATCACCACATTTCACTCTGTCGAGTATGCCCAACTTTTCCTTTAATTGAATAAGAAAATTTCCTTTTGGTAGATATCGTTACCCCTAAAATCAAAAATACATAATTTACATAGTCATACGAATTATGCTGAAGGTAGAGGTGAAACAGCACATTCATGCTCTAAATCAAAAAATGCTCTAAGACCGAAGAAATGTAATTGCCTTGGTTTTAGTGCCGTGGCAGGAATGTGGAAATCTACCAGCACGGGAGTGATGCGTATGTAATTCACTCCACTGATTGTCAGCTCTAATTCACATGATATAAGGACCAATTTTGATTGGCTGGGTTTTTAATTTTGTTATGAAACAATGTTTGTGCTTACATTCTCGCGCATGTCTTTCTTTCGTATCAAATTACATATTAGATGTCGCCGATCACGTTGGTGTGATGTTGATGATAGCTTATAGTGGTATGAGTGCCTGAAGTAGCACTGTTACGATGCGTTGGGATAAAATCTGCTAAAGAGTAACCTTCCACTTACAATGAAAATAGTCAATGGGATCATTTAGGGGGACATGGTGAGATGAGTTTTACTGTCTTAGACATGTCCCTGACTGCATAGATCTCTTGAAGTTTCACCGTTAAGACGCACTGGCCGGGATGTCAGGATAAAATTCGCGGAAATGTTACCTACTTATAGCACAAAAATAGTCAATGTTATCATTTTGGGGGACATTGTGAGACCCGCAGTGTAGTGGGGCACATTATAACCACATTTTACTTTATTTATCTAATTTAGGCCTAGCCTGTCACGATTTTCATGACCGACAATCTGATATAGCGAGTTCGTAAATAATTTAAGTAATAAAAATGTAATAATTTAATAAAGACCAAGCTCAAGTTTGAAATCCCGATAGTTACTTTATTTGAAATGTATTTATGTGAATATAGGCCAGGAATATAAAAAGATACCAAGATTAAACATGGGGTGAGGCCATTATGCTCAGGTTGGGTGATGGTATTTATACTCAAAAATGTTTTTAAATTTTAGTGGTGAAAGTAGGGGTGTATTCATAATTCAATGGAGACCTATCATCGCATAAACACCTTCATCCTAATGATTCCACGTAGATGTTGATCTCTAAAAGTAAATGCTAAAGTTACGCTGAACAGAATTTGGTTGACGATGCCTAATTTTAAACTTATATTTGTGAAAGTAGAAAATTAGTACCTACATAGATCAACGTCTGTATTGCAATTTCAGTGAGTTCGAATCTCACTCGAGATTCAAGAGTTTTTCAAATTCTCGCTCGATCTCGCTCAACTTAAAAAAATCCCTGCTCGCACAGCCCTACTAATTATGAAGTTTTTAGATGAATAATGTAATAAAACTGCTCACAAGGAAATTACTTTAGTTTACGTTTCATAGGGCTGCTCCAAGGATAATTACTTGTTCAACATGAACTTAAAATTGTGACCCTTCAGAATAAAATCGCCAATAAAAACATATTTACAGATGAAATCAAATTTTGAGGCAATGAAATTAGAGGAAGTTGGGCTGGGGGGGGGTAGTGAGAAGTTGGATGAATGGCTAGCAACCGGAAGAGGTAATAAACAACTTATTTTATATTTTAACCGAGGGTTAAATACAAAAAAAGTTGTTCAGTTAAAAATTAGATTCTCACAATATGAACATCTTTGTAAACTTGTGAATGGGTCATTCCATGTCAGTTCAACCACACCGTGCCACCCACAGACTCGGATTTTGGCGAAACATGGTACATATTATCCCTTCACCAATGTAAGAAATAAGAACTAATTTTTTTTTTACCTAGTCTAAGTAGTTTTTCAGTCACAGCCTCTCAAACTTTAGGAGACTTCTGAATTTCTTCCATCACGATACACACTTCTCAAGGTGCACTGTTTTACTCAAAAAGTGCTATCTTACCCATTTCTGACTTTTCCAATGAAAATTTTCAGCTATGACCATAAGGTTATGAGGACTTTGAAAAAAAATAATATGAGCCCAGGACTTCTCCTTTTAGCCTTAAAAAAATTCTTAATCATTGTCCTTGCTATATTTTTTGGCTAAAAACATGGTTAACAATAAATGCCATTATGTATCACAAAAAGGGTCTTCATTAATCTTAATAAATTTTGGATCATAGTAATTCTATAGGTATGTGCTTTCATCCTCAGAAATAAAAATAATGGCTTTTTCATTCCTTCAATAAAAATTGATACCATTTTAGTGCAAATTTCTCAAAATTGCTGCCGGCACTAAGTTATTTTAACATTATCCATCAAAGTTGAGACCCTCATGAAACAATTGTGATGAAAAAAGTGTTTGATATTATAAATCCAAAATATAATTGTTATATGAGTGCTTGTATGCATAGCATTAGATCTGTGATTACTTATTCATGAGTGAAACGCAAAAAGGTCAACCTATGCAGGTAGAGATAAACTGCTTTATGAATGACTTACAAGGTTGCTGATTACTTTTTATTTTTATTGGTAAATTCTACATTTTATTGCAGATATTACTTTTTATTGCCATTGTTTATTAAAATTGTGCCATTTGTAAAAAAATTCAAAGATGTGTGCATTCATTACAATCTCTTAAAAAATGGATTACCATTACATTTGAGGTTTTTCCTTCCCAATCAACTGTGTTAATTAAATACATATTTCTTTTTCATGTCTCAAAAATTCAGTTCATACACCATATACTGAGTACCAAATATTCGAATCGCAATGTTCTACTGCAACGCACATGCAACTAAATGTAAAGCACGGCCAGCGAACGTTCGCATGCTGCGTGGGTTAGTACAGTTTCTTCAATTTGGGTCATTTTTTTAAGCCTTGCATTCAGTGGGGAAGTGGTACATTCTTCCAGTTTTAGTCTCTGGGGGTTTAACAACAGCAAGTATAAGAGGAATTGGAACTGGGCAAGAATCTTCTTGCACTGGCAGAAAAATGAAGGAAATTTGATGGTCACATTTCATCCTTATCCATTTCAGTCACCATTCCAAAGAACACTAGTTTTCAAACTTACAAGCTACATAACACTCAGGATTCATATCAACCAGTTTTACACCCACTGGTGTTTGCTTGCTTGATTTCAAGTTACAAATGAGAAAATGCATGGCATCATCACTAATTTTTATAGCCTCCACAGTACCCGAGCTATCCAGAGGATAGAAGTTGTGGAAACCTCTAGTTCATGGAAGTACATGGACATCCTTAAAACATTCTTTGAGAGTGATAAAAGTTACATTCACACTGTCCTTTGAAATGTGGTGGAAGTAAATTTTGCCAATGTTAACTTTAAAAAAGTTGAAAAATTCAATTAGTGTTTTTATCTGCCTGTCAATTGGATTGGTGCCTCTATTTTCAACCCTGTCATTTAACAGTACCCCCGATTTGATTACATTCTGTTTTTCCATGGCTTGTGGTAAAGAATGACCACTCTGCATATAACTGAAAATCTTCTCCATGGGGACCAAGGCTGAAAAATTTGTTCTATTTTTATGCTGTGCTGCACAGCCATCACTAAAATAATGAAATATTTAATGTTATCAAATCCTTTGAGAAATTTAGTAGTTGTTTCCTGGATTTTAAAAATCATGCTCATGTCATGAGTTAAATCATCTGATATTATACAGTGTGATACAATTTTTTTTACCTTTACTGTTCTTAAAATGTATCACGACAGGATGAACAGTACATGCGTCTGAAGTCCAATAATGTTCTTGAACCTCATCTTGAATTATAAAGGAATACTTCTCGCTGAAGTCCATCGAAACTATGGCTGTATCTGATGATATATTTTCTTTCATTTTTGGAAAAGAAGAAGACTATGATTTTGCTACAAAGGAGTGAGGGATCAGTTTCTCCATCTTGTTTGGCAGCTCTTCAATGAAATCATCGTCTGTACTTGAATTTTTATCATCTGCATCCTATCAGTCGAGGTCCATTGAGAATACTCAACATTATCACCATCATATTAATCTTCAAATTTTGATTTCAAGAAATATTGTAAACTTTTCCTAGGGCATTCACAACAATGTCTCAGCATACACTGATTCTTTACCTCCTCACAAAGGAGCAACTTAGTAAGTATGATTCCAATATTGGTGATGCATGAGTCATTAAAATGACATTCTGATAAATGGTACAAACACATACTAGTATTCACCATTTGAGTCGTAAGGCACACAATTTGAAAAAACCCAACTTAACATATGGGTGATCCTACTTAAAATTTGAATGCATTTCACGTAGGTTACCCTATACCATTCGCTTCCTTTCATACTGTTTTCTTCCTATGCGTACTACATCATTTATTCCTGGCATTATTCCTAATGTTGCAAATGTTACTTTTTATTGCTAATTTTAATTAATTATTAATTGAACTCATTAAAATCATCCAGGAATTTGATTAAATATAGTAAAAATAAAAAATATTGTGTAATAAGAAATCCTGGATTGAAGGGATAATGATTCGGTCCACAAAAATTCAAATTTAAACTAGGCTTCACCATTACCATACTTTTCTCTCGAAACATTTGTTGATGGCAATTCTGAACACAAATTCATGTAGTCAAAGTTATATTAGTTAATATTAAAAATAAATGAAGCTGATTATTAAAATTATGTCATTTGTAAAAAATTCGAACTCATACGTACATGCATTACAAAATACAGTAGAAGCCCGGTATAGTGAGTACGGCTTATTGCGAGAATCGCGTTATAGCGAGTGATTGTCTTTGTACCGCCAAAAGGCCTATGTTTTACATGTAAAATAAAGCGGATATAGCGAGGCCAAAAAGTTCCTTCCACGGTATACGCTCGGTATTACGACAGATATCTCTCGAGGGCGATGCACTGCCTAGCAAAAATAAACTATTGTGTTTTGTATTAGCTACTAATTAAACTAAAAATACAAGATGTGTGCCATATCTACAACACCCAAAGCCAATTATGTCCAAACATTAGCGATTTACGGCCTTCAGTACGCTCTGCGCACTCCCATTTTACGTTCTTCTTTTGTTAGGCCCAGTCATCAGTGAGAGGGGAGTGGGCGGACGACGAGCAAGATGAGAGTAGGAGAGGGAGTTAGGTCTAGGCATGGGCGATATTGATAATCGGGGCACGATAAGATAAAGGGGCACGATAAGATATCGGGGTACGATAAATATCGCTATAAATATCACGATAAACATCACGATAAAATAACATGATATCGAGTCCCGATAAAATATCACGATAAATATCGTGAATAATATTGCGCTCGTTCGAATGTAGCGTAATCGCGCCCGATGAATTATCGTGGTATTGCGCCGGTTAATTGTGTCGGAAAAAGACAGTCGTTGAGTTGGCCTTCGCTTAAGCTGGAGCAAGTACGTTTGAAGACTTACTATTCTGCTATCTGCAAATTCAAATTCTCAGCAGTTCTCTCACACTCTCTCTTTCAATTTCAGTGGTCTGATAGTTGACGTACTTGCGTGGACAGATAGGTGACGTACTTGCTCCAGCTTAAGCGAAGGCCAACCCAACGGCTGTCTTTTTCCAACACGATTAGCCGGCGCAATATCACGATAATTCATCGGGCGCGATTACGCGATATTTGAACGAGCGCAATATAACTCTTTTATCGTGATGTTTTATCGGGGCGCGATATCGAGATATTTTATCGGGGCGCGATATCGTGATATTTTATCGGGGCGCGATATCGTGATATTTTATCGGGACGCGATATCATGGTATTTTATTGCGATATTTATCGTTTCCCGATATCTTAATGTGCCCCGATATTTTATCGGGGCACGATAAGACGATATTCATCGAGCAACGATATATCGTCAATTTTAAAAAGTCAAAATCAACTGATAGACGTACCGGTTAACATTCGAAAACCCGACAAAGCTGATATTATCGTCATGACATATTCGCAAAATTATCCCAAAACTTCCACAGTATACCTAATATTTTGATTCCGACTAGTTACGCTGTCTTTACAGCTTTCTACGGCGATCGAAAAATAGAACAACTGGAAGAAAAACACCGAAACTAGGGGAATTAATGTTTTATATAATGGAAAATGTCCGGTTTCTTTCATGAAATATGTTGATATTCTACCAAATTGTGCCTGAAATGACGTTATTGCTGTTTACCTTCGTCAAATACCACGGAAACAAAAGAAAAACTGTATATACGAACGACTATGAGAATATGGTGGGTTTTTTCAACACCTTCGGATATAACGAGCGCTCGATTTAGCGAGTGATTTCCGAGGGATTATGAGCACTCGTTATACCGGGATTCCACTGTATTATCATATGATTTACCCTGTCATTTGAGGTTTTCCTTCTCAATCAGCTGTGCGGGTTGAATAAGTATTTCTTTTTCGTGTCTCAAATGTTCAATTCTTACATCCTAGAACAGTTTCTTCAATTTGGGTCAATTTTTTCTCCATACATTTTTTAGCCATACATTCGGTGGTGAAGTGGTACATTCTTCCAGCTTTGGTCTGGAGGTTTCCATTTGATTTAAGAAAAGTGAAGATTGTACAGAAGAATGTGACAATGATCAAGATAACTGTGTGGATATAGCTCCAGATGAGGTAACTAGCTTACAAAAGAAAGATGCTATAGTAAAACTCAATTTATCTCTCATGGAGGTAGGTTGTTCTCCCCTAAAATTACATGTTCTTAGAGATCACCAAATACCCTCCTATTGGAGCCATATTTGAAAAGCTTCATGACATACTCGTGGTAAAATTTAGCTAGAGCTTGAAGTACACATTCCATAAAAAGAGGCTGAAGCAGTGAAGCTTATGGGAGAGAAAACTGCTGATAGTGGCAATGTTACAGAAATGATCAGAGAAAATTTAAGCATTTGTGAAAAGAAAAAGCAAGTACAACTATAGTCAAGCCTGTTTATTTGAGGGGGCTGAATATTTACTTCGTAATAGCTAAACTTCGTTATATGTGGACCAATTTTTCCCAGCCTCTCTTTGACAGGGAATAGCCTTTACTTCGTTATAACCAGGACTTCATTGTAAATGGTTTGATATAAGCGGGCTTGACTGTACTAACAATCCCAACTTCCTTGGGGTGGAGTAGGAAAAGAATAAAAGAAACATTCAATGTGTCAGACATTCTGTTCGTCAAGCCCAAAGAATTTATACTGACAAAGCAATTTTGGCAGAATCAAATGCTAGGTGTAGGAATAAACTTAAGCCTGAGATTATGGGATTGGTGAGGACGTTTTTTGAGAACAACAAACAATCAAGAATAATGCCAGGGATGAAAGATGTAGTAAGCATAGGAAGAAAACAGTATGAAAGGAAGCAAATGATATAGGGTAACCTACGTGAAATGCATTCAAATTTTAAGTAGGATCACCCCTATGTTAAGTTGGGTTTTTCCAAATTTTGTGCCTTACGACCCAAATGGTGAATACTAGCAGTGGCACAAACACAGTATGTGTGTGTACCATTTATCAGAATGTCATTTTAATGACTCATGCATCACCAATATTGAAATCATACTTACTAAGTTGCTCCTTTCCGAGGAGGTAAAAAATCAGTGTATGCTGAGACATTGTGGTGAATGTTCTAGGAAAAGTTAAGAGTATTTCTTGAAATCAAAATTTGAAGATTAATATGATAGTGATAATGTTGAGTTTTCTCAATGGACCTCGACTGATAGGATGCAGATGATAAAAATTTCAAGTACAGACGATGATTTCATTGAAGAGCTGTCTAACAAGAAGGAGAAACTGATCCCTCACTCCTTTGTAGCAAAATCATAGTCTTCTTCTTTTCCAAAAATGAAAGAAAATATATCATCAGATAGTGATAGTTTCGATGGACTTCAGCGAGAAGTATTCCTTTATAATTCAAGATGAGGTTCAAGAACATTATTGGACTTCAGACGCATGTACTGTTCATCCTGTCGTGATACATTTTAAGAACAGTAAATGTAAAAAAATTATATCACACTGTATAATATCAGATGATTTAACTCATGACATGAGCATGATTTTTAAAATCCAGGAAACAACTACTAAATTTCTCAAAGGATTTGATAACATTAAATATTTCATTATTTTTGTGATGGCTGTGCAGCACAGCATAAAAATAGAACAATTTTTTTCAGCCTTTGTCTCCATGAGGGAGATTTTCAGTTAAATGCAAAGTGGTCATTCTTTACCACAAGCCATGGAAAAACAGAATGTAATCAAATCGGGGGTACTGTTAAATGACAGGGTTGAAAATAGAGGCACCAATCCAATTGACAGGCAGATAAAAACTCTAATTGAATTTTTCAACTTTTGTAAAGTTAACATTGACAAAATTTACTTCCACCACATTTCAAAGGACAGCGTGAATGTAACTTTTATCACTCTCAAAGAATGTTTTAAGGATGTCCATGTACTTCCATGAACTAGAGGTTTCCACAACTTCTATCCTCAGGATAGCTCGGGTACTGTGGAGGCTAGAAAAATTAGTGATGATGCCATGCATTTTCTCATTTGCAACTTGAAATCAAGCAAGCAAACACCAGTGGGTGTAAAACTGGTTGATATGAATCCTGAGTGTTATGTAGCTTGTAAGTTTGAAAACTAGTGTTCTTTGGAATGGTGACTGAAATGGATAAGGATGAAATGTGACCATCAAATTTCCTTCTTTTTTCTGCCAGTGCAAGAAGATTCTTGCCCAGTTCCAATTCCTCTTATACTTGCTGTTGTTGAACCCCCAGAGACTAAAACTGGAAGAATGTACCACTTCCCCACTGAATGCAAGGCTTAAAAAAAAATGACCCCAATGTTCACTCGGAACCGAAATTGCAATTTTGTATACGAAATCGTTAGATGGAAATGAAAAAAGAATTTTAGCGAAAAAATTAATCTTCTAACTACAACCATTCACTCCAAAATCAAAAATTAAAATAAGCAAAAGGTGACGCCTACCGAAAATGCTGCTGTGATAACATTGACGTCATTTTCCTCCCATCCTTGACTGCTTGCAGGGGAGAGGAAGGGAGTGGAGGGGGATTCTCAGAAGGTCTGCTCGACAGATGCTGTCGCAATCATTCCCATTGGCCGAGTCAGCTGTGTCCCCCCCATTGCGATAAGGCAGTGTAACTTCGCGGGCTCAGTTCTGATTCGACGAAGTCAATATACGTCAGAGGTTGCACCACGCCCTCTTTTCCGAAAGGGTTAAAAACATCAGTTTTTCGCCGCTTATAACTCAGGAAACAATTGTCGGATCAAAAAATGGAAAAATTGATGAAACCCCATTGAAGAAACTGTACTAACCCACACAGCATGCGAACGTTCGCTGGCCGCCCTTTACATTTAGTTGCATGTACGTTGCAATACAACGTTGCGATTCGAATATTTGGTACTCAGTATATGATGTATCTGAACTTTTGAGACATGAAAAAGAAATATATATTTAATTAACACAGCTAAAATTTTGTACAAGACCGAACAAATGTTGCCGGTCACAGACATCAAGGCATACTCCAGTGAGTTTACCATTTTGGGGGGTGCACTCAAATTTGAAGGAAAATATTATCAGAAAAAAACATTGACTTATGTTTGGCACAAATGCAGAAGAGAGCTAGTGAAGAGGATATTGAAGGGAATGTACATTAGATGCAGGAAATCCAGTTCATCATAATGTATAAATGTTGAACATCCCCAGAGGTCCCTAAAAAGATGACATGTCCAGAAAAACCAGATGTCTAGTAACCCTAGCTTCACCAAGTTTTCCACAGATGCAAATGTGTACGAATGGCATGATTGTGCAACTGCATTTGTAGGCATGTGCAAGAGCAAACAAATCCAGTCAGTTTTGTAAAGTTCCAGATCACAAGATGTGATTTGGTTTCTCTTATTAAGGTATTAACATAAAAAATTACAAGTAATGAATTTCACTGAATCTTGACCTTTCCTTGCCATTTACTCTATGGTAAAATAATGTATGTCACAATCATTCATTGCGTTTGTTCCATTTTAATTGAAGGGTGACTTTTGAAAAGGGCTTATTTTGAATTTTTGAAAATTTTCTGTAAATAAAAACTGAATGTCTGTCAAACCCTTTGAGGTAAGACTGAAGTTTTTTTCTGAAACTCCTTACTGTTGTTTACATAGAAATTACTCATATTACTTGCTTAAAAAACATCAGCCTGTAAGTGTACATTATAAAATAAGGAAAGAGTATATTTCCAAATTTTCCAAGATGACCCTTTTCGAAATTCATGATCCAATTAAGTTGATGAGCAGTTATATAAAGCAATAGTTGGAGGTTTTTATTCATATGTAGCATTGATTCTTCATTAAAAGAAGCTGGCTTCAAAATACATATTTAGGTCGCTGCATACATCAGTTCCAATTTTGCAGCACCCTAGATCATACAACCCTATGGAGTTGATAGTGAATAGAGTAAAGGATCTCCACTCAAGACCTACCCTCTCATCCACTACAGGGACTGGGACTCTTCCATTGAAAATGGGTCTAATGCACCAGTGCCACAAGCTTTGGTTCCCTAAATACTTAGCATCACCATTTATGTATATTTCACCATGGAATAGGGTAGTTTCCTATTATTTTTTATTGTCTTGATCGAAAGTTTATAACCTCTGGAGTACGTATTCTAAGCTGTTCGATTTTTAAATGACATAAAACATTTTTCCTCATTAATTATAAAGTGAAAAAAATTAATGGCGCGAAAACGTGACGGTAAACTATTGCATGCCAGTTAACCCTACATGTGATGTCAAACTATTTTCTCTACCTGGCAACAGGTAGTGCTGCGGATGCTTCCAAGTAGACGCTGCACTCCGTCAAAGCTTATTAACTAGTATAGGAGGTATATTTATTCCATTGATTTATTATAATTAACTTTTATTTATTTATTTAACATTAACTAGTGCTGCGGATGCTTCCAAGTAGACGCTTCACTCCGTCAAAGTTTATTAACTAGTATAGGAGGTATATTTATTCCATTGATTTATTATAATTAACTTTTATTTATTATTTAACATTAACTATGCAGTTTATTCATTTAAAATCAGTTAGTATTCCTTTTAAAGCATACCATGAAGTTTGCCCATCGCCACACGACCTTCACGCCATACTTCGTGGTAGCAGAAGGCACCACGAGCAGGATGTCTTTGAGCCTATTAAACAACTAATAATAACATATTTAACAAAGAAGACTTTTCGAACTTTGATAGTTTTCACAGGCTAATACTAATACATATTCACTAGAGCTGAGGGGCCCTGAAATAAAATGGTAAGTTCAGGAGATGAATTTTCCTATTCCTCGCAACATAAACTACATACCTGTTATGTCAGCAAGAAGGCAGCACACCCCACCATTTCAGAGCTTTTTCAAATGATCTTAAAATTAAAATTTAAAATAAATACATTTATGGCAGGGCACGAATCGCAATTAATGAAGTCTGTTTTCTTTGATGAAGGAAGCTACCCTATTGTTTAGTAATACTGTTAGCAAATAGAGACTCACCCCTTTTACGAATGTTCTGAGTTTGGCCTCCTTTGAATCCCCACTGCTGAAAGTGGCTTTGAGTAAATACCATCCATCAGCTTCTGAAAGAGACTAGAAGCACAGAAAGTCAGGGTGATACATCAAAAATAATAAAACCTAGCTGAACTGATTTTGTATGGTGAGCAGAAAACTAGTTTATATTGAGCATGTGATGTTGACACTGATGCTGATACCATTAGGACTGAAAGATGTTTATTTTTTATTTTTAAAGAACTTAACATCATAACTGTACAGGCTCTCCT
Organism: Platycnemis pennipes; assembly: GCA_933228895.1. Lineage (NCBI taxonomy): Eukaryota > Metazoa > Arthropoda > Insecta > Odonata > Platycnemididae > Platycnemis > Platycnemis pennipes. Next base: position 33,648,939 of record OW121855.1, read on the forward strand.
CACCAATATACAATCTAATGCCACACCACAAATTTTGAGATAAAATTGTTTTGACTGAACTTAACTTGAACATTGCACCATATTTTTATTCTTTGATTTTCATCAGAACACATCTGGAGCACGCTACTATATGGCTGCAGAAAAGTCAAGGCTGGAAACATTTGAAATGTAGTGCTACCGAAGATTGATGAAGATTAAATGGAACAACCGAGTGACAAATGAAGAAGTCTTAAGAAGAGTGGGAGAAAAGAGAAGAAAACTGGACACCAACCACAGAAAGAGAAATGAGGCTATTTTTTGCCATTTTGATGCTTCAAGGTGTAATTAAATTACCATCACCACAAAGGTCATGGTCAAAACGCTGAATTATTTTGTGTACAGATATTTTCTCCACTAATGACCCAGTAAAGTTGCTCCTGATAATTCATTTCCTTAATTTTTCAAACAATGAGGATAGCATTGTCAACGATTAAAACCCTAAATTAGTGACGTTTTATGAATTGATGGTTCACTTGTTAGGCAGATTTTGTAACTTGTACTCTCCAAAACAAACTCTCTATCTTCATGAGAGTTTGGCCATTTTCAAGCATCACCTGGGCCTTGATCATGGATCTTCATAAGGCAAGAGATAGCGTTATCATTATTTTTTTATGTAACTTATGTCAGAGAGAACGTGATCTCCATTCTTCATTTTTTGCACAGCACTTCATATTGCTAATTATTATTATTAATTAGGTTATTGTTAACCCTGCACTGCTCTAGGGGCAAGCATTAACCATAAAGATTGCGATATCGCGAAAGATGCATCTGTGATTCCACACCTGGGATGGAAAATTTATATTGCAGAGAAAAGGGCTAGATTTGGACTGAAGTACTTTGTATTGTGTGAGTCGAAATCAGGGTATATAGTACATGATTTTCTGTTGTAAACAGGACAGGGAACTGTGTACAGTGAAAAATATGAAAGTTTATTGGTGAGTAAAATAACAGGGTGGCTACTGATAACCAATTTTCAAATTCCCTGACTTTTCCCTGATGGCTTTTCCAATTTCCCTGACCGATCGCCAAAAGGTCTCCTATTATCGGAATATTTTATTTCTGCTGAATTAAATTTTTGTCAAAACTCAGAAAATGTTAAAAGCTGAAATCAATACATTAAATGCTATAAGAATGAAAAAAATATATGGAACCTCTGCCCTAATTACAAAATATATTAAACCTTAACAAGTTAAGCCCTCACACACATTGTACACACTTTTAATACATTTTTCGCGGCCGCGGATACGCAGCCGTGTATCATATTTCCGTGGCCGCGTATGTTTCCTTCTGTAAAATTACAAATTGAAAATGTCTAATTCTTCAAGGAAAAGGTGGCATGCCGTGGTAGTTCCGGGAAGTTGAAGATTACTGAAAAGGCACCAAAGGGAAAGTTAACAGTCAATTTACTGGCGGACTCCAGCACAGGTATCACTAAGCTGCACGAAAAATACAAACCAAAGCCAAGTTCTTGGACTGAATCAAAATCGGATCAGATTAAAAAGTTTCAAAAGCGAATAACAATTTGATTAACGTGGTCGTAACCCCTTGATTGTAAGAGTAAAAAAGTAAAAATATTGTGTAACCAAACGTAATCGCGCCACTGCGAGTGGAAACAGGAGGCAATTAGCAACGGCAGCGTCATATTTAGGAATGTCATATATAAGGTGGTTTGCGACCTGATTAAATTGCTTCAAGAGGGAGCTAAGGGGGCCATTCAATAATTACGAGCGTGAAAGGTGGAGAGGGGAGGAGAACTCTTCATATGGTCTCGCGTATGAAAATCGAAGATCATCTCACGATTTTGTTTACACGTGTGATTATACTTGTATTACCGTTTTAATAATCAACGTCTATAATTTTTAGAACTGCAAGCACGTAAGTATTTACTCAAGCTAGTGTGCTAAAACTACTTCTCGACCTGAGTCTCGGAAGTTAAAAAAAAAACACGAGGTAAAATCTTCGAAAAATATAGCCTCGGATTCCTCGTGATGAGCAGAATACACGATGATCATGAATTTTAACACTACTAGGTAAATATCGCATTAAGGATATACAAAAGGGATACATTGTACGACTGATTCACAATTAAATAACTAAGATTCACAACTGAATGTTCAACGAATTGATGGGGCTTATGCTATGCACTTTGGCGACGGACATTAGTTTTACTTGGCGAAATGTTTTGGTGAAATAAAGGACTGCCCGGTAAACGTAATGGTGGAAAAATAATGAGAATTTCCTATCCCAGTTTCTCCCTGACTGTTACAAGATTTCCCTGACTTTTCCAGATTTCCAAAATTCCCTGACAATTCCAGGTTTTCCCTGACGATGGCCACCCTGAAAAACTGTTCTGAATTTGATGGGTCATTTCTTAGGTGAAGGATATTGCCTGACTGTAGATAGTTGGTATATGTCACCTTAACTTGCTGACTTATTAATAGAACAAAAAACTGACATTTATGGGATATTAAATGGTAGAAGAAAAGACCTTCCAGAAGGATTTAGTATAAAGAAGTTAAGGAGAGGAGACATTGTAGCATATCAAGGGGGAAAGGTCATGGATATGAAAAGGCAAGACAAAAACACTTTGCCTTATGAGCACAACACATAACGCTTCCACAAAAATTACTAAAACAAGAATGGGATTATCTGTAGTGAAGCCAACTGTGGTATGCAATTATAGTAACACAATGGGTGGTGTAGATCAATGTGACCAAGAGCTTTCTTTTAATCAATCTGTTATAAAGAAACAAACAATATCATAAGAAAATTTTCTTGACCAGGCTGTGTGGAATTCTTATCCTTAGTACCAAAAAGAAACATCTTAAAAGTGACTTCAGTTTATTGAATTCAGACTTTGTCTAATAGAGGATGCTATTGAAAAATATCATGATCCAATTTTAAGTCACCAAAAGAAGACCTAGCAAAATTCCATCACAGCTAAAATCAACAGAACGTCATTTTCCAAGGCACATACCACCTAATCTAATCAAAAAAGAGACCTGAAGACAAAGTGCAGTATTGCTGTGCTGTTCCAAGAAAGATGAAAATGGTACACAAAAGTGGAAGAAAACTAGGATTTGATGTGAAGACTATGGAGTGGGACTTTGCCTGGAGCCATGCTTCATAATTATCATTTTGAAAGAACACATTGATGGTACCTAGCTGACTTATGTTTATTTTATTTACTAAAATATCTATTTTTTGCTCTAGAGAGAAATTTTTCTATGCATAAGAATAAAGATAGCTGGAATTCGTAGTATTTTATTTAGATTGTTTATAAAAGTATATAAACATACTTACCTTCTGTGAAATATAATCTATCTTATGTAAGAAATAAATGCATATTTAAGTTAAATTAAAGTTCATAAACAACAACAATGTCTTTATAGCATTTGAGAAAAATAATGAAAAACTTGGATTGAAACTTGCATATGAAATTTTTGTTATAACTTAAAAATATGGTAGAAAGCCTATGCTTTAAATCTAAGATTTTAATGAATTTTGCAAAACAAAATAATTCTACACATCAGAATTGGTAAAAATGAAGGTATCTGAAATTTAATGATGCATATTATACATATTTATATTGTTTATAAAAGCATGTAAACATTTTTTGTCATAATATTTGTTCTTATATATGTAATAAATGAATAATAAAATTTTTGTCAAAGTTTATAAACAATTACAACCTTTAAAAACATTAAAGAAAAAGATCGCGAATTTTTTTAAATTGAATATCACTTATAAAATTGTTATTATTTGGTTTAAATACTATAGGAAAATTATAAAAGATTTATATTTGTCATCTAAGATTTGTGCCCAACTTATCTCTAGTACAAAAAAATATATTTCTTAACCAGATCATTGAAAAAAATTATGCAGTCGGAGGGTTAAAGCACGATGGCCTGATAAACAATTCATCGAAGTAAAAGTGAACGGGAAGAATGGAAAAGATAGGTATCATATGAGATGCATGGAACAAGTTGTGAAGGATGTAGAAGAGAAGAATAATGTTAACATGAAGATGTTGGCTGGTAGAAGAATTGCGTTGAACCAATCTTAGGATTGTTGACCGATGATGATGATGAGCGAGAAAGTTACATCCAAAATCTTAACTGTTTATCGTGAAAGTAATGCTAAGAGGAGAGGAAGACCCAGCCACTACATGACGTCCAATGGACGTCCATTTAACATCCAGAAGTCCCTTATGGACATCCATTGGATGTCCATTGGACGTCAGGAAAAGGACATCCCTAAAAGGTCCATGCAGGACATCCTTTGGATGTCAGGAATAGGACATTCTGTGGATGTCAGGAAAAGGACACCCTTTTGATGTCCATCCAATGCCATGAAAATGACATCCTAAAAAGGTCCATGCAGTTACATCAATATGGAGGCCAGCAAATGATGTCCAAAGTTTTAGTTGTAAATGAGCCTTGAAGGGTAATCTCGATATACACAGACCTGCTGCATGGGACGAATACTACTCTGTTACGTCAAGAAAGAATTGTGAATGAAAGGTGTTGCTCAATTGTTTCCCCGGCTTGTTTATAAAATTTTTATTGTTGATATTTGTATGTTTACAGTTCGGAGTGTGAAACGTGCTGTTTTAATCGTACATGTACTTACGTTTCTTTGCAATATTTGTACAATATTACTATTTTATATGTTTCGTTGTGGTTTTGGAATCCTACGACAGTGAAGTGCACGGTGATAAAACAAAATTAGACATGTAAATAACATGCCTATTTCATTCTTTACCTTGGCGTCCAATAGGTTTCAAGTTAAATCCCTTCCCATTTCCTCGTAACTGTTGTCAAATACTTCACCTTCAGGAAAACTTGAAAGCTGTATTTCTTTCAGTTTCTGTATCTCTTTTATTTTCATTGTGATTCACTTTGTATTATTCGTGGTTTAATGGCTGCCGAGAACATTTTGAATTAAGAAAACCTCAGTAGCATTATTAGTATGCAGTGCTGCTCGCTTAGAACCACCTGAAGTTCCCAACTTAATTGAACATATAGGTAACTTTTAGTGACGAAAATTTTCATGTCTCACACTTGCTCTGCTCTTCGGTGACTCTGATAAAAATTAAATTTAGCACTTAAGTTTTATGTGACGAAGCCGGTGCATAAGGGTTGGTGACAGCTGCCCTAGCGAGAAATTTATCTATCCAAGCATGTGTATGAATAAGGTATATTGTATAACATTATGCATTTTAGCAGAGCAAGTTTGAAATAGAAAAATACACAGAAAAATTAGATAAATCCAAAACATGTGTGACGTAGGTAAGTTTTTTTTCTATGAGCGGTTGTAGTTGAGTGTCACAATTACAATGCTGATAAGAAAAATATTGGGACAATGAGTAACACGTGTTACTCATTGTCCCAAAAGCGTACGCTTTTGAATAATTAATGTAAAAATAAAAGTGATGCAACGAAACGACAAAATGTTACAAAACGTAGCATAAGTTGCGTTCCGTGCCTAAATTATAATCATATTGAGATTGTTACATTCGAATTGTGGTGGTAAGTGTATAACAGGTAGGCAATGGAATATTATTAATTGAATTAGAACAAGATCGAGTAAAAACGTTAAATGAGTCAACGTATTCAAAACACATCTCCCATTTCTCCACACTATGTGTTCTCGTTGGATCACTCTCATGACGTCATAGAAGAGAGTGTCAGCCTGTATGTTGAGACGGTCTTGTTATTGCTCGTGAGTCGTGTTACATATGTGCTCAGAAGACTCGAAAAGTGAAATAAATGGAAGACGTTGACTTGGTTTCACGGCGTGGCGAGCCTCAAATTTATTACCTATTGGATAATGTGGGAAAATAAAATTCGTATGATAAGGATAATGTGGGAAAATAAAATTCGTATGATAAGGATAATGTGGGCAAATAAATCATCACAATCATTAAAATATCTCATGCAATAATAGTAATGACACCAGCTTAACAAAATGGCACAACTTAGCTGACCTCTCAGGCGAGTTTTTATTGTTTTGTCATGTAATTAGTCACTTACTGCCTTAGATAATTCAGATTTATGCAGATATCCAGATCCAGATGTTAAACCCGTTAGATATATCAAGGATATTGAAACTATGTCGTATTCTGATAATTAGCTTATACTGACAGGTGTCAAGAAATTCCCTGCAGCCAAAAAAATAGAAGTAGATAGTGACAAGGGATCGGCTGAGGCACAGTAGCAATAGGAAAAAAAACTGTTCAAGCTGCAGCTGTACATGTTGTTTAAGGATAATTTACTGAATAAATTTTTTAATTGTGTAATTATTCTCTCTTATGATCACACTGCATATGGGTTGCATCTGTAGATCCCAAGAAACTGAAATACTTGCCTACATCTTTTCCAAATCCTTAAATGGACATCCATTGGATGTCCACAAGTGGGAAATTTGGACATGCATAGGATGTCCATTGGACGTCAAATGGATGTCCATGGATGTCAGTAACATCCATTCGGAACATCCAATGGATGTCATTGCAATGGCTGGGGATGTGCCCCGAGCATGTTGAAAGCAAAGAAGACCTCCATCAACTCAACTTAATGGCCAGATGAAGAAAATACAAGACAATCTCAAAGGGATATCATGAAAGTATTAGTCTGAAGTAAAGTCATGAAAGGCACCAAGCTACTGCCCAAGGAGAATGGGGCAAGGTGTTTTAATCATTAGTTGAGAAACAGGGGGTCCATAAACGGATTTGACCCTCAATAAAAAAAACTGCCCAACTATGGGTGAAATCTATATTTTGACTACAAGGCACGATGAAGGAATTCCTATACCAGTAATATAAAAATTATACAGTGTAATGACTTCAAATTCAACAAGAATGAGAAAAATTCTGACCAGTGGTTCATAGAAACACGCTTGGTAACTATGGATGCAAACATCACTATTTCCTACAACTAGCTGTAAAATTTCCAACAATGTCTCCATCGCCTTCATTGGCAAATAGAATACCAAGGCAACATTGCCTATGTTGATTCAAAACACAGAATTATTTAGAAGCAAAATGGGTGGAATTTACAAAATTTTTGGACCTCATTCTTAAAGTAGGTTTGCCTGTCATCGGCATGTTTACATAAAACAGTACTCCACATCACATCCAAATTCCCGATAGAAATCCCCTGTTGTAATTTGCGAAAACAATATGACCTTCAGAAGAATAATTTCAGCAATATGTTGTAAGTACAGTTTTTTTTCTTTAGCGCTATTTTCCAACAAAGTTAACTGTTACATAGTGACTACTACCTCTAGTAATAGTGTACTGACGTTCTGCAACTATATTAACCAAGCATTTTGTTATTTACGTAATGGTCTACTACACTGATACCTAAGATGTGATGCATTTCCATGCAATTTTACACTCACCTTCTAAGTTTAAACTTTTCTCACCTTAAGCTGCTGCCTTTCTTCATCAGTCAACACATTTTGCTTCATCACCACAGCTGCATTTCTAATACTGAGTATATCAATTACACCTCTGTCAGTAAATTCAGGATTGGCTTCTTTACCTAAGGCGTGTTCCAACTTCATTGTCATTTGCCCATCGTACTCTACCTCCATCTAAAAATTCAACAGCCCTAACATTATCAATATTAAGGACATACAGCAGAACAAAAATTTAGCGGATACAGGTAACACATAACTTAAAGATCTGATGGCCCAACTCATCAAACAGCAAAAAAGTTTACTTAAACAAACAGCAATAATGAAGTCATTATGGGAAAATATACGTACTGCATTGATGTAACATATACCCGCAAGGAAACTAGTCAATAACATAAGATGCCACGCCATATTCGAGTAATTCGAAAAGGTAAATTTCAAGATAGTATCTTCTATTCCAGTCAGGACATGAAATTTATAAATATGGTCCACGGCAAATTAACATCGAAGCAACTTTCGAATTATTTTGACGGTACTCGACGTTCACATTGTTCTACTCCGCAAACAAATGACAGGCATTCACCCATGAATTTGAAAAGGAAGCGCGATATAGCGCAAGGAAAACAAGGTCTGATAAAGACCATGGTCTGAAGCCTGAAGGATTGTGAAGTGTTGTGTACTGTTTATGTAGATTTGCCACCCTGCAGAGAGGACTTATTTAATAGCCAATCATGGCAGACGTAGAAAGCGCTGCAGTTTCAATAATCACTCGAGCTGTTAAATTAGACTCGGGAAAGAGGTACACTGAGGCACTGGTTTGTTATCAAGAGGGACTGGAACTGTTGATGAAAGCATTGAAATGTAAATATTTGAATGTGAATGGTGTAATGATGTTGATGCATCTTTATTGGCGCATATTTATTGATTTTAGGCTCCAACTGCCCAGCGAAAAAGGCCAAACTCAGAGAAAAAGTGGAGGGCTTTATGGACAGGGCTGAAAAGCTCAAAACATATGTGGAACAAGAGAAAGAGAAAGGAAGCTATCACGAACAGATAGTAATTGAGAATGATTCTACGGGCCACAGTTATCAAAACCTTATAGGAAGATTTCTGGACGAGCAAGTGTCACTGGTTTCAGTGGAAGATCCTTATATTCGAAGTCCTCATCAGGTGATTAGAATGAAAATGTATCGAGAGAATCACCTTTAATCAAAGCTTTTTTTCTGTATGCATGGCAGTGACGTTTTTAATTTGGTTTCAGTGTGAGAATTTCGTTAAACTTTGTGAGCTACTCGTGAAAACCTGCCCTAATTTGAAGAATGTGCGACTGCTTACAACAAGTGATCGCGGTGCTAAAGATCAAGGGAACCTGTTGGATATGACTAAGACAAGCTTGAGGAAATTTAACGTCGTTTTGGATGTTGATTTTTCGCAAACGCTTCACGACAGGCAAATCAGGTAATGAAATGCTTGGAGTATATCCTTGGCTGTAAACCAAAGCTAATAGCTACCTGCCAAACGAGCAATAAATCAGCCAAAGTAAATTTAAGAGGCAATTAAGTGATAAATCAAGCCCTGTTAAAGGGTCTTGAAGTATAATTTTTATTTATGGAATTATTTGGAATCTTGGCATCCTTGTAGTTGGTTTGGAATCGTAACCAAATAAGGTTGATAACTATGAAACTGAGGGGTGCCTGTTACCAAAAGCATCCCTTGTTAGTTTTCCAGTGGCACCTTTTGTCAGACAATTCACATTTTGTTGTAATATTACTGTGGTCTATTTATATTGTCATTTTATTTCTTTAGTAAACTCCCTTGCAAAAATAATGTTCATGGTGGGTAGGTGGGGTGTACAGCAATGGTAGTATATGTCATGAAGTGTAGTTACCTGCCTTTTAAAGTTCATGAAGGGTAGAGGAGTGGTAGCATAGTGCCGGCTATACACTCACTGTCCTCTCTCAGCGACACCCTACTTACCTCTGCCCTACCAACCCTATAGGGTTCAAGGGCGGTGTAGTGTTATGCCTACTGTACCCTTACTTGACCGTTGACGGCTTACATGTAGGTTACCTTCACTTTATACACCCTGAAGGGTAAAGAGAGGGTAGGCATACCTCCTATCTCTATATTTCTACTGCCTACCCTCGCCCAAATCCCAGAGAAGGGTATGGGAGTGGTAAGCTACAATTCATGGGGTGTAATGACCACCACCAAGTGAGCACGTGTGGTTGTAGTTTTGTAGTGTCACTTATTCCTAAAGTCAACTACAAAATACTGGGAAGAAAAAATGGAAAACGTGGGTAGCAGGGAATGCAAAAATTGGTTTGTGAAGGCTAGGTTTTGCAGAGAGCATATGGTGAATAATATCTTTGTTAAAAAATTGAAACTAACCAGACCAAATATTTCAAGTAGGAATGTGTCGATTCTCAATACCTATTCTCAATACCACTGATTCTTGTGGATTGGTATCGGCATTGAGAATCGATATCCCAAAGTTGATACAATACAGGTGATCCCTATATGAAATATGACTGGGAAAGTCTGACTTCACCATGGCTGGTTGCCATGGTGATCCCCATATTTTATTCCAAACAAAGTTACAGCAGTTTCTGCCATAAGGAATTCTTTAGTAGTTGATTTCTCTTTTCGGTAGTGCCTTTAAGCAGTACAGGTAGTTGCTCTAGGGTGCCAGCAACTACCTGTACCCACTAACTACACCTCTACTATTTTTTTTTACCTCGTGAAAACAATTGACACACAAGGCATAGTTTTATGACCATTTATAATTTAGATTAGTGTTTTTATTACTCTTATGACTAATTATTAATCATATTAAAAATTAAACTTATGACAGTCATGTTATTAAGAATCTATCATGATATTTTTTTATCTGATACTAAACATTGTTTGTTATTAAACATGCTCTTGTAAGAAAAAATGTATTTTGTACATTAAAATTGTATTTTTAGATTTCATGGAACTTTTTTACAATAATGTATAAATAAACTAGGTGAAAATAGGCGTATATGTATAGGTCGATTGTATCAGTATCAAGAATCGATTTTTCAGGAATCGTATTGAGAATCAATAAATTTTGTATCAACTCATCTCTAATTTCAAGTACGTATTGCTACTCATTTCTACATTCAGAAGAATTACCCGTACCCCACACCTCGGGTAGTTCATGGATGGGCAGTAGCAAGGGGTTCCCCTACAGTGGCTCTACCAGTCTATTACCCTCAGATGCTATAAATAACCTTCCCATCACTGATTGTTGCTTGTCTGTAAGCTGTGGGTACCACTGCCATCCACCTACAGCCTTTCACATCATTTTCTTACCCTACTCCTACACTTTATTTTTGCCAGGGGTCCCCTTCCTAATGTCATCTTTTCCTCATCTACCCCTTGCAACAAAGCATTTCGATCGCCTCTTGACTAAGGTGTGGATTGAAGCATTGACACTGACAGAATTGAAGTGAATTTATCACTAAACTACTCTCTTTCTGTACTGTCTTTTCCAATCATATCTTTCTCAGCGTCAACAATGTGTTGAAATGGAGGGTGTGCAGTCCTCTTTCCTCCCTACTCAATATGGAGTTCCCCAGGGGTCTGTCCTGGGACCCATCTTATTCCTAATAATGATCAATGACCTACCTTACAGCATACCCTCAAATTCCATTCTCTACGCTGATGATACAACCTTAATAGATGTTTCCAAAAGTACTACCACTGCTGCTGGAAGTGCAGACAATCATCTAGCAATGGCTAATGATTGGTTTAGAGTTAATGGCTTTGTACTTAACAGGGAAAAAACTCAAAAGCTAATCTGTAGCCTGAAGTCTGCCCCAGGTAATCTGAAGCCAACTAAGTTACTTGGGTTTTACCTTGATACTAAACTAAGCTGGAGCTATCATATCACTGAGGTAAACAAAAAGCTTTCCAAAGCTCTCTTTATTTTAAGAAAGCTAAGCTTGATAGTCCCTCCTGATTTCATGCGATGTATATACTTTGCCTTTTTTAACAGCCACTTGGACTATGGTCTGGAAATATGGGGGAATGCCCCTGACATAAAATCTGTTTTTTTGTTGCAAAAAAAGGCCATTAGAATACTAACTAATTCCACATCTCGGGAGCACTGTCGTCCACTGTTTATAGAATTGAAAATTTTAACTGTTTATAGTCTGTATGTATATAGAGTCTTGATATATGTAAAAGAAAACCTTGATCTCTTTCCGACAAGAGGTGCAACTCACAATTACAGCACGAGATATAATAATCTTTTATCCCTTAACCAATGCAGATTGACCAAAACCCAATCTTCCCTGCATAATTTAGGCATCAGGCTATTTAACCATCTACCGATTTCAGCCAGATTGACTAGCTTGGCTAGATTCAAGAGTGTGATCCACTCGTGGCTTGCCTTACAGGCTTTTTATTCTGTTGGAGAGTTTTTTACACATAACACCTGTGATATGGTATTTTAACTTGCAGCTTATAAACTGTAATTGAAATTTTTCATAATTGTAACTTTTCTAATGAATTGTAATTTTTTTCTTGTATATGTATGTACATTTTTTTATTTTTTTTATTTTTTGACGAGGTCTGTGTATCCTTTGAATACGACTGACCAATAAAACATTATTATTATTATTATCACGAACAGTTATTTCTCTACTTTTTCAGGTTGAGCAATGGTTGGGTCATTAAAATTGGACGAGGTTTGGACTATTTTAAACCTCCTGATGGAAGATGTGCACTAGGCTACTTTGATATGGATTTGAGACCATGCAAAGAAACTGTTGTAGATGTTTTTCATGTAAAAGATGTCAAACTTTCATATGGATGAATGATATCCATCTTATTTGTCCTAATACCTGAACTGTCATAAGGTTTTTGTGGAAGCTGATCCATGCCAAAATTTATGCAGTATTGTTACCTCTCTTATGTCTATAGCAATTTAACAATGACGAATGAAAATTGTACTAAAAGCCTAAAAGGTGTTTTTAGATCTTCATTCTTTCCTTGGTGGCAAGAACATTCAACAATCACTCAAAATATGAAAGCCAGTACTAATGGCTGAAAAATGCTGGGTTGATATTGTGAGCTATTTTAACTGGAGTAAATTTGACTTTGCTGCCTTCAATGGAAAATATCGGGTTGTAGAATTTCTTCTACTTAAAGAAAAACTGCTCTATTATGAACCTCCCAAGAGACACCTTCAAATTGATGACTAAGCATGCTCCTTCAAATGACTGATCAAGTTGAGGAAAGAAGGTGATATTTGTCCATAAAACAATACAAGAGGCTAATGTTCTTGTTTTAATTTATTATTTTCATAATGCTTCTGTTATTTGACAATTAATTTATATTTTTTCCATCTTGGGAATCTGTCTACAGTTATTAGTCAGTCATGTATGCTACTGAGAGTACACATCATGACTGTACTACCATATTATCTACTAGTGAGGGTCAATGTCTTTTTTTGCCATTTAAAGTGATAGAATTCAGATTTTCTTAACATAACTATATTATTATTCATTCTCATGTTCTTTTAGCACTGGGAATTTCCACTCTTGAGTTGGTCTACCATGGTAAATCATGACCAATTGCTTAGGTTCCTATTTTTTTTGTATTATTGGTGTATAGTAATATTGATTTTTATATGACTTGGTATCAATAAAAATTTTAGCAATTCTGAAGGCTTCTTTAATGTCTATGGTAGTGATATACTGTTATCTGCATGTATAGCAATGAAAGCAGGAAATGGCACAAGATCTTTTTATTGCAATTTTATATTTGTATTTATTTTCTCCTTATTTTTATTTTTCTTTGTTAGTCAAACTTATTTTTTGTTATTTTAATCTATGGCACAATAATTATGACATTGTATATTTTTGGAGCCATGTCCCAAATGAATTAAAGTGTGATTGTGATATGCATTTTTATCTGTGATGGTGCAAATGTATCCGCAATTATTCAATCTTGACCATGTTCATTATTACATTTAAGTGAATGGGAGCATTTTTAGGTTGTTGATATTTTTATACTTTTGATGTTGATGATAATATATTTGATGTTTTAATCTCATCTGTTGTTTATATTTTGTTCATGAAGGAAGTTTTGCTATGTGAAATGGTTTGTTAGTTTAAATTTTTCTTCCCTTCCATTGGAACCAGTACTGATAATGCTAGCCCCTCTAGAAGTGTACAGTAACTATCTGTGTGACTCGTGATTTAAAAAAATAACTATAACAGGAGTAATGAAATACCAGAGTTGGTGGGAGAGGAAAGAAAATGGATTGAGAAAATTAGAAGGCAGGAAGTGTAGATGAAGAAGGTAATAAAGCGTGAGTGTTTTGAAAGACGTGATTGAGAGAAGGATGTTGGGTGAGTGGAGTAGAGGGAGGAGAAGGATGGGTAGTTTAAGCAGAATGATGGGAAGTATAAGGTGCTGAAGAGGGACATCCTGTGAAATTTATGGATTGTAAGAATAATGGGGTCGTTAATTTATTTTTTTATTGCCGAATATGATAGAGGATGTAATATAAGAAGACCCGTATTTTTCCGTTTTTTGATCCGTCAATTATTTCTCGAGTTATAAGCGGCGAAAAACATGTTATTAACCCTTTCGGAAAAGTGGGCGTGGTGCAACCCCTGATGTATATCAACTTCGTCCAATCACAACTGAGCCCGCGAAGCTACTTCGCCTTATCGCAAAGGGGGGGACACGGCTGGCTCTCCCAATGGGAGCGATTGCGACAGCATCTGTGCGAGCAGACCTTCTGAGAATCCCCCTCCACTCCCTCACCTTCCCATAAGGGCAGTCAAGGATGGGAGGAAAATGACGTCAATATTATCACAGCAGCTTTTTCGGTGGGCGTCACCTTTTGCTTATTTTAATTTTTGATTTATGAGTGAATGGTTGTGATTAGAAGATTGATTTTTTCACTAAAATTCTTTTTTCGTTTCCATCTAACAATTTTGTGCACAAAATTGCAATTTCAGTTCCGAGTGAATTGAATATCCATGCAACTGTACCTTCACTGGTAGAAAACTAATTGTTATAATTGCATATGAGATATGAATATCTGTGCTTAAAATATGTAACACCATGTCTTTATTCCCAATTAAGATATAACGGTTAGATTAAGGTCTATAGGGGATTTTAAAAAGTGGGTTTGGAGGAAAATGAAAAATGATGAAGTGTTGAGCATGAAGAAGGAAGATTGTTGGTGGAAATGAGGAGACAGAGGAGGTGGATGGATTTAGTAATCAAAGACAGTGGGGGTAGTATTGAAGATACAATGCTGAGAAAAAGGAGATGGAAAAGTGTATTTTGGATCGTAAGAAGATGGAGGTGGCAAATACCATATTCCTCCGAATATAGTCTCTCCCTTTTGGGCCGAAATTTTTGCGGAAAAAGTCTGGGGGGGACTACCTTCATTCAAGCTCAAGGTACCTAATGTCCATCGTGATATATAATATATTATAATCTCAATAAAGAAGATAGACATTTAGAAATTTTTGTCCTTTAATTATATTGTCATTCTTTTTTAAAATAGTCCTTCACTGCGATCTTAGTAACCTTTATTTCTTGCAACCAACGCGAGTGATAATCAGAGGGTGGCATTTTAAATGAAAAAACATTTGGTCGCCATGATTCCCAGTGCACATGAGCAGTGCTTACACTTCAAAATCGTGATTTCTTATTTGCATATCTCACTTCTCCCTTACACCTAATTATGGAAATATAGTTTTCCGAAGTACAATATTAAATTAAATTACTAGCTATTCAACTTTGATAGGTGAAATAATATTGAGTATTTTGGAAAATATATTAACTTGATTCTCCATATTGATAACTGAAACAATGGAAATTTTTATTACTCAAGGTGCTCAAGTTGTTAACCTGAGAAAATTATGTGCAAGTCCTGCTTTGCATTAAAAAACATTTTTTGAAATTGCTTGAATTTGCAAAACTGAACTGCAAAAAGTGGGGGGACTATATTCGGAGGAATATGGTATGTTCATCAGAAGAAGGATTGAGTAGGGAAGGAGTGGTTCTAAACAATTTAGCTGATTGGGATATTTCTTCATATGGCCCAGTCCATATCGATTCAGGCAGGGGCCTTACCTTCATAGTCTCAGATGTTTTTGAATTTAACATATGTCAAACTTCAGGACAAAGTAAGTAATACGGATATTTTAGTTTTGTCCAAAAAAATTTTTGGCCAGAGATACAGTCCACCGAACATGGGCCCGCGAGCGCTATTTTTCAAATGCGATTTTTGACAAAATACTAAAATGCTCATATCTCAGGAACGGTTCAAGATATTTTGCTCCTTTTTGTTTTATTTGAAAGACAATAATTTTGTGATTAAAATGATATCCTTGATTTGAAAATGTGTGTCCACATTCTCTTGCTGAAATTTTTTTATTTTATTTTTTTTTAATTTAAAAAAATTGTTTTTCTTAAAAACGCCAATCCTAAAAATTTTTATTTTTTTACTGTTTGTCAGTACCATAAAGTACTACAATCCCTGAAAAGGAGAACTTCCACTTTTCAGTTTAACAGGTTTTATAAATTAATGTAGTTTTTTACCTTCCATGGTGAATTTCTTGATTGCAAGTTTTTATAATTTTGTTACTTTCAAACACCAATCTCAAAAAATTTGTACTGTTTGTGATTAACTAAAAACAACAAATGAAACAAAGTTAGGAACTAGTTAAATTTTGATAATTTTTTTAGATATTCTTTATTAATAACCTTCCAAATCATTAATGATCTTCTGGAATAATAAGGAAGATTATGATTCCAAAACGTAACGGAACCTTCTAGAACAATTTGGAAGCTTCCAGATAATTTCAGATCATAATAGAACACACTTCAACAATCTACAAACTTGCAAATAATTCCAGAATGTAACAAAATACTCTAGAACAATGTGGAAGCTTCCAGATAACTTCCGAAAACCTCTGAGGACAATGTGGAACCTTCCACATAATTAAAGAATGTAACAGAACTTTCTAGAACAATCTGAAACTAACCGGAAAATTCTAAATGTTTGACCTAGCATATAAAAGGGAGGACACATGAACTGACAGTTCAGTTGTCAACAGGCAAACAAAGAGAGTAGTTAAAAAAAATTTTTGTTAACAGTAAGTACCTGTGAAGGTTTTTGAGAATTCTGATGACTGACTGGGTTGTGGTGTTTGTGGAAAAGTCTATTTGAAATGTCTTCTGACTGGGGCCATAGGAGAGTGAAGTGTGCTGACTATTTTCATATCCATAAAAGAGTGATACATAAGACTAGCAAAAAGACTTCAGGTTGGAAATAAGAGTGCTCATTTTAAGACTCTGTTTCAAAGTGAAAATGTTTCCAGTAATGACTTTTTGTGTTCTAAATGCTTTAACACAATATCAAACATGACAATAAGTGAACAAGAAGCCCCCAATGTTGTGTGTGATGCAGATTTTGTAACTGCAGAGGAAGAACTACATATCCTGAATCAGTCAGCTACAGAGGTTGGTGTTAGTCCTGTTAAGAAACCATGGTCAGTGAAGTCAATTCATGAGATGTATGCATCAAGAAAACACAGAGACATTTCTGGAGCAGTGGGTGAGCATACCAGTACAAAACTGACCAAACTCTTTAAAGGAGAAATTCCAACTTCAGAAGAAAATGAACCAAAAGGAGCTTGTGCAACCTGCCAAGAGTTTTTATCAAACATCAGTTCAGCTGTTGAATCATGTGCATCCTACAATGATAAGGTTCAAGTTCTAACAATTATCCCAGTATCCTTTACAAAGAACTAAATTTTGCACCACATTCCATCTGCATCAAAATACATGGTGGACAAGATAAGAAATTTGAGGTCAGCAAAAGGAGTGTTTGGAAAACCAGATCCATATTATGGTCATCCTGTGAATGAAGCAAATGTTCAAATTGCACAGTCATTTTATCTGGAAGATAAGTGGGACTGTTCTCGCCAGAGTGCCAACAAAAAAGACATTATGACTATGACAGTTGCAGGAGAAAAAGGGGTGAAAGTGAAAAGATACATGACCCGCGGCATTAAAGAAACTTTTGCCACATATAAGAAGGAACATTCAACATTGCATATTGGAAGATCAAAGGTTTATGCATTACGACCTAAGTGGGTTGTTCCACATCCACCTAGAGATGTCTGTTTATGTTTGTACTGTGCAAATTTTGAACTGTGTGGTAGCTTTGAAGAACTTGCTTGAAGATATGACATATGACACCTTGGTTGGACATGTGAAGTCGTTAGTGGTCTGTGGCATAGAATGAGAGATATGTTTGTATCAGGACTGTGGTGACTGCCCTGGAAAGGGGGGACTCGACTTACGGACACTTGGTCTGGATAGTGTAGCAGATAACTCTTCTGAAGTTACATATGCAACATGGGAACAAAATAAACTCATTAAGAAAAATGTTGCCATTGATACCTTCTTAGACGAACTTGGGAGGTGGACAGTGAAAGCAGTAACACACCAACATCTGAAGAAAAGAAAAAATTGCAACAAGAACACATTGCAGAAGTGAAGGGATGGGTAGAGGCTGCATGTTTAGTGCTTCACTCTGATTTTGCTGAGAACTGGTCTGTGGTTCTACAACAAGAAGTTAAAGGATATGTAAGGAAAGTAATGACCAAGTTTCAATTTTTACAGGAGTGACATATTTTCAGAACAAGACCACAAGTGTTGCAGTTATAAGTGATGACAGAGGACATGACTCAGCACATGCATTGTTGGCAATACACAAAATTATTCAACCACTGCAATCACAGGTAGAAAAGATCATAATTCTGATGGTGCCCCTAGTCACTTCAAAAACCGTTACCAACTATTTTAACTTGCAAAGTCTCTTGTTCCAATGGAGTGGGTATACAGTGCGACTGGACATGGTAAGGGGCCCTGTGATGGTGTAGGAGGCCTGCTGAAGCACCATGCAACAAAACAATCTTTCCAGCCCAAGTACAGCTGCAATTCAGAATGCCAAGGAATTTACAAGAGTGGTGCAGTCACACACATCAATAAACCTGATTCTGTTGTCCAAATAGGAAGTTGAAGAATTCCGCCAGCAGAAAATAAAAGAATGGTCAAACCAAACTACCCCTGTGAAAGGAATTCAGAAGACACATGTCTGGACTCAAATTGATGGGCGAACTTATATTGCACGAACTTTAAAGAGCAAGAAAGAAGAAATTTCATTTGTCCAACCAAGATCTCATAAATGCCAAGAGAATATTCAAATTCACGAACTACAAAAAGGAATGTTTGTGGCCTGTGTGTATGACTGTGACTGGTGGATTGCAGAGATTATAGATATTAGTTGTGAGTTAAGTGAATTCATTGTTAACTTTATGATGCCACATGGACCAGCTGCTGGATATAGATTCCCAGATGAAAGACAGCAACACCACCACCAGTGCTCACTTCCAATTCGCGATTTTTTGAAGAATTTGGGTGCCCCAGTTCCTATTGGTTCAACAGAAACACATCACTCAATATCAAAGGAAGATACTGATGCTGTTGAACAAATTTTTAGTTCATTAAATTGCTAAATTCAGTTCTAAGCAGAGTGCACAGAAGTATGCTTCGGAACCTGTACATTTTTTAACCTGCACATATATTTTGAAAGATATTGATGTTTGAAACTTGTGTCTGTTACCCATATTTAAGAAGAAAAAAATGTCAAGTAAGACTAGAGATTTTGATTTTATGTGACCAATATCTGAGAATGTGGTAATGGAAACTGGCTTAATGTTTGGAAATTTTTTGAATTGTTTATAAAACCTGTTAAACTGAAAAGTGGAAGTTCTCCTTTTCAGGGATTGTAGTACTCTATGGTACTGACAAACAGTAAAAAAATAAAAATTTTTAGGATTGGCGTTTTTAAGAAAAACAATTTTTTTAAATTAAAAAAAAATAAAATAAAAAAATTTCAGCAAGAGAATGTGGACACACATTTTCAAATCAAGGATATCATTTTAATCACAAAATTATTGTCTTTCAAATAAAACAAAAAGGAGCAAAATATCTTGAACCGTTCCTGAGATATGAGCATTTTAGTATTTTGTCAAATATCGCATTTGAAAAATAGCGCTCGCGGGCCCATGTTCGGTGGACTGTATCTCGGGCCAAAAATTTTTTTGGACAAAACTAAAATATACGTATTACTTACTTCGTCCTGAAGTTTGTCATATGTTAAATTCAATAACATCTGAGACTATGAAGGTAAGATTTTTTCTTTGGCTGCCTGAATCGATATGGACTGGGCCATATGTACACCAACTTGTGTTTATATTATATTATAAGAATTAAATTATAATTTAATTCTTAGGATGCCCTAAGGAAGGAATGTCAATATTAGTCATTGCCCCACAGAAAGGACTTAATAGAAATAGGCAGTTCCAGGCTTTGCTTTCCTCAATTCACGTCAACATATGTTATTTTTAATCATATCAGTTTTTATGCTATAAAATTGTTTGGGAATATAAGGGAACAAGAATGGTTTTAACATAAAATTTAAATGACACCAAATAATTATTATCAAATATATTTTATATCAACAGCAGGACACAGAAGACAAGAAGGTTTCAACTGGAAAGCATGATACAGAAGAAGAGTAGAAATATTTACAGAAAAATGATGGTTTGATTGCAACCAAAGTTCGGGCGATCAAACTCATATTTACAAATGAATGGATGCGATGTGCTCTTTTATTTTGAGGGCTAGGAACTAAAATAGAGCTTGTTCTTGAGTAATTTTTCACACGTAGCTCTCTTGTCGAGAAGAGTACAGCAAGAAAGAATCAAGCAACCGTGGCTCAACCAGATCCATTGCTCCCAGCTCTTCTATCACTTTTGTACCACAATTTGCAGCTATTTTTCTCAGGGCAGCCTGTAAAAATATTCACACAATAATTAGCTTTGAATAGCATTATGAAATTCATCATTCTTTTCTAAACAAGATTCCAATAAATCATAGCTACTCACATACCAATCTAAACATTTAACATATGAATATTAAATGCACTTATTCAAATTACATCTTCTTTGAGAATCCACATTGTTCACGAGCACCAAAAAAATTATTTAAAAATTAACAAATTCAATCTAGATAGGTAGCAAAAATGTGAATGCCACCATTACAATCGGTTTCACTAACAAATGAAATTTCCTTTTTCCTCATAATTGTTGAAAAACTATTTCTGTAACACACAATGACTGACACGCCAAGTACCTATTCCACAAAGTAAGTTCCCTGATGATTGATTTATTGGTGGGACAATGTGTTTCTAAACCAGGTAAAGATTGCCGAAGGTAACTCCCGTTTAGTGAAATGTATTATGAACACGCTGATAATATCATTGTAGCAAACCTGAGAGTACATTTGAAAATGAAAAATTCTTGATACTACTTTTGACGTGCAATTATACATTAAATATTTTGTCATGTATTTTTATAGTTGGGGCCACATCAGTTTGACGATGATTGCTTAGTGAATATTATTATTTATCAACTTTCATAAAAAATACAGTAGGTATTTCAATTCTATTATATAAGATTATATATGTTTAGAGGAAATTTTTCATAGATTTACAATTATAACAGCTGAGTGTTTATTTGAATTCTGTTTTAATTTATTTTGCTACAGAAATTGTTAATGAACAGTAGCAATTAATTACTAAGGAATAGCAATAATTAACCAATTGACTAACCATTTTTTCTCAATGTCACCCCCAAAATTACCTATTTTTTTTACAAAGTCATATACTGATAAATATTTTATCAATAATTAGGTATTGATAATTATAAAGCATTGCTATAATATTAATATTATAACATCGCTTAAAAAAAGTAAATTACGAGGCCTGCAAATTGCCTTCTTTGTAAGCAAAGGCCTCATTCAAGAGGCTGGCGAATTGCCATCTTTGGAAATGTTAGATACAAATAATTAGTAATTAATTACTGCTATTCAGTAATAATTTTATATAAGGGTTGGGTATGATTTTGAACAAATATTTTGTATCCTCAAGTAGTGTAATCAATTTTCAAGAGGCTGATGGGCCAAAAATGAATGCTGGCATTTATTCATGGATAAATTTTAATACTATTGCCTCAAACTTACCAAGCAAGCAACAAGTACACCATCACTATGGTTCCTCTCCCTTTCGTCAACACAGAGCCTTACTATTTGGCTAACTCCCTTCATGTCAACCACTTGCTTTGCAACAAGAGGGTCACTGCATAACCTGCAAGTGAAAAATAAATTAGAAATTCTAAACTATAGAAGAATAAGTAATACAAGTTTTAACATGCAGATTTTTCAACTGTGTAAGCTTCCTTTAAAGACATAAGGTTAAAGTATAAAGCCCAGGTGACGTAAAAATTCAGAAATTAGGCATACATATCAACGATAATTTGCACTTCAATTTCATTTATGAAACCAGTGCCATATTTCCTAATCACCCATGAACAGCATTACTGCAATGTTAATATTGTGATACAATAAAACAGAGCACATCTGAATTTTGTAGATTGAGTTTTTATGTTATAACAATGTTTTACTGAAGCTAAATACTGATAGTTGGTGGTGAGCATTGGTACCTTGATAACGCAATGGCAGCCTTCTGCTGCAACCTCTCTGCAGCAGCAGTTTCATTGACCCTATGAAGAGGAGAAAGGCGAACTTGAAGGAATGACAGTAAAGCTGACACAGTGCTTCCCTCATCTCCCTCCCCACAGCCACCCAAGTGTGTTCTCGTTTCTGGAACGGCTGCCATGTTTGCAATCAATGTTGCTGCCTGCTCTCGGAGGAAAATAGTAGCAGGCTCCCTTGGTCCTATTGCTCTCACTGCCGCTAGTAGTTTTGATGCTCCACTGCATTCCACCAATGGCCACACTGCTCTGGGTTCCATAAATGTAAGGTTTGCCAAGGCAGCAGCAGCCAGGAGAAGGGTTTCAGTGGAACGTGTTTCCTCTACAAGGCCTAAAAAATATTAAAGAATTTTTTAGCTGACAGGAAAATTTTTTAGCTGAGCAGAAGGCAAAGTAAATAGTAGGTACTCTTTACACAAACATGGGATATCTTTGTGGTTATTTCTCAATAGTTCACCTCCATTACATGTGAAAGCCTCTAAGGATTAGCAAAGAAAAATAATATGAAGAAGTTTGAAAATTAATGTCAGCCATTAAATTTCATTCATTAGGAAAACGATGGCTGTTTTCATTTAAGTGCAGAATGTATTGAAATGATGGAGTGTATACATTTGAACAAGGGGGAACCCCCAAGTTACTTACGGGAAAGCGAATGAACTATTGGTCTGATGTACTCCACAAGGCCTTCTATACTGTCAATCTCTTCTAACCATGGAGCAGTGACCTGAGCCAAAACCGCAGCTGCTTCCGATGCCTCCGGTTCTGATCTGCACCTTTTGCCAGGTACGACTTCACGACCACTATCCATCAGGATATCCGCAATAATTTCAATACCACCAGCCTGCCATAGAAATTATTGAAATTTAAAATTAAATAACAGTTTCAAAAAATCACATATACTGGATTGGATCCTAGGGGAATTATTTAAAATCATCATTGCCCTTGATAGTTATTAAATTATTGCGCTAAAATTACAAAATTTAACTGGGACCTTGTAGTGCCTAAGTCATCAACAGTAATTCTGTTGTTTGTGTTTTTATGTGAGGAAAATCAAATTTATATTCAAAAATTCCCTTCAACCTCAAGGAGGGGAGGTTTTGCTGAAATTCTCATTTGATGCCTGATGCTGGAGAATACCTTAAACAGGTCCCTTCAACCTCAAGGAGGGGAGTTTTTGCTAAAACTCTCATTTTATGCATGGTGCTTGAGAATACCTTAAACAGGTACCTTAAGGATATGTCAAACTAGGAATTCTTTTCCACATAATATCAAAGGGACAGGCCTATGTACATTTTCAGAGATTTTCATTGCATTATAAATTTAAGGCCAATATCCACAAAAAATACAGTGAATTTAGAGATTAAATATTTATACCTGGTGGTCTTTTTGAGTTAATGGGCGCAGTAAATTGTGGCACCAAAGACTTATTTCACTGTTCCAATGAAATAATGTTACATCTCAAAGGAAACAAGTCAACAGCATGATAATGTTTAGGAAAGGAAACAAGTCAACAGCATTATAATGTTTAGGTAATAGTCAAATACTTGGGTATGAACTACACTTTGAATTGTTCCAAATATAATAATAAATTTTTCAGCGAACCATTTATAACTATTGTGCATACACTTCATCAAAAAATAACAACTATATTTTAGAGCCCAAGTCAAGATTAATTAAGCGTCATAGGAAAAGTTGAAAATAGTTGTCATGTGAATAATATTGATTGGTGTGTATTCAATGTGATCACTGTGATGTAAATACATTACTTGCATTATAACATAGCAACTTTTTTCTTCTAAGGTAAGGACAACATTATTAGGTACCACTTTTTATTTAGGTACTTATAAAACATGTGAAGGATGCACTGTTTAATACCAAGTCTGTGAGACTGAGTAAGACAATTATGTTTATTACCTTTTCGAATTCTTTGATGGCGTCAGAGACACAGCATATTGTGGCAAGGGCTCTCAGAGCAGAAGCTCTTATTGGACTAGAACGAGAGTCGATTGCGACAGCCAGAAGTGCTCGGACTCCACCACATTTAGCGACAAGGCGACTAAGATGAGCACCTTCAAGTCCAAGAGCAGCCAAGCCAGTGAGGGCAGAACGCTGGGCCAATTCAGAGGCAGCATCCTCTAGTACAGTAACAAGCACCTGGATAGATGACAAAGCAATGAGGGTCTGCTTGCATTCAAAAACATGATTCTTTTTAGTTTTGTTGAGTTTTAGGTTAATTATCAACTGTTACTAGACATAACTTTTACTGTTACTAGACATTCATGAAAGGTCTTTATTAAAAAAGTAGAATGCAAAATCCAGATTTTCACTAATGCATAACGAGAAACTTAAGAAATAATCCAGTGTTTAAATGTGGGTTTCCATAGAGTTTATGAGCTGAATTTTACATCATAACAGGTTTTTCTATGTTGTTTATAGTGAAAAGATAACAGTTTCTGACCTGAAGATGCCAAATGTAACTCTGGCGTTCCATTGTCTTTTCACCATTAATAATGCAGTAAAACCCATCATAATGCAAAATTAAGGAAATAAAGTAGTTAATCACCTGACAGCTTTTGATGATGGCATGACGGTATGGTATAAAATTATTCCTATAAAATTCATTGCACTCCAAAGAACAATCAAGAGAAGGGCTTTTTTGAAAGAGAACATGAAATTACTCGCTACAACTGCTCTTTTGTTTACAAACCTGAATTTCTCTGCTCAGAACAAGATCCACCACATGTGTGAATGCATGGCCCAGTTTGGCAATGTGTCCAGCCAGTACTTCAGGATCAAGGGGTGCTAGGGAGGGTGCAGATGCAAGACGCAACCTGTCACATGCGATCAGAAGGGCTGACTCCTCTGAACTGCAACAATCTTTGGGTTGAATGTCAGCACCACCATGGCAATCTCGAACAAACTCCGTCATGTGCCCAACTAAACTCTGGATAAGTGGTGGTGCTTGGTCCAGGCATCCAGTTTCCATTTGTCTGGAAGAAACAGCATGTAATTTCATTGGATGTCTCCAAGAAGATGGTTCAGATCAGGTCTTCAGGTTGACGGGTAACTGAGTTATTTTGCACAATTAAGCCTTGGTGGGAGCTTAAGTAAAGGTAGCATTTTGGGAATCGAGGAAAGATGAAGACATTGCCATTAGTATTCTTAACGGAAGGCACCAAGGGGTCCATTGTCCAATACCCCATCCAAAAGATGGAGAATGGATGGACTGAGCAACTAGAGCACTGTCCACAAAGTGCTCTAGTTAGGATGTCAATGAAATACCGAAGGAACATCCAGGATTCCGATTCAAGATTTTGTGGGATGAGGGGCCAGTAAGCTAGCCTCCACATCAGCTCAACCCCATACTTTGTTCAGTGGCGATGGTTAATGCTGGTCAATAGCAAGCATATCAGAGGCAATGAGTTCTCTGACATTATTACTACCACGTGTCTTCAACCATAAAAGCCATGTGATGTAGAACCATTGGATGCAGCCTTAAATTATTAATATATAAATACACCTTCTTGGGGTACTGGAAGGTGAGAAAAAATGCTTCTCAGGTACTGGAACACAAAAATTTGCTCTCGGTAGTGTCATGTGCTTCGTATTGTGGAAACTTCGCTCGCCATGTTAAGTTGTGATCGACTTCTCCTCCACTCCATGACGATCACCTCCCGTAGCGAACATCTTGGTCTCCAATCATTTAGTTTATCTCTCTTACCATTTTCCCTCCCAATATTCGTCTTTTTTTTTCTTTTCCCGCTCTGTAGATCGATTTTTCGTTCGTCCGAACAGGAGAGAAATATTTCCCAAAAGACTTCATTTCCGCAGTCTGGTTCCAGGGCGACGAAGCAACGTCAGACGTGACCGAAAGCAAAGAATTGGGGACCAGGAAACGATCATGGTTGTACGCGGAAGACTTGGGAGCGGATGGAAAGCTTGAGTGGGGGATTCTTCACGAAAAACTCACTGGCACAACTTGACGAATTCCGCCGAGATGACGTGGGCCCTCAACTGAAGGGTCCTGACTGCGTCCCTGGCGTCCGCCACGAGGGTGAGGGCCGGCAGGTCGGAGGCCATGGCAGCGGCCCCGCCGGCGGAGGTCATAGCCCCCGGGGGTAGGAGGGACTTGCTCTGCAGAGTCGCCATGCACTCGGGCTCGCAGAGGGCCGCGACCTCCGACAGCCACACGGCGACTGGATCCTGGCGAGGCGACGGCCTAGACACACGGCAGCTGGGGAAGGAAGAAGAACGGGAAAAATATTAGAAAGAGAATGTGCGATTTCCCGAAGGAGAGATGTTTTATGTCGAAAAGGGCTTTAAATTATACCTTCCCGGTTTTAGCCACGTACTTTCCTCACGTCACACGCCCTTCAGCACACGGAGAAGATTATTCCGACAAGAATTAATGGAAAGTAAACTTCGGACCCAAAGCAATCCGCTGGATAGTCCGTGAAATATTGTCTCCAAGATGGAGCGATGAGGAGTAAATCTCAAAAAACACTCGGAAACAAAAAAGAATACATATCCAAATGAAGATTTCAATATATTCAGGATTCTAATGTATTAAGCATGACAACTGATATCGCACACCTACAATTTCCGGGACGATTGTTTTTATAACTTCAGTGACGGAACCATTAATACTCTTAGTAAATAGACGCGAATTTAAAAAAAATCGGAGCGGGTCGCATACACGAATGAATTTAAATGAGGATGGCATTTACAAGTTCAACCAGAAGGTACGCTTAAGCAATCGCGAGCATGAAAGCCTCGTCTGAGTGAGGCGAGCATTGGCGGCACTTTCAACTTCACTCCTGGTTGAGGCTGTTCGTGCAAGCACGTGATTCGTCCCGCTGAAGATTAGTTATACGAGCACGGCCAACCAACTCCGTTTGATGGTGGAAAACTCGAGATAAAAGGCCACGTGCGCCGTTATGAAAGGGAAGGCATTGCGATAGCGTCGAGGGCCATCGGAAGACGAAGGGGTACTCTGGCATCGGGTGAGAGAGGAGAGGACTATCTGCGAAGAAAAGGAGCGGGGAGTTTTCATTCAAAGACGAGAGGTCACCTGGAATTTCGTGTTGACGCCCACGCTGGCTCGCTTCGAGTGCCGTCCCCGACGAAGAGAACTCTTCCAACGCATTGCAATAAGCGAGGCGTCCTATCTCTTTTCACGATGCACCGGAATGCAATGACTTAAAATGAGAGAGAGAGTCATAAAACACGACATGAGGTACGCTCAAAATTTATGGCACTGCATCCTAACAATGGCTTTTGAATTAAACTACCTCAATTGCTTTCTCCAGAACCGACTTGAATGCTTAATAAAGTGCTCAATAATTCCTGAGAAGACCTGGGCGATTTTTGCCGAATGAAAGGCCTTGTAAGAAGTTTATCTATTAATGTTTATTTCTTCAATTTACGCCTGTGTGAAATATCCAGAAAATAACTTTTGAGCTATGTATTTTACATCCTCGGGCGCTGGCATAATCATTATTATCATGCATATGGAGACAGCACAGTGAAAGAAAAAATTTATTTCATATAAGGACCCCACTTCGACTGCCTGACCTGACCCATTCATCTAACTATTCACGACGTTCTATCACGATATCCCAGTTATCATTCTCCGCATACCCTCTTCGCATTTCTTCCAATGACGTGTCTCTGTGATATCATTCATATATCCCCTTAGCAGCAATGATCAGTATTCGAGGGAAGCTACAAACTTTTCAGAAACGATTACTTTATGGAAACTTTGACCTTGCATTCGTAGATTATTAACTGTTCGTTCATTAACTGTTGTCTATTAGTTGTAGCTGACCATACATATAGACAAATAGAAATTTCCGTTGCAGTTGGATATAAATAGAAACATGGACTACAAGTAGGTCAATTATGGCGATTAGATGCGGTAAAACTCGGAAATGCATTAACTCCCTTCACTGCTAACCTGCCGCGGAAGACTTCACGCCAGATTTACAAGTGACCTAAACTTTTTCCTCGTGCCTAGAGTCTGATTTCAATTTCATAGATGTTCCAATGTCTATGAACTCTCGTCACTGGAAATTCGTTTATTTCTACTTATTGTTTTACACAAAGGCAAATTCCGTACGTGCCGTCGAAAGTATCAAGTTTGTGATTTTGATTACCCCCTATACTTCTCATTTAATCCTCCTCAGGCAAATAAGGCATGGGTTAAATGAAATAAACATTTGTGATAATGCAGATTCATCGAATTTATTTGAGACTACGAAAAATTCAAAAGCACTGGATATGTGCACTGATGGAATGCGAATTTTTTTGTCTGCAACTGAAAAGGCTTTATGTCAAATACCCGGGCTAATCATTGATTACGAGTGGCATACATAATTGAGCTGTCATTGTGGGCTCTCGAAGGACGCATGCCTCTGGAGCCAAATTCTTCTTTCGTTCGAAAAACCCTCCACCTGCTCTTTTATTTCCTTTGGCAGGGCAGGCAGTGGATAACGACCTTGGCTATCTCTCTCTCCCTTGGTTGGAACGATCCACGCACGTCGCATTCGAAGCACTTGACCTGAGACGAAAGCAAAAATGAATTATAGGACAGCCTTAAAGTTACCCCCTTCGGCACGAAAGTGCGCGGACAAAATTGCATTCCAAGAGGACCGTGCGTAATCGGCTTCATTCTGAACGCGAGACAAAGGGGAGGGGGGCATGTGATTGCTCGCATTACCCTGAACTTCGCAACAATTTCCATCACTGCAGCTGGTGGATGGAGAACGAAATGTGTCTGTACAAAGGCCATTTTACTAGAGGCAATCAATCTCGCATTTAGAAGCATTGCGAGAGTTGCCTATCAATCAATCGCTTGGAACGAGTTAGGGATTAACATGGACGATTTATGATGAATGCGAGGCTGTCTGAAATCGACCTTTGGTCCCTTGTTAAATCGGAATGTACTCGAATTGAAATTACCCCATAGTGGAAATAAAAATCTTTTTCATTAAGATCCTAAGCTGAAATTATAAATGACTACTTATACCATTTTCATGCGCATGACGAGGAAATAAAAGTCAGGTCAATTTGCCCTTAGACACGAAATGTGAATGAGGAATTGGTTAGACCGTATTGAGAGTCTGCTATCTCAGGAGTTAAGGGTTCGGTACCCGGAGTCAGGTCGTTACGGCTCCTGACCGGCAATGTCAGAGGTTCGGAACCCACCTAGGGCATGGATACAGTGTTTGTCTTTAGGATTAAGTCAGGCAAAACATTGCGATCAGGTGGGACACCTTAAACCCTAATTATATTACTACTATACGTTTCCCGAATATAGCAGTAAATGGCCCTTCTCTTAGTAGGGGGAGGAGGAAGAGAAAATTCACATCAAGAATCCGAACAATCATTCAGTGGGCTCAATTCTTAGACCCAGCATATTGTTTTCTATCAGAAGTGGGCAATTCAACTGGGCATAACTTGCTGGTTACACCGTCGTTAGATACCTCTCTCTTTTCGATAAAATGGAAGGAGTTCGTCTTACTACTATTTAAGTCCGCCGATCGCGAAAGGTGATCCACCACTAGCGCCCAAGAGAATACCAAGAAAGTCTCTCATAATACTTCATGCGTGAAAGACAGATATTTCAACGAGCGGGTGAAATGGAAAATTTTAAACCTACCCGAAATGGTTCGACTCATGCTCTTCTGAGACAAATAGGCCCTTCGGTACGATATCCTTGGATTCTGCCAACGCCCTCTTTGAGATAGGTCCGAACCGGACGCGCTTTGCAGAGAAATGCTTTTCTGATATTTTTCCTTTTTTTTAAGGAGCCCCGAAGGCCGGGCGGCGTGGAAGGGCCCACACAACCCACTGCTCCGCACCATCCAGTGGTCGCTACCGACCCTGGCCCCAAGGCTCCGCTCACTAATCACGCCCTAGCTGGCGTGAGAGAAAAGGTAAAAGTCCTCCGGTCATATGTTTTTTTTTATCCTTTTCACAATTATATAAGAGGGCGGCATAAAATGGGAATTTCCACGAAACATTTGGATCACCTTGCCGCTTCCCCTTAATTTCGTTTCCCTGAGCACCGCGAGGGCAGTGAGGCTGGCGGCGAATATCTCTAGACCTTTGTAGGGCACACGTTTGGAAAGGGAGTGGAGATGGATAGCCGGATATCTTCATGCTCCTCCCATTATTGAGGAGGGGATACTTATTTTCTGGTTGGATACTGGGTTGCTGCGGCACTATGAAGCACTAAAAGGTGATCGATCACAAATATTCTGTATTAGTTTCTCCTTCCAGGCATTTAAATATGTTTGTTGCA
Organism: Platycnemis pennipes; assembly: GCA_933228895.1. Lineage (NCBI taxonomy): Eukaryota > Metazoa > Arthropoda > Insecta > Odonata > Platycnemididae > Platycnemis > Platycnemis pennipes. The sequence continues at coordinate 33,679,392 of OW121855.1, forward strand.
AACATTTTCTTGTTTTGAAAACCTTCGGTATGTATTCAACTCAGATAATTGCATAGAATTAAAGGAAAACCATAAAATACCATCGTCTATCATTAGATATCCTCATGCTGATGGAAAACAAATGGTTAGCATAGGAAATATAACAAAGTGCTCCATGTGAATCCAATGTCATTAAGTTTTGAGAAAATGCATTCGAGAACAAGAGTCAACCGAGGTCGGTTTTGCTTATATTTCCATATCCTTTGCAACGAAAACAATAAATCCGCTGCGAGACAAATCAAAATGGCTCAATGATTCGGAAAGAAAGGTCAAAGAGGGTATCTGTTTTAAGACTACCATGAAGGAAATTGTCACAAAAATTCAGTTTAACTCGATAGAGTGACAACGTTAAGCATCAAAAATAATATTATTTTTAACGATTCCTGGATATTTAATATCCTGAAAATCCCCAACGAACCTCGGGATTCAAAAAGGGAAGGGATTTCAGGGGGGAGGGGAGAAGGCTTTCAACGCCACTCCATGAGTCAGAGAGTTTAACGAGTGGTGGCGCTCGCCGAAGAAAAGTTTCTCCGATGGTCTAAAAATGGCCTATGTCATTCAATGAGATTTACGTGAATAAAATAATGGCCACTATGATAACATTATTATTTTAATTATAATCTATAAACTTCCATGAACATTTCGGCACTTGTTCAAATGTCTGATTTATAAACACGAAAAAAATCACAAAGTAAAGTCAGAGTTTCCTAAGCAAGTATATCATTGTAAGCAAGATAAACCTCTAACAGATCCTCCTTGCAACACAAGGTTATATAACTCACCGCTCTCGCGCGGAATCAAAAATCTTTTTTGCCGCCCTCATTCAGGAAAATCTTGAATAGTGCGTAGATAAGCAAGCGCTTCAGAGGTGAACGCTGCTCTCATTTGCTCTCCTTCCAAAAATCTTCTTCGGCCAGCTCTGGCTCACTTCTATTACTAAACAACAGTGAAACATAGACTGTGACGAGAAAGCCCTAGAAGGCAATGTTGTTATTTGACCTGTATTTCGCTCGAAAAACCTATTAACCAGTATGAAGTAACGAGGGATGTCGTTAGAAATTATCAAAGTTGTGCGATACCTTCTGTTACCAAGCCCAGCGGGCCTTGAATTCGATTCCTGCGAGCCACGGCAGATAAAAGACCTGCAGACACAGAATAACCGCGGGCGGAGATGAACTAGATAAACGAACGCCTCATAAGAGCAGAGTAAATGGTATTGGAATGGTTTTTCGGTCTCATTTTGCCGCGAGGCATACGAAATTAACATTCGACAAACGCCTGCATATTTTCCTAATATATGGGGTTCCCAACAAGCGAGAGACCCAACGCAAACTGTGATTATACTGGGGTGAGCTTTGACCAGTGGTCAAGAAGAAAATCTGGGACAAGGCTAGTTGGACCTCCTTCGGCCCTTAAGGGCTGATCTCAGGGCCGTGATTTGGAAAAAGAACCACGGGAAAAATACAGTGGCTCTCGGGAGAGACATAAGAGGGGTAGCAATACAGCTGAAATTGGTCATTGAAAAGTGATGACCTTTTTGACATAGAACAACGTAGGCACCTTTATCTAAATATAGTCAGTATTTAATTTAGCGTTCCAACACATGTGAAGCCACATTCAACATTTCTACGAACTTCCAGCTTTTGCAATTATAACGCATTGTTTTCCATCGTAATACAAGGAACACATTTCAAATGCAATCTATTCACCGTAAATTTAGACATAAAGACCGCAGGAAACTAAGACGAGACCCCATTTATAATAGCACAGTTCCAGGAAGCGTGCTCAGATTAAGAATAGCCTTATTTTCCGTGGAATCCTTAGCCTGTTCAGGTTCAGCTTAGGTACTAAATATTTCTTTCCTCGAAAACTACTTTTCTTGATGATATAAGGTATTAAATACAGAGAAATCGTTGAAAAGGGGGTTGGGTTCTAGGTTTTTATGAAATTGTTGCTCAACTGGGACACAGTATTCCCGGCGATTTTCATTTATTAATTTAATTCATTTATTAATTATTCATGTGACAACACGACCACAAGTGGTCTTTGCATCAGGTTCATTAACTAATCACAATTACACAAGCACAAATATCCATGCCCCGGGTAGTGAAAAACTTCCTCGGGCGGGATACTAACCCGCGACTCTGGGATTGAAAGGCGAGGGGATTGATTACAGTGTAATATTTTCTTGGATTTAGCAATTAAAACATATTCCTAATATGTTTTAATTATCTTTTTAATTAACATAACATATTTAATAATTAACATTACATATTAATTAACATATTTAATATGTTTTAATTTTATGAGCACCAACCTAATTGACGAGAACGAACTATTGACCTTCATGGAGTAACAATGCTCCGTAAAACCTGCGGTAAGTATGAACAAATATCACTTAAAATCATGCTTCTTGAGGTTACAGGAAGCTCCGATGCTGCCCTTCTTCTAATCCGATGAATCTATCGACCTTCCATTTTCAGACAACTGTTGTCGAGAAATTATGATGTTACAAAAATTCGCACGGGGCTCACAGAGTGTCTAAAATGCTTTCCTCGAAGCGCAACGCCGCTTAACCTTCCCAATACAGCTAGCCATTGGACGGAGTTTATTCTATGCCGCAAATAAACCAGAAAAAAGAGACGATCAAAAGAAAAATGAAAGACGGCGATGCAAAAAAATATACAAACAAAAGATGGGAAACCCCACACGAACGTTTAAGAAATAAAAAAAAGATTCGAAAACGACCACTCCCCCTAACTCACTCGCACACCAGGGTCGATCGACGAAAAATCTCATTTTGCCGATGAAACACGGGCGGAAGAATGGATTGGGAAATAAGGAAAAAAACATTAACTCGCGTAACGGAGGGCTGTGTGGGTGGAGGAAGACAGAGGGAGGAAGGAAGGAAGGAATGAGGATAGATGAAGCAAAGAGCGAAGCAGGAAAAGAGACGGAGGGGGGCGTGTATTGAGGAGTTACGCATTGGTGGAGACGGGGGTAGGGGATGATGATCTGTGTCCCGAGAGGGAGGAAGTGGCAAGGTGCTGGAGGGAGGGGCACACAAAAGGCGACGCCTGGAGATACCTTAATGAGAATCTAAATCACCTCAGGTGTGAAGGATGATGGGAAAGGCGGGACGGGTGGGCGGTGGGGGGGGAGGATAGGCTCTGACTGGAAAAGGGTATCGCCCGATGGATTAAAAGGGGGCGAGACAGAGGGAGGTGGTCGACTAGAAGCGTCGGCGGAAGGCGGCGGCGAAAGTTCCCTCGGCCTTCCGGTCGCCACGTGCAAGGAGAAGGGTATTCAACCAGCGACCCTTCGAGCGGGAGGACGTCGCCCATCGCGGTCGTCCGCACGTCCACCCGTCAATCGCGTAAATCAGAAGTCGGAGGACGGAACACCGATAAGGTGACGAAGATAGGAAAAATAACCCTACCATCAGAATGTACGCACCTTTATTTTTTGGCGAATATTTACATAACCATCTCCCCGTTCTCTTCGATCTTCAAAAAGGCTATTTTTTATAGATTAAATGGAGTAAGCGAAAATGCGTCAGTTTCTTAAATGTTGCCTAATTTTCTGAATCGTCAATTTAACTCTGTAGTGCAAATTGTAGGCACAGTGATCACACACAGTTCATTGAAAATATATGTTAAGAAGCTAAAAAAATATGGATAATCCTGTTATATAAATTAAAATCAGATGCATATTCCGGTGATTCCACTAGCGGTTCGTGTTCTCCATAAGCTAAGATAAGTTAGGTTATATCAAGAAGACAATGGAAAATTACTACACAACAAATTTACAATCAGTATCACTGGATCAGATTTGAACCAGTTTAAACCGACCGATAGAACTATCTTCTTAGCCTAGTACATTAATCCTTGCTGAAAATGAAAAGAAGAAAGAATAAACTTTCTGTGGATATGCTCAGAGTAAGGTGATTTAAGAGCAATTACCTCAATTGAGACTTTGTCTCTTTATTAGGCTGTCGACAATCTATCACCAAAAGATAGTGGCTTATGGAATCCAGAGCAGAAAAAGACAACATTGTATCATTGCATCCGAGTCCCTGTGGCTTCAACACTATTTGCTAACCCTTTAGACTCATTAACGTAAATAGATACCATATATAATGAAATCATCCCTTGTCCAATATCATTACACCCACGGGATACGATATGGAGCCATCGAAGTCAGAGCGTTCTAGGGAAAGTGTTGTCGTCGAAGCAAGGTCGAATTCAGAACCACGGGCCATCGGAACGATGCCTCGAAAGATCACTCTTTCTTCCAAAGGGACCGCAAGAGGTGGACGAACCCGGGAGTCGACATAAACAACGTTTTTCCGAGAAAACAGGCTCAAAAATGAAACGCCGAGACTCCTACCATTCGCGAAGAAGGAAAAAAAAGAAAGGGTGGATACCTCCAGCCATTAATCAAAAGCCATAAAAACTGCAAGAAAGAGGGATGGCAAGCCGGCATGAGGTGAGATGAAAAATCCACAAGCCTCACGACGGCTAATAGAATAGAAACGAGGCTCGCCGAGCGGCCGGGTTATACTTCGCCTCGAGATCGTGTTTTCTCGAAAGAAAGAAAGCTGTTCATTTTACAAACAAGCAATAAACATTCTCTCTCCTTCCCCACTCCCTCCCCCACCCGACTCACTCGAAGCCCCCTTGCTCGCAATACCCCGGGGTCTTGAGTTTTTAACACGCTCGGCTCTTGTGTCCTTGGAGGTATATTATAACAACGGTCGGCGGAGAGAGAGAATAAGGAGTTTGCGCGAGGAAGAGGAGGGCTGAGCGCGAGGGGCGAGGGATGTTGAACCTCGCGAGTGGCAAGGGAGAGGGTGTACACATGCAAAAAAGGAACGGGAAAGCAGGAATGGTCAATAAAAGGCCACGGCGTCCCAAGGAGGGCCCGTTTCAGCATGACATTTTCGGAATTTTCGTCCATCCGACAATTTTCACGTGAGGACACCAACGTGGTCGAAACGAACCGCTCTAAATAGACCCAAATTTCTTAAACAACACAGAAGAATGGCACCATCGGACCTGCTCCAATATGGGTCTTGATGATATCCATGGTTACTGGAAAACGGTAATCAGGGGTACTCGCGGGCACACAACCTGCCGCTGGAAAATTCAGGAAAATTCCTACTTTGGAAAGGACCACTGGGTCAAATACTCAGAGAGGCACGGAAGAAAACTAAATCAATGGGCATTTTAATAGTGTCTACTGTATTCAGAAGGGAAGATGAACCATTTGATAAAGTTGTCACTTTCCAAAAGTACTTCAGGACCGCATTCTCGGATCTTGAAGAATTACGTCTTTTACTAATATGAAATTAAGAAACGAATTTTTAGCATGATTCGGTTTATTATTAATCAATATAATAAAATATAACTAAAAACGTGGTGGGTTGAATTTGGTTTAAGACACCTTAAACCAAATTTATTGCGAAATTATATCGATACAACTCAAAATATTGATTCTTTAATGACAAATGACTATGATAAGAAGTTTTTTCAATATTATTCTGAGTGTGTGCCAGAGGTAAAAAATATATTTCCGCATTGAGTTAGCTCCTCATTAATTATGCGTGGTTGAAATGATAGTCAGTGACACAAGTCATATACGTTTTAGTTCAGCAATCAAATTTATAAGCCCAGTGACAGATAGGAGATACAAAAGCTTTGATATATAATAGATTACGCAATCATTAAATGCTTTACATGAGGTAATAAGAGAAAAAAATTAACGACGAGGCTGGGATCATTTGCAAGAGTGAGAATGATAGGTAAATGAAAAATAGTTGAACCTATTGTTTTATTTACATTTTTACTACAGAAAAGTAATTCAGAAACTGAAAGAGTAAATGCCTTGAGCCGCTAACAGCTAAGTAAGGTCTGAAGTGTGTGCGGGCAATATAATCTGCTAACTAACTTTCAACAGTGAAAAAGGCAGCGTCCTCAATTTAATGGCTATTTCATAACCATCAGAGGGTTGGATACCCAGGCTACCAGCTTACTATGGTGAAATAAGAAATGTGTCTCAATAGTTATTGTCCGAACACACGTGGTCATATTAAAAACGCTTGCAAAGGCCGTCGGTTCCACCTTTGAGTAAGACGTGACTAACGTGTAGGAAATTGTATTTTATTTTAAATGGGCAATGATATCACAATCAAGCTGATATTTATAATCACAAACAATTGTACATCAGCGTATTTACTTTGAGAGCACAACTACTAGCGAGGCAATGCGATCGTAGAATTAGATCTAGAATCTAGAATTAGATCTAGATACGATCCTAGAATAGAATCGTACTTTTCCTAAAGTTCCAAAATACATTTTTAAAAATATGTAAACGAAATCTTTTATATTTCAAGAGGGTGAATTAGAATTAATGGTATAACAGAGTGAATGTAGAATTCGATGGAAAAAAGAACAGATCGAATTACTCAAGGCAACTTGTCTAAATCATTTGATGATCGAAAACTCGGACTATGGGGACGAGGAAATTGCGAAGAAAAATATGAATAATTAAATAGGACCAAAAACTATTTAATAATATATAATGAAGGAAATTATGTATCTATAAAAATACTACGAGAACAAACATTTATTAAAATAAATAAATAAACGGCATGGTCAGTGGTATTACCAAAAAGAATTTCCCATCACTGATCACATAAGTAAATATTATGTATCGAAGTTAATACGCGAATTCCAATCCGTACTTAATACGGACATGGGATAATACGTTGCGTCATCAACATTATCCGAGATTCCGACACAACACAACAAATTTTATTAATGCCACGTTCTCTTATTCCATAAACAGTGCGTCGCTATCAAATTAGAAATGAAATGAATGGTGGAGGCTGATACTTTGTGGAAATCCATTGTAGGACATGAATTGATGATACTTTGCACTATTCCATATAAAAATTGGAAATAAATTTTTATGTGGAATAGTGCAAAGTATCATCGATTCATGTCCTGCAAATTACAAATGATCGCATAATGACGAGCCACTTTTTCATCTTCCGGCTTTAAGTCAATACCAATGTTTTTTTCTTTCGTCGCCTTGCCCTAAAACAATTATTTTCTGTCACTGAAATGAAAATTACTACATTCGGACAAATTGTATTTCAAGGCCACCCTTTGGTATCAATTTAATAATGACATATTATAGAATTTTTATAGTCCACTTTAATGAGACTCCAATCTTCAACTCATTGATATGTAAAAATTGAATGTCTGATGGGTTAGTTACTATATTGATTAGGTTGGAATGCAATTAATCGAATGTTTTTATTCTTAAGTCTTACTTTACAACACAAAACGGGGATGATCAGTAAATCAATTTCAGATTTGAGGATGTGGAACTATAAGTAGAGGTTGTCCATAGTAAACAATAACTGTCCACTGTTATATACATAAAACAGAGTAAAATTGCAAAGTTAAGAAACTGGGGATGACCATCATTGAAGGCTAGCTGGGAAAAGCTCGCTTGACCTAAAATTGGGTCCTTCCGTTGATGGAGGTGAAAAAATGAGGGCCCACACTCGATCAGGACGGCATATACCACTGAGGTTTTTGAACGATTGAGGGAACGTTCTCCAAGGCCGACATTTGAAGCACTTACTTGAGTCTCTAGGGGATTACTCTTCGAGTTCTTAGGAAGCAGCTGCATCAGGACGTTAGAGTTGGAGTTACGAAACTCGTGCCGACTCCTTGTCCGAGACAGGAAGTCTCTCACAGCGCTCCTGAGGAAGGACGTTCAATGATCCAGACGCAGCTGTCTCCAAAGAATCGAGCTGGATCGTTGCGAAAGTCTCGAGAAAGGAAGGGATTTATTGCTCCTCGGAGCAGAGGATCTCAGTATTATCGCAAGGGGTGTTACTGTCAGAACCGGAGAACCCGTAATTTCGGATAAAAAAGTTACCTGGAAGTTGCTCCGCGCCAGAGCATCTCGTAACCATAGCGCATTTTCCTTATGACCGAACAATGAGATCTTCTCGCCGAAACTAACAAAACATCCCTATTTCAACCTCGACAATGATTCGCCCGAAAGGGTAAGGAATACCCTCAAGGTATTTCAACAGCGAAAAACCGCTAACAGCGTTTTTTCAAAGGAAGAACTAAAAAAGAAGACACCTGGGCAATCGAAATGCATATTCCTCGCGGAGGTGCAAGGAGTGAGAAATTCCATTTTTCACTGAGAATGGATCAAAACTACTGCTTGAATATACCTATCTTTCTTCCATTGAAGAACATTTCCGTGGCCATTAGTCGAATTATTTTTATAATGAGCTTTAATCGGCTCGGTTTGGCATGTTTTATAGCATCTTTTTCGTACACGCACACCTGAAGCCTTAAGGCTACTGAGTGGAAAAACAGAAGAACTATCATCCAAAGTCTCGAAATATCAGCAGCTCATGCATCATCAGGAATTGCCGGTTACTGCGCGACCATCCAATGAAACCACGGGAAGGTAAAGGGTGGCTATATAGAGCGTAACACAATGTACTCTTTGAGACAATATACATACGCTTATAAACGATTTAAGACAATTATTCCTCAACTCGGAGCTGACTACTATTGATAGAGATCTCGTCAGCAGGCTGAATCAAACGCAATAAAATGGGCAATACTCGGGCACAAACGGCGTTATGTGTGTGTAAAGCAGACATGCTCGCAGCTGTAATCACTTTTCCTATTCGCGAATGGAATCGATAAATGTCACTGCTAAACGCAAAAAACACCGGCCCAGAAACCAACAATATTCACGGCTCGTTTTTTCGAATGAACCACGTTGGGGAATTCCGCCATCATCTTCAGAAATAAGAGGTGTGCTTATGCAGAACACTTCAGAATGCAGCATGAAAATCATGAAATCCATTGGTATGCAAATGAAAATGTTGGAAATAATCTGCAACAGGACATTCGTACAATGGAATGACCTCATGTGGAGTACGAAAACGTGATTCATAGCGCTTAGCTATTGTATGAGCTGTTCCTAGGAAATATTCACATAAACGCCGCCATTAGAAATTTTCTGCCTGATCACTCATCGCTGGAATCCATCCATGTTACAAATGGATGAAAAGGGAAGGTCGTGGAGCTACCTATCAATACACCCGATACTGCCGTCAAGAAAACCGACAGTTGTATGGGGTTCTGCGATTTCCCCGTCACAAGATCCCTTAACTGTCGGCTCCCGTTGCATTTTCTTCAATTTCGCGAGATCACCGACGAGAAGGAGATCGAAAATATTCATTCGGTTCGATGGCCTGAAGGAGGGGGGGGTTGGAGTAGGTAAGAAGAGGAGGAGGAGGGAGAAAGTAAAAGGGTGGGGAAATGACTGAGATGAGAGTGATGGCAAGGAGGATGGGAGGAGAATAAATAGAGGAACTGGCAGACGGGGTTGCGGCAGAGGAGGAGGAGGAGGGGTGCGGATTGAAAGGTGTGGACAAAAGATCCTTGGATGAGAGTGAATGGGGAGCGGGGGGAGGCAATGATTCGATCGGAATTCAGGCCGGGGTTGTAGAGGGGACGGGCGGGGTTGGATGAGATGCGGAGGGCGGGGTGGGGGCGAGGTGGACGTCATAATGAAGGATGAGATCGCGGACGGAGGGAGTCGGGGACGCCTCGGAGGAATTCTCGGGAAGCTGATGGTCCACCGATCAAGAAACAGCAGCAATCATGGAGTGGAATAACACGCACGCACCAAGCTCCGGGGGAGTCGAAGCCACACACAATTCAGTCAAAAGACCCTTGTGTCATTAGAATTATCGCACTAAAACGTATGCGGGGATAAAGTGGACATAGGATGTGCTAAAAGAAGTTGAGGTGTCAAAGATGTACTTATATTTGTACTTGATACACAAAGACTGATAGAATAATTTTCAACTACTCAAATCCGATGCATAATCAAACATGCTACATCAACATCTAGGTTAACGACCAGTCAGCCAAAATATATCACTCCAAATGCAATTCAGGCTGTTCCCAACTAGATACAATGATTCAGCGAACCGAATGAAATCGATGAAATTTAAGAGCCACATGAGCTACAACGAACATACATTTGTGAGCAAAATCTAATGAGAAGATCGGCTGCCCTAAAAATTAGTTTTACACTCCAACAGCGAAATTAGAAACTCGATATACACTCAACATTCCATCAATTTAAGCTCAGCGAGAAGTAATTATCTATAAGGAATTCCCCGCCGACACATCTCTCGCAACCGTTCTTTGAAGCTACACGGAAAATTCCCAGTCTACGTGGAACGTTATAGCAAAACATTCTAATGAAAAAAAAATGCATTACAGCGCAGCGATCGTGGCCTAAACGTCGCAATCGTAAATTTTCCCGTTAATGTAACAGCCATGAAATCTGACTTATAGATTTAAGATGGTACATGAGCTTCACCTACCTGTTGAACCAGTGAGTGAGGTTGGTGGGTGCTCTGGCGTTAGCCCCTCGGGTGCCCAGGGGCGTCTCCTGGCCGGCCCTGTCCGCGTCTTCCACCGCCGCTGCACTCTTGGCGACCTCCTTGGCCCCCGCGGCCTTCTCGCTCCTCTCCAGCGCCACCTGCCACCCCGCCTTTGGCGTGGAGGTGTGCTTGGGCGGGGTCAGCTCCTGGGGCAACGTGCCCTCGCTCCCGCCGCCGCCGCCCCCGGGGGGCGTCGCCGTCCCCTGCGACTTGGCCTCCGGCTCCGAGTCCGAGAACCCCGAGTCCTGACTCTTGTGACTCGGGGATCGGCGTTCGGATCCACCCTCGCCGCCCCATCCTTCCTCCTCGTCCTCGCCCCTCCTCGCACCGCGGCCCGAAAGGCTCGCCCGGGGCAGCATGAGTCCCGCCACATCGTCCTCCTCCTCCTCCTCTTCCTCCTCCCCCACACCCATCACCACTACACCGCGACCCGACACTTCCACTACACTGGCGCCGCCCGTGGCTCCCCCGTTCACCACCACCATGGAGCCCTGGCTCCTGGCGGTTGACTTGGTGGTGATGGTGGTGCTCGTGGTCACCACCTGCACCTCCTCTTCTTCCTCCTCCTCGAGCAGGGGTCGGCCGAAGGAGGACATGGCTGCCGCTGCTTCGGCGCTGCAGTTGAGGGCCAGGGAGTGGTGCGGCGTCCGCAGGCGACTGATGAGCCGCGCCTCGGCCCACTCCGACTCGTGGAACACGCGGCTGCTGGATCTGCGGAAGGCGCCGCCGCGGCGCTCCTCGCACGAGGCGCTCATTCCGCTCGGGAGTCCGGGCTCACCGCGGGAGGAACGTTGCTCGGGAGACGCACAAACTTCGCTTCAAGGGACAACCTGGCAGGGGAGAGAAAACGAGAGGATAATTATAAAAGGTTTTAAGGACGTGTGCATGTTTTAATACTATAGTAGGACGTCGATAATCCGGATTAACTGGGACCGGACCCCTTCCGGATTATGAAATTGTCCGGGTTTTTCGACATGAACCAATAAAGAGGGCGGTTGAGTTCTTCAATATATAAAAACTTACTAAAATTGTTCATAATTCACTCTGCTGGTTAAATAAGTGAAACGCATGAATAAAACCATTAATGTTGCAAAATGCTCCGTGTTTTAATTACAGGAAAATATCTTCTCAATACTGAATTAGCAGGTACAGATGTACAGGTATTCACTTCATGCGATTTTTTTCGCAGAAATCGAATCCGGTTTATCGACGGTCCGAATTTTATGACGCTCGAATTATTGACGATCTATTGTACTAACTCATGCATGATATAGTAAATATAATGTCATAAACTAATTTATTTATAGAAATAACTTCCCAATTAAATGTTATTATATTAATTTGTAATAACTAACAATTTAGCGCCATTTATCGCTAGCATTTTACGTGTCTCGTAACTGAATGCTTAGTACTTTCCTCGGAGTGAAAGTATTGTGCCACTCGGTGACATAGAAGTATATACAATAGATAGATGGAGTGATGGTTTTTTACGTGCTTGGTAGAAGGTCTCTCTCTGAATTATAATGCATGCCTGATGATGGAATACCCCCATGCCACACACCCTTGCAGTGGCCTACAGAGTATCATGTAGATGTAGTTGTACCTATATTAACACCTCCAAAATTAAAAATTGGAATCTGCCTTCTAGGTATTCAGTGATCCAGTGAGGACATGAAAGAGACGGAGGAGGCTCAAGTACGAGGCTTCGAAGAGATGAAATCACTTCATCATCTTGGATAAAAACAGAGCTCATGTTCATATTTTAATTAATTCATGCTTGGTAATGGTTCATCCCCTGTCACACACCTTTGTGGTGGCTTCCAGGGTATTATGTAGATCTGGTTGGGAATTATTACAATAGTTCACGCACTACATCCACACACAACATATTCAAGCACATTATAATAAACCGGACTTCAAATTAATAGAAAGGGCGAGGCAGTTCTGAGGGATTGGCTACTGACCAGAGGTCCTTGGTTTGAATCCCTGTGGATGACTCTGGGACACCACAGCCAGGCCACAGTCACATCCTGATAACCATATCTTAATTGGAAAACAAAGGTGGCACATAGAAAGGAACTAGGCTTCTAATCTAAATTTCAATCCGTTTTACTTAGCACATATTGAGTATATCTTTGCCGTAAAAAGTGACCTCCGGATGGAGGAAACAAATTTTCTTATTATAAGGGCGGAATGAGCGTTTTTGTTACGAATTCGTAATTCCTCTACCTTATTGTAATATTTCCTACATTTAGTTACATTTTTCCTAAGAAAGTATTTATTTTTTCGTCGGTTAGGTCGGTCACTACAGCTAAGTTATAGACGTTACATAATTTATTTTCATTTTAATTATGTAACCGAATCTTGAACATCTGGTCCCTCCTATACTTTCTAACAAATATGAAATCAAACAGAATAACAACAGACACGAGTCAAAGTGGGCGGGCAATTTCAATGGGCTGATTACGGAGTATTGAAGCACCAGCATAAATAAAAATGCAGCTAAAGGGATTGAGAATTATGCCGTGGTGAGACCACCACGCAACCAAATAAACTTTATTAATGCCATTTAAAATGCCATTTTTTCCACGCACCATAAGAGAACATAATGGACAGCGTTTAAAGGAATAGATATAGTGAAATATTGTTAGAGTAGTCCGTAGAATATGAAGCATGATTTAGCATTACTAACCCCTACATGCTGGAGAACTACAGATATTTTGATTCTATGTCTTTCTAAACAATAATCTAGTTGCACGTGATTCCTATATCTAACATGTCTCCATAAAGTGGTATCATTATAGGTCATATAGTTGCATGTAAGTAGTGCATGTTTGATGACGTTTCACCCCCTGCCACACACCCTCACAGCAGCATGCAGGATGATACGTAGATGTAGATATAGCCGTTATAGCCAATAATACATTTTGAGATAGTGAAATGATAGAACGAAAGATATGCAAACAAAAAGTGTCAGGCATATAAGAGAAAGAAAGTTTCCAGCGTAAATTAGACGGAAGCGGATTAAGTACATGGATTAAGAAATAACAAGGAAGTTGAATTTGAGTTTCCTTTGAGAGAATAATATGAGTAAGGTAGCTAGGCAGGATATTCAGTTTTTTCCATGAACTAGTTCATACTATTTTTGATGCTGGAAGCCTATATTATCCGGATAAACTGTAATAATTAATATTGTGATTATGATCTGCCGATGGATGCTGGCCATTATTTGCTTTTTGAAGTGCTTTGTCATTCCAAATTTGCATCAAAACTGGAGCCATATCTAAAATACAGTTTCCCGACATATTTCCTAGAGTCACATTCACAGTTATTCCCGGAAACGAAGAACCCTCTTCCCCGTCCAATGCGTCACTGCAATCTGACTCTCCCGGAAATTTCAACGCCTGATACTCATTGCCACATTTCCTTTCCTTTCGAATATTTAATACATTATTGCACGTTGCCACAACGTCTCCCCGGCGAGGATGCTTCCTGAGCCTATCATGAACCTATCCTGAACCGTGACGATAAAATACCTAGGACTTAATGGGAGCATGGTACTAGTGCCATGAATGGGAGTATTTGAATTTTAGACTTTAAATTTTATTTTAAGTGTTGCAAATGCATTTGTTTTAGATGGGTTTATAGAAAAGGTTTCAAGCATTTCTTGAGACAAGAAAAAATTTTTAAATACTACTACTACAGCATTCCTATAGTAGGGTGATTAATCAAATATATAAGAAACGGCCAAACCATTATATTATTTAATGAGAGATTAAGTAGAAATTCGCAACACGGAACGGATGGTTAGGAATGAATGAAAAATGCTCGGTCACAATGTGAAATACCTACATGTATATGGAAATAGATCGTAGGTGGAAAAAAGGAACAGTATTTTAACTTAAAAACATTTCGAGGTGGCACCAAAATTAATTGTGATAGCAAAATGAAGATTTTTCTTCAAGTTAATTTAACTTTATTCCTTTTTAACTTATTAGATGAATCAGGAACATTATGGATGCATATTTTATCCAAGGAGAGTGAAGACGATTGGGTAAGTTTTAATTTTCATACCAAAAATGATACACACACTGACACCGCTGTAATAGAGAAAGTATATTCGTAATTCACCATTATTTAACCTAAAAATGGACTAAGCAGTAGATTGGGAAATCACAAATATTAAAAAAAATTAAATGGCATTGACACCAATGACGCATACTACCATTCAATGTTCTCATAACGAGAGTTCCGAATGAAACGAAGGAGACTAAAATCAGAGATAAGTGTTCAATTTAGACTGTCACCATATACACTCGCAATAAACCCTTCATTGTCTGAATATATTATTGTTCCCCTTCAAGGGTCTCGTTTGCCCACGTACAACTGTAAATGTCATGATGTTTATGCAATCGTACTGAGTTCTGGATAAGTTTTATGTTTACTTTCACCTACCAATGCATTTTTCTGCATTGCATTCGTGACCAAGTGATGTATTCGGGTATGATTACTAGATAAATAAAGAGAAGGTACACAGAGGGAAAGTTTGCCTTCGAGACCCACAATTATCACCATAGGGTAAAACGTACAAGTGAAAAAACAAGACTTACTTTACGCCAAAAGTTCATAATAAACAGATATACCAAAAATGATTAAAATAACGCGAGCTGCTTAACTCTACCCATGTTAACTTACTCACAAAATACAAAATTACTAAAGGTAACGTAAAAGATTACCTCATACAATCATCTCGGATTTATATATCATCGAATAGCAGCATGCAAAGGAATCGAATGATCTGGAATTGGATTCAACAGACACTTCATTAATGGAATTTTTTCTTTAACTCGCATTATTTGAGACAGTCGATGCTAGAGAACATAATAATTCACGCATTTCCATTAGAAACAGGTATTCGCGTGAATCACTTTTGTGTTTCAATCGGCAGCAGAACATTTGCAGCTTTCAGCGTCATTGACTCTGGACAGCATCGCAGGGTCCCGAAGGAAATTCCCATATAGTTAACCTCAAAACGAAACTAATTTTTTCCTTGCAAAAATTAAATTTTCCACGAAAATTTCCCAGTCTTAGGGAAAAAAATCTTTAAATTATTTCCCACGGTATGAAGTTTTCACTATCTAGAAAAATTGATGAAATGAGCAAACTATAACTATGGAAAATTACTTCCAAACTTCAAATTAATAACTAGTATGTACTCATGGGAGAAGGGTAGCCGGAACCAATTATTAATTTATTTTACAGATAAATGGGAGCGTCAAATTTTCACGGAACATACCTTGGACTTTTCTGAGGAAAGTTTGCGAAAGAATTCCAGCAGGGGCGTTGTAGTATAAAAATGAGACATTATTTCATGGAGTAATACCGCATTCAGACAGCCTCACAAAAGGTGACATGTACCGATACAAAGTGTCAAGAAAGTTATGCTGAAGAAAAGAAATAATTACAGCAAAGAAACGCGTTTAATGATGAAGCATTTCTGAAGGATACACCACAAGAATCCAGACGCTAGAGTATCGATAAGAATAATCACATGTGCTGTTTATTGATATAAAAACGCATTTAAAGAATATAAGTCATGAAAAATTGGAGATTTAATGCAGAGTTGGGAATGAAATGCCAAAAATATACATTATCATTCACTATGATAATATCCTGGTGTTACCGACAACAGATCTAGGCGTCAGTGAAATATGCCGTGAAGAAAAATTGGAATTCACCACCATTCCTTGCTTTCTTCAGCGCTTCACGATCAAATTTCGTGGCTCCGGGGAGGAAGGGGTGAATGTTGGTGAATTACTGTGCGGATCAACAGGTGGCTGGGCGGAGGTCTGTAATGTCAATGGGGAGAGATCGAGAGGGACCACAGGATTCACAAGTGGCAAAGAGGGGGCGAGGGGTGTGAAGGGTTGGAGGGTCAGGGAGGCTTGTAGCGTGCAACTATAATTTTTTTCAGTGCTCATTCAATACTGAATGGCTTCAAGCCTGGAGGCATTCACGACTTAGCAGTGCGTGAAAGCAAGAAGTTATCGCGAAGACCATAATTTGGGAATATGAATGGACGCTCTCATTTCCAGACGGGCAGGGGCAAAAAAAACACAATCTAGGAAAAAGTTATAGTTATGGCTCTAGCTACATTGCATTTACAATGGCAACCATTTCTTTTCCATATCCCAACACAGTGCGATGCCATCTTATTCAAAGCTAAGTATATATTCGGGTCGGCAGAACATGCGCTGAACCACCGACTTCATAACTGACTCGAAAAATCCTGAATGCTTCCACATAACGCCTGACATATATTCCAAGGAATTCGGTGAAATCGGCATAATGCTCAAGGCAGAATACCAGCAAACGGTGAGACGCGATGGGCCTCTACGCGTCTGAGGCGTCATCACTTTCGACCGGAGCGTCTACCGTCCGTGATGATTCGAGGTCACGGTCAATTTCCCTGGGTGACGTCATACTCCACGCCACCACCTGTCTCCCATCGAGAGCTTTGCTTCTTCCAAGCGGTTTCTCGCCAACTAATGAGTGTAAGCCGCCAAGCAGTAATTAACGAAGCACGTAATTGAATCCGTGAGGTTAAAACTTCCAGAGGGCATTACGTCAACAGCGAGGCGAGAATCCTATTAAGAAGAAACGAAACCCAGGATGAACCTAAATCGCAAAAAGTAAAAACATCACAAAACAATTCAAGGCATCAGATACTTAGAAACTAAGGTCATTGATATACATAATTTGCTTGCCAACTGCACTTTTTCCAATTTTCCAATTCGGGAGAAATCTCCTCCTTATTCGAAAATATAGAAGACAAAAACTTTCATGCTACTTGATTAAAAATAAAAGGCACGATTGCAAGCAAAATCCAAAATCACTAGAAAAATCATTGCAAAAAATTTAACCGTATCGAGCTTCGCATTTTGGTTGTGATCCACAAATCGGAAGAACTGTCACTTTGTAAATAACAATGAAAATATTAAATTTTTCGACCCGGGTTTCGAGAAATAACCGAGAATTTAACACTTGACAATAACAGACTTGTTAATTCTCGGGTCATAAAAAAAATTTAGTGGAATTAAAAAAGTTTAGATATTTTTATTTTAGTTAAATGCGATAGTAAATTAGTAAAAAGTGTGAGTGACTTAAAAATTGGAGGAATTAATTAGCAGTGAATCGGCAAATTATGTACTTACCTATAGATAAAAAAAAATGTTTTGACTCACCAAACACGCCGAAAGATAAGCGTCAATGTTCACTAGAACACGTGGAATAATTCACCGAAACGCGAGAAAGCACCTTCGTTCCGCGCGTTCGAGTTTGCCGCTGACCACGTGCTCTGAGCCGGCGAATCACTTAATCCAGGTACGGCGGCGAGAGCTTCCCAGAAGAGAGTGAGTAGTCGCGCGGAGGTCACCCAGCGGAGCAGAAAACACTTCCGACTGAGTCAGACGGCCGACCGGCGGGATTTAGCACACGAGTCACGAACTATATTATTTTCCCCTTACGCCAACAGCAGAATATGCGCACGTAATAACACAACTATTCACACCGTTTATCAGGTTCCGGGAGCTTATTGTCTTGTCCACTGAAACGTCGTAGCAAACTACACAAAAAAACACTGACTTCTAAATTCGCAAATATCTCGTCTGAGGTAGATGCGTCCTAAAAGCTAGTGAAGAATAAAAACACTTCGCTAAGATTAGGAGTTCACTTACGGGCTAAATACGATTAAAGCACGAATTCACCTAAAACTTATATGAAAAATAGACCCTAAAAGAATAACCTATACTAAGATAAATCACTATCACTAGAGCTACACTTAGCAGTTCACTATCCTGACAAATAACCTACGAAATGTTCGGAGATTGACAAGCGAAACGAAAACAACATTTTCGTCGAGGGGGACCCTCCTACTTCCCCAGTCTTCGTCACCCTCTGGAGACGGCACGCGCGTCCTACCTATTCCCCATACAGACACTGAGTGAGTAACAGGAAAGCGGCGGCTCTACCGCCGCAGATGCATCCGGACCCCCTTCACGCTTCCCCTCCCTCCCCGGGCGCTCGGCCCGGCCTCCCCTCCCCCATCCTCCACCAATGACGACCCCCCACGGCCCGCGATACCCCTCCCCATACGCACTCATACCTGGAACGGGCGTTATCCTCACGCACACCCCACTCCGCGGGACGGTTAGCGACGACCGTTGGAACGGTTTCAGTGCATTTTCGGAGGGTGGGAAGGGGGGCGAAGAGGAGGGTAGTGTCAGGGTCGGAGATGGGGGTACGAAGTGTAAAGAGAGGGGAGTACCTCGCAAGGGTATGAGGGGGGGATGATGGGATACACGAGTGAAGGGATACGCGGGACCCTCTGCTTCACGGGTTCTCGCCGCCGAGAGGGTTAGAGGGAGGGTTTTTAGGGTTCAGTGGCGGTGGGGCAGGGTTTTGCAGGCATGGTACGGGGATTCCTTTTCCTCTTTCGCGGACGGATTCGCCCGAGGGTGGGAAAATTCGGTAGTATCCCGACCCACGGGAAGAGTCGTGCGACTTTTTTCTCCAAATGCCTACCTGTGACAAAGTGGGATCGATTTTTTCGCCCCCGACGTCCTTCCTCATCGCAGTGTCCACCTTCCGTAGGACGCGGGGATGAAAAGGGCGGGGCGGGTCACTTCTCGTGGGAGACCGTCCCCCGCGGAATTCTCGGGAAGGAGAATGCAGTCCACTCCATCTAGTCGCACTTGATTTCACCTGCTTAAGCTCTTCCACCCCAACCACGCCACAGCTCAGTTCAATTTAGAGGGACGAGGTGTCAGAAGGATCCTTCACTCGCCTATCGACCAACAGACGCAAACATAGGCACATAGGCACTTGTACCCTTAGTTATTGTCTATTTTAATTGCCTTTTAAGTTTTTTTTTGTTAGTTACTGCCAGTTAATTTAGACTAAAATACTCCTAATGCGTAACCATGGACACATTTCATAGAAATAGACGTAACGACATAGAATCGTTCTTGATATATTTAGATGGTATATGACATTTATTGCATAGGTTTACTTTGAAAGACATTCCCTGGCAGTATGTGCTCACGAGTAGGAGTGGATCCTGGAGTGGAAACGGCGGAATGTTTTACTAGATCTTGTACGGTCCTCATGGGGAAAAGGCGTCAAGGAATGGTAATAGTTATTAAGGAGAGACGAGTGATGGTTGGAATCATTTTTGCAGTTAATTAGATAGATAAATAGATTTTATTATTGTTCTACGGCAAACCCTATAAGAACAAGAACATTTAAGTAGGGAACAGCTCGGACTTAAACATCATTATTACACATATTCAACATTGCCGTTTTAAAGACAAAAACTTATCGATTTTCAGACATCATCAGGTGCAAAAATCAAACTACCAACATGCTTATCCTATTTGGTATCAGTTAACAACAATTTGAAATTATATTTACTAAAAAAGGGGCAAAGGGGGAGTTAGGTACAGATAGTGTTAATAGCAGGTTTGCAGGGTATTATGTAGGTGAATAGGGAACGAAGGAGATGAGCTCGCTGTCGGCATGAATCCAATCTCAATGAAAAGAGCAAACGCATCTACAAATCCTATATCAAATGAGGGGAGTACGGTACTTGAAACGATATTCACTCGGGAAACAAGAAGAGACTTGTAGTATTTAACTGAAAAAGCTCTGTCGCTGTTAAGATTGGTACACGAGCCCTGGAAATGTGAGACTGATACTGGAACCACCAAACTGAGCAAACCGAAACCGCAGAGCACAAAAATAATTTAAAATAGTACGTTAGATGTTCATACGAATGGAAACGTAAAGATAAATAGGAAAATTAATAACCGACTATATATTCCAAATAAAGCACTCAGAAATTTCAATCTCTCTGATTTGTCTGCTAGTTTCTTGATTCTGACTAAAAATACATGGGTGTACATCTGACATGGGTGCCCAAAAAAGGCATAGAAAATTACTTCACATAATGTACATCTACATAATACCCTGCTACCCACCGCAAGGGTATGCGGCAGTGGAGAACCATTTCCAGGTATGCATTATAAATAAAGTGGATGGCAGGAGAATGCAGATAAGAACATTGGAATGAATGGAGGATCAATAATGAAATGCAAAGCATGGTGAGGAGGAATATACATTTTTGGGGGTTATAATGGTGGTGGAATGAATAGATGGAACAAGCAATTGGGAGCAATGGAATACGAAAGGTCGTTATTGGAAGTAGAATGATGGGTAACCTAGGAAGCGGGAATTAAATACAAGGCATTTAGAATAGCTTGAAGAAAGGTAGGCAATATGCTGATCTGAAGAAGGAATAATAGAGGGGAAAGAGGCGCCCGGAATAGTAACCAAGCATTTAATCTTATTACATAAGAACCAGGAGCCCTTCAAAAACTTCAATTTATAAGGTTTTGCAAGAACTTTGAGGAGGAGTGCACCTTTTGCCAATTTTTCCCAAAAAATGCAGATTATAAAATGTTGTAATGTTACCTTCGTCGGATAGAAAGTAAACCTTAACATTATTTATGTGCTACTAACGGGAAGCAATGATTCTATCATTTTGTAAAGAACAAGAAATAATAAAGTTCCAATTCGCACTTCCAGGTGCTCATGATACGCCAGCAAAAGAATAGCGCAGTAATTGGAAAGATTTTAAATTTTGAAAGAACATTTCATTTCGTTTTAAAAATGAATACAATATTTTAAAATTTGAAAGGACCTTTCATTTCGTTTTAAAAATGAATACAATATTTTCGAGAGATCTTTCACCGTTGTAATTCATTGAAAAAAATTTGGAAGTTTTCGATTTCGTTCAGAAGAGGGTAATATACCGATTACCTTTGTCATTTAAGAGTAACAAATCCAGCAACATTCGAGCGAATGTGGAAAGTATTCATTATGTGTACCGATGCATAAAAATAAGCATAAATTTTAATTTTTTTTACCGCTATTCGTGCCTAGAAGAGTTACAAACTTTCTCTACGCACGAGTGTCCTTTTCACCACTGGAAATGATTTAGAGGCAATGAGTAAATGAAACCGAAAGTGGAACTAATCGAGTCAAGCAAGTCATGTCAATTCTCACGAAAAATAACTCTAATGCCAATAATATTAAGGTGAATCGAGAGCCACTTACGCCCAAGTCATTCGTCTATAGGAGAGTATCGTGGGAATACTACAAGACAAAGGAAACGATGGAGACGAAAAAAAAGTCTCCTTCCAGGGCAAGCAAGATTCGATTTCTACGCACTCGCACACTCACACACACAGAGAAACGAACCTTCACACAATACCCTCCGACCTCTACCTTACCGTAGACTTGGAGTAACGGCTCCTGGCGTGGAATGGGACAACAACGGGGGAGGAGGGAAAGAGCGGTCGGCAAAGGAAGGGCGGGGGAGATGGAGAGTGAATGGAGAGGTTGTAGGGATGGGGAAAAGGGCGGGAAAGTGGCAAAAGCGGAGGGATGGGAAGGGACAGGGTAAGGGTCCGAGGGAGGGGGGTCAGCGAAAGACGAGGAGAGGGGCGTAGCCCTTGGAGATGAGAGCACGCGAGAGCGGTGAGTGAGACAGAGGGGGAGAAAAGGGGGAGGGGTGGGAAAGTGGAGCGAAAGGCGAGGGACTCTCGCGGAAGAGGCTGTGGGTTGGTGGGAAAATCAGGTGAGACAAAGGATGACGAGGGATATGCTCGGACGGGAAAAATTCAGAGGATACTCGCGCACCACGGAGCAGGTAGCGATGGATTCGGCCAGGGAACACGGCCGTCTCCATCATTACGGACGACCCTAATGCTTGGCCATAGGACGGAAAATACAGTAATCTTGGACGGAGTGAAATGGGAGATTCGGCAATTCACAAGGAGGTTTATTGGCGTTCTGGGATCCACCCTGAACCCCCAGTGCGATTCACCCCTGAACGAAATGCCATTGTCAAATGCAAGCAGCACACCGGTCTGCATAAGGACAAGAAAGGGTGGAGTATAGCTATATAGCTATCAGAAAAATTAAATGAAGAACACCATCGATGAAAAGATATTAGCCTTCTACGAATCTCAAGGATCAATTTTTTCCGATACCCTATATAGGTAGTAACTTCGTGAATAGTTCCACCGAGGGACGGAGAAAAAGGAATGCTATAAGAAGTCAATGGATTGAGAATTAACAGTCATAGATTGCAAATTGGAAAAAACTTTGCTGAAATTAAATACCTACGGTTTGAATCTATTCATTATTTCTCTACGCCTCTGAAGTCATGTGGCCAATAAACTTATTCGACCCACTAAATCTGAACCCTTTAAATGATTATCAATAAATGTTAAACCTTTAAATTAATCTTACTCTAGTCACGAAAATATTTCGTGGACATTTACCTGCGTAGAAAGTTTGAATTTACTAATATTAATTAATATGCAATATTAAGTACACCAATGAAATTGCTAATGGCTATTGTTACAAAAGTTAAAAAAATGAAAACATAATTTTACTGGTTCACAGAGGTAACATTTTAAATTGGTATTTTAAATCAGTACAGTTTGATTCCCAAGCATTAGCCACTTTTTAAATTTAAAAATTATTCTACTTCAGGAAAAGAGATGGGAGTTAATGGAGAAATTGGGGGAAGAGTTATTGATAAAGAGCGAGGTGCTGATATTATATGGAGGAACCCTCAATAGAGGATTTTTACTTCCACAATCTAGTTTCCTCAGTGAATTAAGCAAAACTGATTACAAATTAAAGACTCAAAAACACGATAAACTAGGGTAGAATCGATCCACGATAACCTACCCGAATCAGCAGATAAACAAATGAATTAATAACATTTGGGGATGGTTTAAGTTATAGAGAACCAAAAGGCTGTCTGTGTCTCTAAAATACAGGATAAAATAAAAAGTTCAGGCTTATGGCCATTAACTCGGGATATAAGAGCAATGATATTACATTATACCTTGGAGAACTGATTTCGACCGTGTCAGGGGTAATTGCTATTTATCCAAACAAAAGACACGCTTTTACAAACACATTTAGATGTGTTTGAATGAGTAATGCAACAATTATTCGCTACGCACCTTAACATCGCTAATTTACACTCAAACCACGTATGATTCGTGTCTCGGGTTACATACCATTTCTCTTGTCAAAAGGGTTTTTTCGCTATCAAATCTCTGAAAACTTGTTATAGCCTAGATACATTAACACTATGCAAATTTACTTAAAATTACTAGGATTTACTTTATTTAGTAATCACAAATTTAAGTGACCCTTTTCGACTACAAGAAGCAGTCTGGAGAAAATGCCCTCACATACCAGAGATTGTAAATCCAACATTCTCTCCCTTGTTTTTGTCTACACCCCACGTATCAAGGAATAGGAGATATACCATATACCTGATTTTACGACTGTGTGAAAATTAACCGTGAGATCCCAACTTCCTCGCAGTTAAAAATAAAACTTCAAGCACTCCAAACCAGGGGACGAACGGGAAACGTCCTAAAGGAAGGGGAGGGCAAAGGAAAAGTAAAAGGGCGTGAGAAGCGGTGCCAAGGACGAGAAGGATACGACGGGAGGAGGATAGAGACCGAGGGGGGAGCAAAGGGAAGAGGTGAGAAAGCGATAAGTGAAGGAGGGGCGGGTGCGAAGGTAGATGAGAAAGGGCAAAGGACAAGGAAGGGGAGGGGGGGCAGGAGACTGAACTGAGGACGGGAAAGTCAGGGGGATGGGGAGGAGGGAAAGGGGGGGGGAGGGGTTGAAATTTGAAATTTCTCTCTTCTCGGGAGTCGAACTTTCAAACTAGCCCTTCGTGCGCGCGGGGACTGGATTCGGTTGGCCCCCTATTCCTACCCGTCAACCTCTACGAAGAGGGGCGGGGGGAAGGGGACTCAGGGATGGAGGTGGGGAAGGCCTGCTCACCCCCCCTCCCCCGGATATAGAGGGATGACTGTTGAGATGAGCAGGGGTTGGCGGAAGTTGGGGTAAAAGGAGCCGGAGAGGGAGTGTGAGAGGGAAAGGAAATGAAATGGCTCTTTCCTGAGGGTACGGTACGATATGGCCTGGCGAGGAAAGTTGAATACTGCCAAAGAGTCAATCGTATTGATTTGTGATGAAAATGAACAACTTAACATTTCGCAGCTCAAGTTGCACATAGTGATTTTAGACCCATGACACTTGATACTTTTCACAGCTTATCGACTTGCAAAACAAATCAGCTTTCCTCGAAAATTAACGTACAAATCTGATGAAATAGATACGTTTAAAATAAAATAAACCTAAGGCACCTAAGGCTTTCCTAATAAGGATATGAGCGTTGGGACCTCGGTCTTAATTCAATTTGAAAATATTTTCAAAGGATTTTCTGCAGCTTAAACCAAATTTTGGCCGCCTAATCGTATCGATATTGTTCAATGGGAAATAAAATAGCACCGGTTAGCAAACCTAATACTGTTTTGATAAATTGTGCACTCATTCATTTTATCAGGTAACGAATATGTTTACTTCACTTTCCCCCATCATTACTTCCACGTACCTCCATCTCTATCACCTACTCAATCTCCATGAGAACATTTTGTCTGCAGATGCGTTTCCTGCTCTTCGTCCATTTTATTGTACGACTTTTTTAGTGTAGGATTTCCAGCTAATTAAATACTTATTGTTTCTTCCATCGAGAGACAGTTCGAATCAAACGTCCCGCTACTCAAACTTACTAATCATCATGGTTCAATATCATGAACGCCTCGCTCAATGCATCGTAACAATATCAAACGGCTTTGCTGCACGGTTCAGTTGAACGCAAACCACTGCCCTGACCTCCTCATTCCATTCTCCCCCGAGCTCAAACATGCCACAAGCGTGAGACCTTTTCGGGTCGGGCATCGGCGGCTGCACTTAAGTCTGAGAGGGAAGAGGGCACAGACTCGAATCCTTTTCAGGGTCGGGTCGGGGATGCCCCGTGCCCTGAAGCGTTCGAAAGGGCTTCCTCGAGTGACCCGTTTAGGGATGCGGAGAAATCGAACCGCCCAGCATCACTTTCATGTGAAATGCTACAGTTCATAAAGAAAAGTCCCTTACTTAACTCCGGATAACGAAATGTTTGCTCCGAAAAGTTCTCCGGTTGAAAATTTCATTCAGGGTGAATTGTCGAAGAGGAAATTGGGCTACAAACTTTTTTATTAAAAATTTAATTCACAATTAGCAAGATGATTGCTAATTCTGCTTATTCTAATAATACAATATTTTAACAGATTTAATTTTTTTAAACTTGTTCATAACAAAATTAATTCATAATTAGCAACATGATTGCTAATTCTGCTTATTCAAATAATAGAATTATTTCCCAGATTATTTTCATGATATTACTACTAGAGCGTACAGCTGATCTCCGGTAAAAGGGATGTCAGATCGTAGAACTGCCAGATGAAATATAACCCAAAACACAGCCCTTTTTATAAACATTTATAATTACAACTTTGGAAGGGATGACCAATTTCACATTCCAAATGCATAATTTTTATTTCTTTTCATAATGTCGTTATTCGCCTTAGCACAGGAGTGCAGCAAGACGTTTTCCGGCTGATTGGAGCAATCTGGTATTCGCAGGTCTCAATCGAGTGAAATACTTTCTGGATACCAGATATTCATGGGGTAGTAGAGGGGGAAATATTTTGTCTCCCATGAAATATGAAATTTTCACATTTTGCACGGTTGAGCACGATAGGAACTTTAAGATGATGTATCAAAATCAACCTCCTAATTAATTATTTGGCGACTTCCAAATAATTACCTATTATTGTCAAAAACAATAAATCAATATTAACATATATTAAGTCCGTTTCACACGATACTTGATCCAGCACTAGTGTGCTGGCCGCTACTTGATATTGAGGACGGAATCTAGTATGATTGGAACCGTCCTACGAGGTTTCACACGGATCATCGACCTTGTGCTTGCTATGAATCGGTTATCCCATATGATTCAATAATAATTTAAAAAAGAGAAGTTCGCACAGCGTCTGTAACGTGACTTGATTGGTCGATGGCTACTGGGCTACTGGGTCCTACTAGGAATCTAGTACCGCATCAAGTATGAAATCCAGTAGCTCAGCGAGTATGCTAGTGAGCATGCTTGATAGCCAGCATACTGGTTCTGTTCACACAATACTGGAAAGCTAGTATACTCGACCTTGTGCTTGATCAAGTACCGTGTGAAACGGGCTTAAGAAATCACAAGTATGTTTTTAGATCATTATCGATACTGTCGAAAAAATAAACTGTCCTCGACCCAACAGTGACCAGAATCATCGCACTGAAGACACATTTGAGAGCAATTATAGAACTCTATACTGATTGGCATATATTCGGGAGAAATGGTAGTTAAGGTGTGGGGCGGGCCTGATGCAAGATTTAAGGTAGGAGGAAAGTTGGTAATGTCGTTATTTTCATGATTAATTAACTGTTGGTTAGCCAAGAGATCACACGCCTACATCAATATACGTGTTGAAAAAGCAGTGCGAAAGATGCGGATTGAGGTTGAATCACAAGACAACGGAAGTGATGCGATTTTCCGGACCAGATTGAATTTAAAAGTATGAGGTCACAAGTTAGAGCCGGTGGAGCAATTTAGTTACCTGGGTAGTGTGCTGAAGGAAAGAGGAATTGCTGCCACGAAGTCCAAAGGAGGATCGCGTTGATGAAAGAGGCTTATACTCGAGAAAGAGAACTAATGACAGAGCCGTAGCGAAGACACAAAGAAAAGAATATAAGAAAGTCTGTAGAAAAGTGGTATTTGAAGCGTGGCGTTGTGTGGCGAAGAAACGAATTTGAAAGAAAAAAGGTGAAATTAAACAGTGCTTTTGAGATGTGGGAAAGGAGGAGGATGGAAGGTGGATAGAACTAAAAACGAATGAGGAAGTGCTAGGAGGGTGGGGGGGGGGGGAAGGTTGTGTGAGGAAATAGGATAAGACTGAAGGATTGGATGGAGCAGGTGATGAAGTGAGAACGTGTTTTGAAGGACGTGATAGAGGTAAGGGTGTCGGATAAGTAGGGTATAGGGAAGAGAATAACAATTAGTTTGAATTGAATAATGAGTGGTAGGAAGTCTACAAATTAGAGGTCGGAGAGAGAGTTTTGTGTCCATCTAAACCTGCCGTAAGCGGTAGATCACAAACAATAATAGTAAAATGCAAATGGAACCTGTGACGTGGCATGTAGATCATGCGATGAACTGAGGAAGATGGTGGAGAGCCGCAAGTTAAGGCCGCAGCGATAATGTTTTCCTTTAGGAAATTAATGAATTGAAACTTGCATACGTCCATTACAGAGATTTAGTGAAATTTTCTACTATTGGGTCGTGCTTTAAGCTCCAAAGTCTAAAGTTAAATAGATTTCAATCAATTGGAAATATATGACAGAGAGAAGGGCACGCAAGTGCTTATAATTTGGTTATAGCTGAAGAAAGCCGTAGAATATGACCTAAATGATTTCAATACACATATTCTCAAAAGGAAAATTTCATGCAGCAAATGAGGGACGCTGGCGTGATGACGCCGTCTATGCCCCCTTCCACCGCAGCACGCCCCCCCCCCCCCTCCCTTCGCCTCGATTGTGACGCCACCGGTAGATTTTAACGGCCGATGCTTCGACAAAGGATTCAGGCCGCCCGCTTGGGATCGTAAGCCTACGCCACTTCCCCAAGCGTCTCTCAATCACGCTGCCCTTCGAGTCTATTGACTTTTGACGAGAAACAAAAGTTGGATAAGGAACTTTAATATAAACCTGCCTTAGAGAGCCGCGCCTCCTCAAACTTAGCAAGTTACAATAAGGTCCATGAAACATTCAACGCATCCGTCAGACTGCTGATGCGATGAAATCATCAGAAAGCCTAAAAAAAAGTAACGACAGATTCGCAATAAAAATGTTCCCTTGTAAACACTCACAATTTATGATGCCCCCTAAAAGAGACTTAAAAGGATACGACTGATGTTTTCAGGGTTCTCGATGAAAGGAAAAGTTGTAAAACAAATAATTCAGATCAATGCCGACGAGGATGGAACAAATAATGGGAAGAATGTAATAGAATGAATGAGAAAAAAATCTCGTATAGAAGATGTCCGAAAAACAGGTGCCTAGTAATCCGATTATATTAAATTTGGTTGTGTGCTTTTTGTCATAATATTAGGCGATGCGACGTCTGTGACAGTTTCAAAAATATGTCGGCAGTTAAAAGAGAAGACACTAAAACAAACTGTTGCCACAAATGTTCTTTATTCAATACGCTCGATTAAATTTATCATTTGAAAACATCCTCACAATAAGCTATGGAACGCTCTCTTAATTAGACATAATAGTCTACTCACAATACATCCTAGAACCAGCGGAGTTGTTTTCGCTTGATGGAACAAGTGCATTCTCATCTCGTAAACTTTAAATAGGCGGCCGAATGATCACTCGATGAAAAATGGGAATCTGTCACTCCTTCATTCTGGAAGCATAGCAATTACGCTCCGGAATTGTGAGAGACCATAATTCCATTGCATCATCAACTTCCATTAGTGGGATAACGGATAGTATTCCCTTCATGTCCTGCTATTGGTTTACACTTCGTTTCACGCGCGTGTTTTTGCTTTGGTGTCACATCTCAGCGAAGCGAACGACACGTGCTAGGCGGGCGTGGAGTGCCTGTCGGACGGTTGCGGTGAATTAAGTCAATGTCGGCTGCAGGAGCCAATTTGAGAGAGGAGGAGGAGGAGAGAGGGGTTGAGATGAGGCCATGGGGGTTAAAATATCAGCCGGAGGGGTTTTAAAGCGAGAGAACCTGCCAGAGTGATATATTTAAACTCCTCTGGATTCGCACACTTGGGTTTCAACGACACGAAGAGACACGGCAACACGCTCAACGAAAAATCTAGAAAAATGACGGTTAGACGCCTAGGAGAATGGCGCCAGCTACTGGGATCGAAGAAACTGAAACATAACTCCAGAGGAGGACTCGGAACAAACTCCAGAAGAAGTTTCCAGAAACTCGATTCAATATCAAGTGTCGAACTTCGAAAAAATGACCTACTTCGCAATATGCTAAAATTGTAGCTGACATGCTGAGTGAAATTGAAATTGTTATTTACATTATTTGAATCGATCACATATTTGTTACATGCGTCTCAGTAGAGTGCAGAAAGAACGTTGACGACCTAGTTCATTTCTTCATAATTTATGGAATGCATTTATTAGTTATGAATAAAATCATCAAAAATTTTAGACGTGTCATTGTCGCACAGAGATGAAAACCTAAAGAAAAGCACACAGAGGACAAGCTTAATAGTTTGTAAGATATATTTTATTGGTACCATCAAACAATTTTGCAGCAATACATTTGAATCAACTACGCTAAATTTTCACAAGCCAAGGATCCTTTTAGAGAAAAAAAATCGAAATGTGTTTGTTGATTTGAAAACAGCCACTAGTCATATGATAAGAGCGTCAGCTCAAAGGATGTGCGAGGTGGTTTGGCCGTTAAAACGTCGACCATGATGGCATACCACCATTCGAATAGTTTGCTCAAGTTGTGCAAACCCAAGGCGTTGACGCAGCTGTCAACCTTCTGATACGCTCTTTTCCAAATAATAAACTCTTTCCACGCCGGAGTTTCTCGCTGACTGCGTTCCGTTATCAAGAACACCAAAACTATAAGTATTATTCTGGAAAAGTAACTACCCAGATGGATTATCAATCACTTCCCCGCGTCTTTTAAAGTGACAACAGAAAGTTCGTGAAACTTTTTATTCGTGGAAAGTGAAAAATGATTAGTCATCATTTAATCATAATAGATATGAATAAAACCGAAAGCTGCTTTTAAAAATTGAAAACGACCGTCAAATTTTCTGAAGAAACATTATTTCGAATATTTGAGGAAAGGAGTTAATAAGTTGTATCATATCGTCATAACCTACTCATAAAGGAAAAACTTTATTTGGCATTCGGATATAGCTTTTTGGGTGAAAGTAAAACATATTAACGAATGGCTATTTAACTGATTAAATACATGACATGGAAATCGTGACAGAATTAAACAAGAGGTACTATAACTATTTGAGCATAAGTTATTGCCGAATATAATAAATATCACTGAAGCTTTGAATAGCATTTTAACGACTTCTCACTTCAAACAGAGGGAAGGGGATGACCAGGATAAATAATTAAAAAAATGTTTACGGCAAGGCATTATTTATCAGAACCCTTACGGCTGCGACAACGTGGACTTGTAGCTTTTTTTCTCTACTGGGAGTTAGAGCTAAATTTTATAACGAGGCAATTGCAATGCGATTCGCAATAGACATCGCAAAAGTGTCCACGATTTGATAGCTTCTTAGCACTTTAATTCCCACCCTCTAATAATCTCGAATCCTTACAGGGGCAACCAGTTTATAGTGAGGGTCAAATCTTCGACAATTCAAACGGAGAAGGCATCACATTACATATTCACGATAACGGTGAAGGCACAACGTAGAAAAACAGATTCACAATACTATTAACTGTATCCCGCGGCGCTACGCAATCGAAGTCGACTAAATTGTATTTTCCCTCAACTCCTCGAGTATACCGCAAAATATTTGCCGACCCAAAAGTCCATCGTGGAGAGCGATCGGAGGCAACGGAAGGGGTTCTGCGTCCCTGATCCCCGCGATAGCTTGGTCTTTGATGCAGCTAGGGGGTCGGGAAAAGCGGGTCCTCGAGGACCCCCACGACGACCGTTTCCCGCCCTCCCCCCCGGCAGAGAGCAGATGTTTTTTCGCCCCCACCCTCTCTGGCCAACAAAACCCCTCCCCATCGTGTAACCGCCTCTGTCCCCCCTAGCACCCTCCCCCCGTCACCTGCCGCACCAGCCCCTTTCCTCCATGGTGGGCCCCCCCGCGACCCTTACCCTCCCCTATCCGCTATTCCCTCCCTTTCGCACCCCCCCAGGTGTATGTACCGAATGCAGCCGGCGGCGGCGATCGAAATGCGGGCAGTCAGTCACGGCTCCGTGGTTTACTCGCGTGCCCGCCCTCACTCCTCCCTCCCCTTCTCCACCCCCGACTTCGCAGCTTATTAAAGCGACGCGTGGACATGACACCCTGTCCCCCACCTCTCCACTTCTTATCTACCCACGAAACTCCCTCGCTTTCCTCATGTTCACCACGACCCTCCAAATCCCCAGCACACTTCCCCTCTCCTCTCGCTGCTTCACTCCCCTGATCCTGCGCTGGGGCAACTATCTACGTGAGCGAATCCTTCGGCTCTGAAGGAATTGCTTGAGCAGGGAAATCATACAATAGGTAACATAGACATTCAGGCATTTTTACATATCTGCGTGAAGCATTAAATGTGCGATACACGTGAGCAGTTCTTTCTCAAATATTAACTTTTTACGTAAAAATTGAGCATAGTAGAGTGGGTTCCACATGCTATTAATGATACAATTTCAATACTTTTTAACTATTATTATATGTGCGTACGTAATGCATGTACGGGATTATTCACCCACTGACACACACCCTCGAGGTGGCTTGCAGGTTACGCACTACATTTAGCTGAAGTGGGATTGACTACCACCTGGCAGGAATTTAACTCACTTGATGGTTAAATTTTTTATGCTAAAAGGCGACTAATGCTACTCATCCGACGAGATGACTGTGGTCGTTCATGAGGAAGTGCTTATAAACTTAGTGTTCAGCTCTCAAAACCCTGAGCCACACATTTTACTTATGTCATCGCGTTAGGATTCAGGTTCGAATCCCAGGAGTGGAGGGGATCGGGTTGGTGTGGTGGCTAGAGTACTGGTCCTACCATCTCTAGGGCCCGGGTTCGATTCCCGGCAGTGGCGGATTTTTCAGTGGAAAACCGGTCCTCACTTGAGTGCCTAGTGGAGGGCATTTCAAGTTCAATACTCTGTCCGTCAGATGGGACGTTAAGCCGTGGTCCCCTAGGCGCCTTTCGTAAAGAGTAGGCTAATGCCGACGCCGGGTTTCTCTCCACCCTTCCTCCGTTCCCTGAAAACTCCTACCATCACCCAATTACCCACCTATCCTAAATGGCGCAAATGACCTCAGCTGTCGGTCGCCTCCCCTGAATAACCAACCAACCCAGCAGTGGAAGATATTTTTCATTCGTAAACCGACCCCTAACTTTTGTTTGTGGAGTATTTTGAGGAGAGCATTCTATTTCACCACCGTAGATGGAATGTTAAGCCGTGGTCCCCTTGGAGCCTGTCGTGACGAATGGGCTAATTCCGACGCCGGATTTCTCTCCACCCTTCATCCCTTCCCTTCCCATCCTTTTACCTTTCTTCCCGGTTTGAAATGCGGGAATGATCTCAAAAACATATGTAAATAAGAGATAGTAGAGTTCAATATCAAAAAATGATGTGGGACAGCGATAGAAAAGTAAAACTTACATGGGAACAATTCTAAAGATTTACTTCAATATCGAACCGTCACAATGGAGCGAACTCACATAATTTCTTCCTGCAAGAAACTATGCCCAACTCTACCCAACAATGACCTGAATAAATTCAGGACCAATACTTTCTAAAGAGAAAAACCAAAGCATAAAATAAGAAGGATATGAAATATTCGCCATAGTGTGTGAGGTTTATACCTTCAACTGTCAATTTAAGGTGCATGTAGATTCATTTCATGGATTCTCGCTTTGGTTTTCATTATTCCAGTCATTGTTTTAGCATCCGTTAAACAAAGTTTTTCCCAAGACATCATCATATGAAAACAAAACTACAAAGCCCGAGCTAGATGGCATTAGGGACAGTTTTTTCTAAATTGCACCCAAAAAAAACGTTTATTATCATTATTATTGGAAACCTTGCATGCTGCGATTTGGATTTACCATTAACTGGCTCATATATGAAATAATTCATGCCCTTGCTATCCTTAGTTGAAAGCAAGCAAGGAGATCGAAATTTTGAGAAATGTAATGCACTAGACACATCTTTGCAGGTGAAGTAGCTCGTTTTTAAAGGACAATATTCATTGTACGCTAATTCAAACACCATCTTCATGAGGTGTAAAGACAATAACCAAGAAAGGAGGAGTTTAAATCAATAATAATACGTGGAGCAATAAATCATCAAATCAATAAATTAGAAAATGCACACCTACAATGGATCCTTTCCCCGTCGACCGGTCTTCCTTCGCTAGCCACAAAGTGCACCCGAGCACGAATGCAAACACAATTGCCCCTCCTCGCTGCCCGGCTTTCCCTTTCTCCTTACGACTCGCCGCCGCCTCATTGCCCCCGCTTCACGTCCGCGGCAGCGACGCGCCCCCACTAAATCAAATCGCGGCTCAACAAGTGACGGCCGCCGCTTGAAGATAAATAGTTCCGAATGCGCACGACTCCCAAGAAAACAATCTTCGGAAAACGCCTCCCATGAAATGCTCTGCTCGATGAAAGTTGCGGACGGTTGTCGCAAAAAAATAAGTGAAGGCTTCTGAGGGCAGGGAAATGGATTGATACCTATGAAAAAAATCTTCAGATATCACAGGAATGACTGGCAGAGGAATGGAATCAGAGCTGTCTTGCTGTGTTTAATCAACGAAATGACGCAAGAATGAGCCTTCAGTAAGTGCACAATCTCATTACGGCCCAATAATCTCGTACGGAAACCTAATTCATGTCGTGAATCATGCGCCTTGCGGATTCAATTATGTATGAAGTGCTTTGAAACCAAAATAAAATAATAATCACTCAATACAGTTCTACTTTTCTAAATAGCTATTTAAGATCTGCACTGAAGAGCTTACACATTAAGTTGATGTATTAAGTGGTTAACGGTAGTTGTGAAATATTTAAAAACTCCTTGCTACCTATAAACTAACCACCTTCCTAATCGAAATGACTCACACTTATAGTTATGAATTCAATGGCGGGTATTGGTATTATTCGCCGAGATACACTCACCAGCAAACTTGAAACTGATATTTAAATTAAAAGTAAAAATTATGTTAACGAGGGAGCGTAGGGAGCGTAAAAAATCATCATCTTTTACGAATTAAACAGAAGCAGATTTATACATTAGGTTGCCATATAATGAATAGTTATGCATCACATTAGTGCATTTAGGAAGCCTACCTTTAACAAACTTGCTAGGGAATCAAAATGAATTTCTGAGCCTGAATTACCACGACGAAAAGTATAGCAGCAACAATAATTAAAGGCGCGAAAGGATTAAAACCAGTGACAGGGATTCATAAGACCTTCCACAACACTCCGTTGTTGGCTCCGCGCACTCAAGATAAAAGGACCTTTAAAATGAAATTCGTGAAATCTGATAGATTTCGTTTGACATACCTCCACGCCTCACGCACAAAATGATGGATACCGCCAGTGAAAATTCCTGCATCATGGAAAGTATGTCAAATCATAAAAAAAGAAATTACTAGTTTCTACCGTCCCAATTCGTGAAACATCCATTTTATCTTAAATTTTAGAAAATTCTCGTTGGAACTTTCAAGATTGCGCTGAACCCCATGATTGCGCTTCGGGGGTCCACTTTATTGAAGCAAAATAAAAAACTAAACGCTCATTCCGGCCGTCAAAATTTCTCTCTACGGAATTAAATCGGACTCGCAACGGATTTGAGGTAAGACAGCTCTGGCATCCATCCTTCACCGGCACTCGGAACGAGCAATACCACCTATTTTCTTCTTCCCGTGACCCCAATCGTTTCCACTTTTCGGCCAACGGGTCAATTCCGCGGATGATTCGGGCGTCGACTAGGTCCACCATAATTAGGGAATCATAGCATGGGTGAGCTCGGGAAACGGATAAGGACTACTTTCGGGAAATGGAAAACGAAATAAAGAAAACGGAAATCCTTTGAGATGAGCTACTGCCATACCAGCACGACGAAATAAGCGGATGTTAACGAGAGAAATATCTTCCAAGGGTAGAAAGGAAATTGGAAACCTAAAATTTCTTTTCACCAGTAAACAAAACGAGATGCTGAACCAAGGCAGTTATACCAAGTCACTAACAATTCAGTGTCATTAATAACGAACGTTCCACGTAACTGATTGTCTACTATTTTCCTCGGAATGATGACGTGCCTCTCAGTTGTATTATGAACTACTATGTTTCATTGAATAATATTATTTTATCTCATTAAAAAAGACAAGTATAACTATGTCTTTAGTAAAATAGGTAAGTATATGAGAAGAGCCTTAAGAAGTCAAAAAAAAACAAGAAATAATTGAAATTTTTAGGCACTAGCAATCAAGTATAATTTGGTTTCTTAAAAGAGTTGATAAATTGAAACAGTAGGTACTGTAACTCTACAGCCACGAGAATAACAACTAATGTGGGTTGTCCAGCGATGAGATAAATCAGAAAACATTAAAAACACAAAATTAACATTTCGGCACTGTGCGCTACCTTTCGACATCATAGAGTCATTATTATTGTAAATTTTAACGTTTGCTTTGTATATTGTTAGTAAAAAATAATATCTCACGATACTATTCTCGTATTGATTTTCTCTTCAAAGCAGTTGAAGCTCTTTTACAGAGTCCAGTTTGAAATTATCGCGATTCCAACCCAATGGCATGCTTTAATGAGACCGTTGACTCGACTAAGTGAAAGCAAATCACGTTCTTGCGTATGGAGATTGGATAACATTACGGAACCGTCTGAGCTAAAGGCAAGGCATATTAATTAGATATAAGCTTGTGCTGTTGGCCAGTTATTTATGTAGGAATATTCCACGCAGAGTGGGGGAAAACCGAACAGCAAATACCCTTAATTACGCACAAATGTGATAGGAGAAAGGTATATGAAAGTGGCGTTTTCTCTTGTCTCTGAAAATGATAATTATTTTTTGACTATTCTCCATATTATTCTCCACGAAGGATACTCTGAAGATTATTCTGTGACTAATGGTGTAAATAATGCATTCAAGCATGCAAAACTATGAAACTAGATGGACGAGAAATGGCTGTGGATAAAACGGCATGCAATCACTGCCGGTTCTCCTTACACCCGGGAGCAAAACATCAGCGACAGAAAATACATTTCCTTGACGCATGTATTTTCTTAAGCATGGGTTATTGAGAACCAGAAACTAGGGCGTTAAAGGAAGAGAATGGTCACAGATTGGATGCACGTGAAATGTGCGAACGGAGTTGGATGGAAGTAAATAGGTGAATGGAAAGAACGATGAAGAACAAGATACGACGGAGGAAGAAGAAATATAGCTAATACGGATAAGAAACTGCGGAGAATTAAATAAAAATGTTATAGAAAAACAAAAGAGTGATGAATTCTTTACGAGATACGACGGAGGAAGAAGAAATATTGCTAATACGGATAAGAAACTGCGGAGAATTAAATAAAAATGTTATAGAAAAACAAAAGATTGATGAATTCTTTACGAGAGGGAATAATAATATCATAATGTGGGTACGCATAAGGAGGTACCTATTTGTTACGTAACTTTAATTTACCCATTTTTACCCGACCCTCCAATCCCCCCCTACTTTAGCATTCTGATGCCCCCTAAAATACGTAATACTACTAAAGAGGCATATTTTTTTCAGATTATGAAACACATGATTTATAGATACCTTATTTATTTCTGAATACTCTTCTTTGCCAATAATCATTACTTGAATCAATATTGTAATTCGATAAAAGAATGCATTTTTCTCCCAATGCGAAGGGAGGCTGGATATCCCTTCCCTCCCGGCAACGAATCATACGGTAGTCTCGATCCCTCCCACTGTAGATTTTCGTATATAGGCGTTGAAAAATAATTAGACTTATGAAAGTTATGAAGTCAGCAGAAAATATGGCGAGCTGAAGAAGGAAATGATGAAAGACAGCCAGGAAACGGGTGCGAGAAAAAACATACGATGGTCCCCAACGATGCTCGATTGTTTATCGAGAATGTCCAAAATATAACCATATGCGGTGGGTAACCCTGGAAAATAAACTCAAAGAATTAGCTCCGGCTGAGAAAAACATTCACTCATGCTTTCGGAATGTAGATATAGTGAAGCGAAAAAAAAGAGGAAATTTCTCATGAAGACGATGACGGGTAACTTAATGATTGCGTGGTTTGAAAATATGATATCCAATTCCGGAAAAATCTGAGCGTACAGTAGGAAACCATTAGAATGGAACTTTCAGACAATCTAAAATTCTGTGCCAATAGAACTCATGAAGAGCCATAAAAGAAGCAGGTAAAAGGAAAGATATGAATCTTATATTTTCCTGTGATGACTCCATTTAGGCAAACACGAAGCCACTCGCTAGGATAGCCCAATGACAGCTTAAAAAATTAAGAATTTTCCAACGCCTTGGAAAAAAGAAATAAGAAAGATTTAAGGAGGCATCTTATGAATTGGACAACGGAGAAGTCTCCAGGATTGGCGCCAGATAATAGTGTGTCGCCGGCGGCTTCTGGGAGAGGGAGATACGAACTGTAAACACAGAGAGCCAAATCGGATAGAAAGGATCTCATTGTTGTCGCCCCATACTTTAAAGCTCTTCTCATATTCCTCCAGATCTCATTGTCGGAGAGAAAATTCAGACTCTTACGCTCAATTAAACTTTCCCTTGACTTGACCAAAGCAATCCATCTCATGCACTGGATAATACGGAGATTCGTTACGTTTGTATATTGGTCTGTAATTATGGTGAGGCTTTTATCGAGATGATTTGTAGCTTGAGCAACTTTTATTAGTTTCCTACCAAACATGAATGAGATGCCGATAGCGGAGTCGGCCTAATATCAGTCATTAATGAAAAGATGCTGAACATCTTGTGGAGAACTACTTTGCGCAGCCGTTTACCACTTTTGCAAGCACTGTAAATGAAACGATCCCGGACATAAGAGTTGTTCCCCATTCGGAGTTTGGTTCTTTATTGAGGTTGTATTAAGAAATCGTTAGGCAATCGGCGATTCCAGCAACAATGCGGCATTAGAACGATTGCAAGGGAGAAGTATAGCGAGCAAGAAAGAAAGAGGAGGATATCTTTGAGCGACATTGCTCATTTGAAGAGAGAAAGATTCCATCCTTAATCGCCACCGACGTTTTACTAATTGGGGTCGGAGGAGAACCGCTCTCGTTTCTGTTCTCTTGGTTCATTTTTTTCGATCCCCATTACCTCCACGCCTCGTCGATTCCACATTTTCCCACGGCTCGATCTAAAGCACTTTCTTCAGGCACTCCGCCCATTCCCGATGAGTGGGCCTCCAGCGAGAGTTGAATATTTCCTCAAGCACGAAGTGGAAAAACGGAATGGATTGCGGCTGCGGGAAACCGCGATCAATCGGATATGATGCTTGGATTACGCGTTTCCATCCCTACCGCCAAGCGATGCAACGCGTTTTATTGCGTGCTATTTGAAGAAAGATCTTAGCACACACCTTTCCCTTCTAACGAAGGAAATTGGCCCGAAAGAAACTCATCAGAACGGTCATTGAAATAGAATCTAAAATTTTCTTTTCTAGCAAAGAAATCATCCATCATCCACAAATTATGATTTAAACAATGGACTCAAGATCAATAAAACTTGTAAGGTATTCGTAAAAATATTTTTTTTAAATTCACAGTTGTGATACATTCTGGGTGTAATTTAAATATTAGACCCAATATTGTTTTGTGTTAACATCGAGAAATTAGATTAGCCGTTGAGGTGTTTTGACGTCCTTATTGTCAATCATAAGCTAGCCTTAATCAAAAGATACATTTTTGAAGCAAGTTTCATCTAAAATGCCAGGGCTAAATATTTCAAATGGGAATTAAAGGAAAGTAAAAAAAAGCTGATATGGTAAAGATTCGGTCAAAAACGATCGATGCTGAAAAGATTTAACATTGGTGACTTTGAACCCGTTTCTGGACTATAACCCATGAGTACCCTAAAAAGCGGGCCTTCGTAATCTATACTTATCACGTTTATCATCTTATGAGAAACATTTTTCTCTTTAAACTAACATATACTATTTATCTTATCTCTTCACTAACGCCTATATTGTAAATCTCGATAATTTACCACGTTTTCTGATTTTCGCATGTGGCCTTATCATTACAAATTAACACCTCCCTCTAACTAGTGGTTCCTAACCCATGGGTTGCTATTACTTTGGGTGTCGCGGAAGAAGTCTGAGGAGTCGTAATGGGGTCACAAGAATCACATTGTATTGTGGTAACTACAATACTGACCCATGTACGCGTTGCAAATAGACGTCACCAGTGATTATTATCTATAATAATTAGTTTACGAGTAACATAGGGCTTAAAACCTTTGTTGTAACTTTTTTTAAGACATACCTCCTACGGGTGGAATGGTGCTAAATTTATTCGAAGCGCGCCCGCATGCTCTCTCACGGTAGTGACAGCTACTACGCGCTCCTTCTGAATTTCCGGTATTGCCACACCCAAGCGGCAGATGAACAGCATAAGTGTTCCGGGGCTACTCGTGGTATTTGGTGAGGCGTCAACGGTCGAAGGTGGACGCGTTCGAGAGCCACACTCGAAACTCAACCGACATTTCTCCGCCACCGCCCAACGCCCCCCCCCCCTCTCATTCTCTCTCCTCGCTCCACGGAACAGAAATACAACCGTCTGCGAGCCGCACGATCCTCGGCCGTCGCATCGCCCGCCACGACCTTATCTTCCTAGCCACGCGCCGACGCCAGAACAACCCCCATCCCCTTCCACAAAAAAGTCGCGTGCTTCATGGAATCCGTCGGAATTCGCCCACCCCCTTTCAACCCTCACGCCCACCCCCTTTCAACCCTCTCGCCCACTCCCTTTCAACCCTCACACCTACCCCAACCCCTCTCTCTTTCTAATTTCCTTCAAGTGAACTTCAGCTCTTTTCTTCTCACTCCTTTCAGTTCGTGCGCCCTAAAATGACTTCAAAATTCGACTGGCGCATCTGGCTCTTATGAGGATCGGTTTGATAGAATACTAAACTCCCATTACGACATCCCTGGTTTGAGCCCCGGCTGAGGCACAGTTTCAGTTGAATGCCGGTAAAGAGAGAATAAAGAGAATTGTTAACTATATTTTAATTTAATATTAAACTTTTAAAATATTTAAAAATAAGAGTAAGCATACGAAAAAAAACCTGCTGGCAGTTAGGTTAGCAAAAAGCCTATACTCCGGCATGCAACTGCCTAGGCTATCTATCAATGAAATTGTTAAAATGCTTATGAATATGATCACAGCTAACGGCAAAAAGGGATTAGTCTACTTTCTTTAAAAGGAGACAGGCTTCTCAGACACTATATAATTAGAACAGTGCCGAGGGTCGCTCGTAATGTAAACATCATATTCTGAAGAACTCTTAGAAAACTCTAAACGCATTATGTCATTGGAGAGTTCCTAATAAGTTTTCTATGCCCGAGGAAACACTGCAGAAATGGTTTTATGTAGGTTTTTATCAACTTTGTGCAAAGTCATTAATCAGTAAAACACAATTATGGAAGGGGGACAATACTAAGATTTCCACATCACTCACGTTATGCACAAAGACATCTAGAAAACATGATTTTTGGCATTAACGAGGAGCAGGAATTATAACTTTTTATATCATCAAGGCAGTTTTGTTGCGAATCCTGATCCGGAAAAAAATATCATTAATATAAAAATACCTATAGAGTATGTGCGAAGTCTCTTGATGGTCCGATAAAAAGGGAGAAACTTAATTATTTAGGATTTTTTGTGATTAATGAGTACATTCTAACTACTGCAAATTATTTTATGAGACACTAAAGGCTACAGTACCAACATCGCTTTACTATGCTTTTTTCGCCTATCGCTTTACTATACATTTACTTTACTATGAACTAAATATAGAATCGTGAGACCTCATTGCATTAGGTAAATTAGCAATTTCTTACACACAAAAAGCGAAGTATCATAATCTGACAGGGAGCAGTTGCAGCACCTCCAAATGCCTCAAAAATGGACCTTGGCCAAGAACCTACATGTAAGAAGAAGGTTATAGTCAATAACCACACACCCCTATTTAATTTTACCATAGTTTGGCATTTATAATTTTTTCTTCCTTAACCGACAAAATTTACCACAGGCTGAAATTAAAAAATAATGATATTTCCTTTTGAAAATTCATCCTGAACTCTAGTAATCTATTTAAACTCTGAATTAAAATCTCGCATACACACTCGTAAGTAGTTTTTTACGCCTGATTAAAAGCTGGGGAACAGAAATTATTGACTTTGTCGTGCAGAATGATATTAATCCCGGTTTTACTAAAATAAGAGCAGGATGAGTCGATTAATTCAAAGCTTTTCTTCGGGGCTTACTGGAGAAATATAACGAATCATGACAAAACACATAAGCGAACAGAAATTGAGATTAACTAACATAGAAACGAACTTCTACTTTCTCTTCTTTTCGCTATCCGATCATTATGCAGCCTCTAAAACTCCGCGGATAAATTCTCTGTCCAAGATGAGGGAGGTCCTAAAATACGCCATTTGGCCACGTTTTTTTAACTACCAGCTTTTTGCCCTCGATTTCTCTTGTAATTTGATATTTATGCTTCAAATTTGGCTTGAAAATTCTGATCGGTAAATGGTCACAATTTACAGACTATCAAGAGAACGCCTGACGATCAGTCTTGCGGAGCAAGAAAACTCTTGACCTCTTATGGACCAAAAATGTATTAAAATACGTGCAACCGGTTTATCACACAACAATGTTGACTTCATTAGAGAAATAAGTTCCGATGGTTAAAACTAACTATAAGTTACAAAACCGGTTGAGATTTGATAAATTCCCATTTATTATCATCTTGTTACCGTACGTTCAAGATTTTTTTGGTCCGATTAAAAACTTTCACTGAAAAATATTCTCATACGTGCCGCAGGGAATATTGCAGACCTCCATAATCTTCCTTCTCTTCAATTAAATTTGCTAGCTAACTGCTCCGCTGAAATTCAATTTAGTCTAGTAACAATCCAATAGGATGTATCATTAAGTTGAATGCGTACATTATTATTGATGAGGAGACGTCGAATATTAGTTCGCCGAGAAATTATTTATCAGAAGTATTTTTATCACCTTCACTAATCGGACCATGCTTCATGCAATACCCATTCATCAATTCCAACTCCTTTTTTTGTTTCAAGGAAAAAATATCCAGTGGACCACAGAGGATTTCTCTTATTTCATGAATTAGAGTAAGACTAATTTATGTTATTGGTATGTTTATCATTCGAATTTCACCTGAAAACCTCGTCCTCTCTCCATACAGTACCCATAACCACCTTTCGGTGGATACACTATCCCTCGCTTTTTCCTTTCACCACTTGTGTGTGACGAAATATCAGCTAGCTCCTTCTCACAATGCGTGTTTCCGATTCACTCGTAATAAATGCTCTTGCAGCACGTAAAATCTCAAAATATTAACATAGAGGTTGCCACAGTGTTGTGTAAGAAAAGGGAAACTCCGCATCAGAGAAATATTACGGCACCGTCTATAGCGAATTTTACCCATATATCCAGATAGTATACTAAAGTTTGACGGTACAAAATTCCTCTAAAGGAGCCGAAAACAAAAAAAAACATTTTCTGTCTGGTAAGTAGGCGGTGTATTGTCGTGAGCTCCAGTGAACGGAAAAATGAGTGCTTCACGCAGTCCGCTTACGAAGCAATATGAAACTGAACACGATAAGGCTGACCTAACAGTTCTTTTTCCAAATCACCGACCAGTAATCTATTGACGGAAACTATAGAAATCCTCGGACGAGAATTCGGTCACGTGGCCACAAGCGAAGCGTAAACCCCATGGGAAGGCCTTTCCCTTTTTTCCTTATCAGTCCTTCACCTCTCTTCGACTCCTCCCACGAACGATACCTTTCCCGCCGTGATTACAGATTTGTCTCGACTCCGGGGTATTCTAACCTCCGTGTCAGCGGGGAAGAAGCGATGGATAACGGGAGATTTTTCGGAATTCATTACAATGTGAATGGGGACGGCAAGTGAAATCTATAAGGGAGTCGAGGTTGCAATAAAACAGTTGGTAACGAAAAGATGAAAAGAGAACTGCATTGAGGACGCACAAAAAGGGAGTGTAAATTGAAATGCGTGACTTAGGGAGAATTGTCTGGATGCTGTGCGGAGAAAGGGAAAAATTTAGTTGCTATGGAGCTTCAAAGATGCAGGTTGCTTACCAGCAAACGCACTTCTAGTAGTAATAATAGCAAATGTTGAAGCAGTCAAGCCATCATTATAGCCTTTAATTTCTATTAGTCAATCAAAACTGATCTTATTTTGAAGAATATGCTAAATATATTGCGACGCGTATTTGGCCCAATCTCAAGCCGTGAGCGACCTGTTACGATGCTCTTTGCTACTTTCATTCGTTTGCTCATCTGAATAATAGAATTCCATCGGTTTTTAAGTCATCCATCTTCCAACTGCTTCTCGTCAATATTTCTCTCTTAAAATTATCGTATTTCCTACCCATCTCCGTGCTATTCATAATAACTATTC
Source organism: Platycnemis pennipes (assembly GCA_933228895.1). Lineage (NCBI taxonomy): Eukaryota > Metazoa > Arthropoda > Insecta > Odonata > Platycnemididae > Platycnemis > Platycnemis pennipes. Next base: position 33,723,486 of record OW121855.1, read on the forward strand.
TTTTTCTTCCTTGTCCTCTACCCAGCATTCTACCTTCGATAATTATCTGCATTAATCCATCCTCCCTAAGTACCTGTTTCCTCCATCTCTTCTGCTTTCTCCCGGTTTCTACCAGCAATCTTCTTTTCTCCCTGACCATGTTCAACGCTTATTCATAATGTTCATCGTCCATCCTTTTACACTTCTCAATTACAACATTTTCAAATATTATTAACTTTTCTCGTCACCTTCTCTAGCTTCCATGTCTGAGATACATACAAATTCACACCCATAATAAAGCACTCTGTTAACCTTCTCCTAACATTTCTGGTTAAGGTGTTCGTCCTAAATCCTTTTTTTTCACATAGAGGAGAAATTTGAGTGACTATACCCTCGACCCTATATCCACGCGATTAGGTAAAGCAAGTGTCGAAAGCTCGGAATCGCATACGACGTGACTGACGACTCATGGAACAATGGGGGAACATAAGCGAGCGAGTACAAAGCGAGTGCTCGCGTTACATGAGAATACTTCGCAATTTCGCGAAGATTGCGAAGGTGATAAAAAGATCAGAGCAAGGCGCTCGCCGTCATATTTGGTCCAAAACCCATTTCTTTTACGAGCCGTAGAAATGGCCGAAAAACATCGCCCCGGAGAGAGGCGGATGAGGTTTCTGTTGTGAGATTCCGCGATAGAGGCGAGAATGAGCGGATTTTTACGCGCCCAGAGGGACCACGGGTGGGGTGGGGGCAAACGGATTGAAGAACGGGACGAGAGAAAGCGATGACAAGGCAATGTTGAAAAAAAAAGATATTCACCAAGTGAAAGAGGTGTGAGTTTCCAAGGGAAAAGTCGACGATGAACTCGAAATCGTAACCCATAAGCACGTTTGGAGACGGAAATCCACTCGAAAGGTAGTGTAGTTGTGGCCACAATTAGTGATCGCAATACTCACCTTGAATTTTCTTCTCAAAACAGAATGGCCTATGAGTACATTCAATGAATTTTAAGGCAAAAGAAGATTCAAGGTTCAAAAACTACGAACAAAAAGGCTTCGTGAGTTTGAATAGATTAGCGATGTGTATTCCTTTTACAGAAAGGGATTTGTTTCCTTTATTGTGTCGTCAAAAATCACCTATTGGGTTGCTTTAAGCATTCATAGGTATGAAATTTTTTAAATATTTTCGTTTGATAATACGTTTATTGTTGTAGAATCTGTATACAGACATGTAAATTGGTGAATGCCACAGACTTTACGGGATTAGAACCGTAAATCCTTTCATAGTATAGCACAAAAAAGAATCTCTCCCTCTTTCACATTCAAAGTCATGCCTGTTCTGTGTTAATGACTCAAAACTTAGTACAATTATGGTTGTTCTTTGGTATAAGAATCTACCAAGGAATTTTGAAAGGTTTATTCCAGCTTTTATAGATATATTCAGGTTCCACAGTTGACAATAAAGCAATCAACACAAGAGGTTACAGGATAATTTATGCGAATCCTTAAAATGTGCTTATGTATATGCATACCGAGCATATCTCTAAAATATTTTAGGAAAATATGGCTATAAGAAAAAATTAAAGGCTAAAAGAGAGTATTTATATGCCTTCATATTTCCGTCAATTGTAAAACGATAACATTGACAATCAAAATAAAGGTAAGAAATAGAATATACTCCTGATAAACACTTCGATAATGAAAACAGTTCTATAAGAACCATTGATATACTCAACTGGGAAGTGTTCTGGAGTTTTTAAGTAATGACAAAGGAGATTTGGGGATTGAATATCGAAATTAATATTTTTTCCCTCTCTATGCAGCTGGAAATGTTTCTTTTTCACTTTTTTTTCAGCTTTTCACCCCACCCTGAAAGTAAATCCAGTCTTCATGAGGGGTCAAGAGACTAGATCTCGTAACTGACGGCTTCCGCGATCTGCACACATTCTCCTCTTTTGATTTAATTTCCAAAGAACTGATAAGCAGCTTGTTACGAGTGGACCTTAGCTGAGACCAATGGCGAAACAGTACGTGCGTTCATATCGCTCGTTGAAATCACTCACGACTGCTCTCCTCGGACGGGTTTTTTGAAACCATGACAAATCAACACTTTGGAGCATTAAAACTAAAAATCGGAATCGTAAAAAGGCACGATAATCATTTTAAGATTATTCCTCATAAATAAGATATGGTCACATCGTCATAAATCCATCGAAAAGGAAACATTACAATTTTGAAATGGAAAACTAGCGGTATATTTCCGCTTTGCTAACTGAATCATTGGAGGTTAAGTTGGCCCTTTGTAGTCCGGTTCAATTTGAAGAGGAACACTTCGCATAAATGTAAATTCTAATGTAACACATCAAACGTATTGATTATAGGATCCGGTTTTTAATGCAATTTGAAGTGTTTAGCATCTAAATACATCTATTCAGTTATAGTCATTATTAGCCATCTAATCTATGAAACAACCCAAGATAATATCTTTGAATTTCTTTTAAATACCAAAATGCCATTTGGTTAATGCCAAAAAATAACCGTTTGGTTGTTATTCCAGGCGAATACTTATATTCACGACAAAATAATCCACGGGGATGGGGTTTTTGTAGTGTAGAGTATTTGCTTCCCATCTCGAGGGCCATAGTTTTAATCCGGGCTGATTCATATTATTTGTTGGTAGTTAGACCGGTCCTCACTTGAGTGTAATGTGGGTAACAATTTGAGTTCAGTACCTAGTCCGTCGGACGGTAAATTAAACTATCCACCTCTAGGCGGCTCTAATTGATAGTAGGCTAAAACCGACGGAAGGTTTCTCTCCACTCTTCCCCTTTTCCTTTTATAATTCCTACCTATATCAAGTTACCCCCCTATCTTAAATGGTGCAAATAGCCGTATCTGTCAGTCGTTTCCCTGGGAAAACTATCACTTCAGATAAATCGCTATAAATACTCTTATTGTTAGAATGCATTAATGTAGAACTTTTAGAATCTGACGAACGATGCTATCATTCCTTTCCCTATTAGCAAAAGTATGTGAGTGTGAGCTTGCACAGCGAGATACGGCAATTTGAAATTCTCGCGCGATATCGCATGTCGCTGTGTGGTCGCTAAGCGATGCGATTCAGCACAAAACGTAGTAGGTAAGTGTGATTAATCGAGCTTCAACAATTAACAGAAGGCAACTGGAATACGATGGTTAATAACAGTCAGTATAAGCAAGTCTCATAAAAAGTGTCGACCACTTTCTTTTCTACCAGCAATTATATCCAGACCCTAACACTTAGTTTTCGGTTAATAATTTCTCTTTCAACGCCTAAATTTTTCATGGCATTATATAACTTCCTAAATTCCGAAAGTTTTATGGTTCCTTATCAAATGTGACCAAACATATTTCAGTTGACAATGCAGATAAAATTTGGAAACGCTAATTGATACAGAAGAGTCTATTCCATGTAACGTATACCTACTAACTGTACACACCACAGAGCACTCATAATGGTATTGTCAGGTACTAGGTCACTCTTATCAACAAAGTAGCATGAGGAGAGTATTGATGACGCCGCGATGTAGTTAATTGAATCACTTCTTCCGTGTTAGATTTGATGTTGAAGTTATGCATAGCAAACATGTTGAAAATTGCCGGAGGAAAAAGAATTCATGGACCGAGAATCGAACCACGGATCTTTGGCTTGTCGGGCTAGTGCGCAAACCACCGTGCTACCTAGGAAAAACTACAATCCCGCCTTACGTTTGCCAATCGTCGAATCATTAAATTTACTCGTCAGGTGCTGAGAAACTGAAATTTGAGCTCCGATACAGGGGACTCTCTTGCCCTCGACTGCACGTTGGAACTCGAGGTCACGGAGCGTGTCGGTCGGGGTGTGGGCGTCGCTCCAGTTGGCTGCCCGCGGGGCGGTTGGAAGTCCCGATGGCACGCGCCCGCACATCGGGAGCCTGGGCCGAGGGTGGCCGGGGCACCTTCTGGTCGCAGGGACGCGCCACCACACGCGCCGACACAGGCCGTTGCACGGCTTAAAATGCGGGGTAGGGCATGCGAATAGCGACACATCCGAGGGAACACGTCCACCCCCAAAACGCAACGCACTCCGACCATAACGCCCTCATTCCACACCACTTAAAAACTTAAAACTCTCTGGGGCGATTATAAAAATATCGTCGCGACAATTTGGCGATTACGGCAGAGGGTTTTTACTGTCTTACCAGTCTCCGCATGAGCGCTCCGTGGAGAGTTCTTCTAGAGCAATGCTCCGTCCGACGGATGGGACGTTATACAGTGTCACCTTTCGAGAAAATAAGCTGCCGGCGCTGTTTCCTTCCTGACTGCCAGACTAGGAACTGCAATGCTCCTTTTAACTTCACTGCTTTTCATTTCTTTGAAATTTATATTTTATAAATTCATTTTCTTTAATTGTTTAAAGCATTAAAATCCTACCCATTGCTCATAGCATCTATGAACATCTCCTCATATGAATGGATTGGAATGAGTCCAGAATAGTTATATGTTTATTCCAACTATAAATGCGGCCGCAAGAACCGCAAGGAAATTCTAGGAATGTTAATGGAGGGAAGGAGTTAGCTAAGGAAATTAAGAGAAGACAGCGAATAGAATAAGAGACGCTGATGTTTCGAAGGGCGTAATAAAACCGAGAATGCTGTACAGGCAGAAGAGTGAGGAGGAGAATAGGCTGTCTCAAATACGCCGAGCTATAGAAGAATGTCGTGTGAAAGATAAATACAACCTGAAGCATGTGAACGTTTTAGAGTTTTTAAATGGATTTCATTGTCCTTTAAAGTTTGATCATAGCAACAAGTGAAAAATAATAATGATTATTATAATTATAATCAATTTCAGAGGGAAAAGTGAAAGGAAAAATGGTAAAGGAAGGCCTCTTATATATAAAACATTACGAAAGATGTGAAAGAGAAGAATTACGTAAAAATTAAGAGGCTAGCTAATAGAAAATGCGAAGAGCAGCATCAAACCAATGTAAGAATTGTAGACTGAAGATAAATAAGAATCAGGATTTTTCAGGTCCAAAAGTGTATTTAAATAAATACAAAGCGTAAAATTTTACGACAGTTCCTTATTGCTTTTTTATTCATCGGTATTTTCCTTACGTGATCTCTTTATGATATCTCAAATGTATCTAAATAATATGCTAAAGCCAAAAATGAAACATCATATATCTATGAATCAAATCTTAGAAAAGGGTGCTTTATTTTCCAGTACTCGCATGCTGCGCTGCATGCTCTCCAGGCCCCGAACGATGGTACATACTATTTTAGAGAACTGGTTACAAAAACTCTTTTAGAATAGACTATTACCCTGGTTTGACATATCCACAAAGAATGAAGATAGGAAATACATCCCTTCATTTAAAGAAAAATATCGTGGGGGATGGTGATAAATTAATAAACCGGCTCAAAAAAAAGGTACGGGTGTGCGGGTGGTCGGGATGTGGATGAGTGGAGGGGAGAGTGAGGGTGAGAAGTGGTGAGGAGAGGAGGCGTGTCGTCGGAGTGACAGACCGCCGCTGGTCGGCACGAGAACTGAGAACGCTTCTGCCCGCATGTCGCGCTCACGGACGCTCAAGTGCGCATATCAAGACGCCGTCAGGTGTCCGCGTCTTTAGAGAGGCGAGAGGGTGAGAGGAGAGATAAGGGACACGGAGACGGGTGGCAGAGGGTGAGTGGATGGCGAGAAGAAGGAGGCGAGGGGAGGAGAGGACTTCGGGTGACTACATGACATCCTGGAAGGAATGGGACGAGATTTTCTTATCATTGAGGCTGGAATGACATCTCGTGAGCAGATACTCGAAGGCAGGTATCATATTCGCACTGTTTGTGGCACAGCACTCACTCACTCAGTGATTCAACCCGATGGTTGGTTTTGATAGGTGAGAGTAGAGCTCACCCCGTACTAAGCCAATAGCGTGTGAAATTCACACATTCAGGGTAGGAGGGGCAGTTCCTTTCCCTGGGCCACCTGCGATTTCCTACGAAGTTCCGACACGCAAACAATCCCATCGCGAGGATTTTAGATGGGGGTGTCCAGAAAGGCTCTTGCCCGGGATTTGAACCCGGGACCCTCCGGTCAGTAGCTCAGTGCTCTCCCCACTTGGCCACCACGACCCACCACAGCGCAATAGAGACTGAAATATATCAAACGAATTGTCAAGTGTTTAATGCCCTGTTTAATTCCAACTTTACCTAATTACCTACCTATCCTAAATGACACTAATGACCCTGGCTATCGACCACCTCTTGCGAACAATAGCGTTCTGTAGACTTAATGGTGATTTTCTGTGACTCATGAACAATTTGTATGCGACATAAAACTACCCTCATTACTACTACTACAACTGCTTGCATTTTTCCGGCAAGTATATCAAAATAACTGTAGGAATGTGCTTTCAAGTGAAAAAGTAAAAAAAGGATATTCGTATTTCTCTCTAGTCTTACGAGTATGCATCAAACTTTGGGGATCCAATGAATAAACGTTTAATTCGAGAACTGAAGGAGATGCAAAGGAAAACAGCACATTTCTTTAACAAGCTCAAGATCGTGATGATCGTACAGAAAGGGTCACTCAACTATTGGAAAAGCTTGCTTGGAAAATCTTAGAGAATAGAGGGATATGCAAACTGGCTCTGAGGAAATTCTGCTGTTGCGTACCTATTTCAGCGAATAACTCCGCTAAAGCATTCGCGGCTAGTTTTCAATCCTTGAATTGGCTCAAGTAAGCACCTTAGTGTTTAAAGTCCTCTAGAAATCCAGAGGGGAGAAGGAAGCCTTGATAGCACCATTGCCGGTGCACCTGACTGGAAATTAGGGTGTTCCGGGTGCGAGTCCCCGGTCAAGGTGGATTTTTTTCTCAATGGAAATTCTGCTGCCTTCTGAAGGCACTGAATGAAGGAAAACTGGTCATGTGGTAAAACACAGGAATATTCTAGATCAAAGGCGTAAAGGAGGATGATGGAATATGTAAAAAAATCACGTTATGAGATATGGAGAGGTTTGTAAATAGTTTAATTGAGGGAAAGGATTCGTCATGAGCGATAGCTTAATGACAGCCGATGGCAACATTCACTCTGAATAGACAAAGTGACGTTAAAATGGCTTAGCCTTCTCGAATGCCTGAAAATTCACATAAATTCTGTTGCCAAGGACTCGGGCATTCGCTGTAAAATAAAAAAGAGCATAAAACGGAACAAAACGTGTATTTTGGCCCACGTATTTTTATATTTTTAACGACCGGTTTCGAAGATTGCTCATTATTACCACCATTAAAAGGTCGAGCGCACCTTGATAATGACAAGAAATCGTTGAAACCGGCTGGCAAAAATACATCAAATCCAGAGATTTTTTTTCGTATTACCCACAATTATACCATACCCTAATCTGTCAATATCGTGAAACACATTTGTCGGTCCAATTAAAACTTCCATTGGGAAAAGAACATAGATAGAACACCCGATGAGGAGAAAGGGCTGCAGGAAGAAAGGTATTAGATGATGGTATTAGATGATAGATTATCGATTTAACTTGTTAACTTCACCGTTAGAGCAACTACGTACGCAAATGGTGCATTCTAATGAGGTTATTTATGCTAAATGAGATACTTAGTAAGTACATATTAGTGCCTTCTCCATCTAAAAACTTAGACGGAAGATCCTCCGGATTTTTTATAAGCACTTTTTGTAATACAATAATGAAAAATACATCATTATCTTTAACCATATGTATATTCCATTCTTTTAACTCATGAGATACCAAAAAGAAATGACATACAATTTCTATTTTGTAAAGTTTCTACTGATTTCCACTAACACTTTGAGGCTCCCAAAAGCAAATATTAGCTCAAAATATTTTCACGGCAGAGTATTACGATTGAAATTGGGTTTATAAAAATAATATGAATAGTATATTCTATAATACCGAGCGACATAAACTTTATTTCCGGTACTTACTATAGGTTAATCATTGGATTAATATATACTGGACTAGATAGTTAACATAACGTTATCGTCGTTCCACAAAGAAAATGTAGGTAGTGTTTTGTTTGACATGGTGAGTAGCGTTCCAAGGGTTCAAACTTGGACTTTTCAGCGGGAGGAATAGAGCTGGTGCTGGCATTTTAAAGATGTGCCAGATGAAAGACGGAGAAAATGAAATGATCAGAAAGAAACATGAAGAAAATTGTGTGTAGTAGGAAAAGATGTTTACATATGTAGTAGAGAAAGTGACGAAGCTGCGATGGGATATTCAATGGAGGCAGAACATATGGATGAAATAGCTAATTAAAGTGAATGAGAAATCAATGGCAGTGATTGAAAGGAAAATTGGGGAAGAGTACGGTAAAGGATATTTTACATTGAATGCATTGAGTAGAAAGGGTGCCATACTTATGAATAAAATAGTGCAAAATAGTTAGAGTTCGTTGGAAAAATAATGTTTGAAGCTGTTGACGAAGTCCATCTCCACACATCGCTAATAAATATGAGACGAATCAGAATCGTAATTAGTAGGATTCCAATGGTAACTATTTCACGACGTTGGTGTTTGCTCAGGGGTTCATTAAAATATACACTGAATATACATGTGTAAAATATATATATGTGAAATCGTCATGGATATTAAATTAATATTTTCACACGATGAGCAATTCCTAAAATGTGCTTAATACGTTGAAATTACCAAATTATTATTACGAGGACAAGATTAAATGTTTGATTTCGTTGACGGTGCAGCAATTCGCAGGGATCATTAACCCTATCACCCCCTCACCCCCTAACCAAATTCGCCCGTGTCCGGGGCAGCCAACGACACCATCCCAAGGGCAACCAACACCGAGGGCAGCAGGCCGGATGAACAAGAGGCGCGGCGTCTACGAGGAAGAGTATGGTCAGGAATGGAGGAAGTGGCGGTGGAGGGGAGAGCAAGGATGCGAGCTCTCTCCCTGAGGGCCATCGTTTAACTATCGCTTACGCGTCGACCATCATTCAAGCGATCGGTCGCATCTCAAGAGAGGTCGCGGGAGGAGGGTCGGGTCGAGGGGGAGGGGGGTTTGCCTCGCTCGCGAAAACATGGGTGAGTTATTTACTTAGGAAAGGCCACGCATTGTTTACCTCGGCCAATTTAATGTGCGGCCCTCGCATTCGAATGGGAATATTATGTTTAACACGCAGCATGAACCAACAGAATTTAGACGTAGTAGCTGTGTTCAAACTCGAAGGTTGGTCTGGTTGGGGAGGATACTGATCACCGAATATTTAGCTTAACCGTGAGGGAAATTCACGCATGACGTTAACGGGGGCGATTCCTCTCCCAGTAAAGCTTGCGGTTTCCAGGAAAAATTCCTGCCACCAGAAAATGGCAAAGATAAATAGCCAGCTTCAGCTAAATATGCCCAAAGGTCTCTACCGGTTTCGAACTAGGGACCTTCGGTCAGACGTCCAACACACTACCCAACGGGATACCACAAGATAGAATTTACACATGATTCCTGTATTTATTTCCTAATGTATTCCTCCAACCTAAAGAATGCATAAAAACAAATTGTTCGGCTGTGCCAAAGAGTACAATTCGCTAATAGTAAAATGTTTATCTATGATCATGGATATTAGAGCTATGCCCATAATTTTATAAATTATGCCTGAAAATGCTATATTTAGCTACAACCCATTGCGATATAGAAATAACAAACAACTACTTTTTAGAAATTTTGTTTAGCTTATCAACTTAAAACTAAATTAACTTTAAATATTCAATAAAAACTATTACATAATCGAGGAAATATGTAATTAATATAATTGTGTGGTTAGTTACCACTTTTCTTTTTTTTAAATTAACCAAGATAAATAAAAATTTATAGCCATCAACGGTGGCGAAGAAAACAAATATGGATTCAGACAAAAGGGTTAATCTTAGTAAGCGAGTTAGATAATCGTTATAATGTAGCTTGATTGATTGTGAGAATAAAGTTTAAATTGAGCCAGAGAATTTACAGGAAATTACGTTTAGAAATAAAATCAGTGTAGTTTGGGATTTGTTACCTTATTGAAAAGTTAACTACGAAAAATTAACTTAGTAAAATTCAATTTAGGCACACGCACTAATCTTCACACAAGCTACTATCGTTAGCTAATGAATATTATGTACTCACGTAGTAAATTAACATTAGTTCACACCTAGACTGACTTTTGGATTTTTAAGCGTCATGTGACAAAAGAAGCTAATTAAATAAAAACAAAAATATTCAATAAAATACCACAATAACCAATTACACCCTCGATATTTTCCGTCTCCCGTACTATTCCGAACTGACAGACAACATATTACCATCATTGCTTCACAGTTCACAGTAATGGTTTTTGAGCAGCTACACCAACGACCTTGAGTTAATGCTCTGTGTCGCTTATGCAGAGTTATACATTTTATTTCGAACATCCTCTCAGTGATTAATGATACGAGCGTCATTCATTTTCTAAGGAGCATACAAACTAGCTGCTTCAGTAATAACTATGGCGACTCTATGTTAAAATGAAAGTCATATAAAAGCTTGAATTTTTAGTTTATTTTCCCCGTTTTTTTTGACTTTATAATGTTAAGTAACAAATATTCCAATGCCATGGTTCATTGAATATCAAAACTTGGTGGACACTGAATCGAGTACCGGATGCTAAACATTTAGACGCGGATGAAAAAGCAGCTCCGACGTGAATCGCCGCCTCATATTTATTGCTTCCTCACGGATGCAGCCAGCCCAAATGATGAGAAGACCGATTAATCTCTTCGACATCATTTTTTCACCATGTTTCCGTAGCCTAAGGGCAGAGTGACCGTTCGTGAACACGAAAGTTACCGTTTGATCATGGTTCCGTTCGATGTTCTGGAGAACGGATACATCGATTACGATCATGGAGGGACAGCAGGTATGCATGAAGTTTAAATACTTACGGTACACGGGCGAAAATGTTGCATAGGCGTAATATAACACACTACCGTACTGCGTCCCTACATTCTAGGGATTTACAGAAGTAGGCCAGGGGGTTCCGTTATGTAATTAAAAGCAGGAAATAATAATACTAAATATTTAAAAAGAACTAAATTTTATAGTCTCAGACATTATTTCATAAAACTACATAATCAATATAATGTATAACCTTCGTAGAGTCCAGGCGGTCCAGGCATAATACCTACCCCCCCACTATATTACCCACCTGAGTTTCCATTGCTACACTGTCTTTACCTTTGAAAAGAAAAACATCTAGTAAGAGAAAAATATCTATGCACAGAAATACGTGTACTTTATAATGTAACTATATTTCAAACAATTACATACATCCTTACGTAGAAATCTCGCTTTTATTAAGGGTTTTGTAATACTATGCTGACTGTCATCGTATCAATTAGAAAGTACTGCCCCCTTAAACTTGACTTTTATAGCATCCAGAATTCTTATTAGTAGGACAATACTTCATTAATGTTTAAAATTACAATTCTTAGTGCAAATTTTTAAAACATCTCGTTGGTTGTTTTCCTGAAACGAAGAGGTACGGAAGAATTACATGGTCAGTCAAATTTTACGAGGACCCATGGCTAAAGATTCGAGACACGACCTTACTCGGATCGTAAAGCAAGGATTAAATAAAATAACAAGAATGAGAGAGAGGATCTTTGTTGCACAAAGTCATACGCACGGGATGAAGTGTGAGACACGTCCCCACCTGCGCGAAAGTGGAAGTAGATAAGGAGAGGGAAATAGGCTCGGATTATTTTTTTCTCTTCCTTGCCTTTAAACATTTTTTTTTCATGTGAAGATGATGATGCTCTGATGCGATACAGGGAGAACGTGACGCAAGCCTCGGTCACGTTTCACGGACGCCCGCATGGAAATTACAACCGTGACAACTTTCTCCCCCTCACTCACTTTTCCTCACACCACTCCTCAACCCCTGTACCCCGGACGGAGCCGCTGCACTCATACGGAGAGGGTGGACGGATGTAGGGAGGAATGGGGAGGGGTGAAGGAGCCCTCCCTTCCTCCCCCTCCCGACGCACTCTCCCACTCCCAGCCCCAAGGAGTTTGGCGCGGTTTGTGTGAAGACTTGTGGATGGGGGAAGGGTGTGTGGGGTGCACGTGAGGGATGGGAGCGAAAGAGTTGGTTCTCTGTGCGCGCGGCGCTTCTTGTAATTCACTGCGTTGCCGTCCGGGTGGTGGGCGTGATGGTCTGTTGGTCCAGCGTTGAGGGGAGGTGCTCATCTCCCTTGCCTTGTTGTTCGGTCCAGCGAATACCCGGGGCTTAAGTGGAAATGGTGGGGGAGACTCTAACCTCTCTACAAGATGCTTGCCTCCGGATGAGCCGAGAATCACTCAACATCGAGGAAATAGGTTCACGGGAGATACGCAGCGGTGGATACAGGGGATGTCCGGGGAAAATTACGGTAAAAGACGTAGCAGGAATTATAGGGTGTTTTCTCATAGATTAAAGGTAGTTCTGAATAGATTCAGAGACATTTCCATCGCTGGATTTTTGCTTACGAACACCTGATGCTCTACTTCCACATTAAGTCTAGCTTACTTCATTCCCCTCTTCGCTCTCATTAGAATACCTTTCGTCTTCTTCCATCGTCACCGACAATCCAACATTCTAAACTCAATCGCTACCTTCAACATATCATCATCTCCTATGTCTTTCTTTAATCTTCATGTACCAACTCCTTCGGAAACACCAAAAATTCTTTCGTTTAATAATAATCGTTTATTATTAATTTTATAATGGGGCTATGTAGAAAAAAATTCCAATCACTTAATCAATCTTATCCGCATCAGATAACGCGAAGAAACACCCACAATTATGTATGCTTGTATTTAGAACAATCCATTAGATACATTTAAACCTATCCTCTTTCCTGACATACGCGTTTATTTCCTGAGACGCCTGTAGTTTTCTGACTCCCTGTATATAAGCAGAATTATGGTCAACTTCCGAAAGAATGCAGCTTAATTCAATTAGATTCCGAATTATTCCTGCCCCGGTGCTTCCTATTATCTCCCTGAGGAAAACAAGGGATTTAAAGGCAGCCAGGAAGGAGAAGACCTATATTGGAAGCCTGTGACAGAGATGCGCTCAGTAGTGTAACAACCGACGCTAAGGGCTCTTATTCCATCACTAATAAACACTTCATTCTATTCTCCGACTCTGCCTCGTAATCTAGTATAAAACCAAGTAAGTTCAGTATTATTTTTCTTCGAGAAATAAGTAAAGTTTTTTTAATATGTTTTTGAAAAATGAGGAAAAGTTACTTAAAGAAATCATACATGCAGCCCAGAAAAATAGGGAGTTTTTATCGCAACATATGAGATTTTTTTAGCTACATATTCAATGAACCAAAGCAATATTTTATCAGTAGACCAAGATATTATAAGATATCTATGCCAAAATTTCAACTTAGTTGAAAAGAGAAATTGAAATTGAAAAAAAAACGGATATCGGGAAAATCACGACTGGACCACTACAGGTATGCGTATGACTGAATGAGTAGGAAAATTCATTATAAATGAAAAGAGGGTCTCCGTAATTCCTCATAGATTTTTTTAAATACGATCTGTTTCGACAGGCATGACGACCTATGTTCGACCTGTAATGATCAGATACAAATACAGCAAAAGACAAGGAATATATAGGCAGAAAAATTGGGGAAAGGAGAGGAGAGGAGAGGTGATAACTCGTCGAAATCTAGGTCGTAGGTAATTAATAAAAAAAATTATGCGGAATCACGAAGTCACTCTTTTCATTTTCAATGTCAAACAAAATCCACGGAGTTACCACTACGGAGTAGAATGATTAGCGAGTTTCTTACATCTAAAATCGGAGCAGCACACTAAAATCTTAAATCCCCTCTCTTTTTGACTGGATCATCATCAAATATGAAGATATGTAGGCAATGCATTATTGTGAAGGGAGACATGACGTAGAAAAGGAGCAGTCCGGGGAATAAAATACAAAAAAATTTGGTGACTCAATAAAAGCCTAAACTAACAGATAGCAAACTCATAATAATTCCACGTATATGGTGTAATACAGTGGCTTGAGATACTGAATATGATGGTATTATGACTAAAAACACAAAACAAATGCTGAAACACCCACTCATTACTCCAGAATTCTCATGGCGATAGTCGCCATCCATGGACAAGATAAGTTAATCTTCGATCGGAGAATCAAAGCTCTTCTAGTGCCTGGCTTGGCTTGACTTGGAATTCACGTATTCAGATTCATAGGTGAGACTATATGAAATTTCGAACAACTATGATATGAGAAAATCAAATGAATTAGGAGGGGCAGGGAGAATTCTGAGAAATTACCTGGATATGAAGCCGGGACCATCAGGTTAGGGGTGGAAAGCTCCTTACACAGGTTGCCGCTTCCATTTCAGTCTAGTGCATCTCACAAAAATTTGGCGCAATATTTCCTCAAGAGTATCCCACCAATCAAGGTAGGTTGGGGGGGAAGGAGAGAAATATCTTTCAGCCTAAAACCAGTCATTCCACTTTTTGCCACATCATTTTACATGTATTTCCAAGAAATCATCAGAGGCATACGTTTCATGTTTCGTTCCCCAAACCTTAAGAGCATGGGAATATTCATCAAGACTAAGGCATGACGTAGTATTTCAGGCCTTTTCACGTGATTTGAGTCACGCACTTGTGGGGTAACAAGAGCCATAAAAGAAAAATTTTGTATCACGCTATAATCACTTTGAGCTGCAAAAATATAATGCAAAAAGTCAAAAGAAACCTGTGACAGTTAAAAAATATGAGCCTGATGATATGCAGATTTTTTTTGATCTGCAGAATTCGTAAAGACCCATGTTCCAAGCATGCCGATGGAGATTAACGGCTCCTAATATTTTAAAAGAATTTGATCTTAACAATTACGGGATGGATAAAAATGGATGAAAATAAATAGGGGGTGTTCCCGATGAGGACATGGACAAGGATGGAGAAAGCAAGGCATGCTATTTTACAGGAGTTAGGCAAGGGAGGGTAGGAGATAATTTACTAGGGTAGATAGAGTATAAACAGAATTAAGAGATATTGATAGCTGCTAAAGATTAGGGCACTATCAAACGACATTAGCAAACGACAACGAGAGAGGAATGATGAATTTGTAATCGCGACAAGGGAAGACCGAGATGGTGGCGAGTGGACGAATGAAGCTATATACAAGATGAGAAACCTTGCATTTTTGTTTTTGCAAGAGTCTGTAAGGCTCTGGAAAATGAACGTTGTTGTTGTAAGGTCTAGACAGTGTAATTTCTCTTAACTTTCCGATCAAAAAGCCTATTGTTGACATATTTATCAATGGCGAAAAAAAGAAATGATGCTGATGCGGTAGCTAGGTCGGTAATGTGACGGTCTGGTAACCCTAGGCGGGTTCAAATCCCGCTGTGGATATGAAGTTTGTTTTCGTCTTGGATTTAACTATGCTGCTACATGCTGCGGTGCAACCTCAGCGGTCTGAGTACTCAAAACCTAATTTTACTACTTCTAACAGCAATGACCACAATGTGGAAACTTAGACGAAGTCCAGGATTGAGGTAATGTTGCCACGGCTTTTCGCACGATGTCATCGTGAGTCACGAGAGTTATCTATTCGCCAATACTTTTGTGAGCCGGCTGGGCGCCACGGTGTATGAGATATCTTAAGGTTCTAGTTCATAATTCTACCGGATAAAAGTGCAATGAATGCTGAAACGGTACAAAACAGATGAATGATATCACCGCTGCCGCATGCATCGAATGACATCCTTTCATCAGTGGAACACATTGCGTCGGGGCGCATGTCAAAAACAGAAATCCACCCCACAACGACTCGAACTGGTTTTGCCTCGCGGGTATCCCACGTGCGTTATTATATTCCGAAAAAAAACCCACATGTGTAACGGAAGGGTTTGTGCGCGATTCAAAGAGAGACGAACACGAGAGTCTGAGGATTTACGAGGGGAGTCCCCGCTGGAAGGTTAGTTACGCCCCTGCCACCGCCAAGATGTGGATATCACCCCGCACTTCCGCCCCGCCAGAAGAAAATGAATTTCAACCGGCTGAGAGGATCATCTCGGAGGAAAGACGGAGAAAAGTAAAGGCCATCCATGGAGCCCGGGGGACTCGGGAGGGCGGAATTTACGGTTTGGCAAGTATGCTAACGAAAGGAGCACGTGCGCCGCTCACGAGGGGTTATGAGTGAATGCGCGTTCGGTCGGCGGGGGAAGGGGCTTCGAACAAGAGAAGAGAATCGGCTGCAGGAAAGAAGGGCAAGCAGCGCAGAAGAAGATGCCGCCGTACGGCATTGGCTTCCGGCAAGGAGGCGAGGCCCCAAGGCAAGGATGAAAGGGGCGGGTGACGGATTATGAATGCCAAGGAAGTCGGGCGATGAGTCAGCTGGCTAAAGGGTTGCAAGAATCGGGGAAAGTTGTTCAGATGATCAACCCTTTCGGTGAAGGCAGAAGAGTCTTCCAAACATTTCCCCTTCAGAGAGTCAGGCTAGTTTTTATGATGCATGGTCGGCTTTGGATCGCTGGCGTTGACATTCAGGGTTGCCAAGTCAGCAATACCGACAACTCTGGCTTCATTAAGTGTGGTATCTTGATAGGTTAAAGTGATATATAAGGATATCTGCGGTGACCGAGCAGGTTTATAGCGTGGTAGCGTTTAAGTGGACGTATGGGGAGGAAAAGGGAAACAATGACTATTCCTAAACTATCCTCTCATTATCAAAGACGTGTTTTACCAGTGAAGATAGGCAATTGGATAATTATCATAAAACAACACTCTAAACTGGGGCCATCTGCAGCCTTTCCCCATCCAAGGCATCGTGGCTCATGACACTGATAAAAACACATGAGAAATGAAAAAGAATTCACCTGGGAGATAATGGGATAGGTAACAGATTCGACTGGAGAAATTAAATCCATTTTCGATAGATTAAAATATTCATTTTTCCCTCGCACATTTCGTGACCATTATGACAAGATACTTTCATAGAAAGCATGCTGGGATGACAAGTTGCTTCCACCTTGCTTTCATATGATTATATAATGGCCTAAAGTACTCATAGACAGATTTTATCGAATTTACTACGGAGAAAAGAGGGACAAGTAATACATGTATATTTAGGTGTTTTGCATACCGGCAATGAATCATTAAATGCGCAAAGCAGGCGAATAGTTTTTCTTAAATATCTCCCTGAATGTTGTGTAATAAGTGATTCTTATAGATTCTGCCTCAGTTGATATTGATAGCCATTGCTAATTTTGTAGTATTGAAGATACCGTAATGCACTTTCTGTTATTATTCAACCCATGCCACACACCCTCGAGATGGCTTACCGCAATATACAGTAGATGTAGACGAAATAATCAGCCTCAAACATTGCATAGGGAAAACCAATATCTCCACCGGTGGATTCCTCTCTCCATCAATCAAAAGTACTCTTGCAGAATTTTCACAAGGAAAAATCCACCTCGACCGAGGATTCCGGATGGAGCAGGCACGTAGCCGGAAATTTGCTTCGAAGCGGGGGGCTAATTCTAGTGTAGCGTAACTTGAAACAAATCAGCCTTGCCCGTTCGGTGCCGACATGTTGCAAATCTCTTCCCTTAATTTTCAGTGCTAAGTATATACTTTCACAGTGCTCATTCCTATCTCTTCTCACTGACAAAGTTTACTGCTAACCTTGTTATGAAGGAGTTAATTTGTCTGGCCCCAGAAAAGAAGTTCAGCGCATACATATATATCAGATTGGAAAGAACAATTATTAACCACAAATGCATCAAACTATTGATCACGTTTCAAGACACTAAACACGTGAGTTATACGCAGTGTGATCCGGATTATTATACCCAGGTAAAACGAGAACAGTAAAATTTTTTTCCCAAAAATTTCGGGGGAAGGGGGAGGGGGCGGAGGAGACCGAAGCCCCCTTGGCTATGTACCTGGGATAGAGGTGGATTTTTTTCCTTGTGGAAATATGCTACTTTGCATTTCAGCGTATGACTCCGCTAAGTTATTCGCGGCTAGTCCACAAGTCTCGAAAGTACTGTTTTTTGTCACCTTCATCTGAATTCAAAAATTCGTTACCCCTGCATTATTGGGTTGGTGTGGAGGTGAGAAAATTGGCACCCTATCCCAAAGGTTTAGGTTCGAGCGTCAGCATGGGCAGAAATTTTTCAGTGAAATATCCGTCCCTTCTCTGCTCTGGGAACTTAAGGAAGTACAGACCTCTGCCCCACAGATGAGAAGCTAAATCGAGGACCCCCTGTCGCCTTTCATTAAGCGTTTCTCTCTATACTTCCTTCATTTCCAATAAATTCAAACTACATCCCACCATCCTTCGTCCATAATGGCGCAAATGAACTCAACTGTAGTCCTCCTTCTCACAACTAGAAAAATTAAGTATATTCATAATTTTCCTCTTCAATACATCACAACTCCTCCCTCCTCTTACGTCACGCAAATGCCAATTCTCTTCTTGCCTACCACTATCGCTCGATATTCTTCGATACATCGCAGCCAACAGCATCCCGTTACTTCTCAATCCTTTTTCATTTCCACATGCGATTCATCGCGGATCATTTTATTACCGGAGATATTTATTGCTAGCTTAACAATAGACATTGGTTTATCACTTACATGTAGCTGAGAGATGCTGGTCCAGTTACATAATTGATTGATTGTTTGGGGAAGGTGTGGTAATTTTATTGCTTTGGAGGTCGAAGGTCACGGCTTGGAAGCCCGCGCATGGGCGAGACGTCACAACTTTGGGCATTGAAGTATGTTTCCTTTGTAGTCCTTTACGAGATAACGGTAGAGAGACTTAAATTATACCGGAAGTACTCGGAAGGTGAGTTGGCGGATATCGGTGACTCAAAAAAAAAAGGAAATG
Source organism: Platycnemis pennipes (assembly GCA_933228895.1). Classification (NCBI taxonomy): domain Eukaryota; kingdom Metazoa; phylum Arthropoda; class Insecta; order Odonata; family Platycnemididae; genus Platycnemis; species Platycnemis pennipes. Next base: position 33,742,434 of record OW121855.1, read on the forward strand.
TAGTATACTGGCACATAAAACGAGAATTGGTCATCTTGGGCAAGGGTTTAATTAGTCAGGGATATTTGACTAAACCACAAATGCGGACAGTGTTAATGCAAATTTCTTTGAATCTTAGCATTTTTCTCGAGACGCACAGTTCTCAACGATATAAAAGATTTGGACGAAACTCCGCCGAGATAGTTAATTAGGATTTTAATGTAGTGTTCACACTTACTGTACATGTCTTCAAATGACTATAAATTCACAACATATTAAAGTAATTGTTTTCGATGTTTTCTAGTATTGCTGGTATGTGACCCCAAATATATTAGAAGCATCCTTCGCCGAAAGGCGTTTTAGCATTATCTGTCCACTTGATTTTACATTCAGTTTGAAATTAGAATCTGCATAGCAGCATTACTTGTTCGCATGTAATAAAACATTTTTGGAATTAGAATCCTGCGACTGCAAAACTGGGCGAAATTGTGCTGTAGCCCAAAAATTGTTGTCATATGTATTTCGACGAGGTGCAATCCGTTGGAAAGAAATTAAATATTTCATAATTCATCTTTTCAAATTGTATTTTCATGTAAAGATCCCTCAGGTGATTTTCAACACCACAGCCGGTTCAATAAACTTTAGGTGGATGAAAACAATATGGAGAAGAGGGCACAATGGTATAGAGAAAGCAGAACATTCTCTTCTGCTTTTTGCTTTTCTCTTTTGCTTCCTTCTGACCTAATGATTGGTTGTCCATACCATTCGGTAAGAATTATACATGCCTCAGCTGAAAGGTGAGTCGGGTAGACTGTCAGATTGTTGACAGTTTCAAAATTATCACATAATACATATGACAGAAATGCACTAAGAATTTTCGGCTGAGGGCTCTCTCAGCCCTGATATTACAGTAGTTCTTGGTTCTCGGGGTTCTTCCGCGTTATACTTCTTCCAGGTTCTTCTTCTCCTACTTTGGAATATCACCGCTGAAAAAGCCCTCCGCAGAAAATTCCTAAGTGTATTTCCGTCTTATGCATCATGTGATAATTTAGAAATGTCCGAGAATAGAAATATGAAAGGTAGAGCAACATGAGTCGCATAGACTCTGTCTAGTGTGCAGAGCAACATGAGTCTATGCGACTCATGTTGCTCTGCGTATCAGCTAAAGCATGAATAATTGTCACCACGACTATAAATTGCCTGATGAAATTTCGTATTTTTTTCAGGATATATCCTAAAAAACTATTAATTGACCTGAAGATGCATCCTGCAATGAATGCGAAACGTTAACAAACAGAAATATATAGCACAAGAACCCAGAGAGCAATGAACTACTTCACTATGAAAGTAATGGTTTTTGCGAGTGTGGAGCTCATTTCCAATATTTTAATTCTGATCATGATAAATGGCGAATTTTGTTTTAAACTTATGACAGGAGATAGGAGGGAAGCGAATCTAAAGAAGGAAATGGGTCCAGGATACCACTTAAAAATCTGCCACTGCTAGGAATCTGACCCGAGCCTTCGGGATGGGAATCGAGTAGTATTGCTTCCCATTGTGACATAAAAATTATCACTTCCCAATGTGATCACTTCGAAGAGATGTTGTCAATTGATTGGTGAAAGCACGACCTCAACAGCACACAGCATTCGGAACATATCTAGATGTCGATGGATTCAAGGCACCCTCGTCATCATCGGACGCAGACGGTCAAGCGAATTCTCAAGTGTGCGCTCTGCATAGCATCACTTTATGACTGCCCGGATGTCCTTTTGACCCGAGAGAAAATCGAGATACGACAAAGTAACTCGAGATCGTACACAGTGACTCACTGATCTCACCGTGTCACTTCTAGCACACAGATAAATCTAATAGTAAATCTACCGAGCAACCTGTAAGACACCTCTAGGGCGTGAATAATCTCCGAAAAAGAAGTGATAGTTACGATAGTTATAGATAATACTAGTTATTAGAATTTATTAGTATATTATACCATGAGGGAAAAATACTGGGAAAATCACAGATACTCGGTCGAAAGTCGGGGGTATCGTATTCTGGTCAATGTGGATGGTTATAAATCTTCTTATTATGTATATCAGCAGGTAATTCCATAAAAACATCCTTTTTTCTAAAAAATAAGATATTTGAGACTTCTAATATAACATTCATTCTCCAAATGGTCCTCACGTCAAATAAGTTAACCTCTGAAAAAAAAGGATTACAAAAGGATGGTACGCGAGAAAACTTGATCGGGTTTTTAAAGTTTCATATATAGCTTTAGATCCAAAAAAAATATCCGTCGGAGGGCGGTTACCGTGTGATTAAGAATGTAGACGCAAGGTACTCACTAGAATATAATTCTTTCATCATACAAAAAGAGCGCTTTATAATCAACAAAATAGTGATATGAGTACATTCCTACATCTTGAAATGCCCTTTACCCTAATAAAATTTCAAAATTTGTTGCTAATTTAACTTAGGATATTTCAGTCTCATCTAATAATGTTAAATCTTGCTATTGTGGGGGAGTGAGCATTTATATTTTTTTCTCAGCATCATGGCGACTGTTAGTTTATTCTTGAGTTTGGTTATTAGAATCCATCTAATTGTGTGCGCTTGACACTTGTTTCAAGAGGACGCTGAATGAAAGGCAGCTGAGGAGAAGCGCGTCAGCTTATGCTCGAGGGTTTAGAGGATGACCACATGGCCTCCTTGTGCCTTGTTTCCCTTTCACGAGAACACCGCTGGGACAGAGATAAAAATGGTAGCAGTCCCTAACGTGGCAGCTGAGAGACTGCATTCTTTGATTCTCTTGAGAGTGAGAGTGCATCCGGGATTATTCAAATCTAAGAACAGGCATAGAGACTTAACGATTCCATGTCAGCAATATTACCTCCATCATCTTACGCCGGAGTTGTGATATAACATTTCACGTCCGTTTACTAGTGCATTATTACGAATTCGTACTTAGCTCTTCACCATAAAAACGATTTTGTAGATTATCACCCAAGAATAAGGAGCTCTAACATTATGACTTTATCCCATTATTTCAAGTATAATTCTCTTTTATCGTGTTTAGCCACTGACCGCTGCGATCCAATTTAAAATCCGGGTGTTGACTCTGGACACACCTAACATCTAAGCTGCACCATTTCTAGGACCAATAACTCCGGTAACAACCATGCTGTTGGGACCAGAGTCTCGACGAACGTGACAATAACACTCGCGGCTGGACTTAGTTAGCCGCCATGTTAGCTTGACCGGTACCGACCAAAACCAACCTCCGGTCAATAACAATGGACGTGATGCCGTCCAGCAGTAAAGTTGTATTGTTTGCAATCTGTTCTACCTTGTAGTTCTTTTCTACTTTCACGGTATATAATCAACTTTTTCACCCGAGTTCACATCTTCATTCGGCTACGTGTAAAAATATTCTCCACAGTCAAAAATGTAAGATAAAAATGTCCACGACGCGCGGCACCTTGGTTACGTAATCAATAATACAACTATTTATCTACTTAGATTACTAATTTTAGTACACCAAAATAATCTGAAGAGCTAGAAGAAAATAATCAAATAATTCCCCATTCAACTGTAGGTACAGACTTTTTTATACTGATATTATATGCCGATAAGAACATGGAATTTATCAATTCTCGTAGAATAAGTCTTACTCGGTAATAAAAGATGCTCAAATCGTAAAATATTAATAAAGTTTCGTAAGGATGAAGATAAACAACATATATTATGCCTCAAGTGCAAAAGCTGCTGCAATTGTAGGACGGATGCAGGAGACCGTGCTACTTGAGTTTCTCTGCTCGCCTGGTGAGCATAATCTACGAGCAGAGAGACCACCTGTGGCGTCGTTTCCCCTCTGCTAATCCTCCCCTGAGTCTCCAGCCGATAAATGATGGCAATGAAATCCGAGGCTTGCCGGAGACTAGGAGGAAAATTTACAAATACTAAGCGAAACAAAAAACATCTCATTCCTTAGCGGCTTTGTAAGCATTTTCCACCCATAGAATCTCATTGAATACATCGTTCACAGAACCTTAACACGGCATTAACACGGCACCTTACAGCACTCGGCGTTTTCCCACCACAATATCAAAGCGAACTGTTATGAGCAATAATTCACTTAAAACTTGGAAGCAACTATATGACTGATCGCCTGTCTGTGGCTATAAAACCAAAGGCATGTATGACGAATACATTCGACATATTCGTGAAGCTGAACGGCTCCGAAAAAAAATTCACTTTATCTGCAGCCGCAAGTCTCCATTTTTCACGACAGTAACCACATCACTCGCCCATCTCTTTCGCACCCAAGCCGGCGAGGGAGCCGTGGTGATTCCGGTTGCCTTCCCGGCGCAAGCGAAATCCCTCACGCCCGCGGTTGAAGGGATTTTTTTCCTCCTCCCCACCTTGCTTTTTTCCCGGACAACATTTCGCTACCAGCAAGACGGGGAGTATCTCAAACAGGCCGGGCATGAACTGCACGTGACGCCCCCTGGGTGCGGGCTTGTTTGATCGGAGGCTGTTAAATCGTCGCGACACGCAAACACGTTGTCTTTGAGTTAAAACCCGCGGCTTCCGCGAACTGCCTGCTGCCACTTGCACTTAGCATCGCTCCCAGGGGGTGACTCCAGTCCCCGTCGAGCTCGCCTTGGAAAGATCACTCAACCCTCCTCACTCTCGGCATCGCATACTTTCCCACACATTACCCTCCACCCCTCCTCCTCACCCTCTCCTAACCATCAGGGATCTTCCAGCCTCTCTCAGGATCCCTTACACCCGCACCATTATCTTTTTGGGTCCCCCTGCCCCCACCCCCCCGATAAATTTAAACAACGCCTCGCCGCTCTCTGGACTCAAGCATCTCTAGGATAACTCCTCTCTCTCTTTCTCTCAAAATTCCCACATTTTCCGCCGTGACCCATCGACCATTCGCGCGGAGGATTATGGGTAATAACGACCCGAAAGATGGATAGACCTCGAGCGCTGGGTATAGAGCGAGTGGGTGGTTTCTATGATTATCGAACGCCAAGCGCCAAGGGACCGACCGATAAGGACGGATTCGTGGAGGAACGTCTAGGAGATATTTCTTCGGTTAATAATTAGCTTTCGTTAAGTTTCATTGGCTTTCCATCTTTTGTGGGTCTACCTACATCCCCACTCTTCCATTTTCAACAAAAAGCTCTGCACTCAAACGTTGAAGAGCCAAAAGAAGTAGGCGGAAGGTGGCGCATGATGGGTGTTTCACCAGATGGAATTTAAACGACCCATATGGTTTGTTAGATTTTTGAAGTGGTCTTAAATAAAGATGCAAGCAATATAATTGGTACTAAAAAGACGCTCAATCGGAACTTCTCAAGCAATAAAAATGTTTCCTTTCCAGTTTTGATGCCTTTCCCTGCTTGACGCTTCAATGAAAAATTTCCCATTTATGCAGAATTTCAAATTCCAAGAAGGTTTCAGATTTATGAGTTTCAAAATAATGGCTTTCGTTAAAACCAACTCCCTCATAATATAGCATCTTTTCCATTCAATATTAGTTCCACGACGAACCTTGGCAAAGCACTAGGCCGTAATTCTGGGGGATAATTAACATTAACATGCACAAGGAGGAAAATAGCATAATCGATGAAACTTTTCTCCAGTTAGAGAGCTCCTTCAAAATTTAATTATAGCAAATTTTCAGCATAAAGGTCTTTGCTAATCAACTTCAATTAATACCAAGTTGATGGACTCATTCCACAATCTTTATTCTCCCGAGTTACTACTAGTTTCGCCTTCTACATCTACACAATACCCTGCAAGCCACCACAAAGGTATGTGGCAGGGGGTGAACGCACACCAAACATGCATTACATATCATCTCTAAAAAGGGATTAGCAGTAATATTCTAGTTAAAACTTCATATCCACCATAAAGTTTTAAGGCAGGGAGTGAACTTACACCAAACATGAATTTAAAAAAGGATTAGCAATAATATACTAGTTTAAATCTCAATTTAAAAAAAGATAAGAATAGCAAAGCAAGCTGCAATATGATGCTGCTTGTTGGGTAAGCTTAAAGTCCTTTACCAGCATGCAACTTCCTATGCTATCCATTGATAAAATTGTATTTATGCTATTGGATATATTTACAGCTATTCATATATAGAATTGTACGAGGATTGTCAGTTCGGCAAATAATTTCTCTAATTTTGTGATTATGGTCCAGTCTACCATAGTAAGTTGGGATTAGCAAAATGTTTTTAACGCCATCAGAGAAAATATTATCTTGGAATTTATTTAAGAGATAAAGTCTGAATTTCAACCAATGATTGCTACATGTACCTACCTGATGATGCCGTTAAGGCGAAACTAGAAATACCTCTGTAGAATAAGGATTGTGGAAGTAACAAAGTTTATTCTTGATAGTTAGATTTTTATGTTATTACGATGGAAGCAATTACATATGTAAGGTCTACTTTCCTTGGTTTTGGTATTCGACCACCATTTGCGTGAAATATGTTCATACTACACGTGATAGGCATTCAAATTACCTTGTATGTGTCTAGCCATACACACACTGATAACAGGCATTCATGCTCTACATCAGAGTGGGGAGCAGACTCGAGGGCACAGTTCTGACCAGCCTCGGGCACGAATGAAGGCGATGCCTCAGCATATTCCCAGCTAAACTCAAGTCATATGTATTACAGGTAACTGAACGATGGGAAGCCTTGTGAGTCAGTTAAGCCAAATAATGATTTTCTTCTGCGGGATGATTCAATAATATTTGAGAATAACATTCACCATAAAGCCATATCGCACTCCAGAAAAACATACAGAATTAACATCATTAAATGCAGGTTAGAGGGGTTGGTGAGATGGCTAGAGTACTGGCAATATATGCCTTCTTTCAATGCGTAAGTTTCATAGGCCAGAGCGTAATAAAAGATTTTCCGACGCAATATCTAAATTACACTCGCAGAAAAAATCAATGAGCGGGAGAAATACTTATCATCATTTTCTTGCTGAAATATATATTTATGCTAGGTGTGGAATATGTAATTAAAGTCGTTGAAAAATGAGATTGTCTAGTCGAAACGATAATGGTACTAGTGACATTACAGACCAAACTTAGCTACTGCTTTCTTATATTGCGCTCAAGTAATTCTGGTGGTTACAACTCTTTCTCATTGAACTCAGTTGCATTCATTTGACAATTTTATCCATCATGCTTTATGTAATCAATGTCGGATAAATAAACAGATTCTATTGCCGGAATGCTTGTGAAGCGTGCTCAGTAAAGAGCCAACGAAACAACTACAGACTTCGTAAACTTGCCAGGGATACAATCACGAGAGAGCGTGGCATCAACTCGGGGATGAAGAAATCAAACCTTCAAACGAAACTGTTAAACAAAAACTTCACTCGGAATGTTTCTGGAGTCCCTGAAAGACGAGAAACATCCTCGCGGCGAGACGTGCGGCGGGGGACTTCGGACCTTGAGGCGCAGGGAAGCACGAACGGGCAATAAAAAACCGGAAAATGAATACAAGGCTCGTGACACGCCAGACGCATATACATGCTTCGGGAAGAAGTGGCTTTAGGCTTCGAGTGCTTGAGACGCGGCTAAGTGCCCGGAGATGACGGTGTAACACCGGGGTTTCTGTGGGAGCACACTGGGAAACGTTTCTTCCTCTTAAAAGAGCACGAAGGTGTACTCAAAAATAGAAGCAGAAGCGCTCTTTTTTATGATCCCAAGTAGGTATTCAGGCCTCCATAACGCTTAGCAAGCACCTAGCTATGTTAACTTGGATGCGAGTCGTTTTGAAACGGAACCAACTGCACTGCAATGCTTGCAACTGTACTCCACTGCTTACAACTGAACTTAGATTTCAGCAGATAAATGAATCGGAGGCTTTACAGCACAATTAATACAGTAATATTAAAAAAAACTGGCACTTGTTAAGTAATAAATACCCTTAACTAATTGGTGGATTTGGTTTAAAATCGCTCTTGTTTCAGTACATAATGCTAGATAATAGAATATTCCCGTCTTGGGGTTAAAAATATTATTTATAGTTACGCCCTAAAATAAATTTTCTCATATCAGCTTTTATTGAAATTCTCTCATTCACGTTAACAACGCAAAAAATATCATATACGATATATCGATCAAGACAGTGATTTCACAGCATTGAACGTCAGGAAAAAAGAGATACTTCGGATGTCATGATTCTTCAATAGAAATAGAATGTTCCAATACCAGGGAAACAGCGCATTATAATTCACAGCCACGAATTCACCATTTATGTACTGGGGCTCCCTTTCTTAGCAAACAGATAGACTGGGGTGCTACAGGATCAGAGTTGGGCGCAAGAATGACGATTGTAGGAACGGCCTACTCTATAAGAAAGAATTAGTGAAACGATTACCCAGGATCCACATCTACATAACGTCCTGTAAGACACAGCAAGGGTGTATGGCAGGGGGGAACCATCACCAGATATGCACTGAAATCAGGAATTCAAATCTTATGCCAGATACTATCACTGTTAGCTGTGCTGAAATTTTTGTCCTGTCGAGAACACGTACGCATAGGAAATTACAATGTGGACTACAAAAAATTACTGAAAAGATTTGTTTTCGGCCAAAATGCCCGTTTTCATCTCAGTATTGCCCCCGCACGATGAAATTCCGGTTCCTTCTCAGGATTATCTAGAATCATTTCGTGTGAAAAACTTTTAAGGTGAGTAATCAGAAGAAGTTGTATGAAGTTCGTGCATTCTACATACATAGCGTTCCAAGGAAGCAAAGAGGTCAACCATCACGAAATATGCATGAAGTGGTGCTTACAGCTAAAAGCTATGCTACCTTAAAAACGTGTTGTTTTTACCTTCATTAGGTGCAGCTACCGCATATCGACAAAATACGAGCGAATCATCATACGTACTCGACTCAGCCGCAAAAATGATAATGAATTAAGTGAATATATGAGTAAGAAGAAAATTCATGGGTAAATTTCAAATAAATCCTTGTATTTGGAATACCGTTACGGTTAAATATTTACATTACGGTTATATTTCCATTAAAATTAATCCACGCAAGCTGCGGGATAAGTGATCCTCATAATAGTAGAAATTCCATAAATAAAAAATCATTCGCCTGACCGCCTTGACCGGGAATTTTTATCTGTGCAATTCCTGCTATTATGCATTTTCAGCGGGTAACACCGTTAAGGCTCTCGCGGCCATTTCGCGATCCTTCAATTCTCATACTTAATTTCCAAACAAATCGTCAAAATTTGTTGAATCAGGATTGAGAATGATATGAGGCACAAGTGCACTATTAAGTGGAAGATACGAGCTCAAGGTTAATGATTTAGGAGATGAACGACCCATAAGGGGAAAAGGGGAAAAAACAAAAACTCGTTCTAAACAAGTTCCGACCTCTTAAATCGTAAAAATAACTATTAAAAGCTTGTAAGCACGGTGGGAGAAGCAAATGCCATTCAAATGACTGCAAACAGGAGATGAGGCGACCTTGGGATTGACTGCCAGAGCTATATCAAAAAATGTGAGGACCGGATGATCTGCAGAGCGGCTTTAGCATAAATCAAAGAGTAAATTATCGCTATAATGATGCATACAGTTTGTTATATCTGCGTGCTATCAAAATTAAGTTCATAATTACAACTTTAGAAGCAACACGGAATTACAGTAATTTCACATCAAACATTTAAGTATGATAGATAAGAATAAGAAGATAAGTATAAGAATAATATGACATTTCATCAGTAAATATTTACAACCTATTGCCATTATTGTATCATTAACATTACAGCTATTGTCAAAATTAATTATTAAGGTGTGATAGTTTTCAATGTGATGCTCTTATTTGGCAATTGTAGCATTTAAAGTGCGTAAACATTCTATCATAGAAAAAATGGCCATGCATTTAAGCAGAGAATTAATATAAATAAGTAGGTATCAATGTAATTTAGGGGCGACATAGCAACTTCCAGTTTAGAATAGGCTAATTTGTTTAATTATTTTTTTCAGAGCGTTTTCAATAAATCTAAGCGTAGTTTGCACGAAACCATACCAGACCGATTCAGCAACCAATGCCTCCGATTGATATATCTTGTAGCGGAATCGTATCCTTACTAAAGTTACATTAGTCCGAACAAGTTCTCAGGTCCTGATGAAATTACAGCTCATGTGTATAAAGAATCAGCTCTCAAAATGGCTCCGTATCTTAAAGTAATATTTAACAAATCCCTCGAAGAACATGCGGTTCCCAAAGACTTGAAGATAGCAAACCCCAATTTTTAAAAGCAGCGATAGGGAATAGCCATGTAATTATAGACCAATATCATTAACGTCTAAAATTGTAGAGCATATAATAGTTACATCAATAATGGGACACCTCGATAGTCAGGATTTATTGATAAAAAACCAGCATGGGTTCAGTTCGGGACGATCTTGCGAAACTCAATTAGGTCTTTTTGTTCATCATATTTTAGTTTCCGGAGAAGGTAACGTACAGGCAGACGCAGAGTTTCTTGACTCTAGAAAAGCGTTTGAAAAGGTTCCCCACTCAAAGTCACTCGCGAAGTTAGCATCATATGGGATAGACAGTAATATAGTAGGCTGGATAGGAGACTTCTTACATGAACGCGTCCAAAGGGTGGTATTAGATGGTGTCAGCTCAGGCGAAGTAAAAGCTACATCATTTGTTCCCCATGGAAGCGTGATAGGCCCAATTTTATTTCTTCTCTGCGTAAATGACATGAATACGATAGTTAAAAATAACAAGCTCCGTCTTTTTTCCGATGATGCAGTAGTGTATAAGGAAATTAGAAATGAAGTGGACAGTCAGTCTTTAGCTAAGGATTTAGATGCGATTGATCACTGGTGTGATGGTTGGCAGCTAGAATTAAATTTGAAGAAATGCGCGAGAATGAACTTTTGGAAAAAGAATAGCTTTCCCCGGAATAATTATTGCATCAAAGAAAAAAAATAACTAAAGTAGAATCTATTAAATACTTAGGCGTCACTATCACTGAAGACATGTAATGGGGGAAACACATCAGAGAAATAATTAGTTAGCAAACTGTGGATTAGGATTCATAAAAAGAGTTCTAGGCAAACGCGATGAGATAGTACAAGAAAGAAGCTATTTTACACTTGTCAGACCTCATTTAGAATATGCCACTAGTATATGGGATTCGTACGAGAAATGTCGTATGATAAAAGAATTGGAGCGTGTGCAAAGGAGATGCGCTAGATTTGTTAAATGCCGTTATGATAATTGTATAAGTGTTACGAGTTTAACAGAAGAACTAGAATGGGAATTACTATCAGAACGCAGGCTAAAATTTAGGTTAAATCTTTTAAGTAAATTCGAAATAGATTTTTTCACAGACGACGTTAGATATATATTAAGAACCCCTGCGTATTATGCTAGGTTTAATCAGATTAACAAGATTAGAGAGATAGATTGTCTTACCGATAAATTGAAAATGTCATTTTTCCCGCGTACCATAAGAGAGAATAATAGGCAGCGTAGCAAAGGGGTAGGTGAAATATAGTCCGAGTACGTAACTGTGTCCGGCGAGACGTAGTGGAATGATATCATGATAAACAACAAGATATGGCACTTATTCCACAGGTTTTATTAGAGGTACAACGCGTTTCAGCGGTTAAGCCATCATCAGGTACAAAAATTGTGAGTCCAGAAAGCGGTATATATACCCAACTAGGAGGGGGTGGGGGAGGGAAGTGTTGGGCGAGGGGAGGGAGGTATTAGATGGGGAGGAGGAGGTGGGAGGGGGGACACTGGTGGCGAGTCAATGGTTGATTTAGGGAAAGGAATGGCTAGGAGTGGGGAGTGATATTTAAAAAGCTGGTCGTTCATGAGGAACTCCTCTCCTTGTTGAACAATTTGAAATTGGAATCCTGTGGAATAAGTGCCATATCTTGTTGTTTATCATAGTCCGAGTAGTCTATAGTGCATGATGCATGTAATAACCATGTATAATATAAGCAATAATCCCTTCCTTATTATATGACCATCTAGCTGCAAGTGACACTATTATCTAGCATGTCTCCATTAAATATCCTAGTTGCATGTCAATAGTGTATGTTTGGTGATCTTCACCCCCTGCCACACACCCTCGTGGTGGCTCGCAGGCTATTACGTAGATGTAGATGTAGATAATCCCCACCTGAACCAAAATAAAACACGAAAAAAATAGACGTCAATGAGGAGTAGAGGCTAACTTGAAATCTAGAAACTTCCAAAATGCTCATGTGACACTCAGATTTGTATTTGTAGCATATATTATACACCATTACAGAGGATGGTTTTTAAATTTAAAATATCAAAGAAATTAAAAGGGTATTATATTGCAGCTTAGCTAACATGAAAATATACGCATATATTTAAATTGATTGCAAGGAACGACATAACATCTACATCCGAGCATTTAGATATTTCTTCTGTTTTTATACTGTATTTTGTAAAGCGAAGTAAATTTATTCCGTATTATTTAGCTCATGAAGATGCTACAATGGCCAGTATGATATAAAATGGCCATTCAAATATTTCTTCTCTTTTTATACTGTATTTTGTAGAGTGAAGTCATTTTATTCCGTATTATTTAGCTCATGAAGATGCTACAATGGCCAGTATGCGTGAAAGAGAGAGGTTATATATTAAATTAGTCAAATACCTCGTGTCATAACTAAACTGCTACAGTAACTGTTGCAAAATCTACTCTGCGGAACTTCTCAAACTATGCATAGATTTAACATGTTTTTTGAGAAATATAACTTCGCAGTATACCACAATAAAAGTGGCTTAATCCGTTGGGTGGAATGTGCACATATCTTGAAGGCTGCACGTGGAAAAAATTGATGAAGCAATAAGGCGTGCTTTTCTTAGCTGATGCATTTAACAACAAATTTGGCCACGAAAGAGCGAACAAGGGATTCCAAGAAATTCAGTCGTAAATCGTAAATCGTTTCGTTAATCAGAGAGAAAATGAAACCTCTAAAAGGGAGGTGGAGGGAGGGTTGGAGTTAGGCGGGGGACACCCTTCCGCTCCCACTCAGAGATCACCAATCCTGCTCGTCTTATTGTTAGACATCCCGGCACCTCCGAGTGGGGAGCACGAGGATTACGGAAATCATCCCGGAAGAGAGCGGGGTATCACTGAAATTCAAAGAAAGGGGGAGTGAATGGTGTAGTATTCGAGAACTCCACGACTAAACGATGAAAGACTCTCCATTTACTCTGGGAAAGGAGACTTCCCGGGTGGGAGAGGATGAGGACGGTTATATTTTTATTTTATTTTCCGTTCCATGGGAGTCTTGCCTTATATTTTCCTCGTGACGAGCCGTAAAGGCAAGATGAAAGGCGCCGGCCGTGGTTTTCGGCCGATACTCCCTTGTGCTCGTTCATCCTTCCCCCTCCCCTCGAGGAAGGGGTCGGAATCAAGGGGCGTGCGGAGGTGATCTTCGTCGCAGGGGGGGCAAAGGGGACGAAAGGTCGGGAAGCGCCGGCCACGACCTCTTCCGCGGCGTGGGCAAAGTACTAATGTGCGCGTCTGTCATGACCCGATTATGTCCGTGCGGACCGAGGGCGGGCGAGGGCCGGGATTGAAGCGACTTGCGCCCTGGACGAGGATTGGTGACGGGATATTCAGCGTCAGCTAGCTAAAACGTTTCCTCTAGCAAGTAGCATCGTAGAGTAAAGAACACCCTCTACTCCATATAGTAGGTACTACGCTATATGAATGCTATCATAGAAGGAATATTCCTTACTCTATTGTAGCATTCATATATTAGTGCACGAACGTTGTTCTGTTTGGAGGTTATTCACCCTCTGCCACACATCCTTGAGGTGGCTTGCACGGCACTCAGAATATTTTCAGATATGCTCTTAAACGGCTACATCAGAGTTTTGACTTGACTATGAGATACGATGACATAAGCAGTGGGAGCTTCCTTTAAAACTTTAAGAGTATCTTTCAAAATTTTGGGCTCAGAACTCAATGGAAATGCTGTTTCAAAGTGAACTTATTTTTATTCTATTCCATGGTTTTAAGCGACGAGTAAATGCAACCTTGACACAATTGTCTGTATATTTGAGAATCTTCTACCGGTTGGGTAGCTACTCCCTTCTCTGCATTTCATCCTTCCACCGACCTGAAAAATGGAAAAGCGTCTAGGTGCAGTGTGGAGCAGGGGAAATTTTACGTACATATGATGCTTGAATGACCGCGAATGCCTGTCAGCTAGCACACTTGAACAAGTAATAGTAGCGAATGCTGAAGTGTTCATTAATAAGTATATTTAAGACTATGGATTGGCTGATATTTATAATAGTAAACACCATTAATAATCTTAACCGTTGTTTTGGGGAAGGTACCAATCTGTTGCGACACGCATTCGGCTCAATCTTAAATCGACGTCGACAAGTGATGATGCCCAGCGCTACCCACTTTCATTTCATCGAGCCGACACCAACTCATTCCGTTTTGTCTCTAAAAATGGAAGTATTTTCAACACCTCTTCAAACTATCCATTAAAACTGGTCCAAATCTTCATCATCATTCTACTTTCGATGACGATGTATGTCAAGTGATAAATAAAAGTAATCATAAATTAATTGCATGCATACAGCATAAATTTCGAATATACAGCATAAATTACGAGAATACTTTTTCTTTCATAGGGAAAGGTTTACGTCTCATTTCACCTGAAGCAGATGAATTAATTAATTTTGAGTAAATGGCGAGTACGGTGGTCTCTTGCAACCTGCTCGCGATATACGCTCTGTGTATGTGTCGCTAGCAGAGCAGAGTGCGGCAATTAATTAATGAGTTCCACGGAGTGTGCCACATCAGTAGCACACGATATCGGCGGAGTTATAGTTGATACATTAGCGCGTGACCAAGGTGGAATTCGCGGAAAGATTTTGCGAATGAAATATCGACCTGTCTCTCACCTGTCTACGCACTCCCTTTCGATACTCGCTGGAAGTAAAGAGCTCGGAAAATCTATCGAGCCCAACCGCCACCAATGAAAAAATCGACGCGCGTCGTTTTCAAAGCCCCTCATCCCATTCTGCCGCCCAATAAAAGAGCTCTTTAAACGCCGTGGCAAACGGTGCTGCGTTGCATGTTAGCATATTTTATGTACTCTCTCATTCCCCCACGGCCGTGCGCAATTTGTTCAGACGAGAGAGCGCGGCGAAAATGTCTCAAGAACCGAAGATCGAGGAATCAGAACACGAAATAGATAATTTTACCATTTCAACTTGTCCCTCGGAAGTCGGCGGATAAATCCTTTGATTTTTTTTCTTTCCGACGGCTCGGTATTCAGGGCACGCGACCTGCAACCTTTCGCTCCTGTCATGGATCTCTCCGTGCTCCACTGCACACCCATCGCTTATCACGCTTCCCGCTGCAACAGTATCACTCCGAGTTGAGTGTGGGCTCGTTAGAGTTAACGCGGGAGTTTCACGAAAAATACTTGTTGTTTCGTTTTATCGAGCCCAGGTCGAACTCGAAGACCTGGTGCGGAAGGATCAAAAAAAGTTTGCAGACGTTCAGTATAAATACACAGGAGCATTGAAAGGGTGGTTTATGAATTGATATTACAAGACTCATATCATCAATCATCAAGGGGTCAACAATCCTAGGATTGGTTTGACGCAGTCCTCCACTCGATTCTTCTAAGGATTCCTTCCTTAGTTCTCCATTCTTGTCTCTTATAGCATTGCATCTGGCGCTCCGTTCCTTGAAGTGGTTCCTCACTATCCTATAGGCAGCTTCCACCTTTCCAAGGGAAAGGTTGTTTTGTACATCTTTGCATTGATTGTTCATCCACATTTCTCTAGATTTCCTGGATTTGCGACTTACTTTGTTCCTTTTGTATCAAAGCTGCCCTTCTTCAGTTTTCACATTCGTGTACTTTCTTCTTTCTTCAGTCAAATCTAAGACTTCTTCCGTGATCCATGGCTTCTTCTTAACAACTTTTCTTCTTCCAAGAACTTCCTTTGCGGCTTCCTGTGGTCCACATTTAATGTTTTCCCGGCGCTCTTCTACTGGTTTCTCAGTCAGGTCCTCTCCTACGCTGTTTTCTACTGCTTTCTGAAATTCCAGCTGATGCTGAGTCTCTTTTAGTTTTTCTATTTGCCAAATGTTCTTTATTGTTTTCTTCAATCTCTTGAATTTTAGATGGCTTTCATCATCACTAAATTATGGTCGCTGTCGATGTCTGCATCCGGGTAGCTTTTTCAGTCCTTCACCTAATTCCTGAACCTCTGCTTTACTAAAATGTAGTCTACTTGAAATCTTCCTCTGTCTCCTGGCATCTTCCACGTGTATTTTCTTCGATTGTGATTTTTAAACAATGTGTTAGCAACCACTAACTTATGTTGTGTGCAGAACTCCAGCAGTGTTTCTCCTCTTTCTTTCCGGTTTCCCAATCCATATTTTCCAGTTATTCTTCCATCTTGACCTTCGCCGACGACAGCGTTCCAGTCTCCTAAAATAATTAGGTTTTCTTCTCTTACCTGTTTTATTACTTCAGTGATATCTTCGAAGACGTCTTCCATTTCTTCATCTTTGTAGTCCGACGTTGGTATGTTAACTTGCACCACAATGGTATCTGTAGACTTAGTTTCAATTTTAACCATTATAATCCTTTCACTGTACTGCAGGAAGCTCTTCACACGCAGCCCTGCACTCTTCCTGAGCATTATGCCTACTCCAGCGTTACCATTCAGTGATCCGGTGTGAATAATTCTATACCTTCCACTCCAAAAGTCTCCTTCTTCGGGCCATCTCATTTCACTGATTCCTAATACATCGAGGTCCATTCTTCGCATTTACACCTTCATGTTCTCCAGTCTTCCGCAGGTCCGAAGTGATCCCACGTTCCACGTTCCTACCCTAAAATGACTATCACACTTGACTTATGTACTCTCTCGGGTAGTCCCCGCCCGGAGATCCGAATGTGGGATTATTTTACCTCCGGAATATTTCATTCGAGAGGATGCCATCACGTCTTGATAATAGAGGAAAGAGTGGAGTAGCTTCGACTCCTCGGGATAATAATGTGGTGGTTTCCCCTTGCCTTCCACATCGCAGTACTGCTACCGTTAAAGTAAATGTTACGACGCCTGTAGTGAAATGAGTGTCGCTGTAGCGACCACTGAGGTCTTCACCTTCACTCATGTGAAGAAGAGCTGCTGACCCTCCTCCGGAAGAAGGAAGCGGAATTGTTGGCGGCCTCCGTCGCCAAGTCACGGCATCTTCACCGGTTCTGTATTATTTAAAGGCCTACCTTACCAGGGATAGACCAATACCATCTCGGAATGCCGTCGCTTTTTGTCCACGACTGCTTATTCGACGAGTAAACTCGCTTATCTCATAGCTAACCTCTATATCTCGACATCGACCTACCATCCGCAACCCGGTCGATGCACTGGGTGGCTTTAAGCTCAGCCGCGAGACAAGACTCATAATCACTTTAATAAGCAACTCTATGCAGGCACGTAGCCAGAAATTTACTTTGGGGGGGCTAAGTCTAGTGCAGCATAGCAAAACAAATCAGCCTTGCCCGTTAGGAGCGAACATGTTACAAATCTCTTTCCTCAATTTTCAGTACTTGGTATCTCCTTTCACAGAGCCCACTCGTATCTCTTTTCACTGGTAAAGTTCGCTGCTTACCTTGTTTGTCATCATCATCATCATTGGTCAACAATACTAGGATTGGTTTGACGTAGCTTTCCACTCAATTCTTCTATCGGCCAACCTTTTCATTGCGACGTAATTCTTCTCTTTTACATCCCTCACTACCTGTTCCATGTATCTCCAACGAGGCCTGCCTTTTACAATCTTCCCGTTCACTTTTCCCTGGACGATTGTCTTCATCAGGCCATCGTGTCTCAAGATATGGCCGATTAAGTTGTCCCTTCTGCTTTTTAGAGTTGTCAGCAGACTTCTCTTTTCTCCCACTCTTCTTAGAACTTCCTTGTTACTTACTCGGTCGATCCATTTAATCTTCATCATTCTTCTGTAGCACCACATTTCGAATGCTTCTACCCTTTTCTTCTCCGCTGCTTCGCTTTTCTCTGGCGGAATGCAGTTATGGTGCGCGCAAAATTTCACTAAAACCACTTTATACATAGATTATACCAAATAATCAATATTCTCAAAAACAGGTTTACTTTTCTGACCTCTTCCTCATTTATCCAGAATCTCACTTTCTATTTTTGCTAACGTCCTAAGTATTCTACGGTCCATAATGTCCTGGAAATATGATTAAATTTCCGGCAAACAATCCGGAACATAGTGAAAGCCGTGAACGTTTCGAATCCGGTTGATTCCCCTTCATTCATTTTACTAATACACATAAAACAAAGAGAAATACAGAAAATTTGGGTGTGAATGCGTCGAGACGTCTATAGCAATTCACCGGGGCTACAGAAATCAGGCTAAGCCTCGAGCTCGATGCCCCAGACAATGGCCTAAAATATCAAGGTTATTACCCAGAAAATGCCGAGATAAACCAAAAATAAGGAAGCGATGATGATTCTAGGATAGAGTTCTCGATGGCTATAAACGTGAGCTTGGAAGACATTGGAACGAAAAAATAACTACGCATGAGGGCAAACCAAAGAATTAGATCCAAAAAAGGAAAGACTTTATCTCTGAGGAATGATTTTTTTGTGATGGTAGGTCTTCGCGGAATTTCCACTTAAAAAAAACTTCTTTCGATTCCATGAGAGGAAACAAGTAGCTCGGTGATAATGAGATAAATATGGATGCTCCGGCAGATTTATACCGGCATGTTACATCTTCTCTCTCCCGGCGATTTCTCTTTCCTTTCGCCTCCCGAAAGAAACCCGAATTCGAATAAAATACCTCGGAAGGTCGTCGACTCATTCCGGTGTAAACACGAAAGGGAAGACGGCCGCTCGTTGCCGGAGAGGTGAGAACCCGCCGAGATCGTACTTAAACGCGACACCGGACAAACTTTTCCACAGAATATAAACAGGTGATGATTTATGCTTCTACCACCTCGCAGAGGTGAAGGGGACAGAGGAACACCGTGAAAAATCCAGGGAACCGCCGAAAAAATAGTTTTGAGTTTCGCACATCCTTCAACTCAACCAACTTTCCCCCCCTTGACTTATCCCTCCTCATCCCCGGTTTACCTCGTCCACCCTTGCAGCCACTGACCTTGAACTCTCGGCTCTTTAAAAAGGATAAAAAGTAGGGGGAGAGGAGGCGAATGGAAAAAATCAGCGAAAGGAATCCCTCCTTTTCCACTTCCCTCAAACATCCACCCCTTCCAACGCGCAGCACACCCCCACACGCCCCCCCCCTCCCACCACCTCACAGCGCCCTTCCATACACCTTTTTTTCCTTTCCCTGCAACCACTCATTTATTTCTCGTTTACGAGATTCACTTTCTTCCCTCTCGTGAGTGGATCTCGTGAGGCTATGTCAACGATCCCTTGAGGTTATGGCAATGGAGACGATCGGAGGGGAGACTCGATGCGGAAAAACTCGATTCGCGAAACCGACCATTGGAAAAGACGAATTTTCGAGGTTGACATGGAATCAACGAGTATTTGAGGAGATTTTGGTTAGAATATATAATGATGACTGCACAAAAGAAAATGTCTCATCCCAAAGCGATTTCAAAGAACGTACCCGTTTATTTGAGATGTATATTAAATTTCCAATTTCAGGCTCAATGCTCTGGAGGACGTAAAGGCTATGAAATGGGAAAGTGAACAGATGAATCGAAAGAGAAAGGACTCTGTGGAACAGTATAAAAAATGAAGAACACAATGGATTTTGCAAAATTTGATATACAACGGGTTTGTAAATAATATACAGGCTAGAAAAATCGAAGGAAGAGGACCACTAGAGAGAAATGCCTAGGATAAACCAGGAGGGATGCTTGTACGAAGATTTACAGGGAAGTATAAGAGCTTGGGTGGAATATACAAAAATGGAGGGCTGCAGTTAACCAAACTTAGGATTTTTATCATGATGATGACCCTAAAAATTTATTAATTGTAGATATCCATTCCCTAATACCGTTAAAGTTCCATCTCGAAACGTCAAACACTTTGCAGATTTAGGTTAGTAATATCTGTAATCACTGTGTATCACTTACTGGACTAATTTATTCCTCAATTTACTTTAGAATCCTACTCCCATCAACAGCAACCACATGCTTCAATCCTAGAGCAGTTTGATGAGCGAAGGAAGATCTCTTCAAAGAGTGTGAAATTATAAATATTCAAGGCAAAGGGCAAGTTCATTTCTTTTCCACAAGAGATTTCCCAGGAAGAGCTGGTGCCCTGGAATTCACACCTCCCGGGTTATTCTGACGTGCCCTAACAGGCTTCTCCCTGATATGAACCCGGGGTCTTCGGTCAGCAACCCAACGCTCCACCCATTGGGCCGGCGAGCCGTCATCTCACGCGTGATCGTTTCTTAAGCTGCGGAACGGCAAAGTAATTTCTTCCCTCCGAGACGAAGGAACCCACCGAGAGCAGCCAAGCACGGAGGTGATCATTCATTCATTCAAGATCTCGCAAATGGATACCTCCCGCAACCGACTCAATGAGAGTTTGCGAGGGGAGGGGGATCGTTTGCGGCCGCGACAAGCGCTGACGAAAAGCGAAGGGATCGGAAATCACGAATCCCAGGGAGGAATGCTTCCTTTTCATTTTCCGAGGGAAAAATACACATCCGAGTCATCCCACTTATCGAGAAATGGGAAGGGAATGAGGGAGTGGGCAAAATTACGGCGCGGACCTGATGACGAGAAGCTAAGGTCTTGCGCGAGAGGCGGGGATTTTCCCTTTCGGAGGGGACTTGAACCCCGGACGACCCCGCCCACCACCCGAGATGCACAACTAAAGGAGGGAAAGACGGGGGGACCTCCCTCGAAGGAATCACTTGCGTCCCCCCTTCGAGCGGCGATGAAATCGACGGACGTGCGTGCGCCTGGCTCTCGGGGCCGCGAGCCTATGGGGCCCGGCTAATGGCCCTCGCTTCGTGTGCGAGGACCCAGTCGAAGATGGAGGCTATCATTACTTGGCGTTGAGCATACAAGCATGCATACCCTTTAGGTCATTCCCTTTTGAGGGTGGACTAACAATACTTCCTAGAGTCAGAGGCCAGGATAACGGGTGCTATGCCACGAAAGTTGGCTCTTTCATTAATTTCGACCATAACTTTCTTAAATACTTGCAAAGATCTATCCTTTTTAAAGCATTTACGCATTCATATTTACTATATCTGTTAATTTTACTATTTATGTCTTAAAGAGCAAATTTTAACGCAGAAGAAATACAAATTTTTGTGGGTGCGTGATGGAAAAATACTCATGAGAAAGGCAGAAAAAGTAATCGTCATAATTTCATTAGTACAACGAAATTATCTTTAAGCCTAAAGTAGTGATGCAGAGTCTATCAAACAATACGTTCAATAAAAATGAGAATATCATTATCCTGCACCAAAACATACGTAGTTTACGCTCTAATTTTTCATTATTTCTGCCGCACTTGAGTAGTTTAAACCGAAACCCACTTTTATAATCCTGACTGGAATCTGGATAAATGAAAATGAAATTAAATTCTATAGTATTCCAGGATATACATGTGTAGAAAAATGTAACGAATCTATTCGTGCAAAAGGTGTTATTGTTTACGTAAAAGAAAAACTGGATTATAACCATAGCCCTATTAATATGCTATCTGCTGACTGTTTAATGTTAAGAGTAAAACTTCATGTAATTGACTTCACCATTTTATGTCTTTATAGGTACCAAAATATTCTTCTGGATACATTTATTAATGGAACTGAGCCTATTATTCGAAGTGCAACTGGTAACCTTGTTGGTGTCGGTGATATGAATATTAATATTTTGAATTCTAGAAATGACTCGGATCATTATCTAAATACATTTTCATCAAATGGCTTACGGAGCTTACTAAATGAACCTACCAGAGTGACTGAGAACTCACAATCATGTTTACATCACATTTTTGCAAGATTTATATAAGTTATCATATAAGTTTTTATTCAATGCCAACGTCTTACACTTAGATGTAACTGATCACTCTTTGACTAGATTAGTAATAACCGAAGGATGAGCAGTGCTTAGCTACTCATAAAATTAATTATGAATGTTTTAAGGATTAACACATTGAGAAATTGTGTTGAGAATTCTAAGCACTGCAACATGCAATAAGCGAAGTTGAAGCTATGGTTAACTGATGCATTAATGCGTAAAATTCATAGAAAAATAAATTGTTTAAGAAGGTTCGCCGGAACCCAAATAATGACAGACTGCAAAATACTTACATAAAATCTATAAATATCCTAAAATCTCAACCGAAACATGCCTCAAATTCTTTTTATATGAAAGAATTCCAAAAATTTAACGGAAACACGAAAATGCAGAACTTACTGAGGAAGGAAACAGAGGCAAGGGCAAGCATATTACTAAGTTAAATATTGAAGGACAGCAAATTAAAGACCCTAAATCTCTAGCTAAAAACTTCAATAAATACTTCAATAGCGTTTTTGAAGAGGCTGAAAGCAATCACATTCAACGTAAAAAAAAACATTAGGTAACCCCTGTGCTGAAAAATCTATACTAGAATCTATGTAATTAGAACCAGTTGTACAAAAAGAAATTATAAATTTAGCCAATTCATTACCTACTGGCAAAACACCTGAAATTGATGGGATTAATAGTACCATGCTAAAAAAAATTGTAGTAAGTATAACAGCCGTGCTCACTCACATATATAATTTAAGCTTCTCTTGTGGCGAATTCCCAAACTGTCTTAAGAAAAAGCTGTGGTAATACCCTTATTTAAAAAAGGTGATAAATCCCAAGTAAAAAAGAGTAGACCTATCTCGTTATTGTCAATCTTTTCCAAGGTATTAGAATTATTCAAAAGGAGGTTAATGAAATTTTTGGATAAAAATCAGATCCTAAGTTCATGCCAGTTTGGATTCCAGTGTGGAATGGGGACGGAAAATGCTTTAGAAAGCCACTTATCCAATATATACAGAGCTGCCAACTTATGTGCTCGTAATGTAGGCTTATATGTAGCTACATATAAAAAAGGCGTTTGACACTCTTGATCACAGTATACTTATGGAAAAAATGCATCAGATAGGAATTCGTGGAATTCCTTTAAGATGGCTTAAAAGCTATCTTTCTTTACGGTCTCAGTGTGTCAAGGTTGAAAATAGCCATTGTGAATATAAACTAATTGAAACTGGTGTACCACAGGGCTCTGTACTGGGACCAATATTGTTTCTCTTATATGTTAATGATCTGTGCAACCACCAATTTAAAGGTCATGTAACAGCTTTTGCCGATGACATTGCATTATTATACAATGGACGTAAGTGGACAACTATCTGTGAAAATATACAGCAAGATTTAGATTTCTTAAGTAAATGATTTTCATATAATGGACTTGAGTTAAGCGATAAAACTAAGCATATTGTGTACAATCTTGGTAATCGTCCCGATCCAGGTGATTTGAAACTGGTCTATCATCACATAAGTTGTAAACATATTTCATGTTTTTGCATGCAAATTAGTAGAGTTAGTAATTTAAAATATTTGGGAGTCATTCTTGACCAATCGCTGAAGGGGACCACCAAATTACTTCTGTTTCCACAGCCTTGAGATTTTACTTTATTTGAAACAAATGCACACTAGCTTTCAAAAAAGTTATCTACTACGCACTAATACAATCTAAGTTAAATTATGGATTAGACTTTTGAGGTGGCGCATACAAAAACAAATTAAAGCCTGCTGTATTCCTTCAAAAAGGAATTATAGTAAGTATGACATTAAAAAAAGGTTTGAACATTCGTATCCCTTGTTATTAAGTCTTAAGATTACTTCCGTTACAGCATTATTATGTATTTAAGGTATTAAAATTACTTTCTGTTAATATTCCAACTATATCAGGGCCCACTGATACACTGATACATGGGCCCAAAGGTTTATAATTTGTTGCCCGAGAAAATAAAAAATGTAAAAAATTGTAAAAAAATTTAGCTAAGTCATGGATACTGGCTAATGATAATGTTGTAGGATTCTTTTGATGTCATCAGATTTTGTTTTTCTCCTTGTAAAAAAATTACTCGTTGTTTTGTATTGATACTCATATAAGCAATGATTCAGATGTAAAAGGAATTTATTGTTTATTGTTCCTTTTTTATGAAACTTTCACATTCTACTATCACTTTTGTATGAAAAAATAGAAGCGTTAGCGATGAATATACAATTATAAAGGGTGCTTCAGCACAGGTCCTCTTTTGAGGCAACCCAGCTTTCTTATTCTCTTATTGTAATAAATTCAGCACATTGTATTGTTATGTTGAAAGCAATAAAAATTTACTTACTTACTTTTGTTTTCTTTACTTTCCTAATATTAGCTATGAAAATGTATTCCAAATCAACTTATGAAATAGAGGAAACGAACCTTACCAAAAAAGGACGAAATTAAAGGGTTCGCGAAAAACACCCGCAGGATGTTTCAGGTCTTACTGCAGACGTATCTGGTACTTATATATTACTGATCACGTTGATTACTAGATATAGAATCTATAAAGAATCTCACTGAATTAGTGACTACCCATAGAAATTGGGATGACACTTGTTTGGGAGAACAGTAAAAATCAATACTGATGACAGAAAAACAGCTAAGATGCTCTAAAATTTAAATTCTTACTCTGATTATTTATATTAAAAAAACAGTTCCTAAGGGCAATACAAGAATTAATCCATCCGTTTAGTAGTTCTCTAAAAAGTACTAAATTCATTCTATCTCAGAGACAGAAGCTAGTGCCATTGAAAAGGGGTTCCAGCAGACAGAGGCGCACCCAGAATTTTTTTATGGGGGGATCCCGCCATCTGCCCGATTTTTTGCAAAGTGTAACCAAAATGTTATTTTAATCAGTATATTTTGAATGTTACAGTAAGCTATATTAGTTATTACACATATGCATCCTATAATTAGCCATATCAGACAAACATAGTCATAAACTTTTAAGCCAATGCTAAGTATTTTATGTGTCACAGCACAGATAAAAGAGCCTTTCATCTTTGTTCTAGTCATACTCGAGAAAAATGATGTAATGAGTTTTACGTACTTTTCCAATTGCTGCTACCATGTAACTATGACTTGCCAATTAAAGATTAATTTGAGTTTTATAGACAGCTAAGGGGGGGGGGGGAGGAGAGGGCCCCATTGTCCCCCTCCCCCCGTTGGTGCGCTAATGCCATCATGTATAGCACTGGATGATTCTGAATATAAACAACAGCATTGATGCTCGAGAGAAGTCGTAAAGGAAGACTAGTTAAGTTGTATCATATTACGATGGCTAACAGTGTTCTTCAACGACTAAATACAGTTCAGAATGAAAAATAACTTGCACGATTACTGTAGACTTTCTAGACAGGAACTAATTAATATTCGTGAATTTGACGCGAGCAGGATGAAAACACTACGGAAAGATTAATTTATGACTATCAGGGCCATGGATCTCATTACTGAAATCGGTTATTTATTGATAGCTATTGGTAGCATTTATTCATGTAATCACTGAGAAATTTGTAAAAATAATTGGGGTGAAACTAACCAATATCGTGTACGGAAGACAAATAACTGTGGATTTACATTTTGAGAAAGTGTTGTATTAAAATATGCCTCACTACTCTGAATGAAACCATTCCATATAAAGTGAAATAAATCCGCCGTTTGTAGACTTGGGAAAAAAATCCTTTTTTGTGATGCGAAGAGTGCAGTCTTCGACTGCACGGTCCATGGGCATCATTTTCCTTTAAGCACCTTTGAACCTCACGCGAGGGAGGATGAAATGAATTGTCCCCGGCAGTGCGTAATCAGTGGGGACTCACGTGGGAAAAGGTATACGAGAGGACTCTCCCTAATTTCATTTCTCCTCGACCCCGACCTGAAGGAAACAACTTGCCGAGTTCCTTGGGTCGCTCTGACCAAGAAAGGCACTTTTCCCCAAAAAACAACAGAAACACGCTCTCATAGCCATCCGCCTGAACGCAGAATTTATTGTCTTTGTAGCAGGTATTAATTTGGCGGGGGAGACAGGGATGTAGTTGCCTTAAAATTTAAGCTTATTGCCGCCTTGACCATTTGTCTTTCTAGCGTCTTTTTGTGCGCCTCGGGAGGGACTAACGGGTTTTTCGTACAGAAAAAAGCGGAGACAATCGACTGGGTATGCCGAGGCGCCACCTGGAATTTTAAGAAAATAAAAAAAAATCTATTTTTCTGTGGAGTTATAGAGAGTCTGGTGGGTCTTAATGGTTTACTTAGGAAAACATTTGAGATATTAGTTCCGGTTTGTTAAGGCGTGCCAGTAGGAAAAGAATCTTAGAGAGACGCTCTACGTTTTGGGACGTTGCTCTAAATCTAAAAACATAGAAGCATGAAAAAATGATGAAGGCGCTCGTTAACTCCTAAAAACCCATGTCTGAGTGAAACTAGTAAAAGGAAATATAATTGCTAAGATAGTAGTTTTTTTATTTACCGTAGATCATTTTTTATTTACCATAGCCAAAGTAAATATTGTTCAACAATACAACTCCTCAACTGCACTTGAATATTGCAGTTATGTTCCCTTTCCATTCAATCATGCCTGAAACCTCAAAACAACTCCTCTACTCGATTGCATTTTCGTATCTTCCAACGGCGATTGACACAAAACAATAGAAATTAAACAATCAATGATTTAATTGGATTGACCAACGACGTGTTTCCTCAGCACTTACCAATCGTTCTAGGTAGATTCGTCGGCCTAAAGTAGAGGTCACGTTCAATAGTTACTTCTTACGCTAGTGATTTTCCTGATCTTGAAGGAAGAGTAAAACTACATTAGTAAGATTTATATTACTGGTATGCGGAAGAGATTTAGAAAAATGAAAATACTGGAGGTCCATTTGCAATTAAAGGAAGGTCATTTTTTTCTCATTTCATTTTATCATCATGATGAAGAAAATTGAAGGAGAAATTTGTGTATGTTTATACACACAATCCATGTTCACCCTCCTGACTCCCAAACGCCTTAGCACGGAAAAAGAGAGAAAAATATTTTGTTAAGTTATTTACTCTAAGAAGTATGGCTTTTGTGAACCTACGGCAATGCTGATAACTAATGCGGTCCTATATAAAGAATCTGATACGACTTAATGGGCAATTGTTTAAGCAATGCGCGAATCCTTTCCTAAAGAAACAATATGGGAGTTGATATATCATGGCTTTATAGGAAAGGAATATAGGTTATTGAACAACACTACAATTTCATACCCTGGAGAACGTAATTATTTTCGCCCAAAAGGAGGGTATCACGAATCACTATACTCTCTTACAGTACATACTCCACACCTTATTTTCGTCCCACCTATTTCCCCAGCGCTTCATAGATTTAAGATCTACTGCATGGAGTGTGAAGAGTAATGCAACATTTGGTTCTGTGCTGGTTCAAGTGCAGACCAGCAATGAGCACAGAGGCCGATTGTCCAGAGGAAATATCCCGGATGAAGCACGTGAATTTATTTTTCTGCGGGTAGAATAAAACACACGGTTCCACGAACTGCAAGGCGGTCTTTGGACCTTGTTCCCCGTCTGGAGGAGCTTTAGGGCCAGCCTATTTGTCACGGGAAAAAAGACTGTCGGGGACAACGATATGTATCGATACATTCATTGTCGTTCCCAAGTAAGGTCGACGGGGCACTAACCGAGAGTGTAGCCGAGGAAGGGGAGGAGGAGAGCATCCTTGCCCTTCACCTTTCCCTTCGTGCTCCGAAGAGGCACTTCGGAAACACGCTCCCCCTCTTTCAAGTGCGACTTCATTTCCCTCTACGCGTCTTCCCTTTTCACCTCCCCCATCTTCTTCGGCAGAGCCATCTCGCGGCTCCGCCCACAAACGCCTCTCTTGACAAATCTCGGCAACCATTGGTACCCACCGCCCCCACCCACCGCTTTCCCCATCTTTCGATTACCATCCGTCAAGAAGCCAACAATGGGCATTTTTCTCTTTATTCTCCCCGTGGCATGAGCGATTTTGACGGACTGGAATGCGATTCTTCAAGGGGGGAGAGGGGTTGCTGGTTCTAGGCGCTGGAGAATGGCCTCCCAAATCTCGCGTGGTATCCATCGCACATTCCAGCGATATAACTGATCCCAGCAGGGATCCAATACCAAACCTATGGGTAACCATAGACGGATTTACTCGAGGCATTGTGCTGACTAAAATTTGGCACTGTCCAATTCCAAAAGCATACACCGAATCAGCTAATATTTGACTAGGAACTTGAGGCCGATTTTCTCTCACCACCCAGATAAGTTTAAGGACTCGTACACGAAAGGTATGATCAAGGAATTAGGTCGTGTACAACGGAGATTAGCAAGGTTTCTAAAATTTATTTAAGATTATTGTGTAGTGCTACGAGTTTAATATACGAACTAGGATGGAATCGCTATCAGAACGCAGTTTAAAATTTAGACTAAATCCTTAAATTAAATTTGAAGCTGATATGTCTGCCAATAGATTCGATCTGAAAATCAAGAATAGATAAATAGAATAAAAACAAGAGAATACGGATAGACAGGTAAGGTAGGTGAAATCTTTTTAGAGTAGTCTGTAGACATGAACCATGCTTTAATACTGAAAGCTCACGCATGCTTGGGAAACAAAAATTAATATCTTTATATAAATGCCTCAAAAAGCTAATATTATTACATTAATATGTAAATATTTAGATTCATGTGTACTGTAAGAGCATATTTATCAGCATTGTGCCTCCTTAGTTTCATGTGAGTGGTGTATATGCGGTGATCTTCCACATCCTTATACACAGAACAAGAGCTTCGCGGAAAGAGACGCACGGACATCCATGTGCATCCATAACTGTTCTAAAAGCAACACGTAAATTTAATTTATACAAATAAATGGAATCAGATAAAAGAATATATACCTAAAAGATAATGATAAATAATTCATGTACTAAACCCAGTTTGTA
This sequence comes from Platycnemis pennipes, assembly GCA_933228895.1. Classification (NCBI taxonomy): domain Eukaryota; kingdom Metazoa; phylum Arthropoda; class Insecta; order Odonata; family Platycnemididae; genus Platycnemis; species Platycnemis pennipes. The sequence goes on from OW121855.1 coordinate 33,771,547, forward strand.
TGATATTACGAATACCAGAGTCTTTCGGGAAAAATACTGACGGCAGAGAGAGAGAGACTTTTTCAGTCCATTCGGAATACATTAAATTCACACATCATGGTTAGGTGAGCCATCGTTTGGAGCTCGTCTATCAAAGCGATCTTTGCACTGAACACTGGTTTACATCTTCAACCAGTTTCTAGAGAACCTGAATTATGGAATAAATAAAAGAGCAGGATGGATGGACGGTTGTGAAGTTCCTTTAAATACCAACTGATTTGTTCCTCAAATAAGCTTAGTGACCAACAAAGCCAAAATCTTTTATTTGATTTTTCAACTGAAGCAATGCAGGAGTGAAATAAACAGATGTACGACAATTTCGCTGAAAAAAGAGTTTTGTATTAAAATCAGCAGTTTAGGGGGCGAGAATTAGTTATTCTTTAGAGTGTGAGAGGGAGTAAGGCATAAAATTTCAATTTATTCTTGAGACACGAATGTCCAATGAAAAGAATACAAGACAATCAGTAGGTATATTTACAACATCTATACCTATATAATGTCCAGCTAGAACCAAGAAGGCGTGTGGAAATGGCAAGGCATAATTTTATTAGCAAATTAATCAAGTTGCTACCATTTGAAGGTAATATGTCCAGCGATATCTTTCGCAATATTACCTTATAGTTAATAGCTTGAGGTAAATAGCCCAGCCATTAAAGGAGGCTCACAGACCTCAAATTAATAGGTAAGAAAAAGAGGGTAGTCCCACCTAACTAAGAGTCTGCAATTAAGCAACTGGAATGGTGAGATGCTGCATTCCATACGACGCGAAGGCCGGAAATGACGAATAGATTTCGGATGTTTTCCAATGCGAAACATTTTTGAGTTTGAGTGTGGCATCTGATGGAGGCTGAAGGTGATCCCATTTTTTCGGGCATACGCATGATTGGGAGACCACAAAAAATTGAATTCTCAAAGTCACTGTACCTACATCGGTCATTATAAAGCTTCTGTTTTTGCGAATAAATGACTATGTTTCAGCGGGATATGATTCCACATTACATTGAAAAGGATGATATTCATCCAGTCAATTCAAAGAAACATTTGTGAAAGCTATACGTAGACTGAAAATAAAAATATTGGCAACTAAAGAATCTGAAAATTGTACTAAATAGATAATTCAGCCCAAAATACACGTGAATTAGTACTGTAGAATACACATTTAGGTACTATAGATTGGAATTAAGAAAAAAATAATACTGCCTGAAGGAAGGCAGATTTACTTCTTTTGTTATGTTATATTATGAGATTTAAATGTATCGCAAATATATGTTGAAAATAGTTTTACTCTATACTTCCTGATATCATGTACTTTAACTTATATATATAAAAATAATCATGAGTTCCTCTTCCAGGCAGCGTAGATTTCATGTGGACGCTGCTAATGTTTTGCAGTGGCTTATATTCTAACATCTGGCGTACGACAAATAACTTTTCAGGCCTTACACAAGCTTACGATCGACTATTTGAGGCTTCACTTCGTGGAAGTTACTAATATCCATATTAAAAATGCTCTTCGTACTTTTCCCCAAATTTATTGACGGTACGACGCGTTTGACCACCTTGCGGCATCATCGAGTATATACTATGTGCGGCATCATCAGATACATAGTATGCACCTGATGATACCGCAAGCCGGTGAAACGCGTCGTACCGTCAATAAATTTGTGGAAAAGTACGAAATGCATTTTTAATATGGATTTTTATACATACTATTTCAAACCACTTCAAACCTACGACCATAATCTTTCGAGAGACTCGTAATTGAACTAACCGAAATACAATCATCCCTTAAATAAGGAGAAGAATTGCATCAAACCGCCTCTACAGCTATTGATGCCTTATGTGCAGCAAGACGTAAAAGGACTCGCGACGGTTTGGAGTCAAAGAAACCCCTTTGCATTATGATGAAGAAAGGATGAAAATTTCATTATTCGTCTGAACGGAGATTAAGAACAAAGGGCATGGTGATGTTTTTTTTAACCAATGAATCCTTTGCTTCACTGGACTGAGCATGCATATTATTGCACCTCTCACTGTAAAAATTGAGAAACTAAATACGCAAGGTAAGTTTTTAGTGAAGGCAGTTAAGAGGATGGAGTGTGCCTTGGACACAAATGAAAATCCTGTTTAGCAAAGACCACTCTCATCAGGATAAAGTGAGAGGTTGGGGAATAGGGAGCATTAAGAAATTACGACCGGACCAACTGAATCAAGCTAGTCGACTCTGTCATGAGTTTTCCCAAAGAGAAACACATTCCAATGGCATAGCTTTCTTCTCTGCTCGTATCTCTACTAGGATAGACTCTGATGTATCACCGCGCCTTGTTTAGTCTCATTTAAACAGGGAAAATAGACACTGATCGATTTCATTGCCAAGGGCTCCGTCCACTTTCTCCATCTCTCTTCGCGGCAAGGATTGAGAAACGGTAGCATGTTGTAATCTGATTTGATATTTTATGCATCACACAAAGCTGCTTAGGCTAAATGTGTCCCTTGACGCTTGGCATTTTCTTCTGTCAGTCGAACAAGCACTCTCAGGAAATTGAAACATTTCAGACATCCAATGGTTCAGTTTTGGCTCCGCTCATTATGCTTCCTCACAATCACCTGAGTGAGTTACAAGCACTACAAGCGTTGATCCCGGGAGAGGTAACAAGAATTGAACAAAGAAAATAAAAACCAAAATCTAAAGTCTATAACGTAGGGTCAGATTTCTTACTCCAAAAAGGTCAGTAAAGAAAGAGCTCCTTTCCTCACAGATTGAAACCATTCACATTAATGGAATCTATTACTTTTATATATCCAACATGGAACAGTGAAGGTTTTGTTTGATTCATGAAAAAGTAAAAATGACTTTGTATATTCCACACTTTTATTAACAATACCGACCGCGGTTTCGACGGCTATAGCGTCATTGTCAAGGCAACATATAGTGTACAACAAGTGCCGAAGGAATGGCCTTAAATACAAAACAGCAGGGGGGTGGGGTAACATATTGAGGAGTGGAGTGGGAAGGGGGTGGATCACTTGCGGTTGACTTGGGCAAGGAATTCATTTGGTAGAAAAATGGAGGGGGGGGTCTGTAGGTGTAAACGCTTTCCCTTGGTTGAAGGTTATTGGAGGGGGGGGGAGGGTGCTACGGAGGGGTTGGGGACTGGTGTGGGTTGGGAAATGTTATAAAGGGTGATGCTTTAAACTCTGCCATGTCATTTAAAATAGTTACATTGTAGATTTGGAGTGTTTTACAATTTCATATCGTTCTAAAAAATCCAGTTTAAAACTTTTGTCACACACATGTAAAACATTAAAATTAAAATCTGCACTATGTCCAGTGTCTGTCAAATGTTTGGCAAAGGTGGATTTTTCATCTCTGTTCTTTGCACTCCTCTCCCCTTTTTCTACCAAATGAATTCCTTGCCCAAGTCAACCGCAAGTGATCCACCCCCTTCCCACTCCACTCCTCAATATGTTACCCCACCCCCCTGCTGTTTTGTATTTAAGGCCATTCCTTCGGCACTTGTTGTACACTATATGTTGCCTTGACAATGACGCTATAGCCGTCGAAACCGCGGTCGGTATTGTTAATAAAAGTGTGGAATATACAAAGTCATTTTTACTTTTTCATGATGATTCAATTCCACAAAGTTACGCCTGAAGGTATTTCTTCGTTTTGTTTGATTGCCTAAAACCAAAAAGATAAACTATCTGTCACCCATAGTTTGCATCAACACGTTCTGTTCATCAGCTGAAGCTTAAAAGGGGTAATTGTATTTGCGTAATTTGATCATAACCATTATAATACATATATCCACCATTCTCTTATTTGAGACTTGTAATGTGTGCTCCAATTGGATCTACAGGGGCCACTCATTACTGCAGTTTTTCATCGCGAAAAATCCCCATCCTTTGACTAAAATTCGCTTTAATGAGTACCTCTCGTTATTACTTCATGCGCGCTCCTCTCCACTCTAAAGTAATAGGGACAGAAAAATCTGAACCTGCCATAAAGGTTATATTCATCAGATATCACAGGGTATTTCATTTTTGCAACGAAAACAAGTCCAAACCAAAATCGAATCATTTATATGTTATCCTCCGAGAGTTAAAGGAGATGGCTTCAGGTTTTGAATGCTTTAGTTTTTATTCTTAACAAAGGACCACGAGGTAAACGCGGTATAACTATAATTGGCGAATTCGGAATTCATGCATCTAAAGGGGATGAATTTTTCGTAAGAGTGCTTCATTTTGTACAAAAGAAATAAGAACAATCAAAGGTGTCCAGGCAACATCCGCTGTGATACGTGAACAGAAAGGAAAAACAATTCAATTTTACTGACAGAAATCGTGATTAAGAAATGGCCTCTCTTAAACTTTTGAGTTCGCTGATGATTTTCCTTTATGCTCCAAATGAAATATTGATATTGCCAATGAGTCAAGTCGGGTTCTTTATGTCGTACCCGAGGCGAGGTCAGGTGCGGACATAAAGAAGAGCGAAGGACATTAAGAAGAATTAAGACTGAACGACTAGTATTTCATTCAGGCTGGAGGATAAAATAGGATTAGGGAATGCGAAACACAATTTTTAAGATTTCTAATCCAGATTTCAAATGGGTTATATGTTAACTTGTTAGAAATTGGGTAACTTCCTCTACAAATTTCCTAACACTGATAATACTAAAGTGGTGACGCTAGATCTAATGCATTCAACCACTAATCATACAAAAGCTCCAATTGAATATCAAATAAACATAACACACTACCTTACAGAAATTCAACCACTATTGAATTATGCAGGAAACTCGGAACCTCTACAATAGGGCTGCCAGTTACACGAGAAGGTTTCGTTTCCCTTATATTAAGAGAACCAATTAATCGCAGCAATCGAGAAAGATAAGACGAGAGGAAATAACTGCTACCCGTTAACTACCACGCTGAGAATAGCAAACACGAAGAAATACATCTGAAAATTACTTGCCACACATCATCGAAGATGGAAAATCATCAGAAAAAGATTTAACATTTTTGATGGAAACAATTGTTACAGGTCCTCCTAGAACATAAAAGTAGATGCAGTTCTAAGATATAAAGGGAAAATCAAAAATATGTTAACTAATTATCTCATTGTTTCGACCAAATACTCTAGGGCTTTTCAATGTCCCCATCACGAAGTAATCTTGAAAAGCCATTTGGGTGAGTCAACAACGTTATTTTTCATCTATGAAGGGAAAGAGCGTGACCAACAGCGTCTCATAACGTGCTCCAGTGTGCCCTGTCTAATTAACTTTGGCTCACAATATTGCGGCTTGAATGCAACAGAGTGCTATGAAATTTTACAAAATTCACTGAGCACGAGTTTCCCTAAGACGATTTAACAGACAGATTACTCACGTCTGCAGACCAGTGACGCGCCCGCATGGCAACCAAAAGTTCAATACCCGAAGGCCTTCTCGGGCATAGAAATTATACTCATAAAGAAACTAGAAATTGGTATACAGACGACATGCTATCGCTATTTACAGCCTCGGGATTGTAAAGCTTATGCGTTAAAAACCAGGGTACCGCAGCTGACTAACGTTGGTCTTGAGATAATATTTTAGTTAGAAGATTCGATATAACCTTGGCTATTGGAGCACCTTGGCTAATCTATGACTACTACAACTTTTCAACATTTACAGTTTCTACAGGGCTAACCTATAGGGCTAATAATTCAGACCAATAGAAAGAAAATTAGCTCGATGTAATTTAGATATTTATTTCTAACAAAAAGAAGGTTGAATTTGCTAGATATTACCCTTCGTAGGATAGCTAAGAGGGAAAGCAAAACAGCTAGATAAATCTCATAGCAGAAAACAACTATATACGTGAAAAAATTTGATAATGCTGACAATCGCAATGACCAGCGCTGACATCACCAGCAATCTTTATAAAGACAGATGCATGAGAGAAGCCTTTTGTGGCGGAATCGTGTTTACTTTTAGCACCAAAGGGACCCGTCCTGCATAGGAAGTAAATGCATACAAAAAACACCGACAGATTACTTGATCGAAAATTCCTCCAGAGAGCACGAAATGGACAAATACTATCCCGATTGCCCTTTCATCACTTTTAACCGCAGATAAGTATGATAGAGCACAAAAAACTATAGTACTCGCACGCAGGTAAGACGACACAGCGTCAGTTTCGTCACCAAAAAAAAAGTGTGCTAACGAAATTCTGATACTTGAGTGGATCCACTCAATCCCCGAACGGTATGCAAATGAAGATACACACCCCTCGTTCGGAACCTCGCTTTTCATATACAAAGCGACGGGCTGAGCCGTATCATTTCAATCACGGCGACATAAATATCTTCAGACAAGGAGCGTGCCATTCGCGGTCTAAATCCATGGCGTGGGCGCTGATTAAAGACCCTCGCGGACACTTGACACACGCCAATGGAGCCCGCAATAAAATCCCTGATGATAATGAAAGAGATTGAATGACCCTCCTCCCGATTTTGGCCTCACCCCTGAACTCACGCAAGCTCCATCGCGGTGCCGACAATATTTCCCACCACATTTATCCCCCATTTTTGGATACCAAAATATTTTCTTCATTCCTTCGTCCGAAGTCTTAGAAATAAAAGCACTGCCAACGTCAGCGCGTAGCAATCCATTCTGAATAAACTATCTTTCCTTTTTCGCGATTGCTCGTTTGGCCTGGGCTCATGTAAATTGCCCACTGAATGGATTTCCCACCGAGCGATAAAACACTGTCCACCTCAGATAACAATACGACCACTCATTTTAAAAATAAATTACGATCGTAAAATATAACTGAAAATAAGATTAATGATTGTTTATCATCATTTTAAAACACGCTCAGGAACATAAGGTTGTACAAATCATTATATTCCATTTAGTTTTAGCACTAAAGGTACATCAATCTTATAGATCTCATCAAACATTACCTTTCCGAGTCAAAGGACCTTTGTAATAAAAAAAATCTGGACTGAGCCACTAATGTTTAATTATGGCCTTAACTTGAATAATTCGCGCAAAATCAGCAACTGATAACTTCATTGAGGACCGAATGCTAGATAGTTTTCATTATTACACTCATTAAATCACCATTTTCGTTTTCGATTTGATGAACATTAATCATCCCCATCTCCTATACTGTGGGAAATTGAACTATCTACTGCAGTAACCTGATGATCAACACTGAGTACACTAAAGAAAATGCTTTTTCTGGCAATCAAATTTATGACATCCGCCAATAATCACTTTTTCCGTTAGCCATGTCATAAGTTTGTAACAGAATGAATATTGTTTCCAAGGGGAATAGAGATTATTTAAAATAATGGAGCAACGCAGCACCACTTAAACGAATGTCCATAGTTCCTGGTATTAATTTTACTTCTAAGTAGAATGAATTAAGTTCCCGAATATATCATAGGTCAATACGTACATTCTGTTATTCGATTTTTTCTCTCCATTAGAGACTGAAGAAATAGTGAAAAAAGAAACTGTTTACTGCAGTAAAATATCTACTTTTCAATTTTAAAAATGTTTACCTTGATCAAGAGTTCATGTTATTCCTTTTTTGCCGCGAGGTCATTTTTTTAAGATATGCGATTTTCTTGTTCTTAAAAAAATCACACACCTTGAAAATCGGGTAATAATTGGAATTTAATCTTAATGCTCGTCCACAATCGCAGTTAAGTAATAGTTTCGTAGTTTTTACAGACGTATGAGCATAAAGGTGGTAAAATGAAGGAATTTGATGAAATAATAAACCTGAGATCTCTCTGATTAAGATGGTTTACAACATAGGTGCGCCGGGGAACAAATTGCTACGGTTTCGATATCTTGATGATATGTAAAATATCAATTCAACGATTACAGTGGTTTGACCGTCCCACAGACATGCTTTCAAACTGATCTTTCAGATCAGATTGTTCGATGATAAAAAAATAATTCTCAATGGAAAAAAATATCAAACATCCCGATACATCGATGTACGCGCTGCCTACCCGATAAGAAGGGAGTGGTCAGCCATGGAGAATGTACGATGGAGATGTAAGCGAACATCTCTCGCTACGCATACAATGCAGATCGCTGGCGCTCCGGAGCATCTCTACGTCTTCTTTCCGCCTGGGGTTGGGGTGAGATGAGAGAGTGGGAGGTGTAGCCGCGAGGGAAGGGTTATCTTCCTTCTCGTGGATATCCGTTGAGAGGGAGAGTGTCCTCTGAGAGAGGCAACTCGGGAGATCCAACCCTTCCTTCTCTCCTCGGCCCACGCGGAATCACTCCATTCATACCTGTGCTCGCGCCCTCCCCCCTCTCCCGCTATCGCCATTCCTTCTGGGCCCGCCGCCGTCCGGACCCGCTTCGAAATGGGCTCACCAAAATGTCCTGCTGGACGCTTCCCGCTGCGATCCCCGCTCTGATCGATGCCTCCCATCACAATGGGAGAGTACTTGGAGCGGGACTTTCTCATTTGGCTCCCTCCCTCCATCCCACCTCTCTCCAAACCCCGGACCATAAATTTCAGAGCTCCGACTCGCCGCGCTCGCTTGATGACCGTGGAACCGCCTTATTGTCCGACTGGAACCTCCCGTCTCAACCTCTCTTACGCCTATACCTTCCCCCCTAAGACGGACTCTCTCGCACGATGAATAGCGACGGAGACAGTACTCGCTGCTGCGGTTTATTTCTTGGCGCCTCCTCCCCTGCTTCGCTCCATACCTCACCTTCCGATTCGGCCCAACCCTTAAGGCTCTCGTTTAGCACGGGGGCGATAACTCCGTCACCACGCGGTCCATGAGACTCACGAAAGGGGGTCTTGCCATAAATGGTTCGCTCCATTGCGCCGGGCATTTTAAAATGCACGCAAAATTTATCGATGAGGATTTTTTCGCCAATGATTACCATTGAAAGGGCATCGAATCGGTGCATGCTAGGGTAGCATGAAGAAAGTAAGGGATTTAACAAAAACCATCCTAGGATCTGCACTCGTGCTAAATTCGGCCTTGTTGGCGATGACCATCAAAATGCGTTCAGATATGAAAAAAATCAATATTTTTATCGTTATAATTATCATTGGATGAAAAAACCCGTAGAAAAAACTTAATTTTTACAGGTGGAACCTGAAGTTTTTTTCTATTCGTTTTTCCATTCAACATGGGATTCCACAGCCTCGGCCTCAACAATCCACTTCATAATTATTAATGAAATTGCAATCAGCCATCGTTGACACGAAGTAGAAGATGTAAGTAGACGATGAGACAAATGATGATGGTTGTTACCGCTGTCATCATTTACATGTGCCACCGGAATTCATTTGAAAGTGCACTCAGTAAAATGAGTGAGCTCAGGAACTATAAAGAGAATTGTTTTAGCCAAAGCAATCGGCGAAAAGGAGACAAAATCCGAATAATACAAAAACAAGTAATGATGAACATATACTTCATTATAAATGATGGAATGGTAATTTGAGGAGACTAGAATGCCCAGAAAGTCGTTTCCTTCTTTGGGACGATTTTTTGTATTGTATTCAAAAAAAATTAAAATTTCATGCATCCACAAGCACTTTGAGTTGAGCACTTGAACAAATTGGATGAAATAAATACCTTAAGAGAAATTGCTAAAATAAATTATCCAGTTCTTTTCTCAATAGCCTGAAAAATTGCATCTATGAATTAAGTTAATTTACAATTTTTGTGTCCGTGATTATTGGGTCATTACTGTCATGCCGGATATATTCACGGTATGGAGAATATTTTAAGGTGCGGTTTCATAATTAGACGTTTAATATTCACTGAGTTTGCGCTTTTTTGCAGAAAACGGTCAAGCCAACTGATATTGTTTATCTGATATCCTTTTCTTAAACAGGAGTTTCGACTACCGCCACAGTAATTTAACGTTTACATAAACTTGTATTTGACGTTAACGAGACATTATAAAACCGGACCTGTATGCCTAAGTAATTATCAGGCCTTTGTGTGACTGACTTAGCAATTGTGGAAAGCTTTACACTCATAAAATATATTCGCTAGAAGAGCTCTAAATAGCGCTCACAAGAATTAGTCAAACTGAGGATATACAATAGGTAATTTATGGGCAGGTATGCTGTCCATAAATTGAGTCATAGTGCTACCTTCTGTCGCGTTATCAACGTAAAATTTTATTAGTGATGAGCGATATATCACAAACAGTGAAGAAGCCACAGATATGTAAAAGTAACATTCACAACCTGAGACTCCGTTCCGGCGAAACCTGTGAATTGTGATTAGCATCTGCGATTTATGGCATTGCTGCTGTCAACTGCCGCACGTAACACTATGCGATTGAGATAAAGTACATTGTAAGCACTGATTAGTCTGTGATTGTATTGTGACTGTTTCAACAGCCAACATCCATAGTGGGGAAAAGGAGGAAAACCAGTGGACTTTTTTTATCATTATATTTCAAGTGACCATTTAAGGAGATGAATTATATTTTTCATCCATGCATGCTTTTTTGAAGAAACATCTTCAAAAGTTAATGATTAAAATTGTTTAAGTGTTATGATGTTATTGTTCATGATACTTGCTCGAGAGTCTTCATAAACGTTTGAAGATGCTTATTCAAATAAATATGTATATGGCTGAGAAATACGAAAATTGCTCTCCTTAAATGTTAACTTTAAATTAAATAACTAAAACAAGTTCACTGGTTTTCCTCCTTTTATCCATTTTGAACGTTGGAAGTTCAAACAATCACAATACAATCACAGACTAATGTGCTCATGGTGTGCAATGTGCAGTGTGTTTTACAACGGTAATTCAGTTGATATGGTGTTTATTTATAACTACTCCGTCGATATAATTTTTCCAAGGCTAGGCATGCATGTGATTACCAAAGAAGCACACCAGTTCACTTACTTGTATTAGTACCATTACATACTGACGTCGACATAAATACATCTGGTGCAAACAAGATGAACTATACATATATCGCAAACAATGAGAAGGAACTCGAAGCGTTTACCGTATTTACAAATAGACAGCGAAAATAAACGGAGAAGCGAAGAATGAGGAAATTAAAGCTTTTCGATAGTGTTGTTTTAACCAAAGCATAAATAACTGTTTCTGCTCTCGGCTACATCGATGGCTCTCAAAGCAAGGGCGTGCTCCTAATTGGGCCTTTCACCAGCGTATTCGTAGATCGGTTGGTGGCTGAGATTTATTGCTAAAGAGAGCTAATAATTGTAATTAGTTTTCTTACGTACCCATTCATTGGTACTTATCTCTCTCAAACTACTATACCTCATTAAAGGCATCAAAGCTTCTCTGGCAAGAAAGCTACAACGCGGTAAAAAATACCACGTCTTGGAGTTGGTGTTCTCAAGGCGTAAAAACTACTGTTCAACCAGGTGGTAAGTAACACTAAGGGAAGACAGGCTTACTTAAATAATTCCTGCAACATAATTAGGAGATGCATTGGCAGTCATTCACGATTTTGAAATGGCAGCGTATTATCACCATGATAAATAAAACTGGGCATGAGTCCCACAAAAACGTTATTTTACCATGATTCTTGAAGTTGGATGACAGTTCATAATTTGTCAAAACTAAGGAGGAAAGCCATGGTATTTGGGCTCATAATATATAATTACATCAAAGATTATTTGTTGCCAGTACATACTACAAACCCGACCGTGTATGGTTTATAGCTCAACTCGGATACAACTACGTGTGCGCGATTCGAAAGGCTGTTAACCTAAAGCTTATCATTGTCAATCCAGGAAAAATATTTATCCGCCGTAAGTGTTTTGAAAATATCACGATACACGAGGTAATACAACATAAGTCATTGAAAAATCAATGCCCTTTTAGGTAAAACTCACGAACAACGAAAAAATACTCAGGGGACAAAACTGAGAAATTCCTTCGAAAATGTCAGACATATTCTTTTGCAAGAGTTCGAAAATGAAGGATGCCGCTTCAAATTTCTTGGTGTTAGAAGAAGAACAATAGAAAACAAATGAAACGCTACTGAGAACTAATTATGGAATCAATCAATATTGTAATAATACTGTAAACCACAAGGCACAGATGGGGCAGAATTCGAGCCTAATAGACTGTGGATGCAGTGTTTATGTGGTCCTAATCACATTAAATACTTCCAAGAAAACAGAGACAAGACTCAATTGGGCAAAATTGATCAGGTTAAAAAGACTTTGATCAATGAACAGTATGATGATGCTAAGAACTAAAACTGAAAAAACAGCGGAACATTGAGAGGAAAAATTTGATGATAGGATGATACGAAGTAAGATGGTATGAGAGCTTGAACCTATGTCATAATGCAACCCATAGCTCATTAAGACGGGGAAGTAGAGTTGTAGAATGCAGGGAAGTAGAGTTGTAGAATGCAACCTAAGATTTATGACGGTAAGCATAGAATCACTCTGGCCATTGAATATTAGCCCTATTAGCTGCCAAATTGACCATTAGATGGAAATGTGAATAGATCGAGGAATCAATAGACACCTTGAGATATGGGTTATCTATCGGACCGGAGAGTATTAGTTGGAGAAAGTATAGTAAAGTGTTAAAAGAAGTGAGAAAACAAATATTAATCGCCCATAACATTGGTGCATTTAGCGGTAGGAGAACACGAACGCGACGCGGTAAAACACTCATGATAATATGTAGCGAAATTAGATCATAATTTTTCTTAGTATGTTCCATTCGTATTTCTCGTCTTACCCATCATGTATCCTCGAAGACTCATTTTGACCATACAAGAATGCTCGTTTATAGTATAATATTCCTTCAATCGTTTGATGGCAGCATAATTTATTCAGAAATAGGGAAAGATTAGCTAACATCCAGAGATAGAGGAATGTAATACAATCATAGTTGAACAACATTGCATTTGCACCAAAAATTTAAACTTATAATTTGGCCAACGAGGAGAGAAAACAAATTTTTACATCCAATATAAAATATTTCCAATTATACCCCACACAACTTTAAGAAATTTATGAGCACAGACAGGCAGCGAAAGTTGTGCTACGCAGCTATTTGAATGATTTCGAATGTTTACTAATTGCATCATGTCTTCGATGGCAAAGCAAACTAAACCTCTCTTCCCGAACATTGCTGCGTCCCCCTTCTTTCTTGAGGTGATCATATGAATGCCTCCACTTTCTCCTTTTCCAATCTCGCATTTCATTCAACATCGACAGCATTTCCTTCCTCTTTGTCCTTCACGTTTTCTTTATCATTCCCATCACCCTTATCCTTGTCAGCCCAATGCGCCAACTCTAAACAACAACGCTTTACGATGAAATGTAAAATGGAAGGGTAATACAATAGTTAAGGGGAAAATTATAGTTTGGCTTCACTACATAATCGGCCGTTACTTTCACAGTTAATCCCAAAGCTGTAACGGTATAAACAATGTGACATCATTTGAAAAAAAAATATTTTCTGGTTGGTTATACCTTTACCGATTAGCTATTACCGATAATGTTACCTAACGCTTACCAGGGCCAATAGCATAGTCTTTCGGAGACCAACAATGATGTAAACAAAATTAGTCTCAAGATATAATTAACATTAAAACGAATGTATGTTTTCCTCCTCACTATGAACTGCCCTGAACGTTTTCCTGGCCGTGGAGTTAAAAATAAATATTTCGAAAATTCATATAAAGAAAGGAAAGAAAATCTGCAAAGCGTAACTACCTTAGAACTACAAACAAGAATCTTTGCAGCAGCGGTCTTGGGAGATATGTACTTCGAAAAAAAAATTCGGAGCGTAGTTTATTTCCCTTTCCCAAGAATTTCAATTTTCAAGGCATACGAGAAATTGTGGATAGCTGCCAATAAATGCTATATTAATTGCTTCTAACATCGAATTACTTCATTGGTATTTGAGCTTGACGATCAATGGATGACGGGCGGGTAATAAAATCGAAATAATTTCTCTTGATGATTTCCGAGGCCCCAGCCCATTCACGTCCGATTCCGTGAGAGGTGACCTCCCTGATTTCAAATGATTCCCCTTTCGACCCACTCACAGGGAGACTAGCGACTAGATAAAAGAATGGCCAAAGCTTCATCCCCCGCACGACTGAATGATCCGGCCTCCAGTTGAGAGGCGGTAATCACTGCGTCCGAGGGAGGTTCAAAATATCCGCCAATTACATCGATAAGTTTATTACCCACGGATAATTACGGCATCGCGGGGCCATGAAAAGGGAATGCACATGCACAAAGTGTGGGAATGGTTGGACGAGCGGGTTCATGCTTTGGATATAAACGTGCACCATATACTTTTCCCCTTTTTTCCTAGATTTGAACCGGAGACTTTCCCTCCCACGCAGAACGGAGAGACGCCCAGCGCTCGCTGAAAAGGCACAAGGGCGAAAGGAGGATTGATAGCTCTGGGAACAAATTACGAGCGGAAGGGCGTGCAACCTTTTCCCCGTCCACCTGGCCGCGTTCGCAAGAGCGAGTCCTCCTTAGCTCGAATGCAAATGGGTCCAAGCGGAAAAAAATGGGACGCCCAGGAGTTGATACAGCTTTTAACGCACGCACACCGAAGTGTTGCCGATCTACTGCCGGGGTAAAAAAATGTTGGTTATAAAATGGGATCCGCTGCTTTCTCTCGCGAAATATTGACTGTCTCCAAAGAGGAAGGCGGCAGAATCGGATCAAAGATGCCTGGCTACCGTTGAGACAGACTTGAGTTTCTTGTGTCGAGTTCCTAACACTATGCTTCTCTCGGGTGGTGTAATAGTCCACATTTCACTATTCCGACACTGGATGAAAGGCCCTCCATATCCTAATCTCCATCTAGACAGTGATATTTTGGATGCCATGAGCTGGTAAGAAACCGCGGGCAGAACTGGAAAATGAAAAGTCACCTGCCATAAATTTCCGGGACCCTCATGTTCTTTGGAACTTGTGCCTGGAAAGTGATTTCCTCACCAATCAAATTTGACTCCAAAAACGTAGTACACACTTAGCATTAATGCTTTTAGTGAAAATCGCTGAAACGCGGAACCAAGCTTTCCTTCGCGCTCAGCAGTATAAGCAATAATTACTTCTTACGAATTCTGTGATGAATAAAATATCTTTTCGTCGAGTGGTACGTAGTGGCAACAAATTTCTTACAGCAGCTGTACCAGTAAAGGAATTTGATGTAATACTCAAGGCAAGGAGGTAGGAGCAATAAATAAAGACCAATGACATTGCGATGGCCATGTTAGGAGAGTGTTAAGTAAGCGAGGAAGCAGAAGGAAGGGAATAGACTTTTTCGATAATTTGTTTAGAGACAGGAAACATATGGGTGTTATGTAAAAAAAGAGTTGAATTCGGTTGTAGGAATTATTTATGTTAATTATTTGTCCATTAAAATCTTCACACATCATATTTGGCACAACATCCACCATTATGGTGGATGTTATGCCAATGTTATGGTGGAGGTATTTGCACAACAGGCATAGAGTATTGTTTCCCAAGGACAAAAGAGAGCAATAGTTCACTCCAACATAGTTATACGTATTATACGAAGAATCCAGGAACACTATTCTAACGAAATGGGACTGAATGTTTGATAATTTCTGCCATTTTTCGTGAAGAGTAGATAACAGCAGCGGACAGCAATCACATTATAGAACACCTTGTGGTATTATGTATTCCATCCCGAATATTGTACCAAAGAAAACAATTAGCGCGCAGATAAATCAAACTTTCTAGTATAAAATAATTTCTGTATACTTATATACGACATATTTTCGTCGGTTATACTCTCCTTATGATGCATTATTGTAATTGGAAATATACTCTATTTTGCTACTGACCCATGAATTCATATCCCTACTGCCAGTTCACTTGAATAGGAGTTGAGGTGCTTACTTGGCCTGACAAATGCATTGGAAGTGAGGAAATGGTGTGAGACGAATGCAGCTATTATTTTTTTTTTACGAAGAAACGCAGAGTTGAATAAATAAAAAAGGCGACATAGGGAGGAAAGAAGGGAAAATCGCATTCACAATATAAAAAAACCACGCATTCTTCTGAACCTGCCGGTTGGGTTTGGACGAAAACAAAATCGAGAGGTGGAAAGAGTTACGGCATCAAATACGTACTTATTCCCACAACGGAAAAGGAAAAATAAGTCTGTTGTTATTCGCCCCTTGAGTGTCGAGCCTCCTGCCGGAAGTCTATGCAAGTCGACTACCAGCTTCGAAATCTCTCTCTTCCTCCGATCTTCTGTCGAAACTGCTGCCACAATAGTTTTCTCTTCTCATCTCACCAGTCATAAATGCAACATATCAACACTAAACAGTTAATTCTGACCCTAGACGCGTCCATAAATTACTTCGAATGCTTTGACGCCAGAATAGAATTGAGGAAAGTACACCGTGAAACCGTGAGAAGGACAAAAGGAAGGGTGTATATCACTAACATCGGAGTAGGTTTGACTGTTGTTCTCATCCCTCGATTTAATTTTGCCTAAGTTCGTCCAAAGCATTCTTGACCAAAATCTGGATCGAGACTGATGTCATCCGACGGCCGTGATAAACTTGTACCGGCTATACGAAGTCCATTTCTACACAAGGTATCATTTAGCGCCCTCCTATAGAATTCAATAGATGCATTTAAGTATAGAATAATTGCACATAGGTACCTAAAGTCAGCGTTCCTACGATACCAGCAGCTATACTATACTGTTTCAATATTGCGACACAAGGTGGTTTCCATAGCGCGCAACTTGAATCAGTCACTCACTCGGTGATTCAACCCGAAGGTTGGATTGGATAGGTGAGGGTAGAGCTCATCCCGGACTAAGCCGGCGTTCGGGGGCGTCCAAAGGCTTCACCCGGATTTGAACCGGACCCTACGATCAGAAGCCAAGCGCTCTACCCACTAGGCCACCACGCTCCCTGCAACTTGAATAAAAGAACAATTAACATTAAGGGTGACTTTGGCTGGAAACTAATTGTTATCTCCATGAAAACAATTCAGTTTCAACTGCTGCCACAGAAATGCATTTCCTTAATATAAAAGAAACATTTATCTACATATTGAAATATTGAAATGAGGGATCGCAACACGAGCGCGATGATTCCTTATTTCATTTCTCTACGATTCCGACGAGAGGAGGAAATTTACTAATAGTCTAGTTTCTATCTCCTTACAAATTTTCCTATCAACGACTACGAATTGAAAACTTGAGAAGAGGGAACAAAAAGGAAAATATCGAACTCAGTGATACATGCTCCCGCTACAAATCGTGATGGCATACAAAGGGCACAAAAGAACTCCTTGTTGCGGTTAATTCAAGTAGACAGCCGTCCAAAGAAATACAGATAATGGTCCAAAAGGAAGAAAGTGTATGAAATTAGTGGATAACTGATTTCAGCAGCAGTAGCATTTGAGTTTTAGGTGCTCCAACGGATGAGGTAATATCGCGTTATTATCCTATTATCTCTCACTATACGCGATAACACTCGCGTATTATCTCTCACTCACACACATCAAATTCGGATGCATCAGCGATTGAGAATCAAATTAGACAGAAAAAGACTTAAAAAACTGCTATCCGCGGTTAAATCTTGAGATTTTCGCCAGAAGCGATAAGTCATTAATGAAGTGCCGAGCAGGTTTTACTGTTAGGATTAGTGATGGAAAAGTAAATATGCAAATAGCATACACTTGCTCAGTCTTTGTTGAACCATTTGACAATATCATAGGCCCATGGTTCACTTTCTTCCCATTCTTAAAAATAAATACTTTTTTCGAACACCATATTTATCGACATTGGTGCCCATAGGAGGCAGACCTGTCGGAGAAATGAAGCTTTTTCACCCAGAGGTACTCGAAAACCTAATGGATGGAAATTTCTCGAGGAAGTGACACGAGTGGTTTAAAATCTATTTCCCACCACTCAACCGAGTTCTGTGACGATCCCTACGGATGCCTGCCGGGCTAAACAAAACCTTGCACGCCAGAGAATCCACGAGGGGAGTTTTCGAGTCGTTTTGCTCTCCTTTTACTTTCACTCCGATAGAGAGAGAGAGAAAGAGAGAGAGGAACGCCAACCCGGGGAGGGAAAAGGAAAGGAGGAGATTCGGCGGATTCACCCACGCAAAAGGGAGAGAGGTAGGGGGAAGAAGAAAGAGGGTTGGGGGATGGGAGCAAAGGAGAATCCCGACCGTCTTAAACCCCCATCACGCGTGTGTTCTCCTCCTCCCCACCCACCCCTAACCCGTACTTTTCCCAGCAGTTTAAAAAGAAATGGTGCCCCCTTCCCTCTTTTCGAGAGCAAGAAGAAGAAGAAGCTCCCTTCCTCCCCCCCCCCCCTGAAGCCCTCGTCTTGCCGTGACGACTCCATTAATTTATGCGCCGGCTGAGTCGCATTCCTCAGCGGCGGCGGTCGTGGGGAGGAGGCACGGGGGAGTAGGAGAAGGGTTTAAGGAACCGGACCGAATGAGCGGAATGTCGCCGCGCGGCGCGGGAGGAATCAGATGCCGAATGGAGAGGAGGAGGCGGAAAGAGAGGGAGAGAAAAAAAAGGGAGCGGGGTGGCGCGCGGTGAGACCCTTGCGATGACGCGGGGGTGGGAGAGGGAGCGGGGGCTGGGGCAGGAATAAGGAGGACGGAAGTGAGAGTACGACGGCCGGAGGGGGAACCAAGTTTTCGCAGACACTGGATTTTTGGGGAGAAGGACGGAGGAAAGGAAGAAAAAAGGGATGGAGAACGCGTAAGATGAGAAGGAAAGAAAGAAGAAGTTGGGAAAATAAAGATATTTAAATTCCAAGGCTTATGTACTGCAACATCACATTATCGACAGCATATTGAATTAAACGCGACGCTTTGATAAGATATATTTAGAAGCGATGTTAGGCGTAATTTAAATTACAAAGGCACCATCAGAATAATTTTACTTCCCTAACCCATAGGTCAAGGGGGTCGTGGTAGCCTAGTGGGTAGAGCGCTGAGCTGCTGACCGGAGGGTTCCGGGTACGAATCCCGGGTAAGAAGCTTTCACCTTCACCTAAAATCCTCGCGATTCGATTTTCTGCGACTCAGAACTTCGTAGGAAATCGCAGGTGGCCCGGGGAAAGGAACTGGCAACCCTACCCTGAACACGCTAATGGATTAGTTCGGGATGAGCTCTACCCTCACCTATCAAAGACCAACCATCGGGTTGAACACACCTTTTAACCCAAAGGTCAAGGGTTTGAATCCCGCCTCAGGATTGGATCTTGCCTATGTCTTAGGATTACGTTTTAGTTAGATGGTGCGATATAACCCGAGAAATTGGAGTAACATTAATCCAAATCTCCTATGTTGGAATCATGGATAATTAAAAGGAAAAATAAAAGAAAATTTAAGTAATTCCAAGTAATAGGCAAGTTTTATAATTTCATAGAAAATGTTAAATAAGCGATGAATGAAAATTTTCTGGATGAGAATAATATGATAGCAACCTTTTACATCATAAAACATCCAAAATCTACAAACATAGAAAAATCTTCATCATAAGAATCTGATTAATGTTTGCTTAAATTTTTACAGAGCTGTATGCCAAAACAATTAGGGTACGAAAAAATTAATTTTACACAAACATTTGGCGTTTAGCATTTCAGAGCATAATATTTACATAAGATAAAACAACACCTTATAAGATAATGAAGTTGTAGTAACTCAGGGGAGGAACAGGCTTTGGTCATTTGGGGAATTTAGGATAGATGGATTACATATTAGGTTACTAGTCTTGTCCGTAGTCAGTGGAATAGTTAATGAATTATGTTTTGCCTTTAACTTCCCTATGATATTTTCATTTTCACCTCTATAAAGTTTCAGTATCAGAATAGTAGAATTTCCAAAAAGAAAAATCCACCTCGACCGGGATTTGAACCCGGAAACGCGAGAGTCGTGAAACTCGGAATCGCGGCTAGTTCGCAATCCTTTAATTTCAGTATCACGTAACCCATTTGCCACACGGGCTTATTCCTGCCCACATATGCCTTACTTTCGGCGTCAGATTCGAATTTTCGCTTTGTACTTCACATAGACCATATTAGACTAGACTCTCCTGTAGTAGTGTTTTTAAACATGCATATTAATTTGTTATAACTTGTCGAGAAATCTAAATAATTCGAATTTCCTTCATAATGCCAATAAGTGAGACAAAATATGTGCTGAGTTGTGTAGTAGAGTAAATTATTGAGGAAATATCTTTGAAGGGAAAGCAGCTTAGAAAAATCCCTAAAAACCAGAACTTTATCGATAGAATACAAGCAATGACCGTAAAACGCTGTGTGATAGAAACCAGTATTTTGTCTGGAGTTATGGAGTAAGATTTCATGAGCTGTATAAATGATTAAACCTCAAATCTCAATTGCTACGTAACTATTCTTACCCAATTGCTCCCTCTATTTTTTGAAAGTTTTTTTTGCATTGAATTCTTCAAAAAGCAAGAAGCCGAAGACGGTGCCCTCTTGGCCACCTCTGTGCACCAAAGGTGGAGAAAAAGGTATCTAGGAGGTTGAGAGACGGGTCTTTTTCATACCAGTTAGAGTTTCATTAGAAGTGGCTTGCCATGGACGGGGATTCATTCAACGGTAAGCTTGTGAGCCACCTCGTTACGAGCGGATCAATGGAGGAAAGCGAGACTGAAGAAAGTGAGAATATTTTCATTGATTGGTTTCCCAAGCTACCAGAAAAACTGTCCAAATTAAATAACTTCTTCTAGGACGGTTCCCGTGTTAGATAAGGTGTTTTGAGTGCAAAATGTGGGATTAACTTGAAAACGTAATTGCCGGGCCAAATATATATTTCGCAGCCTTCTTCGTATGAAAATTCATAGTTTGAAATATCAATCTACATTTTCTCCTTTGGAGGTTCGATTTTTTCTTAATCTATTAATTGTCATATCTATGGCCGACCAGAAATCATTCCTATGATTTTATCAGCGTTTTTATCGGTTCTTTTGAAAGTATGGTACCTATACAAAATATCGCCTCATTCTTTTCAGCGTATGTAATACACAACGTCTTTTTTCATGATAAAAGATCAGTCCATAATTTGCTGATATTATATTCAAAGAGGAGGAGAAGAATATGACTACAACTGTGCATGGAAGAAGTATTCCAAAGCTGTAGTAACCTTTTCCCCAAAAGTTATATGGATTTAGGAAATTCTATTTCCATTATTTCTTTCCAAAGCTTTACTTTTTCGGCTAGTTTTACATTTCAAAGCAAGATTTTAGCCAAGAGACAAGTTAATTCGTAGCAACTTAAAATTTGCCCTTCTTAGTAGAAGCATAGGATAAAAAGCAGCAAGAGTATTGTATTATTTCATATCATCAAAGTACTGTCTTATTTCATTTCTGGAAAGTTTTTCCTAGGGAATAATGCGAAAAGAAAATTGAACGGTGATAACACCAAAAGCCTTGAAGCGCTTTATGATAGCAAAGAGAAAATAATAATATACAGCGAACACCTGGCCAAGAACGAAGAATGGTGAGGCTACGTGAGGATAATGACAAATCAATTTTATGGCCGTAATTTTCCCAATTACAGACCGTAGATTTGTTGAATAATTCATAGCTAATATGAGATGTAGCTTACTTATTTCCCATTAGGCGGCAGAATTATTCAAAAATATTACAGCGCAAAAACATGTTTATAGTTCTAGGCAAACAGAGTAGTAGAGTTAAATCTTCACATTAGGCCTTCAGCATTCTACTCGTCCCATTGTATATCCTAATAACAACATTTATTTCCACTCAAAGATTCAACATCCTTTAAGGCATATCCCATTAAGACGATATTGAAACTCAAATTAGATGATAAAATGCCGTATCGTACTCCAAATAAATCTGGTTTTCATTGCTTCAAATAAACAATATAAGTGTTTGAAAAATGAATTACAACACGCAAAATATCACAGTTTGATTGCGTATAAGTGTTAAAAACACTGAATGTGGTGTGAAACGTAAATAATTCTAATGTATGGATTTTTTCCGCGAGTGCCTATAAATGATTACTGAGTACTTTAGTAAAATGAGCAGCGTCACCAACAACAGAACATCATCTTGCGACCCAACTAACATCAACACAACTACTACGCCTTCTGGCCACCAGGAAGGCCATGAGGTGGGTCTTTGCGTAACACTCCATCCTACTTTTCCGGTAAAATAGCACTAAGGGAGTATCTGAAATCATTGTCTCTACCAACACTAGACGGAGCGTGCCGTATCGAAACAATAAATGGACGTAAAGCTGACCGCTAGATATCTATTAACCCACTGCGTCCTCACTACTAGTTTCTAATTTGCTCAACCACGCTTGTATACGCCAGAATACTAGTTGAGCAGCGTCAACAGCCATTTCCACACCACTGAAATGGAAACGATGGCTGTGCTTTTCGGTATACGTCGAATCACTTTCGATATCACCGCCTTTTCAGCCCTAACCAACAGGATCCATCTATCTTATCCCTAAAAGGAGGTCGTTTGTGAGTCAAATGAAGAGCTTCAGGCATGCCGTTTGTGCGTGAACTGAATGCAACGGCAGTATCGTCCGATTTTTTACACGAGGCGCACACTCCCAAACACTTGGGAAATTTTACCTGCGAGGCATACATCGAATAGTCTGGCTGTACTATTTTCTTCTGCTTAAAGTACGTCACTGGTTGAATAAAAATTACCTTTCGGGAATTCCACTGAAATGACAAAGGTTTATAACGAGGCGAAGATGAAATAATTACAATTACAGTAAAATCCAATAGAATGAGCGCCACACTGCTATATGGAAAGAAACATCATTATTATATTCTACACCATTGCCATTTGAAACTTCGGCTTGCCGAAGGTAATGTCCTTACGATAACATGATTAAAAATCTCAATGTATCAAACGCGGTTAAAACAATCTGATTTAAAATAATATGAGCGCAATTTCATAAAAACTATAAAATTAAATGAATACTGGGTCTCATTTTCTGTCGACGACCTTTCCTAGACGAATTCATCGCGTGAACCACGATCTTCCACGCGCACGTGATACATTTTTTTTCATACCTGTCGGAAGGCCAGCTTATCCAATCACACTCGCTCACCAGAACGGTGACAGAACAAGTTGCGTTACTTAGCATGGTCCATAAAATTTAAGACTTAATTATAACAGATATATTGATTAATTCGGATTTCTATTTTACCCATCGTGATAAGCACGAAATATCTAACGTCACTTCTGGCAACCAATTGAAGCGTTGGAAAAACTTAAGGTGCATGATGTTTTTTCCCGGCACTACGCAACCAGTCTATTGAAATCTACCAACGTGAATCCGACTGTTTCTCCAGCACGGAAAAAAATCTTGTTTTCCTTTATAATCTACTTTAGAGTAAACTTTCTTCATGAAATACCGCGAACCGATAGTTATGAATCATATCACGTTCTAAGATACGACTGCGTTGCGTCAGCGCGATACGAGATATAAGGAAACATTAAGAATAGCTTTGGTTCAAAATCAAAACAATAAAAGGATATTACTCAGAGGATTATATAACATAGTCATTCAATAACTTTGGCGATCATGATTAAGGATAGCATAAAAAAATAACGTGACATAGATGACTGCTTTTTCTTATTGCACAGATGGCAAATGGGAATCTAAAAGGCGTGTTGCTCAGAGCATAAAAAAATGAAAACATTTTCCAATGCCCTTGACTAGAAGGAAAAAATAAAGACTACGATATATCTCAGGATCAGGCCATTTATAAGATAGAAAGGGAACCAATGAATTAAAAATCGCACATGAGAAATACGAGTAAAAAGGTTTAATGAGGTAAAGAATGAAATCTGGGTGCATTCGAGAGTCATTTTTAGTTATTTTTAAAATTTACTTTAAAGGATAAAAATGCACTGTGACATCTAACGCTAAAATATGGAAAATTGTGGTAAAATTAGTTTTTGAAACCAGGAATAGAATGAATACTTGTATAGTATGACCCCATAATCCCTGATTTGTAACCATGTCACTATTATTAGCAGAAAATATACGTGTTAACGGTTTGTTCCTCAAAAATAAACTTTGTGATCCCTTCTCTGCACTCATAATGAGAATGTTTCGTGGGCATCAGAAGTTACCTGGAAATTATCTCTTGCTTAATATTTTACCGGAGGAAAAGTCAGTAGTGAAAAAAAAGTCAGTCAGGAGGAAAAGTCAGCAGTTTTGGCTCGTTTCTACGTAAACTAAAAGCAGACAGGAACGGTAGATCACTTTCAAGAGGGATAAATAGTTGTAGGAAGCAAATCACGTGCTATAGCCATTGAGTTCAACACATTTAGGTACATAATCATTCATACGGCGCCAAAAGTGATGGAAAACAGCATAATATAAATAGCCAGAGAGAACGCAGTATAATCATAGGTGGGCATTCCGATACCATGGGAGATGAACGCGCCGATTCTTGATCAGCTAAATCGGTTAGGTAGCTTGGTCGACAGGTGAACATGTTTTTCATCATTATTCAAATGAGTCACATTTCAACCGTAGTCATTATGACTGGAGGAAAGGGATAGATATTTAGCTGTGGAATACACAACAACCGTTTTGCTGACTCTCGGGTCATGACTAATTCATCTCTGATTAGCAATTCAAGAGTTGAGTGCACTTGTTCTCACAAGTAAATACAGGGAGTAGACGCATCACAACTGCATTTTATCACATGAAATAACTGCTGAACTCCTCTCTATCTGAATGACTCAATTTTGCCATCAGTGAGAAGTTTGCGGGATTGGGAACATTAAGCCGTAATTTATATACCAAATGAACCAATAAAGAAATTAGATAAGCAACTTTATAACGTGCGGTCATAAATTACGGCTTACTCTTCGTTGGATTCAACGATATATATTATATACTTTAGACATAAATGCCATAATGTAAGCTCTAAACACTTAATTTCGTAGTCTAATGCTCTCGCATACGAGGCAAGAGAATTAGCATACATCGAAACTATACAATAAAATAACATTGACAGTAAATTGTAAAATAAAAAGTAATTTGTAGCTAGTACTGAATTTGAAATATTCTGAATTAATACACCAATGCAAATATTGTGCCAAACGATGCTTAGGACGATGATATTACATAATCCTTAGCAGTAGTAATTATTAATAAGTTGTTCCAATAAATGGGGTTATAAACAGCTAATGACGGAATAAAAATGCCAGGGAAACATCGTACTCACACATTCACGAAACGGGGGTTCCATTGGCCCGAGTAGCTTACCTGAAATATCAAAAGAAAATCATATTAGGATGTAGATTTTCCTCTACAATCAAGATATTATTTAAAAGTTAAATTCTGTGATAAGGTAACTTTTAAATCCCTTTTTATAAATATCTTGACTAAGAATTTTGAGACACTACCATATCTCCATATGGAATGTGAAAAATTTAATATTTCTCACGTTTATTCAACTTAATAGGAATGCTCATTTATTTAATCTATCCCATATTAGTGCAACATACTTATTTCACGTGAAATAAGGATGAGCGTACAAAATACACTCTGAAATTAAGAATCTACGTGAAATCAAAATTGCCTTTCTACAGGCAAAGTTGTTACATTGTTTTTTAAATGTGATGAATTACGTCTAACGGTTTTGCGGATTTTTTATCATTTTATCTTTGACTGGTATTTAGCATTTTTGGGTGGTTATTTGATTTGTTTTTCATCCATCATCCGATTAAAGCATTATATCATCTAAAATACCAGCAGCAACCGTGAATACCCAGGAATGACTAATCTTTAACTAACCCACCATTAATTCAAGAGAATTTCGGCTAGATATATCATCTTAAATATTCGATTACCGGTAACGCTGTTGTGTGCGAAGCATATTTACCCTACCGGCTACTGGTGCACCATCTAATAATTGCGTACATGATGCTGAATCGCAATATCGACTACTATTTATCTAGAAAAATGTTGTTTGAACAACATCGTTTAAATAAATTAAAGCCAAGGCAAAGAAGAAACTTATCAAGCATATATATTTAATTTATTTAGAAAAAATATCCGGACCGCCCGGCTCTGTTAGCAAATTAGCATCGACGCGAAGGATGTAAACTCAGCACGGGTCATTCTGTTAAGACTTGAGACGCTTGAGACTGCTATCGTCGAATGCCACGTCTTGATAGCTGTGGAGACATAACTTACTCTAAATCAACTGGCAGCAATTGATGGAACTGCTGAATTGCGAATAATACGAGCGTTCAAATTCCCAAATCTCAAAATAGACCCCTTGATTCGAATACGATCAATTACACTGCTTGCTAATGTGCATACGTTAATATGATCATGACGAAGTAACCCATGCAAATCCTGAGGAAGAATTAAATATTTTGAAGGCACTCTGAGCCTTTTGACAAGCCTCACGCTCCTAGGAACGTCATCAGCGAAACATGGGAAATGTAATAAGTCGGTATTAACAAGCTTGGTGGAGACAGACGAGTTAGTAAGTTTATGGAATGGTGGGGAATGAAGAGAAGTTGGGGATAAAATTAGGAGAAGGCAAAATAGGTTGATGCAATGAGTATTTAGAGACGATGGGATACTAGAGTTGGCTAAAGAAGACAGATTCTAGGAAAGTGAGGCGAAGAAAGAGAATGGATATTTATGAGCATGGACATGGAGAATGGACTCATGAAATGGAAAGAGAGAGATAGATTGCTAACTGTAGAGATATATGGTTATGAAAAGGAGCATTTAAAAGAAGTGGGTAAAGGACAGTAGAACAACTCCATCAAGTTATGGGTACATACTCCATTCGGTAAAATACTGAATAAGAAAAGTAGAGGTCACTTTTATTGGTCTCAAATATGAATCAAGCTTGCCTATTTAGAGATCTAATTTTCTTACAACAACGCGTGCGCTCCCGACAATGTGGGCGCGCCCTATGCTGATAAACAAATGAATGACTCCCGCCTTGCTATAGTGGTCGCATATTTGATCCGTCCACTAGAGAGAGGAGGGAGCGGGTTCGTTTACTGCAGCTCCTCTCCGACGACGCTTCGATTAACGAGAAGCACCGCGTGGGAGGGCCGGTGCGGTCAGCTGTATGCGGTCGGGAGGGACGGATCGCAGGCAGGAGTGGGGGGAGGGAGGGAGGGAAGGGGTAGGGGCCGTGCGGGGGTGTGTTAGGGAGATCGATCGGAGGAGCCGCAATTCCATACCCTCACCTTGGAGAAGAGTCCGATCGCATCCGGTGCGGTAGGGCCGTGGGATGTGTCGGTTGCGAACAACTGGCCGAAGGATTCTATGATTTTGAGATATTGAACTGCATGCAAAAATATTGCTATTTCAAATGCTAGTAGCAGCAACAGGAAAGTTACATTATGTTATGGTTTTTCGATTTTCAACGTGCTTTGATCAACTTTGAAAATTTTTCATACTAAATGAAAAAGTAATACTTCGCTTTTCTGCATAAATTTAATATAATACGACCATGGTTTCGACTTTACGTCATCTTCAGGTGCAGAGTCAAAAAAGGTCCACACTTATATGCATGTCGAGCGAAGGAAGATGGGGAAAACCGGAAACCACTAACTTTAACTTTCATACGTTTAACCGTAGCAATGAAGTCTATTTCCTTCCTCTTCCGTTGGGCACGAACCATTTTATTCTCATAACACTCTTGGCGCCAATCATTCTTAAATACGTAGCTTTTGGTCAATTATTCCTGAGAGGCAATCGACAGCTGAGGTCATTATGGGCTTTCAGAAAGGTTGTTGGTGGGTTATGGGTAGGATTTACAGGATCAGAGGACAGTTGGAGAGAAACCCGGCGTCGGCACCAGTCAGCCTGCTCTTGACGAAAGAAACCAAGGGGTGAAAGACACTCTCAAACGTCTCTTCTAACACGGAGCACTAAATTAATGCGATCTCCACGCAGTATTTAAGTAGAGACAGGCATTTCACAGAAAAACGTCTGCCAAAAATGGTAGTCGAACCCGCACTCTCAAGTGAATGACAGTACTGTAGTTATCACATCAACTCAGTCCTCGAGTGTCTTTATATATATAAGGAGCATTTAGTATAGAATGTTCTTAAAAAGAGGAAAATACGAACTCCTTGTTGTTTTGAGTTATTAATCGAAAGGAATTTCTAATTTATTAGATTAATAGATAAATTATTCAATATCAAAAAATTGCTGCTGTTTCCTGACTTTGTGCAATAAAATAAATTTTCCGCACGCGTAACTTCCAATGATGAATGAGTTTAGGCGTGATTACAAATGTAGATGTCGTCTGTTGCCACTATTGCGGGTAGTGGACCATTATGAAACTATACCCTGACTTCGAGTTGAATTTTAAAATTATTTTTGGCATTTACTTTCAAATTTTCTGATTCTCAAAATTACGAGGCAACCGTCATTTACCAATTCAACCACTAATCCGCTAATTAACCTGGAGAATATATTAGCGGGGTAGTGGAAGGGATACCATGCCAGGATTGTTTATGAGGTCATACACCGATGGAAAACCATTAAAGCCCTTTAGCAGAGCGTCTTGCAAACACCGACAGATGGTGCATACCAGATTTTTTAAAATAACAAATTACGATAGTAAAAAGAGTTACAAAAACACTAATGGTCGACTGAGATAAGGAGCGTAGAAATACCGGTGCTGTAACATGTGGGTTGTGTCGGTGTAGGCCAAGTGAAGAGGTAATGAAATTAACTGGATCGTAAAGGAGATTAACGAAGAATTTTAAATATGACAATAAAACAAAAGACCTTAGTTGAAATATAAAAAGGCAAAAAGGGGAACGGAGGAGAAGCTAAAGGAAACGGAATGTTCCAGCCCTCTAGAATAGATCCATTCGTTCCATGTTTCTTAGATTCTAGAGGTCTTTTAGATATCTATCTACTCAAAAATCATGGAAGAGAGGGGCGAAAAGGGGTAATGAGGACGGTATGAAGGGAGTAGAAAACACTATTTTCTGAATAAGGCAGGAGTGGAGAGAAAAAAGTCATATGAATTGCCAATTTTCTGAAACTTAACATTTGCCATAACAAGATTTTCTGGAGTTAGGCTCAAAGATAAACTTATTTTTCATATTCAAATAGGGGGATGGGGGCGAAAGAATAAGCTTTGAGCTAGCGACCGAGAGTCTGCCGATCACAAAAATATTTTGTCCACAACGCAGAATGACTAATTGGACTTATTATGGAGTTCGGGCGAGGTATTTTTTAGGGCTGGGATGAGCTATGAGTCACAGCTGCGCAATACGGGTGACTGTTTTGGGCAGGCGGATAATTAGGGCCTGCGAAGTGAAGTGGAAGAAATGGGAGAGGGAAGAAACCCGGCATGGGCGTGGGTCAGCGAAATAATCCACTTGGTGGGCCACACAACGGGTTTCAATGAACGGAAGTGGGCTGCACGAGGAATCCTCACCTGGAGAAGAAGCGGCGACCTAAGACGAACTGCGACGTTTCCAAATGAGAAGGCTCTCAAAGAATTGGGAGAAAGAGGACCGTCGCACGATTGAGGATTCTCAGCAGTAATGTGTGAGATCAGGGTGGAGCGTGATCACTCTCCATCCAATCTTCTGGTTGACACAAGGGATTACATCACAGACCTCAACAAATCACCTTTTTCTTCTGATTGTCCAGACATTTTCATTTCAACGCGTTGGACACTGATCCAAACTCCGTCAGAAAAAATCTGGGTTTGGACCAAAAATTACGCACTCCTGCAAATCACAAAGAAAAAACGTATTGCCCGCAACGTATTCCAAGTGCAGCTAGCTGGGGACGATAATAACTGTAGATATTTAGAAGAAATATGCTAATGGAGCGTACGCTTAAAAATATTAGTCATCCCATCCAATGGGAGAAAATATAATTTCGCATTGTTCCTCTGTAGATTGCATGAAGAATCGCTGAACTCGTCAATCACTTGAGAACAAACAAGACACCCTATGTATTCAGAGAAAAGTTGAATCCGCGGTGAGGCCTGTCTTCAACACCGGCGGACAGTGTTCCCGTGCACAATTTCAATAACATCAAACAATGATCCTCGCCAACCATCACTTTTCACTATTCCCAACGTAGAATCAACCGCAACGGACTCCTGAACACCTCTCGGAGAGCTGCAGCCTTTGACAACACCGTACGGAACAGAACAACTGCAAGCGTAACCTATTTACAGGCGCATGTTGCGATGGAGGGTCTGAGGCAGTCTTCACCTGCACTACGAGCGCACCACTCCCTCACTGAGTGAGTGTAAAAGTGAATCCCGCCGCGGTGTATCAAGCGCCGGGCGGCCCGCGTTGATAGGGGGGACGGGAAGCCAATGAAGTGACTCAAGCCTGTCACGTGCGGTATTCACTGAGGTGTGGGTGACGGCAAATCCGTTTAGAAGGCGGCCGCCCGGGGTGGTTGCGGCCTCTTGTACGAGCTACCCATCCCTCCGTAAAAAAAATCCAATATTTACTCGGTGAGATTCCAGAAACTGCATTCCTCGCGGTAAATCTTGAGTAAGTGCTATCTTTTGGGCCAACGTAATCTTTATTTCACCCATTTTCGAATGCCAAAGCAGATAGAGATTGTACAAGGGACTATACAGTATTTTCCACACGCGAGTTGGTGTACAGTAATTCATTCTGTCCTAGTTATCTCTGGATCGATTCCTTCCTTTACGAGTGTCATAAGAATTTATTCTTCTTAAAAATGCTCATTATCAGGTAAATCAATTTAAGGCTCTAGTGGGTAACTAAGGGGGCGTAACGACAGGCAATCATGTTTCCATTCACATGTCTTCAGGTAAATCCGCTGATCAGAGAGGAGCCGTTTAATAATAAAGGGTGTGTATGAGGCCGCATTTAATTTTAATTTTCAGATTAGCCTAAAAAATTCAACATCACTTTCCATAACGAGTTAGGCAAATACAAGAATCAGGTGAGGGAAAAAGTATTATTTTTAAGTTTAGTCACACTATCCTGAAATCAGTCACACATAAAATGAGAGAAAGGAGTAAAATTATTGAGGAAAAATTGATATTCTAAGAATAATAATTTATTCATTATTGAAATGAGAGTGGATAAAAAATGGACTATCTTTCCATCAGACCATATTCACGTTCATTTACTAACATTCTAAAGCTGTTTTGAATGGATGCATCAGAGCAATATATAAAGGCATAATTAATTACGACTTCTACCACTTTAAAATATCTCTACGCTATAGGCGGTCGTTAAAGGTAGAGAAAAGCAAGCGATGGATTTGCTAGGTGGATATCAGCAAGGGATAAAAATGTCAGAGTCGATGGAATCAATCTCTGGGCCATCAATTTTTCCCACAGTATTTACCTCTCAAATAACGGTTCGTTAGAGATAGAGTTTGATACATATTTAACATTTTTTCACTCCTTATGACCTGGCAAATCACCGTAAAAACCTAAACAGTTTTTCTCGAAATATTGACTTTTACAGAATTTCCGGCTGTTTATTGATTTCTTTGGTAAATAAAAAAATCCTGTGCACCACCAGAAAAACGGATTTTAATTTGAAATCTAAGGTAGTTTTAAATTTACAATGCGAATGTTAGACTGAATGGAAAACAGTGTCATAGTTAACTGACACTGCTTAAACTTATTTTCTATGGTTCCTCCAAGTTTAAGCCACATATAATAACAAGACTGAGTAGAGCCCATAAAACTGAGGACAAACTCACACACTATTATTAAGGTGACCATACGGGTATGAGATTGACCCTCATCGAGGGTTTCATATGATAGAAAATAAACAAAATACTTCACCGAGATCCGCCAATGGACCCCATAAAACGCAAAATTTCCCCAGGGATCTCCACAGGAGGAATCGTCATGCCGACGAAAGCGAAATTTCTCGATCCTAACAGCCCCAGCAAGTTCACGCGGGTGCAACCGCAGATACCATCCCCCCTCTGGATACGAAAAAATTGAATCTGCCCCCTGAGTTAATTTTTTCGCGAGTGCCCCGCAGGCTACCCCCATTGTTGGTCGACAATGAACACTCATACCCGCACCCCAGCAGGAGGCGGTGAGGAGAGGGTTGCTCTCCACGGGAGAAGAAAGAAGGGTGTTACATCTCAGATGCTTCCAAGCGCGCTCCCCGGCGATCCTTTTTCCCGCGCACTGCCCACTGGCCTCGAGAGAGCGTCTAGGGGGCGGCGGGGGCGGGGTACTTCTTGTCGGGAGAGGAAGGAGGACGGATGGATGATGGCAGCGTCGGAGACCTTGGCAGTGCGCCGGCCAGGCGGAGGAGGGGCTGCGGGAGAATGGAAATCAATCAGCGTCTCCCTCTCATGGCTGACCGAGGGCGCTCTCGCAGCTGTCTGGACCGCCGAATGGCCGCGGGGGTGGGAGGACGGATTAGGGGTGGGCGATGTGCATCCAATGCGAGCCCGTATCGATATCTCTCATTCGATATCCGTTGGGTATCTATTGTAAGTACATTACGCTCCCCGATTTTCGATCTTATCCATAATCTTATTTCAACACTTGATTCGTCACTCAAACCCTACAAATTCTATCACCTATTTTCTAATTGCTACCTTAACAAGATTCGCAAGTACAAAAGGTTTCTTTACTCAGGCGGACCAAAGTTTTGAGGACAACTTTACGTGATTTTGTGATAACTCTTTCCCAAAAATATAAGCTATTAACGTAATTAGTAAGTTTGACATAATTATAGCCATCTTATACCCTTACTAAATAAATTATTTTGCATGAGGATTCCTTATACATTTGCGTTCAGAGAATTATTTCAGGACATTTTTAAATATAGGGATGTATTTTCCCTGAGATCTCCTATTATGCCCTCCTAATAGTTTATTGGACGTGAAAAACATAAAGACAACTGGAAACCTGAATGATCACTAGGGATTCTATAATTTAAATTTTATATCTTAAATTTTCTTCATTGATGAATTTTTTTTCGATAATGTTTATATCTAAATATATAATTGAATAACATGTTTTTCCGATACATCTTAATCGATACTTTTGTCTCGGAAATCCAAGAATCCAAGCCCTCACTTTCTTTTACGGCGGGCTGGGTGACGTCCAGACTACTAGCCAACCTCCCCCTCGCCATAGAAACCCCGCTGTGGAAAATCATTGGTATAAAACTCTCCCTCAATTACGGCGTTGTGGGTGAGGGAATCCCCGGCGAGACAAGCAGGTCGAATGGCGACTCCCAAGGTCGAATGCAACCGTATTCAATCCGGGGACCAAGGCGTAATATCAATCTTCCGCTCGGTAGCACAATGCGGGATTACACCGCGGTTAAGGGGGGCAAGGAATTCGGCACTTTGAGAACGATGAATCGGATTGAGGGGCACGAGGCGTAACGCTGAAGCGCCAGTAGAACGACTACTTTTTTCAGTTCGGGCGTGGAGAAATTTGCCGCGAGAAAAAGAAGAGGAAAAGTCTGTTTTACTACGGAACAAAGAGTTCCCTCGGTGTGTACGTGGCCAGGAGCTCCTATATTTGGTGGGTCAACGGGGAACAATATTATTATAAAATATTACCTATCCCCGAAAAAAAACCATTCCCTCAAGGCCATAAAATATATTGCTAGTTAAGTACATATCACATAGCAGTAGAACCACATATCACCATTATTGTATTAATCAAGATTTTCATTTCACCATTTATTTTATGTTTAATTGTATTTTCGATATTTTTCTTCATTCTACAATTTACTCCCAATAAAGGCTATTGGTGATTCATATTTAAGATGAATTAGGATTTTAGGAAATTAGGATTCATACATTTTTTCATTATTCCATCTACCTTGCGGAACATTCTCAAGAGCTTGCGTTTCATCGTACCGGTGGGTACATAATTAGGTTAGGTAATTTTCTAGTGGAAGGAGTAGGTGTCGCTGGTGTGTTTCTACTCATCCTTAAATTTCTTTTGTCTTATCAGAATAAGTGTATTTCCAAATCTCCCTTCGTGCTCTCTGAGATCAAATATCGCTTTGATATCCTTTGAGTTACACAAGACGCCCATTACGAACTTGGATAGAAACTCAATGTTCCCAAATAAATATGACTGGATTACGTTGTGTATTTCATGAGTAAACTACTAAAATGAGTTTACTCATAAATTTAACCCCGGAACTATGTTTAAGACATTTTTAAGAGACTGAGAAGCGTTGGCCGTCTGAAAATCAGAAATAAACATATTTCAAAACATAAGAATGATTTGGAAAAGTTTTAAAATACGTGAACTATCATCTAGAAGGTATAAAGCAGAAGTGAAGAAAGTAATTCGTATAGCGTTCGGACGGTAAATTCATAGATTACGTTGGTTCAAAACGCACGCCACCCCATAGTAAACATTTGTGAGTTTTTTATAAAAAATTTCTTTAGTGAGAAAATAACAACACCATGTCACGCGATAGAGCCTTGAGGAACCAACATTTCAACCGTATTTCATCGTTATTCGATGGGGATGGGCCCATCAATCGCTGGGGATTTCGGTATAAAGTTACGAAATAATGTCTCACAGGAACCAGAAATTCACTCGCAGCAAATTTGATGACATTTTTACCTCACATCAAGTGAAACCCTTCACCCGTCTTCAAGTGAACTCCAATGCTACTCATAGCATTAAAGAAAAATATTCCACTCTGCATTCTTAAGTTTTGTACTTGCAGATTTTTCCCCTCTGCCGTTTATCTCGTGACGTAACACATCCAACTAAAGAACCCACTTAATGTTTTCAAGGTTTTTTATATAACATACCACCATGATATTTTTATAGTGCACGTAAGATATTGAAATACGGCGACACTTGAACACTGTGAGCAATTCAAAACCACATTTACACAAAATGTATTGGAAAAATATAGTATTTGCATTCCTAAGCGAGGCATTTCAATTCATGA
Source organism: Platycnemis pennipes (assembly GCA_933228895.1). Taxonomy (NCBI): domain Eukaryota; kingdom Metazoa; phylum Arthropoda; class Insecta; order Odonata; family Platycnemididae; genus Platycnemis; species Platycnemis pennipes. The sequence continues at coordinate 33,806,530 of OW121855.1, forward strand.
CGACTCCTAATCGCCGTACTTTATAAAATGAACGCCACAATGCACAAATCTCTGCGTTGCACCGAGTTTATTTTCCACCGAATCTGAGCGCACGCCGTCTTTCAACGTTTGCGGTCGTCGGGGTGAAAGAGGAAACTCGAACGTGAGAGAAACAGATAAATAAACTCCCTGTTATCTGCGTGCTTTTGGGATGATTCACACATTTCCCCCAGCAAGTCAAACACGCGGCTGCTGAATTGCATCGCCACGTCACCGCGCCTTCCTCAAACAAATGCGATAAAGAATGACAAGACGATGAGGAGGAGAAATATTCAGTACAAACAGGAACGTTACATCGGCAACATTTTTTGATACGGAGAAACTTGATTCTTTTCTCGGACATCTAGAGGCACAGATGAAGAATTATTGGATCGACAGCTGTACCACCCTGTTGGAAATTTCCCTACAAGATTTCCCTAGAACGTAGGGAAAAGCAAGGGAAAATTTGAAATTTCCCTAGAAAAAATGTGTTTTCTAGGGAAATCTCTCATAGTCTAGGGAAATTTTTTCCCTAGAACTTTTTTCCTTAGAAAATTTAGGCTTTGGGAAATTATTTCCCTAGAAAAAAAACGCTGCTCTAGGGAAATTTTTTCCCTAGAACTTTTTTCCTTAGAAAATTTAGGCTTTGGGAAATTATTTCCCTAGAAAATACGCTGCTCTAGGGAAAATCTTCAGGCTTAGGGAAAACGTTATTAAGGAGAAATTTCCCATATTATTTGAATGATTCCCTTTCACTTTATCAATTTAGTGATTACATTTCACCATTTCTATGTTGTGTATACATTTATCACAGAGTTAACAGTCACAAATCACAATTAATAACATTTGTAACCAAACAAATATATGCTAACCCGCATCGTGCAGTGCTTGAAGCCAAGCGAATCAGCAGTATCAACAGTGATAATTTCGGAAGAACACCTTTTTATTCGAGGTTGGGAACATTTTCGGTAAGTTAATGAAGACATTTCTTATAATCATTAGCATTCCATAATTTTATGTTAATCATTGAAATTGGCAAATTCGGTCATTAAAAATTCTATCTTTGTTTATTACATTGTTGTCAACAGAATTGAAATGGCAACGGAGACTGCGTTTTCGCACGCATGGGTTCAGTATTGTGTAATTATGATCATAATTAGTTCAATTTTATAACCATAATCCTTGACCTCCTCTATATTTTCAGGTGCATTCATAAATGAATTAAAGAAGAGAATAAGATTTCATCCAGCAGAAGGCAAAAGAATAAACGTGTATGCTAATGAAAAATGTAAACATGCTGCTAAAAAAGGAATAAACATTGGTAACATTGATTTCTTTTCAATCATTCATTGTGATATATTCCCTCCATTCCACGGATTTTTATCAAGTCTTCCCTATATTTATGCTTATGTTTTTTGGATAATCATGTGCATTATTGTTTATTGAGTGGAATATTTACGTAAGGAAAACTTTCCTCGGTACCTAATTGCTAGGGAAATATTTTCCCTAGAAATATTTTCTAGGGAAAATGGGGGTTCAATTTTCTAGGGAAATATTTTCAAGGGAAATATTTTCTAGGGAAAATTATTCCCTAGAAATATTTTCTAGGGAAAAAGGGGGTTCAATTTTCTAGGGAAAATTGTAGGGAAAATTGTAGGGAAAATTTGTAGGGAAATTTCCATCAGGGCAGATAGTAAATATGCAGCTAGGATCCTGTGCAGATTGAAAGAGCTGAGTTGGCACACGGGTCGCTTGGCTAATCTCCAAATAGTGTTTTGGAGACAATTTGAGGCCACTTCATAGTGCCGTCATTTTGGTAGGGCAGAGAATGGCTAAACACCTCCCTTGTCCTAACTACTTGTATCTAACTGTGAAGTGACTTGTAGTGCTTGGAATGTTACAATGTACCATTTCTGTAAGCGCTTAGGGCATGGAAATGAGATTTGTCGATTAAAACCTCTCACACTAAATCGGGTCTCCCACAAAAAAAAACATTTTCCAAACCTAATCGAAACTAAAGACCAACTAGGAGCTGACTCTGATAATTGTATTGAAGAAACAAATAATTTGATACCTCAAAATGAAGAATGTAAATCATAAAAGGAAATCTCAAAATATCAGTTCAAAAAATTTCAAACTGATTTGAGGTCCAAAGTAGAGCACTATGTGCGTAAAATATGAATGTTTAATTCCAACTAGAAGTTGTTGATATCCAGTATCAACATACTTTGCTGTTAATCAGAACCATGGTCAATGTGCTTTCTTCAAATATTATAAGCTAACGGGAAGATATAAACAAGATTATGGATATAGCCATGCTATTTTATTAGGAAAAATATTCAACGGCTTGACACGTGACAAATGGTGACAACCGTATCTTACCTCAGAAGCAACTATCCAAAAATAATGTATGGCCACATCATATCGGTGCATCATAGCATCATTCATTTTTTGATAAAGGGTACCTCTAGTACATTAGTAAGTGTTGAATAACTATCATCAGATAGATAATTGTTTTCACTCGCGGAATAATTAGCCTTACTCTAATTTGTATACGAATTGCTAGTGATTTCTTTCAATTATATTAATATCTGATCCATTATCGCATTTATGTAACAAATAATATAATTTAATGCTTCTCTGGCTAAATCGTAAAAAATTCTGTTGATAAACATCCCGCTTTTGTGAAGAATACAGCTTTGCTTATCGCTCACGCACATGAAAAATCGCTACGGCCTATAGTAGCTTCAGGAAAAGAGATGGCTGTTAGGACATCCTTTCAATGAAATAGAAAAGGGAGAGTCATTAATCCCGTTCATTGAGTGTAGTTAAGATCAGTCGAGGTGTAGGTTTCCACTATATTATTGCTCCATGCCTCTCTTTACAATGAAAATGTATTTCAGCAAGAACGTTCGAACTCGGAACAGGACGAGCTTGGTAATGAAGTTCACGAATGCTTGGTGCATCCTAGTCATTGTTATTTCAATGCTTATTGTTTGGCTGAATTCAACCCTCGAATTGTTCCCATTCGATGCTTAGATCTTAATCTACTGAATCCCGAGCAAGCCATGAATGTGTGTGGCAGAAGATGGATAATTACGGAACATGCACTTAAGAACGCAATTAGTAATAGTAATTAATCAATAGAGATTAGTACTTGTGTCATGTGGGTCAGAGGCTATGAAGTTCACTTTGCGCACAACATGCGAGGAGATTTGTAAGCAAAATTATACACTGGCAATGCAGAACCAACGGTTCATGTAAATATGCAAAAATGCATAAAAATCTACTTTACAGGAATATTATGGTATGGAAGTTAGATTACTTGTTTCCCATTTCTAGGGTCCGAGTTAGAATCACAGCTGTAGCACAGATCGTTATTGTTATCACGATCCTCACTTTGGTGCTGTGTTTTGAGCACTTTAAGTTTAGCTCTCTGTTCGTGGGATGGGACGTTAAACCGTTGATACTTTAGCACTTCTTGTTAAGTGCCCAGTAATTCCGACGCCAGGTTTCTCTCCACCCTTGGTCTGTTCCCTAAAAAGTTTCGGCCTCAGCTCATTCACCCAGCTGTCCAAAATGGCGCAAATGAACTGCTGTCCGTCGTTTCCCCCGAATAATTATAGTAACTACTGACTTCATTAACTGTTCTTAATATCTTCGTAGTGATTTCGATTTAATAACTTCATGTGCAAAGGATCTATTATATACTATATCTTAGTGCATATCATAGAGGAAGAGAAGAGTTCCTTTTGTGTAAGCGCTGGAGAAAATCAGGTACGTCAGTGCCTTAGTCGAAAAGTTCGAACTTGATGACAGGAAGCAAACAGATGTGTCATACCCATCGACGTAAGTTAATTAATGTACATACCTCTTCGTACTCAATCGTTAATTCGAGAGGCTGATTCGTAAGATGTCACGAGCTCGTTTCTAGGCGCGTCCGGAAACAGTGACATTCATCGTTCTTTCATTTTCCTCCGGAATGTGGATGGCGCAATGGATTGCGCAATCGGTACCTAATTACTCTGTTGCGCGTCACTCCAATTCATGCACGATTCCCTGAGGCGGCAGAGCCGATCCTGGCGTTGAGTCACCTTCCCATCACAATTCTAGGGGAACTTAGAGCGAAGCGCGATAAAAAAGATACCTTCGTAAGCGCTTCCTCCCTCCCACCCCTATTCACCTCCTCCTCCTCCTGCCCCATTGAGTCACGCTGTTGGACTCTTTGATAAGCCTTGTTTTCCGCCAGCGAGGTCGCGCTCGCCAGCGATATTCTACTGACGAAGGCGTCTTTCACCTCAAGAATCTGTTTCAGCTCGCATGCGACGAAGACACGAAGAGTTGTGAGGATGGATGGAGTAGCTTGGCTCCGCGGCGTGTCGACGAAGCTTGTAGTATCTGAGCGATTATCGAAGTGACTGGTATGAGCTTCGTTCGGGAACCCGACGACAAACTCGTCGACGATCATCCCTCACGTGATAAGCTCGTCGTTGAAAGAAAGGTGACCACTCACAATGGACGCGCCTCGCCATTAAATGAGATAGTACTTATTGTGAAAAGGAAAAAAACAGCAGGATATGTACAGCATATTCCCAGCAGTGAAAGTAAATTTCATGGCACTCACAATCAAGTATGTAGATAGATAGAGCGGAAACATATTCAATACCGTAATTGACTATTTCTTCCGCAATATACCCCGTATCGTGCACTCATGGCTCATACGGGGGCTGATATGGAGGACATGCCTGATAAAAATATAATTACTACTTTGGCCAGGAAAATCAACTTGAACCGTCTGCATTCAGAGAAAGCCGTACAGGTGAAATGTGAAATCTTTATCATAATTAGAAAACTAAATTCAAAGTAATTAAAAAGGAAAACATTTGCATTAATTATCGTTTAAATTAAAGCCACGGATTGGACTGAATATTACAGTCTAAGATGAAGATAATCGGATAAGGTTACTACAGCGAAAAGACCTTACAAAGGCAACCTACTGAATTCCCTAATGCTTTAAAAGTGGTATAATATCCACCACCGAGATGAGTTGCCGCCGCTAATCTTTAACTCCAAAGATACATTTACGATAGATTCAGGTCCCTTCATTTACCTACCTTAATTGATTTGTTAAATGAAATAGAGCCGCATGTGGAACCTAGAAATTTGTTGTAACCTGCAGTAACAGTTTGTCACTGCCTTAAACCATTTTAGCTTATTTTATTTCTTAACATTATTACAATCTCAATGGATTTAATTAATACCTCTATATAAGAAGAATAAGGAAGAAGAATATTTTTATACGAACGCATGATGACTTACAAGCGGAAATCCTCACACTCAGGCATCATATGAGTAAAAGGAAAATATGCATGAAATGCCTCTATGAATAATTGGAAATTCATAGCAACACAAGTCCTCAGCAAGAAAACATGTGATATTACTTCCTGATGAGTTACAGGAGGCATAACATTATTTTGAATTCACTCTAAATTTAAGTAAATGAATACCCCACGTTATATTGATCATTGGTCTCAGAAGATAAGACTTATTCGACTTTTGACGAGCGTCAATCCTGTTACACTATAAATCACGCATATATTATTAATGTACACTTATATGACATGATGAATGTTTATTTATGACAGATGGCGTAAAATTATGAATGAAATATGGTGCAAATATTTTAAATGTCATATTAAAGCAAAACAGGAGATGATCAACATAACTTAAGCTTATATTCACATTTATTATGAAAATCACCGGATTTGATACCTCATAATTTGAGCTATACATTAAAAATTGAACGGCACTGAAAGTAAAGAATTTATCAGCGTTTCCATTTTTTTCCAAAAACTAAATTATACCTTTCGATACTACACACTTTATTTCACGCTACGTATCGGCATCCAAATTCATAAGATGCCAGAAGTAAATGTAGAATTTTCAATTCCCACCAATTCCATATGAAAGGCACAATATTCACCTAAAGTAGCAAGGTCGGTAGCCTAGCAGCTCGAGGGTCACGGCTTCGAACCCTATCGAGTACGTATTTTAAGCTTGTCTCAGAATAAATATCTTATTTTAGAAGGCGCGAAATAACCTAAAAATCCCTAAAAAGACTCCAAGATTTACAGATGCCTATGTTGTATGATGCAGCAGGAAGCATCCCAGCTGGAATCGTACGTCTCGCGCACTTGTCTGGTGCAGGCTAGTCAATGTCAACGTCGTTGCCGAGAACATTAAAGCTAAAAGCTCGTGCGTTAAAATCTCCGTACAAGAAACATTACGTGCAGCCCATCAATAACTCTGGCCGAAGACAGCCGGCCCAGACGCCTGCTTAACAGTCAAAAGTGCTTGAGCAGAAATAAACTCCGAGCAATCAACAGTACAAATACACTCGATAACCATTTTTTCCCAAATACAAATAATATATGAAATATTCAAAAGAGTGGAAATGACCTTCGGACAGAGAATCAGCTCCGTAAACGACATCCATTCGCCTCTCTTTTTGAGATTTTACGATAGGTTCTGTCGGTGAGGTGGAATTATCATTTATAATCTGTGTGATTTGAATGTTACATGCGGTAAGGATGATCCAAAATTGCCACGCGCTGGTAGTCAACCATCATGGTTTAGCTGTCTTGAAACGCATTTGTATTTTCATGAACCCTGCCATTGCAAAACCCATCAAAGAACTCGAGCATATCTGGTCATAAATTTCATTAAGACCTCCATGCTTGGTCATGAGAAACAGGAGTATCAGAAATTCATGACACGGCACCATCATCAAAATAAGAAGGTAAAATGTGAAGAAAAAACAATAATTTCAATGAATCCGTATATATACATTCTAAATGTAGAACATTACCTTGCAAAGACACGAGAAAAATCGCGATAGTCTGAAGAAAAAATTATTCTTAACGAGCAGGCCATTATTATTTACACTCTTGCGTTCTTGTTCTAGTTTTCCAACTGGAATGTTTTGTACATTCAACCTGTCTAAGATTTATGGCAAGAGTATGAGTTAAAAAAGCGTGACTTTCACCCTCACATTCAATCAGTGAAACAAACCTGACATCTACAATTATTGCATAGATTGGCGAGTGAATGTGGCGGTGGAGTGACATGGAGTAGACACGAATAAAATGGGTAGTAAAAATGGCTTCGTGTAATCATATTAGTATTAATTTTTGACGCGGAAAATGAATATGCTACATGACAGAATGTAGCATATTCAATTGCAGTAAATGCACGGATGAGTTGACAAGCAGAATTTTATCTGATGTGTTACACTGAGACCTTATAGGAAAATACGAAAAAACTATCGAAAGAACTACTGATAGAAGAATATCTGAGCTCATAAGTTTCATCTTTAGTTTGAACGATGGGTCCAATAGGATGACGTAACCGTAATAAAACGTGCTTATCTCCTTTTAACTCTAGGAAAATGACAACGATTTAGAAGCGTAACAGCTGCCGCTAGTAATGCGTGATGCACAAAAGTAGAAGAAAAAACATATTCCGTATACTTTTCACGCATTTTTCTTTCAACTCACTGGCCCTAAGCATCGCCTTCAATCCGTAAAACTCTGTACTCGCAATTCTTGCACAGAAAAAGTTTATTTTTACAGTCGACTCGGAAAAGACAAAAAACACGCTGCGAGTTGCGTCGCACGTCGGATAGACGATGGACTTACGAAAAGTACTTGCCTTAAGCACGACAATGATTTTAATCGCACCTTGAATATTTCGGCTCAAGCTGGGTAAATCATCACCGAAGTGTGAATGCTTTAAACTGCCGAGCAGGACACCGCTGCTTTGTTGGACCTTCGCGGAGAACAAGACTCCGAGAATTGCGATCTAACAGAATGCTTGACTTCCTCGCCTTCTCCCCGTCATCTTGAGCCGGTCGAGCGTCGTAAATGGCCGGCAGTTGGTGGGCAGCAAGGCGGATGGGCAAATATTTGCGTCGGCGGCCGTGAACTCGAGATCGGTGACGAGAAATACGAAAGAAATCCTCCCCGTCCCTCATAAACGGCGGTGCTCGCGCGAAGGCGGTTTTGTTTGCAGAAGAGAAGCCACCGCCGACAGGAGAGGAGGATGCGAAGTCAAATAAGGGTCAGTGGAGCGGGAACCAACGCAAACAACGCACAAAACAAGAGAGTGAGAAGACTGCTAATTAGATGAGATTGCGTGAGAGCGACGAGAAAATAAAAGCCCAAGTAGTTTCGATCACAACGGGTTTTATCCGTCTAACTGCGCGTCTAGAAACACTCCTCGACTATGTGGGGAAATGCAGAAAGGTTCACTTCCACGAGCTTATAATGGTGCAAACTTTAAAACAGGGCAATTGCCATGACCTTGGCATGACATTTATTTCATGTAAGTAGTTCATTGCCTAACCCAGTGATCACCGAAGCAATTTAAATGAAAGCTAAAGTAAAAAAATGACGTTAGCTATTACGGGGTGGGATCATATTCCTTCTTTTGCGTTATCACCATCGTTATCCATGACGCGAACTCATGTAGAAAAGCACTGATCGTAGTGACTGTCCAGATGTATTTTTCTTCTTCTTTGTAAGTGGGATCTATGATTTAAAACGCTGGGCAAGGTTTGATCCAGGCACTTAGCCAGGGAGGGGGCTTTAGCCCCTCCCCCCGACATTTTTTCCCAATAATTTTTTGGTTCTGATTTTAACTGGGCATGATAAGCCGGATTACACTGCACATAATTCAAGTTTAAGTGTCTAGAAATGTGATCACTAGTTTGATGCATGTATGTAGTTAATAGTTGTTATTTTCAATCTGATGCGCAGTTATGTATACGTTGAACTTCTCTTCTGAGGCAAGTTAAATTAACTTCTTCATGACAAGGTAAGCAATGAACTTTACCAGTGAGAATGGATAGGAATGGGCACTGTGAAATTAGATACCAATCACTGAAAATTAAGGGAAGAGGTTTGTGACATGTCGGCACCGAACGGGCAAGGATGATTTGTTTTAAGTTACGCTACGCTAGAATTCTCCCCCCCCCCCTCCCCCCACCCGAAAGCAAATTTATGGCTACGTGCCTGGTTTGAACTATTGTCATCTCATTTCAGCTTTCCTAAGCGCTATAAAAATACGTGATTGATGGCGTAATGAATTCCTAGATCACAGATCTTCATTACGCGTAGATCTGTGATCTAGTTGGCAGCTATGCGTGAATAAATTAATGAAAAGTATGTGACTGAAGATCCTATGCATAGTAGTGTTGACTCCAGTGGTCGCTTTCATTTTACTACAAAAGAACGATATAAAACCACTTGAAATTAATCCAAATAAGTTGTAACTAAGTCTAAGTCGTCATTTATGTTTTTGGAAAGGGTGGGGCAAATTTATTTAAAGGGGGGTAGGGTTTTATAAGGAAGAGGAGCACAAATGTCATTGTGTATTTTGAATCTAGCATTTTCATCCCTAAGTAAGGAAAAAAGTCCAGTGTTAAAGGTACAATTCCTAAATTTTCCCCGTATCCTACTCAATAAATTATGTTTTATAAATACACCAGGCACATGAGAGAAAAGGAGGAAATGCCCTTTGATGCCCTTGACCATGCAAAATAAAGGACCATTATATTGATTAAAACATCATAAAGAGCAAATGAAATGAAAGGCCAGGATAGATAACCGAATACCTAAATAGAGGAGCTCATTCCTTCCTCTAGAGGGTTGCGTTTGAAACCATCGGAATTATCTCGAATAGATTACCAAGGATTCACGCGGTGCAAACACGAATGGTCCGCAAATTTATGCGTTAAAACCGCTGATTACAACCTCATACATTGTTTACACTTCTTTTTTATCTCATCTGGGGGCTCTATAGGCAAGGGATATGTGAAAAATCAAGTGACAAAAATTAATGATATTGTAACGAGCGCTTAGATCATACTAAATTTGTAAGCCATTCGTATTTGTATCACGTGACTCCTTGGTTACCTATTCAAGATAATCCCGACGGTTTCAAACATCCCCCCCTAGCGCAGAGAATTGCGCAGATAATTTGCGGAAAATATCCACATTCAAAAGCAAAATTCTCCCAGCATATATTGTTTCCCATCTCCCTGCGGTACAAAGATGCGCACTTGATTGTGGCATGCATTATCATATTGTTTTCTGAAAATGCAGGAGACACCATTGACTAAGAGTGGCACCAACACCTCACTCATGGATCTAGAAACCACCTACGAAACCATGGGAAAGGGTTACATCCCACGAACAAAGAGCATTTAATCTCCCTCCCTCTAAAAGGACTAGCGCAATTCCCTACGCCATAAAATGTCACCGTTATGCACTCCTTTCAAAGGCGCAGGGTCGGTTCCTTTAGTTCCGCACCGGAATCCTTTCTTCCCCTAAGAATGTCTCTCAACATTAGATTTCCCTCTCCCCCCCCCACCCCCTTCACCTCAAACGCTTCCATTCCATCGGCATCCCCACCCTTCCGTCCCCGCGGCTACCTTGCTCACTTTAAAACGAACGGGAGACACTGAAGGGAAAGTGTCAAGGCTTCCAAGTAACGGAGGCTGACGTGGGGGGATGCGAGGGATGGACGGACGAAGAAGACGATGGAGCCGAAGCTATCGCTTTCTCTCGCTCTTTCTATTCCTCTCTCCTCATCTCCTTTCTCCCTCCCACCCTCCTCTGAGCCTCGCTCTTTCGCTCGTGCTGCAAACACAATGAACTCTCTGCCGAGGGTCGATTACCTTCCTCCTCTTCGTCTTGTCCGGGGGCGGAGGCGGATGGTTTCGTCCCTCCCTCTTATATATATATATCTCTCTCTCTCTGGCTCCGCGCGAAGAGGGGTGGAGGGAGATAAGGAAAGAGATTTGGCGAGCGGTGTGTTTGTGTGTGTGATGCGGATGGCTCGGAGGAATGGGACCATAACACCGAGAAGACGCATGTGCGATGGGACGTGCGCTCGCTCTTCGGTGATATCGGTTATCCGGGACTCACCGAGCCGATAGTGAGTGGGACCGATCGCAGTTCTCTGCATCGGATTAATGCGTTACACGTTCGAGTGTGTTTTTTACACGAAGCGAACGATGGATTACTCAGCTCCAAACGACTGACCTTTAGAGCAATGCATTAAGCAACCGATTAAATTTTCGCATTTATGTGCAAGTCGCGGGGAATTAGTTTGGCATAGAGGAAAAATCTGATTAAAAACTCACCGAAAATGACAATAAGAGAGGGAAATTAAACTACCAATGATACTACTTTCAAGTAATTACTGAAGTTGACAGATTTTAGTCAAAAATAGTAGCATATGCCAGGGTCCGAGGTATTTGGGATTACTGTACGACTGTATTGAGAAGTAATTGATGTGTATTTATTATGTGTCTGTTATTTAGTGTTATGTATGCATGCATATAGCATTTCAATTGTTCATTGTAACGAGTGGGGCCCTCTTCCAGGACGCCACGGCAGTTGGTGTGATACTTTCCGAGATGTAGGACGCATAACTGGCACGTGGGTGCTTATCGTTATTTCTAAATACAGTAATTAAGGTTAACTGGTCCTATTATTCACTCCACCTAATACTCAACAGTAATAATAGTGTAGCGTTAAAAACAGAAGTTACATAAACTAATTGAGAAAACTATAAGTCGGATGTAGCATTAATATGAACAGTAAAAAGCAAAAAAGAATACAGGCCACCTACATGGGTAATTAAAAGTAATTCTGGAACTAAGCTGAGCAAGGAAAGGGTTGGTAATTCATTGAAGAGAGTAATCATTAATGCTAAAAATGTGTTTTTATGAGTGCGGAAGCTGGCCACGGTAGTTATGCCACTGAAATGGCAACCCAAAAGACCATAACTTCGAATCTCACCTCCGGCATAGATGCCGTGTTTTATCCTATGACAAATCATAGGAGTAAGGTTAGACAATGAGACGAATTCAGCATAATAATTAGTTCTAAAACTAGATAGTGTAGTAGAAATAAGATTCGGACAAATGGGGCAAATTACAGGGAAACAATACTATAAAATTGTATGGAATTGAGTGAGACGTCAAAAAAATATGGACTTTGTTAGGGTTAACTTAAAATTAACCTATAATTAATTCCTTCCAAACGGGATTAATCGGTGCATGAAAGCAGAAGAAAAAGTACTACTTATGAAAAAAAAGAATTGATGAGGATCCACTTCAACAGCACCGCGGCCAATAAACGTTAGTGAATGGTTTAAAATAGCTTGAATGAATTGAAAAGCTATCAGGTACATCATACATTAGGTGCATTCAATATTTTAAGCTTTTTAAAATTGTATGGCTTTACATTAGAGCGACATGAATTTAAAATCCCATGACAGAGCACATGAGCAATTGTCCAATGGCTGCTACTATTAAGGGCTAATAATCCTATACTCCCGCACAGCAAAGCACATCTCTAAGAAGAAGTAGCGTATGAAGAGTCAATATCAGCGTCACTCTCCTCCTTCAGGTGATTTCAAAGATCGGGAAATGCTTCATACCAGTTGTTTGATCAAACTCTTTCCCATTGACTCACGTGGAGTCACGAGCCGAGGATTGATGGCTTGGATCTTATCTTGAGGTCGACGTCCACTAGCTGAAAAGATTTTGGCCTCATAAATTTCAACAATATGGTATTATCAATAGGTTTTAAGACTCATTCGAGCAAAGTGAGGACATATTGATGCCACAAAGGGCTTTTCCGATTATTTCTTCGAAATTCAGTACCAATGAGAGTTGAGAAATAGGATTTTCGATTTTTCCGCGTAGATAACTTAAGTACCTACTTCAAGGGATGAAAGAAAAAAGTGTGCGCATAATAAACAGTCCTTATTTATTTTCTCCCTAATTCTTTCTTAGTTTTCACTCGGTGAATAAAATATCATCTGCAAGTATAGACATGAATGATAATAAGTTAAATTGTTAACGAAATATACATAGAATGTCCATCATTTTATCATATTTTAATGTTCTTCATAATATGCAAAATACATATCAATATTGCCTCCGAGCATTGACGAAATCATTCATACGGTGAAGGACTCAATAGAGCGGTTGATTTGGCAAAGATAAACAGCCTACTTGGTAACTGTTATTATAAAGTTGTAAGTTTTATTTTTCTCCGTGATATCCTTACCGCCAAAATTCGCAAAGATATATTATTTTTCATCTAAAAAGAAGGAAAGTTATGTAGGCCGAACAATTTTCCCTCTACATTTTACACGAATATAGAAGAATGGAAACGTATTATTTTCTCACAATTATTTGGTGCATGAGTTTTGGGCTGTATTAAATATTCAAAAATAACAGCTGAACTTCGTTTTATAACTTTGAACCCTATGATGGAAATTTCCTACGGTCGTACTATAGCCGTTAGTATCACAGTGATTACCGTACCTCAATTATAATTGGACTGGTTGAGGTATTTTATCCCACCTTATATAATCAATGAGGGCTATGTTGTATTTTATGGATGGATCCTCCAACCGCTAAGGTTTTACTGAACCGTCTGCTCTGAGCTCTTTATCCCACAGTAATGGCAACATTCACGATAAAGGCGGAATTCGAATCCACGACGTTTATGTCATCCAGATGGCGCGAGGACTACCGAGACGGCTACTGCGGATGGCGTAGTTCATGGGTGTTATGAGGTTCGCATATTTTATTCTCTTAATTATTTATAACTCAGAATCTCTTTCTCTCACATTCAAATAAACCTAACCAACTTTTTTCTTACTTATTTTTTTAATATATAAACCTGTCTAACTAATGTATTTCACCAAAATCATTCTCTGTCAAATCCTCCCCAATTTAATTCCAAGCGTTAAAGCATATTACTTGCATTTACAAAACTATATTATGCTTCATTACCCTTAATTTTATTCTCGTTTTCCATTATGTTTCATTCCAGTCTTCTCTCGTAATGTACCCTGATCATTCTTTCTATTTAGAAATTGCTCAAAATCTTTGGAATGAGATGAAGTATTCAAGTCGCACTTTGGCCTGCCACTCCTACGTTTTACAGAAAATATAATTTGTTTCCTCTATTATTTCCCATTCGAACGTCTCCTCCTGCTTCGGCATCAATAGGACGAATTCCCTCCTCTCACGCAACTTGAAGGTATGAAAGGTGTCCATTTTCATTCAAAACGAACCACAATGGGTCACGCCGGACTTCAAGGCACGCCTCTTCCCCGAAGAATTTTCCGGACGCCGAAGCCACCACGACTAACGCACTTTACACTTAATCTACTCCCACGTAAAAATGTTCGGATCTTCATTCCTGCTCTTGAGTCTGACGTGAATGGGACCTTCCGTCCTTCCATTGGCGGAAGCAAGCGTTAGGAGCTATGGAAATGAGTTAGAGCAAAGGTCGGCAAACTATTGCTCGCTTGCTCAGTTTGGCACCTTGGGTACATGAATCTTTAAGAAATTGAATATGAAAAATTAATAATTATAGGTTCATTTGTAAAATCCAAGCTTAGTTCTACATTAAGGGAAAATCATCATGGTTAAATTTACTTATTCCAATCGTTCCTAAAATTGAAAACGAATACTTACGAGCCGAACGTAACAGACACAGGCATTGCATCGCTCATTGCTCACGCATATTAAGATCGACAAAAGCGAGTTTTAAAGTGATTTTTTCTGAATTCTATAAAGTTATAGTTAAAATAAGTTAAATATCATTTGTTAAATCATATTAGGAAACATTTTTCTTCTTTTTAGCACTATATTTTTGGGATTAAATTATACCGAGCAATTTGTTCTGTCCACTTATATTTAATGTATGCACATTCTAATACTAACATATATTTCAACGCCTAAGACGTCTGTATTAGATGACACATTAAATATATGTGGACAGCACAACTGATGCAGTTTAATTTAATCAATAAAGTGCTGTTTCACCATGTTACGCCGGATACAGTCGAATTTAATATATTTATGGCTCTCACGAATAACTTTTGAGTTGTCGTGAGAGACAGGTTCCGTCTCAAAAGTTTGCCGACCCCTGAGTTAGTGGAAGAGAGGAAGAGAGACGTGGGATGGAGCGGACGTGAGAGCCAGCGGGTCTCACGAGAGAGGGCACGCCTAATAACTGCACGCCACGCCATTTTCTCTTCCCTCCCTGACCCACCAATATCAATATGTCCGAAGGCGCGGCGACACCCACTCCATGGGGTGAGAGAGCTCTGCTCCGTCGTGAGACGAGGAATCGGAGAGTCATCATCACCTTTCCGAAAGCGGGAACAAACGTCGGCGGGGATAACAAAAAAAGGGACTGGGTCTGACGACGATGATCGACGGGCATCGACGCCTCCTCCCGTCCGCGTCCCGTGGAAGGGAAGAAGGGAGGAACTGACGGCACGGGGGCGGGGCCCAAGCTCGAGAGGAACGGACGAAGACGGCAGGGAGACGGGAAGAAAAACCCGAAAAAGGGACACAGAGGTAAATGGTACGGCTGAGAATCACCCGAATTTTTCCAACATAGCTCTTTCTTTGGGAAAACACGTGAAACCATTGGTCAAGCTAATCATAGACTGAGATTTGTGAAAAGAGTGCTGGACAAATGTGACGATCATGTACGAGAAATTAGCAACTTTCACTTGCAAGACCTCAATTGGAATACAGTGCCACTATATGGGATCCTTAAAAAGTAGCCTATTATTACGAACTGCAGCGTGTTTAGCGAAGATCGGAAAGATCTGTATAGGGACGGTATGATAATTATATTAGCGTAACCAGTCTATTAGATGAACTAAAATGGGAATCATTATCAGACCATAGGTTGAAATATAGTCTTAATATCTTGAGTAAATTCCAAGACAATATTTTTACTATACTTTGACGTTAAAAACATTTTGTGAACTCCGAATTACTGCGGTAGACTGAACCATGAGCATAAAATTATAGAAATTGATATCTGAACTGACATATTAAAAATATTTCTTTCCTCGCACAATTAGGGATATGAATAGCTGTGAATATATTCAATAGTAAATGTTCAAGTCTATCAATGGATAGCATATGTAGTAGTATGTTGGTATACGGTTAAATAAAACAAAAGTCAAAGTCAAAGTTAAGGTCTTTAAGCTAAGCCAATTAACAGCATGTTTGTGCATGCTTGCTTTCCTCTTTAAATCTTTTTTAAATTGTAGTGTTTTGACTAGAATATAGCTACTAATCCTTTCAAGCATGATATGTATTGTACGTTTGGGGTAGATTTACCCCCTGTCACACACCTTCACGGTGGCCAGCAGGGTAATATGTAGTAGATGTAGGTAGTTGAAACAACATAATGAACGAATCCTGCCTCGACCTCTCACGCTTTTGATGCACGGGAGAAGTTATCGGTATCTCAAACACGAGGAAGCAACAGTCTTCTAGACATCTCAATTACAGAAGTTCACGATATGAACAGGATAGACCATTTCGAGACTATGACATGTGTTTCATATCGTGGATATCAGTTAGCAGTATTATTATCATTAACAGTTTTCTGGTGCAGCTGCGTAATGCTCTTTGCCGGAAGTTGAGCTTTCACGCCCGTCGCAGGTCGCATCTTCAAGGAATTAGGCGATTGAAAAGGGGAAGACAAAAATACATACAAGTTCAGGCCCCCATTTCTACCCCATCCCCATTACATTTCATTACGCAGCAGCTCCCAAAAAGTGATAATGACAACATTCCTCGTTACAATAACATTAGATCAAAATAAGCAGTATTATTAGAAAATTTAGATCTCAAATGTGAACATCAAATACCATAAAAAATCGGTATGTATTTATCATCAATAAATTCCTAACATGACTAAACCGCCTACACATATTCCCCTTTATACAATACATTCCAAACACCCAATCTTCAATCCCATATAAGCCCCAAAGCCAATTTCAAAAGTCCCTCCTTTTTTCCCGCTTATCACGCAACCATCTTTCTATCAAAGCTTTCAAAATCCCATAACGGACATTAATGGATCTCTCGGAGATTTAAAAGCTAAAACTAACTAAACCCACGAACTCTACGTGTGGCACCATCATCAAGTTAAAATCTCGGTTTAATAGCCAAATAGGCGTCAAAAATGGAAAGCGTTATTTAAAGTGTTTCTTAGAAAAAGGGGAGCGTGAACATTTTAACATTCGTTCAAAATTGTCATTAAATTAATGAGTGCAAGTCTGAACAAAATTACTTCCTACCGTTTGAGGAAAAACGTTTTCAATATTCTTCGGTATCAACATTGCACCAAAGGTGGTAGTGTAAAGGTTAGCCGGAATTCAAATAATTTCGAAATCCAGACAGAAAATAAACAATAAAGACGAAACTGGTGAATTTCTTTATTTTGCTTGCTCAATTCTCTCATATTTTTCACAAGTCTCTGAAAAAGAAACCCACTCTTCACTTGGTTCCAAGATAAAGTGACCGAAGAAAGCACTTGGCCGTTCCTAAAGGAGCCTATGGAAACGCCTTAATTGTAGGCAGGAAAGGATATCCCAAGCACTCAAGTCACGCCCCTAAGAAGGTCACACTCCAAAGGATTGGAATGAAGGCTTTATTATTTTATGGCGGAAAAGTCAAGTACTTCTAGGGTTCTCGATCTCCGTGAAACACTGAAAATGGATATCTCGGGTAAGTCATACATTGTACACTTAAATATCACCTGCCACATTTTGATTAGCCAATCCCGCATTATGTGTACGTACCATGAAACGTCAGTAAAACTATGAATGTTCCAAAGACTTAAGAAGGCTTAGAGTACTGGTAGTGTAGCAGGGTTTTTTTATAGGCGAGGCAATTCTTATTAAAAAAGAAAATAAAAATCTTTTTTCGAAAGTTACTTCAAATTCTAACAATTACAGTGATGCATTCAGTTATGGAGTAATAAATAATTATACACAAAATTCTGCAAGTCTTGACTAAGCGAGGACGAGGGGATAGTTTCGTGAGAGCATTGGCGTAGATTAGTCATTTTGAAAAACAAATCACAAATGGCTTCCCTCTCAAACATGTAGTTGTAAATAAATAAAACATTTTTAACCGCACTTCAGAAATTTAGACATACTTACTAATCCATTAATTTCACTCAGGACTCTTCAGTTAGCAACCACAGCGTGTCTTTGCACTCATCACTGAGCTTACATTGTAAGAAAATACGCGTGCACCAATGAATAAAACGGTATACTACGTGGAGACAGATAATAGTGATTTACTATGCCGCACTGATGAAGTGAAAAACATTCTTTGGGTACCAAAGAACGCTCTTAGGACAATGAGGATTAAAATGCACACTTCAGCCAACACCGCTGCTGATTGATTATACTGAGAAGTATGAAAACTTAATTTATAAGACAGGTGTATCTCCAAAGGTGACTCGCTATCACCAAACCGAGTAAGAAATCATCGGAAAAGTTATATCACTACAGCATTTTAAGATATCATGACTGTGAATTGCAAGAGAGGGTAAATTTGACCCGATGCAAAGTTGACTCAAGCCTCAAGGGTGGAAAGTGATATTTTCATGTTCTCAGATCCTCTTTCAATTCAAGATAACTTATAAAGCGCAGTCTAACCTTTAAATCGAGACCTTATTTTGTAACCGCTCGGTGATGCCCATCAGAATGTTTACATCTGCTTGGAACTTGATCTCTGCCTTAGGACCGTGACTCGTGCGGTGAGTTTGATGCCCCGATAAATCCAGAGTTCGGTTGAAGGGGGAGAGGAAAGGGGGTCAGCACTCTGCCTCCCTCCTGCTTACGATCAGCCACCTAATTTTCGACACAAGTTGTATATTTCGGTCTCCTTATGATGCGTCCGATGTCTTCAGGAGACATTCCCTGCTTTAATCTCTTTTAATGGCTTCCACTCAGCCCCCATTCTGGCGAGGCTTATGCGAGTGAAATGAATAACCCGTTGGATTGGGGTTTCTTCGGGAGGAATGTGGTCATGAATGCTTGCCCACACATTTTGTCCCCATAAATACAATCAGTGATACATAATGAACCAACTTGAATTCATTCGCCTTCAACTTCTCCTGCCTTCCTCACCAACTTCTTTATCATCGATTTAGTCATTATTTTCTTACGTGGCTTTATGATGAAAGAGGGCAAGGATAGATTGTATATTCATTGAAACCGGTCCTAAGATTTCAATAAATATACTATGGAATGCAAACAAATTCCTTTATTGGTATTTCGATTAAAATAAATATACTGTACCCAAAGTTTAGCTTTGATCTCTTTTCTCATCGACAAATTCCAAAAATCAACTCTGAGTCATCAAACTTCGTTAGCAGTTTGGTCAGAGTTGGCTTCTACAATTTAAAGTCGCGATTCCATATTTTACTTCTTTATAGACACCATTTCTCCAATAAACTCTCTCTTATTTGGAGAATTTGAAGGATAAATATAAGATTCTGAAATTGCTTTAGCGGAGAATATATGGAAATGGACGTGGTGGGGAGAGTATGTGTTAATTTTCCCGGATGCATGAAGATAAGTGAAGTAGAACCTGAATAATAAAATATTTCAAAATCGGAGATATGCACGGAAAATCCTGCCACCTACGATTACTCAATAAAAATGGATTTGTCTTGCGTTAGTTCTCATTAAATCAAAAAATATTTCAATCAACATTACCAACAGACATTTTTGGGCAGGAAGAAGAGAAGTCATATACTATAATTCTAAGTGCATCAAAATAACCTGTCGAAAAAGAAATCATATTGCTCGATTCAAGTAATTTAGCTAAAAAATTGATGCATGTATTGCAATTATACATAGAGTACTTGTAAAGTAAAGGAAGGGCTAAGTCTAGTGCAGCATAACTTGAAACAAATCAGCCTTGAACATTCGGTGCCGAAATGTTACAAATCTCTTTCCTTAATTTTCAGTGCTTGGTATTTATTTTCACAGTGCCCATTCTGATCTCTTCTTACTGGTACAGCTCACTGCTTACCTTGTTATGAAGCAATTAATTTTTCCGGCCCCATAACAGAGGTTCAACGCATAAATTACTATCATACATACATATCAGATTGAAAAGAACAATTATTAACCATATACATGCATCAAACTAGTGATCACGTTTCAAGGCACTTAACAATTGAATTATGTGCATTTCAATCCGGATTATCATGCCCAGTTAAAATCAGAGCAACAAAATTATTGGGAAAATATTTTGCGGGGAGGAGAGGGGGCTGAAGCCCCAGAAGCCCCTTCTCTGGCTTCAAGCCTGCCTACAAGTTTCTTGGAATGATGAAAAAAGGAAAAAATATTTCAATAGTCACAAACTATATAGTTCCAGGCTTGATTTAATGAAAAATAATGATCACAGAATAAGAAAAACTGTAATTTTCACAATATTCTATTTCTCTACAAACGGCTTCATTCCTTAGACGACATCTTCTGCTACAGTTTCCTTCCTTCACTCCCTGAACCCTGAAGCTGACGATTTGCCTTAGCGTCAAAACCGGTCGTGGAGGAATGAATTGGGAGAACATTACAATGTTTTCCTTATGCAGTGAGAAATTATCAAATGATCCGAAAGTAGCAATTCCCCAATCTCATAAACTCAAGGGCCAGTAAAATTCATTTGAGCACATGCAAAACTTTGATTATAATTAGAATGCATTGAAAGAAAAATTATATGATAATTAGCGCACTGCTTAAACACCAGCGATGGATATGTTAAACACTTAAGATTAGGACTGATGATTATTCACAATAATTTTAAAGTAACTCTCTCATCATATCCCGACTCGCTTGCAAAGAAGAATAATGAGAGACTACCCTAAAACACAACACGCTTTGATTAATGCTTTGCTGCAGTTTTCCATGTTCTCCGGAATCCTAATGCTGATTTAAAAGACAGTTTATTTTCTTATCATGAACTGAGTAATGAGCATTGAACAGCAAGCAAAATGTTGAGTACTGTTTGGCGGAATCCGGGTTTAACCACTGAGAAGGTACTTCCGCGACCCAATCAAGACCGAGAGTGGCAATTTTCTGCGCACTAAATTTCCTCGAGAATCTTAGGCTGCACAGAGAAAGCTCCTCCAGCCATCAGCAAGTGAAATTCACAGAAAGTAAGGTTATAATGAGGTGAATTCTACAATCAGCTATCAATTTTACCCCTGAATTGAAGACTGTGGTTTCCTTTGACTGATTAAGGTGGCAGAACCGCGACTATGAAAGTCGGAATCCATGAGAAATCCCAACTCGTAAGAGCATCATCATAAGTGTTCTCTCAATAATGGTAGGTCCTTGGGAACTTCTTGCTTTCGACCACCTACCTTTTTAAGTCATCCCTACCTCCCTCAATATCCTGTTAAGTTTCAATACAACCTCCATCCATACCACTTTTCCATCTTCCTTTTTAGACAACCGAGTTATTATATTGGTTAGAATACTGGTTTCCCACCTAAGGCCTGGGTTGGAATTAGCCATTGGCAGAGAGTTTTCATTGATATAAAAGTCTGTGTAAGTACTTGAGTGCTGTATGGAGAGCACTTCAAGCAAAATACTCCGTCTGTCGGATGGGACGTCAAATCGTTCACCCCTTGGAGCCTTTCTTTAAAAGTTGTCTAATGCTGACGCTGGGATTTCTCTCCACCCGTCCTCCTTTCCCTTAAATATTCCTGCATCTATCAATTACCTACAACCACAATATGCATACACAGAGTGTAACTCGAACCCGCGACCTTTGAATAGCTAAGTTGGACCTCGCTAACACGGCCGGCGTGTCGCCGGACGAGCATCTTTGAGGAATCTCTATTTTTTTGTGCAGGTCCAGGCACAGAGGACCTTCCGTCAAGAAATAGTTGTACGTAGTTAAGCAGTGATACAAGAGGATTTTATAGTTTAACCCTCCCTGAGTCACATATCCGGCAGTTTACACAAAAATACCATGCAGGGATGCTGATATGAGACCTACATAACCCATTTGCTCAGTGTTTATCAGCAGTTTCAAATCCATCTCTTGGCAGAGAGCGGCATATAGCCTAAAGTATCGAACCATCGATATTATTATTCCTTTTCTTCCCAAGGAAGGAATAATATTGAAAAAGCTCTACGAAAATGGCCCCAAAGGGAGGAGCGGCAAAATCACCCGAGTGTCGGGTTGCGTAAGCGCATTCTCGTCTTCCGAAAAAAATCCATCAGGAGGCAAAAGAAAAGACAAAGTGTGAGACGGGAGGAGTTTGGGGAAGTGGGCGGAGGGTGGGAAAGGAATGAGCCTTTTTGTCGCGTCCGTGAGAGAGAGAGAGAGAGGAGAGAAATGGAGAGAGACGGGGAAAAAAAGATCTCCGTAGACGAGGGCTGAATGAGTTTCAAGAGCGTCGAGGAAATGGTGTGGTGAAGGTATGAAAAAGTTGGCGAGGCCAGGGAAGAGGTGCGTGGGGCGAGAGGGAGAGAGTGGGAAGGAGGAGTAGAGGGACGGTGTGGATAACGGCGGGAGACAAAAATGACGCCTTTCGACCGGGCTAATTGAAAAGCTGCCATTCCTCTTGTTTTTTTTTTGGTCCCGCTTCCCCCTTCGGCGATAGGAGTGCGTTCCTTCTCTTTCTTTTTCCTTTCGCAGAGTTTTCGGCGCGCGGGAGAACGGAAACGAGGATTCCGCGATTCAATTGTCGATTCCGAGAAGATCGCCCAATACCCATCCAATAAATCTTGCCGTCCCATTGATGTTCGACTGAGGAATGGTGACTTGAAAGGTTCGATTCGAGTCACGTCGCTACGATCGATCCCATACAAACTAACCGAAATTACTCTTTCAAGTTTCATCAAGTGCTTCGAGCAGCGATATAGGATCGAAATCGAAATGTCACAGTTGTCGACCCAAAGAGGATTTTAAATAATGTCGGCAAGTGATGATGCATGCCTTTTCGTGATTTCAAGGTTCATGTTTTGCTACATATTCATAATCGTAGCAAGCGCAATTTGGATCTAATCGATGAGTAATGAAAGTTGGACATATGATGAAGCATTTAAAAACCATTCTAGCCCCTAGTTTCATGGCCAGCATGCTGAAATCTATTACCGCTGAAAATGGAACCACGGTAAGCTCCTGTTTTCTTGAAAAGATTTTGATCTTTCGATATATCTTGATACAAAATATGCTTTTCCCCCTCAGTATTACAAAATATTTTTGCTCATAGCGCCCTTTACTCACTGTTGAATTACAATATAAGTGCTTGCATGTCTTTTCGGTCGTGCTGGCAAGTTTAAATTTATCAGAAAACGTTGCTGCTACCTTCCTTTCTTTGAATCATTACAACTGCTCAAAATGAGTGTAAAAGCGATTGAAGCCACCAGCGGAGAGAGAAATCGGGACCTGTTACTCCGGTGAAGGGTGGACGTTGAGGGAAGAGAAGCAGATGATGAGAATGGACGTCCAATTTCGGTTTCGGGTGAAGAGGAAGCAGTCCGGATAACTCTGGATAGGATCACCTCGTAACACGGTCAGATGCTCATCGGTTTTCAATATTAGATAAGAGACCAGAAGGGCTGTCAACGGAGTTATCGATCAATTAGTCCGGTTGTTCGACCAACCATTAACTGTTAGGCCAAGAGCCAGGACGTAGAAGTCTCAGAATCTCTCAATTGGGAATGGAGAAGCGTTTGTATGTTTTACTTTATTTTACTATTCATTTGAGACTGTAGCATATAAAATATGAACATGTGGTGGTTTACTGCATTAATACATAAATATTCCTCCCTGAGACACCCTCAACAAAAATAGAGGCTGTGACTGAAATACTCCTTGCCTGTTGCATTATCCGAATCAATCAAATTTCCACTAAGGGTGGAGCACTATATTCTCTCGCAATGAATAAATTGAATAAAAGAAGCAACTCTTATCCTAAAGCTTTGCAAATCCATCAATTTTATGCTACTTGGAAACAAAAAGTTCACCCACAACGGGTCTAACTTCGGTTCTTGGGAATACAATCAGCAAAGAATAGAGAATTTCACTGTATGTCAATTCCACTATATATTGTTCAATACCACTTCCACTATGTAATAACGTCATATTCCACTATAAATAATGTTTTTTGAAGCGTGATGGACCGAATGTATTATTAAGGTAGGACTATTAGGGAGCAAAAGCTTTTGCAAGAGTAACCCAAAACTTTTTCCCCTCTAAGAATGAAAATTACCTAGTCATCTCAAACATTTTACTCCTGCATGTGAAATAAAAAGAAACTTTACTTCATTTATGGAATGAAGTTAAATCATATCATATTAAATTATTCATTGGGAATTAAAGCAAAATGTTGAGAGAGTGATTTCACAAATATTGATTTTATTAGTCCAGCGTCTATTACACAGTGATAATGCTTTCGTAAACTGTATTGTTCTCTGCAATTTAGTGGAATGCAGCCTTAAATAAACGGAGCAGACGAGAGAATGATGAGGATAAGGGACAAATAATTACAAAAGAAAATTCGTACATTCAGTTCGATTCCTTGAAATCGTGACCGAGGGACAAAGGAAAATGAGGATTTATTACAATCGGGAGATAATAAGGGCGCCGGGTATGAAATGCGAGCTCATTGTATCCTTCCCCAAGTTCGTATCCTTACTTTCAAACAGAACTGATAAAAATAATGTATAAAATAAAGATAATATGAACAGCTTGAGTGATCGAATTTTTTTGAATAATTGATCGAAATTTTTTAAATTTATTCATATCAGCAGAATGAATTTTTTTTTTTTAAATTAACACTTCAAGTATTAAAACCAGACTCATCCTTTACTTCGGGATATAAAAATCTTTTCATTCAGTCGTAACAACATATCTACATATAAAAAAAGTTATATTTAATTTATTTAAATATCGCTCTATAGGAAGTCACAAGTACATGTATGCATAATATATCAACAAATCAAATGCAAATCCTAACAATATTAAATGCTTAAATCACATAAGCTCTATTCTCAAACCTTCAAGCTGCGGTTGCACAATGCTTTGCAATGCATTGAATGGACGGGGAAAGGCGAAAGAAAATACTAGCAAACCCCGGAAGTGACAAATATTTCAGTTGAATACCTGTCCATATTTATTCAAGCGCTGTACTCGTCCGCCTGTGGGACTTTGAGCTCTAGATTCCTAAGACTATTTCGGAATAATAAAAAAAGACTAATGCTGACTTCGCGTTTCTTTCTTTTCCTCTTCAGCTCCCAAAAATCCAATCGACGACCAAATCCTTAACAGCATAAACGATATCAACTGCCAGTCACATACCCTATTAGCTACAAACTGGCAAAACCTCGTCCTGGGGTTTACTACGACTCGTGCTGCCCTCCGAACTTCTAATTTTCCTGGCAGTCAAATACTTAGTTGGGCCCGCTATTTTTCTGATTAACGTCCACGGACACCACCGCCAAACGTCCCTGCATGGAAAGCGAGCAGCGAGGCAGGCAAGTCTGAATGAATCTCATCCGGCAGACAGGAGAATGACATCATCTTATCTCTCGTATCCATTTCCGCATCCATCCGAGTGCGATAAAAATCACCTCGTTGCCTCCCATTTCAATCCTCTGGAGCCCATCCACAGCTGAGATGCGACCGCAAGCACGAAACCCATCCGTGAGGGAGACTCCAGCCACTCGCCTCATGCGTAAAACTCCAAAATTACGAGCCAATGAGGAGCGAAGGAGAGCGGAAAGGAATTGAGGGAGAGAGAAACGGGATGGAAGAAACAAAGAAAGCAGGGGCGAAGCGAACACGCGATCGAAGAAAAACACAATGCTCTTGTGAGAGACACTGGCAAGACAATGCTTCAGCAGAGGTTGAGGGAGGCGAGGAAAACGTCGAATGGGGGAGAAAGATGGTTGGTTGGTTTGCTGTGGTGGTGGAAGGTGTATGGGGGGGAAAGACGCAGGAGATAAGGGAAGGCGAGATTCTTCTTCACGTGACGGGCGAATGAAACGAGTCCCTCCACGTGTCCACCGGAACAGATTCCGTGGAGTCTGGCTGGGGAATGTCTCCGTGAGGGACGGATGGACCTGCAGAGAGAGGGGGAGTGGTTGGGGTAGAGAGAGCGTTGGGAAAGACACGACCGGAGGCGGCGGGCGGGTGGCGAGGTCCTTCAGATCGACTCGAAGCTTCGGATAGAGGAAATGGGCTAGAAAAGAAGGAAGAACTACGCCTAGGAAATAGAAAAACCCCACGTGGGAGGGCGGTGAAAAAGGGCATGGGAGGTAATTCAACGGAAGAAACGACCCGGCACTAAGGGACTCTGAAATGGCATCTGGAGACGGGGATAAACATAAAAGTTGAGAGAGGACTTCTTGTTGGGGATCGGAGGAGGCTAGCGCTATTATGGCTTGAGCTTTATTCCCTAATATGGTCAAATAACGCATGAGAAGCTACCTGCGACGTGTGGGGCCGAGGAGTGCAATTGCTGCTATCCGCCGCCGACGCATGCCTCCTCATAACAACTGAAGTCACATCCATTTGAGGCGCAATGAACTGTAACTCATGGCAGGGTGACGGAACTACAATAAGCCAATATTCCTGTTTTCTTCTCCCAGTAACGTGGCTTTGGATATAAGAATAGAGCCTTCTGGAGTGTTCGTCCCCGTCAAATTAAATGTACACAGGATGCTAAAATCCATAAACTTGGTCATTACCTTCAGAATTACTCCATAAATTATCATTCAGAACTTATTGCCTTGCATAAAGAAAATTTTAGGTACTTCATACTTTTCTTGCATACATTCATATCTGTTCAAGATATACTATACACGCTTACACGTAAATACGTGGGTGTATCTATAAATAGATATAATATATATTAATGATTCTACACTCGTTAAAACTATCATTCTCATTTTAGAAAATGACTGATAAGAAATATCGAGACTGCATAAATGTCACGACATGAGATGCGAGGCCGAACCTCATTCCAGCAAGATATTTAAACAGCGAAGCTGAATTTTGGCGTATGGAGAAAAAAAGCTGCCAGCGTTTATCTCTAAAGGCACTCGCTCTGAAACGCTTAGATGCGTAAAACAACACACAAAATGCTGGAAATATACCGGCGTGTTCTCAAGAAACTAATTCTTAGAATAAAACTCCGAGAGGAACATTTCAAATAATGACATATTATCGAGGGGATTCATAAATATACGTTTCTTCACAAATATATTAATAAAAGAAGTTTAATATGTGAAAATATATGAATTCACCTAATAAAGATGTATCGAGAATCTTTTTCATTTACTGCAACCTGGATTGGAAATTGAAACTTATTTTTTCTTATGAATTCACAAAAAAATAATCCAAGGGCATCTTTTAAAAACCTGCATTAGAAACCTTACCTCATTAATAAAAATACTGTATCGCTTGGACAAGAACTCAACTGCTGATATTCAGCTTCAATAACGAAAGAATTAATGCCATCACCGATCGGTTTCTTGTAAAAGAGAAAATAAATCGCAAGATATTTTTTCTACGCATAAAGTAGTTCAAAGTGGAAACTGCCTAGTCTGAAACGGCATAAATACTCCCATAGTGTCGCTTCTCATTACTATCTTAAAATCAATTAAATTAAATT
The DNA here is from genome assembly GCA_933228895.1 of Platycnemis pennipes. Classification (NCBI taxonomy): domain Eukaryota; kingdom Metazoa; phylum Arthropoda; class Insecta; order Odonata; family Platycnemididae; genus Platycnemis; species Platycnemis pennipes. Next base: position 33,834,117 of record OW121855.1, read on the forward strand.
ATCCGCCTCTCTTAAATTATCCAAATCTTGAAAGGGAGACCAAGAAGTAAGATGCACCTCGAGGGATGAATTCTTATGTATTCTAAACCACGTCCTGTTTTCCGACGAGAAAACACGAATGGCTTTATTTCTATAACTTCCCGTATTTGGCGGCAGGAGGAAGGCCGGCTCCATGAGTCGCTCCTAGTCCACCCACCGCTGTAACTACGAAGGACTCGTTGACCACTTTGCGACTGCCGTCCAAGACGCGTTTCTAAGAAGCAAACCTAATGGGACTAAACGTGCCGTTTGAAGAAATCATGGAATCAATCTATTTCCTCCAAACCCAAGAAAATATTGTTCACCGCTAATTTAAAAACAGAAGCCCAAGGGTATCATGCAAATATTATATCAAATTACTTCGGAATGTGTGGCAATCAATTACTTTGATTTATTATAAATTATCAAAAATTTATTTTAATATCTATTCAACGAAGAACTGGAAGTGTCCACTTTGTGACATAGGTGTATCATTTCTCATCCGCGGGAAAAATAAGGTTGAGGTTTTTTAACCTTGATAGCTGAATTGAGGAAATTAGTTTCATTCGAAGGTCCTTCAAATATTTCCAAGCGTCAGCGTAGGATTAACACAGCTGCCTCTAAAAGACATTTACATAATTATCGCATATTTATCTTAAGCATGTCCCAGAGACGCCAGAACCTGATATCTGATTCAGCAGCTGCACGACGAGGAAAAAAATACGATCCAAATTCGATTCATTTCCATTTAGAAATGCCTTCGTAAAACTATTTGTTTAAATCGAGATTTTCACGTAGAAAAACCGTGGATACTTCAGGGCGAGAGGAATTTCAAGGTTGAATTTGTTAAGTTGTCCTTCACAGATTGTAAGGATTTTTAAATAAGTATATCTTCAGGTACCATATGGTGAGCGTAATCAATAATATTGACGTTGGAAAAAGAGCGATTGGGAATAACATGCCAAAAGCCAATTATCTCATATTATTCGGATGTATTGTATTTAAAACCATAAGAAATAAATTAAGAAGAAAAATTATCAGGCCACCGAAATCAAGAAGCTTACATGTCAGCAACCCTTAGGTCGTGGGGTGGAATCCCAACCTTGGCATGCATGCCATGTTGATCTTAGCTTTCTTGAAACTTTAGTTGATGTGATTCGACGACGGCAGATGAAGACCCGAATTCTACCACTACTACTATGAGAAAAATGTATAAAATCCACTTACAACTTCTGGAAACTATTAAGGTCCCCTTGGTCACAGCAGAATAGGTAATTTAGTCTCCATCTCGCTTGCAAAAAATATCAGATTCCGTCATTCACACGAAATTTGGTCGAAACCGCTAATTGTAAGTGCTTCGTTTGAGCATTCGTCGGAACATGGAAAGTTGGTAGTGGCCTGGATGGCGTAGTGGCTAGAATATTGGAGTCTGACCAGTGGGTCCCGGGTACGAATCCCGGAAGTAGAAGATATTTTTCATTGGTAAACCGGCCCCTACTTGAATGTTTTGTGCAGAACATTCGAGTACAGCATTCCGTCCATCGCATGGGACGTTTAGCCGCGGACCCCTTGTCGACATTTGGTTAACGCCGGATTTCTCTCCACCCTTCCTCCTTTCCCTTGCATTCCCATCCTTGTACCTTTCCTCCCAATCTGAAGCGCCTATTAGAGCGGAAACAAGCTTGACAACTCATATGAGTGAGGCAGGTGGGCATACAGTTAGGGTAGGAACTCGGCAGTAGAATCATTTTCGCCATTTGTGAGGGTTTAGGAGGGAATTTTCAATTTCAAAAGGTAGAATGATTAACCCGACATAATAATTAGCTCGCTGTCAACGAAAGACACAAAAAGGGTCCACGGTTTTACTATCAAACTGAGCACAGATCTCGATAACCTCTCTACAGGGCACTCGAGTAGGGACCGAGATTCCACTGGTAAAACCTGCTACTTCCAGGATTCGAACGCTCGTAATGGAACGCAGTACCTACTCTGGTCATTATGCACATCAGATCCCCACCAATAAGCCAGGACGTAAATTTCACGAAGACCTTTTTCAACCGGTAATAAAAACAAGACCCTGGTAGCTAGAAAACTTCTGAAACTGTGCCGTAGTAGATGCACAGCTGTAGGCACATTTTTAATATTCACTTTTCTTGATGTTAGTGTTTCCGTATTAACCAATTCGTGTGAAAAACCAAAAACGCGTCCGAAATGATGGAGTCATTCTTTTTAGCTTTTGATGCGTGCATGTATTCCAGCTTTTAATTTCGAATTTCCTAAAAGATTTGTAGTTTCATATTTTCTTATCCGTGGATTCCGAAGCCTTTTGCTGAGGCAAAAACAAAAAAATCTACAGCTTTGTTAACAATTACTTTTATTTTACCAGAGGGAGTCGGAGCGGAGTTACGGGATTGAAGAACAGCGAGGAGGAGGAGTTAGGCTTGTACGATGACCGATTTTTCCATCGACCATCGAATAGGGTGTGCAAGATGATCGATAGATGCCAATTGCCAATGATTATCGATGGTCAATCGCTATAGACGATGTCTTATTTGATATTTTGGTGAGGCTATTGAGTGAAGATTGAATTGGATCAAACTCAATCGAAAAGGAATTGAAGAGTGCAAAAGCAAATCCACATTACATCATTAGTGCTGAACCTGCATCCTGCTCCTATTTCTAAGAGGTGTGAAGTACAAGAAATTAAGATTTCAACTACTTTAATACATATACAAGAGGATCAATATATGTTGACGTTGAACATGTTTATTTTCGATTTTAACATTTTTGTCATGCCTATGGTGCTACAGTACAAACCTGATAAATACGTCTAAATTCACAATCTCTTATTATCTGAGTCTCGAGCAGCACTATGCCATCAGTAACGTAGGTATAACTGTGATTTTTTATCCCTAAAACTAACTCTCTCGGGACATCACTTTTTACCAATTTCCCGTAAGGCTTAATCCGCAATACAGGACCGAGTGTTATGAAAATTTGCGGACTGTGTCCGTTTTACTTAGAGAAACGAAATTGCGTGCTTTGGTCCCCGGACAAACTTTTGACGAGAATACCAATGTATCTCGTGTGATGCGCAAACTTTATAAAGGAAAATAGTTAATGAACAGCGGAGGGTCACATACACTTTTCCTTATTACTCCGAACTTATTAAGATTCACTAATTATTTTCGTATCGAGAGCTTTATGGCTAATTTATTGCTTCCTCTAGCCAAATGTATGTTCTTCATGAGACCCCTCAAATGTACTAGTTTTTCAAAAACCTGGTTTGTTATTTGCAGTGAAGTTAATTAGTTCGATTTTTTGTTAGAACTTGCGGAATGTAATTTTACGATCAGAGTTGAATAAATTGCATTTATGTCAGATTGATGAGGTAATTTATTCCCGTATTTCAGGAGAATATTTTACTTTTCTGGTACAATCTGGCATTATCATCTGGTAACTGCCATCTGGTATCTGGTACATATACTGCAGCGGCAGTCGTTTTTATGCTAATTTGTTTATAGTCAGTGAAGTCAAGTATTCGGGTAGCTAAATTAAATTTATGCGGGAGGGTTATTTTATATATTGCCCCACAATAGGGTGGTGGCGCTAGTGTATGGAATGGCATACCATGGGTTCCTATGGAATTGTCACGGGCCTGCCGCAATGACTAAAATCATCGATTTCGATTAATCAACTCATTACACAAGCTTGAGGGTGTATGGGTGCTTTCGATTTGCGGTTACAGCCGGCGATAGACGGCGATCGCCACGCCGCGGTGCTTTCGGTTTAGCTGGATCGCCGTCTATCGTCGGCTGCCGGTGACTCTCTGCTCTGAGGAGAGCCGAACAGATAAAAAGCTGTTGGTGTAATATGACGTCAGGCCAAACAATGTATTAACAAATGAAGATTTATTAGGCGTCTCTGTTCAGTTCTCAGATCAATATTTTTTTGTAAACTCGCACACACAGGAAAGGTATTCTACTGCATTTATCAATCAGTACCTCAAAAATACTGTTATGACATACCACTAACATACGAAAAAAATTACTAAAATCAATCACAGTACCTTTTACCGAACAAAATTGGTGAATTGTATGGCTCATTCGAACTTAAGCGGGCGATTCCCTTCGTTGCTACTTTCTTATTTACCCTCAAATTCACTAAACTGACTGCGCAAGCGCGAAAAGCCGGTGTCAGCTGTGTTTCATTTAATTTGCATCCTGGCGATCGACGGCTCCTGCGTTCGATAAACGGCTATCGCCTTACCTAAATGAAAAGCACCCTTTGAGTACGGGTGCCGACGCTTGCCGCTTCCGTCTCGTATTCAGCCCGTGCGCCCCCTTCCTCTCTCGTACGCATGCGCTGTGACGTGAGCGCGAGGGCGAGGAGGAATTTCCCGCGCGGCGCCGAAGGAACAACGGAATCGGCGGGGTAAGAATGCGATCGGTGGTCACGTGACTCGCGTGACCCGCCCCCTCCCTCCCTCGTGAAATGGCAAAGGTACCCAGGGAAACGCGTCGGATTTGAAAAAAAATGGCATTCCTTCCCACGGGATTAATAGAAGAGGGACAATCCCTCCAGCTCAACAACAGATCATCCAATGCGACAAAACCAACGTGCTTTTCACTCTCCAAGATACATGGGACTGAAATTAATTTTTAATTATGGTACAGATATGATAAAAGAGAGCCAGGTCCTCGCCATCAATTGTTTACCCATTGCGAATAAAAGTAAAAGTTGTGTGATCTCCAGGAGGACAGAGCTATTAAAACTGGGATAGAGCTATATTTTAATCACATTTCAGACTTGATATGCCTATATCCACAGAAATCAGTTTATTGTGAAATATAGGGATGAAGAAAATATGAAGTACTCGCTCGACGTAGGGGTCAAAGAAGCTGAGACTGGCTAATAGGTGAAGAGCAGAAGTTGGCAAAAAAAATTCAAAATAGACTCATTGGATAGTGAAACAATGCATTCAGAAATTTTGTACACGGCATTATTTATTTTGTGAAAGCAAACTACGTGGGAAATAACAAAAGTATGTTGGAAGGTATAATATTGTATGAGATTCATAAAGAGCTATATTTTGGGACTTGGGAGAAAGAGAGAGATTATTTCTTTAAGAGAGTATTTCTTTACTTAATAAAGGACCTTATCATGGAGCAAAATAATATGCAGAATTGCTCACAATAGACTGCTAAGCAATAAATTTTAAATACTACGGAGAACCCACGTTTACTTCACAAAAACGTTACTAAACGCATTTTATACTAACTTCTCAAAACCCTTGAGCTCATAAAATTGAAATCCATATCCTAAAAGAAGATCAAGCAATTATATATAATTTACATAGGTTTATTTGAAATAATGTATTTGCGATCTACTGGAAAATTAAGTTTTTAAGCGTATCACAGATCCTTGAAGCGCGAACGCGAATCGAAAGAGTCGCCGTAGAATTCAAGAAAGAGATTTGTTCTGCCTTGATGTGTTTTGGACGCAATCATCCACATGTTTTTTTATCTTAAAGAATTAAAGGTACAGTTACTCGCGCCGGCTGATTTAATGTTTTGCGCGCCCAAAATGAACAAGTTCTCGGTGATTAGCAGTCTTCCCAGACGATAATGCGGAAATTAAAGGAGATGTCAGTCATGAAATGAGATGAGCCACAGTCATAAAATATGCTAGATCCTTAATTACTCAGTGGAATTTTCAGAGAATTATTGGAGAACAGAAGAGAGGACTACAATCAAATACCGTAATATCACTGTAAAAAGTAGATGTGATTTTAAGGTACATAAGTGATCTGAATTTCAGATGCAACAATTTTAAGACAGGGTATGTTGAATTTCAGCAGTAATATCTTGTCTAAAAATAAGGCAGGTGAACGACTGAAAATCAGACCAAGTGGACTTATTTTCAGATAGGCCTATGCTGAATTTAAGACAGCCCTGTTCTGGTTATAATGCGGGTTGCTATTGAAATTCAAGCCTACTCTGAGGGGATGTCTTATTTTAAGGCAGTTGCAGGACTGAAAATCACACCAGGTGGGACTTATTTTAAGATAGTCCCATGCTGAATTTAAGCCCAGGGCTGTCTTAAATTCAGCATGGGCCTATCTAAAAATAAGTACCACGTAACAATGCGGGTTGCTATTGAAATCAAAGCCTACTTTTATGCGATGTCTAATTATAAATACTAGATATTTAAACACTTCACACGAACACAAACCAAAACCCTAACGTTTCATATTTTTATTCGATGATACTGTTTCACTGACTAAATTCTTCAATAGAGCAAACGTAAGTCATAGAATTTCCAATGAAAAAGATTCCAGGACTGAAATGGGAACACATGGACAATAACTTCAAAGATAATATGAAAATGTGTACTTTTATTGGAAACAAAGTAATCCATACAAAGTCTTCGATACCACAGATGTGTGCCAGTATCTTCAAACCGAAGCAGGAACTGTCACTTGATGAGGGCGACTATTTTTTAGTTCTTACAACCCTGCCGCGTAGACAAAATAAGGAAGTTTACTCTCAGGATACGTCACTCAGACACAACTGTCTCCCTTCTGCAAATAAACTAAGTATCATTGCCACAATCTCACACCATTAATTCATCGCACGAAACTTATTTCACCTACTTACAATGAAATTTGACTAGACTTCAAATTTTACTTCCTTACGCTTCGTAATTCTTGTTGACATCCTGCTCCCTGAGGTTGAATGAAAAACACTGCGTTTTGTTTATCCTGCTCCCTGGTTACGCTCCGCCCATCAGTCTCTGCTATTGGCTGGTTAGCTCCAATTGCGGAGCCAACCAAGGCGTGCTTATTTTCAGCCCGGGTGATCTGAATTTCAGATCACAACCATCTTATTTTCAACATGCAGTGGTTATGGTCTTAAAATAAGACGGAGATGTGTCTGATTTTCACGCACCATGAGTCTTAAATTGAGACCACTACCTTAAAATCAGACAGCGCTTAAATTCAGTTCGCACTGAAAATCAGATCAACATTTTACAGTGATGAAATGTACGTAAATATTAGATCAAAATTCCTTTCTTATGATATTACATCGACGCCCTTCGGCTATGTGTTTAAACTCATATTCTTCATTTGCTAATACCTAAATGATGCAATACTAAAAAATTTTTTATTCAGATATAATTAAGAGTATCACATTACTTTAAATGAATTAAAATCCCTGGAAAGCAGAAGGAATTTGATTGCTGAATCCACCTCAATTCTTGTCCCGTAATCCTTTTGAACTTGGCATACACTATTATTTAAATAAAATAAATAATCTAGTAGCAACATATATTTAATAAACTACTTATTAAAATCTATCTTTAATCTACCATTAGAGGTTTATAAATCTCAAAAGAACTTCAAGTAGTTGGATAACAATCTAGCTGTCAAGAATCCAATTTAAAATATCGGCATTAATTATTTTCACGGATTAAATTTATGCTATTTTTTGCACTGAAAGTTGGAGTTCTCCACTGTCACGATAAATCAGCTAAGTTCATAGAAATAATTATGGTCAAAGAGAGTTCCTTTGTTTAATAAAGCAATTATCATGTGAGTGGTCACCAAAAGCTTTTTAAGACGTGATAACCGCAGGATATCCATGCCCTTCTGTAATTCGCAGGCGATTACTAGACCTTTCTTTCAGCATTCCATTCCAAATTTTGTAAATGACATCCATGCAAAGTAATAGTCCGATCAAAGATAGAACGATAGCCCATAAGAACCAGGTTGAAAGAGAACTCGGGCGTAACTGGAAACGTCCAAGATTTTCCATCTCTTCCTAGTAATTAATATTGGGAGTCTTTGAATCTTTCCCATTACCTCCCCGAATAAAACATAAAATACATATGAAATCACTAATATTAACTGAGGCAAGTACAGACCCTTCTGGACAATAATGTAAACACGCCAAGCCTAATGCCAATGTGCAGATATTCTACTCACGTAACGGCAGGTTAAGGCCTTCCGGAACATTGAATGACCTCATCTTTCTCACATGGTGCCCTGCCGGTAGTCCATGTTGAACGATATTATTCATTCTTCCCATGCCATATATCCTGCAGTTTTTATGAAACACTTAAGCCTTATTTTACCATATCTCTAGAATTTTAAAACGGTATTAGGCAGATTTGGCAATTTTCCTTAGTTTATCAAATTATGCAAAAGATATTATCAAATTCTAGGCTAAAAAATAACATCCTTATTACTTGTAGGCTAAATTTGGCTCTGAATTAGCAATTTCTACAGTGAGTGTGACTGATTCCAACCGACGGTTCTCCTCTGTTTTACGCTGGGTAGAATAATGGGCAACATATGCGTGGTAATCTTCTCACCATACTTTACGTAGATAATATCCCCCTCAATGCACAATATGTGAAACTAACTTAAATAAAAATACTCAACGTATTTTGTATATATGCACGGAATTCATTAGACGTTCTCATCATTAGTACCATCTCGTGAGAGCAATTTAACTTAATTCTGGTTCCTCTGTTTTGCTCATAGCATTCCGGAAGTATCCTTGACATTAATAAAAGTTCGTATATTGTTTAAAAACAGGTTGAGCATGGGCTTTGGAGACAAGAAAATTTTTCGGCTTCAAAAAATAAACTAAATTCATTTCACCTTCGGTTTGTCATGTCTTCTATGCCATTCATTCTTTTAACGCATAGCGTTTTTAGAGAGAGCGACTCACAATGCCTCAATGTCGTACCAAAAAAGAGTACCTACGGGATATCAGGTATACTAATCAAGTAGCCAATTATTGTCTTCCCTCCACTCACCAATCACCTAACCTCCAGCTTCTCTCACGGTCTCCAGTATACCTTGAATCCATCTGCTTTTCCCGCTTTCACCAAATTTCCTACGATATCTTACTTATCCCACCACGCCCTATGAGATATTATAATGACAAAAATGGCAACTTTCATGTCTCCACTACCTCCCCACGCTCATCCTATTCTCAAGAGACCGTAGCCTTTCCTTTGATTCATGCGGCACATACCTTGGAGGAGCAATCACGTTTCCTTACTAGTGAATCAGCCGGCACGGAAGAGAACCCAACGTGCTTTCAGTAGTTGTACGTGCTCATCGTCTTTGCCACCCGAGCGGGTTCGGCTGCCCACCTGAATCATCGGACTCTGCCTTCAAGTTATAACGCCTCTTCAACTGGAGAATTTCCTCTCATCCCCGACACTCAAGGAGAATGTGGCGCAACAGAAACAATGGGACGTACGTGCAAAGGAGCCGCTCATGAATCACTGCCGAGGGGGGAATTTCGAAACGTACACTGTAATACCAGCAGACTTACTGAGTTCTGGTGAGCGACTGCATGACTGACCGGAAGTGAACAGATACCAACGTACATTCAGAGACATTAGCATCGACCTCGCCTTCAAGCGTGAAGGGAGTTTAGTGGACGTCAAGGTGACCCAGACCTTAGTAACGCCCCTTAAGAGACTTTTTCATTCCCTTTCTTCTTCTCCTCTTCTTCTTCTCCTCTTCTTCTCTGGAGGGATTTGGGTGTATTGGTGGCTAGAATTCTGACTCCATCCTAAGGACTTGAGTTCAAATCCCGCCAGTAGCAGAGATTTTTCATCAGCATACCGTGAACACCTTGGCGCCTTCCGTTAGGATAAGGCTTAATGCCGACGGAAATATTATTGTTTAGAGCTTAGTAAATACTTCAGTTTGGAGTACTGAGTGTTGCTTTGGTTTATGTTCCTCATCTTCAAGGAAGGAGTATGTTGATGAAAGGAAATTCATGAGATGGGAAAAGAAGAATTGGATGCAAAATATTGATGGAGAGCGAAAAAAGTGAATATGCATGAATTTATTTCGAACAGAAAGGAGGAAGTAGGCGGGAAAAATTCAACAGCAGCATTAAAATGTGGGGAGAAAAAAATTGTATGAGGTGTCTAATTGTATATGCGTGAGAATGGAAGGTAGGCGAGGAAGTGCATTAGCAGATTAGGAAGAGCGTCGGCACTCAAAATGTTTCGGGGGAGTAAAATTTATGAGAAGGATATAAAAATTCCTAATGTAGGCTCCCACGGTGCGTCAATGTTGACGATGCTAGTCTTCCGGGATTTCTACCGCTTAGATCCATGTTTCTCGGATGACGGTTGCGTTGCAGTCGGCGTCTTCAGTTCAGGAGTGTTCCTGGCCTGAAGACGCCGACTGCAACGCCGGCAAAACCGCCGTCCAAGAAATATTGATCTACGTGGCAGAAATCCCGGATGATTAGCATCTTCAAGGAATGTACAAATTTCGAATAGGAGATATCGAAGAGAAATATAATATAAATAAGCATTTCTTTTTAGACACTTCCAAATTCTGGGCACCTACTACAACCCTTAAAAATGTTCATTGTAAAATCAGAATGTAAAATTTTCATTTTAATCCCAAGTATGAAGCACATTCAGTTCAAAAACGTAACCGGAAGTAAACAAGTTGAGCTTTTTTAGAATTCGAAAATTTAATTTCATTAATTTTGCTCGTCATAACGACAAAATTCATTCACCTCAGAATTCGTTGTAAATATTGGCTTATTCGTTTGTGTCTCTTCGTAAAGCACGTATATATTCTTGAATCAGCACAATTAGAGAAGATTGCTGTAAAACAACTTTTAGAGGCTTGGAAATGGAAAGGAATAGAAACTGAGAAAGCCGCTCGCAGAGCGAGCGAGCATGCATGCAACGCTATTGTGAGATATCAATCTTCATCTCTTTCAGAAAACTATGTCGAAACAAAAAACGTTGAAGGCGAAACGCGAAATATTGGGTTTAACACTTTCGTTACGGCTGACCTCAACCACCTTTTTGTTTCGGCAGCAGTAGTTGACCACTAATGCCCCTATACCAGGAAGTTCACGCGTTAAAATTATTCTCAGCGCCTGAATACCTGGTTCAATTACTCGAAAGTCAATGATGAATGAGAATATCGCTCGTGTAGTCTCGATATACCATAGACCAAAAAAACACGCTAGCCAGACTATATGTAGAGATTACGAATACCTACCTCGGCAAAAGAATGTCAAACCACTATTCTTTCGTGTAACCAAAGAAATGTGAATATTCTCTAGTCAACTTCTCAACTGCGCTTAACTTATTCATTGTAAAGTTATGAATTTTACGTAAATCTGTTGCAATCAATGGTTCAGTGTATTTAACAAAAGATCCACAAGCTTCGTTTAAATGACGACCTTCGTTTCGTCACGGCACCGCACCAAAGCAATATTCTAACAGACAATTCAAATCGATGCATTAAGCTGAAACCAATTTCGCAATGAAATATTCAACTCAGCATTACTACCGCCTTCGTATATCTCCTTCCTAATATTTATCTCAAGAATTATGAAATCTATTCAATACATTTTCGCGAAAAGCTGCAATAAATCCGTAAACATGTATCTACACGTATTCACACTAGACAAAATCTTGGACGAGCTTTAAATTGAATATGATCAACTCACTGGATATAAATTTTGAAATTGCAACCAAATATAACGCGCCGCTCAGAAAGTTTTGATCCCTTATAGGCGAGATTGTTGCACGAAGCATTCCAAAAATCGCGCGGTCCCTGCGTTTCGGCTGACAGTGTAATGAATGCTTTGGCCAAACCATCACGTCCCGTGCGGAAAAAGGGAAAGGTAGAGGAAAAAGAAATGCATTTTGCAGCCTATCTCGCGCGAAAATATCCACGCCTCTCGCTATGACTCCGTTTCCTACCCCAGCCCTCCCTCATCATCCCTCCCTCTCCTACAGTAATAATATCCACTCCGCAATCGAATCAAAGCATGAGGTACTTCTCACTCAGGCAAGTGGAAACGTGGCAAGGGTAGTAAAAAATAAAACCCACCCCTTTAAGGATAGTCGTGCGACTCACTGAATGATTTCTCAAGAACTCAAAAATGATCCATTGCTCCGCAAAAGTAACTGATGTAATTTTAGAAACCACGAGGATTGTGCGAAAAGTGAAGCAATGGAAACCACCAAGCCGCAACTTGTGAATATCCCTCCGTACCTCTGTATATTATGGATGGGGAAATCACCTCCAATTGATAGTTAATGAGCATCCCTATGCTTTTCAATGCATAGCATCGAATATACGAGCTATTCAGCCCTCATGACATCTCCATTTCAGTCGAAGCACTTTGCTTCAGCTTTGTTAAGGTGCCGTATGATATATTGTAGCACTAATTTATTCATAATAAGACAGTGGTTTTATCTATTCCTCTCCGTTAAAGCAGCATCTTGATTATGAGTTGCACTAGGGTCAGTTTAGGACATAGTTTCCATAATGATTGGACTAAGGCTTCGGTAGCATCCATTATTACCAATTACACGCAAGAATACATATTTATTACATTATGTGTCATGCATAAAAATAAATTTATCCTGTGTGGTTGTGAAATGTTCAAAGTAATAAATCGCCCCACGGAGTTAGAATAATACACACAAGGATATTTACCAGAAAATCTACAAACTTTTCATGTGAGATGCTCGTACAACATGACATTTACGACAACGTGACTTACAAATTGATCTTTCACTGACATGATCACTACTTGGATTCGACCTCGTATTCACCACGCTTCCCGCAGCTGAATCTCAAAGAAGCAAGAAGGTAACAGGAGGAACGCACTCGCGAAACGTTGGTAAGCATTAAAAAAAAAGACGTGAGAAATGAAGAGCACGACGCGAGGCGTTAATAAAACCTTCCATCTCGCTCACGCCCCGGGAGCGAGTGAAAGGGCCGCGGAGAACGGGAGAGAGAGAGAGAGAGTGAAAGAGAGGGAGAGAGGTGGAGAAAGGCCGGCGGCGGGTCCATGTGAAAAGCCGTCGGGGAAAGAGGCGGACGGGGCAACGGGGGCGAGGTGGGAGCAATCTTGGTGGCGTGGGAGGATAATATCTACTGCCTCTAGGATTATACAGCGCCCGTTTTCGGAACCAAATTCACGGAAGTCTGTGGCTCATTGTGGCTAGCATATTTAAGTGATGCCACGCGATGCATTTAAATTTACACAATTCACCTTTATTCCTTCAAATAAATTCTCCTGCTCACGGTCTGGAGGTAATTTCTGGCAGAAGAAGCAAATTTTCCTAAGCGACCAAAGAGCAACTATGATTGTCCATAATCGTATTAAATACGAGACATAAGATTTGGCAAAATTTAGACGCATGAGGAGATAGAATGGAGGAGAAATTCCAGAAAAAATTCCTACCCATCTTTCATATAGCATTAATATATCTATATTATCCAACACCTGGAGTTAAGAGCTAATTAAAAGGCCCTTGAAAACAATCATCAATGTTATTAGTAAAATTGAATAGCATACAAATATATTTTCGGTTTCGTTAATACGTAATTGGTACGATTTATTATCTGAAAATTGATAAATCATGGAATAAGTAGGATATGATACACTATAAACACGACTGAAACACAAGACCCATTATTTAAAGATGGAGTATCCAATTATTTAAATGCCAAATGATATCAATATCATGATAATAATATCGATTTCAGTTCGCCAAATACTATAATAAATAAAACTCCCGCTCTTCAACATTGCTTTTTCTGCTACTATTTTAACCATTCTTCTATTTTACTTCCATTGACTTCTCTTCGAACTTCTGTTTCCTTCACTCGTGCATCAAGAAATTCTTTGCCTTATTCCTTGATATACGCACTGGGATGGGATCTTGGTCTTCAACATCGATTTTCCTACTACAATTGTAGTCTTCAATTTTGCCTCCATTGACTTCTCTTCCGAACGTTTTTTTTGTCCTCCACTGTGCATTAAGGAGTGCTCTACTTCATGCATCGATCTACGTTCGAAAGTGAGTGAGAGAAACCGATAGATAATGCGATCGGCGACGCTACCGCATGCCTAGTTCCGCTATTGCATCTTATTTCCGTTACGTCTAGTTTCCTCGCATACGCTCGCCTCCCTTCATCTTCGGCTCTAATGCCACCCTTCACTCCTCCCCCAGCCCTCGACGTGGGAGGGGGAAGAAAAGGCATTTTTTCCGCGATTCACCGTGGAAAATTTGATATGCGGGTGGATGGGTCGTCGGCCGTTGGGATGTGAAGCCGGTTGGGTGAAAGACGGGGAGGAAAGTGGGGGGGAAGGAAGTTGAATGACTGAGGCGACGTGGAAGAAGAGGAGGAGGGGCGAACAAAAGATAAACACGCCACATCGCGTAGTTAAAGGGATAGAGGGATTGCATCCTTTGGCGCGCGGATGTTTGGGACGCGCGTCTCGCTGGTTTTAAAAACGGAACCCGGAAGGGGAGACGGAGGCGGCCGGAGAGAGGCGGTGACGCAGCGAAGACGCCGAGAGAAAAAGGGACGGGAGAGAAGTGGGCTGAAGGCGAGAGGGAAAAGAAAGGCTTTAAGGTGCCTAGGGAAAACAAAACTTGTGGCGGAAGGGTCGGGAGGGGAAGAGGAGAGAGGGAGTTAAGAATGGAGCTCAGAAGATTTGATGAAGCTAGTGGGGGAAGCATGAAGGAAAACGTGGAAATATGTTTCCCAGAGGATGATGCCCACCAACGCCCGTTAATGGCTTCTGAAATCGGAAATTGAGCATGAGATTCAAGTTTTCTCAACTAACCGTAAGTTTTCACTGGAGAAATAATGTTAATAAAATATTACTGAAAAATCTGTGTGGAAAGTAAAACTATAATATTGATATTTTAGGATTCACTTCCACAAGTTTACGCCCGATGGAGAAGAAAAAAGATTTTAACAATATATTTATTGATACATGCTCATGTTTTAGGCAAACAAGCAATTATATTTTAACAGGTTAAAAATAAATGTCTTACTTAACTGACAAATTATGAAAATTAAAAGCCAGTGCGATTCAGGTTTGCTATAAATTTTCACTTTCAACTTTCAAATAATTTGTCGTTGCCATAACAGGATGAATTAGAAAATAAACTTTTTACGCCGGCTTATTTCCCGACCATACGAAGGAAATTTGTTTAACCTCTCGTATTATACGGAGCTACCGAATACATTGCATCGTTAAAAACACTACCCATTTCTGATGCATTTCTGCCAATAAATTTATTTCCAATAAAATACCTTAATGTTCTTCATTTTGACGTTGATAGCAAAATAGAAACTGAGATGACCGGCAATATCTCGCAGAATATTTAATTTAATTTTGAACTAGGTTTATTAAAACAAAATAATCTCATAATTCCCTCTTTGTTGCCAGTAAGGAATATTATTTTATACAAGTCAAAGCTTACGCTTGGAAGACAATCATACTTTGATCTTGTTTCGAAAAATTAAAGGGGCAGGAGGGGAAAGAGGAAAACCATTCTTTTGTCATCATGTACGGGTACTGAGAAAATAATTTATGAACAGGGGCACAAACTAATAACCCGTTAATGTTTTACATCCATATTTAATTCCATTATCCCAGTCTCACATACAATTTGTTCCTAATTCAACTAATTTCTCCATTTTCAGAGCCACCACCAAGTTAAAACTTTCACCGGCTAATTCCAAGTTCTTTATTTTTAACGAAGTAGACTCGTACTGATTTTATCGTTAGCAATGACCGGCGAGAAACTGTTCGGGACTTTGCGCCCAACTTTGAAGGAAATTATCGTCTTTTAACGTGTTTTATTATAATTAAACGTTACTTTCAGACCGGTTTTTACCTACCCTATAACTCTTGAGCCTCAAGCAGTGGTGATGCAAAATCAAAACCGGACATTTCAAATTTAAATAAAGAGCCAGAAAAGTTATCACCAAATAATCTTTCCATGAGTAAAGTTTTTTCAGTGTTTGGGATGTTAAAGAGTCCAAGAAAATTAATTTCAGACAAGATTCAGATTGTACAAAAAATACATTCCCAGCAATTAATGGCAGTGAATTTCCACATGGCAAAGAGAGAGAGTTCTTATGTTTTTCATTCCCAACCTTATTTTATGTGTCTCTTCCTCAGTTCCTGTCGGCAATAAAAATATTTTCAAGTTTATCCGAGAGAAAGTATTGCGATCTACTACGTATTTTTAATTCCTTGCGGGGAGTCTACGAATGAATATATATGAATAAGGCTACTGGAGAGAAATCACGCTTCAATATGATCACTAAGGTTATTGCAGTGAAAATGCAAAAAGAACGCACCACGTTCATGTATTCATATTTTTAAGAACTGCTAATTCTGTCAACCGGCCGCTAAAATATACTAGTGAGTCCGATGCAGAAATGACAAATTTAACAATCGTGTCTCGGTTTCATTAATAATACGTAATCCACTACTCCTTGGATATCTCCACATAATTAGTTACCGAGGTTATAAAAAGAGACACGCTGTATTGGTCATCAAACTCCAAAGTGATGGTGCCAGTTTTGGTAGCTCATTAGCATTTTTCAAAACTCTTCTTTCGTCAACCACCTTGAGTATCTCATCGTCCTTTATAGCTTGTATCTTCCACCTATCATCCACCTTCTAATTTACACCAAGAACAAACTTCCTCTCTTCCCCAGCTATCTCAAGTACTTCGTTGTGCGTCTTCATTTCAGTCCATCAAAATTTTTTCCTCTGCCAAACCCACATTCGAAGGCCAAACTTTTTTAACCGTTTGTATCTATGACCAAAGTCTCGTACCCTTATAACGACACGTTCCCTATCAAGTTCTTTACAGGCATTTCCTTGAGCTTTATTATAAATACTCTTACTGCACATTAAAGGAATAGACTTAACAAAACAATTGTCCTCAAGACTACGCGCCGCTGGTATTGCAATATAATATAAGGACTCGGGGGTCTGAAGAATGTAAAAAAGAAGAATATTCAATAAATATTTCCCTACCCAAGTAATGACTTTCATTCCAGTATGCGGATAAATAATAATAATGCAATTGAGAAAGGCAACTTCCGGAGGGGATAAATCAATCACAAGTGTGAATCGAGTACACCTGTTGTAAGTTGCCGGGCAGCGGTTCGATGTAAACACCAATAAATAACAATGTATATGGTTTATCTAGGTATGACTACCTCCGAAACACATAGTATACGCACCTTACATAATGAATTATATCGATGGTCCGGTGGTTGCCATATAATTTCTCATGACATAATACGGTACGTGTTCGCATCCTCGGAAGAACGAAAACACAAGCGATTCCAAGAAAAAATTCCTGGTTTTATCCCTTCGACGCTTCCAGGAAGCGTGCTCGATAATGCTTCACAAGAGCCCACGCCCGAGGATCTGAGATAAACGCTGAAGACATGGAACAAGACCCTGGAGATAGTAGCGGTGCAGGAACGATGGAGGTGGACAACACCAAGGTAAATCCATGGTTGGGAAACTTTCATTCATAGAAGGAGGTAGATGATCATGCACGCCTGGGTGGCCACTTAAAATAGCTGCCAAGATAGGACCATTGCACGTTCGACACATGACCTTAAGTTTTAGGCAGAACAGATAAAACGAGAGAAAGATTGTCAAGCGGTTCGAGTCAAACGCCATTTTTCCCGCGGACCAGTCGCGGCCATATTAAAATGGCGAGGCACAATGCACCGTCAAAAAACGTCCCTTTTATCACATTCCTTTCCAGACTCTTTTTCCCTCACCGGTTACTGGTCTAACACTCCCTGCCGCACGTATTGTGGAGGCTGGCTAGGTAATTAGTACACTAAGCCGTTGAAAGATGAACTTTCGGCTTGCGAAAATGCAAAGATACGAACACATATGTCCGGGTGCAAAGTTCAAACGCTTGCCGGCAATTCAAATTCGGGGAGAGCCTTTGAGGTTTCTATGTCCGTTGCAGCTGGCGTTGCGACGAGCTGGGAAGGGGTTATCCTCATCCATGTCCGTGATTCCTAGTCAATCCCGCACGCAATGGTTCCCCAGATCAGTAGGAAAAGTATGAGAGTGGGATGGGAAGAGTACAAAGTGCGCGCCACTCATTAGTAAAGGCGGAAACTGACGTTAAGTGTCGTATGTCCTAGGCTAACTACAATGCTGAATGTCTAGCATAAAGCTTTTTGACTTCATAAGAAATTAAACTTGCGAACTAATTCTTGGAACGCAATACGTAAGCATGATAAGAACTTACTGTAGATGTGTATTTCCTTGCTGGAAGTGATGCTTAATAATCTCCCCAACTTTTAATATTAAATAAGAATTGAGATATCAAGACTATTGAAGGACGCAGTTACGTCCTTTTAGTCCGATTCCCTGGTGAGTGAACGTGAATGAAATTGTGAATTAAGTTGAAATTGGGAATCAGAGATTAACTTTGATACTGAGGATTAAAAGCGGCTGATTTGAACGCAGTGCTGCGCTCATATAATGAAAATTTGGACTCTTATTTGATCAGCCGACCGCGGTTTCGACGTCTAAGGCGTCATTATCAAGGTACAGCAGTAAGTGGACCCAAATTTGGAAAGTAATCAGGTTTTAAAATACTCCAATTGCTGAGGATATATCACACATTCTGACCTTAGCTTAATCCGAGGAAAAGCAAAAGCTTCATGCACGAATTCAAAGATCACGAACTAGCCGTGAAAACTTTAGCGGCGTTACCCGCTGAAATTGCACTAAAGCAAATATTCCACAGAGAAAAAATCATTTAAGAAGTCCCCCTACATTTAAATTATCATCCATGCAGATAAACGCAATGGTATTCTGTGTTGCAATTGCATCTGGAATTCCTAACAGTTACTACCTTTCCACGTTCGAATAAGTCACTTAACGAATGGTGATAATAAAAAAAAATTCTGACCTACGAGAAATGAACATCACTTTTCCCCTGGGATGATTTGCCAGATTACTCTCAATAATACCGAAGTTTATGGATGTATCTAAGGCAATATTTCCAAAGTTTTGGGCACGGCTGAGGCAGGATGTGGGTGGTAGGTTTAGACATCGATGTAGATACACTCCGCAGGCCCAGCATACAGATGAAGGAGTGATACCCGAGGCGGGTGGTGAGGGGAAAACTGGATTCTGGGTAGGGGAAATCGGAGATTGGAGGAGAGGGAATGATGAAGGAGGGGGGACGCAAAGGAGGGGAGCGGGGGATGGGCAAGGGAAGAGGATGAAAATTGGACCCATCTGAGGGATCTCCTCCGCCGGCAGTTTTTGCGAGAATTTGACGCTATTACGTCCCGGACGTTAACTTCGCCTGTCGACAGTCTGACCGCTGTGCCTGTTCACGGGGGTTATGTTTCCAACAAGGGTGGGAGAGGGAGGGAGTGGTGGGAGGAGGGGGTGGGAGAGAGAGAGAAAGAGAGAGAGAGCGACAAGAGGATGAATCTATCAGGATTTCATAGCACACAATGGTTGCGGCGAGATGATGTATTTTCCATCCCGTTATTCCAACTTATTACGGTCGCGTCTTCACTTTTTTGCGCACAGCTGAAACTTATATGACTCACGGTGTTTTTTGCATGCGAGAGAGAGGGAGGGAAAGAGAGTGGGGAGTGAGGGGGGAAAGAGAGAGAGAGAAAGACGGATGGAGAAGCTGAGTCCGCAAGTGGAAAGGGGAAGTTGTATTATAGAAAGAAAAAGAGCTGGGTAACATTCCACGCATACACTTTTACTGGCCCAATCGCGATTTCAGTGTTACCAAGTCATTTTCAAGGGCAATATACCTAAAGATACCCTCCAGGGTATATTACCCATAATAATGACATTGCATCGTCGGCATCACATAAGAGCCAATAAAATTGGAATATTGAACTGTTTGTCTTTTATCCCCTTGAAGTAAAGTATAACAGGTTGCGGAAAATTTGAAGGCCAGGTGTGCATCGAAAGGTGCTACGTGTATAAAGGATATGAGATCGGATGAAAATCAATTACATACATTGTCAAAACACCAAATTGCTTCAGCACAATTTTGCACAAAGATAAATCATAACTGTTTCAAAGGAATTTTCGCTGATTGAATCCAAGTATATACCATCATAACTTGTCCATCACCTGCAATTTTGTAATCCATAATGTCCAAAAGTGTCAAAAATGTCTTCATTCTTTATATATAGTACCTTTCTTTTGACCAAACGGTCTTAGTCTTATTTTGCTTTTCCGGTAACCCCCTAGAATTTTCCAACCTTCATTCGAAACACGTTTTTATTCAAGATTTCATCTGGGTTGAATCAAACTTCTTTCATGTCTTTTTTTGTTGGCTCAATCGATTTTGTGGTCACCTTTAGATCGGTGATGAAGCTGAATATTTTCTCTTTCAGTTTACAGTCGCTCATTCCGGAAAGATGCTTATAATCTGTCATTTAGAAACGAGACGGAGGATAAGTTACGAAGCCAAGCAAATACCCTGGGGAAAGCTACATATTACATGGACATTAGAATTAATTAGCGTTGTTGCCCAAAATTCGGTCAGGTTGTCAAAACCTGGACCTGACGGGAAAATTACGACAGCCAGAAATTTAAGGTCAGGTACCATCAAATATCAACATACGTTAGCATATTATCATAATTTAGAATCTTCTTTCAAATTCACGTTAAACAGACTTAAGCATATCTTGGAGACTCTAGACTAGTAAACAAATAGGATCGTTTACTTTTACGGGTTCTACAGACATTTATTTTATGTTATTAGTGTTCTTATGTATTATATATATATGGATGGTTTTTCGGGAGTTTAGGTCCTTTTTTTGAAAATGAAAAATATTTAACTTTTGGCCGACGTTTCGGAAAATGTATTTTTTCCTTCTTCAGGGCCATGGTCCTTATATTTATAGGGACCTTGTTCAGGGCTTAAGTTCTCTAAGGTGAATTTGTTTAATTTAAAAAAAATCACCTTATTGAACTTAAGCCCTGAAGAAGGAAAAAATACATTTGTTTAATTTAAAACTAATTCACCTTATTGAACTTAAGCCCTGAAGAAGGAAAAAATACATTTTCCGAAACGTCGGCCAAAAGTTAAATATTTTTCATTTTTTAAAAAAAGGACCTAAACTCCCGAAAAACCATCCATATATTTAATTAAAAAGAGATCTGGAATTCAACTAACCAATTATGTATTATTATTCATGACTCTCTCAGATACGGGAAGAATAAAACAATATATTTTGAGAATATAAGAGATTCTATAAATATCTCACATTCAAAACTAAGCAAATAAAACATGAATTTAAATACACTCACGATTTAAATACAAGAATTTGCAGGCAATCAAAATAGGGACTACGAATTCATTGAAGTTAACAAACGCCCAATTTAGTCTATTCGTACGTTAAGGAAATATACCATTTCTTACTTCTAAAACGTACTTTCCTTTTGAGCGAGTCCTTCCTTTTGACTAGCTGCTTTTAGAGAGAATGAGTAAATGCTATCCTTGTATAGGACCTGTAGCGGTGGAAGCTCACTTCTTCATGTTTTCACCTATACCTTTGACAATGCACAACGTTATGTATACGACCGGAAAAGGATTTAAGTTAGCGATATTAATGTGAAACAAATGGTAATAATTTCTAAAGCAAAACAAAAATAGATTGTCAAGAGTTTGAATAGAGTTGCAGCCCTTCCTAAAATTACTGGTGACGGTATTAACTACCATTTTAACGATATTGTCGTAAAGACAAGGGATTCGTAATCATTCCAAGAATCGACTGCCATCAACGGGAATATACAGTTTCTACTCAGGAGAGTGCGCGGGAATCGATGTTTGACACGAGGAGACAATAAAGTGGAACTTTCACAAGGCATAGTTCCACAAGCAGGCAACTCACAGTGATTAGCTCCCAGAGTATCCAAAGCCAAGAATACTAGCGAGGAGGAAACCTGGCAAAGGAAGCCTTTTACGAGCATTTCCTGATGAAGAAGTTTGTGAGGCAGGCCATGCACTCCATTTCAAGCCTCTTAAGAATAGTCATAGAGTCGAGAATTTCCCGATAAAGTTTCACTTCCTGGAAAGCTTTTCTCCCACTTTTTTTGCTCCTTTGTTTACTGCGAAGGCATTGCATTCCGGTCACCTTGGTCGCACTTACTCCTCTCGGGAATGCCGGAAGGTTGGCAGGGGAACGGGGTTCGGGTGACGGAATGAAAAAATATTACGCGGCAGCAGTCCAATTTAACCGGAGACAAATCCCATTTAACGGCCCCCCTCGCTCGAAGCGAGCTCCTTCCATTTTTTTTTCTGACTCTTCATCCTTGCGTCTCCTTCTCCTTACAGGAAACACTCTGGAGATTACAGACCGATGGTCTACCATTCGAAACTGAGAAGTAAAAACAACTTTTCGCAATTCCATTCTACCCTTTCCCTGCCTCCTGTCTCCCTCTTACTCTCTTTCGTTCTCCTCTGTCAATTCGCCGATTACCGAGTTTTTGCAGGACCTATCGGATTATCTTCAAGCCAGTCGCATTGTATTACTGTAGGCTATGGAAGACGCGGGTGTATTTTATAACTGTCGCGATTCTAGAATTCCGCATGACGAATAGCAAAAACATGAAATCTCGCAATGGTAATAGGATAAAATTCATTTCATCATGCTAATAAATAATTAGATTTTTCAAACATACTTTTTCGTTCAAGCCGAGATGAGCTCTCAATGAAAATTTTCAGTTTAGATTTGAATGTATAGGTCTGCAAGCATAAATTTAAATCAAGCAAAGTGAATCTTTGGTCTATCACAAACATGAACATAGTTATACAACTCACTGGTTAATTATAATTGCCAGTTTCACAGGTTGAGTATCTTTCTCCGCACTTCTTATTTCTCCTTAGGGGAAGTGGTATTTTTTCATTATGATCGTGGTATCTTGATAAATGGGATTATCGTCAGAATTAAGGTCAACTTGGCTGATTCATCTTGACTTCGTACAAACATATTCTGTAGCGCGTTATAGAATTTAAATAATAGAACACTGGTTAACATTAGATATCGATGATTGTTTATGGCGACTAAATATTTTTTCCATGTGATAAGATGATGGAATCAGGAAAGCAGAAGCAGGAATACAGATTTAAGGTATTCTTATATACGAAAACACTAAATAATAACAGTATGAAATAACCTAAGTTTCCCACTTCTAATTCATTTCTCCCCAATTGCTAAATGTGCACCCCGTTATGCATCTCTGAGCAGGGAGAAGATTAAATATGCGCATAGTGATAACCTGCGGCAAAAAAATATCAAAGAGACTAAACGACTACTAAGCGGTCAAGAGCGGGTTTAAGCGAATTATTTAAACGTGGGCGATGGAATTCCGGAATTGCATGCGGACATACCCACTCTGTAATTAAGAGACCAAGTCCAATCTCAGTCAAGTCGGGATTTCAATCATTTTCCATTTCTGCTACACAATTAAAGAGCTTCAAGATTAGAGAAAAACAAAACTGCAACGATAAGGAAGATGAAATGATAATGAGCCATTGAATTAAATACCAAGGTACCCGCAAACAGGAAGTAAAGATCCAATCCCGTTAATGTGAGGAGCAAAGGAATCTAAAACGGTAGTGGAGCGCAAGCATAGACATTCGGAGATATTTCCACTTGAGCAACGAGAGCAATATCTGTAAATCCACTCAGGGAAAGAAACACAGATCGGCTGACAAAAAAAATTAAACACTTGGGATCTCACTCACATGTGGCGATCGGTCGAGATATACAATATCCCCCACCGTCGTAATTGATCCAGAAAGCCCCACAATGATAACGGTACCAGGGACAGAATCCTTCCCAGCAACTCCGGTTCTTCAATATTGAATAATCCAAGCGGTAGCTAAGTATTAACACGGGCAATTTATACCGAGATCGACCAAGATATCAGCAGGAGGACTTTTTCTCCTCCCCTATACGAGAAACTCCCACGGATAGACTAAGAGGTAATTTCCTCGAGGATGCGTTGGATTGGAGACGAGTAGGAAGGAAAGATTTACATGTATCGGGGACGGAAATGAAGAAGGACGCCGTGGAAGGTGCAGGCGGCGGCACGGGATCCGCGTGAAGGAGAGACGATAAGCGGCGCAAACGAGGGGATGGAGATGTTATCATCGGGAGGGTCTTTTTGATCGCCTTGCTGTGGTCACCCCGAGTGATGGAACTGAGATGGGCAGCGAGGCACGGACCATCGACACGATTTAAAAGAGCGTCTTCGTCCTCTCGGGCTGGTTCGTCGATTTTGTCGTGAGCATGGGATCCAGAGAGATGACAATAAATGGTCCACCCACGGATTGGAAAGATTTCACCGCGCGATATTTCTCTATCGGCATGCCGACAGATTTCATTCGTGCAGTAATATCTCCAAAATATCAAAGAATGGAATGTTGTTTGGACATATGTATGAGCTAATGGACTAGTGTGCGCACCGGGAAAAATTGTAATGATTATTGCGCTCATTATGCTTAAGAAGTTCTATACTATATTCTCCAACACGAAGGCATGTTTCATGGGAAAGGAAGTAGTTCACTCCGGCGATAATTACATATCAGTAAATCACTCTTTTCTGTTTTCTATGGCTTCTCGGGAATAGATGACGCTCATATGCCATATGTCATATGCCAATCAGATAATCACATATTAGTAAATCACTCTTTTCTCTTTTCTATGGCTTCTCGGGAATAGATGACGCTCATATAATCATGCCAATCAGGTTCATTGTAGTTTTACACACTAATTACAAATATATGAACTCAGAAACCTCAAATAATTCGCGAATTCTTCTGTATAATGCCTTCTAAAAGTTTTTGCTACATGCTTTTGGAATAATAACAAACTGAGATTTTTGTAATCATATTGAAAGGCGCATATTTTAGAAAGTGAAAAAAATCCACATTCAAATTTCATTCGTGTTTGAAATCACAGGATCACAGACAGAAATCAAAGCCACATGAGGTGCGATTAAGCTATTATCCATAGTATAAAAAGGACTGGCCTGACTGATTTACTTAGTTATCAACGTAGTCTCAACTACTGGTGACGAAAAAGTGAAATTGTTAGGAATATCCCTATCATGCTGCAGGGACGATTTCATAGAATTTAAATAGATATTCACGCCTGCATTAAAGTTCATGCTAAATGACGACTTTGAGAGTTGAAGTACGAACTTTGGAGAGATGATTTTCACCCTAACCTCTCTTTGTACGACAGAGTTCAAGAACGACTTGTACCTAGGATTAACATTTATCAGGAGTAAATATTATAGATATAGGAACTTGGATATTATTTTCAAGAAAAATAAGAGATAAAGCTAACTCTCAATTCAGTTGGTAAATCAAAAGTAACGTGTGATTTTGAAAATACCAGGCAACCGCGGGAAACATTAAACGCAGTCTTTGTTAACTTAAAGCTTATGGCAGTGCCATTTCTAACAGTTTTTCCTGCGAAAAAAAGTTTTTTGCCTATGCACTTTTGTACGTAACCTTACACCTATTTTTGTTTCTACAATTGCTGATCACCACGCGAAAATCACTATTTACAATAATAGATTTCTCTTCGGAGGGCTATCAATCATTTTTGGTACTGTTCCAACTCATAATCTGCTTCATCCTCCCAGTTGCCACTGTAGGCAAATAAACCTGTATAATATCTAAATTTGTAGGATCTGCCTAAATCATCCTCACCAGTGGAATACTACCACTCTCCTACTCTATATTCACCACCAATTAGCATAATTTTCTGCTCATCAGCAAAGCTACGCCCGCCTCCTCTCGTCCACTGTAAAATAAATTGCCCCATAATCATCGTATCAGTAGTCCCCACACTCTTTCTATCTAACCTTGGCAAAGATGTATCATGTCAAAACTCCATTCAGCATTTTTGTTCTGTACTTTCTACCCTACCAGAAGGAGAATATGTATTTACAGATGGTGATGAAAAACTTGGGAGTAAGAAGAAAGTTTAACTAGAGCGTACTCCTTTATGGGTTTTAGCCATGGACGATAACGAGCGCATAAAAAGCAAGACCGGAGGAATTAGAAATATGGTATTATGGGAAAATGATGAAGACAAATGGATGGATCAAGTAACAAAAGAAAAAGTTCTAAGACGATATGAAAAAAGGAGCACAATGAAAACTTAAAAAGGAGACAATACAACGAAACCGGTCAAGTCGTGAGGCATGATCGTCTGACGGAGAGTTGTCAACGGAAAAGCAAATGTGAAGAAGGGGAAAGGACGGCTTCTTAAGCGATGCAAAGGTAGTGAAAAAAGAGAAGAATCATGTCCATAGGAAGAGGTTGGCATAAGAAATAATGAATAGAGAGCTGTATCAAACCATTCAAAAAATAAGGCTGATAATGATGATTATCTCTAACTCTCTAACTATTAACACAGATCCCTCAAACAATCGCTCTCCTCCCCATAGTCTTCAAATCTGCTCCTCTTGTCATTCCTGCTCTAAACTTACGCGCCAATAAGGCATTGTTCGTATGCTACTCGTACCAGTCCCGATATAAATACCCAGTGAGCTTGAAAAGAGTCTCAATGTTGCCACAATTCATCCCTAAGTATATAATTGATCATTAATTTTTGCAACGGCCTAACTTAGGACCGAAAGTTGCATAGACTACCTTTCGCCTGGACTGTGCCCTTCAACGTATGGATGTCCAAACCAGGGGCAATATTCATTACGTACTTAAGTTCAGCTCCAGGGTCATAAAAAGCGCCATTATAAGTTCGCAGAGCATGGATGGACTATTTATTGGGCAAGAAAGGATATCGGTTACAGGAGATGAATTCGATTAAGAAGCAATAAATAAATTAAAGGTCCTTGAATATATAAAAGAAGCAGGCTTATTATAATGCATAAGATATATGCATGTTCATGGGTAATGGTGAAAAAATAAAGAGGATATTATAAACCCTTTTCAGCATACGCTCTAAGGCGGTAGAAAATCACCGTAACCTCGATAATGGAATGTGCCAATGTCGATCAAGTATAGGAAGACATTTTGAAACTCAAAACTGGCCCAATATTTTTACTTTGCGTCAAAAGAGACAAAAGGCATTAGAATCCTACATTAGATATTTTTTATGAAGATTCAGAATATTAG
Source organism: Platycnemis pennipes (assembly GCA_933228895.1). Lineage (NCBI taxonomy): Eukaryota > Metazoa > Arthropoda > Insecta > Odonata > Platycnemididae > Platycnemis > Platycnemis pennipes. The sequence continues at coordinate 33,861,165 of OW121855.1, forward strand.
ACCGTAAACCTTCTCATGTAACGCTTTAAAGTATCAATGATCTATCTCTGCCAGGGATATGTAGCGGGACTGTTTGGCTTTCAACATTGCCTTCAATGAATTCGACCGTTCTGCTAAGTACCAGAGTACAAAAACATAATTTATCGTATGATGATATTGTAAATATTGAAGTTTCAATAGGGTAGTTTCCTTCATCAAAGGAAACGGACTTCATTGATTGCGATTTGTGCCCTGCCATAAATGTATTTAATTTACGCAAAAAGTTTGTATTGAGAAATCCCAGTTTACTAGAGAATTATATGTTAATTTTAAGGCCATTTGAAAAGGCTCTGAAATGGCGGGGTGCGCTGCCTTCTTGCTGACGTAACAGGGAGGTAGTTTACGTTGCGAAGCATAGGAAAATTCGTCTCCTGAACTTACCGTTGTATTTCAGGGTCCCTCAGCTCTAGTGAATATTTAATAGTATTAACCTATAAAAACTATCAATGTTGGAAAAGAATTCTCAGTTAAACATGGTATTATTAGTCATTTTATAGGCTCAAGGACGTCCTGCTCGCTGTGTCTTCTGCTACGACGAAGCATGGCGTGAAGGTCGTGCGGCGATAGGCGAACTACATGATATGCTTGTGAAAGGAATACTGACTGATTTTAAATGAATCAACTGCATAAGTCATGTTAAATAAATAAATAAATGTTAATTATAATTAATTAACGGAATAAATATGCCTCCAATACTTGTTCATAAGCTTTAACGGAGTGCGGCGTCTATTTGGAAGCGTCCGCAGCACCACCTGGTGGCAGGTAGAGGAAATACTTTGACGTCAAACGTAGGATTAACCGGCATGCAATAGTTTGCCGTCGCGTTTTCGCGCCATTGATATTTTTCAGTTTTTAATTAATGAGGAAAAATACTTAACGTCATTTAAAAATCGAACGGCTTAAAACACGTACTCCAGAGGTTATAAACTTTCGATCAAGACAATAAAAAAATAATAGGAAACTACCCTATTCACTACGACAATGCACATCATCTACTAGTGTGAATATAATGAAACTCGTATTGCACAATTTATTTATGTGGAAAGATTTTCCATACGGATAAAAGCATATTAAATTGAATTCACGAAAATATGAAATTTTATGCATTTAGATAGGAGTAATCATAGAGTAATGGTCGTATAAGTTACCCAAGAGATTGAAAAAATAGTTAAAAACACTTGGTTATTACGTAAAACTGTGCAACAGAATTAATGTTAGAGTCGGCGAGGTAATTTGACAAAATTTCTTAGGGCCCAAGATATATCCTAAAATTCTCCGCCTTGAAATTCTACTCTGTTTCTCCATGGCTCTTGAACTTCAGCCCGGCAACTACCTACTGATCCAAAAACGATCGCGGCAAAGGCGGCTCATTTCATCGTCAAAGCGGGAGAAAACGAAGAGAAGGGGGGAATGGAGTCATTATCTAAAAAAAACGAGCTCGTGTGGACAAGGAAGGAGAAAAAAATAGAAAGCGAAATCACGAGGAGATCGCTGTTGATTGTTTAAAAGCGTCCCGCGAGGTCGACTGGCTACACCTCTTGCGACGGAGCCAAAAATCTCAACAATGGAGGGGTCGTGGACCATCGCAACCGCGCGGTTATAAAAGAGGATGAGGATAATAGCCTAAGAATAATGGTTGTCGTGGGAGACGTCAGGAAGGTAAGCAAAGGAAGAGAGAAAGAGTGGATGATGGATAGTGGCGGGCGCTGTGTGGAGTGGAGGAAAGGTAGTGCTAGGGAAGGGAAGAAGAGACGAAAACGATGAGAAAGAATCCAAAACAACAAATATACCACAAAATAACTATACTTAAAATCCATTAGAGAAGATAAAATCCCAATTAACAATACAGCTACATCTCTGCACTTTCTCGAGCTCTTGACATTAGTCGGACGACTGGAGTCTATAAGCCAAAAGAGCTGTAAAGTTATTACATATTTATAAATCATATCCTAATTCAAGGGGATCTAACATTCTTTCATCATTTCCTCGGCAGTATTCCTCAGCAGCTTCTCGGCTGACGATCGTCAAGATCATGTACGTAGGCTTCCCTCTTCTGCTTATTTCAAGCAGGCTTCTGCTTATTTCAAGTACCAAGTGGAATAAAAGAAAGAACTGTAGAATGATTCAATATTATAAGGCACTAATTAAGCTAGATAATAAAAAGAAATGTGATCTCTGAATGCAATTTTGAACAATTCATCTACCACCCGCAATCACATATTCCCAATTTTTTTAAGTCATTGCGACGAGCAATTCTGTTTGGCAGCAATTCAACAGGATATAATTTTACTGGAGATATCTCTGCAGTCGTATAAAACCGAAAAATATGATGCACCGCTTAGTACGCATCCTTATCATCAGTAATTCTATCCTTGAACTAAATATACAAGCTCAGATTACATAAGGCACGTTAGAGAATTTTCTTATTACATAAACCACCCCGAAATGGTGAAAATACGAGTTACTTTTAACATATTCCACCAGATTTCAAATACCTAGTCGCAGAACGTTAACTGAGAAAAGACTGGGCTCTTTGTTTGATACCATCTGAAATAGCGTCGGTTACCGTGATTTCACTCTCGTCTACAAAATTGATTTTCACAGTAATGGCTGCCTACTGGAGAATTTATTGGTTCCCAATCCTATTGTTTGCTTTTGCTCCATAGGATGGTGAAAACTATCTTAGTCCTGATTTTACTATATAAAATCAACAAATAATTTTTCGAATTCATGCAAAATTATTCGGTTTGCACAAAACTTTTCCATAAAGGTGCTTGCATTTTAAAATAATTTAGTGAGATTTTTCCGGTTTCTTATATTGCTCTATTTTCTATTATTTCTTATGTGTCGCGTGTATTTATGTAATTCTCTATCTCGTTGTACATGCATCTTTTTCTCTTTTTTTATTCTCTATTTTACTATAAAAGACGCTCACAATTGTACACATAATTGACGAGGGGTTAATTGGCAGAAGGGATAGTACTGTCACGTTTTCGACCCAATGTTATGCAAAAATAATATTTTATAAATTTTATTATAGTCAATCGTGTGTATTTGGAGCGAGAATAGAAAACTCGACCCTATTCATGTGGCTCGAAATGATGCCTAACTCCCTCAACAACGAGTTGACTGCCGATGAAGCGCTTTCTCCCATCACGACCTTCAATACTCCTCAATATCCTCCACAATCCCCATTACTACTTCTCCCAATTTCCTCCGACAACTTCTCTCCTCCCCTTTAAATGCACTCCTTGGAGCACGGAAAGAATGCGAGAAAAAACGGCGGAATGAGGAATGAGGCAGGTGGGAATTCGCGAGAGAGGGAGACGGACGAATTAATAACCCACGGCCATTCCCGGACTGCTGCTCCTCATCCCGGCAACGAAGACGAAAGCAAAGGAACAGATCCTTCGGATGAAGAGGGTCGGCCTGCCGAGAACACCGTAATAGCGAGTGGGATGAAGTAATAATGATGGGGTCCCTCGATGCATCGTGTCCATCCCTGGGCCCTTGAAGTGAGTCACGCGTCGGAAATCAATAATTATACCGATACTTGGACGATCTGCGAAGTGCATACCGTGCGTTTCCATCTACAGCTGAGAGACAGATGAATTCAAAACTGGAACTCAAGGAGCGAGAGTTAAATATTTCAGGAGTTCAAATGAAAAGTGATGCTGGAAATCACTTCTAGGAATACAAATAGGCATACATAGAATTGATTCATTTATTAAACCAATTATTGGAATATTAATTATGATGCGGACATATCAAGCAACAGACACTCAGCCACGAATATTTCATCAGTTTTGTAGCTCCAAGTTAAATAAAAAGATCACTGACACAATTTCCACACTTTAATCACCGGCACACCTCCAACTTGGTTTCTGCACATTACGCCATCATCAGTGATCCGTTGTTCCTTATTACTTCAGCCCTGATTATGGCATAATGTGTCGAAACCATGGTCGGTGAGGTAGGGATTAAAGTGTGCAAACTGTACCAGTGATCTTTTTATTTAACATGGATATCAATCGTTTCCACAAAGTCAACACCGATACGCTTTCATATTGTTTTGTAGCTCTTTTCCATAATGTATGACTCGTTTCTCGCAAACCACTGAATACAATGAATGACCTCTGCAGGCAGATCCCGAATAATGGCATCAAAAGAAGTAACTAGAAAAAAATCAAAGACAGCGTGATTTTGTGCATTTTTTAAAATTTCTAATTATAAAATGCAGAATGAAGAGGAGTCAGGGCTTCCAATAGGACATAGAAACGGACATAGGAAATCAATGGTAGAACACGGTGAATTGTGATTTGAGTAAAGATATTTACGCGTAGAAGGGGAAGAAATTAAGTCCTCGCTACAAACTTGCATCGTTAGCAAATCGAAAACGTTTTAAAATTCTATTTTGACTCCATACGGTTGGCATTGTGCTACAAGATTAATTGTTACTAAATAAATACGGTAGTACAAACTTTAAATGGGGGCTCGAAAAATAAAAAAAGAAATAAAATGATCAGTAAAAATTTCGGATGCAAAGATTACGCCAGACTGTATTGAAGCAACGAAAAGAATAAGAATCGGCACTGCCATGGAACTGCCTACGTCAATATCTCAGAGCACAAAGAATGTTGCATTGCTTTGAAGTAGTTTAAGTGAGGCCTGAAAATAACCTCACATAGTTTTCAAGAGCAGTACTTGAGCGCAGCTACAATGAGGGGAGAAACGGTACAAAAAAATATGCCCCATGAATAAAAACGAGACCCATGAACGCCATCAACAAAAAAGCAGGATAAGGGTGATTAGATTTCCTGGAACAATAAAATTGAAACTGAAGCTGTAAACTGAACTGAAAACTGCCGTTATCTACTGACTGTGGATTGAATCTGCACAAGAAAGTCTACTTACCTCAGAATATATTATTTCAGCGGTGGTATTTCAAAGTAAGCAAAGTTATCCGTTGCTCCATAAGACGAAGATACCGGCAGTAATGACCAAATACAACCGAAGGTTAGGTGGGAATATGATGCACACAACCTGTAGGCATGACTCGTGCATATTCATCGCTCATTCATTCCATGTGAGCCAATTGCGAGCTATATCTTGACCCTGTCTCATAACATTTTAGAGCTAACAATAATGTTTCCTTCAGCCAATTCAAGATAATACTCATGAATCAGTCGTGGGACAGAAAGAAGGACAGGAAAAACGGCAAGACAGAAAGGAGACACTGATTTCAAGAAAGTCTTAAAATCACTGTGAAGGCTTGTCCGTCATTTTACTCCTGCCTGTCACGGTTGAAACGAAAGTAACTCACATTAGTCTCTGGCATTACTCTACATTTTAGCACACTAGGAAAGTTTTACATGTACATACAGATAGCCTTAAACTAGGCCAAAACCAAACAAATAGTTGCTCCAATGACTAGGTGAGAGTTTTATTGCAGATTCTCTTAGAAGACTTTAAACGTAATTAATAAACTCCTTAATTAAACGTAAATAAATAAATTTAACGGTCTGACAACAGCAATGGTAGATCGCGCAGCATACATGAACAACATTTAAAACAAGCATTCAGATTAAAAGCAGTCTTTTCGTTCGTGGGGGCGATATTATACGATACACGGAGAAAGGTGAGATGGCTTACTTTAACCAACTTCAAAGCTACAAGCCGCACGCGAGGATAAGGAGGACATCGGCGGGTCGTGACATCGCATAAATTTGGCGAAAGATAGCGAGAGGCCGAAGAAAGGGAAAGGTCGGAGGCAGAGTGACACAGATAAAAGAACGGTGAAGTTTGTAATCTAGAAACATGCCGATCACGAAAGGGAATACATAAAATTCCCCAAACCAGAGTAGCATTTATAATGCTGAAAGCTGAAACCTACTGTCGGCGCAGAAATTATGTGCACTCGAGTTTGAATACGAATAACAAATTAACAGCTGGGTCTACAGAAACACTAATCACACCGTAATTTTTCTTATTTCATTTTGCATTATTGGATAGCATACTTAAATTTTTTAAATGCATTTTCATATTTTTTACAACAGTTGTAACGTAAAAAGTGCCGGTTTTAGACGGTGCTCGAGCGAAGCGCCGACTTTGATGACTCGTAAATCAATAATAAGGCGTTTAATTGCAACCAAAGTATGAAAAATGATAGATCTATATATTTTCCATGTACTCTGTAAGTTTCCAGTGTATAACTTAAATAGAAAAAAAGTTGTGAACAATTTTATAAAAAGTTAGCATTTCAAAACTGGGGTGTCGTAGAATTTCGTTCTTGGTCGCGTTATAATTCACATGTCCTACACGTATCCAAAATGCAATTGTCTAATGCTGAAAGTCGGCGCACACATGGGTTTAATTTAAATCGATTGGTATTTATACTGGCGAAAGCGAGCTCCCTTGACAAGGCAACACTGCACGGCTTCGCCAGTATAAATACCAATCGAAGCTGAAATTAGTTCTAAAATTAAAACCTTTTTATGTTTATATGATCCTCAATTTTATAATGCCTCGATAAAAATTTATTCAAATCCAGTCCGGTAAATAAACAGTGCATCCCTTTGAGTTGCATTGGAAGTTTAATCGCAGTGTCCAAAGAAAAACGCATGAAATCGACTTTTTCAACTTTATATTCATGATTTAAGTTTATTTTTTCACCTTCAATAATCCAAGAGTGCAAATCAAAAACGTTATTCTTTTCAAATACAGCCCCAAGAAGTCGAAGAATTGAGCAATGTGATTTTAGTTAGAAATCTGTTAGAAATAGAAAGAGCAATAGTTATTTTCAATTACTGTAAGATATTTTTGGAATTATGTCTTTATATTATGCTTCGAGAATTGCTCCGAAAACTGAGTTTAATTGGTCACATTCCAACAAGCCGTGTTAATTTGATCTAACGATAAAGACTAGCCAAACATCCCGATTTAGTAATGAAATTTAAAACGATGGAAAGATAGCTTTCCGGAGAACAAATGAGAGGAGAGATTTCTGTTGTTATTACGACTCAAACTCATCGTGTAGAAACTATTTGCTAGGCGAACACATCGGGGAAGAATGTGAGGACGAAAAAATGCTGAGATCAAACGCAAAGAACAATAGGCTAACGCCGGGCAGCGAAGTGTTCTTCAGATCTAGTCGGTGATAAGTCCCATGGATATCGAAGGACAAGGATGAAGGGTCTAGCGAGAGGACAATAGCGCAAAATCAAACTCACGGTGGGGTTCTAATAAACGGTTGACGTACGTTCAGTGAAGGCAATACAATGTAAGCGTATTGTTTGGCGGAACCCATCTGCTGATAACATCTCTCCCTCTCCGGACACTCTTACAACCCAAGCATTTTCTCTCTTTCCATTTAGATTCCATTTCTATAACCCGCAATGAAAAAAAATGAATCCAACGTTTCTGAGCGGTGTGATGTATGTACAGTATTCTACTGTCCATTATTCTGTCTTCTGTTCGCTAGTCAGGGGCAATATTTCCAAGCTAAAGTCATAAATGAGTGGAAACATGATTCTAGAAAGGAATTAAGTCAAATCACTATCATGAGTACATAACGCTGGAACCATTAGCATAGAACATGCAAAATAAATGAAAAGGCATATCCAAATGAGATGTATAGTTTAGATTCTTCTTCCGATGATTTAATCGGTTTTGCAAAGGACTAAAATGATTAAAGCTACGAGCCGAATAACATATGATAATTTGAGAGGTATTTCAGATTTATCAAAATCAAGAAAATTATGCACAAAATACCGTGATGATTGTTAAGTTTTAAGGTTGGCAAAAATAAAAATAACAACAAATGCATGCATTTTGCAGCCAATAGTAGCCTAATACCTAATAAAGCTGGACTCGAAGGCCAATCACTGCAATTTGAATCACAGGTGGAGCAGCCACATCTAGGTTTCGCACCATAATTGTATTTAGAGTTCGTAAGCCATTTGAGCTTTAAGAATTATTATGGATCCTAAGGCTATCTCCAACTCTTCCGATCTGTAAGAGAAACACTCACAGGAAACATGATTGGATACCTGGGTGATGAATCTGAGTGACGCTACCAAAGACGTGCCCACGGCACAACCAGCGAACAAAGACGTCGTCGCGGGAATCGTGTTCTCGAAGTCACACATATCACGCCATCCCTCATCCCTCCCTCCCTCGCCCGCTCACGAGCGCCAATCGCGACACGATCTACAAACCCCTACAAACTTATAGAACACCCTTTCCAGCGCCAGCAGGATTGCCAACACGAAAACAATCACCCGGATCACCGTGTCTTCCGTGTGATGATATGCACAGCAAGGTTTGATCCATTAGTTTCCCTATTCACACAGTTCATCACCATATATGATATCATAAGAGCCTGTATTGCTAATGTGAACTGTTTGAGAGGCATCATATTTAATGACATATACTATATCAATGACAGATATTTTGCGTGTACTCAAACAGGTGAGTCACCCGACAGGAGACGGACCGCTATTTCTTAATATATCTATTAGTCATACCAATCCAATGTCAATATTCTAGAACTGAATAAATATTAGGAAAAAATACTCTTCAATGCATATGAACGCGGATAAGATGGCTCAAATGTAAAAGACTTCCAGTGGCACTTGCATAATCGCTTTCGTTTCAGCTAATAAAGTGTAGAGTGCTTATTAAATGCCTAAATTTCAATGCAGCATTCGTAAGGGGAGAATCAACATGCATACTCATAGCAACTCATAAGAAATGAAATATTAATATTCAAGTAAAAAAGGAGTAGAAGGCAAATAGTCAGGCAATAATAGATCAGCTGTGAAAAACCGTCATTAACCGTCTAATTTTTAGTAAGTTTTCTTGCGTAGCAAATTTACATTTACTGCAAGAGTGACAAAATATTTCCGGTATGACCTCTACCCATTGTTTAGATTATTGTGACCGCATTTTAAAAAGCCACACAAAGTCGAGTGAAAATTTAGCTATGTATTGATTGATGTATCGTCTTCATTCATGTAATTTTGAAGTGACGAAATCCCGCATCAACAGAATAAATGTTGCGAATAGTTGCGTGAGGTACTAAACGATCAGGCTAGTCGCGGCATGTTTCCACTTTCATAACCTCGCAGAAAACCCTACCTGTGCTCGACTCTGGCAACCATTTGTATTTTTTTTCATTTCAAACAAATGAACTTTTACCGTTAAACACGACATGGTATTGCACTTTCACCATGCCTTTCCCTCTATTCCGTCACATTCGGTTCGCTAAACAACATAAATCACAAAGCTATAAAGAAAATTATCGTAATTTAAAGCGCCTTGTACCAGTTTCAGAGGATGATTAGGGAGGAAAATATTTTTTTCAGTCAGTAAGGGGGCAGACGAGAGGTTAATTGGTTTTCTTGGCCTTTAGCCAAAACCGTGCATTTCTCTTCTTCGGTTACATACAATTTTCCACGCAATAAATTTCCCATTTCTAGAGAACATGCCATGCAAACTAGAACTAGCTTAGTTTGAGCCATATAAAAGCTCACAGTCATCTATCGTAAGATGCCAAATTTACTCACTGCATGCATCGAACACAAGGCATAATTGTTGTTCTTTGCAAGTGGAGCAGAGAGAAAAATAATGCAATACACGGTTAGACTGAATTACAAAAAGTCACAATTAATTGTTTAATGAAAAGCTCTTGACAATTATCACGGTAACTGTTTTCCGTTAAATATATTCATTAAAGCTAAAGTACAAATATTTCAATATATGTAATAAATCATCAATTTACTCCCTCATCACGCCAAAAACTATGCGCTACTTTGTATAGGTCTCCTGACATCTAGGAGTGCTTTTTTACCATCCTAGGGACATTTTATTCGAGCGCACATATGGAAAAGGCAAATTAACGAGTGTGTCACGGATAATATCGTCACAGAAAGGGTAAAACCGGAATATATATATAAAATAGTTTAAAATCAGGTTTTACCGAGAATTATATAGACCAAATGGTTTTTAAAATAGTTTTCACACAGTTGAATGTATGACGAACTGGTATCGTTAATCAGAGACAGATTCACTAAGCTGTGTGGACTCTTAACCTAGATGCACTGAAGGTCTGTTTTCCGAGTTGTTACCTGCCTTTTCCTTAATATACTATTGGTAAACAAGGATACTAATGGAATATTATTCAGACCAGATTGCTGGATTACTGTAAGATTACAGATGGGATTACTGTAAGCAAGATTCCAAAATGGACTAGACTGTTTTCGAACGTGCCCATGGAAATTCCTGTCTAAGGTTTGAACTTCAACATGTAGCGTGGAAAAATTTATTCGCCTATGCTTGGAAAGATGAAAGCACTAATAATCGTATTAGCAATTTGAAGACACCGAGGAAGGTATACATTAGAACTGAGAGCTGTGTCAAACTTAATAGTAATATTCATTCGGTTTACTTCCACCCAATAGTTCAAAATCAAATCTCACGGCACAAGCTCTTTTTCATAAATTTTACCTTCGCCAAGGGACTTACATTTTCCTTTCTTTTACGGTCCGAATCAATTTTTCATACCCTGAGATCCAACTGATTCAGCAGAGGCACCTCAGTTGCATTGCGGCGGTAGATTTGGGCTTTCCCTTTCTCGACATTTCTCTTCGTGCGGAGATGAAAAGTAAAGATAAAGTGTTTAGAACAGGTAATAATTATTTGTTCGTGTGGAACGCTTCAGAGCAATTAGAAACTAACTACATTTAGTGCGCTCTATAAATACATATGCAAGAAACAAAATGAAAAGGACGTTCTCAAGAGAAAGAAGGAATAATTGCGTGAACAATTGGGAATACAAGAAGGAAGAAACAACAACCCGAAAACAATTGCCACTGAATAAAATGAAATATTGCAAGTGATTGACCGACTTCAGGTCCGAAAGACCGGTTGTTGATGTAGACTCGGCAACATTTGCGTACTTCTTCCAAAGAAAATGAGCCATTTTATTATCGGTGAGTTTCATTGTACTTGTTCCTTAATAATTTCCAAAATTGCTTCCCGTTTTCTTCAAAGGCCAGTGTATACCCTCTCAGCTTCTGCTTCTTCCCCAAATATCTTTAATATCGTTGCTACAATCATTCTTCTTCTCTTGAGTACACATATTTGCTCTTTCGCACTTTCTTACCTCCCCGACTAATATTTTTTTCACGCCTACCTTTCTTTTTTCTCGCAGTGATTTTTCCTTCGTCATGCTATCATCTTCCAGTTTTCATTCTCTCGAACTCGCTATTTTTCCTTTCCCAGCTTCCTAGGAACTTCCTACTTCAAATATAGTTTATTAGGCTAATATATCTCCATAATGACACGGTCCTGCAACCTAAGATCTAATGACATATTATACATGGCTTTCTCATCAACGATGTGCATTAACAAAATGAAAAATTGGAAATAAGTGATTGTAGAAATGCTGCTATAAAAGAAAATTTTCAATACATGGGTATAAGATTTTAGCAACAACGAACTAGCATTTCCCTATGCTAGTTATGCTAAGCTATGCGTTTGTAGGGAATGGGTCAATGAGAAAATTGAAGATGGATGCTTTTTGAACAGATAGACTAATCCAATCAATACAAAATTGGAAAATCAGAAAATCGAAACTCGAAAGACGTAGGGCTTTCTAATGCTGAATTATGGCCACTTGATCAAAGTTGAACTCAATCAAGGAGCCGCAGAAACTTAAAAATCAACTCAATAAAATATCACTGACAGGAGACAGATAAGAGGATGCTCGTTCTGTTAAATGAACATTTTTTGTTAAATACCAACAGTAAACAAACTATTAATTTAAAGTTAATTAACTTTTTATCTTTACACGATTTAATTCCTACGCAATAATAATGGTATAGCAGTAATAAAGAAAAATTAATCAAATTTTCTGCAATCTGCCACCAACTCAAACGCTTTTAACAAATCACACAGGCTTGAAGACGCCTGTAAATTCTTCGCCACCACTTTGAATATTTCATTCAGAACAGTTACATCAGCCATAAACCACAAAAAGTCGAAGACTGAGTCACAGCCAGAAACTTTCTAGAGAGGATCGTGAATCAAAAATTGCTAAAGCGCTCATTTGCATTCCGGCATTCAAGCGCGATTTATGCGCGATTATGTCATCCGTTTGCGAGTGCTGATTCCCGCTGAGCGCCATATTGACTACCTAGAGGGCCTGGGCCGCGCCCATGAGGCGTTCTGTATTTATTAATTCTTGCGTCGATGGATAAGAATGTACGTGTAAGTCCCTGCATTCGTTAAGCACAAAATTCATTCCAACATCAAGCAAAACATGGACCATAAATCAAGTTACATACATCATTGAGCATTAGAATTCGAGTAACCTTAATACTAATATGTGCATGTCAGGTGACCTCTTTGCAGAAAGGCTTGTGCGACCGCATTCAAGGCAGAATTTGTGGTGAAATTATGAAAAATAAAACAGGAAGGTAACTACAACTTAGAGGTGAGATAAACTACTTTCGTATCGGAAGATATTTCAACAAATTTCGAATTGAAGAATTACTCTAATTTTGCTTAAATTTCGGCCAGTGGTAAAAATTATATTTCGGTTTGCGATTATACTTGCATATATTTTAATTGCATAGGATCTTTTAACGGCAACTTTAACTGAAAACTAGTGAACTGTTAATGTAGGTTTCACCATATCTCTTATTGTTAGCTTTAGTTTGCAATGAAAAAAATAACAAAAAATTGGAAATAGCTGAGGAACATGAAGAAATTACGTCAAATTTTAGTTATGAAAATAAACATTCCTTTCCCTTCATCCCGTCTTTAAATGCTGGTGGAAAAAGCTAACATTCTTCGAAAATAATATAAAAATATCAGTGTATTGCGAAGAAAGTGGTGCGTAAACAATTATTTAACAGTATAAAATACATTCAATGCATGAATAGAAGAGTTTTAAAGATCATAAATGAATTTAATGGTTGAATGAATTGCATGTCAACCCGGTAAAATACATACAATATATGATATATACATCTCTTTCTTCGATCCAACGACTTTGTATTCGCACAATAATGTAAAACAACGAAATACAAACATAAAATATCGTTAAAACCATTAGCAAAACCCATAAAGCAAAACAGATAAACTTAGTGATACACCGTACCGATTTGAGCACTATTGTGTAAATGCTAACGCAAAGCCAATTTCATCTACAAGTTCGAAGCTACCGATTTAAAGTTAACAACATATTCCAAACAATAGCGAGCATCCTCTCATTTATGAAATCTGTTTTACAGTTTCACAACCATTATAATAAATAAATTAAAACGTACCTTGACATCAAAGAAAATATTTCGGCAAGAATTCTTAAAAAATACACTTGAAATTCTTAACCCTTGGTTTTAAGCCTGTAAGTCTAACTTTTTATGTGTCACCTAAATATTGTTTAGCCTGTGTTTTACATTAATGGTCTTAGAACGCATGTACACGAGAGATACGTTTAATTTTTAGGGTGAAAAATGTTTCGCGTAATATGACAGGCAATAGGCTTTTGGAACACGAGATACAAGTATAAGTCGTAGGTTTGTGTGCGAGCAGTTAGATGGCAGTTAGATTTGTTAATTATGCATTGAAAAATACGCTTTATAACACCTAATAGTGCTGACATATTCTGTCCAATGGAAACATAGGTTTGTCGTTTATAAAGGGATGTTAAAATTATAATTGATAGCTCTGGTTTAAACTGATTACAATATCTTTCATCGGATAGTCCAACATGAGCACAGAATAATAAGACTCTTCATGAAATTAAAAAGCACGATCTGAACGCGAAAGATCAAACGAATGGGTAAGATATTCCCTTAGCGCCCCCAAGAATGCTGGCAACTGTAAGAGTCGCGCTTGCTTGCAGGGACTCTCTCTCTCCATGGGACTTATAATTCAGTCGCGTCGATTAGTCGACACAACCTTGGCCCCACGACGGGCAAAAGACGAGTCCCGTACGTCCATCGGTGCCAGAGGTCACCGCGCGGGTCCTCAGCGGGGAGAAGCGCGAGGGTGCTGACCCGATGACATCACGCAGCCATACCCACCTCTCCCCTTCCTTTAGGAGAAAGGCATCGCCTCCACGAAGGTGACAACGAAGATCTGCGGGGAGGGAAGACGACGCCCACGGTATGCAACCACTCGTTGCTCTCACGACAAGCGGGTTGCTGACTCTTTCGGGTCCAGGCGACGACTTGATGCGGGCGCGTGCGAGATGACAAACTACACGCGGTGCTCCTCGAATGAGATGCAACGAGATGAGGCGGGGTGCGGATCGACGGCGATTTATAATTGACTTCCACGGCTCCGTCTCGCGGAGGAAGATGGATGGAGGAGGAATCAGAGTGAGTTACGGCACCCGGAGGAGTACTAGACACCATCCATACTCGAGCCGAGAAAAGTGACGATTTTTTAAACGCTCGCGGAATAATGGGCGTACGCGGCGGGGGATCTTAGAGGAAACGATTTGGAAGGCTGGCGTCGCGAGATCGGAAATAAATCGAAGGCTCAGTAGAGAGTAGGAGGGGATTTGAAGTGCCTCCTCGATTGATCCGCAGCCAGCTACACGAAGAGGAATAGGAGCCACCTTTTAAGGGCAAGGCGATTAACTTCCAAAATCCTATCACATCAGAGGTAGACACCATTCAAGGTTTATCAATGCATCTAAAAGAACTGTTTTCAACCCACTGTGAACCTCTCTGTCAATGGCACTGTGAACGTCGAACTTGGCGCAGCAAGTCGGGGACACAATGAATGAAATTTAAACTGGATGGTGAGTGATTATCCGAGTTTCAGCAAAAATTTTAATACTTAAAGCTATCAAATTATAAAGATAAATTTCGTTAATAACATTAATTCTATAAAAGTCAGATACTAAGAACTAATTACTTGATTACGTTCAAAATGCATCATTCACAATGTAATATGCAAGCTGTATTTGCGCTCGCATACCGAGAAAGGCAATGGTTAAATATGTTATTTCATCTAGAGCTGGAGTACTCAGCCATCAGAACGTAGACTTAGATTTCTGGTCAACCCACTTGGCCTTCGCCCTTAACACACCAGCCCAGGGGAATGGCATGGATAACAAGCAGGGTCATGAATTTACCAAACAAATTCATGTGCACAAACTAAACATATTTAGGTCTATACGAATTATATTGATAAATTAATGAATTTCCATCGATTAAGTTAACCATCTTCAAAAGTTATTATTCTATTATCAGATGAAACGTTTATCTGTAGTCATGAGATTATGGTCTTAAAGTACTTAAAATTAATTTTTTTATGCAAAATAACCTACTTTAGCCCATATAACCCAAAAGTACTCGGCTTCCATTCATATCAGCATATAAAGTTTCCCGCTTATAAAGTTGGTGCATTGACGCTATAACTGGGGTATACTGTAATTCATTACTGGAAGCTGAGTTTTGGCAGATTTATCTTGTATCCCATGTCAGGGATAGTTATCAATTCGTCAATTAGTCAGTCATCCCTTACTTTATTCCGTTTCTTTCTTTTCCTTCATTCATGGTGAGTCACTGCTGTGCTGCGATGCTGATGAACTGTATTCTCGCTGAGATAGAGGTCGTTACTTGGTGGAAACGATTCATTATAGTAAATCAGCTGATGATGACGTGATAGGTTGGTTGTGTCAAGTTATAAAGAATTGTGAAAAAACCGCGTTTCCTGATTTACTATATTACTCTAATATTCAATAAATGACTTTAACTATGATGGTGGCAAGAATTTATTTTTATTCGTCAAAATGTCGTTTCACTGAAAACCAAATTTTGCGATCCCATTGGAGTAGAATTCACGAATTATACTGAGTAATGATCCGATACTTTGATCCGGGATTTTGGTTCAGATTTCAATGCTAAAAATAGGCATAATTTAGACCCACTCTTGGATTAAAGAAAAATAGTAATTTTAGATATCTCAGCGTTGTTCTGTCACAAAAACAATGTTATATCGTCGGGCAGTTAGTTTTACAATCGCTATTACTGAGCTGCAAGAGGTGCAATTGAAGTTGTAATGGGTGGACCAGCCGATCGGAAATTGAATGAATGTGAGTGACGTTTCATCAATTTGTAATGACTGACTACTGTTTAGATAAGAGGTAGTGTGTTGCAAAAAATGTTTTTATATTATCATCACCGCTCATCAATTCTAACACTTGTTTTAAAGAGTTCTCCACTCAATTCTTGTAGAAGCTAAATTATGGACACTGGCATAATTCCTTTCCTTTTAACATAAATATTTTAGATATTATATTTTAGGAATTACCACTAATTATGGTTTTTGACTGCATGTTAGACTATCATTTCTCGTTTGGCATAAGCTCTCTTATGCGATGTGCAACTTATATGCTCAATCATTCAATGACTTGCAAGTTTTATGTACTCTGCATTAACCATAAATGATTATACCTAAGAATAGCTCAGCCTAGCCATTCATCTCATGCTCTCATTCAGCAATACATAAAATGCATGGCATATCAATCACTGTCTGTCATAACTAGCATGATAACACCCTACTGCAATAACCATGTCCATTATCGTCAGTTATGCAATACAGACTATTATTTTAGAAGATATAATGCATTTACTCTCGTTACTCATACACACTTGCCCTAAGGTTTTCATATTAAAATAAAGCATTCAGTTAATGACATACTACCATTCATGCGCTCTGTTCTAGCCGAGAGTTTTGATTTAATTACAGCTTTAAATTGTTACGTACACGTCTGCAAGCGAATGAATTCCCGACTGTAACCGATCAACTTGATTTAACGTGTAGGCTAAGTTTGGCATGCTCACTCTGGTTTCCGGTAAGCAATCTAGTAGAGAAATCTAACAATCTACCGGCAGTACAACGCTACTTGTATGAAAGTTGAAAAGCGTTATCTTTTAGGGAACATGGAAACATGTACTAATGCTGAAGTTAAGCTGCGGACTGTAGGCACAACGCCGGAAATAAGGCAAATCCGGGTTCGTACTCCAATCAAGGTAGATTATTTTTTTCTGTTTGAATACTGCTGAGATATCCTTCAAATAATTGAATTGGAGAACACAAGAAACGCGCTTGGGGTCAAATCGAGTGGGGAATATCGAATTTTCGCTCCAAGGAAATCCAAACGGAGCTTTGATAGCTTACGGTGCCAAGAAAATAGACTCGAATCACTTTCCGGAGCCCTGTTACCCTTCTAGCCTTTGCTCTTGCACGGTAACGAGCACCTTTGTGAAAGAAATAAGAAACGGTACTCCTTTGCGACGACAAAGCCCGGCAGAAATGGGGGAGTTTCTCAGAATCGCCACCATTGTGCGAGGTGAATGAATCACGCCAGGCGGAGAGTAGTACGTGTAAGCTCTTAAAGCTCTTCCACCCGCGCCTTCTGCCCCGACGCGGACCCGCGGGACGGCAGAGGAATCCGTATTCGGGGATGGCACGGCAGCCCGCCCAGACGAGGACAAAAGGGAAAGCGATCCAAACCAGAGGGGAAGGAGGAAAGAGGAACAACCGTCCATCCGTCTTCCGGCAGAGAGTCTGAGCAAGAGAGTTAGCGGGAGGGGAGGGAGGACGATTTTTCTCCAGACGTCCAAGGCGGTGGGATGGAAAAGGAGAAGAAGAGAATGGGTTGGAGGGAAGAGAGGGTAAAAGGGGGCGCGGAGGCGGCAGACAAAGAAACCCGTCCCAGGTGAGGAGGGCGATCTGAATATTCGGGGAGGATTAGGGGGGGTTTGGACCGGCGAGAGACACGTTCGAACGGGGCAAGTTTCATCAAAGGGACTTCAAGACAGGGCGTCGAACTGGGAACCGACTTGAAAAACTCGAAACATCTGATATTTAAAAAAAATTATATTTAAAGAGCTGAACAGGTTTTCAATTTTCATAATAATCACGAGTGTTTAGCAATTTACATGATAGAAAAAATAGCTCAGTGAAACAAATTTGATTCAACACAATAAAAGTTTGAATGTACAATCTATACGAGCATTGTACACACATATTAGTATCACCTTAATCACAAAACTACTCGCTCCTAACATCTGCTAGATGATAATAATACTGAAACACATAACCGAGTGAAGGAATGAGGAAAAATAGCAATTTTGCAGTTGAGCTTGGTATTAGACCATAATATTTAACCATGAGTGAATAAGAATCAGGTAATTTAGGATACATTTCTGGGCAAACATGTAACACTTAATTTATATTTCGGACATATGATTACTTATATTCCTGGGAGCATAAGCTGGCAACAAGAGATTATAGATGAAAGTTAATGAATTGGAAATTTAAAATTATTTAGCATGAAATACCATGATATATATTTTTAGGGTCCTATTGAGGCAAGTAGACAGAAATGACTTTACGTTTTAAACAAATTACTTGAAATGATTTCACAAAATATGTAATCTAAGACTGAAAGGCTGGTTTTTTCTAGTATTAATTAACTGCAGAGCTTAGGAATACATGTGTTTATTCTTTAGACAGAGGTACACGGTTGCACACCAGGTCAAACCATGATTGCTCAGGCAGATTTTAAGCTTCTATTAGTTCGTTTTCTATCGGTCATAACTATTTAAAAAATCTCTTTACTGGATGCTTCACTATCAGATTCCTTGGCACTGCACATAAGCCTTGATTGTCACGCCATTCCAAACTTCTCAAAAAAATGTTAAAATAGTTGTCATACTCTCTCAAAATCATTTAAACCATTCTATCTCACTTTCATTAATCGAATGTTTACGAACAGCAGCATTTAAGAGATACTAAATTACTGGACGGGTCGATAATAGGCGACAATTAGTAGACTGACTACGAGTTTTTCGCATAGATAAAGGGAAACACTTGAAACTCCTGATTCTATGTAAAACGACTTCCCATACGTTATAGTTCGGTAGTCTTACGTAAAAATGCGAGTACACTCGCATACCCTGAGAAATTTAAGATTTATTTTCATCACGTCGAATTTTAATCTGAACCACTGAAAACCACTCAAAAATTGTTTCTTTTTTTGGGTACCTATATTACGGAATGATACATTTTTGTTCCAACGAGAGTTTTTTTCAGAATAGCACTTCGCAATACTGAACTATTCCAAAGGAAAATTTTCTCAGATACATACAGTACACTCAATATAAACAGGACAGATACGCTGGCTACAACCATTGCCTAGACTCTCCATACCACAATCTGCCTGGTTTGTTTACATGAGGTCACCACGTGGCATTATACGTCTAGCCATCCATTGCCACATAAGATGCGTTCATAAAAAGTCCGTTTACAAAAATTCTGTCATGAGAGTCCGTTAAATTAGATTCTTCTTGTTCTTAGTTGTCATTTAGTTTGAAAATAGTACCTATTTAGTCATCCAGTTCATTGGCATCCCTGTAAAACTTATGTTTTTGAACTTGATTGTTAACACATATGTAATTTCATCGCATTACTACGCTAGAATTAAATAATTGTTCAGCTTTTGAAGCCCCTGAATTCTAATCATGGTTGTGCAAAAGTTATGTACAACACCTAGCAACTGTATAATGAAGAGGCTAAGTAAAGAAAAGTATAAACAACAATTTGGTCATTTATATTTCCACCGCAAAGAAAATGCAGCCACTGACGCGGGATAATAAGTTGACATAGAAGCAGGTAAACATTTTAGAAAAATACCCTATTCATTGAGGATTTGAGCTACAATTAAACAACGTATAACTGCTAATACACAACATACCATATACTCGTCATTGGGTACGCAAGATGAAATAAGTCATACGAAATAATACGTAAGAAATAAGTCCTACTATTGGAGGCTGGCAAGAAGAGGTACTTCATGAAAATAGAGCAAATTACGCAGAATAAAAATGAAAAAAAACATGCCCCAATGACTAACCGTGTACTAATTGTGGGTAAAATTCATAGCAAGGCATTAAAACTGAAAGAGAGAGTGAGCGTCAGGGAAGTAAGAAGCGGAATGGATGGAGGACCCCTCTGGGAATCCACTCAGGTTCCTGATAGTTATTCCTTTCTCGGAAACGGCAGCGAAAGAATTCCACGTGGCCTCAAGGGCTTCAGAGGAGGAAGAGCACGAGAGGTGAAGGGGGAAAGATGAGCAAAAAACATTCGCGATATTCGAGGGGCAAGGCCCTCGGTTGTTTCCCCAGTTCATTGTACGGGGGCGACTGTCTTTTCTCCTCCCCCTTGTGAATGTCATTTCCCTCTAGAACAAGCCGGATGATTGAGAGAATGCTAGATGATAGTTTTCGATATATTTTTCTAACCATGGATTGCTGAGCTAATTAGAAAATTCGTTAAAAATTTTTCAAAAAGCAATCGGCGTCATGATAACTTGCTCGCACTGCCCCTGAAAAAAGTGTAAGGGAATTCAAGAGGCGTATTGTTTCCCTCCAGTAACATTGGATGACTCCACCCCAGATAGCAGAACATAATCGGAACCTTATGTCGGGGAAGGTGAAGGAACTGTTCCCAATAAGAGGACACGCATTAAGGATGTTGTGGAGCACAGAACAAGATGAGGACTACCTACATTTACTAAACGCGATACTCACCTAAGGGTTGATCAATGTATGAGTTTTATGAAGCCATTTTTTAACTTTTCAGAAGAAAAAGGCACGTAAAGAATATAGAAATAGCACTTTTGGAACATCCACCTTCCCTCAAGAAGTTCATAGATGTCTATTTGAGGCATATATGTTGCCGTATCAAACAAAAATGTAAGCAGTGAAAAATATTCAAGACTATTTTACTTCCTACGATTGAGACACTAATCCGTAGACAATATGTACTACAGTACTTACTTATGTGAATATATTTTATCCCTTTATGCGAAAAAGAGTGATTTGGAGCCGAGGGTAACGTGAAAGAAAGAAAACTGTTTTCAAGACAATCATTCTCAAGGAAGTTGAGGATGCTCGTGAGAATGAAATATTATCAGATCATTGTAGTTTTGGGCTTTAAAAACGAGCAACTAGAGTAGTTGGCATATATCGATAGCGTTCAGGAGGAAAATGGATTTAGCACCCATGAAATTGAAATGATAAATTGTATTAGCCAAAGAAATCATCTAAAAGCGTGTTCAACCAAGGATAAGTATTCTCAATAAACAGTTCTGAACTTTAACTTCCTTTTGAAGAACAAGAATTAAATATTTACTAAGATTCTGTGATGACTGACTTAATACAGCATGCTGCAAATGTACCAAGAATCATAAATGGAAAGTAGTCGATTGAGTTCATGGGGCAAGATCATTTTGGTTTTAGAAAGGGTTGACAACTCTTGATGTAGTTTCACTGATGAGGGCACGAGTGGAAAGTAAATTGAGCACAATCAGAATGTTCTGGCATGCCTTGTTGACTTGGAGAAGATATTTTACAGATTGGACTGGGAAAAGTTAATTGAAGGCACTGGCAAACGTAGGAGTTGAATAAAGATAAACGATTCATTCGAAATGTATACTCGGCCACTTTGTTTGTTTTATTTCCTTCCGATTTACTACTAATAATTTTATTTACTTCCGGCAAAAAAAACTTCGAGATTATAGCGATTGAAATGTTGAAAATATGAGAAAACTGTCGATTTTGGCCTTCGTTAATGAACAGGAATGATAGTAAAATACTATGAGGAAATTGTTTTCTAAAACATTTGCGATAAACAGCTGTAAATTTAAGTGTGGTCATGAAATTTACGCATGCTCCTTCGCAACTTCCTTGTTTCCTGAATTACACGAAAAGATATAGCTATGCAAGGGAGAACCCGAATTTGGAAAAAATATCCAGTTAAGTTCAGCAAATAGTCAATTAGCGTCACTTTTAAGGTGAAGTTCGTTCGATAGTATCGCAAGCGTACATCGATTAATCCGCCTTCGGTTCATTGCCCATCGGCCGATTATTGAGGCTACTGACAATGAGAGTCACGAGATAAGCACGCAATGCACAGGTAGCAGAATTTTATGAATAATTCGTAGCGGGCGGCTAGGTAAATTGAATTGCTTGGTATCCTTTTTCCTGATTGCCGAAAATATAATTTTGGATGATAAGTCACTAAACGGTTTCTAATTTAAATCTAGAACCAAAGCACACTTCCATCCACACATATATAGGTAGGTAGTCAATGCATAGCCACTATATTCTGAAATCAAAACCAAAGTCTATAAGGAGTTGCTGCTGATGCATCTGTGAACAATTTCACAGCATTGACTATATACTGAGAGCGAAACGAATGAACTGCTTTCCTCACTAACGTCAACTACTCGTAGCCACTAGTTGGTGATCAGTACATTCAGAAATACGCCAATGTGATGAATTGTAATTTTATTCATCAACTAGATGTGAGCTTAAAATAACAAACTTTAAAAATCTAAGGAGCATATCCTTTATAAATATGAGTATTACAACTTACATTCGCGGGAACATGGCATGCACCAGAGAAAAAACGGAGAACTCACCTGTAAAATAGAAGTACCGCATATTAAATCATAATTTTTAGCAATTAAAAATTTAATGAAAAGCTAGTGAGAAAATGAATTTCAAGAATACAAATATTAAAGAACAATAAATCAGTGCCATCAAAGAAAAATATTTATAATATGTTATGCATCCTAATGAATATTTATTTAAATAAGTTTAACATATTTATTGCATTTTTCACAACGTAGGAATTAGAGTCACTAATAAATTCAATTGGAGCGCGATCGATAAGTAATCCTCCCAAAGCCACATAGGAATTATAAACAAAGAAATATTTAAACTTGCGCATTAATTTTGTCCCTGAAACGAGGCCCAAGAACAAACAAGTTCAACCACAACGCGCGATTGAACCAAAGTATGCAGGTTTTATTTCCAGGGTTAATCATTTTTTTTTGGGCTTCTAAAGAATTTCTGCAAGATAACTAGTCCATATATATCACCATTGCACCAAATTTCAGATTCCAGCCTTATACCCATATACACGAGCCCAACTTAGGGAAAAACAAACTATGTACCTACCTACTCCTTTTCTCCCTCAAAGCCAACCAATTAACGTTTCCCGTCTGCTATTATACCCAAGCCTCGATAGCAACCATTGACTCAGAGGGCATTCGTCGAGGACGCCTCTTGTATGCTCCGATAGTCGAGAAATCCCCGATTTTTCAGAAAGGCTTTGACGGGATAATGAGAGGATAAGAGACTGGGAGGAGTGAGCGAAGTTTATGGAAGGAGAGGTGCGACTGTGCAGGGTAAAAAAAAGATGAACGGCCAGGTAGGAAAAGGGAGAGGCAACCAGCAGTCACGCAACATGACCTGACTCATGCACATGGGCTCAAGAAGCCGGATGTTGGGACAATTACCGTGCAATCAGCCCCTGACCGCGGATTCGGAGAGAGCCGGGAAAGAGCATCACGACAATGGTCAAAGGTTGACAGCGCTGATTCCGAGGCATTTCCCCTTCAATCTACATCTACATAATACCTTGAAAGCCACCATAAAGGCAAGTGGTAGGGAGTGAAGTCACATCAAACATCCATGAATATCATGCTAAAAAGGATTAGTGACCATATTCTAATCGAAACACAATAATTGAAAAAAAAGATGAAATAGCAAGCAAGCAAATCCCTAATCATGCGAGGAATGAATGACATTTTAAATATGTCGGTTCGGCAATCAATTTCTCTAAAATACTATCCAATTGTAGGTACACTTTTGTGTAGTACACATATTCTGCTGAATATATTTACAAGAATTCCAATGCCTAATTGTACGAGGAGTGAAGGACATTTTAAATATGTCGGTTTAGCAATCAATTTATCTAATTTTATGATGATTGTCCTGTTTACCAGGGTAAGTTGGAGTTCGCAAAATATTTTAACGTCATTGGTGAAAATATTGTCTAGGAATTTTTGGCAAGAGATTTTGCTGTGCGGTCTGATAATGACTCCCATTTTAGTTCATCCAATAGATTGGTTACGCTAATATAGTTATTATACCGTCCCTTCACAAATATTACCGATCTTCGCTGCACACGCTCCAGTTCGTTAATTACTAGTAGCGTATTCAAAATGAGGTCTAACAAGGGAAAAGTCGCTACTTTCTCGTACATGATCGTCACATTTTCCCCGTACTCTTTTGATGAATCCCAGAATACGATTAGCTTGGGCCATTATTTCACGTATGTTTTTACCATACCCAAGAAAGATCACGTGTGTCTTATTCCAAGATACTTAATGAACTCCAGATTTTTCAAATTCCATATGCAGTAAGAGTTGTAGTTCTTTTTCCAAAAATTCATTAGGTACTACACATGTTTTCAAATTTAATTCCAACTGCCATGTATCACACCAGTTTTCAATTACTTCTACGTAATCATCAATGGCTATCTCTCATGGATAATCGGATTTGAAATAAAATACGATACGAAATCGACATTACCGATTTTCTTAGGGAAATGTAAGCCACACTACTATCCATTTCATTTAGTATTCGCGGGGAAATTTTCTTTGGAGTAAATGTGAATTTGGGCCAATGACTACGAAATTTTATGGAAAAAACGCTAATTCCCTAACCTAAAATCCCTAACGCCATTAATAATTAGAAGCACATCATATCATAAGCAATTAACTAGTAGCATTTCTCGAGCAAATACCAAGTGTGTACTCTAAAAGAACACAATTACTTCAGGAGTTCTAAATTAAAGCAATGGTCGTAGAATATATGCTAGCTTTTCAGCTCGATTGACCCTTAGACTGAGCAGACGCCTAAAAATCCCCATCTCCCACAACGAATATTACCTTTAAAGTGATCATTCACCGACTCTGACTTGAATTCAACACTAATGTCTCAAGTAATTTTGAAAGTAGGAATGAATAGGAAAGGTATTTTGTCCATTAAACTACACACCACATGCGAGACTTTCTTGCACGCAATAAATGCATTTATTTGAAGGCCTTATGGCTGGTTATAAATCAGATTTCTAATCACATGCACCAAATCACCCAACAGGCGCGATACTATCGGCAAGGGAAATATGATCTCGCCCTCAAGGATAAGTGGTAAGCAAATAAAGCTCACCTCTCCAATAATATTTCGTTTTAGAGCAAATAACTTTATGAAATCTAAATGCGATCTTCTTTTACTCTTTCAAATAGCCAGTGAGAGACGTAAATATTTTTACTGGAACAGGTGATGAAGGATGTGAAAGAGAAGAAAAACATAAATATGAAGATATTAGCCGAACGAAGAATTCAGTGGTAAGCTACGTCAAACCAACCGCAAAATTGCTGACTTATGCCCAAACCAATGACGTTGTTTTCTCTGGGAAATTGAGTACTTTATTAATGTTACGCATTATTCCGAGGGAATCACAAGAATAGGATCTACCAGTCATACGATATTCAACTTTTATTCCTAGAAAATCAGCGCCTTAGCCACTTTAGAGGTGATAGTATACTGATTAAGTACTTAATAAACGCCGAAAGAATGATGAGAGAAAATTTTAATGCCTGTATAAACACGATGAGAACAGCAGGTTACACAAATGAAGAGCTCTATAAGCATGGGTTGAAGAAGGCAAGGACATAAACAGAAGTCCAAATATTTACTCGCTTGAAGGACTTCGTAGAGTGTTGATTGCTTTTCGCGGCCATGAATCATAGGAATTAGTGTTTAAACATCTGTAATTATAGCCCCAAAGCACCCACTTCTTGAGAAGATTACTTAACAGTCAACCATTTAGGAGACCAATTCCGTGAAATCAGATTTATTAAACATTTCCAAAGACTTTTTCATTATCTAGTCATTTTTTAACAAAAAGGGGAACGAATCTGAAAAGGAAATGGAAAGACATGGTAAGAAGAGTGCCTACTTTCAGCCACGACTGTCGAAAGAAAATAGTCGTCGAAGGGCAATGTATCGGATGGCTGGCAAAGGAAAACCTCGAATAGGGCAGTTCGTAATGGAAATAAAAGAGAAAATGTATATTATAGATGAGGTTGGATGGCATAGGAACCGCAAGTTGAGAAACGTCAAAGTAGTCTTAAGAGTAATGGATGGTGATAATTGCAGCGGTGCTCTAGCATGAGAGAAACAAACATAAATGCGGTTCAATGAGTTACTTCATTAACATTATGACTATAGATGTTTTTAAATGACAGAAAGTTTAATCAGTGTTGTATCAATACGAAATTTCTCAGGAACTAGATAAGAGGGGCAACGCCACTTACCGCCATTCCTTAACGACTTATTCGTGAATATGTCCATTAATATATGATCAAAAGAGAGCTAAAAGTCTGTAAAACGACAGAACCCTATACTCCATGAAAATGCATTACCTAAGCGAACATAAGCCGGCGCGAATCTCAAGCCATTCGACGTAAAAAGTACAACTGACTCGAGTCAATTATAAGTGAATGAAAATGATCTTAAAAAGACGTGGATTTAGTATTTTTGAGATTATAAACCGCATGAATTCCATCTATCCACCCGGCGATTTACTTTCGCGAATCCTGAGAGACTAAATTTGAAAGAAAAGAACGTCGAGCTCCCGGAATGAAATCGATGAATAAAACAAAGACAAGGCGTTTAGTGGCATTAACATATACAAGGCGGAGATAACAATGGAAAGGGAGAGCGAAGCAGTAAAAGGAGAGAAGAATGACAACAAGTTGGAGGAGAGGAATTAACGATGCTACAAGCTCTCTCTCTCTCTCTCTCCCTCTACCTCTCCGTGTCCTCCGAAAAACGACTGGGAATTCTGGGAAATAAGAGGGAATGGGAAGGGAGGAGGCGAAGGGGATGGGGAGGGACAATTTGCATCTTTTGGGGTCAGACAACCTTGCAGGAAGCTGGAAGGCGGACTGTGAGGTGAGGTGGAACCCAGGAGGAGGGAGAGGGATGTCTTCGGGCGGCGAGGGACGGGAGGGATTGAGGGGAAGAGTGGGCATGGAAGAAGAGGGGTGGATAAGGAAGGGATGAGAGCCCAGTGGGAAGCAAAGTAGCCTGTAGGGGAGGAAGCGCTGCATTAAATAGTGGAAAGAAAGTTACATAAATTTCCACGACACATTCGACGTGCATTCCTCTAACCCATTAATCATATAACTGAGGATAGCATGATCTCTAGTAAACATTATCACGTATAGTCGTAGTAATAATCTTAGTCTACAGGGCATGAAGCATTCCTGAAAATTATTAGCCCATGCATGATGGGGAAATACAGGTTTTTATAGAAATACCTTTATTACAGTTATCACTTCATTATTAAGTAGATACTAATCATCTAGTTGGACGTGACCCATATCTAACATGTCTCCGTGAAATAGTAGCATTGTAGCTCTTAGTTGCATGTCAGCAGTGAATGTTTGGTGATCTTCATCCCTTTTCACACACCCTCGCGGTGGCACGCAGAGTATTACGTATCTACGTATATTTATAGACGTATACAAAGGAATTTTCTTCAAGATCGAGCATTTTACTCTTCGGAACTAAGGTGACGAAAATTCGAGGGAAAGATAAGAATCAAATAACAGAAGCACACATGGCTATAAACCAAAGGGGTATTCCATACGGAACTGAAGGCATGAACCTTAGTACTACAATCTAAGTTTTAAGTACCACTCAATTTATCCTAATAGGTTAGAGTATGCACAAAACATACCTGGAA
The DNA here is from genome assembly GCA_933228895.1 of Platycnemis pennipes. NCBI lineage: Eukaryota > Metazoa > Arthropoda > Insecta > Odonata > Platycnemididae > Platycnemis > Platycnemis pennipes. Next base: position 33,888,906 of record OW121855.1, read on the forward strand.
ACAGCTTAGCTACCATAATGACGCAGGTTCTGGAGGTCAAGACTTGTAATTGAATTTTTCATCGGTGAAAGCACTAGTTTGCATGTCAGGCTAGCTTCAAAAAGGGGAAATCACGATTTATAGATTGGAACAATATCGGATTTTATAAGTAAAAGTATCATAAAAGTTCTCATTTGAAATATTTCTATTCGGAGGAAATAGATAATTGTTAAACTCCGAAAGAAAATTTATTATATGCACTTCAGGGACACAGTGCAATTGAAGGAGATATTGCGCAGTCATCGGTTGAAGATGGAATCCGATTATTGGAATGTGAGGTAAATATTTAATTAATAATGTAGTTCCACAGAACTGAAACACGGGAGAGAGAGAAACACAGTCATTGAATTCGAAAACAGGCTGGGATCAAGGATTAAAAAAAGCATGAATTTCCATTCGCAATATTCCTTCTAATATTCGCTTTTATACTTCGCTGGACACGTTTATGTGGCAATTGAAAGCAAGCATGAAGGTTGAAATAGAAACACTGCGATTTCCATGCATACTTTTATTGCCCACGATCATCTTTTCGTTGCGAGGCAACATCCTGGTGATGTTGCCTCGCTGTGAAATTGCAGTGTTTCAATATCAACCTTCATTCCTACGGTGAAAGATTTTCACAGTCTTAAGCCCGAAACAGTTAACAACTGAAAGCATTTGATGTGCCCTAATTCCATTTATTCCTCTGGCCAACATGACTTCTTGACCGAATGCGATTCTCGATGCATTCACTTCCATTCTGCGTCACCTTCAATGCTCATTTTAAAATGATCAATCTCTCGATTTCTTTTTGCGCGCGAAGACAGACAGAGAGTAAGAGTGGAATGAAGGCGAAAGGAGACGAGAGGGGAGAGAGACGAGAGGGGAAGGAGAGAGAGAGAGAGATGAGATGGATGATTCGGGTGGCAGCGGGATGGGGAGCGCGATCCAGTGAAGCGCTTCCCGTTCTTATTTTTTTCCTTTTCCTCTCTTCTCGTGCAGGAGTGGCAGAGGTGAACGTTTCCTTATTCCTCCGCTTCGTCCGCCATTAGTCTGCCGAGGATTTGCATGCAAAGACATGAAAGATATGGGCGGGAGGGGTACACCAAGTGTGCATTTAGTCAGTGCTGAGAGAGTTTTCGGGAGCAGCGGAAAAATTCCGTAAACCCGCTCATTTTCGCCGAGAGTCCAAGGAGGGAGGCTACGAAATAAGAGGTTCTGACAATAATACGAGTTCCGCTCGAACACGTGGGGCAGCACATTCCAAACTAGGTGTCGCAAAATAGTATGTCGAAGTCGCTAGATAGGAATTAAGGATTTCTGATTTTAAAATGTCACGTGTAATGCGGCGAAAACAAGGGAAAATGGATATACACTAAGCAACAAGCTGCTTGCGCCATAGAATCGGCACATAAAGTGGACCTCCATTGGAGCTAACATCCCAATGTTTTCCCTCTTCCACCAATCTAGAACAATTGTAGTAGTAGTAGTCGATTTCGGTTTTAGTAACTACAACTCCATCGACACTTAGGACCATTTGACCTCATGTTAAGCCAACATTAAATCTAAGATGACGTTATACCCATGCCCAATGCGGGATTCGCACCCACGACCTTCGGGTTGTCAGGTCAACATGTTACCGACCAGACTACCAAGTGTACGCCAGTCCTGCTTGTTAAAAATTATTTCTTATTAGTTTTCTACTGATGAAGGTAGGTCTAAATGGGCATTTAATTCTTCCCACGACCCCTACGTTTCACAAGATAACCCTTTTCAGCCCCTCATACTTGCTACTTTCCAATATTCTATCAAAACTACCAGTTTTTCTTCTCCCTCTCACCCACTTACCCAACATTCTTCCCCAATTACGTCCTCCAAAACGCCCTCACCCTTTACTTCCTTTTCCATTCACATCTTCTGCTTTCTCCTAATATCCTCAATCAACGTCCTTCCTTCTCCTACGAATTATATCACTTCACCGTTTCCTAAGCTATAATTCTATTCTATCTTTCTCCCCGATAGCCCATGTTTCCACCCCATGCAGTGCCACGCTCCGTTTGAGATAATTATACAGTAATCGATTACAATATATAGAGTTACTGGTCAAGAGAGGGAAAGCAGAAAGAATAATACAGGAAATATCAAATGATAAGGTAGTATAAGATGGCAGCAGTGGAAGACATATGAGCACAAAAACTACTATGACCCTCAGTGCAATTTAGGTGGCAGTTAAGCATTTTATGGCAGGCGAAAAACCAAGAAATAGGACGTAATTGAGGCGTTAAAAGTTCGGAGAATTGCGCGGCAATTTGCTTCGAACATACTCAGGCCCTTATCCCTTAGACCGATAACCACAGGTGATATGTGATGGTCAACATATGATGTTGGGAAAATATGCTAGCACTGCAAATATATTTCAATCATATGTAATTTTTCGCGCAAACTGAGACAGTGTTAAGGGTTCTTAAAAAAATCCTTACGCAGTAACATCTTTTATGACACATCGCAGGTGATAAAAGTCAATTTCCTTCAACCAAACTAGGGAATGCAATTGTACAGAGGAGCTGTACCCATGTACCTAGCGAAACAAATTAGTTATTACAAAAAAATCACTACTTGCATGGGTGCACCTAAAAAGAAAATGATTATAACAAATTTTCCAATATTTATGCATCTGTAAGTTATATTTCTTAATCATTAATATGCTAGAGAGATACCAAGATTACGAGCAATTACCTTTGTAAAGATCAGTTGATGTACAAAATACTAAGCGCTCGTTTTTCCACACCGTAGGCTAAAACGTATCGCAATATAGTGGCAAACATTACGAAGCTATGATTGCACTGACAAGCGAGATATATCTAAAATATGGCACACAATCACAAGCTATCCTCAAGATATGATGCCAAGCGTTCACGTTCCCACAACCCTCCATGAAGAGGCTTCGGTGCTCAAGTTCAAATAAGAATCTTAATAATGCAACTAATGCATATTTATCTTAGTAGAAACACAGCGAAGATGTGAAGTAGACCATGGGGATGCGGACGGGAGGTCTTCGGGTTCGAATGCCAGCAACGCGTATTCGGAGATCCCACATGAAAACATTAAGGAGCATAGTGGTGGTTTTTCACGGCTCACCTTAACGTGATTTTGTCCTTGGTAATTTCCAAGGGAAGGGAACCTCTCCCCAAAATCACAGTTCGTCACAGGTGTGAAAGCAAAGATATAAAATCATATAAAATAAGTGGATTGACATGATGTGAGCGAGTGAGGAGTTTACATGATAAGGTATTAAACTAAACTAAGGATTGATCGGTAGTGAGTGATGAGAGTGATATCAGGATTGAGCTACAGCTACTAGCAATTCAGATCAAACGGGAATACACTTACTAAAATTCAATGGCTGTATTTCCACGAATAACCACTAACTTAATGCAATAAAGTTTCGTCAACTATCAGGATGATAGCCTCATTGCTACTCAAGCATCAGCAAAAACAACCATTATACTTGCTCTATATTTCTCATGCGAGGCCTTCCTTTTCCATTCTTCTCATTTACTTGTCCCTCATTTGTCTTCATCAGGCCATCATGTCTCAAGATATGACCGATTACATTGCCCCTTCTTTTCAAAGTTTTCAGATGACTTCTCGTATCTCCCTCTCTTCTTAGGTCTTCTTCGTTGATCACTCGATATCTATCTATACCAATAAATACCAATAAAGCCTTTTCATTTCCCCTTACTTTTACAACCTTAGATCAGTTTATCACTCGTTTTCATACATTAGATGGTATCGGGGTATTTTCCAATGCTAAAGCTCTGTGGAGAACAAGATTTCTTTTCGAGTACTATTTCTCTTTTTACTGCATGTTATTTTAAAAGTTTTAATTATCAATTCTGCCCTCTTTAATCCTCTAATAGCGAAGATTCCATTGCCCTTAGTTTGATTGTACTTTATCCGCCCGAGTCCATTTTTGGTCGCAATATGTTAAGTTCATGAAAAGTAAAAAGTGTTAAAAAGTTAAATGGGTGAAAAAATTTAAATGGTTACAATGAACTACAGATACCAAAGAACTGACCCTCAGACAACATTTAAAACCGTAGGTGTGCTTCTAAGAAAAACAGCTCAAGTCTATACTGAAGGCATAACAATGAGCTCTTCTACGCGAAGTAACGAAGACCACTTAGCTGAGATTATAGGCAGTATATCTTTTATAATAGTATGAGCACAATACCTTAATTTCATCTTTCTCTATAAATTGAATAGTAATATACTATTTTACGCTAATTTTGCATTTCATTATGCATTTTGAATGGAAATTTTAGGAATATAACAGCAATCGTTTAGTTTATTATAGCTTATTTTGTGAATTAAGCCGCAAACCGACCACGGGGAGGGAATAGTAGGACGGAGTCAGCCTTTGAAAAGTATAATACGTTTTGACCAATAATGATGAAAAATTGTGGCTTGAAGATTATAAACGATTTAGCGCCATCAAATCAGAACATTAGGGCGGAAACGCCTGGGAAGTGTTTTAAGTGTGCCATTGTTAGAGAGATATCCAGAAGCCAGATTACAAGTTGCCCGAAATTATGGTCCAGACGATTGACCATGGGGCTGGGAGCTCGGACGGCGCTGGGGAGGAATCACGATCTGAAGATTGCGGAGAGAGAGAGATATCTGACCTCGGGCAATTATTTCGTGAGAAGAGGGGCGTCAAGGAAGAAATCAACGATCGGCATTGCTGCTTAGCCACCTCCCGCGTCCGCTGGGAAATCATAGACATTAAGAAATCGGTGGGAGGGCGGAGAAGGCTTCCGAAGAGACGGATTCTATCTGGCGATCTACCACATGGAAGAAACGTTATGAAAGTGAAAACCCGCCGATCAGGAAACATGCAGGCAAAAAACGTCGTGGTGGAGGGAGTAGTTCGTTCCTCATCCCTCTCTCTCTCTCTCCCATTGAAAACAGCCGGTCAGGGCGCAAGGGGTGAATATGAAGAGAAAAAAATAAAGTATTCGCGTTCTGGAAAAATAGAAAAGGAAAAATCCAGTTTGAAAAAAGAGGCAACTTGTTTTAGAAGTCCATTCTGCCCGCCGCCTTTGATGAAGTGTTGCAAGAGAACTCCTATCACTGTTATCCCCCTGAAGATATTCGAATGGGTTGTCATTATAGATTTTTTACGCATCTTCGACGAATCGCAACCCGAGGGACTTGATTGGATCTCTTTCTCTCTCCAGGCAAGACTGTTCTAGCACCTTCTATGCTTCAAATTCAATGCGTCATTTTGACAAAGAATCCAAGCTCCAGATACTTACTCCTCCCCCCTTTCGGTCCAAAGTCCCTCGCATTAATTCGCTTTTCCCTCAGCTATTGTCTTCATGTGATTCACGTACCTCAAGATGAGCCCGATAAGGACGTCCACTCGTCTTCCCGATATTTTTATGACGTTTCTTATTCCAGCCACTCTCATTAAAACTTCTCCATTGGTTACTAGGTTCATTTATTTGAGCCTCGTTATTATTCCCTTATATAACATCAAATACCTCAGTCTTGCTTTTTACGGTGGGCACTGTCCATGACCTATCCCCTTCAAGCATCACGTTCCAAATGAACACTGTAATAGAGATCTTTTTTACTTCTCAATACGTATATCAAGCTGATCGTAATTCTTTCCTGGTAAAATAAATTTTTGACCTCAACCATACCATTAATTACTACTTTCACTCTCCTTTCATCACTGAGCATTCCGCGAAGGAGTAAATAATTATTGCTTTGCTATTTTTTTACCTCAAAATGGTGGCTTGCCAAGATTTTCGCTAGGTTTTCCCGCATTTTATAATACTAGATTTTTTTCGTCTACGCCATAATGGATATTCTGCACGCAAAATATAATGCGCTAATTATTTTCTATTTTCAATAGCTCTTATTAGGTTATGCCAAACTCTCCATGGAGAAATAGGTTTATTGGACCTGTAGCAATGTTTTCATCGGATGAATTCTATATTCTATCAACTAGAAATACTACGGCCACCTTTTTAAAAGGAAAAATATTTTTATCATAATATAGTGAACGTATTAGCATGCTTACATCACATTCGTTCTGTTAAGATGTAAATATTGATCAAGTCCGTGATATTGATGCATCCATGAGGCTCCCAACCTTTTCAAATGCTGATACCTCTTAAATTCTTAGTGTGTTCTAAAATCTCTTTGGAAAAATGTCGGCTTTTATTCACTGTAGAGAGAGAAAACTGGGCTCTCTGCGAAATAAAAATACTAATTCATTTTCTTTAATAATTTTCTGCCATATCAATATGCACAAAACTGTTCTACAAATTATCGTTTATTCGTTAGTTGTTGCAGTTTATATAATAATAATAAACAATGTATTTTTATCGTTGGTATCGCACTCCCTGAAGAAGCTTACCGCATTCCCAGGAGTGTTTGCACCTCTGGTTAAAGACCACTGATCTAAGGCGAGAAACACATTTGGTAAGGCTGCCAAATACATTTAAAAATAGCATTCACATGGTCATAATCTTGCTGAAAGCCTTATACGTACTACGAAGGCGATTGGCTGTAACTATTAATTTTACAGGATTACCTGAATAAAAATATAACAATTTATGGCATAAATGGTTTATTATAACCCTGAAGCGAAATAAATGATAATTTGTGAAAGTATTTCAGCATTGCTCGCAGGTTCCCCTCGACAATATATCAAGTCTACGCGTATCTAATCTATGGAAAAGTCAAGCTGATTCGTCACTCCATTCGTTTAAATAGGGCAAGAAGCAGGTGGAGAGGTATCCCCTGGTAGGTGGGCGAGGCCTCGAAAGAGATCACACGAGAAATAAAAAGGATTTGGGGGGAGGAGTGGATAAGGAAGACAAGATAGCGAGATCGCATTACAAAAAGCATGATGAGTGGCTGAGAACTCAGGCGAACGAAGACGAAGATTCCTGCCCGGACCCGTGAGGCGAAGTGGAAATAAAAGGTAAAATAAAACGAAACCGCAAAACAAAATAATTCGACGATCACTCTCCCTTTCATTTGGGAAAATCGAGAGCAAAGCGCTAATTTTCATCTTTTCCCTGAATCCACGAGCGAGGACGAAAGATGAAGATCGAGACGAGAAAAAAACAAGCACACACACACAATCTCGAGCACGTAAGAGATGTTGGCGGAGATAAAATACGATTGGTTGGCGGCGAGGAGAAGGGAGGGGGGAGTTAATCGAAGGAGATGTCGAATGGGGAGAGGAAGGGAAGGCATGGATATCCCATTCGTGACCTCCCGCTATTATACGCACCCGAATTAATTTTGGCCCGTAAATGACGGCGGGTTGAAGACTCGGAGAGTGATTGGAAGGCGAGACAGGGGCGGGGAAGTAGTGTAGAACGAGAAGAGCACAAAAGAACAAAAGGAACAAAAAAAGGAGAACTAAAGAAAGGGAAAGGAGGACGGGGATGGGGAAGGGGATCGAAACAGATGGAACTGAGATGAGACGGGCAGACGGATAAAAACGACTTCATTCTGACGAAATTGAATACGTAATCGGGACTTCCACTTCACGCCTGTCACGTCATTCCGCCAAAAATACAATGAGCGGCCGGATTGTGGGACTGAACGAGATATTTGAAATCTGTAAGAGACGGTGGATTATTCCTGACTGACTCGAATTTTTATGTCGAGTTGGCCAATTTCTAAAGCTAAATTCGTGTAGCGTGAACGAGATGACTTCATCACCCAGATGCCGCTTATGCTGCTAGCCTCATTATACTCAACTTTGAGTGATTTATGAAAATTCTACATTTTTTGGTCGACTATAAAAGCAAGGTAACAGTATCGAGTTAACAGTCTTGTACCACATAAAAGAATGTCACAAAAGTAGTCCTTAAAACAGGTGTTACCTACTTTAAAGTATTCAAAACTGTTCTCACTGTTACATGTTACTATTTTTTAATTTTGATCCAACTTAGACGAAGGTTAATTATCGAATATTTCTCTAAAATTGATTTAACATCTCTCGCAGATTTCCTCTGTATCCTTTATATAGAACAATAAAAGTTTCAAAATATGATTGGCTTGAAATCTGTGTACGATTCGATTATAATTAATTTCATCATATTTCACATTCCAATAATATTCTGCTATGATTTGAAAAATTAATGATAGTGTAGACTAATATTATGAGAAAGTAAGGTACAGTGTACGCTCTAAAATATCATATTACAGAAATACAGTTATCAACTAATTGCTTTGATCACATGTATAAAACATACAGTTAAGATAAAAAAATGTGTGAACATTTTTGTTGAACGGTTTCAAATCCGTGCTCTGATGAGGTTTGAGATCACTGTAATTAGCCATAGCAATAATCAAGTCCTTGATTGGATGAGGGTTCACGAAATTTGCTGGAATTCCTAGGGTCATCAATTAGCCAAAAGAAAATTAAAGAAGTTGAGAGAGATGCAAAGAAAAGAAGTGACAGGCTTCCAAAAGAGTATGAGGAACATGATACAGCGGCATGCACAGTGACTTGCAAGGTCGTAAAAGCAAATGGAGAGGAAAATTGGAAAGGACCTCATGAAATTTGATAACTTGAAATTTTATTATCGCTTTCTGAGAGGAGAGGACTAAGCATAAATTACAGAAATCTTCGTTTGGCTGCGTAAGAGCCACTAATAATTTTGGATGAGTAACATTTCAGAAGAGTAAATTTTTTGATCAGCTTTCCCTCTCTTTCCTCGCAATTTTTTTAATGGCATAGTTAAGGCAAATTTGAATTATAATTCTGCCTCAAATGATATACACTTCTGTAAGGCCACAAGTAGGCAACCGTCGTGGAAAAATTAGCACAGGACCGAAGTAATACTGGTATTAAAGAAAGCTATATAAAGTCAAGTTCAGTAAACCTTGGATTATCCGTACGCGCTTTATCCGGGCTGCGGATTATTATGCGGTGCATCGACAATCTATTTAGCGTATCGGCAGTGGTCTCAAAGGTAAGTAAACTTTTTTTATTTGCCTACAATAGTGACTTTCACTACGGTCCTACCGACTGGTATCTACAATGTCTTGCGGCAGATTTCGTGCCGCCACTCGAGGCTTGCGAACATTTAATTGCGGCCGGGACAGCTCTACTGGATTATTTTACGTCATATAAAATGCTATTATGTACAGCGAGGATCTTTTCATTGGCGGATTGTGTTATTTTTTTGTGAGTTTATTTATTTTGGCGACGTACCATAATTAAATGAAGTCAGAAACAACCAAATAGCGGATTAACCGTGTTTCCCGATAATCCGTGCACCCTTGACGTCATTAGCACGGAAAATCAGGAGTTTCCTGTTGTCATTATAAATGATTAAAGGCAAGTATAAATGTTGACTAACTCAGTAATTGGGAGAAGCGATGAAATTAAATTCAATGAGTTATTGTTTTAAGTTCAAATGGGTCGTAGTTAAAGTGGCATCCGGTGAATATGACGGCTACCGAACGATATTTATTCTTTAAAAGCCCACAGATTTCTGGCCAGGAGGGCACATCTGTCTTAGAGGAAATGAGAGTATCATTCAGGTAAGTGGATTACCTCTGAGCTTGCAAGCGGAGGGAGGCAGTCCGCTGCCAGCATAGAACACAACGCTACACGTGAACAACTTTTTAAACATAATTTCTCTTCGGCAGTTTAGCACTGACGGACAGAGAATTGTATAGTTTACGATCCGACTTCGAGCTCTTAGGACGAAGTTAAAGGGTCTTCTGAAAGTTTTTTGAGTGCAGATAGCAGTAGTGGGGGTGACAGACAAGGAGAGCCCAAGGATAGAGAGCGGGAGTGGGAGAGGATACGGGGTCCATTACCCCCTTGGGGCGGATGTTGGTGGAGCATTGAAATGAGGGGCGTGGGAAAAGCGCCGACTCACGCAGCCTTCCTTCCAAGCACAGATACACACACCAAGACACGAAACACCCTGGACGGACACGCCAAGGAGGCACTTAGTGGTCCAATGAGACGTCCTTGAGGGGAAATTCCGGCCAATGGTATGAGCTTTAGGGAACGAGGGAAATCTAGAGCGCATAAGAATCGAAGGAATGAAAGGAGATGGGATAATTTTTGAGGATGAAGGAGATGGTGGTAGAAGATTCCCTGCCCAAATTACGGCCCGCGGGCCTCATCTTCCCCTCATAACACCTTCTGTCGAGCCCACTAAAGCCTCTCCGAGACACTCTCCGTAAAGGTCCCAGAATTATGTTTAACATTCAGCGAATTTTTAAAGTAACAGATCCATGAGATTCCACATAAGTTCGCGATAGCACGTGGAAAGAAATGTAGAGCACATAATTTTAATGCGACGATAAAAAATAACACATACACACTATGCATTCCCTTCGCGCCGTTAATTTCTGGAGTAGGGATAGTAGTGTCAACAATAGTTAAATTAATGGGTACAATCCTAATAGCTTTTATTTATTTTCACGTCGTTTTTGCGCTTTGCGTTAAATGTTTAGCGAAAATAATACTTTAGAGCGAAAGGGATGTTACCTTGTAATCAATAGCTGCCGATTCGGCTATTGAGTGCCAAAACAAAACTTGAAACCGGTTATTAGACCTCCGCATCATCAGTCTATTCAGTAAAAGTGGCATGCCATTTTTCCCCAGGCTAGCATTAGATGTTTATGACGCTGAATTTCCGTTTACACGGTACGGTTTCTCGGCAAGATTTGTAAAGGGACGATACGATAATTATATTAGCGTAACCAGTCTATTAAATGAATTGAAATGGGAATCATTGTCAGATCGCAGGTTGAAATTTAGACTTAATCTGTTCCACAAATTCCAAGGCAATATTTTCAGTTATGATGTTAAGAATATTTTACGAACCCCAACTTACTATGGCAGACTGGACCATAATCATAAAGTTAGAGAAATTGATTGCCGAACTGACCGATTCAAAATGTCCTTTTTCCCTCGCACAATAAGAGATACGAATAACGGTAAATATGTCCTATCGGAGAGTAGCAATGAATAGCATTGGTAGCTGCATGTTGGTATGAGTACTTAAAGCTAACCCTACTAACAGAATGTTTTTGCATGTTTTCTTTGCAATTTCTATCTTTTTTAAAATAGTGTAGTTCTATTATAATACTATTCCTTTTTTATGCATGATATGTAGTGCATGTTTGGTGAGCAATCACCCCCTGCCACACACCCTTGTGGTGGCTTGCAGGGTATTATGTAGATGTAGATGTAGATGTACGCTGCAGCGAAGGTAATTCCCCGTTAGTTTGTCTCGTGGTGTAAGTAATACCTTAGAATATGTGGTATTAAAAAGTCACAGTGAACATTTTTAAGATCGCCAGAGTTTATTTGATTTAGGGCCTTTTTCCATTGCCAGTTTTACTATGAACGTCCAGAGTTACATCTAGAGCCGGATTAAACGTACAGGTAGGGGTTGCACGCACAGGAATATTTTCACTTATAGTAAAATTCATACAGAAAATTGCATTTTCTGGCCATTTTTGAGGATATCCAGATACATTACCTGACGGCTACACTTTATACATGCCAAATTACATATACCCTACATTTTTTTCATCTTGGGGCTAAACGCTTAATTTATATTTCTATAAATTCCGTTGCCATGTTCATATTATACTATTTATGGTAAATATTTAGGCTGTAAATCAAATAGCTACAATGACATATCATACAAATAATAGCACTGGTTATTATGATGTAGTTCTTTCTTAATTGACCTTAACATAATCTGCTTTCCTAATGAAATGTATTACGCTCTTCTAAGCCTCCTTACTATTTCATAAACGCTTTCATTCCCGCTAAAAAACCGAAAGCACTATTTGCTAGTTTAAATTTAACTTAGAAGAAAAATGCGACGGTTATACCTGGAATTTAAAGCCTTAATCTTTTTCACATTAATTGCCATGCGAAAACATTCACCTGGACCCAGGATCCCTAATTCGCATGGCAATTTGCTAATTTGCCTGGGTAGCGTAGTGGTCTGCGCAATGGCCCGGAAAGGCAAAGGTCCGTGGTTCGATGCCTGGTCCAGGAGAATTTTTTCGCATGGCAATTAATGTGAATTTCACCGCCGTTCACGCGGCAGGCTTAAAATACCCAACCTTAATCTTTTTGTTTCCAAGCTGACGCGTAATAGATTAGACTACCACAGGTAGTCTCTCTCTTCATCGATTAAATTATATGATGCAAGCATTGGACCGAGATACGCACATACTCATCCACCCATAAAACTGTTTCGCCAATTATCCTCATCCTGAAGCCGCTCTTCTCATATTTCATGTCAAGCACGTGTAGCATATCTTTTTATGCAGAAACCATCAAATAGACTTCAAATAAAACGCTAGAAGATGACAGCAGAAAGTTATTATCGTGTCTAAGTTCGCTACGGTTAATGGTAAAAAAATTATGACCACGATAAAAAATACAATCATAACCATCAATTGTCACGCATCCAGCGGCACTTCCACATTTCCAGCTGTACTTAAGCACACATGAGAACTTTTTCATTTATATTTCGTTGTTTGTATCAATCGTCTCAATTAATGTCTCAATCACACCCTGACAGATATGACTGAGACATCCGGATTTGTAGTTTCCTGGGGCTGAAGAGTCTCCGCTTAGTCAGTCAAGGGATCAAAACGGCACGTGACTGTAATTCCGCGGAAAAGTTTGGTCCGTGCTTATTTTCTGACGTGTAAATGCATGGAATGCCGATGGAGCGATGTCTCCGAATAGTTGCACGGTGAAAAAGAATAAAAATAGAGCAAGAATCCTGCCTCTGGATGGGACAATGGGTGCAACATGCCTAATTTCGGCCATACTATTTGGACTAAGGATGCGTATACTGGCAGAAGAGCGAAACTGAAGGGAGTTTATTTTCTGAGAGGGATTAATATATGCATTTAATCCAAATCCTTAGTCCTACCCATCTAGGATCCATGAACAATAGTTTTCCAAGAGTTTCAAAATGAAAAAGCTTTTCTTCGGAGATATGCAAAATACGCTGAATGATACAGGCATTACTAAGGATGGGATTCTCCGCTTAGATCAAACCGACACACAGGATTTATGGTGGGTCATGTTCGTGAAAATAACAGCACCCTTTTTACCGACACGCTTGGAGCGATGCTTCGCGAATAAACATTGGGAACATAGCATCACCTAACTTGATGAAATATATACTCAACCGAAAACCACAGATTCTGAGGATAATACGGGTGTCTTTTCGAAAGACGGCATTGACTAGAACAACGGTGAAGAGGATGAAAAGAATCGTCACCCATTCACAGCAAAAAACTAAATTCAGATAGGCGCCAGCAAAATTACGGCGCATTAGTGCGGTAGTGTTAAATGAACTGAGGGTGCCATCCAAAAGGTATCTGAGGAAACTTTCATATATTCATAGGTGCGAATGAGCGAAGCTGTCTCAAAAGAAAAAGACAACATCCTTGCACATCTCCAGAAAAAGTCCAGATAACTTCTTTTACTCAGGAGTTTTCAAAAGATTATTCTATTAACTAAAGATAACTATTCTATGACCACGTACAAATAGGAATCCATTTGGATAGCTTTCCCTAAAGGAGGCTAAAATAATATTTTAAATAATGGCTCAGAATCACGATAATACTATCCTTAGCCTTTGCATTATTGGTTTTTAAACCTCTCTCCATTCCTGGCACCATGCGGAGGCTGAATAATAAATGACAGTACTGTTCAACAGGCTACGACCAATCAAATAAAAAACATCTCTTATAAAGTGAAACATAGAAATTCAAGGATTCAAATTCTTCTTGGAGGAACGGGCGTGAAGAGATTACATCCTCATTTAAAAAAATCGATTTTACACGACCGTCCCCAGTGATCTAAGGCAGCCCTATATAGCTCTTCATCGTTTCCAATCTTGAATCCACTATCATTGGCTACACGAACTACAAGTACACAAGCATGATTCTGTGAATAAAATGTCGGTTTCTTTGAACCTTGGCTGAACTACAGAAGATATCAAACAGCAAGAACAGAGGTCAGCAAACAGCAACTCCCGAGCCACTTGCGGCTCTTTGGATACGAACATGTGGCTCATTAAATAACACTGAGCATGAAACTATCAAGGTTTAAAGAAATCTATGATCATGTTATGAAATGATGCCAATCGTGCCTAAAATTAAAAAGGACTAGTTATGGACAGGACATTGAGACACTTCATCACGAAACGAAAATTCATTGTTCACTCTGTTCAGAATAAATGAGAGTCCTGATCTACAGGGAAAGTAAAATAAAAGATGAGGTTACTGAAAACACAAATAAGAAGAGGCAAGAATTTTACCAAAGTGCTGAATCCAGTGTTGTGGAATAGGCTTATTTCAACAACGAGCAAGAGGAGAATATTTGGGACTTAGGTTGGAAAGTAATACCGTACGTCGCAGAAGAGTAGGTTCATTTGAATGACGGAGAAAGAAGGCTGCTGAATTGGAAGAATTATATTAAATTAATAGTAAAAATATACTTTAGTCTCACAAATTAACGTTAAATTGCGGACGTTAACGTTAAATTAAACGTGAGGGACGGGTTTAATAAATTTGTCTCAAAAGTTTGCTAACCCTGGTCTACAGCATCGGTCAATTTGCTATTCATAAGGGTATAGTCAGTATAGATTCATTTCATAGGTTAACTGATTGGCAAAGAACAATTGCTTTCCAAATAGATAGAATTATCGTTCTCGGGAATAGAACGATATGAAGTGATGGCCGCTTATAGCTATTACAGTACCACGAGAAAAAAGAAGTAGACTAAATTATTACCCCCCTTTCCCAACCGTTTACAGTACCAACTTTTAGTCTCCCTCCCATATCCTGCACATAACGCTGTCATCAAACCTGAAAAATTCCACGCTAACCCACGAGTGATGACTTGAGTTTTTAATTCACAGCAGTCAATTACATTTTCGTACGACTCGGAGTCGATATTTTTTTCTGGTTTGCGCAATTTAAATCATATTATGAAAGGATCTTCGGCCGTTCCATCGCATTAACGTCGCTCTCGCTAGCGCTGAATGATGGCCGGTAAAAACCACATCGCCCTCTTGAAGGCCCTACGGGAGACTTGGGGTGGCCGATTACCTATGGAAATGTCCAGCGGACCGCGACCACGTGAATGCGGAGAGGATACAGCGGAGTGGGTACAATCTGCTGTAGGTACCCGTGTGTCTATTTTTTTCACACATTTTCCTTTTTTTCATCCTATTCACTGTGTCAAATTCTAAAACTGCGCGGTTGAGAATAGTAGGGAATATCTGTTCGCAGTTGAGGAGCGGCGCGAAGAAATTTCGTGTTCGCCACCGCTTATGCTAATGAACCACACGGTCCGAAATCAGCTCATGGCCACTGGCATTGACTACGGGAATATGGAATGAGACCCAGGACTGACAGCGCTGCGCGAGTTAAATGTTTGTGTTTACTGTAATTGCATCAGAGGCCGAAACCTGAGGAACTCGTTACACCATACAAATTTACCAGAATGTAAAGAACCACACGGAAGGCGAAAATCTTTACTGTCAGGATATCACGTGGGTCCTCTCAAGGGCAGCATTTCGACGAATTAGATTTTGCAACGTAACTTTTAAGCTTTAGTTTAATTTATACTGTTTTTAACAATGCTTTTATCCTTCAACACGCCTCTGTGGTGGCTTGCAGGGTACAATGCATTATTAATTTTAAAAGTTTCCCTTATAAATTTCGAATTCAATATTAAATATTAATTTCACAATTAATTTTTAGAACGATGGAATTGAGCAGAAAGCTGAGGGATTGAGGATAATAAACAGATCTCAACGCTTTCTACTTAGCCATAATTTTCATCAAACCGCTGGGGAAATCAACAGGAGACTACTTTAACACCAAAAGATAGGGAAATTTTGGCACGCAATAAATACCTCATCGAATAGAATAATACTTTTTACACTTGATAATGTTTCAAAACTAATTTATAATATTTAAGTAGAAGAAGAAGAATAATTAATTAATTGAAGGTCTAAATTTAATTGCATACCAAGGGAACTCTAACCACAACATTATGAAATATTTAAAAATAACTTCAGCTCGTCGTAATGTCACAAGCGTAAGTATTTTCATCAAATATACCGTTTACGGTAAATAACACGATTCCGGGAAGGTTCGATTACTAAAAGAAACATGACGTAACTTCCGGCTTATCTCTCTAAAATCTAATTATTGTTTATCTCCTCAAAGAATTTGCCTTGGAAATAAAGCCGTTACAGCACTTCTCACCACGCTTAGCTAACTACTAGTACGTGCAAGGTATTTTCACTACGACTGAGAACGGAGTATGAGCGTGTTGAAACTGGTTCCTTCTGATTCTTGCTAAAAATTTTATTAAGTATCCGGGATCCAATGTGGTGTAGCACACTGCTCATAGGCTCGTAAAGACGTGGTTCGATTTTAAGTCAGTAAGTCTTCTTCCTCAGGCAAATTTCAACTCTTATTACTTAAGGTTTTTACGTCTCTCCACGTTCATAACTATTGATTCAATCAAACAATATTACCCCTCTTCGTGCATCTCGTTCATAAGTAGCTATAATTCAATGAATGCACATTTCTGTCAAGCTATGGTCAAACATAATGCAATTGCAACTTGCGAGAGCAACAAGAAAAAACATTTTTTCCAAGGTCTTTTACATATATCTATTCCACCTAACTTAATTATAACTCTTTTGGTCCCGTAGGTTAAGAGACCATGGGACCACTAAGAACGTAAGATTTTTTCCTGCAAAGAAAATTTAAATCCTGTAACATGCCGTAGTTGACATTCGGGATGGAATAATGAAGCTGGCACCAAGTTTTGGCTTACTCGACCATTCAAGGCATTAGAAAATTTTTACGGGTGAAATTCTTGGTATTCACGCAAGGGTGGGTAAGAAAGACGGTCAGCACTTCTGTGTAAATGAGAGGGCAATTTCATTTACAGCACACGTCTTCTGCCGACTTCAAGTAGTTGCTATTTTTTCCCGATACATGTTCAACCGACAAAGACTGCCTGGATCAGTCACTACTGAATAGAAAACCTCATTTAAATTTCATTACACAGCCTTATCAAGTAGGAGATTGGAATACATACTCCCATTCCGGCAATATTTCCAGCGGCATTTTTGTGACCGTCGAAGTAGTCTAGGTGATTAAATATATAGTAGATAAAAAGATGTATTAGAGCCAAGCGGCTTTTATTAATTTGGTTCAACTGAGTAAAGACAAAATATATTCTATGTATGCCAACTTTTACCAATTATTTCAATTTAAGTAATTTTCCACGACAAATCTTAGTCACCTCTACAATAAATATTGATTTTACTGAACATTTTTTTGCTATTTCTGGCGATTACCTGCCATGCAAAAGTCACAGATCCGGCAAATATCATTTTATGAACGGTATTTTACTCATGTATGGTCTTAGTAGATTCTATCATAGCTTATTGATGGCTATATTCGGATTATCGGGATCTATCGACTGTGATCCACTACGGTTGGGTTGTCGGACCGGATCTGGGGAGGACGAGCAGAAGGAGAAGCATTACGTCACGATAAAAATAAAGGGACAGTTCCTCAGCCCTTGATGACGTATTGCTTTATATTCATCCGGGAAATTTAAATCCAGTCCTGCTCTTTTCGCCTGCGGAAAGTTCTCACTCGTAAACATGAACATTATAACGACGCAGCTTAAAAGCGGAAATTAGTTTTATGGCTATTTATGAGCGGAGGGAAATTCCACTCTCAGTATTCAGTCAAGTTTTGATCTCCATCAGCTCCAAAAAAAAAAAAAAAAGAAAAAATAAACTAAAATTTGCATGGCCAAATATTTTCGCTTGGATACCTGTAGGGGGATTTGAATGCTTTTTCCCACTTTTATTACAGCGAAATTCAATTAGTTAAATTTGACAGAATGTATTTCGAAAGTAAACGATACAATCGTCAAGGAAATACTTATCATGATCACTAAATTGATGAAAATGCTGAAATTAGCATAGAAAATATGAGCCATCGTTGCTGCTCTCAAATGAAAGTGAAAAAGTAGAGAATGGAAACAACGAAATTACAAACAAAATTGTAATTTATTTAGGAATATCTGAGGCATGTCAAATAATCAGCTAAGTTTTACTGATAAGTTCTTGGGATAAACGCCGAAATTCAATGCATCTTGCTTGCTATGATACTCTTCAGTCATAAAAAGTCTAGGATTGATCTCAGTCTGAACAAAGATCAAAACTAAAACAAATACAATGGTATGTAAATAAAATAAAATTTTGCTCTATTCCACACAGATATTATTATAAACACCTGTCGACCGGTTTCCTCCTCTTCAGGTCATTCAGCTCTCGTTAATGACCTGATGAGGTCGAAACCGGTCGAGTGGTATTTAATAATATCTGCGTGGAATAGAGAGCAAAGTTTTATTTTATTCATATGATGCCGAAATTCCACTGAGTTAACTTTCCAGATATTACTAAGATACGATTTTAGCTACACCTTTCACCGCACGTCGACCTTACTATTCGAAAATAGAACTTATTAGCGGATCGCGGTGATGAGCATTGACATAACAAAGCTAGCATTAAATGGTTGATGTTTAATTTTTGAAAATTTTCATGAACACCACCAAACTATTGCATCCTATAAGAGTATCGAACTTAGAAGAGGCTAGATAATTCCTATCCATTAAAAATCACATATTAAGAACTGAAGCTGAAATGGGAACTATTTTCTTTGCACTTCACCTGATACAACAAGGCTATACTCAAGCACAATCTATTTTTGAACTAAAACTGATACGATGGTTAAGTAAATAAAATAAAAATCTGTTCTATTATTAAATACCACTCGACCGGAGTCGAATCGAGATACGAATCGAGTGTAGAGCTGCGTCAAACCAACCATAGAATAGCTAACCAAGGATGGTGAATGATTCCTCTAACTAGTAATTATCAATGGTTGTGTTCAACTTGCGATTAAATAAAACTAATCTTAAGGAGACACTAAGATACGATAAGGATAATGACTCTATGTTGAAAGCTTGTTTCTCGATATTTATAGTTGCACAGTCTCGAGTATGATAAATTATACAACATTTGCACAGAAAGTCGATCCGCATGTCAGCCAATACTGCCACACCTTTTCTATTGGCAGATTCTGCAGGATTCAGCCAGAATCACTACTTGGGCGTAACCTATTCTTAACGAAATGTAATTCATCTTCCATTTCCCACGAAACGACGACCGGAATAGAGCGTACCAACAATCGATTAAGGTAACTACAAGCTTTGTGGTTAAACTAGTAATTTCCTTTTGCTTACACAGATCCAATCCCTCAGATAGCATTTGAGCTTGGACGTAATGTAATGAACACTGCGACTACGTTTACAGGAGTATTTCCTTGGGCGCACCTGACACACACGTACGGTTCCGCGTTGGGCACGTCGGAAAACTATGCACCTATTAATCTTCTGCAAGGACATTGCTGATACTTTCTAACCTTGGAACGATGACGGAGGTCGGCGGATGCACTCATCGGTGTGAATAAACGAGATTTGAAAAATCGCCATGCCACTCCGCCGCACTCAATCGAGCACAGAGATTACTCATCGTTGGGAGCAAAAAAGAATGAAGACAGGGCGTCGCAATTAAGCTCAGTATCAAACGCAGGAAGCGAGAATAGCCCCCAGGAGAGCTGCGGGGCGAAATATGTCCTGCCTCCCCTTACGCGCCACCTTGTGAGAGAGGAAAGAGAAAGATGGTCCCCTTAAAGGGTGGAAAAATGGGCTGACAAGCCTTATGAGGATGAGGCCGTATTTATTTCTTTGCGCGCCCTCAATTGCTGCAGCTCCAATAGTATGGTGATCTTGGGCAGGCCCGAAAATTCACCTCAGGGTTTCGTGGGCTCATTTCTCGTGATCCGAATGCCCTTGAAGTCCCTCCTGCCTACGTAAACACTTGCTAGCTTCAGCCTTTACGAGATACCTCAATTTCCATTCCCTGTCAATGAATACAGCACTTCCACAAGCTGAGTGGCTCGAGATACTTCATGATGGGCTGGAAATACTGCCGGGCATAGGAAAATTGAAAACGTGACCAAAGCAGTATATGATTCCAAAAAACGGGTTGCAAAAATGGATTCCACCAAATTCGAATCAGCCATTGGTTATTTATATAAATAATACGAGTGAAAAATTTGGCATAGATGCCTGTGTAACTTTCATTAACCTTATATCGATGCTTATGTGGTTTCCAAAAAAAAACATCTGACGCTATAAAAATAAAAATACTTATGGCCGTCTGATAATGCCACGCGTAGCCACCCGAAAAAAACAACAGATTCTCAGGCAATCGATCAAATGCGCTAACCACTAGGTCGCAATGTCGATAGAAAGTGCTTCAGACCTCCAACTGGTAAAACTATTATGAGGTTCACTGATAAATATAACTCCTATATAATAATAAATATAACTTCTCAAGACATAACAGCCAGAGATTCACATCAACGACAAAGAAAACCAGCCCAGCAGGTTTTGATGGCATTTTCAATACAATACGAAATACCTGCATTGATGTAATCTACGGGGTGAAGAAGCCAATACCAATCGAATGATTTCTGAGATTAAACCTGAATGATTACATATTGGATGAATTAACTGTTTATTAGTGATAAATTTTCTTCCATATGATTAGCTACTAAAAAGGAAATGAAAGTCAAAATAATCCAGACTACGATACGAATATTTGACTCTCTGATGGAGGGTCCCTGTAAACTGATTCCAACGCAAAATCAAAGTAATCAGAAAAGGACTTCGAACATTTGAATTTGAAACTAATGGAACTTTTGGAAAAAACTTGCCTCTTGAATAATATGTGAGACATTAGATAGGATTAAACAGGTGAATTTTGATAATTGGTCTACCTTAACAATTAAAATTAAAAAAAATTTTATTTCACTATACAGTAAAACACAAAACTATCAACCGTATTTTAAATTGTGAGGCTCATCACAGTTCAATAAATGCAGCAGCTGAAGAACACGTAAAACTGGAATACATTTTCGCAGTATCGGCCGATAAGTATCAGGAATATTGGATTCAACTTCTAAGAAGTTTGAATTTAAAGAAAACTCCAGCAGAGATAAAAAAAACTAACCCCAATTTAGCCACTTTACCCGAGGGCAGATCCAAACCCTTAACTCAGTTGAATGGTCGATGGATACAATTCATGTCTACCATGGGAATTCTTTCCAAGAAGCACACGTGCGTATATAAGAATAGATTCTAAAAGAGAAAAATATAGGTCAGCAACTCAAATGCATCCGATTAACATCAATTCCAGTACCAAGTATCGAGGTTCCTTTCCAAGAAGAGCTATCCAAGAACATTCTTATGTAAAAATTTCTGCGACTGAGCCTTTTCAGTTTCCTTATCTCTTAGACTCCTTACTAAGATTGTTCCAGTGCTGTGTCATGGGTCTCTTTACTCCGCCTAATAATGAAATATGAGAATTTCTGCAATAAATTACTGAGTAATCTTTCACTGACTCATTGGACAGCATAACTTGTTTCACCACACTTAGGCATAATCATGAGTAGGGGACTGTAGGTTGAGCGCCAATATATAGTCAAAGCCCTTTTTTCATTCCTTGACCTTGCATACCCTGACTTCACCATATTTCTCAAACCTTTTCCTACATATTTCCACTCAACAGCCCATCCCCTGCTTATGGTTATGCCACATCACATTGGTGGTGAAACGCTTCATACTGTCCAACAAACCAGAGGAAGATTACCAAATATTTTATTTCACGAAAGAATATCAACAGTTTCAACCATGTCTGATCTGTTGTAAATGAAAAAGAAAATATGAGTAACGAAATCTCCCTATAATTCTCCCCGACGTAGGTGGACGTGGTATTTAAAATAGAGTCATCTCTGTAATACTAACAATAAATGTGCAGAATTTTTTCTCAGTTCCTCGTCAACCGTGTGTCTGAATCCTAATGGCTAAAGTTATGCTATTACAATCCAGTGTAAGTGGAAATTTCTCAGGAGTCGTGCATAAAATTTAGGATGCTCGACGCCTTAAGACTTCCGCATGGTTTGAAAATGCAAAGCGGTTAAGAATTAGGGATCACAGGGGTGTAATAATGCGATCCTCACGAGCTTCCTCCACCCTCCTGCCGAACCTAATGGGTCGATCGAAAATACGGAACCGTTAAAAGACAAAAGACTTGAAGGGATTCGGCGGACGAAATGGTCGGGATGGAAGCGGATACTTGATCGACCAGTGCGTGAAATAGCATCGGCTGCAGCCGGCGGCGGCCTTCTGGATGGGGCCAACTGCTTTTCAGATACGCCGACTCAGCAATCCGCTCGCGAGAAAAATCTTAAATGAGTGGAAAAGGATCTAACAGGTGAACTCGGGGAAGGGCCGTGAAAGTGATGGGGCGTGAAATCGTAGAGTTCCTGCCGCTCTAAGCAAATCAAAACGGGAAAAGAAAAACGTTCACGAGTTTTCTCAAGGTATCCTCTTGGATTAAACTGATTAAAAGTAAGAGTAACTTTCAGGCTCTTTCATGAATCTCAAATATCAAATCTGGTTAACGATTAGAAATAAAATTCCATACGCTGTAATCATGCTACTTACGGAGGTGTTAATGGAATCAAGGTTGCATATCACGCCACTTATTGATAGGTTGCCTTTCATCAAATATCTATTCTGCCATCAATCTTACATGGCATCGTAAATAGTTCATGAATATTTAAGCAAATAACCAGTATTCTTTACCAGTGAACGTATCTAGGGAAGATTAATGCGTATATTGCAGTAAATTATTGTTAACTGCTAAGGCTCTCTGGGTACCGATTATAAGCAAGGAAGGGCGAATAAATTACGT
This sequence comes from Platycnemis pennipes, assembly GCA_933228895.1. NCBI lineage: Eukaryota > Metazoa > Arthropoda > Insecta > Odonata > Platycnemididae > Platycnemis > Platycnemis pennipes. Next base: position 33,911,906 of record OW121855.1, read on the forward strand.
TGACTTTTCCATTCGCAAGGAACTTTGAAAAGTGTGTAAGCAATATTGTATGTACCTACTGCAGGAATGCAGTGAAGATAAGATTGAGGCAATATATAAGCAGAACACTGTTTGAAAATATGAAATTTTATGTTTTGAGTAAATGAAAAGAGAATGAGTTTTTGAAATTAACAACTATCAGACTACTCTGATTGACCAGACGCGTCGTCGAATTCTAGTTGAATGGTCTACATAAAAGATACAATGACTCGTAAGTCATCTGCTTTTTAATTTATTCCCGAGAACTAAAATTTTCTTCGTTAAAGTTAAGTTCAATCCTAAGATTGGTGTGATGGGTGAGGGTCGAGCTCACTAAGAATAATTGCGTGTGAAAATGTATACATCAGGATAGGTGGGCAAATTCCCTTCCTTGTGCCACCAGTGGTTTTCCAAGAAGATCTGATATTCAGGCAATAATCCCAGTTGGGTAGGTTGGACCTGTCCAAAGGGCTCTCCCGGGATCTGAATCGGGGCTTGCGGTTATCAGGACAGCACTCTAACTACTGGACTACCTTGCTTTTCAATTTCTTGTTTTCCAATTTCAGTTTTGAAACCCTACATCGCCGAACTAAACTAGAATTTCAGCAGGAATTACGAAGAGCGAAAGAAAAAACTTTTCAGGTGATGCCCTTCTAAAAACACGAATTGCTTGGTAAGTAATAAAAACATTACTAAACTTTCCTCAACAGAGTGTACAGTAGTTAGCGTACGTTTTTACTCGACCAGCACGCTATAAACCTCCGCCCCCCAGAAGAAATCCGACCTGAAATCTACTAAATTCGACCACGATGCTCCAATTACTGGGGCGTCATACCGTCTAGAGCCAGACGAAAAAAATGCAACGGCACGGTCCAGGACCTTGACCAGGTCCTGCGAAAGTGAAATCGAAGAAGGGGGTGAAAGCAAGGTGAACTCATCTTTTTGGGGCGTTTTCATTCCTTCGACCACCCCATAGTTGCATGAGGGTATGCTCCGTGAGACAAGTTCCTGGAGAAGGGCGAAGGGGGGCTATGGACTAAGGGGAGGGCGAGACGGACTTGATTACACGTTTAGATGTACCCAAGCACACAGCAAACACGTTATAGCACAAATCCCGCCCAGTTTGGTCTAAAGGCAACAACGCCGGACATCCGGCGTATCTGGGCACGCTGGATGAATTTTTCAAAAGTTGGGAACAAGTAAGGAGCCCTCAAATTATAAATCCTGTTTTCTGGATTGACTTTCAGTTCTAACATGGATTAAACTACGAAAAAAACTTAAAATAGCTAGATAAATCGTGGACATCCGCAAGATTAGGCAATTAAAGACAGAATAACCGCGCGTGATATTTGATCTCGGATATGTGTTAGAGGTGATAATTATGTAAATACTACAGGAAGTACTAAATAAGTACATAAATCCACCAATTTAGGAACTATGAATATATGCTCTTGGTCATCGTTTCCCGACCGGGGTCCACTCGGACACCCAGGCGTCCAAGGAGACTTTGATGGGGTCCACAATAAAAAAATTGTAGTTCGGGGGTCCGTAATATAAGGGAAGGGTGCATATGCGTATACGGGTATCCATCTGCGTAAAATTAGGGCTCAAGAGGTCCACAAGGAAAACCGTTTGGAAACCCTTGATCTAAATGACAGAGAAACTAAAATAGCATGCGATTCTAACATGCAAACTAGTCCGAATGGGGGTGAGCGGAAATTCTCTTTTTAAGCAGTTGCATAGCGAGTCTTCGCGATTCCTCTTCAAGTGAATGAATAGATAAACATAGTGATAACCATTCATGCAAAAATAAAATAACCATTCTGGCTACAAAATATTTGATTTTTACCATCATACTGCATTGACCCACCTCGAATATGAGATGATATTAATTCTACCATAATAATGAACTGCTAACTGTATCGTTTGATATTTGCACAGAACAAATAAAATGTTTGATGTATCGAGAAATATTTTACCTCTAGTAATTTTCAAAAACATAGTCTTCCACGAAAGTGAAATCATATGCATAAAAATAACGCTAATTTAATTCCAAGACGAAGTCTACTGGTTCACTTCTGTATATCATTCAAACTGCCGCAAGAACGTACAACCCGCGAAAAAGTTACTTTATTCCACAAAATATTGCGATAAATGTCAACATTGGCGTAAAGTAAGCTCAAAAAAATTTATTTAATCTATCGTGTCATCCATATTCTTCAGCTAGATTTTTCGAAAGTATATGGGTAATTGATGTATTAACGCAATTTTTCAGTCGACTGAACAGGAGATTAAAAATATCGATTTTGCGAATACATCGCTGAAGAAAACATCAAATCCTCCCTTCGGCAATCTCTTATCGCGTGCCGACAGCGACGCGTGCACCATATGCCTGTCAACACCGTAGAGCAGACAGTTAAGGGGTGGACGGGTGTTGCCTTCCTTTCTCGCGTGAGGGCCCTGTGACAACATAGGCGGAGGGTGGAGAAGATGGAATGACTGTGGGAGGACTGGAGGAGGTCAGGAAAAGGAGGGTGGGGAAGACTAGCAAGGAGGAGGTGGTGCCGAGCAGCTGCTCGCACGGAATTCCTTCCCCCACCCACAAACCCCTCCTCTTGACACTCAGAGAGACGCACATCCGACTCGGCCCATCCTAAAAAATATCCCCGACGACAGAGGATATCCGACGGGCGTCGGTGACTCCGAGAAACTGAGTTTTTCAAGGGTACCTTGTTTCGAACCAGGGAGTTTTCTTCTCAGCCATGCAGAGCTTTCGGGAGGGGAAGAGATGAAGAGGTTCTCCGTCCAATTGGCGGACAAAGTCAGATAAAGCTTTCATCCCAATACATGTAGTCATACGTGCATCTTCTCAACATTCCAAAGACAAGGAGAATAACAGAATTCGTAACGATGACAAAGGCAAATAGAAAAGTTTGAGTCAGAGCGATAAGGTGTATCGTGTCTTTATTGTATCCAAGACCTTAGTATCGCAGTATTCAAGATCGTGATTGACATCCACCATTCAATCAAATTGAACATTTATTAAAATATTCAATTTGATTGTGAGCTTATCGCTCGATTATGTGTGAAGAAGAAACAAAAATATAAAATTCTATCGTAAAGTGAATTCTACAAGTGAAACATACAGTATATGCAGTTATTAGAAGTACGTCGACTCAGATAAAGTGTTTGAATTTTGACGAAATATGCCATTAAACCCCACGAAAATCCATTCCTCTACCGTAGGAAAACCAAAATTAGTGGGATTTCTTGCACACCTTCTTTTAAGTTTCAAACATTTTCTGGAAGGAGCACTGATTTTTTTGCGTGCTGAAGTCGCAGCGGCAAAAATGCCATCTCCTTGGGCGTAGGAAGTGAACAGAAATTTCAGTCTCGCATGCAGAGAGAGAGAGAGACTTGCTATGGAAGATGAGATAAAACTCGAGCGAAAGAATCTTGGGCTTTCTCTCCGGAGGAACTTAATTTCAGCTCTCATTCACCTCACAAAGAAAATCTGTACCTGGACACCTAGGAATGAATCCACTAACAAAAAATTCAGAAGGGCACCGACCCGTTCCCTTCTGCTGGACCGATGAACTAAGGTTCCCGCTGGACTAACGTTTGTCACAATCAATAAAATCAAGCGACTGAGGCTTGTTAAGACACCTGTCTAATCGAAATATCGAATCTTGTTCGTACCAACCATCACAGCGTATCATTTACAGTACATTTTCATATCACGATGATCATTTGCTGCCAATATTCCGATGCCTATTAATAGACGTTGTAATGATCCCCAACGGAACTTTAGCTTTGAGGACACTCAAAATTATCGGGTGAGCAGGTCAATAATGTGAAACGTTCGAGGTGACCTCCAAATTGTCCCAGGATGCTAGTGGACGAAGGTAATAGTAATCGACACGAGACATTGGCAAGTGAATGCTATATTTGTCCACGAATATTGCCTCGAGACTTTACCATCCGCCTGAGAGTGAGAATAACCGCTAGATTGGCAGAGGCCTTTCCTACCTCCCAAAGCTCCCAATGAGAAGTCACTAGGTCACAGTATATAAATTCTCTGAAAGTGAGTGTTGACGGGCATTATTCTGGCAACTTCCGAATATTCTGGAGGGAGTCTGTTACCTCTGTAAGTCTCCTGTGTAAATAAATTTCCGGATTCAGTCTCTTATTTTGAGTTCCTACTCTCAAGCACCCAAAGCCAACGGATGCTATCGTACAAGTCGCTCGGGACGATCACCTTTACAAAATTAAGTGCGGATGCTACTATCACGACAACGTGCAAAATATGTCGATTAATACATTAAATAATCATAGAAAACTGCTTAATCATTATGAAATAATTGACCATTTTATACTATAGATTATAACTTTTATGAATATCATTTTTTTTACATAAACATATACCTCCAACCCTGGCGTTGACGGAACGGCTAAATTAAGACCACGTAGACTCTACAGTTTTAGTCTCAACTTTGTGTAAATTCATCTTCAATCAAATTGTAAACTTTGTATATTCCAAACTTTAATATTAAAAACACAAAACTCTATTGTGCTTTTAATATTAAAGTGTGGAACATGCAAAGTTTTTAATTTATTTGAAGACCACGTAGTTTTTCATTTGATTGAATGTTTGGAGAACCTGAATTAAAGAATTTTCATGCGCCATCAAACTTTTCTCCATTGATATAAGCTACTGAGTGCACGCTATTAGAAATTGTTTGAGATATAAATTACATTTTTACTGAAACGGTTCCATTTCAAATTTCTTCTCAGTTGTTCTGGAATGAACGATAGATAGTCAATTTTCTCTCATATATCATTATGAATAGCTCTATTTTGGGTATTTCAGCCTAACCCGTTTTTTTGTTTACATTTAGCGAGATATTTCTCTCAAAATATGAAACTGAGAATACACTGTATTTTTTCTGGGACCTTAAAAATAATAGATAGGGGAAAAATCGTATAAGTAGGTGAAATGAAGCAAGATAGAGTAAACATTTAAGCGACAGAAAATAATGAGTCCACTTAAGAAGGAGTTAAAAATCACCAGCAAGGGAATTTGAGCCAAATAATACCGAATAAATGAACGAAAAACATTTGAAACAGTGCTAAAAATATTCGTGGTGTATTCCCTTCATTTCAGTAAGCGCATCGATTTCCTTATTTATCCTGCACAGTTTTCTTCTCATATCCTTAACAAAAGTTCCGAATTTTAAATACAGATATATCCTAACCAAGTTCTAGTTGAACTCATCAAAAGAAACAAGTCAAAAGTAATTTTGTCAACAAATTATGAATTGACGACTAAATGAACTAAATCATCTCCTACTTGAGATGATTTAGTTCATTTCATGAGTAGAGCAATATGTTTCTGACTGATAGATCAAATGCTAGGGAAGCCAACTTGACCTTAAGATAATAATCACGATACTTGCGTAACTCTATTAGAGCAGCAATTATTTGTAAGCTAATCGTTGCTATGTCCCAAATATTTATGTCATTACTTTGTCTCTATGCCACAGAAAAATATAGTTTTCAAAAAAACTAGATCAGAAGAAACTATGCTAGTACTATTTCATTTGTAAACTCATCTTCCGCGTACCGCTTTGGAAAATACCGGGAACATTTGCGGAAATAGGATCAGGCGAGAGCAGGAAAATAAAACGAAATAGGTTGACTATTTTTCTCCCCAGTAACAAACTCGTTTTTGCGGTCACAGGGAAGATTAAGAGTGGGAGGGAGAGTGTGTGACGGAATGAGTGGAGGGGAGAGGGAGGGGTCGGGGGGGGCATTGGGAGGGGGAAGGCGGCACTTTTCCTCTCGAATGACCATCCCTCTTTGGCACCTCGGGGGGCTGAGAAGGCGGGAGGGAGGGAGAAGGGGTGGTTCTCTCGCGCCGGTACAGACGGCTGCGGTGTCCGATTAGACGAAGGGGGCGCGGGAGGACTCTTGGGGTTTATGTGAGACGAGGGGGAGGGCAGGGACTCCCCATCCTTCACCCCAACCGAGGGGAGGAGGGAGGTAAGAAGGCACTTACTGGGGCGGAAGGAGGAGTGACGACGGTGTGATGAAAGACTTGAGGAAACCAGATTTTCTAGATGTGCCTCACGTGTATGAGCGCTGCGGCACAAGAGGAAAAAAACTCCAGACGGCATCTCTTATCCTCCAGGCCACCCCTCCCTCCCACACGGGACATACTGGGGCAACTCTGAAGTGAGCTGAGGCGAAACAGAGTTGTCGACCTCTCGGTGAACGGAAGAGCCACATGTTTGACCGTGGTGAGTCCCACTCGCGGTTCATTATGCCATTGGCAGTCTCTAGAGGTCCCTACCCTAAGAAACGAAAAACTCTGGAAGGTCCCCTACTGCTCTTATGACTCTATACTGTCATCAACGTGACGATAACAAACTATAACAGGATTAGCTTACGAATATGCGAGATGGCCCGTCATTATGGGTTTTTGCAAATAAATTTCCGATCGATGGATTTTCGAGAAAATAGCGCAATTGAAATCATGATATATATCCTAGAAATACGTTTGTTTGCGTCGTTTCAAGTGAGATTGCAAGTAGAAAGCAAAAGGGAGAAACACTATAGGCTTTTTTGATAAGAGGAAGCCAGCTGAGATAGCGTCGTGTAAATGAGGGTGCATCTACCACCAGAAAAATTTTTAATAGCGGTTTCCTCGCCATTTACATGTACCTGAATGTCCAAGATTTAGAGCACTGAGGTAAAGTTTCAATGTAATATATTCTCCATTATTGTCACCTATTTACATCAATGCTGAAAATAAAGAGAAGTCAAATCTTGACATCCTAATCAGCTATGTTGGCAACTAAAAACTCTTGTGTCCTCTTTTCATTCTAAATGCCCGATTTTTTCGGCCTGTACAACTACTCTAGCTAACTTGAGTGAAATATTAAATTGCGATGGATGGATGGAATGGTCCCACGCGATACAGCGGCATACTTGAGTAAAGTCGTGAGTAACTTCGGAACCCTTTTTATTCCAACCGTTTCACGAGCAATCAGCGTCCACCTTCGCGTAAAACGCTCGGGTAACAGGAGTACCACTGCCCAAAGGAAGAGGGGTGGGTTGAGGAGACATCAGGAATATCTTGACGACAACGTCAACTACACTTATAGAGCAAACAATGCGCCCTCACCGATCGCACAGAAAGAATATATGCACATAATTCGTCATACGGGGCGCGTTCGTTTGTTTGAGACAACTTCATCGTTGTTAGATCCCATTGTTCTCCTCAACAATGGTTTTTACATGCACAAAACGTCTTCATTCCGACTGCGTCATGCAACAGAAGGAGAGTGGATTCCCGAGGCCTGACAGGTCCCACACGAGACATTCTTTGTCTGCACACAAGAAGGTCTAGAGCAAACTCAGGATATTTATTTATTTTAGTTTTAGTTTCTAATCACGAATTGATATTGCACGATTTCAAAATCCATATGCACAAATGAATTGCCAGTGGACCGAAAGATGATGCCATAATGGTTAAGCATTTGATTTATACATATGGTATATATATAAATTAATATCGAGCCAATCGTAAAGTACATTTCGAATAGCTGTAACTTTTCAGTGGGTTATTTCAGTTCAAGCCGCAATATTAAAGTTACCACGTAGTTATCCATTCATATCTGTAGGCATATGAGTTAAATTTGCTCCAATACGCGCCGCTAAAACTCACACAACGAGAAACTCAGCGCGAAAGCTCATTAAATATATTCCATTTGGGTGGATGCCGTCTAACAATAAGCTTTTTATTTATAGAATTATAATTTAGAAAATTTTTATTTCACAATTTCTTGTACTATTCCAATGCTTTACATTCGCTTCTATAGTTTTAGGTGATCCCACAATCTAGCTCTCCCATTCTTACCAAAACGATTTTACGAGTGTAATATGCTTAGGTACTACAATCAGCTGAGATTCAAGCTTAATATATAATATGTAAGTTTCACTTCTAAATGATAAGATTGGGAAGAGAATACTTTCCAATGCTGCATGCTGATTTTTGAAACTAATGGAATATGATTCATGTTTATACGTTTGACACATCACATTAAATTCTCAGTTGTAATTCAAGGTTCTTAAGCAGAATATATTCTGATTCCAGAGGTGGAAAATCGCTAACGCTGAGAACGGGTTTTGAAGTGATACACTCTCAGAATACATCGAATATGCTTCAAAAGCTTATTTTAGACACGGATTCTCAAAATTGACATTCTACTGTGCCGGAATATATCGGTAACAGGTTCAGACATGGGTTTTCCTGGAAGCACTCCGGAAAATTCCGATGGTAATATCTGTCAAGTGATGAGAATTTTAGCTACCAAAATATCCCATTATAAAATTTTATGACCCTAAAATCCATCGGTAACAGAAATTCTGAATATAGTAGCATCGTAAAAATAGATTAAAGGACAGTTTTACACAGTAAAATAAAATCATAAAGTAAAATATTCAATAGCTGCCGCCAATATATTATCTGATTTTTTAAGCTTAGAGTTTTTGGAAATACAGATAAAAATAATATTTATAGAGCTCACTTGATTCGTAAAAAGGACAGGTCGTATTGCATGCCAGAGTAATGTATGCCTTAAATATAATCGCATTTTATGAAGACAGAACTAAGCCATAGTCAAATGGAAAATTGAGCGAAGAAAACTCTTTTGTCACATAAAAAGGTAAACGCCAATAGAGAAAGCATTGAAACCAGGAGCGAACTCAAAAGAAAGCGATGCAACCCAATGGAGTAAAAAGAATTGGAAAATTCCAATTAAATTGGCATAATTCAATAATTCAGAATGAAATTGAACAGTCACTACTTGTGTTTTGGCTTCTTGAATTAGGTGTTTATTTCCAAGTAAAAGTAACTTGAAAAAGTGTCCTTCGCATTCTAGTATCCGTTCGTAGGGTTCTTTAAATGAGCGTAGTCTCTTCAATTACTTTAGAAAAGGCCAATTTCCTTATATATCCACATCCACTATTTACACTCACGATTATTAAGGACCAAGATGCAAAGCATGTTATGCAAATATTTTTTTCCATGTCAACAACATTCTTGTGCTCTCACACGTATCGAAGTTGTGATTTATACGGGTGCACCTGAGAAATAAAGAGGGACTCCTGCTAGCTGCCATGAACATCCCTGAGATAATTCCCCTCCTCTTCGTTTTTTGGAATGCGTTGGTTTGCTTTGAATGACAGGAATGGAGCGCACATGATCCAGGGGAAATGGAGGCGGAAATGGTTTACGGTCCGTGGTCACGGATCCTTTTTTTTCCACCAACAGCGAAACAACTAGAGAACAATGACGAAGGGGGAAGGAGGGAAAGAGAGTGAGGCGAGTAACTATTCATTACGACATTTGCGCAGTGGCGAAACGATCGAAGGATCGCGGCATCTACTGACCGGAAGAAAAAGAAATGGAATAGCACGATTATCCGGCCGGGATGAGGAAAAACGTCCGAAATTCGAAAAATCATTCCGGGCCGCACGGAAATGTGGAGGGGCGACTGGCAATTGAAGGAGTGAAAAATGTGGGCTCGTCAGGAAGTGGGCTCGGCTACTAGTGCCTGACCATCGGCGCGCAGTGATTCGTGATGCTTCCCCCAAGCCGAAGTGTCTGGCAAAAAAAAGCAGACGGCCGCTCTTGTGATTGCTGCCTGGTGGCGAAGGACGTTCCGCTTCGGTTTGGCCGCTGGTTATGACATCATTTGGGGGGAAAAGGCTTCTCGGCCTTTGGAGAAGCAACACCGCTGAGCTTGTCGAGTAGATTCCATTCCAGTGGCATGCTAACTTTGACGAGAGCTCGAGGCTATCATCACAAAATAAGCACAGAAGTAAAATACTGAAAATTTCTGGATTCAAAAGGGGTATTTTATAGGAGTCTATAACTGCAGCAACAATGGGGTATCTTCCTCCTGCGAGAATCGTTAAGTGCATCATAAAATCCCAATGCCTAGATCCACAGGTCGATTGGTCTACTTGAATTAGCGCTGCAATACTTGTTGCTCTAAATGCCACAATTGACGCTATGTACTAAAAAATAAAAATCTAGCGAATAAAGACAATATACAGGGAGGAAAATAAATGTAAATAAAAATTGGAAATGGCGGAATGAAGAATTCTAGGGATCATTCAGTTTACATGTCACCTAAAGGCGATTAAAATATTTCGCGAAAAACTCTCTACCGCTTGAAAATTGATAAGTACCCTTCACACAATTTGGGTCAAAACTAGTAACTTCCAAGCTCCACTTACATTTCAGTACATATTTGCATTCTCACTGAAAACATTCTATCTTTTTAAGCACACTTCACCTGCATATTTCATTAGGTAGCAGTAGGAATTTGGAGCCGATGGATAGCGTGTGTCATTCGCAATACCATTAATTATGCATTTAGACGGTTATTTTGATGAATGCACAGTACCGTTTATTTTTTGACCTACTAAAGAAAGAAAACCTTGAATAAAGAAAGAAAAGATCTGAAGCAATAAATTGTACCGATGGTCCCTAAGGCCAAATCGGCGGATCGTGGAAATCTAATAAAAACCAGGAAATGCAGAAATAAAAAAACACAGCGGAAAAGAAGTAATCAGTTCATAAATGGAATGTATCAGAATGATGTTTTGCTGATTCTAATATAAGGATATTTTAATGAGAAGAATGCCTGAAATCCTCGGATCAAACACATGAATTAATTACTGTCACTCAGGACACAAAAGAAAAAAACGAGGGTAGTAGATTGTAAAACGGGACAGATAAATAGATTAATTTTACGATGGTACAGATACCTGGTCCTAGCCAAGGGCCTCAAATACCCCAGATAAATAAAAATACTAGGTATATATGAAGTAGGTATCAGATATAAGGTGAAGAAATCCTGTCACATACAGCCGAAATGATCTCTGCGATGTTCATCATGTTTGATAACTATTCCATCAACCATAACTGGGGAGACTTTAGCACTGTTACTGAAAAATAGAGTGGGCGAATAAGATTTTTCCCACCAATCTAACTACTCTAAAGTCTCCACATTAGTCAATGATTAAAGCTCTTTCGACCATCTTCGCTTATTAGTTTCTAATATACCCCCTGCAACTAACGTTTTAAGGTTCTTCAATGTGTAGTTCAATGTTTTCTGATTAGCTTTGTGAAGTCGTAAAATAAGCTGCATAATTCAATGTGGGGTGATGCTATAGCAATTGCATTTCTAATGTCGCGGTAATGTATGCATTACGGGGAAAATTTCACCTCAAATTCATAGCACCGTACGCCGGAAGAAAATGCATTCTGCAACAATAAAATACTTTAATATTTAAGACACAAATAATATACGTTACATCCATAAATATCTAGCGGGTCTTCACACCCCCAGAAAAATGCTGGTCATCAGGCAGACAAACTGCCACACGAAAGTTAATGGCCATTGCATGAAGTACGAAAACATGAGACAGTGAATGTGAACGTATGTTGAGCGAAGAAATTCAAAGTGAAAATTGTCATACATAGCGCGAGAATGGTAATACACCAACAATATAGGTGCGAGCGCACTCGACAACAGAACTGTCGTTCACCCACGCGTTTCTCTCTTTTTAACCCTTCAAGATATCAAACTCACTCCAGTCCACGTGAATAAGGCGAAGCCAACACCATAAAGAGCTTCCCACTTTTTTATCTCACCGCATAACGAGAGTGAATTGCCTTTTTCCTTTCACGTCGTGGATGGTCCTCCGATTCCTCCCATTGCGAAATGGAATGCAGAAAGAAATAATTTTCCACGTAACCGTGAAAATTATCCTCTCCTCCTTTTGCGGCAGCAAATAAAACAACATTGGAAATACCTCCTTCAGTAAAAACAGCCGATCCTGGGGTATAGGAAACCAAGGTTTTCGCAGCGTTCATGTTCAGTGGTAATGCCTATTGGAAGTTGGTGGAGCTGTAAATGTTATATCCCAGCCCCCGCATCCGCTGTCACCGCCGCATCATAAGAATTACTATACATGGGATTAGGAAGTAGCGTACTATTTTAATACATAGTGTATACAACTTTTTGATGGTACGCTACGTACCACTTGCACTAAGTTGAGCCTCGCAGCATACATTTTCATAAACATTATAATTCTATGCGTTCCATCAAAAATGTTAGGCGATGTTTCATAAAATAATACTCAATTTGAAAAATACGTGTGACTTCGCATCGCGCAGGCAGAGAAGGGTGAATTAAGCACTGAGTGACTGGATTTATTAAAAAAATGTAGGAAAATATCACGAAAATGTTAACAGCCAGTGATTCAACACACTCACCGAAATTTGAGGCACCAAACATTCGAAACTGAGGGTTTCATAATTAGTGCAGTCCACTTTATTCCATTTCACAAAGATTTAAATCTAATGCCGGGCATCATCCTCATTCACCGCTAATCGCCACGACAACTGTGGTCAAGGTGGAGAGTGCAAAGGAACGAATCAACGGATATGACTGATCAAAAAATTAAATGTTTGCTCACGTATGTACATAACTCAGTTACAAATCAGCACATGCACGCAAAATGCGTTTCGGAAAGGTAGCATCAATTATTCAAGGGTTAACAAAAACAAACCAATGAATAAACTGCAAATAGTCTAACATAAGTGATCTGGATAGATCTTGCCGGCAATCATTGAAAATAGCAAACATTCATACACTTGAAAATTCTTGGAAAAAAATGGTTGTTCATAACCTACAATGTGAACTTAGCCATAGAAAATGTGCAGGTTTCCTGTTGAAGTGGACAAACCATTACATATCGCAAAACCCCTATCTTACGACAGGGATTCTAAGAAATCTAAGCAAACTTTTTCTGTAATGCGTGAAGGTTTCTCGGGTCCTTCACGCAGCAGATACGCCGGGAAAGCACCAGATCTTTCTTTTTCTATAATATCCCCATCTACACTTTATCTACGCCTCTAAACTTTGTGATTGTGTTGAGATCGATCAATGTTGGCTGGGCGTGGCCGCAAAGTAGGTAATGCACTGCTAAGGAGACCCAAAGACAACCCAACTGCATCAAAGTGCAACTTCAGTTCTTTTAAAACCTCGAAAGAATTTAAATCGACATTTTAAAAAATCAACCCTAAATGTAAAACGCCTAATTGTAAATATTTTGCTTTTATTCTTAGCAAATAACCACAAATACTCGTCTTAAATTTAAACAGTGTGCTTCGTCTTATAATAGTTTCAAATTATAGCATGTATTTGCCGTTTTCTACCGGTGAATTAAGTTCATCTAGCAGTACAACCGGCAGGGTAATTACTAACGATAAGATTGTTTTACCCTATTTAATTCGAGTCTATTGTTAAGTCACCCTTCCACGCACTCACCCCTATAGTGGTCTGAAGGAGGTATGTAGATGAAGAGGATCGACTCCCTTTTACGGCTTGGAGTGACATAAACCTCAGGATATCCTAAAAACATTGCTGCGCTGGTTACATTCAATAATGAAGGCATGTTATTCAGAGCAACTATGGGGAAAGAACAGAAGCCAGTCAGGTGGCGATTTTCCAGTGCAACCAAATACGTGTATTCAATATTCCGCGGACGACTCGTAAAAAAAGGTAAAGAAGAAGGGCAAAGAGATAAGTTTTTTTTGGAACAGAAGCAAGCAAATGCTGCGTTGCGTTGAGGATTATTCCGCGCGGAATCAGCTGCACATCTATCAGGGTGATTGAAAAAAGAGATGCGCCTTGTATCAATCATGGCCCTTTCCGAGGGGTAAGCCCTTTGAAGACTGGCAGCGCGATCGCTTGGTAGATGGCGGGCAAGCCAGCACCTTCGGGAGTTGCTGACCACATGACGTCACGGCCGAAGGAGCATATAAGAGTGGAAATATCATCGGCTTGAATGGATTACGTACGCGGCGGCAACGACGGCTGGCTGGGGCGATTGAATGGGATTTCTTCCCACTTTCCCGCGAAAGAAGCTTCCCCCTCCCACCGGTTTTGGGTGTAAGAAGTAGCGAGATGGCTTCGCTGATGAGAGATTCTGGCGTGAAGAAAGGAAAGAGGAGGGCGGGTGGGTATGAGAGGAGACCGATGGTAGGAGACAAAATCCGCGAAATGCCTGAATTGGAGCGTCCCACTTGGGAGATACGACTGGCATACTCGTAGAAAGTATCGTATTTCGGTTTTGTGATGCAACTTATTCGGCATGATACAATACTGCTACCGTATCACTAATCGCACACCGTTATCACGTCGTGCATCGTATCAACATCAACTTGAAGTTTGAAATCATCTGCCACTGGTCAAAACTAAATTTGAATTGATACCCGGATGTATGAATGCACTGTAGGTGAATTACGTATTTCCTTTGGGATTTCTTCTTTCCCTTTTTTTGAAAATCTCGAGTATGAATCCTGCTTCGGGCATGGGCATTTGGTTTGTCGTAGGATTGATTTCGGCCAGAAGTTTCTCTAGTAGCAGGAGCACCTCAAAATCTAATTCTACGACTGCTAGCAGCTACTACCTCTTCCCTTCTCACTGACGTTCTCGGTAAGAGCGTGCATAGTTATTCGGGAGAGGCAACCGCCAGCTAATTCCTAAGGTGAGTAATGGGGTGAAGATGGAATTTATGAGTAAAGATGAGGTTGGAGACAAACCTGGCGTTCTGATTTGGCTACTTATTACCAAAGGCATCACATGGTCTACGATTTAACGTCCCACTCGATTGGCAAAGCACTGAACTGCGCATACCCACGATACGCTACGATAGTGAAACTAGAAATTTAAAAAATAGCCTTTCCAAATCTACTTTATAGAGGTAGAAAATCAGATTAAAGCTGGAGTAATATGTCACTAGGGACTGGATTGCCCAAATAAATGAAACAATATCATTTAAACTGAGGGAAGCATAACACGAATCATATAAACACGAGAAATGTAAGTTGCAAAGAAGATATATTTTCCAACGACATGAATTAAAAATAAAATATGGAATACGCAAAGGAGAAAGGAATTCATTAATTTTCTCCTATTTTAATGTGATAACGATGACTGCTTCTCTTTAATGAAGGGCGTTAATTATTACGCGCAACTCTAAAAGCGGATTCGTATCACTAAATAAATGTATTTACAGACTGCAATCCCCTTTAATGTTTAAAATATGCCCTGTGTCATCTTTCATTCATTTGCGTCATCCTAGCCATAATCAAACCATTAGAATACTTATCGAGTAGCCAACTTTATTCACTATTTTGGAAGGAATATTTCTCCCCAAGACATTGATAAATTTTCGCTCTCAGTCGCCAACAAGAAAATTGGAGCGTAAAGATCCCGTACAACCGTAGACTAATGAGGGTGACCACATGTGGAAGATCCGTGCCCTTAATGCACTCAGACGGTTGGGGCCTAAGGCAGCAGGGGAGGGCCTAATAAGTACGACAAGCTTATAACTTATGGGGCGTTGACTTCGATTTTCTGCTTATTCCAGCGAAGGCGCAGCCTGCTTGGTGAGGCACAGTTTTGAGAATTTCGGAGCTAAGATATCGTTAGAACCAAATGATTGAAAAGATGGGGCTGTATGCGGATCCATTTTACGTAATGTTACCTAATGTAGTACCAATTTAGAATAAAATATTACTTCATATTCGGCAATGCTATATAGTGCAAAGTGTCAGGAACACAAGGGAAAAATCGAAATTGCGGTATGAGTTAAGATTCAATGAATACCTAACAGATAGATCAAAATTATAAACCAATAAGATAGGTGTTTCAAATATTTTGAAAAGACAAAATCGCATAAAGAAAGTCAGCGGAAACAGACTTGAAAACACCCATGTAATGAAAGTCCCCATCCCTTCCATTCCTATCCTTATACTTTTCCTCCCGGTCGGAAGCCCCTATTAGTGCGGAAACAGACTTGAAAACACCCATGAAAAAAAATAACAACGAGAGTGAAACAAAGATACACCCCTTAGTCTTCGAAGGAATTATGTGATTTCAGAAAAAAATGATCATGCTAAGAACGTCTAGCTACAATTTCGAAAATATGTTTCACGTTTATCAGGAAATACTTATTTTACCGATAATTTAAAGGAGATGCATGTCACATGACGCGTGTACATATGTAAACGGTAGGAAACAAAACTTCAACATTGATTATTTATTATGCTTGATGAATCACGGATAATATTTCAGCGTATATTCTTTTTAAGAATACTTTTGAAGTACTTAGCAATCCTAGGATAGGTTATAAATACAGAAAAAAATTTGAAAATATGCCGACATTTGTTGCCCTGCTTTTGTTACCGAATTAACATTAAAAAAGCAAAATGGAATGGCTTTCATTACCCTTTTATTACCATTACCATAGAGCTTTAAACTAGGCAAACAACTGCAAATTTTAACGAATCACTCCTATTTTACTCCAATTTGTCCATGTTGTTCTCAGTTTCATTCTTGATTACTAACTTCTAACAGAAGGATCAAGTCTGAGTTGATTCTTACAAAATCAATAACTTTATGTTCCCAAGAATTTTCGGCGAGCTTATAAACAGAATAAGTATAAGGTGCCAAATTACATTTATGAAAGTGTCCACAGTATGAGACGTCAAACTTCGATTGTATAGAAACGCTAGGTTTCCCGCGACGATTTCCGATTTCCTGATCACCATCACTCTACTCTCCCAGTCTCTTAATTTTCAGCCTCTCTCACCGTCCAGATAATTGCGCTCTTAAATTTTTCCACGCCGAAAGGAATCATTTGGTCGTCGCGTGTCGTGTGTGACTAACCTGGAGGTCACGCACCTAACCTGATGAACACCAAATACTCGAAAAAAATAATTCGCCCAAGCGTCGGATAATCGCCGGTTCCTCTTCGGACCTCTTCATTCCTGCGCCAAAATATTACCATTTTGGCACAATCAAAAACCTAACTAAATGCTGATATCTTCCGGATTCTGAAGCATTGGCTGGGACCTCCCAGTGCGGCGGCCCTCGGGGCGGTTGCCCTGCTACGTGCTGACCCTCGGAAGGCCCTGTCATTAGCATTCGTTTTGGCGATGAGGGGTGGCAGCAGAGGAGGCGAGAGAGGAGATGAGGCGGAGATTATGCGAAAACACTGTAACCGAACACCCCCTACTCCACTGCGAATTTTTCCTGGAGGGGAGCCAAGTTCCTACCGAAGCTTTTCACGCGGTAACCTGAGCTTGGCTAATAAGAGGGCACCACATATAAGGATTTCCCCGGCGATGGTCGTGACAAAGGGTGGAAGAGAACTCAGGTAAAGGAGTTGGGGAAGGCATTAGGAGATGGGGGAGGTGGGTGAGCTCTACATGTTTCGCTGAAAGGTTTCTTAGGCGTACGTACTTCTTCACGCCAGTCACGCCTGGTATGGGCACGAGGAGAACAATAATTATCATCTTATTCTAGAGAAATTCAAGGAAATGTTTGCTCTTAATCTTGAAATGGTTATCTGAAGAATGTTCCCCGGGAATTTAAATCGGAATATTAGTATAACATGGTGAATCCATCTAGTTCGTCCAACATAATTGATGATAAGATATGCCAGTGAAAATGAATTTACAACTACTGTTGGAAGAATCCAGAAGATTTTATCATAGATACTAATACCAGAATTTGCCTTATTGCTGCTTTTTTAAACTTTTCGAATCCTTCATGTGACGTATAGTATATCTATGGGTTTGATGACTTAAAAGGTTCATATTTTTTCCACTAAGTCCCTGTACCTACTTTTCACTTTAAGTGGATTACTATATTAGAGCTTCTCCCTAATCCCTGAAATGAGTCGGAATGCATTACCAGTTAAAAGGACAATTATAGCAAAACCCTATCCGTGAAAATGGCTTATTTGAGCTTACAATCGGACCCGTAGCATCTACCATCTCCTGACGTTCTTCCTTCGCATGTTGTCTTTAATAAGCTCTGTACATCAGCTATATCCCTTTACTTTCCATCACACTAATGTAAGTGTCATTTACGGACATTCTTATTTATCAGGTCTGCGAAGGTCTTCAATACTACCTACTATTATCGATTTGTTTTACGCTTTACTTCCACATTCCCACATCCTAGAAATATTATGTTTTCCAAAGACACTTTGATTTTCCATAAGCCACAGAAGATAAAGTACGGAATGTTAATATCGTAGTAAAACTACCTGGGAACGCCACAAACAAAATCTAGAGGAAATAATCCATCAATAGATTCAAATAGTAAATAGAAATAAAGCATGATTGAAACAAGATTCACTGCTTTTATCCTGTTTAAATCGTACACAAATTCCATTAAGTCGTTTTCTACTAATTTAATTCGGAAATATTACATCCTGAGAACCTCAAAGCATTGGAAAATTCCAGCATCATTATTGAGGGTGCTGCTTTAACTCTTCCTAATTGTTGATACGCATTCCCTATGAAGATATTACCACAGGATAATTATGATCAATCTCAAATGTACGCAGGAGGAACAACGTAATCTCTGATACGTGGCTTCTAATGAAATGAGTTCGTCTAAGAATACCAACCATTAGAATGGCTGACTCTCTCCAATTCTTAAATTTGTCTCCAATTGACGATCGTCCTCGCATCAAGGGCTAAACATACTCTTCCTGATAAACAAAATAACAAGGCCGCGATGTGGTAAATTCCTCTTTTCATGTAAAAATGAAGACCCAGCTAGATGCAACCTATATCCACTCTAATTCTAGGCAATCGGCAGTAATCTTGGACAGCGGAGGGAAAGAAAGCGTCGGCAAACACGCATGGGAAACGGACCTATGAGAAAAGGTGCGCGGTTGACGGAACGGAGGGAAAAGAAAAAAAAGAGACACACGAGGGCCAGGGAAAGAGTTCGAGGCCGTCTTGGAGAGACAAGAGGGGAAAATCATGGTGCGTGTGGTTGTGGATCTCCACAATCTGCTTTGCGCGCTCTGAGAGTTGATTGTTATACCTCTTTCCCAGCTCAACGCTCGGACATGAGCCGCCACATCGCCCCGTGACCCGAATGTGAGGGGAGTGAGCGGTGTCTTGGGTGCAGACGTGGGGGAGGGATGGTGTAATGAAGGGTCAGTTGCGAGACGGAGACGTTGACGTAGGGAAGGTAAGGACCTCACGGCTTCCTCTCCTATTACAGGCTAGCTGTTAACGCGGACGGAATCTAATGGGCTGATGGCTAATGCACTCGTTGATTGAACAGATGGTCTCGTGTTTGACTCAAAGGATCGCAAATGGAAACACTGCACAAATGGATAAAACCTGACCCAGAGTTCATTACTCCAGGAGGCGACAGATTCTGGAGGGTAAAATTCTACCACTTCTTTTCAAGGCACACCCTTCTAATTAAGTCTAATCTCCCGCATTTTTGACATTTTCTGAGGTTTAAAGATAATCATCAGTAAAAGGAGGAATTTGCGTCGTTCAGGATTGATAGGTATCAGGGTATAATATTAGTGCTTCAGCTCCGGGAATGGTTCACTGCAACCCTCCACTCCTCCCTATCCTATGCCAATTATTTCATGTTCTTGTAGTCCTTCCCCAGTCCTTCACTTGTCCCAAGTATTTACCTCAGTAGGGCAGAGTTTTGTAAGATGTGTTGGATTGGTGACGGGAAACCCGGAGTATGCATGTTTAATCTTTGTGGAAGGCCCCAATATTTCCACTGATTTCCCTTCCCAACAACAAACTGTTGTAGCACTCTTCCAAGCACTCCCAAGCGAAGACTTCCCTGGCATTTCATACGAAAATTTCCATCACGGGCGGTATCAAAACCGAGTCTTAAGGATCGGAAGCCGGCACCGGGCTCAAGCTTCCCACCATTCCGATTCCACTCTACTACATGTTTCCTCGGTAGCTGAAGCCTATCGTAACCACTCGAGGTGTACGAATAAGAATTGTGGCTCTTGGCAGAATACCTTCTTGAATTTATCCACGCCTTATGGCTACCTATTACGTATATTCATTTCCTTTTAAAACGACCAACTGCCTGAAGGTGGTGATTAAGTTCAAAATTTGACCGTGATGCTTTTCGATTTATACCAGGAGGCGACATATTCTGGAGAGTAAAATTCTACCGTTTCTTTTCAGTGCACATCCCTCTCAAGTGCAACCTTACGGAATTTGACAGCCTCTGAGATGTCAATACACGAACATGTTTCATTTTTTTCATCATCCCCGCCAGTAATATTCTGCTCAACTGTGTCGTTAGCAATTTTCATACAATCATGAACTTTAAATAATTAAAATAATAGAACGCATGTGTCTTCACTATTTTCCGATTAATAAAACAGTGCTTCCCCGTGACTTTCGGGTGAGATTTGGTTACATCCATTAAACTCCCTGATATTAATTAGGGTATTGAACGAAAAACCAATTAGAAACCTAAAACTCCCGGAGAAAAACACTCTCATCCTTCAATTCTGGTTCATTTTCATTCTCTTATCTCCTGAGCTTTTTTTTTAAAACGAATTAGATATGAATCTGGGTAACTGGAAAATATGTCATTACAGTTAGGGAGAGAAAAGAGCAAGACTAAGACAAGATGGCACCTTCACGGATCCTTTATGTACCTACTCATTATGATCATGGATTGACGATAAAAATAAAACCGGTCGCGGCCATGAGCAATATGAAAAAATGTCACAATTTTCTCACATACTTTCTCGCAACCTTTTCCCCTTATTTCTTGGGAGCCACTTGTTTCAGATTTTCCGCCGAGAACGCTTAGCGAGATAAAAATACCTGTTATGAACGTTATTAAGCATAACAAATGCATACGATGGGAATTGACATAGTGACCTCCACATCTAGCCACAAGCATGTTCAAGCAGAAAATAGCACTGTTTTTACTCAGGGTTTGCTTTAGCAAAGAAATTAATTAGTAGCGCGTAGGATACTGGAGAATACACGTACGGTTTAGCTCAGGTCAATCCCCGGGGGAGCAATCTTGGAAGAGATTGACAGAACATGCAGAGTAGTTTTAGAAGGTCAGAGAAAAACACATGAAAAGGACGAACATACTAAACCATCAAAGGTAATAGGTAGATCAAATAGTGGGTCCGTAAAAGAATTATCGAGGACAATTTTAATTGGAAAAAAGCACCAAGAGAGAAACAGATTGGGAGAAAGAATTTCAGTGATAGTAGTGAATTGTCGTAGTTTAAGAAAGAAAGTAGCAGAATTTCACCACCTCATAAAAAGTACTGATACAGATATAATCGTAGGCACAGAAAGCTGTCTTTCGAAGGACATATCAGATTATGAAGTATTCCCAAAGTGTTTTACCTTATACAGAAAGGATAGAGTAAGCAGAAACGGAGGAGGAGCATTTAAAGCTGTGAAGGACCCGTATGTCAGTAGAAGAGAACTTGTTTCAGAGCAAAATGTAGAAAGTATTTGGTGTTCCATTAAAAGTAAAAGTAGTAACGCAAAAAAGATATATGTAGGTGCATATTACAGGCCACCGGATGCAGACGTCAATTCTATAATGGAACTAGAGACAGAGATAGGTACATTACTTTCTCGGAACAATAATAGGGGAATAATAGTCGGCGGAGACTTCAATCTCCCTTCGCTAGACTGAAATACGTGTAATTTTATAACAGGAGGTAAGGATAAGGAACTCTGCAAATCACTGTTGAACACTTTTACGTCACATTCTTTACAACAGCTAGTAATAAAACCGACCAGGGGAAACAACATTCTAGACTTATTAGCAACAAATATACCCGAAAGAGTCCCAAATACAGTTACAGACACAGGAATTAGTGACCATAAAATAGTGCATGCGAAATTTATTCTAGGCCTTGAAACACATTATAAACTTGGGAGGAGGGTATACTTATTTGGCAAGGCTAATTACGTCGGTATGAAAGAGTAATTAAGCGAATCTTTAATGTATTTAGCGAACGTAGCAAATGATTAGATACAGAGGATTCGTGGAATTTCTTGAGGTCACCCGTAAAGCAGTTAATAAATACATACCAAGTAAATTCATAAGTGATAATGCAGAGCCAATGTGGTATAACGCGGAGGTTAGGAAATCACTAAAGCGACAAAGAGTATGCCACGCTAGGATGAAAAATGCAGGACAGGGTCTATCGGTTGAGGAAAAAAATCAGTTAGTTCAAAACTATTAAAAAATCGAGAGCATTAGCAAGGAAATCATGTCGGCAAGCGTTATCACATTTGAAGAGCAAGATGTTAGGAGAATATTCAGATAGTAATCCTAAAGCGTTTTGGTCATATGTGAGAGAGCTTCAGGGAAATAGGTCCACAGTGCACACACTTAAAAACGATAAAGGAATTAGAGTCACCAGCAGTGTACAAAAACTTCTTTAAACACCTCCTTCCAAAGCGTATTCAACTCATCGTCGAACAACGCAGTGGAACCACCGCCGAACACTTTTAGTGAGCAAATGTGAGCAAAAAACATCAGTAAAAACAAATCACCAGGTCCCGATCAAATTCCTTCAAGAGTATGTAAAACATTAGCTTCTGAAATAGCCCCCTATCTAGAAATAATATTCAATAAAACCTTTAAGAATCACACAGTACCCAAGGATTGGACAGTAGATAACATTACACCTATTTTTAAAGCGGTGATAGCGAAGAACCTAGTAACTACAGACCAATTTCACTCACGTCAATCTCTTGTAAGGTATTTGAGCACATTATAGTTAGTTTGATCATGGGGCATTTGGATAGACAGGGATTGCTCATAAACAGCCAACATGGGTTCCGGAAAGGCAGATCTTACGAGACACAATTAGCTTTATTCGTACACGAAATTTTAGTCTACGGCGAAAACAGTACTGAAGTTGATGCAATATTTTTAGATTTTAAAAAGGCATTCGATAAAGTTCCTCATGACAAATTAATCTTGAAGTTAGAGAGTTTTGGAATAAATAAAGATGTTGTATGTTGGGTAAAAGAATTCTTAAGTGGGCGAGAGCAGAGGGTTGGTTGTCATAGATGGTATCATGTCAGACACAATCAAAGTCACATCGGGAGTTCCCCAGGGTAGCGTAGTAGGTCCGCTTCTATTTCTTCTATACATTAACGATTTGGGTACCGTAGTTAGTAGTAAGCTTAGACCTTTTGCAGACGATGCAGTAGTGTATAGGGGTATATCAAAAGAAGGAGACAGGAAATCGCTTAGCAAGGATTTAGATGCAATTCAAGAGTGGTGCGACAAATGGCAGTTTGAACTTAACCTTAAAAAGTGTGTAGCTATCAATTTTTGGAGGAGGAATAATTCGATAGAGCGATCCTATAGAATTAATAACACGAAGATCGAGAGCGTTGAAACCATAAGGTATTTAGGTGTAACAATCACTTAAGGTTTATCGTGGGGAAGACACATAAGGGAAATATGCGGCCGAACGAAGAGAAAGCTAGGATTTATAAAAACAGTACTTGGGAAATGTGATGAGAAGACAAAAGAGCGATGTTACTTTTCACTAGTTAGGCCCCACCTTGAGTATGCAGCCAGTGTATGGGATCCGAATGAATTAGGCTTAATCAGAGAACTAGACAGTGTACAGCGTATAGAAGCTAGGTTCGTTAAAAGATGTTACGATAGGCTTAGTAGTGTATCAGAATTAATACAAGAATTAGGGTGGGAATCATTATCAGAGCGTAGGTTAAGGTACAGATTAAATCTATTAGAGAAATTTCAATCGGATACCTATAATGAAGATGTTAGGCACATATTAAAAACACCAGCGTATTACGCTAGAATCGACCAGATAAATAAGATTAAAGAGTTAGATTTTCGTACTAATAGATTCAAAATGGCACTTTTCCCATTCCCATAATATAAGAGAAAGCAATAGGCAGCATAGCAAAGGGATAGTTAGGGGAAATATTTTAGAGTATTCTGTACTGCATGATGCATATACTAACTTAAATACTATAGATACTAACAATCTAGTTGCATGAGACCCTATAGTTGCTTGTTTGCATGTCAATAGTGCATGCTCGGTGATCTTCACCCCCCGTCACACACCCTCGCGATGGCTTGCAGGGTATCGTGTAGATGTAGATATAATTTCTCCAAGCGTTTCCGGAGTTTCAACAATCACTGAAAGAAATAGGTGACCTTATCTTAGTTAGCCATTTCAGGATCTTTAACAGTAAAAATTATGCCTAGAAGGAATTTAAGTCTCCCCTTAAAAATATAAAGGTGCAAGACGTCAATAAGCGGGAATTTACACGCCTCAAAACATGAATGATATCCTCCGAGTAGCGTTTGAAAGAACGGCTAATTTTTTTAACCATCATTCTAAACAGCAAGACCGGGCTAAAATCGTGAGTGGAGACCGCTCCCAAATATATTAGCAGTGCACCCAATTATTTTTTGGAATGGCGTGAAATATTATTTGCATTTGAAATTTCCCTTTGCCTCCATTTCCGGGAAGGCCCCGGGCGTGGGCACTCTAAACCTTACGATCCTCCACCCTACCCACGTGCGTTACTGACCTTACCCGCATAAATTCTATTAATTTGTCTTCGAATCGCCTCGCAGTCTATTTCCTCGCTACCTTCTATTCTACTCCCTCTCCCCTTAACTCCCCAGCGAAAGGAAATCCTGGCTACGCGCCAAACCTTCGAAGCACGAGGGGAATGGAAGGAAAGCGAGGGAGAGATTCGAGAAAAGCAAATGAAGGCAGCGGATAAGATGCAAGGAATGTATAAGAAACAACGGCTTTGGATGCGTAACGAGAAGAATCGCGGGGCACTCCATTAATTAACAGCTGAAGGGATGAGATAAAGTGCTACACTGCAATTCTGGTAGAACTGAAGATGAATGTAAAGACAAAAGAGAATAACTGATTTCAATTTCTGAAAAAATAAATAGAGAAGACTACGCTCACCTGTAATGATTAATCAATTATTCCTACATGTAGGTTTAGAAAGAAAAATAAGAGACAGGCCAATAGCTAAGAAGGTTTCTCATTCTTAGACTTACGACAACTTATAGATCACCCTCACCCTCATTTCCATCACATAAAAAGACATGTGTTGGTACACTAGCTAAACTACTAGCTCCCCCCCCCCCCGAGGGCCCGGGTTTGACTCCTAGTAGTGAAAGATTTTTCAGTGGTTAACTAGTCCCCACTTCAGTTTCCTAGTGGAGGATACTTCAAGTTCAGTACTCCGTCCGTCGGGTTGGACGTGAAACCGTGAACCCCTTGGTGTTTCCTTTTCGTCAAAAGTAGGCTAATGCCAACCCCGGATTTCTCTCCGTCCTTCCTCCATTCCCTGAAAAATTAAAGAAGATTGGCTATTTTCCACAGAATAAATCAACCATTTTAAATTTTACCATGTTAAAGTTTATCCTGCGGAAAATTTGCCAATCTTTTTAATTATGTTATTCCACCACATCATGCCTGGAACGACAGTTTTTATCCCTAATGTAACCTCTCTTCAATCATCCACCTAACCCAGTAGAGTATATGACCTAAGCTACCCCGGATAACCAACTAACTCTATTCTATAAAACCCTTTCCCAAATCCGTCGGTGTCTAACACCTTTGCTTTCAACGCTACGCTTGATGGCCGGAGTTTATGAAGGAATGATGGCGTAATTTCTCTCTATTTCGACACTACTTTTGCATGACTGTGCATGATACGTGATTCGTAAGATATATGTGTGCATGCTCGTGGAGCGTGTTATAAGGTGGAAATACGAGTAGTCCTGCACGTTTAAGACAACTTCCTTTCTAATAGCCATTGCACAACGTAACTAAGTATATTATTTTTGGATGCTCCTTTCATTGCACACCCACTATAAATCATGAGCATCAAGAATAAACTTCAAATGAGAGTAAAGCCTAAGCTCCCCTAATCAAAGGGTCAATGAGTTACCTATTATCCCATTTTTTTTAACAAAACATAATTATTCATGCACGGAATAAATGAACAGTAATATTTTCCGCACATTTAATACGTATTTTATAAAAATGGTCGACTGGTAAGTGAAGATTTGAAAACGACTCAAAGCTTTGATGGCATAATACTTTCACTGCTCTGTTGAGCAGCTATTACGATTTTCATCCATCCCGTTGAATTTGAATGCTTTTACCAAGACTTTATTTGAGGAGTAGGTATGATATGATGTTTAATCTTCATATAGGCCACATTGTTGATGAATAGATCCGCGAGAGTATTATTAGGAAATTAAATGAACAAAGGAACATGAACAGAAAATTAATATAATAATTGGAAAAAGAAAAGATCAAAGGAGCCATTGCCGACTTTCTACTTGAAATACCAGAGCTAAGTATCCCTGAACTGATAAAACATTAATTGATTGATAGTTTTCTACCGATTAGGATAGTTTTTGATTCAGTATGCCCACACAATTTCAAGTATCTTTTTCTTCCTCGTCCTCCCTTACATGCATTGAAAATACAAACACCTCACTCCGTTGCTCCAAAGCATAAAGCCTAAATTTAATAAAAGGTTAACTTCAGAGCGAACATAGTGAACTGTGTTCTTGCTGAAAAGAGTTAATTCTTCAGCTTATTTCCTACTGTCATGCATTCCATAGAAACACTTTTTCCGACCCAGCTTGTAACACACACTTCCTCCTTTCGTACATTCTTTTTTACAGCCTATTGCATCTAATTATTACAGAAGCCTCCAAGATAACTTATCCTCATTTTCATAATCAAAAAGCATGTTTTGGATACCATTACTCAAGCACGTTCATCATCATTAACACACATATAATATTCCCCTTTCACCTTGTGGAGCAGACAATTCCATGAAGATCGCAGCTACGCAACTTCGAATAGGCAGAAATGTTGAAGTTATTTTATTATGACCCTTCTTCATCGGTTAACTTTAAATAGTACGCGGTCATTAAAGCCGGTGATGACCAATGATGAAAAGTTAAACAACAGTAGTGATAACTGCCAAACAGATCGAGGACTGCTAAATGGTCCCGAAACCTAGAATTATTCTATTAGCTATATAACTAACTATAGGATTAATTAGACAGATAGTTGAGATAAAGCAAATAAAGAAGACAAAGTGAGAAAGATAAAGGAGAGAAATAAAAACACACAATAGTAAAACGCTTGACGGGTAGCGATAAATAGGACGTTGTTGAAGAAAAAATATACCAAATGGAAGAAAAGTTGTATGTGAAAAGGAAGTTGTGAGTCATGGTAGGTCATGACAGTGGTATTAAAATGTAACGTGTAGTAATCGGAATTATTATACATGATGGAAGAGAAAACTATATATTTAAAGGAAGGTGGGATAAAGTCATACTAAGTGAAATGAACTGCAGCGGAAAATTTCTGAGTCGAAGAGTAAAATGAGGTATTGGGGAAAATATAGTGTTCTGGAATAGCTCCAACCAGTTGGCCGAATTTCGATCATAACAAGAATAGCATTGATAATAATTAATTCAAATCATTCCAACAGTCAACGAAAAGCAACAACACTCTCGGGAATGAAAACCATAGCCAATGCAAAAATGAGGCTTCATGGTTCCTCGTGCCTTCTCACCATATCACCTCCGTAAATGCCCGCCAATCTCTGTCTCACTCCACGCACAGACAAAAGCACAGTATATATGTACGCACTCCTGGGTATATCGAAGCGGTAGACGTGTCTCCTGAGGTATGAGAGCTGCGAAAAGAATTCTAATGAGGTATGGTGAGGTGAGGGCGACGCGTTGCGCTATGGTTGCTGCCTCCGAGTATCCCATTTCAAAGGGAGGACAGGACTGCAAAAGGAAAAGTAAATCAGGGACCCGTCTGCAGCAAAGAGACAGAGAGTCAGGGGGATGTCAGGAAGAGCCTGGCTCAGATAACTCCTCTCCACGTTAAATGCGAGTGATTTAGCAACGTGGTGAGTAAAAGATAGAAGTGAATTCTCAGTTCGATCCCACGAATCTCCTTACTAACCAAGACTTTCTCCATCAAGGAAGCCATACGTGAGCAATAAGTGAATAGATAGGGTATATAAACTCTAGGCTAAACTCTCAAAGTATCCGTAAGTAGAAATTTATTAGATTTATAGCTCTTAAATTTTACATCCGACTAGCTGAAGGAGCCCGTTGAAAGTCAACGGGAGTGAGAAATATAATAATTGCAAATTGTATTAAGAAATTTTAAAATTTATCATGAAGGGGCAAAAACAAACTTGTGTTATGGAGTTAGCTATGGCTCCAAGTCGCTATCGGAACCATAAATATAATTTAAACCAATGTAAACATATACTTACTGCCTGGACTCACCTGGGACTTTACAAAAATAAGAATTTTATTTAGAAACTTTCAGGCCAGAAAAAACAAACAGAAGAAACAAAGGAGGTTAGAAGGGAGGATACATACGAATTGTCTGTCTATTGTTGACAATGAGGCCAGATTCGGGTTTTTGGGAATGGTAGCACCTACCTTTTCGGCAAATAATTTTTTCTCTGGCCTTTTATGCATGTTATGTTTGTCTCAATTCTACAACTTCATGAGAATGGCATCAATGGATATGCTATGTAATAATGCATTTTATTCCAATTAAAGTAAATTCTTTTCTTATTACCTAGCATAGATTTAGCCTATTTAAACCAGGTACTAGTCGCTCGGTTGCATATATTTACACCTTATACTGTATATTTGACGTATAAGCATTTTACAATACACTTTTAGTTTTACCGATTTCAAAACTATATGATCTGGGAGTAGCATGAAAAGTAAGTCCGTATGATTTTTCCGAATGAAATGACCGATCTATATTCAAGAATTAGCTGCGATACCTCTTTTAGTACCTTTCACTATCTTAGATTAAATTCTATTCTTATTACCTAGTATAGTTTTAGCCTACTTTAACCAGGTACTTGTCACTCTGTTGCGTATATTCACACCTTCTACTGTATATTTGACGTACCGTATATTACAATTTTTTTCATGTCACTACACTAATTTTTGATTAGACTTCATTTAAGTTTCTTATCATATAAATTCATAAAATATTCACCTTTTGAGCCCCGCAGAAACTTCCATTTAAATACTTTTAGTTTTACCGATTTCAAATCTATATGATCTGGGAGTAGCATGAAAAGTAAGTCCGTATGATTTTTCCGAGTGAAATGGCAGATCTAGATTCAAGAATTAGCTGCGATATCTCTTTAGTGCCTTTCAATATCTTCACGAAAAGAACAATGCTGTTTACGGCATCGCTTTTGGACGAACGTTTTTAGTATAATTGCAATGGCATCAATGAACATCCCACGGATACGTAATGAGACATTGTGCTCCCTTGGGATTTGAATTTTATTCCCTGGTTTTTGTTAAACTACCTCAAATCTCAAGTTATTTCGCTCGATGACGATTTCGAAATGATGCTCGAAATTCGCTCGATGACGATTTCCATCTCTACTCTTCATGTCCAAGGACAGTTCAAATGCACAAACCCGTAAAGAAAAAAAAACATCCACTCTGTGAACACTGCTGAAGCATTAATTTAAGTACTCCTAATTTTAACCGAATGCAGACCTTTTAAATCCGTGAGTAATGCTAGCAGTCAGCACGTATCTTTTTGCGGAAAAATATGGCTGACCTTGCTTCACGAGTAGCCTACAATGCCTTCAGTACCTTACTATATCCTCGCGAGAATAACATCCCTAATGATGAAGCATCAACGATGTTTTCATTTCGGAGACGACAATGGCAAAGGCCTTAGCAACGCTCGAAAAAGAACCGAAAAAACAGTTAATTTCAACGTAAATAACAAATTTCCCGGAAAACTGGAGGACAAAGTGTAAATCGCTTGAAAGAATAAGAAAGTTTAAACATTTTCCCATTAAATACAGAAAGAACAAAAGAAATCGATTAATATTTAGTTATTTTACTGAGCGAAAGAAAAAAACTCTTGCGCTGCCATAAATTGAAAAAGTCAATTTAAACCAATGTAAATACATAATTGGCGCCAGGAATCGAACCCGGACCCTGAGATTGTTTTATATAGCCTATAGCACCTTCTAGCGTAAATTCTAGATCCTACAAAATTTCAGCAAAATCCGTTCATTAGTTTTTGAGGAGATGAGTAACATAAAACTGACAGACAGACACCACTGCATTTTTATATATTAGCATGATTAAACACAAAGACATATGCGGTGATCGATTATCAGGGTGGTAAAAAATTGCCAAATTACTAAAAATGTAAGCACATTGTCAGTAATCGTTGAAGTGTAATCTCTACAACTGACTACCCACCGTAAGCCGCCTATGCGTATCAAAAAATCCATAAGATGATCCCTTCAGAGAAAAATATCAACTTATTTAGAATATTTTTCCTTACCACTATGGATTCCACCACCATAATCACTAAATCCGCAAAACCGTGGCCTACCTGGAAAGAAAGACAAGAACATTGTTGAACCAGACTTAATACATGATGTAAGTTTAAAATTGTTAGTTTAAAATGTAAGTTTAAATGTTAGTTTAAATTTTACATAATCGTACATCTTAAAAAAAGGTAACTCTAGCTTACACTACTAGTAGACAAGTGTACTCTAGCTTTGTTAGTCCTGTGATTCTTGGAGAAGGGTAGCGTAACATCAGTAGGCATATTTGATAGTTAAAAACCGCACGCCAATGGTAATAAGTATTTGCGATTCAGTATAATTTCATCCCAGTGGAAGCGTATATTGGTTTGGGGAAGAACATTACTTTGGAATGCGGGAAATTTATCAAACACTTAGCACTATAATTATTTTTTGTGGAATATAAAATCACGCATGACGCTAGCAATTGGGTGTGTTCCAGAAAAGCTCGCTGATGTGAAGATTTTTACAGACCTTCTCTCTAGAAGAAGACCTTGATTTTTGTTGATAAGTGGGCGCCGAAGATAAGAGCAATATGTGCAAGGAATGTGAGGACGTTAAAGAGAGGAACGCGAAGGGGACGGAATATCGAAGATAGAGATTCTCAAGCGGAATAGGAAGCGAGGATTGAATGGAGAAAGATAAGAAGGGAGAAAGTTTTGGGCATGAGAAGGCACAGTGACATGCCTCAACGAAAACTTCTTTTTTCCTGCCAAAGTGAACCGACGAGAATGACATCTGACATGTAATCCATTGTCAAAAGAAAAAATAGGAATTAGGCGCGGTGAAAGAGGAGAGGTAAACGTTTGGACCAAATTAAAAAATAAGCACTTGGAATTAAATACATATAGCTACGGCATATTTATATACGATTCAATACTCCGCAAAAACAGATGAAAGGAGGAATGAGATGTGCCAATTGGCTCGGAAAACATGATGGATAAAATCTGGCATCGCGAGAAAAACCAAACCTTCCTGGGATATACTCAGCGTTGAAGATGCAGCGTTCAAGCTGCACTCCCAAAAATGCATAGGAAGACTCATATAATAATTGTAAACAAGCAATAGATACCAAAGGGTTAATGCTCTTAGTCCTGATTTTGAGAAATTTATTCCGAATTAAATTTTAAATGTCTAATAGGTTCCACAGCGATAGAAATGGCAAATATATTCAGTCGAAAACCGAATTAATATGTACTTAATGAAGAAATGACTATTTATAAACAAATCGTGGGATTAGTTGAAGTATAAATAACGCAAAATTAAAGGCAATAAATAAATTAGATTTATCATTTATCACCGCTAGAATGATATGGGATACAAAGGTGGATGGGTAAATCAGTAACCACCAAATGAATGAAGATGCATAGGAATAAATTAGTTCCCAAGGAAATAGCGAATAATAATCAATTATGAAGAGCCCTTGAAGTCACCCGGCAGCCCTGCTACATCTCGACTCTAAGACCAGATTCAGCAGCGGTAGAAGACCCGATAAGGGAAGATGCAAAGTAAAAGGCAGGGTCGACTTAGAAGGAAAGAGTGAACGAAGCAGAAGCAGATCTCATCCCGTACGAAGATGGGGAGAGTCAACTGGTAAGAAACGAAAAGGGCATGCAGAATTTGATGGGAATTTCAGATGGAATCCGAGTGTAATTGGTGCTGTCCGGATAGAAAAGAGAAAAGGCCTTGGCAATGGAATAACTCTCGGGTCTCTCTGACTCAACCTGAGGCGGCAGACACCAAATCAACGGAGCTGCGCTTCTGGAGGCAGACAGCCTCACCAGCCGCACGGCGCGGCGCCGCGGTCGTATGCCTAAGCGGAGCTAGATGAAGGAGACAAGTCGCCTGTTTTGGTCGGGAGGAAGAGTAGTATGGACCGGAGAGAAGACGCCCCAACCAATTTGTCTTGGGAGCCGGCGGAGTTGACTGCAGTCGTATGAAACGGACTTGTAGCCGGATGAAAACCGCGAGAGGAGATCCCCTGAGAACGGTCGAGCTCATACGCGCGAAGCTGTCGCAGATTACGGCTTAGGGCGACCTGCAGAAAATATTGGGAGAGCCGACTCCGGGGTGAATGATTCGAAGGTAGTGAGCAGCAACCAACGTCTTTCAGCGCAATCAACGATAGTATAATGTTCATGGAATCAATATCTGAAACATTACTAAGGGGGAACTTTGATTTTGTCTATTCCGCACAGCTCTTCAACATTGGATCAAAATTGAGCAAGCAGCAAGGTAAATTATGGCCAGAATTCCACCAAAATGTTTACTGTGCGTATCATTAGAGAACTATAGGAACGAGAATATTTTAGGAATTTTGGGAACGATAACCCGTGTTAAATTGCCTTATCTAAATGCTTTCATTCCGCTCATGCCTTTTTAAATCGTCAACAATATTCCTTTAGGTTAAAATATCGCGGAACCACGAGACTGAAGCACCACGAAGAAGGGGATAATTTAAGAATGGATGCCCTATTTCACACAGGCATTACGTTCAATATCGTTAAAAATCTCATATTTTAACGTTACGCATCTGCTAACTCTTTAAGGCCATTATTTCCGATGGACACAAATTTTCGAAAGAATTGGAACTCGTTTTGAATTAGCCAAACAGTAAAACCAGCAGCCAAATAGCATTCAATTTTTCGAAGAACATCATATGAAAATTAATTTCCAATGTATCATATAATATATTCTACTATACTTTAATGGCATAATGAGGATTAAGTGATCATGTTCCCGACATTTTCTTTGATATTTCTCTGCAACGGATATTGCAAAGAAGAAAGATAATGCTGCTATCGGGAAGAATGAGTCTCGTTAGAATAGGTTTTTATCTGGTAGTCTACATTATTCAATATTTTTATGTTATTTTAACTGGAATAGTAGTAAACTTTTCAGGTACTGCTGACACCCTAAGCTTTTGGTACTATCTATGCAATAGAATATACGTTAAGTCCTAATGATTTTTCAGAGTAATTAAATCATAACTAAATGCCTAATTATTCGTTTTTCATTTTAAGGAATACTGAAACGGAGAAAAAAATTGATGCAATTTCAAGCACTCACCTAAAATTATATTCCTGGTAGGAGATACCAAAATTAGAGAGCAAAAGTATTTGATAGACATACGGAGAGGAGGCAAAATCGACGACTGTCTCTCAAGTATGAGCATGGGAAAACCGGAAAACTGAGACAATGCATCTTATTGTGGAAGAATATTAAGAATTATAAAGAGCTTAGCATACTAGGTTTAGAATGTTTGCACGTATAGGTGGCTAGTATAGTACATTTATCAGGATCCATGAAACAAGAAATCATCCTTATCGGACCTCAACTGGTTACCGGGGTCTATGCACACTGAAACTTTTGCGTAACACTTGGCTCCCACTTTCCCACCTCTCAATTCCTTTCGGGTATACGATATATATTCCGTATGTTCTCATTTTGATCTATTTCCCAAATCGAAACATCCTACAACCTTAACTAGAGTGATTACTGATCGCTGAAACAGCGCTAAGGCAACTAATGCTGCCATCATTGAATATTTGTACGAAAAACATTCAACTGTAAATGGCAGAAGGAAATCCTACAGCAGAGATTTATATGTGCGTGCACATGAAATAGCAACTTCATAAACTGCCGATTCCTCAAGATGTCGACCAACAATATACATATAACATTAGACTGCTTAGTAATATCCTTCACCCGAAGCAGGAAATCCAGGCTTATGTTTCAAAAGACGTTATGTGGGCTACTCAAGGGATTAGTGAGGGAGTGAAAGGTTGGAAATGCGTTGACTTGGAAAGTTTGGCCCGTTCGGAACGTGTGCAACGGGAACGCCGGCGTCAACCTGCGGTTGGGCCTTTAAGATGTTTCGTGAGCGGAAGGTTATGCAAACAAAGCGATGGGAAGGGGAAAAGTAGCGGGAGATATAGCGGTAAGGAGGCTTAAAATGAAGCGGTGGAGTGGATACAAGAAAGTGACCGAAATCGGCTAGAAATGTATCGTTGGTTGACAGACGGACAAGAAGGGCGAAGCCGCCTGAAAGCGAGAGCCAATCAAGCGTGGCGTTGGAGGCTGGGGGATGTGGCGGTGATTGAGGGCAACAGGCAGGGACGGATGGTAGTTTGAAAATAACCTAAATCGTGCTAGCAGCTAATTTTAAGTTGAGGTTAATAACCTGCATTGCACAAAGCCCGATTTCATGGAGTAGAATTTAGATTTAGCCTTCAGACAATAAGTAACTGTGGTGCTGACATATGGACTTTGCGGTGCACATAAGAGTATCGGTTACCTTACGTGAGCTTCCAAGGTGGAATAACTACACCACAAATATAAATACAACAAATATAAATACAGCAAATATAAATACAACAGTTCTTATAATTGGCAACGTTCGCTAGCCCTCATGAACTTAAAAACAGCCAATAATTAAGATCGGGAAAAACGTTTCGATGCCTAGCAATAAAAGCATAATGCAACGTTTAATTCAAATAATTATTGCTCAGAGATTGCAAGCAGGATATAAAAATGTTATTACACCGCATTCTAGCTAAGATCACGGATGTAACAGTTTGAAATAAAGTGTATATATGTAATTAAAGCGTCACCTGAGGGTAGCTTTGAATTTGAGAAGGAAAAATATGAAGCCTACTTGAACGGCTCTGAAATATCCGCAAATAGATTTCCTGCCGTCATATATTCGCCAATTTTTTTGAAAATCTCATTTGCATCTCGCATGATTGTTGGTCAGGTTAATTTTGCTAAGAAAACCCATGTATCTAGCGTTGATAATAACAATATACTTCTCCCTATGGATGTCATTTTAGCTCGAAGATAGGTCATGCATCCTATTATACTGCTGATTCTACAAGGAAAACCTAAGTTACAGAACACTTGAGTACATAAATGAAATGATTAAAAGATCCCTACACGTTCTATCGACAGCGACGAAGATATTCCTGAACTTGACTTTATTATTGGGTTAAAAATTCACTTTGATGAAATTAATGATTTGAAAAAATGCACGCGTCATGCATGCTGAGAGAGAAATGAAGTGGATTCACAAAGCATCATTTAAGAAGCATTCATTGCGCTTGGTGCAAATTTGATCCCACGAACCGTTCGCAAATGCTTTAGAAATACGGAGTACCAATAAAATGAAAGTGAACAAAAAAGATAAATGTATAACGCAAGCAGCAAGGTCAGAGGAATGAATACGATGTGAAGTACGCGGGGGTGAGGGAGATTAGTTAGAACAGTGTAGTGAAAAAAAGATGAATTAATGAGAAGGAGATTTACAAAGGATGTCTTAATAGAAAAACAAAATTTGGAACCCATTAACTCAGATCAGATTTATATTTCTTACTTTCACATCGGTAATCAAAAGAAGTACTGAATAAGCAGATTAAGAACGTAAAAGAAGGAGAAATGAAAAATTAGGCGCAATGAAATGCAGTGGATATATACATTCTAACAGTCTAACAGATCTTTTGGGAGATAGCAGAAGTTGAAACATTTTGACGTGAAGTTTGATTTTTAATAGATTTTATGCGGCGTTGGCAAATCCTAATAGAAAATATGATGCCACTTGATTCATGGTCTAAAAAGAAAATATATAGGGCTATAAATTTGATTCAATTAAAACGAGGAGTTGATGGTTTTGAAGCAAGACACCTAAAATGAAATAGTTAGATCAAGCGAGAGTGAACAGAGTAGAAGCTGGAAAAATGTGATTCTGTTGGAGATAAAACGAGAGTAAAAGCAAGAAGGTAAGAGGCTTATTGGGGAAGGCAATAAACTTGTGGCAGTGAGGACATGATTTACTTGAGAATCGAGCACATTTAACGGTAGTTTAGTCACGGATAGCGGTACATACGATTCAAGGAAAGTAAAAGACAAAAATGTGGACTAGCGCGGGAAAAATTCCGCAATCACGGATGTTGTATCTTTCAGGGACAGATCTGCAGGCGTATCAGCAAAATATGAGATTGACCAAAAGGCTCATGTTGTATGAAATGAGAATTAGGCTCACCTCAAACTAATCAGAAATATGTACCAAATATAGAGTCAGGGAAGGTTGGTCTGTTTCTTAACTTTTGCACCATAGATTTCCCACGAATTCTAATGACCAGAAAACTATACTGCATTGATTTCGGGTCAGGATATCTTAAGTCTCAACCTAGATTTTAACTCGAAGACTTCGAGTTTTGGGGCTGTTCACTCTGGTACCAGATTAACCAGGCACAAAAAAATAACCGGCATGAGTTTCGTTTACAAATTCCTGGCCTCACCATTATACGTGCTAACTCCGACCATCCTTGAAAGAATATGAAAGTTTGATCCAAGAAACAGGAATCATTATGAGACAGTAAAGATCAACTTATAATCTCGTTGTTGTAATATGCGTGATGGAGAAGCATAAGGTTCAATCTTAACTGGAAAAGGGGTACGGGGGCAGTTAATACTCCATTTTATGAATTTCTACCATATATTTAATGCCAATTTTTAACATAATATTAAAACGAGAGCTTTGGAGTTAGTTCTTATACTATAAGTAAAAATGTAGTATGCTTAATGAAAGGAACACTCAAGCATCGGGATGAGGGAGCCTCAATCCACCTCTGAAATAATGCAGACAGAAGTCGTTAGAGGAGAATATAGTTGATATTGACATATATGTATCAAAATTTATGCATTCAAAAGATGTCAACAGCTCCAATTTTTAAAGGAAAAAACTGTTTTCCTTCTGATATACGAGTTAAAATGCTTACACGGATATGCGTGATACATTTCCAATTACTCGAACAAATTCATACGCATTAACTGATGCTGGGTTAACCTCCGGGTCTCACAGCAAAGGATGCTATTATTGAATCAAGCTTCCGCACTTTCCGGTCAAAAGTAATTGCTATAAACTGACAAGGGAAGATAAGTTATCGCAGTTACATGGCCAAATACTACACTGAAGAGATTGGCAAAATATTCCCTCTGCAGTCGAAATATACGCTTTGCCACAAATTAACCAACAAATTACATTCGTAAAATCTCCTAAGCAACGTAATAATCATGTCTATGGACTCATAGACATGATTAGTGGAATATGAACTTGAAATGCTTGAAATTTCATTCCATTTGCATACATGGAAAAGATCAATTTTAAATATTTCACCGATCTCAGTCCGTTTTCGAAAAATATACTCATTGTCAGACGTAATAGCTTGGAGTCGCATTGTTCCAAAGTGTTGACATTTATAAAACCATGCACGAATTACAAGGAATATCAAAGCTATGCTTAAGGAAACATTTATAAAAAAGAAGCAAAGAAAGTTTTACTAGGCAGAATAGCAACAAAAGGGTTAATTGGAGAAGAAAAGCCATTGTAATCTGCAATGCTTTTATGGGAAGTCCCAAACCTACTCCCATCATAGGTTGCTAAATACATGCTGATAAATAAAACCCCCATTGATGTAAAAATCTATTAAGCCTAGAGAAGGTTAGTTAGCGTTTCCTTAGTTTTGGGTAGCTGAGATATCGTTAAGCCGCGTTTCTCTCTGGATAATATTATTAATTAAATATACTCATTAAATTTCGGAATACAATAAAAAATTAATATTAAATGGATCGACCGCGTAAGCAACGAGAAAGTCCTAAGAAGAGTGAGTGAAAACAGAAGTCTACTGAGAACTCTAAAAAGAAGACAACTTCGGTCACATCATTACATCATTAAGACAATCATCGAGGGAAAAGTGTACGGAAAGAATGGAAAAGGAAGGCCTCTAACGAGATGTATGGAACAGATCGTGAAGGGTGTGAAAGAGAAAATTTTTATTAATACGAAGAGGTTGGCTGATAGAAGATTCGAGTGGAGGGCTACGTCAAACCAATCCTAGGGTTGTTGGATGATGATGTTTATGAAAATAAAAATAACACCCAAAGCCAAGATTTTCCGGTAATCTTGAGGCATTATATACCTCTGCAAGAAGCGTATTGTGGAAGCTATTTGGTCTTTTATGTCTCTTAGCTATCTTAGGAAGTGAGAAAGATGAAGAGGCGAGGGTGCCAGAGACGGAAGGATGAGCAGAGGTGACGAGGATGAAGAGGAAGAGTCTGTGCCATGGTATGGGAAAAGGAGGAGTTGGGGACGAGGAGGGCCGAAGTCCCTTCTTCTCGCAGTCACGTCACGAATCTTCCTTCGTCGCTAACTCCTTCACACACGCACGTATTCTCGAATTCCTCGACACCCGCCTGCCAACTATGACTGTCCCTCCGCCAAGCCACTCACCCCAGCACTTCAACCATTTCCCCCATCATATACCACCGACACATGTGTGTGTGTTCCTTTTACTCCTGGAGCTCCCTGGCGATGGAAGGAGTCGTTTGCTTCCCACCTCCCGACATCGGGCTGCCAACTCGAAATGTCGATTTTGAGATACGGCCGCCACTAAGTTTAAAGTCCAATCAGCATATTTTCTTATGATCAAAGGTGAATATTACAGAGAAGGGCGTAAGGGAATCATCAATTTTTATTCGTATCAAAAAGTGATCAGGTATTAGGATCGTTGCATGCCGTAAAATACGACTCTGCTTCTGTGCATTATCATTATTATTCTGTCGTATATGGTAAACTTGGATGAATTCCAGAATATATTTCAAAAGAGCCACCTACCGTCTCTCGCAATTCCATTCTCAACTCAAGATCCTCCCGAGATTCCTTCACGGAACCTTATACCACCCAATCCTTTCCCTCACTCTTCCCCGTTAACCTAATATTCTCCATTCCACCACAGCCTTCGACGCCACACTGCTTCCTCTCTTTCCTCCAAGCACATTCTCGGCCTCCGAAGTTCCCCACGTCCCTCTTTCAACCCATGTCAGGCCCAGTGCTACTTTTATCCGCGATATTTTCTAACCATCTCCTCCAAAAGTACATGCCAAACGCTGGTTACATGTATTTTCATCCCATCTTTCTAATTCCAGGGCTCCTGCGTCCAGTGGGAAAAAGGATTCAAATACGCATGGTGGATCCCCCTCGACTCCACGCAGCCACGACGTTAATTCATCGGCCTGGTAACTATGTCGGGGGTTCGAATCCCGACAAGGGCATGCGTGTTGTGTACTTGATTCAAAGTTAAGATCTTACGCTAAGATGGTGCGATATAAACTTAGCCGTTGTAGCAACTACACGTGAGCAATTCATAAAACGTGAGAATATTTTATGAGATTATGACGAAAGTATGAAACTATACCATGTATCTGCAGGCGCACCAAACAAAATTTTATTTGATGCTCATTAAAGGGCTGAAATATGAAACGAAATCGTGTGGTCTTAAATAATATTTACTCAACTCTAACGCCTGGAAAGAAAGTGGACCGAAACTGAGGGACAGCAAGACTTGTTGACGGCACGCTTATCTTTGGGAATAACTTCTTACGAAGGAGGCATCCACATATGATCCATCAAACCCACCTCACTCTTATCGCTTGCTTTTTCCGATTCAAAAACTCATTATAAATGAAGTTTAGGTCAATGTTATGAACAGTTCCCCGATGATATCGGGAAAAATACGCCTAAACCCGAAGTTCGAAGAATCTCTGGCATGTTATAGTATGCCGAAGATGTTTCTCTAGACAGTGAGCGAGTTGCTATCCTCACTACCGATCCCCGACTCCGGTCGACTTCTGAAATA
This sequence comes from Platycnemis pennipes, assembly GCA_933228895.1. Taxonomy (NCBI): domain Eukaryota; kingdom Metazoa; phylum Arthropoda; class Insecta; order Odonata; family Platycnemididae; genus Platycnemis; species Platycnemis pennipes. The sequence continues at coordinate 33,952,004 of OW121855.1, forward strand.
CTTCATCTCTCGCCGGTTTTTTCGGAAAAAAAGTTTTCATGGGCCAGGAATCTAACCACGGGTCTTACCCGAGTTACCGGGCCAATGCACAGTCCACCACGCACACAGTCCACTCAGGAATCGTAATCCCAAAGGCAATATTTACAGGATCTGTATGGCTAGTTCATTTGCCATTACGGTCGATCGAAGACGACACTCGTAGGGCTAAAGTGGGCTTCGAGGAAGCCACTGTCCATGAGAATAGATCCTATTTTTCAAAACAAAAGGCGATGGGCCACCAGTGAAAGATTTTTCTTCGCCGTTATGTCTGTACAGCATGTTGAAAACAGCCAGAGGAAAAATATTTCCTGTACCAGAAGTTGAATCCGGTCTTAACTTTATTGTTAATTTCTGTGCTTGACTGAATACACATAATATTTACCCAAACCATTTTGAGCATCTCTTCATCAATTCTGATTAAAGTATTCGATTTCACAAACTCTTAATTCGTGATATAGAATTCCAAATTTTTACGCCCGAGAATTTCAAATTATTATTTTTTAAAGTGGCTTCTGCGATTTGCTATCATGCACGACTAAATTTTTAATAACTTTATATCAGAACATCTTTTATTTTGGACAGCAAAAACTGCATTATGCTACACGATACTTACTGTCGTTAATTGTATCATATCCTATGATTTTTCTCGTGACTAAAAATTAGAATGCTCTTATTCATTTGAGCAATTTTACACGAAAGAAACAACAGCAATGGTATCAATCAATGTGATACAAAAGGTAACGTTCCCAGACACTCCCAGGCAGTAGTAGCACGCTGCATTTTAGATAAGTATCTAACAGAAATTTATCTGAAAGGAAAACAATGACGGACAGATACTTCATAAATAGGATAAAGGAATATGCTCGCATTTTCAGAAGAGTTGTGAATTTGAAATGAATGAATTCTTTCCCTTTCTGAATGCGTGTGACTTGAAACTGTGGCCACAACCTCCGGCATCGCGCAACTGGTTCCGAACTGAGGTACCGACTCAACAGGTGGGCGTGAAAGATTTACTGAAGCTGAAGTTTATGGTGGCTAGAAGAAATGGGCGGCTGGTACAAAAGGGCCGCGTTTTCCCAAAGTTTTGAAACATCCAAAACAATAAATTGTAACTTAATCCTCGCCTAATATATTTTCGGCGATTTTAGTGTGATAAAAAGGTCCCGTAAGATGTGACCGCTCAGTCGCAAGAAGGGAAACAATCCGATTTCCTTCTCTTCTTTTACACCCACTCCATTTTCCATATTATTCTTTTCCTTAACTTCAGGAAGCATTTTTTTCATTTTCACATTTCTGCTTCTCTTACTAGAGCAACTGTATTCATTTAGTTGACCCAGCCAAGGTAGCGAGGTACATGATATTCCGGCTGGTCAACCCAAAGGCCAACTAATGGACTTTGTGCTTGCCTTACAATTATGCTTAAAATCTAAATTAAAGGGGTGGGAGGGAGTCTTCTGGGGCTCCCCTGGCACAGGAACCCCTTGGTTCCATTGTGCTAACACACATTTTACCTGCCCGCCATTTACGGATAGGGGGCAAGAGCAATACATATGTGACCCCTTATACATACCTCCGATAGAGGTATGTATAAGGGGTCACATATCTTAACTTCTGTGATCTGATGGGAACCGGTGTTTCAACGTGGCTAGGCCCTTACCCCTAAGCTAAGCATAATTGTAGGGGGTAAGCTAGAAGTTGCGATATAACATTAAGAGTTGGAGCATGAGATGATATCTCCATTGGTTGTGGAGAATACGAATAAATTTTATCGTAGCATTATAGTACCGTGTGCCTAATACTATAAATTCCCTTCGGTTTACGTTGCGGATATGGGGAGATTGCCATTGCTATACGCATTAGAACCCTTAAATAAGAAATTGTTTCCATCGACGCCTCGTAGTCCTCCCGCCAAAATCCTTTTTTTTTCTTCCCATAACGCGAATGAATCTTCTTCAATCACGGGTAACGAGCACGCTCGTGTACCTCCTCCTACCCACCCTGTGGGCGACCTCGCGTCGCATCTTGCCTCGGCGTGGGTGGAAAGAAGCGACGACGCCTTGGCAGAAGGAGCTGCTGGAGACGCGAGGGCCGCCACGGCAAGAAGAGAGATGTGGAGGGGGAGGGAGAGTGGAGGAGGCGGTAGAGAGGGTGAAGGAATGAAGAGAGGACGGCTGCGACAGAGAAGTACCGTTCCCGTCAGAGGGAGGGGAGCGTGATGTCGGGGAGCGAGGAGGATCAGATGGGAGAGAGCGATAGTCGGGGACTACCGTCTCGGAAACCCATGGACGTTAATACTCGAGCGATGCCGGCATGATGCCCGCCGGACGCGCGGGCAATCTCACCGCTGGAGTCACATCTGACGCATCCAATTTGCGCCTCCACGGAATTGTGTCGCTGCATCCCTCCGACCTCTTCTCCATCTCTCTCGCTGGAGAGATGAGAGGAATCGCGGGGAGTCAACGGAGGCGCCAGCGGACGAAGTGAAAGGGGGGAGGGGGGGGGGGGGGGGGGGGAAGGGATCTCGGGAGTCGGTACCGTAATCTCAATGTCTGAGTGTTATGGCGGGGCGTTCTCGCACCGCGACGTGTTTACGTCTCGCGAGGCCGATGCCGGAAAGGCGAGCAAAGCAAAAGCGCAGAGCTGACACAGGAATGGACGCAGTCAAGAATGTCGAGAGTGGGCAATTTATCCCGACGGCACGCTAAAGATTAAAGCGCAGAGAACTTAGTTTAAGACCTGTAATTCGTTCTTCCGCCTCAGTTACGACAATATAAGCGCATATCAAATGAGAAATACAAACTATGATCGTAGTCGTAGTAGAATCAGGTTTCAAGTACTTCAACTTCCTAGGTTACGCCACCGCCTAATCCTACATTAAACACGTCATCCGTACCGGACGCGGTATTCGTACTCGCGATCTATGGGTTCCCGGGCGATTTGGAGATCGGATTAGCATGTAGAATAGACCGCTTCATTTTACGGTTTATTTTATTAAGCGTTCGGAGTTCGAGTACCATAAGTAGACGTGAATTTCTCTCACCAACAATAGTTTGGAGACCTATTGGATAGAGAGCCAAAGCATGTAAAAATTTCCATTTTACACTATATGGTTAGATATGGGGCCGGTACGTAAGGAATTCAATTATTCATTCGTCTAACTCTCTGGTTGATAAATTTAAATGCGCAAAACTGCATCACCAACGCATGAAAAATATTTCAAAATAATAAAAGGGTAATTACCACTAAGAAGAAACAAATATATCATAATTATACTCCTTTCTAAATTCAGTGATGAAAAATAAAAATTAAAAATTAAACTACTAAACACATTTTTTTAAAATATTAGTTTTGACCTACCAGAGATTTTCATTCCATACATATAAGATCTGAAATGGCTCACGCAAGCCATACTAACCCATAAAATTACAACAGTGTGCAGAGTATTTATATTTTAGGTTTTCGATATCAGTATTAGAAATTCCCCCTCAAAAACATAGAGTGCCAGGATACAAAAATAGATTAATTCGCGAGAAGCTATTTACCAAAATTTTAAAGAAAACTTTAGTAATCATTCCTATGATGGGTTGATATTTAGGAAATTTAAAGACGGCATTAATGGAAATGATACTTCTTGTTAGAATGCAATTATGCACATAGAAACTGAATTTAAAAGCAGAATTCTATAATTATTGCATGGTAGTTGGAGGGGCTAATGGAAGCATCACAACATTTACAGGCGTTTTTCCAAAACTGACAACAATCTTTTTGTAATTATCCAGTTTACAAAATTTCATGGAATGTGTGTCAAATTTTTCATCTACTCTACAAAATACCTGAAACGTGGAACCATAAACATTTCCTAAAGAAAAGCACTTTCTACCCGAGTCGTTTGCAAAACTCGTCCTTCACAGCTGATTAACATAGTAATCTTAACGAATAGTTACGTAGGATCGTTCATTTTTTTCACAGTGAAAACTCGACACGGTCTGGACAAAGATTTCTTTTAAAAAAAATATATATTTCTTCCAGATGGCTTAAACAGATTAAAATATCCCACCTCTCCAAGCCCTCGGCAATAACCGTGACACAGATGAAGGGAGCACATGAAGACCGATTTTTCTTCACGTTCACACCACGCTAATACGCCTTTCTCGTTTTAGCTTATTGCCAGATCCCAAATAAAAGTGCGAAACCCGGCTTTTTTTCCGCGAAATATAAAAGCCGCTTGGTACTGATATTAATATCGGAGTCGGTCCTTCCGTTCGTTTACCGCCAATCAACTCGCAGACGATGCGACAGCAGACGAAAAGTATACCTTCTATCAGGTTTTTATAAAGAGGCGTATCATGTTTTCAATTACGGCTTGGATAATTGCCACCCATCTTCCATTAGTTTCCGTCCCAGCAGAGGTTCGGAGGCGCCCACCATTTACGGGAGCGGGAGACTCGTTAGTGCATTCCGAAGCTCCTATATGGTACGCGTCTAGAAAACCCTCTCCCCTTTTTCTTTCCTTTTTTCGGCCCCCTCCTATCTTACCATACACCGACAATAGTGCGGACGGCATTATAATAAGCGTCTCCCGAGACCTAATTGGAAAACTACCGGGTTCCAGGAGAAGAGAGCATTTCAGATTACACCCGATGAAGCAGATAAGGATTCAAGGCACATGGTCCTGATCCGGCTACCCACGCCGCCTTGGACGGAGGTTTTAATTTTTTTCCTTTTTTTTGCGTTTTAACATTTTTTTAAGAGCCCAACCCTTCCCTCAACTGGGCCACTCCCTTATTTCTTATTCTCATTTCTACTCGTCCTTTTCCTCTTTTCTTGATTCTAATATAGATATTCTTCTCCTCCTATTCATTTTCCCGAGTGAAATTTCCGTCTATTTCCTGCCGCGACTTATGTTCAATTACTCGTGAGGTCATTTTCCATCCTATGTAAATTTAAATCCCATCTCAACCTATTTATTCCAGTTTGTCAAATGGGCTGTCATGGTTGGTAAGGTAACAGCTCTTAATCCAAAAACCATAGGTTCAAGCTTCCATGGAACATATTTATGACATGTCCTCGTTTACTTTTTGCACGTGTCGGGTACCTTATATTTTCCACAAATATCAACTTGCCCACCACCACCAAAACTACCAAAATTTTCATTGAGTTTTCTCACAAAACAACATTCGTAATGTCATAGCAGTGGAATATATTATACCACACTCTCTGAATTATCACCTGAATCTAAGACGACTCAAATGACACGATAGCAGTTGCATGTTTAAATTATCAACATAATCTTTCGGAATCGTTGAAGGAAAACCTCGATACTATCATTTCCGCGTCCAAATTTTACCATCCTTCTCTAGCATTATGACTTGTTTACTTGAACTTTCGCAAATAAGATTACGACAAGGGGCATGATATGGCTGCATTGCGTTCCCTCTCTGCTACTTTTTGTTTCCTCCCTTTGTGAAATGAGCTAAGGGAGTAGATTTTAAGAGTATGTCAGGAAGGAGAAACACGTGAACTCGCCAACTTTCGGGCTAGATCACGGCCGTAAGCTGCTTAAAAACTACGATCGGTCACGATCTATCCATTTCATCCTATTCATTTCCATAACCATGAACCGTATCAACACAAAGATGGATGCATCCATACAAGAATGCGTAGGTTGCTGGAGACCGATTCACACAAGGCTTGCCATTACGCGGTTTGATGCGTGGATGGATGCGAACAGAAAATTAAATAATGCAAAGCAACTGACTGCATGAAAGCTTCCCAAATGCATGAAAGATCCAGATGCAAAGGGATAGGTAGGGGAAATATTTTAGAGCAGTCTGCAGTGTATGATACATGTATGAATCCCTTAATTACTACGTAGATACAATTTACTATGTAGATAACAATTTAGTTACATGAGACCCTATAGAAACTTGTTTGCATGTTAATAGTGCATGCTTGGTGATCATCACCCAGGGTCACACACCCTCGTGGTGGCTTGCAGGGTATCACGCAGATGTAGATGCAGATGAAAGACTGGTCAGCAATAGACTCGTCGGAATCAGCTCCTGTTCTATTTTCATGCATTTATCAATAAAATGTCCACGAATGGTACTTCGAACAGCGCTGCATACTGTCCCGAGTGAGCGGATGGCGCATTTCGAACGAGCTATTACGAGAAAATTTCCTCTTATACTGTTGAAATGGTGCGAATTCCTAACTCGATTGTCTGCAAACATGAAAAGCAAGGTAAACGCAATTAACAACGTGTGTTTCATCGTCTACACAATTAGCACTAAAAGGAAGGCATGGAGAAAGTAGGAATAATTCTGTGGGAGTGAAAGAGACCTAAACCTTCCGAGAGCGATCGAATGCCTTTCCGTACGAATTGACTGCAATCAACATTTTACCTACTTCACACAATGGCTTTGATTTGAGAAAACATTCCTATTAGAAAGGACGGTACGTTTTCATCGGTATGGTGGCTACAGTATTAGCTTCTTATACCGAGGTCTCGGGTCCGAATCCTGGCGGCAGGGAAGATTTTTCTCAGGTAGTATATCAGTCCCCACTTGAGTGCTGTTTTAAGGCCCTTCGGGTTCAGAGCTAAGTCCGTCAGATAGGACGTTGAACCGTGGAGCCCAAGACAACTTTCGATAGGTGTCTGCTAATGTCGACGCCAGATTTCACCCCACCCTTCCTCCGTAGCCTGAAAAATTCTACTTTAATTTATTTTAAAATTCCTACCCATATCTGATTACCTACCTATCCTAAATTATATTTGATTACCTACCTATCCGCCGACCCTGGTGGCGGCGGGGTAAATCCCTCGCCTGTCAATCCCAGGGTCGCGGGTTCGAATCCCGCCCGGGGACGATTTTCACTTTCCGGGGCATGGATGTTTGAATCTTCCAATCTGTTAATCGGAAGAGAGGACTTTGTGTTCTAAATTCGCAGATAAAAATAAGACAAAATAAAAGACGCATATTACCTAAGATGTTGATCGTCTGCCACGAATAACAAACACCTAATATGATGTACTACATTCCGGGGTTTATTTCAGTAACTTATGTTAACTTCCCTTGCATTTGAACGCCATTGAGTCCATTATTGTCATATGTATATGAATCATCACGATAAGATCCTACTAGACACGATAATTAAAGAGAATTAATATTTATTTATTATAAATATTTATAAAACATTTTATAAGAATTTAATATTATATAATTAATTATTAAATGATAGAGTTATTAATTGATTAAATGAGGTGTAAAATTGGACAAAATTAAACATTATTGTCTACTAAATGAATGGCTCGAACAACTACGAAATTGACCCACTGTCCACAGCGGCATATATCACATTTAATCATTTCCAGTCCACATTTTGGAAAAAGAGAAAAATATATAATTAAGTTCCACTACGATACCAAATTGTGTTTCGATTTTGTTGAATAAGTGCACAAGATAAATTTTAAAAATTCGTAACACTACTGAAAAAAGTTTTGACAGTTGGCAGCAGGAATAGTCTTATGAGTTTGCCATTGGGACTTGATATTGGGTGGCGAAAGATTAAGAAGAGTTTTAGAAGAAACGTTTTAAAGTTCAAGGAAAGAAATCTTCTTGAGGACTTTATGATAGCATTCTTACCCAAAAGAGGCCACTAGTAAAATGCCACAATAAATGTGAAAGGTTTCAATGTTACATACATTTGGTTAGCTATTATTAAAGCCTTGACACTTGCAACTCCCAGACTCGAAAGTTACTCTGGTCACTCTAATGCCTTTCCAGCTCCATTTTTTCATGATTTCCGATATATTTTGAATACTGGCACCCTTTTCCTTTCAAGGAATGACTCCTTGACGGAAAATATATGAAGCCACAAACGCACCTTTCATCCAATTCAATCAGTTTTTATGATGATAATTACAAAAAGCATTTCCCAACACTTCCCCGATGACCACCCTTAAGTTAAAGCACTGACTAAAAAAATCAAGTAGACACGACAGAAATTACTTTGAATTAGCTCAGAAAGTCCCATTCTCTGTTTAAATTTCAAGGCATACTTGATTTAAAATTTATGTCTAGTTTTCAATATCTTCCCAATAGCGTAACGATCGGACGGTGAGGAAAATATTCACTGCTTAAGGATGAGGTTTAAAGAGGAAAAACTGAGAGTAAATTTTAACGTAAGTACTTGAACTGATTATTCTGTTTATCTTAGTTTCAAATACGTGATAGGTTTTGACATAAAATATTGGTTTAATACATTGAGAATGCCAAAAGAAAGTTTGATGGTAGTATAGGAGCACATTCAAGAATAAATATTTAGCAAAACCGTAGCTGAAACCGAAGAACTGAACTGAAAAACTGAAGCAAAAACGTAGCATATAATAGTAATAATAGTATGTTCAAATATTTTTAATTACGGCAAAATGCCTCAGAAATGATGTACCTTGGAAGTAAATGCAAAACATCCGGCATGAATAGCTGAGGAATGAGTACATCATGAAATAACATAGAGTAAATTCTCCAGTAATAGACAAATAAAAAATGGGCGCACTTCGTTCATTTAGTCAAGTTAAGATCTTCAGATAATCATCTAGGCATATACTTTAAGAGTGAATGGCTTGAGAGCAAGGAAATTAGAAATCCAAGGGAAGATTTGGTCGACGAACCTCTAAACTGAGTAATATCGACTCAATGTTGGGGTGTATACAGTGAGGTTCTAACGAAAGTGATAAAAGACGAAAGAACAAACTATACATGTAGAGTCAAAAAACAAATAAAATAAAGCTGGTTTTACCATACTATAATCCATATTAGGCAATAGGAGAGACTGAACCTGAATAAAAGGCGCTGATGGTTAGTTCACAATACATGCAAAAGTACGCATGTAACAAGCATGAATACATCGAACCAAGCCCATAATTATAAACTATGCTTGTATAGATAGGTAAACAGAGATAAAGTGTAGTTGAAGGCGTCCAATATTGGGCAGTATTGAATATTGAAAGATTGACCATTGTCACTGATTGTTCCCTGCACATGAAAAAAACATATGCTAGAAGAAATTAACATACGGGCATTGAAAGGAATAGAAATAGAAAGTGAACTTATTAAGTCAGAGCCGCTTATGAGCAATAATTAGTTAATCTGAGAGCAAAAAAAACTTCATTTATAATAATAACATTAGAAACACGAATTTTAATATATAAGAAGTGGCTCAATTACAAAAAGACAATATTTATAAGATTCATAAAGAGTAAACTGCAAGGATAAATATCGCGGACACAAACTAAAACTGAAGCACATCATATATCCTGTAAGTATAGGAATGAAAACGGCATTACATCAGATAAAGAACTGTGCCGGTCAAGGAAGCATTCCTGAAGAGGAGGGAGGTATCTAGGGACTCGAAGTTAGTATTATCCAATCCTCTAGCATAGCGCATGAGCACTATTTTCTTCACGAAGATGGTCCTTGTGAAAAGAGCACGAGCGGATTGGGTGGCTAAAGTATGTACTGGCCTCCCATTCCGAGGGTCAGCGTGCAGTTCGCAGTAGTGGCGGATTTTTCAGTGGCAAACCGGTCCTCACTTGAGTGCCTAGTGGAGGGCATTTCAGGTTCAGTACTCCGTCCGTCGGATGAGACGTTAAGCCGTGGTCCCCTTGGCGCCTGTCGTTAAGAGTAGGCTAAAGCCGACTTCGGGTTTCTCTCCATTACCTGAAATGTTTCTACCATTACCCAATTACCCACCTATCCTAAATGGCGCAAATGACCTCAGCTGTCGGTCGCCTGCCCCAGAGTAACTAACTAAGAGCGGAATTTGGAGACCTCTTAGACGTGGGTGTGGAGAAGAATAGATAAGATTAGCTGGATGAAAAGAATTAAACATGCTAAACTAGGTGAGGGAAGAGAAGAAGCTGGCAGGAGTAATGTAAAAGAGGCAATAAAAACAAGTCTAGGAAGAGAAAAAAAACACTGCGCATTATTGATAAGTTCAAGTGAATTATTTCTAATACTCAAGTTAATTCCGTTTGTTGCGACTCTTCACTTTTTTTCGAGACGTGTTTTAAACGCACGTCGAGTTTTGACCGCTTAATTGTGTGTGGTTGGCATTTCTACTCCGACCAAATAAAAACATACGATACGAAGGGAAGAGTTTATAACGATAACCCGCCAATCAGCAAGACTTCGCAAGAATGCTTTCCGGAGAGACAAAAGCCGCATTGATAACTCATTTTCGGCTGGGGCAGCAACATTCCCTAGGAGTGGTGGCGTCATCATGGGATTGCGCAAGGGAGAACGCGTTCTGAATTTTCGGCACGTAGGGAGCCTTCCTCGCTTCCGGCCCAATGCTGCGATGGATGGCAAGAGGGGAGGGCGCCGTTTTCCTCGCGAGGGAATAGGCGCGGCTTCCTTAAGTTTGGAAGGCGACGGCTACTCTCACGCTCAGCCATGACAGACGGCAACCCACCGAGGCATTTATCTCCCTCGCCCATCTCCAGTTCCTCATCTCCCCAACGTGAACGAGGCCTTCCTCTGTAATGACGCCTTTCCCAGCAACTTATATTTCTCCCGAACCCATATGGAAGGAGTGAACGGAGAAAAATAAAGATAAGGACGTTTGTAAATCAAATGTATCAGCCATTCGGCTGCCAAATAACAGCGATACTGACTTCTGATATATGTTTTCTACAGACTAAATTGGTTTGAGTGGACTTAACTAAGTACTTACGTCAGCCTAAAACTTTAAGTCACTTTCATACAGCTTTTTTTTAAAGATTCCTATTAATATACTCTTCGCTAATTTGTAGTCGATTTCTACCTACCCACTTAATACTATGGTGAAATGGAACCTTTTCTCTCTCTCTTATTTTAAGCATTCTCCATTCTGTCTTCTACATCATTCCAGTCTGTCTTCTACACAATCTCATCAGCTCGCTTATTTTCTTTCTACTTAAAACTTCTTGCAGAACCCTTCACTTTTTCCCATACCATGACTTTCATATCCTTATCTGGCTCACGCCTCATCCATCCTATTTTTTCCAATCCCCTCGATATGCATATCAAATTCCGTCCTGCCCTGTCCTCTTTCCTCGAAATGAATGACATTTCTTTTTTCACATTCATGAAATTCAGTCCACCAGTGTCATTCACAGATATATGTTGAATATTCCCTACTACGCACAAACTTAATCATATTCGCAGTCTGGGATACAAGAACACATCTAATAATTACAACCCATTTTGAGAAATTTGACTCAGCAGCTTTAAACCATCAAAAATACTTTCTCAGGCGTTAGGCACTTACTAAACTTGAGAATTCATTAAGTTGAATTATATAAGCACTAAATCTCTTTCGTGTAATTCATGTTTTAGCCGATTAACAAAAGAAAAGGGAAAATGAAATGCCAAGGCAGTCTTGGAATAGTTTCCTTGTTTATGACTCGAGAAGCTGACTGTTCATATCTCTAAAAAGACGATCAAGCAATTTATGAGCCAAGTGAAAGTAATACACTCAAAGCTGGCATTATTTCATAACCAATTTCATACTGAATGCTGAGCCGGCTTCAATAATTTCGATGCAAAAATGAGAAACTGAAATACTGAAAGTAAGGAGTTATGTCCAAAAGAGACGAATAGTACTATACGTAATTGGATACAGAATCCTCTTGTGTTATAAAATTCTTTGCAAGCACGATAAGCGCCAGAATATTGGAAATAAATGATACTTTTACTTCGCTGAGAAAAAGACCACCATTTTCCACTCACTGCGAAGAAAATATTGACTCAAAGGGCGTGGAAAAGTTTACCTCAAGCAGTAAAAGGTGTGGGCTGAGAAACGCTGATGAGTGTGACCTAAATAGTGCAGTGATTATAGAAGTTTTAGTTTTAGACGGCATGCCTCTCAAGATGACGAATTATTACTATCCTCAACAGGCAAAATTTTTGCATGATAATATTTAACTGCTATTCCAATGATAAAAATAATAAATGGCAATATCTGCCAAAGTGCTCGATACCAGGACATGAGTGACACTGTGGTCCTGCCACTCACAATACAGGCTTGATCTTGATTTTGAACGTACATTAGTGGTGTAATTTATTCGTGCACTAAATTACAGAATGAAAATAAGCCTTTCGAGCGCACTGTATATAAAATATTTCTTTCAATATTTATCCCAGCAACAAATTTATTAACAAGGCGAATGTGGAGTGAGCGAATAAAAGTAAAATCCGTTTCCCACTGATGCCTCCTTTCAACGGAAGGAAAGTCAATGTACAAGTGAACGAGTCAATAGATTTATCGTTTCTCAATAATAGTACAAAAATGAATTATAAAGGCACTTACCATGATTTGCTAAAATAATTTTTATCTTATGCCCAAAAGTCTACTTCTTCGTAGTCCACTTCTCGATTGAAACTTTCTTAAATTTCTTACCCAAGATTTTTAAATAAAACAGAAGTTACACCATTCATAGTGAAAATGTTATTGAATTTTTATTTACCTCACATATGTGTCTTTTTGGGAAGTTAATAACTAACACACTTAATGTTCTGCTGGATCCGCGATCAATCACGCTGTAACAGGAATCTTTAACGCCAGGAAATGTTTTCAGAAACAACTTGGTGCAAGAGAATTTCAAAGACGAAAGATGGATTGTATATCCCCTCAAGTACCTGTAAATAGATGTTATGAACGTACTTTGGAATCCTTTCATATTTTCCGAAAGAGGAGCTTACCCATATTATTGATAACTATTGCACGTACAATAATATGCACCTATGGACAATGCCAGTTGAAGAAGTGAAGAATAATTCACACAATCTCATATGGATGTGATAAGAGGAGACTCAGTTCGCTGGAAGAGATAGAGAGCCACCATTATTTGATTCCAGAAATCGCTCCTGGAAACCAGATCTGAACAGGATACTGATGCTCAAAGAGTTCATAAACTCAGAGATGGACCACATCAGCTGATTCTAATGCTTGAATGTCGCATGGCTATGATATTAAGGAGAATATCTTCAGCTTGTTCTGCCATTAGTATTTCAAGGATAGGTACATATATTTGTAATCACGCGCTTTCAAGAATGTGGTGACCCATAAGGAGGCAAATGACGGAGACTTACTTCCTTCTTACCACATGAGAAGTAACAATTTACCTTGCACACTCTTCGAAAAAAATAATTAGAAAATTAATTTTGCAGCATTAAAGCAAGATCAACAGCTGAAACATCCATATGTTGCTTAAACTATGGTATAAATAAATAATTAATAATAGTAAATAGTTCCTCTTGGTATTTATGCTTCCACAGCTATGAAACCATGGTTATTAAAATATAAATGAAAATGATTCACATGGTCAAATTTTCACGAAACTATGCGACGAATTTGGATGCTTTCCTTTCTAAATAATTTTATCTTTCTAAACAATTAAGTTATCTCTCTATTATTAAATGGAACCATGTCTCCCCAAGTGCCCTTTCTTTTCCCATAGGTCTACCCGTTACTTATATTTTTATGAACATACTACTTATCTCCAGCTAACACAAATTCAAACTCTCTTTGCAACTCAGTATCTACAGTATATATACTCTGCGGCCTATGGAGACCGAGGGGCAAAGCCAACGTTGACTTCTCAGGCATGACCCTGGAAAAACCCATTCCATTGTATACAAATGTCTCTTTTACGGCTGGGATAAATTTATGTTGAGGCCGTTGGTTCACAGACTTCAAAACAGAATCCATTTTACTTTTGTCTTGCTCTGTGCTGTTTTCACTTGGACATAAATCATCAAAAGCAATATAACATCGACTAAAAGCGCCGCAGTGAAAATTCAAACCGCCAATTAAGTCCTCAAAATGATTTATCTGGATACAGGATTAGGACTGTGACTTCGACTTGTCTTATTGAAAGTTACCCAGTGCAGTCAGTACCTTCCATTTTAATTTCTTCCGCCCTTTTAGTGAGAAAGAAGCTTGGAGGCTCTTTAAAAATACTGAGTTTTCCCGAAGTTTTCAAATTTTTCATACTTCTATGGGCTTTGTACGTAAAGATTGTGAACTCAATATAACCAAACAATCATCATTCACGCTTTCTGTTTTTCAAATTGCATTCATTTAATGTTATATCTAGGAATTCATTCTACTGATACACCATTAATTCCCTAATTGTTTACAAATGTTTAGGTCACTTTTGTCTTATCTAAGTTCGCCAGTATACTCTAAGGATCTAATTATTTAAATCAGACCCATGTTGAAGAACAACTCTCATGATTCTTTTGAGCGTCATGAATTAGGATTATTCCGGGGTCACTGATTACCGTAGGTTTTTATACTTTTTGCATTTTAAGCGTTTTGCACTCTGAGAAGTCCTTCCAGTCATTTTTTAAGCGCATTTTACCGCTGAGACTACTCCAATGGTCACATGTACATCAGCAAAGCACCCATAAATTGCAGAAGAATTGATTCGCTCATGACAGGCAGTACCGTTGAAGGAGTGAGCATGAGCACTCAGAACTGCTCAGCGGACGTAAAAGTCTTCACCACTACCGGTTGCCCTTACATAGTTGATGACTGCCGCATGGAATAAAGCCCGACAGTGATAAGAGGGCAATGAAAGAAAAATCATCACATTCATCGAGTGTTTTCCGTTATGGAAATGACGAGTTCAAAAAACGTTTCGTCACTGTCCTTAAGTAACACGAATAGGCCATTTATTTCTCCGAGTTAAACCAGTTCGATAAACGCATGCCGCTCCCGAGAATTTCTTTTCAGATTCCAGAATCGCTTCATGTCCAAGTATCCAACATGCGTTTATCAGATATGTGGTGTGATCCTCAGGGCTTTAGATCACGACGGACAATGCTATGAAGATGGAAGATAAGAAAATGTCCTGAGATTTCCAGAGTAAATGTAAAAGTTATATGAGGTACCCATGAGCATCTACGGGTATATTTCAAGGGATGTGAGCGTTGTCGGAAATAGTTCCTCACCAACCGAGCAGTTTTTATTAACGGATGCGAAAAACGATTAACGGCCATGAAAAAGCGAGGCTTTCAGATCATAATCAAACACTTAAAGATTACTACTCTGAATTTAAGGGCATGTGAAACATTCATCCGCAAACGTATATAATTATTTGAAGAAAAGTTTTACTACTAATGTATTTCAGGGATTTCATGTTTCTAAACGTACTCATAGAGTAACTGCTATTATCTTTTCAGTTTGGCAGCACCTAAGTGCCTTATCTTTCATTATCTTAGCTATTGAGTAAAAGTTTGATAATACTCAATGCGAATCCATTAATTCTGGTCAGTTTGATGAATAACAGCATTAATTAAAACCTGTTTTTGTTACACACAAAGGTAGCAGTTTTGTTTTGCAAGCTTAAGGCTTGCTCATGCAATTGCGTGGTTGATGTAACACTTTAAAAATATAGATTATAGCTGTTCAGGTTTTTGAATAAGGACTTTTTTCATTTTCATTCACTGATGAAACACTCTCCCTCGAGTGGGAACTAAAGTCAAATGAAACATAACGGACTACCTTGGTGAAAGGTATGTTGATGTTTAATGAATAGGAATTTTTACTTAAAAGGCAAGTTAGGGAAAGCATTTCATATGCTTGATTGGATTTCACACCGCGCTAGCAGATATTAAATAGTAAAACTACAGACAGCTTACTCTGAATTTCCTCACAGTTTTCAGGTGGACTTCTCAGGCCTCGATCTGAGATTTGAGCGAAAGATGACCAAAAAAGTGAATATAATACGTGGATGTGATATGAATGGATATGAAATCTTGAATTTCATCACATATTTAGTTTTAAGGAGTTTCATGTCTCACCGTTACCACGAGAATGAGGTTATCCGTAGATAAGACTCATATTTCCGAAATTCGGAATCAATTGCTTTGGAAGGTTTTGGTTCGGTTGTGAATTATTTTATGAAAGGTAGTGCGGTTTCCAGCGCTCTGTTGGTTGGAATGGACGTCAAGCTATGGTGACCTTAGCGACTTTCGTTAAGAGCCGATAATTAATGTATAGGCTGGGTTTTCTACCGCCCTTCTTCCTTGCCCTTCTATTCCAAACCTTGTACCTTCCTTCCACCTTGTGAAGCACCACTAACTGGACAGACTTCAAACTACTAATGAGTAGGTCCATCACCATCAAAGAAAAGTATACAATAAAGAGCGCAATCAATAGACACCAATCTCCCTTTCCCACCGCAATCAACATCAAAATAAAATACAATGAAAATCATATTTTAGCACCAAAATACGTTGTATCCGGAACAATAACAATTGATTAGAACAATTTCAGCTCCACATTTATTTATGCAGTAACAATATTCAACCTGAAGTCTAATTATTCAGGGGGTAAAAACCTACCTGATATGAAAAATGAACATTATCAAATTTCTTTGCTACCTTTAATTTCAAAATGGCTGTCACGCTGTTCATAAAATCCCCATAAGCCACAGGAATCATGAGATTCTTCTTAAATGATAGAACGTCTTCGCTTCGGCATCCCACTACACATGTCACACCAGCTCGTTTACCTAATTGCTGCAGACGTTCATGCTTCGCTCGAAACTCACATAGTTTTAGTGGTTGCATCGCATAGGACATCAAGATCAAAACTGGATGGATCAACCCATTTGGGCACGGATCAAGAAAATATGATGCCACCCGTACAGTGTACG
The DNA here is from genome assembly GCA_933228895.1 of Platycnemis pennipes. Lineage (NCBI taxonomy): Eukaryota > Metazoa > Arthropoda > Insecta > Odonata > Platycnemididae > Platycnemis > Platycnemis pennipes. Next base: position 33,968,754 of record OW121855.1, read on the forward strand.
GGTGAGCATAGATGGAAAAAACGGCATGGTGTATCTGAATGTTTTGAAGACTAAAATCGACAAAGACGTTCGTTGGAATTATCCAAGGACGAGATAGTGCGGGAAAGGAGTGGAGAAAAGAGGAGGAAGAGAGGAGAGAAGAGATCGAGGATTAATTTCCTTCCCGCTGACTCCGGAGTAGCCCTCTCTCCACGACATTAATTATGCCCCGACAGTGATAGCCACGACCACACAGGACAACGTCAAACGAAATCTAAATTGTCACCATCGTATTTTCACCACTTCTCGAACGATACGCCTACCCGGCAGCGTCAACCAATCAATAACGAAGGACGGTAAGGAGAATGAATGCATAAACGGGGAGGCAGAGGTGTGGAACATCTCTATATGTGGCCGAAACTAAGAAATAGAAAGAAAAGAAATGGAAAAGAGAGAGAAAAAACGATATGATGATATCAATAGAGGAAACGGAACAACGTTTCTCGTATATAATATTTTTATGGCCAATAAGTCAAGTATTAATTCGTTTCACATCCACACGAGATACTTCACTGCATTGAAATGCGGATGGGCATTAGAGCCTGTAAAATTAAGCGAATATTATGACGATTTTGTTACCGACTAAAATAATAAACTCGGAAATGGCAAGGCAAGTTTATTGAGGAAATTTAGATGAGATAGCGTGACAGCACGGAACTGGTGACCTACGACTTCGGTATTTTGAGTGACCTAACGATAGGGGAGTATGCTACGTAAGAGGAGAAGAATGAAGAGAATAGACTTTGTATGGAACGATGAAAGGTATTAAGTAAGCGGGGCTAACAAATAACATAATTTGAAAGATAGGTTTATACTACTACATATTTTAAATTTTGATATTACAATAAAATATGAAAATTAAAACATTTTAACATACACCGCAGGTTTGTGGTGAACGTGAAAGTTTTAAAGTGAAATAGTTGGTTATACTGCAATATCAAAAAAAATTTCATTCATTTTGACAATATTCATACCTATCCATATAAACCTACCTATATTCACAGACATATTAGGAATAACACTATTAAGGTCACTGATGGGTTAGAGATACGCATATACCTTTTCATCCCTACGAAATCGGTCTAAGTAATGAACTTGAACGTGTGCAGCGAAGATCGGCAAGATTTGTAAAGGGACGATACGATAATTATATTAGCGTAACCAGTCTATTAAATGAATTGAAATGGTAATCATTGTCAGATCGCAGGTTCAAATTTAGACTTAATCTCTTAAACAAATTCCAAGGCAATATTTTCAGTGATGATGTTAAAAATATTTTACGAACCCCAACTTACTATGGCAGACTGGACCATAATCATAAAATTAAAGAAATTGATTGCCGAACCGACCGATTCAAAATGTCCTTTTTCCCTCGAACAATTAGAGATACGCATAACGGTAAATATGTCCTATCGGAGAGTAGCAATGAATAGCATTGGTAGCTGCATGTTGGTATGAGTACTTAAAGCTAACCCTACTAACAGAATGTTTTTGCATGTTTGCTTTGCATGCATCTTTTTTAAATAGTGTAGTTCTGACTACTATATTAATGCTATTCCTTTTTTATGCATGATATGTAGTGCATGTTTGGTGAGAAATCACCCCCTGCCACACACCCTTGTGGTGGCTTGCAGGATATTCTGTAGATGTAGATGTAGATACCCAAACGAAAGGATTCAAAATCTTACTCCCGACACATTAAGGAACTAAGCAATGGAAGCGCACAAATTGAGGATACTAACCGCCACACAAACCGCGTCCGCCACACAAAGCTTATCGATTTCTTTCCCTCGGCTTCCCCATGTAGAGGGAGGACGGATACTTTTCCGGGTTCATAAAGAAACCAAGGATTTGGGGAGGGATACATGAGTGAGGGAAGAGGAGTCCAGAAAGGAGGAGTAGGAGGATGGCGAGGAGAGTGGGCTGGGGAAAAGGAAGAGATAATTAATTACAGATGACGTAGGAGGATGAAAACGAAGTGACTGGAAGAGGCAGGAGAGGAGTGGGTGTAGCCGTGTCCTCTTGGCAACTTGATTAGGAAGAGAGGAGGTGGTTTGGGGGAGGGAGAGCAGGAGGGTTGAGGGAATGGCGAGGAACACTACATCACCTGTTGAGGCATCCTCCCTCACCCCAAAACCACCCCGAAGTTCCCCTCCTGCACAACACCTCCCTCCATTCATCCCACACCGCGTCCCGCCGTCCTTCTATAATGGCCCGGTCGGATGGGTAGGCCATCTATCTAAGCCGCCAATGAGGAGGGAGGGGAAATATGTTCCCTCCAATTCAAATGAGCGATCCGTGGGAGGAGTCGGATTTCCCCTTTCCTCATCCTCCCGTGCCATTCACATTTTTTTTGCGTTAAGACACCTTATTTCCTCCATGTTTTCACGGCATTTTTTCATTCTTTTCGATGGGACATTAATTTCTCTCCAGTCAAAAAGCGTAGCGATGCGGAGAAATTGATTCCTGCGCTCGTAGGGGGGCAAATGACAGATAATCTGCGAATGTATGCCGCGGACGCTTTTTTTAACTAAGCCGAGAGGACCATCTTACAGATAATTCTTTAAAGTATCTTTCACATGATCAGGCTTCGCGTTAAGGAAGTGAAACGCTCTTTCCAATAAAACAGTCTTTGATTTGGCAAGCATATCTTTTCTTAACCTCGATGATGATCTTGCAGTGAAAAATGAGATTGTTCATGAGCTACGACAGGAAAATTACCACCCAAATTGTTTTCTATGGTTTAATCAAACGGAGTAACCTTCTACTAGTATTCCAAATGTGTTTCGTTAGGTTAACGCAGCGTTTTATAAATAACCATAGTAACGGTTTTCAGTAGGCTAGATTAAAATATGAGGCACATAAGTTTACAGGTTCAAATACCTGTAGGTATTTGGTATTTGAAGTAATGGCCAGAAATGAAATTGCTAAAATTAGCTGAGGGTAGTTTATGCCGAAAGAAATTTTGTATTTTTTAACATAAGACACCATATTTTATAATCTCTGTTTAACTAGCATAAATTAAGGGATAATCGAGGGGAGAAATTCCAAAATTATTTTTCGCTTTCCTTATTTTGGCGGATAACAGCTTTTCATTCGACTTGACCTTGCGATGGCTCCTACCTATATGTATGTACATATGAATTGACACTTATTTCTCACATCACTAAAATTAATAGCGCACCAAATATAGTAAGAATGGCGAATCCATTAATTTCATTTTTTAAATGGAAATTACATAGATAAATTAGTTACTAAGCAAAATTTTTCTTGAGTGATACTAATTGGACCTATTCGGGTGGTTGTTCTTCAGATAAATTTGAGACAGTCCTCGTTTTATGATGTCCAATGACCACTATTTCTTCCCAAACGAGCGAATTAAGAGTCAACTAAAAACCTAGAGACACATTTTCAGCACCAGAAAATGTCTAACAAAGCAATCAGTGAATAGCATTAAATAACGCCAGCGCAGACGGAGCCACATAATTTGCATTCAAATTTTTTTTCCAGTCGGACGACGCTCGGCCATCACCTTAAACAGAACAGACGATGAAAAGAAACATTCGAAAGGCAGCCCTCTCATTCAGGTCTTTAGACCAAAGGAGCTAAAACCGACCGCGAAGGGGCGAAATATCGAGTCAGAAGGTTGTCGACTTATTGTTGGTGGTGGGTATTGATGCGAAGGATGACTGTTTAGAATAGGTGCAACGTATTAGTTGGCTGGTGATTCACCCTCACAAGATCACCACCTAAATATGGTGATGACAACCAAAAGGTCGAAAAGTATAAGAGAACGAAGCAAGGGATGTAGTTCACAGCAAAATTGAGGGGATAGTTTACAGGTAGGTATTACTGGAGAACCGCCTCGATGCCAGAGCAAGGAGATCCACTTATTTGAGAAAATCCAATAAAATACAATGCCAAGCGGTCGGAATGCTCCCATTCAGTTTGGAAATGCAGTCTTAAGTTAGGAAAAAGTGCAACATAGGACAGCGAAAGATCAAAACCACCTTAAGTCGGAGGATGGGAATTACTCTTGGTTAATGGCCTTAATCATCGACGGAGGCTTTTCCAAGGGCGGACCTGCTCTTGTTCGGTGTGGCCAAATAAAAGAAATCCGTAAGTTGATCTCGATTGGAGATCAGCTACGCCTCATTCACCGCAAATATTTTTTAAACTGCGCGACTAAAATTGTCCTTTTCATCCGATAAAGAACATTATGCAATTAAGGGAGCTGGCGGTTGACGTCTCCTGCCGGCGCGTCAGCTCTTATTTTGTATCGATGATCTTCGACTCAGCGCTCCTTCGACTCCGAAGTCGACTCTTTCATTACTTCCAGTCATAACTTCCGGGGAATAAATGGAGGGGTAATGGAAATTGCTAACATCTCCTTAAACAGCTAATATATGGCGCCGTAAACTTGATCGAAGTCGCGAGGTGGTGCGGTTCGATTATAAGGAAAGCAAAAGGGGGTGGAGAAAAAAAAGAGACTCGCAGAGCCACTCATGCGAATAAATTTATATTTTTTTCTCGCCCCTTGCATCCACTGACTAGCGACCCAGATATATGTATAATGGCTGAGATATTCCTCAACGCTGAAAACATCTTAGTGAGAGCATTCCTCGATAAGAAATATTTAATTGCAGCTTAGAGTCGAAAAACAAAACATTCATGAGATGATGGTATATATGCTGGACCACACGTTTATGTACCCCTGTTTTGCCAAGTTGGACTTGCGGAGTGCAAAGCCATGAAATGAAGAATTTATCGGTACCATAACCTGATCAGACAGCGAAACGAAGAGCATTGTGCTATCTTTCTATACCTTTGGCTGAAATTCTTCTGGAAAAATATTCTAAAACCACTTCTTCAATTATAATCAAGCTATATGGTTCATAGGGTGAATCATAACTACCTTCGGAGTTTTGAAGGTGTATCATTTTATTACTATAGCAGATATCGTAAAAAGTAGTACATCAGTGCAAGTAGAGACTATCCAAATTTTCATTCGTATTAAGCGGAATCAGGTATTTGCAGATTTAAGAAGAAAGTACAGCAAAGTATCGAACATTCAGTCTCTGCTATCGATCGCCATATGTTGGAACGTGTATAGAAAGAAGTAAAATTCAAGATTGATATCTGCCGAGTCACCAAGAGTACACATATCGAGCAACATGATGTAGATGTGTACGTTCGAAGCTTGGATAGTCCCTCAAACTACTGATACGCTTTTTTACTTCATCTGCTAGTGTTATTATATAATATTCTCTCAAAATCCCGGGGACGATTATGAATCACCATGAGCATAATTCAACCGATAACGTCTTATTATACTCTCCGGTAACGATAATTACGCGTGGTTAAATTGTTGATCTGTACAACGGCAATTAGAGAAGTACTTGCTGAGAATTTATGATGCATTCAATGTATTCAACTAGAGCATAAATCCATTGTTTCTTGAATTTTTTTGTCATAATTTTCCTCTACCATGAAACAAACAACTGCAGTAACAGAGGAAGAAATATTTTGGATATATGAAAACATGGTGCACAGAACAGTCAAATGATTGTTAAAGGAATAGGAACCGGAGAACCATTCCGACACAATTCAAGGTGCAATAAATTACTGAACGCTTTAACGAAAGGACCTTTGTAAAAAAGGACTCGAGTGGAGGCAAAGGATGAATTACGTGCGAATGAGGATGTCAGCACGAGTGATGAAAGATGCCGGCGTATGAAAAATGGTTAGGATAGGCAAAGAGAACAAGGCAACTTAAAAACGCACCAACCTAGGATGAGAAAAAACCTGTAATGCTAGTTATGACGCCACCCTAACAAGTCCTTTCAAGATACCACTGCAATACCATTAATTTCACGTTAACGTTTTTACATGACGTTTATGTCACGTCATTTGCTGTATTCCGCGTCCTTTAATGACCAAGAAAGTCGCAAGGTAGGAGAAAGCTGCCTCATTCTCACCCCTCACAAGCACATCCGGCCACTAAAAATCAGGGATGCTCTTCTCTCAAAGCAAATGTGTCATAAAATATTTTTGCATAACTGAGCATGCCTCCTGAGAGAAAAATCATAATTCCATAACGTCGTAAGCTTTTTACTTTACCCGGCATAAATAACAGAGACGATTAAGTAATAATGTTCCGCAATCAAAAACGGAGGTAATGGCAATTCATCCCTTGTAATGTCACGATGGAGGCATAAATGAAGAGATGAAGTTAAGCGACAAGAAACAATCTGAATTATAACACTGCTTTAAAGTGGCATGAATGAACTACCGCGCCCATTACAACGATGTTTTTCCAGTGCATATGTGTATGCGCATCCATTAATAGCAGTAGTGATCCACTTATTCAAGATTCATGACGTCCCTTCCCACTTTTTCACTAATCGAAAGACGCTTTGTCTGTGAGGGCATTTTTCATAATTGATACAGCATCCATAAATATTAAAAGGCATCAGTATAATACTGAAAGGTGAGGCAAGTTGATCTCATGAATGTAAATCCCACATCACGCCAACTTTACAGCTGGAAAACGCATGCAACTAAGAAGATTATTTTTTATCAACTCAGATACTCTGGTAGGGAAGATTTTTTGTCTGATCGTACCAAATGTTGAACTTGAAATATATCCATGAGCATTACATAATCAGACAGATAATTACATGTCAATTCTATCTTTAACGGCTGATATTTTCTCATTAAAAGTCATTTAATGCATTGAATAAATTTCCATCAGATTACTGCCTATTATGCCTTATTTGGCCGATCTCAATTGATATTGAAAGCTGAAACACGTTACAATAAATGTTGATCATAACATGTGAAGCTAAGATCACAAATATCTGAGTGTTAGATTTGAGGGAACAATTTAGAATGATGAGTATCCAATTAATCTTTACAAAATCAATAAGAATTAAACTATACTTACACTTATACATAAACACTTAATCTATACAACTCTCATTTGTAAAGATATATTCACAGCCGTCCCAAAGAAATGTGAGAAGTATGAAAATCAATGCTTTAATAAATAAAATATCTACTGATACTGCATTGCTATTTCTCAGATATTGCTAATCGCTCTCGTAAATTCGATACGAAGGGGAAAGGAGTTATGTCGAATAACAAAGGATGCGTCTCCTTGCTGTTGGAAATGATTACGGAGTCCCACTAACCTACTATATGAGTATAACGTGCTAAAACATGCGCCAGGTTTCCTCAGTTCCTCGTTACTATCCGTGTAGTCTTTAAGAACTAATCCGGAGAAGCTCTCACGATGCCCCACGCATCTCAAGGGCGTGCAGACTCCATGTGTGTTGAGGTGGGTACGCTCCAAAGCGGCACCTTTGAGGTGCTAAGCGAGAACAACACAATCACTCCTATTCTCGGCGGTAGTTCGTCTCTTGTTTTTATGGAGCAGCACGGCCCGCGGACTCATTTGCATCCCTTAGGATGTGATGGCGGCCGTTTGATCCCGGCGATCGGAAACTCAAGATGGACTCATGCGTGGCGAGCAAATGAAAAAGGCCCCTTGTCAATGGCGGGCCTCGTTTTTTTCTGCTCGATTTCAAAGTCCACCTCAGCCCCTAAGTTCTAGTCACAGGACCGGGAATGTAAACAAAAACAAAAGTACGATGTTGTGTTCGAATATATTAGAGTCTAAAGGGTTTATATCAGCATCTACACAATATCATGCGGGCCACCGCAGGGGGTGTGGCAGGGAGTGTCAGGCCTCCAGCCTTTGGGTTAATGGAAAAGGGAGCTAGGGACACAGGATAGGATTTTGGATAGTTGGAAATAATAATGTTTATTCTAACGTATTTGAGTTGTGACCCCGAACTGTCCGCGGGAAAAATGCATTATTATATCGATTAAAGAAATTTTTGGCGAGTTTATGTTGTGGAAGTTATTTTTCATTATAAAAAAGAAAAAAACTTAATTCGGCCTGAGAAGGCCGAAACCGGTAGATTTGTTTTAAATATATTTGTGGAAAAGTCTAAGTTTTTTCTTTTACATTTTTATATCGATTCTCCAGTCCTCCATAATCTGTAATCGTTTCCATTCAGCGTTACTAGCGACGACATGGTAGCCGATTGCGTTGAGGATTGTGTTACTAGCTGGAGATCTTCAGCACATTCCGGTTGGGACCTTCGGGTCCATCAAATATATGACTCCCTGGGCACTGGGAGCCTGGAAAATCTCAGGAAAAAGAACTAATCATACACCTTCGAGGTTAGCACGTACTTAGTGAGCTCTACCCTCACCAACCATATCGGATGGTATACTATCGTTGAAGAATCAATCAAATTTTTTTAAGGAGAAAACAAATCTAAAATAATCGGTGAATGAAGTGGTTAAGTTCACACGGTGACTTTGGCCGCCCAATCATTGAGCCTGGGTCCGAACATTTACTCACACATTTTTCGACAATGATCAAATTCCAAAGTGTTCGCGAAGTGATGAGCAAGAGTAACAGCCCATCAAAGGAGACGAGATTCAGTTGAAACCATGTCGCTTTTCGTTAAAACAAGGCTCGTAAAATGCATATGGGTCATTACATACCATTTCACCAGATTTTTAAAAAAGTTGCTGCAGCACCATTTTAGAAAAAAGTCAAATTCGACACACTTACTACTACATGTCTGTAAGGCAGAAAACCAAATTTTGTTAATTTTTTTTCCAGGGACTAATTCTATTTACTTCGTAATAACTGACTTCATTATATGTGGACCAGTTTTTCCAAGCTTCTCTTTCATAGGGAATAGCCTTCACTTCGTTATAACTGGAACTTTATTATAAACGGGTTTGATATAAGTGGGCTTGACTGTAGTTGTTCTTTTCAATGTGATATGTTTTACTATGCTCTGGGGCCGGTCAAATTAATGCTTCATAACAGGGTAAACAGTGAACTTTACCAGTGTGAAAAGATAGGAATTGGGAATTGAGAGATTTTTAACATGTCGGCACCGAACGGGCAAAGTTGATTTGTTTCCAGTTATGCAACACTAGACTTAGCCCCCCATCTTAAATCAAATTTCTGGCTACGTGCCTGCTTCTTATTTAAACTGAAATCTGCAACTTTCAAGGCACTAGTTAAATAGTATTGTTATCACTATCATTTGGATTTATTTCTGGCAACATTTAATTATATGCATCAATCTGTACATTGCTTCTACAAAGTGAGCGAGAGAAAATGTTTTGCAAATTCAGTTTGGTGTAACTTCCAAACGAGCCAAAACATCTACTCCAAATTTTTAGTGCATTCTTAATAGAATCAAAGCTTATAACACTGAAAATTCAAAATACAGGGGTCCGAAAATGGTAAATTTTCATTTTTTCCTATTTACAGAAGCTTGTAACAGCCAAAGGCTTAACAAACACATAATTTTTTTCTTACACACATTTACTATGGTACCCAAATATACTATAATAAAAATATAGACTTTGTGATCACAACCTTTCTATAGTAAAATAAATAGCAAATGTTGTAAAAAACTGCAATTTGTATCAAAACTTTGTACTCATCGTTCTCTTAGATGTTACATAGTAAGGTTATTAAAACTATGTCAATTGAAAGCTCAATTTATGACCATTAAAGCGGTAATTGATACATTTTTCTACAACATGTAGTTTCCGAGTAACTCTAATTACCGATACTTGCTGAAAGTGTCATTTTTACAGTGCGCTGTGACATTCGCGGCCCTGTTAGTCCTTGGAAAAAAAATTAACAAAATTTGGTTTTCTGCCTTGCAGACATGTAGTAGTAAGTGTGTTGAATTTGAATTTTTTCTGAAATGGTGCTGCAACAACCTTAAATAACTAACCGTCGTGTCTTTAATGGTGAAATGGTCTGCTCTGACGACGAATACGAGACTGACTGATGTCATAGGAGGACAACGTCAGTGAGGAGTGTTCTTCCCCATCACAACACAGATTAATGATTCCCACACGTGGAGATCATACAAGGTTTGTCCTGAAAGTAATGTCAGTAAGTCTATTGAAAATCATTTACTGAATTTTCCGTTACAAGTGTTTAAAAATCTTCAAATTGGCTCTTTTTGCGTCGATACATCGGCTCCAGCGGGACTTCCAGCTCTCGAATGCGTTGTGGTAGGCCTCCTCCGGAATGTCCTTTAATGCCGCGGTGCAAGCTGCTTTAATCCCGTCCACTGTCCCGAAATGCTTGCCTTTTAGGGGTGTTTTGAGGCGTGGAAACAAAAAAAGTCGGTGCTGTAAGGGGGCTGGGAGATCGTTGGCACCCCTGATTGACCAAGTAGTCGGTGACGATGAAGGCCCTCTGGGCCAACGCATTGTCGTGGTGCAACTTCTAGTTATCTGCGATGTCTGGCCGGATGCGCTGACCCCTGCGTTTCAGTCTTTTGAGGACTTCCACATAAAATTTGGAGTTCACAATGGTTTCAGGTTCTACAAAATCGTGATGAACCAGTCCGAGGATGTCAAAAAACACGATGAGCATCACTGACATTACTTTCAGGACATACCTTGTATTGTATCTTCCTCACCGTCTTTTTTCTTAATTCAGGTTGAGAACTACTTTAAAAAAAGTACCTGTCATTTGCTACACTTTTTACGAGTAAGAGGAAAAGTGCTGCTTTTCTCATGGGTAGGGTACAATGAAATTCCTGCGCCGAAAGCCTAATACTGCCAGGGTCAGTATAATGAAAAACTAAGGGTGAAGGAGATACATTTATTTGCGGGGCTGATGTATCTTAAATGAAAGGTACCATAGCAGAAACGTCCTGTAATAGGAAGAAGGTGGGTATAGCTTAAGCTAAAAGTATGTAAATGACATGATTTTACGGGTTAAACCTGTAATTAAGTTTCCGGTACTAGTATGCTTCCGCGTCATTTTCCGTTTTTATATTCAGCTAGTGTTCTCAGCCGAACGAGCGTTATTGTTGGGAGAGATCCATTTTGTACACGCACAAAGAAATTGTATCTTGCCGAAAACATTGGCCTACATCATAGACCTTTACAATCTCGCTTCACTCATTGCGTACTGACATCTTCACTACTGCTCAAATGTCCAATTTTTTCTCCAAAATAGGAGCTACGTATGCAGAAAATTTTCTGAGATCGTAAGAGGCCACATGAGTGAGCTTAGAACTTAACAATTTACGTGTCCGTTTTTTATGCTAGAAAAAACATGATAAGGCATGTGAAATAGTTGAAAACATTGGAATAGATAAATTAACTTCATTTAAACGCGCGCCTAATCAGTTATTCCCGTTTTGTGAGTAGAGAATTCCACGCGCTTAAGTATCTGTCAATAAGAATCATGAACATTACACTATAAACTGAAAATCCATAAGATTAAGATTAGGTCCACTATACCAATGAGTCAGAAAGCCAAGCATCTCTCAAATTTCAGCGCAGGCAATAGGACAGGAAAAACTGAGAAAAAATCACCCATCACACGACGTAATTCTACCGGCTGAATTTCTTCAGTTCTCTTTAAATTTACCCTGTTTGATCTTACCGGAAGAGGTACAATAAAATTTTCTTGATAAACGCAACATCGGGAAAACTGATTAAAATCGCTAGCTGAAAATACGATGCAAATTTTTCATTTATATTCAGAATCTCATGCATATAAGAAAAACCATTATCATACCATATGCATCCTGTGAAATGATAAATCCAATTACCTCAAAACCATTTCAAGCTCAATCCACTGTAAAAGTTGGAATTGCCCTGGACACCAGGGGTGGCAACTCAATGAACTGATTGGTTAGTTCAGGACCGCATATTTCAAAAACTCCAGTCACACTTTCGCCACAGTTCGCATTTCTTAAAGATGTATGGGAGTCACTAAATAGGAGAATGCGCCCTGCAGTTTATGCTCCAATTTTATTATTCCCTCGTAAGTGCCGGGACTGAGCTACTGACCGGAGGGTCCCGGGTTCAAATCCCGGGCAAGAACCTTTCTGGCCACCCCCATCTAAAATCCCCGCGATTCGATTTTATGGGTGTCAGAACTTCGTAGGAAATCGCAGGTGGCCCAAGGAAAGGAACTTGCCCCCCTACCCTGAATGTGTGATTTTCACACACCATTGGCTTAGTACGGGGTGAGCTCTACTCTCACCTATCGAAACCAACCTTCGGGTTGAATCACTGAGTGAGTGAAGTGCCGGGACTGAATTTTACACTCACCGCGAAAGGGCATTAAGACGGAAGGGCGGAGCCCGGGAGGCAACAGAGGGCAATATCTCGGTCCCGAACATCCAATCTTGAAGTCGGGACTCCATGCTGTGGGGAGTTCAACGTGTTTATCATCATCCACGTCCTGTAAACAGCTCAACTGGAGAGGAGGAGAGACCGCATTATGTTCTGAGTCGACGCCCCTTCCTTTTACCTCCTCGCGTATCTCAAGTAAGGGTCAGACTTTCTTGGAGAGGGCGGAGGGTCTAAGCCCTGATCACTAGCCTCCACCCTCCCTCCAGTAAGCCGCTTCGAACGCAACCGGTCAACTTTTCTCGGCTCGGAAATAAGTAGTTTCGTAAGTATGTGACCCACTACGCCCTCCGGAGTCGGGAGTTTCTTTTTTGAATCGTTTCCCACGTATCACGAGCGCGTGACCCCAGAACATTTACACGACCTCCCTCGGTAAATTGTGCAATTAATCTCACGTTTTTCCCACTCCGAATTGATTTTTTAAGAGTTCTTTGCCAAGCCGGGAATATTTATCCTGAGCCAAATTTACTATGTGTAATGTGTTCTCAAGCAAGTTTCGATGAGCCTATTAACATTATAACCAATCAATATTCTACAGAACAGAAGATTTGCCGCAAAATTATGGCAATGATGACACATACCATTACCCTGACCAAATGACATTGCTATATCACAGTTTCAACGATAATATTACTATTAAGTCGTTAAATAATATTACTATTAAGTCGGTATTTTGAGACCATACGGTGAGAATGTTTGATAGAAGCAGTACGAATAATCGGCATCTTTAAAGTAATTGGTTAATAAGTCTTCTATTACAAATCACAATTTAACGCGAGTCATAGTTGGCAGCGTAGTTTCATGGGGTCGTCTTCCTCGCCTAATGTGTGGATTAGCTCAAGAGCAAACTATGCTATAATTCTATACATCTATTGATCCTCCGCTTTTTCTCTGCTTTTGGTGAACAAACGATTCAGGTAAGACAATGAGAAAATTAGATAGCATATAAGTCGTCTACTGAGATAGGTTGCTGACACACGCCCATTGTATATACATCACCTTCTAAACCTTCCAATTTCCACAGCCATATCTCCTCGCTAGGAGGGAAATTCATGAGAGCTTGGTACTCGAAAATATTATTCCTCGCCAATTTCTATCGAAAAATTTAGTGTTTTGCTCAAATTTGTTCTCTAAATATTACATGACACCCCACCTACTCATACCCAGTTAATATTCAGGCAGATAATGATCAATAGTCTGGGTGAGGTCATCATTGCGTCTCAATACACATGCCAAGACAAAAATATCGCCGAGAAAATACCAAGTGCTACCAGGTAGGAACAAAGAGAAACGACATACCGCAGTTCAATTTGAAGGAAGCAGACCCGTGAGAGCAAACCATACGCGTTGAGCTTTAACTACGCCCGGAATTAGATCCTAAATCCAACGTTTCCGCATCCTACTTAATACGAGCAGCATTTTGCATTAATTTTCTCCACAAACGGGCAAGTTCTGACTATTGGCTCGTCCCATATATAGACGAAGAGAATCAGTCCTACTCCCCGAGGAAAGCATTTTCCAACGATGCTTTCTCGTTTCTGCAGGGCACAGGGGTCACTTCACGCCGCGTTTGCATCTTAAATCAAAGGTGCGTAATCAAAATCACGTCTTCCGCGCCCGAGGTTGGATTCCAATCTCCGCAACTTCGCAGTTGGCAGGCGAGCAGGCACAATGGCGACCGGAATGACCCGGTCAGCTCCCTCGTGACACGAGACCAGCCAGACAATGGCATACATCGGAAATTAGCTCGGGGGTTTGATCGTGGCTCAGGTGACCTAAATCGGAAGACACCTTATAGGGCCGCGGCTTTCCTTCACGTAGGAACGAAAGTCGGAAATATGAATGGTAAAATTATTGAATTCAATTATGGAGCCTCCACACTTGCCCGTCTATGGTTTGTGACATTCTCTAGGCCTGGAAAATTCATAAAATCGATGATTTTCATCGCTTCCTCCACTGACACCAATATATAACAACAAATCATGCCACGTTATTCCGGTAGAAAACAAGGCGCTAAAATTCGTAGGCACTTCCGTCTCGTGTCAATCGAATAGGACAAGCTCAACTTATGTTCCGGAGAGTCGGGTTGGTACAGAAATTAAGCCGTGGTCCCCTTGGCGCCTTTCGTTAAGAGCAGGCTAATGCCGACGCCAGGTTTCTCTCCATTCCCATCCTTGTACCTTTCCTCCATGTCTGAAGCGCCTATTAGTGCGGGTACGGAGTTGAAAACAAAGATGAGAAACTAATGTTCCAGACACCCAGCATGCTAAAAAGCCCACGGTTCATTTTTTTTGCCTAGAATAAATAATGTTATTTAGGATACTATGATTCCTTTGCGTTCATAAAGGCGTAAAACGCTCCAAAATGTCTGGTAATTGGTGCAATTACTGAACCACGAGTGTTCATTAATTCTGGGAGCAGTAGTGTTCTCCATTTACGGAATAATCATAGGTTTTCCATATTTTGATTCCTCATAAATAACATAAGCTTAATAAATTGTTGCAAGTCGTTAATTTTATGATATTAGGAACGATATCACATTTCTGAAAAATGAGTTAGGAACGTGCGAACCAAGAAATATTAAGAGCATGGCTTAATATGATGATGCATGATCACTGCATAGCATGTATACGTACGATCACTATTACTAAATTTTCACCCTTATTGAAGCAAACACCGCGTACTTTCACCGATTTTGTTTCAGCAGACAAGCAGAAAGGCTGTAGACGACTCCATCGTGCACGAGAGCACTCAAAGGAAACCAACGCAGCGTAAGTCCGCCCTTAAACTATATCAGCAATCATGTTCCCTCTGTTTTTCATCCAGCCTCCACCCGTACTTCCCTTCCACACCCTGACTTGAAGAATACCCACTCCTCTCCAGCTGTTCTCCCACGCCGAATGCTACCTCCTATCATGCCAACGGGAGGGCGCAAGCGCTTTGCATCTCCGAGCTCCAGCACTATCGAAGCTGATGGGAACCAGTTTGGCATTGGTCTCTCTCTCTCTCTTTATCTTTCTTGAACCTCTCTCTTACTCTCAGGGCAGCGCCCGTCACATAATGAATTATTAAAACGACCCCTTTCACCTTCCCTCTGCTCTTATATATATGCAAGTGTACATATATATTTTACTCTCTTTCCACACCTTTCACTCGGACGCTTTGCCTATCCGAGTGCTCATGCGTTGCAATCTCCTCTGCGGACCGTTCCGCCTTTTCTATTCCTGTTAACTCATTCCAATTTCCCTCAATTTTCGGCAAAAAAAAGTCGAAGACAAAATGTGAAGAGGTTTCTACTCATTAAGCAAAATATCAAATCGAGTGTCGGCAATTATTTAGCAAATTCTTCCTCAGAGAAATTCATTACTAATAAATAAGAAAGAGTTTATATTCACTGCGAGAAGATCATCTCAGTTGAAATCGCTGGTTTTTAGCGACAGTCCCGATTCTGGAGGAAACCAATTTGTTTCAATCAGCACACTGTGTATTGACAAAACGCTTGAAAATGTACAGCAGCGAAAAATACTTGCTCATACTTACTCCATTATTTTGTGTACAGGCTTACTACAATATTTTCCCGAGACGAATTTTTTTTTTAATTTCTTCCATGCATATATTTATACTCGAATACCACCACTCAATCCATGCACACAGAGATATGCAATCTTGGATCATTAAAATTAGATAAAAAATGTAATTTCAGTTCTAGAATCGGGCGAAGGAAAATTCCTTGTGCAAACTAAATTACAAGTTCGCCTCTAAACTTAACAGTAACTAATCTATTTAAACTGTATAAAAAATTAATTTAGGCTCACCATTCGTTTTCAAACGCAGCATTTAAGTGTAGGGAATCTTTAATTTTCAACAATCAATTCTATTTTATCACATTTATCCTCATTTTTGCCAAATTACATTTGCCTAAACCTGAGTTCGCGGAATGTGTTTCAAACATCGGTACTAAAATTACTGCAGAGAGACGATTATCAGTAATCAAACCAATGTACTTAACTAGTACTTGTTGACTAAAGTATGTTAAATTAAATTCAGAATAAGGCATTTGCTAATAAGAATATAATTAAGAATTTAAATAGGGCTAATTGTGTTCGTGTACTTAGACTCAGCAACCATCCGCCGGCAGGGAAACATTCCTCGAATATATTCAAAGAGCTTCCTTCTCTGAAATTGCCGAGCGACATAGTTCACAATTTGATTCACCGTAGGTGCATGACAAGATTCATAATTGTTGCAAACATTTTACAGAATAATAAACTTAATGGTTTTTGTCACGTGATTTTTTTAAAGAGACCTCAGCGAATATAGCATTTTCTGAATCAAAGAAGTTTTAATCTGACTAAATTCTAGTGTCTATAAAAATGTTAATATCCATCACGAATTTATACAGTTTTGGTAGCTACCGTCCATTTATTTTTCTCCATTCTACAGGGGGGGCGGAACTATTTTCGCTGTAGGAGGAGGGGATGGGGGGGTGGCAACCCTGAAAAGGGCCCGGCTCCTAAGAAAAGGGCCCGCATTTTTTCGGGGATAGGAGGGGGCAGAGACTAGAATTTCGCTAAAAGAGCATATGTAGGTGTAAAAATGTGCGTCAGAAGGGAAAAAGCAAGCGACAATTTTACGTCAATGAATTTATGTCCCCAAAGTTTTGAGTCCCGTGAGGTCCAAACAACCCGCTTCACCTGAATGGGCCCGGGGTCTATTTTGGGGGGGCCTTCGGCTCCTCCTGCCCCCCACTTTCGACGACTTCCACTATATTATATTGTTAAATATTCCTCAATCCAATTTTTTGAACGCATTTTCGCAAAAATTGAGAATTTTTTACTATTAAGTACTAACAGAGTAAAACATACTTAAATATATTACGGTAAATGCCTTCTCAAATATTAAAATCCGAAAGAGTGGTCCTAAGTAGTCAAGCTAATTTCCTCTTTAGTTTGTTGCGACAATGAGTCCACAGAGTAGAGAAAGAGAAGATTTGCAGGAATTAGTGAAATGACACAGGTGAGGAGTATAAGGCGTCCCCGTTCGCTGAAGAATCTTGGAAGAAATGGATGGCAGATTTCTAGTCCTCTTTCATTGATTTATGATTTTATCTGAGACTTAAGTTTAAGTTTTCACACAAACTTGAAAAAGAGAAAATTAGGACTAGAGAATATTATTGTACGAATAATTAAATATCGCATAGGTATAGCCTGTACTTGGAATTATGATGGTAAGACTAGAGAAATGAAAAAATGAATTCCTAGGTGACAATTACTTAGGACTTCGAAAGAGAATGGTTATGGCTAAATTATCCAGTCTCCCACTTGATGGATAACATCGTTGTGGATGGATAAAAAAAGTCACTGTGAACAGGATTCGAACCTGTGCGGGCGGAAACCATAGGATTACGAGTCCAACTACTTAACCACTCGGACACCGCAGCTGCTTACTGGGAGAGATTCGAAATTATTTAATAGCTGCTATACAGCCCATAGAGCGCAGGTAAATAAATTCAATGAAGAGTAGTGGTAGACAGCCGCAATGGGGCACAGGGGAAGGGAAGACTGCTTTAGCAAACAGATTTGCGGTTGCCGAGTACTATTGAGGTAGACTGAGGTAGTCATTTTTATCCGCATTATATTTTCAGTTCGCGAGACATGGGATATAAAAGTAAGTAGAAATCGTAAGAAGGTAAATTTAATTAGATTTTTCAGAAAAGTAAATATTAAAAGCTAAATATTACACGTTAAATAGGAGAGAAGTGGAGGAACATTCCAGTTATTTGGGTTAAGTTTTGAGGTAGTAATAAAGACATTAGGATGAAATAGCGAATGTAATAGAGGCGTTTACCAACAAGAGAGACATGAATTTTGAGTAAAAATGGCATGAAAAGTTTTATAAAGTGTGTAAGATCTATAGTTTCAACTCTCATGCTATTTTTTAAGATGAATGACAGCTGAAAATTATGTTAGTCACTTGGTAAGGGTAGTACTTTTGAAAGTTAGGAATGGTGAGATAAAATATCAGGCTTTAGCCTACCCAAACTACATGTGCTTGGAACCCAATTTCATAACTCCCAATTCTATACATAATGAAGCTCAGTCTCCCCATATGGGACTCACGTCGGATTGCACTGAAAAATCAAGGCCACTTCCGGGATCAGAACCCGGATCTATGGCAGTGGAAATCAACATCCTAGCCACTACACGAGAGAGAAAGTTTCCGAAAAATAAGTCCGGACGCTGAGTAAGTGATTTGAAAGAGTAATGGGGAAAGAAAGGATTCACAGGGTCGTCAAAGAGGGCAGAACGCGAGGAATGCTAGGATGCGGTAAAAAAGGGGTACGATGTTGTTTCAGGTTTGAGATGCTGGAACCGCTGTTAAGTTATTTATAATGACAATTTTACTGCGTTTTTATGTCTAACTTGGATATTTTACAATGCAGCGGAACTAATAAACTATCTTGAAAAAGATGGAAAACTATAATTTCCAACTAGAAAATGGGAATTTAAAACTAGATGAAGATAAGAAGAATATATGGTTATCTGAAGAAAGAGATACCCTTTAATCAATAAGGGGAAAAGGGGCGGTATTCCACCAAGGAGCCCATGGAATGCAATAGCCATTAAATACAATATCGAAATAAAGAATTAAATGTTAAAACTGTATGACGTACGCTCCTGATTGATCAATTCCAAATGCATATGCAATACTATAAGAATGGAGTTCAACTCCTTTGAGACTTATCATTTTAGAAACAAGTGCTTCGATTACATTGATGTCATTTTTTAATGGGTGAGTTGAATACACCTCGAAGTAACTGATCACCAGCCACTCTAAACGACTGAGCTCACTGTGAGGCTTGAAATAATGTTTTTTTATTATTTCGAATTCATCCAGAGCCATAAGCACAGTTTCTACGAATACGACATTGGACTGGCCTCTTCGTAACGGAACTTAACACCGATGATTCGCAGGCTGGAGATCTTCCGTATTAGTCCAGCAGCGATCGCTGGTCATTTAAATAAATGAATGAATAAAACGTGAGTACGGTTCAGTATACATCGAGTCTGGGTTTCCTTATGCCATTTATTGCCAGAGAACATTTTTATGGCTTTCAAATATTCTCTTGTCCGCAGTAAAAAAAATGTTTTCCAAGTGGCCTCCCCAGATTTTTTTCTCTCCCCACTTGACTTGGGTCTGGGTAGGTCGTATGATTACCACACCTGGTCCACCTTACATTACTTTTGATGATTTTTGCACAATCTTCGGGAAGCGTATAGTTCGCTAGATATATATCATTATTCTTCCTCCCAACTCCCCTCCAATACAAAATTTAATTATTTTCAAACCCCGCATCCGTAGTCGATGACATTATGACTGAATACATGGAAGATACTTCCGTGTAGGTAGTGACATGCTGTGATAAAAAATGTGCTCTCGTCATTGATTTACTACGAAGTTGGAATGTTTCAGGAGGGGGAAGTGAATGCGAAGAATGGAATATGAGGTAGACCTCGAATGAAACGTATGGAGCAAGTAGTGAAGGATGTGTAAGAGAGGAGTTACAGAAATATGAAAAGGTTAGCCGATGGGAAAGTCGAGTGGAGAGCTGCGTCAAACCAATCATAGGATTGTTATGAAATAACACAAAAACCTCAAAAGAGTTGCACAGGAGAGCAAAAGTGCTCTATTTTCTAGGTAATATAAAACATTAACACATATAAACACTCTGTAATGCCTAAAATACTGTTCGAGTAGGTACTCATTTGGTGGAAATAATGTTACAATATTCCCTGAGAGCGTGGCTACACCTTGTATACATATTTGCATTATTATGAACCTAGACTAGAAATCCTTACTTACAAAAAAGAAATTCAACCAAATACTTCGAGGTAGAATTTTCAGGATACCTACGTAAACTTTCAAATATGTAAGAGTAACTAGAATTTATATCTTTTTATGTGCTGCTATTCAGTACCAGACGGCACAATTCTGCGTTGTAAGGAAGATGAGAGGGCTGCAAATCCCTAAATGCCTATAACAAACAAAAAATTAAACAATTAATCAGCAATCACTAATTAAAATTTATCCCGAACTTTAAAACCAGTGTAGGTACGCATTGCGTACGCATTGGTCCTTCAGAGGCGGTTATATATTCCTTCTCCAGAGTTGAATGGTACAATGCTATTCCTGGGAGGCAGCAGACAACTAAGGTTATTTGCACCAATTTAGGATAGTTGGGTATTTGGACAGAGATAGGATTTCATACGGAACAGCGGGAGGATGGAGAGTAATCCGGTATCTGCATTACACTGTAAAAAGTAGATCTGATTTTAAGGCACAAAAGCGATCTGAATTTCAGATGCAACAATTTTAAGACAGGGTATGTTGAATTTCAGCAGTAATATCTTGTCTAAAAATAAGGCAGGTGAACGACTGAAAATCAGACCATCCAGAATCCTGCTTCCTCTGCTTCCTGCTTAACTGCTCCTGTACCAACCATCCATGTTCCTGCCTCTTCCGCACCTTGCATCCGTGTTCCTGCCTTAAAGCAGACAGCGCTTAAATTCAGATCGCACTGAAAATCAGATCAACTTTTTACAGTGTAGCCTGCTCTTAACGAAAGGCGCCAAGGGGGCCACGGTTTAATGTTCCATCCGACTGACGAAGTACTGTGCTTGAAGTGGTCTACACTCAAGTGGGGACCAGTATAGCAATGAAAAATCTCCGCTACTGCGAGGATTTGAGCCTGGGCCCTCAGGATAGACGGAAAAACTCTAACCATTACAACAACTCCATCCCCGAGTTGAACCATTCCCGACACATAAAACGTAAAGAATATCTTTAAAATCAGGTATTCAAGACCTCGCTCAACGCATAGGGGTATTTTGAGAGCAATTTCTGTCTATCAATGCCTGATGAAACGCTTGAATGGTAAATAAATATAATTTTTTCAATTTTACCTGATAAAAGCAGTGAGACAAAATTGTGCGGATATTTTATGGTTTATTTTACAAGAGAATGACTGCAGTGTACATACATACCGGAGGGATGACCCTATCACTAACTACAATTATTATTTATTCTAACCTCGGACAATGTAAGCAATATAATTAGCAAGAAAAATCTTCAAGTTTAAATATTTTCATAAAAATCCTGTTTCACACCATTATTGCTCCAGCTCTGAGGAGTATATATTTTCCAATTTTACCTGGCAATGAGGGCGTTTACTCGGAACCGAAATCGCAATTTTGTACACGAAATCGTTAGATGGAAATGAAGAAAGAATTTTAGTGAAAAAATTAATCTTCTAACTACAACCATTCACTCATAAATCAAAAATTAAAATAAGCAAAAGGTGACGCCCACCGAAAACGCTGCTGTAATAACATTGACGTCATTTTCCTCCCGTCCTTGACTGCTTTCAGGGGTGAGGAAGGGAGTGGAGGGGAATTCTCGGAAGGTCTGCTCGCACAGATGCTGTCGCAATCATTCCCATTGGCCGAGTCAGCTGCCATGGCGATAAGGCAATGTAGCTTCGCGGGCTCAGTTCTGATTCGACGAAGTCAATATACGTCAGAGGTTGCACCACGCCCACTTTTCCGAAAGGGATAAAACAGTTAAAAACATCAGTTTTTCGCCGCTTATAACTCGGGAAATAATTGTCGGATCAAAAAATGGAAAAATACGGGTCTTTTTATTTTACAAACTCTATCAGATTCGGCAATTAAAAAAAATATGGTAAACGACCCCATTCCAGGCAGAATTTGGCTTGCGCTATTTTGCACTGAATAATGTTCTTGCGCGGGAGGACTGAGTTCGGGAGACAAGTCCTCGCTTCCTATTTCACCATGGACTTTCTATCACGAGGCTATGGATGGCAGCCAATGACACCGTACCCCTTCTTCCCACTCGGGCCTAAGAGTCCGAGTTTCCGTTCATTCCTACGTACCAATTTCTGCGAAGGCAAGGTGATTCGATACCGTAAAGCTTCGACTTCGATTCAATATCCGAATCGCACTGCCAAATAGAGAATATAAAATGGATTGACCGAGTGACAAACTAAGAAGTCTTAAGAAGAGTGGGAGGAAAGAGAAGTCTACTGAAAACTTTGAAAAGAAGATGGGACAACTTAATCGGCCATATCTTGAGACATGATGGCCTCATGAAGACAATCATCGATGGACAAGTAAACGGGAAGAATGGAAAAGGAAGGCCATGGAAGCATGAGATATAGGGAACAGGTTGTGAAGAATGTGAAAAAGAGGAACTATGCAAATATGAAGAGGTTAGTCATTTGGAGAATCTAGCGGAGAACTGCGTCAAACTAATCTTAGGATAGATGCCTGCTAAATAGATCCACCATTGAGATAAATAAACTCGCGATACAGATCTGGGCCGCGCGGTACTCATTTGCTACATTGATAGCCGAATACGGATGAGGTGATGAGGACAGTATGGTTTTACAGAAGGAACGCGATTTAAATTATTGCTTTAAACTTATATCGCTCCCGACCTTAACGGGTTCTTTCCTGAGCTACAGAGCCTGAGCCACAGATTTAACAACTAAATCTTTCTTCGATTTTCTTTCTATGCCTTCAAACATCCACCCCTCCCACACCCCCGAAGGAACCGCAAGGCGTTTTTTTTAGATCGCCGCCCATAAAACATTCATATCCAGCTGCTTTTACCACCCTTCGCAGACAAACAATCGAATAACGGCGTTTTCGCTGAGGGGTGCAAATAGCAGAGCGCCAACTCGCATGGCCAGTGCGAGAGAATCCTCTGGTTGATGCTTCCACTTCAATGGTGGCAATAAAAGAAAAGCAGCCGGGTTCTCTGAAAGCGTGCACGTACTTTCGAGGCATATGGCCACGTGAGTATCACTTGATGAAGAACTGAGGGGAGTAAGAAAATATAA
The DNA here is from genome assembly GCA_933228895.1 of Platycnemis pennipes. Lineage (NCBI taxonomy): Eukaryota > Metazoa > Arthropoda > Insecta > Odonata > Platycnemididae > Platycnemis > Platycnemis pennipes. The sequence goes on from OW121855.1 coordinate 33,991,987, forward strand.
GATTGAATCAAGATAAAAGTAACTCAGAAATCAGAAAAAAAAATTTCCATTGAGACTTTTGAGTATTCAGGCCTTGATCTCATTAACGTTCAAAGAACAGAACTAGATGACATCATTCATTGCAACAAAATTGTGATAGTGAACATTCATACCAATTCAATTGACCTTCAATACATTACCTTCATTCATACTCTAGTGGACGCAGGAATAATTGAAATGTTTAAAAAGACTTGAACTAAATGTATGAATCTCCAACTATTAGTGAGGTTTCTTTTACTATTTCGGCTATTGACAAACCACGTAATGGAGTGAGTTTTCTCTCATGCATTAATAAATAGATGTTTCATCTACCGGTTAGGTTAAGTTTCGATGGAATGTCCCAATTCTTGTCTGCGTTTCATTAGTCTATCAGCTCCTTCCTTACCCTATTTCCTCTCTGCCATACACCCATGCAGCAGATCGCCGATTAAAATATAGGTATTGATTTCTCTCTTCAAATCGGCATCTTTCCTACCCCTTCTCTTGCCATCCATAACACTTTTCAGTTCCTTACTCGTCCTCACCCAATATTCTACCTTTGATAGCGATATCCATCATCCCCCTGTCCTTTAAGTACCTGTTCCACCCAACTTCTCTGTTTCTCCTAATTTCTGACACCAATCTTCTTGCCCCCCCAAACACGTTCGACACTCTACAGTCTCACAACCTTTTTGTTCACGGTACTTATTTCCATTTTCATCCACACTCACATTTCTAAATCTCTCAATCATTTCTCGGAACGGTATTAGGATCAAATTTGTGGAATTAATCCATCACGATGGAAATGCAAAATGACGAGCTAAACTTCACGTACAGGTTTTTATTGGCGCGACCTAGATTTCAACACATTAGACCTGAAGATGACGTAAGGTAGGTCGTGCCAATGAAAACAAGTAAGAATAGTTTACTAAATCAATTTCAATCTCTTTCGTGACGTTCTCGTCATCTTTCCCAGAGTCCATGTGTGAGATCCATTGAAAGCTTCACAATAAGCTCTCCTCAACCTTCGCTTTATATCCCTACTCATGAATCTTGCCATGAGTTCTCTTCTATTGGTAGATAAACGCCTGTTTGTCCAAAGCAATTTTCCATCCTTACACCATTACTAATACGCCCAGCACGTCCAATATTCTACCCAAGTAACAAACTGTTTACCTACCCTGCTCTAATCAATGCTCCCCTGCTTCAACAATTGTCTTGAATATTTTCCCTCGACAGTCTCACAATTTTAGCTTCCTTGTGATTGGTATCCCATTGATATATATCCCATTAATACTGCACTAAATTATAGGATAGTTAGGCACACCTAACATTTAATTTCCTATTATCCCACTATCACGCCAATGACAGAGTATCATTCCAAGTCTCTTTAACCATACCCCCGCATTAATATTGAAAATTGTTGGGGACAAAGAGCAACCCTGCCGAATCCTCACCCTCATATTGCCAACATGATTCACGAATAAAAAATATTATCCTATCTTTTCCAACATCAAGCTAAGAGTTCACAAATAAGAAGACGATGAAGTGAAGAGAAAATCAGCGAGCATTTCACGTAAGCTCGACTCCATTCCCCAAAACATATTCCCTCCTATCGGAAAACGAAACGTCTCCGAGAACGAAAAGAATACTTACGTGTTCTCCCCCATCGTGAGTTTCCGCGATGCATCGTAACAGCGATCGAAGATGTAATCATCTTAGTCGCATGAAAGATTATGAACACCAGAAAACGCCAATTAGACGTAAAATATCGTCCTTCTCGATACGCCGTTCATCCATGTCCGTTCGCCATTTACCAATTTCCGAGGTATTCTCCCATTCAATTCCAAAGAGCGGAGTTTTCCGAATAGCATGACCGCGGACAGAAGAGCCGAGTCATAAACCCTCGTATCAATATCTGCGGACATATGAATAACATGCACACTCTCTCTCCTTCTTCTCATAAAAAGATAAACACGCTGAGGTGGAACTATCCGACGATAATTTACTCCCTGCTCCAGCCACGTTTCACCCGCGGACTCGCAGGCAGTGGTGGAAATAAATAAAAAGCCCGCTCGGGGGGAAATTGAGCGACCATCCCCTCGCCCCGTAGATCGCGAGGTCAGATTGGCTATCCTCCCGTCCGGCGCTCTTTACTCCCCCGCGGATTCGAACGCCGCGGGCAGCTCTCCATAGGTTTTCCGCCGCCTCCTCGCCCCACGGAAGCGGACGTCGATTCTGAACAGTGCCCGAGCGTCGGGTGCACGGGACGCACTATCAGTTTTCATTTCCTCCTCGTGGGGCGTCTATTACTCATGATCCGTCTTCACGCGAGCTAATTTGTGTAAATATCTTTCCCTGCACTCCCCGACACTTCTTTGCCATCTTCATTCTCGATTTCTCTACATCCAACTATTCTCGTTTAAATCATATGCTCCTTCAAACGAGTGAAATATAATGGTAGCACACGTTGATACGCGACCTACTTAGTTTACACAAACGTATCTCGCAAATATAATTAGAGTATATTTCAATTCAAAATGATTCATTCCCTTAATGCACTCCATGAGTCTATATGAGGCATACGCTGTGTAGCGTTAACAGCAACGTGAAGAAAAACAGTAACTTTTAGCCGCTCTCTTTAATTACGTGGGAGTAATTATGAGAGTGCAAACATTGATTTGACTACAAATAAAATCCGCCATGCGAAATCCCAATCAGAAATAGAACCAGAAAAATTAATAAAATACTTCAATGAAACTACAGTGAATCTTCCATCCGGTCTTATACCGGCAACAATTATGTAATTTGGCAGAGAACGAATATAAACCACTGATAAGAGAGAGCAAACAACGAATTCACGTAAAAGAGGAAGTAAAACCCAGTATTAAACCCGACGGGTTCCGAACTTCACACACTTTAGGGTAAGGTGGTTCAATTCCTTTCCTTGTGACTACTGTATCTATATCTACGACATACCCTGCAAGCCACCTCGAGGGTGTGTGGCAGGGGAAAGTGTAGTTTCACAACAGGACCCGATTCCCAAATAATCTGTATTACATGTAACATTGCATTTTGTATCGGAAGTCTTTCCCGGATCTGAAACCGAGATCGGTCAGCAGTCCAATGCTGTCCACGACATCATTGAAGTAAACGAGCGAGACAAATTCAAACTTCGTTATTTTACGATAAATTCAACGCGTACTTCTATCCAGGGCCACTGAAAAATCACTCATACAACGGCGAAGGAATTTCCGTTCACACTGTAGAAGTTCAAACCCGCATCGGGAGCTTAACGCGCAATGCACTCCGCTTCCAATCGAGAAGTATACCAGGAAACAGAGTAGAGGCATAATGTACGACGCGTACAGTTATCAATTCAAAGATGACTTTGAGAAGCCAGGATAGAACTCATCTGGTGCCAAGGCATATGGCATGCATGACATTCTCACGCTAGGGTTAGGAGGCCGCCTACTACATTAACCTAAAGCTAAGAAGCCTCATGCTGCTTGATATATACAACAAGAAGCATCATCCAATTATAGACAAGGATCCCTTCAACACAATTAAACACTATACCCAATTAATGACCACACACTAAACAATAAGTCAAAGTAAACTTATTTACGATTTCAATAAAATTAATTGATGCAAATTGCAACTGAATTTCCCTATTCAGTCACCTATTCTGTTCGAAATGATTAACATTGAAAGAAATCCATTTTTCTATCAAACTTGTGCATATATATTTTTCTTTAAATAGTCTTCGTGTGATACACTTCGAGAAAAAAGGAATAATCATTGCTCAATATTATCCTGAAACTGGATCCTCCTATTTGAATCATTAAATTTTTCTCGCTACCACATGAGGAGCATGTATTACTATAATATGAACATGTTATGACATTACGCAAAGGATAACGAAAACTACGTCAAAGCGTGGTTTCACGTCTGATTTTAATGATTCGGTTCGCATTCTGTATCTACGTGAATCATTGCGGGCGACGTGCCGAAAGGGGCAATAAAATTATTTGTTCCAGCACGCTCATGTAGATCGAAATATCTTTGGGTATTTTTCGCATCAAAGTACGAAAAATGAAAGTTAACACGAGCGGCCGTAAATTCCAAGTTAGAGCCCCGATCCTTCTCGGAATATTTTCAACCGTGGGTCACGAGTCGGAGGAATATTTATCCGATGACAAACCCTGATTAACAAGATTGTGTCGCTCTCACCCTCATAAGTTTTCTCCTTGGATCACCCTCTGCTCCACTACCCCCAATCCAATAAACGTATTTACCATGTTGCTTTCCTTAGACATTATTTCTCTCCCACACCCCCCTGACTAATGGATGGGGACGCGACCCCAAAAGGCCAACTCTTACACCTTTCCGTCGTCTTCCCACATAAATTAAGACGTCAATAAACCTATCGATCAACCGAGCCCGCTATTTTCCAGTAATCCAAGCGAGAGCGCGTTTCAGTGGGGATGTTGGTGAAAGACTCACACGGAACCTCTCTTCTCGCCACCGCCAACTGCCACCTCCCAGCGTGAGACTCTTTCGATCACAGCGTCGCGTTGACGGTACGCGCTCGTCATCTCTCAAGGCTACCCGTTGGAACGAATACTAAAATTCCCTCATCTCCGAGGTAGACTGCCAGACAGGCGTACTGATGGATTTGTGTTTTTTTTCATCACTGCATGACTCGCATCCTCTTAAGCAGGGGAGCACCCGCATATACGTGCAAATATCACCACATGCATCTTTTTCATCTCACTCTTCTTAGCGCTTACGGGTATTTCCGGGATTTTATTAGATAAATAATTTCCCTTTCCTTTCTAAACTCGAACATCATAACTCAAAAAACCGTTTGGACTCTTCAGTCATCTTATGCTCATCTTATGCTGATGGTTATTGGTTCTGCGATGGCCTCGCACGAAATTCGTGTGATGGGACCATAAGTCTTTTGAAATGGAATTTCTTTTGAAATGAGGACTGATATTGAATTTAGCAAGTATCTTGGATGAATAATTTTCAAAATTCTATACTTTAGTCTATAAAATATTTATTCTTTTACTAAGTAATTCAAGCAAGGGCACATTCCAGTGGTACCTAAGGTTAAAAGAAATCTTTCTTCAAAACCTTACAGCTATTCTGTGGGGATATTATTATTGAATTAGTTCAGGTGAAGGTTTTTCTCTCGCTGTCGGGCTCCCAGTTCTCAAGGTACCCATACACGGAGTATTACCAACCCAAGAATGATGGGTCGTCATTCTCACCGCAAAATGAGAGTCTCTCTTGGGTTCTTTACATATCTTCTGAATGTATTCTGACTTTATCATTTTTTTTTAATTAGATTGTGGGAGTAGTTTTTTTAATGAACTGACTATAATTGACACATCTTTCCATCGTATACGCACTAACTATATGACTGAGGGGGCAACGGACGCCTTTACGGGATATCTGGAGGGGTAACACTTGGCAACCGGGATCAGAACAGTTACTTAGGCATAGATAAGTACAGCATGGTAGAGGAAATAGTAATTATGACGTCATTACCATGGGGGAAGTTGCACCGCGACATGAAGTCGAGTGGGGTGATTTCACTGACCAATTAAGACCCAGAACGCCTTCCAAAGCGACGGTCCATTTATGTTAAGACTGAATTTTCTTCATCCTTGGTTGCCATTTCTATATCAAAAACACAAGACTTGCAATGAAAGCGGTACATATATTTCGTGACGTAAAATACTCGGTTCTCGCCGGGAATGCCATCTCGTTGTTGATCATAGCTGAGTAGCTTCAAATTGTTTCCTCAAGTACCCTCCTATACATTTACAATCCATAGAGCGCCAATTGAGGTTTTCTTCAGGTCAAAATATTTCCAACTTTTGGGTTTAATTCTTTGCAGTTAATGAATGACGCCTCTTTGGGATAACTTATTGGCATACCTTTCCTTAACTCCAAGGCATTGCCATGGATTCCCTCAATTTCCACACTTAAGTTACACGCTTCAAAGCATGTGAAAAGGAAGGGATTCCAAGCAACGCCTGACACAACGCTGAATTTTTTGTAACACCGTCGCATCTCATACTCCAAATATAACTATTTGTCACTGCATTCCCCTTTTTTTTGCTGGGAGCACATGGATTGAAATATATCTAACGTGCTGCTGGATGACTACTTTTATCCTTTCCAAACAAGAGATGAAGCAAAGTTCAGTCAAGAAACCGTCGACGATTAGGGCGATGACGAATGGGTATTGAGTTTTCACAGCCGGAGTGGCACTTTTTAGTCCTGTTGTAATTGAATTTTGGATTGGAGCCTGCCTACGGGGCGGGGAAAAGTCGGGCCAGCGAACTAAACCGGTGCCTGTTACATGCCAGAAATAATACGAGAGAAAGGGAGTAGATTATCGCTGTAAGCAGACCTAATTATACCCGCCCGTTAGCGCAAAACCACGCATTAGATGAAAGTAAGCGATGCCACGCATTTCCAGTGGGGGCTCTTGATTCAAGGAACAAATGCTGCGCTCGGTTCCACTGAATGAAATTTCCGCAAAAAAAGATAGAGAATCGCCTTCTGTTGGGCAGAGATATCGCGGGAGGAGTTTATCTTCCATTTCTCACGACGCATGTTCATCCGCGAGGCATAAACGCTGCTACGCCTTGAAATCAGGAAACATTCACGGACTAACTTGTGATTTGACCCCATTAGGAGAATATAAATTGGCCAACCAGTTACAATGGTAATTGGTTGGCTGGCAGAACTCTTGCGAAAGAAAAAAACCGGTGGCAGTTCTATCACACCTAATAAGTTTGAGATGACAGCAACATCTGCGGTGCCGGTGAAAATTACCGGGAACAGAAGGGAGAGGAATTTATATTTTCGGTACATAGAGTAGGGATATATGCTATATATTTTAAGCGCCAATTGCTTGTCTCACGTCAAGCCAAATTTTCATTAAGTTGTTAGTTATCAAAGGTATAAATGAAAAATATTGAATATTGACCTCAGAGTGCAATCAAAAGCAATTCCTTTCTCTTTGATTAAACTCGAAAAAAACTCGAACTTAATTACACATTATTTCTAATATAATTAACCTTAAAAAAATCTCATCCCTTCTTGTTGATACTCCGTTTTAATGCATGGTTGTTTATGTACTTTCATTTAGAAGGTACACATTGGCACAATTGGGTTGCAAATGAAGTCGGATTCTTCGGAGAAACAAGCTCAAAAAACGATCATGGTGCATAAGGTTTACAACAATTCTACACCTAAAACAATTTTTACTTTATTTAAACAATTTTTAATTCATTTTATTGTATCGACTTCGGAAATTGGACTTAAATCCATAAACTATAAAATGAAAACATTTAAAAAGTTATTATAAACTGCTCAGCAAGAACTACTCCAGGAAAGTAACGGTAATATACAAGTTTAAGTATAATCCACAGAAAAAGGTTAAAGGATAAGCCACAGTATGTACATGATAAATTAATCGATTACTACACAATTATCTCACGGTATAACGTTATAACCTGCGGCAATCGCTCCAGTCGTTGATGAGTCGTTATGCATCAAGATTCATAAGTCGAAACATACATCAGTGTCAGTACATAACTGCCTAACGCTCCTATCCACCTTGTTTTTAACGCGACCGCTTCGAAGGTTCACTTCCACCGAAGGAAAAAAATGAAATAGTATCCACAAGTGGCGGAGTACAAAAATTCCGACGGGAAACGGTAAAATGAAAAAAAATATAGATCGAACCGCGAATACTATCGGCTTCGTCAATAATTTCTCGGATTGCGGAAGCTCGGACATTAAAGAGCCGCCCTTTTCATTTCCACCCGGGCTGTACGCAGTACGCACTCCGCGAAACGCGTTTTTGACGGCCAGGCAGAGAGGACGCCGTGTTAGAGATGACTCCCGATAGAGGAGACGAAGAGGAGGGTCCGAACATGATGCGAGATGGAAACCCGCGATACAGATGGAGTATGAAAAGGGTCTTGCCTCCCACTACCTGAGCACGATAAAGGTATTGCCGTGAAGCCTGCGTACGCGCATATGCTCGTGTGGGAGCATTCACATAGCGCTGCCGTCGGCGGCAGCGCGGCGGTCGGTGGCGCTGCCGACTCTCACTCCAGGGAGAGAAATAAAAGATGCACGATTCCACCACGCCCGCGGGAGCCTTCCGCAAGTCTGTGCCTCACGTCAGGAATCCTTTTCATTGCCGTGCCGGAAACACACAAACAAATAACATGCGTCCGCTGAGGAAGGGCGAGGAGGTGAGGTGGGGGAGGAGCGAGACGGGATTACGTATGTACCGCAAGCAAGAGAGAGGAGAAGAAATTAAAAAAAAGAGAGAGAGATTAAGAGAGGCATCCGATATCCCTGTGACCTCGACTTCCGCGCCTCGCGACGGTCGGACGAAAAAGCGCCCTCGGCAATGACTTCAGGTCCACGAAAGGCGGCGATGATTCCCGGACTAGAGAACTGTGGGGCTTTCGTTCTCCGCCGCGGAATCTCTAGATCGAAACACGAGTGAAATTTTGCGCCGAAATTTATCGTTTTTTCATATATTTTCCCGTGAGTATGACTGGTGCGCGAAGGCATGACAAAAACTGTCAGCGGTTTTTTCGTGAAAAAAATAGAGCGTCGTGTCTAATATACAATTCGTTTGAGTCCGTATTCCACCATGTAATTACAATGCTTCCGGATTGCTTCCAATCGTACGGGTTCACCAATTTTGCCATATTCCATTGCACTACTGCAATCTCGAGGGTTGAAGAAGAAGTTACCGAGATAAATAAATAAAACAACTAGGAAATGTGGATGTAGACTTCATACACCGAACGGCATTATAAATGATGCATGAAACCTACTTTCCCTCAACCATTATATATACCTACAGCATCAGAGTGGGCTGGCCTAATGAACATGAGCACAAAGAATAAACTTCAAATATTCGAAAGGAAATGCAGAAGATCCATTTTTAATATAACACCTCACACTAAAATTGAAGAAATCTACAAAATTTCTGGTTTAACACCCATTATCACAGCCAGTAAAGAGGCAAGAAGGCAACTTAAAAAAACTGCAAGCATGAGACAAAAGATACTAAAACCGCTAGACTTGGACAAAAGAGACTCCGTGGATAAATAAAGAAGATCCGGAAGTGAAATATAAAATAAAATGCTACAAATGGTATGGCATACTGTATATATTACCATCAATAGGGCACAAGCTTCGAAATAAAAAGTGCCCCCTAATACACAGCTGCGGCGTAGCGTTGGACAACGCTTCACCACTGATCGAAACAATAAGTAAGCCGCACATGGAAGAGCTGGGATTAGGGAGCCATAGAAGTAGTGAAGATAAGCATATCGCGGACTTCCCACTAAATCTAAAACCTGATTGGCTTAATCCTAAGCTCTCAATCGCATGCAAATAGAAAGTTTGCTCTCCTCATGGGCCAATAAGTACGATTTCCAATCCAATGCGTTCCTCCAATACGTGTTTGATCGAAGGGACTGAAATGCCACGAATAACAATTTCATAGAGGAAAATGACCTTTAGGAAAACATGCTCTTAAACACATACACAGTTGAGAATTAATATTAAGTTTGGAAGAAACATGGAAGCAGGAGGAAGGAATAGGTCACATGTGTAGGCGAGGCAATGCGACAATATTTTGAATCGACATGGGTCAATAGAAGAGACAGAAGGAGGATGTAACGACGGTGGCCATTGAAGTTTAAGTATGAGAACGTTTTGGCAGTCTATGATGAAGGATAGATAAGGTTAACTAGTTGGAATTCGACAAGTGCGGGTGAAGATTGATCATTATAAGTATAGTTTCTAATAAAACGGGGTTTCCTTGGAAAACTTCCTGCTGTACATTTCATGGTAACCCCTGTCGCATTTAGATTTTTTATCAATTTACAAAGAAACAAATTCTTAATTAGCTAGAGAACAAGTCCAAAACCGTGGCAAGAAACAGAAACGTCCAAATGCCAATAGATTTCGTACAATATAATATAAATATCAGATATAATCAATACTTAGTAACACACGTCGCTTATTTTTTAATTTACATGTTAACTGACTGGCTATACGTGAACATAAATATGAAAGCAAGAGGGCCTAGGTTAGAATACATGAAACAGTTTCTTCGGGCGCCTTTTTTTGACATTATTGGACCTAAGTGAAAGGCGATCGGTATTAATTAAAGTTAATTTATTATTAGTTTTAAGAAGTGTAGGCTCGTGTCTGTAGAAGCGCGAAGAAGGAACGACGGAGAAGGGGGAACGAAATAAGAAATATCTGGCATAATGGGGAAAGTAAGTATTGGAAAAGAAGAGCAGAGTATATAAGTGGAATACGACTGAACCCTAAACACCGTCAGAAATAGGTTCATTGACTCATTTCATTAATATTACATTACCTGCAGGTTATGAGCGTTCAAGATCACGCCCTCAATATCTTTAATAAAAGCGCGGAATTAATATTTTCGGAAAAAATCCGAGTCATCTCGCATAGTTCTATTTAAGTCTTCGAATATTCCTGCAAACAAGCTACCTTCAAAGATTTCAAGCTCTTGAGTTCTTACGCAAGCTTTTCACCCACTGAGTACGTAATCTAAGGATTGTCGGCCAATGTTTGGTGTATTAGGACAATTTGCACGTCATACTGGAATGCAAAGACACGAAATATATTTCCACAATCCAAAACAAAAAAAAAATTATATTTGGACATGAATTACGACAGGTAATCTCGCGCTTCAATTGTCATTTTATACATGACGCTAGTAAATGACGACGATAATCTGTCTCGCAATAATTTTAACCCTGAAGGGTGACTATTATTTCCGTTAGATTCCAATAAATTCTCATTCCCTTATGTGAAGAATGAACGCTCTAAAAGAAATATCCAAGTGATTTCGTTCTAAAAACTTCGATGTGATAGCGGTCATAATAAATATATTGCCATTAAAATACCTGAACAAATTCCGATTTTTTCATTTGACACTTTCCCATTTCAAATACGTAACAAAGCTGTTAGAATTCGCGTTCGAAGGTGATGTAGTGTGACTGGCGCCCTAAGCGCGCATGACGGCGATATTGGACGCGAAAAAAACGATCGGCGAAGCAGTGATTTACGAGCGGCTTGGAACGAGGGGTCGTGTTTCTGCAATAGGTTCCAATAGGTATCCACGCTCGCCAGTCGAAGAATGCTCGAACCCCGAGGAATCCGACGACACTTCGCCAAGTCCCTGCGACTCGGGAAACTTGTCGCGGAAAAATGAATAAAAATTAAACGAGAGAAAAAGACAGTCGAGAGCGTAAACAGCGGGCAACAGGTGAGCTCCCATGCTCCTCTGGAGGTAAGTGAAAGTGAGGGGGAAGAAAGAGGGAAAGAAAGATCGCCTCGCGTCTCTTTCCTCCGAGGAGATAATAAATACGCCCCCGGCCTGCAGTGGGGAGAACCCTCGGCGACGCGTGGGATTCGCCGCTGTTCGCTATCAAGTCGGTTGCTCCCGGGGGGAGAGTAAGGGCGAGGTCAGGGGCAAGGCGAAACTCATTTCTTTTACTCCACTACACTGGGCCTTGAATGCATACAAAAACGGCGCTCACAGCCTAATGATCATTATGAGCTGTTCAGTAAGCATCCAATACCAACTCCGATCGAAAACGAATTAATTCCACTATATGCAGGCACGTAGCCAGAAATTTGCTTCGGGGGGGGGCTGTGTTGCGTAACTTGCAACTAATCCCTTTCCCGTTTGGTCCTGACATGTTAAAAAAACTCTTCCCTTAATTTTCAATGCTTGGTATTTACTTTCACAGTGCCCATTCATATCTCTTCTCACTGGTAAAGTTCACTGTTTTCCTTGTTTTGAAGCAGTTAATTTGACCGGCCCCAGAACATAAGTTCAACGCATACATATATATATCAGAATGAAAAGAACAATTATTAACAACACACAGGCATCAAACTAGTGATCACGTTTCAGGACACTTAGCACTTGAATTATTCGCAGTGTAATCCGGATTACCATACCCAGTTAAAATCAGAGAAAATAAATTATTGGGAAAAAATTTCGGGGGAGAAGGGGAGAGGAGGGGGTGGGGCTGTAGCCACAAAAGTCCCCCCCATCTCCTCCGGCTGCGTGCCTGACAATATGGGAGAAAATATATTGAATGGCCCGCAAAATTTAATAGCTTAATTTAAACGGGTAGTTATCCTCTGCAGGTACAATCAATTTCCGAGATAAAAAAAGCCAAACTACTACTTCAACTTGAGCTACTTACATTCAATGAGGCATTTTTTCTTTCGCCCAGTTCACCATTTTCATTATTCATAACGATATTCATAATTTAAAGCCTAATATTTTTTCCACGCCACTGAAAATTTTTGAAATTTTCACATACTGAAGAATTTTTCAAAAATATCCAATCACGGTGTATAATACTCAATGTTGTAATTAATTCCTCAGTTGTGCGACAGCCCTTGGAGAACCTAAAATTGAAACCCCACTGCTGTTTCGTCGGAAAACAGAATAAGGAAATGGCGCCATATAAAAATCGTTTATTACACGGAATGCACATGTAACTCTGCATCACTCCACTAAAAATCGAAATGCTAACTACAATGATATGATAGCTAGGAAAACACACTAAACTACAAAATTTATAGGAAAGCACTACATCTGCTACCTATAAAGCTTACATAAGCAATATTACTCATGCATGAAAAAATTGATAAATTAAGCCATCAGCTCCAACCGCTGGCTGCATTTTTGGCTAATCTTATCCACTCTTCATAGAATTTCCAATATTGAAAATTTGAAGCGCTTAGGGATTCTGAGTACGCAAAAAAAAACAAATAAAAGCGCAAATATTGACATCGCCCCGAAAATAATAAGAAGTTGTCCTTGGAACTCAAAATGTATCAGTGTTGAGCTATCGAAATCAATTTTTTGGAAATAGAACAATGAACCAAGCATGTAAATGCAGTAAAAGAAAACTTACCGACGTTTCGAAGCCATATTCATTCAACTAACATCAAACTGTCATAAAGTCGTGATTCTGAAAAATTATGAATTCGGAGCTTTACTTTAGTTTCAACACAAAATCTTCTAAACGACCTCATTATTTCAAAGAGCGAAAGGCATTTCAGCTGTGCGAATCAGGCATTCTCATCGCATCGGAATTGCCAATGCAACTAAATATATGAGGGGGTGCCGAAGTGGTCGTGACACTTAGCGTAGACACTTAAAGTGAGAGGCAGATTCTGGCTAAAATGTATAGCTACCACCCAACAGCATTACGGCAGACTACTCTCTCAGCGTTTTTAATTTGGTACATCACCGCTCCACAAATGAGAGTGAGCACGATAGATAATATCGTGCGATTGCGTTATACTCCAAAGAGAGGATGTGTATATGTAATTATCGTGATTTAAACCTATTTGTCTGGTAGAAAAGATATAAATTACGATTCCCGTAATTTATAGACTTTCGTATGGTTTGGTTCCAGCCTACGACAACAAACTAAGGTATTCGCTCCCATAATATTAGTTGTCTACTTAACTTACATAAAATACGATTGCATGTATTGATTCCCCCTAAGTCGCAGCGAAATGTCTATGCTATGGGATTAGCTGAGAGCCTCAAGGAAAGTCTTTCTCCAATGGAACATATAAAACTTTTGATATCACGCTATTTTATTATTTTTACAGGACCATTACCACCTACAACAATAAATTTTTCCAAACTATCCAGCACTAGCCCTCGTTTCCTTATGTTCACTCTCTCTCTTCGAGTTGGTAAAATACAGCAGTCCATAAAACCGTCCGAGTGGTGAAAGAAGGCAATGAAAGTGAAGTTTCCAGTACGTTCCAGCAGAACCAACGTGTTTTTCGCTTCGCGTATTTTTCATCTATTCGAAACTTTTCTCACCCGCATGGAAAAAACACAAACCCTTCGGTTCTATTGAGACAGAACAGTTACCAGTTGAAATGTTGAAAGGTCAGCGTGATTCGACTTGCTCAGATTCCTCATCCCCAGTCTCGCGGCCAATGGTACGACGCGAAATTAAAATATCTCGGCTCCTCGATAATCGTTTTCCATTCATTTTTCCTCTTCATCACGCATTTGCTTTCTAACGTGAGCATATCTAAACTAGATTTTTGGCAAGCTCAGCACGAGCGTCTTCACCGATCTCAAGAACTTTTCCCAGGCCAAATTATAAGTTATGCTTGATTGAGATTATTATTAAGAATTGAGATAGTAACGGAAATTACTTGAAGAATATCTGAGATCACTTTCTCTATCTTTGGCAACAGAATTTTTGAACGAAGGAAGATTGTTTATATTAAATTTATAATATATGTCTCAGATACCACAAATGTTATTTGGTAATTGGTACACCAGAAGCAACCATTTAGGTATACTCAGGAAGAAATTACATGAAACACTGTCATTCGTGGTGATTTGCCCCTAATTGCGTTTAAAATTATTGCATTTTACGTTCTAGTTTACATTCCTAACTTGCCCAACATTTTTACCTTTCACGCCTAAACTGAGCTACGCATGAATGAATATAGAAGCATGGAGGGATGAACTTAATAAATCTTAGGACACTATCTAGCATATAAATGGGAAAACAATCGCATCTCTTGTGGAACTTTCATGAGCTCTAATTTTATATTGAGCATAAAAAGCTCTTGAAAGACAAGATGATTTGTTAGCTATGGTTTGTGATGCAATAGCATCAAGGAGTTTAAATTTACAACATTACCTGGTATTTCCATGAATATTCCCAGATAAATATCGGTCGTCAATCGAATACTTGCTATCTAACGATTTCTAGTAAACCTTCCTAGAGGTTTCCCGCACCAGTTTTACGGCCATAAAATCTTCTCGGATGTAAATATATGGGTGGCAAATTAGTGTGATGAATAACGCAGGTACCTCTTTTTAGCTCGACGGAGATAATAAAATGCCAACTTTTAACTATTCGTTTCTAGATTAAGCACGGTATTTTTCCTATCCCTTCTTTTCATTTATGCGCGATACACGTACCGTAATTTTTCAATATACCTTATTAAAAGTTATAAATTTAAGGATAAAAGTGTGTCACGTTTATCTTTAAGAAGGCTGATACTTCCACGAAATTTCAAGCTTATTAGTCTTCATCAGAGTGATATAATGCATTCTCTTGTTATAATGAAGTATGTTATCGACCGCTTTCTGCATCCATTTCTGCATTCTCTTGGTTAGGTTATTTTAATACAAAGGAGGAGCTGCTGAAAAATAAGAGTAGCCCAAATATCACAAACTGAGTTCGTATCCCAAATCGAGCGTCATTGCTGAATGAGCTGCTGACTGATGTCATGAGCTGGAGGATTTATTTTTATTTGAAAAAAGCATGTAGTTGTTAATTTTGAAGATTCAGACGATATGGAGTGGAAGCGCAATATGGTAACATAGAAAGAAAAACAGGAGCCAAATCCACAAAAATAATAAACTTTACTACAGCATCTGTATTACAGCTGCTGTAGTTCAGTTATCAGCAGCTGTATTACAGCATCGTCAGTAACTGACGATGCTGTAATACAGCGAAACCCGGGTAGTAGTAAAGTTTATTCTTTTTTTAGATTTGGCTAGTGTTTTTCTTTCTATGCTATTATGTACTTGTTATTCAAATTCAAAACGTGACATTACTTCAACGGGATTAATCACCGAAAATTTGGTTCACTGTCATAAGGTTTAAATATTTTGTCTATTACAAGATTTTTCAAAATACACACATTTCAATTGTCACATAAGTACATTTTTCTTACAAAATTCATTTATTTTCCTCATGGAAAATTGTTCGTTTCTAACAATCTTCATGTAGTAAGCAGTCTCATTTTCAGCGTTAATATAGTGCATTCTCTTGGTTAAGTTATTTTAATACAAAGGAATACCTATTAAAAAAGAAGAGGAGCCCAAATATCAGAAATTGAGTTCGTACCCCAAATCGAGTGTGACCACTAAATGAACTGTTGACCCCTGGGAGGAATAACAATTAGGGGTACCGTACAATGATCATAAAAGTACACTCAAGACCTAATAAGCAGTGCTTACGTCATGAGGGAATGTTGAACACTTGGAAAAATCGGTCTAAATTGGCTCAGTAATCTTACGTCCAATCATGTTTCAGATCAAAATTAAAGCCTTTAACTACTTAAATATGATAAATTCATCCACGAAAAAGCTTTCGTGAATGAATTAGTAGCTATGTCCTTCTTTCCGTCCAGCTTACTTTATCCTGCCTCTGTTTACAAAATTTGTTTCTCAAATTTCTCAGGGCAAAAAGAAAGGGAAAGAGGGCAAAATCTCTTTTTACCCTCTTTCCTCAAATACTAAGTTCTTATGCCCCATTACTAAAGTAATGGGGCATACCCAGTACGTATAAAATATTTTTTCAGCTATGATACTAAAGAAAAGAATACTATCTTCTCTGCAGTCTGTTATGTACATTTAAAAATATTTATTTCGTCACCCAGTTCTTTCTTGATTAAATTTGTTGCAATTTAACATCACCTTTAATGATACCCAATCCTTCCTATCATTTGAGACTGATCAAAGCATCAGTGTCATCTTCAGTTTTTAATCACAGCCAGGCAAGCAATTCCATATAGGAATCGTAAAGTAATTATCAGACCACGAATAATATTATCATCTGAGTATTTATGTCGCACATTAGTCCTAAAGTAGGAAAAAGGCACTCTTCCTCAGCTAATGGAAACTTCTCTTATTATTTCCAAACACTGATTATTTTTTACCAATCCATCCCGTTTTATTTTCCATGCGTCCTTTGTTCTCGTTGTCATAGTTGTAAAAGAAAGGCAGTTACGATCAATGATAGGCATTATATCTCCTTCGAAATGGATTTTAACCACAGTTTCACTAAGTTTTCCATTTTCCGAATTGCACTCTATTTGGAGCTAGTTTCACCTCCTCTTAGCTAGTTTCACCGTCCTTATTTCACCTCTCCATTAATGCAATTAATCATTTCATATTCCAGACAATACAAAAGTTATCCTAGGGTCAATGCAAGTTATGTACTCTTGGAGATAATACCAACGTTTCCCTCCGCACCCGCAATCTTCTCCCTTGCCCTCTCTCGCCTGTTTTCTCATTCCCCTCCTCCGACGACGACGAATGACACCTCCCCACCGGCCATGCTCATGATGCAGAACGAAATACGCACCTTTTCCGCGGAGGATTATGAAAACATGTTGCAAGGCTCTCTCTGTATCCCTCTGATCTTGCAGCACTCTCCATGATTCCACGAGATGTGCTTCATACGCGCAAGTTAAAAAAAAATCCGTCGACTTACTTAGTCTTATGCATATTTATACGTCGTCTTTATCTCTCACGCCGCTCTTTCACGAGCCTCCTTCTCGGTCAGCCCTCGCCTCGTTCCCTTCGGCACGCGGAGGGGGTACGTCCTGCACCCCCCGAGGGTGGGCTTGCCGCGCCACTTCGCCCCTCTTTGCGGTTATTCCCCAGCGGAACGCCTCTCTCGTTCAAAATGTCCCCACCGTCCAATCTATTCGCCTATTTTGCGCCTTTTTGATATATTAGGCATTTTGCAAGAAGGTTAATGGACTAAACGTGGAGGGAAAATCTACGATCACCTCACGCCGAGATGAAAGACGGGTAATGTCTCCTTTTCCTCTCCAAATACGCTGTCGCAAATGTCCAAAGAAATATGGTAAGGGCATACGATACTATTCATATTAATCTCCAACGTTAGAAGTGAGTACTCTGGTATCTATGAAATCGCATTCCGATACGGGGAGCCATAACTCGAGCTGCAGAACTATTGTGAACTATGGAAATGATTCTGCCCGTTATGGTATACATTGGCGTTTTTTGTGGGGAAATAATACTATCAGTCCTAGCATCAAAATGATCAATCAAACTCCCCAATAGAATGCACGCTTGTTCCAAGCTCATTTTTCCAAACCTTGTGAAAGACTATAAAATTACGTTCAAGGATAAATCGCTGAAATTTGTGCACAAGAATTGGAAAAGTTATAATTGCCTGAATACCAAGTTAAGCAAAATCCTCTGAAAATGCTTTAGTCTAAATTTTCCGGATAGCTTGATACCGCGTGTCAACCAAGTTAAGTTTCTGCTTTTGAATACTTTTTCATAATGCCAACTGATCTTTACGCTACTCAAGGTCTAATTTGTTCAGTATTACTTTTACACGAGTGGAGCAATCTATTATCAACATTTGACTCTTCCTATTTCCCATTAATATTATTTATTATTGTTTCCTAGTTATGTAAAATAAATTTCATATATATCATTCCCATTATCTCAAGGTGATGACGATGCCAATGTCAACTTTATGCAAATACACCCGCTAAGCCAGGGATCATTTAATACTTCACCAACGCATACATCTGTAGTGAATACAATACCTAAAATACGACGTCAAATAAACTAATTACTGAAATTTCACAAATTGTGCTGTAAAAATCAAAAGCATGCTTTAGTGGGCCGATAAATCTATGCCCTGGACTAGCAGGCATAAATTATTTAAATAGGAACAAGCAAAAAAGGTATGAAGAAACCTGGGTTGCCTAGAAGCCTGAGCAGTGGCCCGGTAGCCAAAGGTCAGTTTCATTCTCTGACCAAGCAGACATGCGGAGGCCCGCAATTGTCAACATGCCTCGTAGCCGTTCAACCTTTTAGAACGTTCAATGCAAATATTTCCCTCATTTCTCCCTTTACTTGTCCACTCATAAATTTCCACTCCCTTGTTCTTCCTCCCCACCACCCTTAAAAAAAAAATATTTTTCTCCCCATTCCGTCGGACTTGAATCAGCACCAAAATCGGAGGGATATATAGGCGGACTGGTTTCCCACCCGAAGCCTCCCAGACGCGAATTGCGAGCCGCGCAGGAACGAGCGAGTGAGTGAGCGGATCCCTCCGTCGATGGGCGCGGACGAGAATGCTTCTGCCTTGGCTCGACGAGCTCTAAATGAAGACATTATGAGCAAAAAGGAGGAGAGGTCGTCTCGCTCCGAATGGGTCGCAGAACACGACGCAGTCCCGGTGGTGAGATTTGTCGGGAATAAGAAAAAGAGGAAAAGCGCCAATGGGACGGAGCATGGGGTTCGTAAGTGTCCGGTGAATTAATTTAAATATAAAGCAGCCGAATGTGTAAAAAAAATCAGGAACATACGAAAGGGAACACGTATCAGTCGGAATCGGATGATGTTTTGGAACACGAGCATAGTAGAAAACGAGTTTTGATTGGCGGTTCCGATAATGGTATGGTCTGAACCAATAGGAAAGGATGAGGTAGACTGGCATGAGAAGAGCTTCAAGGTAACATCGACTTCTATAAATGTTAAGTCTGAAGCGCGCAGCAGGATTACCTCAGCACGTTTTAAAAAGTACAAAAGTAAAAAGTCATTTAAATAATGCCTTTGCATCAAAATGCAAAGAGGAGAGTTTTCACGCAATAAAAAGAATTATTAAAATTTATTGCGTTAGAAAATTTCGAAAATATCGGAGAGCAGATGTAAAGCTAGAAAAACTGCGGCAGAAAAATGTGAATGACCGTGACGACGGATAAATGCACTTTCTGTTAACTCGGTTGATGGAGCATTCCTTCGTTAACATGCAGGTCTTAGTCGTACCGGCAATATCGCAGTCGCGGATTCGAACAACTCAGTCTCATACCCTATGCCAAATATAACCTGCGTTTAGAAGTCAGGAATATTTTTCTGGAATTCTCGAGGTTGGTATAGTTCTGGCATGATTGATCTTCTTTACTACGGTAAAATTACCAGAGCGGTATATGTTTTGGGCATACCGGAGGGAATGATTTAGCTGAAAGTAAAACCCTATCTTACTGTCCCTATCTTTCATATATTCGTCTTTATCCCCGCATACTTCTTCCCCCCTCATCATACGATAAATGATCTTACGGCATATTAAATATCACCAAATATACCGTGAACGTTCATTATTTTGATATGACCTAAGACCCGCGGTCCTCATGAGGCCCAGAACGGTATTTCATGTGACCCAGACAGATAAACTAACACAAATACTTATTTACATTTAATGAAATAGGAATGGATGATTTTTAATGAGGCTCATTTTTTTATTTTCCGCTACGTATTTGGTTGCCTTTTCTTTTTAACAGACTATTTAATATTATTTTTTATCAAACACAGTGCATATGTTAATAATGAAATATACTTGCTGAAAAATGTGACCCGTTATTCGCCATTATTTCATTTAATTCACTTACCACTAAACTGGCCACAGACATCGGGTGCCATAGATCTGGTGCCACAGACCAAAGCCGTAATGGCTCCTCTGAATCTATTTTTGTAATTTTAGAAATCGATGATGGTAGTCGGTAACTTCCACACATTCGAGATAGGTATTTCTTAGTAGCAAACAATGAGAAAAGAATATCACCAGGCGCTGCGCATCATCGTATTGTCATGTACACTGGATGAGTGGAAGATTCTGAGGGACAAAAAACACGCCTAGGGTTGGTGAATATAAAAAGAAAAGACGGTAGAGGGAGGAGAGGGGATGAAATGCCTTTCTCATCCCTTACCGAGGGAGAGCCATCACCCGCATCGACCGGACGTCCGCCCACCCTCCTCCTCAAATACAACCCCCTCGCAGGCGGTGGGAATCTATTACACGTCTCCCGCGCCTTCTTTCGTCACCCACGGCGTCTTCGCCCTCCGCTTTCTTTATTGCCTCCCCCCCCCCCCCTTTCCCTCCCTCATGTCGCCACCACCGCCTCCTCCTTTCGAGAAGGCGCACCCCCGCCGACCGATGAATCCGTCCAATTGGCCTCGCCCGTTCCAAGGAACTAGCGAAGCAGAAGCGAGGGAATAAGAGCAAGTGGAAGCATCTTGCCGTTTGGGATGAAAAGGAGTAGTGCGCTCCGTGGAGCGCCGCCGGCGGCGGGAATTCGCGGGCATCCTGCACTTAAAGGCTGCCGTCCGCCCCTGGGGCAGAACGCCATCTTTTGAGAGGAATCCCCCACGGATATCCATTTTCTCGCGAGTCGGCGAGAAACGTCAATGCTGATCATTTTTTCCCCTTCGCCATCCTCCTCTTTCCCCAGCAGAGAGAGAGGTTAAAGTAGCCTCGTTCAGCAAATTTCACTCACGGTGAAACACGTTCGCCTTCATTGGCCGAGCTTTTTTTATTTTCATTGATTCTACGTAAATTTTTGATCCACTTCATGCTATAATTTCATAATCACCACCACAGGTTTTTTTTTCTAATCATACCATTTCATCCAAGATATCATTGAGCGAATGAAAGTGTATATCTGTGTGATCCATGCAAAGAATTAATAGAAGAAAATTTTCTGGAAACTATTGAATTACTTAGGCTGCGGCGGTTAGGTTGGATTCATGCCAACGTGAGAATCAATGAGGTCACACGGTATGATACAACAATAGTAAACATATATGGTGCCATTCTAACTCATCAGTTGGGACACCTACCTTAAAAAAATTGATAGCCCAGGAATAACTTGATATAAATCTATTTCAATGCATAAATGAACTTTGCAAAATCCACAGAAAAAAATAAAACGTTTGTGGTCTTTACAAAGATTTTTCATTAACGTACCTAACTTAACATCGTAACCTAATTCTTGGACTATTGAAGGGGTATTCTTCATCAAATGTTTCGGGCAACGTAAGTATTTCCATGCAAGTCAGCATGCTAAAATTTCTTTGGTATATGCTCTTGGACAAAAGAGACATTACCTAAGCGTAAATACTATGGATAGAATCGATAAATATGTACTATCTGTAAATATCTGTATATCAGGTAATGAATTTAGCTCCTTGAAATAAGTATTTTTTTCACTCAAATTTTCTATGCATGAAAATAAATAAGCGCACGAGGAATCCTCTCCAAAAAAATAAAATTTGTGAGCAAAGATGCAGACAGTAATCTAAGAGTACCATGCTTGAGGGAAGCAGTCTACCAATCTATGTTTGTACGAGTAAAGCCAGCCAGATAATACCCGCAAGGCGTTCCGGGACCAGAAATAATCTTTAATAGCTTAAAGAAAAAGACGAAGGAAGATTCCATCACACTCGATGAAATGCCGAGACCGGATGCAATCTCAAAACTAGCCAAGCAGCACGCTCGGGATATCCAATTTACTCTGTCAATTGTCGTATGGTGCATGAAAACTGAGTCCACGCCAGAGGCACTTCCAGCCATGCACATCGGAGAGGCTGAAAATATTCCCATTTCCCCGCAACATGCCGCGGACGGATTAAAAGGATTAATGGCGTAACCGCTAGAGGTGATATGCCGTCGGCGTAATGGCTCGAAAGCACTTAAGAACGGCCGGGATAAGGTGAGGGGTTGAAAAAATCCATTAGCGGTGCGCGGGTGGTGAGCGATTCTCATTTGAAAATGAGTCCGCAGATGGAGACTGGACTATCGCGGGATATGACGTGGCGAAGAGTTCCAATGCAGTAAAAGAGAGGGCCGAAGGAGAAGACAGAGGATTGAAGAACGGAGGGAGGAATGAAACGGTGCGCTTTTCTCCTGGTCTAAAAACCATTGACAAGGTGACTCAAGGAGTTCGTATTATTCTCAATATAAATAATGTAAATGGGCTATTATAGACCCTTGTAATCTCATTATGGCGTATGCCACTCCGAAATACGCTTAGCTGTTCGATCCATTTACCAGGGAAATGTATGAGACAGAATCCGTATCCCTTTGTGAATTGAAGTGTTTCGCAATCCCCGGGGCTTAAGGAATGCTCACATAAATCGATGGCATGAGCAGAAGGAGAGCAAGTACAAACATCAAAGATTCGGCTGGCTCACTGTGGCCTCAATCTCTTTAGATTGATAGTTTTAGCAAGTTGTTTCTGGCAGTGGCAGTTCATCTAACTTTCGAAGATTTTAAACGTGAACATTTTAAACTACATATATTAATGACAATTTGATGAAGAATAAAAATTAAAATAAGAATGCTAACTTAATGTAAAAAAGAGGGCGCATTCAATCAGACGAATCGTATCAGACGAAACCTTATTGAAGCCCATTATAAATAATGACAATAACAACTATGTTTTAGTACACAGAGTTTTACTGGTACTACTACTAAGGTGTCGGTACCTGATGACGACGCCGTAGCGTCGAAAATAGTAGTACCAGTAAAAACTGCGGAATGAAACTTAGTGGTTATTGTCATTATCCAAGAGGGCGCAGTTAAAAATGCACACAACTTAAAGATAATTATTTGAGGCTACGATAGAGACGCTTGTTGTCAAGTCAAACCCAGATGAAAAACATAAAAAAATCGATGGAATTGTGCATGGTCACGTGCTATAGAGTTGGATACTTTAGGTACTATGCACACCATTCCAATCGCTAGTTACAATTTAGACTATAAAAGCTTTTAACTTTTGCGGTCACCAAGTGGATGCGCCAGCATAGACAGAATACAAAGTTATATATGAAGGGAAATCAGCCTCTGCCATGAATGGGTTATTAATACACGTGAAATGAGCCTATGATTACAGAAATACCAGGGGAAGATGGCATAAAGATATAGCCAGCCGAACAGGAGAAAAAAGCCAAAGAATTCAAAGAAGGCACGACCAACATCTTGGACTCCATGCCATTAATGAAAGACGACATTCGCACCAACGTGGGGAAGGATTTGAGAGCAGCGGAAAACAACGATGTTTTTGATCCATGCGAAAGGGCTCAGGAACCCACCCATAAAATAATTGTTTAATGTTTTTTTTTCACTTTCCAAAGTCAAATGTCTTAATTGGTTTTCTTTCCGAATACCACCACCTCCGAAATTTCTACCTCTTTGCTTCATTCACAAAAACAATTAGCGTCACTTTCTAGGCCTCTGCCATAATAAGACGAATTTAAACTTAAAAAACAACACTTTGAGAACTAAAATGAATTCATTAATCCGCTAACATGCGTATTTACAAAGAAAAAAGAAAATTCTATTTTTCGGCGATAAAAAATATTTTAAATGACTTTTGGCGTAGATGAAAAGGACCATAAAAGCTACCACAATACTCTAAAATAATTCTTTACATTAGAAGAGGTAAAATTTCAATCATTTTTTGAAAGTACGCTCGTAATGGTATTGAATGGCATGCGAAAATAACACTTGAATACTTTAAATTAAAAATTTAATAAAACCGCGACATTAAATATCGCAGAATTTCACAAATCTAATTTGATATGTGTAAATTGAGGGAAAATTGTTCCCATGAGTTATTTCAGAGCTGGATTCATCAAGGTTAAAGTTAGCTGTTCAAGTGCTCCCGTTGGAGATTTGTTTGTGACGGGACTCACTACAAGCAATGGCCGAAACCTTATGTAATTCATTTGTCATTTTAAACCTACCTTCGAATTAATCAATGAGATTTTTTTGAAACTGATGCTATATTTAATAGCACACAAGGTAGGTTCAATGACAGAATAATAATACCTGATCTTACATTTTCGGGCGATGCTATGTAATGGTTGTGCTTCGTCTCGCACAGGTTATGAAAGATCTATGAAAATAACTGATATTAATCTGGACGTTTACTCATTGGAATGTAAAACACTTTATAGATCGTTTGTTACAATTAATGGCACTCTCTCCTCAGATCTTGAATAAATCAAATTATTGACATGTACGAGGTATTAGGTTCCCACGGCGAAAAAGTGAAATAATCGCAGACCTTATTTTCCCAAATAAACAAAGAATGAGTGCCTGAAGTAATACTTTGTGAATCAAGTTCTAACTGTGCAAGATGTCTCGAGTATCTCCAGGAATGGAAATAATTCTGCGAAGTTGGTCAAAGAGGGGGGCCAAGAGCACGTCCGAGATACCTTTCTAACAATTTTACGAGCGTTCTTGTTTTACCGCCGAGCGTCCTTGCCTTTCCAGTAATCAAATCACTCGATCGAAGGGCGAGAGATGCTTCACGAGAATTCCGAGTGTGAGAACGAAAATTGAGTCACTTCGGCCGCCCGAAAACTTATTCATTTATAGCGCAGCAAGCATCATGACCTCATCAAGAACTGCCAAGTCCGATCGTTTGTCGGTTTTAAAGGCTCACTGCGAACAGCCGATGTAAGCAAGTTGGCGAAAACTAAGTGGCCATTCGGCTCGAACGCACAACGCCGAGCTATGAGGATAAAGAATCGTACCCGTATTTCTGGCGCCAGAAAAATCACCCATTCTCACTTGACTGAGATCAATCTGCAAGCCGGAACGAAAGTAGTACAGATCAAAAAAAAACTATGATCGGACAAAGGGCTACAGCTCTTTGCTTTGGCTAAAGCCACTTAGAAAAGTTTGAGACTACACCAAGAACACTGGGCCTCCCATGATTGTCATTAGTTTCGTGTTGTACCCAAAGCGCCCAAAGCTAATCACAGTACTCTACCATGTTCCACTTGGGTTTTATCAATCAGGTTGAACTACTTACCAATTAGGTTCCCTTTTTATGAGTGAAGATTCCTAATGGGGAAAATGATTGATTTATAAAAATTCGGCGAATTGTACCACAAGGTTTCTCATTTTTCAATTAACAATACGCAAACCTTTACACTTTTCAATCCTACGAAATTAGAGACGTGCATGTAAAGGATTATCTGCCTAGACCAATAGCATAACCATTCACCACAGCTAAATATAAAAAAGCCACTCAATTCCCGGCATCTAGCGAACACCTTGAAAAGGAGATGCGCAAGTGCAATCAGCATTGATTATATAATTAGAGATCGCTGAAAGTACCAAAATTACCCAAATTATTGAGATAATTTATTGAGTTAATTATGCCATTGACCACAATGAGAAAAACTAGACACAGAATTCGGTGTTCTTTTGGCTTATTATAAATCCACTACTCGTGGTACTCATTGCTGTTATTTAATCCAAGTAGGATGAAAAAAAAAAAACAAAAACTCTGCTCTCAGAGAAAGTAAGGCTTTCAATGAGAGTTAGGTCCACATTTACAAAGCCTAAATGGCAAGACATGGGTGGGTAGACGTTATAAACTATTGGCAGACTATACTTAACGGTAGCAAGTGGAGTAAAAAATTTGGGTATCACTGGGGAAACAGTTTATGGCTTGAACTTGTGGAATATCTCCATTTGGTCATCACTCTATTTCCAATTTATCTCAATATTTGTGTTCGAAATATTGTTGGCATAGCTATGAAGAGCCTAGGATTTATTTAACGAATTGGAAACAAATGGGAAAGTGTTGGAGTATAAAATAAAGATGTTTATTCGCACAGATTAGACAACACCTGTAATAACGAGCATCAGGAATCCAACGAATAAAGATTTAATTTGGAAACTGGATAGTTTGCCCTCCCGAAATTTTTACCTGCTAAATAAGAAATTTCCTGGAACGATCCATACAACAGGTGGCAAACCTACTCTCCACCCTTCATAAAAGCGTCGTACCTATATCCCAATGCCCACCAATCCTATGTAGAGCAAATGATCTCAGCAATTGATTGGCTCCTCCGAATAACGACCGCTTCTGCAACCTACCACTGCAGAAACACATTATTTTAACGACGCCTTTCGGCCTACTTAGCCATCCTTAGTTCTTATCCAAACCCATAATACCCATCAGGTACGAAAACGAGAGTAAACAGACACGCGTCGTAAAAATAAAGTAGTTTTATGGTGGAAAAGATCAAGTGTTTTTATTTCTCAGTTCCCATTCCTGATTTTTCTCCATTAAGTGTTATGACCCGATATCCCATGAATACCTTGGCCCCAGTTACAGTAATACCTTATCATTGGAGATGCGCTCCGCTTTCCGGTTCACGATGCAATCACCTCGATGGCACTCGTTTCGTATGATTCTCCGGATTCGGTGGATGCGACTTAAACCGCGACCTTACTTTCTCTCACCTTCGCCGGTGAGTCACGCAATGACGCCTCCGGGAGAAGGTTTGGGAGAAACGAGGTGGGAGTGCCTTACCCCACCTTCACAGCTGTTTAATTCCGGTTACCCCGTCTCTCCTTCTTGCATGAATATCTTCAATACCTATCGCTCAAGCTTTGAGGAGGATTCAAAACTGCGTGCTTAACTTTGATGCGTATTTGAAATGAAGTGATACGTTTCACAATGTTGCCGTACAAAAATATTGTCATCACTCATAACATGACTAATCCTACAAGATGTAAAAGTCAGTAGCTAAATATAGAGTTAGGACAGATGATTTTTTTGTTATTGTTCTTCCCAGCTCGATGAGCCACCTCTGCGTTGAACTAACATATTTTTCCCACGATAATTGCAGTTCCTCATTAATTACTTGACAGTCTAGATGGAATGATACTTTCGTTTTATAACCATTACACTTGCGGCGTATCTAGTATTAGTTTTTCGTTAAGGTAACATTTTTATCGGGTACTGAGAAACTGTCATTTAATAATTTCTCACCCTTAAACTTATGTATCCATTCAATTGAATTTTTTTCCGAGTTAGTAAAGAGGAAAAGCTTACCACTTACTATGTAAATAAATTAAACGACATTTTTACAAAATACAAGCACCAAAAGTAAAAGTACAGTAGCATCACTTTTATTTTACGGTGGAAGCTCCAGAATTAGTCTCTCGAAAGCTTTGAATTTCACGGGCAGGTTACAATCAGCCTATGATGCACGTAAGGAGTGTATACACATTACTGATGTCGTTTTACAACCCCCTACATTATTATCATTCGCTCAACTACGAGTACTTTATACGTACTGATTCTTGTTAATTCAATTCTTACCTTTCAGATTCTCCCTCCACAAAAGATACGTTTTGGTGTCTAGACATCTCACTGACTTTGGCATCAAACTTATCGGTCCGTAGGGAAGCCTATTTGGACGCCCTTACCTCAAATTCAAGAGGTTCCGTTTTCTTGGCTTCTGCTCATAGTTTGATACCATGGGTGACATAGGGAAATGAGGTTGGTTGGTTATTTAGGGGAGGCGACCGACAGCTGAGGTCATTTGCGCCATATAGGATAAGTGGGTAATTGGGTAATGGTAGGAGTTTTTAGGGAACGGAGGAAGGGTGGAGAGAAACCCGGCGTCGGCATTAGCCTACTCTTAACGAAAGGCGCCAAGGGGACCACGGCTTAACGTCCCATCCGACGGACGGAGTACTGAACTTGAAATGCCCTCCACTAGACACTCAAGTGGGGACCGGTTTTCCACTGAAAAATCCGCCACTGCCGGGAATCGAACCCGGGCCCTCGGGATGGGAGGCCAGTACTCTAGCCACCACACCAACCCGATCCCCAGGGAAATGAGGTGTTTATCTAATATTACTCATGCTTTTTGAGTGAACGCTCCACCCTCTCCAATCTACAGCTAAATTGTACCCCACTGACGTAGAAGCGTGTGGCAAGGGTGTAAAAGGTCACCAGCCGTGAATATAGTTACTTAAACTAAAGTAACTTAAGAAGAGCCTCAGACGGTCAAGCAAATTCACCTTTCACCGTATTTGCAGCGTGACGCAGAAAAGAGAGTTCTCTTCTCAAGGTCCGTGTTTAATTTTAATTAAGCCAGGATCCCAGATCTTTAATTCCAGAAAATTCAACAAAAATGATACTGGAGTGAGTAAAGAAATTCCCCAAGACTCCAATACCACATAACGACTTTTTAAAAGAGAAGCATTACAGTATAAAATAACTACGTTATGAAATTTACCAGACTTACGGTATTTACTCTCGCATATCAAAAAGAGGCCACGTTATTTTCTAAGTTGAAATAAAAGGCTTAAAAATCAACAAAGCCGAATTGCGTTCCAGCTGCGATCGCCTTGAAACAGCGGGTGGCGCTTGAGGAAAGAAAAATATTGCGCGCGATGAATTTTAAAAGCATTGGCTTCCAGAAGAAAAAACTCATCCTTGGATGGAACGCAAATACCTAGCTTCTGACTTCAGGATCAGCAGAGTTGCTTTCTCCTTAGACACGGTAAACACTACCGTGGTACAGAAGAAAACAGAGGTTAGATGAATTAAAGAGAAGTCTGAGCAGTCATTAACAACAAACTATTTACAAGTCTCGCTCGTGGTTGTGAGTACGCCCAAACAGCATAACACGGTTATCAGTATGCAGTCATGTGAACGTTAGGTTCAGACGTAGAATAATGAGGTATCATTTATTTTGACCTAACCTCACTCCTTCCATTAATCATTATTTCAATTACATGCCAGCAGACACATGGTAGTAACAAAACTTTTTGAGCAAAACCAGGCCCCGATGTACTGAAAACCATTCTCAGAAACAACTCATGTGCATACGCCATAATCGATGGATTTAGAAAGAATATTGTAAACGCATACTCGGAGAACTCATTACACAATAGACGACTGAGCCACACAGCTGAGCCTCATCTCCATACAGCCTTGGCCATGTTACTTTTGTTTTCATCGCCGAGGTGAAATACATGACCCCGACTTTGAAACTTCCCACGCAATTCTTTGGTCTTTTCTAGAGATGAAGACGTAACGTCCGCAGCAATTCGAGTAAGTCACCCTTAAAACAGGTTTGAAATGATTTTTAACGATTTGAAGTGAGTCGACAAGCACGAACGTTAGGTTTTGGGTCGCGCACGAAGCAAGTGTATTAATTTCGGAACGTGATGTGCTTGTCACAGGCCTGAAGTAATACCATGCGGGCCATCGAGAACGGCCAACCTCTCGACGGGGCACCCTCCCATAAACGATGAGATGAACAATATACTCGGGTCAGGCTTGGTGCTTTAAGCCACAACATTTCCGTCTCCAGCATCGCCCCTTTTCCGGTAGGCTGGAAACATATTTCACCTGGCTTCACAAGCCCCAATAAGATTTTACGCCGGCACTGGTCGCGATTTGCATTATCTGTCATGCGTGGGCCACAACCGCCATCAATATGAAATATTGAGTTTCGGGAGGGCTTTAAAAAATAATGTTTTCTCTACAAACACTCACCGTCAGTCTTTCGTAACAAGGCACTCCTTGAAAAGAATATCTTATGGATTTTTATTTATTCAATTAGGAACAAGCGTTAAGTTGCCAATAAATACGTAATTAGTCAGGTTCAATGCAATTATTTTTCAAAATTACGCCTTCAAAAATCATAGCAGACTACCATGGCCACAACCTTCTCAAGAGGGAAAAGAGATGCGTCTCATTTTCCGGATTAACGTAAATTTCTGGAAGGAAAAAATTATACCTCTGCTGCTGGTGATATAAGAACCTGCATTTCATCGATGACTCAATTAAAACCAGTGTATTCCTATATACTTGGAAATATTGTTTTTTATGTGAATGTAAACTTCGTCCTTAGCCCCTAAACGTAAGGATATATATTGAACATATTGAATTCACTGATATCAACTGATATGTGATATATTTAAAAGTTAAAGGATAAGTTAGCATACACTAAGTCTATACTTCCTCAATGCTAGTGTGCTAGTAACGAATTAGAGATGCAGAATTTACATAATGGCTACGAATACATTTTTTAAGAAACATCTTTTCTCAGCTCTAAGAACCGATAAATGCGCAATTTATGATCAACTAACGCATTTTTTACGCAATAATTAATTACAGTGCTTCGGAAATATATCATAACAAACGTGAAAAATAAGGCTATTATAATGTTGGAATATTATTTTTGAAAAAGTACAGAAAATAATTCAGTTTCCAAAATAAATAATAAAAAAATAAAATATAGATACTAGAAACAAATTTTTCTTCTATCTCTTACTTCCCCTACTCTCTTACTTTATCCTTGGGAGTGGACCAACAGCTTTAGTCCTTGAAGACATTTAATGTCACTGAGGAAAGGAGTTTATCAGGGAACGGAGGATGGGAGGAAGAAACCTTGCTTCAGTGGTATCTGCTTGTTAACGAAAGGTGCCACAGGGTCCACGGTTTAACGTCTTAACCGATGGGCGGAGTACTAAACTGGATGTGCTATCAACACAGCACTCAAGTAGTGACTGGTATATCATTGAAAAATTTCTGCCACGTTCGGGATTCGAAAGCTGGCTCTCAAAATGGAAGCCAAGACTGTCCACCCCAACAACCCGATCCCCATGGCTCATCTATCCTCACCTTTAATGATTTGTTATTCCGAGAATTGTATGAGAGAAAAGTAATACAGAAAGGGCAACTGATATGAATATTTTTTCTTCAAGCACAACAAAAATGACATGAATGGACAAAAATTTCATTTCCTGGACCAACCTCCAAATATCAGTACCTACCAGTATGAGCTACGGACAACCACGTAGAACAATTTATGTTCCCGCTAGGGAACAATGTTTTTGTTTTGTGACGAGTGACTCCGCAAGGAAAAAGAATATGAAAAGTAAGGAAAACTAGGAGATATGAAATTTTACGTATCTCAACTGCGGTGGGTATATAGCACCTTATAATTATTCCTTTAAGACAGGACAATTTGAGAGGGGAAATATTACCTTATCCTTGAAGATATAGTAGTTACGCTAGCCAATCAACAGCTAAGATAGTGAAAAAAAGGTGAGTGATTGGTTAAAGGTACGAGCCTTTAGAGAATAGAGAAAGAATAGAGGGAAACAATGCATCAGCATTGGCTGGCTCCTAATGAATGGCGCCAAAGGGTCCACGATTTAACGTATCATTCGACGGACGGAGTGCTGAACTTGAAATATTCTTGACATAGTACTGAAAGAGGCACCATTATTCCACTGAAAAATCTTTGCCACTGCCAGGATACAAATCTGAACCCTCGGGATGGAAAACCAAAAATCCAGTCACCACTCCAACCGTATCCAAAAATTAAGTAACCAAGCATCAAGTTTCTCTAAAAGAAGAAACGCTTGGAGGTACGATACCAAAATATCAAGTGCGGCCCGAGAGGGATGCTTCACGAAGTAAACTCCGACGAATTAGGGACACTAGATCACGAGCACGTTAGGCTTTTCCCTCGTGTGAGGTGAAAGTACTCTCCAGTAACTACTCCATAGTTTCTAAACACCATAATTATGAGTTCAAAATATATTAGAAATAAGAAACAGGACAAAATAACGTTTATTATTACTAAAATAAATCTAATGATGGTGTAATTTACTGTACTTAGAACATAACAAAAGCTTTATTTTTGTGACTTTTCTTACATTGATTTAAAAAAAACATCAATTTTCTGAAAAGAGGCGGGTTTTTTCTCAGAACCCTTAATGATCAAGGACACAGTTAAAGTTAAAATAAAAACAAATGATGTGAAGAAGGAATTAGGTGATAATAAGTCAAACGCGACGCCTGTTTACAGCTACCATTTCGCCCACTGGCGATATAAATGAATGTATCTTCGGCTGAGAATATTTCCACTACAGCCAAGTCACCCATTGATATACACAAATCGATACGCCTTTTCATATTCAAGCAAATAGTAAGGACGAATCATTGAGGGGAGGTATATCTTGGGATGGCTTCCTTGACCACTTAAAGTCTATAAATTCTAGGAGACTTTCCCACTCAGAGATTGGCCCATTTCCTCCGAGAACATTGATCAATCCTTAGAAAAGAAATGTATCGCTCGAGTGAAAAAGTGTTTTGCAGGAGTGCTCATTTTCTGGGATCATTACTGTATCGCAAGCTCCGAAATAGAATACCTAGTCTAAAATTTACGATCCTTGATTAGTCTAAATTTGTAGTTGAAAGCATTTAGTAGTTGTCTGATTTTTCTTGAATTGAGGAGAAAACATTTGATCGCAGAAAAAAACGTTAATTGTCCTATTTCCATCTTGGATGCATCTATGGAGAACTCTACATGCGATCGTGAGGGTATGGGGTGAATAGTCACCAAACATGTACTAATAGATACCGCATACTGATTTTCAAAAATACTGTTAACATGATACGGCAAAACTTGGGGTTAACTTTTTACTTAACGCGCAACGAGATGTCTGCATAAAGTTACTCACGTACGTTGTTTATTTTGAGGTTCGTGCAGACTTGCAAAAAAGTTTTAATCTACATTATCTGACCCACGTATATCCCCAGTAACCTCAGCTCAGTCTATTACTGCCCCTTATTTGTGGAATAAAATGACATTTGAAACCACTTTTTCCTGCTATCCATCTCCCTATCCCTCCCTTTATGATCTTACCTAATATAGTACGAAGGGGATTAAGATATATCTTTATCACCTTCAGAAAAGGTATCCAACTTATATTTATGAAGGATATTTAGTCTCTACTTTTAACTACGAGCTCTTAGTAATTCCGGGCCTAATTTTTTTAAACAATTTGGTCACTATGATAAATCTATCATTACAACTTTAAACTATCTTAGCTGTTCTCCGCTCCACAGTCACCAAAACCAAAATCAGATCTACCTAATTTTGGTCCTACTCATTTGCCACATTATAGGTGTGGCCTGAGAAATAACAGTAGCCTCAGTTCTCCTCATTTCATTTGTAATAAATCTTGGATGCTCTGCCCTGTTGGCATGATTGCGTATTTTTCGGATGTGTTTTACCCACAAAAGGGTTTGATAACCGCCATACCACAATACAGGGCAGACTTGATGGTATCCCCAATGCGTTTCGCACGTTCCATTCCTTGCGCGCGAAAACACTCTCCCTTTCAGAAGATCCCGCTGCACCCTCTCTATCTGGACTCACCTTTCCCGGCTCCATGTGTAAGCAGCTCCCAAGCGAGAGAGAC
This sequence comes from Platycnemis pennipes, assembly GCA_933228895.1. NCBI lineage: Eukaryota > Metazoa > Arthropoda > Insecta > Odonata > Platycnemididae > Platycnemis > Platycnemis pennipes. Next base: position 34,025,784 of record OW121855.1, read on the forward strand.
TCCACTCCGCACCCGCGCCGACGGCTCCCACGACGAGTGGTGCGGCAGATTCAGGTGTGGAGCACAACTCTGCTTTTCCCACGCGATGGGGGCGGAGGTCCTTCCGGCTTCCGGTAAACAAAACTCCTCTTCCGAAACGTCGGTGTCACCTCACTCCTCCTCGTTTTAACGGCCGCGAACAGCTGTTGGAGGGAAAACAGTCGTCGAAATCACCCGGGTAAAAGAACACTGAGGTGAACGGGAGGAGAATGCGACGATTCAGTCCCTAATTCGAAGTTATGCGACGTCCCTTGTCGAACAGTTTCCAGTCACAGGGAATCCACAAGATTTACTATTCGCGTGAACACACGTAAAAATTCACTTTGGGAGCTTCAAAAAAATTTTGATAGCGAATGTTTTGCAAGAGTAGCTTGGTCCAAATTAATGCTCGTCCCTAGAGTTTAAATTTTCGTTAGCACCAGAAAAAGTTTCGGCGACAAAACACTCATTAGTTCATTCCACGACGACGTCTCAAAGGTGGGGGTACGGTTAGTCAAGAATAAACATATTTATGAGTAATGCGCCTAATACGGAGATTAACCGAATTTTTCGTCGGAAAAAAAACTCGGAACTCAGGCCGCGCGAGGTTGGATCACCTGTTAGCGTGACAGCGGCGGACCGCAACTCCCAAACACGTGAACACCTGGAGGATGTTATTGCCGGGACCACTTCGTAACTGGAAGCCCCTCAAGCCTCGAGTGGCTCACGCGAACTGAGTGCTCTGCCCGGCACTCCCACGCCGGCATTGAGAAGCGGTGCCAGCGCCGTCTCGCGGGCGTTTTGAAACTAAGAGGAAGCATATTCGGAGTGCGTACGGTGAAATCTAAGCAACAGGATAAAGTAGCGAGTTGTGTTTGCTAACACCTTTCCTTGAAGTCGCTCAAGACAGTTTCTGGACACACTCGTACCTTTGCGAAGGTCGGCTTGTTGTGGTTGAAAGAGCTCTAGCTTCCTATCCTGAGGGCCCAAATATTAGCAGTGGCATGGATTCTTCTGTGGAATCTGATCACTACCTACTTGATTGCTGTGCAGAGAGCATTTTAGTTAAACACTACGTCCATGGCATACGACTTGGCGCCTATGCCATGGGTAAGCTAACCGCAACATTGAAAGCTACCAGCCCTCACTTCTGAAAATTTTCAACTTTCAGCATTTACCTACCCACCAAACAGTTATCCTCCTGGTGCAAACGATTTGCCACTTTCCTTCACAACAACAAATTGTGCATCAAATCATATGCGCTCATTTACTAATTATAAAATAACACAAATGCTGTAGAGTTCTCTTCAGAAGGAAAACAACTTTGGTTAGATTTCTGGCAGGCTGCAACAGATACAGAAAAATTGAAGACTTAAATACTCATTGTAGTAATTAACTTCCTCCTAACAGACAACAAAAATAAAAATATACTTTTGAGTCATAACCAATCTATTTTCATTTTAATGCTGAAATTTTCGCAAAAAATTAATTTGCTCCTAAATTTTCTATGATCCCAATGCAAAGGTAATAAAGAACAAGAAAAACAATTGGCTGCAAAAATATCCAAACATTCAATTCCACATGCCACATCCAGTCATTATTTAAGCTTTTTAATACTCTCAATTCCAATAGTTGATATTTGCTCATTCCAAAACTAATTAAACCCAAGTAGCATACCAGATTGGGCCAATATTGGTCCGATGTTGGGCCAGAGTGATAATGTTGGCCCAATATTGGGCCCATATTGGCCCAATGTCATACATTACTTGAGAACATTGACCAACGCAGAATATCATTTTTAATTCCACACCTTGAGAGTAGACTAACAGCAAGAAAGAAGAGCATACAAAAGTAATACATACATAGATCAATATAAGTATGCGCAAATAAATTATTGCTTAGCCAGAGTTTTTCTTCCTTCCCTTTTCATAGTGATCACTGTTATGGACTTATATAATCACAAGCCCATTGCAATTTAAAGACTATTGACCCATGAAACAATACCACAGTCAACTGCCTATTGTACCTTGAGATCAAATTGAGTGGTTCAACCATGAATGCACCGAGGCCATCCAGAAAATATTTAGAAAGGCCAGAAAGGAATTAAAGGCCAGGGACAAGAAATTAAAGTATGAGGACTCCAGAAAGGAAGCCAGTGGAATAGTAAGGAAAAAGAAAATAGCTTATTTTAATTCCATCATGCTGAGAGTTGAAGAAAATTTCAGAGAGAATAACACACGGTAGGCTTACAAGGGGATTTACTTTTATAAGTGAAGGGGTTGACATAGAGGAGTTAATGGTTTTACCACACTTCAAATCAAAATGCTGAATACAGCAGACCACGTTTATTAATGGATTTCATCACTACAGAGGGAGAGACTGAACAATAGCGGAGGGCGGAACAAGGCTCTTGTTCGGTTGTCGCACGATCACTCCTTTTCGCAGTCTCTCTTGCGTAGGTGGTGCTTTTTCTAGGGTGCTAGGGTCTCCTCTCCCTGCGTGCCCTGGTGGCCATGCCAGGGACCTTCTGGTTGTGACTTTGGCCAGGTGGCAGACCTGAGTGGTGGAACTTTGTACTCGGATGTCCGCCACAATAAGAAAGGCTTCCAAGCTACCACTAGCATGTGCAGAAAATGCAATGGAAATTTGCTGACAGACAAAGAAAAGGTGATGACTAGATGGAATCAATATTTCGATGAAGTACTCAATCCAAGCTCAAACAGTCAAAGGGCCTCACCAGATCCAAGACTAGAATCAGAGGCAGATGGAGAAGATGCAATCAAACTACCATCCATAATGGACACAGAGAGGCATAAAAAAGTTAAAAAAAATAAAGCATCAGGGATAGATAACTGTCCTGGATTACTTCTCAAATATGGTGGGGAACAACTAGCAGCCATGCAACATTAGCTCACATTATAAATATGGAGCATGGAAAAAATCCCCAAGAAATGGCTCACAAGTGTAATGTACCCAATACATAAAAGCTTGAATGTACAAGCTACAGAGGGATCTTACTACTCTGCACAGCTTACAAGATTTTTACAATGATCATCAAGGATAAACTGAAGGTATTTGCTGAAAATATCATTGGGAATACCAGGTGGGTTTCAGACCTGGTAGATCTACCATAGATCAACTCTATACAGTAAGGCAAATAACAGAGAAATTTTGGGAGTTTAACCTGTATCTATGGCAACTCTTCGTAGCCTTTAAACAAGTGTATGAGAGTATGGATAGGAAAAAGCTACTCACTATCATGCTCATAACACATCCACATACCCCCAAAACTAGTAAGACTTGTTAAAGCAACAATGACTCCATCCGTCGGGTGGGACGTTAAGCCGTGGTCCCCTTGGCACCTTTCATTAAGAGTAGGCCTCAGGCTTGCTCTGGACACTTGCCGCAAGTGCACAAAGTGGAGACTAGAAAGTTTGATACAAACTTGCTGCCAACTTGCAGACTTGCTTTGAAAGTTTGCAGCAACTTTACTATGCTATCTGGGAAGCTTCTGGGACGTTAGAAACAGCTACTATAGATCTAGGTCTTACAGTAAACAAACCTAAAGCTAAGTTCATGTTACAAATTAGAAAGCATACTGTTGGTAATGGGCAAACCATCACCATTGGGAACTAAAACTTTGAAGGTATAAACAACTTTACCTATTTGGTTTCCAATGTGTCCTCGGACAACTATGAGACCAAGGAAATAAGGAAGCGAATCGATGCAGCAAACCATACCTTCTACACCTTACTTCTGGTTTTTAAGCCTCGAAATATATACAGGGAAGCAATGGTCAAAATATATAAAACCCTTATATGTACAGTTTTGTCGTATGAAAGTGAGACATGGACAAAGACTGCCAAATCTGCAGAACTACTGGGTAGCCTAGAAAGAAGATTGCCGAGGAGAATCTATATGCTAGTAAACAGTGAAATGTTATGGAGAATTCGTTGGAGCTATGAACTACATAAATGAACTGTATAAAGAACCTAAAATCTCCACAAACATTAAGTTAATAAGGCTCCGGTGGGCAGGACATGTCCAGCAGATGCCAGAGACGTGGGTGGCAAAAACATCTTCACTGAGAGTATGGGAGGAAAGAGACTAGTGGGCAAGCCAAGGGCAAGATTGGAAGATAGCATAAGCAAGGATGCAAAAGATCAATTAGGGATCAGGAATTGGAGAGAACAATCAAGAGACCGAGATGGATGGAAACAGAAAATTAACGAGGCCAAGGCTCAACTAGGGCTGTAGCACCATTGGAGAGAGAGAAAATCTTTGTTTGCCATTTATAAATTTTGAAATCTAGATTCAATATGGACTTATGAAGGATTTAGAAATGTGGATTGAATGCAATGGAAAATCCCTAAAAAATCTAAATTTAATCCTTTCCTGGTTTGTAGGAACCTTTTAACACTAGAATGACCGGGGTAAGCCGCATACCTACTATGACCGCCAGTGGCTCGTTGACTCTCATGTCTTCAAAACAGTTTTTTTCATATGATTTTACCGCTTATGTGAAGGAGAGACACAGTAGCAAAACAAAAGTATGTTGTATCGCAAAGAGTCGCTAGTGAATATTTTATGGGCAGTGGTAATCACTCCTTTTGCTGAAATACGCTGTTACATTTGTACGTAGCCTGGCAGCTGAAGTGCAGCGGTGCCTGTCAGCTAAGCCAGGAGCCGCCGCACCCCGCAACCCCTGCCTGCCACATAGCCTGCAGGACTGCCCCAGAGAGCCAGGGGAATACCCTTCCGCACCGAGTTACGACTTGCATGCCGGTCACTGACTCATCATAGATGCTGCAGTCACCCATTCATCTTCATCTACATTTACGCGATACCCTGCAAGCCACCGCAAGGATTTGTGGCAGGTGGTGAAGATCACCAAGCATGGACTATAGACATGCAAACATGCTACTATAGGGTCTCAGGACTCTAGATTGTTAGTATCTACATAGAAATTAAGGGATTGGTTGTTAATACATGCATCATGCACAACAGACTACTCTAAAATATTTCCCCTTCCTATTCCCTTGCTATACTGCCTATTCTGTTCACTTATAGCACAGGGAAAAATGACATTTTGAATCTATCAGTACGCAATATATCTCTCTAACCTTATTTATCTGGTGGAATCTAGGATAATACGCTGGTGTTTTTAATATATGCCTAACATCTTCATCTATATCTACGCGATACACTGCAATCCACCGCTAGGGTGTATGGCAGGGGAGAAGATCATCAAGCATGCTTATTGACATGCAAACAAGCAATTATAGGGTCTCATGCAACTAGATTGTTAGTATTCTTGTATTTAAAGGATTAATACATGCATCATGCACTACAGACCACTCTAAAATATTTCCCCTACCTATCCCTTTGCTATGCTGCTATTGTTTTTCTTATAGTATGGGGGAAAAGGACATTTTGAATCTATCAGCACAACAATCTATCCCTCTAATCTTATTTATCTGGTTGAATCTAGCATAATACGCTGGTGTTTTTAATATGTGCCTAACATCTTCAGTAAAGCTGTCCGATTTAAATTTCTCTAATATATTAATTCTGTACTTTAATCTACGCTCTGATAATGATTCCCACCCTAATTCTTGTATTAAATCTGAAACTCTACTCAACCTATCATAACACCTTTTAATTAGCCTAGCTGCTCTACGCTGCACACTGCCTACTTCTCTGATCAAACTTTGTTCATTCAGATCCCATGTATGTACTGGCTACATACTCAAGGTGGGGCCTAACTAGGGAAAAGTAACAATGCTCTTTTGTCTTCTCATCACATTTCCCAAGTATTCTTTTTATAAATCTTAAATAAACTTCATATTCACATTATTTGTTCCAAAATATTACAAGTCAAAAAAGCTCAGTCTCATAAATTGTAAGATAACGAAGTGGTGAGCGAAAGAAAAACGCGAACGGTCAATTGACCATCCCCAGTCATTCTAGTGTTAAAAAACCTAGCCACTCTATGCTGCACACTGTCTAGTTCTCTGATCAAACCTAATTCATTGAAATCCCATATACTGCTGCATGTTTTACGTGGGGCCTAAGTAATGAAAAGTAACATTGCTCCTTTGTCTTCTCATCATATTTCCCTGGTACCCTTTCAATAAATCTTAGCTTTCTCTTGCCTTGGCTGCATATTTCCCACATTGTCTTCCGTACAATAAATCTATAGTGATTGTAATGCCTAAGTACCTTAGGGATTCTATGCTTTTAACTGTCATTTAACTTAAACATTTGTATTATACAATCACTTGAACTACTCATTCCCTTTCCTAAAGTAATACCTATACACGTTTTTACATTTAGTTCTAACAGCCATTTGTCTCACTTGAATTGCAGCTTGAATTGCAGCTACATCCTTGCTCAGTGATTCCCTATTTCTTTATTTGATATCCCTGTACAAAACAAATTATCATCATCAGTATTTCAATCCTAGGATTGGCTTACTGCAGCCCTCCATTCTCACCTATCCAGTGTTCATTCCCTCACGCCCTGGTATGTTTTCTCTTTCACGTCCTTATTAGTCCTATATATTCGACCCTTAATCTTCGTTGCAGGACTTTCCCTTTAATCTTCCTTTTTATAATATTTCTAACTAATTCATTGTGCCTCAAGGTATGTCCAATCCATCTGGTTCTTCTTTGCCGTAGGGTTTTCCATATTGTCCTTTCTTCATCTGTTCTTCTGTACACCTCTTCGTTCCTCACTCTATCTTTCCATTTAATTCCATAATTCCATCTTCAACATTCTCCTCCAGCACCAAGTTTCGAAGGTTTCAATTCTTCGCTGGTCTGCTTTCCCGATGTTCCATGTCTCCGATCCATAGAGTGCCATGCTCCATATGAATGTTTTGATGAAGTGCTTCCTTGTTTGCAGCTGTAGGTTATTTGAGCACAGCAGTTGTCTCTTCTTCATAAACGCCTCTTTAGCTTGTGCTATTCTTCGCTTGATGTCTGTCGGGCTCCTTCCATCCCAAGTTATAGTGTTGCCGAGGTAGGTAAAGTTCTCCACTTGTTCCAATTTCACTCCTCGAATTGTGATACCTGCTCTCAGATTCTCTCTTCTGCATACTAGGATTTTTAATTTCTTCTTATTGATGTTCATATTATATTCTTGAAGTACTAGGTCCATTGCAGTAAGGGATGCTTGCAAGTCCTCTCAACTTTCTGCTGCAACTGCGATGTCATCAGCAAACCGGAGTATGTTTATTTCTTTGCCATTAACCTTGATGCCCTTGATACCAATATCCTCTGAGTCTCTTATTGCTTCTTCCAGGTATATATTGTACAAAACGCATGGTCTGCAAAAATTCTAAGCTTACTTCTAACTACAGTTCCCAAATCATTGATGTATAAAAAGAAATAGAAGTGGACCTATTATGCTACCCTCAGGAACTTCTGATGTGACAGAGACTGTGTCGGACATGATACCATCTATAACAACCCTCTGTTTGGGCTCCCTAAAAAATTCCTTTACCCAGCATAACATCTTTATTGATACCAAAACTCTCTATTTTATGATTAATTTTCTATGAGGAACTGTATTGAATGCTATTTCAAGGTGAAAGAATGACATCCACCTAAGTACTGTTTTCGCCATAGACCATGAGCCGTCCACCTAGCCGTTAACAAGCAGCCACCCTTGAGGGAGGAGGGGGGAGGAATACACCTAAGGCCAATAAGGGTGTTCTAAATAGATTCAACAGATCTAAAGGGACCTGGCGCCTGGAACAAATGGGCCCTCCACTATTTAAATGGAGGTGGAGGCTGCACTCGGGGGAGACTTGCTGTTGCGCTTGTGTGGCTGGGACACAAGCACGACACGGGGAGCACATCAACTGCCCAGACCTCAGCAGGTATCATATTCTCCCCCCATTCCACTTTTGTTTCACCTTAATTTGCACTACCTTGAGCTTGTGCCTTAGTGTGTTTTCCTATCTTGCAATCAAAATAAACACTAGAGGCCTATGCCTTGTTGTTTTTGCTGGTCCCTCCATGCATCCTCATCCAACACAAGAAAAATATCGTGTATGAATGAAGCTGATTGATTCTCATAAGATCTACCAAAAGAATAAGGTTGCTAGATAAGACGACCTTGAATTAATACGAGGTGTAAATTTTCGTCAAATTTTTATAGTTTAAGCATATATCTGCCCTTTTTTAAATACATTGATTTGAAATGAGTGTTTTGTTTTATTTTATAATGATTTTAATTTACATAAATTTCAATCGTATTTTTGTTGCATAAGTCTTTTAAGACGACCCCGGATTTTGGGGGTCTTTTTTGATTATTCAACTATCGTCTTATCTGCCGAAATATACGGTAGGTTGTGTGCAACTTGTCCCTATTGTATATAATCTTCTGTTGTAGGGATCCCAAACATTCGTTGCTAAACAACGTCCCAACATTAATCCCTTTTTGATTCCACAAGCATTCAATCAATCCACTTATAATTCTCTCGTTTTCTCAGATTAGTCTCAGTATGACTCCTGTTAATTTTTAGTTTCCACCTGTGGAGCTCTCCTTATTCATAAAATGTCTAATTCATATTCTATCTTAATGGTTTCATTGGTTTATAGTTCATGTTGACATATGATTTTATATAATAAATGCCATTTCAACTGAAGAAAGGGCATTTGTTAATCTGTACTTATGATGTTAAGAAGTATCTAATAATTATTAATTTATTTTTACTATACATGTATTCATTTTGATCAGCAGTGTCGGAAGTAGGGTGCAAGAGAGGCCGAAGGCCACCCCTAGGATTTTCTCTGGGCCCTTGAGAAATGATTAGTCTTCATTAATAAAAATTATTTTTCACTCATTTCCAGCTTGCTTTTTCCCTTCTGACACACAGGGCCGGCGACAAGGGGGGGCAAATGGGGCAAATGCCCAGGGGCCCGGGCCAAAAAAAATCAATTGAATATAAAAATTTAAAGCATGAATAAATTTAAATGCCAAAGGAATGCAAAATTTTGTGGCTTAAAAAGTTAAAAAAATAATGAGGGTAGAGCGTGTGTCAGTGTGCAATATAGAATTATGAGCATAGTTGCTGTGGTCATCGAGGGTTTTGGGGTGATGGGGATGATAGAGCGAGAAGCGCAGGTGCTGTGACTCACCTTCCCTCCGTTTGCCGCAAACATTCGCAACTCAGTGACATATTTTAACCTGAACGACAAGAAACCCCATCCCCCACCTAAAGTCTGTTGTTTACTTGTTAGTGGACTGTAAATAATCATTTATTCTACAGTCAAAGTTACAGAGTAGATGTAGCAAGCTACACATTCTAGTGTTGTGTCATTGGTTTTGTATACATGAGCGCCCATACATGGGGGAAGGGAGGGACCGCGGCCCCCCAACCTAGCCCCCCGGTGAGAATTGCAATCACGGAGAGATTTTTCAATCCCGGGATTACAGGATAGTAATTTCCTCAATTCCGGGATTTAACTAAAGTAGGTATCACAGGCACATATGGAATTAAAATTTAAAAATAACTAAAATATCACATGCACATATGGAATCATATTAAAATTACCCAAATTTTAAGCAACATTGATTGAAAACAAAGTTAAAGTTATTATAAAAGAACACCACACAAAGTTTAGATACAGGGGTGCATCTTCACTGATGATGATGAAGCTGAAGCATTGAAATTCGGGTCGTACATTTGTTTTATTTTTTGTGTTTTTTATTGTTTTATCTCTGGTATCAAAATTGTAAAAATGCCAAAAAGTTACTAAAGAAACTGTTTTACTTAAACGTAAAACAATAGTTTTTCTTGGGATATAAAAAAAGTAAAGTACCAAAAGCAATAGCAATTGCTCTTAAATTGAAAGAAATTGTAGACTTAAAAAATCAAACAGAAATTCTAGATTTAGGTTATTCTCAATGAAAAGTTACTTTCGATTTTTTTAAAATATGCCATTAAAAACAAAGAGTGTGTAATGTCTGGTCACACATTCTTCACCTATATTTATTGCAAAGAAAACCCGCTGATGGAAAAGCCTTTTCTGACTCAACACTAGTGGGAGGAATAGCCAGTAAGTGCTCATAAATAATTTGCATATTTTCCCCCCTCCATTCACTTTCACGGAAATTCTCTAGCTTTTTAGCTATTGATAATTATAGGTCCTTTGAACTGCAGCTGGGAGGATATTGTTTGGGAGGAATCAAACATTGGGTAATGACCGAATCAAGTTCCTTCTGTAGCTCATCTGAACATAGTGAGCCACTCTCTGATTATGTATTTAGCAGCTGACTCTCTCTCACTATGCAAGCCATCAATATAATGACTTTTTCACACGAAAGAAGCCACAAGAATGATTCTTCTTCCACGAGCTCTGATTCAAATGCTTTAGTTGCATTATAATTATGAAATCTAAGCAAGTTTTCTTTTAAAATTATTTTTAGTGTCACTAGAGTTAGCACAGAATATAAATTCCCCAAATCATGAACCACAGTGATAATACCGTGAAAACCCCTGATAAATCAGTTCGTCTCTTCAGTACTTGCTTCTGAAAGGCAGTTTTCATATTATTTCCCAACTCTGTATTCACATTTTTTAGTTTCTTCATCAAGAATCTCAAAGCAGCCTCACACTTCAGAAGATTTGGATCCCTTCAGTAAAGCGCCTCCACAGTAATTTTCACTGGCTGCAGTGTTGCAAAAATGGAATAAGCAAGTTCATATTCACACTCATTGAATGATATTTCAGAATTAAGATCAATTAAGGCCTTCATCACGCAAGTTTTTAGCATTAGAAAACGTACCATCACGGCAAATATAGTGTTCCATCGAGTATTTACGTCAATAACAAGAGCTCTTTCCTTACAAAATTTTTCAATAACATATTTTTGTAGGAATCTGTCGTTATTTGAAAGTGATTTTCTAAATAGAGGAACTGCTTCCCTTTTTTTAAAAATCAAAATCTTAATGTTTTGTTCTGATTGTTTACACGCACCTCCATCTTAAAATGGATCATCCCTGTCTACTTCATCACTCCACGAAAAGTCTTTATTGCTGACTTCACTTACTTCAGATTCGACTTCTTCTCCTACTCCAAATTAATTCTTTATTAAATTTATTTTTCCCTCGCATCTGTACATACCATAATGACTGCAAGGTGGTTACCATGAGCAAAACAAAGGTGATGATTCGTTGGTATTTACCTACTAACCTTTGGCATTACACTTGCACTGTCAGTGGTGATTGCGAAAATGTCTTTTTCTAAAGAAATATCATATTCTCTCAATTTCTTTTTATAAGTTCAAAACACACTTCTGCGGGCATATTTCCATTAATTCAGATAAGCCCCAAGTTCCAGATATTTGATTCTCTTTAGGAGGAGTGAACGTTAATATTATCTGAATTACCCTCCCATTTGCACTGACCTGTAAGCTCTGGGTACCACTACCAACCACCTACAGACCATCGTGTCATTTTTATACCTTCCACCTACACTTTATTTTTGCCAGAGTAAGAATGAAATACTTACCCATTTAAGTTTTCATTGCTAAACTTTGAACTGTTTCTAGATATATGCGAAGGTTTTTTTGGCTAATGAAAACAAAAGGTACTAACCATGATCAAGTAGGCAAGTAATTGACTCTTTAAATAGCAATATGCCAATATGCATTCAGGAAATTTTCTTTCCACTCTTATTCATTTACAATCTGGTTCACTGGATGCTCTGAATCACTTATTCTTGCTTGTATAGAACAGTATATTGTTTGAAAATGAATCTTGCACTATAAAAATAGATTTATGAAAAATTATTTTCGAAAAATATTTAATTATTAATGCATTATGTATCAATGTTCATTGAATATTATTATATGCATGCTATTGCTAACAATGATATTCAACGTGATTTGATTAAGAAATTTCCTGCATTAGCATGGACTTACCTAGTACTCTATGTAACCAAAGATTTTTCCTTTCAATTACAAGATCTTCAGTAAATATCTTCAAAATTCTACGGTGAATTCCAATTCTGAGACATGAGGATGGGACAATTCTGGGATATGACAGCAAAATAAGCGATTAGCTATGTTCGCTCATTATTACACTAACGATGAGGTTAAGGGAATACATTTCCAGAATTGATTGCTTTTAAGTTTCTGACATCAGGGACAATATTCTTGAAAGTATGTCGGAGCCACTTTGAGGCTTAAATCCGCGCCATTTTCTCAAGTACACCTTTGAGTTTTCATTGGTTTTCATTGGGTCCTAAGAAATTAGTCAATGCATTATACGCTAATAGAAAGCGTAATTAAAATTTTTAATATAATGCATTTTACTGTCAGTAAAATTATAAAAATTAAATTTTTTAAAACTATACTTCGATTTTTATTTAAATACTAAATAAATGATTTATGAAAACAGCCTGCTTGACTTTGCTTGTCTATATCCGTGTATGGAACTTCCTGTCTCTTGGTCAATTTGGCAAGATGAGTAAGGTAAGGTTCAATGGATATGGAAATGGGAATTTTGTTTTTTATGCATTAGTGATTATATTAATTTTGTATTCTTATGAATCACTTGCAGACACCAAAGGAACCGATTTCAGCCGTACAGGTTTTCGGTAGGAAGGTACGTGATCCAATGAATTACTTGTATGTTATGGCCACATGGCAGGATTGTTTCGGCGTCCGCTCCCGTCAAATCCTTTATCAGTTGTCGGTGATAGTTAACTGGTTTTAGTTATTCTTTTACACTAGTTATTAATATTAGTTCCTTTATTTTTCTTTTAGAAAACTGCCACGGCAGTTGCCTACTGTAAAAGGGGAACTGGCGTGCTTAAAGTAAATGGTAGGCCCCTGGAAATGATTGAACCTCGCGTCTTGCAGTATAAGCTTCAAGAACCTATTCTTCTTCTTGGTAAAGTAAGTACTTCGAAACCCTGGAGCCTAATTTTATGCAATGATGAGCTTAATTATCCCGAAGATGAACAGTATTGATAAGATATTTGTGACTGACTTGAGTGATGGCACACAAGTATAGTGAATGGATTGATTTGTAGCTAATGTGCGTCGTGATTATTTGCAGGAAAGATTTGCTGGAGTTGATATAAGGGTTCGGGTTAATGGTGGTGGTCATGTTGCCCAGATTTATGCCATCAGGCAAGCCATCTCGAAAGCTCTAGTTTCGTACTACCAAAAGTGTGAGTACACCAACTTAGTATTTTGTTGGCAATCAATTTTTGTTGCATCTGAGTTGTTGCATATTACTTATTTACATTTTTGTATGTTACCATGTTACATTTTAATCATTACAGATGTCGATGAGGCGTCAAAGAAGGAAATTAAAGACATCCTAATTCAGTACGATCGAACGTTGCTTGTCGCTGATCCCAGGCGGTGTGAGCCCAAGAAGTTTGGTGGCCCTGGTGCTAGAGCTAGATACCAGAAATCATACCGTTAAATACAGTGTATGTATTTTTGTCAATAAACCCCCTTAAAATTGATGTTTGTCCATTTTTATTTCATCATATTCCTGTGTCAATGGCTTACATTAAAGTTTAATTTGCCTCATAATATTTTCAATGTTGACGTTAAAAATATTTTGCGAACCCCAACTTTTTATGGTAGACTGGACTACAATCACAAATTTAGAGAAATTGATTTCCGAACAGATTTAAAATACCCTTTCTTCCCTCGTACAATTAGGGATATGAATAGCGGTAAATATGTCAAATACGAGTGTATCAAGGGATAGCATAGGTTGTTGCATGTTGGCATAAGGACTGAGCTAACCCAACTAACAGCATATTTTTGTATGCTCGCTTTGCTATTTTTATAATCTTTAAATAGTGTAGTTAAGACATATTATTACTAATCCTTTTTTATGCATGATATGTAGTGCATGTTCGGTGAGAATTCACCGCCTGTAGGGTATGATGTAGATTGCTGCCATTCCGCTGAGCGAAATTTAGATGTTTCGGAATTGATCAGTAGGGTGTTCGCTGTTACTGTGGGCTATTTTGACATAACTTAAGACACCCGGTTGTAATCAGTTACCTTGTTTGAAAGAGCACTCCGCGATTATTTGCTGGTTTTTACCGCTGCAAGCTTCGAGTATCCCAACTGCATTTACCCAGTGGCTCCTACCTTACTCTTCATTTACTTCACTTTGTTTCCCCATCTACATCTCAGTTATACCCTGCGAGCCACCACGAGGGGGTGAAGGTCACCATACATGAACTACTTACATGCGAATAAGAGTTATAATGTTACTACTTCATGGAGAGATGTTAAGTGTGAGTCATGTGCAACCTCTACTGCTCATTATACTGTATTTCTCCCTTTCCCAGCAATTTAACCTTTGTAATGGCATCGATAATTTATCCTATTTCAATGCTTGGATTATCTACCAGAGTCTCAAGTGCATTCTCTAAAATGTTGATGTGGGTAGCTGGTGTTGGTTAACTCCCCATGTCGTCCACGCCGGCTTTTTTAGATTTATTCTTTTTAATTATTTCCCTTCACTCCTGTCTGCTTCCATCTACTCTTTGTGTTCATTAATTCTTCCATCTAAATTCATCTAATTCCTTTGCAGAGTTAACCAAACACGTTGTGTGATATTACTGCTATTCCTGCATGAAAACCATGTAGTCTTCCTTGGACCTTTTTCCTGCCTTTGGTTACTTAACACACCTATTAAGTTAAGGAATGAAGCTGAACATTTACCTGTTTAACTGTCACCTTAGCTAACCTTCTGGAATTGGCTTTTATGTGCTATGTCCCTTCATATACCATGTGAATAATAAAATTTCTTCGACAATTCAGGTGGGATAGTGATTATTCGTACTTTATTTGTTGCTAGTGTTCATAATGAATGTGTTTCTACAGTCAAGATGATTTTTTTTGTAAAGGTCTTGCTATCTCTTGCATTGTGTAAATGTCATTTGTCATGATCCCTTTCTGCTGTATAACTTTTTACCTCACTCATTTATTGCTGTCAGGGTATTCCATCCTACTTCATTCCCATCTCCATTCTACATTACCACCAATTTCAAAGTCCCTATTGCTAATGAATATTTTCTTCTTGAGATATAATTTATCTAAGTTCCTTCATGTCTACTATTACTGTACAAGGCATCTTTGCCACTTGTAGATTAATTTTTAGGCAGTGTTGGTTAGCTTTTCTTGAGCCTTGATGAATGCAGAATCTGGAAAGAGAAATTTTGTCATTTCTTGTATACATAGTTTCCAGTGGCGAATCGAAGTTATTCGAAGTGGGTATTCTAGCTCATCTGCCCCTTAATTCACTGCTTCAGAGACTGAAATATTCCAGTTCTCAAAAATCAGTGGACTTAACACGTTGTGTACCTGGGTATTTGAATGGCCTATAACCCTCCGTTCCGGCGGACTTTTAAAATCTAGTTTTTTTGAATATGCATTGCATGCGAAGAGAATTCTAGATGCTTCAAGAATGCTTTCTCACTTCTTTACCTCTCTCACCACTGCTAATTTGAAATAAATTTTCCGATACCCAACCATGCACAGAGGTCAGCAATGACGGGTTAAATAATTTGCCTTAATGTTTTCTGTGGATCACATGGATTCAGCAGGTTTTCCTTTGGGCAAAGATGTCGATGACAAATTTCTTGAAACTTCCGTCGCTCGAAAGGTTGTTCAGTAAAGTCTTTTCAATCGCCAAGGCACTTCAATTGCTTAGGCTCGAGTCCGTGATGGAGTTTCTTAAAAATGTCTTCACTGTCTTCAACGTACTCATACTTCTTTCGGACGATACAGTAGATACACAAATATCTGAATCAGTCTTATGATTCCCACAGTTTCTTGATACACTATATCCAAGCCATTATCCAAAAAATATTTAAGTAACACATGTGCAGGCAAGTGTTTACTCTCGTTGGAATAGACTAATGAGTTCTTTTTTTAGCTGTTCACTATTAAATAATGAGTACATTTTATCAGGCTATTCAATTTCGCCGAGGGGAATTGTATTGTACGCAGGAAACTGTTTTTCATCAAGCAATTCTGCAAAATAGAAGTTATTGAAGTCTTCAAAATGAGATTCCATGTGGACAA
This sequence comes from Platycnemis pennipes, assembly GCA_933228895.1. Classification (NCBI taxonomy): domain Eukaryota; kingdom Metazoa; phylum Arthropoda; class Insecta; order Odonata; family Platycnemididae; genus Platycnemis; species Platycnemis pennipes. The sequence goes on from OW121855.1 coordinate 34,041,884, forward strand.
CGCAAGTGTAAATTATTTCAAAAGTGAGCCTTATGAAATAGTGAAATATGTCTGGTCCACCCTGGTTGTTGTTGTTCAGTCCTTTAGCCGTAGGTTGACTTGTTATTTTCCAACCACTAAACTAAGAAAAAATTCACATGCAGCGAAACTGTTTCATACAGAATCAGTCTCTCTTAATTTCGCTCCGTCTCGCCATCTCTTGATCGTTCGCCGAGACTTGGAAGGGCGCGAGTGTCTAGGCTCTCAGCGCGCAAGAATCACGTAGCTTCAGATGGAAGCGTCTGGCGGCGAATAAGCGTTTGCACATGCGCCATCCGGCCATTTGGAGTCTACCAGCAGCCAGACTCCCAAGCCTCCAAAACATCCAAACCACTTCAACGCAACGCAATGTGCAGGAATATAGGCCGAATTTATTTTTCCTATGCTTTCTCGGCAACATAAAAGGCATGACAGAGCTGAAAAAATAGTATACGTTTAACTGTAATCATTTTGGGTATTCTCAGGCTCCCAGACTACCCTTCAGCTTCGCCACTGATAGTTTCTTCAACCATCATATTTTGGTGTACTGTAACATCTCCGGGTATGGTCTTCATCTCCACCTGTAGTGTGGTCTAGAATTACTTCCCTCCCACCTAATTTTGGCTCAGTACCAGCAATACTGGCTTTTCCTCTTGGAAATATTACTTTCTTTCACCATTGCTGTAATTCTTTACACATCTTTCACGTCTAGGTATCCCTTCTTCAGTAGTGAATTGCTCTGTTGAAGAGGTGTTTACTCCGGGACATGGATAGGAATGTTAAAGGAAAGAGGGCTGAAATGATGCCTGGTATGGTAATAAAATTAGGGCATAGTAGAAGATGAAATTGACTGGTGGGCGTGGGAAGTAAGGAAGATGGCTAGGTAGAAAGATGTTGGGGACAATGAGATGATTTCATGGGTTAGTGATGTATCAGATCTACCTAGAGCTGTCACAGAGGAACTTGAAAGGGTGTTTTCTGCAAAATGGGAATGTTTTGAAGTGCTTAATGCTCATCCAAATCACCCTTCACCAGTAGCTCACTTATTACTTAAATATATACTAAACTACATATATGTACCTATATATAAAAATTAGGGATGGATTGAATAGCAGATTTCTCGAATTCGAGTATTAAATCATGACTCTTATTTCGAATACTAGAATTGCAATTGATACGTTGCATGTTGTTATACAAATTAATCTGTCGCCTTTTGAAGTAAAAAGTTACGAGTTAATTATATTAAAAAACTCAATCCTGGTTTTTAAATGTCAAATACCTGTATAATAAAATAATTTTTCCACCTATTACGGACTGTTGAATACATTAACTATTATAAGCCTTAATAAGTGAGCAGAAAGTGTTGACACACCATGTTCTGCCCAGTTTTAAATTAAATGAATTAGTTCAACACGCCAAATATAGTGAAATTATTTGAGATACCAAATACTTAAGTATTCACACATCTCTAGTAACAATATTACTCCTTTGAAGTAATGATTTCCCCCTGCTAACATGTACCATGGGTGGTGCATAGTGATATTTGGCCTATCTATTGGGAGGAAAGGCATCCTTAAGTAGCTTGTAATAATGACCCTTATACACCATCAGCTTATTTAAACTTATGGCATTGCTTGAACCTCACCATTCATGACTTATGAACTGAAAGACATTATTTTCCTTAAACCTTGCATACTAGATCACTATGGCATGTCTGTAAGTGTATACCTAACTGGGGTAATTTTCGTGTATTTTGGATGATCTGCCATTAGATATATGAAACATTTTGTGTTCTGAGTGTATTTAAATGAAATTTAGTGTGCTCACTCACATTGCTGACAATTGACACTACTTATCAGGCTCTTATGAGGAATGCCAAAGTGAATTTAATGACACTTTTAATTTATACTCAACTGTTAAACATTTTCAGGATGCTAAAATGTCCTGGTAATTTTGGAACACACTGCAAAAATTATTTTCATATATGCTTTATTTACTAATTCTATGTACAAAATCAAAGTATTAGCTGGCCAACATTTTTCACAAAGCTTCTCAAACTGCAGAGGGGAGATAGGATGTGCTATAAAGTATCACCCTGTACTAAGCCATTGATGTGTTTTAAGTTCACACATTCAGGATAGAGAGGCTAGTTCTTTTCCTTCGGCCACGTAATGATTTCCCACAAAGCTATTACAATTGTAAAACCAGATAATGAAGTGGGGTTGTCCAGAAAGGCTTCGGCTCAGGATTTGAACTAGGGATCTTTCGGTCTGTATCCCAGCACTCTACCCTCTGGGCCATTATGCCCCACTGATGTACAACAGGTGGCAATTAAACTATCTTCCCATTTCCACACATGGTAGAAAGAGAGCAGTTAAGGGAAGTCTTTGGTTCTGTTGACATAACAAATTATCATTTTTCTTGAGGTCATTTTTCTTTGGTTTTCATTTTTCCTAGCTATTGCATGTACTTAGTTGATTTGAAATATTCATCTCGTCTGTTGGCAAAATCCCCATTTTCAAAAAAAAATTTTAACAGTATTTAATGGGAAGTGTGTGTCTTGTACACTACGTTTTGCATTTATGAAATGAAAATATCAAAGATAGACCAGAGAGGCATCCTAGTTATACAATTGAAAAGTATTGAATTGGTAAGAGTAAAATCAATGCTGAAGCAATTACAATGATTGACTTGAGTATCTGCCTGATGAATATCAGGCAAGTTAAATAAAGATATTCGGAGTATGTGAATTAGAGGTATGTATCATCATCAGTCAGTAATCCTGAGATGGGTTTCATGCAGCTCTCCACTGAAATGTTCTATCGGCTAATCTCTTCTTATTTACTTATTTCTTCTCTTTCACATACTTCATCACTTATATATATCTCATGACAGGCCTTCCTCTGCCATTCTTCCCATTCACTTGTCCTTCAATGATTGTCTTCATTAGGCCATCATGTCACATGATGTGGCCAATTAAGTTGTCCTGTCTTCTTAGGGTATTCAGAAGACTTTTTCCCACTGTTCTTAGGACTTCCTCATTACATACATCTACATTACAAAATACCCTGCAAGCCACCACAAGGGTTTGTGGCAGGAGGTGAAGATCACCAAACATGCATTATCGACATTCAACTAGGCTACTGCCTGGAAACATGCTAGAGGATAGGGTAACATGCAGCTAGATGGTTAGTATCTAGATGGAATATTGTCCTATTGAATGATTTGACAAGTTTTAAATGTTACCTGCTGATTACATGCTCTTGTATACCGCATTATTCTACACAACCCAATATTTGACCTAACCTTCTGGATAGATTCCCCCTACCTCTTATGATGTATCCCCATGCCCCACTTCCCTTCCCATCTTAACCCCCAACCTGTTTATGCCTCAGCATTTCTTCAAATTCCTTCCCCTTCCTAAACATACGTAACCACCCCCCAGTCCAGTACACTACTTAAGGCCTCCATAATGCTCTTGTCATTTTAGTACCTTGATAATAACACGAATGTGTTGAAACCAGTAGGGTCATTAACAGTTATGTGAAAGTATAAATTTTTGTTCTTATTCTCAACTCTGGAAATATTCCACAAAGTAAAGGCTGAGGCTGTTCCTATAAATGGGTAAAGGTAAGATTTTTTTAAGGAATGGGCAAGGGGTGGAGAGAAACCCATCCTAGTAGGTGTGGAGTGCTGGGCTACAGACCAGAGGGTTTCAGGTTGAAATCCCGTACAGAAGAAGCCTTTCTGGACACCCCACCTAAAATCCTTGCAATTCCATTTCCTGTACATCAGAACTATGTACACGGATGATCAATTTAATGTTTGTCATTCTTCTGTAATACCACATTTTGAATGCTTCCAATCTTCTCTTCTCCACTGCTGTCATCGTCCAAGCCTCACTCCCATAAAGAAACACGCTCCAGTTGTATGTTTTGATGAATTGTTTCCTAACTTCTAAACTTGTATTTCCAGCTGTAAGTAGATTCCTCTTTTGATAGAACGCCCTCTTTGCCTGGGCTATTCTGCTGACTACTTCTTTCTTGCTTCATCCATTGTCCTTCCTTCCAGAAGATATTCCTGCTGAACTAATTAAAAATGTAGGAGACAAGACGTTACCCCTTAATTGCAAAAGCATCTGCGGCATGTTCTCTAAGGGTGAAATACCAGTCCATCCTTCATTGGTTACTATGCTTCCATGGTTACAGAACTCTTTCACCTCTTCAAACTTGTTTTCCTAGTATAACGTTGGTTTTGGCTTCTTCTCTCTTGCTGCATACCAATATCTTACTCATTGTCTTCTTCAGGTGATATCTGGCCGTTGTCCTTTCCATAGTTATTAGAATATTACTCAGGCCCCTCTGTTACTGCTATGAGAGCTATGTCATCGGTGAATCACAGTAGGTATGATAATTTTTTCTCTGTGGATATTTACTCCAGAAGACATCTCTTTGATTTCATTGATGGCTTTCTTGATGTGTGCATTAGAAATTACAGGAGACAGTGTGCAGCCTTGTCTCACTCCTTTCCTTATTCTTGCTTCTTCACAGCTAAGTCCAGATTTAACCACAGCTATTTGGTTTTTATACAAACTGGATAATTCTTTGATCATTGTGGGACACTACAATTCCTTTCAGAATTCCAATCCACCTTGTCAATAGCCTTCCATAAATCCACTAATGCAATGTTCTCTATGAGCAGCCTAAGGGCTTCTCTTGTACCCTTACTTTGGCCTGAATCCTGAATCTAAATTGATCTTCATCCAGAATCTCTTGAATTTTGTTCTAATCTTCTGTAGATGATTCTTGTTTATATCTTTGATGCATGTGTCATGAGGCTTATAGTCCTAAAATTTTCGCATTTCTCCTCGTCTTCTTTTTGGGAATAGGAATGATGTTTTTCTTGAAGTTCCTTGGTATTTCTCCTGTTGAGAACATGCCCCAGATGGTTTTGCAAAGATGGGTTAATGTATTGTCTCCTACATTTTTAATTAGTTCTGTAGGATTATCATCAATTCCAGAAGCCTTAATCATCCAAAGGTCCCCTTCTACTGTGTCAAATTCTGATCTTAATATTGGCACTCCCATATTATCCTTTTCAACTTCGCTTTCCTATTCGATTACTTTTGCACTGAGATTTTTTTCCATTGCATAACTTTTCCAGATATTCATTCCTACTCTTCACTTTGTCCTCATTTTCAGTCAAATGTTCTCCGTTTTTGTCCCTTAAGGCATTGTATCTTGTGCACCATTCCTTGAAGTGATTCCTCACTATCCTATAGGCAGCTTCCCCCTTTCCAAGTGCAATGTTGTTTTGTACATCTTTGCATAGATTCTTCTTCCACTTTTTTCTAGTTTATCTGGCTTTGCAACATATTTTGTTTCTTATTATTTTGTAGCAAAGCTGCCCTTCTTCATTTTCACAATCCATGGCTTCTTCTTGGCAACATTTCTTCTTCCAAGAACTTCTTTTGCTGCTTCTTATTATCCACATTTAATGTCTTCCCAATGCTCTTCCACTGATTTCTTAGTCAATTCCTTTCCTGTGTGTCTTCCAGCTGCTTTTTGAAATGGCAGCTGATGTTGAGCCTCCTTCAGTTTTTCTACTGGCTATATATTCTTCTTTGTTTTCTTGAATTTTAGAAGGCATTTCATCATCACTAAATTATGCTCACTGTTGATGTCTGCCCCAGGGTAGCTTTTGCAGTCCTTCGCCTGTTTCCTAAATCTGTGCTTCACTAAAAAGAAGTATTGAAATCTTCTGTCTCGAGCTATTTTCCACATGTATTTTCTTTGGGTGTAACTTTTAAACAATGTGTTGGCAACCACTAACTTATTTTTTTTGCAGAACTCCAGTAGTCTTTCTCCTCTTTTGTTTTGGTTTCCCAATCATATTTTCCAGTTATTCTTCCACCTTGACCTATGCCGATGACCGTTCCAATCTCCTAAAATAATTAGATTTTCTTCTCCTCTTACCTGCTTTATAACTCCCGTGATATCTTCATATATGTCTTTCACTTCTTTATCTTCTTTGTTGTCTATTATAGGCATATAAACCTGCACCACTATGGTATATACAGGTTTGGTCTCGATCTTCTCCATTATTATCCTTTCATTGTACTACAGGACATGCATTCTGGCACTCTGAGTATCATCCCTACTCTGCATTACCATGTAATGATCCCGTGTGTATAATCCTGTAACCTCCACTTCCACAAAATTCCTCTTCATGCAGCTGATTCGTAATATGTTGAGATCTATTCTTCGCATTTCCACCTTCAGGTTCTCCAGTATTCCACTGGTCTGAAGCAATCTTATGTTCCATGTTTCTACCCTAAAATATTTATCACACTTGACTGATAATAAAGAGAAATGAGTAGAGTAGCTGCGACTCCTTGGGAAAATAATGTGGTGGTTTCCCCTTGCCTTCCATACTACAGTCATTAAAGTAAATGTTACCATGCCTGTAATGCAATGAGTGATGATGTACCAACCACTGTGGTCCCCACCTTCACTCATATGAAGAAGAGCTGCTGCCCTCTCTTCCAGGTGATGGAATCCATAATTGTTGGTAGCCTCCCGTTGCACAGTCCCAGCATCTTCAAAGGTTCTGTATTAATTAAAATCCTACCTTACCCAGGGATAGACCAATACCCCCTTGGAATGCCATCACTTGCAGTCCACGGCTCTCTATTTGATGAGTCGCTACTAGACTAGATGACTCACAGCTAACCTCTAGAACTACAGGTTGACCCTAACCCGGTGGGTTCAAGCTCAGCCACGAGAATTAGAGGTAAAAGAAACATTTTTAATAACATATGGGAGTTGGTCTATGGCAACAAAATATTTACTTAATTGGATCAAACTACTGCAGCAGTATGCATGTACTGAATGTATCTGAAGTGGGTAGATGTTACAAATACTTAATAATGTCTAGTAAAAAATACAGATAATATAACTCATTATATGAGTTAGTGATGAGTTTACTAGTTGAATATCAGCATGCTTACCACCTTACTCATTATGAGTTTTCATTTTAAAATGCTCAAGTTGCAGAGATTTCATTAATTCTAACAATAAAAATAAAGCTACAAAAGGAGCCAAGTATGAAATAAAGTTAAATTTTTAATGATTTGTTAAGACAATTCACAAAGTGATAATTAGTAATGTATTTTACAAGGGAAATGTGAGCTTGGAATGGTAAAAGAGTAGTTCTGTCTGTGAAACTTGAGTAAGCAGCGGTGGGTGAATCAAGAAGGAAATGATCAGCAGAGTAGAGCTTTCTACCAGAAGAAGAATCAACATACAGATGGAAATAGAAGCTTAGAAGTAAGGAATGATTACAACTAACATCCAGAGCATGTTTCTTTATGGGAGAGAGGCATGGATTATAGCAGTAGCTGAGAAGACTGAAAGCATGTGAGATGTGTTGGTATTGAAGTATGATGAAGATGAAATGGATTGACCAAATGGCATTGACGTATTTGAGGAAAGTAAAGTACAATGAAAAAATAAAAGAAAATGTTGGACAACCTAATTCTCCATATTGTGAGACATGATGGTCTGTTGAGTACTGCTGTATAGAGAAAAGTGAACTGAATGTTCTGTGTGTAACTTAAGGAAAGGGCATGTAAATGTGAAGAGTTAGGCCTATTAAGAATAGAGCGGAGAGCAGCATCAAACTAGTCTGGGAATGAGTAGCGAATTTTTTTCACCTTGGAATGCCTTGGGTAATTAATTAATACTTTATTCATTCATTACACTGTAATGATGTTAATGTAATTCTAACTTTTAATTTGGTATTTTTGTATGAAGGTATGTACCTTCTTCTTTATTTTTCTTATAGTTTGAAATGGTTTATTTGTGTGCTTTATCATGCTGTATTTGGATAGGATTCTTTCATTTCTGATGTACTTCAGTTTAAAATTTAATAATAATCTTGTAAATTTGAATTTTCTATCACAAGCTACTTACCTTTAACTTCAGTGTGATGCACAGCAGATGAAAAAAGGCAATAATCCAAAATTTAACTTCTTTAAACAAAATGTTTTTAATGGTATTTTTTATCATTGTATTAAAAACCTGTAGACTTAAGTACTGCATAAGCTATATTTCTTCTCTTTCATTTTCTGCTTGTGCAATCATGTTCCTGTACCTGTATGAATTTAATATTAATCATTTGTTTTTCAATGAAAGTAGTATGCTTTTATGAATAAATACAATGAAATCCCATTTGGCTAGTATGCACACAAATAAATGAGTTGCATAAGACATATTATTAGTACCTATTATAGTGACTGAAAATGCATTTGTCCTGGAAGTCCCAGAGATTTCTCCATTGTGTTGATTGTCCCAGATTTTTTATTCAAGGATTAAATGTCCCAGTTTTACATCACCAATCTCTGGACATCCCGCACCTAAGAATTTGCCTCCAGAATTTTGGTGTGGTTATTCTTTTAATTATCAAATAAGTATTTTTATTTTAAAAATGTCAAGCATTGGGAACTTATCGGAGCAGCAGTTTTCTTCTTTTATCATGAAAAAGTCCTGTCAATTAATACCAAATATCATTGCGTGTATGTGCCTTCAAATGGAGTTATGGTAGGCTTACTTGGTAAATGGAATTTAATGTTATTCATCATGGATTTTTTGTGAGTAATTTCAGTCTATCAGGATTGTCATTTTTTGCTTGTGAAGAAGCACAGTTCCTTCAATGAGTACATCTTGTTTTTTGATAAAAATTATAATGGGTTGTTTTCAGGCAGTTGCCTTATGTTTATAGAGATACTATATCTCTGCCATATTGCATATCTCATTCAACATTCTCTAAAATGTTGTGCTTACTTTGGTTTCCTGCATTGTTTTTAAGATGGAGAGAATTATTAATTACATAGTAATTTACTATGTAGGCCGATATCTTTTGAATCATTGTAAGAATATGCAGTACAGTTTTCATTATGACTATGTTAAAAATCAGAACATTGTGGTACATAGTGAGGATGAAGTTTTCAAAATGCCCTTGTTGTTTACCCGACAGAGATTCTGTAACTTTCTAAGCAGACACATAATCTGCCTCAACTAGTGCTAGACTTATATTTGTCACACAGTACGATGACTTATGTACCGTACTGTACATATGTTTACTTTGCATGGGTAATTCTTTGAGCCAAAAGAGCCTGCTGAGGATACCATGTGCAGCAAGGAAGTCTCCTCCTCATGGTCAAGGGGTCATACATTTCCTTCTCCATATTAATAAAAATGCTTAAGATGGGATTAAATAAAATGGTATGCATGCGTCAAAAATGAATTTAATATCATGGATAAATGGTCTTGTTTTTTCTATTAACCAGCAAGTGATCAATTTAAAGTAAGGGTGACTAGATATCACTATTCTCTGCATAAATCACTTGGCATAAGGCACTTGTGTATTAATCATTAGTACCCCCTGAGATCACTGGATACAACTATGCATCTAGTTTATCATGAATGTGTCTACTCCACAGATTTGTCTATTTCAGAGGAGATGACACTTTCCCTTAAGGCACTCATTATTCACGTATCACTTTAGCAAGCAATGTTCTTCTTGACTCATATCAGTAGTCCATACTAATACGTCTCGTCGATTCAACAATTTTATGAAAATAAGACTTAAAGTTATTGCACACAAATGTTTAATATTTAAAGTCTACTTCTTCATTCTGGTCTTCTGCTCTTGCAATTGAGTCCAATAGTTCCCTTTTTATCTGATTCTGCAACCTCCTAGGAAGCTTTCTCGTCGACTGGCAAGCACTTGCAAAGAAAAGATCTAAGTCATCTAATTTTGAGGAAGTGTTTCTATTATCTTCCAAATAATCCACAACACACTCAACCTCTGTTGTGCTCTTGCGTTTCGTAGCTTTAGGAGTTGCTTGATGCACAACATCTTCAATCACAAAAGCTCGCCCTCCTGCTGCTTCCACATGAGCCAAGCCATGAGAGGTGGTCCCCTCACATTCATGTTGGGAATAATTGACGTGGTTCCTGAAACAGCCAGAGGTATTTGAGCTTCCAAAAGGTTCTTAATAGCTTAACGCACCTAATATAATAAAACTTAGCTATTCCATGTGGAAGAACTAAGTTTTTCTTCATTATAAAGAACCATTTCCATAAAGCTATTCCATAAACCACCTACCTAGATCAACATTGCTTTTTAGGATGTTGATATCAGAGTTAATAAGTAGCACAAATACTGATAGCACTTCACGGTTTAGATATTACTAGGTTAATAAGTATCATATAACCACACGTACAGTTAATAAACTTACGATCTAGATGTCATTGATGGGAGTAAGAATTGCATCTGTTTCTCATAGCGCCAAGGCTTTAAATTTTTAGGCTCATGCCCATTTTCACCAGCTCGTCGAGATATTGCTTGCCGGTAGCAGTCTCTCAGCTTCTTCCAGTTTTTCTTAACTGTAAGACCTGTGAAATTATCAGAGAAGCCTAGTAGTAGCCAAATCTTTTAATGATTTTCTGTGTTTATTAATGTTGTACTTCCCACGAAAAGTTTCAACATTGGCAGAATGGAAACTCCACCTGGTGGAATGAGATCGACCCTCAATTTGTAATAGCCCTCAATAGATCATGAATGTGCTTGTCTACACAAGGAATGAGTTTTCAGTAAGAGAGCAATTCTATTTACCCTAAGGTGCCCCTTTGTTGCTTTAGCCAAGATTGTAATGCTTTCCCTTCTGATGTAGTGGTTTTCTGGTTGGTAGCATTTTAAGTCGTAAATGATATTTCAGATATTTTATGGGTATATTCCTACTGTTAGCATCAAACAATCATTATCATAATTTTTCAATTTTGTGGATGATCATACGATATGGCAATACTGTATGTGGAATCTCTGTTGTGGCCAGAAATCCATTCCAAATAGAAATTGGAACATTGGTGAATCTGCCATCAAGCTGACCATAGATTTCAACTGGAAACTTATAGAAATGCTCATGTTGAGCACATTTTTGGGAAAGATTAGTCAAACAGTTCTTTTGCTCTAAATTACATTAAGCAATTGTAAATGTTAAGTGACTCCTTGTTCTGTTCATAGTGAAGAGTATTAATGATGGTCTGAACACACCTTTTCTGCTATATTATTCCATTATCTTGGGAAATAATTACTAAAATGTGACTAACTTTCGTTTTTTCTCCTTTTCTGATTTTCCGCTAGTGGTAGGCGTTTTCCATGTCTTCTTCAAGTCTTTACTTTACTTGGAGAACCTTGTTGTAAATGCCAATTACCAATATTAAGTAATATCTTTTACCCTAGGTCCCTGTGGGATTAAGCTATTTTCCGTGGGTAGCCGACCGAGTTCTCTTATTCGGTGTTTCATTGGCCAAGGTAGAGTCATCCCTCGTCATAGAGAATCATCCCTCGACCGCCGCAGGGGCGAGATTTTTGCGCGTTCTATTTTCTTTTCTTATCATACCCGTTTGGCATATTATTGGAGATTCACGAACGTAAGTGTCCAAGGCTGTCATTCTGGCGGAATATACAAACGTGGTGAACTCAAAATATTTCGGCAACTGGCTCTAGAAATCCATCAGAGCAGCGCTGTTCTGGCGCCAGAACGGTTAACCCTAAAAAAATTGCAAATGAATAAACCATCGACTTCATTTCAAAACGTTGTTGACTTGTGTGATATCATGTTTCGATACTATTGTATTAGCGATCCTCTTTTTGACTTTATTTAGGCAGTGCGAAACCGGGCGATAATCTTGTCCATGAACATGCATGTTCATGATCTCGATTTAACGCGTTCTTCGCAACTCTAGAGCTAATTATTGCCGAAGAGCCATATCACAATTGTATATCTGGAGTAGCTAGCTTTCCATCACGCTAGGTCCGGCAGACGTATAATACATATCCAAGTCGGTTATTTTTCAAGTATCAGCTCTTTACGTCCAGGAAAATAAATGCTATGCAATCTAGTGTGTGCCTAAGCATCATGAGATGTTATTGAAACTGACTGCGAGCAGTTCATTTAAACCGCCATAAAATATGACGTCGCGTCAAGAGAAAGGACAGCACCTCTACGCCGTGATAATTACCAATGACAACTGCTGGAGAGAAAAGAATTTTTGCTAGTCACCCAATACATACAGCGTGGTTCTCGTTAGACATTTTTGGAGATAATTATTATTAGCAAACCTTTATAAGTGCTTCGGGCTAACGAAAAATCCTGACCTCCCTCGTCATAATGCCAATCTGAACACCCGACCATCTCAGCTAGGCTATGTCTAAAAAATTGCGCTTTGATCTATACGTGTACATCAGGGAGAGAACAATACAGAGAAACCGAGCGGAATACAATGAATGTGTTCACGAACAAGGTGGGGAACAAGACGAATATAAGAGTTGCTGTGTTCCTCTTCGTCAATGTCTATCGGGCACATCTGCGGAAAACTGTCAGCGGACTTTGCATAAAGGTTCCGACATTTTCCCTTTAATTGCGGGTGATGGTTGGTTATTAAAACAGTTTTCATAGTTATTTAAAGTATTAAATGATGAAGAATTAATACTCACAGTCAGTATTCAAAATTTGGGCAATTTCTGCCCAGCTATTATCTTTTTTTCTGATATCTTTGTATTCCTCCAAGGAGATATCGTACAGGTAAGGTCGTTTTCTTACTTCTTCTATTAACCCATTCATTTCTATTCTAGCAATTGTCCCACCAGTGAACACAAGTATCGATCTACCTCAACTAGCACAGCGAAGGCACGCTAGCTATGCATGGCGTAGCCACGTTAGCAGAGACATGTCGTCGTAGCTGCGGAATCGGGTCGCGCTAGCGGCCAATCAAGGTTCTTTCCGCGTAGTACCATCTAGTGACCAAATAAAGAACTACATTCTCCGCCTTCCACATAAGCGCGGCTGAAGACCACCATTGAATTAGCAAATTTGTTCAATGAATAATAATATATCTTTGTGTGGTCGAGGTTATAATTGTTTTCTAGGTCTAATATGCCACATAATAGCAATGCAGTTTATTTTTGGGCCCTTTAGCCAAATTACAAATGAATATTACAGTGAAGACACATCAACAGGCAAAAATATAATGTTTGTAATCTCAAAAAGAAAGGGCCGACCAAGTAACATAAAATATCTGAACTCCAATAAAATTAAAAGAGTAATTGACAAGTGCAAATATTACATCATTCTATAGTGATATCACTGCTTAGACATCCCTATTATGTAATTTAAGTTTAATTTGTACAGATGTAAGAGTCATGAAAGAAGCCATTAACTTCATTGGTAGGTACCTCGTACCCGTGGAGTACATCAAAAGTTGCAATATTATGGATGACAGGGAAGACGAAAGGGATTTTTGTCCCAAAAATGCTGAAAAAGGTGGAGTTAGAGTGACCGGATGGAACATATGTTTTGAGGGGTAGTTTCGAAGGATGTAATCAAGAATAGAGTTTTAGCAATCTTAGAGGAGGGAAGAAAAGATCGGCTGTTTGGATGACATGAGTCACGATGTAGGTGGACGTAAGTCGAAGAGAATCGTGGAAAAGGCAAGTGTTCGGCTGCTTGGGAATGTTTGGAAACGTTCTTCTAAATCCTGACTTAGCTGATAGATTATAATAAATGGAAGGAATATTGAAGTTTACATAAAAGAGAAATCCTTAGGGTCATTCAAGCAATTCAGCATTTTATGAGGGAAAATATTCCCATTATTTCTTCTCCGAATGTTGCAAATTTCATATTCCATAATAATAGCCTATTTATACAATCTAGTGACGTTACCATTCAATAAAGTAATTTGAAGAGCTCAACAATATTGAACTCTTTCCTAAATTTATAATTAATTCTTAAAATTTTTGGGCTTAATAAAAAAATATGCTTGGGAAGTAGAAGTAAAAATTACTCCAAGAACATGGACGTAGCCAGGGTGGGGCACTTCTCCCCCCTGGCTCATTAGTAAAATGAAAAATTACAGGTCAACTAGCTGAAGGTGCCCTTTGACATTCAATGAGAGGGAGAAATATAATAAATACAAATTGTGTTAAGAAATCTTAACATATTTCATGAAGAGCCGAAAACAATCTTGTGTTATGGAACGGTTATGAAACGATAACTTATTTTTGCCCCCCGCCCCCCCCCCCCTCCCTCCTCGAGAACATCCTGGCTACGCCACTGTCCAAGAATCTTAATTTCATGATTCCTAGCTATTTTTATCAATAAGGAAATAACAAAGTATAATCAAATTATATTATCATAATTTGATTGACAGTAGCACTGTAATAGTTTCAGGCTTGATGTGGTGGAACTGCTTCATAGTAAATAATAACTTTGGAATTTAGTGGAAAATTTTAAGATACTACAGTAGTATTTTTTAATTTTTATTTTTGAGTTATTTTTAATACTAGACAAAAATCTTGAGACATGATGGTCTCATGAAGATATCTTTCAAGTAAAGAGTGCCCAAGGAAGCCCTCAAGTTAAGAGCTGCATCAAAGCAATCTTAGGAACTGACGATTAGTGATAATTGCTACCGAAAGTAAAGTTAACAGCCTGATTCTATAACTATGGGTGAAGTGATATAATGTAGTCATACACTTAAATAAACAGGGCCACATAATACATGACTTTGTTTTGTTTTCCCATGGAAGAAAAGATATGAAAATCTGGAAATATATCAAAAGGGGAATAGATGCAGAATTACGGAAAATGTAAGCCACCTGCCTCAATTTCAGGTAGCACCTCAAGGAAACTCGGCCACATCCATTTCAGATTTACTGAATACTTTACTCACGAGAGGAATAATGGCTACTGAGTAGAACTGGCAATAGTCCTAACCCTCATACCCTTGACGATACAAATTGAGTAAAATTGAGCTAAGAGTGTATCCAATTAGATCCACCCCACCAAATTAAACTACTTGCTAGTGATGCTAATGAAATATCATTATCAAACACATACCTACCTGTTTTCTGGTTGGAATAAAACACCCTAGTAAGAATTTTCTCACATTAGCTTCAAGTTTCACTTTCTCTATGCTTGATACCTCTCCTCATGGACTATGAAGAAATTATGAGCAGGTAATTGGAGAGGATGGAACACATAATAAAGGGTGAGGGTATTTAGATGGCCTTGAGGGAAAAATGATGAGGGGTTGTTATTTCAGAACTAAAGCAAATGATAAGAGGATTGTGGAAAGATATGTATGCCCATTGAAACCTACCTTAACCAGTAAACCACTAATAATAACATGAGAAAGAATTGGTCTCATGAAAAAAAACATGATTTTCAAAGAGAATATTCATCTGAAGATGCTTGTCTTTCGGGATTCCCTCCGCGTTGGTCCATGGTTGCTCAGATAACAGTTTTGCCGGCGTTGCAGTCGCCGGCGAAACTGTTGTCCGAGCAACCATGGACCAACGCGGAGGGAATCCCGAAAGACAAGCATCTTCAAGTAAGACAACCCGCGGAAGCCTACACAAGAATATTCATCTGCCTCCCAAGTTCCATTGCCCAGAAAATGCTCCTAAATACATTACTAGTAGGTCTGTCTTTCCAATAGCCTGCATCGATAATACATACTACAACTACATAATTACAAACTTCATGGCACAATACAAATTACAAAGGATTATTTATTATTATAAGGCTAAAAAACAACTCTATTCCCAAGGGCAATAAAATTTATATCTTCTATTTCACTTTCAAGTCTGGAGGAACAATGAGAATCTGGACAATAATCACTAGTCATCATGGTAGTGGCCATTTATCCAAGGTTATTGGTTCATATCCCAGACAACGGTTAAAAAATGACAAAAACTTGGAATTATTCTGAAAAATTCATATGACTTTACTTCAAGGTAGCTGAATTTACATGACTCAGTATGTAGAGATGAGGTATGGGAAATAACGAGAGAGTGAGTATGGCAAGGGTGAAGTCAATAGAAGGGGAATTGGGAGAGGAGATTGGCACGAATTGTGTGAGAAAAATACATTTGGGAGAAGTAGAATTATTGTGAAAGAACAGATGTTAACTTATTGAGGATAATATTAGTACATAATGGCATTATAAACCAGCTTTCACAAGATTTAGAGTCAATTTTATACTTTATCTGGAGATTCACCATTTTGCATAAAAATTATCTCCCAAGGACAAATAAAAAATACCAAGTAGTGTTTTAACACTATATTTATAACTATTATTGAGAGTTTAAGTTATGTAAAATATCACATTAATTTTTCCAAACACATTAGCATTTGCGAAGCAAAAAGTCATTAGAAAAATAGCACATAAAATAAATAAAAATAACAAATATAAAAAGCATTATCGGAATAAATAATAACAAATGCAAAATCTGCGACTAGAGTGATAGGCATCAATTATCACATTTTATGGTTTCTCTGACTAAAGAAATACCATCAAATTTGCTTTGACTTATCATCATTCAATGCCCATCCTAGGTAATGCAAAAAATATTGCCTTAATTTTTCAAGAAAAATCAACACCCGCATAAATATCAAAACATAAATAAATTAAACAACCATAATTACTGCCATACTAACTGTGAAAAACATGACTAAGCAAAATTTGTAATCACAGTTCAAGGTTGCAACAAGCTTAGATAATCCAATGAAGTACAAATCTGAAGATTCATTAATCATGGTAGTCACGTGCAATGCATAATATAAGTCTACTTCAATACACTGGATTGCATTTGATCAAATTGACTCTCTGCTCTAACAATGGAGTTCAACATGTCCTTCTTTATCTGATTTTGCAGCTCTTGAGGAAAACTGCATGCAACCTGAAATGCTTTGGCAAAAAACATAACTAGGCCATTCTCTTGGGTGCATCCTGTCAACATTTTTCTCAATGCATCAGTGCCTTCTTCATCACAGCAAGTAGTGGGTTCCCTTCCATCACACACTAAGGCTGTTCCTGGAGAATCAGCATCATTATTCTTTGCTCCATCCTCATTAATAACAGGATCTCCTTTAATACTGCTACTATTATCCCATTCTTTGGCAATTTCTGGGGAATTACTGATGAAATCCCTGGAGTAAATAATTAAAAGATAAATGAACATCCATGATAGAATACTGATACAAAGCATCTAAAATTAAATAAAAAACACTATAATCTTTCTGAAAATAACACACACCTAAGTTTTGTACTAAAAAAATGAGAAGTTCCTAATTCCTATGCATAATACACACTTCATTTTGAGAGAACAGTATTTATTGACATCATGTAAAGGTCAACCACCATTAAGTGCCCAAAAAAATGGACCAACCCTTAGTTTTCTAACATGGCATTCTATCAGTAGCAGGTGTACTACCTACAGCCAAAATAAAATTGTGATAACCTCAGATTCATGTCCAAGGATAATATGCACCTAACTATTATGATGAATTTATGCAGAGAAAATGCATACCATAAAGGAGAAATTAAGGTAATAATAAAATGCCCAATCATAGGTTAAATCTAACAGCCAACAATTGCTGGCCCAATGAAACTTTCTACTCTTAGCTTCAATCATGGTACCTGGTAATCTAATTACAAGCAGCGGGGTTTTTTTCATTGATCACATAAGTAATTAGACATACGAGGTCTATTAGAAAAGTATCCGACCTAATTTTTTTTCCGAAAACCTGATGGATTTGAATCAAGTGGTCTTGCATGAGCCGACCTTGAACCTTCGTATGCATGCGTGAATTTTTTCCTGCCTTTCGATAGCATCTGTTGCTGGCGAACACCATTTGAGTGAGGTAGTGTGTAGTGCTCTCGTTTGTTTTTATTTGCAAGGAAAATGACTAAAAAACTGGAGCAGCACTACTGCATAAAATTCTGCCAGAAACTGGGCGGTAGCTAGGTAGAAACCATTTGGAAGATTCAGACGGCTTTTGGTGACGATGCAATGGGCATCACACAGATTAAGGAGTGGTACAACCGGTTTAAAGATGGCCGCACATTGGTGGAGAGTGAGCCACGCTCCGGTTGGCCATCAACATGCCAAAATGACCAAGTCATTGCCAAAGTGAACGCTGCGGTGATGTGGGACAGTCGTGTGACTATCTGAGAAATTGCGGAAGACGTGGGCATCAGCACTTTTTTGGTACATTCCATTGTGACCGAAGATTTGGCCATGAAGAGAGTGGCGGCAAATTTCGTGCCGAAGCTGCTGACGACAGAGCAAAAGCAACTTCGTGTTGAAGTCTCACAGGAAATACTGGACTCCACAAACAGTGACCCTGACTTCATGAACACCATAATCACTGGTGACGAGTCCTGGGTGTACGGGTATGACCCAGAAACCAAATCCCAGTCGTCACACTGGAAGCATTCCATGTCACCAAGACCAAAGAGCACAGTGCAGCAAAGTACGCAGCAACGTCAAAGTGATGCTGACTGCTTTCTTTGACTCCCATGGTGTGGTACACCACGAGTACATACCACAGGGTCAAACAATCACCAAAGAGAACTACAGAGATGTCCTCCGCCACCTATGATATGCTGTGCGGCATAAGAGACCAGAGTTGTGGTCAACATGAAATTGGCACCTCCATCACGGCAATGCACCAGCACATTCCTCGCACTTGATTCAGTTTTCTTTGGCAAAAAACCAGACTCCTGTGGTTCAACAGGCTCCTTACTCTCCTGATATGGCCCCCTGCAACTCCTGGCTGATCCCCAAACTCAAGAGGCCATTGAAAGGAATGCAATTTCAGACAAGAGAGGACATAATGGCTGCAACAACAGCCAAGCTGAACTCCATCATTCTGAAAGAGGCTTTCTCGGAATGCTTCCAACAATGGCAGCACCGCTGGGAGAAGTATGTGAAGTCCCAGGAAGACTACTTTGAGGGAGATTAGGTTTCCAATGCTCCAGGTATGCTAGTTTTTTTCCCCGGCCAAAGGTCGGATACTTTTCTAAGAGACCTCGTACTACTGTTTTTTCATAAAAAATAAATAATGGTTTCTGAAATATATTTACTAAAGATCCTTTTATAAATTGGCAATAAACAAAAATAGTTACAATGTCTAGGACAGTCAACCAACAAAATAGTTCGATGGGTTAAGAGAGGAGAGACTGTTTACAGAATGAAAAATTAACAGTAATCATCCACATCCCACATTTGATGTAGAAGTATCATCATCATAAGAGGTTATTTTTACTGCAAGCGCACAATAATTATTCAGAGATTCAGAGCAAATGGAGGGGGAGGGTGGCTGATTATGGGGGTGGGGCAGAGGAAGAGAAGCTGAAGGGAAGGAGGGAGCTAAGAGTGATCAATGTGAGGATGGGGGGTGAGGCAGGGTGCAAATAGTCATTGATAATGACAACTTTAGGGTCAAATATTCTTTTAAAAATTTCAAGAAGTCCCAAAGAATCCATTCATGGGGTTTGAAAATATAAAACAATTCATTAAAATCTCTGTTGTGGTCAAATTTCAAACGGTGTTCGGCAAAGTTACTCTTCAGTTTACAGTTATTTTTAAAGGCGTGAAGTGTTGTTTTTTCATTCTGAAGTTAAAATACTGTAATGTTTGCCACAAGTACACTTCCAAAAAAATCACTACACTCCAGTGAAAAAATGCTCTCCCTCTTCTTATAGTTAATATCAAAGTTAGTCCAATAGTTAGTTAAAATTTGAAGGGGACCAGAAAGAAACATGGACTGCATGTGGAATTATTTTTTCCATATTATTGATGACATGACCTAAATACATCACACAGCTGAGCTTTGGGCATATTGTCTCCAGAATATTAGGTTAAATGCCAGTTTATTTGGCTTTTCAATAATTACTTTCTCCATTGAATCCTGTGGTAAATCAATTAGCTAGGCTATGCTAACTTATTCTTGCTTCTATTTAAATCATCTACTGAAAAGGGCACACTGAAAACTCAATGAATAAGAGAATGAAATATCATGATTTTTTTAGGAGTAGAAGTGTCTTGATTGTTGATCAATCCAAAAGAGTGTTCATCACTTCAAAACAGTCTATAAATAAGTGAGATTTGCTATGCAACCTCACCTGATGACTCAAAGCTCAAGCATCAAAATCTGGGTAACATATGTCTAATGTCAACTATAGATTTTGTGATAGTTTTTCCACTGGTAAGCCTCTAAATATTTTCATACACAAATAAGTCAACAGAATTGCCCATGAAAAACACACTTTTCTTCTATATAACATGAAATCAAAATATGATCTTTAAATTCTTACGTGGAAGACATTTTATTTTCCAAAGTGGCAGAGATTTAAAATAATAAATATCAACATGGACACATTTCATTCACTGAACAACAAAGAAATTCATAAATTATTATTCATTTCATAATTCTGTTTTGTCAATAACCCTCTGTATCATGCTCAAAAAATTATACACCCAACCCAAGGAGGAAGGAAAGTCAACATGACATCACTTTGACCTCAGAATGACCCAGGAAAAGTCACTATTCAGTCATGACTCTGACCCAAGGAATAAGGGAAGTCAACATGACATCACTTTGACTTCAAAATGACACACGAGAAGAGGGTCATTTTGAGGTCCATAAGGGGTGACAGTTCCTTTCCCTGCGCCAGCTACAGAGGATTATTAATTTTGAGGAGTCCAAAGGCTTCACCCTAGATTTGAACCTGGGTCCTTTCGGCCAATAGCCGGTGGCTACATCCATTGGCAGTGGCATAGCCAGGTTTTAGGTCTTGGGAAGGAGGAATGAAAAGTCATTATGACATCAGGATGATGTCATTTTCAAGTCACAGCTAGGTAGTCACGGTGACATCAAAATGGTCCCTTGAAATGACATCCTTTGTGACTCCTAATGATGTCATCTTGACCTTAAATGACTAGCCATCATTTTGACCTCACTTTGACTATTTGTGACCAAACCTTATTGTTCTACTAATGAACATTGTTTTATTGTACGACCGTTCCCTCATTATAAATATTTTAAACGTATTTATCCAGGATATATTTTAACTATCTTACTTATTAAATCATCCCAATATCATGTTAATGAAAAATCAGTCAATGGTAATAACAAACATACATCGGCCCAATATCATATATGCCAAGTTGTATAGTGGCGAAAGATGTATTTTTATCATCAAATTAATATCGGCCCAATATTGTCAGCAAACGTCATTTTTATAATGGCAAATGTTATCACTTTTGACATTTGCCGATATCGGTCGGTAGCCAATATCGGATTGACCAATAAGTGATATGTGACGGTGTAAAAATGATATTGGGCCGATATCATGAAGGTAGAGGCCTGCTTGGGTAGAGGCATCCAAAGACATCCGGAGGAATTCACCGGAAAATCCAAGAAAGGTAAAGGAATTAATAATGATAATCGAAATGAGCGTTAAACAAAATTTCTCTCTGTTGTAATATCTTATGATATATCGTAATATTTTATCGGTTCCGATAGTCTATCGGTCCCGATACTTTTATCGGGCCCGATTTATCGAACAACCAATAATGTCCAAAACTCAATATAGGATTCCCGATATAATTAAATATCGCGATATTTCACGATATATCGCCCAGGGCTAGTGGAGTAGTCAGGTTTTGGGTCTTGAGGTACCGATGGGGAGGGTGGGGGGGCAGGAGGGAGGAATTTGTAGGAAGCATCGCCTTGTAAATTTCGACCTAAAACCTGGCTATGCCACTGCCAATGGATGTAGCCACCGGCTATTGGCCGAAGGGACCCAGGTTCAAATCTCGGGTGAAGCCTTTGGACTCCTCAAAATTAATAATCCTCTGTAGCTGTAGCTGGCCCAGGGAAAGGAACTGTCCCCCCTTATGGACCTCAAAATGACCCTCTTCTCGTGTGTCATTTTGAGGTCAAAGTGATGTCATGTTGACTTCCCTTACTCCTTGGGTCAGAGTCATGACTGAATGGTGACTTTTCCTGGGTCATTCTGAGGTCAAAGTGATGTCATGTTGACTTTCCTTCCTCCTTGGGACACCCAGTCTACTTTAAATGGGTGACTGAGACATGTTCAATACAAAATTAATACATTCCAAAATGATAGTTCATCCTACTAACATCAACATTATATTTCAAAACCTATCACTAATGCACTATAATATTCAAAACTTTTTTAAAATATAGAGTTCACAGAGCTTTGCCCATTTTCATCTTCTTGTCCATTAGCTACCGTAAATGCCTGTTGTGTAGCACAAATGTTACAAGTTGAATTTTCTTTCCCAACATGATTAAGGTAGTTAATTTTACATCCAATGTTCCTTTCTGTCCACTCCCAGGAACTCAGATGACAGCAATCATGTAACAACTGCCTCATTAACAAATAAATGAGCAGTTGCAGATACATTTTCATTCCTATTATACAAATCCTAGTCTAAATTAAAAGAATAACCATGGATCGACATAGCAATGAGAAAATAAGCAGAAAAGCACAGGCAACAAGTGCATCTGTTAAGCATAAAACCTGCCATCCAATGGAAACACAAGAAGATGGGAAATACTTAACTATAACATACACCTGGAGCACATTCCTTTATGGCAGTAACAATAACAGCCACTGAAAAGGCAAGACTGGAAGCACTTGAAACACGGTGTTACAGCACAATGATGAAGATGAAATGGATAGATTGAGTTACAAAGAGGTTCTATGAAGAGAAGGAGAAAGAAGAAATGTCATGAAAATGAATTAGACAAACTTATGAGACATGCTGAGATATGATGGACTCACTAAGATAGTAAAAGAAACGTGAAAAGGAAGAACGGCAAAGGAAAACCTTAGAAGAGATACATTGGACAAGCATTGAATGATAAAAGAAGACTGCGGCAATTGTAAGAGGTTAGCTGGTAATTAAATTGAGTGGAGAGCTTTGTTTAAATTAACTTAGGATTGATGGCCAATGATGCTGCATCCAGAAATAGCAACAGCGTACTCCCCATATTAATTCTACAATCATAAATAGTAGGGATGGGTCGGTTCCACTTTTTTTCGGTTCCGGTTCGGTTCTTAACTTCGGTTCTCGGTTCCGATTCTTAATTTACCACTTACTTTGCATTGCTTAGTTGCAAGATAAGATAATGAATAATCATTTTCAGAGACATACTGCTTGAAAAAGAATACCTGCTTCATTATATTTTTGTGTTATATATATTATATTATGATATAATTTACGAAAATGGTATGAGGACTCGCACCTCCAAAGTAGGTGGACGTAACATATACCTATCAATCAGAATATCCTTATTACGGCGGTATTTTATCACTTACTAGAATAGGATCTAATAAAATAAATCATATAGTCATTTTAACGTCTGAATTAGAATAATTCGCTGCAACTTTGAGGCATCTAAGTACACATTTCACCAGGTTTTAATGTGAAGCCTCCACTTTCACAGTGTGAGCAGGTTTCAAACTGGTTTTCGCGCCAATTATTTCGGTACCGATTATTTTTGGCCTCGGTTCCGGTTCTAAGCTCAAGAACCGGTGGAACTGAGAACCAAAGAACCGAACCGACCCATCCCTAATAAATAGCATTGAATTCAACAATAGGAGGCCATCATCACCGATTCAGGCACAATAATGTGAACAACATTCAAACAGCATTTCAAATGAAATAATATAAACTATTGAGGTTATGGCTCAGAAGAACTTATGGGCAGGAATAAGCAGTAAGCATTGAGTAATACAAAATCCACAAGACCGCAAAAGTGGCAGCTTCGTTATATTAAATTTCATAAGAACAAGTGTCTTTTTCAGAGAAATGTTATCTTCTTCCCCTAATATTTGCAATAAGCTTGGCTCTTTCTGGATTTAAAAATTAAAATTAACCTTAAAAAGTTTTCTCCAAGTGTTTTATTTTTATTTCTTTCTTTTTTCAGTGATAATTAATTCAAGGCTAGTGACCAACTATCCTCTGCCACACACCCTTTCAGAGGCTAACAGGGTGCCATATAGCTGCAGATATTTTATACTGCCTCATTTGACTCCTCCCCACCCCATTGACTTCTTCCATTCTTCTCCAGACCTAAGACTCAAAATCTTCAATAGATGCTCATTTCTAATAGCCCAAGTTTCTGAACCACATACTACATTCACATGCCCCTCAATTTTCTATCCTTAGATCTATCACTTCTAATGAGAAATGTTGCCAGATTAGCATAAACTAGCAAAATACGCAGATATATGTATTGGAAGAGAAAAGACCAAATACAGAATTTACTTACGGTCTGATAGACAATGAAGGATTTAAAATCTGCATATCTTCTCCACTAGGCCAAGCCCTAAAATTTCTTCCTGCTGGGTCATCAGGTGAAATCATTTCTCCAGTAAATTCGGCTATCATCTCAAAGTAGTCCCCTAGTGTAGAATCATCTAATTCTCCACCAATCTCTGAAAACAATCAATTATGAAAGTAAATCTGTTCAATGGATATTTATGAACTACAATCCATTTTCACATCAGTGTGATAATATGAACAAAAACCATTTACATAAAACTTCACTTGTGATACAAAATAATGAAATGGTGATAAACAGCATTACTATTTTCACACAATATTAATGAATATGCTTAAAAAATGTTAATAAAGGCTTGATAACACAGAAAGTTAACTTCTATACTTAATGAAAAATCAGTGTCAGCAGGAAGTGTCATGAATAACGTAAACAAATGTCTATCATCTTACACGTTAAGGAATACATAATGGCATCTATTGAACTACTTTAACACTTCTACGAACTCTTCTTCAACATTTTTAAACTTAATTATTTTTAAGACACAAATCATTGCAGATAGTCTTTAGTGAATTGTACAAATGACCAAAGATGATTTTGTACTAAACCGAAATGGAGTTGGCCATTAGGCAAAGGGCTAAGGCAGCTTTTGCCGCATGTTTTGCAAAACAATGTGAGATGTATGGGATGCATTTTAATTATAGTGGGACAAAAGTACAGGTATTCTTGAGAAAAAAGCATTGAAGCATGTCCTGAATAATAAAAATATATTCACTGCTTAGATATTTGAAGTAATACTGTACTAATGAATGACCACTCAAACTAGGTGGAAAATATGACAGGAAATGTGAGAAAAAATATGCAGTATAGAAAAATCACTAAAAAGGCTGAGAAGAACATGATTCTACCTCGGATGCGAAATCCTCACTGTGGAAGAGAATAAAAGAGGAATTTGACATGTAGTATATTAAAAGTAGAAATGATGGACAAAAATAGACAGGATGGTGTTTCATGGTGCAAAAAAGGAAAAAATAATTGGATAATAGCCTATAAATAACATAGAATAGAAGATGAACTTAGGCAATAGGATAATGAAGGCCATAGAAGGAGAAAATTTCTGGTAAGCTGTGAAAAGGTAAGAATATGCATTTTGGTGGCCATGTAAGGTTGAATAAGTATGAGGTTCAGTGCAGCAATGAGTTTTTGTAATTAAAATAGCATTAATAATTTTATCTGGTCCATTGAAATCTACTGAAGGATAGATAATATTATTCATTAAAATTATGGCATAGAAATTAGGAAAATTAGTTACATACGTCTCTAAAAGAAGCTTCAATTAAATCTATTATGATCGCATAAAGTACTTATATTAATTTCTCTTCCATCACAAAAAAAACTATTAGGTACATAATTTTTTTTAAGTTAATTTGAACATGTACGCATTTCTCCATAAATACATATTAAAATAATGAAAAAAATTGTTGTTTTTACAGGAAAAATAGGCCAAAATTCTGTATATGTCACCAATATCTCCTTTCCAAGTCCAAATGACAAAAAATTAATTTCAACAGCTGTGCAGCTTATGAGGTGTTATCTTCACTGGAGCAATCTCTATAATTATCTATTTTCAAAGCAACCAAAGTCAAGCAAAAAGGAAATCCACATTCAATTAAAATGCAAATTAAGCAAGCACAGATTAATCAGATTATTTTCCATTGCCCTAGAATTAATTGGGTGTTAGGTGAGATAAAATGTCATCAACATACTTGTAAATGGAATAAAAATATATGCAAAAAGTAGCCACAAGACCTGAAATACATTTCTAAATGAAACTGCTACAACACCTACATACTTCACCCCACTATTTCTGGCATCACAGCCAACATCAACAAAAATTCAGCATAGTAACTGAGCTAAAGGGGAACAATCTTGGTTTTCAATATATTAGGTACTATTTGAAGCAATCAGAAACTTTAAACTAAATTTTTGAATAATACTAATAAGTCCCATTCCTTCAATAACTAACCACCATCTGTTGACAACTCTCCACCATTTTTGCTTCCAAACAATGTACTTCATTAGTAATTTCAGTCCACCTCTACCTGTTTTAATCATGTTATGAATTATAACAATGTCAAGACTCATGAATTATTTGCTGGCTAAATCAATAAGTAGGTACCATTAAAAATTTACTATAATAGTATAAAGTAAAGCAAACAGATATTTGCCTATACTTGAGTTTACACCATACAAATGTGAGGTTTGTGAATATGATTATTTGATAATGCAACGAACTCACCAATATCTTTGAGACTGGTTTGTTCTTTTGATAATTCTTCCAAGTCAAGACATACTTTTTCATTTCCATTGTCATCCTTTATCACCTTATGGCAATCTAGATAATTAAAAAAACCGATAACCATCAATTAAAAATGTAAGTGCTGTGTAGGAAATGGTAACTGACTGCACTAGAAATTGAAAATATATATAATTTATAAACCCACCGCCCTTAAACAACAGTAAAAATGAACATAGTTTAAAGTATGCTATCTGGTAAATTTTTAATGATGAATTCTAAAGTAGGTACATACTATTACTGTAAGCTAGATGAAATGTAGGTAATATGTTGATAACACAATATAAACTTAACGATACATTTCTAACAGAATAAAAACTACTACATGACAGCTACTTACACCATAGACAACAGAAGTAAGACGTTGAAGCAATGAAGGCCAGTAGAAGGTGAAAGTTGCGATACTTGGGAAGTGTTCCATGACATGAAATATCCCAAAACTTTCACGTTTTCTTTCTTTAGTTTCATATACTTTCTACCTCTCAATATTCCATTCAGCAGAGATTTATAGCAATAAAATTTATCACAGTATAATTATTCAGTTTTTGGGTCTACAATGGATATTGACAAATTCATTTATTTAAATTGTTTTTTAGTCACTAGACGATGCAATGAAAATGGTTGCATTAATTTCCCATAATCTATTCCTATAGTCTATCATTGGCACAATTGTGTCGTTTACCATATTTTTTTATTGCCGAATATGATAGAGTTTGTAAATAAAAAGAAAGTATTTTTCAGTTTTTTGATCCGTCAATTATTTCTCGAGTTATAAGCGACAAAAAACTGATGTTCTTAACCCTTTTGGAAAAGTGGGTGTGGTGCAATCTCTGATGTATATCGACTTCGTCCAATCACAACTGAGCCCGCGAAGCTACTTCGCCTTATTGCAAAGGGGGGGACACAGCTGGCTCTCCCAATGGGAGCGATTACAACAGGATCTGTGCGAGCAGACCTTCCGAGAATCCCCCTCCACTCCCTTCTCTTCCACGAAAAGCAGTCAAGGACAAGAGGAAAATGACATCAATGTTATCACAGCAGCTTTTTCGGTGGGCGTCACCATTTGCTTATTTTAATTTTTGATTTATTAGTGAATGGTTGTGGTTAGCAGATTAATTTTTTCACTAAAATTCTTTTTTCGTTTCCATCTAACAATTTCATACAAAAAATTGCGATTTCGGTTCCGAGTAACCCATTACTTATATTGTGCCAATGATAGACAAACCTACTGAAATTTAATCCTGGGAATTTAGGAAAAGGAAAAGCCACAGAGACTAAATACTTAAGTAAGGAAGATGTTTCCCAGTTGATCTTTCAATTGCAGAATATGCCCTCATTAACCTTCAGTGGAATAACCTTATCAATATACCACTACTAAAAGGTCAGAAGTCTCCTGAGCTTGCAAGATCAATTTACTCTCTCTACATTTTTTCACTACCCCTGTATTAATGGAACTCTTCTGATTCAAGTAATGTACATATCACACCCAAATGTTATTACATAAATTGACCAATATCCTGTTACTGGTGGTTTTCACTGTTTTAGGATGTTGCTCTGTTTCTCTATACTATTTAATTGTAGTAGTGACATCAATGCTGTAACATATTTCTTCAATATCAGCAAGGTGTTTGCAATCATGACTTAGGAAAACAGAATACATTTATACTGTAAAAATTGACTTATGGAGCAGAAAATACAGAATAAGGGTTGAGCTACATTCCTAAAAAAGCCCTTTCCACAATACTGAATGACAAAATATTTTTGAGTGATCTAATGGTAATTTTATGCATCTGCTTAATCATCTGCTTGGGTCTCCTGATAAATTGCTTAAAACATTCTTCGTAAAAAATATAATCATCCTTTCTGACACATCTCAATAGTGATCATCACAGTGACTACGTAAAATTTTGTTCGCTAGTAGGGACAAAAGCCAGTTAGCAGCTACCAAACAAACGATTAGCACTACTCAAAACACTACCAATTAGATGCATCAGTTATACAACTACATCTACGTTATACCCTGCATAGCCACTGCGAGGGTGTGAGGAAGGGGGCTGTAGTGTGCCATGCCAGCTGCAATGTCAGCCATTACTGACCATTTTGTAAGATTAGGATAGAACAGTCTATACCTAGGTACATTCTATAAAGTTTTTGGGTGTTCCTCTTTAAGCAAATATTAGAATCGCAGGTTTTTTTTGCCAATAGTCCTAAACAGGAGAATATGAATACCTTGATTGTAGCATTCATTTTTTCAGCACCAAAACTTCGTAAAATTTAAGAATTATACTGTGTCTATAGACTGCAAACATTACCTGGATGGCCTTTAATACCATCTTTGCGGAATTGCATGATATATGGACAAATATATCATGCAATGCTCCATTGTACAGACATGGCCCATAAAAAAATGCCAAACTATAGAATTCTATATAACTTCATGCACCATACAAACAACTAGGTACATGCAAGCAAAAAAGAGAAATAAATACCTGAGGAGGGCTTCCTATCATCATATGAATTACGCCCGTGACCACCTGTAAGATAGGGGAGAGGAAGAAAGCATCTCAATGTTTTGTACTAGTTTGGTGCACAACGTTTTAAGTACTTGTCGCCGGATGTATCCACATCGATATGCATCCCGATTACCTCATTTCCAGTTGAATGACTGACCTGAGCATGTTTGAATGAATAATGTTATTAAACTACTGGTCATTAATTCCTGTTGATTACAAATATGGTGAATTTTGACTTAACACTAAGGAATGAATACTTAAGACATTCTAACGATCCTTTTCAGCAACTATACAACTTCGTAAATCTTAAGAATTATACTGTGGCAGTGGGAGGTACAGTGGATATAGACTGCAAATCAATCTCAATGTCTCCATCAATTCAACTTGAACAACCTATATTAAGGTTTCAAGCGTATCTTAGGAGCCAAAGCATTTATTACGACGCAGTACCACTCATCATATTCAGCTTTAAAAGTAATCACCCCAGAACATATATTTGCCAAAGATATCACTAAACGAAATCTGTAAAAATACTCAACGTAATAAAAAATAGTACCCAACCCAAATACGAATGTGGACGCTAGTTAACTAAAATTTTGTAATCTACATACTAAGACTTACAATGGGAAACGCTAGGAATCGCTTCAGCCTTAAGCAGACGACGAGGATAGGTTTGTCTATAGTCATCGTCTTTGAAGTGTTCACTGCAAAGGCGATAATTATTGAGGCTTCCTTCCCTCCATAGAAGATCCTCCCGAAGTGAAAATTTCGCCCACTCCTTGGCTCTGACATCGAGTAAATGGACAAGATTACGATACAACGAACTAATAACAATTCATCAAGAGCAATTTTGGTACTACTTTAATGCAACATACTTGTCCCTATCTTTCGGAAATCGGAAAAACGAAAGCGGTTCGTCCAATCGACAGCCACCGAAGTTGTTGCACCAGGCTGCGGCACAATAAACAGCGCTCGATCCACGCGCTACCTTTCGAGCATTTAAGTAATTGCCATTATTACTCGAGGGAACTGCCATTCTCCAATTTGCTCACAATGGACACCAAAAAAATAACACAATTCAACAAATTTAACCAACACAACCAAAGAGGCGACACTTTGTTTTGATACGCATAAACAATTAACAGTCGTCTTCTGTTTCTTAGTTTTTGTCCATTCCGTAGTGTGGCGCTGTGCTCCGTGTGATCGCGAAGATCTGGCGAAGGAGATCGTCTGTAATGTCGTGCACTCTTGAATCGGTATGTTAGGTATTATTTTGCATTGATTTTGAACAATTACCGACTGAGATATGTACCCGAGGTGAAGGTAAACCACTTCATACTGCAAAAGAAGTTGAATCCATTTCTAATTCCATTCAAGTTTAAATGTATAACGCTAATCATTTTTCCGATATTTGATTTTACAATATAATTGTATGCTGCTTTAATTTTAAATACTTTAAATTATTCTGTGAAAGTTTATGAGGCAAGTAAGTAAGTAATATCTGCCGAATTAGAATTCCCTTGATCCGTTTCCTTCGCCCCTTGCGTCGTCACAGTCTGCGTCGTATGGGCGGCATCCTTTGAGAAAGCCCCGATGGAGATCATTATTTCATCAACGCACTGGTCGTATATAAATTTGAGAGCAATAACAAGAAGTTAAGAAGATTGTCAATGATAAGCTTTAATGATATTAAAAATAGCAGTCAGACGTTTAGGAACCGCAGAAGAAGAAATTTAAACCCCCCGAGCCGAACGCGCCAACTAGTCACGTGATTTAGCATGAAGTCATGTGATCAACGTGAACCAGTGAGATTATAGGAAATTTGAGTTTTGAATAGCGATTTCAGTATTATTTGTTTATAAAATGCCTGCAGGATCCTCCATGTAGGATTTTTGCATCACTCTAATGAGAAATATGATACTTTCATATTTCTCTGAGTCTACTAGTGAATCCTCAAGATGTCAAGACTTTGATAGCGAGGTAATCTATTCTTTCAGAAATTAAGAAAAACAATTGTGTTGACATTTATTAATGGTTGTAAAGCTCAGGCTCTCATTCCGGAGTCAATTTCCGGATTGTACTTACATTTTTCCGTTAACCCTGCGTATTTAGCATGGAGTAAGGTTAATATCTTTACTTTTTCGGGCCATGATAATTATCATTGAGTTATGTACAGATACGGTGGATTATGAATCCCTGATGCTTTCTTAGTAGATTAAGCCATGACCTAATCATCCTCGGCAGAGAGGACAGCCAAACTAATGCCGCTTAACTCTGTTCTTCCTCCATTCCACATGAATCGTATTCAGGGGAGGACCCAGACGTCAGGTTTGGGGGGATTCGGGCCACCAGTCTTGTCCTCCTTACTCCCACCCCTCCAGCGAAAAGATAGTCGAGACAGTCTATCGATATGTAGTATTAAAATTTTTGTTTGAGGTGGGGAGTGACTGCTTCCCACATGATTGTATCCAACCATCAAATCTTGATAGTACGCTTAACCTCAGCTGCGGTTGCCACTCACATATTTTTGTAACATGAAATGGAAATGATATTGAAGCTACGGAAGGATTGTCATCATCATTCGGGGAAGGAGACTGACAGATCAATCAAGTCGTATGCTCCATTTGAAGGGTAATTGGGTAGAGTTAGGATTTTTTATAAAATGGAGGAGGCGTACACCTTTATTTTTCACTCCACGTGAGTGACCTTGCCATCGAAATTAGCTTACTCTTTAAGAAAGGCACATAGGAATCAATGGTTCAATGCCTCATATGACCAATGGAGTGTTGAACTTTAAGTCTATTTCCATCTTTCCTTTCTTTCAGTGGTATAGCATATATGCAATGCCATGCTACAAATTAGACAATTCTGCTAGTGTAAAAAACATTGCTAGTCTTTTCTTTAATTTTCAACTCAATGAATCAGTCGAATAGTTCTCTTCCATGATTATACTTGAGTAAACTCTTCCTTTGCCAATGTGATTCTCCTTTGGACTTTCATCCAAATGTGGACTCCTACTCTGTACTGACTGGCTCCAGCCATGGCTAGCACTTCATCATCCACAAACCTTACTGACTTTATCATCTCTCCTTATGCCTTTACGTCTGTATCAAGCCATTACACTCCTCTCCTTCTATGTTACCACCACCACTCAAAGCTCAGCAGGCTTCCTTCCATCTATCATTCTATTCAACTCTTCTCTTTCTCACCTCTCTTTTCTGTGCCCACTCAACCTTGTCCCCTCTACCATGTCCTTTAAAACTTCTTGCCCTTTATTTCCTGCTATATTCAATCACTCTTCCAAGTTTTAATTTACTCAAACAAGCTCCTTTAGCTTTCCCAGAACCACCTACCCTCCTTTCTCCAAACCCTTATTTCAAATCATGCCAGTCTATTTTCATAACTTTTCCACAATGACCATGTTTTGGCACAATGCTGCAGTCCGTAGCAGACCTCACGTGACTGCTACCAGTCTTTTTTTAACTTACCTACTTATTCAACAACCCTGTCATTATAGATTATTCCCAGCAAGTCAACATTCCTCTTTCACGAAGATGAATGTCCTTTTTATCCTATAAAATCTCTTTACTTTGCTTTCATTATGTTATCTTCATGCCACATGTGTACTTCATATTGTAGCCACATCATACTGTTTGATCATCTGAAATTGGTGGTGATTTTGTCAACTTTTCCCCACATATCTGGATCGAACCTATCCCTTGCCTTTCTCACCATTTTCTGAATATATTCTGAAGATTCCGGTGTTATTAAGTGGAAGCAAAATATGATAACATGGAAAGAAAACACGTGCTTTGTTGTAGATAGGCAGCTACTGGCAGTTAGACAAATTTATAGGATTCCTAAATTCACAGCACCAATTGATCAAATGCACTATGGAACTGGAAACAGGTAGGAAGAGAAACTTTTTGGACATCATCCATTTTTCCATCAATATCCAGTGTCTGAAGCGCGAGGTTTCCATCTGTAGAAAACCCAGTTTAATCAACCAAGTGATTCCTGCCATCCAACAGCCCATAAGGTGGCCAGCTTCAACTCTATGCTACGTAGACTAGTCAGTATTCCTATACCCAAAATCCACTATGATATAGAGCTCTATGTGATAAAGGCCATAACTGTGATCAAGGCCATAACTGTGAACAATGGTCATAGTGTTAAACTCATTGATTCCCTACTGGCCAAGGAATGGAAGAAAGTGCCCATAAGCCTAAATATTTCCCTCCAACCTGATGACAGAAGAAACAGAAATAAGTGGTGTAAAATACTGTTCATTAGTAAATTATCATACAAAATAGCCAAATTAATCCCGAAAGACAAGTTTAAGATTGCCTTCAAATGCCTGCTTCGCTTGCTAAGCTCCTCTGCAGGAACAAGGACTCTATAGATAATACAAAAATGATTGGTGTTTATGAAAGAACCTGTGAGTGCAGAGAGAGAACAGACTGGACTCTCTCCCACAGGGAAGGAACATAAAAAATACACGGAGATGGGAATTACAACCTCCATGGTAGCTGAGTACCTATGTAATAGAGTCTAGGCACAAGTGTGATTTGGAAGCTAAATTTTCAATCTGGAGAACAAAGGAAGAATTAAATTTGTTCACTAGTAACTTTGTGGAATTCCATCAAGAAAATCGATTTATTAAGACTTTTACAAACCACATGCCTCGAGACCTCACCTGATAATGGTGCTTAGCGCCGAAACCTGGGTCGTGAGTTTGCAATTTTTAGTGTGGTTTGTAAAAGTCTTAGTAAAGCGATTTTTAAAGAGGAAGAAGATTAGACACTTTGGAGCAGATTGAAATAATTGATCAAGCAAAGAAAAATATCCGTCTCCTCAACAAAATTTTATATGATCCAAATTCTCTCTTCTTTTCCATCAACTTTTAAAATCCATTCTCTGATTATGACAACCTAACCAACCCACCTGCCTTCCCACCTCATTCCTTCAACTCCCCCTTATCTCATTCACTCTTCTTCTCTCTTAAGGCTCCACTCAGACATCACTTTATCTTCGGAACCT
The DNA here is from genome assembly GCA_933228895.1 of Platycnemis pennipes. Classification (NCBI taxonomy): domain Eukaryota; kingdom Metazoa; phylum Arthropoda; class Insecta; order Odonata; family Platycnemididae; genus Platycnemis; species Platycnemis pennipes. Next base: position 34,076,043 of record OW121855.1, read on the forward strand.
CACCAATGGAGACTTGCCATCATTGCCACCGCGTACTCCACCATCAGGAAGGGAGTCACCCCTCACCCTTATTCCTTCCCACGCTTCTTCTCCCCATACCCTCCAATTACTACCAATAACAGGCTACTTCCATGTTCCTCCTCTTTCCCACTACCCCCTATACTTTTCTGGTTCACTTATGATATACTTTACCTAATGATGCTGTAATACAGTGAAACCTGGGTCATCGTAAAGTTTATTTTGTGGGTTTGGCTTGTGTTTTCTTTCCATGTTATTCTGAATACGAGTTGAAAATCCCAGTACAATAGGGAGCCTTGTCTATCTCCTTACCTCATTACTGACCATTTTGATTCTCTATGTATGTAAGAAGAATCTACTTACAGCTGGAAATACAAGCTTGGAAGTAAGGAAGCAATTCATCAAAACGTATATCTGGAGCATGTTTCTTTACAGCAGTGAGGCATGGAGGATGACAGCAGCAAAGAAGAAAAGGGTGGAAGCATTTGAAATATGGTGCTATCGAAGAATGATGAAGATAAAATGGATTGACCGAGTGACAAATGAAGAAGTCCTAAGAAGAGTGGAAGAAAAGAGAAGCCTGCTGAAAACTATAAAAAGAAGATGGGACAACTTAATCGGCCACATCTTAAGACACGATGGCCTGATGAAGACAATCGTCAAAGGAAAAGTAAACGGGAAGAATGGAAAAGGCAGGCCTTGTATGAGTTACATAGAACAGGTCGTAGAGGACGTGAAAGAGAGGAACTATGTTAACATGAAGAGGTTGGCCAATAGAAGAATCGAGTGGAGGGCTGCGTCAAACCAATCCTAGGATTGTTGACCCATGATGATGATGTATGTATCATCATCCTTTGAATGTTTTGGGTCAAAATTACAGTGAAGTCTCGTTACCCTCCAGTATTTTCTCTGCCATATTGATGCACGTGACGAATATAAGCTCCTTTATGGTGTGTAGTCAGGGTGTACAGGGATGGTAGTAATGTCATGAAGTATAGTTGCCCTTAATTCATTCTTTATGTTTCATGGAGGGAAAGGAATGGTAATGAAGTGCCCGCCCTGCACTTGCTGGTCCTCTGTCAGCTTATGCTATGCTTACCTCCAGACTGCCTCTCCAATAGTGTAAGGAAAGTGGCACTCTGCCTGTTGCACCTTTGCTTGGTCATTTACTGCCTACACCCTGATTATTTTCCTGTTATGTTCTCAAGACAAGGAAATTGCTGGTTCCTCAGTTAAAAATCCTATTGTTAAGCAGCAAAGCAAATGTATGTATTCTTACTTGTTCATATGCACTCTTTTGTTTGGACTCTCTTTAGATCTTGCTTACCTATGACTTTTGTTGCACAACAACCTACATCTGAAGTTCATCCACCTCCTAAATTGAATTAAAATATAATTTTTTAACCACAGCTTCAGTATTCTATTGAAATTGTCTTCACTTAATTCCTGAAATAACTGAGAATGCTATATTACTATGCTGAATATCAAGTACATAAATGTACTAGAGAAGAAACAGTTTCATGGCATGCCACCATCCTACCATTCTCCTATGGTATAAGAGGATAACTGCTACACTCCACTACCCATTCCTTACAGTCCAGGAAGATGTGGATGGGTGATAGCTAGAGTTTTCCCTACTGCTGCTCTATCGGTCCCCAATTGATGATGATTGATCTTGGATGGTCTTGGATGATCCAAATTACCATCCCACTACCACTGCTTACCTGTAAGCAACACATACCACTAATATCCACCTACAGCCCATCACGTCATTTTCCTAAGCTCAACCTACACTTTTTTGTCAGGGTATGGTTTTGAGTGCTACCATTCCAGCATTTGATAGTGTGAGTCCCATAGGCTTTTACACAGTCTTAGCATTTCTTTGTTATTCTAATTTTTCAGCATGGGTATAAATACAGTATTTACACAGTCTTCTGGTCAATCCCATTCCTCATCAGGATGAAATTTGTCACCTGGGACCACTGAGAATATAAGAAGGTTATTGGGGAACGCCACAACTTTAGTTGATACAGGAAAAAAATTTAAAGCAACTCCCCAGTACATATATTCTAATTGGTGCTCTACATTAATCCCTTCACCTATGAGAGGTATTTGGAGAAATAAACATATTTATGATTGAAAATTCTTGATGCTTCAGGAGGTGTAAAAATTCTATTCAGACAATTTCATGTTACATATTTCTTTAAAATGAGTAAATTTACTTGAAAATGGGGATAACTGATACATACTTATATATCTTTTAATTCTCTGCATGTCATGGTCACCAATTGACTGGCTTTTCTAATCCTTCAGTCTTTACCCTGTAGTGAAATGTGTTCTCAGCTACCTACCTACATGGTGCAGTTCTGGTATCAGAATTAGGAATGTTGCTCCAAAAGAACTCCACTCTTTCTCTCTCAGTGACATCCTCACTATCACTGGGAGAAAGTTTCAGAGTTCACTCTATGAAAGGGGAAATGTTATTTGTGTGAGATTAATTTATTAATGTGAACATAATTATAGTAGGTTTTTCTTACAACAAAACATTATATTTGTCAACAAAGCATGATTTATACAAATGCATTGGCAGCATTACTCCAAAGGCAATGTGCTGACTAGATTGGGTTGGAGAGAGAATCACGTAGCAACACCAAGGAGGTACAATCAGTCATTCTTCTTTGCAGTGATGACTGCTTATGAAATTGAATTAGCTGCATAGTCGCAAAGTCATGTGACCTCTATGTAGTTGTTCACAGTCCTATCTCTCCAGATTTAATGTGTCGATAAGTATGCAAATGTACTATAAATGAGAATGGCGGCACAGCAAAAATAGCAGTAATCACAGTGATGCATCAAACTTGTTGTGAGTTTGACATTATTGTGGATTAATACACAATCCACTAGTGTGCCCAATTATACTCCAATATTATGATGGAATTGGTGCAAAATGTATGCAACTTAAAATAAAAGGAATCCATGATGAATATGCATGAAGATCTTCATCAGTTTCTCACAGCTTAGTTCTTCATTAAAATGATGAATTAGAAATCTGACTTATATGTGGGATGATGGAACATGTTGAGGAACATTTTGCTACTTCATCTTCTTTGCAAGATGCAGATGTCCATTCTGAAAAGTTCAATGACTTGGTATTAGCATTGGGGAACTGTTAATGCAATATTTATGTTAATGACATTACTTATGTGCCTTTTAAATGAAATTAATAATATAAAAAGGGACCTGTAATGTTGCCTCGGAGAACAGCATAGTAAAGGCAGTCTGCAAACACATTTCAAACCTATTTTTGAGTTGGCTTAGCTGTGAGTATCGTTTATGCAAAGTTTATTTATTATTCATGTGCCCGAAAACAAAAAATGGCCTTTACATCGGATGCATTAACTAATAACAATTATACAAGCACACAAGCATAATCATCCATGTCTCAGGCAGTGAAAAACATCCCTGCGTAGGATTCGTTCCGGCAACCTTGGGATTGACAGGCTAAGAATTTACCCCGCCGCCACCGGGGCCAGCACCTTTGCAAGTTAATTTAAATTTTATTTATGCTAAGTTTTTTTGCTTCTATGCTTAATGGTTACTGTTGTAATAATTTTTTCTCTAAAATTTTCCGTAAAGAACTCCAACTTAACCCTTATACTGGTAGTCGGTTAATCTGATGGTTGACGAACATTACGTCATACATATTTGTTAGTATTTATTTATTGCGCATCAGAGACTGCACATATGATTTCATCATCCACCTAAACTTCAAATATACTTCGTAAATTATAATTAAGAGCACATAAAATATTGTAAAATCAATAATCTTACTAACTTATTGGAAATGTGCAGTTTTTCACTGTATAACTGCAAGGGGCAATTAATTCCTGTATTTGCTTAGGTATGAATTTTGTGAATGTTCTTATAAGTATACTTTATGGTATTCATTTATACAGTTTTCCTGGGGAGGCCAAATGCAATCCCTGAAAGGTAGTGACTGGTTCACCAAAAAGACAAGATATTATAGGTAGCATAAATGACATGGGTACTGTTATAGTCTCTGAATGTGAATCATTATGCATGTCTATATATCAATAAGTTGTGCTGGAAAAGTGTAACGGAACCGATTTCTTTCATATAGGTAGATGAATTTCATTCATATGAATGCACGTATATGAATGCATTTTTGTTGATATAGTTGTATACATTATTTAGTAGGATAACTTACCAATTACTTCTGAACAAAACTTTCTCAATAGCTCTTGTTGGTGCCTCAATGGCAACGCATAATACAAGGGATACGAGGAAAGTCACAAATATATCTCCAGTTGCTTGCCACAGCTGGAAAATAAAAAAATATATATAAATGAAGCTATAGATTCTCCAAAATTGTTTTTTTTTAAATAGGAAAACTATACAGAAAGTTATTTACAATTTAAAATTAATTCTGAGTTTGTGGCATTAGTTGATCCCTTTAAACGTCATCAAATGTTTTCTAAAAAAATACAGAGGTGAGGAAACTTAATTTTGAAGTGTTACACTTATTGAAAGATGCATGTAAGATAAGTAATGCCTGAAATTATTCATGTATGTAAGGTATAAAGTGTTATGCCCAAATTCCAGGGAAGAAGATTAGAACTAATTGTTCCTTTAAAAAGCATAGGTAATAAGAATAGCTACAAAATAGGCAACATTTTTGTAATTGTGGAATATGTTTTCCAATTTAAAGAGTGTGGAAATTTGAGAATCGTTTATAGATATCTCCCAACAGCTTCACAAAATGATGCCTTAGTCATTAGCATGCCCTTATATCATAGTCTTTCTTACCGCATTTGGCACTGTTCCATATTCAGGTTTCCTCAAGCTGCCAATGTGATAAAGTTGAACAATTGTGTGCACTAAGTATGCACAATATGTGAGTCTGCTTAAGGGTATAAAAGCTTTCCATTCAACAGCTCTTTGCAGAGTGCCTATGAAGTCAAAGATTAAATTATTTCCATGCAAAAGTCTTTCCTGGTATTTTTTTAAGTGAAAGTAATTTTTTAATCGAGTTTATTTAGCACATTGCTGTAAAGCTGAATACATTATCTTAGGAGGAATAGCAATATTATCAATAATATAATGTTAGTCCCTGGTGAAAATAAACCGTGACAGACAGTGTGACAGACAATGTGACAGAAGCGTGAACACAGTGTGCTTAGAATGTGACAAGAGTGTGATTACAGTGTGCATACACCGTGACCAAAGCGTAAATTGGGACTCAAAAGCGTGCAGAAAGCGTGATAGACACTGTGACGGTACAGTGTGTTCACAGTGTGAGGGCACCGTGCACACAGTGTGAAGACACCGTGCATACAGTGTGAGGACACTGTGCACACATTGTGAGGACACTGTGACTAATACCCATGCACAGTGTGCTGCACATTGTGGTCACACTGTCCATCACGCTTTGAAGGGAGCACAGTGTGCGTACACTGTGACTAATAGCCTTGTACAGTGTGCAGCACATTGTGGTCACACTGTCCATCACACTTTGAAGGAGCACACTGTGCGCACAGTGTACATACACTGTGACTAATACACTTGCACAGTGTGATACACATTGTTGTCACACTGTCCGTCATGGTTTATTTTCACCAGGGGTCTGCATCTTATCCTTAAATAAATTTCAGGTGACGCATAGCTGATCCATAGCCAAAGACACCACCATCAAATGTAATATTTGTACACATGCTGAAATGTTCTGAGTATCAATTCCGATACATTGATGACTTATTTGCATATCAATTTGAAAATATGTGGTGACTTAGATATATTAAGTGTCTATCAATTTTCCAGCACTCACTGATTAAATGTAATTCCACTGAATCACATTTAATGCATGAGTGCTAGTCACATGGTTAAGTCATTTAATTTCTTGTTAGCTATTAACATTCTATTTTGATGAATTTGGTTCATATGTTTGCTTTTCACATGTACCTATATTTTATTTTAATTTAATCTATTGGATAAAAAAATTACTTTTGTTTATAAAGTAGGGGAAATGAGAGCTCATGACAATGTGTCTCATTTGTCCTGACAAGATAAAGTTTTAACAAATGGCAAGTCAATTAAATCAAAACTCAAACACATCACACTATTACAAGCATGCCAAAGTCAGGAAATTATGGTGGAAAACACTGGAAAATGTAGGGATACAGTTGGCAGTACTGCTTTTATTACTCCCTCATAAAGTTCTGAAGCCAACCCTTTGCCTTTGAGATAGAATTTTGTTGTCAGACCTCATTTTCAACCATGACCGTTGTACAGGTAACATTGATGACCTCAGCATTATAAGGATTCTGTCAATGAAGAGTAGCATGCACTCTCTCTCATTGATATCAAAAACGTGACATTTTGCCTCTTTATAAGTTCATAAATTATGACCAACTGATCCAATCCTGATGAAAATTATGCCAATCAACTTACCCAAGTTTCCCTTGCTGAAAACAAACAATCCGAATCCTATGGAAGCAGCCCATGAAATACGGAAAAAAGATCCATAAAATGCTGACTCGAGAGCATTGTAATGATTGCCAGGGTAATAAAACAAATAACCAGATATCAGTGTTGCAATAGCCAATGCAAGACAACTGGTAAATCCTATATGTGACTGGACCTGTAAGATGAAGTAAGGCAAATTATTCCAATCAGTGATTTTTGTATGAAACCCAATCTATGCGTAATATTAACTTTTAGGTTGTGAAACTGGCGTCAGTCTTAACATAGACTTTTTGTTGAGGTGTAATCAAAGAAAGACAATCTAACTTAATGGAATATTATCAAAATTGGGTATATATAATATTGGGTATATATGGGTAAAAGAATCTTTGCCCATGAGAAGTGAGGAGCATTATTTCTTTTGATCACTAATGTTGACTGTGAAATAAAACCCATGGCATGCTTTTCATAGGAATACCACACATTTAAGTTGGAAAATAGCTTGTATCTTACCTTATTGAATTTGAATTTAGAATCCTGAAACTTATAGAAAACATATCCAGTTATGATTCCTACCATGTAAGGGCCAGCTCTGTTATGAGCTTTAATGTAAAATGATATGAAATTCTCATTTGACTGAACATCTTTCAAATTCCTGTAAAAAGAGAAATGTGAAATATTAGATTGAATATTAGATTAGTTTCCGCGGCATTGGTTAGATGCTTTCTGCAAGTTTCCAGGTTTCCTTCCATGTAGGTTGGCAAGTTGATGATAGTTTTGCTGACTATCCTGTCAGGTCGAAGTGTTGGCATGTGGTTTCTGCCTCGTTTATATACCGTAGGCTGTCTGGGTGCTGCACTCTGATTGGCTGTCTCTTTGATGACTTTTCCAGGCACTGTCAAGGGGATAACCGTCCTCTTTGTTGGAATTCAATGGCCAAAATTTTGAATTTCAATGGCTTCCCTGATCTGCCGAGGGAAGTATCGGCATTCCTTTACCAAAAGTTTGGTCTCCTCAAATTTTATGTTGTGGCCAGGTTCTGACCACGCGCGTTCAGCTATAGCAGAAAGGTGAAATTGCTTATTTTTCGTCGCCCTCTGATGTTCTTTTATCTGCACATCGAGCGGCATGTTTCACCAATGTAGTATTTTCTGCAGGAGCAAGGAACCTCGTACGATCCCTTGAATAACCCCTGAGGAATGGTTCCTTGGGTCCGTTTAAACACTTCCTTGTTTTGGTCGCACTTTTGTATCTTGTGACCACATTGTGGTTTTTAAGTATCCTGGTGATTTTTTTAGAATTTCCTGGCATACTTTTGACAGAGGAGTGCCGATACTTCCCTCGGCAGGTCAGGGAAGCCATTGAAATTCAAAAAACACCTTTGAATTTCAATAGAGAGGATGGTTATCCCCTTCGCAGCAACTGGAAAAGTGTCATTTAAGAGACAGCCAATCAGAGTGTAGCACCCAGACAGCCTTATGTATATAAATGAGGTAGAAACCACATGCCAACACCTTTGACCTGAAGATGCTGACAGGATAGTCAGCGAAACTGTTGTCATCTTGCCAACCTACATGGAAGGAAACCTGGAAAAATGCAGAGAGCACTGAGAAATGTGAAATTTTAAAGTGATAGTTAAGTGCTATTGGTCAATGTGTTTACAGTTACTTGTAAATACATGCAGTTTAAAAATGATAAGATTTTTGATTACATATCCCTATGCCAAGTCCATTGCTTAGAAAGATTGTCATTTTACATGAATGTCCACATATTTTGCTTAGAACGAAACTTTTATTTGATTAATAGGACTGATGAAAATTTACTTTTGCTTCCCATCCAATGCCAGGAAGGTCTAATCATAGGTCGATATTGTAAGATATACCTACCGCATATAAGGAAGCAGAATTGCATCATTCTCTTCGAGGTAAATGATCAAGAATGGAATAATCATGGAGAGGAAAGTTGTTATTCCCAGCATGATACACCCTACCCTTGGCTTTTTCCATATGACATAAACTAAAAACAGGGATAGGACAAAGAACTGCATGTCACAGGACATGTACCAAGATTGAAACATGCACTGAAAAATAAGAAAAGAATTATGAATTTCTTCAGTAGCCATACCAATTTTTGCTCATTAAGTTTATGCAATGATGATTGAAGCTCAGTTTTAATATATCAAAATGCTTACCATTTTATCATTCTTCACATAGTTATTAATGTATAAAAGGTTTGTCCACCAGCTGTCCACACACCTTTCTTGTTCCAATCCTACCTTAGAATCCCACAATGGACCTGATCCCATCTTGTAAAACAAGGTGGCATGAAAAATAACTACCACTGCATACACTGGGGTTAAACTGAAAAAAGTATTTTGTAACCATGGTTTTATAGAGGAATCTATAAGGTTTTATTGGAATGGATATCACAAGTAGTAGAAAAATGAGCAATGATGAGAATTTTTCATGGATGTTTGCTTACCGGATGAATCGGAGGATGAAAAGTTTAACGAATGGTAGGCTTTTCCTCTTGTCAAGCTCCAAGAGGAGAAAGTATGTGGTGAGCAATCCACCAAAAAGGAAGAAGGTATCCACAATAATCAATCCATTAATAAGGAATGCACCTCCAGGTCTTCGGTATGCCTGATAATATGGAGAATATTATATTACATAGAGAAATATGCTTTTGCCAAATAACCAAATACACCAAGAAACCGCTGTCAATTGTTTTATGAAATATGCCATTTATGTAGAATTGTTTTGAAGTTACCTTTTATCTTGGCTTCATTAAGACTTTGTGAGGCCTATGTATGTTAGTGGATGTCAAGGGCAAATATAATTTGAATACATTTAAGTTTGGCAGTTTTGGCTCAATTTAGTAAGAATTAATATAGGAATTGTGCTTTTCCCCTAAAATCTAACCTGAACCTTACAAACTATTCAACCTAAAAGTTTGATGAATGAAATTAAAAATTATTTTATGGTCAATATAAAGAAATATTCATGAATTATTTTCATAGGTTACCTGTTCAACCACTTCTGGATTAAATAGAGGTCCACTAATGATTGCTTTAATGCGGTGGCCCATGATGATCAACAGCATTGACATGAATCTTGAACCATGGATACAGTCCAATCCATGATGATTATCTGATCCCTTAACTTTAATTATGTTCAGAAAATTTCTTTTGGCAGAAAAGCAAAGGATAATCTTCTTCATGATACCTGCTGGTGAGTTAAATAAATTGATATATGAAACAATACGAATATTAAGAAACATTAAGAATAGCCTATTCACTAAGTGTCACTGCCTATTGTGTAAAGTTAAAAAATATTTATGATATGAAGAGCATTATTTTGTTTGAAATATTTCATATTCAAGCTTTCGTAAGGATGAATGTTGTGAAGATTTATATGGAATATATAGTCAAGTATAAGTCTAGACTGAAATAAGGCTACAAAGGTTTAATGGGCCATTGTCTCAATTTACTTGTTAGTTATGCAGTGTGGTGAGTTTTATTGATGTGAAATTGAGTGGAGTGGATTTAGGATAATTTGAGACCAAGGATTGATAAAATGGCAGTACAAGGATGTGCATTTTAGTTATATATCTTGTTTCATGATTTAATCGAAAATATTTACCATCAGAGAATTTACTCAAGTTGGTGAATTTTTAAAGGTAGATATGGAATGTATGAACTGATGATATATTGCTTTAAGAATCCTTCCTTGTATAATGTGTATAAAAGTGTAGTGTAATATTATATGGGTGAAGCAAAAGGTTTATTTAGGCTGTAGGAATGAAAAGAGTGAGTGATAGATACAAAGAGAGAAATTATCATTTAAATGGACCATAGGTATGATCTTTTATGTCTGAGTTTAGTATGGTCAAACACTAATAAGTAGTTTCATACTTGTAGAATGATTAATTTTGCTGTGTGGTGAATTTTATTGAAGTGGGTAATTTACTGATGGAGGTTAGCTTAGATGAGCATAGCTTTGCATGAGATATCTCACCTCTCTTCCTCCAAATTTGAGAAGCCCATTATCTGCTTTCCTTTTTCCTGCTTATTCCATTTTCCCCCTTTTGTCATGATCACCAAAATCCCTTTACCCATCATTACCTGCTCCAGTTACTTATTCTACCTTCTAATTTCTGCTGCCAACTTTATTTCTTCCCCATTGAAGTCTTACACTTATACTTTTATCTCTCTTCATTGCTACATGATGTGGATAGAAAAAAAGGCTAACAGAGAAAAACTGAAGGCTTAGTATGGGGAGTATTAACCCTTGGCCTGGTGTTTGAAAATTTCTGTTTATTATTGCTGGCAAATTACTTAACAACTGCAAATGTTTTGCCATTTCTTATATGTCAAATTTTAAGGATTTTTAAAACAATAGTCAAAGTGACCATGAAGGAATTTAGTGTGTTGCTCTTGGAAATCGGATTGCACCCTTACATAGAAAGTTTGAAATTGCCATATTTTATATTCTAGAGGGAAAGAGAGGCTCTTATAAGAAAGTAATTGATGAGAAAGTGTCTTAGCTTATGCTATAAAATGATAAATATAAACATGAACATTTATTGAAGATAAGATCTCCACTCATATGTCAATATTGTCTGCCTCTATTTTTCTGGTGCTACTGCATGGGTCAGTGTTGGTTACAACACGCAGCAGAACCTGAAAAATGGAAGTGGGCAATACAAGATTCTATGGAAGCCTTATACTTATTGACTATATTTTTTCATATATGAAGTTGTCTGGAATTTATTCTAATAATTAATTAAAAATAACTCTAAGGAGATATAATTTTCAATACAATTGTTACCAAGGCACTTAATAGAAATGATTATGCACATATTTCTTTGTCTTATTGGAAATCAGACTGTACCCTTACATTGAAAGTTTTTGTAGTAGGGGTTAACAATTTTATGACCTCTTAAGAGACAGATGCATTATATGAAAGTCCAATGTAGGCTGCATTACCGTGTTTCTTCGAGAATGTATGCTGAAGTGTTATGTGTGTATAATGAAGAGTTACAGAAATACTCTTGCTAATTCCATGGCAATTTTATCTGGTGCTACTACTTTTTCTTGGCCTTACAGTGAGCAAACGAAAAAATCTCATCATGAAAGTATATTTGTGAGCAACTTCCTCTATGAAGTGTTTGAAGGGAAAAAATATCCTCTGGCATTCTTAAGTATACAGAAATCAAAATTCTGCCTCATCTACATTCACCTGAAACTTCAGTTCAGTGAGTTCAATACTCCGTGAAGAAAAGGATAAAAGTAATGAGATCACCATTTAAATTTAGAAAATGTCTCCTAGAAAATGTGAAATAGAATGAAATGAATCAATTGAAATGAAAAAAATAGATGTTTTAACGACATTTGAGATATGTAATTGGCTCTAATAATAAATTAACGGCATTCAAAGTGAACACCCTTTACTGCACAATGAAACAACTAGAACTGGAAATAGGAGGGTTTAGTTGAACATTTGGTTATGCAAAATAAATTATCAATCCTTTTTGCATATGAAGTTGATTTTAGAGTGAAAGAGACTGTACCCTAACTGCCAAACTGGATTTCACCTAAATTTATTAGTGGTAAATGCCTGGCATTCAGTATTTTAGGTGTAATACACAAACTTTATTAACAAATGTCCAAAATTGGCTTGAAAACCTAGAATTTTATTGGAATTAGTTGCAGAACTTCTGGAGGAGGCCATATGTTGTTTGCTACAAGCTTCTAAAAACTTCAATTTGAAAGCTCTTGTAGTTTTAGCGATCATTGCTAATTAACAAATATAAAGAAGAATAGGAAAATTGGTTAAATGAAAATTATTTAACACGTTCACTGCGTAGCTGTTTAAAGCCCTACTCCTCACAGCGCGGCGTGACCCACCGGTGGGTCACAGTCCTTCCAAGCTTCTGGCCACTGCCGAGGGATGGTGGTTGAAGCGGCAATACTCAGCTGTTTCCTGAGATTAGAGGAAGGCTGGGGGAGGCTACTCCCAGCTTCGCCCCCAGCCCACCCCTCCCCCGGCCACGTGGTGCACGCTATCAGCTAGACCCTGGCGTGGGATGGGGGGAGAGAGGGCCAACAATACAATGCATGTGGTAAAGATTTGCTGACGTTGGGAAAACCCAGGAGACACCCACCCGTCTCTGTTTATTGCGCCTGCCCTTGTTCGCGCCCGTCTGAGACGTAGACGCCCGTCCGTGCGTACCGATTCCCCAGCCCTTCTCACACTATGAGAAAAGGGAAGGGGGATCCTTTGGAAAGAGTACATAGTGGTTTGTCTCACTCAGAAAAAAGTAGTGTCTGCATTTCGGAAGACGTTCACCCGGCAAGGGCACGGTCACTCATCCACCACCAAGGGATCGGCTCAAGAACGCTACGAGACTCTTTCCCAATTGCCCTTCCGTAGAGGGGGGGGGGAAGGGAAGAGAGAGAGTCAATCTCTCACACAGCCGGGCGAGTGCAGCTCGGACTGTTTAGTTTACGAGCAACTGACGGACAGCCAAGAGGTTGAGGAGAAAAAATTTTCCTAAACATTTTCATTATTTTTAATAAGTTGATATGTTTTACTATATCGAGTATTGTTCATCCTTATGTACAAAAATTGCATAGACATAAAAAAAAACAAAAAGGAAGCAAAAAAATAAACGTATTTTGGATATAATACGCTAATATGTAAATTTGTTCGTGACCCACCGGTGGGTCACAGTGGGAAGTATCACATAGTAGTCTATTATTTGAACAGTGACTAACCTCTGGGTGAAGTCACTTGAGAAGTTCTCGATTCCTACTCTCACAATACTCCTCGCAAGTTACGACAATTCACAGAATTTTATGGCCGCGGCGCTAGACGCATCTGCGTGACCCACCGGTGGGTCACGCCGCAGTGAACGTGTTAAAGGTAAATTTTCCCTGTTAAAATATAAGAGATTTTGATGCCACTACTTAAAATATGCATTTAAATACTACATACTTCTTCATCATCATAGGAATGAAATTGAGATTAATCTGAAACAGTTTCATTTTGTTCATTCCCTTGTGTACTTGTCATACCCATAATCAGGGCATCTTTTCTGGTGGAACATAACAGAACTGGATTTCACCTCATATTTGTAATGAGATTATCATTTCGGCAATTTAATGTAAATTGCCAAAACTTGTATAAATCAATAATAAGTTCAATAGAACTGTTTTATTAACTAGTTCTCCAATTTAATGTGGGAATTACAGGCCTAGTTTATTCTCAGTCAGGTACTTTGCCAATTATGATGCTGTGGCAGCACATATCTTGATATATATCAATTACGATAGGCAAAATAAAGTGGCTATTTCTTATAGTGAGTGTGAGTAGGGAAATTTCCCTAGTATACCTGAATTTTATCCTAGAAAGATCTGTGCTTATAAGAGCAATGCTTACGAACATTTAACTACTATGCACAACTAATTCCACCATCTTTTTAACCAGAAAATATGCCCTGCCATAATTATCACCATGAAAATCTCTTCTGAAAGGCATGATTTATATTTATAATTTACCAGTTTTGTTGGGTGCATTATCTTCTTTTGGGCTCGCAATGTTGAGATCAAATGCTGTAGCAGCTAATATGATGATTGCTAAACCCACCAAGAATGCACTGAAATAAAGACAAATGGTTGATAATCACTTAGAAGTTTTTGAAATAATTTAAAAGTAAAATATAATATTTCATTAGCAAGAGGTCTCAAAAGGTTTTATTGATACATAACTGGAAACACATAATCCTTGAAAAAAGTCCTGACATATTTTGCACATTACAGGAGAATAAGGCTGGCACTGAAAGGGTTAATTGTCAATGATATCTCTGCTAACTGTAGGATTTTTCAAGCCTGCCGCGTGAACGGAGGTGAAATTCACATTAATTGCCATTTTGCTTTCGCTTTCCGGGTGCAGTGGCCCGGAAAGCCAAAGGTCTGTGGTTCGATTCCCAGTTCAGGTGAATTTTTTCGTATGGCAATTAATGTGAATCTCTGCTAACCTTGATCAAGGAAACAGAGTTAGGTGTATTGATACTCTCTTTGGAATTATTCTAATGCTGGCTGCTTTGTAATCATTAAACTCTAACGGCCCTTCCAATATTTAAATAACTGACCAGTATTTGGTGAACCTAGTGAATTGAACTTCTTGGTAGAATTTTGTGTTACCTAATCATGATTTCTGTAAAAATACAAATGTGTCATTGGTTATCCTAAAGCATAGGCAACATGGACTGATTTCCTTCTTGATTGTAGTTATGTTACTATTGAATTATGTTTTAACATACTGTAAAATCTGAAGTTTCATCACAGCACCTTATCTAAACTCAATCCAAAGACAAACACTGCATCCATTCTCAAGTGGAGATTTCAACTCGTGACCTTAAGTTTGTGTTGTCAGTTTATCGTGAACACAGTTGGTTTGAATCTACAGATTCAAACCAACTGTGTTCCTAATGCCTATAGGCATTATGTATGACTTGTAAAATGTTTTCCAGGTGCTTTTTATTGCCATTGTTAAAGTAAACTGCATCAAAATGCTGTTTTGCATGAATTTTATAGATTAAACTACTTTTGGGCTACATGGAGTTTTCTCATACGAGATTTTAAAACATGCACTCCATGCAACATTGTAAATAAAGTTGCAAGTATTAGATGCATTGAATTCTGACTGATATCGAGACTTGGTTAGTTGTGAGGTCTCATTATATTTTCAGGTAGTTTTTTGGCTTATAATCCGTTCATTGGTGAAGAATGAGTGAGACCTTCAGTTTCATTCCGTCAGGCACAGTTTAGTTTTGGAAGTCTATAGAGAATACTCACCTGAAAGTAATGTCATACACTGATAGAAATTCATTATGTCTATCTGTTGTGCACATTCTATCTGGAATTCTGGCTTTTATGTTCAAATTCTTTCCATATACTTCATTAATCCAATTAATGGCTTGCACAAGGGCATTTTCAACGGCAGTGGGTGAACATGAAGCTGGAATACACAGTGACCAGTGAATAATGTCTCTTCTTGATTTTGTTGGATCACCTGCATACTGAGGAGTTAAAAAAATACAATAATCACAGTGCAATCAAATATATGGAAGTTAAATAAGGGTCGTTTCACTGTTTATTTTATATTTTCTCTAAAGGCCCTCTTTTGTTGTAACCATCCTTTTTGATGACCAATTTCTTTTCAATACAATTGGCATGTCTATGAGTGCCATGTTAATATTTTTACCCATTTTAAGGCTAACCCGCTTGAGTACCATCTGTGATTTAACACTGTCCATGCCATGCTCAAATGGTGCTCGGGATGGCAAATATTGTGACCACCTCTCATGGACTTAAACTGTACTTAACCCTTTCATGCTCACGCCATTTTTGTTTTCATGCCCAGAAAGCTCATGCCTTATTTCTGCAAATTTTAAGCAAATAATTTTTGTTAGTCTGTTTTTCGGTCAAGGATATTGAAATTTTAGCTGAAAATGGGAAACATATTTTAGTTTCTATTTAAAAATGTACTGATGCGTTAAAAAATATAATTTTTTAAAAATATTTTGTACAAAACATTTTTTTAACTAGCTAGGTGATATATCAGCACCTTGAGCATCTAAGGATTAAATTTTGGCTCTACACCTAATGTGAGATATGGTAGAGGACATCTACACATTTAACTTGGAATCTTGCTAGGGACCAAATCTTATTTATTTCTTGACAATCTAGAATGGTGTAACACTCCTTGTGTCCCATAAAAATTACTCATTATCCATTGGCTATGAGTATACATAAATGGTTTAATAGTGACATTTCATAGAAATAATTCCAAGGATCACATTTTCCCTAGCTCCACAAAATCTTCTGAAATATTGTTGATGCTCATGAATAAAAGTGTTATTTATCCAAAATTAAGTGTTCAGCATAGAATGTAAAATTAGTAGGTACATATATCAGGGAGAAGAGATTTTTAATAAATCTCACAAAATTTGAAAAATGAGCAAAGGCCATGATGAAATTCATCATAGGTTTCTTCCATAAGGCCATTGCTTTCATAGATTAAAAACTGATAAACTGAAGGGTTACTTGATCATTTAAGAAAGTTTATTAAAAATACAAACCTTAATTCTGTCCCATGCAGTTCTCTTAGGATCATAAGTCATGGAGTAAGGGTCCAGTGTGTAATTTCTTGTTTCTTGCTGTTCTTGGTCTTCCATAAAGTTGATTTCAGCCAAGCAGTACTGTCCACGAAGCATATTTTTTGTTGAGCCATATCTATCATTGGTGCTGCTGGAAAGATCCACATTAATGGCTACACATTCGTCAAAGTTCCCCATGTGATATGAATTTCCACTCACAATACCATCTGGGAATTTTGTGGATGCATCAAACACTGAAAAATTAGCAGAAAAAATTATATAAGTCTCATTTATTATGTATTTATCGATTATAGTTGCCAAATGTGATCAAATTGTCATTTGGGGGATCCATAGAGTTAAGTGCACAATTGGGTTACTTAGAAAACTTGTTGGATTGGAATTAATTCATCATTTTAAACGAAACATTGCCATTATTGAACACAAATAGCTATTCATTTCATATGGATCTTGTACATGTGGTCATTACATTACTTAACCCTTTTGCTGCAGCTCACTCTCCAGAAACCTACTCATCACATGCGGGGGAAAGTGAAAGCACTATAGGGAGAACGAAATGGTACGTTCACAGCAGCGAAAGGGTTAATGTTAATGTGTGATTAGACTCTAAACTCTCTTCATCACCAGTGTATCTCAATATCAAAATAATAGATTTTTTCTTGTAAATTAATATAAATGATAGAACTAGAAAATTTATATAGCATGCAAGTTCATTATTTTTATAAAGGGTTTTTGAACCTTTTTATTAAAAAGGTTACCACCTGGAGGAAATACCACAACCATTTATAATTGAGAAAGTTATGTATTAATGCATTGAATAACAAAGAATAAAAATGGTTACTATGTGGCATGAATTTGAGACTTGGCAGTCCACATGAATAGTATGTTTAGATGCATATCCATTCTGAGCCGTGAGAGAGCCATGTTTTCAGATGCAGTAGAATCTAATGTACTGATGAAATCTGATCTCCTTCTTTGCTAATCATTGCTCTCAAGCAGTATTTTGAAATTTTTCTACTGTGGAACAATTGGTGTATTCCACATTCTTATGGAGTTTGATGGTATGCTGACTGTGAACAGTGTGCTCCTTATAATCAAAAGCATTAGTCACTTTGTTTTCTGTCTTTACCAAGCTAGATCTGTCAGTAGGTTGTTAATATCTTAGCCTATCAAATGGTTGATTATAAAATGAAATGAGCCGATTTCAGAATATCAACATGCGTTATTATTTTGACTTACAAAACTGATACTCCCCAAATTATTGGAGTTAGAATGAGTTTGACTGATTATTGAGTATTCCTTTTTCATGCTAAACATGGTTTGGAATTATTTTTTCCTCATTACTATGTAAACTATGGGACAAGCTTGTTGATTAATGTTTACCAGAACAAGGAAATGGTTACTCCAGGTATTGTTATATCGACATAAACTAATATTTTTTGTAATTGCTAAAAGGCACATACATAATTTGGAACACTCCTATCAATAGAAATTCTTATTTAATGCTATGTTAAATTGTAGTTTGGAGTTTAAGGTATGTAGATAGTGGATAGGTACATTTATTTTTCTCTGTTAAAAATTGGGTATACAATTGAGAGTTTATAATGCCTGTTGCTCTGAAGAGGTTTACTTGAAGGGAAAGTTAGGAAACTATTTCTAAAGCTAGTTGGTGAGAGTGACAGCGTTTTAAACTGCTTTAACAGTAGGTACATTATCTTATGTGTTATCTCCTTAAAATGCACGAATTACATGATATCCAACCCCTCTATTGATCTAAAACATTATCTAGTATGTGAATCAGTTTTAATCAGTCACACAGAATTATGCTGACTGATTGTGACAGAAATGACTATAGATACTTTTTGGTATCTTCTTCTCAGTTGTCGCAGCTTATAAAATCTTAATAGCACTAAGACCTGTAAAATTTGAATACCAGTCTGTACCCTTCAATCAAGTTCACAAATTTCAAAATATTTTCTCACAAACCTATGATGAAAATGAATTGGCTTTAACAGTTATAAACTTTACTTTTGCCTAAATGTGATACATCAAATGTATTTTACATATAGGATATCTTTGGAGGACTTGTCAATCTATGTATTTTTGAAAACTGGGCCTTGGTCCTTAAGGA
The DNA here is from genome assembly GCA_933228895.1 of Platycnemis pennipes. Classification (NCBI taxonomy): domain Eukaryota; kingdom Metazoa; phylum Arthropoda; class Insecta; order Odonata; family Platycnemididae; genus Platycnemis; species Platycnemis pennipes. The sequence goes on from OW121855.1 coordinate 34,094,854, forward strand.
GCAGCCAAAATAGAATGAAAATTGGTCATTGACGAACCCATGGCCTTAACCATCGGGGCATATGAATACTTAGACTACTATTACTTCAAAGCCATATTTGTAGAAAATTCAAATATTTGTGAAAATTACAGAATTATCGCATTATCAAATTTTCTGCCTCTTTCATATTTATGAGCTTTATTTTGGCGCACAAACCAGTGAAATGTGTTACTGATAGTATCATGCTTTGTGCCGAGAATATTATGATGCACACAAGACCATTCGGAAGGCCTGGTGAATTTCCTCAGCCCTTCGGTGTGAATGCAACTTTTCTGGCATGGGGTCAGTGGCTAATTAAAAGGCTTTCTGGGTTGGGCAACATTTTTGGAATGGTTTTGGAGATCCCCACGGTGTTTTTTTAAATCAGTAGATTCGGGATGTATTTCGACAAAATCAACTTCATTTCGCTTCCTGAGAAGCTATCATAACCTTATGGTCCTGTTTAGTGAAAAGGTTGGCTGCTTTCCCCTAGTGGAAACTCCATCACGATTTCAATATCGATGCGGTGAATCGTCATAAGGGGGTGCGCGTTGCATCGGGAACAAAATCCTAATTTAATTCTCACGCGTGTTAATAAGTAGCCGAAGAGCTCGGGTTCGAGTCCCGACTCAGACAAATTTTTTCTTTGTTACACCGGTCCCTACTTTGGTACTGTGTGGGGAGCAATTCGAGTTCAGTACTTCGTCCATCGGATGGAACGTTAGGCCTTAGACCCCTTGGTGTCTTTCATGAAGTGAAGGCTAATGCCGACGCCGGGTTACACTCCACCTTTCCTCCGTTTCTTGAAACATTTCTGTCTCTACCCGGTTGCCCACCCGATCGATAAATGGTGCGAATGATCTTAGCTGTTAGTCACATCCCCCGCATAACTACTGCTATTAAATAAATAGCCAAGCTAAATTCACCTTTTCGCCGGAATCTTCAGAAGGTTAGTCCTAAGGTGCTTATCTTTAAGGGTTACCGACTACCCCCCCCCCCCCCCCCCCCCCAGGGTTCTCCCGCCCTCTCTTAGGGTATCACTGCATGGGGGCGTTACTCACTCTGCACAGCCCAGAGGGTGAAGTTCCGCAGCTCCCTCAGGAATATTTCGCTCTGGTTCCTGCACAGCTCATCTCCGCCGGAGGACGCGATCTGGCTCACGACGAGCGGGAGCACCGGGAACAGCGGTGTCTTGGACAAATCCGTCCAGTCCTGGTACACAGCTCCGTCTCTTCCCAGTATTCCGCCGTACTCCTTGTACATGTTCCCGGCACCGAAGGACACTCCCGGCGTCAAAGCCACCGTGAGGCACAGCATCAGCAGGGATCGCCCCCGCGAGCGGAATTCCCCGTGCGGCCTCATCTGGGGTCCGTCACTTGTCGCTCTTCCCACGAGCGAGGATCCTCAGCGCGAGCGCGTTGGCAATCCAAGGGTCGGTCTCTGCGAGCGAGGTGCAACCCCTAAGCGCGACACCTCCGAAGGAAATCCTTATCGTCGCCAGCCGAAATCCTTGTAACTATCTCTTCATCGAGGTGGGTGCTTTCGGCGCGCGACGCTGGGTTAGGGAACCAGGTACTGTGTTCCTCGCGGTTCGTTAGGGTACCACTGAGCCGTCCACACTTTGCGACCCTCCCGTCACGGAGAACTGTGCGGCAAAGAGTGGCCCACGCTGCCTGCTCTGGTATAAATGTAATGACGAAAGTTGATGACGGAGGTGTGGATGGGGCTTGGGAAATGGTTATCGAGGGGGGATAGGGAGGGGTGATCGGCGTGTCGGGAAGGGGTAAGGGGGCAGGAGAGTCAGCTTTGGCTGCGGCGGCGGGTGCAGGGAGGTCATTGCATGTCTCAGGGAGCCATAGCGGACTCAAGGCTTCCTTCGACAATGTCGATTCTTTTGGAAGGTCGACGTCATTCCCTCCGGGGGTTGAGGGGTGTCTGCAGCGACCGGTTTCCCGCTCGCGTCGGCTATCCATAACAAACGCGTGTTGCGAAGTGACCGCACGGTCCCGGAATGAAAACGTTTCGTTTAATCCTCGCGCGGCGGTTACAAAATCGCTCGGAGGTGTGATTGAACTCGGATCGGCGAAATCGTTGCGTTTCTCCGCTCTTGTTTACCGTTGCTACAGATCCTAAGAGCGAAAGCCGACCGGATCATAAAGCTGAGTCCTTCGTGCTCGATAGCTATAACTGATAGTTCCTGGTTTAGAGTTTTTTAAGATAAAATTTACATAATTTCTGTTAAAGCCTAAAGGTGACGAAGACAATCATTTCTACAATTACATGACCACGCCAGGGATAAATTTAAAATAATGCATGACATCGGAATGAATTACCTTTTGCTTCATGGCGTGCAGTTGTAACGTATCGAAACGGGTTTCAGAACTCAATTAAAATCACTGAATTTTAGCGGAACGATGCTTCTCGCCTAATTTTTATCTCCCATCCGCTAAATCTCAATTAAAATTTAAATCTAATCTAAATAAAAAATTTCTTAAAATAAAATATTTTCCAAACTAAATCAAAATTTTATTTTCTTACAAGTGCAACTTTTTTTCACATCTTCATCGAATATTAAGGTTAGACTCGGTGTATCTTAATGAGTGTCGTCAGGATGTAATATTTTGATAGTGATCCTCCATGAAGTTTTATCGAGATTCGTCTTATAATTGGAACGAGGGAAAGTTTGACCTTGGCACGCTTGTTGTGCAAATATATCTAAAATATGCATCTGATGTAGTTCCTCAGTTATTACTGAATACTTTGAGCAAGCGAGGAATATGAAGCTTGGTATAATCTCCTTCAATGTTATGGTAGAAAGGTAAATTTCATATCGTATATGAAGGTAGTGGAGTTGGACTCCACTACCTCTGGCTCATACCTGCTATCGTAGTGATGAATATTGGATATTTTTCACTTGCTGAGAATTATGAGCTTCCACAGATATTTATGTACTTGGTAAGAAAATTCTGCAAAGAATCTGGCGTTATATTTAACCATGACGTAGATGATACTTTAAAATATTGCTGAAGGGACGAGGAGCGGCTCACACGCTCAGTAACTAAGGGTTAGGGAGACACTAAATCCAGGCTTGTATTGGTACATCCGTGAAATGGATCTACTTGTTTCGCCAAAGGTCTTATTTGTTTATAGGGGTTTTAATAGTAGTGAAAAATATGTCAAATTAATAGTTACAATACCATCCCCGGTGTGAGAGTATGGCGAAGAAAATTTAACTCGACTAAAATCCTCTTATTCATTCCGTGCCACCTAACCTCAAGGTGGCTTGAGAGGCATAAAGTTGATAAAGTTTGAACTTCTGGCGTGTTCTTTGCATGCAAACTGCTGCATATGTGGTCATGATGTGACAAATTTTTCGATGGGTGAAATACATTTTCCGCGTACAGAGTACAATGATAACAGAAGGTACTCGGCGTGTTCATACCAATTGCAAATATCTAATTTTAAATTTATGTGGCTGACGGCCATATAAATCCCCCGATCGTACTACGGTGTAACATGTAAGCGTCGATCTGCGTGCGGATGGGCTTCTTCGGCATCCGACCTAATCGCACCCTTCTATTATGTGTACAGCTGGCAATCTATAAAAATGTAATAAATTAGGAGTATGTAAGATGTACCTAGATCGAGTGAGATAAAGGTTCGTTAAATAGCAATTGATCGGATTTGCACCGTTATTTATTTTTTTCCGCCCCAATATAAATGTCTAATGTTAACTTTATTTATATTTTGTTTTGTTTTGTTGGATATCAATGTGTATATTTTGGATTGAATTCTCGACATCAATATTTATACAATCTATAAAATATCAAAATGTGTGTATGTTCTTTCTTCTTAATTATTATTATTATTTATGCTATCTATTTAAGGTAGGTTTAAATTGGCACTAAAGCTTTTGAATGATGCCTATACACCGAACTTGCACATTAATTTCTCATTAAGCTCGGTACCCTATCTATCTCTCTTAATCCTATCCGATCAGTCTATTCTCTGTCTTATCCGACTCGTAACATTCTCCCCTCTATTGAATCCTTCAAAATACCATGTGTTCTTTCCTCTCACTCTGGCTTCTCCTAATTTCCTCAATTAATCCTCCTTAGTACCTCTCCTTCCCTTCAATTCCCTGTATTTTCGAATTTGGTCTTTCTTTCCTTCCACACTACACTCTGCATTCTTCTCTACATTCTTTTCCTGATCCTCATCACAGAGGATTAGAATCCGTTTTCCTCGTTTTTCATGTAAGTCCAAGTTGCGGTGCTATACGATACCACCATTCTCATCAGACTCAACTGTTCTCTTATGTCGCCCCTATTAGACGTCACCGTCTTAAGTTCTCCCATGAGAAAACAACTCCTTCGCTAAAGCAACAATCACCCTTGCGCATTAGGAATTTTTTTATTTTTCCCACATTGCCCTAGTCTTAGGCCCGATCTGGAGCCTAGTATTATGACTTAGTGAAACGTACTTGTGAGCTTTCCATAGAGTTTTGCCGGCTCGAGGTTTTCGTAAGACTATCCTGCCATAGCATATTTCTCCTTCATTTGTATTTTCTTGCTTGCGATAGTCAGAATGCGTTTTCAAGCATGCATTTCATAATAACGTGAAATGTTTGAACTTTGCTGAATCCCATCTGTTTATCGGCATCATATATTTTCAACATTTCATAATGACGTGCCCAGATGCCTAGCTTGTGGAAATGATTTCATCACAGGTTCCCCATTTGAAATACTTGGCCCCGCTTTAATACTTGTAGGTAAACATAATTCTCTTTTAAGCATGGGATTGTGTTAGTCATTGTTGGACTTTCATTTAAGTTATATTGCGAAAGTAAATTGAGTACGTGTTACTGGTAAATCAATTGACCAATACTTCTCACTGAGAATAGGGGACTGAGAGGAGGCGGGGACATTCGCACATAGATTGAGTTGGGGATGGAAAAATTTATTTTATTTGTCACATAAAATCGGAGTTTTTAAAATACTTGTTATTTCAACAGCCTTGGCTATTATATTATTATTTTTTCTACGTATGAGAAGTTATTAAAATTTCCTACGTCTTGCGACAAATCATCCAGTTTATAGACTACTTTTCTATTTAGTTGTCCAGTGGGTTCGAATGTATATAATTAACTTCTTTAAAAATTCCACTTCATAGGAAAATTAAATGTGAAAGAGAAGAAATACGTAAATATGAAGAGATTAGCCAATAGAACTCAGTGGAGAGCTGCGTGAAACCAATCTGAGGATTTAGAACGAAGGTTTCCGCGGTGATGGTTTGATCTCTGCATTGTTTCGAGTTTTTTTCCGCGTCAGTTTGCTAGTAGATAACAGTTTCGCTGGCTCTCCTCCCAGAGACTTTGTAGTCTACTAGCAAACTGAAGAACAGAAATCTGTCTTACACGATACAATTTCTTGTACAATTTATTGTCTGAATGTCTGTCTCATTTCTTGACTAAATTAATGTACAATCGTCTGTTCAAGAATCTGAATGGAGTGGTTACACAGTGAAAGATTTCGTACAATTTTTCATGCGTGCACATTTGTGCATTTCGTACAATTTCATGCGCTCGTGGTGCGCATTACACGATTTCTTTCGTTTTCTCAAAAGCGCAAAATTTTAATGTTTTAAATCAGGGGTTATTTATCGCCTACTTGGAAGCACAATATTTATCTCAAACTTTATTTTCAGTTGTCTGAGGTAGTTATCCTTGGGGGAATCTTTTGGTAGGTGAGGAAAACGACGTTTTCGGTTGCATAGTAGACCTGTGGGATTTGTTTTGTTTATGTGGGACTTTGTTTGTAACATTTATTTTGACGTCTACTTCGTCTGGACTTCTCGATATGATTAAATTTTAATTTAGCAGTTAAAGTGAAAGTTACTTAATGGGATAAAACCATAGTTCCAGGTTATCGCTGACCTTGCGATTTTTGGAAACTGTAGTAACCTACCGCTCAACGATATATTCAACGAGAGTTCCTCACAGCACGCGCGAAGTCCGCGAAAGCATCTACTTCATTCTGAAAGAAAAATACCTGGAGGTGTATACTATTCATAGATTAGCTCTTATGGAACGATATACCTATTACGTTTAAAACCCTTTAACGACGATGCAAAAATTTCTTGAGTACAATGATCACGTTCGGGGTGGTATGATCATTGCACTTAACTTTGACACCTTGCGGAACTTTACACTAGCGTATATTGGAGCGAAGGATAGGAAGCGTGCATAGTTTTCAGCCCATCGTTCGAATCGGATCCAGTTATTTTTACTACAAAGAGTGTCACTCCTTAATGCTGCTTGTATTCGTAGATACCGAATGTAAATTAATGTCTACGTCAATGACAGCGGAAGAATTGATGAGTTGGGGAAAAATTTTCCGTGCTGGTTGTACATGACGTGAATAATGACAATAACGGGAGTGTTGGGGCCAATTAAGGCAAGTGGTACGTTAATGTATTTATTCCGAGAAAGTTATGCGGATGTTGAAGGAGTCAAACAGCAGAGCGAAATCCAGGCGTAGCAGAGGTCATGATAAAAGAAAATCACACAAATAGGCCTAAATATTGCTAGTTACAGCAATATTAACTAATAAAATCAAAGTAGTCGCACGTAAACACACCGAATCGCGAAGGCAAAAATATAAACACACAACTAGAAGCGCAGTTTTCCTTGCCTACCACCAGATGTCTCTAAAACGTCAAAAAATGTATGATTGTGTGAACGAAATTAGAACAGGTTCTATTTTCTGTGCAGTCGTTCATAAAATCGTACAATTTGGACTGGTTACACGATACTCGCGTTCAGACAATCATACTAGCGATTGCACAAGAAATTGTATCGTGTAACCAGGGCTTTAACACTTGATTTATAACAAATGCCTCATCTTATTTGTACACGTTGCCATGGTGTGTCGGCCACTACCCTAGCAATGCATGGAGAGAACACAAAACTAGCGTCTCGGAAATGATCACATACAACCTTGGATATTTCCTTTGTCTACTCTTCACTGTTGTTTATCCACTCATGATGCAATGCAGCTCAGTGTGAGATCTTATGGGAGCCCTACCCCACCACTGAGGTATCAGACTTCCCCGCGGAAGTGTTCTTCCAAGGTTATATTTGTCTTATAGTGTGAAGTGATCCTTATATATACTCTTGTAGCCTTTTATGTGATGATGGTCAGTGTTTTCTAGTAACTTTTAAATACATGATTTAGCCAGGGATTGCGCCTGAGCCTATGCGCCTGTGGCGGCCCAACCTCCTCCTCGCTTCGTTCACTCCGCCGCCATTATTTACCAATATTTAGTAAAATTTTTATTTCGGCGGCATATAGACACTTGTTTCTCATGAATTTATTTTATGCATATTTAACCTTACATACTTATGAGAGTCAACATTAAAAATGATTTTGGTTTTCAAAGTGATGGTTATCGAAACAGTAAAATGGTACCGAATATCGGTATATTTTATTGAAGTTTTCGTGATCTGGAACAGAAATCTATGTTTCATGATAAGATTTATGATATTCACTTTCTTGTGGTTCATGTCCGAAGTTTGTAGATTAATAAATGATAGTTCAATTTTTGGGTAGAAAGTAATACCTACTACATGCTGGAAAACCAATTTAAAACGTGTATTCGTAGGGGGAAATGTAAAAGTGAATTTAAGTCTAAAACATTTAATAAAACTTGAAAGTTTTGCCCTTAATTTTAAATGTTATGGAAACAACTAGTGTGGCTTTCCCCCCATCACTTTTCTCGCTCCACCATTAGTATACAAATATTTAGCAATGTTTTCATTTTGTCGGTATGTCGGCACTTTTTTCCATTAATATCTAATAGGCTTATCTTTCCCATGCATTCTTGTGAGAGTTAACTTTAACAATGCCTTTTAGATAATGGTGAAACGTTATTTTTCAGGTAGTTGCAGTCTACTAGAAATATTTTCCTGCCCTCATTGACTTTTACGAAATAACAGTTGTCAACACTCTTGCGCGAAAGTATGGAGAAATCTCTGAGTGTTAAATCCAGCAAGATTATGAATGAACTACGAAGTCAAATCTTATGGGGAACGTATAAAGGACAAGAAATCAAGGGAAATGCATATTTGATGTATTTGGTAAGTACAGCAAGTACAAATTAATTATCATTATTGCGTTTGGTATTCTGGGGAAGAGAATTTTATGGCATACAGGGTCGAATTGTCGTAACAAGGAGAAGAAAAATGTTGGAGTACCAATTTAGTCGTGATCGATTTCAATAATTACTGTCATATTTCATGATGATTTCATGAAGTGAAATCATCATGAACTGAAATATGACAGTAAGTAACTGAAACATTCTGCACATTCTTTATGACTTCTTGGGCGTATAGACTGTGTCTGTCTCTTGTCACTTAGTGCCAAAACAAGTGGTTACAATCTTATAAATTCTTTGGATCATTTTTTTCATCTTCTAAATGTTTTATCCCCATGAAGGTAATCCACGCTCTGTTGCTTTCTGTTACCTGTTTCGTAATAATATCCGCTTGGCTAATAATTGTGCCCTTTCAAGCTTCTCTTGGAGGATTAATTGGAAGTTACTGAGAACCGTTGGTATTATTTTGTTTTTTTTTGCTTGATAAGGGAGAAATATGTGGAAATGAAGGACTTTATGTTTTATCGGTGTTAGAAGTAAGTGGAGGATTTACATGCCATTCTTTTAGAATGATTTCCTTGCTGGACATTGGCGTGATCGACTGAAAGAATACGGTTCTAGCTTACATTCCACGTATCACAACATCCGTATGCTGCGCTTGGGAGCGTGACGACGCGATAATACTTACCTATATGGTGTACATTGGCAGCTATGTTGAATGAACCCTGTTGAATGTCAATTTCTGCGTAATGTCTTTTTTCAGAAAAATAACTGTTGGAAAGCTTAGTTAGTCATATTATCTCAATTGTAATGCCTAGTATGTGTTTGGGCCTATGAGTAAATGGATATTCGTTGAATATTGGTATTAAAAATTTAATGGTCTCGGGCTTCATTATGTGGAATCGCTCCATAATGTTGTAAAAAGATACTATATCTCTTTGGAAATTCCTCTAGTAATTTTTTTAGACCCGGGTTTTGTCACTTACCCGACATGTAGGTGTCGAAACCCAGGTCGAAAACAAAATCTTGTGGAATTTACAAAGTTACCTAGCTTCTGTTTACAACTTTATTGCCATTTAAGTTCCTTCCTCACTCTTCCCATCGCTCATCACAGCTTCGTATGAGCTAGACCAGATAGCGATGTTAGGCCAGGAGACTTCGCAATATGCAGGTACTTGGTTTGCAAGAATCTGTTTTTCAGTCTTCGTATTTTATTAGCTATCAAGGTCAATTAACAAGGCATGTAATAAAATTAATGCTAATACATAGTGAGCATCATCCTGCTCCATCCATTAAGTTTAATAATGTGTATCTGTGAATAATTTGTTCATCAGTGAACACTTGATATTTGTCGAAAAAAATCACTTGTGCACTTGTGGTATCACAATGTTACTCTAGGCTGGATAGTTATTGCTTCGATTTCGTATTTACAAGCCTTGGAATTGACGTATTTGACCTTTAACAGTCGTTTATAAATTTAGTAGCACGTGTTAGCAACGAAGGTATTGTAAAAGAAATGATTTATTTAATTCGCCGGTTTTAGCCATTTGTTAAAAATCCCAAACATTACATTTATAGGGGTAATTTGACACTCATTCGCGCACATTTCGTGTTTGTGTACGTCTGCATCATACCGGTTATTTTCTTGCACAAATGAACTCGGTAGATTTTGAGTCAATCCAGCTGCTGTACACGTTGAAAGCATCCTGATTATGGATACCTTGCTCTTCATTCTTTTTTCACTGATACGTCCCGTTAAGAAGTATCCGTTGTAAAATATTCTTATGGACCTTTTCTTGAAGACCGCTTTCCTATTGACCACTTATTCAGTGCCCTCGAGAACTGCTTTCGATTCCAATCCATTAATATCCGCGACCATGACTCGCTGTGAGAGAAACTCCTCAGACGTATGTGACCTAACTTCCCTAATGAGTTGAGAATTATCCCGCGTTCTGTTCAAAAGGAGTCTGATCGTGTGCAATTCGTTGTTTGTGGACGTGAGTCGGGCACGCGCATGTTTTCTTGGGTGACGGTGTGGTGAAACATTTCCCCACGCGTAACAGACAACGGAACGCGGGTGACGCGATCGTTTTAGATTTACGGTCGGATTATGGAGAACCTTCGAGAGTAATGGATTGATTTGGCAAAGGTAAAAATGTTAATTACGAGCTGTAATCTGCTCACGTCAAAGTTGACCAATCTGAAGCCGTAATACGGAAGAAAAAGTGTAGGGAAAGGTCGTCAACAGTTCTGTTCATGATGGACGCTAAATTTGAGCTGATTTCAATTACGTTACAGTAAACCCCGTTCTCTGTTACGTCTAAAACTCTTAGATACACTATATTTTCATATTAATTTTGGTCGTGAGAGTTTTGTAATTCTTCCTGCTTCTCGAACTGATACTTGCAGTAAAACTAGACGACCTTATGCAAATTGAGTTTTTATCGACTAATAATCATAAAATCTTTTCTCGTCATTTATGTGAGTTTCTTCGCTTACATGATAGCTATTGCAAAAGTTGAGTCCCACATGGAATTGAAGCCTTTTCAACATCAAGGGAAGGTCTGTAACATAAATAAGTTATTCGTTTTAGGTGAATGGAAAATAAATAAACCCTCTTGTGTTTCGCAAACGATATCGTAATCTGTTGGAGCACGAGAAAGATTCACAGGCATCCTTGAATGTAATTCTACGTGAGTGTAGGAAGAAACTGACTCAGAATAAAACTAGATAGCATGCGGAAAAGAGGAGTTGAAGATGTTGCGTTAATAGGATAAAGATCAGATCGAATGTTAACTGCCGACCATGGTAACCAAGTCCGTAACATTCCGACCTGTCAACCTATGGTAAGAGTCGCGGGTTCGATTTCCTCCTCGGGCATGGATGCTGGTTTAGTCATATTGTAATAACTATGATTGTATGATATAATTCAACCTTAGACGTTGAAGTACCTGAAACTCAGACCTATTACTTCTAGTGTTATATTTCCCCAGCTTCCCAGAAGTAGTGCAATCAAGGATTTTTTTCCTTAGTGAAGATTATGTACAGGATTCGTATTGCTCGATAATTGTTCGTGATAAAGGAACACGGCCTGTTCTCGAAGGAATTACGATCAAATAAAGGGAAGAAAAACTGACCGGAAACACTCATGGTTAGTTAGTTATATTGTCTTTTTTAGGCCCGGGTGTTAGTTATGTGTTGGTTTGGTTGATTGGTTGGTTGGACGTAGGATTTTATAAATTAAAGACACAGTTTTAATGGTTTTTGGGGGAGGCATCCGACTGTTGAAATCGTTTACGGTATTTAGGACATAATGGGGAAGGTATTGATAGGGTTTTTAGGGAACACATGGAGGGTGGAGTTGAAATCCAGCATTAACATTACGTTGTTCCGTACGAAAGGTACCAAGGGATCCAAGGTTTATCACCCGATTAGACGAACTTTGACCTTGAAGAGTTCGCATTACATCACTCAAAGAGGGATCGATATCTTACTGGAACATTTCTGCTAATACTGGGATTCAAACCCGGGTCCAGGCTAGCCAATGCTTTAGACAAGTTCAAGGTTGCCAACTAGCCGCAAAAAAACCTAAACGAAGTTGTCTGCTGATATGCACAATAGGAAGATTTACACAGAGAAAAAAATCATTACGTTGACCGGAGATCCAGGTTCGACTGCCGATCAAGATACATGGTTTTCCTCTGTGAAACTCATGCTATTCCTCTATTTTTTGCCCAAACTCATTACTCTCGGTGTTAGAGACAGATACTTAGATCAAATGGACGGATGATACAAGAAATATGTGCTCGTAATTGTAGAGGAGGATAGTTTAAGTTATTCAGGGAGGTGACCTGCAGCTGAGGTCATTTACGTCATTTAGGATAATTGGGGTTTTGGGGTAGAGATGGGAATTGGTCCCGGAATGAAGGTAGGATGAAGAGAACCCAGTCGTCGGCACTAGGCCACTCATAGCGAAAGACGCCTACGCGCCCTCGGTGTAGCTTCCCTTCCGACGGACGGAGTACTGAGCTCGACGTGTTCTCCACACGGCACTCAAGTGGATACTGGTATGCCATTGAAAAATCTATGATATTGCATGGATTCGAACCCGGGCCCTCGGAATAGGAGGCCATTACTCTAACCACCGCACTAATTCGATTCACCGTATAGGTGGATAGGTTCATATCGAGCATGATAAGCCAAATATGAACCAGGTGCATTGCAGTGAGCTGAGGCAGTGGGTTTGCTAGGGGCGTGGTTTCAATGTAAACAGAAGGGACCCTCTTAGAAGACCAAGGAAATAATACTTGGCACAAGCTAGGGCGATCTGTGAAAGCATCATTAAAGTGAAGAAGAGTATCAGTCAGCCAATGTTGATTCATTGATTACGACGATCTTGATTGATGATACTTATGTAAAAAAAATGATAAATTGCTGTTATTTGGTTATGATTTGTGATTGGGTGCCATGAATTTTTAACCCCCCTACGAACGAAAAATAAGGGCTATTTCTTAATCTACCTGCCTGTTTTAAACGATTCGGAAGTCGTAGTTTGGTAGTTCGAATCGATATGTATCCGATAGTATTTGATCTTCCATTATGAAGAGTGATCAATGAACGCGGCAAGCCGAATTCTCATGTTTTTATCCGTTATAACAAATACAATTAAATTGTTTGGGTTCAAGCAATAGAAAATGACACAGGAACCACATGATTTTAAGTCAGAGGGGGGAAATTCGCTAAATGCTATTTGGCAGCTAGTTGGCAAACAAGTATTAGTGGTTTTAAAGTTTAAATTCTAGTTTTAACTTGTAATATTATGTCGCTCTGTTTACGACTGCTTATTGTCATGCCTAACTAATGCAATAACAACACCCAACCGTGAGGCGGGACTCGAACTCGTTATCTATGGCCAAGCATGACTACCGCGGCCGGGTTGAGAAACATGTTTACCTGGAACACAGCATAGTAGACGTTAGATTTAGATTAATAATTTATAAGGGAGAAAACCTATGCAATCCTTGACAGTAGTTCCTTTCCCTTAAATCAAGTTGAAAGAGAACTTGAGGTTTATTTATCAATAGAAAATTGTTTATTCCAAGTATCAATCTCGACTAGCATTACCTATCGAGAACACGACGATTGCAGTTCTCTGCAACAAGTTTCGAGAATTCCAAGTGCCCAGTTTTCACGGCCGCATAGGGAAACTGTTGAACCGGCAACGTTTTGCGTTCGAGGTAATTGTCTGTGAGAGGCGTCGCGGTATGCATAACACTCGAGCGATGCAGTATTCCGCCGGCGACATGTCGAGCATCTCGACGATCTCACGCATTTAACGTTTTTCCGTCTTTGCAGGGAAATCTTGTGAGTCAACTCGACGTGGCCGTGAAAACTCGCGCCGCGAGCGAACGTGATCGCGTCACGATCGCTCGCTTACCGGGGGCGGGCGCGAAAGACCTTCTGCGTCGAGGTCGCACGCCCCGCGGAATATGGCGTGTGTCCAATATTACGTCTGTCGTCGAAATCTCCCGCTCCGATTTGGCTCGGCGTCGAATGAACCGGTTCCGAAAATTCCCTTTTTTCTCATTCTTTCGACTGCAGTAATTTGCTTAAACAGATGGAAACTGACTGGTTCTTCGCATTGGAACGGGAAACGCGTCCAAACGTGAGTCTCAGGCCTGCTCATTATTTGCACCACAACTTAAAGACCAATTATACTCTTTTTATACTCTTCCCTCGTTACGCGGCGTGACTGTTATGTTGGACCTCTCCTTCTTTATGCCGTTTCATTCGGGCTTTTTCTGGGAGAGGTCGTATTTTTTAAGGTCACATTCTACAATTTAGGCACTCATATTCTGTGTATTTTTCTGTCTCAGGGTTATGAATGTAAAAATTGCTAAAAATGCACAAGGTGACTTCCGCAATTGTGGTAGTCTAAAAATATGTTTTAACAATCATTGCATCCTTCTATCATGTGGAAGCTTCAACCTTTTATTTCGTTATGTACGAATCATCTATCGATCTTTCGAGTTAGGAGTATGGGTGTCTTATGAATGTCCAATGAGGCTATGTTGTATTCTGAAGCCAGTTAGTAAATTTATGATATGCCATTTCATCCTCATTATTTTTTGCTCCTCAGCAAAGGCTTTATTCAGACTAAATATTCTCAAATCCCTTGCCTGCTTTGTAGTATATTTTTGTACGCTTATAGAACTGCCGCTTCATGGTTGGAGTTGCCCTCCGGGTATTGGATGGTATTAGGCTTGGACCCCCGTAGCTCAGTGCGTATAGAACTGTGGTAATGAATCAAACGCGGTCCAGGGCCCAGAAATTCTAATGCCAGCCTGATGGTTAAAAAAATACTATCATAAGCTATGGTAGCCTGAAGAGAGTTGCGAGTCATCTAGTGAATCTGCTTTTGGAGTGCTCTTGGAAACAAAGCACCGTGTATCGCGGTTTTATCGCTTGAGTATCAAATTCTTCGTACCTTTACACTGTAAAAAGTAGATCTGATTTTAAGGTACAAAAGCGATCTGAATTTCAGATGCAACAATTTTAAGACAGGGTATGTTGAATTTCAGCAGTAATATCTTGTCTAAAAATAAGGCAGGTGAACGACTGAAAATCAGACCATCCAGATTCCTGCTTCCTCTGCTTCCTGCTTAACTGCTCCTGTACCAACCATCCATGTTCCTGCCTCTTCCGTACCTTAAATCCGTGTTCCTGCCTTACAACCAGACAGCGCTTAAATTCAGATCGCACTGAAAATCAGATCAACTTTTTACAGTGTACCTATCGATTAAAGTACCAACATTTTGGGAAGACGAGTGATTAAGGAGGTCGAAGAGGGTGATTTTGATGATTACTAAAATAATAGTTGGCTGTAGAGTGTTAAGTCCTGAATTTGAACCCGTCTACAATATTCAACAGACAATTGATAAGAGCTGATAGTGAATTCATGCTTCTCAAAAAACAAGCCTTACCGTGACAAAATTAATAAACTATCCTGCTTCAAATAGAATTTAAACGGTTTATTTTCATAGCAATAGCAGGCTAGTTGACTTTGTGGAATATCGAAATACTTAAAAATAAATACAACCAAGTTAAGGTTATTTAATGTTTAAGCTTGTTTATTATTACTAGGACTTATTTATTTTTACAAAAATGCTAGATTTCGGCCAACACTGATGTAATTATACGTATATATATATGCTTGTAGTCGTGAAAACTATGCTTCTGGCGAGCAAGGAAAAAACTTGAGCATAGAAAAGAAAATTATCCATTGAGGGTAAAACAAATTCATTAAAAGTCCCTAGCGCCCTTGGTGTGTAGAAAGAAAGAAGAGGCCAAAATCAACGTCAAACTAGGAAAACAAAAACTGGAAGAGGTGAAAGAGTTCTGTTACCTAGGAAGCCGAGTAACCAACGATGGACGAAGCAAGAAAGAAATAGTAGAATAGCCCAGGCAAATAGGGCATTCTACTAAATGAAGAATCTACTTACAGTTGGATTTAAAAGCATAGAAGTAAGGAAACAATTCATCAGAACGTACATCTGGAGTATATTTCTTTACGGCAGTGAGGCGTGGACGATGACAGCAGCGGAGAAGAAAAGGGTGGAAGCATTCGAAATGTTTTGCTACAGAAGAATGATGAAGATAAAATGGATCGACCGAGTGACAAACGAAGAAGTCTTTAGAATAGTGGGAGAGAAGTCTACTGAAAACCTTACATAGAAGACGGGACAACTTAATAGGCCACATCTTAAGACACGGTGGCCTAATGAATACAATCGTCGAGGGAAGAGTGAACGGGAAGATTGCTAAAGGCAGGCCTCGTATGAGATACATGGAACAGGTTGTGAAGGATGTAAAAGAGGATTACGTCAATATGAAGAGGTTGGCCGATGTAGGAATCGAGTAGAGGGCTGCGTCAAACCAATCCTAGGATTGTTGACCGATGATGACGAGAAGCGCCCCTGAATGCTCGCATTGTGTTTTCTCATATATTTTTGTATGTGAGAGCTACCACATATGTGCCAAAAAATACACATATGTATTTACGTGAATTTACGATATTCGACTGGCTGTGGTAGCCTGCTCGTTAACGTACCGACCTGACAACCTAAGGGCTGCGGGTTCAAATCCCGCCTAGTGTAACTCGATATTGCACCATCTAACATAGAAACTTAGGTTGGATGGTGCTACATTACGTTAGTCATTGGAGCACTTAAAAATTAAAGTCTGTGAAATATTTGGTGGATTAAATTATTCAATTATGCTTATAGTATATAGAAATTATAACATACTCTGAATAGAATAATGTGCAGTAACTATGAGGTAAGTATGTAAACAGGTGTTATGATAGGCTTTGGTGTCTCCAGATCCAAGAATTAATTTGGAAGTCTTTAGCACATCGGAAGTCAAAATGCTGGCGGAATCTTCTACAGGTCATTGCTGAGGTTTACTAATTTGAAAATGCTAAATGTACCGCAAAAACTCCATCGTAAGTTGTGGCATAAGTGGCAGGAATAGATATGGCTGAATCTACCGGAGAAATAATAGAATAGGTAATGTAGATTCTTAATGTAGATGAATCTTATTTTGCTTGCTTGAATGAGACTCTGAATTGACAAAGCATGTGCGTGATTGCTTCTGAAATTTTTTTCGTTGTTTGGGATATTACTACTGATAATTATGGCAACTGATAATGAGACTCTGAATTAATAAAGCATGCGTGTAATTGCTTTAGATATTTTCGTTTAGTTGTTTGGGATGTTACGACAGATATTCATATTAGATTAGTGTATGCTATGTATTTCTCATATAAAGATTTTTTCAAATTAAAAGATGTGTTTCTGGAGAAGTTGCCGTATTAACCGTTAAATTTTGTTGGCTTCACAGGGAAATCGGTGATGTATTTTCTAACAATGAAATTGTTTATTCGATTGAAATTTATGCATATGGATTCATCTGTTGCCACACATCCTTGCGGTAGACTTTGGGAAATTATGTTGATGGCATAGAAAAAAAGTCATCCGTTAAAAAAAATTGAAATCTAGCTGTGGCATGCATTTTGCAATCAGTAAGTCTGGCCGTGAAAATTTCACGTTAGGATGATTTTCTTTTTGTTCTGGTCACTTTTAAGCATGAATAGTGACAGAATGAGAAGTGATGGATATAGATGGATATAGATGGAGTAGATGGATATGTATAGATTATGTGGCTTCCAGCCAATGACTCCACTGAAAAGGCATAGTGGAAATGTAAGCGCGCAGCATTACCTCACAGAGATTTCAATGCGTGTTAGTAATTGCGGGAAGAATTTTTAAAAATATGAAAATATTGAGAATCCACGAGTAACTATTGCATTATTACGGCAAATATCTCCTCGATTTTCACCCGAGACGTAAAATCTAGTCTTGATACGGAAGGTGACATACCCAGCTAATAAATAGCAGGAGGCAGCAGCGTCCTTGAAGGTAGGGAATCAGTATGCGAAGAAACGAACGGCAGAAAGACTTCTTTAAGTAGGCTGGAGCGATTTTCCTACACTAATTTGCCAGAAACTTTGCATAACTAGTCGTGTGTTCTTATTAGTAATAGATATGGATAAAAGTGAAAACATTGCATTTTACCAATTTGATTTTTTTGGGAATTCAACGCTACTTTAACACGTAGCCTATGGACACATGAGGTAAATTTTGTTGTGATTCGATTACTTGCGTACAGCTTTAAAAATGCATGTGTTTTTCTCGAGTGTGGCATTTGTTACTTAGCGCAATACTCCTCTTTTTAGGTAATTTACACTATGCACGGCCAACAGAATTCAGATTTTTTTTGTAATCACTAGCGTTAATTTCTTGGTAAATTCTACTGCATAAACGCTAGCAGTTTCAGGAATAAATGATTACACTGCAGGTCTTAATTTTTTAATTTAATAAAAAATGAAGATAATAAACATTGTACATTTAAGTACAATTTTATGAAGGATGATTGCATTTTAAAACATAAGAGCAAAGCCAGGTAACCAAAATATTAATTTTTTCCTGAAAGAAGGGTACGTGCATTCTCAAGTGATTGTTAGGAGCAACAAATTTTAATATCAAATTTCATAATACTATTAAGCTTCTAATGGGATATTCATCACTCGTCAATCTTCTACGGCTGTTTTATCAAAGTGGGACTTGATTCATTCATGCGCAATATATCTCCTCTCCCATTGGATGGTCTACCGGTGGAATCCTATTTTAAATGTATCGCTATGATTTTATCTATTTTTTGTTCTTACCAGGAATTTTTCAACTGATTTTGAAGAAGGATAGCATATCAAAGGATACTTTCCTCTGAGGGATTTTGAATCATTATTTTTATATTGATCTATTTTTAAAAAAAGCCGGCTGTGGTAGCCAGATCAGTACGTGAAAACTTGGTAACCCAATTGTCGCGCGTCCAAATCCTCCCTAGGGAATGGATTTTGTGTTTGTCCTACGATTAAGACCTTAGGCTAGATTTTCCGATATAACCTCAACTATTGGAGGACCTTAAAACCAAGACTACTGCTTCTTTTCTAAAAAGAAATAGGTTTGCAACGGAACAAAAAGACGAAGACATTACCAATACTAAATTCATTATAAGACCAGGTACCAGGATATCGGTGGTGGCCGGGCTGGCAAACTAAAGGTCTAGATCTCGCCTCAAACATATAGGTACGTTTTTTGTCTTATAGCTATGATCTTAGCCTAGACGGTGTGATATAACTTAATCCGTTCGATCACCAAAGAACCTGGTCTACTATTAGTGGGAACGAGATTCACTTAAACTTTTAACCTTGCCTTTGCTTTTCATGGAATTAAAATGTGGCGTGCTTGACTTTCTACTATAGATTAATCAAACTGCTTCTCTAGAATGCTTGTGAATTCATTTTGCTAATTCGGTTCTCACAATGAATTTGCAGTCCTTAGACTGTCGAAATGAAGCCGCACCTAATTTCGCCATAAAATCGAATTATTTTTTATGAGAATTATTGTTTTCTGCTTCTATCTTGATTATGCCTAAGCATGAACTTATCCGTTGATATTCCCTGTGGAAATGTAACGTTTATATATTTATTACTTTACGCAAAATTATTATATTAATTCCTGCTAATCTCTGTATTTCTGATTATTGCATTGATCGGTATTTCCATTCCTTTGATTTTGCTCTCCTGAAAGAGTACAGAAAAGAGGGTTAGGTTTGATGTTTCTATGTGTTTGGCTACATTACTTCTACCAAGGATGCCAACGCAACGACAAAAAGCATTAAATAGTTTAAAAGAATTAGTACAATGAATAGCAAATCAATCTGTTCTGGAAGCTCATAATATTCAGGCCAGGGAAAGTTGGCAGAGGAGGAGATCTCCTCCTCTGCCTGGGATGCGTTTGAACATGCAGAAATGAATCAAAACTTGGATTTACTTGTTAATGGAATTTATTATTTGGGAATTAGGATTTCTCAGGGTGAATTGAAAAATGATATTTATTTATTTTGTCTTTTTCATGCTTACTTTTTCCCCATTAAAGTCCAGTTATTAAATCATTATCGAGTACAAGGGGTATGACCGCCCTAAGACCTAAGCCCGATGGGGAAAATCTCCTTTACTGTAACTCAGCCCCACGACTTCCGGGATATGAGACACGGAATTCTTCAGCTGTAACCGAGGCCACATCAGTGTGTCCCCGGCTCGATGTAAACACGCTCTCTTTTGATATGTCATTATCCTCCACACAAAACTGTTCACCAACGACGGTTTTTATGTGAACGAGCCCTGAGTTTTTCAGTTTTATACTAATCGCACCAAATATCTCCCTTCATACTCCTTAAATGCTTGTCATTTTCCCCACGAACCATAAGCCGTTGTTTCATGGAAAAATATTTCCTTGACTTAAAACGAAACCGAACCTATTATGCATATATAAAGAGTTCTGCTGATAAGAGAACCGAGTGGATAACTGTGTCAAACATATCTTAAGATTGTTGTTAAACCATGATGATAACGGTTTCAAAAGTTGTTTTGAATGCTGTTGTAAATTTAGAGGAAAATAATCAGGCAATACATTAATGGACATACTCTTGAAATAATGAGACTTGCATATTGACAGGTTTAGATGGTGTAATTACTGAGTACTCCTATATATTTAGGTTCTAGCTTGAAGGTGAATACCCTCATTCACCGCTGCTCTATGGAACGTTACATCAAGTTGTTGATGTTTCCAGCAGGAGTACGGTTAATGCGCATGTCCATAGAACCAGCAAATATCTGTGTTTCGTCAAGAATCGGAGCTCCTTCTCCACGGAAAATAATGAAATACTGGCTGTTGCAAGCGTACGAGAGAGAACTCATGAATTATTTAAATTTAAGCGAGAAAGTTTACCGCAGGATACCGGTTCATTATTTTCTCAACCAGAGCTGCCTTCGAAATCCCATTGCGTCTAATTATCCTCTCCCACCTATTTATTCTACTTCCTTCAAATTTCTTGGTACAATATCCTTTCTTTGAGTGTCATATCCAATGCGTTGTTATTACTTCTACCGGCAATATTTCTTTTAGTCTTCTCCATATTAATATATCGGGAACCTGCTGTTTATTCTCATCTCCTCTCCTTCAAGCCCGGATTTTGAAACCGTTATCACTTACGAGCGCCATGCTCCGTGTGAAGTTCTTTCCTTATCGTTTTTTGTTATCCTTTCTCAAGGCTTTTGCTGCAAGTTCTCTCTCGTTATCTTACATCTCTTTCATTAATGCGGATTTCTTCACTATGCGTTTGGACCTTTTCACATTTTCATCAAGAAGCCTCTCCAATGACTAAATCGATCAGCCTTCTTTCATAGTTTAGTGCTTAATTTAGTCGTATTCAAGCACATTAATTCTATGCATGTTTTTATTCGATTGCTAAAGAATTTTCCAACAGAGGGGCGATGTTAATTCTTAACGTTTTCCGCGTTTCGCGGTTTTTCGTGGGTGTTATTCCTTTCATATGACCCTGAAAGTTTTTATCGGTACTCGTGAATCTTAATAGTCTGATCATGAAAATTTCTTGGGTGTTTCATCAGGAGATTCATGACCCCAGGCCTAGGGAATAAATAGCGACCAAAACTGTTGCGGCATTCAGAAGCCTTGAGAATGAAGAGTGAGTCGCTTTTATAAACGTTGACTGTCAGACGCCTTACCCAGTGGAATCCCCTAGAAACAAGCTATACGCCGGAAAAAAATGATCATATGTGAGCCTGAACATGTATAGCATAATAAGAAAACTTGTGGAATACAGTTGGGTGAAAGGGCAGTGAGATAAAGAGGAGCTCAAGGACATATACTAGGTTTTGGCAAAACTCCAGTCCCCGCGAAAAATTGCATTAATGAGTAATGTTTCTTTCTTCCGTGTGTCTTACATCATATTCATTATTTTCCTAGTTTATTATTTCTCGTTTAACTCTCTACGCAATCCTTATCTGATCACGTTTCATCGATCAACGATTTCTTATGTTTTTGTATGTAATCTAAGGCAAGTTTGATTGCTGTTAGGCAGGTATATAAATGTACTCAAGGTCTTCGTTGTTAATTTCATCTGTCAGTGTGATTTAGAGCACATTACTAGTTCTGGACTTGGAGTGACTTTTCGGTATAACATTAGCCGTTGGAGCACCTAAAACCCTAATCAATAGCTGTTATGATGCGGAGTATCTATTTATATTTGGGTGCTCTCAGTCAATTTGCAATTCATTGTGGTAATTTGGCAATGGATCATATTCCTCATTTCCCAGCTTCACGTTAGCTAGTTGATTGTTTCTTCTGGACTGCCACTTACATGGCACCAGATATATTAGAGGCATGGAACGCAAGGAAAAGTTAAGAACTGCGGACGAAATCACTTTTTAAAAAGATGCTATAGATTCTTAGCACTAGGCGATTCGCAAGACTGTATCGCAAAACCTATGTAGCTCGATGGAGCAACAAAATTAACATACAAATGCCTCGTTTCCATTATAGAGAGCCATAACACTGGAAAATCCTAGAGCTTATAATAGTGTGGTCTGTTAAATGTGAGCGTGCCCCGCGTATTTTTATTACGCATTTGCATCCAGAGAAGGTAGGAATCATGCAGAAGTGAGAGTAGACCATGGAAGCCTATACTTTTAATCTCTTGTAAAAGTCAAATCATTCTTTCTTCCTGAAAAGTCATTGCAGGGTGCATGAGAACCACAGTTTTTATATGTTTTTGCAAATAAATCAATAAAAATTGATACTCTAGTAGTGACAATTACTTTTTCAGTTCTCAAGTTTGCATTATGGGTCCTTTCGTCAGCAATGTTGATAACTTCAAAGAAGAGCACATTTGTTCCTCAATGGTTTAAGTTAGTGTAGGATATATTGTATAAATTTCACCGTTCGCTCAAAGTGTATTGAATAACTGCTTCGTAATTTTAGTGATCCTCTCTTTGTAAGCAGCATTCCCCTTGGATTTCCAAATCGAGGAAATCATCTGCTGAGTGAAAAAATAAGTAATCTACTACGCCTTACAGGAGTCTTTTCTTTTAAACTTGAAGATGAAGTATCAATGTTTAAGTTTTTTTTGCTATGAAATTACACACCATGCTCCACGGAAGTGACCTAATCATCCAAGTGACCTTGAAGCGTCTGTTCTTTATTTCCGAAATAAGAGGATGGCAGCAGGCGATACTTGGCAGAATTTAGTAGCGTTAAACATGTTAAGACTAAAATAACTTGTTACAATTCCACATTATAATTTAATCGTACCAAATTATTTAACTCCTAACATGCTCAACAGCCTAAGTTAATTCTGATATGCGCTTTTTAAAGTTCTGTTTTTCTGAGAGTTTTCGGAGATGCACTGATGAAAAATGCTATTGATTGAAAATCCTCAACTGTCCTGACATATGCTATATTTGAACGGGGAAGTTTTTCATTATTCATATTCATGAGTTAACCATGACCGGAAATCTATAACTGGTCAAAACAAAACCATAATTTATGTAATTTTTAAACAAGCTTCTACTCTTTGTATCTCATTTTAATGCATTTAATGCCAACCTCGTCGACTCCGAGTGAAAATAAAGATACCATATAATTAAATATGTTAAATCGCATAAATTTCTCTTTTAGAGCAAATGGGGAACTTATCATTGTAATGATCACTTGACTAAATGTCTAATTCCTGGGGAAATCCACGAAGTTACGCTGGCATGAAATACCTTCGCGCGTAAAAACGCAAATGATCTAGTCACACATCCTCATCATAAGGCAGTATCCTTATTGTCTTTTACTTCGCGTGAATCTATGCATCGAAGAAATCTCAGATGGCTGTGGTCCAACGCTATAAAAATAATCATCAGCCCGCACTGTGCGCTTTGCTCCTCATAGGGCTTAATTGATGGAAAATTCCACCTCACCTCTCATTAAAGTTTAATCTCGAGTTAATAATACTATGACATTCAATATCCTGTATGGCTGTGGGATTCAATGGTCCTACTCCTCGTCATCTTGTCGGTGTGCGAGCAAGTGAGGGATTGTTGCCGTTTTTTATGGGAATGAATCATTTAATTATCCTTTCGCTAGTGCGCAAATGTGCAATGGTATTGCTTTCCGCAGTAGATTGCTGACGTATCACATCGCCATCGCTCCAGAGTCCAGGATGTTCTTAGTATAGATAGCTCATGATTATTTTACGATGCTTTGCTCTTTACGTGGTAAGAAAAACCTACCACGATGAAGGCATTTACAGAGTGCTCTTCGAAGTCTCGAACCGCATCGGGTTTCCTCTCTCTTTGCTACTTACGATTTTAAAATAATACAACGTTGTTCCAGAATAACTCGCCTATCGTCAACACTGGAAGAGAACTCAGGTGTAAACAAATGTCAAAAGTGCCGGAAAAGTCTAATGGGATTAGAAAGTTTTTGGAAAAACTTGGAATTTTATAAATTGCTAGTTTCTAATACAAAAATCACGCGTTATACATTTTATTTTACTGAAGTGTCAGGACGAGTATAGTCCATTGACGGTTTAGGTCTTCGATTGGGTCAATTATGGTACTGGTAAAATATTTTATGACATTTTCACATGATACCTACATCGTTTTTTTTCATTATTGACTGTTGTACTTAAAATATAATGTGCGTATTCTTACTCCTATCTCAGGAGGTGTCAAATTTCAGCAAATATACAGCTTTTACCAACTCTAATTTGTGTGCTAGCATATGTGAAACTGACTAATGGGTTACATGCATTGCTGATTTTTGTATCTTCTAAAGTAGGTTTTGGTATAATATGCCTGCTTAGAAGCTAGCATATGTAAAACTGACTAATTGGTTACATGCATTGCTGATTTTTCTATCTTCTAAAGTAGGTTTTGGTATAATATGCCTGCTTAGAAGCTGCCCTAGCCTGCTTTGAATTATCTCAGCATATCCGTTCCTACCCTATTTCCTTCTTCGGAGCAGCAAGTTAGCCTTTTTGAGTAATTTACCAAAAATGAAGAAACTCAAGGAAAATTTGCTTTGTATGACGTATTCAACGGAAACAAAAGTTTTTTTAATGTCTTTCTTTGTGCTCTGGTGGTACTTTATGAAGAACCCTCGGTCATATTAGGTTTAAGAGACATAAGGTGCGATTGCGGAGAATTATGCTCGATATAACAGCTGAATTTTGCATGTGACGTAATCACCACTTTTTTAAAGTTTGTTATTTCGGTAATTTTTATCGGTAAAACTTCGCTGACAAGAATGTATCGTCGAACGGAGTCGTAAAATATGTCCAATAGAACAAGGCAATTGCACCTCTGTTAAACTGTTCAATATGTAATTATACTGTTAAAATATTTGAAATGGTAGCGTCAGGATTGAGACTTTTTATTGGTGCTCGGTCCAATGAGAACAATAGTGAGAAAACTACATCTCATAGACTAGCAATTAGACTGAACTACCTACTTTCTGAGAGTTTAATGGGGCATATGGACGGGATTTTATTTACTACGGCTCACATTACGTCTTTTAACCTATCATTTTGAGCCTTTATACTCAAACTTCCCTATCCGGTTTCGCAGTTATTTCATTCCTGACTTTACTTTGGATGCACACCGAAATAAAGTACCTTTCCTAACGAATTTGGAATTTTCCGCGTGCTTCCAAAACTCTTCACGTACCCACTTGTGTATAATACGTTTATGCCACTATTGATCAATTTCTATTGTAAATAAAGTATTCGTTAATGACGATAGATGTCGATAGTCTCTACAATAGTTAGAACACAAGGCGGTGGTTACTTGGCATGCTTGGTGCAATTGAACGATTGAATTTCGATGCTTCCAAAAGGTGGCAACTCGACTGAACGGACGACATTGGAAGTGGCGATCTTAGCCTGTCAATATGGTAACAATTGGATCGCTCACCGAGCGAGCTGTGGCAATCCAGGCGGTTAGGAGGGAAGTGGTCGCTGTTGTTGTGGCGTGGGGAATGACAGCTGAAGGAATTCACCTTCCACCGCCCTCGATTTGATCGCTCTTCTAACACCGCAATGCAAATGCAAATTTGTTATGAAATCCCATAATTTAAGTGAGACTTTGTATGAAACTGGGTAAGTTTCCTGCTGTTTGCTATCGTCTCGCAACACATACCTATAACCCATACATCTTTCCACGTTAATCTACTTATTTTCATCACTTCTAATTTCGTTTTGTTTCTTAGGAAGTAGTAGCTAAAGAAGGACACTGTATCAAGGATAGGGTGGAGTAAGAATACGTATTATAGTCATCTTAACCCACCTTAACCGGTAGATCACTAGTGATAGGTAATAATACTTTGGTTTTTTTTATATGTCGAATTCATATTCTACTTCCGAGTGAGCGGAGTAGACGATTTATCAGTTTTTTTCTTTGCCTATTATTATTAATTTTCCTTCTACGCTGTAGGCTATATATTCCTTTTTTTCTTACTTGGTTGCTATTTTGTGTGTGTAATCGTCATCAGGATAATTTTTCTGTGCTGTAATTTTTTCTCTGTATATTTTTGTATCTTGAATAGTTGTATACTTCTATGTGCATAAGTAAGGATATGATTATAATATGTGAGGGTTATATTTGAGATCACTGCTGGAAGTATGAGAAATATTGGCCTTCGTTGTCCTGAAGAGTGGCATTAAAGATTCCCTCGACCGACCAAAATTCTTCATCATGATAAGGCTAAATTTTTGACATCTATTATGAATCTGGCAAGGTGTCACCATTGTATACAGTAAGGGGTGGTTAGTTACCTATAAGTAACCAGCTGTTTTAGTGAACTAATCGGGAACTGACTACATGCCTACACTACTCTGTCGGCGGTTTGATGAGTTGTCGCAGTTCGAGTGAATCGGTGATTGGAGAATACGAATTCGATTCGGAAACCAAAGAGGCGAAATCCTTATCGTCCGTTTGCCAGGAAATCAGTTTGAACGCCAATTTGACGGTGATATTACCACATCCGTCCCAATTAACGACGGGAGGTACTTCTGCACGCCTGCAACGGAACTCTGCAATACTGAATCCTTAAGGAGAATACTGGATAGTCCTTCACTGAAATAAAATGATGATATGTTTGACTTACGCTGCCAGGCTGAGGAGCCTATTTACACTACACAAGTTGTATTAACGCAGCGAGAGAGCGGCAGAGCATGGGCAAATATTCTAATTGTAATTAATAATTTTCTAATTCTAGTTTAGGAGGATTTGTGAACGTTGGCGGAAATTTTATTTTTCGTGCGAAAGGAAAAAAATCATGAAATGAGTGGAATGACCCAATTGACAACTCACATCCGAAAACTTCTGGAAAAGGCCGAGGCTATCAGAAGCCTCCACTTCGCTGGCAAACATTGAAACATGTTTCCGTAATTGTGTGCCAAGTAATTTTATAGCATTTAATGACCGTTGAATCATGCGTAACCCTCATTCAACAGATACCGATTTGCTTTCCGCCTGGCCTGTCCACAGCAATAGTGTAGTGAAAATTGAAAAATTTCGACGTCCATCGCGGTCCGCGGTTTTACCTTTCCTCCCGCTCGATCAGCATTGGTGCAAGGCGATTTCATCGCTTGCGACTGTTTCTCACTCGAAGAAACTTTTCCTCGTAAATGAAAGGGGTGGCCAAATCGCGGGTGGTTTGCCGCCAGCGATGGAAATTGAAAATTTTCTACTTTCATCTCAGCCATTGCGTGGTGGAGGCCTTGGCGGCGACTGTGATTAATAAGGCGTGGCTATAGGTAAGTGTGCGCTTTCAAGCTCCGCAATATTCTCCGTGCGTGATTACGATGCTCCGTGTAAATGTAGTTTTGAGGCTGGATCGCGCGACAAAAAATGAATGCTCGAGTACTGCGTGTTTGTTAACGGTTTAGTCTTTGTGAAGCAAGCCTCACTCGGGAATATATTGGACACTATGACATTGGGGATGTTATGATGTATTCAAGGCTTGGAAATCGTCATGTTTCCAACTTTCCTCCGCGTGATACAGCGACGGATTCCATGAATGATTTCACTACGCATTTTTGTTATCATTTCTTTGCCTTAGGTAGCGTGCTGTGGCTTTCTTGTGAATAAGGAAGCTCAGCTACCGACCGAAGAGCTCGCAATCGAAAGAGCCCGCATAATGCATTTGCTACCCCCAGCTAAGCCGTACACGTGAAAATTTCTATTTTCATCTACACCTTCAGCTTGGCGTATATTCATCGCTAGAACTTCTCGGCCAGCTCCCAGTGTGGTGAGCTTTAGTGATTGTAATGTTGATGGTGCATTTACGTTGTAGCTGCGGTTAGAAAATAAGTTAAGAAATCAATAACGTTACAGAGGTAAGAGGTAGTATTCATGGTACAAAAAACTTTTAGGCTGTTTCCATGGGTGTTTTCAAGTCTGTTTCCACACTAATAGGCGTTTCAGACCGGGAAGAAAGGTATGAGGATAGGAACGGAAGGTTAAGAATGATAAAGATATCATTTAAGCATTTTAAATCACTCATGATGCGGGGTTACATCCTATCACCTGCTCAGGTTTTGCTTTCTCGATTCGTTTCCTCCTATTCCTAGAAGAGCATAGTAGTTAGTCGGGGGAGTCGACCAACAGCTGAGGTCATTTGCGCCATTTATGATAGGTGAGTTGTTGAGAAAAGAGTACCAGTGGTGCACCCAGAAAATTTTTATGGGGGCGGGTGGCCGCCTACTGCCCGATCTTTTGCAAAGAGTAACAAAAATGTTATTTTAATCACTAGGTATACTTTGAATGTTATAGTAGATCGTAATAGTTATTACATGTATGTATCATCTGAGTAGCCATGTCAGATATACAGATATAAATAGTCATAAACATTAGGCCTATGCTGAGTTAGTTATGTATCACAGGACAGATAAAAGAGCCTTTCTTTTATCTTTAGTCTTGTCATACTCGAGTAAAATGATGTAATGAGTCTTTCCTATTTTTCCAATTGCTGCTACCATGAGACTGTGACTTGTCAATTAAAGATTAATTTGGGTTTTGTAAAGAGCTAAGGGCTCTTTGCCCCCCTCCTTTCCCCGTTGGTGCACCACTGTCTATATCTATGTATACTGACTACCCTACTCGCGACCTCTAGGGAATGTGGGAGAGGGTGAATTATCACCAATCATAAAGAGCTTACTCACCACGGATTAATATACCTCTTAACCAAAGGTACGTTCCAAGGGTTTCACGTTTCAAAGTAACGCCCCTTTCGGTGGACGGAGAAGTGAGCTTGAAATTCTCACCATACAGCACTCAAGTGGAAACCGGTTAACCAATGAAGAATCTCTGCCACTTCCGGAACTCGAACCCGATCCCTATGGAGGCCAGTACCTACTCTAGCCACCACGCCAACCCGCTCTCCTCTCGCTCTTTGTTATCCACGCTTTGGGCCTGTTTCATACTACCTACTCCCTTCATACCATCAATTTTAACAGCACCATATTCCGGTTCATTTCGTAACCTTTCACCAAAATATGGCATTGAAGTGAATTCATTCTTGGATTTGCCGAAAAATCTCAGAAGTGATAGTCAAATACGAATTGACCTGACGCTTAACTGAAGGTCCTGTGCCAGATTTATCTTATGTATCTGGCCTTTTTTTACGGCATTTCATGTGAGGTGGCAGGAATCATAGCTGGACAAAAGTCTTTGCGCATTTATGCCAACCAGAAGACATTGATTTGATTGTCATTTGGCTGCAAAATTATGAGTACGATCTATATAAGGATGATTTCTAGCGAACTTTACTGTTCACAAATACCGCATTTTCCATGGCTGTACAATTGTTACGTTGGCTAACTTAAATGGATATCTTGGCTTCTAAGCGTATTCCTAAAGCAAAAAAGCAGCTGTAGGTGTATTTTCTGTAGGCTATCAGGAAGGGTGTAGGTGTATTTGCTGAAATTGTATGCATGTCAGAGATAGAGCTCGAAATATTATCCAAGGATTCATGGATCAGAGTAAAGGATAGCTCGCCTGATGACCAGTTGGAGATTAAGTGCTGGAGTAGAATATATTCCTGCACAGTAGTAATGAGCCTATGAAAGGCAAACAAATACGTAACGGACCTCGATATCCTCGATTATTCGAGGATTTCGTTTCGGCGTTTAAGGTCAGAAATGGCCTCGTTGATGCTAGTGTATCAGCTGCGGGAGTAGTATTTGGGATTAGATGACTTGCTTTGAACATGTGCGCAATTAATGGTATCAGGTGAGCCGAAAAAACTATACTTGTGATTGGAGTTAGGCAGATCGGATTATTTATCACTCATTCTTTTTGGCGTGTTTTCGTTGTACAGTTCGACAAAATTCATCAGAGCAGAATTTTAAATAATAATAAAGCCACTTGTTACCTTTTGTGCTACTTAAGAAGGTACTCCTCATATCCCTCCGCCTTTAACCAAGGGAGGTGAATCCAAATGCGTTCTGACATTAATGGAAGGTTCATAAATTTGGGCATCTTTTTTGACATCTTCAGGCTCAAGTTCAACCTGAGGATGGTACATACCTGTCGATACGT
Source organism: Platycnemis pennipes (assembly GCA_933228895.1). Classification (NCBI taxonomy): domain Eukaryota; kingdom Metazoa; phylum Arthropoda; class Insecta; order Odonata; family Platycnemididae; genus Platycnemis; species Platycnemis pennipes. The sequence goes on from OW121855.1 coordinate 34,125,095, forward strand.
GTGTGACTACCAAATATCTAATGTCAAATTCTGACATTTTCCCGAGTGGAGGCCTATGTTGGAGCGACAGCTGCCTATCTTTGTGGAGCTTCATACTGTTGGCGAGGCTATTTACGCATAGCTTGCGAGCATAAATAAAGCAAATACAGATGAATGGAAAAGATGTATTTTCTACTCACCGGGTTTGATTCTTAATCAATTCCTTTAATTTGACATCGCAATGCAGTCATGGAACAAGAATGATTATACTATATAAAGGTTGTATATTCTGCCAATAATAATGTAATTTTTCATCTGCAATAAGTGAGTAACCATTATATTTTTCATTAAAACAAAGTAGAGAACTTCACTCTTTCCACTACTTTTTAAACTTATGGAAACGGATAAAAAAAAACAAAATGAATAGGCTCTCGGCTTTTTTTAATTTCCCATTTTTATATAATTAAGCAAGCTGTACTCGTCGCTTTATTATAAGGTTATGGGAGAAGTTATTTTAGGCATTATCTCTTTGTGAAATGAAGATAATTAAACCAGAGAGGAGCATGGTATTTTTCCATACTGATCTCAATAGCCGACCGGTTTCAGTGTTTTTATCATAATCAACGCATTCTTTCGTTGTGATTTCTTTTGTTAATGACGGTTGCGTCAAAACAGGATAGCAATTGAGTATCAGCGCTACTGTTCTTTGATTGTATGCATAAACTAATTGTAAGAAGTATTAAGTGTGGAATTGTAGGGTCTGAGGTACGGTTGAGTGCCAGTATGCAGTTTGGGTTATTTAGCAAATCAAGGGATGCTATCAATTTGAGTGCATTACTTGTCATTTTGGAGGATGTGAATAGGTGCGAGTCCGATCCCTTACGTAAGGGAGGTCACTCACATGGCAAAAAAGGCCTCGCCTTTTCTTGTGGTATGTCAAATCTTCTTCTGGTAAAATGCCCTTTTCGCTCGAGCAATTCTACTGGCAGTTTCTCTTTTACTTCGTCCATAGCTGGTTACTCGGCTTCCCAGGTAACAGAACTCTTCCACCTCTTCCATTTTTTGTTTTCCTAATTTAACATTGGTCCTGGCTTCCTTTCTTCTACTGCATACCTTACCAATACCTTAGTTTTCTTTTTATTGATATTCAGATTATATCCGGTTATTGTTTTTTCCATATTTCCTAGTGTCTTCTTTAAATCTCCTTCTGATTATGCCATGACTGCTATATCATCGGCGAATCGTAGCATGCTGATTTTCTCCCCGTGGATATTCACTCCCGGAGACTTTTCTTTGACTTCTTGGATGGCTTTCTTCATGTAGACATTGAATTAACCGGGATACAGTGCACAGCCTTGTCTCACTCCTTTCTTTATGCTTCCTTCTGTACTGCTGGGTCCTGATTTGATTATGGCCACCTAGTTTGTATACAAGCTAAGAATAACTCTTCGGTCATTGTATGATACTCCAATTTCTTTGAGAATTTTTAGCATCATGTTCCAATCCACATTGTCAAATGCCTTCTCCAAATCTACAAATGCAACAAACATTGGTATATTCTTCTCTATTCTCTTTTCTATAAGTAGCTTGAGGGCCAAAATTGCTTCTCTTGTGCCCTTGTTCATTCTGAACCCAAATTGGTACTCATCCAGGTACTCCTCAGCTCTTTGCTCTATTCTTCTATACATGATTCTCGTCAATATCTTCAAGGCATGTGTCGTCAGGCTTATGGTCCTAAAATGTTCACAGTTCTCAGCCCTCTTCTTTTTGGCAATAGGGATGATGATGTTCTTCTCAAAGTCCGTGGGTATCTCTCCTGTAGAGTACATGTCGCAGATGGTTTTGTACAGCTGAGTAAATGTCTTCTCTCCGGCATTTTTAATTAGTTCGGCTGGAATATCATCTTTTCCCGAAACCTTATTTATCCTCAGATCCCGTAACAGCTACGTCAAATTCTGATCTTTAGATTGGAGCTCCCAAATCATCTTAATCGACTTCATCTTCCTCTTCGATTACTTCCGCTCTAAGATAGCTTCCATTGTACAACTCTTCCAAGTATTCCTTCCATCTCTTCACTTTATCCTCATGTTCAATTAAGGGTTCTCATTTCTTGTCCCTGATGCTGTTACGTCTTGCAGTCCGTTCCTTGAATTGATTTCTCACCATCCTGTAGGCGACTTCCACATTTCTATTTGCGAGGTTGCTTTGTACATCTTCGCATAGATCCTTCATCCATATTTCCCTTGCTTTTATCGCTTTACGGTTTATTTCATTCCTGATTCTTTTGTAGTGAAGTTACCCTTCTTCAGTTTACATATTTTTATATTTTCTTCTCTCTTCAATCAATTCTAATACTTCTTCTGTAATCCATGGCTTCTTCTTGACAACTTTTCTTCTCCCCAGAACTTCTTTTGCTGCTTCCTGTAGCCCGATTTTGATGTTCTTCCATCTCTTTTCCACTGGTTTCACATTCAAATACTCTTCTATTTTGTTTTCCACTGCCTTCTGAAAGGCCAGCCGTTGTTGAGGTTCCTTTAGTTTATCTACTTGCCATACGTTCTTCATTGATTTCTTCAATTTATTGAGTTTTAAGTGGCTATTCATCATCACTGAGTTGTGGTCACTGTTGATATCTGCACCCGGGTAGCTTTTGCAGTTCTTCACCTAGTTTCTGAAACTTTGCTTCACTAAAATGTAGTCAATTTGAAATCTGCATCTGTCTCCGGGCATTTTCCAGGTATACCTTCTCCGTTGGTGGTTTTAAATAATGTGTTCGCTACCACCAACTTGTGTTGTGTGCAGAATCCTATAAGTCTTTCTCCTCTCTCATTTCGATTTCCCAAGCCATATTTTCCTGCTATTCTTCCATCCTTACCTTCGCCAACGGCAAAGTTCCAATCTCCTAAAATAATTAAGTTTTCTTCTCCTTTAACGTGCTTTATTACTTCCGTGATATCGTAATAGACGTCCTCCACTTCTTCATCTTCGCAGTCCTACGTAGGCATGCAAACCTGTACCACAATGGTATCTGTAGGCTTGGTCTCAATCTTCACCATTATAATCCTCTCACTTCACTGCAGGAAGCTCTTTACGCGCAGACCTGCACTCTTCCTGAGCATTATGTCTACTCCAGCGTTACCATTTTTTTATCCAGTGTGAATGATTCTATAATTTCCACTACAGAAGTCTCCTTCTTAGGGCCATCTCAAATCACTGATTCCTAATATGTCGAGGTCCATTCTTCGCATTTCCACCTTAAGGTTCTCCAATCTCCCGTAGGTCCGAAGTGATCACACGTTCCACGTTCCTACCCTAAAATGACTATCGCACTTGACTAATGTACTCTCTCGGGTAGTCCCCGTCCGGAGATCCGCATGGGGGACTATTTTACCTCCGGAATATTTTACTCGAGAAGGTTCCATCACGTCATGATAAGAAAGAATAGAGTGGAGTAACTGCGGCTCCTCGGGATAATAATGTGGGGATTTCCCCTTGCCTTCCACATCACAGAACCACAGCCGTTAAAGTAAATGTTACCACGCCTGTAGTGGAATGAGTGTCGCTGTACCGACCACTGTGGTCTCCACCTTCACTCATTTGAAGAAGAGCTGCTGCCCTCTCCTCCGGGTGCTAGGAAGCATAATTGTTGGCGGCCTCCTGTCGCCAGGTCACGGCATCTTCCCAGGTTTCTGTATCATTTGAAGGCCTATCTTACCCAATGAAAGGCCAATACCACCTCGGAGTGCCGCCGCTTTTTGTCCACGACTTTTTATTCGACGAATTAACTCGCTTATCTCTATATCTAAAGGTCAACCCACCATCCACAACCTGGTGGACGCACTCGGTGGCTTTAAGCTCAGCCCCCGTAGACCTTGCGAGGTTTTATTTTCATTCCAATAAGTCTCCTGTGGTTTTCTCGCGCTGCTCAAACTTTTCCCTTTAATATGAAGACGTAAGCAGAAATTTGATTCTGATCTGCTGTTCTTATTTCCCGGCCTTTGCCTGTCAAAAAAAAGCATCCCAGGGTTACTCTCACCATGTTTAAAGTGTGCTGCTTTGTGTTTCAAAAGAAGCTACATTCTAGAATGATTATTGTGGAGGAGAATGGCAAATTATATTGTAAATAGCTGTGAAAACGTTTTAGGCGTTACTCGCTGAAATGGCACAGTAGCAGATATTCCACAGAGAAAAAATCATTCGCCTTGACCGGGACTCGAACCCGGACCCCCAGATTTCTGGCCAGATGCTCTACCAGTTGACCTACCAAGCGAAAATTACATAGCTGTGAAGGAACAACACGCTACCGGACTGCTAGTCATATCATGTCACAAATCAGTCGAAGTCGTGCGCATGGCGCCACCGTCCACGAGTTTAAACGGAGGGGGGGTGGGTGGGGTAGGGGAGGGGGGGGGGGGGGGCAACCCGAATCGAACCGAATGCCTCGCTTCTGAAATACTGCACTTGAAAGCTAACTATGCCCTGCGCGCTCGAGTGTGTAATGGTATGCCAATGAAAAATCTTTGCCGCTGTCTGTATTCGAATCCGGACCATTGAGATAGGGTATTCAAGCCACCACAGCAACCTAATCCCAGAGTTTAGATACACGACGAGCGGAGTATATTTCACGTAGTTGGAGAATGGGAGTGAAGGGTTAAAATTGGCAATGTTTATATGAAAAGTTGTGGAACACCTAGGAATATAGGGTTATTACTCAGAATTTCACCGATTTCATTTGATCTTAATTAAGTTTGTGACTTATTGACTTGCCGCGTTGTCAATAAAAATATTTCGCCGAGGTCTTGATTAAAATTGAAAAAAAATCTCCCGAGCTAATAATTAAACACGAAGGTCACTTATCAGTTTCCCCACGGAGTGGATCACCTACATTTCCGCGGCCTTGCTTTGGACATTGGGAATGAAAATGGAAGGGAGCTCTGAAAATTCGGAAACGTAAAAGTCATGTGTCGAACTGGTTGGCCTTGAGCCAAAGGGGTGATGGATAGCCCGTGGCTAATACCATTGGGTTAAAAATTCTGCCAGAGATGGCAAAACCGGTGGTGTAAAAAGAAGACGAAGAGTGAAATTTTTAGGATCACCTCCCTACTACCATTTGCAGGTGGGTCAAGGTGTTGAGTTTCCTTGCGGCTGGAAGTGATACTCTACACTTCCTTCACTTTAATATACGAACTTGAGCTTGCGGATTTTATCGAAGGAATGAAATGTTAAGTGCTTGCTTGATAGGAAAGAAGTAAGCTTACCAAATCCACACGATTATTTCCAAAAAGCAACGCCTGGCTCAATCAGTCTAATTTACATTTGTAGTTTAAAGGTTAGTGTTTGTACGGGAAATGTGGCTTTATAGATACATATTGAGAGGCCTCAGAGCACGTAAACTAAGAGGATTGATTAAGATCGCGATCCATCTTTCTAATACAAGATTGTAGTTGCTGAGAGGGTGGGAAGGTGGCATCACTTGGATTAGTGAAATTCGTAGTTTCAGTGTCTTTGTAGAATTTAAAATTGTATTACACGCTTATTACCTTCTTTAAAAACATTTATTCCTCATTCTTAATCCTCAAGTAGCTTAGAGCCGAAAGAAAGTTATCTAATTTATCTGGATAATTAATGGAACAAAAGCAACAGTCATGGAAAAAGCGCATTCTGTGAGGTTTGTTGCAAAAAATGCGTATTTGGTAGTTACTCATGTGCCTATTTCAGTTATATGTTTGCCATAAAATGGTCACGTAATGTGACACAATGGACAGTGGCAATCCCGTCCTTGTAGTTCATAAAACTTGTAAAAAAATGTAGTTCTTTGGATAAAAAGGTAGACCCTTTTCCTATTAAAAAATTAGTAGTGTATGATATAATGCGCATTTGCTTTGCTGATTTATAGGGTGGGTGTGACAGTGGTGAAAATTGAGTAATGATTTCACCAAAACTTGAAGGAATTCGATTACTCGTATTCCCTGGTTTTTGTTCCTTTTCCCACACATTTTATAATTTTTAGGTAGGTAAAATATTTTGGTACATTTGATGCTTAGCAATTGTAGAGTATTTGCTAGTAATTCTAATACGCGTAAAAGATTGCTGATAAAAGAGCATCTCTCAGATGAAAATTTGACTTAACCAACTGTTTTACCCCAGAGCAAAGCAAGGTTTATGTCTGACGGTGGTAGGATTCCATCGTAAAAATGGGGTCACCTCGAAATCGTTAAGAAGAAAAGATAAAAAGATAGACGTAATTTTCTAGATATTATCAACATTATGCATTGCGGCCATTGAAAGGGCATGAGTACTACAAATTCTTTAATCTATCAGTCAACATTTAGTCCGCGTTCTGCTAATGCAAATTTAGTGCAAAAGTATATCCCCTCCCTGAAATATATCCTCAAATTATGCTGGTATGCTGAATTTTAAAAGTAAATTTTATCGAACGCCTTACTCTCCAGTCCCCGACTGATACGATATCCGACTGACCCCTTTTTTACATTCGTGGCAGTATTATTTCTAATAAATATTCTTCTTTGCTTGTTCATTTCCTGCAAGATTTTAATAGTTTAACCCCCAACGTCTCAACCTGTGTTGCTGTTGATGCCTCACCAGAACGAAATACATCTCTTTTTTACTTTTTACGTTGGAGCATCTTCCAATTAAAAATCTTTTGCTAAATCCTAATATCGTTAGCACAGTGCCATAAATCTATCCTGGGTTTGTATCCAGTTATATGCTAATATCGACTCCGCTAGCATTATTAATTTTAAGTTGATGCAACATTTTTTGCGTGAAGATGAGTACATTAATTGTCTAATGGCTAACTGTAACCACCAATCGTGATCCTAAAAATGGAAATTATTAAGCTCTAATAGAATAGAGGATCTTGTTGGAATGGTGGACAGAATGTCAACATGAGGAACCGGATTTGAAATCCAGAAGTGGTGCGTATTAGAGTGGAATAAAGATAAACCGTCGGAAAAAAATAAGTAATGATATGTTACAGAGGAAGAAAGGGCCGGATTAAATTCAAAAGTAGCAGATCATAAGCTCCAGGTAGCTAAGTTGCTCATAGTTCACTCCACTAGGGTAGGTGGTACGGGTCCACAAGAGTGCAGACCGCTTTCGTCAACGCGACACTCCTTCGAATTTTGCAGCAACTGTACCCTCCAACATTCTATAGGTAGCTAAATCGTTCCACCTACTCCACTATAGTTGGTGGAACAATTCAGGCAGCTGATTAGTATGTTGGAGGGTACAGTTGCTGTGAAATTTGATGGAGAATCGCGGAGGCGAAAGAGGCTTGTACTCGTAGAGAAGAACTAATGGCCAGATCCGTAGAGAAGAACTAATGACCAAATCTGTGAGTAAGGGCGTAACGAAAAAAACTGGCAACAAGTTTAATGTGGAGCGTGGCATTATATGGCACTGAGGCATGAGCATAGAGGACAGAGGTTTAAAATAGACTTAGGGCTTTTAAGATGGGGATATAGAGAAGGATGGAGAAAGAGGTAGTGAAAAGGACAGGTGAGCGAGGATGTGATGAGGGTGGTAGGGTAGGAAAGAAAGTTAACTGAGGAAATTAGATGAAGGTAGGGGGCGTGTGAGATAAGGGGGAGAATGGGTGATAAGGGGTAAAGAAGCTTAGAAGGGCATGATAGAGTTTAGGATGTTGGGTAAGTGTGTTAGAGGAAGGATAAGAATTGGTGGTTTGGCTAAAATAATCAGAGGTAGGAAGAATGCGGAACTAAATTAGGATGTCACATGAAAAAATAGAGGTGATGAGAAGACTCTTATGTCCATCAATACCTACCATTACCGGTAGAACACAAATAAATACTGCAGTTACGTACTAGAATGCTTTGTGAATACCTTAAGCTCAGAACTAGGGCCTCTAGGCTGCTCATCTGAATCTTGGGTCGTTATCTCTCGCGCTAATACACGGTGTTTATAGCCCGAAATCCTATTTTAAATCGAGGTGGGCCATAAATTTCCCAGTTACGGGTCGCTATAATAAATTATGCCCTTTCCATTATGAGAACAGTATAGAACAGAAAACAGAAATTCCGGCAGTCAATGCCAAGCAGCGTTTACATTCTTCTGGGACAGGTTCAAAGCCAAGTTCACGACTTTCACCAAGGCCACGAACAGCTGACATTAATGTATTGCATGTGTGTGTGTGTATAAATATATGTATATAATTTATTTATCTGTGCAAAAAATTCTCGTATTCATCCAGATAAATGTATGATTAATGCAAGCGGATGGCACATAATGGAAAATATCAATGGAATCGCAAATAAAAATAACAGAAAATAAAATGACTGTATATATTTGTTGTTCGAATGTACCCCGCGTACTATAATCATTTTGTAACCAATAAAAATGACTATATTAAGAGCACAATTGGAATGAGGAAGGCAATAACCTTAGTTCAATAGCGGCTTTCTCGAGGTATGCTACTGGCATTTTTAGTTAATCACGTGATTTCCGCTGGGACACTGGCAGCTGGCTCACGTTCAGCAAGAAGTCGTTTCTGTGCAGGTAATTCCTTTGGTTTTTCATAAAGGGTACGGAATTAAGGCAAATCACACTTTCCCCCTTTTATGATCTATTAATGAATATTTACGCCTCAGCAAGCCAGGATTTAATTCAAAATATTTCTCTCGCCGTAATTTTTGATGAAGCCAGTTCACCACAAACATTGCCTTTTTATTCGGCTCCCGGAAACAGGAAATACATCCCTCACTTCAAAGCGATTCGTGCTATACTTCTATCTAATCGTAGCGGGCTTCTAACCCCGGGCTTCTACTTATTCTTCATAGGCAATTAAAAATGACAGAAAATTGAAATTCATGCGTCCAGTCATTTCATTTTGTAAACAAACTTCGAATATATACCCGATAATGGTGAAGTAAACAAGTTAAAACATTTGAAAGTTGCTTAGCGTTGTAATTTGAACTTTTTTACTCCACGCTATCCAGATAGCCTGGTCTTCAAAATCGGGCTATAATTTGGCGACCAATCGCCATCTGCCGTTCATAAATTGCAGCCGCGCCATTGTCTTCTGTAGAATAGCGACTTTTTGTGATATTTCTGCATTCAGAATAGCATATACCTTCACTCCCTAACTAGTACGTTTTTCCTAATACCCACCTATCCTCTATGTCGCAAATGATCGTGCCAGTCTTTACCGGATGCCGCTGTCGAGGTGATTTCTAAGTTAGGTAACATCATCAAATATCCTAACATTTCTGGCATTATGCCATTTATATTGTCGATGAAAATAATGAATTATAGGTACGGGGCCGATAACACGTCCGTTAAAACACAAAATGTCACTCAAACCGTATCGTAGCTACTTTCGTCGGTCATTTATCTTTGTTTTAGATCAGTGAGTTTATCAAGTCACTACAAGTCTGTACTTCAGTACCTATTTGCTTTTGGACTTGTAACTCAGGACATATTGGCGTAAAACGTTATTTTACGACTTCTTACTGAACTATTATATAATTTTTAACTTCTTACTGCGTATTATATAATTTACATTTTATTTGATTACTATCACCATAGAATTTATCCCCACTTTGAAGTAGAGGAAAGAGTGTTGCATATCATATAACTTTTTTAATTATTACTAAAATCAGTAAAAGATTACTTGCTCATATTTGCTCTCGTTTATCGATGTAAATGTTGAGCTGTAGCACAGATTAATAAGCTCACTCTATGATTATATAAATGTCTGCATGAGTACGAAAAAAAGGAATGACGGTCTCCTCCCCAAATCTAGAACAGCTTTCAACATTCTGCGTATTTAATTCAACCTTCTTCTGCCTCTGAGAGAGAAATTAGATACCCTCAGGAGATATACAATGGATGTTCGAGGCCACTTGGTTGGTTGGTCACTTAAAGCAGATTTTTGATATGCTGAGATTTACTCTGTTTTTCCGCATCTATCACCTCTCTGTTCGTTTACTCAGAAAAGTTTCATGCTTGAACGTTTTATCATAAAAGTAACGTAGTGTCATTCTTGTTCGGTGTTTCACTCAAAGCGGCTGTTTTTTCACCGCGCCTTTTTCCAAAATCGGAGATATTGACCCCAGAAGGGACCGCTGTGACAGCACTTGGACACTCCTGGAAGCTGCTGGATTGATAGACATCCATTTCTCCACCTGTAAGCCCTTGTTAAGTTAGTGTGCCATTCATGGAACACCCTTTCCCGTTCAGCTGCAGTCCTGGCGTTCCTGGGTTTTCACCAGCTGAAACAATTCCATGCGTCAATTCTGGTTCGCGGACTGCTTGAATTTGTTGTTTATATGTCCGTGATGAACTTTTGTTGGAGCTGTTTTCTCTTTTTTTCTGAAGGTTTATACTGTTTATAAAGTTCTACAGTGCTAAAATACATCCGGATGGTCGGGGTAAATCTTTATCTCTCTGAGTATCTTGACTCATCATATTAGAAAGATGCCCATACGTTGGGTGAAACTTTGAGCTCTTGTACGATGATGATTAACCTTGGCGTGAATGAAGCCACTTCCTTATTTATTCATTATTAAAAAAGGGGCTCAAAGAAGTCAAAATCGTATCACCAAATGGCTAATTCTATGGGTACGCGTATCGAAATTATAACAGGACATAATGTTGCCGTGCTTATTACGTCAGCCATTTATTTCTGAGTAAATTGCATGTCAGTACAGTAATAGCTCTCTTCTGAACGATTTTAAAATTTAACAAGCCTTATAAAACCATTCCAGAAATATTTTGTTTTCTATCCTTTCACTTGGATGAACCTCAGATGTGCTTTCAGATGGCTTACTGTCATAAAGCTTCCGATTGCCTCTCACCTTAAGAAGTTCAAACATGGTGGGCTTATGACTTCCAAAAGCACACTTACAGTATACTGTGGTCACCATTGTGACCCATTCTGCTGAAGCTGAGGAGCCAAATGGTGTTTTCCCTTCAGGGTAACAGGGTCTAATTGTTTGATTGCAGCACAAGGATTTCAGTTTCACATGCACTGCAGATGTGGTCCGGGTATTTATCGTTCAATGACTTTAATGATGTCAAAAAAATATCCCACGCAGGTTGGCTCAAAATCTTAAGCACACACAAAGTACTTCAAATAAAAAAATTAAATCTTCATTGAGATTTGAAAATGAACAAGACTTGTCCTTACCAATGAGTCCAGCGTTTTTGTTAAACTGTACTGCTTTTACCGATTCTCAGGTGAAATACAAGGCTTTGTTCTTTCTTAGAGTAAATGAATAATTGAGGGTGGAAATATGTTAAACCTAACTTTTGAGATGAAATATTAAGTAAATATAGCTGTTTCCGAAACCTTATTTGAAATTATTATGATCTTTAATATTAGAATAGTTAACTTTTTAGCTTAAATGATTACAACTTAGGCATTTGTATTAAATTATTCTTGTTTTGCTCTTATATGTAGTTAATTTTATGTTGATATAATTTAGCTTTCATCTTTTCATTCACGTATTCTCTTCTTTTGCGTTGCCTCGTTTAAATTTTCACTCGAAGTTGACACTTGTTTTTAGTTTATCTTCCTTTAGGAGAACCGACTTTATTAGTTTAAAAAAAAATTACAAAGACTTTTAGATTTACAATGAGGCCTCACATTTGGCCTTAAGTCTCAACACAGCATCGAAAAATCATCCTCCCCCAGCTGTTTGTTGTGCTTGGATGGAAGCTGCAGTTTTCTTGTCTTGTTTTTCCTCGGGAAATCACAAGTGGAACTACGTGTTCCACTTCCTAACGTGAAATGCGAGCCGTAAACCGGTTATACCTCACCAAACCAATCGAACCTTTTGAGAGGTAAAACCGTCATGCATCAACATCTGACGTCACGTTTGGTGCGTTAGTTTATTATTACGTCTCTCGATTCTCAGGCGTATGATGGCATTTTTAGCCTAGGTATTTACTTGGTGCCGTAGGAATTTCCCTTATTTCTCACTCGAGTTATACTCTTGCACCGCAGCCTTTTGGACTCATTACACTACTAGACCGTTCTTAGCTTTTACAGTTCTTACTAATCGCGCCGGCAAGTTAAACTAGCTAGAGCGCTCGGCAGAAGTTGAAGCACGGCGATCACGTTTTTGCTTCGAGCCTTGTGAAGATCCGTGATCATGACGTAAGTCATACGCCGTGCCTCAATGGAAAGGATATGTGCTGCTAACTCGAAAGAACATATGGGAGTTGATGACTATATCTTCTTTGGAACACCACCACGATAATTACAGTAAATTATCTCCAAGTGAAGATTTATATAAATTCACATTTTATGACACTTCAGTAGTCACACTGGCAATGCGCCTTCCTGACTGTCCAAACGTCTCTGCTTCGAATCCTGATTCAGATATGCGTGTTGTGTTAGCCGTCGCATTAAGGCATCAAGTTAGATTGGACGCTGCGATATGACCCTAATATAATTAGCATAGTAGAATAATTACGTTTCAAAAACGCAATTATACAGCTATTGATTTCTTAACCTTTATGGGAATGGACGGCATCTATTACATAATTGGATGAAATAAAATCCATGCTCCACTAACCCACCTCACTTCCACGATCTGCATTTTAGCTCTATGGTCTGATTTGATCGACGTAAAATTTCAACACGAATTACTTTCACCCTCAATCATTGATTTCGGCGTTTTTGTCTTGTCCCTTATGGTGACATATCCATGGAGAGCAAATTGGCTGAGGATACTTGTCAAAAGGAAGATAAGTTGAAAAGATAAATGAGGTAAATGAAGCTATGAGCTAAATAAGTGAGAATGAAGACAATCGTCTAGGGAAAGTGAACAGAAAGAATGGAAAAGGCAGGCCTCGTATGTGATACTTGGAACAGGTTGTAAAAGTTTAAAAGAGAGGAATTATGTTAATATGAAGAGGTTGGCCAATGGAAGAATCGAGTGAAGGGCTGGGTCAAACCAATCCTAGGATTTTTGACCGGTGATAATGATGAAATTAAGCTATAATGTACTGATATGTTATTCATGGTCTTCGCATTTATTAATATTACTTTTAAGCCACTAAATGTATCCATTGATTTCTCTCGAGCTATGTTTTCACTTTCTTTTTAATTTATTTTCACTTTCATCATTCCGTTCATCACTATATTCTAGGCTTTTTGGTCGTAACATTTTTTCTTCGACAAATAATCATCGGTGAAACGTTTGGGCCTCAGAAAAATGTGAATTTGAGTTGTGCACAACAGTATTTGTGATCTTAGGCGGAATAATTGGATTCGGCTAGTATTGAACAAAAATAGTTATTATTCGGAATCAATCTGTTTTACGACCGGGGCTTTGGCGTACAAAGTCACCATCAGCTTCGTTGAATTTTTTGCAGCAGTAAGCACCTGCAGATCAATTACACTCCTGGAATCGATGACGTTTATGCTAAACTAATGAGAAATGTAGAAGATAAGACATTACCGCAACTATACCAAACCATCTGTGGCATTTGCTTAGCTGGAGTGATAGCAATGGGATTTCATATGAATTTCATACGAACAATGATAAGGATCTTTAGATGAATAGAGAGAAATCAGAATTTCGTGGATGAAGGCAAATTTAGATGTAGGAAAAGAATATGAAAAGAGAAGCTATTTTGCCTGATTCATGAAATCTGTATTTCATACACATATTAATATTGATTTATTATTAAGATCAAAAGCATTGTAGATTAAAAATCATTATTAATCCCCAAGAAAGGATAAATTGCTGGTGGCAGCCCAGCAGAAGACCACTAAATTATGCTCTTAAATATAATAATGCTCTTAAATATTCTTAAGATCTTCCAACTCCTTAATGGCATCGGAATACAAAGTGGATACCAGTATCGGTATTTTACAGGACACTGTTGTTGCAGTAGATGCTTTAGAATTAAATGCAATTCAGCCATTTAATGCATCATAAAACTAACGTTGATTATGAAATCTTTTTCTTACGTACCGTCCATAATGAATTTTTTGGATTCGTAATCAATATCAGCGTCGCGAAAAAGGAACTTAAGAACGGAAATCTCTTCGATGTTGGTATTTTTTCAATACACGATATTGAGACAATATAATCATCACCTGTGGAAATTTTGCGCTCTGTAAAGGCCATTTTACACAGTACAAGAAATTGTGCAAACAAATATATCAGAGATAGAACAAGCAAACACGAAAGAATATATTATGCTAATGTCTGAAACCTGCTTTACACGAAGAGTGCAAACGAGCAATTTATCTTGTAATTTCATGGTAGAAATGATCGATTTCAGCGTTTGTTTTGTTTTTTAAAAGGCCCACGAGACGAATAGTTATTTAAATTCGTGGTTGTTTACCAGCGGTATAGTGGTATTTGCACGTTGGATGCGAACTTAGTTGCAAATATTTCTGCTGATTCAGCAGTAATTCGTAAGGTTTTTTGGGCTGCAGGCCTAATAAAGAGAAAGCATCAGAAGAGAAGAATTTGGAAGAGATAGTGGATTCGGAGGAGAGCGGGAGGCAGAGCAATGTGGTGGCAGGGCATGGTTGTTTTTAAATGTGTTGTCCATGTAGGTATATTGATATGATCGTTACCTGTGATCATTAGAGAAATTATTATACAATTGTTACTATTTGTAACATCCACCTCTGAGTCTCCGGCTAGCATCAGGTTTCGTTGCCGTCATAATTGCCGGAGACTCGAGAGGGGTCGTGCCTACTGTCGGTGCAGAAATTATGTGCACTCGAGTTTGAATACAAATAACAAATTAATAGCTTGGCTTACAGAAAAACTAATCACACCGTAGCTTTTCTTACTTCATTCTGCGTTATTGAGTGGCAAATTTAAATTTTTTAAACGTATTTTAATATTTTTTACAACGGTTGTGACGTAAAAAGTGCCTGTTTTTGACGGTGTTCGAGCAAAGCACCGACTTTGATGACCCGCAAATCAATGCCAAGTCGTTCAATTGCAACCAAACTTTAAATAGTTTTAGATATACATGTTTTCTATGCATTCTGTAAGTTTCCAGTGTATAACTTAAAAATAAAAAGAGTTGTTATCAATTTTATAAAAAGTTAGCAATTCAAAACTGGGGTGTCGTAGAATTTCGTTCTTGGTGGCGTTATAATTCGCATGTCCTGAACATATTCAATACGTAATTGTCTATTATTTCAACTCATTTGTTTAATTTATATCGATTGGTATTTATATTGGCGAAAACGAGCTCCCTCGGCAAGCGACTGGCATTGTTTAAGCCGTGCAGTGTTGCCGCGTACATCCTCTCCTGGCCGCCAGCGCCTGGCTTCGCTTGTTTTATGCGAACAGATACTTTCACATTTCACATTAGGTTTCCTCATGAGGGCCTTGGACCTCCAATGACAGCTTCAAAAACGTGTGCTTTTATTCATTTTTATTCTTTTTCAAAATATATGAGACAGCAATTAAAAATCATCATTTGATGGAATGTGGCACACAAAGTGTCATCCTCCTCGACTTCTTCACTATCAGAAGAGCTGTTTAAATCAAAGTCGAGAGGTTTGACTTGAGGTATTTCCCCAGTATTATTCCTCACGCTCCTCTACGTGTTTGATACTCTCCTTCCATAAATACTTTGATACTTAAATTAAAGCATCGTCGCAGAGATCTCTTAGCATGGGTTCGCTTTTCCCTTCTCTTCGGCATTTGCTCTGTTGACTTTTGTCACTTTATTCTTAACATGTGCCCATATTAGTTCGATTCGATTCTATTCTCAATGCGCGATGGGTAACCATAATAATTCCACATCAGGCGCAACACATCCGTAATTTGGTTACTTTTTTGTTGTTTTAAAGTAGGGTTTAGCATGTTGAATGAGCGTGGCTTTGGTCAGAGATTCGAAGCTACTGATATCTCCAGGAAATGGAATCTTTCTCTCAATTAACCACGCTATTCTGTTAGCTATTAACCAAGCCATTGTATGGTTTTTTTATTTTAGGATCCAGCATTGTGTGATATGGAGCATGGTGGATGACAATCGCCGATTTATTTGAAATAACGGCCAAAACCCTTCGAAACCACTCTTCAAAATGCTGGGAGTTCATTTCCTTATGATAGTCACCAGACCCTTTCTTCCCAACAAAACACAATCCCACACCTTCTAAAAATCCATCTCCACTCCCTACATGTAGGATAATTACACGGTTACCAGTGCCGAAAGGAACCTTGAAGCCGCTTCGCCAATCAAAAACTTCTTGAAGCTGCCCACGGTATTGGTCATAATTTGGGAAGCCATTATTCGAGGCTTTAATTCGTTTTGTTGCCAAGCGTGATGTTGACCGCACCATGTTTTGTCTGTGTAGAAGATTTCACATCCTTCATTCCTCAGTCCTCTTATTCTTCTGAGAAATGCTTGACGAGATGCAGCAATAGATTTTTAGTCCATCAGATTATTTAATTTCGTATACTGGAATACAATATTTTTGACAAATTCTCGTGGCTTGGAAAAATAACATTTTTGGAAAGTCCTGTAAATTGTCCTCCAATTAGGCTTTACATTTTTCAATGTTTGGAAATAATTTTCTGACAAAAAAGCCATGAATCGTTCGCCAAGTTACTCCTTTTGTAAACTGGTCAATGTGAACCAATGGGCGCCCAGCCTCTTCCTTGGTCCTGGGTTTACCTCAATAATGTTCTCGCTCTTCTCCGAAGATACTTTTTACACCGAGTGAAGTGATACGCCAAGACAATCAGCAACTTGCTGGTAAACCGGACAGCACTTATCACCAATTTTCTCTCTTTCTTGCTTAAAAAACAAATAGCTCTTAATCATTCCAATTTCGTACTCAGAAAACGGTGGTCGGAGGCATCTTGAGCGATATATACTCCACAATAACCAGAGAGAAACTATCGTACACAGTAAGCTGGCGGCAGTGATAAACCAGTGATTTCATGAGTGGTGAATAGTACTCCTTAGACTCAGAATAAGGGTATCATGGAAAATTGATGTAAAAGTTGGTAGGATAAGATTACATTATCGTTGATATCCGCTGACAAGCGAAACCAGGCGCTGGCGGCCAGGAGAGGATGTACGCGGCAACACTGCACGGCTTAAACAATGCCAGTCGCTTGCCGAGGGAGCTCGTTTTCGCCAATATAAATACCAATCGATATAAATTAAACAAATGAGTTGAAATAATAGACAATTACGTATTGAATATGTTCAGGACATGCGAATTATAACGCCACCAAGAACGAAATTCTACGACACCCCAGTTTTGAATTGCTAACTTTTTATAAAATTGATAACAACTCTTTTTATTTTTAAGTTATACACTGGAAACTTACAGAATGCATAGAAAACATGTATATCTAAAACTATTTAAAGTTTGGTTGCAATTGAACGACTTGGCATTGATTTGCGGGTCATCAAAGTCGGTGCTTTGCTCGAACACCGTCAAAAACAGGCACTTTTTACGTCACAACCGTTGTAAAAAATATTAAAATACGTTTAAAAAATTTAAATTTGCCACTCAATAACGCAGAATGAAGTAAGAAAAGCTACGGTGTGATTAGTTTTTCTGTAAGCCAAGCTATTAATTTGTTATTTGTATTCAAACTCGAGTGCACATAATTTCTGCGCCGACAGTAGGGGTAGCCACGTCCGCCACCGGTGGATAGGTGGCTACCCAGCATTAGGGTCATGCGCACGAAGCAGGCGGAGAGACCCGAGAAGGACAGCCTTCTGCATTGCACTTGCAAGTGCATCCGCTCGCGCACTGCACGCTGGGATGCACTTGAGATTTTCGACCAGTGAGCTCCTGACACCACCAAGCACGCCCACGATGAGGACTACCAGTTTCACAGAGTAGCCCACGTACATTTGCCGGAGTTCACACAGCAGATCTTGATATTTAGTCCTTTTTTCAATCTCCTTCGCTGCCATGTTCGTTTCGGCCGGTGTGGATAGGTGGCTACCCGGCATTAGGGTCATGCGCACGAAGCAGGCGGAGAGACTCAAGAAGGACAGCCTTCTGCATTGCACTTGCAAGTGCATCCACTCGCGCCCTGCACGCTGGGATGCACTTGAGATTTTCGACCAGTGAGCTCTTGACACCACCAAGCACGCCCACGATGAGGACTACCAGTTTCACAGAGTAGCCCGCGTACATTTGCCGGAGTTCACACAGCAGATCTTGATATTTAGTCCTTTTTTCAATCTCCTTCGCTTCCATGTTCGTTTCGGCCGGTGCCGAAAACTCGATCACGAACATGGCATGAGAGAGATTGTCGAGGAGAACGATATCAGGCTTCGTTTCCTCCAATTGCCTGGAGGTGGAGAAGGAATAATTCCACCAGATCTTACACTTATCGTTCTCCACGACGGACTCGATGTCTCCAGGGACGTAAGGCAGCACCGGATTCGCGTCTATACCGTAATGGTGTCTTAGATGGTAATACAACACCCGGAGAGCGGAGTTGTGCCGGTTTATATATGCGTTCTTCGCATAAAAGCTGCAGCCGGAGAGTAGATGACCTAAAGTCTCCGGCTGCCTTCGACACGCTCTGCATCTCGTGTCCGTCACGTTTGCCCCAAAGATGAGGCGACGGTACACGAGGTTGTTGATGACACCATCCTGGCACGCAAGCACGAATCCCTCGGTCTCGGACTTCAGACCTGCGGAGCGCAGGAAGGCGAACGTGAGCTCCTTCGATAGCCCATGCGTTTCCAAGTTTCGATAGAAACTTCCATGCATGGGCTTCTCGGTATGCTTGCGGAGCAGGATCTTTTGCTCCGCATTCTTTATTTCGAGCTTTAACACGTCCGCCTTCAGCGACAAGATTGATTTGTCGCACGCTTCTCCGCTGGAAGTAAGGTCCATGTCCAAACCGAGGCCGTCTGCTGCCCTTTTCGCCGCCTGGAGTTCCGCCCCTATGCCGACACTCTCGTGTTTCTTCACGAGCAACATAAGGGGGTCCGTGCTGTGGAACACGCGGCAAGCCGTATTCAGGACTACTCTGTCATGAAGGCACTCCAGGCTTATCAGCCCTCTACCACCTAGCCTTCTCGGGAGATACAATCTGGCGACGGAAGACTTCGGATGAAGACTACGGATGAAGACTACGGTATATGGCCATCATTTTCCTCGTTCCCCTGTCGAGGTTTTGCAGCTCGTTGACATTCCATTTGATGCAACCGAAGGTGTAGAGCAGTGTTGGAACCGCGAAGGTGTTGGTCGCAAGAACCTTGTTCTTGCCTGACAGGTCAGAGCTCCAGATTCGCCTGAGAGTCTGCCTGTATTTCGCTGCAAGCCTTTCCTTCACTGCTCTCACCTCCTGCAACCGGCGCCGGGGGACGCCAAGATATTCATACGCTTCGTCGTCATCAAGATGACGAATAGCGTTTCCGTCAACGAGCTGCACGTTTTCCTGGTCTTCCGAAATCTTTCCTTTCGCCAGATGGATGGTCGCGCACTTGTCCAATCCGAATGCCATCCCTATATCCTCACTGTATCTGCGTACGGTGTCCAACGCCAGGCGCAGGTCTTTCGCGCTTGAAGCATAAAGCTTCGGGTCATCCATATAGAAAAGATGGGTGACCTTATGCTCCCTTTTTGACGGGACACCGCACATATATCCCCTACCTCGTCTCAACTGAACGGACAGTGGGAGGAGAGATAAACAGAACAGGAGGGGACTGAGGCTATCGCCTTGAAAAACGCCACGGTGGTATGTTACCAAATCCGTGTAGACGGTCTTCTTGCCAGAAGGTATGGCGAACCGCGTCTTCCACAGTGCTAACAGGCGTTCGATGCAGGACACAGCCTCTGGGTGGACTTTCATGTACCTCAGCATGGCTATAATCAGCTGATGAGAGGTGGTATCAAAAGCCTTCTTGTAGTCCACCCAGCCCATTGACAGGTTACGCTTGTATTGACAAGCGTCCTGGCTCACACACCTATCAATGAGCAGGTTGTCCTTGCATCCCGCGATGCCTTTCTTCGAGCCCCTCTGCTCGTACACTTCCTCCCATACCGGTTGGACGTGGCGGAGGATAAGGTCGTTCAAGATGGAAGTGAACGCCTTGTATACAGTGTTGAGACAGGTTATAGGGCGGTAATTCTTCGGATCGGACAAGTCTCCCTTTTTCGGTATTAGGACCGTTCGCCCCTCAGTCAGCCAGGACGGAATTGGCTCCGTTCCTGACAGGAAGGATGTGAAGATTCTGGCCAGGTGTTTGTGCGTGGAAGAGAACTTTTTCCACCAGAAGTTATTCACTGCGTCCATTCCTGGAGCAGTGAAGTTCTTCTTGCCAGAGAAGGCCTTCTTCACATCACTTTCCGTGACTGAGATGGGATGATCCATATCGTCTAGGTGGCGGTCACAAAACTCTTTAAAGTGGGCAATAGCTGGAGTACCTTCGTTGAATGGCTTCCTAGTCTCGTAGATGCCCTTCCAGAAACGTTCCACCTCCGGGACAGTTGGTGGTGTTTGGACAACAGGTGGAGGGGGTTGGAAGAGGCGGGACGGCTGAAAGGAGAAGGTGGAGTTCTCTTTCCTGGCGTTGGTCCTTTTGACCAACTTCTTCCTCGCCGTTGTAAGTGCCCGCACTCTATCCACCTCGTGCCGCTTAAGGATAAGCAGCACTCTTTTGTTCAGTGTGTGGTGGTCTCTCCGGATTGCACGCGCAATGCGCTTGACCTTCGGCGTAAAGGCCCGACCGGAGGAAAGGTAATCCATCACACACTGAAATCTCGACACCTGTTGTCTTGCCAGCGTGATTTTGGCATTAAGCTGTTTAAGCCTGTTTGCTGCTTTAGTCTCCCAAGTGGCAGGCACTCGGGGAGATGCCAACAGTGTGGCGGCAGCATATACCACGCAGTCTATTTCCCAGAGGCTACTCGTTTCGGTCATGATCATATCTACGATGCCATTCAACTGGGACAGCTGTTGGTCCCGCAGAGAAATTTTATGATGAATATTTCTCTGCCTGGTAGTCGTCTCATCGTAGCTTATCGTGCTTTCCAACCGCTGAAGTAGATCAGAATCGGCCTTCGGCTCGTCTCCCTTCGCCGAAAGTTCGGCGGGAGCACCGGCAGTAGGAGGTACATCTGCCTTGGTAGGAGATAGAGCCTTGGCCGGTGGTGTGCTACTCTGATCTTGCGGTTGGGGTGTCGTTTTCTTGCGCAGGTGATTGGCGTAGTCGCGCAGATTCTGCTGCGACAGATGGTTATGTTCAGGATGCATCTCACACCACAAAGAGTGCATCCTCGCCATGTATCCCCTGCGACTTGGCTCACTGGCAGCATGGCAAGCGAGGTCTCCCCTCAGGGTCTCCGTCCACTCCATGCGAGCTCCCTTTTTTGATGGCATAGGTTTGCCACACCCAACTTTGCTAGGGCCCTCATCCGAGAAGGGCCGGTTGTGGGTGGCGTCACTGGATTTCTTAGGAACCCAATATTTCCGCGAGTGGGGAGGTTAACCCCACAAGCAAACGGCCACCATTAGCCGGCCGAAGCCGTTACCGGGGACGCCACGAGGAGGCTGGTGGTCCGTTTTTGACCCCTTATTATTATTATTATTATTAATTGTTACTTTTGTAACATCCACCTCCGAGTCTCCGGCTAGCATCAGGTTTCGTTGCCGTCATAATTGCCGGGGACTCGAGAGGGGTCGTGCCTAGGGGTAGCCACGTCCGCCACCGGTGGATAGGTGGCTACCCAGCATTAGGGTCATGCGCACGAAGCAGGCGGAGAGACCCGAGAAGGACAGCCTTCTGCATTGCACTTGCAAGCGCATCCGCTCGCGCCCTGCACGCTGGGATTATTATTATTATTATTAATATCATTATTATTATGGTATGGTGCCTCAATAGCTGAGAACCGAGGATAGGGGAGCGTTTTTAAATTTTATGCGAATGACAGAAGAGTAATATATCTTTCTACTAGAGCTCGTGAGGAACACCGAGACTCCAACACTGAGAGACACCACCTAGCGGCAAAAGTCCGAAACATCCAAACGTTGTCAACTCCCTCGTGCTGTGGATTGTTTTTCATGGTTGTTAACAGCAGTCGTGAGGTTTATTGGTGTTGTCTAAAATTCTGAGATTTATAATTCTCTGGAAACAGTTCTTATTAGAACTAATCATTTCATTCTTTTCATTTCTCATTGACTTTTTAATCCTTATCATCCCACTTTCCATTATTGTCGTGTTTTCTTAAGGTTCCTTTCTACTAACGTCACACTCCAAACCATCCGTACCTTGTCTTCTTATATGATCTTTTTTAAATTTCTTGGTTTTATCTTTCATTTTTCATTTCACAAATCATTAACTTATACATTTTATCGTATATTCACTGCCGGAAATTTATTTATGAAGTAATCCCGCCTCACAGTAGGCTGAAATCGAAAAAAAACAGAAAAATTCCAACAAAGTTTTTTTCAGCCTATAAGTCGAAATTTAGCATGGTGACTCTCTTCTCTTTGGTGCATATGACGCATGGTTTCATTTTTCATAATTACTGTGGATAAACAATATGCAAGGGTTTAAAATTTAATAAGAATGCAAAAAATACCTGAAATCAGTTCTCGTTGAACATCTCCAATATGAAGAGGCTGCAGAACCTTTTGTAGTATCGTTAAGGAATTTAGGTGGTAGTATTTTACAGAACCAATCTTAGTTTTTGACATGTTCTAGATGTAATTTATTTATAAGGATATTTCCTCTCTTAATAGGACAATATGTCGGACCCTATTTTCCAAGGTGTTTTTCCTTATGTGTGGGAAATAGTTCAAATGAACAAGGAATAACCCTAAGTAAGCCAGTCTTGCGCGCCAGCTAATGGGGATACAGTGACGCAGTGAGTAATATCATACGGTATTGACCCACGAAGTAACTTATGTTGATTTTCTAACTGTATGTGTTGTAAAGAACTGCCATGAGAGCCATGGTAGTTATTTGCGAGAGTAGTTACATTCTGTAGTTGGTTGTTGTTCGATAGCCCAAGTATTCCGCTTTTGGATACATTAAAGGTGCAAACCCCGTAGTTTCTTGTTAAAATTTAAGACTGTGGAGCCTGGAGATGTTTAGCTGCTGTTGGTAACTTGCAGAGCCCTTTGAAAGCGCCTTTTTCCTCCAAGGCACCCGTCACTTGCTGATGTTGTTCATACAACCATTACTTCGACCCCCTCCTCCCGTGCCTCCCAGTAAGAGGGTTCGCAAAACGGATATTTTGACATCGCGTTACCGTATGTGTGGCCTGGTTTGCCCGTGACTTTCGTCCTATTCTTCTTAGTACTTATAGATATTGCTCCTAAGTCAAAAAATTAGACAGTTTTCATTAAATATCCCGATTAAATTAATTTAATGTTGACCCTGAAGAAAGCCAACATCACTATAAAAAAATCAGGAATAAAATAAACCGTAAAGCGAGAAAATCAAGGGAAATGTGGATGAAGGATCTATGCGAAGATGAACAAAGCAATCTCGCAAATGGAAATGTGGACGTTGCCTACAGAATGGTGAGAGATCACTTCAAGGAACGGGCTGCAAGATGTAACAGCATCATGGGCAAGAATGGAGAACTCTTAATTAAACATGTCAAATCAGGAGCCAGCAGTACAGAAGCAAGCATAAAGAAAAGAGTGAGGCAAGGCTGTGCATTGTCTCCCGTATTATTCAATGTCTACATCGAGAAAGCCATCCAAGAAGTCAAAGAATAGTCTCCGAGAGTGAATATCCTCGTGGAGAAAATCAGCATGTTACGATTCGGCGATGACATAACAGTCATGGCAAAAACAGAAGATTTTAAGAAGACACTAGGAAATGTGGAAAGAACAATTTACAGATATCATCTGAAGATCAATAAAAAGAAAACGAAGGTATTGGTATGCAGTAGGATAAAGGAAGCCAGGACCAATGTTAAACTAGGAAAACAAAATATCGAGGAGGTGGAAGAGTTCTGTTACGTGGGAAGCCGAGTAACCAGCGATGGACGAAGTAAAAGAGAAATTGCCAAATTGCCCAAGCGAAAAGGGCATTTTATCAGAAGAAGATCCTGCTTACAGCTGCAAAGTCGAGCGTGGAAGTGAGGAAATATTTCATTAGAAAATACATCTGGAGCATTCTATTACATGGCAGCGAAGCATGGACAATAACAGCGGCAGAGAAGTCCAGGGTGGAAGCATTTGAAATATGGTGATACCGATGAATGTTGAAGATAAAATGGATCGACCGAGTGACAAACGAAGAAATCTTACGAAGAGTAGGAGAAAAGAGATGTCTACTGAAAACCTTAAAAAGAAGACGGGACAACTTAATAGGCCACACCTTAAGACACGATGGCCTGATGAAGACTATCGTCAAGGGAAACGTGAACGGGAAGAAGGGAAAAGGCAGGCCACGTATGAGGTATATGGAGCAAATTGTGAAGGATGTAAAATAGAGGAGCTACGTCAATATGAAGAGGTTGGCCGATAGAAGAATCGAGTGGAGGGCTGCGTCAAACCAATCCTAGGATTGTTGAACGATGATCATGATTCCGATTTTACTATTCTGTAAATTCATGCACTTTTTCTTTTTTTATTACATTAATTATTGCTATTTTGAGCTCTCTGAAGAATCATTTTCTTCACTTGTTATATCTTCTTCTTTTAAATAGCTAATGCAGGATGGCGATCGTCAGGGAAAACCGGGAAAACCTGGAATTGTCAGGGAAAATTGGAAATCTGGAAAAGTCAGGGAATTCTCGTAACAGTCCGGGAGAAACTGGGATAGGAAATTCTCGTTATTTTCTACCATTACGTTTACCGGACAGACTTTTCCACCCTTTATTTCACCAACTAAAACTAATGTCCGTCGCCGAAGTGCATAGAGTAAGCCCCGTCAATTCGTTGAACATTCAGTTGTGAATCTTAGTTATTTAGTTGTGAATCAGTCGTACATTGTATCCCTTGTGTATATTCTTAATGCGATATTTGCCTAGTAGTGTTAAAATTCACGATCGCCGTGTATGCTGCTCATTACAAGGAATTCTAGGCTATGTTTTTCGGAAGATTTTACCTCGCGTTTTTTTTTAACTTCCGAGACTCAGGTCGAGAGTTAGTTGTAGCACACTAGCTTTTAGTAAGTACGTGCTTGAGTTCTAAAAATACGAGACGATGATTATTAAAACGGTAATACAAGTACGATCACACGTGTAAACAAAATCTTACGTGAGATCATCTTCGATTTCCTTACCCCCCTTCCCGAGGCCATAAGAAGAGTTCTCCTCCCCTCCCCACCTTTCACGCTCGATGTAATTATTGAATGGCCCCCTTAGCTCCCTCTCTAAGCAATTTAGTCAAGTCACAAACCACCTCAAATATGGCATTCCTAAATATGACGCTGCCGTTGCTAAATACCTCCTGTTTTCGCTCGCAGTGGCGCGATTACGTTCTGTTTTGTTTATACAAATATTTTTACATTTTTGGTTCCCTCTTACAATCAAGGGGTTATGACCACGTTAATCAAGTTGTTATTCGACTTTAAAACTCGTGCAATCCGATTTTGATTCAGTCCAAGAACTTGGCTTTGGTTTGTATTTTTCGCGTAGCTTTGTGATACCTGTGCCAGAGTCCGCCAGTAAATTCGCCATTAACCTTCCCTTCGATGCCTTTTCAGTAATCTTCAACTTCCCAGAACTACCACGACACGCCACCTCTTCCTTGAAGAATTAGACATTTTCAATTTGTAATTTTACCGAAGGAAACATACACGGCCACGGAAATACGATACACGGCCGCGAAAAATTCATTAAAAGTGTGTACAATTTGTGTGAGGGCTTAACTTGTCAAGGTTTATTATATATTTTTCATTAGGGCGGAGGTTCCATATATTTTTTCATTCTTATAGCTATTAATGTATTAATTTCAGCTTTTAAAATTTTCTGAGTTTTGATGAAAATTTAATTCAGCATGAGAAATAAAATATTCCGGTAATAGGAGACCTTTTGGCGATCGGTCAGGGAAATTGGTAAAGCCATCAGGGAAAAGTCAGGGAATTTGAAAATTGAATATCATAAGGTCGCTTACTTCCTTCAGTCATCTCCATGGTGTCTTTGTTAATTACGAGTGGATTAGTAATTAAGGGATCTAACGTCAGAAGAAGTCTTCGAAATAAGTTCTCGTTGCTGACCACTCTAGAGTTTTTCCTCGAAAAACGGTCTCCAAATATTCTCGTATATCTTTTCCATGCCTCCGTTGTCTCTCCCAATAATTGACTCACCGGTAGAATTGCATCTTTAACATTTAAAGCTCCCTTCTTTAAGGACGTTTTGGATTGTGAGAAGCATGTAAAACCAAGGATATAACTCACAAACATTTCCGCAGTCACCCAGCTGTAGACGTTGAATGCGGTTTCATTTAGTTGAAGACCACTCCATGATGCCTTCAGTAGAGCGGAGAATTATTTGTTGAAGTCTTAGTCAATCCCTGAAATAATATCTTCCGCATAAATTGTAAACGTTTGACACTTGCTATTAGAAACTAGCTACACGGTAATTTAAATAAACTTTGTAAGTGTTGTAACTGTTTTTTCGGCCACTATCCAGGGACTTTCAAATAAACTTTGTAGTGATAGGTAGCCGGTGACTTTTCAGTGATAGGCAGCTCGAATGTCCGTCGTATTGCATATTTTGTTCAAATTTAATCCCTTCCATACTGTTAGTGCGCGGTAATTATGAAAAATGAAATGAAACGTCACATGCACTAATAAAAGGAGAGCCATCATGCTAAATTTCAACTTCCAGACTGAAAACAAACAATTTTATGGAATTGAGAATAAAAATTATTACACTTTGTAATGATCCTCTAATACAGTTTATTTTTACAAGTGTAATAATTTTTTCATTCTCAATTTCATCATGGACAGGTTCCACATAGTGAGGCCTGAAGTCATTACCAATATATTTTTTGGAATTATTGCCAGCTTTATTCGATTTAATCCCACTGTGTGCTGATTTGAAGAATTAAGGCAAATATCGACACAATCCGCTCACTTTTTTCCCTGGACCCCTCTGAAACTACTACTTCAGCGTAAAATACACATTCCCCTTCTATTATGCCTCGTGAATGGTGGTGTCGGCCCATGTACATCAAAATCTCCGCGAAAGAAAGGTGTAGCCGAACCCTCATTTTCACTTGTGTAAATGAGTTTTGATTCACTCAAGAAATTATATGAAAATGAAGATACCTACAGCGACCAATCTGGCATTGCCGAAGGCGTAATTGTTGTTTATTCGCAGTGGAACAAAAGCTAGCGTCCGTTATCTTAGTAGGTGTCCGCTATTACCGCTTTATGTGACTCAGGTAAATCTCAGCCACGAGCATGCAAAAATTGAATATCCATGTTCATGATCTCAGCGTTAACATCGTTTGGGCGGCCATCTTGAAAAATTTTGAGTCTCGGTCGTTCGGGTAGACATTCCAATGAGGCACGCTATATCTCCCGAGATGAGGCGGGTTGTTCTTTAAGTCGTAAAAAGAGAATGTTGAATGTGCAAATGTTATGATTAAACCGACGAGACTCCTTTTTTCATATCTCAATGCGAATTTCATTTAAAGTGATCATCCCGTGATATTCCATATTAGCTTACGTATTGCGTTTTTCGGCGACTGGGGAGAGTTATCGGTCTCTTATGTTCTCTACTAGGGTGCATTAGAGAGCCATTAGTAACATTAGTAGTGCCGGAGGTTTGCAGCAGCATTCTTCGGCGTTTGAAAGGCGATTACGTCAAGGTAGTCATCATTCTCCTTAGTTTTAGTGGTTCACATCTACAACCTAATGTTGAAAACCGTGAGTTGTTGAGCCTGCGACCAGCTCATTTTGCCCAGAAAATAGAATACGTTCCCTGGGTTCAACGCACAAATACGACAAAATGTAAACGTATACAACTATGTTTTCACTCGGTCGCAATAGATGGCAGTTGAAGTGAAAGGTTTCCAGAGCCCTCTAGATGGCATTGTCAACACTACTCCCAGTAGTAGATAATTGGCAATCCCAATCCCTTAAGAAATCAAGAATACACTACGGAATACATGACGGGAAAATGAAAATAGCTCTGTGAATTTGTTATGCTAGTTGTACATCTTCCGTGATGGATAATTCACGCACAGTCAAGCCTCAATTGGTTTGTTACATTACATTACGCTTATTTTTTTCCACTACCACCGAAAACAGCACATGTGGCCTTTACATCGGGGTATTAACAATGTAACAACAGACGAGCACACAGCCATGTCCTGAGTGGTGAAAAAACCCACTCAGGCGCTACTCGAACCCGCGACCCTAAGGTTATGTTAATCTAAGGTTATGTACGCGAGGTAAGGTTAATGTATGTTTATGGGTGGAAGACCTTAGGTTTATGAGTGGTAGACCTTAGGTTGGTCTTTTTTCCTTTTTCACATCGCCCTTTGATGAAAGCTATGAGGCTCAAAACGAGCTGTCGCACCTCTACCGACAAATTCTCTTAAAACTACTGCTATCCGTTTCGTCCTCTCATTAAGAATCCGGAATATGATGAATGCTCACTTGGAGAATTAGGGATTCGAAATGTGATTAATGATCACGTTGGTAAAATCCGGTGTTCTAATTACTCGTTCACCATCTCCCTCTTGTGGGACGGATGAATCTTTCGCGTTATCGTAACCTTTATCGTTAACGCTTACCTCCTAGAGTAGCGCAGGGTTAACAATAACCGTCTATAAAATTACCTCCACTGATTGTGATAAGCGATTTGAAGCGCTGTGCGAAAAATGAAGAACGGAGATCATGTTCTCTCTGGCATAAGTTAAATAAAAAAGAACGCTAGCACACGCCTTATCCATGATCGAGGCCCAGGTTGGTGTGGAGGCTCGAAGGAGCTCAAATCCTGCTAGTGGCTGAGATGTTTTTTGTAGGTTTACCGGTCCCGGTTACCAACTTCTTCCCGCATACCATAAGGGAACATAATACAGGGTGGCGATCGTCAGGGAAAACCGGGAAAACCTGGAATTGTCAGGGAATTTTGGAAATCTGGAAAAGTCAGGGAATAGTCAGGGAATTCTCGTTAACAGTCAGGGAGAAACTGGGATAGCTAATTCTCGTTATTTTTCTACCATTACGTTTACCGGGCAGTCTTTACCGCCCTTTATTTCACCAAATGAAACTAATGTCCATCGCCGAATTGCATAGAATAAGCCACGTCAATTCGTTGAAAATTCAATTGATAATCAGTAGTACAATGTGTCCCATTTGTATATCCTTAATGCGATATTTGTGTGAGGGCTTAACTTGTGAAGGTTTAATATATTTTTTCATTAGGGTGGAGGTTCAATATATTTGTTCATTCTTATAGCTTTTAAAGTATTGATTTCAGCTTTTAACATTTTCTGAGTTTTGACTAAAATGCAATTCAGCAGAAATAAAATATTACGATAATAGGAGACCTTTTGGCGATCGGTCAGGGAAATCGGTAAAGCCATCAGGGAAAAATCAGGGAAAAGTCAGGGAATTTGAAAATTGGTTATCAGTAGCCACCTTGTAATAGACAGCATAGCAGGAAAGGGATAGGTAGGTGAAATTTTGTTAGAGTAGTCTGTAGTGCATGATGCATGTTTTTACATTACTAACCCATTCATGCTGTGGAAATACAGAGTGATATATTATAAGATATGCCTCAATAACCAGTAATAACTTCATTAATATGTAGATACTAACTGTCTAGTTGCACGTACCTCGTACGTCTAACATGTTTCCATGAAGAAGTAGCATTGGAGCTCTTAGTTTCATGTAAGTAGTGCATGTTTGGTGATCATCTCTCCCTGCCACACACCCTCGCGGGGGCTTGGAGGGTATTATGTAGATATAGATGTCCTCACTTGAGTACTGTGTAAAATTACTTCAAGTTCAAAACTCCGATGTCGGATGGGACGTTAAACCGTGGAGTCTTTGTGCTATTCATAGCTCTAATAGCAGGCTAGTGCTAAGCCGGAGATCAATCCATCCTTCTTTTGTTCCCTGGAATTTCTTACCTCCTTCCAATTCAAAATTGCTTCTGCCTATTGGAGCAAATGATCTTAGTCAGTCGTCTCCCGTGAATAACTACTGCTAAATTACCTTTTTCCCCGCCAAAAAGGTATTAGGTCCTGATTTTTTTTAGAATCACGCAATAAATATTTTCAATCTTATTTTCTCCTAAGAATCACTGATAACGGACATGTGGAAAATGATATGGAAATTTTTACCAATGTGTCAATAAAGGTGAACTCTTATATCTTCAGAGAAAATAAAACAACTATGGCTTTGAGGTTTTTTGCTGAGAATTTAAGAATATAACCAGGTGACATTGCAAGACGATTTTCAGGAAAGAACAGTTTTATCAGTAACCAATTTTTGCTGTGAGTTTTTCTTTCGGGTGATTTTTTTCTCTGCCATTGTTCTACAGCTTAAAACATCGCAGCCGTATTCGGTTCTTATCGCATCTTGAATGGCTGGGATCGCTTTACAAACTGCATTTGTTGACGATTGCGTATGCCATTTTTCGTGAAGAAGATAGATTGCGCACTGTAATGGATGGTGTTTAGATTTGTTTCGGAGAATGGAGGTCAGCCGGGTGGAGTGGAAGACCAATGAAAGTTTTAATATGGTGTGGGAGAAAATAAATGGATAAGAGAAATTATATGATACTCTATTATTCATCTGAAATTACCAAAAAAAATAATTCATCAGGTGTTAAGAATTTGATCCTCGGTTCCCGGATTTGCAGATCTTGTGCCATTTTACTAAAAATCTTATTTTTTATCGTAGAGGATCGATCAAAAAAGGCCTGTAATCGTGTTGCAATGAAGAGCACAAAGAACTGACGCATTGTTTAAAACAGTTACTAGCAGGCCTGCTGCCTGCTTTGCAGGCACTTTTCATAAGCACTTCGTATGCAGAGAGAAGGAAATGGCTATTTTATAAATAGAGAGATGTATCCCACTTACCCTTAATGTTTTTGTACTTTTTTTCTACACCATATTTTCATTATATGTTCTCTCCCACTTTCAAAAATCACGTTTTATGTATTTTTCTCTGCACCACAAACTGCTAAAAATCCAAAACTACTACCAAATCATACAGACAGAGAATCCACACTCAACGCACCAAACCACACTTTACCTTTTAGCTCAAAACTTGGGAGAGAACAAAACAAAACGGATACAGAATGCCATTTTTCGTGAAGAAGATAGATTGCGCACTGTAATGGATGGTGTTTAGATTTGTTTCGGAGAATGGAGGTCAGCCGGGTGGAGTGGAAGACCAATGAAAGTTTTAATATGGTGTGGGAGAAGTGGCTGGCTGACACGGTACAAAATTAATATATATTCGAATTAACCTGCTGATTTAGCAACAAAAATTAATACATAATAAACGTTTTATAGCCTTCTTTCCACTATTAGAAAAGTAGGTACTTCAAAACGCCTAGCTTTGAAATTCACAATTTATACACAAGATCGGGGCCGGTAGGCGAAAATTGTTTTATCTGCTCATCGAAAACGTCAATTAATATTTTCATACGTACAAAACTAATTGATGAAACTAATTCCACTTTCTTCGACTGCTTCAATCCAATTTTTGCCCCTTTACCAAAAACGTAAACACATTTACTTATTAGCATTTAGCAGCAAAAACAAATTTGCATAGCAACTAATTTCCCATGTTAAAAGATAGGGAAAAAACCATTTTTCTCTACGTCACAAACTGCTTAAAATCCAACACTACAACCAAATCATGCAGGCAGAGTATCCACACTCAACGCACCATACCTCACTCTTTTAGATCAAAATTTAAGAGAGAACGAAACAAAACGGATACATAATGACGGACTGACTGACACGCTACGAAATTAATATGTATAGATAATTTATAAAGTTTTATTTAACTGCAATCGGTTACGCTCAGCGGTGTGAACACCCGTGGAGAGGTGGGCCTCGGTGAGGGTCTCGGGTCGCTCGTGAAGGTCGGATTAAGCTCAGAGTCGAGGTAGAATCTTCATTAAGAGGGTTGACCGTCGGTAGTCCCTGCCCAAGTACCTCTTAACAGAATTTTTTCATCTTTCATAATGGTCGTAAGTGCCAGGCGGAAATACTATGTACTATGAGTATTACATTATTCTTTCATTTAGGAGGGCAATAATTGATACTGTGGAATGCTTCGAGAAAGTAACTTTAAGTCATAAAAGTAACGAATGTTATTAAAAACAATACGTTCTTTGATTGCCTTCATATTGAGAAGATATGTATTTGCATTTTCGAAAAGAGAATAAGAAGTATTTTAGACAAATCAGAAGATGAGTTTATTGATGTCATAAAATGACTTTAATCGAGGAACAATTTTTATCTCTTTTCTTCTATAGCTTTTTTCAGAAGAGCACATCTATCTATTTTCCCTCCTGCATTAAAGGGTATGCTGTCCAAAAAGGTCACTCCTCCATGAAGATGCTTGTATTCTGCCGTTTTATCTGAAAAAATAAAGGTTTCATTAAAAGCTCGAACTTTCCTGCGTAATGCTGGGCTAATCGCAAATAACCTACGTGGAAAGTTCTGTTAACCACTAGAAAATTGTAACAATTTAAAGCAATTTTGTAATCTTATAAGTTAACCAATTGTGCGCCCTGTCAATAGTTATTAATTTATTAGAGTAATATGATGTTATAGCTGTAGTACTATGACGTATTTTTCATTCAGTAATGTCTAAAAATTAAGCCAGATACTTATGTTTTCGAAGGATATTAATTAGTCGAGTTGGTGAAATAAGAGAGAGAACCATATTAAACAATATTTTACGATTAGAAGAGAGTAGTGAAGCTATTGCAGGCACATGAGGTATATCAATGTTCGTTACGCTGTTCGTATTTCCGAAAACTCTTATTTTAGGATACGCAGCGGGACAACTTAAGCCAAGATGGATACGCATGGGATTCTCAAAGCCCTGATTCATGCTAGCTTTCTACAGCATAAATTCATCAAAATACCGAAATACCATGCGTGAAATAATGGGTCAAGCTAATCGTAACTGGGATTCATCAAAAGAGTATTGGGTAAATGTGACGATCATGTACGAGAAATCAGCTACTTTTCCCTTGTTAGACCTCATTTGGAATATGCTGCCATTGTTTGGGATCCCTACGAAATCGGTGTACATAATGAACTTGAACGTGTGCAGCGAAGATCGGCAAAATTTTTAAAGTGGTGGTACGATAACTATATTAGCGTAACCAGTCTATTGAATGAATTAAAGTGGGAATCATTGCCAGATCGCAGGTTGAAATTTAGACTTAAAATCGTAAATAAATTCCAAGATAATATGTTCAATGATGACGTTAAAAATATTTTGAAAAATGAAACTATATTCGAAATGTCCTTTTTTCCTCGCACAATTAGGGATATGAATAGTGGTAAATATGTCCAATACGAGTGAATAAGTCCAATACGAGTGAATAATGGATAGCATAGGTAGCTGAATGTTGGTAGTACATATAAGGACTGAAGGTAACCCAACTAACAGCACGTTTTTGCATGCTTACTTTGCTATTTTTATCTTTTTAAATATTGAAGTTTAGACTAATATATGAATACTAATCCTTAAATGCATGATATGTAGTGCATGTTTGGTGAGAATTCACCCCCTGCCACACACCTTTATAGTGGTTTGCAGGTATTATGTAGATACATCAAAATACATGTGACGTTCGCTTAAATATCTATGTACATACTGTATTAATTAACTGGTGGTTCTAAAGCACCGCATGGTAGGGATTCGCGAGTCAACACGTATTCTCGTTTGCCATCCAGTGCACACTCATTTACGAGATTTTTTCACAAATCATCAAATATGGAATCGTTAATGAACTTTGGCGTTCGATAAAATGATTTTATTCTAACTCTAACCTTCGTAAATGCGTTACTTTGATTAAAGTATTGTAGTTCTTCATTTAATAAATTTATTGATTTAATAAAATTAAGAAAATAGTGAAATGAAAATAAGTAAAATATCGATAAATGTTGGGAGATAAACATTCAGAAGTCCTTTAGCCTTATTTCCATATTGAATTTGGGGAGATATTCGTGTTTAATCTTGAAAACAGCTGTCAAGTCAATAATTTTTTTAGAAAAAATAAAATTGGAAGATGCTTATTTTAAACGATTTTGATGAGTAGCTTATTGGTTATTGGAGTTCACTGTACCGGTAAAGGTCTTCAGTTGTGTTATACCGGTTAAAGAAGGTGCAGACGAGTATATAATACTACCACGGTCAATACTATTTAAACTTTCTGGATGTTCCCATGCAGTAGAAGCACGCCCATCGTGATATTTGGAGGAAATTAATGATGTAGAATATTATATAACTGGCAATGTGATTGTGTTTAGAGACTGAAAATAAAACGGCGGTTTTTGAGAATTGAGTATCGTGAAGAAATGAGAAGTTGGGTGGAAAGGAAGGTTAACAAATAGATGCTAAAGAAGAGAAGTTGATTGAGAGAATTGGGAGACAGAGTGGGGCCGACCATGGTAGCCAGGTCTGTAACGCGCCGGTCTGGTGACCCAAAGGGCGTTGGTTTGAATGCCGTCTAGAGAATGGATGTGCTTGCCTTAGAACTGAGGTCTTAGGTTAAATGGTGCGTAATGACCTCAGCCGTTGGAACGATTAAAAACAGAAAACTGCGACAGTGTTGGTGGATGGAACGAATAGTAAGGACCAATCGTGTTTTGAAGGACGAGATAGAGGGTAGAATGATGGTGTTGGATAATTGTGGAAGGAGGAGGAGAAGTTCAAGCTTTACGAATGAAATGACGATTTTTAGGAGGCATGGGGAACTAAAGACTTACATTTTAAGCAACTTAGGTAGCTTGGGAATTTAACTGTTTCCATTTTAACATATCGCCAGAAACAACCCTAATAAAAATAGCAATTTGGTTCACTTGTAATGGAAATCCTTTTTATGTAAACCTTTTGTCATAACTTCCATACCGATCACTTATGTAGAGAAATAATGCACATAGTACTCATTCCACAACATTTATTTTAAACCCAACTGGTTTCGACGTTAGCACGTCATTTTCAAGGGTACAATCTACGTCGTGAAATCTAACGTCGAAACCGGTTGGGTTTAAAATAAATGTTGTGCAGTAAGTGCATTATTTCTCCATTACGCTATCATTCCACAGAGTAGAGCCTGCAAAGTATGAAGTTTTACGATCTCTAATCGTTTGTGGAAGTCATTATGAGCTATGGAGATAGCGCATCCATTTACCTCTAGTATTTTGAGACTGATTCCTGATAAGCTGAATGGTTAGGGATCCTCGTAGGGGCGTCTGTTTTTTCTCTTCTTGTCACCATATTAAGCGTTCATAAAAACATGTGACGCGCTATATACCCGCGACACGTGTTAGTGGCATGTATTTCATCCTCAATACTTGAGCTTATGTACCGCATAGCAAACAGAAACTCAACCGAGACCCTCGGCCTGAGCTTCAGAAAAGCGACTTCCAACCCAGGTTCGGTGGCTTGGTTTCCCCTCTCCCTCTCCCCTAGGACGACTAGTCTTCTCCTTTCCTAAGATTTCATCCTCAAATCATATTCGGCCACTCAGGACTCTTGAGCGAGACATAAAGATTTTATTTCGCATCATTCTGGAACTAATCGAATGGCTAAATAAGGGATTTTTTTCAAAAAATATTAAACAGATAATAAAAGATAATGCTGGCGCTATTTTATGTGCTCTCTTGTTTGTTTAGATATGCTTCTTCCCAACTGGCCTCCTTCGATAAATTTTGGGTGGCGGCCGTTAGATAAGTAAGTCGTGCTCAACCCTAAGGTTGGTCTGGTTGCTGACGATATAGCTCCCCAAATTCTAAGTGCTAAGTACTTCACCAAACGAATACGTGTGAAATGTACACACCAGAGTATGTGGGGTAGTCACTTTCTCTGTGCCGCCTTTAATTTCTCAGGTAGATCTGGTATTCATAAAATAATCTCGATTCAAGCGATTGAAATATAACGGTATATTTAGACGCATCAAAGTGAACTGTGAAAAATTGTAACTAAAATATAAATCTTCAGTGAAAAATTGGTCACCTGCTACGTGTAATTTAATTTCTTCTTCGGTCACTTTGGATCCAGGCTTTAGGACTACAAATGCTTTGGCGGCAGATGTCGTCACCGAGTCTGGAACACCGACCACAACAGCTGATACCACAGCTGGGTGTTTCAAAATTATGGCTTCCACTTCTGTGGGAGAAACCTGTGGAAATGCATTGTAGTCTCAGATGTAATTAGTGCACCTTAAGAAAGTGTATTTCAGGATTATTTATAATTATTAATACATTTCAGAATACAAAATCTGGCATTGCGGATCTTTGACATCAAATGCATTTCAGTTTTTTACCGAATCAATTTATATATTTGCTGTGCCATAAATATCTCTTGCCCTGTATATTCGCATAGCGTGCATTTAGTAGTTTGAAATAATGCAAACTTTGTGGAAAAAGTTTCAGGATTTTGTGCATACTTCCTTATAATAGGGGCATGGTTATGGCACTCTTTGTGTCAATTCCTTGAAGGGAATGTGAAAATCTTAATCCTTGGTATAGTAAAACTTTGAATATCTATATGTAATTTATATTAACGTGATTTGTAACGGTTTAAAAATTTAATTGATTTTAATGCTAAATATTACCCAATGTCCATGATGCTTGAAAGTATATTTGTTGCGGTCCACCACGTACAGCCTCTCATCTTCATCAAAAAACGCAATATCTCCTGTGTCATACCAGCCATTGTCATCCACGTCAACTGTGATGTCCTTCATTGAGAAACAACATAAAGGATAGAGAGTTTTAGTTCGCTCAAGTAAAGGTCGAGAAAAGTTAGATATGGAAAAGCTTTAATTTAAAATCTATTTCCTAGAGGAATGAATAGCTCAAATTTAGTATTTAATGTCTTGAATTAAAGAAATGGACTGCCCTCGTAGGAGTTGTTGCCATTAGTTGTCATTGGCATTAGTTCCAAAATAATTGAATTCAAAATGATCAAAGACTGTAATTGCGTCGCTTCTACTGAGGTAAGACCGGAATACGAATACCTTTAATTTATTACCTTATTTTCTTCACTAGGTAGATATCCTTTCATGAAGTTTGATGTCTTAATTAGAAGTTTCCCTTTTACATTTCTACCTAAGGTACAACCCGTAGATGGATCCACAACCTATGAAAAAAATTGTATGATATAATTGCACTACTTGAGGAATGGCATTAATAATTTTATTCAGAGATTGATATACATGTGTACTATGCTAATGTTAGACTAAATTGTCAGAAAACAGAGGTCTGTATTTTTACGAATAAGTACTATATATTCCTGGTTTTTATTTATTTTCTTTTTTGCGCGCATGTATTTACATACGTAAATGATTTCCCGACGGGATTGAAAGATCATAAAACTTTGGCTGTGGCGGTGATTGTAACTAGGCTTTATACTCTTGACTCATTTACACTACGTTATGAAATTGACTTGAGAGCTACCTTTTTTTCCGTCTTCTATTCTTCCCCTCGAAATATCCGTCTTCTATCAAAATTATTTTTGTCATGTCTTCTAACTGAATAATTTCAACTAAAAAGCTACCAAATATGTTAATTTCTCGAAATGTTCAAATGTATACCCCAGTTCTAACGTTAAACCTTGCCTCCATTTTGAAATAGAAGCGTTGCCCTAGGAAAATTTTCATGTGGGTAACTAAATCGATTTTTTTTGTATTTCAACCTTAGTTCCTTGGCTGACTGATTAACTTTTGGTTATCATTAATGATTGGTTATCATTATTAGACTTACCTAATTAGGTAAGTCTAATATTTTATTACTATTCTCAACATCAATCCCGCTAGAAGCCTCTCCCTCCGTTTTCATTCGCGCTGTATGAATTTAAAAGTATAATAAGAGACGAAATAATAGGTAACCCTGCTGGGAGAAATAATTCACTTTGTACTTATTCCACGAATGTATTTTAACCTAACCGGTTTCGACGTTAGCAC
Organism: Platycnemis pennipes; assembly: GCA_933228895.1. Lineage (NCBI taxonomy): Eukaryota > Metazoa > Arthropoda > Insecta > Odonata > Platycnemididae > Platycnemis > Platycnemis pennipes. The sequence goes on from OW121855.1 coordinate 34,163,130, forward strand.
GTCATCATCAGGGGAACAATCTCCTGGGAGATCGTACCCCTGATGATGGGAGATTGTACCCCTGATAATGACGTGCTAACGTCGAAACCGGTCGGGTTAAAATAAATTCGTGGAATAAGTACAAAGTGAATTATTTCTCCCATCATGCCGTCATTCCACAAAGTAGAGCCTGCAACAGTTGAAGTTTTAGGCAACCCTGCCGTCATTTGCCTCATGTTCCATTTCCTGCCCTAGCTTTGAAAATGTATAGGTTTCCGATAAGACCGCCATTCTTCTAGTGGAATTGCTATTTTTTCAAGTGTTTCGAATTAGTACGCCTAAAATATATATCAGCAATGACTTACTTAATCTCTTTGGGGAATAAATAAGAATAGGTAAAAATGCAGGAAGAAGAGATAGTTTATTGTTTTCGTAATGTCCTGTTGCATCAAAGTGGGGGCCAAATTAGTCTCTTAATAAAATTCACTGGACAAATGAACGTACTAATCACATTCATTTTTTCTTGTACTACTATTCTCGTATCAGTATCTCTGTGATTGTGCCATTTTTCCCTTCGTATTCATTTAGCCCAGCAATGCATATTTGCATTTATTCTCAACACAAGTCACTGGTGTGTTCACCCTCACTTTGATTCTATCGTACTCTTGATCATGATTATCAAGTAACTGTTAATGTACGTTCGAAAAATGACTTGTGAGACTTAGTTTTAAAAATGACTTAGTTTTATTGCTGAAAAGCGTGACTTCAGCCAGTTTTATTTGAGCAAAGTTATTTTCGTATTAGAGCTAAACATATTGGATAGTATTTAATGCGTCACTCAAGTAAATGATTGATGAAGCATTGTGTTTCACTAACCTTAGCTGATACCAATGGGAATAGTTGTCCACAGGTCAGATATCTATCTGCAAATCAGAGGCAGGTAACCGGAAAAAAAATTCAAATTAGGCTCTTATAATAAAGTGCAACACTCGCATGAGGTTGGTCGCCAATGATTTCCATGCGTTTTCCATTCAAACAATCTCGGTTAGAAATCTTCCATGAGGTTACCACGAGCTAGTTATGCGGTAGAAATAGTCTCTTACCTTCTTGAATTGTTTTGAATTTGACACCTGCTACTCTGTCTTCAGGGTTAACATCTTTTAGTGCGGAGTATGTGTCGTACTTTGTGTCAGCCATGGTGCCGGTCTCAGTGGCGCCGTACATCTGTGGGGGGAAATATTGTCTTGATATAGCACTGAGTGACGGACAGAGAAGGATCATAGAAACTTATTGTCTGAAGAGGAGGAAAAGTGAAAAATTTGCGCTGAAAAGAGTACCTATAGGGATGTTGAGACACTTTTTACTTTTTGCAGTGCTTTGAAACCTGGACCCTTAACAAATAGCAGTGGATTCCTTCGAGTGGCCTTATGCTAAAAGGCGGAAGGATAGGTAGAAATGTGTTTGAATCGTCAAGCATACAAGTCATCCATGAACCTAGACATCCAAGAGGCCATTATACATATTTTTACAAAATTGCATGAATTCAAGAAAATTTTCAGCAGAAGAAAACGAAGGCGATTGCATTTAAAAGAAATGGTTGGCGAGTTTACACTGTGGAAGTTAGTTTCCATTTTAAAAAATGAAAAAACTTAGTTGAAGAAATTTCTCTCGGGTTCTCCACCGGGTTAGTTGGTCCATGGCCGACGTTTCGGTGCTCGACTCGTGCACCGTCATCAGAGCAGATGAGTCATCACTCGTCTGCCCTGATGACGGTGCACGAGTCGAGCACCGAAACGTCGGCCATGGACCAACTAACCCGGTGGAGAACCCGAGAGAAATTTCTTCAATCAATTCGCCGGGAAAGCATACGCTCTTAAAAAACTTAGTTCTTTTCCACAAATAAATTTAAACAAATCTACCGGTTTCGACCTTCTCAGGCCAACTCAAGATTACAGTGTGAAATATTCCATGAATAACACAGCTTATATGTGGGGAGACGTCAGTTAAAAAAGGGGGAGGTGAGGGAGGTGAGTGGTTTCGAGGTGAAAACCGCAAGGAAGGAACAAACAAGTTGACGCCAGGCTCAAGGACTAAGGGGATGGAGGCGGAGGTACTGGCACTGAAAGCAAGGGTGAGGGGTTAGTAGGGATACCATCATTTAACAGCTTAACACCATGCATTTTATGATACACTAAAATTTCAAAATTTCCATTAAGTCCAATTTCCTACCCTCGTCACACACGTTTAGGAGCTTGGGGGTAAACTGGATGTGTGATCCTCATCAATCAAATGTTCCGCAAAATTTGACTTATTATCCCCGTTCAGGCTGGATTTTACATGCTCCGTTATTCTAACATTTAATTTTCGACCAGTTTGGCCGACATAAAGAGAATTACAATAGGGAGTATCACACTTGAGTAAATATACCCCACTTTTATCTCTCGTGTCCGTTCGGTCCTTGGAATTAAATAATAAATTTTGTGGTGTCACCGGATTGTACACAGAGATTTTGTACTTATATTTCGGGAAGTATCTATATAGCTTGTATGTTAAATTCTTTGTAAAAGGTAACTTCACCCACTTAGTGCAAGTCGGGAGGGTTGGAGAATGTGAAGTGGAGCGCCCCCCAAGACCGTATAGTCTTGGGGGGAGGGGGTTAGAGCGAGTAAGGAACAATTTCTACCAAAGACCAAATGTCTACTAAAAACTCATAAACCGAATTTCCCCATTCGGCCCGTCGTCGCACATTTTACTGCCCCTAGCCTCCTTTTAGCCACGAAGTTAAATACGCTATGTCGTTCTTATTCAAATTTTAACTCAACATATGGAATCAAAAACTCAACTGAACTAGCTCAAAAATTATCTTCCATATACAAACTAGCTCAAAAATTATCTTCCCCCCCAAATGCCAAGTTAGTTTCGTTCGATGTCAAAAACCTGTTTACGACAATACCTGCAAAAGAAGCCTCTGCCCTCTCCATCGAATTGTTAAAGAATGCTGACTGTGGCGAACACATTATTAAGTAATTTAGTATGCTTTTAAACCTTTGTGTAAGTCAAAATTATTTCTTATTTAATGAATGTTTTTATCAACAAGTTCATGACCTATCGATAGGTTTGCCGCTTTCCCCAATCTTAGCCGAAGTTTTTATGCATCACCTGGAGAAAAAACTGTTCAAATTGAAACATCCCTTGCTGAAAAACGTGATATATTATTATCGTTATGTCGATGATATACTCTCTTTATGGACGGCAAGCGAAAGGCAATTAGAGATTTTTTTATCATTATTTAATTCTTTGCACCCCTCAATTTCTTTTACTATGGAATTAGGCTTAAACAAAATAATTTTTTTAGATACAACTATTTCTTTAATTGACAAAAGCCACATGTTTTCCATTTGCCGTAAGAATACCTATACTGATATCATTATTCACAACGATTCAAACCACCACTATTCCCATAAAATGGCAGCTTTCCATTCTATGCTTCACCGCCTACCTTCAATACCCCTCTCCCAAGAAGAATTTTCCGTTGAATTCAAAACCATCAAATGTATAGCTCGAAATAATGGTTATGACGACTCCTTAGTAGACGACCTTTTAAATCGATTGCGACGAAAACGTGCCATAGTGACATCCACTTCACATTCTCCAACCCTCTCGACTTGCACTAAGTAGGTGAAGTTACCTTTTACAAAGAATTAAAATACAAGCTATATAGATACTTCCCGAAATATAAGTACAAAATCTCTGTGTACAATCCGGTGACACTACAACAATTATTATTTAATTCCAAGGACCGAACGGACACGAGAGATAAAAGTGGGGTATATTTACTCAAGTGTGATACTCCCTATTGTAATTCTCTTTATGTCGGCTAAACTGGTCGAAAATTTAATGTTAGAATAACGGAGCATGTAAAATCCAGCCTGAACGGGGATAATAAGTCAAATTTTGCGGAACATTTGATTGATGAGGATCACACATCCAGTTTACCCCCCAGCTCCTAAACGTGTGTGACGAGGGTAGGAAATTGGGCTTAATAGAAAATTTTGAAATTTTAGTGTATCATAAAATGCATGGTGTTAAGCTGTTAAATGATGTTATCCCTACTAACCCCTCACCCTTGCTTTCAGTGCCAGTAGCTCTGCCTCCATCCCCTTAGTCCTTGAGCCTGGCGTCAACTTGTTTGTTCCTTCCTTGCGGTTTTCACCTCGAAACCACTCACCTCCCTCACCCCCACTTTTTTTAACTGACCTCTCCCCACATATAAGCTGTGTTATTCATGGAATATTTCACACTGTAATCTTGAGTTGGCCTGAGAAGGCCGAAACCGGTAGATTTGTTTAAATTTATTGGTGGAAAAGATTAAGTTTTTTCATTTTTTAAAAAAGGCGATTACATTTTCGAGAAGAGAAAAGTCAAAGTTAAGGACATAAATGTAAGAACGCAAGCTAAAATAACGATGTAATTTGAATCATTTGATCAGAATGCTGGGTGAAGATAGAGAAAGTGTCAATAAAAGTTTCGAACCGGAGTCTTAGTGGTTTTGGGAGGACCACGGGCGGGAAACCTGAATAGGTCAATAAATTGGTCCTAGCATTCCCTGAACGATCATCGATCTCGGGCTTGTCTTCATGGAATAGCTCCATAACGTTATATGAAGAAACTCAGTCTCTTAGTAAATTCCACTAGAATTTTTCAATTACACGGCTCGTGTTTCGGCATTTATCTTATATATGCTTGATGATGATATAAAAATGTAGCTGTGTGGGAACTAGTGATGGGTCGGTCGTGAGTGATCGAATCCCGAGATCAAGTTCTCTTAAAAGATAGATCGATGAACTGGATCTCTCCAATGACCGAGGAGCTCATCTTTACGGATCACGATAGGAATGATTATGTGACATCAAGTATCGATCACGAGATCTGAGACCGACCAAATAAATCTTGAGTGATTTGTCTAACGTGAGATGCGTAAGTTACTTGATCGTTACTTTAATTCTTTAAGCTTTAATTCCTTGCCAATGACAAACTATAGTTTCTGATTCTACTAATTACTCATTACTGGTCCAAAATAGGATTAATTAGGCACCATGAAGTTGGCACACGCTAACAAGTTACGGTAACTACATTTAACTCTATAAAAATATCGAGAATGTACGTGCAAATTCCCGGATAGTACTCCATGTGATGGAAAAGTACTTTAGAGTTTCGTAACTTTGAAGTACAATTCCTCCAAAAGTAGCAAATTAATAATTAAACGATTTTTAATGGTGAAATCACTACGGGCAAACTACGGGAGTAACCGTGGGCCAACTTCCTGGTCATGATTAATTAAGTCAACACAATCTCATTTCCAATACAATAATGAGATAATATAAAGAGATGACTCTGAGGTGGCAAAATTTATTGAAAGAAGTATAATAAAAAACTATACACTAATATCGATCTATAATACCTACATCGCTTAGGTACACAAATCAATCATTATCCTTTCACTGATTTTGGTCCATAAAATATGTCACTCTTCAATAGTTTTTTAATAAAGTGGGACATATCTAATATTCTTCGTAACTATACTAAAAATTACAAACCTTACACAAGCATTGTGTAAAAACATAACAAACCTTCGAACGTATTGCACAATTGTGCCTTCAGTTGTTTAGAAGAATTACCCACAACTCCGCGGAAACCGGCACTAAACGCGGTAGTTGTACACATCGGTCATGCTTACAGTATATAAATCACGAACGACCAGATTTTTTATCGCTCACGACTTTCCTGAGAGATCATTGAACGTAGGCACCTTGAACAGATCACTAGCTAGAACATCGTTCACTCCTGACCTTAAGCTCACGAGCGAATCACAAGTGGGAGTGATAGGCGTGACCGAGATCTCTCAAAAGACCGACTTTGCCCATCACTAGTGGGAACAATGTAGAAATAATAAATGAAATACCAGCGGAAATAACAAAGTGGCTGAGTTTATTTGTAAAGTTTCTCTCAGTTAAGCGGCTTATTTTCAGCTATGAAGTAGCTAGCATATTTCCTGTATTTACGTTAAGGCCTGTTATAAGTATTTTCACGTTTAAAAAAATAATATGTTATTGTTATTAATGCTCTTTTTGATATAGGATGTATTCTTCCGATTTCGTTTAAATGAACGAATAAATACTAGCAGTAACCCCAAGGAATAAAGCACTTTTACTTACCAATAATAATTTTGCATGTGGTAATTTAGCTTCCAGAGTTTTTGCTGTGGCGTAGCTAAACACTGATCCTGCCGAAATCACAACCTTTACGAAAGTTAAATCAACACTTTCAATTTCGTGAAGCTGAAGAAATGCATGCACTCCATGAGGATGGAGGTAAACCGTCTCAGGCTGAAAAAATTCAAGTCATTTAAAATTAATAGTATTTCATTGAATATTCAATTTAAAATACCGTTCCTGTCTCTTTATTATTTTATACTGACCTTATACTTAAGTAGGGCGGTCATGAACATCTTCGGGTCTAATGTCGATGTTGTGTAGAATGAGCAACCTTCCATAATGGTGGAGATAAACTTTTCCAAGACGGTCGCGAAGTGATTTCCCACTGCTGTCAACAATGTTGGTAATTTAGTGCTGATAGTTGAGGGAAAAATTGAAATCTGTTTTTAAAGACTTCATAAAAATCTTGAAACTTTATTCAATGAAATCGTCCCTTCCTTACTGTATATTTAAGTCAATCCCACCAGCTCTCAAGCACGAGTTTCAAATTAACAAAGGAAGGTTTTCGATATATTTTTGGGGTTAAGTCAATTCACACAAGGTTTTTTCAGTTACAGATTTCAGCAGGAACTCCAAAACGAGTCCCCGTTCATAAAAAAATTTAAATTTCCATTTTATCCCAAATAAGAGTCACTCTCACTCACTCACATTTCAACCCGAAGGTTGGTTTTGCAGGTGAGGGCTGAGCTCACCACGTGCTAAGCCATTGGCGTGTGAAATATACACATTCAGGGTAGGGAGGCTAATTCCATTCCCTGTTCCGTCTGAGATTTTCCAACAAGTCAAGTTCCAACAGTCAGAAAATAGCACTGCGAGGTTTATAGGGCGGAGGGAGATGAAAGACTTCACCCTGATTTAAATCTAGGATACTCCGGTCTGTAAAGACTCTTTCCCCAGGTCACCACGATCCCTCCAAATATGATTAGTGCCATTAAACATTATGAGAATGTTATTAATAGTGCGATTAATTAAATGTATAGTTGTATTGGTTGGAGAGATTTCCTTTTTACCTACGTACCTGTAATGCTATGATTATATGTGCTACATTGCAGTAATGCAAGAAAGGTGCTCTGAATGCATATTTGCAAGTGGGCAGTCATATAATAAAAAAGTACTGTGTAAGAATACTATACGTGCACTACCGGACTTTACCAAGTTATTTTACTTATTCCTATTAATATGCAGTACCATTAAGTAACGAACTGTACCAAGCTATTTTACTTATTTCTATAAATATCCAGTTCCCCAAAGTAACTCTGGAAAATGTAACTTTTGTACACTAATGGCTTATGTAGACTTGAAAACAACATTTTTAATGCGCGATCTTGCATCATTGTTATTTTTTAACTGCTCTTTGGAGAGAAAAAGTGCGATCTCCATCAAATTTTGCCTCAGTCTTGTATTCATCATAATGAACTGGTAAGTGGAGATATAAGGACGGGTACTCACACATACACAGCTTTTTCAAGGCTGTTGCGTAATAATATAATTTTCGACACCCAACAGCCGTGTCCTTCCCGTAGTCAGGTGAACCTATTTTTCAAGTAATATCCTTTAGTTCTGTATGCATTCTTTCTTCATTTCATTCGACAAGAATTCCCTCATCCCAGAATAATATCTTAAATATATTCTATATTCCTCTACAATAACAATCTCACGATAGTTATTGCGTTGGAAGCAAATGAATGGCGCGATATTTAAAAAATAAGAAACCAGTTAAATAATGTTCTTAGTATTTTTTGTGCATCGGCAGGTATCCTTCGAATGTAGAAAGAAAAAAGAGGTAAAACTTGCAGCAGTAGAAATTACTGTGTCTTTAGTTTGGTAGTCGACAAAATTATGCCTAGTAATACAGTCAAAGGTGTCCATATCCATTCGCAAAATGTCTTGTCTAACGACGCACACTCCAAACAAACTTTGTGTTATTGAAAATGCAGTTTCAAATTTAAAAAAAGTTATTATGGGATAGAAAGAGAAATGGAGAATTTTTAATGTGTGTACTGAAAATAATATGTATGACCTATCTTTTGTAAAAGGATCATAATGTATCTACAATCAGTGTGCTTAGGTTGCTTTTCGATTCTCTTTGTCTCGAAGGTTATTCCGCTCTTGGGTTCCCTTAATGCGTATGACGGAGTGAGTTGAGAACATGTAATTGAACTACCATTGAACCTAATGCGGCCCCCTTATGGCAAAAAGTTGATATCTCCGTGTTTCAGTAAAATGCTCGTTTATTTCCGTACGGGATTTATTTTAGCTACATCTGACCCTCCTTCTTCCTGAAGGTCCTTTGGACCGACGAAAACGACCTCAAGAGTACGCACGGGTTTCCTAAAGAGTTCCTTACAAAGTTCTTCATTCTCTCACCGCAAGTGTTACTCTATAGCCTGAGAAAAAAAAACAGCTTGTCTTATATGTTTATCGGCTCAGCGCGGCAAAGGAAGCGCCAAAAATTAATTGCTGAGTTTTTAATTACATGCGTAATTTAATAACTCGTGCTAGATTTCTTTGGGAAAATCAGTCATCACGATTGAAGTAATCGCCATTAAATCAAATCCGACTGAAAAACCTCAACAACTTTTCTAGCTTTTGCGTTTTTTACTAGCTTAATTTTGTACATAAATCCAATTTTTACCTTACAACTGTGTGGTAAACTACTTACCCGTTTAACTTCCTTGGCAGTCCTTTCATTGTGATTGGAATTAAATAGTTGCTATGAGTTGTTATTACTCCTTTTGGGATCCCAGTGCTTCCACTTGTGTTAATAATGGTCAGAGCGTCATCCTTTGTATTAATTTTTAAGTCAGTTGGAAAAGCTGAAAAGTATTATCTATTGTAATGAGTATAGGCTATTATGCTTCAACAGGCAAGGAATGGTATTGTATTTTTCGCATGCAGGTTTCTAAAAATTAGTTGGAGAAATCTTAGTAGCTGACCTGAACAGTCTTCATTCTTAATCAACTCCTCGATGGACAAAGCTCCTTCCACTTCACCACCAATTGAGAGAATGGTGACGCTCCAACTAAGCTGGTTGGCTGCCCATTTAATTGAATCAGAGGTTTCAGGATCACAGAGAATAAAGTGTGCTGATACTTCTTTCATTTGCGATACATACAGCTCTGAAAAATAATGAAACTTTAAAAGAAGAACATTTTTTTAAAAATAGGTCAGAAACATTGATAATAAACTAAGTGTCGTGAATGAATAATGTTGCCACGAAATAATCAGAAATTCTATAAAGGAGGAGGTGGAAATGTAATCAAAGAATTTAGGTTTTTTCACTGAGAGTGATCACGCTTAGAATACTGTTTGGTTTGGTGGGAAAGCGCCATAGTGAACTCTAGCATATTCAATTCATAGTTGGTGCATTTGCGCGAGGAAATTCCGAGTATTCTGGGGAGGTGTCTATTACGAATTACACTTAGACAGATGGCCAGGAACAATCACTGGCTTTACCATTTGGATGCTGACAAAGGTCATAATTTGATAGCCATGAAATATAAGATGAGATTCCAAATCGATAGAGTAGTAGCATGAAAAATAAAACGAAGAGTATTCAGTGGCAGATAAAAACAATGTCAGATACTTTGCCGTAAACAATATCCTGGCGAGGAAAATAAGACAACAGCAAGGGATTGAAGTGTCTAAAGAAGGGCATGAATACTTTCGTATTAGTAGTTGTGGATTTGGATTTTAAGTAATCTAACAGCTTAGGTTACATCTCACCGTCCGATTCAAGATTTTTGATTCTAGGAAAAATACACACACCATGCATGCCCGAGGTGGAAACCAAACTTGAGGTCTTAGATTTACCAGGGCGGATATCTAAAATAACCAAGGATTTTGAAGGAGCGTTTGATATTATTGCCTTGAGTTAAAAGCGAGATGGTTGAAAATATGGAGGAAAGAAGGAAATGAAATATCGCGAAAAGTCATCGGATGAACTAAGTGCCAAATGATAATTTGGGAGAAATATGAACATACCTAGAGTGGTAGAAAGGCAAACGTTAAGAAAGGAAAAATATCAAACATAATAGTGGTCAATCAGGTAAATTATCTATTGAGGTATAGGAAATTATAACCATGGGGATAGATAGATATTCATGTAGAAAACCGACGGTAAAGATGCTTACGGCATGTATGTTTTCAAATACAGTAGTATGCGACATAGTTAAAGATTGCATGACTCTGAGGTGGGTCGAATGATTGAGGGAGAAAGATGGATAAAAGAAGAGAGATTTATGGATAGTAGATAATTATTCAGACCGTTAGCTTTGAGCTTTTATTGAACGCTTTGTAGAATCAGCGTTCAAGGTCTAGAATTAATTATGAAAAGGTGGAGGCAATGAGATAATTAAGAGCAGTCATAAGCCTCTTCCTGAATATCCTGCTCGATTAGTACAGGCACTTAGAGCTTGAAGTTCTCTACACATGGCACTTAAGAGAGTATCGGTAAACAATCGAGAAAAATGTCCCTGCCGGGATTCCCTGGGCTCGTGGAATGAGAAGCCAATAACCTAATCACGACGTCTATCCGTTTCACTCGTATCGCTATTGAATTTAACAAAAACATTGGACGAAATACGGTTGATATTACATGGAGGGTTAAACTGATGAACAAACAATCAACGATAAGGTGAGGAATAATGGTTGGAGCCTTGAGTTTAGAGGAGAAGAAGAAGTTATTAAAAAATTGTACGTAACGTGTCTCTCTACGGTTGCGGGAATGAGACTCATGAAGAAGGGCGTTGTAAATGGATTGGGGCACTAAGAGAGCGGAAAGAGGCTTGGTGGAGTAAGACTGTTTTATCATTATTAAATACAATTAGGGGATGGTGGCGTATGTGAATCGAGGAGAGGAAGAGGCAGCGGGTTGCAGAGTGCCGTGTTAAAAGAAAACATCCGTATATGCGAGAAGATGGATGAAAAGGGGTTAAATTTAATGCAATTGAGTGAAAAGTATGACAAGCTGAAGCATCTACTACTCTAAAGTTGTGACTTTGTGGTCAAAACATTTTGACAAGCTTCTGATTGTAATCTTTGCTAATCTAAAACTACGTTAACCTGTTGGATAAGAGATAGTGAAGAAGATCCTCATGCGCTTAAGTCGTACTGTGATACGGGTATCGTCGAAAAAGCAAAGTTTAAACATGTAAATAAAAGTACTAACCTTTTCGTTCCCGCTGATAACAGCTTCGTATAGCACCACCGCATAGCCAAACGCCCATGTTCACCAAATAAATCAAGGCAGTTTCATATGTCACGTAGTATAGGACGTCGCCTTTCTTGAAACCCAATCTAGTTAGTGCGCTAGCGATCTTCCTGCTCATGGGCTTAATGTCACTGAATTTAATGGTCTTACCACTGTCAATATCAGTCTCAAGGAAAGCATGAAAAAGATATAGAGCATATGATCAAAATGGAAAGGAAAATTGTAGCTCTCAACGTGAAACATTCTTGACGAGGTTTTAGAAAAAGTTTGCTATAAATAAAGGTGAGATAAATTGTCGTCAGGTTTAGACGAAGCCAAGTTGTGATACTTACCACCCAAATCCTATTTTTCATGATGTCATAATTCAAATCGATTGCTTGAAAAATGAGTTCTGGAACGGGAACATCAGGGATTTTTATCCTTTTAGCTTGGTCTGCCAAAGATGACTTTACGATGTTAACATCATCGTCTAAGCCCCTTGAGCTTGTGTGATCCGATGATACTATCATAGTATAATAGGTAAAATTTTAGTTATTAAACATAATGTGAGTATCGTGAATATTAATGTTCATTATTTACTGGCATATGTACGTTAACAATTAGTTTCTATTTTGCTATTTGATAATGGGAATATAAATGCTGGTCTTTTCTATAAAATTTTGTGGATTTTTCATGCAATGAATCCATCCATCCAAAATGAATGAAGGCATTAAGGGAGTTCTGTTAAACACTCAGCTAATTAAGGAAATCACACATAACTCACTTCGTTTTTAAAACTTTTAATAACCACCTCAAAATGATGCTTATTCTATATGTTTGCCGTCATGGTCCACTTTACCTTCATTCCTGTTCATTTCTCTTCGCTAGAAGTGTTCGACGCCACTTTCCAGTATTCGCAACTACCCTCTGTCTTATTTTTTTATGGAGTCGAGGTTCCTACTGAAAGAAATTACATTGAGTTAGTTGTTGATGCTTAAGCTGGATTCTGCCATCCCATTGGTGAATCACTATAAAGGAAAAAAACTGTGAGAGTGAAACGAATGTAAGTGCATAGAGTCGCTATCAATGGTCTGTGCGAGCACTTATCTAATGGAAACGGACGGCCTTGGTAAGCAGTTCATTGTTGCCTTGGAATACACTGATTTTGCATTGCTTATAAATGTGTTTTAGAGATCTCTGTTTCCTGTGCCAGAATAATATCAATGCATTAAATCACATACCATTTCAATTGACAAACGAAGGAGTCTTAAGGAGAGTGGGAGAAAAAAGAAGCCTACTATAAACCCTAAAAAGAAGACGGGACAACTTAATAGGCCATATCCTAAGACACGATGGCCTAATGAAGACAATCGTCGAGGGAAAAGTGAACGGGAAGATTGGAAAAGGTACCCCTCCTATGTGATGCATGGAACAAGTTGTGAACGATGTAAAATTGAGGAGTTACGTCAATATGAAGAGGTTGGCCGATAGAGGAATGGAGTCGAGGGCTTCGTCAGACCAATTCGTGGCCCCCTATTCTCGATGTTACCGTGACTTAGGTTACCAAGCGCTCAGCGTAACCGAGGTTGCGTTTGCCGCGTATTTCCATTTCGCGTGATCACGCAAGTGATAAGCTTCGGCATCTCTCCGCTGATCATGACGACATACCTAAACGTCATCAATTTTGGCTAATCCGGCAATGGCATGAAGGGGGGAGGGAACAGATGAGCAATGAAATGTGGTATTCTTCGTTTTGTTTACTGACATTACTTCCTATAAGTCATCATCTATAATGTTATTTTAAAGGATTTGCAGATGTTTTTATTTTCGAAATACTCTAAATTGCATCACTATGAGTTGTTGAATAATAATCCAATCAATCGTCTGCATACTGGATTGATTGAATTGTTTTAGATGAGGAGAACTAAGAGGGTGGGTTTCACATTATTTCATCTAATCGTCTACAGATAAATTAGGGTGAATATATCGTCGGAGTTTTAGTGTGCAGTAATTTTTATCTTACTACTGCCGAAAAGTTGTGATCAACCCAACCCTAAGAATACCGTGCCGCTCAAAGAAATAATTCTTTTCCTACCCACGCCGACATACTCCTTGTGAATGGAATGCAATACATATTGCATAGCCGTATAGGATGCACATTGTACTAATGACGAGGATTAAGTTAATTGAACCTCAAGTGAAGCAATAAGCAAAGCGAAACATTTGTTCAATAGCGGTTAACACATTGAAAGAACTCGTCGAATGATGTGCTAATGTAGGAATATTTCTTTAATATTGGATTCCAACTTCTTGTTAACTTTGAAAGTGTAAGAGATAGGTCAACACAGTCTTCAACATTGCAGAAAAAGAGATTACTTAATTATGACTGGATGCAAAGAAATTCATGCCAGGGATTTTCTGTGCCAATTTATTATGCAAGTGATGAGCCTATACTTCAGCATTATGAACATTTGAATGTACATTAATTGCCTAAGATGAAGTAAATGATTAATCACACTTAGACCATTAGGTATAGAATTGTTTTCACTTACTTACAAATTTAATGTTTTTTGAATTCAATTATTTTGTTCATATAGAAAGTATAATAAACAAATTGGCTTTGTTAATGATGTTATAAGCAGTAACTTACCCATTAATATTTATTTTTATTGAGGAAATGCTTGGTTCTAGTAGCAAAAAACTGTAAATTTGTACTTTAAGAAGTTACGTTACATAAAATTTCAAAACCTTGCATGCTTTGGACCCAAATAGTTAAAAGGCCTACACTAGCTGAATCCAGAAATGCATGAATATGATGTCAACATTAGGCATAAATCTTCCCGGAGAGTCCAAATTGTATAAGTCTGCATCAACTGAATGGAAATTCAAGTTGGGACTGCTCTGTGTATCAACAGAGTATAAATGCTTACTAATATGCACTAGATGATGGGTATGTGCTAGTTTCTTAAGAACAATTCTCACAAATGATGCATTGTTTGTATAGGTACATGTTAGCCCAACCAGTCATGCCAAGCCATTCTATTGTCACAATAATGTTGTTTTCTTCACACTGGATTGATTAAATTGTTTTAGATGAGTAGAACTAAGAGGGTGGGTTAAGTAGGACTAAGGTTAAAAATAAATGAGGGCATGATGCTTGGTGAAAGAGTTGATACAACGACGTGTCATGTTGAAGTACAAGAAACCAAATTTTAATTCGATATGGGATAGCTCTGGTGCCTTAATAGAACATTACTGCGACTACTGCCAACTGAGTTAGGGTAAATGACAGAGCACCCATACTGATATGATAACAAGTACTCGCACACATCACTGGTTAACCATCAATGTAAAGCCAATGGTATAGACTAATGGTATTTTCAATATTCTGGAAAGTGATATGCTTTGGGGAAGGAGGGCTAGTAGGTGATCAATCAATCCACGCAAATGATTTTATAAGTTGGATGGGTGAAAATCCTTAAGAAAAATGAAAGTTACAGGAATTTTGCTACATGTGCAGGTTTTCATGGATTGAAAAAGTTGAAAATATTTTGCACAGGAAGATAAAAAAGTGGTTGATGCTCTTAGGGTACATTACTATGTAGTAGAGTAAACAGTCAAACTAATATTTCATGTAGAGTTACATGGATAAGGATATGATGTTATTACATCAACAAAATACAGATACATGCCAAATGATCAGAATACTCTGCTGCTTGAATTCATTCAAATTTGGGGCTTCATTATGATGTTGTCAAGAATATTATCGCAATTCCATCACATGAAATAAATACCGATTGTTATTTTTTCAAAGCTCTAACTTGTAATTTGCATTTTAGCACTGTAAATGTAATGCAAAACAATGATGATATCACACATCACTGTGCATGTATTGTAATGTACAGAAACATGAAATTCTGACAGCAAATAATATCCAGCAGGAGAAATAAATATAGTCATGGAGCACGAGATAATTTCTGAAATAAATTCCAGCTAAAACAATGCTTGAATGATGTAATATTTAATTGCAAGCAATGTTTACACTCGCTCCTACATACTGAAAATGAGGCATTATATAGGATTTGATACTTTACCCTTAGGGATTGATGAAGCATAATATCAACCAATCAATTAGAATTTGCGACCCATGTGAGCAAATATAAATACTACAGTGAATTGAAACTGACAAAATTGTGTGAGTGAGAAACAGCAGTTCACAAAAATTTACCAATCAAAGAATTTGGGAAATTTTGAGTGGGAAAAGTGAAATAAGACTAAAAGAGCTAAAAGTAACTCCTGCTCATGATACTCTGGGTTATGGGATAGGGTGTGCCAAAAGCTCTATAGAAAAGAAATGTTGCAGTAACAGCAATAAATTATATATTTTCATTTTGTGTCATTGATCACTTTTGAAACAATTCACACACTGACAGAGGTAAAATTAGAGATAGTCAGCCAACATGCCCTACCTAATTTGAAATGAAAATATCCCCCCAGTTTTGACACTAAACAAGCCACACTAGTCACTTGCCACGGAAATATCGTATATGTATGTTGAACCCATCATGCGTCTAAAGTAGATTCCGATAGTATTTTAAATTAAAAAAAGAAGGCGTTGAGCGTACAACTTAACAAAAATCTTGCACCTTACGACATATACTGATGGTAGGTTTTATGGATACAAGTAACACATAAAAACTAATACTTTCAAGGACACATATGAAGCAAACGCATTATTTCCAGCAAACGTAACACACAGTTGTGAAACATACACGTATGAAAACGCTATTTCCTTCGTCTATCCATTAATATCCTAGGTGAGATTAATTTATACCTTTTATAAGGTACTCTTTCACTTAACACTCAAAAGGGCTCTTGAAAAACATTTATTAACACGTTATTACACGATGTAAACAACGCAAGTTCATGAAGTACTCAAACACTTCATTTATAAAAGCACAAACGAGACAAAACATCAAATATGAATTATTCTTTGGTACTCACTATCAGCTCCACATATGCTATGATTGAAAGTCTAACTTTTCCTATCCTAACTAAAATGTAAGCCATGCCAAACCCGAAAACCCATGCCGAAATGAGATGAACCGTGACTCGAATTTAAGTTGTGAGATACAATATGTCACAAAATGGCAAGAGCAATGTGTCACAAAATAGTTACAAGGCCATTTGAGAAACATATATCATTAAAAAGTACACAATGTAAACAGCAAAACAAGAAGTCATCACATTACGATCATTCTGATCAGTGGCGGATCTAGGTTTTGACCAAGGGGGGGGCTAACCGGGGGTCTGGGTAATTCCCCTCAGCCGAAGGGGGGTTCGCGGATTTTGGAAATTAGGGATTTTCAAGATTCAAAAACGGTGGTTTTAGGCTAATTCTTTGATAAAAAAGACACTACTATGCACATTTAGTAGGTCGTTTTATTAGTAAAAGGTTTATGGTGGTCATTATGGGCCTAGATTGAAATACCGGTAATATTAATAATAAAAACTTATGATGATGCTTTATCTACTTTTTAAACTATGACTTAATGATAAGAAACACAAATATAGACAATTCAATTTTATGATTAGATAAGTTCATTTGTTTTTATTACTAAATTTTTACGTTAAACAACAGTCATGAAGTTAAAATAGGAAAAAACATTCAAAATGTAATTATAATTAATTTCAATTTGACTGCTTGTTGATCTTTGAACTAGAGATATTTAACAATAGAAGGGGTAATTTATAATGGGTGCTATAAAATAGTAAAAAAAATTACTTCCGATTGAATACAGCGGTTTAATTTAAAAAGTAATAATGACATTCTTCGCCTAGCTGTGGAAGCTGCGTAATTAATCATTTTCCCAGTTCTCTACACTCATCCGTCTATTCTTAGCCTTGCTAAATATGCTGATTATTTCGTCTACTGGTATCTCCCTTTCTTTTGACACGTTTGCGAGTGCCAGTCCATTTAATCGTACATCTCCCATAGTACTTCTCAAATAAGTCTTCAACCTAAAACCAAACATAAAACCCCTTTTACATGTTATAAATATGTAATTAGAAAAAGTACAAACATATTTTACATACATTATTAAAAAGTAGTACAAAAAAATCTTTGAAACAACAAACATAAGTGTTTGATAACATGACTGATTTAGAAAGGTTATAATACATAATTATAATTACCTTCTTAGCGTTGAAAATGAACGTTCCGCTGTTGCAGTTGCAACAGGGATCGTTCCCAAAACTTGAAGGAGAATACTGATCATTGGGAAAAAAGATATGTCCAATTCTTTGATTGTATCAAAGACTGTTTCAGGCGGATTGCATATGTTGCTCCATTTGTTTCTCCACATCTTGATTTCTCCCACCATCAAGGTGGTACTAATCTCTTCAGTAGAGGTTTTATGTTTTTCAGCAGCAGCTAGAATTTCCTGGTCGTGAATCTTGATAGGTTGGAGGGAATGAGACCTTCAATAGGAAAGACTCCACAGAAACCTCTGCTGAATCTTGCATCTATCTCTGAAATAAAATGATCCAAAAGAGGCAGGAAGACTGATCTCCTAAAATATTCTTCAGGATTTTCTGCGGGAGCGTTGCTTCTGTTTCTTTGACGCATGCATGTTCTCGGTGTTGAAATTTCAAACCCCAGCTCATCTGCAACTTGAAGGGAGTTTTCGTACAGACTTTTGAACTCAAGTTCGGCTTCGCGCCGAATATTTTTGAAGTTCTCCAAAATGTCAGTTACGTTAAGCAGACAAGATATCCTGCTTGGGGCTTTGCAACCGTTGACTTAGTCTTAAAGTTAAACCAAGGCAGTAGGCTGCAACTTCAAGGCCAACAACAAATTCGCTTTTTTTGATGGCGCAGGATAACATGTACGCTTCAGACGACACTTCTGGCGTTTTGTTGTCAATCAAATTTTCCAGTACTGTGACAACAGGAACAATAAACTCTTTAAAAGTGATGACGCTATCATGTCTCTTGACCCATCCTGTAAAGTGCCCTCAGTCTCTGTTTCTTTGATTCGGAGAAATTCATCTTTTCGAGAACATCGATAAGAGCATTTACTCGATGAGTGGAGGCCGATAGGAAGACAGAAACCGTTCCAACCGTTCCCATAACATTTCTTATTGCTAGGATTTCGCAACATTTGTGATGCACAAATTCAAGGAGTGACTGAAGCAATGAGTGTAAATTGCGAGTGGCTGTTGCTGCGATATTAGGGCTTGCACGTCGTGTAAATGTCCCGCCATATTTGATCCTCCGTCGTACCCTTGACCACATAGGTCACAAATATGACAAGCCAAGTTTTGACATCTCTTCGTCTATCGTTGATTTTATAGCCAAGCTCATTGTTGATTTGAGCTCAATGAAGCCAATAAATTCCTCCTTTACTATGGATTTGTTCATATCAATGTATCGTAAATAGAATGTAAGTTGCTCCTTCCTACTAACATCGGTAGTCTCGTCACATATTATGAAGAAATATTTGGCTTTATTTTACATCTTCAACAATTTTCTAACGTAAAAAATCACCAATGCATTCTATCACATCATTTTGGATGGTTTTGCTAATAAGTGTGTTGTTGCGTTTGTATGTCGAAAGATGTCATTTTAAGTCTTCGTCGCCTGCATCTATTCTAAATGGCAAGAGACTTTGAAAACCCCCTGTTTTCCTTGAAGAGCCATTTCTTGGTCTTCTTCACTGCTCAAATTGCCATCATCTTGATGGCCCCTCATGGGGAGGTTGTTCTGGGCACAAAATAGTATTCTTTTTACTATGGGTTTCAATCGTTTTCCATTTTGCTCAACTATGTTTGCTTTTTTTTCTATCGATCATTAGACCAACATGTTTGGTTGAAATTCCAGGAGCATATTTCATAGACTTTTTAAATGTAGAGCTTTCTCCATTGTAACCAAATATAACTAATATAACTAAATACTTATAAAATATAACTAAATACTTTTTACAAAGTGGTAACCTCCAAAATTTCGATTTTATCTAGTGTATGTTTCCACCCAATGGGGGGGGCTATAGCCCCCTTAGCCCCCCCCATAGATCCGCCACTGATTCTGATACGTATCTAGTACAAGCACAAAAACGTCAAAAATTTAACAAGAATGGTTTCTTAGAGCACGCCATTATGTTATGGTCCCACTTATGTTATAAATCACCCAAAATTATCTTTTTCTCACCATACTCAAACGTTTTACACCACTCCCAAACTGAAATAAACTGTATCACACAGCTGATTTGGGTGATGATCTTGAGATGGCTAACCTAGGCTGTAACCGGCCAATAGCAGAATCGGCATAGGAATGTGCTCCCTGATTGGCGGAGCGTATCCTGTGAGCGGAAGTTTAACACGGATTGCGATGTGTTAAGAAAGAGAATTCGACGTCTCACTTTTTGTGAGAAACAGGCGACTCGCCCTGGTTACGGGACAGGTTACGAGAACCAGAATTGGGCCCCCTAGGGTTGTTTACCCATGATGATTATGATGATGATGATGACCATTTTAATAAAAGTATTATATCAATGATTGGTAATGAAAGTGATCAGCGAATGAAATGCCTCCAAATCATTCGGTGATGATTCTACAATACTGAACTACGCACGCATTGACGGTAAATTGGTTGTTGAATAATCTACCAACTATGTTGCAAGAGATACAGTAAATATTCTTAGAAAAATAACATTACGAGGACCACATGGAAACACGAATAAATTATAGATGTCAGTACCTAGTGGAAGAGAGCTCTTGCGTATGTCCTTTCCACGAGACGATCACAGTGAGACGTTATGTATTTCAGAGTTCTCATCACCAAATCTCCGGCAATCGTACTGTCGATCAACCGGCCAATCGTGTTGGGTGCAAAGTCAATGATGACACGAGGAAAACGTGTTGTAATCGTCTCCGAGCTCACTCATTGCCCAAACTTTCGGAGGAAGATTTTACTGGAGATTACTAACCGTCTTAACGAAGAGTTACTAATGCTGCTGAAAAAGGAGCTAATGTTGACTGAAATACGTAGCTTTGTGATCATTGCTTTGGGTTTAGCTACTTTCAGTGGAACATATATACTAAAATTCATCATTGCATTACCTCTTAGGAAAAGATTTAGAAACAGGAACTGTTGTCATTAAAAAAAAAATATATATATATATATATATATATAGATACACACGTTATAGAATAATTTATTTTAAAAACACATATCAAGGTCACATCCTCAGCCTCAAGGTGCTAGGCCATTCTCACCTTGTACGTACCACAGAATGATATTTAGAATGCTTAGAATGAAGTACAGCGGAATTTCCAAGAGGACTTCTTTTCATAAGTATGAAATATCCCAGAAGACTTCCAAAAAGTCATGTCATCGTATCCATGCTAAATTTGAACTTTGGTGAGTTGTGTTGCAAAAATAATAAGTGTCCTCTACCGTATTACTAAAATATGAATGTAATTTTATTGTTGCCAGTGATCAAAGGCAATATTTTTCTTCGAAGATTTGTTTTAAACTTTGGTGGGTGCCACAAATCATACAAGTTCATGGATTACACTTCAACAAAAATTGTTTTTCTGCTTCTTCTCTAACCATAGGTCTTTGTATTGGCATTTCTATTACACATCGGAGATATCCGTTAAGGGAAAGATTACCAGTTTAAGTATGCCGTCTATTGCTATTATTTACTAATGTGGAATTTTCCCGAGTGCACGAGTAAATATTTAGGCTAGTATTCCCTAACCGATGGTTGTGGAGCCTCAAAGTGGTATAAAAGCGTGCTGGTCGAATACTCACCCCAACCTTGACTTCTGCGAAAATTTGTCCGAAAACGTGCGCGTTGCTTACTGCATGAGTGCGCAAAGTTGTAAGAACTGGCTTTGAAGAGCTGAGTTGCAAGAACTCACATATCCTAAATAGAGCAAATGGCCTCATCTATCGGTTGCCTTCTCCGACTATCACTACTTCTGCTATATCCACCTTAGCTGCCAAATATAGTTTTGCGCTTAATTCTTACGACTGGTGGTCGCAAGAATTAAGCGCAGTCCTTGCTGAAGACACCCCCTTCCTAAAACAGGAGAGCTGAAGGAAAATCATATAAATAATTTGAAATTTTCATTCATTACTTTATTTTAGAGTATATTTGATTGGCACATTGTTTTATAGCTTAAACATGTGAATTTTTGGTATATTGAACAAGTTCTTAGTCATTGTTTTTGAAGTATTGAATTCTCAATAGGAATTCAAGTAATTAGTCTCTATTGCTTGATGCTAACTCTTCGATGGCTTGTTTGATGCTAACTCTGCGATGGCTTTTTTAAGAACTGCAGGTCTGTCCAATTTGCCTCCCTCAGTAAGAGGCAAGCTCTCCACGAAGGAAACTCCACCGTAAAGGTGCTTGTAGACCTCCGCATTTTCTGTTTGGAAGACAAAGAAGATGAAATTATGCATTCGACCTCATACCTTACTTAACTGTCACCATTATCGGTTAAGCGCTCTAGAGCCTCAATACATAAAATTTTCGCGAAGTGGAAACGTTATACTTTTGGGAAGTGTAATTTCCACCCTCGCAGACTAAAAGGACGATGGTATCCTTAAAGTCACTAGATTCAAAGGGCAAGCGTTTGGGGCTGACACGGTGAGGAAATGTTAATGCCCCACATGCCTCAGTAGGAGAAAAAATAGCTTCTCAGTTTAAGAGAGTTGTCTGACCGTAAAACAAGGAAATTCGGGAATGTTTTTCTCCAGCAGTCACATCTATGATAGTATAAAAAAGATAAGTGCTTTTCACAAATTGAAATATCCTTATGCCTAAGTTTCCCTTCCCATGATCCCTCATTTCTTTTTGTCACCATTTTCACTCTTACCTATCTAACATCCCCTACCGTACGCCCATTCAGTATCGCGCAATGTGAATATATTCAGCTAAAACTTCATAATTGGAATAAGTTCTTCTATCATGTTCCCTCTCCGCACACAGCACTGGCGTATCCCTCAAAACTTTGTCTTTCACTCGTAGGCACAATGTTGCACAAAGAGCACTCTTACCTATCTACTCCACACCTACCTAAGTGTGCCCCATGCCTCCACTACATACACCCAACAATAATTAATGTTTTTAACTTCTCGTGTTTATTTCTATACTCTCGTGGTTAACGTCATTAGCTGCTCCTTAGCTCTAGGAGCAAAGAAGGATGTTTTGCATCTAAGATACCTCGAAAGTGATACTTCCCAGGTCATGGGAATGTTGTAGAGATAATAAATAAGCTGACATTACCTGCTACTTGAGATTTAATTTCTTCTTCGGTTACTTTGCAACCGGGTTTCAAGACGACATATGCCTTGGCAATAGATGTTTTCTTTGGATCAGGAACACCGACAACTACAGCTGATACCACAGCAGGATGTTTCAAAATGATCGCCTCGACCTCTGTTGGTGATACCTGTGAAAAACAGTTGATATTCCAATGCCATACATGTGCTGTGAACACACTAAATATTTAAAATTATTATATAGATGGTTTTTTCAGGAGTTTACGTCCTAGAGAGAATAAAAACTTTTAACTATTTGGCCGACGTTTCGGAAAATACATATACTTTTTCGTCCTTCAGGGCTTTAAGTACTTATGAGGTGAATTTGTTTACTTTATTAATTATTGTGATTGAAGTGATTGTTTATCCTCATTATTTCATTACTAGGATGGTGTACTGCAGCCTTCCATTCTGCCCTATTCAATGTGAATTCCCTCACACCCTAATATGTTTTCTCTTTCACGTCCTTCTTTATTTGCCCTATACTCGCCTTGGCCTTCCTCGCGGGACCTCCCCTTCAATTTTCCCTTTCTATTATATTTCGGGGATCGGGTTGGTGTGGTGGCTATAGTACTGGCCTCCCATCCCGAGGGCCCGGGTTCGATTCCCGGCAGTGGCGGATTTTTCAGTGGAAAACCGGTCCCCACGTGAGTGCCTAGTGGAGGGCATTTCGAGGGCATTTCAAGTACAGTACTCCGTCCGTCGGATGGGACGTTAAGCCGTGGTCCCCTTGGCGCTTTTCGTTAAGAGTAGGCCAATGCCGACGCCGGGTTTCTCTCCACCCTTCCTCCGTTCCCTAAAAACTCCTACCATTACCCAATTACCCACCTATCCTATATGGCGCAAATGACCTCAGCTGTCGGTCGCCTCCCCTAAATAACCAACATATTATATTTCTTACTAATTCATTGTGCCTCAAGGTATGTCCAATCCATCTGGTTCTTCTTAGCTGTAGGGTTTTCCATATTGTCTTTTCTTCATCTGCTCTTTTGTACACTTCTTCGTTCCATAGATCTGTCCATTTGATCTTCAATATTCTCCTCCAGCACCATGTTTCGAAAACTTCAATCAAGTGAATTTTAGAAAATATAATGTATTTTTTTAGAATAAAGGACGGAGAATAGAATAGAAGGCCTGCCATGATATTTATATATTAGTCACGACGTTAAAGTCACCAGAAGGTCAATTTTCTAGATGAATGTAGATGCTTATAATGATGAGGAAGATATTATCAATATCTTTGTGTAATTTTCGCTTGAAATAATATATCTATATTTAAATAGTACAAATTAAATTTGTATGCATGCTAGTTTGTTGTGAAGGAATTTGTTTAATTTATCTCTTACGAATTGGTGAGAGACGAAAGACTACCTTACTTCTACAATACTTCTTTCCCTTGTTTATTGTAAATTTGCATTCCATCCCGGCAATTAAGAAATTTGAAGGAAAAGCCTAAAACATTCATGAAATTCCTATCATTTTTCCATGGTGTTTTTTTTTGCATCTTCTGTTGGCCCATATACCCCAGGGATCCCAATAGGCTTTGCCTGTCATCAGGTTTCCCAGGGGCTGAAACAACTGAGGTTGACAAACATCCATTTTATCTTACCCAGTGCCCGTGGTACTTGAAGGTGAATTTGTTACGGTCCACAACGTACAAGTAATCCTTTTCGTCGAAATATGCGATGTCTCCAATGTCATACCAGCCATTTTCATCCACATCGGTACAGGAATCCTTCGGTGGTATTCACCGAAATGGTTGAATGGTTTCAAGCCCCAGACCGAGAAAGAGAGTGGGAAAATGGTGAGTCAACGTTTGATTCATAATTTATTGTCTTTTTGGTGACTGAAATTTTAACTCATCGAATGAGAAGTTTGAACTATTGAATAGGATCGTGCAAGAGGAATTCTTAAATTTATGCTGACTTCATAACCTGATTATGTCGATGAGCTAAATGACAACACTCATGCACCATTGAAAAAATAAGGTATTATGTGATAGAAATAAAGTATTCATTACCTTGCTCTCCCGATCAGCTATATAGCCCTTCATCATGTATTTAGTCTTCACCAAAAGCTTTCCTTTCTTGTTTCTACCCAAGGAACAGCCAGTTATAGTATCCACAACCTGGGAAGGAAACAGCGTCATCTGATCTACCCATGAAAAGAAATGGCCTAATAACTATGTCGGAATTATGGTTTTTAATGTTCATTAATACATTTCTTCCTAAGGTGCTGGTTTTTGTATGCGGGTGCTTGAGGTTACACTTGGAACATTCTGATCTTATTATGAAACAGGGAATTCAATAGAGATTTGATTCTTAAGTATATTATGAACTATATTTCGTCGTACGCTATTCTGTTTTTTTATGAGTGAGTCATTGGAGAGATTATATATAGTTATTTTGCCATAAGTTAGAAGAAATTTAGTCGAGGAATTGAAGCAGGGGTCTATTGTTGACATATTGTTTTAAAATGCCTTTTCTGTTGAATGAACATTTATCTGGAATTATGAAGTCGTTGAAAAAATGAAACATTTGAAAAAAAAATATGCGCAACGATTTTCAAAATAACGAATTGAAGTTACTGTGTTGTCCGCGTCTATCATGCTCGTGGGATTAATATAATGAGGTGGTTTCCGTTGCCTTCGTTTGAAAAATAGGGGTCGCGGGTAGAATTTTGTCTACTAAAAACACTCCTCATTGGTAGAACAACAATTATATATAAAATGTGTGAATTAAACTAAGGCAGTTCACCCAGTTCAGATAGGGAGAGAAGAACGGCAAATTTTGTGGAGAGCAATGCGAGTTTGGAAGCATGCAAAACTAAAGAAGGATATCATAGGTGCTGTGGTATGAATTTTGTCCGTCAAAATCTACTGGTGGGATACTGATGGTAATTATATCAATTAAAAGTTGAAGTTTGACAAACTAAGCATTAATATACTTTTCTTAGAGCATATCCCAACTCTGAGTTTATATTAAATTATCACTCACTCAGTGATTCAACCCGAAGGTTGGTTTGGATAGGTGAAGGTAGTTCTCACCCCGAACTAAGCCTCAGGCGTGTGAGGCATCAAATATTATGTATGACTTAAAGTGTGGGTCATATTGGCTGGCCACTAACCTTCGCTTTCACCATCGGGTCTAAAGGTCCAGATGACATATGGTAATCTGAAAGACAGAGGCGTAAAACATACTTAATAATTCGCATTATGCATGATGGAGACTGGAAGAGAGGTTATGTGGCGCAAGTGGATGTAAGCTGTACAATATCAATTAAATATTAACAATAGTTTATGGAAAGTATTTTGCCGACAATTGCCATTTAGTTGTACTCACCACCTTCAAGCCTATTGAATTTAACTCCAGCAACGCTATCTTCCTCGTCAATGCTTGCTGCAGTAGAGAAGATGTCAAATCGGGATGTAGATACCAAACAGACCTCTGATGAGCCATAAACCTGTTAGGAAGTATGCTTCAGATATGAATAACTAATGATAGCTGTAATAGAAATACACTCACATTATGTATAGGAATCGTGCATTACTTATCATGTACCTATTTGGAAGAATTAGATGAAATGCTTTCCAAGCTTTAAATAAAAATAGGAATTTATTTTTTGAGAATTTTTAGAATTTCCGTGAGAGTTAATCTCTTAAAAATAAGACAATTTACACACCATTTAGTGTAAATATTGGAAAGAAATTTTGGGATAATTGATTCAGCTACGCACGGGATGTCGACCAGGGCCGGGATGTTGCAGATTTGATCAGTGTGATTCCCCAATGATATACATGACCCTAACTGTCCAGGAGAGCGTTGATCACAAGAAAAAACTGTCGCAAAGATTAGACCTAGATATTGCAAGTGAACAGAAATTTCCAGAGTACATCCTAAGCACAGCAGGCGAAAAATGGCAAGCGCGAAATATAGGAAGGTAATTCATTATTCCACCGGTTCTCATAAGCCATGGTGTGTTGCGGCGACCAACTATTATTATTCAGGCGAAGTTATATAGGACGATTATGCTTACTATACAGGTGGCTCATACGTATTATAAGGTTATCCTTGATGCTAATAAATATTTATTTAATAGACTGCCAATGTTTCGTTGGTTTTAGAAGTACCCTAATCCATTTACGGCCCACATATACATTCGTGATGCCTATTACATTCTTATCTGTCGTTGGGTCATTCCGTGAGCCGGTGCCGGTCTTAGAGGGCCATAATTAGTGGCCGTTGCTGGTTTGATTCTAGATGGGTAGGCTCATTGATGGGGAAAGTGGCAGATTCTTTGTAATGGTACAAAAAAAATTTCCAGAATCGTTATTTGAGGTCAGCCATGTCACGACTCAAATTAGCATTCTTTTTCGTTGATTGAGTTTTGTTTTTGCCGGCAAAGAAGTGGAAGAAATTTAATTTAAGAGTATATGACTTCGCTTGAAACAGTTCACATGTTCTTATCTAAATTTTTGCGTTCTTTTTGCAGTAATCCCTAGTTCTGGAGCCTTTAATATTGTTGAAAATAAGAATCAACTTTGTAATTTTAAATCATGGAAAAATTCCACCATGTGACGGCCGAAGTTGTTTCATTGACTTTAAGATTGTGTCCAAATAATCCCAGGAACAGCAAAAAGAGAGTTTCATTTTCCTACTTTGACGTCATGACAAAACTGATTTCATGGTAATCGAGCAATTGAGGAATATATTCTGATGGTCAATGGAAATGACATTGCGGGAAAAGCCCTAAACTTAAGTAAGTGGAACTTGATCATTAATGTACTCTCTCTTGAATGGTAGCACTGCAGTTTAACTGCAAACCCTTATCCAGACCTACCTCACCCTGAAATCCGGCTAAATAGTTGGCCCTTTCCTTCATGTCGATGTTGCCAATAAGTTTTTAAGAACATCTTTGAAGTATTTTGTCGTTGAATTGAAAATAAATTGGTTGTGTAATTTTACATTCTGAAGATTTCGTCACAAGTCAGTGTATTTCGTATGTATTTGGTCGAGGCAGTAAAAGGTCAAAATAATTGATAGCCTTTTAATTTTTCAATTTTGTAAACCGTCATATCGGAATTAGTGCGGCTTCTAAAAATATAACTGGGCTTACCAACGTTAATTTCACATGCGGCAGTTTGGCTTCAAGGGCTTTTGCCGTGGCGTAGTTGAATACTGATCCACCTGACTGTATCATTTTCAAGAAGGTTAGGTCGTGTTTTTCTATTTCAGGGTGCTGAAGAAACTCGTGCACTCCGTACGGAAGAAGGAAAATTATTTCAGGCTGCAAAAAAATTATCTCTTCAGCATTTTTTACATTAAGTGCGCTCATTAATTTGCAATTTTCGGAAATAATCCGATGGGAAATATTTTCACCAACCTTGTATTTAAGGAGACTGTTCATGAAGGAATTAAGCTCAAATTTCGATGAGGTGTAGAATGAAGAGCCTGAAAGAATTGTGTAGCAAGCGAGATAGTAGAGACTGGCGAAGAAATTCCCCACTGCTGCTATCAACGATGTGCAAGAGTTCCTAATTAAGGAAGAAAATATTAAGTAATGAGTCATTTTGCTTCAGATTGTACACCAAGCTTCATACTTTGAAATCCATCATTACTGCATGGTGGGCAAAGTGAGAGGCCCGGCCGTAATAGCACGATTGGAAAACAGAATCTTCTCTGCCAGTGGTTGAGATGGGAACGTCCCCTGTCCTTTACAAAAATTAAACTATTATGTGAAATATGTTTTTACTTTCTAGAAAAATATAAATCAGCATTTTATTAAGTAACAATAATAGATTTAGCATATATTAGGTCATAAAAAGGACCTTACGGATGAACCAACAGAGTGCTGCACCCAAGAATTCAGATCCTGTCGCACGTGCCTTCATTCCTTTCATTTTTTTGAACCGCGGAGAGAATATCTCGAGTTTCCGCAAGGTACAGCATCAAAACTAGATTCGGATGTGACAACAAATTATCCTGTCTCCTCACTAGTGCGTACACCAGGTTCCCTGCAGCTGCGGGAAGTCCTATGAAGGACATACAAAGAGAGCTGTGCAGTGTGGAATAAAAGAACATCCATTGGCCCTCAAAAACGGACAAGAGGAGAAATCGACCATGGCTGAGCACGTTTCAGCTGAGCCTGATCACCACGTGAACCTTATGGAACCGAAATTCGTCACCTAAGAAAAAACAACAATACCCTAGAATCATCAGTGAAGCTGTGTAAATTTTCAAGAGACCTAACAGCATGAATAGAGAACACGGATACGCTCTTTCCAACACTTAGAAACGCGTATTCCACACCAATACTTACAACAGCCAATCAGGGAGCAGCAGCCGCACGGTCTCTTTCGAAGTTGTGCATAAATAAGAGTCGATTTTGAAGCAATTTCCCCTTCAGCCTGATCCGAGGACGCCTGAAGAAAAGAGTGGGGGGGGGGCGTCGCTATCAACAATGGCAACGCGGAAGACTCCCGAAAGCCTGTCTGTAGTAGTATGACCCCAGTGGAGGGGGCATTCTACCAAAAGAAGAATCTACACATAGCTGGTAATATTGAGTGTAAGGAAAAACTTCATTAGAACGTTCATCTAGAGTATATTTCTGCAATTTTGAGTAACAGAGACGTCAAGGCTGAAAGCATTCTAAATGTTGTACTGCAGAAGAATCATTAATTTAAAGTGGTTGACTTTAAATTTAAAATATATGTTTAAAGTCAACCAAATGACTTGCTAAGAAGTCCTCAGACAGTTAAAGTAGACAAATCTTCTGACAGCCTTTAAAGGAAGATAGGACAACATAATTGTCCATATTTTGAGACATGGTGGACTGATGAGGATAATCGTTGACTAATGGGAAGATTGGAAAAGGAAGTCCTCTTAAGAGAGATGTGGAGCAAGTAGCGAAGGAATTGAAGGAGAATAATTATGTAAATTTGGAGGGGTTAGATGATGGGTAAATTGAGTGGAGAGCTGTGCGAAACTAATCCTAAGATTTTAAAACAATAGTGATGAAATGAATGGATGGTAGTTTAATTTAATTTTCCTCTGGAACCGATTGCACCAGAACAAATTACCGCTGATTGCCCCCAAGGCATTAATCCTTATTATCACAGAATTGTGGAAATGGGACGTGAGGTGATTAATTGAAGACACACTGGGAAAAAGAAAGAGATTGGATCAAAAGAGGAGAGAATGAGGATATAAAGATGAAATGTGAAGAATGAAGAAAAGTTTTCCTAAATTATAGATGGAGTAAATCAAGCGTGGCTTAAAACCAGTACAATATAAGGAATGAAACACATGAATTATCTCCATAGGTAAAATCATTTTACTGTGAGCAGTGTTCTAAAGAAATGGGGATTGATATTGCATGGTTGTAAAAATAAAATTGGAACTTAATTGAAGGAAAGTGGATTGAGTTAACGGAATTAGTAGGCCTTAAACGTGTAGAAATATAAAGTTGTATTACTATTTTTGAATGCCTTTTTGTTATAGAAGCACTGTTTGAAGAAACATCTTACTTGGGGGCAATGACAGAAGAGGAAAAATTGTTCATTATTAATGCTTAAAAAATAGAAAAACGCGTGATAAAAATTATATTTAAAATAAGTTTAAAAATTTTAGGAGGCAGGCTCGAACTCTGTAATTGGCAACGACAATGATACAATTATAAAATACAGGAAAATACTGAAGAATGGTGAACAGGAATATTGATACCATTCTACAAAAAATATTTATATGTGCCCAACAAAACTATCGTGGTTAACACCTTTGTCATTATATCAGTGAAATTGATCTCTTAAATATTAATTTAACAAAGTTAATGCAATGGTCAGTGTAAGCGGACAATCGCAAGGATTTTGTACTGGATGATCTTGTGTGGATGTCACGAGACAAGTAAAAGAGAAATTTTTGGAGATTATTTGGACTGCATTCCTCTGCATCATCGACATAAAAAAGCTTTTGGCAGAGTGAGCTATCGAGACATGCTTCATAACAGAGGAAAATCAGTCAAGTCAGTAAAAAAATACAAAATTTGAGTACGTCACAAAAATAAATTAGAATCTAAAATTCGAGATCAGTTGTCAGAACTAATTGAAGCGGCCGCAGCCGGGAGACAATGTGGCTTGTTGAGTCCTCTGCTTTTGTATGTAATGATTCACGAAATAATCAATTACCTAAGTGAAAACAAAAATAGGTTTCCGGTGGAATAAAAAATAAATAAAAATTAAGCAAAAAAAATATCTCTTTGGCATTGTGTTAGTAAATCAACATGAAGATGATTTTAAAAGAATCTAAATATAAATTAAAATACTACAGGTAAACAACAAATCATAAATTCACCATAAAAAGATAATGCCACCAGAAAAAAACGAAAGCTTAAGACATTTGGAAAACACCATCACGTGTAAGCTGGAGGAAGAAGCAAATTTAATAGAGCAATCAATGAAAGTAAAAATCATCAGTGGTACATTACTTTCAAGTCATGGCAACTTATAACAAGAGATTGGAGAACAAGTAGAGTTGCGGTAAGTCTGTACAACACTATTTGTAGAAGCAAACACATAAGAATGTGTAGCGATGGCAGTCATTACTAATTCATGAATTAAGTGCATATAATATGAGGGAATAATTTTTTTTTAGATCTGCCGCTGGCCATATGCTATTGCCTCTCTCCAATATCGGTGCGTTTAGTCGTTCACTTAATTATATGTTACCGAAACGTACATGAATGTACTTACTCATCTATATTTCGTTTATTTCCAAGACCTCTCGTGGAGAAGTAAGACACAAAGTTGTGATGCGTTTGAATTACACCTTTTGGGGTACCAGTGCTTCCACTAGTGTTCATAATCACGAATGGATCTTCTTTTGGATCAATTTTCACATCATTTGGATAGGCTGTAAAACAAAATATTACTGAATGAGAAATTTTCATAAAGTTAATTCTATGAAGGTGGTATGTATTATGAAGACGCAAGTGTTAAATCACCTTAAATAAACGAAGAAATCATATCGTTTCCGGCTGAGTTTTCTCCGCTATTCTGTCTAGTAATACTGGGTACCTTTATTGCATGCAATGAAATTGTGTGTACTTGTAATTAATTTCTGTACAAAATCTCCGTCTAATACTTATATAATCTAACTAATACCTTTCAATTATACCCGGTTATGTCACCTAATAAATAATCCATAGTGTTTATTAATATGTTCATATTTGCTGCTTTTCTACGAGGAGCGCCTTATCACCTCGTATCCGAAAACATTTTTCGTCGACTCACTGAAATACATTTCATTGGCAGAATACGCTCCACAAATAAGAGAGCCTAACCAAACCGTGCGTTAATGTAGATATTGTATGTACTATGCTTTGATTGCCTAGAGGAATAATACATATTGCCAAATTTATGAGGTAATGTACATTTTTATTTCATATTGCACTTGTTAAAGAACACAGTTCCTGATGTTAGACAACTCTATGCAACTGAGGCATTTTGCTATTATCTAATTGAAATATAAAAGCAAGAGATTGAGAGAATTTCAAATCTATGGCTACAAATATTCATCGTCATAGAACGATGAATATTTCATACGTGAATTACTTATTTATAAAAAACTAGCAATTGATTTTTCGATCATTTGTTGCGTAAAAATTACTTACATAGTACGTATACAAGAATATATATTGTTATCTACTGACTTTTGGTAGATATTGATGGAGTGTCACCAGTCATTCATCTGTTGGTTCCACTACATTTCTCTCTTCAAGCCAGCATATTTATCTCACCTCTTCATGGTACCCATAATTCCCTCTTTATCTTCCTTCGTTGCCCTCGCTTATCCAGCCTTCTACTTTCAATAGCAACCTACAGCATTCCGTTATCCCTCAGTATCTGTTCCGTCCACCACCTCTTCCTTGCCTAATTGCTGTCACCAATCTTAATGCCTCCCTAAGCATGTTCAACATTGTCCTCCTTTTTGTGCATCGCATTGCCTTCATTCTCCTCCACACCAACAATAGAAAGAATCACTAAAATTTACAAACCGGATTTGAAAATTTTGAACTAAAAGGGAGTAAATATAACACACCTTCCTAATTTCAAAGTTTTTCAATCAATTTTTACGGGCGATGCACAGCCGTAAAATTCGGCGCGGTATTAACCACCCCCAATCCGTGAAACGTATTTCTATTGACTGGCTCAATAGTGACGTGGTAAGTGCGTGACGATCGCAAGAAGAAGCAGAAAGAACGGTCCTGAGAAATCTTTTCGATGTGAGTATTGAAATTGAGGTTGAGAAACGCGGCGCGAAATTAAAATCGAAATTTCAAATGGCTGCAGAAACGGAAATAGTTGGCTCTGGAGGGTCAAACTCAGCAAGTCACCAATTTGCCCGTATAAGATTATTAATCAAACGTAATATGAAGTAGTGCGACCCCTCCCTTTGTAAGGCTTCCAATATTTTCTCGTCACCCCTGCCTAGTTTTCATATCTCAGATGAATAGAAAGCCACAGTATATCAAGCTCTTCTAACTAACCTTACCGTTACACCCCTGCTTAAGGTGCTTTTCATGTCTCTTCTGTTCGTATGACCACAAAATCTCCACTTAATTTTTATGTAATATAGCTACCATCTCTAAATTTCCCCGGAGTTTTCTATAAATAAATCATGAATAGAGCATTTATTAGTATGTTTATATTTTTTGCTTCCCTTCCCTTGCTAAGGATGAACTCTAGCGGCATATGAGTGTCTCAGTAGGTCTCAATTACCACTATTCTTCCTTTAGAAAACAATTATTAACGCTGGACACACTGGGTATTAATATTTTTTTAAAGAGACGTAATTCTACAGTCTCGTACGAGGCTCATGACCGAGACTGACCTCAAGCGTCGTCTTAGCTCGCGGCAACACTGTTTTGTTATAGGTATGATACAGTCTCAAATAAATCACGGAATGTTTTGTTAGATCCGAAATAGATTCGGGCTCGGAGGAAAGAGTAACCTCTTTTGAACACCACTATCACAGTAGCAGTAGATTTCATTTTAAGATGTCCCAATCAGTTGTCTGAGGTTGTCATCATCATCATTTATCAACAATCCTAGGATTGGTTTGACGCAGTCCTCCACTCGATTCTTCTCGGCCAACCTCTTCATATTGATATAACTTCTCTTTTTCATCTTTCACAACTTGCTCCATATATATCATACGAGGTCTACCTTTTCCATTCTTCCCGTTCACTTTTCCCTCGACGGTTGTTTTCATCAGGCCATCGTGTCTTAAGATGTGACATATTAAATTGTCCCGTCTTCTTTTTAAGGTTTTCAGTAGACATCTCTTTTCTCCCACTTGTCTTAAGATTTCATTTGTCACTCGGTCGATCCATTTTATCTTCATCATTCTTCGGTAGCACCACATTTCAAATGCTTCCAGCCTGGTCTTCTCTGCTGCTGTTATTGTCGATGATTCGCTGCCATATCGTAGAATGCTCCATATATATGTTCTAATGAAATGTTTCCTCACTTCCACGCTGCAAATACAAGCGTAGAAGTGAGGAAATATTTCATTAGAACATACATCTGTAGCGATGTGATTTGGATTAAATGAATGGTATTGCATGGATGGAACGTGGCAGAAGGGGAAACTTAGCAAAACACAGCTCAGTAGGGGAACGTTGGGCTACTAACGGGCGGCCCCTGGTTCGAATCTTGCATTGCATGTCCAGCCTAATATAAGCTGTGCTATTTTCTGGTTATCACATCTTTCTAAGAACCCACGCAGGCGGGGCAGGGAAAGGAATTGGCACATTGCCTGATATGAGGATGTCACACGGCATTGGGTGTAGTATTTGGTGAGCTTTACCTCCTCGACATCACCAACTTTATATTTTAAAGGCCGCTTTACACGATACAATTTTTTGTACAATTTCTTGTACAAACTCTTGCATGAGGAAATTGTACCGTGTAAAGCGGCAAATTGTACGAAAACTTGTGCGATTGTCTGAATGACTGAACGGGAAATAGAACGTGTTCTAATTCCATTCAGACAAACATACAATTTCGTTCAGTCTATACAAGAGTTTGTACAAGAAATTGTGCAAAAAATTGTATCGTGTAAAGCGGTCTTAAGACGCTGCATGAGTGTTGTGATGATGCTACACTTCATAGTATATTTTTTCCTGAAACAATCATCAATTAATTCAAGATCTCCGAGTGGCTTCAGTCTATTCCGTCACTTTTGCTTGCTTTTGATCCATGGAAAGCGTCCAATGGTTTTTTGGACTACGTTAATTTGTTTTTTTTTACTAGGCGTAAACCACTTACCCAAGCAATCCTCTAACTTAATCATCTCTTCCATGGGAACTGCCCCTTCCACTTCACCACCAATCGAGAGAAAGTTGACTTTCCACCCAACCTTCCCAGCGGCCCGTTTCACCCGAGGTGCGGTCTCAGGATCACAGAGAACGAATCGAGCAGACGCATCCTTCATTTGGGCGGCGATTGCCCCTGAAAAAATATTTTCTGTGTTCAACAAACTCAAGTTTCGTATTTCTTATCAATTAGAGTTTTTTATAATATTTTTCGCGGAAAACAAAACAGCTACAGTTATTTCATATGGGTACCCTATCTATGGCGTAACCGAGAGATATAGCAAACAAAATAAAAACAACCGTGATTTGATTAACCTTTCACACAATTTTTGAAGAGCCATTAAAGATCGGCCCTCAACTCCTTGATTGGTTTGTCTAGTAGACTAAGTTAAACGGTTCAAATTTGAATACTTATTTTTTCATAAGTAATACCAAATAATAGTTGATATCCACTTTGGCTGAAAAAATTCTCCATTTTATTTGTATGTAATTAACGTGACAAAACTTGCATTCGCATTGAAGGGGTTTTTATGTGTTTTGTGCGTTTTGCAAGGGATAAATGTGTCCACTTAAGAATGGTAATGAGTCCTGTATGCACTAGCTACTCAATCAAATGCCTCTCCGAAGCCCTCAAAGCATCTACAGCTACGTAACACCCTGCAAGTCACCGCAGTGATAAGTTGCGGGGGGGTGAACGGGGGAGGGGAACCACTTACATATAATTAATCAGAGGGAATATGGTCACATAATACACTAAAACAAAAAATAGACGAAGACTATATATTTGACCATATTGAATAGATGTTTACATTATTAGCTTCCATGCACCCGTATTGAGTCTCATGTCCCGAATCCTCTTCTTAGCTCAAATTGACCCTCAGCTAGGTATTCGTTTGTTTTACCCTCTTTGAAAAGTCTATTAGAACATTCTATTAGGAAACTGGTAACTTCAATAAATAAGAGGGATAAAATAGAGTGATAAAATTTTGGCATTCACCTTGTGAGAAAACGATATGTAACTGATGAACGAGTCTCTAATGGTGTCATGGTATTGATACTACATTAAATTTTATAACCCAATACTTACCTTCACGTTCCTTTAGGGAGCATCCTCTAACGGCACCGCCACACTGCCAAACTCCGATGTTCACCATGTAAATCATGGCTCCATCTTTAGTCATACAGAACAGCACGTCACCTTTCTTGAAATCCAGTCTTGTCAGTACGCTAGCTATCTTCATGGTCATCGGTTTGATGTCGCAGAATTTATAGGCAACGCCGCTGTCGACGTCCGCCTTTAAAAAAAAATTAAGGTCGCAAAATACACAGGGGAAATGGGTTTCAACTTGGTCATAGAGGAAGAAAGAACGCAATAGTAAATAATCCTTGCGAATTTCATACTCACCACCCATACCCTATCTTTTAAGACTTCATAATTAATGTCGATGGCTTGTAAAAGGAATTCGGAAAGGGAAATATCTGGGATTGTGATGTTTTCAGCCATTCCCTCCATTGGTGATCGTACAACGCTAACGTCATCGTCACAATCATAGTTTGTGTTCTTTGAGGTTCCTATAGTAAAAAGGAAGAAGTTCTTGTGTCAATGATGTGCGTTAGGTGAAGTAACCCTTTGAGGCGTTATACACGAATGGAAATCAGACATCAATGCTTTCGCTACGTAGACTGTGCTCCACTTCTTAAATTAATAGTTTTTATGATTTTCTGTCGCATTGGTTGACGTACCTACCTTGACAACCGTAGATGTCGCCAGCATTTCAGGGGGGATATTCGGGTCCAAAGTAGCGATGCAACATTTTGGCGATTTATATAGTCGTCAAGACACCAACCGACATGAGAGGACACCCGAAAACAAGCAATTGAACCTCTCTTCAAAATATTCATTCTATCAATTAGCTTTATGTATTTGAATAAATATATATTTAACTATTTGTTGACTTCGAAAACTAGTGATTTTATTGTCTCGCCTTGGTAAAAATGTGTTTAAACTCTATGTAGTGCAAAATTACGTTTG
The DNA here is from genome assembly GCA_933228895.1 of Platycnemis pennipes. Classification (NCBI taxonomy): domain Eukaryota; kingdom Metazoa; phylum Arthropoda; class Insecta; order Odonata; family Platycnemididae; genus Platycnemis; species Platycnemis pennipes. The sequence continues at coordinate 34,200,310 of OW121855.1, forward strand.
AATGTGCGTCTATAAGGAAACTCATGTCCCTCTCATTGGTATCCTTTGTGCGCAATTCGCAAATTAGCCCCTGCATTGGGGCTATTTATTAGGGGATCGGGTTGGAGTGGTGGCTAGAGTACTGGCCTCCCATCCCGAGGGCCCGGGTTCGATTCTCGGCAGTGGCGGATTTTTCAGTGGAAAACCGGTCCCTACTTGAGTGCGTAGTGGAGGGCATTTCAAGTACAGTACTCTGTCCGTCGGATGGGACGTTAAGCCGTGGTCCCCTTGGTGCCTTTCGTTAAGAGTAGGCTAATGCCGACGCCGGGTTTCTCTCCACCCTTCCTCCGTTCCCTAAAAAGACTCCTACCATTACCCAATTACCCACCTATCCTATATGGCGCAAATTACCTCAGCTGTCGGTCGCCTCCCCTAAATAACCAACCAACCAACTATTTATTAACTTCAAAAACTAGTGATTTTCTTTCGTCGCATTCCATATAGTGCAAAATAACGTGCGAATCTGTGTTTACAAGGCAATCCATGCTCCTTCCATTGGATTCCTTAGTACGCATTATTTTCTCGTAATTCGTAAATTAGCCCCAGTTTTGGAAATTTAATAATCTTCATTGAATGTGATGAGAATCTCATAAGTGTGTTTATTTTTATTCTTATGTTTTATACTAGCTCTAATATAAAGGAAAGATTATTTACTATAATTCATTGAGAAATCGAGATGATATAGCCATGCTAAACTTTTAAAAATTTCTTTTATTCTTATATTCATTGAAAATTCTCAGTCAAAAAGGAGCTTCACTTAGGAAGTACATGGCGTTACTAGGTTAAGTACATTGAAATTATAGCAAAAACCAAAGCTAAGGCTGCCAAGATAATGAAATCCTTTAATTGTTCATCGATCTATTTATCACTTTTCGGGGTTGTTTGAGATAAAGCCATGTTGTCATTGTTAATTTCAAATTCTAAGGTTTCGCTTATATGTCCTAAAAATGCGGGACAGGAATTTTATATAATGATGTGTATTTCAGCAACACTTTTCACTTGACTTCTGTTCTGGAAATAGTTTTCCTGAATTAACCGCTTCTTCTCAACTGTGCAAGTTAACTTATAAGTTTATTTTATTCCTACGTACAAGAATTTAAAATCTGATAAATTTTACTTATCCTAAGATGCATCCATATTAAGTGTAGATATCTAATCCTTAGTAAGCTCATCTTTCTTAGAATAGCCCTTATGCATGCATGTCTTTTATGTTGCATATGCATGCATTCCTTTCCCGTTATTATGCATTGCACCCGTAAACATTACACTTGAAATTATGTTTACAGATTTACCTGCTCCATGAAGTACGTCCATTTCCTCGTGTTGAAAAGTTCAGGATTCACTCGAAATCTTGGGGTGATTGCTTGAGCAACTGTAGAAGAAGGAATCAAAATCCTCCGTTCTGACAATAGAAGCGTCTGAAGATTTTAGTTTTCCTTTCTGTATATATCTGGAAAAGAAAATATCACTGCTATAAGTCATAATTCCTGGGCTAGATATTAGCAAGAAATGATTTAACATTTCAGCATTACATTTCCTACGGTCAACGCAAATTGCTATAGATAATCCAGCGGAAAACTCTAGCTTTGAAATTTGGAAGAATACTCGAGAGACGCTATCCTGGAGTGAATTCTTACTCCCTTTGCAATGGAGTCCGACTCCAGTATTGATAGCTGAGGGAAGGGCCCTTTCTCTTTTCCCTTTGTCAGTTTTTGCTGAAATATCGGCGAACCTGCATGATACCATTGTTCACAAAATCGGAGTATCTCCTTGTCCCCTCTATGTTGTTCTTGTCTTGGTCTTCATCTTGCTATTTTAGTCTTTCAGTTGGACAATATTTGTTTTTTTTTAATTTTTAGTCGTTACACCAACTTGGGCAATTTTTAAATGAAAGGAGAAAGGAGAGATAATCTAAAGGCATCCTTTCCCTTAATTGAAAAACGCGGAGTTTTACCTGCGCAGGAATTCGATGAGGGTGTATTATGTACAGTCGCAGCCAAAATATTTTTCGCCAATTTCGATAACTCGCTTTCCAGCGACCAATTATCAGCGCAGCATCCAGAACTCGGCCGATACCATTTTTTAAAAAATCGTGGAAAATTTGATGTTCCCTGAAAATTATACTGCTGGTCTACCTTCTCCAATTACCTGGAGTCTGTTGGAGAAGAACTGATTAATCATTTCCCCTGTAGCACTCTCATTTATTTTTAATCCAAATTTTCTCCCTTTTCCAATAAATGTAATTTTTTATATACCGTTTGAAACTGGCAGAGATTTAAAAAAAATTCTCGAAGGGTGCGTAAGTCGCGCCGTTTAGGGAGTCTTGAAATCGGGGAAGAACGAGTAGTATTTTTCTCGCAGGAAAAGGAATTTTGGGATGAAATTTTACTAAGGAAATTCTTTATTCGTAATTATATGAGAATGAGAACATGTTTGATGAAGTTACCAAATATAAATTGTAGTGTGGCATTCAAACTGCGAGTGACCCTCAAAAACCTTTTTAAATGCAAGGATACTTTGACGCAATGACAAAACGTGCGATTTAAAGCTTCAAGCAATTGTGACCGGGATTCGTACAGAAATCGAGAAAAGGCAATAGACAGAGTAGTGAAAATTTTAAAACTTTTATCCACAGCTACCCAGCGTTGCATGGTCTTTTTTATCCAATCGTAGACGGGTCTAGGAAAATGAAAAATGAAATAGAAATAGCGTATGAAGCAGATCAGTGGTGATTTACTGGGTGTAAAAAGTAGAAGTTAGAAAAAATAATATGTTAATACTTTTCTTTACACTACATGGTTAGTTCCGCTGAGACGCAAGAATAAATTTTATGATACTCGACCCTTGAACATGCAACGCAATGTTGCCCAGGTGGAAACATTGGTGATTTAAAATCGACTCCGCGGTACCGAAAAGATTTCCTCTATGTCTTGTTAATCTTGATGGAAAAAGCGTCTCATTGGTAATTGTAGTCTCAAGTAAAAGGCAGATTTCGTCGGAAGAAGGGATATCAGTGGAATGAAAACTATTTCACCGTCAAGATCCTTGCTTCTATCACATAGGGCAAGATATTCTTTGCGTACAGCCTTGATCCATTGCATATTTTTTTGGGTTGAGGTTTCGAAACAAGATAATGGTATAGGCAACTTTAAGTGCTTACGATGTGGTGGCAATCCAACTGGCTATTTATTTCTTGGTCATCCTCGTTCTTATCGGCAAGAATAGTCCTCGTACACAACTAGTTAAGATCGAGATCTTTGTTTGAAGCATTATGGTATACCACATCTATTAGTTCTGCGATGGACGATACTAATTTACAAAAATCGGGGGAAAATTTGATGTTGCTTGAAAATCTACTAATTAGGATTAATTTAGGAGGTTGAAGAACTGATTATTTATCTTCCCCACATCATAGTATATCATTTTTTCTTTTAAACCAGTTTTTCTCACATTTCAAATAAATTTTATGTTCCAAACAGGCCTGCATTTCATCGGCTGGTGTTTATTTTGAAATTGCTGGCATAGTTTCCGAAAGTCTTCAAAGATGAGTAGGTACGCCCTTGTACTTCGTTGATAGTCTTAGTAGACGTAGTATTAGGACTTAATAGGCTGCATACAGTCAGTATTATGGCAGACGGGTTCCTCAATTTACTCTGGGGAAGGAATCTATTCGGCTATAATCAAAATATTGGTCTCCTTCAGTCATGCCGAGCTTCTGAGAGGCCTCTCCGCATGTTTCGTACACTTCGCCATTCATTATTCTTAGCGCTGCGAAAGAAGATGATCCGTGACCTGAGTGGAGTAGCATTCTAAGGAGAGAGCATTCGGCGTTGTTTGGGATGAACTGTGTACTCTCGACCCAAGGCGTCAGTTGCAAATTCATCATGCCCTGTTTACTGCAAACTTTCCCCAATGTATTCCATAGGTATATTGAGAAACTTTAGGATAAAGGAACTTTCTAGCAAAGGGATAGGTACTGTTGGCGTAGTTGAAATAATGCTGTGAAATTTGTGTTTGATCGCTGATCAACTACTCTAGGGGTGCTCTTCGTTAAATAATTCACTCTTGGCTGTTTTTTAGATCATCGCTAAGGTGAACAATTCTCATATGTTTTTCACGAATCGGACGCCGTAATATGTGGCCAACAACTTCATTACTGCTCATATATCTTCTCAATTGATACTACAGCACTTAATTCTTAGTACTCTGATTCGTAATACTTAAAATGGCCATAACAAAACCTTTGTTCATATACTTGCACACGGTATTTATCGATTTCACACTTTTGTAGTGCTCAATTATATGCCAGGAACATTTTAGAAAGCAAGCGTTAATCGACACAACCCACCAATTGTCAATTTACCTTTGCTTATGCCCGTATAGATAAAGATAAAAAGACAAAACACGGTCAAACTAATCGCCGCCCTGTCTCGTAGTGTTGCCGTAAAACCCAGTTTTTAGGAGATATTCGGTTGTATCGAGGATAACCGTTACATCTAAGTTATGTTTATTTAATCAATTCCCTTGGATATTTCTTGCTGCATCTCCCGTCCTTCGTGCATTTGCATTTTAGATTTCCACATGTTCCATGCAATTTTGTGATACCGCAGTAAATAACTGGGAGTCTTCTCTTGGGTCAGGGAGCTCATCAGATACAGCCTCATCATTTTGTGTGCTGTTTTGCCAACCAAATATGTTAAATTAGGTGAGCGTGACAATCCTTGGCTTTGGTATCCAACTATCTTGGTACTCCAATCGCCCTTTGTTGCCCTTTGTTATGACATCCATTAATTTTAACAACTGTGTAAGTACTATCGCAATTAGGTCGTGGCGGTCACTGAGTAGTCAACTGTTGGTGAGCACTTTCCTAATTTCTTTCCAAGCCGGGTTTCACGTGAATATGATGAATAATTCCAGCCTCCACACGTCCTCACCTTTTTCATATCATATACTCTTGTGAACGTCTGGAAATACCCGTAATTTTCTGGTAATATGACTCGGATCTCTATGTTATTAACGTACCGTTATTTTCCTCAGCATCTCTCAGGTAAATTCCTTCTTCAGTTACTATTTACTCTGATTTAAACGACTAAAATGAAAACGCTCACTCTTATTTTTCACGTACATGTCACCGATGAACTGATGGAATGATTGCCTACAGTTTAATATGTAGTTCCGTTCAGCATCTCAAACCATTTGTCTGTTTGCATTGATTTTAATAGCTGAATCTCTCTTGCTGGTTCTATCACTTGATGCTGGGTTGACCTGTCTTAGGTTGAAATGATATCTTCACCTCGTGGATACTCTCCCTCTCTCATATTATGAAGACGATTCTTCCTCTGTTGGTAGGTTTCTGAAGCTGTAGATATAATAGCTCTATATCTAGTGTCCTGAAGTCTGGGCTCGCGATGTCGTATAGTCTCCGAAGTTCTTGAAGATTGTGCATCCTCTCGCGTCGTTGTAAGCCTTATGTACCGCTATTCAGCAGTATCTCGTCTACACAATCAATTCGCTTTTTTAACCACAGAATACACATGGCCAATTTCCTTACATTTCCTCGCAAGCAATTTTAGAGTAGCTAAAAAGGAAATAAAGGTTTTAAAAATAGATAAGTAAAAAATAGCTAAAGTAATATAAAGGTGAACTATACACTTTATTTAACACTTACCTTATGATAATAGACACATACTATCCATTTGTTTATAAACTCATCACAAAAAAGTACACTTGTACGCTCTCACTTAATCGAATGAAGGATGAAACTATTCAATAAACTCTAAGAGAATGCAAATTAAAATCTTACTAAACTCGCCAGTGGTAACCAGCTTGGACACAATCACATTCGTTGATGAACCGAGGAAGTCACGAAGTCAATTCCAAAATTTGTTTGTTTCCATAACAACATCAACAAAACAATAAACTGCCTAAATATGAGAAACAAAAACATACGCACAAAATACTTTAGATTACATTTCCTCTTCAGAGCTATAGTGGATGATGATATAGACTTGAAATATGATTAGTTTTTTGTACCTTCGTTACTTTTGCCATTGGTATCGGTGTTGGCCTGGTATTCACCGATTAGCCTAGTAAAGCCCGCAAAATCCCTCCTCCTGACTAGAATATTGGGTATATTGCGTATTATACACCAATCTGTAATTTGAGAATGCTAGAATGCTCCCCAATACAACGAAGGCAAGAAGAGGGAGAGAGAGAGATTAGAGAAGATTCTCTTCACTAACTTTTCTTCAAATCCCTGGAAAGTTCCTTGCAAACCCAGGTCCAACCTTCTAAAATAACTGGTTATGTAGGAATTAGTTTTTTGCTGAAAATCGAATCTGTTTTTTGACGTTTATTGGTTTCCCATTGACTAACTTGCGAAAACGTGTCTTAGACCAGCATAGGAAACAATTTCCAGCATTTTTTCAGTAAAGATAAACGTAAATCTAGAATTATTTGGGTGTGGCATTTTCTAGAAAAAAGCAAACGAATTATGAGAAATGCCAATCTTATTCCCCAAATAAAATTTTTTAGAGTGGGTTGGTATGCTTAGAACGTTTTGGTACCTGGTTTCACTCTACATTCCCGTATTGCATTGAGAGTATCGGAACCTGGTGTTGTGTTTAACTAGCTGTGTTTAGAGTGTCCAAAAGCATTGAACCCATGAACATTGAGACCAGGGTAGCAAATCAACCTGCCCTCCGGGCCATCAAATCTCCGATACGTAGAATTCGGGCAAATAGACCATCAGCCGTGAGCATTGCTCTGGTTTTTTTTTGCTTTCACGAAGAAACACTTTTGCCTATAGTTCTCGCCTGTTTAAAAATGGGTTATTTAATGCAATCGCTCACCCTTGTCTCCTCAAAAGATAACATATCGCAAACTACTTGTTTTCAGGCAGATAACCTGATCTATCTAGCGGCTGATCCATCCCAGATTTTTCGGATATTATGAGTGATTTTATGATATTTGGATCAGTGGCGTTGGTGACTTTCCAAGCTATATTTTGGGTACTAGCACACTCCCTTACTTTGTGGCTTTGCACGGCTATTACGTTGCTAAAGAAACTTGAAATAAGTTGGTCATTTCTAAAAACTATCGCCGAAACGTTTATCTAAATAGCATGGCTGCCGTAGGACATATATCAGTATTGGTTTCGTATCCATCGGAATATGTGGAAGTGATGAGTGAAAAATAATGCATTTTTTCCAAAAACGCGTGTTTTACGTAAGTTTAAGAATATTGCAGCTCAGATGTATCTAAATATGATGCCAAACAGAGAAGATAAATGTGGTATAAACTTATTGGTGCAAATATCTGTCTAGAAGTTTGTTTTCGAAGAGGAAGTAAGTAATAGTGAGGGGTGGGTTTATTAGGTTTGCAAGCTGCTCTATCCAGTCTGAAAGTTCCGCGTTTCACCTTCGTAGCTAGGATTGGCCCACGTGAAATTTGAAGGCCATTAGAAATGCAACTGCTACTTACACAGCAAAGGATTATTTCATCTCAACTGTAATTTCAAGTATGGCACACATTTAAAGGCTCTTCTGACCGGAATTAAGGGTACAGATATGATAATGAAAGATTAAGGATTCATTAAGAGAGAGCATTATTTTTCCTGTAAAGGCGCCAAGAGGACCACGGCTTAGCGTCCAGTCCGGCGGACAGAGCATTGAACTCGAATTCTCTCATACAAAGTACCCAAGTAGGGTTTACGAATAAAACACATTTCTTATTTTAGGCGCTAAGATCTGACTGATCCTTAAGAGTTGAGCTTACAGTAGTGTGGCAAAAGATAATATAGTGAATGGATGTGACATGGTGGATAAAGTAATGACTTACCATTAAGAGTCATGAGGGTCCGGATTTGAATCCCGACCGAGGCGGATTCTTATTGGTGGACCGGTCCCCATCGGGAACTATTTGGGATACTCCGGGAGGACGTTAAACCCCTTGGGGCCTTTCTTTAAGGGTAGGGTATTACTGGTGTCTGGTTTCACTCCACCCTTCCTCCGTTCCTTGAGAAATCCCTAACCACAACCAATAACTCTCCCAACATAGGTATGTGGAGCGAATGGCCTTCTTACTATCACTACTTCTACTATATCCATCTTTGCTGTCAAATTTAGTTTTTCTCCTAAATTCTAACTACTGGTGAAGTCCTTGCTGAAGAATTCCTAAAACTTCTGAAGCTGAAGCCACCTAAAATAGGAAATCTGTGGGAAAATGATACAAATAATTTGAAAATATCATTTATTACTTTGCTTTGGCGTACCGATTTGGCTAATACATATTGTGTAAAATCTGAGACGTGAATGTTGAGTACACGTTCTTAGCCATAGTTTTTGAAGTGTTATCTCAATAGGAATTAATGTAATTGGTCTCCATCGCTTGACGTCAACTCTGCAATGGCTTGTTTGAGGATTGCAGGTCTGTCCAATTTGCCTCCTTTAGTGACAGGCAAGCTCTTCACGAAGGACACTCCACCGTAAAGATGCTTGTAGTCCTCCGCATTTTCTGTTCGAAAGACAAAGAAGAAGAAATCGTACATCCGGCCTCATTCCTTTAATAACCAACGTCACCATTACCAGTTAAGCGCTCTAGAGCCTCAATACATCAAATTTTCGCATAGTGGAAACATTACACTTTTGGCTAGAATAACTCCCGCCCTAGCAGACTACAAGAGCAATTACACCCTTAAAATTTCTAGATTCAAATGACAAACGTTTGGGGCTGACTCGGTGAGGAAATGTTTATTTTCCCACATGGCTCAGTAGGAGAAAAAAATGGTTCTGAATTTGAGAGATTAGGCTGATATTCAATTAAGGAGAACCAAAAATATTTTTTTCCAGCAGTAACAACTGTAATAATGTAAAAAAGATAAACTTCTTTCACAAATTTAAATCTCTTTATGCTTACTTTCTTTTCCACTGTTCCCTCCTTTCCTTTTGTCACCATATTCACGGATGCCAATCTAACAACCCTGCCACACGCCCATGTAGTGGTGCGCTGGGTAATGCGTAAATGTATTCAGATAAAACGTCACAATTGGGCTAAGTCCTCTCCCCTTCCCTCTTCCACACCATCCGTCTTGGACTCACCGCGCATACACTCCACACATTCACTATAAAACAGACCTTACCTGCTACTTGAGATGTGATATCTTCCTCGGTTACTTTGCATCCGGGTTTCAAGACGACATATGCCTTGGCAATAGACGTTTTCTCTGGATCAGGAACACCGACAACTACAGCTGATACCACAGCAGGGTGTTTCAAAATTATAGCCTCTACCTCTGTCGGTGATACCTGTGAAAGACAGTTGATATTCAGATGTAATGGATGTGCTATGGCCACACTATAAATTTAAAATCATTGTGAATTTTGAAATAAGTTGAAGTGATTATTAGAAAAGTCAATTAATTCTTCTGAGTCATTGTCGGAAAATGGTTCTGCCATTATAATTTTTTTATTGAGTCATTACGTAAGGAACCGGTAGGTCAATTTTCTAGGTGAATGTAGATGCTGATAGTTATGAGGAAGACATTATCAATATCTTTGTCTAATTTTCGCTTGAAATAATATACCTATATGTAAATAGTACAAATTTAATTTTTATGCATGCTAGATTGTGGTGAAGGAATTTGAATAATTTATCTCTCTTACGAATTGGTGAGAGACGAAAGACTAAACACATCCTCTATTCCTTGTTCTTTGCAAATTCTCATTCCAGTTTAATAATTATGAAGTTTCAAGTAAAATCTTAAAATGTTCATCAAGTTCCTATTATTATTTCGTAGTGATTTATTTTATCTTACCCAGTGCCCGTGGTACTTGAAAGTGAACTTGTTACGGTCCACAACGTACAAGTGATCCTTTTCGTCGAAATATGCGATGTCTCCAATGTCATACCAGCCATTTTCATCCACATCAGTACAGGAATCCTTCGGTGGTATGCACCGAAATGGTTGAACAGTTTCAAGCCCCAGACCGAGAAAGAGAATGGGAAAATGGTGAGTCAACGTTTGATTCATAAATTTGTTGTCTTTTGGGTGACTAAAATTTTAACTCATCGAATGAGAAGTTTGAAATATTAAATAGGATCGTGTATGAGGAATTCTTAGATTTATGCTGACTTATGTTATGCCGATAAGTTAAAGGACAACACTCATGCACCATTGAAAAAATAAGGTATTATGTGATAGAAATAAAGTATTCATTACCTTGTTCTCCTGATCAGCTATATAGCCCTTCATCATGTATTTTGTCTTCACCAAAAGCTTTCCTTTCTTGTTCCTACCCAAGGAACGGCCAGTGATAGTATCTACAACCTGAAAGAAAAGACCGCTATCTGATATAGTAATGAAAAGAAATGGCTTAATAGCTACGTCGGAATTATGATTTTGAAAGTTAATTTCTGGTATGGTGCTGGTTTTTGTGTGAGGGTAGAAATGTAATCGAGGTTCGCCTTCTAAAGTTTAGTATAAAATATATTTCGTTTAATGTTATTGTTTGTTTATGAGGTAGTTATTGAAGAGAATGCGTAAACTTATGACAGGGGCGTTGATTAAGGAAGTGAAGAAAAGACTCGTGAAAAGTTTAATATGGAGCGTTGCACTATATGGGGCGGAAACGTGGGCTTTGCGAAAAGAAGATGAAAAGAGACTTAGGGCTTTTGAGATGTGAGAGAGGATGAAGAAAGTAAAGTGGGTGGAAAGGATGACGAACGATGAAGTGCTAGAATCGGTAGGAGAGGTAAGGAATTTGATAGATGAAAGGAGAAGGAGATGGCAGATATTAGGAGAAAGCAGATGGTGTGGATGGAAAAGGTAATGAAAGAGGATGGTGTTTTGAAGGAAGTGATTGAGGGAAGAGCGTTGGGTAAGATTGGAAGAGGAACGGGTAGGTTGGATAGAATGATGGCAGGCAGGAGGTATGAGGAGCTGAAGAGGGACATCGTGTGAAATTTAGGGGGTGGGAAGAATTAAATTTCCATTTAAACCTACCTTCTCCGGTAGAATACTAATAATAATAATTGAAGAGAATATGTATAGAACTATGTTACCCGAAGTAAAAGAAATTCAATCGAGGAATTTATGCAGTGGCCTATAGTTGGCATGGAATTCGTTTTAAAATGTCCTCTCTGTTGAATGAACGTTGTTTTGATTAGAAATCTTAAGTATTTAAAAAAAATGAGTCTTGCCAAAAAATTCGCAATTTTTAAACGTGTGATTTGAAGTTACTGTATAATCCGTGTCCACCATGTTCGCGGGATAAATGGTATAATAAGGTGGTTTTCCGTTGCCTTCATTTGAAGAAATATTGGTCGCGGACAAAATTTTAAATCTATTCATAACTCTCTTACTTGGTAGAATACTAATTACATATAAAATGCGTGAATTAAACAGGGGTTAAGCGAGGAGTATACTCAATAGGGGTACGGGGAGAAGAACGGCAAATTTTGTAGAGAGCAATGTGAGTTTTGAACGGGTTTTCTTTTGCGTCAGTTGGCAAGTAGACAACAGTTTCGTTGATTCTCCTGCCAGCGAAACTGTTATCTACTAGCCAACTGACGAGGAAGAAAAACCGATACAGTGCAGATATCAAACCATCACCGCGGAAATCTTCGCTCTAACGAGAGTTTGGAAGTATGTAAAACTAAAGAAGGATATCATATGTGTTGTGGTATGAATTTTGTTCTTCAAAATCTACCTTGACTGGTGGAATACTGACAGTAATTATAATGATTATAAGTCGAAGTTTGACATACTAAGTGTTAATTAACTATACTTAGAATATAACTTTGAGTTCATATCAAACTATGTATCACTTTTGGTGTGGATTACGTATATTGGTAAGCCACCAACCTTCGCTTTCACCATCGGGTCTAAAAGTCCACATGACATATGGTAATCTGAAAGACAGAGGCGTAAAACATGCTTAATAATTTGCATTATACTTGATGGTGATTGGAAGAGGGGTAATATGGTTCAAAAGGATGTAAGCTCGTATATCTGTTCAATAACTATCAAGTATTAAGAATAGTTTATGGAATAAGTATTTTTCCATCAATGGCCATTCAATTGTTCTTACCGCCTTCAAGTCTGTTGAATTTTACTCCTGCAACTCTATCTTCCTTGTCAGTGCTTGTTGCAGTGGAGAAGATCTCAAATTGGGTTGCAGATACCAAACTGATCTCTGATGAGCCATAAGCCTATTAGAAAAACGTATTTTAGGTATGAATATCTGATGACAGTTGTAATTTAAATACACTCACATTATTATTACTTATTTGGAAGAATTCGTTGATGAGCTTACTGATCTTTAACTAAAAAAGACATTAAATGTTTGAGTATTTTTTTTAGTATTTCCGTGACAATTTTTCTGTTAAAATCAAGAGAATTTATACACTATTCATAATGAATGGAGGAAAGAAGGTTTGGACTGATTGGTTCCGCTACGAATTGGAAATCGAACAAAGACGGCTTGTTAGAAATATCCGGGTTGTCCCAATGACCTAGGTACCTATAATTTTGAAATACCTATGACGGAAAAGGAGGGCGAGATCGCAGGAAAACTTCCATAAAGATTAGACCTAAATATTGTAATTGAACATAAAATTCCGGAATACATCCGAAGTAGGTACGGCTTTAATGTACGCCCAGCGAAAAATGGCATGCGTGAAATAAAGGAAGATAATTCATTGTTCCATTCGTTCTCTTAATCCATGGTTTGTCGCGCATTTGACAACCAACTGTCATAATTCTGTCTATGTTCAAAAAGGAGAGTTATTCTTATTTTTCGGGTTATCATACGTATTATAGAGCACTCTTTGATACTGATAAGTAATTATTTCAAAGATCACCAATGTTTTGTTGATTTCATAAGTATCCTAATCCAATGACGGCACAATATACTTAAGTAATGCGTGTTCATACGTGTACCTGCTACATTCGAATCGGGCGTTGCGTCATCGCTTATGGAGAGGATGGTCTTGGAGTACCATAATTAAGGGCCGTAGATGGTAAGAATCAAGTTAGGGAGGCTTGTTTATAGGTAAAATGACAAATACTCTTAGATGGTATTGTATTAATTCCTCCAGAAGCGTTCTTTAAGGTCAGCTAAGTCACATTTAATTATAATTCTTTTTTTATTGATTAAATTTAATTTTTCCGGCAAATAAGTGGAAAATATATAAATTAAGAGTTGAATGACTTCGCTTCAAAAGTTCACATGCTTTTACCTACATTTTTTCGTTATTTTTGCAGTAATCTCTAGTTATGGAGCCTTTAGGATTGTGTCCAAATAATCCCAGGAACAGCAAAAAGAGAGTTTCATTTTCCTACTTTGATGTTGTGACAAAACTGGTTTCATGGTAATCGAGCAAATGAGGAATGTATTCTGATGGTCAATGGATATTACGTTGCGGAAAAAGCCCTAAACTTAAGTAAGTGGAACTTGATCATTAATGCTCTCTCTCTCTCTTGAGTTGTAGCGCTGCAGTTTAACTGCACACCCTTATCCAGACCTACCTCACCTTGAAATCCAGCTAAATAGTTAGCCCTTTCCTTCATGTTGCCAATACGTTTTTAAGAACATCTTTTCGCTTATCTTTGAAGTATTTCGTCGTTGAATTGAAATAGCCTTTTAAATTTTCAAGTGCGGATTATGAAAATATAATTGGGCTTACCAATGCTAATCTCGCATGCGGCAGTTTTGCTTCAATAGCCTTTGCAGTGGCGTAGTTGAATACCGATCCGCCTGACAGTATCATTTTCAGAAAGGTTAGGTCGAGTTTTTCTATTTCAGGGTGCTGAAGAAACGCGTGCACTGCGTACGGATGAAGGAACATCATTTCAGGCTGCAAAAAAAATATATCATCAGCATTTTTTACATTAGTACGCTCATTAATTTGCGATTTCCGGAAATAATCCGATGGGAAATATTTTCACCAACCTTGTATTTAAGGAGACTGTTCATAAAGGAATTTAGCTCAAATTTCGATGAGGTATAGAATGAACACCCTGCAACAATTGTGAAGCAAGAGAGGTAGTAGAGACTGGCGAAGAAATTACCCACTGCTGCTATCAACGATGTGCAAGAGTTCCTAATAAAGGAAGACAATATTAATTAGTGTGTCATTTTGCCTCAGAGTGTGCACCTAACTACATACTCAGAAATCCATCATTAGTGTAATGTGGGAAAAGTGAGAGGTACGACCGCAATAGCACGAATGGAAAACAAACGTAGCCATAAATCCAGATCCATATTTTTACTAACTATGAAAATATAAATCAGAATTTTAATTATATTACATAATTTCTATTTTAAAACATGAAAATATCTCAACAGAGATTTCGTTTGTTGCTATCAGTGAGAGCAGAGCTTGCATTTCATGGAAGAGTCCCTGTTGTGCGGTTAGTGAAGAGTATTTGTTATAATAAAGCACAGTGGGGAATATGCATGAAATTTGTTTCTCATGCATCAATGATGTACTTTATATGAAATTTTCGCACAAATTTGAATACATTAGGCAAAATTTTCAATGCCAATCACAAGAATTATCCGAAAATTGACGAGTGTCACGTGACCTGAAACGCCTTCTGACTTCACTGCACGGTATGGCCTCCATATTGCTACAAAAACAGACATTTATTTTTAGAAGATAATGAAGAAAGTATATTTTTTTAGGTTTTTAGCCATTCCTTGATCGAAAACATGGCTGAAAAGAGTTGAAAAAAAGCAGAACCCTACAATTTACCTTTAGTTGACTCCCTTAAGGTGGCATCCTTCTAAAACAAAATAGCGGCTGCTTTGTCGTAGCTGAGATTCGCGGAGTGAAAACAAATTGAGCACTATACAGGCGTTATATAAATTATGGCCGATTCGCTCGTTACGATCCATTCTAGTTAAATAAGAAATTGGTAAAAAATATAGTAGTCGAAATATATTAGTTTATTTCATTGAACCAATGAGATAAATGCATCCGTTTTCGCCAAATATTCAGTAAAGAACTTTCCTCCGCGTATATGCAGCAGTAAAGAACGCCAGTAATGATGCAGTACTGTGACGTCATGCGATGACGTGTTTTTAAGCTGCCGAAAAGGTACAATTTTTAACGAGTAATATCTTTGTACCACAACGTAATTTTTTCAGCAAAATTTCCACCAAGCTCATTTTAGCTAGTAAAATTCTCATTCAAAGAGTTATAAACAAATGCGTTGCCCATTTCAGTAGATGAAACTATGATAGTTTACTTTGCTGATGCATAAATTAATCTAATATAGTCAGTAGCATGACCCAGATGATGAGGGAATTATATCAAAAGAAGAAGCTACATATAGCTGGAAATGCTAGCTAGAAAGTAAGGAAACACTTCATTTGAGGTTTAGATCGGATCAGGTATCTAAATGACAGGGAGGCATGGCCGATAGCGGCAACAGAGATGTCAAGGTGAAAAGCATTCGAAATGTGGTGCTACAGAAGAATCATGAATTAAAATTGGATCGACAAACCAAGAAGCTCTAAGAAGTGTGAGGAAATAGATACTCCTGAAGACTTTAAAAAGAAGAACTTAATCGGCCTTATTTTGAGACATGGTGGTCTAATGAAGACAGTCGTAGGCTAATGGGAAGAATGGAAAAGAAAGGCCTCTTCAGAGATGTATGGAGCAAGTATCGAAGGAATTGATAGAGAAGATTTATGTAAATATGGAGGAGTTAGCTGACAGGAGAATTGATTGGAGAACTTCGTGAAACGAATTCTAGGATTTTTGAGCAATGATGATTAAATAATGTATGGTAATTGTATTTTTAATTTTCCTTCGGAACCTATTGTACGCATTCTAATACCCGCTGTTTGCCACCCAAGGTATCAATCCTTATTATCACATAATTGTGGAAATGGAATATGAGGTGATTAGATGAAAAAGCTCTGGGAAAATAAAGGGGTTAGAACAAAAGAGGAGAATCAGGCAAAATGGGAGATGAAGAAAAACCATTTGGTTGGAAAAGGATTTCCAAGCCATAGATCAACTAAATCAGGCTGGGTTTACCACCAACACAAAAGAATAAGAAGTAAAACACATGAATTAGTTCGATTGGTAACCTTATTGTAAAGAGAGCTGTTTTCTTAAGAAATGGAAAATGATATTACTTGAATGTAAAGATAAAATTGTAAGTTACTTACAGGTAAACGAATTGAAATAAGGGAATTAGTAAACGTAAAAATGTAAACGACTCTAATGGGAGAAACAAACACATAAAGACATATAGCGATGGCACTTATAACTAATTCATGAATCAGGTGAATATAATATGACAATGATTTTTTTAGATCTGCAGCTGGCCATATACTGATACGTCTCTCCAATATCGGTGGATTTAGTCGTTCACTTAATTATATGTTACCGAAATGTAAATGAATGTACTTACTCATCTATATTTAATTTATTCCCTAGGCCCCTTACGGAGAATGAAGTCACAAAAGTATGTTGTATGTTTATTACACCTTTTGGGGTTCCGGTGCTTCCACTAGTGTTGATAATCACGAAAGGATCTTCTTTTGGATCAATTTTCACATCTTTTGGGTAGGCTGTAAAACAAAATATTTTTGAATGAAAAATTGCTGAAAGGATAGTTTATTTAAAGGTGGTATATGATATAGAGACCCAAGTATTAAATTGCCTCAAGTGAACGGAGAAATTATATCGTTTCCGACTGAGTTTTTCTCCGCAATTCTTTCCATTAATATCGGATGCCTTTAGTGCATACAATGAGATTTTGTGTTGTTGTAATTAAAATCTGTGCATATTAGTTGTCTAATATTTATATTATGTAACTAATATCTTTCCTTTTTCTATTCTATTATCTAATACTATTTTCCTCAGTATTTTCACCGAATAGATCATAAAAAGAACATTTACTAATATGTTTATAATTTTTGCGGCTATTCTACGAGGAGCGCCTGATCTCTGCGTATCGGAAAGCATTTTTCATCTACTCACTAAAATACATTTAATGGAAGAATACACTCCACAAATAAGAGAGCCGAACCAAACCGTGCAATTATGTTCTATGCTTTGATTGCTTAGAGGACTAATACACATTGCCTATGAGATGAGGCTCATAATTTATTTCGTATTGCGCTTATTAAAGAATAGTCACTGAGGTTAGACGATTCTATGCAACATAGGCGTTTTGCTATTATCTGATTGAATGTAGATTCAAGACAAGAGAAAATTTCAAACCTATGGCTACAAATATTCAACGTCATAGGACGGCATACGTGAATTACTGATTTCTAATAAATCAGCAATTGATCTTTCGTGATTATGTGCTGTGTGAAAAATAACTTTCATAAAAGGTGAACAAGAATATAGATTGTTATTTACAGGTAAGACAGATATTGATGGAGTGTCACCATTTTTTCATCTATCCTTTCCACTCCTACGGTATATGTCTACGGTAATCTAGCTACTATATCCCAATTTTCCCCTGTATTTTCTCTTAATAAATAATAAAAAGAGTATTTAGTACGCGATACACACCGGTCATTATTTATTAGACTGAGGCTGACCCCAAGTGACGTCTTAGCTCACGGACACACTGTTTTCTTAGACGGCATGATGAAACCTCATACAACCGATTGGGAGATCTTAAAACGAAATCTATTGCTGCTATTATAGTGGAATTTTTATTTGGAACGTCTTCTTGCCTTTGTAAATAGGATATTCTTTCCAATGAGCCCGAGTTTATTTATGATATATACAAAACATTTCGTGAAATATATAAAATGGATGGGATTGTATGGATGGAACATAATAGAACATGGTAGCCCAGTAGAAAGAACGTTGGGCAACTAACGAGTGGTCCCTGGTTCGAATCTTGAATGGTATGTGTCCAGCCTAATATAACGTGCAGTATTTTCTGGTTGTCAGATCTTCTATTTCAATGAACCCATGGAACCCATCTATGAAGGCGGTGCAGGGAAAGGGAATGTGAGATTTGAATCGGCATTGGGCTTAGTATTTGGTGAGGTTTACCCTCCTGAACAAGACAAACCTTAGGGTTTAACATGCTGCATGAATTTTATGATGCTGATACACCTCATTCTTTCCTTAAATAATAATCAATTACGTCAAGATTTCTCCAGTCTGTTTCGTCATTTGTGCTGGCTTCCGACCCATGATAAGCGTCAAATAGTGTTTGGGACGACTGTAATTTGTTTTTTACTAGGCGTAAACGACTTACCTGAGCAATCTTCATTCTTAATCATTTCTTCAATCGACATTGCCCCTTCCACTTCACCACTGATCGAGAGAATGTTGACGTTCCAATCAACCTTTCCAACGGCTCGTTTCACGGGAGCTGCGGTCTCAGGATCACAGAGAACGAATCGAGCAGACACTTCCTTCATTTGGGCGACGATTACCTCTGAAAATATATTTTTGTGTCGGTGAACAAAAACTAACGAACATCGCGATAAAATGCGGGATTTTTGGGTGCCCTTTTAATTCTTTATGAACATATTTTTACCGCATTATCCCTATTTAAATATGTTTGCAAGCAATAACAGTCTTTTTAATGTTAGATTTAAGCCTATTGCGATACATCCATCGTCAAATCAACCTATACTATAGAGGTAACCAACCCGTGCTAACAAGTAATATTTACATGCACTGTAACGCGGACCTGAGGAAACGACCGTGCTAACAATGAAAAATGAATGAATGAAAACGTGCTACCGAGGAACT
The DNA here is from genome assembly GCA_933228895.1 of Platycnemis pennipes. NCBI lineage: Eukaryota > Metazoa > Arthropoda > Insecta > Odonata > Platycnemididae > Platycnemis > Platycnemis pennipes. Next base: position 34,219,099 of record OW121855.1, read on the forward strand.
ACCAAACGAGAGTTCACTGCAGACAGTAGCAATTTTTCGAAGCTATTATTTTACTGGGACGAATTTGGTTTGATCCTCCTTTGAACGTGCTAAAGAGGTAACCAACCCGTGCTAACAAGTAATATTTACATGCACTGTAACGCGGACCTGAGGAAACGACCGTGCTAACAATGAAAAATGAATGAATGAAAACGTGCTACCGAGGGACTACCAAACGAGAGTTCACTGCAGACAGTAGCAATTTTTCGAAGCGTTTAAAATCAGAGCGGAGTCGCTAGGGATGAAGCCGCAAATGATTTTACAAATCGGGCAGTGTCCATTAAAAAGTGAGCCACAACCTCTGATTTCTGGGGGGGAGGCAAGTCCCCCCCACTATCGTGCTCAGGGGAGGGGGGGGCATGCCCCACCTACCCCCCCCCCCAGTTGTTGCGCCCCTGATTAGCTTCCATACACCCCCATTGAGTTCAAGGTTTTGAGTCTAAGATCTAATCCTCTTTTTGACTAAAATTGATCCTCAGCTCTTTTGCACCAACAGCTGTGAATCTATTAGAACCTGTATTAAGAAACTTTTAATTTCCAAAATATAACAGAGATGAAGTTGAGTGAGAAATTCGCGGCCGTCTAATTATGAGAAAGCTATATTTGTGTGATGACCGAGTCTCTACTGGTATCACGGTATTCATACTTCATTAAATGCTATAAGCCGATACTCACCTTCACGTTCCTCAAGAGAACATCCTCTAACGGCACCGCCACACTGCCAAACTCCGATATTAACCATGTAAATCATGGCGCCATCGTTAGTCACGCAGAACAGGACGTCGCCTTTCTTGAAACCCAGTCTTGTCAGTGCGCTAGCGATCTTTCTGGTCATCGGCTTGATGTCGCGGAATTTAAAGGCAACGCCACTGTCGATGTCCGTCTTTTGAAAAAATAAATGTCGTAAAATACATTGAAAAATGGGTTTCAACTTGGTCATAGAGGAAGAAAGAACGCAGTAGTAAATAATCCTTGCGAATTTCATACTCACCACCCATACCCTATCTTTTAAGACTTCATAATTAATGTCGATGGCTTGAAAAAGGAATTCGGGAAGGGAAATATCTGGGATTGTGATATTATCAGCTTTTCCCTCCATCGGTGACCTGACAACGTTAACGTCATCGTCACAATCACAGTTTGTGTTCCTTGAGGTTCCTATGGTAAAAAGGAAGAAGATCTGGCGTTAGAAATGCGCGTTAGGTGAAGAAACCCTTTGAGGCGTAATAGATAAATGAAAATCAGACATCAATACTTTGGCTACATAGACTGTGTATGACTACGTATTAAATTAACAGTGAAATATAAATTTTGTTTTTCTGGGTTTCTGTCGCAATGGTTGGGATACCTTGACAATCGTAGATATCGCCAGCATGTCAGTCGGGATCTCCGGGTCCAAAGTAGCGATGCAAAATTTTGGCCGCGTTACATAGTCGTCAAGGGTACCAACCAACATGAGAGGACACCGAAAACAAGCAATGTAACCTCTCCTCAAAATATTCATTCTAGCAGTTTGCTTTATGCATTTGAATAAATATATATTTAACTATTTATTAACTTCGAAAACTAGTGATTTTATTGTCTCGCCTTGGTAAAAATGTGTTTAAACTCTATGCAGTGCAAAATTGCGTTTGAATGTGCGTCTATAAGGAAACTCATGTCCCTCTCATTGGTATCCTTTGTGCGCAATTCGCAAATTAGCCCCTGCATTGAAACTGTCATCATTTTCATGGATTGAGATGACAATTTAAGAAGGGGTTTTATTTTTTCGTATGTTTACTACTTGTTATTATATAGAGAAAACCCTATTTACGATAATTCATTGAGAAATTGAGGTGATATTTCGAATGCTAAAAATAAGAAAAAAATCTTCTATTCTTATATTTATTGTAAATCCTCAATCAATAAGGAACTTGACTTAGGACGTGCATGAGGTTCCTAGATTACGTGAATTGATTTTATCACAAAACCAAAGCTAAGGTTGCAGAACTGAGAAGAACTTAAAATTTCCACGGTTTCGCTAGTTTGTCAAAAAATGCGGGACAGAAATACCAACGACATGAATATAAATTATTGATATGTGTATTTCAGCGTCCCGGCCTCACTAGACTGCTGTTCAGAAAATAGGTTTACTGAATTAATCACCCCTTATATGCTGTACAGAGGTAGGCACTTTAAGAATATTTTTTGTGCTTACAAGTAAAAAAATCTGATAAATTTTATTTATCTTAAGATGCATCTATGTTAACTGTAAATAACTAAGTGTTCGCTGATATTTCTTACAATAGCCTTGTCTACATCCGTAATTTAAAGAATGGACTTGAAATATTATTTACAGATTTACCTGCTCTACGAAGCACCTCCATTTTCTCGTGTAGAAATTTTCAAGGTGATGCGTCGTGGAGTGAATTGTTGAGTGGAGGTAACCGAAGAAGAAGAAATCAAAAATTTCCGCTGCGACAGTGAAAGCATCTGCAGGATTTGGTTTCCTTTCTGTAGATTACTGGAACAGAAATATCACTGGTATAACTTATAATTCCCTGGCCAGACATTAACAAGAAATGTTTTAACATTTCAATATTTCATGTTCTACAGTTAATGCAAACTTCTAAAGATAATCCTACGTTATAACTAGCGGGAAACTCTGGGTTTGAAATTTGGAAGAATACTCGAGAGACGCTCTCTTGGATGAATTCTCACTCCCTTCGCGATGGAGTCCGACTGCGGTAATGATAGTCGAGGGAAATGCCCTTACTCTTTTCCCTTAGTCAGTGTTTGCTGATCGTGAACTATCGGTGAACCTGCATGATACCATTGTTCTCAAAATCGGAGCATCCCCGTTGTCTCTTCTATCTTGTCCTTGTCTTGGTCTTCATCTTGCTTTGTCATAAATATTGCGGAAGGTAAACTAGGGAGGCAGCAGTTATCGAGTCATGTTTGTTCTGTTTTAACTGTCAAGATGGATAGCTCGTAGAAGTGAAACCGTGCTTTTCTCCCAATAATATCCAACCGAGGCTTTCTCCTAAATTACGTTCGTAGTCACTGCAAGTCATTCAGTTCAACAATCTTCGTCATTTTAAATTTTAAGTCGCAGCACCTAATAATTGGGCAATTTCGTAAAGGAAAGGAGATTGAATCCTTTGAAATCCTCTATGGTCTATCGAAATACGTCCTTTTCCTGCTTGAAAAACGCTGAGTTTCATCTGTGTAGGAATTTGACGAATGAGTCGACGAATTACCAACGTAATTTTATTTGAAACAGAGTTGTAGGTTATGAGCAGTTGCATGCTGTAATAAATCCTGAAATCGGACATTTAGTAAACTGCCAGAATCTTCTTCGCAGGAAAAGTGATTTTGGAATGAAAATGTACTAAGAAAATTCGATATTTAAGGTTAGATGTATTGGAGCGTATTTTCTGAGAATTTACCGAATATAAATTTTTCTTGTGACGTTAAAACCGCGACCGACCCTCAAAAAACCTTGTAATTAAATGCAAAGATGCTTTCAACCCAATTACTAAACGTGCAATGAAAATCATCAAATGCAGTAACTGTGACGGAAATCACGTTGACCAGCGTTCATAAATGTTAACAGCCAGATTAATGAGAATTTTAAAGCTTTTATTAACTCTCCTCAGATCACTTAAGCACCAGATCTTTCTTCCTTTATTAACATTACCCCGCGTTGCAGGGCCTTCTCCATCCACTCCTTTTGAAAGATACGTTTAGGAAAATGTATGATGACTTAGAAGTAACATATTAAAGCTGGTAGTGGCGATTAACTGGGTGTAAAACAGGAGATGAACTCAGAAAAAATAATGGTTAAAACTTGTTTGTACATATATGCTTAGTTCCCCTGAGACGGAAGAATAAATTTTTTGACACTCGATCCTTGAACATGCAATACAAAGTTGCCCGTGTAAAAAAAAATTGTAATCTTAAATTGACTCCGCAGTACTGAATAGATTGATCCTGTGATTTATTGATCGTGATATAAAAGTCTCGTTGGTAGTTGTAGTCTCTTAAAAGTAAAAGGGAGATCGATCTGGTAGAAGGGATATCTGTGTAATGAATACTTATTCACCGTCAAGATCCTTGTAGAATATTCTTTATGCACCGCCTTGTTCCATTGGATAGTTTTTTTGGATTGAGGTTTCGCAATAATATAATGGAATGGACAAATTTTGAGTGCTTGACGAAGTAGTGGCAATTTAGCCAGGTTGAGAGAATTAAGGAACTCCGATGGGAAATTGACATCGGCATCTATGGTAGGTATCGGAGGATTTATGTTCAGTAACGTCGCAGGTATCATAGCAAGTAGGAATCAGGCTATTTATTTCTTGGACCTCCTCCTTCTTAGCAGTAATAATTGTCCTCCACCACAACTAGTTTAGATCGAGATCGTTTTTTGAAGCATGGTGGTATACTATATCTATTAGCTCTGTGACGGACGATTCCAGTTTACAAAAATTGGGGCAAAATTTGATGTTGCCCGAAAATCTACTCTTAGTCTTCCCTCTGCGAATTCCAGGAGTCTGCTAGAGAAGGATTATTTATACCTCCTGAAGTACTACCATATTTTCTTTTAAACCAGTTATTTTCACATTTCCAATAAATTTAATGTTTTTAATAGGTGTGTATTTTATCGGCTGGTGTTGAGTTTGGAATTACTGGCATAGTTTTCCAAATCTCCGCCAAGGAGCACCAGAGCTCCACGGATAAGGTTGTAATTTCCTCTCACACCTTTCAAATTAACGTCGAGGACCTCGATGGCTTTCCTGTGGACCATGGTGCATTCATCCTATGCGATTAATTAACATGTTCTGAGCACCTGCGCTTGAGCACTTTCCAGTGCTACTCTCCTCCCATACTCTTTTAACATGTTCTCCTTCTCTTCTCTTTCTCAGTTCTTTTTTCGAAGAAACGGGTGCACTATTCCGTCGCCCTCCATCTCCCATTCGAATTTTACTCCAAGGAAAAACAACGGGGAAGGCAGAGCGCTACCCATATCATCTAAACGGATATTTTGTTTCTCTTTACATACGATAGCCTCCCAGGCTAAGGCAACATTCCTGACATCCCATAGTTGTGCTCCCGTACCTTTTTAAATTATTAAATTTGTCACCCTTAACTCATGTTTTAAACATTTTCCCAGCAAGACTCCACACATACGAATGATGTAAGTCTCCGGAATCGGTGAAAAAATAAATTATGTTACGTGAGGTAATGGAATTAGTTTCACATTTAATGTTTATATGAGTTGGAAATATTATTTCTTATCTCTCCTTATTAAGTAAAATAAAAAATAATTCACATCTTTAAACACCATTCGCATTCTAAAGCCTTAAATTCTTTATTTTACCTTTACATACAGTTAACTTGAACAGTATCAGAAAGTTGCAATAAGAAATTTTTGACGCAATCTTTTGCAAACCCTTCATGCACAATTCATGTTACAGCCAACGCATCCCTTATGTTATGAAAGTTGTAAAGTATTACAATAATAATGCTTGCAGTAAAAATCGAAGGGATATTTATCAATGTCGTCTCCGTTTAACCTGATGCCTCACAGTGGGACCAAATCCCCAAAACGGGCCAAAAGTCCAAAAATAAAGTATTACAAATATCTTTTTTCTCTTTGAAACTCAGAAGAGAAATATTTAGGGTGTATTATAGTACCAAAATTTATTAATTTTAGTGCACATTTGATATTTGAATTGCACCCATAATTGAATGTTCTGTCCATGCTCTTCGCCAGCGGTTTTTTGAACTAATATTCAACTACCACTTATTTCTCAAATTAGAATAATGTTGCCATTAAGCATACCTAAGTAAATGTATGCTTTGAGGTTTGATCTTTGAGTTCAGGTGACCCTATTATTTCATTTGCGTACATTAATTGGTATTAGGGAACGCATTTTTAAACTAATGCATTTTTAATGTGTTTGATGAGTAAATGGAGACCGACAAAAAAATCTTGAAAAATCCTGAGTTCTTTCCATTATTATATTGAAGTAAACACTTCTAACTTGTTTCTCTAAAATAATTACGTGCTACTATGTGCTACTTTAGTAGATAATTTATGTCACCGGAGACGCTGCATGTAGCTGATTGCGAATTTATTGAGCATGGGCGCCGCCGCTGACAATGGGAAACGTAGTTAGGGCTTTGAGGGAGGGACGCATCATCAGGCAATGCGTTGGAACATGCCGTTAGTTGGGTTAGCTATAAGTCCTTATACCAACATGCAGCTACCAATGTTATCCATTGCTACACTCGTACTGGATATTTTTACCGTTATTCATATCCCTAATAGTACGAGGAAAAAAGGACATTTTGAATCTGTCAGTTCGGCAATCAATTTCTCTAATTTTGTGATTATGGTCCAGTCTACCATAGTAAGTTGGGGTCCGCAAAATATTTTTAACATCATCACTGAAAATATGGTCTTGGAATTTGCTTAAAGATTAAGTCTTAATTTCAACCTACGATCTGACAATGATTCCCAATTTAATTCATTTAATAGACTGGTTACGCTAGTAAGGTTATCATACCGTCCCTTCACAAATCTTGCCGATCTTCGCTGCACACGTTCAAGTTCGTTATTTAGACCGATTTCGTAGGGATCCCATACACTGGCAGCATATTCCAAATGAGGTTTTACAAGGGAAAAGTAGCTGATTTCTCGTACATGAGGACGTATGAATGCAACATAACTTCCTTGTTAACTGCAGGTAAAGTTATGCTAATAGTAGATTTCAGATCTCCATTACTTACTGTTGTCAAGTAGATTGAATTTTATGCCATTCCCGTGAAAACAATGGCTTTTAAGAGCGAAATAGAATTTTGGCCCCGTTTTAGGGATTTGGTCCAACTGTGTGCCGTACTGCTGTGCTGGCAGATGTGATTTCTGAGGTTGGTTTCCTCCTTTCCGCAGAATTAAAAGACGGAAGTAAAATACAGTCTTGTAAATTCATGCTTCAATATACAATTTCGCATCTGAAATACGCTAGCCTCGCACTTTGCCTTCAAAAACCCATGTTCTCCTCCAAACTCTCATAATCCTATCTGTAGCACAAAATTGAAAATTTGGTTCATCGGATTACTGAGAAAGGTACTTCACCAGCAAGACTTCCGTGAATTGTGGAATAGCCGTACGGTTGGTATGAATACACTCCACGGCAGGTGTATCTCGGAATCCTCTCGTCAGGCTCTTCTTTTCTCCTTCACTTGCTCGTTGGTTACAAACTCGAAGTTTTCCTAAGTGTTAAACTCCTTTCACGTTCGATGTGGCCCGTTTGTAAAGTTCCTCAAGAGTGAATTTGTTTCTTATAATTTAGCTTCAGACTGGCACGATGGCTTGTCTTCAGTATTCCTTTAAATCCATCACTTGTATCCTTTCCCTGGGATGTGGTATAGAATGCCATTCAGCTTCGACCCCAAAATCTTGGCGATGCAACAATTTCAACATTTTGTAGCGGTTCTAATATTGAGACCCGCAACGTCGAAAAAGTAAATTTTTTTAGTAGGTTAATTGTTAGACTATAGAGCTTGTTACATTATAGAGCAGCGTCCTTTGAAATATGGCGTTATGCTTCATGCAATCTGAAATAATAACCACACTGAGGCGTACACACTTGATTGTTCATATTTCTATTGCAATATGTAATCGAATGTACCGTAGCCTGGCAGTTACTCCAGTGCAAACCTTTTTCTAATCATTGGTACAGAAATGAAAGTTTATCGGAAAAATCGCACACAAAGAAAACTTCAAATGATTTCAGGTTTTCTCTTCCAAGTAATATACAATTTGCATACGAGCATTATATAGTCATGCCGTCGTACTCACATAATATGCTCAGGGAAAACCTCGCAGAACATTTTTAGAAACTTAATCTGAGTTGTCAAGGTACAGAAATTTTCCTGATTTTACATTGTTTGAAACATTTTTCATCATGTAAAGTGGGTGTGGGAAAATTCAACAAGGTGAAAAATATAGCTTAGGTAATAGGTCAGTAATAGTGTATGAGTTAATAATACTCAGTGCATGCCTCCAAGGACAACAACCAGAGTACCGTTTATGGCGCAGCTGCACCTTCATACGGTGCTACTTTAGCAAATACATCTTAGGGGTCTCAGTAAGAGGCATGTATAAGTGCAGCGAAAGAAAGCAGGACTAATGAAATCTTGAGAGGTAGACTGGGGGTCGGTACGTCCAGGAAAAAAATCGTGACGAAGTTTGAACAACACTTTGAAATCGTAGGATCAAACATCTGCTATGGCTAAAAATTCTTTATATCAAGTAAATTTCAATTTAAAAAAACCTAAAAACAATCAGTAGCATTGGAAGCCGAAGGCGAGACAAGGTTTGCCTATTGCTCTCCGAGGCCGACCGCTATAAAGCCAGGTGACGCTCTTCATAGATTCTAGGGCTGTGGTCACACCTGGGCCAAGCAAATACCAATATTCACGGGCAAAGAGTTGGTATACGGTTAAAATTTGGTGAGAAGATGAATGAGAAGGTTACGGAGATCTGAAGACACCAGAGTACCATAACGTCAGCCGGTAGGCGGGTGACCGGCAGGCGTCACGCCATCACTCAAAAATATTTTTCTTTCTTAAATGAAATATTACCTCTGGAAAACTTTTTTAGTTTGTAGAGGAGGGTTGTGTCTACAACATATAAAAAAATGAGCAAAATCGAAGGTTGAGGTACATCGTCATATTGACTTGAAGCTTTAAAATTGTTATAAACTTTATAAAATTGTTTATATTTCACAATATAATCCCTTATTATATTTTTACAATTCAAGTTCTTTAAAATAAGCCCCTAAGAACGTCTGTAGCTCAAATAGTCTCGGAGATATACTGTAAAATGTGTAGTAACTTTTGCAAAATTATGAACATAACAGAAATATAACTCCAATTTATTCCTGACTATTGTTTTCCTGACTAACTCCAATTTATTCCGGTTAAGATTTTACTTAGGGATCGAAAATAGATATGCACTAAACCGACAATTGTTAATGTTCACTGCTGAAGACATCCACTAACTATAACAGGAGAGCTGAACGAAAGTAATATAAGTAATATGAAATTTAGAATTATTATTTTGCTCTTGCGAACATTTGCACGTTTGCTTACTTTGGTACACATGCCAGACACACAATACAGTGAATATATGTGGAAGGTAATGAATACTTTCTCCCCCATTGTTTCTGAAGTGTCATCTCTTTAGGTATTTAAGTAATCATTCTCAGCTGCTTGATGATAATTCTTCGATGGCTCGTTTGAGAAGTACAGGTCTGTCCAATTTTCCTCCCCCAGTGACAGGCAAGCTCTCTACAAACGCAACTCCCCCGTAAAGGTGCTTGTAGTCCTCTGCACTTTCTGTTTAAAAGACAAAGAGAGACAAATTAAAGAACAATACTCATTCCGCCAGTAACCATGCCCATTAGTAGCGAAATCCTATTGACTACGGTTGGCATCCGGCCTTGGGTTGGAAATATGGGTGGAAAGAAATGGGCACTCGTAACCAAGAACTGGTTGGCTCTGGTTGGTTGACGTCACAACCCTCCAACGGCAACTGTATCCGCCAACCTCCAGCAGCGGACAGTAGTCATCAATATATTACCTACGATCTCAACGATCAATTTCAACCCTGTTAAACCCCTCCCACAGGCTTTAAAGCATCGTAACATCCTTAAAGAACCCCCATAAAAATATTACGCTGAAAGGAATCCTCTGTCATTCGTTAGTGATAAAACTGACATTCTTTTAAGGTACCTGATTTATATCTCAATTGTGTTATTTATTCTCTAATCATAATGTGTCATCGTCATTATTTACACAAGTAATGAATTTACACTCTATCTTCTCCTTATTTAATGGAAAGCTGGACCCGCTCCCTGCCGATAGTGCATATAAAATATATTCGCCTATCCCCTCCCCCTCTTTCAGCAACACGTGATTTACCCCATGACATGAAAGACACTTTCAAAAATTAAAGGTTAATTCTTATGTTTTTTTCAAATGTCCACCAAATCTAAATGGCGCAAATGTCAGAATCCGTCGACCTACCCAGACGACTTCTACTAATTAAGTCCTCTTCTTTACGTCTTCTCCTACACTCCTCTTGGTTTTCACTGCATGCAACAACTAAACAGTTCCTGTACACCTTATGCGCCCTTTCTCCCACGCATAATCTATTCATCGTAATAATGTGGGAAACTTCTTCCTATGCTATGGTCATTAATGTGGTATAGCACATATAAGTCCACTTTTACAAGTGGCACCTGCAGATAAGCCTTATGGGCTATTCGGGATCCATAAATAAATGTCTATTAGGGTCATAAGTGACCTTAGAAGGTTGTGGCGGAGCACATCTTCGAGGTTTCTATACGTAGACCCCATAGAGAGTACTCCAACTTGACCTCCCTAAATATCTCAAATACGATATTTAAATAATGTCTATTTGTGATTTTTTGCTCTTAGGAGGAACAGTTATAACACATTCTCATATGTGTTGAATTCGCTCATATGTGATGCTGTACATAATGTTTACATATAATGGAATCAACAACGTATATTATTATTCTGAAACATTGTTCGCTCTGAAAGACCTTAGCTTGTCTAACAAGGAGTCCAGCTTAGCTTAGGGAAAAAATCCAGGATGATTGGTGTATATTATAGTGAAAAAGTACTTCACGCCAGGTATTATAAGTACTGCAGGGATTATAAGTAAAACTTTAATTACCAGCTACGTGTGCTTTGATGTCTTCTTCGGTTACTTTACACCCAGGTTTGAGGACTACATATGCCTTGGCAATAGATGTTTTCTCTGGATCAGGCACACCGACGACTGCAGCTGATACTACAGCAGGGTGTTTCAAAATTATGGCCTCTACCTCAGAAGGTGATACCTGTGGTACAAAATTACAATTATGTTTAATGCTTGTGCCACGATTACAGTGTTAATTTAAAATCATTCTGATTTTTAGCCATTTCTATTCTATATTTCCGTGACAAAAGAGATCTCTCACGACTTTTTAAGAAAGTAGGCGATCAACTCGAAGATTAAATATTAAGATGAGGCTATATCTTAACTCGGAATAGCCTCAAAGGCATGTTAATTACGGATAATGAGCGTGAGGAAGAACTTCGTCCCTGGAGGCGTGCGTGCTTTGGTATGCTATGCTGACCCTTCAAATATTGGCAACACTTGAATGTTAAATGGACGTACCCAAATACTATGCACCTTTAACTTGCAGATAATTTTGTGTATGAAAAAAATTTCGTTTAAGAGCAGTGACTTCACTGACATCACCTGATGATGCCTGCTATTGATTAAAATCGGTGGATAGTTTGACAAGAAAGTGAAGTAAATTAGTGCCAATTTTCTTTATGTCTTTGGATATAAGATGTCACAAAGTTTAACCTGACTCCATCAAATTCATTGCATACATAATTCTTTATTCTATATTATCTTACCCAGTGTGCATGGCACTTGAATGTGAATTTTTCACGGTCCACAACGTACAAGTAATCCTCTTCATCGAAATATACGATGTCTCCAGTGTCATACCAGCCATTTTCATCCACATAGGAACAAGAATCCTTCAGGTGAATGCGACGAAATCGTTAAATGGTTTCACGCACCAGGCGATGGAAAGAGAGAGAGAGTGAACATTTTTCAATGAATTTGTTATCCGTTAGATGAATAAGCTTACAAATGATATGAAAAATCCATTGATATGAAATTAGGAATTATTGAATAGCATCATGCAAGAACAACGTGAAATTCAAATCTGATCGTGCCTTTGAGTTCAAAGATAACACCCGTGTACCAATGAAAAAATTGGGTAACATGTGAATGTTATTACATAGTACATGTAAAATAATATCATATATGTAAATGCAATGCACCTTACCTTTTTATCACAATCAGATATATAGCCCTTCATCATATGTTTAGTCTTCACCAAAAGCTTTCCTTTCTTATTTCTACCCAAGGATCTGCCAGTGGTAGTATCCACCACCTGAAACGAAAAAGTCTCTTCTGATATATGTATCTTCTGATATGATTGAAAATGGTCTGTTAATTATATCTCAGCAATGATTTCCTCCTTCATGAATAGATATTTTCGTTCTTTTTCCCTGTTTTTTTGTTATGAGGACGCTAATGAAGAGAAAATATCTAATATCATGTCCACACATACGAGTAGGAAATACATTGAAATAAGGATTTTTGATTTTTGCCATAGTCTAGATGGATGATTATTCTTATAAAAATTTTTGTTTTAATAGTCGTTTGGATCCATTAAAAATGAGTGGTTGGTTAAGACATGCTTCACTTTTTGGTTAAGTTCAAGTTCAACGTGTCGTAAGCATTATAAGATCTAAAAAATGGATCTGAATCCACTTACCAATTAAGCGTTATTTGATTCATGACGTGGGTTATATTTGTGAGATACCAACCTTCGCAGTCACCACTGGTTCTAAAAGTCCAGATGACATATAGTTATCTGAAATGCAGAGAAGTAGGACTAACTTAATCCTTTGAACTTCAATATTGAATGGAGAAATGAAAGAGCGGTCGGGTGACTGTAATTTGTTATTTCTTTGGAACATGTATCAATTAATGAAAACAGTGGATGGACTTAGAAATTATCTTACCATTACTTGCCGTAACTTTTCACTTACCACCATCGAGAGTGTTGAATTTTGCTCCTGCTACTCTGTCGACCCCACTAGTATTTTTTGCAGAGGAGGGAACATGTAAATGAGATGCGGCTATCAAAAGAGTCTCTGATATGCCATAAACCTATGGGAATAACATGTTTAAAATATGAAATAAATATTTATCATTTATTAAAGTGTGCTCAAATTACAATATAATGTAACCCATTCCTAAAGAGTTTGCCTTTTATCACATCACTGATATTTGCCAAAAATATAAGTTAAAAGTTACACGTTTCCTCAAAATCATAACTTGTGCTCAAACCGAAGGTTATTTTTTGATAGGTGAGAGTAGAGCTCACCCCGTACTAAGTCATCGGCGTGTGAAATTCACACGTTCAGGGTAGGGGGGCCAGTTCCTTTCCCTGGGCCACCTGCGATTCCCTACGAAGTTCTGACACGCAGAAAATCGAATCGCGAGGATTTTAGAGGGGGGTGTCCAGAAAGGCTGTTGCCCGGGATTAAAACCCGGGTCAGTAGCTCAGCGCTTCCACTAGGCCACCACGACCCTCAAAAGCATATCGTGATATATTTACTCTGCAAAATTGGTAAAATTCACGTTTCAAAAAGGCTCGGCATTGTTATTCAAAGCCGAAGCTCAGGATGGGTTTCTCGATGTAATGCTTGAGCGCAGTGATGGAGCTTTGCTGTGTGTCGTGGCTGTTGCTAACATGAATCGAATATTTCCTGGAGAAAATGACCCAAAAGACGATTATTGGTATTTGTACAGTGTATTACAACTGATGATTAAATTATCACCTATTACTGATGAATTAGATAACATTCGAGGAATGAGGATCATATTCACCTAGTGAAAAATATGGCGATCTTGATATTATTGAACGTGATTTCGTCAATAGTGAGCACAAATCAGGGTCTATTATACGATTATTACGGAATGCCATTATTCTTATGGTGTCTGGAAAGTTTAGCTATCCTTTCCTTCAGTCCAGTACTTCGGATCTGAAAATCTGTCACTGAATCTCTTAAGATACGAAGAAAATGGGAAAAAGCGGAAGGAAACCTGCAAGAACTATTAAAAGTCCAGGAGATGCCGATACTATAGAGTAGATGTAAGAAGGAATGTTTTAACGGTCCCAGTGCCATAAACGTTTTAGAGACCTCTATTTTTTATGATACACGGAAAACCTCATTTTTTCCATTCGATTTGAACATCTTAACCAAATTCAAAGATCGCGAACTAGCCGCGAAAACTTTAACGGCGTTACCCGCTGGGATAGCACAATAGCATATTCCACTAAGAAAAAAATCATTCGTCTTGACCAGGACTCGAACCCGGACCCAGGGGCTTTAATTTCCACAAAAAGCCTCTATAGTTTCTACAAAGAAAGAGGACGTCTTGGTAGCTTTAATGGTAGAGCACCTGGCCGGAAATCCACTGGTCCATGTTCGACTCCCGGTCAAGGCGAATGATTTTTTCTCTGAGGAATATCTGGTATTTTAATCGAATTTTATTGTTGAAAATAATTCCGTCACAAATTTCGTAAGATTTCGTACATAGGTTCATATAGTCAAGAGACTATTTAGTCAAGTAAAATGCTATTCAACAGGTTAGTTTCCTATTTATCTAGCCTGTAAAGTAACATCAGACTAAAACTAGCTGCAACTTTAACAAATAACTGGCCTTACCAACAATAAAATCACATGCGGCAGTTTTGCTTCCAAAGCTCTTGCTGTGGCGTAGTTCAATACTGATCCTGAGGATTGTATTATTTTCAAGAAGGTCATGTCAAAGTGTTCTATCTCTGGAAGCTGGAGAAACGCATGCACAGCGTACGGATGAAGAAACACACTCTCAGGCTGCGAAAAAATACCTTCTCAAAAGTTTTTCTAGCAAGTATTGAATCATTTTCATTGTGACACGTTCTTAAATATAGGTATTATTTCTGGAATAATCCAATCTGGCCATATTTTGTACTGACCTTGTACTTAATAAGGTTTTTCATGAAGGACTCAAGGTCGCATTTCGATGAATTGTAGAATGAGCTGCCCTTCATAATGGTGAAGCTAGAGACAGCATAGAGGCTAGCGTAGAAATTCCCCACCGCAGCCATCAGCGAAGTGCCAGTCTTTCTAATTTAGAAAAATAATGGAAATAAATGAGTAATTTTGTTTGTGAGATAATATTATCTGATTTCCTGAAAGATACCAATGGTGTATAGTGGAGGCATATTAAGGATCGTTATAATGGCTGCATTAGCGCGATAAAAAAGGATATTTGTTGTCATCGAATATTGGAAATGGAAAATTGGACAAATTCAACTAATTGCAATCGAAGGAATGAGAGATATAAGACACTACCATAAAAGGGGATTTTATTGAAAATTAGTAACTAAACTAATAATAACACTCAATCTCTAAGAAGTGTGACTTCATCAAATTTATTGTAAAACGAAACACGTAATTAAATATACTCGTGTACATTTTCCCGTTCTCTAATTTGTAATCACAGTTATTCTTGCGATTTTGCTGTTGATATTAGGAGTTTTTGATGTTTTTTCCCGATAATAACCTCTTCGGGACCATCAATCCTTTGAACCGGACCCTGATCATATCCTCGTTAGTATGAAAGGTCACATGCACTCGTAAATAAACATAGGAAAACCAGTTAAGAGCCGGAAATATAAATGGGATGACGTTGTCAAATATTTAAGGATTTTACGTGGCCGTGACATGTGCCGGAAATTGCCGTGTGACTTAATGGCATACCATATATTAGATCATGAATTTTAAACCCAGAACCACACTTTTAGTGAAAAGTATGTTTTGAAAGAATTAGCGGTTAGCTCTCAAGTATAATGCAGTAGTTGCTGATGAATTGGCCTACAAGTAAACAATTTTTCCTGTTATATAAGTGGTGATTATGCTTCAAAAATTGGAAATACCTTAAAATTAAGTTTTTGATATACATATATGAAATATCATATTTAATTAACCATCAATAAAAATTGAATGTTAATTCCACTAATTTAATTAAAGAAGAAGGTGTTATACGGTGACGTTCATCAGAAAACCTAAGAATTATCTCTCCCGCCATTATTTTCCAGTAGAATATGAAATATCAGATGCGATACCCAATACGATGCTACCAAACATGCATCAGAGTTCTTACCCTTCTTCTGTTAACTTCTTATCTCGTAGTCCTCTTAATTTCAAGTAAGAAACAAAAGTATAATGCGTTTGAATCACTCCTTTTGGGGTACCAGTACTTCCGCTTGTGTTGATAATCACCGCAGCATCTTCTTTTGGATCAATTTTCACATCCTTCGGGAAAGCTGGAAAGCAAAATATTTAGGCATGGAGAGCTAGTAGTAGTGGCTATTCGGCAGAGGTGACCGACAGCAAATAGAATTTTCGCCTTATTAGGAAAGCTGGGTAATGGCTAGAGGTAGGAATTTTTTAGGGGGCGGAGGAAGGGTGGAGAGAAACTCAGCGTCAGCATTAGCGTACTCTGAAGTCAGCCAAGGGATCACGTTCGAACTTCCAACACGACGGACGGGCTACTGAAGGGCACTGCGCGTTTGTTTTGATATTGACAACAGTTTCACGTGGAATTTCATCCGCCGTCTTTGAATCACCGATAAAATAATGACGATGACACCATAATTTGAAATTTAGCACATCAGCTCCGAAACTTACGATTTAATATTTCGTGAGTGAGTAAGTCGGATCGGTGTAGTGGTTAGGGAACTGGCTTGTCGCTACAAGAGCCTTTGTTTGAAGCTCGGCAGTGGAAGATATATTTCATTGTAATGTAAGATTTGGTGTTTTCCCGATGCATGCATTTCATTCGTAAGGCTGCTTCTATTTGAGTACATTGTAGAAAGCATTCGAGATTAGAACACCGACCGTCGGATGTGACGTTGAACCGTGGTCCCCTTGGTAGGTTGTATTATTTTGCATTTGTCGAACTGAAGAGTTTCAAAATGTCCTTTTTTCTTCACGGATATGAATATCATAGGTAATTGCATGTTGGTATAAAGACTTTAAAGCTAACCCAACTAACAACATCAAATTACATGCTTTCTTTGCTATTTTTATCTTTTTTAAATTGTGAAGTTTAGACTAGTATATTATTGCTGGTACTTTTTTTATGAATGATATGTAATGCATGTTTAGTGTGAATTCACCTTCTACCACACACCTTTATGGTGGTTTGCAGGGTATTATGTAGATGTAGAAGTATTAAGAGTAGGCCAATGACGGTCAGGGTTTCTCTCCACCCTTCCTCCTCGCCCTTCCATATCCATCCATGTACCTTTTTTCCCGGTCTGAAGTACCTGTAAGTTCAGGTATAGACTTGAAAATACAGATTATGAGAAGATATTTAAAGCAGACTAATGTAAGCATTGCTGCAAGCTCTCTGCCGAATCAATGTTTGCGGGAGATTCCCTGATTTTCGGAAGAAGTTACTAAACTTATTGAAGAGAAAATAAAATACAAGAGCGTGAAATCCGTTGGAACACTATTTTATTGCAAACATTAAGGAATAAATAAACCGTAAAGCAAGGTAGTAGAGAAATCTAGGTGTAAAATTTGTGCAAATACGTACTGCAATAAAACATCGAACTTCTAAAGGTGGTAGCCTACTATAATTATCAATTATGTCAGTAATCACATAAATTGCCATGCAAAAAAAGTCACCTGGACCGGGAATCGAACCAGGGACCTTTGGCTTTCCGGGCCACTGCGCAGACCACTACGCTACCCAGGTTCCCTAATTAGCATGGCAATTCTACCGACCTTCAGGTACTAGATGTTGAGCCCTCGCGGTCCATCAAGGATGGCAACGCAAGGGAGACAGGGCTTCAAGGAAGCCACTACCAAAGGTGAACCCCATCCAGCGCTAAAGCCGCGCTTGGCGGTAAATGTAGGAAATATCAATCCTGCCGCGTGAACGGCGGTGAAATTCACATAAATTGCCATGCGAAAAAATTCACCTGGACCGGGAATCGAATCACGGACGTTTGGCTTTCCGGGCCAAGGTTCCGGGTGCCGGGTTCCGGTAGCGTAGTGGTCTGCGCAGTGGCCCGGAAAGCCAAAGGTCCGTGGTTCGATTCCCGGTCCAGGTGAATTTTTTCGCATGGCAATTTATGTGAATTTCACCGCCGTTCACGCGGCAGGATTGATATTTCCTACATGTCAGTAATCACTTTAAGAAGCACGGTGTTACATTTGGTGGCATATTTTTGGAGTTATCATGGAAAAATATTCAATATTCGGCAGTTCGTCTAACATCTTGTTCCTTTCAAGTCTCTGTAAAGCCGCGGGGGATAAGGACGTTTTGGTAGGTTTCGTAAACATTAGTGCATACCTGTCGTGCTTTTTGGAGATGCATACCCCCTGCCGTACTCTCGAAGTGGCTTACAGAGTAGTTAATCGAGTCCCGATCAAGTTCAATGGTTTTTTTCTTTGTGTAAATTCTTTAGTTGTGAATATTGTGAAGTTGTTAATGGGTAACTCCATAAATGTTTATGCGGCTAGTTCTCAATCATTGAGTTTGTATAAAGTGAGCGTCTTAGAGTTTAAATTTGGCCTCTTGGGCGGAGGTGCATTAAACGCTATTTACTGCTGGTCCGTATATTAGTTCATCTAGCGTCCTACTAAAATCCTTCGGGAAAACGGATGCACGCCTTAGTAGCTTAACAGGTTGAAGCACCTGGCCGGAAATCGGGTAGCTCCGGTTCGAGTCCCGGTCAATGTGAACGATTTTTCTCTGTGAACATGTTACTATTTTGCATATCACCGGGTAATATACCGTCAGGGTTTTCACGGCTTGTTTGCAATCCTTGAATTTAATTGTAAAAATCCCAGTGAGAAGGAATTCGAGGGAGAAAATGATTCGAGAAGGTTGATATATCAGAAATGCACGAAGAAGATAGGGATCTCGGAATAAATGGAGTTCCCGGAAACGATGATGTTTTGCAGTGCTTTTGTGGAAGCGAAGGTAGTGAATAAACTACATCGAAATCATCTCTAACATGTACTCAACTGGATAGAATCCGAAGGACTTCTATTAAAACACTATTCATTTGCCAAATAAATGGAAGGCCAATATTATGAACATTTAAGTTCCATGAGCGTGACGACACATACCTTCAAGGTATTGTCTAGGGTCATATGTAAAAAAATTAGAGGAGTTCCTGGATGAATATCGATATATAATATGATAAAAATAGTATTTGGTAAAAGTAATGGTACAAGGGATGATATTTTGATGTTTAGGCTGCTCGTATGGAAAGGAATAGAGAAGAACCTCCTAGAAAGCTCTGAGTACCTTTTGAAGATTAATTCAGCGAATCGCAGGGAATAGTGACGTTTCAAAAAACCTGTTTGTATCACAGTTCACGTCTATCGAGGGTAATGAGCGATTTCATGTGTTACATTTCCATCGTAATTTCCAGGCGCGAGACGTTAAATAGACAATTTAGATTGTTTTCGTAGTATTTTATTGCTTCTTTAGAGAGGGATAGCTTCCATTATAGCTAGGTGCGTCGTATGATTCATCTACCTATTGTGGACCGTAGTAAAGAAAAGCCTTAACTGTGGGTTTTGATTGTGAACAGATAAAGACAGTAACAACATCTGAAATATACCAATGCCTATTCTAGTAACTTTACTTTATTTACTCGCCATTACATAAACATCAGGTTCAATGATGGTAAAGATATTATTTTACCTTCTTTTCATTATTCTTCAAAATCCCTATCGGGTAAATTTCTATGGACTGTGTTGCTGCGATTACTTCGTAATACCTACGCTCAGTTTCGTGAACCTGGTGACATTTTGATAGCTCAATATATAATTTTCAAAAACGGATACTGCTCTAAAATTTGAACGGGCTTGTTTCCACTTTTAAATTTTCCTTTGTTCACCTTTCTCCCTTTGATTCACATTTATTATACCAGAAATGCAAAAGCGTCTAATTTCGGATTCGCTTGGACATTCGTTGAAAGGTGTGACTTATGAATTAGTGAACGCCTGCACTCCTGTCTCATACTATTATAAGCATCAACATTTAACCCTGAGATCTGCCGGAAAGCTGTGTGACAGGGGGTGGTAGTTCTTCAGCCATGAAGAAGAATGTTAGCAGTTAAAAAAAATTGCTGATTAATAATCTACAATCCCATTCACGGCGAGAGCATGTGGCAGGGGGTGAAGATCACCAAACATGCACTATTTACATACGACTAAAGAGCTACAAAGCCACCGCTACTGCAAGGAAACATTTATGAAGTATTATGTGTAATGCGTTAAAAAGAATTTTGCCTTATTTGCATTGTAGTGATGTATTGTGCGCGGATTAGTGAGTTCTTGTATGCTCGGTCTAATCTCTCTTAATTTGTTGCTCTTGTCTGTCCTGCTTAAGTAGTGTGGAGTTAGAAATATGCCTGAAGTGCAGATTCGAATTCGTTTGTTTTGAAATTTTCATGTAACTTTTATCAGGTGAACAATCTTCTACTCTTTAGGGTATCCCAACCAAGCTCTCCCAATAGCTGAGTGAGACTTTCTCTAAGTTCATAGGTGTTTGTTAGAAACCCGCTGCTTTCCTTTGTATCTTATTTAGTTCCCGAATCAAATATTCCTTCATTGAATCCCAAATTGTTGATGCATATTCCACATGAGGCCTTACAAGGACGGCATTATTTCTTTTGCTTTTCCTCTTTAATTTTTTCCACGATTCGTTTTGCTGAATTCCAATCTATTCAGCGCTGTGCCACAAAAAATTCGAATATGACTTCCTCATAATAGACATCAAGTAATAGTTATGCCCTGATATTTTATTTCACTTCCTGCTCTTATGTCTACTCCGCCCGCATTATAATTTTGTAGCTATTTTATCTTTATCTGCTAGAAGTGTATTACGGTGCATTTTTTTAGATTTGCTTATCACCCCCGGTCTTGACATCAAGAATTAATACGATTAAGATCGGTCGTGAGAGACTTTTTGTACGTTGTTTTACTTAGGTATATCTCGATAGGCGACCGAATCATCAGTTAATCATCTTCATATGAGACAGGAGTAAAACGCTCTTGAAAGATCAAGAAAATTTATTAAACTTTCAAAGGAAAAGTTTGGACTGCCTGCGGGCAATGTCTTTCATTGTTAATATTACAGCACTTCTTTTCCATCCATATTCCTCGAGGTGCGTAAATACTTAGCAACAAAAGATATTGTTTGAATATAGAAATTTATAATTTCCAGCCTTAATAAGGAGGGTTGTGTAATTGCATGGCGATTTAGGCTAGGGATAGAATAGGGCTGACTTGACTGGTATAAAGACCAGTTAGGTTTAGGTGGAGGAGAATAAGAAATCTTTTGGAGATATTCCAAGTGTGAAAAGACTCACTTAAGGAGAGAGTGCGTGTAGGAAGAAACGATGCTGCTGAAGGCGTCATTGTAAAAGAATGCTTGCTGAGAAAGATGCATCAAGTAGCATGCAACTTGGCATCGCTAGTCGTTCCTAAAATACGAGCTCAACTAGGAGGAAGAATAACTAATACGGAATTAAATTAATTCTCGACGGTGAGAAGCGGTTTATGTTTTAAGCAGTCAAAGATCGGATGTCAATGGAACAGGTTCGGGTTATTATGCTGGTGTGACTACCGACTTCCCATCCAGAGTACCCAGCTTCATGTACCAGCAACGGTACATTTTTATTGGAATCCTGGTCGTGTGGAGAACATTTCTAGTTTAGTATTCCGCCTATCGGATGGGTTGGTGACGCGTAGACCCATTTCTACCTTTTGTTTAGAGTGCGCCAAAGTCGGTGTCGGGTTTGTCTTCAACCTTCCTCCTCAACTCTCCAAATTCCCGACTTTCTTCTATGCCGAAAATAATCTTAGTTTCATTCGTATCCTCCAAAGACAACAGTGTATGTCTCTAAATACGAT
This sequence comes from Platycnemis pennipes, assembly GCA_933228895.1. Classification (NCBI taxonomy): domain Eukaryota; kingdom Metazoa; phylum Arthropoda; class Insecta; order Odonata; family Platycnemididae; genus Platycnemis; species Platycnemis pennipes. The sequence continues at coordinate 34,240,792 of OW121855.1, forward strand.
AATTATGACCTGGGGGGGTGTGCTTGAATCGTTCGAGATTAATTCCGGTACGGAATAATCCCGAACACAATGTAAAAACATACGAGTGAGTCCTTAGTTACGTGCCGGAATCAATCCCAAGCGATTCAAGCACACACACCCTGATGATCTTCCGTTCTTAAAAAATCATTACTTATTGTTAGTAGACCCTGGTCGAGATTTATACCGCATTCCGCGTCACTAGCCCGTGGAATTGTCGGCTAGCTGCACACTTTCACTCGCTTCATTGGCTGGTTGTTAGCATCGAATCTGTACTGTACCTTTTGTACACTTTTTGTCAAAGTTAAACATTTGACAGAGTGAATTGGACGACTTTTAATTGCTATTTTACTGCCGGTAAACGACTTACCCGAGCAATCCTCTTTCTCAATCATTTCTTCAATCGACATTGCTCCTTCCACTTCACCACCGATCGAGAGAATGTTGACGCTCCACCCAACCTTTCCAACGGCCCGTTTTACTGGAGCTGCGGTCTCAGGATCACAGAGAACAAATCGAGCGGCAACTTCCTTCATTTGGGCGACGAATACCTCTGAAAAAATATATTTTTTAACGTTAAACAGAACTCATGTTTAGCATTCTAATCAAGTACTTTTCTTTCCAACTAGTGTTTTGAGATGCCGGTAGGCATGAGGGCCATAAGCGGTTAAGTATAGATGAACACACCTAGAATTCTATATCGATAAATGGGCTAATTTAAGTATTTACTGGTAGCTCGTATTTCCATTATGTATGGAAGTGGGGAAGTGCAATTTCTCGCGAGAGGCCTTTCACTCGGTATTTCTCTCACATTTTCCGGGATTGAGTATTTTTAGATACTTATCCACAATGAGAACAGAACATTTCCGCGATTTAGAAATTTATCTCACTTTATTTTGCATTAAAAATAATTTCATTTTTCTTGTTTAGATTTTTGCACTATATGAATAATTTCCCATGAATTTTCCATTAAAAATAATGTCATTTTTCTTGTTTAGATTTTTGCACTACATGAATAATTTCCCATGAATATGGAAATCCAGAAATATAATCCACAGCAAATTTATCAGAGTGGGTACGTATGAAAAAAGCATTTCAGGATATCCGCCCGAGAATATTTGGAGGTGCAGGTTGAATATTACCCGTAAAGTAATCAGCAATCAGCGTAATTTAAAATTTGTAAATGAAGTGACAGCAGCTCATACTTATGCAATGTAAGCTATGATAAAAAGAAAAGCCAACCGTGATTCAATCATTGGCAATGGAACTAAATACTTATTATCATTTGAATATGCACGAAAAGATGTAATGGTAAGAAGTTAAGCGACCGCAATTTCTTCTCGAAATTTAACGACATATTAATCGAAAAAATCGAAAATTAACCGACATATTTGACCCATATGTTACTCCTAGGATTCATTTTACAGACTAAGCATCATGTATATTTTGCTACAATAGATAGTTTTTTTGTGGATAGTCCCTTTTTGATTTTCGGGACCCTCCTAACCTATAAATATTCCCTACGTTAAATTTCTCTTTAATTCTTCCATTTTTTCAGCCAGCCTTTATGACAACCAAAACATCTATTCTTTCCCTCCTTGCTCCTCGATACTTTACAATACTTTCCCTCCTACCTAATGGACTCAATCAAATCCCTTCTCGAAGTCCACAAAATAAACAAAGGCAACTCGACCGTATTCAGTGGGTTTTTTCATTAGTTTCCAAATAATCCGTATTGAGTCTTAACGTTCCTATCTCTCTCCTGAACCCTAAGTTATCCACAGTTATTCGTGTATCCAGTCTCTAAAATTCTAATTACTAAAATCTAAATCTCCAAAAGTAGAGAGATTAAATATTGAGTGAGAGAATGGTGGAAATCTACTCACGAAAAAACCACAGTTAACAGAGAAAATTCAGTAGATGTGCCGTCGATAAAGGCACTTAATTAATGCAGGCTTACCTTCACGTTCCCCATCATAGCATCCTCTAACGACCCCTCCGCATTGCCAAACACCGATGTTCACCAGGTAAATCAAGGCTGCTTCGTTAGTCACACAGAACAGCACGTCACCTTTCCTGAAACCCAGTCTAGTCAGTGCGCTGGCGATCTTCCTGGTCACTGGTTTGATGTCGCAGAATTTATAGGAAGTGCCACTGTCGATGTCCGTCTTTTAAATAATAATGTCAGAAAACACTTAAGAAAATGAGATGTACCATAGCCATACCGAAATAGAGAATGCAATTATCAGATAATTTTTGTGGCTCCGCACTCACCACCCATACTCTATTTTTCAAGACATCGTAATTCATATCGATGGCTTGGAAAAGTAATTCGGGAAGGGAAATATCTGGGATTGTGATATTTTTAGCCTTTTCTTCCATTGATGACCTTACAGTGTTCTCGTCATCTTCACAATCACAGCCTTTGTTCTTTTCGGTTCCTATAATAAATGGAAGAAGATCTGCTGTTAGTGATACGCGTTAACTGAAGATATCTGTCGAAACCTATGCGGAAGGAGCATGAAAATTAAGCATAAATTCATTCGCTACAAATACTTGGTTGCACTTAGTAGGTAAATAGTTAAATATATTTTTTAATAGATTTAATTACTCATTTTCTTTAATGCATATAAGTTTATTTACTTAACTCCAGAAACTAGTGATTTCCTTGACTCGCCTTTGTATTGTATTCTGTGAGTGTTTTATTCCAAATAATGCGAAAAACTGTTTTTCTGTATTTATAATGGAATTGTTGTACCTTCCATCAGTTTCGTTGTGCGCATTAAGTACACTGAATTCTTGAATAAATATATACATGGAAAATCTCATAATTTTCGTGGAATAAAATGAGAATCTTAGAAGATTCTTGTATTTAACTTCTTATATATATTATCAGCTGCTAAACAGAGAATAGTCATGTACGATACTTATTTAAGAAATTGAGATAACATTTTTCATATTATAATTTCAAAACCTTCTTAATAGTGAGATCAAATGAATATGATTTAACTTAGTGAAATACATCCATAATTGCCTCGGTGATTTTCATACGATTTATTTAATACTTGACCGTTCTAATCTAGTTTGCTAATTATTTAATACTATATCGTTCTAATCTAGTTGCAACTAATTTTGTGAAAATCACCAAGACGCTTTCTTACATATAGCCTTCCATCTATTAATGATTATTGCAAGTCTTCTATCAAAAAGGAACGTAAAATATTTCAGATTACGCAATTGAATTTCAAATAAAACCAGCGATCAGATAAGCTTTATCATAAAGGAACAAAAAAGCACAACATTTTTATGTTATGTAATTGAAGGTCTAAAGGCCGCTTTACACGATACAATTTTTTGTTCAATTTCTTGTGCAAACGCTTGAATAAACTGAACGAAATTGTATGTTTGTCTGAATGGAATTAGAACAGGTTCTATTTCCCGTTCAGTCATTCAGACAATCGCACAAGCGTTCGCACAATTTGTCACTTTACACGGTACAATTTCCTTGTACAAGAGTTTGCACAAGAAATCGTACAAAAAATTGTATCGTGTAAAGCGGACTTAACAAAAACCAGAGATAATACTACTAAACCAAAGAATAACTAAAGGTTTGTAATAAGAATAAGTGTAAAACTGTATCGGAATGCAGCAAACGTCTTATTCAATTAAATATGAGTGTTAATGGCGACGGTGCATGGATGTGATCTCCAACAGATGCTCTCTAAGTGAAATTTATAGCCATCAAAGCCTCACGTCGTTTAGTAGTAAGATTACTGGCCTCTCAATCTCAGGGCATGTGTTTTACTCCCGGTAGTCGCGATTTTGCTCAATGGTATGCTTTCCATACCCGAATACTGTGTGCAGAGATCTTCGAACTTCAGTTTCTCAACCGTTGGATGGGACCTTAAATCGTGGTACCCTCGATGCTTTACGTGAAGATCAACTTATGGATGTCAACTCATGGGTGATAAATTTCAAAGCTATGGATCCGCCCTAATAGCGTAAGATTATCTTGAGCAGTTTAAGTCGGTCGTAGGAAATAAACATCGTTCTCGTTAATGTTTTCCTTCCTCTATTTTCAGAAAAAATCCAATCATAATACAATTTCTCACCTATCCTAAAAGGATCAAAACAAATAAGCTGTAGGTTAACTCCCTCGTATTACTAGTATCACCTGCTGTAACCGGTAGTTAACTTTCTTTATAATTGCCTTAAGCGTGGAAATTTGAGAAAGCTAGAAAATGCTATAAAGTCAAAGTTTTACTTTGGGACGAGAAATAAGGAGGAAGCCCATATAATTTTTATATCTCTTTTTGTTCCTTTTCGGGGTTGGTTTATATAAAGCCCTAAAGTCGTCGTTAATTTCATTTTCTAAGCTTTCACTGATGTGTCGTAAACAGGCGGGACACAAACATATTCAATCGCGAATGTAAAATATTCATGTGTATTCCCGATCTTCCTTGACTGCTTTTCAGGAAATATGAATCGTGAATTACCCTCCGCTTCTCTGTCGTAAATGTTTCTTATTATGTTTTTTTCTGCCTATAACAATTTAAAAGTTAATATATTTAGTTCAATTTGAGATGTTAAATGCAAAAAATGCGAATTCTTTGTAGACTGATCCTTCATTTAAAAAAGAACTCTAGCTACACTCATGAGGTGAAGAATAGACTGAATATAGAATTTATATTTACCTTCTCCATGTAGCTCGTCCATTTCCCAAGCGTGGAAAATTTCAACGTGAAGAGCCCTCGTTATCCTGGGGTGAATGCTTGAGTAGAGGTAACCAAAGGCGAAGAAATCAAATTACTCCGCTGTGACAGTCAAGGCCTCGGGCGGATTTGGTTTTCCTTTCCAGGGATTACTGGACAAGAAAATATCACTGGTATAAGATTTAGGTAATTCCTGGGCCAAATGTTTTTTCTTCCCCACGTTTAACACAAACTTATAAAGATAATATCACGGTATTCTTGCGGGGGGGATATATAGCTTTTAAATTTAGTAGAATACTCCCGAGGCGTTATCTTCGAGTGAATGCTTACTCCCTTGGCAATGGAATGGATGGTGGCGGTGAAGCAGCGTGATACTATTGTTCTCAAAATCGGAGCAACCGTCTCGTCTTCTCTATATTTTCCTTGTCTCGCTCCTCATCCTGCTTTGTCATAATATAATCTTCCCTGCGTGGAAGCTAAACGATGGAGTCAGCAGTTATCAACTCTTATTTGTTCTGTATCAATAGCCAAGATTATTGGCTCGTGATAGTGAATCCAGACATCGATTTTCCACTAATCACTATTTCTATAAAGTGCTAGTCATTAAGTTTGTCTTCTTCGTCATTTTAAAATCAGAGTTTCAGCATTGTTTTGAGTAAAGTTTTAAAGAAATGGAGGGGGACTATCTAAGAGTTTAACGAAGACACCCTTTTTATTGCTTGGAAAATTGTTTCTCATGCACAGGAATACGACAGACTAGTTACAATTATGGTTTTCCGCTGAAGCAAAGAAGAAGGTTGTGTATAAGTTTAGGAAATATAAGATGTACTCTAGGCTCGTATTCGGATGGTTATTACTGATAGATTAATTATTTCCCCAAGTACATTTTCCTCTAATTACAGGTTTTTTAATACTAATTGAAAAACTGAGTGTAAGATTTAAATTTAAAGAAGCTAGAGCTTGTATCCACCAAAGTTTAAGAAATTCACCACTCTGTTGCCATATCAAACCAATAAATATTTTTAATTCTGCGTCAGGTTTCAACAATGTCCACTGGAGTGAAACTATTCAATGGCGATGGGAGTTGCGATTAAAGATGCGGCTGCGAATCACCTGGAATGTAATTATACTGCAATAAAAGTATTTCACTCTTCAAAATTGCGACTGGCCTCCATTTTTCTTGGGGAAAATATGAAACGGAGCCATACATTTAGATCTTTTTTCTTGGCCGATAATTTCCCCTATAATCGTGTGATTAACCACTTTCCTCGACGCTTTACTGATTAAAAATGTTTTAAATTTATCTCAGAATGATTTTAATTATCCTTAATCCCTCCTATTGCCTTACAATGTCCTTACTTATCCTTATATTTTCCTCTCATTAACCCCTTCCTTTACACCACAGTATTACTCCAGCAGCATTTCATCCATTATGAAACTTTGCAATGCAACCGAGCTATAAAAGTACTTACACAAGCATTTTATGCAGTGAAAATTAGTACAATGAAGTAATAAAATCATGGCTGAGTAGGTTATTCCCTTCACTCTTCTAAGGACTCCGTTTGCTACTCGATTCGTTTGCTACTTCATCTTCATCATTATTTTACAATACCATAATGCGAATGTTCCTAGTCTTTGGACTTTTTAGGACTTCGCTATTTGTGGTTAGTTATTGTGACGACGTTGTCATCTATTGCCATTTATGCGTGAAGTTTGCAAAGTGGTGTGATTGAGGGGGCGAAGTTGTAATAATAATCTCGAAAATTCATTTGAGACATATTTATTGTAGTAGAGCAAATTTCCGTAGAACTGTGATGAAGATGAATAAAGTAAGCGTACAGGTATGAATATATTTTCCGTTTTACCATTGGCAAACACGCTCCTAACATCCTTTCACAATCTTTACAATATCCTAAATTTTGCTTTATTAGCCTTGACTTGGTGTTAGATGTATGCATTTATTTCTGAAATAATTGACTAGGTATATGCTGCCACTCTACCATCCATCTCTAGTACATGATTATGCATTAAAATAATTCATGAACCCATCCATCTTTCTTCACTCCTTATGAATTACAGGAGTTCTGATGGAAAATTATATGTTTAACTAGTATGAAATTTTAAAATATTATTTTTCTTATGCAAAAATACTCTGAAAGTATACAGTGGTACAAATTTGAGACACGCTATAAGAAGAATATAAATTCTGGAAATCAGTGAATTAGTTCTAAGTCATGATTTTAATGTGTTATCTATATGTAGTTCATGGTGGTAATCATGGTGTAAGTAATCTTTCATTTCCTTGATGACAATTCTGCAATTGCTCGTTTGAGAAGTGTCGGTCTGTCCAGTTTTCCTCCCCCAGTAACAGGCAAGCTCTCCACGAAGGAAACTCCCCCATAAAGGTGCTTGTAGTCCTCAGCGCTTTCTGTTGAAAGGGTGAAGAGGGTGAAATTACGCAACCATCATCTTTTCGACAAATTTAGACGTATTAGACAACAAAATGATTCCTCATTAGGCGGCATCTTAAAAGTGATACACTTTGTCCTTTCCACAGGATTTTAATTTCACCAACCTAGGTTTTAGCACCTCAGTGACATTATGTAGGCAAATGACATGGTGATCGCGAGCTTTTATATAATTGTTGGGAAGGTGAGAGGAGTCGGGGTGGGGAGAAAATGGAGGGGGTGTGAATTTGGGTTGTTTGTGTGTAGGTGACTGGTGAGGTGACGTGTAGGACGACGTGTAGGTGACGCATTTCATTATTCAAGGGTCAGGGAAGTTTGGGTCAGTGGTCGACTCACGGCGAAGGATAAGAGTCGTAGGGTAAAATGGAGAGTAACGGGGAGGAATAAATATATACATGATCGTTGACAATGTTTACATTTCTATTTTTATTTTACAATGTCATTGTTCCATAAAATCAAAATTTTTACCTTTATGCTGGTTGTCCATTACTTCAGGTTTGAAATCACAATAATGGTCACAGTCTATTAAATGTTTGGCAAAGTTTGATCTTAAATCACCGCACGTGCAGCCGCGTCTGTGCTCAACTATTCCTGCATTAAATTCACGGCCGGTATTAAGCATAACCATCGAACGTGTTGCAGAATAATTTATACACACTACTCTGGTCATTTTATCAAATTTATACTTCGAGTTAGCAAAGTTAAAATAGGCATCCAGTAGTTGATTTGCTGTGAAATGGATTATTTTCTTATGATTTGGAATAACTCTCGCAAATCAGTGTGAAAAATGCCCGACAAATTGAATCTTATGCCAAACTTTAATCGTGTTGTCTCACTTTGAAGGCATGATGTAGATAGAGCTTAGGACGATTTGTTTCAACTTCTGAGTTAAAATATTGTCTATAGCTTTTACATTATAACCATTTCTGGTAGCAATTGGTTTGTTGCGGAAAAAACTCAGTATTAACTCGTGGCATTGGTATGGATACCAGGCAGTGTAATAAAGGGAACGTAGAAATTGTGGTGGTGTCATAAATCATTTGGAATCATAAATCATTTGGAATGGTAATGTCTTTAAACGTTGGGTTTCGATAAATAGAAAAGTCATGGGATATAGATAAAATGTCTAATGGGTCATTCCATACCATTTCACCAGATTTTTAAAAAAGTTGTTGCAGCACCATTTCAGAAAAAATTCAAATTTAACACACTTACTACTACATGTCTGTAAGGCTCAAAACCAATTTTTATTAATTTTTTTTCCATGACCTCAAGGACTTACAGGGCCGCGAAGGTCACAGCGCACTGTAAAAATGACACTTTCAGCGAGTATCGGTAATTAGAGTTACTCGGAAACTACAGGTTGTAGTAGAATGGTTCAAATACCATTTTGATGGTCATAAATTGAGCTTTCATTTGAAATATTTTTAATAACCTTACTATGTAACATCTATGAGAATGATGAGTACAAAGTTTTGATACAAAATGCTGTTTTTTACAACTTTTGCTATTTATTTTCTTGTAGAAGGGTTGTGATCACAAGGCCTATATTTTTGTTATAGTATATTTGGGTACCATAGTAAATGTGTGTAAGAAAAAAGTTGTGTGTTTGTTAAGCCTTTAGCTGCTACAAGCTTCCGCAAATAGGAAAAATTGAAAATTTACCATTTTCGGGTCCCTGTATCTCTGGTGGGGGACTTATTAAAAATTTGAAATTTTCAGTACATTAAGCTATGATCCTATTAAGAATGCACTAAAAATTTGGAGTATGTGTTTTGCCTCGTTTGGAAGTTGCACCAAACTGAATATTCAAAAAATTTTCTCTCGCTCACCTTGTAAAAGCAATGTATAGATTGTTGCATATAATTAAATGTTGATAGAAATAAGTCCAATTTTGACTGATAACTTACAAACCAGTTACTTATTCATTGTGTTGGTAGTTGTAGATTTCATGTATCATTTTGAATAAAAATATCTTAAGCAGAATTTTGGCAAACTATTAAGCCTCCATTGGGTTTTTCCACTGAAATTGCTCTATGATTGCTCTGTTACCAGTAGGCTGATAGGAAAAAAATCTTAAACATTAGTGTCATTTACACCTACTGTTTTTTTGAACAATATCCCAAAAGAATTATGGTAGTGATTTATTTAGGTAGCTTCAGGAAATTGTCTGATGTCTATTTCTCTGCCTAAAGTGGCACCTTCTGCCTTAAAGTGCCTTCTGATTGGTTCTCGTAACAAGTGACCTTCTCCATGGAAAGAGCTACACACGGAAAAGGTCCTTGTGATGGTATAGGAGGAACTGTTAAATGTTTAGTGTCTAAAGCCAGTTTACAGAGAACAAAAGAGAGTCAAATTTTGACTCCATGCTTTTAATTTAGCAATGCTAATATTCATGGCATAACATTTAAGAAGCAATAAGATCACAGGGGTAGAACATGGTTGAGTGATTGGTTTGATAATGCCTTAAGGATTCCTAACACTTGAGAAAAACACTGCTTTATTCTGATTGCTTGCAATAATATAAAATGCTTTGTAACATCTAATTCAAATAATGGTGAAGAAGTCCAAATAGCAATACTCAAATCCAACACACAACTTAGTATCAAGGTTAATGATTATGTGGCATTTTTTATGACTCAAAGTGGTAGTTTGGAGTTGTTGAAAGCATAGACATCAATGAAGGAGACAACTTTGTGCACTTGTTCAATCCTTCAAGACCTAACACATCATTCAAATTATCAAAAAAATACAAGGCGTAGGTACTTAATGAAAATATAATAAGGGTTCTTTTTCAGCTCGAATTATCAACACAAACTGGTCAAGTGCATAATATTAAGGAACAGCTGACCCAAGAACTTTCTTATATGTTGACAAAGAAGTAGGCACTCATTTACCCTTTATTATGTGAACAACCTAAATAGTGATATTGTCATAATGGTAGCATGCTGATAGCAATTCTACAGCAAGTCCAGTGGAAAAACAATTGAAAATAAATAGTTTGCCTACGTTTCAATGTCCGCTTACATATTTTGTTCTTAGCAGGCACATAGCCAGGCGCTGGGGAGGGAAGGCTCTGTGACTTCAGCCCTCCCCCAAAATTTTTTTCCAATAATTTTGTTGTTCTAATTTTAAGTGGTCATGGTAATCTGGATTACACTGCGTATAATTCAAGTGTTAAGTGTCTTGAAATGTGATCACTAGTTTGATGCATGTGTGTGGTTAATACAGTCAAGGCCATTTATAACGAATTTGAGGGGTCCGAATATTTACTTTGTCATAACTGAACTTCGTTATATGTGGATCAGTTTTTCCGAGCTTCTCTTTGATGGGTAATAGCCTTCACTTGGTTATAACTGGAACTTGGTCTGATATAAATGGGCTTCACTGTAGTTGTTCTTTTCAATCTGATATGTTTGAACTATGTTCTGTGGCCGGTCAATTTAATGCTTCATAACAGGGTAAACAGTGAACTTTACCAGTGAGAAAAGATAGGAATAGCCACTGTGAAAGTAAATACAAAGCACTGAAAATTGAGGGAAGAGATTTTTAACATGTCGGCACCGAACGGGCAAAGTTGATTTGTTTCAAGTTATGCAACACTAGACTTAGACTAAAGCAAATTTCTGGCTACGTGCCTACTTCTTATTGGAACTGAAATATACAACTTTCAAGGCACTAGTTTGATAGTATTGTTATAACTATTATTTGAATTTATTTCTGGCAACATTTAATTATATGTAACAATCTATACATTGCTTTTACAAGGTGAGCGAGAGAAAATTTTTTGAATATTCAGTTTGGTGCAACTTCCAAACGAGGCAAAACACATACTCCAAATTTTTAGTGAATTCTTAATAGGATCATAGCTTAATGTACTGAAAATTTCAAATTTTTAATAAGTCCTCCACCAGAGATACAGGGACCCGAAAATGGTAAATTTTCAATTTTTCCTATTTGCGGAAGCTTGTAGCAGCTAAAGGCTTAACAAACACACAACTTTTTTCTTACACACATTTACTATGGTACCCAAATATACTATAACAAAAATATAGGCCTTGTGATCACAACCCTTCTACAAGAAAATAAATAGCAAAAGTTGTAAAAAAACAGCATTTTGTATCAAAACTTTGTACTCATCATTCTCATAGATGTTACATAGTAAGGTTATTAAAAATATTTCAAATGAAAGCTCAATTTATGACCATCAAAATGGTATTTGAACCATTCTACTACAACCTGTAGTTTCCGAGTAACTCTAATTACCGATACTCGCTGAAAGTGTCATTTTTACAGTGCGCTGTGACCTTCGCGGCCCTGTAAGTCCTTGAGGTCATGGAAAAAAAATTAACAAAAATTGGTTTTGAGCCTTACAGACATGTAGTAGTAAGTGTGTTAAATTTGAATTTTTTCTGAAATGGTGCTGCAACAACTTTTTTCAAAATCTGGTGAATTGGCATGGAATGACCCTAATGTCAAATCCAAAAAATTAAAAATATTACCCCAATATAATATACAAAGTACAATACATAGTTCATTTTTTTGCAAGTGATTATGTGATTCTGGATCATGTTTAAAGGGGTAATAAAACTTATTATTATATAAATTTATCACAGGCATGATGAAACAAGGAATAGAAAACACTATAGTCTCACGGAATTGTCCTAATTTTCGGCGACGCAACCGCCTTCTTCAGGGGATATAGAGACTGCAGTGGGTATATATTTGCTTAATTTTGGTACTGTTACGAATGTTTAGATGTGATAATGTCTTCGTTAAACATATTTTGTTCTTTTAAAAAATTTTCGCGTGGATTGTTGTCCTTAGCTTGTGTAACTCTGAGTCCAGCTTAGCTTACAGAAAAATCAAGGATGCTAGGCATGTGTTGTATCCAAAAGTGCACCATTCAAAGTTTTGCAGAAATTATAAGTAAAACTTTAATTACCAGCCACGAGGGTTTTAATATCTTCTTCAGTTACTTTGCAGCCAGGTTTGAGGACTACATATGCCCTTGCAATAGATGTCGTCTCTGGATCAGGCACACCGACAACTACAGCTGATACCACAGCAGGGTGTTTCAAAATTATAGCCTCGACCTCTGAGGGTGATACCTGTGGAAACACGATTCACGTTCAGATTTAACGCTCGTGATTGCAGTCTTAATTTAAAAACATTATGATTTTTATAAACATTTATTCCGTAATTCCATGGCGAATGAGGCGAGAAATCTCTAACATTTGTTAAGAAAAATAGGCGATTATTTCGAAGATTAAATTTTAGTTGAGGCTGTAGCTTACCTCGCAATAACCTCAAAGGCATTTTACTGCGCATCATCAGCGAGAGGTGGAACTCGGCGTGTGTCCTTTTCTACTCATTTAAAATATAGCAGCATAGCGGAGTATTATTTTATAATATTGTATATTTTTTAGCAATGGAAAAACTTGAATATCAGATGGGTGAATCCAATTACTACCGACCTTCTTCTGAAGGTTTGGTCCAATAGTCCAATAGTGTATTTAATTTAAAGGCACTTTATTTAAACACTATTAGGAATAAAATATCAGGAAGGAAAAGTAACATTTCAGTGACGAAAAAATATTGATGCAATTATGAGATTGGGACAAACATACACGTGATACAGAATGCTATTGAGGTACCTAGCGAAAGGCATATTCGTCTACATTTGAAAAGCCTAGTTTTTTGTGGAAATCAATAATAAACGGCAGAGAAGATTTGTTTACAAAAATCAATAATTTCCAGTTCCCTTTTTTTTGGAAGATAAAAACAAGGAATAGAATAGTGGGGGATGAAATCTCACCCTCATATTTCTTTCCCTGTTTCTCATAAACCCATTCGAGTATTGTTATTCCTGAGTTTCAAAAAATATATAATTTTTTCTAAGAAAAAATTTGGATGATTTTCAATGATTTTACTGCCATTACTGATGATTTCCGCAATTGATTGAATCTGCTGGTTAGTTTAGCAATAATATCTGGGAATTATTGACATATTCATTACGTTTTTTGGTGATTGAATGTCCCTAAGTTAACCCTGACTCTCCCCAATACATTGTGTAATTACCATAATTATTTATTCTATAATCTTACCCAGTGCGCATGGCACTTGAATGTGAATTTGTCACGGTCCACAACGTACAAGTAATCCTTTTCGTCGAAATATGCGATGTCTCCAGTGTCATACCAGCCATTATCATCCACATCAGAACAGGAATCCTTCGGTGAATGCGACGTAATTGTGAAATGGTTTCAACCGTCAAGCCGTGAAAGAGTGAAGGAAGAAGGATAGTGAACGTTTATTTAATACATTAGCTTTTTTTAGGATGACTTACCCTGTGAAAATTTTAATTCATTGAATATTGTGAATTATTGAATAGAATTATTAATGAACCAAACACGAATTTCTGTAACCTTCATCAACTAATTAAGCCGTTGTGTTAAAAGATAGCAACCGTATACCAATGGAAAAATGAGGTATTATGTGGAAGTATAATTACATAGAACATATCAATTAATATGAATTATGTGAATGTGATGCATGTTACCTTTTTTTCAAAATCAGATATATAGCCCTTCATCATATGTTTAGTCTTCACCAAAAGTTTTCCTTTCTTATTTTTACCCAAGGATTTGCCAGTGGTAGCATCCACAACCTGAAAGGGAAACAGTCTCATCCGATTAAGAGATGACAATGTTAGAATAAATATTTTATCCTTCCTTAATATATTTAGACGTATCTTCCTCTGTTTTATGCTATGAGGATGCTACTGAGTAGATAATATGTAATACTATGATCACGTTCAGGAGTAGGAAATATAATCGAAGCTTTTTCCTCTTGTGCCATATGTAACATGGCCGTTTATTTCATAGTGCCTTTTTCTTATGATAATTGCTATTTTCAAAAGTCATTTGAAATTAAAAAATGAGTGATTGATTAAAATCTGCAGCAATTAGTGCAGTATTTGTAAATGTATGTGTAGAATGTCGTAAGCATTATGAGCTCTAATCAATGGATCTGAACTCCATTTACAAATTGACGTTATTTGATTTTTGGCATGGGTTATTTTTTAGCTACCAACCTTTGCTATAACAATTGGTTCTAAAAATCCACATGACATATGGTTATCTGAAAAAAAAGAGACGTAGAACTAATTTAATCATTCGAAGTGCACTTGAGAATGGAGGCTGGAAGAGACAAAGGTGGTATTGATGAATGTGATTTGTATTTTTTTTGGAACACATGTCAAGTAATAAGATCAGTACATGGAATGTAAAGTTAATTTACCGTTACTTATCGTCAATTTTCACTTACCACCATCGAGTGTATTGAATTTTGCTCCTGCTACTCTTTCGTCGTTAGTATTTGTTTCAGCGGAGGGAACGTGTAATTGAGATGCGGCCATTATAACTGCCTCTGATGAACCGTAGGACTATGGAAATAATATTTTTTGATTATGAAATTATTTATTCAACATTGATAGATGAAGACTCCCATTATTATGTAATGTAGGTATTCTGTAAGGATTCATTTGTCTTTTAATACTTTTCTGATCATTTCCAAAATATTAGTTATACATAGTTTAATTATTCTTTATAATGATTTCGGGACATGCTTATCTCTACAAAATTAGGAAAATGTACGTTTCGAAAATTATTGGAGTTGTTTTTCCAAGTGGTCACGCTGGTCGCGATTTTTCAATGTAGCTCTCGAGCGCAATCGTGGATGATCCATGTACGATGTCGATATTGCTAATCTTGAAGCGAAAATTCCCCGGAGAAAGTTCTTCGTTCATTACAATACAATTCAATACAATTTTCCTTAGAATCCTCAGCATAGACTTCCATCTAACATCCTTCTACAGCCTTCTCCAAACTTACAAACGCAACGATCGTCGGTTCGTTCTTCTTCATTCTGTTGTACATAAGTCCATAAGTAGCTTGAGAGCCTAAATCGCTTCTCTTGTGCCTTTGCTTTCTCAGTGCCCATATCCAAAAACTCCTCAGCATTTCGCTCTATTCTTCTGTAGTCAGTTCTTGTTAATTTCTTCCAGGCATGTGTCATCAGTCATATTGTCCTAAAATTCTTCCCTTTTCTTTTTGGAAACATGGATATTGATGTTTTCTAATAAGTCTGTCCAATAAATCTTATGTTGATTATTTGTCGCAGATGACTTTGTACAGCTAGGTAGATGTTTTCTCCCCTACACTTTTAATTTGCTCGTCAGGAATAATATCAATTCCAGAAGCCTTATTTACCTGCAGGTCTCTTACTGGTGTGTCAAATTCTGTTCTTGAGACAGTCTCCCTAATCGATATCATCCTTTTCGATTTAATTTTCTTCTTCGATAGCCTTTGCGTTGAGATTCCTTACGCTACATAATTTCTCCAAATATTCCTTCCCCATATTCACTACAAAGCTCTGAATTTTTGTTCCTGTGGCCCGAATCATTCCTTAGAGTGGTTTTTTACCAGCTTAGTCTTTCGCCTTTCTATATGCAACGTTGCTTTGTACATCTTCGCATAGGTTCTAATCCACATTTCACTTGCTTTTCTTACTTTAATGCATTTTTATTTCATATTCTTTCGTACCGGAGATGCTCTCCTTCAGTTTTTGCATTCATGGATTATCCTCTCTCTTCATTCAGGTCTTACGACGTTTTCTGGGATCTGTGGCTCTTCTTGGCAACTTTTCTAATCCCCATTCTTTCTTTTGTGGCTTTCAGTTGTATATTTTTTATATTTTCCCACTACTTTCTACTGATTTCACACTCGTATTGTCCTCATCTTGTTTATCACTACTCTCTGAGAGACGCACCATGACTCCCATTATTTATTTTAAGCACAATTTCGGAATATCTTACGTTTTCACAAGATACTGTTGTTCAGAAGATGTTCTCGATTTCGTTCCCGTTTTCACAAGATGTTCACGATATTGTTATGATTTACATATAGGTAGGGTAAGCATTTAATTTATTTGTAAATAATACTTAAACCTACTAAGATTTATGAGTGGTTGATTAAAATGTGCAGCAATTAGCGCAGTATTCGTAAATGAATGTGTAAAATGTCATAAGCATTGTGAGCTCTATGAGCATTATGATGGTGGATTAGAAATAAACTAATTATCTGAATTCTGAATTATTGCAGAAAATGTGCATAAAACTAATGATGAAAATTTTTGTTTTGAGTAAATTTGGAGAATTTGAGCCTTTTAGTTAGATATAAGAATATTTTTTTAAAAATAATGACCTCAGCTATGTAAATATCATAGAATATAAGGAAAATCGTAACTGATTAAAAGTCATAAGATCTGAAGGATGGATTTTCAATCATTAAAAAAAAAAAAAAAAAAAAAAATTGAAAATAGCAAAAAAGGCGCGTCCGGTCCTTATAGCGTTAATCGAGGTGGTAAAGTGCTAATAAACAGATTAGTTTCTTATTTTCCATTTATAAAGTGTAAAATTACGTATTAAATTATCTACGGCTTAAAAAAATAACTGACCTTACCAACAATAAATTCACATGTGGTAGTTTGGCTTCCAAGGCTCTTGCTGTGGCGTAGTTAAATACTGATCCTGCTGAATGTATCATTTTCAAGAAAGTCAGGTCAAATTTTTCAATATCTGGGAGCTGAAGAAACGCATGCACTGAGTACGGATGAAGAAACACCCTTTCAGGCTGCAAAAAAATACTTTCTCAAAACTTTTTTCAGGCAGCACATTCATTATGCTACGCTCATAAATTTATAATTTTCAGAAATGAATCAAACTGTCCGAAGTTAATACTGACCTTGTACCTAAGAAGATTTTTCACGAAAGACTTAAGGTCATGTTTCGATGAGGTGTAGAATGCCCAGCCACTTACAATGGTGGTGCAAGAGACAGCATAGAGGCTGGCGAAGAAATTTCCCACCGCTGTCATCAGCGATGTGCCAGCCTTCCTAATTAAGAAAAATAATGAAAGTAAGGCCTTCGGATGAATAAGTATTCTGGAATAGATGATATTCCCACAGAATTGATTAAACTTTCAGGAAAGAAGACATTTACCCATCTTTAACAACCATCTGCGATATTTACTCAACAGGAGAAATACCCAGTGACTACGAGTATAATATCATCATTCCTATAGCAAGAAATTCCACAGAGAAAAAATCATTCGCCTTGACCGGGACTCGAACCCGGACCCCTTGATTTCCGGCCAGGTGCTCTACCAGTTGAGCTAACAAGACGTCATCTTTCTCTGTGGAATTCAACGAGGCTTTAAAGGAACTAGGTGTTAACGGACTGCGGGACATATCATGTCACAATGCAGCCGTAGTCGTGCGCAAGGCGCCACCGTCCACGAGGTTAAGGCCGACTTCAAACTTTAGTTACTTTAAAGCCTCGTTGAATTCCACAGAGAAAGAGGACGTTTTGGTAGCTCAACTGGTAGAGCACCTGGCCGGAAATTAGGGGGTCCGGGTTCGAGTCCCGGTCAAGGCGAATGCTTTTTTCTCTGTGGAATTTCTTGCTATAGTGCAATTTTCAGTGGGTGACGCCGGGCGGCCAGTTCGCGGTCTTTGAATTCATTAATCATCATTCCTATTCCCAAAAAGAAGAGAGCGGAGAAATGCGAAAATTTTAGGACTCTAAGCCTGACCACACATGCATCGAAGATATTGACAAGGATCATTTTACAGAAGAAATGAACGATTAGCAGAGGAGTTCCTGGATGAATATCAATTTTGATTCAAGAAAAGTAAGGGTACAAGAGAAGCAATTGGCTATTAGGCTGCTCATAGAGAAGAGAATGGAGAAGAACAAACCGACGTTCGTTGCATACGTGAATTTAGAGAAGGCTTTTGGCAACGTGGATTGGAATTCAATGCTTGGAATTCTGAAAGGAATTAGAGTGTGCTACAGTGACCGATGAATCAATGAAATCTATCAATTAAATCAAAGAAAAGTTTTCTGGAGTGAAAATCCACGGAGAAAAAATTAACATGCTGCGATTCGCCGATGTCATACTACTCGTAGCAGATACAGAGAGGGATCTAAGAAGACGGGACCACTTGATTAGCTACTTCTTGAGACATAATGGCCTGAAAAGACAATCCTTGAAGGAAAAGTGCACGGGAAGAACGGAAAAGGGAAGCCCCGTTTAAGATATATCGAACAAGTGGTGAAGAATGTGAAAGTGAAGAACTACGTAAATTTGAAGAGGTTAGCCGATAGAAAAAATCTGGAGAGTTGCGTTAAATCCCAGGATTGATGACTATTGATGATGATGAATTCCATTTGTGGGCTAGAGTAATACTTTCTTTAGTTCGTTTTAAAGGAAAATTCATATCTAAATGTAAAGCTAACAGCCTAAGAAATCTAAGGAAACAGAATTTTTCTGAAAGTTATTATCAAATCAACTCTTCTAGTGGACCTATGGAAGGAAGTCGAATCCTACAATTTTTTGGCTCGGCAGATGATTTGTACAGAGTGTGATTCAGTTTTATTGTTAATTGATATAGCTGAAGAAGTTCTCATCGGACATTTACCTTTACCTCGTAGCATTACAAGATTCAGATATAATTATTACCAAGGTTTTATATATCGGTTCTTCAGAAAATGAAAGAAAAAATATATGTAAGTACTTATATATGTTAAATAGCCACCTAGAGTTCTATTTGAATCTCATTCTGTGTGAAAATGATGCTATTTAATGTTTGTTATTCGTTAATGTAGTTATTAATGAATGGAAAAATGTTTGTGAAAGAATGAAAGATATAATTAAAACAATTGACTAATCCTCCAGAGGATATTATTATAACAAAAAAGGAGGTATTCGATCAGTTAGCATGTTTGAGAAATTGTTTTTCCAAGCATTTTAGTGTTAATAGTATCCACTGAGTCTCCTTCATATACCTACTACCATATTATTAATTTTTATTCTCAATTTCTCTTATTAGATTAAATATAGTGTGTGGGCGATGATGACCTCATATTCAAAACTAAGTAGGTATTATTTACTGCAAGATGGAAACGATGACTTTATATTTCGAAATATACATTAAAATATTGAATATAGTCTTTCGAAGAACGTAAAACATCGTGAGTAGTAATAAAGAGCGACTTGGTCCCATTTTCAGCGACATGCTGACTATTTTCAGGGTCCTATGATATTTCGGGTATGATAACTGCCGTGTGTAATAAATTTTAGCGCACTCACTAATTCTTTATGGAACCAGTTCTGACAGGGAGTACAGTACAAATGGTACTGATCAATGGCACAATTCGTAGCATAAATCGTCTGCAATCATGACGTGAGTCATGGATGACGGAGGTGACGGAGGTACAGGGCCAGTTTATTTTTATAATTCCCCTAGAATCGTTGTCATACTTATTTCAGAATGGCGGCTTAGGTGTGGAAGTTAGACTCTTCGTCGTTTTTCAATCATAAACATTAGCATTAAAAATATCTGATGAGGCAATCTGAGGAAACATTTTTATCCATTGAATATATAGTCACAATATAGGAACTATTTTTTGAGATAGCATAGTCGGGAGAAATCTCGAGAAATAAAATGTTTAAGGGTGCCATGCTACCATTCCTTCGTAAGAGCAATGCAACTTGAGGCTGAAAATTACGATTTTCAAATCCTATTATCAGCGTTAAATGGCCGATTACCCCCAATTATTTTTTCATGGATTGATGAAGGAATATGGAAATGTGGTTGGTTATTTGGCTTTGGAAAACTTACCCTGGAGTTGATGTGATGGGTGCTTGCCAAAGTTACAAAATGTTTACATCTCTTTTCGTTAGAATGACCAGACATCCCGCTTTCTGTCAATCTATTCTAGTAATCTGCTCCACTGCCACCCGTGGTCCAGAATCATTCTGCTTTCTATATTAAATTCCTTATACGTCGATTATCTTTTGAAAACGGACGAATTTGCAAAATCTATGCTCAATGTTTAGTTTAGCGGACATGGAGCGGTGGAAAATTATTTTGACGTAGAAGAATACATTGTCTGGATGAGCAACACTAATTAGCCCGAAATGAAATCATCTGCCGCAAAATTAACGAAACGCTTTAATATGAAGCATTAAACGTAAATATATTATTTATTGAATTAGTGCTCGTGAAAAAAATATTTTGATAATTATTGAACAGCCATTAGTGACTAGTTAACACTTATTGACTACATTAGTAAGCGATCGGGCTCGAATTTGGATGCAGAACGATGCATTCTATCTCTATTCCGGGTATCAAATGTTTTGCTCTATGCCATCAGAAGCGGAATCAACCTCTACCCAGTAGGTCAAAGGCGATAAAAATACCTATAGGGCTATTCTGTAACAGATTACGCCGGCGCTATTATGACGTAGGGCGTAATTTTGGAGAGATCGGCGCAATATAACGCTTTCCTGATTCTGTAAGCTAAATAGCGGCCCCTGGGGGGTCGCTATATAGCACCAAAAATAACGCCAGCCTATGGCTCGCGTTATTTTAGATAGAGACCCCTTCAATGACTTTACTGAACTTGGAAATCATGCTGTAGTTTATTTTACTGTAGCCATGAACCTAAAAATATTGTATTTGCGTTCATATTTGATTCCTCAACTTCAGAAAGGGCGTTAATTTGGTTAAATGTATCTTATTCGATGTATACCTGGCATCCAAAGAAATTTTCATGTAGGTATCTAAGCGATTTCATGCACTCGCATATTCGAACATATGTGAACTATCTTTATTTCACCCTACAAAACATAATACAAAAGCTAAGCCGTAAATGCGGCAATCATGAACATCTATCAACACATATATGAGGTGAGTTGATTGCTAATATAGGTTATAACCTTTTACATTGTGGCATATATTTGGATAGAATGCACAAAAAATTAAATTTTGTATTTATATCTACTCCATATGTTAAACGAATCAATATTAATTTTTGCATAATTAGCTGGTGCGAAATGTAAAATAGGAATATATAAAAAAAGGCTATTAAATGACATGGTGACAATCAAACTTATAAAGATATAAAGTTATAAGCTGTGCAGCTGACAATCATGTCGTGCTGTTTAGCTCAATAAATGGGCTATTTCTCATAGGACATATTTTGGCTGCTTGCTGTTCAGCAACATTGCAGCTGCTATCCTTTAAGTCAGAGGAGGTCCCTTTTTAAATCCCTTCTCTACATCCTGTCATTCTAGGATTTCATACAATTTTTCACATACTATCATGAAAATGTTAACGGAATTTAACACGTGTTTCAATCATCGGTTCAGTAAAAAAAATATTCCCCGTCCAATGAGTAATTACTAACGTTTCAATCGGCTACTTCACATTATTTTAACGTCGTAAACAACTAAACTTAGCATGATGAAGGGTTTCAATGTATTTATCATCAGCAAAATTTGTCAAACTATCAAAATGAATATAAAAGACCATTCACAATTCAAAATTGAGCACATCAACACCGCTAACTCACGATTGAGCAACATTAACATCAACCCGAATTCTGTCGTCAGCAGAACAAAACTTCGTCAACATTTGCTTCACGCAGTATTCAACTGTTTCTACTTTGTCCCGGTCACAAACAATATTTTGCGTATATTTCATTTTTGGGAGTCTATATCAGGAATAAAGTTTTCATTAAAGTTTTGAGAAATTCTTGAGGCATAATTCAATAAATTCTACCCTAACAATATAGATTTAATTAAAACTGTTTGTTCTTGCTGCCTCCTATTGGCCGCTTGGAATCTGCCCTACTATTTTTCTCATACTCTCGAGAGATTACGCCACAGCGCTATATTGCGCCCTTGGATTGGGCGTGACATAGCGCGGCGGTATTTACAGAATCGGAAAAGGCGTAATTTCCGAAGAGAAATAGCGGATGCGTAATATAGCGCCCTCAAGTTACAGAATAGGCCTATTAGTGTGCCGGAAATTGCCATATGACTTAGTGGTACACTATGCATTACTTAATAGATGTTAATGCGAGAATCGCACTCTCAGTGTAAGCTCAGTTTTGAGATAATTGGCGATTAACTCTCAAATTAAAAGCATGATTGGTTGCAGGGTATTGATTCGATTTAGAAAAAGTAACTTTTGGGTGATTATTTCATGATTTCTAGGCCCTGAAAATGCTTCGAAAATGGGAAATATTTTAACATTAATTTCTTGATATAAATATATGGAATATCATTCTAACATCGTCAACGTAACATTGATAAAAAACGAAAATCATTTCAATGTATTGATGGAAAAAATGTAACTTACAAAAGAATTCTGTCAACGCACCTAACATTTATCTCCGCTGCTTGTATATTTTACCACGAAATATCACATCCGATACCGAATACAATGCTACCGAAGCGTACATCAGTGAACTTACCCAATGTCTGTTAGTTTCATTTCTCTTTCATGCTTCAATTTCAAGTAAGAAACATAGATGTAATGTGTTTGAATTACTCCTTTTGGGATACCGGTACTTCCACTGGTGTTGATAATCACTGCAGCATCTTCTTTTGGATCAATTTTCACATCTTTCGGGAAAGCTGGAAAGCATATTTTGCTATGAAAAGCTAGTAGTCGTGGTTATTAGGCAGAGGTGACTGACAACAAATATGATTTACGCCTAATTAGGATAGCTGGGTGATTGTGTAGACCTAGGAATTTTTCAGGGAACGGAGGAAGGGTGGGGGGAAACCCAGGGTCAGCATTAGCCTGCTCTTAATTGAAGCCGCCTAGTTGTCCACGTTTTAACGTCCGATCCGACGGACGGGCTACTGAATTCAAAACGCACTACATTCAAGAGGAAAGGAACCGGTAAGCCACCGAAATATCTCCTCCACTGCCCTCGAAGATTCGAACCACAGCCTTGGGGTTAAAAGTCAATTCTCAAGCCACCAAACCAACCCAATCCATTGTAATGAAAGCATCGAACGGTAAACAAAGACGGGTAAAAAATGTTATGTTATTTAGGGGAGGCGACCGACAGCTGAGGTCATTTGCGCCATTTACATCTACATGATACCCTGCAAGCCACCACAAAGGTGTGTGGCAGAGAGTGAATTCTCACCAAACATGCACTACATATCATGCATAAAAAAGGAATAGTATTAATATACTAGTCAGAACATCACTATTTAAAAAAGATAGAAATTGCAAATCAAACGTGCAAAAACATTCTGTTAGTAGGGTTAGCTTAAGTTAGAAGGGTTACGCAACATGCAGCTACCAATGCTATCCATTGCTACTCTCCGATTGGACATATTTACCGTTATTCGTATCTCTAATTGTACGAGGGAAAAAGGACATTTTGCATCTATCAGTTCGGTAATCAATTTCTCTAATTTTATGATTATGGTCCAGTCTGCCATAGTAAGTTGGGGTTCGCAAAATATTTTTAACATCATCACTGAAAATATTGTCTTGGAATTTAATTAAGAGATTAAGTCTAAATTTCAACCTGCGATCTCACAATGATTCCCATTTTAATTCATTTAATAGACTGGTTACGCTAATATAATTATCGTATCGTCCCTTTACAAATCTTGCCGATCTTCGCTGCACACGTTCAAGTTCATTATTTAGACCGATTTCGTAGGGATCCCATACACTGGCAACATACCTACTCCAAATGAGGTCCAACAAGGGAAAAGTGGCAGATTTCTCGTACATGATCGTCACATTTACCCAATACTCTTTTGATGAATCCCAGTTTACGATTAGCTTGACCCATTATTTCACGTATATGTTTACCCCAGGAAAGATCATGTGCCAGTCATAAAGGATAGGTGGGTGATTGGGTAAGGGCAGGAGTTTTCAGGGAACGGAGGAAGGATGGAGAGAAACCTGTCGTCGGCATTAACCTACTCTTAACGACAGGCGCCAAGGGAACCACGGCTTAACGTCCCATCCGACGGACAGAGTACCTACTGAGCCTGAAATGCTCTCCACTAGGCACTCAAGTAGGGACCGGTTGAAACTGAGAAGTCCACCACTGCCGGGAATCGAACCCGTGCCCTAGGGATGGGATGCCAGTACTCTAGCCACCACACCAAACCGATCCCCACGGGTAAAAAAAAATGCGTACCACAAAGTGGAAAACGACTTTCGAAGAATAGAATAGACGTTTTTTGTAAAGTAAAGACAGCTGAAAATACCTTTATACTACGATTCTCTTGATGGATGAAATGGATGAATTTGCAAAACTCTATGCGTAGTGCTCATGGAGCGGTGGGAAATAATTATGGTGTAGGAGAATACGATGTCTGGGTGAACAACACTAATATGACATGGGCCGCAAAGAATCATCAGTTAGAGGCACTCCAGCGGGGACTACCGATTTCAAACCCTCTCAATGTGGGTCCTTCCTCGACCGCGAACTAGTTGCGAAAAACCTGAACAGAGTTACCCGCTAATACCTACAATTTCTTAGCCAGCCAATTGGTTAAAGAAGCTGGCGCGATCCGCGTCAAGGTGAATGATTTTTTTTTCTCTTTGGAAATTCTGCCACTTTTGTATCTTTCGAAAGATCTGTGTTAAAAATGATTAGTGTCCAGAAAGATGCGAATGTCGGAATAAACAGTAAAAGGACTTGGTATTGTAAATTCAATGTTGCATTGAGTGATATTATTGAAGAATGATGAAGATAAAAAGGATCGACCGAGTGACAAATGAAGAAGTCCTAAGAAGGGTGGGAGAAAAGAGAAGTCTGCTGAAAACTATAAAAATAAGACGGGACAACCTAATCGGCCATATCTTAAGGCACGAAGACCTGATGAAGACAATCGTCGAAGGAAAAGTGAACGGGAAGAATGGAAAAGGCAGGCCTCGTGTGAGTTATATAGAACAGGTCGTAAAGGACGTGAAAGAGAGGAACTACGTTAATGTGAAGAGGTTGGTGGGTAGAAGAATCGAGTGTAGGGCTGCGTCAAACCAATCCTAGGATTGTTGACCCACGATGATGATTGAGTGATAGTTAATGTTATGAAAAAAATTGTAAAAGTAAGATGATTGTCTATTCAATTTTCATGACGCTGAAAAATATGAACGTTAGCTTTCCAAAGAGTGATTCGCTGTTCTGTTTTCTGTTCTTGTTTTTTCATATTATCTAGGTAAGAAATGTTATCGTAGTTTTTATTTGTTTCAATAAATGACTGGAAACCATAATATTAAGTATGTTTTGCTTACCCTGAGAAAGGTTATTTTCTCGTAATTTTATATTCCTCTTTATAAACTAGTTTTCATGTTTCTACTTGAGTATTAACAACTTAAACTTCAGAAATTCCTTAATGATTAAAGACAGTAATCATTTACGAGGTGCATTCAATTTCTAAGGGTCTTCTATTCATATTTTGGCTAGCTAGTTACCTTAGGCAGTTGAGAGATTTATTACTTCGATATACATTCTTCCTCTATATGTACCTCTACACATTTTTCACAACGCATGAAAACTAAAGACGGCTGATCAGGATCCGGTTATTTTCGATTTAAACTTGTGTGTTATTGCATTTTAAATTCCTGCTTTGCATTATTATTTGTTATAAAGCACGCGCTTTGTAAAAAATATTATATCAGTTTTAGCGAAATCAAAGTAAAAATGATCGCGGTGTCGTGCTGGTGTGACAACTGACTCCCCATCCCGAGGACCCGGGTTGATGTCCCGGCAAGGGTAGATTTCTCTATTATAATCCTTGTTCCAACTTGGATTAGATGTGGCGAAAATCACTAGTTCAGTACTCCATCAGATGATAACTTTATGACAGGTTTGTGCCTTCCGTTAAGAGTGTCAGCAACGCGTTTTTTCCTCTCTAATCCCCGAATTCCTGCTTTTACCCGAATTGTTTAGTTTGCTCTATACTTTCCTCTACGGTAAAATTAGTCTATTTCGCTTGCTTTCCCAAACAACATTAACAACTTTTCTTAATATTATGCCCTGTTGGTGTATTCCGTTGTTATATAATCATTATTTAAGATGACGCTGGCCGACATTTATACCGCTTTGCGTCATTAGCCCGCGGAGTTGTCGGTGAGCTGCACGCACTCACTCTCTACATTGCTGGTTGCTCAGGATCGAGTCTGTACTGTTGTTGGCTCTCATTCAAAGTTAAACATTAAATAGTCTTTTAGACGACTTACATTTATTTTTACTGGCCGTAAATGACTTACCCGAGCAATCCTCTTTCTTAATCATTTCTTCAATTGACATTACTCCTTCCACTTCACCGCCGATCGAGAGAATGTTGACGTTCCACCCAACCTTTCCAACGGAGCGTTTCACCGAAGCTGCGGTCTCAGGATCACAGAGAACAAAGCGAGCGGCCACTTCCTTCAATTGGGTGACGAATACGTCTGAAAATATACGTTTATCTTTTCAACGAAATTCATAATATATGTTAAATTTGATGTCCCGCCTGCTGACATCAGGTTAGAGTTTGCGTTTAAGCCAAACGCTTATTGCCATTAGTTAGGGCAGTGTTGACATTTAGGCAGCTAGTGGCAAATATCTCCATCTGTACTGTTCCCAGAAAGCCACAACAAGGTTTGTGTTAGGGGTTATAATTCCATGCAAATAATGCATTATCGACGAGTTAACAATCATGTTTTTAATGCTGCTCTTCTGCGGTTCTGCTGTCAAAGACTATTATTTCAAAGGAGTACGGCAATTTCATATGCAAAACAGCCTCATACGTCAATCGGACAGCCACTGTAAGTCTTGTGCAAATATTTTAAACACGTGCGAAGCATACAAGAAAATGTGTTGAACAATTACACACATTGATATATGTTCAGTCAAGCATACCAAAAAATCAAATATTTTAAATGTCTCTTCATGAGAGGATAGAAAGGCATTTTAAGCCTCTTTGTCCTACTGTCTATGTCTATAATTTTATCTTCATTATCTAACCTACTATGGTACGTTGGGATATTTAATATCTAGGCATTTGAAACTTTCTGAAAAGGCATAGGTACGCTTTGAATTTCTACTAGAACTTATGTTCCTAATGTTACATGATCCCTTTCAACCTAAAATCGAGTATTGATATTGACTTTTATTCTTCTAAAAATCTGGGCACATTGCCAAAATATCTGAAATCCTAAGATTCGTTCACTGCAGCCTCAACTCTCTCCTCTGCTAAGACCTTTAAGCCCTTGTGACAATTATGTAAATCATATTCCGTTTTACCTGACCTATGTATGTACTTGTTTCTCTGCCTTACTCGTTTCCCCTTGTAAATTCTTCTTTTGGGTAATTTTACGGTCGGCATTAGTTTCTTCCATACGTATACGCTATGCATTAAAAATTAAGTGAGATATTCATGGGCATAAATCTGCAAAAACCACATTCAACTTGTAAATTTCTGAAGAAAAAAAGGTTTGCTTCACCTAAAAACGAACCATGGGTTTTTAGATATTTTGTCCCAAAGCAAGACCACTTATTTGCTTCCTAAGATTCCCTATCTCAAGCACAATTTTTAGAAAATAGTCCTAATTCGTCAGCACGTTCAATCAGTGATTTTTACTTATAATGTGGCACGGACTTCAAAGAAGCCACTGCCAACAATAATAAATCATGTGATATATAAATTCTTTCTAAGATAGCCGTGGATAGGTTCGTGGTCCGGGAAACCTTTCTTCTCGGGTAATTTTCATCGCACTTCCAGCGGTGCATATTGGTAGTGGTGTACAATGTAGTTTACAAAAGATTCAGTACTGCAACAGTCAACAAAATGATTCAGGTAGTGTTTATCAAGCCAATACTTACCTTCACGTTCACCATTATAGCATCCTCTAACGGCCCCTCCGCATTGCCAAACACCGATGTTCACCAGGTAAATCAAGGCTGCTTCGTTAGTCACACAGAACAGCACGTCACCTTTCCTGAAACCCAGTCTAGTCAGTGCGCTGGCGATCTTCCTGGTCACTGGTTTGATGTCGCAGAATTTATAGGAAGTGCCACTGTCGACGTCCGTCTTTGAAATAATAATTTCAAAAAACACTTAAGAAAATGAGATGTACCATAGCCATACCGAAATAGAGAATGCAATTATCACATAATTCTTGTAGCTCCATACTCACCACCCATACCCTATCTTTTAGGACTTCATAATTGATATCGATGGCTTGGAAAAGGAATTCGGGAAGGGAAATATCTGGGATTGTGATATTTTTAACCATTTCTTCCATTGGTGATCTTACAACGTTAACGTCATCGTCACAATTGCAGTTTATGTTCTTTGATGGGCCTATAAGCAAGGAGAAAAAATAAGAAAATTGAGACATGAGTCACCTGAATACACTAATAAGATGAAACTTAACACCCGGGATGTGCGAAGGAAAATGATGCATCATTGTTGTGACAAAGGTAGCTGTACCAAATTAAATATACTGTATTTACACGCGTACAAGACGCACTTTTTTTTCGATTTTTGAGGTCCAAAAAGTGGGGTGCGTGTATGCGAGTGTGCAAAAGAGGAAAAATCGTGAATAGTTCGCGTTATGGATTCGTACTCACCGGCCTGTTCACGCAATATGTTCATTCAATCTTTGTAGAAAGTGGGATTACTCTACGATTATGTGGTTTTAAAATCGAAGATATGCGCCATTCTGAGGTAGTTTAACCTCATTTCAGCCCACTTTTGTGACTGGTTAATTTTTGTTGTGGGTGTGTCTTATATGCGTGATCAAAACGATTTTCATGATTTTTCGCGTAAAATCTGGGGTACGTCTTATACGCGTGTGCCTCTCATATGCGTGTAAATACGGTAGTTAAATATTTATTAACTTTTATTATTATTTATCCCCTGGAGCTTGTGAATTTCTAAACTCGCTGTTATGTTTGAAGCCACCCATACAATACGTAGCGCTGATGTTAAACGTTTTTCACTCCTCTCCATTCCTATAACGTTTCACGACATTCTCTATTACATAACGCTGCCAGTGCCTCTCTTTTTTAAAGATAATAAAACAAAATCCTTTCTAATTGCATTATTTAATTTTGATGTTATTTTTTATTCGCTAATTATAGTGCGTACAATCATTATCATTTGAAAAAAGTTGTTTAAAATATATATTTTCCTAAGTAATGATAGTGCATTGAAAATGTTGTCCACTCCCCTCCCGCCCCCTAAACGTTATAAAAGGAAAAATTATAAAAGGAAAGGGAAGAGTATGTAAAGACTGAACTTTTCTGTACAATCACGTGATGATGGCATCTTGTGGATCAAACCGGTCGCGTTTTCGTATCATTTACTATAGTTGAATTATCATTTTTAGCTTTATCTCAGAGCCACATATATACACCCAAAGAGCAACACGTAGCTTGCGAGCCGTGGTTTGCCGGCCCCCGGCCTAGACGTACCCAACCCCACGAACAGGGACCCCTGCTATTGATTGCTTGCCCTTAATAACTAGTTCTTGAAAGTGAACTGAAATTGAAAAGTGAAATTCCATCGAGGATTTGAATCGATCCAAATAAATGGCCATGCTTAGAATTACATAAGACTCCGTGTCCATCTAAATCTACTTTTACCGGTTGAACACGGTTTATTACCTACTCTCAGCGTGGGGAGTTACAAAGTCAAAAAAATGGCCATACTCCTCAGTCTCAGTTTCACTATGGACTACTACTACTACTCGTATTTTATTTAGGACAAGCTGTACCCGGCCACGCGTTGCTGTGGTTCAATCTGGTTAAATGGAAAGCGCACGTTTATAGTATGTTTAATTTCACAATTCTTATGGGTAGGTATACAATATTTTTTGTTGTTCCATTGTCTGCGCAGATATAGACATTGTCTGGTTTGCCGACTCTAGGACACGCAACACACACGCAACAAAATACACGTACATGTGAGAAGCAATCCGTGTCTAGATCTAAACCGCATAGTTCTAAAGATTGACCCTGAGCATTGTTGATGTGAATGCAAATACCAATCGAATTGGGAATACAATCACTTAAATTGAAATGGCATATCTGTTGGAATCATAGGAATGCGAGGAATGAGGAACCTTTGAAAGTTCATGTCCAGATTGTGGATTCTACCACGTTGCTCATTAATTTATTTACTGAAAGCCGCGTGCTGTTGTAAAGCTTTGGCTGGTTGATATTTAGCAACATGATAATTGGCACGCCGATTTTCAATTGCAGTACGTGCGGTGGCATCCCTGGCAGATCGAGTAAATCAAAAAATTCCGTTCGATAACCAATTGCCTCATCTGCTTCCACAACAGTGTCGACGGTCTTGTACATATGTGCCTGCGTCGCTTTGAGTGTTAGACTGCTTTGCGGGAGCGTACTCAACAACTTTCCAAAGTTTCATGGCGATCCGATGAATGGTGTAGTAATGCATAAAGGACAAAAACATTATATACATTCGATACAGTATCGATATTGCAACGATACATTCCTTTTAAAAAACTAAATAATTTCACCTCAATTTTGTATCAATAATGTATCGATTTATCGATACTTTAGCGATATTATATCGATAAAGTATCGATATTGAAATATCGATTCCGTAGTCCTCTTTTCGGGAATGTACTCAACAACTTCCCAAAGTTTCATGGCGATCCGATGAATGGTGTAGTAATGCATAAAGGACACACACACACACATACATTCATTTTTATATATATAGATGGACTGACAATTTAGATATACCGCTTATAATTGCCAATCACGTATCATAAGATTTTTCGGATATCTCTCGGATAAGGTCCTATATGTACTTAATTTCAATAATCCAGTTCCCGCCGTTGTCCTAAACATGCATGGTACGAGGACGGATGGACCCTAAAGTGAATTAGTGACGTGCATTAGAGTTAGAGGAGGATTCACATGTACAGGCTCTAATGGGAGAGCAATCTCTTCGATGTCGTTCTGATCAACGTAAAATAGTGACATTTTCCGTTGGCAATAATTTATAAGTTGAGGAACAAAAATTAGTTTGAGATGCATTGAGGGTTACTTTTAATACATCTGTCTTACGTGCGAGTAAATTTACCTCAATTGGCCGATTTGTCCAAGAAAAGTTCTCTACTTCTCCCGGACGTAAAGTCTTACAAGAATGCACTATAAAATATGAATTTACCTTCTCCATTTAACTCCATTTCTTCCAGTATTCCAGAAAATCACGAGATGATGCTCAATCGCTTGCTTTCCGGGGATAAATGGCTTGAGTAGAGATAATGTGTCAGAAGAAATAAAAATATTCCGTCTTAACTATCAAAACACTATCCTAATACTTTTTTCCTCTATAAAAATTTTTGTAAAGGAAATCATCCACTGGAATAATTTACAATATTTTTTCCTACTCTTAATATACTTTTACAGAAATGCACTTTTTCTCCTGCAACTAATGGAAACCAATAACGATAATCGTACGTTATAATTGAACTGGGAGACTGAAGCTTGAAAATGGAAAGAATACTAATGGGACGAAATTTGGGAGAGAATGGCTTTTATATCGCTATTGGTCTTTGTGCAGCAATAATAATCAAGGATGATGCCTCCGCTTTGTATCTTTAGTCAATATTTGCTGACTCTGGAATATATTTGAAACTTCATTGCACTATTGTTCTCGAATCAGAACATCCCTCTTGTCTTCTCTATCTTTTCTTTATCTTGGTCTTGCTATGCCATAAATACATTCAGCATTTATCACCTGGAGGGTGGAATTTTTTTTAGTGTATTGCCTAACAGAAGGCTCGATCACGTTAATGAAATGCAAAAAGCTGATTTTTCGTGCTCAGGAATTAAATTTGAAGTACTACTTTTGAGCAACTTCTTTGCTGAAACAATTCTGAAGGTCACATGGCAAGTTTAGGAAAGGATAGGTTAGGCTTGGAGTTCGATTTCAGAACTTCATTCATCCCCATCTAAAATTATTCCATCTTTATATATATGCCTGTATCTGATTTGTAAAAGATTGTTGTTAGTTAGGCATGTTTGTAACTGTGGCTAATATTGCATTGAACACTATTTAGTTTTGTATTTCTATTTTTCATTGAATACATGATAAATAATGTTAAGAACCTGAGCGAAATTTGGGTTGATAGGTATGTTTGAAACCGTGCCATATGTTGAATTGAACACCATGTAGTTCTGTAGACGTAATTTTTTACTCTATATCTGGTAAAAATAATGTAAAAAGCCCGAGCAAATTCTTTTGTTCAAATGAACTTGTTCTTATAGAAGTGCTCAAGAACAATAAATCTTATACCTATGGTGTTCAATAAAAAATCTGAGTATCACGTAAATGAAAAGATCTAGAGTTTTTGCCCTCCCTAATTTAAGAAATATTTCCACATTTGTTTTCAGTAGAATTAGAATTACGAATCCGAAGGCGAAGCTCTTATGAAGACGAAGCTCTTCACTATAGTCTTATATCGGCTAAGCCCTTTATATTGATATGATTCTTCCCTTTCATGTCGCCTTTTTCTGGCCTATTCTTAACAGAGGCCCCCCTTAGTCATTATTTTGATTCACTTTTCTCTCCACGGCTGTATTCATTAGACTTTTATGTCTTAAGAAATGTCCGACAGGGTTGGACCTTCTTGATAAAATATCCTTTACTCCTCTCTTTTCTCTACTCTTCTTAGAAGTAATTTGTTTGCTACTGCATCTATCCATTTTATTTTTATCATTCCTCTGTAACGAATCATTTACAATGCTTTTAGCCTTGCTTTTTTCCAGTTTTTATAGACCATGCATCTCGTTCATAGAGGAGCATGCTCCAAATGTATGTTCAAGTGAAGTGCTTCCTCACTTCCAAGATTTTATGTGCCTCTGTAAAAAGTGTCTTTTTTGGTAGTATTTCCGCTTCGCCTATTCGAAAAATTCGTCTATCGCTGGTGACTCGGCTTCTCAATACTTTTTCACCTCTCCAAAGTTTTATTTCCTCTACTGCGCACCATTAGCTTTGTTTTCTTTTTATTAACTTTCAGCTGATATCTTGCCAATAGCTTTTCTATTTGAGTCGATCCTTTCTTAAATGTCTTTCCGTCTCTTCCATAATCATGATTTTATTAGCTTGATTTTATTAGCGTTTCACCACTGACGTTCACTCCTGTAAAATTTTCTTTGGCTTTTCTTATTGCTTTCTTGATTCAGTCATCAAATCACCGGCAATGATGCACAATCTCGACTTAATCCTTTCATTATTCTTGTCTTTTCACTACG
Organism: Platycnemis pennipes; assembly: GCA_933228895.1. Taxonomy (NCBI): domain Eukaryota; kingdom Metazoa; phylum Arthropoda; class Insecta; order Odonata; family Platycnemididae; genus Platycnemis; species Platycnemis pennipes. The sequence continues at coordinate 34,274,175 of OW121855.1, forward strand.
AAGTCCAGATTTAATTAAGTCCTTCAAGTCTTTGCATTAACTTCGGCCAACTCCTTGGTCATTGTACGAAACTCTAATTTCTATCAGAGGTTACACACATTATTCCAATCAACGAAATCAAAAACTTTCTTCAAATTCACGCATGCAACAATCGTAGATAGGATCTTCATTTTTCCATATGAGTAGCCCTAGGGCCAACGCCCTCTACTTTTCATCTATTCCTGTTTAGATAAAAATGCGTGGCTCTGGTAAATACCTTCAAGGCAGGTTTTGCTAGATTTAAACCCTAAAAGATTCACATTTCTCGGCTGTATATTGCCACATTGAGGTTAGTTGCTAACGTTCTACCGGGCAGCGGTATTGATGGAATTTCCCTTCTTTGCTTTGTATTTCATTCGTCTAGTAGCCCCATCCCCGCGTTATTTCTCTCTCCATGTCGGCGTGTACCTTATCCCTCTTCTTATTTCCCATCATACTTTTTCATGTTCTTATTGTCCTCGCTAGCGCAACATTCAACCTTCGACAATGACGTTCACGATTCCATTGTCCATTGTTTCTGTCACCCATTTTCTCTCCTCCCCAACCATGATCAGTTCCTCTCCATTTTTCCGCCTTTCCGTCCATTGCACTTCTTCCAATCTCCTCCACACCCATATTTCTAAAGCTTTTGGTCTTTTCTTGTCCTTTCCAGAAATCCAGGTCCCAGATCTATGTAAATCCACGCTTCATATTAAGCTCTTCACTAATATCGTGTTTACATCCCTGCTCAAGGTTTAGAAAAGGTAGGTACTTAGTTAGTCTTTCGGTATCTCTTCAGTTGTGTACGTGTTTTAGTTGTTTTAGAACAAATTCCTTTATTGTCTTCACATTCGCATTAGCTCGGCAAAATAGTATATATTCTGTTAACCCTATTTACCTATTCGCAGAGTTCCAGGTGCTCTGTCCGTTTCTGATCTCAGTATTGAGTCTACCAGTTCACCCTTATATCATTATATTCTCATTCGAATACCTTGTCACTGAGATTGATTTAAATCCCTACAGACTTATCATCATTACAATTCAATGATTCCTTTTTTACCCTCATTTTCGATGATGGGACTTGGAATCGATTGGAAATCCCCGATGTTCCGGTGAGACGCCAAAAACGTGCGTCAGCCTTGATATCCAGATTGTTTTCGCGCCTGCCTGAAAACTCGTGATCGAATTCGACCTCGGGCACGGATGCTATGTTTTTGATACCTTTAATTTTACACTTAAGATTAGGTTAGATGCTGCAATAGCTGAAGCAGCTAAAAACTATGTCTTCCATGGCAGAAAATCTCCGATTGAAAGTGCACTTCGGCCAAATTTTGTGCATAACTCGGGATTCCAATGGTACAATATTATTTAGACAGTAAGTATCCATTGAGTAGCTTTTCTCGCTACAATCCCTTTTTTTCACCTACTGCAGAGGGCAACCTTGGTTGACCTTGTAATGAATGTGAAGTCTAATCACAGGCTAGTAGTCCCATAAAAATTTGGTGCTTTGTATTCCATATGTATCAGAAAAATTGCGACGGTCACTAGTTTTTCTTCAGGAAAATATGAACTCAAGTATTATCTTTAATTATACTTTTTGTCCAGTTACTTCCACTGTAATCGCTGGATTTACCTATTTCTTTAATTTTTAGAAAGAAATTTTTAGTGCAACCTTTTATTTCAATATTTTCTATATCAGAATTATGTGTACTGCAATATTTTGTGATTCTAATTTTTTCTATTGACCCTTCAGGAAAGATGGAATTCCCATCCTTAATTTTACACTTAAGATTAGGTTAGATTCTGCAATAGCTGAAGCAGCTAAAAACTATGTCTTCCATGGCAGAAAATCTCTGAGTAGTGTAATCATGAAAGAAGGGTCGAGGAATCTCCGTCCATGCTGGGTCTTTGTAGGTTCCGCCCCTTTTTCTAGCAAATGATGCGAAAAAAAACACGTTTACACTGTCCCTTGTTGTCGTACTCCATCTTTTAGGCCTTGGTTCTTCGGTCTTCAACCCCTCCTTATCTCTACAGGATTGGTTTCACTACGTCCTACCCTCCACGAATTGTGAGGGTATGCTGAGAGATACATAGGGATATAATACAATGCAGAGAATAAATTCACTATTCAGTGAAAAATGGGAAATATTTTTCACCAAGTGCTCGCAGTGCCTATGCTGTCGAGCCGAATTTAAAATTACCGGAACCGCTATATAGCCCAAATGGTGTACTTTCTAAACAACTCATGTGTTTAGTAAAATCGAGTGATAGCATTAATCTCTCAAAGACGTTAATGCCACATTTTTCTCCACATCTTTCTTGAATTCATTGAGTTGAAACCAATATAAATCATCATGCATTCTTTTATTTTTTCACAAGACTGATTTTACAATAAGTATCACAAATCTTTCATCAGGAACAACAGCCGAATTATTTAGTACCAAAGCATTAAAGCCAATATTTTCGGAAGTATGACATTCAAAGTTATATTCCGAGTACAGATTCAGTTTCGTTACGAATAATTTTCGTGCTGCACTCCACTAAATTAGACAGAGCTATGATGCAATATGAAAAACCCAGTACATATTTTTAGAGTTGGAAAATGAATTATTTACTCCAGGTAACAGTCTCAATTGCTTAATCAGCATTCCATTAAGGCTTGCTTTAGGAGAGCAGATCTATCTAATTTCCCGGCAGGAGTAACAGGCATGTTTTCCACAAATTTCACTCCCCCGTGGAGATGCTTGTGTACCTCAGAGTTTCCTGTTGAGAATAAATGAAGTCACATTTAAGCTGGGCTGACCTTGCGAGCGATATCGCCTTCATAATGCCATAGAGTGGGAATAATTTAACGGAAATTCATTTAATCAATATTCCCAAATTTCGAAGTCATGATAGTTTAACGCTGCAAAATATTCCTTCCATTTGGCAGTCATTCATTACCTGAAACTTGCAAAATAATGTCTTCTTTTGTCACTTCGAATCCGGGTTTGAGGACAACAAACGCCTTTGCAGCAGATGTTGATACAGGGTCAGGCACACCGACTACCACAGCTGATAAAACAGCGGGATGATTCAAAATTATTGTCTCCACATCTGTGGGAGATACCTGAGAAAACCCATGGAACTATCAAATTTCATTATTATGGAAACGCCGAGGAATGATTTTTTGAAACATGTGTCTCAATTTTGAAACCTTGACCTTTCACACTAATATTAAATTTTTACGTGGTTGATGTAAACATTAAATCTCGTATACCATAGTTCGTATCTTTTACCTTCGAATCTTTTCTTTGCTCAAACATACATTATTTCCTCAGAATATGTTAGAGGTTTATGAAATTTTATCAGTCCCTACGATCTGGAGTGCATAAAACTTTTCCATGATCAAATTCCAGCCAAATTGTGTCTTTGATTTTACATTATGATTTTAATGTGTCCCTTGCTATAAAAATACAAAATATCCATCGTGTTTCTGATACTAAGCCTCTAAGAACTCCATGTCCAAAGCACATAAAATGCAGAAAATTTTTATTGAAAAGCTTCACGAGAAAGTAATATCTGAGGGTAGCATTTTCTCTTCGTGAAAGATCTTAATTTTCTTCTTTATTCGATTTATTTCGACTATAATCCTCTCATTTAATATTATATTTAATTAATGTGGACATTTTTTTTCAAATATTTCGGTCTTTGCGCATTTTAATTATTTATTATCCCAAATAACCTTCATCGTCAGCATTAACTTCTTTATGGTGCAGTGTGCTAAGAGCGACTTGCTGAGGTTCATTTGTGCTAACGTTGATGCCAATGAAGTTGACCTTGTCTGATTTGATAGTACACACGCCTTAATTTACATTAATTTGAATCGACTTACATCGTTAGTTGATGTATTCACTGACAACGCTAACGCTAGCAGTGACGATGTGCAAAGACCCAGCGTCTGCAAGAACAAAAATAACGAACATTGCTAACTTTTCCTATTAAAATTCTACTCTCTCGTACCTTTTGCTCTGAAAGCAATGGCATCTTGATGTAATTGACCTTGTTTCCAATTACCACGCATCTTTACTTTCGGTTATCATTGATAAATGGCGTGAAACTATGAGTGGTTGATTAGGAAAGAAAAAACAAGTTCAGTATCCTAATTTTTTGTAGAATGTACAATACCTAAGGGGGAGGTAGGACAATTCTTGGTTAAAAGTAATCTTCTGAGACCATGTCTCAGGTAGTCGGCAGTAGGGTTGTGTCCCACCTCGGGAAGGGTCCTAATCCGCGACCCTTTCCGGAGCTCCCAGGCCCAAGGCTGGACTCTTTCCTCGACCCACGCGGCGGGGGGCTACCACAACGAAAACTGACCGAGCCTAGTACAATTTAAACAATAACAGCTACGCCATATTGCAATAAATACTAGTTTTCATCGTACTCCTGATAATCCTACGAGGACGTATGTACGTCTTTTAATCGTCGTTCTACGATGAAAAATAACAGTTTTAAATATAGTTTTCCCGAGGTGGACACACCCTTCTGGCGACTACCTGAGACATGGTCCCAGAAAATCACTTTTAACCCAATTCTTCACTATACTGTGTCAATATAATAGCAGTGCGGTCAGATATATCCCGGCTTCTCTTCCCAAGGGTAGATGTTGAAATTTTATCAGAAATAGGTCCTTCACACCTGAGCTTTAATAATTCCAAAATAATAATTGTAACATAAGTTACAATTCTTCACGCTTTTCGTATTTTTTACATATAGTCTACGAGAATACGTATTAATACGCCGGTGTCACTGTTTAAATATAAATAATAATACTTTCATTTTTAGCCGAAATATAAACATAATTAATGGGAAATAGCTTACCCAGTGCTCATGGTATTTGAAAGTAAATTTGTTTCGGCCCGCAACATAGAGCCAACCAACTTCATCGAAAAACGCTACATCTCCTGTGTTGAACCAACCATCTTCGTCTATGTCGGCCGAGACATCCTTCGTTTTAAGATAAGAACCAAAGAGTTGAAGTGTTAAGACCGCCGAGCCATGGAGAAAAGGAGAGAGTATTATCAATTATACTACCTCAAGATAATATTTGTTTCCAGGTGAATACATATCCCCACGTAGTTTTGATAATTTTGCATGAAAATATAATTCGACTTATATATTGCGATATTTTAATTACTTTTAAAGCATAGATAGATTCATAATGAGGAAGTATTTAAGGTTAAGGCATCGTTTTGATAGAAAAGAGCCACTAAGGATGGATAACATTGAATAATTCCCATTACCTTTCGTTGCCCGCATAGGTAACCCTTCATAAAACATGAACTTTTGATGAAAAGGTTTCCTTTCTCATTTCTCCCCAGAGAAAGGCCTGAAGTTGGGTCCACAATCTGTAAAAGGATGAGGTTTTAGGTGGTGAGATTGTTGTGGCATTTATTTATTATGTTAAATGTTTACCCAACATGGTTTTACATAATTGATTGGGTGAACTTAACACAAACAGTTAACAATATAATTAAAATTGGTCAAGGCGGAGAGCTTGAGAAAACTTCTTCCGTATTTTCTTACGAAAGCGCTACCTATCCTCTTATATTTTCTATTAATTTCCTTGTCATTACAATAGTTATTAATTATAATGCACATTCGATTGATCTTAGAATTTTTACAATAGTTGCGTTAGCTAGTCACTTAATAAAAAGTCCACTTTTATGATATCTTCCCTTGTTTGTCACGACAATAAAATACAGTATCTTTAACAAATTTCCATATAATCCTTTGTTAATAATATCATGTTCTTCGTTAATATCATGTACAAATATCAATTTCTCCGATTTTCTCCAATTCAATTGATTTTTTTAGTTACTACTGATTATGGATACGTGTAGCTTCGTCTACTTTTTAATTGCTCGAAAGTTACAGAAACAGCGCTTTCTCTACTTCTCAATGATCCAAACACCTCTGAATACTAAGATTAAATTGTTTATTTAAATTATTCCTCTCTGATATTCCCCAGGGTCAAGCAATCCACTCTGTGGTTTTATTTCCCTACACAGGTATTTTCCTCGGGGAAGATGAGAAAAAATGGTAAGTGAACTGCACATCCCCCTAACGTTGGGCCAAAGGTAACCATAGGATTCATGCTGTTGAAACACTTAAAAAGTGACAGATCTTACCAGCTAAGTGATATTTTTTCATATAAAAATAAATTTTTATATTAATGGGGAATAGAAGACTGCGCACGGCCAATTATACTCCTAAGTTGATTGCATACGCTTCCCTGTTGAAATATTTATCGTGTAAGCTAGCTATGAATAAATGTAGGTATAGTTGTATTCTGTCCATATATTTGTTATTACGTTGCGATTTTGTATTTATGCGTTCATAGATGTGTACACTCATGCATGTATATATGTGGTATACTCTCTGAATATCTTGTGCCAGCGTAGTGTATGTACTATGCTCTGTGCAGATGCTAATACATGATCATAAACGTGTTTGGGGTGCCATTATGAATTTAGGCATGTTTTTCGCTGTGGGCGTTTATTTCGCCTAGTTCCGCGAACGTTTATGTTCATGATGATCCTATCTTACCTATTTGATGACAATAGCCATTTCAGGATTTGGTGTACATACCTTCGCCTTTTCCCTTGGACCCAGGATTCCGCTGGTCAAATAAGTGCCTGAAATGTCCGAGGTTTATTATTTAAGTTAAACAGCTATAAGTTCGGCACAAGCACTTTGATAAGAATGGGAATGGATGGAAGAGAGCAGCTGGGAGTTGTCAGGGAACCGCATTTTATTTTAGAAAGTATTTCACTTTATTTTCACTTGCTGATACTTACTGCCATTAAGCGTTTTGAACTTGACTCCTGCCACTATGCCCTCAATTTCTGGATTTATTAACTCTTCGTTTGGCATTGGCATGTTAAATTTCGTAGAGGTTACTGAAAGGGCCTCTGATATTCCATAACCCTGTGCGAAAAGGTACCATAGCATTAGAACAACTGTTTTTCTTTCAAAAACATATCTACTGATGCCACTTTCGTCGCATTCCCTTCCATTAATATTTCATATGAGCATTTTTCCCGTCAATATATCATTTTTCTTTCATTAAACGATCAAGTTTCTCTCCTAGGCCTTAGAAAAACCTCTCTTGCATTATTTTTTAGAGAAAAGATTGATTTAGGGACAGGATTTTAACCACTTCGTATATTTGTCCCACTCCTTTTACCTGTAATCTTCCTTGTTTGTGCAAAACCCTCCATGATAGATCCTTGTTTGTCTTTTTATAGGGTCATTTTAGTCTCCTTCCTCACTATATTCATTTTCTGTTCTGCTTCTTTACAATCATCAATTATTCAACCTTTCCACTTATTGCTTTTCATGCAACTTTTTTCCCTTTGCCCTCTTCAATAATATTTACGAAGCCATCGTTTGCATTCAACACCTCCGTATCGTGTTCTTCGTGGCATTCTCTTAATTGATAACTGATCGGTCCATTATTTTCCAGCTGACTTGTCACAGTTATTGAAATAAACACCCAATATATTACAATTAGTAAATAAAAGTTATTTTATTAAAAGTTGTAGGTACTACCGAATTCTCTCTTTAATGTCTTTCTAAAAGGCTCCTACCAACTCTTTGCGACGTTTTTCGCCCAAATTTGATCGAAGAAACACAAGCATATATGTAAACAGAGAATCATTCACCAAAGTTGAGCAAATGTCCCAGTCCAGATTATCTGTTGCTTGCTTTATCACTTTCATCTGCGAATTATAACTGAAAGTGAACAGTGCGACTCAAAGTGAAAATGATAGTTAATTAACAATTTCAACTGTGTAGACATTTATACATAATTTAGATGAATGCATTTAGAGAATCAAAGACAAAGTCAGCGTAGCAACAGAGAGGCATGCAAGGAAAGTGCGCGACGATGGAGAAAAAATTACGGTGATCATTGCTCTCATTCCAGATAGTACCTACGAGAAATAAATATAGCACATTGATGACACGACCTTTAGTAGAAATTTACTTCCTTACAGGGCCGCAGGTATGCAGGTTGTGCCCAGAACGTAGAAGCCTAATCACGGGGAGCGCTATGTCGCCTGGTGAACTGAATTTTGTTTTTTGTTACTATTTTTTTTCATTAGACTGGGGATGCTGGAGTTTAATTTGCACAACGACATAAATTATATACGAGGTAGCCCTAATTCCTTAATTTTTCTTCAATATTTATGCCCATATTCTCAGCTTTTGAGGGCATTTGATCAAATACTGTTGAGCATTTTTTCTCGATTCTATTATGGCAAACCATCCTATTGTAAATATCCATGTAAGCATTCATCAGGCTTATTGGCTAAAATCAATCAGCAGAAATTTTTATTATACTTAATTGATAGTGCCCTATACTGTATATTCCTGCCATAAGTACTGCGAAAACTTGATGCACCATTCTACTCATCAGCACACGAGTAAGTACTTGGGTAAACTGCTTGCTTTGCATTAATTTAAAATAATGCATTATGATAGCATTATACTGCTGAGAAAAGGGTTACATGTTACTGCTTGGGTGACTTATCTGTACCAATCCATTTTAAAATCAAATAGCGTGAATTTAGATGGAGTATGGAGCTGTGAGCAATAAGTCTTAGGGAATACCACGAAACCCCAGTCGGAAGAACCAAATAAGAAGGAATGTATCCCATGATGTTGGGCATAGTTGATCTTGAATTTCAACCTTCTAAATATAAATCGTGACTGGTTCCAAAACAGAATAATGATTAATATAAATTGGCATAAAATAATTCCTGCTTGAAAATTTATGGCATACTGCTTACCAAGGACAACTTAACATGCGGCAATTTGGCTTCCAAATTCTTCGCTGTGCTGTAATGAAGTGCTGAGCCAACTGCACTGATACGCTTTATGAAAGTGAAGTCGTGCTTATCCACCTCTGGTGACTGAAGGAAAGTGTGCAGTGCATAAGGATAGAGGAGCACAACTTGGGGCTGCAAAAAATAAGGTTTTCGAAATCAATCTTTTTACAGCCGTATGTAATAATGGCATTTCCAAACAATTTAATTTCCTTCTACATTTATACTGACCTTATACTTAAGAAGGCTCTTTATGAATGAATCTGTTTCAAACTTCGATGCATTGTATAATGTGACACCTTGAAAAATGCAGCCCAAAGACATAAATAGCAAACTGGAGAAAAAATTTCCAAATGTCGCCATCCACGAGAGTCCAGGAGCACTAAGTCGTGAATAGATAATTAATAACGTCAAAATTCTTTTCAATTACAATGATTCCTTTTATTTATCATTAGAATGCTGAAATATCATCTTTAGCCCTGAAGACGATGGCCGAGTCAGACATCGAAACGTCGGCAAACTTTAAGTTCCTGACCCGGTGGAGATCCCGAGAGCTCTTCATACAATTAGAATGCTGCACCAAAATCATGTCCTAGCTCCGGCGCCATACGTGGTACGACATTCGAAATATTCAAGCATCTGAATTGCGTCACATGCGTTCTTAGTTAAACACTTGTCTAACAATGCATTACCAAAAACATGTTACCCCTTCCGATATTCCTGAATCTCTTCCTCTAACGCTGCGCTCTACCGTAATTACAATCATCATGGGTCAGCAATCCTAGGATTGGTTTGACTCTTTCTCTCCACTCGATTCTTCTATCGGCTTACCTCTTCATATTAATGTAGTTCCTCTCTTTCACGTCCTGTACGACCTGTTATATTTATTCAAATTGAAGGACCGCGAACTGGCCGCGAGAACATTAACGGCGTTACCCGCTGAACTATGCCAACTATGCCGTTATGCCGGTCCAGGCGAATGATTTTTTCTCTGTGGAATTTCTGCTATTATTTTCTTTAGATATTCAAAATTTAATTGCATTGAAAATGCTCCCAAAAAGAATCATCATTTTCCCTACACGCCACGCTACAAATAAATTCCTTTTTTTCTTTCCTTTGCGAATTCTCTTAGCACGTCTATCATCACTCTTATCGAATGTTTTTGCCATCGTATTCTTTGTAAATATTCGCAGTTTTCTCAAGGCTTTACTCAGGCATTTTGCTTTAAGACTGAAAAAATTAGTTCATGTTCTTAGCCAGTTCAAATTAAAAATAACGTTAACGTTCAGATTTTCATCACAGAAAAAGAAATGTTATTCTCAAATTTTGTTCTTTGTTATTATTGTAAAATGTACAGAATCCTTTTATCCCTTGTATCAATCAACAAACTAGGTGTATGCCACTGGAAAATGCTATTACTCTCGAAACCCAATCTCCACTGGTATCTTCACAAGAACTCCTCCATGCTTGCAGACAATATCGCACCAAATACTTTGAGAGAGCTTGTATTGGTTATGAATGTTGACATATCAGTGTCACAACCTTGTACTCTTATTGTTAGATCTATGCGAATTATTCTTACTTAGAGGTTATCTTTAGGCTTCAAGTGCAATGCTTTTGACCGTAGAAATGGATTATAAGTAAATTAAGCTCATTTGAGGCTTAAAACCTAGGTAAGTGTATTGGAGTTTTCAAAAATATCGCCAAGGATATCAAAAATATCCGTGTGAAGAATATTGGCGACGTATTATAAATGTATCTCTTATTGATTTATCTCCAGCTTTATTGTCCCGAGTAAAGTCTGTTGATTATTTCGATTTTTAGATCATTTTATGGCATTTCGATTTCTAGCAATGCTTAGTTGGCATAATATTCACCTGTCCAACTTCTTCACCATCTCCCTGCTCGTGAAGTAGGCCACTGTGTTATAGTGTGAATGCACGACACCTTTTGGGACTCCAGTGCTTCCACTCGTATTGACAATCACTAAAGTATCTTCTTTTTGATTAATTTCCACATTTTTTGGGAATGCTAGAAAAGAGCGTTAATTGGAAAATGGTCATTGAGTTACAGTAAATTTAATGTAGTGCTTTGGTGCATATAATGACTTGCTTTCTTTCATTTTATATTTTCCAAGCAATACAAAGGGTCACCTTCCCTTCTGTAGTGGGATGGCTAGGCTTATCACTTAATAAAGCTAAAAATATATCTGATAACTGTATTTACCCCTCTTAACTTTTTCATATTTGAAATTTTTGGATGCAATGTAGCAGTCTGCCCTTTTGAGACTTGAATGGTCTTAAAGACGTTGGAAATTCGTTCAGTTTTGTCATCCACCTACAAAAGTGCAGAGGTAAGTAGGTGCAGAGCGACCTCGTGAATTAAGGCACGCATATTTGCGGTTAACTTAAAGAAAACGGAGGGACAGGTAGGAAGATAGAAGGCTGCAGAGGCATGTCTTACATAAGCATTAAAGAGAAAGAAAAACTAGAACGGTTTTGAATTAAAAGGAAGAACATATGAGCCACATTGGGCTGAAGATAGTAATAGTGGAAAGATGTAAGGGTTGAAAAATGGAGGCAGATTAGAGGCAGTCTATCTAAACCTATTCATATGATGGAAAGCCAAATGCGTATGATATCAAAACTTGTCTATACCGACGAATGTGTGGGTAAAGTCTTTACCTGAACCATCTTCAATCTTTATAAGTTCTTCAATTGCCAATGCTCCTTCCACCTCACCACCGATTGATAGAATGTTCACTTTCCAACCCAGTCGCCCCGCAGCCCACTTCATTGAAGCTGAGGTCTCAGGATCACAGAGAACAAATCGAGTAGACACTTCTCTCATTCGACTCTCGTATAGCTCTGAAAGATAAGTCCTTTTTAATAGTGGTCCATGGTGAGCAATAGTGCTTTGTGATATTTTTTATTAGCTCAGTTTAGGTATAAAAAGAGATAATTGCAATAACCATTGTCAATTGTTATAGCAATATATATATCAGAAAGGGCATTAAGAGTGGCTAAAATTGATGATGCGCTGAAAATTCCTGCCTCTACGGGGCAGTAAAACTTCTTATTCAACTGCGTCATCAGAAAACAGACGAAGCTTACTTTTTATTGTCTAAATAATATCACTTATGAACAGAAAGAACAAAATAGAACCTATGACACTTCCTTGTGGCACCACGACGTAACTTCAATTGCCCATGTGATAACACCATTCAAAACGACCCTTTACACATGATGATGCAGGAAATATTTCATGTTCTTGTCAGATATTTGGGTAACACTATACGGTTTCCCTGACGCAACACTATTATACCATCGTAATCATACACCTGGTATTATATGGCTGAAAATATTTTGGCCTCTTTTAAAAACTTTATAGCTACAGAAACTTTCTCGGGATCGTCACCAAGATGAAGCTCAGCTCACAATTTATGTTATACTTCATGCGTACATGTTCTTATGTTTTGCATTCAAGTAGGAGGTGTTTTACTGAAGCCAGACTTTCAACTTCTAATTATGATTTAATACCGTGTGATTTTTTATAAATATTTAGGAAAAAAGGCTAACTTATTTTCAAATCGATCATTTTCGATCAAATATTTTAAAAAAATCCTCCTTATTGCCACAAGCCATGACTCTCCCTTGTTCTCCTCTTATAAGTACACCACTGTTAATTTTTGTTAATAAAGATATAATGATTTTCGTATTTTAGTGGTATTTAGTACCTAATTATAAAATCAATGTAATAGAGAAACCCTTCCAGGCTCTTTATAGTTATTTTTAGGTCATGATATTCTTCATTACTGTATCACCTTTGCCGGGCTTGATCTGGAAATTTATGAAATAAAACTGTGTTTTTGAGCACTCTTTGCATTTGGACGCCTTGTTTCCAAATTATGATGTATCATAAGTTTTACTTACCTGAAAGAAGTGATTTCGCATAGGTAATTAACATTTATAATTCCAAAGGTCACCTGTTTTGAAAATTTTATTAGTCCCTAATTGCAAAGCGAGATTATGCCGATCTCCATAAACTATAAAGGGAAGCAGACTTTTGACTTACCTATATATATGAACATACTACTTTGTGACTTAATTTCATACGATCAACCTCTTAGTATCTATTGACTCTCCGAGGTAACGCATTTTGCACATTCCACTCGTAGATTTAAGGTGGTTTTTCTTGGTTTTTAGACTAAGCATTGATTGCATATTTCTAACTACTATTTCTCTCTCTAAAGAGTTCTCTTCTAAAATCTCTAATCGAATTGGCATCTATATTATTATTACATCTGCATTACATTATACCCTTCAAGCCACCATAAAGGTGTGTGGCACGGGGTGAATTCTCACCAAACATGCACAACATATCATGCATAAAAAAGTATTAGTATTTACATTCTGTTCTAAACTGCACTATTTAAAAAAAGATAAAAATAGCAAAGCATAGGTACATGCAAAAACATGCTGTTAGTAGGGGAAGCTTCAAGTCCTTATACCAACATGCAGCTACCAATGTTATCCATTGCTACACTCGTATTGGATATATTTACCGCTATTCATATCCCTAATTGTACGAGGAAAAAAGGACATTTTTAATCTGTCAGTTCGGCTCAGTTCTGACTATCCTCGAGGATGTGTTGCAATAGATGAGTTTTCTCCGCACATGGGCCAAGTACAAATACTAAAGGAGGTGAAATATGTCTTCCTTATTTGGAACCCGAAGAAAAACCGATTATTAAAGAATTAATTAAAATTCTGAGGAGATGAGCTGGATTTCTGAACATTTGGTAATCTAAATGTACACGATACCCTGCAAGCCACCGGGAGGATGTGTGGCAAGGGGTGAAATCACCAATCATGCACTGTAAACATGCAAACATGCTACTATAGGGTCTCAGGCAACTAGATTATTAGTATCTACATAGTAATAAGGGATTGGTTGTTAATACCTGCATCATGCACTACATGACTAGAAAACTACTCTAAAATATTTCCCCTAACTATTCCGTTGCTATGCTGCCTATTCTGTTCTCGTATACCTCCTGCCACACACCCTAGTGGTGGCTCGTAGGGTATTACGTAGATGTAGATAACAAATCCCTTATAGTTTGAGGGAAGAATGGGATTTTGAATCTATCAGTACGAGTAAAACATGCACTACTGGCAAACAACTAAGAGCTGCTAGGATACAACTACATGGAAACATCTATCCGACAATCTATCTCTCTCACCTTGTTTATCTCATCAATACCATTCTTTTCAGAATTCCAAGCGAAATTGAAGCATTGAATTGCTATCCACGTTATCAAAATGATTCTCGAATTCCACAAATGCAAATAACCTCTGTTCGTTCCTCTCCAATCTCTTCTCTTTAAGTAGGCTAAGAGCGCTTCTCAAGGCAATTCAGAGCTTCGTGAAGGCAGCTGTGTAAAAATGTTGAGAGAGTGTTGAGGAGTTACTCCAGATTAAAAGAATTAGGGTACATTCACGACACTATTAATCTTTCCCTACAATTCGTGAAGCCCGGGGATAAGGAAACGCAACTCAGTGCATTGAAAACCATCTGGTCCACCATCAAGTAGGATATGAGAAGAAGAGTCGTGAGGTATTATAAAAAGATATTATATAAAGTTCCTCATAACGAATTAATCTTGATGTTAGAGAGTATCGGTAAAAATAAAGACGTTGTGTGGTGTGTAAAAGAATTCTTAAGTGGGCGAGAGAAGAAGGTTTATTATACATAGATGGTATAATGTCGGACACAATCAGAGTCACATCGGGAGTACCCTATGTGGTGTAATAGACCCGCTTCTATTTTTTTATACATAAACAATTTGGGTACAGTAGTACGTGGTAAGCTTAGACTTTTTGCAGACTAGGCGGTAGTTCACAGGGGTTTAACAAAATCAGATAGAGAATCACTTATCAAGGATTTAGATGCATACCAAGAGTGGTGCGACAAATGGCAGTTAGAAATTAGCCTTAAAAAGTGTGTCTTTATTTCATTTTTGAAGAGGAATAATTCGGTAGAGCGATACTATAGCGTTAGTGACTCAAAAATCGTAAGCATTGAAGCCATAAGTAGGAACTTAGGTGTAACAATCCCTAAAGATTCCTTCATTATATCATGGATTAATGATTTTCTGCATGATCGGGTTCAAAGGGTTGTTTTGGACGGTGTTTCCTCACCGGCAATTAAAGTCACTTCGGGTGTCCCACAAGGTAGTGTGATAGGTCCACTCCTATTCCTTTTGTATATTAATGATATCCAAAAGGTGGTAAAAAGTAAGCTTCGTCTATTTGCCGATGACGCAGTAGTGTACAGGGAAATTCTATGCCCGAACGATAAAGAATATTTAAATATTGACCTACAAGCAATTGAAACTTGGTGTGATACATGGCAGTTAGAATTAAACTTTAAGAAATGTCTTGTAATGAATTTTTGGAAAAAGAATAGCTCTCCTCCTACCACTTACAAAATAAGTAATAATGAATTAACAAACGTGGAATCCATTAAATATCTTGGAATAAGACTGACAAACGATCTTTCCTGGGGTAAACACATTCGTGAAATAATGGGTCAAGCGAATCGCAAACTGGGTTTCATTAAAAGAGTATTGGGTAAATGTGACGATCATGTACGAGAAATCAGCTACTTTTCCCTTGTTAGACCTCATTTGGAATATGCTGCCAGTGTATGGGATCCCTACGAAATCGGTCTAAGTAATGAACTTGAACGTGTGCAGCGAAGATCGGCAAGATTTGTAAAGGGACGATACGATAATTATATTAGCGTAACCAGTCTATTAAATGAATTGAAATGGGAATCATTGTCAGATCGCAGGTTGAAATTTAGACTTAATCTCTTCCACAAATTCCAAGGCAATATTTTCAGTGATGATGTTAAAAATATTTTACGAACCCCAACTTACTATGGCAGACTGGACCATAATCATAAAGTTAGAGAAATTGATTGCCGAACTGACCGATTCAAAATGTCCTTTTTCCCTCGCACAATAAGAGATACGAATAACGGTAAATATGTCCTATCGGAGAGTAGCAATGAATAGCATTGGTAGCTGCATGTTGGTATGAGTACTTAAAGCTAACCCTACTAACAGAATGTTTTTGCATGTTTGCTTTGCAATTTCCTAATCTTTTTTAAATAGTGTAGTTCTGACTACTATATTAATACTATTCCTTTTTTATGCATGATATGTAGTGCATGTTTGGTGAGCAATCACCCCCTGCCACACACCCTTGTGGTGGCTTGCAGGGTATTATGTAGATGTAGATGTAGATGAAAGATTTATCGTGGGGAAGACACATATGCAGCCGAGACAAGAGAAAGCTAGGATTTATAAAAAGATTACTTGGAAACTGATGAGAAGACAAAAAGGCGATGTTATTTTTCACTAGTCAGGCCCCACATCAGACATGTAGCTAGTGTATGGTATCCGAATGAAATAGGTTTGATTAGAGAGCTAGAAAGTGTTCAGCGTAGAGCAGCTAGGTTCGTTAAAAGGTGTTACGATAGATTTTGGAGCGTTTTAGAATTAGTAGAAAAATTAGGGTGGGAATCATTATCAGAGAGTAAGTTAAAGTTCAGTTTAAATCTATTTGAGAAATTGTAATCGGATGGCTTTAGTGAAGATGTTAAGCATATATTAAAAAACCAGCGTATTATGCTAGATTAAACCAGATAAATAACGTAAGAGAGATTGGTTGTCGCACCGATAGACTCAAAATATCATTTTTCCAACGTACTGTAAGAGAACACATTAAGCAGCATAGCAAAGGGATAGGTAGGTGAGATATTGCTAGAGTAGTCTGCAATGCATGCTGCACGTATTGACAGTACAAACCCATTCATGGTAGCTAAATGCAGATAAAAATACGTAGATAAGTGTAATTGTAACCAATTTTCCCTTTAATACTATGTAGATACTAACCATATCGATATTGTCTATTGGCTAGATCTATTGTCTAGCATTCTTCCATGTAGCAGCCTAGTTGCGCGCGCGTTAATGGCAGGGACTAGAAGATCACAGTAGAAACAATATTTCCTCTCTTGTAAAATTTATATTTGAACGTCTCGGATGTGATTTTCCATGATTTGTTGTTCATTTCGTTCCGTGAAAATATGCTAAAATAAACTCTTAACACATTCAGAGAAACAAACGTTATCGAAGGCTCAAAAACGTCAACATTTACGCGACCGAGAATTCACGGAGATTCGCAATTGTTACTAGTCAATCCTTGGGAGTTGATAATGGCGTAAGAAACTTTAAATAAGTTCGAAAAAGTATCATACTATTTTTAATAATTTCATTCACTGTTGAAGTTAGCAGAATGGATGAATGTCTCGATAAATAACATATTAAACATTACAAATAGGGCATCTTCCAGGCAATAACTTTAATTTATTTCAAGCACTCAACAGTTTAAATGTATTAAACTGATTTAACATGTTAAAACTTATGTTTCAACAGTTATTATTACATTATTCCATCAAGCTCTCCCTCTATCAACGGTCTTAGCTGTTTAAAACCACCGCGTTTAACTTCCAGAAAATGCAACGTTGCCAAGTGTAAACGGCACATTTATGAAGGATGCATGGAAAACGTTAATTTTTATCGTAGAACGTCGATCAAAAGACGCCCGTAATTCTCTTAGAACGTGTGATACAATGGCGGTAATAAATTGTTGCTCATTTAAATAGTTAATAACTTTTAACATCGTATTGCACGCGGTCAGTTTCTTCAGCGCGGCCTCATGCCGCGAGAGTCCGGTCGCTGATGAGGGTCGAAGCCGAGCGAGGGTCCGGATTAGGACGATCGCGAGCAGAGACCCTCGCTAATGACCGGCTACCTGGTCTGCCCCCCAGAAAACTACCATTAACCACGTAATATTTTAAAGAATTATAATAGAGGTAATTTTCTTTGGCAAACAGGATGAAGCTGTAAACATGTCACATGTAATTTGGGTTGAAAACATTTTTTTCAACGAATATACAACATATGTCACCAATAGTTGGTACTAATTCCTTCTCATATATGCTCAGGAAGTTACGGCGATGTCATTATTGGTTTTACAACAATTAGCAATCGACAAAACTTATAAATTTGATAGAAAGAATAATGGAGTTACGGCTGACGGATGCCAATGTTAATGTAGCATTTTAAAAAATTCTTCTCATTAAAAAAACTTGCCTTTCCGGTCCCGCTGGTAACAGCCTCTTATAGCTCCGCCGCATAACCAAACGCCGATGTTCACCAAGAAAATTAAGGCTGCATCGTAGGTCGCGTAGAACAGAACATCGCCTTTTTTGAAGCCCAGTCTAGTCAGTGCGCTGGCAATCTTCATGGTCAAAGGCTTTATGTCGCGGAATTTGTAGGAAATACCGCTGTTGACATCAGCCTTCAGTACGTTTTTATGAAAGAAATGGGCGTAAGAGTCAGTTTAGTTATACTCGATAATAGAATCCGAGCAGCTATTTAAAACTATCTTTTTCCTTTTACTTTTGGCGGAAAAAGTCGAAACAAACTTGCATTATAATGTTAGCGGAGTAGAAATAAGTGTGGCATGTGGAGTTAAATACCTAAGTATCACTCTTCCTTCAAATCTATTATGGAGTAATCATACGCGGCATGTTTCTGGCCCAGCGCTGGA
Source organism: Platycnemis pennipes (assembly GCA_933228895.1). Classification (NCBI taxonomy): domain Eukaryota; kingdom Metazoa; phylum Arthropoda; class Insecta; order Odonata; family Platycnemididae; genus Platycnemis; species Platycnemis pennipes. The sequence continues at coordinate 34,292,749 of OW121855.1, forward strand.
GAGATTGGGATTCATCAAACGAATTTGAATAACATTAAAAATTAAAATAATATTTCGCACTTGTGACACCTCACTTGGAGTATGTACCAAGCATTTGGGATCCAATAAGTTAAGGTTCAATGCGGACACTGAATGGTATACAAAGGAAATCGGCGCGTTTTTACTTACTCTTATGAACCTACAAAAAGTTCAGTTGGCTACCGGAAGAGTTTACTTGATAATTATTAGAGACTACAAAATTTTTCCTCGTTGTTGTTGAAGAATATTAATGTTAATTGAAAAAATTGAATCGCGGCGATTCGCACCTGGCACTGCAGACCTATTTCCACCCCCACACTATATCAGTGTGACAGACAGTAGCGACAAATTAAAGAGAGATTAACTATCGGACGGAGCGAACAAGAATTCGTTTTACCACGCACAATACACGGCATTAATGCAAACAAAGTGTAATTTTTAAATACCTTGCACATAATACCTCATTATTTAACAACAAAGTTTCTCTATTGCAGCTAAATGTCAACTTCACGGCTGGTGACCTAAGGGTAGGGTAAAATGTAGATTTAGATGTACTCACCACCCAAATTTTATCTTTTATATTGTCAAAATTCATATCGATGGCTTGAAAAAGTAGTTGTGGCACGGAAACATCGGGAATGATGATAGTTTTAGCGTTTCCTGCCAGTGGCGATCTTACAACGTTGACATCGTCATGTTTGGAGTTGTTGTACTCCTTTGGTGCTGAAAGTAATCAGTGGTGAATAAACAAACCGAGGGCATACTCTGTTGAGAGTTACATTGCAGTGGGTTCCTCTCTCCTCATAATCTCACCAGTGATCTAATAACTAAGTTCTATGAGTGACAGCAAACTCAACACCATAAGACTAAGTACGGTCCATATTCCATGTAAACATTGAGTTATTATTAACTAACGTCTAATTTGAGAGATATTTGGGGCAGTATTTCATAACTCCACCCTTTGGGCTTAGATTATGTTTCATTACTATTCCTTGAATATTATTCCTTAAGGAGGTTCCACCGTGACTCCGCGTTTCCAAATCCCGTAAAAGAGCTATGCTATTTAATGAATAACTACCGATCCAGAAAAACACCTACCTATATGGAAAATCATCCATAGGGTGATAACGCATACACAATAATTCTATGAGTATGCTATTATATAGCGCCTTGTAATTGCATTCTATTTTTTACAAGCTCATTTAACTCATTTTGACTTCGGAACATGACTGACGTGTTGTTGCCACGTTTAATTTATAAAGTGAGAATAGATGCTCAATCCCGCTAATACGTATTCTAAAATAGGCTAAATATTTGCCAACTTAGTTTTAAACTATTCCCTTGCAAATACAACTCTTTGTTTTGAATTTTATTAATATTGATATTTTTAAAACTGTTTGACAACATTGACGCTGCTACCATTTGGAAGCATTGGTATTGAATACATCATGTCAATAACCAATGAAATATTTAAATTACATAAAAATAAGAAGAAACCTTGGTCCTTAATTAAGTTAGTAAATAGGCCTTTAGGCACGTTCCGTCACAAATACCGTTGTCAATGATAACAACATACTGTAGCGCCACTTTCATGTAACCAAGGTTATCTGCTTTTTTTCGAGCAAAAATTTATTAATATTAATTAAACAAGTGCGGTAAGGCGAGAAATTTTTTACAATGCTAAATTCTACATAAAATTGCGCATCTTATGTTAGTTTTTCATCAAAACGACATTTCTCCTTACGTTATTTTTCTGCAAATTTTACGGCTCTTGCCGTAAAATTTTCAGAATAATAACGACGGCTCTGCCGTAGGTATAACCCCGCATAAAATATCTGATTTTCAGTCTTTTTTCTTCAAATATATGGTGGAAAGGCCTCATTATTTTATTGCCAATCGATAGAAGGGCCGAAAAATTGTGTGTCCTGAAATGTTAACAAAAATGACATGTACTTCATAATTCGGTGGAGCCTCCTTAATCGCCAGCACCCACACCGAAACGTTTTTTTTGTTCCTCCCGGTGTCTTATATGCATACTGTCTCAGTTTTATTCAATTTACCTTCTCCGTTTGCGTCCATTTTTCTTCAGCTGTATATTTCTGCCTCAGAATAGGAATACTTTATAAGTTTCAGGTAGGATCCTTGAGTTATTCTGCAACGTATTTGAACAGGCGATTTCGCCTTAGGTGCGAAACCGGTCCTAGAGAAATAAATTATAAATGAATAGTACAAAGTTTTCATATTCAGTAAACTCAAACTACCCATCAGTTTACCAAGTTGCATCTGGGTCCAACAACGTTTGTGCAATATCAACAGGGATCGAAAGTTTTGAAAAGTGAGGTTGAAATCCTCATCAAACTTGGGGGAGAAAAAGTAGTATACTTTTTCCTTAAGAAATGAAATGGCGAGGTAAAGCTACCACTTGTCAGTAGTATCTCAGAAATTTTAATCTTAGAGCAGAGAGTCAAGGAAAAAAAACAAGGCGACCGCAGGAGAAGTGCACTTGTTCCCGCTCAGACCCTCTCTGGCCAAATTCTTTGCGTGCCACCCAATTATCTTATCTTCAGCTAATATTTGCTTGTATCTATTTTTTCCCTTTGCCATGGACCTTGAGACACCCTCTCCTCACATCGTTGATAGCATGGATGCTGTCCGATTCACGCGCATGTTTTGTGGAAAATAAAAAACCAATTCAGGCACAGTGTGTAAAACCGGGTTGTACTTCAAGGCAGACTTTATTTTGCTGGTTCATCTAATGACCTAAGGTGGTCCTGCCATATAGTGAAAATCAAGTAATTATTTCATACTTTTTGATGGAGAAAAAATATGCTATTCATGTTTATTTTTCAAAATGATCATATTTTTCTATCCTGTTTTTCTGGAAATTACGCTCGAAATGGATTTGCCGTATCCAAGAAGATGGGTTAAATTTGGGAAAATACCGATTTTGTTGCATAAGAGTTCTCTTGGTGCTTTTCATCAGTATTTTCTGGAGCGTGGTCTACTTTCTAGCTCTATCCAAATTGTTTTTAATGGCAGATTATTTAATGATATCCTGCGTCCTTTTAATTGTGATGGCTTTAAAAGAAATAGAATCTTATAGGTTGGAGGTTATGTTCTAATTTTCTTGGCTGTAAAGAAAGACATGTACAATTCAGCGTGCCTTAGGTCTCTTCTGTCCGGGTCCGGTCTTTCTTGTGAATCCAAAATTATGGCTGACTGGGTGAACTGGCTGACCACGGTAGCCAGTTCAGCAACGGCAACGCACTGGCCTTTAAGCCCCAAGCTCAGGTAAGGTAAGGTTCGAACCCGCCCGGATGTCCTTTCTTGTAGTTACATCATTTCCATTAGTAGGTATACAAGCAATTTTTAACCAGACAGATTCCAATCCTTCAATACACAGGAATGCGCAAATTTTAAACTCATCTATAGTTTTCCCACTCACTATCTAAAAATTTAACGATATTGCTATTATTTTGATGATACAAACTAAATAAGAAAATATGCTGTTCATGTCGGAGGGTTCCCCCGATGAAGAAATTCTGAATTTGAAAATCTAAACTGTCCATGGCAGCGCACCCAGCGCATTAAATATTGTTATTATGTCAATAAACTTGGCATTTAATGTACGAGGGGCCGCATTCTCCAATTCGCCTTCTATCCCACGTTGGGAATGAAAACTGTGATTTGCATGCGCTATTTCTTCTCCTGATATGCAGAAATATTGATTAAATAACGGAAGCCAAAAAAATATAACAAACTTATTTTAGAACTCATGGAATTGGAAAAGCTATGTAATAATCTATAAAGTTTTGATTTTTATGTGAAATTACCATTTTTCCCTTTCGCCTTTAAAGCTCCGCTCTGAAGAGTTCGATTAATCTTTTCTTTTATCTATTAATTTGCCAAATAGTGTGTGTCTCATTTCTGCCGCTTTGATCGATAGTTGACCGGGCGTCACCGAAGAATTTAATGATCGTTTTTCAAAGTTTTCACCCCATCAGTAAGTTTAAAAGCTTCAGAAAATCTAGTAGACCCTCGGAGAGAAAGGAAGTTGATATTCTATCTTAAGCTTGCAGATACGCACCGTAGTAAGAGCGCAGTGGTGTATTCCACTACGCCTTGATTTTGCATAAAATATTTTAAATTTATTGAAATAATTATAAATATAGAGTGATAGTTAAATTCCCGGGACGCGTATTTTTCAATCTGTTGTTTGGGGTTGGCAACAAGCAGTTGAGTCCATTTGCATACTTAAGGATTGGGGAATTGAGGAATTGAATTTCCGCATGGTTTTTTCAGAATAATAAAATAAGGGTAGAGAGAATGCATCAGCAGTTTAGTCTCCTCTTAGCGAAATGTCCCTCCTACTGGACTACGCCTTGTGGTGGCATCGACTTGAATAATCGCGTGACTAAACCCTTGACTGGCGGAAGCAATGAAAATATATCTTTGTTAGGGCCACCTCGGATATGTCTAATACGACGCGCTTCCTATTTAGCAGGGCTTGGAACGATTTGGAACGAGGTGAAAAAATCGTCCCACTGACGAAGATTTTGTTGGGACGGAGAGAAATGATGGAACGAGATGTGACGAGATTTTCAGTGCGAAAATATTGTTGGGATGAGCCTGAAGGAAAATCCTGGGACCAAGTAATTGTGCTGGACGGGAGGAGATGACAATAACGGGACGAAATATGTTGCGGAACGAGAGAAAACGAAAATTTAAGGAGGAAGAAACATTGAACGAAAAAAAGTAGTACAAAGTCCACTTAAATTTTCGCGGCTACACTGAGAAAAGGAAAAACAGAATGACCGTTGGCCCAGATTTAGAGAAACAGAGGAAACATCAACGACATCTGAAGTAGAGGTAATTTGATAGTGTTTTATTGTAAAAATTTAAAAAATCAGTCACGGTAAAAAACTTGATTAATATTCAAAGATACTTCATCTATATCTACATAATACCCTGCAAGTCACCATAAATATGTGTGGCAGGGGGTGAACTAACACCAAATATGCATTACATATCATGAATAAAAAAGGATTAATAATAATATACGTCTAAACTTCAATTTTTAAAAAAGATAAAAATAGCAAAGCAAGCATGCAATGTCATGCTGTTAGTTAGGTTAGCTTATATCAACAAGTCCTTATATTAACTTGCATCGACCTATGCTATCCATTGATACTCTCTTATTGGATACTTTTACCGCTATTCATGTCTCTAATTGTACAGGCTCGGCATATTAGGAATCAGTGAAATGAGATGGCCCGAAGAAGGAGACTTATGGAGGCAAAAACGACTTTTTGAATCTGTCAGTTCGGCAATCAATTTCTCTAATTTTGTGATTATGATCCATTCGACCATAGTAAGTTGGGGTTCGCAAATAATTTTTAACGCCATCACTGAAAATATTATCTTGGAATTTATTTAGGAGATTAAGTCTACATTTCAACCTGCGATCTGATAATGATTCCCACTTTAATTCATTTAATAGTCTGGTTACGCTAACATAGTCATCGTATCGTCCCTTTATAAATCTTGCCGATCTTCGCTGCATACATTTGAGTTCATAATGTAGGCCTATTATTTAGGCTTATTACTAGGCACAATATTTCCTATAGATTCCATATACTGGCAACGTATTCCATATTCGGTCTAACAAGGGAAAGTAGCTTATTTCTCGTACATGATCGTCACATTAAACGAGTACTCTTTGGATGAGGCCCAGTTAACGATTAGCATGAACCATTATTTCACGCATGTTTTACCCGTGGAAAGATCATGTGTCAGTCTTATTCCAAGATATTTAATGGATTTATGTTTATCCATTGATACTTGCTTCATGCTAAAAACTGCTTTATGGAGTGACTCCTTTGCGGGTTCTATTCCCATTTAACCTATAGCATCGTTGCAAGGTGACATATTGTACAATTAACGTCCACAAAAAATATGGAAAAATGACCTCATTACATTTCGGAAAAAGAAACTACTTAGTTAATTCCACGGTTTATTTTGGAAGACTCAACCGGTTTCGACCTTTGCAGGTCATCATCAGGAGTGAAGAACAGAGGGAGAAGGACGTGAATTTATACCCGAAGATTGTGGAAGGAGGGGGTGGGGGGGGGAGTTTTAACAAAAACAATGAGAAGGTGGTGGGGTAGGGAAGGGAGAACAAACCAGAAGGAACCAACAAGGGCAAACTGCATTAGACTATGGAGATGGAGGAGGGGGAACCGGAACGGAAAACAAGGGAGAAGAGGTCGACGGAATCAGGTCATTAAGCAGGCGGTTACCATGTGCATTCAGATGAGATACAATTTCAAAATTTTCTAAGAAGTCCAATTTCTTACCACTGTCACATACATGTAAAAGCTTAGGTGAAAATTCAGAAGAATGATCTTCGTCAATTAGATGGTTGGCGAACATGGACTTTTTATCTCCTTTAACAAACGATTTGAAATGTTCTGATTTTCTTACACTTAGTTTCCTTCCAGTTTGGCCAACATACATGGAGTTGCAACCAGGAGTATCACAGTTTAACAAATACACACCACTCTTGTCGCCAATGTCAATCTTGTCCTTAGAATTAAACAACAATTTGCCAAGAGTCAAAGAATTATAAACACAGATTTTGTATTTGTTCTTAGGAAGGAATTTAAATAATTTATAAGTAAGACCAGGAATAAAAGGTAGCTTCACCCACTTGGAAGGAGTGATCGGGGTCGGGGAGAGAGCGGTGGATTGATTAATAGCAAGTTTACGTCCATGCCGTGTTAATAGATTGTCCACCAAAGAATCATTATAGCCATTATTGCGGGCAATACATTTAATAGTTTTTAATTCAATAGAAAAAACATCGGGAGAGAGGGGAATAGACAATAGGCGTCGTAACATCGAATGGAAGGCTGCCATTTTATGGGAATGGTAATGGATGGAATCACTAGGAATTATGGCGTCAGCAAAGGAGTCCTTACGATAAATAGACAACTTATGGCTAGAATCCTTTAAAGTAATGGATAGATCTAAGAAATTAATCTTATCGAAACCCACCTCCATTGTGAATGTAATAGAGGGGTGTAAAGAATTGAGTAGTGAAAGAAATAGGTTTAAATGTCGTTGACTACCCGTCCATAAACAGATGATGTCATCCACATATCGGTAATAATACACAATATTCTGAAGAAGGGGGTGTTTCAAATTAAAAAGGTTTTCTTCCAAATGACCCATGAAAACTTCTGCTAAGATAGGAGAAAGTGGTGATCCCATCGCTAGACCATGGTCTTGTTGATAGAAAACATTGTTAAATGTAAAATAATTTTGGTTTAAACATAGATTTAATAGTAAGCTGAATTCTTGAATGAATGTACATGGTAACCTCCTGCTTAATGACCTGATTCCGTCGACCTCTTCTCCCTTGTTTTCCGTTCCGGTTCCCCCACCTCCATCTCCATAGTCTAATGCAGTTTGCCCTTGTTGGTTCCTTCTGGTTTGTTCTCCCTTCCCTACCCCACCACCTTCTCATTGTTTTTGTTAAAACTCCCCCCCCCCCACCCCCTCATTCCACAATCTTCGGGTATAAATTCACGTCCTTCTCCCTCTGTTCTTCACTCCTGATGATGACCTGCAAAGGTCGATACCGGTTGAGTCTTCCAAAATAAACCGTGGAATTAGCTAAGTAGTTTCTTTTTCCGCTATGTCTAAATTCCACCAAGTCAACTTGCCGACCATCGATTATACTCATTACATTTATACTCACCAAAGTGATGTGGAGATGCAGTACCCTTGTAGCATGTCACTAGTGCATTTATTGGTGGTCTTCACCCCCTGCCACACACCCTCACATCTACGTAATAACCTGCAACCCACCACTAGGGTGTGTGGCAGAGGAAACCTCACGGTGGCTTGCAGGGTATCGCGTAGATGAAGATGTAGCTATCTAGATGAGGGAGTCTGTAGTGCATGACGCATGTGTTAACAACCAATAATCCCTTAATTACTATGTACATACTAACCATCTAGCTGCATGTGACCCTATTACGTAGCTTGTTTCCATGTGGTAGTCGCATGTTTGGTGATCTTCACCTCCTGCCACACACCATGGCCTTAGCTTGTAGGGTATTGCGAAGATTTATTTCAATAGGACATTATAAAAATGGCCGTTTTGCGCTGTCAGCGGTTGCTAAACACATCTACGAAACCGGTCACCTCATCACAATTGATAATTTCATTTCAATATAGTCAACCGACAACTTTAAACTCGATACTTGCGAAAGCCTACACTTACATTTAAACAAGGACAGAATAATGAATAACGAATCCGCGATCATCAACAGTGAATTATATTATTTCAAAATTTAGCCATCCAACTACGATAGACACTTCCCCTCTCCCCCACAACGACCAATCAGGTGTCCCCCTTCTTCCATCCCCTCCTTCTCACACCTAACTTCTATCACCCACTTGTCCAGGGTCCCACCACCTAGCTCTTCACGAGACAATTGTCTCTCTTACCTAACTCTCAGTGGATGATCATCTCAGTTGACCGAAATATTGATCACGGAGTCTTCCACCATATACCTCGATTGGCATCGGAGTTATTCTCTTATGAAAATTTCTCACTGCCAACTAGCTCACTTCATTATCAATGTATAGCATAGGTAGTTGCGTGTTTGCATAAGACTTTTAAGCTAACCCTTAGTCACAAATTTAATCTATGTGGTAAATTTATTTTATGACGGCGTCATGGTGTGAGGATCATACAAGTAAATCAAGATTCAGGGACTGCGCGTAAAAAAAAACTTTCCACTTATACACTTTGCCTATGCTAGAAAGACTTCCCTTGCGCTGTGGCTCGTCATTGGAAAGTACCATAGAGCTTACTGGAGGGGGCATAAGCTCTCAGCCGTGAAGCCAGGCGTAACGGTATTCTTGCGCATTAAGCCATATTTTGCAGCCCAGCTTCGTGGATTTGCCATAAGCCTACGTGTGAAGAAAATATGATATTTTTCTGTAACCAGTGGCTACAGAGGTCATATAAAGGTACGTAAATACTTAATAGTGTGTGTATTTTTCTGAAAATTATTATCTATATCCGAAAATATACCGTCAGGCAGATATATGCTATGTTAACTTTGCATTCGTAGATGGTTTGCTGTTCGGCTTACGGGTGCAGTAATCGTACAGATAGAAGAATAATTGGTCTTACCTTCCACCGGTAAGTTAAAAAACTGCATGAAATATTCATACCAATGCAATATTGCATGAAATGGACGCTACACCTGATAAATATTGAATTTGTTGCCTACGACGTTGCGCGTGTTTCGGGTGCATTATAAAGTGAATAGTTGATAATATTTTATTATTAACCGCAGTAACTATGTTATTTTATCAAAGTAAGGAGCATGTTCAGCTAATTTGTAATGCTAGTATAATATTACCGGTAGGAAATAATGCGACTGAAATGTTTCCCCTACCACTCACCTTTATGATGGCTTGCAGGGTATTATGCAAATGTTATGGTGAACCAACCATGATGTTCCACAATTTCACAGTAATAATCCTCTAAAAATAAAGCTCTATGGAAAGTACGCAGGGAAAGTACGCCCTCTTTACACAGTCCCTTCTCAACAATGGATTCTTTCCCAGACGCTCGAGATCCCTCCCCTCGCATCCCGCCCCAGCCGGCCTCACTGGGGGACCCCCATTGACCCAGACGCCCTTCCCCGACTCCTCCCTCCGACCCTTCAGTTCTCGGAACCTTCAAAAGCAGCCAAACTGCATAGGGTGCCATCGCTAATCCTTCTTTTGACACGTGCCCAAAGGGAGAGGAAGGGAACCTTGCTAATGGATCGCTCGGGTGCTAACCACTGCGGGCGAGCCTTAAATTCCCTTCCACGAAAAAAATCGCCACTCGGGTAGAAATCTCTTGATGACATGCGGAGATTTTAATTGCATGGATTGGATTACATTCAGCGACTAGCCAGTGCTTTCCCTTCTTAGATCTCATTTGGAGTACGCTGCCAGCATATGGGATCCTTAAAAGAGTAACCTTACATCTTAAGCCCAAATCCTTTAAACGTCCTTCTTTTCCGTCACAGCCATCTCGTAACCTTGTTGCGCATTGCGCCGGCTGATACGAGAATAGGAGCGAAGTGAGAATTGCGCCGTTTAGAGCAATTTATTGCGTGGAAAATTGCTCGAATTCATGCACTACTTCATTTAGAGTAGTGCATTCTTCATTTTCGATTCTCGCTTTAATGCCATGCTCGCGGTTTTTACCTGCCAGCGGGTAGTAGCTTTTCACAGATAGCGGAAACGTAACATATGAATCTACTTCTATTGAAAAACCTGCATCCGACCTCAGAGTACGCGAGGCAGGTGAATTATCACCCATTATTGCATTTGCATCAACTTGCGCACAACGTACATAAAATTAGTATTTACACATACATCATAAAGGCAGTCGTTAGCAAAGGATTTAAAAGTGATTAATTACTGGTGTTTTATGTGGCAGCTTGAATTGAATTTGAAGAAATGCCCGATACTCGACTTAAAAAAAAATAATATCTTCCCCCGAAATATTTATTGCACTAAACAACCTAAAATATTTGACGCAGAATTTTTTGAATAATTAGGCGTCACCATTACTTAAGACAGGTCTAGGGAGAACACGTCAGGGAAATAACAGGTGTAGCTAACCGTAGATTAGGATTCACCAAAAGGGTTCTTGTTATATGCAATGAGAGAGTACGAGAAAGTTTCTACTTGTCATTTGCCAGGCCACATTAAGAATAAGGTAGCCTCCTACCTTTAAATAATATTCAATAAAACAGTAAAGATTCACATAGTACCCAACGATTGGAAAGTAGCTACCATTGTATTCATGTAGATGTAGATGAACCTAGTTACTACAGACCCATTTCACTCACGTCAATATATTATAAGATATTTGAGCACATAATAGTTCAATCATGGGGCATTTGAATAGTCATGGATTACGTATAAACAGCCAACGTGGGTTTCGGAAAATCAGATCTTGCGAGACACAATTAGCTTTATTCGTACAAGATATTTTAGTCTACGACGAAAACGGTACTGAAGTTGATGCGATATTTTTAGACTCAAAAAAGTCATTCGATAAAGTTTCTCATGATAAATTAATCTTGAAGTTTGAGAGTTTTGGCATAAATAAAGACGTTGTATGTTGGGTAAGAATTCTTATGTGGGCGAGAGCAGAAGGTTGTTATAGATGCTAATATGTCAGACACAATCATAACATAATCGGGAGTTCATAGGATAGCGTAATAGACCCGCTTCTATTTCTTTCATACATTAACGATTATGGTACCGTAGTTAATAGTAAGATTAGACCTTTTGCAGATGACGCGATAGTGTACAGGGTATATCAAAAGAAGAAGATAGGGAATCGCTTAGCAAGGATTTAGATGCAGTTAAAGAGTGGTGCGACAAGTGACAGGACTTAACCTAATCTAATAAATCTGGATCTAATGTGTATCTAATAAATTCTGGAAGAGGCATTATTCGATAGAGTGATCCTATAGCATTAGTAACACGACAATCGAAAGCGTTGAAACCATAAGGTACTTGCGTGTGGCAATCACTAAAGATTTATCGTGGGGAAGATACATCTGTGAAATTTGCGGCCCAGCAAGAACGATTTTACTTTTCATTCGTTAAGCCCTTCCTTGAGTATGTAGCCAGTGTATGGGATCCGAATGAATTAGGTTTGATCAGAGAGCTGGACAGTGCGCAACGTAGAGCAGCTTGGTGTTAAGTTACGATAGTTTTAATAGTTCATCAAAATGAAACGATGAAATGGTTGGAATAGGGTAGTTTCCTATTATTTTTTTATTGTCTTGATCGAAAGTACCTCTGGAGTACGTGTTTTAAGCCGTTCGATTTTTAAATGACGTTAAGTATTTTTCCTCATTAATTAAAAAGTGAAAAAAATCAATGGCGCGAAAACGCGACGGCAAACTATTGCATGCCGGTTAATCCTACGTTTGACGTCAAACTATTTCCTCTACCTGCCACCAGGTGGTGCTGCGGACGCTCCCAAATAGACGCCGCACTCCGTTAAAGCTTATGAACAAGTATTGGAGGCATATTTATTCCGTTCATTAATTATAATTAACTTTTATTTATTATTTAACATTACTTATGCAGTTGATTCATTTAAAATCAGTTAGTATTCCTTTCACAAGCATACCATGTAGTTCGCCCATCGCCGCACGACCTTCACGCCATGCTTCGTCGTAGCGGAAGACACAGCGAGCAGGACGTCCTTGAGCATATAAAATGACTAATAATACCATGTTTAACTGAGAATACTTTTCCAACTTTGATAGTTTTTACAGGTTAATACTAATAAATATTCACTAGAGCTGAGGGGCCCTGAAATACAATGATAAGTTCAGGAGACGAATTTTCCTATACCTCGCAACGTAAACTACGTACCTGTTACGTCAGCATGAAGGCAGCGCACCCCGCCTTTTCAAATGGCCTTAAAATTAACATTTAATTCTCTAGTAAACTGGGATTTCTCAAAACAAACTTTTTGCGTAAATTAAATACATTTATGGCAGGGCACAAATCGCAATGAATGAAGTCTGTTTTCTTTGATGAAGGAAACTACCCTATTCATTATCAGATCGTAGGCTAAAGTACACATTAAATCTCCTGTAGAAATTTAAAACGAATAGCTTTACTGAAGATGTTAAATATATATTAAAAACCTCTGCGTTATATGCCAGATTTGATATTGAATCTATCAGTACCACAATCTACCTCTCTAACCTTACTTGTCTGGTCAAATCTAGCATACCTAATACGATGGGGTTTTTAATATATATATCTGTTATCTTCAGTAAAGCTGTCCCTTTTAAACTTCTGCAGGAGATTTAATCTGTACTTTAACCAACATCTACGTCATACCATAGAGCGACCGCGAGGGTGCGTGGCATCTACATCTACGTAATACCCCGCGAGCCACCACGAAGGTGTGCGGCAGAGTGTGAAGATCACCAAACATGACTATTGACATGCAACTAAGCTACTAAATGTAAACATACCAGATAATAGGGTCACAGATGGTTAGTAGATAGTTAGTATCTACATAGTAATAAAGGGATTGTTTGTTAATATATGCATTATGCACTACAGACTAATGTAACAATACTTTACGTACCTAACCCTCTGCTATCCTGCCTATTGTGTTCTCTTATGGTACGCGGGAAAAATTAAATTGTAAATCTATTGGTAATATAATCTATCTTTCTAATCTTGTTTATCTCATCAAACCTAGCATAATACGCAGGGGCTCTTCATATATAACTTTATTACATCTAACTATATCTATATCTAACGTCATCTGCAAACAATTCACCTTCGATCTTACCTAAAAAGTGTTGCCTACATTTCAACCTGCGTTCTGATAGTAATCCTAGTTCCTCTATTAAACTCGTGACACTAATACCATTATCGTAACGGCCTTTAGCAGTTCTAGCTGATCTCCTTTACACACGCTCTAATTCCTTTATCATACCTTCCTCGTACGGATCCCATATACATTTAGTGACTGACATGCAACTACGCAACATGAATCACAAACGGTTTCTTTTTCTAAGTGGGACCAGACTAGTGAATAGTGGACACCACGCTTTCCATTTCTCAACTCTGCCACTACCAATCAAGTGCAAATGATGAAGGAAATACGATGAGGAGACAAAACTTCATCTCAAAAGTTACGATCTACCATGAATTTCAAGAAGGCATAGAATTTTTAGTACATATTCACCACCTACCACATAAAATCGATATACAGAGACAATCAAATTCATCGTAGATATAACGTACCATCATTTGCAATTACATAACACCCATCAAACCTGCTCAAGAGAGTAAGGCATGTGCATCACTAGTTGTTGGAACGCATTTATGATCAAGAGGTCAAATTCAAAGTTAGAATAGAAAACTTCTTCTATTTAATTACTACTATACGTGTTTCTACTACAACTAAATTAAAATTCTTTCTTAATAATTCATATAAGAAAGCATTTCTAATAACGTATTATCACTCGCAATACTGCTTCTAATGAAAACCCATCTTCTTCTCGATAATACAATTTTGTATACATATGCATAAAAAGATTCCTTCATAATCTGATTTTTAATTTGAAATAATTTGTAAGTCATGCAAAAAATTGTCTTTACTTATAGAAAGGTTCATAGATGTAAGAATACACATTTCTCCCTCTGGTAACCTCGATCTACTAGGCATGTCTCTAAATGTGTGCGGAAAAATGGATTTTCGAAACGCTCCGTCTTATAATCTATCCCTCTAATCCTAATTTTTTTTCTTAACTGCCATACCACCGTAGCATATTTCAATTTTTTGTGAATTTTCAGCGTCTTCAGAGAACTTCGCATTCAATGCTGCCACTAATGTAATGCACGCACCCTCTGGTACGGAGACAACACGAGAGCAAATATTTGCCATTTCTTGTATGTCACGCAACAGAAAAAAACAAATGATTTACATTTAGTTTCACACAATAATTTTCAAAAATGAAAACTGAATATACAAATTACCTCCTTTTTGCTCCAATGTGATATTGACCGATTAAGTGATAACTAAGCCTACCTAATTCAAGTTGCACATCTGCACACTATACTTTTGTTATGTTAATTTATGCTTATTTTTGATTGCATTTTGTTAATTTTCATATTTTTATTACTCATTGCTTTTGATTGTACAGTATTTCAATTCTAAAGGCCGCTTTACACGCTACAATGTTTTGTACGAAGCCGTTATAAACTGAACGAAATTGTATGTTTGTCTGAATGAAATTAGAACAGATTCTATTTCCCGTTCAGTCATTTGGAAAATTGCACAAGTGTTCGTACAACTTGCCGCTTTACACGGTACAATTTCCTCATACATGAGTTTGTACAAGCAATTGTTCAAAAAATTGTTTCGTGGAAAGCTGTAAGTTTCTGAGGGTAGCTTTTTTCAGGTTTTCCCCTTCTAAGCTATCTAAAGCTCAAGTTTTTTCATTCATTGTATAGTTATATGTATGAGTTTGAGCATTTAAAATATCTATATCTATCTATCTAATTGATTTCACTTACTTGAGACATGACTTCTTTTCACTTCCCGCGAGTGGCACGATTATCTCTGAATCTTTCCTCAGTCTAATTTCCTAAATGCTATTGACTGCATAAGCCCTCTCCCTTTTCTGCACCACTTTTATTTTTGTTCAAATTCGTTTCGTGACACCAGAGCAATGAATAGGAGCGGCAGGCAAAAAGCACATATCACGGAACTGATCCACGCACTTTACGCATACATGAGTTGAGGAGGTGCCCCCCCCCCTGCCACACACCCTCGCGGTGGCTTGCAGAGTATCGCGTAGATGTAGATGAGGTGAAAGACGATTGTTTGACGAATCTTGTCCCGTTTGAGATGATACGAGTCAGTGGTTCATCTGAGGAACTCATATAGCGTATGCAAATACGTGTTTTCAACAAACGCTAACCTCATACGTAATTTGTTAACTAATTAAACAATGATGTTTAGTGCTTGGTCTGTCGTAACTTTGCTGAAACGGATAAATTAGTATTCCAATAGCTGAGCCGAGCATTTGCACTCATGGGTAAAAATAATTAGTACATGAATGTAATCTCATTTCCAGAATCCTAAGAAATATTTTGACGCTTGTCATCAGTTCATGGGAAAATTCAACATAAAATTCCTTCATTCTTTAAAATGAAAATATGTACCGGATATACCCATCGGAAAACAAAAAACTACAGGTACCGCACTGCTTTTCGTTCATACACCATGCTTATGTGATGAGCTTACTTTGTCATCGCCTTTATATACAACCCTTTCTCGACTTAGTTGGACTTTTTTTGCCCTAATGTGTTTTCCAATTGCATATATTCTGTGATGGGGACGCCTAAAAATATAATTCTCGTATCATATCACTAAACAGGCATGGCAGTTTTTTTATATTAACCAAAATAACTTTATTTCACTATATTTGCAGAATTTAACTTCAGCGTTATTTTAGCTGAAATAATTAGTTCCTGTGATAATCATATGGTCAATTTCAGAATTTTCGTAGAAAATTGAAAATCCTACCCGTCGAAGAAATTTCAAGAAAATATTTTCAGGCTCAACTTTTTTATTGTGCTTATTTGTGGTTTTTCCTGTCCCCACCTTCCTTCCTCAATAATCCCTTTCCCTTGTTCTAAAGCAGAGAATTTCTCTGCTCTTCTCTCAGAAACCACCTTGACCATACTTTATACATAGAAACCCATACTTGACCATTAACGCGTATCTCCACGACCACCTCTCTATCTACTGCCTCTGTCCTTGCGAATAGGCGGCAACTCTTTAATAACCTCCCTTCCCCTCTCCCCCGCCAGGTTCATGGTATTGTAGCCTCCGGAGGCGAGCTCTCTTCAGGTTGCGACCTGCTCTTCCTCCTCCACAGGGGGCGGCCTTTCAGTAGTCCCTTCTCGCCTACCCCCACCCCTTCCAGTGGATGGGGGAGGATATCCGTGGCACGCCGCGCGACTCCTTCCTTTCCCTTTCACACCTCCAAAAAACCCTCTCCCCCATGCACAAGGGCGCTCTCTTTCTCCTGCAAGGAATTTCCCATAAATTCCCTTAGTTTCGCCTGCGCAGGATCGGACCTCGGAACTGGAGAGAATGGAGTAAGGCCTCGGTTTCTATCGTTTCTATCAAGTGTCGCGAAGACGGCGAGGACATTTCAAACTGTAAGTGAAATTTCTCACCAGGAATTACTCTTTTGATACCCTAAATTTCCTTCATGCAACAAGTTTTGTGATTCGTATAGTCGTGAATCAAGCATTTGGTCCTTCCCCGTTGGGTATCCGCTGTTCTTCCGTGCTCTTCCTTTCACACGGGCGAAATCACAAAGTGAGGAATGGTCATCGCTCAGGAATTGGAATCAGTTGCAGTCGTACACATCCAACGCTGAGGTAATGTCCCGAAGCCTATATGTGCGATTGCTACCCGCAATTGGTGGCCCGACAAGAACGCAGGCGTATTACAAGATCACCTGGACCTCATAGAAGACTGGCTAGACGACTGGCGAGTTCAAATTAATCCTTCCAAATGTGCCAAACTTTGTTTTACCTTCAAATCCACAAAACGTACAGCTTTCCACTGACTCTCTATGGTAAGTTTATTCCACAAGTAACAGAAGCGACCTTCTTGGGGGCTTGACGAAAGACTTTCCTTCAATCAACACACGACTAAAATCCTGTCCAAAGTCATCAAAACCAAACACGCCTTACATTCCCTCATTCACTTCAAAAGTCCAACCTCAATCAACAATAAACTCCGCATCTTATTTAATATCATACTTCCTCAAATACTCTATGCATGCCCTGTTTGGTGCACCACAGGAACCACCAACAAGAAATAACTTCAAATCTTCCTTAACAAACTGGTATGGCAACTGGCCGGGGCTCCCTGGTTCCTTTCCAATTCCCAATCCAATCGGATCTCGGCATCCCGCAGCTTCAGACCTTAATTGACACAAACACCAGGAGTTATGGTATCACGGTAAAATACTCCACAAATCCTTTAATTTCATCCCTCTGGTCTCCTGGACTCCCAACTGGAAAATACCTTTACCCCAAAGACAAGATCCCTCAAACCATCCCCAAGTTAAGAAGAAAACTCAAAAAATTCCCAAAAAATCTACCTCACCTGCCACATATCCATCTCCCTCATCGCAATTTCCAATCCCATTTCACCAAGACTCCAGTAACCCGCGATCAGCTACTCAACAGCATATCAAGCCATTCGTCAGACGAAGATGAGAAGACGTCTCCTACCCTCTCCCCCTCAATTCCTACTACCTTAAGCATTCCTATTCCTCATACCCAACCTATTTACATTACTCCTCATCCTGGTTGTGGCAGAAGCACGGCAACCCTAAAAAACCTATTACCTCCATTCCCTGATTGATTAACCTCAAATTAAATCCTACCATACATGTAAAATCCTACCCCAATATTTAAACTCCTCACTCAGCAACACCTCAACGAAACAACCTATCTCTACCCCTAAACCTCACCTGACTTTCCTGCTATTCGATACTTAATCTACTACCATCTATTTAAAATAATTAATAATTATATAATTTAAAAAAAATCCAACCCTTCTACTTACCCTCCCCTCCCCAATCAGGCTAACTTAACATTCCAACCATGGCCAGAAAGAGCGAATAGCTCGAGATGGTGCAATCTAGGTTTACTACCGAAAGTTCACAGTTCGCATGCCTTTTTTGTGTGAGGGTGACAATTCACAGTCGCGGTACAGCATCTCGAGACGATTGCTTTTCACAGGTCATAACTATTCATGCTTTGATTCATGCCTTTAGGTCATTCATTAATGTCCATACGTCTCACCACATTACATTTCATCTCCCAGGTGACTGCGTGTGCCGGATATGTTGGGTGATTCTCGACGACCTTGAGAGGAGAAGACATCCGAGGATGCTAACCGTCTTGATGACAAGGGTGAGTGCATCAGAAATAATCATTCCACCTTCATTTCATGGCTACCGTGAATTAATAGCTTTATACATAAACGATTTGGGTACCGTAGTTCATAGAAAGCTTGGACTTTTTGCAAACGATGCGGTTATGTACAGGGGTGTATCAAAAGAAGAAGATAGGGAATCGCTGAGCAACGATTTAGATGCAATTCAAGAGTGGTGCGACAAATTGCAGTTAGAACTTAACCTTAAAAAGTGTGTTGCTAATGATTTTTGAAAGAGGAATAATTTGATAGAGCAATCCCATAGCATTTGTAAAATGAAAATCAAAAGCGATAAAACTATAAGATACTTGGGTGTAACAATCCCTAAAGATTTATCATGAAGAAGACACGTCCGGGAAATATACGACCGAGTCAAGAGAAAGCTAGTATTTATTAAAAGAGTACTTGGGAACCGTGATTAGAAGACAAAAGAGCGATGTTACTTTTCACTAGTTACACCCCACCTTGGATATGTAGCCAGTGTATGGGATCCGAATGAATTAGGTTTGATCAGAGAGCAAAGTGTGCAGCGTAGAGCAGCTAGGTAGGTATGTTTAAAGGTGTTACGATAGGATTAGCAGTGTATCAGAATTAATGCAAGAATTAAGTTGGGAATCATTATCAGAGCATAGGTTAAAGTACAGATTAAATATATTACAAAAATTTAACATGGATAGCTTTGCCGAAAAATTTATATTTATATTTAAAACACCAGCGTGTTGTGCTAGATTCGATCAGATACTTTATTTGTTATTTATTTTTTTTATTTATTTTCCACTACCGCCAAAAACAGCACATGTGGCCTTTACATCAGGGTATTTAACATGTAACAATGGACGAGCACACACAACCATGTCCTGAGTTGTGAAAAAACCCACTCAGGCGGGACTCGAACCCGCAACCCTCAGGTTAGCAGGCGAGGACTTAACCACGCCGCCACCGGGGCCAAGGTAAGAGAGATAGATTGTTGTACCGGTGTATATAAAATGTCATTTTTCCCTCGTACTATGAGAGAACACAATAGGCAGCATAGCAAAGGGATAGGTAGGTGAAATATTGTAGAGTATCTGTAGTGCAGGATGCATGTATTAACAACCAATCCTTTTATTACTATGTAGATACTAACCATATAGCTGCATGTGACCCTACCCACATAGCACAATTCCTGGAAAATGTGCCTTGAAGGCGCATCGGAGGCACCTAAAAAAGGCACAGAAGGCACCTTTAATAGGCACATTGAAGGAAACATTTTATATTCCTTTTTCCCGGAGCTAAAAGGTTCCTTCAAGGCACCTTAAAAAGGCAACACTTTAAGGCACATTTTAGGCACAAGTAAGGCTTTTGTAAAAAGGGTGACAAGCATTAATATATCCTAACTAATCCCATGGCTCCTAAATTATTCAATAGAAAATGTGAATTCTGAAGAAAATGCAAAGGTCTTTTGCAAAAGTTCCCAGATCTTGGAATTGCACCTACAGGTATCTGGCTGACAGAAGAATTTCCATCAATCCTTGGAATTCCATCATATCTACCCCCAATTAAAATATCAATAACTCTACCAGTAGTGGCCATCTAGGTGTCTCCAAAACAGTACCTCTCATCAGAAAACCACAGTCATACCCAGAGCAACCAATACTAGCAATTTCAATAAATGTCCAATGTTAAGCATTGATCGCAGCTACTCAACCCAAATACTCATGATCAATAGGTACAGATCAATATATCAAAGACAGTCTAGGGCAGAAGCATACAATGAACAAAAATATTTCTACAGGTTCAAATTTCTTTGAGGCGAGGAAGCATCACACCACTTTCAATCTGTGGTATGATTCACTAAGTAATTAACTTAAGGTGATTGAACTAATTTTTTGAGGCATTATTATGAATGATGCATGAAAAGGAGTGAGCTAAGTATTAGTTGTTGCCAATCCCAACTGGAATATTATTTGGATGTGTATCACTTGCTAAGGCACAAGAAGTTAGCATAAATGGCACATGAATGGGATACTCTGTTACACTTTGTTCCATTGCAATTCATGGAAATGAGTTAATGGTAAAGGGATGCAGAATTTACACCCTTCCATGAACTACCAACTTCTCTTGAAAAGGGCTGTAACCCCCAAAATAAAAACATGGCTCTAGCTTAACGTGGAAAGAGCTACCCACTTAGAACTCGTGATAACTATCTTCTGATCATCCCGGATTACAGATCATGGTTACCAATTTCCCAGAAAATAATATACAGATTCATTACTTTTTATTCTCCTTAAAAATTAGATACATACTTTTACATGTACAGATATCAATCTAATTAAAATCAACGCCTTGATAACAAATACTACTGTATTGGTTCCTAAGCCATTTTCCTAATGATTTGTTGACTTCTTTTTCGCAAAAGGCTGAATTGGTGTTGGGGATATATTTCATGCAAGCCCCTAGAAGAAATTAGAACACATAAGATTCACAGATTTGCATGTCCATAGCCATATGCCACAATGAATTAGGGTATAAATGAGAAACTTACTACATATTACTCGGATTGTATTTGTTCCTCGTAATCCCACTCTCCTTCCACTACCTTGAAGGTTGAACCCTTGGGCAAACTGGGGTGAAATAATTATCTTGATTACTTGGTGAGTCATGTCAGCCTCTGAACTACCACCAGTACAGCTTAAGTAGTCAGTCTGAAAAGATATTCAAAGAAAGAGAATCATTCAACCCTGGCAACAATTTTCATGCCATGTGCAATGAGTGTGTTAAAGTTAAAACATAGATTGAACATATTCTTACTGCAAATGACATGTTATCTTTCATTGTGAGAAATTCCTCCCATTGCTGAAAATGTCCATCAGTTTCAAGTGGCATTACCTTTGGCCACCTGTCAGGCTTCTCACAAATCTCAGTCGCCCTCATACATGCCCTTATTCTTCCCAAAGCCACCAAGAATGTTCCTCCAATTTTGTCTTTATAAGTTTCTGGTTCCGTAACACCTCCTCCAATACACTTCTCACACCTGAAAGCAAACAAACTTATTATGTCCCTCCAAGCACTATGGGTTTCATTGTGAATTCCTTCATGTTTTAACTCAAGCTTCTTTTCAGGTACATTTTAAAAGTGCTTTCCAACAATGAGCCTTTAATATTTGTTACCATATGCTTCACTCCATGAATCTTCTATTACAAACTTATCTTTGAACATAAGCACCACTTCATTATAATTACACGGGAAGCATTTTTGAGAAGATATAATACACTAAAATTTTAATATGAAATTAGTGAACAATAATATTCAAACTCAATAGCACTTTCTGGAAAATCATCCCTATATGATTAATTAAGCTAGAAAATAGTTCACATACCATCCTCAGAAGAACTACTCTTCACAACCCCATCACCAATATTTGAATTTTGTCCTGCCAAGGGTTTTGGCAGTTTCACATGATCCCTTAAAGTTGATGACTCTGCAATAAACCAGTGGAAATAAAGTTATGATTGCCCTTTCGAATGGATTTAATCTATTGATCATCAGTTAGAATTGCAATCTGTACCATGAAAATGGACAGGTGCAGTTCTGGGACTGCCACCAGCTTCAGTGCAGACTTCTCTCCCCACTGGCTTCCACTGCAACCCATTACTGAATCCTCCCACATATTTATCACATTTTTGTGGAGAGAATAAAGCAAAAATCATTATACAACATTAACATTTAAAATCAATGCACAGAGAATTCCTGGACCTGCGAAATTTACCAAAGGAGATGAAGAATTCCGCACAACAGCTTTTTGGTTGAGATTTATTATAGGTCTATTGGGAAGAAAATTTTTGTTTTTCTTGTTTTCCACATCCTTCTTTCATCAAGAGCCACCCAGGCATAATGCACTTTCACTCTGGTGTGATAAACTCTCAGTTACTTAAATATGTCTTTTGTACCCTTGAAATTCACCACCTAGGTTCTATATTTTTAATTTTCTAAAGATGAATATATTTACTACTAAGCTTGTGACTTCAGTAATGACTTTCATATTTTCTTCAAAGACTAGACTTCTACTTTGTTCATGAATTATACTAGTTGAATTGCCTATCTCTCATTTTGTTTCTTATTAATTAGCCTAATCAAACAGGTATTACACCTCTCAATGATCATTTTCTATCATTTGATCATCATCCCTTACCAGTGACTTAATTTACAGTCCTTTCAGATTATTTTCTTGCCATTAATATTTCAAGAATACTACTTTCTTTGTCTGTGATGTAAGTAGTTGATGAAGATAAAAGTACATGTACATGAGCGATTCACTGAGTTCCTTGTCCCAATCTCAGTTCTAAGACTTTACATAAACCATCCTAATGATTGTAAAGTTGATGTTGAGATCACATGTAATGGAGACTTGTACTTCCAGCAAAACTCATGCTGGACATAAACTTCATTATCTTATGTGTGCAAATATATTTCCCATGTTAAGATGTTGCTCAGAGGAATTCTCAATATTAATCACATTCTCAATGATAGGTACTAATGCAGTCAGAGCATTTGCATTACATATGTTTATTATTTCTGTTACTACATTATATCAGATAAGCAATATTTTTTTAGCATGATGATTTTCTGAGTCTTATTCATGCAGGCATTTAAAAACATTGATCGTTTTGTAAAAATAATGAAATATAATAATTTGACCAAATGGCTTTCAACATAATCAATAATTTTTCCTTTCATAGTGTTTATTATAGGACTTTCATCCTCATATTTGAGAAATAATGATATTCACTTACGGCAAGTTGCAGGTATCATTTCCTACTACTCCCTGCAGTAATTTTTGTAACAACAAAGTTCTCCTTCATTACACCTTTTTCATTCCATATACTTCATACATAGATGACTGAAAATTACTTTTTTAAAAATAATCTCCATGTTAAATGTATGAAATCCAAATAATCATTGAGCATTTACTAAGTGTAGATGCATTAAATGGCAAATGTGTTGGGCCTTTAAGAAAAGAATAATTGAATGTGTACTCCCCAGTTCCTGAATTTTCAATGCAAGTATGATATTCCCCACCTCTTTGATTATGAATTTTAGATATAACTTTTACTTAGCTGTTGGACTTCACTGTATGAATGAAAGAATGAATGTTTTCCTACTATGTTTTATGATGATGCAACTTAAATAATTTACATTGCACATTTTTATGCATTAACCGCTTTAACAAGGAATAAACTTTTCCTTTCTTCTCCTATGGAGGGGAACAAATTTTAGTCAAAATGTAGAGTACATAGATCTATCCACATACCCCGCCCAATGCTAAGGCTGGTGGATATAACCACTCTCCCCATTAAAGGGGTAATTAGTATGTACAGTCGGATTCAAAAGTAATGCAACAAATCGAGCGGCGCCACTATCGCCTCTTTTTGGAATTGAGTTTCTACATGTTCTACAGTTCCGATGACCGTTCCCCATTCACATATTAATGATGAAAATGCATAGTTTCCTATGTGTATTCCCGGAAGAATAAAAAATTTAAATACATTTTATTAATTGGCACGATGAATTGGAAAGAATATTTCTTCACGCATGTTTGTGGAACAAGTTTCCCAAAGGATATATTACCCTAGTTGTATTCACGTATTTTGGAACGATCATGGCTGTCTTTTGCCTTTCCGGTCTTCGATTTTGATAATAGTGATTGCATTAACCTTGTTCTGATTGCTTAGGAAACTCCTCTGAACTGCTCTTAAGGGAGACATAAATCCACAACTCGAAGTACTGATGCAAATGAGGGATATGAAAAATGTAAAGATATAATACTCTGGAAGCATTCGTAGATCCATCGCCGTCATGGTTACGGCAGGCCGTTCCAGTTGGTCCCAGATATGGGATCGATTCCGTCGGATGACACTTTTTTCCTCCGTGCACTACTTCTAACAATAGTTGCTAATGCTAATAAAACCTACTAATTTCGGTGTTAGAGGTAATAGTGCTTAAAATATTTTATGTCCATGGTCCAGTCTGCCAGGGGCAGCTCCAGACCAGAGATTGGGGCACATGCGTGCTGTGGCAGCTCTGGGGGATGGATTACACCCCCCAGGATAAAGGTGTTCCGGGCGTCTCCTCCCAGGTATTCGTGATAAACTATCTGCAAAAAGGTGAATTTCAGCGTGCTTATTTTGTTACCCTTTTTCATGAAATATTATTATTTGCTGTACTGCGGCTCTTGTAAAATGAAGAATAAAGTCTAACATAGTTAATGAATATACCTACCTAAAACCGTACTTTGTAGGAAAAAACATATTCAGGCTTTCAGTTTTAGGTCCAAAAAAAATATTCCCGCGTTTTGGTAGGGGAGGTAGGGGGGGGGGGAATCGCCCGTATCCCTTGAGCCCTCCCTGTGGTCTACGGGATGGTGATCAGAATGCCAGTGGGTTCGTGTGCCGCATTATACCAGAATAGCCCGGCCAGGAATAGCCCAGCATAGCTGTCGAGTCCATGCAGCACCGTTCCGCAGTGGAACTTATCGGCAGAATGGTAGGTTAGAGTAAAATGGGGAAATGAAAGTCTTTTCCTTACACTGTTGTTTTTACTCGAGGAGAACTTTTGGTAGCCCGTCATTCATTTCATTCAGACCGGTATGCCGCTAAGCGAAGCAAATAGAGGCAAAATTATAGGGATGGTGGAGGCAGGAGTGGGAGTTACCGCTATTGCCCGAGAATAAGAATTAGATAAGAGCACTATTGATAGATGGATCAAGCGATATAGGGAGGGTGATTAGGCTTTCAAAAGAAGACCGAAAATGGGAGGCCTCGGTGCACAACTAGGTAACAGGACGAGAAGTGCGACAAAGTTGTTTAGATCAGCCTTTGTTGACCAGTGGAGCTGCTGTCATCAAAAGGCAACTAAGAATGAATTGAGCAGTTCAAAAATACGGCAACCTTACAATGATGTAGTTATCCACAATTACAGGCCATCGATAAAACCCGTGACAAACGAAGAAGCCTGGAAGCCAGGCTTGAATTCGCTCAGGCATATGCTGCAATGAGCCAAGCTTATTGGGATTTGGTTATTTTCAGTGATGAAAAAACTTTTAGAAGTGCACTTGGTCATGGTCATGGACAACTGGTCATGACCGACATGGTAAAGTTCAAATATGGTGCCCACATAACTCCAGGTAAAATATCAAGAAATTGAGTCAACATTTCCTGTGATTAGTTAATTCTTTTATCAAAACTCCTTTTCGGATTTTTTGCAGGTTGCAGGCAGAGCATACATTAAGAAATAATAGACCTGACCACATAAGTCTGAGCTTTTGGCGAGCAATGTCTGCGGCAGGGCCAGGGCCTTCGGTCAAAACACCGAGAAAAATGAAATCCCAGGACTGCGTGGGTATTTTAAGGACACAATTTCTGCCATATATATCGTGCCTAAGGGAGAGGACGTAGTTTTTGTGCTGGACATCTGCCCCATCCATTGATCAGCAGAAACGACATGCTTCTTCCAGCAGCCTCGCAGTATTGAGGTGCTACCGTGGACGTCAAATTTGCCAGACCTCAATCCCATTGAGAATAACTGGGGCCTCATTGTCAGTAAATGGGAAAATGAGGGTGAGAAGACAGAAGAAGCATTGGAAGCTCACGTGGGAGACGTGTGGGACAGTTTATCCCGGCGACCAACAATATTTCAAAACATGATGCGGTCAATGCAGGATAGAGTTCTGTCTTCAATACAGATTCGCAG
This sequence comes from Platycnemis pennipes, assembly GCA_933228895.1. NCBI lineage: Eukaryota > Metazoa > Arthropoda > Insecta > Odonata > Platycnemididae > Platycnemis > Platycnemis pennipes. Next base: position 34,319,105 of record OW121855.1, read on the forward strand.
TGATATCACAAAATACATATGTAGGATGCAATGTTTATCATTTCTAAAGGTTTTTCCATCTCTGATAATGACCAAATCCCAGTATGGTGGACTCATTTTTGCATATGCCAGAGCGAATTCAAGCATAGCATCACGGCGTTTTTCGTTTACTATGGGTTTTATGACCAGCCTGTCATTATGGCTTTGCGAAGTAACCACAGTATTGCTGAATTACTACAAATTCTTCTTTGTTGCATTTTGATGACAGCAGCTCCACCAAACAACATTGTCGCACTTTTTCATCCTGAAGCTTCTGTTCTGAAGCACCTCCGCTGTTCATTCTTTGGACTTCTATTTTAATTCTCGCTACCTTCCTTGTATCCTTTCCTCCGGCAAAATATCTAGCTTCGATATACTTATATCTAGCTGTTTCTGAAACAATACTACCTCCAAGTTCCCCAATGCTTATCCGTTGTTGTCTCACCAAAATATAGTTTCCCGTGAGAAGTGAAATTTTCTTTGCTTAAGCTCTGAAAACAACGGTTAATTAGCATGCATACGGATGAATATGACATCAACCTCTCACAAAATTGAGAACCTTCTAAAAGAAGCTAGGCAGTACAGTTTTAGTATGCTGATTTCTCATTAAACCACAAGTGGATACAATGATTAATCTGTGATAAAGAGCAAATATAGTAAAGGCTATAATACAAACCATTTTCGAATGAATAAGATACTCGAACTAGGAGTTTTATATTTGTTCTATGAAAATTAATGAAGGAATAATTTTTTATTCCTGACCTAATTATACTTCTTTCTTTTAATAAAATATTCATCAGAATTCATCACTATCCAGGTTAAATAAATAATTCCTTTAAATTGTAATTGAAAAATACTTAGCGTTACCATTCAGCCTCATGCCTATATTCTCAAAAATACTTCACTATCCCTCTCCTGATTGTCCATAAGGTGCATGGGAGTCATAGCAAAAGAGGAAAAAACGACCAAGTCGTGTCATAACACTGACACTGCAGTTTTCATTGGTTTGGCGTGACGGTTTATTCGTCTTGCGTTCAATCAACGGTTTAAAAAAAAATTAAAAGTAGTTAATTGATTAATTGGAAAATTATTTATTGATGTAAGAGTACCCTGAGTGTTATCCGAGGAATTATATCTTCGATTTTTTAAAATATTTATTTACGAAGCGACGGGCACAAAGATACTCGATAATTTTTGCAGGGGTAAGCATAAAAAAATTTTTCATTTTTATATATAAATTAAAATACTTTTCTCATGACCTCTATGGGTCGGTAAAATAGGGAAAAAGGACAAAAAATAACTTTTGGAATGCTCATCATTAAGTAACATAATAGAGAACAATTGTTAGAAATAGTGCATGGAGGAAAAAAAAACGATGGAATCGATCCCATATCTGAGACGAACTAGAATGACCAGCCGTAACCATCACGGCCATGGTTCTACGAATGCTTTCATAGTATTATATCTTTACATTTTTCATATCCCTCATTTGCGTCAGTACTTCAAGTTATGGATTTATGTCTCCCTTAAGAGCAGTTCAGAGGAGTTTCCTAAGCAATCAGAACAAGGTTAATGCAATCACTATTATCACAATCGAAGACCGGAAAGGCAAAAGACAGCCGTGATCGTTCCAAAATACGTGAATACAACTCGGGTAATATATCCTGCGGAAAAGTTGTTCCACAAACATGCGTGAAGAAATATTCTTTCCAATTCATCGTGCCAATTGATTAAAAGTATTTAAATTTTTTATTCTTCCGGGAATACACATAGGAAACTATGCATTTTCATCATTAATATGTGAATGGGAACTGTAGAACATGCAGAAACTCAATTCCGAAAAGAGGGGAAAGTGCTGCTCGATTTGTATTACATTTGAATCCGACTGTACATGAAAACTCTTGATAGCACTTAAATGTAAATTGTCAGTACAAAACAGAACATTACCAATTCGGTAAGCTAACTTTTAATTTGACAATGAAGTAATCATTGACTTAGCAGCTTAAAAGTAGTAGCGGCCAATAATATACACACACTTTCTTCGAAAATCACACAGGTGAATAATAGTTCAATAAAAGTTTATCATAGGCGTGATGACACAAGAAATAGACAATAATAAAAAAGACTCACGGTTATATTCTCAGTTATCGGTGGTGCAACCGCCTTCTTCAGAGAATAGAGGAGACTGAATTGTTAAGGATGGAGTGGAGAGAGGATGGCGCTGAGAGAAAAGGACAGGGGAGGGGGTTGGAAAAGGATGAAGAAGTGAAGGGGCGATTAATTACTTACCTTGAGGCCAGGGGGATTATATACTCGCAAAAGCCAAATGTACGCAAGTTCTAAGGAATTTAGTTTGAGCGTAGATGCTGTCGGGGGGAGGGAAGTCAAAAACAGACACATTAAATTATTGTTAAATGATTTCTCATGGCTGAATGAGTGTTGTGCCACGGAAAGAGAACATGAGTGACAGGGTTCATTGCCTGAGTTCATCATTAACATGGGACTTGTAGTAATCAAAAGACAAAACAAAATTTTGTCCACAGTGGACTTCTTTTAACAAGTAGCGTACGGATGGCAAGAATTCTCGTCATTTAAATCCCATCCGTTGAGGACGGATGACAAGAATTCTCACAATTTAGGCACACCATGGTAAAGTTTTACATTGTGTTATTTATGTGCATGGTGAATATTTCTCATTTGCTTTCTATTATTTACTAAGAAAATATAAATGTAATGTTTGATAACCCAAGGTAATTTTGTCAATTTTAGACATTTAACTATATTGAAATCCCAGTCCGGTGTTCTGTGATGGTGAGTAACTTCAAGTCCATCAACTTGTAACTTATTTGTCTTTTCTTTTTGGAGCTTATATTTCTTTCACAGCTTCCTTGGTCCCCCACCTCCTTGTCTCATTGTTTACGGAATGTTTCTCCACATGCCCCTAGCTTAGCCAGCGGGGAGAAACCGTGTCTCTAATGCATGGAGGACCATATCTGTATTGCCTCGCCTTCAAGTTCGTCTCACAGCAGTTGAAATGCACTCTCAGGTCTGCTTTATCAACGTAAACATTCATTATGAAAAGAATGGGGGGGGCCAATAATGTATTGCACATTGTTCTTTTACGGCTGTGGTTAGTTCCTTCTCTCTATGTGTCTTGAGCAGTTCATTTTCTTGAGTCCCAGTGAATTGTGATTTTGGTATTGGGTTTGTCTTGCGAGAGGTTTTTCTCAACCTGTATTTATTGAAATATTCAGTTCAGTGGCATCGAATAGGAAAGACATTGCTTTGCATGAGGAAGAAATTTTGTCAGACCTGTGTGCCGATGATTTATCAGATGTGCCATTACAGTATGATGAAGATAGTGACGAGAGTGGAAGTGAATTAGATATTGTAGTTATGGTCAGAAATAGAAAATTCACTCCTCTCTTGATAAGTGAAAGGGACTCCAATTAGAGTGCAAATGAAGACAATACTTCACCAGGAATCTCTACCACATGGAAAAAAAGGATTATGAGAGGAATTTAGAGCAATTTTTGTGCCAACTTGGAGTAAAACGTGTACCAGAAAATTCTACCAGTATCCTTGATAAAGTCTCATTGTTTATTGCCAATGACTTGTTCAAAATGATGAGCATTCAGTCAAATCTGCATTACCGTCAAAACCAACATAGATACAAGGATTCACCAAAAACAGGAAAGTGGCCTGACATAACCATTACTGAATTGAAAAAATTCTTTGCTATTTTGATTCTCATGGGACAGGTGAGGAAAGATTCACTGAAGGAATATTGGAGTACTGACCTTTTATAGCAACGAACATATTTAGAGAATTGCTGACGAGAAACAGATTTGAAGAAATTTGGAAAGCATGGCACTTTAGTAATAATGAGAAAATTTTGGAGGCAGCGGACAGACTATACTAAATAAGACCGGTCTTGGAATACTTCAGTGAAAAATTTCAAAATGTACATAAACCAAAGCAGGAGCTATCTTTTGATGAAGCAATGATTCCATGGTGAGGAAGATTAAATTAAGACCAATAATCCAGCCAAAATCTTAGTTACAGCAAAACAGTTACAGCAGATTTAATAATGAATTTAAGACAATGACTTAGTATGATATTGTCATATTAAAGATTCGGATTTCCATTCCACCAATTAAAATTGTTTGAATCCTCGGCAAAAAGAGACATACGTTGATGCTAAGTAAATAAGGAGAATATCGGTAAATTAATTTATTTAATCTTGTTTGACATGGGCATATTACAAATACGAGATGAGATAAGGAAGACGACTAGAGAGAATAAACTAAGCACGTGTGTGCTTAGTTTTCCCAAGAGCATGATAATTACATGTCGGTGGCAAAGGATAACCTGAAGATGGAAGTGCGTGGATTACTGAGAAGGTAAGTATGAGGGCTAATTTTGGATTCGAATAACAGGTACAGTTCAGTACCAATAAATGTTGTTCTTTGTGCTGATGCATATGAAGAATGTGTGAACATCATATAGGGTTCAAAGAAGGAATCGAAGATTGAGAAGAGGATTATTGTAAGAGTGAATCCAGGTAATATTGTAATTTTCTCTATTTTAATTTCAGTATCTTGACCATACATAATGACTTTGCCATGTGCAGGTGAATCACATTCTTCCCCCTAAATTAGTGTTTTAAGTACTTGAAAAGAATTTGCATGGGTTACTTGAAGGTAATTACGCGAGTTTTTTTCAGGTGCAGAGTGAGGCATTGGCCTGTAAAAAGGATCCTCCACTTTGGAATGGATGCATATTGGAGACATTTATAGGGACTTCAGGTTGAGTTTACTTTGCGATGATTGAATCGCTTTCAATACTACTACACAGACATTTTTGAGTCATTAAAAAGGACAATACATTGACCTGAATCATCGCCTGGATAAGCAGTTGACAGCATCCAAAGTCCACATGGTTTGAAAACTGTTGAATGGTGGATTTTCACATTCTGTACAGGGCAGTGGCCGGTCTATCACCCATTACTATGATATCATTGTGAAAATGGTGAAGATGAGGTGTCAGCGTCAACAACATTGAACTCTCGGATGGGGACCTCATTCCTCAGTGAATATATTAATGAGTGACTATTGTATATACGTACACCACTGAAGTCGACGTGGAATAGCACTTATTATTGAAGCATTTATTCGTGGTGGAAATATCAAGTTGGCATACATCATGTGAATAATGTTTGGTATTGCTTCACCATAATTTGGCTTCCCAAACTGTGTGGGAAGAGGAAAGTGATTAAATTCTCCTCTGTGAATATGAAAAGCTTGCTTGAAGTTTTGTCAAACACATTCCGAATGGAAAAACAAGCACCATAGAGATATTTTCCCTCTGGAGCGAGACACTGGTATTCAACGCAGGATTCATGAAAATTTCAAAGTACTATTCATGGAAAGGAAGGAAAAAAGATTTTTGTCCAGTGACTGCTGTGGAAAGGGTGCTGGGATATCTGGATTTGGGACTGGTCAAGTAGAATGGCGAGATATCTCCGTGAACAAAAATCTGGGAAGATGCATGTGTGTATGGTGACTTTAGGAAGTGTCCAAGTGAACAATTGAGAGGTGAAGATCTTCGAGGATGATCTTCACCTCTCAAGCTGTGTATGAGCAGACTAGCAGATGACAGTGCCAAAGAATGTGTACAGTGAAAGCCATGCCAGCATGAAAGTGAACTCACATTCAGTGGAGACGAGAGGACGTCACCGGGGCAGTTTGTTGCGGTGCGAAGAAAGAAAGTTCTGCCGTACATGCTGTTTTGGAGTTAATTGACAGAGATGGCCGTAACTGGAAACGTACTCGCATTAACAGCGCCCGTAGCTACGTGTGAGCATATGATCGTGGATGAATACCTCGGTTTTCGCTGTGCGTCAACAATTTCATCGAACGAAACTACCTTTGTCTCTAGGTCCAAGGTGTCATAAAAGACCCTTCCTCGTCTTAGAGGCGGGTATTATCTCGACCCTTCTTCGCAGCGCCGGCCTCACTCACGGCAGTTGTTCGCGGTCACTTGTTTGTTTATACAATGGAGCAACCAGAAAAATATGTTTCATTCGCATGATATTTAGTACCAGAAGTTTATTCCTCGTGTTTTTTTGAGTCTTAAGAAATTTTAAATGGAGCTCTAACGTAATTATTAACAGAGTTCTAGGTTCTAGAAATCCAGTCCTGAAAGTCCAGGAGGTTCAAGAAATAATTGCTCTGCGGAAAAATCTATCTTGCGCTACCATTGCGAATATATTTGTTTAAAGATGATTCCTGAGGAAGGTATAGCAGCAAAAAAAGTATTTTTATACAAAGCAAAGGTATGGTTGGATTGTGCGCAGAATCGTCCCTCGTGCGTAACACCACAAAATATTTATTATTGTAACCATTGATATGATGTCTATTGTGCTAGATATCTTAATATTAACAGTAGAATTTCGTTAAAAAGCTCTAAATTGTATTTATAACAACAGGAATACATTTCTGTATTAACATGCACTTAGAGTCTTATTATTATTTATTCAAGAAAAATCACTGTTAAAAATAGTTGACCGCGGACGCAGGTCGTGGTGGGTTCTCATTTGCAAAAGGGTGAAGACAATGTCTGCTCAGTGGCCGAGGAAAGGGTCGGGAACCCCGCTGTGTCCGGTCCCAAAACGGGGGAAAGGTATACCTGCTCGAAACCTTGCTTCAAGAGAGCTTCGTACAGGGAGTGGAAAAAATTCTAGAGGAACCCGTGGAAAGGAAAGCTTTTTCCTGCGCAGGACTCCGTCGCGAAAGGGTTAATAAAATTTCGCATTAACAATTGTCAGGAGCTTACATTTTTGCCGTACATCTCCGCTCGGTAGAGTACCGAATGAAAAACACAGATGTGTCCAATATCCTGTTGAACAAAAGTGATCACAAAAACCAAATATTAACTTAGGCATGTGGTTTAGATAAAAACTCCCCAGAAAAGTCCGTCATATCATTAAAATTCCCGCCACGCGAAAAAAGTCTCTGAACAAGTCATTAAAAACTGTTTTATTTAACAAGGTTGGTGAATATTTGTATTTAAAACCACTTTTACCTCGAGTCAAAAGACAATTTTTCCGCGCCCTATTGATCAGTGGTCAGATACCGAGGTGGTAGGCAACACGCGTGACAAAGAAAACGATGTTTCTTAAAGAAAATTATATTTCGCGAAATACAATTCGGTCATGCATTCTGTTTTAGTTTCGGGTCGATAAGTTAGCCGCTGGGAGTAAGAGGGTACTCAGCGCATCGAGAATCGAAGCAAACGAGGATCCGAAGGAGGGGGAGCCCGTTTTACCTCTGTAATACGACCGAGTGAATTACGAAGAAGTGAAGTACCAGACAGTAGAGGAGCAAATTCAAGTTATTAATATGACTGTAATTAGTCTCAAAACGTTTTTCATTTAACTCTGAGGCAAACATGTAATGTTAATGAAATACAAGTTGTGAAATGGAGATTAAAAATTGCTAACCGCAAGATGACAATCAGGAGTTAACAAAGCGCACGTTCGGAAATTTTGAATTTAGCATACTTACCTGGCGTAGGGGCTACCGTGATCCCGAAGGCGGTTCCCCCAGGACGAGGCTTGCCCATTGCACTCCGGGTAGGCTGACCCCTGCGATTGCCCCAAATGTGGGTAACTCGGGCGCGTAATTTTTGGTAGTAGGGACTGCGTTCGCGCTGTCCCTCTCTAATAGGTATCCATTTCAATAGAGAGCACGTGTAAGTCGAGTGTCGGATGATATCAGGCATTCGTGGCTTGGAAGATTGGCGTTACGCCGGTTGGAGCAAAGATTATAATACACAGGAGGGCCATTTGCAATGAGATAGAGCACGGGGCTTACACCTACCGAAGTGCATTTAGGTCATAAACCAGCTAGGAATGACTGGGTCGAAATCCCGGAATTGCCTGCATCCTCCAATCGGCTTAACGCCATACATCTACGTAATACCGTGCCGACGTCAGAAAAACGAAAGCCGAGGCCGAGTGGGTTAAAACATCGTATCAGTTATTTCGACGAGGGTTCGGTTCCCACACTGACCAAATTTTTTGAACTTGAACGTGTGCAGCGAAGATCGGCAAGATTTGTAAAGGGACGATACGATATTTATATTAGCGTAACCAGTCTATTAAATGAATTAAAATGGGAATCATTGTCAGATCGCAGGTTGAAATTTAGACTTAATCTCTTAAATAAATTCCAAGACAATACTTTCAGTGATGATGTTAAAAATATTTTGCGAACCCCAACTTACTATGGCAGACTGGACCATAATCATAAAATTAGAGAAATCGATTGCCGAACTGATAGATTCAAAATGTCCTTTTTCCCTCGTACAATTAGAGATACGAATAACGGTAAATATGTCCTATCGGAGAGTAGCAATGAATAACATTGGTAGCTACTGGGAGCTACGAAATAACTTCCTTTATTATTCCAACAGTATTTTTGATGGTTTGGATTTTGGTTGACTGCGAAAGAGAATTATTCAATGCATGGTTATAGCATGGTAACCGTTTTGTATTGACCGCCTCTCTTTGGATCTCTGTGATACTACCGACTTCTTCCGAAGTTAAAACAGATGTTCCATCTGTACCGATTCCTACACAGAGACTCAAATCTAAACCCAGTTCTTTCACATTTTCAAAAAGTCACTATTTTACCAATAGTCTTCCCAGTAAGTTTTGTTTCCGTCTTTTCTGTCAATTGCACATCAGTCATATCTGCAGCAGACTTGTATGCATCAATGAATGTAATGAAATCTTCCCTTATAGTTTCTTTGTACAGATACCTTACAATTAAGGCAATTTGTTCCTTGCGAGACAGATCAGGTGTGCCGTCGAACAATATTGACCAATATTTAGCTTCATGAATTCGTTTTAGGATATTTTACCCACTGTGCCCCCCCCCCCCCCCCCCCCCTGGATCCGCCACTGGTCCAGTGTCTGTCAAATGTTTGGCAAAGGTGGATTTTTCATCTCTGTTTTTTGCACTCCTCTTGTGTTCATTCACACGAGTGGAAAACTTCCGTCCCGTTTGTCCTATGTATGCACCATTACAGTCCGAACACTTTAACATATAGACACCACTCTTTATTGAAGGTTCCAGTGTATCTTTAGAATTAAACAATAACTTATCTAAAGTGGAGGGGTTATAGTAGCAGACCCTGTAGTTATTCCGAGGCAGTCTTTTAACGATATTGTTCGTCTGTTCCCTAGGAATGGAAGTTTGCACCAATGTTTGGGTTTATCAGACGGTATCTTAGTGAGGTTTGTTATGGAATAAAGGCCTTGTGCTTTAATTTTTGGTTGAGTAGCTTATGAACTACGTTGATGTTATATCCATTTCTCCATCCGTATGAATTCGTTTTAGGATATTTTACCTTATTTCTTCCCCACAACATTCTATCAATAAATTTTGAGTAGCTTTACTAATATAGGTAAAATACACAAGCCGAATGAATCCATCAGACCAGTAGTGTCGAGTATTGGAGCTCCTGCCCACAAAGTAGCCCAGGCCTTATGTCGCCAATTCATTCAATTCACAGCATTTAAATCCAGACGAAGTATCTAGAACTCGTGGAAAAAGTGAAAGACATTCCAGTTCCCAATAACGCTAAGTTGGTGTCATTCGACATTGCAAACCTATTCCCGAAAGTGCCCGTAACAGAAACCATGGGTATAGCGCTGGAAATATTAAAAGAAGCCAATATTCAACCCAAAGTGATTCAAGAATTTTCCAACTTACTCACAATTTGTTTGAACCAAAATTACTTCAAATTCAATAATACCTTTTATTCCATGACAGATGGCCTAGCAATGGGATCGCCTATCTCCCCTTTGCTGGCCGAAATTTTTATGGACCGCTTTGAACACAATTTGTTTAACTCCGAGAATAAGCTTTTAAATTATATTTTATACTGGTACAGATACGTGGGCGATGTTTTAGTACTGTGGACCGGCACAGATCGCCAATTAGACATGTTTACTTCACTTCTGAATAAGCTCCACGAAAATATTTCCTTCTGCCGCGAAAAAGAATGCAATCGTCAGCTAAATCATCTCGATCTCTCCATATCAATTGAGAACGGACAACACAAATTTACCATTTTCCGTAAACCCACGTACACCGACCATGTAATTCCGTCCGATTCAAGACACTGGTACCCACAAAAGTTAATGGCATTCCATTCGCTAATTCACCGTCTATTTAACGTACCGTTGTCAAAAGACGACTTCAATAAGGAAGTCAATGTAATAAAACAGATTGCTAGAAATAACGGTTACACAAATAGATTAATAGATAAATTAATTTCTAATAAGCAAAAGAAACAGGAACTCGATTCCATAGTCTCCACAAAGTTTTCAGAAAGTGACAAAAAACGTTGGTGTTCCTTAAGATAACTAGGTGACGTTACGGACAGATTGGCCAAAATATTTCCTAAAGAAATTTATAATATCTCGTATAGGACCCCGGCTACACTTAAAACCTTATTTGTTAAGTGCAAAGATCCAGTGGACTCCAAAGAGAGAAGTGGTGTGTATGCTCTACGGTGTGGTGATTGTGATGGAATGTATGTGGGTCAAGCGGCCAGGAATTTTAACATTAGATGTAAAGAACATTTGAATGCTTTTAAACATAACAACGACGACAAGAGCAACTTCGCGAAGCATCTTTTAGACTGTGACCACCGGAGTGATTTTACTGTTGACATTTTACATAGTTCGAATAACAGACGGGAGTTGAATTCTCTCGAGAAGCTTGAGATTTTAAAAGCAGTGAATGACCCGAAGGCGTACCCGATAATGAAACCCCGATATAGCGTCCCATTTTTCTTGAAATCTTCTTTTTGCATGTGTGTGGTTAATAATTGTCATATTCAATCTGATATGTATCTATGCACTGAAATTCTGTTCTGGGACCGGGCGAATTACCTGGTTCACAACAAGTTAGCATTCAACTTTACCAGTGAGAAGAGATAGGAATGGGCACTGTGAAAAGAAATACCAAGCGCTGAAAATTTAAGGGAGAGATATGTAACATATTGGCAACGAATGGGCAAGGCTGATTTGTTTCAACATGAAAAAATAAAAATGACTTTGTATACTCCACACTTTTATTAACAAGACCGACCGCGGTTTCGACGGATATAGCGTCATTATCAAGGCAACATATAGTGTGCAACAAGTGCCGAAGGAATGGCCTTAAATACAAAACAGCAGGGGGGTGGGGTAACATATTGAGGAATGGAGTGGGAAGGTGGATAACTTGCGCTTTGACTTGAGCAAGGAGTTCATTTGGTGGTAAAATGGAGGGGGGGGCCTGTAGGTGTAAACGCTTTCCCTTGGTTGAAGGTTAGTGGAAGGGGGGGGGGGACGACGACATCACTTTGGACTGGTAGTCTGAGACAGTTCAACACCTTTCTGACATTTTTAAATTCTCTCCATGACTCAATCATTTTCACGATGGAGATTGCGTACATACCACTTGAACTACCTGGATCTAACCATCTTCATAGCTCAGAAAAGGCACCAATTCTCCATTTTACCTCAAAGACACTTTCTCCGATGTAATCATTTGCAATGATTCTCACCACCACCATTCCCACAAACTGTCGGCCCTCCATGCTATGCTGCATGGACTTGTTTCTATCCCCTTGAGTGATGATTGTTTCAGTAAGGAATTAAAAATCATCCAATGCATTGCAAAAAGAAATGGATATAACATCAACGTAGTTCATAAGCTACTCAACCAAAAATTAAAGCACAAGGCCTTTATTCCATAACAAACCTCACTAAGATACCGTCTGATAAACCCAAACATTGGTGCAAACTTCCATTCCTAGGGAACAGACGAACAATATCGTTAAAAGACTGCCTCGGAATAACTACAGGGTCTGCTACTATAACCCCTCCACTTTAGATAAGTTATTGTTTAATTCTAAAGATACACTGGAACCTTCAATAAAGAGTGGTGTCTATATGTTAAAGTGTTCGGACTGTAATGGTGCATACATAGGACAAACGGGACGGAAGTTTTCCACTCGTGTGAATGAACACAAGAGGAGTGCAAAAAACAGAGATGAAAAATCCACCTTTGCCAAACATTTGACAGACACTGGACCAGTGGCGGATCCAGGGGGGGGGGGGGGGGGGGGGCACAGTGGGTAAAATATCCTAAAACGAATTCATGAAGCTAAATATTGGTCAATATTGTTCGACGGCACACCTGATCTGTCTCGCAAGGAACAAATTGCCTTAATTGTAAGGTATCTGTACAAAGAAACTATAAGGGAAGATTTCATTACATTCATTGATGCATACAAGTCTGCTGCAGATATGACTGATGTGCAATTGACAGAAAAGACGGAAACAAAACTTACTGGGAAGACTATTGGTAAAATAGTGACTTTTTGAAAATGTGAAAGAACTGGGTTTAGATTTGAGTCTCTGTGTAGGAATCGGTACAGATGGAACATCTGTTTTAACTTCGGAAGAAGTCGGTAGTATCACAGAGATCCAAAGAGAGGCGGTCAATACAAAACGGTTACCATGCTATAACCATGCATTGAATAATTCTCTTTCGCAGTCAACCAAAATCCAAACCATCAAAAATACTGTTGGAATAATAAAGGAAGTTATTTCGTAGCTCCCAGTAGCTACCAATGTTATTCATTGCTACTCTCCGATAGGACATATTTACCGTTATTCGTATCTCTAATTGTACGAGGGAAAAAGGACATTTTGAATCTATCAGTTCGGCAATCGATTTCTCTAATTTTATGATTATGGTCCAGTCTGCCATAGTAAGTTGGGGTTCGCAAAATATTTTTAACATCATCACTGAAAGTATTGTCTTGGAATTTATTTAAGAGATTAAGTCTAAATTTCAACCTGCGATCTGACAATGATTCCCATTTTAATTCATTTAATAGACTGGTTACGCTAATATAAATATCGTATCGTCCCTTTACAAATCTTGCCGATCTTCGCTGCACACGTTCAAGTTCAAAAAATTTGGTCAGTGTGGGAACCGAACCCTCGTCGAAATAACTGATACGATGTTTTAACCCACTCGGCCTCGGCTTTCGTTTTTCTGACGTCGGCACGGTATTACGTAGATGTATGGCGTTAAGCCGATTGGAGGATGCAGGCAATTCCGGGATTTCGACCCAGTCATTCCTAGCTGGTTTATGACCTAAATGCACTTCGGTAGGTGTAAGCCCCGTGCTCTATCTCATTGCAAATGGCCCTCCTGTGTATTATAATCTTTGCTCCAACCGGCGTAACGCCAATCTTCCAAGCCACGAATGCCTGATATCATCCGACACTCGACTTACACGTGCTCTCTATTGAAATGGATACCTATTAGAGAGGGACAGCGCGAACGCAGTCCCTACTACCAAAAATTACGCGCCCGAGTTACCCACATTTGGGGCAATCGCAGGGGTCAGCCTACCCGGAGTGCAATGGGCAAGCCTCGTCCTGGGGGAACCGCCTTCGGGATCACGGTAGCCCCTACGCCAGGTAAGTATGCTAAATTCAAAATTTCCGAACGTGCGCTTTGTTAACTCCTGATTGTCATCTTGCGGTTAGCAATTTTTAATCTCCATTTCACAACTTGTATTTCATTAACATTACATGTTTGCCTCAGAGTTAAATGAAAAACGTTTTGAGACTAATTACAGTCATATTAATAACTTGAATTTGCTCCTCTACTGTCTGGTACTTCACTTCTTCGTAATTCACTCGGTCGTATTACAGAGGTAAAACGGGCTCCCCCTCCTTCGGATCCTCGTTTGCTTCGATTCTCGATGCGCTGAGTACCCTCTTACTCCCAGCGGCTAACTTATCGACCCGAAACTAAAACAGAATGCATGACCGAATTGTATTTCGCGAAATATAATTTTCTTTAAGAAACATCGTTTTCTTTGTCACGCGTGTTGCCTACCACCTCGGTATCTGACCACTGATCAATAGGGCGCGGAAAAATTGTCTTTTGACTCGAGGTAAAAGTGGTTTTAAATACAAATATTCACCAACCTTGTTAAATAAAACAGTTTTTAATGACTTGTTCAGAGACTTTTTTCGCGTGGCGGGAATTTTAATGATATGACGGACTTTTCTGGGGAGTTTTTATCTAAACCACATGCCTAAGTTAATATTTGGTTTTTGTGATCACTTTTGTTCAACAGGATATTGGACACATCTGTGTTTTTCATTCGGTACTCTACCGAGCGGAGATGTACGGCAAAAATGTAAGCTCCTGACAATTGTTAATGCGAAATTTTATTAACCCTTTCGCGACGGAGTCCTGCGCAGGAAAAAGCTTTCCTTTCCACGGGTTCCTCTAGAATTTTTTCCACTCCCTGTACGAAGCTCTCTTGAAGCAAGGTTTCGAGCAGGTATACCTTTCCCCCGTTTTGGGACCGGACACAGCGGGGTTCCCGACCCTTTCCTCGGCCACTGAGCAGACATTGTCTTCACCCTTTTGCAAATGAGAACCCACCACGACCTGCGTCCGCGGTCAACTATTTTTAACAGTGATTTTTCTTGAATAAATAATAATAAGACTCTAAGTGCATGTTAATACAGAAATGTATTCCTGTTGTTATAAATACAATTTAGAGCTTTTTAACGAAATTCTACTGTTAATATTAAGATATCTAGCACAATAGACATCATATCAATGGTTACAATAATAAATATTTTGTGGTGTTACGCACGAGGGACGATTCTGCGCACAATCCAACCATACCTTTGCTTTGTATAAAAATACTTTTTTTGCTGCTATACCTTCCTCAGGAATCATCTTTAAACAAATATATTCGCAATGGTAGCGCAAGATAGATTTTTCCGCAGAGCAATTATTTCTTGAACCTCCTGGACTTTCAGGACTGGATTTCTAGAACCTAGAACTCTGTTAATAATTACGTTAGAGCTCCATTTAAAATTTCTTAAGACTCAAAAAAACACGAGGAATAAACTTCTGGTACTAAATATCATGCGAATGAAACATATTTTTCTGGTTGCTCCATTGTATAAACAAACAAGTGACCGCGAACAACTGCCGTGAGTGAGGCCGGCGCTGCGAAGAAGGGTCGAGATAATACCCGCCTCTAAGACGAGGAAGGGTCTTTTATGACACCTTGGACCTAGAGACAAAGGTAGTTTCGTTCGATGAAATTGTTGACGCACAGCGAAAACCGAGGTATTCATCCACGATCATATGCTCACACGTAGCTACGGGCGCTGTTAATGCGAGTACGTTTCCAGTTACGGCCATCTCTGTCAATTAACTCCAAAACAGCATGTACGGCAGAACTTTCTTTCTTCGCACCGCAACAAACTGCCCCGGTGACGTCCTCTCGTCTCCACTGAATGTGAGTTCACTTTCATGCTGGCATGGCTTTCACTGTACACATTCTTTGGCACTGTCATCTGCTAGTCTGCTCATACACAGCTTGAGAGGTGAAGATCATCCTCGAAGATCTTCACCTCTCAATTGTTCACTTGGACACTTCCTAAAGTCACCATACACACATGCATCTTCCCAGATTTTTGTTCACGGAGATATCTCGCCATTCTACTTGACCAGTCCCAAATCCAGATATCCCAGCACCCTTTCCACAGCAGTCACTGGACAAAAATCTTTTTTCCTTCCTTTCCATGAATAGTACTTTGAAATTTTCATGAATCCTGCGTTGAATACCAGTGTCTCGCTCCAGAGGGAAAATATCTCTATGGTGCTTGTTTTTCCATTCGGAATGTGTTTGACAAAACTTCAAGCAAGCTTTTCATATTCACAGAGGAGAATTTAATCACTTTCCTCTTCCCACACAGTTTGGGAAGCCAAATTATGGTGAAGCAATACCAAACATTATTCACATGATGTATGCCAACTTGATATTTCCACCACGAATAAATGCTTCAATAATAAGTGCTATTCCACGTCGACTTCAGTGGTGTACGTATATACAATAGTCACTCATTAATATATTCACTGAGGAATGAGGTCCCCATCCGAGAGTTCAATGTTGTTGACGCTGACACCTCATCTTCACCATTTTCACAATGATATCATAGTAATGGGTGATAGACCGGCCACTGCCCTGTACAGAATGTGAAAATCCACCATTCAACAGTTTTCAAACCATGTGGACTTTGGATGCTGTCAACTGCTTATCCAGGCGATGATTCAGGTCAATGTATTGTCCTTTTTAATGACTCAAAAATGTCTGTGTAGTAGTATTGAAAGCGATTCAATCATCGCAAAGTAAACTCAACCTGAAGTCCCTATAAATGTCTCCAATATGCATCCATTCCAAAGTGGAGGATCCTTTTTACAGGCCAATGCCTCACTCTGCACCTGAAAAAAACTCGCGTAATTACCTTCAAGTAACCCATGCAAATTCTTTTCAAGTACTTAAAACACTAATTTAGGGGGAAGAATGTGATTCACCTGCACATGGCAAAGTCATTATGTATGGTCAAGATACTGAAATTAAAATAGAGAAAATTACAATATTACCTGGATTCACTCTTACAATAATCCTCTTCTCAATCTTCGATTCCTTCTTTGAACCCTATATGATGTTCACACATTCTTCATATGCATCAGCACAAAGAACAACATTTATTGGTACTGAACTGTACCTGTTATTCGAATCCAAAATTAGCCCTCATACTTACCTTCTCAGTAATCCACGCACTTCCATCTTCAGGTTATCCTTTGCCACCGACATGTAATTATCATGCTCTTGGGAAAACTAAGCACACACGTGCTTAGTTTATTCTCTCTAGTCGTCTTCCTTATCTCATCTCGTATTTGTAATATGCCCATGTCAAACAAGATTAAATAAATTAATTTACCGATATTCTCCTTATTTACTTAGCATCAACGTATGTCTCTTTTTGCCGAGGATTCAAACAATTTTAATTGGTGGAATGGAAATCCGAATCTTTAATATGACAATATCATACTAAGTCATTGTCTTAAATTCATTATTAAATCTGCTGTAACTGTTTTGCTGTAACTAAGATTTTGGCTGGATTATTGGTCTTAATTTAATCTTCCTCACCATGGAATCATTGCTTCATCAAAAGATAGCTCCTGCTTTGGTTTATGTACATTTTGAAATTTTTCACTGAAGTATTCCAAGACCGGTCTTATTTAGTATAGTCTGTCCGCTGCCTCCAAAATTTTCTCATTATTACTAAAGTGCCATGCTTTCCAAATTTCTTCAAATCTGTTTCTCGTCAGCAATTCTCTAAATATGTTCGTTGCTATAAAAGGTCAGTACTCCAATATTCCTTCAGTGAATCTTTCCTCACCTGTCCCATGAGAATCAAAATAGCAAAGAATTTTTTCAATTCAGTAATGGTTATGTCAGGCCACTTTCCTGTTTTTGGTGAATCCTTGTATCTATGTTGGTTTTGACGGTAATGCAGATTTGACTGAATGCTCATCATTTTGAACAAGTCATTGGCAATAAACAATGAGACTTTATCAAGGATACTGGTAGAATTTTCTGGTACACGTTTTACTCCAAGTTGGCACAAAAATTGCTCTAAATTCCTCTCATAATCCTTTTTTTCCATGTGGTAGAGATTCCTGGTGAAGTATTGTCTTCATTTGCACTCTAATTGGAGTCCCTTTCACTTATCAAGAGAGGAGTGAATTTTCTATTTCTGACCATAACTACAATATCTAATTCACTTCCACTCTCGTCACTATCTTCATCATACTGTAATGGCACATCTGATAAATCATCGGCACACAGGTCTGACAAAATTTCTTCCTCATGCAAAGCAATGTCTTTCCTATTCGATGCCACTGAACTGAATATTTCAATAAATACAGGTTGAGAAAAACCTCTCGCAAGACAAACCCAATACCAAAATCACAATTCACTGGGACTCAAGAAAATGAACTGCTCAAGACACATAGAGAGAAGGAACTAACCACAGCCGTAAAAGAACAATGTGCAATACATTATTGGCCCCCCCCATTCTTTTCATAATGAATGTTTACGTTGATAAAGCAGACCTGAGAGTGCATTTCAACTGCTGTGAGACGAACTTGAAGGCGAGGCAATACAGATATGGTCCTCCATGCATTAGAGACACGGTTTCTCCCCGCTGGCTAAGCTAGGGGCATGTGGAGAAACATTCCGTAAACAATGAGACAAGGAGGTGGGGGACCAAGGAAGCTGTGAAAGAAATATAAGCTCCAAAAAGAAAAGACAAATAAGTTACAAGTTGATGGACTTGAAGTTACTCACCATCACAGAACACCGGACTGGGATTTCAATATAGTTAAATGTCTAAAATTGACAAAATTACCTTGGGTTATCAAACATTACATTTATATTTTCTTAGTAAATAATAGAAAGCAAATGAGAAATATTCACCATGCACATAAATAACACAATGTAAAACTTTACCATGGTGTGCCTAAATTGTGAGAATTCTTGTCATCCGTCCTCAACGGATGGGATTTAAATGACGAGAATTCTTGCCATCCGTACGCTACTTGTTAAAAGAAGTCCACTGTGGACAAAATTTTGTTTTGTCTTTTGATTACTACAAGTCCCATGTTAATGATGAACTCAGGCAATGAACCCTGTCACTCATGTTCTCTTTCCGTGGCACAACACTCATTCAGCCATGAGAAATCATTTAACAATAATTTAATGTGTCTGTTTTTGACTTCCCTCCCCCCGACAGCATCTACGCTCAAACTAAATTCCTTAGAACTTGCGTACATTTGGCTTTTGCGAGTATATAATCCCCCTGGCCTCAAGGTAAGTAATTAATCGCCCCTTCACTTCTTCATCCTTTTCCAACCCCCTCCCCTGTCCTTTTCTCTCAGCGCCATCCTCTCTCCACTCCATCCTTAACAATTCAGTCTCCTCTATTCTCTGAAGAAGGCGGTTGCACCACCGATAACTGAGAATATAACCGTGAGTCTTTTTTATTATTGTCTATTTCTTGTGTCATCACGCCTATGATAAACTTTTATTGAACTATTATTCACCTGTGTGATTTTCGAAGAAAGTGTGTGTATATTATTGGCCGCTACTACTTTTAAGCTGCTAAGTCAATGATTACTTCATTGTCAAATTAAAAGTTAGCTTACCGAATTGGTAATGTTCTGTTTTGTACTGACAATTTACATTTAAGTGCTATCAAGAGTTTTCATGTACAGTCGGATTCAAATGTAATACAAATCGAGCAGCACTTTCCCCTCTTTTCGGAATTGAGTTTCTGCATGTTCTACAGTTCCCATTCACATATTAATGATGAAAATGCATAGTTTCCTATGTGTATTCCCGGAAGAATAAAAAATTTAAATACTTTTAATCAATTGGCACGATGAATTGGAAAGAATATTTCTTCACGCATGTTTGTGGAACAACTTTTCCGCAGGATATATTACCCGAGTTGTATTCACGTATTTTGGAACGATCACGGCTGTCTTTTGCCTTTCCGGTCTTCGATTGTGATAATAGTGATTGCATTAACCTTGTTCTGATTGCTTAGGAAACTCCTCTGAACTGCTCTTAAGGGAGACATAAATCCATAACTTGAAGTACTGACGCAAATGAGGGATATGAAAAATGTAAAGATATAATACTATGAAAGCATTCGTAGAACCATGGCCGTGATGGTTACGGCTGGTCATTCTAGTTCGTCTCAGATATGGGATCGATTCCATCGTTTTTTTTTCCTCCATGCACTATTTCTAACAATTGTTCTCTATTATGTTACTTAATGATGAGCATTCCAAAAGTTATTTTTTGTCCTTTTTCCCTATTTTACCGACCCATAGAGGTCATGAGAAAAGTATTTTAATTTATATATAAAAATGAAAAATTTTTTTATGCTTACCCCTGCAAAAATTATCGAGTATCTTTGTGCCCGTCGCTTCGTAAATAAATATTTTAAAAAATCGAAGATATAATTCCTCGGATAACACTCAGGGTACTCTTACATCAATAAATAATTTTCCAATTAATCAATTAACTACTTTTAATTTTTTTTTAAACCGTTGATTGAACGCAAGACGAATAAACCGTCACGCCAAACCAATGAAAACTGCAGTGTCAGTGTTATGACACGACTTGGTCGTTTTTTCCTCTTTTGCTATGACTCCCATGCACCTTATGGACAATCAGGAGAGGGATAGTGAAGTATTTTTGAGAATATAGGCATGAGGCTGAATGGTAACGCTAAGTATTTTTCAATTACAATTTAAAGGAATTATTTATTTAACCTGGATAGTGATGAATTCTGATGAATATTTTATTAAAAGAAAGAAGTATAATTAGGTCAGGAATAAAAAATTATTCCTTCATTAATTTTCATAGAACAAATATAAAACTCCTAGTTCGAGTATCTTATTCATTCGAAAATGGTTTGTATTATAGCCTTTACTATATTTGCTCTTTATCACAGATTAATCATTGTATCCACTTGTGGTTTAATGAGAAATCAGCATACTAAAACTGTACTGCCTAGCTTCTTTTAGAAGGTTCTCAATTTTGTGAGAGGTTGATGTCATATTCATCCGTATGCATGCTAATTAACCGTTGTTTTCAGAGCTTAAGCAAAGAAAATTTCACTTCTCACGGGAAACTATATTTTGGTGAAACAACAACGGATAAGCATTGGGGAACTTGGAGGTAGTATTGTTTCAGAAACAGCTAGATATAAGTATATCGAAGCTAGATATAAGTATATCGAAGCTAGATATTTTGCCGGAGGAAAGGATACAAGGAAGGTAGCGAGAATTAAAAAAGAAGTCCAAAGAATGAACAGCGGAGGTGCTTCAGAACAGAAGCTTCAGGATGAAAAAGTGCGACAATGTTGTTTGGTGGAGCTGCTGTCATCAAAATGCAACAAAGAAGAATTTGTAGTAATTCAGCAATACTGTGGTTACTTCGCAAAGCCATAATGACAGGCTGGTCATAAAACCCATAGTAAACGAAAAACGCCGTGATGCTATGCTTGAATTCGCTCTGGCATATGCAAAAATGAGTCCACCATACTGGGATTTGGTCATTATCAGAGATGGAAAAACCTTTAGAAATGATAAACATTGCATCCTACATATGTATTTTGTGATATCACTGCGAATCTGTATTGAAGACAGAACTCTATCCTGCATTGACCGCATCATGTTTTGAAATATTGTTGGTCGCCGGGATAAACTGTCCCACACGTCTCCCACGTGAGCTTCCAATGCTTCTTCTGTCTTCTCACCCTCATTTTCCCATTTACTGACAATGAGGCCCCAGTTATTCTCAATGGGATTGAGGTCTGGCAAATTTGACGTCCACGGTAGCACCTCAATACTGCGAGGCTGCTGGAAGAAGCATGTCGTTTCTGCTGATCAATGGATGGGGCAGATGTCCGGCACAAAAACTACGTCCTCTCCCTTAGGCACGATATATATGGCAGAAATTGTGTCCTTAAAATACCCACGCAGTCCTGGGATTTCATTTTTCTCGGTGTTTTGACCGAAGGCCCTGGCCCTGCCGCAGACATTGCTCGCCAAAAGCTCAGACTTATGTGGTCAGGTCTATTATTTCTTAATGTATGCTCTGCCTGCAACCTGCGAAAAATCCGAAATGGAAATTTGATAAAAGAATTAACTGATCACAGGAAATGTTGACTCCATTTCTTGATATTTTACCTGGAGTTATGTGGGCACCATATTTGAAGTTTACCATGTCGGTCATGACCAGTTGTCCATGACCATGACCAAGTGCACTTCTAAAAGTTTTTTCATCACTGAAAATAACCAAATCCCAATAAGCTTGGCTAATTGCAGCATATGCCTGAGCGAATTCAAGCCTGGCTTCCAGGCTTCTTCGTTTGTCACGGGTTTTATCGATGGCCTTTAATTGTGGATAACTACATCATGGTAACGTTGCCGTATTTTTGAACTGCTCAATTCATTCTTAGTTGCCTTTTGATGACAGCAGCTCCACTGGTCAACAAAGGCTGATCTAAACAACTTTGTCGCACTTCTCGTCCTGTTACCTAGTTGTGCACCGAGTCCTCCCATTTTCGGTCTTCTTTTGAAAGCCTAATCACCCTCCCTATATCGCTTGATCCATCTATCAATAGTGCTCTTATCTAATTCTTATTCTCGGGCAATAGCGGTAACTCCCACTCCTGCCTCCACCATCCCTATAATTTTGCCTCTATTTGCTTCGCTTAGCGGCATACCGGTCTGAATGAAATGAATGACGGGCTACCAAAAGTTCTCCTCGAGTAAAAACAACAGTGTAAGGAAAAGACTTTCATTTCCCCATTTTACTCTAACCTACCATTCTGCCGATAAGTTCCACTGCGGAACGGTGCTGCATGGACTCGACAGCTATGTTCGGCTATTCCTGGCCGGGCTATTCTGGTATAACGTGGCACACGAACCCACTGGCATTCTGATTACCATCCAGTACAGCAAATAATAATATTTCATGAAAAAGGGTAACAAAATAAGCACTGCAGATGACCATCCGGTGATTCTATTTTCTTCCTCTTAGGCAGCTGGCACATGCCTAAGATACTGAGGGCATACGGGCAGCTGCCACAATCTTCTGACACTCATGCTTTTAATCATAAGGCACGACACCTCCCCCCATACATAGAGAAAGCAACGATGCTCTACTTGCTTTCTCGTTGTATGAAGCCTTCCGCTTGGCGACAGCACTTCTCGACCCTGGGCGCTGGCCTAGTGTTGGAGATGGCATTATTTCAGTTAAACAGATTCCCTCTTCACAATCATCTTTACCTTCTGCCATGGCCTCGTTAGAGGTGTGCACCTTGTTTATAATTTTTGGTCTGAATACAATGGTGGTGCATGACTCGCCATTCTCACAAGATTTTAAACATTTTGGAAGATATTCCTTACAAAATTTGCTGCAATAAAAACATAAAATTATTACAATTACAATTAATCCGGTAATTGACATAAATGAGAGATTATATACTCTCTCAGAATGTTTTTGCTTCCATTTACCTTCTGACAGCTAGTTTTCCACCTCTTGCACCTTATGGCTTGCGTATTTTAAGTCCTCGATATTGTTCACAATATGTTTCAGGTGAGTATCAATTTTTAATGAGTTCACATTTTCTTTAACACTTCTATGGAGACAACAGTCATATCACAAACTTAACGTGGAATCACATCCTTGTTACTAGAGTTAGACTTGAACACAATTTGCGATTGGAGAAAGACTTTTGGTCCGTAGCCCTTACACTTCTTAACTAATTTCAACTTTCCAGTTCCATTATTAAGAACATCAACTGGAGGAACATCAATTCCGCAGCGAAAACCTACATTCCAAATTCAACAACTGGATCCTGTTTTTCACACAAAATTGTGATGGTCTCTGGTCTCGCAGATACATATAACCATTCGTTATTGTCTAGTTGCGTCCAAAGCATTTGGTTAAGTACGTCTACTCTTACAGAACAATCAGATGGAATTTTTCTGACAGACTGAAGCATTTTAGCTTTGCATTCTTCATGCAAGTGCGTTGATAGAATAGGATACATTTGTTTACATATTCTCCAATACATATTAATTTTCTTTTACACTTTGATAAGTCACTCTCAAGTTTAGAATAATACCTTTTAGCAATATCCATAAAAATGTATGGTTTCTCTGGTTAGATAAATAAAAACTTTAAAACATTTGATTCAGATCTTATAGGAAATGGAAACACTTGATAAACATTAAATTTTATATGAAAAACCATCTTTACTGGTTGCTTACTTCCCATAGTGGAATACTGCTCATTAATGTGGGCAACTGCCTGTCCCAGCAATCTTAAACTTGTGGAGTGCCCCCTTAAATTTTTAACCTCTATTATCCGTCACCTTGTTCCCCACCTGGGTAACTCATCCCAAAGCAATATTATGTCCTTACGTGGATTATCCCCTTTGTCAATCCGTCGAACAATCCAAGATTTAAATTTCCTCCATTCGGTCATTAACGGCGATTTCCGATCTAATGACCTTCTCCCTCTTTTCTCCTTCCACATTCCTGGCCGCAAAACCCATAGCAGTGATCTTCTACACCTACCGAAATTCCGTTTTTCACTCTCCCAGCGATCTCTTTTCTATTGGCTGCCGAAACTTTTCAACTCTCTCTCTTCCACCCACTCCTCACTTGACCTCTCTGCCTCTCACCTCTCCTGATAAATATATTTATTTGTTACATATTCAATGTAAAAGGCCATTTGTGGCTGTTTTTGAATATTTAGTAAATAAATAAAAATCTGTTAAAGGTACCTTAATCACATATACAAGAATATTAAGATTAATAAACACACCGAATTCAATAATATTTAATAAGGCACTGCTATATGCCACACTCATAGGGATAAGAAGGGACAAGTCATTCGGTATCTGATCCCTGCTCTTTTTCATTGTCTCAAGTATTTGTACTGGAGTAATTATTTGTGGTTGCAGTATACCCTGTTGAGCATTCACTATAGCGCTCACTACCAATTCGTAATCCTGTTCAATTTCTTGAATGATGCGGTTCAGTTGCATCATGTGTTTTTCGAGATATAATGTTACCTACAATAGACCAATTCTACTATTTAACTCTCCATCCTTCTGGTTTAAGTGTGTTTCAACAAGTTTTAAGTTTCTTAAAGGTGCGTCTTCGTTCTCTTGCATTTCCCTGATGGTTGAGTTACAGTCCTCAAGGTGGCCTTTACGACGGTCACTTGTTCCCTGGTGAGCTTCAATATACCAGTTTGTTCAGTTTCCAATCTATTAATCCTTTCTGTGTAATACTCTCCATCCGCCTTGTCCATGGTACCGAATAAAATTTTGCTTGATTCCCCAATGAAATTAAGTGCACCTCTCTTCATTCTCAGTGGGCATTCCTGATTGCACGCTAATTGATTGACTATTTGTCTCTTAGTACTTATGTCCTTAATCTTAATTGGCACGTAATTCAACCGCTGAGTACAATCTGTGACAGTTGCCCATGAATTATTACTATATTTTTGACAAAAACTTATAGTATAATTAGCATACATAACTAAACTTTTGTACTTAGTATCTATATCGGACAAATTGACATAGGTAACAACTTGTGATTCAGAGTTATATAGTTGTGCCTCCCCTTTGTGTTCATAGTACAGTCCAGGTAAGTCTTTTATTTTCTCGAGTGTGAAATCAATCTCCTTGGTGCTACCAATGCTGGTAATCAGCAGAAGCAGTCCTAGCACTCCCTCCATTTTCATTCCTGTAATGGATTTAGAAGAATGATTTCAACCTATGTATTTGCATAGCTCTTTTTTACGCTCCTTTTCACAGTAAAAACTCGGACTACTTATTTTCTACATTTAAACCTAGGTTAGTCTCTGTTTTTAGACCCTCCAGGACTGAAACTTCCTACCTGATGTGCGCAATACCTCGCACTAACGCACACTTTACATCATTCCTCACATCTGGCTCAAACTTTTGGAATTCATTGCCTTTGTGCATGCAAACTCTGCCTCTAGACCAATTTTTAAGGGAAAACTATTCAATCATTGTTTCAATAAGGACATATAAATGAAATACAACTATTGTAATAATTGTACAAAATGTATAACATTATTATCGTTCAGTTTTCTGCGTGGAAATTATCTGCATCGGCATTTTGGTCTTCCTTCTCATCAGTTTATTCTTCTAACATGCTGAGCACATACAGATGTATTTTTCCACATCCTCCTTCATTCTTATCGGCCATGAGAAACATAATTTCATCCTCTCATACGTCCTCTTCATCCCATGGTGACCTCCCACCAGCAAATCGTGGAATTCCTTCCGTATTCTCTCATTTCTCTCTTCTGAAATATTAGTGCTGCCGTCCTCTTCTCTTCTTCCTTCCTCTCTCTTGGGAATCTTATTTGGTCCTTTGAATTCCTCTCTTGTTCTCTTCTCTTCTTCCTCCATGACCTCTCTCTTCTTTCTCTCTTCTAAAATACTAGTGGTGGCATCCTCTCCTCGTCTTCCTTCTTTTGTCTTGGGCATCTCATTTGGTCCTTCGAACTCCTCTTTTGTTCTCTCCTCTTCTTCTTCCACAACATCTCCTTCCTCCATGCAGTCATCTTCGAGGGATCTACTTGCGTAAGCTACCGGTAAATCCTTCCCAATTTCACCCTGTGACAAAACGCAACCCAATTGCTTGCATTGGTTGTCAGGATGAATTCTTGAGCGAAGTTGGATATTTAAGAATTGGCTCGGTGGTCAGGAGAAATTTCAATTTTGCAAAACTCGCCTGTTGGTTACTGCCCCAATGAAAGGTTACATTTTTCTTGAGCAGTTCATGCAGTGGCTTCGCTATTTTACTGAACTCTGGGATTAACCTTCAGTAATATCCTACTAAGCCAAGAAATCCCTTCAACTGTTTAGTGGTTTTAGGCAAATGGAATTATTTTACCTTCCTGACCTTTTCTGGGTCAGGTTTGACCCCTTCCGTTGAGATTACATGGCCCAGATAATTCACTTCCTTTCTGAGAGATTCGCACTTGTCCAGGTGCAATTTCAGGTTATTCTCTCTCAGCCTGTCTAAAATTTCTGTCTAAAAAAAAAGGGGATTTGGAGGAATCCACTCGCCATGTCCAGCGTAGAGAAGTTGCGTACTTTTCCCAGCTGGTCAAGAATCTCATTAATATTTGGAAGAAGACATGCATCTCCCATCGTGACCTCATTCAGCTTTCCGTAGTCCACAACAGTTCTCCTTTTCTCTCCGGAAGCGTCCAATTTCTTTGGAACAACTATAATGGGCAAGTTCCACACGCTTCTGCTTGGGACGATAATTCCTTCCTTCAGCATCTTCTTAACTTGATTGTCCACTTCTTCCTGTCTCAGGTAATTGGTAAGGTCTCGTATTGATCAGTTTGGAAGGATCAGTCAGAGGGGTTGGTATTGCATGCTCTATGGCATTGGTACACGAGAGGGTATCACCTGGCAAGTAAAATACATCCTAGTATTTTTCCACAATATAAATTAGCTCTTTCCTTTCTTCATTATTCAAATGTTCAAGTATCAAGGAACCCAGCAAGAGCTTCTCTCTTTTTAACTCGGAGCCAGCCTGATACTTTTCAAGTACATTCACCTGTCTAGAGTCAATGCCCTCTAGGTCAACCTCTGAACGAACGGTTTCACTTCCAAAATCCAATTATTGACTATTGATTGGTATTAGTTGCTCGAATGGAGCCTCTATCTCTATGTCTTCTTCATTTGAATTAATGAGGCTCGTGATGCACTCGTTTCCTACACTGATGGTGAGTGATGCCGCCATGTGTACACCTGGGCAGATCTCCCTCTTCTCTACCATACTCTCGCCATCTTTCTCTGAATGACACTTAACTATCACCTCACTCCTAGCAGGTAACGTTATGTGGGTCACTCGTCTTGCTCGCGGGCATATTTTATCATCTGGTCGGGAGTCAAATTTGACGATCACGTCCTGCATGGTAATCATCCTTTTCTCGTAACTGATTTGCACCTGCATTTTGCACAAAAAGTCCTTCCCCAAGATCCCATCATGTTTCAGGGTAAGATTCTCAAGAGCAATTTGGAATTTATTGGATGTTTTCCGGTCCTCCGTCATCAGAGTGAGATTAACCGATCCCAGGGTGCTCACTATCTCACCCGTTACTCCCATAATCTTAATGCTCTCTTTTGGGAAGTACTCAATACCTCCTTTCAACAGTGATGCCTTTATTACACTGACATCGGCTCCCGTGTCCACGAGAAGGGCAAGGCTTTTCCCTTCACATTCCTCGACGGAGAATGACACTGTATCTGCGGTGTCAATCTGGAGGGCACTCACCCTCTTCACTACGGCAACATTTCTACTCGGCCCTTTCCCCTTAGGCTACCATTTTTTCTTCCATCCCCCGGGCCCTTCCTCTCGATCCTTAAACCTCTTCTCTGGATCACTCTTCGGCACCCTACAGTCTCTCGCCAAGTGGCCTTGGCGGTTGCAGTGAAAACATCTCATTCCGGTCAAAGCCCTCACGTCCCTGGCTTCTTCCCTGCCTTGCTTTAAATAACACTTGGATGAGGGGTGGCCTACTTTATTGCAATTTTCACACCTCATTTTTGGACCTGTCATTGGAACTTTATTGCCTCTTTCTTTCTGTGACAATATTGCACTTTCCTCTTCTAGTGCAATTTCAATGGCGGACGAGAGAAGAATTTTCTCTCCGCAGCTCCTAACAATAGTTTGTATCCTGTCATTACTAAGACCCTGTATAAAACATACTTTTGCCAGGTGATTAATGAGAGCTATAGCTCCGTTAATTTCCTCATCCGTTAAATCTCTCCTAGCCGCATCACTAAATTCCATTTGCATTGAGTCTATTCGGCTTCCCCACGAAGCTATTGACTCTGTTACGCCTTGCTTCGAATTAAACATCTTACAGGTGTAGTAATCGAGTCGTCCCAAATGGAGGAACAGATAACATTTACGGCATACCTACATCATCAAATATGGCGAACGGTGCAATGAGCGGGAATTCCGGAAATTTAAAGTAATAGGGCTGCAATATATTAAAATAATGTAGAAATGATTAGATTAAATTGTATATCGTAATAATACCAATGAAAACCCTCAAATAAAATTTAAAAGACTAATTAACACAAAAAAATACACCATTGACGAAACTTAGTTTAAAAATATATATTTCAAAAAAACATCAAGATATAATAATATTTTTGACATACATCTCCGTGAAGTACGGAAATATTTTCAACAAAATTGAAATGCAATGGACTATTGACCAGAACCGCAGCACATAATAATGTGCATCGTGCAACCGGAACTAAATATCTACCGAAAGAGATAACATTTTTGGGATACCTGACTATTAAATGTGAACTATAATTTCTACCACAAGAGATAACATTTTTGGCAAACCTTTCCATTAAATGTGAACTTCATATGAACCGCAAGAGATACTATTATTGGCATACCATACATTTTGTACTGAACTTTATAGTCACCGCAAGAGATAACATTTTTGGCATACCTTACATTTTGTCCTGAATTTTATAGACACCTCAAAAGATAACATTTTCGGCATGCCTTTCATATTGTCCTGAATTTTATAGTCACCGCAAGAGATAACATTTTTGGCATACCTGACTTTTAAATGTGAACTTCATATCTACCGCAACAGATAACATTTTTGGCATACTTTACATTTTGTCCTGAATTTTATAGTCACCGCAAGAGATAACATTTTTGGCATACCTGGCTATAAAATGAGAACTTCATTTCTGCCGCAAGAGATAACATTTTTGGCATACCTTACATTTTGTCCTGAATTTTATAGACACCGCAAGAGATAACATTTTTGGCATACCTTATATTTTATCCTGAATTTTATAGACACCGCAAGAGATAACATTTTTGGCATACCTTACATTTTTTCCTGAATTTTATAGACACCGCAAGAGATAACATTTTTGGCATACCTTACATTTTGTCCTGAATTTTATAGACACCGCAAGAGATAACATTTTTGGCATACCTTAGATTTTGTCCTGAATTTTATAGACACCTCAACAGATAACATTTTCGGCATGCCTTTCATATTGTCCTGAATTTTATAGTCACCGCAAGAGATAACATTTTTGGCATACCTGACTTTTAAATGTGAACTTCATATCTACCGCAACAGATAACATTTTTGGCATACCTGGCTATAAAATGAGAACTTCATTTCTACCGCAAGAGATAACATTTTTGGCATACCTTACATTTTTTCCTCTTTTTTATAGACACCGCAAGAGATAACATTTTTGGCATAACTGACTTTTAAATGTGAACTTCATATCTACCACAAGATATAACATTTTTGGCATACCTGGCTATAAAATGTGAAATTCATATCTACCGCAAGAGATAACATTTTTGGCATACCTGACTTTTAAATGTGAACTTCATATCTACCGCAACAGATAACATTTTTGGCATACCTTACATTTTTTCCTGAATTTTATAGACACCTCAACAGATAACATTTTTGGCATGCCTTTCATATTGTCCTGAATTTTATGGTCACCGCAAGAGATAAATTTTTTGGCATACCTTACATTTTTTCCTGAATTTTATGGACACCGCAAGAGATAACATTTTTGGCATACCTGGCTATAAAATGAGAACTTCATTTCTACCGCAAGAGATAACATTTTTGGCATACCTTACATTTTGTCCTGAATTTTATAGACACCTCAACAGATAACATTTTTGGCATGCCTCCCAGACAGCACTCGTTCATGGAATCCATGGTGGAAAAGTGATGGATGTATCCATGATGGATTTAAGGAATGGAATCAACATGGATTATTCATGGATTTCATTTAGAAATTTCCATCAAACTACCATGGAAATTAATATGGAATCCATATGCATTCCATCCATAATCCATTAAGTAATGTTACCAAAGTCATATAAGAGATTTTCGTAAACATTTCAATAATGGAAAATTTCTTTGTAAATTATAGTTTATAAAATAAATATGGGGTAATTTCATTTTAAATTGAGCTTTTTCCTACATTCCACGTTACGCAAAAAAATTTGTCAACTCAATGACTAAAGTCCAAGGTGGAAAAGTGATGGATGTATCCATGATGGATTTAAGGATGGAATCAACATGGATTATTCATGGATTTCATTTAGAAATTTCCATCATAAGTACCATGGAAATGTGACATGGAATCCATTTGAATTCCATCGATAATCCATGATGCAATCCAATCCAGTCATAGGAAATTTTCGTAAATATTTTAATTATTGGTAATTTCTTTGTGAATGGTAGGTTATTAAATAAATAATAGAGCATTTCATTTTTAATTTAGCATTTTTCTGAGTTCCAAGTTTAGCAAAAAAGGTTTTCAACTCATTGACTAGTCGTTTTCCCTTTCGATTGGGCTATGGTGGACAATTTCGTTCACTTCCGTACTTCTCTTCATGAGTTTGCGAGCGTGTTGAAGGTGTTGGACGTTTTGGAGTTATGTTGTATTCAAGAACACTAATACAGTGTTGTATTAATGGTATTATACCGTGGCATTTAAAATCGTGCAGAGTATTCTTCGGGGTATTCCGCGCCGGCTGCGGATTCCGCAAAAAAACAACTGAGCATCGATTGGCGTGTGCGGCAACCGCTGTATGAACTGTCTTGAACATACTAAACTACATTATGTTCATGTGAATTCTCAAGGAACTGATATCGTTGATTGTACCAGTTATACCTACTACGTACTCTTTAGTGTTTTACTCCTAGGTATCTGCTCTACGGCTTGATCGTTAATTAGTGGCCTAACCACTGGTTGGGTATTCTTGGTGCCTTAAGGTAAGTTTCATTTCTCTTAATCAATGATCATGTTGCATTTATGCATTACAAAAAACTATTTTAACAATAAAATCTACCTGAAGCCTTCATGTTTGATGAATTTAGCACGGCGAGACTATATCGTGTTGTAAGCAAGTAGCAACAGTTGGTTGCCAAAACAGTCATTCGAATTAATGAATGAAAGTAACATTATGTGCAGTCATTCGTGTTCAAAGCAATCAGCAAAGTTCGTAGCATTACTTGAAAAACCAGTGCCTGATATTACATTACCTTTTTGGTCATGCATTAAATATTAGTCAGTAGGAATTTGTATGCATTTGTTATTTACTTGAATAGCCATTCATGTAGGTACGTTTTAAAATAACTTTTTTGCTTTTCAACCCGGTAGTATTCTATATACGGTGTGAAGTTAGTGACACTGTAAGGAAAACATACGAAAGAGTGCTAAAGAGGATAGGACGAACCTGGCCTGAAGATTTCCTTGGTAGGAGGATAAAGGAAATATTTACAGAATTGGCAATTGCGGACATCATCGTGGGTAAGTACTTAATGCTTTATCCACAATACTTTTGGACCGGGTGGCCTAGATTACTGATTTATAATTCTTTTCTGCCAAGGAAAGTCATGAGATTAGTCAGGAATTACAGTATTTGTTGATTCTTTGCCTTTCATCACTTTAAGTACCTTGGGAGTACGCATTGCGAATTGGGGAATAGGACAGATATTGACGCATTGTTTGATTTCTGTATCATTTGTAATTGATAATGTTTCGCTATTGAAATTCTAAAAATGAGTCGGGTGTAGCTTTGGGTCAATCCATAGGAAGTGGTCCATAAAAAATTTAATTGGTTTGATTGATTTGATTGATTGGCTTGATGATTTTTTGATATTTTTTAAATTTTTACCAAAGAAACTACCATTTATTGAGAATACAAAAATGTGAGTATTATGATGAACATGACGGTGATATGAACAAACACTATGGGTTCCTGAACCCCCTGCTATAATACACCCTTTGGGACAAAGTTCACATAAATTTTCAATAATTTTTTAAAATTTTAAGTTTCACAAAGATATAACCATAAAGATGGTTATATTTTTGCAAAAATATGATCTCATGGTACTTGCAAATGCTTCCAATGCTGCTACTTATCCTTAGCTGCAATAATAGTTTTTCATCTTCACCGTATTTACCAATTAATTTAATATCTGGTTTAACTTTACCTACATCACACTCCATATTTGAAGAGTAATGTAGTAATATACTCAAGTTATTACAAATTGAAAGAACTGTTCACTGCACAACACATTCTGACCCAAGCAGAAGCTGATATTTTAGCTGAAATTTTTAATAAAAAAATACTGACATTTTTGTATTCTCAATAAATGGTAGTTTCTATGGTAAAAATTTAAAAAATATTTGAAATGTTGCAGCAACCACCTCTGGACAACTATACATGGATTGACCCCTTCCCTAATGCGTAGGAATGAAGTACTAGTACAAAGGGCTTTCTATATTATGGTAATGGGATATTTTTTATTCTTACAGATGCTCTTAGGCATTACAAGTGTGAAGGTGTGTCTTCTAAAGACATGGAATATAAGAAAATGGATCAGCTATGCCATGCATGGGTAGAAAAGGAGATTTCACTGGAATACGAGAGAGTGTAATCTGTTAATGTACTTTTTATTTTGCTGATTGCTGTTTTATGTTATTCTCATATATTTTATATTTTTCTGATATATTGTAGTAGCCAATAAATACTGCTGTTGTTAGCATTATGTGGCTGTATTCATTTTATAGAGTACTCCCAGTGAGACAAAACATGGTGATCAGCTGCATCTATCAGTGAATCCAAGTGAGAAGAGAGGATTGATGGTTAATAATTGATTATACATGGATTCCATGATAATTTTCAATGAGGATTCAATGTGGAAATGTTCCATGGATTATACATGGATTCCATGACAATTTTCCATGTGGATTCCATGTGGAAATTTTCCATGGATTCTACATGGATTCCATGACAATTTTCCATGTGGATTCCATGTGGAAAATTTCCATGGATTCTACATGGATTCCATGACAATTTTCCATGTGGATTCCACATGGAATCCATATGGATCCATGGAATTTAGAGGACATTTGCCCCAACTTTCCATGGAATATCCATATGGAATCCACATGGATCCATGGTATTTCCATCATGGAATTTCCATGGAATAAAGGTAGAATCCATATTGATTCCACTATGTGTGCTGTCTGGGCTTTCATATTGTCCTGAATTTTATGGTCACCGCAAGAGATAACATTTTTGGCATACCTGACTTTTAAATGTGAACTTCATATCTACTGCAAGAGATAACATTTTTGGCATACCTTATATTTTGTCCTGAATTTTATAGTCACCGCAAGAGATAACATTTTTGGCATACCTGACTTTTAAATGCGAACTTTATATCTACCGCAAGAGATAACATTTTTGTCATAGCTGTTCATTAAATGTGAAATTCATATGAACCGCAAGAGATTTTGTCCTGAATTTTTGTAGGTATCGTACTCCCCATAATAGTTATTACACTATGTGACATTAGAGCCATTCTCGCAAATTATGTAAACCTCACTGTTAATAGAACTATGTATTGTCAAAACTGCAAGATTACCAAATTCAGCATCTGAAACTAGTGATAAAAACATATGGTGTCATAGGAAAATAATTTGGCAACGGCCAGATAAGGCAACTTTTTTGTATAAAATAATGGATTTTCACATGTTTTTATTTATAAATACATAACTGGTAATTAACACATTTTTATGTCATATTCCAGCTCTGCTTGGGATGCTGCCTGTTTGCAACCATGTACACGGTTGAAACCAGGAAAGAAACCTGTATTGGCCACTATTCGCATTCTTAATTCTGAAAATCTGATTTGGATAAGTAAATTGTTTTGCAACTTCATTGATTAGATTTATAATTAACATTCAATGGGAATTGGTGAGAGAAGGCCTTGATTTACATTTGTATGAAGCAGGTATATACCTACTTGTTTGTTTCACGTGAAATTGTACTATTGTGAAACAAACATTTATTTCTGGTGTAACACACCACAGTATGAGGTGGTAAAAGAATGCAGTGGAGGTCTTTGCTAAAAATATTTCAGGGTTATTGTATGAAGATGGCACCAAATATTAATTCGACACACACCAAGTTCCTGCTAAAAATGTTTTATGTTGGAATGAATATGAAATTCATGACAAAATGTCAAGTATGCCAAAAATGTTATCTCTTGTGGTTGACATGTTGTTCATATTTATTAGACAGGTATAACAAACATTTTATCTCTTGCGGTAGATATAAAGTTCACATTTACTGGACAGGTATGCCAAAAATTTTATCTCTTGCAGTGACTATAAAATTCAGGACAAAATGTAAGGTATGCCACAAATGTTATCTCTTGCATTGCATATGAAGTTCACATTTAAATGATAGGTATGCCAAAAATGTTATCTCTTGCAGTGACTATAAAATTCAAGACAAAATGTAAGGTATGCCACAAATGTTTTCTCTTGCATTTCATATGGAGTTCACATTTAAAGGATAGGTATGCCAAAAATGTTATCTCCTGCGGTGACTATAAAATTCAAGACAAAATGTAAGGTATGCCACAAATGTTATCTCTTGCATTTCATATGAAGTTCACATTTAAAGGATAGGTATGCCACAAATGTTATCTCTTGCATTTCAAATGAAGTTCACATTTAAAAGATAGGTATGCCAAAAATGTTATCTCTTGCGGTGACTATAAAATTCAAGACAAAATGTAAGGTATGCCACAAATGTTATCTCTTGTTGTAGACATTCAGTTCACATTATTAGAGAGGTATGCCCAAAATGTTATCTCTTGTGATAGATGTAAGGTTCACATTTGATAGTCTGGTATGCTAAAAATGTTATCTCTTGCGGTTTATATGATCATTTCACATTCAATGGACTGGTATAAAAAAAATGTTATCTGTTACGGTGACTATAAAATTCATGTCGAAATGTACGGTTTGCCACAAATGTTTACTTATCGGGCATGTATGTCAAAAATATTATATCTTGCGTTCTTTTGAAAATTGATATTTTTAAACTATGTTTCGTCAATGGTGTATTTATTTTGATGGTAATTCTTTAATTTTCTATTCGGGTTTTCATTTGTGTAATTCTATTACTTTAAATTTCCTGAAAAAGTTATGTGAAAAATATTATATCTTGCGCTCTTTTGGTAATTGATATTTTTAAACTATGTTTCGTCAATGGTGTATTTATTTTTGTGTTAATTTGTTCTTTAATTTCCTATTTGGGTTTTCATTGTTTTTATTCCGTTATACAATAAAATCTAGTCATTTTTGCAATATTTTCATACATTGCTGCTCTATTACTTTAAATTTCCGGAATTTCCCGCGCATTGCGCCATGCGCCATATTGGATGACGTAGGTATGCCGTAAATGTTATCTGTTCCTCCATTCGGTAAAACTCGTAGTAATCTAGGGTTCTTTTCGTGGAGTAATTTTCCTCCAATACGTTCCTTACTCTTTCCCACATATCCGTTAGATCCCTAACAATCAGTTTTGACCTGGCCTCGCCAGTCACCTTAGCCTTTACAAATTTCAGAAGTTTGTCATGGTTGTCGGGATGTACGAGCTCAAATACCACGTTTACATTACCAATAAAGTCTCTTAATTTCCTTTTCTTTCCATCGAAAGGTTGGGAAATCAATTTAATTGCTTCCATTATTCCACATAAGTCACGAGAAATACCTGCCCTGTCACTACTCTCAGCCATTTTATATTATTTTATTGAGATACCAAACCACAAACTTATTAGGGTAGGCGAGAAGGGAATGAGTGTGACTCACCGACACAATCTATGTGCCGATGGTCCTCCAGCAGCTACTCTCTGAGCTGTATTCCCTCGGCAGCGTTTGCGGCACTACTCTTCGTCTCCTCCGGCGTCGAATCTGCCTCCTGTCTCCCTCTGCGACGTCCTGGCCTTTGTGGCGGGTGCTTCTAAGCTCCGCACCGAATTCGGTGGTGTCGAGTCAGCGTTTAACGGCGACGGCAGTGTCTCTGCTCCCCGTCGAATTAACGGTGTCTCACGGCGACAACAACGTCTCTGCTCCCTGTCGAATCTATGGCGTCTCACGGCGACAGCAGCGTCTCTGCTCAAAAAGAATAGAAAAAGGTCATTGAGATGTGTATAGCTGGTTGATTAGGCTAATTATTAACACACAAAATGAGAGATAGGCAATTTAATTAGCATAATTCATGAACAAAGTAGAAGTCTAGACTTTGAAAAAAAATATGAAAGTCATTACTGAAGTCACAAGCTCAGTAGTAAATATATTCATCTAAATTAGTAAATTAAAAATGCAGAACCTAGGTGGTGAATTTCTAGGTAAGGACATATTTGAAGCAATTGAGCATTTATCATGCCAGAGTGAAAGTACATTAATCAGTTGAGGGAAAAACGAGACTAGAGGTGTAACATAACAAGGCACTAAGAATAAGGAAATTATTAAAGTACCTATCATCATATCAGTAAAGTAAATCATCGATGTACAGTTCAATTATTAAGGTGAATAGCAGGCCATGTCACAGTGACAAATGCACCAATAGGCTTATCATTTGAAGAGAGAAGTGAGATAATGAAAAATATAAAAAAACTAAATCCTTAGCAAAGTAAGCCATTCAAGAAAAATTAGCAAATTTCAAGAGTAAGATAAAAGGGCAAAGTTTTGAAACATGATCCATTAAAAGAGGACACTAATAACATAAAGGCATAACCCTTACATCTGAGAAGACCCAATAAATGCACTGGACTACTGCTAAGTACATACATAGTAAGCATTTATCTTCTATTATATGGTAGGTGCATATTTAACAGTGCATTTACCTATAGTAATAAAGGCAGCACATATGAATACCCCTCACCATACACCTTATATATGAACACCCCCACCATACACCTTAGGGGTGGCCAACAGGGTGATATACCTAATCTAATATATGAAAAATATTTTGTTGGCATATAATTAATCCCTTTAATGCAGAATTAATTTTTCCTTTCAACTCCCACAGTGGGACACAATGTCATTCATTGTCAAGGACAGCAGATACTTTATTTGTAACCCCATCTAAGCGGTTAATGCATGAAGTGTCATCCCAGATGACAGAGCTATCTATCCCCTAGAGCTATATTATCTTCTAGAAGCAAAATCTTTCAGTAGTAAGATCAGACAAGCAGCTGAGGAATATTGCTGATCACAATATTTGGATATCTGAATTCACATGCATCAGGACTTAGAACTTGATGCCATTTTTTTAACTCAATCCCTAATAATTAATCAAATAGTTAATCTACTATTTGAAATCTTGAGCAACACAATCTGAAAAAAAATACTCAGGAAATAAGTTCACCCCTTTTGCTTTTAGCTGTAATTGGTTTCATGAAATGTGACAATCTCCATCTACGTAACACCCTGTAAGCCACTAAGAAGGGTGTGTGGCTCACTGATAGGCATCTATGTAAATGTTTTATCCTAGCATGGTATGTACACTCACTGGGGATTTAGAGATTTCAAATATTCCACATTAAAATAAATCAGTGCTGCATTAATAATAATAATAATAAGGGGTCAAAAACGGACCACCAGCCTCCTCGTGGCGTCCCCGGTAACGGCTTCGGCCGGCTAATGGTGGCCGTCTGCTTGTGGGGTTAACCTCCCCACTCGCGGAAATATTGGGTTCCTAAGAAATCCAGTGACGCCACCCTGAACCGGCCCTTCTCGGATGAGGGCCCTAGCAAAGTTGGGTGTGGCAAACCTATGCCATCAAAAAAGGGAGCTCGCATGGAGTGGACGGAGACCCTGAGGGGAGACCTTCTCGCTTGCCATGCTGCCAGTGAGCCAAGTCGCAGGGGATACATGGCGAGGATGCACTCTTTGTGGTGTGAGATGCATCCTGAACATAACCATCTGTCGCAGCAGAATCTGCGCGACTACGCCAATCACCTGCGCAAGAAAACGACACCCCAACCGCAAGATCAGAGTAGCACACCACCGGCCAAGGCTCTATCTCCTACCAAGGCAGATGTACCTCCTACTGCCAGTGCTCCCGCCGAACTTTCGGCGAAGGGAGACGAGCTGAAGGCCGATTCTGATCTGCTTCAGCGGTTGGAAAACACGATAAGCTACGATGAGACGACTACCAGGCAGAGAAATATTCATCATAAAATTTCTCTGCGGGACAAACAGCTGTCCCAGTTGAATGGCATCGTAGATATGATCCTGACCGAAACGAGTAGCCTCTGGGAAATAGACTGCGTGGTATATGCTGCCGCCACACTGTTGGCATCTCCCCGAGTGCCTGCCACTTGGGAGACTAAAGCAGCAAACAGGCTTAAACAGCTTAATGCCAAAATCACGCTGGCAAGACAACAGGTGTCGAGATTTCAGTGTGTGATGG
This sequence comes from Platycnemis pennipes, assembly GCA_933228895.1. Lineage (NCBI taxonomy): Eukaryota > Metazoa > Arthropoda > Insecta > Odonata > Platycnemididae > Platycnemis > Platycnemis pennipes. The sequence continues at coordinate 34,358,056 of OW121855.1, forward strand.
ATTACCTTTCCTCCGGTCGGGCCTTTACGCCGAAGGTCAAGCGCATTGCGCGTGCAATCCGGAGAGACCACCACACACTGAACAAAAGAGTACTGCTTATCCTTAAGCAGCACGAGGTGGATAGAGTGCGGGCACTTACAACGGCGAGGAAGAAGTTGGTCAAAAGGACCAAGGCCAGGAAAGAGAACTCCACCTTCTCCTTTCAGCCGTCCCGCCTCTTCCGACCCCCTCCACCTGTTGTCCAAACACCACCATCTGTCCCGGAGGTGGAACGTTTCTGGAAGGACATCTACGAGACTAGGAAGCCATTCAACGAAGGTACTCCAGCTATTGCCCACTTTAAAGAGTTTTGTGACCGCCACCTAGACGATATGGATCGTCCCATCTCAGTCACGGAAAGTGATGTGAAGAAGGCCTTCTCTGGCAAGAAGAACTTCACTGCTCCAGGAATGGACGCAGTGAATAACTTCTGGTGGAAAAAGTTCTCTTCCACGCACAAACACCTGGCCAGAATCTTCACATCCTTCCTGTCAGGAACGGAGCCAATTCCGTCCTGGCTGACTGAGGGGCGAACGGTCCTAATACCGAAAAAGGGAGACTTGTCCGATCCGAAGAATTACCGCCCTATAACCTGTCTCAACACTGTATAAAAGGCGTTCACTTCCATCTTGAACGACCTTATCCTCCGCCACGTCCAACCGGTATGGGAGGAAGTGTACGAGCAGAGGGGCTCCAAGAAAGGCATCGCGGGATGCAAGGACAACCTGCTCATTGATAGGTGTGTGAGCCAGGACGCTTGTCAATACAAGCGTAACCTGTCAATGGGCTGGGTGGACTACAAGAAGGCTTTTGATACCACCTCTCATGAGCTGATTATAGCCATGCTGAAGTACAGGCACTTCCAAAAAAAAGTTAACACTTCAGAGCCGAAAATTTTCCAAGTCCCGAGTTGACGGTGATTTGACAACGCTGCGTCACGGCTTCCCTCTGGCGGAGCCTCGAGAAGCTCTGACCGAAAACAAACCCCCTTCCCTGTTTAGCAGAAGGGATTACTGCACGGTCGGTCTTATTATGCCCTAAAGAAGGGGGCTATGGTGGGCACTCCATGGTCGTTTTTTCCGACTCGCGCTGAACGACATTTGAAGTCCTGAACATATTTCTACCGTCGCATAGTGGTCGGAAATCGGAAAAAGCTGGACAAAATTCAAAAATAGCTTTCTTTGAAATATGACTTAATACTTCACACAAAAAAAGACTGCTAATTAAGGAATAATACATCATTTGACATGCTTTTCATCTATTAGCCAGATACAGGAGCTCAAACATGACCAAATTTCCAAATAAACACCTGAACTAATTTTTCTCCGAATGTCTTCCAAGTTAAGTTGATCGTGACGTTATGTGAGGAATTTGATTGAATAAATAATAGCATGATCTATTAACACAAGTATTTGCCTTTAAATTACCAAAGCTTCAAATATTTTTGAAGCATTTTAGCGCAATTCCGTTAAAAAATGTCAGACGCTGTTCTCAGATAAAATGTTTACATAATATAGAGAATATCTAGCGTTTTATGGAGAGACCTGTAAAGTGACTTATATCAGAGCACTCGTTGAAGACTCATAAACACGAAATTGAAGAGAAAATAAAAATAAATCTATGACACCGAAAAATACATATGATTTTCCGATAGCGCGTCCGGGGCATGGCTCCGCGCGGCTTGGGCTGGAAGTGCCGTGACTCGCTTACTTTACTCAAGTGACATGGACCCAAGGCTTCCATTTCGTCGTTTTTCAGCTGCACTCATTGTCACTAACCTTCACTGATCTATGCTGATGAAATCGTGAGAATATTGAATCGTGCGACGGGATAAGATTACGCGGAATCACTTTATTTTTCTTCGCGTGCGCTTCGGGAACATACTTCTTATTCACGCCCTTGAAAAGAGTGTAGTCTTTCTAGGGCCCATGTAACATTCTAGAAATACACTGGTTTCTCTTTTGAATTCCTTTTGCCCCCTTCTTTTTATTCACGCGGTAAGAGATGCACCGACGATTTCAGAGCCTTGGTCTTCGTTTTCCCAGCCACCTTTTCCCCTTTCCTCAGAGGAGATCAGAATGCCAAATGGGGGGAGCGGCATGTTCCCTCTGACCACTCTGTTCAGTCCCTGTACTGAGACAATGGGGATGGGGAGGACCCGTCTCCGTGAGGAATAATTTTCCACTGCCCAAAACCCTTACTCCATACGTTTTATTGCACCCACGACCCCTTCCATGCGGTATGCCTTGGGTCTACCTCCTCCGAGTTTATGCCCTTGCAGCCCAGTGCCTATTCATAAGGGGTGATCCGGAAGCAGGTAAAACATCGCAGACGTCTGCCCATCCACTCCTCCACCTGAGCGCTTTTAGGTTTGTTTCTACTCACATTACCGGGCGAATATTTCAAAAACATTTACATGCCCAAAAGTGAACACGTTTAATAGCAAATTTTCCACAGAGAAAAAAATCATTTGCCTTGACCGGGACTCGAACCCGGACCCCCTGATTTCCGGCCAGGTGCTCTAGCACCTGGGAACTAGGAAATCAGGGGGTCCGGGTTCGAGTCCCGGTCAAGGCAAATGATTTTTTCTCTGTGGAAAATTTGCTATTGTGCAATATCAGCGGGTAACGCCGTTAAAGTTTTCACGGCTAGTTCGTGGCCCTTTGAATTTCGTTAAAAGTTGAACACGTTTATCAACATGGTTTCATGATTTAGGTTTGATAGTCTCTTATTAATTTCATATGTGATGCCAAGGAAGTAACAATTCATTCACAAAAATGAATTAATTCCGTCCATTAAAGAAATATATCCAAAGCTTTTGGCGGTATTGTTTAGCATGTAATATGGTCGAATAATGGATCACCTTTCCATCAGAAGGAAATATAGGAACAGCTTATCAATATGCAATTACTATTCTCAGTTGCGATATAGGTCCTTAAGGAAATTTACTAATTGCCGTCCACCCACTTCGCAATCCGAGCAATTGGCCCCTCGAGAGAAGATCACCGTATGGCGGCCGGGTGCCCGCGCGTAACGTGTGCAAACCCTTTCTGAGAGGGAATTCCCAGCTAGCCATGCTTCCTCGCCGCCCCTCCCTTTCGGTAGGAGGAGAATAGTGGGTGGCGATCCTTCAGCAGGGTTAGGAGGACACGCAGCTCAACGCCGCGGTCGGGAATAAGGGTGAGGCGGGAGTCGGGGGTATTTTGCGACCACCTGCAGGTGTCCTATAAACAATGGGTATTCGGGAATATTCGTATGTTGTCACAGTCCTCATCCTTTTGAAGAACGGAAAAAGGCATTGAATAACCAATTAGAGCGTAACATTAGTTACAGTTTGACCAACGGAAATGTCTTCACATGCTTACGGAGCTCTTGCAATCAGTTAAATCTCATACGAATAATTATTTAGTTGTGGTCTCATGCGCGCGCAATTAGCTGTATTAGGACCTGAAACCTTTAGTGATCATAAAATAGTTAATGTGAAATTTATTGTAGGCGTTGAAAGACATTATCAACCAAGGAAGAGGATATACTTATTTGGCAAGGCTCATTACGACGGTATGAAAAAGGAATTAAGGGAATCGTTTAATATATTTAGCGAACAAAGCAAAGGATTCGATACAGAGGATTCGGGGAGAGAATTTCTTGAGGACACCCTTAAAGCAGTTAATGAATACATACCAAGGAAATTCATTAGTGATAATACAGAGCCAAGGTGGTATAATGCGGAGGTTAGGAAATCACTAAAGCGACAAAGGGTATGCCACGCTAGGATGAAAAATGCAGGACGGGGTCTATCGATAGAGGAAACAAATGAGTTAGTTCAAAACTATTAAAAAAATCGAAAGCATTAGCAAGGAAATCATGTCGACAAGCGTTATAACATTTCAAGAGCAAGATGTTAGGAGAATATTTAGATAGCAATCCTAAAGCGTTTTGGTCATATGTGAGAGAGATTCGGGCAAATAGGTCCACAGTGCACACACTTAAAAACGATAAAGGAATTAGAGTCACCAGCAGTGTAGAAAAAGCCAATTCTTTAAACACCTTCTTCCAAAGGGTTAGATTAGACATTAGACCAGATTTTAGGGAAACGGCTGCGTGGTCAGTAACAGATTTGTATTGACATAATACAAATAATAATCTCATGGGCATTATTATTACTATTATTATTATTCAAATTAGGACTCCTAAACTATAAATGCTAAATGGTTTTTTCTACGACGATGGTGGCGGGCATAGATATATGTTCGGGACTTCAGACGTCGTGCAGCTCGCGTCGAAGAAAATGACAATCTCGGGACACAGGACCGACCCACATTAGTCGGAAATCGAAAAAAGCTGGACAAAAACCAAAAATAACTTTTTTTTAGATATACACTTGAAACTTCACACATATTCTTAGAAAAGTTTGCTACTTAAGGAATAATGCATCATTTGTCATGGTTCTCATCCGTTAGTGAGACACAATGGGGATCAAACATCACGAAGTTTAAAAAAATCCTGTAATAATATTTATCCTAATATCTTACAAGTTGATGATGACGTTGTGGGAGGAATTTTATCAAATAAAAATAGCATGATCTATTATTAGCACAATGCTTTGCTTTTAATTGCCTGAGCTACAAATATATTTGAATCGTTTATTTGCTATTCCATTACTTAATGGCGGACACTGTTCTCAGACAAAACTTTTACATCAAGCAGAGTATATCTAACGTTTTAGGGAGACACTTGTCAAGTAACTTATATCTGAGCAGTCTTTGAAAACTCATTTTCACGAAAGTGAAGAGAAATTAAAAGTAAGTTTGCGACACCCTAAAATACATATGATTTTCCACCGCGCGTTTGGGGTTTGGCTCCACGCGTCGGGGGAATTGACGTGACTCGCTTACATTGCTGAAGTGACATGGTCCCTAAGGCTTTTAATTCGTTGTTTTTGAGCTGTAACCATTGTCAGTAACCTCCATCACTCTTATTTGATGAAATCGCGAGAATCTTGAGCCGTGCGACGGGATAGATTACGCGGAATAGAGTTATTTTTCTTTGCGTCCGCTCCGGGAACATACTTCTTATTCAAGCCCTTGAAAAGAGTGAAGTCTTTCTAGGGCCCATGTGAACTAGATATATTCTAGCTTTTATAAGTAATGGAATAGCAATGAAACGATTAAAAAAGTATTTGTAGCTCAGCAATTTAAAGGCAAAGCATTGTGTTAATAGGCAAATGATGCAGGTGTTTATTTGGAAATTTGGTTATGTTTGAGCCCCTGTATCTGACTAACAGATACGAATCATGTCAAATGATGCATTACTTCTTAATTAGCAATCTTTCCTGAGTATTTATGCGACGTTTCAAGTCTATATCTCAAAGAAAGCCATTTTCAAAATTTGTCCAGTTTTTTTCGCCACGTAGCTTTTTTGGCGAGCGTAGAGATGTGTTCAGGACTTCGTCGGGAGTGAGTCGGAATGAACCATGGAGTGCCCACAATAGCCCCCTGCTTTAGGGCATAATAAGACCGACCGTGCAGTAATCCCTTCTGCTAAACAGGGAAAGGCGAGGACGGGGGAGGAGGGAAGGGGGTTTGTTTTCGGTTAGAACTTCGCGAGGCTCCGCCAGAGGGAAGCCGTGACGCAGCGTTGTCAAATCACCGTCAACTCGGGACTTGGAAAATTTTCGGCTCTGAAGTGTTAACTTTTTTTTGGAAGTGCCTGTACATGAAAGTCCACCCAGAGGTTGTGTCCTGCATCGAACGCCTGTTACCACTATGGAAGACGCGGTTCGCCATACCATCTGGCAAGAAGACCGTCTACACGGATTTGGTAACATACCACCGTGGCGTTTTTCAAGGCGATAGCCTCAGTCCCCTCCTGTTCTGTTTATCTCTCCTCCCACTGTCCGTTCAGTTGAGACGAGGTAGGGGATATATGTGCGGTGTCCCGTCAAAAAGGGAGCATAAGGTCACCCATCTTTTCTATATGGATGACCTGAAGCTTTATGCTTCAAGCGCGAAAGACCTGCGCCTGGCGTTGGACACCGTACGCAGATACAGTGAGGATATAGGGATGGAATTCGGATTGGACAAGTGCGCGACCATCCATCTGGCGAAAGGAAAGATTTCGGAAGACCAGGAAGACGTGCAGCTCGTTGACGGAAACGCTATTCGTCTTCTTGATGAAGACGAAGCGTATGAATATCTTGGCGTCCCCCAGCGCCGGTTGCAGGAGGTGAGAGCAGTGAAGGAAAGGCTTGCAGCGAAATACAGGCAGACTCTCAGGCGAATCTGGAGCTCTGACCTGTCAGGCAAGAACAAAGTTCTTGCGACCAACACCTTCGCGGTTCCAACACTGCTCTACACCTTCGGTTGCATCAAATGGAATGTCAACGAGCTGCAAAACCTCGACAGGGGAACGAGGAAAATGATGACCATATACCGCAGTCTTCATCCGAAGTCTTCCGTCGCCAGATTGTATCTCCCGAGAAGGCTAGGTGGTAGAGGGCTGATAAGCCTGGAGTGCCTTCATGACAGAGTAGTCCTGAATACGGCTTGCCGCGTGTTCCACAGCACGGACCCCCTTATGCTGCTTGTGAAGAAACACGAGAGTGTCGGCAAAGGGGCGTTCCTATTCCAGGCGGCGAAAAGGGCAGCAGATGGCCTCGGTTTGGACTTGGACCTTACTTCCAGCGGAGAAGCGTGCGAAAAATCAATCTTGTCGCTGGAGGCGGACGTGTTAAAGCTCGAAATAAAGAATGCGGAGCAAAAGATCCTGCTCCGCAAGCATACCGAGAAGCCCATGCATGGAAGTTTCTATCGAAACTTGGAAACGCATGGGCTATCGAAGGAGCTCACGTTCGCCTTCCTGCGCTCCGCAGGTCTGAAGTCCGAGACCGAGGGATTCGTGCTTGCGTGCCAGGATGGTGTCATCAACACCCCCGTGTACCGTCGCCTCATCTTTGGGGCAAACGTGACGGACACGAGATGCAGAGCGTGCCGAAGGCAGCCGGAGACATTAGGTCATCTACTCTCCGGCTGCAGCTTCTATGCGAAGAACGCATATATAAACCGGCACAACTCAGCTCTGCGGGTGTTGTATTACCATCTAAGACACCATTACGGCATAGACGCGAATCCGGTGCTGCCTTACGTCCCTGGAGACATCGAGTCCGTCGTGGAGAACGATAAGTGTAAGATCTGGTGGAATTATTCCTTCTCCACCTCCAGGCAATTGGAGGCGACGAAGCCTGATATCGTTCTCCTCGACAATCTCTCTCATGCCATGTTCGTGATCGAGTTTTCGGCACCGGCCGAAATGAACATGGCAGCGAAGGAGATTGAAAAAAGGACTAAATATCAAGATCTGCTGTGCGAACTCCGGCAAATGTACGCGGGCTACTCTGTGAAACTGGTAGTCCTCATCGTGGGCGTGCTTGGTGGTGTCAAGAGCTCACTGGTCGAAAATCTCAAGTGCATCCCAGCGTGCAGGGCGCGAGCGGATGCACTTGCAAGTGCAATGCAGAAGGCTGTCCTTCTCGGGTCTCTCCGCCTGCTTCGTGCGCATGACCCTAATGCCGGGTAGCCACCTATCCACCGGTGGCGGACGTGGCTACCCCTAGGCACGACCCCTCTCGAGTCCCCGGCAATTATGACGGCAACGAAACCTGATGCTAGCCGGAGACTCGGAGGTGGATGTTACAAAAGTAACATCTTAATAATAATAATAATAATAATAATAATAAGTGTCTTTATTTGAGCAATATTGAGACAAAACTGTCCCTTCTACCATCTAACCCCCATAAAAATAAATACAAAAAACATACGATTGTCATGACTTAAAACAAATTTAATCTGAGGTTAAAAAAAAACAAATAACTAAAAAATTATAGGACATAATTCCAGGAAAAAAGAATGATAATTGAGCAAAAAGAAACAATATGTATACAATAGAATTAGAAGCAATATGTACACAACATGTCGATATTAAGCAACAAATTATGGTGTGTGAAAGGATCTACAACTGTGGGGAAATTGTGAGGATTATCGTACTTACATCCTTTAGGAAAATACCCTCTGCAGCAAAACACCCACACAAGAAGGGGATGTGAAAAACCTGAGCACTCCTACTGATAGTATTGCTAGTGCTTAAAAGAAAATTAAATACAAAGGTACCTACATAGAAAAAATAGTGGATAAAATATAAAATTAAATAGAAGCGAAATTACAAAAATTAAAGAAAAAAATAATAGTAAAGAAAAAAGAATGAATTGTCCCTTTGAAGCAAAGAGTAAATGAATTGAAAAATTTTTATGAAAGAGAAGCTTGGATTTATGTAGCCATAATTACTCGTGGAATATTATTCAATGTCACAGCTGACAGGGATAAAAAATGCAAGCAATAAGCTTTACTGGATATTGCATTGTCAGTCAAGGGGGGAGGGAGGGGTTAGGGGGTTCAAACCTCCCCAAAATTTGGAGAGAGAAATGAATAATGAAACACTTTCTCTAACGATTTAAAAACTGAAATTAGTGTTAACACGCCATTGAAAGAAACACCTGGCACAAGATATTAATAACTCCATGAAACATATTTTATTACAGTTATTTCTTTATTACATACTCACAGTAGTGATAACTACCAGTCAGGGGTGGTTTCAAAGGGTTTACATTGATGGAGAAGGGGGTCTATAACTAACTTACATTAGATTTTTTGGTCATTACGAGACAACATTGCGACTATTTTTCAATGGAATTTATCAGTGAGATTGAGCGCCCACTCGTTAATGGTGTGTCTTTCATAACTCCATTGCAGCATAAAATATTACAAGAGCAACACCGTGCTCCTATTTCGTTGCCCGACTTGCTAGCTACATTACCCCTGCACTGATTGTGACTGACGTTAGCTTCTGCCACTGAAGGCCGTAAGCTACTTTATTGAAAGTCAGGTTCCGAATGGGATTTTCCTAATAATGTATGTTTCCTAATATGTCTCCCTAACCTGGCATCTTAGGGAGGTGGGTTTATCAAAATCTTACGTTGTCTTGCATGCAGGGGAGGGCCAAATAATGGTATACTTCGTCTCAAGTAATACATTAATGGCCCCATTGTCAGATGGGAGTTCTCTTTTTCATCCATCATCCTTACAAAGTAATCGTGTTTTTCAGTCCTATTCGAATGAGAGCTATAAAGTGTACCTGTCCAAGAGCTATAGCAGACAACTAATATATAAGATGCTCTGATAGTTTGTTCACCCTACCACTCCCACTAGATCTGAGGTCTGAGTATGTCCTAAATATTCTACAATGTTCTAGTGGATGACCTAAACAAACCACCAAGAAACCTTCAGGAACCTGATATCGCTTGTGCCAGACAATTGGAACCATCAGAGTTATGAACATGTGTTATGTTAATGTTACGAATAAATCACATTATTGATTTTCGTATTTGACACTACAAGAATTTTATAGAGTAAGTAGTAATTTTTGGCATTCACAACGTTAAAACAATTTTTCCCTACTATTGTCTGAACGTGAACAACTTATGTCTGATGGGACGGGGAGTAGGGATATCTGCTGGGCGATTTTAGGAATCTTATCAGGGTTTATAGGAACCTGGAAATCCTGTAAAAGTCAGGGAATTTAATGTGTGGTCAGGGAAAAATCACAAAACGTTATAATTTCGGAATTTATCACCTGAAAATGCCAAGAGATCAAAAACTGCGCATAGGAGTGGAGGGCGGGGTGAAGGAGGGGACAACTGGCCTCAGGCTGCCTTCGCAGTGGAGGCAGCCCAGGAGCCCTATTCTGGTTCCTTCTGGCTGTAGCCTGCTCAATTTGGTGAAAAGATTGGCGAAAGGTGTGCACATCTCATTTGCATTCGCTAGCGATTTTGCCAGGAATGCTTCGCTTTGTCCCTCTGGTGACGAAAAAGTTGTTCTCAGTCAAATTTGATTTCACTTAGCCAAATTTGTAGAAGGATGTGAGGAAGAAAAATCAAGATTGATTCAAAGAGCTACTTTAACATGATATCAGGTTTGAAGGAAAAGCTATGTTAGCCTTCTTTGTATATATTTTTCTACAATTAAAACCCTTTCTGAAGGCACATCAATGTAAGTATTGATGATTTTTATTTTGTTGACTTAAAGTTGTTGATATCTTATTACTGGAAGTTCATATGATTAATATGAATAAACCTACAATTTTTCATAAGTTCAGACTTCTCTGCTTCCTCACTACCACTTTTATCTTTATAAATGACCGAAATCTTGGAGTTTTCAGGAACTCAAAAGTCAGGGAAAATCACTAATAATGGTCTGGAAATCCTGGATAAGTCAGCGAAAACGAAATCCCCTATAAACCCTGCTTATATTCCATTCACAAGAAGATAGATCGGAAGTATTTTTGAAGATACCAAAGTGGCCGGAGATATTGGAACACTAGTAGCAAGTAATATCCATGCAATATCCGTAAAGGGTTACCAATATACAAAAAAGCACAATCTCTAATGCAATTCATGAGAGTAGGAATGATGTGGATCCCACTTGGAGTTTGTGGATCCCCAGTGGAAATTTGTAGGATAAAGGATTTTGGTGGAATCCACGTGGGTGTGATGCAAAATCCACGCGGGACCAATGTGGATTCCATGTGGAAATTTGTCATCTTGGTGAAAATTTTGTAGATCTGATAACCATATTCACGTGAATTCCACCAAAGATTTGACGAGTAGTCTCTCGAAACATCGGCAATTATGAATAGTTTTGACCGGTGGAGAGCCCGAGAAGAGTTTACTCATATTATTCGCCAGAAAAGTGTTAGATCCTTTCTTTTATAAAAGGAGGTGTTTTTAGAGAGGAGGGCCTCTTTTGCTCTTTATCTCCAGTCAAGGCTGCAGCAATGACAGTTCGTCCGGTCAAGCTCAGTGAAATTGGACTTCTAAATGTTTTTTTAGTGTTGTGCTTGCCTACGTGCCGTGGAGGAAAACGAGTGATGTTATAAGTACTATAACATTCGTACCATATTCATTTGTGAACAATAAACCATTGTGAGAAATTGAATTCTCTCGGATTTATGTCTTTCTTTTTGCTGACGTCTTTTGGCGAAGTCATGCAGGGACCTTACAACAGTCCTGATTCCAACATATTCCCATCCTCCTTCCCCCCTTCTATTCCCCTTTTTTTCTTGTCTTCGGAAAAGTTCAGCTGGGAGAAAATTACAGGAAGTAGGGGGTGGTCACACTATGCACGAATATGTACATACATTTATGTAGTAGTACATGCAAAAATAAATACAAGTGTTGAATCAAGATTAAAATAATCCTTTTATATTTTACTGAGCAATTTTTAATTTATGCAAATTACAGCACTACATTTAACAAAACCTAAAATCTAATAAAACAGTGACCATAAAAATAGGTTATAAATATCCCATATCAAATAAATATAAGAATTTTTATACAGTAAGTTCTGAACTGATGCAGATCTGAGTTACCCAGATCCGGAGTTATGCGGATGCTCAGTTATGTCAGTGACATGCTTGTGTTTTATCCGCGTTTCTGTTGCCACGAAAGATAGGTCAACACGTAGTTAATTATCTACTCCATAGATGACGCCTGTTGTCCATCACAGAGAAATAGAAAGATAGAACACGTTCTTGCAGCAGACAGACGAACTTGGGTTTCCGTTGTGATTAGATCGTAAGGATCGTTATTTATCAAGCTCGAGAAAGTTCTCTCATAAAATCATTACAATCGTCTTATGTGTTTGTTTTGGGTGTGAACCCTCACAATAGCTGAGAAACGTAAGAGTGGTGAGATTTCTACAAGTGGTAAATAGAAAAGGCAGGCTATAAAGTTTGGAAACGAAACTGGAAATTATTAAGAGACAGGACAAAGGTGAAAAGTTTGTGGAAATTGCACGTGCTTATGGGATGAATGAGTCAATAGTGAGAACAATTGCTCATGATAAAAGTCAAATTAAAGAGCACCTTAAAAGTTCTGCTCCAATTCAGTCAACAATAATTATGAAGAAAAGGGGCACAGTTATGGAAGAGATGGAGAAACTATTGTGTTTTTGGATCAAAGACCAGTTTCAACGACGAATGGATTAAGCCTTAGGCTGATACAGGAAAAATCCTTGAGTCTCTTTAACGATCTGAAACTCAAGCATGGTGAGAGTGACAGTACTTTCAGCATGAGTGTAGGCAGGGGTAAAAGTGCGGGTGGATGGCGTCCCCCCACTTCCTAAAAATACGCCATCTTCGCCAAGGGGCCAGGGACATGGGGGAACGGCGTCCCCTCACTCCCATGTTATTGTCTTGAAAAGGAGAAAACGCCTTGCTCACATGATGCTCAGGAAATTTTGCTTCTCTAGTATTATCTGCACTCATCCCCGCAAAAAGACTTGTCCTTTCCAAAGCCGTTCCTCATCTTATGGGAGTCCAACTGCACAATTTATTTTAAAACCAGACAAGCTCATTCTTCTCTGCTATCGTGTTGTGTAAGTCGTGTTCGTTTCACGAAATGATCCAAAACCCAAGCACACAAAGAGAAATGGCATCTTCAAAGCACAGGAAACTCGGAATCATAGAGTATTTTGAAAGAAGCAATAGCAAAAAACTGAAGACCGCTGCTGATGGTTATGAAGCACTAAAGCTTAAACAAAGCGGACAAACTGAAGAACAATGGTGAATGTCTTGCTGCTGCAAACGCTGCAACGTCTGGAGATATTGGAGAGCAAAGAGAGGTAAGCAGCAGTCATTGATTCGATGTTAATTTTATAAGGAAAGTTATAAGAGCAAAAATCGTACCATTTTTCTGCAAGAACTCAAGAAGTGTCATTTTTACGTCTACCGGCAGATAGCGCTTCTACTTTATAAGCATTCAAAAATGACATCTTTGAAGCATCAATGTACAAGCATCGATTATTGTTGTGTATGCTCATTGAATTGTTTTACACATTAACAGGACCTTACGTCTTACGGTAAAATCAGATATACCATATATACAGCTATATTTAATTAAAGAGTTCCTAAATGTACTTCATAAAAATCAACTGGTACGTCTGATGCTGTAATATTAATAGTTTTTCAGCTTGTGAGGTAGGACACACTAAAATTTTATTCCCAAATTCATCTACATGTACGCGATACCCTACAAGCCACCGAGAGGGTGTGTTGCAGGGGGACACACCCACAAACCAAATAATTAAATAAACTCCTTAACATACCGATTATTTCAGGAAGAGCTTTTCAATTTTCGTCTATTTTTTATTTGTAAAATCTAACAATCATTGAAGGAAAAAAGTAATGGCAAAAATGAAATTATTTTTATTTATTTAAATTTTGTGTGGAATTTTCGCACATAATGGGTCTACATATATACACACATAAATCACAGAATTGATGCTATATGATTTAGACCTATAGACATTAATGAAAAGGTTGATATCTATTTCAATTATGATTTTTTCATATGGCAAAGTTTGGAGAATCAGCAGGTCAGCATGATGGACAAGATGACGATAAACAGAGCACGGGAGACTCCAAAACATCGGCAGAATCTGCTGAAAATGATGAAAACACAGGGGAATTCCCAGAATGTTGGACTCACAACCAGTCCATGGACAATCAGAACGAATATCCATGGCTAACATTCAGAATCAAGAAACTGGGTTGCCGAACTTGTAATCTTGTCAAATCTGTAGGCCCATACAAATCCAAAGGAACACAACTATGGACACGTGGACAAGGAGTGGACGTTGTTTCTTTAGGCAGCTTCTGGGACAGATAAGGAAAAGCAGTGTATGTCTCTTCGCAAGAAAATCTTCAAGCACAAGAATTCAAGTGCCCACCAGAGTGCAGAGAAGATACAGGAAGAAGCAGGAATGGAGTCACTCAAGACATATCTGGAGAAGGATACTGATATATATGTACTTCAAGATGACATCGCGTATTTTTAGGACTGCGTACAAGAAGGCCAAATGTTAAAGCCCCTTCATAAACTTTCAGCAAGATATAGATCTCTTGTATCTCATAGTTGTCTTGTGCCCCTGTGTAGTAACAAAAATTCAAAACTAATCCTGAAAATCCAGTGAACATATATAATTTAAATCCATACTTATGCCTTTTACTTTTTATATATTGCCTGAAAATTAGGCGTTATCTCCAAAGAACCATCGATTCGTCTGAACTCCAGGATAATAAATTTCACTCGTGTTTCTTGCAAATAAATCAACAATAGGATGAATTTAATAGCGTCAATTAGAAGGTTTTGGTTAAAACTCCTTCGGATTCCAGCAAAAATATTTTCCCCTATTATAACCAAAAAATGATCCCATGATATATTTTGGTAGAATATGGGAAAATCGTTCAGATTTGACCATTTCCAATAGCATGGGATGCTTATTAGTCGCACATTCCCCATAAGGTAAAGCAAACCCAGAAATACTTTAAATTCATTTTTTATAAAATTCTGCCATTCAGAAATTCTTGCACGAGGCAATGGACTTTTTGAAAGCATTTTCAGTGCATTGGCATTTATCTCTCTTATAATCAAATCAAAAAACTCATCGTTTGTCATCAAGGAAAGTAACTAAATCGATTCTAGCCTGGATTAGCTACTTTTAGTCCAGGGTTCCCAGTGAAGGGAATACGTGAAACATTTTGTTTCTTTTCCGACCAAACTAATTGTGAGGGTGCGACAGCAGTCTCTTATGTGAATGTTTCGGGGTAAGGAATGATCATTTCATTACCTGCTTCTGCCCAACTATTGTCTGAGTCAAAGCTCCAAACCTCATTACTATGTGACATGTCTTCTTCATAAGTATCCAGGACAAAGTCGCGGATAATGTCTTCTGACAAACATCGCACTTCTAGATTTCCGCACAATCCGCTTTTGAGACGTTTTGGCCCAGTGCGTGATGTCGATGCAATGGAATCATCTAACTAAATATTGCATGATATAAAGATAAACCACATTTAGTCTTCTCCCTTGTATTATGTTGATTATACCAGTGAATTAATGGCTCAAAATGCCAATTACACTTCATTTTACTTACTGCTGCAGAAGTTAAATTCCAATTTTACGGTGATTTCCTTTTCCTAGCTTGTGCCCGACCACGTAATAAGGAAAATTCGGGACCATCGGTCATCTATTTATGCAGATCCACAAATTGTTTAAACTTTCCCATTATAGTACTTTTTAACGACACAAATGCTTCCAAAACACAACACAGGACAAGCATTTTCAAACAAATATGGTAAGAGAGGCAATGTAATTTATTGATAATTAGTCCTTGCGGTCCAATCAATGGCGATTATCAATATGAAAAAACGTCTTATATACCATGAAAACAACCATTGCCAATTCGCTATGGAACTTTTAATAATAAAGAGTAAAAAGAACGCACATTAAAGGGTAACTCTTATCTTTATATTGGTAAAAAAAGATAAAAATTTGGAAGAAGCTTTTTAAATTGTTTCTCCACGAGAGCTAAAAATGAACTGAATTTCAAACTAATTGCTCTAGATTAATGTTTAGGTCACAGGTACAGCCGGTATATAATGAAAAAATGACTGCTGCAGGCGAAGTGTGCCAACTAATATTTAAAGTATGTTTTACTCTTGACTCACATGGTGGGTCATCCGCCCCAGTAAAGTGCACAGCCATGACTCACACGTGTGGGTCATCCGCACTGAAAGGGGGATCGGGTTGGTGTGGTGGCTAGAGTACTGGCCTCCCATCCCGAGGGCCCGGGTTCGATTCCCGGCAGTGGTGGATTTTTCAGTGGAAAACCGGTCCCCACTTGAGTGCCTAGTGGAGGGCATTTCTAGTACAGTACTCCATCCGTCGGATGGGACATTAAGCCATGGTCCCCTTGGCACCTTTCGTTAAGAGTAGGCTAATGCCGACGCTGAGTTTCTCTCCACCCTTCCTCCATTCCCTGAAAACTCCTACCATTACCCAATTACCCACATATCCTATATGGCACAAATGACCTCAGCTGTTGGTCGCCTCCCCTAAATAACCAACCAACCAACCGCACTGAAAGTATTATCCCACTGGCGTCCCCCCACCTTTTCAGAGCCACTTTTACCCCTGAGTGTAGGATGGTTCAATAGGTTTAAAGCGCGTGCTAAACTACATAATATTAAAGTCACCAGTGAAGCTGCCACTGCAGACACAACAGCAGCAGCAGAGTTTCCCAAGTTTTTAGCTGATGTAATCAAAAGCGGGGATTATCGACCACATCAAATTTTTAGCGTGGAAGAGACCGGTCTGTATGATGATGCCGGAGAAGATGCTGGATCGGTCATACATTGCAAAAGAAGAAAAAACCATGCCAGAATTCAAAGTGTCAAAGGACAGGATGACCATTCTACTCGGAGGGAATGTTGCTGGGGATTGCAAAATAAAACCCCTAGTAATTTATCGCAGCGAAAACCCTAGGGCCTTAAAAAACATTGATAAGGCAACACTCCCAGCGGTGTGGAAATCTAATTCGAAGGCATGGGTGACTCAGGAAGTTTTCTAAGATTGGTTTTCCCATAATTTTGTGTGCGAGGTAAAAAATTATTGTGAAGAAAATAAAATTCCATTTAAAGTATCGTTGTTGCTAGACAATGCCCCAGGCCACAATAATTTTTTACCTCGCACACAAAATTATGGGAAAACCAATCTTAGAAAACTTCCTGAGTCACCCATGCCTTCAAATTAGATTACTTAGTGATTATCATGAAAATATCAAAGTGATGTACTTGCCACCAAACACGACTTCTCTTTTGCAGCCGATGGATCAAGGGCTCATACAGACATTTAAAACTATTATTTACGGAGAACCTTCAGGCAAGCGGCGAAGGCTACAGAAGGCGATGGAGTATTTTTAAAGCACTTCTGAAAAGAATATAATGTGTATGAAGCTTTAAAGAACATTAAGATGCTGCCTGGCATGAAATTACATCATGCACAATGAACGCTGTTTGGAAGAAGCTCGCCACCCAGTTTGTTCTTGATTTCAAGGGATTTGGAGAGGAAAATGTAATGAATGAACTTGTGGACATGGGCAGAACTTTAGAATTAAACGACAAAGAATATGATTTTGAAGAACTCTTGCAATATGACGCAAAAGAATTGCTCAATGAGGATTTACTGGAACTTGAGAATCAAAGAGAGAAAGCCAAAATTTCCTAAGAAAAACTGGAAGTGGACTCACCGAAAAAATTGGAGTTAAAAAAGATCGTGGAATGTTTTCATCTGATTGAGAAAGGATTGTAAGGTTTTGAGGCGCAGGACCCAAACCCCGAACGTTTCAGAAATGTTTCCAAGGCAGTAAATGACGCTCTTTCTTGCTACAAAATTATTTATGATGAGAAAAAAAGAGCTACTGCACAAACACATGCCTATCAGGAACATGTGGATCATGCTGTTGCAGTAGGACACCTATAGGGATCCATAATATGCAGTAGATAATACTGCTGACAAACTGATGACTCTTGCCTTCTCTTCAAAGTATGTTTAAAATTACCAGATGGAAAAGTTTTCCCAGTGGAGTGTGCTTGAATCATTCAAGATTAATTTTGAAACGTAACTAATAACTCACACGTAAGTTTTTTTACATTACTTTTGGGATTATTCGTGAGTGGAATTAATCTCGAACCATTCAAGCACACTCACCCCTGGACAGGGAATTGAAAAATAGATCTTTGGCTTTCTGGGGCAATGTGCTTACCACTGCATGCTATACACAGGAATAGCTGACTTTACAGGCACTTTCTAGAGGATCTGCAGAAGCTATATTTCATTTACAAAAATGGTATTGCCATAAATTCAAGATATGATTTTCACTGGATATGAGTGTCATCAAGAATGGCACTCATAAAGCAGCATTAAAATATAAGGAAGCCACAGTCCATATGTATAGGTCCTCTAGTTACTGAAAAGTGTGATAAACCACCAATGTATGATTTTATTTTGCTGTTATGCATAGCAAGACAGTGCGTTGAAAATTGTTAGAGGAAAAAGGTTTCCTGAACCTGAAATCAAACCACGGCTCAAACTAGATCTCATTGTTTCTTTCCAGGCCAAAATGAGACCAACCTCCCATAGGTCATACTTAAAATTTCCTTCTGGATCAGAATTTCTGAGTAGCAGGTTTGTGCATTATCCAGGAAAGCCATAGAGTCTGCTGTTAGATTCCCTGCCTAGGAAACCTTTTTCCTCTGGATATTTTCAACAAAATTGCCTGCCATGCACAAGGCAAAATAAAATCATACCATGAAAGGAAACTGCAAAATTAAAGCTACAGCTCAATCAAATAGCCTCTTCGAAAACAGTAAAGTTAGGTATTGATGAGAAACAAACCTAATGTATTATCTTAAAAAAGTATCCTTATGCTGGCTAATCAGTCTGATGAGGCTCAAAGAAAAGACATAATATTCAACTTGCCACCTACTAATTGAAAGCAACAAAAAGCACTGAATATGAAAAAGTGACACTAAAATATTACACATTGAGAAATGAAATACATTATGAAGAATGATTTTCTGGTGGCACACATGGGTGAGAGGACACAATAAATGAAGATGCTTTCCTGTGGTGAACAACAATAAAGAACAAATTAAGTCACAAGAATGCCATTGTGACCTGAAGGGTGATGGTGGGAAGGCACAATAATGAAGCACTTAGCACTGTATGTATGCAAATGTGACATTTGAATGTAATGGATGAAAAAAAATACATTATGAAGAATGAGTCATAAGGTAGAAGAGAAAATATTGCAGCATTAGGTACCAGTGAAATTCATGAATTCCTCAGGCTTTGAAGGATTAACTGTATGTAATTAGGTTCATAAATTAAGATGATTTTGATATAATGGACTATAGGAAATAAAGAAAGCCGTAGTAGAGAGACCTTAGGGGTCATAATATGGCCGGAGGGCACAGGAGAGAAGAGATTGACCTGACCAACCACTCAAGCCATATTGACGATTGACACTTCACTATTACCAGGGAGACTACTATTACCTAAGAGATAATGCGCCGAATTCTAACATTTATGACCGCAAGCAGAAGTTGTATATGACTTATTGGAAATAATATGAGGTGAAGAAGGAGATACATTACTAAGCATCAACAATCTCGTTAAATAATAATATAGGAGTACAAACACTTTTGTATGTACTTCTAAAAACTATGGTCCTCTTCTTTTCATAACCTCCAAATTTTATCGAACAGTTTCATTACCTTTGTCCGATATTTATCTCAAAAATGTTGGGAGTTCACGGAAGATGGTCGCGCTCTAGGGATGGAAATTATATAACTTCCCTCAAGAGAGAAAATTATTGATGCCATTCTTGAAATTTGTCCTTGCGCTTCAAGCGCTACATCATGATAAAATCAATGGTCTTCGCGAAAATGCTTCATAGCGTAATCATAGTCAAAACATAACTAATTTAGTGGACAAAATATTAGGACGGTTGCTGTGAAAAGCGCGCTTGTAGGGATCTTTCGGTATATGAGCACGATTGCGACAACGGGAAAGAAAGAACCACGATCCCGTGCATAGAAGATATAATTTTATGACAGCCATGAAATGAAGGGAGAATGATTATTTCTGATCCACTCACCCTTGTCATTGAGACGGTTCGCATCCTCGGATGTCTTCTCCTCTCGAGGTCGTCGAGAAAACCCGACATCTCCGGCACACGCAGTCACCTGGGAGAAGAAATGTAACGTGATGAGACGTATGGAGACGAATTAATGATCTAAAGGCGTGAATCAGAGCATGAATAGTTACGACATGTGAAAAGCAATCGTCTCGAGATGCTGTACCGCGACTGTGAATTGTCACCCCCGCACACAAAGCCATCGGGAACATTACCTCGGACATTACCATTGGATGTATACGACTCTAACTGTTTCCAATTCCGGAGCGATGATCATTCCTCACTTTGTGATTTCGCCCGTGAGAAAGGAAGACCACGGGAGAAGAGCGGATATATCCAACTGGGTAGAACCAAATCCTGAAATCACGAATATGCGAGTCACAAACTTGTAGCATGATTCCTGATGAGAGCGATCACTTAAGAGTTAGCAATGTCCTCGCCATCTTCGCGACACCCTTGGTAGAAATGATAGAAACGGAGTCTGGCCTTCCTGCATTCTCTTCAGTTCCGAGGTCCGTTACTGCGCAGGCGAAACTAAGGGAATATATGGGAACTTCCTTGCAGGAGAAAGAGAGCGCCGTTGTGCATGGGGGAGAGGGTTTTTGGGGGTGTGGAAGGGAAAGGAAGGGGTCGCGCGGCGTGCCACGGATATCCTCCCCCATCCACTGGAAGGGGTGGGGGTAGGCGAGAAGGGACTACTGAGAGGCCCCCTGTGGAGGAGGAGGAGCAGGTCGCAACCAGCAGAGAGCTAGCCTCCGGGGGCTGCAATACCGCGAACCTGGCGGGGGAGAGGGGAAGGGAGGTTATTAAAGAGTTGCCGCCTATTCCCAAGGAAAGAGGCAGCAGATAGAGAGGTGGTCGTGGAGATACGCGGGAATGGTCAAGTATGGGGGTGGTGGTTTCTGAGAGGAGGGCAGAGAAATTCTCTTGAGTGCTTTAGAAAAAGGGAAAGGAAGGTGGGGACAGGAAAAACCACAAGTAAGCACAATAAACAAGTTGAGCCTGCAAAATTTTTCTTGAAATTTCTTCGACGGTTAGGATTTTCAACTTTATACGAAAATTATGAAATTGACCATGTGATTATCATAGGAATTAATTATTTCAGCTAAAATAACGCTGAAGTTGAATTCTGTAAATATAGTGAAATAAAGTTATTTTGGTTAATATAAAAAAATCTGCAATGCCTGTTTATGAAATGATACGTGAATTATATTTTTAGACGTCCCCATCACATAATACATGCCATTGGAAAACACATTAGGGAAATAAAAAGTCCAGCTATTAGTCGAAAAAGGGTTGTATATAAATGCGATGACAAAGTAAGCTCATCTCATAAGCATGGTGTAGGAACGAAAAGCAGTGCGGTACCTGTAGTTTTTTGTTTGCCGATGGATGTATACGGTACATATTTTCATTTTAAAGAATGAAGGAATTTTATGTTAAACTTTCCCATGAACTGATGACAAGCGTCAAAAAATTTCTTAGAATTCTGGAAATGAGATTACATTCATGTACTAATTATTTTTACCCATGAGTGCAAATGCTCGGCTCAGCTATTGGAATACTAATGTATCCGTTTCGGCAAAGTTACGGCAGACCAAGCACTAAACGTCATCGTTTAATTAGTTAACAAATTACGTATGAGGTTAGCGTTTGTTGAAAACACGTATTTGCATAAGCTATATGAGTTCCACAGATAATCACTGACTCGTATAATCTCAAACGGGACACGATTCGTCAAAAATCGTCTTTCACCTCATCTACAGCTACGCCATACTCTGCAAGCCGCCGCGAGGGTGTGTGGCAGGGGGGCCACCTCCTCAACTGCGTAAAGTGCGTGGATCAGTTCCGTGATATGTGCTTTTTAACTGCCGCTCCTATTGAATGCTTTGGTGTCACGAAACGAATTTGAAAAAACATAAATGTGGTGCAGGAAAAGGAGAGGGCTTATGCAGTCAATCGCATTTAGGAATCTAGACTGAGGAAAGATTCAGAGGTGATCGTGCCACTCGCGGGAAGTGAAAAGAAGTCATGTCTCAAATAAGTGAAATCAATTAGATACATTGATATAGATATTTTTAATGCTCAAATTCGTACATATAATAATACAATGAATGAAGAAAATTGAGCTTTAGGTAGCTTACAAGGGGAAACCTGAAAAAAGCTACCTTCAGAAACAATAGTGTTAGAATTGAAATACTGTACAATCAAAAGGAATGTGTAATAAAAATATGAAAATTAACAAAATGCAAACAAAAATGTATAAATTAATATAACAAAAATATAGAGTGCAGATGTGCAAAGTGAATTTCGTAGGATTAGTTATCACTTAATCGTCAATATCAAATTGGAGCAAAAAGGAGGTAATTTGTATATTCAGTTTTCATTTCTGCAAATTTTTATGTGAAACTACATGTAAATCATGTTTTTTTCTGTTGCATGACGTACAAGAAATGAAAATATTTGCACTCGTTTTGTCTCCGTCCCAGAGGGTGCGTGCATTACATTAGTGGCAGCATTGAATGCGAAGTTCTCTGAAGACGCTGAAAATTCACAAAAAATTGAAATAGGCAACGGTGCTATGGCAGTTCAGAAAAAAAATTAGAATTAGAGGGATAGATTATAAGACGGAGCGTTTCGAAAATCCATTTTTCCGCGCACATTAAGAGACAACAACATGCCTAGTAGATAGAGGTTACCAGAGAGAGTAATGTGTATTCTTACAAGTATGTCTAAGTACAGACAATTTTTTGCATAACTTACAAATGATTTAAAATTAAAAATCTGATTATGAAAGAATCTTTTTATGCACGTGTATTCAAAATTGTATGACCGAGAAGAAGATGGATTTTCATTAGAAGCAGTATTGCGAGTGATACATCTACATCTACATAATACCCTGCAAGCCACCACAAGGGTGTGTGGCAGGGGGTGATTGCTCACCAAATTATTGTTCTTTATCTTAATCTTATTCTTAAGCGTTCTTAATAATATATTGATAATATATTATTAAGAACGCTTTCTTATATGAATTGATTTAGAAATAATTTTAATTTAGTTGTAGGAGATACACGTATAGTAGTAATTAAATAGAAGAAGTTTTCTATTCTAACTTTGAATTTGACCTCTTGATCATAAATGCGTTCCAACAACTAGTGATGCACATGCCTTACTCTCTTGAGCTGGTTTGATGGGTGTAATGTAATTGCAAATTATGGTACGTTATATCTACGATGAATTTGATTGTCTCTATGTATATCGATTTTATGTGGTAGGCGGTGAATAGGCACTAATAATTCTATGCCTCCTTGAAATGCATGGTAGAGCGTAACATTTGAGATGAAGTTTTGTTTCCTCATCGTATTTCCTTCATCATTTGCACTTGATTGGAAGTGGTTCACTTTTCACTATTCACTAGTCTGGCCTCACTTAGAAAAAGAAACTATTTGTGATTTATGTTGCGTAGTTGCATGTCAGCCACCTAATGTATATGGGATCCGTTAGAGGAAGGTATGAAGGTATGATAAAGGAATTAGAGCGTGTGTAAAGGAGATCAGCTAGAACTGTTAAAGGCCGTTATGATAATTGTATTAGTGTCACGAGTTTAATAGAGGAACTAGGATAGGAATTACTATCAGAACGCAGGTTGAAATTTAGGCTAAACCTTTTAGACTAGATCGAAGGTGAATTTTTTTGCATATGACGTTAGATATAGGTATAGTTAGATGTAATAAAGTTAGATATTAAAGACCCTGCGTATTATGCCAGGTTTTATCAGATAAACAAGATTAGTTGGATAGATTATAGTACCGAAAGATTTAAAATTTAATTTTTCCCGCGTACCATAAGAGAACACAATAGGCAGAATAGTTGCGGGTTAGGTAGTTAAAATATTGTCAGAGTAGTCTGTAGTGCATAATGCATATATTAACAAACAATCCGTTTATTACTATGTAGATACTAACTATCTACCCACCATCTGTGAACCCATTATCTGGCAGTTTACTTGTAGTAGCCTAGTTGCATGTCAATAGTCATGTTTGGTGATCTTCACACTCTGCCGCACACCTTCGTGGTAGCTCGCGGGGTATTACGTAAATGTAGATGCCACGCCCCCTCGCGTTGGCTCTATGGTGTGACGTATATGTAGGTTAAAGTACAGACTAAATCTCCTGCAGAAGTTTAAAAGGGACAGCTTTACTGAAGATATTAGATATATTAAAAACCCCTGCGCATTAGGTATGCTAGATTTGACCAGAGAAGTAAGGATAGAGAGGTAGATTGTCGTACTGATAGATTCAATATCAAATTTAGCACACAACGCAGAGGTTTTTAATATATATCTAACATCTTCAGTAAAGCTATACGTTTTAAATTTCTACAGGAGATTTTATGTGTACTTTAGCCTACGATCTGATAATGAATTCCAACCATTTCATCGTTTCATTTTGATGAACTATTAAAACTGTCGTAACTTTTAAAAAACCTAGCTACTCTACGCTGCACACTCTCCAGCTCTCTGATTAAACGTAATTCATTCGGATCCCATACACTAGCTACATACTCAAGGAAGGGCTTAACGAATGAAAAGTAATATCGTTCTTGCTCGGCCGAATATCTCACGGATGTATCTTCCCCACGATAAATCTTTAGTGATTGTCACATGCAAGTACCTTTCGATTGTCGTGTTACTAATGCTTTAGGATCACTCTATCGAATAATGCCTCTTCCAGAATTTATTAGATACACACTTTTTAAGGTTAAGTTCTAACTGTCACTTGTCGCACCACTCTTTAATTGCATTCCGTATCCTCTTTTTTTATAAACCCTGTACACTCTCGCGTCATCTGCAAAAGGTCTAATCTTACTATTAACTACGGTACCATAATCGTTAATGTGTGAAAGAAATAGAAGCGGGTCTATTACGCTATCCTGGGAACTACCCATTATGTCATGGTTGTGTCTGACATATTAGCATCTATAACAACCTTCTGCTCTCGCCCACATAAGAATTCTTACCCAACATACAACGTCTCTATTTATGCCAAAACTCTCTACCTTCAAGATTAATTTATCATGAGGAACTTTATCGAATGCCTTTAAAAAATGTAAAATATCGCATCAACTTAAGTACTGTTTTCGCAGTAGACTAAAATATCATGTATGAATAAATCTAATTGTGTCTCGCAAGATCTGCTTTTCCGGAACTCATGTTGGCTATTTATAAGTAACCCATGACTATCCAAATGCCCCATGATTGAACTATTATGTGCTCAAATACCTTATAATATATTTATGTGAATGAAATAGGTCTGTAGTAACTAGGTTCATCTACATCTACATGAATACAATGGTAGCTACTTTCCAATCATTGGATACTATGTGAATCTTTACTGTTTTATTGAAAATTATTTCCAGGTAGGAGGCTAATTCGTGAGCTCATATTTTATATACTCTGGAAGGAATTCGATCAAGATCTGGTGATTTATTTGTACTGATCCTATTTTACTGGTGCACTAATCCGTGACATTAAATTGTAATTTCTGACATTTGTTCACTGAAAGAGTTCGACGGCGAACTTTCCTTGAACGGATCTCATACATTAGCTCCATTTTCTTAATGTGGCCTGGCAAAAGACAAGTAGAAACTTTCTCGTACTCTCTCATTGCATATACCAAGAACCCTTTTGGTGAATCCTAATCTACGGTTAGCTACATCTGTTATTTCTCTGATGTGTTACCCCTTGACCTGTCTTCAGTAATTGTGACGCAAAAATATTCAATAAATTCTGCGTCAAATGTTTTAGGTTATTTAATGCAGTGAATATTTCGGGGGAAGTTATTATTTTTTTTAAAGTTGAGTGTCGGGCATTTCTTCAAATTCAATTCAAGCTGCCTAGTAAAAAACCAGTAATCAATCACTTTTACATCCTTTGCTAACGACTGCCTCTATGATGAATGTGTAAATACTATTTTATGTACGTTGTGTTCAAGGTGATGCAAATGCAATGATAGGTGATAATTCACCTGCCGTGCTTACTCTGTGGTCGGATGCAGGTTTTTCAGTAGAAGTAGATTCATAACAACTCTCGCTATAAGGTTACGAGATGGCTGTGACGGAAAAGAAGGACGTGTAAAGGATTTGGGCATAAGATGTAAGGCTACTCTTTTTAAGGATCCCATATGCTGGCAGCGTACTCCAAATGAGGTCTAACAAGGGAAAACACTGGATAATCGCTGAATGTACTCCAATCCATACAATGAAGTATTAAAATCTCCGCATGTCATCAAGATGTCTCTGCCCGAGTGGCGATTTTTTTTCGTGGAAGGGAATTGAAAGCTCGCCAGAGTTGGTGGCGCCCGAGCGTTCCATTAGCAAGGTTCCCTTCCCCTCCCTGTGTCAATAGAAGGATTAGCGATGGCACCCTATGCAGTTTGGCTGCTTTTGAAGGTTCCGAGAACTGGAGGGTCGGAGGGAGGTGTCGGGGAAGGGCGTCTGGGTCAATGGGGTGTCCCCCAGTGAGGCCGGCTGGGGCGGGATGCGAGGGTAGGGATCTCGAACGTCTGGGAAAGAGTCCATTGTTGAGAAGGGACTGTGTAAAGAGGGCGTACTTTCCCTGCGTACTTTCCCTGCGTACTTTCCAATGACGAGCCACAGCGCAAGGGAAGTCTTTCTAGCGTAGGCGAAGTGTATAAGGAGAAAGTTTTTTTACGAGCAGCCCCTGAATCTTGATTTACATGTATGATTATCACACCATGACGAAGTTATAAAATAAATTTACCCCATAGAATAAATTTGTGGCTAAAGGTTAGCTTAAAGGTCTTATGCAAACACGCCACTACCTATGCTATACATTGACAATGAAGTGAGCTAGTTGGCAGTGAGAAATTTTTATAAGATAATAACTCCGATGCCAATCGAGGTACCTATATGGTGGAAGACTCCGTTATCGATATTTCGGTCAACTGAGGTTATCATCCACGGGGGGTTAGGTAAGAGAGGCAATTGTCTCGAGAAGAGTTGATTTGTACTTACAAGTTCAAGTGGGTGATAGAAGTTAGGTGTGAGGGGGAGGGGAGGGAAGGAGGGGGGTACCTGAATCGTCGTTGTGGGGTGAGAGGGGAGGTGTCTATCGCAGTTGGATGTTAAAATTTTGAAATATGTAATATAGTATGCTGTTGGTGATCCCGGATTCGTTGTTCATTATTCTGTCCTTGTTATATGTATGTAATTTAAAAAAGAAAGCACTGAACCCAGGTGGTACAATGCCGAAGTGAGAAAATCCCTGAGACGGCAGCGAATATGTCATGCTGAAATGAAAAGAATTAGTAAATATATGCCCACTGCTAAGCGTAACGTAATAATTGAAAATTATAAAATTTCAAAATCCACTGCAAAGACAGCCCTTAGTAATTCATTTGCAGAATTCAAAAGAAAAACACTTGGGGAACAATTGAAAGAAAATCCAAAAGCCTTCTGGTCGTACGGAAGGGAAGTGCAAGGCCATAAGTCTGCCGTCCATTCACTTAAAAATGATAAGGGTGAAATGGCCACAAACACGCTTGACAAAGTTAACTTGCTAAATTCCTCTTCCAAACCGTTTTCAACCCACCTTCCGAGGATTCGACTGTCTTCTTACCTGACCTCTTTCAGCGGCTGATGCAATCAATTGAAATTTCCTGTAATAGTATTGATAATTTACTTAAAGATATAAGCCCCAACAAATCTCCTGCCCCTGTTCAAATTCCCTCCCGCGTGTATAGAGAGTTAGCATCCGAAATTTCCCCCTACCTTGAAATAGTATTTAATAAATCCCTGACCGAACACGTCGTACCGATGGACTGGAAAGCAGCCGATGTAACACCCATTTTTAAAATTGGTGATAGGGAGCAGCCTTCCAACTACCGGCCTATATCCCTCACATCCATTTCATGCAAGGTCCTGGGACATACAATTGTCAGTTCAGTCTTGGGACACAGATAGCCAGAATTTATTGTCCAATGTTCAGCATGGCTTCCGGAAGAGCAGATCATGTGAAACTCAACTTGCTCTCTTTACCCAGACCTTCCGAGAATCCCCGTCCACTCCCTCCCCCTCCCATAAGAGCAGTCAAGGTCGGGAGGAAAATGACGTCAATGTTATCAAAGCAGCTGTTTCGGTGGGCGTCACCATTTACTTATTTTAATTTTTGATTTATGAGTGAATGTTTGTGGTTAGAAGATTTATTTTTTCGCTAAATTTCTTTTTTCGTTTCCATCTAACAATTTCGTGCTCAAAATTGCTATTTCGGTTCCGAGTAAACGCCCCCATTCTGATACACTGCTAAACGCATCGTAACACCTTTTAATAAACCTGGCTGCTCTACGCTGAACACTATCTAGCTCTCTGATCAAACCTAATTCATTCGGATCCCATACACTGGCTGCATATTCAAGGTAGGGTATAACTAGTGAAAAGTAACATCGCCCTTTTGTCTTCTCGTCACATTTCATCTATATCTACGCGATACCCTGAAAGCCACCGCGAGGTTGTTTGGCAGAGGGCGAAGGTCACCTAACACGCATTATTGACATGCAACTAGGGTACTACATGGAAACATGCTACATAATAGGGTTACATGCAGCTAGATGGTTAGTATCTACATAGTAATAAAGGCATTAATTGTAACACATGCATCATGCACGATGGACTACTCTACATTATTTCCCTTACCTATCTCTTTGCTATGCAGCCTAGTGTGTTCTCTTATAGCCATGGGAAAAATAACATTTTGAATGTATCAGCACGAAAATCTAATCTCTCTAATCTTATTTATCTATACGAATCTAGCATAATTCCGGAAATAGCAATGACAGTTCTGTGAGAAGCTGAGATGAAGAATTTCTATAGATGGAAGGATAAATTTTGAACCTTAAATATATATCAAGGGAAAGTAGCACATTATATAAAAATACATCTTCTGTAAACTAACATCTCCTCAGTTTCAGGCCTAAACATATCGTATAGCAATGAAACAATGGCCGTGAAAAAAAAAATCATGAGTGGAAATTGCCGGTTATTTTTCAGCCTTCATTCATACAATAAACAATTTCCAGTGTTAAGCCCGAGACTGTTAAATATCTTTCTTTCGATTCCTATCCCATGAAACCATATCGTTTTTCAATTTTTTTTTCAAATTTAATTACGGTAAATGAATGTCTTAGAATTCTTCTTTATGTGAAAACGTCTTTCATTCCTGTATATCATCACAATCGTAAATCGGCAGTGAAAGATTGCCGAGGAATCCCATTTGAACTGTTCTGCTGAGCGGCAATTATCCGCCTTGAGGAATTCCATGCAAGTGACCTCCGATTCCACTTCTCTCTTGGGACATATGATTGTCCAGATTCCCCGCCTCCTTGGTAGAGGAGGGGTGGGGCAGAATTGTTTCCCCTCCCACAGAAAAACTGCTGCCAAAAAGTACGCCGCGCCACCTGGTGAATTTTCAACGAAACATTCAGTTGTATGGGGACTTAGCGAGCATTCACATCGTAAGATTGAAAAGATATGGATTTTCTAGTGATATTACTCTTCATTTTATTAATTAACTGTATTTTTCTTCTTAGTATTAATTTAATTGTCATTGCTTTCTTATTTAAGCTAATTTAATTAATTTCGCGTAATACATATTTACCAATCTGCCTTTGCGTTCCAAAGTTGACAACGTTTATACATTCTATCACGCGTGACTTTTAACTCAAATTTCCTTTTTTTGGCATTCCCTGGCAGTCGTGGCTCATACAAACGCTGACATTGGAACTATCACGCATGACGGAATGTTCTATTGGAGCATCCTGCGTCTCCACATCACTTGGGTGAGTATGCATGCTATGAGGTTATTTTTCCATACGTTTTGTGGACGTTAATTGTAGAATATTACACATCGGAATGATAATATAGGTGAGATAGGAATAGAACCCGCAATGGAGTCACTCCATAAAGCAGTTTCTAGAATGAAGCAAGTATCTTTGCTCTCGGTCGCCTTAAGAAAGGACGAGAATATTTTCAAACTTTTCCATATTTCGTTCGATAGATTTATAATATCTGCAGGTGAAGCATGCTCTCTTGGGGCACGCTATGAAATTTTGATTTTTACGGAAATGGTTTGAAAGACTGATACGCCCAGTTTTTATGAGTGTACGACAAGTATTTTTATCTCTTAACCGGTCTTACTCTTTGAATCGGATCGCTGCACTACATCGGCTGCGTTCTTCTTGCGGTCCGCTAGAACGATGTTTTTCATGCTCTAATTTCGAGCTCTTGTCTTACTCTTGGAGTTTAATTATCCCTCGACTGGCGAGCTCGTCTTCGGTGGCGCTTGACCAAATCCTTATTTTCGCCGGAATAACTTCAGTTGCGGGTCAGAGAGGGGTGCTGCTAGCCGAACTCATGCCTTTCCGTAATGCTTTTCGC
Source organism: Platycnemis pennipes (assembly GCA_933228895.1). Taxonomy (NCBI): domain Eukaryota; kingdom Metazoa; phylum Arthropoda; class Insecta; order Odonata; family Platycnemididae; genus Platycnemis; species Platycnemis pennipes. The sequence goes on from OW121855.1 coordinate 34,388,196, forward strand.
GAATTCTGACTACTAGTCTAATATACCCATTGAGACCTTGTATACAACGCCCGTGATGTCTAAGAATGCTTGTACTCTCCCCTATTTCGATGAACGTTGCCCTGAACTTGTTCCAACACAAGCGATGGCATTTTGTTAGGGATAATATTTTTTCATTGAAAATGACATCAACTGAGTTTGCACGCAGGAAACTTATGATACCTACGAAGTGTGAATTTACTTTTGATGTGGAGAAATGACGCAGTACTTCTTACCTGCCGGTGCACTTGCACAGGAGAGTGTTTTGGAACCCTTATAAACCAAATGATCAAGTTGAATGATCAAGTGTTTGTCAACCACTGTCCTCTCCTGAACATCCCCTTCCCGAAAACCAACGGCCAAATTCCCACTTCACCCCCCCCCCCCTCCCCCCCATAGCCAACCGACTCCACCTCCTCGGGTTTTTCTCTTTCTTTTTCCGGTCCACCCACCCACTCCCCCCACCTTATTTTGACCATTTTACCGCCAATAATCCCTTCACCAACCCCTGCTGTTTACCCTTACTCCTTTCCCAGTCTCCCTTTCGGGGACTTCCCACACACCTCCTCCTTGCCTCGCTAACTGCCGCCTCGTATCCCTTTCTTTTGACACGCGTCCCTTCATTCAAGAACCCCCCCTCCCCCGTTCCATACTTCCTTGGTTTTTCCGTCTCTCACTGTTTCCCCCAACCGTACCTTTGCCCCCCCCCTCCCTGCCCCCTTACTTCCCCCCCACCCCTTCTAATATGTATAAATATGATGTTAACATGTATGTTGGTGTCTTGTACCAGATGATGGCTCTGTGAGCCGAAACGCGTCGTACGCATTAATAAATTAGTTGTGGAAAAGTGCACCGATATTCAAACTTCCACTACATCTCGCCTGAATCAGTTGATTGAATTGGTTAATAAACTAAAGGTATTAATAAATTATACCTGACTCCAACTGTATTGCGTATGTTGCACTGTCTGGAAAGATTTAATCCCAAGACAAAAACGATATCCAATAGGAAGCGGGATATTAACCCACAGCTGCCGGATTATCAGTTTGTGCATATTTGGTCATATTTACCACCTGCCACACACCCTCGCGGTGGCTCGCAGGGTATTACGTAGATGTATATGCAGATGATCAGGGAAGCCTTTTAGCAACCTGAAAACCGCGGCAGTCACTTTCAGCATTTTTACAGATTGAATCCAAGACTCAAGTGTAGTCGACTGGAAATCGAATGAAAATTTTAGCCTGTCAAAGAAAACACTTCTTTCAATTCCATCTACATCTAGCTTATCTTTCGCACACTCAGTCATCTCTCAATGCTATCGACGTGGCCAAGTTTCACTCCCGCGATCCAATGTGCAAACTTTCTTGCCCCTCGGTCAAAAGGTGGTGTATGTTCCAGTGCTTCAACGGCAGGTCGAACATAGTGCGCTCGTTCAGGCCTAGTATCCGAGATGCTATCCACAGCCGCTTTGAATAGCGACGGACAGTCAAACGAGAAAATTTCTTTCAGTGGCCCACTTTGCTAGCACTAAAATTCTCTGGCTGGCATGGACTTAAAATTCTTTAAATGCTTGGTATTTGACATTTGGAGGAGACGTTGAGATCGTATTCCTCCTCGATGATTTGAGAGGTGGAGTGGTTGAATAGTAGTTGAATTATGTAATTAAGTCCCTTCACGGTACTAGTTATATCTTAACGCTTAACCTAACTTAATTCCAAACTTAATCTTAAGATGGCCAAAACATCCTTGCTTTGGGCTGGATTCGTACCCACGTCCTTCGGCTTTCTAATAGACACATGAAATTCACGCATTTGCGATTCGCACATCTACATGTAGCTGGTGTACTGACGCTGCAGCGTGTTGCAGAAGGTGCTTGGTCATGAACCGTGAAAAAAATCAAGTTAAAAAATGTTTGGGAAAAATCTGATGAAAAAAGAATATAATTTTACGTGATAGTACTAACCAGAATTTCTATCGCTTCCGTAAACAGCGTGTGTGAAGTAAAAAATGACGTAAGACCACAAAAAAAAAGTTCGCGCCTTTTACGCCAACTTCTGGGAGAGATAGGAGTGTTTCTTTTGTTTTCTTTTTAGCAGAGAGAACCTATTGTTGAAGTCGTTTACGCCGTCCCTACTGTTTTAGCCAGTTCGTAGCCAGACGGATTTCAATGACCACCCAAAGGTCAGGCCCGGTGACAGGATTTTCGGGCCCCTGGGCAACTGAGTGGTCCGGGCCCCCTAAATCCCGGCAAACCCCCTCACTAGTTTAGACCAGAACTGCGAACTTTCAGGTTATTTTATAGCCAAGACTTACCTAATTATCAGATTTTTCTGCAGAAAAACTTGCACACTGTCATACATTATCTTTTCATTTACTACAAATTGTCCTTTTTTTAATTAAACACATGTCAGTGGAATGGGATGGGAAAACAATTTCAAAATGAAAAATTTTTGGCGGTGTAACACACTTTACATTTTCATTTTACAGTAATAAAAACTAGGACTTACTTGAACTTGCAAATTTTATAAAAAATCAAAACAAAACGTACTTTTCTTTTTTTCAAAATTAGCATATCCACAATTACTCCCATCTTTTCGGAGATACGGAGATAATTATATCACCACCAAATTAAAACGAATGCAGATTATTCAGTTCTACTAAGCTTTACTTTCACTACAACTCTCTCAATCAAACATAACAGCAGGGAATGGGTAAAAATAATGTTAGTTAAGGGTTTTGACGAACAGAATATATATTTTGTTGTGCCTCAATATTAAGCTATTTTTGATAACTTGTTTCCTTCCTGTGTGCATAATTCAAGTAAAGTAGAAACTAAAGTTTTACTAGATGAATAAAGTCTAATGTTTCGTATAAATCAGGGATATGCATATTGTAACGCAGGAAAAATGAAAGATTTGAGTAGATTTTCACGATGAACAACCAAAAGCTCCGCGGTGTCCAAAATGTACCTTTCTGCATGAACCTCCTAGTAGGGTCAAAGGCTTGGACTTCTGGGGCGAAGGGGCAAATAAACGGAAAAAAGGTCCTTAATTGTGTCCCTCTGGAACGTAAAATAATGTTTCGTGCGAAAAATACAGGAATTTTAAGGCTTTGAGGGTGTGAATGAGAAGTTTACTTTTGAGAGGAGAAACCTTGAACGCGATTTCGCGTACACTTTAAGACCTTAATATTTCTATATCCCCATGATTTTATACGTGTAGAGCTGGTGGAGATCGATAGCAATGTACACATATTAAAAAAAAGGCGAATAAGAAACGTTATGTTCCTTATAGCTTGAAAAAAATTACTTGCATCACGTCATTTCTAGCTCCCGGCACGTGTCTCAAGCTCCGCACGCGCGCACGAAGAATCAAATGTAATTATTGGCGTCGCTAACGAACTTACAATTTTTTTTCAGATCTATCTTTAAAAAGCATCAACAATTGAAAAAATGAGTCACCTGAAAGGCACTTAACATGCCAGATGTTTACTACTTAAAATGAATTTTTCTGTGAAAATAGTGTAAGCCATTTTGTTACGTAATATCACCTACATTTAGGAAAAGAAAGTTAAGCATAGTCAAGTAAAAGAGTGGTTAAGCATAAGTTAAGCCCCAAATTTAAGCATAGTCAAGTAAAAGAGTGGTTTTAACAGGCGTACTAGTTTTTTATACGACCAAATTTCTCCCACAGCGTCACCTTCAACTTAAATAGGAAAATGTTCATAGAAAACTAAAGTCGGGTGTAATTTTGGCTGTTTGAGCCCATGCATCTTGGTAACGGCGACAGAACATGACCAATTACATGCCATTCCATGGCTGCCAATCAATTATGAGTATTTGTACCAATTTTCATGATTCCATCTCCAAAAAAGCCATTCTGGAATTTTGTGACTTTTTTCGATTTCAGCCTACTGTGCATCGGTTCAAATTTTCCTTCCTCTCCTTTCTATTAACAAAAACCACACAAAATCATGACAGTGCGTGCATGGGCCTTGAACTTATTTAAGTAAAACAAGGAAACAAATTTAGAAAAATTTCAGAAGGATAAATTATACATCATGTTTAAGAATTAATAACTTTCTGAAATTAGTATATATTCACAATTTTTTTAATATAAAATATTTTTTTGCTTCCCTTTTTTATTTTACCCGGGAGTTAAGGATTGCAATCCCGGATGAAATGACAATCCCGAAATCTCGGGATTTATTATAAACGAATCCCGGGATTCCGGGATTGACGTACAACTTTTCGCTAACAGGCAGCGCTAATAAGTAAGTTTTTTTGGACATGAAATGCAACACGTTAGACGTCTGAGTCCATTGACTAATTCATTTTTTTTTAATAAGTAATTTGTCATCATTTGTAATACATAAGAAAAATGGAAATGAGCTTACGGTCCGCGTGTTAAAGACAGTGATCGCCAGCATTAAACAAGATGGACTAAATTCCAGAAAATGTTGCCTAACTTTTGATGATGATCCCGTAATCCCGGGATTAAAAAATCTCTCTGGGATTGCAATCCTTACCGGGAGGCTAGGTTGGGGGGCCGCGGTCCCTCCCTTCCCCGTGTATGGGCGCTCTCGTATACAAAACCAATGACACAACACTAGAATGTGTAGCTTGCTACTGATAATCTGTAACTTTGACTGTAGAATAAACGATTATTTACAGTCCACTAACAAGTAAACAATAGACTTTAGGCGGGGGGATTGGGTTTCTTTTCGTTCAGGTTACATGTCGCTGAGTGGCGAATGTTCGCGGCAAAGGGAGGGGAGGTGAGTGTCGACACAGGGCCCGCGCTTCTCGCTCTATCGTCCCCAAACCATCGATGACCATAACAACAAAGCTAACGTCATACTTCTCTATAGCACACTGACACACGCTATACCTTCATTTGTTTTTTTCACTTAAAACAACAAAATTTTGTATACTTTTTGGCTTTTAAATTTATTCATACTTTAAATTTTTGTTTTCAATTAATTTATTTCGACCCGGGCCCCCTGATGGCCCGGGCCCCTGGGCATTTGCCCCCTTTGCCCCCCCCCTGTCGCCGGCCCTGCCAATGGTTATGGATTCGAGTCCCACTTTGGAAACGTATTTTTGTACGTCATAGGATTATGATCCTAGGTTCAATGGTGCGCACTAACCTCGTAAGCTGAAGCACCTAAAACCCATGCGTCTAATATTCATTGCGTTGAATAGCATAAGTAAGTAGCTGAGCGTAGGTAGGATATTCAGTCGGAAAGGTGGGAGAGCAGGAATAAAACTTGCGTCGACTTTGCTCTACTCTTCTCGGAATGCTACGAGGAGATTGTCATTTGGTATTCCAACCGAGGAACAGATAACTACACTAATTGAGCTCTTCACTCAATACTCCATGAGGGACTGGAATGTGGATGTAAAATCTGTCTCTCCTAGGAGTCAAACCCGGTCCCTAGGGATGAGAGTCTATAATACTATGCCTAGTACAAGAACTAAACCCCAAGGTGACGGAGACCCTGCCATCAGAAACCAGAGGCATGTGATTTTATCATACGTATGTTATCAACTCCAACTTCTCTTTATCACCTCGAAGTGTTCATTGCTTATTTTTCTGGACTCCTCTGCTTTTTCTTAGTGATTGTTTCGTTCGTGTAACCAGTGCCTCCCCTCTCCTTATACTACTGCCTTCTCCATCACTATTGGGCGTTTCTTTCCCTGTGCTTCCTCCCTTTTTTCTCAATCTCTGTACTTATAAATTTCGTCAAATTCTTCCTCGTCAAGCATCCCGTTGGAGTTTTCAACTGAACAACGCCTAAATTAGTTGGCCTCGCTTTTCTCAATTGAAGTTTGCCCATATAATATTCACTACTTATCTTCCACTTCACCTACCAATCTTCCTAATTTGATGCTACCGCGACTCCAATGCAACTCCCTCCTCGTAAACTGCATGTCACTCGATATCCATCACTTCAGAAACCACCAGTGAAACAGCAAATCTCTGGCTCCCCGCTTCCAGTTTGTCTTTTTTCTATCTAGCTCCCATTTACATGGTCGTAAACAACCCGGTTTTCACATTATTATTGTCCTCTTAGCAGACCGATTTATCCGTACTTGAAGAGAAGACGTGAATGATAAATGGAAATATAAGTAACTCACGTCTATCTAACAAGTGTATTGTAAAATCATGCTCGGATTTACGGGAAATTTCTCGGTTATTGTGCATTAAATTCCATAATTACACCGCCATAGAGTCCGCCATACAGAAAAGTAATTTAGTTTTAGTATACAGTGCGCTGCGAATATTACTGCGTATGTTTTCATGCCCTCAGTATGATTCTTCTTTTTCGTCCTTCAGGGTCATCGAAGACTATGCTGGCGTCTTCCACCTCAAAAGATGGATGCAGTTTTCTCAATGCGTTCAGTCTATGAGAATACCACCACGACCTCAAGTCATCAGGGTCATAGGGGAGGTCAACAAGGCAGGAGGAAAACCTTCCATCAGGCGTCTTGGACTGTTGGTTGGTCCGATAAGTAAAACTGGTTTTTTATTTTTGTCGTTTTAATAAGTCTATTGGGCGACAAGATTACATGACTCACTTCGTTATCATCATGGCATTTTTCGGTTTTTTCGAAGACTGGACCGTAATCACAAAATTAGAGAAATTGATTGTCAAACTGACAGATTCAAAATGTCTAAATTCCTCTTTTATTATCCTTAGAGATCAGTTAGAGATGTATGCATGAAGAATTTGGACAGTGCCTTAGCATTCAAGAAAATTATTTTAAAATGAAGCTAAAAGTATTCGAAATGATATGAGTTTCCAATATAAATCCACATAAAGGTGTGCGGCAGGGGATGAATTCACGGCAAACATGCATTACATATCATGCATAAAAAAGGATTAGTAATAATATACTAAACTTCACAATTTAGAAAAGATAAAAATAGCAAACAAGCTAAAACATGCTGTTGGTTGGTTGGTTAGCTTAAAAGTCCTTATGCCAACATGCAACTACCTATGCTATCCATCCTACACTCGTATTTATGCTATTGGATATATTTACAGCTATTCATATCCCTAATTGTACGAGGAAAGAAGGGACTATTGAATGTCAGTTCGGCAATCAATTTCTTTAAGTTTCTGATTATGGTCCTGTCTACCATAGTAAGTTGGAGTTCGCAAAATGTTTTAGCGTCATCAGTGAAAATATTATCTTGGAATTTATTTAAGGGATTAAGTCTAAATTTCAACCTACGATCTGACAATGATTCCCATTTTAGTTTATTTAATAGACTGGTTACGTTAATATAGTTATCATGCCGTCCATTTACTAATCTCTTGCCGATCTTCGTTGCACACGTTCAAGTTCATTAATTAGTCCTATTTCGTGTGGATCCCATATACTGGCAGTGTATTCCAGAAGATGTCTAACAAGGGAAAAGTAGCTAATTTCTCGTGCATGATCCGAATAATAAAACGCAATGGTAATACTCCACACTAATTTAATGATAGTCTACCCAGGTTTCGGCAACTCACAATCAGTGCCATTTTCAAGGTACATAGTCCTGTGGCTATGTATTTTTGGTTTTATTGAATTCTTTACATAAAAATATTAATTTTACATTGGAATTTGGTGGTAATGAGATAAACTTCTTAGACCTAAGTATTAGTGTTACAAAGGGCTACCATGAATTTTCTATTTATCGCGAGCCAAGCTATACTGACGCGATAATCCCAAGTGACTCGCATCATCACCATAGTCATAAGCTAGCTGCCTTGAGGGCTATAGCTCATAGACTGGTAAATATACCCATGCCCCATTGTAATTATGACAAAGAACGGTCGATAATTTACGCGATTGCCACCAGTAACGGTTATACACAGGCCCGGGTCGATAGAGTGATTAAAAACGTGGACAAATCTAAAGCTATACACTTGTTAACTGCCCTCTCCCGGACAATACAGTAAAGGGTACGGCACACAAACTCGAAAACCTTATTTCCGAAGAAACACGTAGAGTGTCATTATTATAATTTAGGCACTGTGGGGAAAATCCTTTTTAACTCTAAAGACAGATACGCGAAAGAAGACAAAAGTGGAGTGTACAAACTGAAGTGCGAAGACTTGTTATATTGGCCAAACTGGTCGGAAATTCAGAGACCGAGTGAAAGAACATAGAAGCTCCTATATAAATAACAATAGTAACTCAAAATTTGCAGAATATTTATGTTGTAACAATCATTTTAGTAATTTTAAATACGAAATTTTAAACACTGGTATTGACAAAGGCTATAAGATGGATTTTTTAAGAAACGTTTGAAATTGTTAATTCTAAAATTATTTTATGTAATGACCATGTCACTTTCTCCACCCATTCACCTCTCCTAAAAATCACTGCCCCCCGCCCCCCTTCCCGCAACCTTCGACCCTCCAGCTTATTTCCTTACTCTGACTGCGAATATTCCTCCACAGAACAGCCTTACAATGAGTCTTCCATTCACCTTTTTCACTCACTTTCACGCCCTCCCCTTTCCACCTTGAACCTATATGTACCCAACCGCCATAGGACTATGTACCTTGAAAATGGCACAGAGTTGCCGAAACCCGGGTCGACTATCATTAAATTAGTGTGGAGTATTGCGTTTTATTATGCATATTAAAAACTTCCACAAAATCACGCCTGCAATGACTTCTTATATTCGTACATGATCGTCACATTTACCTGTTTTGAGGACCCAGTTTACGATTTAGCTTGTTTAGCTTGTCCCATTGTGCCACGTATGTATTTACCCCAAGGAAGATCATGTGTCAGTCTCATTCCAAGATATTTAATGGATTCCAAGTTTCTTAATTTATTGTTCCTTATGTGATACGTGCTAGGAGAATTATTCTTTTTCAAAAAAAATATATAGGCACCCACCATATTTTCTAGGCACGCTTTCAAATGAAACATTTGGTGACGTCAAATCATTTATCCCATGACAAAATCGTTTATTTATGCTTCATCCACGAAAAGAATCTCAAAAGGAAAGAATTTTTTCTAAACATGAAAGTTGGAGGCATGAATTGAAGCATGAGGAGCGATTTCCTAGTATGGGATGGACTTAGGTTGAAGCTGGGTTCACTCGCGGAAAGAACAAGATTATTTCCTTAGGAAAATAAATGGTAAAACAAGTACAATTAAGATGTTTGGGTAGTTAAAACTGGGTAATTTGTGATCTCTTTCCATTAAAACTCGAGAAATTGCATTTACTAGTGGGAAAGAAGTACTAAGAGGTTTTGTGTAGTGGGAAAAAGACTTCGGAAGAGATGACCTGGCGGAAGCAGCAAATTTGAATGAAGGACCTAATGAGACACGGGGCTCAGATGGCCGCATTATATAAGATAGGGGTGGGGGAGGAGCTTGAAAGGAAAATTTGGGATGGCACAAGATATTGAATAATTGAATAGGAAGAGAATGTTTAGTGTGTCAGGCCAAAATTTGCCTCCCGGTGTATTTTACTTCAGGCATTGCACTACCCCTCAGGATGGGTTTTCATAGGCTGTATCCGTTCCCATTTATGGTTCGGAACGTTTCTTTCCATAAGAAAGTGCATAAGTTCATGATCACCTCAGTTAATATGTACCGCCTCCTTTTCCTTCCTTGCTATTTATTCCCTCCCGCGTATATATAGAGTTAGCTTCCGAAATTTCCCCCTACCATGAAATAGTATTTAATAAATCCCTGACCGAGCACGTCGTACCCATGGATTGGAAAGCAGCCGATGTAGCACTTATTTTTAAAAGTGGTGATGGGGAGCAGCCATCGAACTACCGACCAATATCCCTCACATCCATTTCATGCAAGGTCCTGGGACATACAATTGTCAGTTCAGTCATGGTGAACCTAGATAGCCAGAATTTACTGTCCAATGTTCAGCATGGCTTCCGGAAGAGCAGATCATGTGAAATTCAACTTGCTCTCTTTTCCCACAGTATTTTAGTTTCTGGCGAAAATAATATTCCAGTGGATGCTATATTTCTCGATTTCAAAAAACTTTTGACAAGGTGTCTCATAGCACTCTAATTTTGAAATTATAATCATATGGGTTAGACAGTAATATTATATAATGGATAAATGATTTTCTACATTATCGGGTGCAAAGGGTGGTTTGGACGATGTTACCTCCCCGGCTATTGAAGTCACTTCGTGTGTCCCAAAAGGTATTGTGATAGGTCCACTAATATTCTTTCTCTACATAAATGTTGTCAATAAGGTGGTTAAAAGTAAGCTTTGTTTATTTGCCGATGACACAGTAGTGTACAGGGAAATTCTATACCCAAACGATAAAGAATATTTAAATGATGACCTACAAGCAATAGAAAAATGGTGTCATACAAGGCGGTTAGAATTAAATTTTAAAAATGTGTAGTAATGAATTTTTGGAAAAAGAATTGTTCTCCTCCTAGCACGTACAAAATAAGTAATAATGAATTAACAAACGCGGCATCCATTAAATATCTTGGAATAAGACTGACACATGATCTTTCCCGGGATAAACACATACGTGAAATAATGGGTCAAGCTAGTCGTAAAACTGGGATTCATCAAAAGAGTATTGGGTGAATGTGACGATCATGTACGAGAAATGACCTACTTTTCCCTTGTTAGACCTCATTTGGAATATGCTGCCAGAATATGGGATCCCTACGAAATCGGCCTAAATAATGAACTTGAACGTGTACAGCGAAGATCGGCAAGATTTGTAATGGGACGGTACGATAACTATATTAGCGTAACCAGTCTATTAAATGAATTAAAATGGTAATCAATGTCTGATCGCAGGTTGAAATTTACACTTAATCTCTTACATAAATTCCAAGATAATATTTTCAGTGATGACGTTAAAAATATTTTGCGAACCCCAACTTACTATGGTATACTGGACCATAATCACAAAATTATAGAAATTGAGTGCCGGACTGACAGATTCAAAATGTCCTTTTTTCCTCGTACAATTAGGGATATGAATAGCGGTAAATATATCCAATACGAGTGTATCAATGGATAACATTGGTAGCTGCATGTTGGTATAAGGACTTGAAGCTAACCCAACACTAACAGAATGTTTTTGCATGCTTGCTTTGCTATTTTTATCTTTTTAAATAGTGAAGTTTAGAATAGTATATTATTACTAATCCTTTATTATGCTTGACATGTAGTGTATATTTGGTGAGAATCCACCCCCTGCCATAAACCTGTATGGTGGTTTGCAGGTTATTATGTAGATGTAGATTTACCAATTCTGAAATACATTTGGCGCAGCTTACCACTGGGTTCTCCATTTCTTCCGTTCGCAACTTGCTCCATGCATTCCGCACAAGTTTTTCCTCTGCCATCCCTGCCGTTCACATTGCCCACCACGATTATTCTCGGTTTCAGTGGCGGCGGTTTCACAATATCTTGCCTGCCAAACTCGAGTTCGCGGGTCCGGGGATGATTTTCAATTTCCGGGACGAGGATTTTGTGGTTTTTCAGTTCGTCTACATCTACGGAATACCCTAAAAGCCAACGAGAATGTGTGCGGCAGGAGATGTAGATCACCAAACATGCACTATTGACATGCAACTAGGCTACTACATGGAAAAATGTTAGATAATAGAGTCATTTGCCACTAGATGGTTAGTACCTACATAGTGATGGAGGGATTATTAGTTACTAGCTGAAGGTGCCCGTAGAAATTCAACGGGAGGGAGAAATATAATAAATACAAATTGTGTTAAGAAATGTTAACATTTTTCATGAAGGGGCGAAATATGTGCGGAAGTGAAGAAATAAGGGGAGGAACTTTTGCTATGGAGTTAGCTCCAAGTCGGTATCGGAACCATGAATATAATTAAAATCAATGTAAACATATAATTACTGTCTGGTCTAATGCCTGGGACTTAAAAAAATAAGAATATTATTTAGTAACTTTCATGCCAGATGAAACAAAGGAGGTTAAAAGGGGAGGTGCATACGAATGTCTCTCTATTGCTGACAATGAGGCCAGATTCGGGTTTTTGGGAATGTTAGGACTCAAATCTTCCGCAAAAATATTTTTTCTCTGGTTTTTCATACATGTTATGCTTGTCTCAATTCTCCAACTTCATGACAGTGGCGTCAATGGACTTCCTACGGATACGTACCAATGCCTTTTATGCCAATTAGATTAAATTCTTTTCTTATAACCTAGTACAGATTTAGAAGAATGGAAATGGCAGGTCTTGTATGAGATGGAACAAGTTGTGAAGGAAGTAAAAGAGAGGAGTTACGTCAATGTGAAGAGGTTTGCCGATAGAATAATAGAGTGGAGAGCTGCGTCAAACCAATCATAGGATTGTTGACCGATGATGATAGATCAACACTAACTTCACATAGTCCGGAATCAGGTACTTGTCGCTCGGTTACCTATGTTCACACCTTTTACGGGATATTTGATGTATCACTAAGTTACAATTTTTTCATCTTGCTACTCCTATTTTTGGTTAGACTTCATTTAAGTTTCTTATCACGTTCTTGTGTCTCAAAAAACAACAATTTTAAAAGTGGTCCACATCGGAATACGGTATAAATCTATAAAATATTCACTTTTTGAACCCCACAGAAACTGTCATTTAAATATTTACAGTTTTACCGAATGCACACCTACTTAATCCGGTAGTAGCACAAAAGTTATACCGTATGATTTTGCCTGATGAAATAGCCGATGTAGATTCAAGAATCAGCTGCGATATCTTTTTAAAACCTTTTAATTACTTCACGAAAAGAGCAACGCAGTTTACGGCATCTATTTTGGACGAACTTTTTTGCATTATTGCAATGGTATTAATAAACAACCCACGGATACGTAATAAGACATTACGTTATATTGGGATTTGAACTTCATTCCCTGGTTTATGTTAAACTCTTTCAAATCTCAAGCTATTTCGCTCGATGACGATTTCGAAAGCGTTCCATGTTTTCTCTCCACGTCCCAGATTGGTTCATGAGCACAAACCCGTAAAGGAATAAAAAAAAATCACAATTGAACACGCATGAAGAATTCACTTAAATACTCCTAATTTGGACGGAAGCAAACCTTCTAAATCTTTGAGTAGCGCTAGCAGTCAGCACGTATCTTTGTGCGGAAAAATATGGCAGACCTTGCTTCACGATTAGCCTACAATGCCTTCAGTATATTCCTATATCCTCGCGAAAAGCACAATGCCGTGACAATGGCAAAGGCCTTAGCAACGCTCGAAAAAGAACTGAAAAAACAGTAAATTTCAACATAAATTACACAATGCCCAGAAACCTGGAGAACAAAGAGTAAATCGGTTAAAAGAATAAGAAATTATAAACATTTTCTCATTAAATACGGAAAAAATGAAATAAATCGATTAATATTTAGTTATTTAACTGAGCGAAAGAAAAGGCTCTTGCACTACCATAAATGGAAAAAGTCCATTTAAACCAATGTAAATACATAATTGGCGCCAGGAATCGAACCCGGGCCCTGAGCCATTTTATGTCGTCTATAGCACCTTCTAGTGTATAGACTAGAATCCTCCACATTTCAGCTCAATCGGTTCGGTAGTTTTAGAGGAGATGCGTAACATAAAGCTGGCAGACAGACAATCAGACACCACTTCATTTTTAAATATTAGTATGATAATGGCATTTATCTTCCTATATTTTATCTGTATTTACATGCATGGGTTAGTAATGTTAAAGCATTCCTCATGCACTATAGACTGCTCTAACAATATTTTAACTATCTATGCCTATTCTCTTGTATTACGCGGGAAAAATGACATTTTGAATCTATCGGTACGACAATGTCTCTCTTATCTTATTAATCTAGTCAAACCTAGCATAATAAGCAGGGGATTTTAATATATATTCCTAGCATATTCAGTAAAGCTATCCGTAATATATTTCTTCAGGAGATTTAATCGGTACTTTAACCGATGATCTAATATGATTCCCAACCATTTCCTCGATTAATGCTGATACACTGCTAAACCTATCGTAACACCTTTTAACAAACATAGCTGCTCTATGTTGCACCCTGTTTAGTTCTCTGATCAAACCTAATTCATTTGGATCCCATATACTGGCTGCATATTCAAGGTAGGGCCTAACTAGTGAAAAGTAATATCGTCCTTTTGACTTCTCGTCGCATTTCCCTATTACCATTTTGATAAATTATTGGCCGCATATGTCCCGTCCCATATGCGTCTTCCCCGCGGTGAATTTTTAGTGAATGTTACACCTAAGTACATTATTGATTCAACACTTTCAACTGTCGTTTTACTAACGCTATAGTGTCTCTCTATCGAACAAACGTTTACGTACACAGATAGTAAATTGTAAGCAATGATTCTTAATTCTAAATTGTCTGGCCAGGGTCGGTAGGGGGATGGGGTGGTGAAGGGGTTCAGCTATTGGCCCTGGGACGCGCGAGGACCCTTTTTCACTTCCTACGCACTTTCACTTTTTGATTTGTGATCGGACATGTTTCGCGTTGACGACTGTAATCAGGCCATCATGTCTCATCACATGACTGATGAAATAGTCCTGTCTTCTTTTCAGTCCTGTGTTCAGCATTTTTCTCTTTACTCGTACACTTCTTTGGGCTTCTCCGTTTTTTATTCGGTCGATCAGTTTTATCTTCATCATTGTTCCGTAGCACCACATCTCGAATGTTTCCATCCTTGACTTATCTGTTGATTGAATGCTTCACTGCCATAAAGAAACATGCTCTCCAAGCTCACTAGGCTTTTCCGAAAATCTCTTTCTGTCTTTGCCACAATCGCCATGTCATCGGCAAAACTTAGCAAGCTTATCTTTTTTCCAAATGAATATTCAATTCTGAAATCTTTTCTTTGATGTCTCAAATGACTTTCTGGATGTGAACATTAAAAATTATGGGACACTACTTTTTCGCTTCGTTACTCTGATGCCTTTACAGCTGGGACCTAATTTTATCACAGCCCTATGATATTTGCATAAACTGTGTACCTTGTACAAATTCTTCGGTCAGTGTAAGATACTATTTTCCTCCAGAATTTATCGCATATAATTCCTATCCACGTTGCCAAATGCTTTCTCCAAATCCTCAAATACAACGAAAGTCGTTTGTTTTTCTCCATTATTTTCTGTTTGAGTGGGCTAAGAGCCATATTATTTCTCTTGTATCCCAGCTTGATCTGAATCCAAAATGATCTTCATCAAGGAGCTTTTCAGGTTTTCATTATGTCCACTTACAGAGATATTTGTCAATAACTTCTAGGTATGTGTGGTCAGGTTTATGGCCTCAATATGTTCACATTACTAGGTCTTTCGGTATAGGGGTAGTTATGTTTCTTGGAAGTCCAGTAATACCTCTCCATTGCGTACAGAAGCTGTGGCGCATTTAGGTTAGTAATTTCACTGCTGCCTTTTTATTTAACTTATCAAAATTATCACCGAATGCAAGAGCCTCGTACTTTTGAGCAAATCCAATGCCTCTGCGTCGAACTAGATCCCATTGTTAATATTGAGTCTCCGATATCATACATTTCTATCAAATTTTTCTCTTGTATTACCTCCACACTTCGATTACGTCCGTCTCGTGAGTGCTCTAAATATTCCTTGCATCTTCACGTATCTTCATGCTCAGTTAGATGCCCCTTACTACTTTACATATTCCGTCCCATTCCTTGAAGTGGTTATTCACTACGCCTCTGGCATTCTTACACTTTCTCATTTCAGAGATGGTTTTTCACATTTCTCTATCTTTTATCTCTTGATCGACGTGATTACTTTTTTATTCTTCTGTGGCAGTTTCCCTTCTTCAGGTTTCGCCTTTTTGCATGTATTTCCCTATTGTTTGCTCTTTGTGCCTTTCAAGGTCTTTTTTCTTAACAATATTCCTCTTCGGTTGTTTTACAGTCATGTACTCCCGTATCTTGTTTTCTTTTGCTCTCTGGAAGGCCAAGCGATATTCAGGTTCTTGCAATTTTCCTACTTGCTATTTTTTCTTCGCCGTTTTCTTCAGTTTCCTGAATTTCAAGTGGCATCATCCTAACGAAGTGGCAATCACAGTCGTTATATACCCCCGAGCAGCTTTTGCAGTCTTTCGCGTAGTTCCCGAGTCTCTGATTCACTTAAATGCACTCAATTTCAAATATTCATTCATTGGTCTCCAGGGATCTTCCAAAAATATCCGCTTCAATTGTGGTTTGTGAACTAAGTGTTTTCCAACATTAAGCTGTGTTGTGTGCAAAAATTAGAAATCTTTCTCCCCACTGATTCATCTACATCCACACGATACTCTGCAAGCCACCGCGAGGGTGTGTGGCAGGGGGTGAATATCACCAAGCATGCACTATTGACATGTAAACAAGCAACTATAGGGTCTCATGCAACTATATTGTTAGTATCTTTAGTATTTAAGGGATTAATACATGCATCATGCACTGCAGACTACTCTAAAATAATTCCCCTACCTTTCCCTTTGCTATGATGCCTATTCTGTTCTCTTATAGTACGGGGGAAAAATGCCATTTTGAATCTATCAGTGCGAAAATGTATCTCTCTAATCTTATTTATCTGGTCAAATCTGGCATAATACGCTGGTGTTTTTAATATGTGCCTAACATCTTCAGTAAAGCTATCCGATTGAAATTTCTCTAATAGATTTAATCTGTACTTTAACGTACGCTCTGATAATGATTCCCACCCTAATTCTTGTATTAATTCTGAAACACTACTCAACCTATCGTAACACCATTTAACGAACCTAGCTGCTCTACGCTGCACACTGTCTAGTTCTCTGATCAAGCCTAATTCATTCGGATCCCATACACTGGCTGCATACTCAAGGTGGGGCCTAACTAGTGAAAAGTAACATCGCTATTTTGTCTTCTTATCACATTTCCCAAGTACTCTTTTTATAAATCGTAGCTTTCCGCATTCTTCAGTTATTTTCCATCTTGACCTTCGCCGAAGATTGGATTACCTCTTCGCCACAACAGTCCTTGCGTTATACTGCAAGTAGCTCTTCAGTCAAGTTCCTGAACCCTTATTAGGGATTATTCCTACTTCAGTATTTCCATTCAAAGCGTGAATACTCGATTATACGAAAAATATGAATGTCCATATATTTTATTGCTAAATGGTCTACTACCGTTCAGAATAGGTTTTCATTGTTCTGACATTCTGCCCACTGTACTTTTTCAATTATTATCCTTATGTTGGCTAAAACTATCCTACAATATATAATCACCGTCTTCTCCAAGGTTTAGACCACAGAATCGTAAAATGCTTCGCCCAATGTCTACTCCTTACTAACCATATCTTCCAATATACCAACGGTTCGTGGCAGAATTTCCCTCTAGTTTGTGGATCCCTCATTTTCGAACGGAATTATTCTCATTGGTAATAGTACTTGCATCTCAATCCAAAGTAATATCCATGAAACTCTGTTGTAGCTCCACATGTTCTGATAGGGCGTTTCCTCTTAACATTCCTAGCTTTGACATTGTTTACATGTTTTCTCATTGATTCAGCTTTATTGTGATTAATATTTATCCCAAATAGGATTTGTTTAATATTTTGTAGCAATTGAAATATGTTTTACTTATCGCCTTATTATTTCTTGATCATTAGTAAACCTTGTCTATTCAATCAGGGATCTTCCCACTTCTATGCCTACATCAAACACCTTTCCTCGCCTCTTTCAAAATTTATTTGGCGGAAATATTCAGAAGTCCTGGAGACTATGGGTAAATCCCCGCCCTTACGTTGCCCATAAAAGTTTTGTTTTCTGATCTCAATTGTACTGTTCGATCAATATGCATGGTGGGAATGAGTCGTTGGCTTCTCAATTCACTCTTGATTTCTTTCGTCATTAGTAATGGGTATATTCATTAGTTTTTTCCAGTCAAATATAACGACATACTGCCGGGAAAAACGCTGGAATAAACATTTGGATTTCACTTTACGTTCTTTTTACTACTGTGCTCATTCGTTGGCATCTTGAGCTTTTCTCTCAGAGGCCCTTCATTTTCTTCACTTCTCGCACTCTATCTGCTGGGTGTTATTCATCGATTGCAGCCCCTTACCATACTTGCTAACTTGGTCTTCTATAAATCTGATCCTTCTTCATCCACTCTCCTCTACCTTTGCTTCTGCATCTGGATTTTCTTACTCTATCCGCTCCATTTCTTTGGCACACGAAAGTTTTCAGTTGCCTCATTTGGGAGCCACTGCATGTGGAAATTTGTCTTCAGAGCCTTCGCATCCATTGCAGACCGCATCATCAGGGTTAAAGTAACCTAGAAGTAGTTAATGCTTCGGCTATTTATTGTGATGACATGCCCCCCTCCCTTTCCGTCCCTAGCCTTATTGGATTGTGTTTCTCGCTGAAAATGAGGGCGTTTACTCGGAACCGAAATCGCAATTTTGTACACGAAATCGTTAGATGGAAACGAAAAAATAATTTTAATGAAAAAATTCTTCTAACCGCAACCATTCACTCTTAAATCAAAAATTAAAATAAGCAAAAGGTGACGCCCACCGAAAAAGCTGCTGTGATAACATTGACGTCATTTTCCTCCCGTCCTTGACTGCTTTTAGGAGAGGGGAAGGGAGTGGAGGGGGATTCTCGGAAGGTCTGCTCGCACAGATGCTGTCGTAATCACTCCCATTGGCCGAGTCAGCTGTGTCCCCCCCATTGCGATAAGGCAAAGTAGCTTCGCGGGCTCAGTTGTGATTGGACGAATTCGATGTACGTTGCCCATAAAAGTTTGATGTTTTCTGATCTCAATTGTACTGTTCGATCAATATGCATGGTGGGAATGAGTCGTTGGCCGACTTGGGATGAGTTGTACGTCAGAGGTTGCACCACGCCCACTTTTCCGAAAGGGTTAAAAACATCAGTTTTTCGACGCCTATAACTCGGGAAATAATTGACGGATCAAAAAACGGAAAAATACGGGTCTTTTTATTTTACAAACTCTATCAGATTCGGCAATAACAAAAATATGGTAAACGACCCCATTCCCCCGCTGGCGTCAGACTCATCCTGGTCCCTGGGTATTTTGGAGGACTTCCTCCCGGAAGGTCGATGAAGGCCTCTCTTCCAGGCGCTGAGGCTAATGTCGTCGTCACGGTTGAAGTTCTATTATCGTTTTTATATTCGTCCAACTCCCGTATGAAACTTGGGTAACCTCGAGGTTCTTTTGTCGGCCGTTTGAACGCATTTTAGCCAGGATCAAGGAAATTAAAAACATTTTTCCATTTCCATCTGGAGCGTCCAAAGCGTTTTTACCATAAAAACACGCAAGTATTCGAATGTAACTTTGTGCCAACATTTCTAGTCAATCGACCCACTACTTTTCGAGTTATGCGAGCACAAACATACGCAGGCTGAATTTTTATATGCATAAATATTAAGACCAGAGTCTTTATATGTATTCATACTCTGGTGTATAAGATTGCTTGTACTTGCGCGTACTCTAGGTGACTATCTGCAGTAAAACGGACGATTATGTACCTTTCAATCGTATTGCCTTTCTACAAACGGGAATTTTATGGGGAATGGGTTGCTGTTCCTGCGTAGTTACCGATTGCGGAATTGTCCGATAAATTACGTTACTTTTCACCAATTGTAGTAAATCTTGGGCATCGAGAAGGGTCTCCATACGAAATTTCCACTAGTCGTAATTAGTTCCGTCGAATGCGGGAACTTTTACCACTGAGTCCATTTTAAATACGTGGTCTACCTAGGGCCATAACCAGAAACAATCAGGGCCTTTTCTTTTGAACTCCTTTATTTAGACTGTCGGACAAAGGTACAGGCACTGACATTCATAGTGCAGGACTCAAACAAAAGACACCTGCTATATGTTGGAAATTGACGTAATATCCCAACACTTTTGCTATTACTCAAGAACCCCTCAAGTAGCATTACTCAATGCTTACTTTTTGATTCCTATATTGGCTTGATATATTTTTTTGATCTACCTGTGCTTTTCTCATTGATATTGTAATGAGGTGAATAATTATTGTTGACTCTCGGCTGACTGGTACATCATCAAATCAGCCTTAGTAAACATTCCCCGCACCTACCTCTCACGCCCCAGCTCTATCCATGCAGTCCTCGCTATTTCTTGCGCGAACTGGCTGAAAATCTGGCAATAAGGGGAAACCTTGCCTGTATACGCCTTCTGATTCCACATTCATTACTGTTACTTTCGTCCTTTAAGCCGCACGGAAGTTTTCATTCAGATGCCTCAATCTTGTCGCTACCCAATCCAACATATACATATTTTCATTTACTTTTTGCATACTATACTACCTAAAATCCTCTCTAAACAAACACATGCTAATTTTATCCTCTGGTTATTTCTATTAGTATCTTCATAACAGTTAGGTATTAGTGCCTTCTCTTCACAAGGCCTTCTGACTATAACTATTTGTCATGAAAACATTGAACAAGTTCAGGAAATATGTGTATTCACTGTACCGTCAACTTTTACGTTACTTTCTTTCGTGAATATTATTCAGCAATTTCTATTTGTTTTAATTTTCCTTGGTGCCATTCTATCATGCGCACATTATACAGAGGCCTAATTTATCCCAATACTTATTTTTCTTCACCAAAGTAGGCTAAATGCCCATATCACTTTTCCATAAAGTCACTCTGCATTTCTTCCGACGTTCCCCGTACTCTTTTTGGTTTTTTACACTGTTTTTCTCGCTAATTCCATTGCCTTGCCTTCCTTCTTGCACGATTCCCACGTTTACCATGTAGTGGGTCTTCTTTTCCCTTTTTCTACTCACTCCTTATCACCACACTGATTCTTTACCGTCTTTCCTTTACCCTATTTCCTTAAAACCACGTAGGCTCGTACAAACGTTACCCAATCCAAAAGTTTTTCTCAGACCTATCTGTTCACTATGCTAGTCCTAGGAGTTCATTTTATGGCCCTTCCGATGACATTGGATCTACTTTAATTTATCCTGTTCGCATATCTTAAGGTGAGGTTAATTTATTTGTCGTATTCGTAATTCAACAATCCTCTGGCTTTGGAAGTGGTTTCCTACCTAAAACGGTTTCTTGTCTATTAAAAGACGCATTATCCCTCTTCTTCATCATCGGTTACAAATTCTAAAGTGTTGACGCAGCTCTCCACTCGATTCTTCTAATGGCCAACCTCTTGATATTAACGTAATTTTTCCCTTTCACATCCTTTACAACATGGTCCACATATCACTCAAAGCCTTCCTTTGTCATTCATCCCGTCCAATTTTCCCTCGACTATTGTCATCGTCAGGCCATCAGGTTGAATCCTCCATCTACTTGAAGCACGCTTACTCTTTCATTCATCTAATCACTGAGCACTTTCAAGTCATTAGCAAAAATTTTGCTCAAGCGAGTTTTACACCTACATCTGCATCATGCCCTGCAAGCCACCGCAAGGGTGTGTGGCAGGGGGTGAACGATGATTCACCCCCTGCCACACACCAGGAATGCATAATCAATCAGAAAGAGCACTTACTATCATGGAGACATGCAAAAAATTGCTCCTTATTCACTACTTACTCGAAACGTGAAATGCTAACTATAAATGACAGTTATATATTAGTTATTAAAATTAATGTAAGGGTATTTGAATAGTCGGTCATTTCTATGTATATATAAATTATAAATCCATATTTCCTAGGGCGCTAGAACTCATTCTTATTAAATTAACGCATCACTAAGCATTTATAAAGATTTTCGCGAATATTATCAGCTCATATTCACTTACTATTTACATTCCGTTGTAATCCTAGTCACTACGCTACCGGTCAATTTCATGTGAATCATACTCTTCATGCATCATAATATTCATTGCAGTGATAAATTCAATTACTCTTAATAGCATTCTATCGCTTAGAAACCATCATTCGCAACATATTTAAGCAAGTTTATTCTTGCATTCATTTTTTTCCTGCTTTATGACTTATTTTTCCTTTTCATTTATTTCCGAAGTATTGATTTTATTTGCCTTTGGAATCAGTGTCCATTTCTGCGACATCCTTTTTTAGGCGTTAGGCTCATGAAAACGTGTCCGGCATTTGGTCAAATGTGGTGTGGTTCAATGTTATTCTCGCGTTGCAGTGCTTATAATAAAGAGCAGTGTTCTGAAAACCTCACTTCAGCGGCGTCGGAAGTGGGGGGCAGGGGGGGGGGGGCATTCGGCCCCCCACTTGCCCCGGGCCCTTGAGAAATGAGTCTTCATTAATAAAAATTAAATTTCACTGGTTTCTAGCTTGCCTTTTCCCTTCGTACGCATATTCTACCACCTTCATATGCACTTTTAGCGGAATTCTAGTCTCTATCCCCTCCAATCCGCAAAAAAATGCGGGCCCTTTTCATGGGAGCCGGGCCCTTTTCTTAAGACCCGAGCCCTTTTCAAGGTTGGCCCCTCCCAGCGAAAATAGTTCCGAGCCCCTGCCTCACTTCTACCCGGCAGAAAATGTTATCTCCCATATGCTCTAATCCCAGCACACAACAGGTACTCACATTTATTTCGTGATATTTTAATTATTTCTCTTCCATGCCTAGCATAGTAAACTTGTAATCTTTCCTACTCCTACTGTTCATCTACATCCACTTCTGCATCTACACGATACCCAGCAAGCCACCGCGAGGGTGTGTGGCAGGGGTGAAAATCACCAAGCATGCACTACTGACATGCTGTCATCACTGTTGCTCTCGAATAAATTTTTATTTTTCATTGCGGAATATTTATTTATATTTTATACACATTTTACGTGTAATTTTATTAGGAACCATCTTTTTATTCACCATTCTACTCATCCAACTTTCAGTACCCTCATCGTATTCCGCATTTTGTATTTTGGCTTTTTTTGACGTCAATCATACTTACTATATAACCGTATTCCTACATAGTACACTGCAACGGACAGAAAGGGTGTGCGGCAGGTGGTGCTTTTGCACTATTTTATGTATTGTCAACGGGTTACTAATTAACTACACTTGAGGGGGAACTAGTTGGTTACAGTCATATTGAGGTTCCGTATTAAAAAAAGATCGACATTACTCAATATGAATTTATTCGTTGGTACTACACCGCAGCATGGACAAGGCTTGACTGGGCTGACCCAAGCAAAAAGGCACACAACAGGCATAAAAACAAAAGAGTAGTGAAATTCGTCTCGAAATACTCATCAAATCAGCTTCAGCAATACAAACTTTTCAATTTTTTTTTTCTTTCCTTAACACTCCCCCTAAAAGTTTACATTGCTGCAACAAACAACAAACAAAATGAAATACATCAAATATCAATAAACATCTCTTTTGCTCAAATTGTCTCTTACTTCATCAATAGCAAAATAAAAATGAGAAACAGAAAGGAAAGCTTACAATCCAAGTAAATAACTCACTTTCAACTTCAAATTAAAGTTCACACATGCCCAATAAAGAACGCAAATTTTCAAACTGCACTCTAGGAACAGGCTTAGTAAAAACATCTGCAACTTGCCTTTTACTTGGAACATATTGAATTGTTAATTGTCCTTTTTGGAGTTGTTCACGAACAAAATGATATCGCACATCAATGTGCTTTGACCTTTTATGAAATTCAGGGTTTTTAGCAAGCTTAATAGAACTGTTATTGTCACAAAACAACACTGGGGGACATTTTAATGGGGAAATTTCATCAAAGAGTCTCTTCAACCAGACAGCATCCTTTGCGGCTTCACTAGCAGCAATGTACTCAGCCTCTGTGGTTGACAGCGACACACACTGTTGCCGCCTGCTGGCCCAGGTGATGGCACCACCACTATGCATAAACACAATGCCACTGACTGACCGCCGTGAATCAGGGTCGCTGGCATAATCAGCATCACTGTAACCAACTAGTTCCCCCTCAGTCTCAGATGAACTGTATAAAATTCCCTGTGACAATGAACCCTGCAGATACTTCAAAATCCGTTTAACTAGACCCCAATGTCTTACCTCGGGGTTATCAAGGAACTGAGATGCATAGTTCACCGAGAATGCTATATCTGGCCTAGTAGCGACAGCCAGATACATCAGGCAGCCCACAGCCTCTCGATATGGTGCACTAGTTGTCTCAGCATCCGTCCTTTCCTCTGCTTTCAAATACTGCTCAATTGGTGTAGAAACTGGATTTGCTTCTGCCATCTTGAACCGCTGGAGCACCCCCTTAGCATAAGAACTTTGGTTGATGAAGATTGAACCCTCTGATTTTTGTGTAATATGTATGTTCAAGAAGTATCCCACTGGTTCACTAGTGATTTTAAACTCCATTTCTAAACGTCGCATAAATTCAGTAATTCTATGTTTATTTGACGCAGCCACAAGTCCATCATCAACGTAGATGACCACAATCAATTTGTCACGGCTATCTGTCCCATAAAATAAGCAAGGATCTGCCCCACTCTCACACAGCCCAAAGTCCTTGAGAACTCCCTTAAAGCACTTATTCCAACACCGGGGGGATTGCTTTAGCCCATATAAACTTTTATGAAGCTTACAAACTCTGCTAGTGCCATCACTAAATCCCTCTGGCTGTTTCATGTAGATTTCTTCATCAAGGACCCCATTGAGAAAAGCAGTCTCAACATCAAATTGTGCCAAATGCATGTGTTCCTTGGCAGCAATACTTAATACAGCTCGAATAGTATCGAACCGGGCAACAGGGCTAAACGTTTCACTGTAGTCCACTCCTTCTCGCTGGCTAAACCCTCGCACGACAAGCCGTGCCTTGTATCTATTAATTTTACCATCAGCTGCACGTTTTATTTTATAAACCCATCGATTTGAGATGGGTTTGCGATTACCTGGTAGGGCAGTCAAGGTCCAGGTCAAGTTTTCCTTCAGTGCAGACATCTCTTCCTCCATAGCAGTCTCCCAGAGTAATCGCTGATCTGATTCTATTGCCTCAGAATAGCTCCTTGGCTCATTAATCTCAGCTAACATTATCTCAATGAGGCGTTCAGGAGGCTTGATTTTCAAACGATCCCGTAGGTTTATCTCACCTTTATTGGTGGGTTCATCGACACAGTCCTCTTCAGGATCATTTGAGGGCTCCAGCTCAGAAACTTCCAACTCGTCATGTGTGTAAGTTGGAAATAACGTCAGCAGCCCTCCACCAGTCTCAGGTTCAAATATGACATCACAACTCCTAACTACCTTGTTTCCAGGCTTTACCCATACTCGAAATCCATCTATATTCTCAGAATATCCCACAAAAACCCCACACTGACTCTTGGAGTCCCATTTCTTCCGATGGACTTTCGGTATGTGAATGTAACAGTTGGTACCAAAAACACGGAGCTTGTCCAGATGTGCTGTCTTCCCTGTAAAAATCTCATATGGTGTTTTTCCATCCACACTGCTTGGACCTGTTCGGTTGAGAACATACACAGCTGTATTAACTGCTTCTGCCCACAATGTTTTAGGCAAATTCTTCGCTAATAGCATAGTGCGAGCGAGTTCAACCACAGTTCTGTTACTACGCTCTGCACAACCATTTTGCTCAGGCGTATATGGATTGCAGACGCAAAAGCTCACACCCATCGACTTTAACAGTTTTTCTACGTCATGGTTGACAAACTCCCGACCACCATCGCACTGGAATATACGTACAGGTCGTCTACATTGATTCTTTACGATCTGCAACACTTCTGCTACCTTTTGCACAGTTTCCGATTTCTCCTTAAGAAAGTAGACCATGCGCAGCCTGGAGTAATCACATGTAAAGCATACAAAGTACCGTGCTCCACCCAGTGACTCACACTCCATCGGCCCACAGACGTCAGCGTGTATTAACTCCCCTGGTTCTTTAGCTCGCTGACTTCTTGAATGAAAGCTACTCCTATGCTGCTTACCTTGAACACAAGCGGCACAGAAGTTGTCATCTTCAGCAACTTCAATTCCTCGTTGTTTGAGAAACTTCTGGACATGTCGTTTATTTTGATGACCAAGACGCTCATGCCAAATTTGCAGTGTATCTTTCGATGCTACATTCATCTCTTTGGCACCTGTTACTTCAAATTTCACCACACGGATATGGAGTCTAAATAATTGCCCATACCGGACACCGCAAGCTTTCACAACATCGTCTTTAAGAAATTCACACTTTGTCTTCGACGACTTAAATGACAGGCCTTTATCAAGTGCGGAAACAACAGAGAACAAATTTCTCCGGGCCATGGGTACATATAGTACATTCTCCATACGACACGGTAACCATTTACCGTCAACACAGGATTCAAACTTGATTGTCCCTTTTCCTAGTGCATTCATTGTGGATTTGTCACCAATAAATATTTTCAAAGGCGTTGCAAACAGTTCAAAGGAAGAGAACCACTCTCTCTGGTTTGATATGTGATCGGTGGCGCCGGTATCTACAACCCACATATCACTAACGGACTCTGCATTCAAAATTTCACTTATGAAAGCCTGATCAATCTCATCATTACGGTCTGAAGCACTATATTTATTTTCCACTCTCTTATGTTTCGAAGAAGGGCAATCCTTTTTCATGTGTCCTAATCCACCACAACCATAGCACTTGAATTTCCTCTTTTCTTTTACTTTCTCTCGCGAAGATTCCCCTTTCTTTCTACTTGGACCACCGGCAAAAGTGGAACGATCAGTTTTTCCCTGAAATTTGGGTCTTGCTGTCATCAGTGCTACTGTTTCTTCTTTCCTTTCAGCTCGTTTCGAACGACGCATATCCTCACAAGTCAACACTGCCACCAAATTCGCGAACGTCTGGTGATCTTCAGGTCTCGCCCACCATGCCTGTTTTAGACTCTCATACTCGTCGGGCAACGTGTCCAATAGCTTGACCATCAGAGATGACTCATCCGGCCTTACATTTAGCTGCTGCATTCGTAGGACTAACCCTTCAAACCTCGCGATGTGCGTCACCATATCATCAGCGAGGCTCATGCTGAAGCCAAAAAACTCCGCCTGGACAGTGTGAGCAGCTTGTTTGGTCTGTTGTTCAAATACAGCGTGTAATTTGCACCACATGTCCCTCGCTGAGTCACACGCGACGAGAAGAGCAGCCACTTTCGATTCAACAGTCCTTACCAGGACTTGACATGCCGCTCGATCTGCCTTGTCCCAAACTTTATACGCTGCATCATACGAAGTTCGCTCGTTTGAGGATGAATCGCCTTCCACATGTACTGGTTTACTGACCTCTCCAGTACAAACCTCGTATGCATTTTCAATGCCTCTTAGTATGTTTTTCACAGAGAACTTCCAAATCGTCCAGTTCTCATTACCGCGTAACTTCTCGATTCCATGGAGCTCCATGCTTTGCACTTAACAGCAAACAGTTAATTCACAAGTGCAACCAAGCAAAAAATCCAAACGAGAACGTGGCGCGAAAAAACCGCCAACCGTCACGATGACTTACGCGAAGCGAAAAACGCAACTTAACTCGCGAAACACGATTGAAAACATCGAACACTATTCATACAACCGAGAAACCACGCTCTGCTACCATATTGAGGTTCCGTATTAAAAAAAGATCGACATTACTCAATATGAATTTATTCGTTGGTACTACACCGCAGCATGGACAAGGCTTGACTGGGCTGACCCAAGCAAAAAGGCACCCAACAGGCATAAAAACAAAAGAGTAGTGAAATTCGTCTCGAAATACTCATCAAATCAGCTTCAGCAATACAAACTTTTCAATTTTTTTTTTTCTTTCCTTAACACCGTTATTAGTACTAATTGCATAATTGTTTCACAATATACTCATCCCATATATCTGCTATATTAGGTGTCCTTAAGAATGGATATGTAATGTACACTTTCTTAAGCCTTATTACTCCTCTCTCTTACTTTCGCTTTCTCATGTACACTGTTCTTCCATTCCACCAAAATTCCAATCAGATCCAATCAAGAGACTACCAAATGGTGGATCATCTTGGATCCTCAACGCTCATTGCCTCATTATCCTTTGCTAAGCTCTCCTCTCTTTGCTAAGCTCTCCTCTCTTTGCTAAGCTCTCCTCTCTTTGCTAAGCTCTCCTCTCTTGGCGCCTCTCTCCGTGCTTCATGTAAGCACGCATTGGAATCTATTGTTTTGATAAAATCGCCCTTTTGCTAAGGTCGGAACGGAATCCTTTTTTTTATTTCAATCAATGTATTCAAGACGAGAATTTTTTTACCGTACAAGGACGATGTTTCCATAAACGATCTTCATAATCTACTGGAGGGCCAGCAGATCATTGAAACACTTTCTCGGACGCATTCTTGTTCCATTCTCCTGTCATTAGCACTTCCTTCACGATACCGTCAACCCCTTATCCGGACCGCTAATGGCCTCATTCATTTTTCAACAACACTAACATTTCGCTGATTTGCTTTATTTCACTGTACAATGGGAACGTTTCCTTTCTCCCCGTTACAGCGATAGAACGATGCCACAGATAATATATCAATTCCAGCGTTTGGTCTTATACTTTCACTCTACCATCTTGGCGCCTCTCTTTGGAATTAAACCCATGATTAAAAATCTGTTCACACCTCCGACTACCCCTCGCCATGATGCCTTACTGCAGCAATGAAATGCAGAAGCAACTCACCAAAATGCAACTTTTTGCCATACATTTAATATTCATCATTGGTTAGCAATCCTGATATTGTTTTAACGCAGCTCTCCACTGAATTCTTTTATCAGCTAATATCTTATTTACGTATTACTCCTTTTTCACATCCTTCATCACTTGTTATTTATATGTCATACGAGGCCTTCCTTTGCCATTCTTCCCGTTCACTTGTCCTTCATAGATTGTCTTCAGCTGGCCATCATGTCTCAAGATGTGGCCTATTAATTTATCGTATCTTCTTAGGGTATTCAGAAGACTTCTCTCTACCCCCACCCCTCTTCTTAGGACTTCCTCGTCAACTTACTCATGCGATCCGTTTAATCCTCATCATTCTTCCGCAGTACCACCTATCGAATGCTTCCAACCTTTTCTCCTTCATTGCTGTCATCGTCCATACCTCACTGCCATAAAGAGACACGCTCCAGATGTACGTTCTGATGAATTGTTTCCTTACTTACATGCTTGTATTTCCATCTGTGGGTGGATTTTTCTTTTGATTTAATGTCCTCTTTGCCTGGCTATTCTACTGACTATTTCATTCTTGTGTTTTTCATCGTTGGTTACTCAGTTCACTTATCTTAGTCTTCTTTTAGTCTAGTTTTCTGCGTCTTGAATGACGTATTTAATTCAGTTATGACCTATTTGTTTTCACATTATCAGTTACGACCGGTATGTTAAGCTGTTTTTGTACATCCTCGCATATTTTGTTCATGTTGGTCATTTTTATATGTGAGATTGTTTTAAAAAATATCACATTATGAGACACCCCAAATTCCACCCTTTTGTCATTCCATTTGAATTGTCGCCAACTGAATTGTCTCTTCTTCTTAAGTTCATCTTGTTCTTGATTGTTCGATTTACCTATTGCACTCGATCTATTTTGTCTTACTACTTCAACAATACTTTTTTTAAAATAATGATTGGCTATTTACATCAATATCATTTTTTATTCTATTAATAGATCAGTTATTTCAGGCAATTATTTTAAAGTACACTTTGTAAGGTTCCACAAAATTTTATTCTAACATCGACCTAGGTTTCGATTGTATACCAACCATCTTCAAGGTGTTCTTTTCTTTCTCAATTCTTCCTTGAAGATGATTGGTATACAATCGAAACCTAGGTCGATGTTACAATAAAATTTTGTGAAATCTTACAAAGTGGTTTCTCTATTTGCTACTATCATGCGGTTCCACCAATACAAGCCTGAGGGCTTCCTTTTTATTAAAATGCACCCCTTTTTCAACTTGTACTTTATGCCATTCAAGTTGCATCAGAGCCGTAATGTAGTGGAGAGTAGTCTTATCTTTCTCTCCTGCTTCACCTACTGTACCTACTATTATGCGTATTGTTGTCTTCTAGTATCTATCGGAATGAAAAAACTTTGTAAATTTCACATTAGTAAGTTTGATACGACCAGTTTCATCGCTTGAGCGACATCTTCAGGACATTCTAGTATCTATCTTACCCTTGCACTGTATCTATTTTTCTTTACACCCATCATTTCCCTAGTACACTTTTGGCGTGAATTCTCGTGAACTGTCTCCTTTTTTGATGTATTACTATTCCACTAGGGTATGTTCCTCGAAGATTGTCTCATATTTTCAGAATGTTCGAATTCCTTACTAGAAGACATCTATCCCGACAGCACAACCGTTAAGGAGATGAGATGACCGGCCTGGGAGCTCCTTCCAAGAGAGTGATGAACACGCCCCAAGTCTCCTACGATGTCATTCCAGGGTCCATGCGGGCGGTGCTTGGACCAGGAGCCCAGCTGCTGGACTTCACTGAGCTGCTCTTGTCATTACCGATCAAGGGCTGCACTCCCTCGAATGCGGAGGACATATGGAGTCGGCCGTGTCTGGAGTCTTTGTCTCGATGCTCGGCTGCACCTTGTGTGTTGCAAGGCATCCGGACTGAAAGACTCCAGACATTGCAGACACTCTATGTCCTCCGCATCCGATGGAGTGCAGCCCTTATCCAAACCTGATGTACTTGTTGCGACTCAATAAATTTTTTTGTGGACCCCACCCAATTGTTAATTATCTAAGTTTCGGCGCTGAACAGAGACTAATTTTTTTTGCGTTGGACTTATAATAGTTTTTTAAGGCTTTTTTTGCCAAAAAATTGGCCAAAAAGTGCCTAAAATCGGCTCCGATCGAGTTATTTTTCTCATTTTCGCCATTTGCTATCAACGAGTAGTGAGTGGCGGCCGAAAATACTCTAAGTCCAAAATGTAAACAAAGGCGAAAAATGACTAAGTCCAAAAGGTAAACAGAGGAAATGTGCTAAGTCCAGAGTATAAACAATGCATTGGCAGTTGACAACTATTTATTGGAGCAGAAAAGCAAAGTACAAGTTCACAAGATAGTGTGCAATGACAAGTGACAAAAAGCCTGAGAAAAGAAAAACAAGTAAGGGTTTGACGAAATGCATGCAACCACGCTAACCACCTGTTTATTGGCATGGCTGCATGCGGTACATGAGAGTTACGGTGGTCAATGCAACAAAGTTTTCTTGAAGCATCACAAGCAGTAAGAATTCTTGAGGCAATCTTGTAGTTCCGGAGGTCCAAGCACTTGAGCGATGTATTCTGCCAGTTAAGTCAGCTGAGGTGTTTTGTCTTCCCGTGAGTTCCAGTTGTCGCAGATGTAACAGCATCAGGTATTGCGCAAAATCTCTGCTACTCTGCGCTGCTTTCTGCCAGTTGAATCAGCTGTAGTATCTGACGTTCTGTGCTCCAGTGCGGCAAAATCTCTGCTATTATATGGCAAGAATGAATGCAGAACACCTGCAAGATGAAAAAGCAGGTTAAGTATTGCAAAGGTTATTTGGGAAACCGAATGTAAGTTCTCACATCCATGTACCAAGCCGTATATTTAAGGCTGTGCCAGTTAAATAACTTAAATTCACTATTAATTTGCTTCCCAGTTGGTACAATTACCACAGAATAAGTTGTGCTTTTGAATATTAACTAACGTTGATGTTGCTCTTGCTTAATACAGAAAACCAGGTAAGTAACATGTCCTAGGAGAGTTCTAAATGACCGTATTTACTCTTATTACAGTATCCAAATTTTAACTAGCTGGAGGGCATTCACTAGTGTTTTAATGCATCATTTGAACAGTGTAGTCCTTACCTAGTTCCAGCACTAACTCCTACGCGCTAGTAAACTATTCGTCGAAATTTAGTTGCACTTATATACTGCCAAATTAGAAAGGAAGGTTGACTAGTAAAATATTCAGTTCACTTAAGTAAAACCGCTCGTAGATCTCGGTTGTATTTAATAATCCATCTCTATCCAATAGCTTAACTCTTGCGAAACTTCTTTGCTCATGAAAAAATCCAACCGGAGAAATTATTAACCTCAAGACGTTAACGGATGTAATTAAATTGTTGTTATGAATATTATTGTTTGCAATGAATGAATGCTAATGTATTGAAAAACAAATCCTAATTTACCATAATTTCCAACTTCGTAAACCGCTTAACGTACGCTCTATCCCATGTGTCTGCCATATTAAATAATTGCATTGCGAATCCATTAAATTCTCTATCCAATAAATTTTTAATTTATTCCTAGATTTGGTAAATTGCTCAAAAATCTAAGCATCTTGTTTCGAGGCTGTCAATATGTAATAGAATAGTGAATGCAAAATGTTTCCTAACTATTGGCTAAACGGCTATCCCGCCTTCGATATTGCTTCACAATTGAATAAAGAATGCGTAAAATTAAATGTTTATAGTGGAGCACGACTGACGTATGAATTAGTAAAAAAAACCAAATACCACAGACTTATGTATGAACTATTTAATATTTTAACTTTAATTGCGACACTAAATGGTTTAAGACCAAGCATTTCGCCACATTAAGTAACTTCAACATCGTAATTATGGTAAGAGTTCTAATAAGAATCTCACAGATAATTAGCTAATTGTTTATTATGACGTCTTTCTGTAACAAGGACCTGAATGAGTGACAGGTAAAATATTTTCTATTTTTAAGCTGAATTGACATTGTTTAACACGATAGGAATGTCTACGATAGTAAAGTCTCATTTAATAAGGTTTTGAGAAAAATTCTGAGCTTGCATATGTATTTAAGTAACTGAACGTCGCCTGAAAGGTATCCAAAGAAATCCTACTATGGAAACATCTACATGCACAGATTTTTAGACTATCATTTATACTTATGGCAGGTCTCAGTTCGCAAATGTCTTTGGCTCAAGTTAACCGGAAATGAGATTTGATAAAAATCAACTGTAGAAAAGATCTATGTTCATAAAAATTAACGATAATGCAAAAAAATGAGGCAAGTGCTGGATCGCAATGCTTTCAATTGGAACTGACTGAGTTATGTATCTTTGCCTAAACCCACGGATATTAGTCATGGATGTGAGAAGCTACACCTGTGTTCAAAACAAACTATGAATCCAGAATACTTGGATTATAGGGACTCAGGATCAGTAAACGTGAGTTGAATAAAAGCATGGAAATATTTTTTCTTATTTTATTTCATAACAACAAAACTTGGAAAACAGTACACTACACACAGAATATCACACTACACACAGAATATCACATTACACACAATGGCACAAAGCATTGCTTTTTCCCGCAGCAAAAAATTCATTAAAACTTGAAATATTTTACATAAAATCTGTATCACTACCAATATATTAATTGAATTTTAATCACTAACTTCATTGCTAATTCACATTTAAACTGTGCGTAACATTTACAATTGAGCATTGAGTGGCAGGACTGGACGATTTTTCAACAGAAAGCAATTCCGATTTCCAACTACTTTTTTACTGAAGTTTATTTTTACCTAACTTTCATTAGCATATCTGTGATCAGTGAAAAAAATTACACCTCGAAAAAACATGGTAGCATCCTTTAGCAACGAAAAAGGTGTGATCAAACTAAAATTTTAAGTACGTATTTTAAAAGAGGACAATGGATACACAAATTGACAATATGGGAAAGGAGCGATGAATGGTGACACAGATAATAATCTTGAAAAAGGTACCAAATTAATGAATGCTAGTTTGTAAACCGTGGTGAAGAGTAAAATCTTGTAAACGAAGCCCTATTTTCTAAATACACGGTACGGATTAACATTTCGGACACACGATATAACATTAACTAACAGGTTTAAACCTGTTTTGATCAGGGCAAAGACAAGAAAGAAAAATACCTATATGTACAATACTATCGCTTGCATAAATAACGACTCAAATTTATTTCACTTAACTTTTGCAAGAAATATTCATAGACAATTTAAGTCACCTTATGGACTGCAGGAAACTTTAATGGGATCAAAGTATACCACGAAGATCCTCTCCAACATTCCCTGCGTATGTACATCAAAAATACTGCAGAATATTTTCAATCTTCAACAGGCACTAATGGAAAGTAACGCAAGTTGTGAAGAATGTGGTTCCAAACCAGTCTTTAGTCTCCCATAATAATCGAAGATTATCGACATACTGATCCTTGCTCAATTCTAGAAAACCAAAAGACGGAAAAATAGTTTGCAGACATCTCAGATACATCACTTTGGATACAAAGCTGGTTGTAGAGTCACTTCCTACTACAAATTTTTCCAAAATCACAATTTTCAGAAAAAATCGATGAAATGGACTATGTGCTGGAGTTTCCGTTAGTTGATAATCGAGATAAAAACTGAAGGGAAGACACTAAAGAAAACAAGGGGTAAGTGGACAAATGAAGTGTGACTAAGGAAAGCAGCAGTACAAAAATGTAACTGAGCTAGCGATAAATAATAATAAAATGTCTTTATTTGCAGTGATACTGGGACTAAAAATTCCCTTCTTCCACTCAACCCTTTACAAAAAGAATTAGTAGCATCGGACCGTGGATTCCAACCAAGGATTGAAGCACATGGATGATTAGCCGAGGTTTTAATTGCAGTCAAAGATTCATGCAAAAAAAATGGTGTTACGATATTTGTCAGCTTGAAATACAAGAGTAGAAATAAGGAAGAAATTCATTAGAACAATTCTCTTGAGTATGTTTCTTTACGGCAGTGAGGCTTTGACGATGACGGCTGCGGAGCAGAAAAGGGTGGAAGCATTCGAAATATGGTGCTACAGAAAAATGATTAAGATTAAATGGATCGACCGAATAAGTAACGAGGAAGTCCTAATATGAGTGGGAGAAAAAAAGCAGTCTGCTGGAAAATAAAAAGACGGCCTGATGACGACAATCTTAGATGGAAAAGTAAACGGGAAGAATGGAAAAGGAAGACTTCGTAAAATAATCCAAGGCATATGGAATAGGTATTTACGGATGTAAAAGAAATGACGTCAATATGAAGAGGTTGACCGATAGAAGAATCGAGTGGAGGGCTGCGTCAAGCCGATCCTAGGATTGTTGACCGATGATGATGACGCTATTGGTGTAATAGGGATATCTAGTGAGCATTTGATGTGGTGTTAGAAGTAAAAAAAAAAGACCGAGAATCAAAGTATTCACATTATATAGACCGCCAAACATATTGGAATGAGCTGTGGAACAACTGACTAACTACATTCGGAACTTCACTGCACAAATATCGTTGTATAAAAGGTGGAGAATTTAAGTCATCCTTTATTGACTAGAATACATTCCGTCTTAGAAGAGGAGCTAAAGATAAACTAAATGCATCATTATTTAACACAGTTACATACTTTTCAACAATTTCGTTCTTTACCAGACGAATATAAATTCTCAATTTGTTTAAAACCTATTGCTTGGGGTAGACGAAACGTAGTTACCCGTAACGGAACTAGTGATTTCGAAGAGAGTTAAGCTATATTTCCCTGGGCAACGGCAAACATTCCAAACTAAAAGGAAAATGCTCGTTTCGTCAAGCTAATAGTGGAGGGATGGAACAAGAGTAACGATTAATTTAAAATATTCAATATGCTAATTATAAGTATTGATTCAAAAAATTATTAATCACACGCTCATCGGTTAACAATAGTAACAAATAACTTCAAAGGGAACCATAAAAAAGTGAGATAAACGCGAAAATGAGAAAATCATTGATAAGTCGAAAAGTTTGCGAAGCTCAAATGAAAGGAAAGCGAATACGGAGAAGAAATTAGTGAAAACTAAATTATTTATGAAATGTGTCCAGCGCTTGTAAAGAAAGCATGTCGAATACATTAAGAAATTTTCAAATAGAATGTGACCGCACATTTAAATTATATTTCTTATTGCTAATATGCACACGTTTAAGAAAATAGGATAATTTTACTGAAAAGATACCCCTAGGATATTATAAATGATCAATGCATTGAACTCACTTGCCCGCACAATCAATTCACATAAATTCGTGTTCAAACAAACAAATGCTCGACATTTTATATCATGCCGCGGAGTAAAAACAAGAGCTAAATAGCATCAAACCGGACAAATTGCCAAGCCCATATCGAGATGTAGTCCCAATTAATCAGCTTTAGTGTATGAAACTGTTCCTTATTTTGAATGTTGTTCAACTCTGGATAAAATTCGATTACTGACGGAACACTTTACCAAATGACTGGAAAGTACCCAGCTTTCCTCTTATCAAGAAATAGAGAATAGGGAAGAATAAGTCGGTAGCGTCGGTAGCTACCCATTAGTTTCTTTTATACCAATCTATTTTAAATTATCGAACATACAATCATTATTTCGATGTCGGGGTATTCGGGTGATTGCTTGCAACTAGTCCTGTGTTTCAGAGAGGTAGACCTGGCGAGGCAACATTCAAATGCGATGTTGGCCTCCAGTGAAAGAAACACTGAGGTTGATCCGATGATTCCTATACTCCAAGAAGGGTATTCAATCAAGTTCATCACAATTTTGTTTCTAATGTGTTGAGGTTAGATAATCAAAGGCCAGCAATGTGGATAGGATTTAGGAAGAAAGTTCAAACTAGTAGGGTGAACCGTTAGAAAGTACACTTCTAGCAACGTTCTCCTGGGAGAGTCCCTTATTCATAAGAATAGCGACAAAGCAAAAGAACAGTTCAGAATCCTTTCCTAGAAGGCAGGCAGACTTCTGCAAACATTTCAGATTATCCATTAAATTTTATTCCAAGTATAATGAATACTATCAACCTAACGATACTTAAATATTCTTTTTAAAAAACCGAGTACTATGCTTATTAAATCAAAAAAAAGGATAGACATTAAGACCAAAATTAGAAGAAAATATCTCCGCATACAAAAAGAGAAAATATCGTGATTATCGGGTATTATAAATTAGCGTTGATGATTTTAGGATTTTCTGCGAGTCTACATATGTTCGAAATGCGTACGACGCATTGTGTAACATACGACTGTTTCCCATCTTTGCGGTGAATTTTCGAGTTCTTTACAGAAGAAGTTGACATACAATTCCACTTATCTATTCAATTTATAAAAAAGGAAGATGGCAGAAAATATTAAAAGAACAAGCCATTATTGACGTAATATTAGAATGATTACGTAGAACTCCGAGCAGTAGGAGTTTACTATTATTCAAAATTATTGGATTATCTTAGTTCTTCAGCAGAAGACTCAGAAATACTAAGTAGGTATATGGCAGGATATTATTCAATCATAGGCAGATCGTTAACTTAAATGACGTCTTCAATGTCGAAACTTCTATAAACGTAGTATTAGAATCTAGGAGTATCAAACGCTGGACTTCGGTGGGAGCCAAACGGATTTTTATGGAGAAATTCGGTAGAAATAATCATGGCTCATAAACGATTAAATGTATTCGAATTGGTTTGAATTAATCGATACATTTGATCAAGTCAAACAGTTTAAATGTACGCTATGGTTCTAATCTTTACGAACTGGCATTTCGGACAGATTCTGAAAACCCATTTAACAAAATATATTTTACTATATATAGTCCGATATTTCAACCATATTACCTAAGAGTAGGGACATGACATTTTCGCGAAACGTTTTTTGTGACAGGATTCACGAAATAAGAGACTTTTGGGTTTAATCACGAAATTAACCGTGTCTTCTTTGAAGCGCGATTTTTAACGAAATTTAAGATATTTTGCAAATGCCGAATTTTTATAGCATGAAATATTTTCTTCAGTGATGGCCGGATCGGATCTTTCATTATTCTCGGTTCCGGATTCGGATCCAAAGACACAGTAAAATCGGATCCGGATCGTAGATTTTAAATTTTCGCGGCTTTGATATCGATCGAAGTGCCCCGTGAATGAAATGTAGGTGCGGTAGATATTGACAAGAAGAGGATGTGTAACTAAGGTCACGTAATTAGATGAAAACATTCCCGTGCAAATAGAAGCAAAATAAAGAAATGACTTTTTTCCCCCATTACCCCGGTATCGCGGGGAAAAAAAATACGTATTGTGTCATGCGGGTAGCCTACATTCGCACCTGAATACTCACTTTATTATACTTCGTTGTTTAAATTAGATTTACAAATGTAATGGTCGGGTCGGATCCAAAGATCCACGGGTCTTTCATTTCATTCGCTACTGAAATCATATCCAGGGACAGTAAAAATTCAGATCCGGATCGCAGATTTTAACATCTCGCGGCCTCGTGATCGACGCGCCCCGCGAATGGAATGTACGTATGGTAGATACCAACAAGGAGAGGTTAAGTGACCCGGGTCACGAAAGGAGAAGATTTTTTCCGTGCCACAAACGAGGAAAACAAAAAAAATACTCGTCATGACCTGTTTCTCCATAGGCCCGGATGTGCGAGAAAAAAATTAAGCCGAATGTCATGCGGGTCGCCTACATTCGCCATATTCCCGTGAACCTAGGAGAGCGTAGTTGTTAAAAAGGAGGGCTAGTGTACTGCCAGTCGCGAGTTCGATCCTTAACACTACCTAAGAATACAGCCGTGCTGTATTCCTAGGGTAATGCTAGTAGGCTGTTAAAAAAAGTAGATTATCAGAAATTTCATGCCAAATTATAAGTAAAAAAAATAATTAAATTTGGCTAAAGGAAATGATTGGAAAAAATTTATATTACAGAATAACTCGTGGAATCATTACGTT
This sequence comes from Platycnemis pennipes, assembly GCA_933228895.1. Classification (NCBI taxonomy): domain Eukaryota; kingdom Metazoa; phylum Arthropoda; class Insecta; order Odonata; family Platycnemididae; genus Platycnemis; species Platycnemis pennipes. The sequence continues at coordinate 34,426,896 of OW121855.1, forward strand.
AACTTGATAGTGTATTTTTGAGTGACGCATTTGTAAATCTAGTTGAAGCGATAGAAGTACAAAAAAGTCAGTATCCACACACAAAGGTTGGAAATGAAGGACGATAAAGTTTTTTATTCAATGGTTGAAAGAAAAATTTTACACAGCGTAAGAATCGAACTTCATTACCTGCAGTCCACTACTCCACTCTGTTATTGTTATTACCATTATCTCATTAATTTGCCTTTAACGTAATTTTGCCTACTGTTTTTTATGTTGCGTAGGGGAGCCATAACTTCTGTATTAGATCTCAAATGTATGTTCTATTAACTGTTTGTTCACATTGGTATGAAGTCTTTATTAATAATATTAAAAAAAACCCTTCCTTTAAGACTCCTTTTTCCCAACATTAAACACAGCTTTCACCTTTTAAAAACGATTTTATTTACCGTGTTTGTCATTTTTGAACACCACTTTCGATGATTTTTATTTACCATTTTTCGGTGTCCCTACATAAGAGCCAACTCCTGGAAATACGATATATCCGCTCCGATGATTAACATAGTTATTTTTAACAAATATTTAAGAGACGACGAAGCCACTAAAAAAGTGAAAACCATCAGTATAGTCTTTATCTACGACAAATTACTCAATACTGGCAGTTACTGACTACATTAGGAAATTCTTAAGCTGGGGAGGAAGAGAAAATGAGGTGGAGGCATCTAAAGATTGAGTAACAATCTGTCCAATGTCAATAAAGAGAGAATATACTCCATGAACATAATGTGATATTAACCTTCTAAACACCACGTTGAGGCTTGCGACAAGAGTCATATTGGAACGATATTAGTTGGAGAGATTAAAAGCAAGGTTTCAGAAGCGGTCGATCACGATGATGCAATTTCATCTAGATTGAAAAAATGTTCAAGCTTCCTATCCCATTATGCATGTGGACGAAAAGCATTATGATCGATGTTAACCAGGACTCTGCAGAAAATCTGAGTACTAAGAAATGTAATATTATAAGATTCAATAATAAAACCACGGGATGCAATCTTGGAAGAAATTAAAATAATCACTGGTATTGGCGACGAAGATTCACTCAGCCCACAACATTTCAATCTTATAATGGATGAAAATATAGCAGAAATAAGGGATGGAAGGATATAAAATTCGTGCTCGCAACGTAATCACTTCCTGCTGGGCAAATGGTGGTAAAAGAAAAGGCTAACTGAGAATGATTCTTTTTAAATTTCATTAAATGTGTAACATTTGGAACTCCAATATCAAACAAATGACAAATGGCCTCCTATTAAGGTTAATTTTGCGATGTTGTAGAAGTATGCAATAATATTAAAGGGAAAATTATGGAAATAAAGTACGTAGGAAAAACAGACCATGAAAATAACGAATAGTTCCAGCAAAAGAACGTATTTGGCTGTCTGGGTGACCACTTACATTTAACATATTTAAAAAAATTGTTTAGGGAAAAAAATAAATGTCAAAAATAAATTTTAAGACTGAGCCACTGAAGCTAATGACACTCAAAAGAAATTAAACGAAAAAGAAAATGAATGGCAAGCAGCAGGATTGAAAATATTAAGGGTGCTATAAATTCGAGGAAAAATGGGTTAAAAGGAGGAAGAAAATGAAGGTGGGTGGAAAAAAGTACAAATAAATTAAGGAATAAGTTCAAAAAATGCCACTTACATAAAACTCAACCTAGGTTTCGACCAAATTATCGCCATGAGGTGTCGATAATTTGGACGAAACCCAGGTCATTAGAGTGTTTTAGATCTGTGGTATTTTATTAAAGTGTGTTTTTCTAGGATATTTTTGGCTATGGAGCACCATCATGCAACCAGAATTTTATTTTTATTTAGACGTTACAGTTATTTCATTAAGTTCCAAATCACTATGAATCTAGGAAATGCTCTGACAGAAATCTTAACGAAGAAGGTTTTGTGGTCGATCAAAGGAAAAGAAGAAAGTACGAAGTATGATCGAAAGGTTTTGATAGAGAAAAGAAAATAATATGACGAGTGAAAAAATATAAGGATTAAAGTTACCTGTAGTTATATTCTTCTTAAGTAAGAAGAATATAACTACAGCTAAGTAATCAAAAACAAGGAATGAGATATGCACAACCACAGAATGATGGATTATAAAATGGTTGAGACATGCAAAGATATACTAAACAAAAGGAGAATATTAGGATTACCGAGGGAAATATAGGATGATAAATTTACTGTCAATAACAGGCTGAAAGACGAATGAGAGGAAGAGCAACTCGGATGAAAAAAGCTAAGACCTCGAAAACGCGTCGTCGAAAAACTGAAGATTGTCAGGTATATCAGCAGTTCATCCACACACTATTTTGTTCCATAAAATCCAATTGAACTTTAAAACATTAGAAAGTTTCACGGATACCAAAATATTGAAATGCTTTGATAATGAATAATTACGAGTTACAAACCATTCTTCTGTCAAGAATATTATTTTTATTTGTTTTAAGTTTCAGACCTATCCATACGAAACGGGCAACTCCGACGGATTCAACTTCACTTAGCAAAATTTAAAACATTTCCAACAGTTCCACAAGAAATTGGAGTAATATTAACACATACGATACCATCATGCAAGCAGCGAAGAACTAAGCAAAAAGAATTCTCAGTAGAATAGCCGAGGTGAAGAGGGCTTCCGTTTACAGCGGTAAATACAAGGGTAGAAGTAATAAAACATTTCATTAGAACATCTGTCAAGCATGCGTCTTCATGGAAGTGGCGACAGCAGCAGTAGCCAAAGGTTGGAAGCATTTAAATGCGGTGCTACCGAAGAATGATAAAGACAATATGGATCGACAGAGTGAAAACAAAGACTAAGATGAGTGGGAGAAAAGAGAAGGCTGCTGAAAACTTTTGAAAGAAGACGGGACAACTTATTCTGGCATATCCTAAGACAATGGCCTGGTGACGACAATTGTAGAGGGAAAAGTGAACGGCAAGAATGAAAAAGGCAGGCATTGGATGAGATTTATAGTACATGTTCTGAATGACGTGAAAAAATACAATTATATCAGTGCGAAGTTGTAAGCCGATATAAGTCGAATCGAGTGGAGAACGGCGTGAAACCTACGTTAGGATTTTTGACTAGTGATGATGACGATATCCTCCAATTCAGTAATTCTACACGAAATTGAGGTAGTCTATAATTATAGAGCAGTAGTGAGAAAATTCGTGCTTTTTTGCAGATTTATTGGAAATTAACGTGTTTCGATGCATTCGCACATGATTTGATTATAAAAAATTTTCGTAAGAAGGAATTCATTTCCATGTATGATCGCTGGCTGAGTGAGAATTGAGTTCTAAGGTGAGGGAGGGTGTATGTTTGATGGTCGATCACGAGAGCAATAATATCCCTTCAGTTGGAGCATCTATAAGGTGATAGGGAAAGAAAGTTTCGAGTGGTTCATAAAGGCGATTATTAACAATATTTTTTGTTCTTCACTATTTCCCATTGTTCCAGAACATCATCGACCTCTTTGTCTCAAAGTGATTTTATTCCGGAATCCACTTGGCCGAGTATTCACACTCCGTTAAGTCCCACCATGAGAGATATCAGGTTAGTTTTCTTCACGACGCTGGAATAATCTTTTATTCCCGTATTAAAATCCCTTCCCGTTCGAGCGTTGTACATAGCCCCACACGTATCAAAAACTCATCTGTACTCCCGAAATTATCTTAATCATGTTTATTTCCCGAGTTTCCTACCCTATGAATTAAATTTATAGTGCAGTACGATGCAATAACTTATTTTTTCGAAATAATGAAGTAATATTATGGGAGGCTTTAGTTCATTTGCTGATTTTTTCCACGCAGATTCATTTTTTGTCCGCAAATGAATCAACGCGGAAAACCCCAAATAAACAGAAGCCAGCAAATCACCATGAAAGACTCCGTACCAACCTTATGGGAGATTTTACCTAGGAAAGTTAATTTGCACCACACATCGTTTCCGTGTTGGGTTATAAATACGAAAAATCCGATCTATATTTTTCCTTTTTTACCAGTAACTTGTCTATTTAAGGTGCGAAATAACCATTCAATGTGTGACGTGTTTTTTTAATATTTAATTCTTTCGCACATGAACGCAGTACATGATATATTGAGGCTGCTAGTGTGTGCCGTCAGGTGTATTACGCCCAATGAAATGACCGGATACATTACTAAGTAGTACCTATCCGTTTTCCATCGTATTTGAGTTTAGTCAAGAAAATATTCTGCTAGTTTTTCTTCCTACTTTTAGATTTACTTCTGCGTAGACTTAAGTAAACAGGTTTGCAACATCAACATACGGATTCCTTCGTGAAAATATTTTATAACCTAATGATGACATGAACACCTCGCAACATCTCGTGTTTTCATAAATGAAGTACACATTGCCTGATGCCTGTTCCACATTCAACATGTGATGGAACGGGAACATGAATTCCATCCACGAAGACTCAGGGAAATGGATTGCATATGACAAACTAAAGGGAACGGATATCTCAGGTTCTTCGAATTCATGTAGATGATCACACAAAGTAAAATGAATGTGGACAAGGGATGTCAGTTGACTAATTGGAAGTGAAAAATGATCAGGCTTTTAGAGCGATTCAACACCATACGTGTCACTTCAGCCGTGAGTCTCTCCATAAAGATTCAAATTTGATGACCTGTAATATGCCACAAAGCACCGGAAAAAAACCAATAGACCATGAACCACAAGGAATGGATGATATATTTATTCTTCAACTTCACGCGGTGATTTTAACGTCGCCCAACAATATGAATTCACGACATCAAAGGGAATGGCCAGAAAGTTGACATGCGATAGGAGGGCTGAATTAAAACTCGCGCAAAAAAATAGGAAACATTTGGAAATGATTTACAATTTAAGCACCACAGTATAAAAAGCAAAAACCGAATTACGTGAACCTCAGATTGGGTAAAATCATCGTGGTGTATAAAATAATATATTGTACCTTGTCACCTGTCGCAACAAGGGATACAAAGAAATTAACCAGTGACGTTGGGTATCCTAGTCAATTCGAACGCCAGTCACTGATATTAAACCTAACCAATTAATTGCCCTAAAACTTGGTAAAAACAGACTAACAGCAACACAAATTGATAACAGGCTATGGGGATAAACGCCCCCTGCCACTCGTTAGCATGCTTCCAATCTAATCATTTCAAGATTCCCACAATCGCCCCACTACTTCAAAAAGAATTCCTGTTGACTTAAATCCTGCTAAATCAGCAATGCTTTCGTGCCGGCATCATCAAGAATATGATCACAGGGTAAAACGTTTGTTAGATACATTACCGAACTATTGAATATGAATGATTTCCGTCGCTGCATGCTTTGAAAACATTCTCGCGAAAGGAAAAAATCCTCTCAATCAAGCACTTACTTTACGCAGAGGGTTATATTCGGCAACAGAAGCTAGTTCCGGTTTGGCATCTTCCTTCTTGGCACACTCCTTGTAGACATGATTCAATTCAAAGTAGCAGTCTTGAACCAGTCACCTCCAAACTGAAAAATGAGAAGGCTTATTAGAGGGAAAACTACGAAAAAATATAAGTAAATGCGGACTTTTTGTATCATGTATTAAAACTATACGAGTTGGGATTGAGACAGGCAAATAAGACTCATTTTTTACAGGTTTTCTTTAGTCAACACAAGATGTGGACAGAACGTTAATATTCCTCGCCGAAATGAGATGAATCGGATGAACTATTTGCCTGCATGAATTCTTACGATAGTTTCAATTTCCAATAATTTGATTCAAAATACACCCATCTTCCTTTTCCACGTTCATCAGTTTCACTTATTTTTCACAGCCTTCTGGCCTTACAAGAATTATATGCTCGCTGATTTCTCCATCTAATTCGTATTCGTGCTACTATTAGTTGAAAATTCACATCTAAATGTGTCCAGCCATAGAAACAGTTTGGTATACATGTAATGTTGTACTAGAACGGTCCCGGTGCGCATGCGCGCGCAAATCACGTGAGCTTCGTAGGTGAGAGATGACGAGCAAAGATACGAAATGATATATGAAAGTCTTGTGCCTAATAAATAAGCCTAAGTAGTTGTTAAAAGAAGGAAGACTTTTGATTGATATCCAAACCGCAACAAATACAATGTCTCAAACAAAGTTTTGGTTCCAAAAAATATCCATAATCATTTGTTTGTACTTCAGTGAAAGAGACTATTCTAAACCAACGAGAACAAATGGAGGAATCCCTATATACTATCGCTGTCTTAAGTCTCTCCACACGGTGATCTCGTGTCAACTCCATGTTTAGGTGAATTCGAACATCGAGTATTGCCTACGCCTACCGAGACTTCTGAGGACCAATTTATTTATTCTCACTATCCTTGAAGACCCTCTTAACGCCTTCTTCAACTATCTCCAAGTGCTCCGCTAACTTCCCCGACTTCCAGCGAAAAATAAGGAGTTAAGGTTAACAGCTAAGTGCTTCTAACCCTGAGAAACAGTCCTTTGTATTATTGAAATACCGAGGAAATGGATCAGAAAGGCAAAGTAAAATAATGCAATATTAATTATTAAATACGAAATTGATTTCTGACGAATGAGCATTTAATTTTAAGGTTTTTTTAAAGGCCTGGTTACGCGATACATTAACCCGTACGAGTTAATGTGTAAATGCATGAACGCGAGAACGAACGCGAAAATGCACCGTGTAACCACACCGATGTGTACAAATGAATGAATGCGTTAACAGAAAATAGAACCGGTTCTATTTGGTTCATGCATTCGCACAAGTTGAGCAGAAACCATTCACACAAATGTATGTACATGAACCCGTACGTGTTAATGTATCATGTAACCAGACATTTAGTGCCTATAACCCAGAAATAAAATAACCTAAATTATGTGATATTTTATCGAATCTTGAATCAAAACTTGATCTTTACAAAAACTATATTAAAAAGACAAGCAATTATTTATGTCGCCTGCCTGTAAATAATGCCTTAAATACAACCGTATGTTTCCCATCGCAAATGAAGAAATTTATCCTTGAGAAGTAGAAATCAATGCAGTTGTGACTTGACTGAAGGAAAATCGTTCGAATGTAATCACATTGATTCATAATATATGCTGTTTTCTACGATGTCACTCAATTCAATCTTCCATTGATTTGAACGACATGCGCATGCATGAAGTCTCAGTAGGCTTAGAAGCTTAAGGAATACGCTAAGTGCCACTTCTGAAATATACGGGGACAGCCACGGTCACCTTATCTGCAGGAATGGTCAAAATAATCTAAATTTCGGTGTAGAATAACTACAAAAGCGCAAAAACATTAGGCAATGTGTTGAAATTTAACTAATCCCACGGAATGTATTCGATAATAAAAAGTTCTAGAACAAAGGAAAAGTAAACTTGAAAAAAATATCGCTTAACAAGATTAGTATTACCTACAACTACTTTTCTTCACAATGGTATCCAAGAAATATTGGGTAGAGAAAACAGGGAAAGGCATGAATATAACCAGGACAATGAAAACGCTGTAGCTTAAACCTCACCGAATATAATTTATAATACCATTTTATTTCGAAATTCCTACCCAGCAACCTGGAGAATTTCCTAGCGAAATCCTTGCCAAAATTGTCGACCTACGTAGAAAGACAAATCACTCATTACGCTTTAACAGTTTTAAGCCAAAAGGAAATATTTCCTTATAGCAAGTAATACGGTTAAATTTTTCACGACAAGTTTTCAATCTTGAGACCAGGAAATGTTAGATGAAATTAGCAAAACTACGTACTATCCTCTTAAAATATTGTTCTGAGAAAAAGTGTATTATTACTAGTGGATCTGGATGAGTCGCAACGAGTATGTAGACAAAATTATTCGTGAACTGCAATCCTGTTGAGCTCTTTAGTATAAAATGTTTGTTTTAAAATGAACCCATTACCTTCCCATTATCTTACCACAAACATGACCATATCATACTCCGAGATGTAGGTTGCCCATGAGCAATACTCTTCACATAAATTCATTGTTCACCAATATTGGTCAAAATAGTTCCCATCGAATACAGTAATGTTTCCTTATAGAATTTTTTGGCAATACTTTATTAACTTTTTGCAATGTACATGGTACTAAAATTATTTCTATAATTTGAAAGTAACAGTCCATACCCTAGTGTGTCCTTTTTATGGAGTATTACACTACATAAACGGTTATGTCTTAACATATTAATTCCTATGTACGGAAAAAAATTATTTCGTTACAAATTAAATTACGCTAAGCCAGTCTGCATTACCAACTGGATTAAATGATTCGATTCAGCATTATTAAACTAACCCCCATCACAATAAAATAACTACAGCGGAACTAGTTCTTATTAAAAGGACTCGTTTTCAACTTGAGATGAATGAAGATTCAAATCAGAAGACTAAAATGAACCAACTAACGAATTTTCAATCAACTTTTAAGCAAATTTGTGAAAAATACTTAATGAACAGCAAAATGAGACACTGGCGAATGATGTGAGAGGGCGAGCCAATTATAAAAATTAAATTCTTTTTTCAACAATAATTTAAAATGAATCAAAGTTTGTAGGTAGGTACTATATAATAAAACACCATCGATAAAAAAGTCACTCTCAAGCTGGATTCACATGGGGCGGAAAGTGCGGACGGCGGAAATTGCGGAAACCAAACAGAAACGCCCAACAGAGAGGCAGAATGGAAGGAATAAGACGAACTGGAACTGCGGAACGAAAAAGAGCGGACCAATTCTTACTTGAACGCTGTGACACGATAAACTCTTCTTCTATCGCGATTGAATTTACGATCTTGTATTTACTCTAGATGTATTTGTCATGTGACCACTAATTTGATCCTGTATCTGACAGACCCTCGCTTTGGAATTTATATTAATCATCCTTTGATGGATCACGTCATTCCTTTCATTGATAGGAAATCTTATTTCGTCAAGAAGGCAAGAGAACAAAAAATTGTATTTTGAAAATAATGGAGTTCCGCTTGATCACTTGATTATGTTTTAACATAATGTGTTATATATGGGCATCTTCATCTCAGATGTGGTAGATTCAGCAAAATCATGTCCTAGGTGACCTTCAGCACTTTCCTAAAGTTTACCTATGTGAAAGCAGTAGGGATTCCCTTGCTGAATATTGATGCCTTTATTTGAGAACCTGGACAAAAAACATTAATAGTGGACATTTTCATACATTGGAAGCCATTGATTTATGCAAAATTTAACATGTATTCAGTTACACGATATATAATGTGATCAAAGATTCACTATCCTTTCTAGGAAGGGGAGTGTCCCCTTACTCAAATCAGCTGATTTGAGTTGATATCACCCATTCAGCTGGTTTGAGTTGAAATCACCCATATATTACGACTGAAATGACTTCCTTCATGCAGTATGGGAAATTTTGTAATTAGAGCCAACATGACAAAAATAGAAACTACAATAACCTCTGGAATCACTTTTCAAATGCTGAAAAGAGCTGAGGGGATTTTATTTGCTCTAAAATTTTTCGATTGTGTATGAAATGCTATAATTATCAGCTGAGCGATTGATCATGGGAAAATTTTGATTTCCCTCGTCATGAATAGGTCTTAATCTCATTAATTGGGGGTTCTTCCGTGCGACAGCTATCCAAAATGTGGGCTAGTCACTCGAAAGTGGGCTGACTTGGGATTTTGTTCGGCTTGAAGTTTCCCGCAAGATGCATCGGGTGTCGCTGTGTCATTGTTTTTGAAATCACTTCGAGCTACTTTTGAGCATACGTCATGCGGACTGCGGAAAATATTAAGAATTCCTACCAACATTTTCCGCCCCCTTTTTTCCGCACCCTCTCTTGTGATTGGCTAGGAGCTCTTTGAATTTTCTTTTCCAGCTCAATTCCTCCGGCCCGTTCCCATACTAGAGCAAGTTGATTGGCTAAACTCCTTTCCGCCTTCCGCACGCATTCCGCTCCCATGTGAATCCGCCTTTATGGGTCATCCCCGTATTATGAATCGCTGATTTTCCAGTTTTTCAACCCCCAGGTCTCCCCCTATAACGATCCGTAACATATTTAAAGCCCCATCCCCTAACTTAACGCTGCCAATGAATGTTCTAGTTGCAGATAAAACGAACTTTAAAAATACCTTTCTTATTTCTCAATTCTATACTTCATCAATCGTATCATCATAAATTATAAATACTGTGCTTATCTACATTTTAAAAAAAGAAATGAATATGAAATCTATCTTTCTTTAAATGTGACAGGAGGCGGGACACCCACCCGTCCCTACCAGTCGATGGTGAATCTTAGCAGTTGGACAGACCCCCCTACCCCCTACCTAACCTCGACCCCGTAAGCATTACGTCAATCATGGATGAATTCTTTTTAACCCGAGGATATAGAAGTTGCCATGAATAAATACTCAATAATTTAATTTAAGTTGAGAAAGCCTTTCACTATGGTACCAGAATATTGTCACTAGGGTTCCATCCTGTTTTCACCCAAAACACACAGGGAAGTATATAAAAAAAACAAAGCCATTCTAGCTAACTACACTCAAAGGTAAGATATTGAATAGGTGCACAGCACCACTCAGGTGAAGAAGTAAAAACGAGGAAAGGATTATTGGCAGAGTACCCTGGCTTCACTTCAAGTGTGTGAGCTTTTGGGATACAGTCATCAACATGCACCTGTAGAAATCCTGCAAAAGATGTGATTCAACGTAGTAAAGAAAATTACATTACACAAGATATGCATCGGGCACATGCGATGAAAGTGTAATCAAACTACTAATGAATTGACCTATTGTAGTTTTCGCTTTCATCTGCGTTCACCATGGTTCAAATTCCAAGCAAGCACAAGCCTATGAGAATCCCTATGTGCAGAGAGGCATCAAATAGGTTACCTGCACAGAAAACAAGCCAATGCCTTTATGACGCCTATTTTGATGATATTTTCACGCAAAGAAATATCTTTTAGCATTCTTCTATTTCATTAATGTTATGACCGTAAGTAATTTGATAATAGTAAGCGCTAGTTCTACCCTTTCATATTATGATGGTAATTATTCATGGATATTTATTGCATTACAAATGGAATTCCCCTAAGTCATTGCATGTTCCGTTAGATGAAAAAAAATTGCAGATCACTACGAAACAAAATACGTGATGTAGGTGTTAACCGAGCACAATTGCGAATATTGACTGACTATATAACCAAGAGTACATAGCATCGTTCCCATTTCACATCACATTTGTACGACAATTGCCATTTTTACCATTCCCAGTTAACACCTTGCTAAGCTATCTCCCGAATTTGTTACATCCAAAGTAAATTTTAAGTGAGCTACAGTATTGAATGCCATCAATATGACCTAAACTAATGCTTTTAGACGGTTACTCATTAGGGCGAGAAAATATTTTTTAATAAATAGTACATTCCAACAAGTATTAAAATCAAACCAACTAACCAAATTACGCATCAGAATCACTTCTGCACCGTACGTAAAGGTTTAATTATTTTTAATAATCATTCTTACATTACTACGTCATTGGAAAAATTTCGAGCTAATTAACTAACCGAATTTATTAATTTGAAGTAGGAATAACGGGGTGCTTGCAACAACGCACCTGCATGTGCAGATGTGACGTGCATAATTGTAAGCTATTGACTACTATAATTTATAAAACTGTAATCAAGCTTTGTCGCAAACAATGCCTACCTCGAGAAACGTAACGTAACGTGGAAGGCAACTCATCAGATGTTAATTTTGAAATTAAGGTAGACAAATGCGTAAAACACCACGAAAAAACAAAAATTATTAACAAAAAGCGTGGGTTGAGTCACGCCAAACATACCCTTTCTGAGATCATGCTAGTTCCTTGTTGGTAATCTTGGCCATCCTGAGTACCATCGTCGAAGTGGCTGTCTCCTGGAGATTTCACCGATTCCCGACGATGCGATTCCACACTGCGATTCTGCTACTAGCATTCCAACGATGTCTTACTCGGTGTCGGGACATTCCAGCGAAGAATTCCAGCGTCGGGAATTCCTTTGCTGGGCTTTCCAGCGACGGATGTTCGTTCTTTGGGTTCTCCATCGACGAGCGTGCGATTGTTGTGTCTCCAGCGAAGAGTGTTCCAACGGAGAATTGTCCGGCGCTGCAGCAGTCACAGGAATCAGTCTGCTTTTTCCATGACAAGATCGACGTAATGCTCGACGAGATGTTCGGATGTCAATTTATCAACCATTGAACCTGCAAACTTAAACAACCCTTGTAAGATCAGAAAGCACTAATAGACAGCAATCATGGACATGAATGCGCATACTCCTTAATTATCATAGGTATTAATCATAAATTAATCCACGACTAAGGTATGGACTTGGGTTAAAAGTCCTAATTAATGAAATAAGGGGCCTAAATTAGCCGAACAGCATATTCAGGCGCCGATTAACAGAGATGCTATGTAGCTAGGACCCCTTTTTATTCGGCATACATACATGCCTCGTCCGCTAAATTAGAAATAAGATGAATTGAAATATATTCACCTACAATAAGTGCCCATAAAATCTAAATAATCAGTCTCGAGATCTTAACCCCATGTAAACGACATTACAAGTCAAACATTCATTACTCGTTCAACCTTCGACGACCATTTTAATTACCATTCAAAATTGTCAAATGACGCTACATACTGCACTATGAGCACTCGACCCCATTGCAAATAGCCCGATGGAATAATCTTCGGCCACGATGTGACTTACATGGAGGAGTTTGCATTAAACGAGGATGACGTTAGTACCAAATATGGATTAATTCAAGACAGCCTGTGGCAATGCCAGACTGGCTGCTTAGCAGCTATTTGGCAAATAACTCCGCATCGCGAAGGGCTAAAACGCCTAGGTAAACGCACTTATGCGGCTCTAAAACTTATTTCTACACGATCAGTTAAAGCACCAGGTACATTTAATAACTTTTCACGCCTATAATTAGATCCGACGAGAATATTTCTTAGTAATTACGAGATCGAACGAAGAGTCCACATCCCAAAACGCTTAAATATTAACTGAATCTTAAGCACCAGGTTATGTGCATGGCTTACGATCACTATCATGAGAGAACAGGCCAGATTTCTTAGGTTAGATGATACAATTTAATCCACAAGAGAAAAAGTTAACGTTCAAATAGGGCTTAAAGACATCACTTTTGACCTATTCGTGGTCTACCTTCCCGGATCCAAACTTCCATATCCCATTATACAACTTGACACTTCCAAGAGAATAACCACGCAGTCCTTAAACTATAGAGATTGCATCGATCTTTCGTTGATATGACGGGGATTTCAGAAATATTTCTCAAAATCGGATGACTTTGAGCACTTGGTTTCAGCAGTCTGGCTCCAAAAGCTTTCATCGATCAAGTTTTTCCTACCGCTTACGACGCAAATATTGCTAAACGCATTCGTAATCCGGACAATGGAGATTGTGGTACGTGAGGAAAAATTAACTCAATCCAGACAACTTTGCTATGTACTAAAAATCTATTTCTTCAAGAGAGCAAACAGCGACTTAACATACACCACGAGATCGCGAACTCTGATCTTCATAAATTTCCGCGCATACAACCGTTCGGGAATAACCACACATTTCAAAGTGAAAAATCGTTTTCCGACCATTAGCGAATGCAACCTCAAACGTCTAGCACGTGGGCTTACATCAGAATTGCCTAAAATTAAAAAAGCAATTCAGAGGATCAATCACGAAAAAATGCAGAAAATTCCAATAATAATTCATCCGCTTACGTGAATACTATCGGGTATAGAGTCCTCACTCGTGAATCTCTGCTGCTACGGCCACGATGCCTTCGACCGCAAGAGGAGAACGAATTCAGCAGAGCAGCAAGGAACCTCCTCAGTCTTCGGGCGTCCACCTTCTTAGGAGGCAGGAACATAAAAGAACCAGCTGAGCTGTGAGGAGAAGCGGGAAGGAATTCGCTCGTGGCGTCAGCGGAGGGGGGGGGGGGACATAAGGAGGGGAAGTGAGAATGGAAGGAGGGGAAGAGGGGAAAGAAAGAAGGGTGTCGTAGCTCACTCAACTTTCGGACTCCGAGCACAAGGCCTTACCCCCAAGGCCCCCCCACTCCTATCGTTGCAAGTGAGAGGGTTTACTTTTGGCGACCCTTAAATCAAATAGCTCCAAGGTTGGCAGACGTTTTACTCGGTATCCTCGGTGTTAAAAATTGACTCCACGGCCTCACATTCCAGGAGAAGCGAAGCAAGAGAAACATAAACTGCACTCTATGCCGAGAAAACCTGGATCTCTTTTCAGCAACTTCTCGCGCGCCTCCCAATTAATAAACTTAAATGAAAGTATTAAAGTCCATGTTTAAATAATTATATAATGACCCTTTAAGCCTTCCGCGGAGTTTTGGAACACTGGTTAATCTTATACTCCCTCTATTCTTCAGATGAGACGTTAACCTTCGGACCTTTCCTTAGGGGAAGGTAGATTGGAATCAGTGGCTGTCCAAAAGAATCCATAGACGCGGAATATGACCCGGAAATCAAGTCTCTTCAATTACATTATATCGTTTCGTTCCCATACATTGGGCAATTTTAAAGTGCAGAAAATAAACAAGCAAAGTGCCTGTCTTTATTTAGTGTTTCCCGAAGGAAATAATACCCAAACATCAGTCAAGGATGTCCCTTCTCATTAAGATTTGGCCGTAGTGGGATGGGTGGGGGACAAAATTGTGTCACCCCTAGAGCTACACTGGCGAAAGCAATGAAAATGTCCCCCATTTAGGGCGACCCTTAGACCTAAGGGTATCTTGAGGTATGAAATGGGAACCGACTCTATTGAATTTTCCCGTGAACGTAATGAAGTAGAGCAATACGTATTTAAATTCTGGCAATTATGGTGCTCGTGGTTAACCGCAAGTGGTCGTAACACAACGAACCCTTGCGCGGCCAAAGAGACTACAGAAACAGGAGCGGGTAAGAAGAAACCAGAGTACATGACAACTTTAAAAATCGGAATATGGAATGCTAGAACGACTTTAGGTGCATGGGGGATCGTCTTGATCATCATGGGACGAAGCGTCCTCTATTGTTGTCATTCTATGAACGCCTTGTAACTTACTTAAAGCTCTGCAGTTGGAAGGAGGTAATGCTGCACGAGGATGGAAAAATAAATTGGATATACAGAAAGATGGCAATGAAATAACTAGTTAGGTAAAAAGCTTTAATTGATTACAAAGGACATATATGCATATATTTCATTACTGTGAGAAAAGAAATAAAAACGGGCACAATTAGAAGGGAAAAAGCTTGAAAACATGCTTAGGAACACTTTAATTACATATGCATTATACCATTACATGTACTATTACCATTACATACATTACCTACATATACCATTGGTTCAATGGCACCCAAAATTGGATGACAAGTGTGACCATAATTCTTTATTCAAGTCAATGAAGTTCATGACATGGATATTCTTCATTCAGTCACTTGAGAAATGGAAGGCCCCAAGAGCCATTTACCTATACTAATTCATGAGGATTCAAATGACATTGATCCAGAGATTTATACATGAAATTATTGCCCACTGCTTGGTCTTGATGTGCTCCTCAAACAACAACAAGTAATTTGGCTCTTGTTGCGATAATGTGACTACTTTCCTGCAATGAAGAGCAAAGTCAAAAGTTAGCAAGTTTGAAGCATGATTTATCAGGAATGAAATTTGATGCTCTTGGAAAATGTCACTGGCACAAATATGAACATTTTTCCACAGGTTTTTAAATGCAATATATGTAACAATGACAGGAACTGAATCACTATGAATAAATGAAAATTGATAATTGTACTTATAATAAGTTCACTTTGAATTAGTATATCGTAAATGGCTCACGAATTGAAAATTTGACTCGTATGTCATTTGAGTCATATGTCAATTGACATTTAAATTCCAGAAATCAAAGCCATTAAGGGAAATATGGAAGTATGTATAGGTACAGTGTAAAGCATGTGGTTTTACGCTTCTTCTAGCCTTCTCTTAATCCACAAATGTGATGAACGTCGGCTTGTTCTTTTCCATTCTCTTCTCTATAAGCAGCCTAAGAGCCAATATTAATTCCACTGTACCCTAACTTACTTATATCATACAACTATAATGCATTAACATATTGACTTTAACCATTTATAATTCACAATTTTCCCAACAATTAGTTACAAAATAATTTAATGGTAAGGAGTGAAGAAAATTTAATTAACTATTATATTCCTTACACCTTGCCCAGAATAAGACATTTTTTCATCTTACTGCTCCTTTTTCATTCCACAATAGATCTGTAAGAATATAAAAGGGATAAGTGAGGTCAAGCTTAATAGAGTTTGATAGTACTGAGGTTATGGCCCTTTCCTCCACCATACTCACATACTCTTTTCCAAATTTCTTCCTTCCCTTCACCCTCTACACCAAGGACATAGTCCTGACATTTCCCACCACACCCCACTTATCCTTTTCTCCTACTTTCTTATTAATCTTGCCCCCTCCATTGCTCTCACCATTCCTTTCTTTCATCTTCATGTGCTTTCTATCCCTTCTGCCCACCTTTCTTGTATACTCTAACCAGTGCCCTGTTCATCTCACTGCCTTCTTAGATATTTGGGAGTTGGAGCCATGCCTGTATGGCAGCTCATAAACCCGTAAAGGGGGGGCTATGCAGATGGCCTTGTCATGTTTTGTACCATCCATCCTGGGGTTACGTCAAGAATGAAGAGGCGTCAAAGTGGTCGCTTCGCCCAGTCCATGTGAGGTGGGCCCAAGGTGCTTCCTAGGCTGGTTAAATACAGTCCGGGAATGCGAGCTCTCACCATGCCTGAGACAGGGGAATACTCCTCTGGGAGACACCAGGGGAAACATGCTCTCTCTCCTATATTACATAATGCTGCCAAAGATGTCACCCTTTATTGTGAATGATAAAACTATCAATCTTCATAAACACCTCATATTTCTCTATGCTTATTCATCCACTAATTGTGATTAGTATTATCATTCTTATTTGAAAAAAAACTTTAGTTTATAATGTTCCTATCCATCTTGGTAGCATATGGTATCTGTTGGCCCAACAAATCCCCCCTTTAGCATTACTTAATAAACGAAGAGGCATCTAAGTGGTCTCTTTGCCCTGCTGTCTCCGGATGAGGTGGGCTCAAGGTGCTTCCCATGCTGGTAAAATGCAGCGTATAAGCCCTCACTGTGCCCGAGACAGGGCAATTTCCTCTGGGAGACATCACAGGAAACACCCTCTCACTCTGAATGGACAATACAACTCTCCAGGCAAACAGTCGCAGATAGTACCTTACATCTGTCACCAACCCACTTTCTATGAAGGAGCTGAACTGGTACACCTACTGTCCACACCAAAATCTTTTAGCCTCGAGTTTAAACCAAAATAACTCCGAAACCGTACATCGGATTTTCACATTAAGGGCCCATTTTATTTAGTGCTACGGCGCCATGCATCACTTTGACATCTAATAACTTCCAAGCAAAGCGTATGGCTATAACCAATTTTTAATACAAGGTGAATTATATCTTTATAATTACGTCTGCAAAGTTTCAATGTTTTAACTTTAGTACTTATTGGTATGCTATTCCATTTATAACCGCACTTTTTCTCGGCAACTATGCATCATGGCGCCACGAGACTAAAACTGTCATCTTCCTCTTTAAATTTCCAGAAAGAATCAGACATTATATTTAGCTGAAGTTAGCGCCTTATTTTATATCAAATTTTATGTTTCCTGAAAAAAGGCACGAGCCCAGAGCAGGACACTATGCCAGCAATGCTGCGCTTTTTCTGCGCTGTGTTATATATTATAAGTAAAGATGGTAATATTTGGTTGTATATAACATTAAAGCCACTTCACACTCTAAAATTATTGATATTATGAAAATACCTTAACTTAATAATATAATGGAATGGAAGAAGGTAAATCTTTTTGTATATTCAGGTACATGTTTCATAATTATAGTGTCAGTGAAATTCTGGTGAGCTCAGCTAAAGATTTTGCTGGATTAGTGGAGGCAATATCTTTGAGTGCATCCAGAAATAATACTTTCTTTTACAGCAAATCCTTTCTTTTCCTTGAAATAGGGTCAGGCTTAGCCCACCATCCACCCTACATTTCAGTCTCCAAGGGCCTTCCTCTGAGGTCCAGGGACCCAGACCTTTTCTTTCAGTATCAAGAACCCAAAAAATTTGTATGGGGATGTGTTTCTGTGCTCTGAGAAAGGAACTGTGGGTACATTTGTGAAAAGCTATGATTGTAGCCTTCATGCTGTTTTTTTTATGTATAAATGGTCATGAGCAAAAACAAACTATACAATCCTCAAGGCATAGCCAGTAATCATAAACAGAGATAGAGTAATCATACCAAAGAATTAATATTAAAATGGATATCGCTGCAGTAAAACAAAATTGAATTAGTGCGGATTATGTTGTGGCACAGCAGTGCACTCTTTCCATTATTTAACATTTTCAATGAACAACTTTGAAAAAAATGTGAATTTTAAATCAAAACTGAAAGCAGGATTTTATTGAAGAGGTGTCTAAGTGTATTCCAACAAAATTTACCAAAATACAACGAACATAACTACCCAGTCGGGAAAAGTTTGTGCAAAGGATATGCAAAGAATATTCTTTAGTGCAGCATGTTCTTCATGAATGTCCAAAGTAGTATCAAATGGTGCTCTATCCGAGTGCAAAGAACATTCTCCAGCATTAGTGCAAAGGACACTCATTGGATGTGCATCGTGCACTATCCTTGACCAGATCTTGCAGTATGAAGGTGCAAAGTGCTTCATAGTATGTGCATGGTGGTCGACCTTTATCCAACGTGGTGTTTTGGATGTTCAAAGGATGTGAACAGAGCACTACCTAACCCTGCTGGGGATTTAGATCGTACAAAAGACAAGCATTTTGGTCCACCTCCATCTGAGTTAGTGCTTTGCATAGGCATTGGATATGCCACTTGCAAAATTCTTGCAGGGTATGGTAGTGCATTGAACCTTCAAGGCACATGTTGTGAGATGTACTTTCTTATATAGACATTCAATGTATGTGCTTTAGGTCTGCAGTTTTAAGTATGCACAAGAAGGGAAATGGATTTAGCATAAAGAGTAGATTTTACATTAATTACACTTTATCATCAAGGTTACAAATCAAGCAAAAAAAACACAAGAGCAAATGGAAGAATGGCAACAGAATGTGCAACAGACGGAACTCTGACACCTCAATCCTTTCCGGCTCCACCTGGCACGAAATTGACATGAAAACCCACATATTAGTGCAACTCCAATGAAGTCCTGAGATCAACTCCACAATGCACTTCACCTATCAGGCTTTCGTTAATCACCGAAACTTCCAAACTCAATCGTCACAGCTCAAATAGTGAAAGGAACTGGAAGCATGGAAGCAACTAGTCGTAGCACAGCATCACACAGTTTGGGTATGCTTCCGCGGAAGATACTCTTTATTTAAAAACTTGGGATTTAATCAAAAAGGAATCAGGTGTATACAAAAACAACACTTCCTTGATATAAAATGAGTCCAGCCTTTGTTTAGCATTAAAACCAAATGCCCATTGTGGAATGACCCCCGACTATTTTCTTTCAAGAAGCCGTGAGGATCCTACGCTCGGCCCTGCTGTGGCCAGTGGCCTTGGGATTTACTTATCCAGGTGCACGGAGTGTCCCCCTCTTTTCCCTCCACCCGCAAAACCCCTGAGCTGCCACAAACCCCAAGCATTCTCCGAATTACTCAGCCTCTCCTGACGGTGTAGGTTCAAATCCTACTGCCTCCATCTGACTTTTTTGATTATTGGAGAGCAAGAGGAAAGATTGAAAAACTTTTGATGAATATAGCAAGTACATGGCTTAATTGGTTCCAAAAATTGCCATGTAAGTTGAAAAATCCTCGAGTGTCGTCCACCAATTTGTATATCGGCAATTTTGCAGATGAGATGTTCTTGAAATTGAAAAATTAGGGAAAAAAAGAAATCAACTACATAATATTATAAAATTCAAATATTCCAATACATGAAACACTGAAAAATTTGCATGACATTACTAACACCACAATTTCTTCAGTCAAGCCTGAGTAGACTTTTAAAGTCACAGGAAAATAAATTACTTAAATTTCTTGTTTTTCCTTTGTTTTTAAATTATAAATTTCACATATGTGAAATGTACATTAATGTACAAATTTGTGAAATGTACATGTGTCTACGTACACCACTGCTAATAAAAGAAAATAAGGTCCAATTGCTGAATTTTCTGAAACTGAATTAATATACAAACATACAAGTTTTTACTGGTGTTTATGGAAATATACCATCAGTTCACTGTTTTTTTTAAAGGATCAATTAGAAGGCATGCTCCGCACTCCGTTAGGATTTCAGGACATGAGTCCAAATGACACCATTCAAATAATGTGCTAAAACTACCATCTTTGTCGTAGTCTCCTATGTTGGTTCAATGCATGTTCTAAGACTGTTCACGTTGTACATGGGTAAAGTTGATGCAGGGAGGAACATCCTTTGCACATCCATTCTACATTAAGGCAATGCTGCACAGACTTTGAATTACTTCAAACTTAATTCTGCACAAACTTTCCCCACTGGGTAGAGTCACTTATGACCAAAGTTAGCATGCCCATACTGGTACATAAGGCAACAAAAGACTTTTTTTTGCTTGATAAGCATTTAAGAATTAATGCAGTTTAAAAGAAAACAAGATATTTACCCAGTAGATCTGAGTTAAGTAGTAATGGCTCCAGAAATCAAACTCCATAGCTCAGTGTTGATTCTGCTAATGCTAGTTTAAGAAGAGCAGTTCTGTCTACTTTCCAACCAGAAGTAAGAGGCAAGCTATCCACAAAGACCACTCCCCCATGAAGATGCCTGATTTCATCAGTTCTTTCTATATTAGGAAAAGAAAAAAAATACGATTAACAAATAGCAAGCAGAGTGATTGCACCTTCACAATATTTTCACAGTGCAGCAAATAAAATATGTATGTACTGTAACGGTCCCCAGCCTGCCCGGATTAAATTTTGGACCGGGAAAAACATGTCCACTCAAAACCCTCGCAAATCCCTCCCGCACGAGATCCACAGGGCAAACCTGCGTCACCTTAAACAAAAGAAAGGCCTCTTTAAAAGAGGATAAGATAAGGGGGGTTCTAGACCTTGTTCAATTTTCCGTATTCCCTGGCTTTACCACCAGGGCAGAGCGTATTGAAGGTAAAAGGGATGTGGCAGGGGGTGATAGGGAATCTCGTCTCTCGACCCGTGGTTACGGATGAAACTCACACACAGTCCCATTCATTTAACTAAACATTATTATTTCAGAAACCGGCATATTTTACAAAATACAATAACCCTCTTAAAATTAGTGAATGATGAACGAATGAAATGAATTTATGAGGCATTAATGGCAAAATAATAACAAAAGATGGCAAAACAATGATACAAAAAAATAGGTAGCACCATCATAGGCGGCAGGCAAGCAACAACAATTTAGATTCCTTCACGAATCAGAGGGAATCCTTCCTGTTCCTTTTGTTTTGCACTTGGTTCACACTAGCGATTTCAATGACTTAGTTTGCACATTCACAGGGGACAGGAGGTATTTGTAACTGAATGCCTGTGCAGTAGCCAGAAAAGGGAGGTTTTTGGAAGTATTCATCGGGCGGTGATGACCTTACATGACTGCAGCGACTGTAGTCTCAGCCTGGAGATATTGGCAATATTGGCTCTTCCGACTGCAGGCTCCTCCACATCAGGATCGGAGCCGCAGAGCGGCATGCGTAAGTCGCAACGGGCATAGGCTCCGCCCACTAGAGTGTTTAGTCAAGAAGTAACCCTTTTGCATTGCTGCCGCTCGCTTTTATACCCCTCTAACTGACGGGGTGGGGGTTTCAATGTGGGGGATAATATACTATGGGAGGGAGGGTTTCTATGGCATTGGTAAAAATCCAATGTCTTACTTCACTCGTTTGTTGTTTCTCACTCACTCCATTGTCCTTGATGGCTGCACACCGAACACCACACTCATCCTCACACATACCGTCTCACCCTTCTCCATGGAACGAGTTTAGAGGGGGTGGGGTAAGGATATGGTCGGGCTGAGGAAGGTTGGAAATAAAAAAAATCAAGTGAGGGAATAGGAGGCGTAATGGGGCAAACCATTACAGTACATATAAAAAACACTCCTTCATCATCAAGCCATTGGAATCTCTTAAGCTGGAATCTCCATATTATGAATTTGTACCACCATGTAACTTAATGGAAATAGATTCTAGGGCTGAGAGATTCAACCCTTACATATTCCTAGAATGTATTATTTAACTCACAAATTTGTAAAACATATTATATCCTTTCTGCATTATATTATTATATATAATAATTGTCGTTTTTGCATTATTTGAAGTGTGAGCTGAATGAAGCAAGACTGGCATACAAGCATATACTGGCAGGAATATGTGGCACTTGAACAAACACATCATACTTAGTACAAAGGAAAGTTAACAGTGTGCATCTATGTTTTCTTCATGCTGTTCTTGTAATTTGAATTTATAATATAGTTATTTAACTATTATTGATTACATATATTATTCCATTGTTGCATATTCATACATAGATATGAGTGACAAAAAGAAGAGTTTGTTCTCTCGTAGAGATAAAGTTATAGCATAATTATTTTTGTTTTGGCAAGTTCATCTGAATTTTATGCTATGCAAGAAAAATTAAATATCTCCACTTTGTGATGTTTAAAGAACACTGGTACCTAATACTGATGATGTGGCAATGATTCTGTGAGGAGGACAAATGCATGGGATGAAGAGCATTTGATTGGAACATGGAAGAAATTAACAGCTAAAATTGCTTCAACAAGCCTTGTAATGTTGTGTATTATTTGCCTGATATAGGAATACAACATAAAGTGCTGTCAAGGATGAGATCTTCGGGGCCAACTGGTAGTGGAACCCTGATAAGTGAGATTGTGATGACTGCTGTGATCAGTGGGTGATGACTGAGGTCAGACTGTGGAATTCCCTCCCACCGGGAATAACAGGTGACTGTGGTCTTAGATAATGATACTCTCTTGCAAATATTCCCAAGATGCAAAAGTTCCACTTAAAATACTCCTCATTTG
This sequence comes from Platycnemis pennipes, assembly GCA_933228895.1. Taxonomy (NCBI): domain Eukaryota; kingdom Metazoa; phylum Arthropoda; class Insecta; order Odonata; family Platycnemididae; genus Platycnemis; species Platycnemis pennipes. Next base: position 34,450,168 of record OW121855.1, read on the forward strand.
GTGGGAAGCCAAGTCCAGGAATGCATCATACCCTTGATTGAAATCTTTCTGAAACACAAATTAATTCCATTTCCATGAATCATCACCCTTCATTTGAACTTATTCCTTATTTAAGAAGGTTGACTTTTTGATTTTAGACCACAAAAACTGATTTTGTTTTTCTGAGAGATCACAGAATTCATTATGAAACAAGAAAATAGAAAACGACAATCTTTACCTAAATTTGAGATTCATGTTTTGATTGTTGTGATTATAAAGTTATTCAATTGAAACTTTTGTCAAATATTAATGGCTATTACTGACTTTGCTGTCTCAAGGTTTGCAGTAGCAGGTCTCCACCTGCCAGCACAGAGTTTCCTTTTTCAAATCTGAACACTTTCTGGAAAACCCTGATAGAATAAATGTCATTGCCAACTGATTATTCAAAAATATAAATTGATTCAATGTCTTAGGATCCTAGTTGATTACCATGCCTTTGGTACAACTATTAACAAATCAATACTGCATGTTTCCTCAAGAGACGATGGTTCAACCTAGCACATGGCATTAACATTCAACCATAACCTTTTTTTACCAATTCTACATGTTCCCAGATCCTTTTTGTGGAATACAGAAAAAAATACAATGAGCAGTTATACATATCATGTGAGTGATTATCCCTAAAGAGTCTCATAATTCCCATTCCATGGGTACCTGCAACATGTAATTTAATCTCATCTTCTGACACATGAGATCCAGGTTTGCGAACAACGAATGCCTTGGCTGCAGAGGTTGTTCTGGGGTCAGGCACTCCTATAACTGCAACTGACAGCACATCAGGATGTTTCAAAATCATGGCCTCCACTTCTGCTGGAGAAACCTACATAAAATCCAGCAAACAAATATAACTGGTATTTTTTAAATTGCAATACCAAAGATAGTTTAATGAGTAGCATTACAGTATTAGTGGAAGAAAGGCAGCACTCGAGTTAAGAAAGTATCAGACATTGAGTTTTCACAGCATTCAAATTATCTGCATTAATCCATCAAGAAAGACTTTTAACAGCTTTATAATTTGGGATCCTGCTTAAATAGGCTGCTGCTTTGGAGTGACACCCCATGTAGCACAGACGGTTGGGCCAACGTTGGGAAACGGTGACATGGCTGGGGAACGGTTCAGTTACTTTACGACCGTTGGGCCAACGTTGGGAAACGGTGCCATTCGCATGGTTATTTATGAATCGTTGGGCCAAAGTTGGGTAATGGTGCCATACACACGGTTATTTATGATCCGTTGGGCCAACGTTGGGAGATGGGTTGAGGGGACTGCCTGATTACAGTGCAGCCAATCTGGATATTATCTCACTTAGCAAATTCTCAGTTACATGGCGTTTGTTATTAAAGAGTTTTAGCCGAGATGTAATGAATCTGTATGGAGCAACTCTGAATAATGACCCTTTAAGTACTAATTTTACACCTATTTGCACGTTTCTCTCCATCCATCCTATATTACTGGATTTTACGCATCCATTGCATAGCTTTCCTCCCTCGTTCACCTAATATTCTACCATTTACCTGACCTTAGTTCCATTCAACGAACGTACGGTGCTAATGTATATATATTATGTGTTTATCACTGTCATCATTAGTACCCACATAGCACAATAATATCTCCTAGATATCTACAGCACATCTTCAATGTCTTAAATATCTTAAATGTTTACAAGATGTCTAGAAAATATCTTAGACATCTCCTAGATATGAAAGTTATATTTTTTATTCATCTCATATGGACTCAAATGTCATATTCATTTCATATCTATTCAAATGGCTATCCATGAATGGATGATTTTTCTCAGTCCCTCGTAGACGGTATCGGACTTAGAAAAAATACGAGTGCGCTCACCTGAAAAATCTAAGGCCAGAAGGATCGGTGAGAGTGAAAGTACATCTGAAATGTGGTTTTAAACACGATTCACGATCTTTAAGAGCGATTGAACATTGGTCAACGGATGATTTTTCTCAGTCCCTCGTAGACGGTATCGGACTTAGAGAAAATACTGGTGCGCTCGCCGGGAAATAGGTTCTCAGCATAATGGAGGAAACTAATATTTATCCCTCCTGGAGTTGAAAGAATATCAGTTACATATATTTACAATGGTCATGCTTATTTTTAATCACAAAATGGTTATTAGGGAAATAATTTTACGGCGCAAATTATCCGAGTCAACCTTTTAGTAAAGTTAATAATCACAAACGACTTAATACCAACCAGCAGCTGTATGTATATGGCCTCCCAGTCAGTCATCACGGCTTCGCTTCAGACCACATACTTTGGACTCCATCCCTTCCATCCCTATCCTTATACCTTTCCTCCCGGTCTGAAGCGCCTATTAGTGTGGAAACAGACTTGAAAACACCCATGAACATCCTTCTTGTAATTGGAAAATGTGTCAGGTCGCGTTAACATGAGTTAAGTATAGGTTGTTAGGTAGGCGTATCTGTAGCATGTGAGGTACAACTAATTATCGTTCATCAAGTGAGAACCTCGATCATATCCCTGTTTTCAATTTTGTTCCGTTGGGGAACAGTTGGGCCAACGGTTGGGGAACAGTTGGGCCTACGGTTGGGGAACAGTTGGCAAAATGGACAAGAATAACGGTTGGCCAACCATTGCACCTAACCATTCCACAACGTTGGCCCAACCGTCTGTGCTACGTGGGACCAATTTCATCACTAAGTTACATATATTAAAAAATAGGTACCACTATATTTCATCATATTAACTATCTAATAGAAATATATTTTCTAATAGGTATTCAAATCGATCAAACTGTAGCTAAAGTGGAACCTATTACATCTACATAGTACCCTGTGAGCAACCACAAGGGTGTGTGGCAGGGGGTGAAGATCACAAAACATGCATCGTGCACTACAGATTATTCTAATAATATTTTGTCTTCCTATCCCTTTGCTATGCTGCCTATTATGCCTATTTTACTATGCTGCCTATCTCTTATAGTATGCTGGAAAAGTGACATTTTTAAGTCTATCGGTACGACAATCTATCTCTCTAATCTTGATAATCTGATCTAACCTAGCATAATATTGAGGGTTCTTAATATATATCTAACATCATCTCTAAACACATCAGTTTCAAATTTACTTAAAAGGTTTAACCTACATTCTAACCTGCATTCTGTTAGTAATGCCCATCCTAGTTCTTCTATTTAACTCATAACGTTAATACAATCATCATAATGGCCTTTAGCAAATTTAGCAGATCTCCTTTGCACACGCTCTAATTCCTCTATCATACCTCCCTCGTACAGATCCCACATACTAGCAGCATATTCTAAATGAGGCCTGATAAGTGTAAAATAGCTTCTTTCTCCTACACTCTCATCACATTTGCCTAGAACCCTTTTTATGAATCCTAATCTATGGTTTGCTACACTAATTATTTCCCTGATGTTTCCCCCATGACATGTCTTCAGTGATGGTGATGCCTATAAGTATTTGATAGATTCTATGTTAGATATTTTCTTTTCTTTGATGTAATAATTATCCCAGGAAAGCTATTCTTTTTCCAAAATCTCATGATCACACATTTCTTCAACTTTTATTCTAGCTGCCAACTAACACGCCAATCATCGGTACATACGACCCATTCCTAGATTAATGAGTGATACCTTCATATTCAACTGTGCCTTCTTACATGATTCTTTCCCTTCCATGAAAAGTGAATTAAATAGGCTATTAAGGTATCTCACAATATAGGAATGTTATTATAGTGACATCTCATTATGAAGATTTACCTATCCTATGTTCATACCTGTCAAACATATTTTGACTTTAGTTAGGCTTAAAAATCCTTTAAACATATGATTGATTTCTTTTTGAAGTTACCTTTTTTGTGTTTCACCTTTATTGTTACCATTTGATTTGTGCTTGCAGACCTTTATTACAACCAGTATTTAACAACCAATTATTTCCATTTCATCATAATAGACACAATTTATCACAATTATAGATGAAGTGTCTATTATATTACTCACTATTTCAATAACCCTTTAACACTTTCGCTGCAGGCCCCAAGCATGAAATATGTTTGACGTGAGTGGCAGTATTTTTTTCATGAATAGGGAAGCACAGGTGCGTCCTCCGCTTATGGGGCTAGATTTAGGAGGAATCACCAGTGCATCCTCCACAGTGAAAGTGTTAACTGTTAGTGGGCTGATCTATAAATTGTACAAAACAAGCTGCTCTTTTGGCTGACTTTGCTCACTATTAGATATTTACCATTAATGTGGACCGTTAGCATATGTAATTATTCATGACAATTCTAAAATTTTCCCAAACCCAAAGTGCATTGTCATCTTTTGAATTAATATGTAGACCATTCATTGACACTACTTTCTTAAAATAATGGATAATCAAGGGTCCTACAAATTTCATGTAAACTGACTAAGGCAGTCTTCACACTGTATCTTCAAAGGGCAAAGCAAAGTCAGCATTTTTCTACAAGATAACCATGTATGAACTGTGTCCCAGCAGGACAGGGATTTAGCAATAATAAATTCATACTTTAACCCTTTGAGCAGTACAAATGGTCATGTAAGTCTTGTGCCACTAGACCATCTATAGCACAAATGTACATGAACAGTTGAACTGTACATGTACAGTTGTACTATGTAGCACTTGAACAGGGGCTACATGCATAATTGTTTTAAGCACATCATACTTAAAGGAGTATACCTAAAGTGGAGACTTACCCAATGCATGTAGTATTTGAATGTGAATTTGCTGCGGTCTACAATATATAAGAAGTCATCTTCATCAAAGAAAGCCACATCTCCTGTGTTAAACCAGCCATTTTCATCCAAAACATCCTTCATCTGATTATGTTTGATTTTTGAAATGGTGATAGTATTTGATGAGTAATCATGAAAATAAATAGAAAATAAAAATATAGAGATATTCTCAATGACTTATGATTAAACTTCAGTGTAAATAGTTATATACATTTGTGCATTCTTGATGATAATTAGACATAAATGAGTTAAAACAATTGCTTTAGTTTCCTTTTAATGACAAGCTATATAACTTCAAGTGAAATGTCACAATTAGCAATGAATCAAGACCACAGTTCACTATCAGTAATTTATGCTCAATCAACTTACTTGGCTCTCTCCTGAAGACAAGTATCCCTTCATGAAAAATAGGGTCTTGATGAAAAGATTTCCTGGTACATTTCTACCAACAGGTAAACCCGAAACAGGATCAACAATCTGAAAACACAAGCCTTTGTAAAACTAAATTATGAAATTTTATGAGAATGAATATTTATAAGATTACTTTTAATTTATTTTTGCTGAAATAAGACAAGCTCACTTAAATCATTGAAAATTATAAATAAGGAGCAGCAATACATATTCTAGATGCGAGAAATTGAATGTGCAGACATTAAAAACATATCAGGAGATTCAATTAAATATAGGTTCATAGCAAAATTTAATGCAGAATTAATGAGGTACATATATTTATTCAGAGGAATGAAATAATCCAATCAATACAATCCTAAATACAAATTGGAGATGCTATAGAATGAAAGAAATAATATATTACACACTTAAAATGAAAAAATGCTTGCATCATTTTCATTAATTGTACTCTAAAATGTTTACCAAATATAACAAATTTTATGTCCAGTAAAATTCCCTTTCCATGCTCCCTGCTCTGTATTTGATTCATTTGGCTTGAAAATGAAAAGTGAAACATACCAGAAGTAATAATGCAGTTCAAATGGATATCAATGCCATCACAACTTTACTCTTAGAGAAACACTCATCACGAATATATTCTTCTCATTCATTCAATGAATTCCCAGTGGATGATGACTATATACTTCATCCTTATCTTACACTAGTAGCTAAGTGCTGACAATTGGTGGTGCCAATAGGCAAATCATGGAGCACATCGCATCCATCAGTATAATTCACAAAATTCTCGTAGTCTCGTCTCCCGTAGTGAATATGTTAGTTACTCTTATTCGAACAGTCTCTCATTAAAATAACTACCTTGGAAGCATCATTTTCTGGCTTCAGAGACCTTATGTATTAGGAATTGAATACTGTACATTTTTAGCAAAGACAAACTTTGGGCATCACAGCCTTGACTGGTTCTGTTTTTTATTTTCAAGAATAACACCAGATTGTTTTGAGCTTCAGATGCCTTAATAGTAGAATTACGGAGGTTTGAAAAAATATCAAGTCCTTCATGAACAAGGCCGAAGAGTTGATGATAGTTTAATACAATGCTTAAAGAAATAAAAAATAAACAGTCAAAATAAAAGGAAACACTTCAACTTTGCAAAAGAGAAGATAAAGCAAGAGATTTCTAAATGGAAGATGGTTTAGAAGAGCATTCCAAAACTTCCAGATGGACTATTGAACATCGTCCTTAGGCCACAAATATTGAGGTCAGTTAAACTAATGGAAGAGCAGGGACTTAAGAGACCTTTTAAACTTTTTTGGACAGCATAAATGATTCTCTTTTTTACACCTTTAACATGCATACAGTACTACATTACATTTCTCCTGAATTAAAAAAATTATACCTTGCCATAACTCTGAAATGATGAAGTGAGGATTTTCAGATCACCAGTATTTATAAACGATATCTCATATTATAACCCCTTATGATATTGAAAGGTTTTGAAGGTAAGTATCCTCATCAGATAAGGGGATTTCACAATACTAAACTATCTTGTAACTGAATTACTGAATTATGCATGTACAAACCTTTGCTTCCACATTAGGCAGAAGATGCCCGCAAGTTAAGTGAATGCCTAAATATCAGAAATAAAGAGTAAAACATTATTTTTTGCACAAAACACAATAAAGCTTCTTCTTCTTTTTCATACAGAAAATCATTATACAATGGAGTTAACACTGATGTTCAAATCTTTCATCATGGTTTATGTTCAGAACCCCGTGAAAAGCCAGAAACTGATTGGGAATTTAGGAGGACCAATGGAAAGGAATGGTTGTGAGTATGATACAGAAGGAAATGAATGGAACTATTGAGGTTGGTTTGTCTCAGACCCTGCAACTGGATGATGGAGATAGGAATAAGGGATTCACATTAGAATTCAGTCAATTTAAAACAAAATGATCATCAACCAAAATATTTATCATAAATCCATTGTAAATTATAGCAATATATTTTTTTACTGTTAATACCTAAAGAGAAGTATGATTGACAAGGAGGATTAAGGTTAGTCGTAAAGGCTATTTCTGCCTTTATTAAATGTTAAAAAAAAATTATTTTCAATACATATTATCACTAGTGAATGCATCCCATACCTCTCATACCATTTCTTCAAATATATAATAAAAAAGTGCTGCTGACAACAGGCTGCTATATCTAACTACTATCGCCACTAGGATTCCCCATATGCTACCCCCACTTGTGCCTCTTCAGCCATAATTAAATTCTATATCATTCCTTCCCTTTCCCATTGACTCTTTATTTTCTGCAACATTTCCATAGTCATCAACAAAGACAATACCCATATTAAAGAAGAAGCCTCTCCAAAAGGATGAACGAGCATAAGAACTGCTTCCGAAATGGTGACCTGACCTCCAGCTTTGCACAACATCTAATTGAAGAAGGTCACCAAGGCCCCTTTGAACCCCGAATCCTCCATTTGGCCCCCAAAAGTCAAAAGCTGGATGCCTGGGAGCAACGAGAGATTGGCCTCCATTTCATGGACCCTGGACTGTTGAACGACATCACCTTTTTTAACCTCCCACCCCTACTTTCAGTTGTTTTACCCATGGAAAATCCATGTCCTATTCAACCTGCCCCTAATCACTTTCCCACAATTCACCCTCACATTCCTTCCCCCTCCCCTCCCCAGCCTGTTCCCTAACTATATATAAAGGCACTCTACGGAAAATATTATATTATGTACCTGAGGATGGCCTAATGGCTGAAAACGGTTGTACCAATAATAAAACCAGTGGAATTCACAATTTTCATTCTCCTTATTACCCATATTAAAAACACAAAAACCAATCATCCTTCACTCTTAAATTATAATTGTACCAAATTATTTTTTTATCTAATTAATACAATGCAATGTGTAGGGTATAACTGAAATTTTAATGTACTTACCACCATTGATCTTTTTAAACTTGATTCCAGCAACTTCACCTTCAGATTCAAGGTTTTTTAGAGTGAGTGATTCTCCATGGTCTGATAATGCTGTAGTCTGAGATTCTGACATTCCAAAACGCTATGAAGGGAAAAAAATAAATTCCGTAATTATTCTGTGCATGCATAAAGTAGGTAAATCATACTTTACCATAAGAAAATTTTTTACTCAGCAGTTATAGCAGAACAGAGAAGTTCACATTAAATTTTCATTTATTTGAGTTAGGTAAGAGCCATAATGTTCTTTAACTCTTTATTATAGCTTTTGCAGTAAAATGTTCAATTGGAATTTCTTCTAGGGTATCTTCCACACAGGTCCATATTGCTCAGACAGCAGTTTTACCGGTGTTGCAATCAACATTTTGAGGTCAACTGTTTAAATGATGATTGTTGTCTGTTGTGACAATCACCAGCAAATCACTTGACCTAAATATGCCAACTGCAATACCAGGAAACTTTTGTCCAAGCAATATGAAGCTACACGAGAGGCACCCTGAAAGAAATTCCAATCAAATAAAATTTTCTTCACTTTGGACTTAGTGAGAAAGGAAGGAACCATTACTAAGGCATGCTCTCTTTTACATTATACATTTATTTAAGACATTCATTCTTTGCTTCCTTAAAATAAATTTCAACGTTTTAGGGACTTTTACCTTTCATTTACTCTATAGCTCACTGCAGACTCTTCATGTTCAGCATAATTAAAATTTCTCACCTGAACCAATTTCACGTGTGGTAACTTGTCCTCAAGGGCTTTAGCTGTGGAGTAATTAATCACAGCTCCTCCTGTCGCCACTTTTTTAAGGAATGACAAATCGCACTTCTCAATCTCAGGAGACTGAACAAATCCATGTATTGCATATGGATATATAAACACACTATTGGGCTGACAAGAGAACAAGTTTATTATCTCATCAAATTACAGCAATAAAATATTTACCAGTGCTGACAAAGGAACATTCATTTATATCATTGCTGACCTTATATTTTTGGATGCTTTCCATTAGTGCTTCTTGGCTGAATTTAGATATGCTATAAAATGAGACACCATTCAAAAGGCAAGTCATTGCAATTGAATAACCTCCTGTCATAAAGTTATTCAATGTTGCCACCATGGATGAATCTGAAACACTGAGGAGATAAAGTAAAATAAGGAAGGATGTTAAAAATGCTTTTACTCCAAATTGAAGGAAAGTATGATCCAGTTACATACTTAGTTTCAAATTAGACATGAAGGATGACTTTTGGTCAGATCATGAAAGGTTTCCAGCATTATGCGTGTTAACTTATAAAGGTCACCATCTATCCACTATTTCTGATAACACATAAATGTCAAACAGGCATCTCATTTGATTGATTTTTTGCCCATTACAGCGATTAGCCATTTAGCCCATAGGGGTAAATAGAGCCAATGATTCACCAGTCTGCCTCATTTTGCCTTGAGGTATAGAGCAGATGTAAAATCATTTCTCTCATAAACATTTTTTCAAAGATTCTTCATCATTCACAGATAGCTTTGGATAGTAGAGGCTCTCATTGCAAATAACATCTGCTTTATCGAAGTCCACTATGTGGTCTGAATCGGGCCTCATGGTGGACATTAATAAAACAAAAATTATTTGTAATGAGAGCCACTATTATCCAAGGCTTATCTAGGAGGAAATAGAAATCACCAAAAATCCCAAAAATTACAACAGGGAGGATGGTTGTACGCTACCTAATAGCTGGAAAAGAATATTCAAGATTAACAGTCATCATTACTGATTGTTGTATGGATTGACTAGACATCGATTTCAACCAATCAGAGCCAACCTAGGGCTCTCATTTACCCATATAAGATGGTCAAAAATCGATGCATCATCACTTTGGACCTGAAAATGCCAGCAGGATGGCTGGAGAAACTGTTGTTACCCAAAAACACCCTAATATGGAGGAATTCCTGAAAGTCGTTACCAATGATGGCCATGGAAGCCTCATATTTAATCTGACATCTTTATTGTGAACACAGTGCAAAGTGTTAAAAGAGGTCATCTAGAATTTTCATTGCTCCTCATTACCAGTATACACACTGTATGTGACGAAATTGCCATTTTGTGTGAGGAATTAAAACCCTGTCTGAGATACATCTGGTATAACGAAGACAGTCTGAGGCTTATAAGGTTTTAGATGGAGCCTTCTTAAGATAAGTGATCTTCAATATATTGGCACCACAAATCCTTCCCATTTAAATCTATCTCATTTGGAGATGATATTTTAAATGCCATTAATATTAAAAACAGCAAATCACAGAACACAACAAAGATGCATGGGCAGTCAGTGCGCCGAAAGTTTTATCATGCGTTTATAAATATAGGTGCTGTGTTTGGGTGTAGCTAGTTATTTTCATTCCAATAGGTCATTACCTCAGTGAAATCATTTTCTTTATCTTTGTGCAATCAGACAAAATTCAGTGAAGAGAGGACATGCTCACCTATCCTGCTTCTTAGGTAGCCCAATACTCGTGTAGAAAGCTACTCGAGCAAAATGTGTTTGCATCACTCCTTTGCAAGCTCCTGTGCTTCCACTTGTATTGACAATCACCATTACATCTTCCTTTGGATTAATTTTCAGATTCTCTGGCACACCTGGAAAACATCATACCCTCTATTGTTTAACTTTATACCTGGTGATAATTAATCTCTCTCCATTAAATATCACATTGTGATCATGGGGATGTGTGATATCATGGGAATTTTTACTCCCTGAAAAATTCAATTTGAATTTGTTAAGATATTTTTTTGCAGCAAGTCTATGGCTAAGTATTTGGTGAATCATGAATTAGTGACATACATGCGCAATCTTCATTCTCAATCATATCCTCAAATGCTATAGCTTCCTGCACTTCACCACCAATCGCCAGAATTTTCACACTCCAACCAAGTTCCTTAGCAGCAGACTGGACAAGAGTCGAAGTTTCAGGATCACATAGTATGAAACGTGATGTCACCTCCCTCATTTGTCTCAAAAATACATCTGAAAATGTTTAATAATTATTAGGTAATTATAAAGAATTGTTCAAAATTGCATCACTTCTCATAAAAATGGGAATTCAATGTATTCTCAATAGACAAAGTTGTGAGGCTACATTTCGGCATCTGCTGATAATAAATTTTAGAAGATTAAAGATTAAATCCTTGATTGATCTTGATTCATAGCTTAAGCTCCAAGAATTTGCACTATGAAACCTTGCATCTTTCACTTTGAAAGATTCGTTAGATACTCTGGAGATTTTCCCGCAACAGCTGGAGAGGAAGCGAACCAGATGCAGACAGCACCTTTCCCTTGCGCATATTTACTGAGGGATACGGTAGGTAGTGCCGAGGAGATGGGACATCCTTGGGAACGGTGCCTCTGAGTAGGAATGACCCAAATCAGAGGCACCGGCTTATGCTTGAGGATGACGCAAGAGATGTTCTCAAAGAGATGGAATGGAGGCAGCGCAAGGTGGAGAGTGTTCTCCTCACATAGAACCGATGTACCGTGGATACTAATTACGCAAAGACGTTGTAATCAAACTAATATAAACTGACCATGAACCCGACATTGTGGACACTTTTTTATTCACTGGTCTAAATTACGAATAATTCTTCTTGATGACAAATTTCTGCAAATGAATGGCTAAAATTCTTTGTAAATGCCCATGAAATATTTTTTATTGAAGTTACAGTAGAAAAATTGAAAGAAATGTGTGCCACTTAAAAGTTAGGGAACAAAATTCTTTCCAAGCTCTGGTGAGCAAGATGAGGTCCAATAGAACAAGACACAAAAAATATATGAATCTAACTATAACAAACAATGTATTTCAACAAATAGACAAAGCAAGTACAAGCTAACAATTGAAATATTCATCTAATTCAGGGAAATTCCCAACAACTTAGAACAATAGAGAATAGTCACTGGGACACCCTCGAAAACGACAAAGTCACAGAAAACTAACTCGAGACCGCCGCACATACCTACTCAGCAATTGAGCTCCTTGCCGTCTCAACTCGATCAGAGGGCATGAGAGGGGAGGTTTTTTTCTGGGAGGGGGTGTTTTCGGCAAGTTCAAAGGTGGAATGTGGTTTAACGTGGAAATAGTCGATAGGTTTTTATTCACTGGTCTAAATGCAAATTTGAGGGCAGGGAAATGGTATGAGTAAAGTGGGTGAGGTGAAAGTTTATCATTGGAGCATCAGGAACTCTTTTCTGACTCCGGCGGGAGCACACCAAATGATGGCTTGTAAGAAGGCCAAACTTCTGACCAACGTAATGGGTAATGCCCAGCGAGGGAGGAGGGGGGGTGCCAAAAATGCCACAGAACTTTGTCTCTACTGGTGACTCCGTCCTAGACTTCATTAAAATTTTACAGGGTGTTATAAGTAGTCCAGTTTTTTTTCGTCCTAATGTCTCTGATAACTTAAAAAAATTTCTTCACTTTTAATGTCCTTATGCTAAATTATTTTTTATAATGAGATATTATTGCTATATGCTATATTATTTTTCATAATGAAGAATGATGAAGATAAAATGGATCGACCGAGTGACAAATGAAGGAGTCCTGAGAAGAGTGGGAGAAAAGAGAAGTCTGCTGAAAACTGTAAAAAGAAGACGGGACAACTTAATCGGCCACATCTTAAGACACGATGGCCTGATGAAGACAATCGTCGAAGGAAAAATGAACGGGAAGAATGGAAAAGGCAGGCCTCGCATGAGTTACATAGAACAGGTCGTAAAGGACGTGAAAGAGAGGAACTACGTCAATATGAAGAGGTTGGCCGATAGAAGAATAGAGTGGAGGGCTGCGTCAAACCAATCCTAGGATTGTTGACCCTTGATGATGATGATATGCTAAATTAACAATTTAAGCCTGAGTTGATTTCCGCTTGATATTATTAAATATGAATATTTCGCAGAATAATATATAAAGCCTTTCACTGGCTGAGTGCGGTATTTCTGGCGGTATCCTACATGTTCTGCGACCCGCAATTATTTACCGTTGAAATGTAGCAAAATAGCGGTGAAAACAATGTCTTGAGCGCATAACAATTTCTTGCAACCGAGAGAAATTAAGAGAACGCAAACAGAAACTTTTTATAGAATGAGAGTCAAATGCAACACTAGAACTACCTTTATGAGCGAAGAATGACATTTGACATTGGAATTATCTGTGGAAAGAATGTAGAGATACTTATTATTTTAACGCTCATTAATATTTAACACGGTGTGAGTGCAATGGAGGCTTGGCGTTAAATCTTCTCAGCTTATTTTACGCATTTTCAATCAGTTCCTGCCTAATTAATAAAACGCTGTCCTCCGTCACTTTCGCGTTCCCCATAGTCAACAATATTTGTTGAGGAAAGCAAACGTTTCCAAACTTAGAAACACACTCACGATCCGGATTACAAGCGAATTATCACCGTCAGGTAATTGACATCAATTTTTTCTCTGTATCTTGGGATGGTGATGGTCCAGGTCGCGACTCTCGTTTTGGAGGACGAGTGGTCCAATTTCCGGCGTGGCAGTAAATTTTTTTTGATTCAGAAAAAATATAGAATACCTTAGATTTTTCTGGAATGAGGCTTACTTTTCGTCACAGGTTTTACCCAAACACACGGCTCCGCTGGTGAGAGGGAGCAGTTATCATCAAACGCCACTGATAGCGTAGACAAGTGTACACTATAAGATGGTCGGCTGAACATCAACTGCCAAAATTTCGGGAGAGAAGGAAAGTTAACGGAACGCGATGCGATGCATAACACGATCAAGCAATATTCCATTTTCGATGTAGACCCTAGTTAGTCCATGAGACTTTGAGTGGGATACGTGTACATGTTGCGTGTTTTATGAGCGTGTTTAATATCCACATGACAAGGGAAATTATAATAGAGGTTTAAGTGGTTTAAGTTTCAAATTCTGTTAGCTCCAGCTGCTTGGGATATATAGCACCGCCTCCTAAACGTATCTTTTACGACAAACATAAAACTCATGCTTCAACAGGCATCGTTAACACCTCGTCCTTCTCATGCTTCCCAGCGTTAATTACTGTAATGTGAATGAATTGAGTAAAACTATGTTCAACAAATAGCTGCTATTCACCATCATCCATCAAAACAGCACTTACATTAATCTTGCGCTCTGAAGAGGGCCGTTTCAACGGTTCTGAGAAACAATCATGCACTTACCACAGCAATGTTGTTTACATTCCTGTCATTGCTGGAGCTCTCGCGAATTCAAGTTAACCTACTGTCATAAATTACGGCAATCGTAAGAATAAGAAAATTCCATCAAAAGACTACTTTCGGTATAACCGTTCCCGTAAGTTTCTTGAAATATAGTGTTCAGTTTAGGTACATGGTTTCCTTTATTGTACTTGCCTTTTTGTTCCTTCTGAAAGCAGCCTCTCACCGAGCCACCGCATAGCCAAACGCCAATGTAAATGATGTAAATCAAGGCCACGTCGTAGGTCACGAAGTAGAGGACGTCGCCCTTCTTGAAACCTAGTCTTGTAAGAGCACTGGCGATTTTTCTGGACAGTGGTTTAATCTCCGAAAATTTATATGAGGTTCCCTTAATAGCGTCACCCTGAATGGAAATGAAGGGATGAAATGGAAATATTGACATCAGAATATCATTTACGGCACATGCAAGGTGCTTGCTACAATCGTCCGAACTAGACCCATTTGGCTAATAGAAAAATCCCAGTAAACACAATGTGTTGCGGAAACGTCGCAGAAAGGTTGCACGAGGTTGCAGGATGCCACGTCGTTTGGCAACGTTTCTGCAACGTCATAATTACGTCGCTGATATACTTGTTTGGTCAGAAAATGTTAATAACACAATATTTTAGCCAGAGGAAACATATATTAAAATTTGATTCTTCCTCTTCATGAGACATTGATTGTATGTGGGTGTGGAATATTCACTAGGTTGCAGAAAGGTTGCGACATGTTGCAGGTCGCTTTGCGCTGTATTATTTGGACACAGTTTACCCCAAACATATATTCAAATATGGGGTTTTTATTGCGTTTTTTCATCTTCTGAATCAAATTAGCTCTTTCCAGCGAATTATTTTTTTTCGGTCGTGGGACAATTTTTCGTACTTAGAAAAATTTCATATGAGATAGCGAAAGGGAAGACGGCACGAGACTGGCAAAGGCATATCTCGAGTATTATTTTAAAGGGTTGCATAAGTGTTGCAAATATGTTTCACCAGGGGTTGCAGTTACGTTGCCATTACGTTGCAGGAACGTTGTAGAGAGGACTTATGGCTGCTTTTGCGACGTTGTCAATACGTTGCTGCAACTCCAATTTTGTTGCAGTGCAACGTTTCCACAACGTTTTCACAACACATTTGGTTTACAGGGATACCACCATCCGGATGAAAATACGGCACCTCTCAGGGTGTATGTAAATCCACAGGGGGATAGGATCATTATGGAGCTAGAGTACAGGCTTTTATAGGACCCGGGTTCAAATCCCAGCAGTGGCATGGGTTTTTCAGTGGAATACCGGGCACTACTTTAGTGCTATGTAGAGAGCACTCCACGTCCAGATTTATCCGTCCATCGAATGGCAAGGTAATGGTAAGGATTGGCTAGGGAGCAAATTGGCTGAAGAGATTTTTTCAAGGAAATGTGTTCTGAAAAGTCAAATTGACTTCTAGACACATATTTCTTTCATAAACATCGAATGGGATGTTAAAATGTGAGCATATTGGATCATTTTGTTAAGCCTACTATACTAATGCTGAAGATAGGTTTCCTCTCATTCTTACATTCCCCATCAACCCTACTCCGCCAATCATCTATTTCAATTGTACTACACATGGTACTTCACCGTCGCAAAAAATCATTGGAATAAGATGACAAATAAAACGAATGAATTTAAGTTAAATGGCCGTGTAGGACTCACTGCGTACCAGGCCCGTATTCCCATACACTCTTTTTCAACCAACTTTTACTACGAGGGCACAGACCAGACATGAGTCTAATGAATGCGCTGCACTTGAAAAGATGACACTAGGACATTAAAAGCAAATTCGACACAATTTTATATGTAGGTGCGTATATGTTAAGCATTCTCTGCCAAAGTTACGTTCGCCAAACCTTTGTTCTTCTTATAAAAGTGAGATATTGACAATACAACGTTAAAAGGCGTAATTAAGTAAAATGGTAGGCCAGAAGATTTTGGTTGTAAACCAAAGGATTTTTTTATGAATACATCTGATTCTATTCGCTGTAAATAAAAGGTTTTATTCCACGATTTGCTTTCTCACATTCCTAAGTTTCATACTTAGTATTTGTGGAAATTCAACGGGTAATTTATGAAAATACCAAATGGGTAATTACTATAATTGCAATAGCAAGTATTTTATTTCCGCAAAACTAAACTAAATATGACTAAAATACTTAATTATCCAGTGATCTTGGGCTTAAAAATTTTATATTTCATAGCCGTTTCGAGCGAAAACAGTACGCACTCGACTTTAAAGTTGTTTCCTGGGAAAACAACATTAAATTTGATTTTGTAACAAAGCGTACCAGTAAATAAAATGATCACTTGGTAAGATTCCACAAATTTTATTTATCCCCGACCTAGGTTTCGATTGGTTTGACAATCATTATCAAAATAAAATTTGTGGAATCTTACCAAGTGATCATTTTATTTACTATGCGGTTCCACCAAGTGAAGCCTGACGATTTCCTCTTTAAAGCGTACCAGCTTTTAATTTTTCTCATCCCGAGTACCTATTTTCCAAATTTAAAAATGACCTTAATTTCAAAGTAGGGAGTGGAACTCAGGGAGAACGAAAAAGAATGATTTTCGAGCATCTAGTCATATCTACCCGCTCATCCATTACTTTCCTTCTTCTCCCGCTACTGTAAACGAACGGAAAACCTGTACGAAATTCATATGCACAAAACAGAAGGTAGGAGAAAGAGAAGCGTTTGATTATAAATATACAAAAAAATCCAGTTTGATTCATTCACAATTTCATAATTGGGGGTTGATAATATCATTGCTGAAAATTGTCACGCTATTTTTGAAATGGAACGTATGTTTCTATAGAATATTATTGCTCCAAACTAATACCTAGTGAACGAAGTGTAAATGGAGTAAAGCTAAAGATCTACTTACCACCCAGACTTTGTCTTTGATGAGATCATAGTTCATATCGATGCCTTGAAACAGAAGTTCATGGAGGGGAATTTCTGGAATTTTCAAATTTTTAACCTTGTCCGCTGCTGGCGATTGCACAATGTAAGCGTCATCGCCAAAGGCGGTGACTGTCTCATTTGGTAGACCTTTAGAAAAGCAAAAATTAACAATTTTGATCTCTATAACGAATACGGAATTTTGTAACAACACATAACTACCGAATAAATACGAACTAATAATGGAGAAAATAAATAATAAATATGAAGAAGGAATTCAATAGTCTATTCTTTACTCTCTGCTCACCTTTTTCTCCACCAGTGTCCATCGTCCTACTCGGACATGAAAGAAAAGCGATTTCGATCAAGTTGGCTTGATAAAACGTGGATTGCTGGGGCCGAGACTTCATGGAATTGCATTATGAAAGGACCCTATAGACAAGCCAACTTAGCGTTCCATCCTGTGGAACGCTAAGTTGGATTTTCTCTAGGAACCTTTGCGTAAGCACAAAATTACACCTGCACTGTATTTAGCCAAAAATAATATCTAAGGACAAGCAAAATGTCGTTGTGAATATGCACCTTATTTTTACAATTATGGGGAGAAAATTGTAGAAAATTCGATTCAATAGTCATAATACCTCGTAGGCAGCTGGAATTCGATAACTTTTCACACTCTGATTAAATGTCTCAACGACTCAGAAGTTGATTATAAGGCAATGCCACTTCCAAGTCGGGTCACAGTGAGGAGTTCATCACAAAAAGAGATATCAGCTGTTTTGTTGTGTGAGCCCATATCTTGGTTAGGCGCGTTATTTGTCTTGGATGAGATGAATCCCCCTTATCTATCCCAAATGATTACAGCTCAAAGGAAATATCTTGTTTTTGACAATACCTACGAATCACGGCGAAATTTCCAGCCACTATGTTACTCATTACAAACAACTCTTTGCGTTCCAAGGGGTGATGGCAAGAGTAATGGCATCCTATGATTTGTCATTAGTATGTCTATCCCAAATTGAGTGCTGTGAACACTTCGAGTTAAGTGCTTTGTCCGTCGAATGGGATGCTGAGCTGCAAACACCTTGGTACCTTCCATTTAAGAGCGGGTCACAAAGGCCGACGCCGGATTTCTCTCCACCTTTCTTCCTTACCTTACTATTCTCATCCTTGAGTGCACCTTTCCTCCCGATCAGAGTTTAAGTGCGGGTAAGACTTAAAAGCACAGATGAGTCACGTTACAGCATCATATAGATCCGTTTATAGTTTAACACGCGAATTATCCAAAATTCTTTAAAATAATTTGTACGTGTTCCAGTAAATATTTATCCAACTGGGGGGTCAAAGATGTAAACTATGCAGTATTTTTGGCTTTTGATGATTCTCTGGGAGTTGCGTATGGTTTACCCTGGGAATCAAGGAAGGAAAAGAGTACCTATGTACGCACAAGAGCGCGAGGCGGACCACAATGATACTCATGCGATATCGGATTTACGTCAGATCCTAGAACCACGGCGTAATTATAAAAACTGACTACCGAAAAGGGATGTCCATAAATTAGGTGACGTCCCGAATACCTGTGAGAATGCAATCGACATTTCTTCTCCAATAGTATACATATAAATAACTCCATCCTAAATAAACTCTCTCCCACAGAGGGGATATTTGAATCTGTGATCATTCCTCCTAAAAAAGAACTACGATTTGAGTGACTATCTAACCGAGTCACTCTTATTTCATTTTGAATCAATTTTATGAATGCATGTTGTCATATTTATTTTCTTCGTGTCACAGTTTTGGCCATAGAAGACAATTAAAAAAATAAGTATATATGTATAAATTTCTCTTTTCTGATGAGCTTCTTCAGTTATCAATCCAACAGGATTGGTTTGCAACAGCCTACCGTGTATATCTTCCGATATCCTCTTAAATAAAAAAACTGTCCTCATCACATTCCTCCATTATCTGCTTCGCATACTCCAATCTGGGTCGCCCTTTATAAATTTTGCCTGTCATCCCTCATAGTAAGTACGTTGTTTACCACTTCCTCATGCCACAGATGGTAACCAACTCATTCGTTCCACATTCTTTTCAACTTGTTCTACGGAAACACTTTTTCAGGGTGGCTACTGATATCCAATTTTCAAATTCCCTGACTATTCCCTGACTTTTCCCTGATTGCCTTACCAATTTCCCTGACCGATCGCCAAAAGGTCTGCTATTATCGGAATATTTTATTTCTGATGAATTAAATTTTCGTCAAAATTCAGAAAATGTTAAAAGTTGAAATCAATACATTAAAAGCTATAAGAATGAAAAAATACATTAAACCTTCAAAAGTTAAGCCCTAACACAAATTATACACACTTATAATACATTTTTCGCGGACAGGGGTACGCAGCCGCATATCGTATTTCCGTGGCCGTGTATGTTTCCTTCGGTAAAATTACAAATTGACAATGCCTAATTCTTCAAGGAAGAGGTGGCGTGTCGTGGTAGCTCTGGGAAGTTTAAGATTACTGAAAAGGCATCGAAGGGAAAGTTAATGGTGAATTTACTGGCGGACTCCGGCACAGGTTGCGCGAAAAATACAAACCAAGCCCAAGTTGTTAGACTGCATCAAAATCTGATGGCACGAGTGACGTTTAGAAGCGAATAACAATTTGATTAACGTGGCTATAATCCCTTGATTGTAAGAAGGAACCAAAAATGTAAAACTATTTGTTTTTACAAACAAAACGTAATCGCGCCACTGCGAGCGAAATCAGGAGGCAATTAGCAACGTCAGCATTATATTCAGGAATATCATATTTGAGGCGGTTTGTGACCTGATCAAAATGCTTCGAGACGGAGCTAAGGGTGCCATTCAATAATTACGTCGAGCGTGAAAGGAGGGGAGGGGAGGAGGACACTTCTTATTGTCTAGCGAAGGGGGGTATGGGAATCGAAGATGATCTTACATAAGACTTTGTTTACACGTGTGATCGTACTTGTATTACCGTTTTGATAATCATCGTCTCGGTCGACTTTTTTCCAACGCCGCCAATGGTAGATTGAGTCTCGAAGAGTCATGGAGTTAAAACAAAGGATGGGGTCCTTTTATTGTTAAAATCTTCGCATTCAGGTACCCGCTCAATATTTCCTTATATTTCTTCCAACCGAGTTATTTTGTTCATTATGTATGTACTTACGAAACTCATCCTCTATTCATGAAAATTCTGATCCAACTTAATTCTGGGATCAACGTATCTTCCTCTGCAGGCGAATATATTTTTTTTTCTGCCGATTGCATTTCATTTAGGATATATCCCATTTCTGTGAGAGTATATATTAGGTTATCTTCACTTGCTGCAATATTATCCTCGGATCGAAGCACTGAGATCCACTTTCCCTTTCTACCTGTCCGAAGAGTTAAGTCGATTGCACTTTGCGCACACATATTGAATAAAGTGGGTGAGAGCGAGCTAAAACTACTTTACGGATTTACTCTCTCCTCATGGGTTCTATCCCTCATGGAAATCCTACCATTTGGACTCAATCCAAATGGTAGGACTTCCATGCGTCGGGTTTCCTAGCGTTTTAAAAATAAGCGCGTACACAGTAATAGGCAGAGTACCCCAATGACGGTGGCAAGGGCCTAGCCACATTAAATCACCAGTTCCCGTGAGATTACCGAAGATAAGCAACGTTGGGCCGCGGTCGCGTCCCGGCCGGCCGGGACGGATGTTGGCTGGGTGCCCCTCCTCCACATACCTCTACCCGGTGCTCTTGTACCCTGTCTGCGAGTGGCGGGCAGGTTAAATGTGGGTTATCACAATGGATCTAGAGAGGCGTAAGTGCCAGGGGGGGCTCCAGAAGGACCCCGCCTACTCCTCCAATTAACAAACCAGGGGCGCAACAACGGGGGTGGGCAGGGGGGCATTAGCCCCCCCCCCCCAAGCACAATTGTGGGGTGGGCTAGCCCCCCCAGAAATCAGAGGTCGTGGCTCACTTTTTAATGGACACTCCCCGATTAGTAAAATTATTGCTATCGACTCCGCTCTGATTTTGAACGCTGCACAAAATTGGTACAGTCTACAGTGAAATCTCGTTAGGACGTTCTTTGATAGCACGTTTTTCTCGTTGGCACGTTCGTTTCCTCAGATCCGCGTCACAGTGCATGTGAGTAATACTAGTTAGCACGTTTTACCTACCTCTTTAGCACGTTCAAAGGAGTACCAAACAAAATTTTTCCCAGGATCGCCATATAGGTCCATTTGACGATGGATATCTCGCAAAAGGTTTAAATCTTACATTAAAATGATTGTTATTGCTTAAAAAAAATACTTTAATAGGGATAATATGGTGAAAAAAATGTTTATGTAGAATTTAAAGGGCCAAAAGCTCCGAATTTTATCGCGATGTTCGTTTTTTTTACTAGTGTCGACTTGATACTAGGCCGTCTCAACATACATGCCGGACACCCACTCCTACAGGCACGTAGCGGGGGCTTCAGCCCCCCCCCCCCACCCCGAAATTTTTCCCAATAATTTTGTTTTGATTTTAGCAGTGAACTATACTAGTAGGAGAGATAAGTATGGGAACTGTAAAAGTAAATACCAAGCACTGAAAACTAAGGGAAGAGATTTATTTATAACATGTAGGCAGGGCCGGCGACAAGGGGGGGCAAAGGGGGCGAATGCCCAGGGGCCCGGGCCAAAATAAATTAATTGAAAATAAAAATTTTAAGTATGAATAAATTTAAATGCCAAAAAGAATACAAAAATTTTGTTGCTTAAAACGTGAAAAAAATGAAGGCAGAGCGTGCGTCAGTGTGCAATAGAGAAGTATGACGTTAGCATTGTTGTTGTGGTCATCGAGGGTTTTGGGGTGATGGGGACGATTGAGCGAGAAGGGCGGGCGCTGTGACTCACCTTCCCTCCCTTTGCCGCGAACATTCGCCACTCAGTGACATATTGTAACCTGAACGACAAGAAACCCCATCCCCCGTCTAAAGTCTATTGTTTACTTGTTAGTGGACTGTAAATAATCGTTTATTCTACAGTCAACGTTACAGATTAGCAGTAGCAAGCTACACATTCTAGTTTTGTGTCATTGGTTTTGTATAAATGAGCGCCCATACAAGGGGAAGGGAGGGACCGCGGCCCCCCAACCAAGCCTCCCAGTTAGGATTGCAATCCCAGAGAGATTTTTCAATCCCGGGATAACGAGATCATCATCAAAAGTTAGACAAAATTTTCTGGAATTTAGTCCATCTTGTTTAATGCTGACGATCACTATGTCTTTAACACGCGCACCGTAAGCTCATTTACGTTTTTCTTTTGTATTACAAATGATCACAAATTACTTATTCCAATAAAAGGTATTATTCAATGGACTCAGACGTCAAACTGTTGCATTTCATGTCCAAGAAAACTTACTTATTAGCGCTGCCTGTCAGCGAAAAGGTGTACGCCAATCCCGGAATCCCGGGATTCGTTTATACTAAATCCCGGGATTTCGGGATTGTCATTTCATCCGGGATTCCGGGATTGCAATCCTTAACTCCCGGGTAAAATAAAAAAGGGAAGCAAAAAATATTTTATATTAAAAATGTTGTCAATATATACAAAAAGTTAATAATTCTTAAACATGATGTATAATTTATCCTTCTGAATTTTTTCTAAATTTGTTTCCTTGTTTTACTTAAATAAAATCAAGGCCAATGCACGCACTGTCATGATTTTGTGTTGTTTTTGTTAACAGAAAGGAGAGGAAGGAAAATTTGAACCGATGCACAGCAGGCTGAAATCAAAATAAAGTGACAAAATTCCAAAATGGCTTTTTTGGAGATAGAATCATGAAACTTGGTACAAATACTCATAATTGATTGGCAACCATGGAATGGCATGTCATTAGTCATGTTCTGTCGCCGTTACCGAGATGCAGGGGTTCAAACAAAGGCAAAATTCCAAAATTACACCCGACTTCAGTTTTCTGCGAAAATCTTCCTATTTAAGTTGAGGGTGACGCTGTGGGAGGAATTTGGTCGGATAAAAAACTAGTAGGTCTGTAAAAACCACAATTTTCCTTTACTGTCTTTAACTTTGGGAGTTTTATCCTAAATGTAGGTGATATTACGTAACAAAATGGCGGACGTTATTTTCACGCAAAAATTCATTTTAAGTAGTAAATATCTGGCATATTAAGTGCCTGTCAAGTGACTCATATTAAATCAATTTTTGATGCTTTTTAAAAGTAGATCTGAAAAAAATGGAAAATTCGTTTGCGACGCCAAAAATTACATTTGATTTTTCGTACGCGCGTCCGGAGCTTGAGATACGCGCCTGGAGCTGGAAATGACGTGACGCGAGTAAGTTTTTTCAAGCCATAAGGAACATAACGCTTCTTATTCGCCTTTTTGTAATATGTGTGCATTTCTATCGATCTCCACACGCAAAAAATCTGGGGGATATAGAAATATTAAGGTCTGTAAGTGTACTCGAAATCACGTTCAAGGTTTCTCCTCTCAAAAGTAAACTTCTCATTCACACCCTCAAAGCCTTAAAATTCCTGTATTTTTCACATGAAACATTATTTTACGTTCCTGAGGGACACTATTAAGGACTTATTTCCGTTCATTTGCCCCTTCGCCCCAGCAGTCCAAGCCTATGACTCTACTAGGAGGTTCATGCAGAAAGGTACAATTTGGACACCGCGGAGCTTTTGGTTGTTCATCGAGAAAATCTACTCAAATCTTTCATTTTCCCTGCGTTACAATATGCATATTCAGAGGTGTCGGAAGTGGGGGTGCAGGGCGGGCATTCGCCCCCCCCACCCCCCCAGAATTTGCCCCGGGCCCTTGAGAAATGAGTCTTCATTAATAAAAATTAAATTTCAGTTGTTTCCAGCTTGCTTTTTCCCTTCCGACGCATATTCTACCACCTTAATGTGCACTTTTACCGGAATTCTAGTCTCTACCCCTCCTATCCGCAAAAAAATGTGGCCCTTTTGCTTAGGAACCGGGCCCTTTTCTTAAAAGCCCCTCCCTTCTTCAAGGTTGGCCCCTGCCAGCGAAAATAGTTCCGCCCCTGTGCATATCCCTGATTTATGCATCAAATTAGACTTTATAAATCTAGGAAAACTTTAGTTTCTACTTTACTTGAATTATGCACACAGGAAAGAAACAAATTATCGAAAATAGGCACAAATATTGAGGCACAACAAAATATATTCTGTTCGTCAAAACCCTTAACTTACATTATTTTTAACCATTCCCTGCTGTTATGTTTGATTGGTAGAGTTGTAGTGAAAGCAAAGCTTAGTAGAAGTGAATACTCTGCATTCATTTTAATTTGGTGGCGATATAGTTATAATCGAAAAGATGGGAGTAACTGTGGATATGCTAATTTTGAAAAAAAAAGAAAAATATGTTTTATATATGGCTTTTTATAAAATTTTCAAGTTCAAGTCCTAGTTTTGATTACTGTAAAATGAAAGTGTAAAGTGTGTTACACCGTCAAAAAGTTTTCATTTTGAAATTGTTTCCCCATCGGCCCTTCCACTGACATGTGATTAATTTAAAAAAAAGGACAATTTATAGCAAATCAAAAGATAATGTATGGCAGTGTGCAAGTTTCATCTGCAGAAATAGCTGATAATCAGGTAAGTCTTGGTTATAAAATAACCTGAAAGTTCGCAGTTCTGGATTTAGGGGGCCCGGACCACTCAGTTGCCCAGGGGCCCGAAAATCCTGTCACCGGGCCTGCATGTAGGCACCGAATGGGCAAGGCATATTTGTTTCAAGTTACGCCCCTCTCCCCCCCCTCCGAAGCAAATTTCTGGCTTCGTACCTGCACTCCTATGACGTCACGAGAGTGATCCGATGAGAACTCGTATCGCGGAGAAATGCGAGATATATTTTGTCTTAAAATTGAGTAAAAACCTGGTAATTCGACCTGTTTTCATTCCCTTAATGATAATCCATCGCTTACCTGTTATACACCTACCACCCTCATCCCAATTTGAATAAAACAACCTAAATATCATAATAATTTAGGCATTTACGGAAACAACGTCATAACACGGAAAGAAATGACAGATAATGGGAGATGACCGATAGACTGTGAGGTCATTTGGGCCATTATGGATTGGAGGGTTAATCATTAGGGGTGAGCATTTTCAAGAATGGAGAAAGGATGATGTAAAACCTGTTGTACAGATGGATGAGAGCTGATATTGGTGGACACAATTCACATCACACTAATAACCATTTAAAAATCACCAATGCACAACTTTTCAGAGCATAAAACAAAAAAATATGGTTACAGGATTCAGATGCTCAGTAATGGGCATACCACTTAAGAGGTTAGTTTGTGAGTAAAATATTTCTTGGAAGTAGTTCCTGTATCTCCTCATACAAGTACACCATGATAAACAACACCATATAACTAAGATTGCTTACTGCTTTATTTTCTCTAGTCATTGAACGTGAGCAATGTGTAGTAATAAATGGTGAAAACTCTCAATTCCTTCAGCTCAAACACGGAGTTCCCCAGGGCCCAGTGCCTGGACCCCTCCTTTTCTTGGTAGTGAATAATGATCTTTTACACAGCATATCTTCTGATTCTCTCCTATACACTGATGACTCAACCTTCATTAAAAGATGTACAGAACCATCCAAGGCCCCATCCCCGAACTGTCTATATCCATCTTGGAGCTGGCCCAGGCCTGGTTCTCGACCAACATACTTGCCTTAAACTTGACTAAAACTCAAGAGCAGAACGTAAGCCTAAGTAATGCTCTGCTGCTAATGATACTCTCAAGCTACTTGGCTTCCACATATACAGTAAGTTAACCTGGGACAGCCATTGCTCCTCAGTCTGTAAAATACTCTCAATAGCTCTTTACATTATTTGTGTATCTAATCCTTTGATGATGACTAATGTAAAGAATATTGCTCATTAGTATGGAATCCATACTCTTTCAAATATGAGGCTATTGAAGGGGTTCAGAATAAATTTTTAAGACTGATTACACTTAGATTTGGCATTGAAAGAAAGAATCATGTGCAGAATTAATACGTTTGCTTAATCTTAATTCACTATCTAGCAGAAGAAAACAATTGGGCTTATTGTTCCTGTATGCCTTGTTAAATAATGTAGTCCAATGTTCAGATCTGTTATCTTTGATTAATACCAAAGCTCCTTCCGCACACTCAAGATCTCAGTTTATTCTATCTCCCATACAGTAGTTGTAATTATCGTTACTATTTGCCCATGTACAGGATAGCAAGATATTTTAATGTTTGTACAGATGCTGATATTTTTCAATTGTCTAAATTTAAAAAAAATCTTTTTGTTGAACCATTTGAGGTGTCAAATTTGAATTACTTTGTTTCAAATCTTTTGAGTTACTTTGAGTTTTATCAATACATAATTGTTAAATATTTTTCTTTTTTAAATTATTATTAATTTTAAAATTCTATTTGATTTTCCTCTCAAATATTTGTCTATCTTATGATTCATTTTATGATGTTTTGTATTATATTTCTTACTATGTTTCCTATGTTAATAATGTATTTCTTATGTTTACATACAATAACTGTGCAATATACTTCAATTGTACCCTGGTGAAAGGGTTTCAGCCATGAATAAATATTATTATTATTATGTGTTACAGTTAAGTAACTTCAACCTCAGAGTCTCCGGCTAGCATCAAGTTTCATTGCCATCATAATTTCCTGAGACTCGAGAGGGGTTGCGCCTAGAGATGGGTAAATTACTGTAATTTTCAATTGAGGTAATTTTAAGTTTCCAGCTGCTAATCCTTATCAGAGGACTCAAAACGAAATCAAATAGCAATGAGATACAAATGCCGATGCTTATATCAAACATATCACGACGTTTATCTATTATAACTCATTAAAAAAATTAAAACAAAGTTGGCAGCCACACGCCTCTCTTTTGTCACACTATGAGAAATTTTCGTTCCAAAGACATACCTCTGCGCAATATGCATTTGTTATTTTACTCTGAATTAATTGGAATTAATCATGGACACAATGTAAACAAAATCGTTTTAGCTTCTTAATTTATAATATCACCCATTCCAATGGTTTCTTAGTGAGGAAGAAGTTTTCTAAAAAAGAAATTTTCTGAAAATTACCGTTTATTACGGTAATTTACAGGGGTGTTGGTAATTTACGAAAATTACCGCGGTAATTTACCAAGTTGCCCATCTCTAGTTGCACCTAAGGGTAGCCACGTCCGCCACCATTGGATAGTTGGCTACCCTGCATTAGGGTCATGCGCACAAAGCAGGACCCGAGAAGGACAGCCTTCTGCATTGCACTTGCAAGTACATCCACTCGCACCCTGCATGCTGGAATGCACTTGAGATTTTCAACCAGTGAGCTCTTGACACCAAGCATGCCCATGATGAGGACTACCAGCTTCACAGAGTAGCCTGCGTACATTTGCTGGAGTTCGCACAGCAGATCTTGATATTTAGTCCTTTTTTCTATCTCCTTCGCTGCCATGTTCGTTTTGGCCTGTGCTGAAAACTAGATCACGAACATGGCATGCGAGAGATTGTCGAGGAGAAGGATATCAGGCTTCATCGCATCCAACTGCCTAATGGTGGGGAAGGAATAATTCCACCAGATCTTACACTTATCGTTCTCCACAAAGGACTCGATGTCTCCAGGGGCTTATTATTATTATAAATTTTATTTGAGCTTCAGTGAAAGGTACTAGATTGCTTTCCTTCTGTCAAAGAAAGCATAATTAAATCAACTTTTATATTCATCAAACTAGACTTGTCAAGATAGTTCTGAATAGAAAAACCAATTATTCCCAATATTGATTCAATTGGATTGGAAACTAATGATGGAATATGCATAAGTTAACTATTTTCCATTCACTCTTTTATTTAAAATAAATACCATTAAAATCATTCCATAAACAGCATATTGTATTGCTTTATAACAATCTTCACATTTATTTTCAATATTTGATGATTACATGTACATTTCATTGTATTGACCCTTCAAAACTTTCTCTTTGGACAAATACATACAAAAGTTATGAATACAAAATGTTGCTGTAAAACTTCTCCAGAATCTGCAATGGAAACAGCAATATGTGCATTTTACCCAGTAGAGCTAAGATAGTAAGCCTTTCTTACAAATATTCCATTGCAGAATACAAAAATTTTCAACAACAATTTGACATTTTGTGCAACAAGAAGGCCAGATAATCTCACCATTTCTCTACCCTTGGTAAATTCAATCGGCTTTTAAAAAATTACAATTCCTTGTTTCAATAGGAGTTGAAATCTTCATAGGCATCTTATCACTAGGCCCTTTACCATTAGTGTAAATATGATACAAATCTTACTACCATCTCTATGTTCATTTAACTGTGTATGAAATTAAGGCATTATTTCAGTCAGTTTCTATTGGCATTACATTTATCTGGAAATGATTGGGGTAGCTATAGATTCCTCAATTTTTAAAACTGCAAATAATACTAAAGATGAGACCATTTTACTCAAATAAAGGCAAATTTAGTTTATTCCACTTCAAAGAAATTAAAAGCTCAGGATGTAAGATTCATACTTTCAATGGCTTAAAAAAAAAAAAAAAATGGATCCACCATAAAAGTGATGAAGTCAAGACGTAGGGCATTGCAAAATGTAGTCATATAAATGGTGGCAATTCAACAAATAATGACTTGATACAAGAATTAACTCCCAATAAATTTTAATTTAATCAATCAGGATAATTCCTGATTACCAACATATGCTAGCACATTTTTTTTTGCCTTACTACTTCAGTGAAGCAGTCAAAAACTTAAAATGTTCCACCTGGATTATGAGTTTATACTACGCCATAGGGGCAGCTAAGAGTGAAAAAGCATTTATCAGGTAGTGGGATAATATTAAAAATTAATCTGGCAGGGTACAACTTTAGACTACAAAACAACAATTCCTTTTAAATATTACATACAAATCTAAGGGCCATAATCCCGTGGGCCGATGCTACAGTGACCCAGTAGTGGGTCATGTTGAGGTGAATTTGTTAAGATGTGAAGCTCATTTAATGATAAACTTTCCTGTCTAAATAAGCAATCATGGCAACATGTTGAGAAACAGGCAGTGATTCAATCAATATTCCGTTATATCAGTGAATTTTTGAGCTCAAACATTGACAAGGCAAAAAATACTCTAATTGTTCATTTCTGGAAATGCATTAACCACAGTAAAACAAGTTTACATTGAATTGCAGAAATGTGCATAAATCTTTTATTTTGAGATGAAGGGCCCCGTCAAAGTTTGACTTCCTATCAATGTCACAGTTGGTTACACAACGATGTAGTGTCTAGGTAAGTTTACATTGTTTAAAACTGTGATGCCACTTTTCCGACTGGGCAGTATTAATAAAATCACTGCTGGGACCCAAAACTTTTCCTTGAAGCTCTAATAAACCCTGGAGCATTGACGTAAAATTTACCTAAATTTAGTAAGGCAGCTTATTTAACTGCCTAATAAATGAGTATCAGTATCGACTGATGGTTTGACTCAAGGAATACCTGGAATAAACTACAAAAAGCTAAGTAGGGTCCCAGGGGCATAAGAGTCCTCATAAATGACTGAAAAACAAAAGAAATTAAGACTGTTGATAGGTGAGACCTTTGGATTGGTGTATTCCAACCAATGGTGGTTCTCTTATGGTTAGTGTTACCCTATATGTAGGTCCAGATTATTTAAATTTTATCATGTTTGTGAGAATCATATTTGAGGTTAGGTTCGAAGGAAATAATGCTTTTTGGTAGCAAAAGTCTTGGCTAAATGACCTATGTGACACTGAGATGTGATTACTCCAAAAAATACGAACATCATGCTTAAAAAAGAATGTGTGTTAATGATGACAATGTTAAATCAATGAGATATAAACTAAAAAAAACAACTTTCAACATTTTTACCACCTTTCACTCATGACCAGGTTACTTTTCTTAGCTAAAAATTCACTGCTATGACACAATAAAAATAATTCAAATAAATGGAAAAAATCTTAAATCAAATACCTTATACAATATCATTCAGCTCTTAAATCTATGCTTTCACATTATTAATCCAGCAAATTTTTCATAAATATTTTATCATAAATAATATCGTACAGTTAAACTATAATTAAAAATTACTGATAATATATCATAAGTTAAGAGGGTGAAATTAAATACAGATGGAATATAACCTTTTGAAAAACACCTGGAATCCTCCACAATGAAATTTGTATATACCTTATGACGAACTTAACCATTCAAAAATGCATCAATATTAAACTGCTTTTACAAACAGAAATCATCATTTTACTTGATTTAATGCCTCCTTGACTAAAAGCATTAACCATTTCTGCAAACTCATCACCAATTTCATATGATCGATCATAAGAAACCTTATTTCTATAAAAAAGAGAAGGTTGTTTATAATATGACTATAGCATAACTCATGACGAAAATTGAGAGATAACAATGTTGGTATTTAAATAGTACATATATACAACTTTCAAAATAAATCTACTTAATGAACGAAAACATAACATATGGGTCCCTACATTTCAAAGGACATCAATCATACATTTGTGGAACAACACATGTGGAAGAATACATACTGATATACCAACAGCAATAAATACACAATATTAAAAAGCCAATCACATACCTGGAATTTCAGAGAAGGAAAACAACATTTTTACAAAATTTCAGACACTCCATGAAATGAATTTAACATCAATGGAAGAATATATCACAATGATTCAATAGTGTAAGAATTGAAACTCATTAAAATCATATACTGGCACCAGAATTCCAATTTCAAAAGGCAAAAAGATCATAATACCACAAAAAATTCAGTACAGTGCAGAATAATGGAGCTTTCCATACAATAATTCATTGATAAGCATGGAAAAAGATTATCAGAACATAATTAAAAATGATAACAAAGCCATCCATTCATAATCTCAACTAAATTTCTAGCAATGGGCATTATTTAAATTGCTACCTTAAACAGTTATGCAATCATGACTTACGTAAAAATGGCTATTAAAATGTAGTGGTCACTAGCATATGCTATTTAAAATGAAAATATGTTATGCATAATATTAGCTTCTGAGACAATAACTGGGAACTATTTTAAGAGTGGCTTCAAGGCATTGAAGGGATCTATAAATTACATACATAAAGGAGTAAAAATTGACATATAATTACAACAAAATAATTAAATTTAGCCTAAATGTATCCAACTTGAGGCCTAGAAGTGTTGAAGAATTTAAGTGGCAAAAATCATGCATTGCAATTCATAAAGCTTCTTGAAAATTAATCATTAGAAACATTTAAAACCCTACAAATGGAAAGGAATTAGAAATGCTTTACATTCACTGACAAATATAACAGAAAGTTAAAGAATCCAAAAAATTACCAAATGTTCACTGAACAGCTTTAAACATCATGAAAACTCATCTTGTTAGTGCCTATACACTGGTAATTATAGTGTGTATTAGTTTCCATGAGTAATATTTGCCAAAGAATTATTTATAGACACTAACTTCCTCAATGAACATATGGACATTTAAACACTTCAACTTCACTTCAAAAGTAGACCTACCAGCAAACAAACAATTTTATGACTTCCACAGTATTGATAACAAAATGGAGCAGTAAAACTGCCCCTCATGGACAGCAATTCATTCTGTGATAATCCTGTTGATGTTTTCCTATAATCCATGATGATACAACAAATTTAAAAGCATGAACTTAATGCTGGTCAGAATTTCAATACCAAATATTAACATACTAATTTACATTAACCATGATATTCAAATTAATCATATTAAACAGGAGTGATAACATAATCCTGGTACTTTCAAAAAATAAATGTAGAGAAAATTCAATGAATGATAATCAATGATTTAACAAACATCTGCTATTTTGGTCCACAACATTGGGTTGTGAGTAACAATTCAACTATAAATAAGTTACAAATAAAGTTGTTGATCAAAATTAGAATGAAAGTAAAAAGTATAATTGACAATGCTTTGATATTTTTAGTTGACAGTTTGTCTCTGGTGACACTTCATGTTCAGTGACAGAAACATTTTTCATACACCTTTCGGTACATAAGAGAAAGAAAAACAAGAACTAACAGGAATATTTCATCATGCATCAGTAAAAAGTAATTAAATAATTTTACTGCAGTGATACACTATTTCATCATGCATCAGTAAAAAGTAATTAAATAATTTTACTGCAGTGATACACTTCATTGTTTAGAGTATAATTATAACAAAACATTTAACGTTTACCACAGATAGTTCTAGAAAAATTCAGATTCTAAAGCAAAAACAAATGTTCTATCCACTGTAAATAGAAAATTCAATCAAATAACAATTAATTAATCCAAAAATTCTTCCAATAAATGCTGTATAAAATAATATTTTTTCCAATGTCTAAGTCCAATGGGCAATGAAAATTGATATATTTTCTATTTCAGCAAATACTGCTACCTTGTGGCTGATGGAAAATGTATACTTAATATATATAAAAAATTAATCTTAATTTAGAAAAGCTGAGCATTTTTGCACTGGATCAAACACGAGCAGTTTTGAAATACAAGAGACATCTACCAGATGTTTGCAAAGTAAAATGTTGGACATATTCATGCTGCAAAGATGGATGAGTCCTCCCAGAAATCTTGTAAACATTTCAGTAGACATGGAGAATCTCATGAACATTGATACTTTGCCTTGATTTTTTTAGTTTTGCAACATTAAGATTTCAGAAGAAAATATTGCTATGAATGATTTTTACTGATCCCTTACATAACAGTGGTGCACATTAACCAGTGGGAACCACTCAGTTGTCGTGTTGTCTGGCAAACCAAGGGAGTCTAATTGAAGAGAAACACCACCTAAAAATTCATTTTCCTGGAAGGAGTCATGATTCCAGACAGTGGCCTGTAGAGTACGAAGCATGATGGTATCTAGTCGCATGTAATATTCCATCTGTGTAGAGAGCAGGAAAATACATCTTTTGAATGACTTACTCTAAAATGATATCAAAGACTAAAAGGACTGAATATGATTGTCATGGATGCAGGTGAAATAAAAATGACAACTGTGACAATTAAATTAAGCCTTATGCATTATTTGCAAGAAGAGTAGAAGAATGAACTACATACTTTTAATTTGTTATTTTTAAACTTATGCTTCCAATCACACATTTCAATTTTATTTTATACATTCACTGAAATTCTCCTAGCATCACTTCAGGATTTCATCGAACGCCAGCAAATGAACAAAACTCGGGAAAGCCACTTCTTTTTTTACAGTTATATGTGAGAAATGTGAGAATAAAAATTAACTAAGAGGCTAGTTGAACTTTTAGAAAAATTCCTGTTTATTACATGACCAAGATTATTCGTGAATGAAACGCAAGGAAGAGAGGTTACACGTATTGACTATGTATTGGTAACTAAGCACAAAGCTTTGTTTAGGCTGAAATTTCACATTACCGTAACATCCCTGGATACAGGAAACTTGGGAAGAAGGATTTAAAATATTGGTATGAATGGCTTCAATGGTTGCTCAGGTTAAAAAAGCTGAGTTGTAGAGGCAGGATGTGTTTGAAATGCTTTGTAGTAGCCATAAATACCAGGTCCCACCAATCCTGATCATTCATGATATGACATGAATGAGTTTTTGAAATCCATTTGTCCTATTTCTTTGGCATGCCTTATATATAGTGGATTTACCCCCCGGTGTGTACCTTGTTCTCCAGGCCAATAAAGGTATTATTACCATTCACTATTTTTTAAATTCAAGATTGTGACTAATATTTTCCATGGGCTGTCAGGAGATTCTTTATTTTTTGGAATGACACATCAGAAAAGATAAAAGTAAATTATCATCACTGATAATTCAAAAAGTTATGCATTATCTATAGAATAGCCTTCAACTTTGTTCAAAACTTCAACTTCGAAAAATACAATAAAAGTTTATTACAAGGAATGTCAGTGTGTTAGGCCTTTTCCTGGGTTCATTAGAACCACTGCTGAGAAGAATATTAAGAATCGTGAGACATGTAAATCAAGGTACAATGACACTGCAACAAAAATTCACTCTCAATCACGTGCTGGTAAATAACAATAGCATCTACCAGAGATGCGGAACTCACCATTTCCATGAATGTGGGATGAGAATTACGGCGGACGATTTTGGTTTTCTTCTTGGTAGCTTTAGTTGGGTCAGGGAGGAGGTAGACTTTGACATAAGATGATGGCTCCTGATTGGCTCCCACCAAGGGAAGTGACCGAGCGTGATGCACCATAATAGACAAGGCCCCTCGGTTATAGGAAATGGAGAGCTTCAACTGACCCTTTAACCTAGCAACGCTTCTTGCTGCACCACCAGCAGTCAGTCGGGATTCCCGCACGACCCCTCCAAAAGAAGACGCCAATCCTGCATTTCCAGGAGAGTCAGGCTGTCTGTTATGGCCTTTTGGCTCTTTGAACAAAGGTTTATTTGCCAAGGGTGAAAAAGTGCAGAGGTTAGTCACAACATCATTCAGAGACAAGATTCATGCAATGAGCAGCTGACAGCAGCAAGTACAATAAAAAGCAGCAGACACAAAATCGAAACACAACTAACACAAATGCATGAAGAAAAATGCCTTTGTATGCTTTGAGTGTAGGTACATGGGATTTAGCTGTAGAGGTGCATGTTACTGCAATTGCCAGGGAGCATGTATCAGGGTGCATTCTGGTTAGGCACAAAAGTTAAAGGAAAATGCAGAAAAATACCTAAAAATCATCATACTAATTTATTTATGATAACAATATGTATGACTTTTTAAACATGTGAAATGCTTGATTGATGCAGATAAGCCTTATTTCATGCATTATAAATGATAAATGAATAATGTCTGTTTTTAATTGGAATTTTGACCACCACGAGTCAAATTACAATTGCATTAAACACAAAATCACATCAACACACATGCAACAGGACAGTATTTCAATCAAAGCAATGAAATTAGCAAAACATTTTAGTGATAGTTTTCTTTGATTACAATCAAACCATTTAAACAAATAAAATACAAAGAGAATATTTTATAAGGGTAAAACGTAATTTATCCTTTAAAATTACCATTATGATGGACTGCAAAAACAAAAGAATACTAATTTTCCCTTCCAAACTTTTGAAATGATGCCACAAACAAAAATAGCAAGTCAAAATTCACTCAGTGGAACCCCTCTCTTAGGATATGACAGATGGCAAGCATTACAGGGAGAGGAACTGCCCCCTTAACTTGAATATCTGAATTTATACAAGCCATTACTTTTGAGAATGAATAAAATATTGAAAACCAGAGCTAGACTTAATAAATATCAAGACACCACCATGTGGCCCTGGCCCTAATATGTAGGTCAGGTTGGTTCAAAGGATGAAATACAGGTTGTAGGTTAATAATTGGTTTTTATTTCTTAATCTAGAGACCAATGTGGCATAAATATAAATGAATTAATGTTCACATATTCTTCTATCACAAAGACAGCCAGATTGATATGTGTCTTATAACTACTAAGTCAGCCACAACAAGGATGAATACTGAAATTTTCTTTTCACTATAGGAGTATAAAACTACTATGCACCTACTGACAATTCTTGGGGGAAAAATTGATGGGAAGAACAGCAAAGGAAAACACTGAATGAGATATGTGGAGCAATTATTTTAGGACATAAATGAGGTATATTAAAAATATGAAGAGAATAGACAATAAATTTTGAGCTGCATCAAACCAACTTAATGACTAAAGACCACTGATTATGATACAGCTATTGATTACGAAGATCCTTTGGCTCACTAGAACATATAACAGCGGCTAGAGAGTAATCCCTGAGAGCACACTAAAAATTGTAGACGTCTAAATTTGGTCAATTAAACGTCTACAGATAACTTCACTGGTTGAAGTTTGCTGTAGACCAAGAATTTACCTAATGTAGACACGATAATAAAGTCCTAATGACGGATGCTGTCGACCACATTTGAAACCAAAAATTACCAACCAAAACAAATGTAACATAATATGTTTTCAATAGTTCACCTTGAGACCCGTTAAAATATTTATAAAAACGGAATTACTGGTACATCGGCAGACATTATTTTGTCATTATCAGTCCATTACTGCGCTTAAACAATATCATCCGGTAGAAATTCCGCTTATATGGCCAAGTTGGCTGCGCTTGCTTCGGCAGTTTTCTTTTGTTAAATCGTGCCCGTGCATGGAAACGCAAGAAACACATGTGCAGAATCTTATTGGAGTGTAGTTGAAATTTATTATCTCAGTGTTATTTTACACACTCTAGTTACATAATATACAGTTGTCTTATGCATTCTTGTATTCTAAAGAATAATTTGGTTCCGGTTCATCCGCTAGGTACTTGTGTATTGAGGCTGTTTCGTAGTAGTAAGTGTACTTTGAAATTAAAGGCAATGGAATAATGTCTGCT
This sequence comes from Platycnemis pennipes, assembly GCA_933228895.1. Taxonomy (NCBI): domain Eukaryota; kingdom Metazoa; phylum Arthropoda; class Insecta; order Odonata; family Platycnemididae; genus Platycnemis; species Platycnemis pennipes. The sequence continues at coordinate 34,487,092 of OW121855.1, forward strand.
TAGAAATCCGTTTTTCTTTCTGTAGCATCTGCGTTTTATTGTCTTTACAGATTTTTTCAACCGTAGAATACTTGTTCTCCGAAGTTACCAGTAACGTTACGAAGTTGCTAAAAAATACGTCGTTGAACAAAGGATCCTTGAAGTTTCAACGTGTGTTACTTTACTGCTAGCAGATATGGTACTATTGTGGGGTATTTGGACCTTTTTCATGTAATTTATGCCAAGTGAGGTTCCGTTTTGTTTTGTTTGCATTATATTGCCGAGTGAATAACCGTGTTTGGCAACAAAATAGTGTGATATCGGTGAACTCTCTTTCTCGAACTTCTTTTCGTTTAAAATTTTGGTAATGCATAGACAGTGTCTTCGAAAACGCTGAGGAAGTGCTATTGATTGCGTGTTGAGGTGCTGTTGTGTAAATTTTGTATAATTCATTTGCACTGGTCTTCTGGTAAATAAAGGTATTTATTATTATATTTTTGTTATATGTTGATGGTTTCTAGCGTAATTCCTGTAGAAGCTGTTGGATTTGGTGTTTTTCAGGCATTTTTGACAAAGTCATTTTTTTTGTAATAGTCAAATAAATTGTTGGTAGATGTGAGCTTTGTACTGTACCACTATAAGTTTCGACTACGCTAATTATTAGTATACCCGATGATGACGTGTCGTAGAAACGTACGTAACGTAGTTAGTGTATTAAATATTAAACTACGTAGTTAGTAGGTATTTTAATATTCTGTGTGGAAAACCCAAGTTTACTGCCATGTTACATTTTTGTGTTGATTATCGCACAACCGTGAAAACTATTTCTTTTAAATCTAGTATGCTGAAAACCTACATTAATGGTTACCAGTAGACCACGAATGGCGGACATTTGCACCTTATTTCGACCACATGTGGACGTAATGTGAACCAAAATAAGACGTTGACATACGGTATGAAGCAAAATTTATGGTTTGCTGTGTACCAGATGTAGACATTAAAATTAGGTCTACATTAGGTTTTCTGCAAACTTTGCGAGGTTACCAGTAGACCACGAATGGAGGACATTCGCACCTTTTTTCGACCACATGTAGACGTAATGTAAACCAAAATAAGACGTCTACATCTAGGAATTCAGCAAACCTTTTGGTTAGCTGAATACCAGATGTAGACGTTGAAATTAGGTTTACATTAGGTCTACTGCAAACTTTGTGCTCTCAGGGATATTTTATAAATTTCATCTACCTGGAAAAAAAAGGAAAAGCAAAAGGTGCAGCATCACTTCAATCACAATCTTTGTGATAAATAGAATGTCAAAACAACACGGCTTAATCACTTCCAACACAAATTCAAAGAAGCGGTAGCATAATAAGCATAAGCATAGTAGCAGTATTAAGAGCTAGGCTAAAAGCAAAACATTCATAAATAAATTATGTGCAAATGTAGATTCCAAAAAAATTCACATTAAAAAATCAGGAGATATACCAAAGATAAAGCAAGGGTATTTTACTATGCAGTAATAAATAAAATTCAAGAGTGCATTCATCTCACCACAACAAAATATTTCAAGCAATTTTATAAAAGAACAGGCATTTAATAATGCTGGCGTTTTCACAAATTCAAGTACAATGGAATCTCCAGGATTCTGAATACTTAACCCATTCAAAAAATAATACCTTGTAAGTGGAAGTAGGTATTGTGCCCGATGCAATATGCACAGCATACAGAATATTACACGGGAAGAATTAATTCTGCATATTTATAAAAACAGCAAGAAGAACAAAGAGAACATGTAAACACCAACTTTTGGAGAACTTTTTTGTGTTTGTTTCCACTTTCATAAAATGTTCATTTATTATCTGACATTTTTTATTAGCTTTCTTTTCACCTCAGAGTGACCAAGCACTGTTATACACAGACAATTTTTACAGTGATTGGGGATGAATATCACTTAACAAACAAACATTTTTTTTAAATTTAATTGATTTGGATGAACTGCAAGTCTACCTAAAAATATTTTCTGAATGCTCATAAGAGGAAGAGTATAAGAGGTTCAGCGCTTCAACACGAAGGGATCATAGGTGATTATCAAATGGAACCCACCAAAAAACTTGGCAATATAGTATCAATCAAATTTTACATTCAAATTGAGACCCCTGTAATATAGTGGAGGTCAAATGGGACTTACCTTTCAGTTTCTTTGTTTCTATGTCGGCTTCCTGTTGATCCCGCAGGAGTGGATGGAAGAATGTATACACAAGGTCTGAGTGTGATATTTCATCTGCCAAATTCAGTACTGATTTAAGAAAGCGCTCAATTTCTGACCTTCTCTTTTCAGCCACTTGCTTAATGTTTGATCTTCCAACATGGTAGCCACTTGACAGACTGAAATGAAGCCAGTGAAAAATGTAGCATAACTTAAGCCTAAGAGCTCATACAACCACATTATGCACAGTAAAGTATTCAATAAGGTATGTGATATTATTTGTCTTAAAATAGTACAACTGTAAAACACCCTAAATAGTTCAAACGCTACACTATGACACCGAAAAAGCAATAGCCAGAATCTGGAAATAGTATTTTCTACAAAAATATGTGATTTAATATTGAATGGTGCCATCATGCTCATGGCCTTGGCTGCTTTTTGGCATAATATGTCCAGCAGTCTGGCAACATCTTGTTCCCTTAAAGCCTCTATAATTTCCACTGAGAAAGAGGACGTCTTGGTAGCTCAACTGGTATAGCACCTGGCCGAAAATCAGGGGGTCCAGGTACAAGTCCCAGTTAAGGCGAATTATTTTTTCTTTGCGGAATATCTGCTATTGTGAAATTTCAGCAGGTAACACTGTAAAAGTTTTCACGGCTATTTTGTGAAATTTGAATATGTTGCATAAAGGTGGAAGTGAAGGTTAAAATTCATTTGTCTTGTATTTGCATTTCCAGCCAAGCACGAGAAACTGGCTGGAGGAGAGTGAGTACGAGGCTTGTTCAGAAGTGACTTACAATGCTATTTTACCTAATATTATTTATTACTAAAATCCTGCTACACATTGTGGGATTGCTTAATACACTCCCCATCAATATCCATACACTTCTGCCATCTTCCTGGCAATTTCATATGCTACAAAAACCAATCTTTAAGGGTGGTATGCCATCATGCATGGGCAGTAGCCTGTGTTTGTGAATCTTCAATGCTGGAGTAAATACTTCATCATGTTGAACAGAGTATAATCTGATAGGATAAGATCAAGGGAACATGGTAAATCCCACAGTAATGAACCCCAGAGGTGCCAATTTTGCTGCCGTAGTGTTGCTGGTGTATAGCCATGCATTGTCGTGTCGACGTAAAACCCTGCATGTCAACTTCCCTCAATACACTTGCTGAATCCTGCTTTTAAGTCTTGTGAGTGTCTCACAGTACCCCTCGCTGTTCATCATTGTGCCTTATACAAGCCAGTCTGAGACCAGTATGCCTGAGGTTGTCCAGTGTCCCAAAAGATGTTACCCTAAGGCTTGCCAGTACACGGAGCAGCAATGAACTTTCTTGAGCAACTGGACTTCCTAGACGTTTCCATTCAGTCAATTAGCATTTCTTCTCTAATAAGCTGTAGTGACGCTATAACTCATCTCCAGTTACAAGTTCTCCAAAAACTGTGGATCTTTATGGTTCATTTCCAGTAATTACTGACAATCTTCAACCTTTCTGTGCCTAACTCAAGTTGCAGGACACCCAATGTGTACATACCCTGTTCATTTGCAAATCACTGTGAACGACTGCAATGAATGTTGCGCACATATTTCTCCCAAAGTAGTAAACTTTTAGTTTGTCTCTATAGTGCTTTTCAGATAACAATAATTGAGAATCAACTGATGTCTCTAAGAACAAGAGAATTCCCAGTGCCCAAATGGAATAATTAATTAGGGAAGACTGGCCCTAATTAGATAGTTGGGTAAGAATTTTTCAGGTAATGCAGGAGGGGACCCAACATTGGAATTAGCCTACTTCTAATGAAAAGCCTTAAGAGATCCACAGTTTTACACCCAATCTGATGGATGGAATCCGTATGACTCCACTCATATGTGTTCTCCACAAAGCACTAAATAGGGGATCCATATACTAATTCAAATGCTATGCCTCAGCCAGGAATAAACCCAGGACCTTTGGAATTGAAATACATCAGACCAACCCAAAGTGGTTACTTGTTGTAATCAGACAAAATATAAAACTGCTGAAAGCATTCAACGATTGTGAACCAGTTGAAAAAAAACTGAATGGAGTTACCTGCTTATATGTCCAGCAACAAGATTTTTCACAGAGAAAAATATGATCCACCTTGAAGATAAAGGTCTTCCAGGTGTTCCTCTGTATCCGTGCATAGTGACAGATGACAGTTCCAGCATTGCAGTCAGCATCTTCAGGTCAGTGAAGTCTTCAGGACACTTCACTGACCTGAAGACTACAACTGCAATGCCGGAAAAACTGTCCTATATCATAATGAAAAAACGTAAAGGAACACCCACAAGACCAGGATCTTCAAGTTCATCACACTGCAGAAGCCTTCACAAGGATATAATCCACCTTGATCGGGATTTGAACCCGGATTCCCCGGATTCGCGACCAGTGCTTTAGCCAGTTAAGGTGCCAAGGCGTCCTTCCCTGTGGATTTCTAGATTTTTCTCTATGAAAATCTAGTAATCGCCCATTTTTGTTTCTAAAACTCATATTTCTAGTTCTCATTCTAGAAATCTACAAGGAATCACGAGGTGGATTAACTGGTCAAGGCACTCGGCGCGAATATGAGTAATCCAGGCTCCATTCCCGGGCAATTTGGATGATTTTTTCTCTCGAGAAATCTTTTATTATGTATTACGTATTTGAAATGCACAGAGACTTTAAAACGTTTGACAGCCTTTTGCTCCTGAAAGAACACAGAACACCCATTTAAAACTTGATAACGCAAGTAATAACGGATTGAGACTTCAACCATTCGTCAGTCTTTTGCCTCTACATGAAGACGAAATATCTAATCCTCACCAATGGTAACAACACCGCGTCCACATCGGACGTAGTTCGTGGCGCAGAAACAGCAGGAGGGTGCGACGAGAGGAGGGGAAGCACCGTGAAAAACTATTGAAGCCGATGAGATAAAGAAAATACGTATATCACTTAGGGAGAGAATTCATTCGCACGAGCATATGATAAACACATACGGACATCCAACCAAGTGATAGAGGTGACGTGAAATACTCCACAGCATATACGTGCATGGAACTCCGACACATGCAGGTGTTCATCACTTGAAAACATCATGAGCATGCGTGAGTACGAATACTTATAACAACATTTACACCACGAGGTAGAGAGAACAGAGAGGAAATCTATAAGTAGGCCGACGAGAAACTTCTACAGGGGAATACTTAAAAATGACTGCAACAAAGACGTGGTGAAGAGGACAAGAATTTAATGCTATTAGTATTAAGTAATGAGCTATTACAACAGTAGTTAGGACAGTCTGATGTGCCCTAATTTATTCACAACCACCAGGTTTTAACATAGGCTGAGAACCATTCTTCCATTGTCAGATACCTTTATTTTCTTGAGTTACAGTTTATTATAGCTCACCTTATCAAACTGTTTCCAAAGGCACGAATGCAGTGGATCTTGATAGGACTTTTTTATATCTTTTCTCTACTGAGTAGCCCAGACTGAAATAGTTTCTCATTGATGAAGTACGCTTGGTTTTCATGACTCGAAACAGCTTGTCTTCCTGTTTCATTGTCAGAATGTATTCCGTCTCATGACCCTAAAAAGGTTTCGTCAGTGTCCCTTTGAGTGTTGGGATAAACATTTTCTTTCGAAAGTAAATCGTTATTCTTCCACTTGAATACAAAACACAGGTCGTTTTAGAGAAGTTTCGATAATGCCTTCTTTCCAAAAAATATGACGTGCACAGTAGTGACATCATCGAGTTCGCGGGCCTTCATTACGAGTAGCGTTTGGTTTGATTGGGAAGACAAGCGAAAATTTTAAATGCAGAACGTGACCCAAAACACAGAGTAAGGGGACTTTTCTTCTTGCATGGAAATGCGTCCGTCGTGCAGTTTAAGGAGGTTGGCTCGCGACTGCTTGAGTCAAGTTGTCTAAGGAATCTTATTAATTTAAGTACGAGTATATGCCTGCTAAGTGAACCTTACTTCATAAAGAAAATTACCTAAGCTATTGAAAGTCATAAGTATCACAAGAAATACGATGTAAAGTCGAAGGATTTATTTTTTATGATAATTTTAATCAGCTCGACGATGGAGTCAATTCAGCATTTACGTTAGTGAAAAAAATTCATGTACTCAATGAATTTACTAATGTATAACACCAGAATATTACTATCAAATGTTATGTTATAATATTTTTCTGAAATATTGTTTAATATCTCATTAGTAATGATATTATTCATACGCCATACATTTTGGCTAGAGCGACCGCAGCGCCACTTGAAGTCAACTAACGCATTTCGTCTGCTATAAGCGCATAAATTGGTGGATTTAGCGAAAAATACGGTAGGTTGATACCTTTTTTTCGTGTCATTTTATTTTTTGTGAAATTAAGCATTAAATATCAGTTTTTAGCAAAAATGACATGTCACTATGGTAATTTTAAACGTTATATTCTCATGTGATGGCCATTCTCGCCGTTATTCGTATGTTATTTCAAATGAAATTTGTGCAAAAAGGAGTATGGGTTAGCATAATTATTTTTACTTTATTAGATAGAGAAACTTTAGTTCTATAAGAGCTGAAAATATAAAAAAAATGACATGACTTTCACTTTTCGGATCAACTTCCTTAAAAAGTTACAGGTCCTTTTTGGATTTTCAAATATATGAGATAAAGTGACAATGAAGTATCGTGATACGTAAGTATTCCCCTTACGAGTGGGCCTGTAGTACTAGAGTAAAATCAAGAACAGAGTATTACAGCTTTAGTTAACTGTTTCGGGCTTAACACTGAGGAAATCATTCATAGCAGGAATGAAGGTTGAAATAGAAACACTGCGCTTTCCACACAGTGTCCACGACCATGATTTCGTTGCTACGCAACATCATCAGGTGAATAAGTAAGTACAGATAGCAGAATACATAGCAAGGAGGTGGGGGAGGGAGAGAAAGGGGAAAGGTAGGTAGGTGTGTAAAGGGTTACGACGCTCTCCCCTCTACTTTCCTTCAATGCCCAAGCCCTCCCATTACCCACCCATGGTGAACCCTCCACCAGGCACACCTCAACATAACATTCCCCCCCCCCTCTCCTGACTCATCCGACCTAACACTTGCACACCTACCTCCCTTTCCCCTTTCTCTCCCTCCCCCCATCCCCTTGCTAAATATACCTACTGCTCTCTGTACTCACTTATTCACCTAATGATGTTGCCTCGCAACGAAACCATGGTCGTGTACAATACAACTACGCGTTTGTAATTTTGTTACTCTTTTCATCAAATACCTACGCTCTAAGTAAATAAGGGCATAGAAGGAAGTTTAACTAATAGACTACATTCCATTTCAGTGGGATACATCGGCCTGGTGCCAGGTGCCATTTTTGTTGCCTTCGGCTTATGGGTACTAATCCGGTTAGTAATTTTACGCAAACGCCGAAAACACCTGCTTCGTGGCGTACGGGTCGTCGAGGTGATCACCATCCAGTCACCGCCAAAACCGGAGCTATCTTGGCAGGTAATACACAACTATAACTACCAACAACCCGGCAGCACTCCGGTTCAAATGCCGGGTCCCAATTGTCGACATCCGACTGACTTGAATGCCGGTTACCACCCTCCACCGGATAACACGAGGGAGCCGGCGGCTGCGGCACCCTACGGCTTCAATCCACCACCACCCACTTACGACGACGCCGCCCGAGAAGCGCCCGCTCCGTACCCGCGGACGGAGTTGTATCATCCGTAGCAGTGAAGAACGCGGGGACAAGAGGTGACCCAAAGAAATACTCAACATTTGTTCCCTTGGTTGCTAGACCCCACTCTCACAGTGCCGGGCAGTGAATCCATTCTTAAATGACCACAAGTACAAAAATTCAGAACTAGGACTTGAAAGAGAGAAAACCCTTCACAGATAACCAGACAGGAATATTGTTTCACGCATTTCCAAGTTAAATTTATATAACCACATTCCCTTATATCCATCTGAAATGAATAAATACTTAAATACGGAGAGTAATTTCATTTCTTTAACAAAATTCGATGCAAAGCAGTACAGGCCAATACCAATCTTAAAATTTCTAACCCAAACAAAAATGACAACAAAAATCTTTACTTGGGAATAAGTCTCATTTTTTTCCACAAGACTAAACTCACTGACCAAAATGTAGCCGTATATACACTATCAGGGGGTCCGGGTTCGAGTCCCGGTCAAGGCGAATGATTTTTTCTCTGTGGAACATTTGCTATAGTGCAATTTCAGCGGGTAACGCCGCTAAAGTTTTCACGGCTAGTTCGTGCGCTTTGAATTCACTACAAGGGTAAGTAAAATTTCGTGGCTCATACAAAACAATGGTATGGCTCAACGGTAAATGGACATGGAATAACTGAATAAACGATCTAAGAAACGACTACTTTTTTCGGGGAGTCAGCTTAGAGTGACAAGGAATTTCAGCTTAATTAATGGAATAGATTCACGGCAATTTTACAGTTGTTCTGCTTTAAAATCGTTTACCTCACCTATCTTTTACTTACGACTCCGAAGATTTAATCGAGTTGTTCTCCATTTGCAACACTATTTTACGTAAGAATCTCGGTTATGGCAACATTTTTACCACAGTTTAAATAAGATTTTCAACTTCTACACAATAAAGATTATTTTTTTCATTGAAACTACTAGGAAAATGTTCAAAGACTTTCTTTGGATTTTTGTTTATGTGAAGGCAAACACTCCAATACTTCCATTGATTTTTGCCTTTTCAAGGTGGGACTTCTACAGGATGAAAGACGCTGTCTCTACATTCCTAGGATTATTCGTCTTCTCGAGAGTTGCCCAAGCAATCTTCATTGTAATTCCCGAGGCACTTACTGAAATGAAGTTCCTAAACAAAGGCGGTCTTTTTCAATCATTAACGCTGTAAATAACATAAGACAGAAGAATGCAAATATGGCACAAAGAATAGGGAAAGTAAAAAAATAACCATCAATTATTTGAATGCGAATTTCCTAACCAAAGTATACTGAATGCCCTAGCATATGCTTCTTTCAGACTCTTCATTTCGTCTATCTTCCCTCATGCCGTTCAAAGTCCCTATTTGTTTCCTTCCCCCTCCCTCCCGGATTTCAAGAGTCAATTACCTTTCAGTACTTCCTGCTTCCACTTCTGCCTCCCTATTTCTTCCAAACACTTCCTGCCGTCATCAACCATGCCGAGCTATTCTTTGTCCATCTTTCTTCCTACCAATTTTTTATTCACCATCCTCCTCCAAATTCACCTCCGAAAGCTTGTGGACTAAGTTCGTCCTCATTCCCAGAAGCACAATTACTTGGCTACTCAACAACGCCTACTTCCAACTTGGCTACTCAATATCAGTATCATATACCGAACAATCTTTTACTTGCGTCTTTGCCAAGCGTCCCTCGCCACTTATTCCTTCATTTTAGAAAACGCATTCTTCGTTTACGGCGATTATTTTCCTAATCACCCTATTACTAAACGCGGCTACATTCAAAACGCTTGACCAGACACGCAAAGTTCTCCACCAGCTCCCAATAATGCTTGAAAAATTTTGCGTTTAATCTAACCTTCCTACCTCTAGCGAATCCAATTAGTTTTCCATTTCCTGGAATCAGCCTTTATCCTATACTTTTCAAAAATTCTGTTACGCGGTCAACACTGGCTCAAATCCCTAGGAAAACCGGTAAACTTGGCCATCAGCAAATCTAAATGCCTATATTTCTCCACCTACTTTTAATCTTGATTCGAGCTCATCTCATGCCAAGAAAACTTTAATGGAGATGAATAATACGTAAATGACACAGCATATACCGAAGTTGGATCTAAGAGTGGGAAGTATAAACGAAAAAATAATAGCCAAATGTGACAGTTACGTAGGATTAAATTACGTAATATTAGGTCAGTCGGAGACTGAGAGACTGGAAAGTGGAAATGCGACGAATGCGTTTCGACCGTTTAAGAGTCTGTCGAAGTAATTGGCCTCAGGAAGAAAACTCTTGGAGTGGAAGCTACAGGATTTTATACACACAATATAAATAGATGGAAATTAAGGATTGGGAACAATACTCAGGAAGAGCGCTACAAGAAAACGGAGAGTCATAGTGAATATATCGAATTAGTCAAGGACAGCAATTTGATGCAGGAAAAAGTCCCTGCTAAGGACCTCGACGACGAAGAAAGAGACGATTTCAACATTACCATCAAAGAAATAATAACAGACAAGAGGGGAAGTTTTTTAACTCTAAGGGGACTGGAATAAGAATGCCGAAGCGGAAATCACAATGATTGATGGGGATGAGGGATTGAACACTATTGAAAATCTATTCACAGCATGCGTTAGTGGCAACAAGTGTTTTAAAATGAGCCAAGAAAAAGGACAAAAGGCTCATATACCGTTAATGCGAAGATGCTAGAAGATACTGGAATCAAGGAACGAGCTCCGTCAAACGCACCTTGGGACAGAGGTTCACTGATAATGAAACGTGACGTATTGTTAGTGGGGGACGCTCACGTCTGACCCCAAAGCAAGAACCTATTGATAGTCCTTCCGAAACTGGTAGAAGGCCGGATGAATAAATGCGCTCCTCGTGGCGTGGAAACTGTAACGTAGCTTTTGCATTCCCTAACTCGCGCAGAGACGATACTGAACCGCTCGTCTGTTTTTCTATTTTCGAAGAATTTGGAACGCGCAACTCAAGGCGGGTGGGTAGTGGACGTCAATCACGAGTTTCAAAATATAAGAGCGGAGGTAACAAAAGGAGGGGAAGTACTGCGAATATCTCTCGAAACCGATCAGATAACATACATACCATATCGTCTTGAGGCGATTCAGCCTCATGGGCATACGATTAGCAAACTCTGATCGGAAATCTTCATTTTATACCTATAGATGCTGTGAACTATTTTTCCAAGGAAATTTACGCGTTGAAGCTCCGGAATAGACGGCTGTGGATTACGCGAGGACCTCAGCAGTATGAGTAAGTGAACAGAAATTGGAGCGACTTTTACCATATGAGCCGGATGTGTTAATAACTTACGACAACCGCTATACATGGTAAGAAACAACTCATAGCTATTTTGGGAGTGTTTGTAGTAGCAGTATGAGTAAGTGAACAGAAATTTGAGTGACATCATATGAGCCGGACGTGTTAATAACTAACGACAACCACTCCACCAGGTGAGTAACAAGGCATAGATATTTTGGGAGTTTTTGTAGCACGAGTTAAAGGTTAGAGAGGAGAAGACGTATAAATAACGTCAATAAATACGTCCTTAATGTTGCTGTAACCAGTGAGAACCCATTGGCGAATAACCAAATTTAAAATACGGGAATAGTAAGTTATGAAAGATGCGGATGACGGCAGAAAAAAACAATATTTCATAACCTACGGCAGGTTAAAAGTTTCAAAACATGAGAAAGATACCACAACAATAACAACCTTTTAGCACAACAGTCACAGGCAAGTCGATCCTTGGGTCTCAGAATCCACAGCTGATACACAATTCACAAATAGAGTGAAGCAGGACTACTTATAATATGATTATTGTTGGGGGTGGTTTAAAGTTTATAATAGGAAATATTGAGATTCCTTATGACACTACACCTGACGGAAAACAATTATAATCAACGTAGACGTCCGAGCAGGCGCAATATAGATTCGCCGATTGCACTTGGCACCTTACCGAGGCTTAGTCTCCCGGTTGGACAGTATCATGAGGTGATAGAAACTCGTAACAGACAGTGGACACCACAGTAAGAGCTCAGTCGACCTCAGTGAGAACTTCGCTTACGTCCTACCATTATATCCAGTAGTTCCTTCCTTGATTCGGGGAATGAGACGGTCATTGGGTAGAAATGAATTCATCATTTCCTTAATGCCATCATTGATAATATTAATCTTGAGTACAGGGAGGTTTTGAAAAATATCGTTCTTTAATCTTCAAATCACACCGTTTATAAATTGATTTCCGGTCAGTCTAAACTGATTCCCACATGAAATAAAGATGGGAATTGACAGTTTATCGATAGTCGAGTTTACTATCATATCGATCTCCATCTACCGATCCACTTGCAAGCACTGCCATTGGGCGAAGATAAAGGTTTGCTACCATTCACGTTCGTTAGTTATTCGTGGAAGGCGGCCGACATCTAAGATTATTTGCGCCATTGAGGATAAGCGGGTAATTGGGTAGAGGTCAGAAGTTTTTCAGGGAACAGAGGAAGGTTGGAGAAAAACCGGGCGTCAGCATTAGCCTGCTCTTTACGAAAGTCACAAATGAATCTACGGCTTAACGTCCCATCCGACGGACAGGCTATTGAACTTGAAGTACTAGGCCTCTAGTATGGGAAGCCAGTACTCAAGCCACCACACCAATCCGATCCTTCCATTCACTCTAGTTTAGTTCACATTGGGATACATCTTTTGCAGATGACATAACTCGAAGCTTCACGAGGGAGAAAGCTACTCTATCATCCGTAGGCTAGGGCTAATTGGCATCATCATCAGACGATAATTACGGAGAATCCTCGGCGATATCCTGTTTATGGTGATTTTTCAGGAATACGCAACATACAACACATCACCCATTATCCGATACACTTAAATATTGACAAATTTAGTCATTCTAGAAAACAGAAAGAAACAAAGTAAGATCCAGCGCTTTCCCGGAGTAGACTGCACAAAGTATTTTCGGGTGCTCAACCGGGATGGGGTTCCATATTGGCCGACTTCGCGAAATTCGACCCGAGTAACGTCTTCAGGAAAGATTTCTGCTTTAGCCGCCTTATATAGGACCGTTCACGGGTAAGGTGACGCGTGATTAGTCAATACGGGAAGGCGTGTAGGAGACACATCTGCGCTGAAGACGATGCTCGAGTCGCGATTCGATACGTCGTCCAATATGAAACCCGTGACCGGGCGGAATACCCGAGAAGACTTAGTGCAGGCAGAAAATAGCTTAAACAAATATGTAGATGTTTCACCTATGATTTTTTTCTTGTGATTTTATTTTCTAATTACAGAAATCAAATGCTCCTTCTCAATCTCATGCTCAATAATTCTCTACCTATGGCAAACTATTTCGGGTTTAATTCACCCCAGAAACTTCGACTACTTCAAAGGAGGCATGGATGTCTAACGCGGGGAGTGCAAACTATAATATATTGCTTCTATCAGCCAACAAAAAAAGGGTGCAACTGCATATACGCTCGTGGTCACGTGTGCGGTGCCACAGTCACTATACGACTCCGGTGGCAGATCTGAGTTTCCAAACGTTAAATCACACCAATCTTAGCATGCTAGACCGGCAAGAGAAGGCCTGGAAAACGAAGTAAATCTAACGGATTCCAGTGGCATCACAGGATTACGGTCTAAGCCGAATATTTCAATATATTGGCTTTCTCCGATTTACCAATATTACTTAGTTAGTTGGGTAAATAGCTAAGAAAAGAAAAAAATACTTTTATCAATCCTAAATTTTCTAAAACAGTGCCCACATTCAACATAAACATAGGTCGAGCGTATTTACATTGTTAAAAAATCACAAAGTAAACATTGCGACATTCGGTATGTTTGAAAAAATAACAGACGAACCAAAGTTCACTTCGGAAATACATTTATTATACTTCCTAAACTTCGGAATTATATTCATTGGAAGACTGAGAAAAAGATTAAATTTCGTTAAGTTAAAGAGTCAATTTTAAAAATTTACTACAATCGAACGGGCGAGCTGGAAATTTGAGGACTTGTGAATAATTCATAAAGTACCACATAATTATTGTACATTTACCGACAAAATTTCATATGAAACTTTTGAGAATTAAATGACGCTATGAAGAACGTGAAACATACAAGACTACGTCCCAAGAAAACGCTCTGTACGGAAATGTATTCCAATGTGTCGTATAATATATTCTGTATCAATACATAGCTCCTTTAAAAATTTTATCCTAGATAATTTTTTGCCTTCGATTAGACTTTGGCTAGCCTTGAGACACCTCAGCATTCTGGGCACTTAAGAGACATTACAGGCGATGAGTAACAGCCAGCATAACGTTTTCCAAATTACCTTACCTCAGGCACTGTGCCGGATACATCCACTAAGTTAGGGAAAACCAGGAGGCTTCGCAAATCTCGTACATACACTAAAATTATTAAAAATCAACTTAACACTGAGTTAGTCCATTTACATTTGAGATTGCAGGGAAAACGGGCGTGTAGAAGCGTCCTGAGCGCAAAATATAACATTTATATCACAAAAGCACAAACAATTCCAATTATCTCACTTCTTTCTTTCTCAGTAAAGGTCTCATTTCACCATTTTCATCACCCGAACGAGAATAAGAGCAACGTACCCTTAGCGGCGGCAATTCGAATATTCTCGAATAGTTTCACAGCCAAAAACAACTAAAATTCAGGTGTGACAATAGCGCAAAACATCCGCCGTTCGTTAGATGGCCTGACGGCAAGGTAAAGGTAACTTCGGAGCCACTCTCATACAAATGATAGTGATACAATGTTACTTCCCTGACTAGAACAACTGATGAGTTAATCATAATGATTCGACTTAGTGCGATGATGATGTGCATGCTCTGATGCAAGCTCAATATTTTACTTTCCATTCAATTTTTTTTTTACATCAGCTGGCAATTTTGTGCTTTTTAGGCTATGTGGTGGGGCGAATTCTCGCCATGCTGTGTATCGGGGGGCGTAGGAGACGCCGACATCGCAAAGCCATCCGTGGGGTGAGGGTTGTAGAAGTTATCACCGTGGAATCTCCACCGAGGATGGACCATACGACTCACATGATTCAAAACCACACATACCAGCACCCTGGGGGCACACCAAGCCAAATGCCGGGTCCAAACCGTCCACAGCCAACGAACCTAGAAGGCTACCCGCCACCAATGAAGGATTGGGAAAATCAACCGGCTGCAGCCCCATACGGACTCTATCCGGCATCACAGACTTCAACTCAGTCCTCCTACTCACCGACTGCTCCTTACCTGCCAACCCAGGTTCATTATCCACAACAGTGACATGCAGGAGGACAAGGAGGATAAAAAAAATCAACCCCTTTCAAGTTCAGAGCTACTAAGTTCCCACACCACACACGTGACCACGAGCAAAGAACTGAAACTTCAGTTGAAATCCCCGCTCCAATGACTACCTTCATTACCCAGCAACGCAGGTATAAATACTGTTTTCCTCGCGTCTAAAGCAAGGGACTCTTTCCCACATTCACTATTTTCTTCAGAGATGTCGCTGAAATAAAATAAACAGGTAAACTCAGAGCGCTGATGTTTATTTCACCCGCTGATATTTATTTCTATGAGCTACCAACTGCCTCTACCAACACCTCTAAAAGTTGTCACTAAAAACTCTGGATTAAATACATGTCAAACAAATTACCTAACCTTTAGCCTCTGAGCATGCTCCGTCCATGGCCCAGAGCTCGACACAGCATCACATGAGAGGAGAAAATCACAAAATTAAAGAGACTAAAGAGTTCAGAGCAAAGAAAAGCGACCACAAGGCTAACCGACTGCTGTATCTGATGCTAGATCGTTAGATGAAATGTTTCGTGGCCTTTACACTGAAGCCGATGTACTATGCTATTAAGGCAACATTAATCCCCCATTTGAGGCGACAAACACGTGTGAATAGAGCAGAGGTTATATCCCTCGCGATTATTCTCGCTTTTCGTATTCGGCCCCACAGTTCGTCCTTTGCCCGATCCATTTTTTTGCTGGCAACATCCCAAGCATCTATCTACGAGTGAAATAAACTTTACGCCATAAAAGCAAAATTTTTGTGAAGAGACGAACTGATACTCTAGGAGGTGTTGTTAGTCAATAACGAGGCTCGGATTTGATTTAATATCAGACTGCAAGTCAAGTTAAGACTCTTTTAATCAAAAATCTCCAAAGTAAAGGCATTATCGTTCAATTTTCCATTAACATCAAAAGCATTATGAAATTTTATTACGCTATGGTTAACATAATTATATACATATCATCATCATTAGTCACAAAACCTCAGATTGGTTTTACGCAGCTCTCCACTGAATTCTTTTATCAACTAATCTCTTCATATTTACGTACTTCTTCTCCTTCGTCACTTGTTCTACATATCCCATACAAGGTTTTCGTTTGCTGTTCTTCCCGTCTACTTGTCCTTCAACGATTCTTCATCTATATACATATGTGAAAGTTAATGGGATAGTGAACGTGAAAGTGAACATAAATAAGATATTTTTTTCCTCATGAATCAGATATCACTCACTAACAATGGATTAAACGGTGCTCCTATTCGTAAAATATTAGCAAAAAGTTCAAAATTCAGCTAAATTCCTAAGATAGCATCCCTTGCATTTAAGCAGCAATTTATGTAATTCATGCTGTTAATGAAACCAATTATTCCGTAACCTAGTATTACAAGTCAATTACAGCACACTTCCTAAACCTTCAGTGGCATGATATGAAGTGCACGCCTGGCATATCAGTCTATTAACAGCAACATTTACTTCACAGTACTTTCACGAGACTTTTAATGACGTCCGTTGGATGTTAATAAGAACCAACGACGTACAACGACCCTAATACAATTTATTCTAGGACATTAATAAACTTATAAAAAAGAGAGAAATGAATAGGTCTCGCTCATACCATTAACATACACACTTGATAAAATCAACGTACTCTGGCAAAACTTCGTGGTAATTTAGCACTGTAGCACAAATACGACTTTGTAAAAGTCGTACTTTTTGTTACAGTCGTTACCATTAACATACCTTTTTTAAAAGGGCAACGCGATTAGATGACTAGTAGGCACCAGACGATGGATGATAATGCAGGTATTAAATATTATAAAATGAATATATATATGGCACTATATACACTAGTAATAATTAAGTAAATATGACGAGGAAGACATGGATATAGAACAAGCGAAATAAATGTTACACATCGTTACTCTCACAATCAGACTAAGGAATAAAAACATTCTATTCTATTGTAGCTATATTAATCTCTACTCATCTCTCACATAGACTACGGCTAATAATATTGCCAATAATACTTGGTGTGTTCCTCCAATACAATCGTTAAATTCAGAGATCTCAGACTTATTTCGATATTGGCTTCTCAACTGTAATACCTTTTTCGTGGCAAGAAAGGCGAAATCGAATGGCGTACGGTTCACAGCTCCGTGTTTAAATCTTGGAAGGGCCTCGCGCGGTCTCCGAATCACGTCGGTAACAGCTTTCCTCGCGGATACACCCAAATAGCTGATGATTTCTGCGACAGTCAGCCGGCCAAACTCACCCTCAGAGGATTCGGAGGCTTCTATGAAGTTAATCACGAAACATGAACCCTAAGGCATTCTATTTAGAAAATGCCTTAACCACCCTGCGCTCGATACATATCCTCGTAAGAATTTTACATCGTCACAAAAATAAAAGATGTGCATCGCGAATCATTCACAGCAGCAGAAAAAAATTCCTACAAGGGCTCCGTGGAAGGTCGCAGCCTAGGGGACCGTGAAGGATATTCTGATAGAGGAGAATCAATAATTTTCAGCGAACATCATGGGTGTATTACTCGGCCAGTATAAGATACTTGACGAAAGGATTAATAATATAAAGGTAGTACCAAAATTTATACTATACCTAGAAGAACTGATCATGAAGAAGTGATTCACTACAAACTACATTACGGAATTGAAACTATAAGTATACAGTTAATACCGAAAGTAGTTTTATTCATGATCCGTAGCAAAATTAGTAATAAAATCTTAGTGATTTTTCTGCAAAGGTGAAATCCAGGGGATTCTCCTCGTGGCAATTCAGGCACAGAAAAGGCATTCTCCATTCGTCAGATGTTTCTTTAACAACTTAAAAGATTTATAAGTAGATTTTAAAGATTATTGTGCCAACTTTCAAATCAAGCTCCTCATACTGCATTCAGACACTTGTATACATTCGTGAAATCTTTAAATGCCTTGTACTGAACATTCATCAAAGGTCTGGAAGAACCTTCGACAACTCAAAAGCGTCGAGATTGGCAAAAGTTATAAAGCTTGATTTGAAAGTTCTGTTCATCAAGGCCTTCAAAATATTATGTTAACCTTTTTATGCGCATACGTGATAAACGACGGATTATCGTGAAGGAAAACGAAATAACGAGATCAACAGACTTTTCTTATCCAGCACGCCAACTATAACTTTTTGAATGAACGCCGAATTTGGTAAATAAAGAAATATGACAATCACAACACGCAGGGGGGAGGGACAAGAGGAAGGAGAGATGCTGGTCCGTGAACTGCTTTTCGAAACAGATCAGATAAGAAAAACACGTAAAACTTTATAAGATACAATTCAACACCACGCGCTTGTGAGAAACTTATTTCTGAGGACTGTCGTCAAGACGTGATTCGCACCTCTCTTCTAAATATTATCCACATAGGAGATCCAAACAGCATTGCCTCTACAGAACCACTAAAGAAGGAAATCATGGGTATGAGTGAGTATTGAATAACTACATACTCTTAAGAAGTATTTGATAATCCTTTTTAAGATGGCTTTAGCGAGGGCGTGTTGACGAATGATATATTCCGAAACCTGTTGGGGGAAGAAGAAGTTAGGAAAAGAGTGAAAGAAAGTAGCAAGTGAAAATATTAGGCACGTGAGATCCGGAAATGGATAGTAATAGACTTAACGCGCAATTAAATGCAGAACTGACTATGCAGAATTGACTGAGATTCATTTATAATTTTGCAACAGGTAAACTGCAACAATACAAGCAATCATCAGCCCTAGGAATGAAGGAGCAGGATTCTGATACTAAAATTCATCAAAGAAAATAGGGCAGGGTAAAACTTGATAAAGACAACTATTCAAAGGTTTTCGTCTTTAAAGCTCGGAGAAGAGTTTAATGCGTAGTGGCATTGATACACCTGAGATAGGAAATTGGGTCAAGATTCTAACCTTCCAACACAAAAACTTGGCGAATCCTGCAACAAAATAGAAGCATTGAACACTGACTGGAAGGGAAACATTTATGTCACAAAAGTTTAGCTAATAAAAAAGATTTTCCGCCACTTTATTTGGTAACAAAAGAAAACCACGCTTCAAACATCAAATGCGATAAGTTCTCAGTAATACAAAACTTGTCATACAATTCTTGCGTGACCGTAAGATGGGATGGAGCGTAACAGACTAAGGAGCGCTTTAAAAAATCTATGAAAAAATATGAATACCAGATTGCGTAAAAATATTTTCACGGTCTTTCACCAGGAAAGTTGTGACGCAATCTAGTGTAGAACGTATTTTATTTACTTGTTCGGTCTTTTACAAACAAACAATAATGACACCATCAGCTGAGATTCTTTGAAACATTTTCACAGACATACCCAAAATTTACATTCTGGACAGTTTACCGTATTCAAGGGAAAACCGAAATGTTTCAAAAATTCATCAACATTTACCAGGTAGTCCAATAAGCTCTGCCTGTTGGGCTGTGACTCATTAAGTGATTAGGTGCAAAGACTTATTAAGTGATAAAGTAAAGGTGGCACAATCAAAAGAAAATACGAAATACCCTCATTTCGAGGATTAATTGTCCTACGATATATCAGTTGATGGAGGTTTTGTTAGAATACGGCTACTATTCTTTGCATTTTATTCATTTAACGGCTTCTTCCCAAGACTATTTTCCTCTCCGGATCAGTGTATTTTTTAACCCTCTTCATAATATTCATCACATCTTTTCCTTTTCTCTTCGTCCCTGCTTATCCAGCATTCTATCTTCGATACGAGCATTAAATATTCCATTTTCCGTAAATACCTGTTCCAATGATTTTCTTTCCTCCCCACCCATGCTTAACACTTATCTATCCGTCCTCCGACCCGCCCATTGTATTTTTCCCATTCCCCTCCACACCCACGTATCGAAAGTTTCTAATCCCATCTGGTCATCTTTCTTTAGCTCTCAAAACGATAAAAACCACACTTAATATTAAGCTCTTTACCTTCTCTTCAAATCCCTGCTCAAGGTTTTGTTCAATAGTTCGCTTCTGTTGGTACACGCCCGCTCAGGCAACGCAATTCCCTAAACATCATTACTTCTACGCCCGGTTTCATCCAATATCCCATCCAATTAGCCAAACTATCTCACTTGTTCTAACCTATATCATTCTACTTTAATGCAATTTTTTACTTCTTTTCCCTCGAGCATTTATTGAATTTTAGAAGAAGAGAAGTAAAAGAGGGGTACATTATTTTATACCACCCAACTGTTTGTGCGTAAACGGGTCGCTAGCTTATTCATGCCGTTGGGGAGGAATAAGACTGCCTGCAGACGAGACTAGCGAAGCACGGCAATAGGGGACCTCTGAGCAAGACGCGAAGTGCATGCCCCTTCAAATTTTCTATCAGCTTCGGAAAGAGCCAAAAGCCACCGGACTTTATTGTCGACGTGCTATATGTATGTACCATGGCGTGTACGTCGGAGAAAGGTATCTCTCGCTCTCCCTGCCTCGTATCGCGCCTAATTTTTTTGACCCGCTGGCGTGCAGTCAAGTTCGCTCGCCGTCGACTGTCTGCTAACTTTAACCTGGAATACACTTCCTAGAACACAAGTTCATCGTTCATAATTTGATTCACTGTTCCCAGCTATACGCCAAGAACCACTCTCTGCTTGATACAACTCTAACCTCGAATCAGTTCAAAATGCTGAACCTACTCTACGATTGGTATAGACGCATAGCATAGTCCTTTGCGGTGTTGCATTTCGGACTGGACATGCCTGGATTCTCAGTGCGTGCAGTCAGACCCACTTCCTCACCGTCCACTCACGCTTCCCACTCACTCGAAGGTTAATATTAATTAGTGGAGCAAACTTCACCGTCAGAAATTTTGACTATGGGATGCTTTGTTAACAGTACGGCCAAACAGACTTTTAAAAGTATCATCTTTCAGTTCAAACGAAAAGAGGACAATTCCTTCAAAAGGTACACTCTTAAAACCTACCATTAAAGACGCACAGGACAGAAATATGCAGCAATGGAATCACGGCCAACACGTAACAGTCATAAGATGCAATAATGGGAAAGAAAAAACTCAAAATCGTATCTAACTATAAAGCAAAACTTTAACTCATTAAGTATCTCTTGGCATGTTGTGTATAAAGTAAACTTTGTACAACCTTTCCGCATAATATTAATATTAACAGCAAATTGAGTACTATTGTAACTAATGTACATAATTTATGTGCATGAATTATGTCCTGGGATTATTCACCCCTGCCACACAACATCGAGGTGACTCGCAGGGTTCTCAGTAGATGTAGATTAAACACAGCACAACGTACCTATGAGGATACATGCACAACAAAAGCTCACCTTCTGCGACAGGCTTCGAGAATTATATAACTTGCAGTGATAGCTATCATAAAAAAAATCATTTAATACTGAACCATACGTTCCGTTGCAGGTCTTCTAAGCAACGCAGGAATAATCTTTATCACAGTTTTCATAATCATGACGCTGCTAAGGATATGCTGTAAATTATCAAAACAGAAGGTTGCTGCCGGCGGTGTGACAACTGCTGAAGGTATCACCACGGAATCTTCTTCAAGGCTAGACTGCTCGTCTAGTACGATTCAGAACCACAACGACCAAGAAACTGCCAGGACTCGGAGTCAAATTCCCGGTCCCGATCCTCGAGACCATCCTCCGCCGATGACGCATAATACGAGTGAACCGACTGCGGCACCATACGGATTATATCCTCCGCCGCCCACCTACGAGGAGGCTATCCGAGGACCCTCCGCACCCCCATGGTCGGCATTGGAGAACTAATATCAACAGTGAAAATCAAGAGGAGCCAATGTACAATAATGGAGGTACTGGCCGTAGTAGTGAGGTCTGTCCCAAAAGTTGAAGCCCAAAGTCGAGAGTTCAAAAACGCACGGACTTAATGTAAGGACTTAGCTTGGTAATAATTTAGGTTATACGGTGCGATGTGACATAGACAGTTGTAGTAATTTGAAACCTAATGCCATTACTACAATAAAATGTTTAATAAATTTACGAGATAATGAATAAAATACTCCATACTTCTAACTATATCCACTACACGAGAGTACTGATCACCGGAACCGGTACAGCGGTTGACGCACCACGAAAACATTAGGATGAGGATTAGGCCATGAGGGTTAACAGCGATCGCTACATATCCGGATTCAAATGTTTTCCCACATTTATCAAACGCTTCTTGTTATGTATTCAGAATGTTTGTGAGATCATGCTGAAATAAAATAAAATGAATCCTCATGAAATGTACTTATTTCGAGCGGGATGGGGATTGACCTTTTAAGGGCGTCATGATTTATGGCCTAAGTCATGAAATAAACTTCCCCACTGCAGGCTCTGGGTGAACAATAAGACAGACCTACTGCCGGAATTAGTTCAAAAATATGAGTTCACAAAGATTGAACTCATGTAGTAGTTCGGAGGGGCAATAAGAAATTCAAGGCTTAAAATACAACATGATCCGAGCCTACAAAACAATAGACAATGATCAATTACCTAAAGAATGCAATTAATATTTATAAATGCCTCTCCAGACGTTAAGTGAAATTCATTTTATTACTTTGCAAAGCGTTAATACAATAAGTACTTTGGTATACATATTAATCAGAAAATGTCCCGCTCAAGGAAAATGGACACTATACGCGTAGCCCATCCACCACTAAAACGGGGGCTAAAACATTTCCTATCACAGTACTTGAAAAAGGTGACTCTAAAATTTCTCTATAGCCTATACTCCCTTTATGCTTTACTGACTCACTCCCAACCCCAAAATAAACCTCTTCAACTGAATGAAACACTGTCCACCCTATCCGATTTATCGTCGCCGAGCGCAATGACAATGAGAGCTTCCCAAAGATTTGGCTGCCTATTGCGAACGCTCAGACGGCCGAGTCTGTATTTACAAATCGATCAACTACGAAAGTATCATCATAGATATAAGATCACGATTTTATTTGTTCGGTCAAGAAATATAATGTTACAAGATAAGCGTAAGTAAATATACCTACTAATCTTGCTTGGAAAAGGAGGAAATGCTAAATTCTGGCACGCAATAGTTCTCTTCAAGCTTAAGTTCCATCATACTACATAATACTTCAAGTTTGAAAATCTCATTATCGGCAATGAACTACGTCTCCGAAGTAGACTTGGGTTTTAGGTGCTCCAACAGCCAAGTTATATGTCACCATTTCATATAAGACCTTAAGCCTAGGACACACACAACATCCCTGCCTTGGGCGGGATACGAACCCGCGAACTATGGGTGGCTAGGCAAACCCACCTGGTTTTATCCACCTGGCTACCACGAACGGCTTGAGCCTCACCTTCTACACGTTTCTGCGAGGGTGAGGACGAACATTTTTTTGGGAGGCGTAATCAATAGCCCTCTGAATGTACACAATTCCGACTGCATCGGCGATCACGAACGGCAAGGAGTTGTATTTCTTTCCTCTTGTCCCGCTCACCTTCCAATATTCTCTAGTCACCAGCTGCCAATGTCCATACCGCGCAAACACTAAGAAGTGCTAAATTACTTCTTAACTTTATGTTTCCATTTACTTTTAGAGTAGAGTATTCTTTTTGGAATAATCTCTTGATTCTTTACTTCTTGTTTCTTCCATCGCTGATACTTTTACTTAAAAAAAACAAACTAATCCACTCATTCCAGGCTTTTTTCCCCGGTATAACCCCTTCTTTTCTACTACACATATTAGTTTGGTTTTTATCACTAGGAAGATATAAATAGACATTTAACTAAAAATTCAATACCCGAATCATAATAATCTTAATCTCGGATATGTATGACTGTAAAATAATTGAACAGAGAAATCCATCTAATTTAATTAGTATCGGCTGTAATCCAAATTAGTTGAATATTCAGCCTAATTTGTACAGGACAAAAAAACTACTTTCAATTTAATTATTTCCGGTCAACTAGTATTATTTAGAATTAAAGAAAAATTAAAAAATGGATATTGATGAATTGATTTCAACAGTGAAGAAGAAAACATTAATTGTAATAGTGTAGAAAAATCAGGCAACTGATATAAAACATCCCTGGCACTTGGTAACAAGCTAACACTATAGGGCTTAGTAGGACCATAAAAGTACATAAACTTTCGTGTATCATAAATGTATATTAGCATTAATATTTGTACCAACAAAATAATAAATGCAAGGAACTACCTTATGATGCAGTTACTAATTTCAACAATAGAAATAACGCACATAAAATGTCTTAGAATACATTTTTACAATTTAGAGAGACAAAAACGGTGATTCATAATCGTAATTGCTGACGTACGTACATTTTTTTCTGCAAATCAATGATATCAAAAGGTTTCTAAAAAATTCGAAGACGAGAAGTCACAAGTTCTCTTCGTTAATGACGCACAATTTTGCACGTGAGTTTAGATACACAAGGCACGAGTTATGAGGCGCCATGTGGTAGGGGAACTACCGTGAAAACCTCTCGCGGCCGACCAGATAAGAGAAACGTATATACCTCGGGTACATCATTCAGATCCGTGGTCAAGTGATAAACACTCCGTAAGACTGCCGCCAAGATATCGACGTGAACTGAAATCCGAGCTGAGAAAAGAGCCTCCGTGTATTTTTAAAGTCATTGGAGTCTCGCCTGAGGCGGCTATACATCTAGAACCACAAAAATATGAGTAAGCATACTTATAAGTTCATCATCATCATCATCATTATTTCAATCCTAGGATTGATTTACTGCAGCCCTCCATTCTGCCCTATTCGGTGTTAATTCCCTCGCGCCCTGATATGTTTTCTCTTTCACGTCCTTCTTTATTTGCCCTATATACTTGTCCCTGGGTTTTCCTCGCAGGATCTTCCCTTCAATTTTCACTTTATATTATATTTCTCACCAATCCACTGTGTCTCAAGGAATGTCCAATCCATCTGGTTCTTCTTTGCCGTAGGGTTTTCCATGTTGTCCTTTCTTCATGTTTTTCCGTACACCTCTTCGTTCCTCACTCTATCTGTCCATTTAATATTCAACATGCTCCTCCAGCATCATGTTTCGAAGGCTTCAATTCTTCCCTGGTCTGCTTTCCCGATGTTCCATGTCTCTGATCCATAGAGTGCCACGCTCCATACGAATGTTTTGATGAAGTGCTTCCTTGTTTTGCAGTCTTCTTCATGAACGCCTCCTTAGCTTGTGCTATTCTTCTCTTGATAAGTTAAAATGCGCATTATACAAGTTTCTAGTACAATGACTAAGCGCATAAAACGATCCTCAATGAACGGAAAACGAAAGCATGTTTATGGGTTAACTCCATCAGATTTATAAGCTAACGCTGAAGGCACCACTTGTTGGAATCGTTCGACATCCGTAAGGAATAAACAGTGAGGATTATATTCTGAGTTCATCCATCACAATTTATGACTAATCCAATTATTTTTACTCATCAATATTTTGGATACTGATTGGCTAATTTCTTATAGGAGCTCATTTAAGGATAATAATTCGATATGTACTACTATAAAAAAGGGACAAGGGCCTAGGCCACGTTGAATCACCGGTTCCCGTCAGAACACCGTAGTTGAACAACGTTGGGCCGGGACGGAGGTTGAATGGGTGACCCTCCTCCATACCTCTACCGTGGTGCTCTTGTCCCATGTCTGCAAGTGGCGGGCAGGTTAAATGTGGGTTGGCACAATGGATCTAGAGAGGTCTAAGTGCCAGGGCACTTCAGAAGCCCCCCACCAACCCCTCCATAACTACGAAAAGAATACTAAGATAGCTGGGCATTAAATTTCAGGTGAATACGTCACTGCCATATTCTCGACGCTCGCAGCTGTCCTCGGCACCGTTCTCCTTGTGCGCCTCATCATCTTTCTCTGCAGAAGACACCGACATCGCAAATGCCCGTACGACGTCAAAGTCGTGGAAGTGATCACGGTGGAGTCACATACGGGAACGGACCGCTCACCTTTCGCGACCCAGAACCACAACTACCAAACGATGGGAAGCACACCGTGCCATGCGCCAGGCCACTACGTACAAGAACCCGTAAGCAACACTGGCTACCCACCGCCGACGAGGGTCTGCGTGCAGGAGCCGGCTGCGGGTCCTTACGGGTCAAGTCCGGTGCCACCGACTCCGGCCTACCACTGACTGCCGTCTCTCAACTAGCGGACGGAAGTGAATTACCCGTAAAAGTGGACACCAGGAGGACATAAGGTGACCCAAAACGACATACTGAATTTCCATTTCCCAGTGCTTGGTAGAGTGTATTATTTTACCTGAGAGCACTAATCAATAAGTGAATACATAACCCGCGAAAAAGAAGAGTGGGTCGCGTACATGTAATACTGGTACAAAATACTAAGAGACCAAAAAGGACGTAAGCATTCAAAACCGTGATTTAGGAGAGAAAAATCTCTAACGTGGATTGAATTTACCACGTATATTGTGTTTCTAATGACATTTTACGCTTCCATCTATTTGTAATCATCAATAAAAAAGTTCCCAAAAGGAGAGTTATTTATTTTCCTTTGAAATATTATTTTGTTGACTCATTCGAACGTCATTTTTTTATTTGCCAGAATAGCATTTTGTCGAATTGTTTAGTCAAATTAGAGAACCAGCATCTTTAAAATTCATGAGTCTAAAACAATTGGCAATCTTTGAAAGGAATCAGACAATTAACATCCGATTCAGTCTACACAAGCAATAACCTCTTGCTATTAGTGTTTGAATCTACAAATGCTTTTTGATTTCAAACAAGGTATCTAAATTATGTACTCAGCGTATCCGTTCTTCACAGAATACAAAAATAACTTCGCTGCGGACAATGGACATCCCCGTCCATTTGAAAGTACAGTCAATGCATAACTTCCTTCATCTAAGCCTCTCAGTATCACTCAGTGAGAAATGAGATTTACAATAAAAATAAATCATTTTTACGGCAACAGAAGAATGATTATTAACCTTCCATTCGGATTTAATCACACCAAAACGTTTCTGGAATCCATTCATCCACGCTCAATGTACTACAGAGTAGTCGCAGAGGGTTTGATAAGTGATTATAATAACCCGAATTATTCCCAATTAGTAACGTTGTTGCTCTGTTATACTGTAAAACAATCAAATATAATTGAACAATACTACACGGAATAAAATTTTCACTTCTTGTGAGGCAGGCATTATGGACAGCGACAGCCATCCGGATACGTTTGTGCTCCAGAAAAGATCACAGGAGGATCGGGTTGGTGTGGTGGCTAGAGCAATGGCCTCTCATCTTGAGGGCCCGGGTTCGATTCCTGGCAGTGACAGATTTTTCCGTGGCAAACTGTCTACTTGATGGAGGGCATTTCAGGTTCAGTACTCCGTCCTTCGGATGGGACATTAAGCCGTGGTCCCCTTGGCGCCTGTCGTTAGGAGTAGGCTAATGCCGATTTCTCTCCACCCTTCCTGAAAACTCCTACCATTACCCACTTACCCACCTATCTTAATTGGCTCAAATGACCCCAGCTGTCGGTTGCCTCTCCTGAATAACTAACTAACTAATATTCACGATAAAAGGTAGCATTTCCGGTATTTCTACACTTGCCGCACGGCTACAGAATAAGTCATTTGAAACTAGACTCGACGTAAATCCTTTTCTCGCGTCAGTCCTTGTTCCTCAAGATACCAGAAAGTAAACATAAGACGAGATCATAATGCTACCACAGTGGTATTTTTTCAGGACATGGTCTAGTTTTATTGCTATTAATACTCTTAAACTGATTCGTTACAACACGGGGATATTTTTCAATAGCTATTACTCCTTGATGTGCTGAATCAAGTACAAATAAAACAAATCACTGAAAACACCGTGCTATCCCAACTCAAAATTCAAGCACAATTCACATAACACATCAATAGGCTTCCATTTAATACGAATTAAAAGAATCAAATCTAGGTAAAAATTTTCTTAACAAGATAGAGAATTATTTTCAACAGAGGCTACTGTACACAAGATACCTTGTGAACCAAGCGTCTAAGTACCCATTGTAAAGGAGTAACGTTCGCGGACACTGCTGAAAGGTCGCTTGCTGATGATAGGGGGGACTACCTGGTATCACGCACAGCGAAAGAAGTGGCCTTTAGATGCACGAGCTTGAAGCAGTCTATCCGGTATTGTGTATACAGGCCCCAATGAACCATACGGTACATTCCATTCCGGTTTTCCAGGAAAAAGGGACACTAAGGATTCCAGCAAAACGTATGGTTTCCAAATACTCTGACGTGCAATGCAAGTGAATTTTATTGCATCGACGTATGAGTGCTCATTATACACATATACGAATTATTATAAATAATTTTCAATTCAACTATTGCAAGTCAGTACAAAAATTCTAAGAAGGCAACGTCAAGCGGGGAGAAACATTTACTTTCACAAGAATTCACTTATGATTTTGTAATTAACATAAGGCACTTGATTACTCAACACCGTTTACAGTCTAATTTTGCTAACACCAAACCCGCATTATCAATGAACGAAGACTTTGTTTTTCCACAAAGAAAACAAAGTGATCGTTCGTTGATAATAAATCGCTTCCATCAATTGATGGCCGATACCATCGAGTGTCAAACCCGCAGTTAGAATCCTGTTTCTCCAATGAACTAGACTTGTTAAATACTTTCTATGCGTCAACGAAGTGAAGAGGCCATCATCATCGGTCAACAATCCTAAGATTGGTTCGACGCAGCCCTCCACTCGATTCTTCTATCGGCCAACATCTTCATATTAACGTAATTCTTCTAGCGAAGAGGTACTCATCACCAAAGGCACCTAACCCAACATTTATAGGAAAAACTCAACGAGAAACTGTTCGCAAAATCTAGCATCTTTGAACATGTCTGTGCACACACAACATTAGATACGAAGTGCTGGCAGATAAGACTACTATACTTTCGCAAAACGTATGGAAACGGCACACGATTGAGAGGGCGATATTTTCCACGTTTAATCACACACATAATCTTGTGAACGCCAGGTAGTGCCCCAGTTGATAAAACGTCTACCAGTAAACCACAAATAATGGAGCCAGAATTAAATGATGGCTGTGGAAAATATTGTTGAATCTGGCAAGTTATAACATAGGAAAACAGTTTTTAAGAACGGGTTTCATGTAATCGTTCCACTAAGCACACACATGCTGGAAATATTTTTTTTCCCATCCACGTCTAGTCTTCCGTCATAAAGATGCTGCTTTAAGACTTGGCACATTTGGGCGATGCGGAGACAGTATTCACCGAGGGTAGGCGATGGTAAGTATGGTGAGGAGGCGATGCCTCGAAGGCCGTGTGTCTCAATCCTGATGTACTAGGGCAAAACGCGGCACTTTAACAGACTATAAACCTAATTCCCCTAAACGTAACATCCATCATTTTCCACCGATGCTTACAGCTTCTGGGAATGGTTTATTGCGCCGACAACCATACTCAATGTGTCCCTTTCCTCCGCGAGTCAGCAAGTTAGAAGTACCCTTTGCCTATCCGCTTCGACCTCTACTACCAATAAGATATTCGAGACCATTTGGCTGATTGTGGACCGCTCAAAAGATAAGGGCAGATAAGAACCAACCCATTGCTTTTTGCCATCCAGCTCGCGACGTTCAACCTGTTACGCTGACCAGCCCCTCTCCACAATTGGAAAATTGACCAGCGCGTTAATCCTACCAACCCTAGTTAAGTTTTAAGGAGACTCTTAAAAGGGAGTCAATAAGAAATACAGACAAACTGATGCCGTACAAACAAATGTAACCTAACACTTAGCAACTGCTAAATATAGCGTATATAGTTCAAGGACTTCGGGTGATAGATTTCAACCGTCATCAACTTCGAAATATTAAATGCCAGAATAACAAAAATTACAGTATAAATGCCATTTTGCATGGCAAATGCTCATGCGCATGAATTAATTCGCGAATGAAGTCAAATGATAACCTGAAATAGCTTCCGCTTAAGGGCGTTTTACAAGGCGAATGATCATAATGTAGTGCATGCAGTGCAATGTCAATAGTGCATGTTTGGTGATATTCACCCCCTGCTACACACCCTCGCGAAGGCTTGCAGGGTATGCGTATATGTAGTACATTCTAATAAATTCCTTGAATTTTCTGCGCTGAAAGGATGCGTAGTGGTAGGTCTATCGATAGTAGGTATGTACATACCGATTCACGAGAAATGTCCGACCAACGCAGCTGCTTCGAAGCTCGGAATGGTTTTTTAACGCCGTCTGATATACGTGATTGATGAAATAAAGTATTGTTGTATGTGGTAATTACAATATCCATGAAATAAAGATTTTTAGAGACTGAGTTTTAGTTCATATGAAGTGAAGTAGAGCTAATAATGAGGGATCGCTATAGTTTAATTTTCGTATCCACTGCTACAGTGGTCCACATTACAATGGTGGCAGGCACGATTTTGTCGGAGGAAGCTTGAAGGAGGCAGATAAGAGAGGAGAAATAGAGGTCGAGGTATGCTAAGTCTGATTCAAAATGAACTGTTATTAAAAGACTGTAAGGCCTGTCGTAATTTATTGAGAAAAACACTGGAGCAATGGGGTCGTTTACCAAATTTTTTTTATTTCCGAATCTGGTAGATTTCGTAAAATAAAAAGACCCGTATTTTTCCGTTTTTTGATCCGTCAATTATTTCCCGAGTCATAAGCGGCGAAAAACTGATGTTTTTAACCCTTTCGGAAAAGTGGGTGTGGTGCAACCTCTGACGTCATCGACATCGTCCAATTACAACTGAGCCCGCGAAGCTACTTTGCCTTATCGCAATGGGGGTACACAGCTGACTCGGCCAATCGGAGCTATTGTGACAGCATCTGTACGATCAGACCTTCCGGGAATCCACGTCCACTCCCTTCCCTCCCCTAAAAGCAGTCAAGGACGGGAGGAAAATGACGTCAATGTTATCACAGCAGCATTTTCGGTAGGCGTCACCTTTTGCTTATTTTAATTTTTGGTTTATGAGTGAACGGTTGTGGTTAGAAGATTAATTTTTTCACTAAAATTCTTTTTTTGTTTCCATCTAACGATTTCGTGTACAAAATTGCGATTTCGGTTCCGAGTAAATGTCCCCATTGCATTCTATATTAAATCTCACCAGACATGATTATGAAAGATCGGGCACGATTACGAGAGGAGCGATTTCTGTGACAAGAGGTATAAGGTGACATACCTTATCCCTTTGATTTACATGATGATCATTATAATGGTGTTTTACAATTTGTTTCTGGCTAGCTGTCACGCTAAGATTTTTAGTGACGGGTGAATCGTATCCACGACCATACACTGACCCTGATTACTCAACAAGAATTCGTGAGGGTAAAAGTACTTAAATTATGCTTGAAGTGTGTCTATATCTATGGAATAAGCAAGTGAACTATTCAACGTTAAATAAGAGTTATTTATTTTAATTTTTCCTAGTTGATGGTAGTTGTGATTACAAAAAACAATTAGGTGAAATCCTCTTGAATGCCATAAGAGCCGTTGGAAATATTTTAAGGCTTTTTTTTCGGTTCTAGTTTTAATGTTATGCTCTAATATTTTATTGCTTTATACTTGTAACAAGAATAATCAAAAGAATCGAATATCTATATAAAAATTAAAATCTGGCTTCGCCCAAAACGTTATCAATTGATGAACTTTACCATGAGCATGAATATTATCTATAAGAATTATATATACTCCATGGGAACACCAATAAATTAGATAAGTACGAAGAGTACAACTAATTGGAACTCGTCTCACACTTCGTTTAGAAGAGTTGTCTTAAAACATTAATGACTCTCTTGAAATATTCTTTTACGGTAAGGCTCAACAACCCCCAAATATGTCCTAATATAATAGCTAATTTCCAATTCAACTTTAAACAAGTTGAAGAGAGAATTAGTCAAATTTTTCAACGGCCCGATTGCCTAGGAATGTAAAAGTACTGATGTAGTGAAAAATAAATAAGACATTGCAGGCCCTGGAAAAAATGGTGACATAACTACCCAGCTAGCACAAGGGAAACGGTCTCCTGAAAAAATGTAAGCGATTCCGGGGAAATGGTAACCCTTTCATGTCCCTCATTTCTTCAGTTTTGGAGAGTACCCCCCTACCACTTCCGCTTCCTTCCGAGGACAACACTTCCCCATTCGGAAATTAAATTATTCCAAAAATTAGTATGTGGAGACTGAACGATCACAGCAATCATTTTAATTGCTACCAGATTTAATTGCTACACATACGGTTAACTATAAGACTAATTTGACAATTACTAATACAGTGATTTCACTGACTGTATCCCGAAAAGCGGAAGCGCTGAAGTCCCGGCGATCGCCATTATAGTTTGGTAGCGCAATAATGCTCCTTGTTGGCAAGGTGATAGAATCCTTTTAACACCTTGCCTTGTTGATGCCTGCCGGTTCTATTAATTTCGTGGGAAACTGCCTCTCTTTTCACCTGTTTTAGGTAAGTACCTACTGATTTATTGCGTCTCCAAGACAATTTTTGTGGCTTTATCATGATTTCGCCTAGCCTGTACTTTACACTCCCGTCTATGTCTATTGTGGGGCATTTATAGCAATAAATTATTATGTAACTATAATCCTCGCGTATAAATAAATAATCATCTAGTTATAAATACTAGTGCGCTTATGTGTTATATCTTGAAAGAACAATTCCATTATGGACGTATATGAGAGGTTATCACAAGAGTCGAAAACATTGTGTGCAATTGCATCGTGATACCTGTATTAAAGGCAATAAATTGCAATATCCACGGATTTCTTTTTTCTTTCATTGCTGCGTAGAAGTACAACTGTTCACGGTGAGATGAGCGGCATCAACCCGAATGGCCTTACACGTTATGTTAATTGAAACTATATCATACCTACCTACACATAAATGTTAACATTAGCCATAGCTATGGTTGCTCGGTAATGACTTCTCGCGTTTTGCCCTAAAGTTTTCGTTGGGTAATAATTGACTAATAATAATTGATAATAGTGACTAAAGTCACTAGGCATTCCATTGATATCCACGGGTGGTGTTTAGTACTATCTACTGATGAATGACATCTATCAAATTGATGTTTTTTTTCAAAATTTATTAGCTAATGATCATTACATGTTATTTTATTGACCCCTGGTCCCTTTTTATCTGAGTGGATGCAAGTGTTCTGCTATCTCAAACCATTGTTTACATCCATGTTAATCCACTCATTTATGTGTTTTCTTGATCCAAAGTTCTTTTACTTTTCAGGCTCGGATAAGTTCCTTGACGTTCAGTGTAGCTGGGAAATGCAGTTTCTTCCCTGTGGGCAGATATATTTGTAGCTTCGCCGTCATGATTATCTGATGCTCCTTGTTCTTATTTGTTGTTAAATAAACTAATATTAGAAAATATGTTTTTATTAACAATTTTGGGTTGGTGTCCGTAGCTTACCGCTGACAGTACGTATAATTGCCAGTAGATGGCGCAAAGGTTCACCAATTCACGTCAATCTGCAGATTCGGGGGAGACGGTTCGCCCTGTGCTAGCTGGGTAGGTACCTAGCGACGTTAGCTCCATCAGGTACACTTCCAGGGGAGCATTAACGACTACTCAACATCGAAATCACTAAATTCACGGGTCTGCGAGAAGCATGCACTGTCTGAAATCGTGGGTGATATCCAATTGTGCTAAAAATATCCGATTTAATTAGGCGTAATTTTTAGACCTTAATATGATATCATAAAAAGGGTACTTTTATCTTCAATCACTACAACGATTATCTCAGATTGAAGTCCGCCATTTTCATAACATCAGCATTATGCCAGAGAATGTTTAAAAGTGACTTTCGTAATATAAATATCACAAATCTCAATATTTCACCGCAGTGAAGCTTCGCGAGAAACCCTATCGCGCTCATCTCAATGCTTCAGCACGTTATTGTCTAACATTCACTAAAATTGTTTTCTTCGGAGAGATACTAAATATTTTCCATGGAAAATAAAATACACAATTAATTTCGTCCTCCCAAAGAAAATCGGCCGTATGAACGTCTGGAGTGCAACTATATTTTCTTGAATTTCCTTAAAGGCCTACTTTCACCACTCTAATAGTCAGCATATATGCTAAGTCTCTGGACTCAACTACCTCGTTAATTTTCCCTGCGGGTAAAGCACATCTACCATTGGCTATTCGTCCTATCAAAGAAAATATCGCCCCGCAACCTTCTCATATCACCCAAGCTTTAGACAATGTACTCACCATTCATTGCCAGTTAGGTCAACCGCAGCAAAAAATATTTCAATTACGAACGAAATAGCTTTCTAAATTAAGAGAGACAATTTTGTCTCCGTAAAACAACCATCAGTATGCAACAGATATTCTACAGAAAAGGCAGAAGAATATTATGAACCGTAACCCTTAACGTGAATTATACCAGCCGAAGTAAGTAGAAGAAGTTCAATGATTAGAGCCGCAATGATTTTAAAACCTAAACAAAGCATCTTTGTACAGAGAGAGAGAGAAATGAACCACTCGCCAACAGCTGTCTCTTCCTTGATGTGTTTGCACTAACATGAGTACGCCGGATGACCCAAGGGGCACTGCCATTGTTTTCGAAATCAATCATGAGGTGAAATCGTAGAAAGGGGATAAATGCATAAAATAGACAGGTGAAGGCGACGAGGAGAGGGGGAAGTACACCCAAAAACACTCACGCCTGATCAGATAAGAAAGAAGCGCACATGACTTCGAGAGCAAATGACACACACCCTGACCCAGAACGCCGTCACTACCCTCTGGTGGACACTATCCTCCTCCGTGCTTCATTCAGCAGCTGAGGATCCAAGAAGGTCGATCGCACATCGTATGAGAACCTCAGGAGTATGAGTACGTATGTGAAATATACCGAAGTTTACACACTTAAGCACCAACATTTTATTAATAAGAATTTGAATTTTAAACTTAATTAATAGCACTATTTATTTGAACTAGAAATAGAATATTATTTATTTAAAATAATAACTGTAAGAGAGCGAGACCCTTCTTCGCTCCTTCGCCACGCACTTAACCTGCAAACACCTATAGTTTCAACTATAGGTGTGCAGGTTAAGCGAGTTAAGGTTATAGTGAGAGAGCAACGATAGAGAGAGAGAAGCGAGTCGACCGGAAATGGGAGGAATGTGGCAGGTGGGAGGGAGCGGGTGGAAAGTTGCAACTATAGGTGTTTGCAGGTTAAGTGCGTGGCGAAGGAGCGAAGAAGGGTCTCGCTCTCTTACATAACACTATTAATAAGGTACTAAAGGATAACGGTGAAATTGAATCGACAATTTTAATTCTAATTTTATAACAATAAAAAAGGTTTTAGAACTAATCAATAATAATTGCAATTTCTGAATGACGAACTTGTGCAAACATTTCAACGCAAGAAACCCAAGGGAGGGAGAAATGATGACGGAGAGAGAAGAAAGCCAAAGATGGAGAAGATAGGGGAAAGTTGTGACAACTTAACAGGAGGAAAATTTTCGTCCAAGTCAACTATTTCCATTTGTGTCAACTAGCATCACCCTTGATCAATCCCGTGCATTATCCATGCAAATATTAAGTCTAAGCAATCAGTTGACCAACTCATATGAGCACAGTTATGAAATTTTAAAATAGTTTACTATATAAAAAGCCTTCATGAAGTCAACAAATCAGGCAAACATTACTCTCTACTTTCAATAAATTCTAGGTCCCTTTCAACTAGTAACTACAAGCGCACGTGCACCACGATTCACTTTTTGATGCCCTAATTACCTGGATATTAAATTATTTATATACTTACGTTCAGTACCTAACTAAATGCTGGCTAAGAATACATTCGCATTGATTTCTTCTAAAATAAACGTCTGTTTCCGTAGAAATACCGAACTATATCGTGCAGTTAAGTCAGAAGGCGTTTCTGGTCACGTGATTTTCGTCAATTTTCGGGAACATTTTAATCTTTGTGGTGGGCATAGAACATTCTGGCTTACATATTTAAATTTGTGAGAAAATTTCGTATCAAGTGCATCATAAATACACGAGAAACAAAGTTCATGCATATTCCCCACTCATGAGATTACCAAGGGGGAGGAATCGACAATAGGATCTAAGGGAATAGATGTAAATCAAGAACAATTATAAAAAGCATAGGACTCCACTACTCCACTTGAATTTTTGAGGAAGGAGACGAGCACGGAGTAAAGTCTTGGTGACATGGCAACGGGGAAGACAGTTAAGGGTTTGCTCTCCGTGGACCATGGGCAACAGCACAGTGTAAGCCAACCAAATAAATAATTGTAATTTTTTCCTAAATTCACTTCGCGGGAAAGGTTTAAACTAACTTATTTTTAAATATCTGAGAAATTGTATTTTCAATTCTGAGGTTACTTAATTTCTTGAAATTAATATTGAATAATTTACTTTTTATGCGTTTTTAAAGATCAGATGCCCATCTGCGGTAATTTCTGTCAAATGCATACGAACGAAGAGACTTTTAATAAGGAGGGTAGGAAAAGGGAATTGGTAGGGAAAGTGATAAAAAGAGTTGAAGGAGGGCTTCAAAAGAGGTAAAGAGGTTTTCGATGTGGGGATAGCAACGAGTAACCGCGACACATGAGGAAAAGAATGGATTTTTTCGGAAGACATGAAGGGAGATAAAATACATAAAATGTTCGAGAGGGAAGCAGGACACGAGAAAGAAGTTCTAGATGATAAATTTGGGAGCAAGAAATCTTAGCCACGGACCCTCAGAAACCCTAACATCATCGGTAGAAAACATTTGCATGGCATATTTTCCTGAATGTATCACGAAGGCGTGTGCCAAAGACACTAACGACTCAACGTTTGCTTGCAGATCCCATAATCAGCTACGTGGGCGGATCCTTGGGAGCCGCCGTCACATTTGGAATAATCGTGAAGGTCATTCGTTGTATCCGCGCAAGACGCCGGAAGGACACAGCCGTCCCTCGAGTCATCCAAGTGGCCGCCTGTGACCCACGACCCGAGCCTATTCCACACGTGATTTTCCATCAGAATCTACTCCTTGCGAAGAGTCAAATGCCAGTTATTAATGTCGAACATTCCGTGAACTCGACTGGACACCCTCCTGCAATAAAGGACCACGCGGATACGGGCCTCGAAGTTTACACTCAGACGCCATCAACTAATAACTAAGCAACTTACGGCGCATTGACTCCTGTGCCGCCGGAGCAGACTCGCTACCCGCTGAAGTGAACATCAAAGTGTAGAAACAGTGGATGGACTGAAAATAAACCCTATCTGTAATAAAGTGGTTGTGACGCCAGCGCCAAGAAAATGAAAACCAATATCGCTTAAAGGTTTTAATTGTTTCGTACCTTGTAAGAAAAATCCCACCAAGAGACAATCATATGACCCGAAGGAACGCTAAGGGCTTAATACTTGTCACAAACTGTTAGCAAGTTGAGGACTACTATGACACGCAGAAAGCTAAGACTACCCAGAGGACCCATCGTTCACTTTCCAGTAATCCACATAAAATCCTCAGATTAAACGGATGTTGGGCGATTTTCTGAACGCTACATCGCGATGCATCGTCTTCGCATACCGTAAGCGATTCTTTGACAAGTATCCCCGCTTCTATGAACAATATTGAAAATGTATCCCAAAGAGAGGTCAAACTTCAAAACCAGCTGAAGTGAATATCAAAGCGTAGATAAACAGTGGATGCACTGAAAATATACCATCTCCAAAATAAAAAGATTTTGACGTCAACGCAATTCTACTTCATAGGGTAGTATTCGGAAATTCCTCCCGAAGGTTAGTCAGGGTGGCTACTGATATCCAATTTTCAAATTCCCTGACTATTCCCTGACTTTTCCCTGATGGCCTTACCAATTTCCCTGACCGATCGCCAAAAGGTCTGCTATTATCGGAACATTTTATTTCTGCTGAATTAAATTTTTGTCAAAACTCAGAAAATATTGAAGGCTGAAATCAATACATTAAAAGCTATAAGAATGAAAAAATACACTAAACCTTCACAAGTTAAGCCCTCACACAAATTATTCACACTTTTAATACATTTTTCGCGGCCTCGTATCCGCGGCCGCGTATCGTATTTCCGTGGCCGTGTATGTTTCCTTCGGTAAAATTACAAATTGACAATGTCTACTTCTTCAAGGAAGAGGTAGCGTGTCGTGGTAGTT
Source organism: Platycnemis pennipes (assembly GCA_933228895.1). NCBI lineage: Eukaryota > Metazoa > Arthropoda > Insecta > Odonata > Platycnemididae > Platycnemis > Platycnemis pennipes. The sequence goes on from OW121855.1 coordinate 34,525,603, forward strand.
CTGGGAAGTTTAAGATTACTGAAAAGGCATCGAAAGGAAAGTTAATGGCGAATTTACTGGCGGACTCCGGCACAGGTTGCGCGAAAAATACAAACAAAGCCCAAGTTGTTAGACTGGATCAAAATCGGATGGCACGAGTGACGTTTAGAAGCAAATAACAATTTGACAAACGTGGTCATAACCCCTTGATTGCAAGAGGGAACCAAAAATGTAAAAATATTTGTATAAACAAACAAAACGTAATCGCGCCACTGTGAGCGAAAACAGGAGGTAATTAGCAACGGCAGCATCATATTCAGGAAAATCATATTTGAGGTGGTTTGTGACCTGACCAAATTGCTTCGAGACGGAACTAAGGGGGCCATTCAATAATTACGTCGAGCGTGAAAGGAGGGGAGGGGAGGAGGACACTTCTTACTGTCTCGCGAAGGGGGGTATGGGAATCGAAGATGATCTTACATAAGATTTTGTTTACACGTGTGATCGCACTTGTATTACCGTTTTAATAATCATCGTCTCGTATTTTTAGAACTGCAAGCACGTATTTACTACAAGCTAGTGTGCTGCAACTACCTCATTACCTGAATCTTGGAAGTTAAAAAAAAAACGCGAGGTAAAATCTTCCGAAAAACATAGCCTCGGATTCCTCGTGATGAGCGGAATACATGGTGATCATGAATTATAACGCTACTAAGCAAATATCGCATTAAGGATATACATAATAGATACATCGTACGACTGATTCACAGCTAAATAACTAAGATTCACAACTGAATGTTCAACGAATTGACGGGGCTTATTCTATGCTCTTCGGCGACGGACATTCGTTTTAGTTGGTGAAATAAAGGGCGGGAAAGACTGCCCGATAAATGTAATGGTAGAAAAATAACGAGAATTTCCTATCCCAGTTTCTCCCTGACTTTTACGAGAATTCCCTGACTTTTCCCTGACTTTTCCAGATTTCCAATTTTCCCTGACAATTCCAGGTTTTCCCGGTTTTCCCTGACGATCGCCACCCTGTTAGTGTATTGCACCGGCATATTACAGGCATAAACATGTACTTTGCACCGTGCATGTATATCTATCATTATGATAGGGGGCTATATTTAAAATAATTCAAACGAAAATTGCAGAAAAACTATCAACTGAATGCCTTGAGGTAACTCAGTTCAGTTTGTACCAACAGCAAGTTTTCCTTTTCTAAGCTGCCTTTAACCTTTTCAGGCACAGCACATTACACCGCATACGTACAATAAAGAACACATTTCTTACAGTCACAACTAGATTTAATTTAAATTTGCATCAGTTTCTTAGATAAAAATGTCCATCACATTTTGTCTCTAGTGGGAACAATAAGAGACTAACTAACTAATGGCGTCAGGAAAACAAAAAAATAACCCTCTGAGCTCAATTCAAGGAGTCGGAAAGAATAATATTTCTGTACAAGGCCTGTAATCACAGCAGTAAAATATTGCAGTTCACCCTACTGAGGGTTTTATCAGAGAAATGCAATAGGATAATTCAGCTACCAGAAAAAACTCAATGAAGTATACATTTTATACAATTAAAACCCCAAAGAGGATAGCAAAAGCAAGGGCATGCCAACCACATATATCATTGGCATTTTCCATAAATTCACGAAACTGGACAGGTTTCAACTGAAATCCTGTAGAGGCAAAACGTGCGGCACTGAATTTACCTACGTTTTAATATAAGTTACTTTGTAATCATTCACACTTTCTTATTTATTACAATTAATTTTAAAGGATTATTGATTTGACAACTTGAAAGTAACACAGAGGAAATTCTTTACGGCGGGAAGAAACAACATGGAACAATTTATTTTCATGAATAATTAATCTTATCCTCACATCCATAAACCCCAGTGTCAACATTGTAGCGGCCGGTGACAGGCAACTTGATGCAAAAATCGGAAAGATTGTGTTAAATATTTTAAAAGAAATAAGAAGTACTCATTAAGTTATTCCTGCACAAACAGGGACCTATTGCATTAACAAAACTAGTCGTTCAACTAACACAATATCATAATAATTTTGAATGCCTAGCATGGATTGCATGCAGTGGCATTTACGTTTGGAGACTCAGAAAGTCTTCATTTGGAGGAACTAGAAACTGTCAGCAAGAGTCAAAAGCGATCGACATCACATACAAATTAACACATGAGAGAAACGAAGGAAAAATGGGGAGTCTGAAAAGAAGTACGTTTCTAACAAAGTCAAGTAATATCAGCGAAATTTTTATAAAAAGAAAAAAGTAGAGTTCTGGCGGCGATAAAAGATGGGAGAGGTAAGCCATTAAAATGTCAGCCGAAAAAATATGGAGATAACTATGGAGTTTGCGTTGATTTAATGACGCATGATAAAAAATACCCAAACCTCCACGGATCGATTTTGGGTATCCGAGGAATCTATCAATGGAAATATGCATTGGAAATCAATCAACTCAGACTAAAACATATACCATAGGACGGCATGGATCGCAGGAAGAACCGAAAGAAAAGCTGACATACAAATAACCCTATTGATCACTTTCCTAGTTAACTTCTTGAGACTCAATATAGCCATAAAATAATTATGAGAGGTGCTTATTTTTGTGATCAAATTTTCTCATCGCTTACTGAAGTAGAAGTATGATTTTTGCATCTACGGGAGAGTTAATAATTTTAAAGATGACATCCATTGAAAGGTTTACATGTATCAACATCAGAAAGATTGATACAAGATTCTCTACGCTTTACATGCATACTTGGAACAAGAACACCTAATTTATACGGCTAGTTCAAATATGTACATACTTTTTTCAACATGCAAAAAAGATACCAGGGGGGCTGAGTTTGAAATCGTCGATATTATTTCGAATAGGTAACCAAGGAGTCACGTGGTATAAACAGGAATGGTCGGCAAATTTGTTGTGTTTAAACCGCTGATTACAACCTCATTCATTGTTTTCACTTTCGTTTTACTCATCTGTCTCGATTACAGAGCCCCCAGATGAGATAAAACTCAAGTGTAAACAATGAATGAGGTTGTAATCAACGGTTTAAACAACAAATTTGCCAACCATTCCTGTTTATACCACGAGACACCTTGGTTACCTATTCGAGATAATCCCGACGGTTTCAAACAGAGCTCTTTATTTTGCCGTTTCCTTGTAATGATATGACCTTCTGTATTGTTGTACTGACAATATACTTCTACCTAGTTTTAGTCCTTGCTCTAAGGCCTAATGATTCATATTTAATCGCAGTGTGAAATCAATTGGAGAGATAAATTCACAGGCGTTTTTATCATAAATTAAAACGGAGCCGATAGCAGGGATGAAGTCAGACAAAAATTTACTTTCATCTTCACAATCATTCTATACGGCAAACGGACAAACATTTCCCTTTGACGTTTACTGATGATAAGAAAGATTTTCTGCGATGGTATGCGCGATCCCATTCCTCGAAAAAAAACTCCACAACGTTGCACAATTCTGATCACATTTCAGAACAACTCCAAAGGAGAAACGGGTAAGTCGATAATCGGAGCCTTCGACGAAATTGGGAAATATCTAAGATCATCTCTCAGCGCGGTCTACTATCGGCAGTTCCTTGGCAAGAGATAACACGAGGGGCGCAATGATGTGGCATACGGAAAAAAAAGAATTATCTCGTGGCAACAAAGCATCACCAACACTGCGAGTCACAAAATCGATCGAGCAGGTCGCTACCGAAACCTAAGTCTTATATTAACAGCCATCGACGTGGGGAAGGACTTGTGCTTACAGAACTACGTTAAAAGACACTGATAGATTAACTAAGAGGCAAGGTCACAAACCGTGAGAAAGTTCATCAATTCAAGTTGTTCCAACAAAGACTAACAAATATTTAGGCCAGATCAAAACTTTATCGAGCCACTCATTTGTGCCTTCTAGGAATCATTTTGATTGGATTACAACGACACGAAAACGGAGTGAAAAGGAGTTGGACTCGAGAATGTGTCGTCACTTATGGGTCCTGGAGGGCTGATAGGACCGCTTCCCAACCTGACAACGGGATAAGGAAGACGGAAACCTCCACCAGGGATAGTGGACCTACAACTAACGTGACGTTATGGTGCCACGCCCATTTGGAAGACCGTGAAGACACGCTGAAAGGGCAAGCGGAACCCTGGAACACTCCTTTCAGCTGTCGGCGATTAACAATTAAGGTACAGCCCATCCCACCGAACCAAGCACCCCAGGATAAGCCTTGTCCGTCTACGTTGCGTATTACAGTATAATGAACCCCGACACAAAATGGAGTAACCTACAGGGCATTCATAAAAACCGATACATGAATTGTTAGCGTTAAACTCTCGGGGAACGATTGCCACCGTAAGATTCAAACCTTAACCACGCAGGAGGCCATTACCCCTCCCTTAGCGCAACCGCCAACGCTCCTTCAAGGGAGACATATCAATTACGAAAGACGTAAATACTTACTCTTTTCTAGCTCGGATTCCTCGCAAAATCAGTGATTAAAAGAGAATACACATAGAATACAAAAAGGATAAGTGAGAAGACACTCTTTGAACTAATGAAATCAGTGCCTTTCCGCGTGCTTATCACGTGAGGTCATTTCACTCTTAATAAACAATCAATGCGCCCAAAACACACACACTACTTTCCCTACGAGTAAACAAGAATTGACGACACAGGGAGTACGCTTCATTCAAATTAGGAAGGGCGCCAAATAACTACGTGATTTAAGTTCTCACACGCCACAGTAGTATTCATACCCACGGTTATGCCAGATATTTGCAATCAGATAAATGACAATATGTACAACAGCATCGTACCTCAAGATTAGGATCGTAGACGCGGAACTGGGACATCAAATTAGGAAGTATTTTAGTCTTTAGTAAGAAATTAGTCTTTCATAATTAAATACAATGGCAGACGGAGAACAAAGGTCTCCTGGTCAAGAAATGTGCAACTCTAGCACATACCGTACGGACCTCGGTGGACCGCAATGGAGCATCAGAAATAGTTCTCATAGACCTTCAGAAACTACCTTGCGAATTAACAGTACCGCGTAGCGTAATGAACTGCGCGTAAGCCTCCCAAGCGAAAGGTTTTTCGATCGATTCCCAATAGAGGATAACTTTTTCTTCTGCATGAAATCAGTCAAGAACAAGGCTTGTGTTAACAACTTGCATTACGAGACGGTTCATTCGCTGCGTGAGACTTTTTCCAGGGGAACGGCGGATATTTTCTTGGAACGGGGAACGGATAAGAAGGTGCTTTTTATCAGGAATGCTATGCCACTCAACCTTGGTTTTTCATTTCGACAGATAATTTAGCACAAGGTGACAGAATATGCACGTATATCAGCGCAGGAGAGACTAAACGTACCGGAATAATCAAGTCCATCGAAAAAAACGTTGGCCAAAATATTTGCTTACGACAGATAAAAAATTGCAGCCCTCTGCCTCCGTTTCTTTGACCTCATAGTATTGATCTTTCTCGTTGTTTTCACAGAATGGAGGACCGCCAAGTCTAGTTTCAGCACTACCCCTCTTCCCAGTAACTGATTACTCCACGTAAAAACTTTTTGCAATCCAGCTGAACATCTGTGAACTAAATTAACAACCAGGGCACCCACAGAGACTGCATGAAACAAGTTCTAAATATGACATTTATTGCTGAACACTGTGGTGCGTACATTAAGATTCATCTTCAGCAAGTTTTGAACTTCTTAGAAAATAAGACGTTCATAGCGGAGTCCAGAAGTTTTACGAAATTAGTTAGGATATTAAACGTAGGTCGATAATGAAATATTACAAATTACAACATTTCATTTCATGCTACGAAAGGGTCCTGATAGTAATCAGTAAAGGAACTAGCAGCAATTTAGCTCAAGTTTCACGCAAAAGAAGGGATAACAGATCGAAGCGTATCAGTAGAGTTTGAACTTCCTGAAGTGTAGGCCACCGTTCGCCATTCCTTGTAATAAGGGACAGCCCAAAAGTTAGGGGATGCATCTACGTGATCAGGGTAGCCATCATATGACGAAAAGAAAAAAAACCCGTACACATTACAAGCTTCCAATGAAAAGCCAACACCCACAAAAGTTATGTATGAGAAAGTATGAACATACTTTAATACTATTTCTGGCCCTAGGGTGAGTCAATCACTTCAGAGAAATTAACAAGAAATACTACTCTTGACCTCTCCTTAAAATATTTCTGCTGCGGGGTTTAATTTGTCCATCATCGAAATATCTAAACCTCCAAATGAAACTCAACTAAAAGCAGCGCCAGCTTTTAAACTACCCTGGGGGAAACAGCACACAGCTAACGGGTTTCTATTGAAGGTGGAGAGGTTGGCGATCTATTATTTATGGTGATGTAAAGAGGAGTCTCTTTGTCTGCACTTGTTTTCTTACAGCTTAAGTTTTTTTTAGATCTGAAAGAGAACCATTTACTATAAAAGGCATGGCATACTATAATATTCATGTTATTTGCCAATGACAAAATGGCGTTAAAGATCTATGCAGAAGCATTAGGATTTAAAGGCAAACTTCATTTTAAAATGAATTTGCGATATTGGCTACCTACAAACCGCCATCCATGGTAACAATATAACTATTCTTGCTGAGGAACGTAATAATACATTTTCATAATATAGTCAGTGTTAGATCCTGGAGAGCAGGGGACATACTGCTCACGAAAAGTCAATATTCTTATTAATGTACACATTTCGACTACTTCAGGTCGCTCTCGTTGACAGAAACAACCATCAATATGGGGCTCAAACTGCGCTGGTTCCGAGCCCACGTGAACATCGCCACACCCAAGTTACACGGCCTGAGAGCAACCAACGTGGCCTCTTCCCCCTCATCCACAGTCGCTATCAACGGCTACTACCACCAGAGAGACTTCGAGAATGCGGAGAACCGCATGGATCTGGCGGTAGCAAGGCGTCCGCCCAGCGAGGGAGCCGTCGTGGAGGCCACGACGACCGGTGCCATCGCCAAAGCCCCCAAAATGAGACCAAGGTCGAGGGCTGACCCGGACTCCATAGACACCAACTCCTCCCGACGACTGGAAGACGCCTCGTCGCCAACTCCCAACGGCGAGGTCCGGGGTCCAAGGAGTCGTCCTAGGGCTGAGGGCAAGCCAGCGGCGATGGGGAACATGGGTGACCCAGCGGAGGAGACGTCAAACGAGACAATCAATCCCCTTTTCGCACTGGTGGGGAACAGGTACGCGACCCAGAGGAAAGACGTGGACTCCCCGGCAGTGACCGGCGAGGGAGTCGCGGAAACGTCGAAACCTGAACCTTCGAAGCGAGAGAAAGGCCGAGGAATGAAGGCGTCCACGAGTCAAGACAAGAAGGAGAAGAAGAAGAAAGAGCCAAAGACCGTCATCAAGAAAGAGACCAAGCCGACGAAGGAGTTCAAGAAGAAGCAAGACAAGAAGTCCCAGAAGGCTGAACAAGCTGAGAAGGCTGACCAGAAAGCAAAGGCCCCAAAATTACCGGCGGTCGACCCTCAGGCACCCACGATGAGGAACCCGCTGCTGTCTTACGGCTCGGAAACCAGGGGCCCGAGGCCGGAAGAACGAAATACGATGAGAAACGCCATCCGTCTGAGTGATAATGCGGACGAGGAGGAGTTCTTGAGGACGGGGAACATACAGGTGAAGGTGCCAGAAAGACAGAGGTCGGAGGGGATGAAAAAGTTAACGGTGGATAAGAAGGCGATTGAAAGCTTCGATGACGAAGAATTCGACGCATGACGACGAAATGCGGTGTGAATGAAATCAAGACTGCAACCACAATTGAAAGAGTGCATTACCAAACGTGAAATGTAAAATAGATGGTTTGGAAGATACATTAACAGTCAGTGTTACCGCTAAAGCAAAACCTTACGTTAGTAGTGGTGTCGAACTTGTTGATAACATCTACTGCATAATATTCTACAGTGAACCAATGTCAGTTTCTTCTGTGGTGTAGATACATAATGCTTACGCATGTAGAATGGTGGCCATTTTTACCACAACTAAGTGATCTTCACGCTTGTGGACGGAAATAGGTACAAGTGACACCAATAATATTCTGATATACTGCTGCATCACGAAATTAGTAACCACAGTCCCAGGAAAATCGTGAACCATGACTTCCCATCATTAGACGTAATCTCAACACGCTTAAGTCAATGTAATTTTATAGATAGTATTGGTCACTACACAAGAGACCAAAGTGTGCTACCAAACAGCACTTGAGATCCACAGTAAAAATATCTATACAGTTTCTTTAATGCCTAATTGCCTTTCCATTATTCGTCAAAAATAAAAAATGAAATGATATTTGCAAAGACGGCGGCGATTTTAATACGCTGTAAAGTAATACTACGTATCAACTAACAAAAATTTCCATAATTATAAAAAACAGTACATTTTCCGTCAATATTAAAAGTCTGACGAAACAAACCTCGTTTTTCATTCTGTTGGATGGCATATTATTGTTTAAATTTTCCGTTCGCACAGAGCCAACTACACTTTCACCTCATTATCAGGCACTTTTTCTACATCCTCAAAAAGGAAATATGGTCGATGAGTCATACCAAAAAGATATTAAATACGAATTCTTAACGCAGAACCTCCAAAGATGGCGAAAACGGAAGTAACATCCAATCATGAGGTAAGTAGAAGGCGTATCTCATCAATGGAGCAAACACAAGCATGAACCGGAGAAACGCTTTTTACCCTACAAATAATTACGACTCCAGCAAATATCAATTTAACCCATACAATAAGAGAATACAGGGCGAATCAATTTTATAACGATTCTCTTCTCTCTAAAAGAAAAATTAACATGCTGACTTCTAGTTAATGATAAAGATGAGCATTATAGTTTGGCTTTTCTGAGAAAAAACAGATGTTCCAAAACAAATTTCCGATATCATGGCGCCGAAGTTGAATCTAGCTCGGAAGCCTATCTCATGCACTCTTCATACCCTTCGAGGAACTCTTACAATATGACTACCATTCTCTAACCCGCATACACTTCTTTATATGGACCGCGATGGCCCCGAAATACTTTTTGCCCCTGTTATGTTGAATATTTGTACGTAAAACGGATGTTAGGCTGAACCTACCGTGAGAATTTAACAGCGGTTGAAAATGGGCATTATCACCTTTGCCAATCGGTGAGGAATTTTTTCACTGACACCAATATAATCTTCCTTATCGCGAGACTAGCTCAAAATCTCCCCCCTCTTCCCACCTCTCAAACTGGGCGCTAAAAAGATTTAATCTCTTTAATAATCTTATAAATAAAGAAGAAAAAACAAGAATGTTTAAAGGGCGGAGAGTTTTCCTCGGCGAACAATGTTATCATTTTAAAGTTCCGCGCCTTGACGTAAAGAGGAAACCGTTTCCATTTTCTTAAGTCGCCAAAATGCACTCGAGCACTGGCAGATTTATAAGCGAATAATTCGCCGAATTAATTAACTCCAAATTAAACACCCCCCACAAAGTTTACTGAGATCAGATCTGGAGATTCCCGAGAAATTTACGAATGATAATCATTCCGTTAATGCCAAAGGAATTCAATTTTACTAGCAAATAAATAAACGTTGATGCCGTAATATCCGCTACTACACGCCCTGGCAGCTATTTACGGGATGAGATATTAATGCAAAGCCAGATAAGAAGAACAGTTTAGCATCAGCCTTTCAAAAGGAAAATGGAACCCAATAAATGAAGGAACAAATATTAGCTTAAAATGAAATGTTCCATAAATTACTCAAGAAACTATTGCATGCAGAATTACCTTAAATACATACCCGAAATACCACCAAAATCCAGTTTTTTTACTTACTCGCATTATTTTCATCAACCTAAAATTGAAAGTTTCTTTCTCACTAATACGCGGGAGGAGACGCTGTTACGCGCGTGGAAAATACGCAAATCAGGACCATACCTCATAACAACTCCTTACCTTGCTAAACAGATTTCAAATCTAGCGCTGAAACTTCCACTTCTAAGATGGATTAAATTCTAGCACACTTAATTGAAGAATGAAAAGGAATCAACCTTATGAGTAAAATATAGTCGGAAAATGGGACACTAGGATCACAAACAATAAATGCTAACATATTTAGGAGTTAATCACACCAGATTCTGATGGTTATATGATCGGCATAGAATTCGCAAACAGTTTTTATTCTAAACACAATGATAAATGCGAATAAACCAATCACAATATTACTAATGTACTATTATTGCATTGGTACTATTAGTCCAGAAGAGCTGAGGTCCTAGCCCCTTCTCTCAATTTTATCCACTAACACGTACACCTTCCTCGCCTCTAACATTGAGGATGTTTCCGGTGCCCACAATGAGAACCTACGGTAGATCCAGGGCAATAAGTACTACGATCTTAACAATCAAAAGCTCGTTTCAACAGGCTCATGACCCTAAGACAGGCTGCAGAAAATCATACTTAACGCGTCAACCAACTCCAAGGTCCCTACCAGCTCCATAATTTTGCAGCATATAACCGCCGAAAGCAAGACGGATGAAATTCGCTCGAATGTACCTTTTGACATCAATGACTGCCATTGTTCTCCCAAACGCACAAGCAACGTACATAAAATAAAGAGAATGATTTATTGTACAACAAGGTGGTGGTTACCACCTTCGTATACCAGTTGCATCATCGAAATGGTCACTTCAATTCCAAATACGAAATATTCTCATAACAACACGGGAGAGGCTGGTGATTCAGTCGGTGATTTAGAAAGGAGTGCCTTTGTGGCGTCACGAATAATGAAGCACCTCCCTTCCTTCCGCCACGGAGCCCAGGTGGGGCCAGATTACTCTTTCTCACTAAGCGTGCGACGTAATTCACTAAGACGCTCGAACTACGAGAGAAACTGCCGTAGCAAAACACTGAAAATGTTTTAAATATTCAAATATTATAGGAAGTGCTCATTCAGCGACGCCAATCGTAGATGGAGCTTATTACCAAGAGCAGAACTGTGAGAGAAAAAAATTGACGACTCTTACATTATTTTAAAGGGTATGATAGGAGCATGATTTCTTACGAACCCTAGACGTTAATTCCACCCTAAGGCAAAATTTCAAGTAACCTAAGATAAACGGCAGATCGCAGCGCGAGATCAATCCCACCGATGTTCATACCGCCAATTATGTATGTACCTACATACTTATTTGCGAAAGAAAATTTTACCTATGTAACCCGTTTCTGCATACCATAAACGTAAGTAAAAAGTTTGCAGCGGAGAAATTATGGATTCCAAGGTTAATTCCGCCCTACTGTCTTGATAAATGCAATATCTGCCAAATAAATTCCAATTTTCAATTTTTTTTTAGGCTTCACTGTTTATTTTCAGCGGACGCGTCTCTACAGCTGTTTCGTCCGTGCCTATATAAAAACCATTGACTAAGTATATGGTTTTCCAGACGCTTGGCAACTCCAGTTGAGAGTGAAAGAGGATTCCGACCGTATCACATATCCAGGAATATGGGAAAGTGCGGGCGGACGGGCGAAAAATCATGCACTCGACGGGGCATGTTGCGATCCACGGACGGCAGACGGATGCCCTATCGACAGGAGGAAAAGGCGGAATCAGAGGTGGGGAGAGTGGAGTGATGAGAGCGAGGAGCTGCCGGGATAAGTGGTAGGAGGAGGGACGGCTGATCCGATGATAGCCGCTATCCGATAACTCAGATTCTCGAAAGGCCGCGCGATATCAACCTACGTCCACGCTTCACCATGGAGCTTGGAAATGGTAAGTCGCAATTTTTCATCCAAAAACCATTTTGCCCCACTGACCTTGTTCATGCCAAATGTTAGCTTTGGGCTTCTTCCGTGAAATTGGGTCGAGGCTATTGAATAGAAACGACAAGGTCGCTTCCTAGACAGCAGGCACTAAAGTGTAGAGCAAACGTCAATAATCCTACGCCAAAACATGAGTAATTTGCTTTCAAAAAAGTTTCAAGTTCGCTCAGCAAATATTTACCAAAATCACTACGATCAAGTACGGTAATTTACATCAGAGACGAAATCATAACACTAATCACATGGAGAAGGATTATACGAGTTCCTTGTACAAATTTGACAGATCCAGCAACACATTTTAATCATAAAATACCCTATTGTTGTAATGGTAGCATTGCAAGCGAAGGGTTTCACTTCAGGCTAGATTAATGTCAGCCTCCCCATCTCACCTTAAGAGCTGTCATTTTCTGGATACAATGTTTCTGAGAAAGAGCGGCTTTCTACCACAAATGAGTTACTTTCACAATGTGAAAGGCTTATTGACAGTGGGCTTTACTCTCAACCCCTCAAAATAGCCCTTCAGTAAAATTGTGTGCCTAACTTTAACACTCAAATTAAATCAGCAAAGAAGAGGCCATAGTGCGACATTGTTTTTGACTAGACTTCTTAAAACTGAATAAAACTAGAAAAATCATATTATAATAAGTAATACTCTAAAGGTGATTCTCTAGTTAATTAAAATTACAGTACCTAGTCACAAATAGCAATTAGAGCTTAAGTCCAAGGAATAATCTGGTAAGGAAAGATGTTTTCACTTATTGGCATACCATATAGTATGACATGCATCCAAAGTTAACAAATTAACTCTAAAAAGAGTTAACTATCAGTATATGCTTTGAAAGCTCTCAAACAGTACTTGGGAGTAAGATATTTTTAAAATGACATATGGTGTACCAGGAGGAAGAGAGATCCTTAGGGTAGTAAAGGGAATGTAGGATGAATGAGAAAGAGAAAAACTAATTAGAATTGGCACAAGGACTGGTATGGAATGCACAAGGCATTTATTTATAAGAAGAGATGAAGAAGGAAAATATGTGAAGCTAATTGTATTTTTCCAAAAGAAAGTACTGTCATTACCAATGATGGAGGATAATTTGAAAAAAAAACAAAAATCGAAATGTTAGTAGCATATTTATCAATGATTGGAGAGGCAAGAAAGAAAATACTAATATTGTGCTCGGTGAAAAGTAAAATGTTTTTTCTATTAAAATATTCTAGATGGTTTTTGAAAACTACTTGTAAATGTCAGATAATTTTGTTCTGACAATTATGAAAGAGTCACATGATACCTACCATAAATCCTCCTCTTCACTTTAAGATCTTAAATATTTCTTAATGGCCCTTCTCATGAAATGGACCACTCTTATCAGCTGTCACTCCGGAAAGGACAATAACTAATTCCAAAATTGTAACACACCCTGCTCACTGCACAATAGAAATATCAAAGAGTAAGAGAAACCAGAATAATACACTGACTTTTTGCATGGCCATTTAAGATGACAATAAAACCTTCCAATTCTTTAATGTTTGCAGATGCAGAAACGATCCTGATCATCTCCCTTGTGCTCATCTGCCTCCTGCTACTCCTCTCAACCATCACGCTCTGGTTCTTTGCCCGTAAGAAACTATCAAATATTATAGCAAGGGGCAGATCAGCTGAGAGCCCCCAATCAACAGATCCCAGGCCAAGCATAGGCGGAGATGAAGGAGAGGAGGGGGCAGTTGGTGGTGGGCCCCCACCTGTGGCTACAAGGCCAATTGAAGGCCCACCACCCACCTATGACGAAGTTTGCCTCGATTGGAGGATCAAGGACAAGAGGTAAAAGTAACTCGTGGACTACTGGGTTCAGGATGAACAGTGAAATTTTCTTCTGTGGATGGCCAAATGGATTTACAAACATTTTTTGCATGGCTACAGATGAAAGATATCATGAACTTTGTGAATGAACAGAAGAATTGCATAAGTGGCATGCCCTGACAAAAAGAGAACTTGCAGTTGGTAACAAACATAAGACAAAAAATTTTGTCCAATTCATTGATAGGAATGATGGGTTGCCAAGCAAAATGAAATACCTACATGGGAAAATGAGCATTTTTACGTTAATTTGCTCATTGTAAAAACAGTTTTAGGACATGAGGAAAGTCTAACCATTCTAGAGTGCTCGACAGAGGTGCCTTTTTTGCAGGTAGATAAGGGCCCACCTCTCCACTGAAGTCAACTTTTTTAAGTGATGTGAATGAGTGACAAACAGCACTAAAAAGAACAAGTGTCTATATGTTTGCACATATGAAAGAATCTGGATAAAGTCCTGAGACTGGAAAGATGCTGTTGAAAGGTAGCACAAGGCAGCAATGCTTTATCCCATGGATAAGTTACAAATGCAATTACATTGCAGATGTTCTTAACTCATAGTGGTGAAAGTGGTTCTTACCAATAAGTGAACTAAGATGTGATCATGATTATTAATCACAGTGAACAGATTTAACCATTTATTAGCAACTTTGTACTCAACAAAAAGTTTCTGGTGTAAATTGAAGTTTTCTTTGGTTTCCTATTTAAAATTCCAAGGAGTTATGAGAGGAACAATAAAATGGAATGCACCATAAAAATATATTTCTTTTCTGAATGTATCTAATAGTATGGAATGCTCAATGCATATGTTGTTCTGCATTTCCATCGAGTCGTCACGTGGTTGAATCAGTCACAGCAACACAAATGCAGAGAAACGCAAGTATGTCACCGGCCTAACTGAATATCTGCGTAACTTGGATCCGCATAAGTCAAGGACTTAATGTAGTTCTCCACTACTGGTAGTTAGAATCCACACGACTAGTATTCAAATCTTTAATCCATTGATTCGATCAAATCCAAAGATTTGATCGAATCTTTTAACCTTGGATTCGATCGAATCTCAAATCCATGGATTCAATAGGATTCGACCAAATCTTCGAATCCCTCCCCATACCCTAGTAAAAAATGTTTATGAAGAAGCAAAGGTGCACCCACAAGGCATGTATTTTATTGCGATGTTTGTTTGTTTTATACATGTTGCCTGGACATTAAAACTGGGTGATCACCAGTACTTTGTGACAAGTGCCTAAAATTAACCATGAAAAAGTCAGTGACGAAAAGAAAACTATTGATTGAACAGCTTTCTTTCAGATGTAGATGAAAATCCACGTATGAAGCATGCCAAAATTGTTGCAAAAATGAAAGTTCTACCATCAACTTTTAACTCGAGTTTGGAGTGAAGAATGCTTACTCACCACTTACATTGTTCAGCTTCTGTCTTTGCTCCAAAGTCATTGAAAATAATAATATTCAAATGATGATTTGCAACATGTTAAGTGTTATGACGTTAATTGAGTCACCATAGAAATTTTAAAAAGAAGATGAAGGTGCTTGTTGCATGCAACCAAATCCCATACTTACAGAAGAAACATGGTATAACTAATTAAACAGAAAGTAAAAAAATACGTAAAGCATTTGAAACTTCAGAAACATTATGAAAAAAGTAGACTCTTATTCTATCAATATTCCTTTACATTTGTGCATTTCATATTGTTATGACAAACTGCCAAAGTGATGATACCCTCCATGACTCTAAAGAAATAAGGCAATTTTTCATTTTGACAGCAAAACATGCTTCAAATTAATTATAAAGAATTCTGTCATCTACGTTAAATTAAGGACTAAATTATCCACACACTGATATGCTCTGTATGAATATTACTTCTTCCACTTCTGAGATATAGAGCCCCGAACTCAAGTCTATGTACTTATTAGCCAACGGTATATGTATACATAACATGCCATTGACACAATAAATTATTGAATACACATCAACATAAGGCATTATATGTATTCTCTTGTAACCTGAAATAAATCTAAATGAAACTTTTTTGTACCTACTAAATGAAATTGGGTAAACTCCCAAACAAAAGTACATAGAAAGATGTGGAAAATATTTTCATGAATTTTGAGTAAAATCTGCTATCTTCAAATAACTTTCAAAATAAGGGGTTTCCTTCAAAATATTTAAAAAATTAGAAATTATAAACAAATTTGTACCCATTAAATTTGCCAAAATCAGCATGAAGTCCATTCATAATTATCTGATAGACTGATTAAGGGGCCGTGAGACATAGCTGTTTTTCAGACCTATTTTTCTTAGAAGATTGCTCTAACAGGGATCTAGATATTGGAAAGCCGTTTTCAGTATTCAAAAAAGTGAGCATCAAACTATTACCTTATAATCCTAGATTTTATACAATAAGCCTGGTTTAAAATATATCTCGATGCTAAAATAGACCTTTTTGTATCAATTATTGGGTGACAGAGGGGCCATTTTTTTAACTTTCATTATTCTAGGATACAAGTGTCAAGCTTAGTCTGTTGAATCCTCGAAAATTATTGATTTTAATTAAAAGACACACTGTTGAGATACTCTGAAAGTACTTTATGTTTTTCACCGACTTCAGCCCAGGGATACACCTTGAGCATCATGCAAATCACTTAACAGTTCATATGTTCTCCACCTACAGCGCCACTCAAAAAGTGGCAAGGTCCCTCTACCCTATATCGGTACGCATGAGGAAGAAGGGCTGTTGGAGGCTCGGGGGAAGGGAAAGTGAAGGCGGGCGGGAAGGACAGGCGATTGACGAAGTGTCTGATTTACTGATGGGTTGGAGTGCTCGGGGCGTCTAGTAGTTGTCAAACTGACTAATTGTCAAGTCTCAAAATGTCATTAGAAGCGTACCGATATCGGAAAATGAAAGTAGGCAGTCGCCTGACATTATCAGCGGCGAGGAAAAAAAGAAAGAGTGAATTTTTGGCCCAGTGGAGGGAAGAAAAAAGGTAAATATTGTCATTTATTGTGAAAACCTTATTTGCATCTTAATGCAATGATATATTCATGTGCATGTATGCAAATTTCTATTATCAAAAACAGGTGTCTCAAAATAATGGGAACAGAGTCGCACTTAGAAGCAACTTCTTGTGCTATTGAAGAAATCCCGTCCAATGTTGACCACTCAGTATCAGATGAAACTTTGCATGATTCATTTGATGATATGCCAATTTCTGAAGAAGGGAAAAATGAAGGCATGTCCGGTGGAGTAACGGGAAGAAGAATTATCGACTTAAAATATTTTATAGAACAGATACAATCCATTGATCATATTTCTTTTTCCTGTCCGGTGGAGTAACGGGAAGAAGAATTATCGACTTCAAATATTTTATAGAACAGATACAATCCATTGATCATATTCCTTTTTCCTGTTCCTTTGAAGACACGCAACTGTTCAGGGAACGTCGTCTGAAAGAAGTTGTATAAAGAATAGCCCAGGCAAAGCGGGCATTCTATCAAAAGAGGAATCTACTTACAGCTGGATATACAAGCATAGAAGTATGGAATTTTTCTGGTTACACTTACAAGAAAATATTATAGTCAACATCTGTAAATATTAGCAACTTATAGAAAGAAAATTGGAATGTTAACTTTCTTTCATAGTGGCTGCATTAAAACCATTCCATCACAGAAACACTGAAACAAATGAATGATGGAGAGTACACCTTAAGCTTACTGCCAAAACACAAATAGAAAATGGATAGATGGCACCTTCCTCTTCAGCTCAAAATCAGAAAAGTGAAAACACAGCTTTCCTTATACTGTACCGTAAATAACTGTGGAAATAATAGCAAATATTTTTTACACACACACAATAATTTCCTGACATAACCCATTCAACCATTTTCTTTAGTTGACGGTCGCAAAAATTCTACGTATTTTCATGCAACACAAATTTAGAAAAAGATTCTTAGTGCATAATATTTCAAAAAATGCTATTCGTTATTTGTTAAAAAAACTCAATCCAATTACTTTATTAATGAATGGAAAAACCATGTTGATGTAATCGATTACCACGGTTTAGGTTATAAAGAAAATAAGTGGCAAGAGTTCATCAATGTAATTCGCCGGGAAAGCGTGAAATCTTACTTATAAAGAAAACATTGCCCAAAGCTGGGCTGTGGGATGTGTGCCTATGTTAGTAGTGCTGGAAAATCCCTATCTCTTTACTCGAATGGATTAACAGAATCAGGAGAAATCAATTTCAAAAGGAAAAAATTGAGACATTGAGTACTTACTTGTAGAATTTTGCACGGGGGAACCTCAGGCACAATTTTTGGTGAAGCTCACAGAACTCTTTGTACGAGCGAAACAGGTACATTGGATCTGGTTGATTGTCTCTGTCAACCTTCAGAATGTACACATAATATTTTTCTGGATCATATCGTTTTTGATAACTGTAGATTTCAACATGCCTTATGCGTCCTTCAGAATGCATTCTAGAATATAAAGCATTAATCCGTCATTAGAAACACTACAACAGAAGCACGGAAGAGAAACCAACAAAGAACACGTTTTATGCAATCGTGCAAACATTTCATCAAAATGCAAAGTCACATTACAGCCTCTTTTAATAACTGCCATTGATTTTGCACAATTCTCAACCTTCCTTTCTTAATCAGATTGCATACAGGAGAGAAGTTGTAAATTTTCAAGCATATACATCATACAAAAATCTCAATGCCCTTGAAACACAAGGGCATTGAGCACTTGAAGCCTTGAAACACGAGCAACTCGTATTGTTCGAGTCCAATATTAGAGCAGTTTTAATACCCATGGTAGAAAACTGTATTTATAAAATGTTGAAAAATGTTACGTAAATAAGGATAATGCACGATAAAGTGTATATTATTATATTTCTGTCCTGTGACAGATTTAACTAGCACCCCTAACAATATATGTAATTACATTGGTAAGTATTTCCTGAAATATTCATGACAATCTGTACAGCAAAATTAATAGCTGGAAGGATTATAATTACACCACATATCTGGGAATATATTTTTAACCATAGTGTAAAAATTAGTTAAAACATTAGACCACTCTCCTCATAGCAAGTACATGCAGACACTGACAAAATAAATTAATTACACTTAAATTAAAACTTAACACTATCACATGTACAGTCAGCTTTTAATGAAAATGTTTTAACTCACGTGTAGGTTTTTGGGATGAAACTGAGTAATTCTCCATCATTGTGGTCTCCAGTGAAGCGTAACTGTGCTAAATTGTGCAAGAAAAAATTGAACTGGGTGAACCATGAACGCAGGGAACTCTGTATCATCTTTGCAAATTCTGCAGCAGCTTCATCCTCAGATAAACCAGGCAGCAAAGACCGCTGCACATAACTCACTGCATTTCTGACTCCAGGGATTCCTGATGAAGCCATCTGCAAAATTTGAATTGAACATTTCACTTGAATAAAAGAGTAACAGTATGCCACTGGCAATCTTTCAGATAGCTCAGGGGAAAGTCAATCCACAAGCCAATCACATCATGCTTGCCAGCAGGGAAAACAGGAACATAGAACTACAGATAAAAATTGTCAGCATTGAATTTGAAAATGAAAGACCTTCTTGGATCCAAGGAGTTAGGCTGTTTTGGTCAATCCTTCTGCTTTGAAAAATACTACCTCACACCCCATACCTATTTTTTCACAATTGCCCAGTTTTTAATTTGAAAATTAACACATGAAAAAAGTGAGTAACATTAATTTCATAGATGGCTATGATTGAATGGAATCAACAGACAACACTGCTTCACACAACTCACACTCCATATGGTATCAAGTCAATGAAAAATGATATTAAGCCTCATAATCCAGCAAAAATTATGGTTCATTATTCAACCAAATTAGTTTAAAATTAACCAAGTCACTAATGCCACAATTCCCATTGTTGTATTGCAAGTGTCGACCAGAATTAATAAAATCTATAAAAAAATTCCCTGCTCCATTCACAATGAGCGGTCAACATAAAATTTACACGAGTTTAGGTCAGACTAATATCCTTAATGCAGTATTCAGTTTCTAAATATTATGAGATTTCATGGTACACACCACCACAATAGCCATAAAGGAAGTATATAAATGTTGGGTTAAATACGACCATTTTACATCTAGAATCCCTTTCACAGTCAACAGAGACAAAAATTAGTATGTACGTCTATGGAACAAACTTACTCCAAAGATGCAAACATTATTTAATAACTAATGAAGCTTTTTTTTCTTATGAAAATACATTCCACCCTTCTATAGTCTGATGACTACGGTAACAATACAGGCAAGTGTGTAGGTACATTGAAACACCGGTTCCCGCCAGATCACTGAAGTTAAGCAACATTGAGCCCAGATGGATGTTGGATGGATGACCCCTCCATACTTCTACCGCAGTGATCTTGTACCCTGTCTGCAAGTGGTGGGCAGTAGAGGCCGGCAAACGGGCACAAAATCCGGTCAACCCTCGCCCGCCCGTGCCGGGTGCCCTCCCCCGTGTTCTCCTCCACCCATGTGACGTAGACGCCTGACCATGCCCATTCGCCCCGGGTGCCCGCATCCTAGGCGGGTGCCCGTGTCCTAGGAAGGTGCCCAGTTTGCTCATCCAAAGTGATGGGAGAGGTGGTAAAAGAGTGAGCGAAAAATATTGCAAACGGCAAAGACCCTTGAGAAAGATACGAGGCGGTGACGATCTTAGGGTGGTCGCCTGGCCTGGAGGTGGGTGCCCACTCAGCCGACGGGTGACCGCCTCTTCTCGGCAGGTTCTCCATTAGGCCACATTCATGACACTTCGGAAAAGTCTGTCAAATGTCTTCGGATTGTGCCTCTCTCTTTATCTCTCACACACAGGAGAGCAACCCACGCCCGTATTTTGTGACCGTGTGCAGGCCTCTAGTGGGCAGATTAAATGTGGGTTGGCACAATGGACCTAAAGAGGTCTAAGTGCCAGGGGGGCTCCAGAACGCCCCTGCCCACCCCTCCAATTTCCATTTTTTATTTACATGGTAACAATACATAGATATATTCAATGACCTCTCTATACAAGTGACACTCACCAATGCAAAGAGATTGAGCAGAAGACTTCCATTGCTTCGAATAATATTAAAAGCCTGACAACACATATCAACAAAGTGGTGAAACTTTGCTGTTGGTTTATCCCCACCATTAATCACATATGCCATGTCTGAGGTCAGCACAAATGGTGTTCGGTCCCTGTTTTGAAGAAGAAAGTCACATCAGTATTTGTTGTATCTGCAAAAATCTTTCACTTAGCCTATCAACATAATGAAGCAATAAAATAATTCTGGAGGATCAAGGGACTGTGAGGCCAGGTATTGTTTTACAAATACAATGAAAAACATACGTGAATATTTATTGCCATTTGCCAAGAGAGAGAGAGAGTTAAGGTTTGGCCTCCCGAATTATTTCACATTGTTCGTTCAAATTTGAACCCCTCTCCCTTAAAGCTTGAACATGGCTGGAGATCAATGAACACAAAAGTAAATGAGTTAACATTGTAATATGTAGAACTAATGACTTACCTTTTAAAGTTGCCAAACATCTGTGCATCTCCTAAAAATTTTCCGAAGTCAATATGAAACAAGTGCCCTGAAGTTTTTAACATAATATTGTCGTTATGCCTATCACAGATTCCTAAAATATAAGTAGCTACACTGTAGCCAGCACATGATGCTGAAAATAAAGAAACATTTAATGTATTTTTCTTCAAAATCAAGTTGCTTGCAATTAATGTTTAAGCAGAGAAACATGATGATAACAATGACTCCATACAGCAAAACATTACCTGTGAAATTCTCCACAGCTCTTTCATACTCCAGAGTTGATGGATTATGCTTTGCCAACCATTCGGCAATTGGACTATCTTTGAATGAACCAGTAAGACCTAATTCAACTTGGATTTTCCTCAATGTTTCTGCATTGGTTATCATTTCAATCATTCCTAAAAAAATTAAAAAACTTATAAATAAACCACACTAATCCTTAAATGAGGCTAAGTAAGAATAGAACAGTAATTCCAATCATGACTAACCTCTACGATGCCCAGTGGGAACACAGGCAAATGTTACCATTTTCAGGTCTAGGCCTTCCTTTAACCACAGCTTATCCATTATTCGAACTATTTGAAGGGTAAGCATGTCTTGCTGAAGATCATCACCAACCTTGGAGCAAAAAATTAAGAGGCATGAGAAGATTGGAAAGATGAATGAGAGAAGTAAAACTAAATTGAACTCCTAGCCATTCAAAGAATACACTAAAAATAATAATTGGAAGTTAAGAAGGCAGGATAACTAGAGATAAGTTTAATTATTTATTTTGGGAATTATCAGCAGACTTTTCAAGACACTGGTCACCAGCCAATGGAAAGAAAATAAGTGATTGAGACCTTATATGGTACCCCACACTGCTTGATGAAACCCACAACCTACAATATTATTTAGGGTTGGGGCAGGGATTCGAAGATTCAGTCAAATACTATCAAATCCAAGGTTAAAAGATTTGATTGGATCCAAAAATTTGATCGAATCCATGGATTAAAGATTTAATACCAGTCGTGCAGATTCTATGTACCAGTGGTGGAGAACTACAGTAAGTCCTCAACTTACACGGATCAGGAGTTATGCGGTTGTTCAGTTTTCTGTAATTGTGTTTTCTGTAATCATCGCCAATTGCCGCCGTGAAAGGGGCACTGCTAATGGTTCAAAAATGGATAGGTAAGTTGTGGTGTTTCAACTTACGTGGATTTCTACTTTTTTTTGCTGTAATGAACAACAGGCGTCATCTATGGAGTAGATAATTAACTATGCATCGACTTACCCGGGAACGTCAAACTATGCCAAAGAAAGACGTTGATGCCTGACCACATCAGACTTTTTCACCATCACAATAATCAAATATCACCTACTGAACTAAGTAATGTCTTAAACTAGAGTTGACGTTCCGAACACCTGTAATTTGGCATCAACTTTTGCGTGCTTGGCAATGAGTCGTGGGTCGTCATGTGGTTGAATCTGTCGTCTCAACAGAAACGCAAGCATGTCACCGGCCTAACTGAACATCCGAGTAAGTCGAGGACTTACTGTAATTACTGGTTTTTAGCATTAAATCATAAATACAATGGTAGGAAATGTTTATGCAGCATATTGTAAACTAATAATTCTAGTCCAAATATGAATTCTTTGGAATTCCCCCATTTGAAAATGTTACATCTAAGTTCCTCTGCATTCTTCCAGCAACAATATTTTCAGAAAGAGCCTTAAGTTATACTGTAAATTCGGTTGATAAAAAAAGAAATTGATTAGATTCTGACAGAATGAATATGCTGCATTTTCTAAACAAAAACTTGTAATCTGTTTTCATTGAATTTTCAATTTTATTGAAGAAAAATTAAACTTTGATTTAATCAGAAAATACCCATTCTTTATATTTTCCCTTGAAAATGTCATTAATTTCAGTGAGTGGGGACTATATGACCATTGTTCACTTATTATTTACTTCAAGAAATTTCAGCGAATTCAGCTATGATTGGATGTTTTTAGAGAATTCACAAGAACGGAATCATTATTTAACAATTTACAGATAAAAGGAAGATTTGAATTCAATGAACTTGAGGAGGATTAGGATTTGGGAGATTCGAGAATGGGATTCAAGATTTGGATTCCATAAAAAAACAGGATTCGGATTCGGGATTAGGATTCGATCAAATTTTGGATTCGTTCCATCACTAGTATTATTCATAAGATGAAATGTTGTATCTGGTGTACCTTGTCATTTATTGCCAGGTGAGCATCCTATTTTCAACACCGAACAACAAAAAAGAATTCCAGGTCAACATAAACACAAATATCAAAAATGGTTGACTGAATGACCCATTGACTGAAAAACTATTTATCTAGAAATTGTGACAGACCTGAGGAACAGAACATGCAAATAAGGAAACCGTGAAATCAAGGAACATCCTAACGATAGTCCACTGTGTACAAGCAATATTTTTACCCATGATTAATGATTTCCTAGACCCAATATCACATTAATCCTCACAAATGAATATATAAAATGGTAAATAGCTGTTCAGAAGACATTTTTAGAAGGTACTTTAACATATATTCTGCACTGAACTTTATTATGATTTTAATACTTCTTTTTTCCAATGCATGGAGATATAAAATAATCATTAGACTGAAATTGAAGTCACCAATCTCCCTGTTATTATAGTTTTCCATAGTAACAAACAGATGCCACCTTTATCCAAGATTAACCTTTGAGGCAGTTCATGAACACTGGACATTATTCCAACATAGATTAATACCCAATTATTTCCTGTGACATGGGAAACAATCCCATGCCCTATCATAAGGGAAGATGATTGTACAATGTGGGGGGGAAAATCATAAATGAACCTCGTTCAAACATGGAAATGGATAAGGAAATAGAGAAAGTTAAATAATTAGGGTGTAGAAATCCACCAAGAAGAAACCATGTGGATTAACAAGGATGAAGAATGGTTTAAATTACCTTAGCGCATACAGAGCACAATTAGGAGAACCTGACTTTAACTTCAGTAATTGCAACAGTCTTTTCCAAGGTATATTTACACTACTGACTTATTCTCCCATTATGCTGTATAGTTCCCTCATGGATTATAATTTCCAAAATTGTAAAATGTTTGACAAAACTAAATCTGCCATCAACATACTACACACTTTGTAAATACAATAAGCCTTATTTTTAGAGTAAAGCTTTTAGCTGTCACAAGAACTAATGTACCTTGAAGATAGCAGGGACAATGCTTCCATCCCCTTCCTCCTCAGAGCTTATAAAGTTAAGCTTAAGAGGCAGTGTGAAGGATGGAAAATATGAGCAGCTCTTGACTTGTATTCCAACAACTTCCAGACTGGGATCCAGGGGTAGGCTTGTAGGTGACTCCTGCAGCTCACAATGGATTGAAGCCAGTTCTCTTGTAAGGTACTCCAGCCTCAAGGACTCTTTTGTGCTTTTTACACCCTCAGCAACCTCAAGCAATTTCTGTTCACCAAAAGAAAACAACGGGGATGAGGACAGGTAATGGAACCTAAAGCTTCCTCTAAGCAAATGTAGTTCTTTGCCAACACCAAGTTTGCATGCCAGATTAGAAATATGTTAGAAGAAATTATGAAATTTGCCTATGTATGTTATGCACGGCTACAAAGACATTTAATGCATTTCATTGATACAAAAGAGATATATGTACTGACTTCTATCCTTCTACCAAATTACGCATTCATTACAAAAGCTACCCTTTGCTAATTTATGTTCCCTCTGATCCATATTACTCTAAATTCATCATTCCAGCAGCCATTCCAGTCCTTCCATCTCACCTCTCTTATGTCTACCACATCTAAATCTGAGTCCTTTGATTCATACCACATATTTCCTAATTTTCTCTTACTTGAATCTTTCCCAACATTCCATGTCCCTATTATAACAGTTGAAGTCCTTTTCTGCTGCTATTTTCTCTTCTGCTGTACAAGGTTTACAAATAAATATGACCACAGAGGTCTTGCTTCCCCATTGCTAAGCATGATACCTGCCTCAGACAGCAGAGGCTAGCCCTAGCAGTATACAGATTTTACATCTTCCTCCTTCAATTCCATCATGATTCACAGGAGATAATAACAGGGGTGGTTTCCAATTACCTTACTTGATAAATTATCAGGAAGTTGTAATTTTAAAATTCTTGCTTATTATACCCATTAGAAAAGTTACTATGTATTTGCTTACAGCAGAACATGTCAAGTATGGGGCTATCATTAGTGGATCCACAGTCATGGCATGAACCAATGGCACATCTTATCCACTGAATGCAAAATAAGATCTGCATGTGTGCAACAGAGCAACTTCAAGCCACTAAACTTCACAGGAGGCTAACAAACAATAATCCTTTCCAAAGATGGTCAAATTCTTGAAAGCCAGTCATTAACATTGTGAACTCATGAGAAATTTGGTAATACAATATACAACTTTATATCCCCAATGGTGTTCCCTAGATGGTGCTTAAATACAAAAGGATTGCCACACTACTCTATTAGTATGATGCTAAAACTTAACATATCAAAATTATTTCAAGATCAATATTACAAGGATGATTGCAACTTAAAATGTTTACCTTGACAAACAGCTGCTGGGATAGAAACCTCTGCTCCAATGCTTCTCCACTGATAGCCATCAACGCCCTGAGCATGAGCTGAAGCCGTCTATGGTAACGTGACTCCCCAATGGTCTTCTCATCCAATGAGGAATTATCCAAGTTATTCTATATGGAGAAGATGAGGAAGAAAAAGAAATTAGTCAATATTGCACAGCTCTTATTTTTCATTTAATAATATAAATAATTTACAGGAGTGGCAGCAGAACTGTTTTTACATAAACTCGATACTGTACTTCACTAAAAATCAAATAGGTTTTTTTATTTTCATCAAAAGACTACTATTACATAATTCCAAAAGAAACTCACAATAAAAATCGCTGAATGGATACTATTTGATGATACACAAACTATACTCTTGCCATCTCTCCGTTTACAAAATTAAAGTCATCATCAGCTATAGATGCAAGTTAGAAAACTACTCATGCAATTACATATGCAGCGAAATATATTTGGAAAAAAATTGAAATGCACAATAACCAATAGAATAAGAAAGTATGATGAATGGTCATAGTACAAGGGTTCTAACCAAGGTAAAAAAATTCATGCACTGTACTCCACATAAGTTCTTATTACACAAAAATAGAAATGCGTAAACATGAAGAGATAAACTGATAGATGATCTCAGTGGAGAGCTGCATCAAACCTATCTTAGGATTGATGACGAATGATGATGATGAAGATACACAAAAATCAATGAAATATTTATTAAATAGTATTCAAGAAAGGTGTCCTATACAGCGATGAGTTGTTCTTAACTGGGGTCTCTCCTTCTTCAAGAAAGTTTCTTTACAAGATTTTTGCATAAAGATTTTTCAGAGCTGTTATGGACAGAAATACACATACAAATTAGATTTATGACTTAAACTCTACTTGGCAATTACTATCCTAGCAGCTAACAGTGCATAACTGGAAATATTAAAACAAATATTATTAATGATTACAAGACAATTTTCCAGTCACTATATAATCAAAATGCTGAACTGTACACCTGCACAGTTCATCTAAATCACATTATGTCTCCAAAGAGAAAAAAATTCTAGTGAGTGACCAAAGGTGTTTGAAAAGTTTTTTGTCATGAGTTGCCCTTCCACATAGTCCCTGGCATTCAAACCCTACATTCATCAACATTATTGTGACAGCAAAAATAAGAAAAATGACCTAAGGGAACTCAAGTCTTGTTTTCAAGAGGCTTACATTATGCTAGATTGCACGTAAATGGAATACGGAATACATGGGTAGGTAAGTATCATATCTCCCAGTCAGATGATATACTGTGATTTTGAAAGACAACAATCAATATATGTTAATGTCAATAATTCATAGGAAGACAAGAAAATACAAATTTAATTTCCAAAAATAGTAACTTAAGATATCTGTCTTAGATTCCCAGAAACAAATGAATGATGGAGAGAACAACTTCAGCTTGTTGCCAAAATGCAGACTGCTGTGAAAGTAGAATGTGCACCTTTAGAGAAGAAATATACCTTGATATCCTTGCGTTTTCACTCAAGTACTGTTTCCCTCCAAAAGTTACACTGTACGAACAAAGGTTTTCAGAGTCCTTAGTTGAATATTTAATAACTGTACTTCATGATCCCTTGAGTGGAACTAATAGCTGTTCCCTGATTGTACAGT
The DNA here is from genome assembly GCA_933228895.1 of Platycnemis pennipes. Classification (NCBI taxonomy): domain Eukaryota; kingdom Metazoa; phylum Arthropoda; class Insecta; order Odonata; family Platycnemididae; genus Platycnemis; species Platycnemis pennipes. Next base: position 34,553,204 of record OW121855.1, read on the forward strand.
ATGTGCAAAAAATACCAGCATTTCTTAGATGTAAAATATATCTTTTTAGTCATAAATTTATATAAAACCTAATATTAATATTCTGATGTCATATTTCTTTATTTATCCTTTACAATGTCACAAAGCATATAAAAGTTCAAATATCTAGTTTTTCCACCATTGAAATGAAGTGAAAACACTCTTAAGATTATGAAAAAGTGCCGTCAGTTGATAGACCGGCCTGTTGGCATTTTGCGCCTACCCCAAAAGCTGATAGATTGGCCAGCTGGTACAATTAGGGTTAAGCAATAGTTCCTGAGGCTTATGTGGTGAAACTGGCAGTGAAATGGCAGGGGGATTTCAAATCCACTAACCCACTTGATGATGACATCTATGAGATGGGGTTGAGACAATATGATTTCTGGATGTCCACCACCAATATAGAGTTATCTCATTACCATTTTTGTCATTTTAAAAAATCCTTCACTACTGCTCCAGTATGTAGCATAGATGTAAATGAATGCCTGTTTGACTATACTACTGATACACAACAATAATTATTTTTTCTATTTAAGTTCCGATTAAGTACCAAAAAACACTATAAATTCTAAGATGAGCAAAAATAACAGAAATAAGATGGGATTTTGATTAGATTATTTTCACAGGAAAAGCATCTAAAGCCTGCTTCACTTGGTACTTGATCCAGTACAAGGTCGAGTATACTAGCAAGTATACTAGCTTTCCAGTATCGAGTGAATAGAACCAGTATGCTGGCTAGCAAGCATGCTCACTAGTATACTTGCTGAGCTACTGGATTTCATACTTGATGCGGTACTAGATTTCTAGTAGGACCAATGTAGCCCAGTAGCCATCGACCAATCAAGTCACATTACATATTATATATATTGAATATTATGTGGAATATTGAGCCACTGACCAAAGGGGATAATAAAGAGCATTTGATATTGAATGTGATATTTTTGCTGCCATCAGCATTTATCACATTACATTTGGAGGCAAGTTTTATGCTATTTGAGAGAATTTCTACAGCTTAACAAATCCAGTCTTTCTTCCAAGGATATACAACACTTAACAATAGGTTAATGGAATTATAACCTTCTAAAATTTAAGATGCATTTCTTATTTTTGTCAGTTAATGGTCTTCCACAAACCCCTGACTTAGTCCTTGTAATTACACTGTAACCTCAAGTGAGGAAGGAAAACACCCTTTAATTTTAGTGGAATCAAAGAGGTCCTAAGGAAATTCTTGCATCCTACAGATATTGTATGTGGTGAAAATGTCCGAAGACTAGAAAATCCAAATGCCAAACATAGCCTTTGGACCTGCGAAATAGTCCTCGGACATTTTCAATTAAGCCAAATTAGAAGCTCTCAGTATTTCATCTTGTTATGTGGTGTTTTTGATTCAATAAATTCTAGAATATTTCTGCAAAGAATTAAAATGCCTTACAGAGATAATCTGCATTACTGATAAATTGACTTGGTTAATTATATACAATAATACTACAGATATGTAATAATAATTTTGTTTATGATCATTGCTAGACTAGATGGACATGTTGGAGAGAATCAAGCTTAGTCATCATTCATTATTCATGTTCAGCCATATAACATATACAAATATATTTTGTAAAGCTGGATAATTAGAGAAATTTAAATTCAAAATAGATCATTTCATGACAATGGTTTTTCTGTCTTTGTTCATAATTACGAGAATATTTCCCAATTTGGAACCAAGAATGCATTTTGTTATTTCATAATTTAGAAAATTCCATAATAGGTCACACTGTCCCAACATTTAGTCTTTTAGACAGAATCAACATCTGACCTTTGTAATAACAAAATTTTGTAATATCAAAGTCAGTAGTACCGAGTTTGTACTGTAGCATGCAAAACAGCAACGAATTACCCTAATTACTATACAAAATTACAAATTAGAATTCTTCACTTCCAAAGGAAAACGTAATGCATTAATAAAAAGTCATGCCAGACCATGAAAAATATGATACTAAACAATTCAATGGCTATGCAACTTTTATTACCTGAAGGACCATATCTATCCAACATTGAAGCTATAAAAGGGATAAAAAGCAATCATGAAACAAAATTGACTATGAAGAATCTGTATGCAAATTTTTTAAAGAAGCCATTGCTTATGAGGTACAGAACCATTTTAAAAACTGATGCTATCATACATTTAGTACATCCAGTAACTCAACTCTTGACCAGCTTAAGTCAGGACCAAATATTTCTGCATCTTTTGAATTTCAGGAAATATTGAAATAACAAAATCAAACTACTATGACTAAAATTGGTAAAACTCCTGTATTCAGAGATTTTATGAGGCTCACTGGGCTCAAAAGACTAAATATAAAATTCTCGATCTCTAAGCTCAAATACACACATTTCATATCAATAAAATCTCAATAGCAAGCCATTTATGGCATTATTCATATTAATCCATCTTATCTGTGCATTTAACTCTTATTACTTGTAACTCTCGCACCTAAAAAAAAGTTATTACATTGGAAGCAAAATGTTACAGAGTTATAAGTAGACAATTCCCTGGACAAGGTTAATGAAAATTGGAAATAAAGACACACACTCAAATTCAAAAGGGAAAATTCGGCCAGTAGTGCCATACATACAATTATCTCTGAAAAAAAGGAGAAGAGTTGGTGGAAGAGTATCACAGCAAGTTAACAACTTTTAAAATAGCCTATAATGTCCCTTACCACATGAACATGGTTCATAGCTTCTTCACATAGGTAAGTCACAATGTGGACAAGACTAACACACATCATATTTACAATGGTGGGCAACTCAACACATAACCAGGAGTTTGGAACTGAATCAATCATAAGCTGTAGAGAGGGAATAAATAAAAATCCAAATTCTGCAATCTTTAAAAATGGGTATAAGTCATCAGATTAAAATGGGAGTTGCACGCCAAATGCAAGAGACTGATAAGCTAAATGAGGCTAAAAAGAGTTTCCCATTGTTTCCAATTAGAGTGCAATAAATGATACTGATAATTTTCACTGTACATCTCAATATTCCACAATGAGATAATGGGCATATAAGCTGTCTCTCAAAGATAAAACCTTTATTATAAAAACATAAATTTTAGTTAATGGTGGAAAATTAATACGTATGTGCACATTTTACACTGCGTCTGCTGCAAGGGCATGTGGAAGAGGTTGGTAGGTCACCAGCTGTGTAGTTGATTTCAGCCATAAAAATTCTGTTAATTAATAATGAAGAATAATTTTTAACATGTCTGGGAGAATTCTACTGTTCATTTTACAGTCGTGAATTGCACGAGGGAAAAATGAACCCTTGTATCTCTTGGATCGACAGTCGATCTCTCTCAATTTGTTGCTTCAGTCAGTGCTACTGATACAGTGTGGGAGTGGAAATATGTCAGAACTTTCAAATTTATGTGATTTGAATTTTTGAAGTAACTTTAATTTTGCAAACAACCTTCTACTCCCTAAGGTTTCCCAACCACCCTCTTCCAATAAACAAGTGACACTTTATGTACATTCACAAGCGTTTGCTATAATATGGGCTGTTTTCCTTTGTACATATTTCAGTTTCCAAATTAAATATTTATTTATTGGATCCAAATTCTTGATGCATACTCCAGGTGAGGCCTTACAAGTGCAAAATAATATCTTTCTGTTTATTTTCCATTTGAACATTTTCCCACAGTTTGTTTGATAAATTCCAGTTCCTTCAGTGCTGTGCCACAAACATTTCAAATATGACTCCTCCATGATAGATGCGAAGTAATTACATGCAATGAGAATGCATAACCCCAATATATCCAAATCTATAAGAGATGATTTCAGATTGATTTTTTCAAAATTGCAATACAAAAGATCCCTGCCTCATGGACTATGCCTTGTCATGGTGGGATTGGGGCTTACGTGTTTCCGTGACCCCTAGAGCTGCACTGGTGGGAGCAACTAATATTGCTCCTGGTAGGGTCACCCATGCCAGATAGGTCGAAGGGTAGGAGCCTGACGGGTACTCTACATACATGCTCGCAGCGTCTGTTCCTCAGTGAGACAGCTGTGAAAAGCTGTCTGACCTCAGTGGGGCGGCCTATCAAGTGATGGTGTCACATTAAAAACACTATTGAGGCAGGCAATGGGAAACTACATTAATTAAACTCTCCCAAGAACACAATGGACTTGAACAACAGAGAATTGAATCCTGGCAACTATGGGGGCCGGGACCAAATTATTGGGAAGGGTGTCATGCCTGGCAGCAGGGTAAGCAAGGACTCTGCGGTCGTCACTTCACGAAATCCTTGCACGAAAAGAAAGACAGCAGCAATGGCACCAGTGAAGAAGAAACCAAAGGGGAGAGCAACAATGCTAAGGATCGGGACACGGAACGTTAGGACGATGTTAAGGTCAGGAAAACTAGAAAACATTAAGTGTGAAATGGAGAGGGAAAAGATCCATTTGTTGGGATTGATCAAAGTAAGATGGAGAGACCAGGGGGACTTCTGGAGTGAAAATTACAGGGTTATATATGTACAGTGGAGGGGAAGAGAGCCAGCAGGGAGTAGCAGTTCTATGGAATGCAACATTATGAAAAAGGGTGTTGAATGTGGAACAGGTAAGCAATAGAATACTGGTTATCAAAATTAAAGTGAAGCCGTCGAATGTAGTTGTAGTACAGATTTACATGCTGACAGGCGGACATGGAGAAGAGGAAGTAGACGAAGTATTTGACCAGTTAGAAGAATTAATCAGGAAAATAAAGGGCAGGAAGAACCTAATAGTTATGGGAGATTGGAACGCTGTAGTAGGAGAAGGGAGGGACAGAAGTGAAGTAGGGGAGTATGGTCTGGGTGTAAGGAATGACCGGGGTGAGAAAGCAGTGGAGTTCTGTAGGAGGAATAACTTAGAGATTACAAACACGTGGTTTAAACACCACCCAAGGCATAGGTACACATGGAAAATGCCAGGGGATACTGGAAGATACCAACTAGATTATATCATGACTAGGCAAAGATTCAGGAACAGCATGAAGAATTCACATAGTTTCCCAGGTGCAGATGCAGACTCCGACCATAACTTGGTAGTGATGAAATGTGAGATGAGACTAAAAAGGTTGAAAGACAAAAGGAGAATAAAAAAGTGGGACGAAGGAGAACTGATTGGAACGAAGAGGAGGGAATATCAGAAGATTGTGGAAAGATGCATGAGAGAAGAGGGTGGAAGAAGAGCAATAGATGAAGGGTGGGAAATGATAAGGATGGTCAAAAAAGAAGCAGCTGAGAAAACAATTGGAACAGTAGACACTAGAAGGATCAAGAAACCATGTGTAACAGCAGAAATGATAGAAAGGATCGAGGAAAGAAGGAAATGGAAAAATGTAAACACAGAGTTAGGCAAAAGGCATTATAAGGAGATTAACAACAGACTTAGGAAAGAAACAAAGAGAGCAAGAGAAAAGTGGTGGAGTCGGCAATGCGAGGAGATGGAGAGACTCCAGAGAGAAGGAGAAATAGGCAGTCTGTACTCAAAGGTTAGAATGTTATCGGGCATCAAGAAACGGAAAACGGTCCCGTGCATCAAAGACAGAAGGGGAAATTTAGCAATGGAACCAGAGGAGATCCAGCATTGTTGGAGGGAATATGTTGAGGAACTGTATGATAGCAAAAACAAGACTAGGAACTTAGACATAGAAGAGGAAAAGGATGTAGATGAGGATGATGTAGGCCCCGGAATACTGGATAGTGAGATATAGAAGGCATTGCGAGAAATGAAGGCGGGTAAAGTGGTGGGGATAGATAACATACCAGCTGAGCTTCTGAAAAACCTAGGAAGAGGGGGAAGGGAGAGATTTAATGAACTTGCTCATACATGATATATGAGGAGAGGGCTTGGCTGGAGGATTTTGTAAAAACCGTGATGATACCTGTTCCAAAAAAGAGGGTGACAAAAGAATGTGAATACTATAGAATGATCAGTTTATTTTCTCATGCGGCAAAGGTAGTGCTTAGAATCATCAACAGAAGAATGGAAAAGAGAGCAAATGAATTTCTAGGCGAGGATCAGTTTGGATTTTGGAAGGGGAGGGCCACTCGGGATGAGATTGCAGTAAATGGAATACTGGTGGAAAGGAATCTAGAACATAATCAGGATATATTCGCATGCTTTGTTGATTTCGAAAAGGTGTTCGACAGGGTGAGGTGGGACAAGCTAATGGAAACATTGCAGAAGATATGAGTAGATTGGAGAGACAGGAGACTGATCCGGAATTTATACATGGCGCAGAAGGCACAGGTGGGAGTAGCCGAGTAGCCACAATAGGGAGGGGAGTTAGGCAGGGCTGTCCATTATTGCCGGCACTTTTCAACATATACTAGGAAGAAATGGTGAGAGAGGCATGGGATGAGCTTGAGGGTGGAGTAAAGGTCGGGGGAAATTGATAAAATCAGTGAGGTTTTCGGATGACCAAGCGTTGGTCAGCCAGTCAACACATGGCTTGCAAAAAATGCTGGATGCATTGCAGGGACAGTGCAAATATACGGGATGAAGATAAATCAGAAGAAAATGAAAGTAATGCGATTTTCAAGAACTAAAAGGGCCAGTATAACTATAAAGTAGGTAGTCAAAAGCCAGAGCAGGTGAAGCAATTTTAGCTATCTAGGTAGCGTGTAGGAAAAAAATGGGTACAGCAGCATTGAAGTAAGAAGGAGAATTGCACTGGTAAAAAAAGGCTTTTACTTGTGGGCATGAACTAATGACAAGGGCTTGAGTAGGGAAGTGAAGAAAAGACTAGTGAAAAGTTTAATATGGAGCGTTGCACTCTATGGGGTGGAAACATGAGCTTTGAGAAAAGAAGATAAAAATAGACTTAGGGCTTTTGAGATGTGGGTGTGGAGAAGGATGGAGAAAGTAAAGTGGGTCAAAAGGAAGATGAAAGATGAAGTGCTAGAATTGGTAGAAGAGGAAAGAAATTTATATATGAAATTAGGAGAAGGCAGAAGGTGTGGATGGAAAAGGTAATAAAAGGGGATGGTGTTTTGAAAGAAGTGATTGAGGGAAGAATGTTGGGCAAGCGGGGAAGAGGGAGGAGAAGAATGGGTAGCTTGGATAGAATGATGGGAGGCAGAAGGTATGAGGGGCCTAAATGTGAAATTTAGGGGGTGGGAAGAATCACATCTCCATTTAGACCTACCTTCACCGGTAGAAAACTAATGATAATAATGATACATAAAATGTCAGCATTTCATAAGAATGAAATGGATTTTAACATTCACCTTGACAATGTGATATAATTACAGAGTTTATTAAATGTGTCTAGGCCTATCTATTAAAGTACTCTATTTTTGAAAAAAAAATAAGGCAGCAAATCACAATCGAAACAATTCATATAGGAAATGGATTCATAAACAACAATAAATGTCACATGTATATTTGAAAAAAAAATCAATAGCCAAACAAGCAAGAGCCCAAAAGGTTCTTCATAAAAATACTGAAAATTGAGAGAAAAACTGAAGCATCATAAATTATGAACAAGCAGGTAAACCGAGAGAATTTCATCGATAAACTCACCTGAGGTGACTGGCCTGGCAAAATCTGTGTTAGGAGCCAATGAAGGTAGTGGGAAACACGTGGAGAGGTCAAGGCTCTTTCCAAAAGAAAATGTGCAAGTGGAGAGGCCTCCCATGACTCGTGCTTCAAGGCCTGGACTAGTTGTGGGAGGTAATCCACCAGTTCATCACAGCCAATCGATCTCACCCACCGGATGGCCATTTTCCTCACCTCCGAATCTGGAAAACTGCAGAAATGATAAATTAATTCCTTTCTCAATAACTTTTGTTTACCAACAGCATCACAATATTCAATATGATGGTATGCTCAATGGGAGCGTTTGCGTGAGCATGGAGCCCTTGTGGTAGAGCCATCAACAGTAAAAACTTACCTCTTCAGAGGCTGAAAATTTCTGTCCCGAGGTGAAAGAAATTTTACAATACCATGGAACAGACCCACAAGGGAGCCCCCTTCTACCCTGCCATGGGTTAGGGGAGACCCTTCCTCAATGATATGACTAGAACTTTGGCATAAAAGAGGGAGGGTCTCAAGTGTGCCCTGTGGCAATTAGTCGGCTTCATGGAGAAGGCCTCTCAAAAGAGCAGCCTTCTTTACGATTGCTGCTTAGAGAGAGGCCCTTGAAGATGCATTGCTTAGGTTACCAAGATTATGGCTCTGGAGAGACTTATGACCTGAATCTAAATACAGTTTATAAGCAGAGTTGCCATTAACACCATCAATATTTCTTAGTGTACAACCGGTTTATCAACATTATTCTTTCAGAATAAAAACATTTGAAACACTCAGTCATTGACTTTATTTCATGGTAGGAAATACTTTTTGATCATAAAATATTAGTGACATAGATGATTATTGTTATCAGCTTAAATATATCTGGTAGTGATCAGTGACATTAGAATTTTACTAAACCACGCAAAGCCTTTCTTGAAAATCTGAGAAGTGTCTGGAGAATTGTCTAAAAGATCAAAAAATGCTCTATGACGGTAAATAGTGTAAATATTAATGCTACAACTGAAACATGCAAATTTCAGTAAGAATAGATGTATTAAACATCTTTGCCAAATTTAGGTAAATAGGTTCAGGCTCAAGTGGGTAATAAATGAGGAAAAACTACTGAGGAAACATATAGAATTTCTTATGAATTCTATAAAATCTTTGCGCTCTCTCATACTTATATGGATATTGCTTTGAATGAAGACTAGTAGCATAAATAGATGCTATTTTTCAGGTAGAAACAAACTCACTTGGTAAATAAAAGCTCAAGGAGATTATTAGGAATATGTTCAGCATCTCAAAAATACTCGTAGATGCATGGGTCAAAAATATGGGTGTATTTCCCAATGCAAAGGTCCCAGTTCAAAACTCAGTAGTCCCTAATCGAGTAATGCGTAGTGGGCATTTCAAGCGAAGATCTCTAGCTGTCGTATGGGACATTAAATTGTTGATCCTTTGGTGTTTTTCATTACGAGCACGCAAATATTCATGCGCTTTTTCTACCCTTCCTCCATTCCCTGGCAATTCCTGTTCTTTCATGTATACACTGATTCAAAACCCAACCCATGTAAGGTTTGAATCTCAGGTCAGTCGTAGCATTTTTCTGTTGACATTGTTACCTCCATCTTCCTCACCCACTTCATATTTGTCTTTTTGTGTTTCCTAGGTGAGGATCAAGAGGGTGAAAAAAGGAAGAACAATTAAGATGTGGGATGTAGGACATCTGATTAGTACAAAGTAGAGGGAATAAAAAGAGTCAGTTGAGGAAAGATGGGTTGGGAAAAAATGAAGGCAGGGAGAAGAACTACCATGGAAAAAACAGGATTAGTATATGAGAAAGGAATTAATAAACCATGGGTAACAACAGAAATGACGGAGTTAATTGAGAAAAGAGAAAATGGAAAAATGTAAATACAGAGGTAGGCAGAGCACAATGTAAGGAAATAAGCAATAAACTTAGGAGAGAAACAAAGGGTTGAGGAAAAGTTGTTGAGGTGGAGATGTGAAGAAATGGAGAGCCTGCAGGGAGGAGAAATAATCGCCTGTGCCTAAGCATCAAAAGTTGATGTTTTATATTCCGAATAATTACATATAACATGAAATTTAATGTAATTGACAGTAAATATAACGAGGGGCTAATGAAGTGTATAATATATAATTTTTAATAGAATGGAATTTTTTGACCATTCACCCAAATCATCCATAATATTGGTTAAACTAGTGTTAAAGTCAAAGGTATTGATTGTGGAATGACTATGTAAACATCTTCGGTAATTACAAGAGTTCGATATAGCAAGTGATTTTTAGATTACTGAGAGCTCTCAATATTAAGAGCTTCTACACTATACCAATAAAATCTCATGATTTGAAAATCAATCAACTATGGATCATCATGAGCTGCAAAGAATGAGAATTCTCACACAGACTGCAGGTATTCATAGTCAACCATGGGGGTTACATTCCTGAAAAACTCAGTGACAAAAACTATTTAGCACCACCAGCTTTTAACACAATTTCAGCATTATCCTTACTCTTTTTGGGACAGTTCTCATTCCCTCCCTTATTTTACACTTCAAATCCAATGCAGTAAATTGAAAACTAACAATGGAATGGAGAAAATGACATCCTTCAACATACACTCACAGACTTCAGGTGACTGTTTACCTGATTGACACATGCAACAAAAAAATACAGACTATGTAATTATTTTTCGCAGATTGAGCTGTTTGTTTGGTCAGAGCCAATTGCCTTTCCTTGAAGAAAGAAGAGGAAATCATTCAATGTAGCATTAAGATTGTGTGCACATACTGGATCAGAGGATGAAAAGAAATCACATTACTTACATTTGGACAAAATGATATTACAGTGGAATTTGCTGTAGGTACGCAGCTATTACAGCCACAAAGCTTATTTCAGTAAGGTCAATGGGTAAACTGCCAGCAAAATTCACTAAATAAAGACCACGCAAATGCCAGGGGAGTACTCCACAGTTGAGTTAAGTACTGCTTAAGCCATGGACCACAGATAACCAATGGCCATGGTAGATAAAACCCCAATTGAAAAGGGAAACCTGCACTATATTTTGGCTCATAAGCTACACAGGCCATGTTAGCAAGGTCAGTAATGCACTTGCCAGGCACTAAAAGGTCATGGATTCAAATCCCACACAACACATGGATGTAGTATTGTTCTACGATTAAGATCTACAGATAGATGGCCTGATATAACCTTAGCTATAATAACACCTAAAAACCAAGTAATACTACAACTAAGATACTTGGGCATATACGATGCACCATACTTTCAGTCACGTATCTTGGAGAAAATATACATGACTCTATAATACCCATTGAAATGGTAAACTGTGAGACCAAATAGAGATCTTGCTGGCACTTTGGGATAAAAAAAACCATGTCCACTGATATGGAGGCCACAACACAGATTAATGTTCATAGCATAGATCATACAGCTCATGTATCTATAACATAATGTTTAATGTATGAGCAACCACTGTATCTGATTGTGAAATTCATATAATGCAGATTTCAACAGATATTCCAGATAGTTGAAGTCACACAGCTAACTGCCAAAGAAAGGCAACATAACAATCAAATGAGGATCACATCCAAATTAAAACTTGACATTAATGAAAAATCAAACAATTTATGTCAATATTTACCATGGTAACAGCAGCTGCAGGGCACTCAGGGGATCAATGGGAGTCCAATTATGAAGGAGTGAATGAAGATCTGGCAGGCAACTCAAATCCCACGATGGCGCCAAAAGAAGCACCTTGGGCAATGCTTCTGGTTTACTATGAAGATAATGTCTGTGCTCCCACAAGAGAAGTCGATTACTTCCTACATGCAACAATTCACTTTTTTCATATTCAGTCTTATGTATATCAGTCTTATCGAATCTTGGAGTCCTAATCATTGGAAAAGAAACAAAAAATAGATAAAGATATAAATACAACTCATTTTTATGGGATAATACATGGGTTATCAAAGAAAAATGAACTTCATCAAAATAGTTTGAGCACATTTTTGATTCAATTAACCATGCAATGCCGTAAATGTAGCAACGCTTCAAAGTTAAATTGGAATATCAAAATTAAGCCATGGGCTTAACAGCTGGATAATTGCAAGATATTCCACAGAGATAAAATCATTTGCCTTGATCGGGATTTGAACGTGGACTCCCCGATTTCTGGCCAGGTGCTCTACCAGTTGAGCTACCAAGGCATCCTCTTTCTATGTGGAAATTATAGAGCTCGTTATAGATCTAGTCGTAGAGCTAAATTATAGACCTCGCGGACGGTGGCGCCATGCGCATGACTACGGCTGCTATGTGACATGATATGTCTAGCAGTGCGGTATAATCTAGTTCCATTTGAGCCTCTATAATTTCCACATAGAAATAGGATGCCTTGGTAGCTCAACTGGTAGAGCACCTGGCTGGAAATCAGGGGGTCCAGGTTCGAGTCCCGATCAAGGCGAATGATTTTTTTCTCTGTGTAATATCTTGCTATAATAATAAAGTGTCTTTATTCGGGTGAGGTTGTGACTGTAAAGTCCCCTCTTCCACCTAACCCATCATCATACAAACATACACATTCATGTTATGAAACAAAAATAAAATAAATGTCATAATTACAATAAACAACACAGTATATACAGTACCTATTTCAAAAAATACACTTTACAAGTAAAATGTAAATTTAAATTACAATGAAAGAAAAGAAAAATGTAGTGTAAAAAGATTCACATTTATGGGAAAAATGTGAGGATTGGGGTAAATATCCATCAACGAAAAAACCCACTGCAGCTATTGTGCAATTTCAGCGGGTAACGCTGCTAAAGTTTTCATGGCCAGTTCACGGTCTTTGAATTACCTGGATAATTCAACATTAAGCCTAGAAGTGACTGCAAAATTCTATGATTCTATTACATTTCATAAAAAGCTGATAGTTTATGACACAGAAGTGTACTTCACTTCAACAGCACATGCTTATAGTTCAAATGAAAAGAATTAGTGCATTGTTCTGATTAGTAAGCTAAACTAAATAGTAATTTACAATAAGTTACAAGTTTATGGAATATGAATCATACTTAAGACTTCTATTAAGGAAATGGAGCCATTATAGCAAGACAAATTCAATGCAAACAATAACCAACACCATAAAAATTTAGATGAAAAATGTTGATTTTCACCTGGTTATCGTGTCCTGCTCCACTATATCTATGAGTTTCATTTGGGTGGAAAGGGGTAAACTGGAGAAGTCATTCATGATGGATGGTATTTCAGCAATTTCTGATGGAAAGATCACCCTTCCTCCATAATCAGGCAACTCAATTCCTTGAGAAAAAAAAACAACATCATTTTAGACTGATCAGTGCCACTATCTCAAAACCCTTCAGATACATGTATGTCAGAAAATTATCTCCAAAAGGAAATTTTTCGAAGCTGGTGATACTTTTATTTATTCAAGAGAAACAGGACAATTTTACTATGGTGTTGGAAGGAGTGAATAAATTACTAACCATATTTTCCAGCACAAAAATATTAATGTTTTTTCCCAAAAGTTCAGAGAAAACCAATTAGGTGAACATCTATGCTAAACTAGGCAAAAAGAAAACTATGATTTTTCGGTGGTGATGTATCAATACACCTAATTCAAAATATCACTCATTTGAGAGTGGTATTTATTTTCGCCATCATTTTTTACATAATGTTATAAAATATCAATTCTCAGTTATGGAAAGTTATTAATAGCATAAGTGTTTTACAATGATTAGGGTGCCACCTACATGCTCATACACCTCATATGCTGAAAATTTCAGAGATTTTACCTACCTTTCCTCAAAATGAATGAATCCACCACAAGCACTAAACATGCCACATATTACTGATAACATTATCCTTACCTTAATCAATGAAAAAGCTGCACAAAATTCATAAACAGAGGAGCCAGATTAAAAGCAGAGACAAACCTAGAACTGGATGGAAATCTCCTAAAGGATGTGTCCCAGAAGCTGGAGCTGGTCCCAAGATTTTATCTGCTTCCACTGGCCACATGGACAGAAGAAAATTGCCTTGAGCCATGATCCTAGAGAAATGGATGAATAGCAGGTCTTCAAAAGGTTGTATGTACATCCTTGATGCATCAATGGATGACAAAAAATGAGTAACTGTGTTGGTAGGCTCTCAAAATGGTTTCATACATACACATGAATACACTCTAAGCATCAGTCTGATCACATTCTACGAAAATTAACACCAAAGAGATTAAGAGGAGAAAAGAACCAACTGACATTCATACATTATGATGCACTGTTTTCATATCTCTTTTATGCTTTATGTCTCTTCATAGACATCACTTCCAAGTGAAAAAGGACATTTCTGCTAATAAAAATTTCACAGGATTTTCCTAAAAGCTGGATGATGGTGTGGGTAGCTAACAATTAAGGATAAGAGAAAATACATATGAATCATCATCATTCATCATTGTTCAACAATCCTAGGATTGGTTTGATGCAGCTTTCCACTCAATTCTTCTATCGGCCAACCTTTTCATTGTGACATAATTCTTCTATTTTACATCCCCCACTACCTGTTCCATGTATCTCATACGAGGCCTGCCTTTGCCAATATTTCCATTCACTTTTCCCTCAACGATTGTCTTCATCAGGCGATCGGTGTCTCAAGATATGGCCAATTAGGTTGTCCCTTCTTCTTTTTCGAGTTTTCAGCACACTTCTCTTTTCTCCCACTCCTCTTAGGACTTCCTCGGTCGATCCATTTAATCTTCATCATTCTTCTGTATCACCACATTTCAATTGCTTCTACCCTTTTCTTCCCCGCTGCTGTTATCATCCATGCCTCACTGCCATAACAAAGCATGCTCCAGATGTATGTTCTGATAAATTGTTTCCTTACTTCTACGCTTGTATTTCCAGCTGTAAGTAGATTCTTCATTGGATAAAATGCCCTCTTTGCCTGGGCTATTCTACTAACTATTTCTTTCTTACTTCCTCCATCATTAGTTACTCGGCTTCCTAGGTAACAGAACTAAATATGAATATGAAATGAAAACAGCTGAAATCATAAAGCTCACCCGGCTATTGATATTGGCCAGTCATTTAAACTTCCCTTGGCATGAAAATTTAATGCCTAAGTGGAAAATCTGCCTCAACATGAATATTCAAAAGAAATAAATGAATAAATGGAACTAAAAACACCTTTTCCCAAAGGATTGTAAAACTAAATATGCCACATTTTGAAGGCAATGTGAATATATGACTTAGTGGCTGAAGCTAAAAAAAAACTAGTATATTGAGTTATTTCAAAAGGTTATCAAATTATTGAAATTCATGAGAAAATACTTCTTTCAAAATTTGCAGTGTGAGCAGCATACAGGTAAAATAAATATATTATGTACAGATTAGTTGTTCTCTTATTCAAATTATATAGCCACTTTTTTCTATATAATCAAGGTTAAGATTCGCTGCATCTGTTATTTCAAATGTTCTTGAACAATGTTACATAGCACAACAGGAATAACTAACAGGAAATGTCTATTTTATGGGATTATAAATCAGAAAGTTTTACAAACCCATCATAATTGAACAGCTGTACAGCCACCCAACCCAATTCAGTAGTCTTGAAACCTCTGGCAGAAGTTTCGACATCACTACCAGAATTTCCACTTTCTTCCACTGGCAATAGTGTTCTACCATAGAGGGTAAGCACCAGACGTGATTCACGAGGTAACAAGCATAGTTTCAGATCATCAATTTCTAGCCTAAAGAAAAAAATCAGAGCATATCAAATGTTAGAATTTAGGAAACAGAAATAAGTGCAAATCAACTGATTTTAAATTATGAAACAGAAATAAGTGCAAATCAACTGATTTTAAATTATGAAACAGAAAATACTTCAAATGAGAGGTTATTTGATCCACCACCTTAGCATACTAATTATTGATGACACCGTATGATATCATCCATGACCTACATAGGGAGCAGAGTCATGTCAATGGGTAAAGGTACCACCAAGCAAATAAACTGCTACACTGAGCCAAATTTAAAAATTGTAATCATAGCAACTGTGTTTACCAAGCATTGAAATAGTGAGATGTATGAAAAAGTCAGTATAATGGTTAAAAAAAACTGACTGAGTGCTTTAGATTCCTTGTGAATTCATGCATTTAACTGCAATTAAATGCAATCTTCATTACTTTGGACTTTACACTGGATCTCAATGTCTGTGAAGTTGATAAAACTGCAACATAATTATGAGGTGCACCAATCCATCACTATCATCAAAATATCTATTTTTAAAAGTTTTTACATTTAAAAAATGTCAATGGCAATAAAAATACCAAAAACATTAACATGAAAAAATGCATTTTTAATGCTGTAAAAATAGTTAAGTTTTATCAACTTCATTCTGAGGCAAATGGTACGCCATAGTTAGACTACTCCTCCTATCCCACATTCAATTTAAGGCTAATCTGACTCATGATAGAACTGAAACTATGACAATATCACTGATGTCACCGAGTAAATTGATCCACTTACCAACAATCAAATGCAATTCGATCATAAAATGAGGATGACTGGCGAACAGGGCTGGTTGGCCTACAACTCATCACCGGTCTTGTGCCATGATAAACCTGGCATATGATATAATAATCATCATATGCCCAACATTGCATGAGCCTGTGAAGAGCTTCAACATGAAGAAGAAGAGGATCTGTAACATCTCCCACTGACCTAGTCACTATGAATAAAAAAAAAGATAAAGAAATAAAAGGATATCTTTATGGACAAACAAACAGTTTTTACACAAATACGTAAGTTACCAAGAGAATATTTTTCAACAAGGTGCCAATCAATCTAACCATCACTGCCAACTATAACGTATCTTCTTTTTGTGAGATAAGCTCAATCACTATTATTAACATAGGTGAAATAATTTACATTGGAATTATCACAAACATACTAAAATAAAGATAAGTTCTTCAACTGTTCCTGCCTTTGAAGAGAAGATTTAATAATGATCCTGTTCAAAAGCAATGCAATTTTTCACTAGAAGAGTGTCTATTACACCCTAACGAGTTAAAATCTTCAGGTAGAGGAAGAAAGATCATATAACCATTCTAAGGTCCTTGAACCAGAGGATGACGTAGTACTGAATATCTAGCTCAGAATAAAAGTCTTAAGTTTGTTTTGAAGCACTAGGATTTGACATAAATCTCTGGCTATCATTCCAGGTATCCCCAAGTTGATCATGTACCCTCGTTCTGACCAAGCATGTTCTGCAACAGTAGAGAGAGAGGTTGCAGAACACTGCGAACAATCTTGGTTAGAGCCTGAGGACATGATTCTGAGGGATGCCAGAATAACAGCCAGAGAGAGCCTATACAATCCACAGCTTTTAAGAGAAGCTATCAATTGTTTAAAGAAAAGAATTTAAAGAATTGAAAGTTAAATAACAACCTAGTGATGGAAAAATGTCGGTCAAAATTGATTTTTCGAATAATCGATTTTTAATCGAAATGAAAAGCTCGACTTTTCAGCAAAAATCGAAATTTGAACCAAAAGATTGATTAATCGAAAAAATCTACGGTTCATTTTTGAAAAAAATACAGTTGGTACAAAAAAATGTTTATTATTCATTTGAAAAATGCTCATAATGCATATTTGAATAATATAAAATATCCCTAAAAATGTACTTAGAAAACATTCTTGAATTATTAGTCGTAAAAATTTACAATTCACTTTAATGTGGATCACCGCTTGGAACCATTCGGCTTCACTAAAATTTTTAAGAAAGATCAACGGATTGAGACGCTTTCTCGATGATCTAGGGCGTGCCTTTCCAATTTTACCGGCCTTAGAGAAAAGTCTTTCACATGGGACGGAACACGTTATCATACTCAGCACTCTGATCGCGAAACGGTACGTGTTGGGATATTCACCCTTTATCTCCTCCCAGACTTTCAGAGGATTGGGGTTGACTTTCCTATCGACGGGTGGCCTGTTGAGGTATTGTCTAACTTCTACTGGCATCTACTTCTAACAAGAAGTGACCTCAGTGGCAGTTCATCGACGACCTCTACTGACTACTACGTGCTGCTGAGATCAAACGAAATTTTCAAGATCGAAGTTGAAAAATCGAGTTTGGATCGAAACTCGAAGATCATGGCTCGACCTCAATTTCCTCGATCTTTGACTATTAAAACTCGATTTTCGATTTTAATCGAAATTGATTTTTCCATCACTAAAACAACCAGTGACTTTCAAAAGGGAAGATTGATACATACTTCAAAACTCATGTAAATGCTCCCTCTGGGTTTCCTGTACCCTGATTAGTCACCCAAATTAACCAAGTTCTTGGCCAACTAGCCAATGAGAGCCTAAGGGTCACCTATATAACCCAAACATTTTCCCTGATCACTTCCATCTGGTGATGGTTGCTAGAAATAGGTCAAAACCCTTTCACCATTAGTCAATAATTATGGCAGGAACACAGAAGAAATAAACCTTACCTCATCAAAGCAATGGAAATCTTTTCTCATAAAAATTATGCACGGAGACATGTAAAATACAGGTAAATTGTTTACTTTGACAGCATACCAGAAAAAATTGACAATGAAGGAAAATTAGCTTACATTGACTTATCACCATGAAAAATCAAAGTAATTTAAGAGTAAAAGTAATTTAAGTTACTCACTAGTAGGCAAATCTGATCTTGGCTTCAACTGGAAATCCACTCTGAAGGCATGGCAGTATGTCTCAATGAGAGCATTCACAGCTTCCCTGACTTGTTCCAACCTGACAGCTATTGTCTCTGATAAGTTTTCATCATGAACAAATCTAGAGGACTCTGAATTTGAATCACGTCCTCTTAAGACTACAATGGAATAATCTTTATCTTCTGACAGAATTTCAGGCCACGGTGAATCATGCAGAGGTTTGATTTGGTCCTAAAAAAGAAATCACCATCATGGTTAAATTAACAATTGATTATAATGACAATCTGTGTATAGCCATGATCCTGCAAATAAAGAAATATCATTCATGAAACAATAGTAGGTGGTACTCTACTTCCAGGAATATAACCAAATTGAAACTCTTAAGGAGATTAATGACATGAGAATGATTTCAATTTTTAATAGGAATAGGAATATAACCAAATTGAAACTCTTAAGGGGATTAATGACATGAGAATGATTTCAATTTATTCTATGCATAGAGCTGAAGCTCCTTAGTCTGGCAGCCTTATGGCCAGATGCAAGACCACAGAAAATGCTGGTTCATAGAATGTCACAGATGATCAAAGCCAGTAAAAAGTTAAACTTGTAAGGTTACGCTCTAAATTTTCCAATGTACCATTAAAACAATAACATGCCGAGAGTTACTTATAGTTAGAGATGGGTAAATTACCATAATTTTCAATTGAGGTAAATTACTGTGGTAAATTACGGTAATGTTCGAAAATTACCATAAGTTTCCGGTAATTTTACATTTTGAGCTGCAAATCGTTATCAGAGGACTCAAAACAAAATCAAATAGCACTGAAATACAAATGCCGACGCTTATATCAAACATATCATGACGTTTATCTATTATAACTCATTAAAAAAATTACAACGAAGTTGGCAGCAACACGCAATTTGACTTTCTTTTGTCACACTATGAGAAATTTTCCTTCCAAAGACACCTCTGCGCAATGTGCATTTGTTATTTTACTCTGAATTAATCACGTACACAATGTAAACGAGGTAAACAAAATCGTTTTAGCTACTTAATTTATAATATCACCCATTCCAATGGTTTCTTCGTGAGGAAGAAATTTTCTGAGGAAGAAATTTTCTGGCAAAAAAATTTTCTGAAAATTACCATTTATTAAGGTAATTTTCAGGGGTGTTGGTAATTTACGAAAAATACCATGGTAATTTACAAAAATTATCGTGGTAATTTACCGAGTTGCCCATCTCTACTTATAGGCAGTGCCAGAATTAACTTTTAAATAGTTGATTTTTAGCCACACAGTCTCAAACGTTATCAGCACAAAATTAAAAATACTCTCGGAAGCCATGTATGAATTATCGTACCTTGACATTGGAAACAGTATAACAAAAATCTTATATTGATTCATTGAAATTAGTAAGTAACAAAATGTGTCAGTATACAAAAAGTGAAGAGCTTGAAATTTTCATAGCTTATGCAATACGTCTATACACATCACCATTGTGAAAGAATTATTTTTATATCCTGATGGTATTTCCAGCTTGGATTGACTGTGACAGAAAGCGTGAATCAGATTTTACTGTCTCCACTTTCATTTGGCCATACAGTTAATGTCTTGACCCTGCTGGCACCTGTAAGCAGGAAATCTACTTTCTCTGAGTGCACCACCAAAAGAAATCCAAGTAAACAGATTACAGGTCCACTGCAGAGCACTTGTTAAAGTTCTCTGCAGTGGACAATCCACTGACTAAAAACCACATATTCAAAAGGAACCAGATAATGGAGTCGCTTGCTTATAGGAGATGCTGGACTAAGGAGTCCATGGCTGCACTGAGTCAAAATTCAAGAGAAATTGCAATCTCTTTGGATTAGAGATGGGATGAATACAGTTGAGCACCCTTAATCCACGAATCTGTATTCCCAGAAATCCCATAATCTGGCAATTTTGCTAAGACTACCTCCCAGGTACCTCGTGGAAAATGTAAACATTTATTACTGAATCATTGCTTCATAACCTGCCAGGATTGCATTCCACTCTTGATGTTAAGTTTCCCATTTTGAGAATCAGATCTGCAACTTGAACCAGACACAAAATTGAAGACGTTGCCAAGAATGACTGAGACTAATTTACAGATTGGCCATTTTCATCTACCTCTCAAATTGCACATGTAATTTTGCTATATACTTTGCGACCACTAGATGTAGTCTGGTAAAATTATCTGTCATCTGCATATGTTTATCCCGATTCATGTCTAAACTAAGCAATTGCGGCAATAGCAGAGAAGTGAAGCATCAGCACAAATCGTTAACAATCACAGTGAAAGTGGAAGTTGTGAAATAACTTGATGCTGGTGCATTAGTAAAGCCTAAACACACTGCCTGGGATCTTCAACGGTATATGACATTAAGAAGCAGAAAGAGAAAATCCCCGAAAGCGACACAAAGAAAGGGATGACAATGAGAAAAACTATGAAAGAAGGCTCAAGTGCTGATTTAGATCGTGTGCTAATCCAATGGTTTCAATTGTGTCGAAGTGAAGGACTTGGTATTTCAACCCAAATTTGAATGCAGCAGGCTAAACTATTTCATTCAGAAATGCACCTCACTATTCCGTGTGATTACATAACAGGTTGGCTGCATAAAGTTAAGAAAAGGCACAGTGTTTTGCTATGCATTGTGGCAGGAGAGAGACTTTCTGCAGACTCGGAAGGTGCTGACGAGTTTGTTGATGAGTTTTCCAAGTTGGTGAATGGTGAGGACTTGTGTCCTAAGTAGTTATACAATGCTGATGAAACTGCATTATTTTGGCTTTGTTGGCTGAAAGAAACATTGGTTTGTGAGGATGAAAAGGCAATATCCAGGCTGAAGGACTTTAAGGACAGAGTGATAGTGCTTGCACGTTCTAATGCTGCAGGGACACACAAGTAAAAATTATTAGTTACAGGAAAAAGCAAGAAACTCAGAGCTTTGGAAAACACTAAAGTATTTCCAGGAATATACCGGCCAAATAAACGTGGTTGGATGACCTCGGCTATAATTGAATGGATTGGTTTGAAAACTACTTTGTTTCCGAATCTTGGGGTCATTGTAATGCTTACAGTTTAGACCCTAAATACAAAATTGTACTAAGTATTGATAAACTGTTCAGCTCATCCTAAGGCACAATCCTAAGAGACAATATTTCAGTTATTTTTTTACCTCCAAACTGCATTCCTGATACAGCCTCAAGATGAGGGCATATTAAGACTGCTAAAATGTAAATATTAATCTGATTACATGTAGCAGTTCCTTAGAGGTATAAATTCAGGGAAATCAGTTACAGATATAATAAAAGAATATACTAGGTAATCTAAATGACATGATGTGGGTAATTTCGTGTGTGTGGAATAGTATTCCACAGTCAGTTCTAAAACATGTATGGTTTAAATTGTGGCCTGCTTTAAGGTTTGATGGAGATGAAATAAGTGAGGATTTCAAAGGGTTTCAAGTTTCTGAGGAAAACATATAATTATGGAGTTGGTTGAATATGCTAACAGCATCCATAACCCGGAATTAAAGGAAATCGAAAATTTAGAGGAATTGATGGCTATTGACCACAACACTCCCACCTAACAAAATTTCACAGATCATGAAATCGAAATTTTTTTTTATTGATCATTAATAGAAATGGTAACTAATAATAATATATCCAAGAGTAAGGATGAAGATGATGTCCCTGAAATTGTTGAGAGAAGAATAACAATTAATTATTGTATCTAACATGTTAGAAGGCTCATAGGAGGTTTGGAACAACAAAGTTTCATTAGCGAGCAACAGATTATGAACCTATATGTGCTGCAAAATAAACTCATATGAGTAAAGTCAAAGCATTTAACACAAACGAATATTGTAGTTATGTTTAGAAAGTTAACTAAAGATGTTGCATTAGGAAAAGAACCTTCCACCTCAGTTGCTGGCAATGTAGTGACTGATGGTTATACAGACAACAGTGGTGACACTAAACATTGACATCATGCTGAATCAGCTGATAACAAACCAAGCATGGTAGAAAATTCACTGGATCAAAGATGCTCAACTGTAGCACATTTCTTGAATTTGAATTTTAATCATAACTCAAATAACTAGTTTCGAATAACTCGAATACTAAAATTGCAATGTAGGCATGATATATTATTCTACAAATTTATTCATCACCTGTTGGAGTTACGGCTACAACTCAATTAAATTTAAAAAATTTAACTGACTGAATTAATTGAATAAGCAATGATGATAGCTTTAAAATTGTAAATGCAAGCCATGAGGAGCCAAAAATTGTAGACTTAAAACATAACTTCAATCCATGAAAATATGTACATTAAATAGTGTTTTTTTCAATTACCATGGACTTGAAATACAATTAGCACAGAAAATATTAGAATATGCATGCACAAAACTTACCTGTGGTGCAAGGGGGAGCTGGAGTTGCTGACAGCATTCACCCAAAGCCGCAAGGGCATAAGTGATTTCTAGAGTCTCTACAGAACCTAGGAGGGCAGTGACAGCTTTCACAGATTGAATAACACCATTAAGCTGTATGGGTGTTCTACCACTTGATGTTGAGGGACCTCCACAACTGTGTAGAGCAGCACACATGACTTTTTCCATTTCACTCTCTAGTGTTTCTGCAAGAATATGAGCAGTGATTATTGCTAACCCATACAAGGGGCTTAAAATTATTTTTTTAGTTATAAGTTTCGTAATAGTGATTATCTGAAAACTACATTTTTTCGGTGTTTTTCTGGGTCTGGGAAATTTTCATGGACATGCTTGAGAGAGCATACGTACTTTTTTATTTTTTATTATTATGTACAGTGGCAGAAAAAAATTAGTGTACATTTTTTGGGCACCAATGCGACATTGGCAGGATCTTCTCAGAATAGTGAAAAACTGGCAACTCCAAGAAAAGAAGGAATCAACCGAAAGTGTTCGAAATCCAAAAGACAACTCACTTAAGACAGAACCTAAAGCTTACAAATAAATTACCTATTCTATGAAATTACCTCTCAAATTCTCTCGTAGCATCACCTTCTCTCATGCGTTCTCTCATAGTGTTCATCTTTTGCATTTTGGCATTTCTCTTACAAATCTATATTTACAGTATTTAGTGAAGGAGTGGTTAACTGCAATCATTATCCAAGCCACACGTAATAGATGCCAACTTCTTTATATGCTAAGGTCAAATAAAGGACATTTATTGTGATCAACTTTCAAGAATCTTTTTATATGATATGCCCTTTGTCTCTTTTACACGGAAAATTAAAATAAAACTGTCGCAGGAACAAATACTAATTGTCAGATACTAAAGAAGGCACAAATTAAAACTAGTACTGTGCATACGCCTATTTTTAGCCAGTTTCATACTGCGGATATAAGAAGCATATACATTTTTACATGTATCATGATCAATTATTCACAAATCCTTTGATTATCGAGAGGGAAGATGAGTAGATACCATTTCCAAAATTGTATACGTGCATAAATACCTAATTAGGTCGGCATATTTTTCCGATTTGTCTTTTTCTAATAACAGAGATCTGTGACCACTTGAACATTGTGGCAATTCACTTAACAATTTTTTAGTACCTATTGAAATAACCCTATATCATTAGTAATCAATCGATGATAAACAATGCATTGACACCTGACTTTATTTTATTTAGTAGCCGTGATGATGCCAAACTAGTAAAAATATTTTAAAAAGCAACTAGTATTGAATTTTTCTGAAGTTTTTCCACTTGGTGAGAAATGTCAGGATTAAATGTAATAACTAATTAAGGGTTAATTATGCAGACTTATTAAACCAGCATTTGAGAGGTCGGGGTTCGAATTTCGGTGAAGAAAAATAACTTTTAATTGGATTTTTTTCATAATAGGGAAATGTATGAATATAAGATGCCGTTGCAATGACTTGCAGATGATCTGAATTCGTGCATATACCAGTGGAATGAACATCAACACAAAAAAAATCATTTGACTTAACCAAAATTCGAATTGAAATCTCCTATTTGCCAGTCACATCACCAATCAATTAATGTTCAAGGCCAATATCAGCAGAGGCTTGGATCCTAATTCCAGCTCCAATTAATTTGTTGAGACTAATTATTCCAAACTCTGAAAGAATCAAAGACCCATGATTTTCATTTGGGACGTAGTCTGCCGTTGATGACTGTGTATTGGCCGGCCGTGGTAGTCAGGTTGGTAGCGCGCTAGCCTGGCAACCCAAACGTCGCTGGTTCGAAACCAGCCCAGGGCATGGATATTTTATTAGCCCGAGAATTAGAATCTCAGCTTCCTTAGTGCGATATAAACTAAGATAAAATAAATCTATATGTAGTTGGAACATCTACAACTCAAGGAAAAAGCGTATTTTCTCCGCGTGTTGTAGGCGATATTGCTTATGCCTAACATTGAGATTCGGAGCCCAATTAATCAGCTCACTGGAAAGAATTGGCTTTTGACTTATTTTTCCATCTCACAAGTGTTTGATGGGGCCTTCTCGCATTCTCGAACCTCAAAGGGCTTTTCCCCTCCAGTTCAGAGGGATTTACAACAGCAAACCACTTCCGACGCATTGGAGCTTCACGCAGGCTAATACGTGACTACCACTACATTGAGGTTCACGTCGAGAGTGGGCCAGAGTAGACTTCGAAAGAAGATTTATTTCACAGCTGTCATGCTACTACCACCATGCACTTTTCTTAGGGTAAAAGCCCCGGAGAAGGAAACAGCTGAAGAGGATTTTACAGGTAACCTTATACTGTAGCAAAATTGCCCGGTGAATGGATGTAACTGTCACCCTCATCCCAACAAGTTGGGAGACGACGCATACTGTTGTGAGGAAGGATCGCTACGGAACGCTACGAAACAACACCACCGATGAGGATGAATGGCTATTGCAGTAGATTTGGGAAAACTCCTTCAGTTTGGCAACTGTGGTCCGGATAGAGACGAGGAACGCTACAAAACAACACCACCGATGAGGATGAATGGCTATTACAGTAGATTTGGGAAAACTTCTTCAGTTTGGTAACTGTGGTCCGGATAGAGACGAGCTACCCACGACCAGAAGAATGGCACGAAGTCACCTTTCGAATGTCAATATCCATCTAAGACATGCAGCAGCCAAGGTGGTGTTAGCTCTAGTGCTCCTAGGCAAATGCGCGAGCTGTGCAAGGTTAAGAATGTTGGCCTTGAGTTCTTTTTTCCGATGAGAAAACATTCAATTAGTTAGTTCATTGTCTCGTATTCCTCTTCGGGGCTGATACAGTTTATCAGCCAAACAACGCCCATTTTTCTCACAAATACATTTGGGAACGACCCAGGAGCATCATTCTGAACTGTTGTTTGCCATCTTTCTTTCACGGCATACAGTGGACGGTTCATCAAATGACATCCACCATTCTCTAAGTTAATGGGAACTACATTATGAGGTCCTCGGTAGTGCTTGCCACCACTTTTAGGTGTTCACCTCACCGTCGGGTGCTGTCGTAGCGGATGAATGCCCATGATAGTATGCCGGATATATGCTCCCAGGGGTAAAGAGCAGTCTGAGGGAAAACGCTTTATAGGGCTTTGGAGTGAATTTTTAGATGCATAACTGACTCGTGGGCATCAACAATTACTACAGAATATCATTGGCATTCCCACAAGTGCCTTTTGATGTTCTTACACCTTCAGTAGCCTGGATTAGCCGAATAAGGAAGTCTGTCCTTATCTGTCATATTAGGTTCCACAAAAGTACATCGTAAATTGGAATGATGGAAACGAATCACCATTTTCCATACGTGCTTCATGCATAGTTTATTATTACATAATTTCACAGGTGTTATCTAAATGCTCATTTGTTTTTTCTGATAAAATTTATTTCATTGTGAACGTATCAAGGAAAAATGCCATTTAAAAGGCTTAAAATAAGCATTTTTAAATATTTATAATTTATTATATATTTTCCTTATTAAATGTCATGATTGTAGAGCATCTGTGAGATGCTAGGGCCACGGTGCCCAGAGTTATCATTGGGCTTGGAAATATGGAGACACATTCTCGAATGAAAAGTATGGGTTTATTTGTTCCCGTCCACCCGAGAGATAAATGATCGCGTCCACATGCCAACAGATCAACCACAACTGGAAAAACCAAAAAATGCACAACCATGCAGCAGCACTCCTTGCCACTAAATGGGGCAGGGACTGCCTTTCGAACCATCCGCTCAAGGCTCCCCAAGGCGGGTAAGAAACCCATTTTAGTGGGTATGTGCACGACCTTATCATTGAGTGTCTAGGGGGAGGGTTCAGAGCTCAGCCACTACGACCCCAACCCTCCATGTGTATGCCGTTGATGCGCCTAACTTCTTCTCATAAGTGCAGGGTCAACTAAGTGTACCGAACAGTATAGATGTGTTGGAAAAGCAGACGGAGATGATGGAGTATCAGATCTCTTGCATAAGCATAGTGATGTAAAGAGAAGACCCCCTGTCTAAAGAATGCTGCCATAAGAGTGGCCAATTTTTTGTTCACGCCAGGTCAATCCAAATTCAAAACATTACTAGTTAAAATACACTCAAAAAAGTTAAAATTAGTGAACACATTGGCAAAATTAGTTTTACCTAAAGGACGCTTGTAATACCTAATGCTGTGGAAAATTGCACTTCTCAAGAGGAAATGTGAATATTTAAAAATAGCATTGGCATGTATTAATGCGCAATAGTTTTTTTTGATTCCCACATACGTTGTGTTTTATGAGCAACTATTACCTCCATTTCCAAAATAAGAAGAAAAATTGACCTGGATATGCATATAGCATATGCATATCTTACTGAAAATCTAGAAAATAACGCTGGAAAAATAACACCAGAATGAATGACGATTTCAAGAGTTTTCATCTTCCTTTGGGACCTTCACTCTAGTCAGTTAAATAATTAAATTTATAATAAGTTAAATACTAAATTCGCAGATATGGCAGATGGACCCGAAAGCTGAATTATAGTGAAATAGCTTTCTTCTGCATTAAGCCATTCCTATATATAACATACATGAAAAAATCAGGATAGTGCATTAAATCGAGTGATAGACGCCATTAGAGATATGGTCAACTACCTACTTTCAAAAATAGAAGTTCAGTGAATGAGCAAGTCAGTCGACATCAGACGATGGGCAGGAATTGAGAATCAAGTGAGGCAGAAAACTTAAGGCAAATATCACAATCAGCGAGCAACCCAATGGCTGGGTTTAGAGGTGAGGAAAATTCTCTGATAATTTTATCATCCCCACCATGTATAAAATTTATGCATGTACGGTATTTCATTCTTTACGACGTTTTCATGACAGAACAATCGAATCACAAATAACAGTAACTTAGGTGTTAAAAGAGGCATCACCCAGATTTGAATTCAGGACTCTTCAGTTAGTCGACGAACGCTCTTACTACTGGGCTACTACGACCAATACGAAAAGTAGTGCCATGTTGGCCTTTATCTTCACAAAAAAAGTAAAATTAAACGATCCATTTGTAGCCTGGACTAAATGAGGACTCCTGATTTTTTGAAGGAAATCAGCTTGAAGCATCATTACAAACTTGGCAAATACACAAGCATGAACTAAGAAGCTAAAATATTTGTAAAATCCTTTTTTTTTGACTTCTTAAGAGCTGGAAATCAAGTATCTAATTTGGGTAATGTCAATATTTTTGAAGAAAAGTTTTACTCGCTTTTGATACGTGGATTTTCTTGGTGAGAACTGTTTTCCACGTATTTCTAGTCCCATTATCCAGTTTCCTGTATTTAAATGCAAAAGTTGTCAGATAATATGCTAAAATGTTAATTTGAATGTTTGATATTCCACCACATCAACCATCTTGCTAGTCCACCTAGCCTCCAGCAGTAAAATAATAACGTTAGAAAAATTACATTCATCCACAACCCTTTGGATTTTTTAGTTTGATAATAACAAACAGGCTGTATCCCAACGAAAAATTCACTTATCATGTAAATTTATTAATTTTCAACCGAGAAAAATATTTCAAAGGGGTCCCAAGCATGAAATAGATAGCAAGTATCATTATATAAATCATAATAACTTTGGAACATGAACTGGCTACTGGGTGAGAGTGGTGGGGATTCATCATATTAATTCCAGGCAGCTATTGCGAAAGTAGACCTCAAATGTATGCCAATTACTTCAATGTATAAAAACTATTGCCATCCTTACGAGGTTTGAATATTCCTGGTGTTGAACCCACTCTCTCAGCCTCAAGTTGTTGGATTAGTTCCCACATAGATTTAGATGCCAAAAACCTTTTCGTTAATTATTTTCCCTACTGTACAGTAGAATCCACCACCACAAGTGCAGACAAAAATTTCACTCACTGCAAGGTGCACTCATTGCCACCAATGTGAATTTTTTTTGCTTCCATATCGCCATCTATCATTACAATTAGTCAGGGCAAAAATGAACGATCGATTATATGTAACAATAGATTGGTTAATATTCAAAATCATGCTACATAAGGAAACAATAATATTTCATAACCAATGCAATACCATGAGATGGTCAACAAGGTAAGTAAATGGGATGACAATCACGGCAAAATTGATCAAATATATTCAATAGACATTAAAACAGTAAGCAAAGTGACAACAACTGGTAACGTGCCCAGCTACATTTTATTTCTCTTACAGGGCAATAACTTGCCACATAAGTTGTAATTTTGTTATCTTAGTCTTTCACGGGTCATTAAGTTCTTGATTTATGCAAGCAGGTTGACAGTAACCACAATCGACTCATTACACCCATTTAACAGAAATGACCACTCATTATAAACAACATATAACTTCACATGCTTTTCATTGTGGACTATAAGTGGGGCAAAAATTTCTCACCATGGCAATATTCAACTCAGAGTAATAGGATGTAAGCAGGAAGAAAGTTGAAAAGACAAAGTGAAAAAGTAAAAACCTACAAAAGTACAAAATGTAAACACCTCTTGAGGTAAAATCTATTTGGCATCTTAGTTATTGCCCCTTAGAAAATTGCCCTACTTCTATAACAGAAACTCTTTTTTGCCAGGGTTTAATTCTTTATATTTTGTGCTTTTGAGAACCTGAACCTAACCTTGAATTAGAATTTCAAAAAGAATAGTGTTACATTTTTTCCCTGAACACTAACAGGGAAAAATAATTTTCTATCAGAAGGTGATAAAATTTACTACACGGCAACCTCAAAATATAACAAGAATATTGGTTGGGATACAAAAGAATAAAAGTTTGGTGCATGAACAAGATTTTTTAAAGGGATTTACAATGTTCTGCTTTGTTGTAAACAAAGTTTTACTGCAAATGTATTTGGCTTCCTACACTACAATAAAAAACTAGTTTTAAGAGCAATAAATGTTCTCCTTTAAGGAGGAAATAAAAAATACTAAGTAGGTAAAAACTACTCTAGTATTCCCTTATTTTTTTAAATAGTGATAAAAGATATAAGAAAATAAACCTAATAAAATTACACTACAAAGCACAAAATGAATTTTATTACCAATATTCAAAGGAAATAAATGAAATGAACTTTATTGTATGACAAATAAATACTTTCAGCATTACCTAGCTTTAAAAATTTCAGCTCAGGATTCAATAGCCCTTTATTAATTTACCACACTATGTTACTACAGTAAAAAATTTGATCCTCATTAATTAAATTGCACATACCAAGAAGAATAAGGAGTGTATCATGTGAAATAGGGTTCACAGGTTCATTCGGAAGAAGGTCATCCAAGGTTAAAAGGCTACTTCTCTTATCATCTTGCAACTGAAACACAAAATACAGTGCTTTGAATATCTACTCATAGTGATAAAAAATTAAATGCATGATTAAGTAAAGCTATTCACTTCATAAAACGGTTTAAAATTTTATTTCCTACTGGAAAAGGAAGCTGAGAGCAAGACAGTTTGACATAAGTTAGATGGTAAATGGAAGGATTCCAATATTCTAAATGGCATTCTTTCTAGAAAAACAAATCCACTGGAAAGGTATAACATTTCATCCACTAAAATTTAAAAATGTGCCTCCAAAATTTATGATTTTAATCATCACTTTAAGTAACTAAAACATAAGCATATCTACAGTAGAAGATCACTAATCTGGAATATCCATCACCTGGTCTTCTTCGGAAGAAATATACTTCCATTTTTTTTTATACCTACTGTCTTTAAAAGGGCACTATGATGAAAAAAAGATATCTGAAAGTAATATATGCATTCAGAGAGAGATGGATAGCATCCGTGCTGGGAAAATAACTATGAAAACTCTAGAGGTGAACTCCTAAAGAAGAGGAGGGCAGAGGAAATGGATAAGTTTTACATGAAATGAAGAGACAGCGGACAAATGCAGACCTAAATAGGATGAGGGAATGCTTAGATGCAGCAAATTGCAATAGAAGTGGTCCTTGGAGAATCTACCTTGGCTGATAGAACACTACTATTTAATATGACATTAAAATTTTTATGCCCCTTGATTAAATCATGAACGATTGCAAAATGTTGAAATATTATGGAATTGATTGAATGTAAATGTGTATTTAAAAAGTCACATAATGTGCTCACACTTTGTTACCATGGATTTCAAAGCAACTTTAATTTATTTTTTAACAAAACAAAAGGTAGCAGGAATTTTTAGAACTACCACAGAATTCACTCCTTATTCGCTTTAGTGGAGAGAGGTGGAAAGAATCTTTAAAAAGTTCTGAAGTATGGATTCCATTAAATATAATTCTGGATTAGCCATCTTCTACTGTAAAATATTTCAAACCACAACATTCACAGGAGTAGGTATATTAATGAATATAAGAATTGGGTTTTCTAAGCTGGCATAAAAGTGCACTCAATTTAAAAAAAATCTATATCAAAAGAAATTTTTGTGATCATTAAGTTTGCTTAAGATGCTTATCATGCAAGTTTCACAATTGATCCTGTGTTATCTTAAAATCTGAAAGTTAAACATTCGTAAAAAAAATTTAAGACTCATACCATATGGAAATCAGTACATCTGACTGAAACTTACTGTGCGTGCTAGAGGTCGTTTCAGATGTTCTAAAGGCACCAATGTCAACTCAACATCCTTCTCCAGCTTTATACACTGGTGAACATACTCATAGTCTGCTAGACAAGAATGTGAACTCAAATATTCTGCTCGGCCTGACACCTTCAATACAAAATCATCTGCTGATGCCCCAGGTAAGGTAAATGAGGAACCCACCCTTCCCTCAATTTCACAGACAATGTGCAGGATCACATGCTCCACAGTAGATGTTACTGAAAAAAATGGCCAGGAAAACATTGTTCAGGAAGTACAAATCAGGCAATAATATTTTACATCACAATAAAACTTCAGCAAGTTCCTCAAAATAAAAGGTCTCAAATTGAACTACATATGTACTACCACACACACAGGCTATTCAAAAATTTGAAGAAGTTTTGAATTAATCTCAATATTTAGTCAACCTCATGAGGATAACTACATATTTCAGTCAGCACCAAGAAACTACGATACAAGACTAGAATTATAAAATACTACCTCTCAAATTACAGCCCATCTATCTGACGATACTAGGTAGGTACATCTTTAGCAATACAGATTAATGAATGGCTCCCAAAATGATTACTCTATTCTGCCCTATTACATGCTGGTTAGAATTATTCTTTGGACCATAACATTCACATTCAACTAGCAGTAAATTCCATCTCCCCCAATATATTCTGCCATTTTTTATTTTACTTAAAAATCTCACTCAGAAAGAGGAAAGGTGATACAATAATTATCATGCATGACAGTCAATTGCTTACTCAACTGTGTGATTGAAAACCAGGACTGAGGTATTATATAGTAGAATCATCATCTACCAGTATTGCAGGGTTTTGGGACATCAAATGCCTTTATTTGATAGACCCTCATTGCTGGGTCTAACCTTTCCTGCAGTAGAATTTTCATTCCTAGTTTTACACACCTTTCCATCTCATAAACTTTCTGCCTATCTTCATGCCATCAAAAATCCATATTATTTTCTCCTTCTTCCACACATGCTGAACATTTTCCCAACTATCAGTCTCTTCAACATCCTTTCACTTCAAAATGTGATCTCCACACACTTTTGTCTGCTCACTTTTGGAGTTGGTCCTCCAGGTTTTTAGTGTCCCAGTTTGGTTCTTGTTTCACTCTTGCTTTTTTCTCGTATCATAGAAAGCTGTCCATGACCATTATCTTGTGATTACAGTTTATATGTACATGCTTCAGAATGTCTCTAGCCATGACTAGATATGATTTTATATTTTAGCTATGTCTGACAAGACTTTAGCCAATCAGGTATCTGACTCCCACTCCTGGCATTTTGCATGCATAACTTCTGTACCCGTTTTGCTCAATGAATATGAGTGCCTTCACTATGTTCTTTTCATTGCAGACTTTAAAGTCTTTTATTGAAGTGTAACCTTGAGCCCAAACTGTCTGATGCTGACTACATCTTTTTCCCCTCCAACCACTGCATTCCAGTCACCCATAATGATCAAATTCTCTTTTCCTTTCACTCAGATAAGGACTTTTTCTAGTAACTCATAAACTTCTTCTATTTCTTCCTCAAAGTGACTGGATGTAGGCATGCATACCTGCACAATTGCTGTTGGCTACCTCTCTAGCTTGATCAGAGGGAACGACTTGTTATACTGCCAGCATGCCTTCACCATTTATTCCCATTGTATTGTCAGAATTATGCCAACTCCTGTTATTTTTGAGCATCTTCTGAGTACACCATCTGATTGGTATCCATCATTCCAGAAATATTAGCCCCTGTCCACTTTACTTTGCTGATTTATAGGATGTCCACCTAAAGTCCTTTCATCATCTTCATCTCCACATTTTTCCATTCACACAAACTCCTGCAGAACTCACTTTCTTCATACCGATCCAACAATTGTCTAATCTGCCTGATGTTACCCTCCAAGTAGTCCCCACAAAGAGACTATTTTTACCTCCAGAATGTTTTACTGGAAGGAATGCTAAATGCCAAAGGGAGGTTAGAAGGCAACGATGGTTTTCCGTCGCCTTTCACATAGCAGTACCCCAGCCGATCCCATTAACCCGTTAACGCCCAAATTATTTTCCCTGGAAATTATTTCGAAATTTTTACAATAAACACATATTTTGGCAACCAAGAGGCATTGTTATATTAATTTTTGTAATATCTTTTACGGTTTTTGTAAAATCAGCTGTCCTATATATAGGACGCTGGGCGTTTACAGCAAAAAAATCTTTTTTATCAGTGGAAATATTCATTACATCCATATAGCCAGTTTTATAAAACATTGTATTACTTATAAATTGATTTTATGATTTTAACAAAAAATATCATTTTCATCATAAATACTGTCAGTAAAACTCAAAGAGGGATTACAACTTTGTACAACTAGATAGCCTTTTAGATGTAATTTCTTGGAAATGATGATGAGTCCTTTTTTTGTTAGGTATTTATAAAGTTCCCAAAACTTGACATAATGAGAAAATACACCTTAATATTCACACAATAATCACTTTTTTATATAATTGCCACTCTATATATTCATACAGTAATCCCTTTTTACATTCATAAAATTTGGTATGTACATTCCACCTATTTCTCGTGATACAATGGGAAACATCTAATACACAACCAGACTACACACTTTATGCAGTACATGAGAGGTTTGCCGGTACAACATTTGTATTGACAACTCCTCTGTTTGCCCCTTTTATCAATAATATGATCTTTTCCATCATATCTTACGTCATCAGAAACGCTGACTCTGGAAGTTGATGGCAGACTCAATGGGCTACCTCTTTGCAGTTTCCTTCCATGCCATAATTTTAAATAATGAACGGCGATGACTCTCTTGAATTCTTTAATGGATATAGATTTCTTACCATGAATATCACGGTACATCAAATATGCATTGACAATTGACAAGTCAATAATTCTGGTAAATATGCACCAATGCCATTTCTTGCCCTTTATTGCAATCGCATGCTTTTCAAATAACCTGTCATATTGGTCCACACCATCCATATATTTATTGTAATTGTTTATAAGGGCAGGTTGTGGCACGTAAGCTCTTTTTTCCTTTCACCATCTCAACTCTTGCACTCAAGGCTCTAATGAATCGAAATTTGTAGCCACTGCAACACATTTATTATCATTCCATCTCATA
Organism: Platycnemis pennipes; assembly: GCA_933228895.1. Classification (NCBI taxonomy): domain Eukaryota; kingdom Metazoa; phylum Arthropoda; class Insecta; order Odonata; family Platycnemididae; genus Platycnemis; species Platycnemis pennipes. The sequence goes on from OW121855.1 coordinate 34,587,802, forward strand.
ATAAATATTTCACTACATTTTCAAATCTGTGATCAGTGCTACTCTAGGATATTTTTCCAATTGTTTGTGATTCATGAGCGAGCACTGTCCCATTCTATTTTCTCTAATTGTCCCCATTGCTCTAAATCCTTTTTCCCTCAACTCATCAAGTAGTGCAAAACTTGTAAAAAAATTATCAAAATATATTTCATGACTCGAAGGATCATCTTTCACAGAAAGCATTTGATTCACAACTCGAGTCCGAAGAGGTCTAATGTTATGGTTCTCCGATTCTTTACCAAAATAAAGAGAGATTTTATAGTAATAACCATTTTCTCCACAGAGTGCCCATAACTTGTAGCCGAACCGAATCGGTTTACTTCTGATACACTGTTTCTGAGAGTGGTGCCCGTAATCCCTGCTAATCATCTCATCGACAGACAAGATTTTAAGTAAAATTTTCCATTTGCGAAAGTTGTCATTCACCATATCTAATAGGGGTTGAATTTTGAGGGTTCGATCATTCTTGTTGTTTTGTGCTTTTGAGTTATTTTGAAAATGAATGTCTTTATTTTTAAATATGTGTTCCTGCTCATGGCGTTTCGAACAATTGGAGTACCCAAGTCTTCTTGATCACTCCAATAATCTCGCTCACTTGACAACGTCTGGTAACCAGAGAGAATCAGAAATCCAAAGAAAACTTTTAGATCGTCTACCGAAAAAGTGAAAAATGGCTTATTTTTTGACCTATTGCATATCGAATTGCCTCCTTTACTATCATTGCAAACACCTCATCCCTGAAGAATTCTTCAAATACATTCATATTGAGTGATTCTCTAAACATGACTTTGCCTTGTCAAAATTGTTCTTAGCCATAACTCGAGCAACATGGAGAGTAGAATAACTACGATATTCTCTTTTCCAACTTTTCTTATTTGATGTGACCTTTACCTTCTTAGTAGGGTTTTCAGGAGCCGCTGGGGCTAATGTTGGTTTTTCGTTCTCTTGCACAACAATCTCTGCTACTCCTGTGACATCTGACACAAAGGGTACTGTCAAACCGCCATCATCTACTTCCTCTTCATCTGTTAGTTCATCAACCTTGGGAGGAATTACGTTTATATCTGCTTCTATTTCCTCCGAAAATAAATGATCGCATGCCTCCTCCAAAGTTAAAAACGTTTTTCGACTAATTGCAGGTGCAATCACTGCGATAAAAAATGTAAATACAAAACGAGAAACTATGCAGCACGTGTAAAACCGAAAATGGAACGTACCGAGTCCTATTTTTAGGACAGAGATATTCACCGTATATAAAGAAGTTCATAAAAATCAGGAAATATTTTCATAAATAACTGCAGTAAGTGAAAGTTACATTAAACTAAATCTAATTCTCTTTGTAAATTACCGGTCTTTACCTGTAACAAAATTTTTACAGCGTATGTTGCCTTCGTAGTCACTGCGTAAGGAAAAAGCCGAGTTCACAGACAAGCAATAGGCACAGACTGAAGCACAGGAAGGAATGCTATAAATGAATATCTTACCAAGTCTTTAAATGACATATTCGATGCATGTTATTACATTGCTGTGTGAACTTAGTAAGATGTCTTGAAATACAACGAGCCCTGTAACAGCCTATGCCCAGACTATGCTACAATGTGTTCAGTCCACCCAACGCCCAGCGTCCTATTTATAGGACAGTGATATTTATCATGAATTTTTTCTTGAAATACAATGATTATTTAAAAAATAACTGTGACTAATGTAAGTTACATTCATAAGCTCCTAAACACTGTATAAATAATCAGTTATCAACTTTTTAAGAAATTTTATAGCATATATTACTTTTATAGTCACATTGTGCAAAGAAAGCCAAGTTTCAGAGACTAAAAAAAGTCGCAGTATTGAAGCATAGAAATGAATATTGTGTAGAATAGCTTCACCAATTCCTATATAACAATTTTGCGGCATTATATTATAATGTTGCAGGAATTAGGTGAGAAATCACTGAAATACAGTGTGTCCTATATATAGGACGCTGGGCGCTAATGGGTTAATTTTATTCTCATCCATAGCTGTGGCAGTTGACACTGGGCTGATCTTGATCAGTGCCATATGCCTTATGATGAGACAACAGGCTCTCACCAAAGAAGCCAGTAAAGTGTAGTTGAATGCAACTTGTGACAAAACTTTGAGATGTATTGTTCCAGGATAATCATAAGATTTTTGCCATTGCAAAGAGTTAAGTTCTCAAAATTTTTAAATTCTGAGTACTAATTATGTGTAGCAACACTTACCATCACAAGTGAATGTAATCAGGCCGCAAACATCTTTGACACGGACAATCAGTTTAATGCTCGTTCCCTCTGTGTACGTGCTTTCAATTGTAGGGCTGATAACCAAACCAACATTGGTACATGTATCTGAGTAAACAAATTCTCCTGCAAAGAATAACCATTGTATAGCCTTTCACATAAAAATATAAAACAACATTAATTTTATGAAGTGAAGTCAATTACCTCTTAGTTTCTTCACCATAGTCTGGAAAGCTTTTAAGTCACAGTCATGGTGAGCAGACTTGAGCTTCACAACCTGTATGTTCTCATAGAGTCGACTTTTAGATTTTTTCTGAAAGAAATGAATACCTTGTGGATAATCTACATGCACGACAACAAAAATCAATATGTTTTGCCACTTTAAGGCAGAGTAAAACAGTACCAATAATAGCTAGACTTCATAGAGAGGTCAGGTTTAATACTGTTCTAATGAGGACCATTAATTAGTTCTAATGAGGACCAGGAAAAATTTGTCATACCACTCAACTGACACTGTTGCTTTGCAATGAACCTATAGCCGTGGAAATTAAAAATATCTTTGGAAATAACAGTATTGTCACTTAAAAAAACATTCTGAGCTATAATAGCTATGAAAATTGCCAATGACAACAATGGTACAATATATCTTGATGAATCAATAGTGAATTCCAAGGGATGAATTCCTTTAGCACCTATAATCTATACATAGGACACAGCAAAATTCCATTCATTTACACAATGCACATTATCAAAAACATTAAGGAAAACAGCAAACTGCCACAATTTTTTCATTGCCAATTAAAAGTGTATATTTCTAGAGCTAGTTTTTGCAAAATGCAAAATTACAACTCCTAAAAAGATGCCTATTTTTTGTATCATCATTTAAAAGGGTTCATGCATCTTAAAAACTGTTCTGGGAATTTGAGATAATTAGTAACATGAATACCATGTAATGGAAGAATAATAACTCTGATAATATTAGTAAAATTTCAAGGATTGTGAACTAGCGATGAAAAACCTTAACAGAGTTGCTCACTGATATGCACAATATTAATATTCCACGGAGAAAAAATCACCATTAATTCTACAGGGAAGAAGGATGCCTAGGTAGCTAACTTGCTAACACACCAAGCCAGAAAATCAGGGGGATCCAGGTATGAATCCCAGAAAAGGGAAATTGTTTTTTTTTGTAGAAACCTTGCTTTTCGTGAAAGTGTTATAATACAATAAGGGTCTGCGTAGAAGTATATGAAAACATGCTAGGTAATTTTTATCATTTAAAAAAATCCCTCGGGTGAGTTTATCAGGATTAGAAATCAAGTCAATACAATGATGCAGCTAATGGGATAAATGGGTTAAAATTAAGGAAGTAAATACACATATGCTCACCTTCCTGGAGTACGTTGATTTCCTCTTCTCATCATCCTTTTTGGATGATCTGGGGGGCAATGGAGGAGGTTGGGAATATATGACACTCTCTCGTTCTGAGGAGTCAATAACAGTTTTCCTTGGTGAGTCTTTCACAACTGTAGCATACAATGGTTCACCTTGTTGCACAGTGCACTGAGATGGAAGGGCATTGATGAAATCAAATGTGTCATGTATATCATAAATACTGGAACCTTCCGAACGCAGGTCATCCATTCGATCAACAGAGGACTCCCTGAGCCCTCTCCGATGCGATGAAGAAAAACTACTACCCGCTTCTCCTTCGATAGCTGCGATGGGGGCTGCACTTATGCCTCCTTCCACATTTTTTCGCTCACTTCCCACTGAAGGGCCATCCTCTAGCTGTGCACGAACAGGTTCCCTTGGAGCCTGTTCCTCTAAGCTTTCAGTATTCTTGGTCACAGAAGGGGATTTTGAGGATTCATCTGATGACTTGAGCAACAAAGGATCAAATGTCTCCAGCAGACTTGCGCGGATTGAGGCTGTGGACTCCCTTCTATTACGCCGTGATCCGCTGTCAGACACTCTCAATGGGGTGAGGTCAATTAGGTTGTTATTGTCCTTCTTACCCATGAACCTCAGCACATCCAACTCAGACTCAGTGGGGCTCATCAAGGCCAAGGGTCTTGGGGCATGACTGACGGGCATTGGGAACACACCACTTTGGTAAGTTGAGGAGAGGGGAAGTTGAGGATATATTCTTGATGCATTGAAGGATGCGTTCCAACCAATGTGGTTTTCTACATTCTGAAGGGATGTTGGCAGATGTGGGTACAACCTATGCAGGGAGATTTGATTGGTTGGCTGGAGAGATGCAGCAGGGAATGCAGATGAAACTGGAATTTCTGTAGCCAGAGCAGGTTCTGATGATAGAGCATTGCTGGATTCAGGGAATAAATTTTGTGCAATTGTAGAAGTGTTGGCATCCGACTGAAAAAAAAGGATAGACCTATTAAAGCCCATTTGAATCCAAACTTCCCTATTTCCACCATATCAAAATAGACTAAATCAAGACAATTGTCTTATAGCAATAAGATTGCAAGCATAAGAAAATGCCTGCAGAGATAGTGGATAATTGTGCTAAAATTTAAGGCATGCCAACAATAAAGCATGTTAATGGGGCGAAAAAATATTCTTGCATGTATACTTACTAAGTAGAATAAAGAAGAATAAAATATATCCCATATTCAAACTCCAGTTTATCAGAATGCAAACTGTTTACAAAAAGCCACGTGGCTAGTTTGGCTGACAGGCAAAAACTTAAATCAAGCAATAGTCATATAGTTAATTAATGAACTAAAGCATGTATGCAGCGATTTTAACATAGTAGCTCAATCTTCATTGAATTCTATATGAACCCATAGAAAATAACTCCACATTGGGTTCATTTCTGAGCATGCACAAGGCACTGAGATTCCTCAACCTTGCAAAATAAAAATTAAATACTTATCATATAAAAAAAACAAGGAAATTTAGAGACAAAAAATTCCTGCCAATTCTGTTAAACAGCTTTAAGACACTGTAAGGGATATTATTTAGCCAGCTTTAATTTTGTTCACATAAAATCCGAGGATTCTTGCGAAATCAAGTGGAATTTGTACCTACTGAAGTAATGCATGAGCAATTTTCCACAAAATAAAAATTTTTACTTCTGCCCCAAATATGTACATATTGAAGTAATACACGTGCAATTTTCCACAAAATAAAAGTTTATACTTCATGCCTCAAGACCCTTGGCCATGATGAGACCCACAGAGTCTGAAATAGATGTGCTAAGGTTCATGGGTAAGAAGGACAACAAAATGACACTTGACGATGATGTATCAACATTGAAACCTGGGTCAAAGTAAAAACTTGTATTTTGTGGAAAATTGCATGTGTATTACTTCAGTTAATTTTGTTCCTTTAATCACTACACAAAAAGATAAGCTTCAAGTGAGGGTATATATGAGGTGAGTACTGGAAAATTACCAACATCTATTCAGGCATGTAGGAGGCTGGTAAAAAATTTACAAACATAATTAATTACCTGAGAGGACAAAGCCTCAGTAAGCTCCTCATAAGTTTTTCTGTTCTTTACTGCCCATTCTGGAGGTGATGGGCTATTAAATGACATGAGGTCCTGGCAAACCACATGGTTATTTTTTGCAGACAATGCAGCTGATGCACTATTCCTTCTTGGTGCTGATGGAGGAGGTGCAATGATTTGTATTGCTCGAGGTGTCCCTGTATTAAAGGAGCCTGGGCGAGGTCTTGGTTTAAGCTGCAAGACTGAGGACTCCTTCTGACTAGAAGCATTTTCATTTTCACTTTCTTCCACAACAGGAGCTGATGGAGAAGGAGAGATGATTGATCAACCAAACTATGTTGACATCCTCGCAGGGATGCTCAATGGTTTTTGAAAATTGAATCGTCAATGAGAGACAGGATGTTATAAAACATGAGGTACACAGTTGCTATACCAACATTTACTAGCAATTCCTTACTTAAATGTCATGAAAGTAACACAAAAGAGTACTAAAAGAGATTAATTAACTCACCAATGTTAACATGTCACATGGAAACTGTATAGTAGAATTACTTACTAGCCAATTTTCATTACTATCCAAATGTCAATGGCCAATTAAATACGAAAGTTCCATATTTACTAAATAAGACAAACTAACTGTAGTATATGAATTGAAAACTATAAAATAATAACTGGAGCAAATAAGATTTGGGATTGGAAAACCAAACTTGGAAGTAGAGAATATGTTCGATGTATAGGAAATACTCTATTATAGGAAACAGACACATGATTTATTTGACAATCAATTAAGAACTAAAGTATTACAAATGAAGGATCGTGGACATTTTCCCAGCAGTGTGCCCAACAAAGGAATTACTTTTTAGCGACTATTTCAATGTTCCTTGATGATAAAATGCTCCGACCAGGCCAAAAGTTTACATAACATTCATAAAAATCAATGTCTAGCCCGTTATAGTTTTCAAATTCTAGCAAGTGCATGTGTGCAACAAATACAACATATGAGATATAGGCCGAGCTCATGAGAGGTCAACCCAATTTACAAGCAGAATTCAACTTCTCACCAATTGAAGCATTGTTCTCCCTGGCACTCAGCCGCTCCAATTTCTGCAGACGAAATTTTTCAAGCGCCAAACTTTCAAGACTTAAAGCTCTGGCTCTTTCAAGATCTTCTTGAAATTTCAAATCATAATCTGTAGGGGAGGCCTGCCCCGTATTGTTGTCCATCTACGAGAAATAATGAAATATTTAGTAGGTACGCATAGAAGCTTATGAACTTAATATGTGGTCCAATAAGGAGTTTCAGGGAGTAACAAATTCTCTGCAATTTCTTAAAATTCCGATATGTGACCGTTCTCGTCATAGTCTGATTGTCAGGCACTACTTAATGACAACGGTAAAAATTAAATATACACGTCAATAATAACCTTACAAAGAGATTAGTACCTTCTTTTGTGTGTATCGAACATTTCCAGACCGTTAAAAGGGTAAAAGATATACTTTCACATCATAAAGTTTAACATGTTTATGTTTCTCTTTCACAGATGACCGTAGTTGATAACAGACTAGCCACTCGATGAACTGAAAACAGGGCAGCGAAAATGCTGCCATCAACGTGGGTTGTACAAACTACTTGTCGAGAATGCCGCGCGCGTTTTAACAGCTCTGAATTTGTCAAAATATGTTATTAAAATGAACTTGCAATTAAAATTGATAAACGGGCTGTTTTCAATAGACATCCTATTCACCAAGATACATCTCGTTCTCCAGAAATAACATTCCTCTGAAATCGGAAAAAGTTAAAATGTAATTGAACAAAAATACAGACTATGCTGCGATTCCATTTCCAAATTCAATTTGCTCTTCCATCATACAACAGCAATTCACAAAAGCTACTTTATTTTATAAAATAAGGAGAAATGAATCGATCATAATCATCGTCTGAATCTACGTGAGCTTGATTATTCCTTGAAATTCGAATGAAGATAATGCCGGGTTTTTTGGTGACTCCAGTTTTTAAATCTACCAAACGGCGTTTCTGGGTGGACATAAGTACGAGCACAGGTGTTCTCACATAAAAGTTTCAATTAGGGTCGGCTTTCATAAAATAACGCTGAGCAACAAGTAAATATTTTCTCGCTAAACTGGTGTTACATGTTTCGAGAATGGTGGGGTAGAGTGAACATAGTCCACGCAGCGGATTATTAATATTGATAATTAATTTTATTTCCCCGAAGATAATTATGCATTACAATTCCTCTTTAAATATACGCACTATAATCCATTAAACCTTAGTTTTTTGGAAAAAATGTAGTTTTTAAGAACCTCCAACTACTGAGACATCATCGAACCTATTGACTTTAACCTAAAAAAAGATCCATGCTCAAAAAAGTGTGACCATTAGCTTATCAGGCTGGAACGTCATCAACCAAAACCAGCATTAATCAAAACCTTACATCACTGCGGTAATTATGCATACTCGATATTAAAATTGTGTGTTAAAACAACTAAAGGTCACTTTCCATTAACTTTTCACATTTTGCGCGTGCCACTTTAAAATGGATTTGTTCTGCGATCTGAAAGCCATCGTTAGGGAAGACGATTGAAAAAATATATTTTTTTAACTACCCGAATACTTCTCTCCGTACTTTTTGTCGTCCTTTCGTTACAAAGGCTAAATACATTTTTTTAAATAATTCCAGTAGGTATGAGTAGTAGAGGGAATTTTAATAGGTGCATTTTATTCATGATAATCGAATATTTCTCGAGCATCGAAAGTTGAAGAAAACTTCAATTTGTAAAAAGCTGTGGCACAATGAATAAAAATAAAAACATCAAATCTATTAAAAGATAACTAGTATGACCAAATCCTTAATAACGGTCTGGATCATCACTGTGAGTAGATATATAAATCATAGATAGATGGATATGTATGCTCATTGTAAACTGAGAAGATAAGTTCATTGCAAAGTAAGTAAAGATCATTGTAAATATAGATAAAAAATTTCTACCCCTTCATCCTCCCGTTATTTAAAAAAAACTTGTCGAAACCGGAAATGACAAAGGTGAAAAATACTCCGGGAATCCAAAAAGAGCCCAAAACTGAGACCGTAGATTGTGGTTCAATAGTCAGAGGAAAAATATTTACACTCGGCATAAGCCAGCATCCACGAAAGTGGTGTAGTCAGTCTAAGTGGCCGTATTTTGACTCAATTACGGACTCAGGGGCTGACGTGATAGCGACTATTATCTTTGAATTCAAAAGGAAAAGGATGCGGTCACATGCTCGAAATCCGTTGCTATCATTCGATGAAAAATTGCTGCCGCCTTCTTATCCTTGTTCCCTGAAAATCGATGGACTTCCGTGAAAAGTCGTATTAGATTAAGATATCCAGTCTTTTAGTACAAGAAACTTAGTTAGCTCCATTATTGTTCCCTTATTGAATATATTTTACTATTATAAAAAATGTCGTTATTTTTAGTACAGCAGAAGTCGCAGTTGACTGTAAAGTAATACATTAACAAAGAGAAAAGGAAATGGAATGATGGGTTCAAAGCTCGCAAACTAGCCACGAAAACTGGAGTTACCTGCTGAAACATTTCCACAGAGAAAGAGGACGTCTTGGACTTTAAGTACCTGGCCGGAAACGAGGGAGTTCGGGTTCGGGTCCCAGTCAAGGCGAATGATTTTTTTCTCTGTGAGATATTTTGCTATTGTGGAATGATGAGGTTGGAAGACACTACCATTCTTAAGTCCCAAGAGAGAGGGAATATCAATCCTCCTACCCTTAAAACTGAAGTGTTCATCTAACTTGTTACGTTGTATGACCGAAGGTAAAATACCAATGGTGCTATTCAAGGGAAAGAAATTAACAAATAAATAAATAAAACATTTAAAAAATCATTGAAAATAATATTATCAATAAATGAGGCGCATACAAAGTTTTGCGACGAGACGAAATGACAATGCATTTTGTGCAAACGAACTAAAGAAACTCCTTTTAAAAATGCACTAGGTATTAATCGAGGGAAAATATTGTAGCTAACGCGGATTAGGAAGTTCATTCTTATTGTTGGCTGCCTATCAAGTGAATAGGGTTGGTGGGGTGGCTAAAATACCGCCATATGCTCCCCCATTCTAAGGAGCCTGACTCGAATCCCAGCAGGAGCTGAATTTATTTTAACACTATTCCGGCCTCTACAGGAGTTCCGTGTAGAGAAAACCTCAAGTTCGATACTTTGTTTGCCGTATGGGATGTTTAACCATAGTCCCTTTGGCGAGTCTGTTAAGAGCAGGTAGCAGCAATACCAACACTGGGTTTCTCTCGACCCTTCCTCCGTGGCCTGAATAAAAAAATCCTTCCCCAACCAAATTATTTATTGCTCTAATGGCGCAAATGGCGTTAGCTGCCAGTCCTCTACCCCGATTAATATATAATTGGCGACGCGTTTCGTTCCAACCTTCTTCCGTTCTATATCCCACGTGACCTGATTGGCGAAAATGACGTCGTCTGTGGGTCGACTATGGTGAATAAAATCAACCATTCAACCCTAAGCTCATCTGTGGGCTGTCTATGCACAATTTTTAAAAAAATATTACTGTAGCATATTCTCATTCCTCACCCAAAAGTGTTCTCCAGGTACCCTTACATTTTCATATCCATTGCTCGGTCCAAAATGTCGATTTCTTTGTTTTTGCACATGTATCAATCATTTTATCAGTCATTGCAGGTCAAATCAATATCTTAACCTTCCAATGATACTGTCTCCTCACATTTATCCCTCTTCCTCAACTCTATATATCAAATCGAACTTTTGAGACCAATAAATAACCGAAACCACTTCCAAAAATCGTTGAGTACAATCGACTCCAAAAATATTAAATATAATATAAATCAGATGACCATAAACGAAGGAGTATTTAAGGGAAGACTAAAAGTGAAGGAATAAATTCAAAGGGAAGAGGAATGGATGAGTTAGATACATAGGATCCATTGGGATGCTGAATGTATAGGGAGAAGAGAACGCTAGATCGAAACAGATTTAGGGAGGGGTTTAATCGGTTAAGAATGGCAATAAGAGGAGAAGTAGGGAGCGGAAGAATACAAAACGTAATGGAAATGGGTATCCTCGCATAAAACTCAGTTCCGTAACTTGTTCCAAGCCAAAGTAAACCTACTGTTATCAGTGGAACACAAATATTCAGAAGAATAAGAACACACGTGGCTGAGGAAGGAGAATATGCTACTGTAATCTTTTAAAACCTCATGGAATACAAAATATGTACGTTATACATCCCATCCCCTCTTCACACCTGCCCGCTAAAGGACAGGTGTGAATAATTGAGGTGGGGGGTCGTAAATATGAAGGCGTTTTCCCTCTCTCCAAAAACTTCCATTAAATAAATAGGATATCTTGTGTGAAGTGTTTCGCGCTATCTACGGTTCGATAATACGCAGAGAAAAACAGCTTTGTGGAGATGAACTCGCTTACGTTGTCTCCCTCTCCGGGATGTAGGCGTACCTTATGAAACTGAGAACACTCCCGGTAATTGATAATTGTTCTGTGATGAAATTTTTGAGATTTCTCCATTTTGAGATTTTCATACAAATTTAGCCTTAAGCATAACGTTCAACTCATATTCAATAAGAACTTGCTTATATACTTTTCATTTTACTTTTATTTTTACATTTGAAATGATTTTGCGAGCCGCGAGATACACACCCGCCTGTGGTTGGAGCTCACTGGAGACTACGAGAATTCGGTAGGGGCGTCACTGGCAAAATCTGAGGGGAGAAAAAAAGACAATAAACAGGCAAGGAGGTCGCCGTAAAAATATTTGAGAACGACTCTCACGTTTCGGCTTACTCACGAGAAACCAAAATGAAAACGAGGTGGGTTCTCAACGAATCCAACGACCCTCTGGCTTCCACTGATGTTTGTAAAATAAATTCCTTTTCTCCCTCGCTTTTGCAAGAGAAAATTTTATTTTCACGGAAACAGAGTTGGCATTTCAAAATCAGTCTCCCAGTGGTGCATTCCTCTCCGGCCTTTGGAAAACCGCGATGCTAGTCGCCGGCGGCCAGGTCAAGTCTAATTCGCAGTGTTTAGGTGTTCCGACTGAGCGTATATAAACACGTTTACAGTGACCGTTACCTTCATTTGACACACCATAGTCTGCAGACACGGTGAAGATGACTAAATTAGTAAAACTGGTAAGATAGATTTTTTCACTACACCCAGTTTTGCCTGTGGCCATATTTTTGGTAGACAATATTTTACTTTTAGTCTCGGCGGCAACAATTGGTTCTGGGACGATAACTTTCGCGCTGAACTATTTCATTTGAACTGGTAAACGTCGCCTAGGAAAAAATTCTGTTTCCATCTATTCTTCATTGAAACCTTTTTTGCGGATATACTTTCGTGAGATTATGATGGACACTATTATTAATATTGTCCAGGGAAATCGAAAAAATTCAAAATTAATTTTTTAAATCTGTGTTGATTAAATACATTCAGCTGCTTTTTACAGCCTCTAAGATGTTAGACATTTTGGATTAAGTCAAGATGGCACATAATTCAGTACATTCGAAATAACGTATTGGCGATAAACTCTGTGAGTAGATTAGCGTGGTTATTAGCCTATCGGTGAGAGAAAATTGTCCTCAGTTATAGCTATCGGGGCCAAATGATTTTTTGATTTCTTGTAGTAGCATAGTTCTTGAATGTTCAGCAGCTAGAAGCTAGCCGCGTTAATCAGGTCGGTAACGCGCCAGTCTCACAACCCAAAGGTCACTGGTTTGGATCCTGTCTGGGGCATGTGTGTTGAAATTTCTGCGAATTAACCTTAGGATTAAGTAAGATTAGACGTAGTGATACATATTAGCTGTTGGAGTGACTTAAAGTCTAATATTTCTATTAATAACATAATTACTAACTCAGATACAAAATAATGTACGGTATTAGTGTTACGATCTTAATAGAATAACTAGGATGGTAATTGCTATCAGAACGTACTTTAAATTTTAGGAGAAGTCTTTTAGGTAAATTTGAGACTGATCTGTTCGCCGAAGACGTTATATATACATATACCGAGGACACGCGCATAATACGCTACATTTTATCATAAAAACAAGATTAAAGAGATATTGATAGATTTAAAACTTTAGTCACTTTTTTCAAGAACCATTAGATATCATAATAAGCCATACAGATAGGTAGGTGAAATATAGTTAGTTTTTTGTGCATTCGGAATATGTTCATAACACAACCAGCTCATAAACTCAATGCCCCAACAGTTAATAACTATTACATTACTATATAAATACTAGCCATTCAGTTGCACGTACCTCGGGGATGCACAGGTAACATATTTTCATGTATAGTAGTAATATTGTATCTCTAAAGTGCCAGTCAGTAGCGCATGTATGGTGACTGTTCACGCCCAGCCTTATATCCAAGCGGTGACCTGCAGGGTAGTGCATAGATGTTGACGCAAGATCAGCCGCAACTAACAACCTTTTACATGGAACTATTAATGTATCCTACGCAAAAATCTATCTACTACAGTAAGGACTCGCAAAAGTGACACAATACTAAAGTGTTCCTAGGAAAATAAGGGACTACGATATTCGGCAAGTGGAATACAAGACGTAAAACTATTAAATTTGGTACCAAGAAAATCATACGGGAGGGGCTTCACTGGACATGTACAAAGCCTCTCCCATAGTCGAACCTGGGGTCTTTGGTGAGTACCAAAATCTCAATCGAATTTCAATAATATATATAATTTTATTTCGCAATTCTCCTAAGGTCTCCATCGAATTCAGAATCGAACCCGGAATCTCCAATAAGTATCCTACTCTACTAACTGGGGTACCTCGCCCAACGAAAAATGAAACTGCTACGCCGGCAACTAATTCCTCCGATCTTGTCGTCCCTCAACATGCCGGCCTTAAATGCGTTAGTTTCTTCGAACATCTTACGCCTTTTTTCTACCCTTCTCAGTGCTACCACCTGGAACGCCTCCATAGCTAGATTAATTCTAAAATTTACTTTTACTATGTTTACTAGAGCAATTAGTTCAAGAACTATCAACAGGAATTAATTTTATTCAAATCACTACGCATCTACAGTGGAAACGATTAATAAGAAATGTAGGGGACCAACCTAATTTTTCGCATTAACCAAAATTTGTGCTAAACGAATGCCTTGCCAGCGCTTCTCGCCGCTTTGAGTTCCATGAATAGGAATATTTATAGCATCGCACATTGAAAAATATCACACATTTACATTTATTAATGAAAAACTTTTAACCAATGATTTTAATAAATTTTAATTAATTTATCTCAGTAATAAAATAAAATATTTTAGGATTTGTGATTACAAAATGTAAATGCATATGAAGAACGTACAACTGTTTTTGCTGAGTATAACAATAACTTTTTAACGAAATATTCATTTTTTTTAAATATTGTAGGATTATTTTACGATCCACGGATGTTTGCAATTCCTCAATCATCCCATACATGTTGTTCCCATCTGCCTGAGTATCTAAAAATCGACGCACACTTCGTAGTACCAGTGGGCGGAGGCAACATTATATTATCGAAATCATTAATGATTATTAGTATTCACCGAACATTATAACAGGCGAAACAGAGCGATGCTGCGATTTGTGTTAACTGATATATCGGGCTATACGTCTTCGTATTGACTAATTTACTCTGCATTTAGTGTTATTTTGCATCAAATATTGAAGAACAGGCAGTGGAATGATGAGAGGTGGGATGTAAGCGGAGCTAAGGAAGAAGAACGTCATGGGAAAGAAGGGTTGCGTGGGCAGTCTCTCATGTAGATATAAACCTACCTTAAACGGTAGAGAACCAACGATAGTAATTATAATAATCAACTGTATTTACAGGTGAATCTGCTCTCCATGCTGGCAGCGGCGAAGATTGCCAAGTTGAACAACTTGTCCTCGGCCATCGCCAGCAGCTCGAGTGCCGCCGCCGCCGTGGCCCGATCCGAATCGGCTCACACGAGCCCAGCGCCGGAATACCTACCACCGGTGCAGTCCTATGAGCCTCCCGTGAGGACCTACGAACCTCCGCCTCCCGTGAGGACCTACGGACCTCCGCCTCCCGTGAGGATCTCCGGACCTCCGCCTCCCATGAGGACCTACGAACCTCCGCCTCCCGTTAGGACCTACGGACCTCCGCCTCCCGTGAGGACCAACGAACCTCCGCCTCCCGTGAGGACCTACGAACCACCGCCTCCCGTGAGGACCTACGAACCTCCGCCTCCCGTGAGGACCTACGGACCTCCGCTCCCGTGATGGCCTACGGACCTCCGCCTCCCGTGAGGACCTACGGACCTCCTCCGCCTCAGTATTACGGGACACCAGCTGGGGCGCACGAGGTTCCCGTCACGGAATCCCCCAGGATAATCGGGATGGCATCCCAGGAGCTCGAAGCTCCCGTCCTGCCACCTCCAAGGGGGAACATCGGCTCTAGGGCCTTACCCTTGGACGACACCGGCGACACGTACCGAGCAGCCGTTCCGGAATAGTTTGCAGACGATGTTGGGAATGTATCCCATGAATCACCCTCTGCAATCCACCCCGACCAAAACAAACGCTCTAAGTGGAGACGATCCGGACTCTCTCAGAGGTGGAGATCATTCCTGGTCTCAAAGTGTGCAAATATTACATGCAGTGACATTAGTGCCTATACGCTGACTCCAAGCAATCATAAACTAGTAAACTTCACAACATACCAACTGACTGAGGGCATCACCTTGTCCTGAGGGCAACATTAGAATTTTCGGGAACCCTGGGACACATTAAAGTAATAGTCTTCAACTCTTAAAAAACGCATTACATACTGTGAGAAACAGGTGTATTAACGGAAGCTATTCGCTTTAGATTTTTAGTCAAGTAGAGTGTCTAGTGCTATGCACATATCTATGTAATTAATCCGGTTTATTTTTGTATGAAGTATTGTAGATGGCACCCATAACATATTTGTTGTTCCATGCCTGTTGAAAAATAATAAACAAAGATGGCGATATAGAAGTGAAATTCATTAGTTCATCGAGGCTAAATCCTCGACAACCTACGGGCAATAAAACAAGCTATTACGGTAAGCTTTGATCCAAAATGGTTAATTATAAACATGCTCTTTCGTCTTAAAAGATATTCAGGAAATAAAAAAAAAACAGTTGAGGATCCCTCGTTGACAAAGAGAATGTGGCGAAGTGTGGATCTTTACAGGTCCCTACTTTCTCTCAGCCCATCCAGTGGTCGAAAGCAGATAGTAATGAGTGGCCATCAATCAGCGTCCCTTACCCACCTTCTGTGTTACCTCATGAACCAGTGAAAGCCTGAAATATTACTATTTCATATTTCGTTGCTAATAAATTGTTTTTAGTTTCATCATAAAGCAACAGTGCTTCAAGTTTTTAAACCTCCTATTCTTTTTGGGGATATTTTTTCCGCACTATGTATTTATTAAATTGTTCATTTCCTCGTTTACTTCCCGAACAAAAATAATACCAGCTTGCATCACAATGTCCATTGTGTACTTTTTTCATTGTAATGAATGCTATTATGACTTTATGCCAAAAATCACATTGGCTGAGACTTTTATACATAAACTAATACAAATTCGTTTTTCGAACCACTTTTTAAAAGCAACTATCCTAGAACCTACTGGAAACAGGATATGAGATTTATGCGTAGTTTATCATTTTCATGATTTATCCCAAAATCAGGACGTTAGATTATCTAATCTTATTTTTTTCGGCACTGATAGCATGGCTGACGTTTACAAAGAAAGTGGAAGATATTAAAACCGATTTTTATAATATTCTGAACTCTATTGACATCGCATTTGAAATTCTCCCTGAAAAGTTTCACAAATCTCTATCTCCAATTAGGTGAAACTTTTTGAAAAATGTGTGCACAGATTTCTCGCTAAAATACCGAATTTTTCCGTTGCAATTCATTCATGTGATTTGATAAAACATATCACGCTTCCTTTTTCTTGCATCGGACTTCACCCTCGAACCTGCGCATTCAAAATTCAGCGAGTTTCGGGCCGACACGAATACCGATTGTCTGTCCCTGCAACTAGAAATACGCATTATAGATTTGTACAACAAAGTATCGATGACTTACAAATAGCCTTAAAAATAAACTTGAAATACGCAAAATACTGTAAAAAAATCATCAATTTTTCTCGTTGAAATGGAAATAATGGAAAATTATGAAACGTTTAAATTGGTGAGCAAATCAGAAAATCAGCGCGACAGAACCATTAACAAGGGATTAAATAAGAAGGGTCAGGCACCCTTGGATATACTAGGGGACTTTTTCTCAAGAAATGCCAAGAGATAATGGCAAAGATAAATAAGCACTACTTATGAAGTCAAATTAAATGTTATCATTTTCATGATGACAAATATATTTCAGGAAGAATGAGTGTAAAATAATGAATGACTTTCAACTTCCGATGATTATAGTGGTATCAATTATGGCTGTAAATAACCTCGATTATTATTTACCTTCCATGATCTTATTACTCATGATGAGGCAGTTCGAAATAAAAATTATTACTTATGGCAAATAGCTCTGGTCTTCTTCGTCAAGGACCTATAAGTGACGTCCAATTAAGCCTTTAGACATTAGCCAAGTTGCATTGACCATCAAAGTTATCTGAAACTTCCGACTATAAAGTCGAAGGGTGGTGACAACAATAGACAACAAAATACGTCAATGAAATTCCATCAGAACAAAAGATGGTTTCCGCATGTGGAAGTGGTATTATTTCGATGGAATTACGTTTCCTATTATCGTTGTTCTGAGGCATGTTTTAATCTACTGGACAATTACATTGATTTTGCTCTTCATAAAAGAGGAGGAATAAAACTTTAAAATAGTAGTTATTAAGAATCACAACTGGCGTCACTAAATAATACACTCGTAATGTCCTTCGCTTACGACAGCAAAAAATGGCTAAATGTGGCAGGTAGACTGATGCCCGATGAATACTGACTCCATTAAAAATGGGTTTCTTCTTTTGAAGGGAGCATTTAGGTTCCTATGTCTGAATTCGGGCAAGGCTTTATCCTTAGATTTTATAAATGTTACAAAGTCCCTAAATTAGGTCGAATCGGATTCAATTTCAACGCAGCGAGTTAATTTAACGTTGCTAGGTACCTACCATTCATATCATATTTGAATTACACCTATATTTTGTCCTCAATTATTACAAACTCTCACCCACTTCCATCTTTAGCACTCAGAAATTTAATATGGACAAATACAGGGGCGTCGGAAATATTTTCGCTGGGAAGGACCAACCTTGAAAAGGGCCCGGTACTTAAGGAAAGCGCCTATGAAAAAGGCCCACATTGTTTTGCGGATAGGAGGGAGCAGAGTATAAAATTCGGCTAAAAGAGTATATGAAGGCGGTAGAATATGTATCAGAAGGGAAAAAGCAAGCTGGAAACAAGTGAAATTTAATTTTTATTAACGAAGACTACTCATTTCTCAAGGGCCCGGGGCAAATTATGAGAGGGGCCTTCGGCCGCCCCTGCCCCCCACTTCCGACGCCGCAGGACAAATACTGTATGCATTCCACAATGTCTACCTTGAGTCATCGTCGAGTCCATTCTGTTGGATCGTTCGGATGCTGTCCGCTGCCAAAGGTGGACGAAAGTAAACTGCAGGTTCGTACCGTCGGGAGCAAAATCCCTTGTAGGTCGTTTACGATGCATGAGCCACCTCCCTCTCACCTGGTAGGAACTTTGCTTGACAGTGGAGGCTAAAGCACGTTATACTGGAACTAGAGCGACCATTTGATTATCATAGGGACATGAATAAGATATGTTTCTCAAGTTTAGTAAACATAAAATGGTAGGATAAAGTACGCATTTTGAGCGGACAATTTTACATAGATGGAAAAGGAATATGCTGTAACTTCTCACTCAGCAATCAAGGGGGGAAGAGAAAATGTTCAAGGAAGGTGTAACGAAGCACTCAGCACTACCAAAAGAGTTGATGTTGACTCTTGATGCTTTTGTCTCCTCATTGTCAAAACTATTGCCGGGATAAAACAGAAATTCCATGTCATATCACCCTATTTATTTGGCCCATAATTAATGGTCGTCTTGGACGTCGACGCAAAAATCCAATACCAGAGAGGAATAATTTCTTCACACTTTTGGAATTCACCTAAAGATAAGAGAGGAATAAAAGCACAGTTTAGAAAAACAGCTTTTATGAAAAATATCATAGAACTTACAGTTGATTACGGTAGGCATTTACAAAATACTATTTGTTAGTGAACGCCTCTAGGAACAGTCTATTGAAAATATCAGATTTATAAAGGTGCCTACATACATTTCTTGTTACGTACATGGGATATTCACTTTTTTATTACATGTACATACTATGCATCTCTGAATTAGGTCTCAATGTCAGAAAATCACAGTGCAAAGTTTTCACTTTCACACCACTCCATTTTGCGTTGCATGGCATTCCAATGTTTCATCACCAGTCACTCAGTCACCATTCAAAATAGAGGATTGTGCGAGACTAGATAGTTACTAAAAATCACTTCCGGCAGTATCATTGATACGTCAAAAGTAAACTGCACAGATAGTCTGACAATCGATGCAGAAAGCTATCACCACATTACAACGTCATTCACGATGCTCAAAGAAAAACTTCTCACTGGCTCCCAACTCATCAACATGCATATAGAACAATCTGTGACTAGATTATAGAAATATGATCACTTCTTTTTGCACTAATCAAAAGATAAGTGATTTTTAAAACATGAATGAATAAAAATTAAAAATACCACAGCTTCTCACGACAACGTTCGCACTGAACGAATGTGTCTAACAATAAAATTACTAAAATAATCTGTAAAAGTGATCAAACATTTCCATAAAGAGATCAATGAACATAAAGTTAAAAACTTTCTACCGAAAAGTACTTTCAAGCGTCAGTCATAAGACTGCATCTTTGGCAACCACCAGGAACTACTGTGTTACCCCTTTTATTTAAGAGGCCCCAAGACCGAAATGAAGATCTTAGGTAAGGACTATTTCAAAGCAAATTAGACTAGCATGGATATCTAAATATTGTGTTTGTAATAAATTCCACATCTGAGTGCATCCATTTAAAAATAAGATGGCTGTCTTAAAGAAGCGGAAATCATGACCGAGATACCACTATATCATTCTCCTATCTAATGCACCGTCACCGACGGAAATGATATACTTAGCCACATGTATGAGTGACAACATTTTGTCGATTCTCTACACGACACTAATTATCATATTTGATAACTTAATTCATCAAAACAGAGCACAGACGCATTTTAGGGATATCCGACTCATTATTTTTTCTCGAACTAAATTCTGCTAAGGCAGGAGACTAGCCAGGAATTCAATTTCCCAATTATATGAGTTAAAACGACAAATAATCCGAATGGAATTTTTACTGAGACGGAAAACTAAAGGAAAAGTCCTGCTACATCTCTATTAAAATTTAAATGAGGTAGATTTAACACCTCCTCAAATACGTCAATGGCTATTGCATAACCGACATCAATATGTGTCAATTACATAGAAAACATCGCTTCCATTAGCCATAGTTGAACATAACAAAATGAAGTCCTAGAAAAACCACGAATGACACTCACCACATCACCGCACTCTATTGATTAAATTTGAATCAAATAGAAGAAAGACTATGCATTTCGGTAACTATTCTCCTACTTTAAATTTCATCGTCCTGGAAAAAAAACTATGCCACCTATCCCTACGATAAGTATGCCATTAAAAATTTCTAAATTGTTCACATTTTTCACATTTAAGACATATTTCAAAGCATATACAAAACAGTGGTCCACTAGCGATTCATTACAAAAAAACAGAAAGACTAAAATTTGTGAAAGACAAACCCTACTTCCACATGGCATTCAATACCGCCGTTAAATAAATATAGTCATTCTCCTGTAGCTTCTGCAGATATTCTGGGGAAGCATTTCTTGCCTTCTTCAACGCCAAGGACAGCATCTTGTTGTAATATCTCCGTACTCTGCCAAATCGCATGAAGAACCGAAATATCAGCTTGTGGACGAGGAACAGGATCCTCTCCCTCCAACTCATCGCCGCGCACAGGCGTGGCATCGGGATGTTCAGAACGTCGCAAAGGTACGACAGGCTGACGGCAAATGTGTTCCCGGGCACGTAATATCTTATGCCCGCGACGAGGCACCGGTACATGTGTTCCCATTCCTCGTTCACCTCCATGAGATTCGGCTTGACCCACCTCTCTATCAGCTGGGAGCACCTCACCCTCGTCTCCTCCAGCGTCCCGGAGCAGAAGTTGTACCGATCTTCGATGCCCAGGAGCTTACCAAGGGCCCTCCAGAGGTGCACGAACGATTCCAGGTCGGCCTCCGAGCATCCATGCATGCCGAACTTACTCGGGTACATCACCACCAGTCCCATGAAGCCGAACTGCGTGACCGAGAGGTCCATCTGATTGACGTACACGACCACCCCCTCGTCGGTCTTCCGACTAAGAGAAGATACGGAGGCGAAGGGGCAGCCGGGCGGAGCCCTTTCGATCCCGGAATCCTCAAAATCCTTCCTTACGTCGCTGGTCAAGGGACACCGCAGCTTCTGCCCTTTGAGGGTGACCTTTGAGGAGACCTCCAGCGGTGGAGACGCGTTCATCTTCCTCGCCACGGACGCGTGAAGGGCTCGCACCTCCGCCAACTGCCGCTGTGCCTCGCTCCCGCACTCCCAGGGGTCGCTTTGGTACCAGCTGCAGACGCGGAGCACGGTCCTGAGGTACCTCTGGTAGGACGTGAACGGAGTGCTGGACTTCCCCGTGTAAATCAGAGGCTCGAGGCTGCCCCTGAGGGAGAACAGGATGGCTAACGACAGCATTTCGGCATAGACGAGACCGAACACGTTCTCCACTGCGAAGCGCCGCCCCCTGCGGATCTTGTCCATGTCCAACCATTCCGGGTAGGAGTTGATGGGCGCGTTGGTGTCCAGGGGCACGACTGAGCCTTCCAAAAGGATCTGGAGCCACACTGGGAGATCTGCGCGAATCATACCATCGCCGGTTCCGCTCGATCCTTCGGCCGCGGCGTTCGAGGAGGGTGAGACACGGAAGGTCTCAGCATGGTCTCCCTCCCCGCGGCGGATGAGCGGTGAATTTTCATGACCAAGCTCTTCCCATCCGTCCGAATCATCGAGGTTCTTATCTTCATCTGCTTCCTCCATCGTGGAGACACCTGTATCCCAGCTGCCGACAGCCAATATGCGAGCTCTTAGCCTTAAATGCCTCTTCTACTGCGAGATTGCCATCTTGAATTTGCACCTGCGAATACGCAAAAAGAGATCGTTTTAGCACTTCAGGCGGCTAGCCATTGCAGGTGGCAATGATGTGGAAAAAAGAAATTCCGAACGATAAATCGTTTATGAAAACCATTTTAGCCATCGAATCAAGCGGGCCATATACGCTTAGTAGCGCGTAGAAATTTTGAGTGGCCTCAATAAATATTAATATTTGATGCAAGCATAAATATTTACAATTATACTATATTTCTAAAGCGATGGTAAAATATGATCGCTGATTTCACCACAGAGGTCCAATGTTTGTCGATACTTCTCCCATAGGATGAGAAATAATTTCCATAACTTTCCAGTTTTTTACCGTATGAAAAGGGAAAAAATACCCTCGGGGGAAAAAGTCGTAAATTAAAAAGATAAATTAAATAACATTTTTTGGAAGCGGAAAATATCTTTGGTTGTTCATGCTCGCTAATAATAGCAATATACTGAAGTATAAAGAAGTGAAGTACATGGGTTTATTCAACGGAACTTTTCTCTGCGTAGCAACATTGAAATTTTCAAAAAATGACACCAAGAACAATAACAAAGGATTGAACCGAATTCAGGACATATGATTTCCTTTGGTGAGCAGTGCATAAGGCCTAGAAAACAGAGTTTTTCTATAAACTGACGGAAATATATATTGAAGAGGATTTTTGCTTCTAGAATGCCAATCTGAACAAGTATTTTAAGAAAGACAAAACCTTAAAATAAACCAATTTCGTTTATTAATAAGGCTGTTATGAATAGTATTTCCAGTAATAATCTTAAGTACAGCACGAAAACGTATTCATAATTGTACCATCAATCTGATGTCAAATAATTAATATCTGAGTCGATATCACACAATTCCTCAGATCTAGAGCCCACCTGAAATAGAAATGTACCGAGAAATAGCCAAATTATGCCGTATTAAAATAGCTAGCCTTGAAGAAAATTCCAAACTAAATACATAAATCAGTTTACAGATACAGTTTGGAGTACAGAAAATATCTTAGAATAATATCATGCGTATGTATTCACTGATTAGCCTCAAATAAGGGCATAATAATTTCTCTACATAAAGAGTGGATGAATACCGAGGACAACATAAGGAATTATGAGTAACGTCTAAGGTATGCATTCACCATGGGTCAGATTATTGCTCAGAAAATTCACCCTGTAAGCTCAACTGATCCCTGTATGAATCAAAGGCTTTCGAAAACCTTACGTTGACCTTCATCTCTTGCTCGACTCAACATCCGGAAATGAAAGCTTCATGCATTCCCGAAAGTACCCCGCCCCTATTTATGTCCTGCGGGCCCCTATGAGGGAGGGGTAAACCTAATACTATCAAACCCACCCGCACGACAATGCATTCTCTTCCTCCACCCGAGCCCATCTGCACACAATGGGACATCCCAGTCTCGTCTTTGACGCGACCAGCACTTCGATGGCCTCGACGCCGCGCAATACGGATCGAGGAGTATTCTCTTCATACTATACTCATGATGCGGGTCCGTCGGCCTCGTCTGAGTTCATGCCACGTTCCACCAGCATTCATCATCGGATAAAATCGCATTAATGCCCAAAGAAAATGAACGCCCACTTTGTAATAGTGTTGTGCTTGCAACCGACATAAGTTAGGTTTTGACCGGTCATTTCAACATTTATTTCCCATTTGAGCATCTTTTTTTCGGAGTTATTTCACGTTTCAGCTAGGTACACTCCCTCCCTCTTTTTTCCCTCTAAAATTCCGAACTTGGCACTTCTTAGCTCACTATTCTTTCTACCATCTTGAACTTCTCACCGCTTATGATAGCCTCCATTCATCAACGCAGTCTACATCTGTCTTAAGTTATACTACATAATCCTCCCTTCCCATTGCATCACTAGTTCCTTCATTTATTTATGATTGCTTTTATCATACTTTCTTCCCCCTTCTCCAAGGTCACAATTTAAGAGCCTCAATATTTTCTCATCGACGCACCTCTTAGGAACCAATATTTCTCACGACTAAGCGAATTATATTTTGTGAAGTCTACTATAACACTATTCCATTTTACGTTTATTTTGGGATTTAGATTGTAGGGATAGTGATTTTAGAGATCACGAAAGAACGAGGGAAAGAAAAATGCCTAGGTGAAGAATGAAATGAAGTTAAAGAAGTGAGGGAAATAAATTCCGATGCAAAAAAACGACGGCAAATAGCTTGACTGTACCAACTTTTAACCAAACTAACCGGTAAAATGTATTTGATCAATATTATTTCTCTCCATCATCAACAGGCATTTGTGATTTCCCAATTTCCCTGGAATTGAACATATTGGTTCGATACTTTGTCTAAAAAATTCTAATTTTGTAATCTTGGCGAATTCTCCAAACATAAATTACTCGAAAATATTTGCTAATAAGTGGAAATACACTGACCTGACGGAAATGTCTTTAAGACCTGTATAAGCTAAGGGTAACGTCAGGACTCAAACCACACACAACAAGACCGCGTCCGTTAATGAATGCGCCCCTTCTCGGCCACTGCCCAGGCGGACGCCAACTCTTCCCTTCGTCCCGATGCCGCGGTTGGGCCCGCCTCATCCGCCCTCCATGCTAATGATAACCCGACGAGCAAATTAGTGAAAGAAGCGCGCTTAGTTTTTACGACCCGCCTCGTGGGAACAACGGAGGCAGCGAGGGTTTTGCGTGGCCTTGGCATAAGGCCGCCGCGCTGGGCGGGGAGAGAGAAAGGGAAGCGGACACAAAGACATCCACAGGTGGGAACGGGGGGCGGAGTGCAGGTGATCAACGAGGAATGAAAGGGAAGGGGGGCGGAGCCCTTGTCTTTTCGAGAAGGCATCCGCAATGCGAAGTGGGCAACCTCATCTGGAAGAGATGCCACAAGCAAGGTAAATAAATGGTGTAATTCTTCACAACATTCATAAATAGAAATATTCGTTACTTTCTTTTCAGGTATGTACTACTAAAATATAGAAAACATATGTTCGCTAGACACCTATGGCCTATTTCGTAGCGTGTCAGTCCGTCATTCTGTATCCGTTATGTTTCGTTCTCTCTTAATTTTTGAGCTATAAGAGTGAGGTTTGGTGCGTTGTGTGTGGATTCTGTCAGCATGATTTGGTAGTAGTTTTGGATTTTAACAGTTTGTGGTACAGAGAAAAATGCAAGAGAAAAGTGGTGTTTTCCCTATCTTTTAACATGGGAAATCAGTTGCTATGCATATTAGTTTACGTTGCTAAGTAAATGTGTGTACGTTTTTGGTAAAGGGACCAAAATTGGATTAAAGATTTTGAAGAAAGTAGAATTAGTTTCATCATTCAATCTTGTAAGTATGAGAATATTAATTGACGTTTTAGATGTGCAGATAGTGAAATAAAACAATGTTTGCCTACCGGCCCCGATCTTGTGTGTGAAATGTGAATATAAAAGCTAGGCGTTTTGAAGTAGGTACCTACTTTTCGAATAGTTGAAAGACGGTTATAAAACGTTTATTATGTATTAATGTTCATTTCTAAAGTTCGAAAATACACCCAACATTTTAAAATTATCAATGGCTGTCCCACACCCAACCCATGCCGTTTTTTATCGATTTAAAATAAAACATTCACTTATATCTCCACCTAAAAGATAGTCATTTCGCACATTAATAAACCAGATTAAAAACCAGTGTTAGAAAAACAATACTTGGTAAGTATGTAGATTACTTATAAATAGTGTGAGTGGGGGTGAGTGTGAAAAACTATGAGTGGACACAATAGGCTCAACTCTGTATTGGTGTAATGGAAAAAGAGTTGCATTTAGAGCTTTTGGGCACATTACAATGCGTCTTAAATTTTGGGTAGTAAATTCACTTCAATAAGAAATTTTAGAACGCAATCGACACGTTTGAAATTGTCGCTCAATACCTTGCTCAGATCCCAAAATATGTTTTGGTGTTTGCGTTCCATCCTATAAATTACACAGTAGACAAGCAGGTATTTCACCTAAAATATTTCCAAAACCTCAAAAAACCAATTCTAAAATAAATCTACCGAAACGATTCCAGAAATATATTACACCAACCTTTACATCACTTTGGATATAATATTTACCAAATATTACATCAAAACCATTCGATCGACTATCTCCTAGAATAATTTACCCTCCTAGAATATTCCATTTTTCATCAATTTTAAAAAAGACATTCACTTGCATACACCCCTAAAATATTTGAAAAGGCTAAAAGGACCAATTCCATTTTTAAACCACCCAGACGATCCCAGAAAAATATCACAGCCACCTTTGCATCGGTTTCGGTGTAATTTGGGTTTAATTTTGTAGCGTGTCAGTCATTCATTCTGAATCCGTTTTGTTTTGTTCTGTCCCAAGTATTGAGCTAAAAGGGTGAGGTTTGGTGCGTTGAGTGCGAATTCTCTGTCTATTTATAAAGTAGCCATTTCCTTCTCTCTGCATACGAAATGCTTATGAAAAGTTGGTGCACAAAAGTGTAAAAAATGCAAAGACTACTTTGAGAAGTGAAGCAGTAACTGCCTGCCTGAAGCACAAGCACTACTGCTACCTATTGGTAATGTGTCATCAGTAGTTTCCAAACACTTTGTAAAAGCTCATTTGACACTAGAACACAAAGTTCACCTCAAGGGCACACCAGACAGACTGCCTGCAGAGCAGGCCGCAAGTCTGCTAGTACGTATTACATTATATCGTAACGAAATATTCAGTCTTGGGCCCCTAGACTCCTCGTTCGCTAACTGTGGCTACTGGCGACGGGTTTGCCCACCCCTGCCATTACTGACTTCAGTTTACTAGAAAAAAATCGAATGTGAATCGCTTTCAGACCGTAGGCTAAGTAATAGTAGTAGTCTTGGGTTTTAGCATATAGCCCATGTATGGGATCCGAATGAATTAGGTTTGATCAGAGAGACAGACAAAGTGCAGCGTATAGCAGCTAGGTTTGTTAAAAGTTGTTACGATAGTTTTAGTAGTGTATCAGAATTAGTAGAAGAATTAGGTTGGGAATAACTATCAGATCGTAGGTTAAAGTACAGATTAAATCTATTACAGAAATTTAAATCGGATAGCTTTACTGAAGATGTTAGGCATATAATTAAAACATCAGCGTATTATGCTAGATTCGACCAGATAAATAAGATTAGAGAGATAGATTGTCGCACTGATAGATTCAAAATATCATTTTTTCCCCGTACTATAGGATAACACAATAGGCAGCATAGCAAAGGGATAGGTAGGTGAAATATTGTAGATTAGTCTGTAGTGATTGATGCATGTATTAACAATCAATCTCTTTATTACTATGTATATAGGTACTAATCATCTAGCTACATGTGACCCTATTATGTAGTATGCTTCCATGCAGTAGATTGTTTGCATGCCAATCGTGGAAGTTTGGTGATTTTCACCCCCTGCCACGCACCTTCGCAGGGTATCAAGTAGATGTAGGTGCGAAAAATAATAGATGGTATTAGGAATCATAGTAATCAGATAGGTAAGTGTAATTAATGTAGATTACCTTGTTTGTAATATAGTGAAAATATTTCCTGAACCATTGAGTATAAAGTATTATACTAGTAGTTCAGGAATAGAGTACCTACTCTATACCAGTACTCATGTGAACCATACCCTAACATGCATGTAGTATTTAAAATATATATTGATGGATGCAAACAAATGCCTAGCTATTATTAAAAATTTTATTTCTTCGTAGTTTAAAATCATTTACTTGGTCGAGACTGTGGCATGTCCAACTAGCACGTTTTCTTCATTACGCAGTGAAATATCTAATAGTGCACGAATGCTTGGTGATGGTTCACACTCTGTCAAGCCCCATAAAGCTGGGATGGCGAACATTTTGGCGATTAGTGATTGAGTGGCAAAAGTTATAAAATAAGAGTAAGCTTTCGATTCGGGTATCAAGAATTAAGTGAGATAGAAATATCGATTTGTTTTATATCTCTAAAAGGTATAAGATATTTTTATGATAAAAATAATCCTATTTAAATGCTTTACATAATACTTTGTGTTTCACGAGTGTACTAGCTGTACTGAAGGTGTTCTTTGTCCCCCCATTTTGCAACTCAAATCAATTTCAGCTGTTATTTCGACCCTTCGATCCAAACTATCTGTGTAGTTGCCCTTACGCTGTCCCAGCTCTGCAGGTCACTACTAGTAAGGGCGCGCGTGCAATAGGTTCGCTAACCCCGCCGTTATGCAGGGTACTCGCCCGTGGTAAGACTCGTTGAACTCGTCCGAAGGTCTCTTCAAAAGCTGTAGAGCACTCAGTGGCATACGAATCAAATTAACATTAGTGAAAATATAGTTTCCATGCAGATTCACCGACGGAGAAATAGATGCAACGATTATTTGATAATCAGTAACAAAAAGCAGCAAATAAATATCTAGACATGTAGTTCAAATGCACTAATGTGAAAGGTTTAAGCCCTGAACTAGGTGAGCTACGAACTACTCATATGAAGCTGACGGTTGAAACAATCCACGTCAACTTATAACGCCATGAGAGCAAGGTAGTTAAAGGCACAAGTTGATCTTCATGAAGATGCAAATTGTGAACTGTACTTTTGCATATATTTTTCATGGTGATCTACAAATTGTGGTAGGTTTATATGGCCCCTTATCGTTCACATGATGTCCTACTTCAGCTCGGCATACCTCCTACATCCCATTAAACCCTCATGCGTCTACCCCGATAGCAAAAAAACCTTCCCTCTACCTAGTTCTTTAACATACACTTTTCACTTCTAGTCTTGTTCTACAATATTCAATCCCTCCTAACTTCCTCAATTAAATTTCTTTCCTTCCCTACCTTTTCTTGCATTTCCTCTTTTGTCTTCCTCTCCTCCCATATAACCTTCATACATTTCCTTTCTCCATAGCCCTAAACAAACAGTCTATTTTCGTCTTCTTTCCTCAATTTATTTATTAAAGCACGAGGAACATCTCTTTGGCCTTTTACCCTAGGGTGCATAGTATTGAAATGAAACCAACAGACACACCCATGCCCAGGGACAGTCAAAAACCCACCCTGCGACATTGGAACCCGCGAACCAGGTTTGGCAGGCGAGGGGTTTACCACGCCGATTGCTGGACTATGTTTCGGTGTCACATAATGCCATGCTCCATATTAATTACACTTTTCACTACTATTTTCTTCACGTCCCTTCTCAATGACCTTGTCATTAGTATGTACTATAGTTTTTGGGCAGTTCCGCGTTATCGTAGGTTTCCACCAACGTTTCCCCTCCTCTACTGGAGGCCTCTTCAGGGTAGAATGATAACGCGATGAAAGCGTGAGCCTAAGGCAACGTGGAGCAGCTCAAAAACTATAATGCCATAGATATCGACTGCGAGAGTTTTAATCAATTTAATTAGTTCTCGACTGCGAGCAAATGCCTTTGCCGAATGCCAATAGAATTCTTCAAGCTTCGATGCTGCAATACACTTTTCCTCCCGCATAATAGCCACCTACAGCAACTTTTTAATTAAAACTCGCCCTCTTTGTTCAGTAAAATCACAACACTTTCGTTTTCTTATCGTTTGTCTTTGTTTCGTGTCTTTTGCACCCCTTTATTTAATTGTTGAATAAATGCACACCTCAATTCCCTAACCTTGCTGCATGACTGTGCCACAGAGTCAAAGTCATAAGCCACATCAATTCTTAAAACGCGATTATTGCTGACCAAATTCTGCTCAAGTCACCAACTACCTAAAGTATAACCGCTCTATTCACCTAGCTATCATAGCACCTCCTGAAAAAAACCTCCACAGTGATCACTGTGCAAGCGAGTTGAAAGAGTTTCGATTTCCAGTCGAAAAAATTGAACTGCCTTCCTAAGAAATTTAGTTCGGTCTTGTGTAAATGCGCTGCCCAACTCAATCACGAAATACTTAGGTACGAAAGTGTCCAATGCCTCAAGAATGTAACGTGCTATCCTCTCCTCGCTGTTCATTTGAAGAGAAATTTGTCATTTTTTTATTTATCATTAAGTGAAAGAAGATTCTCTAACAATCTCTCCAAAAAGGACGCATTAGCGACCCACCACCCATGATCTTATTTTCCTTGAATTTTCATTCCTTTCCATTGCACTCCGAAATTTTAGTTACACTATCAATGGTAGCAATTAACCTCGATCTTCTTGTTATCCTTCAAGAGTCCGAATTAGGAGTCGAAATGAGGTTTATGACGTACTTTAATGAGCTTAATTCCTGAGCATCATGAACTTAGTTCCTAACGACTTAGAATGACCTAAAGGATTTACAGTTGGAGATTTACAATGTTTTGAGAGCGATAATGTGGAGCAATATTGTTTTCTATACAATAACATATCATGCTTTATAATATAATTTTGCCCTAATCCACGAAGCCGATCCATAAGGAGCATACAAAAATTTTCCTTTTTTCACCTTTTTCATTGGGCTTTCCAAACATCTGACATTGAATGGTAGATTATTAGCGGAGTTTTAACGAGAAAAAAAATGCTAAGAGGAATACTGAGAAGGTCTCGACGTCAAATTAGTTCAGTTTGCATCCCATACTTCTTTACTCAGAATTAATTTGCAATTTTGGCGGTGCCCAACGGAACCCCCTTCGGATTCTCAACGCTTTCGTGCGTGACGCCTCCACGCTAATTCAACTGAGGACTTTTTGGCGGGACCCGAAACATGCCTCTTTCAGGGATCCCCGCTCGCTTCCCACCGCAACTGTTCCACCGCAACACTCCCACCCTGCCCAGACCCAGCATTATCGCCGTTACTTTTTTTCCTCTTACTTTTCACTACCCTGGCAGCAGCGTGACGGCATGCACTCAGCAACGCCGGCGGTTGCTGGGAGCCCGCCATTTTGTTGTCATCTCGATCCGCTGCACGCCCATGTTTACTGCGGCATTCGACGACGACGCTCGCGATAAAGTCGCCCGGCAAAAGCGTGGGAGTCGTCCTTTCTCCTCCTCCGTCTTCCGAAAGGGTTGCCCGGGGAGTCGTGGGAAAGGGAAAGAAAACTTCCCCCAGGGGTGCGCGAGGAAGGAACGGGGGGAGGGGATCAGGAAAGGGAAAAGGAAGGACGACGGAGATAAGACGCGGGGAGGATCTCGAAGATTTAGCACTCCTCATTAACCACTTTCCCTTTTTTCGGGAGAAGGGAAGGAAGGTGAGCTCGCTCGTTTCATGTGTGCACTTGTCAGATTTTAGCGTCGCGATAGGCGCAATGGGGGTCGAGACAGAATTTTTCCTTCTGTGACGCTGATGCAAGAACTGCGATTCTATAACTCACGGGACCACCATTTTGTGAATGCCCAAGGAAAACATTAATTTCAAACACCGAATATCAATATGTTTTCTAATTTGATATTTGAACTTCAAGAAGCGGAGTAATCCTGAGAGTCGAATGTTCGAATAGTATAGATGTTCTGAATCCGTACTTAGGTGAGCCGTCTATGGAAATGTCCGACTCAATTGAATTTTGCCGGGCTCAGTGGTGGCGGGGTAAAGCCCTCGCCTGCCTGCATTCCTGGGGTCGCGGGTTCGAGCCCCGTCTGGGCCGGTTTTCCCACACCAGTGGCGGATACAGACCCATATCTTGGGGAGGGCAATATCTGCCAATATGTATGACGTATTGGTGATATGGAATATCACCTATTTGGGGGGGGGGGAGGGGTTCTAACCCAGAAAATAGTAAAAATATGAAAAAAAGAATGGTGAATTTTCATGCACATTTTTCTGATTTTCAGCATATTTTAAATTTTTATACTATTTGACTATTGCCTTATGACTTAGGCAGCAAAAAACTTTGGTTTACCTTCGTTCAGAGACATTTTGATTTCTTTCCTGAAAATCTTACCCTATTTGTATTTAATATGACCAAATTACTACACTGTTTTACGCTACTCTGAACTACTTAAAAAGGTAATGTCATCGACAGTAAAGTAGTTTGAATTTTGGAAAGTTGAGCTTAATGCTTTGTGATATTCACTAAAAAGCAAAATAACATGATTACGAGAATACTTAGTAGTTAATAAGTTCTTAGGACAAAGGTTCTGATATAAGTAATAAACCTATCCTACAGCGATAATTTATAATTATTCCCAAATCCATGAAAGACTAAGAAAGTAAAAGCGCAAAATAATTAGTATTCAGAAATTTAATTACAACTCTTTTACAAACTACATGCATTCTAAATAATTACTTGTAACTGTAATCTTATTTTGCCTCCTTTATCGTAACGTTCAAGCTTGTCATCATTTATATGAATATCTTTGTGGATAAATAAAAGGCATAAGCCACTCAATCTTTCCTGAACCATTCGGGTTCGTAGCCATGATTTAACAAGATTAAGGCTGCTGAATGACCTTTCAGCACTTGCAACACTGATTGGCAGTGTGATAAGAATTTTCCATAAATCTCTTACGATGGGAAATATATCTTTATCACAGCTCTTCAACCACTTACAGTAACCGGAATTTTCTTTCCTTCCTCTTTCTCTCTCAACCACTTTGTTTTTCAAATATTTATTTCCCCATCAATTACAGCTTCAGATTGAACAGGTAGAAGATGTTTGAAGTTCCTAACAACTTTCTGAAGCCTATCTTTGACATTTAATTTTTCATTTGGAGCAGTGGTGTTGGAGTTCAGAATGCATACAGGCAACAATATATTTAGATCAAAACACATTAAGGTGTCTTGGGAAAACCGTGTCTGAAGATCAACAATGACAATGTCCAGAAATGGATTGTACATGGATCTTCTGTAGTAGTCTACAATTGTGTCAGCGTCATGGCTTTCTCTGTGACGTTGCTTCTTCACGATTCTTGGCATTACTAGCTGCACTCCCAGCTTTTCGGCAGTGGTTTTGGCCTCACAATATATCCCTGTAAAGGACTCATAACAGTTTTTTCTACTGTCCTTCAAAGATGTCAGAGTATCTTGTACAGCATTAGAAGCCTTGTTTAGGTCTGCGGCTGGAATTTGCAGTAACTTACTCAGAGGAAGCGTTCTTTTCAAAATGTCAATCAAACACAGGAAAAAATAAAACCTGTGTTAGTCACTGAGTTAATGTATAGTGCAGCCTTTTTGGCCGATTCAAACTCCTTCCATTTACTTATTTCTGTGAAGGCATCTACTATTTCCGGTAGGGCAAAGTAAAATAAAATTACAGCATTGTGTCTTTCCACCCATCGAGTCTCACAAAGACTAACAAGCTGACCTCCTAAGAATGAATTCATAATGGCATTTCTTTTGGATGACTGATTGAAAAACGAAATAACTTCCTTAATTATTCCAACAGCATTTTTTATGGTTTGGATTTTGGTTGACTTCGAAAGAGAATTCTACAAGGCATGGTTGTAGCATGGTAGCCGTTTTGTATTGACCGCCTCTCTTTGGATCTCTGTGATACTACCGACTTCTTCCGAAGCCAAAACAGATGCTCCATCTGTACCGTTTCCTACACAGAGACTCAAATCTAAATCCAGTTCTTTCACATTTTCTAAAACTATTTTACCAAGAGTCTTCCCATTAAGTTTTGTTTCCGTCTTTTCTGTTAATCGCACATCAGTCATATCTGCAGCAGACATTATATGCATCAATGAATGTAATGAAATCTTCCCTTAAGTTTCATTGTACAGATACCTTACAATTAAGGCAATTTGTTCCTTGCGAGACAGATCAGGTGTTTCGTCGAACAATATTGACCAATATTTAGCTTCATGAATTCGTTTTAGGATTTCTTCCTCACAACATTCTATCAATAAATTTTGAGTAGCTTTACTAATATAGGTAGCACGGGAAGATGCACTTTTTAGGTGTTCCTAAAATATTTTGTCACCTGCATCTACCCTGAACTGCAACAGGGCTTTGAAATTACCTTGGTTTACAGCAGAGGCCACAGGATTAATGGGGCCGTCATCCCTATGACCCCTTAGAGGGATGTTCTGACGTCCAAGCAAGATAATGGTTTTAATAATAGGCCTCAGCCTTTCACGATTTTCGGTAACTTGACGAAGACGTTCAGTACATACTTGATTGACTACCTCTTTGTTTTTTTTCTCGGGGGGGGGGCAATTGCCCCCTGTGCCCCCCCCCTTGGATCCGCCACTGTCCCACACCCAGGGCATGGTTATGTGTGTTGTGTATCTGTTCTTTGATATCGAGCTCCGTGTAAAACGGCCAATATGAGCTGTATTCAGTCTATAGAAGTAAAAAATACTTCAACGTACAAGAATTTTTAGTTCTGAAACCTGAACATTGAGGAACTTAGCGTAGATGTGTTAAATAAGTTAGTGGAGAAAAGGAAATTGCTGGAGGAAATTACAAAGAGGCAAGGACCAGGTGCAGGGAGTCGATTCATGGAGACAATAGAATGTTTGAATTCTAGATTGATCGGAAAACCCTTGGTATGCATGAAAAAGATAGGGTTAGGGGCCGTATTTAGATTCTACCTTCAAAGATGGTGTTACCTATCAGCGTCGCACTGAGAAGCATCTTTACACCGATTCTCACAGAATCGAAGAGAATCTGTATACCTATCCTTTCGAACTCGTAGTAGAGACTTTATGACATATAAGCAGCGGAAAATACTCTAGTTGAGATTCTGAATATGGCCCTAGGGCAGATATTTTGGAGGATACGGAACAAGGTGGGAGGTTTAGGGACTGAAGAAGGAAATTGTGGAAGGATAAGATGCTTTAACAAGTTTAAACGGAAAGTCCAGGATTGTTTTTAATTTAATTTGTATCCAAACATATCTATCGTAGGAAAAAAGCTCCGACTTAGACATTGGTTGCTATATTCCGTTGCTTATATTCCTCGCGGAATACAACGGAACAGCTCCTAACAGCGATTTGTGAATTTCACGCGCCATTTGGCTTACGATCAGGGGAAATCTGCCCATTACGCACAATGTGCTCTCGTCACTTAAGATGGTGGTTTTTAGTATTCACTTTGGGAAGAGTCGTCAAGAAATGAAACAGCTACTTTGTATCAAAAGATGAAGGCTAACAGTAAATGGCCACCCTCATTCTTAACTACTTCCTGTTATTTCTAGCTCATTACATTTTTCCTCAGTACTTATCAGCATTTATGGATCTGAGGCTGAGAGTATCCAGAATATTATAAAACACAAGCGGCTTGCATCAACACCTTCAAACCTTACTCTACACTATTACACATTTTAGCTCGGCAAGGAGCATGAAATGTCTTCATCTTAAAAATGTCAAATCTTTATGCATTTCAATTTTGTCTCTCACATCTTTGCTCAATTCGTGATATTTCCTCGGTCAAACCCCTACAAAAACTAATGATTTTGACCAATTACTAATATACCACTTTCTTTGCTCTTAAATTTTCTTTCACAATGGTTTCCAGGGTGCGCCGAAAAATGCATTTCAAATTTATAAATTGTTCATTTTGACCTTTCCATGAAGAATTTCTATAACTTAGTAGAATTTCCCTTGGACTTCAGAAGTGATAAGCTTCAATTCGCTCATATATCTGCTCACTCAAAGCTCAAGATCCTCAAAAATGAAAGTATTCACTACAGAATCAAAGCAGCGACAAAATGCACAGTAAACAGACGGAAATAAGTCCAAGTATCCAAATTCCATTTGAATATTCTTCGTTCATGATGTCCAGTAAACAAAACACCAAAAATTCAAAGAGCAGCAAATCGTACAAGCTGTAAATGCTACCACTAGCGCATAATGAGACGCGTTCCTAAATCGGCGAATGACGTAAGTGGTGATTACTGTACACAAAAATGCCACTCTATTCAAGTTCCAAAGAGCAGTTTATGCCATATCGCAGCATTCCAATAATTCGAAAGTGCTACAGAAATGCATTGCCAACAAGTTTCTAACATTTTTAAATAACAGATGAAAGCCGTCCCAAACACTTACACCGTGGAAGTCTTAGGGAAAACAACTGGAGTGGATTTCAGAATCTAGGAAAATTTTAAACAACCTAAGGATATTCATCCAAAGTATATCGTAGAAAATTCGCCCATAACTTACAATTGTATTCGGTCATATTTAGTACAAGTGAAAATCTCATTCGTTTACATGAATATTTTCCTTCATGAGCTACTATGAATCTCCATTTAGAACGGATATAAACTGGGTTGGCTCCTCGATAAAACGTCTTTTGAATGCCACATCTACGGTAATAGAGTAACAAGAAAGCAGAGGAAAAATGAAGAGATTCTTGTCGGTGAGAGGACTTCAACATAAATACGCATACAAAAACCAACTACAATTTTATATCAACGTATATAATACGTACAAAGCGAGGAATTATCCGTTCACACGCTCACCTTTTCATAAAATGAGGATCGTCACCAAAAATAAATAATATGGCAATATATAAATTTATTCGCTAAGGTAGTTAATCATTCAGGTTGGCTGGTTACTCGGGGAGGCAACCGACAGCTGAGGTCATTTGCGCCATATTTAGGTTAGGTGGGTAACGGGGTGATGGTAAGAGTTTTCAGGGAACGGAGGAAGGGTGGAGAGAAACTCGGCGTCGGCATTAGTCCACTCTTCACGAAAGGCGCCAAGGGGACCACGGCTTAACGTCCCATCCGACGGACGGAGTACTGAACTTGAAATGCCCTCCACAAGGCACACGAGTAGGGACCGGTTTGCTACTGAAAACGGCCACTTCCGGGAATCGAACCCGGGCCCTCGGGATGGGAGCTCGGTTCTCTAGCCACCACACCAACCCGATCCCGTAATCATTAATATGGTGTAAATTAGGACAGATTGAGTCATCATAAGACACTAATGACACAATTCAGGGAGAAACGTTAACAATCAAGGGAAGGTCTTCCTCCTAAATCTCCCGATTAATTTCGGTCCGCTCACTGTTATAAAATCGTGCAAGGAGAAGACAACTAATCGCCATCTTCTTCGCTAGTGTTCCATTTCCCTTAGACTTTAACATCGTCCAATCCCCTTTCGCCTGTCGTTTCCGATGATATTTACCGCGTACAACTGCGACTCAACTTTAGGTATATTTTGAGAAGGATACCGAGCCCTTAATTTGCCTCCCTCGGATGGGATTCTGAAGAGCGAGGTGGATATCCCTCCCATATCCGCCCAGCGGTCGTAAGGCTTCCCGATGACAGGCAGTCCCCTCATCGGCGTGTTATTGTTTACTTTCGCCTCGAAGCCATTCCTCGGCGGTGCAGGTGGTACAGCGCGCGTCGCAAGCTGCGCAGGCAGATCACTCCCTGCCCACCCTGTACCCAAATCCATCCCCTATCCCCTTCCCTACGGTTCATCTGCCTCTCCGCACACAGATCACACCTGCGAGATCCCCATCATCCGCTCTGTCTCTCTCTCTCCGCCCATCTCAATAGACTGCCTCCCCGGTCGAGTCTCAAGTTTTGCCGCCCCGATCTAAGGCCTCCCTGGACCATCTGCAATGTGCCCGCCACGAAGCGAAGGTATCCGTGAAACACAATCGCTGCGTCACTCGACGAAGTCTCCCGCAGCGGTGCCGGAAATGAGGGCCCGAAGGAAGGAGCCGTGAGATCGAAATAATCGACAATCTTCGATAATTTTCGACGGTAAATTACCAGACCATTTTTGTCGAAATTTCTTATCGTCATGGTTGTCGTCTATTTTGGAGCATGTCGGCTACTTGGGAATGACCAAAACTACTGGCAGTGCCGGTAATAAAAACGTTATTGACATTTTTCAGCGTTCATCGGATAGGTACAATGACAAATCGAGATGCCATGACTAATCGATTGTCATTGTCATCGCGATCATGATATATGTACACGCATAAAACTCTGCGCTCTGCAGCATTTTCCCTGATGCAAGTAAAGTATGTACTGATTTCTTTGTACGTTCATAGAATTCACAACATATTTCCAAGCGTAAAAATTTAAACGCCGCTCTCATGAGATGTAATGGGAAACTTGTTCATTGCGATAGATTTCATAGGAATAGATTCTACAATATAACAATAGTTTTGGTTGAAACGGAGACGAAGTGTTTTAAATTACCCTAGTCAATCAATAATTAGCTATGGAAAAGACTAATTGAAAAGACTGAAACGTAGCTCATATGCCTACTGACTTTCAACACACTTCAAAATCCCAACCAATGTCTATAGTTTATCTTTTGAGGTACGAGTCACAATTAATAACGCTTAAATTGCTCACTTCCATTCCCATTAAAATTTTACTAATTATTAGCGTATATATCGTGCTAAACAGGGGCCATAGGCGGATCGTATGATGCACATACAAGAGACCATTATAGATTTACCCCGGGATAAGGACTCAAAAGCCTCGGAGACATATGTGAAAGTTTGATTAAGGGCAAGCATCCTCTATGAGCTAAGAGCAATCCTGATTTGATTCCTCTGCCCACTGTAACTGGAAGAGGCGAAGAGATGTAGATGTCTCCAAAGTAAAAATCACCGTGCCCACTCCCGCGTACACACAGCCACCGTTAAAGCAGTCCGAGGTACGAAATAGCTCGGGACAGTTTGATGCAGAGCCTCAAGTACAGGCCTCCCACCCCAAGGGCCCGGGTTCAAATCCCGGAAAAAGGGAGATATTTTTCATTGGTAAACCAATCCCTACTTGAATTCTGTGTGGTGAGACTTCAAGTTCAATAATATGACAGTCGGATGGTATGCTAAACTGTGGTCCCCTTGGCTCCGCTGAAAGCACGACGGGTTTCTCTCCACCCTTTCTGTATGTGGGCGCCTATAAGTGAGGGGACAAACTTGAAAATCACAGGTGATGATGGCAAAACAGCTTGCCGAGAAATTATTATCCGACGGCTCAGGAGTTGGAATGTAGCGCTCAATCCTAGGTACGCCATCTTAGAACAACCAATGTTACTTCCGTTATTTTTATTCGGGACTTGAAGTTTCCCAAGAGAAAACGAAAGTAAAATGAGTCGCAACCTGTGCTCATAAGCTACACAATTCTTCTAAGGTTCATGTGTTTAATAATGAAATGCCACGAACGGTATGAAATGTCCATAACATATTTTTTAAAGCTACGTCGAGAGTAGAAAATAATGGCCCCTGTTTATTTAGCTCTTCAGCACACTCCGGCATGATCATACCTTTAAACAATACTTCATCCACATATCATCACAGAAATGAGAAAAACTCAACAGTAGGAATAAACGTTATCTGCTTTAAAGCTATTTAATTTAATGGCTCACAATCTCCGGTGAAAAAGGCTGGATTCCATCCATTTCCACAATACGTATTCATTTTCATACAGTATGATTTCTACGTTAAAATGTAATCATTGTGTTATTTTAATTACTTTAGTCCTTTTCGCGTCTTTCTCACCTTCTGCCAACAATTTTCACTTAGTTTGAACTGACTTTTTTCTGACTTCGCATACGCAATGAATATCTGACCTCACAAATGACATCATTTTTGCAATACACTAAAAGAAATTTGTATTTTCCGGGAAATTATTACGAATCTTTAACCGGTTGGGATTGCAACTCATAAGAATATTTTCAGCATTTTTTTTCCAAACGGCTACATTTCGACAATATCCTTCAGACTATATTTTAGTATAGATAGGGTATGTATATCTTACCCCACTTCATACTGTCACAATCTTCCTCTCTATTCCCCTCCCTCTTATTCTTTACTCATCATCATACCTTAATGACGGCCTTCGACACCCCTCTTTTTCTAATTACTTGTTTACTCCACTATAACTCCTTCCACCAAAACTCCATCATTCGTTCTTCTTTCACTGCATCGTGCCTTAGCGGTTTCCTCCAAACTAACGACCCGTAAGCTTTTAATATTATATTCTCGTCCATCGTATCATCTCTCCCCAGGGAGATCCGAGGCGTATGCATACTGTATGCTAAACAATATTACATATCAAGATATTCGATAGCCTTTTCTCTAAATCACTGAATAAGGTTATCTTCAGAAATTCCTTTCTATTGGTAAATTATAGCTTAGACAATACGATCCCTTTTCTATCATCGTACTTCCATCTACATTCCATTCGTCAATTATCGCTGCACTCTCGAGAGGAAACGGGGATAAGAGAGAATTTAATATATTTTTACTCACTAGTTATTTAGAATCTGTTTTTCAGGTCGATAATTCGCCGAAGAATCCACAAAAAGTTGATGTGAACACAGCTTGAGCATTGGATGTCGAGTATGTTTTACGAAGAAGAGTGTTAGAGATGGCACGATGTAATCTAGGGAAGTGGACCACTTAAAACCGTAAATCCACCACTAATGACAAATAATTGTAATAATTGCAGTCTGCATGGGTTACCTAGATACTAAAGGCGCGGTAGTCGACCCTTAAGAAGATTACTTAATCGGTTAAAAATTAATCCGGGGGGGGGGGGGGGTAATTTTCTCGAGTGCTTTACTTAAAGTTTTCTAGGGCATACGGAGGTTATCTGCGTGCGCAGAGCCTTTTATCTACGGTATATGATAAAAAACAGGAATTCTCATTTGATTTCACTTACCTTGCCACGGTTTAACCTACTTAAACCCTTGTAGATACCTAGAGTTGACATCTATTTTTTAATCCACATTTAGCGCTGAAAGAAAATTACGGTAATGTGAAGCCTAAAATTTATAATTTTGGATCGAACAGTATATTTATCTTTAACCCACAAACATGTAAAATAATAAAAAATATCTACGCCTATGTAGAAAGAGAAAAAAAAATATTTTTGATATTTGGAATTAAGTCTACCTAACCCTTTGATAAATGATTTAATATCCCTAAATGATGACGGTGCTAAATAAGCGACTAAAAAAAATTATGGAGTAATGTTCGCAAGCCATGAGGAATACAAATATAAATTTCGTTGAATTTCTGCTAAAATTGCTTAATCAAAGTAGGAGGGCTTTAAGTACACTAAGCTAAGCACAAAAAAATTCTAGTCCATTATGCTGGGCTAAAATGTGTAGGGTATGTTGGATATTAGGAGGAAAATTGAAGCAGTAAAAGAATAACTTATTGATAGAAGACAATAAACCTACACAGAGACCATAAACAAAAGTATGATGAAGAATTTGACCACGAAACCGGCGTTAAATCGTTCCAGAATTTGACCTTTTAGGCTAAATAGTGAGAATAATCTGGACAAACATAAGGGTACACAAAGACGCATTATGAGAAGCCATAGTAGGAAAAGAATGGAAATTTTAGAGAAAGGTCGGAAAAAGCAAAATACTCTTGGGGCGTATTTATTTGGTGTTAGGTGGATCTATTGATTTCCATACATTAAGGTGGGTTTAAATAGGTTTGTCACACAACTTCACATTCCGTTAAAATAACACACTCTTATCTCTTCATGTCATAAACAATACATTGGTTAACAAATAAAAAAATACGCTGTTTCAATTTATACTTTCTCCTAACTCCCTTTATGCTGCCCATCAAGTATATTTTCCTCATCCGAATTCCCTAAGTACCTAGCAATATCCTCCTCTTTTGCGGGCTTCAAAATACTATGGCCTCTTGCTAGCTACCTGATCCATCCACTTGCTGCCTCCTCATTTCTCCAGCAACATCCTCTCCTTTCTCGCCACGCCCAGCATTCTTTCGTTCGCTTTCCCATCTAATTTTCTCCAGCTATTTCCACGCCCGCAATTCAAACATCTCTAATCCATTGTCAGCCCTCTAATTTGATTTAGCATGAGTCCGTCCGTTGCTACCTGAATTGTATATCTTTTACATGCATTATCCTACGGCCCTAGAATGAGGTATAGAAACTGAGTCGTAAAATAATTAAAATTTTATCTTTTCCATATTTTTAGCGTTACTGTAAGGTCCGAAAAACATTTTCACCCTACCTATATTAGGTTCATTTTAGGTTAAATTGCGATCGGGTGAGTCAAAGAAAGAGACATTCCACGCTCACTTTCCGTTTAGCAACACATCTATAAGGATAATATTGGATTCAATCGAAGTCATCGTGAAGATTGCCAATTTCACCCTTTTCTGCATGTCTTCATGAACCTCTTACTGTAGGCGCATGAGTGTAATTGCTTTTGATGTTCCCGAGCATGTTTAGCATGTAACTATAAATATTATGAGAAATATTATAACCATTTATCTATCCTTCATATGTAAGTTTGCGGTAAGAGACTAAACTGCATATGCAGTCGACGTTATGATTTCTTAATTTGTTTTTAACAGTAAAATTGTTAGTGTAGTTACCAGCTACGGACTGGTAGAAAATAGGCGTGGCCTAGTAAATAACCATCTAGACGCCAGGTGTCTCCAGTATTCAAGTGGACCATAGAAGTACGGAGACACATTAGAGTTAAATTTTTATGATTACTCAATTTTATTAGCGACTGTTTTTTTTCCTAGTATTCCTTTCATGGCTAATTTCACTCAACGGAGCCCTCAAGTAA
The DNA here is from genome assembly GCA_933228895.1 of Platycnemis pennipes. Lineage (NCBI taxonomy): Eukaryota > Metazoa > Arthropoda > Insecta > Odonata > Platycnemididae > Platycnemis > Platycnemis pennipes. Next base: position 34,630,410 of record OW121855.1, read on the forward strand.
AAGATCTAAAGTTAGAATCATCGGTAAAAGCTATAAGTACAATGGTTGAAAAACGATTCGTAAATAATAGAAACAATAACAGCCGAGTACTGCTTCGGACCTTATACTATCCCCATCCCTTCCATTCCTATCCTTATACCTTTCATCCCGGTCTGAAGCGCCTATTAGTGCGGAAACAGACTTGAAAACACCCATGATGATGAAGAATATTTCTTTAGATACTTACAGCACGCTCGCGGTAAACCGATCAGTTACGGTGTTTGCAGCAACAGTCGAGCTGCTTTATCCAACTCTGCATCTGGTTCGTTTTGAGTGCGTGACATCGTGAATTCTACGTCTATCCTCCATAAGAATGTTAATTCTTCGATAAACAATCGAAAAACTGGGGGTTGACATCCTATGCGGTGGCATTTAGGGTACAATTTAGATTTCTTAATGTCATTGCTCAACATTCCACTCATACTATCGCTCCTTTTCGTGAACGGCTCTTTCGCTAACGCAATCCCATTCCCGGTCTCGCTAGTACAATGCTAATTAACTCCCGAGAAACTAAGTAATTGCATTGAGCTGCGGTGTAATATTACATTATCACCGCTACACGTGTTCCCTCGGGAAACCGCGAGCGAAAGATCAGCCCGCTTCCCAATTCTTGGAGAACTTGGAACTGTGGAAGGAATTGAGCCCCGAGGATGCGGCAGGTGTTCTGGTGATGCCGCAGAATTTAGCCAAGGGGGAGAAGATGGCGAAAGAGGTGGGGGAGGAGGGGAAGGGAGGGAAGGGGGGAGAGCGCGTGGGAGAGGGCGTCTTCGCCCTCCTCCCGTCACGCTCGGCAATTACTTCGCGGAAAGATGCGCAGGGCTTGAAGAATCGAATTCATCAAATCACACCTATCATTATGAAGTTAATCGTTTTCTGCTATCGCGCTCAATTCCCAGAGAGGGATTTCCCGAGTGGAAATGTCTCTGGCGGAGATGAATAGGAGTAAAACGTAGGTAGGAAGAGGAAACAGCCACTATTATTTGTTTAGTTGTAAAATGCAGAGCCCTGAAATCGTGAGGACGGCTGGAATTATTTTTTCCGTCGAACTCCCAAAAGAAGAGGCTTGGAAAAGCTGAAGTCACCGGGAACCTTGTTTGGTAAGAAGAAAAGTCCAGATTTAAGAACGTGTCTCACTACCTTCACGGGGGTTGATTTATTACATCATTGATGAATGATATAAATATAATATAAGGATATTGACCTTAGACATCAATGACTTTGCTGTCAATTCGCTACAAATTCGTGCACACACAAACTAAATCGGTCGAATTAAAAATCAACATTCATGGGAAAATAACATTTTTTCGACAACGCTAGAATTCACCTGCGTAGCACGCACTGTCAAGTCTAAGTGTCACATGGTGAAGTGTGGCAAAAATAATTTAACTATAGCATGACTTACCAAGATTACTTCATCGTTGGAACCTCTTAAAATTATTTTCGTGGCACAGAAAAGAGGGTTCGTTAGCTCACCGCGAAGAGAATACGTTATCTGTCTGGAAATTTCCGAGAAGAAAACCAAGAGGATCAATTAAGAAACCAAAATCACCTAACTTGCCCAATTTTTTAGGCAAGGAAAACTTCATGCGAGACCATGAAAGTGACAGGGATAGAAAAGCGGACTGTACGGGTTTGAGAATTTAACACTGCCACCCGAGCATTATGAACCTCTACTTACTCGTCGAACCGAGGCTCGGCTGCAAGGTTGATGAATAACGCGCCATTAGTAGCGAACTATTTATTGATTGCTTTGGCATCAGAGCGATAAAGCTGAAAATTATGCGCTCGGAGCACTTAAGTTGCGAATGCCATTAGGAACCGCAGGGATAATATTCTTCATTTTCACTCTCTCACGAGTAATCCTAAAACTTATAGCTCCTTCGAATGCGCCAAGAAAATAGAAAATAATTGTCACCATTGACTTTTGGTCCTCCATTAAGACATTCAAGGTAATCTGTGTTATCCACATTATTTAGGTGCTCCTCTTAAGATTCCTGCTACTGGAGTGAGTAATATGACGATATTTCCCTGCAAATATGCAAGAACTTGTTATATATCTATATCTACGACCAAAATCAAAGATATAGATAGATATATATTTCTACGAATTGAGCCTTTTTGAGTTATACCAATTGAGGAAGTAGGGGACAACGTAAAAGCTGACCGAGTCGATAAAAACATCAACACTTAACCCGTTCACACACAAACACTGTCGAAAAAAGCTTGGAAGAGTCATATAGTATCACTAGCAAAATTTTCACAAGGAAAAAATCCACTGGGACTCGAACCTGGACCCCCTGATTTCGAGGCTTTCTTCTCCCCTCTTTGGGTGAGAAGGAAGCCTTGGTAGCTAAGCTGGTTTTGTTCCTGACTGGAAATTCGGAGGTCCGGGTACAGTCCGGATCGAGGTGGATTTTCCGTGTGGAAATTCTGCTAATGTGCATTTTCAGCGGGTGATCCCGTTAAGTTGTTCGCGGCTAGTTCGCAATTCTTGAATTCATATAGTATCGTCAATCGGCAGCATAGCCATCTTTTAAACTGGTTAGCATAAACAGTATTTCTGTTTGTTTCACGTCCAGAGTTGGTAGGTACCCTTTGTCACCTTGGTTTACAGGAAAGTGCATGAGAAAAAAATTCGTCGAAGCGAAGGCAGAAAACTCCTTTTACTCGTCCCAAACTCAGCTCAGACCTCAGCCCCTACTTATATGCTGTCATTAAGCATTCTTCAGTTTCCGAAAAACGCAAACTGGAGAAATGTATTAATACGATTTATTATTACTGTGTGTTTAAGTTACAAATTTATTTTTCCTTTCTTCACCCCAAGCCCAAGCGCGATAACTTTTATTAAGATGTAGGTACCTACTATTATCGTTGGCTATCGAATTAATATTGCACATAACTATTTCGTTTTGACATATATTAAAGCTGATAATGGGTTATTTTAGGCGATTATACGGAGTTAAGAAATTTTAAATAAATTTTTAAAGCATTTTATTTCATAGGTATATTGCAATCATGATAGAAGTTTCAGCGTCAATATTTTAATTGAGTAAATAATTTCATTACTAATGCATCAAAGCTTAGTGAATTGGAGGGTAACCACATCCCAACATTTGGAAACTTTGCCATGCAAGAATTTTTACTTTAGCTTTGTTTTTTTTTACTTCAGCCATGCATTCACACTCGCATGCGCCACCATGATATACTTTGATCAGCAAATCATCTCACAGAAACAAAAAAATGCCACTCATTACCAACACCACCTTCTGGCGCTCCCACTATCTATAGCAAAGTGAGGAAACCATTGAAAAACCCTCTAAGTAAATGAAAATGCACACAAAGAATCAATCCGAATTGACACTTTGATTTAGATATCACAAGTCCACTACGAAAACAGATTTCTCCCCAGGCATTTGATGATTTACACAATCAACTGATTCGCTGGGAGCGACCAAGGACGTCGCTTCAGAGGCAATGCTAGGAACTGGACGGAAAAGGAAATGGGCGTTACAGGAAATATTTCTTATCGCTCTTCCCATGTTGTTTCCTTTCATTTCCACGTTCATATATTTAATTGGCAAATCTCGCTTGGAGCTGATAACATATCCTAAAGAAGTTAAATACGAAATTGTGTAACAGGATTACAATATTTATTACGGCTGACGAATGCATATTTGCAATTGAGATGGCGTTACGCCTATCATACACCAAGAGAAGCGTGATATTGAACCATAAAAATGGAAGAGTTAACGATTAAGCATAGGTAACGCTGAACAGAGTATAACTAGGACTAAAAAAAATAATTATAAACGATCAATAAGTCAAAATGCACATTCGCAACTGAGATGGCGTTACGTCTATCATACACCAAGAGGAGCGCGATATTGAACCATAAAAATGGAAGAGCTAACGATTTAACACAGGTAAACCTGAACAGAGCATAACTAGGATTAAAAAAGTATTGATAAATAATCAATAAGCAAAATAAGCTCGCAACATCACGAATAAAAACGGAAATAAAGGATTTGTTAACACACTCAAATAGACTGACCGAACTCCGATGTTTAAAAAAAAAAATTGTGAGTAAATAAGGCAAGGGGCTTAATAGGAGAAGCATAAATCAGAGGTCTAAAAGTATTAGAAAGAAAGAAAAAGTTATAATCACGGTAGGGGATGAAAAATTTTTTCTGCTGGAATTCAATGTCGCAAAATTTGTAAGGAGTGTAGGATAAGGGGGAAAAATGTGCATTTTCAAGGGCTAGAAGAGGATAGGTATATGTGTATGCTAAGACAGTGGGATATTATTCTTCCTCTGATATAAAACTAAGATATTTACCCATAGTTTTCACTTACCTAAGACTTTACTATATATCCCCAAATGAAACTATTAATTATTCTTTGTGTACTGCGTTTATGAAAGCACAATATTCACTTTTGGACACATTCTCAGAAACACTTTTTCTTTCTTGGTACAGTTAAATCGTTTAGGATCTCTTGAAGTTTTCCATAGAATGATTCACACCTTAGCATGTCTCAATCTAAACAGCTTTATTATATTAGGGCAGAAGCCTTGGGGAGGTCTGATTACCTTATGAAGAGGCAGAGAAAGTGAGCAATATTTAGTCTAATTTTTTATCAGATGGATCAGAATTAAAAATTCCACTTGAAATTTTAACGGACATAATTTAATTTTGTTGCACAAGGGAAAAAACTTTAAAGAAGACGAAAACCATTAGTTTAGCAATATGTATATGAATTCACTGCACTCAGTGACGAAGATTTTGATGATCACGAGAGCTCATTTCAGCACATGGCATCATTTTTAAGGCTGCTCGATAAGAAGAAATGCATCGCAAATGGTAGAAAATATCGAGCGCTGTGGCGTAAATTTATGTTCAAAAACATTAATAGGACCGATTGAACCAACTCAGCAAGGATGCGTCTCATTAGCAAACGGATTACTCGAAATAACGATAATAGATATGTTTGAAAATCAATGTATTCTTTTTAAGCTTTGCTGCGGATGAATTAATCACAACAATTAGTTGTGTAGGGTAAAAAAATTAGCCTATTAGAATTCATTGTATCAGGCTCGACTACTTGGAAGTGGTCAACATTCATTCATTGAAATAATAGTGTTGGTAATCCTCCACAGGTTTATTTGGCAGCACACAAACAAACATTCGGAGGACTACCAAGTCTATTATTTCGGTAATGAGTTTAGCCTGTTAATTCAATCATCAAAACCGCAAGCCATTCCGTCAAATCGATGCCACACATTGATTGGAAAGCAGCAAATACTTCTTTGCCAATGAAACGCAATCCTACATTTGACAACATTAATTGGCAAAAATAATGAGGAAAGGAGCAACATTTTAAAGCAATGCATAGTTATACTCCTATGTAATTTAACTTTCGAAATTTATAAAAAAAACACGTGATTTAAATTCACTTGAAGATTGTGGTTTTAACTGCGAAATAAGTACTCCTCAAAACCAATTTGCTCGCTTGGTAAAAATCCAACATCATAACCTGAGAACAGCGTACTCGAAACCAACTATGAAAATGGATACCTTATCGCAAGAATATTAACTCCTCTCCGTCGAGTTTCCGAAGATTTGTAGACATGAGATCCACATTCGCCAGAGTTACCTATACACATTCAGATGAAAAGCAGCCCAATACCATAATTTTCCATTACAATATTTAACAGGTAAAATATTCTATTTCCAGACAACCAATATGTTGGCACAAAACGGAATTTTCAACATCCGAAGTGAAAGCAAGGGGATCTAATTCTAGTCCGAATCTGCTCGAAATGAGAATTTACAGCACTAAATCGCGAAAGCTTTACTCGAAAGCCACAATTCAAATGACGTCACTTTCGAAATATCTTATCGATTGATTTGAGCAGCCCCAATCCATTGTTCAGAAAGCCAACTTGTACCAGCAGTAAGCGGTGGAAGCGTATCCTTAAAACCAGGTCAGGCGCAAGCGTGGAACGCTAGACGGATGACAAAAACAAATAGCAGTTGTCGAGTTCCAACGTGACGGAATAATAGATAGGATTTCCTACGATCCCAATCCATCCGTCCATCACAGCTGAATCCTGATTTAGGGTCCTAAAGCGGAATATGCCTGAGATCCCTATAAAAGATCAGACATATGGCAAAATAGTCATATTTGTGGGCTAATGTTGTCGCGCTCATTCTAAATTCTCCCTAAATATACCCCATACGCCAATTGCATCGTAATCCTCTTGAGTGAAATACGTAGGGAGAAAGTGAATTTATGAGTGTAATCCTTAATATTTATAACCTCATCTATAGTGAAGAAGCCTACTTTTTTTCAACTATACACTTAAAAACACCCCAAGAGTCCAAATACTGGAGGCCACAAAAATTGCCGTAGTTTTGGATCATGCCTAAGCTAGAAAAAGTATCATTTACGTCAAGGGTCACACAGGCCGTGAGCATGTAAATGGAATAGATTACGTTGTTCTTAACTGCAGAAAATAAGCATCATCTACCTATGCTTCACAATACGATGACTGGGCCTCAATCGTGTTCAGTACACATTAAAGAGGATTCAAAATAGTATCTCACTCACTCAGTAATTCAACCCGAAGGTTGTTTTTGACCGGTGGGAGTAGAGATCACCCCGTACCAAGCCAATGGTGTGTGAAATTCACACATTCAGGGTACGATTTCCTACGAAGTTCTCCCACGCAGAAAATCGAATCGCGAGGATTTTAGATGGGGGTGTCCAGAAAGGCTCGATAGCAGCAGCAAAATAATACTGTCGGTCAAATGCTACTCATTAATACGGTGGGTCAAATGAAAGCTTCTTTCAGCACATGAGGATCGGATTAGACTTTGGCATGAATTTCACCTGAAAATATTATTAACGGCAATAAACAAAAAAATAGAACGTTATTCAATTTTCTTGCTTCAACAAATTCAACCAGAATATTTCCGACAAGGTTTTGAGACTAGTACGTTCATTTGAGGATTGTAGGGTACCTCGTCAACTGCTTACGGTAACTCAAGGTGAGGCCCTCTTACTTTAAGAAGTAAAATTCATAGGTCACTGGAATTAAGAGCAAAAAGTGGGTCTCACCATCACGTATCAAACTGAAGGTTGAAAACCGGCTACGCAACTTCACTTACTTGCCTTAAAAATACAGACGAGCCTATAGAATAAAAAAGCAATTCATGACCGTGGTGAGAATCTCGCTATCAGCCTTTAGAGGTTAATACTGTCGGTATTTCCATGTTGGATTAAGTTCGCAAGCAAAGTTGGATTACTCCTCATAGGTAAACGACAAAAGCCAAATTTCCTGGCCAAGGTTTAAGAAATTATGAGGTCAGAAAAGAGAAACGTATGATTAAACATTTATTTTCAACCAATGAGGAAAAGCAAAAGCCGTGGCACGATAAAATTCATTGGCTCACGAAGTTCAAAACGAGGCTTACAGATGAAAGCTCGTTACTATTAGGTTCCTGAACTTGTAGAATTACTAATCCTTTAATAGTGATATGAGGTAATCATTTCAGCTAGAAATTAGTTGATTTTAATGTTATAGTGGAAAGTCTCCGATACCCTAACTACATCTCAAAAACTGACAGCATACCGTAATTTCTGCGAAAGTTATGAGAAATAACAATAATACTCCCCAATTCGGCGTGCAATGACATTAGATGAGTAAATTTTGAAGCACAGTACATGTGAGCGCCATTCAACAGCATTTATCAAGATGCTGAGGGATCAAGGGTCACACAGTAGGAACATTTTTCAGATACTTAAGGGAGAGAACGTTATTTGGGAACAGGAACAGTTAGGAACATTTTTCAGATACTTAAGGGAAAGAACGTTATTTGGGGCTAAGACCTTCCATACCTCACACTTTATGATTTATATGAATTATTTAATATCATGTATAATTTAAAATTTGAATAGCTTGCATTAGATAGATGAACTGAAAAACCTTTTGGTAAATTAAATAATTACTAACATTTTAGGTATTTTAGCAATTAAAGACTAGTCTTGAGAAAAGTTGTTAGGTTTTTAGATTTCTACCTAGAAGAAGTCCAAAGGTCAATGATTTCCCTTCCCACCAAAATAAAAAAAATTGGTAAAAAAATGCATCCTAGTCACGGAAAAAGGAGTCTACATATAAAATCTAAAGCAAAGATAAGTTTACACGGTGTTTTAAAACGTACAGAAACAGTAATATAATGCCAGAAAAATTATCATTGCAGTCCCTGAGTGGATAATTTTTTAGGTTACGAGAGTTTGTGGCCATTTTTGCATACTGATATAATATCACAAATAGGAAAAATAATAGAATTGTGTTGGCGGTGTGACCAGACTGAAGGTTCCCCTACATTCCTAATGATATGACTCAGACAAAATTATCCAACAATCCAATGGCGTAAATGAATTTAACAATCAGACTTCTGAGAATAATTGTGCTCGTCGTCTCCTTTCCGCAGGCCCCAGTTTTTGTCAGAGGCAAAGAAAGGCCAAAGAGGCAAAGATTTGAGTGAAATACTCAAATCTTTGCCTCTTGGTCCAAAATAATAATAATAATATTAATAGTGATTTGGTCCATATTTGAGTACGGTATGGAGGCTTCAAATGCAGCACCATATCCACAGGATGGTATGTAAAACTGACACCTCTTTGTGCGTTTTGTTAATAGTGGGCCAAATCCGACGACGGGCATTTTCTTTTCCCTTATTCTGCTGCTAAAACGTCAAGCTATTCACATTTACATCACCAGTCTGTAGCAGCATAGCTTTAAAGCTATGCCATAATTAATTTTCTCACTTAGCATATGACGTTTAAACAACTCGTTTAACCAACCTTCAGTCCTTTTTTCTATCTAGCTCACTTTTCCAATCATTCGTCAATTCTTCAACTGAACTGTCGTTATTGCAGCAATCCATCAACTGAAATGTCGGGATGATGCATGAAAAGTTTGATCCAATAAATTATTGTAGATACAACACCAGAGTACAAATATTTTAACGAAAAACAAGAGGAAAAATAGTGTTTAAAGATCGTATTTATTGCTATAGCAATTCATTCTTAACAGGAAAATGTCTTCATCTCTGCTCCTAATTTTAAAAATCCTCCAAACTATGCACATCTAATCTCATCAGGAAAAAAGTTTCAACACCATAAAAAGATAAGGTCAAGATCAAATTTTTAACGATATTTTCCATAAAATTTTACATGAAGTACCTCACACAACCTATAAGGTAGGTACATCTGAGAAGGAGAAATACTTTCACGTTTATAAACGGGTCCCAAAGCCCCTCACAGAGCTTCGCGACAAAATGGAGCGATTAACTTCTCGCCGAACACCCCGAAACCAGCGCAGCGTGAAGGTAACTTCTTGGCACGTGCTCTCTTCCAGAGAAGTGTATGGCTCCTTCCTCCCATCGCCACCCTCTCCCCCGATAGTGAATGGTGTCCCGCAGGAGTACTGCAGCTGCTGCTCGGCGAAAGGAAAGGGAGCATCAAGCCTCGCCGAGTTTTATTGCATTGCCGAGAGGCCCGCGTGGAGACGGGCTCCATCGGTTCGCCGCTTTGCCGTGCATCTCACGGCTGTCACGAAGGAGAACAGGCCACAAGGAGCGGTTCTTTAAAGCAGTTCATACCCACCGTGCATGCCTGGAGCAATGCCCATCTGCGGTGGACCGATCACTTAGGCGATTTCCGTCGAAACATCGCGAGAGGTCGCCGCCGCCGGCGAGCCAGTTGGCGGGTTCCATCGTCACCTGGCGAGTCGATGAATTCAGTCGTTCCGATCGGATTAACAGAGCTCGCTTAATACAAGAGGGGAGAGATGTGTTTTTCATTCGTGCATCTGCTCTGATCTACCCGATCTTAAAAGATACCAATAATTTACAGCAAAGATACTTAAAAAGCTGCGGCTGAAATTCTTCGCGACTCACACCATAGTTTCACAAAGAGGGAAAATATGTTTCCCTCTTCGAAATCAATTACTTGTTACCTGCTGATATTTATAATTTACGTATTACTATTTATTATCATTAATAATATTCTACAATACATAATTACATTATGTGATACATTATCACACTGAATATTATGATAAAGAAAGTAATAAATGTATGTGATTATAAAATATAATTTTAATTCAAGAATTGCGAGTAAGCATCCGATATACACAATTACAGAATTTTCACAGTGAAAAATCATTCACCTTGAGACGGACATGCACCAGAAACCTCCTAATTTCTCGCCGGGGGGTTTATCCCGTAATTCCTCAAGACATCCTTATTCCCTGTGGATTTCTAGAGGCTTTAATGGAACAAGATGTAGAGACCAACTGCCGTACGGAATATATCAGAGGAGATAACCGTAATCGTCCACACTTCGCCACTATCCAGGTTCGGTAAAAGTCAAATTTAAGCACAAAGTTGCTTACTTTGACAAATTCAAGAATACGACCTAGCGTAAAAACCTTACCAGAGATCCCCACTGATATATCCACAGAGAAAAAAATCAATTGTATCGACCGGTCAAGGTGAATGACTTTTTCTCTGCGGAAATTCTGCTATAAATTAAAAGTTGCTCCAGTTGAGCGAAATATACATTCTTATACTTCTTCCTTGTTAATTATTGATGATTTACCACCCAGTGGAAATACTAATATTTGAGACAGCGTGGCCGAGATAAATATGAGGACCAGCTCCTCTTTTTCTTTTTACTCTGAGAGAATTTTCCATCATTTCTCCAGTGGTTAAATTTCAAAAGGTAGCAGTACATAAGGGATAAAAATATAAAACCAAACATCTTTACGACCTACAGTGAGAGAAAGATGTAATTGCTTTTTCTTTATTCATTTAATTCCTCCACAATCATATCTCAAAGTATAAAAATGTTTGGCAAAAAAACAAACGAGTTTGAATTGATTTCAAGGATATTGGTCGTGTTCCTTCGTAATCAAAGACACTAACCCCTTTATGATTACTGATGCGCAAGGGTAATGGATTATACCAGTGTCCATGGACATCGAAAGATTGAAAAGATCGCAAAGTTAAGCAAGTACAGAAAACCACACTGGAGATCTGGGGAAGACGGATAGCCTGGTTCCCATTAATCCGCTCCCTCGGGAAAATAACTTTTGTCCCTGGGACAACGCTAGGATTCTCTATTACTTGCCAAGGCGTATTGCAAAATTCCACAACACTCGAAAAAATCTAACAGTAAGAATTGATCAACTACACAACGCCTGGGGGATAAAATTCTAACAGCTTAAATGCACCACCAACTCCACAACTTTCAAGATGGTATCAAAGTCACGTGATTGCGAAATAGTAAATATAATGGCGGTCATTAGTATAATTAACGTATGAACACCATGCCAAAACCATCTCTAATTCTCCTCTATTCCGAGATCAATGACATTGAAAGATCTTAATTTGGCTCTCTAAAAAAGTAAATTCAACGCTCGGTTTAAAATCGCGACAGCCAGGTCGATAACATGATGGTCCGGCAACTCAAAGATCGCGGGTTCGCATTCCATCAAGGGCATGGATAATGTGCAGGCCACGGATGTGCTTACCACAGGATTAAAATGTTAGATTTTATGGAACAATAGAAATTTCAATGGCAACCAAGCAGGAATATCCATCTAAATGTAATTTCATAGATTTTAAATAGATAATTCAAGTCTGAGGCATATTATGTTCAGGTTAGACGATTAATTTGAGAGTTTCAGTAAGAACTTAATAGATACAATTTTCGCTATGATATCTTTTTGCATGGCAGAGATTAAGAACAGTGAGCCCTCATGTACACTAGCATTGAAATTATACTATACATTATGGTATTCAGCAGGCATTTTTAACACCACAGAGAGATTACTACTGTGCAATTGCTGGTACTTATTTTGCGTACATTTGTAATAGTTCTGCGGTGCTGAACCTAAAATGCTGAAGCCAGCGGTAGTACGTAAAACTGGTACGAAAGTCTTAGTACGTAAAACTGGTACGACACAAGAACTTGCTACTCTCGATATTCGTACGGATGAAGTTCATTTGCTATGGTAAAGCTTAGAGTAGTAAGATGAATAATGGAATGCATTTTGATAATTTGTCGAAGACACAGAGGAAAGTGTACAAACACTGGCAAGCGCAAAATGTCTAATTAAAGTAGGCTACATTCGAACCGGCATTAGAAATAAAATTAACTCCAAAGGGACTCAAATACATTAATACGTCCTTTAAATAGCTTTAGAAAGATTAAATGACGCCGCCTCGATGAAATTTGTGTTCTATTTCATTATTATTTATGTTTTAATACAAATGCACAATTACAAGCACAATGTTTTGCTCGGAGTTGGTGGGGCCTAATCCTTTCAAAGCACAACCATTCTGCCTTCAATGACACCCATAGGCTAACATTACCAATGCCTACTCCAGCACATTCTAAACTCCTTGGATGGTGAACCTGAAACCCTAATACATGATTCATATAGTGAGAGCGACAGCGATTTTGTTGGAAGGATCCGTTAGTGACAGATGTGCGTGCATGTCTATTTTTGTAATACGTATATCTTAATCAAAGATTACGCCATGTATATGAATTAAGAAAGGTGGACGAAGCTGTAAAGGTAAAATGCAAGGGCACAATATGTAGACGATTTTTCTGGCTAGGAATCAAACTAAATATTCATCAATCCAAAGAAGACTAACGTGGGGAGGTTTCGTCAAATTTACGGCAAAAAGCACCGATATGGATATTGAAATTAATAGTTTATCATGGTGTCTACTAATATATGAAAAATAAATTCAAGACTTTTTCAAGACTTTTCAAGACAAAAATTTTAAAATTTCAGACCAAAAAGGCAAACTTCTTAATGTGTCATCGTGACGGTCAATAGTTCAATGCCCAGTCCTGTCCAATTTTTCACTTGGAATTGGCCATCTTATTATATCCACATTATTAAAAGTACAACACCTTATCTACTTCATTCATTATTAAACTCCTACTAGAAATTAAAATGCCGTATACTCGAAATGGACAGTACCCTGATATTAACCTCTGTTTTTAAGGAATGCACGGCGGCACGCCGCACAGCGGTGCAGGATCCCTAATAATTTGTATTTTGGATTTAAAAATGTTCATTTTATATGAAATTTGGTCTATATAGGTTTTCGAGGTCGCTGAATATAAATTCAGATTCAAATTTTTGTAAACTAATTTTTTCTCAAAAAGTTTTTTAATTTTTTTGCTTAAATTAACTCTTATTTAAAACATAACGATTAATGTTAACAAATATACGTTTTCTCAGTCGCTGAATGCTAATTTGTTCTTCACATTTTCGCTAATTACTTTTTTCACAAAAGTATTTGCAATATTTTAATTACTTGGATTTACACAAACTCAAAATTCTCGTTTCATTCCAAATTATAGCACAAAGGTTTTCGCGATCTCTAAACACAAATTCGTGGTTAATATTTTCACAAATTAATTATTTTGCAAAAATATAAAAGGGAATTTTCAAAAAAAATTCTTTATTTTTAAACAAAAAATTATGTAAAAAAATAATTTTGCAAATTATATTTGCAATATATTAATAAACAGTTAAATAGCACTCACCTTCAGTTAAAAAACCCATTTTTCAGAACAAGAATCGGGGCATTACATGTTATATTAGAGAGAATTGAAGGTGAAGCTGTGCCTGCTCCTTTTCATATGATGCACAATTGTTACCAGTGAAACATTTTATCTTAACTACTAGAGGAGTAGCAACAGCGATGGATTACTTAAGATGAATTTGAATTCGTCAATCGGTGCATCCAACGTATATGCACAAGAACCCTATATAGAAAGTTTTTCAAAACTCATAAATACCAAGTATTAGGGATCCTGCACCACTGTGCGCCGTACACGACGGTCGGGTTCGCCCCGTCCCGTGTGAAAGGAGCCTTCGAATGAAATGATGTCCGTCGCCAGTCCAACCAAAGGCACCTCTTGAGCGCACACCAACTCGAAGACTGACGAACCAACTCAACTCGAGCTGGCGAATGCCGAGTTATCCAGTAAAAACGATTTTGTTGCAAACTCGCACATGCCGACAGATGAACAGGACTTTCCGGCGGCTTTCGAGCTAGCGAGCTCGCCATCAGATGAATAACAAAGACATTCCACCGCACTAGCTGGCAAATGGCGAGTTCTCCAGTAGTATATCATCCAGGAGCCAACGACATATTCGTCGGCGGCGGCACGTATGGCGTCGTCGGCGACAACGTAATATAATGAGTGAAAGTTTCTCGGGTCTTCCACCGGGTCAAAGGCTCCATCTCTACCTACGTTTCGGAAAACGACTCGTTTTCCATCTTCAGGGCTGTGAGCCAGGGACATCTTCACAGCCCTGAAGATGGAAAACTAGTCGTTTTCGGAAACGTCGGCAGAGATGGAGCCTTTGACCCGGTGGAAGACCCGAGAAACTTTCACTCACATAATCCGCCGGAAAACACCAAAACGTAATATAATGTTTTTACTTTCCAGAGGCTGATCTGTGTTCTTTCACGAAGACGTTATGCTTGCGTATAAAAACAACACAATTGTATGGGAAATGTTAATAACAAAATGGCAAACGGTAAGCTTTAGTGAATGGATGAGAGAAAGAAAGCATTCCAATTCCACATTAAAGTTAATTAATCCCACCCGATTATGATGATACGCAGCAACTTAGGACGCGATGGTTTAAATATAATATTTCTAGTGGAATTTAATCGAGTTACACCCTCAGAGGCATGGCAAAACGCAAAATGTCACAATCGTACTAGGGTACGAACTATGGATCGCCTGAATCTTTGGGAGCGTTTTAATAACCACGGTCAAGGTCATTCTTTCGAAATAGTATTCATGGGCAGGAGGGAAGTATACACCTCTTTGATAATGACAAATAAAAAGGGAAACAATATCTCATTTCGTAATGCTATGTCTGCCGTTCCCATTTTTATCCTGACGATTTTCAAGCAACCATTTTTCCCTATTTTTGATTATTTTTCAGCGAATTCCCGATCTTTTCCAGATGTTTTCCCGACGTTAATAAATTCCCGACTTTTTCCCGGATTTCCGACTTTTCCCGACTGGTAGACACCCTGTTTATGCTATACTTGAAAATAGAAATTCACCTTCTATATTTTGGTTAATTTAATAACAGTTCTGAGTCTTATCTTTTGCATTTTTGCAGCAAATAGAAATGAAATAATTTTATTAATTTTATTGTAACACATTCAAAGCTCGCGGACTTGCCGCGAAAACGTTAACGACTTCACCCGCGGAAATTGCACAATAGAAGAAAATCCACAAAGAAAAAAAATCATTCGCCTTGACAGGAACACAGGTTCGCGTCCCGGTCAAGGCAAATTATTTTTTCTCTGGGGATTTTATGCTTATATTTTATTATGTTCAATGTTGAATTTCAACAGGAGCATTCTGCTAGTACAGATATAAATTCAAATAGAACGCCATAGAGCTCGGGTGGATAATTGTGACACGTGGTTCTACAATGCAGTGAAAATTGATGTGAATACCGATAAAAATGACCATTAATACTTCAGAGCGGTAATGTGATTTAAAAAGTCACCGGGTGGATTATTTTTAGAGGTGTATCAAATGTGAACATGCGTATGAAAATAGTTAATTTTTAAAATTTGAATAACTTTCGTGTCACGCACTACGTCTCGAATGGTGACAGCCTCCCAACCGAGTTAACAATAATAAATTGGAGGGGTGGGCGGGGCCCTTCCTGAGCCCCCCTGGCACTTTAACCTCTTTAGATCTATTCACGAAAAAATTTACCGTGGGACACCGGCTCAAGTCACCGTGTCAAGCCACATTTAACCTGCCCGCCTCTCACAGACAGGGGACAAGACCGCCGCGGTAGAGGCTTGGAGGAGGATCACTTATCCAACCTCTGCCCGGGCCCAACGTTGCTTAACTTTAGTGATCTCACGGGAACCGGTGCGTCAACATGGATAGGCCCTTGCCCGTCTCAACCGAGTTAGTAATTACCATTCACTGGCTTTTTTTTACTCGGGTTTGTTCCGCGTTTGTTCATTATTAGGACTACAGTTTCGCCGGTGTTCCAGCTCGCGTCTTCAGGTTCAAAAAATTGAACCAACGCGGAAAAAAACCCAAAAAACAAAAGCCAACAAATCACCGGGAAAGCCTCCGTACCAATTACCATCAACTGAAGCTGTTCAAACACGAAACATTCGTGCATCTTTGAGCTTCATGAATCACACATAAATGAAAATTGACTACAATAAAATAAAAATGACACCTAGGACGTATTCCCCGTCGTATTACCAGACGGAATAAAACAAACTACTACATTGGGATAATGCTATGTTCAGGATGGCATTGCAATTCTTTTACCAAAAGAAAATATGTGATTATCACCACCGTTAAATACACTTTCCCGAATGACTTTGGGCGTAATATCCTCGAGCTTATTTTTTAATTGAGTATCCGTACAACACGGGAAATTAAACATTCAGGAATATAATGAGGAACAGCAAAATAAAAGTTTGTAATTACGTAAAGATAAAGGACTTTAAACTATCAATTGTATTTTGGAATGTTTCCAGGGGATCCAGGGGAATGGGTTGATGCGGAAATTACAGGACTGGCTTCGAGTGCCTATGGTCATGGTTTGTATCTCGGCAGTGGTAGAGGTTTTTCACAATGCTGATAAGACACAAGTACACAGCAGTATTTGAATTAAGATGCTTGAACGACCAAGGTTATATTGCACCGTCTAACCTAACTTAATCCTAAGAAAAACGCCCCAGCCCAAGGTGGGATTTTCGCCATCGCCCTTGAGTTGTGGGGCCGGCGTGTTACCGAAATGGCCAGCGCGAGCAAAGCTTGGCACAACAGGAGGAAAATACTAAAACAAGCGTTTTCCGTGAGAGAAGAACCAGCGACATAGGCCTATGATGCTGAACTAGAAGACAAGATATATAAAGAGATGGGTAACTTTCAAGGCATGCGTTTGAGACGGTCGGAGGAGATTAGATGTTCACAAAGAAAGATAAACTGCATAGTGCGAAGCTTGGTTTGAGAAGGAAGGTCGAAGGAAGTAGACTCGTTTGATGGAGAAGATAGCAAGAAGAAATAGGATAACGAAGACCGTGACAGAAGTCTTAGATGTTATGTAAGCCAATAAGATGTCGGTGAAGTACATATACCATTATTGACAGCCTGAAGTGAGATGGGAACGATGCTGAAAGGAAGCTTGGAATCCTTCTTTCAGAATTTTCAGGTTAAGTAGAGTCAGATAAAACAAAGAATTTATGTTTCATCAAAAGAGGATATTTATCCACATCCAAAAGGTGTGTGGCAGGGGATGAATTCAACCAAACATCCAGTACATATCATGCATAAAAAGTATTAGTAATAATATACTATAGCCTAACGTCATAATTTAACAAAAAACACAAAAATAGCAAAGAAAGCATGCAAAAATATGCTGCTGTTTAGGTTAGCTTAAAGTCCCTATACCATCATGCAACTACCTATGCTATCTATTGATACACTCTTATATTTCATTTGGTTGTATTTCATCTATTCCTATCCCTTTTTGCACGAGGAAAGAAGAACATTTTGAATCTGTCAGTTAGGCAATCAATTTCTTTAATTTTGTGACTATGGTCCAGTCTACCATAATAAGTTGGGGTTCGCAAAATATTTTTAACTTAATCACTGAAAATATTATCGTGGGATTTATTTTGGAGATATACGTCTAAATTTCAACCTACCATCTGAAAATGATTACCATTTTAATTCATTTAATAGACTGGTTACGCTAATATAGTTATCATGTCGTCTCTTTACAAATCCCTAGCCGATTTCACTGCACACGTCCGAGTTCATTATTTAGGCCTATTTCGTATGGATACCATATACAAGCAGCGAATTCCAAATGAGGTATAACAAGGAAAAAAGCTTATTTCTCGTACATGATCGTCACACTTACTTAGTACTCTTTTGATGAATCCCAGTTTACGATTAGCATGGCCCATTATTTCACGTATTTGTTAACCCCATGAAAGATCATGTGTCATATTCTTTATGCACAGAAGGAACAGGAGTGGACATATCACACTACCTTGCGGGACACCCGAAGTGACTTCAATTGCCGGGAGGTAATACCGTCCAAAACAACACTTTGCACCCGATCACGTAGAAAATCATTTATCCATGATATAATATTACTGTCTAACCCATAATATTTTAGTTTCAAAATTAGTTTGCTATGAGACACCTTGTCAAAAGCTTTCTGAAATCGAGAAATATAGCATCCACTGGAATATTATTTTCGCCAGAAGCTAAAATAAAGTGGAAAAAGAGTGCAAGCTGAGCTTCACATGATTTGCTCTTCCGGTAGCCACGCTGAACATTGTTCAATAAATCCTGGTTATCTAGTTATCCCATGACTTAACTAGCAATTCCATGTTCCAGGACCCTGCATGAAATGGATGTGAGGAGGAAGACAGATAAGAGGTGTCAGAAGAGGAAGGTATTTTTCATTGGTGAACCGGCCCCTACTTAAGTGATATCTGGAGAGCTTTCGAGTGCAGTACTATGTCCGTCGGATGAAACGTTAAATCATGATCCCTTGGCGCCTTTCGTTAAGAGCAGACAAATAGTTGAGCGTAATTTTTCGCAGCGTGGAGAATTTCCAGTAGTCTCCTTCGGGAGCCGCCGCCTTTGGAGCTTAGTCGTCCGAGCTTCCGTGTCCATTGCAGGCAGCATCATCTGGGTGAAGTACCGAAGATGACTAATAACGACGCCGGGTTTCTCTCCACCCGTTCTCCTCATTACCATTCCTATCCTTGTACATACATACTTTTCCTGCTAATCTGCAGCACATGTAAGGTGCGGGTAAAGACTTGAAAACGCAGATCAGTCCCAAAATGGAACTCCAGAGCCCCTTCGTGCGATTTTAAATTTTGGTGTCACAGCCAAATGAATATGGTAACAGAAACAGGAATTATTGCCTACGAGAGATGGAGAGCGGAGACGATACAAATGTCTTGTGAAGATTAATAGCAAAACGGACACGAGTAGGTAAACTTAACCTGGAGACTGTCAATAGAAAAAAGTTCACAAATTTGATAAAGGAAAATGCAATTCAAGTTCAGCTTCCAATTATGCAGATGAATTATTAAGGAAAAAAATAAAGAAAAAATATAATTAGGGGGAGTAGTAGCATTCTCCGGAAAATATATGGAAGCTCGTGATGGAATTCATGCATTCAGTTAGATAAGATTGAAAACAAGAAATGAATATTCATGAGTATTTTCCGGCCTCACCCACCTTTAATACAAGAATGGGATTGCCCTTCGCTATTAGCTAAAACCAACACAATCTATAAATGTGACAAGCATTGAGAGATGCAGTCGATAAATTCATACTAATGCTAAGCATAAATTACTTGGAGAGGATTTTATATTTCTCGTAGAAGCGGATAAGTAAGAGCTAAACTTCAGCCTTCAGCACCGAAAGAGAGGACCTAACGTATAGACGAAATCCATCCTTTAGGAAAAATGAAACCTTAAATGAACTATATTAGCACAACACGCATTCATATTATCTCTTAAATAAGACTATCAATGCACTGATCCATTTTGTGTCCAGAAAAGGGGTCCATATGGGCGGACTTAACTATCTTAGACTTAATTCGAAGGAAACCAACCGTGTAGTGGGCGCTCTGAATTTAAGACTAAAATATCCTGTAGTTTTCTACACCAATTACGAAGCTAATATTCGAGAGAAAAGTCATGATTATCTGTTAGATAGAGAGAAGATTGAGGGAAACGGAAGAGGGTAGGATGAAAGAGAACTCAGAGATCACATTATTAATGGCAGAAAACCCTTAAGAATACCGTGAAGAACACAATGAAACCATTACCATAGAGAAAATTAAGAAGATAGCCAAAGTTTAGTGATGTCCAACTACATAGCTTGCTCATGTCACTGCTAAATATATTTGTAATACAAATTATTATTATTTTTTCTGGCGAAAGAAGATAGATTATGACTTAATTTTAATGGAATAAGGAAGATATAAAGAAGAATTATTATCATTATGATCGTAAAAACGCAGATAAAACATAACACCAATGTAAAGGCATAACTATGCATCAACTCTATGATCCTTACAAGAATTTCTTTGCCACTAAGTT